>CAMTZC010000016.1:50000-10050000 GCA_947086505.1 Morpho deidamia | reverse complement strand
ATGGAAAACGTACATTCTTTGTATGGTACGTCTTATTTTTATAAGTTTAGATACTTATAGTAAAAGATGTTCTTCAATAATAAGGTCAAAAGCTGTTATTAATTAATACGTTAAGCAATAAAAAGGAAAAGGAAAATATTTATCATTATAGTGCCCTTTCGATTTTCATTGAGCTGTGATTGACGAACGGTGAGACTGTGTGCTTGACTCTAGGGGGCATGGATTCAAACAGACAGCCACCAATGAGTTTTTCTGTTAAATCTTATGTGCCTATTAGAAATTTAACAAATGTTTTTAGATGAAAAAATATATTGTGAAAAAACCTGCATATCTCGAGTGAATTCTGGAGATATGTGTAACCTTCTAATCCGCATTCGAGCAGCGTGGTAGGTCTTAGCTCCAACCCTTCTCTCCAGAAAGGTAGAGACTCCTCTCTCTAGGCCTATGTCCAGCAGTGGTATTATAAAAAAGTAACAGACTGTTACTTTTTTATAATACCCTTTAGAATATTTGGGAGTAAATAAGTTTATCGTTATCATAAAAGCAATTCACAGTTCAATTTCTAATCAGCAATGCCTACCACCTGCGTAAAAATATTTAGATTCACATACACTTTGATAAACACGTGTTCAATGATTTCGAAATTGTGAATTCGACATCTCGCGATGTAATGTTCATTTGGTATAAAAGCTTGCTCGAGTTCATCTATCACCATTGTGTTCTCATACAATACAAACACACCAACATGTCTACTTTCGCTTTCCTGATGCTCTGCGTCCAAGCTTGCTTGGTACAGGTGAGAATAGACTTCTTCAATGAATTTTGTTTAACCGGGCTTCGCTCAAGTCCTAATCAATATATTCTTTTGAACAAGCGCTTCACCTACTACTGAAGGTTGAAGATGAAGTAGTCAGATCTGCCTATTTCTTCCTAATTTCAATATCTGTATATGATCGTTTTTCTTAAAAACTTCTGAACTGATTTTTGTAAGGTTTTTACTAAAAGGTAATGCAATTCTTTCGAAAGGCTCAAGTTAGTAGCATTAATATTTTATGTAAATTACACAATTTAGAAGAGGTTGTAAAGTTGTAAAAAAACCGCCTCCTGGGAACTAAAGATGCATGCGCCGCGTAAACCAACCAGAAAACTGATCTACAAAAATACTACAAAAAGTCCGGGATATTATGTCTCTATCTCTTATGGTTAACTCACAATAACTACTTTTATATTCAAAATTTCATTTTAAGGGGATATACGTGCTTTGTGCCACACCGGCGATAATATAACTATATGTTCTATCGTACCAAGTTTTATCAATTGCTCCAATTGCCGTAATAACGTAACAGACAGAAGGTCAGACAGACTGACTCCCGGTGTACTAATTATGATTTTTTATGTAACCAAAGACTAGGCACGTCTCAAGATTGACATTGAAACTCACTAAACTTGTACGAAGTAATAAATTTTCTTGCTCTTACTTAGTGTGCGTGCCAATCGCTTATTTGCGATATTATTAATATGAATAAATTATATATATTTATTATAAAATAAGCAAATATGAGTGGTTTCATATTTAAATATAGTCGTCGATTATCCTCATAACTCAAATATAGGATTTGCCTTAATAGATTTGAAACGTCGAGTGTTCCCGTTCATGAAAATTTTATAGACATTCATGAAACTGGTTGAAATAATTCTATTTAAAAGTCAGAATAAGAAATTTGTACAAACTATGATATTTTAATGACTATTATTTGTTTATTTCAGAATGTGTACAGCCAGTGTCTCGGAGGGCTCTACGGTGCGGGTTACGGTTTTGACGGTCTCGGTTACGGTGCGGGCTACGGTTTTGGAGGTCTTGACGGTGTTGGTTACGGCGCTTACGGTGCGTACGGTGCTGGCCTCGGTGCGTACGGCGCAGGCTTCGGTGGATACGGTGCGAGCTACGGCGGCGCTGGCGTCGGTGATATAGGAGTCATCGGTGAACTGCCAGTCGCTGGTATCACCGCGGTCGGCGGTAACGTGCCCATCATGGGCGCCGTTGAATTCGGAGGCATCGTGCCAGCCGCTGGTGGCGTGTCCATTGCTGGAAGCTGCGGCGGAGGTTGTGGCTGCGGAGGCGGTTACGGTTACGGTTTCTACTGAAAAACACCACTGCCATGAGTTGATGAACATCTGATGATATCTGATGATATCTTGAATAAAATGATAAAATAAATTTCTTGTATTATTATTAATTATTATAAAAGTTAAATTGTATTATTTTTAACTTTTAAAACTGTAACGATCACACTTTTTCGGAAGAAATAGCAGTTAAAATATTCATTCAACAAATTGTAGAATTCTATTCTTGAAATGGTAAAGATAGAATTTTCAATTGTGTTTTCAAGCCTAATTCAGTAAATGATCATAAATGCATTACAATACAAATCAGTCATCATATCTGCTAGTTTATTTATGTATTAGGAATAAACCCCGTTATTATTAGGAATAAATCCTGTTAAAAGAGCAGTAATGCACTCAATCAATAATTAATTTTAGCTTTGCCATTACTGCAGTTGAAAAAAATGAAAATACACGGAGGCTGATACAGAAAGAATAGAATTGAATAGAATAGAAAAGCATAGAATAGAATAGCTTTATTTATTACCACAACAGACTTAACAGATTAAACAGATTACACACAGAGAACAATAACAACAGACATTATACAGAAAGTAAATTTAGAATATGTCGTGCCAATGAAAAGGTTCTGGCTCAGCTCAATGTTGGAGGCAAAAGAATACCAACAACGCTGATATTCTACCGGATCCCTGTCTAAGAAAATAAAAATAAAGAATATAAAGAATTCTATATTATTGAGAATTAAATAGTAATTATAAAATGTAGAGTTAAAGAATGTTCAGAAGTGAGTATTAATTAATCCACAATCTATATTTCAACTTGTGCTTCCTTATTCGCAATTAAGACAATAATACCAAACACGCGTCACATCACACAAGATGGCTCCCTGTTATTCCGTCTCAATGGCAACCACTATTCGTTGTTAGGCGTTGCCTTGACTAGCCATCGGTTGTGTTCGTTATTCATCAGCTGCACTCGTAATACGCACGATAGCAGCGACCCTTTTGTAATTACCCCTTACAGTAAGCTAGGTTTACGAATTGTATTTTGACAAGAGCAACTGCTGAGCTTCTGGCTCTTTTCGTTAAGAACATTTTTCCGACCAGCTGTAGAATTGATGATTAAAGAGAACTTGTTCAGAAGATTACTTAACTAAAGAATTATTTTAATTTCAATGACTTATTTTCTTCATCGGTGATCTCCCTTTAATATATTAAATTATTAAATATATTAAAGTCAATTACTTAGATGTCACCTTAAAACCCTCCATGACCTTCGACGAGCATGTACTTGTAGTCCGTAACCAAAACGCATATATGGAATGTTTTTTTTATATTAAGAAGAGTAAGATTTAAATCCATAAAATGTGACATTCCACAAAACATGTATCGGACCAATAATGACCAACGCGAGCTTCCCGTTTGCGAACGTTTAAAAGATCAGATTTCTCATACTCCAAACACTACAGAACTACGCAGACAGCCGATTGAATCGGTTTATTCAAAATGTTGAACTCAAGCTCCTCACCCTAGTTCAGCTTTTCGAAGTAGCAGTTCAAGAAAGTTGAGATACACCCCAATTTTTCTATTAAAACTCATGTGTCTAATTCATAATTGCAATTTATCACACGCTTTTCGGTGAAGGAAAACATCGTGAGGAAACCTGCATTTCTCTAGAGAATTCTGGAGATATGTGTAACCTGCCAATCCGCATTGGAGCAGCGTGGTAGGTCTTAGCTCCAACCCTTCTCTCCAGAAACGGAGAGAGGAGGCCTATTCCCAGCAGTGGGATATTAACAGGCTGTTACTTTACTTTTTTTTTTTACCCCAATTCACTTATAATAGCGGCCTCCAACGGTTAGGTCAACCCACCGAAAAATATAAACATCGATTGTAAATACAGCTACAAAAATTACAAACACAAAACATCTTCCTCGGATAACAAAAGTAAAAAAGTAAAGTACCGGCCTGTTACAATCCCACTGCTGGTAATAGGCCTCCTCTCTCCTTTTCTGGAGAGAAGGGTTGGAGCTAAGACCTACCACGCTGCTCCAATGCGGATAGGTAGGTTACACATATCTCCAGAATTCTCTAGAGATATGCAGGTTTCCTCACGATGTTTTCCTTAACCGAAAAGCGTTTGATTAATTGCAATTATCAATTAGACACATGAGTTTTAATAGAAAAACTCATTGTTTCCTGCCCGGGTTTGATGAACTCGTGTTCCCCTCGAAAGAGTCGCACGGTCTCACCGCTGGGCTATCACAGCTTATCGGAAAGACAAGGATACCGAGAAATGAGCTTCCTGACGTGAGTTGCTTCTGACTTATCGCTGTTCTTCGTAAAGTGTGTTGACTAGCCAGTCATACTTTAGCCTTCCACTATACATTAAGCCATGGACCGACTTCCCTGTGACGATATAAAAAACCATTAGGGCTAAGAGCATATTGTCAATACGCGTAAGATGTTTTAGGTTGAGATTTTTTTTAAAGCAACTAAAAAGAATGTGCTTTGCATACATTAAATTTTCTTATTCAACGCACTTTTCACTTATAACCGAGGTCAGTTAAACCTATACCTTGTTCAAATTAATTTAAGAACCAAATTATAAAGAAAAGAAGGTCTTACTTCCTTCGTTTATCCTAAATGTAAAGATACTAAAAATAAAAATTGACAATTATTTAGAATTTAAACGAAAAGTCATTGATTTTATTGCACTATAATCAATTTATGAAAAAGCAAATATAAAAAAATATAAAAATTATATATATATATATATATTTTAATGACTTAAATATATATAATTTTTAGATTTGAATGGTTATAATTATAAGAGCTATTGTAAATCATAATTTTATAACTTTGTATTGAAATTATTTTTGATATTAACATTGACAATATACCTACCTGTATATTAATGACATTATTATTTATGGTAACTTTAATTTATATATATTATAACTATATCATTATAAACATTTGTAAATGACGAGGTATCCTGTTATTGAGAGAACAATTTTGACATCAGAATAATTTTATTTAAGTAAATATAATGTTGGGTGTCCATAAAATAAATGAATAAATAAAATCTAATACTTAATAAATTTTAGTTAATCGTCAGTTAAATAAAAACAGATCTTTGTTCGACCTCACAAATATAGGTACCATATTAAAAGCAGCGTTTGGTTTAACTTCTTCATCCGAAGCATTATCAGGACATACATATATCTATTTGGTTAACCAAAGCGTGTCAAGACATGCAGACCGTGCTTAAGCACGGGATGAAAAGATTGTTAAGATTTTCCTAGTGAATGTGTGCAATTCTAGCGTAGCGTAGTAGTGGTGGTAAATAAAATAATTAGTCGACCATAGATCTAACAAGAAACAAAAATAAACTCAAATACGTGCTCAGTCGTTTATTTTGATTGTTCAAAAGGATTTCGTTTCAATTTCTTAAAAGAAACCACCACATCCGCATCCACGTCCGTAAGGTCCAGCGAAGCCTGCGTCGTACCCGTAACCACCGATACCGTAACCGAAGGGACCACCGATACCAGCAACACCGATGTCCTCAGCCACGATACCGACGGCTCCGTTGCCGCAACCGTACGCGACAGCACCAGCACCAGCAGTAGGCAGCTCACCACCCAGGCTGACGGTTCCCAAGAATGGAAGAGCACCGCGGACAGCGAGGTCTCCTCCGTAAACGTTTTCAGATGCAACAGATACTCCGGAAGGTGGGATGCCGGAAGCGCTGGCTACTGGCAGACCACCGCCGTTGGAAGCGGCTACTGCGCCGGCGCCGTACAATCCACCACCATAAAGACCACCTCCGTAGAAACCAGCATCGCCATAGAGACCAGCTCCGCAAAGACCGCCACCGTAGAGACCGTCATAGCCGTAAAGACCATCATAGCCATATCCAATGCCTCCTAAGCCACCAAGACATTGTCCGGAGATAGACTAGAACAGAAAAATATTTATAACAACAATTGTTAATGAAGAATACGTGAACGGTTTATTGGTATACTCGTGAATACTCGTGTACACTCGTGCTCGTGATAAGTACTTTAGTCATTTTTAGATTTGTCATATAAGATTCTATAATACAATTCCGCAATCAATTTTAGCTTTGCCATTATATCAGTTTAAAAAACTGTTAAAGGCTGATACAGAAAGCCTACTATACTATTGAGGATTACATAGACGGTAAGAATGCGTGGATATAGCTACTCTGCGACCCTGTATAAGATCTTATAAGCAATGTCTAAATGTAACTAGTTATATTTCCACTACACGTCGCCCTAAGCCGTGGTCCGGCCTCACAGGAGGCACCCATTAGGACGACGTTCCCCGACTTAAGTAGAGCTTCTGCGCTCTACTCCCTGCATTTCGCAACCTCGGCGATGCTTCTGCGCTCGCCCGTCCCGCCCGGTGACGCTGTAAAAGCCATTAGGGCTAACAGCATACAGTCAGTTGGAAAAAAAAAAAAACTAGTTATAAGAATTATTTTGAAAAAAGAACAAGCGCCAAGTTTCTTGTTGATTCTACTCGCAGCAGCAGAGTTAATTCGAAAGCACTTGTTTGCAAGTTTATTTGAATAAAGAATAATTTGAATTTGCGTGAAGCGTGAAATCTTTGTCTAGGGTTTACGATTTCAAAACTCTTTCAATATATGATTTATAGAAGCAGGCGTTACTTTGCGGAATTCCATATTACAAGCAATATAACAGAACTAACTATATGCTGCTATAATACTATAATACTGCTATAATCCGCACGGGTTAAGTGAATGCATGCAAAGCCAATGTGTATGAAGCAGGCAAAATCTACCTTTTTAGATTTTGCCCGTGCGGATTATAGCAAAGTAGTTAGTTCTGTTATATTGCTTCTTTCAATATATTTTTTTTTACATATTAAAGCAATCGACGATTATCAGTCTACCCTTGCAGCTGAAGTAGCTACATTATCTGCATATTTATATAAACTTATATGAAAAAATACGTGTAAAATAAATGTAATCGCTTAGGAATAATATGTTTCCTTACCTGCAACAGAAGCGCCTGAGCGCAAACGAAAAGAATAACCTTGGCGACCATCTTGGATTGTTTATTCTTCGAGTATGTATTTGAGAATACTTCGTAAGGAAACTAGTAGCCTTATATACAGAAATAATTGTACTTGTTATCATATTAGTTATCAAATGGTTCAAAATAAAAATATTTACGTGACTTTTAAATCTTTCTTGTATATGTTAATAGTATAACAACACCATTAGACACAAAGATAACCCCATTTTTTATAATTAGGTTGGCCGGCCTCCAAATTGAAAGAAATAGATGCAGTTAAAACTTATTGCATTTGAAATTTTGAAATTCAATAATGACTATTTTTCTTTTCCAAACATTCCTAAATATAAATTCATGTTATTGAAATATAGACGAATAACGAAAATATTTTTTACTTCATTTAATAACAAACAAGGGTTTGTTGATACTTGGTAGCGGCCTGTTACAATCCCACTGCTGGGAATAGAATCCAGAATTCCAGAATTCATTTCCAGAATTCATCTCCAGAATTCTCTAGATATATGCAGGTTTCCTCACGATGGTTTCCTTCAACGAAAAGTGTGTGATAAATTGCAATTATCAATTAGACACATGAGTTTTAATAGAAAAACTCAATGGTGCCTGCCCGGGTTTGAACCCATATTCGTCTCGAGAGAGTCGCGCGGTCTCGCCGCTATCACAGCTCTATCTCTCTCAGTTTGCAATATATTACCCCTTTACTTTTGAAATCTATAATACATCGTCAACAAAATATTTTTTAAATATTCATCTTTTATTATGTCAGTGACTTAACCATACTACTGACGGTTTGTTATAAAATGACCCTATATGTTTGGTCGGCCATCATATGTATGGAATATCCACGATACCACGAATATCCACATCTTATATTCCGTATGGAATATCCACGATACATCCTATATTCCTTAATTCTTTTTTTTTAATTAAATATATGGGACACTTACACACACGGTCGTCCATCCCCAAAGTAACTTAATACTTGTGTTATAGGTGACGGATAAGTTGTAAATATACTACGTATATAATTTTGAATACATACTTAAATACAAATATACACCCAGGCTCGAAAAACCAACAAATTGTTCCTCAGCGGGAATCAAACCCGCGACCCGCGGAGCTGAAGGCAGGGTGACTATGCGCTGCGCCAACGGCTGAGTCAGTGGTAACCACTGCTTTACATTTGTCAATGCAGTTAGCTTAGTTTAACTTCCATAATCAAAAAAATAGTGGCCTTGTCTCTCCAGAAGGAGAGAGTCTTTGCCCAGCTGTGGGATAGTAACGGGCCACTACCCACTGCACCAACGAGCCAGTCAATTTGTCAAAAATGTTATGTAAAAATGTTCTTAAAAAAAATTTCTTATGTAATATACTTGTTTACTATTCACTTTTGATATTTTGATAAACATAGGCATTACGCAATTCGATAAAAATGAAAAATCAAATTTAAAATATATGATTTATAGAAGCAGGCGTTACTTTGCGGAATTCCATATTACAAGCAATATAACAGAACTAACTACTTTGCTATAATCCGCACGGGTTAAGTGAATGCATGCAAAGCCAATGTGTATGAAGAAGCAGGCAAAATCTACGCACCTTATACATGCAGGACCAGCCACCACATGCACCCCAAGGCGCAATTCACCAGCAACAACGAACACAAAAGCAGCACACACACCCACCACCACAATCTCGACGATCGTTTCGCCCCGAAACCGAAGCATCATCACGATTTTACGATAAAAGGAATTTTATATGGTGTTGCGCTAAGATATCTTATTTAATTTAAATAAATACAAAGTGCAATCCAGACGGTACACTAAGTGAAAAATATGTTATCAAGGGACATAAGCGAATGCTGTGTGGTATCCGGTTGAGTAGAAAAGACCACCCTCATTTCTTACCGAAGTGTCTTTAAAGGCGACTAAGGTAAATCGACTCACCGAGGGTATCAGGCTGAGTAGAATAGACCACCCTCATTTCTTACCGAGGTGTAGTAAAAGGCGATTGAGGTAAGTAGACCCGCCGTGTGGCATCCGGCTGAGTAGATTAAACCACCCTCATTTCTTACCGAGGGGACGTAAAATATGACTAGGGTAAGTTGACGTCTGGCAGGCGGCCGGTCGTAAAATACGTAGCCAAATCATGTAAAAACATGTTCGACGATTCCACTTAAAGTGGTATAAGGACAGGAGGATGATAAAGGGCATTAATTTTGTACTGATTCCAAGGTGAAGCTTGAATTGATAATTTATTTCTGTTCGGAAAATGAAGATAATATTCATTTAAAAACCAAGGCTACATCAGCGATACTTACTACTATAGCTATCAAGAGTTTTGATAAATAATAAGCGGTAAGAACCTGCACATAAATATTTTCGTTCACAAATAATTTGATAGGCACGTATTTTATGATTCTGTATTTGTGAACACTGACAATGTGATATTGTCTTGGTATAAAAGCTTGCACTAGTTCAGTGTGGTCATTGTGTACTCAGTACGATACAAATCATCATGTCTACTTTTGCTTTCCTGTTGCTCTGCGTCCAAGCTTGCTTGGTCCAGGTGAGAATAGTAATTTGAATATGAAGTTATTTTACCACTCAAAATCAAGCACTAAAAGAACTTCATTGGTCATTGAATAAATAAATTATTATTAATGAAATGAATCGGTTCTTTGAAATCTGAATCATTTTTCTAGACCATTTTGAAATTGCAATTTCATACTAGGTTATTCATAATACTCGTCGTACTTATGATACTGGCCCTGATATTCATATTTGTGTACTGAAATCAATTATTATCGACATCGGTTTCTTATGCATTAGATCCTCATAGAACGTTGTGGTATAATGGGTATATTGTGATATTGACATATTGGGAAATTGGGGCTAAATTGTTTCATCATCATCATCAGCCCACTTCAGTCCACTGCTGGACATTGGCCTCTCCAATAACACGCCACTTAGCCCGATCCTGGGCTTTTTGCTTCCATGCTAATTTGTTCACTATTTATTATTTCAGATTGTGACATCTTATGCTTATATCTTAGATATAGGATTTGCTCTAATAAATTTAAGCCCGTCGAGTGTTCTCATTCATTAAAAATTATTAGACATTCATGAAACTGGTGGAGACAATTTTGTTTAAAAAGTCAGAATAAGCTATTTGTACAAACTATGACATTTTAATGACTGTTATTTGTTCATTTCAGAATGTGTACAGCCAGTGTTTGGGCGGACTCTACGGTGCGGGTTACGGTTTTGACGGTCTTGGTTACGGCGCTTACGGTGCGGGCTACGGTTTTGGAGGTCTTGACGGTCTTGGTTGCGGCGCTTACGGTGCGGGCTACGGTTTTGGAGGTCTTGACGGTCTTGGTTACGGTGCGTACGGTGCTGGCCTCGGTGCGTACGGCGCAGGCTTCGGTGGATACGGTGCGAGCTACGGCGGCGCTGGCGTCGGTGATATAGGAGTCATCGGTGAACTGCCAGTCGCTGGTATCACCGCGGTCGGCGGTAACGTGCCCATCATGGGAGCCGTTGAGTTCGGTGGCATCGTGCCAGCCGCTGGTGGCGTGTCCATTGCTGGAAGCTGCGGTGGAGGTTGTGGCTGCGGAGGCGGTTACGGTTACGGTTTCTACTGAAAAACACCACTGCCATGATTTGATGAACACAAACTGAACATTAATAAATGCACGGAAATTAATTGATATATTCTTGTATTATTACTATAATTTAATGACCACAAATATAAATCGGGTAGAGATAAATTGTCGTAAATGGAAACTAATTACAGAACATATCCACTAGTTCACGTATCAGTAGGCCTACCATCAAATTTTAGAAAACGATTCAATTGCAATGCAATTCAAAGTCAGTACCTAAACTGAATCGCTTTCTTTTCGTACTATAGTGTTTTTAACTGAATTGCATTTGGATCGCACATCGACTATATAAATAAGAGTGAATGAAGAACGTTTGCCATTCAGTTTAAGATTTAATTCGGCAACAACTTATACTGTGCGTCTTTAACACGTCATGGTATGAAAAAGCAGAATAATTCAGTTTAGGTCTTCAATTGAGTCGCAATAAGAGTTCATGGTAAGCCTGGTTGTTTCTTTCTGTATATTTTTAAAATACTCGTACATTCAATTTGCAATTATTTAGTAAAAAGCAACTTGTTAAAAATAAATTAACATTTTATAAAGTATATAAATATATTATACGTAAATTCTAGCACTAAAAATTAAAAAAAAATTATATTTAAAATTCATTTATTCATTAACAAAGTTCTTCATTACTGTACAAAGGTTTGGAATCTTCTAGTGAGTAAGTAAAGTATACTCGTGTCAGAAGGTCCCGCTCTCCATATCTAAATATTAGTACATAACCATTATCGATTCTATCATATCATAATCTTGTGTCTTTAACCATTCAGTCAAGACTTTTTTGCACTCATGATATGTCATTGGGTAGATATTAAGAGATTTATTATTATTATTATAAATACGAGCAGACTGCGTTAAATACTGAGTGCCAGCAAAATAAGTTTCTGTTGCATGTGTTTTAATAACCTTATATTTTATTCTTTTAGTTATTTTGTTACAGTCAAAACTTTGGGATTTATGTAATTTCAGAACTACAGAAAGGATATATAATTGCCGTACTGTTAAAACCTGGCTTATTAGATATTGCATATGCGTTGAGAATCTATAGGGTTTAAAATGAATAACTTTTAACAAAGATCTTTGGGCTTTTTCAATTTCATAGAACTTTGTTTTACCTGCTCCACCCCACACACAAATATAGTATTTTAAAATCGATTGGGTCAATGCTATGTATATTTTATTTAGTAAAGTCTTAGAAGCTATGTGTCTTAAATTTTTAAAAATCCAATTTACTACTTTACTATTTATTAAAAAACCACTCAGGTTTGTCTCTAATGCCATAAACAATTCACGTCTCGTTTGAATTTACATAGGTAACAACAATAAATAACAATTATAAAAAAGAAGTAAACGTTACATAGATACATACACACAAACATATGGATGGAATAAACGTGCATTTTATTAAAATTTCTGCACAATCACACCACCACCAGGAAGGCAGGACACCAGGAAGTGGGTCAAATTTAAAAAAGATATTACCTAAAAAATATGAAAGATTGTTAATACGAGTCATAAATAACATATGTACATCCCTAAAGGAAACATAAATAACGTTAATACGAAGAAAAAAAATGTCTGATTTTGCGTGCTATTCCATTTATTATATATACACACGGCTATAGCGATTTTTAATTTTCTACTTATATATATATAACATGACAAAAATATTAGACTAAAATATTGTAGTTTTACATCACGAAGTAAAACTTATTTTCTTATATAAAGTTCGTTATATCCAGAGGTCCGATTCGTGTTAGACTCCGTCAAAATTCGGTCCTAGCGCCGTTTCGCTACTCACTCTACGCGGGAGATATCCCTCATAAAAGTTTAATCTCGTCGTTAACCATCTACGCTGAAGACACTGCTTCTTCAAGTCTTCCACTAAATCAGATGTAATTATTAGTCTCCAAAAGGATGGTGAAAACAAGCTAGAACGGTGGTTCACACAAGAGTGCGGCCATGATTTTCGTCAGGCCAAGCATCCCATCAATCTACCCACGGAAGTGTATAACGATACACAACCGAGATATCCCATGGCAGGAGAAGGTCAAGTCAAGAAGGTCAACCTAAGAGTCAAGTACCTACAACCCTCCCTCTCATTCATCAAACTCATACGTTTGTCATCTTTTTATCTTTATCTATACTTATATTATGCGGTGGTGTCCTGCAGAATAGAATAGACCACCCTCCTTTCTTACCGAGGTGTCGTAAGAGGTGACTAAGGTAAGTGCCGTGTGGTATCCGGCTTTGTAGAATAGACCACCCTCATTTTTTACCGAGGTGTCGTAAAAGGCCACTAAGATAAGTAGACGTCAGGCAGGCGGCCGGTTGTAAAATACCTAGCCAAATCATGTGACAACATGTAGCAACATGTTGTGCTGACCCCACTTAGAGTGGGATAAGGGCAAGAAAATGATCTATACTCATATTATAAAGAGGAAAGATTCGTATGTTTGTGTGTATGTTTGTAGAGTTTTCATGCAAAACTACTGAACTGATTTCATTCACAATTGGAAGGCTGTTTCTTTACTGAGCAACATAGGCTATATTACATCTCCGTATTAATCCTTATCCCAAAATGATATTTTATTTTAAACTGTTTCATTACCTGTAAATTTAAATACTCTTTAATTTATTAAAATTGGACATTCCGATCGAAAGATGTAAAGAATTTAAAAATGTCAATATAGAGAAAATAATGCCATAACAATTGTATTGTATTTGTGTACCTATGAATACATTCCGTTAGAAATTTCCTTTGCCTTAACTATTGATAAGTCCCAGGACAAAACTTTCAATTTACAAAAATAAATCTATAGTCCTGACTTAGTAAACTACCCGAGACTGATCTCGAGTAGTGGAAACATACTGATATGTACGCGGGTGAAACCGCGGGGCACTACTAGTATTATACAAATTGAATTTTATTGTTAAAAGATTTTATTCAACTTGCAATGTATGTATGTGAATTCGGAATTTTGCAAGTTAAATTTGACTTCACTTCACGGTGTCCAATTAAGCTTGAATTATATATATATACTGGTCCAAACTCGATGACAATACATGTTTATGACAAGCATGACTTGATGCTGTTGCCAGAATTCGCTCCAGTCGAGGGAACTGCTCAAAAGTTAATAGTAGGGACATGAAATTTTATATACTGATCAAGTCCCGATGACATTGAATTATGTTGTTGCCAGAAATGACTCCAGTTGAGGGAACTGTTTAACGGTTAACAGTGGGGACGCGAAATTTTTCTAAAAGCTAAAGCTTCTAAAAATGCTTTTGAAGAAATTCCATTTTTAACTTAACTTTGACTACTTTTTTATGAATTATAAAAATTATTCATTTATAACATTCAAAATTTATTTTTGATAATTCTGAATACGATTGTATTCAGAATAGTAATAGCATAGAATTGTAAATCTAGGCTTGGCTGACAAAATAATCTTACAATTAAAATATAAAATGATACTATCCTAATGGAATTTAAAATGAGGATGTAGTCGACTATCAATCAAAATAACTTTAAATATGTGCTCAGTAGTTTAATTTCATTCGTTAAAAACATGTCATTCTTATTTCTCAATAGAAACCACCACATCCGCATCCACGTCCGTAAGGTCCAGCGAAGCCTGCGTCGTACCCGTAACCACCGATACCGTAACCGAAGGGACCACCGATACCAGCAACACCGATGTCCTCAGCCACGATACCGACGGCTCCGTTGCCGCAACCGTACGCGACAGCACCAGCACCAGCAGTAGGCAGCTCACCGCCCAGGGTCACGGTTCCCAAGAATGGAAGAGCACCGCGGACAGCGAGGTCTCCACCGTAAACGTTTTCAGATGCAACAGACACTCCGGATGCTGGGACACCGGAGGCGCTGGCTACTGGCAGACCACCGCCGTAGGAAGCGGCTGGTGCTCCGGCGCCGTACAGTCCAGCGCCATAAAGACCACCGCCGTAGAAACCAGCATCGCCATAGAGACCAGCTCCGCAGAGACCACCACCGTAGAATCCAGCATCGCCGTAGAGGCCGTCATAGCCATAAAGACCATCATAGCCAAAGCCAAAGCCTCCTAAGCCAGCACCAAGACATTGACCAGAGATAGACTGAAATAATGAAGATTTATTAACATACACGTAAGGTGTGATGATTCCCTATTGGAGCAACGGGGTAGGTTTAAACTTCAAATATATCAAATATATATAATATTTGGGGAGATCCCCAAAGCAGACATCTTCTCAGTCGTAAATATAAACAGTCCGTTACCTTATTTTATGAATAATATTTATATGTGTAAACGAAAGTAAACTCGAATATTAAACTTACCTGCAACAGAAGCGCCTGAGCGCAGACGAAAAGAATAACCTTGGCGACCATCTTGGATTGTTTGCTCTTCGAGTATGTATCTCAGAATACTTTGAAAATGAACTAGCAGCTTTTTATAGAGAAACATTCTACTCATTATCATTTATATTAGTTATCAAATTGTTATACGTGACTTCCCGCCACTTTCTGATCACAGTCTCGACTCTAGAACGCTCAGACTCCAACGGCAATCGCTTCTACGACAAGTTTTAATTATTCTTAAGTAGGGCCAGTACTTTGCTACTTAGTTCGCTAATGATTTGGCCTATGTCGGTGAACTTGGTTCTCTTCATAATAACTTGGTTTCGAATCTTATCTCTGAAAGAAATTTTAAGTTCCAGCACAAGATCATAGAATTATTAGTAACTAACTGTTCAGCCACGTTGCTGCGGCTCAATCTAGTTTTTAATTCCCCTCAAAATAGAACTGTTAAAAAATGTTTCAATCGCCACCAAACATTATAGGAACATCTGCTAGGTCATTCTAAAGATTGTCTGATAATTTCATTTAAATTGGCCCAGCCGTTTCGGAGTCTATGCAGGACATACAAACAAACATTCATCTATACTTATTACAAAACAAAGACCCAAAAAGCTGTCTCTCTGTATGTAATCGATTTTCTCAAAATCAGCTGAACGGATTTTTGTACGGTTTTCACCAAAGGATGGTGAAATACTTCCGGTTAGTTTAGGTAAATAGTATATATCGGTATTATGTAAATTGTGTTGAAGAGATTGAGCAATTGTTAAAAACCTGGTTGCTGGGACCTTTAGTCGCATGCTCCGCATAAACCAGCAGAGATACGCTAAAGTAATGTACTAGAGAATTGTATTTCTATAAAAATACTACAAAAAAGTCCGCGATAGCATGTCTCTATCTCTTATGGTTAACTCACAATAACTACTTTTATGTTTAAAATTTGAATTCTAGGAAAAAATTGTGCCATGCTCATTTTCACGCGGGCGAAGCTGCTGGCGTAGCTAGTTTATATATAAAAGCTAGGAACTATTAAGCCAATTAATTATAAATACATATTATAAAGCAACTCGCTGCGTTTGTCTGAACGCGATTGAATAAAAAACTTATCATCATCATTCTCCTGCCCTTATCCCACTCTAAGTGGGGTCGGCACTTCATGTTAACAAAACATGTTGTCGCATGATTTGGCTACGCATTTTACGACCGGCCGCCTACCTGATGTCAACTTGCCTCAGTCGCCTTTTACGACACCTCGGTAAGAAATGAGGGTGGTCTATTCTACGCAGCCGGATACCACACGGTATATTGAATAAAAAACTATTTGATGATTTTTTTGAATTTAAGAGACAGGTTATAAATGCTTTTAGTCGCGTATATCGGTTGAATAGATGTTGAAAAAGAAAATCCACTTGGGAACTTTCAACGAAAACGCTGCGTAATGCCTTTGAGATAGATATAACAAAACAATGTGTAAATAGTGGATTATTTGTAATAACTCTACAGAAAAAATCACCTCTTCAAACATACATATAACATCTTTAAAGAATGGCTTCATGTTTTATTATAAAATGTCCGATATTTAGTTTTTAAAGATAGCTTACTATACCCATTCTAAATTATAAAAAAAGGTCACGTACAATGTGTCATTTTAAAGAAATTTAGATGGATACAGTATTAAGGCCTACGAACTTAAAAACTTTAATTACTTTAAGGATTTCAAAACGTATATTATGAAAAATGTATATTATCCTAAAAACTAAATGAGTACGTTAAAAGTCATCGGAAAATGCAAACGAACACACGCTAAAATTACGTACAAACTCGGGCGAGTCACCTAGTTTAATATAAAAACAAGGTTAGTCTTACGTTAGTTTCCGCAGCTATCAACAATTTTGATAAACAATCAGTGTGAGTAGCACCTGCGTAAAAATACCTCCATTCAGAAACACTTTGATAGACACGTATTTCGTGTTTCTGAATTTCTGAACTATAACGATGTGATATGCATTTGGTATATAAGTTCAGACCAGTTCAGTGTGATCATTGTGTTCTCAGTACGCTACAAACACACCAACATGTCCACTTTCGCTTTCCTACTTCTCTGCGTCCAAGCTTGCTTGGTTCAGGTGAGAACAGTTTTGTGATTAAGTGTATATATAACAATAATTATTTATTCAATCATCTAAAAGTATAACTTACTTTAAATGCTAGGAGGGTCATTTTTGGTTTTAATAATTTAAGCTATTAGTGATATTCACACTTTGTTAATTATAAAATAGTTTGCTTGAGCGATGCTTAAAAGGTCAAATACTTTTTGGATTTTAAACATTAATCATGCGATAAAATAGGACGTTATGCCGCTAAGGAGGAATCGGATCGAATTTATTTACTTATTATTTATTTATTATTCGATCTTTCAGAACGTGTACAGCCAGTGTCTTGGTGGACTCTACGGTGCGGGTTACGGTTTTGGAGGTCTTGACGGTCTTGGTTGCGGCGCTTACGGTGCGGGTTACGGTTTTGGAGGTCTTGACGGTCTTGGTTACGGCGCTTACGGTGCTGGTCTCGGTGCGTACGGCGCAGGCTTCGGTGGATACGACTTGGGATACGGTGCGAGCTACGGCGGCGCTGGCGTCGGTGATATAGGAGTCATCGGTGAACTGCCAGTCGCTGGTATCACCGCGGTCGGCGGTAACGTGCCCATCATGGGCGCCGTTGAGTTCGGAGGCATCGTGCCAGCCGCTGGTGGCGTGTCCATTGCTGGAAGCTGCGGCGGAGGTTGTGGTTGCGGAGGCGGATACGGTTACGGTTTCTACTGAGAACACCATAGGTATGATCTGGGAACCATGATTTGATAAACAAAAAACGAAATATTAATAAACTGAAAAAAGAATTCATCTGCAGTCTGTTTTTTTATTATTATTTCATATACACATGGTGAACTAAAACATTACTTATACCCGAAATTTCTAGACAGGGAAATTGTTTTTTTTATCTTTTGACTTAATCTGCATCTGGTGTTATAAAACATTAAGTTATTAGATATTTACATATTTAGAAATGAAATGAAATTAAAAAAAAAATCTAATGACATATTCTATTGGTGCATGAGTTGTATATTAATGGAAGTATTAAAGTCAGGTACTAAATTCTGAATGAGATAGGCGGTTAAAACAGCGGAGTTTTCCAGATAAAAAGAACTTAATATAAAAAAAGAAATATAATATTTATGAACGTAGACTCGTTTTGATTGATAGACGATCGAGATGATAAAATTTGGTGTATATATTTGTCAAGTTTGGGTAGCCGGTAAAAACTCGTCGGGTTGTTAGTGACCCGATGATGAGGTGTGACATTGGTGACGTCATAAATATGGCGTTTTCTTTAATTGGGTAGAGTGTTACCTATATTTTGTGGTTTATGACAACCAATATGAAAGCAGTGATCAAAATATGAGCAATTATTAAGTTTCTTCCGTATATTTGTTAAAGTGTCAATGCATTATAATACCTAAAGCGATCCATCTATTCTTGCACGGTCAGTATATTTTACTTAAGCGTGTGTTTATTTTACATAATCTTATATCTCTATAACAAAACTTATATCACTGATATTTTTTACTGTTGTGATTACGGATGATTTGATATTAAGTGCAGAAAAAACATAATTTACGGAAACTGATTACTAATAAAGCATCTATTTTGCATAACCTTTCATTTAATCCATCACTATTTATATTAAATAGTAATGAGGACCTTTACCTTGTGTAATAAAAAATATAATTAGCTCTTTTTTAGCCATGGTTGTGCACTGGTAACATATCTTATTCGGATAGGTATAATTTTAGCCGGTTTTTTGTTTATATAAATTAATATGTTTCTTATATTGCGGTAAGCCATTTGTTATGAGTTACTTATTGACATGTTAGTCAACTAATTCACCTTAACGCCTGTCATCGAACCTTGAAGAATTATGAGTGTTCTTGATAAGTAAAAATAATACTTTTAATGTACTCGTACTCTAAAAATGTATAGAAAAATGAAATATTCGTACCTAAAATTGAAATATTCTGTAAAATTGTCAATTCAATTTTTTAAAGTATTTTTTGTATCTTTCAGATACAAACATATGAAAGCGAGCATCTATACTTATTACTAAACAAAGCCCAAAAAAGCTGTCTGTCTGTATGTAATCGATATTCGCAAAATCTACTGAACGGGTTTCACCAAAAGATAGTGCAATACTTCCGGATGGTTTTGATATATAGTACATATCGGTAGTAGGTAAATCGTGTTGAAGATATCGCGCAGTTGTTAAAAAACTTGCTTGCTGGGAGCTATGGTCGCGTGCGCTGCGTAAACCAGCAGAGATATGCTAAAGTAATGTACTAGAGAATTGTCGATCTATAATACTAAAAAAAAGTCCGCGATAGCGTGTCTCTATCTGTTACTAAAAATAACTTCTTTTATGTTTAAAATTTGAATTCTGGAAAAAAATTGTGACACGCTAATTTCCACGCGGGCGAAGCCGCTGGCACAGCTAGTTAGTTTATTATAAAAATAATACAAAAAAGTGCCGATGATTGTTTATTTTGTGTTTTTCAAATTATTCCAATGTTAAGTATACTTCTTAGTAGTAGCCGTAACCGTAACCGCCTCGGCAGCCGCAAGCTCCACCACAGCTTCCAGCGATGGACACACCACCAGCGGCTGGCACGATGCCTCCGAATTCAACGGCGCCCATGATTGGCACGTTACCGGCGACCAGGGTGGTACCAGCGACTGGCAGTTCACCGACGACTCCTACATCACCAACACCAGCACCGCCGTAGGCAGCGCCATAAGCGCCATAACCGAGGGGACCAGCGATGTCAAGACCGTAGGGAGCGCCCAGACCGTAAGCGACGGGACCCGCGATGTCTAGACCGTAGGGGGCGCCCAGACCGTAGGCACCGAGGCACTGGCTGTAAACATTCTGTAAGAAAATAATCATTAGTTAATTTGATTTGAACCTTAAGTGTTACAACAAATTTAACTTTACAGATGTCACTTAAAGTTGCATATTGACTTCCTTACGACCATAAATAAGAAGGTATATTTTTAAATAATAAAGTTGATTAACTATTTGCAATAAAAGTTATTTCTTACCTGGATCAAGCAAGCTTGAGCGCAAAGAAGGAGAAAAGCGAAAGTGGACATGTTGAATTGTTTGTGTGAAGGTTAGAATACAATGTTGGAATTGAACTTGTCTATGCTTTTATACTAATAATGAGTATGTTTTATATCGTAATAGTAGCACCGTTTCGAAACTTTGAAAAAACGTGTTTATCTTTGAATTTTTTTCGTAAAGTGTAAATATATACCTCTACGTGGTGTAAAAAGATGGTTGCATTGAAGCGTTGACACAGTATTTGATAATTAAATATGTAATTTAGTGTATTTAGGTTGATAAGTTTCCATGCAAATTTGAGATGCGTCAAACATAACCGACTTTGCATTACATCATGAGAGCTTCTCTGTATTACGTGGGGATTAAGCGAATAAATTTACGTTAAATCCATCCCATATTATATTTATTATAAAATACGAGTATGTTCTTTTGTTTTATCCTGTGTCACTTTATTTTCTTTACGACTCTCTGATAATGTTAGTACTGAAATTACTAAATCGCGTGTTCATTATTGCGAAAACTTAACTTATTCGCTAACGGTTATGTATATTGCAAAATTAATAATTATTTCGTTAATGATTTAATGATAATTTATTTCCATAGAAATATTTCGTATTACTGGCACACTAACTAAACATTAAAATGTCACGTCTTTTGATACAATAGTTGCCTACATTTTATTTTTCATAATAAATTGAATTGATAAAAATTTCTCGAATTTGACTTGTATAAAAGACTGTGTAAGTTTTCTAAAGTATTCTCAAGTTCAAAGTCGCAGAATAATTAATTCAAAATGGTGGTCAAGGCTCTACTCTTCGTCTGCGCTCAAGCACTTTTGTTGCAGGTTAGTAGAGACTGAATTAATACTATCAGTGCTGTCTTGGAATTATAAACAACACCATATTACCTTTCCAAGTAGGGAAGTCTGAAAGTTGCGCCCATTATAGAAAAGATGAGAGGTGCAAGATTGGGATGGTATGGACATGTAATGAGGAGGGATGAAAATCATGTGATCAAACGAGTGTTGAGTATGAATGTGGATGGATATGTGACTAGAAGAAGGCCAAAAAATAGATGGTTGTGTGAAGTATGACATGCATGAAGAGAATGGAAGAGAAAAACATGTTGTACCGACCCCACTTAGAGTGGGATAAGGGTAGGAGAAAGAAGACCATATTACCTTTCCAAAATACCGATTAGTCAGTCATATTCAATAATTAAAGGTTTTATCGGGTATGCTTGCCAGCTAAGCATTGTGCACTTGGCAAGGTTAATGAAACGAGAATTAATAAAGATATAATATATAGTCTGGAACATCAAAACTCAAATGATTTTGATTTGATATAGGATTGAAATCTCCGCAACTACGCATTACTAGGGATTGCTTATAGTTAAGTGACTCGAAAGCTGCCTTGCACATTCGTATATATAACAGCAATGACAAAAGCTATATCCGCAATGTACATACTAAGAGCTTATGGAAAAATAAGTATATCTATCAAGAAAAACATAGCTCAACTTTGCGATATGTGACAAACAAAATCTTTGACAAAGGCTACTGCTAGCAGCTCAACTTTGTGATATGTGACAAACAAAATCTTGGACAAAGGCTACTGGTAGGAGCTCAACTTTGCGATATGTCGTAAACAAAATCTTTGACAAAGGCTACTTCTAAAAGCTCAACTTTGCGATATGTGGTAAACAAAATCTTTGACAAAGGCTACTGCTAGGAGCTCAACTTTGCGATGTGTGACAAAATCCTTGGCAAAGGCTACTGCTAAGAGCTCAACTTTGCGATATGTGACAAACAAAATCTTTGACAAAGGCTACTGCTAGGCACAAGTCACTGAATAGCTGCTAAAAGGTCGAATACCAAATCATTGCATTGTTAATCTAATTAATTTATTTCTAATTAAATTGTGTATTTAGGTTGCGAAAGAGCATCTATTAAATTACTCTACATTTTTAGTCCATCTCCGGACAATGCATCGGTGCTGGCTTAGGTGGCTGGGCTGGTTATGATGCCGCTCCATGGGGTGTTGCTGGCGCTTGGGGAGCTGGTCCTTATGGCCTTGGTGGTCTCTACGGCGCTGAGGCTCCCGCCGCTGCCGCTGCTTCTTATGGTGGTGCTCTCCCTATTGCCAGCGCATCCGCTATCCCCGCCAGCGGAGTGTCCGTTGCATCTGAAAACGCTTATGCTGGAGAACTCGCTGTCCGCGGCGCTCTGCCATTCTTGGGAACTGTCAGTCTTGCTGGTGAGCTGCCAACTGCTGGAGCTGGTGCTGTCGCATTTGGTTGCGGTAATGGAGCCGTTGGTATCGTTGCTGAGGACTTCGGTGCTGCTGGTATCGCGGGTCCCTTCGGTTTCGGTATCGGTGGTTACGGATACGACGCAGGCTTCGCTGGACCTTACGGACTCGGATGCGGATGTGGCGCTTTCATCTAAATTAATTAGCATGAAAAATTAAACCAATTAAAATAAACGACTGAGCATAAATTTGAAGTACTTTTTTGATTATTTAGACTGACAGTCCTCTTCATATTATTAGGTTATATAGACGATAAAATGTGTTTGGCTTAACTAAGCCATGATTTTCCGTTTATGAAGTGCTATTACAAAAAAATATTTATACCCGTTGCGAGGAAACTAACTGATTATTAAATTAACATCAGATTTATGTTAATCTGTAATTGATATTATTATTATTATCTATTATTAACATTCCGTGATAGTTTGTTATGATTGTAGCACCTTTATGTAGAGTTATTAAGTAAAATCATTTAGAAACTCTTATTGCGTCTTTCTTTAATCTTTGTTAACAAATATAATTGTTTTATGTAAAGTAATGCTAACAATTAGGGGTATCTAAAATTTTGCCGCCTTTTTTATCACAATAAACTACCAAACTTCACATATTCTAGACAATGTTTTTACATGACACGACAGTAGATTGCTGACCAAATCCCGTTGTGCTAAACTATCAAAATTAGATTGTCGTCAGTTTCCTTCCAAAGTTGAAGGTGCTAAAATAATAAATATACATTAAATCTACGTCGCTTTACCAACGCAATTCATGGATTACAAATATCCATCAGGAACGGAGATAGGAAGTACCTGGAAACGGTGATATGAAAAATAAGGTACCCACATTACCTAACTCTATAACGTAAATATAATAAGTTAAATAAGTATAAATATAATAAGTTCTTTAATAGTCATTATAAAAAGTGCTTGAATTGAACAATGAACAAAAGTCAAATAACTTTAATAATATAAAAATAGCCGAACGAAGACGCTGTGTGATCCGTGATTCAAATCTCGGACAGGCTTTAGTAAATTTCGTATTCTTATTTATGATATTACTAGTTTTTTGCGGTGCCGACCTGCGAGTTGTACTCGTGACTTCGATCGCGTTAACTTTTGTATTAAAATAGCCTCGCCTCTATCATCTATTTTGTGATCCTGCAGTTCTCAAAAAAGTAATGATAATTTTATTTTATGTAGCTCTTTACATAGGCTTCATTATGTTAAATTACATCGATAGTGCTCAAGGTCATTGCGTCGCAGCGTAACAGATGGACAAACAGAAACATTTCGGTTTTATCTATCTATAATATAGATATATATATATATAGTAAAATATATATTATATATATATTACACACACACATATATAGATATATATATATATATATATATATATATATATATATATATATATATATTCTATTTGTAGACCAGTCTAGAGAAAGATTTAAACTAAGTGTAAAAAAATATGCTTATATGTAAAGCATATTACAAAGTTGAAGATTATTTGGATGATAAAGATGCCTGGATTTGAAAATCCTTTCAGCTCCACACAAGACAGCGGTTTAATAATGTATAATTGAAAATATTTAAAAGATTGACCGCCGAGTTTCTTGCTGGTTCTTCTCGGTAAGAGCAACATTGCGAACCAGTTGTAGCTTCATTAATCATATTGATGCTTGACAATACAAAAGTGCCTGAAATGGTTTATTTGAATAAAGATTATTTTGATTTGATTTAAAATATTAGTAAGTTTGAATTTATTAAACAATATTTTCAAGTAAAATAATGGATTTAAGTTAATTTTAACTTTGTTGTACAAAAGTAGTTTCACAATTTGCGAAGATTCAAACATTGCCTGTAGCTTAAATTTATCATAAATTTTGTAACGATTAGCAATCTAGATACATTCTATAACGGTCGATATTATTACAATGCGTTATAGTGATAATTGTAACGTCTATTGCATCGGTATTGTTGCAATGCTGCAAGATTGCATGTATTAGCACAAAATGCGATTTACGTCTTTTATCATTTAGTTACATGGCCACAACTTATTCTGTATTTAATTTTTTTGCATCGAACAGTATGCAAATTGTGTATAATTTGAATTTTCCTTTTGGACTGATGATTCTGGCTATAAGGTAGATGGTAGCTAGCATTATATCCAAGCACCGTCCATGTTCATGGTCGTATTAGTATTAGAAATAAGTAGTAAGTCATATGCCAGACCTTCTTTAGTAATTAGATAACAAAAATAGTTAAAGATAATCGATAGAGGTGCACAACGTATATGGGCTGGTAATTGAGGAGACAGATTTGGATTTATTTCTTTACATTCTGAATTATTAAATAAATAAAATGTTAGATTGTAATTGCTTTTATTTCGTTAGTTCATTTCACGCTCATCTCAGTACAAGTAAGGTCCTCTGCATCCGCAAGCTCCACCGCAGCTTCCAGCGATGGACACGCCACCAGCGGCTGGCACGATGCCTCCGAATTCAACGGCGCCCATGATTGGCACGTTACCGGCGACCAGGGTGGTTCCAGCGACTGGCAGTTCACCGACGACTCCTACATCACCAACACCGGCACCACCGTAGGCAGCGCCGAGAGCACCATAAGCTCCGTATGCGCCATAGCCGAGGGGACCAGCGATATCAAGACCGCAGGGAGCGCCCAAACCGTACGCGAGGGGAGCGGCGATGTCTAGACCGTAGGGAGCGCCCAGACCGTAAGCACCGAGGCACTGGCTGTATACATTCTGAAATAGAAGATAAATTCAAATTTAAGAAAATACTGTCAATAGTTTATATAAGCCTTTAAAAATCAAATTTCTTATTCCGATTTCTGTTATTACAAATACACATATTTATTTGGTGATGGAATCTACTCACCTGGACCAAGCAAGCTTGGACGCAAAGTAACAAGAAAGCAAAAGTGGACATGTTTAAGAGTTTGTATCGTAATAGGAACACAATGATTGTTCTAAATCCACTTACGCTTTTATACCAATTCTATATCACATTTTAATACGTTGAATTCGAAATGTTGAAATTTATATAAACGTGTCAATCAATACATTTTCAACATGTATATTTTCAAATGCCAAGAATTCAATCCCTATTTAAAACACTGTTGATTGCTTCACTTCCTGGAATCATCGATGCCTATTATTAGACAGTGATTTCGTTGAGATTTTTAGGCTAACGTGTAAAACGCTCATTAACAACAGTCTTCTGTGATCCTTACAGGGACTAACATTTATCTTGGGTAGGAATACATTTTTTATGGGAGGCATCCTGTACTGCCAATTGAAGGTTAGACAGGGCTTGTTGCACTGACAGTGTTGCGATGGGAAGATAGCAACACATAAAGTACTTCTCATCAATATAAAATCCTGTTGTACCAGGAACTTCCAGTCTTTATACGGTTAATTTTCCTAGTTTATGTACCTTTAGTAATAAAAATGGAGTACCTGGAGAAGTACATTAACTAATTTTGGGACTTATTCCAGGAAGTGATCCTCAAAACGATGATATTATTCAGAAGATCCAACTATAAACTCATTTACAATACAAACTTAATTGTCACTAAACTTTTCTAGTACATAAAGTCAAGTTCTTTATTTACGTATATAAACCTACAAGTATATCGAGGCCAATGCATTATGCTTAAGCTTATCCTTACCTTCCTAGTTTCCTTATATATGCCACTATTTTTATTATAAACTAGCTACTTTCAAATTTATCAAAAACCAAAAGAGCCCATGCATTTATTAATATTCATATCTAAAACAAAATCAGTCCGTTGATATCTTCATATTTGTACCCATTGAACAAACACAATTTCGCATTAATATTATCAGTATGGGTATAATTTAATTGAGCGTAATTTTCTTGCAATTTCTTACTATCTAAATACCGACATAATAATAAATTGATCCAAAGTCACGTTGTATTGAATAATGCGTTACTTTATTAATTTACAAAACACACCGAGCTGATAATGGATAGTTGGAGTTGTTTCGAATTATTAAGTATAAAAGGATTTTTTTATTTTCTAAACCATTCTCAATTCGACATTTGAAGAGTAAACAATTCAAAATGGTAGCCAAAACCGTCCTCTTTGTTTGCGCTCAAGCGCTTTTGGTGCAAGTGAGTAAATGTTACTATCCTTTCATGTATTAATCTCTCTGTATTGAATCGTGACATTGAATTTTATTAGCGATTTATCTAGTTATACCTTGAGTGGGGCTCTCGTGAATAGCAATTGATTTTAAATGAGTAATAAGTTTATTAGCAGTACCGGAAGTAGTTCCTATCCCTAGAAGACCTAAAAAATCTTTGCTTTGTCTATTTTATATTTCTTAACGTTAATTATATTCTTTGTTCTTTTTAGTACATTTCTGGACAATGCATTGGTGCTGGTTGGGCCGCCGGTCCTTGGGCTGCTGCTCCTTTGGCTGCCGCTGCTCCGTGGGGAGGTTGCGGTGCTGGTCCATGGGGCGCTGGACCTTATGGTGCTGGTCTTTATGGCGCTGAAGTTCCCGCTGCTGCCGCTGCTTCTTATGGTGGTGCTCTCCCTATTGCCAGCGCATCCGCTATCCCCGCCAGCGGAGTGTCCGTTGCTTCTGAAAACGCTTACGCAGGAGAACTCGCCGTCCGCGGTGCTCTGCCGTTTTTGGGAACCGTTAGCCTAGAGGGTGCTCTGCCAACCGCCGGTGCTGGTGCCGTCGCGTTCGGTTGCGGCAACGGAGCCGTCGCTATATTGTCCGAGGACGTCGGTGTTGCTGGTATCGGTGGCCCACTCGGCTATGGCATCGGTCCCCTCGGTTACGACGCAGCTATCGCTGGACCTTTCGGTCGTGCTGGATGCGGATGTGGTGCTTTCTACTAAGAAAAAAAATGACAATTTTTTTTGTACTAATAAAATGAATCCAACTATGTAAAATATTTCTTATTTAGCTTCCACCGTCAACTTAGTTTGCATTGAATTTAGTATGTGAATAAAAAAAAAAGAACAGGCAGGTTAAGTTTAATTAGTAAAGTAAATAGTATCCGTGTGGCTAATTTTAATTATGTGTGATTTAAAAAAGATGTAAACTCTTACGTGTATAATAATATAAGTCGCACGATTAAAGGAGGAAAGAGTATTTAATATTTTGACAACCCAAATCAGCTTTCAATATATATAATATAGGTATATATAGTATATATAATTACAAGATAGCAAAGTGATTGTGAGAAATTTGTTTTTTATTAGCTCTTCTAAGAAGACGCGGTTGCACCGCAAGGTGTCATGCCGTATCATTGTTATGTTCACCTTCTTTAGTTACTTAGTCTTATTTCATCTGATTGTAATTGAAGATAAGCCTAAGATTGACCCACGAAGGAAGACTTTAAATCCATTTACGGTTTCTACAGATTATGGCACCTTAAAAATAAGGAGGGCAGTGCTTGTCAGTAGAGTTGTAAATAGTCATTACTGGATGCTCCCACGGAATAGCGACGACAGCTTAGAAAATATTCTTGCATATTCAAGGAATTCTCCACAAACACACAGGTTTCCTCACCATTCTTCCTTCTCCATATAATGCAAGATAAATTATATATCTTATATATAAAAATGAATGTTTGTAGGCTCTTTATAGACTCCAAAACGATTTTACCGATTTTAATGAAATTTTCAGATAATCTATGGATTGAGCCAGCGGATGTTCCTGTAAAGTTTGTTGTCGATTGGAGCATTTTTTTGTTGTTGAGTTCTGTTAAGAGAGGAATTCGAAACAAGACAGCCACTGCAACGCGTGACTGGACAGCTCGCTATTGAATAAATGCACGATGTCCTTATAAATATTTCGTATTACTGACATACTTAATTACTAACAAAATACCAGAAAGTCACGTTTGAATAAAGTCAGTGTTACATAAAATTTTCATAATACTCTGAATTGATATGGGTTTATTGAAATTCTATTGATATGAAAGGGTGTTATTAGTGTTGAAACTGTTCTCTTGTATGAACTCAATGATTGAAATGGGTACCATTTGATAAATTCGTAGGTGAAGAATATAAATGTAAAAATAATTATGAATTTTTTTTGTTTTGTAAAATATAATAAATTATAGTAATTAGTTTAGTAAATTGCAAATAATTATAGAGATCATAAATTTTAAAAATAAATAATAATGTAAAAAAATGAAGTAATTTAGTTTATTTTAAATTATGAAGACGTATTACTTACGTCCAAAAGACGACAATATTAGGGGAAAGTTATCGGTTTTTCGTGGCTTATAAGAATCGTCAACCTTCAGAAAGTAAGAAAGAAAGAAAGAACGTTTATTTTGTCCGTGATACACAGATGTTAATTAAAACTAAACCTTGGGGGGTGATGTTGTTCGCGTCCGTAGGTACTGCCAAATTAACCCTACACGTACTCCCCGGGTGGCGCCAAACGAACAACCAAAGCCGAATAACAGGCGGCGGTCAAACAACCTGTCAGGGCAATCACAGACCCAGAGCTAATAAAATACTAAAAATGTGACCTTGACACCTTGGGAAAGTGTCATGAGTATGCCCCATCTTTTTGTAATGGAAATATGAGTGATAATGAGAATGATTTGTCATGTGATCCGGCTAACGCCCGGCGCTCGCAGGTACCCGGGCCTGCGACTGTGAAATATGTTACCGAAGACTACACAGGGGTAGGCGACCAGGCCCCTGTGTCAGTGAATGCTACTGGCAGCATTACTAAGAAATATATTCAACAGGCTCTCCATCCCAGCCTTTTTACTCCAAGACCAAGATCCTCTTCTGTAGGAAATATTCTAACTTCCAATACTGATTATAATACATCAACCGTGACACCTGACATAGAACAGAACAAGAAAAATTGCCCTCCCTCCTGGCAAAAAATACCTACTGAACGAAATCCTAAAAGAAAGAAAATATCTAACAGCCCACCACTTAGAGAAACAAAAAAACCTCTCAACCAATGCGGTTACCACTTCAAACCGCTTTGGTGTTCTGCCAGTAGATGTTATAGACAATTCAACAAATGAAACTCCAACACAAAAAAGTATTAAACCACCACCTATCATCCTCTACGGTGTTAAAGATGTCTCAAAACTATCTGAATTACTGAACAACTCTGTAGCCTGTGATAGCTACTCATACAGAATAATAAATAAAAACCAGCTTAGGATCAGTACACAAACTACTGAGGTGTATAAAAAGTTAATTGAAGTGATTCGAAGAAACAATTTAATTGGTCATACATTCACCCAAAAATAAAACGAGTGCTACAGAATTGTAATTAAAAACCTCCATCATACCACACCTATTGATGCTATTATTGAAAAAATTGAAAAATCGGGTAACAAAGTCAGGGGAGAAGTAATTTGTGCTAAATCTAGAAAGAACAAAATGCCATTAAACATGTTCTTTGTTAACTTAGAACCTAGTTCAAACAATATTAACGTCAAAGACATTAAGTTTATATATAACACCAGAATCACGATTGAAGACCCTAGAAAAACAAATGACATCCCTCAGTGCATTAGATGTCAACAATATGGGCATACAAAAAATAATTGTATACGACCCTTTAGATGTGTAAAGTGTGCAGAAGGACACAGAACCACTGAATGCCCAAAAAAGGATAGGAACTCACTGGCCACTTGTGCTCTTTGCTTTGGAAACCACCCAGCTAACTACAAAGGTTGTCAGGTTTACAAAGCAGAATTAGAGCAAGAAAAATGCAACAAGCAGTGACCACTAAAGATCGTAAGGAAAGTAAAAAAAGTATTATATATACAGGGATTTTTACCCAAGATGAATTTCCACCGCTTGAAACTAATAGCACCCACAGCAAACTAAATGTGGTAACTAATAAAGATGATAACATACAAAAACAGTCCCAAAAACCTAGTCATTATAATTCAGGCTACTGGGATCGGGAAACACAGAGCGTACAAGCTCAGCCAACAAATTTGTTAGAAAAAATTATATTAACACAATCTGAGAAGATGGATATCCTAATACAGTAAATAGGTAACCTCATGGGACTTCTTACTACACTCATAGCCCAATGTAAAAAATGAAATTTTTACGTTTGGCTACATGGAATGTAAACGTTTTAGCCCCAAATATCCAGGAAGTGAAAACTTTTATTTTCTACAATAAAATAAACATACTTCTAGTTACAGAAACCCACATCACTGACAAACACACAATTAAAATTTAAGGATATAATATTTATATCACTAATCACTCAGATGGAAAATCCCATGCTGGTGCTGCCATAATTGTGAAACAAAATATAAAACATCATGTTCTCCTTAACATTAGGCATGATTATCTACAAGCAACAGTAATATCCATAGATGACTGGCAAGGAACCTTGAATGTTGCTTCTGTGTAATGCCCTCCTCGGCATAATATCTCCGAAAAAATGTATAGTGAGTTTTTCCGAAAGCTTGAAACCAAGTTTATTTCTGGGGGAGATTGGAATGCCAAAAACACTTTCTGGGGCACGAGATTAACCACCACCAGAGGGCGAGAACTAAAAAAGGTCATTGACGAATATTCTCTTAGTCTAGTATCAACAGGAGAACCTACTTACTGGCCAACCGATCCCAACAAAACCCCAGATCTCCTTGACTTCTTCATAATCAAAGGAATATCAGGTTTATATATAAAGGTTGAATCGTCCTTGGATGGATCATCTGATAATACTCCCGTCATATGTACATTAAGCACCATGATTATCTGAGAGGAACCAAGAGAAACACTTTATAATAGAAAAACAGACTGGGAAGCTTTTCGAAATTACATTGACACCAAAATAAATTTATCTATACCCCTTAAAACATATATAGATATCGACGAAACGGTCTGGTACGGTACTAATCTGATACAGGAAGCTGCGTTGTTGTCTACGCCACATATAAAATCAACATTTCAAAATCTACACTACTACACAGTGACAATAAAAAAAATGATAGCTGAAAAAAGAAAACTTAGGAGAAAGTGGCACTTAAGCAGAAATGCGAATATTAAGAGATTACTCAATAAAGCTCAAAAGGAATTACGTCAAATGCTTCACGAAAATGAAAATGCGACATTACAAAATAAAATAAAAACGCTATCACCATACAAATCCGAAAACTATTCTCTTTATAAAATCACAAAGTCTCGCCAGCTAGCTAAAGAACATATTCCACCCTTAAAGCAAGCCAATGGAGACTGGGCAAGGAACGCTACACAAAAAGCGGAATTATTTGCAAAATTTTTAGAAGGGGTATTTAAACCCAATGACCCCTTCATTGGACAATACACATTTTGAAGAAGAAAGAGATAAATTTATTGATAGTGATCAACAAATGTCTTTGCCAATTCAGCCAGTAACTACTAAAGAAGTTGGCAGTGCTATAAGTAATTTAAAGCTAAAAAAAGCACCGGGGTATGATTTGATAACAGCAGAGGTTTTAAAGCAACTGCCGAGAAAAGGCATTATACTGGTTACAATCATATTTAATTCTATTTTAAGGTTACAATACTTTCCTCTACTTTGGAAAGTATCTATTATTAACATGGTTATGAAAACAGAAAAACCTCCTAACGATGTAGCTTCATACAGACCTATAAGTTTACCACCTTTGCTATCCAAATTATTCGAGAAATTGCTTCATAGACGTCTCTTACCAATTTTTGAAGTGCAAAAAGTTGTGCCGGAACATCAATTTGGATTCCGTGCTGAGCATGGAACCACAGAACAAATACACCGAATAGCACACACAATAATGATTTACAGAAGCAGGCGTTACTTTGCGGAATTCCATATTACAAGCAATGTAACAGAACTAACTACTTTGCTATAATCCGCACGGGTTAAGCGAATGCATGCAAAGCCAATGTGTATGAAGCAGGCAAAATCGCACCTTATACATGCAGAACAAGCCACCACATGCACCCCAAGGCGCAATTCACCAGCAACAACGCACACAAAAGCAGCACACACACCCACCACCACAATCTCGACGATCGTTTCGCCCCAAAACCGAAGCGTCATCAGGAGGATAGGCTCCACGACAAAAAATCGTAATGCAAATAATAAGGCAATCGCTAGAAAAGAAAGAGTACTGTTCAGCTGTGTTTCTAGATCTGCAGCAGGCCTTTGATCGAGTATGGCATAAGGGTTTGCTCTTTAAACTTAAGCATTACTTACCTAACACATTTTACATCCTACTTAGGTCATACTTGCATGATCGAATATTTCAAGTCAAATGTGCAGATAGCCTATCCACCTTCTATAAAATAGAAGCAGGGGTCCCCCCCAATATTAAATAAATATTTAATATTTAATATTTTATAATTATTATAGTTACAGGAAATGATATATAAATAGATAAGCATATTGAAAATTATAAATCGATACGTATACGTTAAATAATAGAATTTTCAGTCGTCAATCATATTACATGATTCTTTCCATGATAGTTCATGTTTTCAACATTCTCAGCGGCTAATAGTAGATAATTAGCCCCTATTACGTTATTCCGAAAATAGGCTTGTTTCAAAGAAGCCCTCTGCGAACATGACTATGAAATTTCGATAATCTATGTTAATAGATACAGCTTACATAAAGCTAAAACTTATCATCTCTTTTCAAGTAAATTGCGGTGAGGTAGGGATATGGTGAACGTTCCAATGGGAAAAAAGTAGAATAATAACATTTTCTATTACCAAACTGTTTAAAACGGGTAAAACATATTTGGGTGAAACCCGCATTTGAATTTTTGTAGGCGATAGTTTATATATTGCGATAACTCCTAAGATTTTTATTAAAACACATTGTAAAAACGCTTGAATATGAAATGATGATCTCGCTTTAAAAAATATTACAGCGTCGGTATAACTTGTGTGAGATGGACCTTAAAAAGGGTTAACTATTGACCTTAAGGCGCACAAAATCGTAAAGCGCAGAAATCGCTTCAAGGGTTCTATGTCGAACAATCAGACGTCGAATGGTTAAAAAAGAATACAACGAAAGTCACAGGGTTTAATTTAATTTTGAGCACCGGGTGATCACTCATTTTCATAAAAGCACATGAGGTGCTCACAGTATCCTCGCTGGCTAAGATATAAAAAATATCATTCAATGGCTTAATGTCTAGTCACACTCATATTTCGGTCCTCTAACGCAACTCAAATGATTAATTAATCAATGCCAACTTCTACCATTAAAATCATTTGTGCTTTAAAATTTGATACAGAAAAATTGACGCTAATATGAAAGTGTTTAAAAAAAGTCTATAATGACTAAAACACGTGAATAATAGAAATACGCATTTATTTTTTCAATTCATTTCGTTTAGTACAAGTAAGGTCCTCTGCATCCGCAAGCTCCACCGCAGCTTCCAGTGATGGACACGCCACCAGCGGCTGGCACGATGCCTCCGAATTCGACGGCGCCCATGATCGGCACGTTACCGGCGACCAGGGTGGTACCAGCGACTGGCAGTTCACCGACGACTCCTACATCACCAACACCAGCACCGCCGTAGGCAGCGCCATAAGCTCCATAAGCTCCGTAGCCGAGGGGACCAGCGATGTCAAGACCACAGGGAGCGCCGAGACCGTAAGCGAGGGGAGCGGCGATGTCTAGACCGCAGGGAACGCCGAGACCGTAGGCATCGAGGTACTGGCTGTATACATTCTGATAAGACAAGATTTTTATTTAAAATTTTGTTACGTTAAACTTATACTATTTATATAATGTACATTCTATATTATGCCTAAATCCTAGACTTGATAGTAAACTATATGGAATTGTAAAACTGTTAAAATTTGTGGGATCAATATCTATCTAGAATGCATAATAACATGATTATGGTTAAAAATCTCTATCTAAATGTATATTTTATATATGTCTGAGTACCTGTAACAAACAAGCTTGGAAGCAGAACAAAAGAACGGCGAAGGTGTTCATTTTAATAAATTTGTATTTGAAGGTGTTGGAAATGAAAGTATGTTTAGATAAACTACGTTTATATACTCATTTACTCGAGTAAAAAAAACCATTATGCAATTTCTGTGGACGTGTCTATCAATATTTTACCTATCCTAGTGTTAAGTATTTTTAAAAAACAAGAATTAGATATATATTTTAAGTTCAATTGTTGTTTAAAACTAGATGTACATAATAAGATTACGTTATGATATAGAGATTAAGTTTGGATAATTTTATCCGGTTCTTCACATCGTGTAGTCTCAATATTACTTGATTTTCAGCTTTGAACGTCCGTTGATAGTTTTGGTTGGTTGTGTTTTTTAAATTATAATATAAGTAGTAATGGAATTGCTAAATATAAATTTGGTTGCTACTTAATTTTCTCTACTTTACTTAGACGTACCTGATAAAGTTATTATTTGAGGTAATCCAGCATAGAGACCATACGCATTCAAAAGTAATAATAATACCATACGCATTACAAAATTAACTCTTACTGTAAGGTATAACGGCTACGAGACAATTGTGTTTTGTTTTAAAAATCTCTCAGTTCTGTTACTGGTTTTAGCCCTTATATAGTTAATATCCCTTTCGTTATCGGGTTTAGTGTATTGTAGTTGTAAAGATAATAAAAATTCTAAGTATTCTGCGAAGTTTACCTTTTAGCAAGATAAAGAACGCATTGGTATAAAGAAACCTTTGTCATGAGTTGAATTATATTATTTAGACACATTTTAACGAGTGTGTATGATGCATTAGAAATATGGAACTCACTAGTCATAAACAGGATATGGAATATTTTAATATTAAACAACATCATTTAAATAAAATCTTAAATAAAACTCCAGCTTGTAGTATCTAGTATTGAAACGAATAATATATTTTGACCACATATCAATAAAATCAAAACATTGGGTGGTTTTTTTAAACATAGGGTAGGTATAGCCATCAATACAGATTGTTTATTTACTAAGGTTATTAAGGTTTTAAACAAACACCGCCATAAGCCAATGTCTGCCGATAGATTTTACAATGGAAACATAATGACCGACTTTCTTATCATCACGTAACTTTTCACAATTTAAAATTAATAACGTAATTTTTACTTAATGCCTGCGTGTGATAAAAATTTTATGAAGTATAAAAGCGAAATTAGATGAAACTAACGACATTATCTACTTAGTAGCCAACGTAAAAAGTAACCATGGTTTTCAAAGCTGTACTCCTGTTCTGCGCTCAGGCGCTCATGATCCAAGTAATTATCTCTTCTAAACCTAGGAAAAATTTAAAGAATAAAAAACCTCCTAGGAACGGTTGGAGATTTTAAATTCGAAGTCAGCGCTTAAGTAACTTATCTAATAAAATAATTTACCATAATCCCGTTTTTTGTCGTGTGTCTCTGACGATATATTGGGGGACGTATCTTCATCAGATTAGACAGTCTAACAAACAATTTATTTTACAAATTTTTTTTTTCAGTCCATTGCTGGACAATGCATTGGTGCTGGTTGGGCCGCCGGTCCTTGGGCTGCTGCTCCTTTGGCTGCCGCTGCTCCGTGGGGAGGTTGCGGTGCTGGTCCATGGGGCGCTGGACCTTATGGTGCTGGTCTTTATGGCGCTGAAGTTCCCGCTGCTGCCGCTGCTTCTTATGGTGGTGCTCTCCCTATTGCCAGCGCATCCGCTATCCCCGCCAGCGGAGTGTCCGTTGCTTCTGAAAACGCTTACGCAGGAGAACTCGCCGTCCGCGGTGCGCTGCCGTTCTTGGGAACCGTGAGCCTAGAGGGTGCTTTGCCAACCGCTGGTGCTGGTGCCGTCGCGTTCGGTTGCGGCAACGGAGCCGTCGCTATATTGTCTGAGGACATCGGTGTTGCTGGTATCGGTGGCCCACTCGGCTATGGCATCGGTCCCCTCGGTTACGACGCAGCTATCGCTGGACCTTTCGGCCGTGCTGGATGCGGATGTGGTGCTATCTACTAAGAATTTCTACTAGCATCTTATTTAGATTAATATACAAATTTGGAACTGAAGAATGAATTTTTAAAGAAATCACTCTCCTGCACTTATTCCACTCGTAAGTGTTATTGACACAGAATTTATTTAAACTTCGATTCTTTCCTATCATTTGTCAACTCTGGTGCTAATCATTTTATTTGCATGTCATAACTTCACACAATCCGTTCATGTTTTTTCGGCCTCCCTCTAATTATCCCACATATCCATCCATATTCATATTTAACACTGGTTTGTTCACATGATTTTCATCTCTACTCATTATGTGCTCATATATACTATATTGGAGGGGGATGAAAAATTGAATTTTTGAATGTCATGCAGCACAATGCTCCTATCCTCCTGTAAGGGTTACAGGGTTAAGGGTATATTTAATAAATAAATTAATATAAAAATATGGGACACTTACAAACACGGTCGTCCATCCTCAAAGTAACTTAATATGACATAGTATAACTTAGTATAACATAGTAACCGTGTCTCTAAGTGGTCCCTAACGGCTTAGAGCAAAAAATAATACGTTTATTATATTTATTTATTTATCTTATTCTTCAGCCGTTGAACATCTTCCGTAAGACACAGGTCTCAAGGGATTCCCTTTTGTCTATTAAAAATAACACATATATTTTTTTATATCCTATAACTACGTTATGAAATAATGGGCACCATAACCAAGTCTTATGGAGTCATTTCTTACATCATATTTTCTTCAATCAAACGTGTCATCATCAGCATTAACTTAAATGAATAGAAAGATACAATGACTGCTAAATGAGTAAATGACAATATCTAAAGACTGTTGTAAAGAATTAGTAGATGATTGATTGTAAGAAGATGTAAACGCCTCCCTAAATCTTAAAATAATATCTAGTTATAGTATAGTTGTAGTTTTATTTATAGTCTGTTTGTTGTGCTTTGCGACGTGAGGGTGACTAAAGTAAAATAAGATTTAAGGAAGTAATTCCATTTTGTTTAACCGTATAAAATATATTGTGGTATTTCAAATAGCTTATATAAATACTATACACTTATGACCGAACGGTGAGACCGCAGGATCCTTTAAATTTCTTGGAACTACAAACTTAATCAATCATTCATAACTTAAAAAAACTTTGATCTTAGGTAGTGTGTCATGAAGAAACCTATAAAATCATTAATATATCGACGGTACCTACGAACAAACGGACATGTCAAAACCCGATGATTTATTAAAGCAGGTGTTACTTTGCCGAATTCCATATTACAGAAACTATAACACAACTACTTTGCTATTATCCGCGTATGTTAAGCAAATGGATGCAATGCTAAGTGTATGAAGCAGGCAAAATTCACGTACCTTAAACTAGCAGGACAAGTCACCACACGTACCCCAAGATGCCTCCATCAGTCACAATGCAAACTACACAATGCAATATACACAACCACCACCAAAATCTCTACGATCGTTTCGTCCCAAAACCGAAGCATTATCAGGAGGATAGACTCCACGACAAAATCGTAATGCGATGCATTACGATGCGATGCAGTGTTAGGTACGTGAATTTTGCCTGCTTCATACACTTAACATTGCATGCGTTCGCTAACACACGCGGATTATAAATTCAAATTCATAATTCAAAATATTCTTTATTCAAGTAAACTTGTAAACATGTGCTTTTGAATCGTCAACATCTACAGCTGGTACGAAAAGCTGTTCCTACCGAGAAGAACCAGCAAGAAATTCGGCGGTTGCTGCTTTCATAGAATAATTCTTATTACTAATTACATATAGTTATTAATGTTTTGTACTGCGTCGCAGAGTAGGTATATCCACGCATTCTATTTTTTAAAATTTTAAAATTTTTTTTAATTTTTAAAATTTTACTTAATAACGTTATTGCGGTAAGTACGTTTTTATTTTCGTCCAATCTAAAGCAATAAAAATAGATAAAAGGGAACGAATCGTTCATCGTGCAGAAAAGTTAGCTTTTCAGGTGCTCTCCCTTACAGCAAGGGTCTTTTCGCCATTTATATATAAAAGAATCAATTTTAATAAGAAAACAAAGTAAAGTATTTATATCTGTTTTTTATTATTGCGTATTTTTAGGTTACAAAATTTTAACCAGAACGGTATGGAATCACATTGTTTTGTTATATGAGAGTGCGGCATCCACACCCAGCCCGACCGAAAGCTCCAGCATTATAACCGCCGTAACCAAGAATATCTCCTCTGTAGCCCAGTGGACCAGCGATACCAGCAGCACCGATGTTCTCACCTAAGATAGCGACGGCTCCGTTGCCGCAGTTATATGCTACGGTACCAGTGCCAATATTCGGCAGAGCCCCTTCTAGACTCATAGTACCTAAGAACGGCAGAGCACCACTTACTGTGAGTTCTCCGTCATAAGCATTTTCAGATGTAACAGTGACTCCGTTTGGTGCGATAACAGAAACGCTGGTTACAGGGAGAACTCGATGAGACGCAGACGCAATTGAGGGAGCTAACGCACCAACTGCTAAGGGACTCAATAAAGAACTGTACAGTCTGCTATTTTCAAAGAGAGCAGCGGAATCACATGTAGCAGCAACTAGAGGAGCAACAGTTGTTTCCTCCAAAACAACAGCCAAAGGCTCGGTGGCTATAAATCTGCCAGTGCACTGGCTTGATATGGACTGGAATCAAGAAAAACATCTATAAGAAAATGATTTTATCATTTTTATTTTGTCGAATTGGATCGCTAGCGATTATAGCGTAATAGTTAACACAATTACAACTAAATTATTGCATAATTTTGCACAATCATTTAAATGCAAACTCATCATGTTTTAAGATTTCATAACAATCGATCACAGATTTATAAATTAATACAGTTCAATATTACATTAATTAATAAAGTGCAATAAAAAACCGAAAATTAATTGAATTTGAATTTGAATAGTTTAGATAAAATACTAATAAAGTTTAAAATGAAAATGATAAAAGAACTTTAAAAAATTAAAATAATTAAAAATAGTAATCAATGGAACTTCTATTGAATGGTTTAAACGTTATTTGTATCAAACGATAAACATTTGAAGTGTTTCCAAGGGACTTTTTCTCGTTAGGTTTTTGTTGCTTTAATAGAAATATTCCTTTGAGATTGGCTATACATCCGCTTAGTAGGATTTAAGCAGTCTATTTCTGCATCAGCTGGTACAATTTTTAATTACTTTAGAATCCTTTGATTCCATCTGCTTCTAACGTCTTACACTTTTGTTAAACTGTTTACCAGTTATCTTTGTTTAATTAAGTAGAATACTTAGATTTTTTAACTACTGAGTGATGCTCATTGGTTAGTTACCGGGAAATAGCAATCGAAACTTTGCTTTCGATGCAACCAGATTTCGTATATATATTTATACATACTTTTGGTTTTATCACTGAGGGTGAACTATTAATAAGTTTAACGCGATCTTATCGTAAGGTTATCATGACTTAGACTGCAGCTATACGAATTTGCGACAAAACGATTTCTGGCACAACGTGTAGAGCGAAACCCAATTAGCGCGCAAATTGAAAGAGACACAATAAGCTTTCTACACTATCGGGATAATGCGCCCTACCAAAGTGACCTGCTGGTCTACCTAGGCCTACATGAACTCTTATTGCGACTCATTTGAAGACGTAAACGCCGACCACAAACCGGTTTCTTTTCGTACCATGAAGTGTGAATTGCATCATTACGACCCCAATGTAATTGAAAAGGATAACGTTATATGACCTATTGATAACTCTGTCTCTTTTACTCACATGTTCTTAGGACGAATTCCGAACGCTCATTCGGCAACGACTTAAAGTGTGCGTCTTTAAGACGTCATGGTATGAAAAAGCGAAACAATTTCGTTTATGTCTTCAATTGAGTCGCAATAAGAGTTCATGGTAGGCCTGTTGTTTGATGCCAACGGCCTTGGTCGGGAGTGCATCCCTCCCGACCAATCTATCGGTTCGACCGACTTCTGCACTGTTCATTTTTCACACACTCGACCAAGGTCACCTTGGTCGACCAGATTAGCCACAAAGCTCTCATTATTTATATTTATTTATATTTGTATTTATCACTTACCGATCGCAGGTCGCGTCGTTGTGTAATGTAGACGCAATTTATTAGAATAAACTGAGCACATCTAAGTATAATTTATAAAATTCGTATGTATTTACCTTAAAAAGGAGTGCTTGTGCGCAGACAAAAAATAAAACTTTAGCGATCATCTTCTCTTATTCCTGACTCGGTATTCGTACAGTTGGAAAGTAAACTTAAGAATGTATAATAAAAAAAATAACACCCTTTTATACTAAACCAAGCAAAATTTAGTCGATATTAATTTTTGCAATAAAAGTAGATATAGTTACATGTGATAATATTTTGCCATTATAGTTTATGCGAATGTAAGCACGTTTCATGAATTGCTAAACTCTTAAACTGCTGATCGGGTTTGTATATAAATATCGACTGTTGTTATTCATTTTTATATATTTTCACTTTATATAACAATATTTTTCAAAATGTCTTCCTTTACATTCCTTGCACTGTATATTCAGGCTTGCTTGGTTCAGGTATACAAATAATATATTCATTGATCATTTGTAATTCGGTTGAAAAAAGCGGTGAGGCAGTGCGACTCCTCCTAAAGCGTTACAGGTTCAAACCCCAGGCAGGCACCAATGAGTTTTTGTATTAAAACTTGTGTCTCATTGATAATTACAACTTATCACACTCTTTTCGGTGAAGGAAAAAATCGTGAAGGAAACTGCATATCTCTACAGAATTCTGCGGATATAATCGCATGGAAACTACTAATCCGCTTTGGAGCGGCGTAGTGGGTATTAGTTTTCGAAAGATGTTATCTGTCATCGAAAAGTTCGTGTTAAATTGTATACAGACAGAACAGTCATTTATAGCCGGGGAGGCTTAACAAATAGGTAGACAGTAAGATGCATTTTGCATTTATAATATACTAGCTGTGCCAGCGGCTTCGCCCGCGTGGAAATAAGCGTGTCACAATTATTTTCTTGAATTCAAATTTTAAACCTAAAAGTAGTTATTGTGAGTTAACCATAAGAGACAGAGACATAATATCCCGGACTTTTTGTAGTAGTTTATAGATCTATAGTTCTTTAGTAAATTACTTTAGCGTATCTGTGTTGGTTTACGCAGCGCACGTGACTAAAGCTCCAAAAATCCGTTATTTTACGAAAATCGATTACATACAGACAGACAGCTTTTTGGGACTTTGTTTTATAATGAGTATAGAAGTATGGGTCAAGACTAAGAGATGGTAAGTTTAGTATTTCAAGTTTGTGGCCGTTGTTCGGTAAGTGCCACTTTACGATTTTTTAATTAGCGAATAATATAACTTCTTGCGAAATATTTAGAAGGTGCTACTGTATAGGTCGGTAACAGAGCTTATAGTAAGTACTAAAGAAAGTCCTTATCCTAAGATGCTAGAATGGAGGGCACGGAGGATGTCTAATTATTGCTAACCATTTACAGCGGATAAGCATTTACAGTAAGCTATAGGCTAGCAGCCTGCATTATGTAAAATTGTATCACTTTTGTGATCGTTTTGTACGGACTTAGTTAACGTTAACTTAATTTTATTATAATAACCATAGAATATTTAATATTTGCCAAGATTTTTAATTTAAAATTTGTAATTTTAGTAACAGAAATTCACTCAAGATTTAGTTATTACTACTACTAACGATACCCGCGACTTTACCGCTACCCGGAACTCGTCCACCAAATACCCTCAAATCTCATCTCATCTGCCCATATCCCACTCTAAGAGTCGGTACGACATGTTACAAACATGTTGTCACATGATTTGGCCGCCTGCCTGACGTCAACTATCCTTAGTCGTATTTTACGACCCCTAGGTAAGAATGAAGGTGGTCTATTTTACTCAAGCGGATGCCACACGGTAGGTTAACTTACCTTAGTCGATTTTTAATTTAAAATTTGTAATTTTATTAATAGAGGTTCAGTCAAGATTGACTAATACTACTAGTAATACCCGTGACTTTACCGCTATCTGAAACTCCACCAAATATCATTAAATCTCCATATTATTTTTTACAATTCTCGAAAGAAAAACGTTTTTTTAAATGTCCTATGTTAGCCCGAGGTATACTAGTAAGCTTGAATTCTACAAAAAATCATCTATATCGATCTAGCGGATTAGCTATGAAACCCTAACAGATACGCAGACAGGCATTCGCATTTATTATATTATAGTCAAGATTTATTTTCGCGCCATGTGGTATCCGGCAGAATAGAATAGACCACCCTCCTTTCTTACCGAGGTGTCGTAAGAGGCGACTAAGGTATGTGCCGTGTGGTATCCGGCTGCATAGAATAGCCACCCTCAGTTCTTACCGAGGTGTCGTTAAAGGTGATTAAGGTACGTTGACGTCAGGCAGGCGGCCGGTCGTAAAATACGTAGCCAAATCAAGTGACAATATGTTTGTAACATGTCGTGCCGACCTCACTTAGAGTGGGCAGGAGAATGATGATGAGTTTAGATTTATTTTCATTGCATTGTAACATTTCAGAATGTATTCAGCCAGTGCCTTGGTGGTGCTGGATATGGCGGTATATTTGGTTACTCCCCAGCAGTTTACGGTCTAGGTGCTAATTACGGCCTAGACATTGCCCGACCAACCCTTGGATGTGGCCTGCTCGGAGGTGGCACAGTCTACGGCGGTGATGGAATTGGTGATGTAGCAGTCACCGGTGAACTGCCTGTCACTGGTAACACCTTGATCGCCGGAAACGTGCCTATCATGGGTGTTGTAGAGTTCGAAGGCAATTTGCCAGCCTCTGGTGCCGTCTCCATCGCTGGAAGCTGTGGATGCGGATGCAGAGGTCCCTATTTGTACTAAAATATTAGAGTACAGTTCAATTCAATTAAATAAAATAAAATTTTCGAATGAAATTTGAAGTTTTTTTCCAACAGATTTATATATTTAAAGCCAAAAAGACTGCTGAATATATGCGAAATTAATAAAAACGTTGGAATTGCTGGTTTTATCTATACTAATATTATAAAGAGTAAAGATTTGTATGTTTGTTTGTATGTGTGTATGTTTGTAATGTTTTCACGTAAAAACTACTGGACCGATTTCAAAAAATTTTTCACCATTAGCAAGCTGCTTCACTGAGCAACATAAGCTATATGTCATTTTCGATAAAAATATGGATCCCTAATAAAATTGTAATAAGATGTGAAAAATTTGGTTGTAAAAATCTTTCATCGCGTGCGCTGCGGAAACTATTGATAATAGAACAAAAAAATGTTCTACAGTATTATAGAACGCATCAATATCCACAAAAAAGTCCGCGATATCATATGTCTAATTATTATAGTTTTGACAATATAACTACTTTTAACTACTTTTTTATATTGTAAAAGTTGATAAATGTGCTGACAATATTCAAACCATTTTATTCATATCTCTGTATTAATTCTTATACCATTAAATGATATTTTATTAAAAACTATTTCAATACCTGTAAAATACTTTTTAGATTATTAAAATCCGACATCCCAATCAAAAGATATTACGAATTTAAGAATGTAATGTCATAACAAATTCATTGTAGCGACCGTTATAGCAGGGCCTGCATTTGGTGAGTTAGCTCTTATTCCAAAAATACTAATGAAACCAGTTTTTTATAATTAAATAATCTACAAAAAAAATGTATAGTCCGACTTCGTAGACTTTCCACTACCACGAGATCGGTATGGACGCGGGTGAAACCGCGGGGCATTGCTAGTATAAACATAAAATTCAGCGCAAAGGTTTATTATACGAAGTTATCAAAGGTTAAAATGGGATGCTGATTTCCCGATGCATATAGGTACATACAAAATTTCATTAAGCTTTAACATATACATTCTTAAGAGTATCTTTGTTCCGATTATTGATTTAAGAGAAATCATTGTAGGTGATGAGTGTACTGTATAAATTTACGCTTTCACTTGGCATACATACTAAGTAATATAAATAATTATAGAATTAAGTTTTACTTGGCGGAGATCCATAATACAATGTTATTGTAAAATATTTTGCTATATTATGATAAAGTAAATAGCAAATATATATAATACTAAACGTAGAGTGGAATATTCATTTTCATACCTGAAACATGCAGCATTCGTTTAAACACATGCCCAAACCTACACCACAGTCACCATAATACACTGCACACGTTCACTATCACAAACTCAAGAATCGTTTTGCCCCGCAACCGAAGCATCATCAGGAGATAGATTTCAGAACAAAATCGCAAAGCCAAAGAGGCCTATTACTTTTATAATTACTAAGTTCGGTAGTGTATTGACACTTATGAGGAAAGATAAAAACAAAAAATAAGGATGATGTAGATGAATGAAACGACTACCGACCGATAAAACTCATGCCAAACAGTATGGAAATTTGAGAAAAAATAATATAGCAAAGTAGGAGAGAGGCGTGTAAGATATCCTAAAAACAGTTAAGATTACCTAAGGTATGAGGGATACATTTTTTGCCTAACGCCAGTTCTGCGCAAAATGTCTGCATGCACATAAGGACTTGCATATAGTATTTATTGATTCGGAAAAAACGTACAATAGTGCATGCTACCCCATGAAGAACTTTGAGTATAACTAACAAGATTTACATTATAAATACAATAAAATACGCTGATATCTATTTAGCCAGATGCAGTCTTAATTATAGATTATACAGCATGCAATAGGGACTCGAACATTATGCAACTTGAAACTATATTTTTCAATATAAAAATATCATAATATAATATCCAACTACAACAGTCGAAACTTAATTATTGTGCATATATAATCAATCATATATGCACATATATCAAAATATTGTTTGTTCAAATAAGCTCTTTCAAGCACTTCTAAATCGTCAAGGATCAATATGATTTATGAAGCTATAACTGGTTCGACGTGTTGCGCTCACCAAAAAGAACCAGCAAGATACTCGTGGTGAATCTTGTAACAATTTTCTTGAACCGCAGACTTTAATAACAACTTTAGATAAGTAATGCAGCGTGGCAGTTTTATAGAAAATGCCTGGGAAATATTTTCGGAATGAATATTATGTATATGACAATTTACTACTCTTGTCTGATCTGAAGCCGGAGTAACATACAATTTCGATATAACTTCACGTTTTCATCAGGGATCAGCTTTAAGCCCGTTTTTCTTTCTCCTTGTTATTGATGCACTTATTGTGGAAATTCAGAAAGAGGCTCCTGGTGTATGCCTTGGTCGATGACATCACATTTGTCGAAAAATGGAGATGATGAAGCTTTGGATCAAAGCATGTTGATGAAATGGCAAGACCAATTAGAGAGAGAGGGAGAGAATTGGTGTAATAATCAGTATTATTAATACCGAACTCGTGTAATGCAATTTTAATGGGACCTACAATTTTTCCGATTAGCTTAGACGGGAAAATTTTATCACTTTGATTTCAGTAACTTGGTTCCCTTTTTTGAGATTTCTAGGATTCCAGAGTTCCAGATTTGACCATCGTAAAATATATTCGTACTATTAAATTATTTTTGCAAGGTTGAATTCTTAAAAACGCTGAAAGTTATAAAATCAACCCCACCTTTGGCCACCAGTTTCTTGAGTGTTAATATATCACATGACGATTATAAGCTTAGAGGCATTGAAAAAATAAATTAAAATTATTAAAAATTTTATTTGACTATAGTATATTGTACTCTGTATTTTTTTTAGTAAATGTAAGGTCCTCTGCAACCGCAACCACAGCTTCCAGTGATAGAAACAGCGCCAGAGCCGGGCAATATGCCTTCAAACCCAACGGCACCGATGATCGGCACGTTTCCAGTGATCAATGTGGTACCAGCAACTGGCAGTTCACCAGTTACTGCTACATCACCGACTCCAGAACCTCCGTAGTCTACGCCAACAAGTAGACCACCATCAACACCGCCGTAACCTGCGCCCCAACCGAGGAGACCATCACCGATACCGCCATACAACGGGCTGCCACCGAGCCAACCATTACCAAGAGTCGGTCTAGCAATGTCTAGACCATAGCGACCGCCTAGACAGGAATCGATGAGACCATAGTCCGCAATATAACTGAGTCCAGCACCGTCAAGATACTGGCTGTATACATTCTGAAATATTGAATTGATTCTATAAAATTAATTTGTAAACGAAAAAAGTTCTCAAGTAGATTTCGTGTAATAAAATTACAGATCATGTGACATGATATCATATGATAGTAGCAGAATATCGTACTAAATTATATCATGATATTATCTACTCTATAAGTGTGTACTGCCGTCACGTTTAAATAAGACAGCCGATCTATGTGATTTTCGGTATAAATATAGGTGAGGGTTGAATCATAAAGCAAAAAAGTTGTATCTTCCTATCTGCATATATATTCTTCTGCTTAAACACAGAGACTTATTGTAACTCCTCTAAGTGGATATATAATAAATGTGTTGATCGATGGCATATGTCTAACCAGCAATTATTCGAGATGATTTGTTTTGTACCTGAATCAAAAAAGCTTGGACGCAGAGTAAGACAGATGCAAAGGCAAACATTTCGAATTAGGTTTTCTACTTAAGTTCAAATACACTAAATTGAAAAAGAAAAGTCACTATTTATATAGAAGTCAAATTAGCATTTTTCAATTAGGCAATTCAACAAACGTGCTTATCTAGAGTAAAACAAATGTAGGGCATATTGCAATGTCTTGGCAAAATATTTTCACATATTAACACACTTATTTTTATTACGTAAAACAAATATTTGATTTGTTTTGCGTTCGTTTAGTATATAAGGTCAAAATTAAATTTTTTATTCACTGTCTAGTTTACCTTTAAACTATAACTATAAGGAGCATCGTTCAAGATGGTCGCTAAAGTCGTTCTTTTCATCTGCGTACAAGTCCTTATATTGCAGGTTTGGATTTTCGCGATTCATACTTAATAATATGTGAAAATACGGGTCACATCGCGACTACATCGAGTTACCTTTGTGTAAGGCCGACGTTTCGGCAGAGTTGCATCCGCCGTGATTACAAACGAGACAGTTAGATTTAGTCGCGATATGACCCGTATTTTCACATATTAATACATACATTTAATCGCTAAGAAAGATTGGGGTTACTTAGTAACAGACGGAAAGAGTTATGCTCAGTATATCAGCTGTATACGTTAAAATAAGATATGGGAAAACCCTAAGAAAATTCAAATGCTCAGTGATTCAAAAACAATGCGGAGTGGAAATTATTTCAAAAAACTTATACTTACAATTTACGTCGATAGCTCGATACTAACGAGATCTTATTTTTGTTATTTAAATCCGGTGTAACGAGTTTCTATTATATTGTATTTACAAACATGTCTTTTTCTTTTCAGTCCACATCTGGACAATATACTGATGCTGATTTGGAAGTTGCGTATTTGGATGACGCTTGTTTAGATGACGCAATTGAGTCATTGGCCGTCGGTGAATACGAGGCCGCTGCTCTGTTTGGAAATGGTAGACTCTACGGTCCAGTACTGAGTCCTTTAGCAGCTGCTGCATTGAATCCTTCAATTGCTTTAGCGTCTCGCAGAGTTCTTCCAATATCGAGCGTTTCCGCCATACCAGCAAACGGAGTTACTGTTTCATCTGATAGCGCTTACAGTGGAGAGGTCAACGTTTATGGCGCTCTACCATTCCTTGGAACTGTGAGTCTAGAAGGTTCTCTGCCAAGTATTGGCGCTGGTAGTGTAGCATTCAACTGCGGAAATGGAGCCGTCGGTATCTTAGCTGAGAATATCGGTGCCGCTGGTATCGCTGGTCCACTGGGGTACCGCGAAGACGCTATTGTCTACGACGCTGGTTATGATGCTGTAGCTTACGCAGAGGCTGGATGTGATGATGATGTTCTGATTTTAGAATAGAATACGTAAATAGAAAAAAATGTTCTTTTCGCATATTCTATAAGATTTCCTAATGTAATAATGAACTAAGGAAACGCGAAAGAATAAAAAATTAATATAAATATTTTATTTTCTTTGAAATAATCCTTTTTAGGGAACAATTGTATGTTTTTATTTTACTGCTAAGCAAACTAGTACTGGCGCTGGTAGCGAAGCATTCAACTGCAGCTACGGACCCATCGCTATCTTGGATGAGAATTTCGGTACCGCACGTATCGCTGGCCCACTGAACTACCAATAGGTTGCTCCCAGCTACGACGCCGTATATAATGCTGTATTGGATGATGCTGGATTGGACATCGTGGTTTCATTTTAAAAAAGAAACTATGAACAGGAAAAAGTTGTCTAATTGCATTGTATTTAAAATTTCCAAATATAAAGAATTAAGGAAACACTAAAGATTACAAATTTATATTAAAAAATTATTTTCTTTTTAATAAAATAAATAGTCTTAAAAAGTTACTGAAAGTAAATGTTCTAGTGTTGGGAGAGCTAATGTCCAATGGGAATATGCAGATTTATTCACAATGTTATTCTTTTTGCACAGCGCATGATTACTTATAAATATTACATATGTACTTGAGTTGTTGTGGACAATTTTGCAGTATAAGTGGTCTGACGGGAGACGAAGGGTTGCATTTATTTGAAATATTAAATAATTCAGAAGTTCCTTTAACTAATGTTGAAAAGAACAGCTAAATCGATTCTATCACCAGCTCGTAATATGTGCTAGTAAATACTCAAGTAGAGCTGCTAAAATTCAATTGTTTCTTTTTACTTAAACAACTAAATGTGAGTAGACATTGTTTACAAATAATTTCTTATGAGAAAAGTAATAATAAAATTAGTTTGCTTTAATCCGCGATAAAGTAAATAGGAAATATAGGTATATAATACTAAATGTAGAGTGGACTATTCGGTTTTATACCTGAAACATGCAGAATTCATTAAAACTTGTACAAACATTCACCCCAATACAAAACCACTGTTTGTGATAGTGAACGTGTGTTCACTATCACAAACTCAACAATCGTTTCACCCCACAACCGAAGCATCATCAGGAGATAGACTCCACGACAAAATAGCAAAGCGAAGCATTACCCAAACAAGCATAGTTATATACTAATCGGTTCAAACCCACCATTTATTTTATCTTGCCTCCGAATAAGTGTAACAAACTAAGCTAGACACATTTATCTGATCGTCAATGTACATTTAGCGTTATATCAATTTCCTATTTACCTTATCACGGATTATAGCGAAATAATTTTATTATTACTTTTGTATTATAGATCTCCGCAAAGTGACGCCTAAATCTATAAATATTTTATGAGAAATCCTCTAATTTATAACGACCGAACCAAAACACGGATATCAGAACTACTATATATAAGCTTCTAATTATTATGTTTTTTATTTTGAATATTACTGATTACTGATTTGAATATGACTTAGATAGTAGAGTTGGTCGTCCTCCAAGTCTTTCTATTTCTATTTAGTACAAAATTTGAATATACGAAGTGATTGAGCACTTAGAATTTATATTTGGAAAATTCATTAAAAGTTTGTTCTTATTTTCCAATGAAAATACGTACAATATTATATTTAATCTTCTATTTTCATATTATAAATCAAGTACTTTAGCATTTCTTCAAATTATCCTCTGAAGGGGTGAAACAGAGGGCGAAATATTTTTTTGAAGGCCTGTTATTTGTCAGAAGCGTCATTGCTTGCATTAAAAAAAAACTAAAATTAAACCCTGTATAGTGTATTATCTATTAATAAGCTATATCTGAAAGGTGAATCCAAAGTACCACTACAGGACGTCGCTAAGCATACAGTATTTTATTGGAATCGCTGGTAGCAGAACAGATGTTTTAAGCTATAAATCTTACGTATAGCTGACCTGTTGTCGTCGAAATTTTCCTACAATTGAGAAAATAGTTTCGTAGACCATTTTATAATTGGTTGTGAAAATAAAACTAAATCAAAATGTAAGAAGCAATCTCAATTTTTATAAAACTGAAAGCCTTTTTTTAGTTGAACTATTTACTTCTCAGTTTATAAATAAACAGCTTATAAACCAAAAACTTCTCTGCTAACTATACGAATTATAATTTATAATTTTAAAACTGGCTTTACCATTCACTCTCGGACAGAACCAATTTTTCAATAAGGAATGTGTTTTGTTATATTTTTGGTGGTGTCCAACTCCATCAAGGGTCAGTTCCTAATTAATTAATAATTAATTTCGTGTAGGAACTGACCCTTTAATTTAATTAATTTAACTAATAACAAATTAATTAATTAATAATAATTAAGGTTAAGTAGATTTTAAGTGTAACTGACATGAAAACAGTACATCTTTGATAACATTTAGTTAGGACTGTGATCAACGGTATTCCAAAGGATACTTTTTCGTATTATTATATTATATTTGAAAGTTTGAATTCTTAAAAAAGTTGAAAGTTATAAAATCAAACCCACCTTTGCCCACCAGTTTCTGGAGTGTTATTATATCATATGACGTTTATAAGTTTAGAGGCATTGAAAAAATAAATTAAAATTATTAAAAATTTTATTTGACTACAGTATATTGTACTTTGTTTTTTTTAGTAAATGTAAGGTCCTCTGCAACCGCAACCACAGCTTCCAGTGATGGAGACAACGCCAGAGCCGGGCAATATGCCTTCAAACCCAACGGCACCGATGATCGGCACGTTTCCAGTGATCAATGTGGTACCAGCAACTGGCAGTTCACCAGTGACTGCCACATCACCGACTCCAGAACCACCGTAGTCTACGCCAACGAGTAGACCATCATCAACACCGCCGTAACCTGCGCCCCAGCCGAGGAGGCCATCACCGATACCGCCATAAAACGGGCTGCCACCGAGCCAACTATTACCAAGAGCCGGTCTAGCAATGTCTAGTCCATAGCGACCGCCTAGACAGGAATCGATGAGACCATAGTCCGCAACATAACTGAGTCCAGCACCGTCAAGATACTGGCTGTATACATTCTGAAATATTTTAATTGATTCTATAAAATTAATTTGTATACGAAAAAAGTTCTCAAGTAGATTGCGTGTAATAAAATTACAAATCATGCTATGATATGATATGCAGAATATCGTACTAAATGCCAAATTATATCATGATATTATCTACGTACGTACTTCCGTCACATTAAAATAAAGCAGCAAACCGATGTGATGTTTATTTCCATTTCTGTACATTATATTCCTTTGCTTAAACTCAGAGATGTATTGTAACTCCTCTGAGTGGATATAAGATTAAGTAAGACCTATCTAATCGGCAAAATTTACATTTTGATCAATGGTATAAGTCATACCAACGATTGTATAAAATAATTTGTTTCGTACCTGAACCAAAAAAGTTTGGACACACAGTAGAAAAAATGCGAAGGTAAACATTTCGAATAAGATTTGGCACGTAATTGGAAATACAGTAAATGTGCAAAAGAAAAGTCAATATATATATACAAAGGTCTAATTGGCATCTTTTGAGTTTGGCAATTAATGAAACGTGCTTATCGTGTGTAAAATAAATGTAGGACAAATTGCTTGCTTAAAATATTTTCACATATTACAACACTCATTTTTATTACATAAAACAAAAAAATAGTTCTATTTTGCGTCCGTTTAGCATATATAAGGGTGTAATTAAATTTTTGAATCAGTCTCTAGCTAACTGTCAAACTATAAGAATACTTAAGAAGCATCATTCAATATGGTCGCTAAAGTTGTTCTTTTCATCTGCGCACAAGTCCTCATTTTGAAGGTATACTTTCAGAAAGATTGAAGTTAGTAGTGATAGACGGAAAGACTTATACTAAGAGCTTTTCTGTACGATAGAATCATATATGAGATGATCCTACAAAAATTCAGATGTAGTTCAGCAGGTTGCAAAATGAATTAGCGATGGCATAGCTTTCTCTCTGTTACTGATTATGCTCAGTAATTCTTAGTGGCACAAAACCGATATGGTGTGGATTTTACTTCAAAAAAATCATGGTTACTTTTACGTCGATAGCTCGATACTAATGAAATCTTATTTTTGTTATTTAAATCCGGTGTAACGAGTTCCTATACTAATAACATTTAAGTTCTGTGATTATTTTTTTCATATATTGTATTTACAAACATGTCTTTTTCTTTTCAGTCCACATCTGGACAATATATTGATGCTGATTTGGAAGTTGCGTATTTGGGTGACGCTTATTTAGATGACGCAATTGAGTCATTGGCCGTCGGTGAATACGAGGCCGCTGCTCTCTTTAGAAATGGTAGACTCTACGGTCCAGCACTGTGTCCTTTAGCAGCTGCTGCATCGAATCCTTCAATTGCTTTGGCGTCTCGCAGAGTTCTTCCAATATCGAGCGTTTCCGCCATACCAGCAAACGGAGTTACTGTTTCATCTGATAGCGCTTACAGTGGAGAGGTCAACGTTTATGGCGCTCTACCGTTCCTTGGAACTGTGAGTCTAGAAGGTTCTCTGCCAAGTATTGGCGCTGGTAGTGTAGCATTCAACTGCGGAAATGGAGCCGTCGGTATCTTAGCTGAGAATATCGGTGCCGCTGGTATCGCTGGCCCACTGGGATACCGCGAGGACGCTATTGTCTACGACGCTGGTTATGATGCTGTAGCTTACGACGAGGCTGGATGTGATGATGATGTTCTGATTTTAGAATAGAATACGTAAATAGAAAAAAATGTTCTTTTCGCATATTCTATAAGATTTCCTAATGTAATAATGAACTAAGGAAACGCGGAAGAATAAAAAATAGTATAAATATTTTATTTTCTTTGAAATAATCCTTTTTAGGGAACAATTGTATGTTTATATTTTTAATTTATTACTGCTAAGCGAACTAGCAGTTCAGTAGATGCAGTTACTTTTTAAGTATTTTTTTAATTATCTAGGTATATGCTGATTTCTTTAAAATCATCTGTTTTTTGTTAAAAACCGTATAATGAGTTTTAAAAATACAGGATTTATTTGAAGATTTAGATCTGGTGATTCGTTCAAAAAGTTTATATCACCTTTTTAATCGAAATTTCCGTATTTACCGTCACTTAGCAGGTCCGCATGCAATAACGTAAATAAGATTACTATTGTAACTGGTTTCACGTTGAATGAACAGCTATTTGTATACTAATCCGATCGGTTCAGAATATTCTACTCTCTAACTCTACGACTTAAGTATTACGAATAATTTTGACATAATGGGCACATACCAAAAATCGTGTGGTATCCGGCTGAATAGAATAGACCACTCTCTTTCTTATTGAGGCGTCGTAAAAGGCGACTAAGGAAAGTTGACGTCAGGCTGGCGGCCGGTCGTAAAATACGTAACCAAATCACGTGACAACATGTTTGTAGCATGTTGTGCCCACCCCACTTAAAGCGGAATAAGGACAGGAGGACGTACCATAAAACTTTTATAATATATATTAATCAAACATCAGTTTTAGACAGTAAGTAAGTAACAGTTTTGCGGTATGTGTATAAGCTATTTCAACAATGCTTACACATATTAGAAATTACGTATATCTCGGAGAATATAAAGAAATATGATCAAACGAGAGTAGATGAAGTTCGCGAGATCGCGCCGAATAAAGAGCTCATGAATAACGGCTTTAAACTAGTCGGGGTCACCGTTAAATAAGATATGATTATTGCCGGTAGCTATACATTAATTATGCGTACATTCGGATAGATAATATTGTTTTTAATATATGTAACAATAACCTTCAGTAGATTGTCAATTGTACATTTACAATTTGAATTCGCGCGATTCCCTGTGAGAGCAGTTCGAGAAAACGGGTATTCTTACATTGGCTTCACAGGATATTTTTAGATAATTTAATTTTTGTACATAAGAATATTCATAATTAAAAAAGATTGGCGATGTATATAATAGACAAAGTAGGAACCGATATAAGCTTGCGGTTCCTGCTTTGCGCCTTGCAAAAGTACATAAGTCGTTTGTGGGTATAAGATCCTATAATAAAATTCCGGAATCTATTTTAACTTTACCATTACAGCAGTTTAAAAACACTATTTAACAAAAGGCTAATAAAGAAAGCCTACTATACTATTAAGGATTACAAGGATATGGCTACTCTTAGACTCTGTACAAGACATTATTAACTATACGTAACTAGTAATAAGAATTATTCTTTGAAAAGAGCAATCGCTGAGTGTCTTACTGGTTCTTTTCGGTAGAAACAGCTTTCCGAACCAGCGATGAATTGAATGTTGACGATTCAAAAGCACTTATTTACAAGTTTACTTGAATAAGGAATGATTTAAAGAAGCAGGCGTTACTTTGCAGAATTCCATATTACAGATCCTATAACAGAACTACCTTGCTATAATGCGCACGGGTTAAGCGAATGTATGCAAAGCCAATGTGTATGAAGCAGGCAAAATTCACGTACCTTACACATGCAGGAAAAGTCACCACATGCATCCAAAGGCGCCTCCACCAGCAACAATGCACACAAGCAGTACACCCAACCACCAAAATCTCGACGATCGTTTATCCCCGAAACCGAAGCATCAAATTCAAATTCAAATTCAAAATATTCTTTATTCAAGTAAACTTGTAAACAAGTGCTTTTGAATCGTCAACTTTACTGCTGGTTCGGAAAGCTGTTCCTACAGAGAAGAACCAGCAAGAAACTCGGCGGTTGCTCTTTGTAAAATATAAATCTTAAAATTAGTTATATTTAGTTATTACTGTCTTGTACAGGGAAGAAGTGCAGCTATATCCACACATCCTTATCATCTAAATAATCTGTTCTTTCAGTATCGGAGTGTAATCGGAGTTTTGTTATAGAATCTTATACCCAAACCTACAAACGATTTACGTACTTTTGCTAGGCACAAAGCGGGAGTCGCAAGCTTATGTCGGTTTCTACTTTGTCTATTATATACATCACCTACCGTTTTATAATTCTTTATATTTTTATGTACAAATATTATTTTGTTTAAAGTATAATGTGAAGCAAATGTAAGAATAGCTATTTTCTTAAACTTCCCTCGATGGGAATCACGTGGACTTAAATTGTAAATGCCACGTATGACTCTTTTTTGTAATACGAAAATTTTTTCACTATCCGCACATTTACCCCACAGCAATATTCCATACGACATAAGGCTATGGAATTAAGCAAAATAAACAAGTTTTTCTGTTTCGACATCTGTAAATTCTTATTTTTCGAACAGCGTAGGCTGCTGAACTAAGTTTCCCTGCAAGAGTTGTTATGTGTGTGCTCCATTGGAGTTTTGGATCCAAGGTCACTCCCAAAAATACAGTTGTATTTTCTGTTTTCAGTGGTACATTATATATGGAAAGGAGGATAGGTTCCACGACAAAATCGTAATGCAGGCAACGTTCAAATACCTTATACATGCAGGATAAGTCACCAAACGTAACACAAAACGCCGCCACCAGCAACACTCCACACAAGCAATACATACACTCACTACTACAATCTCTACGGTATTTTCGCCCTGAAACCGAAGTGTCTTCAGGAGCATGGGGTCGACGACGAAATTGCAATGCGTAATCATTACAATTTTGTATACAAAAAATGATTAATTAAATTTTAGATATAAAACCCATAACTGTCGAGAGTTATATATCATCATTCATATTTTTTTATACGAAATTTTTGAAGTAATCTAAGTAATTCAGGTCCTTACAAATCAAGGCGTTCCATGATACCCTCATAGCGCGTACTTGATCAAATACCGGATGAAACTGGCGTTCACTGTTGTAGATAGATAGATGTGTTGATGTCGGTATTTGAACTCAGTAAGAATTGAGACATTTGTGTTATTAGGTATGTGCAACCTTGGTCTGTAGCAACATATCTCTAAAATGTTAATTCATTGACCTGTCTTCTCTTCTTTTGTAGTCCGTGTTTCCTGTCTGTATAAAAATATGGTTGCTATAAAACTTATAGAAGTATAGCAAAAGTACGTAAATCGTTTATGGGTTTGCGTATAAGATTCTATAATAAAATTCCGAAATCAATTTTGGCCATGCCATAACAGCAGTTTAAAAAACAATGTTAAAAAGAGGCTGATACAGAAATACTGTTGAAGATTACTTAGATGATAAGGATGTGTGGATATAGCTGCACTTCCGCCCTGTACAAGACAGTAATAACTGAATGTAACTTGTTTTAAGATTTACATTTTAAAACGAGCAACCACCGAGTTTCTTGCTGGCTCTTCTCGGTAGGAACAGCTTTCGATACGATTCAAAAGCAGTTGTTTACAAGTTTACTTGTATAAATAATATTTTGAATTTGAATTCGAAGAGGGAATAGTATTGATATAATCTGTTATATTAATTTTGTGAAGTATCGATACAAAATTTAAATAAATCATTTAAAGAAATAAACACTTTTATACAAACTAGTATATACAATATTATGATAGTAAGAATCGAGGTATCTGCGGCTGAAAATAATCATACATCTAATGTTTAGCCCTCGTATATTATTATTATTATTAGTTTTGTGAAATATCAAAACAAAATTTTATGTAACCACTTAAAGAATTATTATGTTTTATACAACTTTTATCCCTCATTCCATCATTGAGGACTATTATTTTAATTCCTTCTCTCTGCTCACTTATTTCATATTAACTAAAGAAATGTAAAATTTCAAGCTGCTAAATCGAATGATTTTGGCTACGCGTTAATATATCAGATAGGCAGCTTTTATAATATATAGAAAGCTTTAGAAAAAAAATGAAATTCAGTTAAAGTTTTCATTAATTTTATTACATTTGTTAAGTTCTTTTATTGTTAATAAATGTATGAACCTCTGCATCCACAACCACAGCTTCCAGTGATAGACACGGCACCAGAAGCTGGCAAAATACCTCCAAATTCTACGGCTCCCATGATCGGTACGTCTCCTACAATTAAGGTTTTCCCAGCAACTGGCAGCTCACCGATGACTTCTACATCGCCGACTCCGGCACCACCGTAATTTACGCCGCCAACGAGGCCATCACCACCAAGACCTAGAATACCATAAGCACCACCATAAGCGGCGGTACCCTCGAGTAGTCCAAGACCATAGATTGCGCCTGCATCGAGTAGACCACCGTCAAAAGTCAGTCCCCCAATGTCTAGACCGTACCGATCACCGAGCCCGTAAAAGCCGGGAGCGTAGCCCGCAATACCACCAAATCCAACACCACCAAGGTAATGGCTGCATACATTCTGAAATATTGTACTCGAATCACTACTTATAAAGTCTTCAAGTGGTTTTCCTGCCTAACAAGGTACCTAAATACAAAGAAAAATGGCCACTATATACTTTTATATAAAACTAAAGTCATGAAACTTTTATTTGAATGCTCAATACGGGTCACAAGGTTTTTATCTGGTAACATTTGCGTCGTGGGGTTCATTGAAACGCGCTTGAGGTTGTCTTTTTCCCTCATATCTTTACGAAAGATACGAAATCTGTTGGCAGATGTGTCTTTTTTACAGCACGGGACGAATTCGTCTGTCATTTCCGGTACTTCAACCCTATCGGATTTTAGCGAGACTACTACGGTTTCGTCAAAATAAAAAGATTGCCCTCAATAGGATTAGTCCATCACTTACAATGGCAAAAACAATTATAAAAAAGATTTATTTCATACCTGAACCAAGCAAACTTGGAAACACACCAGGAGAAGTCCAAAGGTAGACATTTTGAATAAGATTCTTTGTATTTCAGAGGAAATATACTGAACTGAGTAAGAAAAATCAGTGTTTATATACAGGCCCATTTAGTATTTTAAGAGTTTGGCAATTCATAAAACGTGCTTATCTCGAATACAAGAAATGTACAATTTGCTTGCATTGTAATAGCAAAATATTTTCACATATTAAAATAGCTATTTTTATTACATAAAATAGATAATTGATTATTTTTAGGCTGTTTTAGTATATAAGGGGCTCAATACATTTTTACAACATTCGCTTGCTAAATACTAAACTATACGCACTCAGAAGTAATAGAAGATGGTCGTTAAGTTAGTAATGTTTGTCTGCACACAAGCCATAGTGTTTCAGGTACATTTACTTTTTACTAAGCAAGATCGGAGTTATATAGTGATTAATGAAATATTTAAACTCAGAGTAAGCCAATAAGAATTGGGGAGATCTTTTCTGGATTAAATAAAAAATGAAGGGATTCGTGCTACGATCACGAGTCGTGAAATTAAAATGGTCGACGTACCTTAACGAATCAATGTCATATTTGGTTGAGTGTCGGAATAGCGACTTCGTACTAGAAGGCGTTGTATCTCTTGCTAATTAAATGTGCTCGAAGGATATAAGGACAAGGTACAGTCATAAATTTAAAGCGATACAATACTATGTAGCCTGAAAATTTGATATTGAAAAACCGTATTGACCGATATACATACATCGTTAAGTCAACACAAGATCTTTTATTTAAACCCCGTTTAATTAGTTGCAACTTTACATATTTTATTATTTTAAGATATTAATATACTCCTTTTGATTTCAGTCTATATCAGGACAGTTTATAGAAGATGATTTGGGCATTAGGCGTTACGCTGCCTATTCTTTAGATGACCCAATTGAAAGTTTATTTGCCGATGGTGCATTTGGTGCTGCTGGTCTCTTTGGAAATGGCAGGTTCTACAGTTCATCACTAAGTCCCATCGCAGCCGGTGCTTTGGCGCCCTTAGCTGCTTCTGCATCTCACCGAGTCCTTCCTGTGTCCAGCGTATCTGTTATCGCACCAAATGGAATTACTGTTTCATCTGAAAACTTATATAATGGAGACCTTGATATTCGTGGCGCTCTGCCGTTCCTGGGTACTATGAGTCTTGAAGGGGCTCTGCCGAATATTGGCGCTGGTGCCGTATCATACAATTGCGGTAACGGAGCCATCGCTATTTTAGCTGAGAATATCGGTGCTGCTGGCATTGCTGACTCATTCAGGTACGGAGGTGATATTCTGGGCTACGGCGTCGGATCTTACGGTCGCGCTGGATGCAGATATCGTGCTCTTATTTAGCTCTACATTTTAATGAAGATTGTGTAATATAAAGGACCAAAGAAAAACGTTATAATAAAGAGAAATATAAATATTTTACTTTGTGTTAATTAAAAATAACAACTTATTAATACCTTAGAGTACAGTATCTCTCTCAATTGAAATATGGATTTCAATTATAGCAACAAATAGTTTTTCTTCCTCTTACAAGAAATTTCTATTATTTTGATAGTTAAACCAAACACTGACACGTAGATCAGAAGAACCACGCGTACATACAGACAAATATTTGTTTGTAACGATTTTGTGATTTATTGTTTTAACATCAGGGATCACTTAGAAATAGATGTAGCTCTTACTAATATTCAGAGGGTAATATTATATATTAACTTAACTTATTATTTAATATAATACCGAGTTCTTAGAGTGTTCCTAGGACTAATTCGTAACTTCGACCTTTATTAGAAGGGTTTGCAATTATAAAGACATCTTGTATTTTATTTATTAAACCTCACAATGTATCCTGAATACTTTTAATAAATTTAAATAAATGATACTTTACCTGCAGATGTTGGAGCTTTAGTTTAATATTTAGTTAAGTTTTATTTTTACTTTTAGTTGATAGTTTAAATGCTGTGGCACCTAAAGACAGTGCATTTAATGTTTTTTTTGGTGTATTTAATTTAATTTAATTCGTTGATGTAGCTGCCACTCGTTCTTAATAGTTAAAATAAAAATGTATATATATCATTTATTCGGTTAGTATGCAGCAAATGGTACATTTGTGATACTTTAATAAGAGTAATTTTAAAATTTATATTTAAGAAATCTCTTTTATTGCTTGTAATAATTTCATTTCGAATCTATATCGACGATAACCTTCAAAAAACGAATTTATAATTTAGTCGACTTAAATGAATTTGTAATCAAATGCTTTAATAATTTACAAAGTATCTGCGACATCGTTTAAATAGCCTCATGTATCCTCTCTTACACCTAATGTTTAACCATCTCAAGGCCATATTTTCTAAACTGTTGAGTCAGGATGTCTATTATTTTTTATGTGAAGTATCAAAACGAAGTTTCAAGTAAGTTGCATGGTGAAGAAATGGAAATTTTTATACCAACTTTGTTCCTTCATTTCACCCTTCAGATTTATTTTTTAAAATACTTTCTGAGTGCTCACTTATGTACACTACATGTACACTAATACAATACAAAATTTCTGATAAATAGAGTGGAGTTTTTTCTGTGTGAAAATATATTATTTCAGTCAAGTTTTTAAATAATGTTTGAAATGAATGAAAAAATATGATTTTTTTTTGTAAAATTTAATTAAACTTATAGGAAAAGAAACTTTCAGAATTCAGTTAAAAATTTAATTTATTTTATTACATTCGTTAAGTTCTTTTATTGTTAATAAACGTATGAACCTCTGCATCCACAACCACAGCTTCCAGTGATAGACACTGCACCAGAAGCTGGCAAAATACCTCCAAATTCTACGGCTCCCATGATCGGCACGTCTCCTACAATTAAGGTTTTCCCAGCAACTGGCAGCTCACCGATTACTTCTACATCGCCAATTCCGGCACCACCGTAATTTGCGACGCCAACGAGGCCATCAACACCGAGACCTAGAATACCATAAGCACCACCATCGTAGATTGCGCCTCCATCGAGTAGACCACCATCAAAAGTCAGTCCCCCAGTGTCTAGGCCGTACCGATCGCCGAGCCCGTAAAAGCCGGGAGCGTATCCCGCAATACCACCAAATCCAAAACCACCAAGGTATTGGCTGCATGCATTCTGAAATATAGTACATAAATGAATACTTATTATATCTATACTTCTATACTAATATACAAAGAGGAAAGAAATTGTGTGTATGTGTGTATGTTTGTAATGTTTTCACGCAAAAACTACTGAACCGATTTCAAAAATTCTTTTACCATTGGAAAGCTGCTTATTTAATGAGCAATATAGGCTATATTACATTAAAAAAAATAGGGATCCCTAGTAGTAGTAAATTGTAATAAGGTCTGAAAAATTTAGTCTTAAAAATCTTTCATCGCATGCGCTGCGGAAACTGTTGATGACAGGCCAAAAAAATATTCTATATTATTATAAAACGTCCTGTGTATTCGATATTCGCATCAAGAACCTGAACTTACTTGATGCAATATGCCCGGATTGAAGCCTCAAAAGTGCAACAATATAGTTCCGATTAATTTTAATTTTTTCAAACCACGGGCACCGAGGGAGTTGACATACTATCGTTTTATACCATCTACCTTTATAACGTGACCGCTCATCAAAATATTCTTGCCAGTTTTCCTTATACACCTCTTTAAATTTTGTTAAAACCTCATTATATAACGGTTTGCATCTTTAAGGAATTCCATCACTGTCTATCACGTCTATTAGTTGTGCAACATCTTCACCCCCTATTATATTATTCACGAATTATAACAAAACCGCCGGCATTTGGTCATTAGTCATATGATAAGCCGAGCGTACGATCCATTACCCACAACCGCACAAATAATAAAATGGAATGTTTTACTTCATACCTGAACCAAGAAAGCTTGGCAACAAATTAGGAGGACTCCAAAGGTAGACATTTTGAATAAGGCTTTGTATTTCAGAGGAAATATACTGAACTATGCAAGAGCAATCAGTGTTTATATACAGGTCATTTTGCATTTTTAGAGTTTGGCAAGTCATGAAACGTGCTTATCTAGAATAAAAGAAATGTAGAACAATTGGCTAGCGTTGTAATTGCAATATATTTTGACATATTAACACATATGTTTCTATTACATAAAATAAATAACTGATCACTTTCTAAATGTTTTACTATATAAGGGCGTTATAAATTTTTATAAACATTCTGTAGCTAGTTTCAGCAGAAGAAAAATAATTCAAGATGGTCGTTAAAGTTGTTTTGTTCATCTGCTCACAAGCTCTTATGCTTCAGGTATATAATAGGTTTTCTTTTACGAAAGATATTCAGATTTATTAGTTGATTGACGAAAATGGTTTTATCTGTGTTGATCATCGAGTCGCGAAGTTAAAGTTATCGCTATGCTACAGCGAATAACTTTTTTGGGTGTAAGGTGTGATAATACCAACTTCGTTATACTAGAAAGCGTAGCTCTCTTCCCTCTTGCTAGTTCCATAGATGACCTAAAAGGTTTTATAGTTATCAAAACTATATAAAGTTTTAACTTTTTAAAATAAGTTTTAACCAATTTTCATTGCTATATTGACACAAAGTGTATCCATTTTTTAAAACTGGTTTATGGTGATGCTACAGTATTTTTTTAAATTTAAGATATTAATATACTCTTTTTGATTTCAGACTATATCTGGACAATGTATTGAAGCTGATTTGGGCATTAGGCTTTTAGCTGCCTATCCTTTAGATGATCCAATTGAAAGTTTATTTACTGATCGTGCATTCAGTGCTGCTGGTCTCTTTGGAAATGGCAGGTTCTACAGTTCGTCACTTAGTCCCATAGCAGCTGGTTGTTTGGCTCCCTCAGCTGCTTCTGCGTCCCACCAAGTTCTACCTGTATCCAGCGTATCCGTTATCGCCCCAAATGGAGTCACTGTTGCATCTGAAAACGCATATAATGGAGACCTTGGTATTCATGGCGCTCTGCCGTTCCTGGGTACTATGAGTCTAGAAGGAGCTCTGCCCAATATTGGCATTGGTACTGTAGCATACAACTGCGGTAACGGAGCCATCGCTATATTAGCTGAGAATATCGGTGCTGCTGATATCGTTGGCCCATTCAGCTACGGAGGTGATACTCTTGGCTACGACGTCGGTTCTATTACTGGTTGTTATGATTGTGTTGGATGCGAACACTGTGGTTTAATTTAAATATCATTCATCATAGCTATAATGTTCAGAATTTTGTAATGTATAGAACATAAGAAACTTAACAATAAAAACAAAATACATTATATAAACATTTAAGTTTTATTTTTATCAGAACTAATTTTTGGGACAATTATATATATCATATCCTGACTCTGGGAACTGGGTAGATATGGATCTCGGATTGATCTTCTCTCTATCACTAGCTAGTAACAAAATATATATACAGGAAAATTACACACACGGCTGTTCGTTTCCAAAGTAAGTAACTTAATTCTTGTGTTAAGCGTGACAGGCAACTGGTGAATATAGACATATATAATTTTAAATACATACATAAATACAAATATACACCGAGAATCGAAGAACCTCCAAATTGTTTGTAGAAAATGTTGGCCCTCGGTGGGAATAGAACCCGCGGCCCGCGGTGAAGGCAGGGTCAGTGCCAATTGGGCCAACGGGCGAGTCAAAATAACACAATCAATGATTAATAACTTATCAATATCCCAGAAAATATTTTATGAGTAAACAATTTTTTTTCGCCAATTTTAATATTTTTCATACGAAAAAATACTTCTATTCAAGACTAAATTAAAATATGATTTCTTGAAGTAACACATTGATTTAAACAATATGATGGATGTTTTACATACATACACACAAACACGTATGTAAATGTAAATGGACCGAGTAATACTAAACGAGTAATCAGTGACTACTAGAATGTATTTTCAGTTCTTTTTTCAATATTTTTAGTTAAAAATGCTTTTAAAAGGCTTGCAAGAAAATTTCACGTCCCTACTATTAACCGTTGAAGAGTTCACTCGTCTGGAGCCAATCCTGGCATCAGGTCATGGTTATCATAAACATTGTCATCTAGACTGAACCAGTATGTAAAATTTCATCTCAATCGGACACCGGGAAGTGGGTCAAATTTAACTTGCAAGATTTCCACCTTCGCATATATACAGGTTTAATAAAAGCTTTTAAAACTATAAGTAAACAAAATCCCCCGCCGCGTCGGTTTCAGTCAGTCGGTATCGGATTGGTGTTCTCCAATAGGAGCAATACGGTTTAGGTGTTTATTTGTGTGTAAATCAGTGTTTCTGTGGCGTCTTGCACTCAAGGGGTGGCTATCGACCACACTGGGACAGACTTATGACGATAATTCGATGTCCGGTGGGCAGCACAAAAACAATACAATGCACGCACGTACCTTGGACTGCTCAGCACTGCCCTCGATGATCTTTCACTAGCCGGGATTATTACGATTGTTTTAGATACGCGCGCGCTCACGATGGTAGATTAGCTTGTTTGGTTTCAGTATGTACACTGTAGTCTTTGGTTTACACTGACACTTGATGGGCGAGCTCCAACTTTTGATGGATACGGCGTGCATGACAGTTCGTATAAAACTGTGTTGCCACTGCGCTAAACACCAAACATAGAATAGTTTTACGTTAACGGAACAGTGTCAATAGTTGAAAATGTCGGAAAAGCAAACATTAGCTTTCATGTATATAATAGACAAAGTAGGAACCGACATAAGCTTGCGGTTCCTGCTTTGCGCCTTGCAAAAGTTCATAATTCGTTTGTGGGTTTGGGTATAAGATTCTATAATAAAATTCCACATTCTACATTAAATTTACCTTTAGAGCAGTTTAAAAATACTATTTAAAAAAGGTTAATTCAGAAAGCCTATTATGCTATTGAAGATTACCTAGAAGATAAGAATGCGTGGATATAGCTTCTCTTCAACCCTGTACAAGAAATTAATAACTATATGTAACTAGTGATAAGAATTATTGTTTGAAAAGAGCAACCGCCGAGTTTCTTGCTGGTTCTTCTCGGTAGGAACAGCTTTCCGAACCAGCAGTAGATGTTGACGATTCAAAAGCACTTGCTTACAAGTTTACTTGAATAAATAATATTTTGAATTTGAATTTGAATTTGAACATCGCAAACGCCTTGAAACAGCTAATCTATCTATGCATATCATATATAAAAGAGTAATTTTTTTTTTAAGTTAACGGTTTTATATTGCAGATAAATGTACTAAAAGCTAAAAAAAATAAAATGGATACAGTCATGGGTACCAATATGTATACATTGTTATATTTTCAAAATAAAGTAACTTGTAACCTACTCATTTTGTGGAAATATCTATGGTTACATGTACCATTGTTATGTATGCACTTTTGCCATCTCATAGGTAGTTCATTGATCCCCTTACTAAAAAAACCATTCGGGCAGGAATCAATAAAATCTTTGAAGGCGGTTTGAACTGCCCCATCGGAGTTGAATTTTTTTCCTTGCAAGTAGTTATCCAAATTGCGAAAAAAAGGGTAATCTGTTGGAGCAAGGTCCGGAGAGTACGGTGGATGTCTAAGACATTCTAATTGAAGCTCCTCTGATTTGGAAGCCGTCTGTTGTGCAGTGTGTGGTCTAGCGTTGTCCTGAAGCAGCAGTGGCCTAGAGCGATTGACCAGCCTCGGTTGTTTAGCAGCTAGCTTTTCCATCACAGGTAATGATTCGATTTAAAATTCCTGCATTATTGTGCCGGTTGAGTAACGTAACGCAGCAGTCGACGCGCGTTTGTCGGTTTGCTTCACTCAATTCATGAGGTACCCACCTTTCAAGCTTTTTCACCTTCCCAATTTGCTTCAAGTGGATTAGAATAGTTTTATCACTAACACCGGAGCCTGCAGCTAACTCGGACGTGGTTTGCGATGGATCCGCTTCCACAATAGCCTTCAATTCTTCATTATCAACTTTGGTCTCTGGCCGTCCACGAGGCTTGTTCTGCAGGTCGAAATTTCCAGAACGAAAACGTTGGAACCAAAAACGCACTGTGCTTTCTTTTGCGACACCGTCACCATACACATCATTAATCCTTCGAGCCGTTTCTGCAGCACTGGTGCCACGGTGGAACTCATACTCGTAAATAACGCGATATTTCATGTTTTCCATTTTGTAAACAGAGTGACTCAAAGAAAAAAACAAAAGAAGAAAAAACAAATGAATTAGGGGGTTTGAAACACAAATGCATTAGTAAATAGCTGTTGAATTTGAATTTGGAATTCCTAACCATAAAGGTAATATTTGAGATCAAAGTGGCCAGTACGACAAAACGCCAATTTCATATGTAAGGACCTAATATTTCCAGAAAATGAGTAGGTTACGAGTTACTTTATTTTGAAAATATAACAATGTATACATATTGGTACCCATGACTGTATCCATTTTATTTTTTTTAGCTTTTAGTACATTTATCTGCAATATAAAACCGTTAACTTAAAAAAATTTTTTACTTTTTTATTTTTAAGTTTTTAGTTTTTATTTCTCATTCTTTTCAATTCGTTGAGTGCCTCATTATTGCAAGGTTTCTTGCTTGTTAGTTTGTTGCAGTCAAACTCTTCAATACGTAATCCCTCCAACGATCTCACTCTACTAAGAGCAACGTAGGCTTGACCTTCCTCAAATAGTTTAGCGCCTAAGTATACGACGGCGTGATCCACAGTGCTGCCCTGCATTTTATGCACCGTGGAAGCCCATGACAATACTAAGGGCAACATTCGTCTTTCAGCCGTCCCGTAATTAAACTTGGCTGGAAACTGTATGGCTTTCAGGCTATGTACAACAAGATGTGCCTGAATCTTGAGGGGAAAACGCTAACGACATATCATTTTTATCCACCCTAATGCCATACAGTTCTCGGCGCGCTTTTACCTTTTACCTTAACTTGGGTGGTGTACCCCTAGGGAGGTATCATTTTTAGACACCCTAACGCCACACAGTCCTGGGAGATTCATATTGTAAGTTTGTATAGTATACTGTATTATACTTACCAAGCCCGCCGAGATTCAACATTTTCTATAAACAATTTGCTGGTTCTTCGAGCCTGGGTGTATATTTGTATTTGGGTATGTATTTAAAACTATATAAGTAGTATATTTACCATTTCAGGATATATTAAGGTATTTTATAATTTAAATAAGTGTCTTAGGATTTATCGCAAAATGAAAATTTATGTCTGCGAAATTAAGCGATGTCGGTTCTCGTTTATGTTTTATTACCCCTTTGAAGGAGGGTAACTAGTTAATAATATAATTCAATATAAGTTATTTCTTACCCAATGGTTTAAATATAAAATATTATGTATGATACTTGAGTTCTAAAAGGACTACTATACAAATTTCACACCTTATCTTACCCAATGAAAATTTCAGAGAGTGAAATGAGAGGTTTTAAAAGTTGTCGAATCATATTTTTTGTATTATAAAAAAGTATTTTAACATATTTCCAAGTAAATAAATTGATGCAATAAAAATAATTTACTGTGAAAAATCGCCCTCAATTTCACTTTCAGATAATAACATTGTTTAAATACAAAAGTAAAAGTAATAAAAAAGCAAAATAGAAACTTAAAAGTTCTCAACACTAAAGTATTTTAACAATAAATTATAGAATTATGCGTTACTTTGTGGAGATCCACAATACAAAAGTAATAATTATTGAAGGATGACAACGCAATGACTTGAAGGAACTGATACAAGCTTTCACATTGAAGAAAGACATATTTTTGACCGACGTCTATAAATCGTTATAAAGCGTTTATCAAATTTGACGTATAATAATGTGTTAAGATAAGATATTAAAAAAATAATGCTTCAAATTAATTAAATTTTTTATTATCTTTCATTACATTGAACGATAATCTTTTTTTAGTATGCGTACGCACCCCTGCAACCACAACCGCAGTTTCCTGTAATGGTGACGACGCCAGAAGCCGGTAAATTCCCTCCGAATTCTACAGTGCCAATGATAGGCACATTTCCAGTAATTAAGGTGCTACCGGCAACTGGTAGTTCACCGTTAACAGCTACATCACCGACACCAGAACCTCCGTAGTTGGCGCCACCAAGTATTCCACCATCAGCGATCCCGTAGGCTGCACCGCCACCGAGCAGACCGAAACCTGCATCGCCGTAGATTCCGCTGCCACCAAACAGACCAAAACCAGCATCACCGTAGATTCCATTACCACCAAGCAGACCAAAACCAGCATCACCGTAGAATCCGTTGCCACCGAGCAGACCCCCACCATAAATCGGTCCAGCTATGTCTAGACCGTAGCGACCGCCTAGTCCATAAGCGCCGGGGCCGTAACCTCCAAAACCGCTGAGTCCAGCACCGCCGTACCATTGACTGTATACATTCTGGAATAATATTTATACTATATGAAAATACTAGTTCAAATTCAAATTCAAAATATTCTCTATTTAAGTAAACTTGTAAACAAGTGCTTTTGAATCGTCAAATTTACTGCTGGTTGGAAAAGCTATTCCTACCGAGAAGAAACTCGGCGGTTTTCAGAATATATGAAATATGTTTACCTTTTAAACTATTTATAATTGTTCAAAAAAGAATATTTGTTATTGTTGAAATTTGGCACAATTAAAGCTTAATCGGGGTAATAAAGGATTTAAAAATTCCTGTTTTTAGAAAAAAAACATTGCACTACTGGGGGCATGAAAACGCTTTCGCAAATATTTCGGAGGAAAATCGAAATTCGAAAGTAGGACCACTAGTATTCAATGTTTCTATTATAATTGATTCAATAAAATTACGTAGTATACTATTGTTTGCTTCTTTCAACACTATATAATGATAGAATTGTTATTTTTGAAACTTCTATTTCTGAAATTTCTGCGTAAACCAGCAGAGATACGCTCAAGTAATGCAGTAAAGAATTGTAGATCCATAAAAATACTACAAAAAGTTAACTCACAATAACTACTTATATGTTCAAAATTTCTAAAATTCGGGAATAGTTTCGTAAATCACTGAATTCCATGCAGGCGAAGCCGTTGTTGACACAGCTAGTGTATTGATATAAAAAAATATGTCAAGGAAATGGCTGACTATGCTCAATAGCCCTTTTTTAATTCCTAATGTATTAATAACAGATTTATATCATACCTGAACCAAGCAAGCTTGAACAAACAGTACGAGGAATGCAAAGGTAGACATTTCGAAAAATATTTTGTATTTTAGTAGAAATATAATGAATTGAATAAAAAAGTCGGTACTTATATACAGTTCCAGTTAATAATTTTAGAGTTTGGCAATTATTAAAACGTGCTTATCTGAAATAAAAGATATTTAGAACAATTCGCTTGCAACTGTAATGGCAAAATATTTTCACACATTACGATACCTTTTTTTATTACATAAAATAAATGATTGATTACATTTTATTGGTCTAGTATAAAAGGGTCAAAATATAATTTTAAATCATTTTCTATTTTACTCTCAAGCTACAAGTGTCTATACGCAAAGAAGCACAAAACAAGATAGTTTCTTAAATTATTATTTTCGTCCCCGCACAATTTGTATTTCAGGTATATAATTTTACTTCTTATTAAAAAAACTTCTGATCTACTAAGTAATCAATAAAAACATCTATGCTCGGAGTAAAATTGGTAGCGAATGGCGAAACAAATTGGTGACGGTTAAGTATTCGCTTGTTACTAGAAAAGCTCCGAATCAATAAAGGAGTGATGGGGAGATAAAAATTAATACATTTAGGAGTCTCTTAACCACCCTCACCCTCATTTACCCTCATTTCTTACCAAGGTGTCGTAAAAGACGACTAAAGTAAGTCGACCCACCGCGTGGTATCCGGTTGAGTAGAATAGACCACCCTCTAACCGAAAGGTCGTATAAAACTAAGGTAAGTTGACGTCAGGCAGGCGGTCGCAAAATACAAATATAGCCAAATATGTGACAACATGTTTCTAACATGTTGTGCCGAATTGATTCATTCATCGAATCACGAAGTTAAAATGGTCGATATTTCACAAAAAGTATTTATACATCGGATACATGGAGGATTCTTTAAAACGTATGGACTTTAAAATACCAACACCGCTGAAACATCATCAGGAGATAAACTTCACAACAAAGTCATAAAGCAACGTTTTGTATGATACAATAGACTCTACTTGTAACTTATGTGAAATTTTCTTTAATCGTAAAATTTTTATAAAAAATAGAAGGCCAGTGAGCTTTTGAATTCTTAGTAAGAAGAAAGCAATCTTAACGAGCACATAGTACGAAAAATTGATGGGCGTTGCTGACTCCGCACCGGAAGATGGAACGCCGTTGGACAAGGTAGACTGTCGACCTCTAAATTGTCGCGGAAACCACGTGGTCCAAACGGCACAAGATGGTCTGATGTGGAGATCCCGTGAAGAGCAGCAGTTGACGCAGTTGACATCCATCGGTTGTAGAAGAAGAATAGACTCTTACCGTTTGACAATCATACTCTCCGTGCTTAACTTGTCGCGGGTAAGAGGTAAATGCCCAAAAAAAATAAAAATCTAATTTCTAAAGATTACAGGTCAGCAGATATCATTTTCCAAATATCAGGGAAAGGGCTGATTCGTTTTCACACAGATTTTAACAAATCTAGGTAGGAAACCAGTTCTTGGTATAAAATTGTGATTTGATTTATCAAAAATACGACGTTATTCAAATGAAATCGAAATCGTTGAGGATTGGGCGATGTCACAATAAGTGTAAGCACAATCTGATCTCATAAAAATAATGCCGCCTAGTGATATTGTAAAAGCTGTTGATGCTGACGGCATATAGTCAATTCGAAATAAACAATAAAAACATATGATAACTAATCCTGCAACCTGTTTCCATTTCATTGAATTGATATAGTATCGATTCAATGAAATGGAATGTATAAAGAATCAATAATTAACCGGTAATCATCGCCACCACATTACACAAGCACTGCACACATTTACTAAGCGTATGAGTATTCTGATGCCAGTTAATAATTAAATATTACTAGTAGAAATCTGTTTTGCATAATCCAAATCAAATTCAAATTATTCTAATATTATTATAAGTGTCATTTTAATTTAACAAAATAAAAGATTTGTTTGCTAGTATATGGTTTATTTCATTTTTTGGTATCTAATTGCATCCTAGTACAAATAAGGTCCTCTGCAGCCGCAAGCGCCACCGCAGCTACCAGTAATGGATACGCCACCAGCGGCTGGCACGATACCACCGAACTCAACAGCGCCCATGATTGGTACGTGACCACCGATAACAGTGGTACCAGCAACTGGCATTTCCCCAGCTACAGCAATATCACCGACACCTTCACCGCCATAAGCAGCAAGAATGGGACCGGCAATATCAAGACCGTAAGGAGCGCGCAGACCAAATCCTGCGGGAGTGGCGATTTCTAGACCGTAGGGAGCGCCAATACCGTAGGGTGCATCCAGACCGTAGGGAGCGCCCAGACCGTAGATAGCGTCCAGGCCAAATGCAGCGGGAGCGTACGCTGCAGGCCCTAAGGCTGCGGTACCCCAGCACTGGCTGTATACATTCTATAAAAATAAAGACAGAAATGTATTAGTGACATTGATTCCCTGCCCTAATCCCACTCTTACGCCTGGTTTCCACCACAGCGGAAAGGAGAGGAGATGCGTATTGAATACGCATCTCCTCTCCTTCTAATCAGAAATCGTCATTTACTTTAAACTTCACATAATTTATCTCTGATTCGGTCTCCTTCTAGTCACATATTTACATCATTACTTCATTATTTATTACTTCATTTTTCATTTTAACACACGTTTATATGATTCTTGTCTCTGTCATTATATGTCCGTACCATTTTAATCTTGCACTTCTCGTCTTTGGCGATATGACAAACTATACACCTTATTCTCATTACATTTACAATCATGAATTTTCACTCTTTTTTTATCAGTCTTCATCGCTCAAAATTCTGATGCATATATCACGACAATTGTGATATTTAACTTGAAATGGAGTACAACTTTGCTGTAATCTGCTAAAGTAAAAATTTCATAGGCCTAAGAATAATGGGTGTGCGTTATATACTCTGATTTTTAAAACTTTACTCAACGCACTACATAAAGTTGGTAATACCTAATGTACTTTTGATACTTTTAATATCTAATGAAACATCAAGGATAAGACGCTTGTACAAAAATTTTGCATAGCTTTCATTTTATTTACTAATCTTCGATTTTAAATTTACCATAGCTGACATTGCTTAAGTGTGTTCTCTACGATAAATGTTATATTTGCAACATCGATATTTATTTTATTATGGACAAAAGCGATTAACAATCAATTTAGAAATTCATTGAGTGCTGATTGAGTGATTCATTTAAGTAATTTTGAAAGATCCAAAGAACCCCTTGTTCTTTTTCATGTAGCAAGTTCAGTGAGCTAGGTATTTCTAACTGACTCTTCAAAAGGCTCTAAGATACATTTATCCAAATTATTGCCAATGCCTTTCTTAATCAGTACCTAATGGTTGTCAATGATTTACGATATCATTGTTCTTAATTGCCTTTATAAAAATAAATCAACCCTTTTAATAGCACGTTAGACTTCTTTTTGTTTAATATGCTGTGAATTGTCATTTAAGTTGAAGGAAGCATGTTAAATATGCAATGAATTCCTTACGTACCTGTACCAAGCAAGCTTGGACACAAAGTAGGATGACGGCGAAGGTTGACATTTTGTTTTGATTTTGGGAATTAAACTTAATACTTTAAAAACTGGGTCAATATTTATATACAAATTTTACAATCGTATTATGTTGTAACATACAAAGACGTGCCTATCAATGAATTGGTTGAACTGGTACAGATTACTCAAAAACAATTTCCGTAACATATTTTCGTAAAAGTCTACGAAATAAGACCATATTTACCCCGCATGTATGTGTACAACAATTTAAATGTTACAGTAACTAAATTGATATACGATTCTACATTCCATAATTTGGTATAAAAGGAAATAATGAAATTTTTTCATCAAATCCTAATTGTCTATACAATAAACAACACAAAATGGCGGCCCGAGCTCTTTTGTTCGCTTGTGCTCTAGCGCTGTTCTTACAGGTAAATATAATTTTACCGTACAAAAACAATAAATATAATACCATCAATTAACACGCCCGGCTTTAAATTACAATAATTGTTTATCAAGTGTCTGGTAATTCTGTTAAGTAACTTAACCTTTTTCATTATACAATGTATAGATTACAATTTATACAATACAATATGATATCTATCTTTATTTTCGAGCTATTACAATAGTGGTCGTGATCGAGTAAGATCGTTTTTAGAATATTGTTCTTATTTTTGTGTTTTTTCATTACTTTTTTTGATTTATAGTGTAAGTTTTCAAATCCGAAATCGTTTAAGTAATTTATATTCCTCAAGTTGCCATAATTAATTATTATTTGTTATAAATATTAAGATATTTGGCTTTGTTTTAATTGTATTAATAAAGGCCATCTTGTTTTGTTTTTTTATAAAAGGCTTTTTAAGGATTTTAAACGTTAGTGCTTTAAACAATCTCTTGTGATAAATAAATAATAAATTTTCGAAAATTCTTATTTATCTAAAAAGAAGTTTTCTCTCTCATCCTAGACATTTTATGTTATATCTTATTCAAAATAATAGAAATAGTGAGAAGCCAAATAGCAAAATAATAAGTGTCTAAATTGTATGAAAGACAAAATTTAGTTCATAACCACCAAATTTATTTGAATTTAAAAGAACACTTATTTTTTTCTTTCTATTTTGATATTCTTATTATCTGCCATATTTTGATTATCTGTCAATGACCTCAATTTCCTAATATTAATTTCTTCTATTAGTTTCTTATCTTGCTTTAGTTTTTATGTAACGACCTGCTGCTTATGATTTTCCATTTCAAAATATCCAAACCTATATAGCTACACTTCTAATTAGAAACTATATAAAAATTCATTCGAATATTTCAATTTTCAGATTATAAAGTCTGATTAAATTGACACAATTCATTGTTCAAGTTTTGGATACGGTGTACAGTTATAAAAATCTAAAAGTAGTATTAGTAGGTATACTAAGCAGTAGTATATTTAAATAAATTTAATAATTTTAATTTATAAAGCATGATGGAATAACAAAATAACATAATTATTATTGCTTACAGAACATAAGAGAAATTTAATGTGAATTTCAATTTCAGAACATTTATGGACAGTGCATCGGTGCAGAATTGACTACACCTTTAGCTCCATTAGTAGGAGAACCATGGGCTGGTTCGTGGGCAGCTGGACCTTGGGTAGCGGGGTCTTGGGCAGGTGGTCCTTGGGGAATTAGCCCTTGGGCTGCCGGTCCCTGGGGAACTGGTCCTTGGGGAGCCGGTACTAGGGCAGCTGGACCGTGGGGTCCCTATGGTGCTGCTGGTTTCTACGGTGTTGAGCCATTGACGCCTGCATCAGCCTCCGCGTCCTATGGCGGTGCTCTCCCTGTGACTAGTGCTTCCGCTATCCCTCCAACTGGAGTATCTGTTGCGTCTGAAAATGCTTATGCAGGAGAGCTCGCTATCACCGGCGCTCTTCCGTTCTTGGGAACTGTTACTTTGGAAGGTGCTCTACCAACTCTTGGTGCTGGTGCTATCACTTACGGATGCGGTAACGGGGCTGTTGTTATGGTGACTGAGGATATGGGTGTGGCCCGTGTTACTCGGCCGCTTGGCATTGACCCCCTCGGATGTGGTGTCGATGCCTTCGAATTTACACCTCTCGGTGCTCCTTACGGAAGGTACGGGTGTGGTGCTTGTGTCTGATAATATAACTAGTAAGAATTGTTAGTATTTAAGACGTTTTAGGTTATATTGTTTTTAACTTCAACCGATTAAGGGTACCAAAATAAGGAATGGAATGAATACTAATAAGGAAGATAATGCGTTTGGAATAAAATAAAAGCGACATATGTTTATTTTATAACTTGTCTTTATTTCCAGTGGTTTAGGCTTACCTTATTTGTCAGATAGTTTGTCTAGAGTGGTTCATTCAATAGTATAGGATCCCGAAAAAAATAATTTTTCATTGTTAATTAATCATAATCTTGACTGAATTCGCGATATATTTATTGCCATATTTTATTTGATAAAAAATATCTTTCATCTATTAACCAGCTCGGTGAAGGTCGTTTTAGACTACAACTAAATCTTTACTTTAATCTATGTGAATCTAACCATTCAGAAATAGCATTAATTGCATAAATCCAGTGCATTAATGAAATAAATTGAAATCTATTTATTTTTACTATCTGTATATTTTAATTATTGCAACTATTTTGAAGATTGTTTTTTTTGGTTTTTACCTGGGAAGAAATTAAAACAAATAAATAGTACCGGATTCAAATTCAATTGTTCTTTATTCAAGTCGGCTTTTACAAGCACTTTCGAATCGTCATCAAATGTAGCTAACACTGGTGCGTAAAGGCGTTTCTGCCGAGAAAAACAGACAACTTTACGTAGGTAAATCACCGCGTAGCCTTTACCAAATTCTATCAAAGCGCCCTTGGTTTACTTACCGCACCCTTAGTATTAAAGTGACTCAATTTGAAAATTAGCCTTAATTGAGATAGATTTTATTTCAATTCCATCTATGACATCCATCTACGAACTATTAAAAAAACTAGTGTTTTTTTGCTCTTCTAAGTTATGGGTCTCTTTGAAGTTTACGAATTCTGTATGCGCTACGTTATGCTATATTGCTTTTTGCAAAAAACAACTTTTTTTGATTAAGTCCGTTTAATACCTTAATACTAGGCGTGCGTTATAATTTAAGGTAATCGACAAAATGGATTTATAGCAGATTATTTACGGATAATATTTTAAATCATAGACATACATTTTGATGGCAACTCTTTCGTGGTAAGTAGTTTCGCTACCTATAAAAGTAAAAAAATAAAGTAACGGCCTGTTAATATCCCACTCCTAGAAATAGGCCTCCTCATTCGGTTTTTTGGAGAGAAGGATTGGAACTAAGACCTACCACGCTACTCCAATGCGGATTGGTAGGTTACACATATAGCAGTAGATGTTGACTTGAATAAAGAATATTTTGAATTTGAATTTGAACATCCCTAGAATTCGCTAGAGATATGCAGGTTTCCTCAGGATGTTTTCCTTTACCGAAAAGCGTGTGATAAATTGCAAATATCAATTAGACACATGAGTTTTATTAGAAAAACTCATTGGTGCCTGCCCAGGTTTGAACCCACGTTCAGCTAAGACCTACCACGCTTCTGCAATGCGGATTGATAGGTTACGTATATCCCCAGAATTCATTAGTGATATGCAGGATTCCTCACAATGTTTTCATTCATCGAAAAGCGTGTAATAAATTGAAATTATCAATTAGACAAGTTTTTTTAACAGAAAAACTCATTGGTTTCAATTGGTGACTCAGGGTATGAACCCGTGACCCCCTCGAAAAAGTCACACGGTCTTACCGTTGGGCCAGTACAGATTCAACATATGGTAATTCATGCTATCCGGCTGCATAGAATAGACCACCCTCATTTGTTACCGAGGTGTCGTAAAAGGCGACTAAGTTAAGTTGACGTCAGGCAGGCGGCCGGTCGTCAAATACGTAGCCAAATCATGTGACAACATGCTTGTAACATGTTGTGCCGACCCCACTTAGTGGGATAGGGGCAAGAGAATGATGATGGTAATTCATGGTTTATTCTACATATATACCTTTTATGAGAATATCTCATATAAAAACGATAAAATGTAGAGCTTTGCCAAAAAATCTACATAATTTTAATTTTTATAAGGGGTGCACGTATCACATTGATATAACGAGCTTTTGAAATTTATAGAATAAGATCTGAAAATACATCCCAATTTTTATTTGCTTATGACAAGACGAATATAAGCCGGAGCGGCTTAGAATTAGTATTACCTCTGTGAACTTGGCAGCCGACTTTCGAAAAAAAAATTTTTGAAATTACCATCGGGTTCTCCATCGTTTGTACCCGTTTGTACCACTTTAATTTTCGTTTGTACCTCAAACCAAAAAAAATTACAGAATTTTCAAAATTTGACCCGCAGCCCACTTTGGAAAATCGAAAATTTTCCAAAAGAGTCTGATTCAGGGTCGTTTGTACCCGTTTGTACCACTTTTATTTTTCATTTTTCTAAAAACCCAAAAAAGTTACAGCGTTTTGAAAATTTTGAAAAATTAACTTATTACATTTTTAGTATTTCGAAAATCTGAAAACGGGGATCGACGCGGAATCGTTTGTACCCGCAGAAATCACTTTCGTTTTCGTTTCTACCTCAAACCAAAAAAAATTAAGAGCGTTTACAATTTTGAAAAACCAAAGATAAGATAATTTCCGCAATTTTTGAGATATTTCAATTTTGGAAACTTCGATCGATAGGTGACAGCGCCGTGAGGATTGTACCGCTTTTTGTTTCTTTTGAATCTCAAACCGGAAAATTTGCGAGCGTTTCGAAAATTTCAAAAAAATCAATTTCCACAATTTTTGGAAATTCGAAAATCTGGAAACGGGGATCGACGCGGAATCGTTTGTACCCGCAGAAACCACTTACGTTTTTGTTTGTCCTTCAAACCAAAAAAAGTTACAGAATTTTCAAAATTTGACCCGCAGCCCACTTTTGAAAATCGTAAATTTTCCAAAAGGGTCTGATTCAGGGTCGTTTGTACCCGTTTGTACCACTTTTATTTTTCATTTTTCTAAAAACCCAAAAAAGTTACAGCGTTTTGAAAATTTTGAAAAATTAACTTATTACATTTTTAAAATTTCGAAAATCTGAAAACGGGGATCAACGCGGAATCGTTTGTACCCGCAGAAATCACTTTCGTTTTCGTTTCTACCCTAAACCAAAAAAATTTAAGAGCGTTTACAATTTTGAAAAACCAAAGATAAGATAATTTCCGCAATTTTTGAGATATTTCAATTTTGGAAACTGATCAATAGGTGACAGCGCCGTGAGGATTGTACCGCTTTTTGTTTCTTTTGAATCTCAAACCGGAAAATTTGCGAGCGTTTTGAAAATTTCAAAAAAATCAATTTCCACAATTGTTGGAAATTCGAAAATCTGGAAACGGGGATCGACGCGGAATCGTTTGTACCCGCAGAAATCACTTTTGTTTTCGTTTCTACCTCAAACCAAAAAAAAATACGAGCGTTTACAATTTTGAAAAACCAAAGATAAGATAATTTCCGCAATTTTTGAGATATTTCAAATCTGCAAACGGGGATCGATAGGTGACAGCGCCGTGAGGATTGTACCGCTTTTTGTTTCTTTTGAATCTCAAACCGGAAAATTTGCGAGCGTTTTGAAAATTTCAAAAAATCAATTTCCACAATTTTTGGAAATTCGAAAATCCGCAAACGGGGATCGACGCGGACTCGTTTGTACCCGCAGAAATCACTTTCGGTTTCGTTTCTACCTCAAACCAAAAAAAAATACGAGCGTTTTCAATTTTGAAAAACCAAAGATAAGATAATTTCCGCAATTTTTGAGATATTTCAAATCTGCAAACGGGGATCGATAGGTGACAGCGCCGTGAGGATTGTACCGCTTTTTGTTTATTTTGAATCTCAAACCGGAAAATTTGCGAGCGTTTTGAAAATTTCAAAAAATCAATTTCCACAATTTTTGGAAATTCGAAAATCCGCAAACGGGGATCGACGCGGACTCGTTTGTACCCGCAGAAATCACTTTCGGTTTCGTTTCTACCTCAAACCAAAAAAAAATACGAGCGTTTTCAATTTTGAAAAACCAAAGATAAGATAATTTCCGCAATTTTTGAGATATTTCAAATCTGCAAACGGGGATCGATAGGTGACAGCGCCGTGAGGATTGTACCGCTTTTTGTTTCTTTTGCATCTCAAACCGGAAAATTTTCGAGCGTTTTGAAAATTTCAAAAAAATCAATTTCCACAATTTTTGGAAATTAGAAAATCCGCAAACGGGGATCGACGCGGAATCGTTTGTACCCGCAGAAATCACTTTCGTTTTCGTTTCTACCTCGAACCAAAAAAAATTACGAGCGTTTTCAATTTTGAAAAACCAAAGATAAGATAATTTCCGCAATTTTTGAGATATTTCAAATCTGCAAACGGGGATCGATAGGTGACAGCGCCGTGAGGATTGTACCGCTTTTTGTTTCTTTTGAATCTCAAACCGGAAAATTTTCGAGCGTTTTAAAAATTTCAAAAAAATCAATTTCCACAATTTTTGGAAATTAGAAAATCCGCAAACGGGGATCGACGCGGAATCGTTTGTACCCGCAGAAATCACTTTCGTTTTCGTTTCTACCTCGAACCAAAAAAAATTACGAGCGTTTTCAATTTTGAAAAACCAAAGATAAGATAATTTCCGCAATTTTTGAGATATTTCAAATCTGCAAACGGGGATCGATAGGTGACAGCGCCGTGAGGATTGTACCGCTTTTTGTTTCTTTTGAATCTCAAACCGGAAAATTTTCGAGCGTTTTGAAAATTTCAAAAAAATCAATTTCCACAATTTTTGGAAATTAGAAAATCCGCAAACGGGGATCGACGCGGAATCGTTTGTACCCGCAGAAATCACTTTCGTTTTCGTTTCTACCTCGAACCAAAAAAAATTACGAGCGTTTTCAATTTTGAAAAACCAAAGATAAGATAATTTCCGCAATTTTTGAGATATTTCAAATCTGCAAACGGGGATCGATAGGTGACAGCGCCGTGAGGATTGTACCGCTTTTTGTTTCTTTTGAATCTCAAACCGGAAAATTTGCGAGCGTTTTGAAAATTTCAAAAAAATCAATTTCCACAATTTTTGGAAATTCGAAAATCCGCAAACGGGGATCGACGCGGAATCGTTTGTACCCGCAGAAATCACTTTCGGTTTCGTTTCTACCTCAAACCAAAAAAAATTACGAGCGTTTTCAATTTTGAAAAACCAAAGATAAGATAATTTCCGCAATTTTTGAGATATTTCAATTACGCAAACGGGGATCGATAGGTGACAGCGCCGTGAGGATTGTACCGCTTTTTGTTTCTTTTGAATCTCAAACCGGAAAATTTGCGAGCGTCTTGAAAATTTCAAAAAAATCAATTTCCACAATTTTTGGAAATTAGAAAATCCGCAAACGGGGATCGACGCGGAATCGTTTGTACCCGCAGAAATCATTTTCGTTTTCGTTTCTACCTCAAACCAAAAAAAATTACGAGCGTTTTCAATTTCGAAAAACCAAAGATAAGATAATTTCCGCAATTATTGAGATATTTCAAATCTGCAAACGGGGATCGATAGGTGACAGCGCCGTGAGGATTGTACCGCTTTTTGTTTCTTTTGAATCTCAAACCGGAAAATTTGCGAGCGTTTTGAAAATTTCAAAAAAATCAATATCCACAATTTTTGGAAATTCGAAAATCCGCAAACGGGGATCGACGCGGAATTGTTTGTACCCGCAGAAATCACTTTCGTTTTCGTTTCTTCCTCAAACCAAAAAAAATTACGAGCGTTTTCAATTTTGAAAAACCAAAGATAAGATAATTTCCGCAATTTTTGAGATATTTCAAATCTGCAAACGGGGATCGATAGGTGACAGCGCCGTGAGGATTGTACCGCTTTTTGTTTCTTTTGAAAACACTCGCAAATTTTCCGGTTTGAGATTCAAAAGAAACAAAAAGCGGTAGCGGTTATCTTTGGTTTTTCAAAATTGAAAACGCTCGTATTTTTTTTTGGTTTGAGTTAGAAACGAAACCGAAAGTGATTTCTGCGGGTACAAACGATTCCGCGTCGATCCCCGTTTGCGGATTTTCGAATTTCCAAAAATTGTGGAAATTGATTTTTTGAAATTTTCAAAACGCTCGCAAATTTTCCGGTTTGAGATTCAAAAGAAACAAAAAGCGGTACAATCCTCACGGCGCTGTCACCTATCGATCCCCGTTTGCAGATTTGAAATATCTCAAAAATTGCGGAAATTATCTTATCTTTGGTTTTTCAAAATTGAAAACGCTCGTAATTTTTTTTGGTTTGAGGTCGAAACGAAAACGAAAGTGATTTCTGCGGGTACAAACGATTCCGCGTCGATCCCCGTTTGCGGATTTTCGAATTTCCAAAAATTGTGGAAATTGATTTTTTTGAAATTTTCGAAACGCTCGCAAATTTTCCGGTTTGAGATTCAAAAGAAACAAAAAGCGGTACAATCCTCACGGCGCTGTCACCTATCGATCCCCGTTTGCAGATTTGAAATATCTCAAAAATTGCGGAAATTATCTTATCTTTGGTTTTTCAAAATTGAAAACGCTCGTAATTTTTTTTGGTTCGAGGTAGAAACGAAAACGAAAGTGATTTCTGCGGGTACAAACGATTCCGCGTCGATCCCCGTTTGCGGATTTTCGAATTTCCAAAAATTGTGGAAATTGATTTTTTTGAAATTTTCAAAACGCTCGAAAATTTTCCGGTTTGAGATTCAAAAGAAACAAAAAGCGGTACAATCCTCACGGCGCTGTCACCTATCGATCGAAGTTTCCAAAATTGAAATATCTCAAAAATTGCGGAAATTATCTTATCTTTGGTTTTTCAAAATTGTAAAAGCTCGTAATTTTTTTTGGTTTGAGGTAGAAACGAAAACGAAAGTGATTTCTGCGGGTACAAACGATTCCGCGTCGATCCCCGTTTGCGGATTTTCGAATTTCCAAAAATTGTGGAAATTGATTTTTTTGAAATTTTCAAAACGCTCGAAAATTTTCCGGTTTGAGATTCAAAAGAAACAAAAAGCGGTACAATCCTCACGGCGCTGTCACCTATCGATCCCCGTTTGCAGATTTGAAATATCTCAAAAATTGCGGAAATTATCTTATCTTTGGTTTTTCAAAATTGAAAACGCTCGTAATTTTTTTTGGTTTGAGGTAGAAACGAAAACGAAAGTGATTTCTGCGGGTACAAACGTTTCCGCGTCGATCCCCGTTTGCGGATTTTCGAATTTCCAAAAATTGTGGAAATTGATTTTTTTGAAATTTTCGAAACGCTCGCAAATTTTCCGGTTTGAGATTCAAAAGAAACAAAAAGCGGTACAATCCTCACGGCGCTGTCACCTATCGATCCCCGTTTGCAGATTTGAAATATCTCAAAAATTGCGGAAATTATCTTATCTTTGGTTTTTCAAAATTGTAAAAGCTCGTAATTTTTTTTTGGTTCGAGGTAGAAACGAAAACGAAAGTGATTTCTGCGGGTACAAACGATTCCGCGTCGATCCCCGTTTGCGGATTTTCGAATTTCCAAAAATTGTGGAAATTGATTTTTTTGAAATTTTCAAAACGCTCGAAAATTTTCCGGTTTGAGATTCAAAAGAAACAAAAAGCGGTACAATCCTCACGGCGCTGTCACCTATCGATCGAAGTTTCCAAAATTGAAATATCTCAAAAATTGCGGAAATTATCTTATCTTTGGTTTTTCAAAATTGTAAAAGCTCGTAATTTTTTTTGGTTTGAGGTAGAAACGAAAACGAAAGTGATTTCTGCGGGTACAAACGATTCCGCGTCGATCCCCGTTTGCGGATTTTCGAATTTCCAAAAATTGTGGAAATTGATTTTTTTGAAATTTTCAAAACGCTCGAAAATTTTCCGGTTTGAGATTCAAAAGAAACAAAAAGCGGTACAATCCTCACGGCGCTGTCACCTATCGATCCCCGTTTGCAGATTTGAAATATCTCAAAAATTGCGGAAATTATCTTATCTTTGGTTTTTCAAAATTGAAAACGCTCGTAATTTTTTTTGGTTCGAGGTAGAAACGAAAACGAAAGTGATTTCTGCGGGTACAAACGATTCCGCGTCGATCCCCGTTTGCGGATTTTCTAATTTCCAAAAATTGTGGAAATTGATTTTTTTGAAATTTTTAAAACGCTCGAAAATTTTCCGGTTTGAGATTCAAAAGAAACAAAAAGCGGTACAATCCTCACGGCGCTGTCACCTATCGATCCCCGTTTGCAGATTTGAAATATCTCAAAAATTGCGGAAATTATCTTATCTTTGGTTTTTCAAAATTGTAAAAGCTCGTAATTTTTTTTGGTTTGAGGTAGAAACGAAAACGAAAGTGATTTCTGCGGGCACAAACGATTCCGCGTCGATCCCCGTTTGCGGATTTTCGAATTTCCAAAAATTGTGGAAATTGATTTTTTTGAAATTTTCAAAACGCTCGAAAATTTTCCGGTTTGAGATTCAAAAGAAACAAAAAGCGGTACAATCCTCACGGCGCTGTCACCTATCGATCGAAGTTTCCAAAATTGAAATATCTCAAAAATTGCGAAAATTATCTTATGTTTGGTTTTTCAAAATTGTAAACGCTCGTAATTTTTTTGGTTCGAGGTAGAAACGAAAACGAAAGTGATTTCTGCGGGTACAAACGATTCCGCGTCGATCCCCGTTTGCGGATTTTCGAATTTCCAAAAATTGTGGAAATTGATTTTTTTGAAATTTTCGAAACGCTCGCAAATTTTCCGGTTTGAGATTCAAAAGAAACAAAAAGCGGTACAATCCTCACGGCGCTGTCACCTATCGATCCCCGTTTGCAGATTTGAAATATCTCAAAAATTGCGGAAATTATCTTATCTTTGGTTTTTCAAAATTGAAAACGCTCGTAATTTTTTTTGGTTCGAGGAAGAAACGAAAACGAAAGTGATTTCTGCGGGTACAAACGATTCCGCGTCGATCCCCGTTTGCGGATTTTCGAATTTCCAAAAATTGTGGAAATTGATTTTTTTGAAATTTTCAAAACGCTCGAAAATTTTCCGGTTTGAGATTCAAAAGAAACAAAAAGCGGTACAATCCTCACGGCGCTGTCACCTATCGATCGAAGTTTCCAAAATTGAAATATCTCAAAAATTGCGAAAATTATCTTATGTTTGGTTTTTCAAAATTGTAAACGCTCGTAATTTTTTTTGGTTTGAGGTAGAAACGAAAACGAAAGTGATTTCTGCGGGTACAAACGATTCCGCGTCGATCCCCGTTTGCGGATTTTCGAATTTCTAAAAATTGTGGAAATTGATTTTTTTGAAATTTTCAAAACGCTCGCAAATTTTCCGGTTTGAGATTCAAAAGAAACAAAAAGCGGTACAATCCTCACGGCGCTGTCACCTATAGATCCCCGTTTGCAGATTTGAAATATCTCAAAAATTGCGGAAATTATCTTATCTTTGGTTTTTCAAAATTGAAAACGCTCGTAATTTTTTTTGGTTCGAGGTAGAAACGAAAACGAAAGTGATTTCTGCGGGTACAAACGATTCTGCGTCGATCCCCGTTTGCGGATTTTCGAATTTCCAAAAATTGTGGAAATAGATTTTTTGAAATTTTCAAAACGCTCGAAAATTTTCCGGTTTGAGATTCAAAAGAAACAAAAAGCAGTACAATCCTCACGGCACTGTCACCGATCGATCCCCGTTTGCAGATTTGAAATATCTCAAAAATTGCGGAAATTATCTTATCTTTGGTTTTTCAAAATTGAAAACGCTCGTAATTTTTTTTGGTTTGAGGTAAAAACGAAAACGAAAGTGATTTCTGCGGGTACAAACGATTCCGCGTCGATCCCCGTTTGCGGATTTTCGAATTTCCAAAAATTGTGGAAATTGATTTTTTTGAAATTTTCAAAACACTCGCAAATTTTCCGGTTTGAGATTCAAAAGAAACAAAAAGCGGTACAATCCTCACGGCGCTGTCACCTATCGATCGAAGTTTCCAAAATTGAAATATCTCAAAAATTGCGGAAATTATCTTATCTTTGGTTTTTCAAAATTGTAAACGCTCTTAAATTTTTTTGGTTTGAGGTAGAAACGAAAACGAAAGTGATTTCTGCGGGTACAAACGATTCCACGTCGATCCCCGTTTGCGGATTTTCGAATTTCCAAAAACTGTGGAAATTGATTTTTTTGAAATTTTCAAAACGCTCGAAAATTTTCCGGTTTGAGATTCAAAAGAAACAAAAAGCGGTACAATCCTCACGGCGCTGTCACCTATCGATCCCCGTTTGCAGATTTGAAATATCTCAAAAATTGCAGAAATTATCTTATCTTTGGTTTTTCAAAATTGTAAACGCTCGTAATTTTTTTTGGTTCGAGGTAAAAACGAAAACGAAAGTGATTTCTGCGGGTACAAACGATTCCGCGTCGATCCCCGTTTGCGGATTTTCGAATTTCCAAAAATTGTGGAAATTGATTTTTTTGAAATTTTCAAAACACTCGCAACATTTCCGGTTTGAGATTCAAAAGAAACAAAAAGCGGTACAATCCTCACGGCGCTGTCACCTATCGATCCCCGTTTGCGTAATTGAAATATCTCAAAAATTGCGGAAATTATCTTATCTTTGGTTTTTCAAAATTGTAAACGCTCGTATTTTTTTTTGGTTTGAGGTAGAAACGAAAACAAAAGTGATTTCTGCGGGTACAAACGATTCCGCGTCGATCCCCGTTTCCAGATTTTCGAATTTCCAAAAATTGTGGAAATTGATTTTTTTGAAATTTTCAAAACGCTCGCAAATTTTCCGGTTTGAGATTCAAAAGAAACAAAAAGCGGTACAATCCTCACGGCGCTGTCACCTATTGATCAGTTTCCAAAATTGAAATATCTCAAAAATTGCGGAAATTATCTTATCTTTGGTTTTTCAAAATTGTAAACGCTCTTAAATTTTTTTGGTTTGAGGTAGAAACGTAAACGAAAGTGATTTCTGCGGGTACAAACGATTCCGCGTCGATCCCCGTTTCCAGATTTTCGAAATTTTAAAAATGTAATAAGTTAATTTTTCAAAATTTTCAAAACGCTGTAACTTTTTTGGGTTTTTAGAAAAATTTAAAATAAAAGTGGTACAAACGGGTACAAACGACCCTGAATCAGACCCTTTTGGAAAATTTACGATTTTCAAAAGTGGGCTGCGGGTCAAATTTTGAAAATTCTGTAACTTTTTTTGGTTTGAAGGACAAACAAAAACGTAAGTGGTTTCTGCGGGTACAAACGATTCCGCGTCGATCCCCGTTTCCAGATTTTCGAATTTCCAAAAATTGTGGAAATTGATTTTTTTGAAATTTTCAAAACGCTCGCAAATTTTCCGGTTTGAGATTCAAAAGAAACAAAAAGCGGTACAATCCTCACGGCGCTGTCACCTATTGATCCCCGTTTGCGGAATTGAAATATCTCAAAAATTGCGGAAATTATCTTATCTTTGGTTTTTCAAAATTGTAAACGCTCTTAAATTTTTTTGGTTTGAGGTAAAAACGAAAACGAAAGTGATTTCTGCGGGTACAAACGATTCCGCGTCGATCCCCGTTTCCAGATTTTCAAATTTCCAAAAATTGTGGAAATTGTTTTTTTTGAAATTTTCAAAACGCTCGCAAATTTTTCTGGTTTGAGATTCAAAAGAAACAAAAAGCGGTACAATCCTCACGGCGCTGTCACCTATCGATCGAAGTTTCCAAAATTGAAATATCTCAAAAATTGCGGAAATTATCTTATCTTTGGTTTTTCAAAATTGTAAACGCTCTTAAATTTTTTTGGTTTGAGGTAGAAACGAAAACGAAAGTGATTTCTGCGGGTACAAACGATTCCGCGTCGATCCCCGTTTTCAGATTTTCGAAATTTTAAAAATGTAATAAGTTAATTTTTCAAAATTTTCAAAACGCTGTAACTTTTTTGGGTTTTTAGAAAAATGAAAAATAAAAGTGGTACAAACGGGTACAAACGACCCTGAATCAGACTCTTTGGGAAAATTTTCGATTTTCCAAAGTGGGCTGCGGGTCAAATTTTGAAAATTCTGTAATTTTTTTTGGTTTGAGGTACAAACGAAAATTAAAGTGGTACAAACGGGTACAAACGATGGAGAACCCGATGGTAATTTCAAAAATTTTTTTTTCGAAAGTCGGCTGCCAAGTTCACAGAGGTATTAGTATTGCTATGAAGAAATGCTTATATAGGCCATATGAAATTGAAAATAATCACAATAATAATAACAATCGGAAATAATATTAAACGTACATAAAGGTGCGGAATTTTAAATTAAGAGATAGGCTAGATAAATATTAGAAATGAAATATATAACAAATTTACAGAAATTTGCTTTTTATTTCTGACTGTGAGAGCCCGGCGGTGAAACCAGTGACTCTCAAGGGGGGACTCACATCAATGAGTTTATCTGTTAAAATATATTTCTAATTTATCACACGTTTTTCGGTGAAGGAAAACATTGTGAGGAAGCCTACATATCTCTAGAGAATTCTGGGGATATGTGTAATCTACCAATCCGCATTGACGCAGCGTGGTAGGTCTCAACGCAGAGAATAGGCTTATTTTCAGCAGCGGGATAGTAACAGGCCGTTACTTTTTTTACCAATTTTTAAACCCATGTTGGGTTTTAGCCTTAACTTAATAAAATAACCTTAACCTTTTCTCCAAAAGCGGAAAGAGAAAGCCTTTGTCCAATAGTGATGATAGAAGGCCGAGAGTGTATAAGTGAACTTTCAATTACAAACAATTACGTGAGATTTATGTGACTAATTAAGTAAAGCTCATAAAATTAACTATCAGACTATTAAGCCATGGACAAATTATTATATGGATTTGTGTAAGTAATTGAGTTACACCTGCAGACTTAATTTATAAGTTTTGAGAATGAAATGTTAACATGAAGGTTTTATTTACTTTATTTATAAAATAATTTTGTTAATAACATTTCTTAGATTAGAGCACCATATCCGCATCCCCCGCGTGCGAAAGGTCCAGCAATGTCATATCCCAAGGGACCGATACCGTAACCGATGGCGGCGTCATAGGCGAGCGGGTCAGCGATACCAGCAACACCGATATCCTCGGATAATATTGCGACGGCTCCGTTGCCACAGCCGAAAGCAATGGCACCAGCGCCAGCAGTTGGCAGAGCACCCTCTAGACTCACAGTTCCTAAGAATGGTAAAGCGCCGCGGACAGCGAGTTCTCCGGCATAAGCGTTTTCAGATGTAACAGTAACTCCGCTAGCGGGGATAGCGGAACCACTAGAGATTGGAAGAACGGCGCCGTAAGAAGCAGCAGCTGCTGCGGGAGCTAATGTTTCAGCACCGTAGAGTCCGGCTGCCCAAGGACCAGCACCGCAAGGACCATTCCATGCAGCAGTGGTAGCCAAAGGTCCATTAGCCCAACCAGCACCAATGCACTGTCCAGCAATGGACTATAACAAATAATAATACATTTTCATCTCTAAAAAATGTTGAAGATATTTTGAAAAAGTTTGATTGTTAACGAATTCCGCATAAATTTGATTTCAATAGATGATTCCGAATAGGTTTATTATAAGTGTGTTGAATAAGTTTGATGAAATTACACTGAAAACTGCAGCTAGGTAGCAAACCTTGTCCAATGTGAGTCCATGGATCTGAACAAAATTTCTAAAGAGAACTATATTACATAAAATTGGGGATGACTGTAAGTGAAAGATGGGTCGTCTCGTGTTTTAGACTATTTCACCCAGACTGAGAAGGAGATGTAAGCTGTTTACGTTGGTCATGAAATTTTACGACAGGAATTTGTACCTGGACCTACTTAAAGTAGTAGTTGGAGCTGTAGATAACTGGATTGTTTTAGTCAATTACTTACTTGAATCAGAAGCGCCTGAGCGCAGAAAAGAAGTACAGCCTTGGCCACCATTTTCCTTTGTTTGCTGAGTGTGAACTTGAGAGTGTCGTTCAATTCCAACAATTGGGTTTTTATATTGAAAAAGTCATGATCGGTGCAATCTATGACGTAAATTATTAAGTCATTCGAAATTGTTGAAAGAAACGTGACGATAGCGAGATCGGTCAATATGTTACTAACGCAAAACAAGTCAACAAGTATTGACCTTGAAGACGTTCTTGACCATCGTTAAGGAATGGAAGTTAATCGTTTGGAGATTTAGCACACTGCGTGACTATTAAGACAGAGTCGCGAGTTCATTACTCGGGCATAGACCTATGAGTTTTCATAGAAAATTTATGCGTATTATATGTGTATGCGTAGTATTATGCGTATATGTTCATATTTCATGATGCGCTTGTCGGTGAACGAAAACATTCTGAAGAAGCCTTCATATTTCTGGAAAATTCAAGGGATGTGTGACTTGCGAATCCTAAATTGAGCAGATTGATTGATTCCAATCGATTTTTCTTTGGGAAAAACTAGGCGTGGGTTTTTGGCCCACGCATAGTTGATTAAATAGTAACAGTTCCGACCTAAAAAAATAGTTTATTTGACTATAAGTTTTTAAATTTAATTAGTCAATTGCATAACTGTGTCACGGTTAAACTAAACACCTTCAAATATTTACGATCTGGATAATTAAAACCTTAATGTTAGTATGTAGGCATAGAAACATTGATATTAAAACAAAGGGCCACCTTCATTTATTCAGTTTTAAGACGGTCATCGTTTTTATATTAGTGTTATCTCTGAAGAGGAACAGTTTAAATTATTCTGGTTGCAAATAGTAATAACAAATGATATTAAATGATGTTGAGAATGATGATAAATAACAGACGTGGGATTTACGAGTGAATCTAAAATATAATAGCTTGCTGCATTGAAGACAGTCTTGTTATGAACGTTTACTCAAAAAGAGTGTTAGATGTCTGTCGTCTAGGTTGTGTTTTCTGTTGATAGTTGTCTTGCTAGACAAGAAGTTTCAGCTCGTCAATGTTTCGACGAGGTGCGAGTTGTCAGTGACGTATTCATTTGTTGTTTTAATATACGATGCATAGATCCGTGCTGACCTACAATAAGTATTTGTAACATTTGTTACAAATGTGGTTTACTTTTTTTAATTCTCTGTTCTATAAAAATCTCAAAGACTAAGATTATATATTAGTTTACGTTTAAAGTTCGTAATTGCATACAAAAATATTTTATCAGCACACGAAATGAAATAAGTTAGATAACACGTACATATGTGAATTGCATAAACGTTTTCTATTGAATTATGTATAAAAGCATTGAATATTCAATATATGATCATTGTATTCTAGGCGTTGTAAAAATACAAACAATTCAAAATGAACACATTTACCGTATTGACACTTTGCTTGCAAGCTTGTTTGGTTCAGGTATTATAAAAATTTCATACAATTTCAACTCAATTTTTTAAAGCATCGTTCTGTCTTAAGAGTTTTATGTAATATAAGAAACACGAATTCCGTCTGTCTGTCCGTGACACTTTCACGGCGAGTCTGCTGGAGCAATATTGTAAAAATTTGGCACAATTAAAGAATTACAACTCAGGTAATATAAACAATAAAAAAATCGCGTTTTTTTTCGGAAGACTCCATTCTACTTTTTTGTTGCTTAAACGGTTAAGTTGGCGCGGATGTAGTCGCAAGTACCACTAGTATATATATTTCATATTTAATGTTTCAGAATGTATACAGCCAGTGCCTCGGTGCTTGCGGTCTGGACGGACCTTACGGTCTAGACATCGCCGGTCCAGCTGTTTACGGTCTGGGCGTTCCGTACGGTCTGGACATCGCAGTTCCGGCTGCTTACGGTCTTGGTGTTCCCTACGGTCTGGACATCGCATGTCCGGCTGCTTACGATCTGGGCGCTCCGTATGGTCTGGACATCGCTGGTCCCCTTGGTTACGCTCCAGGCGCTATCGGCGCATACGGCGCTGCGTATGGTGGTGCTGGTATCGGTGATGTTGCTGTAGTTGGTGAAATGCCAGTCGCTGGTACCACTGTGGTTGCTGGTCACGTGCCAATCATGGGTGCTGTAGAGTTCGGTGGCATCGTGCCAGCCGCTGGTGGCGTGTCCATCACTGGTAGCTGTGGCGGCGCTTGCGGCTGCAGAGGACCTTACTTATACTAAGAATTATTTATTTATAAGGATTCAAATTGATAAAATAAAGTAATATATTCTCTCACGTTTCGTATTTTCATTAATTAATATGCAAATGTGCAGCCGTATCGCAGTTTTTTTATTATATGCTCATTAAATATCACAAATTATATTATCGACTTTAACTTTTGGTTAAATTTAATCTGAAACCATATAGTTTAATATACAATGCAAATCTATTATTAATTAATTATTTTTATTACGAGTTGATTGCGGAACTTATTTTATATATTATAATACTAATTTCCTCACGGTTTCGACGTTATATGTATAAGACAATATTATAACGGAAGGAAAATACGGGAGTGTACGAGGATAGGTGTGATAAGGTTTGGAAAGGGGCGGAGAGGTGCGAATAGGCCCGGAGAGGGGAGGTGTGGAGAGGAGAGTAGTGGCGCCTTTTGAAGTAGTTGTTTTCATTATGTTCGGGGAGTAAATAAGTTGTAAAAATTACAATTTAACTTGTGAAAAACCGTTTGTTATTTATTGAATAAATATAAAGGTAAAATATCGTTGCAATAATAAATTCTAATCTCATCCATGCCATTTAATGTGATAGTCACTATTAAACTTACCGCAGTGGCGTGTATATCTTTGCAAACTTTTTCTAAAAGCAATAGTCTTACACGTACCACTGTAAAAGCAAGCGACTATGCGATAATTTCGAAGTAATTTGTGCATAAAATTTTTATCCAGCGATTCTACAGTAGGCCTACCAAGAACTTTTAGATAACGATTCAATTCAAAGTCAGTAACTAAACCGAAGCGCTTTCTTTTCGTACCATAAGGTGTGGATTGCATTGAGGTCGTAATGTTTGAAAGGATAACGTTATATGAACTACTGTCTTTTACACTCACATGTTTTTAGGACACATTCCGAACTCTTAGTCGGCAACGACTTAAAGTGTGCGTCTTTAAGACGTCATGGTATGAAAAAGCAAAACAATTTAGTTTACGTCTTCAATTGAGTCGCAATAAGAGTTCATGGTAGGCCTGCTGATTCTCTCTTTTATTACGGCGATACTGATGTTAGTTAAGAATCAGCCCCGGCAGCCCTTAAACAACTATTGCTGGTTTCTTTTTTATGTCAGGAAAACCTATTATGAGTCGTCGGCGCCCTATAAGGACGAGCGGCGGGTATATAGAACTCTCCAATCGACAAAACACCTGACAGTGCTCCACCACGCTACTGGTGGCAAGGACACGATAACGTTTTGCACATTGCCTCTATCCCCGTCACCAGAAACTCTGAACCCCTTAAAAAGCAACCTCTGGGTCTCTCTAAAATCTAAATAGTATCCCCTCCTTGCGCTTATCGTTGCATCGTAATCTGACATCACATATTGAGAAGCTACTTGAATTAAACCGATAAATAAACACCTATACCGGTATTTTTGCATTTGTATTCACAAATATTTTCCATTAAGAAAACTCTTCCGATAAAACAATTGAAATGTTGAAAGTGATTTGTGGGATACAAGATGATTTAAACATTATAGCTGTTTTAGATTCAATATATATACGAGGAGCATTGGAATCGGATTTACTGCGAAACACTTCATACTATACTGGATTACCGTTTTTGAAACGCTATAAATATAATATAAAATAATCTGGTAAAAAAGGGTAATTCTCTAAAAGAAAAAAATCCATACAGTTCTACTGTAAAGGGGTGTGCACAATTGGAATGTCAAAAAAACGTAAAAAAATTATCGCTAGCAAGAAACTGTGTATTGTTTAGAATAAAACATTTTTATTTGTTTTAGAATAAAGATACATCTTATTTATCAAGGCAAACCCGGCGAATCCTTCCTGTGTGATTTAAAATTTCCCTTCTCGCTAATTTTGGCGCGTGTTAGTTTTAATTTTGCGATAACTTCGCAGCTATTCATTTAGTATAGTTATTCATGTTTTAATGTTAAGCATAAAATGCTTAATACAAAAGTAATAATAAAATCATTTTGCTATATTCCGCAACACAGTAAATAGAAAATATACATAGTGTTAAATGTATAGTGGACTATCCGTATTTTCATACCCGATACGTGCAGGATTCGTAAAAACACATGCACAAGCTTCCACCACTTCCACCACAATACACAAGCACTACACACGTTCACTATCACAAACTCAACAATCGTTTCGCCCTGCAACCGAAGCATCATCAAGAGATAGACTCCACGACAAAATCGCAAAGCGTTTAACACTATATATATTTTCTATTTACGCGGATTATAGGAAAATAATTTTATGATTACTTTTGTATTATGGATCTCCGCAAAGTCACGCCTAATTCTATAAATTATCATAAAATGCTTGTTTTAAGAACCGAGCATTTAACTTATTTTTAATTTATTTAAGTCTTTAATGATTTCTACAATGCTAGTTTTCAAACGCGACTTCGTACGTGTGGATTGCAGTCTTATTAAATGAGTAAACCGTAACCTTATATTAATAATGGTTAAAGTGGGTTAACTTAAAAAGCTAGACATATGCTGTCACGGTTATTTGGAACTTGTAGAGGGAACAATTTTGTAGTATACGATTTTTGAATAACTTTCACCGTTAACGTAGCGCACGCAAGTAAAGCTTTAAATTTTGTCGTAATCGCAATATGTTTTATCGCTGGTCCTCCCCTATTCATCTTAATGTAATATTATATAGTTTACAGCCTTTCTCGATAAATGCACTATCTGACGCTTAAAGAATTTTCCAAATCACTCCAGTAGTTTCTGAGATTAGCGCGTTCAAACAATCAAATAACAAATTCTTCAGCTTTATATATAAGTATACATTAGTTTCAAAAGATTTTAAAATCCGCATTGTACGGGACCATTTAAATAGTTTATGAATTTATTGCGAACAGGCAGACAAACGCAGCGTGGGTCTTCTTTATATTATGTAAGGATAAATGAAATATATTTTGTATGATCTGATTCGGTTTATTAAAATTACATATATTGGTTGTCGATAAAACTTCTTAGAGGAGAGCGCCATATCCGCATCCAGCGCGTCCGAAAGGTGCAGCCAAGGCACCGTCGTATCCGTAGGCACCGATGCCATAACCGAAGGGACCAGCGATACCAGCAGCACCGATGTCCTCAGTCACCATACCGACGGCTCCATTGCCGCAACCAAATGCAACAGCACCAGCACCACAGGTTGGCAGAGCACCCTCTAGGCTCACGGTTCCCAAGAATGGCAGAGCACCACGGACGGCGAGCTCTCCAGCATAAGCATTTTCAGATGCAACGGAAACTCCGGAGGGTGGGATAGCGGAGGCGCTGGCTACTGGGAGAGGACCACCGCGAGAAGCGGAAGCAGCTGCGGGAGCTTCAGCGCCATAAAGACCGGCACCATAAGGTCCAGCGCCCCATGCTCCAGCACCCCAAGTATCGAGTCCCCATGGTCCAGCGCCCCAAGTATCCAGACCACATGGTCCAGCACCCCAAGTGTCTACACCCCACGGTCCTGCTCCCCAAGTATCAGCACCCCACAGACCAGTTCCCCAACCTGCACCAATGCATTGTCCGGAGATAGACTGAAACAATAGAACACAATGATTATACCCTAGTTTCGAAAGTGAAAAATTGATCATTTTTAAAAACCTTTTCTTCCTCATTTATATAACAATAACATATATATTAGATATAACATAGATATAATGAAATATATAATCTATTTAGGCTGAAATCATTATTTAAGTATCCGTCGTACATCTATGATATTTATCTAATAAGGAACCGGGTAAATGCAATCATCTTATATTCACTTTCGAATTTGAACAAATAACTCTCTTTTAATCCAAAATATGTATGCTCTAAACTTCGATACTCTTACGAATTTTACAATTAAGTAGATGAACTATGAAGTACCAATTGATTTGGCAAAACAATTTCTGAGTTAAAAGAATAAGTGATTTTGAATTGATACTAACCTGCAACAAAAGAGCTTGAGCGCAGACGAAGAGTACAGTTTTGATGGACATCTTGGTTTGTTTATTCTTCGAGTGTGTGCTTGAGAATAATTCAGAAACAAAATAATAACCTTTTATACCTAATTAATCCATGTATGCATTATCAATTCCAATTATGAAAGTTGTAATTAAACGTAAAGACGTGACTTTTAATATATTTATTTTGTATGTCAGTAATACGCAATGTTTTATCGTTTTACGCAGCATCGTAATGATTGTCATTTTTTTGAAGACTTTTGAAGAAGGTTTTTTCAAGAGTTATTTTAGGAGTGATAATAACTTAATTATAATTCGCAACTGAAAACATGTCCTTAATGTAAAAAGCACAATGCGAAAATTTAACCATCTCATGTAAAGATCCCGAACCCTTATGCCATGAAAAGGAAGGTAAAGGTGACATGTTATTACAAAAATGGCGATGTTATAATAAACATTGCAGTTATAATTATTCATACAGTAGCTTTAGATTGATCGTAATATTGCAATTTTTTTTTGAGATTAGGTCTTTGACGGAGGTTTGAATACGAAAAGTTTCTCAATTATCATGAAATAATTTTATCACACTGATCTTGAATGTTTCAATACAAACATTTATTAACCTCTTTTTGTATTAAGATATATTTTAACGTATGCCTTAATAAATAACTATTATTTGCTATTTATTGTATTTGCAATATTTCCCTCTGTTAGGATTCCAGATAAAAGTAGAATGAACCACGCGATCTAAATGCTTCCAAATTTTTTTAAGGTAAAAACTATTACGCACTGCGTACACATGAAACTTACTTTTGACTTAAAGGTAGGCACGTACACAAAATTTCGAAAGTAAATATTTCTATTACGATATGAACCACAATTGGTATAAAAGCGTTGACAGGCTTAGTGTAATCATTGTGTCTTCTTAGTAGAATACAAACACTTCAATATGTCCACCTTCGCATTCCTGTTGCTGTGCGCCCAAGCTTGCTTGGTTCAGGTGAGGAAAATAGATCGCAATGTTTTTGGACGGATTCATATTTTATTTTATAAGAACTACAAATTTGTATTATTTTTTTAATTTTTCAGAATGTATACAGCCAGTGCCTCGGTGCCTACGGTCTTGGCGCTCCCTACGGTCTAGACATCGCCGCTCCCCTCGCTTACGGTCTGGGCGCTCCCTGCGGTCTTGACATCGCTGGTCCTCTCGGCTATGGCGCATACGGAGCTTATGGCGCTGCCTACGGCGGTGCTGGTGTTGGTGATGTAGGAGTCGTCGGTGAACTGCCAGTCGCTGGTACCACCCTGGTCGCCGGTAACGTGCCAATCATGGGCGCCGTTGAATTCGGAGGCATCGTGCCAGCCGCTGGTGGCGTGTCCATTGCTGGAAGCTGCGGTGGAGCTTGCGGATGCAGAGGACCTTACTTGTACTGAATGTAACCACAAAATGACTTGACTAAAAATATACATCTTTACCTGCATTTTTCTTTATATTTTAATTACCCTTACATTCTCTGAGCAGTGAAATATAAAATATAAATAATGAACGTTTTATAAAAATAAGATATGTAAGATGTTAAGCTTCAGGAATTTATAAACGGAAATTCTATTTTTTTGGTTTTTGGTTTGGGACAAAGATTCTTATACATTTTTAAAATTTTTCTAAAAAAAAACATTTAAAAATATAACAAATCGAAATTGGGAACGGAGAAAGGGATCCAAACTCTCGGAAGATAGGAATAAAAAAAATAAAAAAAATAGTAAGCAACCTCCTCACAATACGTGCTGTCTCAAGCAACACTGCCTTATGTATCCTACGCTTATCCAGCAATTAAGCGCCTCTTGAGAGGTCAAGGCTCAAGTGATCGAGGCTCTTCGCGATAAGAACATTAACCGTTATAACAACAGGAATAATAGGATATAACAGTTACTGTTGAATAAAGATTCCACATGACATTTAATATCCATATTTTATTTCTCCTTTTATTTATTTATAAAGGAAAGTGCCAGAATGTCATACATCTTTGGGCCCAGACGTTATAGTATTAATTTTTGTGTTGTAAGATAGAAAAATATTTGTTATCTTACGATCAATTATTACAAGTACTATAACAGAACTAACTATCTTGCTATAATCCGCACGGGTTAAGCGAATGCATGCAAAGCTAAAGTGTATGGAGCAGGCAAAATTTACACACCTCATACATGCAGGACAAGCCACCACACTACGCATTAAGATTTTTGTCGTGGAGCCTATCCTCCCGATGATGGTTCGGTTTCGGGGCGAAACGATCGTCGAGATTGTGGTGGTGGTTGTGTGTGCTGCTTGTGTGCATTGTTGCTGGTGGAGGCGCCTCGGGGTGCGTGTGGTGGTTTGTCCTGCATGTATAAGGTGCGTAAATTTTGCCTGCTCCATACACATTAGCTTTGCATGCATTCGCTTAACCCGTGCGGATTATAGCAAGGTAGTTAGTTCTGTTATAGTGCTTGTAATATGGAATTCCGCAAAGTAACGCCTGCTTCTATAAAGCATTTGATAAATTATTATTTTATTTAATTTCTATGGGAGGAACTATAAAATAAGAGTTATAGTCTGAGTTTATGGACAACTTACATGCTAAATAAGTAACAAACTTATAAGTACAGGCTAAATACCGCAATAACATAATAAAATCGATAGGATTTGTTATAAAAATATAACAATAAGCTATCATCATTGAAGTCAAAGTTAATTATTTATTTTTTTGTCTTCAGAAAAACAAACATTTCCAGCAAACACGTTCATAAGCGCAAAGTATATTTCAGTTATTAGCCTATGATAACATGTACTAAAAGGTGACTAATAACGTATATTGAAGTATTTTTTATTTGATCCCACAGAGATTAAGATCGTAAGCCATACAGCCAATGAAAAAATATTTTCTTCAAAACACCATTTTTGATATCTGGAAAGTAATTATTGTTAATAAAATGAAGCTTATACATTTTTTACGTAAATATTTTATACTTTACAAAAACCTAATTAAGGCATTTTTTTGACTATTTTTACTAAAAGCGTTGGAATCCAGCGCAGTTTAGGTAATTAAAAAGTAACAAGTTGACCATGATACGGTCCGTTTAAGGCATTAACTACTTTGATATAAATATAAATATAATTATTAAATAGGTTTTCTAACATATTCCCATTGAAAGTTTATAATATTTATAGTGATATTTAAACAGAAAAAAACTTAGAATTTTTTGGTGTATGTGGGTTTCTTTAACAATTATGCCCAATTCTGGCACCCTCTTTTACATTATATTTTTAAATATTTTCTATATAAAATGTTAAAAAAAACATTTGGAAATATAAAAAAATTGTTGAATACAGGGAGCAGAGAAAGTACTCAATCAGCCGGTGGTTACATATTATTATCAGTTGGTTTAATTTGGAATATTGCAAAGGCTATTGTAAAAGTATAACACAACGTAGTCTTAAGACGAATACTTGCTAAGTATAAAAATTGCAGGGTAAAGCCTATATGTACGTACTTTTTTGTCATTAAATATTTTAAATATGTCTAATTTGCAGTAAAAATTGGTTTTGATTTAACGCTTATGTGTATGGTACTTAAAATAAATAACTTGCGAATAAAATATATATTTAATTTAGGTTCAGTGTTTTAGGGCAAATTGAGGGTGTTCTCGCGTAAACAACATATTCATTTATGATTTTATGATAATAAAAACATTACGCCTCTGGATTCAAATTTTGAACGAAATTTAGTATCATATCTAGATTCGTCAAGTTAAATTAATATTGTAAAGTAACATTTTGAACAAAATGTAACCCAGAAAAAGTGTAATTAAAAAAGTTTGTTTCCTTTCTAGTACATATTACTCCGCACGCTACTAAGGTTTTATCAAAGGGATGGAAGAGTATGCACAAGAATCGTCATAAGTAAATACCAAACCTCTATTAGCTGAAAACTTAATTGAAAGTATTTCTCAGCAGGTGTGGCGGAAAAGTCTAATTTCTCAAAGACCAGAATGCGTAATTTCAAATGCTCGTGGGTTTTTAATGTCACAGTACTGACGAGGGAAAAAGCTGTGATAGCCCAGCGGCGAGACCGTGCGATTCTTTCGAGGGGGTCATGAGTTCAAACCCGGGCAGGCACCAATGAGTTTTTCTTTTATAACCTTGGGTCTTATTGATAATTGCAATTTATCACACGCTTTTCGGTGAATGAAAACATCGTGAGGTAACCGGACTTAGACTCCAAATAATGACAGCGATGAGACTTAGAGATTAGATTATTATAAACTTGACAATTCTAAAGTGCTTATAAGAAGCTTACTTGAAGAAAGATTATTTTGATATGATTTGATTTGATAAACTTTCTATATATTACATAGAAAGTTTTTATATATTTTTGTTTCTCTCTTATTACATAAGCCAAAACACGTGAACCTCTGAAATGGAATCTCTTTTAAATTACCAATTTGACTTGGCTTTGACACATTGTGAATAAAAAAAACTCATGTTGATATATTTTTATCTATAAAGTCAATAAAGTTTATTTATATATATAAAGTCGTCTGCGATCAGTTGTAGGACAATGAGCAAATTTTATGTATATGTTGAAGTTTTTTAATGTCATTCTATTCCTGTTAAATTAACAGGATTTCTATAGCCTATATGTTACCCCCGGTGTATAAGGAATAATTATGCCAAATTTCATCAGTATTGATTCAGCGGATTGGCCATAAACGTAACAGACAGACTTTTGCATTTATTAAATTAGTAAGGATATTCGTAAACACGATTTGGTAAGAAGTTGTAATTCAAAAACATATTAGATATTGAACTCAAATATATATATTAGGTCCTTACATATGAAATTAGCGTTTTGTCGTACTGGCCACTTTGATCTCAAATATTACCTTTATGGTTAGGAATTCCAAATTCAAATTCATACAGCTATTTACTAATTCATTTGTTTTTTCTTCTTTTGTTTTTTTCTTTGTGTCACTGTTTACAAAATGGAAAACATGAAATATGGCGTTATTTACGAGTATGAGTTCCACCGTGGCACCAGTGCTGCAGAAACGGCTCGAAGGATTAATGATGTGTATGGTGACGGTGTCGCAAAAGAAAACACAGTGCGTTTTTGGTTCCAACGTTTTCGTTCTGGAAATTTCGACCTGCAGAACAAGCCTCGTGGACGACCGGAGACCAAAGTTGATAATGAAGAATTGAAGGCTATTGTGGAAGCGGATCCATCGCAAACCACGTCCGAGTTAGCTGCAGGCTCCGGTGTTAGTGATAAAACTATTCTAATCCGCATGAAGTAAATTGGGAAGGTGAAAAAGCTTGAAAGGTGGGTACCTCATGAATTGAGTGAAGCAAACCGACAAACGCGCGTCGGCTGCTGCTTGTGCTGCGGCACAATAATGAAGGAATTTTAAATCGAATCATTACCTGTGATGAAAAGTGGATCCTCTACGATAATCGGAAGCGCTCATCGCAATGGCTGAACCCTGGCGAACCAGCCAAATCCTGCCCTAAGCGAAAATTGACTAAAAAAAAGTTGCTTGTAAGTGTTTGGTGGACTAGTGCCGGTGTCGTTCACTACAGCTTTCTTAAATCTGGCCAGACGATTACGGCAGATATCTATTGTCAGCAACTGCAAACCATGATGAAAAAGCTAGCTGCTAAACAACCGAGGCTGGTCAATCGCTCTAGGCCACTGCTGCTTCAGGACAACGCTAGACCACACACTGCACAACAGACGGCTACCAAATCAGAGGAGCTTCAATTAGAATGTCTTAGACATCCACCGTACTTTCCGGACCTTGCTCCAGCAGAATACCATTTTTTTCGCAATTAGGATAACTACTTGCAAGGAAAAAAATTTAACTCCGATGGGGCAGTCCAAACCGCCTTCAAAGATTTTATTGATTCCCGCCCGAATGGTTTTTTTAGTAAGGGGATCAATGAACTACCTATGAGATGGCAAAAGTGCATACATAGCAATGGTACATACTTTGATTAATTAAATATATTTCATTAAAAAAAAAACGACTTTTTGTTCCTCCCATAGAAAACGCCAATTTCATATGTAAGGACCTAATAATAAATAATGTCAATTATAAGTAAAATACAAAAAATATAGAGAAGAAATTTTATTTCATAAAATCATACTATTATTGCTAGATCAGTAAATGTAAGGACCACGGCAGCCGCAAATGCCACCGCAACTGCCAGTGATGGACACACCACCAGCAGCTGGTACAATACCACCGAAATCGACGGCGCCCATGATTGGTACGTTTCCAGCCACCAGAGTGGTACCAGCGGCTGGCATTTCACCGGCGACGGCTACATCACCAACACCAGCGCCGCCATAGGCTGCGCCACAAGCGCCAATTGCGGCCGGGCCGTAACCGTAGGGACCAGCGAAGTCGAGACCGTAAGGAGCGCCATAAGCAAAAGCGGCCGGAGCGGCAATGTCAAGACCATAGGGAGCACCCAGACCGAAAGCGGCGGGAGTGGCGATGTCTAGACCGTAAGGAGTACCCAGACCGTATGCACCAAGACACTGGCTGTATACATTCTGAAAAATATAAAAATACAACTCATTATGCTTTGCCTGGTGACTACCGATCTGAAACTCATTTCAATCATCGTTTGTCTAATATGACCAAATGCCGCCATTTAAGCTCTTTGTTACCACTAGAATAGCGAATCCACAGTGCGAAACAAAAACGGAGAATTAGTAGAGCGTCTAGGAAGTAAAGCATGTGATAAATTGCAACTATCAATTAGACACATAGGTTTTAATACAAAAACTCATTGGTGCCTGCCCGGGGTTTGAACCCATGATCGTCTCTAGAGAGACACGGTCTCACCGCTGGGTTATCACAGCTTCTGTTTGCATACATGCTTCATTTTATATATTACATATATTAAATCATATTTATTAAATCGAATGAATTGAATTGATTTGATGGATTTATTTTAAATTCAACTCACCTGGATTAAGCAAGCTTGGATGCAAAGCACGAGGAATGCGAAAGTGGACATGTTGTGTTTGTATTGTACTTAGAAGTGGACACAATGTCTGTACCAGAAAACTCTTGGCTTTTATACTTTACTTACAACATACAGGATTATGCTTAATTAACACTTTCGAAAGTTTTAAACGTGCCTTTTGAAGAATTATTCTTTTATTTATATCAAATATTAAAACTTAAAACTTGAATTATGTGTAACACTACATTGAGTAAATAAAGCAAATAGATTAGTGTTACATGTTATTGCGATAGAATCGTGGTTTAATCCTATGGACGTTTGTTTATAGGTAATTAGGTATTTCGTCATTTCAATCAAACTACATCTTCCTTCCGATAATATATTATGCCTTCGAAAGTATTTATTACACATTGGATCTCATGGCCCATTGTTTTTATCTCAATTGCCACCGATCATTACTATCTACTATTAATTGAAGCTGATTTTGCGACTTTTTGATTTAACTTCCAACTTTGATTCTTCTATAAACGTCTTCTTGTTTGTTTTAATAACCTAAGGATAATAATATTCCTCTAAGAATAACATTTGCTGCATATTAGAAATTAAAGGATTATTTTCTTTGGTAACTAACATATTCCGTTTTTGAAGCTAAAGCAATTATCTTCAAACTGCGGAATACTATGCTATCTTTTAAACAGTTGCGGTATTTGTGGATAACTCAACAAAAATCTATATTTTGTAACCCACAGACGGTTATTTTATTTTTGTAATCTTTAAGTCTAAATAATCTATGGAGTGGTTTAACCAAGAATTTCAATAAAAGAAGGAGAAATGCACTTACATAATAATCGAACTTACTATGGGAACAGATTTTCCAATTTCAAATTAAAATTCAAACAACTGTTATCACATTAATCCATAGAAAAGCATAATTTTACATTTGCTTTAATCTATTTAGTATTATTGACATACAAACCTATCTTTCATTAGTCACGTATAAGTTTCAAGTATGTAACTCCTAGTCATTTACATAATAATTTGATAAAGAATTATTTCATTTCGTTAGGTATAAAAGAGGATTATTTTTAACATAGGATATTCTTAACTGCACAGCCGAGGAATAAATAATTCAAGATGGTCGCCAAAACTGTATTTTTCGTATGCGCTCAAGCGCTTTTGTTACAGGTAAAATATTTTAGGGTCAATTATCAATTTTTTCAAAATTTATTTTAAATAAAAAATAAGTAAGGTCCTTTTTGAGTAAACATAAAGTTTAAATGAGGATATAGATTTCACAGTGCATGAAAATTAAGCTATTAAATAATACGTGTTCGCTCAATAACATGGTTGTTGTTTATGGGTACTATGAGAAAGCTCAGGTGGACCGATGTCCTCGTAAAGACCATAAATAAACCTTTGAATTGGACGAGCCAAATTGCAAAAGACAGTTATTCTTAGCGGAGACCTATGATAGAGTCCATCGTTTGAGTTGTTGAGAAGGCATGCCATAAATATCATATCTGCAAGAGACATAATGAAATTGTTCCGACAAAAGTAAATTTAGTAGCTTATGCTTAAATCTGCACAATAGGCCAACTCAATTATGTAAAACGTTTAATTGAATGCATTAAATCAATTTATCGTAACACTCGACATTTACAGAAGATACTTTATCATTGAATTGTACAGTAATTGTATTGTTATTTGATTATAGTCCATCTCCGCACAATGTTTCGGCGCTACATTAGCAACACCTTTGGCTGCCGCTCCATGGGCTGGTCCTTGTGGCGCTGCTCCTTGGGCTGCTGCTCCCTTCGGTGCTGCCGGTATTTACACCGCTGAAACCTTGGCTCCTGCGGCAGCTGCCGCATCCTACGGTGGTGCTCTCCCAGTAGCCAGCGCCTCAGCCATCCCACCGACTGGCGTTTCCGTTGCATCTGACAATGCGTATGCTGGAGAATTAGCCGTCCGCGGTGCGTTGCCATTCTTGGGAACTGTGAGCCTAGAGGGTGCTCTGCCAACTGCTGGTGCTGGTGCCACTGCTTTCGGTAGCGGCAACGGAGCCGTCGCTATGGTATCCGAAGATATCGGTGCTGCTGGCATCGTTGGACCGCTTGCGTATGACGTTGCCATCGGCCCAATCGGCTACCGCGGTGATGCCTTCGGCTATGGCATCGGTCCCCTGGGATACGATGCTGCTATTGCAGGACCGTACTCTCGTGCTGGTTGTGGTTGCGGACGTGCTGCTTTCATTTAAGCATTATCTAATCCATAAATATTAAATGTTTTCTTTGAAAATAAACAAGTTATAATAGTACATATTTTAGTTTTACTGCATTAAAAATTAGTTGACTGGCCCATTAGCGCAGTGGGCAGTGACCCTGGCTTCAGCTCCGCGGTTCGCAGGTTCGATTCCCGCCGAGATTCAACATTTTCTATAAACAATTTGTTGTTTCTTCAAGCCTGGGTGTATATTTGTATTTAAGCATGTATTTAAAATTATATATGTAGTATATCTACCAGTTGTCCGTCACCCATAACACAAGTATTAAGTAACTTAATTTGGGGACGGACGACCGTGTGTGTAAGTGTCCAATATATTTATTGTTTATTTGGAATATCAAAATTCCAAGTATCGTTGAACATATCGTGTTTCAAGACAGTTTTGGTGTTTTTCTCTGTTCTATAAAGCGTTGAGCGCCTTTCCAGTGCAAGTATGGCACAGTGCTATATAAATCTATGAATAAATATTTTTAGATTATTTGAGAAAACAATTAGAATGATTATTTTTTTTTTGGAAATAAACGAGTTTTAAATATTATGTACTTTAAATGCGTTACGGATATTTTTAAGTTCTATATACTAAAATTATCTATAGCATTTCATTTCCCATTTTTAAACTATTTAATGAGTTCATTAATCTGTCAATTAGAATCCGTCGCGAATTGCAGCGAGTTACGTTGACGAGGTTGTCCGTTACGCGATCGCGATGGCTGTGTGACGAAAACAGCGATGTCCTTTGGAGATTATTACGACATAGGACATGTCCAGATATTACGACAGGTTCGACCATGTCGATTATAATTGTGATGTACCGATCCCCAACACCACTTAGGAGCCTAAAATAACTACTAATTTTGCATTACTAAAAACTATTCAAAGAAATTACAGGATCACATTAAATTTTTAAGTCATAGCAGCTTTGTTTAATATGATAAACATGTATTTTAGGTTTTTGAAACATCTTTTTTGCTTTTGCAGGCAAATACATTTCTTAGATTAGATGTATAAGTCTCAAAAGTTATTTACTAAATTGTTTCCCTTTTTTTGTATGCTTTGTTTGAGATTTTTAAATCTAACACACATTAAATAAAACAATATACATAAGTTAGGTTATATAATTAGGCATTACTTTGCATTGATAATACATAAGTACCTAATCATAAAATTATTTTATTAGTATCCGCGATTAAGTAAATAAAAAATTTATATATATGCTAAATGTAGTGTGGTCTATCCGTTTTCATACCCGATAAAGGATTCGCAAAATCTCAAAGCTTTACGATTTTGTCGTGGAATCTATCTCTTGATGATGCTGCGGGGCGAAACGATCGTTGAGTTTGTGATAATGAACGTGTTTAGTGGTTGAGTAATGTGGTGACGGTGGTGGAGGTTTGTACATGTGTTTTTATTGGATTTATCAGGTATGAAAACGGATAGTCCACAACATTACATCTAACTTTATATTGTAGAATAATCATTTTATTATTACTTTTGTTCTAAAAAGGTTTTTAACAACATTTCATGTTAAATGATTTATAGAAGCAGGCGTTACTTTGCATTACGGTTTTGTCGTGGAGCCTATCCTCCTGATGATGCTTCGGTTTCAGGGCGAAACGATCGTTGAGATTTTGGTGGTGGTTGTGTTTATTGCTTATGGATCATGTGGCGACTTGTCCTGCATGTGTAAGGTACGTGAATTTTGCCTGCTTCATACACATTTGCTTTGCATGCATTCGCTTAACCCGTGGAACATTTCAAGTCTTTACTGTTAACCGTTTAGGAGTTCCCTCGTCTGGACCCAATCGTGGCAGGTCATGTTTTTCATAAACATGCATTGTCATCGAGATTGAACCAGTATGTAAAATTTTAGTTCAATCGGACACTGGGAAGTGGGTCAAATTTAAATTGCAAGATTCCACCTTCTACAAAAATACAAGTCAATTTTAATAAGAGTTTTTATTATATCATTTAAACTACTCGATTTTTTAAATAATACTTTTACATTACCCGGCCTATGTCTGCCTATAACCACAGGTAAATAGCATTTAGATTTTAATGCAATTAGCAGGTAAATAGTACATACCGGTATTATGTAAATTATGTTGAAGAGATCGGACAGTTGTTAAAAAACTTTCTTGCTGGGAGGTTTAGTCACGTGCGCTGCGTAACCAAGCAGAGCTACACTAAAGTAATGTACAAGATAATTGAACATCTATAAAAATACTACAAAAAAGTCCATGATAGCATGTTTCTATCACTTACGGTTAACTCACAATAACTACTTTTATGTTCAAAATTTCAATTTGGATTTTTTTTGTGATAACTGATTCCGACGCGAGCAAAGCGGTTGGCATAGCTAGTAATAGATAATTGAGAGTATTGTGTTAACATGTAACTCAGTGTGCGCGAACAAAGTTGCGGGTACAGCTATTTGTTTATATCACCATCTTGGATTATTCAACGGTCATCATTGTTTAAAAAATTAAATTATTTATATCAGAGACTTATTTTTGAAGAAGTAAAAGAATTTAATATTGTTAATAACTTGTTTATTTTCAAAGAGAACTTTTAATATGTATTGATTACATTAAGTTTAAGTTTATATAAAGGCGGCACGTCCATAGCCGCATCCAGCACGAGCGTACGGCCCTGCGATGGCGGCGTCATATCCCAAAGGACCGATGCCGTAACCGAAGGCATCACCGCGGTAGCCGACTGGACCAATAGCGGCGTCATAGGCAAGTGGGCCAATGATGCCAGCAGCACCAATATCTTCGGATAACATAGCTACAGCTCCGTTTCCGCAACCGAAAGCAATCGCACCAGCGCCAACAGTTGGCAAGGCACCCTCTAGGCTCGCAGTTCCCAAAAATGGCAGCGCACCGCGTACAGCTAATTCTCCCGCATACGCATTGTCAGATGCAACGGAAACGCCAGTCGGTGGGATGGCGGAGGCGCTGGCTACTGGGAGAGCACCACCGTAAGATGCGGCAGCTGCTGCAGGAGCCAAGGTTTCAGCAGTATAGATACCGGCAGCGCCGAAGGGAGCAGCAGCCCAAGGAGCAGCGCCACAAGGAGCACCCCATGGAGCAGCAGGTAACGGTGTGGCCAACGGAGCGCCAAAACATTGTGCAGCGATAATCTAAAATTAATAAAATATTTTTATGTGCTATTCTATAAATAAAAATATTTAGCAAAAGCAGTTACGTTCATTATATAAAAATTACATATGATTTAACCGGAATACCTAAAGACCTACATAATTTCTGCTTCACAAACGTTTTGATACAACTTGACGTCGATTATAATATAATTATTTACTAGTACTATGACTGAACTGCAAATAACAATATCAAACTCAGCATTTATTAGATTAAAATGAATCGGTAATTAATTAAATTAAATATTATGATTTAAAGTACATACGTAGTTTGTGGGTTTGGGTATAAGATTCTTTAGTAAAATTCTGCAATCGATTTTAACTTTATCATTACAGCAGTTTACAAACACTATTAGAAAAAAGCTAATACAGAAAGCCTACATTACTTTTTAGGATTACTGAGACGATAAGAAGGCGTGGACAGAGCTATTCGTGTACAAGACAGCAATGACTAAACGTAACTAGTAATGAGAATTCTTTGAAAAGAGCAACCGCCGAGTTTCTTACTGGCTCTTCTTGTTAGGAACAGCTTTCCGAACAAGCAATAGAGTTGACAAGTTTACTTGAATGAAGAATATTTTGAATTTGATTAAGAGAGAAATAGAGAGTACTATGAAATTGATTTCAATCGCAATATAATATTTAAGAATCCTTTTTCGTTATTCTTAATCCTACCGTGTGGTATCCGGCTGAGTAGAATGGATCACCCTCATTTTTTACCGAGGTGTCGTAAAAGGCGACTAAGGGATGTTGACCCACCGTGTGGTATCCGGTTGAGTAGAATAGACCACCCTCTTTGTTACCGAGGGGTCGTAAAAAACGACTCAACGACAAATCAAGTGACAACATGTTGCGCCGACCCCACTTAGAGTGGTGAGTTAGGATTAGGACAGAAGGATGATGATGATTTCGTTATTCTTAATCCTAATATATATTTCTCTTTTTAAGAATATATATGTTTTTATGTATGCTAGTTTTTTACTAGAGTAATCAGACCGAAGACAAAGAGAAGGACAAAGAGAAACCTTGTTTACAGAATAGATGAAGGTTAACTCACCTGTAACATAAGCGCTTGAGCGCATACGAAAAGTCCGGCTTTTACGAACATCTTTGAATGTTAATTCTTTGATATATTACTTGAGAATAGCTCAAAACCAAATAACTTTTCTTTTATAATGCATAACGTTATCAAAAAAATATTATGTACTACTATTACATAATACAGTTGTAAGATACGTGACTCGAGGAGATTACTTTGTATATCGGATACTCGAAATAGATTACAGGTTCCTATACAACCAAGTACATAAAATTGTGTAAATAGGTATCAAAAAATAAAACTGAGTAACAGTAGTGTGACGGATAATATATCCGTCGGGTAAAAATTAGGTATTCACGTTACGATTTTCTTTCATAAGACATATTATATACGTTTCCTAAGGTCTTGTAAAACTGCGTATACTTAAAACATATATCGACACGTATTAAAAGTTACGTAATTATTTCCAGTATATCCAATTATGTGATGTATAGTTAATATAAAAGCTCAGACGGGCTTAGTTTAATCACTTTGTTCACGACTCAGTGCAATATTATAACTCATTATGTCCACTTTTGCTTTCTTGATGCTCTGTGCCCAAGCTTGCTTGGTTCAGGTATGAATAACATAGAACTAAACTATTTTTAACTAATTTATAGAATTAGGCGTTACTTTGCGGAGATCCATAATACAAAACTACTTTTGTATTTTTAACTGTTTGCTACTAATTTCGTATTTAGATATAAACTATTATTATTTAAATTATTTTGGATTATCTCTATTTATAATCTGAACATCATACATGTTTATTATTTTGTTTCAGAATGTGTACAGCCAGTGCCTCGGTGCCTACGGTCTGGGCGCTCCCTACGGTCTAGACATCGCCGCTCCCCTCGCTTACGGTCTGGGCGCTCCCTGTGGTCTTGAAATCGCTGGTCCCCTCGGCTATGGCGCATACGGAGCTTATGGCGCTGCCTACGGCGGTGCTGGTGTTGGTGATGTAGGAGTCGTCGGTGAACTGCCAGTCGCTGGTACCACCCTGGTCGCCGGTAACGTGCCAATCATGGGCGCCGTTGAATTCGGAGGCATCGTGCCAGCCGCTGGTGGCGTGTCCATCGCTGGAAGCTGCGGTGGAGCTTGCGGATGCAGAGGACCTTACTTGTATTGAAAAGAATATGAAATGAATCAACGAAATAAAAATATTTAATGCAATTCCTTATATTTCTGATTACTTATACCCTTCATCTTGGCAAGCAATTTATTATATAAAAAAACTAGCTGTGCCAGCGGCTTTTCTCGCGTGGAAATCAGCGTATCATAATTTTTTCACAAATTCAAATTTTAAACATAACAGTAGCTATTGTGAGTTAACCATAAGAGATAGAGACATGCTATCGCGAACTTTTTAATATTTTAGTAGTATTTTTATAGATCTACAATTCTTTAGTACATTACCTTAGCGTATCTCTGCTGGTTTACGCAGCGCACGCGACTAAAGCTCCTATTAAGCAAGTTTTTTAACAACTGCGCGATCTCGTCAACAAAATTTACATAATATTGATACGTACTATATACTTGAACCAGCCGGAAGTATTATATCTTTTAGTGAAAACTGTCCGTTCAGTAGATTTTGAGAAAATCGATTACATACAAACAGACAGCTTTTGGGACTTTGTTTTATAATAAGTGTAGATAGATAGTAATATATTTCAATAGATATGAAATATTAATCTATAGGTGTCAAATTTAACTCTCTCATGGTAGTTTCTGTGTTGTTTTATAACTACTTGCACATAAATTTATACAAATCCGCTATGCTATGGCGCTTGAGCGTACAAAACCTTTGAAGCGCCACAAACAAAAGTCAATTACTTTTCTCGTCACTTTCTTTTAATACTATTCCCTAAGAAAAAACGGGAGTTAGCCTGGTATTGAAGCTTCAATTATAATGCTCCAGCTGAATAGCCTTCCAAGCGTCGTAAATATACAGCAAAATAAACTTTCACATTTTTAATCGATTGCAGTCCTATAATTCCGTATTTTAGGACAAGCATATATGGTACATGCATAAACAACAGAATTCCTGCCATCTGACGGGCGCACCCGTTAAGATTAAATTAGTATTTTGGGTGTAAAGTCTCTTTTTTTATAGTATGAATATGGTTACGTTACAAGCTGATTCATAAAAATCTTTCTATTAGGTTATTGCTAAATCCATATTTATATAACTTGCGGCTCTTGCTTTGAGAATAACAAAACAAAGGTAAATTTAAGGAAACTAGTTAGTTGATTTTTATATATTTATTTAGGAGGTTAAGTCCAAATTAATATTTAAAAATCAACTAACTAATTTTCTAACCTAACATCTAGTGGCGGAATATTTCTTTCTCTAAACCAGCATAAACGTATTTGTTGTAATTAGTATTTGTTTTTTATTTTTCTTTTTAGTGTTTAACTATGTTGTAATCTTATGATAAAAAATAGTAATAGTAATATATATAGTATATAGTAATAGTAATATATTAATAGTTGGTATAAATGGAGACTGTAATGTCAATAAGTATGTATAGAGGATTAGGTTAGTTTAATGTATAAAGATTAATATTGTATGTCCGTGACATCATCTGTTGGACTTCATCTGAAAATCAGTGCTGAATGTCTTAATTTGGACAATCAGCTAATACTGAGATGAAGCCATTTCAGAACTATGTACTAGATATTAGGGAATTAGATTAGTTAAATAGATTAGTTTTCTCTTTTCCGTATCTTATCTTGTATATAGAGCTGAATAAATATTTTTTCATGTCATTTCAAATCTTTTTTAGGTTTCGATATACGATTCTATACTAAAATTACACATCCAAGTTTAGCTTCACCATCAGTTTAAAATAGCTACTAAAAGGAGGTTAATACAGAAAGGTTAATAATACAGGAGGTTATATATATGATAAAAAGGGGAGGATTTAACTAGTGTCCGACCATGCCCAAGCAATAATAAAACTAAGTATATAATTTATAAAATTTGGTGATGTTATTGCGATTTTGTCATGGAGACTATCTCCTGTTGATGCAATCTCTATGTCGAATCCCAACGAAAATTGTGGTTATGAATGTGTAATGTAATGTAGTGCTTTTTTAGTGTGTTTTTGGTATGTGCGGCTGCGAAAGCCGCATGTATAAATGTATGAGAACGAATTGAGCTTCCTACACGTAGCGTTATGTAGATTTTCTTAACCAAAAGCAGAATATAGCAGAATAATTTTATCATTGTTTGTACAATTGTACAAAAAAGAATTTTAGTCCGACAATGATTTATTAGAAAGCCATTCCATAAACCCAATACAACAATTACTTAGTTCAGTAACTAAGAATTTTGTTGTAGTTTTCACAGAAAAACTTTTACGGTCGTTTTCAGAATTACACGAGATTTGTTACGAGTATAATTATCCTCTATTAGAAATTATATATATTGGTGTTCGCCAAATCCATAGGCTTTTTTTCCTCACGTTTTAATTTTTTTTTTGGTATGTAAAGTTGTATTTATAAAAAGCTTTTATTTAAATTCAGATTTATCTATGTTAATTAACTAGTAACTTAAATAAACTTGATCTGATTGATTTTAATTAAAAAATAAACTAAATTCAAACTATGCAACGCTACAAGCTTTTAAATTAATTTTGTCGTTTTGTCGTATAATGAAAACAAAATATAATTGCGTCAATTCATTTTATTTACTTAAAAAATAAATAACTGTGGCTACTTAAATGAAAGCGCGTCCACAACCACATCCAGCACGACCGAGCAGAGGTGCTTCATAACCGAGTGCGCCGATACCGTAACCGAAAGCATCACCACGGTAGCCTAATGGGCCAATGGCGGCGTCATAGCCGAGTGGGCCAGCGATACCAGCACCGATATCCTCAGTCAACATAGCGACGGCTCCGTTGCCACAACCGAACGCGACAGCACCAGCACCAGCGGTTGGCAGAGCACCCTCTAGGCTCACAGTTCCCAAGAACGGCAGAGCACCACGGACGGCGAGTTCTCCTGCGTAAGCGTTCTCAGATGCAACGGACACTCCGCTGGCGGGGATAGCGGATGCGCTGGCAATAGGGAGAGCACCACCATAAGAAGCAGCAGCAGCAGCGGGAGCAAATGCATCAGCAGCGTAGAGACCAGCGCCGAAAGGCGCAGCTCCCCATGGAGCACCGCAAGGTGCACCCAAGGGGCCGGCCGCTAAGGGACTGGCAGCCCAACCAGCACCGATACATTGTCCGGCAATAGCCTAGAAATATAAGGATTTGTTAATATTCATACATATTAAATTTAGAGATAGTAAAGTAGTAAAGTAGCAGCCTGTTACAATCCCACTGCTGGCCATAGGCCTCCTCTCTCCGTTTCTGGAGAGAAGGGTTGGAGCTAAGACCTACCACGCTGCTCCAATGCGGATTGGTAGGTTTCACATATCTCCAGAATTCTCTAGAAATATGCAGGTTTCCTCACGATGTTTTCCTTCACCGAAAAGCGTGTGATAAATTGCAATTATCAATTAGACACGTGAGTTTTAATAGAAAAACTCATTGGTGCCTGCCCGGGTTTGAACTCGTGTTCCCCTCGAAAGAGTCGCACGGTCTCACCGCTGGGCTATCACAGCTACAAATTTAGAGATAGCTTTCATAAATTTACAAAAAATAAAAATTGGTCGTTATCTGTTATAGAAAAACATGTGCTTAAGACTACACGGAAGAAGCGAAAATTTCATCAAAGCGAGCTAACTCAAGCCCAACTTACCCGAACGAACGTTACATAGCCGAGCGTGTAAGTGCCCACAATCAATGTGCTCGAAATTTTCACTTTCAGAAGTCAGATTAGTGAAGCCAACAATAGTTTCCATTTACTTTAAGGATTTAAAGTCGTAGAGACGACTAGAAAACTATATGTAAAATAAAGTTCACGACAACGACAACAGCAAGTGAAATTATATATATAAATTTACATGATAACTTCGGAAAATCCTGTTTAATGGGTACTAAACAGAAAAGGGTTTTTCTGTTGAGATTTGTTTAGTAGCTTTAAGAATAGAAAACCAATAATCCAAATGGTAAAGATTTCTAAGAATTTTGAGAATTATAAAAAAAGGTACTATTCGTTTTCATACCTTATACAAACTGGATTTGTAAAACAAATACACAACAAACAAGCACGACCATCATACTAGACTAGCACTTTATGTTTTCACTACCATATTCAGTATATCTTTTACATTTAATTGGTGTTAGTGGACAACCTATATTTTACCTACTTACTCGTACTTACTCGTACTTATCTGTGATAGCCTAGCGGTGAGACCATGCGACTTTTACGAGGGGAACACGAGTTCAAACCCGGGCAGGCACCAATGAGTTTTTCTAATAAAACTCATATGTCTAATTGATAATTGCAATTTATCACACGCTTTTCGGTGAAGGAAAACATTGTGAGGAAACCTGCATATCTCTAGAGAACTCTGGAGATATATGTAACCTACCAATCTGCATTGGATTTTTTTTTTCGAACTGACTGTATGCTGTTAGCCCTAATGGCTTTTACAGCGTCACCGGGCGGGAATCTGCATTGGAGCAGCGTGGTAGGTCTTAGCTCCAACCCTTCTCTCCAGAAACGGAGAAAGGAGACCTATTCCCAGCAGTGGGATTGTAACAACTTTTCTTTTTACCCGTACCTAATAAAATTGCTAGAGTTCTTTTATAATAGTAACAAAATATATTCTGTTTGTTTTTACTAACCTCCAACAAAAGAGCTTGAGCGCAGACAAAGAGTACAGCTTTTGCGACCATTTTGAAGTGTTTATTCTTCAACTTAGTTTTAGAGAATACGTTTGAAAGCAAAACAATAGGCTTTTATATGAAACAAATCCAAAATGACTTCTTGTTAGGCTAATGCGTTGCGTTAATTTATCAAAGTTTATATGAAACCAGACGTGACTTTACGTAAGTTGGTTTCCGTGTTAGTAATACAAGCAATTATGATTAAAAACGTTTAGTCAATATAGATATACATATGTTAGATTAATTAAAATGATCAATTAATAACTTTATCATTAAAAATTATTATTCATCATCATCAATAAAGATAAGAAATATTCGGGTCACCCTATGATTATAAGGCAATCAGTATTATTTATATTTATAGGACATTACATACTTATATTTTTCTGGTTGCACAGACTATGAAAATAGTAAAATGTTTCTTTCAAAGATGAAAGACGTTACTATCTTATGGACTATATATATCGACTATATCCAGAATAATATAGTTAAGTCTACTTGAATACAGAACATGAATATAAGTTATTAAATTTTAATCAGCATATTTAAAGGCAAAAGTATTTCCTAAAAGTATCTAAAATATAGCTTCTTGGTGGAAATCTTGTTAAGAAATGGTTTAGGCATGTATAGGTCGAGGTAGGTTGCAAACTTTAAACAAATTTTAAATAAAATTTGTTACAAGGAAAAGGAAAACGTTGTGACGAAATTTTCATAATTGGACCCTACCAAAGTAAATTGATTCAGTGTGATGTCTTTAAGCTCTATTTTTTATTAAGTAGATTAAATCCCTTATCTATTTTTTTGGAAAAAATCGTTGATATAATTTTGACAAATTGCTTTGTTAGCGATTTACGATTTTAATTTCCCTTATCATGTTATGAGCTGTGATAGCCCAGCGATGAGACCGTGCGACTCTTTCGAGGGAAACACGAGTTCAAACCCGGGCAGGCACCAAGGAGTTTTTCAATTAAAACTGATGTGTCTAATTGTTAATTGCAATTTATCACACGCTTTTCGGTGAAGGAAAACATCGTGAGGAAACCTGCATATCTCTAGAGCATTCTAGGGATATGTGTAACCTACATTCCATTCCATGCTCCGCATTGGAGCAGCGTGCTAGGTCTTAGCTCCAATCCTTCTCTCCAAAAACGGAGAGAGGAGGCCTTAGCCCAACAGTGGGCGTAGTAACACTACTTACTTACTTACTATCATGTTATTATTGAGATATACCAATATTTGTAATGTGATCAGTTTTATAAGTAACAATAATCATGTTAATGTTTCAAACAAAATATTTCAGTTTCATAAGTAGGTAACAGGCAGTAAAGGCACGTTTTAAATTTCCTAATTCTGATATACCATAAACTATGCTTTATACCATTAGTATAAAAGCATATGTGAATCCACTTCGATCATTGTTTTCAGTAGGATACAAACATTTAAACATGTCCACTTTTGCTTTCTTGTTGCTCTGCGCCCAAGCTTGCTTGGTCCAGGTAAGAAACATATAATACATTTAAATATTTATTAAAAAGTCAACGTTAACGATAAGAAGGAAAAAAATCTAGTTTAAAGTAGTAAGTAAAGTAGCGGCCTGTTTTGTACAATCCCACTGCTGGGAATAGGCCTCCTGTCTCCGTTTCTGGAGAGAAGGGTTGGAGCTAAGACCTACCACGCTGCTCCAATGCGGATTGGTAGGTTACACATATCTCCAGAATTCTCTAGAGATATGCAGGTTTCCTCACGATGTTTTCCTTCACCGAAAAGCGTGTGATAAATTGCAATTATCAATTAGACACATGAGTTTTAATAGAAAAACTCAGTGATGCCTGCCCGGGTTTCAACTCGTGTTCCCCTCGAAAGAGTCGCACGGTCTCACCGCTGGGCTATCACAGCTTTCTAGTTTTCTTCTACTTAAAATACTAGATACAATAATAGAATAACTTTCTAATTAAAATTATGCATCCATAATAATTCATATGCATCCAAATAATTTGTAACTACCATTTACTTACAACAATGTACAAGTTATGCCTATCTTAAGTTACTTACACGCTAGGGTTATACAAATCATGCCCACGTACAATGATTCATGTTCATGTTTCATGTCATGATTGATGAAAAATGCTGCAAACGTATTCTCGTTGAATCGCTAAACTGATGCTTTGTGCGAAAAAGGAGCCCGCTCTCTTGTCACCTAAAGTTAAAAAACTGTGTTAAAACTGATAAAAATTTGTATAGGTAAAAGTTCGAACTGTGAATTAGGTTCGCATTAATATTTAAATTAAAAAAGGTTACGTATATTTTCTGAAAATATAATTTATTCCAAGTATCAGTATCGTCTACAGATTTATTACATATACAAAAGTTATAATAAAATTATTTTGCTATAATCCGCGATAAAGTAAATAGGAAGTATATATAATGCTAAATGTAGAGTGGACTATTCGTATTCATAACTGAAACATGCAGCATTCATTAAAACACGTGCACAAATATGCACATTCACGAATAGTCGACTCTACATTAAACATTATATTTCCTATTTATTAAATATATATAATATATAATTAATAGCAAAATAATTTTATTATTACTTTTGTATTATGGATCTCCGTAAAGTAACTAAATAATTTTACAATAATTTGCAATTTTATAAAAATCATTTTAGTTACTTTGCGGAATTCCATATTACAAGCAATACAACAGAACTAACTACTTAGTTACTTAGTTAGTTCTGTTGTATTGCTTGTAAAATCATTGTAAATCGATTCAATGTAAAAAAATGTAATTTATATTAATGTTTCAGAATGTGTACAGCCAGTGCCTCGGTGCCTACGGTCTGGGCGCTCCCTACGGTCTAGACATCGCCGCTCCCCTCGCTTACGGTCTGGGAGCTCCCTGCGGTCTTGACATCGCTGGTCCCCTCGGCTATGGCGCATACGGAGCTTATGGCGCTGCCTACGGCGGTGCTGGTGTTGGTGATGTAGGAGTCGTCGGTGAACTGCCAGTCGCTGGTACCACCCTGGTCGCCGGTAACGTGCCAATCATGGGCGCCGTTGAGTTCGGAGGCATCGTGCCAGCCGCTGGTGGCGTGTCCATCGCTGGCAGCTGCGGTGGCGCTTGTGGCTGCAGAGGACCCTACTTATACTGAAAAGCTTTAGAAATGAATTGATTTAATAAACGTTTTTACCTGCATTTTAGTATAGTACTTATAATACCTTCCTTTATCATATATTTTCGTTTACATCATACTTTTAAAACCTCAATGGTGTTCTAGCTCCATTTAGTTTAAACCGAACCATCAAGTAATAAAGAGTGAAAGATGTTAAGACTGATAGGTTTATATTTAATGGGGTTAGGCATGTTTGTTGTTTGTGTTGACACTGAATGATAGGTAAAAGGTAACGGCCTGTTACTATCACACTGCTGAGCGTAGGCCTGTCTCCGTTTCTGGAGAGAAATATTGAAGCTTAGACCTACAACGCTGCTCCAATGCAGATTGGAAGGTTAAATACATTCCTATAATTCACTAAAGATAAGAAAACCTTTAAAGTTTTTATGATTGAAGTCCTCGATTGTAATGCACAATACATTATAAAAATAAATAACAAAAAAATATCTCCTCTCCGTTTTTAAGGAGAAGGGTTTCAGGTAAGTTCCACTACGCTGCTCCAATGCGGATTAGTGGGTTATATCCCCAAAATTCTGCAGAAATACGCAAGTCTCCTCAAGATGTTTTCGTTAACCAAAAAGCGTGTGATAAATTGCAATTATAAATTAGGCGTAAGTTTTAATAATAAAACTCGTAGGTACCTGCCCGGGGTTTAAACTCATAAACCCATCGAAAGAGTCGCACGGAGTTACCGCTGCGCTATCACAGCTCTTGATACTGAACAACCGCTATAAAATAGGTTTTTAGGTAAGCTAGATTAGGGCTTATTAGAGGTAATAATAATAAATAGGCTTAATTTTATTACACAATATTGATTGATTAATTGTAAGATGCTGCTTTAAAAATCCATATGAAATATAGATATGCACACCTTATATTTGCATTCAGAACAAGAAATCGTAAATAACAATAATAATTGTTTCAAACTATATCTTAATAGGCCATTATTTGCGGAAAAGGAGATATAGGCAAATTAGTAGGATAGTGACAAAGAGATGCATATAATTTAAATGCATATATTTACATTAAGTACACACGTGAACATTCAGAGATTTACAAATTGTAACAAAAGAAAAGAAACAGTATCATCAGGTATCTCCTAATAATGCTTCGATTCGATGTTCTACTACACGAGAAAATTGCAAACTGAAGCAAACAAACATAAACTAATTGGTTCAACCCCACCATTTATTTTATTATGCCTCCGAACACGTGTAACAAACTTGAACTGGAAAAAATTATTTGATCGTATTATCGGGTTGTATGAAATTTAATTATGTCAAAATGTTCTAATATATTGGGTCGTAGACTTTTGTCACAGTGTGTGCAGAATTTCAAATGGTCATTAGGAACTTTACAACCGCTTCCTAACAAATAAGTACCGCATTTTAGTGGAACAAACACTTATATGCGGTGCCACATTACAAAGATAATAAGCGCAAAGGCAGTCTGACCTATTTTGGAACGTTGTCAGAACGAATTTCAGCTATATGTAAATCAAAGTCTAGTAAAAAATTAAGTTTTGAAAGTAATAACTATTTAAAAGAGATATCAGGCAGTAATCAAAATAAATTACAAAGCCCGAAAAGTGTGGTGTTTATAAAATAACATGTCCTGAATGTAATGATGCATATTGGTCAAACTGGCCGTAATTTTGAAACCCGTTTTGAAAAACCTATCACCGCTTTCAGGAATAATAAACCACAAAATAAACATTTTGCTAAACTTTCAAAAAATTACGTACAATGTATTTTTGGTACAATTGAATGTATGTACATAAATATTGATCCAGTCCGGCTGCTAAAACGTAAAATAGACAAACAGACTTTCGCATTTATAATATTAGTATAGATAAAGAGAGAAACTTTTATGTCATAAATGAAGCAAAGAATTAGATTGCAGATATCTATAACCGTAACATTTGATTTAAATACATGCATATTAGTTAAAAAAACTGTCATTTAAATTCATATCGGCCAGCGTTAATTCTGCGTTAAAGTGACAAGGGCTGATTAAAGATCGCAGTACTGATACTGTATGTTATATTCAACTGTTTCCTGTCCCTAATTAAAACTCTTATTCGCAAGAACTGTCATAAGGTTTCGTTATATACCCTACCAGATTGACGAAGTATATTGCGGGCAAGTGAGAAACCTACTTAGGGAAACAAACAGAGTAAGGTTTTTTTTAATTGAGCAACATTTACTACATAAATTTTCGAGTTTTTTTTTGCAAAAGTTTATTTTACAAAGCAACTTTATCAAGTTTAAATAGTTACTACTGGCATTTGGCAAGCCATATAAACATTTATCATTTATCATTTAAGGACTTAAAACTTTTTAGACATAATTGATATTAAATTTTATCAATTTCTAAAAAGATTCAATGTCTAAAAAGTAATAATATTGTAAATTTTTCTATGTCTAATGTCAATTTAATGTGTAAAAAGATCATGTAAAGTAATTTATTAATATCACAGACATGATGTTATTTAGCTTTTGGCAAATTTCTAGAATATTACTTATATTATTATATATATTCTATATAACATAGAATATATATATCAATATATATATTAGATGTTAGACACAGTAAGAAGAATAATAGATAGAATAAAAATAATTTACGCCTGTTTGTCTGCTTAAAATATTATTGATTCTTTGTTTTATGAATAAGTATATTTTATATTATATCATTCGAATGGTAATTTTAAAGATGTTTATCTTACACGCCTTAATTCTAAAATTATTGTCGGACAAAATGAACACCAAATTATTTGGTAATTTTGTCCGAAGCATTAGTAGCCAGTAGTAGTATTAAGTAATCATAAGTTATTTGTATTTACTAACACAGGCTTAATGTACTTTGATATCAACTGGAATATCAGTAAAGTCTTAAATAAAGATTAATATATACTTTGTATGTTAACCCTTTTATGTACATTTTGTTCGTGCGTAATTATAATTGCAAAAGCAATAAATAATTATCAATTAAAAATCAACTTAAATGCATTATGTCAGTTTATTCTTAATAAAAGCGGTAATTAGAACTTTTTAGATGAAAGCACGGCCACATCCGCATCCAGCGCGTCCGAAAGGTGCAGCCAAGGCTCCGTCGTATCCGTAGGCACCGATGCCATAACCGAAGGGACCAGCGATACCAGCAGCACCGATGTCCTCAGTCACCATACCGACGGCTCCATTGCCGCAACCAAATGCAACAGCACCAGCACCACAGGTCGGCAGAGCACCCTCCAGGCTCACGGTTCCCAAGAACGGCAGAGCGCCACCTACGGCGAGCTCTCCAGCGTAAGCATTTTCAGATGCAACAGATACTCCGGAGGGAGGGATAGCGGAGGCGCTGGCTACTGGGAGAGCACCACCGCGAGAAGCGGAAGCAGCTGCGGGAGCAAAAGCGTCTCCGTACAATCCAGCACCGCAAAGACCAGCAGCACCGTAGGGAGCTCCCCAAGTTCCAGCGACACCCCATGGAGCAGCATCATAGGGTCCAGCCCATGGACCGGCTAAGCCGGCACCGATGCATTGTCCAGCAATGGACTGAAACAATAAAGAAAATATAACTAAAAGACAATTTATAAGATAAATCTTAAAGGAAAACACTCAAAATTGCATTGCATATTTATTTACATTCAATCGTCCTGAATTAATATTTGCTTTTGAGTCGCTGTCGTCTGAATACTTGTATTGACGAAGTCATACCAGTATCTATACTTATTATAATAAGTAAAGTAAAGTGTTTTATAAAACAAAGTCCCAAAAAGCTTTCTGTCAGTATGTAATCGATCTTCGAAAAATCTACTGAACGGATTTTTGTACGGTTTTCACCAAAAGATAGTGCAATACTTCCGGATGGTTTCGGTATATAGTTCATATCGGTATTAGGTAAATCGTGTTGAAGATATCGCGCAGTGGTTAAAAAACTTGCTTGCTGGGAGCTTTGGTCGCGTGCGCTGCGTAAACCAGCAGATATACGCTAAAGTAATGTACTAGATAATTGTAGATCTATAAAAATACTACAAAAAAGTCCGGAATAGAATGTTTCAATCTCAAACGGTTAACTCACAATAACTACTTTTATGTTTAAAATTTGAATTCTAGAAAAAATTTGTGACGCGCTGATTTCCACGCGGGTGAAGCTGCTGGCATAGCTAGTATATTACATTTCTTAAAGATATTTAAAAACTTGGTTGTAAAATATAAATACCATAAAATAACTCAAATGCAACAAGGAGTGTTGATAAAACCTCTTCTTGCATGTAATTTACGACGTGATTAGAATAGGAATTTGAAGATACATTCGATCACTACATTAAAACACTGATCAGCCCCTGAGTCAACCCCAGATGAAATTCAGGTAGCTTTTGGATTTGACCAGTTCTCAATGATGATATTTGAACAGTTTACTCACTTGCAACAAAAGTGCTTGAGCGCAGACAAAGAGTACAGCCTTGGCGACCATTTTGGATTGTTCGTTCTTCGAGGTTGTACTTGAGAATAATTTGTTATCAAAATAATTACCTTTTATACCAAATGCATCCAAAGAAGCACTTATCAATCTAGTGTTATGTTAATTCATTATAAGAAAAATATGAAAGAACGTGACTTGACAATGGTTTTTTTGTATGTCAGTAATACGGAATGTTGTTAACTCAATTTTTTAATCCGTGATGACGACATTTAATTTTAAATTTACGTGAAGATGATCTATACTAATATAATAAATGATAAAGTCTGTCCGTTGTTACGCTTTTACGGCTAATACGCTGGAGGAATGAAATTGGGTACAAATAAATAATAAATATCGGGCTAATATATATGATAAAAAATTCCCGTTTTTTTTGTTACAGAAAAAAACACATAAAACATATTTGGGGGTATTTTTTTACACTGAAGTTGAAACGAACTAAGTCGCGGCCAGCACTAGTAAAGTATGGGGTTATACTATCCCATTGCTAGACATACTGCCTCCTTTCTTTCGTTGGATAGAAGGGTTAAAGTTTAGACCTTAGCTTCAACCACGTTGCTCCAATGTGATTGGCCGGTTTCACATATCTCTGACGATTTTTTTTAATTTTTTTACCGTCAAGCCCGTTATAGCCCAGCGGTGAGACCGTGCGACTCTAGAGACGATCACGAGTTCAAATCCCGAGCAGGCACCAATGAGGTTTTCCATTTAAATTTATGTGTCTAATTGCTAATTGCAATTTATCACACGCTTTTCGGTGAAGGAAAACATGGTGAGGAAACCTGCATATCTCTAGAGAATTCTAGGGATATGTGTAACCTACCAATCCCCATTGGAGCAGCGTGGAAGATCAAGAATATATAAATATTTAAAAAAGTAGAAAAGAAATTATACACAAGTAACCGATAATAATTAATGTATGTTTATTATAAAACAAAGTCCCAAAAAGCTGTCTGTCTGTATGTAATCGATTTTCTCAAAATCTACTGAACGGATTTTTGTACAGTTTTCACCAAAAGATAGTGCAATACTTCCGGGTGGTTTAAGTAAATAGTACATATCGGTGTTATGTAAATTGTGTTGAAGAAATCGCGCCGTTGTTAAAAAACTTGCTTCCTTGGAGCTTTAGTCGCGTTCTCTACGTAAACCAGCAGAGATACGCTAGTAATGTAATGTACTAAAGAATTGGAGATCTATAAAAATACTACAAAAAGTCCGCGATAGCATGTCTCTATCTCTTATGGTTAACACAATAACTACTTTTCTTTAAAATTTGAATTAAAAATAAATTGTGACACGTTGATTTCCACGCGGGTGAAGCCGCTGGCACAGCTAGTATTTAATAATGTGATAGATAGACGACTTTTTTGCATTCCTGGTTTTCATTTAAATTCCCCGTCTTACTGGACACTTAAAGTCCAAATACAGACGTACAAAAATAGTGGTGGGCACGTACTATGGAATTTCGAAATTGTGAACTCGACATGTGACGATGTGATATACGTCTAGTATAAAAGCTTGTTACAGTTCAATATAGTTATTGTGTTCTCAGTCAAATACAAACAATTAACCATGTCTACTTTCGCTTTTCTGTTACTCTGCGTCCAAGTTTGCTTGGTACAGGTGAGTAACTAATTCAAAATATTCTTTAATTCAAGTAAACTTGTAAACAAGTGCTTTTGAATCGTCAACTTTACTGCTGGTTCGGAAAGTTGTTCCTACCGAGAAGAACCAGTAAGAAACTCGGTGGTTGCTTTTTAAAATATAACTCTTAAAACTAGTTACATTTAGTTATTACTGTCTTGTACAGGGTAGAAGTGCAGCTATATCCACACATCCTTATCACCTAAGCAATCTTCAACCGTATAGTAGGTTTTCTGTATCAGCCTCTTTTTAACAGTGTTTTTAAACTGCTGTAATGGCATGGGCAAAATTGATTTCGGAATTTCATTATAGAATCTTATACCCAAACCCATAAACGATTTACGTACTTTTATGTCGGTTCCTACTTTGTCTATTTTGTACATCACCTATTGTTTTATAATTCTTTATATTTTTATGTACAAAAATTACATTGCTTAAAATATACTGTGAAGTAAATGTAAGAATACCTATTTCCTTAAACTTCTCTCGCAGGGAATCCTGCGGACTTAAATTGTAGGTGCCACGTATGGCTCTTTTTTGTAATTTTTTTCAACAAAAGTTTTTTTCACTATCCGAGTAGTAACGTAAAAGTTCCTCAATAAGCAACACAAATATATAATCACATTTCATATTTTCACCCCTATTTAAAAAGACAAAACTTAACAGAATTATGAATACTCAGATTATGCAATTGTGAAACTAAAGCTTGAGCTAGTAGTAACTAACAATTGAGGCCAATTAAATTCCTTAAGTGATGATATGTGAATTTATTCTATAGTCTATAAAATTTCTAATGGTTCATCAATAAATTATGAGGTCAGACTGCAGTTGCTCTACAATTAATTGACGTTGCGCCCATTTTTAAATATTAAGCGGAATAAGTTAAAATGCATTGGTTGCGAATATATCCAAGGAAATTGGTAGTTTATAATTGATAAATATGTCTTTTAAATTATTTTTGTATATTTTTTTGCACAATAAAAGAGCATGAAATACTAAGTACTTGACAAAAACTTAAAGTATTTTTACACATTAAAACTAACTAAATCATAGGAAAATATTTTGAACATAAAAAATAAATAAATTTGATATAAGAAAAACTTATTTATATTAAATAATTTATAGAATTAGGCGTTACTTTGCGGAGATCCATAATATAAAGAAATAATAAAATTATTTTGCTATAATCCGCGATACAGTAAATAGAAAATATATATAGTGTTAAATGTATAGTGGACTATCCGTATTTTCATACCCGATACGTGCAGGATTCGTAAAAACACATGTACAAATCTTCCACCACAATACACTAGCACTGTAGTGCTTATAGCCAAATAATTTTATTATTACTTTTGTTTATTATCTATATCATTCATACTACGAGTATGAAGTATATTATTCAATTAATCAAGTATTTAGAAAAAAAGCGTGACATAGAATAATAACATTAAGTTTACAGCATTCCGCATATCAATTCTTGAAGTACATACACATAAATCAAGAAAATCATATGATCATTTAGTTTTGATAGTCCAGCAGTGTGACTGTGTGTGTGTGTGAGACTCTAGAGACGAACGTGGGTTCCAACTCCAGGCAACATTGAGTTTTTGTATTGAGAACCTATGTGTCTAATTGATATTTGCAATTTATCGCTCGCTTTTCGATGAAGGAAAACGTCGTGAGTAAACCTGAATATCCCTAGAGAATTTTAGGGACATGTGTAACCTATCATTCCGCATTGGAGCAGCATGATAGATCTTAGCTCGAATCCTTCTCTTCAAAAACGGAGAGAGGAGCCCTTTGCCCAGCAGTGGGATTTTAACAGGCCGTTACTTTACTATTACATTAACTATATCATTCACACTATGAGTACGAATTTTATTGTTCAATTCATATTACTATTTATCAAAACAATTTATTTTGTGGTTGATTTTGTTTATTGATATAAGGTATAGTAACGTATAAAATAGTTACATTAACTTTACATAGATACATTGTATATGTAGATCATGAAAATCATGTACAGTTTTTGTTTTGTTATTTCAGAATGTATACAGCCAGTACCTCGATGCCTACGGTCTGCGCGCTCCCTGCGGTCTAGACATCGCCGCACCCATTGCTTACGGTCTGGGCGCACCCTGTGGTCTTGAAATCGCTGGTCCCCTCGGCTATGGCGCATACGGAGCTTATGGTGCTGCCTACGGCGGTGCTGGTGTTGGTGATGTAGGAGTCATCGGAGAACTTCCAGTCGCTGGTACCACCCTGGTCGCCGGTAACGTGCCAATCATGGGCGCCGTTGAATTCGGAGGCATCGTGCCAGCCGCTGGTGGCGTGTCCATCGCTGGAAGCTGCGGTGGAGCTTGCGGATGCAGAGGACCTTACTTATACTGAAAGCTGCTATGAAATGAACTAATGAAATATACGCATTTATCCGATTTTTTTTATAAATTCCTTTTTTTACAACTAAACAAATAGATTCCATGAAACGTTAAACTTTATTTATTAAATAACAGGCTGTATCCGCGCGTGAACTTAATTGTTGAAATACCCTTAATTATGTACTGTGTACTATTATAGACCGGTAAATAGTTTTTCTAATATAACTAATATGTCTAACTGATATTTGTAATTTATCATACGCTTTTCGGTAGTGGAAAACACCGCGAGGAAACCTGCATATCTCTGGAGAGTTGTGGGGATATGTGTAACCTAGTAATTCGCAGCAGCGTAGTGAGTCTTAGCTAAAACCCTTCTCTTTAAAAACGGAGAGGGGACTTTTTGTTATTTATTTTTGTAATTTATTACAATCGAGGACTGTAATAACCTTTGAATGTTCCAAATAAAAACTATACGAAAAATATACAAAAACAACACCACGTGATAGCATTTTGTCTGTACATAATATAAAATAAAGTCACCAAAAGTTATCTGTATGTGATCGATTTTCGCAAAAAGTAGTGAACGTGCTTCTATACGGTTTTCACTTAAAGATAGTGCTATTTTTGAGGAAGGTTTAAATGAATAGTACAGTGCTAATTAATTAATTCTCGAAAACTGTGTGACAGTGACACATACTCGCGAAGCCAGCGCGGTTCGCTAGTCTATCTATCTATACTTATTATAAAATAAAGTCCCCAAACCTGTCTGTCTGTATGTAATCGATTTTCTCAAAATCTACTGAACGGATTTTAGTACGGTTTTAAAAGGTAGTGTGAAGATTCAGGTTTATAGCACATAACGGTTTCATGTAAATTGACTTAAAGAGGTCGTTTTACAACAATTTTTAGTGGGGGTAGTAACAAACCGGTGTCGATTGTAGTTCAGAGGGGGATAGGTATATAAAGCTGTGCCAGAGAGCCAGTCTCATGCCAAGACTCGTGCGATTATAATATGCTAAATACTAAATACCACACGGGCGAAGCTGCACGTATTTCTAGTTAATATGTAAAGGTAATACTGGCTATAGCCGTATAAATTTCTACTAAGAAACCAAGTAGTATGTCGTCTGTGTCACTCTCTCGCAGTCAGATGTTTTCATATCGAAATTGAAATGATACTGATAAATAATCTAATCACTTTCATACAATTTTGGGCCGAAGCTGTATAAAGAAAATATGCTATCTATAAATTTTGACTGTATTTGTCAATTTAATAGCAGAGTTATAAAAGATTTAGTAAAAGTGATCAAATCAAATGAATTTTATTATTATTATTAAATAGATTATTTTATTATTATTATTAGATTGTAACTTTGCTGGGCTACAATTTTTGAATGATACACTATAATTTGCTTTTGCCAAATCGCACAAGATCATTTCGATCGAAAAACTTTGACTTCTTCGAAATTCAAAAAGAGATTATACATATTTACGTCACTTACAACTCCAGATTTGGCTTTATTACTTTAAAATTTTTAGATTGTTAAGTAATATAATTCGCCCCATGCTAAGAATAAAGTTAGTCTATGTATATACATAGAACATTTAACGTTATTCTTCGGATGGGGCGATATATTAAGAAATTTGTTCTTATAATTAATATGGTTCTAACAAATTGAAATAAAATAGGAGTAATTTTTTTAATAGTATATAATTAATAATAATTTTAATTAACTCATAACAAATGTATAACAAAAACCGATTTAAATATAAGCGGCACGTCCACAACCGCAACCGGCGCGAGCGATCGGACCAGCCAAGGGTGCTTCGTAACCGAGAGCACCGATACCATAACCGTAAGCATCTCCTCGGTAACCGTATGGACCAATAGCGGCGTCGAAACCTAATGGACCAGCAATTGCGCCGAGATCCTCACTCAACATACCAACGGCACCGTTGCCGCAACCGAACGCTACAGCACCGGCGCCGGCAGTCGGCAGAGCTCCTTCAAGGCTCACAGTACCCAAGAACGGTAGAGCACCTCGGACGCCAAGTTCTCCAGCATAAGCATTTTCTGACGCTACAGATACACCACTTGCTGGAATAGAGGAGGCGCTGGCGATTGGGAGAGCACCTCCATTGGAAGCGGCAGCTAATCCTGGGGCGTATGAGGCAGGGGCGTATGCACCGGCCCAAGGCGCAGCGCCAGCGCACGGAGCACCTGCCCACGGATTTGCGTAAGGAGCTGCTGCGTAAGGATAAGGGCCAGGCAACCCAGCACCAATACATTGACCGGAGATATACTGAAATAAAAATAATACTGTTAATTGTACCGACATAAGCTTGCGGTTCCTGCTTTGCGCTTTACAAGAATATGTAACTCGTTTGTGGATTTGGGATTTGCGGAATCGATTTTAACTTTGTCATTACAGCAGTTTAAAGACACTATTTAAAAAAAGCTTATACAGGAAGCCTACTATACTATTGAGGATTATTATAGAAGAATGCATTGACAGAGCTACTCTTCGCAAGACCTGTAACGACTAAATGTAACTATTAATAAAAATTTGAAAGAGCTACCTCCGAGTTTCTTGTTGGCTCTTTTCGCTAGGAACAACTTTCCGAACCAGCAGTAGAGTTAACAATTCAAAAGAACTTGTTTACAAGTTTACATGAATAAAGAATAATTTGAGTTGAATTGTAATGTAATGACCATGAATTCCTATATTAACCTACTTCTTTTTATTATTAATCTACCATAAAATGTACGAAAAATTAATAATAAAGGTTAGGAGCTACAGAATCTAGTTAAAGTCGCTTTTCCCAACTAAACTAACCGCTAAAAGTACTCAAAGTCGAAAAGAACGATTAATGTGACTTGGCGGAGCATTTTTTTATCAAGTTACCCGGGTTAAAGATATTCATATCGTATTAAGCTCATACGTTATCAAGCTATGAGCTAATTTATGCCCCTGAGTCATTCGATGTTCAACGTGTTCTACTAACCTTGTCTAACAAATTATATAACGTTGCTGACCAAGCCATACATTCATAATATATGGATTGTTAAATATTTCATGATTATTTTTAAACACGTAAACATAAAATCGACGAATGATTTATGTTTTCTAAACAAAATACTGCCTTGTACAACACATTTCAGTTTCCCGTTCTTAAGACAATAAACTAAATTTTTAAAACTGTATTGCCTCTTCAGCGATTTTTTTGTACAAGTGCAATAGACAGCCTGTATGGGATCCTTTCTAGATAATGTTGGTTATATATTTAAATGTTGTATTTCAATATAGTGGGAGTTCTATAAAGGGACTTCTTCCAGTTTGATACTCTAAGTTCCCATCATGTTCGCTCCGGAGCCTTTGCTTGAATGTTCCGATTATTGCTATTTACCGATAATTTATTGCTATATACCAGCTATACCCTAATAGCAGTAAGCAATTCTGTTCACTATGGTAAATGTTATGATCACCAACCTTGATCATTAATATCATCAATCCTGTCCTAAATGTAATGAATACCGGCATTTCCCGTATTATTTACGTTATCATTAGATGAATCATGTTTAATCCAGCAGTGGATTTCATTGGGATGAAACGAAGGCTGAAGTAATTTTAATAGAAATATTTAGACGATTGAAGAGAAAGAAATACTGTAATGTTTACATGGTCTTCATTAACATAAATGGGATCGATATCAGCTTCGCACTGCTGCAAACAAACATAAAGATTTCAAGGTGTTTAGGTTCATGACCTAATTTAAGCGTCTCATTTAAATGAGGCAATATATAAAAGGTGTCTGTGGAAAAAGTTATTGCCCTTTCATTTATGATGCTCTGGTTCATGTGTTTGACCTAATTGGATTTTCGGATAATGTAAGGATCAAATGTTCAATCCATTATGCTAAAATGTCGGTTTAAAATCGATATAAAAACATAAGGAATGGTATTTGTGTATTATTTTTTGGGATTTAATTTACCTGAATGAGGAGCGCTTGAGCGCAGATGAAAAGGACTATTTTGGCGGCCATTTTGAATTGCTTGTATGAATACAGACTTGATAATGATGTAAAAAGTCTAACGTTTCTTTATATACTACTAACTGGAGGTCTTATCTTTTTTCAGAATTTGATAATTATGATGTTATAATATACATTATGACATGCATTTATCATTAATTGCTAAATATGATTACAGACTGAAGTAATAGACGGGGAAAAAAATTACACGATTTCTTGAAATCTAAAGAACAAAAATATAATGTATCTAAAAAACAAAAATACGATGTAGTAATAATGATGCGATGTATTATGATATGGGCATAATATTTAATGTAATCAAATATTATGCCTATCTAGATTTTTATCTGGAAGATATTAAAGAGTTAGTCATTTTGCCAGTAGTTCTTCCAATGGTAGTTTCGGTAATATATGGAGCTGTTATAGCTTAACTACGAGACCTTGTACGTCTCTCCAATGTCAAGGGTTCGAATTCCGGGGAGAGACCAATGTTTGTCTGTTAAAACCTAATGTGCCTATTTGATCAAACGCTTTACGGTTAAGGAAACCTACAATCCACATTGGAGCAGCGTGGTAAGTCTTAGCTCTTAACCCTTCTCTTCAAAAAAAGGACAGAGAAGGCCTATGCCACAGCTGTAGGATATAACAGCAGTGGAAAATCACAGTAGCAGAGTATATCAACTATAATTTTTACTTTTAGAGTTTTTTTTTAATTTAGATTTATTAGACTAGCTCGTACATCCAAAATTTAAGATACCTAACTTGAAAACTTACGGATGCCGTACCATCTTCGCGCGCCGCGCCTATTTGGCCCTCTATGACCCTTCATTCAAGTCAATCATATCGTGATAACCTTTTCGACCAAATTACTTAGTATGAAAGACAAAGTTTATCTACATAAAATACTTAATGAGACAAATGTATTGATATTTGATAAGGGTTTGATAAATATACCAAAATGTGCATTGTAAAATGATATCTAATTTAATTAAATTTATGGTTCACAATTTGGTCATACTGGCTTCCACATGAAAGGTAGATATAAGTACGGACTTTTATTTAGAACTACTCAAGACAAAAAATACTACGGTACATCTTTGTCTAACTCTAATGGTTTAGGCAGCGTACGCCAAGATAGCTCTCAGAGGCTTTCCAACTTTTTTTTAATGTATCGTCATATTACATAAAATCATTACAAATTATAGCCTATATTTTATTCCAATGTATATTCTATATTTCTGTTAAGTTTCATCCAAATCCGTCCAATAGTTTTTTCGCGAAAGAGTTGCAAAACATATATCCATACTAACAATCTTTTGCATTTTTAATATCAGTAGATAGAATATTAAGGCTATGGTTAGAATATCAACAACTTTTTCCTATGTATCAAATATATGCGCCTTAATTTTATTAAATGTGATATTGCTATTTGTATAACAAGGTGCTTTATTTACTTCGGGTTCAATCCGTGTTCATACTTTATACACTACGCTAGCATAGCACACATATACACTACCGCAATCGTTTCGAGCTAAGCAAAGCATTATTAGTGCTAGTAAAAGCTACTACAATATTTCAAAAAAGTACTCGTTTGGCAAATTTTTGCTGTATGGTATCCAGCTGAGTAGAATAGACCACCCTCACTTCTTACCGAGGTGTACTAAAAGGCTACTAAGGTAAGTCGATGTGAGGCAGACGGTATAATTGTTCATGTTTAAAACATGTTGTGCCGACCCCACTTAGTGTGGGATAATGGCAGAAAAATGATGACTTGCTTGATTTCATATTGACTGTCTTTATTAAAGGATACAGATCCATCTACAGCTTCTAATTGGTAATCCCTCGATAACTTATCTAGCGTCTTACTTACTAACTAAAAATATTAGCGTTGATTTGACTTCATTGCACTTTTTTTTAATTTTTAAGCTGTTTAGAATTTCAATTTTGCTTCATTTATAAATTTAATTTAGTCGAATATAACAAGATTTATTGATTCCGCCGTGTGGTATCCGGCTGAGTAGAATAGACCACCCTCATTTCTTACCGAGGTGCCGTAAAAGGCGACTAAGTTAAGTTGACCCACCGTGTGGTATCCGGTTGAGTTTCTACTCAATCTAGACCACCCTCTTTCTTACCGAGGGGTCGTAAATACGATTAAGGTAAGTTGACGTCAGGCAGGCGGCCGGTCGTAAAATACGTAGCTAAATCACGTGACAACATGTTTTTAACATGTCGTGCCGACCCCACTTAGAGTGGGATAAGGGCAGGAGGATGATGATGATGATAACAAGATTTATTGATTCTGTGTTTTAAAAACGTACGCACAACGATTGTTTTTAGATATTTCATTAGTATAGTAATGGTAATTATGTCTTCGTTATTCAAACAAGTTTCGATGTTGATTAGGAGATAAATTGGCAGGAAGATATTTCTAGTAGGAAGAAAAACCAAGTAGGTGTCAAATCATCTCCTTTATAAAAGTTAAAGTCTAGTAGGTACGGAAGGCCCCTACTAGGTATTTGAGTGAAGAATAAAAAGCTTTGTCCCACAAAGCTGTTTTAATGCGTTAAGGCAAGTGAATCTTTAAATATCCATTTAACCAATATCTTATAGTTATCTTAGCAATTTTCTTGCAAATTTAAATTATCTTTTAATATTTTATCGATATCTTTTCCGGTTTTGAACCTGCGATCTCTTAGTAAACATGCGCAGTAATCATATTTATAGTTATAGTGCACGCAATGATTTATCGATATTTTTTCCGGTTTTGAACCTGCGATCTCTTAGTAAACATGCACACTAATCATATTTATAGTTATAGTGCACGCAATGAGCAGAGTAAAATGGATAAATACTCTATTTCTAAAGCATCTACCTCGTATATATCCGAAAAACCAAATCAAATCAAAGATATCAAATTGCTTACAGCAATAAGACCGCCTTTACATAGTTTTTGCTTAGCATAAATTTAAATTAAACCATTTATGTAAAGATTATTTTACCATTATTTTTTATTTTGACAAGAGGGCTGGCTCCCTTTTCGCACAAAGAATCAGCTTTTCAGCAACGATTCAACGCGGAAACGCTGCCAGCATTCTTGGGACTATTCCACGTGGGCATGATTTGTATATTAGTAGCGTGTAAGTAATTTAAGACAGACATAACTTGTTCATTATTGTTGTAAATAATTTAAGATAAACATAACTTTTAGTTGTAAATAAAAAAATGTATTATGATGATTAAATAAATAATCAATACCTATAAATCTGTCTTTAAGGCTAATCTAAATTTTTCGTAATCAGCTAAAATACTATTCTTCGAAAATCTTTTTATTGAGTTTTTTTAGAGTATAAAATATATTATACTCTTCAGGAGTTCTGAAATTTAGTCTGAGTTTAACATCACACCCTTAAGTTGTCTGTAACAAATGGAAATGTAAATCTTAGTCATTCTGATACGAAATGTTACTTGCATAAATTTTGTTGCAAAAAACTAATTATGCATAGATTGTATATAAAATTATAAGATTTTTATGTGACTCAAGCCAGGAGAAGATTATTATGTATAGTCTACGTTTTTAAATGGACTCGGCGTGACTACAAACTTGGCCTAATAGAGTATGCTATTGGAAGATGTTGGATTATATAACGATAAACATAACATTTAAAACACAAATTTAAATACTAACAATTTATTAAATTAATAAATACATTAAAACTATATCATCATTTTTAAATAAAGCTTAATCAAGGCATAGGTCCTTTGGGACCAAATGCCCCTACGCCAGCGGCGAGGCTGTTGGTAAATTGACTAAGTCCTGCATTAGGATTGAAGCCGGGAGCAAGAGCCGCGTTTTGGTATGCTTGAGCGATCTGCGCGTTTGGGTATCCTGAAGGAATGGGAGTATTTGGGAACGCCTGTGGAACGGGTGCGTTAGGATATATCGGAGCAAGCTGTGAGCTTGGATACACTGGCGTCACTTGTTCGATACCCTCGCTAACAATGCCCACATTTCCATTCCCGCACTCGTACGCTACCGCACCCTTGCCAGCGGCTGGCAGTGGGCCATCCAAAGCCACAACACCCAAGAACGGCAGTTGGCCGGTAACAGCCAAATCGCCTTCAATCACCATGCTATCTGTCTCCACTGTCACACCAGTTGATGCCATCGGTGAAGCGCTGTTCACGCGTAATCCACCACCGTTCGACGCAGCCAGATCAGCTAAAGATAATCCGTAGGTTAATCCAGTCACGCCAGGGCCTACGATTGTCTCACATGGTGCGATTGGTAAGTTGCCAGCGATTGGCCCATATGAGGTATATGCTAGTCCGTTTGCCAGAGCTGCAGTTTCTGCTGCTAGGCTGGTTGCGGTAATTTCGTTCGCGATCGCCGCTGTAAAGGGATTCCTGAGTACTTGGCAAGTGGTAGTCTGGAAGGAAAGTGTTATAAAGAATATAATTAAAAGTTTCAAATTGACAAAATGAAAAGTTCTGAAACTACAGTAAGCATTGATGTAGCTCTCTAATGATTAAGCAACTTTTATAGTTTTAGCGGCTCTATGTAATGTGTTCTGTCTAAAATACGTAACAAAGTTTGGACATGCTTAAAGGCACTATAGTATCAATATTCTATGTTTTTCCATTCCTTTACAAGGGCTAGGAGACTTCAATTAGAGATTAATATAGTATCTAAATTTTTTAATTAAATTTGTCATATATATTTTTATACCTGGATCACCAACGATGCTACCAAGGCGATGCAAGCAACTTTAAAAATCATTTTATTTTCTTATATATTTATCGCTATCTAAAATCCTTTTATGTTGTCAAGCTGCTAAACTTTTAACGATAGTGCTTAAATTTTTTCAGACGCCTTATATATCTGTTCCATTACCCAATAAAATTAAATAGATTGTAATCAATTTACGTATAATTCAAAAAAGTGCGTTACGAAATGATTACGCACAATCCGATATTCCGGAAGTCTTTTTATCGTCATCTTGATAAGAAGAAATGGCGACATGTGTATTGAATAACTATATTTTTCTTTCATAGAAGTACAAAGATTACTCGACTCATAAGCCAGACGTAAATAGATTAAATGTACTGTTTAAATCCTGGTTGGATCTAATTAAATTATCTTTTTCAAAATACTGATCCATATCTGGACTTATTCACAGTTGTATTTGAGAGATCTACATCTCTCGTAGGAAACATGCAATTGCTTTGTTATAGTAGTTCTATAAGTGGCGATGGTTCATTATTTTATTTTATATTACTTTTCCACTGCTAAATCAAATCAATCCAATCAAAAATAATCTTTATTCAAATAAACCATTTCAGGCACTTTTAAATCGTCAAGCATCGTCAACTCGGTGGCTAATCTTTTGAATATAGCTGAAAGGATTTTCAAATCCAGGAATTCTTATCATCCAAATAATCTTCAACTTTGTAATATGCTTTACGTATAAGCTAGACATAGTCATCCTGATTTCTATGGTCAAAAGGAGTGGAACTTAGCATCATAAATATAACGTATTGCTAAAATAATGTCTTTTGCTATAGGAGGAGTTTATTCATAGATAATATACTATATACGATAGATTTATTAATAACTTGTAGATCCACGGCATGGTTGATAATGTCTGTTAGACTACACTATTTGAAGACTGTTTTCAAATTATTCTTGAGGCTGGTTATGTTAGCTTGTTAATTAACCATTGAATGCGCCTTGATATATGTAGTTGATGTATCTGATATTTAAGAAGTGTATTTTAAATAATTGTTGAACACATCTTAGCTTAGCAGTGTTTAGCTATTTTAATGTTTGATGTGTCGGAGATAATTCAATCCAAAGAAGTAAAGGCAATCCGTATCCAACGAAAAATGTATAGTCATAATATTCGGTGTATCAAACGGTGTATCAAGGTCCAAATCTTCAATTCTTCTTAGTTTTAAGTAGCCTTGAATTCGTGCTAAAATTGTAAAAAAAGTAAAGTAGCGGCCTGTCACAATCCCACTGCTGGGAATAGGCCTCCTCTCTCTGTTTCTGGAGAGAAGGTTTGGAGCTATGACCTATTACGCTGCTCCAATGCGGATTGGTAGGTATCACATATCCCTAGAATTCTCTAAAGATATGCAGATTTCCTCACGACGTTTTCGATCACACGAAAAGCGTGTAATAAATTGCAATTATCAATTAGCAACATGAGTAGTAATAGAAAAACTCATTGGTGCCTGCCCGGGTTTGAACTCGTGTTCCCCCCGAAAGAGTCGCACGGTCTCACCGCTGGGCTATCACAGCTAAAATTGTGTCTTCAATTATTCAACTTGAGGCTAGTATGCTACAAGAAAAATTTGTTAATGTTACGAGTTTGTTAGCGTTACCAATAGGTACTATGAATTTCAAGCATGTCTATATCGGAATGTAAATGCATACAGCTTTAAGAGTTTTATATAAGGGATTTGTAAATAGTGTTGATGGCAATTAAAAATTACTTAATTAATTGTAAACTTCTATACTATCGTTGATAAGTATCAGATGTAATAGCGGTCCCAGGATAGAGCCCTTACGAAGAAGAGACCATTGAAGTAAATGCGTTTCTATCATGCAACTATTAAGGCGTAATATAATTATATATGAATGAATGTATTATGTATATTGTCATAATAGAATATATATAAAGGTCTTCAAACGGTTCCGAATGTTTCTGATCAAATTTATAGACAAGAGTTTGCGGAATCTAATGCCAGGCCTTTTAGGTTTGTTAAGAAACTTCTATGCTTAAATAATATTTACAGTTCATTATGTTGTTTATGATTACAGAAAATAACATGATAAACCTGCACAATTCAAGAGGATTACTCCGTCGATATTTTGTCAGTAATTACTTAATGGGAAATTTCATTATACACCGACATCGCTTGCTTAACAGCACGTGCGTGGATTACAAACCATGCTGATAAATGATTTAGTAGAATATTAATCGTTACGCGATAAAATTATTGACTTTTCATAGTAAGGGATAATTCTAACTTCTTAGTTAGTTCCTTTTCCTAGAAGTGTAGTTATAAAGTCTTCTTGATAACTACACTTCTAGGAAAAGGAACATTTCCCAGCCCTTTTTTTATAGAGGAAGTGCCTGTAATGTTTCAGATGGCAAAAAACCATTTCTATCGGCTCATCGAGTTACTATTAATGTATAAGGATGCCATGCATAACAGATAGAGAAATAATTTTCGCATTACAAAAAAGACCCATACGTGGCATCTACAATTTAAGTCCGCGTGATTCCCTGCGAGAGAAGTTTAAGGAAATAGGTATTCTTACATTTGCTTCACAGTATACTTTTAACTATGTAATTTTTGTACATAAAAATATAAAGAATTAAAAAACAATAGGTGATGTATACAATAGACGAAGTAGGAACCGACATAAGCTTGCGACTCCTGCTTTGCGCCTAGCAAATGTACGTAAATCAATTATGGGTTTGGTATAAGATTCTATAATGAAATTCTGAAATCAATTTTGCCCATGCCATTACAGCAGTTTAAAAACATTGTTAAAAAGAGGCTGATACAGAAAGCCTAATATACTGTTGAAGATTACTTAGATGATAAGAATGTGTGATATAGGTGCAGTTCTACCCTGTACAAGACAATAATAAATAAATGTAACTAGTTTTAAGAGCTATATTTTAAAAAGAGCAACCGCCGATTTTCTTGCTGGTTCTTCTCGGTAGGAACAGCTTTCCGAACCATTAGTAAAGTTGACGATTCAAAAGCACTTATTTACAAGTTTACTTCAATAAAGAATATTTTGAATTTGAATTTGAATTTAAGATTCACTAACTAGGATATAGTTGTTGTGATACGTCTCCCATAATTGGCTATACGGAATCATTGGCCAGTGATTATTAAATCGACTAGCGTGATGAAATTGTCACAATACTGTTCGGTCTAGAAAAACCTGAACGTATCAGCGTGGATAAATAAAAAAACAATTTATTTAAAACAATTAAAAAGTACAATTTTTGTATATATTTGACTATATATATAATGTTTCCCCATAAAGGTGCTCAAGTGCTAATGTTATTAATTATTGATGATTTCTACGCAGTATCGTACCGAAACGCTTCATAGCGTATAAATTATAATAAAATAAAACATAATAATGAACATTGCCATTGAAATCACGGCTCAGTAATCCAACGGCCAAGTAGTTGAATTTATTTTACACGATAACTGCAAAAATCTGGAAGAATGCTTTTGCTTCATTCTTTACCTACTTGGTGAAAAATATGAAATATTAAATTGAATAAAAACAAATATATAAAGCCTTTTATTAATTAATAATTTACACAACTAAATTAAAATGAAAATAATTTAATTAACAACACTGAGTCCATTTAAGCCACGGCTATTTAAGCCCAAAGCAGGATCGAGTCTTGAGTAAGGTCCTAAACGTGAATCAACGCCTTCACTGAGAACCCCGATATTTCCATTTCCACAGTCATATTCAACCGCACCAGTGCCCGTGGCCGGTAATATGCCCTGCATAGCGACCACACCTAAGAACGGCAACCGGCCAGTGATAGCCAAGGGTCCTTCAACAACCAAGTTCTCTGACTGAACTGTTACACCACTCGTCGGGATGGTTGATAAACTTGTGACTGTGAAGCGGCTTCCAGTTGCAATACCAGCTACCGTAGGTCTATTTGTTACACTGTTCGCCAAAGGTATGCTAGCTAAGCCATTTAAACCAGCCTCAGCAGCTATGTTTCCAATGACTTCATTGTTGAATGATTTCGATACGCATTGGCTTGATATTGTCTGTAAATAATAACATTATTATTAAGTGTTAATTGTGTGTTATAAAATAATAAAATCATCATTCTCATCATTCTCCTGCCCTTATCCCACTCTAAGTGGGGTCGGCACAACATGTTACAACATGTTGTCACATGATTTGGCTACTTATTTAAGAACCGGCTGCCTGCCTGACGTCAACCTACCTTAGTCGCCTTTTACGACACCTCGGTAAGAAATGAGGGTGGTCGATTCTACGCCGCCGGATACCACACGGCACTTACCTTAGTCGCCTCTTACACCATCACCTCGGTAAAAATGAGTGTCATCTCAATTCTACAGGATACCAAACGGCATTTATAAAATAATAAAAAAGCTTTCGAAAAGTATTAATAATATTCATTTCAATAATATCGTGGATACAAGCATTGATCATATCATAGATATAGAATATCATTATAGTGGTGTTAGTTTTTGGTATATGTCGCTTACTAATCCTGCATGTAAATGGTTGGAGAGAGAATGGTGCAATTAGCATAAAATAGGTGTGTTTAAATGCGGATCATAGCAAAATAATTCATGGTTTTCTATGGACATCTAATATACCGCTAAAATGCAAAATTTAATAACATTAAATCAACTGTCAGATAATTACATAAACAGATAATGTGAGATACTATAATAGTATATGATGTATACAATTTGTTATTAATAATACATTGTTACTGTTGGTTAATATATTAGTTATTCCACGCTTAACTTGATATTGTTGAATAATCATATTGACATTTAGCACGATTTTATTATCATCAATTATTACTTAAGACTGCCGTTTCACTAGTTATTGCACTTCAATTTCCCTATAATTAATTTCGAGGCTATTTTTCTGTAGGAAATAAATTTAAAAAATGATTTGAAAATAATTTGAAATTTTTAATTTTTTATCTGTTTCAATCTTTTTTATAGTAAGTTATATTAAATATTATTTATCTGTGACCATTAATCAAAGTAGAGTATTAGTTAATGTATAAATATCTGATATTGGTTAATATATTTAGTATAAAAAGCATGAATATAATTAATTGTCAGTTTTGTCACTCGTGAGGTCTTATAAATAACATTAATTATAACGTTCTTATTAATTTAAAAGCTTAAATACTATAATGAACCTGTACCTTAATAAAAACTGCCGACAAGCAAAGTATATTGACTTTACAAATCATTTCTATAAACAAAAATACTCGTATGATACATTTACACCAGCGTATTTATATATTCTTGTTATATGAATGATAATAGAATGCTTTTATGATGTAATATTACATACTAATAGATAAATCTATCCGTTTCTATATATATTTTCATTCTTGCTTCCCGGCTTCGGTTATGAAGACAGGCGTATTAAAGGATATTTTTTGGCTGTGACTTTGATTTTATGTAATGCAATTGTTATTAATAAATTATATTGTACTAGCTGTGCCAGCGGCTTCGCCCGCGTGGAAATCAGCGTGTCACAATTTTTTTCTAGAATTCAAATTTTATACATAAAAATAGTAGTGTTAGTCATAAGAGATAGAGACATGCTTTTGCGGACTATTTTGTAGGAATTTTATAGATCTACAATTCTCATTGCATATTACAAAATTGAAGATTATTTGGTTGATAAGAAAGCCTGGATTTGAGGATCATTTCAGCTTCATACAAGACAGCGGTTTGATAATGTATAATTGAAAATATTTAAAAGATTGACCGCCGAGTTTCTTGCTGGTTCTTCTCGGTAAGAGCAACATTCCGAACCAGTTGTAGCTTCATTAATCATATTGATGCTTGACGATTCAAAAGTGCCTGAAATGGTTTATTTGAATAAAGATTATTTTGATTTTGATTTTGATTCTAGTACATTTCTTTAGCGTATCTCTGCTAGTTTACGCAGCGCACGCGACTAAAGCTCCCAGCTAGCAAGTTTTTAACAACTGCGCGATCTCTTCAACACAATTTACGTAATACCGATATGTACTATTTACCTAAACGATCAGGAAGTATTGCACTATCCTTTGGTGAAAACTGTACAAAAATTCGTTCAGTAGATTTTGAGAAAAACGATTACATACAGACAGACAGCTTTTTGGGACTTTGTTTTATAGTAAGTGTAGATTACTTAATTATAAATGTGTTATATTTTGAGTTTATTATTGAAATGTGGAGATCTATAGACGAAGCAGAGTGACCGGCATAGTTGATATTGTCGCGAACCTAAATTAGATATGAATATGGCACACCCTTCAAAGATCAGATCAACGATAGGATCCCTAGATGTTGGAATGACGACCAAAAATAGATCCAAGAGGCTGAGTCCAAGAGGCATGTGATTTTATGTCGTAGAATGAAAAGATCTTTGTCCTTTGTTGGAGAAATAAGAATATCATAAATCCAAAAGGACTTGTTTTATATGATTTCATAAACAACACGTTACTTACCTGATGACTGAAATATAGTATTTTGGTACTGAGATAGCGATAATAACATAGGCAACGCAAATATAATATTGCACATAGATATAAGGGGTATGCGGATTTTAAATGTAAATTGTTTTGGAGAAAATTGTCGACTATAAATAATTCTTATATTGAAGTAACTTGAAAAGAAAGAAGACATAAAACAAAGTATGAAACAAAGATGAATACATTACAATACAAGTACACCTATAATAGAATACAAATACATGAACACAATCTAAATTTTATAATTTTGGAAAAGTCTATACAGCTCGGCATGAACCGAATGTCATTAGCAATGACAACACTCGGCACTGATTTCGCCTAACTTATCGAATAAATTATTAGTTTTTTTTAAGCCATTTCATAAAATATCATTTAGTAAAAGGCGCAGCATTTACAGGGCTTGCAAGGTTTAAAACTCGTTATTCCTAATGATTCATCAAACTTGAACCAATGAGAACGGCAGTCGCGCTAGAATTGATTTCTCATATTTGTTACTATAGTTAAGTTCTAAATCAATACCGGCAATAAAAAGAAGAATTATGATTATAGGTCTATTGAATTAAATGAAAACAAACAAGTTTTAATTCCACTAGTTTAAAGGATATTGTCTTAATAAGATTATTTTTATTTTCCAATCTTCTGTTAGTTTGATATAGTAACAAAGATTTCACATATCATTACATAAAGTTAAAGTTAAAATAGTATTCTATTTTTATTATTTACTTATATTTGGGATTTATTGCTTACATAAAGTGTTTATGTCGGCCAATATCTAAAACGTTTCTCCTATATTCTACGTGACATCTTCGCATATTAACTCAACTAAAAACCAAAATCCAAAAATAGATTCGAATATTTTTTCCGCGAATGCTATGAATAATTACCATGAACACACTAACAAGATTTATTTATAATTTTATATATATTTATTTTATCTATCGCATCGATAAGGTTGCAAATGCACTGATAACCAATCGCATCAAAAGATAATCGATTACTTAATATGAAGTAACATAAATATAAGGTGTTATAAAATATTTTTCTAATATCAGTCTTGAGCCTGTTGAATAATGACTTACACTAAAACTTTGATACTTCTGTGTTTCGAGTTTTTTGTTCAGGTAAAGTTTTTGACCTGTTGCCCAGAGTTATTATGAAGATTTATAGAAGCAGGCGTTACTTTGCGGAATTCCATATTACAAGCAATATAACAGAACTAACTACTTTGCTATAATCCGCACGGGTTAAGCGAATGCATGCACATTGGCTTTGCATGCATTCGCTTAACCCGTGCGGATTATAGCAAAGTAGTTAGTTCTGTTATATTGCTTGTTATTATGAAGAAATAATTTTAGTTTTTCATTTACGTTTGTAATCATATTTATTAAAAGCAGTACCAGCAACTTTTTACGTCAACTTAAGTGTAAAAATTTCCTTAATTTTGTATAATGTTCTGTTTTGTAAATTCTGTTCTCAAAGAAAATTGTAATCGCAGTTGTACTCAATTTCATCAAAATTGCTTCAACAGATTAATTAACCTTAAAAGAGTATTAGACCGACAGACAGGTATATAGACCAATATTAGTTTAGATAAATAATTTTTTAAATAGAGACAGGAATATTTTTAATTACCCGACGTTTCAACCAAGTTAGATCTGCCGATTGCGAGCTGTTAGCCAGTTCATGATTATATCAGAATTGAAGATATAAGATCCAAATATTAAGATAAATATATATTTTTTATTCCAGCTATTTAAATCAATGTTTATAAATAAAGTTCTTTTCTGAGTTTTCTATAAAGCTTTGCGGGTAAATAAAATAGACGGATGACATTCATAGACTTGGAAATCTAAGAATGCCAAGCATGTACTGTACTGTAAGCAAATACTGCAGGTTTTAGTTGACAATAATTACTTTTTCCACAGAATACGCTCAGTCAAAGCAACTATGGAACTTACAATGGCTTTGGAAATATGGGGACATACGGTTCATATAATCCGTTAGCTACTCTTGGCCTAACACCATCCACGTCCGGTGTCACTTATACAGGAGGAAACCTTACACCGAATGCCGCTTCATACCCAATGTATACGGATGCAAGTTTATCAATGCCAATGGACGCAAACTTGGCTTTAATCGCTGGTGAAAGTTTAGTACCAACTAATGGGTTGGCTTTGATTGCAAGTGACAATGTTCCAACTGTTAATTTAGTATCGCCCGTGGCTGAGTTGCAATCGTACGGAGGTTCTGGTGTGGGCGATATAGTGGTGAGTGGTGACATGCCTGTGGGTGGTACCACTCTTGTAGCTGGTCAAGTGCCGATTATTGGCTCGGTTAGGTTCACAGGAGATGTGGCAGCGAGTGGTGTCATATCTTTGTCGGGTAAATGCGGTTGCGGAGTGTGAATTTCGTGTGATAGAACTTTTTCAGATAACTTAGTTATTGATTTCATAAAAGTGTACTAATACCCTAATATTTAAAGTATGTAATTCTTGTGTACATTGTGTGAGCTTAATTACCAGGCCAAGTTAGGCTTTGAGTTATCTGCAAAAACCAAATTTATTTATTCTAGGGCTAATAGATATTTTTTTAACTTACGGCTAAAGACAAAAAGAAAGCTGAAATAGTGAAACCACGTGATTCTTTCGAGGGGTCACGGTTTCAAACCCCGGGCAGACATCAATGAGTCTGGTAAAAACATATGTGTCTAATTGATAATTGCAATTTGTCTCACGTTCTTCAGTGAAGGAAAACATCGTGAGGAAACCTGCATATCTCTACAATTCCAGGGATATGTGTAATCTACCAATCCGCATTGAAGCAGCGTGGTAGGTCTTAGATCCAATCCTTCTCTCATTCTCTAAAGAAAACACTGTAAGAAAATCTGCAATTGCTTATGGTATTTGTGAAACCTATAAATTTTATTGGAACAGGATTGTGCATCAATTTTGTGTGTTGTTTTCACTGCAGATCAATCATTGTTTAACCATTTGACCCGCTCGAATTATATATATCTATTACGATGATTTGGCCTAAAAATCGTTAATCTAGAGCATAACTTAAAAAAAAAGAGCATAACTTATTGTCTACTATTATTTATGCCTAAAGACGTAACTACTTTTATAAATGCAAAGCAGACAATACGCACCGTTTATTTTGTTTTGCCACGTCAGTTTTAATAATAAGTAGAATCTGCTTAAATATGGCAAATTCTCTAGGTTATAGAAATAATACGTATGATTAATGGCTGGCTGATTAATAGTCAGCGCTTTAAAGTGATAGATAAGTTATTTATTATAAAATAGTTGTCAAATTTCTTTTTAATAAACATTTTGATTAAAATTTCCTTTTAATTTAACCTTAGCATTTAAAGGGTTCTTAAAAAAAATATATGTTATTAATTTCAAAATGTATCCTACAAATATACGATAAACCTTTAGGTATTCTATAAACAGAGACATGCACACCGTACAGGCGTTTTTCCTTAATTCCAAAATGTAAAGGTAATTATAAAATTATATTATTGTAATCTGGTTCAAAGAAAAACAATATTATGCCCCAACTTCACTATTAGGGATGATCATTGATCGTGTGATTGTCTATGATTGATTATGATTTGGATCGAAAAGTATGACATAAATTTTAACAAGTTTTTTTATCAGGGAAAATCCCGTATGAGTCTTCGCCGCTCGAGCGGCGGGTTTATCGGGCTCCGGCCAACTGAAATATACATTTATATATATTTACTAATCTATATAATGTAAGCAATATAACAGAACTAACTACTTTGTTATAATCCGCACGGGTTAAGCGAATGCATGCAAAGCCAATGTGTATGAAGCAGGCAAAATCTACGCATCTTATACATGCAGGACAAGCCACCACATGCACCCCAAAGCGCAATTCACTAGCAACAAAGCACACAAAAGCAGCACACACAGCCACCACCACAATCTCGACGATCGTTTCGCCCCGAAACCGAAGCATCATCAGGAGGATAGGCTCCACGACAAAAATCGTAATGGCATTACGATTTTTGTGCGGATTATAGCAAAGTAGTTAGTTCTGTTATATTGCTTGTAATATTGAATTCCGCAAAGTAACGCCTGCTTCTATAAATCTATATAATGTAATCTGCACCTTTCCACATTCTTTTGCTGTTATTCCGTTCACTAAAGGTTGTCTGTAAGAATTGCTTAGAGCAATTAGACCGCCTTGGTACTGTGCAGATTTACCTATCGCCAATTGTTTATACGTAGTTTTTATAAATAAATAACCTGTCATTACTCAACCACACTACTGGTATCGAGGACAGGGTACCGTGTACAAATTACGCCATCCCTGTGAATCTCAACTCTGAACCCCAGAGTGCGCGATCTTTGGCCCCTCCCTCGGCTAATCGATGCATTGGGAGCACCAGATGCATCGCCAACCTCGGGGACCTTTTCAGATGGGTGAACGACCATTCGGAACGCCCGAAGCTCCCCATAGAGGCGGCAAACGATGGACTTGAACGAGTCGCCTTCATAAGTCAACTTAAGTTGACTTTCATTAACAAAGATGTCAAATTTATATCACAATATCAAACGCATTATGCTATAAATATTTATATCAACACTTGTGTCATAAAGTTGGCAAATATGTTTAATATTCAGCCTATTTGGTAACTTTTCTTTTACTTTTAGTAGTAAATTTCTTCTTATCTTATTAAAATTAAAATTATTCTTTATTCAAATAAACTTGTAAATGCTTTTGAACCGTCAACCCTCTGCTGATTCGGAAAGCTGTTCTCACCGAGAAGAGCTAGAAAGAAACTCAGCGGTTGCTCTTTTCAGATAATAATTCCTATAAATATAGTAATAAATTAGTCGTTACTAGCTTGTGCATCTATATTTTCAAACCTTCTGTATAACGGAACCGAAAAAATTTGAGGGTAGTAACAAGGCAATTTCAAATGCACACGGAAAATGTACGACTCAACATTGGATTAAAACATCGAATAAAAATCACATTTTCAGAAACTTTATTATTGTTATATTATATGAATACATTATTAAAAATTTGCTATTACATTTACTATTACAACTATTAAATCATAGTACTCCAGGTACTGTAATTATTTCGCTATTTATTTATTTATTAAAATAATTGCAGTTTACCTCGGTCCATGACGTTCCGCATTACTTGGGTATATTCTATTAAAGAAGGTACTGATTCGCACAATTAGATATAACTTCCGCTAGTTGGTTGCCAAATGACTCAGCCACGACTGCCGTGCCAGCTGATGGCACAGCTCCATCAACGCTGATCATACCATAGACTGGTATGCAACCACAAACCTTTATCGTCCCACCAACTGGCAGCTCTCCTGTCATAGTAATATCACCATATTGCAATGAAGGCACTATTTCTGATAGTATAGGCGTGAACTGCATATTGGTTATTCCGCTTTCAAATCCCAAATTTGGCAGAAAATTAGCATTGGCAATTCCATTTGGTAGCGCACCAAGCGCTTCATTTGCTAGAATATTGTTGGCAAACATATTTGTGTTCACAAAAGGTTCGTTTGCCAATACAGGATTGCCACAATTTGGAAGGTAGTTTCCGGCAATAGCGTTTGGTGCCAAATTGTTTACACCAAATGGACCAATAGCACTATTAAATCCTGTCGTCGCTAAATTATTTGGTAAAAATGGATTCATGTTGTTTTGAAGCATCGGCAAGCACCATGCTTTCTGAAAAAAGCATATTCTGTTATTCGTTAACTTAAATATAAAACTCTTTTGTCATAATACTAGTTACTATACTCCAAAACGGCTTGACCGAGTTTGACATTTTATATGCATATTCTATCCGTCTAAGAATCGGCTACTACCTATTTTTTCATACCCTTAAGTGATAAAGGTTATTCCTAAAATTTTTATTTTATTTTTTTAATAAATATACTAGAAATTCCATAGAAATCATTTATATGGCAAAACAACGCCTATTTTTCAGCTATTTTATTTATACATAATACGCTACAAAGTAAAAATCGGCATGAAATTAAAAACATGATGTCATGTTGGTAATGTTGGTAGTAATGTTTTTATTCTTTTTGGTATTTAATTTAGACAATATTTTAATCTGAATAAATTAATACCATAATAAAAGAGAATTTATAAAAAATGACGTTTAAATGAACAGATAAACAATAACAAAGACATGTAGGCTACTTATTGCCTAAATTATAATCATTTTGTTTAAAATTGAAAAATTATTAGTTTCATTTTGACGTATTTAAATTAACAAAATCTAAAATGGAAAATTATAAACTCTAAACTTTGGAATATATCATTTTTTATAACGGTATTTAAGTATCAAGTTGAATATTAAGATTATAAAATTTAAATACACCCATTTTTGTTGCATCATCCGATCAAATATAAAAAGGGTAATGATTCTTATAGACCTGAACAGATTCTTACGAATTATAGCTAAGCTAACACGCTCAATATATCAATCAAAAAAAATTTAATCAAAATTGAATCGTCCATCTGAAAGCTAATGACCTAAATTTTTGTATCTCAATAAAAAAAATGTCTATGAACAAAAACTATATATTGTTCTACAATAAGTAATTTAGAATTATAAAATACACTCACATTTAAAATAATGGCTACCACAACTTGCTTTATTAATAACTTCATATTTAAATTTTTTATCAATAATGAGGCATTTGTCAAAACACTAACCAATATATACATTATGGAATTGTGTTATCTATATATTTCAGTAATTTTAAAATATGGAATAAAGCCCTTATCACGGTGTTACTTAATTTATAAATAATCTGTAACGAAATCTAAATGTAGACAAGTATTAATAACATAATTTTCACAACCAATCGATTGTTTCAATGTAATTTCGCAGTTAGACACAGTCTAATATTTTATTTCGAATTTTAGTAATATACTGTTACGAGCAAGCGAAAAGAGTTCGTAATGCGCATGTCATAGAATTCGAATTGGACCGTGGCAGTGTTACGAACATGCGAAAAGACTTCGTAATTCATATGTCATAAAGTTCAAATTGGACAGGTGCAGTTTACGAACATGCAAAAAGGGTTCGTAATTTATATGTCATAGAGTTCAAATTCACTTAACGCTATAAAAGGTGTTTACAAAATATTTTTTTACGATCTCCCCAAGATATCGCGAATGTTCTCGAACATCGGTTCGTTCGATATATAAGCAGACGTATTGTGCGCCTCGAGATTCAGTTTGCGAATAGCGATCAAGACTTAATAAACAAGCGAAAATAAAAGTGATATAGTAGTGACCTCGGCATTCTTATTTGACAACCAACTGTATAGAGACTGTAAGTACTAAGTTTGTAGTAAAAAGTTGAATAAAGTGTTTTTTAACTAGTCACCGGGTATTTTCATCCAAATCTACAAACCTGTACGTAACGAAACGCTGAAATCTCTATTGAGGGGAAGGAACTCAAGACAAGGGACTGCGCTTTTAATTATTCATGTATTCTTCCCATTTACTCGCGACTTGGTTGTCTTTGAGTAATTTTATTGTGTACGATCTTCTATTGTATCACTAGAAAACGCTGTTTGAGCCCTAAGAGGTGAAATGGCGACCTCAAAATGTCGTAATCGCCTTAGTGAAGTAAGTTAGCAGTTAGTCAATAAGTCTACAGACTGAAAAGTCATGAAGAGTCCTTTATTTTACAGTGATCGTCTATCACGTCACGTCGTTGAGAAAGAAGAAGCGTAAGATCATTTTGTACTGCTTTAACGTTTTACTTGAATGCTTTGTTGCAAACATTTTAACGTGCATGTAAAGTTTTTATTAATTTTTATGGTTTAGCGAAATATGAGCTTAATATCTTCAAATTCTTAAAATAAAAATTTTATTAAAAAATTTTAGGCATAGTCGCAAGGTAAAATAATAATATTCGTTTTTTAACTAGGTAAACCTACCTGGGTTTTAGCTTAAACATTTTTTATTTATTTATTAAGAGTTAAGTGATTTGGCAATAATTTGTCCTTTTTCCTTCATGTTAGAGCACCTTTCCAAATCAGTCGTAGCTTCATTTTAATTTGACGACTCAAGAGTGCTTGCAAAGGCCAATTTGAATAAGGACACTTTGATACTCTGTCCCGATGGATATTCGTCATTCTGAGTCGGTGCACGTTTTTAAGAGTCGTTTGAAAAACTACTATTTATCTATTTGTTAATATTAGTATTTAGTATATTATAGGTAATATTAGTATGTATTATACTATAGGAATATGTATTAAAGTATGTATCTTATACAGTATATGTGTAGTATTAGTATTCAAATTTGTGTAATCTATTATAATTTATGTATATACACGAAATATCTTCTCCATTATATTTCTGTCGCACCACCCTATTCTTGTTCTAAGATCCTTTTAAAAACTTACGGGTTGTCTGTAAGAGATCGCTGTAGGCGATAAGACCGCCCTTGCAAGTTCCTGCAGATAAACATTACTTGTAATATCTTGTACATATAATATGTATGTATTTACTTTTCTTCTGTACGCAAAAAGTATTAATAAATAAATAAAAATAAGACATTTGAATTTGAATTTGGATGTAAAAAAATAAGAAAGAATCAAAGCTAAGAAGATATGTCAAGTTAAATCATATAAAATACAAATATAAGAGAGGGGAATTTCTTAAAAAGGAATATTAGCCTCTAATCGAAAAGAAGTGTTCGAGAATTATACAAAAAATCCAAACTGTTTATATATAAAGGTCAAGTACCATTGAAAAGAGGGATTTCAAGCTTTATTTCTTATTTTTTAAGTGTTTACAAATATTATTAAATATTATTTCAGTAGGTAATAAAAATGAAAGCAAGGTCAGTTGCGAAAATGTTTCAAACTCTATAAAAATAGTAATAGTATGATGAAATTGACTACGATTTTTTCTAAACAAATCGATATGATGTTCGAATTATGTCATCGGTGTAACACTGTTGGTATGATTTATTTACGTAACTTATATGTTGTATAAAAATGTACAGTAGCTAATATGGACCATCGTAACCTATCACTTTATATTATTCATCATCATCCTCCTGCCCTTATCCCACTTTAAGTGGGGTCGGCACAACATGTTATAAACATGTTATCACATGATTTGCCTGCGTATTTTACGACTTACCTTAGTCTTATTTTACGACCCCTCGGTAAGAAAGAGGGTGGTCTATTCTACTCAGCCATACCACACGGCATCTATCACATTATATTATTATTCCTAATTTTAGGTGGAACTGTTCTTACAGTAATTTATTGAGTTGTTCGGAAAGGCATTTCGTTTTTTATGTGAAATGAAAGACAATTTTCCTATACTGAATATTACTAAATCAAACACTTTTTGTTATCTTTCTGGTAGTAGGATGAATACACGTTTTTAAATTTTTGGCCCTTGCTGGCAAAAAAACTCATCAAATGAAGAGGTCAAAAATCACCTTGATCGGTATTTTTGATCAGTTTTTTGATGCCTTTTTTCATCGTTCTCCATGAGAACTCTCTTTCTCTCTCTCGGGTTTGAACATGGGGAACTCCTATATCGATCTTCGAGCTTGATTCCAGGCCTTTGAAGTTTTCACAAACAGTTGACTTCGATAAATTTAAGCTTTCACCTGTCTCACCTGTTGTTATTCGTCGGTTTGCATCAACTTACGCCTTTATATCTCTATTAGCTGCGACTTATCTTCCAGAACGTGGTGTATGTTCGACATCAAAATTGCCAGATCGAAATTTTACAAACCAGTTTTGGCACTAGGGTTCTATCAACACCTGCTCTTCATAAACATCGGTTAATTTCTTTCGGGTTTGAACAGCAATTTACACTTTTTTATAATAAAAAGTAAAAAATGGCGAAAATGCTGCTGATTGCTTATATATTTAAGAGGATATCGATCAAAAACTACTGCGTAGATTTAGCTTATGTAGCCACCTCGTATCGCGAGGCGCAGTTAACTCATTTGTAATTCGGACCGTGACTCAGAAATATTATTCCTATATTCTATATACTATATACTCAAATGCGAATTCATCATAATTGTAATTTTATTATCATCAGTTTTTCACCATAGTGAAATAACACTGTAATGTGTCGGGCATTACATGTTAGTGAAATTATTGCATAGTTTTTAAGATAGCAGCTATGACAGCTATGATAGTTGACCGATGAGACCGTGTGGCTCTTTCTAGTGGGTCACAGGTTCAAATCTTGAGCAAGCACCAATGAGTTTTCAGTTAAAACTTGTGTCTTTTTCATAATTGTACTTTATCCACACGTTTTTCGGTGAAGAAAAACTTTCTTAGGAAATCTGCATATCTCTAGATATTTATCGGGATATTTGCACCATTTTGCATTAGATCACGATGATGGGTATACGCTCGAAACATTCTCTACAAAAAAAGATAAAAGACTTTACTTTACTTTACTACTTTACTACTCAGCAGTGGAATGGCAACAGGCCGACACTTCTTACGATAAAATAATTGCAATGTTAGAAAATGAAATATTTATTCTGCAGATTGGTTAAAAGTAACCCGGTTAACAAATGTGTTAATTTAGATTATAAATGTAGAATGTGGATGGATATGTGACTTGAGGAAGGCCTAGGAAAGAAAGGATAGGGACATTTGGCTTGTGCGAAGCATGAAATGCATACAAAATGAGTAGCTATGTAGAGGTGACGAATGATAAGAGAGAATGAAAGAGACAAATATGTTGTACTGACCCCACTTATAGTGGGATAAGGGCAGGAGAAGGAAGTTTATTTAGGAGTATATTATAAACTCTCCTCCTCGCGTCGGTGTCCTCAATGCTGAGGGTCGTGACCCCCTCCACGGATTAATTTGTCACGGACAATGTTGCGCCATCGATGTCTGTTCTTCGCAACATGGATGGCTTCATGCATATGGCTGTCGAGAGTGGTGTGGATTTAATCTGTCCAGCGCATTGGACTTCATCCTATGGTCGCAAAGAGTGATGACTATCTTTTCGAGATTGTCACCACTCTTCCGGGCGATATGACCGAAATACTCAAGGACTCGTTTCAGGCAGATAGTCGACAGGCTAGCTATGATCTTGAGTTCCTTGAGTGTCGACACATAAGTTCTTTTAGCTGTCCAGGAGATGCGCAAGATTCTTCAGCACCACATTTCGAAGGCGTCCATGTTGAAGGTGGTCAAGTGCTCTGAGCGTCCATGTTTCGGCCCCGTAAAGGAATATGGAAAATACCAACGTTCTGACAAGTTTTGTCTGGTGTCATTCCTGATGTTGCTGTCCTTCTATATACCTTTTAACTGGCCCATGGCGTCTTTGGCCATTCCAATTCTGCGCCTGATTTCCACGTCACAAGTGCCGGTGTTCGAAATGCTAGAGCCCAGGTAGATAAAATTGTCTACTTTGTCGAATTTTAAAGAGCTAGTGAGTTCCAGTTTGTGTGTGCGGTCAACTATCAACAGCTTGGTCTTCTCCTTGTCGATCTGCAAGTATATTATAAACTATGTGTGTGCCAAATATTGTTTTATTTTGTTCATTGTTTTATTTTATTCTTTCTTTCGGGGTAGGAAACGTATCACCTCTACACTTTTGTCAGCAGCAGTTTAGAGATGCTACTCGTGGTAGAGCCAGATCCTTTTTACAACGACACATAAGGAACTTTAATACACCGGCCGGCCTAAGGTACCTTCAGCTAAAGCGTCAAATCCCCTTATTCGACGACGGGAAGTCTCCATACGGACTTCGATTAATGATCTTGAGGAAGCAGTCTGTGTTGTACTCGCCTGTAACGGATTGGTAACCGCGTTGTATAACATAACATAACATTATGTCTTACGGAATATTGTTATGGGGTATTTTGTATTACAAAAAGAGCCATGCGTGGCATTTACAATTTAAATTCGCGTGATTCCCTGCGAGAGAAGTTCAAGGAAACAGGTATTCTTACATTGGCTTCACGGTATATTTTTAGTAATTTAATTTTTGTACATATGAATATAAATAACTATAAAAGGATTGGCGATGTATATAATAGACAAAGTAGGAACTGACATAAACTTGCAGTTCCAGCTTTGCGCCTTGCAAAAGTTCGTAATTCGTTTGTGGGTTTGGGGTAAGATTCTATAATAAAATTCCACATTCTACTTTAACTTTACCATTACAGAAGTTTAAAAATACTATTTAAAAAAGGCTAATTCAGAAAGCCTTTTATACTATTGAAGATTACCTAGACGATAAGAATGCATGGATATAGCTTCTCTTCAACCCTGTACAAGACATTAATAACTATATGTAACTAGTGATAAGATTTATATTTTAAAAAGAGCAACCGCCGAGTTTCTTGCTGGCTCTTCTCGGTAGGAACAGCTTTCCGAACCAGCAGTAGATGTTGACGATTCAAAAGCACTTGTTTACAAGTTTACTTGAATAAAGAATATTTTGAATTTGAATTTGAATATCCGGCTGCGTAGAATAGACCACTCTCATTTCTTACCGAGGTGTCGTAAAAGACGACTAAGTTGATGTCACGCAGGCGGCCGGTCGTAAATATGTAACAAAATCATGTGACAACATGTTTGTAACATATTGTGCCCACCCCGCTTAGAGTGGAATAAGGGCAGGAGAATAGTGATTATTCTATTATCATGACCAACCATAAACAATCCAAATTTCCATATCTTTGAGTCTTTGTGTCCACCATCTTTGAGTCAAACTATTTATTAATCTTCAATCAGTTACAAGAATATTCAAGGGAAAATAGATCTATTATATCAACGCAATTGAAATAACAACTGCCTACATTACAGTCTGACTACAAATTGACTAGATTCTAATGACCCGCCAATGACGTTAAAGTAAGAACGTTCACAGCAGCTGACCAAAATACTTTCTATATTATTTTTGTATATTTTTTACTATTGTAAAGAACATCCATAATGAAAGTACTTTAATGGTTAGAGTCTGGTCGTATGTTGAACTCGTATATAACTCGTGTGAAACTTTTATAAAATCGTGTGTTGAACTCGTAACTATAGGGATAACAATTAGGGAATAAAAAATATTTTGTGTTTATTACTTTATTTACGAATACATATTACTTGTGTCGATAACATTATGAAAAATATTAAAACTAGGATGAATTTCGGTGTCGGAGAAAGTCCTTTGATATTTGCTGTTTCTGAAGCTGTCGATTTTTAGCGATTAGATTTACCTTAAATAGAGACAGCTTTTCATATAAAATTCGTCGTTATAAATGTTGACACATTGCATCTTTTATTTTTTCCTATTTTATGTGTTTTGCTATAAAGTATATTTTTGGTCAATTTCCTTATATTTATTTTTTTATTTATTTAGATATTTTTATATTTTAAAAACAGGATTTATTGTAATTTTTTTTTCTAAAGTTAACCAAAAACAGATACATAAGTAAATAAACAGACAAAGTTCACAATGGTTCACAGCAGGAGGCGCGTCTCGTTTTATACTTTGTTATACTGAAACAAGTACGGAAGGTTGTGTTCTTTTTCTTTTATAGTGATTTTCATTTCAGATGAGTGATTATAGGGATAGTGTCGCAACAAATAATGGGAGGGAAAAATAGATTCGTATAGTTATATTTGTCTAATTACACACGCGCAGAGAAATAATCATGGCGCGTTCTTAATTTTAGAAAGTTCTCAGTTCACCTTCAAAATGAAATTTACTCACTACGCGCGCACAAAACAGAGCTCACTCCTTTTTGTAATATGGCACATCATGGTCTGGCTTCCTTAGCTGGCTTCCTTGGCTGGCTTTCTATACTTATTATTTAAAACATCCCTTAAAGCTGTATAAGTGTGTATGTGATCGATTTTCTCAAAATCTAATAAAAGGATTTGGCACTGTTTTTACTTCAGGTTAGAGCAATTTGCCCGGAAGTGTTACATTAATAGTGCATGTATTTTGTATGTATTTTATATGTAAACTGTGTTAAAGAGGTCGCCCGTCGGGAGTTGTAGTCGCGTACGCCGCGTAAACCAAAAAAGATACACTAAAGTAATAAGAGAGTTGTAGATCTATAAAACGCTACAATAAAGTCCACGAGATCATATCTCTATCTCTTATGGTTAACTTATTATAACTACTTTATGTTCAAAATTTATTCAACTCGGAAATTATAATATGCGGCAATAAATAATGCACATCGAGACTTAGAGAGACAAATCGGCTAGATTCTGCTTCATAGAGCATTGTCTCTGTCGCACAGACTGACGAACCCGTGAGAAACGACACATACTAACTGAGTGACAGTGACAGCGCTCTACGAAACCGAAGTAGCCGGGCTGTTTCGTTCTAAGTATCGATGTGCATTATTTAATGCCGGATACTATACATTATTTTAAATTGAAATTTGACAAATGAAACGCTTACTCGGTTTTTGCTCTGTTAGTAACGTTTGACATGACAATACTGTACTTATATCACAATATTATTATGATAACGATTAGGTAGGAAATAATAAAATAGAAACTTAATTTATTGTAAGATGCATTTAATTTGGTAAAGGTATACAAATTATATTAAACGATACATGCATTTTAACTGTTTTATTAATAAGTAAAATTTTATAGAAATATATATTTCAAACATTTTATATTTATGTATATGGTTTTATGGTTTTTTTTACCTCTTTAGACAATTTTTTACAAGTTTTTCATTTTTAATTTAATGTATGTGATATAATAATTCTATAATATTAAAATATTTTTTGATTATTTTTTATTTTTGATATACTATATTTATATAATCGTAGTGTTTTTTTCGCGAATAAAGAGAAGAAAATGTGACGTTTTGTTTATGAATCCTATATGTGTCCATTTGACTTATAAAAATGTTGTACAAAAAGAAGAGAAAAGCATATAATAAATACAATAAACCAATCATGCAATAAAGAAAATATAATAATATATATATTAATGCAGTTAAAAAAGAAACAACTACAGTTAGATAAGTGAATAGCGTAGTTCAAACAATCCTTAGTGATATTTCAGAACGAAAAAGAAATACGGAGCATAAACTAATCATAACGATGATAGACAAAAATATATCGAAAAATTCCAGAAGAAATATAAAATACTATACAATAATATAATAAAGAAGAAATAGGATAAATAGAAGCGTCTATAAATACACATACAAGAGATATTGCATTAAATTTAAAAGTTAGGGAAAAAGATATCATATAATATTTTAATATAAAAGAATTATAGAATAAGGCATGCGACGTATTAATGAAAAAATAAACTGTAAAATTCTAAAGGACATTGACAATAAAGACAATACTGCGAAATCTGCGGGAATCATAAAATATGGCGGAAATCGTAACATACAAATAAGAATGACATGATATATAAAAGCAAAATTCGAGAAAAATGCCGTAATATATAAAGATTTTAAAAATATATACAGAATAGAAGAAAAAACAAGCATAAAATAATAAAAATATATAATACATATTATACGTTCTGAAACTAAACGAATAATTAAGAATTAGATGTCATTGTTATTACGTAAGAAGAAAAACAGAGATTGTTAAAAGACAATAATAGGCTGCCCACTAACTTTTTCTTTTCCAGATATCTAGGCTTTCTTTTAAAACTTTATAGTCTGCAAATGAAAACATTCCAGCTTGCACATCACTTTAGTCATTCATAAGGCTGTCAAAATTGTCGCTAAAATTGAAACTTCACTGTATAACTACGTATTTATTTATGAAAACGAAAGAATTTTTTGTTTTTGTGCAGACAAGTTGATTTAATGATCACAAGGTACATTTAAGTCAGACATTTCGTAACTTAAATATCGTTCCCTTTTCATAAATAAAAAAAAAATGTATAATACGTTTAGAAACAAAAATATACGAGTATATTTACTTTTAAGAAATTTGTACCTACTTGAAATGAGCAAAATGAGTGATACAAAATTATTTCTTATTTAGCAATTTTAAAAATTTGTTTAGGTTTGAATTCAGAAATCGCTTTACAACAATTTTTTTAATCTAAATAATATTTATAATTCATTTTATCGAATATGTATTTAATAAGTCTCGCATATAACTTGAACGTTGCCCAATAAAACTTCTTGTCGTATAATCGTTTTACTCATTACAATTGAAATTTATAAAAATGCTTGAGAAATATATTTTAATTGTAATGAGTAAAACGATTTTATTTTTAAAAGTTAAACATTATATATTTGATTTGAGAAATAATACTTTTGGGCTTTGTTGGAGTTTTTCCGTCAAAATGTTAATTGGATTTTATTTGGTTGTAAACGAAATTTAATTTTTAGAAAGTCTACGACTTACATTATTTGTCTACGAATACTTCTACGTTATGACGATACAATTCTTTCTACATAAAATACTCGTTGGTATAATAACTCTGTTTTCGATATTAAAGACAAAAGTATAATGCAAGCATTGGTGGCTTAACGGCTTGAGTTAAAGATTACAACATTACCGCGTGAACGTGTTAGATTGATTATAACATTTATATTTTATCACGTATTTTTCGGTTAAGAAACTTTCATATCTTGCACTACTGACTGCAACCTGTCTAAGTAACACTGAACTCTTTGGAGGCCTTTAGTTAGCTAAGTATTTTATTGGGTAATTTTATTTTATTATGTAGGCAACACTATATACTAGGTCATTAATATCAAGTCATGCGAAGCTTGTGGAGTTTTTGGTTGGTTTACTCGCAGGATAAGCTCTAAAAAAAAGATAGATATATAATATTAAAAATGAGCGGGCGCGGCTCTAGCCTCAATTTCTTTTACCAATCGAATCTGCCTATAAAATTCTTTACACCTATTGTATACATGGGCGTTAATGAAAAAAATTATCTCACCCAATATCCAAATAATTTTATAAAGAAATATTTTTTATCACCTACTTATTTTACTCGTCGAATCCGAATATCTATCTAATATCTTTCAATGATTTAATCTTGTATATCCGAAGATTAAGGTTACATGTCCTATGTATAAGCATAAGAAATGTGACTTTATTCTTCAAATGGGATATATCTCTATTAAATCTGAATTGTTTTTTTGTGCATCTCTTTTTATATTCTAAAAAGTTTTGTTAAATGTTATAAATACCCTTGTCGGGTAAAATGTTTTGTTGTCATTTTTTTATAACTTGCCGCCATTGATCAATGTCATTGTCAAAAGTCAATTATAATAAATGAAAATCTTTTCAAGAAACGTTATTTAACTCCTCTCACCCGCGCTAGCAATTGAGGCATGATTTTCTAGAGTAAGAAAGTGTAAGTCACACTTCCAATATTACAATATAGAGAAATAAAGAGACAGCTAATGGGCACCCCCATTACATATCTATCTGTCACTCTTTTTTATCTGTGAGTAGACAAAGATGAAATATATGAGTTTCATCATCCCTCTTATTATTTATTGTGACTCTCTCACTAACCTCTAAAGCTCCACTACTCTAGTATAATAACTCTATGATCATAATCCAACTGAAAAGTATTAGGTTACACATATCATTCTCTAGTCTATATAAAAGTTCTGAAGACAAAAGAGATCGCATGAAATTGCATAACCTTATCACTTATAAAATTTTCCATACTTAGTTTTATTATAAAAAAAAGTAGGTTTTATTTCTCTCACAAGCAATTGTGGGTTCAACGCCTTGTTTACTGAAATATAATTGAAATTGAACTATATTAGTTATCTTTAACTACCTAAATTAGCTATATAGATACTCGGAAAACTTTAGAATATTACGACTATTATTTATTTCGTATGTATGTACGCTGTTATGTTATTTTACGCGAGTTTTTAAATTTTTATATTGATAGCATTTTCTCTACTACGTAACTATTTTATTGAGTATATTTTTATTTAAACATTTTTAATTTTTATCTCTTTCAACGATTTTTTCGAATATAACCCTAACGACTTTCACAGCTTCACAAGCTTAGAAGCGTTGCCGAGGGTAAAAAATGCGATTAAGCTCAAAAAAAAATTAGAACTGAAATAAGCTTTCTAAGCCACGAATATATATGAAAGAACCCCGTTATTGAAACTAACCAAAAGAACGATAAAGTGACCAGAATATTGAAATTTAATTTTGTCATAATATATTTTTTCCTAACATTACTTTCACAATCATCCTTCAAAAGTAGGTGTGTTATAAAGGATAATTCGAATTTAATAAGTATTCGTTATTTAGCATCGACATAACTCGCTACTAGCTTTTGAAACGTTTAACTGGTGTTAAATCTAACGCAGCCGCTAGCACGATTCATCGAAACCATTTCTTCCATATCTTAGTTTGCTTAACTACATAACTATATCAAATAAAGTCGTGGCTTAGAAAATTGAATCAAATATAATTGCTTACATCAATAACTATTACTTTAAACGTTATCAAATGTATTCCAAAACATTATTACTAGTTTTAGAATATTAACGTATTAATCCTATCGTAATACGTTTTACAGCACGAAGGTGTTGTAAGGAGTGCCGTAACCACAGCCGCAACCGCTGACTACTGGTGAAATTGGTGCAACCAAAGGGGTGATGGTTGTGCCATAACCACCACAACCGCAGTTACTTACAACCGGGGCGATGGAGGTGATTGGTGCGATTGGCGAGATAGTGTTGGCACAGGAGTAACCGTAAGGCAACTTGTCAGACAAAAGACTGCTCACGGTAAGGAGAGATAGGGTGTCTGCGAGAGAAACGCCTACGGAGTTCGATGAGGTGATTGGAGTTACTACAGCAGTAGCAGGTATACATTGGCTGTATGCGCTCTGGAATAAAAAAACAGTAAGTTAAGAAGAAATTATAAAATTCAGAATATACTTTATTAAATTAAACTTGTAAAGTGCCTTTGAATCGTGGACATTATTGCTGGTTGCATTGCATTATAAGCTGTCGAAAGAGCTAGCCAGAAACTCGGTGGATCTTTGGATGGATGGTTGAAACTATATCCACGCATTCTTATCATTTATGTAAAATTCAAAAATAGGCTTTATGTATCAGCTTCTTTTTTGCTTTTTTGCCATTAAGCAAAGCTAAAATTGATCATGGAATTTTATTATAGAATCTTATGTCTAAACCCACAATGACCTAAAAGCAGGATCAAATTCAAATTCAAATTCAAAATATTCTTTATTTAAGTAAACTTGTAAACAAGTGCTTTTGAATCGTCAAAATCTACTTCTGGTTCGGAAAGCAGTTCCTAGCGAGAAGAGCCAGCAAGAAACTCGGCGGTTGCTCTTTTCAAACAATAATTCTTATCACTAGTTACATATAGTTATTAATGTCTTGTACAGGGTTGAAGAGAAGCTATATCCACGCATTCTTATCATCTAGGTAATCTTCAATAGTATAATAGGCTTTCTGAATTAGCCTTTTTTTAATAGTATTTTTGAACTGCTGTATTGATCCTCAAGCTTATGTTGCTTCCTACTTTGTCTTAATTAAAAAAAACTATAAGCGAAAATTATCGCGTAACCATGCATATCCTGACTTCTATGGATGGACTTTCAAAGTGCAAAGTGTCGACTCTCGGATGTCTTATCATGGAAGATTACCACGCATTGATCTTGGGTCACTTAGATGCAGCTAACTTTTGCAGGTTACAAGTCCGTTTAGTGAGAGTTCGCAACTTAAACATTATATGACCCACAGAAATTGGATACGTATTATCTATAGAGTGTCGAGAACGTATGTGGGTAACTTTAGTAACTACAGCCCATTTTCTTGCTTTTGATTTAATCACCTAGAAATGCGTTAAATATAACTCCCTTCATCGCATCTTGGGTGCTTTTTATGATATGTAATCAGTGACTAGGTTTTAGATCCACAAATTACTACTCTCAACACGTACTGTTGGGGAATTTCGATTTTTAAGCAGAAAGTAAGCCCTTTCTTATTCTTTTCTACTAATAAATATTTAATATTGCACATAGACTATAAACAAAGTCTTGTACCTTTCGATCGGTCTTTTGCATTTTGAATTCAGCGAACCTTTTGAAAGCTCCATTCTTCCCAGTGTAGATATGATATTTGATATGTTACCAAGTTACTATTAAATTTGTTTATATTTTGACAATGATGTGTATTTATTACTTTAATAAAAACAATAAAGGGCATATTCGATAACTTAGTTTCATACCAACAGCATAATATTGTTAATTCGAGATAATTCATCAATTGAATATAATTCAATGAAATATAACTTAATACGCGGTTGGTATGTCAAATATTGTTTACAAACATAAAATTTTTGTTTGGATGCTTTTAAATTACTTAATTTAGGTAAGTTAATTTATAAATTAAGTTTAATGTTAATGTATACAGGCCTAAGACAAATAACATAATAATATAAATAAAAAATATGCTATATTTTTTTATATTTTATTTTAGTTATAAAGAATAAGTTAAAATTTAAATTATTTGATATTTTAGCCTTAGCCTTGTTTAATGTTAAAAAACTAACATACCTGAAGAGCGACGATTCCAAAGACAAAAATAAGCACGACCTTCATTTTGGATATGTAAACGAATTATAGAAGAAATGAATGCAAATCTAATATTTATATACATAGAATTTTGAAACGTTTATCTATATTATAGGAAATAGTTACATTTGTACATGAGAAAGTACGATTTTTGAGTTTTCTGTCAGAACTGATAATGTATTGCACTAATACGGTTGAAGTAATTTTAGTCTTGCATGTACTTAAAAATGGCGTCAACGTTATTCGCTTCACGCTTGACTTTACCAACGTGTCGAGAGGTAGGACAAAATCAACCTAAATAAATGTATTTTTAATGTCGTAATATAAAATAATAGTTATTCCCAGAAAGATATTTCAGTGTGTCTATGCAATTGCAGTTAGACACAACCATACAGTTAGACACATACGAAACGATTCTTGCATTTCATCAGACAAAATCTATGATTCAGAATTATTAGTGCCTTATTAAGCTATCAAAAACATACATGACTAATTTAATACACATCATCATCCTCATTATCCTCTTGCCCTTATCCCACTCTAAGTGGAGTCGGCACAACACGTTACGAACATGTTGTCACATGATTTGGCTGCGTATTTTACGACCGGCCGCCTGCCTGACGTCAACTTACCTTAGTCGTATTTACGACCCCTCGGTAAGAAAGAGGGTGGTCTATTCTACTCAGCCGGATGCCACTACGGTGGGTCAACTTACCTTAGTCGCCTTTTATAACATCTCGGTAAGAAATGAGGATGATCTATTCGACTCAGCCGGATGCCGCACGGCAGGTCGACTTACCTTGGTCGCCTTTTACGACACCTAGGTAATAAATGAAGGTAGTCTATTCTACTCAGCCGGATACCACACGGCGGGACTAATTTCGTACACGTCCAAATTAATTTAAGGTCTTGAAAATCGTAAGACTTTTGTTGGCAATACCAAATACAGACTTATAGCTTGTTGTCGTCAGCTAAGTTTTTACCGCGTAAATAGAAGGAATATAACGAAGTCCTGAGTTTAAATCAAACTCTATCGATTTGTTACCAGGGTCTGCTCACTACTATTTTTCTGACATCTTAACTATCGTAATTCTGACCCAAAAATCTGAGTGCCATTTCACTTTGCAATCAATTTGGGATAAACACCCAGAGAAGTGTATATATTCTGCTATAACTTAATCATTTATATTCCATATCAATGATAATAACCGATTCGACGGCTCAAAAGCTCTCCGAAACACAGAGGACATGTAAATATCTCAATTTCCCATTTCTTATAAGGCACACAAAAGGTCATAAATAAGAAAAACTTGCTAAGCTGAATTCACATCAGCTAAAACTAGACTATATTATATCTTGCTATTGGTAATTGAAACACGACAATACTCTACGTACAAATCAAAGAGTATGTGGAAATATCAGATGTAAATATCCTCCTCTCGAGTCGTTCTCTTCAGTGCTGAGGGTCGTGACCTTTCGCACGGATCACTTTGTCGTGGATAATTGATTTCCAGGTCTTGCGATCTCTTGCGACTTGTAAGGCTTCGTGGACTGGGAAGGAAAGCGACTTCGTTATATGGTCGGACCATCGCGTTGGACTGCGGCCTCTTCCTCTTTTTCATCCACCAAATCAGTGATCATAAGCTTCTAAAGATCTCTACGGAGACACGTAGTTGAGAGCCTGATGGTCATTCCTATGTCTTTTAGTGGATGTTATAATGTAGTCCATATTATGAGAAATCCCAAATATGAATTGCTGCATCTTATCGTACAAGGAAAAATTCAGGGAAGGCGAAGTGTAGGACGATGGAGAACATCCTGGTTAAAAAACCTGGTTTTTACCGTTCCTTATTTCGAGTCCCGGCATCAAAGTTCAGATTGCCTCAATGATCGCCGAACTTCGCAAGAAAATGGCACCCTTAGAAGAAGAATAATGTAAAAGTAAAGTAAAGTAACGGTCTGTTAGCAGTGGGATTATAATCCCACTGCTGGGAATAGGTCTCCTCTCTCCGTTTCTGGAGAGAAGGGTTGGAGCTAAGACCTACGAACCTGCTTCAATGTAGATTAGTAGGATATGCCTATCCCCAGAATTCTCTAAAGATATACAGATTTTCTCACAAAGTTTCCTTCACCAAAAAGCATGTGATAAATTGCAATTTTCAATTAGACACATGAGTTTAAAAAAACTCATTGGTGCCTGCACGGGTTTGAACTCTTGTTCCACTAAAAAGAGTCGCATGGTCTTACCGCTGGGCTATCACAGCTCTTCTCACAAACAGCTCAAAAATTTAATCCAAGAATAATGTAGTCAGATGTAAATATAAGAACACAAAAAAAATGGATATGGCAGAATAGTCGTTATGCCTGGGAAAGTCAATACATTTATCTTGCTTGTTAGGCAGTCCTGAAGATTTATTAACATTATATTTTTAAATTTAATATTATTTCTTTTGTACTTATAACAAATTGGGCCTGAGTTATCTGAAATAAAGATTTATTAATATTATTCAGATTTATATGATTAGACTGGCAGACAGAAACTTGAAAAATGCGAATTTGGTCTTCTTTATATCGCGCAGAGTGATTATACATAGAGTAAGGGAGTCATATGCAGGCCTGAAAGTGCTAGCGTCCAAAAAAAATTAAAAGAGAGGCAAGCTAAGACACCTATGCTTATCTTTGTCTAATCACACGTTTTATACGTGTGATTAAACAGGTAAATAGTTTCCATTTGCTTTTTTATTTTTCGATGGACACATTTTAGGTTCCCCTACTCTAGTAAATCTATGTTATATCGATAATAATGATCGGTACCATAAAACTTATTCATAATAACAATACCGTCCTATAAGTAATTCATTATATGTATTATTAATTTATGTGTATAAAGGTTAGTTTTAGAAAATTTCTGACAAATATTATATTTATACACATACAATAGATTATGCGGCGACATCTTGCTTTGAATAAAAGTTGGCTAGAAAACAATCGAATGGGGCTGGTGTAAACAACCTGACGTCATAAAGCAGAGCGCGCATGCGTGAAAACCACTGTGTAGTTACACGGGGTGATAAAATTACGGGTTATCTATTTGACAAACGAAAAAACAGTTCGCCACTGAATCATCATTATTTTTAACAGTAAATTTACAAATATCCGTTGTCACGGAACATAATTAAACATATTATAATACTCAATTACGACTTCATATTATATAGAGTCATATTATATCAAGACAGTAATAAATAAATGTAATTAGTTCTAAGATTTATATTTTAAAAAGAGCAACCGCCGAGTTTCTTGCTGGCTCTTCTCGGCAGGAACAGCTTTCCGAACCAGCAGTAAAGTTGACGATTCAAAAGCACTTGTTTACAAGTTTACTTGAATAAAGAATATTTTGAATTTGAATTTGAATATACTTCATACTATCTACTAAAATATAAGTCATCGTGGTTGCGCGGGACATCCTTTAATACATCTTCAGTCTTCGCCTAGTACAGGCGTCCTTGCTAAACTTCGTACACCTATATTTAGAAATGACAAAGAATTTTTTAATTTAAGTAACCAAGTAATTTATCAACAACTTAGTCTTGGTATGGATGGATGAAGAAGTATCATATTAAAGATCAGTCCCTGCGTCAGTTCTTGAAAATAGTCATGCTTTGCTTTATTAGGATTAGTCTATTAGTCTATTATCACTGACATTGTGGGTAATAAACCTGATAGACCTTTCTTTGATCGTCAAGCGTCCCGCGTAATTTGGAAAAGGAAAAATTGGCTAAATATCATGAGATAACCGTCGTGTAATATATCGCCTCAACAATAATTACTTCCGTAGTTATTTCAGTAAACAGTCTTATAGCTAATGGCCTCGATCAATATCTCAATAGTTTTCGCTTTAAACGGCATATTTTGTACGGTAGTTGTGAAGGGTCTGTTCCGTGGACCACAGCCAACGGTAGATTGGGTATTACTCCACTTTTAGCACACTACAATGACATTTTTAATATATTTTTTTAACTAGAAATTGAAAGAAACTATTTTTGATAACAATGAAATAATATGGAAATAGTATATTAATTTTCCAACTTCATATTTATTGTTTCGGTTTTGCCACATATTTTCGCAAAATGAATTTTCACTGGAATTCTGCAAAAACTATTGAATATGAATATGAATTTTATAATATACATTTACTTCTTAAATTAAATATCAAATGTTGTCATATTGTTTTTCTTTATAAATATTTTCTTAGTACTAATTAATATTTTTATGTACTGTATAAATTATATTTTGAAGAGTTTATTGTAGATATTATATCTGATATTTTATTTGTACATTTTACTTCTATTAATTGGTTATGATCAATTGATGAAATATAAAAAAACATGCCAAACATGTTGAGAATGTTTAAGGACAGCAAAATTCGACTAATGTGTACTGTACCTAGCACTCCCCAAAAACAGAGGGGTGGGTTCAGTAACACTTATAACTAACAAGTATAACATCCAACTGCGGTGTTAGTAGAAAACATACTTCCAATCCTGAATGTCGTTATATATTTTACCCGATCCGAAAACAGCTCAAAACAGTGTACATATAATTTATGTGCAATACAGTGAAAAAACAACAAAACCCTTAGGAAGTGTTTATCTTGGTGCAGTGTAAATTAAAGTGAAGTTATGACGTTACATGCCTTACCGGCAGCCAGTTACATGATACAAGAACAAAGGTTTAAAAGTATCGATTCAGCTCTGAATATGCCCTCTTTAATATTTCGGAATCGGTAAGTTTACATCTCCATCGACAATTTGAATGGATCGATATAGATTGCGGGCTTCGTAACTACGCAACACTATCGATTGGCTTTGACGTAGAAGTGACGTAATGCATAGACTTTGTTTTGACTAGCAGGTGTATTGTCATGATTCAGTTTTACTTTCGCTTTTATATTACTGTTTTTAAATATCTTTATGATTTATCCGGACATGAATGAAAAACAAATTACTAATTGAGTAGTTTTTTTATGCAATTAAAATTGAACGTTAATAAAAAAAATAATAAGTCATAAAACTTACTATATATCTTGTTTAAGTACATTGCCTTAACTCAATTTATATTAATGGGTTTTCGATTAATAATTTTCTTTTATATAGGAAGCTTAATAAATGTATTCAAAACTCAAAAATTTAAACAAATAATATAGTTTACTCGAATTTCAACAATTTTACTTTTATTTACCATGCAGTATTGTTTTTATTTGTATATTTTTTAATTTGTAAATGTTAGTGTTAAAATTAATATTATCTATTCTTCATGCAAGCCAACGTGAATAGGAACGTATACGTAGATAAACGTCACAACCGGTAGCCATAATGGAAAATTTTATAATGCGGCTAATTTTAGACAGCAACCTAACACGTGGTGTTTATATAAACGGTTAGTTGTTTTGTTACACATAGTGGTGTAGTCCTTAAATTCTTATCATTACTATTTTGCGTTTGACTGGAACTTGAAGTTGTGACTAATCGCAATCGAGCAATCATTTTGCTATTGTGAAACAGGCGAGCGCTGCGTAATTTCTAAAAAATAAACTACGGTCGGACCGTGTTTTTATTTGAACGTTTTGCAAAGGCTTAATTACGATTATCCAAGATGACGAAGTTATTACAACAGTTAAATTTTAGTAGTAGTAATTACTATGATGTCGCTAGTACCATCGTTGAACCAGAGCCCTCCGAAACGAAGACATACTAGTAAGTTAATGATTTATTTTTGTGTTTTGGTATATTTGTATTGTTCGTTTATATTTGTAGTAATTTGAAAGGTAAATTGAATACTTACAAGTTCTGTCCTTGGTTTAACATACGTCATCACACCAATCACTATGTTGCTGCATAATAAAGTACCTACTTTTTTTCGTGGAAGTAAATACTTTTTTAAAGATTTGTCTAGGTAAATACTGCAAAATACAAAAGATACTGACCAATCCTATAGAGTTTTAAATCATTAAAACATCAACACAAATGCTTACTGCTGAACTTTCCAATAATACAAAATTTTATTGACTCGTATATTAAATATAGAAAATATAATTATTAATATAAAATTGTGATAAAATATAAACGAAACATTCAATTCTAGTAATGTGTGTTGTAGAGAAACCATTAATTAAAAAACCTATACATATAGCAAACAAATGCAGGCAATGGATACCAATATAATGTCAAATGATTATAATTTTAATTTATTGATGCAGTTAGTAAATTAAGTAATTTTGTTAATGTAGCTTTTAACTGAATCACTCAACAGAAAAGGAGTAGATGATTAATATGTATGTTAAAGTCAACTATCATACAAATATTTTGAATCTAAGCTACCCTTCAATGTAAAATATGCTTCATACATAAGATTAGACCTTTATCTTCAGTATTGATAGGAGCTGCTAGATGTATTTTCTACTGGCACTAACAAATATCTTGTAGTTAACAAATCTAAGCTATCTAGCAGGTGATACTACATAAATGATACTTTAATGGTTATGGCTTTGTCTGCATGGACATAGAAGCTATAGCTTCAAGCTGTGATAACCCAGTGGTGAGACCTTGCAATTTTTCGAGAAGCTTTAGGTTCAAATCCTGGGTAGGCACAAATAAGTTTTCTGTTAAAACTTTGTCTAATTGAAAATTGCGATTTATCATGTGCTATTTGGTGAAGGCAAACTTTGTGAGAAAATCTGCATATCTTTAGGGAATTCTGGGGATAGGCATATCCTACTAATCCACATTGAAGCAGGTTGGTAGGTCTTAGTTCCAATCCTTCTCTCCAAAAACGTTGAGAGACTGCCTATGCCTTATAGTAGGTCAGTAACTGCATGGACTTCATTAATAGGTAAAAAGTAGCCCATATCATTCATTCATTAACCCTCCAAATTCTTGTCACACTATCTCATTACTGCATTGTTCTTATTGGCCCATAAAAAAAAAGGGTAACTGTTTTTGTTAAGGAAAATTTTAAATCTGGGCTTTGTTTTCTTTCTAAGGCAAAATTATATAATTTGATTATGTAAGATTGTACCTTTTTGACTGGTGGTTTATTCAAATTTTATTGGTGATTATAACAGCATTAGAACCTAAATATACATGTGTCTTTCATTCCTACCTATATGAGCAGGAGTGACATTGTTACTACTTTTATACAATGTTCCGGACATACTACCTTTCAATAGTTTTATTTATTTAAGATTCAAACATCAACAACTTATCCTCTTCTTCTTCTTTTGGATGGCTGTGTTTCACACTTAGTCACATTTTGGCAACCATTGTGCGTAAAGCTCCTTCTAGGAGCTGAGGACCCTATACTTTCAAATACCTCAAAGGACCCTTAAGGCTTTTTGTAATCTCATGGGTAAGCCAAGGTTCGTACGATGTTCTTCCATCTCTGTGCATTTCAGGATGCTGTTAGATAGTGTTTCTGGTTCCCTTGTGCATCCTCTGTAAATTGGGCTGTCAATCACACCAATATGAAATAGGTGTTCATTTAGCAGACGTGGACCTTTGATAATACTTATCAAATCTTCACAAGTTAAGTCTGTTCAAGCGAAGAACATTGTTGGTGAAGTGAGGATTCAAGGGCGACATTGCTTCCCTAGATCAATGACAGTCAGTTTGTCTACAGGATATTGTCTGTTTTAATAGTCATCTCTTTAAGACATTATCTTAGCAGGCTAAAGGAAAATGGAACAATAGGTTCAGGTTCTTTCATAGTGTCTATTTGACAAAAGGCTAGACCACCTGGTCTGCTGCATCACTACTCAGTGAACCACTGCGACCTTTCCATCAATTGGAGTACCACCTGATCAACACCTTATTTCTAAGTTTATTGAAGTTTGTCTTGAAGCTAAAAGATCTCAATATTTTTTAAACTCCACTGATTGATTAAATTTAACGGATGTTGAGAATAAAAGTATTACACATTAAATTAGGTTTGAATATTCTAGATATTTATCAGCACAAGCACAATTCTTAAATTGAGACGCTCATGCATATTAATGGTTGTACAATTCAATACCTTGTCGTTCGTAAACTAATTTCACCTTGGAAATGTTAGATAGACGTGAAGGTAAGGACGTTAAAATTAATCCAAATATGTAGTATATCCTTATCACTTTTAAATACTAGTATTAAAATCGAAACATTCTTTGTGGAATGCTTGTTTATTAAATATTTATTAGATTGTTTCGACACATGTCAAACTAATTATCTTTTAGCGCGAAATTTTTAACGTGTTTATGATGCTAATAATTTACACTTAACCTTAACAAATTATACACTAAAACCATTGTGAATCCACTCTGTTTGTTTGTAGAAACCGCACGGAAATCTGTTCATTAGAAGTCTGCTTCATTAAGTAAAGGATTTTGTCCAATGTATATAAGCTGCAGAGATTGACAGTGCTTTATCGATAGGCACATAATAAAAGTAAATATTTAATGCCTGCTTCACTGTCGGCGATGATCGTTATCATATGATCATCTATAATCGGCACGAGTAACGTGTAACGTAGGCCGAGGAGCCATAAGATTCTGCTTTCACATGTTCACACTTTCGTCATATAGCCCAGGAGTGCGTAATGCGCACACAGCAAATACACTGTTACATACTTGTTAGGGTTGCCTCCATAATAAAACTCCAAATAAATAGTTCTAAATAGAAGCCGTGACGGCTGAGCCGTGAGAGTGGGATTGCGGTTTCAGATCATACTCCTACGTATGAGTTTTCCATAGTTAAGTGTGAAGTTAGGTTTTCAATTAATATTTACAAATCATCATACGCTTTAATTCCAAAGTACTACTATTTAATGTGTGCGGTGTTTTTGTATTGTTGTTATTGATCCTGCGTATGGAGTTTTCACCAATCCTTCATGTATCAGGTATGAGAACGGATAGTACACTTTACATTTAGCATTACACATATCATAGAGTTATATACATAGGACATGTAACTTTAGTCTTCGGATGGGGCGATATTATAGGAAAATAATATTTCCATTACTTTCGTATAATGGACCACCGCAAAGTAATTCTTTGTTAATAATAGGCCGTTAATATACCCTTTTTCATTATATTACAATAGTAAAGTAAAGTAAAGTAACAGCCTGTTACTATGCCCACTGCTGGGCTAAGGCCTCCTCTCTCCGTTTTTGGAGAGAAGGATTGGAGCTAAGACCTACCACGCTGCTCCAATGCGGGTTGGTAGGTTACACATATCCCTAGAATTCTCTAGAGATATGCAGGTTTCCTCACGATGTTTTCCTTCACCGAAAAGCGTGTAATAAATTGCAATTATCAATTAGACACATAAGTTTTAATAGAAAAACCCATTGGTGCCTGCCCGGGGTTTGAACCTATGTCGTCTCTAGAGAGTCGCACGGTCTCACCGCTAGGCTATCACAGCTTTATATTACAATGCTTTGTTGTAAACAATTTTGATTTAACAATACTTGTATCTTATATTTATGATACAAATACAAGATAAGATTCCGAACAAAGAGTTGTCTGTCAATATGACATGAAATGATAATAGGAACGTCGCAGGCTATTTTTACTTATATTAGATTTACCGTGTAATGTTTTCGATTGCGTCACGAGCTTTTGTTAGGCTTTGTGGTTATGACAATGTCGTCTTAAGGGTGATTCCATTTAGGCTTGAAAAATTAGTTTTAATTTATCAATATAACTCAATCGTATTTACTAATATAATAAATTCGTAAGTGCGTCAATTCTTCTTTAACAGACCTCGGAACAGAGTGACAGACCGCACAAAAATATTGTATCGTGTCCCTTAAACCATAGAGACGTATCATTGAAATACTAATTTTGTTTTTTTGCCGTTATTGGTCATTCACCCACTTGTCGAGAACGGTGAATTAAATCCATAGACTAGACAGTGTATGTATGACCAATTGTAGAATTAGACCGAAAAATAGTATTTTAGTTGATACGTCCATAATGTCTGTAGCCCGCGAATCTGATGTAATCAGATTCTTCGTAGCTGGACTATGCTGTAAAAATCTATTTAGAATAACCAAAAATATCGATTGTTTTTAAATACTCATTTTTTTAGTAACTTTTTATTTAAAAAAGTTATTTAAATTTTAGTCACTTGATAAAATTTTATGTGGTTAATATAAAAATTGCAACCTCTAAAGGTGCAAAATATTTATTGTACTCCGTTACCATGTACTTAGGCACAATCCTGGATAAAAACGAAACATCTGTCGTTGGTCATTTTAAAACTAAGTACCATAGACAATGACGCCCAACCCAAATAAACAACGGTCACGTGCTCTATTGGCGCGTAATTTGTTTACGTTTATTTTTAAATGTCCGAGCGAGGAGTGGTTATAGAAATTCCATTGGCCAGGATTATTTTTAATCTGGCATGATTTTTGGATGTGTTGATACTAAGTGTCCGGGACAATTTATTTTAAATCTAGAGAATAAAGTTGTTAAAATATTTTGCAATGGCAATACTCAATTAAATAAAATTGCTTAGTAGTAGAGCTAAAATTCAATTACGACTTCAAAAATGACAAATAGAAAAGAAAAGAAATTGTGGTAAGGTCGAAGTCTATATAAGTTACCTTTAACCAAGAACAACCAGTGGCTGTTTGGATGCATTGATTCCGTAGTTTGTTCTAACAAGAGGACTTGTTTTAACAACAGCAATGTGACACGAAACGTGCCTAAAATATTATTGGCTTTATTAAAATTTGAAGTGTCAAGTTGTTTCCGACATCATACTCTTTTATAATTACTGATTAATTCATCCCATAACATTTCCTTCTCTATTGAAAACTATAGGTTCGCGACAGGTTATAGAATATCAAAAAGTAGTAAGCTTATTTAGCTACTATTGCTACCTTATCAGAAAATCGTGTCGCAATAGCGAAAACCGATTGCCGATAAAGTACATGGCTCCACTATTATTGGGATTGGTTTATATTCTTCATTTGCTAAACTAGCAGTTGAGGCTATCTTCCGCTTTCTGGAAATGTCTACAGTTAAATTGAGATTGACAGGATTTGTAGTATCATCTGTGAATAGGGCTTAATACTGGCGCTCCTGATTGGTCGTTAATGGAAGTGGAATGTCTCTTTTGTAGAGCGAGTACAGGGTGCTAGTACCGACTCTTGTCGACTCTAGTACGTGTAAAAACACTGGTAAAAAGAGGCTGTTACAGAAAGCCTACTATACTGTTGAAGATTACTTAGATGATAAAGATGTGTGGATATAGCTGCACTGTTACCTTGTACAAGACAGCAATAACTAAATGTAACTAGTTTTAAGATTTATATTTTAAAAAGAGCAGCCGGCGAGTTTCTTGCTGGCTCTTCTCGGTAGGAACAGCTTTCCGAACCAGCAGTAAAGATGACGATTCAAAAGCACTTGTTTACAAGTTTACTTGAATAAAGAATATTTTGAATTTGAATTTGTATTTTGGCAGCCATAGCGTGTCGTCTATGAGATATAGAAAAGATGCGGTTAGGCAGATGTCTCTTACGAGGATAGGAGTCTGTTTGGTATATTTAATCAGAGAAGTTTATTAGGCCTTTATTCCAAATGTACAAGTGAGAGTGGGATTAAATTATTTTTACGAGATGTTTATGCACCTTTTTGAAGAGTATTAGTGACAAGTAATATTTTATCTGTATTTAAAAGTGTTTATCCTTCAACATTTTTTATTTGTTTTGTACAAATTAATAAAAAACATTACGTGACTACATTACTGATAATGAAACAGAATATGTCGACAACACAACTGATAGCGAAGCAGAAAATATATACTTAGATTAGTTTATATGATTCTAGTGCTCGGATATCAAACAAGTAGATTGTTTTATTGAGTTTGTTCAAACTCATTGCTCGTAGGTAATTTTCCGTTACAATGTTAGGTAGAACTGCGTTGCAAACTATTAAATGAAAATGCATTCGAATGGGCTTGAATATAATCGCTTGATCAAGAATCTTTCCTTTGGTTATTCATTTACAACACATACTTGGTGTTCCTGTTGTAATTTATACGGCGGTGTAACCATTTATTTTAAAGTTCACTTCGAACTTACTTATATTTTTACCTCAAAAAGTAAATAAGCTTTATCTCTCATCTACACATCTATTGATTATCCACCTCTGACTAAGATTGCTGAAATTGGTGATAATGTCGGCGTTTCTTGAAGGATCGCGTGCTTAAATATTTGGATGCTAGATGATCCTAAAGTATTTAGATAAGAAAGGATTTAGATGTTCCTAAGATCATCAAGTTATCTAACTGCTGGGAATAGGCCTCCTCTCTCCGTTCCTGGAGAGAAGGGTTGGAGTTAAGACCTACCACGCTGCTCCAATGCGGACTGGTAGGTTAAACATATCTCTAGAGATATGCAGGTTTCCTCACGATGTTTTCTTTCACCGAAAAGCGTGTGATAAATTGCAAATATCAATTAGACACATGAGTTTTAATAGAAAAGCTCATTGGTGCCCGCCCGGGTTTGAACTCGTGTTCCCCTCGAAAGAGTCGTTAAATATGATGCTATGATCAGTTCTTCTGCGGATCTCCTAAATTAATCTAGTAGCGATATATCCAATCCATACACGTAAATCAGTCTAGATTGTCAAGAGAAAGCGGGCAACATTTTTTGGCACTCATTACAGTAAACATTATTATCATGCTTTTATTTCTAACTGCCGTCGTTATTTGTGTGGATTACATCTGTGATATAAGACTGTTGACATAAATTACGTGCAAGGCTTAATGTATTTTTCATAGGTTTGTTTATTGTTTTCCTGCTAACTAAAAAAGGAAGGACAAAATTGTTTTATGCGACAAAAAAAATGCTCTTATACATGATAGAAGCGGACTATACACTTTGGTGTTCTACAGCTTTTAAGTTTTCTTTTCAATTAATACCAAAAGGTTAAGAAAACTTTGGTACAACGTCATATGGTATCGACACGGGAATGAATAACGTTCAGGCTATTGAGTACAATCTTGGCTTATATTTGTGATAATGTTTGAAGATTTCACATAATTTATGGTTTAACAAGTAAAGTAGACTTGTGATAATATCAATCTTTGCTCTACTTAATACACACAAATTTCTAAATGCCTTAATAAATTAATGAATAATGCTTTTTTGGTTTTCAGTAATCAGAACTCAGGGCTATTACAGGTCATCTATCCAAAATAATTTTACTTAAAAAAAATCAAGAACCTATTAATTCAATTTGTAGATACCATATCAACATATTAATAATTTAGAAATATAGACTAATAGTGCCTAATAGTTCTTCTACAATTTTTTATTTTTTTTAAATAGGGCAAGCAGAAAGTGAAGATCTTGGGTCTTAATTAAATATTTAGAATTCAATGATCATCATTCCGTGTTGAAGATTCATTTTGGATTAATTCTCCTAACAGAATTTTGTTTAAAATGAAATAAGTACGTTAAAATAAGTAGTTTTTGTCTTATTTTTATAATTAGATCTATCATTGACTGAGTTTGAGTGATTTTTTTCTATTATATCAAGTATATTAGGGTATATAGGTAAATTGTTAAATGCATTTTTGGGATTTCTATTTATATATATTTATATATATTCTATTTATATATATTTATCTCTAACATCGCATCCTCTGTTTTTACGCCTGTTATTTATTTTTATGACAAATATTAATTTTTCTTCTGTAATGTTATCGGATAGCTTATGTGTTAGTAATTAATTTAAATTATACAGATTAAACTTATCGAGATCACTCATTTTATTTGTTGCTTTTATTATTATTCACTTGTCACTAAACATGTATTTTATTAATTTGTAGTTCTTCTACTTCTAGACTCATTTAATATAACATTAATAACTTGATATCATCAAACTTAAACAGGGCATTCAATTCGTCTCCTGATGAGACGTCTCTTATGTGAAGACGTAAGATTTATTCAGTATCAGTACTGTCATTAGTTTAATCTAATTTTCTTTACAGTTACAACACAATTTGGATAAATTTCTCTTTTCTTTTCGAAAGTAAAATTTAACATTGAAAATCTAATTGATTATACTCAGATTTTATTGTCCTTGAAATTATGCCATAAGCTCAGTCTCCGTTAATGCTGCGACGGGAAGAAGACCATGCGTGGTGTGTCAGTGATTGCTTCTTTTTAGAATATTTAAACAGTAGATCACTATATTTTGACATCAGCACCTTCAATTTCAACCTTTATTGCTTATTAGTCGCTAGATTCGATGAATATGAGTAAGGTCTCCATCTTCTGTATAGCGCTAAGTTTGCATTTATTGCCTTTCAGTGGACACTTATGGCTTGCGTGTTTTGAAACATGCGTCATTAGTTTCACAACTATGTGAGAAACTAGTGTTTTGGTTTTCAAAAAAGTATCCGAAGGTGAATTGAGTTATTTGCGACTTTAAATCACAAAATTTTTGTTGGCAAACATTTGTTACAAGATCAATTATTTTCCCTACTTTTCTTTTCCGCACGTCATATTTTCGCTTTTACGTTGTTTGGTGTCTATTTTTGTATTTGGCAACGTTCTTGATTTGAACACAGATGATGTTAGCATCAGTATCAGTCGTTACGGCATATTAATCAGACGTATCCAATAGTAACAGTATATCTGAATATATTATGCTGTATATGGCATACAGCATAAGAATAATTTTCAGAAAAATACCAGTGAAAAATAGGTTGAAGATTTTGTGAGTTACTCACGTTTTCAACGCGATACATTCCTCTATGTGATAACTGTTTGTGTTATTTGTTGTTGTTATAAAGTTTTGTTAATTTTTATACATTAAATAAATTATTATCATTGTTAAATTAGCTAGATTTTGTTTTGTTTCGTGGACTTGTATTTTCGTAAAACAATGGTCGTTAAGCTAATCAGGTAAGATATACATGTTTATCCTTTTTTATGTCAGCATCTTTCAAATTCAGTGAAGTATACACAACTTAGCTTAAATACTTCTATTAAGTTAAGAATAAAGCGCAACTACTAAAGTTTACGGACCGTAACTTGGATCGTGTGGGTACTAAATCCTAAAAGGTTAATGCCAACTAAGGCAACGGAGGCAGGTTGTGAGGTAGTTTTCGGATGAGGTAACCCTTAAGTAATGATGTAGTTTTGAACCAAAAGACAGTAACTATGAATAAAAAGGCTAACCGTCAATATGATAGTTAAAGAAATGATTGCTTTCCGTAATAGTGCGGCCAATAAAATTAACGATTTCGCATTATTTGTCCGTGTTTTCTTTTCCAAATCCATTATATGTATAAGTACATGGAAATAATTTATAGAATTAGGCGTTACTTTTCGGAGATCCATAATACAAAAGTAATAATAAAATTATTGTGCTATGATCCGCGATAAAATCAAAAAATAAAGAATAAAATTATCTTACAACCCGTTTTATGGTCAATTAATCGACCCCAAAGATAGACTTCAAGTACTAAGCATATAAAATATGGAAAGATTTGTCACCTCTAATTCTAGCGTTATAATTGCTAATGCAAGGCAAATTTTATACAAAACAAAAAAAAGTTTTAAAGATTAGTTAATTTTCGCTTTTAACTGCTAACTGAGTTTGACTGAGTTAAACTGAAGTTTGATTTTTAGCTTAACTCAAGAATTAGGATGCTAGAAAAGGATTTATAGAAGCAGGCGTTACTCTGCGGAATTCCATATTACAGAAACTATAATAGAACTGCTTAATATTTTGCTGTAATCCGCACGGGTTAAGCGAATGCATGCAATGCTAATGTATATGAAGCAGGCAAAATTCACGTAACACACATGCAGGATAAATCACCACATGCATCCCAAGACGCCTCCACCAGCAACAACGCACACAAGCAATACACACAACCATCACTAAAATCTCGAAAATCGTGTCGCCCCCAAACTGAAGCATCATCAGGAGGATGGGCTCCACGACATTACGATTTTGAAAAGGCCTTGTCGGTTTATCCTCTACTGTCAGTTGGTGGTTTGTTACAAATAGCCTCTACCTTGTACCCACGTTTTGTATATTGGTCAATGCAAACGTACTTTATTTTTGCAGCGGTGACGGCGCGTCTTTGAACGCGACCGGGAGTAAGCGCTCGGCTTTGTCGGCTTCCGACGCCGAGTGTTTTTCGCTGTGCCTGGGCGCCGGGCCTCTGTGGTAAGACTATTTTTTTACCTGACGATACCGAGCCTTATTAAGAGGAATATAGTAAAGACGTAGACTAAGCCATCGTACGCACGGGCGTAAAAAATACGTCGCGGTAAAATTATTATTGCGCAATAGGCGTTAAAAGAAGTTTCGTATGGTATATTCGGCTTAATGCCCTACGCCCTGATGCCTAAAATGGAACACTGCGCGATAGAAATGCGTCGTGTTTTAAATGCGCTGTCGTGGATATCCATTTGTTTAATTTCGAAGTATTTTTAACGCACGGTAAAAAAACCTATCGTACGTACGAGGGAAAAACCATTCTTAGTTTTAGAGTCACGTAGACCATCGGCGCCGGCAGATCAGCGTGTAGTCTGTCCGTACCCTTAACCCACTCTAAGTGGGGGTCGGCACAACATGTTACAAACATGTTGTCATATGTTTGACTACGTATTTTACGTCCGGCCGCCTGCCTGACGTCAACTTAGTCGTACGACCCTTTGGTAAGAAAAACTGTGGTTTATTCTACTCGACGGGATACCACACGATAGGTCAACTTACCTTAGTCGCCTTTTACCTCGCTAAGAAATGAGGGTGGTCTATTCTACACAGCGGGATACCACACGGCATTACTCTTATCGTATCTATTTATATAATAATAGAGTTATTTTTCACTTTCTAGATCGATCAGTTATTTATGTTATGTTTATTACATTGAAGTTGATGGGAACTAAGTCAATTGTTCCAATAATTATGCCCAACGTTCACAGGTGGTCCTGATGTCCCTGCTCACGGCTCGGCACCTCCTGGAGGGGTGAGCAGCGGGGCTTCGAGCCCCGCTACACCATCCACCCCCATACACGACGACAACAACCGTGAGTCTATATACTATACCACCGCAAGGGACGTGAGTCTGGTGGTTTAAAAAATAAAAATAAAAATATATATATATATATATATACGCAGATTCCTTAAAAAAATAATACATTAGCATACAAATGGTTTTCACACCGTAATAAGGAACAACACCGCTTCCTTATTAACAACACTGCGACAACACTGACAACACAACAACACAAACACTCCGTAGTGTACACAAATATAGTGTACATCCACGCGCAATGTATACACAATGCACAAATAGATAGTGCACACACACTTAAACAATGTATACACAGTGTACGTACACATAGAGACATAGTGTACGTACGTGTACACCCAAACACAGTTTACGTACACACACACAATCAACCACCGTGCACACACAAACACCTACAGTGTACACACACTCACGTCTTCACCGTTAAGGTCTTATTGCCAGTCGTCCAATACACAAAACCGTTTCATACGGACATTTAATACCATATAGCCAACGCCGTTAGACTATCAGTATATTGACAACCCAAAACTTCCAATAAAATATAACGATTAGAAAACTTAACCTTCCTTAACCGACACTTGGTCTGTGAGACCGACACACTTTTTCCAATTTATTTATTTTTCGAGAAACGCTCGTGAGAACGCAATATTTTTTTAAATAAACACTAGGTTTTAAAATTAATATTGTCTATATAGGTTTTGTGCATATCTTCGGTCTATAATAACTCGCGCGGGTATAGGTTATACGAAAATTACGCGGGCATATGAAGGTTACGAAAGCCTTACCTATGAAGCAGCATCACGGCTTAGGGAACGTGTAGAGGAGGACTATTTTTATTATATTACATTTTGATTTCTCATGAGCGATTGACGACAGAAAACCGGGTGAATCGACGTGTTGCTGTGCTTTCAGGTGACTTGTTGAGCGCCTTGCTATGGGCCAGCGCGAGCTCTCTCAGCAGCAGTGCCGAGAGTCTCGCCACTGAGTCCGTGCAAACGCATCCCGCGTTACATCAGCAGAGAAGGGAAGCGGTAAGTAGATAACAATAACTACTAGGTATACTATAAATATAAATAAATAAATATAAAAGACACTTACACACACGGTATTTCAAATCAAAACAATTGCTGTACTCTGAATGATTTTGCTATAATCCGCGATTATAAATAAATAAATATATGGGACACTTACATACACGGTCGTCCTTCCTCAAAGTAAGTAACTTATTACTTGTGTTGTGGGTGACAGACGACTGGTAGATATACTATACATAATTTTAATACATATTTAAATACAAATATACACCCAGGCTCAAAGAACAAACAAATTGTTTATAGACAAAATTGGCTCTCGGTGGGAATCGAAGCCGCGACCCGCGGAGCTGTAGGCACGGTTACTACCCACTGCGCCTACGGGCCAATCAAAAACTATATAACTTTACGATATATGTCACAAATTATGTTTGGAAAATATTTGTTTTCGACGCCTTTTAAAATAACCTTACGTATCAGGAGATGTGTCTGTAGAGCGTTTATTTTAAATAACGGATATTAATAAACAATTAATAACAAACATAAACAAGTCCTTAAAAAAATTTCATGTCTCTACTGTTAACTGTTGATTAACCTCCGTCTGATGCCAATCCTGGCAGAAGCATCAGGTCATGATCATAAACATGCATTGTCATAAGGAATGGACCTGTATAAAAAACTTCAACCAATTTAACTTGCAATTTTTCACCTTCACATACAAACATAAAATAACAAATCAATTAAAAGGTTTTAAAAGATTTCTTGCATTTGATTAATTGATAATTCGATTATTTATATATTCGCCATAATCCGAATTTTTTCAAATCTCTTATATACCTCTCGTTATAGTACCCACTTTTGATTTAGAAATTAACAAACTGAATTAGACCTAGACTTTTATTCAAAATTACAACGAATTTTCGGAAAGCTTTCGAGGTGAAGCACGTGAGTTTCAAAGCTCACGTGCATTGCAAATTTCACGTGCGTTTCAAAGCTCACGTGCGTTTCAAGACTACGCTCAAATTTTCACACGTGTTTACGAATTCAAGGCCAAGGTTTTATTTATATATCGATTTAGATTATAAAAATAAAGTCCCTTAAAGCTTGTTTCAACGTGTATTCAAACTTTTGTACGGCTTTTACTAAAAGATAACGATTTTTTTTTGATGGGATTGATGGAATGGATGGAAACGATTTTGATGGGACTTTCTCTGAGCGATAGAGGAGTTTGTCGAGCACCATAGGCTACTTTTTATCAAAATTTCCCGCGCGATCGGGATTTACGCGGGAAAAACTGTAATATAGTGATTTCAACGCTGGCTGATGCGTTTAATATGCTTAAATTTTGCGTGCATTGTAGTATATTATTCTATACTGGGTAATAATTATAAATAATATGACAGGTGATAAGCAAGATCCTAGAGCGTAAAGATCGGCAGCCCGTCAAGATCGACTTCAAGATCTTCCTAACTGAGAACACTGTTACACGTTGGGAAGCTGTGAGTATCCATGCTGTTATTGTAAATGCAAAAGTCTGTCTGACTATCTGTCTTTGTCGATTTTACGTCTAATTCGCTGTATCAAATTTGATAAAATTTATCACAGGGTACCAAATTACTACTTAAATAATATTTAAGTCTATATAATATTATAAATGTAAAAAACCTATACTTTTCACTTCATCATCATCCTCCTGCCCTTATCCCACTCTAAGTGACAACATGTTGCGAACATGTTTTCTAATTATTTGGCTACGTATTTTACGACCGGTCGCCTGCCTGACGTCAACTTACCTTCGTCGCCTTTTTCGACAACTCGGTAAGAAATGAGGGTGGTCTATTCTACTCAGCCGGATACCACACGGCGGATACTTTTCACTTCATATAAGTGTAAAAATCTCCAAAAAAACTGAGATAAGCTTAATTAGATTAAATCAAGCTACCACTGGTTTGGAATGTTGCTTTTACTGAGAAGAACCAGGAAGGAATGCGACAATCAATTTTTTAAGCTTTAATCATGGTAACTGACAAGTATTTGACCTTTTCTCTTGCAGGTGGTGAAAGGTGGTACCATATATCTGCGCGTACCTGGCATTCTCCAATCTGGCAGTAAGGAGAGCTTCATGCTTCTGTTGGACTTTGCCGAGGAGCGACTTGGCTGCACTAGGTGAGAGATCAAAATTGTTAGATCAAAGAAAAACTGCTATATGAGTATAGCCGGTTTCTATACATAAACTATGAAACCATTCACGATAGTCTGTATTAGAAAAAACACCTCTTAATATCGCAATGCTGGAAAAAGAGATGTCTAGCTCAATCTTTAACCTACTAGTTGAGCCAGGTAACGGCCTGTTACTATCCCACTGCTGGGTATAGGCCTTCGCACTACGTTTTTGAAGAGTAGGGCTGGAGCTAATACCCATCATGCCGCACCAATGTGAATTGGTAGGTTACACATATCCTCAAAATTCTCTATAGATATGCAGGTTTTACGATGTTTTCTTTCACTGAAAAGCTGTGATAAATTGTAATAATCAATTGAACACTAGTTTAATCAGAAATACTCATTGGTGCCTGCCCGAGGTTTAAACCAGTGACCCCGCTATCATAGTTACCCTCAGCTAAGGCGTATTATTATATAATTATCCTTACTAATATTATAAATGCCCCGCCGTGTGGTATCCGGCTGAGTAGAATAGACCACCCTCTTTCCTACCGAGGAGTCGTAAAATACGACTAAGGTAAGTTGACGTCAGGCAGGCGGCGGGTCGTAAAATATGTAGCTAAATCATGTGACAACATGTTAGTAACATGTTGTGCCGACCCCACTTAGAGTGGGAGAAGGGCAGGAGGATGGATGGACTAATATTATAAATGCGAAATTCTGTTTATCTGTAACGTTCGCGAAACCGCTAAATCACCACTTTTAAAATTTGCCACAATTATTCAGTAAACACCAGGGTAACACGTGAGCTATAGAATCCTGTAAATTAAACAGAAAATTGATGACATTAAAAAACGCCATCCATTATGAACTTATGAAAGTTTTTTTTTTCACAATGTGTCAAAGTCAAGTTTGTAAGTTAAAGAAATAGAAAAGTAATAATAAAATTATTTTGCTATAATCCGCGATACAGTAAATAGAAAATATATATATAGTGTTTAATGTATAGTGGACTATCAGTATTTTCATACCCGATACGTGCAGGATTCGTAAAAACACATGCACAAACCTCCACCACTTCCACCACAATACACAAGCACTACACAGGTTCATTATCACAAACTCAACAATCGTTTCGCCCCGCAACCGAAGCATCATCAGGAGATAGACTCCACGACTTATATATATATTATATATTATAGCAAAATAATTTTATTATTACTTTTGTATTATGGATCTCTGCAAAGTAACGCCTAATTCTATAAATTATTTAAAGAAATAGGTTTTTATATAGGAGACCTGATGACCTCTCACATATAGTATAAGAAAGGTTTTACAATTTTTTCTAAAGCAAATTTTTGTGATGGAGATATTTGCAGGGTTTGTGAGTGACACAAGCTATCGTCTATTACAAGACTCAATGGTCAATTACTATAAATAAGATCTCCTTGCAGTTGCATTATCTGCGTCCTTAAGAACCGCTCCGATCGGGCCACTCTCCTTCGCACCTTCATGTTTATGGGATTTCAACTGCTGCCACCAAACTCACCGCTGATGCAGGAAATAAACAACCCAGAATACATATTCTTGCACTATAACATGCAGTAGTGTCTTTGGTATTGCCAGGTAACATATTTCTACCATTTTAGCCAGGTTTTTCACTACATTTTACAACTTTGTTTAATTGTCAACTAGCGGTAGTTTACGGTGTTACCAAAGACAATTATGCTATGGAAATGCTACGGATTGTTTTTTTTTAATGTAGATCCCAAGGGCTGTTATTGGAATTTATAATATTCGAGCAGTATTTTATTGCACCTTTTTTCAAATAAAGTCACTCTGCTTTCATAGTGGTAAAGCGTCAACAAGTCTCTTACATAGTATTTAGATTTAGTGTATTTTATAGAAACTCTTATTTCGTTTGATACTTTATCTTTTAGTAGTTTTTTTCGTTTTCGTGTATAGCAACTTTAAGACGTCATTACGCTAGTAGCGATATCAAAGGAAATATGAGTTGGTAGTATATTATGTTCTACTATATCAGCTTTGAAGATAATGCATTGTAAGGTAATTTAGATTCGAAACTGACGTGGTAGATTTATTTTTCTTTTATTATATTGTACTTTATCTGTCGTCGTGTAATCACCCGCTCCGAGGTAGAGCCCGAAAATGTAAAAAATAAAACAAAAAAAAATTAAAAAATACAAAAAAATATATTTGTTTATTCAGTTCCCAGAAAAAAAAAACTTAAGATTCGTCGATTTATATATAAAAAAAAACTTTTTTATATGTAATGCATTTTAATAATTAGCTATTAATTCTTATCATCTACTTTTATCTAACACGTTTACATTTTTTTAATATCACAATATTTTGGGAATCTAAGACTGTTTGCACTCACCTCGATGGTATTAAAATAACCATTGGTATTACAAAACAGTATTTTTGACGCATCCTCAATGTGCAAGCGCCCTAACACTGGTGTTAAACCTAAATAAAAAAATTAAATCTAGCAATTAAGTGGTTTTGTGTTTTTGATTACTTTATTTTATATTCTATCTACGCCTTTATTTCGTTTTTTTTGTCCAATTTTCAGTATTATTATTCATGTATTTTTTTATAATGTTATTAGCAAAATCAATTTGTCAAATATACATAAACACTAATCATCATGGACACCATAGTTCTAACGATCTATATTAAATACATTTCAGGTTACATACTCTTTTTCTTAAGTTGTTATTGGCATGAAAAATAATGATATTAATTGTCGATAATAAATTTGAATTAATTGGCATTTATATTTTTTCTTCATATGAATAGTAAAAAAAAAACGAAATAAAGCGGTAATTTTAATCATATAAGTAATCTTACTCTACTATATTTTAGTATGATTACTCATAAGATATCTTTAGACATAGATTTATTTACACGGTGCCCGATGTCAAAGAATAAATATATAAATTCGAATGATTTTTATTATTAAACCATAAATGAAAAAGAAATATGTAATATCCTAAAAGAGAAGATAAGGGATTCTTTGTATATGTATATATATTTTTTCCATTAACTTTACTAAGTAGTAATATATAACAGTATTCGCTAGTTTAATAGCGGTATTTTTATTTTGAATTCAGAATTTAAATTTTGGAGTGTTGTTTCTGATAATCATTATTTATTCTATGACAATATCTTTATAATATTTAGTTGAGTATTACTTTTCTTGGGGCGCCTGTGGATAGTTTAGTAAGTTTAATATAATAATCGACGATTAAAGAATAATATTGAATAAGTTGTTTTATTTCATACTTTTAACACCCTGGTTAGGTCTAAGTGATTATGGGTTTTATTTACCTTGAAAATGCATTTCGTTGCGTCAATTGTTTGATTTTACACTACACCTTTTAAGAATTTCATTACAGTCTCCAATTTACTAACCGTATTTGCTTTTAGGATAGTTTTAACAAACAACAAAGCAACAAAAGGCTGAATAAATTGTTGTTTATCATATTGACAACATTATCAATGCAATAAAACACCCATCTATCAATGGTCTACCATTGATTGTTAGCTTTAAAGCAATTCATTAGAAGTAAGTTTAAGGACCTAATTTTAAATGTGAAGACAAGGTTCATTAATCTATAGTTTTGACATACATAATTATTGTTGTATAAGAGAGTGATAGTAAAAATAAAATTCAAACTTAAATAAACAATATGTAATTAAATAAAATATTCGCAAAATATATGTCTTAAGGCATATAACAATATCATGTGGCCACCAAGCTATATACACCATATCACAGACGCCTGTACACTCTGAAGTAATAGCTAATGTCTCCTTCCACCTGCCTCTCTCCAGGAATCTCCTCCTCATCAACTAAGTGGAACTGCTGCTTGTCAATATTTGGAAAGAATGTATCACAATCAAATGACTTCTGTATTTCAGTAAGGTATATTTTGCCGCAGTTTTCATGTTCCATCGCAGCCTGAAATAAATTAATAATGAAATTAATCTTACATGTATAAGTAAATAAATATAGGAAATACATATAGGACACTTACACACGGTTGTCTGTGCCCAAACTAGGTAACTTAAAACTTGTGTTATGACTGACAGAACTGGTAAATCAACTACATATATAATTTTAAATACAAATATACACCCATGCTCAATGAACCAAAAAATTGTTTATAGAAAATGTTGGCCCTTGGTGGTAATCAGACCCTTAACACCCTGAGCCGAAGACGTTTGGCCCGCTGGGCCAATGGGATAGTCAAATATAATATTATCATTATTAGTTAAGTATAATTCATATACATTGTATTGTTAATTAACTTTATATCCTAGATTGGGATATCTTTATACATCACCTTGCAAAAAAAATAGTAAGGTTTAAAATGTCTACTACATTTTAATATCTAAAACCTAAATAATAAATTTAATCTCTAAAAATTTTCTTTGAAGTAGACTGGTAGCTCTTTCTCAACAGTCATGAGTGTAACAGGCTACTTTACCTTATAAATAGACGAACCACCTATAACCCATGTAGATTCAATATCATCTCTGGTTTCTATGAATTTTATCGCTTCATCGAGCCCTGGAACTACTATTACATCTTCTGGCACCTGGAATGTATTAAAATTTCATATGTAAAGAAAGATGATAATGTTATCTATCAGTGAGTTACTTATCAGCGAGCATAAAATACCTTTTCTTTAACAGTGCCTACATTGTGAGTCAATACAATATTAACTCTATTGTTCAATGGCCTATATTTTGTGGGTATACAGTCCCAAGTTCGTCGTCCCATAATAACCGCATTGATCTTATTAGATTCTGTCACTTTTGTTGTCATGGTGGCGAAATAAGCCATTTCTTTTCTGTAAATAATTTCACAATATTAAACTCATGTAAAAAAAAGGTACACAACAATGTAAAACCAGTTTGTTTATAAAAATCATAACATTCTTGATTCATTTCAAATAATTAGTTATAAATAGAATCTAAATAATATTAAAGTAACTTATTAAATCTACGCAGAAAGGAATGTAGACTCTTTCTATAATTAAAACATAAAAAATATAATTCAGTATTGAAAAATTATTTTTTGCTATTATTTTGGACAAGTTGTAAGCTGTTTTTTTTTTGTGCTGAAAGACAATATAATGTTCATTATGGATACGTTTTATATTTATGGAAAACATCAACTATAATCAGATGAATCTTCTGATTGCTATTGAAATGTTGATTTTTAATTATTGATTACAGCAATTCATCAAGCAGCTTCTTAGAATATGTTAAGTTATTTTGTCCACTATAGGCGGCCGTACCGTCTACAAATACTTTCATTTATATCGCGAACATGTCATATGGTAATTTGTCAATATTATCCACAGTATTTCTCCAGGTATGGCCTATTTAGTTTAAGTTAAGTATCTTATTTACTATTGACCTTTACCTTTTACATAGTACTTTCACTTTTAATGCAAATGATTTTACACATTTTAACAACTTACTTTAATTTCCAAGGAAGCGTGCCATTTGCTCCAATTCCCATATTCTCACATGCTGCAGCTATTATGTTCAATTTTACTTTTGACATATTAAATATCGCAATAACTTTAAATTCTAAGTAAGTTCACTAAGTTAAGGAAATTAATGAATTTTAAAATCCAACTATAATTTAGGCCTTATTGAGTTACTTGAAAACATTACATAGACACGTTTTCATTCAGTGAATACTTAATTGTATTTAGCCTTTACTGGAATTCTTAAGGAATAGGGACAAATTTCAATATGCACACTGTTGACTGTAGTCTTTGGGACAAACTCACAAGGAAAACGCCAAAATTTGAAATATAATTTAATATATTTTTTTATAATTTTATGGCTTGGACTCTAGTCTTTTGAAAAGTGATTTTCATAATCTTGACAGATAATACTTGTTTGTATAAAATGAGTGACAAATAACTTAACTTTAAAACTGGCTTAACGCTATGCAAAACTTGAGAAGTAAAATTATCATTGTAACTGTAATAATTAGTTTTATTTAAATCAAATATGATACTAATATTTTTTTGTACTATGCGATATAAAACAGTCTTTATTAAATTTAATATACATTGTATTGGACAATTGACGCAATAAGACCTTATCATTTAGTCTAAGCATGACAACCACTTTCACCACCAGGGCACCGTTTCATCGTATAATCGTAACGAATCGACGTTCAGATGAAGGCGGCATGCAGTACGTACAAATTGGTGATTTATAGCTACTATACTGCGTCCATCATATTATCAGTCTTTTGACAGCTCACGCTCATTAAGTTTTGTATTGCTTACGTACAAATATCATACAAATAATATTTGTACTTTATGGATGGGTACCGCCCACTTAGTGATGTCACACATAATGGTTACTACGATTATGCCACAGATTAAAAATAATCGGTAGAAATCGATGTTACGAGTATTAAAAGACATTTAATAACATTATATAAAGTTTTACTTTCTTCTTAGTTAATACATGAATACAAATAAAACAATCAGGATATTTTAATTTATTTTATTAGCACGAGTCGTCGGAATGATAATCAACACTAGACTCCTCCGATGAGGAGTCTTCAGTAGCAGTTATTATTAGCTCTTGTGTCGATAATATATTATCAAACGCAATATCACGTTCCCAATCAGAGAATATTACTCTTTTAGTTCTTTCCACCACACTTGCCCAGTTCTCGGCCGTTACGTGGGTGCAAGCATTTTTTAGCAATTGCAACATTTTATTCGCTGTGAATGGGGGGCTTGTATTGCATCTCGCAGCATGCCCTTTTACTTGTGCCCATATAAGTTCTATTGCGTTGTACTGGCAGTGGTATGGAGGAATCCGAAGAACAGTATGGCCATATTCTGCTGCCATTTCATTGATTACATAGCGTTTTGCTCTCTTTTTGGTTTTTAATATTTTTATTAATTCAACTTTTAACATTGAGTCGTCCACATTTTCTCCATTGTCCCGAAGCCAATTAATTATTTCATGCTTTTTATTAGCCTGTGTTGGCATTTTGTCAATTTGACGGGAGTGGTAGGGCGCATTATCAATAAAAATTATTGATGGTTCTTCCAATGAAATGAGCATTTTTTTGAACCACTCTTCATACACATTTGCATTCATCTCTTCGTGGTAGTCATTTGATTTCTTCGATTTAAATGCCAACAGTGCGTCTTGTACAAATCCTTTTGCTGTACCTGCATGGCAAATGATTAGGCGCTCACCTTTTCCCATTGGTACTGAGGAAGTGGAATCAGCAGTATCATCAGTCCAGAAACGAGATAGTGTGTGGTTAGCGTTGAGCCATGTTTCATCCGTGAAAACAATATTTGCCCAATCTTGTATTTTCTTTGCCTCTCTTAAAAAATCACAACGTGCTATAGCTATATCTGTGCGTTCCATTAATAATTTTCTTTTATTTAACTTTTTATATGAAAAGCCAATTGTGTTCAAAACTTTGACCAAAGAAGATTTTTCACCATGAAATAGACCACTTCTTTTCAAAGAAACAATAAGTTTTCTCAAAGTTGGAATTTCTTTTCTCAAGTAGTAATCATATACATGACGACGAATAGCGTCAGCGTCAAAGTCATCAACAGCTGTCACCTTATGAGCCCGGCGCTTTCTTTTTGGTGTAGATGGTTTGTTTTGCTCCAAGCCGCTCCTGCCGTAGGCATCAGTAGTGATTTTAGTCACAGTTGATAGACTGATCCCCAACGCGGCTGCAACACGGTTTCGGACTTGCGTGATAGGTATAAGAGGTCCGCCATTTTGATTTTCTAGCTCAAAATACTCATGAAGTTTTAACACTAACTGTCTCGATTGTGCTTTCAACACACGTCCTTTCGGCATTTTCACGATCAATTAATATAAGTTTCACAAAAGTTTTTCCGAGGAATAAAGCTACTTTACTCAAGGTGTAACAGATGCGAGAGAACACTCAGCGAACGTAAATGCGTGTGACTATCACGGGCGTTTCGTTGAGAGTGACAGATCACGTCAAAATGGCGGCCGAGCGGAAGGTCTGTTGATGTTGCCAGTTGATGTATAATATATTTTTTATGATTATAATAAATACACACGGATTAACATTTATTTTCAAAAAACTAAGGCAATATTAAATCAAAATGTTGATTTCTATATCTGTTATTAGTTTACGTAGGTTATCATTAATCGAATTACTTAGGTACGTAATTCGATTAATGATAGTAGGTACTATAATCGGAATGGTATCGCATACGAGAATCTTTAGGACATCACTAAATATGTAAATCGTCAATCTGTCAAAAGATGGTTAATATAATGAACAGTGTATATCTTAGTAAATTGTATAGGACGCGCTAGATTGCGCGGGATTTAAAATTATATAATCAGAAGAATAAATTTACAATTGCACGAGCAACCTCAATAAAATAACAAACAAGTTTGCTTGTTATTTTATTGAGTTATTTTCTTCTTCTTCTTCGTCGATACGCTCGTGTCAGAGCGGTCGTGGCCGTCACTTAGTTGAGGCGCATATCGCTCGCCTTACGATGTGTCGCCATTTGTTTCTATTCGCCGTCTTTCTGGCGCATTCATGAAGAGAGCCACCAACAGCAGATTTAACTTGATCGGTCCACCGCAACGGCGATCGACCGCGAGGTCTGGTACCCTCGAACCTGCCTTGGACTACAAGGCGTTCTATGGACTCTTCGTTCCCGCGTGAGACGTTGCCAAAATATTTTAAAATACGTACTTGGACTATAGTCGATAGACACTGCTTGATGCCGAGCTGAGTTATTTTAATGAAGTTTAATTACATTGAAATTGCATAGATCATTCTATATTCTATAGATGCTTAGTAGCGTAAAAAAAATAGCGGTCTATTGCTATCTTGCAGGTTGGGCAAAGGCCTCGTCTCGTGAGGACTTTTTTTATTTATGATTATTTATATTTAAAATACATTGAGATTTACTGAGAAGTAAAACATCGTGATCGTGAGGGTTGTAGGTTAGACTCAACACGCTACTTAAATAAGAATTAGTAGGTTACACTTGTTTATGAGGAATTCTCCAGAGATATGCAGGTTGTTTTAACTAAGTCTTCATTAATTGCAGTGCATATTACAAAAATCAGTTAGGCACATAAGGTGTAACAAAAAAACTCATTGGTTGTTTTTGAACCTGTGGCCCTCTGGAAAAAGTCATCACAACAATTACCTATATGTTACTATTTTCAGCAACTGCTATAAAATGTAAATTATTTAAATCTAATGTTTACAATTATCGAATTTTTTTTTAGCTTGGGCGTATTTTTATGGGCAATACAGGATATGTGCACGTTTTTTCAGAATGGATTTGTAACCAGACTATCAGAAGTTTATTTCGGTTAATAGGGTTACTTTGGTTGCGTAATGCTAATTAATTTTTTATGCTTTCCGTTAAACAAGAGGTGTATGAATAATTAAGTTTAAATAACAATATAATAAGCTTAATGTAAAACAGTATAAGATTTAGGCACAGAATCTTCTTTCTCTTCAAATAATAGAAGTTTACTACTCGATATAGTCTTGACTTAATGCTTTTAATTGATGATGTACCTAATTGTAATATGTATTTAGGAGCTAACATTATAAGACAATGCTGAATACGCCTTTAATGTTTAAATATAGCAGTATAAGAATTAATATAAGTGTAATGGTTAATGCATTTATATTGAATCGTTGGCGTATCATCCTCATCCTGCCCTTATCCCACTCTAAGTGAGGTCTGCACAACATGTTACAAACATGTTGGCACATGATTTGGCTACGTATTTTACGATCGGCCGCCTGCCTGACGTTACCTTATTCGCTTTTTACGTCACCTCGGTAAGAAATGAGGATGGTCTATTCGACAGCGGATCGTTGGCGTATCGAATAAATAAATAAATATAGTATCTCTATTATGACTGTCCCGTTGGTGCAGTGGGTAGTGACCCTGCTTTCAGCTCCGCGGGTCGCGGGTTCGATTCCACCGCCAACATTTTCTATAAACAATTTGTTGGTTCTTCGAGCCTGGGTGTGTATTTGCATTTAAGTATGTATTTAAAATTATATATGTAGTATATCTACCAGTTGTTCGTCACTCATAATACAAGTATTAAGTTACTTACTTTGGGGACGGACGACCGTGTGTGTAAATGTCCCATATATATATATATATATTTTATACATATATTTATTTATTTTTATTCAATTGCAACGCCTCACATTCTTTTGCCTCTTGCATTCGGAGTCAATCTGCGTCTTTTTTGAAGTTACCTGCCTAGTTTGGGGGTTATATTCGTAGAGTTATTAAACTTAGAATAGGAAACCAATTTTAGCTTTATTCATTTACTCAATTATATCATTTTATTAAAAAGAAGAATGCTCTCATGCGGCATAGCCTATTCAACTATCGAGGGTTGAATATGATAAATAAGAGTATTTAATTATACTCCAAGTAAACAAAACCTTAAAAAAACAAAACACGAGTAAGAAAGACTTTTAACAGAAGTTTGTCCTCGCGACTGCCCGAGCAACAGCGTAATTCGTTCTTCCTAGTTTTAAAAATCAATTGTAGTTCTCAAAGTTACTCGATATCGTGCAGTTTTGTATTATTATAAAGTGTAACTGTTGGACATTATAATAGTGTTATCAGTATTTCAATTCTTCGCGTGATAGTCTAAATACAAGTTATTATATTTCAAATCTTAATTCAAACCGTTACACAAGCGTTTATTGAGTCATACATCGGCGAAGCGAGTTTGTGCACCAGGTCACTGACCGAACCGGCGATTCATAGTAGCGCTACAGTGGGAGTCTCACTGGAGGCGGAGCTTCGTTTGCTACGCGAGAGATGAGCTACAATTCCCTACAAAGCATTAACTTACACACGACGCACGGGAGTTTGCAGTAATACCATTTTATCTACGGTATACACTACTTTTTCTATTAATTTATTGACTGTTAAATTTCAATAATGTCCGATGAGGAGACATTGAAATGCGCCGGCTGCTTTGGAGACATTACATCGGATAAAAAAATTTTGAGATGTTACTTATGTGAAAAATACTACGATTTATCTTGCAGCGGCCTAAGTGACGGGCAATTTAAAAAATTAAACAAAACGCTTAAGGCTACTTGGAAATGCCCTACTTGTCAAGCGCGTCTCAAATCAGGCGGTGATAACACCAACACGCCTGTCCGCTTAAAAGGGGCTAACGATCAAGTAACCAATATCGATTTCAACTTTAAAGATCGCCATGAATTGGATTCATATATTTTTGATTCTGTTAACAAAGTTATTACCTCTTCCATAGAGTCTGTGATACTTGGTGTTCTATCTAGAGAGTTAAAACCGATAAAAAACGACCTTGCGATACTTAGTGAAATTCAACGTTCTATCAATTACGTTACTGAGGAACTAGATGATATTAAAAAAGGATTTTCCTTGATAAAAAATGAGATTTCAAGACTAGTTAAAGAAAATGATGAACTTAAAATTACGGTAAAAGATCTTAATTCACGCATCTGTATCTTGGAACAACATTCCAGAGAAAATAATATAGAAATTAACGGAGTACCAGAAAATAAGGCAGAGAATCTTATTGCTATACTTGAACAGCTGGGGAATACAATAACTTATCCTATTAAAGAAGGTAATGTCATATCATGCACTCGTGTTAGAAAATTGGACTCAACCTCCAACAGGCCGCGATCAATCGTGGTAAAACTCCCAAATACAAAAATACGGGACTGCATTTTGGCTGCCGTATCTACTTTTAACAAAAGAAATACGGATGACAAACTTAACTCCAAGCACCTTGGTTATGCAAGTAAAAAATCACCCGTTTACGTGACTGAGCACTTGTCCCCTTACTACAAGTCACTGCATGCAGAAGCTAGAAAAATTGGTCGCGAAAAAGGATATCTATATACTTGGATAAGAAACGGTCGAATCTTTATTCGAAAGAATGATACATCTCCCGCAAAACTAATCAAAGACAAGGAATCACTGAAAACTATTACCTAAATTTAGTTGAGTTTAGTCGAATATAATGCCGTATACTTACAGTATTAAAATTCAATATCTACTACCAAAATTTCCGTGGCATGAGAACGAAATTAGATGACATTCGCCGAGCATGTCTTGTTAGCAACTTTGATGTCATAGTGGCAACGGAAACCTGGCTTAATGAAAACATAAGTGATTCGGAGATATTTCATTCAAATTATACAATATACCGCAGAGACCGCAGTGAAACTTCTCTCGCTGGACAGGACGGTGGTGGTGTTATGATTGCTGTACTAAGATCACACTTGTCGAAACGTTTAGTTAATCTTAATAGTGAATTCGAAGGTATTTGGGTGTCACTAAAAATAAAAGTTAATAATACTTTCAGATCTGTCAACATTTGTGCTATTTACTTGCAGCCCCCAGTATCCTGCAAACACCTTTCGAACTTTTTCGACCATGTCACCGAAGTAATGGATGATACTAGAGTCGATACGCTAGTGCTGGGAGATTTTAACCTAGGGTTCATTGATTGGTCTGTTAGCTCAGAAGACAAGTACTGCCATTATGAACCTAACAATTATCATAACAATCTTGGTTATTTGTTAGTAGATTTTATGTCATCTAATAACCTAATTCAGCTCAATAATGTATTCAATAAAAATAACAAAATTCTCGATTTAGTATTTTGTAACTTCTCTGGACCAACTGTTCATGAAAGCATGGACAAGCTAAGTAAGATTGATGATCATCACCCTCCCTTGGAAATAGATTGTAAATTTAATGCAATATCAATGTTAAACTCGCGTCTACGAACTTCTTTTAACTTTCGAGATGCTGACTATGTGGCTGTAAATAATAAGTTAAATATCATTGAATGGAATAAGCTATTTAACTCATGTAATGATGTTGATGACATTGTTGAATTGTTTTATCAGGAGTTGTATAAAATTATTACTTCATTAATTCCATTGCGGAAAAGGCATTCAAAAAAATATCCATGTTGGTATTCACGTTCTTTAATTATGTTGTTAAAGGAAAAAGAGAAAATGAGAAGGAGATTTAGATTATATAAAAATCCTAGGGACAGAATCGAATATATCATTCTGGGTAAACGGGCCGATAAATTAATAAGGAAATGTTATTCTTTGTATATTAATAATATTGAATGTTCCATATATAATAACCCTAAAAGGTTTTGGTCTTATATGAAAGAGCAGCAGGGAGGTCGTTCAAATATACCTGTGGAAATGAATTTATTAAGTAAAACTGCAAATAGTGGTAAGGATGTGGCCAATTTGTTTGGATGTCATTTTTCCTCCATGTTTTCAAAAAGTAAGAAAGGTATATTGAACGACAACCTTGACCGTTTATTGTCAGATAATGGTTGTTTAAATTATATAAACTCTATTCGTGTGTTCGAAAAAGATATTCTGAGAAAGCTCAAAAGTATAAACCCGTGTAAAGGAACTGGCCCCGATGGAATTCCGCCAATTTTTATAAAAAAAACTGCTTCTGCCCTAACTCTCCCACTAAAATTAATTTTTCAGAATTCACTTAGCACTGGGAAGTTTCCAAGTGCTTGGAAATCAGCCAATGTGGTTCCTATTTACAAAAAAGGCGACAGATCCAATGTAATTAGCTATCGACCTGTTTCCTTGTTGTCCATTTTTTCTAAGGTTTTTGAATCTATTGTGTGTCCCGTTATTAACTGGCACATAAAAAATTGTTTATCTGATGCACAACATGGATTTCGCAAAAACAAATCAACGGTATCAAATTTACTTTCGTACATATCAGATATTTCTACAGCTGTGGATAAAAGAGTTCAGATTGATGCATTATACACCGATTTCAGCAATGCATTCGACAAAGTGGATCATAATATCCTGCTAAGGAAACTTCGGCATTATGGAGTGCATGGAACGCTGTGGAAATGGTTTAAGTCTTATCTAAGTGATCGGGTTCTAAGAGTAGTGGTAGCTGGATACCAATCAGATCCTGTTGTGCCTAATTCCGGTGTACCTCAGGGCTCCCATCTGGGACCTATTTTATTCTTAATATTTGTTAACGATATAGTCCATAGCATAAAATATAGTAAATTCTCGCTCTTTGCGGATGATCTTAAAATATATAGAGAGATTCGTTCACCCTCTGATGCGATAAAATTACAGGAAGATTTAAACGCTGTTATTAAATGGTGTGAATGGAATAATATGTCGCTAAATTCTTCCAAGTGTCTTCACATTAAATTCACGAGGAATAGATATATCATACCGTCTACTTATACCTTAGATAAACATAGATTGGAAGAAGTTAAATCTATAAACGACCTTGGGGTTATTATTGACTCTAAATTGAGTTTTAGGGACCATATCGACAATATAATCAAAAAAACCAATAGGACATGTGGATTTATAAAACGTCAATGCAGTGTTTTCAACAGCATTTCCACTATGAAAATACTAAAAACAATTTATTGGTATTTCGAGTCTGGGTGTATTTATGTATTTAAGTCATCATCATTCTTATTATTCTCATGCCCTTATCTCACTTCAAGTGGGGTCGGCACAACAAGCCACAAACATGTTGTCACATGATTTGGCTACGTATTTTACGATCGGCCGCCTGCCTGACGTCAACTTACCCCAGTTGCCTTTCTCGACACCTCGGTAAGAACTGAGGGTGGTCTATTCTATGCAGCCGGATACCACACGGCGTAATTTATGTATTTAAGTATATATTTAAAATTATATGTGTACTAGCTGACAAAGCTAGCTAGCTGAGCCGGGAAAACGTTTCCAATATAAATTATTAGGGAATTTCTGGAATATTTATAAATAGCTGTGCCTTTGGCATCCTCCGTGTGGCATTCGTTTTGTCACAAAGTTCTTCGCGCCTAAACCCCGAGTCCGCGGGAATTCTTGGATAAAAAGGCAGCTCTATAAATGTTATCTATCTTCCAGTGAAAGTTACATCAAAATCAGATTTTTCTGGTTTCCGTTTTTCCAGAGAATTTAAAATCTAAAGCTCCCTCAAAAATTGCACACACAATCTTTTAGAAACCGTAAAAAAATCCGTTCAGTAGATTTTGAGAAAATCGATTACATACAAGCGGAAGAATAGCACCAAGCGGTTTAGCATTCAGTTACGATGTCGTGTAAAAACCCTGAATGGTTACACGTTTAATCTCCAAACTCTTTTAAGAAACTTAAACTACATCGGCATCCATCAGCTGAATTCACAATCAAGAGCTAGCTTGCCAACTTAATTTAATAAAGATCATATCATATAATCATTATGCAACTATTAGAATGATTAATAAAACGTAATGTATAGAAGTCTCTTCATTTATTTTATTAGTTATATAATATTTACTTAATAATATATTTTATTAGTTATATAATATTTACTATTTTAACGCTATTCACTCACGTCGCTATCTTCAGATTCAGACTCAACATTAATTATAAATTCAAAATTTTTCATATATTCTATCTCAATATCATTCACATTTCGACACGTATTTTCCCACATATTTCTATCAATCATGTCAATTCGTTCCTTAATTAAAGCAATGGCTTTAATGATGAAATAATGATAGATGTTAAGTTTTGCCTGTTTTTTTTCGCCACATAGTTTTATAAAATTCACCATATTTTTCTATTAAAGAAAAAATGTATCTAATTATTATTTAAAATAAAAAATATTTATCCTCTTTTTTTATGACATGCTAACTGTACTTTTGGCAATAATCGAAGCGTGGTCCTACTTTCGTGTCTGTCCGGCAACTGACAACGACCAATTAGAATAACAAGTTTGCGTGTATTTCGTCTGTACATAAGTTTTCTGTGTGTGAGTAAAGGCATTGGAGGGGCGTGCACTTTTACAATGAAAGATCTCTACCAACAAGCAAGTTTTTTAAGAACTGCGTGATCTCTTCAACACAATTTACATAATACTATTTACCTAAACCATCCGGAAGTATTGCATAATCTTTTGGTGAAAACTGTGCAAAGATCGTTCAGTAGATTTTGAGAAAATCGATTACATACAGACAGACAGCTTTGTGGGACTTTGTTTTATAAAAAGTATAGATTATTTTATATTTTTAGGTATTCTTACATTTGCTTCAAATTATATTTTTAAGAATATACATAATCAATTTAATATGTTAATATACTCTTATGAGTAAAGCAGTCATCATACAATGCTTTTGCTATAATCCACAATTCAAATTATTGAGATTAAATTGATTCATTAAATCGAGGACTACAGAATGTATTTACTTGCATAGTAAAAATTTATTTTATTCTATTGGACTTTTAACTTTGTTACTCTTTCTTTCTTTTTATTTTAAATTCTCTGGAAAAACGGAAACCAGAAAAATCTGATTTTGATGTAACTTTCACTGGAAGATAGATAACATTTATAGAGCTGCCTTTTTATCCAAGAATTCCCGCGGACTCGGGGTTTAGGCGCGAAGAACTTTGTGACAAAACGAATGCCACACGGAGGATGCCAAAGGCACAGCTATTTATAAATATTCCAGAAATTCCCTAATAATTTATATTGGAAACGTTTTCCCGGCTCAGCTAGCTAGCTTTGTCAGCTAGTACACATATAATTTTAAATATATACTTAAATACATAAATTACGCCGTGTGGTATCCGGCTGCATAGAATAGACCACCCTCAGTTCTTACCGAGGTGTCGAGAAAGGCAACTGGGGTAAGTTGACGTCAGGCAGGCGGCCGATCGTAAAATACGTAGCCAAATCATGTGACAACATGTTTGTGGCTTGTTGTGCCGACCCCACTTGAAGTGAGATAAGGGCATGAGAATAATAAGAATGATGATGACTTAAATACATAAATACACCCAGACTCGAAATACCAATAAATTGTTTTTAGAAACTTTTAATTTTCGGCGGAACTCTAACCCGCGATCCGTGGAGCTGAATACAAGGTCACTGCCAACTGCGCCAGAGGGCAGTTTCATGTACTCTTCTATTTTTGGCTTAATGAAATAATATAGATGGCAGACGCCTCTGGTCGTTAAGGCGAGTTGATATAGCATTGTGGCAGAAACCTTTATGGCATTGAGACATGCTGCGTAGCTATTTTATCTTCCCTCAGACATATTGGTTAATATAATGTCGAAGTATAATTGAGAAAATGTAATTAAAGTCCGAATACGACTGGTTGAATATAATATACGGTTAGACGTCGTTGGTTCAAAGGGGCATCATCAATGAATCTTTCTGTTAAAACCTATGTCTAATTGATACGCTTTACGGTATAGGAAAACATTGGGATATGTGTACCCAACCAATCCGTTATTCTTTCCCAAAAATGGAGAGAGGAAGGTTAAACCCAGGAGTGTGATATAAAAAGTAGTCACGTTTTATTTTTTTACCCCCCCGCTTTCTTACGTCTAGCGGCCGGGGCGTCCAACCCCGACCGTTATGACATTAGGACTTTTCTACAACAGTACAGTCCTCCACAGCACGTCGCTTTAAGCCGAGGCCTGGCCTCACAGGGGGCACCCTTAAGGCGACGCTCCCAGGATGTTGCGAGCCTCGCTTGAGACTCGCTCTCCACGTTTCTCAACCGGCGATGCTTCTGCGCTCGCCCGTCCTCCCGGTGACGCTGTCAAAGCCTTCAAGGCTAATAGCATTAGTAAGTGTCCGAAAAAACTTTTTTTACGGTAACAAGTATGAAATTGTGGCGATGTTAGAGTTATCTACTGTTTTCATCTTAAATATTTTATCTTTTTTTTTATCGCTAGTTACCAAGTTATCTACAAAGCCGTACAACCAAATGAATGAGTTAAATAAAATGTTGGGTAAAGGATTTAAAAACTGTTTCAGATTTATGCGCTTTCATGACGTGCTTTGTCTTCCATTTTCATCGCTTGAGATAAATGTCAAGCGCAATAAAAAAAAAAAATTTAAAGTTTAGTAGTGACAATATAAATGAAAATAAATTCAAAATTCGAACTTTATTCAAGTAAACTTGTGAACAAGTCTAGTTAAATCCAATGAAAATGTTAAATCATCAACTCTACTGTTGGTTCGGAAAGCTGTTCCGAACGAAAAAAGAACCGCAAGAAACTCGGCGGTTGCTCTTTCTAAAAAAAAAATCTTAAAACTAGTAACATTTAGTAACTAATATCTTGTGCAAGGTCGCACAGTAGTTATATCCAAGCATTCTTAACATCTATGGAATCCTCAACAGCATAGTAGGTTTTCTGTATCAGCTTCCTTTTAACATTGTTTTTAAACTGTAATGACAAAGCTAAAATTGATCGTGGAATTTATGATTTATAGAAGCAGGCGTTACTTTGCGGAATTCCATATTACAAGCAATATAACAGAACTAACTACTTTGCTATAATCCGCACGGGTTAAGTGAATGCATGCAAAGCCAATGTGTATGAAGCAGGCAAAATCTACGCACCTTCACTTCACAAAAATCGTACGATTTTTGTCGTGAAGCCTATCCTCCTGATGATGCTTCGGTTTCGGGGCGAAGCGATCGTCGAGATTGTGGTGGTGGGTGTGTGTGCTGCTTTTGTGTTCGTTGTTGTTGGTGAATTGCGCCTTGGGGTGCATGTGGTGGCTGGTCCTGCATGTATAAGGTGCGTAGATTTTGCCTGCTTCATACACATTGGCTTTGCATGCATTCACTTAACCCGTGCGGATTATAGCAAAGTAGTTAGTTCTGTTATATTGCTCGTGGAATTTATATTATAGAATCTTATACCCAAACTCACAAACGACTTTCGGTTTTTTGCAAGGCGCAAAGCAGACGTCGCATGCTTATGTCGATTCCTACTTTGTCTATTACATACATCGCCATTTATTTTTTTATAATTATGTATAATCTTATACACAAATATTAAATTGATAAAATATAATATGAAGCAAATGAAAGAATACCTATTTCCTTAAAAAACTACGTAACGCGGTGATGTTTCCCGCCATATCTCAAAACTCGAGTTCCGCGTTAAAAATACTAGCTCAATATTTTACGCCCAATTGAATATTATTTTTGATTTGCAAACATCCAGGATAACGAAGAGCGAGAGGGACGATGATAGATACCGCGTTAGAAAAGGATAAATAGATAGTGTGCTTTCTCTTATAGATTTGCTGAAAGCTCTACGATAGAGCTCAATTCAGCTTCAATTTTCAGTGTACCTCGGACGCTGATTGTGAGCGGACGTCAAGAATTATTCCTCGTATGCTCTGTAAATTTTCCGTAAAATTACTATATGCGTTTATTCTAACCAAAAAGGTCGTTATGCTTGTCAAGGAAGATTTTAGTACTGATAAGCTCGCGGAACCTCATTATGGTCGCACTCGTAAGAAGGGAAAGCTTTAAATGTGTGCGGTTTTGAGCAAATATTTATTTTTTGAACGCTTTGATTTATTAGTCGTGTTTTGTGTTATAATTCTAAAAATAATGAGTAATTTACATATAGAGTGCATTGTGCAGTGCGTTTAACGTTTATTCAATAATTGGGACGATCAAATATACGGTAAGTACATCGTTTAGATGTAAAATAGTTTATTATTTGATTATTATGACACAAATGCTATTATTCATACGCTGAAGGTTAGTGATAAGGAAAAGTAAACATACGCTCGTTATTTAACAAAACACGTTTCCTCGGACGTAGTATTTATTTGAATTGTGAGTTTTGTGAATTAATTTTAACACGCTGTCAGTTCTGAAACATTATTTCGTTTCAATTTGTTTGTACAGCATTTTTCGTGCGTAATAATTTAGCCGGAAACGTGACAGTATATTATTCCAATATGTCTGTAATAATTTTACGTATAAAAAGGTAATTTTTCAAATGATTTTTGTATGTAGGTGTTACTTTGGATGTTTTGATCCAGTTGCCAACTTTGTATTATTAATGATTTTTCTCTTTTGATTATATTAATACAACGCCAATATTATAAAAATTATTACTCTTTGAAACTAGAAATTAAAAAAAAAACTATATTCATACTGATATAATAAATGGAAAAGTCTGTCTATATTTTACTCTTTCACACCTAATTCGCTAGACCGATACTGATGAAATTTGGTATAATTGAAACTTTAATACAGGGCTAACTTATAGGATAAAAAACCCTTTTTTCTTCGGACGTAAGAGTATGCAACACTATAGTAGATAACTGAGGGTATGATAATACTATATTGGAAGCGAAAATACGAACATCGCGGGTCCTTCTAGTTTATAGCATGTCAAGTTAAAATAGTTTTTAACAAAAAAAATTGTCTTTACTGTTAACCGTTGAGGAGTTTCCTCTTATGAAGCCAGTCCTGGCAGCAGCATCAGGTCATGCTTATCATTTATCATAAACATGCGTTGTCATCGGGACTGAATCAGTATGTAAAATTCCAGCTGAATCGGATCCCGGATAGTGGGTCAAATTTAACTGGCAAAATTCCACCTTCACATACATTCACGGCATAAATAAAAGCGTTTAATAATAAGCTTAAGCTCAAGGGCCAAGGGTTAGAGCACGACATCATCAAAGTTTTGCAGGTTCAAATCTAGCTTCGTCTATATTAAATATTAAATATGTTTTACAGTGAAGTAAAACATTGTGAAAGACTCTCCTGGACTCTATGTATTTTGTGTATATTTAGGATTACTTTGCGAAGATTTTCCTCCACCTTTTCGGGAAATACATTCGAAGCATACATTTGGAAATGTATACCGGTCATATTTACTTCGTTTACAAAAGTGCGAATAAACCTTTAAATGCACCCTCTGGTCATACTGGGAAGATCTTAGCTTATAGAATCTTTTCATCGGCACGACACATTCTAAATTTACTTTCTATATAATGTCTGTTGTTATTGCTCTCTGTTGTAACCTGTTTATTTTGTGTTGTGTGAATGAATAAAGCTATTCTATTCTAAGATCCATAATACAAGAGTAATGACAATATTATTGTGTTATAACCTTGCTAATATATGGTACAATCATACACACCGTCATTCTTCCCCAAAGTAAGGGTAGTAAAAGTGGTAGATAAATACACCCATAATCAAAGAAGCAACAATTGTGTTAAGAAAATGTTGGCACCGTGGATGTTCATCTATACTAATATTATAAACAGGAAAGATTTGTATGTTTGTGTGTATGTTTGTAATGATTTCACGCAAAAACTTATGGACCGATTTCAAAAATTCTTTCACCATTGGAAAGCTGCTTTTTCACTGAGCATTTTCATTACATTTAAAAAAAAATAGGATCCCTAATAAAATTAAAAAAAAATTAAAAATGTGAAAAATTTTGTCATAAAAAACTTTCATCGCGTGCGCTGCGGTAACTTGGAAACTATTGATTATAAAAAAATGCTCTACAGTATTTATAATAAAATTTACCAAAAAGTCCGCGATACCATATGTCTAACTATTATAGTTTGCCAGTATAACTACTTTTCTACATTGTTCTACAGAGTTGATAAAAGTGGCGACAATAATCAAACCATAAGATTTACATTTCCGTATTAATCCTGATCCCACTAAATGATGTTTTATTAAAAACTGTTTTAATACCTGTAAAATACTTTTAAAATTATTAAAATCCGACATCACAATCAAAAAATATTACGAATTTAAGAATGCAAACCGAAAGAAAATAATGCCATAACAAATTCATTGTGGGGCCGTTATAGCAGGGCCTGCATTTGGTAAGTTAGCTCTTGTTCCAAGAATACTAATGATATCCATTTTTTATAGATTTATTTGTAGATTACAAATAAGTCTATAGTCTGACTTCGTAGACTTTCCACTGCCACGAGGTCGGTATGGACGCAGGTGAAACCGCGGGGCATTGCTAGTCGGTTATAAAAGAAGAAAATGAATATAAAATTTTCCAACTGTTGCCCTTTATTCGATTGTGGAACTGTAAACAAAGATTCAGTTAAATAAATGAAAGTCATTACAAAAGTATACCGTCCCAGTCTTGAGTACTGAGGCGTAATGTTAAAATATCACTCGGTGTATACACGGGAGTGATTTACTTAGAATAACGTCGCAGTAATGACGTTCGAAAAGAAATAGTGATCGGTCTATGAATTACAATGTGTTTATACTATTACATCTGTATATCTTGTAATGATTTATGGAAATGAAATAAATATTTTTGTATTTTGTATACATTATCAATCAAATCTCCGAACAGCTGGATATACCCATCAGTACCGCACTATACTGAACTGCCGACCGCAACACCTCGAAACGGGCAGTTGAAAATTTCACAAAGGTCACGATTCTATCGCAATATGGAAACTATTGCGAAGAAGTATACAAAAATTATTGTAGTAAAAGTTAATTAAATTATTACCGATTTAACGGGTCCAGATTTTTAGCTGCGCAGGAAATAGCCGATTCAGGCAAATGACTTAAGTATGCATCTTTTATTGAGTGTTATATATTTGTGCCAGTAATTGCGACCCTAGCGATCCTTGCTAAATGGAAATCAAAGTACCAAAAACTTATAAAAAAATTATATCCGTTCTAACACCTTGGTTGATTACCTCATGAGATGTCTGAAAAATTGGCTCCTTTTTGTACCAAGAATCAACTCAAACGCTGCCACCATTCTTGGGGCTATTCTATGTGGGCATGATTTCTATAGAACTATCGTATAAATAAGGATAGATATGACTTGTGTATTTTTATTTAAATAAAAACAAAAAACTATAAGTATCATGAATTGTTAATGCTGCTTGCATACACATTGAGATGGTAATGCAACTTAACTTTTTAGGGTTTTCGAGCCTTATTCTGCGTATTTGAGATTGGAGTCATACTTATTTGCCAATCGCGCCTAAGCTAGAAAAGTAATGCCGTACAAAGCGCAGTGTGATCAACCCTAAAACTCTAACGGCCTTATTCATAAAAATAGCTTATATAAGGTTTTAGACATTCTTTAGTTAAAATGCTCTATAAGCTTATAAAACGTTCCATGAAATTGTTTATTCATAAACCTTCTATAACTGATCTATAACTAAAATGCGTTTATAACCCCGAATGTTGCCATTATAAGGAAATCAGGCGACCAAGGGCCCGATCATACCCAATTCCCCACAGATAATATGCGTCAACACACCGATAAAGCGTAACCATAGACATTATTATGGACTAAAAAATATTTTATTGTCTACGACACGGGTCACACAGTATCGTCAGTAGTCACTACACGTAATTTTATTATTGTTTAAATTGTTTTTTTAATTGACACTAACACGGGACCGATATATAGAACAGACGACATTGACCCACTTGAATTTCAATCCGTACATTCGTCAAATCTCGTTTTCGTAATAATCAGCTGTAGCAAAGTCGGCCATCTTTTACCTTATAGCACTGATATAGTAGGGTTATCGGCTCTATAAAGTTATAGTAGACTTATAGAGTGGTTTAGTGCTAAAATGCGTTTATGAATAACACTTTTTGTAAAACGTACTATAGCGAGTCATAACTTTTTATGAATAAGACCCTAAGTCTAAGAAAAGCGGATAAAAAAACGTCACGCTACCGTCACACTAACATCTTACCCGTGCGTTTTCTCTAATTAAGATTCCTAGCACTCTTCCAATACACTTCGCTACTAGAATTCAATTACACGGACGATAACTCCTAGTCAAATGTCAGTACGAACTATTCATTCGTGTCTTTGTTTAATTTTGTAATTAGAAAGACGGCAGTAAATTTCAAAGGATATAGTTATACTTTCCGTTACAAATAGAGGGCGTATGACGTTTCCTTCCGTTTGCCCAAATGAAATATCAATGTGTGCGGAATTCATTGCTACAGCGGTTTAGCAATTTCTTTTTTTATATCAGGAAAATTGAAAAAAGGCAACGGGCGGCCGTTACGTCGGACTCGCACCTACTAAAACGACCTACGTGCTCCACCACGCTGCTGGTGGTAGGGACAGGGTACCTTTGTACACTCTGAACCCTACAGTGAATCACCTCTGGGTCGAGATATGTTTACAATGTCCTTCTGCGCTACTCGATGTATCTCACCATCACCACACAAGATAGATTCCACGAAAAAATCGCTTTGTCGTAGAGCCTATCTCCTGATGATGCTTCGGTTGCGGTGCGGAACAATTGTTGAGTTTGATAGTGAATGTGTGTAGTGCTTGTGTATTGTGTTGGCGGAGGTAGAGGTTTGTAGTGCATATGTTTTTGTAGACCTTGCACGCATCATTAATAACAACTGATAGTCGTCTACATTAAGCGTTACTTTTCGGAGATCCATAATACAAAAGTAATAGTAAAATTATTTTACTATAATAATAATATAATAATATAATTTGCTATAATATAATATAATTTATCGCGGATTATAGTAAAATAATTTTACTATTTTATATTTTCTATTTACTTTATCACGGACTATAACAAGATTTTTTTTTAGATATAGACTATATCTTTAAAAGCACATTGCTATGCTTTTTTAATAGCATTTGCTTTCTCTTTATTGTAATAGGGGTTATTTTAAGCTGGCTTCTATACTCTTGTATATTAACTCTATAAATCGAGTATCTCCCGGCTGACTGCAAATTTTCATTTGTATGTATGATATGAGTATTTAATAGTAATAATGATATTTTACTCTACTCTACTCTATTGATAAATTACTAAAATATCATGAAAATTTTAAACGTACCATACTTTACTTGTTTTTTGAAGTTGGATAAAGTGTTTTCATTTTTAAATTATTTTCCCAATCCACGGGGAATTTTAAATGTTTTTCAAAGCGAGAGCTTTTACGTTTGGATGAACGTAATCCTGTTTCGCGAAATTTCAACTTGACTTATTCCTTATATAATTTTACTTAAAAATACGAGTCAGAGAATTCGGTTTATTGATGTTTTGATTTTTGCGAATGCTTTTATACCTTTTTGTATGTACAAAAATAATTGCTATAATGATATGTGGTTGTTGCTAAGCACAGGAAAAATCAAACATTTAGTTGTTTATGAAGCTTTGCCAATACTACCTTAATAAATTGATTGAAAAAAAGTAAAAATTGGTTTAAACAAAACTCGCCGGCTTTACTCGCGTTCGCCGCTTTAACCAATAGAGATACAGTAAAGTAATGTTGTAGAGAATTGATGATCTACAAAAATACTACAAAAAAGTCCGCGATAGCTTGTCTCTATCTTTTATGACAATAACTACTTTTATATTCAAAATTTGAATTCGGGAGGCGTATTTAATTTCAATTTTAAATTAATATGCACGTATCTTTATATTGATGAAATTCACTAGATTGTGTACTCCACGCTATAAACCCCGTTATGAGGTACGAGTTTACAGATGTCTCGCTTAATCTTTCTTTATAGGTTAGAGATACCCTAATATGTCAATTTCATTATTACAAAAGTTTATCAGATCTGAAAAGCATTTCCACAGATACAATCTTGTGCGCACAACCTCTTTTTAAGAATTATAACACGATAGGTGATGTATATAATAAACAAAGTAGGAACCGACATAAGCTTGCGGCAACTGCTTTGCGCCTAGCAAAGGTACGTAAATCGTTTGTGGGTTTGGGTATAAGATTCTATAATATAATTATTCCGTTCTATAATATAATTCCGCAATGAATTTTAGTCTTGCCAATACAGCAGTTTAAAAACACTGTTAAAAAGAGGCTGATACAGAAAGCCTACTCTACTGTTGAGTATTACTTAGATGATAAGAATGTGTGGTGTGGTGACTACATGTAACCAGTTATAAGAATTATATTTTAAAAAGAGCAACCGCCGCATTTTTGCTTGCTCTTCTCTATCTATCTCTTCTCTATAGCTTTCCGAACCAGCAGTAGAGTTGACGATTCAAAAGCACTTGTTGCGTGAATGACGACCGCGAACCGCTTTCTTTTCGTACCATGAAGTGTGAATTGCATTGGGGTCGTAATGTTTGAAAAGGATAACGTTATATGAACTATAGATAGCTCTGTCTTTACTCACGTGTTCTTAAGACGAATTCCGAACGCTCATTCGGCAATGACCTAAAGTATGCGTCTTTAAGACGTCATGGTATGAAAAAGCAAAACAATTTCGTTTACGTCTTCAATTGAGTCGCAATAAGAGGTCCATGGTAGGCTTGCAGTTCTTTGTACTATCTGCCTTACCCCTTAGCTTAGCGTAAGGATCACATGCTTAAATGTAAGACCATCGCAGCTTTATTACTCATAAAATTTATAGTAATTACGAGCTATTCAAGTATTTCTGTTTATACTTAAAAATAGTTCAGAAATAAAGTTCAAAAACGCTTAAATAGTTTACCAACCGCAGAACATAGATCGTTCAATCGGCCGTCTCCGAAAATAGCCTGTTGTATTACAGATTTAGTTAAACTAGAGTAAACATTTGGTTTAATAGAATAAAAAAGTGCGCCTGTTTATAACCGAGAAGCGCGTTAGAGTGTCTGTCTGATATTTATAACTAATAACAGTAGCGTTTTTAAGATTTTTAACTCAACGTCGTCTTTAAACAGTGCTTTTTACATTGCTAGACTAAAATGATAAGTAAACGCGAATCCCTACTTATATTATTGGATATACTTATTATAAATGTATATCCTTTTATACGAAAGCTTCTGCGCCAGTTTTAGGTCCACAATGCAGTATCTAAAGATAAACAACTAAATCAAGAGACCATTAAACGTGTTTGCGTCTATTCTGTCGTTAAATGCCCATACTCACCACCATAGAATCGTTAAAATAATAGACATGTCAATTTTAAATTAAATATTTGGTCATAAATACGCTTACCTTTACTTCTATTGTGTTTGAATTGAAATCCCACTATAAGTGGGGCCGGCACAACATGTTTGTAACATGTTGTGCCGACCCCACTTGGGGTGGGCACACATGATTTGGCTACGTGTTTTACGACCGGCCGCCTGCCTGACGTCAAGTTACCTTAGTCGTATTTTACGAGCCCGCGGTAAAAAAGAGGGTGGTCTATTCTACTCAACCCGATACCACACGGTGGGTCGACTTACCTTAGTCGCATATTAAGACATCTCGGTAAGAAATGAGGATGGTCTATTCTACTCAGCCGGATAACACACCGCGGGTCGGCTTACTTTAGTCGCCTTTTACGACACCTCGGCAAGAAATGAGGGTAGTCTATTCTACTTAGCCTGATACCACAGGGCTTTGAATTATGAATATAACATATAAAATATAAATAAATACACAATAATGGAAATATGTAATGCGTACTAATAATTTAAAAGAATAAGTCGGCCACACGTATCCCGCCGCGATATTGGTGGCATACAACGTCTCGTCATGCAGACCAAGGTGGAACACACCAGTCGCTAGACCGACCAAAATCAAAATTGGTGTCCGCATAATTTGACTATATAGCATACTTTAACTTAAAAAAAAATTAGTATGTGACGCCCTTATTGGCCTAGATATATATTGTTGTGTATCCTTTTACGACATCTCGTTAAGAAATGACGGCGGAAAGCCCACTCTAGTCAATGAGCAGATTAGCTAGAGTTGCCATAATAGTATCTAAACGTACGGCATCTTACTCTTGTCAGGAATACTTAAACTTGAGATTACTGAATACTCGCTTTTTAATGTATTTTTGTTTGAACTGCTAATACAATATATCACAATAATTAATCAAGATAATTATCATTAATGAAATATAATTAATAAAATATTATATTGTTCTTTAATCATTTAAGATGTAGAGTAGTCGAGAGCACTGAGCATTAGTTTTCTGATGTATTTTGGTAATACAATGTATCAGATCATGATAATTATCATTAATGAAATATAAATTATAAAATATTATATTGTAATTTATTCATTTATGATTTAGAGTTATATTATACAAGAGTAGAGGAGCCAGCCTGAAATATGAAAAAAAGAAAGCAAATAACGCTATATCTGTCTTCTATTGCGCGTTATCCGAAGAATGTATTTTGTTCGCTCTTACTGTGTGCCCTTCGATAGCTGCAGTTGGTGAGCTTAGGTAGGATAGGCAGACAACCGTCAATTTCTACACCACGAACAACGAACGAGCGAACCTTTTAACTTGGAGGCTTCTTCGTTGGCTATACATGGATTTACAAGTTTGATTGTTCTATGATATTGTTCATGTACGACGCCACCGAAGTATCTTTTATATTTTGTTAATATTTAAACGGGAACGTCCACCGGACACCGACATTTAATTGACACCGTTCACCGGGGTTTGCGAACGACGTTACTCACCTACCCGCCCTGTTTCAGAGGCTGCAAGCCCCGACTACCCTCGGTGGAAAATTTTTCCGAACATATTTATTTAGTTCAAATTGGATGTTGGGAACTTTCAAAGTTATTTTCCTTTCGCAAAAAAAATATGAAGGTGCCTTAAAATATGTTCTAAGTATTTGAATTAAAAAACCGTTTAAAAACGTACCATCGATATTCTTTGCGCATGTATGTGGTCTTTAGTATAGTAACTCTATATATTTTGTAGTATTACTTTATTGTAGTATTATGATATACAACGCTTGCGCATGTTGTCTATTATTTAAGTCAATTTTATCTGTAGTGCCAACCGTGAAATTCATTTGAGAAATAATATAGAATCTCTTTTGCGATACGGCGAGTCGTAAAAGGCTTATTTTATTGTTTGTTTTATCGTTCACTAGATTGGTTGGCTGCAGGCATAGTAATTAAATTGGCATAAATATTTTACGATTACAATCAACCTATCATGGTCCACATTAATAGGGTTACCAAAATCTATTTCAGAGGTTTTTCTTAGATTGACTTGATTGACTAGAAAAGATATCATCAATCTTGTCAAGAATTCAACGGATTAATTACCGAAGAGCAGCTATAGAGTTTTTTGGAATAGTTCTGGCAATTGTAATTCTAAATTTATTATAAGCCGACTATTTCTTGGACCATCGACTATTGTCTGCATTACAATAGATAATCTAAATAGACGATGTCAGTTTAATGTTGATATTTCTTATTTGAATAGTTTTAAATGTAATATATTAGGTGGTAATTTCAGAAATAGCCTCAACATGACGTTCATGCGGGGAAACTGTATAGCCTGCTCATTGTTTTAATTACAGAGGATTACAGATAAAGATTGAAGCCTATAAATTATTAACAAGGTAGGTATAAATTATTAACAACGTGCTGCCAGTTAAATAATCACGACCCCTTTTTTATCATTTTCTTTCAAATAGACCAATTTTTGTAAATTCCTGTGTGTAATAAAAGATGCAAACCAAACTAATAAATCTAGCGAACTAGCGTTCCGTAAGAGTTAGCCTCCTTAAATGATTATATGAGTTTTTATTTGAGAGTTAGCGATTCATAGAGTTATTAAACACAGAGTAGGGAAGCGTAGAGAGAGTGAAAAGCCGTAGTCTCCTTCTATGAAGTCATCATGGTCAGAAAGGAGACTGCTGAGCGTAGTCGCGAAAGGGCTGATATCGCAGGTGGACGCAGAGGAGCGTGTAAGCCGCCCTAAAAATTAATAAAAGTCCCGGTTGGTGGGACCTCTGGGTCACGAGCGGTCAAAGAAGAGGCTGTAGCCGTTCCTCTTGACCCCGAGAGAAAACAGAGCTTGTGACGATCACATGTTCCTTACTATATTTGAAAGAGGATGATGTGCAAGACGCTAGAAAGGCACCAATGCAGTTCACCAGATCCAGGGGCCTCTCTGTAATTACGAAGTTGACCATCGGGGCGTTTTAGCGGGTGGGAAGCCACATAACCGGATCTTACCTCTAAGAGCACTGGTATCTTTCCCCCATAGAAGGAAGGAAGGGAAGATTTTCCCCCATAAAAAAGGTTGCCTCGTTTGCTTTCTCTTTTTTTGTCGATGGATACATTTAAGGCTATCTTCTACTCTTATATTAAAACTCTACGTAGCGATTGCAATTTCGATTATGATTTTGTTAGCGACTACGTTCCACAATCGCTTTACCGGTACCAGCCATCTGCCAGTTCATAATAAGTTTGTAATACGCTTGTTACGTTTAATATTTATATTACACTGTTTTCAACAGCTCATTCTCACTTTAATTTATAACGACGGCTGAATAACAGTTTTACGAAATTGTTTTCAGTATTTTTTTATTTCCAGTATTATATGCGACGGCAACTGCTTTAAAGTGAAATGAGTTTTTTATGTATGTGCCACCGAAAATATAGGCGCTTGAATAACATCATATGTAACTAATGATGAATCATGTTTGCCAAAATCAACACATATAATACGCACACGATGTGTTTTTGAAGATGAATTGTGAGCTAAAATTTACGTTTAGGATTAGAGATTTCTATTACATTTATCTCACCGAGGCCCATTTAGTTAGCACACTTAAAATGTCATTCCCGGAAAGAAGTAGAGCTTCTGAGCTCTTTATTTCAGTATGTACACTGTAGTCTTTGGTTCTTTACATTTGATGTTTCTACCATTAAGTTAATAACACTAGAGTAGGGAAGCTATAGCCTTGTAGATGATAGTGACGCAATTAATAATGAGAGGGAAGTTGACATTCGTATACTTCGTCTTTGTCACACATCACTCACATATAAAAAGAGAGACATATATCACCCTCATTTGCTTTCTATTAATTTTAATATGACACATTTTAGGCTAGCTTCCCTATTCCAAGTATCTATGGTCAGTTAGGTATAAAAGCATAATTTTAAAAAGATGTAAAATAATGTCAAAATAATAGTTGTATTCCGCCTTCAGAGATTTTTACTTTTTGTTTAAGATATTTATTATCTGTGTTATGATTCCGCGTATAAAATTAATAAATATAGGCTATATAACACCAAGTATATTTTTAGGTATGCAACACAAAATAAATCGGGAGTGTAAAATATAAATAATTTTATTTGTTCATTATCTGTGAAAAAATCGTGCCCCATTCGCGCCCTAATTGTCAGCTGTCAAACGTCAATAAACAGATTAAAAATAAACATATGACGCAGCCACGACCTCTGCGATCCGGGTTTTAAGATTATAGAGTGTTTGCAGGTTCTACAAAGGAGATAGACGCAAATCGTTTGATAGACTTGGCGTGGTACCAAGTGCCATATCGTATTTGATAACTCCGCGCAAACGGGCAGTTTTATTTATTCCATCGTTTTTTTAACAACGGCAAAGGTTATCTGATTAGAAAGGTTATCGAAATAATAGTTTCTGTTTGCTTGAGCTTCATAAATTAAACAGTTCCTATTAATTATCTTATAGTTTTAATCTAAAATAGTCAATTTATTTTACTGAAATCTAAGACTCCTTTAATAAAATAATCTTTAAATCAAATCTTAGAAGAAGAAGAATCTTAGTATTGTGTAATACAGCTTTTAAAATAATAAAGGTTGTTCAATAAAATAATCTTAGATATTTAAAAAAAAACAGAATATGAAGGGCTAAAAATGCTTAAATTATAAAAATTAAATCAGTTATAAAATTGTTTTGTAATAAAAGCATACACTCATTTTGTACTCGAGTTTAATTGAATCACAAAATTAAAACAGTTTTAATCATGATTTGCAAATCAACAAATAAATAAATATCGATTTAAAAAAATTTAACACAATACTTAAAATAAATCTATGGTACGCACAGACTAAATACCCGCTCGCCTACTAACCGCCTAATAACATGTAATAAAAACTCCTTGTAATTGAAGTCTATGATATTTAAATCTGGAACAGGAGACTTTTTGGCGGACAACCAGACAGCTGTTGGGGTTTCGTTTTATTTTATTTACGCGTAGTGTTGGAACAGATTTAATGAGAAAAATATTTTGTAAAAGCCACTTTTCCTTGGTGCCAATAATTCAGATTTTGTTTGGCTTATTAATGGGAAACAAACAAACATTATAAAATAAATAATAAATAACATAATAAACATTAAGTTTGAAAAACAAAACAAAAACCATCAAAGTTTCCAGAAATTGCACAATTAAAAGTATACTAGTTAGTTAGTTAAGACCTAGATCTAGTTAGCCTGGTTGAACATACATAGTTTTCTTATCATAAGGTTTAAGATACACAAGCATATCGCACAATTAGTATTAAGGTGACCTAATTCAAAAAAGTTGTTTTGTACACAATTTCTTTCTACAAAACTCCTATGCTTTAAAAGACCCGTAACTTGGAAGAGCAAGAAAACACTATTTTTATTTAACGTGACGTCATAGATGACATTGCAATAAGTATTACAATGTACAAAACTCAATTAAGGCTAATTTTGAATTAGGTCACTTTAATACTAAGCGTGAGATATAAGACTTTTACTTAAAAACGGACTTCCTAAAACAAGTTGCAGGGAGTTGCTATATAAAAGCAACAGGAGACTGTTCAGAGTAGATTGTCTTTGATCGATTTGTCGATCTTTGCTTAATATATTGGTGGGTAGTAAATACGAAACATTACTGCATCAATTTTGTCCGTCTACCAACGCATTCAAATGATTTGTTGAAACTTGCCTCGCGGACGTTCTAAGGATGACACGTCGTCTCTAAGAGGTGTGTGCATGACGATACATTATTGTCCGACAACAGCTCTCCGCCCGTCTGCTTTGCGATTTTGTCGTGGAGTCTATCTCCTGATGATGCTTCGGTTGCGGGGCGAAACGATTGTTGAGTTTGCGTTAGTGAACGTGTGTCACTACACACTTGTGTATTGTGGTGGCAGTGGTGGAGGTTTGTGCATGTGTTTTTACGAATCCTGCATGTAACGGGTATGAAAAAACGGATAGTCCACTATACATTTAGCACTATATATATTTTCTATTTACTGTATCGCGGATTACAGCAAAATAATTTTATTATTACTTTTGTATTATGGATCTCCGCAAAGTAACGCCTAATTCTATAAATTTGCTCTCAGTCCATTCGGGACGAATGTGTATAACAAGGTTGGTGTGGTTTTATTACTCACTGATTTGGGCAAAGATCTGCATAGCATTCACGCAAACATACAGTCCACTAACCAGCGAAATTAACAGTAGATTGATGTGACGTTAACACAGTCCCATAGAAAATTATTTCCAGCACTTGACTATCGATTGAGATAAACGAACGATACAGTGGCATGTTACCTAAATATCATTTCCCAAAAACACGTGATACTTACAGCCTAACCTTGTCTTTGTTATGGTACGTCACTAATGTCAATGAACATCACTAGTCATAAGAGACTTGTCAAGATGGCGTTACATTATAACAAGCGTCCGTGATCCTGTGTATTAACATTGTCCATAAAAGTCATAATAAACATCTTGTACAAAAGTCTATATTTAATACCTTTGCCCGAAGCACGAACCACAACAGTCTTGTCGCTGCAAGGCTTTGCAAAGTACTACTATGCATACCAATTTATCTTTTGGTACGACGAATCTTAAGAACAATTTACGAAATTTTTACCCATTTCCGTATTCAGTGGCGGAAAAACTTAACGGAGACGAATATTATGTTAATGATAAGTGATTTTGGAAGTATAGAGTTATTAATACTAGTTTACGAGAGCCATAAGCCGCCGTGTCGTATCCAGTTGAGTAGAATAGACCACCCTCTTTCTTACTGAGGGGTCGTAAAATTCGACTAAGTTAAGTTGACGTCAGGCAGGCGGCCGATCGTAAAGTACGTACTAAATCATGCGACATCGTGTTTGTAACATGTTGTGACCGACCCCAATAAGAGTGGGATAAGGGCAGGGGGATGATGATGATTACGAGAGCCATAGGCAGGCCTGTAAGTGCCTTACAGGCCATATTATGACATAATATAATAAACTAGGTGTGTCAACAACGGCTTCGCCCGCGTGGAATTTAGTAATTTACCAAACTTTTCAAAAATTTTCAAAAATTTTGGTAAAAGTAGTTATTGTGAGTGTACAGTGAGCGATAGAGACATGCTATTACAAACTTTTTCGTAGTATTATTATAGATCTACAATTCTCTAGTACATTACTTTAGCGTATCTCTACTGGTTTACGCAGCGCACACGACTAAATCTCCCAGCAAGTAAGTTATTTAACAACTGCGCGATCTCGTCAACACAATTTACATAATACCGATATGTATTATTACGTATATATGTAAACCATCCGGAAGTATTGCGCTCTTTCAATCTTTTGGTGAAAATTGTACAAAAATCCGTTCAGTAGATTTTGAGAAAATCGATTATATACAGACAGACAGTTTTTTGGGACTTTGTTTTATAATAAGTATAGATAATGACAGGGAATATGAAACGCGTATACTTCATCTTTGCCTAATCACACATAAAAAAGAGAGAGAGATAGTTCACCGTGATTTGCTTTCTCTTTATTGTAATATGGCACATATTAGGCTGACTTCCCTACTCCAGCATTATAACTGTATGAAAATTGAACTTTAAATATTAATATACTTCTAAAATTTGCGATAGAGAATGGCTTCGAACTATTTCTTTAATTTTATTGTATAGTTTTCAAGGCGTCTAATAATAAATACCACTTCAGGCCTTTGACATACAACTCAATACTAATTGCTCTCACTAACAACAAATTATAGAGCAGATTTGCCACTTATTTTACAGCAGTACTCAACGCTCGTACCTGAGCTCACAAAGTAAGTTGTTCACGGTTTTAGTACCGCTTAACCTCTTTAAGTATGCCAAGTTTCTTGGCAGCTATTTTTTGCTTTGTTTTCCACGTTTTTCACAAATATTTGACATGTTTTGCATACTCAACTTTGTGCTTTTTAGCTTAAATGATACTGTAATACTAAAGTTAAATTGTAATTGTTTCAACTGCAAGTTACGATACTAATATCATAAACGAAAGTCTGTTTGTTTGTTACACTTTCACGGGCAATCGTCAGAACTAATATTGATGAAATTTGGCACTATGAAAGCTTATATACCGGGGCAAAAAAAATCATATTTTTTCGAAAACAGAAACAAAAAATCATTATTGAGGCTACATACTTAAATGATAAATTGGTGCGAACGAAATCGCGGGTTCTTACCAATAGATCATATATATAATACATAGATTAAAACAAGTCAGATTAAAAAAAAATTATCAAAATTTCATTCCCTACTATTAACTGTTAAGAACTTTCCTAGTCTGGAACCAATCCTGGCAGGAGCATAAGTTCCTACTTATCATAAACATGCATTGTCACCGGGACTGGACCAGCCTGTACATTTTCAGGACAATCGGACACCGGGAAGTGGGTCAAATTTAACTGGCAAAATTCCACCTTCACATGTACATACACGCCAAGTTAAACAATAGCTTATAAGCTATTCATTGTTTCACAATTTCGCGCTCAACTCAGGTGGCTCCCGATACGGCGGCGGCGTGACCTACATATGCTTTCCCCACTCTTTTTTTTCTACATGCACCACTTTACCTGAAAGAACGCTTCTCCTTCTTTTCCAACTCCTCTCTTCATCTCGGCCTTCGCCCGCGTGACGGTAGTAAGTTGAGAATGCCTAAATACAACTCAAATTGCTACCATGACTCATTTACAGTTAAAGCAGTAAGACTGTGGAATGCTCTTCCGTCTGATGTTCGGGAATCTCCTTCATTAAGCGTTTTTAAGGTTCGTGTGAATAATTTTTATTTGTCACAACAAGAATGATTCTTACTGGTGTTGTTATCTTTCATTTATACTACTCTTTTTAGTTTGTTTTTCTCTCTATTTATTTTTCTCCATTTATTTGTTATGTGTATGTATTTGCTAACCCGTGGTTATTTTTAAAAGATTCACAGGGTTGTCTGGAAGAGATCACAATAATGTGATAAGACCGCCCTTTGCACATGTAAATGTAACTATTGTATGTACTTTTTCTGTTTTTTTTATGTGCAATAAAGTTATTCTTCTTCTTCTTCTTCTATTTGTTGGTTTTAAGAATCTGGGTATATTTCAAATTATATACTCGTAAGTACTATACCAGTTGTCTGTCATAGTACAAGTTTCAAATTATTTATTTTCAGGACAGACGGCCGTGCCTGTTATTGTCACTTATATTTATTATTTATTTATTATTCCGTGTTTTTGGTAGTCTCATATGCAATTACTTATATATTCAATCATCATTCTCCTGCCCTTATCCCACTCTAAGTGGGTTCGACACAATATGTTTTAAGCCTGTTGTGATTTAATTTGGCTAGGTATTTTACGACCGGCCGCCTGCTTCACATCGACTTACCTTAGAGGCCTTTTACGATACCTCGGTAAGAAATGAGGGTGGTTTATTCTACTCAGCTGGATACCACACGACAAGTCAACTTACCTTAGTCGCCTTTGACGATGCTTTCGTAAAAAATGAGGGTGGTCTATTCTACTCAGCCGGATATCACACGGCACAATTACTTTTATATTTAATGCAGAAATATAATTATTTATAAATATTAATTCCCATTGATCTCGTTTTCCATGTAACAAACTGCAGTCTGTCTGAATGGTTGTTTAATCAAAAAGTTTGTACATCTGGCTATTCCGAAATGAATTATCTGGTTTACTTTCGTTTACGCGATCTGTTTGTATATGAACGGTGGAACATCCGAATGATAACAATGTTCTAACTATAACGCACTTGTAGTCCCCATAAATTATTTAATACTTTTTGTACAAAACATATAAATAACTAATAATAATTCTGTTTTGATGTATTCAATATTACCAGTAATTTATAAATTTTGTCGCTTTGCGATTTTGTCGTGGAGTCTATCTCCTGATGATGTCTATTTATATCTCTTATCTCATCATTTTCAAAATATTATATGGCACCCTCATTAACGAGCAGATAAATTTTTCTAGTTCAAGGTTGTTGCACGCGTTCAGAGGTAAAATAAATACCACTATTTATTTTACCTCTGATGAACTCGGATCGGATGAACCAATTACTATATAACAATGCTTGCTTGGATAATGCTTTGCTTTGCGATTTTGTCGTGGAGTCTATCTCCTGATTATGCTTCGGTTGCGGGGCGAAACGACTCTTGAGTTTGTGATAGTGAACGTGTGTAGTGCTAGTGTATTGTGGTGGCAGTGATGGAGGTTTGTGCATGTGTTTTTACGAATCCTGCATGTAACGGGTATGAAAAAACGGATAGTTCACTATACATTTAGCACTATATATATTTTCTATTTACTGTATCGCTGATTATAGCAAAATAATTTTATTATTACTTTTGTATTATAGATCTCCGCAAAGTAACGCCTAATTCTATAAATTAATTAAGTAATTTGTAAAAAAAAATTTAATTAAAAAATTGAAAGTAATATCAGTCTCTAATAAAAAAATCCATTACTAGTAGTAACGGCCTGTTACCATCCCACAGCTTGGCATAGGCCTTCTTTCTCCCTTTTGGAGAGAAGTATCAGAGCTAATACACAGTACTCGGCTCCAAGACAGATTCGTAGGTTACACATATCCCCAGAATTCTCTAGAGATATGAAGGTTTGTGACGATATTTTCTGTCACCAAAAAGCGTGTGATAAATTGCAATTATCAATTAGAAACCTAAGTTTTAAGAGAAAACTTAATTGTGCCTGCTTGGGGTTTGAACTTGTGACCGCTGGAGGAGGCACAAGGTCTCACCATTCTGCCATCAGACTTTCCTGTACTAATTAATATTATACAAATTTTAGACGCACGCACGTACGCACGCACACACATTTACCAACTTTCGCCGTTAATAAGTAGAATGAACGATATAATACGTACATTCACTACCGTGATTATCCAATTTCATATTTAATATTCTCTATAAATCTCCGTGGATTGGCAAATGGTAAATATATATACATGGATTATGCTGTCCGCCTGTCAGTTTGCCCATTCCTGCGTTCTATCGACGGGAAAATGTTTCAGGATTATAATATTGTAGTTTCGATATTAGTTGATATTTAAACGAAATTGAAATTAAAAGGTGTGGTTGAAAAATGGTTGAACCCTCTAAGTCTGGTAAAGCACTTATGACTTTTTTGGGTGAGACGTGTGTTTTTTTATATTTAAAATTGAAACCTGTATGTGTATGCATAGAAAGCCGAATGTTCCTGCCTAGGGGGCAGTTAAGCAGGAGCTGACATTAGGCCTTTTTAACGTGCTTTACGGTAATAGAAAGCATGATTACGAAACCCGCGAAATGAAATATCTAAAGCATTTCCAAGATATCTCTTACTAGCTAATCTACATTCGAGCAGCGTAGTAGCTGCAAATTTCAATCCTACTTACAAAAGAAAGAGGAGGCCTTTGCTCAGCATTGTATTGCTCTATAGGCACTGAAGAATTTCACTTTAAGGGTCTCAGATGCCCAGTTAGAGTAGATCTCTGAGGCGGTTGATGCTTCTTGTATTCTTGATGAATCGATTAGCGGAGGGAGGTGTTTAGAGAGGTGACTCCGCGGTATAGAGCTGTATTTAGCGGAGAAGGAGGGTAATATGCACAACGTTACCATGTCCGGTAGAGTAGTTAACCACTTTCAGTTCTTTATTAGGTGAGAATTTGACATATCCCTCGTCCCCGTCGGGCTGCGATGCTCATACTGGGTTTCCCTGACATTGAAAAATAAGATCATTCAAAGGTCTCCTGACCTACATACCCACTTCTCAGGTCGTTGTGATTGGATGTTGGTTGTAATGCGAGAATCTACGCCCGACGGACTTCAGAAACCTGGGTCTTAGGTCTTGCAAAGATACATGAAAGAAGGTATGAAGTGCTTATATGCATACAATGGCATAGCTGGCAGGTGGCAAACTTCCGGCACGGATTGGCGGGTTAACAAGTAAATAAATAAAACCGTTGTTATCGTAACAATTGTACTTTGCTTCTCATCTTCTATTATTTATAAGAACATCAAAGTGAATTTTGCGTATATCCATAGTTATCCGGTCAGTTTGTGAAGTGTTTATTTTTATAACTTCATATTTTGATGCCTATTCAAAGTACTATGGTAAATGTTACGGGGTGATATTAGTGGAGAATGGACTCGTATTCAGCTTTTATGAGACTATATTATTTCACATGATTTCGGTTTGCTTGAATATTTATTTTTCTCTAATAAGGACAGAAGTTACAAGTGGTTTAAGCCCTAAATGGCTTTAACAGTGTCAGCGGAAGATTTCGACTAACGCAGTAGCATTAAGGCATTTAAACTTTAATAAATAAAGACAGTAAAAAAAGCTTGATACTAGAATCTAGTATTGTATACCTTTCTGTACCGCATGCCTCATTGGCTGAAAACATTAAATTATGAAGATACGGAAGATTTATTACAATATATATCTTAAACAAACACATTAACAGTCCACAGCAACATACACACATTCATACACAGTACACTACACACACACACCCACACACACATACGCTGTAATTTAAAAGCTATTTTATATTGTTTATGTAACTTTACGCTATAAATTTACTTACCTTTTTCATAATTATTACTTGTGTTATACTACTTGTGTTATGGAAGAGCGAGACCTTCTGACACAAGTGTTTTCTATGCTTACTAGAAGGTCTCAATCTGTATTTCTTGTAAAGATTTGTTGAAATGAAATAAATGTTTTGTATTGTATTTTGGTATTTTGTATGCCCTTTTCGGTGAAGGAATACGTAGTTAGGAAACCTGCATATCCCGTGAAACTTCATGAAATATGCGTTCTACACGGCAAACCAAATTAGAGCGTTGAAATAAGCAATTGTAGGCTAAGCTCTATACCTCCTCTTCAAGGAGAGAGTCTTCTCTCTACTTTGTCACTTCCCTTGCTCAGAAGTGAGATTGTAGCTACTTTTCTATTTACCCTAAATCTAAAAACTACAAATTCTTTCCTCGACTTCCTCGGGTTCATTTCCTACCGGGGCCGAATTCAAATTTTCTAAATTATCTTCGAGTCTGGGTGTATTTATGTATTAAAGAATATATTTAACATTATTCATGTGTCGGCGCGTTCACGTAACGTCCTTCTTGTAGACAACATGTACATCCTGTGGGGGTTTTGATGCACAGATCGCCATGGTGATAATCGGAACGGGGAAAAATTGAATGGGCTGAATGCTCGCCTTGTGCTTAGACTTAAGCCTCGTTTACTTGTTCTCATGCCATGAATGTTATTCTTATATTTCAATGTCAATAGAGCTATTTAACGTGGATGCATTAGTAGATGTAAATCCTAGTTGGTGTTTTGTTTATTTTTATTTATTTTCCAAAACAATCTCTATGACATATAATAAATACATTAACACACCTTTTGAAAACCACGCAGGGTTTATTTGAAGGTGAGGAAATAACACTATTTCTGTTAAATAATAAAAAAAATGGTTTTGTATAATACCTATTAAGTTCATAAGAAATCCTATAAGTAAACTATAAGTAGCAGTTACAGTATTTCAAAATTAAATTAATACAATCAAACAATATGGTTTATATCATGAGCTTTAAGCAAATATCTTTTGACCTTCTTAATGAATTTTTTTTTTGAGGGTATACCTTGTAATGTCATTGGGCACTCATTTAAGATTATTTCTTATTTAATAATATATCTGCTACCGCCTATATATGTATATGCTTACCAGTTGTTAGTCAGCCATAACACAAGTATTAATTCACCTACTTTGGGGAACGACGGCCGTGTGTGTGTGTGTCCCATATATATATTTATTTATTTGTGCCCTGTGGTATCCGGCTGAGTAAAATAGACCTCCCACATTTTTTACCGAGGTGTAGCAAAACGTGACTAAGGTGAGATGACGTCAGGCAGGTGGCCGGTCGTAAAATAACTAGCTAAAACTGTTTAAAACTCCTGACTAAGTTTGTGGTACATTGCGGCGTTTGAGACATGTGGGGGGAAATAAAAGTTGTAGCTGGGTTCTTTGCTGTATAATTTTCCAACTGCAATACACTGGTAGTAATTAGGTAGGGACTTGGAGACACTGGCCTTAACGCGGTCCTCCTAAGTTGAGATCCTCCACGTGGACGCCTCGTGCCAGCACCACGCGCGCGGTCACCAGCCTGACCTCGTGCGCGGTCTCCAAGTGCAGAAGGGTTGCGTAGACTTAAACGTATGAGTAAAGCGTAGGTTTAAAAGATGATCAAAGCGTAGACTTTGAAGATGACTCGGAGCGTAGAACTTAGAACCTGGAACCCCAGAGACCAGCGTTAGGCTGTCTCCAAGCCCTGCAAATCCCCGTTCATATCTAGAGACATGGAACAGCAAGTACACAGCGCGGATCAACCAGATTATACTTTAAACTAGAAACTCACCCCAGCGCGTTTAGTCTAGATAATAAGTATGCTCAAACGCCGACTGCAATGAGTATTGATTTAAATAATTGTAAATTGTGAATCTGTGGTTTATTTAAGTATAATTGATGTTTTATTATCTTTTAGTTTTATTTTTTTTTTATTTATTTATAACAAATATATACAAGTTATATCTATCTTAAATTACTTACACGCTACTACTATACAAATCATGCCCACGTGGAGTGGTCCCAAGAATGCTGGCAGCGTTTCCGCGTTGAATCGCTAAGCTGATTCTTTGTGCGAAAAAGGAGCCAGCCCTCTTGTCACCCGAAGAGGCGATCAACCGAGGTGTTAAAACGGATAAAAAATTTTTTGCACTTTGGCTCCATGGCCCTAGGGTCTCAACTGCAAACGGCACAAATATATAACTCTCAACGAGAGATGCATACTTTCGCCGCTTGCCGGATTCGGCCCTTTCCGCCGCAGCTCCAGGTCTTGACAACGTTTCCCTGATATGGGACGAGGCTAACGTATCAACGCATGTTGCGTCCCACATTAGGGCCCGTCCCCGTTCCCAAGAAACCAGCGTCAGACCGTCTGGTCTCTTGCCATCATCCTATTTAGGTTTATTTATTAAAAAATTTAAATATATAATTTTACAACGTTACAACATGTATGTATATGTACACAGATCCGCAGTGAACCACTAGTATATTAAATTACGAGGTATGTTACTTCACTGCACATTGTTTTTAATGTTTTCCCGTGCTCGTGAAATGTGAAAGACGTAATAAGGTTATGACTTACAGAAATACTTGTCTACCGTTCGAATAAAAAATTACATTAAATCTTATATGTAAAATTTTCGTATAACAATTGTAGTTACCGTACTTCTCCGAGACGGTTCGACCGATTTTTATGAATTTTTTTATGCATATTCAGTCTGATAAGGTGATAATGGTTGTCCAACCCTAACTTTTTTTTATCCTTTGGACGAAATTTTTAATTTTATTTTTTAATGTATACTAGAAATTCCATAATAAGCTGTGATAGCCTAGCGGTGAGACCGTGCGACTCTCTAGAGGCGACATAGGTTCAAACCCCGGGCAGGCACCAATGAGTTTTTCTATTTAAAACTTATGTGTCTAATTGATAATTGCAATTTATCACACGCTTTTCGGTGAAGGAAAACATCGTGAGGAAACCTACATATCTCTAGAGAATTCTAGGGATATGTGTAACCTACCAATCCGCATTGGAGCAGCGTGGTAGGTCTTAGCTCCAATCCTTCTCTCCAAAAACGGAGAGAGGAGGCCTTAGCCCAGCAGTGGGCATAGTAACAGGCTGTTACTTTTTTTTTAGAAATTCCATAGCCGTGTGGTATCCGGCAAAATAGAATAGACCACCTTCCTTTCTTACCGAGGTGTCGTAAGAGGCGACTAAGGTAAATGCCGTGAGGTATCCGGCTGCATAGAATAGACTACCCTCATTTCTTACCGAGGTGTCGTAAAAGGCGACTGGGGTAAGTTGACGACAGGCAGGCGGCCGGTCGTAAAATACGTAGCCAAATCATATGACAACATGTTTGTAACATGTTGTGCTGACCCCACTTAGAGTAGGATAAGGGCAGGATGATGTAAACTAGAAATTCCAATAGCAATAATTTATATAGCATAATAATGTTTGCAGAGTGGGCTCGTATTTATTGTTTATCTTTTTGTACCTAACCCGGCGGTGAGATTGTCCGACTCTTTAGTGGAGGTCAGCAGTTCCGTCAGGCAGGCACCAAAGAGTTTTTCTACTTAAACTTATGTGTCTAATTGATAATTATAGGCAATTTATCACACGCTTTTCCGCGGAAGAAAAACTAATGTAACTACTATATATTACCGCCTAAGAAGAACATACGCTGAGCTGTATCCTATTTGATATGATGTTACAGACAGGTATGTCACATTAGTTTTAGTATCTGTTCGTAACACCATATCTGAATAAATGATTATTATTATTATTATTATTTTATACATTATAATATAACTAATATATAGATACTAATATAGCTGTGGTAGCCTAGCGATGAGACCATACGACTCCTTCGAGGGGAACACGAGTTCAAACCCGGGCAGGCACCAATAAGTTTTTCTATTAAAACTCATGTGTCTAATTGATAACTGCAATTTATCACACGCTTTTCGGTGAAGAAAAACATCGTGAGGAAACCTGCATATCTTTAGAGAATTCTGGAGATATGTGTAACCTACCAATCCGCATTGGAGCAGCGTGGTAGGTCATAGCTCCAACCCTTCTCTCCAGAAACGGAGAGAGGAGGCCTATTCCCAGCAGTGTTAGCATATCGCGTTATTTACGAGTATGAGTTCCACCGTGGCACCAGTGATGTAGAAACGGCTCGAAGGATTATTGATGTGTATGGTGACGGTGTCGCAAAAGAAAACACAGTGCGTTTTTGGTTCCAACGTTTTCGTTCTGGAAATTTCGACCTGCAGAACAAGCCTCGTGGACGGCCGGAGACCAAAGTTGATAATGAAGAATTGAAGGCTATTGTGGAAGCGGATCCATCGCAAACCACGTCCGAGTTAGCTGCAGGCTCCGGTGTTAGTGATAAAACTATTCTAATCCACTTGAAGCAGATTGGGAAAGTGAAAAAGCTTGAAAGGTGGGTACCTCATGAATTGAATGAAGCAAACCGACAAACGCGCGTCGACTGCTGCGTTACGTTACTTAACGGGCACAATAATGAAGGAATTTTAAATCGAATTATTACCTGTAATGAAAAGTGGATCCTCTACGATAATCGGAAGCGCTCATCGCAATGGCTGAACCCTGGCGAACCAGCCAAATCCTGCCCTAAGCGAAAATTGACTAAAAAAAAGTTGCTTGTAAGTGTTTGGTGGACTAATGCCAGTGTCGTTCACTACAGCTTTCTTAAATCTGGCCAGACGATTACGGCAGATATCTATTGTCAGCAACTGCAAACCATGATGGAAAAGCTAGCTGCTAAACAACCGAGGCTGGCCAATCGCTCTAGGCCACTGCTGCTTCAGGACAACGCTAGACCACACACTGCACAACAGACGGCTACCAAATCAGAGGAGCTTCAATTAGAATGTCTTAGACATCCAACGTACTCTCCGGACCTTGCTCCAACAGATTACCATTTTTTTCGCAATTTGGATAACTACTTGCAAGGAAAAAAAATCAACTCCGATGGGGCAGTCCAAACCGCCTTCAAAGATTTTATTGATTCCCGTCCGAATGGTTTTCTTAGTAAGGGGATCAATGAACTACCTATGAGATGGCAAAAGTGCATACATAGCAATGGTACATACTTTGATTTACAGAAGCAGGCGTTACTTTGCGGAATTCCATATTACAAGCAATACAACAGAACTAACTACTTTGCTATAATCCGCACGGGTTAAGTGAATGCATGCAAAGCCAATGTGTATGAAGCAGGCAAAATCTACGCACCTTATACATGCAGGACCAGTCACCACATGCACCCCAAGGCGCAATTCACCAGCAACAACGCACACAAAAGCAGCACAAACACCCACCACCACAATCTCGACGATCGTTTCGCCCCGAAACCGAAGCATCATCAGGAGGATAGGCTCCACGACAAAAATCGTACTGCGCCGCGCTACCCATACAAGCAGTCTTAAATAGTTAACCCCCACCAATACCCTCCCCTCCGAACACATGTAGCAAAACGGAATTAGATACATTTACTTGCTCGTTAATTAAGTAGTTATAAACACAAGTCTCAAGTCGCTAAACTTTTGTATGCGGTACCATCTTTTAATAAAACTAATTATAAAGCCGTAAATAACGCAACTATTATACATTACATATATATTATAATGTATATATAGAGAATTCTGTGGATATGTGTAACCTACTAATCTACGTTGAAGCAGCGTGGAGGTTTATTGAAATCATTTATTGAACTTACTACTAATTTACTATTGAACTTGTCTTGTATGTGCGTGAAGGTGGAATCTTGCAAGTTCAGTTTGACCCACTTCCCGATGCCCGATTGAGCTGAATCGATAAGCATGATCAGATGCTGCTGCCAATGCTCTAGATGAGCGAAATCTTCAACGGTTAACAGTAAGAACATGAAATTTTGATAAAAGATTTTTTTTTTAATTTACTTGTCTTATCATTTAACAAACAAATACCAATTATTTACTAGTTTCATATGATTTACTAGCTTTTAAACGCAACTTCGTTTGCGCGGACTGCAGTCTTAATATTTGAGTAAACCGTAATACATATTAATTATGGTTAAAGTGGGTTGACCTTTAAAGCTAGAGGTATGTTGTCGCGAACTTTTATTTAGAACTTTAACAGCGGAACAATTTCGCAATATTTGATTTTTGAATAGCTTTCACCGTTTACTTAGCGCACGCAAGGAAAGCATTAAATATTGCCGTCTTCGCAATATTTTCTATTGCTGCACCTCTCCTATTCATCCTACCGTGATTTTAGTCTACAGCCTTTCTCGATAAATGTACTATCTTACAGTCAAAGAATTTTTCAAATCGGTCCAGTAGTTCCTGGGATTAGCGCGTTCAAACAATCATAAAAACAAACTCTTCAGTTTTATATATAACTAGTTTTTGCCCACGGCTTCGCTCGCAAGGAATTTTGTGTGCCACAGTATCTAATTTAATTAAATTTATGATTCACAATTTTGGTCATAGTTGCTTCCACATAAAAGACAGATATATGCTATCGCGGACTTTTATTTAGAATTATTAAAGACAAACAATACTACGGTACATCATCTTTGTGTAACTCTAATGGTTTAGGCAGCATACGCCGAGATAGCTCTCAGAGGCCAGATTTTTTCCGACTTTATTGACATGTATCGTTATATTACATAAAATCATTACAAATTGTAGCCTATATGTTATTCTGATGTACAACCTATATAACTGTAAATTTTCATCCAAATCCGTACAATAGTTTTTTTGTGAAAGAGTAACAAACATCCATCCATACTCACAAACTTTCGCATTTATAATATTAGTAGGATATTAAAGTGTAGATAGGCTGCTATACTTTGTCTGCTATCGTTACTTCAGATCAACGGCCTATAACGGTGAGCTATATATATCTAGCGTGTGGCTCATTGTAACGTTGGCGTACGAAGTTCCGTATGTTTTTCAGTACACATAAACCACAATGAAATAATCCTCACAAGTCCGCATCTGCGATGAAACTATTTATAATGTTCCGTTTAATCGCCTCCATGAAAATAAGAACTGCGAATGTATGGTGTAACATTTAATTCGAGTCCCGTAATCTGAAATGCGTACGAGTATATCTGATGTGTAAGCTAATCCGTACTAACACTATAAATGCAACGGTATATATATCTATTAAACTTCCCCACCTATCATTAGTATAATTTAATCTTATATACCCGGCTAACAAACACCGCCGTGTGATATCCGGCTGAGTAGAATAAACCACCCTCTTTCTTACTGAGGTATCGTAAAAGACGAATAAGGTAAGTTCTCGTCAGGCAGGCGGCCGCTAGTTAAATACCTAGTCAAATCATGTGTGTGTTTATAGCGCATTGTCTGACCTCAGTTAGATAATTGCATTGCAAAGAAAAATATACCATGGTGTCTATTTTCTCACCTTTTGGAAGAAAAAACAGATCACTGAATTTATTGCGAGTTTTTTTACCTACTCGCGTTAACGTAACGCCAATTTATATGGCGTTGGATCAGCGGTCACTGGATGTCGCTGCTGCAGCGTCTTACAAATTGGCGTTACGCTAGCTGGATCACGTAGTTAAATAAATTTACACTAAGCACTCAGCATTTATTTGTTAGCAAGTCGAATAGAATGTGATGTAAACTTCACTGAAAAAACGGTACCAGACGTTTCGCAGTGAATTTATTTGAAATCTTGGTCGAGTAGTCTAGCTGAGCGAATTTCCTTGGTACAATGGATATTCGCGTTTAGATTTATGACAAAATAGAACTATCCATCCATCAGTATTCGATTCGAAACGCTCATAATGTTGAAGTATTTTAGATTTATGCTAGCTAGAACAAGGACAAATGCTCTCACGGCACGAATTGTTGGGTATTAAGATTTTAATAGCTGCGCCGTTCGTAGAATACATCTGGTTTTTATCACCAATCCCACACTTGACCTTTTTACCTGGTGATATATGATGATGATGTAACTTACAGTGCAAAAGCCCTACCCTATTCACCGATTGGGCAAAATGTTACTCGTTTTCTGAGATAATGTTGAAAAAGTAGCGGCCTGTAACAATCCCACTGCTGGGAATAGGCCTCCTCTCTCCGTTTATGGAGAGCAGGGTTGGAGCTATGACCTACCACGCTGCTCCAATGCGGGTTGGTAGGTTACACATATCTCCAGAATTCTCTACTTACTTCTTTTTACTTACTTTATGCAGGTTTCCTCACGATGTTTTCCTTCACCGAAAAGCGTGTGATAAATTGCAATTATCAATTAGACATGAGTTTTAATAGAAAAACTCATTGGTGCCTGCCCGGGTTTGAACTCGTGTTCCCTTCGTAAGAGTCGCACGGTCTCACCGCTGGGCTATCACAGCTTAATGTTGAAAAGTCATAGTAAAATTATTTTGGTATAATTTAAATTTGCGCTTGGGGAGGGCGCTGTGATGCCAACGTGAACAACGGCTAAAACCTATATTATCGTTAAATAAATTGTATTCGTTAAAACACCGTATAAAGTTATATTAGGAACAAAGTTTATACAACAAATATTCATCTACAATAAAAGTTCCGAAAGTTTAAAGAGACAAAAGTGTTTAAAACGACAAATAAAATTATAAGCTATGAGTTCAAACAAGTGTCAGAAAATTGATAGTGAATACGCAAATTAAGTGTAAAAGCGAAGAATAGCTAATTTTCAACAATCAAAGGGAATCAAAAACATAAAAAAGGTACGATTGGCACAAAATGATATAATTAAAACCTATATAAATAAAAGTTAAAAACTATTCCTTAATAATTATAATACTCAACCGTTGACACAAAAACAGAGCCATCTATCGTTAAATGGAAAGTACCCCGAACAAATAAATAGTACTTCTACTTGCCACTAGAGAGCTCTAGTAGTACAAATATTTCTAGAAAATTATATATAATCAAATATGGATACACTAAAGGAAATGTTACAAAAAATACAAATAGATATTGATGAACAAAAAAAAGAAATGAAGAGATTATGTGACGAAACTGCAGAACGAGTTAACCAGAACACCAACGAAATTTTTTGTCAAATTGTATTACAGCATGATTTAATGAACGAAAAATTAGAATATCAAAACAGAAAGCTCGAATACCTAGACAAAGAAATGAGAAAGAGAAATATCATAATTTTCGGAGTAGACGAGGATGAGAAAAACTATTTTGACTTAGAAAATATAATACAAAAAGTGATACAAAAAACACTAGAAATACCACTACAATCAACGGAGTTAGAATGCGTACAACGATTAGGAAGGAAATTAGAAGGAAAAATAAGACCTGTAAAAGTAACCTTAACGACTTTGGGTAAAAAAATTGCAATTTTGAAGAATAAAGAAAAATTTCGTGGTTCAGCATGGTATATTAAACAAGACTACTCACGACAAGAGCAACAAAAAAGAGCTGAAATCAATACACAATCTAAATTTCAGAATAAAACAGAGTCACAAAACAAACAATGGAAACAAAATAAGACAAATAATTCAGAACAATCTACAACTAAGATTCACAATGAGGGAAAAGAAACTGTTGGCAGAAAGAAAAGGGACAGAACTGTTTCACCACCTCATGGAAACTACTTTAACAAGGAAAAATCACAGTACCCTAAAAAGAATAAACCATCATCTCTTCTATCTTATATTAACCATGAAGTATTAGCAACAAAACAAATAGAGCGAGGCTCACAAAAGCAATTTACTCTTAATCAACAAGAAGAATGACAAACATGCAAAACCCCTCTCACTCTCCCAATACGACCGGTCATCGTGGGAGAAAATGACCACTACCCTCCAAGTAACTCAAGAATTGATCCTTCACTACAAACTTTCCATATTGCAACATTTAATGTGAGATCACTGTCATCTGATACGAGGCGCTTAGAACTTGAAAATGCTTTGGAAAATATCCATTATGACATCATAGGGCTAGCTGAAGTAAAAAGGAAAGGTTATGGAATTGAGGAACATAGAAATTATATATTCTGCTACAGCGGAACAACTAAAAGCTTGTATGGAGTGGGTTTCTTCATAAAAAGGAACTTGAAAAACAAAATAGTGCTTTTTGATGGTATTTCTGACAGAATATGTTTACTTAAAATAGAGATCAATAATGTTCAAATAACAATCATACAAGTATATGCGCCGACAGAAGAAACCATAGAGTCAGAGGTTAAAGATTTTTATGACTCATTACAGGCAGCCGTTAACCAAGCGGAGAAAGAAATTATTGTTATGGGGGATTTTAACTCCAAAATTGGAATACCTACAAAAAATGAGTCTGTTGTCCTCGGAAATTATGGGTCAGGAAAGAGAAACGAAAGAGGTGAAAAACTTCTTCAATTTGCCTTTGAAAATAACCTCCAAATTATGAATACATTTTTCAAGAAAAAAGTTAGAAATAGGTGGACGTGGCTATCACCTGACCACAAAACAAGAAATGAAATTGACTATATTCTAGCAAACTGTCCTAAAAGATTTCTTGATGTAACAGTTTTAAGTAAAGTTTTGTTTTCAACAGACCACAGAATGGTGCGAGCAAAAGTGGTATTTACAAAGTTAAAAAAGAGCAGAAATATATTCAATAATAACAAAAGCCAATTAAGTACAAAGCAAGAGGTAGATTTATTTTTGAAATCAATAGAAAGCCAAATACCAAGACTGAACTTCGAAAACTCAAACCAGACACAACAAACCTATGACATGATAGAGAAACTAATCAGAAATAGCTTGCAATCAGTGACTCGGGACTCTACCACACCCTTTAAAACTAAAATTCTATCAGAAAAAACTAAACTTCTGCTTACACAAAGACATGAACTACAATTGAAGAAAAATAAAACATTACAGGAGAAGATGCAACTTTCAAAAATTTTATAAAATGTCCAGTAAAAGCTTAAGACAAGACTATCAAACTCACAAATATCAAGTTATAGAAAAACATATAAAAGACAAAAACAGTATAAAACGAGCATATAAAGAACTGACAACACATAGAAATTGGATTCCAAGTCTCGACAATACATCATCAAGAGCAAATATTTTAAAAAAAGCTACAGAATACTATACAAAACTATATAATAAGTCAAAAACCATTGATGATGATTTCTTACAGGAAGATGAAGGTTCAGACAGTTTTATCAAAGATTTCGATGAAGCAGAAATTTTAGAAGAAATTCACAGATTAAAGTCTGAAAAAAGCCCTGGACCAGATGGTATTACAAATGAAGCTTTAAAAATTGCAGGGGTGTTTCTAGCATCACCACTCACATATTTATTCAATCAAATTAAGATAACTAAAATCGTTCCCAAGCAGTGGACAAAGTCACATATAATACTGCTCTATAAAAAAGGTAACCCCACTGATATTGAAAACTATCGCCCAATTAGTCTTTTGACAAGCTTATATAAACTGTTCTCATCATGTATACTAAGAAGGATCACTAAGCAATTGGATGAACACCAGCCATTTGAACAAGCAGGTTTTAGAAAAAGGTACTCAACGATAGACCATATTCAAGTTGTTGAACAAATCATTGAAAAATATAGGGAGTTTAGAAAACCGCTTTACTTGGCCTTTATCGATTACAAAAAAGCCTTTGACAAAATTTCTCATAATGCGATATGGAAAGCCTTGGCTGCATGTAATATTGATCCCACATACATTAAAATACTAAAAAATATATATGACAGAAGTACGAGCAAAATAAGATTAGAAACTCTAGGTCCTGAAATAAATATTAAAAGGGGAGTAAAACAAGGTGATCCAATTTCCCCAAAAATTTTTACAGCTGTACTAGAAATGGTTTTTAGAGATCTGAACTGGGAAAATAAAGGAATAAAAATTAATAAAAAGTTTTTAAACCACTTACGCTTTGCCGATGACATAGTGTTATTTGCGAAATCAGCTAGAGAACTTGAAGTTATGATACACTCCTTAAATTTATGTAGTGAACGAGTGGGATTAGAAATTAATTTACAAAAAACAAAACTAATGACAAATAGTCATGAAACATCAATATTTATCGGCCAGACAATCATAGAATATGTGAACTCGTACATCTATTTAGGAAAACAAGTATCTTTCAATGTCAGTAATCATATAGATGAAATCAATAGACGTGTTAACTTAACTTGGAAAAAATTTTGGGCCCTAAAAGAAGTTTTTAAAAGTAACTTACAAATTTTATATAAAAAGAAAGTTATGGACACCTGTTTGATGCCGTGCATCACTTATGGGTCACAAACATGGACTCAGTCTAAGAAGTTAAAAGAAAAGATCCGTATATGTCAGGCAGGAATGGAGCGATCTATGCTCAATGTAAAGAGAATGCAGAGAGTAAAAAATACCTGTATAAGAAAAAAAAACAAAGGCGAAAGACTTCTTACAACATGCAAGTGAAATGAAATGGCGTTGGGCAGGACACCTGGCTAGAGGGGAAGAGGAAAGATGGACACGTGTGACTACTGCATGGGCAGGACCCGGAGGAACGCGCGCTCGCGGTAGGCCGGCACTGCGATGGGCAGATGACATTAAAAAGGTGGCCGGTCACCAATGGATGACAACAGCAATGGATCGGGACAGTTGGAAGAGCTTGGAGGAGGCCTTTACCCTAAGAGGGGTTCTTACGAACTAAAAAGAAGAAATCGAACAATGAAATTTGACTAATTTATTATTAACATTTTTCTTATAATTATTTAACAGTTGACTTTATTTCTTTATTTTAATAATTAGGACATTTGACAATAATTCTTTGTATATCATTTTTTTGGTGAGAAATAAAAAGGCTTTTTATTTTTATTTATTTTTATTTTAATTTAAATTTGCTAAAAAAAATTACTTTTGTATTCTGGATCTCCGCAAAGTAACGCCTAATTCTATTATTGATAATTTTTGCTCTACTGTCACTAAGCGAGACATGAGGTTGCGAAATGTGGAGAGTAGAGCGCCAAATCTCTACTACTGTCAGGGAACGTTGAAGCGTGTCTCCTTTAAGGCCAGACCACGAGTTACGACGGTATGTAGTGTAATGAGGGTGGTCTATTCTACTCAGCCGGATACTAGGCGGGATTTTGAAGACTACGATATAGATACGTCTTTTTTACCATTGTAAATCATTCTACGACAAGAAAGGAAATAATTTATTAAAGTTACGATGTAACTAAAAGGTTAAGCAACTTAAAGCTAACCTAAACTTATTGATAATTTATAGAATTAGGCGTTACTTTGCGGAGACCCATAATACAAAAGTAATAATAAAAATTATTTTCTATAATCTACGATACAGTAAATAGAAAATATATATAGTGTAAAATAAATATAGTTAGGACGGTATGTAGTGGTATGACTGTGATAAGTCATCACGTCGTCAGAAGTGTTGGGGGAAGCCAAGGCCAACCGAGGTCAAAAACTGGTATCTAGTCTTCACTGGCAATTACGATTTATCCGTGTATAATGTGTCTGTGTTTGCAATCGTTATTTAATCAACAGAGTCATACAAAAATCTTTTGAGCTAGCGTCAAAGAAGTCAAGAATCAGTGTACCCTTAAAGTAGACTACCACTAATTCGCTTAATTCAAAAAATTGAGCATGGGAAGGCCACCCGACATACGTGTATGTCTATTATGTATTTTATAAAGATAAACCCTGTCTACAGATTTAGTGTCTGGCTTTTTATGAAAGGGTTGCCTGGAGACCACAGCTTAGAGATAAAACTGGCCATTGTACCATTCTATTATGAATAAGCTTTGTTATTCTAAAGATTATGCTCAACAATAAAGTTTATTTCTACCTCGTTATTCACAAATATTGAAAAGATTTTATGAAACATAAAATGAATTAAATATATTTTTGTTGTTTGTTATGAAGAGATCAAACCATTAGAATAAATAGAATGTTTTTAAATAATCTGTTTTTTTACTAAAAAGTCCCTGTGATGTATCTATTGTATGTATAAAATGCGAAGGGTATGGTAGCCATGAAAAACTAGTCTATGTTAGCAATACAGAAGGCTCTTGCCTTCTGTATTGTAAAACAACAAGGCTGGTCGTTGACGCGATGGTCTGACCAAGTGAAAGAAGCCACCTCCTTATCCAAATTGTCTCAGGCGGTGAAGGCTATTTTGAATCGGAATAGATGGTGGCAGATCATACGCATAGGGTTTGGGTGACTACGACCCTCAGTAATGAGGGACCGATTGAATCCCCCTGCTCTTATGCCACTCTAAATGCCGTCAGCACAGCATGTTACAAACATAGGTGGGGCACGATCTCTCCCTGACCCCTGTGGTTTGTGCCATGGTGGACACGGAGGGATCGTGGGCAGCGATGGCCTCCTTCTGCGAGGATGTTATCTTGCGGAAGGATGCGGCGGGACGGATCCGGGAAGTACGAGTCTTTGGATCTGATCCGCCGCAGACGAGTGGGGCGCAGGCGACTCACTGAAGTCCGTCGCAAGCCATTCTAACGGCGACCTCCGAGCGTTCCGAACGAGGTTTATCGGACGTTCACTGGAGTTAAGTGTCCCCGAGGCGGTCAATGCATCGATTAGCGGAGAGAGGGGGCACTGCTCAGAGAGGCCCCGACCCGGAGGTGGCGCTCTCCGGGGTATAGAGTTGCTGCTGGCGGGGATGGGGGCAATGTGTAAAACGGTACCCTTTCCCCACCACTAGCAGCGTGGAGGAGCACTGTCAGGTTTTTAGTCGGTGCGAGTCCGACATACCCGCCGCTCGTCCCCGTCGGGCGGTGATGACCCATAACGGGTTTCATGACATAAAAAAAACATGTTACAAACATGTTCTCACATGATTTGGCTACGTATTTTATGACCGGCTGCCTGTCTGACGTCAATTTACCGTAGTCGTATTTTACGACACCTCGATAAGAAATGAGGATGATCTATTCTACTCAGCCTGATACCACACGGCATTTTATAATATTAATAGTTGCTAACCAAAAATATAACAGGCGAGTTGCGACAAAACGATTTGTTCTAATTGACCCAAATACAAATATCAGATAACAGACGGGCGTTATCAGTGGGATGGGGTCAGCTCTATTATTACGCACCTGCCAAGTTTGGGGATTTGGGGAAAAAATCTGTATCAAACATAATAAATAATGTATGTTTATGTTTATGTACATATATTGTGGGGCATAGCTCTATTTAAGGAATCGCCAGGTGGTACCATTTGGGAGTTAGCGATATGAAAGTCTCGCATACAATACCGTCAAATGATATCTTCGGCGTAGTATATGCCCATTGTATTGCGACGGAATTTGCGTTCGATTTGCATGTATTTGGCTTAAGGATCTTTAACTAAATTTACACATTTTATACATATATTGAATTTCTCAACCTCTTTCACATTATCTGATTTAAATGAGTTTGCCGATATCCGTCAATGGTTGACCAGCTCTTTTAACTCTTTATTTCCTTGTTGCGCTAAATACCATTTCTGATGACGTTAGAATTAAATTGTCGTAAGTCACAATTCTTAGCTAGGAAAATCTGTCCTTATTGATACATACTCGGTGGTCCCCAAAGTAAGTAGCTTAATCTTGTGTTATGGGTGTTATGGGACAGACAATTGGTAAATATATACTTATATAATTATAACGCATACTTAAATACATATATACAGCCACGAAGAACCAACAGATTGTTTTTAGAAAATATTGACCCTCAGTGGAAATCGAACCTGCGTCCCTTGGAGCTTAAGGCAGGGTCACTGCCAACTACGCCAACGTGCCAGCCTAGTAGTTAGTCAAGCAAGGTTTTTAATAATTTTTAAATACTTACCGCTCAAAAATGAAGAAAGTTCCATTAACCTGTCGTTTTGAAATTGCACAAGTGAGCACTTTGCTAAGCAATCAAAACGATTTTGCAATTCAAATCTAGGCTCTAGAGATTTTTGATACGCACGCGAGTTCGGAGTGTAAATTTTGCCAGTTCAGACCATTTTTAAAAGCTTTTATTTATTAGTATGAATGCGAAGGTGGATTCGAGTTAAATTTGATCCACATCCCGGTGTCCGATTAAGCTGAAATTTTACATATCGGTCTAGTCTCGATGACGCATGTTTATGATGATAAGATGAGAAGGGAACTCCTCAACAGTGGGGACTTGAAATTTTGTAAAAAGCTTTTTTAAAGCTTTTTTAACTCGTTCAAGTTATTTATTTATTAAATTTAGAATTGTTACTAACCTTAAATATATGTAGATACACAAGCAGCCCGAGATTGGTATTGAAATCCCGTTTAACCCTTTAAAGGGAGGAAACTAGGTTAAAGTTACGATTTTTTTTGTAAATATTTAAGATTTTTTCAAAAATGAAATCGTCGGGAAATCATTGGAAAATTTGGTGGCAGCATATTTGCCACTGAAAAAAAAGTATCTTTTAGTTCTGCCATAATAACATGGTAATATAAACATTTTTATTTGATGGGATCTATTTTGCCTTTACCTTAAAAAGAGTTAAGATCATTTCAGTTGCAGATCTATATGTTACGAAATAAAGGAGAAAAAGAATGAATAAATTATACAGAGCCCAAAATTCCCACGGGAATATGATATGAATAAATTCTAACTGTTCACGCGTTTTAAATCAATATCGGACTGAATTAGAAAAAGCTCAGATGTTTTAAAAGTGTCAATACTGCAAATTGCTTTCGTATTGCCTGCGCTTCACCGTTAGCGATGATGATTAATTGTGTGATCGCCTATAATCTTTACAATCATCGTGCAATTATCCACGAGATCGCCCGTATTATAATATATAGAATTAGGCTTCACTTTGCGGAGATCCATAACACAAAAGTAATAATAAAATTATTTTGCTATAATCTTCGCGATTTTGTCGTGGAGTCTATCTCCTGATGATGCTTCGGTTGCGGGGCGAAATGATTGTTAAGTTTGTGATAGTGAACGTGTAGTGCTTGTGTATTGTGGTGGAGGTCTGTGCATGTGTTTTTTTACGAATCCTGCATGTATCGGGTTTGAAAAAACGGATAGTCCACTATACATTTAGCACTATATATATTTTCTATTTAATGTATCGCGGATTATAGCAAAATAATTTTATTATTACTTTTGTTTTCGCCCGTATTGTATACGATACATACCATCATAGGTAACACCGATTTCCTTTGAGGCGTGTCCGGAAAACGGACAAATTCCCGGATTGTAGGCGATCATAGACGATGATTAAAGTACAGCCGAGTATGCCATCTACACGATCGTGCTCGCGCCTAATCGTTTTTGGTCGCCAATTATGAAGAGTTATATTCAATACAACATATCTGGTCACTTTTCGTGTGGTATTCATGCCGTGATGTGCCGTGTCGTATCCGGCTGAGTAGAATAGACCACCTTCATTTCTTACCGAGGTATCGTAAAAGGTGACTAAGGTAAGATGCACCATAGTGACGTATTCGGCTGATTAGGCTTTTTGTTACCCGGGTGTACTTTCATTTTACCAAATTTCTTGAATATTGGTTCAGACGATTGGCCATGAAAGCGTTACAAACAGACAGACTTTGCATTTATAATATTAGTATGTATACTTGCAGTTAAAACACAATTATAATTTAACTTCAGTATTACAGCTTTACTGTGTCATCTAAGCTAAAAAGCACAAAGTTGAGAATGCGAAACATGTCAAATATTTGGGAATGAAGTGGAAATCAAAGCAAAAATAGCTGCCAATTTCTTACCGAGGTGTCGTAAAAGGCGACTAAGGTAAGTTGACCCACCGTGTGGTATCCGGTTGAGTAGAATAGGCCACCCACTTTCTTACCGAGGGGTCGTAAAATACGACTAAGGTAAGTTGATGTCGGGCAGGCGGCCGGTCGTAAAATACGTAGTCAAATCATGTGACTACATGATTGTAATATGTTGTGTCGACCCCACTCAGAGTGGGATAAGGGCAGGATGATGATGTTGGGTATAGAAGTGATGCGTTCAGTATTCCTGTGCCCTCGTCCCCAAGCAGCAAGGTGGAACACCATGAAGTTTTAGCCGGTAGGAGTCCGGCATAACTGCTTTCACCCCCACGGAAAGCAGTACCCATGAAGGGTTTCCTCATGTAAAAAAAAAGGATGATGATGATGATATCTGGACACTTTTCTATTGTAATGATTGTTGGAAAATTGTCTTGAAGAAATCGCATTGGTGTGATATTATCGCCCATTAAAACTACCTATCTTATCAATAAAGTATATTTCCAATCTAATCAATATTGACATAAATTTGACGAGTGTTCTTATTATACTGACAGTTTGTTTGACTGGCGGTGCTATTGTAGTTTACTTTTTATTTTTTATTGGTCGCATATGAATGAAGATTTAACATATTGTTCTGTTATTGGATATTTTACATATATTGTTCTAACGTTTAACTAACCGTCGCGTGGTATCCGGCTGAGTAGAATAGACCACCCTCATTTCTTACCGAGGTGTCGTATAGTACGACTAAGGTAAGTTGACATCAGGCAGGCGGTCGGTCGTATAATACGTAGCCAAATCATGTAACAACATGTTTGTAACACGTTGTGCCCAGGGCAGGAAAATGATGATTGTTCTTACGTTTTCATCAAAATATTGAATACCAATGACTTCCGTTTGGTTCCCAATTAGGTAGAACCACCGAAAATATAGGTTCCAGCTTCTTGCCACTCTTCCGATAGCATGAAGAGTGACGACTAAATACAGTCATACTATCCGCCCTCTACAATACGGAGGGCTTTTTCCAAAATCCGGCCTCACAGAAGGTACCCTAAGCTTGACGTTCTCCTACGTTAGTAGAGATTCTACGCTCTACTCTTCGCATTTCACACCCTTTGAAAAGGTTCTGCGTTTGCCTTTTCCGCTAGATAACGCTTTGAAAGTTCTTAGGTAGTCCTAATAACATACTGTAATTTAAAAAAAAAAAAACACTCGACCAAACAAACTTTGAAATTATTGAAATTGTGGTTAACAATTTTTTTATTGAGTAACGCAATAGTTCACGGAAATATCCGAGTGACGTAATTGCTTACTGCTTTGGATTTAAAAAGCTATATGGAAAGTCGAAAAGTAAATTATTGACAAAATAAAAAAGAAAAAAAATTCAAGGAGAGCAATAAGAGCCAATGCAGAAGCAGGTCATAAATATTTTAAGTGCCACATAAAACTTACTCTATTGCGGAGAATATTTTGCACTGATATAATAAAATATTTTACAAGTGAAATAGGTTGTATTCGGGCTACGCGAACATGAGATTCTTATTTGTTTTTATTTATTAGATGCGGCCGCTGACAGTGAGCCTCATAGGAAAGCTCAGATTCCCTCAGCGGGCGAGATATGCTTGAAGTATCTCTACGTGATCAGAAATAAGGAGATCCGTAGAAGAACCAAAGTCACCGTCATAGCTAAGCGCGTCGCAAAATTAAACTGGCGATGGGCGGGGTACATAGTGCAGAGAACCGATGGTCATTGGGATCTTACAGTGTTAGAATTGCAACCGTGCACTGGAAAAAAGCAGCGTCGGTAGACCCCTACGAGGTGGATTGATGACCTCAAACAGGTTTCGGGAAGCTGCTGGTGGTGGTCATCTCGTTACTCTTGAGGGGGTACCGGGGTACGGGCCTCGAGGCGAACCTCTTTGCCCGGGCTGGTACTCGCAGACGTGCGGGCCTGGTTAGTGTTCGGGCCGGTTAGCCCAGGTCACCTAAGTGACCTGAGGGATGTCAAGTTCGGTGGGGGGGGGTTGGGAATGGTAGCTCCTAGACCATTGTGTCAAATTCAGGCGGTGGTTGTTGTGTCACGTGGTGTCGTCATGTCCGGTGGTTTCGCCCTCTCGCCCGTCGCGTAGGAAGCTGCTGGTTCAAAACAGCACAAGATGGTGGGTTGTCGCAATCCCGTGAAGAGACCCATGTCCAGAAGTCGATGTCCATCGATTAAAGGAGGAAGATAAAGAGATAGCACGCGATCGAAACAGTATTAGACACAAGCAAGATGAGATATCATCTCATTCACAAATAAATCAACACCATTAAGTTCATGCTAGTAATAGCCACTTTATCAAACTACAATACTTTGCTCCTAATAGCATAATAGACAAAACTTGGCTTAAAATGTTATATATTAGACTGATGTCATAATAATGGGAACAATAAATATAGGTACTTTATGTAAATAACAGGAATGTAAGTTTTATTTTATTTATTTATTTGTTTATTGTACATTACATATTACATTTATTTTTAGAAAAGAAAAAAAATAGCACATGTACAAAGGCGGACTTACCCCTAATAGCGAACTCTTCCCTTCTGTTATTCAAAGGTTGGCTACCTTTGAATAACAGAAGGGTAAAGATAATATCTGAAATACGGGTTATTTAGAAAGATGGTAAAAGAAAAATAACCAAAAACTACGTACCTAGATGAATATTTGCACTAGAGATATCAAGGGATAAAATAATAATAATGAAGCAATGCAGATAATAGTAAATTTAACTATTTAGTATATATATCCATTTTCGTAGATTAGTTTTCGGTTAAATAGAAGAAAAAAACATTGTGTGTGTCGGCTTCGATACACAGAGTTTCACTCCTGAAATCTTTAAAAAATATTAACGCTTTATGACGACATAATTGCTTGTATCATATTACAATTAAAATTTTGCTTAAATTACATCATTGCCAATCGTGACTACTAAAAAACAAAGATAAAATATAATGTTTCTTAGTTAATACTTTTTTTACCGAGGCCATTTGTAATAACCGATTCTTAAGAGTAAATTTCAAGATGAAATGGAACGTAAATTGAAATAATTCCTCAACCTCTATCTTCGTTTCAGAGCTAGAGAAGGTAGAAGGGGGAAATCTAAGAATGCAATAAAACAAAATGTCACCGGGTCAATGTCACATTTTTTTCGTCGGTCGATTAATAAACGGCGCAGAGAATTCCACACTTAAAGTTCGTTTCCCGTACTTATCTACGCAATCTACTTTTATGGGCGTCGGAAGATATGAAATTCCGTAGACGCTGGTCTAAAAAGAAGCGGATTTGAGGCGCAATTAAAGTGAGACAACCTTAAAGAATGATACCTTAATGAACGCCATTAGTTAGCAGTTTTATTGTAAAGAGGTGACGCCTGTGTTTTCAAAACATGAGCGCTAATTTACGTCATAAATCTTAGACTCACATCAGTATGTTGGATTTGTGGTTCTTGATTGTAACGGTACGCAATGGAATCGAAGGTGTTCAATGATATGACGTGATGATTATCAACTGTATATATTACTTTTATACAGATTTATTATTGACTACATACCAATATCAGCTTAGAGTAAGAGAGAGAATATAGTAAAGTAATAAAAAGGAAAAATACCATAATAATAAATATATTAGCTTATATACTACAGGTTTCATCGGTCGAAGCGAAATATGGGAAATATATTGTCACGTATGTCCGTCACGTATTTCCTATATGCCTATTTCGCATAACATTTTTATTTATTCATAACCCACGTACCAATTATTTGAAACTATACAAAATTTGAGCTATGATTTTGCTTGTGAAGTGATTTGTGGCCGTACGCCACATTGGAAAATTCGACTGCACGATGACTAGTCATTTTTATACCAACTTCGTGATGCGACCCTACTCTTAGAGCGGGGATCCCCGATACTCACAGATTTTCTGCACTCTTCTTACCAACTGTCACGCCTTTGATATTTCCTTCTATACGTGAGTGTTTCGACGTAGCTAAATCGAAATTGTAGGGAACTAAAGGAACAAAAAACTGCCAAGCTGAAGCAGCGAAGGATGAGGCAGATTGTCTTTAAATGATGTAGACTGGAATCCTTTTATTTGAACGCTAAATTAGCCCGTAATTCATTAAATCTCTCACGAGCATAATTTCATATGAGAGCTACATTTAAGTATTCCTAGAGCCTGGTAACTGGCTTTACAAACTGGAGGTACTTAGTTTAAATCGTAAGCTCATAACACTTTGACGTCGAACAAGCTGCCACGTGATTCGCTGTTCTACGAGATTATAAAAAAAGCCGTCAAGGGATATGGTTTCTTAATTCCTATATATCATAGACTATTGCCGCATCCATAACATAAGATATAAAGGTCGAAACCAAACAATCTCCCATCCCATCCAATATAAATGAGGTATCTTATAACTTAGGCCACGCGTAAAATGTATTCTGGGAACCCTCTTGTGGCTTTTCCTTATCATCCCGGAATCAAAGTGAATTTTATCTCAGAAAACACCGCATTTGATAAAGCCTAGAGACAACTTTTATTATATAAAAGCAGTTTCTTATATTCAAACAGATCCATGGAATTTAGCTTCTTGTCCTTTGGGGGAACAATATGGATTATTTGTTTTTTTTATTCACAAGGTTATCTTTAAGTTTTATATTACAACATTCTCAGGTCAAGACTTTTAATCACTGTTTTCCTAGTACTCCGCCTATTAAAAATTAATTAACAGCCTATTATTATATTAATTTACTCATGGCAGAGGCTTCTTTTGTCCGTTAAGGACCATTAATCACATTTCCGCTTTGCCTATTTTGAAGTTAAAAATATCCCAGAAAATTTGTAGAGTTGTTAAGGTACCTAAAAGTATTTTCTATCACCAAAAAGCATATGGTAAATGGTAAAATCTCATGGGTCTGCGCCCCATAGTTTCACAAGGTGTCATACGTTACACGGTATCACCGATCGTCCGTCATGCCTTTCGCTTTTTTTCACTAAAGTACTAATATTTTTCGTTATTTTTCACTTTTTACATTCGCGGGCTTGTTTTTAGTTTTTTTTTCTTCTCGACCTACAGTGTATTAACGAAAATATATCACGTAGTTTTTTTTAACAGTAAAGCTATTGAAAATATGAATATAAATGTATTTAAATTATAGAGTTCCTATACTGGAATAGGGGAGCCTGTAAGTGACTGTCACAATAAATAATAAGAGAAAAGATTACACGATTATATTATGTATATATTATTATTATAAAAGGACATGAAAAGGCTCAACAAAGAGGAAGCAAATGACGGGGCTGCATGGCGTCGCATGATAAGAAAAGCCGACCCCGCGTAACGGGATAAGGCGAGGACAAAGAAGAAAGAAGAAGAAAAAGAGAAGATTATACTCGTATATCTTTGTCTATTCACTCACTAAATGAGAGACAGATAGATACACTCTCATTTTCTTTCTCCGCATTGTAATAGAGTACATTTATGACTGCGTTCCCTACGTTGCGTCTTTAGTCTATATCTTTATGATTTAAATATGATTTTCTACATTCAAACTCCATAATTACCTAAAAATAAAACCACAGAGCATTATAAAATTTAATCTTTTCTGTTCTGAATATACATACAGAGATCTGAAAGCTAAAAATCAATATGTTAAAAGCAAGTATATATGCCACGTGTTGTCTTAAGCGCGTCATGAAGATAGATGGGTCCTAAATGTTAGATGAATCTGGCTCCCAAAGGCCATCACAACTACCGGCCTTAATGGACGCGTGACAGTTTTGGAGCAATTTCTTATATGTGTGTTATATAGTTAGTGGATAAAACATCGCTGTGAGACGTAAAAGTATGCCCATTTAAAGCGGCTGGATTGGATGGTATCATTAATTTTTATAAGGTCACAATAGTCGTGTAGAATTTATATTATATGTAAAACATTACATATAATATAAATTTTACGTAGCCGCCGTGTGGTATCCGGCTGAGTAGAATAGACCACCCTCATTTCTTACCGAGGTGTCGTAAAGTGCGACTAAGGTAAGTTGACCCGCCGTGTGGTATACGGTCTAATAGAATAAACCACTCTCGTTGTTGGTAAGACTAAGGTAAAATACGGCCGGTCGTAAATTACGTAACCAAATCATGTGACGACATGTTTGTAACATGTTGTGCCAATCCCACTTAGAGTGGGATAAGGGCAGGAGGATGATGAGGATGATGAATATAAATTCTACGTCGGTTATTGAATACTAAAGTTTATAACTAATACAAAAAATAAAAAAAGAGCTCACTTTGGCCAGAGATAGCTCTGGCGCAAAAAAAGGTTTGCAAAATATGATAAAAATAATTTATCATATTGTTGAAAATACTAATATCGTTATCTATATTTTCGCCTTATGTAGAGAATTTAAACTATCCGGGATACTTATCATTAGCCCTTTTTACTGCGACCGGAAACATACGTTATAAGTCAACACATAAAATAGTATAATACTATTAAAACATCTATAATAATAATATCCATACCAATATAAATGCGAAAGTCTGTCTGTTTGTCTGACCAAGTTTGTATTCGTGACCACGTTGGATGCAAGTCTGCCGAAACGTCGAACTTTGTACAAAGGTAACTCGATTTTATCGGGATGCGATCCTTATATTTATAAATGAATAAGTATGAATCTCGAAAGTTTAAAATCTACCGATATTATAAATGTATCTAAAAATCAATGATAATGCTTTAACAAGAAATCCGCCGGACCAATATTGATTATATTTGGAAAAAATTATAGGATATATAGTGGACTAACATATTTTTTAAAGCTTCTTGCACCAATTCTTAAGTCTTTTACAATTTAATTCAATGGAAAGAAATTGTGATGCTGTCGATTTATTCTGCAAAACAAAGACCTTGGTTATAAATCTGAAAAGAACAACGGTGGATGTCATAAGAATGACTTGCGAAGTAATTATGGTAGATTTATAGCCTATTGTCATTTTAACGAAATTTACCAGATAAGACACCATGAGACGGGCTTTTTTGAGTGATTAAACACTTTTAACTCCTGAATCATTAAAGTTTCTTCTTCTATTTCATATTCTTTTACATTGAAACCTTTGTTGTTTTCATCTTTTTTAGTCACTGCAGTGGATTTAGAGTTACAAGACTTCTCAATCGTTAAGTCTAAGTATTTTTACAATTTTTCTTTCTTATGTTGGAAGAGAATTTTAGTATCTACTGATACTTTTTCTTTAAAGGCAAGCTTATCTTCGCTTATTGTTATATTAATATGATGTAAATTCACTTATGTTAGTAACTTCGAATTTTCTTAGTTACATTACAGGTTGAACATTGCCAGTATTTAAGGATATAATAATCACTAGTCTTATTGAACGACTAAAGAAACAAAATCGGAAATATGTAAATAAACTATAAAGAAAACATTCATTAAGTTCATGACACCAAGATTCAAAAACTATGGACACCTGTGTAATAGTCGGGACTATCAAAATGCTTAGCATATATGTAAGTCATTATAATCAGCTATGCCTTAAACGTTTTATATTATGAGTAAATAATATTAAAGTATATATAACAGATTTGAAAAGATTTTTTGTTGTATTTATTTATTTATGTATTTTATATCGTTTTGTATATTATATATTTAATTTACATCATTTGCCTTATCTGCAAGCTACATAAATTAACAACGTACTAGCTGTCTTGCCGTTTAAAAAAGTAGTAAACCAGTTGCTAAATAGAATCAGAATTTTTCACTTATATGCAAAAACATGTGACTAAAATAAGAGAGGCTATACAACTTTCAGATTCAACCAATGAAAACTTAATATTCTATTGCATTTAAAAGCAATCAGATATTGGCAAATTTTATTCTATTCTATTCTATATTGAAGCTACCACTGGCTCGGATAAAGGTGCTTACCTTAGCAAGAAATTCACTCTCAGATTGCGCGACTCATATCAAATGAAATCAAACCAAAATAATCTTTATTCAAATAAACCATTTCAGGCACTTTTGAATCGTCAAGCATCAATATGATTAATGAAGCTACAACTGGTTCGGAATGTTGCTCTTACCGAGAAGAACCAGCAAGAAACTCGGCGGTCAATCTTTTAAATATTTTCAATTATACATTATTAAACCGCTGTCTTGTATGAAGCTGAAAGGATTTTCAAATCCAGGCTATCTTATCATCCAAATAATCTTCAATTTTGTAATATGCTTTATGTATAAGCATATTTTTTACAATTAATTAGAATCTTTCTGTATATTTTAATATACTAAAGTTTTATGTTAAAATGAAAACATTTTCACAAAAAGAAGGAACTGAACTAGGAATCGGACGCCCAATTGGAGATGACTCTGAGGCGGTCGATGCATGTTGATGTTCTCAATGTATAAATTAGCCGGTAGAAGGGCCACTGCTTTGAGATACAGAGCTGGCAAGGAAAGGGGGCAATGTTCACCATTCCCCACAACACCCTATTCCAACCACCGCTGCCTTTCCTGACATAAAAAAGGGACAGAAATTTGGCGAGAGAATGACCAAATATTTGTTAAAAATTACAAATTATTATTCGACCACGCGATTCGATATTTCCATCACGATTAGCCCATGCTACTGTCTATGACAGTAGTATATTGTTATATATCAAAATTATTACTATTTTGTCTAAGCATGTGAGGAACAAAAATACATTGGCAATATATTCTTAAGTATTTACGCACTTTAGTAAGAAATACGTGTGCCTTTCAAGTAATAGATGAAAAGTTGACGCTCTATTGCCAATTCTTAATAATGAGCTTTTTAACGAGATGTTTACTCTTCCCAATGATTCTTTATCCAATCTGTGAATTTTTCCACGTCGGTGAAAACCCCGTAGTGGTCTGGATCACATATGGGCGCGTCGTGTCTAGATATAGTCATTGAAACTATGCCTCTGACGTGCCAAGTGCCTGATGATTTTGTGTTTCCACTCTGTAGCTCATCCGGAATAAAGACCTGGAATTAAAATGAAGAAGTTTTCTAAAGCTCTGCTTTTGGAAAGATTTAGCTTGACCACACCATGCTCTTTCAATATACATAACTCAGTAATTGTCAACAGATATAACGGTTTCTTTATCGAGTTCTTCGAGAAGAGAATGCGTGACTTCCTCTACTTAGCCATCACGCTCGAAACTCATCGGGCTAACCCGATAAAATAACACGTGAACACCTCACGTGTTATTTTATTGGGTATTAACTACATATTAACTACATTCTAAATATATTCTAAGGAGTTAAAATTGCATTATCTTAACTTTAATTGACGTTTTTTCCTACTTCCGAGTAACCAATAATTTAATAATGAAAAAAATATATAATTGCTAGAATACAAGTGCCTTATAGTAAAGTAACAGCCTGATAATATCTGACTGCTAGGTTATGCCTTAACTCTCGCTTTTTCGTGCAAAAACCCATGATGCTGCTCTCAATTGGTAGGTTACACATATCCCAGAATTCTCTAGCAATATGCAGGTTTTCTCACGATGTTTTTCTTTACTAAGAAACGTGCAATAAATTGCAATTATCAAATAAACACGTAAGTTTTAGAAGACAAACTCATTGGTGCCTGCCCGGGGTTTGAACTCTTGACCCTTTCGAAAGAGTCACAAGGTTTCTAGGCTATGTCAGTTTTTAGTGTCTTTAGTATATGTATTTCAAATAAAATAAAATCAAACCAAAATAATCTTTATTCAAGTTTCGCTCAAGCACTTTTGAATCGCCAAAGATCAATATGATTAATGAAGCTACAACTCGTTCGGTATGTTGCTCTTTAATGAACTTAAGAGGAATATTGCAGATTTAGTTCTTTAACACGCGTATTCATAAACATTACTATGAGGACGCACTGTGCTCAGGGACGCATCATTCAAACCAATTCAAAGACATTACTTGAGTGAAATGTTCTACTATGCGTTTGTCAAAATCGATAATGAAAAATAGATAAGGAGCTACTTTAGCAAACGCATAGTGTTCTCGCGCCGCTTTGGTTAAAGACAAAATTATTTATTAGATGTGTATTTAATATATTTAATTCTTATGATCATTTTACTTTGACTAGTAAGTAATATAAGTAAAACTATACACTAAAATTATCATACATATAAATTCAAGAAAAATAGTTCTACCTCTTAGGAGTTGCAGTGCTTGCATTTAAATCCAAATGCGAAGTCATTGTACTAAACTATATTTTATTTACACCGCACAATACACATAATATCATAGAAAAAATTATTAACACGATCAACTGCAAATTACGAGGATACCAAAATAAGGTTATGTTTGTTTGTTAATAATATTGACATTTGTCAAAAACTAGACTGAGCTACGCCACATCAAATGGATCAATCAGAGCGCGAAATTGGACGCATAGCGTTCTTTTAGTTGAGTGTGGCCTAAGTATTGTTTTTGAAATGGAAGGCTTGACACGAGGAACGCACAGTGAACTAGCCTCCTTGGTATAGTAATTCTTATTTATTTAGCTAAATATGCTTCTTGAATACGGGTGCTAGTGTCTTAGTTACTACTACTTACTACCAGTTTATTTTAATAGGTATCTATTTAGCTTAAAACTTCAGAACATATTCCTACCCTCATAGATAAAGAAAGAGCGTCTGCATACTCATTCCGCGTATATAATGTAGGTTTAATTTTACAATTTTCTAAATATTGAAACTAAAGTAATGCGCAATAAATATTGCCATTCTGTTTTATAAAGACTCGTTTCAAACGAATAAATTGCATTGAGGTTAATAAAGCTTACTTTAGTAAAGCTCTCACATAAAAAGGTCGTTAAAAAGACTCATCACCAAATTCATTACATTAAAATCAAATGGGAATCTGGTAGTTAATTTTCTATAAGAAGGTCCTTAAAATAATTCGTTATACAAAAGCTAATTGTAATAGTATCGCATTTATTTATTTGACGTGCCCGTTGCAGTGGGTAGTCACCCTGCCTTCAGCTCCACGGGTCGTGGGTTCGAGTCCCACCGAGGCATTTTCTATAAACAATTTGTTGGTTCTACGAGCATGAGTGTATATTTGTATTGAAGTATGTATTTAACATTATATATGCAGTATATCTACCAGTTGTCCGTCACCAATAACACAAGTATTAAGTTACTTACCTTGGGGACGGACGACCGTGTGTGTAAGTGTCCCATGTTTTTTTTATGTTTTTTTTTATTTTATTTACCTATGCTCTTGATGATGATTCTGTTATGGGGCGAAACGATCGTAGAGATTGTCGTAGTGAGTGTGTGTGGTGTTTCTATGGTGTTTTTTTGGTGGCGACGTTTTGTGATTCGTGTGGTGACCGGTGCTGCACGATAAGTTACGTGAACGTTGCCTGCTTCCTGCATTAAGCATGACATAGACTTTCTTAGCAAACGCGGATTATAGCAAAATAATTGTATCGTAACTTCTGTTAAATTGCGATTAAAAATGAGCAGGCGCGTGTTAACCTTAAGAGCTATATACCTTAACATTTAAACCGGAATCGGAAACCTAAACATAGATAGAATCATGGACTATAACCTAGCATTCAACAGAATTGTTTAGATTTCCTCATGATGTTTTCTTTCACAATCGAACGTGTGATTAAAAGTAACTATCAATTAAGCATATAAGAGTTTATATAAACTTATGTATGAACTCGGGGTTGGAATAGGTGACATCGAATCAGAGGATGAGTTGAGAGGATGAGGGAAAGTTTGGCTATGTAGGCTTTGGTCAGGTCTAGTCTAGTATGATACAGAAAGCTTACTATATTGTTGAGGATTACTTAAATGATGAGAATGTGTGACAATAACTACACTCCGACCGACGATATTTATTTAAAAATGATTTTTTAATTTTTATTAATATTTGTATAACTTAGGATAAATTGTGCACGCCGAAATATTGGCGGAGCATGAGAACAATTTGTTTATTAATTAAACCTTCGAACCTCATGTTCCAAGCAAATGTATTAAATAAATAAACAAAAAGAGCAACCGCCGAGTTTCTTGATGACTATTCTCGGTAGCAACAGCTTTCCGAACCAACAGTAGAGTTGAGGATTCAAAAGCACTTGTTTACAAGTACTATTTGAATTAAGAATATTTCGAATTTGAATTTAATAGAAAAGAAAAAGATACCGTACTCATGGGTATTATTACCTGAAAAGCTCCGCCGCTATCGCCGTTGCACACTGACGTTCCTGCAAATATGATCAATATTAATATAAAATAACGGCCTCTTAATATACCACTGTCGGGCATAGGCCTCATCTCCGTTTTTGTAAGAGAAATGTTGGAGCTAGGATCCACCAATGCGAATTGAATCTACATATATCCCCAGAACTCTCTAGAGATATGTAAGTCTCCTCACGGTGTTGTCCAGGGAAGTGACATTTTTTAAGAAGCACTTTTCAGGTCGTCCCGAGCTCTATCTCTTGGTAGGTAGAAAAACAAAATGAGTTTTATCCAAGTAATCAATAGATGTCACAATGATTTATAGAAGCAGGCGTTATTTTGCGGAATTCCATATTACAAGCAATATAACAGAACTAACTACTTTGCTATAATCCGCACGGGTTAAGCGAATGCTTGCAAAGATAACGTGTATGAAGCAGGCAAAATTCACGTACCTTACACATGAAGGACGAGTCACCACATGCATCACAACACAAGACGCCTCCACCAGCATAAATGCACACAAGCAATACACACAACCACCACCAAAATCTCAAAATCTACAATATTATAGTCCTCCCCATATCTGCGCCTCATTACTCGAATAAAATGAGTTTCTTATCGATATCCTATATCTCTACTTATTATTAAACAATGTCCCAAAAAGCTGTCTGTCTGTATGTAATCGATTTTCTCAAAATCTACTGAACAGATTTTTGTACGGTTTTCACCAAAAGATAGTGAAATACTTCCAAATGGTTTAGGTAAATAATACATATCGGTATTATGTAAATTGTGTTGAAGAGATCGCACAGTTGTTAAAAAACTTGCTTGCTGGGAGCTTTAGTCGCATGCGCTGCGTAAACCAGAAGAGATGTAATGTAATGGATAATTGTAGATCTATAAAAAACCTACAAAAAAGTCCGCGACAGCATGTCTCTATCTCTATCTCTCTAACGGTTAACTCACAATAACTACTTTTAATAATGTCTAAAATTCGGGAAAGGTTTCGTAAATTACTGAATTTCAGGAGGGCGAAGCCGTTGTTGGCACAGCTAGTAGTATATTATATATGATATTTTTCTTCGAGGAAAAGCGCAAAAATTGCAATTATCAGTTAGAAACATATACATGTATAATCCGATATTTACACCGCCTGCTTCTAGACTTCATTAATATTTACCATTTCGATATCCAGCGCAGAAGGTAAAATCATTCAACGCATTACTATAGAAAATCGGATTACTTTTCAAGCATGTCGCTTCCTTGACTATAGGCATTGTGACTTTTTGGAGCGTCGTGGCGAGTGAGTCGTTCATATTAAAACCCCAGCCAACAACCTGTAACGAACAAAACGTATTACATACTTATAGGTATAAAGAAAGGTTTATTTATAATATTTATATATTAACACTATAAAGTTTTACAAAAATTAAAAGGTGGGAACCGACAGCACGTACGCGAGAAAACATACATAAATGTGGATAGTCGTACAATTTAAAACGGCCGTGTGACGAGAATAATAATATAAATATAATTTTAATGAATACAAAATATGTATACTATAATAAGATATATATATGATATAATGAGTATATATTATGAGTATACATTTTTAGGGACTCTAATAAAACTTTTAAACAAAAAATAAAAAAATACTTAGCAATGCACTTAGCACAGACCATAAAAAAGATGCCATGATTTACCATCCTTGTTAATTTCACATTTTATTTATACAAGTAGAATAGTTTTTTTTTTCGGTAATAACTCTTTTTTTTCTATTTATTTTATTATTGTTTTTTTTTCTCTTTATGATATAGTAAGCACAATGATATTTATCTTATTTTATTATACATGCTGAGTTAGCCTTTAAGTGGGATATATAATATAAAACTTTATTTTATAAATGTATATTAGTATAAGTTAAACCAAATTGTATATCACGTTGGCTTCCTAATAAATAAAATAAAATAAAATAAAAATAAAATAAAATAAAATAAAATATATGGGTATGTGTTAATATATGTGTACTTTAGTAGGGTGCCTACATACTTTTAATCAAATCTGTTGATATTTATGTGCTTTTATAATAAAACAAACTGTTTAGAACACGGAAAAAGGATAAATTATATTTCGTGTAAAGCTTATTTTTCAGAGATCAAAAAGATTATATCTGTCATAGATAAAAAAATAGCCAACATAACAAATACAGACTATACAGTAATACCAGCTTACAACAGATAAGGTTGCGTTCGTAATTATCAACAAAATCAAATCAAACTTTATTCAAGTAAGCTCTCTCAAGCATTTTTGAATCGTCAAGGATCAATTTGATTAATGAAGTTCGGAAGTTCTTAAAGAGAAGAACCATGCTTATGTGAGGAGCGTCGTTGAATATAATTCCGTCATCTGGTCTTTAATATAGAATTCATATTACTCGTATCAAAAGAATGCAAAAGTTCCTCAAAATAATTAATTATAAATAGTGTGCCCCGTGCGTATACAATAATTATGACAAGAGCTTAAAAAATCAGCTACATACGCTAGAATCGCGATGTAAACTACACAGCCATTTCAATTTTCATAAAATTGCAAATTCAGCAAGATTAAGCACAAAGGCGCTTTATTACTTAGTTGTTACAATCAAATGATGGATCCGAAATTGTCAACATAAGTTTTAACAGAAAAACTAATTTGTGCCTGCCCGGGGTTTGAGACCGTGATCATCTCGAGAGAATCGCACGGTCTCACCGTGATACCCTATCATCACAGCTTTATATAGATTTTCTTGTACGACGCATATTATAACTAAATAATTTTCTTATTTATATATTTGGATTTCCAACAGCACTATACACTAAGTAAACCAACAAATAATCTATATATTTTTTAAAATTAATTCGGTAGTACCAATTATAGGAGATCACATCATTCTTAGTTACAGTGTCACAATTATAAGTTATTACAATTAATAACATTTTAAAAATAAAAATATACACAGAAGAGAATAATGCAAACATAAAAAAAACATAAGCCTCAAATATTACAACTCTAAAATTAGAATAGAATAGAACAGAATAGATTTTTTTTTATTTCTTTTCTACACACATTACAATTAATAAGTTACAAAATAAAAAAAAATAGAAATTCATCATCCCTTATCCTACTCAAAGGACGGTCGGCACAACATGTTACAAACATGTTGTCAAATGATTTAGCTACGTTATTTACGACCGGCCACCTGCCTGACGCCTGTGCGTAGAATTGACCACCCTCAATTCTTACCGAGGTGTCGTAAAAGGCGACTGGGGTAAGTTGACGTCAGGCGGGCGGCCGGTCGTAAAATACGTAGCCAAATCATGTGACCACATGTTATAACATGTTGTGCCGACCCCTCTTAGAGCGGGACAAGGGCAGGAGAATGATGATGATCTGCATACAAATCAAATCATTTAGAAGTTTATTACATGTTTTCTTAAATGTTGAAAGCCCATCGCAACTAATATCTGGTAATAACGGGTCCTTTATACACATGTATAAGCGTGAGATATAAGTGATACCGGGTATGCTGCCCCAGTTTAGATTTCTATGTAAATGTCTCATCAGTCGAGAAGGTGCTAATGTATTTGAAAATATTATTCCGCCGAGTTTCTTACTGGTTCTTCTCGGTAGGAGCAAACTTCTGAATCAGTGGAAGCTTTTTTAAAAATATTTGATGATTCAAAGCAATGAAAACAATTCACTTGAATAAAGAATATTTTGTATTTGAATTTGTACGTACTGTTCCATAGACGGGATCGGATTTCAGTTTCTTCTCGATCCCGCTGTCCCATAAGCAGGCTGGGCGGATGTAGTCGTTAAAGGTCACTTCCGTTTTAAGGATCAGAAGCGCTATGTCATTGATTAAGTGCCGGTAGTTGAAATGTTCGTGTAGGATTATTTTGTGTACCTGAAAATTTTGTAAAATTTATTTATTACTTGTCAACGGTGTGAGCGCATGCTTATTAGAGATCTTGTATTCTAAAAGTGCACGCCCCTCCACCAAATTACATTATTTTAATGTGTGAGAGAAAATATTGACTGTACTATGTTATATGTGTGCGCGCAGCAATTTCAACCAATCCGGTTACACGGGTTACAAGTAACGTTTGTATAAAAATAAAATTAATATTATATAATACTTATAATCAAATTTATGTTGAAAATTCTTTAGAATATAAAAGTAAGTTTTTAACGTTTCTATGGAGTAATAATAAGCGCTGTGGATTGTAAACGGGAAGTTCCGCATTCGAATCCTAGAAAAAACATATTAGTATATTTCTAAAATTTATCCCTGGTCTTGACTAGATAGATACTTCCGACGTAACCTTCTAACAAAGACGTACCGCCAAAGGGTTTAGCATTCAGGTACGATGTCGTGTAAAAACCCTGAATGGTTACACGTTTAATCTCCAAACCCTTTCAAGAAACTTAAACTACATCGGCATCCATCAGCTGAATTCACAATCAAGAGCTAGCTTGCCAACTTAATTTAATAAAGATCATATCATATATTCATTATGCAACTATTAGAATGATTAATAAAACGTAATGTACAGAAGTCTGTTCACTTATTTTATTAGTAAAAAAAAAAAAAAATTAAACCGCAATTAATATTTACTATTTTAACGCTATTCACTCACGTCAGATTCAGACTCAACATTAATTATAAATTCAAAATTTTTCATATATTCTATCTCAATATCATTCACATTTCGACACGTATTTTCCCACATATTTCTATCAATCATGTCAATTCGTTCCTTAATTAAAGTAATGGCTTTAATGATGAAATAATGATAGATGTTAAGTTTTGCCTGTTTTTTTTCGCCACATAGTTTTATAAAATTCTCCATATTTTTCTATTAAAGAAAAAAATTACCTAATTATTATTTAAAACAAAAAATAAAAAATATTTATCCTCTTTTTTTATGACATGCTAACTGTACTTTTGGCAATGATCGATGCGTACTCCTACTTTTGTGTCTGTCCGGCAACTGAGTAACCATTTAGAATAACAAGTTTGCGTGTATTTCGTCTGTACATAAGTTTTCTGTGTGTGAGTAAAGACATTGGAGGGGCGTGCACTTTTAGAATGCAAGATCTCTACCAGGGTGAAACGGGTTTAACCCTGAGCAGGAACCTATGATTTATATATAACAACTTATATTTCATAAGTCTGCAATAAAGAACGGTGTAAGCGCATGTTTTTTATTAGAGAAAAAAATTCTTTCACCATTGGAAAGCTACTTTTTCACTGAGCAACATAGGCTATATGTCATTTTGAAAAAAAATAGGAATCCCTAATAAAATTGTAATAAGTTGTGAAAATTTCTGTCGTAAATATCTTATCTTATATTAAACAATTGAGGATACAACAAAAAAATGTTCTACAGTATTATAGAACATATCAATATCCACAAAAAAGTCCGTGATACTATATGTCTAACTATTATAGTTACACTAATATAACTACTTTTTTACATTGTAAAAGTTGATAAAATTGGCGACAATAATCAAACCATTTCATTCATATCTCTGTATTAATCCTTATCCCATTTAATGATATTTTATTTAAAACTATTTCAATACCTGTAAAATACTTTTTAAATTATTAAAATCCGACATACCAATCAAAAGATATTACGAATAATACCATTACAAATTCATTGTAGCGACCGTTATAGCAGGGTCTGCATTTGGTGAGTTAGGTCTTATTCCAAGAATACCCATTTTTTATAGTTAAATAATCTACAAATAAATCTATAGTCTGACTTCGTTGACTTCGTCCACTACCACTAGATCGGTATGCACGCGGGTGAAACCGCGGGGCATTGCTAGTAATTATATATAATCGGATACAATTGGATCGGGCCATTTTTTCTATCCTATTTGTATATATTCTTATACAATTATATATAATCTTTTTTCATCGGGAATAATGAAAATAAAACGCGACATTTTTAAATCTACCACTAAAGAAGAACTCACCCCCTTCTCCTCAGACTCTTTGTCGTCCCCTGTGAGGTAGTACTTTCCCAACACTACAGTTAGCACGTCACTCGGATATTTGGCACCTCTAAATGTAGTACAATGGGCAGCTACAAAGGACATATTGCACACTTTGTATTAAATTAATCGCATTCAAAATTAGTCCTAATTGAAACATGTTGTCACATGATTCGGCTACGTATTTTACGACCAGCAGCCTGCCTGACGTCAACTTACCTTTTACGACACCTCGGTAAGAATTGAGGGTGGTCCATTCTACGCAGCCGGATACCACACGGCACTTACCTTAGTCGCCTCTTACGACACCTCGGTAAAAGGAGGGTGGTCTATTCTATTCTGCCGGATACCACACGGCGGCTCTTATATACTTGATTGAATTTGAATTAAATTTGATTTGCCAGAACTTATTTGATACTCGAGATTCCATGTACTCTTTTGAAAGAAAAATAATACGTAAAGGGCCACAAAGTTCACGTTAAAGCTGTAACGCGAATTAAAAAAAAACATTTGACATAATATCTAGGCAAACATTTTAGTGGCAATTTATAAAATGATCATCAGCAATTGACAGCGGACGTATAGTACGCGGCAATAAATAATGCATATCGAGGCTTAGAGAGAGAAAATCAACTAGATTCTGCTTCATGGAGCATTGTCTCTGTCGCACAGACTGACGAACCCGTGTGAAAAGTAATATGCTAACTGAGGGACAGTTACCGGGCTCTACGAAACCGAACTGGCCGGCTGTTTTGTTCTAAACATCGATGTGCATTATTTATTGCCGCGTACTATACTTTTTATCTCAAACCAACGAAATAATTTTTGATAATATTGCATTTTTTGATTACATTTACCTGTCAAGACTGCTTTTTTAGTGAGTAATGTACCACCGCAGATATATTTAATAATGGAACCATCTAATCGGTATATCGCTGCATGCCAAGGCCAGTCTCCAGGTTTAGTTGGAGAACTTTGAACTATCAACTCGGTGTGATCCACTGTTCGTCTACCGCAAGTGTTAGCGTCGGTAATTTCAATATCCGATGCATATTGATCTAAGAATCCCTGAGAATCAAGGAGAATATTTTTAATACATAACCAACGTCTTTGTCAACAAATCGTATATCCTAAGAATCTATACTTATTATAAAGAACAAAGTCCCAAAAATCTGTCTGTCTGTATGTAATCGATTTTCTCAAAATCTAATGAATGGATTTTTGTACGGTAATAGATTTAGGTAAATAGTATATATCGGTATTATGTAAATTGTGTTGAAGAGATCGCGCAGTTGTTAAAAAACTTACTTGCTGGGAGCTTTAGTCGCGTGCGCTGTGTTAACCAACAGAGATACGCTAAAGTAATTAAAGTAAAGAAGAGAATGGTAGATATATAAAATTATTACTAAAAAGTCCGCGATAGCATGTCTCTATCTCTCACGGCTAATTCACAATACCTACTTTTATGTTCAAAATTTGGAAAATTCGGGAAAAGTTTAGTAAATCACTAAATTGCACGCAGGCGAAGCCGTTGTTGGCACAGCTAGTAAGTTCTATTTTATTTCCTGAAGAAGCTTCGGTTATTAGCCGACACGATTGGAATGATTATTATTATTCTTTTACAGAAGTTATGATAGAACTATTTTGCTTTAATTCGCGTTTGTTAAGAGAATCTATGTAATGCTTTTTTGAAGCAGGAAACATTCACATACCTTATACATACCGGACCAGTTACCACACGTATAACAAAACGCACCACCAATCATAATAATATCTTACAATTTTGCACGAAGCATCATAAGGAAGATGGATTCCACAACAAAATAGTAATACTTAATAATTTTGCCGTGGAATCTATTCTCCTTATGATGCTTCGGTTAAGGGGCGAAACGATCGTAGATATTGTTGTAATGAGTGTGTGTAGTGCATGTGTAGTGTGTTGCTGGTGGCGACGTCTTGTACGATTCTTAGGATCACTTCTGTCTTATAGAATTCCGCAAAGTAACGCCTGCTTCTAAATTCAGAATTTTCTTTATTCAAGTAAACTTGTAAACAAGTGCTTTTGTATCGTCAACTCTGCTGCTGGTTCGAAAAATTGTATTAATTATTATCTTTTTACTATTCAACTCTATGTGGGGTCTGCACATATTTTCATCTTCCATTCTCTTCTATTCCTCTGGCGCTATTCCATTTATATGAAACGATTGTTGAGATTGTTGTATTAAGTGTATGGGGTGCTAGAGTAGTGTATTGATGGTGAATTGTAGTGCATACGTTCCTGCGTGTATTAGATATGATAGAACATTCCAAATATAGTATATTCTATAAATTATCAAATTATCCAAAAAGTGTCCGAATTCGGCAAGTAGCGAAAGTATGCATCTCTCGTTGAGAGTTATATACATATATTTGTGGCGTTTAAAGTTGAGGCCCTAGGACCATGGAGCCAAAGTCCAAAAAAAAATTATCCATTTTAATACCTCGGTTGATCGCCTCTTCGGGCGACAAGAGGGCTGGTTCCTTTTTCGCACAAAGAATCAGCTTAGCGATACAACGCGGAAACGCTGCCAGTATTCTTGGGACCATTCCACGTCGGCATGATTTGTATAGTAGTAGCGTGTAAGTAATTTAAGATAGATATAACTTGTACATTTTTGTTATAAATTAAAAAAAAACTAAATTAGATTTAAAAAAAGTGTTATCAGGAGACTGAGAATTCAACGATTATTTTCATCATGTACTTATTTATTTATTCATACCTCCAACAGCATTACATAAATAATCCATAAAATATCCTATATATTCTTAAACTAATTACGCAGTACAAATTATAGGAGATCACAATGTTGAAGTCGAAAAATTGCGTACCATGGTACATGACGATGAAAAACTTTATAATAATTAATCTTACCAATACTGGATTTTTGCATAATTCTACGTTATTGACCAAGAAATTGACAATGTGCGGCGTGACTCCTGGTTCAGTGCCCTTAACTATGAATCCTAGGCCAGTATGTTGCATGAAGAAGTGAAGTGAGAAAGTATCTCCTTCTGGTAGAATCATTCTCATATATTTATTGTTTTCCTGAAATAATTTAAGGAAAATCAGTTAAATATTTCTGGTGACTTTAAGAATATTAAGGTTCACACGGGTAATATAAATATCTGAATATTTATCTATTCAGAACCGGCAATAGGTCAGTCAGTGGAGGTCATATTCGTACGGCTAAAAATTGATTGTTCAACGAGTTTTTAAACACATTCTGGTTATAAAATCGTTAGCCAAATGCCTTGTATTACCTACACCATGTGTAAAATGGTTTGTATTAACATAATTTACACTGTGTTGTATAATTCGCTTTGTACCCATTCAATATGGCACGCTTAGTACTATAGTACCGAGTTCGCAATTAGGATTAATTAGGAGTAAGGTAAATTGTTATTTTAATGCCATCTATAAAACACGTTACGAACTATTTAAAAAAGTAACACTAATGAGTTTTTACAATTTGCTATAACTTTTTTTGAATTAGGTCACTTTAATATTAAGTGTGATATTCTCCCACGTCTTTATGGTTTCAGTAGTTATCAGTTTTAGAAAAACTGTATATACTGGTTTTTAAAAATCTGAAAATTTATATAATTAGTTTTAACTCATTCTTCATTGTATAACGTTTTCAACTGTATAAAGATATACACTATACTAGAAGAACATACGTATATAAGATAATGTATTATTTTCAAAGTCTACACATAAATATCAGAGTACGTCATACTTGACCCAAAGTTTCAAACTAAATATAATAAACAAATTAATATTATATATATTATATTATATTATTAATAAAAAAATGTAAAACCATAAAAAGAAATAATTAAAATTACCATAAAAATCATTACAACATTAGAAATTTACATATCAATTGTTTCTAAGCTTTTCAATTGATACCTGTTTTGTAAATAGAGTTAAAATTGCTTACCGTTCGCACAATAAATGTTATATTCACTTCTGAATCGAAATTGAGTTTTATCTTGCAATCTTCTGGAAATACTTTGTTGGCGTATACATAGTACCGGTTATTGTCCTTTGGCTGTAGAGCTGGTTCAAACCAAACCACGATGTCCTGTTGGCCTTCACACGGATAACTGCTAAGCATTGGACTGATAAAAGGCATTTGAGCTTCCACGTACACCAGGAGAACAAAAAGAAGAAGTAGTTGTTTCATACTCAAGACGTCCAATTATTTATTTACTTAAAAAATTACGGAACGTTTGAGAATTGTGTATTATTTTATCAGCACATACACTGCTAAAATGATGAATTCTATAGTATCGTCAACAAGATGATAAAAAGTGCTTTTTTAATAGACGATTTTGTAGCGATACGACTACGACTTAAAAAATAACTTTGCGCTACTAAAAATGGACCATATATATATATAGCTGTAACCAAAAGAGACTATTTCATTTTAATATGTGGTTTATATTATGGAATATAAATCTGCGATTTGGGATGGAGGAATATGGGGTAATGCAATATTATTATAATTACTGTTTATTCTCTAAATAAAATTAAGTAACTACCTATTACTGTACCACTCTCCGAGAATGGTTGGGTCTTAAACCCACCACGCTGCTCCAATGTGAATTGGTAGGCACATATCCCCAGAGTTCTCTAAAAATATTTTTCTTCACCGAAAAGCGAAAAACGTAGCTGTCATTTTGATAAATTGCATTGCAATTAACAATGAAATACATAAATTATAACAGAAAAACTTATTGGTACTTGCCCGGGATTTTGAACCCGTGACCTCCGCGAGAGAGGTCTCGCCACCGAGCTATAATAGCTTTAATATTTTTAATTTAATTAACAAAATTCGTATAAAGGACGAGGAGGATGGGAGAGTATAAAATTGTCTTAATAAGAGATTTACTTTACCTACATAATTAATATAAATAAAATTATATATGTGATATTAATTTGGAAAATTGAATTCTCTGTGACGGGATATGTAGGATATTTTACATGATTTTTTTTTATTCTTTATTATAAAACCTAGTTCCTCTGATATTGAGGTCAGAGACTATTCTCACGAAGGTTACATTATTTACTTTTCTTAATCTATGCTTATTTACTATCACTTAACATTACTTATTTTACATTGCTTATATTATACAACTTATCTTTATAAACATTTTTCTTATTTTTCTATGCAATTAATCAATTCAATTCTCATTTATCTATTTTACCTATTCTAAGTTTTTACATGATTACACAGTTTAATGTTTTATGGTAATGTAATCAATCACACATTTTTAATGGTGCATATAAAAATATTATAACACTCTAGATTTGGCATAAAAATAGTAATAATAATAAAAAATGTAGTTCCATATGACGCCGTACTTTTTCAATTTGTAACAAAAAAAAGAAGTAAATCTAGTCGCAGTCGTATCGGATAATATAAAAACTATTATAAACGCTACATGCTGATAACCCCTCGTCATTGTGCGTGCTAAAAGGTAAACAATTTAGAGGATAAATCTGCTACCGGGAAATATTTATTGAATTTATGTATATAACTAATTAAATTCAATTTCAAAATTCGCTTTATTCAAAGTCAGATCTATTTTTTTGAGATTTAAAAATTGTTATCAGCGTATAATGAAATGCCATCGTCTCTTGAAGTGTTATCGCCTCGTACCACAGAATATGTAATTCTGTTGTAAATCGCGCCATAATAAAATGCGCGAATACAATTAATAATTTTAAACGCTATGAACAAATATAAAGTAAAGTAAAGTAACATAACGGCCTGTTACTATGCCCACTGCTGGGCTAACGCCTCCTCTCTCCGTTTTTGGAGAGAAGGATTGGAGCTAAGACCTACCACGCTGTTCCAATGCGGATTGGTTGGTTACACATATCCCTAGAATTCTCTAGAGATATGCAGGTTTCCTCACAATACTTTCCTTAACCGAAAAACGTGTGATAAATTGCAATTATCAATTAGACACATAAGTTTTAATAGAAAAATTCATTGGTGCCCGCCCAGGGTTTGAACCTATGTCGCCTTTAGAGAGTCGCACGGTTTCACCGCTAGGCTATCACAGCTTATAAGTATATAAGTATAATATTTAATTATAATATATAATATGTAATTTTTTGTACTCTGCTTTCTATACAAAACCTTTTTTGGACATGTTTACATTTAGTTAAATAGCTATAACTATCGAGTATGCCTATTAGTGGGTAATGCCGCAGATAGACATTGACACGTCACTAGTGACGTAGATCACCAGATCACTCGCGACCCGACAAGGCTGTATCAATTTATTTGACTAAACAAGCGCTAGAAAAACTAATAACTAGAACAAGTCAACTTTTAGAACGAGACTGATTTGAACAATGATAAAAGCGCTAATCACAAACATTCTTTCGTTAACTGAATCACTATCAAATGTCATGTAACTTTAACTCTTATAATGAGAATACACGTAGGCTTAGAATCAAAGTGACCGAATTATAAAAAGTTTGGTTCGTGACAAATTGCAATATAGCTTAGCGCCATCGCCTACAAATGACAAGTGTCAGAGTCCCGTAACTTTCAAGACTCAGAAAACACTAGGTATTTTTTTAATAGTTTGTAGCGCGATGTCATAGATGGCATTGATTACAATTTATCTAGCTCAATTAAGCCTAATTTTGACTTTACGTCACTTTATACTAAAAAAATAAAAAAATGAAAATACTAAGCGTTCGATATGTCCTTATTGTAAAAATTGGTCTGCAAATTGTAAGGTGTAACAGCCGTGTGTGTAAATTTCCCATATATTAATTATTGAACAAATGACCATTATTTGTATATTCGTGTCTCTTCTTTACTATTTACGATGCATGGATTACATTATGCACTTATTTGCATACATATAACAATGTTACTCGTATGCTATGCATATTAAATTACCTTTGTCGAGGCATATCCAATATCAGGCCGAAGCGCCGTTCTTTAACCCTCTTTGCTCTATTAGTGCTTTAAATTTTATTAACAGTATAGAGTGTGATGACTCTAAATAGTAAAGTAACGGCCCATTACTATCTCACTGCTGGGCATATGCTTCCTCTCTTCGTTTTAGGAGAAGGGTTGTAGCTAAGACCTACCATGCTGCTCCAATGCCGATTGGTAGGTTACACATATCTCCAAAATTCTCTAGAGATATGCAGGTTTCCTCACGATGTTTTCGTTCGCCGAAAAGCGTGTGATAAATTGCAACTATCAATTAGACACATGAGTTTTAATAGAAAAACTCATTGGTGCCTGCCCGGGTTTGAACTCGTGTTTCCCTCGTAAGAGTCGCACGGTCTTACCGCAGGGCTATCACAGCTTCCACAGGGCTATCAAAGCTTTTTGTTGCCTACTCATATTTAATGTAAAAAATCATCTGTATTTCAGTTTTTTCATTTAAAGCATTATTTTATTTACAGCAATCATCTTGTTTTTCTTTGTCCGAAGCGTCAGTTTGAACGTCGAGACGTTGTTAGCAACCCTTTTTGGGTTTTCTATTGACAAGGCAAACGTAAACTGTGAACATTTTATGTTATTTCATTTAATGCATTACAAACACATATTTTGTGCGAATTACGTGTTTTTAATGTCTTATATGTGTTTGTAATGTCTAAAAATTAAATTTGCTTAATAAAGGGTATTTAAGGGCGGCTATTGCTTTGCGCCTTGCAAGTACGTAAGTCGTTTGTGGGTGTGAGTGTAAGTTTTTATAATAAAATTCCGCAATCAATTTTAGCTCTGCCATTACATCAGTTTAAAAATTACAAAAGTAATAATAAAATTATTTTGCTATAATCCGCGATACAGTAAATAGAAAATATCCGTATTTATTCATACCCGGTACGTGTAGGATTCGTAAAAACACATGCACAAACCTCCACCACTTTCACCACAATACTCAAGCACTACACACGTTCACTATCACAAACTCAACAATCGTTTCGCCCCGCAACCGAAGCATCATCAGGAGATAGACTCCACGACAAACTTTGCGATTTTGTCGTGGAGACGAATCCTGCACGTATCAGGTATGAAAATACGGATAGTCCACTATACATTTAACACTATATATATTTTCTATTTACTGTATCGTGGATTATAGCAAAATAATTTTATTATTACTTTTGTATTATGGATCTCCGCAAAGTTACGCCTAATTCTATAAATTAGTTTGAAAATTGTCAAAGTTAACTTGGTACAGAAAGCCTACTATACTCTTGAGGAATACGTAGATGATAAGAATGCTATAGCTACTCTTCGACTCTGTACAAGACAGTGATGACTAAATGTAACAATTAGTTATAACAATTATTTCGAAAAGAGCAAACTGCGCGTTTCTTGCTGGCTCGTCTCGGTAGGAACAGCTTACTGAACCAGCAGTAGAGTTGACGATTCATAAGCTCTTGTTCACAAGTGTACTTGAATTTAATATCAAAGTTATCTTGAAAGGTATAAATAAAAGTCTTCTCTATAGAGCCACCTGTTGCTTTTCATATATTTTCTTTATTCAGGGAGTGTTTCCAACCGCTTGAAAAGGTTTTATTTAAGGGATAATATTTCAGGAGGATACTTTGATAAAGGAATATAATTTCAAACACAATATCTGTTTTTCCGCCATCAATTTTAGCTTTGCCATTACAGCAGTCTAAAAATACTGTTAAAAGGAGGCTCATACAGAAAGCCTACTATACTGTTGAGAATTATTTAGATGCGTGCTTATAGCTACTCTTCGACCCTATACAAGAGAGCAATGACTAAACGTATTTAGTAGTAAGAAATATAATTTGAAAACAGCAACCGCCGACTTTCTTGCAGCACTTCGCGGTAGAAACAGCTTTTCAAACTAGCGGTAGAGTTGACGACACGAAAGAACTTGCTTACAAGTTTATTTGAATAAATAATATTTTCAAACAAAAGTAATAATAAAATTATTTGCTATAATCCGCGATACAGTAAATAGAAAATAAATATAGTGCTAAATGTATAGTGAGTGGACTATCCGTTTTTTCATACCCGATACGATTAGGATTCGTAGAAACACATGTACAAACCTCCACCACTGCCACCACAATACACAAGCACTACACACGTTCACTATCACAAACTCAACAATCGTTTCGCCCCGCAACCGAAGCATCATCAGGAGATAGACTCCACAACAAAGTCACAAAGCGAAGCATTATCCAAACAAGCATTGTTATATAGTAATTGGTTCATCCCCACCATTTATTTTACCTCTGAACACGTGCAACAACCTAGAAAAATTTATATGCTCGTTAGAGTGCGATATAATATTTTGAAAATTATGAGATAAGAGATACAAATAGACGTATTCTTCATTAATTTAATTTTATGATCGTTGTAATTTTATGTTTAAAAAGATTTAACTCACATAATTTAGTTTACTTAAATACTGCACAAATGTAAGAACAAACTAGTTTTCTTGTGAATACACGTTACTTAATTACTGTGGTTGATACTATTTGAATATAGTACAAAGCTGTGATAGCCTTGTGGCAAGCTGTGATAGCCTTGTAGCGAGACCGTGCGGCTCTCTAGAGATGACATAGGTTCAAACCCCGGGCAGGCACCAATGAGTTTTTCTATTAAAACTTATGTGTCTAATTGGTAATTGCAATTTATCACACGTTTTTCGGTGAAGGAAAACATCGTGAGGAAACCTGCATATCTCTAAAGAATTCTAGGGATATGTGTAACCTACCAATCCGCATTGGAGCAGCGTGGTAGGTCTTAGCTCCAATCCTTCTCTCCAAAACGGAGAGAGGAGGCCTTAGCCCAGCAGTGGGCATAATAACAGGCTGTTACTTTACTTTACTTTTACATCAGGAATACGTTAGATAAGGAGAAATTTTGACACCTTCGGGCAACACTGAATACCTTGTTACAACATGAAACATGTAATTATAGTTTCGAATAGGGACTGATCTTTAATTAATAATACCAAGGCTAAGGCTTCAGAAAGAACGTAGATCGTTTGTGGGCTTCGGTATACTTTTTTATAATAAAATTCCTCAATCTATTTTGGACTTGCCTTTACACAAGTTCAAAAAAAGTAATTAAAGAGACTCTCATTAATAAAGCTTATTATAATGTTGAGGACTATATTAATGATAAGAAAGCTTTCCAAATTTTTTTTTATGTTTCGAACAGCTACACACTAGATGATATTGTAATCTATGTTTTTAAAAAATTACAAATACAATATTGTAATATTTATGTTTAAAAAGAGTGAACGGCGAGTTTCTTGGTGGTTTTTCTCGGTTAGAGCACCTTTCCGAACCAGTCGTAGCTTCATTTTAATTTTAATTTGACGATTCATAAGTGCTTGTGTCTCAAACAGGCATCTCATGTCTAAATACAATACTATACCAAAGATTATTTATTTATTATTAAATAGCATTATAGAATCCAACAAGACATAGTAAATGATAAATGGCCCGTTAAATATAAAACTTACAATTTTTTTACACACGTACGATTGATTTTGGACAATGCTAGGCAACTAAGCTATCACTGTCATAAAGTTATACGTTTTTATACAATAATGATTATAATTTTTTTGGTAAATGCAATATAATGCTAAGTATTTTTAATAATGGGTACACCTTATAAGTGAAAGATAACGTAAGATTAATGCCAGTTTCATACTCTAGTTATAGGCCAACCGCTTAAGTCAGTCCTCGCGTGCGGGATAATAGCGAGCGGAGATAGGACGCAAATGAGAACAGAAGTAGGTGCGAGCAGTCACCTTTAAATTTTACGAGCGCTCGTGGACCGTAGAGCGAGGAAGGCGAGGACTGAGTTAAACGGTTGGCCTATGATTTTTTGTATTATAATGAGTTGTTTAATCTTCCCAATGGTTTTTTATCCAATCTGTATACTTTTCCACGTCGGTGAACACCGCGTACTGGTCTTGATTAGAGGGCGCGTCTTGTGCGGCATAAGCAGTTGAAAGTATGCCTCTAACGTGCCAAGTGCCTAATGATTTTGTTCCAGTCTGTACCTCGTGCGGAATAAAGACCTGGAATTAAGATGAGTTTGATTTTCCAGTTGTTTTTATCCTAAAACTCTTTGTCTTTGCAGAAAGAGATTATACCTTGGTCGAACTACGCTGTTTTAATATATCCCAGGCATTCTCAAAGGATACTAAAGTTTTTTAACTGTGTTGGGAGTTTGAATTCGCTATTTTGCAAAGTAGTATTGTTGTAGTAGGACATAGTTAAAGGTGGGCAGGTTTTTTCTATGTCCTACTATTGATGCTCGTCATTCTTCTTAGTCATTAGTTCTTATTAAAATATTATTGGTGACTGCCCGGGATTTGAACACGCAAAGTAATGCGGATCTAGTGTAGTCTGGTTTAGTCCAAAAAACGAAAAAAAGATACCCTTCTTCGAGCCTGGGTTTGTAAATGTATTCAAATTTGTATTTAAAATATATATTTACCAGTTGTCTGTCACCCATAATACAAATATTAAGTTACGTACTTTTCGGACGGTTGATGTAATTGTCCCATACATTTATTTATTTAATGGTATTACCTGAAAACCTCCACCACTGTCGCCTCGGGATACCGTTGTTCCTGTAATATGGACAGCATTAAACAATAACATTTTTATCTTAGTACAGATGTAAGGGTCATAATAATCAACAACTGTAAGAGAGGGGGGGGGGGTAAAGGTAAAAAAAGGGTAAACGCTTTTAGTTTACTTAAGAGCAAAGCAATAGCGAGTTAATGTTGATAGTTTAAAAATTAGAACCCATTTTAATTGAACGTTTCGACCGATTCACAGTAAGAATATTCAAAAAATATTTTAAACATTATCTGATTGAATTAGAACATTCAACGTTTTGATCTTCACCACATCGTTATCAAAAAATTTTTCGGAGTAAGTAATCCTTACTTCTTATATCAACTTAAAAAGGGATTTTTTAGAAATGATTTTCAGAGATCGATAATCGAATGTTATACAATTAACAATATTATTATTTTATGGCAGATTTTAGCAAAAGAATATTAGTATTACTTTTGAATTAAAAAGGGCCTTAGACGATAATAATAATTACTATTATGATATCCAGCGCAGAAGGTAAAATCATTTAACGCGCGACCGTAGAAAAGGGGATTGCTTCTCAAGCAGGTGACTTCACTAACTATAGGCATTGTCACTTGTTGAAGAGTAGTGGATAGGCGGTCGGTTGTACCAAAACCCCAGCCAACAACCTGTAACGGAAGAAACTTATGAGGTACTATTACTTATTCTTGTCAATTGAATTGAAATTGACTGGCTCGTTGGCGCAGTGGGTAGTAACCCTGTCTTCAGCTCCGTGGATCGCGGAGCTTTCTATAAATAATTTGTTGGTTCTTTGGCCTGAGTGTATATTTGTATTTTATTATGTATTTAAAATTATATATGTATTTACCAGTATATTTACCACTTGTCCATATTAAGTTACTTACTTTGGGGTCGGAAGACCGTGTGTGTAAGTGTCCCATATTTATTTATTTATATTTATATCCTTAAGTATGTATTCAATGGCTCCTTGGCTGCTAGTATGTTCCATGGAACACAGTTTAAGATCGCTGTACTAACTGAGCAAGACTCGAGACAAGACCATCCAAACGTCATCTAATCCTTCCACTGTGTCATTAATACATTCTTCTCACTCGCTTACCACTGCGTTCAACCTTACAATCCCACATATATTTAGATATAGATGTATCTATGAGAGTTATAAATAAATGACAATCAAATAAAATTATGCTACTGTACGTACTGTTCCATATATGGTGTCCGATTTCAGTGTCTTCTCAAGTCCTTTATACCATAAGCAGGCTGGCCGGATATAGTCGTTAAAGTTCACTTCAGTTTTAAGGATGAGAAGCGCTATGTCTTTGACTAAGTGACGGTAATTGAAGTTTTCATGTACGACTATTTTTTGAACCTTAAAATTTGCAAAAAAATATTTATTACTTGTGATAACTCAACGGTGTGAGCGCATGCCCATCATCAAGGTGACACGGGTTTAACCAAATCAAATCAAATCAAAATATTCTTTATTCAAGTAAACTTGTGAACAAGTGCTTTTGAATCGTCAACTTTACTGCTGGTTCGGAAAGCTGTTCCTGACGAGAAGAAACTCGGCGGTTGCTCTTTTTAAAATATAAATCTTAGAACTAGTTCCATTTATTTATTACTGTCTTGTACAGGGTAGAAGTGCACCTATATCCACACATCCTTATGATCTAAGTAATCTTCAACAGTATAGTAGGCTTTCTGTATCAGCCTCTTTTTAACAGTGTTTTTAAACTGCTGTAATGGCATGACCAAAATTGAATTCGGAATTTTATTATAGAATCTTATACCCAAACCCACAAACGATTTACGTACTTTTGCTAGGCGCAAAGCAGGAGTCGCAAGCTTATGTCGGTTCCTACTTTGTCTATTATATACATCACCTATCGTTTTATAATTCTTTATATTTGTATGTACAAAAATTACGTTATTTAAAATATACTGTGAAGCAAATGTTAGAATACCTGTTTCCTTAAACTTCTCTCGCAGGGAATCACGCGGACTTAAATTGTAGATGCCACGTATGGCTCTTTTTTGTAATACGAAAATTTTTTCACTATCCGCGCATTTACCCCACAGCAATATTCCATTAGACATGACAACCCTGAGCAGAACCCATGATTTTTGTATAACAACATATATTTGATAATCTTTGGAGAATTCCTGGTATACTTTAAGGACTGAAGGGTGATATATAAAAAGCAACAACCTCTATTCATCTAACTGGACGTAGACCTCCTCTCTCCAGTTTTGGCGAGAAGTTTTGAAGCCATCAACCCCGCTGCTCTATTGCGGATTGGTAGGTTATTCATACCCCAGAATTCTCTAGAGATATGCAGGTTTTATCATGTTTTCCTTTATCATAAATTGTCTGAAAACTTTAAATATAATTAGACAGAAGTTTTAACAGAAAAACTCATTGGTGCCCGCCTAGGGCTCTAATCCGTGACCCCTTCGAAAGGGCACGGTCTTTGATATCACAGAGGAATATACTTAAGTGGTGAATCTAGCACCTAGCTTAGCACCTAGTAGATAATTAAAAGTAATAAAAACTATTAGTATTATATTCACTCACTCCCTTCTCCTCGGACTCCTTGTCGTTCTCTGTAAGCGAGTATTTTCCCAACACTACAGTCAATGCTTCACTTGGATATTTGGTACCTCTATATGTAGTACAATGGGCAGCTACGACAAATATTTAGTTCAAAATAACACCAACGTACATAAAAATACAGCATTTTTTGCAAAATGCTGTGACCCTGAGTGTTAATCATGTTTAGCTGGGGCAAATTCACAGTATATAAGTAATTATTTCTTATTAGTACACATTCTTTTTTCTATTACTTAAAGCTACATATGATTTGATTAAAAAAAAACAACGGGTTGCAGTGCGGGAGTGCCGGCAAAAGTGAAAACTATTGAACATTAACGTTTTCATTTTTGATATATTGGAATGGTTAGGGAATAATTTTGTAAATATAAAAATATAAATATAATAAAAAATAAAATAAAATATAATACTGATATTATTAACAAACTTTATACAAAGTTAACTCGATTTTATCGCAATGTGACAAATACGGATGGTTAAGTAATAATTGATGGCGTGTACCTGTCTAATTGATAACTGCAATTTATCAAACGCTTTTCGTTGAAGGGAAACATCGTGAGGAAACCTGCATATCTCTAGAGAATTCTAGGGATATGTGTAACCTACCAATCCGCATTGGAGCAGCGTGGTAGGTCTCAGCTCCAATCCTTCTCTCCTTAAAACGGAGAGAGGAGGCCTTAGCCCAGCAGTGGGCATAGTAACAGGCTGTTACTTTACTTTACCTGTCACGACTGCTTTTTTAGACAGCAATGTACCACCGCAGATATATTTATTAGCGGAATCTTCTAATCGGTAAACTGCTGCATGCCAAGGCCAGTCTCCAGGCCTGACTCCAGCATTTAAAGTTATCAACTCGCTGTGATCCACTGCTCGCCTTCCGCACGTTTCGTCTTCGGTAATTTCAGTGTCTTCTGCATATTGTTCTAAGAATCCCTGAAGAATATTTAAAAAAAAATTTCAATTAACTTTTTGTTTTTCTATTTAGTTATCTTGATCTGATCATCTAATTTTCGTAACGTGGTGGCTTTCATATCGGCATTAACAATTTCAAGCGCTTCTTTTCGACGGCCACGAGACCTAACATGAACTAGTAACTAATTATATAGATCTATATTTATTATAAAAGAAAGTCCCCAAAAGCTGTCTGTCTGTATGTGATCGATTTTCTCAAAATCTACGGAACGGATTTTTGTACAACATACACACACAAACACTAATATAAGTCTGTAGTTTATATAAAACGAAATAAAATTTAATTTTATTTGTTATTTATTGTTAATTTTATGTTTATTGTCTATTTGTTATTAGTTTATTAATAAATTTACTTGTCTTGGTGGATGAGCGGGGCACCTAGCAATACGGGTTAACAACTAGTGCAGGGGCCCTTGTATACATGTATAATGAAATTTTAAATCAATAAAATTATTTTCATTTTCACTGTACGGTTTATACTAAAAGATGGTGCAATTCTTCCGGAAGGGTAAAGTTAACAGTACATTATGGTTTTATGTAAATTGTGTCGAACAGGTCACGTGGTTGTAAAAAAACCAGCAGAGATACATAAAATTAATGGAACGACTTTTGCATAATAAATAATTCTCGTTCGACTGGACTGTGAAAGATTCTTTTACCATGTTAATCACGTGCCCATACTTAAGGCTTTTGTAGAATAAATATATATGCTGTGAAAACAGCAGATATTATGAGAAAAAAGATATAAGTTATCTTACCAATACTGGATTATTGCATAACTCTACATCATCGACCAGGAAACTGAGAAGGTACGGCGTGACTCCTGGTTCAGTACCCTTAACTATAAATCCCAGGCTCGAATGTTGCTTTGATATGTTTAAGTGAAAAGTATCTCCCTCTGGTAAAACCATTCTCATATATTTATTATTTTCCTTAAACAATAAAAGAAGACATTTTCCTGTAATCTTTCTGACCTCAAAAACATTAAGGTTAGATTGGGTAATATGGTTCATTCGGATACTTATCTTTTAAACTGTCATAGGTTACAAAACGATGGTCACGTTTATTTTACAGCTAAAGAATTTTTTTTTTTTCACAATACATTACACATTTTGAAAGTGATTTAAAGAATACTCTTTTTGAAATCGACAACCAAATGCCCTCCAGTGCATATACCGCATGATTAAGTTTTATATCTACATCACTCACACTTTACGCATTGTACACCCTTAATACCTTCTACGAATCTTTCTTATGTCAGTACTCATTAGTTCTATGAAAATTAGATATACTTTCTTTTGGAAAACCTTAATACTCAACGCTGATTTCGAGTAGAAATAATTTTAGCTCATTCTTTATTGTATAACGTGTTTAACTGTATAGAGTTAAAATGGATTGCATTTTATTCGGAGATGATAGGTAAAGTAGCGGCTTGTTACAATTCCCACTGCTGGGAATAGGCCTCCTCTCTCCGTTTCTGGAGAGAAGGATTGGAGCTGAGACCTACCACGCTGCTCCAATGCGGATTGATAGGTTACACATATCTCCAGAATTCTCTAGAGATGTGCAGGTTTCCTTACGATGTTTTCCTTCACCGAAAAGCGTGTGATTAATTGCAATTATCAATTACACATATGAGTTTTAATAGAAAAACTCATTGGTGCCTGCCCGGGTTTGAACTCGTGTTACCCTCGTAAGAGTCCCACGGTCTAACCGCTGGGCTATCACAGCTTGGAGATAATTGGTATATACGAAATAATATACATTTTTTAAGTCTAAATAGAAACAGAGTACCAATTTAATTTAGGTTCTTTGTAGTTAAATATTGTCTATCATGTCATGCTGCATCAAGTTAATGTACAAAAACATGTTTTATATTTAATTTGTTAACAAGGAATTAGTAATTATTATTAAGAAAATAAGAAGCATTTTGATTTAAGTAAAATTAATATTAAATTAACTTTATTTTTATTAATTTCACTTAAACTTCATAAAATTTTTAACTTGTCACTTGTGCAATGTGGTTGTAAAATTTCCAATTTTTTAAAATTCATTATCGTAGAGGGATTAAATTGCTTACCGTTTGTAAAATAAGTGTTATGTTCACTTCCGAATCAAAATTGAATCTTATCTTGCAATATTTTGGAAATACTCTGTTGGCGTAGACATAATACTGATTATTGTCCTTTGGTCGTAAAGCCGGTTCAAACATAACCTTTATAGTTTGGTCGTCACATGGATAACTGCTGAGCATTGGACCAATAATAGACATTTGACAATCGACAGCTACCAGAAGAATAGAAAGTACCAGTAATTTCATAGTCACAATGTTCATATATTATTAATTTCCAAAAAAAAAAATACGGAGCGCTTAAGAATCGTTTACGTACTGTATTTAGCACATACACTACTAAAATGATGCATTTTATATTACCGTCCGCAATATCATCTTGTTGAAGAAGTGTTTTACATTAGACGATTTTGTAGCGAAATAATTACGATTTGAATTCAAACTATTGTGCGAATAAATCTAGTAAAAAAAGCTTACAATCAAGTAGACTTCTTAATTTACTTATACAATAGTTAGTCTTAGCTGATCCTTATAATCTCTAATTTAATTTATATCTCTAATTTCTCTAACTTCTTATACGCCCAGAAGTCGAATATAGCAATAGACTAATGAAGGAATGAAGGACTCTTAGCACCTTTTTTGCACGGTTTATCGTCGACTGGTGCATATGTACTCAAGAATCTTACGGAGATGCCCACATTAGAGCTACTTACAGTATCAGTATTAGTAGCAATATAGTATGCTTATCCCCTATCTTCTCATACGTCAAATATTCTGTTACTGCTGTATAAAAAACTGTGTTTGATTACTGTATATTCTTGATTCCATTTTGATTTATCAATTTTAATTTATTGATTAGTCTCCAATGTCGTCATCCATTTTAAGCAAAGAGCTCTTTACTTTTATGATACATTCACTTGAGGTATATAAAAAGTGGTGTCCCGGCGGCAGGCGACTATCACGAATGAATATGATAGGGCTGTATTTTGAAGAATATATTTAGTATTTAGTATTTAGTGTCCACGTAAGAAAGGTAAAAATATGACGGCACAGGGAAAAACAGAAATGTGCACGTACCTGATAAATAGCCTGCAATTAGTGAGATACTCCAATTTCGATTCGTAGACCGATAGATGGCGTTACTAAAAAGTATATGCATTTGTCAAACATATAACCTTGATATTTATAACAATAGGAGATTTATGTTCGAAACAAATTGTGTCAAACATAAATCTCCTATTGTAGATCGGTGTGATGCGATATTATAATTATTAAAAAAAAGTATCTTAGGCTGTACTTTTAGGTGCTATTTTGATTGCTAACAAAACAAAAGGAAGTAAGTCTTGTCGTAGTCGTATCGAATCATATTAAAACTACCATAAACGTCACATTGGACCTTATAAAATATCCTTACTAATACTATAAATTCGAAAGTCTGTCTGTTTGTTACGTTGTCATCGGAAACTTTCGCGCAAAATAAGGAGCAGTTAAGTGCGAATCGCGTACGTTATTCGCCTTTTGCAGGTAATTTTAGCTTAAACGTTAAATTAGCACACGTGTATATTTTTATCTTAAAGGGTATGAGTACAAATACAAGATTCAAGCTACAAAGCTTCGAGTAACCTAATTTTACTCTCTTAGGGAGTACAATTCCGAAAATTATTCACGACATATTGTATTAATTCAGAAAGTAAAGTAATGGTAATGTCATCCTTTTCCTGTTGGATTAATAAGATTTCTATAGCCTATATGTTACCCCGTCGTATAAGTATTAAGCCAAATTCCATAGATATTGTTTCGTGAGAATTATTTTATATAAAAAGGTAATGATTATACTAAAAATTTATAAAACGAACGTTTTGAATGTTTATATATGGTCATTTTTCGACAAAAACTATTGTTTATTCCAAGATTGCAGCCCACGCGAATGAAGTCGCGGGTTAAAGCTAGTATATAATAAATGCTAAAAGGTTAATTTGGATGCTAAATCTATGAGCGGGCAATATTTATAAAATCTAATTTATACTATAAGGAAAATATAATTTGAAATTTCCTTAAAGTGATTCGCTTTATTCAAAGACAAAATCTATGTTCGAAAAATACACGGAGATGCTATCTTGTGTTATATATTGTGTTAAATATGCTTATAAATACTCTTAAACACATTTACCATTATCTGTTTATGTAATAATATGTAATAATTGTTTCATAAAACGGAAACGGAAGTGCAAACAACAAAGGTTATAAATAAGCCAGTGGGGCCTATTCTAGTCAGTCTAGTGTCAGCGTTCAATGTGTCTACAATATTGAAGTGTAACACTTGCTCAATCGCGAAACATATATTTTTGTTGGTTAAGCTGACTATATTAGCGTCGATATGACGAGGTATCAACTTATGTTAGTGGACAAATGTTACTTAAACTTAGCGCTTCAAATAGTAATATATAATACTAGCTTTTAAATGCAAATTTGTTCACGTGGACTGCAGTCTTATAATATCAGTAAACCGTAATACTTATATTAATTATAGTTAAAGTGGGTTAACCTTAAAAGCTAGACGTATGTTGTCGCGGACTTTTATTTAGAACTTTAACAGCGGAACAATTTCGTAATATATGATTTTTGAATAACTTTCACCGTTTACTTAGCGCACGCAAGGAAAGCATTAAATATTGCCGTCTTCGCAATATTTTCTATTGCTGCTCCTCTCCTATTCATCCTAGCGTGATGTTATATAATCTACAGCCTTTCTCGATAAATGGACTATCTTACACTCAACGAATTTATCAAATCGGTCCAGTGGTTCCTGAGATTAGCGCGTTCAAACAATCAAACAAACAAATAAACTTTTCAGCTTTGAATATTAAGTATAGATATAGATATATGAAAAAATTACCTACAAACACGGTATTCCGTTCCCAAAGTTAGTAACTTAATACTTGTGTTATGGGAGGTAGACAGCTGGTAAATATATAAATATATAATTTATATACGTACTTAAATAGATATATTCGACCAGACTAATCGGAACAACAATTTTTTTGGAAAATGCTCTCGACGGGAATCGAACCCACGACTCGTAGAGCTGAAGGCAGAGTCACTGCCAACTGCGCCAACGGGCCAATCAAATATACGTAATAAGTAAACGTTTTGGACTAGAATAATCTAAACATTGATAGCATTGGCATAGGCCTTCTATCTTCTTTTTTTAAAAGAAGAATTGGAGCTAGACCCAACACGCTGCTCCAATGCGGGTTGTTAGTACACATATCCCCGAAATTAGCCAAAGATATACAATTTTGTGTTTTTATACAAGTTTCCTCGTGATATTTTTCTGCATCGAAAAGCGTGTGATAAATTTTATACATACATCAATTAGGCACATAAATAAGTATTAGGTAATAGAAAAAATCATTTGTGACTTCCCGTGGAATCCCGGGATTTGACATATGTGCTTTTTGTTAAAGTTGATTTGCAAATTGCAAGCTATCCCTCAGTCTGAGTACTTGTGTAGTAAAATAATATTTTTTATTATATATAACATTATTTGTATATTCTTGTCTTTTCTTTACTATTTACGATGCATGGATTACATTATGCACTGATTTGCATACATAAACAAAATTACTCGTAGGCTATGCATATTAAATTACCTTTGTCGAGGCATATCCAATATCAGGCAAGAGTTCCGTTCTTTAACCCTCTTGGTTCTATTAGTATTTGAAATTTCATTATTCACAATATCAAGTGAATTTAATCCAAGTTATTCGTTTTTCAGATTTTTCGATTAGAACAATTTTTCACAAAATACGGGTAGTATTTTATAAAAGTTATGTCGAATCCATCAAGATAGTATCATTTTGAAAAAATTACACAGATTTTCATTCACCATTAAGTTTCATCTCATCACAAACTCAAATTCCATATTTTTTGTCCGAGGCTTAACTAACTGTCTAATGTTTAAATTTTCAAAAAATAATTCTTTAATATATCTATAAAGTATATTATACATTATATTATATTGTTCGGCACTGCTCCTGCTTATATATAAGTTTTAATTATAACAAATCGCACACTCCTCCTTGCATCAAATTTTATTAAAACGACTTACAAGCATTTAGATTCTCGTACGTCACTGATTAAAAAATCTTATGTTTATCTTATCTTATCTTTGTCTTATCACATATAAAAAAGAGAGACAAACAGCCTAAATATTCTGCCTTTTTTTTCGATAGACACATTTTAGACGACCTCTTCTACTCTAGTATAATATAACTAACTCTACATCATAAATGAATAAAGTACAGCATAATATTTTATTAATTATATTTTATTAATGATAATTATCGTAATTTGATACATTGTCTTAGCAATTCAAGAAAGGTAGCGTTCAGCACACTCAAGTTTAAGTATACTTGACAAGAGTAACTCAATAACTAGAGTTGGCAATAGATAAAAAATAAAGTTGTTTAATCTTCCCAGTGATTCTTTATCCAATCTGTATACTTGTCCACGTCGGTGAACAATGCATATTGCTCTGGATCACATATAGGCGCGTCGTGTCGCGAAGCAGTCATTGAAACTATGCCTTTCACGTGCCAGGAGCCCGTTGGCATTGTCATTCCATTCTTTAACACGTCCGGAATAAACACCTGGAATTGAGATTTGAAAATCAAGCGATACACAAGCCCAACTACCAAACTAACTACCAAAATCCCCGGTCTTCATGTATGACGAAACATGGCCCGTAACTCACAAGGACGTGCATGCATTCAAGTTACCGAAATGAACATGAGGTAGATATGCAGCGTAATGAGGCTCGATAAAATCCGCAATGAGTACCTGCGAGGAAGCTATAATGTGCGCGATATCGCCGACAAGATGCAGGAGAGTAGGCTACGTCGGAAATTTAGCACTACAGCTTTCCGTCCTGAGTCAAAGACCGGTAGGAAGACTCAAAACAAAATGGAAAGAAGTAGTGTAAAGGATGGAAGGGTGTATGCAAAGTGACCGACGACAATGTCCATGACCGAGCGAAGTGGAAACAAGTACAAGGAAAGCTGACCCTACCCCCATGTGGGATGCATTGCTCGGAAGAAAGAGAATCTCAACAGTTGTTTCCCCCCGTAACTGAAGCATCGTCAGGAGATAGACGCTACAACAAAATATATCATGTATGAGAACGGATACACTCTACATTTAGCATTACATATATTTTCTTTTATGGCGAAGAATTGTCTGTCTATCTGTTGATCAATTTTCTCAAAAATCTACTGAACGGGTTTTTGTGCGGTTATGTAAATTGAGGTAGAAATAAATTTGCGGGCACAGCTAGTTGTTCTATAAGTTCTTTATGATTCAACTAAATCAACTGCAAAGGAATCACAGGTTTCTTAATTTACGACGGCGTACCGCTTTGTGTATTAAGACCAATGGTAATACCTGAAAAGCTCCACCACTGTCGCCATTGCATACTGATGTTCCTGCAAATAACGTCAAAATATCAGAAATTTTTATGCATTTCCTAATTTAACATTGCACAGACAAAACACATCGCATAACCATACTATGGCACACGGACAATTTTAGTATACAACTGATTTTGTTTGTAATCTCTTTATTGCACAAATTGACACTAATATAAAAAAAATAATAATAATGTGCAATTGCGAGCTTATTCTGGAATCGGAACCTCCTCCAGCCAACCAGTCTTAAGTTAAAAAAAAGTAAATATTGAATTAAATGAAATAATATTATTAAATATATAATGGATATAAATATATGATAAATGTTATAAATATAATAATATAATAAACACAATAAAGAGTATTTATAATAAAATGTAAATATAACTTATTGGCTGATTAATTTCTTTCATTGTGTTTAAATGAAGATATTGTTTTAGATTTACGTAGGGAAACGGTAGTGTATTCCACAATTTAACAGCCTGTGATGTAAATGACTTGGTATATGTTCGAGAAGCACATACAGGAGAGGCAAGTGAGAGGTTATTTGTAGATTTATTTGAACGCTGAGTAACTATTTTACTCGAAAAAGTTTTATTTTTTAACTCGAGAGTCAGAGTATGCTAGTTCAGAGTTAAATCACATCGATACGTCAAACAAAGTATTTGCATGTTATTTTGACGCATATCTCTAGTTAACAAAGCACCAATTAGTCTAGAAAGAAAATCTGTGAGGATACGACGCGTTCACGCAAGTACGCCTGTTCATTGCAAATTAGTATCGCTCGCATTCGAACGGGCTTGAGCGCATCAACGTGAACTCAAGCGAATACATGAGAATTGAAGCGACAGTCTGGTTTTGAGCTGTTTTCTATTTTTTAATTTTCCTTTTCTCGCACTGATTTGATATGTAAAATCATATCAAGATGCATTTAACTACATGGATACTGAACGCGTGATAACCTGCCAGAATACGCGCAAATTTAAATCAAATCAAAATAATCTTTATTCAAATAAACCATTTCAGCCACTTTTGAATCGTCAAGCATCAATATGATTAATGAAGCTACAACTGGTTCGGAATGTTGCTCTTACCGAGAAGAACCAGCAAGAAACTCGGCGGTCAATCTTTTAAATATTTTCAATTATACATTATTAAACCGCTGTCTTGTATGAAGCTGAAAGGATTTTCAAATCCAGGCTATCTTATCATCCAAATAATCTTCAATTTTGTAATATGCTTTACGTATAAGCATATTTTTTACACTTGTTTGAAATCTTTCTGTACACTGGTCTAGAATGGATTGAGGAATTTTATTATAGAAGCGAATAGCGAGACCAACAGTTGCTTACTCTGCTGAGTCGCGACGCAGGTATCGTAAGCTGTTTGTGACCTCTCGTATGTATATGATATACATCAAATTTTGTTTTATATGTACTTATATTTTTCCGTACAAATAGAATATTACTATATATATTGTGATGCTACAGTCAGTATGCCTATTTCTTGGAACTTTTCGCGAAGGGACTCACGTTACTTCGTATTATAGATAGCCCGTATGGCTCTTTTTTGGGCAACAAAAATCTTTTCTATATCGGCCGCTTTACCCCACAGCAATATTCCATATGACATAATGCTATGGAAATAAGCAAAATAAACAAGTCGCGCTGTTTCAACATCGGTTAATAGTTCGGTTGATAGTTCGTAACGTAATATCATAGATGGCATTGAAATAAGGATTACAATGTATCTAACTCAATCAAGACTAATTTTGAATTCGGTCAGTTTATCATTATCATTATCATTATATAATCAGGTAAAAATAAAATAGAAATTTAAGTTAGAAACGAAATCAGCGCATAAAAATATAATAAATTTATTTAAAAACTCAACGGATCATTTCAATAATTTAACTCTATATCTATATGTGTATTGCAATGTACTAGTAAAAAATTTTTTTTTTCTATGACCCAAGCTAAAGTTAAACTTTGTTTGTATGCCCCAAGTTAGCTTTTGGGTTTGAAACCCCTGGCGCAGATTCTTTGCTAGTACGCCCTGATTATCAAATATGCAAACAATTATGAAGTATCTTAAATAATAATATTTACCATTTCGATATCCCGCACAGAAAGTATAATCATTCAACGCATGACTATAGAAAATAGCATTACTTTTGACGCAAGTGGCTTCATTGACTATAGGCATTGTCGCTTTTTGTAGAGTCGTGGATAGCGATTCGGTTATATCGAAACCCCAGCCAACAACCTGTAACGAATCAGCATTATAAGATATTTTTACTTGCTTTTATTAGTTTTATTAGTTACGTATGTCTATGTATGAGTTATTTGTATTTGTAGTCTATGTATATGTTATGTTTGAAATACATGGCACCAACCGATATTGAGATTACCATTTTGAATCTAGGATTACCATTTCACTAAAATTTTATTACTGTACTGTGATCTGTAATAAGTCATTTTTAGTTATTAACTACTAACATAATCCAATCATAATATCAAGGAAGTCTTAATAAATTGGCTGAGTACCTTGACTTATAGTCAAATAGAGGAACTGTTTTTAACAATTAAATAATATTTCAAAATTAAGGTATCACTCATTGACACATACACACACAACACTTTCACACACTCACACACACATACACCTTACACACTTTATCTGCTTTTTTAGTATGCTTATTTTTTTAGATTATGATTTCGTATCAATTGTTATTCTTTTCTCTTCTAGATTATTATATATAAAAATTCTTATCTTTGTAAATGCCAAATTGTTCTGTTATAGTTGATAAGGGAAGGTACTAGCTCCTGAAACACAGTTTTTCTAGTTCAGGAGCTAGGGCTTCAATGCACTATGTACATTTGGATGATCAATAAATATTATTATTCAAAAGTAATAATAAAATTATTTTGCTATACAATACACAAGCACTACACAGGTTCACTATCACAAACTCAACAATCGTTTCGACATAGACTCCACGACAAAATCGCAAAGCCAATCACAAAGCTTTGCGTTTATAATTGATGGAGAGGGGGGAGACTAGTTTCGATCTATTTGGTCCGTTTCCAGAGTAAGTGTTGTTTCGTATGCAAATGTATTGTATAGTATTTTATGTTATGTTACGTGCCTGTAGAGTGTTATTAAATCGTTTTTAGTTGCTAATGATGTGGCTAATGAATCTTAACAATGATTCAATAGCCACGTGTGTCCCTAACATGTGTGTGATAGTGTATGGTGTCACCCGGAAGTATCTGCACAGGCTCTCATGCTCGAATCTTTGTTGGGAGAATTCCGGGCATTCTCCGAACAGATGCTCGTCAAGGACAGAAGTCCGAGTCGGCAATCTTGAACCTGTGCAGGTACTCCCGGTGATATGCGTGTCCGGTGCGGTATTGCGTGAGTTGGAATGAGTATATAAGGGGAAGTCTGAAAGTTGCGCCCATTATAGAAAAGATGAGAGGTGCAAGATTGGGATGGTATGGACATGTAATGAGGAGGGATGAAAATCATGTGATCAAACGAGTGTTGAGTATGAATGTGGATGGATATGGGACTAGAAAGCCGAAAAAGAGATGTATGGATTGTGTTTATATGATATGCATATAAAAGAAGTAGCGTCAGAGTTGACGAATGGTAGTAGAGAATGGAAATGACAAACATGTTGTGCTGACCGTAAGCTGAGAGGAATGAGGGCATGAGAATGATGTTTATCAGTTAAGGTAAGGTTGCTGTGCATACTGTTCCATGGATGGTCTCGGATTTCATTGTCTTCTCTAGCTCACTGTTCCATAAGCAGGCTGGCTTGATATAATCGGTGAAAGTCACCACCGTTGTTAGTATCAGAAGCGCTATGTCGTTGACTAAAATACGATAGTTGAAATGTTCATGTACGACTATTTTGTGTACCTGAAAATTTTGAAAGTTACAGAAACTATAACAGCACTACTTTGCTATAATCTGCAAGGGTTAAGCGAATGCATGCAAAGCTAATGTGGATCAGGAGGGTAGGCTCCATGACAAAATCGTTATGCATTACGATATTGTAGTGATACCTATCCTCCTGATGATGCTTCGGTTTCGGGGCGAAATGATTGTCGAGATTTTGGTGGTGGCTGTGTGTATTGCTTGTGTGCATTGTTCCCGATGGAGGCGTCTTGGGATGCAAGTGGTGACTTTTCCTGCATGTGTAAGGTACGTGAATTTTGCCTGCTTCATACACATTAGCTTTGCATGTATTCGCTTAACCCGTGCGGATTATAGCCAAGTAGTTATGTTATAAATAATAAATAAATAAAGGATGGTGTCAGGTGGATGTGTAGAAGGTTTCACCAGCAACCGTTAATGTTTTTAACTCATAAAAAATTGTTATTTGATATTTCAAATTAATTATGTAAATTACTATAAATAATTTATAGAAATATACGTTACTTTATGGAATTCCATAGTACAAAAGTTATGATAGAACCATTTTGGTATAATCCGCGTTTGTTAAAAAATTTATGTAATGCTAAGTGTAGGAAGCACTGTTCTCATACTTTTACATGCAGGATTTATTATATTTGCTGTACGTATTACAAGACACTACTAACAATAGACTACACAAGCGCTACACATATTCACTACGATTATCTCAAAGATCGTTTCCCCTCTTATCAATTAAGCTAAATTTTTAATAAGGTCACTTTAACACTAAACGACACGACGACTTTAATACTACGATATGCACTAACCCCTTTCTCGACGGACTCCTGGTCTTCCCCTGTAAGCGCGTATTTTCCAAGCACTACAGTCAGCATGTCACTTTGATATTTTGCACCTCTGTATGTAGTACAATGGGCGGCTACAAAAAAAAACATTTCTTAGTGTATAATATTTTTATAAGTCACGAAACAAAAAAAAATATAACTTTCCGAACATTTACAACACTTATGACCAATATGTACACTGTAGTCTTTGCTTATGACAGCTAGATTAGTGGTGTCGAAATTGCATCTGTGACTCGATTTCTAAAAACAATCGATTTTATTTACATAGAAGTTTTAAACGATTCACCATATTGATATACCCTTTTTCCTCAACGTTTTGTATTGTTTTATAGAATTAATCAGGCATTTATTTATCGATAACACCCTCATAAGATATAAACAATATCTTTCGCCACAAAAGCAACGGCCATTTTGTGTCAATCGCAGCGAAATAATGATTAAATTTGAATCTGGAATTATTTAAATTTAACCATTATTTCATTGTAACTCGACTCAACTCTGCTCAATAAATATCTGTGATGAGCACGTCACGTCACTATTAAAAAAAACAAAGTGACCATAAAGCATTGCATTTGTTTACTGTGGTTTACAATGTAATAATAACGGAACTTCAAAATGCGTGTATATTTCAAAAGTTTAATAAATATTTGGAAATACTATAAACACATGAATACTGATTCTGACATTTACCTGTCAAGACTGCTTTTTTAGACAGTAATGTACCACCGCATATATATTTAATAGTCGAACCATCTAATCGGTATATCGCTGCATGCCAAGGCCAGTCTCCTGGCTTGGTTGGGGTACTATGAGTAATTAACTCATTATGATCCACTGTCCGCCTTCCACACGTCTTATCGGTAATTTTAACAGTCGATGCAAATTGTTCTAAGAATACCTGAAGAAAGAAATTTTTGAACCCACCATTTTTTATAGCGGCCCGTTCAATGTCCAATATTGGACGTAGTAAAGTAACGGCTTGTACTATCCCACTGCTGAGCATAGACCTCCTCTCTCCGTTTTCGGAGAGAAAGATTGAAGCTAAGACATACCACTCCAATGCGTATTGGTAGGTTACACGTATCCCTAGAATTCTCCAGATATGCAGATTTCCTCACGATGTTTTCCTTCATCAAAAAGCGTGTGCAAAATTGCAATTATCAATTAGACACATAAGTTTAAGAGAGAAACTCATTGATGTCTGCTAGGGATTTGATACCAGTGACTCTTCAAAAGAGTCGCACGGTCTCACCGCTGGGCTATCACATCTTCAAAAAATTGGACTTATGCATCCACGAAACTCCTCCATTCTCGATGGTCTTGGGTATTTATCATCCAATCAAGGCCTGCGTTTCGTACGATGTCATCCTTCCATCGTTTTGGCGGTCTATCACGCGTTCAAGTGTCATTGGCGCCACTCCTGCACTCGCGGAACATTTTTTAACTACTGAGTTCTGTTTCGAAGGAAATTTGGACACCTAGGTAGGAATAAATGGGAAATTTTATATCAAATAACTAAAGCTAATATAAAAATAGCAATAAATGATTATGGTGGGAACATAAAATAAAAATTAAATAAACTTTATCTAATTAAATTAATTCTACAATATGTTCTATACTTTAACTATATGAACCATCGATTTATTATACCAAAGACGCCAACCTAAAATGTAAAAAAAACCCACCTAAAATGTGTTCATTGATAATAAAGGAAAAGCAAATGAGATTTATTATCTATCTCTCTTTTTTATGTGTGATTAGACAAAGAAAACTATATGAGTTTCCGCTTATGCATGCACCCATACTCGAAATCGCGAGTTTTTTTATGGTAGAGTTTAAACTTTCACGACTCATACTTATTATTATATAAATAAACGGGACACATCGGCAAAATCGAGTTACCTTTTTATAAGGTTCAAAGTTTCGGCAGAGTTGCATTAACCGTGGTTTTGAACTTTTTTATATTTCAGTACGCTATATTTAATTCCTTTTAATGTCTTTTATAATTACTCTAGCGAAGCGGGGATGGCATGTGCAGCACAGTTTACATTATTGCAATACCGCCATCGCAAATGATGGTGTCTTGCTTAAGTTTGATATTGTGTAAACTAGAAATAAATAAATTGTAACGATGTTGAAATATGACTCATGCAGATTAACGTGTTAGGCACGTTTACTGTACCAAAAGACATAAATAATGTTATATGGTGGCTTATATTGAATGCATCCCCTCTTTTGCGGTACGGAACGACGATATAGCGGCCGGCACGGCTGATGTCACTTTCGTTTCATTTTGGCGGAAGTATCTGAGGCGATGGCTGAGATGATGGCTGGCTGACTTGGCTTAGACTTAGCGGGATCGGCATACGGCGTCGTGTTTCAAAACTGAATAAATTTAATCTTACCGATATTGGATGATTGCATAACTCTATAACATCATTGACCAAGAAACTGAGAAGGTGCGGCGTGACGCCTGGTTTGGTACCCTGAACTTTAAATCCTAATCCAGAGTGTTTCGCGTAACAGAAAAAAGCAAAAGATTTCCCGTCTGACATAGTTATTCTCTCATATATATTTTCGGACTGAAATAAAAAAAATGTCATCATCATTCTCCTGCCCTTATCCCAATCTAAGTGGGCAAAAAATGTTTTAAATATGTTGTTGAATGATTTGGCTATGTATTTTACCGCCGCATTCTACGGCCGCCTGCCTGATGTCAACTTCCCTTAGTCGCCTTTTACGACACCTCGGTAAGAAGTGAGAGTGATCTATCCTAATCAGTCGGATACCGCACGGTAGGTCAAGTAACCTTAATCGCCTTTTTCGACACCTCGGTAAGAAATGAGAGTGGCCTATTCTACTCAGCCGGATACCACACGGTGGGTCAAATTACCTTAGTCGCCTTTTACAACGCGTCGGTAAGAAATGAGGGAGAATGAGAATATACCAACATTCTACTCAGCTCCATTCCACATAAAAAAACGTAATAATTGAAATTTAAAGTGAGTGTTGATTTAATTATTTAAATTGATATAAAAAAGATAAATCAGCTAATATGGTTAACTTGCATAATGACAAAAATGCCTCTAAATTGCCAAAACAACACTTGCACACAAAAGAAAATCTGCATTTGGCCGACCTATGGGTATGTTTTTCGACCCATTGAATCTGAATTCAAGTTTAGTTTGATATATACATCCACAAAATTTAGAGAAAATTAAAAAAACAGATGTATGTACCTACTTAGAAAAGAAAATTGGCAGTTTCAGTGTTAAACATATAAACAAGTGCCTTTTGCAGTTGAGACCATAGGGCCATGGAGACAAAGTGCAAAAAATTCTTGTCCGTTTTAACATCTCGGGTAATTGTCTAATCTGGTGACAAGAGGGATGGCTCCTTTTTCGCACAAAAAATCAGCTAAGTGATTCAACGCGGAAACGCTGCTAGCATTCTGGAGACCATTCCACGTGGGCATGATACGTATAGTACTAGTGTAATTAATTTAAGATAGACATAACTTTTAAATTTTGTTCTAAATAATTGTTAAAAAACTTCCCAAAGGAGTCCCAATTAATGGAGTATAGAGGTGAAAAGAAGGATTCATTTAACGCGTACGACAAATTTAGGGCGTTGCATTAAGGAAATTAACAAAAGCAATTTTTAAAATTAATTCAAACTTTTACTACTTTTACTTTTAAACTTTTAAAGGACTAGGCTTTGCTGGTCTGTGTGTTTTCCCGCACAAATCCCTTAGTTTTGGTTACGAAAATAACGCAATATTTTGAATTAAAATTTTAAACAAAAATTTTTTTGTGATTTAACCATGAGAGATAAATATATTCCGTCTACTCTATATATCTACAATTCTCTAGTATACTACATTACTGTATCTCTATTGATTTACGCAGCACACATAACTAGAGCTCTTCAACACAAATAATACAAAAATGTAATATATTGTCTAACTAATATATTAACTTGAGCCTTCCGGAATAATTGCACTATTCTTAGTAAAAACCATACAAAAATCCATCCAGTAGATTTTGAAGAAATCGATCACATGCAGACAGGTAGCTTTTGGGGGCTTTGTTTTATAATATGCACAGAAAATACAACACAAATTGTTTTGATAAATATTTTTTTTAGATTTTACGTCGATGTGATAATTAAGAAAATAAATATTTTAATGAAAGTAAAATTAATATTGAATTCATTTTATTATTTGTTTTATTTTTTTTCACATCACCCTACTTCTCACCTACAACGTAATTTCAAACTATTAAATTCATACCCTTAATAAAGATAGAGCTTAAATTACTTACTGTTTGTACCATTAATATTATGTCGACTTCTGAATTGAAATTGAGTTTTATAGTGCAACCTTCTGGAAATACTTTATTAGCGATGACATAGTACCAATTATTGTCCTTTGGCTGCAGAGCTGGTTCAAATAGAACTACTATATCGGTTTCACCGTCACATGGATAACTCTTCAGCAATGGACCAACGATAGGCTGCGTTTGACAATCCACAGCTACCAGGAGAATAGAAAGAAGCAGTAGTCGCTTCATGGTCACAATGTCCAGTTATTGTTTAGTAACTAAAATAATTTAAGGAAAACTTGAAAGTAGTGTATTATATATAGCACACGGGGTGTGCTGTAAAATATTACATGTATAACAACAATATATAAAAAGTGCTTTTATATGAGACGATTATATGACACGTTTCGAAACGACTGCAGTCTAAACACAAAATATTTTACGAACAAATCAAAGATACTCGTCGCGCCGTTGTCTTCAATGCTAGCCCCCTCCACGGATTAATTTATAACGGAATATGGTTGCGTCAACGGTGTCGGTTCTATGTAACATGGATGGCTTTATCCATTAAGCTGTCGCGAGTGCTACGAATTTGGTCTGTCCAGCGCATGGGACTCCGTCCTCCTCGTCTTCCTCGCGATCTCTTCTAGCATAAAAGGGATTATATATATACGAATATTATCCAGCAAGGCAGCGTCCTTTTTGCCATAAGGATAAGTGGGCCCCATGCAAACTGCTTGCTCGCACAGATTGAAATCGTTAAAATTGAAAAATATTATAATAACATTTATATTAAATACTACAATTTAAAAAAATATCGTGTTCCCATATAATTCAGTAGTTTCTGCTATAACTTTTTTTTCATTCGCCAAAGAAACAAAAGGAAGTGAATCCCATCGTAGTCGTGTCGGATGATATCAAGACGACCATTTCGATAACCCCTCCATTGTGTGTGCTAAAATGTAAACAAATGAGACGATAAGTGTGAGCGACGAAAAAATTTATTTATATTTAATTACACAAACTATATGAGAACTACTTTGCTATAATCCGCGTGGGTTAAGCGAATGCATTCAATGCTAAGTGTATGAAGCAGGCAAAATTCACGTACCTTACACATGCAGGACAAGTCACCACACGTATCCCAAGATGCCTCCACCAGCAACAATGCACACAAGCAATATACACAACCACCACCAAATCTCTACGATCGTTTCGCCCCGAAACCGAAGCATCATCTGGAGGATAGGCTCCACGACAAAATCGTAATGCAAATCGACAAAATTGTAATATAGAATTCCGCAAAGTAACGCCTATAAATAAAAAAAAATCAATTATGGTGTATAATAAACATCATAGTTAAATTTAATATCAAAACAAGCTTTATTCAATGTCAAAATAACTGTTTATTACGATTTAGAATTATTTAGTCATTTATATCTTGTACACGGGTCGAAGAGCAGCTATATCCACGTGTTCTTATCATTTATGTATTCCCTAATAGTATAGTAAGTAGGCTTTCTGTCTCAGCCTTTTAATAGTTTTCTTCAATTGCTGTAATGGCAAATGGCAAAGCGAAAATTGAAATGAATTTACTCGTATTACAAGTCATCGCAAATTTCAAACTAACGCGCGCCATATACATCCTAATATATATTATTATGTTATATATTATTAATTAATTATATTTATATTATTTTTTACTAGATAAATCCAAATATATATTAGGATGTATATAGTAAGAAAACAGATTGAGCCACAGCATCTGACCGGTCTGGTAGTATATAGATGAAAAGAGAAATTAAAAATTTTCAATGGCAGAGAAGAAATTATTTAAAACTAAAAGAAACTCCTATATTATCTTAAAAGGTAGAAATGAAAGGCTTCTCTAAGGAGCAACCTGTTGCTTACGATGTTTATTTTTAATTCAAGACGTGTTCTTTCACACCAATGAAAAGGTTCTAAAAAGATAACCTTTTATTCTTATAAAAGGTTATCTTTTATATAAGGAAAGTGCTTAAAACTATATCTTTTTGTTTACTATTAGCATCTTTTGTTTATATTGCAAATTCATTTTTATTTGATACATATACGATACATTATTAATAATAATCAATATTTATAAAAGGCTAATACAGAAAGCCTACTATACTATTGAGGATAACTTAGACGATAAGAATGCGTGGAAACTCTTCGATCCTGTACAAGAATTAAAAACTATATGTAACTACTAATAAGAATTATTCTTTGAAAAGAGCAACCGCCGAGTTACTTGCCGGTTCTTCTCAGTAGGAACAGCTTTGCGAATCAGCAGTAGATGTTGACGATTCAAAAGCACTTGTTTACAAGTATACTTAAATAAAGAATATTTTGAATTTCAATATATTTTTTTACATAATAAAGTAACGGTCTGTTACCATCCCACTGCTGGGCATTGCTTCTCTTTCCTTTTTTGAACAGTCAACTTAGTGCTTTGAACGACGACGCTGTTTCAATGCAGATTAGTGGGTTACACATATCCCCATAATTCTCTCTAGAGATATATAGGTTTCCTCACGATGTTTCCCTTTACCGAAAAACGTGTGTTAAATTGCAGCTATCAGTTGTCTAACTGATAGTTGCAATTTAACACATGAGTTTTTCTATTAGAAAAAGTTTGAGTTTTTTTGAGTTTTTCTCATGAGTTTTTCTGAGAAAAACTCATTGGTGCCTGCCCGGGGTTCATCCCATGACGATCTCGAGAAAGTCGCACTCTCTCACCACATGAGCATTCACAGACATCGTATCTATATCTATATCTGTTACTAAGTTATATATCTGTTCTATATCTGTTGCTAGTTAAAACTGAACCCTTTGTTTGTTTGAACGCACTAATCGCAGGAACTACTGGACCGATTTGAAAAATTCTTTGAGTGTAAGATAGTCCATTTATCGAGGAAGACTATAGATTCTATAAAAACATGCTAAGATGAATAGGAGAGGAGCAGCAATAAAAAATATTGCGAAAACGGAAAAATTTAAAGCTTTCCTTGCGTGCGCTAAGTAAACGGTGAAAGTTATTCAAAAATAGTGTACTACAAAATTGTTCCCCTCTAAAAGTTATAAATAAAAGTCCGCGACAGCGTATGTCTAGCTTTTAAGGTTAACCCACTTTTACCATATTTAATATAAGTTTTACGGTTTACTCAAATAATAAGACTGCAGTCCACGCGAACGAAGTTGCGTTTAAAAGCTAGTATAGTAATGAAGCTTGTTCCTTACTGGGGATTTGTATTCTATACACTAGGTAAATTTAATATATATTTAATAATTTGACTGGCCCGTTGGCGCTGTGGGTAGTAACCATGCCATCAGCTCCGCGGGTCGCGGGTTCGATTCCCGCCGAGGGCCAACATTTTCTATAAACAAATTTATGGTTCTTCGAGCCTGGGTGTGTATTTGTATTTAAGTATGTATTTAAACTTATATATGTATTATATTTACCAGTTGCCCGTCACCCATAACACAAGTATTAAGTTATTTACTTTGATAACGGACGACCGTGTGTGTACATGTCCCTTATATTTATTTATTATTTATTAATAATGTTTTGTTTTTATTTCTAGGCCATGCCGAACACTGTTGGCAGTAGCTTTCAATGGGACAAGGTGTCCCCCGCCGAGTTTCAACAGCTTCAAGAGTTAACTTCATGTAAGTGAGAATTGGTATATAATATAATAGCAATGCCCCGCGGTTTCTCCCGCGTCCATACTGATATCGTGGTAATGGAAAGTCTACGAAGTCGGACTATATATTTATTTTTAGATTATTTAATTATAAAAAATTGACATCATTAGTATTCTTGGAATAAGAGCTAACTCACCAAATGCACCTGCTGTAACGGTCGCTACAATGAATTTGTAATGGCATTATTTTCTTTCGATTTACATTCTTAAATTCGTTGAGTCATTGATTGGGATGATTGGGATAATTTAAAAACTATTTTACAGGTATTGAAAATTTTTTAATAAAATTTCATTTAGTGGGATAAGGATTAATACGGAGATGTAAATATTATGGTCTGTTTAGTGTCGCTACTTTTATCAACTTTTACAATGTAGAAAAGTAGTTATACTGTAAAAACTATAATAGTTAGATATATTGCGGGTTTTTTTGTAGATATTGATACGTTTTATAATAATGTAGATTTAGAACATTTTTTAGAACAATTTGTAGAACATTTTTTTGTTCTATCATCAATAGTTTCCGCAGCGCATGCGATGAAAGATTTTTATGACTAAATTTTTCACATTTTAATACAATTTTATTAGGGATCCCTATTTTTTTGAAAATGTGATATAGCTTATGTTGCTCAGTAAAGAAGCAGCTTTCCAATGCTGAAAGAATTGTTTGCGTGAAAACATTAGAAACATACACACTGACATACAAAATCTTCCTCTTTATAATATTAGTAGTCTTTATAGTAATAGTAGATATAGATTAGTATAGACTATCAACAGGCCGTGACCTAACTACATGGACTCCGGTTTCGGAATTTGAGTCGGAAATAAGAAGTAGCCTTTCAGCTTTTTTTCGTACCAAAAATCACGTCAATAATTTATAGAAGCGTCTTCTGTTCTATGGAATTCTGCAAAGTAAGGAATTCCATAGAATAGAAGAGTTATGATTTTATATATTTTGCTAAAATCCGCGCTTGTAAAGACAATCTATGAAACGATGTCAGGGAGGCGGCCAGTCGTAAAATATATATAGCCAAATCATGTAACAACATGTTTGTAAAATGTTGTGCCGACCCCACAGAGTTGGTTAAGGGCAGGAGGATGATGATGATGAAAGTTAACTTTTTTGTTGTGTTGAAAACATTAATCCCTTTTCCAAACTTATCTACAGAAAAGTTTAAATTAAGTGTACGACAAAAGTAATAATAAAATTATTTTGCTATAAGCCGCGATACAGTAAATAGAAAATATATATAGTGTTTAATGTATAGTGGACTATCAGTATTTTCATACTCGATACGTGCAGGATTCGTAAAAACACATGCACAAACCGCAAAGCTTTGCGATTTTGTTGTGGAGTGGTGGAGGTTGAAAAAACGGATAGTCCACTATAAATTATATATATTTTCTATTTACTGTATCGCGGATTATAGCAAAATAATTTTATTATTACTTTTGTATTATGGATCTCCGCAAAGTAACGCCTAATTCTTATTTGAATATTAAAAATCCTTGGCTTTGAAAATCCTTTCAGCTTCAAATAAGACTGAAAAAAAATAATGTAAATTTAAATGTTTAAAAGACTGACCGCTGAGTTTTTTGCTGGTTCTTCTGAGTGTAGCTTATTAAATGTAATTGATCTTCGATGATTCAAAAGTGCTTGTAAAAAGCCTACTTGAATAAAGATTATTTTGATTTGATTTGATTTGAAACATCCTCTCGCACCGTGCTGCCGTGCAAAATGCTGTGCACCGTGCACAGCATTTTTATATAAACATTTTTACGTTCTAAATAAAAATTTAATAACAATATTGTTTCATTTTTCCATCCGCACGCATTACGTCCTATGGGAGAGGAAATAACTTAATAAAGTGTACCTCCGCTGAATCACCCATATACGTAATTGCCATCGGCCCACAAGAGGCCAATTTCGGTAAAACCTTTCGCGGTTATTGGTAGAACCAAACAAACGGGGAGAGACGGGGGGAGGTTGTATTGTATATACCACTAAGTAAAACAAGAAATTTCGTATGTATGTACAATAGTCTGTGTATCGGTTACACTTTTTTTAATGAAATAGGATGGAAAACGAGTATAGTATCGAGGCTTAGAGAGAGAAAATCGGCTAGATTCGGCTTCATAGAGCATTGTTTCTGTCGTACAGACTGGCGAACCCGTGCGAAACGTCACATACTAACTGAGTGACAGTGACAGCGCTCTACGAAACCGATGTGGCCGGCTGTTTCATTCTAAACGACGATGTGCATTATTTAATGCCGGGTACTATATGTGGTTTGTGACGGTCTCGACCTTTAATACATATTGTGTACCAATAAACTTGTACTATGTAAAAAAATGTAAAGTAAAGTAACGCCCTTTTACTATCCCACGGCTGGGCATGGTCCTCCTCTCTCCGTTTTTGGAAACTAAAATTGGGGCTAAGACCTACCACGCCGCTCCAATACCCCTTGGTAGGGCATAGATATCTCTAGAATTTTTTAGAGATATGCAGATTTCCTCACGATGTATTCCTTCACCGAAAAACGTTTGATGAATAGCAATTATCAAATAAAAAAGTTCGCGATACAGTAAATAGAAAATATACCTATATAGTGTTAAATGTATAGTGGACTATCCGTTTTTTCATACCCAATTCATGCAGGATTCGTAAAACACATGCACAAACCTCCACCACTCCACGACAAAGATTTTGTCGATTTTGTCTATCTCCTGATAATGCTTCGGTTGCGGGGCGAAACGATTGTTGAGTTTGTGATAGTGAACGTGTGTAGGCTTGTGTATTGTGGTGGAAGTGGTGGAGGTTTGTGCATGTGTTTTTACGAATCCTGCATCATATGCAGATTTCCTCACGATGTATTCCTTCACCGAAAAACGTGTGATAAATAGTAATTATCAAATAAAAAAGGCTCAATATAGAAACTCATTGGATACTACCCGGGTTTGAACCCTTGACCCTTCGAAATAGACGCACGGACTCACCGCTGGACTGTCACAGTCTCTAAGGCAAAACAGGTATAGATAGGATAGATAGGTTTTTTTAAATAAAAGAATTACATATAAGTTTATACCAAATTGTACACATATTTTTTGTAAATCCGTTAAGCTGTTACACTCACACACACACCAAAGTTTTCCATAATATTAGTAGGATTAACTAACATTAATTAGTAGGATTAGTAGGATTTAGTAGGATAACGAACTGACCTTTAATTGTACCATTTATGAAGTCACACGAGAGTTGCCATTTAAAAAACCTTTTAATACTTTCCATTAAAATTATTATAACATTTGCTAATATACTAACTAGTTTAACATCACAAGATATAGATTACCATATCCATAGAGACAAAATTAATTTATTAAAGTAACGAGCTAATCCGTATGCGTACTAGTTATGAACACACAAGGGAGTTTACTTAAGTAATGCACTATTTATAGACACGATATAGTGTATGATCTATGGACAGGACTTTTGCAGTGTATAAAGTAACGAATATCCTTATCCTTACTTGCTTACTCCTTACTAATATTATAAATGCGACAGTCTGTCTGTCTGTCTGTTTGTCTCTGTCGTTTTCACGGCCAATCCGCTGAACCAATATCGATGAAATTTGGCACAATAGTTCTTTATACACCGGGGTAACACATAGACTATAGTAATCCTGTTAATTCAACAGGAATAGAATGACGTTTAAAAACGTCATCTATAATAAACAAAATAAGTTATTATTATTTACAATTTGTCATAGTTACTAGTTACCTATATGTCAGATACAGATGTCTTTGAATGCATTGGATTGAAAAGGTATTTGACAGATGTATGGATTTGATAGGAGAAAACAATCTTGAGAAAACTGGCGGTGATCCAGTTCTTCTAAAGTAAATAAATATTTATATAGTGCTAAAAGTGCCGTGTGGTATCCGGCTGCATAGAATAGACCACCCTCATTTCTTACCGAGGTGTCGTAAAAGGCGACTAAAGTAAGTTGACGTCAGGTAGGCAGCCGGTCGTAAAATACGTAGCCAAGTCATGTGATAACATGTTTGTAACATGTTGTGCCGACCCCACTTAGAGTGGGATAAGGGCAGGAGAATGATGATGATTAAATAGTGCTAAGAATATAACAATCAAGCATAACGACTATAAAACGATAACAACACTGATAACTAGATAACTAGATAATAACAACACTGATAACTAGATACTGTAATGAAACTAATAATTTTTGTACATAAGAATATAAGATACATAATAAGATATTGGCGATGTATATAATAGACAAAGTAGGAACCGACATAAGCTTGCGGTTCCTGCTTTGCGCCTTGCAAAAGTACATAAGTCGTTTGTGGGTTTGGGTATAAGATTCTACAATAAAATTTCGCAATTTACTTTAAAAATCTGATAACGATAGGAATGCGTGGATATAGTTACTCCCCTGTACAAGACATCAATAACTATATGTACTAGTAATAAGAATTATTCTTTGAAAAGAGCAACCGTCGGGTTTCTTGCTGGTTCTTCTCGGTAGGAACAGCTTTGCGAACCAGCAGTAGATGTTGACGATTCAAAAGCACTTGTTTACAAGTTTACTTGAATAAAGAATGTTTTGAATTTGAAAAGACATATTGTAGAACTGGCTACACCGAGTTATGAGTTAGAGTATAGAGGAGTCATATGCAGGCCTATAAGTAACAGTGTCACAAGCACAACGCTATTTCTCTCTATACGTGTATTTCTCTATTTTATAGGGCATTATTTAAGCTGGTTTCTCTACTTTAGTATAATAACCCTATGACTGGCTAGGTTAATAAAGAATTGGGCAATATAGTAATTGTATGACATCATCATCATCATCCCACTCTAAGTGGGGTCGGCACAACATGCTACACACATGTTGTCATATGATTTGGCTACGTATTTTACGACCGGCCGCCTGCCTGACGTCAACTTATATTAGTCGCCTTTTACGACACCTCGGTAAGAAAGGAGGGTGGTCTATTCTATTCTGCCGGATACCACACGGCTTTAATAATTATATAACATGGTTGTAATTTAAAAATATTCAAATACTTCAAGTTTAATTCGTTCATCCTTTCACAGATTCAAGCAGAAAGCTAGAAGATGTTCTCAAGGAGCTGTCGGAAGTTAAGAAACAGAATCCAGACGGAGTAAGTATAGAAATAAAAAAAGCATTTCCATATTGATGTAATTACCGAATTGGGTTGTAGTAACCACGACGGAATTATAGGATATCTAAGCAATTTTTAAGTTTAAACTATCGTGAGTAGTAATTATAGTTAATGTATAGACACTGGCTATACTCACGTAATATTTAATCGGGTTAGCCCGATGAGTTTCGAGGCCATCCGGGGCTTATTCATGAGCTCTTCACAAGACATTATCGCGGTGGGGAACCGCTCGGGCTAACCCGATAAAAATAAGACTTAAGTATAGCCGATGACTATACTTTAACCATATCTAAACCAGGTCATGTTATTCTTTTTTTTGGGTCGATTAAAAGAAAAGTCCCGAATCATTGCTATTGAGATCATAGTCAAATAATTAAATATTGGCTCAAATCTGCTTTCAAATACAATTTATTTTTAAATATAATTTTACATAAAACAATGGTTACATTATTTTATATGAAATTATATTTCACATAAAACAATGTATCCTTTGTTGATAAAATTCAGCAATGGACGGTTAATTTTGTGCGATTCATCATGAGGTATGAACTAAACTAACAATGGGAATATAAGTTGGGGAAGGTAATTTAATTAATCATGGACGCTTAAACAAAGCTTACCAATTTGAAAGTTCGAACAATACATAGAAGTTCTCTCATAGAAATAAACTATTGTGTGAACTAATTTCCTTCCACTTTTCCGTTTAAATTTATTTACTAGTATTCTTTATCTATACTTTAATATATAAAGGTGAAGTGTTTGTTTGTTTGATTGATTGATTGATTATACAGCACACATACCCACCACCACAATCTTGAGATTGTGGTGGTGGGTGTGTGTGCTGCTTGTGTGCGTTGTTGTTGGTGGATGCGCCTTGGGGGGCATGTGGTGGCTTGTCCTACATGTATAAGGTGCGTAGATTACATACATACATTAGCTTTGCATGCATACGCTTAACCCGTGCGGATTATAGCAAAGTAGTTAGTTCTGTTATATTGCTTGTAATATGGAATTCCGCAAAGTAACGCCTGCTTCTATAAATCATTGATTGATTACTTGAACGCGCTAACCCATTTATCGAGGAAGGCTATAGGCTATAAACCATTACGCTAAGATGAATAGAAGAGGGCAATAAAAAATATTGTGAAAGTTATTAAAAAATCAAGTATAACAAAATTGATCCCCTCTAAAAGTTCTAAATAAAAGTCCGCGACAGCGTATGTCTAGCTTTTGAGGTTTACCCACTTTAACCATAATTAATATAAGTATTACGGTTTACTCAAATAATAAGACTGCAGTCTACGCGAACGAAGTTGCGCTTAAAAGCTAGTGGATTATAACTGGAATCATATTTTAAAAGCTTTTATTGAACTTGTCGTGTGAAGGTGGAATCTTGCAAAATAAATTTGACCCAAGCACTATAACAGAACTACCTTGCTATAATCCGCACGGGTTAAGCGAATGCATGCAAAGCTAATGTGTATGAAGCAGGCAAAATTTACGCACCTTATACATGCAGGACAAGCCACCACACGCACCCTAAGGCGCCTCCACCAGCAACAAGCAGCATCGCAAAATCGCAATGATTTTTGTCATGGAGCCTATCCTTTTGATGATGCTTCGGTTTCGGATCGAAACGATCGTCGAGATTGTGATGGTGGTTTTGTGTGTGCATTGTTACTGGTGGAGGAGCCTTGGGGTGCGTGTGGTGACTGGTCCTGCATGTATAAGGTGCATGAATTTTGCCTGCTTCATACACATTAGCTTTGCATGCATTCGCTTAACCCGTGCGGATTATAGCAAGGTAGTTCTGTTATAGTGCTTGTAATGTGGAATTCCGCAAACTAACGCCTGCTTCTATAAATCATAAATTTGACCCACTTCCGTTACCGATTGAGCTGAAATTTTACGTACTAATCCAGTACCAATGGCAATGCATGTTCATGATAAGCATGACCTGATCCTGCCGCCAGGATTGGTTCTAGATGAGAGAATTTCTCAACGGTTAATAGTAGGCGCATGAAATTTTGTTAAAAGCTGTTTTAGAAAGCCTTTTTAACTTGACTTGTTCTCTATAGTTATTGTCATTAGTAGCACGAGATGTTTTATTTGGAAATAAATCTATTCCTTAACATACTTGTAAATGGTACATACTTTTTGGTTTCGTACAACAAATCATCTTAGAGGAAATGATCATCATCATCCTCTTGCCCTTATCCCACTCTAACTTAAGGCAACGGCACAACATGTTAAAAACATGTTGTCATATGATTTGGCTACGTATTTTACGAGCGGGGCCGCCTTAGTCGTATTTTATGACCCCTCGATAAGAAAGAGGGTGGTCTATTCTACTCAGCAGGATACCACACAGCAGGTCGACTTGCCTTAGTCGCCTTTTACGACACCTCAGTAAGAAATGAGGGTCGTCTATTCGGATACCACACGGCACTTCAGAGGAAATGATGTGCCCGGTTAGCCCGGGCACATCATTTCTTTTTCGGATAGCATTATATTAGTATAATGCTATTCGAACGTGTTCGAAATAACACTGAAAACATAATATGATTTCGAAAATAAGTTGTACAAACAGCAAAACAAACATCGATCAATTCCGAAGTTCAAACAATGCATATAAAATCTGATAGTTTTACTGAACTAGTTCGCATCTGTTTGCAATTGCAAACAAATGGAATTTTCCATCGGAAGTTGCCTTTGTTCAATCGCTGGAGGATTATGTGAGGTTGGCATTGCTATCATAGAATATATTCTGTTTGTGACACAGTACACCTGCCATCTTCAGGCTTTTTGTTATCCTGGTATTTGGTAGGACATTTAATAAAAATAAAAAGCTATTTAAGGCAGAATCATTTCGTTGAATAGCTGGTCGTTTTAATTCAGATATTGGCGATTTCTACAATGCTACTTAACTGTTATTAAAAAGTTTTGTGATCAAGATTACGTTTAATATATCAATTTTTTTAAGGCACAATTAAGTTTTGGTAAAATTTTAAGGCCCTATACGCAATTTATTTTCATCGTATAAATCGATAAAAACCTTGAAGTTGAACTATAAATAAATGAAGCTGAAGTGGTACATAGCGCTGAGCACCGATGGGCGTTATGGGCTGAAAGTGTTGAAATGACGATCTCGCAGCGGAAAGATCATCTACCGAGTTTTTTTCTGATTCTTCTCGGTAGGAGCAAACGCCCAAATCAGTGGTAGCTTCTTTAAAAACATTTGACGATTCAAAAGTACAGAAAACAGTCCACTTGAATAATGAATATTTTTGAATTTGAATTTCGAAAGGCAGTGTCGGTAGATCCCTTACGAGATGGACTGAAGACCTCAGAAATGTCGCGAGGAGCCTCTATATCTAAGCGGCACAAGATCGTGTGGTATGGAGATCGCATGTCCAGCAGACGACGTCCATCGGTTGACGAAGAAGTAGAATGAATTTAACTAATTTTCGATTTACTAACCAATTTACAAGCTAATTCGACTTGAGTTCATAACTATATCTAAAACATATTTATGGTATCTTGAAAAAGATCACTTTTTATTCTTGCTTACATAATTTATAGAATTAGGCGTTACTTTGCGGAGATGCATAATACAAAAGTAATAATAAAATTATTTTGCTATAATCCGCGATACAGTAAATAGAAAATATATATAGTGTTAAATGTATAGTAGATTATCCGTTTTTTCATACCCAATACATGCAGGATTCATAAAAAAAACATTAACAACAACAACACTATATATATTTTCTATAAACTGTATCGCGGATTATAGCCAAATAATTTTATTATTACTTTTGTCTTGCTTATATCTTAGATGGCAAGTTATATATACATTATTCCCTATATGCCAGAAATCCTGTTCACAAAACAGGTTTCCTCACAAGTTTTTTTTGTCGCATATTTTTTTATTCATTCAGAATATCGGTTAAACGAAATTTTGACAAATCTTCCTGGAATTTTGAGCTGGAATTTAATAAAGATAACGCTAAGGCTATCAAGCATCACGATCGTCTATCGATAAATTCTTAGTTCAACAAAGGCGTCTTTTACCAAAAAAAAATCCCTTGCCTTGGAAATGTTATCATATTGTTAACAAAAGGAACCATCATTTTATGTATTCCCATTATTTTGAATATTGAATGGACCTCTTTGTGTTGGCTGTGGCTCCAGAACCAAATTCCGGGCTCAATAGAGCCATTGTCAATACGCCAGTAAATATACCGCTATTGTTAACTTTAAAAGGAATATTGTTAATATTAATAATCATTTCAATATTATTAACTAGCTACATCCCGCAACTGCATGAATTTCAGAACAGAGATAAAAAACACTATCACACTTCAGCCCAGCTATATCCATCCGTAAATTTCCAAAGACACAATAATATTTATTATAGGTATAAATTTTATAGAAATAGACGTTACTTTTTGCTATAATCGGCGGTACTAATATACAGAAAATAGAAAAACTGTATAATGCTAAATGTAGAAGGAATTATCATCCGTTTCCATGCCTGGTACATGCAGGATTCGTAAAAATGCATGCACTACAAACCTCCACCACAACACAAATACACTACATATATTCAGTATCACAAACTCAACAATCGTTTTATCCGGCATCTAAAGCATTATCTGGAGATAGACTTCTGGCCAAAATCGCAAAGCGAAATGTCCGCTAAGAAAGCAGAATTGTATGGTAATTGATAACCCTCCCCTCCGTTCATTTTGCCTTCAAACACGTGTAACTAACAAGTAAATTGTAATTAGGAACATTTCACACTCAAACACTGTCACAAGAATGTCACTTTCAATTATACTTAATGAAATTTAACAAGCGTGTACGTTAGATACAAGTTGATAACAAAGAACGATGTTCTGTGTAGTTTGTATTATATTTATTATATTGTTGATCTCAGTCAATACAACACAGGAAAGTATGAAAAACTTTGATCAAAAAGTACCAGGGGAATAGGAAACCGTAGGAGTTATCTGATATAAAACCACATCTATTTTTATGGCCCCGTTTAATAGCTCATCCGCCGTTATCCGACGTAAATATCACTTTGATTCTTGCGTCATAGACTACACTATCCATCACGGCGAGCCTCGACATAGTTTCCCGTAACGTCACCACGATGATAATATCTGATAAAGGATTTGAAACCTTATATTTGGAAGATAAAGTTGCATTTCCGGAGATCGATATTGTGAAATGTGAAAATGCGAATCGTTGACGTCATAACTAAATGTAAGGGCAGATATAACGTCATCGGAGATTGGGGAATTTCTTAGTTTTGGACCTCTCGAACTAATTATAAAACTGATTAACGTTTATTTTGGTATAAGTTATATTTTTAGGCTTTACTATTGAGATAAAAACCAAATCGATCTGCTGCTAAAACGACAAACAACCAAAACCATTCTAGTATTTATATAATATAGATAACATGGATTACTCTACATATCGCACGATTATTATTAAAGTGACCGAATTCAAAATTAGTCCTAATAAAGTTAGATAAATCGTAATCCTTATTTCAATGCCATCTATGACATCATCAACTATTAAAAAACTAGTGTTTTCTTGCTCTTCCAAGTTACGGGTCTCTTTAAAACTCACGAGGTTTGTAGACTTGTGATTCCTGTATCAGCTAATAATGCTCAGTAATGGGTTGCTAACTTTGCTGAGTTAGCAACCCATTACTGAGTTAGCATTCGTTGATATCGGTATTCGCTTCTACAATAAAATTCCACAATCCCTACTAAGAGTCTACAGAAAGGTTTAAATTAATTCTAAGATATGCTTGTACGTTAAGTATATTACAAAACTGTGAATTATTTGAATGATAGAAATAGCTGGATTTAAAAATTCAACTTCATAAAAGACTGCTGTTTAATAATGTAAAATTAAAAATGTTTAAAAGATTGACCGCCGAGTTTCTTGCTGGTTCTTCTCGGTAAGAGCAACATTTCGAACCAGTTGTAGCTTCATTAATCATATTGATCCTTGATTTAAAATTTGATCTAAAAGTGCTTGAAAGAGCTTACTTGAAAAAATATTATTTTGATTTGATTTGAGCATGTCCTATCTCTTAACAATAACTACTTTTATGTTTTCATGAACATAATTTTGATTCGGGAATAATTTTGTGACACAATATTTCCACGCGAAGCAGCTGTTTTAAAAAAAAAAATCTTACTGCGTAGGCCTAGATTTCAAACATTTTCAATTCAAATGTCAAACATGTCAAACGTCATAGGGCGCAACACTTTGTAATTCTTCAAACTATATTACGATACTAACTATAATAGTCGTTAATTGAACTGCCAACCCCAGGTCGTTCCCAGATCCCTATCAACTAATGCCGGTAAAAGGTTGAACTGTGGGAGTCGGTTTCAGATCGAATTACATGGGAATAGGGTATCCATGGGTATAATGTAGTGAAATACTACTAAACTTTTTATTATAGGTATTTATCACTACATATATTAGAGCAAAGTCCCCCTGTCACGCATTTATCCTTTCTTTCAACGGGTTTTGTCTAAAAAGCATATCTGTAATAGCCCAGCAGTGAGACCGTTCCAATCTGTCGAAGAGGTCACGGGTTTAAACCCGGACAGGGCCATTGAGTTTTTCTATTGAAACTTATGTATTTAATTAATTGTTGCATTTATCACACGCTATTCGATGATAGCTGTGATAGCCCAGCGGTGAGACCGTGCGACTCTTTCGAGGGGAACACGAGTTCAAACCCGGGCAGGCACCAATGAGTTTTTCTGGGATTGTAACAGGCCGCTACTTTACTTTATTCGATGATAGAAAACGACGCGAGGAAACTGGCTATAGGATACCAATCCGCATTGGAGCAACATGGTGGCTCTTAGCTCTACCTTTCTATTTAAAAACAGGGAAATGAGAGTTTAACCCAGTAATGGGATAATAACTGACCAATGCTTTACATATGCAATTACACGTGAAAGAAAAGAGCCTACTTTCAGCTTACGTTGCATCGTAATGCACGATGGCGTAGATGTTTACTTAAAACATGCAAATCGATGCGCCATCACTTTGATTAATCTATTAACCTACATTTGACGTTGCAAACAACTAGCAATATAATCTATTCTGTCCTATGGAAAGTCGTTTGCTTGACACACAAGGTAAAGTTGCATATATGTATAAATAATGTTGTATAAGTAAATTAGAAAGGTAGAATACACTTTACAGTACACCTTCACATTCCTCCACATTCAGATTTGTCAAAAATATAAAGAACTCATGCTAAATCTAAATGTACAGACTAACCAATGATTTCTTTTAGGCAACGTTCATGTAAGGAGAAAAATATAGATGTGCCTGCGAAAATAAGTCGCGTCGTGGGCTCCCAGAATATATAGAATGCAATGCGCTGACATCGGGAAACGTGCGGGTACCGCATTCATTCACAGAACTATTATACTAGAGTAGGGAAATCAGCCTATTCAAATTCAAAATATTCTTTATTCAAGTATACTTGCATTTGAATCGTCAACGCTACCTATCATATTTCCTGTACTTAAATAAGATAAGCTTTATATCATTCATAAACAACAAACCTTTACGAAAGTTTACTAAAAATATTATAAACACAATACATTAATCTGGAAATAAGTCTCTAAAAAAACAAATATCCAAAAATAATTTTATAGTCTTGATTCTGTGATTTTTATAACCTTTTTTTTCCGCGACTTTCCTATTTTTGGGATGGAGCTTTTGAATCGTCAACTCTACTGGTAATTCGGAAAACTGTTCCTACCGAGAAGAGACAGCAAGAAACTCGGAGCTTGTTCTTTTAAAAACAATACTTATAACTAGTTACATTTAGTCATTGCTACCTTGTAAAGGGTTGAACAGTAGCTATATCCACGCATTCTTATCATCCTGCCCGAGTAATCCTCAACGGTATTTTTTTAATTACAACAATAATGTACAAGTTATATGTTAAATTACTTACACGCTAGTACTATACAAATCATGCCCACGTGGAATTGGCCCAAGAATGCTGGCAGCGTTTCTGCGTTGAATCGCTAAGCTGATTATTTGTGCGAAAAAGGAGCCAGTCGTATTGTCTCCCGAAGAGGCAATCAAACGAGGTTTGCTTAGTTGATATTTATAAATCATCATTCATTTGCGACGAAGAAAAAAATATTGAGATAACTTGCCTCTTTCAAGAATTCCTATTACTCTTATATACTTCCAATATAAATTGAGATCTTCGTGGTTCTAATAAGCCCAAATCATTCTTTCCAAAAGCAGCCTTTGTTCAAGTCAAAAGTACTTTATGTGACCGCTAAGCAATTTTAAGCCATCTTATGAAGCACTCAATTAGTGATGAGTAATGCGGCGTCTCGAATAAGTGCCTAATTATTTGTATTTTTGAAAATATATCCACCCTAACGAGGAAAATCCTTACAGATACGCCAACGACTCCGACTGAGCGGCGTCCGAAATAAGGGTTAGATAAGGGGTGTCACCGTTGAAGATAACTTGAAACATTTAGATTATAGAAATTTGTAGAGGCTGAATGTGTGTAGCACATTTATTAAGCTATTTGCTATTTTGTAAATAAATTCAGATTTATATACCACTAGTTGTGCCCGCGGCTTCATCTAAGTGAAAATCAACGTGACACGTTTTTCCCGCGTAAATTCTAGGCTAAAAATGGCTAAAATATGTTACTCGTCTATTTTTAATGAAAGACCCATCTCAACCGGTTAGGCCATTCCGGAGAATTAACTTCTAACTTAAACCTTAGGAGCCCAGCGGTGAGACCGCGCGACTCTTTCGAGGGGAACACGAGTTCTAACCCGGGCAGGCACCAATGAGTTTTTCTATTCAATCTCATGTGTCTAATTGATAATTGCAATTTATCACACGCTCCTCGGTGAAGGAAAACATCGTGAGGAAACCTGCATATCTCTAGAGAATTCTGGAGATATGTGTAACCTACCAATCCGCATTGGAGAAGCGTGGTAGGTCATAGCTTCAACCCTTCTCTCCAGAAACGGAGAGAGGAGGCCTATTCCCAGCAGTGGGATTGTAACAGGCCGATACTTTACTTTAAAAAAAAACCTTAGGAAGGTTTAAGTTAGAAGAAAGAAGAATTGTACTACCTTTAAGTAAAAACCATCAAAAGTCAAAAATCAAAAAGTAGGTTTTTAAAAAATTAATCACATACAAACAGTTTTTGGAAAACTGTTTTATAATTATGATCATGTATTGGAATCGTAACAGATAAAAATATATTAATGTTTTTTATCGGCATAGACAAAAGACATTTTTTAATCTTATGCTAAAAAATAGGACTTTTATGCATTAACAAACAATCTGAATACGTCGTTTTTATAGTAAATCATAATAATTTTTAAATCAAAATAACAATCAATTATATTACGATCGTAATTCGAACCTGCGTCATCTGTATACCGCACCAAGCCAAAAGTCATGAACTAGACGATGAAATTTCAGCACGCTTTCTGTTATCAACATCTAATAAGTAAAAATACACACTGTTTTTGAAATTTAGTCCGTGTTCTGTCTATCTACCTATCAGTTCGTCTGTCAATCTGTTTCACTGCAATTGCATAACGCAAACTTAACGGAATTAAATAAAACTTGTTTAGTTTTATAACCCACAATCTGAATCTAGGATATGTACTAAGATTTTATAGTGTTTATATTACTAAAAGATTGATATTACTAGACGATGGAATCGCTCGCATCCGCACGAAAAACCATCCAGCACTCTCCATCTATTCACTGGGTGATGCTAAACGAGCTAAACGTCGGTCGGCCGATATGATAATCCGAACCCTGACCTGGTCAGGAAAGGCCATGTGGCTTTGGAGGAATTAAATATTTCATTAATAGTAATAATTCATTCATTAATAATTTATAAAGCAAGGGTAAATCATTTCGACTATTTTTCCAAGAGAATGTCCCCGATCTTAGGGATTGGGACCATCACGATGCTGAAGGAGGGGAATATTACTAGTAAAATACAAAGAACATATTCAAAATTCAATTTCAAAATATTCTTTATTCAAGTAACTTGTAAACAAGTGCTTTTGAATCCTCAACTTTACTGCTGGTTCGGAAAGCTGTTCCTACCGAGAAGAACCAGCAAGAAACTCGGCGATTCCTCTTTTTAAAATATAAATCTTAAAACTAGTTACATTTATTTATTAGTGTCTTGTACAGGGTAGAAGCGCACTTATATCCACACATCCTTATCATCTAAGTAATCTTCAACAGTATAGTAGGCTTTCTGTATCAGCCTCTTTTTAACAGTGTTTTTAAACTGCTGTAACGGCATGACCAAAATTGATTGCGGAATTTTATTATTAATCTTATACCCAAACCCACAAACGATTTACGTACTTTTGGCGCAAAGCAGGAGTCGCAAGCTTATGTCGGTTCCTACTTTGTCTATTATATACATCACCTATCGTTTTATAATTCTTTATATTTTTATGTACTAAAATTACATTGTTAAAATATACTGTGAAGCAAATGTAAGAATGCCTATCTCCTTAAACTTCTTTCGCAGGGAATCACGCGGAATTAAATTGTAGATGCCACGTATGGCTCTTTTTTTTAATACGAAAATTTTTTCACTATTCGCGCATTTACCCCACAGCAATATTTCATAAGACATAATTGTTTTGTGTCAGTCTCGAGACATTATCTGTAAATTCGTTGGTTCCGTCTATATTTTCCTTCATCAAAAGTGCAACATGAATATCGACTGAACACATTTGCTATTTATATTTTAATATTAATAAATGTCACGCGGTGATAGCATATTGAATTTATTTTTGAAAGCACTTAGCGAACAAGCAATTACAAAATCCCACGTGTTATTTGTATGTGTAAATATTATTAAAATATATTTCGAAAACAGAGCATTGGCTGCGATGTTTTAGTTGATATCATTTTTCTTTATAACCGTTTGGATATAGACAAAGTTCTCTAATACCATGATACTGAAAGAACTTATGAAAAGAAATGCTTTGAAGAAAAGTTCTATGAATTCTATTATGATCATATTCACCATTAGAAGTAAGAATTGTATTGACATATTTCTTTCTCAGAAGTGGGATATTCAAAACATAAAATGTAATAAGCTTATATTCTAAATCGGTTAAACGATAAAGTATTAACCAATCGAAACACAAAGCCCAGTGAGTATAAGCGGAACAATACTATCTACACTCGGTCGTTGTTGAATTAACTTCGAAATCTTTTACTTCGTTTAATTATCATTTTGATTTGTTAATTGTAAATTGTAACAAAATTACCGTCCTTGGTGCGATGTACTCAATCAGGAAGAATTGCTTTTTTGATATAAATGAATTCTTCTAAGTTTTATTAGTTAGGCACTTTGCCGTTATCAAAAATTAATAAATATTGTATTATATTGTTTATTTTTATTTTTTTAAAGTTTTTTTTTCTTATAACAAATATGTACAAGTTATATCTATCTTAAATTACTTACACGCTACTACTATAAGTATTATTGTTATCAAAGATAAGACAAACAAACAAACATTGCAGGACAACAACAGTGTAGAACGCTTTCATTGCCATTCAATTGCGAAGCTCGACTGAGTTTAGAATAACCAAGATTAAATTCATTTTACAATTGTAGCAGCCCTATCAGGCTAGGTCGTTATACTTTACGTTGTTGACGTCAACGCTGTCTCCATTGGGAACTTTGATATTTTCTCGTGATATCTGATACTATTCCAGTATTTTTATGGTTACAGTTGATTTTTAAGGCTAAATAAATAAAATGAAAGAAATGATCATTTCGAAAATTTATTATCTTCCTAATTTTATTAATTAACGCGTGAATTGAAAATCTTGGCCCTTTTGCGAGCACGCACTGTTGTGCGCTATTTATTTATTTTTTTGTTATAGCTACAGTTCATTTTTTTGCTTACATGAACAATATTAAATAAAGTTTTATTAAGGTTGATTGATTCTCTGTCTATATTTATTAGTTAGCCTAGACCTAAAAAAAATGTATCTTTTTTATAAGCACATTTCGAGTACAGTGTTGTGCGATTTGGTAAAATTAAAGTTAAAAAGTGCTGAGATCGCCAATTGGTGAGACCGTGTGATTCTCTAAAGACGATCATGGGTTATGCCCCGTGCACGCACCAATAAGCTGATTTCTATTAAATCTTATGTGTCTAATTGATAATTGCAATTTATCGCTTTTCGGTCAAGGAAATGTGTAACCTACCAATCCCTATTGGAGCAGCGTGGTAGGTTTTAGCTCCAATCCTTCTCTTGGCTATGGGATAGTAACAGGCCGTTCCTTTACTTTTTTTTAACTGAAAGAATGAAATTTTGATTGAGCTAAACAGTGAAGACATGTGAATCTTTCAGTGTTCGCGGGTTCAAACCTTAGATACTAATATATACATATTATATATATACATACCTCAGATACTAATATATACATGCACATGATGTATTTTAGTGAGCTAATTTAAAATTAGGCCTTATTGAGTTAAAAACATTGCAATCCTTACATATTTCAATGCTATCTATGGTTTCACGTTATGAACTATTAATAGTTTAATAAATTAAATGAATAAAGTTTAAATTTATATAAAGTTAATTAAAACACAGCTTTTAATTAACTTTATATAAATAAAGTTGATCAAAAATAGTGTTTACTTACTCTTCCAAATTATGGATCTCTCTCTTAATAGATGTTGAAGTTGACGCATTGACCATTCAAAAGCACTTGTTTACAAATTTACTTGAATAAAGAATATTTTGAATTTGAATTTGAATACTCACGAGTTTTGTACGCAACGCTTTAATTCAATTTGGCACAAAACAACTTTTTTGAATTAGGTACTATATAAAGCGTACGATACATAGATTTTGTTATATCTCAAAGGGATTAGACAATCTATTCGATGAAAGCTCGCAGTCGGCTTGAATGTTTCACTAATCGTATTTCAACCTATTTTCACAAAAGCTTGGTGAAAGCTTATACTCAATATTCTTACTAAAGAGTCAAACCCTGTCTATTGTCTATTGAAGCATAGGAGAAAACTGTCCAAAATCCATTCAATAGTTTTGACGTTCGAATTCAAATTCAAATGTTATTTATTCAAGTAACCTTGTAAACAAGTGCTTTGAATCATCAACATCCACTGCTGGTTCAGAAAGCTGTTCCTACCGAGAAGAGCCGACAAGAAACTCGGCGGTTGCTCTTTTTTAAAAACATAAATCTTATAACCAGTTACATATAATCATTATTATCTTGTACAGGGTAGAAGTACAGCTATAACCACACATTCTTATCATCTAAGCAATCCTCAACAGTATAGTAGGCTTTCTGTATCAGCCTCTTTTTCACAGTGTTTTCAAATGGGTGATGAACAACTGGTAGATATACTACATATATAAGTTTAAATACATACTTAAATACAAATACACACGCAGGCTCGAAGAACCAACAATTTGCTTAAAGAAAATGTTGGCCCTCGGCGGGAATCGAACCCGCGACCCGCGGAGCTGAAGGCAGGGTCACTACCCACAGCGCCAACGGGCCAGTCGAAGTTTATTATTTATATTTTGAGTTTATCACGTGTATAAACTAATGGACAGATGCGACGGCACACGAGCAGTCTATCTATAAAGGTTCATTTACCAAAAAGCTAATTTGTCACAGTAACACGAAGACAAGGTAATTACACTGTCGACAGGTAGGTAATACGATTACCGAATAACTAGACTCGGCGGTAACGGGCTACTCTCACGTAAACTGTTTGTGGGGGAATTTACCCCTGTAACTTTAGTATAATGGTTATTTTTTGTTAATGTGCAGCTTCTATTTAGGTATGGTGACGCCATCGGTGCAGGATGGATAGTTAGCTCCTGTATATGACTATCCCACTCTTTCCCAATATTGGAACATGGTTAAAAAAAGCAGCAGCAGCAGCGCGGGCGTAAAAAATACGTTGCGTTAAAGCCCCGCAATAGGCGTTAAAAGAAGTTTCGTGTGGTATATTCGGCCTACGTCCTGCAAATAAAAAGTAAAAGTAACGGCCTGTTAATATCGCACTGCTGAGAATAGGCCTCCTCTCTCCGTTTTTTGGAGAGAAGGATTGGAGCTAAGATCTATGTGCTCCATTGCGGATTAGTACGTTACACATATACCTTAGAATTCTCTAGAGATATGCAGGTTTTCTCACGATGTTTTTCCTTCACCGAAAAGCCTGTAATAAATTGCAAATATCAATTAGATACATAAGTTTTAATAGAAAAACTCATTGGTGCCTGCCCGGGTTTGATTCCATGTTCTTCTCTAAAGAGTCGCTTAGTCTCATCACTGGGCTATCACAGCTTGATTCTATTAACGCCTTACGCCTGACGCCTAAAATGGAACATATCTCGATAGAAAAATAACCACATAATGCGAAGAGGAGATGGCTATCCTGAAAAGCTGTTCATTGTTGGCAACACAGATAGTAAGAGACCACGACCACCTCCTCATCAAAATTCTAACAGGCGGTGAGGGCTAGTTTAAACTGGAATAAATGCAGATTGTACGAAAGAAGGACTCAGGTGACCACGATCCTCAGTAATCAGGGACCGATTGAAGAAGAAGCTCGATAAAAATACGTCGCGTGTTAAAAGCACTTCAAGACTGTACAAATGGATATCCAGACCCATTTTTTTCATTTCGACGTATTTTTAACGCACGGTAAAAAAGCCTCTCGTGCGTACAAGGGGTGGTAACCGCCCGACGGAAACGAGAGGTTCATATGTCGGACTTTCACCTACTAAAAACCTGACAGTGGTCCACCACGCTGCTGGTGGTGGGGACACGGTATCGTTGGCACATTGCCCCCGTCGCTACCAGCAGCAACTCTGAGAAAATAATAGTTGCATCTAGTCTAGGTTCAACACGAAAGTAACTATAATTTATAGGTAATTTGAGCGATTCCATTTTTTAAAAAAATTCGTCAATTGAAGCTCATATGCTAAGATATAGGATAAAAACATTGCAAATAATTCAGGGTATTTAGTTTGCAAATACAAAATAATTCTATCATTTTGTACTATTGAATTCCGCACAGTAACGCCTAGTTCTACTTACATTACTGTTGCAAATAATTAAAAACACGCCTGTACTTTACATTAAGTAGGATCTTTAGTAGCTCAAGCATTACATATGTGAAGGTCCGTTTATCCCAAAGCTAATTTGTCGTTGAAACGTAAAGGAAGTTTTTATTATGTTCTCCATGGTGAGTTAACATAAATGCTGTATTAACTGAGTAGGCGGTAGCAAAACACTCTCACGTAAACCGTTTTTACGGTGAGTTCCCCCAGCTATATCACACGACACCTAACAAGCTGCTTTGGATAGAGATAAGAAAAAAAAAACTTTAAAATGTATCTATAGTTACATTGTAAATGCGTTAACTATAATAAAACTAGGGATTATTGAAAATAAATTAACCAAGACATTATTTCATTACAATTACTTAACATCTACCAAAAACTAATCTGAGATAGCCCTGCGATGAGACCGCTCGCCTCTTTCGAGGGGGTATCACGAGTTCAAACCCTGGGCAGACACCAATGAGTTTCTCTGTTAAAACTTATATTTCTAATTGTTATTTGCAATATATCGCAAGCTTTTCGCTGAAGGAAAACATCGTAGGAAACCTGCATATCTCTAGAGAATTCTGGGGATATGTGTTACCTACCAATCCGCATTGGAGCAGCGTGGTAGGTCTTAGCTCTAACCCTTCTCTCCTAAAACGGAGAGAGGAGGCCTATGGCCGTTACTTTACTTTATACTCAAGAATTATACATAAAAACGAAGTGATTAATATTACTAATATATACCTACTTACAACACATGTATTTTAATTTAAAAACTAGTATACAAGACATCACATGCAAATACACTAACTTATATAGGATTTTAAAACAAAATTTACGAAACAAACATAAAATTTGCTTACGGTAGCCCAGATCCGTAAGGGGTTAGCCCAGGGGTGTAAGGAGGAGGCTCGTCCCAATCAGTCTCCTTAATTGTCAACCTCACCTGCACGTGGTGCACCCTGCAGATTTACCAACGAGGCTCTGGCGACCGACAAATGGCGGTATAACCATTCAAATAGCTGACTTAAATATTACCAGACCGACAGTGGGCAGCAGCACTGTCGGTGCGACATGGTCAGCACTGCGATCACCAACCCGCATGCCAAGCGTGGTGATTATTGGCAATAACCTTCATGGATAAACACAAGAAGCCACAGCCCCTAGTTCCCGGCAGCCCCGCTATTCCCAGCTCTGGCAGCGGTTCGGGTAACGGCGGGGCAGGGGGTGTCAAGAATCTCCGGCAGAGATTCCGCTGCCAACCCCGACGACTTGACCTGGCAACATATAACGCACGCACTTTGAGGGAAGACGAAAAGATAATCGAGCTGGAAGAAACAGTAAACAAGTTGCGATGGGATGTCATAGGATTATCGGAAGTCCGAAGAGAGGGGGAGGACACGATGATTCTAAAATCCGGCAACCTGTTTTACTACCGGGAGGGCGACCAACAGTCCCAAGGTGGTATCGGGTTTCTCGTCCACAAGTCCCTTGTCAACAACATTGTTGAAGTCGAGAGTGTGTCGAGCAGGGTCGCGTTCCTTATACTCAGAATTACCAAACGGTATTCGCTGAAGGTCATACAGGTTTACGCACCGACATCGGCACATCCAGACGAAGAGGTGGAGGCCATGTATGAGGATATATCTAGAGCCATGCATGCCTCTAAAACCTTCTACACTGTTGTGATGGGGGATTTCAACGCAAAGCTAGGCACGCGAAGCGGCACAGAGGTGAGAGTGGGGAAATTTGGATACGGGCAACGGAACCACAGGGGCCAGATGCTGGCCGATTTCTTGGAGAGGGAGGACCTCTATATGATGAATTCTTTCTTCAAGAAACGGCCGCATCGAAAATGGACCTGGATTAGTCCCGACGGTTCCACGAGAAACGAGATCGACTTCATTATGTCAACCAGGCGTCATATATTCAATGATGTCTCTGTGATCAACACCGTAAAGACGGGGAGCGATCACCGCTTGGTCAGAGGCTCATTGAATATATGCGTACAGCTGGAAAGGTCCAGACTAGTGAAGTCTACGCTCCGACCAACTCGAGCTCATATTCAAAACCCTGAGAATTTCCAACTCGAGCTGATGAACCGTTTTGATTGCCTAGCTGACTGCGTTTCTGTGGACGATGTAAACAACAGGTTGGTGGAAACTGTCCATACGGTGGGGTCAACATTTTATAAGACACACCGTAAGAGAACCAAAAAATTCTCGACCCAGACTCTCAAGCTCATGGATGAGAGGAACGAAATGAGGCTACAATCTTCAGTGGACGCGACGCGCTACCGTCTGATCAATAAACAGATCTCTAAGGCTCAGAAATGTGACCTGCGACACTTCAACACCGAATACATTCGTGATACCATTGAGCGTAACAGGGGCTCAAAAGTGTTCGCAAGAGATCTGTCTATTGGGCAGAGGCAGCTGACGCGGTTGAAGACCGATACTGGTAGTATCATTTCATCTCGTCCTGAGATTTTGAGAGAGGTTGAGAGGTTCTATGGGCAGTTATACACCTCAACACAACAGCCTGTTGTCAATTTGGCAAAAGATCCACGAGCCAAGTTGACCCGACACTATACCGAAGATATCCCGGACGTCAGCCTATACGAGATTAGTATGGCTCTGAAACAACTCAAGAACAACAAGGCTCCAGGTGACGACGGAATCACAACCGAACTCCTGAAGGCGGGTGGTAAACCGGTACTTAAAGTCCTTCAGCGACTGTTCAATTCCGTCATTCACGAAGGTACTATGCCGGAAGCATGGTACAGGAGCGTGGTGGTTCTTTTCTTCAAGAAAGGAGATAACGCCTTACTGAAGAATTATAGACCCATCGCGCTGCTGAATCATGTTTATAAGTTGTTTTCGAGAGTCATAACGAATCGTCTCGCTCGTAGGTTCGACGACTTCCAGCCTCCCGAACAAGCCGGTTTCCGAAAAGGCTATAGTACCATAGACCACATATTCACGCTGCGGCAGGTTATACAGAAGACCGAGGAGTATAACCAGCCACTTTGCTTGGCGTTTGTGGACTATGAGAAGGCCTTTGATTCGGTGGAAACATGGGCTGTGTTAAGATCGCTCCAGAGATGCCGAATCGACTATCGGTACGTCCAAGTGCTGAAGTGTTTGTATGAAAACGCCACAATGTCTGTCCGTATCCAAGACAAAACTACGAGACCAATCCAAATGCGGCGAGGTGTGCGACAGGGAGATGTCATCTCCCCGAAGCTGTTTACCGCTGCATTGGAGGATGTCTTTAAGCTTTTGGATTGGAACGGATACGGCATCAACATCAACGGCGAGTACATCACCCACCTTAGATTTGCCGACGACATAGTCGTTATGGCAGAGTCTCTGGAGGACCTTAACACAATGCTCGACGACCTCAGCAGAGTATCTCAACAGGTGGGCCTCAAAATGAACATGAGTAAGACAAAAATTATGTCAAACTCGCATGTTCCGCGCCACCCGGTCATCGTTGAGAACTCTGCACTCGAAATTGTAGACGAATATATATACCTGGGACATACGGTCCAGCTAGGTAGGTCCAATTTTGAGAAAGAGGTCAGTCGCCGAATCCAACTCGGATGGGCAGCGTTCGGGAAGCTACGCGAGATCTTTTCGTCCAAGATACCTCAGTGCTTGAAGACCAAGGTCTTCGAACAGTGCGTGTTGCCAGTTATAACCTATGGATCCGAAACGTGGTCGCTGACTATGGGCCTCATAAGAAAGCTCAGAGCCACTCAGCGGGCGATGGAGCGAGCTATGCTCGGGGTTTCTCTACGTGATCAAATCAGAAATGATGAGATCCGTAGAAGAACTAGAGTCACCGACATAGCTCAGCGTGTCGCGAAGCTGAAGTGGCGATGGGCGGGGCACATAGTGCGGAGAACCGATGGACGTTGGGGTCTCAAGGTGTTGGAATGGCGACCCCACACCGGAAAGCGCAGCGTCGGCAGACCCCCAACGAGATGGACAGACGACCTCAAAAAGGTCGCGGGGAGCCGCTGGATCCAAGCGGCGCAAGATCGTGTGGTGTGGAGATCCCGCGAAGAGACCTACGTCCAGCAGTGGACGTCCATCGGTTGACGAAGAAGAAGAAGAAGAAGCCCAGATCAAACAATTATGGTAAAAATTCAAATGGTCAATTGAGTGATTTGTAAAGTTTTAAGTATTGTTAAGTGGTGCATGCGTCTAAGCAAATGAAATGTTTCATTTTAATGCTCATATAAGTGAACAGTGTAAGTTCTTTTGAGAAATAAATTGTCTTTAACCCGAAATTCGGTCTTTCTAATACTTTTTTTATGGCTAAAGAACTGCAGCAATAATTATAAAATTGTATATTATTGAAGGTTTATATAGAATAGGAGCTTAACTGTATATCATAAAAAAAAATCGATATTCCTGCGGGATCAGGAAAAACAATAACTAATTGAGACTACCTAATTAAAGATGTGTGAAGAAACTCGGGGGAAAAGCTTGTTAAATATAATTTTCAAAGTGCTTATCTGATTTGATGGTCAACTTTGAACGTAAAACTACGCTTGTTAATAAATTATAAAACGTGATGTTTTTCCGAATTACATAATAGTAGTTTATGATACTGTTGCATAATAAGGTTTCTTATAACACGAGTGTGGTTTAAAAAAACGAGCCGCAGGCGAGTTTTTTTATAGTGTCACACGAGAAAAACACACGCACACTTATCACACTTTTCATAAACATACGTACTCAAATGAACCAATACATTAACTTTAATTTGAGAGTGTATAGTTTCGCAAACGTGCAGAAATTTACTCACACAAACACTCTTACACACCGACTAACAAACCTTTTCCTACGACATCAACATCGTCCTGCCCTTATCCCACTCTAAATGGGGTCGGCACTACATGTTACAAACATATTGCAACATGATTTGGCTACGTATTTTACAATCGGCCGCATGCCTGACGTCAACTTACGTTAGTTGTAGTTTACGACCCCTCGGTAAGAAACAGGGTGGTCTATTCTACTCAGCCGGAAACCACACTGCGGGTTGACTTACCTTAGTCGCCTTACGACATCTCGGTAAGGAATGAGGGTGGACTATTCTACTCAGCCGGATACCACACGGCATAAGCCTTTTCCTACGACATGATTGCAAAATCCCATTTTTTTATAGTAAAAGATTAGAAACAGATAAGATACTCTCATGGATATATCGCATATAGAGATATAATAAAGCCATAAAAATAAATTGATCTGGCAATGAATATAAACGAAACAAAAATCAACTAGTAAAATATACTGAAACAAATATTTGTAACAGAGAAAACGATACAGTCGCGTCAAATTACGACCGCGCAATAACGCGATATATTGGGTTCGTCGATCGCAACTCTCAAAGGTTCAAACATTTCCATTCATTTCTAATGTTTATGCATGTCCCAATGTTTATTTTGTTTCGCGTCGGGAGATGCTAAAGAGAATTTCGTTATTGGAAATATTTGTTACAGAGCTCTGGCTAATAACAAAACTATAAAAACCAAAAAACAAAGTAGGAACCGACATAAGCTTGCGACTCCTGCTTTGCGCCTAGCAAAAGTACGTAAATCGTCTGTGGGTATTGGTATAAGATTCTATAATAAAATTCCGAAATCAATTTTGGCCATGCCATTACGGCAGTTTAAAACCACTGTTAAAAAGAGGCTGATACAGAAAGCCTACTATACTGTTGGAGATTACTTAGATGATAAGGATGTGTGGATATAGGTGCGCTTCTACCCTGTACAAGACAGTAATAAACAAATGTAACTAGTTCTAAGATTTATATTTTAAAAAGAGCAACCGCCGAGTTTCTTGCTGGCTCTTTTTGGTAGAAACAGCTTTCCGAACCAGCAGTAAAGTTGACGATTCAAAAGCATTTGTTTACAAGTTTACTTGAATAAAGAATATTTTGAATTTGAATTTGAATTCAAATGCAACGTCACCTTAACTCAATAAAAACAACGGGAATAAGGTAACGGCCTGTTACTACCCTACTGCTAGGCATAGACCTCCTCTTTCCGTTTTTTGGAAAGAAGGGTTGGAGCTACCTACCTAAGTACAACGTTGCTCCAATGCGGATTGGTAGGTTACACATATCTCTAGAATTCTCTAGAGCTATGCAGGTTTCCTCACGATGTTCCTTCACCGAAAAGCGTGTGATAAATTTCAATTATCAATTAGACACATAAGTTTTAACAGAAAAACTCATTGGTGCCTGTCCGGAGTTTGAACCCATGATCGTCTTCAGAGAGTCACACGGTCTCACTGCTGGGCTATCACAGCTTTTTTCAATGAGAATAATGCTAAAATAATAATAAAATTATTTTGTTATTATCCGCAATATATAAATAGAATATATGTAACGCTAAATGCAGAGTGGACTAGCCGTTTCCATACCTGATACATGCAGGGTTCCCAAAAAAACTCAACAATCGTTTCAACAAACAATATAAATTAGACATATGAAGGCTACCTTTTTTCAATGGGAATAGTTCTAAAATAATAACACAATTATTTTATTATAATCCGCGATATATAAATAGAAAACATATGTAACGCTAAATTTACAGTGGACTAGCCGTTTTCATACCTAATATATTCAGGGTCCCTCACAAGTTCAACAATCGTTTCGCACCCCAACTGAAGCATCATCAGAAGGAAGACTCCACGACAAAATCGCAAAGCATTTTGTCGCATCGCATTTTGTTTTATGGATCCCTGAAAAGTAACGCCTAATTCTATAAAATAGATAAATGTATTCCTATCCAAAATTGTGATTTATATTAGCAATATATATCACTCAAATAATAAGTGTATTTATTTATTATTTTTTGTATGGAAAACATCTAAATGGTTAAATTTAAATTTACAGTGTACAAAAACGGTCTTATTCTTGTAAGCAGTTTCTTACAGACAACCTTCGGTGAACGGAATTTTAGCAAAAGAATGCGGAAGGTTTATTAAGAAGTAATTGTTATGGGCAATGTATTCATTGCCTACAACAAAACCTGGATACGGTTGATAAACAATAGTCAAATTAAGGTAAAAGCAAATCAACTACCATATAAACCTAACTCACGCTGAATGCCATGAAATTAATTATGAACGACCGAGTTGGACCGGCTCCTTTGTGAAGACCGCAGTTGCGTCATTAAATAATCCTTCAGGTCATGCAAATATCACTAGGTCGAGTGGCTTTCTGAATAATATGTACTTTAATATAGTGGACATAAAGTACATTTCAAATAAATATCCCCCTTTGATTTACCTACGAATGAACGTTGTATTTAAAGGATATCAAATATAAAATTTATAAAGACTTTTTGAAAGCTTCTACTACCAATATTGACTCATATTTCGTTACTAAAAATGGGATTCTATTTGACTTGAGCACGTTTAAAGTTTATATAACGTTTGTGGGTTTTGGTATAAAATCCTTTAACATATTTGTCATTACAGCAGTTTATAATTACTATTAAATTTGAAAATCTTTTCAGTTTCATACATGACTGCGTTTTAATATTATAAGATGAAAATGTTTAAAAATTTGCCTTCTCTGTAAAATTCTGAACCAATATCTTTATTAATCGTGTTGATCCTCGACAATTCAAAAGTGCTTTGAAAAAGCATATTTGAAAAAAAGATTATTATGATTTTAACTGATTTTATTATAAAGGCGGCTGATACAGAAAGACCGGAAGATTGCATAAAATGATAAGAATGCGTAAATATAATTGCTCTTCGACTTACAAGAAAGCAATGACAAAATGTTATTAGTTGTAAGATTATATTTTGAAAACAGTAAATGCGGAGTTTCTTGCGGGCTCTTCTCGGTAAGAGCAGCTTTCCAAACCAGCAGTAGAGTTGATTCAAAAGCACTTATTTACAAGTTTGATTGAATAAAGAATATTTTAATTGAAGTTGAAATTATTTTACTATTGTCAGTTTCTGCTAATACATTATTTACACTGATAAATATACAAATATTATGCATTTTTGGTTAAAAATATTTTTTTCTTTTTCATTGTTAGCTTGGATGAAGCAAATTTACGTAAAAGATAAGCTGCAAAAAAGCTAATGCGCTCATAAATTTTTATACCGCCGTTTCCGTTTTCTATAGTTGGTTTATTTGATCGAAAGATGTCAGCAGGCAATAACAAAATATTAAGGCTTTCAACAAACTAAACGTTTCCTAACTTAATAATTTATTGTATCGGTATATTTTTTAGTTTTTATTTACACAATAAATAAAAGATGATTTTCAAAAGTTATATTTTTGATAGCTTTTAACTTGCCGTGAACGGATCTGAAGGTGGAATTTTTCAAATTAAATTTTACCCACTTCCCGGTGTCGGATTGAGCTGAAATTTTACACATTGGTCCAGTCTCGATGACAATGGATGTTTATGATATGCATGACCCGATACTGCTGCCAGAATTGACTTCGGACAAGGAAGCTGTACAACGGTAAACAGTAGATACATGAAGTTTTTTTTAAAGGTTTTGAAATAACCTTTAACTTGACTTGTTCTTTTTAAATACCAAATTAACTCCGCGCACACAATGACAACAACTATGTCAAAGGCGCCATTGCTCTGCTCTCTTTATTCTTTAAATTACAAATTATGATGGAATATATAAGATATAAAATATGTGAGGGAGAGGGAAAGATTTTTTCAAAACTGTGTGTGTTTGATGCTGGTCATAAGACGACGCTGAATATCATAAATGTTTTTTTTGTGTCAGAGATGACGTTTATGGTTTAACTGAGTCTTTATTAGCGAAATATGTTTATATTTTACATATAAATACATTTTTTCCTAAATAAATAGGTAAATAGCCTAGTAGGCCTGGCAATTTTTTTCTTAACAATAAAAAGACATCGTAATAAGCTCCTCTAACTTGAAAATATGCGGTCAACAAAGCGTTACCGCCGGTTCGTTAGATTAAGGGCTAGTACATACATTGTGGGTAGGCGCTACTTTGCGGAGATCGATAATACAATTTCATCATCATTCACCTGCCCTTATCCCACTCTAAGTGGGGTCGGCACAACATGTTCAAACATGTTGTTATTTGATTTGGCTACGTATTCTATGACCGGCCGCCTGCCTGACGTTATCTTACCTTTGTCGCCTTTTACGACACCTCGGTAAGAAAGGAGGATGGCCTATTCTATTCTGCCGGATACCACACGGCACATACCTTAGTCGCCTCTTACGACACCTCGGTAAGAAAGGAGGATGGTCTATTCTATTCTGCCGGATACCACACGGCACATACCTTAGTCGCCTCTTACGACACCTCGGTAAGAAAGGAGGATGGTCTATTCTATTCTGCCGGATACCACACGGCACATACCTTAGTCGCCTCTTACGACACCTCGGTAAGAAAGGAGGATGGCCTATTCTATTCTGCCGGATACCACACGGCACATACCTTAGTCGCCTCTTACGACACCTCGGTAAGAAAGGAGGATGGTCTATTCTATTCTGCCGGATACCACACGGCACATACCTTAGTCGCCTCTTACGACACCTCGGTAAGAAAGGAGGATGGTCTATTCTATTCTGCCGGATACCACACGGCACATACCTTAGTCGCCTCTTACGACACCTCGGTAAGAAAGGAGGATGGTCTATTCTATTCTGCCGGATACCACACGGCACATACCTTAGTCGCCTCTTACGACACCTCGGTAAGAAAGGAGGATGGTCTATTCTATTCTGCCGGATACCACACGGCACATACCTTAGTCGCCTCTTACGACACCTCGGTAAATAAGGAGGATGGTCTATTCTATTCTGCCGGATACCACACGGCACATACCTTAGTCGCCTCTTACGACACCTCGGTAAGAAAGGAAGGATGGTTCTATACTGCCGGATACCACACGGCACGAGATCGATAGTACAATAGTAATAATTAAATTATTTTGCTCTAATCGTCGACAAAAAAATATGTATATAATGCTAAATATAGAGTAGACAATTTTGCATACCAGATACATGCAGGATTCGTAAAAATTCATTGACTATAACTACTTCCACCACCACAATACACAAGCATTGTATACATACACTATCACAAACTCAACAATCATTTCGCCCCGCAGCCAAAGCATCATTAGGAGATAGACTCCATATAAAATTTGCATACTCACTTTAATAGCATAAATAGCATCGTACTGCCTCAACAATGTTTTTTGTTTCCATTTCAGAAATATCCTAGATGGGCTCTAAATGAAATAACTTTCGATTTCAATCTAATTGTAACTAATACATTATATGTGTCGATAATGTAAAACTAATAAATCGGAACAAAGATTCCTATTTCTTAACTATTCTAGCAGTGAACGGTAAAGTAGAAACAAGCATACAAATATATTACCCTTAAGTAGAAGGAACTATGCATAAGTAATAATAATGCTATTTTGCTATAATTTTATCGCGATAAATGGCAAAATCAATTTTATTATTACTTCTGTATAATGGGTCTTCCCAAATTAACGCCTAATTCTATAAGTTATTTAAAGAACTATGCGTTTAACTGCTTAGTTTGTACCGGCCCTAAGACCCTAATAAAGATGTGTTAACGCTACCTCTGCCGCATTTGTTCATATTAACTCCAAACTGCCTTAGTTTTATGGTCAGAAAAACTATTATCTCGTGGAAAAAAAGCTGGCGCAGATACAATGGTGTGTGAAAATTATAATTTGATTTAACGAACGTTAAGGTCAAATGTTAACTGTTTGTATTATAAATCTGAATGTTTAGAGCTTAATAATTATTGCTGTTAAACCAAATAATTCTAATATTTGTAGGATAAAACCCCTTTTGTTAACCCTGTTACTAATTGTGACAAAAAGAGGTTCATCTCGTTTCTACATCGTCCTGCTACTCTTCCGCTGCTAGGTATAGACCTCCTTGTTTCTGGAAAGAAGGGTTGGAGCTAAGACCCACCACGGTGATCCAATGCGGATTTGTAGGTTACACATATCCCCAGAATTATTATTAATCATACAAGCGTGTAAATTGCAATTATCAATTAGACACATGAATTATAACAGAAACACTCTTTGGTGCCTTCTTTGGTTTGAACTCGCAACAATTTCGAAAGAGTCTTACTCACCGCTGGGCTATCACCGCTTAAAAGAGATTCGTGTATGTTCAAATTTTAACTTATAATACCGTAATTTGTGGTTTTCTATTAATATTCAACTAAGCAAATCTAACTTTTCCAATACGTAACAATGAACTCTCAAGGGGAAGTTTATCAAGCTTTATTGTACTATTTATTTCACTGACTTTAAGTTAACCGTCCTCAGGCTACAAAAGAAAATACCTATTTCATCCTTCATAACATAGTTCTATAAAATAGCGAGAGGAAGCTTAAGTACTTATGGAACTTTGTGTTTCCATTTCAATCAGCAATGTGAAGCTGAGCTTTCACTGACTACAATATTTACATGTTTTTCTGCTTCAAAGTACCAAATATGTATATTAAAATCGCTATTGAACAACTAGTGATGCGTTTATAGTTTAATCCATTTCTAAGGCATTGACTGGCTCGTTGGCGCAGTGGATAGTGACCCCTGCCTTCAGCTCCGCGAGTCGCGGGTTCGATTCCCGCCGAGAGCCAAGATTTTCAATAAACAATTTGTTGGTTCTTCGAGCCTGGGTGTGTATCTGTATTTAAGTATCTTTTGAAAATTATATATGTATATTTACCAGTTGTCCGTCACCCATAACACAAGTATTAGGTTAATTACTTTGGGGATGGACGACCGTGTGTGTAAGTATCCCATATATTTATTATTGTTATTTATTATCTATACAATGAATTTATTAGTTACTAAAGAATTAATGTTTCTTCGCAACTTAATCTTCGATTATAAGCAACATTTTTGGGTCTACAAGCTATTGCAAAGACAGGGTTGAGATAATGAGATAATGATGATAGATAAGATAAGATAAAAGATGAGATAAATAACATAAAGAGCGGACTTCTTTCGATGGTTTATATTTTTATTTCATCGTTTCACAGTTTCTTTAATTATACCTTCTTGCACTAGAAAAAAAATATTTTTAAAATTTAATAGGTTTGAAATTAAACAAGGTTTGTGAACGTGCCGCTTAACATAAATACTACATCAGCGAAGAAGCTAAACTAGACTTAAGTTTCACTGAAATGAAAACTATTCACTTTACGACTAAACTCGGTTCTCTTAGAAAAGTCTTTTATTGGGGACGGGTTAAATTAGATTATTATCTCAGACCAGAAATGCTCTTGGCATATTAAAGCTTCATCATGATGTTTTCTTTTACTTAGCGCATGAATTGTAAAAATCAATGTAGAAATATTCACATGTCGCACCCAGCGTGTAAGGATGTGAAATGGAGTGGAAAAAAATAAAATGAAATAAATAAACAATCGATTTTTCTCCCATAAAAATTAATCGATTTATAAAAAATCTCTGAGATCACGTAGAAAGATGTGGTTTCGAATAGATGAGGTGACTTGTCCTGCATGTGTAACGTATGTGAATGTTGCCTGCTTCACAGTTTCAAGTCGTAAACATTTTTCATCGCGTGCGCTGCGCAAACTATTGAGGATGGAACAAAAAAATGTTGTACAGTTTAAAATTTAAATTTTTTTTTTTAAATATATGGGACATTTACACACACAGGCGTCCGTCCCCAAAGTAAGTAACTTAATACTTGTGTTATGGGTGACGGACAACTGGTAGATATACTACATATATAATTTAAAATACATACTTAAATACAAATACACACCCAGGCTCGAAGAACCAACAATTTGTTTATAGAAAATGTTGGCCCTCGACGGGAACTCGTTGGACCTGCGGAGCTGTAGGCTGGGTCACTACCCACAGCGCCAACGGGCCAGTCAACAGTATAGATCATATCAATATCCACAAAAAAGTCCGCGATACTTATACTATACTAACTATTTTATATAAAAAAAGAAAGTTGCCGACAATATAATGCCATAACAAATTCATTGTAGCGACCATTATAACAGGGCCTGCAATTGGTGTCTGCAGTTAGCTCCTATCCCAAGGATACCAATGACGTCCACGGATATAGCTACTATATCTTTTAAAAGAATTCGTTTTCAAGTAAAAAAATATTTTGCCGTAACCATTAATACTCGTAAGTCCCAGGGTCAAACTTTTAATTTTCAAAAATTAATCTTTAGTCCGACTTAGTAGCAAGAGATCGGTATGTACGCGAGTGAAACCGCGGGGCATTGCTAGTATCAGGATCTATGCTCTTCACTTCCCAACTAGAGTTATCAACATGAGTGATAAATGTGCCACGTAGGTCGTTTTTACTTAAGACAAAATGTCGTAAAGTAAGTAAAAATATAAAGAGCAGATAAATACTTAACGAAATAAAATCGAAAATATATTTGCGTCTCCTAAAATATTAAAAGCCTTACAAGATTCAGTAGGCGATGTCAACAAAGCCATAATCTGGGGAAAATCAAAGATGGCGCGTTGTCATGGAGATGTTGCCAAGCAACCGGATAGGAGGCCTTAGGAAACAACTTAGACGTAAATAAGACGTGCCGAAATCATCGAGTTATTATACTTGAGTAGGGAAGGCAGCCAAAAATGTGTTATTGACAATAAAATGAAAGCAAATGAGACTTACTAGCTGTCTCTCTTTTTTTGTGAGAGAAAAGGATAAGAATAAATGAATACTATTAGTTTCATATTTCCTCTCATTATTTGTTGCGACACTCTCACTTACAGCAAGCCTACCATGAACTCTTATTGCGACTCAATTGATAACGTAAACGAAATTGTTTTGCTTTTTAATACCATGACGTCTTAAAGACGCACATTTTAAGTCGTTACCGAATAAGCGTTCGGAATGCGTCCTAAAAACATGTGTGTAAAAGAGACAGAGTTATCTATAGTTCATATAACGTTATTCTTTACAAAACATTACGACCCCAATGCAATTCACACTTTCGGTTCGCGGTCGTCGTTTACGTCTTCAATTGAGTCGCAATAGGAGTTCATGGTATGAAAATGTATGTATAGAAAATGTATATAACTGACAAAATCTCCATGAAAAAATCGAAAGTATTTGCGATTTTATTGTGAAGTCTACAAGTATCTGATTAAGCTTCGACTGCAGGGCAAAACGATTGTTGAGATTGTGATAGTGAACGTGTGTAGTGCTTGTATATTGTGGTGGTGGTGGTGGAGGTTTGTGCACGGCTTTTTACGAATTCTGAATGCATCAGGCATAAAAACGGATAGCCCACTCTATATTTAGCATTATTTTTAATTTTTTTACTAATTCGCGGATGATAATAAAATAATTTCATTATTGTCTTTGTATTATGGATCTCCTATGGGCTTTAGACAAATTAGAAAGCCCGAAAAAGAGTGGTATTTACAAAATAAAATGTCCTGAATGCAATGATACATATGTGGGTCAGACTGGTCGTAATTTTGAAATCCGTTTTAAAGAACATATGGTCGCTTTCAGGAATAATAAGCCACAAAATTCACATTTCGCTAAACATTTGTTAGAAAGCGGTCATAAAGTTCTTAATGACCATTGTTTCGAAATACTGCACACCTGCGAAAAAAGCTTGAAATTAAATATTTTGGAACAATTAGAAATCATTAAGCATAACAATGGCACCCTCATTAACGAGCAGATAAATGTCTCTAGTTCAAGCTTGTTGCACGTGTTCCGAGGTAAATAAAGGGTGGGGATGAACCAAGTACTATTTAACAACGCTTGTTTGGATAACGTTTCACTTTGCGATTTTGTCGTGGAGTCTATCTCCTGATGATGCTTCGGTTGCGGGGCGAAACGATTGTTGAGTTTGTGATAGTGAAACTGTGTAGTGCTTGTGTATTGTGGTGGAAGTGGTGGAGGTTTGTGCATGTGCTTTTACGAATCCTGCACGTATCGGGTATGAAAATACTGATAGTCCACTATACATTAAACACTATATATATTTTCTATTTACTGTATCGCGGATTATAGCAAAATAATTTTATTATTACTTTTGTATTATGGATCTCCGCAAAGTAACGCCTAATTCTATAAATTAGTTATTACTTTATTTTGTGTACCTCTGTTGAAATCCCTAAATAGATAAATAAATAAATAAATAAATATATAAACTCAGTCAGTTACTGAGTAGTTTTAATATTGGTTAGGTAGATCCGCGCTCACTAACGATAGATGTTCTATGTTATTAGAATCTACCCTCATACACATATAATTACTATAGTGGTGTTTCAATATTGTTCGGTTAGATCCGTACTTACCCACATTAGTGTTCTGTGTTATTAGAATCTAACCTTAAATAATTACTATGTGTGTTAAGCGCAACCACTAAGTTAATAAATTATAATTAACTAGCAATGCCCCGCGGTTTTATACGCGTACATACTGATCTCGTGGTAGTGAAAAGTTTACTAAGTCTATAGAATATTTTTGTAAATTGAAAGTTTTGTCCTGGGACTTATCAATAATTGAGGCAAAGGAAATTTTTAACGGAATGTATTCATAGGTACACAATTACAATAGATACGCTACAATTTTTATGGCATTATTTTCTCTAAATTGTCATTTTAAATTGGTTACATCTTTTGATTGGAATGTCCGATTTTAATAATTTAAAAAGTATTTTATAGGTATTGAAACAGTTTATTATAAAATATTAGTTATTTAGTGGTATAAGGATTAATACTGAGATGTAAATATTATGGTTTGATTATTGTCTACACTTTTATTAACGTTTACAATGTAGAAAAGTAGTTTTATTGGCAAAGGTATAATAGTAAGACATATGGTATCGCGGACTTTTTAGTGGATATTGTTACGTTTTATAATAATGTAGAACATTTTTTTTGTTCTATCATCATAGTTTCCACAGCGCACGCGATGAAAGATTCTTATGACTAAATTTTTCACACCTTATTACAATTTTATTAGGGATCCCTATTTTTTTAAAATCTAATATAGCCTATGTTGCTCAGTAAAGAAGCAGCTTAACAATGGTGAAAAATTTTTAGAAATCGGTCCAGTAGTTTTTGCGTGAAAACATTACAAACATACAGACATACAAATCTTTCCTCTTTATAATATTAGTATAGAAGTATAGATTGTACTGTGTTAAGACTTGCTCGGCCTCTTCCTATGTTTTAAAACCGTAACATCTATTGTAGTTTTATTATTCTATCTATCCTTTAATTTTCGCGACATCCTTAGATAGTTCAGATTTAGATAGTTCAGTGACATTTTTGATAATTGCTACTTTTTATTTGACAGCTGAAGACGAATTTGCGACCGGAAGCAAGTATACAACATTTTTAAAAATTCAATTATAAAATAGATTTCTTATAATTACTATATTCTTGCAGGACATCGATTATGAAGGGTTCCGGTGGTTTTTGGACACATTCCTCGAGGTTACTACGCCTGATGAACTTTCCAGGTAGGTTGAAATTTAAATTAAAAATGTTTGTATAAAATTTCTGTGGTATTGAGGTTTGCTAATAAAGTATTCAAGATTTTTATTTATAACAAATATCAACAAGTTATATCTATCTTAAATTACTTACACGCTACTACTATACAAATCATGCCCACGTGGAATGGTCCCAAGAATGCTGGCAGCGTTTCCGCGTTGAATCGCTAAGCTGATTCTTTGTGCGAAAAAGGAGCCAGCCCTCTTGTCACCCGAAGAGGCGATCAATCATTAATGCAATTTCACTTATATTAGAATTAGTAACAAATTCTTACGACAAAAGGATATTGCGGTCCCAAGGTTTTGGAATGCTGACCCCGCACCAAAAACCACTCTATTGGCAGTGGGAGGTAACTATTTTGGCAGACAAACTCGAAAAGTTCGCGCAGAACCTTTGGTTAGGAATTCATACAGAATTTTATAGCGTAAAAAACATTTAAAGTGATCTATGTGTGACTATTGCATCAATACTTATTCTTCCCTTATTATATTTCAGGCATCTGTTCCTATCATTCGTGCGGAGGGACAAGAGGCCTGCCTTGCGGGAAATGGCAGCAGCCAGTTCCACCGCTGCCTGCGCAGCTGTTACCGCCCACGCTGATCACCAGGTTCCTACTGTCTAACTCTACATTAACTATTTCCTATGTCTCAATCAGCACGAACTTTTAGAAGAGTACAAAGAAGAAAGCATACGGCGTGGTGAGGTAGGCTTAATTTGGAGAGAGAGATTCTTAAAATTCCACTGGACAGCGTTCGGCAGGTTACGCGAGATCTTTTACTAAAAAAATCCCAAGTATGTGAGGACCAAAGTTTTCGAACATTGCCTGCCAGTTAGATAACCTGTAAATCTAAAACTTGGTCACTGATATTGAGCTTCATAGGAATGGATGAAGAATAAGCCTCGGCTGTGGCGAACTGAGGATAAAAAGCCAAATTGATTATGAAATAGATTTTCATTTATTAAGTACCAATTCGTTACCATCTTAGGTATGTTACTACTGCTCAGCAAACACATTGAATAATTGAACTCTTCTTTGAAAAGAAGGATTGAAACTTAAGCCCCACGCTGCTCCGATCCGGATTGACCTTGATAAATCTACCAAGAGATCTACCATCTACCAAAAATATATACTAAGGTTAATATCACCTTCAAAAAGGGCAAAGTGACTTTCAGATATCAATTAAATGCATAAGTACTTCGAGAAAACTTGTAAATTCGAACTAACGTCATTCTGATGAACGTGATCACATCTCACCGTTAAGCCAACACAGCTTCAACGTAGGCCACTTATATAATATTTATTCTGCAATGACACCATAACCTTTATCTTAATTGATATTGAAAATATTGTTTATTCAACAAAATTTCCAATTCAACTCTTTCATATAACTCTAATATACTTTGTCTTATAGGGCAAACTGAGTCTCGCATCCAAGATTCACGGCTTAGCAGAGAGATTACAGCAGCTGGGAAAGAGCTCGGGCGATTCTGTGGATGGAGACAAAGGATCTCGGAGTAGAACTGGTTCGTTGTCAAAAATACATATTTATCTACCATTACTTTGAATGGCCAATCAGTGTATATATAGGGTCCACCTAGATGGACCGACGACTCAAAAAGGTCGCGAAGAACCGCTGGATCAAGGCAAGATCATATAGCGTGGAAGTCATTGGAAGAGACCTATGTATGTCCAACAGTGGAAGTCTATTGGTGGATGAGAGAGAGAGTATCAGGTTTCAATAAATAGCAAAGTAATTTTGAGTTATTTTCAAGACCAAATTAAATATACAATTTTCATAACAAAATACAATACCTCCTTCGAATTGTCAAGAATAAATTATGTTTTAATAAAGCTACTGCCAGTTTGTATGTTATTCTTACGGAAATGAACCGGACAGATGCCATTAAATCCCACAATTATAACAATAATAAACCCAATTACCTATTATTGTGTTTGTAAAATATTTAACTCACACTATCAATTTACTTCAGAAACTCTTTCCTATAAAATTTTAAATCATTCATAATAGATGACGCTAGTGAAAGATAAAAGAACGTAGAAACACGTACAAATCCGTGGCATTTTTCACAGATGGCGTTAATTTTGTATTACTATAGTTTAACATTTTTAATTGTGTCAATTAAGTATTGATAGAATTAATGTAGGAAAAATTAGAGTTACATTAGGGATTCGCAATGGAGATGACTAAAGTGATATGTAACAGCATACCTATATTCAAAGATTTTGAATATAAGCATGATTAGAACCTTATGCGGGATACAGAGAGCTAAAATTACCACGTTGCCCCTCATTAAAGATTATAGATATCTTATAAATCCATATATACATATATACCTCACGTAATACTCCTGAACTTATATTTAAAAAAGCAGTCTTAACGACCGAAGTCAAATTCTTGTTAAAATTCACAGACTATATTAAATAACTCTACCATTACCGTTAATGTAATCACAAATAAACAATTATTATTTTTATACTATTTACCAGGTAGTGTCCATCCGATGTTCTCTGTCACAACTCATCCATCATACTCCTCGCACGAGCTGGGCATCGGCCGTCTCGAGAACAGCCCAAGTCACAGCCAGATGTCCAGGAATTCCAGTAGGAAGAGCAGCAACTCCTTGAAAGTCAACCAATCTACTAAAATTGAAGGTACGTGAATAAAAACCATAAATACTTCACAGTTAAAGCAAAAACCACATTGAGTACAACATCTAAGACGCTGCTTTAATCGAAGAGTATTTAGGTTTATAATGTTTTACATATTTATTTAAAATTATAAAGTAATAATAATTTATAAAAACCCAAAAAAATATATGTGTATATTTACCGGTTCTCTGTCACAAATTACATAAGTATCAAATTACTTTGGGGACAGACGACCGTGTGTGTAATTGTCCTATATATTTATAGTATTTGTGAATTTACTTAATAGTTTTCTGGACGAAAGTCCTTTTAAGATATACCATAGCACAAAATCTTGTGCTTTGAGGCAGCTTTTGTAACTCCATAATAGTATTGCCTTTTCTCCTAGTAAGGGTTTCAATAGTCTAGTCATAATAATTTTTTATTGCTTATATAGCAAAAAACAAACAATAAAAATAAATAAAATAAAAAGAAGCCTTTTTATTTTTCACCAAAAAATTGTTACACAAAATAATTATTGTCAAATTTCAAAAATATAAATACATAATAGCTAGTGAATAATATTGTGTACATGATAATTAACATTGCCTCCCATTGATATAAAAAATACGTATTACAAGTAAACTAAAAAAATGCTTTACTATAGATTGTCTAACTTTGTAGGTTAACTTGCAACTTGCAACCTATCTATATTTATACCTAAGATTAACCTATCCCTTAAACAGAGACCGCAGAGGTCAGATAGGATAATCTTTGTTCACTTTTTTTATAAATAATTTTTTCTTAACTTTCTTATCGTGGTACACAAATATTGACAAATAAAATACATTTTAATATATTTCAAACCGTGCAGTTAACAATAAGTTAAACCAAAAATGAAGTTTCTTATTCTAGTTCAATTAAATTTCATTCTTTTCTGTTCTAGACTTTAAACATCTGATGCGTCGTTCGTCTACACTAGAGGTGCACACAGCTCGAGTTTCGCTCAAAGACATCGTCTGCTACCTTTCTCTGCTAGAAGCTGGTCGACCTGAAGATAAATTAGAATGTAAGTTAAACAATAAGAAATACTGAGTTCGGAGTAATAAGTCACTGTAAAAAAAAGAGGTGGCAAAGTTTAGGGAGGCCGAAAGGCACAACGTTACCCTGTCTTCGCCACCTGTTACTTCTTCAGTTGGCATGATTGTATATTCGATGTATATTTAATGTTAATTAACTTAACCAGTGTACATGGTTAACCAGGGTACATGTACGTGTATTATGTTTTTTTTAATTTTTAAATTTCATATATTTTTAAATTTGTTATATCTTTCATTTTTTCTTTTCTTTTTTGTTATTCTGATTGTGTTTTAATTTTTAATATCCGTTCGTTCTTATTTGTAGTTATAAGTCAAGTTTGTATGTGTTTTTTTCTTCAATATCTTTTTTTACTGTTGTCACACTATAAATTAAGCAGGTTGTGTTCTCCTGTTATACGCTTAACTAGTTTTTAAGGTGTAGCGAGTCCCTTTAAAAATAAAAAAAAAATACATACCCGCCGCTCGTCCCCGTTTGGCGACGGTACCCATAATGGGTTTTTCTGATATAAAAAAGGGAAGGGTGAGGGGAAACCCAGTACAATAAATCGCAACATAATTAAAACGACCCCACTTAGAGTGGGATATGGGCAAGAGAATGATGATAATTAAAATATTTGTAGAAATTAAGCAAAAATGTTTATTTTTAGTCATGTTTCGGCTTTATGATACCGATGGCAATGGGGTTCTGGACACCAACGAGATGGATTGCATTGTTAATCAAATGATGACAGTCGCTGAGTATCTGGGCTGGGAGACGTCTGAACTTAGACCGGTAAGTGATGTCGACTGCGACTCTCTTGGAAGGGTCATGGGTTCAAACCCTTAGCAGACACCAATGAGATTTTTTTTAATTGTGTCTAATTGATAATTGAAATTTATCATACGCTTTTCGATGAAGGAAACATCGTGAGGAAATCTGCATATCTCTAGAGAATTCTAAGGATATGTAACGGTATATCCTACCAATCCACATTGAAGCTAAGACCAACAGCTCCAACCCTTCTTTCCATAAAAGAAAAGAGGAAGACTATGCCTAGCAGTGGAATAGTAACAGGACGTTGCTTCACTTTACTTTATGAAAATGAAGTTTATGTGAAATTGTGTGAATAGTGAAAAACAACTAAGTTAAATTAATAGGAGAAACAAAAAGTTTTATCACTTTTACGATAATTACACGGAAGGAATGTGAAATTTGGCGGATTTTAGCAAAATACCTTATAATTTGTGTTTTTTTTTTTATAATTAAATCTTTGCATCACAGATTTTGCAAGATATGATGGTGGAGATAGATTATGATGCTGATGGCACTGTATCTCTCGACGAGTGGAAGAGAGGGGGGTAAGATATCAATAAACAAATTATACACAAAACATTTTTTAATCTTAGAAGTTTGAAGGTATATTATTATGTATTAATTACATTCCAAAAGCGGAAAGAGGAGGCCTATGCTATGCCTATGGGATAGTAACAGGTCGTTCCTTTTTTTTAATTACCCTTAAATATTATGTATTGTTTGACTTCCGTTTCCGAAGGAAAAGCAGATTTTTTTGTATCTAATAGACTCGATTTAATTGTAATCGAGCTTTAATTGTGCTAAATGTTATCTATATTACTCTAGCGGATTAGCCGTGAAATCATAACGGGCAGTCAGACAGAAAAACTTTCCCAATAACAATATTCATGTCACATTATAAGTCATATTTTAAAAAAAATTATGAGTTCATACATTTATTTTATATGTCATTTATCATTTTGCACGCTTAGTATTAAAGTGACCTAATTCAAAAAAATTGTTTTGTGGCAAATTGCAATATAGCGAGCGTAGCGCTTACAAAATTAGTGAGTGTTAAAGAGGCTCATAACTTTGAAAACCAAGAAAACATTAGCTTTTTTTAATAGCTCATAGCGTGACATCGTAGATGGCATTAAAATAAGGATAACAATGTATCTAACTCAACTAAGCCTAATATTTAATTCGGTCACATATTAAGCGTGCGATGTATATAACAGATAAAGCAGGGACCGACATAAGCTTGCGGCGCCTGCTTTGCGCTTTGAAAAAGTTCATAAGTCGTTTGTGGATTTGGGTATATAGAAATCCCGCAATCGATTTTATCTTTACCACTACAGCAGTTTAAAATCGCTGTTAAGGGGAGGCTGATAAAAAAGCCTACTTATTGAGGATTATATAGATGATAAAAATGCGTGGATATATTTACTCCTCTACCTCTACTGTGCAAGACAGTAATAACCAAATGTAACTAGTTATAAGATTTTTTTTGAAATTTCATTTGAAAAGAGCAACCACCGAGTTTCTTGCTAGCTCTTCTCGACAGGAACAGCTTTCCGAACTAGCAGTAGATTTTGATGATTCAAAAGCACTTTTTTACACGCTAACTTGAATAAAGAATATTTTGAATTTGAATTTGAATTTGATTTATAAGCCATACATTGTAAAATTTATGAGGTTAATAAAGATTATCATTATCATTATTATCATTAACGTTTACCCACACACTATATTGTCTAAAATCGAAAATGACAAGATGTTGCACGTTGCACTATTTATATTTTTACAGAGCTAAACATGCTTAATTTTTCATACATTTCTATTCATGTTTGAAATACCTGATATCCTTACAGCATGACAACAATACCACTGTTGGTTCTTCTCGGCTTGGACACCAATGTCAAAGAGGACGGTGAACACGCGTGGCGACTAAAGCATTTCAACCGACCGGCCTACTGCAACCTATGTCTGAATATGCTAGTTGGGTTGGGGAAGAAAGGACTTTGCTGCATCTGTAAGTATCAAGTTCTTCTTCAAACGAGACGATTATCATACATAAACTCTTTTATAGCAGAACTGCTGTATCAACGTGTACTACCATAAGCAAATCATGCACGATTACTGTGTTTTGGTAGTAATGCCGGCGACGAGTACTGCTCCTCCCACTGGCATGCACGCTATGACAGATCAAAATCTTACGCAAATAAAAAAGAGTATTTAAATTGCACAGTTTGCACTTCTTAAATTTATAAAATTACCTGCTAATCTGATGCTATCTAACTACGATATATATCAATGTTCTTGATGTTATGTCAGAGATTTCTCTTTACTAAAACCAAATAATAATAAATAATGAATAAATATATGGGACACACACACGATCGTCCATCCCCAAAGTAAGCAACTTAATACTTGTGTTATGGGTGACGGACAACTGGTAAATATATACATAAATAGTTTTAAGTACGTACTTAAATACAAATACACACCCAGGCTCGAAGAACCAACAAATTGTTTATAGAAAATGTTGGCCCTTGGCGGGAATCGAACCCGCGGTCCGCGGAGCTGAAGGCAGAGTCAGGCCTGTCAAAATAATGTCGGCCCTTCAAATTAAGTGACTTATTTCCTGCCCTTGTTGCAAGAACCAATCAATAAGAACTCGAAATACAAAGAAGAAAAATATATATTACAGATGACTCTTAAGTAAATCCATTGATCATAGGTTTGAAAGTGTATATCGATATAAAAAATAACTATTGTTTATTTGTGGATAGTTTGCAAGTTCACGGTGCACGAGCGTTGCGTGCAAAGGGCACCAGCGTCTTGTATTGCGACGTACTCCAAATCGAGGCGGGCTCCGGCTACTTTAGCTCACCATTGGGTTGAAGGTAAGCATATATTTTGTTGAACCAATATTTATTCTAATAATTAACTTATAGCCTGTTTAATATTGTACCCCATAATATGTTACATGACACATTTCAACAATTTGTGTGGTAACCGAATGGCTGTTTGAATTGTTATTAGCAACTAATTACTGCGCAAAACAAAAAGTGCTAAGCTGATTTCCGCGAATCAATGCCATGGATATAAAATAAATTTGTAGCAGGACCTAGCGACAATATCCTACTGTTATTATTTGTTAAGGTTTAGTTTTAATTAACATCTGTGTATCACGGGAGGATAAAATACACGTTCTTTCTTTATTAATAGGTCTTCTGAAGTTCAGAGGAAGAAATATAGTCAAGTATTTGGATTTAAGCTGTCTTAACAATGACAACTCTGCCCTCATTATATGTGTCTTTAATAAATTTATAATCTTCGTTTTATTAGCTACTTGAATAGGTTGATCTACTTAAATCATCTTTTTACTTTTTAAACTTAACTCATAGACCATCATGGATTTTTGCCTTGGACCATTAATCTCATCTTTGTTCGGATTTCCAAACAAGTGTTGTAATTTAATCATAAAAATGAAGTTTTGCAATGGAGAAACCCAATTGCGATTCCTCGAAGTCTTCGGCCTTGCAACGTCGGCAAATTTCGGGCACCTTAACAAGATCCCAGACGTTTTACTTATTACCTTCAATAGAATATATGTTATTAAATACAACTAACAAAATTTGTTTTAGGTAATTGTCACGGAAAATGCGCAAGGTGTCGAAAAAAGATTAAAGGATATAACGGAATCACCGGCCTCCATTGCCGTTGGTGTCACATTACAGTAAGTATCTTTAGATTAAATTACTAAGTTTAAATTAAACGTACCGTTTTCCTTTTCATTTAAATTATTAGTAGGTAGTTATGGGTAATGATTCCAAGCTTTGTAGGGTGGTATTTGTTTAACAACAAAGTCGCTATATTGGGAATCCTGACGTAGATTTCGCAGTATAAGGACCACCTGCGGTGCTCGTGCGATGATTGTTACGACCAACCTGGGATTCAGTCCCAAATTCGGCTTCAATAGGTTAACGCATATTATATGTTAAAAGTTGCGTATTATTTGATTATAATAAATAGAAATTTAAAATTTAATTACTCAAAAATTTGAGTAGGTATGATTTTCTAAATATTTTCTAATTTATATTATGTAATAATAGATTAAATAAACTGATCATATTTTATATTATATGATTATTTAGTCTTTAGGCTTTCATATAGGAACCTATAATTATTCCATAAATAATTATCCTTCGTGAAAATCTACATTTATCTTTGTTTATTCTTTAATTACTTTTAAGAGTATATTGGCGCCGTTGTTGTTCCTTATATAAATATTGGTTAACTTACTATAATTCTCATGTTTCATTTAATAATTGTTATATTATTTCAAAAAGAACTGTTTTATGATAGAAGTATTCATTATTACGCTTGATATGGTGAAAATCAAAAATTTTTGTATCTCTAAATTACCTCAAGGTGCTCCTTGAACATATTAGCGCCGTAATTGTTCCCTATATATATCATTGACTTGCCACATTCTAATATTATTTAATTGAATTCTATATAAATTTCTTAGCGGAAATCCCAAGACTTATTTCAGTGATATGATGTTTTTATAATAATTGCGGACTTTATTAACCAACGCTTTTATTTTTCCTATCTAGCTGCATAACCGTTGCGTTGGAAGCGCTGGCGGCGCATGTACTCTGGGACGTCACGCTAAACATATCCTACCACCAACTGCTATCCGGCCGCTTGTTCTTGACCGACAACGTTCATTACCACATCGAAGTAATACTGAACAGGTAACAAAATTCAATTTCGTTTATTAGATTTAGATCAGCCATATCTGCCAATCTAGTCTGATTGGCTAAATGAACCACTGTTTATAGTTTCCAAATTTACCTAATTAGTTACTGCTTATTAGCAATGAGTATTACAAGTAAAGAGAGTTCTTAAATTCAAAATCAAATTCAAAATATTCTTTATTCAAGTAAACAAGTGCTTTTGCTTAGTATCTAATAAAGCGATCGGTATTATTTAACAGAAGGAATATTATGATTAACGAATTCAAATAAAATTAATATTATTTACTTATTATATAATAATTTACGAGGAAATAATCTATACTGTACATTAAGCAGTAAATTATTATTGTAGTTTTGGATATTAAAAGAACTATCTATATAGGTTTACATAGAACATAAAAAGACGCAATATTAAATACGTTTTGCAGCAAACTCTCCCTATCTCTATATCCCTCCCGATCTCAATATCTACTACGACAGAAGAGAGGAAAGAAGAGAAGAAAGAGCATAGAGCACCACCGATCTCTTTTCAAATAACACCACTCGAGGGAACCTGCCCATTGCTAGTGTTCATCAATCCAAAATCTGGAGGAAGACAGGGCTCAAGGGTGCTAAGGAAGCTCCAGTATATATTGAACCCAAGGCAGGTTCACGATATAGCGAAGGGTGGACCTATGCCTGGTAAGTTGCTTATAAACGAAATATATTTGAAGGATATCAAATTTAATTCTTCTAGAATGTTTATGACGTCACCGCTTTTTTATCTCACTTTTCGTACTACAAAATATTCAAGTACTGAAATTATTATTTTTTTCATATATTTATTTGTTTGAAACTATTGAGCTATTTTATGGAAATACAAAGTATAATTAATCTTTCTATACGAAAACAATGAAATCGATGGTTACATTAATAGAATCATTAATTTAGAATTAATTGTAACTATTATAGTAATTGTAACTATATTAAATTATTACTATTCAATTCAGGCCTACCACACCGAACTGTTCTTATTCGGATTAATAGATAATTCATTTTCAAGAAATTCTCAAGGAACTTTTCTTTGCAGAAATCCATTGTCCCAAATCAAAAATATTAATCTTCTATAACCCCTTAAATAAGTGCCAAACCTGATTAGAGTGCTGTGATGGTTAAAATGTGATGGAAGCTAGTTTTCAGAATGGAGATATTATCGTTTTTTTAAACTCGTTTCAATGCCACAGGTTTGCAAATGTTCAAAGACGTAAGAACCTACAGAGTGATATGCTGCGGTGGTGATGGTACCGTCGGATGGGTTCTCGAGACAATGGGTGAGTAATGAGTAATGATTTGAAATTTCTCAGGCCCATTTTATTTAGTTCAGTCCTATTTGATTTTTCTCGTTCCCAATAGATTCTTTTCAGTCCTGTTTCATTTCGCTCAGTCCTATTTGATTGTACTCAGTCCTATTTAATTCGATGAGTTATAAATTTGACTTTGTTATGTACCGAACTAAATGATCAGTTCTGATTCTGATCAGTTTGATCCATTTTGATAATAATGTTGATGTTGATTTATAACACATATTATTGACGAATAAACGAAATCTTATAAAATCTAAACGCTAATTCCCTAAATGGAACTACAAATAGATCTATAAATTTATAAAAAAAAAATGAAAGTTTTTTTTTACAACTTAAAACTAAGGACATTGTTCTAATTCTTTTACTAGTACAATATAAGAACGTAGTTCCGACGTATTTGACTGATTATGTTCTAATAACGTACATCCTTACGGCTTGCTGGATAAAAAAGAACAGCTTACGTGCTAAGATATTTTAAAGACGTGAAACCTTTCAATAAGCCTTGACAAAATTGTATAGCTTTACTAAATGTATAAAGTATAGGTATTTGGATTTATTTGGATACCAAAGATATGTGAAATTCGCAGATAAAATCGAGACTGAGATTCGGCCGGCAGTTGGAGTCATACCGTTGGGGACCGGAAATGACTTGGCAAGATGTCTCCGATGGGGCGGAGGGTAAGCACCACATTTTATTACTTGTTAAAGATGAAAATATGTGATATTATAGCAGTATTAAAGAGTCGCTGCCCGCAGAGCTATAGAACATCGGTTGCGCTAGCAACTGGCGCGTACGGTGCGTCACTTATCGATAACTACTTATCGATTGTTCGAACGATGAAGAAATAGTATGCACTGGCACACGGTAGCTTGTTAATAAGTGCGGATAATTTAAGAAATACTATATTCTATTAATGTAATTAATTATAATACACACATCGAAACATCAATGGTGCGTTACTAAGCCTGCCGTAGGAGCGTAAATGCGATAGAGAACGCAACAGAGGTCGTCCTGTATCCACATTTAAATATCCCGCCGGCAGCGTCTCTCTGTTACTAGTATCAACCTACTCAATATGGTGTACCTGTGATCTTATTCGCGTAAAGTATAAGTTAAAATATCCTCAATTATGTACTATATTGAGGGACTATTTAATATATCTATTAGGGAGTATTTAAGTGGACTTATTCATACAGCTTTTCTCAAAAGTATACCTTTTATAACTGCACCACTTTAATTAGACTATTAGTGTAGATACGCTTACGTATTACATTTCAATATAATTGAGTATAGATTTCTGAAACAATTGCAAAGGTTTTAAAATTAAAAGTTAATTAAAATAGAAATTAATTTAAAATATAAATTAATACCAAAATATATTTTAACTGAAGGGGATTTTAATTTAAAGTTTTAACATAAAACTGGTTACTGTGAGTTAACCATAAGAGATAGAGATATGCTGTCGCGGACTTTTATAGTAATTTTGCAGATCTACAATTCTCTAGTACATTACTTTGTGTGTACCTCTGATGGTTCAAGCGGCGCACGCGACTTAAGCTCCAGGCAGGCGAGTTCTTTTGCAAACGCGAGACCTCTTCAACACAATTTATATAAAACCATAATGTACCAAGTATAAACCTAAACCATCCTAAACCATTGCTCTACCTTTTAGTAAAACTGTACAAAAATCCGTTCAGTAGAGAAAATCGTATACACATATAGACGGACAGCTTTTGGGGTTTGAGTTTTATAATATATTACATATTATAAAACATCATAAAAGTAAAAAGTACAGTAGAGCCTGTTACAATCCCACTGCTGGGAATAGGCCTCCTCTCTCTGTTTCTGAAGAGAAGGATAAGCTAAGACCTACTACGCTGCTCCAATGCGGTTTGGTAGGTTACACATATATCCAGAATTCTCTAGAGATATGCAGGTTTCCTCACTATGTTTTCCTTCACCGAAAAGCGTGTGATTAATTGCAATTATCTATTAGACACGTGAGTTTTAATAGAAAACTCATTGGTGCCTGCCCGGGTTTGAACTTGTGTTCCCCTCGTAAGAGTCGCACGGTCCCACCGCTGGGCTATCACAGCTTACCACTGGGCTATCACGGCTTACCACTGGGTTATCACAGCTTATTATTAGCAGTTATCATCATATAATATGTTATATATCGTTCATATCCGTGTTCATACCTAATCTATAGGTATGAGCACGGTTATTACAATGTCATCCTCCTGCCCTTATCCCACTTTACGTGGGGTGGGCACAACATGTTACAAACATGTTGTCATATGATTTGGCTACGTATTTTACGACCGGCCGCCTGCCTGACGTCAACTTACCTTAGTCGCCTTTTACGACGCCTCGGTAAGAAATGAGGGTGGTATATTCTTCTCAGCCGGATACCACACGGTGGGTCGACTTACCTTAGTCGCCTCTTACGACACCTCGGTAAGTAATGAGGGTGGTCTATTCTACTCAGCCGGATACCACACGGCATGGCTAGTACAATGTACTTTTAGCATAAAATAGACTTTCTTCTATCGCAGATTGAAAATAATATTATCATTACTTTTGTAATATGTCTCAGCTAAGTAACGCATCATGCCATAAACTTATTAAAACAATCAGCTATGCAGTTTTGTTGCTAGCTGTTGGTATCGTGTTTCACGATGACATCATTTTCAGCAGTGTCTTGTTGCTGTTTTGCACGACGGTTCCTAACATTTCGTATTTATATTATGTACATAATAATTTAAAGCTACGTATTTTTTTAAATATCTCCGTTTTGCATCTAACAAACTATAGGATTATTCTGCCATTGTAATTACAATTAAGAATAAGCAATATAACAGAACTAACTACTTTGCTACGCACCTTAAAGTGCGTAGATTTTGCCTGCCCGTGCGGATTATAGCAAAGTAGTTAGTTCTGTTATATTGCTTGTAATATGGAGTTCCGCAAAGTAACGCCTGCTTCTATAAATCACACAATTAAGAATGTTTATTTTTCTTCGCTCCCAAAATGTTGTTCCATAAGTGATTTTTTTACATGTACAAATTAATGAAAAATGTTCTATATCCGGTGTCTCCAATCGATAGTTCTTGGGCGTGGTATAGGGTTGCCCACTTATTTCGTAAAAGGAAAATGTTATATATAGGTCTAAGAAGAATATTAAACATATTTTAGATAAATGAACAGTATTTTATTTAGTTAGTGTGCCCGCCACAGTAATCGTATAAAGAACTTACGAAACAGGGCCCCGTATAGTCTTGAAACTAGTCGGGTTCACCCGATAGAATAAGCCATGAGTATAGCCGGTTCCTACATATTAATCTATGAATACAACACACGTTAGTCTAAATTTGAAAAAAAAAATTATTTATTTAATATTTTAAATACATATTTTTTTGAACTTCTTGCACAACTATTTTGAAACTTTTTAAAAACTTTTATACCTACCATACTTACGCCTTACCATAATCTATGGATACTTATTATAAATAAATATACACAATTATAAAAAGATTGACGATGCATATAACAGACAAAGTAGAAACCAACATAAGCTTGCGATTCCTTCTTTGCGCCTTGCAAAAGTACATAAATAAGTCTTTTGTGGGTGTGGGTATAAGAAAGATTCTTTTATAAAATTCCGCAATCTACTTTAACTTTAATATTAGAGCATTTTAAAAACACTATTCAAAATAGGCTACTACATAAAGCCTATTGAGGATTACTGACGATAAGAATGCGTGGATATAGCTACTCTTCGACCCTGTACAAGTAACATCAATAACTATATGTAACTAGTAATAAAAATTATTCTTTGAAAAGAGCAACCGCAGAATTTCTTGCTGGTTCTTCTCGGTAGGAACAGCTTTCCGAACCAGCAGTAGATGTTGACTATTCAAAAGCACTTGTTTACAAGTTCACTTGAATAAAGAATATTTTGAATTTGAATTTGAAACAAAGTCCCCAAAGGGTATATGTGATTGATTTTCTCATAATCTACGGAACGGATTTTTGAAAGGTTTTTACTAAAAGGTAGTGCAATTTTTCCGAAAGATTTAGTTTATTGGTACATTACGGTTTTATAAAAATTGTGTTGTAGAATTCGCGAATATTTTAAAAACTCAGCTGTTTGAAGCTTTAATCGCATACGATGCGTTAACCAACATGGATACACCACATTAATGGAATAGAGGATTGTAGAAAAATACTACTTAAAAAATGCTCGACGCCCTGTCTCTATCTCTGTTCTCTATGATTAACTTACAATATCTCCTTTTATGTTCAAAATTTCAATTAATCATTTACGTTATTTTAGAATCTGTTTGCTTGTGTTCAATAGCAATCATTATCTAAATAAATACGTTTTTTTTTTCCTTATACCGTATGACTCAAGTAAATACTTTGGAAAATTAATTTAAAATTTTTGTGACACACTTTCTACGCGGGCGGAGCCGCACAGCACAGCTAGTTATGATTTAAATTAAGTCGTACTTGTAAAATAAAATTAAGTATAGATTTGTTTTCTTTTCTTTTCTTCTGACTATATACAAAAATGTGTCAGTATCTCGGTCTAAAACTTTTAGTGTTTAGCATTTTTTATACTGAAAACAGTATTTTGTATACTTATACTTAATTTTAATTTTTAGTAAAAAGTATAATGAAGTGTAAAACAAATATAATAAACACAAGCTTGATCTAAAAATATTCTTTATTCAAGTACAAGTGCTTTTGAATCGTCAGTTCTGCTAATTCGGAAAATTACGTTTACCGAGAAATAATATAGGCGGTTGCTCTTATCAAAATAACATTCCTATGATTGCTTGCATTTCGTCCTAGCAGACTAGTGCATGGTCGAAGAGTTGCTAAATACAGACTTTTTTATCATTTATGTAATCCCAAATAGAATAGTAGGCTTTCTGTATCAGACTCCTCCTTAAGGCTAAAGTTGATTCTGGAATTTTATTACAGAATCGTATACAAAATACTATTTTCAACGGTATATTCGGCAACCCTAGCATGTTACTTGCATCGACCCGCGGCGCGGTCACGTTGCGCTTTAAAATCGACGCGCCCATACAGCAACTTACCTTGTTTCGGCCATTTTGATCGAGACCTCGCAATTATTCGGACTTGTATCAATTAAGATCCGTATTTAATTATTTTTTTCTTGTATTTAGCTGTAATCCTTTTCTCTTTATATGTGAAGTGTTTTAGTAAACTAAATGAGTAACCAATGTTTACGTTTAGTGATAATATAACGTAAGTACAGAACGACATTGACCAAGACTGAACTTGCTAAAAAAATCATATCTTCAATATTCAAAATTAATAAATTAATACGTCTTACTCCATAAATTATTTATAAAATTCACTTTGAATTTATAATTTAAACTTTTTTCGCGATAAATCAGTTTCGTTCTGTATATGAGAACAAAGGTGATCTAACTTAAAATTATAAAATTTATTTATATTTTTTGTATTCGATAATTACTTTGGCGATATTAATAGTTTGTTTTGAAACGAATTATTTTATTAATACAGGTAAGCAGAGCGTGTTTCCAGTGCTTATATATTTTTCGAAATCTTTGTTACATAAGAAAGCTCCGAATTAGCGGGTGAGATGGCGACAGGCATGCCACGTCATCATTCTCCCTTATCCATTCTAAGTGTGGTCCGCACAATATGTTTTCATCTTCCATTCACTTCAACTCCTCAACTCTGGCGCTACTCCTTTTATTGTGTGAAGAATGATATGCATATATCATTCATATGCATATATATTAAGGAAACAGGTATTCTTACGTTAGCTTCACAGTATATTTTTAGCAATTTGATTTTTGTGCATAAAAATATACATAATTATAAAAAGATTGGCGATGTATATAATAGACAAAGTAGGAACCGACATAAGCTTGCGGCTCCTGCTTTGCGCCTTGTAAGAGTACGTAAGTCGTTTGTGGGTTCGGGTATAAGATTCTATAACAAAATTCCACAATCAATTTTAACTTTGCCATTACAGCAATTTAAAAATACTGTTAAAAAGAGGCTGATACAGAAAGCCTATTATACCGTGGAGGCTTACATTGATGATAAGAATGCGTGGATATAGCTGCTCTTTGACCTTGTGCAGGATAGCTATGACAAAATGTAATTAGTATTAAGAATCTTCTTTTTTAAAAGAGCTCCACCGAGTTTCTTGCTGGCTCTTCTCGGTAGGACGGCTTTCCGAACCAGCAGTAAAGTTGACGATTCAAAAGCACTTGTTTACAAGTTTACTTGAATAAAGAATATTTTGAATTTGAATTTGAATTCTTCACACAATTCAGCCAACTTTTTTAGCCCTCTAGTATGTCCATGGCAATGGGCGTGGCATACGATAAATCGGTAGAAATTGACGCATCAATATGCTGAAATATCGACTGCGCAGTAGGAGACGCCGAACATCACCCGCTCTGCAGTGGAAAGTTGACCTCAATAATATTTGAAGCTTTTGAACGCATATAATAATAGGAACAAGTAAAATATATATTATTTTTAAGTTATATCACTTTTGTTCCCACAGCGCAATAAAATTTAATATCGTTGTAAATGTGACAACAAATATTGTAACTTACGCATTGCTATTTATTGATTGTGTTTTGACTTTTCAGTGACTTTTGATATTTATATTATTTTCTCTTCACTTATCGTAACGTGAGTTGATGTATTAATATTTTAATTTCCGTATTTTTTTTATTTCTATGAGTCTCTTTATTCATTCCCCTGTATTTTTTTTTTTACGTTCAATAATTTTAGCGTACGACTTTTAAAACTTTTTTTTATTAATTTAATTAGTCCTTGATTATAATTTGAATTTGACGTTCTAAAATAATCTTGTTACTTTATATTATATTTTGCGATATCTATTGATAATTTATAGAATTTATAGAATAAATGAAATGTTTAAAAAATAATCAAAATAAATTTATAGCTTTCGCGAACATTCCTTTAAGAACAGAAGAGCTTTTATACTCAAATCATTATTGTAGCATACAAAAAGAATATTTTAAGTTTAACAATATTCCACAGATTATAACACCTATTGAAATGAAAAAAAAAAGATTGTCTCATAGCCGGAACACAGAAGAGCAACGAAGAACTATGGTATTGGTCAAAAGAATTTGTTGAGATGGGGCAAGAATATTTGATAATATTCAAGTCCCATCTCAACAAAATTCTTTTTAATGCCTCGGGTATACGATTAATATTCCGAGGCGGACCAACAGTCTTCTAGATGAGAGAAGAATTGTCGTCGATGCAAAAGAATTCTGCGATAAAAAAGAAGAAAGAAGAATATTGTAAATCTCTAATTTAAGTTTTTATTAGTTCAATATAATTTCTTTTATTATTTCTTCGTTGTATTTTTTTATATTCTAATTATGTTCTTCTACTCTTCTCGATGGAACAAAAGAACTTTTTGGTTTAAAAGTATTCTGTTTAAAGTTCTTTATTAATTTTAATAATTTATTTATATATTTGCTGATTTCTTTAAAGAGTTCCATATTTATTTTTTTCTGTGAATTCCCACATAAATTTTTTTTTACTTCGATATTAATTTAATTCTGATATTTAGTTTTTTCAATATAAACATTAAACATCTGTTTTTACTATATTATATAAATGTACTTCCTATAGAAAAACTAGTTTCTTCTTTTCGCCAAACTATTGCTATTCATATAGTATTGATTATTATATTTTTTATACTTTCATATCGCAACCTTAGTATTAAAGTGACCGAATTCAAAATTAGGCTTACTTGAGCTTGATACATTATAATCCATATTTTAATACCATCTATGACATCACGAACTATTAAAAAAGCTAGCTAGTGTTTTCTTGCTCTTCCAAGCTATAGATTTCTTTAACACTCACAAATTTTGTAAGCGCTACGTTCGCTATATTGCAATTTCCCACAAAACTACTTTTTTGAATTAAGTCACCTTATTATTTATTTATTATTATTTAATTTTTAACTCAGTTACAATATCCATACTTGATTAGTTGATAGTAACAATTTTTCTTAAAAACTATGTTAGTAATAAACAATACATTAATTTTAACTAACCTAAACTACACTAAGAACTTACATTATTTACAAAAACTGTACTACACTAAGCATGAGATATGCAATGTGTTATTAGTTAGAATGATGAAAATATTTAGAGTAGATTGTTAGTTTATCTTATAACTATTATTTCTATTAATTTTAAATGTAATCATTAGTTATTAGAAATGGTTTTAAAACCATAAATTATTATGACGTCATCTTACCTTAGTCGTATTTTACGACCCCTCGGTAAGAAAGAGGGTGGTCTGTTCCACTCAACCGGATACCACACGGTGGGTCAACTTACCTTTGTCGCATTTTAGGACACCTCGATAAGAAAAGAGGATGGTCTATTCTACCCAGCCGGATACCACACGGTTAATTCATCCTCTTCGTATTATGGCTTTAAAACTATTAAATTTCAGCCCTATTCAATTCGGTATCATGAAATTTAATGAAATTCAAATTCGAAATATTCTATATTCAAGTAAACTTGTAAATAAGTAGTTTTGAATCTTCAACTCTACTGCTGGTTCGGAAAGTTGTTCCTACTGAGAAGAGCCGGCAAGAAACTCGGCAGTAGCTACATCTCTCTCAAACACTCTAGCTCTCTGATACACTCTAGTATTCTTATCATCTATATAATCCTCAACAGTATATTGATTTTCTGTATCAGCCTCCCTTTAACAGTTTTTTAAGCTGCTATAATGGCAAAGCTAAAAGTGATTGCGGAATTTTATTATAGAATGTCACACCCAAACCCACGAGCGTTCTAGATACCTTTGTATCATATGTTTGTAAATTATTATATTGTTCACTTTTTTTGTAATACTCAGTCCAGGTTATAAGTATATTGTATAGTTATGACTACAACATAGCCGGAAAAGAGAAGACCTAACATGGATCTTTCTACAAAAATGGTCGAAAGAGTTTGTTGAGATGGGACAAGAATATTTCAATATTCATGTCCCATCTCAATAAATTTTTTAAATGCCTCAGGTATACGAAAAATACTCTAAGGCGGACTAGAATTCTTCTAACTTACACCGATGTGATTCTCGGAGATTCTGCGATTGGTCAAAATAATAAGGAAGAATTATAAATCGATAATCTCTAATTATTTTTTAATTAATGACTACATTATAATTTCTTTTTAGGTCATATAACTGCAATAGTTATGCCACTATTGCAGCTCGTGAGCGATATTAATTTAACATCTTTACAAATGAATGATCCTACGATTCTACATAATAATTATGTTCCGATACCCAATTTTTGGTCTCCCAATATTTATAATCTCACTAACGTATTTCTCCATAGATTGTTAATATTGTTTTATTATTAATTTTCTAATTTATGTATTATAAATATAATTAAGCTTTTGATTGCTCAACTAATAAAGAAATATTAATCAATAATATAAATATAAAAAATATTCAACTACCATATCCAATTAACCATCTCATAATATTTCGATGACCAAAATGTCTTTGTTATTCATGTTTATTGAACCTAACATGCAGTGTAAAATATCGTAGTTCACTTCATTAAACTTTTATTTTTTTAATAATTACACGAAATTGCAAATTTTTGCGTCTTTTTTACATTTGCGCCGCAGAACCAGACTTATTATTATAGATTGACCGTTTAACTGAGTCCTCGACTGCGGGGTACAAGGGCAGAACGAGTACGGCAATTGAGGTAGGTGCAGGGGCGTTCATCTCTCGTATATCACGCTTCGTGTGCTTGCCGCCCGCATCGACCTCGGACGCCATTGTCGTCCTACCTCCGCGCCTTGTACATCGTAGGCGAGTACTCAGTTAAACGGTAAGCCTATAGATATTAAATACAAGAACGAAGGTAATTTTTTATAAAGACATACAAATACTAATGTAATAATCTTCCTATTTCTCAACGCCACCTTTTCATTACTTCTAGATATGAAGGAGAATCTATCCACAAGATACTGGACAAAATATCTCGAGCAAGTACCGTCATGATGGACAGATGGCAGATTCATGTCGAGAACTCTAATGATGAAGTAAGCAAAATTCAGGCCAATGTCTGATGATGTCCTTACAATTTACATTACATACAAGTAATACGCAATATATTATTATGAAACGATAAGACATTTTTTAGATTAGTAAGTTGAAAAGGTTAAAATATTCAGTATTTGAACAATAGTAATCATTTCTTTTTTTTATTTAAGCTTACGGAACTGTTTTCTTTTGAATTCGTGTACTTATGTCATAGAGTGTAATATTATGAAATTAGCATTCTTATTTTTCTATCTCCAATTTTTATTAATCTAATCTGATGTCAAATTGTTGTACACAAAAGTTCCTTTGTATTTATCAATGACAGTGTTGCCTGATTTGAAATTTATTATATTTTCACTATTATATAAATTAACACTAATATTATTCTACATAATACATATGCATGATAATAATGTTGCCATTATTAAGCGTTAATTTCTTTTATTATTCTGTTTTCAGTGCGAATGTGTACAGATGCCAGACTCAGCACCACATCCTACATCCGTTCCTTACAACATCATCAACAACTATTTTTCAATAGGCGTTGTGAGTATCTAAGCCCCGAATTATTACAAATTTTGTTAAGTAGTACATTTTAGATTCACGGTACAAAATAATTAAATTATTTTTCATAATCCGTGACTTATCACCAATAATCACTTATGATTAATAATTGAAAAATAATATTACCTCTACTTCACCACTAACAACCACTATATTAACAGTAAAATAGGAACATTTTCTCAATTTTATTGTTAAGAGAAATTCTAAAACTGTTTTTTTTTCGAACTGACTGTATGCTGTTAGCCTTAACGGCTTTTACAGCGTCACCGGGCGGGACGGTCGAACGCAGAAGCATCGTCGAAGTTGCGAAATGCAGAGAGTAGAGCGCAGAAGCTCTACTAGCGTCGGGAAACGTGGTCCTAAGGGTGCCTTCTGTGAGGCCGGACCACGGCTTAGGGCGACGCGTAGTGGGCTGATGGTATGACTTTGATCAGTCATTGCGACGTTGGAAGGGTGGCGAGAAGCCACGACCGACTGACGTCAGAAAACTGGGGAGAACATAAAACTGGGACCTAAAACTGTTAACTTTTGGCGTTGGGGGTCTTAAGTTGATGGAATGACGACACCTCAAAAAAGGTCGCATGGTGCCGCTGGAGCCAATTGATACGAGATCGTGTAGTGTGGAGATCTCGTGAAGGGACCTATGTCTAACATTGGACGTCAATAGGTTGACGAAGAAGAAGAAAACTGTTAACAATGTTATCGCTTTATAGTTAATACAATGACCCTCATAGTTTGCCACTACAGCAGTTTAAAAGCGCTGTTAAAGGAAAGCTGATACAAAAAATCTACTATGCTATTGAGGATTATATAGATGATAAAAATACGTAGATATAGCTACTCCTCTACCCTGTACAAGATAGTAATAACCAAATGTAATTACGTATAAGAATTTTATTTGAAAAGAGCAATCACCGAGTTTCTTGGGTTTTCTCGGTAGGAACAGCTTTCCGAACCAGCGGTAGATTTGACGATTCAAAAGCACTTGTTTAGAAGATTACTTGAATAAATAATATTTTGAATTTGAATTTAACCTAGATATATATTAAATTACAACGACGTAGTTTTAGAGTATTCAATATCCCCAGGATGCTGCAATCTGCGTGAAGTTTCACACAGAGAGGGAAAGAAACCCGGATAAGTTCAGCTCGCGGATGAAAAACAAGCTTTGGTACTTCGAGTTCGCCACATCCGAACAGTTTGCTGCTAGCTGCAAGAACTTACATGAGAACATCGATATTGTTGTAAGTAAACGTGTTTCACTCACAAGTAACTCCTTTAACTTACACTAATATTGAAATTACTGATTATAGACCTCTATTGATTTTATTTTAGGTAATAAAATACTTTCTGCTATAACCCGCGGTAAAAGCTGTAATGATTGTAGAAAAAAGTTTTCTATTTTTTTACATTTAAAATTGATGGTGATACCCCTTTCCAGTCATTGGAACAATTGATACCTTAAATATTATTTTTCATGGTGCGATCATTTAATTATTGAAATCATTGATTATGCTATGATAAATCACACTACTGTGATTTATATTAGTGCGACGATTTCACAGTATGCTATTAAAATCCGTATTACAGAAAACCAAATAACAAGGTGTCGAGGTGCGTCATTATCATAGTCACATAAAGACATCTTCTTCTTTCTCCTACCCTTATCCCACTCTAAGTGGGATTCGTCAACTCTGGCGCTACTCCTTTTATATGCATGTCATACTTCACACAATCCAACCATCTCTTTTTAGGCCTTCTTCTAGTCACATATCCATCCACATACATACTCAACACTCGTTTGATCACATGATTTTCATCCCTCCTCATTACATGTCCATACCATCCCAATCTTGCACCTCTCATCTTTTCTATAATGGGCGCAACTTTCAGACTTCCCCTTATATATTCATTTCTTATTTTATCAAGTCTTGTCACACCACACATCCACCTTAACATCCTCATCTCATTTCATCATCTTCTTTCATCCATCTTTTTCATTGCCCAACATTCTGATCCATACATTACGACAGGTCTTATGACCGATGTATAAATTTTCCCCTTTAGTTTAGGGGGCATTCGGGGGTCACAAATTGTGCCTGAGACCTGTCGCCACTTCATCCATCCTGCATTCATTCTATTCCTATTCCTATTAGTCTCATAAAGTCATCATACAAAAACAATTATAACGGAAAAATAATAATTTTAATGATAGTGATCTTGGTTATTATGAAAAATCAATAAATTTTGTGATATTATCACAAGATTATTTGATTTTTACTTATTCTCGGTGAATATCGAAAAATTTGTTATTTCAGTAAAATATTTTCCATATAATTACAATCTTTGTTAATTAACTACGCCTTGGAATTTCTATCATTAAATTATTATGATAGGTACTTAGAATAAAAGATTTAAAGTTAAATTAATTGTAGAAAAAATGTAGTTATTTTATGTGTATTTCCTAGTGTGACGGTTCATCACTGGAGCTGTCCAAGGGCGTAGCCCTCCAGGGCGTGGCACTACTCAACATTCCTTATGCACACGGCGGCTCCAATCTATGGGGTGCTAGTGGGGCTCACCGTCGAGGACGATTCCCGAACGCCCAACAAGGTAATTGTATTGTATAACAGAATTGGATGTCCCATACTATCTCTTGGATTATCATCTCAATTCATTGGAAACAGTTTGTCTTGCCATATCTGGCGACTTCAATTCTGCAAATTTTTTTTAATTACACGTGTCTTATGCATGCTTTATTAAAACTATGGGTGTATTTGAAGATATGCCTTTTGTTTCAGATATAGGCGACAAACTAATAGAAGTAATTGGTTTGGAGAACTGTCTACACATGGGACAAGTACGGACAGGTAAATTCCAAATCAAATCCAAATTCCTTAGATTGAATCTATATTCACAAATTATAACAGTAATTAAACAATAAATAAAATAAAACACTGCGAAGATGGTTAGGGTTTAAAATATGGGCTCGAAAGTAACTGAAAAATCATTTGATTGGCTTGAAAGATAGTGGGTGGGAGAGAGTTAACGGGTTAATAAATCAGATCAGGAATTAAGTCACACGACAAACAAACGCATGGGTAGAAAGCTCAACTAAGTTCAAAATTGCAGCTCTAAGCTTGTAAATGGAAAACGTAAGCTTAATTGAATAAGTAAGAATGCCACATGAATTCGAAAATAATAGGATCAACACATAAAAAACTCATATAAAAGACTTTCAAATGGATATAGAACTAGTATGAACAAAGCGTATAGAGATCATAACTTTATGATAAGAGATCAGACCAGAAATATATCCATTTCTCATTTCTTCCATTTGGTCCTAAGGTCTCCGTGCGTCAGGACGTCGGCTAGCGCAGTGCAGTTCCATCACAATCACCACTAAACGCACGTTCCCAATGCAAATCGACGGGGAGCCTTGGATGCAGCCACCTTGCAAGGTATTTTAAAAGTGATCGGTGGAATTCTAATGATTAATAATTATGTTGCCTAAAATGGAAACATTTTTATCTAGACAAATGAGATTGTTGTATTGAGGATTATATAGATGATAAAAATGTGTGGATATAGCTACTTCTCTACCGTGTACAAGATTGTAAAGACCAATAGTAACTAGTTATAAGAATAATATTTGAAGAGCAACCACCGATTTTCTTGCTGGCTATTATCTGTAGGAACAGCTTGCAGGAAGCAGTAATTGGCAGCTCAAAAGCACTTGCTTACAAGTTTACTTGAATAAAGAATATTTTGAATTTTGAAAATTGAAATTTGTACACTATAACATTACTTTACGTGATATTATACTTTTAATGATTTTCAACGACACACATGATTTACCAGCCTTTTAGCAGCCACGTTTGATTTTAAATTATCCACTCGGTAAAATTTCTAATAACATGGCATCTTCTATGAGGTAATCACTATTACAAGAACTTTTGATCCCGCGCATTCATTGTAAGTTCTAGTTATTTGCTCAATCATCTACTATAGCTTTAAGATTTCTTGAATAAGGTAGGCTACAGTTATTCGTCAGATCTATCAATTTCTGATTCTCTCGTGTCTCATATCGCCTTTTAGTGTACCCAAACTGAAGACTGAAGCTTCTTAAATTTAAAAGGAGAAACTTAGAAATATCTTATTTCTGTTTAAAAATTTATTGGACTGCCACAACGAAAATTGGTACAAAACTTTTTTCTTCCTTCACCATAAAGCAGGAGACGTACATATTAAGCACTAATTCAATTAATTAATTAAAGCACGTTAGCTACACCGTTTGCCCGTACATCCGTAGGCATTTTTGCTAATAAACGCGGCCAATGTATGTAAATTTTCTTTTCCAGATAACCATAACTCACAAGAACCAAGTGCCAATGCTGATGGCACCAGCACCAGAAAAGGGTCGCAGTTTCTTCAAACTATTTACCCACTGTTAGTCCTCTCACTCATTCCAATATAACTCGTTACAGGTCAGAAAGAGACAAAACATGGATTTGCATCGGTTTGTCGTCATATATTAGTGTCAATGTGTTATTCTTATATTAGTGTGTGTGATTATATAATATGATGTTACAGATAAGTAATTTTTTGCTTTTTGTGTTTTATTTAAAAAGTAATATATCAATAATATAATAAAGTATACGTCAATAAAAGGCAAATACCTAACACTTTATGAAATTCAGGTTTGCATATTTTACAAAGGTTTTAGTTTTGCCAAAAATTAATAGAATCGCAGTAAGCTTGTGAATGTTATGTATTATGTTGAGTGAATTTCGATCATTGGTGATTTCATTTCTTAGATCACGTAAAGTTATAAGCTTGGCTGTGCTTAGTTATTATCGTACCGACATAATTTATATGAAATACTGCCTTTTTTCCTGAATATTTTTTCATTAACCAATTAATAAAAATTTCTTCTTCTTCCTAAAATATTTTGCGTTTCATAAATTCCTATTTTGTATATTTATATTTATGTTATATCATATTTTTCTTGACTTATTTCAAAATTGCCGCTCTAAACTTTAACATATGACGTCACATAAACGATTATTGTTATGTAAAGAAACTCTAGAACAAAAATATCAACGAAGTATTTATTTATCCCGCTATTTTGTTCAATGGCAATTGTGCTGCCGAATTAAAAAATATTTTTCCTTTTTTTTAACATATCAAGGTATTTGTAACAAATTATTATTTAAGAATATTTTAAGTTTTCTATCCTTACTCATTTCAATTATTATTCTCATATAAACTTAACTTTTCTTGCATTACTTGGATTTGTTTTCAGATTTTTCTTATTTTTGATCATATATAAAATATATGAGCGTTTAACTTTATAATTATATTTATAACATAGATAAATAGATAATTAATAGAATATAATGTATCAGACGATTCAGCATTACAGATTCATTTCATTCTTACCATATAAAAATCCTACTGTGTTCTATATTTTAGGTTATAACTTTCTTATTATAAAATAGTAATTATAAAAGTAAAACATAAAAAAGACTACGAAATCTTTAAAAAAATAGCTTCTTAAGTCGATATTTTGTGCTTAGTATCAGTCGCTCCGAAATTGTACCAAAAAAATGATACGTCCATTTTTGAGGTTATACGATATTTAGGATTTACGTGCGAATATATATTGCGCATAAAATATACTTAGATAATAATACCATATTTACGATATCGCATCTTTAAAACGAAATCAATCAATTTGATTAATTTAGAAATTATCTGTTATGGTAATAAAACAACAGAAATTTAGTATATGTATTCCAACACCCTTTTATCTTATACTAGCTATACCGCGTGGAATTCAGTGATTTACGAAACTTTTCCCGAATTTTCGAAATTTTGAACATAAAAATAGTTATTGTGAGTTAACCGTGAGAGATAGGGACATGCTGTCGTGGACTTTTTTGTAGTATTTCTATATATCTACAATTCTCTAGTACATTACTTTAGCGTAAGTCTGCTGGTTAACGCAGCGCACGCGACTAAAGCTACCAGCAAGCAAGTTTTTTAACAACTGCTTGATCTTTTTAACACAATTTACATAATACCGATATGTACTTTTTACCTAAACCATCCGGAAGTATTGCACTATCTTTTCGTGAAAACCGTACAACAATCCATTCAGTAGATTTTGAGAAAATCGATTATATACAGACAAACAGTTTTTTTGGAACTTTGTTTCATAATAAGTATAGATATAAAATTCTCACGTCACAATGCTAGTTACCATACTCCTCCGAAACAGCTTGACCGATTGTCATGAAATTTTATATGCATATTTAGTAGGTCTAAGAATCTTTTTTTTACACTTAGGGTGATAAGGGTTGTCTACCGCTAAATTTTATTTTGGACAGTTATTTATAATAATTGAAAAATAGTTTAAATGCCAAAACAACGGTTTCCCGGTCACCTAGTATATTCCCAAAAATCTTTACCTAATGATGAAGGAAACATTATCGCACGTTAAACAACAATGGACGGAAGTCGTAAGAACTTAACTAAATACAAAGAAGCAGTTTTATCAGTTAAGGTGATCACTTCCGTGCATACAAGACATTATGAAGCTTAAAAAATAACATTAAGCACGTGTGTAAATATATGTAAATATATATATATATATTGTTTCTGTTTTTTAATCAGTACTGTGGCTTATGTGTGTAAAATACTTCACTAAATTAACTGATTTTTTTACATAGGATGCTGAAGTGTGTAGGAATATCGTATGGTCATAACACGGAATGAAAAAAAACATTGTACGTTTTACGATAGTAAAATTTAAACTGAATAATTTAAAGCTTAGTTCTTTCCTTTTAACAGATGAATTTCGTTATTCAGATGCGATTTTAAAATACACGATATAGTATAATTATTAGTATATAAGCTTTATTTAAGTTAATTAAGAATTGTCATATGCTTCAATGTCAAACAATTTATTGTTTCTAATGCAACTTTCGAACCAAAAATCTTATAATGTTAAAACTAATAGCCGAAGAATGAGCAAACTCTAGGTTGCTTATTTCTATACTGGTTTTTTTTTATTACTGTAAATAGGCAATTAAATATAATACGAAATTTTGTAACTATCAATCAACAAATTGTAATCAAACCAATTAGTACTGAACAAATCAAAGTACCGATAATTATTAGTAGTTTTGCGATCACAAAAAATATTAACTGGGATTTTTTAATTGATTTTAAATTTTTTGTTCTATAGCTAGGTTTTGAATTATTTTGTATTTTTATAATATCTTATTTTATTCTACCTCCATATATACTTAAATAGCAAAGTTATGTTGACTAAACATTTGTTCTACTATAATTTGCTAAGCTTGCGAAAGGGGAGCCGCTTTCGACCTGACGCTAGGTTTTGATACGTTAATTGCAAACAATACAGATCGATAAGTGTTTTCTAACAATTATATAGAATTTGCTCTGTCAGATTAATCAGATATTCAATGTATTACCAAAGTTATATTTACAATGAAATCTCTAATTAAAATAAGATCCTTGAATTACAATATTATATTGAGATAAAGTCAAGCTGAACAGGAAAATTTATTATTGACATAGTATAGGTGATATTTTATAGAATTAGGCGTTTCTTTGCAGCAGTCTATTACAAAAGTCATTATAATATGCGATTACCGATTGATCGCGGAATTAAACATCGCTTCGTGTAAAAAATGTTTATCTATTGTTTAGGTTGTTGTTTTAATAGTTGTCTATTGTGTAGATATACGATTGTAATTATAAGATAAAATTTAAGTTTTGTCCTAAAAAGCGCATATTATTGTAGATTATTCGCAAAACTAACGTTTTACTTTAAACACAATTCAACGCAATTCAATATTATATATTAAACTTCTATGTTCAAGTAACAAATTGTTTTCAATATCAGGTTCCTTATCAAAATTAGCATAGACAATACAAATAAATACAAGGCTTATTTTATGCTGACCTGATATTTTAGCTTATTTATCTTATTTTACAGATAATTTTTCTTTGAGATTCTTAGATTTTCACTAGATTTTATGGTTAACTACAAGGCCAGATATATCTATTATACGATTATGCCTCATGTATTTTTAGAAGACCATCATTATTTTAATTTTTTAATTTTTATTACTGTTATTATGCCTGGCAAACTGTAAAAAATTTATTTGCTCATATTTAGTTTTTCACTTATTTTATTCGTTTATTCTTATCTAATGATGAATGATGTTAACAACATAATATAATGAAAATATAATGTAACATTCATCATTTATAACACAATTGTAACACCCGTTATGCTTTCCGTTTATTTTCTTGTATTGAAAGTAATTTTAAATTCTGATTTTTTATACGTAGCTACTAATGAAAAATAGTTTTATTAATGTTAATATTGTTACAAATGTACTACTTTCTTATCTGTTCTTAGTAGGATCTTGTGTTGTCGATTAAAAAGAACAAACAATATATCAAATATAGTTCAAGAAAGTCATTTATGTGCATTAGAAATAGGAAAGGACTTAGAAGAAAGCCCTTAGGGACACAGTAAAACTAGTTGGTAGGTTAATCGTGAATGCTATATAAGACAGATTAAATCTTAAACTGAACCACATATCTTCGTGTGAGACTGTTATCAAGAAAGAACCTGGTATTGAGAAAATTTAAATTAGTGTAATAAATGTTATATTGTATATGTGTATATTGAATGTCTGTACGTATGTAGATTTGACTTGAGGCTGTCGGTACCTGATTTAAGTATATCTTTATTATTATATTTTTGTGTTAGGTTTTAAGTTGTTCAAACATGTCAAACCATTGTTGAACAAAAGTTGTAATCTGGTCTATTCATAAAATGTGATAAAATAATAGAAAAGTCACAGTGATTGGGGACAGATATCATTTTATTATACAGCATTTAAATTCAAGCAACAACTTACCACTTTTGTTCAAGAAGATATAGTTAAAGAAACTTAAAGGAACAGCTTAATATTAATTTTAGATTTAACATAATTATCATCTAGATAGTTAAATCTCGCTATTTTTCGCAAACCGTTTCAATGTACATTTCTACTACACAATACTTAAGAAAGTATTAGCGATATCTAGTTGGTGCTTGGAAATTTTTTCAAATGAATATATTTTGAGCTAATCCACAAAAATTTAAATATATACCCACATATTTAAAAAAAAATGGCCCTTGAAACTATTAAGGATTTTTTCTAATTTTTTTGTTGCTCCTGGAGAAAGGTCTCCAGAGCTAAAGGAAAACTGATCATAACAAAAACTACCATTTCAACTCAAGGGATATTTAGACTTAATTATGTTAAGTCTAATAAGAAAATTTAGGATTCGAACTAGAATTCGTCTGGAAACGAGATCATCTGAAAAAACAGTCTACGGTAGGGCACTGAAATTGAATTAAATTGAAATTGAAAATATACAAAGATTTATTATACTTTGAGCAGGGGAGCTATAGGCAGGCCTGAAGTGATAGTGACACAATAAATTATGAGAGGGAAGATAACACTCGTATACTTGATCTTTGCCTAATCACACATAAAAAAAAAAAGAAAAAAAATCACCCTCTTTGTTTTCCCTTTATTGTAATATGTCACATCCTAGACCAGTCTCGCTAGCAATAGTGTAAGAACTCTATGAAAATATATCTGTACTTTTAGAGCAACAATCGGATACGTCAGCAATATAAGGGCATATTCAGGGGTTGATCAATTAAATTAGCCCCTAACCAGTCCAAAGATTCTTACAACAGTGATGCGGAAACTAGTCTGGCAGTGAGGTCGTTAAAATTTTGGGCAAAATTACTATTTATAGCTTCCTCATTGTTTTTTATAAGTATTATTTCGTTGTTAAAAATTATACAATAATAAATACTTATGTCAGGTATCAGACAGTCTCAATTAATTGTTATTAATTAATAATAATCTGTTATTATTTTTTAGAATAAGAATTTAGCGTCGCGGTGAAACTTTTGAAATCTGTGCCAGCTTTAATAGAATTAAGAAATATTTATTATAATTATTAATTATTGTATTACCAATTATTAATTATTATTGTAACGAATATATGTGCATTTGAATGTTTACTAATTTTTTTAATACCCATATCGAAATCAATCCTGGTTAGCATAGTCAAACCTACATCCCTACCATGAACTCTTATTGCGACTCAATTGAAGACTAAACTATATTACCCGGCAATAAATAATGCACATTGATGTTTAGAACCATAAATATCATCGATGTTTAGAACGAAACAGCCGGCCAGTTCGGTTTCGTAGAGCGCTGACACTGTCACTCAGTCAGTATGTGATGTTTCACATGGGTTCGTCAGTCTGTGCGACAGAGACAATGATCTATGACGCAGAATCTAGCCGATTTTCTCTCTCTAAGCCTCGATGTGCATTATTTATTGCCGTAATATAGTTTAGTCTTCAATTGAGTCGCAATAAGGGTTCATGGTAGGCTTGCTGTTAGATAAACGATTATAAATCGGGACTAATCCGCAAATTAGCTTAATTAGGCATGAAGGCAATTAATTCGAATCCGAAGGGTAAAGTTGCTTATACATGGAGCATTTAACTTTATTCTTCGGACAGGGCGAAATGATTATGTCATTATCTGTCTCTCTTTTTCATGTGTGATAAGACAAAGTATGTGAGTTTCTTCTTGTCTCAATATTTGCTGCGACACTCTTATTAACAAGCCTACTCGTATGATCCGCTACTCCGCTATAATAACTCCATGAACGTAGCTGCCAAAAGTGAATTTATAGTTAACCAAATCGGAAATCGAATGTGGATATTGTTTGTTCTACAACTAAATAGAACAAGGAGCGTATGAGTTATCGGGAAGTAGAGTTGAACAATTACGAATACCTATAATATACCTAGCAATAACCTTGGAATACCGTGAATATGACAAGCCTAAACGCCTAACGCATTTCTTCTAAAAAAGGTCACGTCAATAAATCAATCACTCACTAATTAATAAATATTATAGTAGAATAAGCACGGATCGGACGTTTGTTGAAATTTTATTTATTAAATTCTTCTGAACGTCACTTATTCTATTTTTAAACCGGTTATCAATCGTCATTAAATCTATCCTTGTCTATTTGATCCTTGACGACATTAGTGCTTGCAAAGGCTTAATTGAATAAAGATATTTTAGATTTGATTTAATTGGTAAAGGTCACATGCTCTGATTCTGCCCGTAAGACTACTTAGACCTTACTCCTATTCATTCTTTCATTATAAAGGAATATATAAAGATAGCTTAGCATGATTCTTTACTTTCACTATGGTCGTCACTGAACTCATAGTCACTCAGCGGGAGATGGAACAAGCCTCATAAGATTCAGTCCAGTCCAGTGCATACGTCTACGTGATTAAATAAGAAATGAGGAGATCCGTAGAAGGACCAACGTCAGCCATATAGCTTAACGTGTCGCGAAGCTGAAGTGGTGAAGCGTCTCCGTACGAATAGGTGGACTGAAGAACTCAAAAGGGTTACGGGAAAAAAATCAAACGGGAATCAAAACGACACAATATTTAGTGATGTGGAGATCCCGTGAAGAAACCTATGATGGACGTCCAGCAGTGAATCTCCATCGATTGATGAAGATGAGGAAGATGGCATAGTGGTAGCATTGACTATCAGATGATGACGTTGTTTGGAACAATATATGCAACTTCTATTATATATTTCGCAGCCATGGCAACCATCATTGAAAATATAACGCGCAGTGGTGACACATTGCGGACATGCGTGAGATGAAGACAGAATCGTGTCAATGCGCAGTTGTAGGTATTATTAAGAAAATATAAAGTCGAAGAAAAGCTTGCAGTTCTTTCATGTTCACGATACCCTATATCACCCCCAATGTCTAAAAATAATGATGCCCATGACTATGATGGATTCTACATATAAATATGACTAGTTTACGCCAAGCTTGACAAACTAATCCGGAATCGAACAATAGTTATATCACAAAGCACTCAGCCATACCACAAATTATGTATATTTCTCACAATGTATATTGTATTCTAATAAGCGTGTAATTTGAGCCGATAGTCAATTCATTGTCAATAAATTTTTTTTGGGCGTGAATTTCATAGACGGAATGCAGTTTGTATTAACATAGTGACATTTAAACTGAATCCACTTATGTGACTGCAGCTCCTTGATTACGTAACTAATAATATATGTATTGCGATTATCTTATAGACGTTTTACTAGTGCTGTTTAGCAAAAGATGGGTCGATATCTACGAAAGATGTTTTTTTTATCTATAATCAACAATCTACTACTTCAAAATTTATCGTTGTACAAAAGTCCTTTCAACAGATTGGCAGGTTATGTCCATACCCTACGAATCTGAATTTCAAGTACTCGGTAAATATAAGATTCTCCTTTCTGCTTTTAAACCGAAACCCGTCACAGCTTGACAAAGGGTCCACCAAAACTCAACGTATCTGCTTTTTCGATAGTCCACTTAGTTGATTCTACAAATATTTCTTACTTTATGACACCATCGTACATGTTTCAAACCCATCGCCAGATATTCCCCAGTTATAATTTAATCACACTGCGAGGAAATCACTCTTTATACGAGTTATTCCTTATAGGAATACAACATCATTAGTAATACAATTTAATGGAAAACTAGACTTCAGGCATTTTTCAAAATATTTTGTCAATACAATATCTAACTTAATTGGAATAACTGTTCCAACTGTTAATAAAGTGCTGAACCTATCAAAATTGACCTGAAATTAAGGTCAAATATATCCTCGTCATCGTGATAATGAATCTTCATCGACAATTTTATAAATGTCGACGAAGATTCAACATCAGCATTAGGTAATGTTGGTAAATGTCATCTAATCCTGAGCTCATTCACGAGAGACCACAATAATTAGATGATCTATTATCTATATCGATAGGCCATAGAAACTTATTAGCCGATATTGATAATGAACCGATTTAGAATTTGACTCCACTGAGAATCCTGAACGACTTATTGAAAAATCACGAAATTTCGCAGTCAGTGAGTTGAAGCAACAAATGAATTGCCTTCTAGCATGACGCGGTTTGGTAACCAATTAGGGATATGCCTACACTTTTTTTACCTTTACAAAGCCAATTTAACATTTCAGTTGATTTGGCAACTAACTTATTATCAGTGTTTCAAGGCATCGCCACTAATTAAGGTAATAATGTGTACACCCGAACTATATTGAATACGCAAACTAATAACATAATTAAAATTTATTGCTTACATATTTGTATTTATGTAATCTTGCCTAAATGGTAAGACTGAGCGGTTCTATCAGAGTTAAAACGCTACGCAGGCACCAGTGACTTATGTTAAAATTTACGAGTCTAACTGACATTTGCAATTTATCACACGCTTTTCAGTGAAGAAATCATTGCGACGAAACCGGCATATATTTAAAGAAATGTAGGGGCATGTGTAACCTATCAATCCTCATAAATAAATAAATAAATAAATATATGGGACATTACTTTTATTATAGTTAAAACCTTATGAGTTGTCAAGTATATTATCATCGAATTGACTGGCCAGCCTGTGGGTAGTGACCCTGCCTTCAGCTCCGCGGATCGCAGGTTCGATTCCCGACGAGGGCCAACATTTTCTATAAACAAATTGTTGGTTCTTCGAGCCTGGGTGTGTATTTGAATTTAAGTATGGTATTTAAACTTATATATGTGGTATATCTACCAGTTGTCCGTCACCCATAACACAAGTATTAAGTTACTTACTTTGGGGACTGACGACCGTGTGTGTGTCCCATATATTTATATTTAAATCGCTTGCTTCAACTTAAATGTTCAGCCAGTGGTTGTTAAAAAAAAGGCCCGTTAATCGCCATTATAAAGTTTTGAAATCGGTCAACATGTAAGTTATTTCTGTTTAAACATTCGAGACACGCCGCTTATGAAAATTCAAATACATAGATCGTCCCTAATTGGCATGCATCTATATCGTTTTAGAAAAGAAGGTTCTTTTATGAATTTTTAATTATTTATGGTCAGCGGACCCGAATATGGTCAAGGGTGTGACTGGTTAGCTTAAATGCCGACTGTCTATGCCTATTTATGAATTTAGATCGTTAATTAACCCAGTATTAAGATTGTAATATTTGTTGCCTTTTAAAAGTATACGCCAATGATATGTCGTGTAAAACTTGTTGCTAATAATGGTCATTTAAAGCAACGAAAGTGTCACTTGTTAAGGAAAATTTTAAAAAATAATAAATAAACAATCGATTTCAAAGAATACGTGAAATTTAATTCTTATAATATAAATTATTATTTTATTAATATTAAATTATTACTAACTGTTTCACCCGCGTGAAAATAGGTTTACCACAAGTTTGTCCCGCGTAAATCCCTTTATATTATTCTTAATATATCCCTTTATATTAGGCTCAAAAAGAACATAATATTGTTAATGGAAATTTTGAACATCAAAGTAGGTATTGTGAGTTAACCATAAGAGATAGAGACATGCTGTCGAGGACTTTTTGTAGTATTTTTGTAGATCTACAATTCTCTAGTACAATACTTTAGCGTATCACTGTTGGTGTACGTGGCGCACGCGACTAAAGCTTCCAGCAGGAAATATCCGTTATTCCTTTGGGAATAGGGAAAAACATCTCTGTTAAAATACCTCAATTATTGAGTACAATTTAATCCCCTTTTCCATCGCAACTTTAGCTTCGACCTTTTAAAAAAAAGTATCCATCAATTTACAAATTTCTAATTCTACTATGTAACGATTTAATCTGAATTCCTTCACGCTCAGTAAATTTGAACTGCAAATTTTGCGAATCGCTATTTGTAGTATAGAATATGTGTGTAAAAATCATATCAGTTTACGACTATTTTATAACTGTGATAATTAGGTCTTATCTATTCTAACATTACTAATGTAAGTCGTATATAAAATATAACGCCTATCGAATTAATTAAAAGACATATATTTCACTAAGTAATTGAGAAGTTTTCCTCGTCCTTTCCAATAAATCGACAGCCGTAACAACATTGTTGAAACGAATACAATTAAATGATTCAATTTACATAAAGATATTTCTTGTTATCCTATATAAATTATTTGCATTCATATCAATTCAAACTCTCGGCCTATAACACCGTACTTATTTTGTGAGTGCCAACAAGTAATACATTACACAAATAACTTATGCAACAGTGAACCAAGTAAAAAAATAGCCCAAGTAAACTCTAACTTTTTCATTTCATCCTATTAACACTTTCTCTTGTTTCTTATGACACTTTAATGAAATCCCTTGGAAAGCAGAATGCCAAACACTTTACAGTAAATAATTTCGTGGTCTGGAAACGACATTCTTCTACAAATACCTTTTTTTACTAGACTTTACGCTAAAAATCCCTATTCCGGCAGAATAGAATAGACCACCCTCCTTTCTTACCGAGGTGTCTTAAGAGGTGACTACGGTAAATGCCGTGTGGTCCCGGCTGCACAGAATAGACCACCCTGATTTATTACCGAGGTGTCGTAAAAGGCGACTAAGGTAAGTTGACGTCAGGCAGGCGGCCGGTCGTGAGAATGATGATTTACTCTAAAAATCCCATAAGTCAGAAGCCTTAAGGAACGAACAACAAAAAATTTCGTAAGAGCTGACTATTTTATGAAATAAAAATATAAAATATACTATTCACTATTGGTTAATCGTGCACAATCCCTTTTACTTTAGTAAAAAAAAGGATAGAAAAGATAAATAACTTTTACCACGAATTAAATTGATATTAATCAATATTCATGCCGTATTTTAATAATATATAAGTTTAATAATAAATAACTTATAAGTTGATAAAATACGGCAAACATTAACTTGTTATACTATTTATTTTATACTCCATTTACTTTTATATCGCTATTATATCGCTAGCCGAGCGAGACCGTGCGACTCTTTCGAGAGGTTGCGAGTTCAGACCCCGGGCGGGCATGTGTCTAATTGATAATTGCAAATCATCATACGCTTTTCGGTAAAGGAAAACATCGTGTGGAAACTTGCATATCTCAAGAGGATATGTGTGACCTGCCAATCCACAGTGGGGTAGCGTGGTAAGTCCTTAGCTCCAATCCTTTTCTCCAAAAAGGGAGAGAGGAAGCCTATGCCTAGCAGTGGAATAGTAGCAGGTCGTTACTTACTTTCAATAGTTTATTAAATATATTTTTAACAAATGCAATTACTGTTATTTAAACTATTAAGTTTAAAAATAAGTAATCTCCATTTGAGAGTTACATATTTTTCGACTGGCCCGTTGGCGCTGTGGGTAGTGACCCTCCCTTCAGCTCCGCGGGCCAACATTTTCTATAATCAAATTGTTGCTTCTTCGAGCCTGGGTGTGTATTTGTATTTAAGTATGTATTTAAACTTATATATCTACCAGTTGTCCGTCACCCATAACACAAGTATTAAGTTACTTACTTTGGGGACGGACGACCGTGTGTGTAAATGTCCCATATAGTTATTATTATTATTTATTTATTATATTTGTTCTATATGAAGTTGATATTAAAGTGCATGAAAATTCTTAATCATTAAATCATGTACCGCGCCTTCATGTGACAAAATGGGACATCTTTATTCCATATTCTCTAAAACTAAATAATCTGGAAATACTGTAATACTGAAATACATCGTTCTAGTAAGGCGTATAATGATTTATTTCACGACATTGATATATTCAACGATAATATATTTTCCTTCAAAAATAAAATAAGAAAAATTCATTAAACATTACATTAAATAGTTAAGCTCTTAACTTACTAATATTTGTGTAACATTTTTTAGTGGGAACTTTGTTTGTTTGTTTGTTTGTAATCTCTTTATTGCATGTGTTAATGCAATGGCGGGCTTATTCCGTAATCGGAATCTCTTCTAGCCAACCACTTAACTTTATTGATGATATGTTTATATTTAAATATTCATTTAGTAATAGAACCATTGTTTGTTTCCCAAATAAAATGTCATTTAATTTTTTCGCTTTCTTAAAATAAAAGATTCCGTTCATATTCAAATTCAAAATATTATTTTTTATTCAAGTCTACTATTTCGAATCAACACTTATACATAACGCCGTCCTCACGAAACCGGTCGGTGTACTCTACATACGTTAAACGGCATAATGCCAAGGACGCTGAAGGTATTCCACTCTGCCATTTACACCCGAAAAGGGAGATAGCTTTTTGCCACCTACATACTCACCACTTGAGGGAATATACTTTTCTTTGATTGTTATGGTTACTTTGTGGATTTCCATAATACAAAAGCAATAAAAAAGTAAAGTAGCGCCCTGTTACAATCCCACTGCTGGGAATAGGCCTCCTCTCTCCGTTTCTGGAGAGAAGGGTTGGAGCTAAGACCTACGACGCTGCTCCAATGCGGATTGGTAGGTTACACATATCTCCAGAATTCTCTAGAGATATGCAGGTTTCCTCACGATGTTTTCCTTCACCGAAAAGCGTGTGATAAATTGCAATTATCAATTAGACACATGAGTTTTAACAGAAAAACTCATTGGTGTCTGCCCGGATTTGAACTCGTGTTCCCCTCGAAAAAGTCGCACGGTCTCACCGCTGGGCTATCACAGCTTACACAGTTTACAAAAGCAATAGTAGTACTATTTTGCTTTATGCTTCTATGTAATGCTGAAACTTAGTATACTATACAAAAAAAAAAAAATCCATCATCAGGAGGATAGGCTTCACGACAAAAATCGTACTGTAAAATCGTTAATTATTATCGTAAATCGTTTGGCAGTACGATTTTTGTCGTGAAGCCTATCCTCCTGATGATGCTTCGGTTTCGGGGCGAAACGATCGTCGAGGTTGTGGTGGTGGGTGTGTGTGCTGCTTTTGTGTTCGTTGTTGCTGGTGAATTGCGCCTTGGGGTGCATGTGGTGGCTGGTCCTGCATGTATAAGGTGCGTGGATTTTGCCTGCTTCATACACATTGGCTTTGCATGCATTCACTTAACCCGTGCGGATTATAGCAAAGTAGTTAGTTCTGTTATATTGCTTTTACATTAACTATTTATTTTCATACACATGCAGGATTCGTAAAAAAAACGCACAGCATTTGTCCTGATGATGCTTCGGTTGCGGGGCGAAACAATTGTTGAGTTGGTGATAGTGAACGTGTGTAGTACTTGTGATGACGGTGGTGGAGTTTATATATTAGTGCATGTGTTTTTACGAATCCTGCATGTTTCGGGTTAAAAACGAAAAGTCTATAGCCTTCCTCGATAAATGGACTATCTTGCACTCAAAGAATTTTTCAAATCGGTCCAGTAGTTCCTGGGATTAGCGCGTACAAACAATCAAACAAACAAACTCTTCAGCTTTATATATTACTAGCTTTTAAACACAACTTCGTTCGCGTGGACTGCAGTCTTATTATTTGAGTAAACCGTAATACTTATATTAATTATGTTTAAAGTGGTTTAACCTTAAAAGCTAGACATATGCTGTCGCGGACTTTTATTAAGAACTTTTAGAGAGGAACATTTTTGTAGTACATGGTTTTTGAATAACTTTTACTGTTGACTTAGCGCACGCAGGGAAAGCTTTAAATTTTGCCGTTTTCGCAATATTTTTTATTGCTACTCCTCTCTTGATAATTGCAATTTATCACACGCTTTTCGGTGAAGGAAAACATCGTGAGGTAACCTGCATATCTCTAGAGAATCCTAGGGATATGTGTAACCTACCAATCCGCATTGGAGCAGCGTGGTAGGTCTTAGCTCCAATCCTTCTCTCCAAAAACGGAGAGAGGAGATCTAGCCCAGCAGTGGGCATAGTAACAGGCTGCTACTTTTACTACTTTACTCCTCTCTTATTCCTCTTAGCGTGATGGTATATAGTCTATAGCCTTCCTCGATAGATGGACTATCTTACACTCAAATCATTTTTCAAATCGGCCCCGTAGTTCTTGAGATGAGCGCGTCCAAACAATCAATCAAACAAACAAACTTTTCAGCTTTATATATTAAGTGTAGATATAGATATTATTATATAGTATAGTTATCTACAGAAGTGTAGATAAGTAATATAACAAAATGGACGTATATTCAATTAATACACACATATGTTAGGAAAGTCACGGAACGCAGCGTGTGCAATTTGCATGTTATAGCATTATTGTTATAATACTCGACGCCCACTATTAAGTGTTGCTCGGTAATCAAATTGTTGTTTATGAGGACTAATATTTGCTCAATGTGCAATAATATAAACTGACGCATTATTACTTTATTGATGACAGGTTGCTACGTGACCGTTGTTTCCTACATTTGGAACCAGGAAACATATAGAGTAGGTCTCACTTTGATGGATACTATTAGAGTATTAATTTTACTACAAGTAAATAAAAAAAGAAGTAAAGTAGCGGCCTGTTACAATCCCACTGCTGGGAATAGGCCTCCTCTCTCCGTATCTGGAGAGAAGGGTTGGAGCTAAGACGTACCACGCTGCTCCAATGCGGATTGGTAGGTTACACATATCTCCAGAATTCTCTAGAGATATGCAGGTTTTCTCACGATGTTTTCCTTCACCGAAAAGCGTGTGATAAATTGCAATTACTAATTAGACACATGAGTTTTAATAGAAAAACTCATTGGTGCCTGCCCGGGTTTGAACTCGTGTTCCCCTCTAAAGAGTTGCACAGTCTCACCGCTAGGCTATCGCAGCTCTTATAAGTAAATATACAACCTTATTTAGATTTAAGAAAAAGAAATTGTTTTGTTGCCATAGAATCGTATTTAAATATTTTTACATTGTTAGAATTACCAATTTACATTCAATAAAAAGCTTAAAGAATTTCTAGCATTTTATCATTATACTAGCTGTGCCTGCGGCTTCGCCCGCGTGGAATGTGAGATATAAAAATAGTTGTTGTAAATTAACCATGACAGATCTACAAATCTTTAGTACATTTAGCGTATCTCTGCTGATTTATGCAGCGCACGCACCTAAAGCTCCCAGAAAGCAACTATTGACAACTGCGCGATCTCTTAAATACAATTTACATAATACCGATATGTTATATTTACCTAAACCATCCGGAAGTATTGCACTATCATTTAATGAAAACTGTATAAAAATCCGTTCAGTAGATTTTGAGAAAATCGATTACATACAAACAGACTTTTTGGGACTTTGTTTTATAATAAGTATAGATTGTTCTATAATTTATTAACTCTAACAGATACGAAAATTTAAGGAATTAACCATGCAAAAGCATCATAATCCATCATTCTTCTGCCCTTATCCCACTCTAAGTGGGGTCGGCATAAAATATTTTAGACATATTGAATCATTTGGCTAGATATTTTAAGACGGGCCGCCTGCCTGATGTCAACTTCCCTTAGTCGCCTTTTAAGACGGTAAGAAATGAGAGAGTTCTATTCTAATTAGCCGGATACCACACGACGGTTCAACTTACCTTAGTCGCCATTTGCGACAACAGGCATACAAGAGCAATGATGATGAACCAAATATCCGGTATTTAAAGAATACATAAAATACAATACAATTTGTGTTTAAATACAAAAACATGTTATTTAAACATGTTTAAACATGTTATTTAAACATGTTTAAATAACATGTTTTTGTAAAAGAATATATGGGTAAATATGAAAACAAAGGCATTATAATTGGAAATCAATGTGTGACAAAGTTTTTCCCGGGTAAGTCCTGTACCCGGCGGGGATTTGATGATAAAAAGTAGCATTTATGTACAACCCCCTCTATTTTTCACCGAAAGACCCGTCAAAATTGGTTCAGCTGTTCGTGAAAATTTACTATTAACCTTAACCCTCTTCAAAATTTGCGCTATCTTTCAATAAAAGCGGTACAAAAATCCGTTCAGTAAATTTTGCAAAAAATCAATCCAATTAGCGAATCTGAGCGTTACGTGTGCGTGCGTCTGTAACGCACAGCTTTCGTGAATTTGTTTTTGTTGTTTTTTATTTATTGTTTCCCACAGGTTTATATTCTTTGTATTAATATTAATAATTTCGCAAAACTATATAATAGTTTGTTGGCGAGTACCTACACGCTCAGCTGTCTATACAAAAAACATGCGCTTAATATTTTCTATTTTACATTGGTATTATTATCTATTACTATTACTATTACTGAAAGAATATCTATGAAATAGTGCTTTCAGTCTTCTTTTAAGAACTTCTTTACTGAATTGTGTCCCCAATCTAAAGACCTTAAATATTCCACATCATTATATAATTTAGGCACTAAGTAACCATTTAATCTTTTCCCATAATAATTTTTCTCCCTTTTATAAATTGTACATATTTCTTAAGAATATTGAGTCCAAGAGTGGAAGAGTAAATTAAACTTTAAAATCCAGTTTTGAGTTATTGATAATTCCGAATGCGTTTCTGGCAAATTGTAATTACATGCACCGCGGGGTTTATGGGTAATGGGATCATTTTGAGTGAAGAGAAGTTAATTATGGTCTTAAACCGGACAGTCTCTGATTAATATTCCCTGTTAACCTTCGTTGTTTGTTTATCACAATCTGGTCTTAAAAAAGTAGGGCTTGAACCGAGGGTTCAAACTATAGACACCCATAAGCTGCGATAGCCCAGTGGTGAGACGTGCAAATCACTAGATGATCATGAGTTCAAACCCCGGGCAGGGGTTTTCTTTTAAAACTTGTGTGTCTAATTAATAATTGCGATTTATCACACGCTTTTCGGTGTAGGAAAGCATCGTGAGGAAACCTGCATATCTCTAGACAATTCTAGAGATATGTGTAACCGGATCGTCGGATTAGTAAATCCGCATTGGAGCAGCGTGGTAGGTCTTCAAATCCTTCTCTCCAAATAACGGAATGAGGATGCCTATGCCCAGCAGTGGGATTGTAACAGGTCGCTACTTTACAAACAGAAGTACTTTGCTATAATCCGCGTGTGTTAAGCGAAAACGATTACAAAATCGAAATGCATTACGATTTTATCGTGGAGCCTATCCTCCTGATGATGCTTCGGTTTCGGGGCGAAACGATCGTAGAGATTTTGGTGGTGGTTGTGTATATTGCTTGTGTGCTTTGTTGCTGGTGGAGGCGTCTTGGGATACGTGTGGTGATTTGTCCTGCATGTGTCAATTATCCCACATAGTAACAGGTCGTTACTTTATTTTTTTAGACACCCATTGTAAAAAAATACTGAAACTGTCTATGAGTATTGCCATATTTTAAACGATTGTTCAAAGATACCGTCTGTATCTTTTACCCATCATTCGTCAATTCTGGCGCTATTTCTTTTATATGCATGTCATACTTCACATCTCCATCTCTTTTTCGGTCTTCCTCTAGTCAAGTAATATGACGTAGAGTTATAAATGATTTCGTATTTATATTTAAGTCGGTGAATGGTGTGTTGGACTGTCCGCAACTTCTAAAATAAAATATTTTAAAAATACTTTCTAGTGTAAACTCTTTGAACAATAATTTAGCCGAACTATAGATTAGTTCGACTAAATTCTATTCGATTTTTTCGACCCTATTAGAAGCGACAGTACAAACTTATGGGTACAAATTTAAGGGTGATATTTACAAGAACAATTTAGCAACCTTTAGATGTTTACTTTCCCAGTTAAGTCTAACCACCGAAAATATGGGCACCCAAAAAGCGTCCTATATGACCCTGACGATCAAATAACGATCTTAAACACAGGAACACATATCACACACACAGCGTCTTCGCCAGCGAAGAAAAGGTCCGAGTTTTCTGACGTCGTGGCTTCTCACCAACTTTCCGGCGTTGTACCATCAGCCCTCTACTACGCCTTCGTCCTCACAGGAGGCACCCTTAGGCGACTTTCCGCGACGCTAGTAGACCTTCTGCGGTCTATTCTCTGCATTTCACAACCTCAACGATGCTTCTGCGCTTGCCCGTCCCGCTCGGTGACGCTGTAAAAGCCGTTAAGGCTAACAGCATACAGTCAGTTCGAAAAAAAGATGTTTACTCCTTAGATCGATTAGTTGTTAAGGTGTTTTTTAATATTTATAGTTTTAGCCTTTTCTTTCCTTCTTTATTCGTATTTAGTTTAATTTTAAAATATAAATTAAAATGTTTCATTTTGTTAATTAGGCACGTATAGCACCATAAATATGCATGTTGTGTGCACCTGTAATTAAGAATGCACTTATGTAGCAGGATACAATATTGTTTGGGCCGTTGGCGCGATCCTACTGGAGTGATCCTACCTTCAGCTCCACGGGTCGTGGGTTCGATTTGCAACATTTGCTATAAACAATTTGTTGGTTCTTCGAGCCTGGGTGTGTGTTTGTAATTAAGTATGTATTTATTTAAATTACACGTGTATATATGTATACATGTATATATTTACGCCGTGTGATATCCGGCAGAAAAGAATAGACCACCCTCCTTTCTTACCGAGGTGTCGTAAGAGGTGACTAAGATATGTGCCGTGTGGTATCCGGCTACATAGAATAGACCACCCTCATTTCTTACCGAGGTGTTGTAAAAGGCGAGTAAGGTAAGTTGACGTCAGGTAGGCGGCCGGTCGTAAAATACGTAGCCAAATCATGTGACAACATGTTGTGCCGACCCCACTTAGAGTGGGATAAGGGCAGGAGAATGTATGTATGTATATATTTACCAGATCTGTATCACCCATGTCCCATATATTTATTTATTTAACACTCATTTGCTTACATGATCTTTATTTCTCATTAATAGATCACGAAGATCAGTCGTCGCTCAAAAATCTATATGGTTTATTTATTGTTATTAAAGTTTCGTTTGTATCCAATTCAAAAAAATCATCATCTTCATGCATGCATCACAATTTCGTTTCAATGATCATATAAGAATCGTTCAACCACCTTAAACCCAAAACAGATTCGTTAATTAAGCGCTGTCATCGCAACTTGATATGGACCAATTATAAAATAACTAGATAAGGATCACGCGCCGATCAAAAGCATTTACGCCAGCACGTTTTCGTTAATTAAGTCCTGTAATTTACTTTAATTAACGAATAAATGTTTCGACCTTCAAAAGTGTATAATGAATGCATCCACGAGATCTAAATACATATAGTTCGGAGCCCTGCACGCCGCTCCCGATGTCGGTATGCGGAAGGAGCCCACGTATGGCACTTGGCGTATTTTATGAATTGTACACATTAGCCGCGAAATGGATACGGTACAAAAAAGACGAAAAGAATATAAAACATATTGTTGTAGTTGTATTCTGCGGTTTAAACCCCAGCGCAAAGGTAATGCAAAAAAAAAGATAGGTAATCGTAGCCAGCTGGTTTCTAAATAAGTTGGACTCACAATGTGGAAGTATAGCAACATATTAATCAAAAACGCGAACTTTTCCGTGACCGTTTTTAACCGTCAAGGTCAGAAGAGTATCACACATATCTGGGACGATATCAGTATCACTCAGCTCATGATAGGAAAAGTAGCCGGAATAATGGGTGTTAGTCGAAGGAAGAAATCGTGGCTACGTAACAGCTGCCGAGGTTTTTCACCTCACGAAACATAAACAGAAATATACCCTGCTGACTGCTAACTTTCGATGATCTTAAAGGCACCCCCAGAAGAAGAATTTTCTTCTATGGTACCATAGACTTTTCAGAAATAAAAATTAATTACTCGTATTTGTTATGTCAGGTTTAGAGCACTGTACGCAAAATTTCGTATAAATTTGTTTAGCGGGTGGATAGGCACCAAAGCAGAACAAAGCGCCACACATATACACAGACTATATTTTTTACAATATTAATAGGATTTTGACATAATCAGCGATGAAAGAAACTCTATGTAATGCTAAATGTAGGGTGCACTATCCGTTTTAATACCGCATACATACACGCAGGATTAGTAAACTGCATATGTTACGAACCATTATCAACACTATTCTACTCTTACACTGCACACATTTACTAAAGATAATCTCAATAATAATCAGAACATAAGACACCACGATAAAATCTCGAACTAACGGTACTTGAAAGGGTGACCGCGTCCAAACTGCCGACAACAAAATAACTTGCATGATATCGATATATTTAACATCTCTCATATCCAAACACAAAACAATACAGACTTACAATTAGCAATTAGCAATACAAACACGAAACGTTTTTCCCGACATCTTGAAAATTATTTCATGAAGAAATAAAATGCCACATCCATTTGGGTACACGCGTAATATCATAAGTAAATCAATAAGTTTTTAAGAGCAGTTTTTGCGATGCACTGGACAAGATTTTATTTTAACAAATATACAGGCCGGTAGAATTACGGTAAACATTCAAGTAATTTAGGAGGACTAGTCCCGATTTTTTGAGGCGTAACATTTCCTGACGCTAGTTGAGTTTCCTCGACAATGCGTACGTGCCACTTTTATATTGTCAGTACAGACTAAAATACTGTGTAATCTTTTAAAAATAAGGAATATGACTTTTGACACATTATTAGTCTACAAAGTTTTGATAAATATTACTTTGTTAGAATAACATCTTAATTCTTCTAGATAATAACGATTGACTTTCCATTATATATCTCTATAATCTATATATTAATTGCTAATATATATTATAACGGAAATTATAGAAAATTTTGTGGCAATGGCGCAATCTATATTGGCCCGGAAAGTCACACGCCGCACATTAGCCAAGCACACGACGCGTTAACTTAGCTCACGATCTAGATATCAGCATCAAATAGTCAATCGAGTCTCGGCAAAGATTTGCTCTGCGACAACCAATAAAATGCGTAAAGGGTAAAAGTTAGTTAGGCAAGTTCAGTTGATGCATCCGTGGATTCGTTGGCTCAAAATAAATGAGAGAGCCTAAAACAATGTCACATTGATGGTGAGAATGAAAAGTTTTTAAAAACTTTTATTAATCTTGCAATGATTGTGATGAAGTCGCAATAAAAGTTCATGGTAGGCTTGCTGGTGCTGCTGCTGACTCCAGACGGGAAACGGTTAACAGTAGGGACATGAAATTTTGTTAAAAGCTTTTTTAAGCTTTTTTATTATTGACCTAATTATTTGATGGATGTCGAAATAATATATACGGACGGCCGTAAGATCTCAATAATATGGTAACCTTACGTACTCCAGAATATGGTAGACGTACTTATCATCTATAAAATGTCACTTGTCGTACCTATTTACGTATACTATTTAATGAAACAGGCTTAAGGACGAACTCAGTGCCTTGGTGCGGAAATATACGTAGTTTGCTTGTCCTCTATCTACTATTTTTTCACTATCTCTTGCCCGCGGCGTTGATTAATTAAAAGTATTTTTTATAACAGGTTATAGTCAATTTGCGATTTATATATATAAAAGTAAATCGTTACGCGAAACTTCCTCAAATATGTAGCTTCCTATATATCTAAAGATATATATTTTTTTATTTATATTATCCATACTTATATTATAGTGTGATAGTCCGTCTATCCGTCTGTCTATCTATTACGCTTTGACGCCTATTCCGCTGTGACAATTGATTGTTATGTATTGAAGAAATTTGGCATAACTGAATCTTATACATCGGGGTAATATGTAAGATAATAAATCTACGATGCACGTTGCATTGTAAATTTTTACGTTCCCAATATTCTCCTATGTAGGTAATATGTTCTGGTATTTGTCCACGATGCTATTAACAACTATAAATTATTTATTGAATATGGTGTCATAACGTCGCATGATTCATAATTCTATTTGAATAAGAACTCGTTCATTTATAATCTTTAATAATTTGCATTATCTAAGATTACATATCATTTAGTCTATAATATTATTTATGTAGGCTACATATTTGTGTAGGAACTAGGCACTTGACTGTTGTGTTTGAATAAACGTATTCTATTCCAAATTCAAAAAATATACTTATGACATGTAAATACATTTTTGCTCGCTCTATTTTTTTTTTTAATTACTTTTTTAAATGATTCTCGAAATCGTTCCAACATAAATTATTTTACCATGAAAAAGCAGAAAAATAGATTATTTCGGTGAACTAAAGATTATAACAATTATTTTAGATCTTCATCCAACCGTATTCAAATTTAAATTCAAAATATTATTTATTCAAGTAATCTTGCTTTTGAATCGTCAACTCTACCTATCATATTTCCTGTACTTAAAGAGGATAAGCTTTATACTATTCACAAACAACAAACCTTTACGAAAGTTTACTAAAAACATTTTAAACACAATAGATTAACCTGGAAATGTCTCTTAAAAAAATTTCAAAAATAATTTTATAGTCTTGATTCTGTGATTTTTATGTACCTTTATTCTGCGACTTTCCTATTTTCAAATTTTGATCTGATATCTCTGAATGCCAAGTAAATAAAAGTGTATTGTTTTTATTTATTAAATCTGTAAATATTTCAGTATTACGCGTATACATTGTACTAGATCTAGGCATTTAACTGAACAACCGTAGGCTCGGATAATGATGAATATTTCATCAGTAGGAATAAAAAATTCTATTGCACTTTAGTTTTTTTTTTTAAATCCGTTTGTATACTATAAATACTAAAGCACCGATTACGAGTAATTATCTTGTACATATGAATTAAACAGAGCGTGTACTGATTGATCATAAATTATAAATAGGAATGTGACACTTGAATTTGACGACCGTTTATTTATTTACTAGGTAAACCAGGCAACGCTTCTCTATTTGTATTTCTTAGTCTGCAAATTAAGAGTAAAAAGTATGTATCTAAACACAATCAAAAAAATAATAAGTCTATGATTTAAATTAAAGTTTAAATGCTTGATTTTTTTTTTTGCTTGTTTAACGCCTCCAATCTCTCCAAGGAGAGACCTTTGCCTGATATGGTACATTAAATTTTTTTTAATTTAAGTTCGACTGACCGATCACCACCTATGGTGATGTTGCTTTGTACACTAGCACTGCACGCATTCACTATCACAATCTAAACAACTGTTTCGTCCCGTAATCATAAACCGCATCATCAGGTATATAACAAAATCGCAAATATTCGCCATACATTGAGTTACACAGTTTTAGATATATATTCTTTTATGGTGGATTACAGCAATATAGGTAATATCACCATAACTTTTCTAATAAAGTTAAGTAACGGCCTGTTACTATCCCATGGCTGGGCATAGACCTCTTCTCTACGTTTTTGTAGAGAAGGATTTGGGCTGAGACCTACCAAACTGCTCCAATGCAGATTGGTAGGTTACACATATCCCTAGAAATCTCTAAATATATACAGGTTTCCTCATGATATTTTCCTTCACCGAATAGTGTGTGATAAATTGCAATTCTAAATTAGATACATAAGTTTTAATAGGCAAAATCGTTGGTGCTTGGCACGAGTTCGAACCCGTGACCCCTCAAAAAAGTCCCACGTTGTAAACGCTGGGCTATCACAGCTTCAAAACACCAACTTTTTCAGCTTACTTTCCTAAACTCTGTTTAATTCCGCAAATTATAAAATAACTCTTTAATCAATTGAATCTTATATGAACAAGATAAGTATTTAGTAAAGTAACGGCCTGTTACAATCCCACAGCTGGGAATAGGCCTCCTCTCTCCGTTTATTGAAGAGAAGGGTTGGAGCTAAAACCTACCACGCTGCTCCAATGCGGATTGGTAGGTTACACATATTCCTAGAATTCTCTAGAGATATGCAGGTTTCTTCACGATGTTTTCCTTCACCAAAAGCATGTGATAAATTATAAATATCAATTAGACACATAAGTTTTTAATGGAAAAACTCATTGGTGCCTGCCCGGGTTCGAACCCATGTTCGACTCTAGAGAGTCGCACGATCTCACCATTGGGCTATTACAGCTTTAGTATGCATTACTAATTAATAAATTTAAAACAATTAAAATTAATTAATTACCAATTTGCTGTACATGTAATATTATTGTAATTACCCGCCGCCTAATAATCCAGAATATAGCTCAAAGGATACCGACGCCGCGGGTTCTTTTCAAAATCAGGTTTCACTCTTAACCGCACATCAACTGGTATATTCAAACAAATGATCTCTAACGGTAATTACACAAGTAAATTTTAAACTAATATCAATTATAAGTATATAGCGAATTTCTAGTGTTAGTCTAAGAAAATAAAAAATTTTGTCCATAAAATTAAAAGAGGGAGAGAGGATGAAAAATGACATTTTATAAGTTCAGGTCGATATATTGCTTGCAACTTCTATCACAAACCTATTTCCTGCGTATTTCATTTTAGAAATTGGTGTGCTAATATTATTAATATTAATGTTACTTTTGAAACATTTTGCTTCAAACTTATTAATAAATTCTTTTTGTGTCTGACCGTCCGCGGAAGCGCGCTGCATGCGCTAGCGCCCGCGGTAATTACTTAATCATTTATAGAAATTTTTAAATCATTTATATGTCTTATGTATCCATTTCTTTCTTTTATATGTATTTTTGTAAAAGTGCAAAATAATATAATTACGTATGTAAATAAACTTTCGTAAATAAAAAGGTAAATACATCTTATAACTTTTTTTTAGTTTGCGTACCCTTGCCGTTAATATAACATTAAGGTATCTGCCCTAATGATCGCTCTTTAACGATAAGGCCCCTAATCCACACAACCCAACACTTCTTTAAATTTTCTGCTCATTATTATAAAAAGTATTATTACTACTGTTCCACGAAGTTAGTTATTTATGTTCAAATTCAAATTCAAAATATTTTTTATTCAAGTAAACTTGTAAACAAGTGCTTTAAAATCGTCAACTTTACTGCTGGTTCGGAAAACTGTTCCTACCGAGAAAAACCAGCAAGAAACTCGGCGGTTGCTCTTTTTAAAATATAAATCTTAAAACTAGTTACATTTAGTTATTACTGTCTTGTACAGGGTAGAAGTGCACCTATATCCATACATCCTTATCATCTAAGTAATCTTCAACAGTATAGTAGGCTTTCTGTATTAGCCTCTTTTGAACAATGTTTTTAAACTGCTGTAAAGGTAAAGTTAATGTAGATTGTGGAATTTTATTATAGAATCTCATACCCCAACCTACAAACGATTTACGTACTTTTGCTAGGCGCAAAGCAGGAGTCGCAAGCTTATGTCGGTTCCTACTTTGTCTATTATAAACTTCACCTATCGTTTTATAATTCTTTATATTTTTATATACAAAAATTACATTGTGTAATATATACTGTGAAGCATTTGCTTCACAGTATATTTATAGGTATTCTTGCAAATGCAAGAATACCTATTTCCTTAAACTTCTCTCGCAGGGAAATAATGATAAATAATAATAATAAATATGAATATGTCAACTCCTTGTTAACAATTTTTATTATTTAATTTTGAAAAACTAACCCTCATGTCGTTTTCTTATCGAAGCCTATATAGTTTATAATAGTCTACATTACTTATCTCTGCTACATTGTAAGATCCAAACATTTTATAGAAATACATTTTTTCATACTTTGCTATGCATAATAAATTTTCGCGGTACCATATTTAAAAGGAAAATTTTACTTTCAGTCTGGTTCGCTGTTTTTGGAACTTAAGAAGATAGTACTATCATCATCATTCTCCTGCCCTTGTCCCACTCTAAGTGGGGTCGGCACAACATGTTACAAACATGTTGTCATATGATTTGGCTACGTATTTTACGACCGGCCGCCTGCCTGTCAACTTACCTTAGTCTCCTTTTACGACTCCTCGGTAAGAAATGAGGGTGGTCTATTCTAATCTGCCGGATACCACATGGCTATTCAAAAGATAGTGATATGTCATTAAAAAAATAATATCGAACACTAACCTTGACGTCATGGCTATGCGTAATAAACATAAAATAAATTGCAAAATAAATACAGTCAATCAATCAGCGATCATAATAAAAGTCTGCCCTTCCCATTCCTGTTTGAGTCGAATTCAAGTTTTGCATTCTTCAAGGCATCGGTAAAGTTTCATGTAATTTCAATACATTTCAAACTAGTTAACATCTGTGGGTTTGATTGTACGTTATAAACTAACTTAAACAATGTTTAGAACCATTATAAGAAAATACTACTGAGATGCTAAGTACATTTTAAATGACAAAAATAGATATATGCCATGCTGGACCTTTTTGTAGGCCTATAAAAGATATATATAGAGGTTATCTATTCTCCTCTATCTCATTGTTTGGTATATCTCAAAGGTATAAGCAATGTTTTTGGAAGACAACTCCCAGTCGAAATTTTCTTTCATTATTTCGATATTTCTTCTGGTGTACCTAAATACACCAAACTTAACAAATAACAAACGTAAACCTTCCTCATGAATAGTTTTGTATATTAGTGGAAGTCACATAAAAATCCGTTAAGTTTGTTCGATGTATAATATCTATACTATCTTTACTTTTAGTAAACGTTTAGTTTCCTTTCTTTTCACTGATGTACCTCTCATGGAAATTAATAAGAGAATTTCCTAGCTCGATATAGCTGTAATAGCCCAGCGGCGAGGCCGTGCGAATCTTTCGAGGGGAACACGAGTTCAAACCCGGGCAGGTACCAATGAGTTTTTCTATTAAAACTCATGTTTCTAATTGATAATTACATTTTATCACACGCTTTTCGGTGAAGGAAAACATCGTGAGGAAACCTGCATATCTCTAGAGAATTGTGGAGATATGTGTTACCTACCAATCCGCATTGGAGCAGCGTGGTAGGTCTTAGCTCCAACCCTTCTCTCCAGAAACGGAAAGAGGAGGCCTGTTCCCAGCAGAGGGATTGTAACAGGCCACTACTACTTTACTAGCTCGATATGCTAAACCATATCTGACCCATTTTATCTCATCGGTTTATCTCATAATATAACAACAATCCTTATTATTCTGACTTCGATTTATTCAAATTCAAAATATTATTTATTCACGTGGACTGCTTTCAGTACTTTTGCATCGTCAGACCTAGAAGAACCAGCAAGAAACTGGGTGGATAATCTTTTCAAAAAGTTAATCATTGCAGTTTGTTACGCAACTAACTGCAGTTAATATGAACGTTATATACCTTAACACACACAACACATGCTACGTGTTTTACATATATGAATATATGACACAAATAAAACGAGCCTTTTTGAGTAGTAAAAGTGAAAAGTATTAATTGATAATATAGGTTAATAAAGCGCATATTCCTAGCACTAGACCGAAGTAGTCAAACCTAATTGTGGTTTCAAGAGCGTATCGTTTACAGTAACTATATATTCGTGTCAAGACTCTATAAACAGACAGAAATTTGACCGGTCTATCCACAGGTGTGATATCATAATTTTAGCAAAAGAATTTGAATCTCTATTGAGGTAATTCTGTATCAAATAAATAATTTATAATCACAATAATAAAACATACATACATTCTCCTGCCCTTATCCCACTCTAAGTGGGGTCGGCACAACATGTTAGAGATATTTCATTCTTATACCAGTCGAGCCATTAGTTGACCTTTAAGTGCGCGAATGAGTAGAGTCAACTTTGAAATTGCTGCGCGCACACATATACAATAGTACAGTCAATATTTTGTCTCACACATTAAAATAATGTAATTGTGTAATTGTAATGGTGGAGGGGCGTGCATTTTTAGAATGAAAGATCTCTACGAACATGTGTGATTTGGCTACGTATTTTACGACCGGCCGCCTGCCTGACGTCAACTTACCTTAGTCGTCTTTTACGACACCTCGGTAAGAAAGGAGGGTGGTCTATTCTATTCTACCACACGGTGTAATCACAATAATAAAACAAAAAACTTTAATAACCTTTGAATGTTGTAAAGGATTTGCCAAACCCCAATAGAAGTTTGAATATTAATTCATTATCTTACGCTTTACCCACCATCATTCTCTTACCCTGATCCCACTGTGTCCAAGTGGGGACCCAAGTGGGTTCGGCACAATATTTCTTCGTCTTCGATTCTCCTCTATCATTTGTCAACTCTGGTGAAAAAAAGTTAAGTAACGGCCTATTACTATCCCACTGCTGGGCATAAGCCTCCTCTCTCCGTTTCTGGAGAGAAGGTTTAGAGCTAAGACCTACCATGTTGCTCCAATGCGGATTGTTAGGTTACACATATCCCTAGAATTCTCTAGAGATATGCAGGTTTCCTCACGATGTTTTCCTTCACCGAATAGCGTGGGATAAATTGCAATTATCAATTAGACACATAAGTTTTAACAGAAAAACTCACTTGTGTCTGCCCGGGTTTGAAATTGTGATCCTCTTGAAAGAGTCGCACAGTCGCACCGCTGGGCTATCACAGCTTTCAAGGGATATAGCTCAGTGGTAGAGCACTCGACTGCAACTCTGGTATCACTCCTTTAATATGTATATTCACACAATCCATTCATCTTTTTTCGGTCTCCTTCGAGTCATATATCCATCCACATCCATATTTAAAATTATTTTGGTGACATGATTTTCATCCCTCATAACATGACCATACCAACTTAACTTACGCTTTATTATAAAGTACAGTATAGCTATGAACCCTGCATATGACCATTATCATCATTGTCTTGCCCTTATCCCACTGTAAGCGGGATCGGCACAACATATTTTGACCATGTTGTAATGTATATGGCAAGGTATTTTACTACCAGGCGCCTGCCTGATGTCAACTAATCTTAGTCGCCTTTTACGATACCTTGGTAAGAAATGAGGGTGGTTTATTCTACTCAGCCGGATACCACACGGCGGAACCCTGTATATATAAACAGTAACCCTGTGTATATTGCCAAAAGAAACAATATGTGTAAATTGCACATTGACATAAACTTAGTGGCTACTTGAAATATGAGTAAATTACTCCAGCAGGCCTACCATGAACTCTTATTGCGACTCAATTGAAGACGCAAACGAAATTGTTTTGCTTTTTCATACCATGACGTCTTAAAGACGCACACTTTAAGTCGTTGCCGAATGAGCGTTCGGAATTCATCCTAAGAACATGTGAGTAAAAGAGACAGAATTATCTATAGCTCATATAACGTTATCCAAAAATATTTTCAAAAATTACGACCCCAATGCAATTCACACTTCATGGTACGAAAAGAAAGCGGTTCGCGGTCGACGTTTACGTCTTCAATTGAGTCGCAATAAGAGTTCATGGTAGGCCTGCAGGTTACTATTTTTAAGGAAAATGCAATTCGATTATGTTTTAACCTAGTTAAACAATATAGAAAAACACGCGTCAGCTCACAATTTTATGCTACATTGCAGAAAAAATACGTTCTGTATTTCATAATTGTTAAATATGTAAAAAGAATGCAAAAAATTAATAAACTAAAATGTGCATTGTAAAATAGTATCTAATCTAATTAAATTTATGGTTCACAATTTTGATCATAGTTGCTGCCACATAAAAGGTAGCTATATGCTGTCGCAAACTTTTATTTGGATCTATTCAAGACAAACAATCTTACGGTATATCATCTTCGTGTAACTACAGTTTTAAACAGCATATGCCAAGGTATTCAGAGGATAGATTTTTTTCCGACTTTATTGACATATATCCTTAAATTACATAAAATTATTACAAATTGTTGCCTATAGTTATTCCGATGTAACCTATATTACTGTAAAGTTTTATCCAAATCCGTCCAATGTTTTTTCGTGAAAGAGTAAGAAACATCCATCCATTCTCACAAACTTTTGCATTTATAATATTAGTAGTAGGAAAATGAATCACCGAAATGTTTGTACGCGTATAACTATGAAATTATTATGAAAAAAATAATAACAGAAATTAAAAAATATATTAAATTTATAAAGTATTGATGGATTTCATTATGTGACACTTTGGTGCAGTGAGTAGTGACCCTGCCTTCAGCCCCGCGGGTACGCTGGTTCGATTGCCGAGGGCCAACATATGCTATAAAAAAATTATTAGTTCTTCGAGCCTGGTTGTATATTTGTATTTAAGTATATATTTAAACTTATATATGTAGTATATCTACCAGTTGTCCGTCACCCATAACACAAGTATTAAGTTACTTACTTTGAGGATAGACGACCGTGTAAGTGTCCCATATATTTATTTATTATTATTTAGTGTGAGATAGAAAGACAGGTAGATATTCATTTATCATATTATTATGAATAATTAATTGTACATCTGTGACCGCAAAAAATTTAATAAAATCAGAATGACATCATAAGTATTGCTTTTCTGCGAGGATTTAATATCGTGTATCTTATGACACTTTTTATGGGATAAGTTTTTGTTGGTAAATCTACACTGTTGTCGCTGTTTGCGGACTTCCTTACCTATTTTGATTTTTTTTGTATCTCGCACACAGCGTTATCCTAATTTTTTGCTCCCGCAAACTCATTAGAGGTTCTATTTACGTATTTATTACAAAATAAATTTAAAAATAAACACTAATGCTAAACACACAATTAACTTTAGTACCTGGCATAGATAATACACACCAGAGATAAAATTAATCAAGATTCACACCGATTTTTTTAAACGGTCGTCTGACCCTAATATAAGTCCCTAAGGTTACTTGTGCTGGTAACTATATTTATTAAATAAATACTTATATACCCAGACTCGACAGGACAAACAAATTGTTTATGGAAAATGCTAGCAGCGGGAATTGAGCCCGCGCCTACTGGAGCTGAATGTAGATCACTGCAAACTAAATCAAGGGGTCACTCAAAAAAGGAGGCCGCCGGGAAGTCGAGTCCTTGGATCCGATCCACAGCAGGCGAACGGAGTACAAACGACGCTTTTTTTTTAAACTAACAGTATGCTGTTAGCCCTAACGGCTTTTACAGGATCACCGGGCGGGACGTGCGAGCACAGAAGCATTGTTGAGGTTGCGGAATGCAGTGAGTAGAGCGCAGAAGCTCTACTAGCGTCGGGGAACGTCGTCCTAAGGGTGCCTCCTGTGAGGCCGGACCACGGCTTAGGGCGACGTGTAGTGGAGGGCTGATGGTATGACTTTGATTAGTCATTACGACGCGGAATTTGCGGAAGGGTGGCGAGAAGTCACAACCGACCGACGTCAGAAAACTGGGACCTCGTCTTCGCAGGCGAAGACGCTGTGTGTGTGTATTACGTGTTTCTGTGTTTGCGATCGTTATTTGATCGTCAAGGTCATACAGGACGCTTTTTGGACGCCTATACTCTCGGTGGTCAGACCAAACTGGGATGTAACTGGAGCAAGATATACAATTTGTCGCCGCAACTTCGTTCGCGCCAACTTTTAGGTACCCCTAATAATGTAGGCGATTTAGGCGTATAGGCGCATGTTGGCCATAAGCTGGACTCACAAAGTTCCAATGTGGAAGTACGTATTAACCAAAAACGCGAACTTTCGAACACCGTCATGGTTAGAAAAGTTTCTGGGGCATATGATTAGACACGAGAGGTATGAACTTCTACAACCGATAATGATGGGAAAAGTAGCAGGAAGAAGAGGTGTTGGTCGCAGGAAGAAATCCTGGCTACGTAAAATCCCGGAGTCGACAGGAATCGCGAGTGCAGCCGAGCTTTTTCACCAGCAGTCAGCAACATACGTGCTGACTGCCAGCATACATGCCTAATGATCGGAGAGTTCACCCCAAGAAGAAGAATAATGCTATATCTTATTATTTACTAGTGTAAAAGATTTAATCGTACGCCGTGTGGTATCTGGCAAAATAGAATAGACCACCCTCCTTTCTTACCGAGGTATCGTAAGAGGCGACTAAGGTAAGTGCCGTGTGGTATCCGGCTGCATAAAATAGACCACCCTCACTTCTTACCGAGGAGTCGTAAGAGGCGACTTAGGTAAGTTGACGTCAGGCAGGCGGTCGGTCGTAAAATACGTAGCCAAATCATGTGACAACATGTTTGTAACAGATTGCCGACCCCACTTAGAGTGGGATAAGGGCAGGAGAGTGATGATGATGTAAAAGATTTAATCGTGTCAAATGTAATCAAATTTGCTCCAATGATTTTACTATAAATAGCGTAACGGACAGACAGATTTTCGCCTTTTTATAATATTAGGTTAAATAGCCAAAACGATTATCTAAATAAATATACTTTGTTTGTAATTTTATTGATTTCTTTTTAGTATCCGTTTAAGTTAGCAGTTTTAAATAAGCTGACCTAGCTGTGATTGCCTAACACATTCACCTAAGTGTATGTGTGTGTTGCAATAATGGACACATTTAATTTCTAAACTAATTGATTCAATTATTTTGGAAACGTTTCGTGGACACGATACGTGCTGTTTACAAATACGAATACATGTACGACGTATGGCCTATTTAAAAAGGTTTTTATCTAAATTATCATTTTTATATATTAACTAGCTTTTAAGCGTATCTTCGTTCGCGTGTACTGCAATTTTATTATTTGAGCAAGTCATAACATATATTAATTATGGTTAAAGTGAGTTAATCTTAAAAGCTAGACATATGCTGTCGCGGACTTTTATTAAGAACTTTTAGAGGGGATTACGTACCTTACACGTGCAGGACAAGTCACCACACGTATATCCCAAGACGCCTCCACCAGCAACAATGCACACAAGCCATACACACAACCACCACTATAAATCTCTACAATCGTTTCGCCCCGAAACCGAAACATCATCAGGAGATAGGTTCAACGAAAAAATCGCATTACTCTTAACATTAGCGTTACATAGCTTTTCTCAACAAACGCGGAATATACTATAATAATGCTGTCATAACTTTTGGTTTTACTATCCGTGAAGTGTAGTTCTTGTTTTTAAATTTACTCCTTTTGAGCTGGAAAATATCAAGGATCATACAGTCTAGTTAGTCGTAAATTCATACTTCATTAAGATAAAACCACAATATCATGTAACTGACATTGTCGGAATTCCATAGTCGTTTTTAAATTATATCTTGAGCGAAGGCAATGGATAAAAGATCAAACAACATATCCGGCCTTAATTATAGGTAAATATGGTAGCGACCTGTTACTATATTACCGCTTCTGTATAAAGTTAAAAGTAGTTAAATAACGGCCTGTTACTGGCCTATGCCTACAGCTGGACATAGGACTCTTCTCTCCGTTTTTGAAGAGCAGGATTGGAGCTAAGACCTACCACGCTGCTCCATTGCGGATTGGTAGGTAACACATAGCCCTAGAATTCTCTAGAGATATAGAGATAGAGCAGGTTTCTCACGTTGTCTGCCTTCGCCGAAAAGCGTGTAATAAATTGAAATTATCAATTAGACACATAAGTTTTAAAAAAAAAACTTATTGGTGCCTGCCCGGGGTTTGAACCCGTGATCTTCTCTAAAGATTCGCACGGTCTCACCACTGGGCTATCACAGTAAAACGAATGGTAAATATAAATTAAGCAAATATTTTTTATAGAAAACTCATTAGTTCTACTCGGATTTAGAACCCATAAAACCCCTCGCAAATTTCACGGAATATCACCGTTCGGCTATCATGACCTTAGAGTTATTATACTAGAGAAGCCAGCCCAATGTGCCCTAGAGAGAAAGCAAATGAGGTTTAGATGATAAACCTCATTTGGTTTCTAAAGAGCAAGTAAAAGTTAGGCAACCGCCTATTACTATCCCACTGCTAGGCATACGCCTCCTCTATTCATTTTTGGAGAGATTGGAGCTAAGACCAACTACGCTGCTCCAATGAGGACTGGTAGGTTATTTACTCATATCCCAAGAATTCTGTAGAGATATACAGATTTCCTCACGATGTTTTCCATCACCGAAAAGCGTGTGATAAATTGTAATTATTATTAGACGCATAAGTTTTTAATCCAAAAACTCATTGGTGCCTGTACGGTGTTTGAACTCATCTCTAAATCGTCTCTAGAGTCTCACCGCTGGACTATCCCAGCTCTTATACTTATCTTTGTCTAATCATATATAAAAAAGAGAGACAGATAATAAGGTTCCATTTGGCTTTTGTTTATGATAGGTGGTTGTGATAGGTTACATTTAAGGCTTGCTTACTCTAGTATAACTCAATGATTTTTTGATTAAAGAGCAATATCTATACTTATTATAATATAAAGTCTCCGAAAGCTGTCTGTGTGTATGTGCTCGACTTTCTCAAAATCTACTGAACGAATTTTTTACTGTTTTTACTAAAAGATAATGCGATTCTTCCGCAAGGTTTAGGTAAATAGTATATTATGGTTATATTTACTCGTAAATTATGTTCAGCAGGTTGCGCAAATGTAAAAATAATCTGCTGGTAGCCTAAACCAAACGTCGCCCATCAGGGATACAATAAAGTAATGATCTAGAGAATTGTAGATCTACAAAATCTACAATAAAAATCCGCGATAATGTGTCTCTATCTCTTATGTAACCATAAGAGATAGAGACACATTACCAAGACTCACAATAACTATTTGGTTCTTCGAGCCTAGGTGTATATTTGTATTGAAGTATGTATTTAAAAACAATATATGTAAAAGTAATAATAAAATTATTTTATTTTAATTTTATTCCGCAAAGGATTCCGGATCTCCGCAAAGTAACGCCTAATTCTATAAACAATATATGTATTATATCTACCAATTGTCCGTCACCCAAAACAATAACACAAGTATTAAGTTACTTACTTTGGGGACGGACGACCACGTGTATATGTGTCCCATATATTTTTATATATTTACAGCTAATACGCTATAAAAATAAATGAGCACCAAATTTAAAAAATTTAAAAGATGAGTACTGAGGATAATCAGGGTAAGAATAAAAATATGGACGTATATTATAAATTATACTAACGACCAATTAATGGCTGCGTTGAAGCACAGATTGTTTAGCAAGCGAATTACATAGCGTATTATCTCTGTGATACGCAGTTAAATACATATAATTAACCGTATTTCATAAACAATACCTATTTCAAAAACACGGAAATACATACGTTGACTTTGGTGTCAACTAATAAAGAAATATCACAGATGGATTGTGATACTTCAGATTTAACTTCTGCCTGCGACTCGTGCAACCTTCGTACCATAAATAAAATAGTTTTTTTTTATCGACCTTTATTATCACACTATTGGGCAAATGCCTCTTCTTTTATTTCTGAGAAGTTGGAGCTAAACACACCACACTGCTCCAAAGTTGACAAATAGGTTTCAAGTATCCCAAGATTCTCTTAAGATATGCAAGATTTCTCACGCTCTCTATAGAGTATAGACATATCTCGTAGAATGTGATGCTTTAGATTTTCTTGAGACTTCTGCCTGCGACTCGTACTAGCTCCGTACCATAAATAAAACAGTTTTTTTATCAACCTTATACTATCACACTATTGTGAAAAGTTGGAGCTAAATGTCATCAAACTACCCAATCATACCCCAAACTTGCATATATCAAAAGAGTCTTGGGATCTCTTTTGATATATGCAAGTTTTCTCACGATCCTTATCGAGGATATCTATATCATATAGATTGTGATACTCAATATATTTCAATTCTGCCTGCGTACCTCCTACTGTACACTTCCGTACCGTAAATAAAAATAGTCTTATTTGTCCTTTTTAAAAAAAAAGAATATTTGAGGAGAAAAGTACTTGATGATGGTAAACATTATGTTTAGTACGCAAATCCACATTGAAGGGTTTTGGGCCTAAGTTCCAACCTCTTTTGAAATGAAAGAGGAAGCCTTTGTCAAGCTATTGAGATATATATAAGAGAAAATCTCTGTATGCAAGTCTCCACAATATGTTTTCCTTCATATGTTGTCATGGAATCGAATAGATGTTTGAGGGTTACTAGGCATCACGCGTTCTCAGAGCTTTATTATGCTCGGGAAAATGCTAAAAACTTTAAAAATGGAAAATCGATTTGTTTACATTATTTGCTTTTTTTCGAGCGTATTTTGTTTCTTCTTTGTCTCCACTTAACCATAGATATTATATTCTATATTATATAATAATTAGCGTTGATTAACTGCAACTTCATTTAGAAACTGGATATAACCAAAACTTGGAAATTATATTATTTAAATAATTATTAGAACGCTTACTTTCCCTTTATGGGTCCGAAATAATGTAAACGCTAAATTACGAATATAATAATCTATCTTATTTTAGAATAATCTAAATTCCTATATTCGGAATTTCTAAGCAAATATGACGGTTATTATGTCTAAAAATTTAAAACTACCCAAGCATGATTTATAAGAAAAAAAAAACTTTCCTTTTCTTTTTTTCTTTTTCCTCCGACTTAAATTCATAGGCGTTTAGATAATTGGCACTATTTAGACATTTTCCCACGAACTCAATACATCGGTGAGTAAAAAGATCGGATACTGCCGAGAATAAACAACCCACGATCCTCCACTAGCTTAGAGCCCCTTGTCTATAAGTTTCCTGCACCTTACTATGTCTTAACAGAACGAATATTCTAGTACAGAAAGAAAAAAATTCAGCAGTCATACAACATAATCTTATAATGTATTTTAAAAATTACGTTATTAAAATTCCATATTCAAAAATTCCAAATGACAAATATGTATCAAAGTGCCGCGGATTCCTTAAATTCCATTGAGTATAAATTTCCGAACGTGCATGAGGAACATAAAGTAGATAAACACGAAAGATATTGTAAAGAAAATTGTCAAAACATACCTGTTCCTTCACTCAAAATACCTTCTTCAAACAAACATGAAAAATACGAGCGAATTTTAACCTTATTTCATTAATGCGATATGTAATATTATATCAAAAAAGGATAACACTAATAGGGCAGACGACTGGCAGTATAAATAGAGTGTGCGCAAGTACACAATTATCAGTCTCACTTAGTCGAGAGGATATCAAACATGTACGCTAAACTGGTGAGAGAATTTATTTTATTCGAATTTTAAATTCATATAATTTAATATTGGCATATAATGTCCCCAGTAAAATCATAGAGTAAATTATAATATAAAAAGTTAAAAGATTTCTTCCGGTGTCAAAGACAATAACAATAACATAGAGAACTTTTTTTAATTATGGTGCCTATGAATTGCTCTTCCTTGCCATTATATTTTTTTTAATTTTCCTTTAGTAATTTTATATTTAAATATTTTTTTTATATCAGATGGCAAGACAATAAAATTTGTCATTTTTTAAATAGTACTATTTACAACTTATACGATCTTTTAAAAAATATTTGTTATTTAATTAGATTTTTTTAATAATTGGACTTCAAGGTCTTTGAAACTTCGAAGTCTTTTTAATATGTTGACATTAATTTATTTTTAATTTAATGTTGCCCTATCAGTGATGAACACGTGCTAACCAAACTGGATCAAACCTTTTAAAAACCTTTCATTAGGCAACAAGATTCACTGTAGAACTTTTCGCACACCATAATTTGTATTATTTTATAGCACATATTATGTCATTGTTGCACCATTATTAGAGAAATTTCTCAATTGTTTGGCGAAATTCCGTCTGCCGTGAGAAATTACCGTCAACGTCAAAAGTTCCGATTGCACTTAGATTCGTAAATAATTTGAAATCTACTCTGAAATCGCTAGCACAAGAAATTAACTTTGTTTATACCCAAAAAAATATTTTTTTAGATTCAAACGTAATGCTATCACTGTGGCAAAACACTAAGGCCTTGTTTATGCCTCAATGAAAATTTTATAAAATGTTAATTGTAGGACTTAACGATATAAAGAACCTACAATGCTGCAGCTTTGTTTTTTTAGAAAACCATGATACATTTCTAGCTATGTTTTCATAAACCGAATTCATAATTTGTAAAGGTGTAGTTAAAAGTTGACCAAATTAGATTGATAAGGTTAAATCTAATTCGTATATAATAAAAAGACAAAATTATAAGTAGTATTTACTTTACACACAGATCTTCGAAACGGCTCTTTTCGGCAACATCAAACCAGTGGATTTTGGTCTGCTGAATACTGTAGAAATTTCAAGATGTACTTCTGTACAAAATGTATCTATTCTACCCTAATGAAATCTTGATCCCAATATAAACATATCATCATCAAATCTTATCATATATACACTTCAATTGATGATTAAATTGAAATTCAATTCAATGATTCAAATTTAATATGCTAACGTAACAGACAGACAAACATGTATTTGCATTTATATAGCAGACTGATTCTGATATACGTTTTGTAAATTCGCACTTAGCCCAAAGAATCAAGTCTTATCAAAAATATGCTTAATTCAAGGCATTAAAAAAAGGCAAGACTACAGGATCTACTTCTTAGGTCCATACATCTCTTCAAAGACAGTCGTAGGTTAGCAATGTAATACTTACAGGCTGTTACGTTTATTTATTACATACCTATTCAGAAATAACGTTAACTAAATTGTACCGTGTTGTAACACAATGTCTTACAGTATAGAAAATAAATAAATTTCGTGTCATATGACCATTCTGTTGTATTTTAACGAACAGTTATACGAAAGCCGTAGCAAAATTGGTGTTTACGTAAACGTTGCATTGAGATGTTATGCACCATTTAACTCTACGATGTGGGGTACGTGCAGTTACTTCTTGTCCTAATTACATTGTAGATATTTGGAAATTTCCCGAATCGATAGTTAATAGTTATATAATAGGTTTGTACGAACGTAAAAACCAATAAATATTTGCTGATCAATGTTTGTCTATGACAAAGCCTTAGTAGTGATGTTATACTATTTGCAATTTTTTAAAATTTAGCTAAACGATTAGCTAAACGGTTTAGATTAGAAAATATAAATATTTTCTAATCAAATCCAGTATAAACACTTCTGAATTCTACTTAGGTAGGTAATTGATATTTACTATTCATCGAGGAAAGTTGCGTCTGGTACATATGTAAGTCATGATCACGCGATACTCATGGTGAAATGGCACGGGAATAGAATATATATAATACTAATACTCTTAGATTAACGGTTATTATATATAATCAATTCTAATGACTTAATGTACTCTCTAACACGCTTTGTGAAAGCAAATGGTTAAATTATCGCCTATAGCCTCCAAATTTCAATTACGCGTCGAGTACATTTCTGAACGTATGCATTTTTTTTAAACATACGCTGTCGCAAGCGGATTGTCAATTTTTTTTAATTTTTTCGTTTCAAGACCCAATGACATAAATCTTTAATTTATATGCTTATTTCATAAATGATGACAAATACCGCATTATTAATTCGTGAATAATCAATCACATAATCTAAATACAGGGTACAGGTTTGTTTGTCTGCCTACGCGTATTCAACGCGATGGTTATTATAATAGTGTAATAAATTCCAGATCTATGCCTTGTATATTTAAATGACAATTGAATTTAATGTCTGACATTCCTTTGTTCAATCATAGTTTTCAATTTTAGAATCCATTACAATGGGACAGGTTTGATATTAAAAAAAAACAACTAAATTGTGGTTTAGAAATTTAAAATCTATTATAATTGTAGAGATAATCTCAAATTCACAGATAATATAAAACATAACTTAATTTAATATATATTAAATTAATAACTTTTTATTTTAGAAAATTTCAAAAATAGAATTAGAAATAATTGACGATTTGAATTATCTCTGTCTTTATTACTTTAACTATATATTTATTACTGAAACATATCATACATACTAGATACAGCTTTGGCATACCTAACAAATTGTCAATTTTTAAAATTCGATTCTACTTATAATTAGGTACCATATCATTTTTACCAAGTATTGCTAGTTTAGATATTCGAATTTCAAATTTATTATATTGCAATGTAGTTCATATCGTATGCGATTTAACCATAGAGAAGACATTTCTTACACTTCTCATAAAACTTAGTTTGCCTGTTGAGTAAATAAACCTATTATTATTTTTTTAATGTGTTGCAATATCAATTCGATTCCACAGTTCATCGTCTGCGTCGTCGCCGTGGTAGCGCTCGCCCGCGAGTACCCGGCCGGCCTCCATCCAGCAGTATGCCCCAACTACCCCTACTGCGACACTAATGCCTTCGCACGATTCACTCCGGAAGGCCAGCCGATCCCAGAGTGGGTCTACAACCCTTCCATCTTGCCTGTAGCACCCGCTGAGTAAGTATTTTACGACAAGTTCCCTTTACTCTACAAATAGAAGTCTTAAATACTGATTTGTTTCACCTTTATTTGTACCTTTGATCATTAAATTTTGTCGTTCGAAAACAATTCAATCGTAGTAGTATTTCCTATACTCTGAAATCTTATATACCTTTATATCTTTTTTTAGGAATGATTTTTTTTAACCTTAACGGCTCGATTGACTTCATCACGATATAACTATAAGAGATAGTCAAAAATCCCTTCAAGGGATTCCCTACATCGGATAGTGCTAGTTTTGTTACAATGATGACACATCGTGCGATATTTAAAGGTTCTTCGTAAGTTTCGTCGAATAAAGTATCAATTAACAACGTTTAACTTCTTACTCATCGAACTTTAACTCATGAGCGTATTTAGGTTTTATTATATTTGTCTATGGTTTCCCAAAGCTTTGTATTTTTATGTTGCTAACTTAAACCAAATTAACTACTATCCAAGATTAAGTGTTGTTTATTACAACCCTCCTATGGAAAATAGATATAACTAATATTGTTTTTTTTTCAGCCCCAATGCTAACATTGCCCCGAAATACCCAGCTAACTTCAACGCCGCCGCGTGCCCAAATTACCCATACTGTTGGTGAACAGTTTAGTCCAGCGGCTCGCCTTCCGGACACAACACATGTGTTAATTCCAGATTTCAATACAAAACTGATACTGTAATATTTAATTTCTTCTAACATCTACTCTGCGTTTTACCTCCGGTTGAATGCTATCGTACCTCAGGTTGAATGTCATTTAATCTCAGTGTGAGTACTATTTTGCCCAGAGTTGAATGTTACTCGACTCCGCGATGAATGCTATTCCGCCTGATGTACAAATTTTACGTTTTGTTTGAATTCTGTGTATATTAGCAATGTTACTGCCATATTTTACTTGTACCTTATAAAAATTGTAAATAACACGTACTGATTGTTGCTCAGCATTTGGTTTTTGTAAAAAAATTGTGTAAAAACTGTAAATAAATATGGTAAACTAACCAAATATCTTTTATTCTCTCATTTTGTTTTTTTAATCTTCCTATTATTATTGAGGCCTAAGCACTAAACATAAACGCATTACATTGCGCTCTATTTATTTTTCAGAGTAATCTATTACAATCTTGATTTACAAGACCTATTGCTACATTTGTACAACATCAACAATTGCTACATCGACAATTTTTTTTTCAAAGTACGTTCATCTTAAAGATCATGAGCTGACATTAAGAATTTAATGTTTATAGCTTAAAAATATTGCAGATTTCATTGATTGAGATCAAAAAGTTTTTATTTTTAACATTGTTTTATATTATTAAAAGTAGTATAACAACGTTCTACTTTTTTATATGTCTCAGTGCGATATAGGATATGCACCTTTTAAGCTTTAACAACGCGTTGTCCGTGGCTCAAGTGAAACATCCACCTTCATAAGGATTTCAAACCAATTCATTTCTTTACATAATACTTGACTAATATTTTAATTGAACCCAAAACACCCGATAGGGTTCAGAGCACTTCTTGTCACATACTCTGACCAACAAATTTCGCCGATCCGTCGCTCGATTTGTTACGTTGGAGCAATATTGATAAAATTTGAAACAAATAAACTGGGTTATCGTGTAAGGTTAAACCAAATGATTTTTTATTATCTTTATTTAAACCTTTTTAAGGTAAAGGCAGAATAGATGCCACCAAATAAAAATGTTTATATTACCCTCTTAGCGCATAGGTAGTATAGGTACAGATCTTTCATTCTAAAAGTGCACGCCCCTCCAATGTCTTTACTCACTTATACCAGTCGAGCCATTAGTTGATCTTTAAGTGCGCGAATGAGTCGAGTCAACTTTGAAATTGCTGCGCGCACACATAAACAATAGTACAGTCAATATTTTCTCTCACACATTAAAATAATGTAATTGTGTAATTGTAATGGTGGAGGGGCGTGCACTTTTAGGATGAAAGATCTCTAGTAGCGTATATGCAGCCACCAAAGTTTCCACAGATTTTTCATTTAAAATTTACAAAAAATATTTCTATTAACCTACTAATATTGAATTGTCATAACTTTCCTAGCTTCCTCAGTCTTATAAAGGGTTAAGGGACTTTTGTCTGTTCGGCCCTATCGTACCCTAACCTACATAGTAGCTAACTTAAGGGATAAGCCGAAAGGGAGTCATTCATACACTGCAGCAGCTAGAAGAAATCAATGGGAATTATGGAATCTGAACTATTACACACATACACACACTGCATGGCATAGCACAAATCAATCAATCAATTATAATTCTCATCAATTTTAAGATTCATCGATCTCAAGAGAATAATGATTCTCTTTCCCTTTGGTTTCGCTTACATTCCATTAGTAAATGGTATGTATCATCTTATTTATTACATAAATATAATAATTGAGGGTATTATAACGCAAAGTTGACGTGAACTAATCCGCGGCTACAACTCGTAAGGTCATCATGAAGGACAGGTATAATCAAACAGTCAACATAAGGTCCCCATTTTCGTGTTATCTCACCATGCTTCCCATGGTGCTATCGCACCAAAGTACCAATAAAATATTATTATGCCATAGTCCGCGATAAAATCGCGTTTATATTAAACTATAGCAAAATAATATTTTCTGTACTTTTGTATTATGGACCTCAACAAAGTATTCAAATTCAAATTCAAAATATTCTTTTTTCAAGTAAACTTGTAAACAAGTGCTTTTGAATCGTCAAAATCTACTGCTGGTTCTGAAAGCTGTTCCTATAGCAAAGAGCAAGAAGCTCGGTGGTTGCTCCCTTCAAATAAAATTCTTATAACTAGTTACATTTGGTTATTACTATCTTCTACAGGGTAGAGGAGTAGCCTATATCCACGCATTTTTGTCATCTATATCTAGATCTATATCTCAATAGTATAGTAGGCTTTTTTTATCAGCCTCCCTTTAACAGCATTTTTAAACTGCTCCACTACAGCACAAACAGAAGTAACGCTTAATTCATTAAAAAATATAAAACAACGGCCCGTTACAATCCCACTGCTAGGCATAAGGGCCACCTCTCTCCGTTTCTGGAGAGAAGGGTTGGAGCTAAGACCTACCACGCTGCTCCAATGCGAATTGGGTAAGTTGAACATATCGCCAGCATTCTTTAAAGATATACAGGTTTCCATCAATTATAATTCATAAGTGATAAATTGCAAATATGAATTAGACACTTAAGTTTTAATAGAAAAACTCATTGGTGCCTGCCCGGGTTGAACTCGCGAACTCCTCCTAATTCATTAAACTATGTGAATTTATTTAAAAATCATTTTTTTAACTAAAATAATTTTTAGCATAAAAACGGAAACCTGCATGAAATTCAATCCCACGAAATCTTGTCAGCAATCAAAGTTCTGCTTACTAGGTCATCAATCGTATAATATTTAAAACCCGTAAAACAACAGGAGATGACGACTTACACGGTTAAATCAGCATAATTCGTTGGCTTCTTGTTTTAATAATACATTGTATTATAATAGTTGGCCATTTTGGTAGCGCAAGGACATATCTGAACGTGTTTACTTGAATATTATTGTAATTTAAGGGAAATATATTCGCTAGGTGTGAAACACGTTCAAACCCGTTGTCATAAGGCTATATAAAAAGTAAGGATACCTATAAATAAATAAATGAATAAATAAATATATGGGACACTTACACACACGGTTGTCCATCCCCAAAGTAAATAACTTAATACTTGTGTTATGGGTGACGGACAACTGGTAAATATACTATATATATAATATTTAATACATACTTAAATACATATATACACCCAGGCTCGAAGAACCAACGAATTGTTTATTGAAAATTTTGGCGGGAATCGAACTCGCGATCCGCGAATCTAAAGGCAGGGTCACTACCCACGACGCCATTTATCTGCGCATGTGTGATTAGACAAAGATAAGTATACGAACTTAAACTTCGATCTCATTCATTTTTAACAACATATTTTAAATACAACTTCCTTCAAATAGCTAAGTTAATAATATAAATGACACTATACTGCGTCCATCATATTATCAGTCTTTTGACAGCTCACGCTCATTAAGTTTTGTATTGCTTACGTACAAATATCATACAAATAATATTTGTACTTTATGGATGGGTACCGCCCACTTAGTGATGTCACACATAATGGTTACTACGATTATGCCACAGATTAAAAATAATCGGTAGAAATCGATGTTACGAGTATTAAAAGACATTTAATAACATTATATAAAGTTTTACTTTCTTCTTAGTTAATACATGAATACAAATAAAACAATCAGGATATTTTAATTTATTTTATTAGCACGAGTCGTCGGAATGATAATCAACACTAGACTCCTCCGATGAGGAGTCTTCAGTAGCAGTTATTATTAGCTCTTGTGTAGATAATATATTATCAAACGCAATATCACGTTCCCAATCAGAGAATATTACTCTTTTAGTTCTTTCCACCACACTTGCCCAGTTCTCGGCCGTTACGTGGGTGCAAGCATTTTTTAGCAATTGCAACATTTTATTCGCTGTGAATGGGGGGCTTGTATTGCATCTCGCAGCATGCCCTTTTACTTGTGCCCATATAAATTCTATTGCGTTGTACTGGCAGTGGTATGGAGGAATCCGAAGAACAGTATGGCCATATTCTGCTGCCATTTCATTGATTACATAGCGTTTTGCTCTCTTTTTGGTTTTTAATATTTTTATTAATTCAACTTTTAACATTGAGTCGTCCACATTTTCTCCATTGTCCCGAAGCCAATTAATTATTTCATGCTTTTTATTAGCCTGTGTTGGCATTTTGTCAATTTGACGGGAGTGGTAGGGCGCATTATCAATAAAAATTATTGATGGTTCTTCCAATGAAATGAGCATTTTTTTGAACCACTCATCATACACATTTGCATTCATCTCTTCGTGGTAGTCATTTGATTTCTTCGATTTAAATGCCAACAGTGCGTCTTGTACAAATCCTTTTGCTGTACCTGCATGGCAAATGATTAGGCGCTCACCTTTTCCCATTGGTACTGAGGAAGTGGAATCAGCAGTATCATCAGTCCAGAAACGAGATAGTGTGTGGTTAGCGTTGAGCCATGTTTCATCCGTGAAAACAATATTTGCCCAATCTTGTATTTTCTTTGCCTCTCTTAAAAAATCACAACGTGCTATAGCTATATCTGTGCGTTCCATTAATAATTTTCTTTTATTTAACTTTTTATATGAAAAGCCAATTGTGTTCAAAACTTTGACCAAAGAAGATTTTTCACCATGAAATAGACCACTTCTTTTCAAAGAAACAATAAGTTTTCTCAAAGTTGGAATTTCTTTTCTCAAGTAGTAATCATATACATGACGACGAATAGCGTCAGCGTCAAAGTCATCAACAGCTGTCACCTTATGAGCCCGGCGCTTTCTTTTTGGTGTAGATGCTTTGTTTTGCTCCAAGCCGCTCCTGCCGTAGGCATCAGTAGTGATTTTAGTCACAGTTGATAGACTGATCCCCAACGCGGCTGCAACACGGTTTCGGACTTGCGTGATAGGTATAAGAGGTCCGCAATTTTGATTTTCTTGCTCAAAATACTCATGAAGTTTTAACACTAACTGTCTCGATTGTGCTTTCAACACACGTCCTTTCGGCATTTTCACGATCAATTAATATAAGTTTCACAAAAGTTTTTCCAAGGAATAAAGCTACTTAACTCAAGGTGTAACAGATGCGAGAGAACACTCAGCGAACGTAAATGCGTGTGACTATCACGGGCGTTTCGTTGAGAGTGACAGATCACGTCAAAATGGCGGCCGAGCGGAAGGTCTGTTGATGTTGCCAGTTGATGTATAATATATTTTTTATGATTATAATAAATACACACTGATTAACATTTATTTTCAAAAAACTAAGGCAATATTAAATCAAAATGTTGATTTCTATATCTGTTATTAGTTTACGTAGGTTATCATTAATCGAATTACTTAGGTACGTAATTCGATTAATGATAGTAGGTACTATAATCGGAATGGTATCGCATACGAGAATCTTTAGGACATCACTAAATATGTAAATCGTCAATCTGTCAAAAGATGGTTAATATAATGGACAGTGTATACACGACATTGTCGCCGTGTAACAAGTTGTTTAAAAAGAATAAATTAGTTAGCTTTCGAGAAAATGCTTCTTATTTATTAAATGCCGTGTGGTATCCGGTTGAGTAGAATAAACCACCCTCTTTCTTACCGAGGGGTCGTAAAATACGACTAAGGTAAGTTGACGTCAGGCCGCTTGTAAAATACTTAGCCGAATCATTTAGCAACATGTTTTAACATTGTGTGTCGACCGCACTTAGACTGATATAAGGGCAGGAAGATGATGATGCTTCTTATTTATGAAATTGAAATTTTAAAATTTACACTTGTAAAGGAAAAATAGCGTCGGTAAAATTTATTGCGACACTTACTTACAGGCCTGCCTTTGACTCACCTACTCTAGTATAATAACTCTATGATTGCTCCCCTTCTCTAGTATGATATAGTAACTCTATGGTACACACCTTAGCCTGATCGTTTAAACACGGGCGAATGGAAGGAAAAAAAAAACTCTATGGTACATTCGCATTAGATAAATGTTCTGATTTGGAACAATAGACAAAAAATTTGTAAGTTATAATTTAATTTTACTTCCTCGTGAAATCGAAAATATGATTGCTGTAATACCTTTAAAGCATATGTATAGATTTTTCTTTTTTTTAAAGAAGATCTTATAGGCAAGAAACATTAAGTATGAGTCATGAGATTTCCGATCTAATTAAGTCAAACATCTGTATCACGATCATGTCAAACTTCATCAGATTGTATGGATATAACGACATTTTTGCATGCCATTTACTATGATTTACATGATTGAATTTTGTAATCACAATTAATTAGAGTATCCTCTCTCCCTTTAACGGAAATATAACGGAAGGATGGACATTGAAACAGTATCACTAATAAGGTTCAGAACCAGTAAAACACTCGGAACTAGTTTTGAAAAAAAGGGTAAGTATGATAAGAGACGAATATGGCTACACTAACCTTAAACAAGTATGGTAATAGTTAATGTGTAGACAGCGGCTATACTTACGTCTAAGTTTATCGGTAGCCTGACACGTTTCAAGCCCATCCAGGGCACTTAATTATGGTCTCTTTGCATGACGTTATCGCGCCGTTATCAGTTCCCGCCGGTGTCTACACATTAACTATAAATACTATTCAAGATAGCTTAAATTAAAAAAAAAGTATGGTAATGATGTATTACTACCTTTCTTTTATTATTTTATAATACACTGATTATATGTACTCCATTCGATTTGATTTCTATCATTTTACTTTCTCCCTGACGTAATTATTTTAATAGATTAATACATCTTCTTCTCTTCAATAAATGGACGACAATCTGTACATAGTCTCAAACCCCCACCTTAAATTAAATAATAGGCTCAAATATAATATTTTACATCTTATCATTATTTAAATCCTTTATGATCATATAAATGGTTATAATTATTAATAAGAACAATTATAGATCTAAGAAATGTAAAATACATAAAAATTATTATGGTGGGAGAAAATATAATATCGATGTACCTATAATCATTATAGATAAATTAATAAGTATATGGTTAAGTAGTAATGAGGAACAAGTGACGTAAATATTTCTAAATTTTTGTCTGTGATGAGATATTGCACAATCACCGAGTAAGCTTTTGATCGTGTACAACTATAAAAAAATACGTATGTACATTAGTTACTTTAAAAACAATATTAGCGACCTGTTAAAATCCCACTGCTGGGTATAGGCTTCCTCTCTCCGTTTCTGGAGAGAAGGGTTGGAGCCTTATATTAGTTACTTAATATAAAACAAAGTCTCCAAAATCTGTCTGTCTGTATTTGATCGATTTTATCAAAATCTACTGAACGGATTTTTGTACGGTTTTTACTAAAAGGTAGTGCAATTCTTCCGGAAGGCTTAAGCTAATAGTACATTACAGTTTTTTGCAAATTATCTTTAAGAAGTCGCGCAGTTGTTAAAACCAAGAGAGAGATGCTAAAGTAATGTAGTAAAGAATTGTAGATCTACAAAATACTACAAAAAATTCAGCGACAATATGTCTCTATCTCTTATAGTTATCACAGTAACTCACATTTTTATGTTCTAAATTTTAATTAAATACACTGATTTCTAAATGGGTAAAGCCGCAAGCATAGCTAGTTAATTATTTAAAATTATTCAAACTATAATACTTCGAAAGACATAATATCGTAACGAGCACCAATATCTCCAAAAATAAACGTTTCATCGTTAAATGCAGGAGAAAAAATATTATCACGAACACACTATAAAGAACTTAATATAGTATAATCGAATTTATGTGTAAGGCAAACATAACCAAGGAAGCCACTTAATAATAAGTAATTCATTTCATACAACAACAGCTTCGAAATAATTGCATAATGAACAATAGCCGTATCTGTCACATATATTTTGACAATGCAAGGACGCGTATCCGAGCATCGCTAAAATGGCAACATAATTGCACGGTAGAAGAAAATGGCGGTCTATATTTGGGAATACTTTTTACGAAGTTGAAATGATTGATGTCGAGCGTATTTATTTATTAAATCACCAGCCTCCAAAACGAATAGTTAAATGAATGAATAATTACTTCAGGATTCGAAACTTATATATACTTTTTAGGTATAGATTATATTGTCTATGGTAAAAGTCTATTGTCATTGATTTGGTTTTTTTATGCAAAAGTAAAATTAGTTCGAAATTTTGATCCAACTAACATAATCTAATACTCAGATCAATACACATTAAAGAGAGTATATGTTGTTAGGTATTCCGACATTTGCTTCACAGTATATTTTAAGTAATTTAATTTTAGTACATATTAAGAATTATAGAGCTATACATGATGGATATAATAGAAAAAGTAGGAACCGACATAAGCTTTCGCCTCCTGCTTTGCGCCTTCCAAAAATACGTAAGTCGTTTGTAGGCTTGGGCATAAGATTCCATAATAAAATTCCGTACTCAAATTTGCCATTGTAACAGTGTAGAAAAACTTTAAAAAGCTGGCTGATACAGAAAGCTTGTTAAGAATTTCTTAGATTCGACCCTGTACAAGATAGTTATGACTAAATGTAACTAGAATATAAGAATAATTATACTTAATAGTGTATAAATATTATTTTGAAAAGAGCAACCGCCGAGTTTCTTGCTGACTCTTCTCGGAAAGAACAGCTTTCCGAACCAGCAGTAGAGTTGACGATTGAAAGCACTTGTTTACAAGTTTACTCATGAACTTTTCTTGTATAATAGCTCTATGAGAGTATATTATCTGTCACATAACCTACAAATACTATTATTTTATTTAAAAACCACGTAAAGAAAAGATCATTGCTTCGCCCTAGACAATAAATTAAGTCCAGTCGTGGGCATTTGGTCAAAACCAGAGTAAACGTTTGATTAACTATATAAATTATGCAATCATCACGAGCACGCCGGCCTAGGTGACGCGTTTAAGGCAATCAAACCGTATTTGTACACGCGTTTGGTTGATTGAATCTAGAAATGGTAGCGTTTGAAAGGCATCTTCTTTCTAAAAAAAACCTAATTGCCATGTATAAAATACTTCTACATTAATTATTGCTGTTGCGTTATGTTGATTTGACTTTAAGTTTATATTTATTTGTTCCGTGACATTTTACAAAGTAATTATGCATTTAAAGGAAAATTTCGGGCATTGAACTAGTGAATTTAAATAAAAAGTTCGAAACGAGTTTCTGGGAAGCCTAAATAAGGGGCTTCCAGAGTCTTGTCAACAAATTGCAACTTCATAATTGTTATTAGTACTAGATGAAGAAACCTCTTCAAAAGAAGATGAGAAGACTCTTTGGTTAACCAACCAGCATTATTTCTAATGTGCTATTTGTGTCAATTAATCTGGATTAAATTACACACCTAAACTCACAGTAAATAATCTTATAGAGATGCTTAGATAATTAAACATAACTCTAAGCTTCCAATTTAAGCCCATAATCAGTTACCGTGATTTTTAATACTAGCAACACACACCGATCAAGGCAGAAGAAGAATAGGGGCAGAAAATGTAAGTGAGACTGTCGCTACAAATAATGAGAGAGAATAAGAAATCATATTAATGTTTAATCCCACATAAAAAAGAGAGTAGCGGCCTCTTACAATCCCACTGCTGGGAATAGGCCTCCTCTCTCCGTTTCTGAAGAGAAGGATTGGAGCTAATACCTACCACGCTGCTCCAATGCGGATTGGTAGGTTACACATATCTCCAGAATTCTCTAGAGATATGCAGGTTTCCTCACGATGTTTTCCTTCACCGAAAAGCGTGTGATTAATTGCAATTATCAATTAGACACATAAGTTTTAATAGAAAACTCATTGGTACCTGCCCGGGTTTGAACTCGTATTCCATTCCTAAGAGTCGCACGGTCTCACCGCTGGGCTATCACAGCTAAAAAAGAGACAGATTCTCATTTCTCACTCTCAGATCAGTCTCATTTGCTTTCTTTTTATTCTCGATGGAGTCACTCTATGATATATCCCGCAAGAAATCTAAAAGCTGCGTTTCTGAACGCCTTCACAATCAATTTAAAGACAAATGAAATAAAAAACTAATAAAAAACATCAGATAAAAATTTATATTTTTCTCAACTCGAAATAAAATAAAGGTGAAATTTTAAAATATTTTGTTTAATTCGAAGCTGTTAGCGGCACTTTAGATAAGCTTTTGTAGGTATATACTTCAACGTTTTCAGACTCGCCGATAAATAAAAATGTGTTCGAGAATTTTTTTCCCAAGGAATAAGCAAATGATTTGCAATGATCTGTTTATCAATTCAAGCGGATTGCAAATCAGCGTATGTTGCCTCGTGATTTATTACAGGATACGTTAACCAACTTCGTATACATTTATTTGCCTGAAACATAGTATTGAAGTTTGCATATATTGTAATAATATTAATTTCCTTCCAATTTTTTTAGATAATGCAGACCATCTCAAAAACCTAAAAAGACAAAAAAGTTTATATATTATAAAGTTTTTTTAATTACATCAAATATTAAAGCGAATTTGTAAGATACTAATTCAGACACACCCATTGTAATAATACTTATTGTTTTTTTTTATTTAAACTATGGTGAGAATACATGACTATCTAAACATGGTAAAAATATAATCTTAAGAAATTACCACAAACATTATTCAATTCAATTCAATTTTTATTGAATGTCTTTCAGGAGTGCATTATTTGCACAAATTACTTCACCAATGTCACGTAAGGTGAAGAACACATAAAGGACATTGTACGGTGAACTAAAGAATAAAACTTAAATTTTTATATTTTACAAATAGTGGAAACTTTTTATTCAACCCATTACCTGAAATAAATAGGACAACACAATTTTTTATTTACAATTATATTTTATTACATTCCACAAACATTATCTTCATTGTTACAAGCAATACAACAGAACTAACTACTTTGCTATAATCCGCACGGGTTAAGTGAATGCATGCAAAGCCAATGTGTATGAAGCAGGCAAAATCTACGCACCTTATACATGCAGGACCAGTCACCACATGCACCCCAAGGCGCAATTCACCAGCAACAACGCACACAAAAGCAGCACACACACCCACCACCACAATCTCGACGATCGTTACGCCCCGAAACCGAAGCATCATCAGAAGGATAGGCTCCACGACAAAAATCGTACTGCATCTTGCGTGATCGTGAATTGCGCCTTGGGGTGCATGTGGTGACTGGTCCTGCATGTATAAGGTGCGTAGATTTTGCCTGCTTCATACACATTGGCTTTGCATGCATTCACTTAACCCGTGCGAATTATAGCAAAGTAGTTAGTTCTGTTATATTGCTTGTAGTATGGAATTCCGCAAAGTAACGCCTGCTTCTATAAATCATCTTCATTGTTATTTATAACATTAACACTTTGGGCGAACAACGTTATTACAATATGATAGACAAACAGTATACATAATGAAAATGATAGACGCAATTGACACAACGTGCATCTCGGCGCGTACCTGGGCGGCCTATATGCGACCATAACTTCGTCACACAATTCAATCAAACCACAAGAAACTAAATATAAATTAGTTTTATCTTATTATTCACAGTCCGAATTTTCTTCATAATAATCGTCGTTAGCAACCAGCGGTTCCTTTTCTAAATCATGCAATTTACAATCGATTTAATTACCACTTTCGTAATAAAAATAGTATTAACAAATGTAAATTATTAATACAGGCACTTTTTCAATTTAAACACTATTTCTTTTATAACACAATATATCTCATAATATTCAAATATTTTATTCAATATAAAACTTAACAAGCGGACGGAAATGCGTCATAATATCGTTCAGTTATGGATTCTATAATCCAAGGAAATGCAAAGTATTGTTTTAATATATAAAGCCAGTTTTAAACCAAATGTTACAATTTGATATTTATTAGCGTTGCTAGATGGTACTTTTTGACGGCGCCCACATACACGTCAGCAAAAATGTCTTTCTTTAAACAGAGTGTAAACTTTAACTGTTTAACTTCATTGTGCCGAATTACTTTAAATTTTTGGACTCATAGCGCCGCTCCACGTTAGTGTTATTGTACACATGTATCAAAACCAATGTCATTAATCGTAATTTATTTTGTATGAGAGAATGTAGTGCCGTACAAAATTTTGAAGCCCATATGCGCCACTCGAAAGTGTTAAATTTGGTACCAGATTTTTTAATTTATTATTTTTAAAGCTTCAGTAAATTTAAAGTTAAATATATCTTGATTCAGATGTTCTTATGGATTACCAAGAACAAGTTATACATTAAAAAAATGTTTTAACATAAATTACGAACATCCAGCGACAATTATTTTATTCAAAACAGAAAACATGGATATAATTTTTAAATGATAGCACTACAAATCGACTCGGATTGGTACAAGATATTAATGGCCAAGCACGCCTACTGTAAGTGTCATATGGTTCCGTAGGACAATAAATTATAAAGTAAAGTTGCAGCCTCTTGTTATACAACTACTGGATGCGACCGTCTTCTTTCAGTTTTTGAAGAGAAAAGTTGAAACAAATATCCATCACGCTGATTGCAAGATTACACATATCCCAAAAATTGTCTAGAGATATGCAAGTTTACTTAGAATGTTTTCCTTTACTAAAAAGCGTGTGTTAAAAAGCAAATATCAATTAGATATACATATAAGTTTTAACAAAAAGCTCATTGGTGCCTTTGTCCTGGGTTTGAACCCGTGACCAAAAATCGCACGGTCTAATAACAGGGCACAGATTTTAAGAAATTATAATGACAATGTTATTATGCTACTATCTGAGGTGAAAAAACGTATGAAATGCTAAATGCACCCTTAACGTTTTTCTACCTTATACATACAATATTCGCACGCACGATAAACCGATATCACAACCACGACCACCCTTCACTAGCTCTGCACACATTCGATAAGACAAACTCGATAGTTATTTGTCCCGTACCCGAAATATAATCAGGAGGTAGACTCATATAGGGAGATATTTAAATAAAACACAAGTTACAATATTACGTATATTCATTTTAAAATTCAATCACACTCGAGTACTTTATTTATTTATGTAGAATTATAAGGACAACATTCACTACGGTTTTCTATTTGCAATTGTATACCGGAAAACATAGATAATACACTATAATATGACACCAGAAAACGAAGCGGTAATCGACCCCTACTACGTTAATGGACGACATTTAAAAATCTTTTTTATTTCGCTGAAAATCCTTTGAACAGGGGGAAACCTAACTTTATAAGAACTTATCTATCAATGGCCAGTTGCTATCCCATAGCTGGGAAAAGGCCTCCTTTCTGCTTTTTAAGAAAAGAGGCCTGTATCCCGCAATGGATTAATAACATCGTTTACTTTATCTTTTAATAATACTTTAAAAAAAGAGAAACGTTTTATTTGCAACGAAGACAAGAAAACTTCTAAAGAACTCCAAAAAACTGAATCTTAAGTGAAATTATATCGAATATTTATTAGTGGGGACGTACGTTGTTCGCGTATGTTTATCTTTGACAGCGATTGGCGAGCGCTCATTAAAAATATACCAGCTTTTTCAACTGGGTTTGCTTAAGTCTGTGCTACGTTTTTAATTTCCTCACACCTGTTATAACAGGAATTTTCATTATATTTTATTTTATTTTATCAGGAAAACTTACAGCCATAACATCAGAATAGTTAATAACATAAATAAAATAAATCCAACTACAAGTTTTCGCAGATAGAAGATAAATCGTTTTCAGATATGAATGAAACAATCTGCCGTCTCCCTTCCGGCGACACTTTTGGGTAGACTATATTAGTTTTCTTCTTAACGTTCTTTAACAACTGACTATTCTGTTCCTCTTCTAGAAGTTTTTCAAATACCTTCCTTATTTCACGAGGCTTCATGTTAGTCTCATCTGTCAATCTGTCAAGTTTGATAGCAATTGTCACGCAGGATTCTGATGACAGCTACAATTGATAAACATTTAAACTATAAGTAAATTAAAATCCAAAATTATTATCACAATAGCAGTCTGGGGTATTAATATTTACTATTTATCAAAGGCTTTTAGGGCGAAGGCAAAAACTAGTCGCAACAGAACTCACGAACATTTAGAATTTATCCCGGAATAATTACAATTTAACACATGCTTTTCGACAAAGGTAAAACGTCGCGAGGAAACCTCTACAGGTATCTCTGGAGATACTATTAGAATAACTATGTCACAGGCCAACCTTGAAATTGGAAATTCTTTATTTCCCTTCTTTTTTTGGTTCTGTTATTGTCAGGAGAAGGTTCTTATGAAAACAAAATTTTGTGCATTAGAATACTATAATGATACGAGTATATTTGAAAAATTGATTTTCATCTATAATCTACGTATCCATCTCTCTTTATGCCTGCCGCGGGACGCATTTAGTAACTGAATAATTAAAATTCCAACCTTCAGCGTTCTATTTTCATATTTCTCTAAAACGGCAAAATCTTCAGTGCCAAGTTTAGATTTCAACCATCCGTAATTATTTTTAGTCTTTCTTTCAAGTGCAGATGATTCTTTTATTAAACATTGAACCTAAAAATCATATCATTATTTCGCAATCTTATTCTACTGAATCCGTTGTACTGAAACGTTCGATTTTAAAAATGTAAAATTCAATGTTTTTACAGTATTAATAATTTATATCTCGCATCAGAATTACTTGAGGAAGAAATATAAAATAATTAAATATGATTCTTAAATATTCATACTTACATATAAAAGTAAATCGGTCGATGAAAAAAATCCCTCAGCCATATCAAATTATTCGAATTAGATATAATATTTTTCACGTACATTCACGGAGAGTGAAACTACGAAACAACCATATTAGCAAAACTCATTTCCTTGATTTCGCTTTATTAAAATTGGTATGAGATATCTATAGATAAGTCAAGTGGGTTACACATTAATTTTGTTTTGCTCTTTGTTGTCATTGCACTTAGGAAATTTTTTGTGATAAATCTTAATAATAATTATATCCATATTATTATAAATGCGAAAGTCTCTCTTTTCCGCTTTCACAGCTAATATGCTAGAGTAATTAATATTTTCATAGTTTGCAACGATTGAGGTGTAGATACTTGTCAAACAACAAGGAAAAGATAATTCCCATTTTATGGAAATTGTTTATCTATCACAGCATGCGGAAATTTCAAGTTATTAATTTAATTTAACAATAATCGTTATTTAACAAAAATTTTGTTATATAGGTAGTAAATAAAAAATTCACTAATTACAAAACTAGCCATTGTAGGCTACTACATAAATTCTTTCTTGTTTATTTCCAATAACATTTCGTTTTGGCGATATTATATTTTATAATAATTCCAATATAGATAGTTATTGCTGTTTGAGTTAAATATATAACTTCTATTGTCAAAAAAGTAACTCTGAAAATGAATAATTATTATATAAAATAAAAGGATCAAGTTTTTGTAACAAAATTAAGTATCAAAAACATAATTCTATTAGAAATGTGATAGATTTATTTATTTAGGAAATGGCAATAGTACTATTTCAACCATTTCCAATGGGTGAAATCAGTGGCACAGCTAACGGGCTGGACGAACTGTGCTCCGGGTCCAGAAAACTCAGACTTTGACTTACAAACTATAAATTGAACTAGTGAAAATTTCACCCAAATTTGGAACATTAATAAACCAGATCTCAGGAACACGACTTTTATAATGGCAACTTATTTCAAAGAATACGGGGAAATTAATAATGTCATTTCGAAGTCGAATCCGGAATACGACGAATTAGATTTTAAATAGATTAGTTGGGCCCTAGTTATTTAGTTACCTAGCTACGCCACTGGGTGAAATAGTTCTTATGTGTTGACTGTAGACGTCTGGCTCCGAGAGACTTCCATAACTCTGTATCTAAATACACGATGAGATCCACCTAAGTAAATAATTTACGATATTCTGCATATCAATATGCGTTACAATTTGATATGTGCCAAAACTTCTTAATCATAATCAAAAACTAATGCAAAAAAAGAAATTCTGACGAAGACGTCAGAACCATCGAATAATATGCTAAAATTTTAAAAAAGAAACATTTCGATTAGCTGATAAAAATTTGACGTACAAAATGTCATTACATAATGCAGTTTTGTATTAACAGAAAAACTGATAAGGAAAATACAAGGCAAGTTTTATTCTGTGTTCCGTTGGAAAGAATATTTCCTAACATAAGAAACCCGTCATATAATGACGCCCATTGTCATAGAAACTGGGAAAATAAACCCCAACTTTCAAACCCTAAAATAAGGATCATGGATAAAAGTTGTAAGCCAAATAATTATGAAATATACCCCCACCTTGGTGCGTACCAAGCTTAACAAAATCGAACCGTAATCGATTTATATCTGTTATAATCGGTAAAGGATTAAATAAAACCGATCAATGTATCGAAGCGCGGACTTCAAGTATAGACCTGTACAGTAAGATAAATAAATTTAAGATTTTAAAAGATATTCACGATATCGATAAAGTAATAAATGGGAGAAAATGTGAATCGCATGGCATAGATACTAGCGATTTGGCGGGAGACGGACCACAGATAAACAATAAGCGTAGAAAGTCCATGTTTTTTAAGAGATTCTTTTTGAGCGAAACTTGTGAAAGAATAAAAACAAAAATAGAAAAATTATGAAGCTAAATAGAAACCGTATTTAATATTTGTCAGAAGATAACTATAGGTTGAAATAAAAAAGAAAAAACGAGTTACTAAGTCCTACGTAAACAATAAACATTGAAAGGCTATCTTTTTAAAAGGTTCTTTTTGAACGACACTTGTATCAAAAATAAATAAAAAACAATGTAATCAGATAGAAACCGTATATTTGTCCGAAGAAATAGATAAGTTAAAAAAACAAAAATAATTAGTGACGCGAGTCTATGGTCAAACAACTACTAAACAAAAGTATCGATACACAATTTTTTTTATAGTATATCATGTTATCAAGGACTTTTTATTTTGATGACTTAAGAAAAGGGTTTTTTTAAAGTATATTTTATATGTAAAATATACTTTAAAAAAACCCTTTCCATATACAATACATACATAAAGTGTACTATATACTAAATTGATCCATATACTTGAAGGTCACTTAATTAAAATGTATCGGACATATTAATGTGACAGCTAACGAATTCTATTTTTTTTCTGAAACAACAACAATAAACATTATTACTAGTAGTTAAATGGTAATATATTGTGAAATAAAACTCAGTATCATTTTCAAGGTGTTTTTATTATTATTACAAATCAAATTATATTTGGTGTAATACAAATAAGAAGTATTTTGTACTATGTCACAGAAATAATTTAGTGTAGTAACACACGTACACATTAATTTTACCATTCATTAAAACTTTATGACGTGATAAATATATAATATACTAGCTGTGCCAACAACGGCTTCGCCCGCATCGAATACATGAACCACATAAAAGTAGTTATTGTGAGTTAACCGTGAGAGATAGAGACATGCTATCGCGGACTTTTTTGTAGTATTTTTATAGATCTACAATTCTCTACTACATTACTTTTGCGTATCTCTGCTTATTTACGCAGTCCACGCGACTAAAGCTCCCAGCAAGCAAGTTTTTTAAAAACTGCGCGATCTCTCAGAACAATTTACATAATACCGATATGTACTATTTATCTAAACCATCCGGAAGTATTTCACTATCTTCTGGTGAAAACCGTACAAAAATCTGTTCAGTACATTTTGAAAAAATCGATTAGATACAGACAGACAGTTTTCTGGGACTTGGTTTTAAAATAAGTATAGATATTACTGGAAGATTATATCTCCTCTCATTGAAACAGATGATGTGATTGAATTTTTGCAGACTACGAAATTTCCACATTCTTAAAAATACTGATAGCTGCTTTAATTTAATTTGCCGTGTATGTGAAGGTGGAATCTTGCAAGATAAATTTGACCCGCTTCCCGGGGCCGATTGAGCTGAAATTTTACATACTGGTTCAGTCCTGATGACAATGCATGTTTCTGCTAAGAATGACCTGATACTGCTGCCAGGATTGGCTCCAGACAAGGGAACTCCTTAATGGTTAACAGTATAACATTTTAAAAGCTTTCTTAAGTTGACTTGTTCAGTTGTATATTTTTCAACTGGTTGATTCTGATGAAAACTCAAGGACCGATAAACTAATATCATTCTAATACTTGACGAAATACCTTTAAATACCATTAACACTGATAGTTCTTAACAATTTGATTTTTTGTGAAATGTAATTTCAAATTGCTACATTATTCATTAAATATATCGCACGCTTTAGTATTAAATAGTAATAGTATTAGTGTTAGAATGACCTAAATCAAAAAGTTTATGGCGGATTGCAATAAAGCGTATTGAAATGAGGAATTACGATGTATCTTAGTATTAAAGTGGTCTTATTCAAAATAAGGCTTAAATGAGTTAGATAAGCACATTGTCATCATTATTTCAATGCCGTCTACGATATCACGATACACACTATTAAAAAAACTAGTGTTTTTTTGCTTTCCCAAGTTATAGGTGTCTTTATACCTCCCGAGTCCTGTAAGCGCCACGTTTTATTGCAATTTGCAATAAAACAACTTTTTTGAATTCAGTCACTAATACTAAGCGTACGATATATTTTCCTTTTTACATTATACATTACATTATTCATTACTTTTTACATTATTCAACATTATAAATAACAGAATAACAGAAAGCAATTTATTAAATTCAGGCCTATCACGTCTCATAAAATAAAGCGATTTCAAGTAAAAATATTATCAAAATTACCACATATTGACAAAAGTTGCGGTAGTTCAGATGATCTTTTTAATGCTCTCTTTGGAATTATTGGTAGTGAATTCGATAAGACATTCAATATTATAGAAAAAGAAGTCTCCAAACATCTCAGGTTTAGCGATTGGGCTACTAATGGCATTTATAAGAGTAGAAACAAGTTATTTGATCTGTATGCAGAAAAGCAATATAATCAGTCCCCCACATTCTTAGAATATGTAAAAAAATATTCGAAAATGTTTAGAAATGTCTGCGCACAGGCCAAATCACTTCACATTAAATGTAAAATAATGAACTCTGAAAATAAAATAAAAACAACTTGGGATGTTATAGGAGATGAAGTAGGCAGACATAAAATGCGTAATTCTGCCATAGAGCTGAAAATTGGGAATGAGTTTACTAATTCCGACGCAGAAGTGGCGAGTGTATTTGAACATTTTTTTCAGAATATACCCATTTCTACCACTAGCTCAATAAACTCATCCCCAATTGAAGCTCTTAATGTTTTAAAGGCCAGCGTCATGAAGTGCAATGTAAATTTTAAATTTAGACACATTTCTCCGCACGATATTGTTAAAACTTTTAAAAGTTTAAATATTAAAAAAACAACTGATTTATGGGGAATGTCTGTAAAGTTAATAAATAATGTTATTGAAATTATTGCACCTATTATGGCCAAGATCTTTAACAAGTCTGTAGACACAGGGACATTTCCAAATTTAATGAAGTACAGTAAATTGATCCCTGTTTTCAAATCTGGTGATAAGAGCGACCCTAACAACTATAGACCCATCTCGATCTTGCCAACTCTTAGCAAGGTCTTTGAGAAAGTTATTCTAAATCAACTGCTCAAGCATTTTAATTTTAATAATTTACTTCACCCTGAGCAGTATGGGTTTACCAAGGGTCGGTCTACATCGGATGCGGGCGTAAGATTGTTGAAGCATATCTTTGATGCGTGGGAGAACTCACAAAATGCCATAGGGGTATTTTGTGATTTGTCCAAGGCATTTGATTGCGTTCAACACGAAACTTTATTACTAAAGCTTGGTCATTATGGTATTAAGGATCATGCACTTCGTCTCGTTGCATCTTATCTCGATAGCCGAATTCAAAGAGTGTGCATTAATGGTGTGCAGTCATCCGGATCGGCCTTAGTTATGGGTGTGCCTCAAGGATCAATCCTTGGTCCCTTTCTGTTTTTAGTATATATAAATGATCTACCATATTTTATTCATAATATTTGCGACATTGTACTGTTTGCTGATGACACATCTTTAATATTTAAAGTAAATAGGAATAACGCTAATAGTATTGACGAAGTAAACAGTGGATTGTCGCAGGTAGCTCAATGGTTCAGGCTAAATAATTTGGTACTAAACTCAAATAAAACGAAATGTTTAGAATTTGCATTACCTAATACAGCTAAAAAAGCAAATGAGCTCTTAATAGACAATGTACCACTAAAAACAGAAAATACAACTGTATTTTTGGGAATGACGTTGGATACAAAACTCCAATGGAGCACACACATAACAGCTCTCGCAGGGAAACTCAGTTCAGCAGCCTATGCTATTCGAAAGATAAGACAGTTTACAGACGTCGAAACAGCAAAACTAGTTTATTTTGCTTACTTCCATAGCATTATGTCTTATGGAATAATGTTATGGGGTAAATGTGCTGATATTGAGAAAATTTTTGTATTGCAAAAAAGAGCCATACGTGGCATTTATAATTTGAATTCGCGTGAGTCCCTGCGAGAGAAGTTTAAGGAAACAGGTATTCTTACGTTAGCTTCACAGTATATTTTTAGCAATTTGATTTTTGTGCATAAAAATATACATAATTATAAAAAGATTGGCGATGTATATAATAGACAAAGTAGGAACCGACATAAGCTTGCGGCTCCTGCTTTGCGCCTTGTAAGAGTACGTAAGTCGTTTGTGGGTTTGGGTATAAGATTCTATAATAAAATTCCACAATCAATTTTAACTTTGCCATTACAGCAATTTAAAAATACTGTTAAAAAGAGGCTGATACAGAAAGCCTATTATACCGTGGAGGCTTACATTGATGATAAGAATGCATGGATATAGCTGCTCTTCGACCTTGTGCAGGATAGCTATGACAAAATGTAATTAGTACTAAGAATCTTCTTTTTTAAAAGAGCTCCACCGAGTTTCTTGCTGGCTCTTCTCGGTAGGACGGCTTTCCGAACCAGCAGTAAAGTTGACGATTCAAAAGCACTTGTTTACAAGTTTACTTGAATAAAGAATATTTTGAATTTGAATTTGAATTTACTTTATCGCGGATTATAACAAAATAATTTTCTTATTACTTTTAAAATTTATTTTAATTTTTGGTATTGCTCTTTAAGTGATTATTTTAGGTGCATTTGGTTGTGTTGCCTATATTTTCTAATATATAAATAATATACTTTATTGTACTTTTTGTTTATTATCGGTAGAGTACGGCCATATTGCTAGTGAAGGGACAATTCTCAATAACAAAGCCGGTCTAATAACATTCAATACAAATTGTAGGGTGTAAAAACATAATGAACTGCTTTTAGGGATGTTCTGTTCTAGCTGTTTGAAAATGAATATCGATGCCGCGGTGTCGAATATCGATAATAGTAGCGATCGATTTTGTGTGTAATGTCGGTACCTGGAAATAAGATATTAATCTTTAAATGAGTTGATTTTGTATAAAGTAACGGCCTGTTACTATCCCACTGCTGGGCATAGGCTTTCACTCTGCGTTTCTGGAAGGTTTGGAGCTAAGACTTACCACGCTGTTCCAATGCGGATTGGTAGGTTACACATATCCCCAGAACTCTCTAGAAATATGCAGGTTCCTCGCGATGTTTTCCTTCACCGAAAAGCGTGTAATAAATTGTGATTATAAATTAGACACATAAGTTTTTTAATAGAAAAATTCATTGGTGTCTGCCCGAGGTTTGAACTCATGATCGTCTCTAAAGAGTCACAGGGTCTCACCGCTGTGCTATCACAGCTTTCGACATGTTTACATTTACAAAAGTAATAATAAAATTATTTTGCTATAATCCGCGATTATAGCAAAATAATTGTATCTCCTAGATAGACTCCACGACGCTTTGCGATTATGTCGTGAGGTCTATCTCCTGATGATGCTTCGGTTGCGGGGCGAAACGATTGTTGAGCTTGTGATAGTGAACGTGTGTAGTTATATATTGTGGTGGAAGTGGTGGAGGTTTGTGCATGTGTTATTACGAATCCTGCACGTATCGGGTATGAAAATACGTATAGTCCACTATACATTTAACACTATATACATTTTCTGTTTTGTACAAATTGGCGCGCGCGACGCGGCGCGAACGGCCGGATCAACGACCTTTGGGCATTCGATTGCCGCCGCCACTTAGTAATGTTTCGAATACTATAAAGACAGCACGCGTACGCCTGTATACGACTTTATGGTATAACGCACACGTGTAATTATGCGTTTTGGGTGTGGCTCTTAGATTTAGTGACGCGTTTAATTAGTGAAGCGTTTGAGAAGACGCGACCGTCCGCGGTTTTAGTGCGCGTTCGGGTTAATGTTCCCCGATATGGGACGATTCAATAACGTGTGACCTTACGAAGGTTGTGTGCACACCGCGTGTTATTTGTGTTATTTAACCGCGTTGGTGAAGTGTATACTCCGGGAGAAATAGACATTACGTGTTCGTGGAAGACTGCAGAGGCGAGCCAACGGGTTCGGGAATCGGCCAAGTACATACAAGCGCACACACACACGTACACATATACACGCAGTGATTCATGCGGCCGGACCGCATACAGCTGACGGCCGCATAAGGTAGGTTGAGACGCCGAGACGATGGGCCCAATTCTCTGAGGTTGTTTCATCCGCCCGCACGTTTGTGCGGAACATTTTCTATTTACTGTATCGCGGATTATAGCAAAATAATTTTATTATTACTTTTGTATTATGGATCTCTGCAAAGTAACGCCTAATTCTATAAATTGTTTACATTTAGTTAAATACCTAAATCTATGGATTATAGTTAAGAAATATGTGCAACGTCTTACTCTGCGACAGCCGGAGTGACACATAACGCCCAGCCTAGTAAGTTCGCAGTGCATTGCACCAACGCGAACATTGGTGTGGTGGACACGTGGATCCTCTCAGGACTGGAGCACCAGCGGAAAGCCTGAAGGTAACAGTGAAATTATATATACTAATACTAGCTGTGTCAACAACGGCTTCGCCCACATGGAATTCACTGATTTACGAAACTTTTCCCGGAATTTTCGAAATTTTGAAGTAAAATTAGTAGTAGGGGTCTGTTACAATCCCACTGCTGGGAATAGGCATCCTCTCTCCATTTCTGGAGAGAAGGGTTGGAGCTAAGACCTACCACGCTGCTCCAATGCGGATTGGTAGGTTACACATATCTCCAGAATTCACTAGAGATATGCAGGTTTCCTCACGATGTTTTCCTTCACGGAAAAGCGAGTGATAAATTGCAATTATCAATTGGACACATGAGTTTTAATAGAAAAACTCATTGGTGCCTGCCCGGGTTTGAACTCGTGTTCCCCTCGAAAGAGTTGCACGGTCTCGCCACTGGGCTATATAGAGTGAAAGTTAAATATTGTTATAATTGTGGGATTTCATGGTGTCCATCATTCATTTCATTTTGATACGAGCAACATTCCAAACTGGTAGTAGCTTTATTAAAACATAATTTATTCTTGACAATTCGAAGGAGCTTGTAAAAGCTTATTTGAATCATCATCATCATTCTCCTGCCCTTATCCCACTCTAATTGGGGTCGGTACAACATGTTATAAACATGTTATAAAATATGTAGCCAAATCATGTGACAATAAGTAGTAAAATATGTAGCCAAATCATGTGACAACATGTTATAAACATGTTGTCACATGATTTGGCTACATATTTTACGACCGGCCCCCTGCCTGACGTCAATTTACCGTATATCATGACACCTCGGTAAGAAATGAGGGTCTATTCTATGCAGCCGGATACCACACGACATTTACCTTAGTCGCCTCTTACGAGTTTGAAGTTTAATCTATAACAAATAAAAATAAATTAAAATTTTATTCAAATAAGTCGCCGTGTGGTATTCGGCAGAATAGACTAGACCACCCTCTTTCTTACCAAGGTGTCATGATATACGGTAAATTGACGTCAGGCGGGGGGCCGGTCGTAAAATACGTAGCCGAATTATGAGACAACATGTTTATAACAGATTGTGCCGACCCCACTTAAAGTGGGATAATGGCAGCAGGATGATGAGGATGGGGATATATCTAATAGTAATGCAATGTCCTCTCACCAATTTCACAGTGTAATGTGGATCGACTCCACACAGTACCAGACTGCAGTACGTAACCACGGCTATGAGTATAGCGACCACCGCACTAATGGCATGCCAGAGGACCGCGTCTTTGACCGCCATAGTACTATGGGTACTATATCGCCATATGAACGGGTCAGATACGTATATACAGAGCGCTGGGGCCATCAACAGACCTTAAAAACAGTCAAGTAAAGTAACGGCCTGTTACTATCCCACTGCTGGGCATAGGGGCTGCCTTACAGCAAGTTTCTATTTAAATAACTTAACATTTAACTATATTTAAGAATTACTTACTTCATATTACATTAGATTATTTTAAACATTATATTATTTTTTTCTTTCTCTTGTGGTAGATTATTTACGAATGTTGTAAGAATTCATATATATCTTTACTAATATTATAAAGAGGAAAGATTTGTATGTTTGTTTGTATATATGTTTGTTACGTTTTCACGCAAAAACTACTGGACCGATTTCAGAAATTCTTTCACCATTGGAAAGCTGCTTTTTCACTGAGCAACATAGGCTATATGTCATTTTCAAAAAAAATAGGGATCCCTAATAAAATTGTAATAACTTGGTAAAAATTTAGTCGTAAACATCTACCATCGCGTGCGCTGCAGAAACTATTGATGATAGAACAAAAAAATGTTCTACAGTATTATAGAACGTATCAATATCCACAAAAAAGTCCGCGATACCATATGTCTAACTATTATAGTTATGCCAATATAACTACTTTTTTACATTGTAAAAGTTGGTAAAAGTGCCGACAATAATCAAACCATTTTATTCATATCTCTGTATTAATCCTTATCCCATTAAATGATATTTTATGAATAACTGTTTCAATACCTGTAAAATGCTTTTTAAATTATTAAAATCCGACATCCCAATCAAAAGATTTTACGAATTTAAGAATGTAAATCGAAATCAAATAATGCCATAACAAACCTAACCTAGCGTTATAAAAAGGCCTGCACTTGGTGAGTTAATTCTTATTCCAAGAATACTAATGATACCCATTTTTATAATCAAATAATCTACAAAATAAATCTATAGTCCGATTTCGTAGACTTTCCACTACCACGAGATCTGTATGGACGCGGGTGAAACCGCGGGGCTTTGCTAGTACTATATATATATATATATATATATATATATATATATATATATATATATATATATATATATATATATATATATATACTTCATTAAAGGGTTGTTTTTTCTTTTTGGTGGTTGTCTCTTAAAAGGTAACCACCATTTTCATTTGTAATTACGTAATGTTGCTCATTAAAGTTGAAATGTTGTGTAGGCCTGTAAGTAGTGTGTCATACTGTATTAGGAATAACACTAGTTGTACTTTGTAAGCTATAAATTTATGTACACGCTGTTGGCTTTACCTTATAAAATAAATAAATAAATAAATAAATAGCCCTCCTCTCTCCGATTTTGGAGAAAAGGGCTGGAGCCATGGGCGTAGCGAGGTACGGGCAAGGGGGGGCAGCTTTAACAATGGGAAACTTTCAAGTCGCAACATATTGACACTATAGAAGGCTTGCATAAGACTTATAATGTTTCTCACCTTCATTACAAATGTGAGCTTCTTATATTTTAAATACCATGGTTACGTGTTAAATATTGGGTTAAATATGCTCATAAATACTCTTAAATACATTTAACATTATGTGATTATGTAATAAGTAACATAATTAATAGGAATAATTTAATAATTTGTGGGAGACGGAAGTAGTCGAATGTCATTTGTTTCATAAAACGGAAACGGGAATGCAAACAACAAAGGTAATAAATAAGCCAGTTGGGCCTATTTTAGGCAGTCTAGTGTCAGCGTTCAATGTATCTACAATAGTAAAGTGTAACAAAGAGTAAATATATAAATATATGGGACATTTACACACACGGTCGTCCGTCCCCAAAGTAAGTAACTTAATACTTGTGTTATGGGTGACGGGCAACTGGTAGATATACTACATATATAAGTTTAAATACATACTTAAATACAAATACACATCCAGGCTCGAAGAACCAACAATTTGTTTATAGAAAATGTTGGCCCTCGGCGGGAATCGAACCTGCGACCCGCGGAGCTGGCAGGGTCACTACCCACAGCGCCAACGGGCCAGTCAAACAGTGAAGTGTAAGATCCGAAAAAAAATAGTCTAGATTTTCTGTGGCAATTTTAACACCCCCCCCCCCCCCTCCTATATAGAATTCTGGCTACTCTCTTGGCTGGAGCTAAGACCTACCACGCTGCTCCAGTGCGGATTGGTAGGTTACACATATCAACAGAATTCTCTAGAGATATGCAGGTTTCCTCACGATGTATGCCTTCACCGAAAAGCGTGCGATAAATTACAAATATCATCAATTAGACACATACGTTTTTTATAGAAAAACTCAGTGTTGCCTGCTCGGGGTTTGAACTCGTGACCCCCTCGAAACAGTCGTACTGTCTCACCGCTGGGCTATCATAGCTTTGTGGACTGTAATATGGATATCACAGTGGACTGTAATATGTATAGATCATACCTAATAGAGCTCCCAGGAGGCACTGGTGCGGGAAGTGCGTAGCGACGTACATACGAGCAAGCATCACCAAACCAAGCATGCTTGAAAAAAATGGATATACAACTATTTTCCACCACCATATGTGACACTTCCTGGAAAACAAACACACTATATTAAATAATAATAATAATAAATATATAATGGGACATTTACACACACGGTCGTCAATCCCCAAAGTAAGTAACTTAATACTTGTGTTATGGGTGACGGACAACTGGTAGATATACTACGTATATAAGTTTAAATACATACTTAAATACAAATACACACTCAGGCTCGAAGAACCTGTTTATAGAACAATTTGTTTATAGAAAATGTTGGTCCTCGGCGGGGATCGAACCCGCGACCCGCGGAGCTGAAGGCAGGGTCACTACCCACAGCGCCAACGGGCCAGTCAAATTAAAGGTTATACATCATACGCGCACACTAATTAATTACTTGTGCCATAGTAGAAGTCGCTTTATTATACATACTGAAAAATAATAAAAAACCTCTAAGTTATTACAAGGTATAATTAATGTATTAATGGAAGCTGTGATAGCCTAGCGGTGAGACCGTGCGACTCTCTAGACGACATAGGTTCAAACCCCGGGCCGTTACCAATGAGTTTTTCTATTAAAACTTATGAGTCTAATTGATAATTGCAATTTATCACACGCTTTTCGGTGAAGGAAAACATCGTGAGGAAACCTGCAGATCTCTAGAGAATTCTAGGGATATGTATAACCTACCAATCTGCATTGGAGCAGCGTGGTAGGTCTTAGCTCCAATCCTTCTCTCCAAAAACGGAGAGAGGAGCCTTAGCCTAGCAGTGGGCTAAGGCTTATACACCAGGGCAACATATATGCTATAGAAATCCTGTAAATTCAACAGGAATAGGATGACATTAAAAAACGCCATCTATTATCATCATATCAAGGATGTATCAAAGTCAAGTTTGTAAGTAAAATAAATATGTTTTATATAGGAGACCTGTAAGATAACTGAATATTTTATAATTAGGAAATCTTAGGATTTACAATAAGTACTAGCAGTCACTGTGCAGTCCAATAACGAAGCTGATAAAAAAAAAAAAGCAACAACATTAATGTTTCAGAAAACTAACGAATTTGAACTCTATGACATACGGTTTACGAACTCTTTTTGAATGTTACGAACATGCAAAAACTATATGACATATGCATATGCAACTGGCCCTTCAAATTTTAACTATATGACATATGCATTATGAACTCTCTTCGCATGTTCGTAACAGTATAAGTTAAATCCATTCAGTTATGACATTTTATCATTACACACAATATACTTAATATTTACTAGCACAATAATACAATTTCTGAATAAAGCATTCAACAACAGTTAGCCAGTCCTTACCTATCATTAAGAATATGAGAGATCCACATAATAGTCAATATCAATACGGAGGCAGCTGTGACTGTATGCCCTGAGGGGCTGCCAGGGCCTGTCTCACAGGTCTGTGCAGTCTGGAGCAAGTTTGGGCGCTGTGTGCTTGTGTAGAATGTTGTTTCTCTAACCCACCAGTACGGACGATCTTCCAGAAACCACCTGAAATTAAATTATATGTATTATTAGTTAATATATAGGAACAAGCTATACTCATGTCTTATTTTATCGGATAAGCCAGACTAGTTATATTAGAGCCCCATACAGGCTTGAAACCGGCTATTCAGGCTTATCCTTTTTCTATATTTTAATTATGAATAACACTCACAATAGTGAAAATTTAAAAATATACAGCACTATTAACATATTTATATAATCTAGCATGTATTTAACTTTCAATTAAACTCTTCTACTGATCTCTACTATTTTAGACACAGAAGACTTTACAGGTTGTAACAATGCTATTAGTCACAAAGCGAAGCATCAGAAAGTCACATTAGTTGAGCACAATAACCACAGGATAACTATGTCCATTTGCAGTGTGCTACTTATTCTTACCATTTCATAACACCATTAAGCCATCCACCAAACGCTAAACACAGCAACAGCTGAGCAGCAAATACAGAGTCCACTAAAGAGACCAGAGGAAACAAAATCTCTAGAACATAATGTGGGTTTGCAAAGTGGTTGACCACTTCTAATAAGCTAGACCAGTCTTCAAACCTGAAAAAGAAGTTGTTCAGACATCAAACAATTACAAATGAATGACAAGTGAGTGATAACATATTTTGATAGAAGCTAGCATTATTGGTTTAAATGAAAAACAAGTAATAGTAAAACTATTCCACAATACTGTGATAATGCCAAGTTTAACAATACCTAGGGATGATAACATAAAATTTGCCTATTTAATACCAATAAGTAGTGAATTCCATTGTTATTCCATAGTTTATAACATTGTGAGTGAATCAGAATCGGGTTTTAAGACAATCATTCGATTCGGCTGTTCAAGCGATCATCGCTACGATATCAGCTTGACAATTTAAGGATGACGAATGTCGAACAATGTTAAAGTCCGAACCAATACAAAAAGCTATATCGTAAATAACACATAAAAACATCGCAGGTAAATAAACTAAAAGCATGTAATGTAGGAAAACATTCATAATATACAATATTTACTACCAGTACTGAATGAAATCTATGCAAGACACACCGAGCGCGTACACTTGCTCCATGCTCACGGGACTACTTTGTTCTTACATAACCTAGAGTTTGGTGTAATTACGGAAACGAAATAATCTTTCGTGTTAATTTAAACCAGAACAAACGGACATGAAAATTGAAATGACAATTTTGAATTGACGTTAACATTTATGTGGTATTGCCAGATAACATCAAAAAAAGTATTAATAAAATAAAAATAAAATTACTTATTTTATGAAATTTAAGTTAACTGGATGTATAATATAAAAAAAAGAATTATTAAAGATTATTGAAATTATTGTAAAATACAATGGTTTTCTATCACAGTGACATCTATCGATGAGTAGAATATAGTTGTACAAATTAGTCACTAGATGGTAATGTCCGTGACCGCAATTTTGCTAACTACAATTTTTAACAAGTAAAAAAAGTATTTCCTTTATCTCCTTTAGAAATTTATTTTTTACTAGCTTTTACCCGCGACTTCGTCCGCGTGGACCGTAGTTCTGTAATACTCAATAGCTTCTATCGGTATCCAACCTTGCAAAAATCTCCATCACAAAAATCAAATCGATCCGGGGGGTTAAATAGCAGTTCCTATGACAATTGTTACGTTACTCGAATACTACTACTATCTACTACTCCATTTTAAATTTAATTTCCTTCATGCCATTACTGTTATTGAGCAAAGATATTAATTTGCACTGGAAAGATTCGATCAAAACCATAAGAAATTTGTAAAACCTCTCTTAGTGGACAGCAGCGTCTTTCAGTTTATCAATCAATGTGAGACTCCATTGGGCCTACTGATTAAATTAAAAACATGATATAAAAATTTGCACAAAAATTCTAAACATTCGTTTAATAACTTTTTAGTATAATCTTAACTTTTTACATAAAATACTTGTCTTAAACCAACATCGATGAAATTTGGCACAATTAATGTTATACATCAGGGTAACTTATAGGCTATATAAGTTCTACAAATCCTGTTAATTTAACAGTAATAGCATAACATAAGGAAGCTGAGCTATTTAAATGTAAAATTGATGTAAGTTATAATTAAAAGTAAATGCGACAATCCGCCTGGCTGTTACGTTTTCACGCCGAATAGCTGAGCCAATGTCGTGAATCATTTTTGGAATTGCACTCCCTATGTGAGTAAAATTAAGTTACTTGAATCTTTGTACTTTTTGTCCAATCTTTAAGCTTGAATCTTGTCTTTGTAGACAGACCCTTTTAAATAAAAAAACACGTGTGCTAATTTAGTGTAAGCAAAAAATGCCTTCAAAACCGAATGGTGAATGCGATTCGCACTTAACTACCCCTCATTTTGCACGAACGTTTCCGAAGCCCTGCATATCGGTGTGATGATCACGGACTGCTATGAGTCTTGTTTTACGCTGTTATACCGCTTTTGAAGCTTTAAACTTTCAATGACAACGTTGATATGCATTTAATTGCTCGTTATATTAAATGAATATCTCCGAGGTTCGCAGTTGAGTGTGTTGATCACAATCTGATGTAGTCTTCGGATGCAGGTTGAGCTGATCTTTTGGAAGATTAAGACTCCAAATAATGACAGCGATCTGCAATGAAACGCTATTCATATTGAGAGAATATTTTCTAAATTTGCATTTCTGTATGATACTCACAATCGACTGTAACATTTCGGGAGGACAAAGAAATTTATCGTGTTTTCCAAAGCATAGTTTATTTATTTTAATAAATAGCACCTATTACTTACATTTGTTATACATTGTAAGAGATAATTTAACATTATGCTGTACACAAAAACCAAGTTTTATAAAAACTCTTCTTAAAATAACTCTTTCCACGTAAGCTAAACAACGTGATAAAGAACCTCCTTTTAATTACAGATTTGACTCACCTGTGTGTATCAAACACAGACAATTAAAAAAATTGATAGGATGAAAATAGATGGCGTTTTAAATGTCATCCTATTCCTGATGAATTAACAGGATTTCTTTAGCCTATACCCCGATGTATAAGCATTAATTATGCCAAATTTTATCGATTTTGCGATTTTTAAGCTTTAAACTTTGAACGACAACGATGACACACAGTTAATTACTCTTTATATTGAGTGAATATCTCCGAAGTTGGCATTTGAGTGTGTTGATCACAATCTCCTATATTCTTCGGATGCATGCTGAGTTAAATTTTTTGAAGATCTAGACTCCAAATAATGACAGTACATTGAAACGCTATTCATATTAGGATAATTTTTTCGAGATTGGTATTTCTGTATGATACTCACAATCGGCTGTAACATTTCGGGATGACAGAGAGAACGTATTTTCGAAAGCATAGTTTATTTAATTTAGGACATAGAAATACTACTTACATTTATGATTCTTTGTAATAGCTAAGTTAATTTTATTCAGAAAACAATAACCAATATTTTGATTTCTAAATTTTATTTTTAAAACTTTCCTAAAATAACTCTTTCGACGTAAGCCAAACATCATTAACCTCTGAAATACAACCTATTTTATTTTCCGATTTGACTTTGCCTTAAAGGACTCGATTCCAGGCCGTTAATATTTATAAACTTAATTAATTAAATTTAAACTTAATTTGATAAATTGTGAATAAAAAAACTTATTATGTTGATGATAGATAGCGTTTTTAATGTCATCCTATTCATGTTGAATTAACACAATTTCTATAGTCTATACATATAGGGTAACATTACCTCGGTATATAAGGAATAATTGTGGCAAATTTCATCGATATTGGTTCAGCGGATTGGCCGATTAAAAAGGTAACATACAGACAGACAGACTTTCGGATATTAGTAAGGATTTATTTAATTGATACTTAAAATTCATCATGTACTGTTTCGTGAAGCAAAACATGGACAAAATGAAGAAATAAATATCTACATATCCCTAGACAATTTCTGGAATATGTCGACCCTATCAATCCGCATGGTATAGCATATAGGCTTCAGTCACCGTTTTAAAGGAGACAGCTCCGAGGCTTTGCGCAGAATAGGAGATAGTATCAGGCCATTTCTTTCCCTACAGAAATAATAACACATTTTAAAAAATCATTAAAATTTAAAGCTCCATACAAATTATCCCCTTACATTTATTTTGATTTAAGCGTCTAGTATTCCATTCTATATTTCACCCCCTTGAAGCAGAAATTGCTTAAAAAATATCTTATATTTTGTTCTTATACTATACGTTCTAATACCTATATTGTTACGTTTCATCCAGAATTTCAAAGTAAATGCCTTCAAGAAATAAAAAGATTCATTTCATCATACAAACATTCACCGTCCATTAACAATGATTACTAATGATGAATATAAAATGTGATATTCTTATAAAAAAAACGTCTCCAGACCGGCCTTGTTCTCATAATTCTCATTAAAACGACGGAAAACGGAAAAAATGCAAGTACCATTATAATTGCAAACGACCTTCCAACTTAAAGTTGAATTTTTTTTAATTTGCTGACGAATGGAACTAAAAAAATGAGGCTTTCTACTACATATTAGTTTAAACAGTGTCCAAATCGTTTCAGCGGTTTCTGAGATTAGCAGAAACAAACGCACAAAGCCAAAAAAACTAATAAAAATGTGTAATTCTTCAATAACGTCAGCTTCAGTCCGGCCTGATTGTCATAAAAAGATTTGTGCTTCTCTTGGCCATGGTAATATACGTAATCTAGCAGGTAAGATTGCTTTAGGAACGGCGAAAGACGGAAAAAATGCAAGTACCTATGTATGGTAAATTGAATGAATAGAAATTTTGAAAATAAAGTGTAACTCACCTTTCCTTCTGTGAGCTTACTATTTCTTCGGGGATCCCCTTTTTCAGCTGATTCCACAGGCGCGATGGCGATTTTAAGGTTTTGTGCGTTTTGATGTGGTTTTTTAATTATTAATTAATTGCGTGCGCGTCCGCCATACACAACACTTGAGAGTAGACAGACAACTGAACTACTGGTCGCGCGCTAGATGGCGCTTGTATATGCGTAGGGAGCTACACTTTATGTAGGTAATAATTAGAAAAGGAAAGAACTAAAGAAAATAAAGTAGTTTGTGCTAAAGTGCTCTTTCTACGGAACAACCTATATAAATAGTATAAAGTAAAGTAGTAAAGTAATAGCCCATTACAATCCCACAGCTGGGCATAAGCCCTCTTCTCTCCGTTTCTGAGGAGACGTGTTGGAGCTAAGACCTACCACGCTGCTCCAATGCGGATTGGTAAGTTACACATATCCCCACAATTCTTTAGAGATATGCAGGTTTCCTCACGGTGTGTTCCTTCACCGAAAAGTGTGTGATAAATTTTAATTATCAATTAGGCACTTTGAACCCGGGAACTGGCGACCACCTCGAAAGAGTCACACGGTCTCACCGCTGGGCTATCACAGCTTACGTATCATAGTATACGATCTTTCAGCTTAAAATTGACATATCTTTTTTATTTGTTGACCGATTGAAATAAAACATACTCTATATGTTAAGTGAAACATTCTACTACATATTAGTGAAAACCGCGTCCAAATCGTATCAGCGGTTTCTGATATAAGCGGAAACAAACGCACAATGCCCTAAAAAACTGGAATTAAAATGTAAAATTTAAAAAAAAATCAGCTTCAGACCAGCCTAGTTTTCATAAAAAGATGTGTGATTCTCCTAGCCATGGTAACATATGAAATTCAGTAAGAAAGATTGCTCCAGGAACAGAGAAAAACGTTAAAAATGCAAGTACCAGTATTAAAGTATACGACCTTTCATCTTAAAATCGACATATCTTTTTTATTTGCTGACCGATTGGAATAAAACATACCCTATATGTTAAGGGAGACTTCCAACTATATATTAGTGAAAACCGCGTCCGAATCGGATCAGCGGTTTCTGAGATTAGCGGGAACAAACGCACAGACATACAGACAAACCGACAAACAGACAAACAGATAAACCGACAAAAATTTTAAAAACTATTGTTTCATGTTTAGGAGCGTATTTTGAGACGACTACACTATTTTTTTTCTTTTTATATTAAATGTACAGATTTGACATCTCAACGATTTTATTATATGTATTGATGATTGATTGATTGATGATGATATTGATGATAATTTAAAATGATAATCTAATGTGCTAGTAGAACCTAGAACCAAGTATTCTTGACCTGAATCGATATAAAAACTTGTTATCCTTTTGTAAATCTAATTGCTACAGATACAAAATAGCACTTAGACAAAAAAGTACTTCAAAAAATACCCAAAGTAATAAAGAAACCATACTGTAAATTCCGCTGAAAATATTCCCAGCGGCTAACTCCGCTAAACGTCGTATAGATAGCGGACGGTCCCAAGCGACCTGTGAGGGTTGTATTATTGTTTTAATAATTGAATATTATTCCATATTAACTATACAGTCACCCATACAAGTTTTGATTTGGAAAATTTAGCTTATAAAACACAGCCGACTAATACTATTATTAGGGTATATTCACAGAGTACTAGAAACATCGGTTAAAAAAAAAAAAACCCCATCATCAAATAAGATTTTATTAGATTTTAGACTTTCGCGATCCATACTTGATACGGACATCACGTCACAGAATCAGTTCGTTACCACATCGGACGCAATTTACATTATAAATATAAATATTATGGAATGTAGTGTATTGTTATTTGCTTACCTTACGACCCGTTCGGACGAGCGTAAAAAATACGTCGCGGTATAATTCCCCAATAGTCGTTATAAGAAGTTTTGTATGGTATATTCAGCTTAATGCCCTCGCCCTAACGACTAAAATGGAACACTGCACGATAAAATACGTCGCGATTTAAATACGCTGTCGTGTGAAATCGTAAAAAGCGTCTAAGGTAAGTTGACGTTAGGCAGGCGGCCGGTCGTAAAATACCTAGCCAAATCATGTTACAACATGTTTGTAACATGTTGTGCCGACCCACTTACAGTGGGATAAGGGTAGGGGAATGATGACTCCTGAGACATATGGTTTTATTAGTTTACATTTAGTTAGGTACCTAAACTCATGGAGTACTTATAAAGGTAACTCGATATTATCGCGATGTGACCCATATGTTTATATAATAATAAGTTTTTTTTTATAATAAAAGCCCCCTATGATGCAAATGTGTTCGCACTGTTGTCGTGAGTGTACTTAGAATGTGAATCTCCGTGTATTTCGACAAATTTAATCTTGGACGTTCGCGCAATTCAGTCGCACACGAGAATAAATACTATAAAGCTATCCGAAGATATTTATATATTTAATTATGTACATTATTTTCTTCGTTACTATATTTAAATTCGATAATAACTTAGTAATAGGCTTTAAAATTGCCAATATAAAAATTTATTAATAAAAAGTGTTGCCTTCAATTGAATAATAATCATAATTTAATGGCCTTCACTGAAGAAGTTTTTTTTATTTGACGAGTCAACCAGTGCCAAGATTAAAACAAAAGGCCTGTTTTTCCTAGCTCTGGAATATTATTAATCTGTTATTTTATCTACGTGTATTTACATAGCAGCTGTCCTACACATTTACAAGTTATACTTGGTCAATTTAGAATTAATTTACCTAGTACCATATAATACATTCAAATCGATGTAGTAGATAAGATGTTCTCACAGAAATCCTACCTGTTATTGATTACAATGATGAATATTTCATTCATCAATATTTCGTTAAGCTAATCGAATATCAGAACTTTCACCTCAAATTAATAAAATAAAGTAAACGGCCCTCTGCTGAGCTTAGGCCTCTTCCCTCCTTATATGGAGAGATGGCATAAATGTTTTTTTTTCAAACTGACTGTATGCTGTTACACTTATTTGCAATTTATCACGTTTTTTAAATTAATTATCTGGCCCGGAGTTTGAACCCGTGACCGCCTGAAAAGAGGCAAACGGCCTCATAGTTTGGTTACACACCACATAAAAATTAATAGCCATTCGCAAACTTAAACCTTAATAAAATCAATAAGACAAAATATATTTATGTATGTCCTCATTATCGTCCTCCGTTTATCTCACTGTAAGTGGGTTGCGCACAACATGTTATAAACATGTCGTCACATGATTCGGCTACGTATTTTACGACCGGCCACTTGCCTGACGTCAACTTATCTTAGTCTTATTTTACGACACCTCGGTAAGAAAGAGGGTGGTCTATTCTACTCAGCCGAATACCACACGGTAGATCAACTTACCTTAGTCGCCTTTCGGATACCTCGGTAAGAAATGAGGGTGGTCTATTCTACTCAACCGGATACCACACGACGGGTCGACTAACCTTAATCGCCTTTTACGACACCTATTTAAAAAATATATTTATTTAAAAAAATAAAATATTAAAATATTTTTATTTTTATTTAAAATATACATCTATTTCAATAAATATATATTTTAATATACGTACATTAAGACGGATCCATCGCCCCGTATCTCATGTGTAACACACAAGACTCGTAAACGCGGTATGATCACGTAGAATTATTGCATTAAAATATAATCTGAAAACCCCCCAACCTCCACTGAACTGGGGGTTATCACTTCGCCTTTCCCACTCACGCTGGCTCTCTCTCTTTTCCTCATACAAGTACCGCTGTAACATAATAAAGTAATAACGTGCATATTATAGGGTTTAATTCGCGATTATTGCCTTACGCTCGAAATTGCTACATTCTATCACCGTTTCTGTGTAAATACACATTGTTATTGACTTAAATAAATAAGCAGCAATCATATTTAAAAAATAAGACTTTGAGCGGTGTATATGGGTTTTTATATGTTTGTTGTACGGCATTATGTTTTCTCATACAAAATAAATTACGATTAGTGACGTTCTGCTTTTGATACACGTGTACAAAAATCTAAAGTGGAGTGGCGCTATTAGTTCAAAATTTAAAGTAAGGCGTCCCAATCACGTAGCTTGAAGGATTGGTACAAACTTCAACTGTTTATGCACTTTGTTGACCATTTTGCTGACGTGTATGAACATTGTGTCAAATAGCTATTATTAAATTTGACGTGTAAGAACGTTGCTCCGCCCGAAGTGTTAAATTATGTACATTCAAGGTCTGATAAAATAACATACTTAGTTTAAAAAACTAAAATCCGCGGTTTCATAGAACTGAAAAATAATGGATAAATAAAAATATTGGTATTGTGTATTCACAAAGCATGAGAGGCCTATGCCCAGAAGTAGGGCAAGAACAGGCCGTTTAAAAAAAAAACACGTTGATGTAGCCAGCATTAAAATCATTTACTTAAAGCAATTCAAAATTAAATAGGACACTAATATTTAATTTTGAATTTGCTTGAATGACATTGCAATAATAGACATTAAAATTATGATAATTGCACATATCTAAAAAATAATAACCGCAAAGATTAAAAAACTAACTTTTTTTACAGAACAATTAACACGGTCGAGCAGTTCCCGCCATTTAACTTTCAAGGACACAACAATAAACAAAATATTTTGTCACTCTGAAAGCGTATCTAACGTGTCTATGGTCGCCGAACGGAGAAATGGTTTTATAACTCTATTGATCCTTATTTTTACGGTAGTGGTTAATTGTTATATTGCAACCAGGGGTATTTAGATCCTACCGCAATTTCGGTGACAGTAAAAATCGGTTCTCCTTTGTTTCAGCCGCAACTTTGACGTTTCATTCCAACCGCCATATTTCATAATTTATATTGAGCTTATTGCCGATAATTTTAGGCTGTAAAAAGGTTATGATTTTGTTATAAATTAGTGTAATATTTTAAAATACAATCATATAATGTATTTTGACAGAAAATATTATTTTTGAGTTCCACACTAACCCGTACGCGTACGGAAAGATGAACTAAAGCGCTTTGTGCGGATTTTGTATATTTATTTTGTGTGTTTCAGTTAAAACAATCACAATATGACTAGAATATCATCGAATTCATCATTAACGAACTAAAATAACTTTATCGATTGGCAACAACAAAAGATTAATTTTCGCTTAAATAAAACAGAAGGGTCCCTGTAATCCACTCGTAAGATATATATAAATATAAAAACGAAAATAATAAACACGTACTAAATGAATAAAAAGCCAGGGTGCGAAACGGGCGCAGGTGCCGGCGCACCCCGGTGTCGATTTGACAGACTATTAATACGGATTTAGCCGGTTTAAACCGGATTGGGGCGGATTCGGTTGGATATAAGTGGCTTAACAGGGCTCGATGTTGATGACACGATATATCGGCACGTACTGCTCTTCTCATGTGATGGACGAAAGAACTGCTTCATATCCAATCTTATTCTCTGTAAAACCTCAAGCTCTAAATCAGTTAAAATTGTATTTCGAGTGCTTATCCGATGCTGTCGATATACCTATATCCGAAGTCGCTCATAGCGATTGTTTCAAGTTACACTCTTTTCATTTATTGAAATACTTTAGTCACCAGATACTGGAGTATTGACGGAATTATTGCGTCCCTACTGCGAGCATTGTATTAAAAACTTTATCAAAGATGATTGCCGTTGAATTTAATGCAAAATCGGTAACATTACGAAAACAGTAGAAGCTATTTGGGGTCTCCATATACATACAGCTTAATTAAGGAACGTATAGAAACATATAAGATATACATACACATAATATAAGATTCATAAAAATGGTTGGAGAGCTAAGTTCCACCACACTGCTCCAATTAGGATTAGTAGGTTACACATATACCCAGAATACTCCAGAGATATGCAGATTTCCCTACAATGTTTGCCTCCACCGAAAAACGTGTGCTAAGTTGCTAATATTATTAAGACATAAGTTATAACATCAAAACTCATTGGTGCCTGTTCAGAGCTTAAACCCGTGACCCCCTCGAAAGATTCGCACGGTCTCACTGCTGGGCTACCATAGCCCACCAAACTCATCTCCTTCGACCGCATTCGAATTAGTATTGTCTTACAAAAAGAAAAAAAAGCAGTAAGAGCAGATTGGATAGATGTAGTTTTCTTCATATTAAACTTAATTTTTAATCTTTTTCTATTTTTTTTCTCCTTTTCATATATTCCGATTTAAATTTGATTATCTTTAAAAACTACCGTACTCTATCAAAACAACATGGATTCAAAAATAATCACGCATAAAAAAAGCAATCAACTATCTCCGTAAACACTCATCCTTCTAATTGAGTGGCGTTCTCTTTTTAAAAACAAACAAGGATATCACATTATGGCGCCCCCGTTCTATTTACGTATTGAAAAAAACGCCGGCTAATTGCCGGTTTATTGGTCGCGACTCTCAGCTGTGACATATTGGGGCATTTACTGAGCAAGCTTTTAAGTATCGCATGTTTGATGTGGCATTATGGATATGGTTTTTTATAATGCTCTTTTGTGTTTTAATTTAAATGCTTTTATGTTAGGAATTTTATGCCTCGTTAAGCGGTCCTATAATCATAAAATTCAAAATGTAATTTGACTGTATTTCTCAGTTTTGTGCATGAGCACTGGTGGTCCCTAAAGCGTCAGAGAGACAATACTTTTTTTACTATTCTAAATAATAGTAAAAAAACTATGAATTTCCCAATATTGAGCTTATTTGGCCATTAGCTTATTTGCGAACTCCAAAATCCTACATCAATACTCATACCCATAAAAGTTATAACGTATTGGACATATGCATCCCCTTTAACGAAATCTATACTTCATACTTTTGATATGGGTATACAAAATGTGGCACATATTTTCGTCAAAAAGCGTCAGTGCATTCAAAGCAAAACGCCAACCAGTCTAATAATAAAAGCTCAAAACTTCTATGAACAAATAAAAAAAACTCAAGGCCTAATTACAATTGTAAATTAAAGAAAAAATCCTGTAAAATAATTGTCACATCCCAGGCTGAACCTCCATAGTGCATTAAATGATGGTCATCATCACAGGTAGTATAGTAATAAAACGTGTTATCAAAAGACAGAAAAAATATTTATAAAACGGTAATATACGCCATTATTTGTAACAATTTTCACACTTAGATGTAATAAAAATCCATTATTTAGGGGCTACACGGAGAAATCCAAAGCTTATACAAAATTAAACATTGGCGACCCAGCTTTCACTGCCGCGATAGCCATTCGTTGCAATAAAAAAAGGAAAAAAAGGATTGTCTTTGATTCCAATTTTGAATTCAATCTGCACAGGCCGGGCGCCATGATTTTATTTTCATGAGCGCCGTGGGAGCGGTGAGTCGTGCAAGCTCGAGGGTTGCCTCTGACGAAATTTTTAATAATAAATGAAGTAAGATCTTGTTATGATTTTGCCGGGATTAACGGATAAAGCAACCAATTATTTGCTTCATATGCCATAGTTTCTTGCTTAGATTTTGAGATTGGCTGAATAAAAAGGTTTTTGGGCCTCTCTCAAGGTTTCGTTAAGGATTATCATAAGGATCTGAGCGAAGATTTCGTTAGGATCATGGTAACACAATAGTATAGTATTTATAATCGAATTTTTTGTATGTTGATATCCTAAGATGAAAACTCAGTGTCCCCGAAACCCTGTGTAAGATACACGATTCCTAGTATTTGTCACTGATATCATTTAATAAAGACTCGGAGCTGGAGTGTTATTTGCTTTGTACTGAATTTTCGTAATAAACTAAATTTCGTTTATGAATTATAGAAGTCTGATACTGTCAAGTTTCTGCGATTAACGAGAACTCTGTTATAATCATGCGCTCATATTGCCATATTCGAAGCATAAAGTTTCATTTCCTATGTTAAATACATAGGCGGTGTTACTTTATTCTTCGGATGGGGCGATATCTAAATTACCAAAGACAACTAGACTCGACGCATTCTCTAAATTTAAAAAATTGAGCGGCTATTTCGTTTTGCATAAAAAATATCACCAGAGAAATATAGACACAGTAATCTTTTTAAATTTAGAATCTAGCACGACTCGATTTGCATAATTCCATACACAATAAATTCTCGAACCAATAATACTAGCAAACGAAAAATTGCCTTTGCGAGCAGTAAAACTCGAAAACCGGGTAGCTCTCTACTCTCTATTCGTAACCCTGGGCCGGTCGTAAAGACAGCTCGCGACCCGAATCACGGATATTCCGGGGCAATCATTCCACCATCGGGCACTATTTTTCCCGGTAAAATGTTACTCGGGTCAGGAGACCCAATATATGTTTTATGCAAGAATTAGGGATATTGTATTATGTTTGGGTTGATATTGCCTTTCACCTGACATCTACTTTTTTATTTCCTCTTTACTTCCTTCCTCGAAGCTGATTAGTTCGCTTTTATACAATGCTTATTTAATTAGCTACAGTTCCAAATAGTAATCAAATTAAGTTGAAACTGAAAATTATTTAATAAATATACAAATACCATAAGTCATCTTATAAAATCGGAATCGGATAAAATCGGAAAAAAGTCACATACTTTTCCCGCTACCAAATATTTTTCTAAGTCTTGGTCCGTGTAAGAAACTCCGCCCATAAAATCAAATCCTCCAAATAAGACGCATAAGAAAATATAACACATAAGATATTAATAACTAGTTACAATGAATATTCCTATAGGGCTTAGAACGACTAATTTTATTTTTATGCGATGAAAGCACTCGTAACGAAGTATCGTTAAAAGTAGCCCAAAAATAACTTTCTCGAGGTCTCCTGAAACTTTAAGCCATAAACATTTTATAGTTCAGCCTTCAATATGATCAAAAATTACGAATTCACAGCAAACTATTAAAATTTCTAGAAACCTTAACCTGGCCGTGAAAAATTTACTCTGCTATTTTACAACTTAGCAGAAAGAAATTGTAGCGATCTTAGAACAATACATTATGGAACGTTTTATTACTTGGACATAATGAATCAAACACAAAGCCACATAAAGCGGTGTAAGAAAAAAAGATGTTTGGATGGAAACATTTTGACATTTGAAAAGAATGACGTTTATGGTTGCGTTCAGGAATCGGTCCGCAATTGTTCAAAAAAGGTTTTATTTCTGTCACTAATGGCGAAGTCCCGCTGCGATGATTTTGTCAATTCTGCTACCGGTAGCAAATGATTAGTTTCGGTGACTATTGAAAGGTGTAAATAATGTTGTCTTGTTTTGTCCGCGAAGGCGATGACCGAACAGTTTAGTGACGTTTAAAAAAAGTTTAAGCAATGAATTCTTTTAAATATTAATAACTAACTGTGCCTGCGGCTATTCCCGCAAGAAAGTTAAGTTTTTCCCCCGTAAATAACATAATATTATAAATTAAAGTTTTAAGCATAAAAGTAGTTATTGTAAGTTAACCATAAAAGATAGAGATATGCTGTCATATACTTTGTCTAGTCTTTTTGTAGATCTACTTCTCTAGTATATTACTTTAGTGTATTTTTGTTGGTATACGCGGCGCACGCAACTAAAGCTCACAGTAGGCCACAGTCACAGTTTTCTTTAAACTGCGTGACCGTTTATACTCAATTTACATAAAGCTTTAATGTATTATTAACCTTAACCTTCCGGAAGAATCACACTATCTTTTACTAGAAGTTGTACAAAAATTTGTTCAGTAGATTTTGCGAAAATCGATCACATACAGATATACAGCTTTTGTGGAATTTGTTTTATAATAAGTATAGATAACGCGACGAGTTGAACACATTTAAAATATACATATTTGTTATATCGGTGATGTAAATATTGGCGCAATATAATAATAATGTATTCATCATATATATTTAAATATAGCGGTAGTCAAATTAAAATATATAGATATTTATTCAATAACATTTATTTATAGATATTTATTCACTAACATTTATTCAATCCGTGGATCATAGATCCACGGATTGAATAAATGTTAGTGAATATTTATTCTCTAACATTAATGTAATTGAGATGCCAATATTTAGCGACGCCTCATTATTCGAGCTATATAGTCACTGATGTAGCGTAACATTCTTAATTCCTTAATGGAATTTTAACATCATTTAGCGAGACTTTTATAGATTTAACTTTTATTATTTTCCTTTTAAGTTGATATCAAATTTTATCATACGCTTTCCATATATATCTGGAGAATTCCTGAGATATGTATAACCTACCAATCTGCATTGGAGCAGTAAGGTTGATATAAGTTCCAACCAAACGAGGAAAGGATTACTTCAATACTACTAGAAAATTGCAGATGTATTTTAAAAATAACTAATAATTGCATTCGCTAAAATAGCTAATTCGCTTATAACTAGATGACTACCATGATTATAGTTAATGAAAACATTGCTTCTGATATAAGTACATAACGAGCGAATTTGAATCGGAGCGAAGATCAATAGATTTATATAAAGAATTAAATGCGTACAGAATATCTGTTTCACATCGATACATGAAATAAGTAATTCAAAAGCAAATTAGGATGGCCATTACGTTTCGTAACTAAAATGGCGGTTCCGCGCCAAAATTAACGTCATCCGGAATTGTAGCCCGCGCCGCGGATAAACGGCCATCATTGTCCGCTCACAGTTCTGAAACTGCGCTTGTTTTATGATATTATGCTATTAACGGTGGTACTACGTGAAAACTCACAAAAAGGTGTTTTTTTTAATTTGACAAAGGTAAATATGATTAATTTATATTTATGTCTACTTTGCTAGTATAAACAAATACTGAGTTCGAAAAAAATATATTTGGGAACTAGTTAGAAAAGCTGTAACGAAATGTTCTATCAAAATTATATTATCCATGTATTGTATAGCATTTATTAATACTTATAATATAAATGCGAAAATCTGTCTGACTGTTACGCTTTCTAGATTAATCCGTTGGGGCAATATTGATTAAACTTAGTACACTTGAATCTTATATAGCAGGCTATTTAGGTTGGTAAATTCCCAATTAATTCCAAATAATTTCCAGTTTTCCTTTGGGAACATATAAAAACACAAAGTACATAATTGAGGAAAAATTGACTTGAACCAGGTGGCGGTCTCAGCTTGTTATAGCATAAATATACCTTAGGTTTAAGGAATTAAACTTAATAATGCCTTGTGGTATACGGCAGCGTAGAATAGAACAACACTCATTTCCTACCGAGGTGTCGTAAAAGGCGATTAAGGTTAGTCGATCCATCGTGTGGTATCCGGATGAGTAGAATAGATCACCCTCATTTCTTACCGAGGTTTTTTAAAAGACGACTAAGGTAAGTTGACGTCAGGCAGCCGGCCGATCTGAAAATACGTAGCCGAATCAAGTTACAAAGTGTTTGTAAGATGTTGTGCCGACCCCATTTAGAGTGGGATAAGGGCAGGAGGATGATGATAAAATAATTTAAAATTAGTAATGACTTTACTTCGTTGGACTTACGTTTCGAACCATTGTAAATTTTTTTAAGGAAATAAACGAGCCTAGTTGCAATAATGGAAAATTTAAAATATTTTTTGAACACAATCTGTATAAGAAGTAAAAAAGGGTCTCAGAGTACGTTGAATAACCAGTCTCATTTGCCCGCGATGCACGACGTTGACGACAGACGTAAATGTAAATTGACAAAAACCTTTAAAGCAGTACTTAATTTGTTCTATGAACTACAAAAAAATTAACTAATAAATTAAAATATTATTCCACTTTTAAAGATAGTTTTGGATCATAATAATGTACGTGTAAGCAAATATAACAATATTTTTGACATCAACTATTACAACTAAAAAGATACGCTAACAATCTGCAAAATAATCAGAAGAAAAATATATTATCATTTACAAAGACAGTTTCGTCCAAACATTATCCGTATATGCAAATATCCAATCTCTTTGGACAGTGACTGTTATGGCTGAATACAGAATATACGCTTATTAACCGCAATTACAATAAAGAAGTTATTGGAGGCGATTATTTTTATAGCATACTATAATAACGTTTTAGTTACAAAATAAATATTCTTAAACGCGCAACATAGTAGCGTTACTGCCTCGCGCTACACGATGAATAAAAGCGAGAAAATTACTTTACCAAAACCAACATCTAAAAGAACCTAACTGCCTGCCATTTCTGTTCCTCTCCAACAATGCATTTTCCATATTTTTCTCTCTTTCACACATAGACAAAAGCCTCAAGCGAGGTAAGCTTTTTCACGGTCGGAAACTGTTCATGAATCGCCTCGGATGCCATGATGGCTGATTATACAATACAGTACGGTCGAAAATACAGCGAACGCTTTTCCGAGGCAACCTTATTTGAAAAGGGTCACGGAGTTTCAGAACGGAATGCAGGAGCGAAACGGGCCTTTATCTCCGTCTCTATTGGCTGTTTTAAAAAAAATACACCGTTTACTATTGGCCAAAACAAATTGTTCGCGCCGTGTTCTTTATGACGTTAATTCAAAATGTCGTAAACGCCAAAGTGTATAGAGTAAAAAGGTCATAAGCAAAAAAACATTACACTCACGTTAAGACTTTTCTATAGTGAGATGGTTAAGTGAACGCACACGTTATATGCCTGAATGGAAATGCAATTTTAGGGCAATTATATGATTTTCCTTTCCCGCATGCCGCTTGAACGTATAGAATTGGCTCGACGTATTTAGTAAGACGCAGTAATAAAAAACTTCATTAAATTCAAAATCATTTAAGTTTTTCTTTAATAGTTGCGAACTTCACGATAGTGTTTAGTATATATAATACGTTTTCTCGTATTAGGGTTATTATATTAACAGTTGGTATAGCGCAAACAAGTTTTAATGTACTTAACAGTTTATTTTATACGGTAAACATTATTTTTTTAAATCATACACTAGAAAAAAAAACATTAATTCTAAGAACATCTAATATCCTAGATTGAAGAATCAAAGCTCTCTTATAATACGTATTTTATATTTAGTTCAACAAAAAATAAATTGTTCAATACGACCCACAATTATTGGTGTATATTCGTCAACAGAATACCAAATATTATAAAAATTGTATTATGTAAATTTATTTATACTTCGTAAAATAAGTGTATATTTTGTACAAAGTTGGCTGTAAAACTGTGGACCTTTGCTTTATTGTCGTCAAAGAATTAAAAAATAAAACGTAACTATAGATTACGTAGACCAACAGCATACCTCCTTATAACTATTATTATAAGAATAGGTAATTGGCTATAAGTAGGCATAAATACACAGTATAGGTTCGTTGTAGTTATTGATACATTTAATTCGAAAAAAAGAGACAAGATCAAAAGCGTCATAAATTAGTTTGTTTTACCTATGAGTATATATTCTTGGTAATCAAATGATTTATGACATTTAACAATATGCGTCAACCATTTTGTCTTTAAATTTTTCGTTTAGTAACAACCAACACATACTTTTTTTTAAATCGAATCGTAAACGGATATTCGAGATTTCGAACAGAAGAAATTGGCTATAAGTTTTCAATTCACCTTATAAAAAAGAACCATAGGTATGTACTTTCTATGCTATATTACGTGGAAAACATAACGGACTCTATACTGAATGGCGGAATACGATATCGTTAACAACACCGTTGCACAAGTTCGTATCGAAACACGAAATAAATGGACCTTACGACTTTACTAGTAAGGTGGTACCTAACGATGGTCGAAAGGCTTTCCATTATATAAGACTTGGGTCCACCAGTAATAAGGGATCATGCTAAAAATAAAGCGGCACAAATCACCTTTTACATTTTAAATCAGATAATAGAATATCAAGAAAATATTTGCCTTTTCTATCCAATTCTATATACAATATAACAACCCCCTAAAACATAAGTATGAAATTTATAATATACGATCTTCAGATCTATGTCCTATTCAGAATAGGAAATTAGCTTTTGTCTTTGGTTGCTGGAGGATATACTGATTTTTAGGTAATAGATTCTGTGTCACATAATATAATGTTTTAAATTAAAGCTTAATCGACAGATGATTCAAGATTGTATTAATATCATTGACCTGAGGTTTAGCCCTTACTAGTATCAAGGTAACCCGCGTCATGACTATGGGAACTTATACTTAGAAGGCATTTTGAATTCGCGACTGGATTTTGATCTGTAACATAGAGGGGAGGGCAAATATCTTACTGAATATTAATTAATTTATAAACGTAGTTTTATATCTATTTTTGAAGAAAGACAAATAAAATCATGTACATAACATAGATGCCAATTAGGAGAACTTATTATTTTTAGAATTGCAAATTATTCTTATATTAACATAATCAATACCTATATTAACATTTTATACAACGTCACTATCACAGCGTCACCAAATGAAAACATAGTGTAAACGTTCTCAGTCCAGAGGTAAGAAAATTTTGTATATTTCGGAAAAAAATCTCACTCGATCTTAGTATTTACTAACATACTGTTGTTATATTTACCTATACCAATGTTTCATGTGGTGAAAATGATTGAATTAAAAGTAAGCCTTCGTATGTTTGTGTTTATAAAATTCAATAGGCAGTTATAATATTATGTCAAATAATAAAATTTACATGGAAATTGCAAGTGTTCATAGTTAATATCAGCGAAGACTCAAAGATCGAGCGGTCAGGCGGTGCGGTGGGGTGTACTTAGTACCTTATAGTAAATTATCGATCGCTCTGGTATTTAGGTAATGGCGAAGATTCGTTTTTCATGTCAATATCGAATTATAATTTATCGCTTTAAATATTTAATCACTATAATATAATATATAACTATTATATTGCCAGCTTTATGCCGTATATACGATATGTCGTCACGTATAAATGGTAGCTTAAGGCAATACCTCACGTCGTATCTTCTTTAAATAATAGTGCGACGCGTCTGTTCGCCTTAATATTCATGGGGGTTATTTTTCATTAGTCGCTGAGTCGCTATAATTGGTTTGGCTTGCGTTTTGTACTGCTTGCAAAAATTATTTCAGTAGATATTTAAAATTTTACTTTTTATATACATTTTCGATAAACTTATGTGTTATTGAAATTCAAATTAAGAATATTATTTATTAAGCAAACTTCGTAACAAGTGTTATGGATTATCAACTCTACCGCCGGTTCGGAAAGCTGTTCCTACCGACAAGAGCCAGCAAGAAACTTGACGGTTGCTCTTTTCAAAACAATTCTTATAACTAGTTACATTAGTCATTACTGTCTTATACATTGAAGAGTAGCTATATCTACACATAATTATCATCTAAGTAATCCTCAAAAGTATAGTAGGCTTTCTGTATCAGCCACCCTGTAACAGTTTTTTTAAAATGATGTAATGGCAAAGCCAAAATTGATTGCAGAATTTTATTATAGACGCTTACACGCAAACCCACAAACGACCTACGTACTTTTGCAAAGCGCAAAGCAAGTGCCTCAAGCTTACTAGTATGTCGGTTCCTACTTTATCTGTCTTATAATTGAAATTATTAATAAGTTAGAGCATTGTTTACGTTTTATTTACTGTTTCTGAATGCTAGGCATACACCATTGAATTTACTCTTAAAACTTCAATTTTGGGTAATATCTATTGATATATGTATATCGTTTCGTCCCACAACCGAAGCCTCGTCAGGAGATAGACTACACAACAAAAATTTTTTGCTTATTCGTGAAACGATTGTTTAGTTTGTGATAGTGAACGTAGTGCTTGTGTATTGTGGGTGCGGTGCATGTGTTTTTTTACGAATCCTTCATGTATTGGGTATGAAACCGGACATTCCACTCTACATTTAGCATTATATATATTTTGTATTTACATTATCGCAGATTATAGGGAATTAATTTTAATAACACTTTTGTTTTATGGATCTCCGCAAAATAACGCCTAATTCTATAAAAAGCTTTTTTAACTTGATTTGTTGAAACAAAACAACATGTTGAAGAATTAATCCCGCGTCCCATAACAACATGGCCGCCCCATCGCAATATACCATTCCCCCCGCTTATTCTCTTATCATTTATTACGTTGTTATCTCGATCAATTTCCTATATTTCTCATGGCATATTATTACAAAGGATATTCATAGCGTAGCTAGTGTAATTCTGACTTATCCGCGAATATTTGCAGAGTTATTCGATTGTTTTGCGCCCGGTCAAGATTGTGTTCATAGGTTTTTTTTTGTATATGGGGGACACTTGCCATTTAAAAAATATAATACATTAAAATTAAGGTATGCAGAGATTATATCGTCTCAATACAAACTACCTGTTATTCGTCTCTACTGAAAAAAATTGCCTCTCACTCTTCTTTAAAGAAGAAACATTTTTTTAACAATAGAAACGTTGAAAAAAATATATAAAAAAATCTTTATTGAATCTTATATTGTCATGCATTACATAGATGAACCCTATTAGTATATAAGCTCATATATACTGACGGGTTATATCATGTATATCAAATTTTCGTGTCAAAATATTAGTTACCATAGTTCCTTCGAAACTGCTTGACCGATTTTTATGAAATTTTATATGTATATTCAGTAACTTAATTTAATTTCCTCGGTTCACAAGGGCGCCTTATAAGAACTACTGTATATTTAAAACTGAAAATGCCTTCACATAATACAGTTTTTTATGGTAAATCTTTTACTGTTACGGCTATCGAACTGTGGAATGCACTGCCTCTAACAATAAGACAGGCTAAATCGCTAAATATCTTTAAGAGATTAGTAAAAAAACATTATCTTGCGCTATCAACCTACATAGACGACACACTTCATTTAATTTATTTGTTATGATTTCTGTACTTTAGTATTATATATATACATATACTTATACTTATATAATATGTTGTTATTTGTGTATAATACCTATAGGTATTCTATTACATTTGTGTATATTTGATATAAGTATATTTTGTGGTGATATATATTTATAGTGTAGAATTGTATCATTATCTTTATATATTCTGTGGCGCATTTCCTACCAGTTATGATTTATAGAAGCAGGCGTTACTTTGCGGAATTCCATATTACAAGCAATATAACAGAACTTTGGCTAACTCCACTGTGGAGCCTATCCTCCTGATGATGCTTCGGTTTCGGGGCGAAACGATCGTCGAGATTGTGGTGGTGGGTGTGTGTGCTGCTTTTGTGTGCGTCGTTGCTGGTGAATTGCGCCTTGGGGTGCATGTGGTAGCTGTTCCTGCATGTATAAGGTGCGTAGATTTTGCCTGCTTCATACACATTGGCTTTGCATGCATTCACTTAACCCGTGCGGATTATAGCAAAGTAGTTAGTTCTGTTATATTCCTACCAGTTATTTTATTTAACAGCTCCATAACGCCTAAGGTTGCCTGGAAGAAATCGCTGGTTAGCGATAAGGCCGCCTTATTGTACCTGTATTTGTTCCTTTCTATTAATGCCTGTAATTTTTATCTATCTATCAAACTACGTTTAAAATCGGTTTTTTTTTCATACTCCTAAGTGATAAGGTGAGTTTTTGACAAAAGTTTATTTTATTATAATGTACTACAATAGAAATTCTCTAGAAATAATTTATATGGCAAAACAACGTATGCCGGGTCAGCTAGCTGTACATTATAAAAAAAACTTAAAAGCTTAGCTATAGCTTTTAAAGCATTATTGGCTGAGAAGGGTTAACGTGGAAACATCGTTGAGGTTGCGAAATACGGAGAGTACAGCGCGGGAGGAACGTGGTCCTAAAATAATCGATTAATGTAAAAATCGGTTATTTTTTCACATCCCTTCTTGCATCCAGACGCCCGTTGTGCTTAAGACGGGCCTGCTAGTTACAAAACGGTTTGAAAATAAAAATAATTTATAGAGTTACGTGTTATTTCGCAGCAGTCTATAATACATTAGTAATTAAGACATAGATGACGCAGCCCTATAAGTATATAGCTTATATATACTGACAGGTTATACCATATATATAAAATTCTCGTCTCACAATATTACTTACCATACTCCTTCGAAGGGGCTCGACTGATTTTTATGAAATTTTATATGCATATTCAGTAGGAAATTCTGATAATTGGCTACTGTCTATTTTTCATACTCTTAGGTGATGATTTTTAATTTTATGGACAATTTTTTATTTTTTTATTTAATAAATTTTTATAGAAATTCCATAATACAAAAGTTATTTTATTTTGCTACAAGCAGCGATTAGGGATAATCTATGTAACGCTAAAAGCAGATTACAGTTACTATCTGTGTTCATACTTTATGCATGCAGGATTCAAAAACCGCAAGAACTATAGGATAAAGTTTTGATAATCCATCGGTGAGAACGTGCGACTCTTTTGAGAGGGTCACGGGTTCAAGCCTGTATTTAAATGATAATTTAAATTTATCACACGCTTAAAACATTAAAACATTGTTAAAGCAACGTGAGGAAAACTGCATATCTCTAGAGAATTGTGGGGATATTTGTAACCTACTAAGCCGCAAGAGAGCAGCGTGGTAGGTCTTAGCTCCAATCTAATAGTCTCCAAAAACGGAGATAGGTAGCCTATTCCCAGCAGTTGGATAATTACAGACCGATATTTTATTTAGTTATTTATGCACTACAAACCAGCACCGCTATCATCGCACTACACTACTAGCAACGCACACATTCACTACCACAATCTCAAGAATCGTTTCGCCCCGCAACCGAAGAGTCATTAGGAGACAAATTCGCAAAGCCTTTGCAAAACAATAAATCATTGCTTTTGCAATAAAATATCCTAAAATTTTAGTCCAATATGGCGAACCTAGCTCCATTCTCCGTACGCTTATCATTTATTACTCTTATCGTACTTTAGATATATGTCCGCCATTTGTTAGAAACGTATTATCATATAGCTCGAAATGGCGGCAAATAATCGCTGACATATATAAAACTAGCAACGTATATATCGCACTAAAAGTTATTTGAAGACAGAAGATCCTAGTTTTCTTATTATCCTTAATAATATTATAAATGCAGAAATCTGTCTTTCGGCCTGTCTGTCGGTTACGTTTTCACGGCGAGTCCGCTGAACCGATATAGATGAAATTTGGCACAATTATACCTTATACTCCGGGGTAACACATAAACTATAGAAATCCTTTAAATTGGACAGGAATAGAAAGACAATAAAAACGCCATCTTCTATCATTATATCAAGGTTTTTTATTCACGATGTGTTAAAGTCAAATTTGTAATTTAAAGAAATAGGTTTTATATAGGAGACCTGATGACCTCTCATATCAAAAATATAATTTAAGAAAGGTTATACAATCTGTTTTAATTGTGTTTTAACAAATTTATAGAATTAGGCGTTACTTTGCGGAGATCCATAATACAAAAGTAATAATAAAATTATTTTGCTATAATCCGCGATACAGTAAATAGAAAATATATATAGTGTTAAATGTATAGTGGACTATCCGTATTTTCACACCCGATACGTGCAGGATTCGTAAAAACACATGCACAAACCTTCACCACTTCCCCCACAATATACAAGCACTACACACGTTCGTACAATCGGTTCCACGACAAAATTAAATCGCTAAACGATTTTGTCTTGGAGTCTATCTCCTGATGATGCTTCGGTTGCGGGGCGAAACGATTGTTTAGTTTGTGATAGTGAACGTGTGTAGTGCTTGCGTATTGTTGTGGAAGTGGTGGAGGTTTGTGCATGTGTTTTTACGAATCCTGCACGTATCGGGTGTGAAAATACGGATAGTCCACTATACATTTAACACTATATATATTTTCTATTTACTGTATCGCGGATTATAGCAAAATAACTTATGTGTTTTAACAATATTTTCCAAAGCTAATGATATAGATATCGAATTTTAATGTTAGTTAATTGTTAATAATAGTAATAGTAATTGCAATTTAACTCCCTACATTATGGACATATTTGTAGGGTTGGTGAGTGACAGAAGTCACTCACCAACCCTGCAAATATGGCCACCGCTACTGTTTATTCCAACACTCAACTCAACGAAGTCGCGAGTGGAAGCTAGTATTCAAATTACTTGTAAAGAAGTAAGTTTCAATTGTCAACTATACTGCTGCTTCGGATGATCGCTCTAATGAACAATTGTTTAATCAAAGACACCAGAAACTATATCAAACTAAGATCTGTTGCCAAGCAACGCTTATTAAGCTTATTAAAATAAAGGGTGGGGATGAACCAAGTACTATTTAACAACGCTTGTTTGGCTAACGCTTCACTTTGCGATTTTGTCGTGGAGTCTATCTCCTGATGATGCTTCGGTTGCGGGGCGAAACGATTGTTGAGTTTGTGATAGTGAACCTGTGTAGTGCTTGTGTATTGTGGTGGAAGTGGTGGAGGGTTTGTGCATGTGTTTTTACGAATCCTGTACGTATCGGGTATGAAAATACTGATAGTCCACTATACATTAAACACTATATATATTTTCTATTTACTGTATCGCGGATTATAGCAAAATAATTTTATTATTACTTTTGCTTATTAAGCCTCCCGTTTCCTAAATGGGACAAGATTTGCTATATCGGTATATAACTACCCCCGTTTATTAGCCGGCGATACATCACGGCGCGCGTTCAATAATGTTAGCCAGGTATTAGCAGACCGTGTCACGAGCGCTATAAACGGGACTTTTATTAACTTCTTAGTCTAAGTACAACCATAGACGTAGAATATAACCAAAGACACCGTAGAGTTCATAGAGGCGTTACTTTCCGGAGATTCATAATACAAAAGTAATAATAAAATTATTTTGCTATAATATAACGATTTTGTCGTCGAGTCTATCTCCTGATGATGCTTCGGTTGCGGGGCGATTGTTGAGTTTGTGATAGTGAACGTGTGTAGTGCTTGTGTATAGTGGTGGCGGTGGTGGAGGTTTGTGCATGTGTTTTACGAGTCCTGCACGTATCGAGTATGAAGAAACGGATAGTCCACTAAACATTTAGCATTATATATATTTTCTATTTACTTACCGCGATTAAATTTAGATATTATTACTTTTTTACACCGTAGAGTTATTATGCTAGAGTAAGTGAGCCAGTTTAAAATTTATCCTTTATTTATTTTTATTTTTTTTTTATTTATAGATCACCAACAAAATACACACTTAACATTTACACTTTACATTGAAGAACTAGAAATAAGTAGTATTTTAATGAGAGGTGATAACAACTTTCATATTAAGTTAAGATAACTGAATGATACGGTTAAACTAACCTTGTCGAAAATTAAAACGAAAAATCCTTCGATGATAAAGATTCGCGTTTTCTGTGCAAGTGACAAAAGCTCATCTCAGGCTACTAATATTAAACGAGTCGAAAAAAATACTTTCATTCATAGATAAATGATTAAACAAAAAAGAAAATACAACCCACATATTATTCTATATAGTGTTAATTCTGTTTAAACAACATTAATAGAACCTTAGAAAAAAGTTTCATCCTTCTTTTTCACTGAAACCACAACAGATTACGTGCAATTATATTAAACTATACTTTGAAGAAAAACTAACTATATCCCATTATAATAAGATCTAAATTACAGTGACGATGTTTCCTTTCAATGAAGCATAAAAACTATTTAATAGTAATAAATACTTTATTATTATAGTAATAGAGTTTAAATTTGATTGATATATATTATCCAGGTTACATTTATGGAGTAAGGACCAAATGTTATAATATTATAATATAAACTTTATTTATAGGCTATTAAGGTTACAATTCGATTGGAGTATAATTTTTATAGTTAACTCCCTACTAGAAGGCGTGGTTATTCCCAAACTGTACAGATTCAACAAAACCCGACAGCAATCTGACAGATACGGACGTTCGAAATTCGAATTGTGTTAGTGGACAGTGCGTGCAGTGTTCAAAAATCGATTGTGATGGAATCGGAAATCAATAAGATGACTAAAATACCGCCGAAGAACTTCTCAATAGAATCTATAGTCGGACTTAACGAGCGGCGCTCACCAGAAATCGATATAGAAAACACGATTACCGATTTTAGTAACGATCATTCTGAAGACGAGGACTTAAAAGTTAGGGATGGAAAAATGTACTACTTCCAACAGAGTCGAGTGCCCAATTTTCCTTTTTTCATGTCGTACGATAAGCGTTCGATCGGCAATGGATATCCAGAGACTCAAGGGCCGGAGGATTTGAAAAGATCGAGTCCAGGAAGTGTTCGGAGCGAGGTGGATAGCGACGGACCTGAAGACAGACCTCACGGTAAGTTTTAAAAATAGAAGTAAATAATGGTGGTTTATCCTAGAGTATAAGAACATAAGATAGGGATGTTGTTTCATTAATGTTTCATCCGTTACTCTGTGAGGAGTAACGGATGACACAAGGAGCGGTCAACATTTAGAGCAGTTTCTGCTTTATAAATATTTGATATTATTTTACATTAAGCCGTCGGCCCCGGTTATTATAACTAAATAATAATTTATTTGATCCCCTCACAAGAAAGGCTGTGCTATTTTGTTCAAGGATTTAAAATTTTCAATTGCATTTTTAAAATTTTTAAATTGACTGATTCGTCAGATTTATAATTATAAAAATTATCGATATGAAAACAAACCTTAAAACACAAAAGAATATATGCCTCTTTCAGTAATTCGATACAGAAGCAACTGACAATGAAGAGAATTGCTCGTGTTGTCAGAAATTTGATGTATGAATTATTTATATAATATGTATCTAGGCACATATTATATACCAATGTACATAATATGTGCCTAGATACATATTTATTAGATACATATAGATACATATTAGACCAATGTCTAATGGTTGTAAGGGAAAATGTCTCTTGAATAGCTCTTGAATAACTTCTTACGGGCAAAAAAAGAACTGACTACGTATTGGTTGTTGATATGTGATCTAATAATGTTATAAATGTGAATAATTTATAGAATTAAGCATTACTTAGCGGAGATCGATACGACAAAAGTCTTAAGTTATTTTTCTATCGGCCATGGTTTTGTTTAGTAATTATATTTATAGACAAATTGCGGAACGTCTACAACCCTATGCTCAAATTAAGTTAACCACCTAAAAAAATCACCCGCATCTTCATTATTTACTGATTATATTTTTTATTGAAATCAAAATCATTCTGTTTTTGAAATCTGTAAACCCGTTATTGATATTCGTTCAGAAAATGATAGACAGAAATATTTTAATATTTTTTAATACTTATTATTTATTTAATATCTTTGTTTCTTTATCTTTTTTATTAAAATTTAAGATAATGTCTTTAATTTCGATGAAATTATATAATCAAATTTTCAATGATTAATAAATATGATTTATGTTATTAAACACAGAATTTATTTTATGTAAATATTGTCTACAGGAATTATAAATCAAAATTTTATAAAATCATTAAACGTAGCGTTTACGCGTAAATAATATTTTTACAGAAACAACTTATTTGATTAGACGTACTATTATAACAATTTTTTTTTAATAAAATTAGGGACACTTTTCGAACGTTCTTAAAGTCATTAAACCTTTTTGGTATTTATTATATTTAAAAACAAACACCAGTCCCGAAAGCATTGGACGTAGCGGTAAATTGTTAATGGCGGCTAATATAACTATAGAAAAGATCCAAAGACCAAAGCCGACGGACGACTTTTTACGGCGTTTTAGATTATTGTTGGCTGTAAATGCTTAATATACTTGCTGTAAAACTGTTTCGAAAGTAAAATAGATGCGGATATTTCAATGGATTCAGTAAGTAGAGTCAATCATTAGTGCCTACGGAAAACCGACGAATGTTTAGGTGTTGTCGATTTTATGCCTGCCCTTCACTATCAGTGTTGATTGTGTGATCGTCTATACTCGGCACGATCATCGTGTAAGTGGCTTCGTGGTTTATTTCGCCATCGTGTATGATCTTTCGTATTATCATACGATACAAATTCATATTTAAAATTCAAAATATTCAAGTAAACTTGTAAAGAAATGCTTTTGATTCATCAACTCTACTGCTTGTTCGAAAAGCTGTTCCTACCGAGAAGAGCCAGCAAGAAACCCTGCGGTTGCGGCTGGTTTAAATTATAACTTTTACTACTAGTTGCATTTAGTCATTGCTGTCTTGTACAGTCGAAGATAAAAAGCTTTCTATCATCTAAATAATCCTCAATAGTATAGTAGGCTTGTATCAGCCTCTTTTAATAGTGATTTTAAACTGCTGGAATGGCGAATCTAAAATTGATTACGGAATTTTATTATACAATATTATACACAAACCCACAAAAGAATTACGTACATACGTGATCATACGTATCACCCAGTGTTTCCCTTAGAAGCGTGTCCAAAAATCCGACAATTCCCGAGTTGTAGGCGATCGTAGTCGATTATTATTGATGATTAGCGATTGCAGCTGAGTAAGTAACACATTTGTTAGTTTCGCTATTCGCTTTAATAGTAAAATTCCTCAATCCATACTAGGCCACTCTAGAGAAAGATTCAAACTAAGTGTAAAAAATATGCGTATACGTAAAGCATATTACAAAATCGAAGGATTTTAAGATCCTTTCAGCTTAATACAAGATAACGGTTTAATAATGTATAATTGAAAATATTTAAACGATTGACCGCCAAGTTTCTTGCTGATTCCTCTCGGTAAGAGCAACATTCCGAACCGATTGTAGCTTCATTAATCATATTGATACTTGACGATTTAAAAGTGCTTGAAATGGCTTAAAATAAAGATTATTTTGTTTCGATTTGATTTCATGCCCTCTACATGCAGGTTAATCGATCGCAACGATTATTGCGTTTAATCGTTTGTAATCGCCGATTATGAGAGTGGTAGAGTAGAGTTTAAATAAACTAAAAGACTATTTATTTATTGTATTAGCACTGGGTGAAGTGTGGTATCCGGCAGAATAGAATAGACCACCCTCCTTTCTTACCGAGGTGTTGTAAGAGGCGACAAAGGTATGTGCCGTGTGGTATCCGGCTGCATAGAATAGACCACCCTCATTTCTTACCGAGGTGTCGTAAAAGGCGACTAAGGTAAGTTGACGTCAGGCAGGCGGCCGGTCGTATAATACCTACGTAGCCAAATCATGTGACAACTCGTCCCTGCTGCTAACCGTTGACGAGTTCCCTTAAGTAAAGTAACAGCCTGTTACTATGCCCACTGCTGGGCTAAGGCCTCCTCTCTCCATTTTTGGAGAGAAGGATTGGAGCTAAGACCTACCACGCTGCTCCAACGCGGATTGGTAGGTTACACATATCCCTAGAATTCTCTAGAGATATGCAGGTTTCCTCACGATGTTTTCCTTCACCGAAAAGCGTGTGATAAATTGCAATTATCAATTAGACACATAAGTTTTTATAGAAAAACTCATTGGTGCCTGCCCGGGTTTGAACCTATGTCGTCTTTAGAGAGTCGCACGGTCTCACCGCTAGGCTATCACAGCTGTTCCCTTGTCTGGAGCCAATCCTGGCAGCAGCATCAGGTCATGCTTATCATAAATATGCATTGTCATCGAGACTGAACCAGTATATACAATTTCAGCTTAAGGGTCAGGTCATATTTGAAGGATAGAGATTTAGAAGAATACATAAACTTAAATACGTTAGGTGCCTTAATAATTTTTATTCAATATTATGGTCCATTACACCATATCATTTAAATGAATATCTGAAAATTAAAAAATTAAAACAAAATCGCCCGAAAATTAAAAAGTACCTACACCCTCTATGTTTAACACGCCGTGCGAAGCCGGGACATATCGCTAGTATCTAATTAAACAATAACAGAAACATTATATTCTATATCCACTGATGATTCTTTTTTTTTAACAGTTTGACCAAATCGCTTAGAGTAGCGACGCATTAGCCGCTCATAAACGGATATCACTTAGGTTTACTATACATGTACCATAGACAATAAAAAACAACAGTTTTTTACCTAGCTATTGACCTTTTTCTATGGGTATGTATTAAATTAATTAACAAAAATTGTCTATGGAAGTTAAAACACACCTACCCAATCCTCCTGCCCTTATCCCACTCTCAAGTGGCGTCGGCACAAAACGTTACAATCATGTTATCATATGATTTGGCTACGTGTTTTACGACCGGCCGCCTGCCTGACGTCAACTTACCTTAGTCGCCATTTACGACACCTCGGTAAGAAATGAGGGTGGTATATTCTATGCAGTCGGATACCACACGGCATTTACTTTAGTCGCTTCTTACGACACCTCGGTAAGAAAGGAGGGTGGTCTATTCCATTCTGCCGGATACCACACGGCAATTTTTTTTTACATGGTCAAAAGCAGAAATATAATGAACAAGTGAGAGATTACGAATATTAGGGTACATCCCCTTTATTGTACTGCTTGTCGATCTAGGGGGTTCGAGAATATAAATATTTGTCATAAGATCATTAAATAACAACCGGGAGTGATTTGTTCATATCAAATATTCAAATTTAGTGAGATATGGTTTATTTTATTTGCAGATTATTTATTATAGCAATATAGTTTTATAAGTAAAGGTATAGTGTACTATACGTATACCTTATGCATTCAGGAATCGTAAAAGGTATGCACTAAAAATGGACACCACACTATGCAGGCAGGCAGTGCACACATTCACTACCACAATCTCAAAAATCGTTTTGCCCTTTAACTATAGCATCATCAATAGATGGATTCCACGACAAAATTTGCAAAGTTTGTAGTGCATGTGTTTTACGGATCCCGGATAAATAAAGTATGAACAATCAAACACTAATTTTAACATTACATAAATTTTCTCTATAACAATTGAAGCTAAATAATTCCTTTATACTTGTTTAGAAATAAAACTCTCAAAATATTAGTAGTAGCGTGTAAGTAATTTAAGATAGATATAACTTGTACATATTTGTTATAAAAAAAATAAATTATACACATGTCATAGATAATATTGGTGTACTTTTAATATTAAAAACTATATACCGACCTTTGCCTTAATGATGATTATAAAAAAGCATACACAGCATATGTAGAAAGAAAACTAATTGCAAGGCTTCTCGGGAAATACACAAAGAAGTTCACGGTTTAATTTCGACAAATCATCGCCAGGCCGTCCAGTAGCAATTTGTTTCAACAACATTGTTGAAAATAATGCATCCCCGCGATTTTGTCGCAGCGTGACATTTGTCAAAATTGCCGCCAAGACAATACGTACCAAAGATAATAGATATATAAACAATAACAGTTTTTCATGTTGGTACACAGTCTTTTGCTCAATTATAGAGTGGTGTATTGTGGCTGGGAAGACAATGAGTGTTGGTTTAAAATTTCTCTTTTATTGCCTCTGTCTTTTGATTTAAGTTTTCGGTTTTATTGCTTCCATATTTAAAAGAAGACTACTAGGAATTTTTACTTTGACTTTATTAACGAAGAGGAAATAAAAAATATTATTATAATAAATGTATATACTTTAAGAAGTTTATTGTACAGGTATTTGGAAATGGCTATGCTTTGAAATTATGCCACTGAAAAACGCTTCCTAACTCTATGCTTGTCTCAACCGACCAGTGCACACTGGAGTTTGTAATAAGATCTGTAGATACGAAAGTCAAAAGTATAAACCTGAAATTAGGGATTATAAAGTAATAGAAAAAAATCTGAAATATTTTTTTGTCCACCTGAAGTGAGGCTATTGGCCCGACATTTGCCTTAATCTATGGCTCTATTAACAATGAGTAAGTAAAGTATGAGCACTACTTTTTACAATTACAGAGATTTTCTCTAGACACGAATTATAGCAAAATGATTGATTTTCATTACTAACGACATAAACATAAATGTAACGCTTGGTTATTTGCTACAGCAATATTAATGAAATTTTGTACTATGAAGTTTATATACACGGATAACTCAAACGATAAAAAGAATCCTAAATTTTCCTTCAGAAACAGGAAAGTACTTTTTAGTTCACATTTAAATATTAATTAACAGCGGTCAGCTAGTTATACTGCGTCCATCATATTATCAGTCTTTTGACAGCTCACGCTCATTAAGTTTTGTATTGCTTACGTACAAATATCATACAAATAATATTTGTACTTTATGGATGGGTACCGCCCACTTAGTGATGTCACACATAATGGTTACTACGATTATGCCACAGATTAAAAATAATCGGTAGAAATCGATGTTACGAGTATTAAAAGACATTTAATAACATTATATAAAGTTTTACTTTCTTCTTAGTTAATACATGAATACAAATAAAACAATCAGGATATTTTAATTCATTTTATTAGCACGAGTCGTCGGAATGATAATCAACACTAGACTCCTCCGATGAGGAGTCTTCAGTAGCAGTTATTATTAGCTCTTGTGTAGATAATATATTATCAAACGCAATATCACGTTCCCAATCAGAGAATATTACTCTTTTAGTTCTTTCCACCACACTTGCCCAGTTCTCGGCCGTTACGTGGGTGCAAGCATTTTTTAGCAATTGCAACATTTTATTCGCTGTGAATGGGGGGCTTGTATTGCATCTCGCAGCATGCCCTTTTACTTGTGCCCATATAAGTTCTATTGCGTTGTACTGGCAGTGGTATGGAGGAATCCGAAGAACAGTATGGCCATATTCTGCTGCCATTTCATTGATTACATAGCGTTTTGCTCTCTTTTTGGTTTTTAATATTTTTATTAATTCAACTTTTAACATTGAGTCGTCCACATTTTCTCCATTGTCCCGAAGCCAATTAATTATTTCATGCTTTTTATTAGCCTGTGTTGGCATTTTGTCAATTTGACGGGAGTGGTAGGGCGCATTATCAATAAAAATTATTGATGGTTCTTCCAATGAAATGAGCATTTTTTTGAACCACTCTTCATACACATTTGCATTCATCTCTTCGTGGTAGTCATTTGATTTCTTCGATTTAAATGCCAACAGTGCGTCTTGTACAAATCCTTTTGCTGTACCTGCATGGCAAATGATTAGGCGCTCACCTTTTCCCATTGGTACTGAGGAAGTGGAATCAGCAGTATCATCAGTCCAGAAACGAGATAGTGTGTGGTTAGCGTTGAGCCATGTTTTATCCGTGAAAACAATATTTGCCCAATCTTTGCCTCTCTTAAAAAATCACAACGTGCTATAGCTATATCTGTGCGTTCCATTAATAATTTTCTTTTATTTAACTTTTTATATGAAAAGCCAATTGTGTTCAAAACTTTGACCAAAGAAGATTTTTCACCATGAAATAGACCACTTCTTTTCAAAGAAACAATAAGTTTTCTCAAAGTTGGAATTTCTTTTCTCAAGTAGTAATCATATACATGACGACGAATAGCGTCAGCGTCAAAGTCATCAACAGCTGTCACCTTATGAGCCCGGCGCTTTCTTTTTGGTGTAGATGGTTTGTTTTGCTCCAAGCCGCTCCTGCCGTAGGCATCAGTAGTGATTTTAGTCACAGTTGATAGACTGATCCCCAACGCGGCTGCAACACGGTTTCGGACTTGCGTGATAGGTATAAGAGGTCCGCCATTTTGATTTTCTTGCTCAAAATACTCATGAAGTTTTAACACTAACTGTCTCGATTGTGCTTTCAACACACGTCCTTTCGGCATTTTCACGATCAATTAATATAAGTTTCACAAAAGTTTTTCCGAGGAATAAAGCTACTTAACTCAAGGTGTAACAGATGCGAGAGAACACTCAGCGAACGTAAATGCGTGTGACTATCACGGGCGTTTCGTTGAGAGTGACAGATCACGTCAAAATGGCGGCCGAGCGGAAGGTCTGTTGATGTTGCCAGTTGATGTATAATATATTTTTTATGATTATAATAAATACACACGGATTAACATTTATTTTCAAAAAACTAAGGCAATATTAAATCAAAATGTTGATTTCTATATCTGTTATTAGTTTACGTAGGTTATCATTAATCGAATTACTTAGGTACGTAATTCGATTAATGATAGTAGGTACTATAATCGGAATGGTATCGCATACGAGAATCTTTAGGACATCACTAAATATGTAAATCGTCAATCTGTCAAAAGATGGTTAATATAATGGACAGTGTATAATAAAAAAAGAGCATTAAAAATATTTCGGTACTTCACCGATCAGTAGCCCGTAGCGCAGTTTAAATTTTTATTTCTTTTATTATGTATTTATATACGATAAACAAGAAAAAACAAGTTATATCAATCCTAAATTACTTACACGCTAATACTACACAAATCATGTCCTCGTGAAATGACCCAGAGAATGCCGGGAGCGTTTTCGCGTTAAATCGCTAGGCGTATGACTGAGGTGCTGTGAAAAAAATTCACTTTGACAGCATGCTCCTAGACTGTCAATGTATTTATGTTTTATTTATTACTAGCTTTTACCCGCGACTTCGTCCGCGTGGACCGTAGTTCTGTAATACTCAATAGCTTCTATCGGTATCCAACCTTGCAAATATCTCCATCACAAAAATCAAATCGATCCGGGGGGTTAAATAGCAGTTCCTATGACAATTGTTACGTTACTCGAATACTACTACTATCTACTACTCCATTTTAAATTTAATTTCCTTCATGCCATTACTGTTATTTAGCAAAGATATTAATTTGCACTGGAAAGATTCGATCAAAACCATAAGAAATTTGTAAAACTTCTCTTAGTGGACAGCAGCGTCTTTCAGTTTATCAGTCAATGTGAGACTCCATTGGGCCTACTGATTAAATTAAAAACATGATATAAAAATTTGCACAAAAATTCTAAACATTCGTTTAATAACTTTTTAGTATAATCTTAACTTTTTACATAAAATACTTCTCTTAAACCAACATCGATGAAATTTGGCACAATTAATGCTTATACATCAGGGTAACTTATAGGCTATATAAGTTCTACAAATCCTGTTAATTTAACAGTAATAGCATAACATAAGGAAGCTGAGCTATTTAAATGTAAAATTGATGTAAGTTATAATTAAAAGTAAATGCGACATTCCGCCTGTCTGTTACGTTTTCACGCCGAATAGCTGAGCCAATAAAAATGAATTTTGGTACAATAACCTTATACTTGCTTGCTTATGCTTATACACCGGGTAAAGCTATAGAAATCCTGTTAATCCAACAGGAATTGGATGACATTACCATTACTTTACTTTCATAAATAATACGTTATGTCGTGAATCATTTTTGGAATTGCACTCCCTATGTGAGTAAAATTAAGTTACTTGAATCTTTGTACTTTTTGTCCAATCTTTAACCTTGAATCTTGTCTTTGTAGACCCTTTTAAATAAAAAAACACGTGTGCTAATTTAGTGTAAGCAAAAATTACCTTCAAAACCGAATGGTGAATGCGATTCGCACTTAACTACCCCTCATTTTGCACGAACGTTTCCGAAGCCCTGCATATCGGTGTGATGATCACGGACTGCTATGAGTCTTGTTTTACACTGTTATACGGCTTTTGAAGCTTTAAACTGTCAATGACAACGTTGATATGCATTTAATTGCTCGTTATATTAAATGAATGTCTCCGAGGTTCGCAGTTGAGTGTGTTGATCACAATCTGATGTAGTCTTCGGATGCAGGTTGAGCTGATCTTTTGGAAGATTAAGACTCCAAATAATGACAGCGATCTGCAATGAAACGCAATTCATATTCAGAGAATATTTTCTAAATTTGCATTTCTGTATGATACTCACAATCGACTGTAACATTTCGGGAGGACAAAGAAATTTATCGTGTTTTCCAAAGCATAGTTTATTTATTTTAATAAATAGCACCTATTACTTACATTTGTTATACATTGTAAGAGATAATTTAAAATTATCCTGTACACAAAAACCGAGATTTATAAAAACTCTTCTTAAAATAACTCTTTCCACGTAAGCTAAACAACGTGATAAAGAACCTCCTTTTAATTACAGATTTGACTTGCCTGTGTGTATCAAACACAGAGAATTAAAAAAAATTGATAGGATGATAATAGATGGCGTTTTAAATGTCATCCTATTCCTGATGAATTAACAGGATTTCTTTAGCCTATACCCCGATGTATAAGCATTAATTATGGCAAATTTTATCGATTTTGCCATTTTTAAGCTTTAAACTTTGAACGACAACGATGACACACAGTTAATTACTCTTTATATTGAGTGAATATCTCCGAAGTTGGCATTTGAGTGTGTTGATCACAATCTGCTGTATTCTTCGGATGCATGCTGAGTTAAACTTTTTGAAGATCCTAGACTCCAAATAATGACAGCACATTGAAACGCTATTCATATTAAGATAATTTTTTCGAGGTTTGTATTTCTGTATGATACTCACAATCGGCTGTAACATTTCGGGATGACAGAGAGAACGTATTTTCGAAAGCATAGTTTATTTAATTTAGGACATAGAAATACTACTTACATTTACGATTCTTTGTAATAGCTAAGTTAATTTTATTCAGAAAACAATAACCAATATTTTGATTTCGAAATTTTATTTTTAAAACTTTCCTAAAATAACTCTTTCGACGTAAGCCAAACATCATTAACCTCTGAAATACAACCTATTTTATTTTCCGATTTGACTTTGCCTTAAAGGACTCGATTCCAGACCGTTAATATTTATAAACTTTATTAATTAAATTTAAACTTAATTTGATAAATTGTGAATAAAAAAACTTATTATGTTGATGATAGATAGCGTTTTTAATGTCATCCTATTCTTGTTGAATTAACACAATTTCTATAGCCTATACATATAGGGTAACATTACCCCGGTATATAAGGAATAATTGTGGCAAATTTCATCGATATTGGTTCAGCGGATTGGCCGATTAAAAAGGTAACATACAGACAAACAGACTTTCGGATATTAGTAAGGATTTATTTAATTGATACTTAAAATTCATCATGTACTGTTTCGTGAAGCAAAACATGGACAAAATGAAGAAATAAATATCTACATATCCCTAGACAATTTCTGGAATATGTCGAACCTATCAATCCGCATGGTAGATATAGGCTTCAGTCACCGTTTTAAAGGAGACAGCTCCGAGGCTTTGCGCAGAATAGGAGATAGTATCAGGTCATTACTTTCCCTACAGAAATAATAACACATTTTAAAAAATCATTAAAATTTAAAGGTCAATACAAATGATCCCCTTACATTTATTTTGATTTAAGCGTCTAGTATTCCATTCTATATTTCACCACCTTGAAGCAGAAATTGCTTAAAAAATATCTTATATTTTGTTCTTATACTATACGTTCTAATACCTATATTGTTACGTTTCATCCAGAATTTCAAGTAAATGCCTTCAAGAAATAAAAAGATTCATTTCATCATACAAACATTCACCGTCCATTAACAATGATTACTAACGATGAATATAAAATGTGATATTCTTATAAAAAAAACGTCTCCAGACCGGCCTTGTTCTCATAATTCTCATTAAAACGACGGAAAACGGAAAAATGCAAGTACCATTATAATTGCAAACGACCTTCCAACTTAAAGTTGAATTTTTTTTAATTTGCTGACCAATGGAACTAAAAAAATGAGGCTTTCTACTACATATTACTTTAAACAGTGTCCAAATCGTTTCAACGGTTTCTGAGATTAGCAGAAACAAACGCACAAAGCCAAAACAACTAATAAAAATGTGAAATTCTTCAATAACGTCAGCTTCAGTCCGGCCTAATTGTCATAAAAAGATTTGTGCTTCTCTTGGCCATGGTAATATACGTAATCTAGCAGGTAAGATTGCTTTAGGAACGGCGAAAGACGGAAAAAATGCATGTACCTGTATAAATAGTATAAAGTAAAGTAGTAGCAAGTAGTAAAGTAATAGCCCATTACAATCCCACTGCTGGGCATAAGCCCTCTTCTCTCCGTTTCTGAGGAGACGTGTTGGATCTAAGACATACCACGCTGCTCCAATGCGGATTGGCAAGTTACACATATCCCCAGAATTCTTTAGAGATATGCAGGTTTCCTCACGATGTGTTCCTTCACCGAAAAGTGTGTGATAAATTTTAATTATCAATTAGGCACTTTGAACCCGGGAACTGGCGACCACCTCGAAAGAGTCGCACGGTCTCACCGCTGGGCTATAACAGCTTATGTATCATAGTATACGATCTTTCAGCTTAAAATTGACATATCTTTTTTATTTGCTGACCGATTGAAATAAAACATACTCTATATGTTAAGTGAAACTTCCTACTACATATTAGTGAAAACCGCGTCCAAATCGTATCAGCGGTTTCTGATATAAGCGGAAACAAACGCACAATGCCCTAAAAAACTGGAATTAAAATGTAAAATTTTTCAAAAAAATCAGCTTCAGACCAGCCTAGTTTTCATAAAAAGATGTGTGATTCTCCTAGCCATGGTAATATATGAAATTCAGTAAGAAAGATTGCTCCAGGAACAGAGAAAAACGTTAAAAATGCAAGTACCAGTATTAAAGTATATGACCTTTCACCTTAAAATTGACATATCTTTTTTATTTGCTGACCGATTGGAATAAAACATACCCTATATGTTAAGTGAGACTTCCGACTATATATTAGTGAAAACCGCGTCCGAATCGGATCAGCGGTTTCTGAGATTAGCGGGAACAAACGCACAGACATACAGACAAACCGACAAACAGACAAACAGATAAACCGACAAAAATTTTAAAAACTATTGTTTCATGTTTAGGAGCGTATTTTGAGACGACTACACTATTTTTTTTCTTTTAATATTAAATGTACAGATTTGACATCTCAACGATTTTATTATATGTATTGATTTCTATATATTTATGTTGTCATGATCATAATTACCATATACATATCGACTATTACCTTTATTCTTTGCGTTTAAATATGATATCATCTAATTAAAAAAATTAACATGGATACCCAAGGTACCTGAAGTAAGATGAACAGCCTGTTTCTATCTAACTGCTGACCATAGGCCTTCTGTCTCATTTTTTAGAGAGAAGGGTTGAAGCTGAGGCCCACCAAGCTGCTCTAATGGGGATTGGTAGGTTACAAAAATCTCCGTAATTTCCGTATAGGTCTCTAGAGTTATGCAAAAAAACGTGTGGAAACGTTTTTATTTTCAAAGAAAAGCATGTGATATATTGCTAATATCGATGCAGCTACCTGTAGTATAGTAATTATCAGTCCGAAGCTTCAACTAGACTAAAATAATAAGTTGGAAAATATCTCAATACAAATGTTTGTTATAAAATGGTTTATGCTCCACATTAATATTTTACATTTTAATTGACCATTTTTCGTTGAAAGAAAACATCGTGCAGGAATCTGCATATCTGCATCTGAAAATACCTAAAATATCAATAATGCGTCTTGAAGAACGTGGTAAGTTGTAAATAATAACCTCTCTCAATTCAGAGGATACCTTGGTCCAAAAGAATATAGGAACAAGCCATTGCTTAAATTATTCAAGTGTCTTTTAATAGGGAAAAACTGAATATTAGCTGTTAGTGCGTAACAATGAGTTTGTAACTAATATCTCAATCAACTCAAAAGCGGATACGGATATTCAGCTGCCATAAAACAATTTATCAGCGAGGTGTTATAACGTATTAATAACTGAGGCCGGGTAATAACGGTCCATGATGCTGAGAGATTAAAATAAGATGTACTGAATTAAATTGTTAGGGCCTAGACACACTCGACGGGTGAAACTTATATAACTTGAAATATACAAAAAAAACAAAAATGTTTTTTCATTAGTAATATATACAGTATTTATAAATTTCATTTAATTCTTTACTCAGTTTTTGTAAATTTTCGAACGATGTTCTTCCCATCAATAATCTATGTTAAAATTCGAAATGACGGCCTAACTGAAGCCTAGAGGTCTAAAACAATGAAGATTTAAAAGACTACTCAGTTACATATGAACAAAAAAAATGTAATATGAAAATAAAGGTCCCCTTTTTTAAATCGAATTCATAAAATGTATCTCAATATAAAAGAAACTAGTAAAAACTAACAATATGTAAGGATTAAATTTTAAAGAAAAGTCTATTTTAAAGACTGTTACTATAAAAAAAAATACTTTAGAATGCTGTCTCTAATAAATTGTTCTTGCACATTCAAACTTTGCATGTTAACTAAGTATTGTCATTCGATCAGATAAGGTGATGACGAAGCGATATCGTGTAATAAGATAACACTATAATAATAAAAGCAAATATAGCATTCAGAAACTTCTGTAATACTTAACTCCTAATATAAAATTCAAAAGAAGTCTTTCATAGTACGCTTTACTGCTATAGCATATCTTGGCACCAAACTGATAATAAACTCCACTTACAACTATGCAATAAAAATTACTTAAAATTGGTGAAACTAAAAGCGAACATAATACCAAATAAAGAGACCCATAAAAATTTAAAACCGACTAGTATGCCGCAAGCTTTATGCCGCTAAGCTCGTAACGTGAAAGCTCGTGAGCGAAAAGGAAGGGTATATTATCGCGATCCCGCCCTATTTGGTGGGGAGAGAAAGGACGATGTTATTGGCCAGCGCATTATGGATTTTTAGTAGACTCTACCGCTCGTTGACGTGCGCACCTCAACTCCTTATCACATTTAAAATAAGGTTTAGAACTCCATTTGCAGCTATGTGCGTGTTACTCACTTACAGGATGTTTCACGCTTACATCGACAACGTATTGACAGTTTAGTTATTCGGCGCGCAACGTTGGCTGCCAGTGTTTTTATTGTCTTTGGTTTTGTTTTTTTTTTAATTATGGAGTTTAATTATTCAATGCACAAGTTGCGTGAACTGTCCACCGATTTATACAATGATAGTAGCGTTCATAATACTCCTCCATCGTCGCCAAAAAGTAAAGGTATGAATTTTTGAAACATTAGTTTAGTAATCGAATGTTTATCCTTTTTTGATGTTTATCTTTTCTAATGTTTAACGCTTAATGTTAACGTTTAGTCTTAACAAGTAATCCTTACGAAGTTTTGTCTTAGTAATACTTTTGTTAATAATCTATCAAACTTCATGCGCCTACTTAATATTTCGACACTTGGAAAGAATGACATTGTTAGCTTTGGTTTTGAAAACCTAATTGCGATACTGTATGTCTTATTAACGATTTTAATTTGTCTAACTAATATATAAACAACATTCAAGCGCGTAAGAGTTAAGTCTTGAAGTGATCAATCAATCCTTAAGATAGAAAGAAGTGTTAGATTAGCAGTGTCATAAAAAAATTAAGGATGTGGTTTAGGAAAACGTTACGATTTCAGATAACTCGATGTGGTTGTGGAAACTGGTGAATTATTCTAATTCCCTAATTTAAACACTACTGACCCACTAACCGATACTTATAGAAGCATGATGCTTCTTATTCGGCTTTCTAAATCGATGATAATTCTGCGTGGTAGGCTTATTTAGCATTGGAAATTTTAGGAAAACTCGTTACTTTGATAGTTAATTTTTTTTCTTACAAATATTGTTTACGGCTGACGCTCCGAATCTATTATACTATTAATTATGTCTATTTGAATTCTATACTCACTTATGTAAAAAGGAGTATAGTACCCGGCAATAAATAATGCACATCGAGGCTTAGGGAGAGAAAATTGGCTAGATTCTGCTTCATAGAGCGTTGTCTCTGTCGCACAGACTGACGAACCCGTGTGAAACGTCACATACTAACTGAGTGACAGTGACAGCGCTCCACGAAACCAAACTGTCCGGCTGTTTCGTTCTAATCATCGATGTGCATTATTTAATGCCGGGTACTATAAGTACCTACTTTATAAAACTTACAGCAGTTAATTTGATGTAGTTTTTGACCCAACAAAGGAGGGGTGCTGGTATCCGGCTGAGTAGAATATGGCTTAGTATGCCGCTTCATTAAATTTTCGGTAGGTACCTACTGTATGCAATTTTTAATTGCCATACTGTCTAAAAGTAATAATAAAATTATTTTGTATTATATTAATCGTCAAAGCAAAAAGCAAAGGCTTTGCGATTTTGTCGTGGAGTCTATCTCCTGATGATGCTTCAGTTGCGGGACGAAACGATTGTTGAGTTTGTGATAGATATTTAGATTTTTTGTTGTTTTATTGTATCCACCTGTAATTTAACCTTTAAACGTCATATTTAGATGTAAACCTACGAGCCTTAAACCAACGCATAGTGCGCATAGCGCATAGTGTCCACCAAATAATAGAGGAAAAATCAGAGACCCATACTTAACTTTGTCTAATTAAATAATTTATAGAATTAGCCGTTACTTTGCAGAGATCCATAATACAAAAGTAATAATAAAAACATTTAGTCCACTATACATTTAGCGTTATATATATTTCCTATTTACTTTATCGCGGATTGGCAAAATAATTTTATTATTACTATTATATTATAGATCTCCACAAAGTAACGCCTAATTCTATAAATTATTCCATATTATTATCTATATTGTCGTTTATAGAACCGATACAATGCTGTATTTATTTCAATTCCCTATCAGGTAACATAACTGTGCAGTCAACTAAAAAAACTTAAATCCATCGTTACGAGCTATTAACACCTAACTGTTTTTACTAATTTATACAAAAACACTGCTAAAAGCCGCCAGTGCCTCCCAAGCTGTATAAAAACTATAAACATCGAAGTATACCACTTATACACACCAAAAACTAAAGTTTATTTTATTTAGAACCTTATTTAGTTGTCATAAACATGTAACGCTGTTTCCGTAAAATCATCCATTTTCAGTGTTGCGACTATAAAACAATTAGAATATTTCTACAATAACTTTGTGAAACGCCGACACAAATAACGTCCCTTGCCTTTTGTAATATTAATGGCGGGTTAAGATCTTTTACCGTTAAGGAAACTACAATAAATAACAGAGCAGCCAAAAAACCGTCTAGAAAATGTTTCACCTTAGCTACTCGAAAGTCTCGAAGTAAAATTAATATTATTTATTTTAATAAACTTTGTAGGAGTTATCACTTTTAAATGTGTGCGTATCTCGCGGTCCCAGTACAACTTCTGTGAAACAAATAATGTATACTTTTCAAGCTAAGCCATAATATTAATTGAAAATGTTTTTCCTGTCGTGTAATGAGTATTACTGCTGATGAGATAGATTCAGCGTACCGAGAATAAAAAAAATGCAGAACGAATCTATCTATCCCTATCTAAAGAAAGAAAATTCTATATTGTGCAAACGTAAAAATAATAAAGAAAAACTTACATTTTCAATAGTTTAATTGGTTAAGCAATCTCTAACAGATAATTCACAGTCAATAGCTTTCAGTGACAAAGAATATAACAAAATTAGCTAGCATAATCAAAGTAGTATAAAATATGTGTATTAATAACGCGAATGAGTTATCTAGGTCCTATATTAACCTAGGCATTGTTTTAGTGAAGAACCGAATATAGTTGTATCTCACGAAAACAACGTATAATTTCATTGAATGATGCGGTCAACGCTTTTAGACGCAAATTACAATAAACTGCAGTTAAACACAGATTGTCTTAACGAAGATAATTAATCGAATCACAATGCCAAATAAACCAAATTGACTTGTTAACAATCCGCATACGCAGCTGTCCAGATAGCCGTTCGCTAACAAAAGTTAATTGTCAAAATCAAATTGTCTATGGTCTTTAGGTAGTAAATGCGCGGGTGTTCCCGCCACAATCTGACAGTTTACGCCATTTGTAATTACACGTCACGCGCGACCCGAGACAGTGGCCGGCAGTATGTCTTGTCAATTGGGCTTAAACTGATACTGTTTTTATTACATCGCAACTCCCCATGGAGATATTTATCTTCATAACATTGTTGCCGACTAGTAGATACGGATTTTATTATGAAAATTGGTTTAGGGGAGCGTGCCGGGGGATGACACCGTATAATTGGCTCTAAATTGGATAATTGCTCTGCAAATGTTTTGCTTGGATTCACTGTAAATTGTTGAATTCCGTAGGGAGATGTTCTAACAACTTTTTTTACTATACAAGATACAAGGATACAAGAAATCAAAAAATATTTTCTTGTTTTTTAGCGATTGTATGCTTATATATACAACGAACTGCCGTCAACAGAATTCTTATTCCATATTTATTCAAATGTTATCTGCATTAAAATTAATTGTATATATTTTAATATTATTCTCGCTTTTTATCGATAACGCTTCGTGATCCGTTTGAGATATAACAAAACAATGTGGTTGTAGGGCTAGAAAAATAACAAGATATGTATGAAAATTAATAGTAATAATAACAATCTCTTTGGTAGGGCTAATAAAAAACCACAAATTCAAAACTATCGCACGAAAAAGTTATGAATAAAAGGGAAATCGTTAACAGTCACAATAAAGTCTAGCTTGGTCTCCTAGTTTTATATGTAAGTCGCTTAAGTTGAAAAATAAGGGGTCAATATTACTGTTTATAATCATAGAATACGCATTTTAACGATATATGAGACATAATTTTTTGCAGTGTCTGTGACAACGATAAACACATTAAAGACCCTTCTAATTTCAAATCAGTAGAATAACGTTCCATTAACATTGTCTATGACACCGTGTCATAGACAATAAACGTAGGTACAATAGCGATACAATTAGGGACGCGTGGCGCGCTTGCAACGAGGGTCGCTATGGCTATTCTCGATAATTCCAATGGTTAATATATAGCAATTGGTTTTCGACTATTACAAGGGCTATTTGGTTCGTAAATTGACCGGTGCCATTATTAATTAATCATTTAGCGCTTAAGGTAATTGAATCTGCCGAATGCTTAATCGACATCGGGATCGAATTTAATACTTTTCCTATCAGCGCTTTAGAGTTATTAATTTTGAAGATTATTTAAAAAGCAAAAAACTTTAAGAAAATGTACTTAAAAAATGTGTGTTTGCTAACACACATTTAACATTTATTTCGATGTTAAATCGGGATATATTAATACATATCAAACAGACATTTAAAAGCGTAGCACATATTTCGCATCCTCAAGAGAACCTCTAATAAAAAAAAGCCTTAAAGTATTTTGTAAAAAATTAGAAGGATATCGGAAAATAGTAGTATCATCCCATTAGTATCTGGAAATAGTTTAATGCACAAAATATGAAAAGTTAACGAATTAAATGATTAATAAATAATAAATAACTAATGATAATTTTTGTAGTTTCTACAAAATATTTAATATTTATTCGGATTTCCAACTAGAAATTTGAAATTTTACTATTTTTTTTATAAATGATGAAAGAACATCGCAATATTCGATGATAACGTGTCCTTCAACAGCTATCATATAAGCATATGATTTGGGGATATTCTATCCCACTTTCGTCTAGCAATATCCAAAAAAAAAAATCCATCATATATACCCACTAATGGTGCCTTGACCAATATAACAACAATGACAATTTTGATTAACTAAACGGAATTAGAACCCTATTGTTATAAAGTGTAGGAGGGTTTTCAAATAACTGTTAGGTACCTTGAGACGGCGAACTAACAAATGCATTATAGTGATGTTACGAAATCACGTTTTGTTCCTATTAACGCTTCTCTGAGCGTTCAAATTGTTGTACTAATGTGTGATACATTACGGTACTGGGGCTCTATGTACTGTTCTTCATCTAGTCTTTACGTTGCCGCTTTCGTAAAACAGGTACAAGATGGTACTAGAACAAAGTAACGCTCTAAAAAACTCATATTATATTATGATATATAGAGTAAAGGAGGTAGCGCCGCAGTGTGGTATTCGGCTGTGTAGAATATACCACCCTCATTTCTTACCGTGGTGTCGTAAAAGGCGATTAAGATTAGTTGACGTCAAGCAGGCGGCCGGTCGTTAAATACGAAACCAAATCACATGACACCATGTGTGTAACATGTTGTGCCGACCCCACTTAGAGTGGGATAATGGCAGGAGGATGACGATGAGAGTAAGGGAGGTAACCAGGCCAATGAGACTTAGTGTTCAACAAATATTATGACATGGAAGATCATAGCTTCGTACTTACATTTGTTTCATCATACTTACTGCTGAATGCTGAATATGCCTGTAATCGATAATTATAGCAGTGCTAGAATTAATATGAGAGTTAATGGTCAATGTGTATATCGACTGTGAACTGGCAAAATCCTATTTTTGTCAACTTTTCAGGAAGAAAAAAAAAGGTATTAATTCAAAAACATTAAATTCGCTATAACTTTTATGAAATAAAAAACAGTTGACTTTAAATATGTTTATCTATTTACAAATTTCTAGTACAATATACATGTTGATACGGTAAATGATGGCCAGTAGTACCAGTAGGACATATTGCCGGTTCACAGACGACATATTGTATCGTTGGCATATCAAATAAATAAATGCATAAAAAAGGCTAGGATACCTCACATTTGCTTTCTCTTTTTTTTGGACGGACATTTAAGATTGGCTCCCCCACTAATTATAGTGGGGGAGCCAAGAGATATGTACGAGTATTAACTCGTACATATCTCTATTAGAAAACTGGCACCAATTGCATTCTATACGAACAGAACATTTGATACTATTGCAAAATCAAATCACTCATTCATGATAGACTACCGGCTTTCTAAATTTCATACTTAGGCTCAGATGACAGTCGAGAATCAGAGAAACTTTAACTCAAAGGAAAACAATATACACCCGAAAAAGCTCTTCTATATCGAATATTTCTTATTGGTGTTTACACTAAAGCTGTGAAATTACAAGGTATGGAATTAAAATATTTTGCCCGTCGTTTTTTATTACATAGAAGCAGTCATTAATAATTCTTAATTGCATTTTAAATAAAACTTTGCTATGTTTATTCAGCCTCATGTGCCGCTTCAATAAATTTATAAAATTTTGTTATTTTTACATTTAGTTTTTGGATTTCCATTCTGAACATATACAGGCATGTGAAGCCCCCAGACATACGTAAATTATAATTTAAATGAAAGAAAAATCGGCGACAATTTATCGCAATTTATTTATAATATTTATTTAAAATAATATTTGTAATATAATATTTGTCATCGCCTTAATATGTTTCAAATTTATGACTGTCTACACTGTTTTTGTAGTTTAATTAGCGTTCATTCTCAAAGAATGACTGTCAAGCGCGATTTCGAAACAACTTACTGAAAAAGTTAACTTCGTAAGTGCACAGACGTGTTTCGTATTATTTACCATAGAAAAAATTAACACCAATTAAAACGAACGCTCGGCCGGTTATAAATATATATTCGAAAACGGAACGGAAGCTAATTCAGGAAGCTCTCAAAATTGTCTATGACATTCTTTTTTTGGAAGACACACGCCAATGGCGCAGCTGGTGTTCAGCGGCTATGTAAAGAGGTCTCATGTCGCGTTTGAAAAAGTTTGTTTAACAAACTATTGAATGAAAGGAAGCTAACGGCTAGACTATTGCAAATTGATTTTTAAGTGTTCTGTCGCCACCCAGCATGGGAACCAGTCAAGTGGTTGAGACGCCACCAGGGATACAAAAAACATCGCCACTCAAATACGCAATAAATAATCTATAATTATGTTCATTTATGTTTCCGAAAGTATTCATTGCTAAATCATCAATTAACATATTGATGATTTTTCTACGTGCTAAAATTCGGCAAGACATTTGTTCACTTAATTATGCAAATAATATTCAAACATAGTTATTAACACTAGTAACGAAATAATTAAGCACTTTCAATACACCGGAAGTTCGATCGAACGTCTTAATCACGCCGCCATTGCATCCATAGACAAACGTGACTTGAAAGTGTTTTCAACGACCAGTGTCAATAAGTTACCGCCCTTTTTAAATTTAGAACCACTTCAGCGACTAATCAGATCTGTAAAGACGGCGTTTTGGAGCTACAGTTTTTTTTTAAATAAATTGACTCGGCAACGAATGAACTGTTCGGTGCCTTTGTGGTCGGTGTTTATAATGGCACAAGAATATACTCATATCAACACACAGAGCATGGGAAAATATTTAATTAGACAATAGCTTATTTGTGTTTGTTTTGTGTTAATGTACTCCTTTTGAAACGCTGGGTGTGCAATTAGCACCTCGAGCTTCTGGTTTCCGAACGAAAGCGTACGATTTTATGATAAGTCAATCTTGAATCGGTTTCGTAATTAGTTTTAAGTTATTTGGGTTTTAAGCGGTGTTCTTTGAGCTAAGTGCTAGTAGCTGATGTCTAGACAAAACAGTAATTAAGATAAGGGATGCTTGTATTAAAGACTGCCGCTTCGAGTAGTACTTATAACCCTTTAGAGCCATTCCTTGGAACAGATAAGTAATAATTGATCAGAATGATGTTCATAGAGTACTTCTTACATTGATATTTTTATCTTACATTAATTCGACGGTTTTGAAAACGTTCCTCACTAATAACGATGTATATTACAACACTAATAGTTAAATTATATTGATATAATCCGTGATAAAGTAAATAGGGAATATATATAGTGCTCATGTAGTTAATAATAGAATAGAATAGTTCACTCTACATTTAGCACTATATATATTCTCTATTTACTTTATCGCGGATTATAGCAAAATATTTTACTATTACTTTTGTATTATGGATCTCCGCGAACTAACGCCTAATTCTATAAATTACGATGTATTATATATTAAAAACGGGGTTCTTTTTATACCATATATTTCGCAAAAATTTCAAAATCTTTCTATAGAATGTCCGCAATCTTATTTTAAAACCCGTGCAGAAATCCATTCAGTAGTTATTAAGTTAATCGATCATATACTGACGCAGACTTAGGACCTTTGTTTTATAATATGTATAAATGTTACCTCTGTGTATAAGCTTAATTGTGAAATTTTTTATCAAAACTGGTGTAGCGGGTTAGCCAGGAAAGCGTCATAGACAGACAGAATTTTGTATCATCTTATATACAAAAATTAAGTCGCAGTATGTCCTTTATAAACTTCAAAACGGCTGAACCGTTTTTAATTAAATTTTCAATCTTTAAAATGACCCAGCGGATGATTCTATTAAGTTGGGTTGCGATCGGAGCATTGGTTTTGAACTGTTGAATTATGTTTCGAAGGGAATTCGAAATCAGACTGAGCCACAGTAACATGTGGCCGAACAGCTAGCTTATAATATTAATATGTACATTAAAAATTAAACGACAACATGCAGATTACGAAATACGAAAGACTGACAAATTTATTGCATCACAGTTTACTTACTAAGCTTTTTACATGTAAATAAATATTATGTTAAATTTAATTGCCGTTGTTTGCGTACAGCATTTTAACTATTTGTTTTTGTTCACAGAATCACTCAGCCCGCAGTCGGAACAAATAAATACGTCAAATTCAGCACCTGACCCCAATATTAGGTAAAAACATTTGTAATCTAAATGTTTAAGTTAATTTAACCTTAGTAGTGGATAAAACAGATAAAAAAGATAAGAAGTACCTATAGGGATAGGTAATTATTAAAAAAATATATAGGCCAAATACACATATCTTGTCGGTCGTCTGTCCCTGAAGTAAGTAACTTTCTACTTGTGTTATGAGATAACTATAAATAAGAAGCAGTTCTTTCAAAAGTCATTCAATCTCTAAATTATAGTAGGCTATAACTCGTCTCATTGACGACGACAATGTTTTTTTTTTATACTATGACCTAACTATTTGAAGGAGGTATTTGAAACATGTTGTAACAATTTTTTTTTTAATTTACCAAATTTACCAGATGTCTGTCGCCCCTAACACAAGTAGGTAGTTATTAGTATCTAAGTATTTCTTTATATCATTATAAAAACATACTTAAAAAGCGTTTTTATATACGAAAATTTTGCGAAATCTTTTAATCCGTGGCTACCCAGTTAGTAACTCAATAGGCCGAAAGTCATTATTAGAAATAATATCGGAGACATGAGAGAGCGGGTCGTGCGTTATATACATTTTTCTTTCATTATATAAATAATATACCGGAAATAAATATATTATTACTAGATTAAAAATAAAATGAGATAACCGCCATGTGGAATGTTGCCCCAACAAATTGTTCCAATTATTGTTTCGGTATACGAAGAGCCTCGACCAACATTTTCAGAGGCTTTCGCTTAATAGTTGGATCAAGAGCCGGATGCAGATAGCAGTATTGATTGAAACAACATCGTGAGGAGGTTCCTTACTCTGAAGCCCTAACCACCGGCAGCTCGGGATATTGCCCGTTTCCGGCTTGACGAAATTTTTTTATATTTCTAAAATATTTTTTTATTATATTGTTTTTTATAATTAGCAATATTTGAAAGTCTAAGATGTTAGGTTAAACAAATCATCATCCTCATCATCCTCCTGCCCTTATCCCACTCTAAGTGGGGTCGGTACAACATGTTACAAACATGTCACATGATTTGGCTACGTATTTTACGATCGGCCGCCTGCCTGACGTCAACTTACCTTAGTCATATCTTATGACCGCTCGGTAACAAAGAGGGTGGTCTATTCTACTCAGCCGGATACCACACGGCATAAGTTACATAAAAGAAAAATAAATTAAAATAAATAACTTATTTAATGATAATTTTCTTCATTAGGCGGTACCGCACAGCGTTCACGAGGGAACAACTTGCGCGTCTAGAAAAAGAGTTCATGAAAGAAAACTACGTCTCACGGCCGCGGAGATGTGAACTGGCTGCGCAATTGCAACTGCCTGAATCAACTATCAAGGTAAAAAAGAAACAAAAAACAAATTTTCATGATTCAGAAATTATTTTGATGTAGGTATATACCAGGAAAAATTTTGCAGTCATCATTCTCCTGCCCTTATTCCGCTCTAAATGTCGTTACAAACATGTTGTCACATGATTCAGCTACGTATTTTACGACCGGCCGCCTGCCTGACGTCAACTAACCGTATTTAACGACCCCTCGGTAAGAAAGAGGGTGGTGTATTCTACTCAACCGGATACCACACGTTACGAAAACTTACCTTAGTCGCCCTTTACGATACCTCGGTAAGAAATTAGGGTGGTCTATTCAACTTCGGATACCACACGGCATAGGAAAAATTCAGCAGTATGAGGTCATTTTCTGAAGAAAAGGAGTATCAAGTGCAAAAAATAATCTATTACAATATTAACTGCTACGCTTAGTCCAAGTCTATTGATCAAGCTATTGAATTCACTAAATCTAAATATACATAGGAAATGAGAGTTAACAATGACACTGTAATATTACCTCATAGCAGCTGGATTGGTTAAAGAATTCATTCCTTTACGCCATCATCATTCTCTAGCCCTTATCCCACGCTGAGTGGGGTCGGGACAACATGTTATGAACATATTATTACTTGATTTGGTTAGGTATTCTACGACCGGCCGCCTGCCTGACTTGTACATATCTTAATCGCCTTTTACAACACCTTGGTAAGAAATGAGGATGGTATATTCTACTCAGGCGGATACCACACGGCGGGTCAACTTACCTTAGTCGCCTTTTACGACACTCGCATGTATCAGCAGGCCTACCATGAACTCTTATTGCGACTCAATTGAAGCCAAAACTAAATTGTTTTGCTTTTTCATACCATGTCGTCTTAAAGACGCACACTTTAAGTCGTCGAGCGTTCGGAATGCGTTCTAAAAACATGTGAGTAAAAGAGACAGAGTTATTTATAGTTCATATAACGTTATCCTTTTCAAACATTACGACCCTAATACAATCCACACTTCATGGTACGAAAAGAAAGCGTTTCGGTTTAGGTACTGACTTTGAATTGAATCATTATCTAAAAGTTCATGGTAGGTCTACAGGTATGATAAAGGACGTAGAGTAGACGACTCTACATTTAGCATTACATATATTTTTTATTTGCCTTATCGCGGATTATAGCAAAATAATTTTATTATGACTTTTTCTTTACGTAAATTGAAATTACAGGGTAAGGGATATGTTTTAAATTGTTAAGAAATAGACGACTGTGCGTAGGAAGTATTTTTTTAGTGGCGACACGCTACAATGCAAATTATATTATAGGGTTTAAGTGACCGAGATTTGTTCATTCAATCGCGTCATTGGTTGTTAAGATATAGGTATTTTTCGTAACCGATGTTGCTTCATATGTCCACCCACGAAGCGGTTCGAATGAGGCCGTCCTCTGTTCAATTGCAAACGAATCCTGTCGTAATATGATTGACAATATTTGGATAGCGTGGATACTGAACCTTTTTACTCATAACTAAAAAGCACTCTAAACTGCTTTAATAACGCGACCCGAAAAGAACAATAAGACTAGGATTGTTTTGAGGAGGATAGGAATTGGAGACAGAAAGATGGTAAAGGATATACCGCCCTCGGGAATATCAGTAGGGGAGAATGATGATTGAATGGTTTATCAGATAAAATATAGGTAGTTTCGTGTAAACAATTTCGTTGAAGTGCAAATTTAGAAAAATTTAAACAGTGACTAGTATTCCCCTTACAAAAATTTAAGAACATTAGTTTCTCTTACAATTCGTATGATTAGAGCCTCATAGATATTTCAGTGGCAGAACAAACAAAACCTTTGTGCCGTTCAAGTGGTATGATGCCTCAATTAGATCCACAATAATTTCCATCACGAACGATTTATAGCATGCCGTTAATTCGCAGAATCACGTTACGTATGTGTGAAACAACGAAACTAGTAGATGGGAATATCGATGTTCGTTTGTTACCTCTTGAAAAAAAAATAAGACGTTTTATTATCTATGTCCATGCGTAAACAAAATTAATTTGAGATAAAGTTTGTAAATTATTTTACAAGCAAATCGCTTCGATTTATCAAAGCATTGAATTAAAATATAGCATTGTAATTTATTTTTATAGCCACGAATAATAAAAATAAAATGGATATTATGTATATTATTACACGATTCAATCATATTTTATCGAATCACCAACAATCAAAGGTTTCATAAAGTCTTTCCTAATTAAAAGCATTTAATTCATTACTAACCAAAAGCTGCGAGCTACGTTCGTTTTATTAAGAAAGTAAATAAAGATACAATAAAGTAAATAAAAAGCCCTTTATTACCTACCATTTAATAACTACCGGTTATGCTAAACAAACGTTGTATGTACACAAAATTAAAAACGATAAACCATTACACATATAAATATAGATGAACGATGTCAATAATATATTCCATATAATGTGTCCAGCAAGTTTAATTCATTCCATATTTAAATACCGCACGCCAATTTAAATTCAAATTCTTTATAAACTCCGGCTGTCCAGTCATAATGTCAATTATCACTTCAACTAAAAAAAAGAAAACCGACAACTTTAAATAAAAAAAACGTGTTTATGGCTCATTCGAATTTTACATTCATGCTAATTTGTTGATGTGCATTAATAAAAGAAACCGACCGAATTATTCAGTAGCTGTACAATGCTAATGAACATTAATACCGAAAAGAAGACCCTTACTTAAAAATAGTTAAGTGTTAACGATATTATCTAATGAGGGTTCCGTAAAAGTTGCGTTCGCCTCAGCAGATGTATGGCCACTTGCAATATAGCGACCTCGTTTGTGCATGTTTGTTTTCTGTGCGAAATAATACAAATAACCTATAATGCTCATAGAGTTATTATATTAGAGTAGGGAAACCATAGACAGGTATGTACGTGAGAGTGTCACAATATATAAGTACTGGAAATTCGTATACTTATCTTCACATCACATCAATCAAGTCAATCACATACAAAGAAGACAGACAGATAGATACAGTTTCTTTATTTCTCTTTATTGTAATAGGGTACAATTTAGGCTGGCAATAATTATATAGATACACTGATAATGCCTTGCTGACGTTATCAGCCATATTTCAGCTTGAGGGAATTCATTCAATTCATTTCAATTCAATTCATGCAGACAGGCTAAGACATCGTCGTCTTAATTTGTGTCATCAACTGCTTTTTGCCCGGTGTTCATTATTTAGTTTAATTATATACCTAAGTAAATTGCTATTTAAATGTAAATATGATTATAAAAATTATATCCAATTATGTTATATATGAAAAATTATATCCAATATTATATATAAAATTGTATTAATATATGAAAACAGGAAAAAATACGGTTTTAAAGATACGGAACTCTAGAAATGTCTGTCATTAGAGAACGACTATATGAAAAGACTTCATCGGTTGTCTATGGCCCGGCATCTGTTTTATGGTGCGATTATACCAATTAAAAACTATTAAATTAAACCGCGGCTACCATTTGATGATGGTGGATTTAGACTTTTCGTGTGTTTGTTTATTATGGAGTTTATGGCGGTATTAAAACAACAAACGAAATTTTTCCATTATGTTTCTTTTGAATACATCATAATAAAAATAAGTTTTGTTGGTAATTGGTTTTTCGGTCGATGAAATTTATTCTGGCGTTAAGAAGTTATAAAAAGTCTTTGTTATTTATTATATGTTATTACCATGTAATAACTTGCACTACCTACATACTATATATAGACCAGTATAAATTAAAACTTAGGGGCTTTGCAAATTGGCAACGAATGAAATAGAAACTGCATCTATCCTTTATTTTAACGTAAAATATTGAGTAAGTTAAAAGTAATAATATTGTCTATGATGCAAATGTATGTTCACAATTTTGCTTGTGTTTTCGTTGCGGAATTCCCGCCAATTAACACGTCATTCACTGCATTTGCACTCAAAAGGTGTTTTAGACCCTAAAGGAGAGGTTTTGTTTGACTTTGTTGTTAGTAAGCAGCCATCACCATTTTAATGATTTTGAAATGACTTTAAATGTATATACTCAAAGTATAACCTTTTTATTTTAAAATAAATGATAAAAAATCTATGTCTCTTGAAAATTCAATTATTTGTTGATCATTTCTTTAAATTAACCGCCATGTGGTATCCTGCTGAGTAGAATAGTCCACCCTCATTTCTTACCGAGGTGTAATATGTTTAAAACATGTTGTGCCGACCCTAATTTTTTATGTATTATCATTTTAGACATCGTTCTAACCTTACACTGAAATCAGGTCATAAACAATTTTCTTTAATTATGTTTACGTAAAACCTGCATTGTAAAAACCTTATTTATTTGCGTTACGCAAAATTATTACGAAGCATCTTTCCGCGACATCATTATAATATAGATACGTAATTAATTAGCGAAGGCGTGTGAAGCGGTGAGTTATAAATGTAGAAATGATTAATGAAATAAAAGTCGAGTGATAACGCATTAGGTATTTATTGAGACCCGTTTATTGGCCCGATTCTTGATGGCATTTTATTTGGATCCTTTATAGTGTCGCGTCTAACTTGTTCCGACTTTTATTTTTTTATATTAATTAAGGTGCTCAGATTGCGTCGACTTAGAATTTTGAAACTTCCGTGGATTTATTTATTATCAATACCGTTACGAAACTGTACTATGTATTTCTAGATAAACTTGAAACTAATAATTTAATTTAGAGTCAAATCTTCCGCGCACACCGTTTCGAAAATTCAACACAGTAAAATACATTTCTATTGTCACAAACTATCCAAGATAGTTTCATATAATCACCAGTCTTGCCAGATGACTATGTAATCTAAGCGCTGCTCCCATAGCAGCTCCATATATTCTTATTTTCGGACACTTATTGTTGCTTATAATTATACAGTTATAAGTCTGAATTATGGCTTGAATCATAAAAACATTCTTAAAAAAGATGATTCTTACGGTATCGGTATATAAATACCTACTGCTGAACCTAGGTATCTTATCACACTAAAAAGAAAAACTAAGAATAGTGGCTGAATGGATCTACCATCATGTAAGAATTGCACGTACTCTAGGAATTATTTATGTTTTGAGCAATTTCCTTCACCGTGTTTGTCTAAGGCGTAAAACGTATGATAGATTCTAAAACAAAACTTTTAATAGAAACTTAGGGAACGCTTGTCTATGGTTTGTACCTGATACACTAATACCTGATACCTGATATACTAAACGTTTTGAGCTCATCTTTTTACCTGGTAATATCTCTAAACATCACCTCTTTTTGTCTACAGGTATGGTTCCAGAACCGTAGAATGAAGGACAAGCGCCAAAGAATTGCAGTAGCATGGCCTTATGCGGCCGTATACAGTGACCCAGCATTTGCTGCGTCCATTCTCCAAGCAGCAGCATCATCGGTAGGGTTGCCGTACGGTTACCCCTCCCCAGCGCTATTACCCCCCTTCCACAACCCCCAGTTGTTACCCTCAGGGTACCCTTACCCTTATCCTCCCTATCCCAGATATCCTTACATCCCCCCAACTCCCCCGTCACCCGTCAACGCCGAGTCAATACGGCCAACATACCAAAACTTTAACATAAACGTCGACAAATAAACTCGCATTTAGTTTATGGTAGGATGAGGTTATCATAGACGTTATGAGAATTGATTTAAGTGTATTCCACTTTGTATTTAGACAGGTACCAAAATATCTCGATATGCATGATATTAATTTAAAAGACTCTGTTGGACAATGCCTGTTATAATTTTCAATAAGCAAAAAAAGCCTTTTCTGAAGAAAGCAATAAAACCTTTCTCTTCTGCGATTAATGATATATTACAACGATTAAAAAAAAACAATATAAACATACCGAAGAACTATGTTTTTTTTATCAAAATCAGAGATTCCAAGTTTAGAACATATAGACGAATAATAAATTTATAAATATTGGAATTTGTATATACCTCATAGTCGTAGTTGGCTTGTATTGAAAATTTGTTGTTAGCATTTATTAAAAGAATTTTTTTTCCATATATTATATGTCAAATGGTGAATTACTACTTAAAAATGTTACATCTTTCGTTTAAATAATAAGTTATTTCCATTCCCTCATTTCATTCATCCTTAATGGCAAAACGTGCCGGTCGATAAAATTTAATCATGTTTTGCAATGAAAGCATTAATAAGCAGTTCTTGTATTAAACAAAACTAATAAGCATCTACGTTTTGTATATTTAATACTTAAACAAAGTTTTAAATATACAAATAAAACTGAAAGGCGACGTAAGATACTGTACATACGGCATAGACAAAATAAATTTAAGAAATTCCATGTATTTGTGGTGTATTTATGTAAATAGCATTTTTAATTACATAGGTTATTTATTTAAAATAAAATTAATAAATAAATCTTCTAATCACAACCTTTAGTCATAAAAGAAAGAAATAATGTCTATTCAAAGACAAAAGATATTAAGATTGGTGACAAGATTTAAAAATTAGGAGAATAATGAAATCTTTATGAAGACATGGTTACTAGATTTACTTCTCATGAATAATAAAAGACAATTTGTAAATTATTCATTCCATTTTGTACAAAATATATTTATTTTTTAAGTTTTAATTTAATATGTTAGCTGTGAGATGTTATTGTGTAAAAGCAAGCACAGATGTAAAAACTTTCAAATTTACAGTTTAAAAACGAGTATGTTAAGTATTATATATAAAATAATATTTAAGTGCAATAAACAATTTTGCGATAACCCGTTATTTAAATTATTTCTGACGAGTTTATATCGCGTAATACTATAATAGATTGAAAACAAAGTATAGAAAATAATCATTAATTCCTTGAGCTTTTTTGACGAGTTCATATAAATATCTGAAATGTATGCTTTATCACAGGCAATGTTTTACACATACATAGACAATAACAGCTTAGTGTACATAATGAAAAATAACACTCTATATGTCTCATTATAGTTACGCGATATAAATACATTGTAATAAGTTTTACATTTTGTAAAAATCAATGGTCATTTTTACAGAATTAAGTTAAGAATTTAAGTAAATCAAAGTTTAGTGTTTTAAATTTGTAAAAATATGTAAATTTATGCATGAATGTTAAATTTTTATCTGTTCATAGATTAAATGTTTTATCATTATAAATGCCTAAAATTTAGTGTAAGAGCATTGTAAGATATTGAATATAAAAGACAATTATTAAGATATTTAGATTTTATTTGTTTTATTCTATTTCCCTTTAAACGTCATATTTAAACTACGACATTTTTTATAGTTTATGACGAGCACTTGACTGTAATCAGTTATCATGCCTGATGGTAAGCAATGATACATACAGCCTAAGGTGAAACGCGCATGCCTTGAAGATGCCCACTCACTCTTGCTTTAAAAATACTCATATTGTATGCATTGGGAAAGATAAATGCCGCTAGAGAATTCCATTCCCGTGCTGTGCGCAATAGAAGTGAAGAATCAAAACGCTTCGTGCGCCTACATGAGACATTTACAATGTAGAGGTGGAATATCTCTCTTGGTGCCTAGCGGTGACTATGAGACTTAAACCAACTCATAGAGTTATTATACATAGTGTGGGCTCCTTCGCTATATGCAGGCCTGTTAATGCGAGTATCAAACAAATAATAGAAGAGGAAAGATGAGACGTCCATAAATACCTTTGTCTAATTACACCTAAGAAATAGAGACAGGTAGCCTTTTTTTCCCTATGTTAATTTGAGGCTTGCTGCCCTACTATAAATAATACATGAGCCAAGGGCGACCAAAAATATACAACAGATTCATAAAGTTGGTAAGTTTTAAATGGTATATAATATGCAATTTCTCTTCGCAAACATGCACAATAATTATAGATGCAAAAGACTGTTTTGTTTCACATTGAAAGAAAAATTCGTTTTTTTGTATAAAAATGGAGAATGCATGGAATATGATATAGGTTACTTTTTATCTCAGAATAAAATCTACAAAATATATTTCTATGATCATTAAAGAACTGAATTATTCGTTTACTCTAAATCAAAAACCTCCTAATCTTCTAAAGAAGATTTTGGTTTACCGTTTACCGTACACGTAACGGTTTATCGTTACGTGTACAAATTTTTACACGACTTTGATTCATATATCTAGTCGTTAATCGGGACTGAATAGTTTGACATCAACTGGTATAGGAAAGGCTGCGGTGGGTGAGCGAGTTTTTTAGGATAGGAAATTCAATAGGTCCTTTTCTTTAATGTTTTTAGTGCAATCTAAATATTTTAGCTAATTATGTTAATGCCTCGAAAAAAATCATACTTTTTTTTTATCTCAGTTCTTAGTTTTACTCGTGTAAAGTTGCTCGCAGAAACTAGTTATCACTATCAAATTCAACTTCAAATTAAAAATATTATTTGTTCAAGTAAACTTGTAAACAACTGCTTTTGTATCGTCAACTAGGTATACAATATCGCAATGGCCAGCAGCGTTTGTCTAAATGTTTGTTCGCAATAAAATCTAAAATTATTATGTTATTACAAATTATAATAATATGTTCTACCACACAAAGAAAGCCGGGGCTTAAATAGCCAGCTGACCCAGCTAGTCTATATTTTAACATAGAAAAGAAAAACTTTCGCATATACTATGGCTGTCTATTGTCGAATAGCATCACTGTCATAATACAAACAGCCATCTGTCGCCGAATAGCCGCACTATTTCTCGAAGCAATTTTTACCTTCGAATTTCTGTAATATTACAAGATGGCGTTAGTAGTTTAATCATAAATTTTTGTAATGGCAACTTTGAAAATCTACCACAGACTGTACTTACAGTGTACATGTCTACTAATCTTTTTAAATGATGTAGTCAATAATTAGCAATTTTAAGTCTTTTCTAATTAATCCCATAACTGAACTTCAGTTACGTGCTGTCAATTCTTGGCTTGAAATAATTAACAATTGCGACATAATTTCTTTCATATCAAGGTTGTCGTGCAGATAACGTCTTTCAAGGCAACTTTATGTTGTTTGTATAATTATTTGGCGCATTATAAGGCAATGCTAAAAAATTTGGAAGTACTAATACTAAAGAAACTAAAAACGATTCGTTGTTATATAATCTATATAATAGTTTATCTTTCTGTATGCGGTCATAAAACCGAATACTATGTGAATATTCTTTAAAATTTACGACTTTTTCTTTGAGACATAAGTTTATGAAATTCACTTGAATTTCTTTGCACACGTTTTAAGAATATTGTACAGTTTTCGCTTCGCTTATCGCTAACGCAAAGCGTAGTTAGGTGTAAGTGGGTCTAGGTACCCATTTGAATATCTTAACGCAATATTATTAAAATTACTTCATCATCATTATTACTCCATTATAATAGAAAAATATTAGAGACACAAATCGACTGTTTATGTCAGTTGATGTTAACTTCGAGCTTTTTTATTACTTAAAGTTTTTAGTAAATATAGAGACATTAAAATGACATTTACCATCGCGCGATATTGGACTGTGATATTTCTTCATAAATTATTATATATATATATATTAAGATTAAAAAAAAAGACTTTTTGTTTCACACAAACCTTATTGCCAAGACTTATTGTTTTTCTTTTTCGGAACAAAAATTGGAGCGTAAACCCACCACGTTGCTCCAACGCGATTGAATGAGACTACACATATACTAGACGGTCGGTGTCGGTGTCAGTTGCTTCGCGATGATTTCCTTTACCGAAAAGTGTTTGATAAATTGCAAATATGGACTAGGCATATAAGTTTCAACAGAAAAACTCATTGATGCCCTCCCGGGGGTTGATCCTGTGATCTCCAAAAATTGACATGATCTCACCTGATATCACTTTGCATGTATTATATACTAGCAATTCCCCGCGGATTCATCCGCGTAGGTACATACCAATCTCGTGGTAGTGGAAAGTCTACTAAGTTGGACTATAGATTTATTTTTGTAAATTAAAAGTTTGGTTACAACTTATTAATAGTTAAGTTTTAACGGGTAATTGAATTTTTTTAGAAGTACAACTATGGGTATCCTTGATATCCTTGGAATAAGAGCTAACTCGCCACTTGCAGGCTCTGTCATACTGGTGGCTACAATCAATTTGTTATGGCGTTATTTTCTTTAGATTGTCATTTTTTAATTCGTTACATCTTTTGATTGGAATGGCCGATTGTAACAGTTTTTTATAATAATCTAAAAATTTAAAAATAAATCTAATTTGATGATGAATTTGGATGAGGATTAATACGGAAATATGAATAATATGGTTTAAATACTGTCGGCACTTTTATCAACTCTACAATATAAAAAGTAATCTAAGAATTTTATTACAAACGAAAAGATTAGCGTACGTTCGCATTAAAAAAAAATATTTATCCAAAATGTAGGTCAACATTACGACCTTTAATAATGTCATTTGTGATGTGTGAAAATTAACACGCATCTAAATTATTTCCTTAAATAGTTTGAGGTCACGACAGATTATACACAGCCTCAATGGTTTAGTGGACAGATTTTTTTTGAAACTGACTGTATGCTGTGCGGCTTTTACAGCGTCACCGGGTGGGACGGGCGAGCGCAGAAGCATCGTCGAGGTTGCGAAATGCAGAGAGTAGAGCGCAGAAGCTCTACTAACGTCGGGGAACGTCGCCCTAAGGGTGCCTCCTGTGAGGCCGGACCACGGCTTAGGGCGACGCGTAGTGGAGGGCTGATGGTATGACTTTGATCAGTCATTGCAACGTCGGAAGGGTGGCGAGAAGCCACGACCAACCGACATCAGAAAACTGGGACCTCGTCTTCGCCGGCGAAGACGCTGTGTGTGTATTACGTGTTTCTGAGATTGCGATCGTTATTTGATAGTCAGGGTCATATAGGACGCTTTTTGGACGCCTATATTTTCGGTGGTCAAGATCGTCGAGGTTGTGGAATGCGGAGAATAGAGCGCTAGAGTTATACTTAAAGCATATAACAAATTTGAACATTATTTGGATGATAAAAATGCCTGGATTTTATCCTTTCAGCTTCATACAAGATAGCGGTTTAATAATGTGTTTTATTGTATTTAAAAGATTGACCCTCGAGTTTCTTTTATATGATTTATAGAAGCAGGCGTTACTTTGCAGAATTCCATTTTACAGAAACTATAACAGAACTACTTTGCTATAATCATATGTTAAGCGAATAAACTACTTGAGACTGCTTTTATGGGCGCGCAGCGCATTACGATTTTATCGTGGAGTCTATCCTCCTGATGATGATTCGATTTCGGGGCGAAACGACGTGGAGAAGCCACGGCATACATTCACTATGAAAATCTGAACGATCGTTTCATTTCGCTTTGCGATTTTGTCGTGGAGCCTATACCTCATGACGATCGTTGAGATTGTCGTAGTGAATGTGTGGTGTCATGTGATACATGCGTTAACTTATCCTGTATGTATAAGGTATGAGAACGATTCTGCTACCTTCACTTAGGATTACATAGATTATCTTAACAAACGCGGATTATAACAAAATAGCTCTATCATAAGTTTTTTATATTTCAAAGAGTCGACCTAACAGGAATTCCGATTGAAGGCAGTTCTATATACCCAATTATAATTTAACACCTTAGGCATAGTTGGTGATAGACGCAAATGTACTTTCTTCCATCGCCATACACCCGGATCTGTAAAACAATTTCACTAAACATAATTACTGTTTTTCCTCTAACCTTAACAAATTGCGGGCTGACGTGTAGAAGTCATTATATATAAAGAAATCGGAAGTACATTTTACTTCCATTAGCTTCGGTATTAAGAACGAACGGACGTGTTTGTGACTAATATATTTAAAATAAATAGGTACAACATAAAAAATAATCATTTGCAATATTTTATCTAAGCCAGTGTGTATAAACCAAACTTTTAAAATATGAGGTGACAAAATAAAAAGATATACAGGTGGATAAAAAAAACCTTATGCACATTATCTCAATTAAAAAAAAAACAAAATATAAATAGTTAAATATTTATATATAAAAATGAATTTTTATGTTCAAAAGGAAAGAATTGTAAAGGAATCACGTGTGAAAAAATAAAACATTTTCGCAATTTTGTTTCTTTTTATTGTTAAAGGTTTTTATTTTAAAAATTTAGTCAGTTGCGCGGAAATTTAGACAATTTAAAAATAGAACTCCATTTTTGTCTATGATCTACATATCCTTGTTACTCTTAACGCCTATTTGCCGCGGGTAGTGAGTACCGCGGGGGGCAGCTAGTCAATTATAAATTTGGACATTTATTGATAGAAATAAATAGTCAAATGTATTAACTAAATAAATACAAATAATGTTTTACACATAATATATTCTAAGAACAGAAAAAAGTAAGAAAAGTTATGTTATTTGATTGTTTTTTTTTAATGAAAAAAGGCATAAGAAAAAGAAAGCCTGAATTTAAGGCATTTGTATCCTTAGAAGCCTTAACGGCCTTTTGGCATATTAAAATCAAAATATACTAAGGATATTATTTAATGACTATATTCGTATATTATTTTTATTAAAACCAACTTTTTATATTGTTAAATATTCCAATAATAACAAAAACAAAATAATTAAAAACATTTAAATAAATTTAATTAAAAAGACATTTAATTTCATTAATTTGTATTTATTACTACTTTTTATTATATTGTTATGTTATATTACAGATGTCACACGTAAAACAAAAATGACTATAACTATTACAAATTAAATAGAATTGAAAAACAAATATTGATCACAAAAAGTAATAATGCTACGACAAAATACGTAATAATCAAGAGCGTTCAATTATAGCCATAGATCAGCTTTTTACGAATAAGTGATTATATATAAAAATAAGTGACTATAAAAACCCATCATGGATGTGAACTGGACTTATCACGTGGGGTTACGTTCCCCAAATCTGACCAACACCACCGTGAGTTTGCAGGAGAATTTTGAAATCGATTTAGAAGACACCAACTGGATATTGACATCTTCGTTTATTATATTTACGATGCAAACAGGTAAAGTAAACATTTTTGAGGTGCTAATCTGTCATCATCATTCTCTTCTCTCTCTGCCACTCTAAGTCGAGTCGACACAACATATCTTTACTTCCATTTTCTGTTATCATTCGTCAACTCTGACACTACTCCTTTTATATTAATTTATGTATCACAAAAAAGAGACATACATGGCATCTACAATTTAAGTCCGCGTGATTCCCTGCGAGAGAAGTTTAAGGAAAAAGGTATTCTTACATTTGCTTATCAGTATATTTTTTAAGCAATTTAATGCTTGTATATAAAAATATAAAGAATTATAAAACGATAGGTGATGTATATAACAGACAAAGTAGGAACCGACATAAGCAACTTCTGCTTTACAACTAGCAAAAGTATGTAAATCGTTTGTGGGTTGGGTTTAACATATAATAAAAATCCGAAATCAATTTTGGCCTTGTCATTACAGCAGTTTAAAAATACTGTTAGAAAAAGGCTGAAACGGAAAACCTACTATTCTGTTGAGGTTTACTTAAGACGATAAGAATGCGTGAACTAAGCTAGTCTTTGACCCTGTACAAGACAGTAATGACCCAATGTAACTAGTGATAAGATTTTATACATTAAAAAGAGCAAGAGCCGAGTTTCTTGCTGGCTCTTCTCGGTTGGAACAGCTTTCCGAACCAGCGGTAGAGTTGACTATCCAAAAGCACTTTCTTACAAATTGTTGTTTACAAGTTTACTTGAATAAAGAATATTTTGAATATGAATTTATGCATATCGTTCTTCACGTAATCCATCCATCTTTTTTCGCCCTACTTCTTGTCCTTACATGACCATAACAACTTAATCTCGTACTTTTCAGACTTCCCTTAATATACTCATTTCGTATTCTATCAAATCTGGTTATACACATCTACCTTGATATTCTCATCTCTTTTGCATGCACCTTTCTTAATGAGCTAATCTATATCATAATATTATAAATACTTAATTTGCATACAATCTTTTTATTGTACTAAAAGTGTTATTTTACGTATAATTTACCTGTATTCACGACGTAATGATTAGACACAATAATACCACCTGCCCTTCACTCGTCACGCTAAACCGTGGGCATGACTAGAGATTCCCTGTATTTGACGATGCTTAATCGTTTGCCCTTTCCGTCCGGTGACGATTTAAAAGGGTAACCAACGGCACATCGTCAATTTAAAATCAATGATAAGACCAATTATTAGACGTCACAAGTTAAGATGTTCTGTTTTATACACACCATACAATGTTGTGATCACGTGTTAAATTGTACAGTTAAAAATGAAACGAACCGTAATATGTTAGTGAATATAACGAAATAGTAATCATTAATATTCTTTTCTCAGAAATGCTTTTTATATATCACACTTTAAGAACCGGTGATAATACAATGAAAAAAAGTTAACTAACTTTTAAAAGGGAAATAAATAGAGGCGCTCTATATACTTTTTGTACATATTCGAGTAAATACTATATAGGAAAAAGATCACACGAAGCGCCCCACACGTTTTAATCATTTTAATTATTATTCACTGTTTAGTTCCACAGGGATTTTTTAACTCTATTTATTTTATTATCGAGTTAAACGAAGAGTTCAAGTAGACTTAATTTACTTAGATCATTATAATGTCCTTATTATCTCGTCAATTTGTATGCCATTTTCCTTTAATAAATATAAGTTTGTGGAGAGGTGATGCAACTTTTACGGAACCAGCCTGGTCCGATTCAAGGCAGTCAACAAAATAACCTTAGGATAAAGTTTAATAAAGGATATTTCCTCGAAAAATATTGCGATAAACAATGCTTTTCTTATTTTATCTAGTGTAGCAGAACAGTCTTATACGTTACTAATTTGAAGTTTAGCTAAATAAGCTCATTAGAGGCTCGTGCTTTACGACCTAGACCTCTATTTACATGCTTTAAATTAATACTACATGTATGTATATGTTTTTTAAGTCATTTGGACTAAACAATGGAAAATATAATTAGTTTAAAAACGAAAAAAACACGCTTTTGAACATTAAAAAAAAAACGAAAAATATTTGTATTATCGTAAAAAGTGATTAAATCACCCACATAGTATTAAAGTGACCTAATTCAAAAAAGTTTTTAAAAAACGGGTAGCGTAGCGCCTACAAAACTCGTAAAGAGATCCATAACTTTGAAAGCAAGAGAACATTAGTTTTTTTTAATAGTTCGTAGCGTGATGTCATAGATGGCATTGAAATAAAGAATACGTTAGAGAAGAGAATTAAACCTAATTTTTGTATTAGGTCACTTAAATACTGAGCATGCGATAATATCAAGTACCACAACGCTTTTTTTTACAATAACACTAATGTTTTTCAGTTTTTAGTTTGGAAGCGTGTTTTTTTTTATTATAAACTTTTATTTATTCACATTCTTTTGTTGTAATTAAGGTTGATATGCCTTACGTAGAAACGTTTGTCAGTACTGTTTTGCTATTTTAATCACTATGGGAGTATGTTAAAAGACACGTAGCATAGCGTGTGTGGGTGAAAAATATAAAAACCTGTCGAATACTTATGCCATATAGCGATAACCGCAACCTTCAGTACAATATAATACCTAAAAAATTCAGGGCTAAAATGTTAACGTAGTGTTGAGTAACTAATAAACAAAAGTAATATTTGTTACATTTTCTATGTATTCCTTTTAGGTTTTGGCATGCTGGAGTCTGGATGCGTGTCAGTTAAAAACGAAGCTAATATAATGATGAAAAATCTTGCTGACATCTCACTTGGCGGTAAATTTTTACTACGTACCTTTACTTATAATATTTTATCAATGCCTTATATGTATATATATTATACGCTTGACAAATTTTGTTCTGCTTAACAGGTACAGTTCCGCTCAAAGGATAAAGTGTTAAGCAAAAAAGCAGAGTTATTATAGTTATATGTATATATGTACTTATAGTTAATGTGCGTGATCGTTTGTCCAATTTATCATACATTGTTACACTGAAGGAATATATAGTGACGAAATCTGCATGTCTAGAACATTTTCCTTATCTTTCCATGGAGCATCAAATTTAAATTATTTTTATTCAAGTTAGCTCAAATTACATTCAAGCTACGACAGATTCGGAAACTAAGCTTTGTTACCTTTGTGGGTTTGGGTATAAGATTTTATAACAAAATTCCGCAATCATTTTTATCTTCGCCATTACAGCACAAAACACTGTTAAAGAGAGGCTGATACAAAAAGCCTACTATACTGTTGATGTTTATATAGATGATAAGAATGCGTGGATATAGCTACTCCTCTGCCCTTTACAAGACAATAATAACTAAATGTAACTAGTTATAAGAATATATTTGAAAAGAGCAACCTCCGAGTTTCTTGCTGGCTCTTCTCAGTAGGAACAGCAGTAGAGTTGACGATTTAAAAGCACTTGTTTACAAATTTATTTGAATAAAAAATATTTTGAATTTGAAAAATTTGATAATATCACGGTCGTGTGATCACTTGCACGATGATTGTCTCGATTATAGATAATCACACGATAAACTATCACAGTCGATACTCAAGAGGAGGCAGATTTTTGTATTCAGTATTTTCGGTATTGCCATAAACATAAATATGTATATTCTTAAACTTTTTTATTATGGTTACGATGTACATTATTCTATATATGTCCTACATAAAGGAACGAGGAAGTTTTTAAGAAAATTATGCCTGCAGGTCTAACGTACTGGATATTCGGTTACGGAATGTCTTTCGGTCAAGGACCGCTATCCAACCCATTCATTGGCGTTGGGGACTTCTTGGTAGACCCACCAGTTGGGGACGCGCTGATGGGCCCAGTGTTTGCTTCGTTCTTGTTCCAGTTATCATTCGCTACCACCGCTACCACCATTGTTAGTGGGGCTATGGCAGAGAGGTAATTGATTCAAGTATTGTTTTCCTTATCTTAAGTATATAGGCTTCTTTAAGGCGATTCCATTACTGACGCTCTTGAGTGAATAGTCATAGGTTTCAAAAGTGTTAAAAGAAGGATAATAAAATTACGCATACATATTAAGAAGAGTTCGCTCGCTTTGAACACGACAGTGAAACCGCCTTTAATACACCCTTATTTTATGCAACAGAGTTCTTCTATTCTTTTCATAACATACTGCATTTGTTAGAAGAAATTTACACCAATTTTAAAAGTTATGGTAATATCTTTTACTATCTCCCTGTTGTCTCCTCTGTTTGGCAGGTTACACGTATCTCAAGAAATGTCTAGAGATATCCAAGATAGAGATTTACTTACAAGGTTTCCGAAATACGTATGATAAGTTGCAAATATCACATAAGTTTTTAAAAATTCACTAACCGTGACCCCTCGAAAGATTAACGCAGTCTTACCGTTCGATTACTAGAATATTTTATTAGTGTAGAAGTAATTTATACAATTAGGCGTTACTTTGCGGAGACCCATATTACAAAAGTAATAATAAAATTATTTTGCAATAATCCGCAATAAAGTAAATAGAAAATATATATAATGCTAAATGTAGAGCGGAGTATACGATTTCGCACCCGATACATGCAGGATTTGTAGAAACACATGCACAAACCTCCACCACGGCCAGCACATTAAACAAGCACTACACACGTTCACTATCACAAACTCAACATAATTTCGCCCCGCAACCGAAATATCATCAGGAGATAGACTCCACGACGAAATCGTAAAGCAAAGCAACTCTTTGCGATTTAGTTGTGTTTGTGATAGTGAACGTGTGTAGTGCTTGTGTATTGTGGTAGCGGTGGTGGAGGTTTTGCATGTGTTTTTACCAATTCTGCATGTATAAGGTTTGAAACCTATAGACCACTCTATATTTAGCATTACATATATTTTCTATTGATAGAGTTGTGATAGCCCAGCTGTGAGTTTTTCTATTAAAACTCATGTCTAATTGATAATTGCAATTAATCGCACGCTTTTCGGTGAAGGAAAACACCGTGAGGCAACCTGCATATCTCTGGAGAATTATGAATTGGTAACCTACCAATCCGCATTGGAGCAGCGTGGTAGGTCTTAGCTCCAACCCTTCTCTCCAGAAACGGAGAGAGGAGGCCTATTCCCAGCAGTGGGATTGTAACAGGCCACTACTTTACTTTTTTACTTTTTATATTTTCTATGTACTTAATCATAGCAAAGTAATTGTATTATTGGTTTGTAGTGTAGAAGTACTTATAGTGTGGAACTTATAGTTATTTGTAGTGTAGAAGTAATAATTTTCAAGTTTTTTGCTGGCAGATGTAATTTCAAGGCGTACTGCATGTTTTCGTTCCTAAACACTATTGTGTACTGCGTGCCGGCGGGCTGGGTGTGGGGGAAGCATGGCTTCTTGAACAAGCTTGGAGCCGTGGACATCGCTGGATCTGGTCCTGTGCATCTAGTTGGTGAGCAAGCCATATCCACAACCTACGTTTTGGCCGGAAAATAGTTTAATATTTAAATTTTATTGCGTTACCAAACCAATGAAACGCTGAATTTAGTAATATTAAATATAGCGTTAAACGTGTTACATCATTAAGCGTGTAAAATTAACAGGCTGTTACTTATAACAGCCTGTTAATATCCCACTGCTGAGAATAGGCCTCCTGTCTCCGCTTTTTGGAGAGAAGGATTGGAGCTGAGACCTACCACGCTGCTCCAATGCGGATTGGTAGGCTACACATGGCCCTAGAATTCTCCAGAAATATGCAGGTTTCCTCACGATGTTTTCCTTCACCGAAAAGCGTGTGATAAATTGCAAATATCAATGAGACACATAAGACACTCATTGGTGCCTGCCCGGGTTTGAACCCATGTTCGTCTCTCAAGAGTCGCACGGTCTCACCACTAAGCTATCACAGCTTAATGATACTTAATTTAACTATGCTTCGCCAGATATTTCTGTAATGCTGCGATTTTTAAAAACTTTCTTATATTTCAGGCGGTGCTTCGGCCTTCGCATCAGCTCTTATGCTTGGTCCACGTCTCGGACGCTACGCCAGAGGTACAGCACCTCTGCCCCTGGGTAATCCTGTCAATGCGGTTATGGGAACTTTCGTGCTATGGTGGGGTTGGCTTGCATTCAATTCCGGTAGCACTTATGGGGTAAGCGATATTCTTTTTATCCTTCAAATAATACAGTTATATAAGTCTCTTCGAGTAATTTTAATATTTAACGACGATCTTTAAATACTGTGCTATTATTGATATATTTGCTAATTAGAAGAAGTTAGTTATATTAGTAAGTCATCCGAATTTATGGCATATAGTGTTCACTGAAACTACGAGCTAATAGAAAGTATGTTATCTTAATATATAAAAATGAATATTTGTCGGTATGTCCTTTATAGACTCCGAAACGGCAGTACCGATTTTAATGCATGTTGCACACAATCTTTAGAATGGCCCAACGGATGATCCTGTAAAGTTATGATACGAATGAGCTGTTAACTTCTGTTTTGAGAGGAATTCGAAACCACACTGAGCTACAGCTACACGTAGCCGGACGGCTAGTTTCTAATAAAAACGTCGAAATCTAAGTCACTCATCTAACTAAGAAATTTGGTGATACCTAAAGTTAGGCTAATGATCTCATATTTACTGTCGCAACCTTCAATTAGTAACACAATTTATCAGCCGACAGGGTCTCGTTTGTCGTCGACACTGCCAACAGGTAAACAGGCCATGATAGTTATATCTATTTGGTACGCTTATGCTATTCAAGATACGCGAAATGAACACATAATTTTTAATACCGTTCCAACCTATAAGAGAAACTATAACAGCAACAAAATAAATAAACATTTATAGCCAAAAATCATAAAAGAAACAATGTCATATTGACAAAACGGAACAAATCACAGTCAATTATGTAACACAAAACATGGTAAAGAAGACTATTTCAACAAACATATCATCTATAGGAATTTAAATATATAATGCGCTGAACCAATTAGTTTTAATCTCGCAATTTGCATGAGACGAGGGAGCGATGGTTGAATAGTAATCGTGAGTCAATTGTTAGTAAACGACAATAATTTACGACAAACCAACAAAATGGCTGCAATTTTGCCGCACGTCAATGTAATTGATCCGTAATCGCTCCACGTAAATCTTAAATGACTATTTAAGTACCGGGAACCTGTCATCGAGTAGAAAAAAGCTATTCTAACAATATTAAGACATAAAATGCACGGATCAGACTAAAATAGACTCGAAGTTAATATATTTTAATATTACGTGAAAAAAAATATTTAAATCTAAAAGATCTGTCATGAAACTTAGTGGCAGGCCAAATTCTACGCGAGCGAAGCCGCGGGCAATAGCTCGTAATTTATATAAACAAAAAGGAAAAAAATACAATGCAGGTAACGTAAAAAAAATCATACATATAACAGGATATAATAAAAATAAGGGTAACAACAAAAAAAGAAAAGACCTGTGATGACCTAGTGATGACCCAAATTGGTATAACCTCCCAGCTTTGTCAGTAGTGAGTAATTCACTACCAACGCTGATTTCCAGAGGTCACCAGCAAGTATCCTCGTACGTAACTAAATGCGTGCCGCCCATTACCGTCCCGTCATTATCCCAACATTACACACAAATAACATGATTTCTATGACTTCATACGCCGTATTCTAATCTAGCAAACGACAATTCATCGTAATGAAGTCTCCTGGATCACCATTATCCCAGCAAGAGTGTATCTTTCAACCTAAGAAAAATGAAACGTAACAAATTCGTGCTCTAAACGTCAGATCATAATGTATTTTTATAGTTTCAAGGCTTGGTTGCTAAAGTATGGATAATATTGAAGGTTCTATTTGTTATCTAAGATTTTTAATTTGCTTATGTGTCTCTGAACATGTAGGCCATATTATCACTAACAATAGTTAAAAATGAGTTTAGATTAAATTTCTTATTGACCATTGCTAGTTGTCTATAACGGACGTCAGAAAGCAGTTTCTACGCCCTGTGGTATACGGCATAGAATAGACCACCCTCCTTTCTTACCGAGGTGTCGTAAGAGGCGACTAAGGTATGTGCTGTGTGGTATCCGGCTGCATAGAATAGACCACCCTCATTTCTTACCGAGGTGTCGTAAAAGGCGACTAAGATAAGTTGAAGTCAGGAGAGCGGCAACTCGTAAAATACGTAGCCAAATCATGTGATAACATGTTTGTAACATGTTGTACCGACCCCACTTAGAGTGAGATAAGGGCAGGAGAATGATGTCAGAAAGCAGTTTCTCTAAGTATTACATAGGTATATAGAACAATAAGTAGAGTTCAATACCTAGTTAAGTACCGATTTAACACCTAATTGAATTTGCTCTGAGAATTTGAATTTCTGTAGGTCAGTGGTGCAAAATGGCAATACGCGGCCCGAGCAGCTGTTATGACTATGATGGGATCATTTGGCGGTGGTTTCTTTGGATTACTGTAAGTCGTCTCTTTATTATAAGTTTAATAAGACCAGAAATTCTATATTCACTATGACGAGCTTAGAAGACCACAAATAAAACTGAATCACACCTTCGTACACTTTTATTTGATCAATAATGTTTTGCTTACGTTTTTTTGTGGTACATAAACGAAACTGAATCCCTTCTATACTATTAAGCGAAGCTTAAGTGTCTTTGGATGATCTAGATGAAATGAGGAGATTTATAATAAACCAAAGTCGACAAAAGCTATTTATAGCTAGTTTATAGCTTCAAAACAAGAGTGAATAGGCACTTAATTGGCAAGCGCAGTCCACCTTAGGCTGCATCCTTCGCTTTCCATCAGGCGAGATGGCAGCCAGGCGCTAGCCTTATTGTATAACAAATAAACAAATCTCAAATGCTGTATACATAGTTCTAAATATAAATGAATTTTTTAGTCCCGTGACAACCCAAAGCCTATGGCAGGAGAGACGATCCAATGACTCGCAGCATAATATTTTAGGTACATGACCTATCACATAACTCATAAGCAATAAGAGAATAACTGTAGTAGTTATTTTTTGAAGATATTCTTTGAATTTTGCTTTTTGGTATTAAGCAATCCTGCACCTAAAGCTTGTAGGCCGCATAATACTTTACTGGCAAATAAGTTCGAAGTTGGCCTCAAAAGGTTGTAAGAAGTTTCTGCATACAAACAACACCAGATCGTATAGCGTGACAATCTCTTACAGAATTCTGTATCGATGACCTATCTTTACTACTTGACATAGAATCCTATGTCAAGTAGTAAAGATAGGTCATCGATACAACAATGAAAAAAAATGGTCGTAAAATTAATGTCATTCTAGAAAGACTTTCTGCCTTTCACATTTCATCGAATATTTAATATAATATAGATGGTAATGAAAAGAATGGATAACCTTTTTGTGTCTACAAATTTAAATATCTTTAGGTTTACGTTAATCAAGAATAAAGGCCGTGCGGAGGTTATGGAGCTTATCAACAGCGTCCTCGGATCTCTTGTGTCTATTACAGGTATATTTTAAGTCATTTCGTTGTAATTAAAATAAGTGGCAATATGGTTTTTTTAATTTATTTCGTCTGTTATTGTAATTTTTAAAATTATTGTATTTTTTCGCGGAGAAAAAACGTATATTCACAAGAGACCTTCGATCTACGGTCCTTGAAGTTAGTATTCTTGTAGTAGTTCTTCGCTCTACGTTCCGAATGCCGTGGACTTTTTTTGAAGTATTTTTGTAGATATACATTTCTCTAATACATTACTTTACTGTATCTATGTTGGTGTATGCGACTAAAGCTCCCAGCAAGCAAGTTTTTTAACAACTGCGCGATCTCTTCAACACAATTTACATAATACCAATATGTACTATTTATCTAATCCATCCAGAAGTATTGCACTATCTTTTGGTGAAAATCGTACAAAAATCCGTTCAGTAGGTTTTTTGGGACTTTGTTTTATAATAAATATAGATTAAACCGCTGTCTGTACTAATATTATAAAGAGGAAAGATTTGTATGTTTGTTTGTATGTATGTTTGTTACGTTTTCACGCAAAAACTACTGGACCGATTTCAAAAATTCTTTCACCATTGGAAAGCTGCTTTTTCACTGAGCAACATAGGCTATATGTCATTTTCAAAAAAAATAGGGATCCTCAATAAAATTGTAATAACTTGGTAAAAATTTAGTCGTAAACATCTATCATCGCGTGCGCTGCGGAAACTATTGATGATAAAACATAAAAATGTTCTACAATATTATAGAACGTATCAATATCCACAAAAAAGTCCGCGATACCATATGTCTAACTATTATAGTTATGCCAATATAACTACTTTTTTACATTGTAAAAGTTGGTAAAAGTGCCGACAATAATCAAACCATTTTATTCATATCTCTGTATTAATCCTTATCCCATTAAATGATATTTTATGAATAACTGTTTCAATACCTGTAAAATACTTTTTAAATTATTAAAATCCGACATCCCAATCAAAAGATTTTACGAATTTAAAAATGTAAATCGAAATCAAATAATGCCATAACAAACCTAACCTACCGTTATAGGGCCTGCACTTGGTGAGTTAAGTCTCATTCCAAGAATACAAATGATACCCATTTTTTATAATTTAATAATCTACAAAATAAATCTATAGTCCGATTTCGTAGACTTTCCACTACCACGAGATCTGTATGGACGCGGGTGAAACCGCGGGGCTTGTATAAAGCTGAAAGGATTTTCAAATCCAGGCATTACTATTACAATATAATAACTCCATGGTATTTCCAGCCGGTTGTTTCCTGTATCGCGCTTGGGAGTCTCTCGTGATCGGCATGATCGGCGCCGCCATAGCATCAATCAGCGCCCCACTTTTCGACAGGCTAAAGGTCGACGACCCAGTTGGCGCGTCCGCGGTACACGGTGCCTGCGGCTTATGGGGTAACATATGGCAATTGAATACCTATTATTTTTTTCCAAAATTCGACCCTAATTTATATTTACTAAAGCAAACGTAAAGTAAGGACCTGTTACTATCCCACATCTAATCTTTTGACTGGCCCGCTGGCGCAGTGGGTAGTAACCCTACCTTCAGCTCCGCGCGTCGTGGGTTCGATTCCCACCGTAGGCCAACATTTTCTATCAACAATTTGTTGGTTCTTCGAGCCTGGGTGTGTATTTGTATTTAAGTATGTATTTAAAATTATATATGTAGTATATTTACCAGTTGTCCGTCATCCATAACACAAGTATTAAGTTACTTACTTTTGGGATGGACAACCGTGTGTGTAAGTGTCCCATATATTTATTTATTTATCTGGGCACAGGCCTCCTTTCTCTTTACTTAGAGAGAAGCTCAGTGTTACCACGAGGTCTCCATTGTGGATTGGTAGGTTATACATATACCAGGAATTTTCCAGAGTTATTCAGGTTTCCTCACGATGTTCTACTTCATAAAAAGTTTTTTGCTTTATGAAATAATCTAGAATTGTCTTTTATTAATAGTAATGTAATAAAAAGCTAAAATTTGAGATTACATTGATTCTAAACTATATGCCGTGTGGTATCTGGCTGAGTAGAATAGACCACCTTCATTTCCTACCAAGATGTCGTAATAGGCGACTTAGGTAAGTCGACCCACCGTGTGGTACCCGGCTAAATAGAATAGACCACCCTCATTTCTTACCGAAGTGTCGAAAAAGGCGACTTAGGTAAGCTGACCCACCGTGTGGTACCCGGCTAAATTGAATAGACCACCCCTATTTCTTGCCGAGGTGTCGTAAAAGGCGACTAAGAGAAGTCTACCCGCCGTTTGGTATCCGGTTGAATAGAATAGACCACCCTATTTCTTACCGAGGCATCGTAAAATACGACTAAAGTAAATTAACGTCAGGCAGGAGGCCGGACGTAAAATACATAGTCAAATCATGTCACAACATGCTGTGCCGACCCCACTTATAGTTGGATAAGGGCGGGAGGATGATGATGACAGATTCTAGACTATGTTATACAGGCGTCATCGCCGTGGGACTGTTCGCTGACAACCCCATACCAATGGACACAACCAATGACAGATCTGGGCTCTTTAAAGGTAGGCATGTGTTCGTGTTTTTATATTATTATTTTTTCACAATGAAATTGGACTGGCCCCTTAGCGCAGTGGGTAGTGACCCTGCCTTGAGCTCCACGGGTCGCGGGTTCAATTCCCGCCGAGGGACAACATTTTCTATATACAATTTGTTAGTTTTTCGAGCCTGGGTGTATATTTGTATTTAAGTATGTATTTATAATAATATATGTAGTATATCAACCAGTTGTCACAAGTATAAAGTTACTTACTTTACGGACGGACGACCGTGTGTGAAAGTGTCCCATATATTTATATTTATATATTTATTTATTATATGAGGCAATTACATGAACACGGTCATCAGTTTCCTAAGTAACTTAGTACTTGTCTTATGGGTGACAGATGACTGGTAAATATATACATATATAATTTTAAATACATACATAAATACGCCCAAACTCTGAGAACCAACAAAAACATTTCTTGTTGAAATGTTGCCTGGAGGCTGGAATCGAACCCGCGACCCCGGAGCTGATGGCAGGGTCGTTGCCACCTACGCCATTTGGCCAATCGAATGTGCTAAATCGAACTAAAAAGTATAAAATTATATTAAATCGAATCGACGTTCTTTTTTTAGTATAAATGGAATTTTGGGGCTAGAGCAGCGTCTCTCAACCTTTTTTGTGCCATTCCCCACCCAAACCTTTCTACAATTCCTATGCCCCATATTACATACATACATTTTAATATTAAAAAATTGAATCGTTCACTTAAATTTTCTTAAATGATAGATTTTAGGGATTGTGGTATCGGGCTGAGTTGAATAGACCACCCTCATTTCTTACCGAGGTGTCGTAAAAGGCGACTAAGGTAAGTTGGCGTCAGGCAGGCGGCCGTTCGTAAAATACGTAGCCAAATCATTTGACAACATGTTTGAAACATGTTGTGCCGACCCCGCTTAGAGTGGGATAAGGGCAGAAGGATGATGATAGATTTTAGGGAGAAGAATTTGTTTTTTTGTTAAATTTGGCGAATTTTTGTTCCGCGCAAACGTGCGGACGGATGAAACAACCTCCGGGACCTGGGCCCGGCGCCCCGGCGTTTCAACCTACCTTATGCGACCGTTAGCTGTATGTGGTCCAGCCTCGTGAGTCATTGCGTGTATATGTGCACGTGTGTGTGTGTGTGTGCTTGTATGTACTTGGCCGATCCCCGAAACCGTTGGCTCGCCTCTGCACTCTTCCACGGACACGTAATGTCTGTTTCTCCCTGAGTATACACTTCACTATATCGGATAAATAACACCCGGTGTGCACACAACCTTCGTAAGGTCACACGTTATTGAATCGTCCCTATATCGGGGAATAGTAACCAACGCGCACCAAAACCGTGGACGGTCGCGTCTTATCAAACACTTCACTGGTTAAACGCGTCACTAAATCTGAGAATAATACCCGAAACGCAAAATTACACGTGTGCGTTATAAAGGAATGCCGTGTACAGGCGCACGCGGCCTGTCCCTATCGTGTTTGAAAAGTAACTAGCGGTCGGCAGCTCGCGTCGCCCGCCTCTCCGGCGGGCGAGTCAATTTTATTCAAAACATTTAGTATTTGCATTTAAATAGCCCAGAGCGAAAGGTTTCAACTCTAATCAAGTATTTTTTCAAATTTCCCTACTATGGAGTGTCGGCTTCATGGGAAACACTAGTCTAGCAAGAGACATAAGCTTTTTATCTTGATACCAATCTCCATAAAAAAGTAGAAGCTAGTATTAATATAATTGTGACTGCAGGAGGCGGCTGGTACTTACTCGGCGTGCAGTCATTGACTGGTCTATGCCTGATGCTATGGGGTGCGCTGGTGACCATGGCGCTGCTATGGCTGATCGACCTTGTGATGCCAATAAGGATGGAGCCGTATGAGGAACTGCTAGGGGCGGACCTCACCGAGCACAGGATTAGACATGGACAAGTAAGCCATTTAGATAAAAAAAAGTGTAGTACCCAGCATTAAATAATGCACATCGATGTTTAGAACGAAACAGCCGGCTTCGTAGAGCCCTGTCACTGTCACTCAGTATGTGACGTTTCACACAGGTTCGTCAGAGTCAATGCTCTATGAAGCAGAATCTAGCCGATTTCTTTCCCTAAGCATCGATGTGCATTATTTATTGCCGCGTACTATACCTGTCTGTTACTTCACTTCAAAACTACTTCATATTTATAATTTATCATACCCTTTTTTGTAAATGAAACATCGATGACTCCTTAAATCAAATCAAAATAATCTTGATTCAAATAAGCTATTTTAAGCATTTTTGAATCGTCAAGGATCGATATGATTAATGAAGCTACAACTGGTTCGGAATGTTGCTCTTACCGAGAAGAACCAGAAAGAAACTCGGCGGTCAATGTTTTAGACATTTTACATTTTACTTAATTAAAAGGTTTTCTGTGAATTTTTATCATCCAAATATCCTTCAATTTTGTAATATGCTTTACGTGTAAATATATATCTTACACTTTGACTGGCCCTAAGGCGCAGCTGGCAGCGACAGTGTGATTCCCGCCTAGAACCAACATTTTCTATTTAGAATTTGTTGGTTTTTTGAGTCTGGGTGTATATATGTATTTAAAACTATATATGTATATATTTACCAGTTGTCTCTCTTTTAGTCTTTTCAGTCGTCCATCCCCAAAGTTACTTACTTTAGGGATAGACGTCTGTGTGTATATAATGTACTCTGTGACCGTGTGTGTAAATGTCCCATATATTTACTATTTACTTGCTTTAAAATAAGTTATTTTTTAGCCTACCATTCCTAATTGAAGCAGCATGTGAGAACGGAGACGAAGGTTTTTTCTTCAACTGTGAGATAGTTTCAGGGCAAAAAAATGAAAACTTGAAATAAAAAAAAATCGGTTTTTTTCGTTTTTTTTTCATCCAGGTGGGCATATCCCGAGCGGTATCCGCACTACGTCCATACCATCGCTCCAATAGTATTGAAGATGTCGGCAGCATTGGTGTCAATACTGGACACAGTCTGGTCGTAAACAAACTACAAGAGGTATGTCATTATAGAAAAGTTTAATTTTGAAAACGGTACGACACTCGAAATATTTAAAATACTGGTATCCAAAATGCGCCTACGATGAAATCTATCTATCTATGAAATCTACGATCACCATGCTCCTGCCCTTATCCCACTCTAAGTGGTTTAATGATTTGGCTACGTATTTTAAGACTGGCGGCCTGCCTGGCGTCAACTTACCTTAGTCGCCTTTTACGACGCCTCGGTAAGAAATGAGGGTGGTCTAATCTACTCAGCCGGATACCACACGGCGGCTGTGAAATCTTCGATATCAAATATAAATTACACGTCACACGTAGTCTTTTTGTCAATGAACTGTTAAAATACAGCTATCCTATATACATCCTAAACGATGCCCATGATGAAGTCATGGTAAGTTACACAAAACAAACATGAAATGACAGAGTTCTTACCCTATCTTTTTATCAATGAAGACGAGGTCTATCATTTGATCGTACTTGGCTTCCCTCCTTACAATCTTGAGCATGGTAACTGATCAAAGTCATACATCCAGAAAAGCTTCATTAGTCCATCGAGAATAGAAGAACTACCGCAAACTACTCTCTCAACTTCGCGAATTCTGAGGAACACCGGAACCCCCAAAATAAGGATTTCAGTTGCTTCCACCTACATCCCAGTTATGTCTGACCACCGAAAATATAGGCGTCCAAAATGCGTCCTATATGACCCTGACGATCAAATAACGATCGCAAACACAGAAACACGTAATACACACACACAGCGTCTTCGCCGGCGAAGACGAGGTCCCAGTTTTCTGACGTCGGTCGGTCATGGCTTCTCGCCACCCTTCCGACGTCGCAATGACTAATCAAAGTCATACCATCAGCCCTCCACTACGCGTCGCCCTAAGCCGTGGTCCGGTCTCACAGAAACCACCCTTAGGACGACGATCCCCGACTAGTAGAGCTTCTGCGCTCTACTCTCTGCATTTTGCAACCTCGACGATGCTTCTACGCTCGCCCGTCCCAGCCGGTGACGCTGTAAAAGCCGTTAGGGCTAACAGCATACACTCAGATCGAAAAAAAAACTAATAGTAACGCAGTAATAACTGATAATGTTTATAGTCTGATGGGTCATTCAAAAGATGTATATAATTTCAATATTATTAGAGCTCAGGTTTTTAATAAAAAAACATAATCCACTTTCAGCTCCAGAAAAATAAACGAAAAAACAAATTAGGCGCTGGTCTCCAAATGTTCACGAACAATGCTTTCGTAGGAGATACCGGAACGAGCACTTTCAAAAGCAATGGATTTTTGAACAAACGTCCCGGAAACCCCGAGAACGACCTTCACCGCGCTCTAGACTCTATGGCCAACGAGCTTAACAGCTCATCTAAAAATGCAACGCAGCAAAATGGTACTAACGCCGTCCGAACGATACCGGAACAGTTAAAAGGCAAGAAATTTAAGGAATTATCAGCGAGTGAGTTAGAAGAGTTAGGTGAGATGAACGCGAGCGAAGACAGGTTTAGATATAGGTTCACGGAAGAAGACTACAAGGATGATGTCGAAAGGAGCAGACAATCGACAGCTAACATGAGATGGATCGACTAAATTAGTTTATAAACACTAATGCCTTTTCCCATCAAATGAAAAATCTTTAAAAAACTATTTTTAAATAATTTTTATATTAACTACAAAAATTAGTACAGATATATAACCGTGGAAACATAAAGGTATATCATAGTTCCCACAAGTAATATAGTAAATTACAACGGTATTTTTAGATATGATATATATTTTTGAAATTAGTGATTATTAGTAAAAAATTTGCAAATCCTATTCCCATTACACCACAAATATCATAGTAAAAGGTAGCTGTAGTATTTTTAAGTAGTATATTTCCACCACACTAGTATAACTGGAACACAATATAAAAACAGGGCTAAATGCAAATAAATCTAGTCTTGATAATATGAATTATATTATTATCAAACTTCACATAGCGGAATAAATGTACTTAGAAAATGCGTGTTATTTATTGTATTAATGTTATTCGTAATTATTTTAATTATTTATTGAATGTATCTATTTTTTAAATGCTTTGTCAATAAAGGTATAAATAAAATTGTCTTACTTCATATCTTGGTTGCATCCATCTGTTCTGACAAAACAGAACAATTTTTTTATTTAAAAAATGCGAAAATGAGTCACTTTTAAGGTGATTTCTGATCAAATTGGTTTGACGTCCATTACAGCGAAAGAAACTTAGTAAAGAAAAGTAGCTTAGTATTTATCTCAAAAGGCAGGTCGTTTTCAAGTTTCATATTCCTCTCCTATATGTATGTGCGTTGGTTATATATTTTTAGCGGTTGTCGACTGAATGTTATATTTTATATCTAATAATCTATAGTTTGTATCTAAATGAACTGAATAAAGACTACTCTGGCAATTTAAATTGGCTTTTATTGATAACGAATTCACAGGTAATCGTAATTCTTTATCCTTTCTTAAGCGATTTGCGATCTTTAAAATAAAAATAAAATATGCAAAATTACACAAGGATATAGATTTTTTTTTAATTTATCGAATCTCGATTAATCTATAGGATTACTGAACCAATGATTTTTTACAGTGGGTGATTCCTTAGTTGTATTCACAGGTAATTAGGTCAGATCTCTCTTATTTCTCAAGTGATATTCAGACTTTATTAGAAAAATATGCAAGATTGAACAAGGATATTTAAATAGATTTTATTAATAAAGTTAACTCTCGATTAAAGTATAGAATTGCCGAAGCAATGATTTATTTCAGTGGGTAATTCCTTAAATGTATTAACAGGTAATTAGGTAAGGTCTCTCTTATTTCTCAAGTGATATTCAGACTTTATTAGAAAAATATGCAAGATTAAACAAAGATATTTAAATTGATTTGCAATAAAGTTAACTCTCGATTAATCTATAGAATTACCGAAGCAATGGTTTATTACTGTGGGTCATTCCTTAAATGTATTCACAGGTAATTTTCTTTATCTTTTCTCAAGTGATTTGCGAACTTTATTGGAAAAATATGCAAAGTTAACTTCTTAAGGATTTATAGAAGGATTTTATAAGGATTTATAGAAGCAGTCGTTACTTTGTGAAATTCCATATTACAGTTACTATATAAGAACTACTGTACTATAATCCGAGCGGGTTAAGTAAATGCATGCAATGCGTAATGCATAACGATTTTGTCGTGAAGCCTATCCTCCTGATGATGCTTCGGTTTCGGGGCGAAACGATCGTAGATATTGTGGTGGTGGTTGTGTGTATTGCTTGTGTGCATTGTTGCTGGTGGAGGCGTCTTGGGATGTATGTGGTGACATGTTCTGCATGTGTAAGGTACGCGAATTTTGCACTTACATTAGCATTGCATGCATTCGCTTAACCCGCGCGGATTATAGCGAAGTAGTTCTGTTATGGTTTCTATAGTTTATGTAAAATTAAACAAGGATTTTTTAAATACATTTTATTAACTCTCAATTAATCTATAGAATTATTGAACCAATGATTTATTTCAGTGGGTAAGGCCTTAAATGTTTTGACGGCCTCCTTTATATCATCGAGAGGCACAGCGAGCGTGTATAGCTTATATTCCTTTTGGACACTACTGGTAGTAGTATCTGATGCGCTGTATATAGAATCTGTTGTTTTTATGGGCATTATTATTTCCAATTGTTGTAAATGTTCAAACGCTTTGAGAACCACTGGCCGGGGTACTGATTGGGTCGACGAATTGGTGTTAGCGAATTTAGTATATCTGGATTTTTAAAAAATACTCTATAGTGTTCTGAAATACTATAACTGTATATGCTAGTTATGTCAATTGCTTTCATCCGCCGTAAAAAAAGATTCAAAAAATTTTACAATAATGAAAAATTACAAAAGTAATAAAAGTATTATTTCGCTATTTTTGCCACGTAACCGAAACCGAAACGATTGTTGTAGTGAATGTGTGCGGTGCTTGTGTTTTGTTGTTATTGTTGGCGGGTAGTGCATTAGTAATTCTGCATGTATCCGGTATGAGAACGGATAGTACACTCTACATTTAGCATTACACATATTTTCTATTATCTCGGATTATGGCAAAATAATACTTTCATTACTTCTGTATTATGGATCTCCGCAAAGTAACGCCTAATTCTATAAACTATTTATTTGGGTTATTATGGCTATTATTATTGTTATGACTGACCAGGTAGCGCATTGTGCAGTGATCCGTGGGTCACGGGTTCGATTCCCAACGAGGGTCAACATTTTCTATAAACACTTTGTTGGTTCTTCGAGTCCGGTTTTATTTAAGTATGTATTTAAGATTATATATGTATTTAACATATGGACCCGTTGTCTGTTACTCATAACACAAATATTTAGTTACTTTTGGGGACGGATAGCCGTGTGGTAATTGTCCCATATATTTATTAATTCTGGACATAAAAATTTCCTATGGTTCATAGTTTACCTACACGTATGATTTACTTTGTACATATCGTTGGATTATGGGTGCCGGACAACTAGTAAATATACTACATATATAATATTAAATAAAAAATATACGCCCAGGCTCGTAGAACCAAAAAATTGTTTATATAAAACGTTAACCCTCGGCGGGAATCGAACACGCGACCCGCGGAGCTGAAGGCAGGGTACTACCCACAGTGCCAACGGGCCAGTCAATCAGATCACTATCGTTCGGATATCACGCTATTCTTACATCAATCACCAATCCAACAACCGACTTTAGTCAACGCAACTTACCTATGTAACACCATTTCAAAGTTCATCGGCTGCCCATCAAAGATCTCCATACCGTGCATCATCGCTATAACCAGAGACAACTCGAGTATAGACAAAGATTGTACGAGTTTCACTCTATGCTCAGGCGCCACAGCGTTGTCTATGGTATTACATAAATGTGCGGAATCTATGTACGGTTTGAACGGAGAGAGTTTTGAAACGGTTTGGAACTGAAAAAGGGTAAAAAATATTCGAATTTTAAACACACGGTGAGCAATGTACTGATAGTTTTTGTATTAATAGTTCTGCATGTGTAAAGTATGTGACTCTTGCCTGCTACATACATACATTTACTTACACACACAGCATTATTATTTATTTATTTGAGACGCGGCCTGTTACAATCCCACTGCTGGGAAAAAGCCTCCTCTCTCCGTTTCTGGAGAGAAGGGTTGGAGCTAAGACCTAACACGCTGCTCCAATGCGGATAGGTAGGTTACACATATCTCCAGAATTCTCTAGAAATATGAAGGTTTCCTCACGATGTTTTCGTTCACCGAAAAGCGTGTGATAAATTGCAATTATCAATTAGACACATGAGTTTTAATAGAAAAACTCATTGGTGCCTGCCCGGGTTTGAACTCGTGTTCCCCTCGTAAGAGTCGCGGTCTTACCGCTGGGCTATCACAGCTTATTTATTTATTTATTATTATTTAATTAGAACGGACATGGTTCACTTACACGTATTAAATATCACATAACAAATATATAAATATAGTAAACTTAAACAGTATTTTTTAAGGCCGGGTTCAAAAATTTTGCAACACTTCTCTCTTACAATGAATTCTCAATAATAATACATTACATACATTATTTTAACAAACGGGGATTAACATGTTTGTAGCGGAGTACGAGGAAAGGGGGGCAGCTGCCTCCCTTTCCCTGAAAACTGTATCACTGGGAAATTGTCAACTCGCAACATATTGACACTATAAAAGACTTGCATAAGACCTACAATGGTTCTCACCTTCATTACAAATATGAGCTGTTTATATTTTAAATACTATGATTGCGAAAAAAAATAGTCTAGATTTTTTGAGACAATTTTCCCTCTGTATAGAATTCTGGCTATATAGCAAAATAATTATATTATAGCTTCTGTAAATTATCATAGATTCAAGAGACATAGTTCAGCGGTGGATTACTTTTAGAAGAACAAAATAAATTCCTTAAAAAGATTCTTATACAAAATGGACCTCAAATCCCGAAACTTAGACGTTTATTTAACAAAAATCAACTCACCAAAATATCTCTAAATATTTGTTCGTTAACAGTATAATAGCACAATTTCTCCAAAGCATCTAAAACCTTCTGGTCTTCAACCAGACTACTTATATGACAGTTCCAATCTTCCAGAATTCCAAATTCCAGCGTTTGAAATTGTTTTATATCGGTCTTACAATTTGTTAGGACCTCCTCGGGAATTGCGTAATGATTACGACTATCTATTTCCATTTGGTGTTCCACATTGGCTGGAAAATCGATCAGAGTTCTGGATTAAACCTCGGAGAACCATATTTTCTACACAAAACATTATATACATACGTATTAACTTTAATACGTATGTATTTAATGTTTTGTATTCGGTCACTAGACCGAATTCAAAATTAGGCTTAAATAAAAAAAACTTGCTTTCGAAAAAAAAATTTTTTTTTTCTATTTAAACTATCATGATTAGTACTTGTTTTTGATGTGCAGAAACTGGCTATACTCATGTATTATTTTATCATATTATCGGGATTTTTGAGTTTGTCATAGTGAAGGTGTGTAATGCTTGTGTATTCTGGTGGCCGTGGTGGAGATTTGTGCATGTGTATCCTGCATATATCGGGCATGAAAAAACGGAATGTCCACTATACATTTAGCGTTATATATATTTTCTATTTACTTAATTGCGGATTATAGCAAAATAATTATAGTATTACTTTTTAATTATTAGGCGTAAATATTTAAAATAATAAAACCATTAAAGTGTAGCGATATACCAAATATTAAATAAATAAATAATAGATAAAAATATATTACGTGACGTATACAAGATAGAAATAGTAGCATTACGAAATATGAAATTTATCAATATATATATAATCAAATAAATTACGGATATATGCGGAAATTGCTGAGTTCACGGCCTCCAAGTGTGAGGAATTCGCTGAGTTAGCAGCCTCGAATCGTTATTTAAAGTAGGGCAAAGCTGATGCGACATTGGATCAGCCGAGTAAACATTATTCATTCAGTAGAGATAGTCGTGGTATCCGGCTGAGTAGAATAGACCACCCTCATTTCTTACCGAGGTGTAAAAGGCTACTAAGGTAAGTTGACGTCAGGCAGACGGCCGGTAGTAAAATACGTAGCCAAATCATTCGACATGTTTGTAACATGTTGTGCTGACCCCGCTTAGAGTGAGATAAAGGCAGGAGGATGATGAGTCGTTCTAGATTTAGCTTCAATGGAGAAGATAAAATTTAGTTGTAATATTATTTTTAAAGTTTGACTGGCACGTTCGCGCAGTTGGTAGTGGCCTTCAGTTTCGTGGGACGCGGGTTCGATTCTTCGAACCTGGGTGTATGTTTGTATTTAAGTATGTATCTAAAATTATATATGTATGTATTTACCAGTTGTCCGTCACCCATACCACAAGTATTAAGTTACTTGCGTTGGGGTGTTGAGTAGAGGTCAAAATGTAATGTATGAAGAGATTCTTTTCGATCTTGGGATATATATGATTCCTGTATATGTTTAACCCCTCGTACGCACGAGAGGATTTTTATCGTGCGTTAAAATTACGTCGAATTGCAACAAATCCAGGTATTTGTTCAAACGACAGCGTATTTAAATCGCGACGTATTTTATCGTGCAGTGTTCCATTCTAGTCGTTAGGGCGTAGGGCGTTAAGCTGAATATACCATACGAAACTTCTTATAAACACTATTGCGGAATTTTAGCGCGACGTATTTTTTACGCTCGTCCGTACGAGGCGTAACTCATTAAGCTCAGTACGACTAAGAGAGAGAGAATAAGGCAGCTAAGAGTAAAGATATATCCTTTATATCTTCGGATTTTTTAGCTTGTCACATCTCATAGATTGTCCGTACCTTACATTATTAATATAAACATCCAATAAATATCCGTCTCTCTCTTTTACGTGTAAATTTATATATAAGCCCCATCTCTTTCACTCTAACTCTGAACGAGCCGTAACTCATCACGAAAATTGACTCTTAAGTATAAAGATATAGAGATATAATTAGAACACAAGCGAGCTAGAGAGTGATTATATCTTTTGCCAAGATTTATAGACAAGAGATATATCTCTCATGTCTTTAGCTCGCGAGATACCCATCTCTAGTGTGAAGATCCCTTAAAGACTATGTCCAGCAATGGACGTCTATCGGTTGAAAGAGAAGAAGCAGAGAAGAAGGGTGCCCACCAAACGAGACATCATATTTTTTTGAAGAAAAGTCTCATGTATCCCGAACTCTTACAACCAGATTAAAACTGATACTGTACTATCGCCAATCACCACCATTTTTACCATAAGCTTAATCTACGTCTTTATTTAGAGAGTAAAAACCTATAGATTTTCTATGTTTACGTTCCTTCGGAGTGTCCTTTGGGGGGTGAAAATCATATTTTTTTGGAGAAAGTCTCATGTATCTCGAATTCTTACAACCAGTAGGCCTACCATAAACTTTTAGAAAACGAGTCAATTCAAAGTCAGTACCTAAAATCAAACTGTGATAGCCTAGCGGTGAGGCCGTGCGACTCTCTAGAGACGACATAGCTTCAAACCCCGGGCAGGCACCAATGAGTTTTTCTATTAAAAACTTATGTGTCTAATTGATAATTGCAATTTATCACACTCTTTTCGGTGAAGGAAAACATCGTGAAGAAACCTGCATATCTCTAGAGAATTCTAGGGATATGTGTAACCTACCAATCCGCATTGGAGCAGCGTGGTAGGTCTTAGCTCCAATCCTTCTCTCCAAAAACGGCAAGAGGAGGGCTTAGCCCAGCAGTGGGCATAGTAACAGGTTGTTACTTACCTAAACTCAACTGCTCTCTTTTCGAACCATGAAGTGTGGATTGCATTGGAGTCGTAATGTTTGAAAAGGAAAATGTTATATGAACTATAGATGACTGTCTCTTTTACTCAAATGTTTTAGGACGCATCCCGAACGCTCATTCGACAACGACTTAAAGTGTGCATCTTTAAGACGTCATGGTATGAAAAAGCAAAACAATTTAGTTTACGTCTTCAATTGAGTCGCAATTAGAGTTCATGGTAGGTCTCCAGATCTAAACTGATACTGTTCTATCGCCAATCACGACCATTTTTACAATAAGCTTAATGTAAGTCTTTATTTAGGGTATAAGTAAAATCTACAGGTACATACCTGTAGATTTTCTATGTTTACGTTTCTTCGGAGGTGAAATTCTTCCCAAACTCAAGGGCATACTTAGACAATGTACCAGCACTTCTTTATATACGGCTACGGAGGATTTCCCCTCGCAGCTATCACCAGTCACTTCGTTCGGAAATATGAAGATGTGTCTATGAGAGAAACGGGATTTCACACGTTTCTCTAACAACTCCATGACGTCTATACGATTTGTTATGCCTGGACACATAAAATTCACATACCAAGGTATATTTCCATTGAATTTTTGTACGTTGAGAGTTAATGAACTGAAAAGTGCTTATGGTATAAAACGGTACACGATGATTTCACTCTAGTCCTATCCTACTATTAATATTATAAATGCAAAAGTTTGTGAGTATGGATTTTTGTTACTCTTTCACGGCGAATCCGTTGAACCAATATCGATGAAATTTTAAAAAAATATTCCTTATACACTGGTGTAACATATAGGCTATAGAAGTCCTGTAGATTCTACAGGAATAGGATGACATTGAAAAGCGCAATCTATTATCAGCGTATCAAATTGTTTTAATTTACCATGTATAGTACCCGATATTAAATAATGCACATCGATGTTTAGAACGAAACAGCCGGCCAGTTCGGTTTTGTAGAGCGCTGTCACTGTCACTCAGTTAGTATATGACGTTTCACACGGGTTCGTCAGTCTGTGCGACAGAGACAATGCTATATGAAGCAGAATCTAGCCGATTTTCTCTCTCTAAGCCTCGATGTGCTTTATGTATTGCCGGGTACTATATCAAAGTCAAATGAGATCTGTTGTAATTTATATAAATTACATTTGCCATATAATTTACATTTGCCGAGTCAGCTAGTATTCTATATTATAGTATTCTATTAAGTCTGAGACATTATATATTTTTTAGGTTATCATAAAAATCGCTAGTTTGTATATAGTCAAAGTTGATTTTTTTTAATTATCACCATTCATTTGCTCTTTACGGTGAGAGTCGCTTCTATTCAGTAAAGGTCGCTCTATATACTGAGGATCACCGCTATTCAGTGAGGGTCGCCTCTATATAGTGAGGACCGCGTTTATACAGCGAGGGTCGCCTCTATACAGTATTGGGTCGCGTTTGTACATCTAGGGTCGCCTCTATACTGCCAAGTTAATTTACTTTTTTTAGATCACATTCACAGAGAGAACTTTGCAGAATAGCTTACCCAACACACACATAGGCGCCTGTTTTGTGTGCGTGATGTCGAACATGTTGTACAACAGTGTCTGTGTGCGCCCGCTGTGACAGAACATGTCAAACTCCTCCAGTATGAACACCATGCTCTTACAACGCCGATCGGACCCGCTCATCAGACATCCTAGAAGGAAGCTGAGGTTCTCCGCAAATGTACCGAACACACGATCCCCTACTGCGTTCTCGAGTTGCATCTGAAAGTCAAAATAATTAGAGTTTAAGAAAATCAAAAAGGACTATTTCAAACTAAAACGTTAAAAATAAATAGTATTATTTTATGCATACAGTATGTTCACATGTATGTTTGGTTGATTTTATATCTCAAAGTATTTAAAATATTTAGTATTTAAATTAAACCAAACTTAACTTTTTTTAATTTAACTAACGTAACTTGATTGTAAAACTTGATTATACTGCATAATTAATTTTCTATTTCTATATCTCTCATCAAATCCTACCTAAAAAAAACATAATTCATTTAATAACCATAATCTATTTGCAAAAAGTCCCTTCCTTTTATCTTTAGTATTGCTCTAATTTGACATTAAAAAGCAGTAAAAATGATACCTGTGCAGTGATGGACTTAAGAGCAATTTTATCATCATGATGAATAAGCCCATTTAATTTAACGATAGTTGCGTCATTCACTAGATCAGCTTCGTTCGCCACTTGGTTTAGTACTGAGTTGATCAACTGTGAACAAATAGTTAAATTTTTTATCATAAATGCTAAAAGACCAGACTCCAGAATAGCTTGCAAAGGAAAAAAGTGGAACCAAGCAGTACAAGATTGCAATGAAAATTCTTAAAAGATCAATATTCATCAATCAATCAATTGAAAAAGAATACCAGTGTAACAATCGATTATCTCTTTGGTAACTACTATTCTAACTGAACTATACTGTAATAGATGTAAAATATAATATTTATTCTAGATTTATACAACATGCCCATAATGCTCATGCCCAATGTCCTACTTATGAGGAAAATTTATAAAATTGTCATTAGACTTGTTGTAATGGATGTTAGACAATGAAAATATGGATGAAAGTGAAAATACATGCAAATGAAATGACAATTTTAAGGTGGATGTGTGGTGTGACAAAATTGGATGAAATTTAAAATGTGTAGATAAGGGGAAGTCTGAAAGTTGCGCTCTATTATAGAAACAAGAGGTGGAAGATTGGGATGGTATGGACATGTAATGAGAAGGGATTAAAATCATATGACCAAATGAGTGTAAAAAAATAAATGTGGATACATATGTGGCTAGAGCAGGCCTAAAGAGAGATGGTTTGATTGTGTGACTTATGACATACACATAAAAGGAGTAGCACCAGAGTCAACATTTGTTAGAAAAGAATAGAAGAGAAAAAAAGCTCTGCGAACCCCACTTTAAGTTAAATAGGGCAAGAGAAGGAAGAAAGAAACAAGAAGAATATTGTAGTATTCAATGTCAAGTAAATAAATCTTTATCATAGATATTGAAATTATGTTTTCAATTTAATCAGAAAATTTTAATTTTGCTCCTACTTGATGTATACATTATTACTAAAGTTTTCTTTAGGTGTAGGCATTATTTTGTTGTTGTTTCAATATAATGTTAGTATTTTGTGGTTGTTTCAATGATAGTTCAAATTATAATTTCTGCCAGCTACAGCATATTCTTTGCTTGGCAATTGTATAAAAAAGTAAAATAACGGTCTGCTACTATCCCACTGTTGGGTATAGAACTCCTCTCTCCGTTTTCGAAGAGAAGAATTGGAACCAAGACCAACCACACTGCTCCAATGTAGATTGGTAGACTACACATATCCCCAGAATTCTCTAGAAACATGCAGGTTTCCTCACGATGTTTTGCTCCTCCGCAAAATCTTGAGATAAATTGCAGTCGGCAATTAGACACAAAAGTTTTAAAATAAAAACCGATTGCTGCCTGCCTAGAGTTTTAACTCGAGGCCGATGGGAGTCAGAGTAGACAGAGTCGCACAGTCTTACCGACTGGCTATCACAGCTCTCAGTTGTATGATAAATAAGAAAAATTGAGTGCATGTTAAATGTCTTCTGTCAAATTCACAATCAAAATCGGTCGCGAGGTCCTGTATCAGTACAATAACATTCAATACTCACTGTAGTCTTACCACAACCTCGAGGGCCAATAACAAGAGCAGAATGTGATTCGCCGCGTAAAACAGATCCTGATATTAAATCGTAAATATGTTTACGTTCGTTTCCGTGATCTCTAAACGTCACATTATCTTGTAAGATTTTTAATTTCAAATACTTTCTTATTAATTCAATATGCGACGGCGACTGATTTGATGTAAATTGCATAACTTAATTAAAAGTACAATATTACAATTAAAAAGTACGCAAAAGATAGAACACATTCATACAATCACAGATAAATAAACAGAATCAGATTTGGCGCCAACCAAAACAGCTGTTCATATGGAATTGACAGTTGACATTTCATACTTAGAAATTACGTTCAAAAACAAATAAAAGACTTGATATTTATGTTTTATATAAACACAAAAGACATATTTTTTCATTTACCTTGTTATTGGTATTTCAATAAAACATTTCTATATTTTATTGATTATATAGTTAAAATATTAATCATTGTTTCACGCTTAATTGTTACTTGTTTATTAACAAACCAAAAAATATATATATTAAAGATATATAACAGATTAATAAATTCTGTCTGCGCATGTGTTGACACTCCTTACTGCGCATTGCGTGGATTTCCTAAATCGATATATAATGCTACACATGAGATTAGTTGATTAAATCTGTGCCATAATATTGCATCTATAAATATTTATGCATTCTACTATATATCATTCTACTATATGTTTACGATTACATATTTAGATACTTCTTATATATGTATTACACTTAAATAACAATCAAAAACAATATTACAAAAAATTGATTTATTTTTTTTTTCATGATTTTATGTAATATGTAATGTGATGTATTTTTTATCACTTTGCTTTGATCTTTCAATAATAACACGGAATGTTAAATATAATTATTTCGAAACGACGAAGATATCTTGAGATTAATCTTATAATAAATGTTGGTGTTATTATACACATACGTCACCATAATCAGCTATACATCTCTCTTTCTAACAATGACTTGTTTAAGTATTCCATCCTTTTTTGACCTTAAACTCCGCAGTTTATACGTAGTAGTTATATAAATTGAATAATCTTATTTCTATTAATAGACACAATTTTGCAAACAAAATAATTGATCTTTTTCTACAAAGAACTTTTTTATATTTCAGTCTTTAGATTATAAATTAAAGAACTCGATAAATGAAATAAGAATAAAATTTAGGGACTACATGTGATACTACATTTAATTTGGAATAAGAGATAGGAGTGTTAAGTGGTGTGAAAATGTATCCTCAATGCATAATGTGTTTGTGTATTGGTGGAAAAGTTTTTTAATATTATTACATATAAAACATCGATTTGTGTTAAGCAAAGATGTGCAGCAGGTTCTAAATAGATCAATATTATTTTTTTATATTGCACATATCACGAGCAATAAATAATCACAATGTAATTTGCATTTTTTTAAATGAAATCCTGGTGTAATATTGCTTTCAGTGTACATTATTTATCAGATTATAAAATAATCGATACATCAATGCTTTATGCTTGAGAATTGTAAGTTTGTGGTATTTTATATTTTTTTGTTAATCTTTTTAAAAATAAATAATATTTTTAAGTCTTAAGAAATATATACTGCTTATATTTTTATTTATTTGTTATTTTTATTTCACAATAAGAAATATTTCTCCAATATAGGTCCAATCTAAACTAAGCTTTACATGCTATCAACTTTGTAAAAAATAATTGTTAAGTTCCTGTAATTATAGTCTGTGCCCTGAGGTGTTTGAGAGGCTTTTGTCTTGTCTTGTCTTTTTTTCGTGTGTTTATTTTGTTTTAATTTTTGTATGTATTTATAGAAAATAAAATGAAAATAAACGTTTTATAGCTTTCGCTTGATGTTATATTACAATATTGCAGTAAAACGTAAGTTTTATTATATTTCAGTTAATAAATTCATTATACGTGTATCTGAACTAGTTATATACTTTATCACTATCCATATTATTTATTTCCACATAGTACTTGACATAATCGATTTAATTTCGGTTTATTTATAGATAAGTTATCGCCGTTTGACCAGTCTAGTACCGCATTTACTGTGTAGCAGGATAATGTATGGTCTTTCATTTATTTTAACAGTTTATAAAGATTCTATCGTAGTTATCTACGTAGACTATTGAATTCAAATTTGTGTTAATAATTCCGAATTGAACTATTTTCTGTAACTGTAGAAGTTAATTTCTAACTTTGATAAATTAATTTAATAAATTGGCACAGACTATTATTGTAAAATTAGTTAATATGGTCTACTTTTCTAGTATTCATTTGATAAATAACAAAAGATGTATACACAATTGACAGAATTGATATACTTAAATAGCCATATATACTTTCAACCATATTTGTAAACATACATATAACTATGCTTAAGTTATAAATATAGGATTTTATCTTGGTTTCTTTTTTGAGTAGATAAGTTGTGATAAGTGGCTGCCACTTACAAGCTCTTTCTTAAAATTTAAGTAAAGTTTTTCTCTCTTTTTCATGTTGAATGAGCTTGAACTTTGCTTCAGTTATTGGCACATGGTAAATTAATTTTGCAATAATTTCTAAAAATATTTTCTTAAATCATATTGAGTGAAGTCACCGTCCATTTGTCAATCTGTACTAATCTCGGGTAAAACGTGCTATTACAAGTAGTTTATAAAAAGTTAAATAACTATCCTTATTATACCTGTTCCCTCTTTTGAGAGAAGGATGGGGGGAGTTAGAATTATAATGCTGATTGGCATATTCTCACAAATCCTTAAAGAAACTAAGCTTAAGGATCCTTCCTACATTGAAAATTACATGTTTATTTGTAATAGGCAATTTTTATGGAAATATCTTAAATACAAATCTGTGGTTTACCATTATTTATATTACATTTATTTATAAGCTGTGATAGCAAGTGGCAAGGCAGTCCGACAGTGGTTACAAATTCAAACCCTGGGAAGACGGCAATGAGATTTTCTGTTAAAACTTATATCTAATTAATGTCTGCATTTTATCACACACTTTTTGGTAAACAAAAAACCTGCATATCTTTAGAGAATTCACCTTGGAGAAGAGAAGTAGGTCTTAGCTCCCATCCTTCTCTGCTAAAATGGAGAGAGGAGGTCTATGCCCAGTAGCCATATATGTATGTATATTATTATATGAACGTATATTATTATATATTTTCCATTTGTTGGCATTCAATATTGTTAATTGATTCAATGCTTCATGTAGGATATAACCAATTTGCTGTATAGCACTTTAAGTGAAATCAGTTAAAATTAGATGAACAAGGTAACTTCTTATGACAAGGCCAGCTGCAAATTAAAGATATAAACTTGAAATTATTGTAGATGTACTGTAGATAAATCTTCAACTAGTTTTTTTATTGTTTTTCTTATTATTTTTCTGCAATTTTGGCTTTGCCATTAATGGCATTTAGGCTAACTGCATGTTGACAAGTTGAAAATAACTATTTTAGATATAAACCAAAAGATATTGATACATGAATAAACTAATAATTAATAAAAACAGTGGTACCAGCGACGTCGTTGGCACCAATTTTACCGTTTATGTTCCCTCAATAATACAGTGTTTTTTTCCCTGATGCCGAAACAAAAATTGTTTTTTATGTTATCCCAGCATACAAGCTTTCTGCCAAATTTTATTAATATTAGTCTAGACTAGACCAGTGACCAGTTTTTTAATGGGAACCACAAAGCTTAAGAAATTCTAGAGGAGGGCCAGAATTATAACGATAAATGCATTAGGAGCCAAAACGTATTTATATCAGGCCATATACTATCCATGTCGGCTGCCGGTCCGAATTAAATACTTTCGCGGGCCGTACTTGAGCCATCACTGCTCTAGACTCTAGAGCATTAGCCCTGAAGGCATAACAGATGGATAGACTTTCGCATTTTCATTGTATGGATTTGTTTCGTCTAATTTCAGATGTATCGCAATATACTAGATTCAAGCAGTCCACAATATGGAGGAACAGGCGTGCTTGGTTCGCACACGTTCAGATTCTGAGAGCTCGTCCAAACTGGGCAGCTTTGGGTCACTCTCGCAGTCCTACAGCATGACTTACAACGAAAACAAACTTAACACGGCCGGTGAGTGCTTTTATATTTCTTTTTAGACATACAGCACAACATTATTTCTTCATCATTTATTGAGGCTGCAGAAACCTCTACATTTAGGCGTTGTCTCCACGAGCGAGAGAATGGCGACGAATCCGCGCTTCTATCGTTGGGTAATCTCCACGAACGAACGAATATTTCGCCAGAGTATCGTCACTACTCGAGACGGAATCACAGCGTGTCCGCGACGACTGATAACGGAATCGCCATCATCATCATCGGCATCATCATTCCTTTACCCTTATCCCACTCTAAATGGGGTCGGCACAATAAATCTTAGTCTACCATTCTCCTCTCTTATTCCTCAATACTGGTGCCACTCCTTTTATATGCATATCATCCATCACACAATTCATCCATCGTTTCTTCGGCCTCCCTCTAGTCGTACAGCCATCTACATTCATATTCAAAACTCTTTTAGTCCATGATTTACATTCCTCCTCATTACATGACCATACCAACTTAATACTCATTTCGTAATCTATCAAATTTTGTCACACCACACATCAATCTTAACAAAAATTCCAAAAAAATTACCAAAAATAATTTATAAATTAAATAGTTCAATTTTAATACATTCAGTTATCAATATTATCTATATTGCATCATTATTCAAAATTAATCTATGAAAATAACGAAACACTATATAGTTTCGTTATTTTACTTTTTCTTCCATTCTATTTTCATTATGCATATTTAACTTCTTGTTATTTTGTTTCTATCACTCGAAAGGTTTACTAGAAGAGATCCCCTTTTTAGTTATCCGCCTTTGTACACATGCTATTTTTTTTCAAGAAATAAATAAATAAACATTCTCATCTCATCTGCATGCACCTTTCTGTCATCCTTTTCTTTTATTGCCCAAAATTCGAAACGCCTTTTGTGCTAATATTTCTTGAAAGAGTTCAGTTAAAATGACGCTGTGTTTGACAGCGCCATAACATCGCTGTGTGGAGATGCGTTCAGTAATAGAGGAACTAAATGATATAATTGCTCTTTTGTATTCAAAATGGAACGTGACACGACGATAATATACTCGCGATTCTCTAACTCTTGCAGACAGCGCCTTAGAATCAAATGTGTCTCCTTACATTCTTTATGCAATTTTTATCCACATTTTTTTTTTCAGGCACAGAAGGCGCCGGTGATGCTGGCAATGCAGCGAACGTAGCGAGCGTTCCACAGGAGAATCCCGAAGGCAACGAGAGCGGTGAACTCTTGGACTATAATGATTCAAGTGTGCTCGAGCAGTTCCACGAAGATGCGCTGCGACAAGTGAGCTATTAATTAATGAATTTGTGGTCACACACACACACACACGCACACACACACTCAAACACACAGGAGGCAGGGGAATACGCATAACAACCAGCGCTTCCCAACCTCGTTACTTTTACTTTACTTTATATTTCCTATTTACTCTATCGTGGATTATAGCAAAATAATTTTATTATTACTTTTGTATTATGGATCTCCGCAAAGTAACGCCTTATTCTATAAATTATTAAATTGCACTTGAGTGAACTTGGGATCTAAAACAGTTTTCGCCGTTGTCAAGATTGCCTTAATTATTTAACTCCATCTGCGGAGAAGTTAATATTTTTATTGACACAAAAATTCAAAAAAAGACAGTAAGATTGTTAAGAGGAGATTAATGAGATCTCGTATTAGGATTTAATTGTTTTAATTGTTTTTTACCCATTAACTTCTTATGGTTAAATTTTTTATGTAATTTTTATTATGTGTACATATATCTATACTTATTATAAAACAAAGTCCCAAAAAGCTATCTGTCTGTGTGTAATCGTTTTTCTCAAAATCTACTGAACGGATTGTTGTATGGTTTTCACCAAAAGACAGAGCAATACTTCCGGATGGTTTAGGTAAATAGTACATATCTGTATTATGTAAATTGTGTTGAAGAGATCGCGCAGTTTTTAAAAAATTTGCATGCTGGGAGCTTTAGTCGCGTGCGCTGCGTAAAACAGCAGAGATACGCTAAAGTAATGTACTAGAGAATTGTAGATCTATAAAATACATCAAAAAAGTCCGCGATAGCATGTCTCTATCTCTTATGGTTAACTCACAATAACTGCTTTTTTGTTGAAAATTTGAATTCTAGAAAAAAATTGTAACATGCCGATTTCCACGCGGGCGAAGCCGCTGGCACAGCTAGTTGTTTAATATTTTTTTGGTGCATGCTTTTTAAATTGTTAAATTATTTTTATCATATGTAAGTTTTATATGTCACAATAACTGGCTGTCCTAATAAATAAATAAATAATTACTAGTAACCAGTTATCATTTAAGCTGTGATAGCCTAGCGGTAAGACCGTGCGACTCTCTAGAGACGACATAGCTTCAAACCCCGGGCAGGCACCAATGAGTTTTTCTATTAAAAACTTATGTGTCTAATTGATAATTGCAATTTATCACACTCTTTTCGGTGAAGGAAAACATCGTGAGGAAACCTGCATATCTCTAGAGAATTCTAGGGATATGTGTGACCTACCAATCCGCATTGGAGCAGCGTGTTAAGTCTTAGCTCCAACCCTTCTCTCCAGAAACGGAGAGAGGAGGCCTTTTCCCAGCAATGGGATTGTAACAGGCCGCTTCTCAAATAAATAAATAATAATGCTAAGTGTGTGTAAGTAAATGTATGTATGTAGAAGGCTGTAAGAGAGAAGTCTTGCAAAATTTTTGAACCCGGCCTTAAAAAATACTGTTTAAGTTTATAGTGAACTTAAACAGTATTTTTTATTTGTTATGTGATATTTAATACGTGTAAGTAAACCATGTCCGTTCTAATTAAATAATAATTAATAAATAAATAAGCTGTGATAGCCCAGCGGTGAGACCGTGCGACTCTAACGAAGGGAACACGAGTTCAAACCCGGGCAGGCACCAATGAGTTTTTCTATTAAAACTCATGTGTCTAATTGATAATTGCAATTTATCACACGCTTTTCGGTGAACGAAAACATCGTGAGGAAACCTTCATATTTCTAGAGAATACTAGGGATATGTGTAACCTACCAATCCGCATTGGAGTAGCGTGGTAGGTCCTAGCTCCAATCCTTCTCTCCAAATCGGTGTAGAGGAGGCCTTAGCCCAGCAGTGGGCACAGTAAAAAGCCGTTACTTTACTTTACTTTAAGTTATAATTTAAGTCAAATGTCTTCTAGGCCGGTTGCGGTTTGTCTCAACTGAAGGTGTATGTGGCCGTGGGTTTAGCGGTTGCGGGCGCATCGCTAGAATTGGCGTCTATAGCGTTCGTATTGCCGTCCGCGGAAATCGAACTGTGTATACTACCTCACGAGAAGAACTGGCTGGGTAAGTGCGAAATTTCAATTTTTTAATAATGAAAAATGTGCTTACCATGATATGATAACAGTATCAGTAAATGGAAAGGTAAATTGCATGGCTTTATAGCCTTGCCCGTAGTATGAAAATTGTGTTTATTTTTCAATGTCTCAGAACAGAAGATCCGCCGTGCGGTATTCGGCTGAGTAGAATAGACTACCCTTATTTCTTACCGAGGCGTCGTAAAATACGACTAAGGTAAGTTAACGTCAGGCAGGCGGCCGGTCGTAAAATACGTAGCCGAATCAACAAGATGTGATAACATGTTTGTAATATGTTGTGCCTACCCCACTTAGAGTGTGATAAGGGCAGGAGGATGATGAACACTTTTTTTCTTATATCATTTAAACTTTGGAACCCAATAGGTCACTATGACGCTCGAGTAAATCCCCATTTAGCATCGTGGGCTCCCCTAATATGTATTTGTGTAACCAAAAAATCTGCATTAGAGCAGCGTGGGTCAGCTCCAAGTCTTGTTAATAGGAGGGATTAGGCCTATACCCAATAGTTTATGAGCTGTGATAGACTAGCGGTGACCCCGTGCGACTTTTTCGAGGGGAACACGAGTTCAAACCCGGGCAGACACCAATGAGTTTTTCTATTAAAACTCATGTGTCTAATTGGTAATTGCAATTTATCGCACGCTTTTCGGTGAAGGAGAACATCGTGAGGAAACCTGCATATCTCTAGAGAATTCTGGAGATATGTGTAACCTACCAATCCGCATTGGAGCAGCGTGGTAGGTCTTAGCTCCAACCCTTCTCTCCAGAAACGGAGAGAGGAGGCCTATTACCAGCAGTGGGATTGTAACAGGCCGCTTCTTTACAATAGCTTAGACTGGCCCGTTGGCGCAGTGGGTAGTGAACTTGCCTTCAGCTCCGCGTGTCACGGCTTCGATTCCGCCGAGGGCGAACATTTTCCATAAACAATTTGTTGGTTCTTCGAGCCTGGGTATATATTTGTATTTAAGTATGTATTCAAAATTATATATGTATATATTTATCAGTTGTATGTCACCCATAAGACAAGTATTAAGTTGCTTACTTTGGGGACGGACGACCGTGTGTGTAAATGTCCCATATATATTTATTTTAATAGTGGGATAATAACAGGCTGTTGCAAAAGTATTAATAAAATTATTTTGCTATAATCCGTGATACAGTAAATAGAAAAAAATATATAGTGCTAAATGTATAGTGGACTATCCGTTTTTTCATACCCGTTACATGCAGGATTCGTAAAAACATGCACAAACCTCCACCACCGCCACCACAATACACAAGCACTACACATGTTCACTATCACAAACTCAACAATCGAAACCGAAACCGAAGCATCAGGAGATAGACTCCACGACAAAGTCGCAAAGCCTTTGCGATTCGTAGTAACGGGTATGAAAAAACGGATAGTCCACTATACATTTAGCACTATATATTTTTTCTATTTACTGTATCGCGGATTATAGCAAAATAATTTTATTATTACTTTTGCAACAGCCTGTTATTATCCCACTATTAAAATAAATATATATGGGACATTTACACACACGGTCGTCCGTCACCAAAGTAAGTAACTTAATACTTGTCTTATGAGTGACATGGCTGAGACTGTATCGCGGATTATAGCAAAATAATTTTATTATTACTTTTGTATTATGGATCTCCGCCAAAGTAATGCTGAGAGCTATAAACAGGCTGTTGTTTATTACTCTTAGTGCTCATCACGATAATGGGGTGGTCTTTCGGTGGCGTTGGGTGGGGAGCTTTGGCCGAGCGCGGTGGTCGAAGGCGAGCTTTACATTCGGCGCTCGCCGTCAATGCAGTGTTCGCGACCATCGCTGCATTCATGCCCACGTACGGTACCTTCATGATGGCCCGGTAAGTCTGAAAAGAATAGAATCAAATCAAATCAAAAACATCTTTATTCAAATGAGCTCTTTCAAGCACTTTTGAATCGTCAAGGATCGATATGATTACAAGCAATATGACAGAACTAACTACTTTGCTATAATCCGCACGGGTTAAGTGAATGCATGCAAAGCCAATGTGTATGAAGCAGGCAAAATCTACGCACCTTATACATGCAGGACCAGCCACCACATGCACCCCAAGGCGCAAATTACCAACAACAACGCACACAACACACGCACTCGCAGTACGATTTTTGTCGTGGAGCCTATCCTCCTGATGATGCTTCGGTTTCGGGGCGAAACGATCGTCGAGATTGTGGTGGTGGGTGTGTGTGCTGCTTTTGTGTGCGTTGTTGCTGGTGAATTGCGCCTTGGGGTGCATGTGGTGTCTGGTCCTGCATGTATAAGGTGCGTAGATTTTGCCTGCTTCATACACATTGGCTTTGCATGCATTCACTTAACCCGTGCGGATTATAGCAAAGTAGTTAGTTCTGTCATATTGCTTGTAATATGGAATTCCGCAAAGTAACGCCTGCTTCTATAAATCATCGATATGATTAATGATATTACAACTGATTCGGAAGGTTGTTCTTGCCGAGAAGAACCAGCAAGAAACTCGGCGGTCAACTTTTAAACATTATTAAACCGTAGTATTGTATGAAGCTGAAAGTATTTTTATTTCCAGGCATTTTTATCATCCAAATAGTGTTCAATTTTTCTAATATGGTTTACATATAAGCATATTTCTTACACGAAATTTAAACCTTTATGTATGGTCTAGTATGGATTACGGATTATTTTATTGTAGAAGCGAATACCGTGACTGTTGTTAGTAAGTTAGACCGCGGTTGCCAATGTAGATAGGACCTATTCACTCTTTTGGAAGTAAAACTTCTTTGCCTTAAGGCAATAAAAGCACCATCTACAGAGATAAGGGACCAAAACATCAAAATGGCAATAAAAGACAAAAATATGGAGGTGGCCGAAAAACTATTGAAAATATTAAAATAATAACAAAAACATATTTATCCATATAAAAGCACATAAAAACTAAGTATACAGATTAGTTGTTGTTGTAATCTAATAAAAAATAAAAATTAAAAATAAAAATAAATAAAAAAATAAATTAATTTAATTAATGATGCATTAGAGTAAGTTCGTTTTAAGTACAATAACATAAAAAAAATACAAATGAACTAACTAAAAAAGGGCACGGACATAAAGTCTGTGGTAAGTAATGTTACTATTAAAAAAAAAAAAACTTTGCCCACGCTAGACTTCAAGAATTGGCAGTTAAAAGCTCGCAAATCTAGGCTTTGCAATTTTCTCGTAGAGTCGCGGTGTGAAACGATTTTTGAGTTTGTGATAGTGAACGTGTGTAGTACTTGTGTATTGTGTGGCGGTGTTTGAGGTTTGTGCATGTGTTTTAACGAATCCTTCATGTAACGAATATGAAAAAGGAAAACCCACTCTACATTTAGCATATCGACTGTGAACTGGCAAATTGTCCTATCTTATTTTTTACAACTGTTCAGGAAGAATAAAAAAACGTGATTATTAATACATTCGCAATAATTTTTATGAAATAAAAAACAGATGACTTTAAATATGTTTATTTATTTGCAAGTTTTCTAGTAGATAATACATGTTGATACGGTAAATGATGGGCAGTAGTACCCGATGCCCTTAGAAAGTGATTTTGCTTAAAATTGAGATAGGACGTATTGCCGGTTCACAGTCGATATACATATTTTCTTTTTACTTTATCGCGGGTTATAGCAAAATAAATTTATTATTACTTTTGGGACAAACGTACAGGGTTCATCAGGGCTTTTAAGAAGCCTTCTCGGGGAGATATAAAGAGCATTATTGTGTACTAATAATGCATGTCTACGCCCAGGTTCTGCTCTGCCATCGGCTCCGGTGGTATCATATCCACGGGGTTCACGTACGCTGGTGAAGTGGCGGCTCGGCCTTACCGCACGGCCCTGCTGGCCACCTTCCCGGCCAGCATGGGGGCCGGGATCCTCATGTCAGCAGGACTGGCTCAGGCTGTCCTGCCCAGCACTGGCCCTGAAGCCCTCATTGAGAATAAGGAGCATTTCAGCGCTTGGCATAGGCTAGTATTTTGTACTTTTTGTTCAATAAACGAAGGCTTCACTGCTGTCATGTCAAATGATACGATGATTCAGTCTTAAGGATCTAATAGAACAAGCTAAATGTTGGTTTACTTTAGATTTTAGTATTATTTGTAACTAGCTGTCTATGCGGCTGCGTCCAAGTTGAATTTTGAATATAAAAGTAGATATTGTGAGTTAACCATAAGAGATAGAGACACGGTGTCGCGGACTTATTTGTAGTGGTTTTGTAGCTCTACAATATTCTAGTACATTACTTTGTTGTATCTCTGCTGATTTACGCGGCGCACTCGATCAAAGCTCCCAGTAGGCAAGTTTAGTTTAGTAAAAACCGTACTAAAATCCGTTCAGTAGATTTTGAGAAAATCAATACATAACAGACAGACAGCTGTTGGAGGCTTTGTTTTATAATAAGTGTAGATATTTAATTTGTCAATTATTCCTTTTAATTCCAGATATCTTCTCATATGTACCCTCCCCATTATCGCATCTCTGGTAAGCCTTATATGGACGCCGGAATCACCGCGTTATTTACTGGACGTTGGTCGAGAAGTGGACGCCATGATGGTCTATCAGGTATACTTTTTTTTATTTTATAAATAAATAGAAAAACCAAAAATATGCTTCTATTTTGTTTTTAATGTTCCAGATCTAAAGAAATATTCAAGCACGGCTTATAAGATTTTCATAGTGATATGTACTAGTAACACTCCTTTCATTATCAAACCATTATATATCATATTATTGGACTGCCATGTGGTATCCGGTCGAATAGAAAAGACCACCCTCATTTCTTACCGAGGTGTCGTAAAAGGCGACTAAGGTAAGTTGACCGACTGTGTGGCATCCGGTTGAGTAGAAGAGACCACCCTCATTTCTTACCGAGGTGTCGTAAAAGGCGACTAAGGTAAGTTTACCGACCGTGTGGTATCCGACTGAGTAGAATAGACCACCCTCAAGCATACCAAGGGGTCGTAAAATAAGACTAAAGTAAGTTGACGTCAGGCAGGCGGCCGGTCTTAAAATACGAAGCCAAGCCATGTGACAACATACTTGTAACATAGTTAATATATAGATACCGGCTATACTCACATCTAATTTTATCGGATTAGCCCGACTAGTTTCGAACCGGCGGCGGGAACTGATAACGCCACGATAACGTCGTGTAAAGAGCTCATGAATAAGTGCCCCTGACTGGCCCGTTGGTGCTGTGGGTAGTGACCCTGCCTTCAGCTCCGCGGGTCGCGAGTTCGATTCCCGCCGAGGGCCAACATTTTCTATAAACAAATTGTTGGTTCTTCGAGCCTGGGTGTGTATTTGTATTTAAGTATGTATTTAAACTTATATATGTAGTATATCTACCAGTTGTCCGTCACCCATAACACAAGTATTAAGTTACTTACTTTGGGGATGGACGATCGTGTGTGTAAGTGTCCCATATATAAAATAAAAAAAGAATACTACTCACGATAGTTTAAATTTAAAAATTACTTGTAACATGTTGTGCCGACCCCACTTAGAGTGGGATAAGGGCAGGAGGATGTTGATAATATATCATATTATTGCAATAAAATGTTTGGCATACCTGAGTCCCGTGGTTATGTTTACATTTAGTTAAGTACCTAAACCTATGGGGTTTAGAACACTGTATGTTGTTTCATGTCTGTATGGTCTCTTACAGGGTATCCACAGCGGCAATCAGACGCGTGTCTGCGGCCGGAAGGCGTCTCTGTCGGGCGCGGCAGACTACCGACTGGGCGAGCTGTCGCTGCCGGGCAAGCGTCGCCCGCCTGCGCTGCACCACGTGCGGCACAGCGTGAAGATGGTGAGAGCTGCATAAATTACCTAGTTTGCCATGATCCGATAGAATACTGAGTGAACTGGTACGTAGCAGGTGAACCAAGCATCGCCCAGCCTCACGATTAGGGTTTATACTAACACCGACATTTTAGAAAATCAGTATCCGAGTAGTAATTTTTCCAGAAAACCGGTTTCGAATTTTTTGCTCGAATATTCTGTAATTCGCACTAAAAAATTTAACAGAAAATTTAGAGTAATTAAAAGCAGTTTTCGACTGAAATTATGTATGACAGAATCCCAAAAACCTGGCCAAAACCTTAGAATGTTGTCTGAAGACTTTGGAATTTTGCACTCAGGTGTTTTCGGGCTCGCTGAAAACGAATCCATAATTTCACTCAAAGAAAAGTAGATCCATTATAAATGTAAGAAAGTAAAGTAACGGCCAGTTACTATCCCACAGGCATAGACTTCCTCACCACGCTACTCCAATGCGGGTTGGTAGGTGATACATATCCCTAGAATTCTCTATAGATATGCAGATTTCCCTACGATGTTTTCCTTCACCGAAAAGCGTGTGATAAGTTGCAATTATCAAATAGACACATAAGTCAGGCAGTATAACAGATCTACCTTGCTATAATCCGCACGGGTTAAGCGAATGCATGCAAAGCATGTGTATGAAGCAGGCAAAATTTACGCACCTTACACATGCAGAACAAGCCACCACACGCACCGCAAGGCGCCTCCACCTAAGACACATAAGTCTTTTACAGAAAATCTCATTGGTGCCAACCGAGATTTGAACCCGCAACCCCTAGATTAAGTCGCACCGTCTCACCGCTGGGCTATCACAGCTTTTTCAGCTTTCACCTTCTTCTTTTTCCTCCTTCTTTTTCTTTAAAATTCCTCAAAATTATCTAGACTTGCCTTTACACAAGTTTAGAAATTATCTTAAAACGATGCTACTACATAAAGCTTACTATATAATTGAAGATTATTTGAGTGATAGTAGCATATCTTAACTGCAGTCAGCTACGCACCAAGCTGCAACGATTAATTTGTAACCATCAATCAAATTGTAAAAAAAATATATATAAATTTAAAAAAACAATGGCCGCCGAGTTTCTTGCTGGTTCTTCTCGGTAGGAGCAAACTTCCGAATCAGTGGTAACTTCTTGAAAACATTGACGATTCAAAAGTTACAGTACTTTTGAATCGTCAATGTTTTCAAGAAGTCTACTTGAATAAAGAATATTTTGAGTTTGAGTTTGAGTTTCACCAAATTTCTCTAACATCTTAAATTATGTTAGATATTGACAGATATGAGTGGAATGATAATGAGGAAGTGTTTTGTCTACAATAATATGTTATCTGTCATTTGGTGGGTAGAGGAATAAAACCGATTAAATGAGGGTAAAAAATTGACCCGAGTCTTGTTCGCGAGCGACATTCAACAGTTTAATCAGTCTAATACCACCTCTCAAGGTGTCCATACGTTTTAAAGTGCTGTGACGTCGTGTGTTGATTTGGTTGCCGATATTGAGTATTTCGTGTTGTTAGAATCTGACGTCAAATAGTTAATATTCGTGATAAAAGCAACCATTGAGTTTCTTTCCAGTTCTTCTCAGTGGATGACAGCGTTCCGAGCTGGTGGTAGAATCGTCCTGGCTTAATGATTCCAAATTATTATTAACTTAACCGGTCAATACTCGTTTAGCGTGTTCCATATGTTATAGTTGTACGGTCATCTCTTGTTGACGTTATTTGGTAATATTATTCCTGTAAATTTCCTGTAAAAAAAAAAAGAAACCCATTAACGTCTTCGTCATTAATTTCTAATCGAAAAATGACACTTTTGATAAGAATATTGATGCACGCATAAGAAACATATAACAGTTTTAGTTTATAGATCGGGATTCGAAGTGGTAATAGAAAATACCAGTATTTCTTTAGCAATAAATCAGAATTGTAAACCTGATTATTTGAAATTAGCATGACCTAATAATAAGGGCACAGGATCGATTATCAAGCACTAAAAACATTTATAAATAGGGCAAAAATAGAAGGATAATTGAATAACGGCATCTGCCGTTTAAAACATCCGAAGTTTAAAACGAAAAGGGAAACTTAATTTATTTAACTCCATTATGTTTTATTAGGCTCCAAGTGAAAAATATCAATATTTGTAAAAAATTTATAATAAATAATTTATGGCAATAATATTATAATCATAATTATGACTGCGACCAAATTTTGTGTTTCTCTACGGCTTCTACAATAAAATTTACCGTGACAAATGTGACATATTATTCTTTGTTTATATTGAACTCATCTTGCCGCCTACAGTAAACACTAACAATAGAAATCCAAATTAAAAATTCTAACGTAGCAGTAGAAGTTTTCATCGCGGTGGCAATAAATTTATAAAACAAAAGGGTTTACTTTTGAATTCTTTGAAATAGATGAGAACGTTAAAATTATGAGTCGAATTCCCGGCGGTAGCTAACAATTAAGTAGTCAATTCTTCTTTAACAGTTCTGGCAGGCGTTCTTCCAGCTGTTCTCGAGCGCTTACAGAAATACAACGCTCTCTCTGGCCGGGATGCTACTGTTCGCTGTGGCCATACAGGTATGACTATTTTCAATGGACCCAGTTTGGTTCCCGCCGAGGATCAACATATTCTAAAAACAATTTGTTGATAGTTAATATATAGACACCGGCTATACCCACGTCTAATATTATCGGATTAACCCGACTAGTTTCGAGCCCATCCGGGGCACTTATTCATGAGCTCTTTACACGACGTTATCGCGGCGGGAACTCACCGGTATCTATATATTAACTATGAATACTACTCACGATAGTTCATATTTAAAAACAATTTGTTAGTTACACAGCGAGCTAATTAGCTTTTTAAATGCTTTTATTTAATTTGTCATGTATAGTACGCGGCAATAAATAATGCACATCGAAGCTTAGAGAGAGAAATCGGCTTGATTCTGCTTCATAGAGCATTGTCTCTGTCGCACAGAGTGACTGAACCCGTGTGTGACAGAGACAGCGCTCTACGAAACCGAACTGTTTCGTTCTAAACATCGATGTGCATTATTTAATGCCGGGTACTACATGTATGTGACGGTGGAATAATGCAAGTTTAATGAGACCCACTTCCTGGGGTTCGGTTTAGCTGAAATTTTACATATTGGTTTAGTCCTCGATGACAATGCATGTTTATGTTATCATACTGATGCTGCCAGGATTTTGGCTCCAGACGAGAGAACTGCTAACAGTTAACAGTAGAGACATAAAATTTTGCGTAAAGCTTTTCTAACTTGACTTGTTTACAAAAGTAGTAATAAAATTATTTTGCTATAATCCGCGATATAGTAAATAGAAAAAATATATAGTGTTAAATGAATAGTGGACTATCCGTATTTTCATATCCGATACGTGCAGGATTCATAAAACCACACGCCAAAATCGCAACGCGATTTTGTCGTGGAGTCTATCTCCTGACGATGCTTCGGTTGCGGGGCGAAACGATTGTTGAGTTTGTGATAGTGAACGTGTGTAGTGCTTGTGTATTGTGGTGGAAGTGGTATAGGTTTGTGCATGTGTTTTTACAAATCCTGCACGTATCGAGTATGAAAATAGTGATAGTCCACTATACATTTAACGCTATATATATTTTCTATTTACTATATCGCGGATTATAGCAAAATAATTTTATTATAACTTTTGTATTATGGATCTCCGCAAAGTAACGCCTAATTCTATAAATTATTGACTTGTTTAATTTCCAGTTCTACCTATCGTTGTACGTGCCAGCGGCCGTGACATATATCGACAACCGAGAATACGATTTATCCAAAAAAACGATAAGCAACGTCACTTACGACAACGTTTACTTCAACGAAACATTGGTAAACGTTAACTATAACGACGTGACGTTTAAAAATTGCACGTTTCGTGATATCCTGATGTCCCATGTTGAATTCGTCAACTGCTCGTTCATGAACACCGCCCTCTCTAATATCAAGACGTCATATACTGCGTTCAAGGGATCAGTTTTCTTCAATAGCAAGTAAGTACATAACGAATTCAAATTCAAAATAGTCTTTATTCAAGTAAACTTGTAAACAAGTGCTTTTGAATCGTCAACATCTATCTAATCGTCATTGAGTTTGTGATAGTGAACCTGTGTAGTGCTTGTGTATTGTGGTGGAAGTGGTGGAGGTTTGTGCATGTGTTTTTACGAATCCTGCACGTATCGGGTATGAAAATACTGATAGTCCACTATACATTAAACACTATATATATTTTCTATTTACTGTATTGCGGATTATAGCAAAATAATTATATTATTACTTTTGTATTATGGATCTCCGCAAAGTAACGCCTAATTCTATAAATTTTTTTCGTCAACATCTGTTAGTTCGGAAAGATGTTCCTACTGAGAAGAACCAATAAGAAAGTCGGCGGTTGCTCTTTTCAAAGAATAATACTAGTTATTAATGTCTTGCTTTATTACTAGTTACATATAGTTATTAATATCTTATACAGGTCGAAAAGTAGTTATATCTACGTATTCTTATAGTTTAAGTAATCCTCAATAGTATAGTAGGCTTTCTGTATCAGCCTCCCTTTAACAGCGTTTTTAAACTGCTGTAGTGGCAAAGATAAAATCGATTGCGGGATTTTATTATAGAATCTTATACTCAAACCCACAAATGACTTATTTCTTTTTGCAAGGCGCAAAGCAGGAACCGCAAGCTTATGTAGGTTCCTACTTTGTCTATTACATACATCGCCAATCTTTTTATAATTATGTATATTCTTATGAATATAAAAAAAAACTTATGAGCTGAGTGAAGGATAACATCGTGTATTTCTAGACAATTCTGGAGATATGTGTTACCTACCAATCCGCATTGGAGCAGCGTGGTAGGTCTTAGCTCCAATCCTTATCTCCAGAAACGAGAGAGGAGGCCTTTTCCCAGCAGTGGGATTGTAACAGGCCGCTACCTTACTTTTTTTATATTCTTATGCACAAACAATTAATTAATATAAATATACCGTGAAGCTATGAGAATACCTGTTTCCTTGAACTTCTCTAGCAGGGAATTTAAATTTAAATTGTTAATGCCACGTATGACATCTTGAGCCTATAGCACATCTCGAAAGAGTCGATGCGATCACGGTCGCGGTCGCGGTCGTATTCATTCATTGCGATCACGGTCGTGGTCGCGGTCGTATTCATTCATTGTGATCACGGTCGCGGTTGCGGTTGCGGTCGCATTCATTCATTGCGATCACCATCGTGGTCGTATTCATTCATTGCGATCGCGGTCGCGGTCGTATTCATTCATTGCGATCACGGTCGCGGTCGTATTCATTCATTGTGATCACGGTTGCGGTTGCGGTCGCATTCATTCATTTCGATCACCATCGTGGTCGTATTCATTCATTGCGATCGCGGTCGCTGTCGTATTCATTCATTGCGATCGCTGTCGTATTCATTCATTGCGATCACGGTCGCGGTCGCGGTCGTATTCATTCATTGCGATCACGGTCGTGGTCGTATTCATTCATTGCGATCACGGTCGCGGTCGTATTCATTCATTGCGATCGCTGTCGTATTCATTCATTGCGATCGCGGTCGCGGTCGTATTCATTCATTGCGATCACGGTCGCGGTCGCGGTCGTATTCATTGTATTTGAAAGTAAAAACAGTATTTTGTTAATTCCAGCATAATAGACACAGACATGGAGGTGGGTCGCGAGCTGAACTCCGACTGCGTGCTGAACGGTACCACGGTCCGCGGCATGCGTACGGTGTGCGCGCGCCACGCCGACCTCCGCTGGTCGCAGCGAGGGCGGCTCGTCGAGCGCACGTTCGCCGCGCACTCGGCCCTGCTCGCCGCGCCCCTCCTCGCTATAAGATCGATACACAAGCCCACCACTACAGGTAATTCGAATTCAAATTCAAAAGTACTCTTTGTTCAAGAAAACTTGTAAACAAGAATTTTGGAATCAACATCTACTGCTGGTTCGGAAAAATGTTCCTTCCGAGAAGTGCCAGCAAGAAACTCGGCGGTTGCTCTTATCGAAGAATAATCCTTATTACTACTTACATATAGATATTAAAAGCTGTGATAGCCTAGCGGTGACACCGTGCGACTCTCTAGAGACGACACAGGTTCAAACCTCGGGCAGGCACCAATGAGTTTTTCTATTAAAAACTTATATGTCTAATTGATAATTGCAATTTATCACACGCTTTTCGGTGAAGGAAAACATCGTGAGGAAACCTGCATATCTCTAGAGAATTCTAGGGATATGTGTAACCTACCAATCCGCATTGGAGCAGCGTGGTAGGTCTTAGCTCCAATCCTTCTCTCCAAAAACGGAGAGAGGAGGCCTTAGCCCAGCAGTGGGCATAGTAACAGGCAGTTACTATAGATATTAATATCTTGTACATTTGAAATCCGAAAAGAAGATGAATTGTGTCAAGGATTAAGTATAACAGCCAAGAACAAGAATTTTTGTTATTGGTTCTTATTCTTGCTTGTGGTATTGGTCCATATTTTGGTTGAAACTCTAAGAACGATTCTTATATAAACACATAAACACAAAAAAATCTCTTTTGTTCCAGTGGGAATATGCACCGTACTGATATTGCTGTCTCCCTCAATCTACTTAGCACAGAGCGAGATAGCACTATACATAGTGGAAGCTATTTATGGACTCATCATCATTGTAATATTCTTCAGTGTAGGAGTCAAGATCATTGACACATATCCCGCCAACTTGAGGTAAATATATACCTTTCATTTAGTTTCATTGAACAGAGTAAGACGGGTATATATTTTATATGTACTAAGTACTGAAAGACAATTATCAAATGGTTTGTAATATTTACAACATAATATATCTATAATGTACTTTGATTCTAACCAATCTATGTGTATACTTGCAAATTGTGTTCATTAGGTTACTCTTTACGTAAATATTGCACTAACTTTTTTTAAAGAAAGTAAATGGGGGGATGAACCAATTACTATATAACAATGCTTGTTTGGATAATGCTTCGCTTTGCGATTTCGTCGTGGAGTCTATCTCCGATGATGCTTCGGTTGCGGGGCGAAACGATTGTTGAGTTTGTGATAGTGAACGTGTGTAGCGCTTAGAGTACGTAGAGATTTGTGCATGTGTTTTTACAAATCCTGCATGTATCGGGCATGAAAAAACGGATAGTCCACTATACATTTAACACTATATATATTTTCTAATATCTGTATCGCGGATTATAGCAAAACAATTTTATTCTTACTTTTAAAGTAAAAGGCGTTGTCTATTATTTTGAAATCCAAATTAAGTTTCTTTATGATTGTAATGTTTTCTTTCACAGATGCACAGCGCATGGCCTCATCCTCTCCATAGCGTATATGGTGGGTGCAGGGGTAAGGGGCATGGGAGACCTCTCCCCCCTACTCAGCAGCATTCTCTGCGCCTTCTTTGCTGTCATGGCGACGACAGTGGCCACGCGTCTGCGATAAAGACAGCCATATACGATGTTTCATGTGCTAGAGGGAAACGGACATATAACCTTAGTAAAGATTTAACGGTCGTGTTATTTTCGATTCGTTAGATGGCTATATATAGGAAATACGTGTTATACAAAGACAGGTATAAATCGTTAATGCGTTGAATAAAATAACATTCCTTTTTTAATTGCTGACATTGAGTTTTATGTCCGAGATAACGAATTTTTTTGTTTCACATTAATTATAGCGTATTAGTCGGGAGAAAAGGGGAGAGATATAGCGAGTTTGTTAGGAATATAAAGAAGGAATGATTTAAGAATTGTGCGCGTGCGAGGAAGATGGCGATATACAATATGATTAGAGCGAAAATAGAGTGTTCGTGTTTTGTTTAAATCAATAAGAAAGAGATGGATGTACACATATCTTGTGTGCTAAACAGGGACAATCATATCTTATAAACGTGAATGCAATAAGAAATTACTTTTACCTTATTCACCTGTGACAGAGCGAGACGGTGATATACAGCGAGTCGTGTGTAAGACAGAGACAACCTTACAACAATGTCGACAGATTCAGGTATAACATATCTATTTATTTGTTAAGTCGGAACTTATAAGACAGAATAAACGATAGTATTAATTTAAATAGTTGTTCCGTCAGATTAAATTGTATACAAGATATAGATAGCGATACGTATTCATTGATGAACATTGACATGATTTTTCTGTTTTACTTTCACTTTAAATTTCGTGACGACTTTCTTTAACACTTTCTATAAGTTACAGTGCTATAACGATTGATTGATGACCATTGGCATGATTCTTTTGGTGATATAGTTTGCCATGTTGTCCTTTTACACTTTGAATTACGTGACGACTTATTTTACACTGTAAACAAGATATAGTAAGACAGGCGTTAACCCTTCACCAGTCACCTCACCAGTTGTGCACCATGTGCACAAATCGTCGCGCAGGATTGTTCACATTTATTTTTGAATATATTTTTTTAACTTTATAATAATTATACCTATGATTAGCATACCGTTTTCTTCGTTATAAAATTCCCCATCGAATGCAACCAATTATTTTATAATATATTAATAATGTAATTTACATTTATCTTTGGTACTTTCTCTTATGTGCATATGGTGCTCACCGGATATATAGTGGGTACGGAGATTAAAAATATTGTATGATTAAATTTTCAATTGCCAATAAAATTAGTATTTTTAATCCATATAGCTGCATGGATGTCTTAAAAAAAATATTGTATTTCATTATGTGAATTTGATAGGAGATTTTATGGATCATACTTCAATTTTGGAAAAATCTAAGTGTTTTCGTCACCAACGATAAATGTAAGTTATTATTATAAAATGATTTATAGTATTCAATGGGGAATTTAATAACAAAGAAAATGGTATACAAATCATAGGTATAATTATTATATAGTAAATAACATGATCTAGAAATGGATGTCAAAAATTCGTTTTATGATCACCTAAGGGAACCTATCGTTTTATTTTTATTTTATTTAATAGGTTCGCTAGCGATTATAACATAGTATACAAACACCATTAATTGAATTAAATTATTACATACATGTATGCATAATCGTTTGAAAGCAAACTCATCATGCATTAAAGTTTTCATTTCACTACAATCAGATTTATATACAACTAAATTTTAAAACATCATTAATTAATAAATTACAAAGAATAGACAATAAATTGAAAGTGGAAAAAAAATACATATAAAATTTAATATTGAAGTGACTTATTTATACGTTGAATTAATAATTTACGAAAAACACAGGATGTACTAAAGTTAACATCTAATGACTCACTGAACATGTTGTATAATTTACATAACCGAGGAATCGGGGCATTGGCACCAAGTACTGTTCTGCTGGTGGGGGGGACAAGGAGCTTAATCGGATAACGTGGGTATCTGCGAGGTACTTTGAAATTGAATTTTCTTAATATTTCAGGGCAATCTAATTCATTTCTGAGTAGTCTGTACAGAAACATAAGATCTAATAAGTCTCTTCGCTTTTCCAATGACATCATTTTGAAGTACCTCACCCTGTTTTTATACGAAGATATGGTTTTATTTACCTTTGCAGCGTATGATAGGTGCCACATAAACCTCTTCTGGACGCGTTCTAGGCGTAAATAATGAGTTGCGTAGTGCGGGCGCCAGACTACACTACAATATTCCAAGTGACTACGTACTAGACTATTATATAAAATAATTTTAGTTTTCGTCTGTTTGAATACCCTTCCCTGACGTATAATAAAACCTAGCATTTTAGTGGCTTTCTTAATCACATGCTCGATGTGAGCAATGAATGTTAGCTTGCTATCCAATATAACGCCAAGGTCTTTAATAATATTTACCTCCGTTAGTATTTCGCCATCTAAGTTGTATTGGGTAGGTATGGTAATATGCTTTCTAGTAAATTTTATATGCAGACATTTACTAACATTGAGCTCCATTCCATTATTTTTACACCAGTTTGTGAGATTATTCAAATCTTTTTGAAGAAGAGTTGCGTCGGTTGGTGTGCAAATTGTTTTTGTTAGTTTTAGATCATCTGCATAAATATATGGCGTGGAATGTTCGAAACATGAGACTACGTCATTAACAAAAATGTTAAACAGGATTGGACCTAGGTGGGAGCCCTGAGGAATACCTGACGTTATCTTTTGAGCAATGGAGCTATACCCATTAGCAACTACGTAAAATGAACGCTCGTTCAAGTAAGAAGCGATCCATTGTAGCAGTGACCCGGAAAACCCATAGATTGCAAGCTTCTGAATAAGAAGTCCGTGTGGCACCTTGTCAAATGCTTTTTTAAAGTCGGTGTAGATTACATCAACTTGTTTTTGCCTATCAACTGCCTCTGTCAATGAGGATGTAAAACTTACTAAGTTTGTAACTGTTGACCTACCGGATAAAAAACCATGTTGATGTTCGGAAACAAATCGTTTGAAATAAAATTGTATTACAGGACAAACCAGAGATTCAAACACTTTACCAAAAACTGAAAGTATGGAGATCGGTCTGTAGTTTTGTACCTGTTTTTCACTTTCGCCCTTGTGTATCGGTACGACCTTTGCTTGTTTCCAGAAAGTAGGAAATTGTCCAGTGGCTAAGGAGGCATTAAAAATAATGTACAATGGCTCACTTAGACTTGTGGCACAATTTTTGAGGAACATTGGTGGTATATTATCTGGTCCAGTGCCCTTGGATACATCTAGGTCTTGAAGTTTTTTGATAATTTCTTCTCTACTGAAATAAATAATGGCAAGGTTTTCAAAGTTGCTAGAAATTTCACTTAAAAAGCGGGAGTTGTAATTACAATTGGATGCCGAGTACACGGAGGCGAAATATTTTAAAAACATATTGCAAATTTCAGTTTCGCTAGATGATATATTAACTCCATCTGTCATTGAAGCCGGATATAAACTCGAATTTTTGCGCTTGCTATTAAGAAATTTCCAAAAAGCTTTTGGATTATATTGTATTTGTTTCTCAAAGTAATAATTATAATTATTGTAAGCATCACGACAAAGCTTATTGCAACGATTGCTAAGTAACTTTAATTCGACTTCATCCATAGGATTTCTATACTTTTTAAAACGTTCTAATTTCTTGTGTTTTTCGCGAAGTCTTTTAGAAATATTTCGGTTTAACCATGGGGGATACCTACATCTTTTAGGCTTTTTAATAGGAACATATTTTGATATAGTATTTTTAATTTCATCATAAAAGATCTTAACCATTTTATCCACTTTCTGATTATCTAAAAGGTTATACCAACTTATACTATCCAAAAACTTATTAATCGATTTATAATCTGCTTTATGAAAATTATAATGAGCTTCCGACGATATATTCATGCATTTTTCTGGTTCGGAGTCGGAAATGCAAATTTCCAGTGGAGGGTGCAATGGATCTAGGTTACTAATGAGGTTATAAGAGATGTCCACAGAACAGTCAGGTAAGTTTGTAAGGACAAGGTCCAGTGTTTTTCCTTTATTATTAACTACAGAGTTGCATTGTCGAAACCCACTTTCCGTCACAAAATCTAATAATAACTGCCCAGCTGGCGTAACTTTCTGCGCAAGAGAATTTAAAGATATGTTCCAGTTTAGAGAACTTAAATTGAAATCACCAATTAAGCATGTTGCCATACCATGTTGTTCAGAAATTTTGTTGCAATTGTTCAGAAAGTCTTCCAACCTCATTTTGTTAACGGGTGGTGGGAGATATACAGCACAGATAGCAAAACGTTTTGTATATTTTAAAAAAGGTATTTCAACAATAATCCAAATATCTTCGTGGTTGCTTTCCCAACTTTTAACTCTGTTAGCAATAACCGTCTTTTTTAGTGCGACTAAGACTCCCCCACCGTCCGTTTTAGTATTATATTTACAATTTTCCCTATCCCTTCTATAAACATTGTACCGGTTATCAAATAGCTCGCTACTTAGAATTGAGCTATTCAACCAGGTCTCGGTCAAAATAATGACGTCGTAATTATTGACTGAAATATTACGATAAACATCAAGAATTTTAGTTCTAAGGCCACGAACGTTTTGGTAATATATACTCAAGGACGATAATTTTATATTTTGAAACCAAGAACTTCCCATAATTTAACAAACTAACTTAATCTATTTAAAAAGTCCATATCCTTCACCACTTTATAATCTGAACTATCATCTTTTCGAATTAATATGCGCCCATTTCTAACCCAGATATATTTATATCCTTTATCTTTTGCCTTTAGTCTGGTAGCAGCATGCAAAGCTTTATTAGCTGGCGAAAGATGTTCTATCACGTAAATCGGTCTTTTTTCTCCACCAAGTCCTATATGAGCGGTATTTAGTTTATCCGTGTGGTTTTTTTTATTGAATTTAATTACTGCTGCCAGGAAAGTATCTCTGTTCAATGGGGAGTTGAATTGGACCACGATCGATCTTGGACGCAGACTCAGACGATTTGCTTTTGCAACCCGAGTGCAATTAAGTATTCTGTCTTCAGTAATTTCTATGCCAATGACTTTTCCTATGTCCTTTACAATTGTGATTACATTTTCTTTACTGTTTTCTGGGACACATTGTAATTCCAAGTTGTTAGATCTTGAACGTTGCTCAAGATCATTTATTCGTTCATTCAGTAAATCCACGGTATCTTGCAATTTACTATTACGCTCATTAAGTTCCTTCACAACTGTTATGTTTGCACTCTGTTCTTTTATAAAATCCTCATATTGTGTGTTAATAAAGTCGATCGAGTTTTTCATATCAACAATCTCATCCTTCATAGATTTCAATTCATCCTTCAGGATACTTTTCATCGAGGCTGTTAACTGTGTGAGCAATTCTTTAATTTCAGATTTAACAACTTCTCTTACAATCTCTCGGTACTCGTGTTGCTGCGTGTTTAATTGTTCATTAGGTGGGGAGAGTGCCACTCTTTTATTGGATCTCTTTGTTATATTTGGTTCATTGATTGATGTCTCTTTACTGCGCACTGGGGTGTTTTCATTATTACCTTTCGACCTTTTAGTAGTACATGATGGGCACTTCCAGTTATCTGAATCCTTGTTTGTAATAATGCTAGAATACCCTGCCGAAGTTAAGCAATTAATGTGGTATCCCTTTTTACATATTATACAGCACTTAAAGTCTTCGTCATCTTTATTATCGGCACAACAATTCCAGTTAATATTGGGCATAATCTTTATTTTGAAACAAATTTCTGTATTTTGAAATGTGATGTCCACAAATTATAGATAAAATTTATTTAAATCAAAAGGAAAAAAAAAAGTAAATTAATGTACAAAAAAAATGTGAAAAGAAAAAAAAAAAAAAAAGCTTATAAAAAATTTCGCGAGGTCGGGGATAGATCTTCGATGCGCATTCACTAAAAACTCTTTGTTTGAAACTAAGCGTTCTCAGGTTGAGCTACGGCGTTATTGAAATTGTGTGTTAAAAATTGTCACTACAATGTAAGATAAAATATCGGGTCAATGTACTTTGTGGAATGGTAATGACCGAGCACTAAAGACACTGTTCACCATTTGATTATTTAAAACTAATTTGGTTCTATAACACTGAAAATTACGAGTATCACTGTTACTTTTGATATGGTATGAACACTGGTCCATTAATACACATGTTCAGCGACTTTTTTTATAAACATTATAACTTTTACTAATATTTAAAAGCAAAAATGTGCTGATTGTACAAAAACACGTTAGACGGGGCTAAGACAGTTGAACGAACTCGTTCGAAGGGTTAACTGATGATCATTGGCATGATTCTTCTGGGTTTCATATTAATTGCCGTGTGGCCTTACACTCTGCATTCAACAAAGTAAAACAAAATTCGTCAACTTTTGTTTTACCTTGTATACAAGACAATGCACTAGGCATTGATTGATGATCATTGACATTATTCTTTTGGGTTTCATATTGATAGCCATGTAGCCTTACACTTTGAATTCTGTGACGACTTTTGTTTTACCCTGTGTACAAGATATAGTACAATAGGGATTGACTGATGAGCATTGACATGAATCTTCTGTGTTTCATGCTGATGCCCATGTAGCCTTACACTTTGAATTATGTGACGACTTTCTTTTATACTGTATATAAGATATAGTACAATAGGCATTGATTGATGAGCATTGACATGATTCTTCTATGTTTCATGCTGCTGGCCATGTAGCCTTACACTTTGAATTATGTGACGACTTTCTTTTATACTGTATAGAAGATATAGTAAAACAAGCATTGATTGATGAGCATTGTCATTAATCTTCTGTGTTGTGCTGATGGCCATGTAGCCTTTCAATTTAAATAACGTGACGACCTTTGTTTTACCCTATATACAAGATATAGTGAGACTTACTTTACTTTGATTCCCATTTTGTCACACTTTTTACACTTTACACTTTGAATTACGTGACGACTTTCTTTAAAACTTTTACGACTTTGCGATAGGCGATTTCTTCTGTTTTGTTTAGATTGGCATGTCCCTTAACACTTTGAATTGAGTGACGAATTTCTTTTTATAGTGTTGTCGCTCTTATTGCACTGATTAAGTCTAGTTTGTTTTTAAATTTGACAAAAATATATAGAAATGGGTCCCAGTTTATATTTTGATTTTCCGTGACGATTTTCTTTGTATATTTTGGCGAGTTTTTTTAATAGTACGCTTTTATAAGGTACAAAGGAAATTGAAATAAAAAGTTAAAATAAAATCTGGATTTATTTTAACAAAGAATCATTATGGCTATGATATATATATTTTTTTTTAATATTATGTATAATTTTATGTTTTATGTGACATGAGTTTAATTTAATATTTTAAATGTGAATAAGTTGAAAGAAGACAATATTAAAAAAAATGAGATAAAAAAAATTAATTTATCGGACAGTTAACCGAAAGACTCAAAAATGGCTATGATATAATATTACAACCTTTTTTGTAACTGTAATGTATATTTAATATTAGTGCACTCAGCGAAATATCATATTTTCTTGTTTCGCTATATGATAAGACAAAACTGATCCATTTACCTAAACGTGACATCTAATAGTTATTTCTAGTCCACGTTTAGAATGACTTTATAAGACTCGGTCGTAAATTATGTTGATATATGTGATACTAAGGAAAAAAATTAAGATGTTTATATAAAGAAATCGCTTAAATTTGGATCAAAGAACTTCTGCTCGGTTCGAAATCATACCTAGATATAAACGATTTCTAATTACAAATATTAGACACATATCTTGAGTGAGTACAATAAAATAAGGCTTTAAACAAACAGACAGTTACAAACTCCTACAAATAGAAGGAAAACTTTTTTTTACTGCGATATTCTAATGAATATTCCCTTTAATACGGACTTACCTTACTTGGTAAGGCCACGTTTATACTTATAGAGTCACTCCCAGCAAGAGTCAACTCATTATCGAAAAACGACTCAGACCTTACCTTCGCATAGGCACGTATTAACAGACATCAAAAGACAATATTTTATGGCTTTAATTTATAGATTCCTGCATATCAACACATTAGGCGTTACTTTGCAGAAATCTATAGCGTTATTTTGATGTCCGATTATTAAAAAGCGCGTTGAATTTTACGCAGCCAAAACTCAAAAAATCCCCACCGGATTGCCAGAGAGTAAGACAATATATTAAAGACCCCTTAAAACTTAGATTCTAGTAAACACCTTTGATTACTGGTTTCCAGCTGAGATTTGACAACATAGAAAGATTTGTCGAAAAAGTTTCTATATATTTCGGTTTACGATGAATAACGTCCAATTTTTCACTGTCACTAAGATTCGCAATAGATTCAATGAATTATGAAAAAAAAAATGTAATTCGAGTGTAATTTTGACGTAGACAAAAAGAGCTTGTAAAAGTCTTTAATAATATAAAGGATGTAACAAATTGTTTACTAATTCCATTTCCGAACTTTAACCCTTTATAGGGCCGAGGAAACTAGGAAAGTTATGAAAATAATATTTTATCATGTTTTGTAAATTTTAAAATATTTTCCAAAAATGAAAATCGTTGGAAAATCAGTGGAAAATTTGTTGGCAGCATATATGCCACTGCTCATACTAAGAGGGTAATATAAACATTTTTATTTGATGATATCTATACTGCAAAGGGTTAACTCTTATTTCGACATGACATTGATTGATTTGTGATAATTTTGAAAGTCGAGTAAAAATGATTTCTGATTATTTGAATTAGAAGCTTGTAAAAGACTTTATTGACTAAATACTATTATTGGTTGTTCATTAAAAGTTGATAATATCGCACTCAATTAATATTTAATTGACCAAATTAAAAAAAGTTGTTTTGTTGCAAATTGCAATAAAGCGCCTTCAAAACTCGTGAGACCCATAACTTGGAAGAATAACAAAAGACTAGGTTTTTTAATACTTCGTTACATGATATCATACCATTAAATAGCATAGGCTTAATAATAGGCTTACAATGTATCTAACCCAATTAAGCCTAATTTTGAATTCGGTCACTTTAATACAAAGCGTGCGATATATTGATAAAACTGTTGTGGATGTAATAATATTTTTTTAAACTATTAATATAATTTTGGGTTCAAAAGTCTGTTTAGTTAAATTTAACTGTTGTGATTTTAATAATATTTTTTAATGACTAACTTTGATCAAGACTTGTAAAATTCTGTTTGGAGATTATTATACAAATCAACCTTTTACTGGATTCCATCAAAGATTCTAACTTCGAATACGAAGTTCTAAGAATAAGGTTCGTCAATAAGCTAACCGTTTAACTCAGACCTCGCCTGCGGGGTACAAGGTCGCGTAGGTAAAACGAGAACGGGTACTGAGATAGGTGCGGGCGGCGAGCGCTCGTAGCGTGATATACAAGAGATGACCGCCCGCACCCCTGTACCCTGCAGGCGAAGCCTGAGTTAAGCGGTTTGCCTATAAGTAATAACATGTTATTTTAGTAGACTTATTAAGGCTGAACATATCGTAAGGAGGGAGAAATGGTTGTAATTCTTTTTTTTACCGTAAGTTAGGGTACGCAAAGTTATGGACTTGATATTTTTTTTATAATTGCTTCAATATTTCTTTGAATGTGACTGCTGTTTAAAAAAAATTGTCCAAAGAGTTGACCATTTAAGCTGCCTATTTCGCGATATCAAATAATCTGTACTAATAAAAAAAATTGTTATATAAATTATTTCTAGGGAATTTTTAGTACACATTATAAAAAATAAAAAAAATTAAAAAAACGTTAGGCGTGGACAACCAATGTAATAAGTACTTAGGGGTATGAAAAATAGATAGTAGCCGACTTTCACTGCCTGCTGAATATTCATATAAAATTTCATAAAAATCGGTCAAGCCGTGTCGGAGGAGTACGGTAACTAGCATTGTGACGTGTTGGTGGTAGTGACTAGATTGTGAATTGTACGTCGGTTCCTACTTTGTCTATTATATACATCGCCACAAGTAGCAACATTCCAATTTTACTTTTCAAATATCTAGGGTAGTAACATAATTTTGTGTGACCAAAGGCTATAAAGATGTTATACATAGAGTAAGGGACAGGTTTTTGAGTGCGAGTGTCCACAAATAAAAACAAAATAAACGTGAGAGACATATACTTATCCTTGTCTAATCGCACGCAAAAAATAGAGACAAGTAGTAGAAAAAGCAAATGCTTTCTCTTCATTGTCGATGGACACATTTTAGGTTGGATCCCCTACTCTACTATAATAACTCTATACCATAGACAAGTCTCGCTAATTTATCCTAGCGTTATATCGTAGATGCCATATCTGTTTAAGTGATACTCGTATAGACTGCTTTTTTGGTTTAATTTAAGATAAAATAATACATTTATCACAACGGAATAGTTCATAAGGGAAGGCGGAATTCCATTATACAAAGTGAAAGACAAAATTATTTAGTTAATAAGACTTAACAATAACTTTGTTCACGTCATCATAAGTGTTAAAATACTATCATTTATATACTACTAGCTGTGCCCTCGTGCAATCGTGCGTCATTAAGTTTTTTCACGCTTAAATCGCGACCCTGTGGGGTTAAAAGAACTCAACTGTAATAAAATGCCCCTATCGCCACCAAACTTTACACGATCATCCGCTGGATCATTCTAAAAATTGTCTAAAAATTTCATCTAAATCTGTCCAGCCGTTGCGGAGCGTAAAAAAATACACACTAACATTCATTTTTATATATTAGATATGAACGAATAACAACTATGAAATCGCAATATTGATAAATGATTGATATTTATTAAGTTCTTAAATCAGTCGCCAAAACCCAACCGCTCAAGGAAGTTACCGTCTGAAAGTTTAGATTGTTCATTGCAGTGATAGACTGAAAGCTTTTCCCCTCAACTCCACTACGTAGAAAATTTTATTTATTCGTCGAAATTCAAATCTACGCTTTGATCGTGGTTACGAGACTGATAATAAATTATATGTTGTATCTTTTAACCCAGAATATTTCAATATCGCACTCTTAGAATAAAAGTGACAAAAAGTTGTTTTGAGGTCAATTGCAATAAAGCGCCGTACCGCCTACAAAACTTGTTTAGCAAAACTCGTGAGTGCTAAAGAGATACATTTAGTACCCGGCATTAAATAATCCACATCGATGTTTAGAAAGAAACAGCCGGCCAGTTCGGTTTCGTAGAGCGCTGTCACTGTCACTCAGTTAGTATGCGACGTTTCACACGGGTTCGTCAGTCTGTGCGACAGAGACAATGCTCTATGGAGCAGAATCTAGTCGATTTTCTCTCTCTAAGCCTCGATGTGCATTATTTATTGCCGCGTACTATAACTTGGAAGAGTGAGATAACACTACCTTTTTTAATAGTTCGTAGCGTAATGTCATAGATGGCATTGAAATAAGGCATTAAAATTAGTTATAGTACCCGGCAATAAATAATGCACTTTGAGAACTTAGAACGAAACAGCCGGCCGATTCGGTTTCGTAGAGCGCTGTCACTGTCACACACGGGTTCGTCAGTCTGTGCAACAGAGACAATGCTCTGTGGAGCAGAATCTAGCCGATTTCTCTCTCTGAGCCTCGATGTGCATTATTTATTGCCGCGTACTATAGATACAATATATCTAACTAATTTTAGCCTAGTTTTCAATTACCCCACTTTAATACCAAGCGTGCGGTATAAACTTTAATGTTAAGGTTAATGATTTTTTTTCTACACTCACAATAATAATAACTTGCCATATATAATTCTCATTACAATTAATTATTTAAAATAACTATTATTCTAAGTAATATTAGATTTATCGGTATCATCACAATTTTAGTTTTGCATTCTTCGATTTGTACTAATATCACAATGAGTTAGCCATTTTTATTAGTAATCGTAACATATGGCAGCTACCTTGATAAATAAGGATAAGACATTTAAAGCAGTTATCGTGATTTGTATTGATTTGTGGAATACGATATCCAGTACGGTCAATTAATCAAAAATTTATATCAAGCTGAAAATGAGTCATTTTTTAAATATAATTAAAAATAACATTTCAAAATTCCCCTATCATTCCGGGATTTTGTCTAAGAGCCACCATTTCATAGATATAACGATTCAAAAAGTTGTAATCGTCATGATATTTACATTTCCATTCTATGCCACTTCTGAGGCACTGAAGTTATATAGTGCATACGTGGCGTCCTCATACGTATTATGTGAGGCTTTGAGGAAAAAAGTATTGATTCATTTTTTATCGATAATTTTAAGATCTACAATTTTCATATCATGTAATAATGAAAGTCGGTTTCGATGAAAATCGTAAAAACCCCATTTTTTATAAACATTTGATCTCGAGTACATTTTATTTTTCGCAATTATGGGATATTTCGAAATGTCATTTCTAATTATATTTTGAACAATTTAACTCATTTTCAGCTTTCACTTTATGTAGCTTCACCCTTTTTTTTTGGTCCTCATAGACCGGATTAATTTTATTATTTATTCATATTGAGCTGATGGATTTAGCTCTGTAATTAAAATATCCGCTAATAACAAAATAATATTGTGCTGCCTTTGTAATCATTGTTATATAGCGACCTAAAACAGCAATCTTAGTTTCGTATATTACATTTAAGGACGGTTTACTGACATTTCATCATAGTACATATCACGATGTCTGTTTAATAAATAAACTAAAGGTGGCTACTTTTAAGACATATATCCCTAGTCAATATGTTTTTCCACCTATCGATAAAACGTATAGTTGTATGTAATTTAAATGTCAATTCAATCGTGTGTTGATTTCTAGGTATATAAGATTTAAAACTAATTGGTATTTAGAAATTTCGCTACATCGGAACGAAAGTGGTTGTCGAAAAAGTTTATCCTTTATGTAACTAAGAGTTTTTATACTAGAGTAGACGAGCCATAAGGCAGCTGTAAGTGAGTGTAAAATAAGCGATTTGGAATTGGAATTTGGATTGGATATTGGAATATTTGTCCAACATAAAAAAGTGACAGATAATAAGCCTCTTTATTGTCGAAGGAAGAAAGTTACTCTAATATAATAAATAACTCTGTTTGTTAATTAATAGAATTACATACACTTTCTATAGTTAAAATATAGTTTCCCGAATACACATTTTAATATTTAAAAACTGTCACGTAACGACGCCTAATGGCATGATAAGCGCCTGTCACGTAGGGTGGTAATATCACTTCACAATTTACGGTGGGCATCAAAATTACGGGGGTTCGGTATCCCGAAATAAAAGAAATAGTTTGGGCAGATATTGACTTTAAGAACAAAACTATTACACTACAAATTTATAAAACAGTGGGACTAATTAACTTAAACAACTTGCCGAAACTTAACCAAAACGTTAAACAATTGAGACATGTGCCACCTCGTCCACGGAGGCGTAAAAAAAAAAAGTAAAGTAACAGCCTGTTACTATGCCCACTGCTGGGCTAAGGCCTCCTCTCTCCGTTTCTGGAAAGAAGGGTTGGAGCTAGGACCTACCACGCTGCTCCAATGCGGATTGGTAGGTTACACATATCTCCAGAATTCTCTAGAGATATGCAGGTTTCCTCACGATGTTTTCCTTCACCGAAAAGCGTGTGATAAATTGCAATTACCAATTAGACACATGAGTTTTAATAGAAGAACTCATTGGTGCCTGCCCGGGTTTGAACTGGTGTTCCCCTCGAAAGAGTCGCACGGTCTCACCGCTACGCTATCACAGCTCCGGACTCGGAGGCGTAGTCTGACTCAAATTCAAAGACGCATCCACGAGGCGGGAACGAATAAACAACTAGGTACTAATCCAAATAAGCGGGGTTCCCCGAAATACGTATGCTAAAAAACTATATTTTAATTGGCGAAAGTTCTAAAACGTTTACGGATACTTAATATAAAATGATACTACAATAAATTCGTATATTGTTTTTGATTTAATAAAATTACGTAGTCACTTTCGATCTGAATATGCGATTGTCTTTAGAAGTATGTTACAGAAATGATGAATTGTGTTTAAAAAAAAGATGGAAATCGATTTTATTCAATAATTTTACAATTAGCCATTAGCGTATTAAATTGGTAGATTTTATTTACAAATAATGAAAATATTAGATCATTATTTAAAAAAATATGTCAGATATGCATGTGAACCAATAAACAATGAATACAATATAAATACAAAAGTTGCCAGAAATTGATTCAATTACATTTTTTTTCTACTGGCAAGGAAAATAATACATTCTAACTGAAGTTTTTTTTTAAATGTTTAGCGTTCATAGTCATTCCGACGTATTTTTTTATTTTAAAAATCTATTTAAAAGAAATTTCTATTAATTTTTGAAGCATACGTTGTGTTCAAAATTTATTTACAACTAAATTATCATATATTTTATTGTATACCTTAGTTTAATTTTATTGTGGTCCAATGTGTATTGTAGCGTGTTAAATGATTTGTTTAAACTTTTCTATACATATCGTCGATTTAGTTGTATTTTTTTTAATAATTCTATTATTTTCGACCATCTATAACGAGTTAAAGATGTATTGTTTCCATAATATAGAAATTAAATAACCTTTTTGTAGTTTCATTACATTCATTTATTACGCTAATGCAATAACAAATGTCTCAGTTACTAGTCCAGTTGGGTTGAATGCAATATTTGATATTTTTACTTATTTTACATTGTTAAAATTTTTTAAATTTCTTATTTCTCACATCCTTCATTTTTTTTGCTATTCTGAATAAGTTTTAATTTTGAAGTTTGAGTTTTAGTTTTATTTTTCTTATCTGTAGTTATAAGTCAAGTTTGAATGTTATTTGTTCTTCAATATCTTATGTTACTTTTTGCTTTTTTAGCACCAGAAATTAAGCATGTTGTGTTCTCCTATAATTGGGTGTATACCTAAGCTAATTTGTTAAAATATTTATTACGGAATTTTTGTGTATTCCTTTGTTGGAGTCACTTTAATAAATAAATAAATAATAATGCGAAAAATTCATAAGCATTGCAAGTCCTTAGGGTAACGATAATCGATATAAAGTAAAACAATTAATCACATTAAAATTTATTACAACAATTTTATACAACGTAATCGTACTACTAATAAGTGACTAAGTACATAATACTAGTCATCGATACATGAATCAATTCGTCGATGAATTAAATAATCATGCCAATCAGGTTTAACTTTCTCAGAAACATTATAAAGGTCATTTGAAGATTAGAAATTTCGAACTGTTTTGATAAATCGTTACTTAATTTAACTTGATTTAACTTAATATATTTTAGGATTTTGTCGTGGTGACGATGCTTTGGTTACGAGGCGAAACGATCGTTAGGATTGTCGTATTGAATGTGTGTAGTGCTTTTTTGGGAATCGTGCGGGTAACTAACCCTAAATTGCCTTTGAGAACGATATTTGCTGCATACACTTAGATTTTCTTAACAAACGCGTATTACAGCAAAATAATTCCTTCCCTATCAGCATTTAAGTCACAGAGTAGAAAATATCTGTCTTAAGTCATTTAAATTAAATTTAGTAGCTTATTATCAATATTAAATTACATTTTAATTAATTCAAATAATCACTATTATCTATTATTTTATTCATTCATTTTTCAACTTTAATATATGTATATAGTGCTTCGTTATTTTTATTTTTCTTCCTTCCTTTTTTTTATCATCCATTTTATTTCATTTTCTTTCTGTTACTCATAGGTTGGCTGGTAGAGATCCCTTTTAGGGGATAAGTCCGCCTTTTGTTTGTACAATAAAGAAATAGCTTTTGGATACAAAGTGTTTTGCGATATTACTGTCCAAATATTATTCAAGTACAAGTTCCTACAGAGGACTGGAACTTAGATTTATTTTACAGATATCTCAAGAATCCTCAAAACCTAATAAATTTACGTTACTTGCTATAAAAGAAAAAAACTATTGTGCTGGTAACTGTTTTCTTCCACTCTTGCAAATTCTGAAACAAAATATCTTATTATTAAAATTGTTTTAAAGTTCTAAAGTGTTTGTTAGTGACGCAATAATAATTGATATAAATCAATAAATAAATTTGTACTTAATATTTTAAATAAAAATGGTAAAAGGAACGTGCGTCGTGTGACAGTTCGGTACAAACGGTTTTTTCAAATTTGACATATACGTCAACTCATAAAGGTCCTTAATTCCAAAAAAATTCCTAGCGAGTTTAATAATCAGCACGACGTACAATCCGCTACCGATATAAAATCACTCGCTGGTTTTATTTGAATAAAAGTCTGTTTTACTAAATTGTTTTAAAGTTCTCAAATATTTTAACCCCTTTTAAGGTAAAGGCAGAAAAGATGCCACGAAATAAAAATGATTGTATTACCCTCTTAGTATGGGCAGTGGTATATATGCTGCCACCAAATTTTTCACTGATTTCCCAACGATTTACATTTTTGGAAAAATCTTAAAACTTCCTAAAAAATAACATATATATGCTTATATACCGGTGTTACAAAATAAAAAAAAAATGATTTTCTTTCGGTAACAGAGAAACAAAAATTGCATTTTGAGGGTACTTGTATTTGGGGCAAACGAATCGCAGGTACCACATTATTATTACAACAAATACTTACAGCATACTACCGTTGATATCTTCTTGTACATCGAATATGAGCGCAGAATTATCAAGAAATTCGAGCAGTTCAATCTTTTCCTGGCTTTCATTATCATCTTTCCTCATACAAATATCAAAAAACAATTTAAGATCATTCACTTCTTCATCATTAAACGGCCCAAGACACCTGAATTCAGTATATATCGCATCATTTGCAAACTCCTTAAAATAATCCAGTATTCTTCCTAACATAGTTTCGGTTACTTCTTTAATTTCACTACATTCTTTTTCCTTCAATGCACATTCGTTATCACTAGATTTAATAAAATTCATCTTTTCAATATATGTTTCCTTTATATCTTTATCATTTTTGATATCTATCACATCGACATCATGATTAGTAATAACACTCTCTGTTTCATTATCACTAATTTCATATATTTCATTACTATTAGGGATGAATTTGTTATCTTGCTCTTCGTTTTTAGCATTATTTACTTCTTTTGCATCATCCTTCAGATCATCGGGTGTGATTAAATAGACATGTTCTGGTGCTTCTTTGTATAAACAAAGTTGGCTGTAATAGAAAATTTATAATGTATTGTTTGAACATTTGTTATATTATGATCATGAAGATCAGTGTCGTTCAATCCAACTTTCATCACAGTTTAAAAACACTTTTGAGAAAAGGCTGATACAGAAAGCCTACTATACTGTTGAGGATTATCTAGATGATTAGAATGCGTGGTTATAGCTACTCTTCGACCCTGTACAAGAAAGCAATGACTATGCAGTAGTATGAATTATAATTTGAAAAAAGCGACCGCCGATTTTCTTGCGGGCTCTTCTCAGTAGGAAAAGCTTTCCGAATCAGCAGTAGTGTTGACGATTCAAAAGCAAGTTTTCAAGTTTTCTTGAACAAATATTATTTTAATTTCAAATTCAAAATATTCTCGATTTGCACTTATCAACAAGTGCTTGTGATTCGTCAACTCTACTGCTGGTTTCGAACATGCTATTACCGAAAAGAGCCAGCAAGAAACTTGTCGGTTGCTATTTCGAAAATGTATATATTTTTTTTTAATATTTTTTACAAGCAATATAACAGAACTAACTACTTTGCTATAATCCGCACGGGTTAAGTGAATGCATGCAAAGCCAATGTGTATGAAGCAGGAAAAATCTACGCACCTTATACATGCAGGACCAGCCACCACATGCACCCCAAGGCGCAATTCACCAGCAACAACGAACACAAAAGCAGCACACACACCCACCACCACAATCTCGACGATCGTTTCGCCCCGAAACCGAAGCATCATCAGGAGGATAGGCTTCACGACAAATATCGTACGGCAGTACGATTTTTGTTGGTGTGTTACGTTGTTGCTGGTGAATTGCGCCTTGGGGTGCATGTGGTGGCTGGTCCTGCATGTATAAGGTGCGTAGATTTTGCCTGCTTCAGACACATTGGCTTTGCATGCATTCACTTAACCCGTGCGGATTATAGCAAAGTAGTTAGTTCTGTTATATTGCTTGTAATATGGAATTCCGCAAAGTAACGCCTGCTTCTATAAATCATTTAATATTTTTTATAATTAAATTTTTTATAATTTTTTTATAATTAATTTTTATATTATTTTTTTATAATTTTTTATAATTATTATTTTTTATAATTTTTTTATAATTTATATATTTTTTTATATATTAGGGGAAGTATGAAAGTTGCGCCCATTATGGAAAAGATGAGAGGTGCAAGATTGGGATGGTATGGACATGTAATGAGGAGGGATGAAGATCATGTGACTAAGCGAGTGTTGAATATGAATGTGGATGGATATGTGACTAGAGGGAGGCCTAAAAAGAGATGGTTGGAATGTGTGAAGTATGACATGCGTATAAAAGGAGTAGCGCCAGAGTTGACGAATGATAGAAGAGAATGGAAGAGGAAAACATGTTGTACCGACCCCACTTAGAGTGGGATAAGGGTAGGAGAAAGAAAGAAAGTATATTTTTTTATAACTAGTTACTACTCTTACTTAAATACTTAAGACAGGACAACGTCTCGTCAAGAGTCAGCTGGTACATATTTTTTTTTACCCAGATCAGGTATAAACAGGTCATAAATAGAAAGCTCCTCACCGATTGTTTCGATTCCCCTCGCTCAGCGTCCAGAGTTCATACATATTATGTATCCATATATCTTTGACTATATCCAGATCTTTTTCCTTAAAACCCTTAAAATCGTCCAAATTATCCAACTCCCTTATCTTCTCAACAATATGATGTATCCTCTTCCTCTCCCCATCATGCAATTGAGTGTCGAAAAACATCTCTAATGTTGTATCGTTTTGCACAAACTCCAATATATTTAGCAACACGTTGGTACAAAAGTTGGCTTTAAACAGCGGCCTATTTATATTCTTTCTTGTTAGTTTGTTGGTTGGTTTAGTAACTTTCTTCTTTACGACGTTATTTGTTTCATTGGGATGGCCAAGGCCAACAGTTTTCACGGCCTAGGAAAATTAAATACTAAATATATTTTAACAGACACTAAAAATGATGGAGTAGGAAATAGTCAATCACGAGGGCTAGTGTGACGATCGTATATACGAGTAAAAATGAATTTGTGAGTCGATATAAGTTAGTCAAACTGAAAGCGAATAGAGAACTAAATAAAAGTTAGTGAGAGAGTTAAGATAACTTCTGGGCTCGCTTTAATATAGCTTAGTTTATAGAATTAGGCGTTACTTTGCGGAGATCCATAATACAAAAGTAATAATAAAAATTATTTTGCTATAATCCGCGATACAGTAAATAGAGAATATATTTGGTGCTAAATGTATAGTGGACTATCCGTTTTTTCATACCCGATACTTGCAGGATTCGTGAAAAAAGGTTGAAATTCAATATTTTAGAATAATTAGAAGTCATTAAGCATAACAAAGACACCCTCATTAATGATCAGATAAATGTTTCAAGTTCAAGCTTGTTGCACGTGTTCGGAGGTAAAATAAATGGTGGGGTTAACCCGATTACTATATAACCATGCTTGTTTGGATAATGCTTCGCTTTGCGATTTTGTCGTTGGAGTCTATCTCCTGATGATGCTTCGGTTGCGATAGTGTGATAGTGAACGTGTGTAGTGTATTGTGGTGGCAGTGGTGGAGGTTTGTGCATGTGTTTTCACGAATCCTGCATGTATCGGGTGTGAAAAACGGATAGTCCACTATACATTTAGCACTAAATATATTCTCTATTTACTGTATCGCAGATTATAGCAAAATAATTTTTTTTATTACTTTTATATACCTTAGTATTAGTCATAGAATTCAAAAAAGTTGTTTTGTGGCAAATTACAATAAAGCGTAGCGCCTATAAAAGTCATAACTTAGAAGAGAAAAAAAACACTACCTTAACCATAGTGCGTATCTTGATGTCATAAATAGCATTGTAAAAACAATTATAATGTATCTAACTCAATTAAGCCAAATTTTCAATTCGGTCAGTTTAATACTATGCATGCAATATTAATATAATGTATTGTGATTAAAATAAATAATTTTTGTTTTTGGGATACCCTTGTACCATTAGCCAAAAATGAAAACTCTTTTAAATGAACTAAACTAGCATACTTAGCTCTTAGCAGTAATATATAATACTTACATAAGTGGCTTTTGGCGCTATAGGTTCAACAATACCACTACCGTCTTTACCCAGGCCACCACCCTGCCATCCCATTTTTTCAAGTAAACTAAAAATAAATATTAAAGTTTAAAACTTGACTCAAAATCAATTTAAAATATTTTTTTTATTGATTTTGAGTCATGAATAGACCCACTATCTCGTGTTACAAGGTTATCCATTAATTGCGGGACTCTTTATAAAATACTTATTAGTAATAAAACACAACCTCACTGACAAAAATTGTTAACTTATGTAATGTTTAACTAATGTTATTTGTAACATTTTTTACCATTTGCCTCAGCCTATATATAATATACATTTTTCAATATTAATTTATAACATATTTTTATCTTTATTCATTCCAAAAAAAAGTTCTTACCTCTTACCCTTACTCATTTCAACTGGTTTCGCCAACATTTTGTTTAATGATTTTTCTAATTTATTTTCAATAATTTTTTTCTTTACAAAGTTAGTTGTTTCAATGGGATGCCCTAGGCCCATCGTTTTTACAGCCTAGGAATATTAAAAAGAAAATTTAAAATATATATTTTGTGGTCAATTTCGCTTACGAAACTCGTGAGTGTTAAAGACAAAAATACAAAATACAAAAATACAAAAATATTTATTTCATATCAATACAGATTGAGACCTTCTAGTAAGCATAGAAAATACTTGTGTCAGAAAGTCTCGCTCTTCCATACACAGGTAAGTATATAATAATTAAAGAGACCAGTAACTTGGAAGAGCAAAAAAATTACTAGCTTTTTTAATAGTTCGTAGAGTGATATCATATATGGTGTTGAAGTAAGGATTACAATCTAACTCAATTAAGGCTAATTTGTTTTTTTTTTTCAGTTTAATACTAAGAGTTCGTTATTAATATAATGTATTGTGATCAATATGTATTATTTGTTTCTTGGAATACCCATGTGCCATCTGCCTACAAACAAAACTATTTTAGATGAATTAAATTTGCAGTAAGAATATAATCTGATTTTTGTTCTATTTTTAATATTACTTACATAAGTGGCTTTTGGGGCTATAGGCTCGACAATACCACTACCATCTTTACCCAGGCCACCACCCTGCCATCCCATTTTTTCAAGTAAACTAAAAAAAATTATTATAGTTTAAATATCTTGTATATTTCTTATCTAAATTGTGATCATATACAATATTATAATCTTATATGATACACATACACACCAAAGTTTACAGGTAATGCCTTTAGCAAAAACAGTACACTTTTCTCGACATAACTCATATGGAAAGCATTTAAACTTATACATTACCTCCCAAACATACATCAAACTCCTCATACACAATAAACTTATCACCTCATATATAAATACACTACAAACTTGACCATATACATTAGACATATATACAGGTGTCCTGTAAAGAATGGATAGCCTTGTTACACAGAATAATGGATTCATCACTCATTTTAGAAATATATTCTTTTAAATTTATCGAAATTAATTTATCTACAAATTGATTGACTATCCACTGCTACCACAATCAACTTTTCCATTCATTACAGGACACCTGTATAAAATACTTATTACTATATTCTAAAAGTTCTTACCTCTTACCCTTACTCATTTCAACTGGTTTTGCCAACATTTTGTTTAATGATTTTTCTAATTTATTTTCTCTACTTTTGTTCTTAGAATTGTTCTTTCCCATAGAATGTCCTGCAGTATTAAACAATGAACCAGAAGGTTGTGATGGGTTCTCATCATGTTTTTGCCAATATGCCTCAGTCCATGTACCAGTATTTGCACTAGTGCTTGCACTGCAAGCATTATCTCTGAAATTTTGATTATTCTGATTCTTATTTTTCATAATTTTCAACAACACTTAAGATTAAATTATGTTACAAGCATCTATGCAAGTTAATAGCAACTTAAAAGATTTAGTTAATTAACAAACTTGTATTATATTCATTTATCTTCAATCCAAACAACTGTTTAACTTAAGACTCCAATATGATCATCATAGCATTAAAGATATCATCAACACTCCTAATCTAGATATACATATCACATCTAAGTTGATAACTGTTGCACATACTAACACTTCAATTATTTTATCAGGAGGAATTTAGGATCAACATAATAGAGATGTTGAAGAAATATAGAAAAGAATAAACAAAAATATAGGAGAAGGCTTAAAAAAACCTCAGCTGGATGTTGTGACCATTAATTATTTACTTTCAAACATCCTATATAAAATCAAAGCCCTATTAATTACTAACTAGCAATATGTCTACTAGATTGTATTGGCAAAAGCAGTGCTGAAATGACAAAATGTGATAAAGAAAATTATGTTTAAAATTATAAATGGATGGATAGAGGGCTGGAGTGATATAGTTTTTATATCAATACTGAAATTTAAGTCGAAAAGCAGCATGTAAAAGCTATTAAAAAAAAATAGTTACTGACCTATTGAAATCGTTGTCAGAATTAAAAGAATCTGCGTCTTTGTAGAGACCTTCTTTTTTTATGACAGTTTTTTCTTGAGGTTTTGCAGGTATTGATTCTTTATTTAAAACATCATTCGATGAGTTTATGATTTCACTAGAGTCGTAATTTTCACGCCTATTGTATTCGTTGATATAAGGCACACCGGTATACTGGTTTTGGACGTCTGGTTGTATTTGATATGGTCTACGTCTATCTGTATGTGTCATATAAGTGTGCCAAATATTATCTTGCCTTATGTTGTTGTCATGAGTTTGAACATTTCTTGAAGATGTTTGTAACCATGGCTCTTTCCTCTTCTTCATTTCTAAATTTTTGTATAGTCTTCTATAATTTATTATACTTCAACACTTGTGATATATCAACTCCTATTATATGTGATTAAACTTGTATGAAATAATTCTTTTGAATAACAAGATGTTCCTTTATTTAAAACACACTTGCATTTTTACTTGATCATCTCTTTTCAGATTCAATTTATGCAAAAAATTGGAATAACACATCCATACAAATTTCAAATGCAACACAACCAAAGATTATTAAAGTCGTACGCATACCATAGATTACTAACCATAGACTTTTTTTCCCTTCCATTCGCGTTTTTGAATGAGCAGGCTAAGGTCGTTGACCATACCGCCTTGTCAATTGTCCATAATAATGAAACGAATTATTTCTCCTTTAGTATATCTTTCTTCTATTTTAATCTCTTCTTATTCCCATATATACATCTTTGTAGTCATATCCAATAATATTTTCTTTCGTAAATTTATCTTTTTCTTTCTTTTTATTTCGTATTTGTCTCCGAATTATTTTTAATATTCTTCATTCGTCTAATTCAGGTAATATATATTAATATTTTATCACACTCGTTTTTATACGGGTATCTATCACTCCATCAAACCCACTCAAATCTCAATTTTAGGCCCAGAATTCAAAGTGGGGATAGCTTGTAAATAACAGAAAATAATATTTTAGATGCTTTTATCTAATCAAAAAAGAGATAAAAAATGGAGCGGATGTCATGACATTAATATATTAACACAAAACGAAATTATTGTAATGACTTCATGCTTGATACCACATACCACAATACAATACCACAGAAAATTGGATAAGGAGAAAACTAAGATTAAATTCTCAGATTTCTTAGGTTTATTCAATATATAAATTTCGAGAACAAGAACCGACTGAATAAGTTTATTATAGACAACACTTATTTTTGTTAATTGGCCAAAGCTGTGCTGAAACACAACCGCCGTCCACGCTTATAAACTTCTCTCCTCTAAATACTTCTCTCTTATTAAGGCTTTATGGAGCCTGATTGAGTTTCGTTTAGTGTGCTTAATACTCTTATTAAAGATATATGGGCTCTGATTTAGTGTCGTGTAATACATATGTCGTGTGTCATGTTAGGCAAGTTATGTAGAATTTAAGGAACCTAATTTATTTTGGTGCGACTTTTGTTTATTGTAATTTAAGACATCAAACTTCACACTACTACTTTAACAAATTCGGGGTATTAGCACAAACTTATTTAACTCGACATTCGATAGGAAGTATAGCCGCTGAGGTATGACTGTATGGCTTCTGACCAAGAAACGCTTCCATTCTTGCGTAATTAGAAATATTCATCAGATTCAATATGTCATGTCAAAATCAAACACAGAAAAACTTATTTAAGTTTATGCTATGCCGTATCGAATATTGTTATACCATTTCAGATTTTATGTAATAAATAAAAAAATAATGAAAAGCAAGTAAAAAAAGACATTAAAATAACCTTGATAAGTCAGTTAAATATTGACTAATTGAAAACGGTTATTTTTGTTAAACATATAATTTATATTATAAAGGTATAATGTATATTATGATTCTTTTGTTAAAGGTACCTTCATATTACCTAAGTACCATAATCATAAGACCTTTTTGAAGCAGGTTCTAGGTATGAATAAAAAGATTGCATGTGCTTCAATCAAACAACACATTTATTTTATAATAAACTGGCTTACCCAACCCGCTTCGTCGGGCGTCCACTAATTTATCAAACTAAAATCAGCTCTATGGTCAAAGTGCTAAGGTGTTTTTGGTTACTCCGATTAGAATTTTATCGGGTAATACAATTACACTTCTTCACAATTTTCGTAATAGGCTATCATTGCTTTACTGTGAAACATCAAAGAAGGCTCTATATTCGATTCTAAGGAACTCCATTTTTTTATTGAGCAGTCGTATATCCAATATAAGACTTTTCGATATGGACACGCCAGTTTTTCTGCAAGTTAAAAAAAAGTCACTGAAAGAGGAATCATTGAAATCTAAAACTGATGTATTTCATTCATGAAACGCTTCATTTAACAAAAAATGTTGAAATACAAATCTTAAAAGTACATGGGCAATTAATTATATAAAAGGAAAGACCACTTCTAGACAAACTAACATTATATAATTATAGAAGTAATTCTTTTCGGAATACCCCAACAACAAGAAAAATTATATACAAATCCAAATTCCTTGGAATATATGCATAACCAAAACAAATTTAAAGCAATATTAAGATCCAGTTTATAAAAAAAAGATAAACAGCAACTCACCTTATTTGAGGATTTACAATATATGACATAGATCAAATATTGTTTCCGTTTTTTCATTTTCCAGTGCTATAGTATCCTCGACGAAATTACTTTATTCTGGGGATATTTGAGAAGAGTAGCTAGTATATATTCTAGAAGCCGATCATTTTTATAAACGACTTGCGATCTCGCTGGAAAAAAATCATTTTCGTACTGTGTTACTTGAGTTTTCCCATCGCCTTCTACACTGTAGGCTGGTTCAATCATTTTCATAACTTTGGTCTGGGTTATGGGCTGTTCACATAAATTTCTCAATTGAGGCGGTTTGCGTCCTCTACAGGAAAGTAGCTTTGCCATGGTCCTTCGAACAATGGGTACTCCATGGGCCCTTAAAACCATTTCCTGTTTGAGGCGGTTTTCGTCCTCAAAGAGAAATATTTTTCTTTCATCCCAGTTTCTACTCAATAATGATTAAGCCATAGTTGTTATCACCACGCAGGTCACGCCATTTCATACTGTCTCACCAAGAAATATCTGTTTCCGATACTCTTCTTGATTTATTATCAGCATTCATAATTTCGTTGCACCTTTTCCCTATTCGAGGCAGTTTATCTCCTCTACTGGGAAATAAGTAAAAATCTTTTAACTTTCTTTGCTTGTTTCTTTTTGTAACCCTTGCTTCTACTTGTTACGTTAAATTAGTCTTATATGACCCAAGACACATATCAACTTTTTCCCGTTTAAACGCCTTACATCTTCCAATTTTTCTCTTCGAATATAAAAACTAGCCAATTTTTAATAATCAGGAACCGATCTCACAAACTTCCCTTTGCGGAAACTAGAGACTTTGCTAAAAAAAAGGCATGCTGTGCAGTTTTTTTTAAATATAAACTTAGTCAGGAGCAATTCCCATCCTTCACCTTTTGAGTCGGCTTGCGTCCTCACCAGGCAGCGTCTTTATCTAGCGTCTTGCTGATTTCTCTCGAATATTTATTGCGCTCTGATTTAGATGCATTTGTAGCCAGGGGCTTTTTGTATACTTCGTCTGATTGAAACGGTACCAGGTAGGAAGAATTTCTAGCACCCTGTTTGATTACTATTGGATATTTGTAGCAGACATAGCCCTCCTATTACAGCTAGGGGCCGATCTCATCCTATACTCGTTCGAGGCGATTGCTTCCTCCCACAGGTATAGGCATTCCTGGCGCCCTGCTTCTTTTTTTTAATAACTGATACCCCCTCTGCTAGTATTGGTATTTTAAAAGGATATATGTAATTGTTAGCCTTATTGACTTTAACAGATGTTATCAGCAAAAAAGAGACTACAAAGATACATCATTTTAAAAAGGAATTTGGAAAAAGAGCATTGAAATTTGATTTAGCTCAAATACAAGACAAGAAAGGTTGTTTATTCAATAAAATTGACAATGTAAGGGCTAAGAGAAGTTTTCTATATTGCGGTTGGAAAAATAAAAATCCAAGAACAGTGATAATATATGGAAGTAAAAAAATTAGTGCTATAAAAAAAAAATATAGGGTACTAAGGTTAAGTAATCAATATTTTATTCTTATATTTGAACCACCAATACTAAACAATTATTTATTTTCAAGGCATGATTTCTGAATTGGACAATCTGTAGGTCTGGATATCATATCCAGGTACTTACTAGGAGCTACTTATGGTTTACCAAGAGATGGCTAATATGCTTGGACATGTTCCTTCACTCTAAAATTTAGCTTTTTGAAGCCCATGCTAGCTGTAAAATAGCGGGCACGAAGTGCTACAAAAGATGGTTGATCAATTGCAAAAGCAACAATTTGACCAGATTTAGTTGGCCTGTTCCACTTATCATCAACTACCGCCCACTGTTCCGTGTTAAGACCTACATTTTGAGCACCGAGAAGAATTAGGGCTTCAGTGATTGATTCTGCCTCACTATAAGGAATAAATACAGTGACAACATGTGTCCTTTTATTGGTAGGATACACAGATTTAGTCTCCTTATTTAATAAAATATTTGCTACTGTACTCATAGATGTCCCAGGAGTTACTATTGTTTGGTTATCATAATTTTTTTGCTTAATGGTCTTAATCCAATTCTTTCTACTAACTTTATAGGTATTTGGAGAAGCATTTTCTCTGTAAAAAAATCAATAATTTGTTGTAACAATATTCCAGATATTGTTACAACAAATATATTAATATATAATTAATAATAATTATATATTTATTTTACTATATAGTTAATGAAGTAAAATAACACTGATTAAAATTTTAAGCTGTAATATGGAGCTACAGGTAAGTTATATTTGTAGGCTAAATATTATTATTATATAATATTATTCAAAGAGTGTATAACAGGCAAAAACTATAAATACATATAGACATAAATATATTAAGATAATTATATGTAATAATTATAAGTTGAAGAAGACTATTTTGAATTTGAAAAAAAAGAACATTTCTGTACAGTAAGACAATTATTGTTGGTAAAAATTGTTGTTGGTGTATCAAATAAATTAATAAAATTAGATATAAGAAACTGAGTCACCCAAAAATGCAACATGGAATTTTGGAATCTTGGTGACTGTTATTCGAGTGCTACAAACAGATATTTATATTTACCCATTAAATCCACTGTTCAATTTTTCCTTTTTAATAGCTATATTTTTTGTATCTGTATTTTCTACTATCATGTCTAAGTCATTGTTTCTTGGGGAGCTTTCTATGGAATAGACATCATCTTTATGAGATGGTTCAGGTGAGCTTTCTATAGAATAGACAGTGTCGTTATGTGAAGACGCCGGAGAGTTTTTTATTGAATAGACCTCGTCATTATGTGAAGATCTAGGGGAGTTTTTTATTGATAAGTCATCATCATTATGTGAAGATCCAGGGAAGTTTTTTATTGATAAGATATCGTCATTATGTGAAGATCCAGGAGAGTTTTCTATGGAATGGTCTTCACTATCATGTGAAGGCATATCATAACAATCTTCATTCAGAAGTCGGCGACTATTATCATTGAGTGGGTGGTAACGATCTGTATTTGTTGAATATGTATACCAAGTTTCATCTAACCATTCATCTTCAGAGTCCCTAGAACTTAAGGTGTCGCTTCTACTTCTTTTCACAGCTTTTACGTTCCAAGATTCTGTTTCCATGTATTCAGACATTTTTTAATTTTTTGTGAAACAAGGTTATAATGGTTATATGCTTATAACTTAAATCACATACTAGTTTTTAGACAATTCTAATCATTGCCAATAATTATAGAAGATTTATAATTTAATATGAATCTTATATTATAGTGTATTATCATTTATGTATGATATGAATTTTCAATTTATTATTCTCTGAACTATAGATCAAAAACAATTATAGATAATACCATAGACTACTAACTAAAATAAAGACGACAATGTTTCATACTTTGGCGCGTTAGAATATTAGGAAGAGTGGGAGATGGTGGGAGGTGCGGATACGTACTATAGGTACTAATTATAGTCATTCATAGAAATGTATCTGCCTCTCACCCGTTTCATTCATAAATCCGGAAATAGTCTCAGCTCTGACTCTCTCTAACACATGGAAATTTAGTACGCGTAGTATATATAACGAATGACGTAAATTCGTAGTAAAATTAGTGATGTACTTGTTGTGCTAAAACCGTAACTAGTGATTCCAAAGTTTTATCGATTCGTATTTTTCTGTTACCGATTATTTCAGTTACCGGTTTTCTTCTACATACTAATATTTATCTTAAAATTTAAATAAAACAAAATATTTTAGTAACTTCTTTATTAAATTTATTATTGAATTAAAAAAAATGTTTTAAAAACAGCGCATAGAGATGCAAAAAATTTAACTCAGCATACGTGCTAAAAATTTTTTTTCCTAAACACGCTAAAAGTATAACAAACAAAACACAAATATAATTTGTACATAGAAAACAGAATAAGCCGACAAAGTTATTCAAAAAGAGATTTCACAGGCCTCAAACATAGACACGTAAGCGATCATGTATCTTTAAATTGGATTTGTAACTTATAAACAAAAAAAAAGGAATTTTATACATTCACTCGAAACAATTTACAAGATCAATATTTGAAACGATAGATGTCGCTTTTGGTAAATTATAAATATTAGAGTGAGAATGTATGTGCAATCGCATATCACTTATGGTAATGAACGGGTCTTATCTCTACTTATATTATTTACAATCAAATCAATTGACACCTGAGATTAATACATAGTTAAGAAAGAATGAAATCACGAAATTATAGTATTATTTGAAATAATTATCACGCTTAAACGAAGTATGCTCCATAACTTATTTAACTAAATGGAAACATGTAAAAAAGTACTTTGTAGTAGTAGGCACAAAACACATTATTTTACCATTAAACCATACAAATATCTAATATATAACAACAATATATAAACTTAGTTATAGTTTTCGCACTATTTGATTATGGCGTGATTGCTATCAATATTTTTTTTAAACTTTGAAGCAAATAAATAAGTATTATTTAATATCAACTTATAAAAACCTAAACATAAAGTATTTTAAACATTTTCAAGTATATTAATAAAGTATTACAGTATCACAGAGTTAATTCATAGAATATTGATATTATGTTACATACGTATATATTTATGTTTTGCTATACTTTAATACGGCAAAATATATATAAAATACAAGGTACAAATATTAAATTTTTTAAAATAAATATTCATTAAAGATATTATTTTGACAACTTCAGTTCAATTTGTATTTCTTCATTTATCAATTATATTATTGTAATGACATGGTTTTGTTTGTTTACATTAAGTGAAGTATCTACTTATGGAATATAAAAATAATAAAATTTATCCAACAGAAAACTATATCGCTTTACAAATGTTAAGAATAGGAATTTCAGTTTGCTACTTTCGCCTCATGTATTTCAAATAACCCTACTTCTGATAAAAAATTTACATTTCAATTCCCTTTTTTCAGCTATCTGTAAATTCTTCTAGTAAAAATAATAATATAATTTTTCAAGTAGACTAAACAAATTGTTGACTTAATAAGTCTTTTCTTAAACATATATAATACTGTTCAAAAGACATAAGTTTCTGTGATGGATAATATAATTTCACACATGTGATGTCACTGGCAATATATTCTCTATTTTTTATTAAAGCAATTTAATCAAATCTTTCAATTTTATTAGAAAACAGCATACTTATAAAAATTTCAAAATTTACAAAATTCAGATTTTTCATTCAAAGAAATATATCGCTTGTGGAATGCAATAGTGGCACTATTAAAAAACACGTCTATCGGAATAGGAATAAAATGTGTAAATGTTAAAGTACACATTCTATTCAGCACCAACACAAGAAGAACTCATGGTTCAATATTAGGCCGTCGTTTCAAACTATAACAATTTTTATACATTTTCCTTAGCAACAAAAACTATAAACCCATTTCAAAAGATCTCAATCAACCAGTCTCAAAATATAATTTTTTGCGATATATCGATGTACCGCACCGGAAATATACGGATTAGATTTGGAACATATTTCTGATGGAATATTAGGTTCTGTAACTATCAAACTTCTGCCTATCACTGAGAATTCCTAACATTTTATCACTATCATCGGCACATTAGCATACAAAGATTTACTGGTACTAATATTATTAACCAATAATGTTTTAAAGTAACAAAACAACAAAATTACGATCAGTGCTAGTGTGTCAGCTACCTTATCTATGATTATGAGAAAAAAATCCATGGGCTCCTAGTTAACATCCTTCAAACTTTATATTGTTTGTCAATTTGAATATTATGAATACAATTTTATAGACATTGGTTTGCTTTTTCTTGAGTCTCAAGCATCGAATCACATTGACTCTGACTTTTACAGCTGAACTTCAAAATTCAGAATGGTTTGAATTTACTGACAAAGAGAAATTTTAGATGTCCACTACTATAATCAGAACAGGTATTTTATGCCAAATTATTATTAATATTGGTGCTAAATAATTGTGATCCAACTGAAGCTCTTCATATATCTTCATCTGCATCATGTGGCTGGTAGATACTTCCCGGCGGAGGATTGTGCAGCTACTGATCCTGTAATGCATATGTATTACAATCAATATAACAGAACTAACTACTTTGCTATAATCCGCACGGGTTAAGTGAATGCATGCAAAGCCAATGTGTATGAAGCAGGCAAAATCTACGCACCTTATACATGCAGGACCAGCCACCACATGCACCCCAAGGCGCAATTCACCAGCAACAACGAACACAAAAGCAGCACACACACCCACCACCACAATCTCGACGATCGTTTCGCCCCGAAACCGAAGCATCATCAGGAGGATAGGCTTCACGACAAAAATCGTACTGCCGTGTCGTGCTGCTTTTGTGTTCGTTGTTGCTAGATGTCTTACTTTGCCAGTTTTATATAGACACTATAAATATATATATTTTTTTGTTGTTAAATAGGCGAGCGCTTGACTGTAATCATGCCTCATGGTAAGCAATGATACAGTTTAAGATGGAGCGCGCTTACCTAGAAGATGCCTATTCACTCTTGCCTTAAAGGTACCCATATTGTAAGTATTGGGAAAGATAGATGCCAGGAGAGAATTCCATTCCCTTGCTGTGTGCAACAAAAAAGACGAAGCGAAGCGTTGTGTGCGTCTTCGTGGAATGTCGATGACATAAGGGTGGAACTTCTCCTGGTGCCTAGCGGTGCGATGATTGAACGGCGAAGGTGAAATAAGTTCATGAAGTACCTGGGCACACTCTCCAAAATATATCTTGTAGAAAACCGATAAACAGGCAACTCTGCGCCGGTGTTGCGGACTCTGCAATTTGGCATTTGTCAGGGTCTCATCACCTATGAGTTCCTGGCACGTCGATCCACCGAGTCCAAAGCATCCAATTGGTATTTGGCAGATCCTTCCTACAAATGGCAGCAGTATATTTTAAAATTAATAAAATAGTAGGTATATCTGTGTCTCTTTGTAACTTAAATATCTTTGATTATGTACTGTTAGCAAACCAGGTTTTAAATAAGAAGCTTTCCAAATACTGTAACTCAGCATCATTGTCACATGACAAAAAAAAGTTAGAATAATTATCACTAACATATCTTTACATCTGTTCTTATATCACTCTAAAAGAGAAATAATTGATTTATACAGTATTTTATTATATCTCAAATTGAATGGCCCACTATATATATCAGCTTCAGATGTACCTAATTTTAAGTGAAAGTGAAATAGCCAGACAGACATACAGGCATTGAATTAATATTTACTTGCCTTCATCTTGTCATAAAAATTGGGCTAATCATTTGCTTCATCCCACAAAGCATCAGCATATATAGCCTAGGACGTCATCCCACTGAGTACTCTCTTTGGCAATTACAAGGTTGGTCTGAAAAATATTACACTAAGATTTCAATAAACATGGAACATTGATAGTATCGAAATAACTTTATATTTGACTGGCCCTTTGGTGGCGCAGTGGGTAGTGACCCCGCCTTCAGTTCCGCTGGTCGCGGGTTCGATTCCATCCGAAGGCCAACATCTTTTATAAACAATTTGTTGGTTCTTCGAGCCTGGGTATATATTTGTATTTAAATATGCATTTAAAATATATAAGTAAGTTATCTACCAGTTGTCCGTCAGCCATAACTCAATTTTATTATTATTATTAAAGAATTAAAGATTGTCTATAATATATTTTCTCTTACAGAAAAAATAATAAACTATCAATAAATAAATACTTTAAACATAGGATATAATTGATATTGGTTAAGATTCGATTCAATGAACACATAATAAATATTATTATGAAAGGAAATGTTTTAACAATTTTGTATATTTTATTTTAAGATTAAATTTTATAATATTAGTATGTTGAATAAAAAAAAGATTCAGCAAAAGTAATAATAAAATTATTTTGCTATAATCCGCGATACAGTAAATAGAAAATATATATAGTGTTTAATGTATAGTGGATTATCAGTATTTTCATACCCGATACGTGCAGGATTCGTAAAAGCACATGCACAAACCTCCACCACTTCCACCAAAATACACAAGCACTACACAGTTTCACTATCACAAACTCAACAATCGTTTCGCCCCGCAACCGAGGCATCATCAGGAGATAGACTCCACGACAAAATCGTAAAGCTTTACGATTTTACGATACGGCTTTACGATTTTGTCGTGGAGTCTATCTCCTGATGATGCCTCGGTTGCGGGGCGAAACGATTGTTGAGTTTGTGATAGTGAAACTGTGTAGTGCTTGTGTATTTTGGTGGAAGTGGTGGAGGTTTGTGCATGTGCTTTTACGAATCCTGCACGTATCGGGTATGAAAATACTGATAATCCACTATACATTAAACACTATATATATTTTCTATTTACTGTATCGCGGATTATAGCAAAATAATTTTATTATTACTTTTGTATTATGGATCTCCGCAAAGTAACGCCTAATTCTATAAATTATTTAAAAAGATTCAGCTTTGAGGTCCCTGCCTAACACCATAGAAACATATTAAAACAGATATTACATTTAGATAAATGTTTCTAATAAAATTGAGGGACATTACCATTAATTTTACTATAAAAGATTTTACTCAAAAAGGCCACTTCATATATAGTAATCTATATATATGTAAAAATAAATGTTTGTCTGTATATTCCTTATAGAATCAGAAAGGGCTGGACCAATGTTAATTATATTTTCAGATAATCGTTAGATTAACCCAGAGCATAATTCTGTAAAGTTTGGTGGCAATCAGAGTCATAGTTTTTAAATGGTCAATGAGAATTTAATTTTGAGAGGAGTTCGAAACCAGACTGAGTCACAGCAATGTGAAACGGGATGGCTAGTATACTATATAAATGATAAACATACTTGGTCTAAAATGTAAGCTCATCTTGCACGGGATATCTATGATGAAACATAAAGTATTAGAATTAAATTATGAAGATATCAATCACCAGGTTTCATGCTTGTTCTTCTTGGTAGAAGCAATTTTCCAAATTAAAGTTTAAATTAGCGATTTAAAAATCCTCTAAGTTCCTTTGGATAAAGTAAACTTGAGTTTAAGTCGAGAAACTGAATAAACTATATCATTAAATGTTTTGAAGGAGTTGTAGGGATAAGCCAGTTTCTTTGATCTGTAATTTATATGTACTCATTATTTTCTTAACATAAACACAGTATTTAAAAACTAAGAGTACATAAAAGTGCTATGGGTGTAAAGTGTTAACATATGCCACAATATTAGGAGTAAAAAACAGACTGAGCTAAAGACTTGAGAGAAATAGATATGCGACAAATAACTAGAAATAATAATATTTCCCCTAGAAGCCAGAGCAGAAATTTACTTAAAATTATATTTAACCCCTCCAAATATGGGGGGGGGGGGTATTGAAAAATCCAAATGTTTTCATCACCAGCAAAAAAAGTTATTATAAAATGATTTATTGTATTCAATGGGGAATTTTATAACAAAGAAATTGGTATATCAATTATAAGTATAATTATTATACATATAGTAATAACATGATCTAAAAATTAAGGTAAAAAATTAGTACACCCTCCTGCTTCTTGTCAGTCAAAGGGTTAAAGTTATTACTTGAATGATTTGTAATAAAAAAAAAGACTTACATACTTAATCTTGTTGTCGCAGGTATGTGTAGAAATTGTTAGATAAGATGGTAGGTAGCTTGAGTGTCATCTTTTTCACAAATTTAACTGTATATATTTATAGCCTTTAGTCATACAGTCTAGTCTTAAATTTCTGAAAATATTTTTGGTAAAATTGAGAATAAATTCTGTTAAGTACAAACAGTAGCATATATAAGTGATTAATTAAACAAAATAATTATTCTTTTGTAGTATTATTGAACAGTCTTTCTAAATTGCTATTATTCTTTCATTCACTACACATAGCACTATATTGTTTATCAGCACTGTAAATGTAAATATATCTTAAACCACAAATCAGATCATGTGATAATCAAATTTAGACAAAAATTACATAAATTTATTTTGAGTTGCTTATATATTACAGAATATGCAATTGATTCAAGAATCCTGGGATTTGACTTTCTGTACATCTGTTTAAACAATCTTAAAATTTGCTTTGGCTTTTTAATTACAAACCAACAATAGTTTTATATAAACCAATATACTCTATTGCTTTATACAGAATAAACTTTCTCTATTATACTATTTACTCGTTTTTTATCTGAGTGTCATTTTTAAAAACCTGACAATAAGTTTTAAATTACATGTTAATATATTACATTTTACTTCAATCAAAAATACTGTAAAGAATGTAACTTTATGTTCACACAGTTCACAAGTATTGGTTTCTAAGCTATCTATAAAATTAAGGTATAAGAGGTACACAATGATTTCCAATGAGCAAGCGGATCTGAAAATATTTTTACATTTTATGCTATGACAGCGAACTCCATTTTTCAAAACCATTTTAATTCTGTTCACATTATTAATAACTAATATTCACCCTTAAAACCATTTAAAACAGCTTCTAATAAACTAACTTAAGACTTTAATGCTACATTATTGATCGTTTATAGAGCAACAAGACCACTAGACCCTTTAATATAAAATTGCAGGACATAATATATTAATATTTAATACAGGTAATTCGTCAATCTAAATTAATGTGCGTAACGTACAACAGTAATAATAAAATTATTTTGCTATAAACCGCGCAATTTTCATATTACGATAATTGAATCAAACAGTTGTTAAAAATTTTACTGTAGTAATAGTTTTGAAATACAATTTCAGCTTGCAAGGAATTAGGTTATTATATTTAGAATGTGAGAATATAAATTTTAAGGATGCTCTTACTATTTACTACTCTTATTATAGAAATGCACAAAATTCATTAAAACTCAATACTTACATTAAAATTAAGTAAATCCTCTTCGTATTGTTTTTCCACGTGTTAACACACAATTTTATTTCATTAGTACATATTTAAGAAATATCTCTACAGATATTGGTGAAATAAGACTTTATACATTTAAATTGTAATAAGCAATATTTGTTTTAAGTATATTTCTAACTAAATTAAAATAAAATTATCAATTTTTGTTAAAATTAAAGTAGTTAAAGTTTTCAACGGGAAGTTTAAAAAATTTAAAATGGCTCCCATACCTTCATTGGTAAATTTTCTTGTTATATTATACACTGTCAAAATAAGAATGAGTGCGTAATTAATATGTATGGCGGAGTGGAGCGAGATGCAGCTGAGACTATTTTCATACGATTCATTCATAAAAACGTCCATGTGCAAGAGGGATGCAAGAACTCTTGTATTGGCGCCCGTAGTAAAACTGCCCTGAGATAATACTAAACAAAATAATCTGTGAACCACAGACTACTTACTATAATAGAAGCTTAATAAAATTTTCTTATAGTCTATAGATCAGACGCTTCAAATAATCTATCATTCAACAGTGAATCTCTCGTCCCAACATGGGGAAATGGGTGGAATAGTCCAGAATTGGAGCTGACCACCCGTCCTGTACCGACAGGCGTCCCCAAAATTAGATTAGATTAGATCTACGATTCAAAGTATATTACATTAGTACCTACTTAATCTAATGTACTTTGAAATGTAATAGCTAAATTTTACCTTGATTTAATTTTCAGACTAATAATGTAATTTCATACTTTTGTCTTCGTCTAAGTACCAGTTCCACTAACGATCTTCATTTACATCATGGGATCTTTTAATCAAAAGTACCTATTATTATTAAAAGTACCTACAATTAAAAAAATCTATCTGGTTTAACTAGACTACTATCCACAAAGTTTAACGTGTAGTCCGCTATGTACCTTCATCATTTTTCTAGACGTTCATTGCTGAACATTATCTATTATTAGTATCTTAAAAGGAGCTCGACACGATACGATATGCCGGTTAGACCCAGGGGCTTCCTGCGGTGTTATAGCCTAATACATGGTTGCACAGACTTATTAAGACTAGGGGCCACTCGGGCAAATCATGAACTGGGCGGGCCGGCCGCCAGAAGTATAGGTAATTAAACACAATAAAGAATTGATAATAATTTATTAAAATTGAAAAAGAATTAATTAATTGGAAGCGTGGCACTGCATAGTGCTTACAATCTTTTTTATGTTTGGCGTAAATTTACTTGTAGCAACACGTAAAACTGCTTCCAAACTTTCATTTGCAAGGCGGTTTCGATTTTTTGTTTTATTATTATTGAGTATTGAAAAAGTTTGTTCACATATATAGGTAGAACCAAACAAGCTGGCACATTTCAGAGCGTTTATGCGCAACTCTTCGTACATATTTTTATCAATGCAACGGTAAAAGTTCAGCAAGTCTCCTTCGTTGAATTTGTTGCGTAAATCTTGGTCGTTTTTAATGTCGATAATTTCTAACTGCATTGACTCTGGAGCATTCTCAACTGAAATCGTGAAAGGATTGCTGAATATGTCCAACAGAGGTTTCACTTTTTTAAACTCCGAAAATCTGTCTTGAAAAGATTGAATCAATATATCTAGCTTTTCAACATAACTGAAATTAAGCGCAGTTTTGTTAAATTTTTCTGCCATTTTCTTATAATTCGGAAAATGATTGTAATTTCCAGAATTCAATTGTGATTTGAAAAGTGTCAGCTTGCATTGAAAGGATGATACATGAGCGTAGAGCTGGGATATCAGTTGATTTTTACCTTGAAGCCGTGTGTTCAAGACATTCAAATGATTTGTAATGTCAACTAAAAAAGCCAAATCACACAACCAATCAGGATTTTTAAGTTCCGGGACATCCCTTTGCTTTTCCCTTTGCAACAGTGAATCTCTCGTCCCAACATGGGGAAATGGGTGGAATAGTCCAGAATTGGAGCTGACCACCCGTCCTGTACCGACAGGCGTCCCCAAAATTAGATTAGATTAGATCTACGATTCAAAGTATATTACATTAGTACCTACTTAATCTAATGTACTTTGAAATGTAATAGCTAAATTTTACCTTGATTTAATTTTCAGACTAATAATGTAATTTCATACTTTTGTCTTCGTCTAAGTACCAGTTCCACTAACGATCTTCATTTACATCATGGGATCTTTTAATCAAAAGTACCTATTATTATTAAAAGTACCTACAATTAAAAAAATCTATCTGGTTTAACTAGACTACTATCCACAAAGTTTAACGTGTAGTCCGCTATGTACCTTCATCATTTTTCTAGACGTTCATTGCTGAACATTATCTATTATTAGTATCTTAAAAGGAGCTCGACACGATACGATATGCCGGTTAGACCCAGGGGCTTCCTGCGGTGTTATAGCCTAATACATGGTTGCACAGACTTATTAAGACTAGGGGCCACTCGGGCAAATCATGAACTGGGCGGGCCGGCCGCCAGAAGTATAGGTAATTAAACACAATAAAGAATTGATAATAATTTATTAAAATTGAAAAAGAATTAATTAATTGGAAGCGTGGCACTGCATAGTGCTTACAATCTTTTTTATGTTTGGCGTAAATTTACTTGTAGCAACACGTAAAACTGCTTCCAAACTTTCATTTGCAAGGCGGTTTCGATTTTTTGTTTTATTATTATTGAGTATTGAAAAAGTTTGTTCACATATATAGGTAGAACCAAACAAGCTGGCACATTTCAGAGCGTTTATGCGCAACTCTTCGTACATATTTTTATCAATGCAACGGTAAAAGTTCAGCAAGTCTCCTTCGTTGAATTTGTTGCGTAAATCTTGGTCGTTTTGAATGTCGATAATTTCTAACTGCATTGACTCTGGAGCATTCTCAACTGAAATCGTGAAAGGATTGCTGAATATGTCCAACAGAGGTTTCACTTTTTTAAACTCCGAAAATCTGTCTTGAAAAGATTGAATCAATATATCTAGCTTTTCAACATAACTGAAATTAAGCGCAGTTTTGTTAAATTTTTCTGCCATTTTCTTATAATTCGGAAAATGATTGTAATTTCCAGAATTCAATTGTGATTTGAAAAGTGTCAGCTTGCATTGAAAGGATGATACATGAGCGTAGAGCTGGGATATCAGTTGATTTTTACCTTGAAGCCGTGTGTTCAAGACATTCAAATGATTTGTAATGTCAACTAAAAAAGCCAAATCACACAACCAATCAGGATTTTTAAGTTCCGGGACATCCCTTTGCTTTTCCGCCAGAAATATTCCAATTTCTTCTATTAAATTTAGAAATCGTTCCAGTGTCAATCCACGACTTAGCCACCTTACTTCTGTATAATACAGTAAATCTCCGTATTCGCTTTCGATGTCATCAAGGAATTGTTTGAATTGTCTGTGGTTGAGTCCTCGAGATTTTATGAAATTTACAGTCGAAACTACCACTTTCATGACATTTTGAAATTGACATGATTTTTTTAGAACAGAGGGCTTCCTGGTGTATAATGCAGTGAATCTGCATGAGATCTTCAGCGTTTATGTTTTTTACTTGCAGATGCTTTTTCAGCAAAGTAACTAACCCGGAATTAACACCAATCATCGAAGGAGCACCGTCAGTCGCAACTCCCGATAATTTTGATAAGTCCAAATCAGTTTTTGAACACTCATCCAAAAGTACATTGAGTATATCAACTCCTTTGGTTTGACCTTTCAATGAACACATTCCTAATAACTCTTCTAAGACTTCAAAATCTTGAGTAACACCTCGTATGAATATGAGAAGTTGAGCTGTGGAACTAATATCAGTGGATTCGTCGAGAGCTAATGAAAAAAATTCAATGGTCTTAGTTTTTTCAATTAATTGTTCCGCAATATTACCTGACAAAGACATAATTCGTCTTTGGACAGTCATACGATTCAGTTGAATTTTCTCAAACTTTTTTGCTGCTTCTGGACACATTTTCTTAACGGCAATTTCTATGCATTCTTTTACAAAATCGCCATCATTGAAGGGGCGACTTCGCTTTGCTATCATTCGAGAAATTTCATAACTAACTTCTGTAGCTGTTTCTGAATCTTGAATGGGTTTTGTAAACATAGCTTGCTGACCAATAAGCTCCCGTTTTAAAGACAACATTTTTTGCTTTCTTAATTCGCCTGTCAACTTGGTAAAAGAAGGATGCTGCGTTTCATAGTGCCTTTTTACATTATATTCCTTTGCAATCGCAACAGAATTCTTGCAAATTAAACAAACGACTTTGTTATGCGACCATACAAAAAAGTATTTCTCAGTCCAAATTTCTTGAAACTGCCGATTTTCATCTTTAACCTTACGTTTTTTACTAGGTCCTGGCTTCTCCATGTTGCGTTCTAATCCTGGCTAGGATTAACAAAGCACCTAAAAACAATTACAGTACCTAATTAAATTACCCGTCCTTTTTTAAATTATCAAAAATAATTGGTTGAATATTATTCCTCAGAAATTTTAAGATTTTTATACAGATTTTATATCTGAAATAATGAAGTAATTAAACAGTTAAAGAAATTCTGATAAAAATAGTAATTTATTTGTTTTATTTTAATATTTGGCCAATATTAAAGCTAAATTGGATTAAATATGATTAAATAGGTAGGGAAACACTTAGTTGTGGCGTGGCGTGTAAATAGCCACAGTCCAGCGGGATCGTAATCGTAATTAAATAATGCGTGGCGGCGCTGTGGGTTCTGGATTCTACTAATCTCGACAAGTGGTTAATATTAAAGCTCCACTTACCGTTCTGAAGACTGCTGATGTCTCTTCAGGCTTCAGGATGTTGTTGCGGTCAGCCCCACAGTATAACACGACGAAGGAAGGGAAGGAATGCGGACAGTATAAATTAGGTTATATAAAGGTGCGGGCGCGTTACATCTAGCACAGCGAGCGAGGATACGTGTGCGATGCGTTGGAATATTGCGGTGCGAATGCGTAACCTCGTAAGGGTCGCTAAGGGAAGAAAAGGGTGAAGGAGGCGGGGGCGGAATTGTGCAACAAAGGCACCAAATGTGGGACGCAGACGTGGGAACAACTTACCCGGAAAAGACAAAGTATCTGCGAAACAAATTAGCGCCCCAGGTGGTACATGTGGAAGTCAATAAATAACTCATTTGTCAAGACCAGTAAAAAATCTACCCATCTTGGCGTCACCACACTTATTAATGACAGAGTTCTACTTACGATTTCACAACAAAATTATACACGGCACTTGACGGGTTAACACTGCAACAGGAAATCTACGTTGAATGTGGATCAAAATATATGACACCGGCCAGTAGAGTTAAAATCTACTCTAGAACTATTGCCTCCCCAAAACACTATTAAACTGCACTTATTCTCAATCACTTATACTTCGCTTTGTATTTTCGAGCTTATTTCTTTCTGTTGACACTTCACAGTTCACTCAAATTAAAACCGAACTGACGCGAGCAATCAGGACTTCGTGACTATTTCTATCTCGCTTGCTCACACCGCGATAGAAATTCTTGATTTCTCTACTATTTTGAACTTTATATAAAGGCGGCAAGCGATGGTACTTGACTTAGCATTTTTGGGCGCTAGATCCAAATAGCGCGCGCGCGAGATTCAAATTACTTTTCGAACATATTTTGTCTTGGAATAGAATTCGATATTTCGGAATGTACGAGAGTATTATTTTTGCTGTCGGCGGGCCACCAGTATTCGACTGGCGGGCCGCATGCGGCCCGCGGGCCGCGGTCTGTGCATCCATGGCCTAATAGGAAGCTAAATCGGTGACGCCTCATACTTAGACAAATGCAGCATTGGTAGATCTACTATTCAACGCTATACATTTGCATACATATTAAAGTATGTCTATAAATTTTGCTCAGATCAGGTTAATAAAAGTGTTTATTGTTCCAACAATTTATTACACTACAAATTATTTAAATACTTATACGAAAAGTAAACATAATAGAACACGTTCGTACACAAACACGAAAAAGAAAACTTTATAGAAACATTTCATTATATTTTCCTGATTTCATAAAAAATATCGTACGAACTAAACTATTGTAAACTTTCTTTTAATAAAATTTACTGATGTTATATTGGAATTTGCATTTTATGTTTTACTTTTAAATCAATGAATAGACTACTTTATCAATAGATATTTGAAAGATATAGACCTGTTGAAATGAAAGGCACAACTACAATAAAGACCATACCTCAATCAAATTAAATTATAATCTCTATTATTTCACAACAATCATTTAATTTCAGATTAGAAAGATCGATTCTAAATTGAATATATAAGCAGACTTTGCACATGCTATAAATTTTAGAGGAGAAAAATGGGGTACTAAGCTTATATGAGTTTTTCTTAGCCTGAAGGTATTTAACCACTAAATATTATTAAAAAAAAGTCGCCCGCCACGGCCGTTTCGATAAACTTTCTTTTATATGTACATTATAGTCAGAAGAATTGTATGTAAGAAAAAAATAATATGACGGTACGAAGTTCGGCAGTCCAGCTAGTCTATATACATAAAATAAAACAGAGTCCCCAAAACCTGTCTCTTTGTAAATGATTTTTTCAAAATCTACTGAAATGAAAAAAGTTTGGTAAGAAATTTTTAGAAACACTAATATTACTTGTAAACTATAGCTCTTTTCCGCAAGATAATTGTTTGCAGAAAACATCTACAAATAAAACTTTTGTTTACTTCATACTTCTACAATATTTATAGTGTATTTCTCCATTCTTAATTGGTCTTTGGTCACTTGAATGAAAAATATTTTTGTTAAAGTATCCTTTGAATCAAGTTGCTCTGCGATAAGGTTGTGCGTTCCACTCAACAAGTCCTTATATAAACAATTTATTCCGTCATCCAGTAGAACCGGGAACCAAACCTGGCTGGTTTCTTTTCTGCCGATTCTGGTAGTTCTGGGGTAGCATCTGGATATACCGCCTTCTCCTCCACTGGTGGTTTAGGCCTAGATACAACAGGAGAGAAAACAGTAGTAAACTAATAATATCTGAGTAGAATGGATATAATTAAATTTTTAATCACTCCTTAGTTTATGTTAGTTTTTACCATGGCAATAACTTGTTTGAATTAGAAAAAATATATACCTCTTAGTATCATGGACTCTAGCCTCACAGAAATAACCAAAAGCTGGACGTTCTAAATTCAGCTTCTCAAGCATACAGCCATCAAATACACCCTGGGTGTTGCGGCAGCTGCAAATTATTAAACATATCTTTAATTAAACATAAATATGAGTTAAGTTGTCATAGTTAAGCCTACTAATATTATCTTCACCCTTCATTGATTTCTGTAAAAACTTATAAGTAAAATCTGTTTATGTAACAATATCATCTATGTGTTATGTGCTACTTTTCCAGATTGCACAAGATGGTTATGATGAAATGTAACCAATCATAGGATCTATATTTTGAAAAAGACAATTACCAATTACATCTATGTGTGCTACTTTTCGAGATTGTACAACATGGTTATGATGAAATGTAACCAATCATAGGAACTATATTTTGTAAATAGCAACAGCAGAGTCTCTTGCCGGCTCTTTTGAGTAAGATCAATTTTTCAAACTGATAGTAAAGTCAACAATTCAAAAAATATTGTTTACATATCAACTTGCAAAAAGAATAGTTTGACAATTACAAGGGGTAATGTTATTAATGTGATATGTTTAACACTGTTTCTATCCACATATCTGACAATCAAAATAAATAATTAGGAACAATAAGATAAATTGAAAACATAAACACAACATAGAATATCTAAATATCTCTCAAGAGAAAAATCATTTAGGCAATTTAATATACATTCTCTTGTTTTCTAATTTGAATGTTTATACGCACTGTTGAAGGCCGAAATCACCAGAGCTCTTATCAATACAGTTAGTGTATTGATTAAATTCAGCTAGGCAGGTTTTCTTCACCTTTCGGAAGAACTCCATTGTGCAAGCAGTAACAGCTTTTCCCTCATTGATACATTTCCTAGGGTCTTTCTCCTCAAATCTGCAGAGCATAAATTCCTGGAATGAGTACAATTATTATTTTATACTGAAACTAGCATTGAAGCATTGAATGATCTTATAAATGAATATAAACTGAGTAGGTAACAATTATGAAAATTATAAAGATCTAGAAAAAGAGAAGAGACTTCAGTTTTTAATTGGAAAGCATTTCTAGTTTCTTCATTCTTCTTTAAGTAGATAGACAAATGCTTCAGTACAAATGTATGTCCTGTTTTCAATCCAATAGTGCATTCAACAGTAAAAATCTTCACTTATTATTATTTGAAATAAATGATATGCAATATGGCATACAAATATAATTTAAAAGTACAGCTGATTTTTTCACATATTGATCGAATGATGAACCACCATTATTTATTAAAAAACAGAGATAAATAACAGCAATAATATGTAATATTTAGTTTGCAACTATGTTTTGTAGTTTTGTATTTAAAACGAAATTATATTCTTATAGTCTTAAGGTAATAAGGGATAAAATGTTTTATAATAATAAAAAGTTTTCAAAATAATTATTATCATATCAAAACATAACCTACGTTATTGTGATTATGCAATCGATTATATTCAAAATGCAGTTTCGTGCTAACTAACATAAGCCATAAAACTGAAAAACACTAAAATTACCAATAAGAGAAAGCCAGTCACTTACATTATTGACTTGTTCACAATATTTTCCTAAATGAAAGGAACCAGCTCTCAAAGTTGCAGTGGATAAATTCACTTCATCTACAGTTAACTCGGATTCTTCCGGTAAATGGATATCGGCAGTCACCACCATTTTGGTCTCAATTAAATTTTGCTGCTAATTTAGAATATTTTATGCCAATTTAATTATAAAGTTTTTTCTGTTAAAACCGTGGAAGAAACTAAAGGAAACTTGATGATTTATGAAACCATCCCAATTTACTTAAAACGAGATGGTTATATGTATTAGGCTTGTGTATAAAAGAGAAAAAATACATAGAACTATAAAATTTAATTTTGCCGAGTTTTACTGGCAATCGACGTCAATTAGACATTGACATGTGCAAAGTAATCCTCTACACGCAGTTTCATAAGATTATATTCGTCTACTTATTAGCTAATAATGAGATAAATTATAAAATAAAAAAGAAATTTGCATGCTGATTAATTTATTTTTAAAACTCAAATTAATAACACAATGACTAGAGTAAAATAGAAATAACACTGTCAGACATCTTTGAACATGTGATTTATATCAGTAAATTTCTATCGTCTTCCGTAAGAATTTTCTTGCTCTTGAGTCAATCTTGAAAGTTCTTCATCTAAAATAATAAGAATGAATATATATATTTTATTAATTATAATTAGTCAAATAAATATAACGGTGAGCCCAATGCAGATTTTTGAATTGACCTTCATAGACTAGGTACTCCTAGACTAATGCTACAATATTTATATTATGTCCTATGTGTAAAGTAAGTTAAAGGATAGTATTAAATATAATTAACTATTATTAATAATATAAAGTAATAATTCTAGAATTTCCTTACGAAGACGTCTTCTGAAGTACGACCTGTGGGTACTAACATTTCGAAGTATTTATGTAATGGCTGCTCTTCATAATCAGCGATTAGAAACGATTAAGCGCGAGTACAATCGTTTAGTGCATACTCGGCTGTACTCGCCAATTATCTTCTGAGATCGCCTACAACCGGGAATTGGAAAAATTGTGATAGAATTATTTAATCAAAAAATCTTCCACTTTTGTAGTAAGAGCAAAGTAACGTCTACTTCATAAATATTTTTTTTTAAATAACCCGAAAATTATCAGTTTTCCGATACGCATCAAAGGGAATCGACAGTCGATACGTATATATTACCGTGTTGTGCCGATTATAGTAGATCTACGATCATCGCCGATGGTCAAGAGCAGGTATAAGCATTTGTTAGTTTACCTATGCGTTGGTTAAAAAATACCCACCATTCATAATTACTGAATTTTCCGCTGGCATTTGATATAATTTTGGAATATCGTAGCGATTTAACTGAAATAGAAACAAAATATCATAAAATATGTGAAAAAAACCGTTTTCGATACATAAATAAAAATAGCTTCTAAAAAAATCAAAACTAGATGAAAGTCTAAAAATTCGTACATCGTCACAACCAATAAACTGTTGTACACAATTTACTATTGAACTCAGGTATCGTTAAAACTTTAATATACTAGACATTATTACTTGAAGCTGGCGGTTAACTGCGCCTAGTTAAGTCTCTTTTCATCTCCAGAAGTATTATACTAACATAACATGAGATGAAAGTGATCTTTCATCTCATCATGTTATGTTAGTATAATTAAAAATTCACTACTATTAGACGTAACTTGCCATAAGTTTTTAAGCGTTGTCAACTTTTGCCATTTTTCCATAGCATTCGTTAGACCATATTGGTTGGCTTTCAAAAGTTTCGTCGTGAGCGACCAAGTTTAGAAATAGTATATAATCATTCGCAACCCGATATAGTTCTCTAGTAACTCCAATAATTAAAAATAAATAATATTTTCTTATATAGTAGATGGACCTCCACTGTTAGACATACTTCTCTTTAAGGTATTTCCAACGTTAAGTCTCGATAGTGGCTTAGTAACGGAATTACATAAATTGAAAATATTATCGGCTTTTTAGCTATTATTTGGTAACTTACCGAATCATAATTTCTTCGCCCCATTCTTGGTATGGTTTTACTTGGAATAGTTTTAATAACATAACCCATGAGCCCTTGATCAAATGGATCTGATTCGCTGCTTCTACCTACTCGCGGAACATTGTTTGGTTTTATAAATGAACATTCGTTTTCAGTTAACACGTAGATTAAGCAGAATGCAATTAGAGCGTATGCGGACTTAGCAGCCATTTTAAAAATTGCGGTAATCTTTAGCGGGAATATGCTTCTGTTGCTGAGTTTAGAAACTTCTGTTCTTTATTTCATGATAGTAAGGTATTTTATACTGACTAAATTCGATTACTCCCACATGGGAGATAATATCGAAACCCGTATTAGTCTTACTAGCATACTAATAAGTTTAGATTTGTATCAGTGAACAATAAGATTTTTATCAAACACGTATTCTCATGGGCACAGTGGTAAATTGGTCATACATGATTTTTTTACGCAACTATAAAAATTGATAAAATTGCAGAATTTATACTTCTAAATGTACTTGGAGATATAACAGTAGAAATAAAGGGCTGACCAAGTTTAAGAAGTCAAGTTTCTGTTAATTTTGAATAATATAGCCAGACCGATTTCTTAACTTAAAACCATTATCAACTGAAAACATCTCGCGAGAAACTAAACGGCGGCTCCTATGGTAATAGTAATAGCATAGTGGTATATTCTATTAACGCGTAACACCTAATTTTCTTAGGTTCGAATCTATGTAACCAACAATAAAACAACTTTCTTACAACTGATACAACTTTCTTACAAGTGACATAACTGTCTTACAAGTGACATAACTGTCTTACAAGTGACACAACTTTGTTACAAGTGACACAACCTTCTGGATAACTTCACGACATTGTATGTGAGTTATAGTTTCTTAAACAATCTTAAAAGCATAAATAGACCTAACTTGTGGAGAATAAATATCACTAGTCCTAACTACGACTAAAAGGAAAAATAGGGCGTAACAAAAAGAACCTACAGTAGGCGTCTTTGCACTTTCACATTCATAACTTTGCACTTAGCTTTCTGTACATGTAATTACATAGGTGGCAAGCATATGGTGGTATATAAAACGCAATAAAAAAAGTTTTTATTTTAATAATTATAATTTATTTTAAAAATAATTTAAATTTCAAATTATTTATCTTCGTTGTAACGTAGCCGGCAAAAACACTTGGTATTTAGGTGTACAGCCTCCTTTTGCTATGACCGCGCGGACCACAGAGAACGGATCTAGTTTCTTTTTAACAACCAGGAACCTGTAGAAAAAAAAGGTAATAAAAAGGATTATGAAAAGATGCGTAACTTTTTTGGAATCTATAATAATACCGTTTTATAGTAAGATTTGCAATTTACGCACATTCCAGGTATTTAACGAAGGTTTTACACCAGAAAGCGCATACAGAATTGTAAATAACTAGCGAATGCTATATATACATATATAGTTGAGGATAATCCAATATGAAAACTGTCGAGTAAAAGCTGTTAAAAGGATTTATCAGGTTAAACGGTCCTTCATATCCCTTCTTTGTAGAGATCCCTGTAACATTAGCATGCAAATTCTTTTCACGTCATAACTTATCTCTATCGAGATCCTGAAAGTCTTGGATACTAATCAGAACTTGACGACGGACTGCAAAGTCCGTCTTCCAATAATAAAGCCTTACATTTGCTTGCAAATGGGAAAGTCCTATTTGGGGGACATGGAATGAAATCCAATTAAATAAATTCTGTAAATTTATATTTAAAGTACTAACCTAGGCTAAGTTATTTTGTAACTAACACAATGGACGCAATTTTTCAAATACAATAGACAGTAATAATATGAAATGAAATGAAACTGTTTATTCTACAAATGTGCTACATAACATATACAAATATATAGAATAGCGGCCTGTTACAATCCCACTGCTAGGAATAGGCCTCCTCTCTCCGTTTCTGGAAAGAAGGGTTGGAGCTAAGACCTACCACGCTGCTCCAATGCGGATTGGTAGGTTACACATATCACCAGAATTCTCTAGAGATATGCAGGTTTCCTCACGATGTTTTCCTTCACCGAAAAGCGTGCGATAAATTGCAATTACCAATTAGACACATGAGTTTTAATAGAAAAACTCATTGGTGCCTGCCCGGGTTTGAACTCGTGTTCCCCTGGAAAGAGTCGCACCAAATTTAATTGCAGAATGCAGAAAAGAATTCAACTCAGCATAATACTGTGTGCCTCGAAAGGAAGCACACAGAACTGATTTTCAGCTAAAGCCTCGTGAGTGTGAGTCACGGACAACAACTGATTGAACTGACTACCTCCTAAAATAAATGACATTCATTTACAAAAGTAATAATAAAATTATTTTGCTATAAACCGCGATACAGTAAATAGAAAATATATATAGTGCTAAATGTATAGTGGACATGTAGTCCATATGGACTACATGCAGGATTCGTAAAAACATATGCACAAACCTCCACCACTGCCACCACAATACACAAGCACTACACAGGTTCACTATTACAAACTCAACAATCGTTTCGCCCCGCAACCGAAGCATCATCAGGAGATAGACTCCACGACAAAATCGCAAAGCCAAAGCTTTGTTTGCATTATTGTTTGTATATTGTTTGCATATGTTTTTACTAATCCTGCATGTAACGGGTATGAAAAAACGTATAGTCCACTATACATTTAGCTCTATATATATTTTCTATTTACTGTATCGCGGATTAAAGCAAAATAATTTTATTATTACTTTTCTATTATGGATCTCCGCAAAGTAACGCCTAATTCTATAAATTATTTAAAGACATTCATTTATTTAAATAGTACTTGTAAGTACTCAGTACCGCCGTGTAGTATCCGACTGAGTAGAATGGACCACCCAATTTCTTACCGAGGTGTCGTAAAAGGCGAAGTAAGGTAAGTTGATGTCAGGCAGGTGGCCGGTCGTAAAATACATAGCCGAATCATGTGACAACATGTTTATAACATGTTGTTCCGACCCGAGAGTGGGATAAGGGCAGCATGATGATGTAAGTACTATATGCCTTTCTGGAGATTTTTTATCCAACTCCACGAACCCCAGTAAGTAACAATACTTATTATATTCAATCAAGAGATGAATTTTCGTATTACAAAAAAGAGCCATACATCTACAATTTAATTGCGTGATTCCCTGCGAGAGAAGTTTAAGGAAATAGCTATTCTTACATTTGCTTCACAGTATATTTAAAAAAACGTAATTTTTGTACATGAAAATATAAAGAATTATAAAACGATAGGTGATGTATATAATAGACAAAGTAGGAACCGACATAAGCTTGCGACTCCTGCGTTGCGCCTAGCAATAGTACGTAAATCGTTTGTGGGTTTGGGTATAAGATTCTATAATAAAATTCCGAAATCAATTTTGGTCATGCCATTACAGCAGTTTAAAAACAATGTTAAAAAGATGCTGATACAGAAAGCCTACTATACTGTTGAAGATTACTTAGATGATAATAGTGTGGATATAGGTGCACTTCTACCCTGTACAAGACAGTAATAACTAAATGTAAATAGTTTTAAGATTTATATTTTAAAAAGAGTTTCTTGCTGGTTCTTCTCGGTAGGAACAGCTTTCCGAACCAGTAAAGTTGACGATTTACAAGCACTTGTTTACAAGTTTACTGGAATAAAGAATATTTTGAATTTGAATTTGAATACATCCGCAATTATTTCATTACCTGTCCACAGTTCCGTAACTCTTTGATACCAGTCCAGCTTTCTGGGCGCACTGGTGCAGTATGGCCCTTTCCTCTTTGCTGAAATCGCTGCTGAACACCAGGTCCACGTCGACCGTATCAGAGGCGATGTACCGCCTCATCAGATCATGACCAGCTTTCCTTAGCTGACGGATATCCGTCGTGTGGCTTCCTAGACCTGCGCGATTTACCTAAACAGTATTTTGCATTATCTAATCTGTATAGCTGTTGCTCCCTCTGAATTTTCCCGTTTTCGACTTCCCCTCTTCTACTTATGTGCAGAGCTGTGATAGCCTAGCGGTGAGACCGTGCGACTCTTTCGAGGGGAACACGAGTTCAAACCCGGGCAGGCACCAATGAGTTTTTCTATTAAAACTCATGTGTCTAATTGATAATTGCAATTTATCACACGCTTTTCGGTGAAGGAAAACATCGTGAGGAAACCTGCATATCTCTAGAAAATTCTAGGGATATGTGTAACCTACCAATCCGCATTGGAGCAGCGTGGTAGGTCTTAGCTCCAATCCTTCTCTCCAAAACGGAGAGAGGAGGGCCTTAGCCCAGCAGTGGGCATAATAAGGGGCTGTTACTTTACATATGTGCATTATATTTATTTTACAGAAGTAAAATAAATATAACGGCGGATGGACTAGAGATGGACTAGGAGTGAAAATAATCGATTTTTCCCCCTTCAAAATTAATCGATTTATAAAAAATTGACACGAAACGAAAGTATCGATTTATTATTACTGGCCCGTTGGTGCAGTTGGCAGTGACCCTGTCTTCGGCTCCGTGGGTCGCGGGTTCGATTCCCGCCGAAAACAAACATTTTCTATTTAGGATTTGTTGGTTCTTCGAGTCTGGATGTATATATGTATTTAAGTATGTATTTAAAACTATATATGTAGTATATTTACCAGTTGACTGTCACCCATAACACAAGTATTAAGTTACTTACTTTGGGGACGGACGACCGTGTGTGTAAATGTCCCATATATTTATTATTATTATTAATAAATGTTTTTTTTCTGAATATTAAAAAATTGCTTTTTATTTTAATAATTAATAAGAATAAAGACTAATTCAAGTGGACAACTACGAATAAAAAATAACAGATGCGCCGTTTGCGAAATTCGAGTGTGTTATTTGGCTACATTGATTTTATCCAACAACGCATATCAAATTTTTTTAAAAAACGACGGTAATCAAAGATATATAATAAACGAAATTTTGAAATCAATTATTGTGATAAAATAACCGATTAACTTTCCTATGGGAAATACACATTTGTATAATAACTACAAGTCAGTATGTAAAAGTGATATCCGACTGAATAGAATAGAACACCCTCATTTCTTACCGAGGTATCGTAAAAGACGACTAAGATAAGTTGACGTCAGACAGGCGGTCGTAAAATACTTAGCCAAAACATGTAAAATGTTCAAAACATGTTATTCGGACCATGCTTAGAGTGGGATAAGGGCATGAGAATGGCGGTAGCATATAATATTTTTTATTTGATGGAATTTGCCTCACCATTTGTAAGTGCGGTTTGATCGGTTCAGCAATCCCCTGCGAGTCTGCGCCCAAACCACCGCCCTTCCAACCCATTAGCTTCATCATCCTGACAAAAATCATATCAATGACTCCTTTGAACGAACAGATTTAATTCAGACTTTATACACTGAAAAAGTAATACCACCATACCAGATATGAGAACGATAGTCCAATCTATATTTACTTTGACTGGCCCGTTGGCGCTGTGGGTAGTGACCCTGCCTTCAGCTCCGCGGGTCGCGAGTTCGATTCCCGCCGTGGACAAACATTTTCTATAAACAAATTGTTGGTACTTCGAACCTGGGTGTGTATTTGTATTTAAGTATGTATTTAAACTTATATATGTAGTATATCTACCAGTTGTCCGTCACCCATAACACAAGTATTAAGTTACTTACTTTGGGGACGGATGACCGTGTGTGTAAATATTTATTATATAGATGTTACCGACTAGACTACTTTAATTAAAAAACCAGTTAATTCAGTGAATTATTTTAGCCACAAGAATTATTTTCAATCAAATGTAATAACTCACTTAGTTGCAACACTGTTTTCTACAGGAGTACCGAACCTTGCCTCTTGCCCTCTGCCTAAGAAAAGCAAATATAATATTGATAATATTGCAATTTATGTACTTTTTGTGCGACACATAAACTAAAGAAATATGAGCCGTGCAAAGGCGGTCTTGTGGTTAAGAACAATCTCTAGCAGACAACCTTTGGAGAAAGAAGAAACATTGTGACCAAAAAAGTTTTAAATATGATTGTGTATGGATATATGACTAGAGCAGCCATACTCAACCTTTTTTTTCTCTGGGCCACATAGTCGCTATTGCTACACCTCGCGGGCCGCTACAGTCTAAAATTTAGTTTTTAAATTATTTTTACACCATTATTGTACCGTTCTTCTTCTTTCTCCTACCCTTATCCCACTCTAAGTGGGGTCGGTACAACATGTTTTCCTCTTCCATTCTCTTCTATCATTCGTCAACTCTGGCGCTACTCCTTTTATATGCATGTCATGCTTCACACATTCCAACCATCTCTTTTTAGGCCTCCCTCTAGTCACATATCCATCCACATTCATATCCAACACTCGTTTAGTCACATGATTTTCATCCCTCCTCATTACATGTCCATACCATCCCAATCTTGCACCTCTCATCTTTTCTACAATGGGCGCAACTTTCATACTTCCCCTTATATACTCATTTCTTATTTTATCCAATCTTGTCACACCACACATCCACCTTAACATTCTCATCTCATTTGCATGCACTCTTCTTTCATCCATCTTTTTCATTGCCCAACTTTCTGATCCATACATTACGACAGGTCTTATGACCGATTAATAAATTTTCCCTTTAAGTTTAAGGGGCATTCGGGGGTCACATACTGTCCCTGAGACCTGTCGCCACTTCATCCATCCTGCATTCATTCTATTCCTATTCCTACCACACCATTATTGTACCGTTATCAATTAAAATTCTAATGTCTTTCTAAAAATGCTGTAATAGGCTTCGGGCCGCATAAAAAAGTCCAGCGGGCCGCAGGTTGAGTATGGCTGGACTAGAGGGAGTCCGAGAAAAAGGTAGATGGATTGTGTAAGTATGATGTTATCTATAAAATTCTCGTGTCAAAATGTTACTTACCATACTCCTCGGAAACGGCTCGACCGAGTATTATGAAATTTTATATGCATAAGTAATAATAAAATTATTTTGCTATAATCCGCGATACAGTAAATAGAAAAAATATACAGTGCTAAATGTATAGTGGACTATCCGTTTTTTCATACCCGATACATGCAGGATTCGTAAAAACACATGCACAAATCTCCACCACTGCCACCACAATACACAAGCACGAGCATCTTGTCGTAGAGTCTATCTCCTGATGATGCTTCGGTTGCGGGGCGAAATGATTGTTGAGTTTGTGATAGTGAACGTGTGTAGTGCTTGTGTATTATGGTGGCAGTGGTGGAGGTTTGTGCGTGTGTTTTTACGAATCTTTCATTTATCGGGTATGAAAAAACGGATAGTCCACTATACATTTAGCAATATATATTTGTTCTATTTACTGTATCGCGGATTATAGCAAAATAATGTTATTATTACTTTTCTATTATGGATCTCCGCAAAGTAACGCTTAATTCTATAAATTATTTTATATGCATATTCATAAGTTTCAGAATCGGCTACTATCATTATTTATTATATTTACTACTACTATTATTCATCCCCATAAGTAATAAGGGTTGTCCACTCCCAATATTTTTTTTTATTGATTTTTTTTATAATATATTTATATGGGAAAACAACATTTGCCGGGTCAGTTAGTAAGTTTATAAAATGAATATCGCTAGAGTAGACGCATTATAGAAGAGAATGGATAATGAAAATATAGTGGGATAAGAGTAAGAGAATGATGATGGATGTCAATTATACATATGAGTAGCCCATTCTATATTTAAATTTAAGAAAAATAACTTAATAACTTTATTGAATACACTTACATACAGATGAAAACTTAAACTTAACCTGTGCAAAGGACTATATAATCGCAAAGTTGTTAGTGAAAGAATCTTATGTTATAAAGAACGGAAGATAGAAAATTCAGAAGATGGCAGAATATTAGACAAATGCCAAGACGAAGGTGAAAGAAGTCAACGACGACTTCTCCAGTGGCAGGAAGGTGGAATAATAGAAAAAGAAATTCATACCTGAAACATCACTAGCTGATATTTTATCGCCTTGCGCTATCCATAGTTCCTTTATTAAAACGCTGACTAATTCTTCACGCAACCTCTGAAATAAACAAGTTAATTTAAAAAGCTTAAAAAAAATCATGCCTCTACTGTTAACCGTTGAGGAGTTCTCTCGTTTGGAGCCAACCCTGGTTGCTGCCAGGTATTTCTGCCTGACACTGCTGTATCAGGTCATGCTTATTATTAACATTGTCAAAGGATTGGACCAGTATGTAAAATTTCATCTCAATCGGACACCGGGGAGTGGGTGAATATTAACTTGCGAGATTCCAGCTTCACATACATACATATCATTCTTCTGCCCTTATCTCACTCTAAGTGCGGTCGGCACAACATGTTACAAACATGTTGTCACATGATTTGGCTACGTACTTTACGACCGGCCGCCTGCCTGACGTCAACTTATCTTAGTCGCCTTTTACGACACCTCGGTAAAAAATGAGGGTGGTCTATTCTATTCTGCCGGATACCACACGACGTCTTCACATACATACATATATGGCAAGTTAAATAAGAGCATTTTAAAAATTGCACGGTACATTAAATATTATTCTTTGAACTGCTGTATAGTATAATTTATTATATATACTGTATTTTTCAACTGATCAATCGTCTACCTCAGTCAGGTTTGGCAAACCTATAACATTAATGTGCCATATATTCTGAACGAATATTTTATGACATCATTGCCGTGCTATAAAAAAGGTTGACTGTGATTACTGGATAAAACATTATGATATCAAATCAAACTCTTTATTTAATAACAAAAGGTACGTGCAATGTTACAAGCGAAGTTGAATTATGTAAAAAAATTATGCAACTTCTATTGTTGCACGTCACTGACGTGTCAAAAGTATTGCCATCAATGGTTCGCCATCCCTGACCAATGCCAAACTTTGATCGTGTAGGGTTGCCATTTGATACAAATTGCTGGACAAAATTAGTAATTTAGGTCCCAAGCTTGTCTATTTGTGTATACAAGTACAGGAATGTGTAATCTACGAGTAACAGGTGTTTTTTTGTCTAGTCTAAATCTAGTCTAAAAAAAACAGAAAACTCTAAGTTGGTGTCCTAAGTTTGCATCACTGTAAGTGTTAATATAAAATAAAGCAACGACCTGTTATCCCACAGCTGGGCATAGACCTCCTCTCAAATTTTTGGGGAGAAGGGTTGAAGCTAAGCCCCACCACGCTGATCCAATGCGGATTGGTAGGTTACACATATCCCTAGAATTCTCTGGAGATACGCAAGTTTCTTCAGGATGTTTTCCTTCACCTAGAAGTTGGTGATTGCAAATATCACATAAGTAAAACACATAAGCTGTGACAGAAAAACCCCTTGTAGCCTTGTCCGAGCGGGACAGATCCGGGAAGTCGCGCAAGGGATGCAGGGACCTTCGGGTGTTCCGAACAGGGTTTATGAGACGCCCATCTCATAAACCGAGGCGGTCGATGCATTAGGTGCTCAGGATGCATCGTCTAGCAGAGACCGAGACAACTTTTAGAGAGGCACCGATACAGTGGTGGTGCACTCTGGGGTTCAGAGATGCTGCTGGATGGCGGCAATGTGAACAACGGTACCTTCACCCCGCCACTAGCAGCCTAGGTATAGCACATAGGTCGTTTTAGTCGGTGCAAGTCCGACATAAACGTCGCCTGTCTCCGTCAGGCGGCGGTACCCAAAAGGAGTTTATTCCTGTATAAAAAAAACTGTAGCCTGTCTAATTTAAAACGTTGAACCTAAGGAAAGAGTCACACGGTATTACCATTCAGCTATTAAAGCTCTTTCACAGTTCAGGAAAAACGAGATAATGCAATTTATTACTCTAAGTGTTAATATATTCATTTATACACACAAAAACCTATTAAGAGATATGAAAAGGGGGCAGATACGTACGTTCCATGCAATTATTTCAACTGTGGCTTTCGCACATGCTTTGGTTGCACCAGTAGCCTGGGCCACCAGAATGCCATTTATCAACAGGGAGTAGCAGTTGTCTTTAAACGTATTCACCAGAGGTACGTGGCATACTTGACAACTGCCTGAAAGAAATTCAAAAACATTTGTTTTAGAAAAAATATATATTATATTCATACTACAACATTTGACTGGCTCGTTGCCACAGTTGGCAGTGACTCTATCTTCCGCTCCACGAGTTGCGGGTTCAATTTCCGCCGAGAGCCAACATGTTCTCTAACAATTTGTAAGTTCTTTGAATTTTTATTTAGGTTTGCATTCAAAATTGTATATGTATATATTTAACAGTTTTCTGACAGAAAACTGTTAAATATATTTACTTACTTTGGGGACGAGCAACTGTGTGTAAATGTCTCATATACTTATTATGTACAGTAGCTCTTTATTCACGTTTCCTTCATTCGCGTTTTGACTACTCGCGGACTAAAAAAATACGACTCAAGTCCTGGTTCCTCAAATCGTAGATTAAGATTGTTTTATTCGTAGATCGAATCGGTACATCGGTACATACATATATGTACCTAAATAAAAACATTGGGTATCCTTTGTCAACGCCTCAAGTGTAATAATAAAAACATAATCAAAATAGATCTTATTACAACCACGCCTAGTTTGGGTTTTCGAAATCTGAAAAATCTTAGTGAAGGTTTTTTTTTTGAAATTTGAAAGTTTTTTTATGAAAATTGATCCATGAATGGAACGAAGTCTTATTTTTAAAAGGCAAATCAGCAATTTGCCTTTTAAAAGCAGCCTGCCTGCAGTTTGAACATGTGTCACTCGCGAACAAGTTGCACAGTCTTACCGCTGGGCTATCATAAAATAAAAATGTTGTATCCTGTTCAACAATGGCTAGGCTGATATACTTCTTTGTGGAGGAGTGATTCAGGTTTTGCTCAATAATGGAATAGTAACAGAAGACTACTACTTTTCTTATGCTTTGAAAGATTTGTAAACAATAAAAAAAATTTACCCACTTAATATATTTCCCAATTTAGAAGTCCAGGGCCGAATCAGAAGTACCATCCTGCCAAAAGGAGAATTAAACATTTTTTCGGTAAAACTTTGTACATTTATACATTTAACATTCAGCATTTCCTTTAAGTAATCATGCGGATCTTGAGTAGTTTCTTTTTCATTAATCACATCTTTACTGACATTTAGATTGTCATCAACTACTTTTGATTCATCATTTTCTATATTTGATTCCTCATTTGATGTCTTGTCTGTGACAGGTTCAGTGTATCCTTGACGTACAAAGCTGATTCTTGTTGATTTCTGTGGAGGGACATCAACAATTATTCCACCTTTTCTTATAAAACCTTTGGCTCTGTCTTCAGCTGCGTCTGACGCTGATACAAATGTCCTCTGTAATTTTTGTTTTTTTAGATTTCTGTATTGCTGTGCAACCTACAAAAAAAAGACAATCTACAGTTAATTTAAAGGATTCTGAAATTTTTACATTGATATTTTAAAAATATGTACAGAGAACATTCACTTATAAAAATTAGGTATTGCTATTATTGCTGCTACAACTTCTTTTGATCTGAATTAAAGCTTGAAATTATTTTACCTTATACTCATAATATTTGAAAAACTTAAAACTCCTTGAATGTTTGATCATTTGGAGAATTTTATTTAGTATTATTTATTACTATATTTCTTTTATAAGGCCTTTCACTAGTCAGATAGTCAAATAAGTCTATACTCAATATACAAATTTAATTACTGTAACACCTAATGCCTACCATTGCTCAAGAATAGCCAATTCATGGAATTTTCTTTCTGTGATATAATTGCTTTTATATATTATTACGGAGAATGCTATCCATGTAGATCTACTGATAGAGCTACTGATCTAGACTAGATCAGTAGCTCTGTTAGGCTTTCAAGGAATAAAAATAAATGTTTGACGTAATCTTATTACAGACCCTGCATAATAACATACTCTTTATTAAAAGGCTACTTATCTGTATCAAAAATTTATAAATACATGAATTTAAATCATAACAAACATATGAACAGGTAATATTTACATCGTGTGACAGTGCCGCGACTTCTTTCATTATTTCTATGGGATATCTGCACCCCATAAATTCTATATTAAAGAATACCCGCGCCAAACAAACTAATCTTTCTTCGGGATAATCGTTTTTCCAACGTTCCATAAATGCCTTCCGTAATAACCAGTGTTCTTCGCTTTCATGGTCTTCTTTATATTTATTTATATCCCAGCCCACATCAAATGACATTTTCATATACCTATTAACTATCTTAATTCTTAATTAATATTTCTAATGTAGTAACGTATGTATCATAAGAATGAAAATGTATAAGAAAAACATTATTTATTTACTACTGAAATTAAGTTTCTTAAAAACATTAGATATTTTGGTTTATATTATATTGTCTATGGTTTTGGTATCACCACTCGTACGCAAAAGAGGATTTATCCGTGCATTAAAAATACGTCGAAATGGAACAAATGGGTATATATCCAGGTATCCGTTCACACGACAGCGCATTTAAAACGCAACGTATTTTTATCGAGCAGTGTTCCATTTTAGGCGATAGGGGCATAGGGCGTTAAGTCGAATATACCATACAAAACTTCTTATAACGCCTATTGATTAATTTAAGGCGACGTATTTTTTACGCCCGTATAACGAGGCTTTAGCTTTACAAACATGCTGAGACCACAGACTACTTCCGAGAAATATTTGATTTTATCTCAATGATGCCAGCCCTACTGTTTTAACACTAACAGTAGATTTGTTCTTTTCACATTGATGCCCCTGTTTTGCTGTTTTATTTCTATTTCCTAATTTTTATTGTTTTTCAACATGTCCAGTGCCACTTATTACACTATGCAAATGTCTTCTGATAATTCCTATATTTTAGTATAAGAATAACACCATAGACTACTAACTAAAATAAAGACGACAATGTTTCATACTTTGGCGCGTTAGAATATTAGGAAGAGTGGGACATGGTGGGAGGTGCGGATACGTACTATAGGTACTAATTATAGTCATTCATAGAAATGTATCTGCCTCTCACCCGTTTCATTCATAAATCCGGAAATAGTCTCAGCTCTGACTCTCTCTAACACATGGAAATTTACTACGCGTAATATATATAACGAATGACGTAAATTCGTAGTAAAATTAGTGATGTACTTGTTGTGCTAAAACCGTAACTAGTGATTCCAAAGTTTTATCGATTCGTATTTTTCTGTTACTGATTATTTCAGTTACCGGTTTTCTTCTACATACTAATATTAATCTTAAATTTAAATAAAACAAAATATTTTAGTAACTTCTTTATTAAATTTATTATTGAATTAAAAAAAATGTTTTAAAAATAGCGCATAGAGATGCAAAAAATTTAACTCAGCATACGTGCAAAAAATTTTTTTTTTCCTAAACACGCTAAAAGTATAACAAAAAAACACAAATATAATTTGTACATAGAAAACAGAATAAGCCGACAAAAAGTTATTCAAACAGAGATTTCACAGGCCTCAAACATAGACACGTAAGCGATATCTTTAAATTGGATTTGTAACTTATTAACAAAAAAAAAGGAATTTTATACATTCACTCGAAACAATTTACAAGATCAATATTTGAAACGATAGATGTCGCTTTTGGTAAATTATAAATATTAGAGTGAGAATGTATGTGCAATCGCATATCACTTATGGTAATGAACGGGTCTTATCTCTACTTATATTATTTACAATCAAATCAATTAACACCTGAGATTAATACATAGTTAAGAAAGAATGAAATCACGAAATTATAGTATTATTTGAAATAATTATCACGCTTAAACGAAGTATGCTCCATAACTTATTTAACTAAATGGAAACATGTAAAAAAGTACTTTGTAGTAGTAGGCACAAAACACATTATTTTACCATTAAACCATACAAATATCTAATATATAACAACAATATATAAACTTAGTTATAGTTTTCGCACTATTTGATTATGGCGTGATTGCTATCAATATTTTTTTTAAACTTTGAAGCAAATAAATAAGTATTATTTAATATCAATTTATAAAAACCTAAACAAAGTATTTTAAACATTTTCAAGTATATTAATAAAGTATTACAGTATCACAGAGTTAATTCATAGAATATTGATATTATGTTACATACGTATATATTTATGTTTTGCTATACTTTAATACGGCAAAATATATATAAAATACAAGGTACAAATATTCAATTTTATAAAATAAATATTCATTAAAGATATTATTTTGACAACTTCAGTTCAAATTGTATTTCTTCATTTGTCAATTATATTATTGTAATGACATGGTTTTGTTTGTTTACATTAAGTGAAGTATCTACTTATGGAATATAAAAATAATAAAATTTATCCAACAAGAAAACTATATCGCTTTACAAATGTTAAGAATAGGAATTTCAGTTTGCTACTTTTGCCTCATGTATTTCAAATAACCCTACTTCTGATAAAAATTTTACATTTCAATTTCCTTTTTTCAGCTATCTGTAAATTCTTCTAGTAAAAATAATAATATAATTTTTCAAGTAGACTAAACAAATCGTTGACTTAATAAGTCTTTTCTTAAACATATATAATACTGTTCAAAAGACATAAGTTTCTGTGATGGATAATATAATTTCACACATGTGATGTCACTGGCAATATATTCTCTATTTTTTATTAAAGCAATTTAATCAAATCTTTCAATTTTATTAGAAAACAGCGTACTTATAAAAATTTCAAAATTTACAAAATTCAGATTTTTCATTCAATAAAATATATCGCTTGTGGAATGCAATAGTGGCACTATTAAAAAACACGTCTATCGGAATAGGAATAAAATGTGTAAATGTTAAAGTACACATTCTATTCAGCACCAACACAAGAAGAACTCATGGTTCAATATTAGGCCGTCGTTTCAAACTATAACAATTTTTATACATTTTCCTTAGCAACAAAAACTATAAACCCATTTCAAAAGATCTCAATCAACCAGTCTCAAAATATAATTTTTTGCGATATATCGATGTACCGCACCGAAAATATACGGATTAGATTTGGAACATATTTCTGATGGAATATTAGGTTCTGTCACTATCAAACTTCTGCCTATCACTGAGAATTCCTAACATTTTATCACTATCATCGGCACATTAGCATACAAAGATTTACTGGTACTAATATTATTAACCAATAATGTTTTAAACTAACAAAACAACAAAATTACGATCAGTGCTAGTGTGTCAGCTACCTTATCTATGATTATGAGAAAAAAATCCATGGGCTCCTAGTTAACATTCTTCAAACTTTATATTGTTTGTCAATTTGAATATTATGAATACAATTTTATAGACATTGGTTTGCTTTTTCTTGAGTCTCAAGCATCAAATCGCATTGACTCTGACTTTTACAGCTGAACTTCAAAATTCAGAATGGTTTGAATTTACTGACAAAGAGAAATTTTAGATGTCCACTACTATAATCAGAACAGGTATTTTATGCCAAATTATTATTAATATTGGTGCTAAATAATTGTGATCCAACTGAAGCTCTTCATATATCTTCATCTGCATCATGTGGCTGGTAGATACTTCCCGGCGGAGGATTGTGCAGCTACTGATCCTGTAATGCATATGTATTGTTTAAATAATGTTATGATACTAAAAATAGTGATTGCAAAAGCAATCTTACAGACAATCTTGGCATATAGAATTGACAATATTTTGGTAGATGCAAAACAATAATAAACTTGCGCAATTTTATGTAGAAATAAATACTACGTATAACAATTAAGAATTTTCCTTTTATGAAAATTATTCTTAATCTTAGAAAATTTACAGGAAATAAAGTATTATAATAGAAATGTTTAAATATACAATTTGTTATTATAAACTGTACCAATATTATTAATCTAGTATTATTTAAATAAACCAAGAACTTTAATAAGACATTTTATAATAATTAGAATTACAATCTGTATTTTATCCTGTTCTCATAAGAATAACAGGGTTGCTTGCATACTTAATGTTACAGCGAGTTATAAATGTCTATTTTGTGAGTTTTATTTAATAAATAAATAGAGAGTGGCTTGTGTACATTAGACCACTCCTAAAAATATATATAATATTTTCCTGTTCCTGAAAGAAAATTGAACTCTTTAACCCTATCTGTTAGTATATAAGCTTCAATTGTTGTGTATTGTGTGTGATGCTTTAACAAATAACAGACAGAAAGATAGATTCTATATTTAAAAATATATTCCTGCTCTTAAATAGTGTCCTCAAAATATTTTTATATTGGTCTTAAACTAACAGACTTGACTGTGTCTAGAGTTCTGATATTTAGGTAAAATCTCTACAAGTGATGTCTAGATGTCTTACTTTGCCAGTTTTATATAGACACTATAAATATATATTTTTTTTTGTTGTTAAATAGGCGAGCGCTTGAGTGTAATCATGCCTCATGGTAAGCAATGATACAGTTTAAGATGGAGCACGCTTACCTAGAAGATGCCTATTCACTCTTGCCTTAAAAGTACCCATATTGTAAGTATTGGGAAAGATAGATGCCAGGAGAGAATTCCATTCCCTTTCTGTGTGCCACAAAAAAGACGAAGCGAAGCGTTGTGTGCGTCTTCGTGGAATGTCGATGACATAAGGGTGGAACTTCTTCTGGTGCCTAGCGGTGCGATGATTGAACGGCGAAGGTGAAATAAGTTCATGAAGTACCTGGGCACACTCTCTGAAATATATCTTGTAGAAAACCGATAAACAGGCAACTCTGCGCGGGTGTTGCGGACTCTGCAATTTGGCATTTGTCAGGGTCTCATCACCTATGATTTCCTGGCACGTCGATCCACCGAGTCCAAAGCATCCAATTGGTATTTGGCAGATCCTTCCTACAAATGGCAGCAGTATATTTTAAAATTAATAAAATAGTAGGTATATCTGTGTCTCTTTGTAACTTAAATATCTTTGATTATGTACTGTTAGCAAACCAGGTTTTAAATAAGAAACTTTCCAAATACTGTAACTCAGCATCATTGTCACATGACAAAAAAAAAGTTAGAATAATTATCACTAACATATTTTTACATCTGTTCTTATATCACATACTTATATCACTCTAAAAGAGAAATAATTGATTTATACAGTATTTTATTATATCTCAAATCGAATGGCCCACTATATATATCAGCTTCAGATGTACCTAATTTTAAGTGAAAGTGAAATAGCCAGACAGACATACAGGCACTGAATTAATATTTACTTGCCTTCATCTTGTCATAAAAATTGGGCTAATCATTTGCTTCATCCCACAAAGCATCAGCATATATAGCCTAGGACGTCATCCCACTGAGTACTCTCTTTGGCAATTACAAGGTTGGTCTGAAAAATATTACACAAAGATTTCAATAAACATGGAACATCAATAGTATCGAAATAACTTTATATTTGACTGGCCCTTTGGCGCAGTGGGTAGTGACCCCGCCTTCAGTTCCGCTGGTCGCGGGTTCGATTCCATCCGAAGGCAACATCTTTTATAAACAATTTGTTGGTTCTTCGAGCCTGGGTATATATTTGTATTTAAATATGCATTTAAAATTATATATGTAGTATATCTACCAGTTGTCCGTCAGCCATAACTCAATTTTATTATTATTATTAAAGAATTAAAGATTGTCTATAATATATTTTCTCTTACAGAAAAAATAATAAACTATCAATAAATAAATACTTTAAACATAGGATATAACTGATATTGGTTAAGATTCGATTCAATGAACACATAATAAATATTATTATGAAAGGAAATGTTTTAACAATTTTGTATATTTTATTTTAAGATTAAATTTTATAATATTAGTATGTCGAATAAAAAAAAAGATCTTTGAGGATCAGCTTTGAGGTCCCTGCCTAACACCATAGAAACATATTAAAACAGATTGAAAAATCCAAATGTTTTCATCACCAGCAAAAAAAGTTATTATAAAATGATTTATTGTATTCAATGGGGAATTTTATAACAAAGAAATTGGTATATCAATTATAAGTATAATTATTATACATATAGTAATAACATGATCTAAAAATTAAGGTAAAAAATTAGTACACCCTCCTGCTTCTTGTCAGTCAAAGGGTTAAAGTTATTACTTGAATGATTTGTAATAAAAAAAAGACTTACATACTTAATCTTGTTGTCGCAGGTATGTGTAGAAATTGTTAGATAAGATGGTAGGTAGCTTGAGTGTCATCTTTTTCACAAATATAACTGTATATATTTATAGCCTTTAGTCATACAGTCTAGTCTTAAATTTCTGAAAATATTTTTGGTAAAATTGAGAATAAATTCTGTTAAGTACAAACAGTAGCATATATAAGTGATTAATTAAACAAAATAATTATTCTTTTGTAGTATTATTGAACAGTCTTTCTAAATTGCTATTATTCTTTCATTCAGTACACATAGCACTATATTGTTTATCAGCACTGTAAATGTAAATATATCTTAAACCACAAATCAGATCATGTGATAATCAAATTTAGACAAAAATTACATAAATTTATTTTGAGTTGCTTATATATTACAGAATATGCAATTGATTCAAGAATCCTGGGATTTGACTTTCTGTACATCTGTTTAAACAGTCTTAAAATTTGCTTTGGCTTTTTAATTACAAACCAACAATAGTTTTATATAAAGCAATATACTCTATTGCTTTATACAGAATAAACTTTCTCTATTATACTATTTACTCGTTTTTTATCTGAGTGTCATTTTTAAAAACCTGACAATAAGTTTTAAATTACATGTTAATATATTACATGTTACTTCAATCAAAAATACTGTAAAGAATGTAACTTTATGTTCACACAGTTCACAAGTATTGGTTTCTAAGCTATCTATAAAATTAAGGTATAAGAGGTACACAATGATTTCCAATGAGCAAGCGGATCTGAAAATATTTTTACATTTTATGCTATGACAGCGAACTCCATTTTTCAAAACCATTTTAATTCTGTTCACATTATTAATAACTAATATTCACCCTTAAAACCATTTAAAACAGCTTCTAATAAACTAACTTAAGACTTTAATGCTACATTATTGATCGTTTATAGAGCAACAAGACCACTAGACCCTTTAATATAAAATTGCAGGACATAATATATTAATATTTAATACAGGTAATTCGTCAATCTAAATTAATGTGCGTAACGTACAACAGTAATAATAAAATTATTTTGCTATAAACCGCGCAATTTTCATATTACGATAATTGAATCAGTTGTTAAAATTTTTACTGTAGTAATAGTTTTGAAATACAATTTCAGCTTGCAAGGAATTAGGTTATTATATTTAGAATGTGAGAATATAAATTTTAAGAATGCTCTTACTATTATAGAAATGCACAAAATTCATTAAAACTCAATACTTACATTAAAATTAAGTAAATCCTCTTCGTATTGTTTTTCCACGTGTTAACACACAATTTTATTTCATTAGTACATATTTAAGAAATATCTCAACAGATATTAGTGAAATAAGACTTTATACATTTAAATTGTAATAAGCAATATTTGTTTTAAGTATATTTCTTACTAAATTAAAATAAAATTATCAATTTTTGTAAAAATTAAAGTAGTTAAAGTTTTCAACGGGAAGTTTAAAAAATTTAAAATGGCTCCCATACTTTCATTGATAAATTTTCTTGTTATATTATACACTGTCAAAATAAGAATGAGTGCGTAATTAATATGTATGGCGGAGTGGAGCGAGATGCAGCTGAGACTATTTTCATACGATTCATTCATAAAAACGTGCATGTGCAAGAGGGATGCAAGAACTCTTGTATTGGCGCCCGTAGTAAAACTGCCCTGAATAACACCTACAGGCTAAAGCGGAAAAGGCTATTGAAACATTTTACCGTTGCAAGAAATTAAATATCAAAAAAATAAAAGAATATCATCATGACTTTTATTAATACTTATTCAATAGTTATAAGCATTATTTTAATGAAATAAATTTAACTTTTAATTAAATTATTTGTCTTTGTATTACGTATTTAATTTTGTAATCTACTGACTATAATCATTATTACAACAAATAAATAAATATACGTCGGTGGTACGATGACGGATCCGATCATCTCGATCGTTTGAACTTTTGAAGCTACAACTTTATTTGCCTTTGCAAATAAATGAATAGTTCAACAAAAAATATTTATGACTTGTAAAAGGATCTTATCTTTACAATGAAAGTGGAATTTTGGTTTCTGTTTTTTTAGTTTCTTTGGGTTGGTAGCACTGCATATCTAATCATGCATAGAAATATGATAAATAAACAAATAAGTTGTAGGAATTTGCCGCCAAAGACAAATATTACCATTTAATTTAATTTCAGGGGGTTTCAGCATAGACTATTTACTCTTAATAAAATAATTTTTAGCATACAGCAGTTAAAGTAATTTTGAGTGTAAAAAAATAAAAATACATTTTCATAATTTGGTGACATGTTATCAATATTATTTGATTATTGGTAATCAATATCTTCAGTATTTAACAGTTGATCTAAGTGAGGTATAAAGTCTGAATGTGTTGTATTACTAGATGATTAAATAATAGAAAAAAAAGTTTGTGTTATGTCTTTACGTATTCATTCATTGCTAAGTATTTAATAAAATTAGCTTTAACCTATATTATTAATTACGATTTGAAATACCTACGTTAGAAGAAAAAAAGTTTATGTATAGAGGAGAATTAAAAGATACCGTATTATTAACGATAAAGTTGATACATAAAAATAAACAACACAATTCCCTTCCAGATTTTAATAAAAAAACACTTTTAAAATGGATGAACAGATTCCAAAATCATCTAGACTGCAGTGGATTAACACTACGTTGAAATTCTTAGAGAATGATAACCAGCTAATCATGGAGTATCCTGAAATGCCAGTGCAGCATATGGAGTATCTGCACAAATTAATTTGGCAACGTAACAATATTGGGCTTGGAAACAATTTGATGTATTTATCGCTATGGGAAGCAACTAAAATTTTTAACCTAAAATATTCATTTAAAGTTTTTTTTAATACTTCTGAAGATGGTAATACAGGGTAAGTTATTTAAAATATACTAGTTTGCTTCTCTTCTTCTTCTTCTTCTGGGAGTAGCGGCTATGCAGGGCCTGAGGGCCCAGTATCACTTTGACCATTGCTGATCTATTGTGATCGCCACTGCTTACAATTTGCCACCAATACCAGTGTCCTTGAAGAATTCAAGGATCTTCTTGGCGGCGAGTGCTTTCACTTCTATAGGGCGTAAAATATGTGACCCTAGGAGAGAGCATCGAATGTTGATCAGCGCGGGGCAGTCACATAGGATATGCATGGGTACATCCTCCGCTTCAAGGCAGAGTCTGCACGATCCAGTGACTGACAGCTTCAAGTTTAACATGTGTCTGTTTAGTCCGCAGTGCCCCGTAAGCACCCTAGCTAAGTTAGATTTATTCTACTTAGCGCTATAATTTTTCGAGTAGCACTTTTATTAAAGGCTTTCATTAGCGCTTTCAAGTGCTTTAATCCCGGACTGTTGGTCCAGAGATTAAGTGTATGATAATAACAATAGGTCTCCAGAGTAAGCAACGCCAGACTTTTGGAAATTCCACAGATAGGTTCTGGTCCCATCTGCAGAATTTTGGCAGAAAATAAATTTGGTAAGCATCACATCTGACGGCATGCCCAAAACTGGTATATTGAGTATTGAGTCTTGAAAGGATCTCAAGACTTTAGATTGCCATTTTATCTCAGCTTGGTGCGTGATTCTGTACATGCTGGCTCTTGCCTCCTTTCCAACATATAGGTGAAGAGGATTCAGCAGCGTGTTCAGTGCAGCACCCGGTGATGTAGACATGGCACCAGTGACTAGGAGACAGGCTGTTCTCTGCAGGCTGGCTAACCTAGTTTGAATGGTCGTTTGCGTCGTTTTCCGACACCATGCCACTGAAGCGTAAGATACTATTGGTCTCACGATGGCAGTGTAGAGCCACAGCGCAACTTTGGGTTTAAGCCCCCATCTATTGCCTGCTAGACGACCGCACGTGTTTAAGGCCATTTTAGCTTTTTTCATAATACCATCAACATGTGAGTTCCAAGTCAGCTTTTGGTCCAGGATAACTCCTAGATACTTGACCTCATTGGAGAATGGTATTATTTTTCCTTCCAGCTGGGGTGGCTTGAGTTTATCAAGTTTAGTCCGCCTGGTGAAAGGGACAATGACAGTCTTTTCGGCATTGATAGAGAGGTCATTCTCTACACACCATCTGTCAATAATTTTTAGAGCTTTTTGTATAAGATACGATATGCTGCTAAAACAGTTTCCTCTTACCGTTACCACTAGGTCGTCTGCGTAGCCTTGGGTGTCAATGTGGAGGTCGTTCATTTTGTACAATAGTTCATCCACTGCTAAGGTCCAAAGCAGGGGTGAAAGAACGCCGCCCCTTGTTGTGTGTACCTGAGCAGTTACGTCGTTTAGCTCTAATCTAGCTAATCTGTTGGTGAGCATCGCTTCTACCCAAGCTATAGTGGTTTCGTCTACCAGTTTCCTAGCTAGACCTGCCACTAGTGTTCGGATAGGAGTATTATCGAAAGCTCCCTCAATATCAAGGAAGGCTGACAGGGCTACCTCCTTGTTTTCTAATGCCTTCTCCACCTTATCTATAAGGTCTGCCTTTTAATTTTTTAAAAATAATTTTTTACACTTGTTTTTGAATATGCTGTGACTACTTTGTTACAAAAAAATTTATATTATATTATACAAAATACTATATTATATTATATTAATATTAAGTGGCAAATGCTTACGGTCACTATGTGTATTGTATATATGATATTGATAAAAATTAATACTGTATTATTTAAATAGCTTTTTATGTGAGCAATTCTTTCATATATTACCATGTTTATTTATAATACTGTACAATAATGTTTTTGGCCGTACATTGGTTTGTTTTATTTGAAAGAAATTTGGTAAATCCTAACAGAAGGAATATAAATGATAAGTACACCTTACAATTTCTGTACAGTTCCATACCAGGGAGTCTGACAATAGTCAAGCTTCTTCTCTCTAGATTTCACAAACTTGGTGATGTATATGTACTCACTCTTCAAATACCATTATAGAGCTTACAGTGCAAAAACATGTAATATTCCCACATTCTTTTGCTATGATGCCGTTCACCAAAGGTTGTCTGTAACAGATTGCTTGCAGCAATAAGATCGCCTTTGTAGTGCCAATTTTCCTTTAACCAGTTATTGATATGTTATTTGTACAAAAAGTTTTAATTAAATTAATAAACAGAGAAAACAAATTATACCAGGGTACTTAATTTAGTGTAGTTAGCCAATTTCTTCCTTTAGAAGCGGCTAAAGTTAATATAGTTGAAAGTTTCTAATAAATAATTGGTTTGTTATCGTAGTGACATATGGTAGAGCTGTACAATTCTTAGTTTGTCAAAATAAATAAACATATAATTTTTATTTCCAGAAGATTAGTTGTTGAGAAAATTCCAAAAGAGTACCAAGAAAATGATATACCTGCCAAGTAAGTTAAATAGAAATATTTCTATAATTCTTCTACCTATATAATTTTAATAATAATAATTTTTTTTTAAATTAAAAAATATGTTTTTATATAACATCAAAATGAAAAGTGACAGTTATTTTTAATATAGATAAAATAAACAAAATGAACGAATATTTAATCCTTATTAATTTCTTTATAAATTTTTGTCAATTATAGTAAATAACAAATGTATTACTAAAATTATTTTGTGGAATCTGGATTATAGAAAAATAATTTTATTATAACTATTGTATTATGGAGCTCCGAAAAGTAACACCTAATTCTATAAATTATAGTTATTAAATAGTTATTGTCTAATGTTATATGTATAACACACATTTTATACTGAATTAGTTTAAATAAATATAGTATGTTTTTGTATTCAGTGAGAACATCAACAATTCTAAACAACAAAAGAAAATTGGAACGAAACCCTCCAACTCTCACACACAATCACCATCAAAAACCCAGAAACATACACCAAAACAGGATAAATTCTTTACAGACTGTAGAAAAATTATAGATTCCATATCACCTGCCATTTTGAGAAAAGGATTGCAAAAGATGTTGGACTTCCTCTATAATAAGATGGATGGTAGTTTAATATTCTCAGAGTTGGCACCAATAGAGGCAAGATTTTATGAGAATTTCTTAGGTATTTATTGTTTTTTTTTTCATTTATTTCAGTACTTGGTGTACCTCAGGGTTCAATAATAGTTCCTGTACTGTACAATATACATAGAAGATTACTAATAACATTAAAAGATTGTCACTTCTATAAAATGTGCTGATGTGGCTTAAATAGTTAATGACCTTTATTCATATATAACAAGTTGTAGTGTGAATTAATATTTGTTTAGGTATTTACAATAGAAGATTTGAGTTCCAAGGCCTCTTCTCACCTGCTTGCAATGATCTATTGGAGAAAATGAGTGAATTTTTTAAAGAGTTTGATAAAGAATGCAAATTAGAAGTGTATCCGTCAAAACATAATATGGACTTTACAAAAAGGTTTGAATATCTTTTTCTGTAATCATGATCTATAAAATATTAGTAAAACAAAAAATATTATACATATTGAAGACTTACTATGGCTTATTTTTTTAAAGATTTAAATGTTAAAATTTAATAGATTTAAATGTTTAGATTTATTATAAGAATTTGTTTAAAAATAGCCGTTATTGTTATTTATTTTTATGTATTTTTCTATATTTTCATAAACATAGCAAAATACATAAAATTACATTAATCAATAAAAACCCTCAAATTTCACCGCAAATCTCAAATTAAATTATATGCACAGTAGTATTTACTTCTAGGATATTATCAAAATGATCCTATGGTTTCATCCTAAAAGTGTATTTTATATTATAAAATAATATTTTCATTTAAATTTATAAATTAAATGGAATATAAATATAAAAAAATCTTTATATTTGAAAGAAAATGATAAAACATTTTAAATTACAAATAAAAGTTGATGATAATATATATAAAAAGGAAATCTAATGAGTGTTTTCTTGTTCTCTTAGTATGAGCAATATTCAGGACCATTGATAAATTTATTACTTGACGTAAATATATGTATTTTTTTTTAGGGAAGTAACATTTATGAAGGTGCCAAGGTATACCAGAAATATTTCTAAGGCAAAGTAAGTTGTAATCAATTTCTAAATTTAGTATTATAAATTTAAACTCACTTATTATTGTTGTTTTTCTATTATATCATCTAATCATATCCTAAAGAGGCTTAATAGAATTAAAACTCTTTAGGATATAATTTTCATTTGATAAGTAAGAGATCCCAGGTTCTACCTCTAGGTAGGTTGATCTCAAATTACTGAACTGGAGACATTAGATGAAATATACAGGGTGGTACCGACTATTATTGTATGACATTAATTTTTATTTAGCTATAGAGCTCAGCACACACAAAAAAATTATTTAATTCATTGAAATGTTTAAGCTACAGAAATTAATTTAAAGTTTTTCAAAAAATTAACACGCTTTATAGAGATCAATGACCGTACACGTCATTCCAACCGTGACCTAAATACGATAGTTTAAATACGGTACAACTAAACAGGTATGAGGGGGACAAAACTATAATGTTTTCCTGTTTTTTGAACAAGCACGCCGCGGCAGGTTAGGTCGACTCATTCATGCAAGCATTAACAATTGTGCGCGAATATTCTAAAAATATTCGCGCACATATTCGCGCGTACACTTGAAACAGTGGACTCGCTACCAGGCGTATGCACTCGTTGTTCACGAACTCAGTATTGCTTCCGCTACTCGATCGAAACCATTTGTTTGTACGCGCACATCTTTAATGAGGAGTGTAGGAATGAAAAAATATTAAGAATAATTTCATAGAAAATGTCTAAAGATATATTGTAAATTTGTATATAATTAATAAGTGAAATAATAATAATAAAGATTATAAAATATTCCTAAATGAACATGTTCGCGCACATGTGTGCTTCACTGTGCGCTTACACAAGTTACACACAACATTGCCGGTGGAGGCAGAAGCTAAACTCGGTATCAGCTTAGAGATCAGCGAGAACTTTATACACAAACTTTGTAAACAAATGTGCTGCACACTATATTGGTGGAATCCTACCTTGACACACACGGTCGTCCGTCCCCAAAGTAAATAACTTAATGCTTGTGTTATGCGTGACGGACAACTGGTAGATATACTACATATATAATTTTAAATACATACTTAAATACAAATATACATCCAAGCTCGAAGAACCAACAAATTGTTTATAGAAATTCTTGGCCTTCGAATTTGGGAATCGAAACCGCGACCCGCGGAGCTGGAGGTAGGTTCACTTTCTACTGCGCCAACGGGCCAATAATTTTAAAATTATTTGATTTCAATGTTTAATTATCGATCAATTGAAGTTGGATATGTTTATATTTACTGAAGCCCTAACCGGATTATATGAATGTCATTGAACATTTAAGTCAATTAAATTGTATTTATTTGACTAAAATGTTAATTTAATAATTAAAAACCTCTTTACAGAATGTCACCTGTAAACACCGAAAAAGCAAATGTTGAAAACAGTGTGTCCGTGCCTAGTGCTCTAAATAAAGTTAACAGTTGCTTAAGCAATGAATCATCTAAGTCCAATGTTATAAACAAGAAGTTGTCTGCAACCAGTTCCATACACAATCTGCCTTCTATGTCTAGGGCTATTAATATGCTTTTGACATCCAGTGCAACGAAGAACGTATCGTCCAGTCTCTGCAACGATATTCTGTCTGCACCTAATAATATAAAAACGACCAATAACTGTGTAAAGCTTGCATCTAATGCTATAGACAAAACAATATCTTCCTCTAGTGCCATAAATAAGCCTTCTACAACTGGCAATAACAATGTGCTGCCTTTATTTAGTGTTACAAACGATATTTTATTTAAATCAAGTGCCTTCAACAAAGCAATACCTGCATCCAGTGCCATAAAAAATATATCTACTGTATCTAATGCTACAAACAAATCTAGTAATATGCCATCTGGTTTAAGTGCAAAAAATAGTGTATCTTCTACATCCAGTGCAATTAATAATGTGCCTTCTTTATTTAGTGCTATAAGGGCAGAAGATTCTGTGTCTAATACTAGAGACATACTCCAATCTCCATCGCATCTCAGTAAAAACCATATCCCGCCTTTGTCTAGTGCTACGAAAACTTATTCTGCATCTAGTGCTGGTAAAAATATAGGAACTGCATTGAGTGCCAAGAAAGAGGTGCTTACATCCTGTGTCATGAACAAATCGTCATCTCCATCTAGTGATAAAAGTGCTTCGCAGTCTGTATCTAATATCATAAACAACAAACCAAAAAGTAACTCTTCGAGGAAAGAGAAGCTGATGGAAGCCATGTCAACACCATTAGAGAGTGAAAAGGGCTTACGGTAAATATTATGCTATTATAAATACGCTGTTATGATAAATTATAAATTATCAAGTGATAAAAACTCATTTCAACTGTTGCATCTATGCTACATGGTTACATATTAATCGTTGCAGTCTACTGCATATTAATCGTTGCAGTCTACTGCATATTAATTGTTGCTGTCGACTGCATATTAATCGTTGCAGTCTACTGCATATTAATCGTTGCAGTCTACTGCATATTAATCGTTGCAGTCTACTGCATATTAATCGTTGCTGTCGACTGCATATTAATCGTTGCAGTCTACTGCATATTAATCGTTGCTGTCGACTGCATATTAATCGTTGCAGTCTACTGCAACGATTAATATCTAACCATGTTAAATTTTTAGGAACTAACCGCCGGGTATATTGCTGGTTATTTTCAGGAGCAAACTTCCGAATCAGTATAGTTTCATAATTATTTGACCATTCAAAAGTTTTTGAAATAAAAAATATTTTCAACTTGACGAAAGAATATTTTAAATTTGAATCATCTAATTAATTCTTTGCGGTTGTAATAAATTTGAATTTTCTTATCTCCAATATTCTTATTGATTCATGAATATGTTTCTGAGGCCTTAACAGACCTCAAAGCCTTGAGGTTTGTTTAGAAAAACGTGTTAACTAATACATTAATGTATATATTGTAGGATTTGTATGGCTCCTTGCCGTGGTGGTTAGAGAGCGTCGACCAAATTACATCGGACCGGAACGGTATTTTGCTATATATCCGCGATACAGTAAATAGAAAATATATATAGTGCTTAATATATAGTAGACTATTCGTTTTTGCCTACCCTTTACATGCAGGATTCGTAAAAACAGATGCACAAACCTCCACCACTGCCACCACAATACACAAGCACTACACACGTTCACTATCACAAACTCAACAATCTTTACGCCCCGCAACCGAAGCATCATCAGGAGAAAGACTCCACGACAAAATCGCAACGCTTTGCGATTATAGTAAAATATTTTTTATTATTACTTTTCGTTAATAATTTGCCATAAAATTGCTATCTATGAAACAAATCTTTATTCTATATTCTATAAAAAAAGACTTCGTGTTTTGTATAGAGCATGTCGCTGAAATGTTTTGATATATATTGTACTTATGGTAGAATGATGCGTTCGATGGGTTGGGAAGGCGGAGCCCTAGGACTTCGCGGTGAAGGACTGATCGAACCGATCATACCCGCGCTTCATATTGTAAGTACGTCACTTGTATCTACATATTTATGATAATTATGTGTATAACTCTCCCACGATACTCTAAACTATAGTACCCGGTATTAAATAATGCACATCGATGTTTACAACGAAACAGCCGGCCAGTTCGGTTTCATAGAGCGCTGTCACTGTCACACACGGGTGCGTCAGTCTGTGCGACAGAGACGATGCTCTATGAAGCAGAATCTAGCCGATTTCTCTCTCTAAGCCTCGATGTGCATTATTTATTGTCGGGTACTATAAATAATTGGAAACAAACCAATACTGGATATGTATGTATATGGACAAAGCAGAAATCATATAGAAATACGTATGCGGAGTAGCGTGGCGGAACGAAAACAGAGTCAAAAATTTTTATTTTTTTTAACTTTCGCGTCCATCTTTTATTTTATTTATCTCTTTATTTTACATACGTATTGTTAGAATAAAGAAAGGCACATGTACTAAGGGAGACTTATCCCTTAAAGAGATCACTTCCAATCAAACTTGCAGTGATATAAGGAAAAAGACAAGAAGTGAAATACTGATAATGAAAATAAATAAATAACTAAAAAGAAAAACAACGAAAAATTATATACATAGAATAATATTAGCACATTATACTCAAAAGATAAAAAATTAAATGTAATATAATTAGCAAAGCAATAAAATTAAATGCAATATAAATGCAAAAAAGATAATAGTAATTTAAATTAAAAAAATATATATATATAATTTATAAATTATTTTTTGAAAAGTAAGTAGTTGATTGAAGATACTACTAATTTAGAATTACTTGAGACAAATATTTTCTATCTGTGATTTAAATGCCGATAAGGAGATTTGCGGATTGATACCGGTAAATCATTCCACAGCCTCGCACCTTGAAAGCTAAATGATTTCGAGTAAGTCAGTGTGGAGCATTTAGGCAAATTTCTTTTAAGTTCGCCAATAAAGGGCCACAATAGGACCTTCTTCTTGCATCTTCAATCTTGCATCATTTTATCCCGGTTTCACATTGTTTATATCACATACACTTGCGTCCAAGAACATTTTTTTTCTAGGTTCCTGGTGTGGGCTTAGGTCACGAAGTACCCATTAAAACAAAGGTCAAAACAACCAAAGCTAAAACCAAAGTCGACACCATTGATAATAAATCGGCTAAGATCAACAATCGATTGAAATTCTTGACGATAATCCTCGACTTGCTTCAGAGAGATAAATCAATATACAGTGCCTCGTACCCGATATTTTTGGCCAAGCAAGAGAAAGAAACTTTCGAAAACATAATTAACGCACTCAATATGAGATCGAATAATTGTTTGACGTCAGTGGAGAATGTATCTTTGGAGAAAATTGAGAAGATCATGACGCAAAACATTAAGCTGAGCCTTCGTTTGGAGTTTTCGAAAGATATGAGGCTAGTATGGACCATCTGTTTTTAAATAATTTATAGAATTAGGCGTTACTTTGTGGAGATCCATAATACAAAAGTAATAATAAAATTATTTTGCTATAATCTGCTCAAAAAGTGCTAAATGTATAGTGGACTATCCGTTTTTTCCTACCCGTTACATGCAGGATTCGTAAAAACACATGCACAAACCTACACCACCGCCACCACAATACACAAGCACTACACACGTTCACTATCACAAACTCAACAATCGTTTCGCCCGAACCGAAGCATCATCAGGAGATAGTCCTGATGATACTATACATTTAGCACTATATATATTTTATATTTACTGTATCGCGGATTATAGCAAAATAATTTTATTATTATTTTTGCATTTGTTTTTAGATAATGGACACAGTTCTAGGATCATTGATTTTAATTTCCTTTTTTTTTATTAGTTACAGGTTGGTTTTTTTGTTTTTTTTTAGTATATATTTAGACTACGTAATTTCTATTTTCGCTTACGACGATGATATTGTAGTTCTTCTCCTAATTGAATAAAGTTTCTGCCTAATAATATGTAACTACATATAAAAAAATAAACACCCAAAATAAATTAAATGTATTATTTTATAATTGAAATATTTCGTCCGGGGTTTCAACTGCTATTTCCTGGATAATGTGGCTGGTTTTAATAATTAAGTATAATCTAACATTTGCTTCACAGTATATTTTAAATAACGAAATTATTGTACATCAAAATATAAAGAATTATAAAACGATAGGTGATGTACATAGTAGACAAAGTGGGAACCGACATAAGCTTGCGACTCCTGCGTTGCGCCTAGCAAAAGCACGTAAATCGTTTGTGGGTTTGGGTATAAGATTCTATAATAAAATTCCGAAATCAATTTTGGTCATGCCATTACAGCAGTTTAAAAACACTGTTAAAAAGAGGCTGATACAGAAAGCCTACTATACTTTTGAAGATTACTTAGATGATAAGGAAGTGTGGATATAGGTGCACTTCTACCCTGTACAAGACAGTAATAAATAAATGTAACTAGTTCTAAGATTTATATTTTAAAAAGAGCAACCGCCGAGTTTCTTGCTGGTTCTTTTCGGCAGGAACAGCTTTCCGAACCAGCAGTAAATTTGACGATTCAAAAGCACTTGATTACAAGTTTACTTGAATAAAGAATATTTTGAATTTTGAATTTGAATTTAAGCTATCACTATAAAATAACACATTAATGAAATTCGTGAAAGTGTATTTTTTATTGATGAAAGGCTGTTGGTTCTAACGGTTCATGTAGTTTTCCGGACATCGGAATTGCATCTCCCATCAGAACCAGACTCGGTGTCACCGTTTTCAATGATTATTTAGGTTGCTAATATACTATTAAACAAATGTCTATAATGTTACCGAACGGAATGGAGAAGTGTAATTATTTTGAGGGTGCGATATACAGAGAGAGATATGTTGATGATTGTTAGGGTCTTAGAGTATTAAAGATTTGGAGGCGATTGCAGTGTGAAAAAATGGAGGTATAACTTTCGTTCGCCATTCGTTACGCCGTCAAAATGGTATTGAAAAGTAGATATTAATATTCGTTAGGAGAGGACTTCGTCTTTTCTAACGATGAATGTTTATGAGTACGTGTTCGTGTTTAATAAACACGATGTGCTCGTCAGGGTCGTAAAGTTATGAGGCGCTTATATTTTCGATGAGATGACCTAATCAGTATTCTCTTCGTTACCTATTCTTAGAAGTAAAAAAAATGATGGCACGATCTAGCCGCGTAAGCGTCTTATAACCGTACGAGTCGAGTTTTATAACAAGGCTGCCTTTGATGTGGCGAGGTCCATCTTTTATAAACGATTTTCGCTCCTCAATTTTCGCGCTTTTTAGCGGAGGAGGAAGGTGCTTGCACCTTCCTTGCTATCGGCCACGCGATTATAGTGTTGCCAATTTCCATTCCTTACACTATGTATATATAAAAGAATGTTTGTCTGTATGTCCCTTATATACTATGAAACGGCTGGACCGATTTTAACAGAATTTCCAGACAATCTTTAGTATGATTCAGCTATTGCTTTCTGTTTCGTGAGGAATTCGTAAAAAGATTGAGCCACAGCGCCAGACAGCTAGTATATTTATAAAAGCTTCAATTTATTTGTTTCCGATTTATGTGTGCATTTTTACATTAGTTCGGGGTTGGGAGCTTGATTATCTATATCCTCATCTCTCACCTAGTACAAAAATCCGTCTCTCGCACTATTTTATTTATGCCCTTATGAATAACACCCATTACTATGTGTATAGAGAAAGAATAAAATGATTTTTTTTTGTTTTATAGCGAATTAACAATAGTAAAGTCCTTTGATAACCAAGTTGATATGAGATTGCTGAAGAAAAATAAGAAGAAAAAAAAGACAGTCGACAAGACGTGTATAAACGATACATCTGCATCCGAAAAGTTTTTGAAAGATGAGTTCGCGTTGCATGTATGCACGGAGATTTTGAATTTTATCCGGTGCGAAGAGACCAAATTGGTGATCGCTTTTGACGCGGTCCCAATGGATATATATGTGAAATTTGTGGGGATGGTTTGTGAATGTATCAATAATAAAGTACTTATACCGTACACCCCGGTCAATCATCTAGCGGTTGACATCCTGAAACTCAGCCAAGAAAGATGTGTGGACCTACAGCTTCATATAAAAAAAAAGTATGTACTATTCAGCTCTTGACTTTTTAACAAGCTTTATATTAGTTTCAAATGTATGTTTGTATCTATGTATTTGTGTATTTATGTATCAATTTTTACCTCATTATTGACGTACTTCAATGGATTTCATTCGAACCTTGTATACATATCGCAATGCAACAAAATAAATGTATAACTTAAGAAAAAATTAAATAAAACAATCAAATGCATTAGTAAGTACAAATAATTAGTGTTTAAAAAGTTAATTAAACTGAATAAGTAAAAATTCAATAGTGTTAAAAGTTAATTTATCCCTTATTCATGGACCATGTACAGAGCTCATGAGTAAGGGCACTAAACGGTCTTGAAACTATTAGCGCTCACCCAAATTCAAATTCGAATTCAATTTGACCCGATATAATAACGACGTGAGTATAACTGGTTACTATACATTAACTATGAATACCACTCACAATAATTTCATTCAAAAAAGTGTTTAAAAGGAACTAAAAAACACGCATGCAAACTAAATCTATAATGTATCATTTTATGAGAACTTTGTATACTCATTCTAAGTTAAGAAAAAATAGTGACATTTAGTGGTATTTAGAAAGCCACTTAGACATATACAATTTGAATTATTATAAACCTAAATATCTTATAATATATTTTAAATGAGCATTTTTAAAGTTATCTTAAAACTAACGTCCACGCTAATATTTAAAAAAGGGGAAGTCGAAGTAGTCTGAGCCACTTCAACGAGGTCGAGTCTGCTAATATTAGTATTTCTCAATTTCTATTAATATATGAACATTTATCATTTATCTTATGAATAAAAGCGTCCGCCATATCCATTTAAAGATTTCAGATCCAGCGTGCAATTTATCACGTTTGTAGTTTTCTATAGGTTGTCCATAAACAATTCTTATCTTTTTCAGGTATTTTGTCCTCTATAAGACGTGCTACCTGATCACTGAGACCCAAAATAAAAGAATAAATAGTAAGCATGGAGATAATATGAACCCCAATAATGCAAATAACATGTTAGAACAAAAAGAAGCTGCTTTCACTAATGGCTTAGACAATACAATTGAACATTCTAAAAATAAATGCCAAGGAGCGATTACACCAGCGTTGTCTAGTAAAATCAGTGCAGATGAAAATAAACCACCTATGGGTAACATTGACAACATTTGCAAACAAAATGATCCTATTCTAAATAACTTAAATATATACCACAGTCTTAACGACGTACAGGAAAAAATTACACATAAAAACGTTGATAACATTGAATTTGTTGAAATGAGTAACGAAATTAATGAAATAACAAACGATATGGAAGTAATTATTAATGACGACGAAAAGGATGACGAACCTAATAACCAACATTTGAGAATTGCAAAGAATGCAACATTGGGTGTTTTAGGAGAGAATAAAGAAGAAATAAATTTTACTCAAAATATTTATAATCAAATAGATTCTTTACTTGAAAAGTTAGAAAATTATGAAAAAACCAGGAACACACGAGCAAACTCTCTACACAGATATGTTGATAATATTAACAACAATAAAATAGGAGAAACAATATGTGTCCAAAATGATAAAGAAAATAATAAACAAGGTTCAGGGATGGATGAAGACGGGATTGCTATAGGTAAAGCATCGTCGAATAGAATTAATGTTTCCAAAAAACAAGATATTAATACAAATATCCTTTGTGAAGAAGTTGATCCTATCATAAAGAATTTAGATAAATATATTAATAAAACAGCAAATAGTAAATCGGAAGTATTAAACATAAATGTTAATGATTCCAGTAAGGATACAGATACAGTCTCATATATATTCCTCGTGGACACACTTCATAGTCATGTCAATGGTGATGAGAAATCAAGTATATACGCACGTAAAGATATAAGCCCAGTGACCCCTGCCTTGATACAAGATAATAATTTAATTGAGGATTATGATAAATTAGAGAAAAATAGTCATAACTCTAATATGAGTAAAGATAAAGAAAAAAATGAACTGCATAATTTAAAATCAATACCTTGTAATACAAGAAATTTTAGTGGACAATTTAATAATTATAAACGCGATAATTTTATATGTACGAAAGAAAATAGAAAACTCCGAAAGGAAACAAAGAAAAGAGCTGTGATAACCATTAAGACTGATAATTTTAAAAATATTAATGAAAGTTTAGTCGAAAAAGCTATTGAAGCTTTGACTTCTCATAGCAAAGCTATGGTTAATATTGACGAAATAGAAATGCATAAAGAAATAATTAAAACAAATTATTACGACAAGAGTAAAGATAATATAAAAGTAAATGATCATCTCAAAGCTGCAAAATCAACTAAACTAAGCGAAATAGCTACTTATACATCTAGGAAATGGTACAAACATTATGAGAATTTCTTAAAATGTGATGAATTTGTGGAAAAGATAAATCCACATAATTCAGGTAATGAAGAGGATTTAGTAACTCATATTGACGAAAATGATACGCTGATGGAAAGAGAACCATTTAATATTGATTTAAATATATATCCAACTGAATTAATAAAAGAAAATTTAAAATGCTATGATAAAGCAAGAAGTACAATAGTTAATGCTGCTAAAAATGAACCGTCATACAGTAAAGTAATAGAAGATATAAGTGTTAGATTAAAAAATTTAAAAATAGAGCCTGAACTTAGCAACACTTTAATAGACAATGTATATATGGAAGTCCAAAATGTTTTTAACAAGGCTTTAGTGAACACATTAGTGTTAAAACCTGAACCGTGCCACCATTTAATAAATGAAACCGAGGCAATTAAAGTTTTTGAAAAAGTAGAAGAGGTAAGTATAGAAATAGGCACTAAAGGATCTCAAAATAAAATAGAACTAATCGGAAGCAAAGAAATAATGAATGAGCAGCAAGAGAAGGAACCGAAACTGGAAATTGTAGAAGCAGATAATAAGGACGATGAAGATATAAAAATCATAAATAAAGATATAGCGAAAATTTTAAATGCCTTACGAAATTTAAACACTACTGAAACCATAAAATGTCATGATATTATTGTAGTTGAATCAGATGAATATGCAATAGAAGAATTAAAAAACACCGTGCAAATGTTAATACGAAATAATATTGCATTAAAAAACGATGTTCTGCCGCTTTTAAAATACCATGGTGTATTAGATGACGGCATAGTCTATTCTTGTCATAGTAAAGAAACTTGTCTGTGGTTGAAACGTGTTCTAAGTGACTTCATAGTCAAAGACTATAGAAATACCATAGACATACACAGGATGAAGATAAGAGTAACGAATTTTAATGACAATTTGAATCTTTTGGAATTATTAGAGCTGTATTACGCCGATATAAAGAGTCGGTATTGGACAATTATTTATAAGAAACAAATAAATGGTATATTAATATACGGTGTAGAGATGAATGCAAATTCTTTTAGAATTGTTTTGGACAATAATTTTATTTTATTTGTCGGTTTTGACGTGGCACAATTTAGTATAGGGTATTAATTACGAAATACCTATTAAACATCATTATTAGAAGTATACGATATTTTTGTTAGATGAGATTTTTTTTAAATATTTTTAGACAAAAAAATACTTCATAGTTTTAGATAGTTATTGTTATTTATTATCTGTAGTAGTAAGCACTACTTCAGAAAAATTAGGTCACTTTAATAGTAAGCGTGCAATATGTAAAATTGTAAATTGCTCAGGTTATAGTTACAAAAATATATCACACGCGACATAATTATGTTGATCTCAAAATTCTTATGCTAGACTTGTATTTTTGTTTGATTTCAAGTTTCACCAAATTACTTAGAACCTTTTTATTATATTTTTTTCCTCTTTGTCATACTTAATCGTCGCGGCTCGACTGTTAGACATAGATCTTTTAAAAGTATTGGCAAATAATAAGATCTTGTACTTGGATCCGGGGTTTTTGGGTTTTTCTATCGTCGATTTGATTACTAGCGCTCTGTTTTTCGATACAGAGTCTCTTTGTTTTTTATGTTATTTTTCTCGTTGTACTTTACCGATCGACGTTGACTAATGGTCATATCACATATGTCTCTTAGAAGGATTAGCAAACAATATGATTTTTTACTTGGATTCGGGCCTTTTGGGGTCATTCTGTAGTCGATGATTTAGTAACTCTCTGTTTTCAAGTAAAGGGTCCCCACTGTAACATCTTGAAACAGTCTTTGTTAGAACGACAACGTGCATTGCCCTGTCCAACGCTATTTCAGTATCGTTATTATGGTTTTACATATTAAGATTAACATTAGAGGAAAAGGTGTTATGAAAAAACTATCAATTATTTGGCGTACCTTTTTAAATTCCTAATAATTTCTGTGCGTAAAACTAATAACCATCAAAGTATTACGAAATTAATTGCTTATTAAGTTAAGACTTATTAGCTATTATTTTTTATTATTATTGTGACTATTAGATTTAAAAAGAATGTGATATTTGTTTTAAGTTTTGCAATAACTTATTTGAAAACTTCTCTATAGTTTATCTATATGATCAGTCTTCTGAAGACTATTGTTTCGGCTCAGTCGTACAATATTAATAGAGCCAGAGCCCATGAACCTCAGGACCTTCGTCATTCCATAAAAGCTGAAAGTTTGTCATAATTTCATGAACATTAACACTAGATTTACCAGACCAGTCATTTAGACTGGTTGTGCAATTTCAATTCATTTTCAAAATTCAAAATTCTTACTATATTACACATTTTTTTTTCAGAAATGATGTTATGACTTTTGTAATTAGAGAGTGCGTTTTATAAACTTAATTAATATTGTTCAACTTTATTTAAGAGTAAATATAGACTAGAAACCACAAGAAGCCTGTTTTTATGCACCAGTCATTTTGACTGGTTTGGTAGAAATAGGTATATTCAAATCGCTGGTATATCTAGTGTTAAGAATATCTGGCAACGGGCTGCCATTATGCTAAGTATCTGTCATTGAGTGACATGTTTTTTAATATTAATCTGAAGGTAATACAAAAAAAGACACTTTATAATATGACAATATTAGATCGCTCTTTATACACCTTCAGTACCGTTTATTTCTGAAAGCCATGATGAGCGAAATTCCATAATGTAACATCGTTCTTACCTGTGTTGGTAGCATACTCGGACAAACTTTCAACTTTTATAAAATGACGAGGATCCGGAGTTCACGGGTTCTTAGACTATAATATAACATTATCAGACATTTTGGATAGTGCAATATTTAAAAATATTTAATATATAAATACTAAGTCCATACTATAAGGTTAAGGTGTGGCGATTGGAAAAAAGGATATTAAAGTTTTACTTTCACGAGAATCTAGGTTAAGCACTGTGCTTAGAAAATTTCGGTATGTTCCAAAAACGCGGACTCTATTTCCGTGATATTTTTTCTTATTTAACACGTTATTGATCTTTTATAGAATGAGACGTTGCTTTGCGGAGTTTCGAATTCAATACTTATGTGATATTTGTTATAAGTTTTGTTTATTTAAATTTACTCGTAAAAACTAATTTTACCAGATTAATATCCGTTAATATAGTGGAGGTGTATAAAAACGGGATTTCTTGGGGGCTAGCATATCAAATCTTGGTCTATATTATCCGTCAGTTTTTCATAGTATGCTTAGCGCAATTCTACCTCACGACAAAGTTTGAAGTACATACAGTCGTCCGCAATTTGCATATCTTTAAGAGCTTATTATAGCGGTTAATATAATTAAAAGTAATAACAAATTAGTGAGAAATGGTTCTATTTACACGCTATTATGGTTATTTGTATTATAATGTTTGATATCGTCATGAAATGATCTCTTTGAATTTACTTATACCCCTTATATTTATATTGAGTGGTAGTTTTTGTAGCGTTCATAAGGAAATTCCACTGGCGTCGGTGTAAATGTCCTAAGGGATGACAACATTTAATCACTGAAGTAAAGAAATAAGAAAAATTTAACTGAAAAACACAAATTTTAAAAGATTGGAATATCTTTGAATTAAGAAAAGCTTTGATAACGAAACGGTCAAATCGCTTGTGGCATGGGTTTCTAATCCCGGGCAGGAACCAATTAGTTTTGTCCATTAAAAAAACTCGAATTTATATTTACAATTTATCTCACACTTTTCGGTGACGGAAAACATCGTGAGGAAACATATTCCATATGTATCTGCATATCTCTGATAATTCCTGGGATATGTGTACCCTACCAATTCGCATTGCAGCAGCGTGGCGGGTCTAATCTCCAACCCTTGTGACATAGTATGGGGCCGTTACTCTCTCATATTTGAGAAGTCTTACAACTGTCCTTTTTACCTTTTGATAGATTTTAAAAATTTAAAAATCTACTCATGGTCCTTATTTAGTTTGTCTGTAGTATAAATATTTGTTTATACAGGATGGTACCGACCATACGACAGTCATTTTATTTCTAGGTACCAATACACCTAAGCAGCTTACTTGAAAAATTTCAGTTAATTTAGTGAAATAATTTAGCCACAGGACATATTTCAGGTTTTGAAAAAGACACACGAAGTAGAAGGGTGAATGACCGCAACCTATTCCGCTCCATTTCGTATGTAATGCATAACCTTGGCCGAGAGACTAAAGTGTGTGACAACAAGTGCGATAGAGACAAAATTATAATGTTACCCCTCGTACGCACGAGAGGATTTTTATCGTGCGTTAAAATTACGTCGAATTGAAACAAATTGGTATCCAGGTATCTGTTCACACGACAGCGTATTTAAATCGCGACGTATTTTATCGTACAGTGTTCCATTTTAGTTAGGGCGAGGGCGTTAAGCTGAATATACCATACGAAACTTCTTATGACGCTTATTGCGTAATTTTAACGCGACGTATTTTTTACGCCCGTGCGTATGGGGCGTTATTGTATAACCCTTTTTATTAAACAAGTGCGCCACGCTAGGTCAGTCTACCATTACTAACAAAGCCACACTTAAATTATAGAATATTTAATTTGTTCCAAAATACATTATTTTTTTAAACTATATTTAAGAAGATTGAATTATGCCAATATCTCATGCGTTTAAGTGATAAGGGGATTCATTTAATGTTGTATCGTCGATACCACCTTGTATATCTTTATGGTATAATGTCATTAGAAAATGTAAGGATTTTTTTTCAATAGAATTAATTGAAGCTATGATCATTTTGTTTCAGTTTTCATTACGGTGTATTTTCTTTTGTCTACTGTACTTGTCATAGCGGGAAAACGGAATACAATAGGAAGAGGCATATATTGAACAATTTTATCCCCTGTTCTTTTTTATGATAAACAAATTCATTAATAGTTAACGTATTTCAATGTTAAAAAATATTACAACTGCCTCTTGAACTATATATATATGTAAAAAAAAATTATTATGGTCTTTCTTTTTCCCTGTCTATGGATTTCTTTGAATCATAGAATCATAAGATTTTTTTGTTTTTTCGGAAGATCTGGTTTTGTTTCTCAGTTTTTGATTATAGTGTGTTTTTCGTAGAGTTATTATTCTAGTGAAGGGAAACTAGCCTAAAATGTACTACAATAAAAAGAAAGCAAATGAGGGTGTATCTATCTGTCTCTCTCTTTTATGTGTGATTAGGCAAAGATGGACGAGTTTCATCTTCCGTCTCATTTATTGCGACAAGCCCGCTTATGTCTCCCTTACTCTAGTATAAATATCTGTATGATTTTTTTGTTTAAATAAAGTTGTCACCGAAAAATGATAATTTTTGTTTTATTATTCTTTACTTTACCTCTCGTGAAACCACCACGTTTTATCTCGTTACTGAAGTTAACGCGAATTCGCGGGCACAAATTAGTACTTGTGCTTAGAAATGCTACAAAACTTATCCATAGTTTTTTAGTAAACGTGGTCGCTGAATATGGACCTAATTAGAAAGCTGAAAGCTGAAACGAGCCATGCTCGGAATGTGAGGACGTGATCAAATCAGAAATGAGGAGATCCGTTGAAGGACGAAAGCCTAGAAATAAAGCTTAACGTGTCGCGAAGCTGAAGTGGCGATGGACGGGGCACATAGTGCGAAGAACCTATGGACGTTGGGGTCTTCTCCCGTGAAAATGTGATTGATTAGAGCTTCTGACTTCTAACGAGAGTCAAAACTTGGCAGTTAACGATTTCCTTTTAAAGCTTTTATTCAACTTGCAATATATGTATGAGAAGGTGGAATCCTGAAAAAAATAAATTTGACCCACTTCCCGGTGTCTGATTGAGCTGAAATGTTACATACTGGTTCAGTCCCGATGCATGCATGTTTATGATAAGAATGACATAATGCTGCCAGGATTGGCTCCATACGAGAACCTCTCAACGGTTAACAATAGGGACGTGAAATTTTGTTTAAAGCTTTTTTAAAAGGATTTTTAGCTTAACTTATTTTAAATTTTGCTTAATGTATTATGTTTTTCAAGCCGAAAGAAAAAATTGTGATGAAACCTGTATAGGGACTTCCTAGGATCTGATGAAACCTTCAATTCCAGTTGGTGTAGCGTGGCAGGTCTAATCACCAATTGTAAGCAAGCACTTTTAAATGTTTATTTTCTCCTTTGTTCACTCTCGAATTAAGGACTCGTCGCGTTTTATCTCGGTGCTGAAGTTTACGCGAATTCGCGGACACAAATGGTACTTATGCTTAGAAATGCTACATGATTTATCCATATTTTTTTTGTTAACGTGGTCGGTGATTATGAACCTGATAAGAAGGCTCAGAGTGACTAAGCGGGCGATGAAGCGAGCTATGCTCGAAGTATCTCGACGTGACCATATCAGAAATTCAGAGATTCGTAGAAGAACGAAAGTTACCGATAACGCTTAGCGTGTCGTGAAGCTGAGATAGCGATGGGTGGAGCACATAGTGCGAAGAACCAATGGGCGTTGGGGTTTTAAGGTGTTTGAATGGTAACTTCGCACTGGAAAAGTAATGTTAGAAGACCCCCTAATATTTGTACATAAAAATATAAAGAATTATAAAACAATAGGTGATGTATATAATAGAAAGAGTAGGAACCGACATAAGCTTGCGACTCCTGCTTTGCGCCTAGCAAAAGTACGAAAATCGTTTATAGGTTTGGGTATGAGATTCTATAATAAAATTCCGAAATCAATTTTGGCCATGAAATTACAGCAGTTTAAAAACACTGTTAAAAAGAGGCTGATACAGAGGGCCTACTATACTGTTGAAGATTATTTAGATGGTAAGGATGTGTGGATATAGCTGCATTTATACCCTGTACAAGACAGTAATAACTAAATGTATCTAGTTTTAAGATTTATATTTTAAAAAGAGTAACAACCGAGTTTCTTGCTGACTCTTTTTGGTAGGAACAGCTTTAACCAACCAGAAGTAAAGTTGACGATTCAAAAGCACTTGTTAAATACTAAATGCTTAATGTATGCAAGCTAAGCTAAATATGTGCAAAGCCATCCGCTTTGCGATTTTGTCGTGGAGTCTATCTCCTGATGATTTTTCGGTTGCGGGTAGTGCTTGTGTAGTGTGGTAGCGGTGGTGGAGGTTTGTGCATGTGTTTTTACGAATCCTTCATGTATCGAGTATGAAAAAACGGTTAGTCCACTATACATTTAGTATTATATATATTTTCTATTTACTTTATCCCGGATTATAGCAAAGAAATTTTATAAGGTGTTACTTTTGTATAGATTTAGTAATTATTTACAATTTACTTGAAGACAGCGTTTTTCTATTATAAATACTCTTATCCATTTCTAAATTTCGCCTAGTCTTTGTAGTTCACTTTGTAATTTAAAATATCTAAATTTGATAATGTTAATTAGTTAATGACGATTTAGGGTGCCAATGTCGGTCGGCCTCCTCGACCCTGGGCAAGTCCTTGGAATGAGTCAAACATTCATTGGGCTTGGCGGACGGACTGGCGAAGCCCGGTAACGGGAGCGGGGGCCTTCAGGCTGCGAGGAAGACAACCTCTATAAAAAATTACCCCTACCTTCCACCTGACACCACCGCGAATGCGGTGGCGAGGTGTAGGGAGGGAGCGATCGTGGGCAGCGATGGCCTCCTCTACTCTATGGCGGAGGAAGGCGGCGGAGCGGTTCCGGGATCTCGTGTTCTGGACCAATCTGCTGGTGGCGAGTCCGGGTGTAGCGACTTGCCTAAGCCCATCGTCTGCCGCCCTGACAGGGGACCTTAAGGGCGCTTCGAACGGGGTTTATCGAACGCCTGGCCTACAGGTCCCCGAGGTGGTCGGTGCATCTGGTGCTCCCGATGCACCGGTTAGCGGAGGAGGGCTTCTCTTTTGAGGGGTCCCCACCCAGAGGAGGTGTCTCTGGGATCAGAGTTGCTGTCTCTGGGATCAGAGTTGCTGCTGGTGGGGATGGGGTCAAATAAGGTACCCTGCCCCTGCCGTCAGTAGCGTGGTGGAGCATACAGGTCGTTTTAGTCGGTGCGAGTCCGACATAACCACCGCCCGTCCCCGTCAGACGGTGGTACCCATAAGGGGTTTTTTCCTGTTCAAAAAAAATTTCTGTTTAATGTCAATAAGAATGAGTCATGAAAATATTGTCTAATCTCTTTGTTTGCTAAGTAGATACGTGCCTAATCTTATCTATAGTAATATTAAAAAGAGGATTTTTATATTTGTATGCATGTGTGCGTTTATGTTTGTAATGTTTTCACGGAAAAACTACTAGACCGATTCCAAAAATTCTTTCACAATTAGAAAGCTGCTTTTCACTGAGCAACATAAGTGATGTTAAATTAAAAAAAAATAGGGATCCTTTAATAAAATTGTAATAAGGTGTGAAAAATTTATTCGCAAAAATCTTTCATAGCGTGTGCTGCGGAAAATATTGATGATAGAACAAAAACATGTTCTACAGTATTATAGAATGTATCGATATCCACAAAAATCCGGGATACTATATGTCTAACTATCATAGTTATGCTAATATAATTACTTTTTTGCACTGTAAAAGTTTATAAGAGTGCCGACAATAATCAAGCAATAACTACGTATCAATCCTTATACCATCAAATGATGGTATAAGGATTAATTATTAAATAATAAAAAAATGTTTTAATATCTGTAAAATACTTTTTAAATTTATAAAATCGGACATTCCAATCAGAAAATGTAACGCATTTAAAAATGACAGTATAGAAAATAATGCCATAACAAATTCATTGTAGCGTACCTTTATAACAGAGTCTGCAACTGGTGAGTTAGTTCCAAGGATACTTACTAATGATACCCACGGATATAGCTATACCTTATAAAATAATTAAATTTTCAGTTAAAACTTCTTTTTCCTTAAACATTAATAAGTTCCAGGGCCAAACTTTTACTTATATATTTAATTATATCAGTATGCGACTGATATTATTATTAGATAATAGGAATTCTATTATTTAACGTAAACGTATCGATTTATAATTTTGAATATGCTTATCTATTTATATATCATTTTCTGTAACATACAATTTATTTATTATCATTCGGGTACATTAAAATATTTGTCATTTAAGTAATTAGGTTTGTATCCTTAATTATACTATGTCGTGCCTGGCTACTGCTGAAAAACAATGATGTGCGAGAGAATTTTGTCGCTCAATTTATACTGAGCGGATTGCCAGTTTCTTCTTGTGGTATCCAGCTTATTTATATGTTAGTGTTCTTAGAATGTTATGGTCACGTTATTCTTCTATTTTTATTTGTTAGTTTAGTTTTAATTAACATCTGTGTATGACGGGAGGGTGAAATAAACGTTCTTTTGTTTGTTTCTTTCTAATTCACAAAATTTCTAGTTCGACTTACGTAGACTTTTCACGAGATCGGCATGTACGCGGGTGAAACCGCGGGGTATTGCTAGTGTACTTCTATAATTCTCGTGTCACACTATCATTTACCATAATCCTCCGACCTTGATGACCGATTTATATGAAATTTTATATGCATATTCAATAGGTCTGAGAATCGGCTATTATCTATTTGTCATACCCTTAAGTGATAAGGTTGTCCACCCTTAACATTTTTATTTTTTGGTCATTTTTATTTTTTTTGTAATGTTCACTAGAAATTCCCTAGAAATAATCGATATGGCTAAACAAAGTTTGCCCGGTTATCTATATGCTATTTACGAAAAACGTTTGCGTCTGTTGTAATTGTGTTTTTGAAAAAAAAATGGTTTATTTGTCGCCCTTTTTCTCTAACATCATCAGACGAAAAACCTAAACTAGAACATAATATTTTTACTGGATAAATTAATGTACTAAGTCATACGTACCGCTACTATATATACTACGTATCCGCTTTATTAATAGACTATTAACTTTGGTGATAGAATATACCCTAATTTTTAACAATAGATAATCCACTTTCATTATAGTGTATCCCTTTTAATAATATAGTTAATCCTCGAAAGATTGAGTATCCCCTTTGATGATAGACTATTTTATTCCCTTGAATAAAAAGATTTCCCTTTTAATATCACACTATGCTTAATTTAATTTTAGACTATCCCTTTTAATATTACATTATTCATTTAATGATAGACGATACCCTTTAATAATTGCCTATCCCCTATAATAATAGACTATCCCCTAGTCAGTAGACAGAATACCTTAAAAGATTTCAAATAACAACTGTGGTCGTTAGTTAACGAAAGAGATAGAGAGTTGAGGTCTACTGAAACAAAATAACAACGTTTCTCTGTTTTAAGAAGGAAAAAGAAGTGAAGACAAAGTTAACTTTTATTTAAACGTGTAATTGTATACGTGTAGAAAGCGTACAATAGAAATAAAAATCTTTTTGTCCTTCAGAAAAGCAACCATCTCACCTATAGTAAAAACAGTTAATTAAATAACTGATTAAACAAGACCAATAGGTTATCTCGACCAAACATGTCAATAAATCATATATAATTATGTGATTGATAATAAAGATAATGTTTGAGTAATATCTTATAATTAATTTAGAATGGATAGGTATAAATTCTACATATTTACGTTGCAAATAAATGGTAGTAGTGCGCAAATATAAAAAAAATCTGTTTGCGCAATTCATTCAATCATGAATAAATTCAAATTCACTCCTGGATAAAAAAAAAACATGATTTTCGACATGAATAGGAAAAACAGTACATTTAATTATACAATTAATAATTATTATTCAACTTATAATTGAGGGTAACACTAAAGTTGATGTGAGATCGCGGGTAATAATGAAATCATAGTTATTGTACTAGAGTAGCGAACCAGATTAAGTTGTGAGAGCCCAGCAGTGAGACCGTGTGACTCTCTAGAGACGGTAATGGGTTCAAACCTCGGGCAGGCACCAATGAGTTTTCTGTTAAATATTACCTGTATAATTGATAATTCCAATTTATCACTCGCTTTTCCGGTGAAGGACAACATCGTGAGGAAACCTGCATATCTCTAGAAAATTCTAGCTACTAATCCGCATTGGAGCGGCGGGGTAAGTCTTAGCTCTAACCCTTCTGTCCAAAAAACGAAGAGAGGAAGCCTATGCCCAGCAGTGGGAAAGTAACAGGCCTTTACTTTACAACTTTTAGGAGAACCAGCCTAAAATTTGTCATATTATAATAACGAGAAAGCTAATGAGCATATGTATCTGTCTGTCTCTGTTCTTTATGTGTGATTAGACAAAGATAAATAAAATCCTTTATTTCTGTTACAATTTTTTTTTACAAAAAAACTAAATTTTTTATTTCTATTACAAAATTTTTACAAAAACTATACATAAACGAAATAATTTACAGATTTTAGGGCTACATAACAATCGTTTCACCGATAGCTTATCGATACCGATAGTTCTCTTAGAGGATTGAAGGTTCTTGCATTAAGTAACATTTAACATGTCAATTAATTTATTTTTGGAGCAAAAATTAGTAAAGATGAACTATTCGAGTTTCATTTTCCTTCTCATTATTTATTGAGACAGTCACTTACAGGCCAGTCTAAAGGTCCTTTCCTCGTCAACCTATTTCGACCTGCTCGTATCTTCTTATATGTAGCTTTATAAATTACTAGCAATGCCCCGCGGCTTCACCCGCGTACATACCGTTCTCGTGGTAGTGGAAAGTCTACGTAAGTCGAACTATAGATATATTTTTGTAAATAAAAAATTTGGCCCTTGGATTTATTAATGTTTAAGGAAAAGGAAGTTTTCCCTGGAAATATTATTGGTATAAGGATTAATACGAAGATATGAATAATATTGCTTGATTATTGTCGGCACTCTTATAAACTTTTACAATGCAAAAAAGTATTTATATCGGCATAACTATGATAGTTAGACATATGATAACTTGTGGATATTGATACATTCTATAATACTGTAGAATATTTTTTGTTCTATCATCAATAGTTTCCGTAGCGCACGCAATGAAAGATTTTTATGACTAAATATTTTACACCTTATTAAAATTTTAATAGGGTACCCTATTTTTTTTTGAAAATATAATATAGCTTATGTTGCTTAGTGAAGAAGCAGCTTTCCTATGGTGAAAGAATATTTGAAATCGGTCCAGTAGTTTTTGCGTGAAAAACATAACAAACATACACACACACATACAAATCGTTCCTCTTTATAATATTATTATAGATTATATATAAATTCATCGTATAAATGAACGCAGTGAAATCGGACAGCGTTTTACTAATTTCCACTTTCGCCCGGATTGCGATTTACTTACACCACTGTTAATATGGTTGAAACTATACCGTCTAAACACAGGACCAACCTAATGAGCATCTGTCATTGCAAAGTAAACGAAACGCATCTTTCTTTTTATATGGACAATCTTATATCTTATATTTTGTGACGTCGATAAGATTTTATATTTACGCACAATCATATAAAGCTTAGCGTTAAAAAAAGAAGCATTATCAAAATTACGTTTACTAAGTAATGATAAATAAGCGGGCGTAATATTTATCGCAGTTCATATTAGAGGTTGAAACAAGTGCGTTGCTTGTTTTGAAATGATTTTGCTATTTTTAATCACATTGGCAATTATAGCGATATACTTTTACGGGACAAGGAATTTCGACTATTGGAAGAAGAGAGGCGTCAAATATGAGGAACCTTTGTTCTTTTTTGGAGGGAATATAAAGAATTATATCGACAATGTCAGCTTTTCGGAGCGCTTTGTCGCCCTGTACCGGGCCTTTCCCAATGAGAAGTTCGTCGGTTTTTTCGAGGGGAATAATCCAGCCATACTTCTAAGAGATCCTGAATTGATAAGACACGTTCTTACCCAAGACTTCCGGTACTTCCACCGCAGGGGAATAAATTTCAATAAAACTGTTACGGAACCCTTGATGAAGAATTTGTTTACAGTGGACGGGGATATATGGAAATTGATGAGACAACAACTCACTCAAGCGTTTTCCAGTGGTAAACTTAAGGCAATGTTTCCGCTTATTGTAGAAAGAACAGATAGATTAGTTGCAATAGCAAACGATTTGGCGGAACACAAGGACGAAGTTGATATAAGGGAACTTATGGCTAAATATACAACAGATTTTATCGGCGCTTGTGGTTTCGGAATCGATTCGCAGGCTTTAAATGAGGAAGATTCAGATTTTCGTAGACTTGGAAAACGCATATTCAACCTCACAGTTCGAGATCATGTCATAAATCTATTAAAGACTATGTTCCCGATAACTTTCAAGGATCTTCATTTTTTTGCGCCGGAAATTGAGGAGAAAACTTTCTCTATTGTCGGACAGATTATGGCTCAAAGAAATTATACGCCATCTGGTAGAAATGATTTTATTGATCTAATGTTGGAGTTGAAACAGAAAGGGAAAATTATTGGAGAATCTATTGAAAAAAGAAATCCAGACGGCAGTCCTGCAACGGTAGAGCTAGAATTAGATGAAAAGTTGCTTGCAGCGCAAATATTTATATTCTTCGCAGCGGGATTCGAGACTTCTTCGATGGCGAGCAGTTTCCTCCTGCACAATCTCGCGTACCATCCAGAGGTGCAGGAGCGCTGCCAGAAAGAAGTAGACAAAGTTCTAGAAAGTTATGGCGGTAAAATTTGTTACGATGCGATTAAGGATATGAAATATTTGGGAATGGCATTCAAGTAAGTAGAACTTTCTTAATTTCCGTGTACGTTCATGTTTGAAAGAATCACGGCTCATTCGTTGGTTTGTTAGATTAATATAAGAAATATTTTGTTTCGTGATTACAACTTCTGCGTAAGTAACATTTTTTGTACAGTAGAAATGTATGTTATCTGTGATACTATTATGTACTAGGCAGTCATAGAATTACGTTTTTTATTGCGAAAATTTGATATTTAAATGAATTTATCTATATGGTAAAAGTGTCTAATATTTTTATTAAATATTTAAACAATTTATTGGTTTTTCGTGACATTCTAAAACTTATTGTATATGAACTAATTACTCGTAAATATTTTACCTTCAATCAAAATTACATATTAGTACAAGCTTTTGCTTGCGACTTCGCTCGCGTGGAATTTAGTCTGCCAAATTCGAGCCTGGGTGTCTATTTGTATTAAAAATGTATTTAAAATTATATATAGTAGTATATCTATCAGTTGTCCGTCATGTCCGTCACCCATAATACAAGTATTTAGTTACTTTGGGGTCGGACGACCGTGTGTGTAAGTGTCCCATATATTTATTTATTTATATTCCTTAAGAACTCCGAAACGGCTGGGCCGATTACAATGAGAGTTTTAGACAATCTTTAGTTTGACTCGGCGAATAATCTTGTAAGTTTGGTAGCTATTGGAGCAATTTTTTGGACTGGGTACGTCGAAACCAAACTGAGCTACAGCAACGCGTGGCAGGACCGTTACTTTCAAATAAACGCAGAAAAAAAATACTTTGAACACGTATATTTTCAACCGAGATCTGGGAGGAAGGTGAACTCCTAGGACGAGACATGTACCTACATCCGACTTATATTCTTATGAAATATTTTGTTCTCAGGGAAAGCATGCGCTGTCTACTGTCGCCTGCGTTCCTTTTAAGATTAACTTGTGCCAAATATACCATACCGGGAACTGATGTCACTTTAGACGAGGACTCTATGGTGATCATATCCACACAGGCCTTGTGTTCGGACGAAGAATATTTCGAAGACCCGGAAGCGTTCAAGCCTGAGAGATTCCATCCTGACAATGTTGACAGTATCAAGAAATTCTCGTATTTGCCGTTTGGAGATGGGCCTCGCGCGTGCATCGGTAAGTCTCATATCACGAGCTCTATGAATTAGGGTATCACATATATTAATATTTACTTAAAATTAAAAAAAGAAATATTTATCAAGTTTTATGTATTTTTCAGGCGAACGCATGGGTATTATGCAATCATTGGCAGGAGTGGCGACTATTTTGAAAAACTTTACAGTAGCACCATCTCGTAGCTCACTCCGCAAACCACGCATCGATCCTAAATCAATTATCGTGCAAAATGTAATCGGAGGATTACCTCTTTCATTAAAGCGAAGACAAAAATCAATGTACAATTAAATAATACATCATTGTGTTATGTATTAGTGACCTATCTCCTTGATATAGCTTGTGATCATAGATTACTAACTAAAATACTTGTGATCAACACAGACTGTTAGACAACAAGGCCAAAAATTGATGTGATAAAAGTTAAACTAAACTTTAAAATACTGAACTTATTCAATACTGTGACCTAGTTTTATAGTTTTAATAGTCGTAGAAACTGACGTTATTGCCATGAGATATTGAAAATAAATTGTTGGCATTTGAAGAGTTATTTTCAATATTAATTTATGTTTTTTGCTTTATTTCAACTAAATATTAATTATGTAATCGTGATTTCTTTTAAAGTAAGTGTTTTGGCAGCACAAATTTCGGTAAAAATCTGGAAAATTTAGTATTATTCGACAACAAAAATAAATCTGCATTGTAGTTGTAATAGAATTTCATTATCGACTTACCGAGTTTTGTCTTTTGGGTACAGATACAAGAATTCAATAATAAATACTGAAAAAAAATCTATGATGCCGCGCATATTTAACAATATAAGTAATTAAAAAATGATTTTAATTACTTTCTAGCAAGTAGTTTTAAATATTCAGTTTTACTAGGAAAAAGTTATTCCGATATCATGTGTTAAAATAAAATCTTGTCTTATTTACAAAATAAAAAAAAATCAATAATTCAGAGAATTAAACTATCTTTTATTACATTTAATTTTTAACTACAAGATCCCACAAAACTTGTTCGAAAACGACCTGCTGAATTTATTTCGGCAAATGTATCAAATATATAAATATATTCTCTAAAATAGGTCCAGTCCATTTTTAACCCTAATTAGTCCTGTTCGGTTGGGGACAGAAATGCCAAACTCCTAATATTATTTTATTTATAAACTTTATTGAAGAACTACAATATAAGCATATACAAATAATTGCACAAAAGGCGGGCTTAATACTTTAAGCATTATCTCCCAGCCAACTTTCAGGAGTGTATAAAAACGTATGTAGGCGTCCTATAATATAGTAATTGAATAGTAATAATAAAACTAAGGAAATAATATATATACCAAAATGTATATACAAGTGAGTGTGCATATGTGTGTTAGAATTAGTAATATGATATTATCTTCTCTATATTTAGTGAATTTTGTACACAACATGGCTGCACCCTCGTCACCAGTAAAACTGGGTATACTTGCATGCCCCGTATACGATAAGGGAGAAAGGGTTCTGCTAAGATTTTGCCCTCATTCATTCTATGACTTTAATCGATTGACGTTAGCAAGATCGGCTGACAGCTGGTCGACTCCTCTCACCACACTAGGATGATAACTCAATGTTGGTCCATAGGCGAGCACTTAGGAACTTCGAGTAGGTTGCCATGCATCCTTTAGCTTACGATTCAATGGTTTCTAATGGAAACAAAGTTGTATCTTTTGTTGTAATTGTAGAGCTTTGTAATAGTCTTTATTAATAAAAGAGCTTTTGCTAGTATGGATTCGCAGATTTCACGAAGCTTATAGTAAAAAAAACTTGAACAAATCAATCGCATATTATCAACGGACATGTATTTTAGATAATGTAATCAAAATAAATCCAATCAGAAAAGATATATTTTAATACAATATTCTGCAACTCAAATAAATTTTTGTCTCCTCTGAGGAGTTAAAGGCAGCCCGCCAATAATGGTTTTGAATACGATTGACCTTGAAAATGATCGCCACACCTGGCAACGACTGCATGATGCCCAAACGTTCGCCTGTAAAATATTAAAGTAAACATATTTGTGAATAACTTTGTCATACCTACATAGGAATATGTAATATAAATACTGTAAATATTGAATTATTTAAATCAATCTTTATTGCAAAATATTAAATAAAAAAATCTTAAGCGTGTGGTATCCGGCAGAAAAGAATAGACCACCCTCATTTTTACCGAGGTGTCGTAAGAGGCGACTAAAGTAAGTTGACGTCAGGCAGGCGGCCGGTCATTAAATACGTAGCCAAATCATATGACAGCACGTTTGCAACATGTTGTGCCGACCGAATGATGATTAAATAAAAAATCTTAGTGTTGTACAGCAACGAGTTCTCATATCTTTAAAAGACACTTGTTTACGCTACTAAAGACTACCGATTAGCCAAAGACCTTCTAAAACGCCACGGAGGTAAAGGACCCTAGCGTATAATAAAGATATTTTATCAGCTATTCAGAAGCAAATTTTGCATGGAATTAGTTAACTAGTTTCAATAAAGTTCTTATTTTATATGATTCTAACATGGACTGTGTAAATGTTTAATTTTTTGGTCACTAAAGTATGAACTAACAAGAAAGTTCAGATTAAGAAAAGAAGTTCTGAATAGTGCCTTAGTTACAACTATGATAAAAGCTTTGACCTGCGATCACAGTTCTTTGAGCTACTCATTAAGTACCGCTTCACCCTAAAACCTCACCTATACATGATCTTGGTCCATCTCCAAAAGGCATGAAGGTACATTTCTTAATATTCCCAATGTTGTCCGGATGGAACCTTTCAGGCTTGTACACCTCGGGTTGCTCAAAGTACTGTTCATCGGAGCTCAGCGCCTCAGTGGAAATTTTGACAACCGATCCTTCATCCAGAGCCACATTACGGGAATTGCGTATTTAGAAACAGTCCTTATTAAAAATTCGGGAAAAGACAGAAAGCTCATACTTTTCCTGTGATCAAATTACTTATGGTTTAAGAAATTTTATTATCATAACAATTAAATTCAATTAAATGAGAACTTAAATATAAAAACTAAAATAAGTACAATTTATCGCATGTAAGAGCGCGCTAAATAATTACAACGTAACAAAATTTCACAAACACTGCTAACAAAAAAACAGTAAAATTGTGATTAAAATCAAAAATAAAATATTGCATCATAACTCTGCTAATGAGTTTAAGTCCTTAGATGTGGCATTATCGTACTAATATTACAAATGCAAAATTTTGCGAGTATGGATGTATGTTTGTCACGAAAAAACTGGATGAAACTTTACAATAATATAGGTTGTACATCAGAATAACTTATAGGCTACAATTTGTAATGATTTTATGTAATATAAAGACACTTTTCTATAAAGTCGGAAGAAATCTGGCCTGATCTCTGAGAGCTATCTTGGCGTACGCTGCCTTAACCACACAGCGTTACACAACGATGATGTACCGTAGTATTGTTTAATCATGAATAGTTCTAAATAAAAGTCAGCGACACCATATATCTTATATTGGAGTTTATATTAATGAGTAACTTATTTTAATGTTAGAATATATTAAAACTGCCTCTTGAACTATTATAGATGTAAAAAGATTTAATTATGGTTTTTCATTTCCTCTGTCTACGAATTTTTTTTGAATCATTGAATTGTAAGATTTTTTTGCTTTCTCAGAATAGCTGTTTTTGTTTGTTCAGTTTTTGATTATGGCGTATTTTTCAAAGCATTATTATACTGGAGTATGAATGCCAGCCTAAAATGTGCCATACTACAATAAAAAGAAAGCAAATGAGGGTGTATCTATCTGTCTCTCTTTTTTATGTGTGATTAGACAAAGATGGACGAGTTTCCTCTTCTGGCTTATTTATTGCCCGCTTATGTCTCCCTTACTCTAATATAAATATCTGTATCATTTTTTTGTTTAAATAAAATTGTCACAGGAAAATGTGATTTATTATTTTTGTTTTATTATTTTTTACCTTTACCTCTCGTGAAACCACCAGGTTTTATCTCGTAACTGAAGTTTACGCGAATTCGCGGGCACAAATTAGTACTTATGCTTAGAAATGCTACAAAACTTATTCATAATTTTTTAGTAAACGTGGTCGCTGACTATGGACCTCATTAGAAAGCTGAAAGCTGAAGCGAACCATGCTCGGAGTGTTAGGTCGTGATCAAATCAGAAATGAGGAGATCCGTTGAAGAACGAAAGCCTAGAAATAAAGCTTAACGTATCGCGAAGCTGAAGTGGCGATGGACGGGGCACATTGTGCGAAGAACGTCCATAGACGTTTGGGTCTTAAGGTGTTTGAATGGCGACTCCGCGCCGGAAAATGCAATGTTAGTAGATTCCCTACGACGAGGACTGACGACCTCAAAAGGTCTCGGGGAGCCGGTGTATCCAAGCGGCAACATCGTGTGGTGTGGAGATCCCGTGAAGAGACCTATGTCCAGCAGTGGACGTTCATTGGTTGACGAAGAAGACGAAAATATAGTAACTAGCTGTGCCAGTGGCTACGCCCGCGTGGAAATAAGTGTGTTACAAAAGTTTGCCTTATTTCAATTTTGAACATAAAAGTAGTTATTGTGAGTAAACCATATAGAGACATGCTAACACAGACTTTTTTGTGTAATATTTGTTGATCTACTTTTCTCTAGTACTTTATTTTAGTGTGTCTCTATTGGTTTACGAGGCGCACGCGACTAAAGCTCATAGCTGGTTTTTTATTAATGCGCGTCCTCTTCAACATAATTTACATAAAACCGTATTGCACTATTAACATTAAACTTCCGTATTGCACTATATTTAAATGAAAACGGTATAAAAAACCGTACAGTAGATTTTGAGAAAAATCTTTCACATACTGACAGACAGCTTATGGGGACTATGTTATATAATAAATATAGATATACTTTATAGAATTAGGCGTCACTTTGTGATCTCCACAAAATAGCATAATACAAAAGTGATAATAAAATTATTTAATCCGCTATAAAATAAATAGAAAATATATATAATGCTAAATGTTGCAAACTTAGCTAAAGGTGTGCAAGCTCCGAGACAAAATCGCATAGCCATCCGCTTTGCGATAAGTCTATATCGTAATTATGCTTTGGTTGCGGGGCGAAACAATTGTTGAGTTTGTGATAGTGAACGTGTGTAGTGCTTGTGTATTAAATTCAAATTCAAATAAGTCTTTATTCAAATTGGCCTATTACAAGCACTTTTGAATCGTCAAATTAAAATTAAATTGAAGCTACAACTGGTTCGGAAAGGTGCTCTAACCGAGAAGAACCAGCAAGAAACTCGGCGGTCACTCTTTTAAAAAATAAATAGTACAGTTTTGTATTGACTATTGTTAACAAACTTAGATTATAATATCGTCTAGTACATAGCTGGTCGCAATTTAGTTCCAAGCTTTCTTATCATTGACATAGTCTTCAACATTATAGTAAGCTTTATTAATGAGAGTCTCTTTAATTGCTTTTTTGAACTTGTGTAAAGGCAAGTCCAAAATTGATTGAGGAATTTTATTATAAAAAAGTATACCTGTAAGTATAGTGTTTTTTACGAACCCTGCATGTATCGGGTATGAAAAAACGGATAGTCCACTGTAGATTTAGCATTATATATATTCTCTATTTACTTCTGTATAGATTTAGTGATTGCTTACAATTTACTTGAAGACAGCGTTTTTCTATTATAAATTACATATTTCTAAATTTCGCCTGGTCATTGTTATTCACTTTGTAATTTGAAATACCCACCTAAATTTGATAACGTTAATTAAATTGATGAAGATTCACTTTGGATGAATCATATCTGATTAATGCCAGTAAGAATGATTCGATAAAATATAGTTTATTAGTAAGTATTGTATCTACTTAGCAAAGTAGATACGTGCCGAATCTTATGTACCTACTTATATAATTCTCATGTCTTAATGTCAGTTAAAATACTCCTGGATACGACCTGGATGACCGATTTTTATGAAATTTTATATGCATATTCAATAGTTCTGAGAATCGGCTACTACCTATTTGTTATACCATTAATTGATAAGGGTTGTCCACCCCTTACATTTTTATTGTTTGGACATTTTTTTTTTATATCTAATGTACACTTTATATTTCCTAGAAATCATTTATATGGTACAAGAACGTTTCTCCGGTTAGCTAGTATCTATATACTATTTACGAAAAACGTTTGCGTCTGTTGTTTTTTAAAAAAATGTTTACCGCCCAAAAGAGCGGAAATTCAGGTCTTCGTCTGATAATGTTAGATAAAAATCTCTAACACCATCAGACGAAGAGACTGAATTTCCTAGGACAGAATATTTTTACTGGATGAATTAATGTACTAGGTCATGACCACTTACCCACTTTAATTATAGACTTTCCCCTTGAATGAGAGAACTATCCTTTTTAATAATACACAATTCATTTAATGATAAACGATCCTATTTAAGGATTGACTATCCTCTTTAATGATGGACTATCCCCTTTAATGATAGAGTATCCCCTATAATAAATAGCTATCCCCTTTAATACTACACTGTCCGTTAGTAAGTAAACAGAATACCTTAAATGATTGCAAGTAGCAACTGTGGCCGTCTATTAGTTATCGAAAGAGAAGGAAAATTTAGATGTGTTCAAACAAGATAACAACATTTCTCTATTTTAAGAAGGAAAAGGAAGTGAAGATAGAATTAACTTTTTTTTGAACGTGTAATTTAAATAAGTGTATCAATTAAAAGCGTAACTATAGAAATAAAAATCTTTTTGTCCTTCAGAAAAGCAACCATCTCACCTATATTAAAGGTAGTTAATTAAATAACTGATTAAACAAGACCTATAGGTTATCTCGACTAAATATGTTAATAAAACGAAAATTATTAGGTTTTTTTAATTAACTGAAAATTATGTTTGTGCAATTCAACCAATCCTGAATATAAAAATACATGTTTTTCCAACATGAATAGGAAAAACAGTACATATAATAATTGAGGGCAACACTAAAGTCGATGTGAAGTCGTGGGTAATAATGAAATCATATAGTTATTATACTAGAGTAGCGAACCAGATAAAGCTGTGATAGTCCAGCGGTGAGACCGTGTGACTCTCTAAAGACGATAATGGGTTCAAACCTCGGGCAACACCGGTATAATTGATAATTGCAATTTATCACACGCTTTTCCGGTGAAGGAAAACACCGTGAGGAAACCTGTATAACTTTAAAAAATTCTAGGGATATGTGTAACTTACCAATCCGCATGGATAGGTCTTAGCTCCAACCCTTCTATCCAAAAAACGGAGAAAGGAAGCCGGCAGTGGGAAGGTAACAGGCCGTTACTTTACTCTTTTACTTCAGAACCAGCCTAAAATGTGTCATCTATACTTATTATAAAACAAAGTCCCAAAAAGCTGGTTGTCTGTATGTAATCGATTTTCTCGAAATCTACTGAACGGATTTTTTTACGGTTTTCACCAAAAGACAGTGAAACACTTCCGGATGGTTTAGATAAATAGTACATATCGGTATTATGTCAATTGTGTTGAAGAGATTGGGCAGTTGTTAAAAAACTTGCTTGCTGGGAGCTTTAGTCGCGTGCGCTGCGTAAACCAGCAGAGATACGCTAAAGTAATGTACTAGAGAATTGTAGATCTATAACACTACTGCAAAAAAGGCCATAGCATGTCTCTATCTCTTACGGTTAACTCACAATAATTACTTTTATGTTTAAAATTTGAATCTTAGAAATAAATTGCGACAAGCAGTTTTCCGCGCGGACGAAGCCGCTGGCACAGCTAGTATTATAGTAAAGAGAAAGCAATTGAGGGTGTATCTATCTATCTCTCTTCTTTATGTGTGATTAGACACAGATAAAGTATACGAGTTTCATTTTCCTTCACATTATTTATTGTGAAACTTACAGGCATGCCTGTAGCTCCTTTCTTCGTCAACCTCTTTCAACCTACTCCTATCTTTCATATGTAGCTTTATAAATCATAAATTCATCGTATAAATGAACGTGCTGAAATCGAACGGCGTTTTACTAATTTCCACTCCTACCCGCATTGCGACTTAGAATAGAATAGAATTAAATAGAAAAAACTTTATTTGATCCAACAGCACGATACAAATATAAAATGTAAACTTACCACTAAATAAAATAAAATCATAATAATCTAAGTCTAACAAATAATCTTACCTATTTAGTTTAAATTTTAGTCTACTTTAGTATAGTATTTGTACAGTGGTGTGACACCAAAAAGGATGACCACTCAGCTGTAATTGGAGCAGAGCTCCAAAAACTGATTTTCAGTGGCCGCCTCGCAGACGGCATAATAACAGTCTCAACTGCCGTAAATTAAATATTCAAAAAGTATATATATATACGAACAGATGTAGATATATAAATAAATAATATTCAAATAAAATAGAATAAAAAATGAATTCTGGGCTGTTTGGAATACGTAATTACTACTAAATTATTAAATGTAAAATGCTGCCACGAAAACAAGCTGTGCTATGTGAATGCGTCTTAAGCACATTTGTATTAGTCCTACGTTCGTATAAAGATTCATCACATGCCCAACGTAATTTGGAGTACAGATATGGAGGAATTTTATACTTTATAATACCAAACAACAAGGTAGCGAAATGTAACTGCCTGCGATATTTCATTTTCAAACTGTTGGAATTATTTATAAATGGTGTAACATGAGCGCGAAAAGGTATATTGTAACAGTAGCGCGCACAAGCATTTTGAACTTTTTGTATCATGTGCTTTGTTCGTGCTAGTAATCTAGGACCTATTACAATATCCGCATAGTTTAACTTCGATAGTACCAAGGTTTCGCAAACGATTGTTCTCAATTGGGTACTCAGCGAGTTTATTTACTTACACCACTGTTAAAAATAAAATTATTTTATGGTTGATACAAATGGACTATGATCAAACTGAAAATATTATTTTAACCCTTATTTAAAACACTCTCGAATACACACAAACACACATAGCACTCAGCCCACCTTACCTATTTACTTACTTTACCAACATGCAAATCACTTATTTTAAGACACATTCTCACTACACAGATCCACATGCACGTACACTTGATAGTTTCAGTTTATTTTTCTCTTTTCTTTTTTACTTTAACTCAATAACCTAAAAATGTTGTTATTTTCAGTATAATTTCAATTCCGTTTTTTTATTGTGGAAGTTGAACCAAGTAAAGGTGGGCATTGGTTGCCAAAATACAGTTTAAACTAGCTTGTGAGCCAGTGACACAATAATTGAACATGTGCATTGTTGTAAAAATTAAGCGTCCGAGTTATCCGCATTAGGGATAATCGCAGAGGTCAACCCAGCCGCAGTGCAATTGAAGGGCCTCGCTCTGGGAGAACCGCCCACATGATCACGATGTCTCCTACGCCAGGTAAGTATAAAAAAAAGTTGTGATAGCCCAGCAATGAGACCGTGTAACTCTCTAGAGACAAACATGGGTTCAAACCCCGGGCACCAATGAGTTTTTCTATTAAAATTTGTGTCTAATTGATAATTGCAATTTAACACACGCTTTTCGGTGAAGGAAAACATCGTGAGGGAACCTGCATATCTCCAGAGAATTCAAGGGACATGTGTTACCTACGAATCCGTATTGGAGTATCATCGTTAGATGCTAATTTACTTAAATAAATTGTTGGATTTGTGTAATCGTAATTTGATTAGGTTAAATATCGATAAATGTTGTTTTATTAGATATATGCGAAAGATAAACTTAAACGAATGTGTCGAGGTTATTTATAAATTAGGTGATTCACCGCTCAGAAAGTGCACCGTGTACGTGACTTAGCAGTTGATTTGGACAGTGCATTGCGATTTACACCGCACTACGCATCAATGGCCTCCAAGGCAATGATTTTTTTTGAACTGACTGTATGCTGTTAGCCCTAATGGCTTTTACAGCGTCACCGGGCGGGACGGGCGAAAGCAGAAGCATCGTCGAAATTGCAAAATGCAGAGAGTAGTACTAGCGTCGGGAAACGTCGTCCTAAGAGTGCCTCCTGTGAGGCCGGACCACGGCTAAGGGCGTCGCGTATTGGAGGGCTGATGTATGGACTTTGTTTAGTCATTGCGACGTCGGAAGGGTGGGGAGAAGCCACGATTTTCGGTGGTCAGACCTAACAGGGATGTAGGTTGAAGCAACTGACATAAGGGGGTTCGGGTGTACCTCAGATTTCTCGAAGTAAGATTTCGAAAAACGTTTAAAGAGGTGAGTAATGGTAGGGAGGTCGAAGTCTCTATGGAGCTCAACGTTCCGCATAAACCACGGTTCTGTAGTCTTTGGAGCGTGAGCAATCTGACTTTTGAAACGTGCGCGAACGCAATGCTCGCATAGGACATTATTGGTCTTATGCAAGTTTTGTAGAGTGTCACTTTTTGTTGCGAAGTGACATCTTACTTTTTTTACAGAAATCGGGTAAAATCTTCCCATGACATAGGCAGCCTTATTGCAGACTATGCGTACGTGCTTGTGGAAGGTCATGGAAGGTTGAAAGGTGACACCTAGGTACTTGACTTTCTGTTGCCAGTGAATCGGTGTATCATAAAGAGAAATTTCTGTAGGTGTGTCTATGTGAGATCAAAAGCGATTACCGATAAAGTGCATGGCTGCACTTTTATCCGGGTTTATTTCGGCTCTCCATTTGCAGAAATAGCGTCTGAGGCTGTCGACCGCTTTCTGGAGACGTCTAGTTATTTTAGCAATCGAATTTCTGTGCATAAAAATATATTAGGTCTTATGCAAGCTTTATAAAGTGTCACTATATTGTGCGTTATCAGTTTCCCGGTGTCAGAGATTTCAGTGTAAGGGGGGGCAGCTGCCCTCCTTTGCCCGTACCTCGTTACGCCCATGGTGGTATGGAATCCACACTGTGAGTTCCACGCCGCGACGCTTAAAAAAATATAGAAATGTCTAGTTCAATTCTTAATTTACCGATACAAAGTAGGGCGTATGTCTGGTATCAGAAAAAGCTATAATACTTTCACATGCAGTTTTTTAATGAAAAAAGCGTAGAGAAATAAATGACGTCGTATTTCTGTTTAAGTTGGTGAATGGTGTGTTGGACTGTCCGCAACTTCTGGAAAATATTAATTTTAACTTCCCTTCTAGAGTACCAAGAAATGAAAAGCATAAAATCATCAAACCTACATTTAACCGAACTAATCTTGATTTTTTCGCTCCTGTTACGACACACTATTTACTGGTGAATTTAAGGGTGATATCTTTAGGAACAATTTGGCAACCTTTAGATGTTTGCTCCGAGAATTTTGTTTTGTTGAGATCTTTATTTTTTTCTTTATATTTTTATATTTTAAGCTTAAGTATTGCCTTTTTATGTCTTTCTTTGATTATTTTCTATTTATATTTACTTTAAACTATACTTATTATAAAACAAAAGTCCCAAAAGCTGTCTGTCTGTATGTAATCGATTTTCTCAAATTCTTCCAAACGGATTTTTGTACGGATTTCACCAAAAGCTAGAGCAATACCTCCGGATGGTTTAAGTAAATAGTACATATCGGTATTATGTAAATTGTGTCGAAGAGATCGAGCAGTTGTTAAAAAACTTGCTTGCTGGGAGCTTTAGTCGCGTGCGCTGCGTAAACCAGCAGAGATATAAAAATACAACAAAAAAGTCAGCGATAACATGTCTCTATCTCTTATGGTTAACTCACAATAACTACTTTAATGTTTAAAATGGGCGTAGCCGCTGGCACAGCTAGTTTAAAATAAAATAGTAATAATAATTTTATTAAAATTGTAAGGCACGTATAGCACCATAAGTAAGCATGTTGTAAATACCTGTAAGTAAGGATGTACTTCTAGCAGGATACAATATTGTTTATATTGAAGTTTACTCTAAGTGCATTCTTGTTGGTGTTCCAATAAAGAAAAATTAAAAATAAAATAAAATAAACGAAATAAATCTTTCCATATATATATACAATCTATATCTTTTATTTTTGAAGTCGATAAGGTTTTATATATATGCACAATCATATAAAACCGTAAGCTATTATAAAACCGGAAAAAAAATAAGCGGGCGTAATATATATCTCAGTTCATATTAGCGGTTGAAACAAGTGCGTTGCTTCTTTTGAAATGATTTTGTTATTATTATTTACATTGGCAATTGTAGCGATATACTTTTACGGGACAAGAAATTTCGACTATTGGAAGAAGAGAGGCGTCAAATATGAAGAACCTTTGTTCTTTTTTGGAGGGAATTTAAAGAATTATATCGACAATGTCAGCGTTTCGGAGCGCTTTGTCGCACTGTACCGGGCCTTCCCCAATGAGAAGTTCGTCGGTTTTTTTGAGGGGAATAATCCAGCCATACTTCTTAGAGATCCTGAATTGATAAGACACGTTCTTACCCAAGATTTCCGGTACTTCCACCGCAGGGGGATAAATTTGAATAAAATTGTTACGGAACCCTTGATGAAGAATTTGTTTACAGTGGACGGTGATATATGGAAATTGATGAGACAACAACTCACTCACGCGTTCTCCAGTGGTAAACTTAAAGCAATGTTTCCGCTAATTGTAGAAAGAACAGATAGATTGGTTGCAATAGCCAACGATTTGGCGGAACACAAGGACGAAGTTGATATCAGGGAACTTATGGCTAAATTTACAACAGATTTTATCGGCGCTTGTGGCTTTGGAATCGATTCGCAAGCTTTAAATGAAGAGGATTCAGATTTTCGTAGACTTGGAAAACGCATCTTCAACCTCACAGTTCGAGATCATTTCATAAATCTATTAAAGACTATGTTCCCGATAACTTTTAAGGATCTTCATTTTTTTGCGCCAGAAATTGAGGAGAAAACCTTCTCTATTGTTGCACAGATTATGGCTCACAGAAATTATACACCGTCTGGTAGAAATGATTTTATTGATCTAATGTTGGAGTTGAAACAGAAAGGGAAAATTATTGGAGAATCTATTGAAAAAAGAAATCCAGACGGCAGTCCTGCAACGGTAGAGCTAGAATTAGATGAAAAATTGCTTGCAGCGCAAATATTTATATTCTTCGCAGCGGGATTCGAGACTTCTTCGATGGCGAGCAGTTTCCTCCTGCACAATCTCGCGTACCATCCAGAGGTGCAGGAGCGCTGCCAGAAAGAAGTAGACAAAGTTCTAGAAAGTTATGGCGGTAAAATTTGTTACGATGCGATTAAGGATATGAAATATTTGGGAATGGCATTTAAGTGAGTAGAGCTTTCTTAATTTCCGTGTATGTTCATTTTTTAAAGAATCACGCCTCTTTCGTTCGTTGCTTAGATTGATATAAGGAGTATTTGATGTTTCATGATCAAAACTTCTGCGTAGGTAACATTTTTTGTATAGTAAAAAAGTATTTTATTGGTGATACTATTATGTGTTAGGCAATCATAGAATATTTGATTTTTAAATGAATTTATCTATATAGTAAAAGTATGTTAATTTATCAATATTATACAATCTTTGACCCAGCGAATAATCTTGTAAAGTTTTGGTGGCTATTGAAGCATTTTTTGAACTGGATGCGGCGAAACCAAACTGAGCTGTAACTGTGAGCTGAGCTTTGCTGTAGCAAAGCGTGGCAGGACCGCTAGTTTCAAATAAAACGCACACAAAATATACTTTAAGCAAGCATATTTTCAACCGAGACTTGGGAAGAAGGTGAACTTTTAGCTCGAGGAGTGTACAGCTGATTTGTATTCTTATGGCATATTTTCTTTCCAGGGAAAGTATGCGCTGTCTACTGTCGCCTGCGTTCCTTTTAAGATTAACTTGTGCCAAATATACCATACCGGGAACCGATGTCACTTTAGACGAGGACTCGATAGTGATCATATCCACACAGGCCTTGTGTTCGGACGAAGAATATTTCGAAGACCCGGAAGCGTTCAAGCCTGAGAGATTCCATCCTGACAATGCTGTCAATATCAGGAAATTCTCGTATTTGCCGTTTGGAGATGGGCCTCGCGCATGTATCGGTAAGTCTTATAACAAAAAGTAGCGTTTATTTCTATTTTAAACTAGGTTGTTTTTTTAACTGTAACTATTCCATTCTCGTGAAAAAGATCTTGATCGGTTGTTTGTTGGACCTACCATGATGATCATTTTTTCTCTATGCCGGGTTCCTAGCAATGGTTTTTATAATCGATACGCTTGTGATAAATTTTCAGCATTCACTTGTCGAATTTGAATTAATTTATATAAAATTGTAACACACTGAGTAGAATAGAACACCCTCATTTCTTGCCGAGGTGTGATAAAAGGTGATTAATGGGAGTTGACCAACCGTGTGGTATCCAGTTGAGAAGAATAGACCACATCTTACTATCTGAGGGGTCGTAAATTACGACTAAGGTAAGTTGACGTCAGGCAGGCGACCGGTCGTAAAATACGTAGCCAAATTATGCCGACCCCACTTAAAGTGGGATAAGGGCCCGAAGATTATGAATTAAACCTTAGTCTTGAACCACTCTGACTAAAATCTGTAAAAAAATACGCGCAGTCGTTAATTGCGAACAGACAAATGCAACGGAGGGGACTTTGGATCTTTGGACTTTTATCTAAGGATAAACAAGTACATTACAGAATCATTAGTAAATTAATTCAGTTTTTAGCCAAAAATAACTGAAACCCCGAATCATTGTCAAGTATCACGAGCTATAGAGCTAATTCCCTAATTCAACCCTAATTCATAGGAATTAGGGTATCACATATATTAACGTTTACTTAAAATAAAAAAAGGAAATATTTAATAAGCTTTTGTATTTTTCAGGCGAACGCATGGGTATTATGCAATCATTGGCAGGAGTGGCGACTATTTTGAAAAACTTTACAGTAGCACCATCTCGTAACTCCCTCCGCAAACCACGCATCGATCCTAAATCAATTATCGTGGAAAATGTAATCGGAGGATTACCTCTTTCATTAAAGCGAAGACAAAAATCAATGTACAATTAAAAATTCATGTAATAAAAGTTTAACTAAACTGTAAAATACTTAACTTATTTAACACTGTGACCTAGTTTTATAGTTTTTAATAGTCGTAGAAACTGACGTTATTGCCATGAGAAATTGAAAATAAATTGTTGGCATTAACTCTTGAATATGACATGAATTTATGATTTTTTTTTCATTTCAATTAAATATTAATTATGTAATCGTGAAATTTTTTAAAGTAAGTATTTTGGAAGCACAACTTTCGTTAAATGTAGAAAATTTAGTATTATTCCACAACAAAAATAAATATGCATTGTAGTTGTAATAGAATTTCATTATCGACTTACCGTTTTTTCTTTTGGGTATAGATCCAAGAATTCAATAATAAATACTGAAAAAAATCTATGATGCCGCGCATATTAACAATATAAGTAATTAAAAAATGATTTTAATTACTTTGTAGCATGTAGTAGGGATGTTACGGAGCTCCGACTCCGGTTCCGAAAGGTCAGAACCTCCGATTGAATTCACACCTCCGACTCCAACTCCGGTTCCGATAAATTTTAGGAGTTATAGTAAAGTAAAAAAAATAGTAATGAAGAAGGTGGAAGTCTCCACCTCCGCCTCCGATTCCGACTTCGACTCCGATAATTCAAATATGAATTCTCCGGTTCCGACTCCGGTTCCGGTAAACCCCCCTCCGTAACATCTCTAGCATGTAGTTTTAAATGTTCAGTTCGGCTAGGAAAAAGTTATTCCGATATCATGTGTTAAAATTAATTCTTTTATTATTTACGAAATAAAATAAATCCATAATTCAGAAAATTAAACTATTTTTATTACATTTCATTTTTAACTACAAGATCCCACAAAACTTGTCCGAAAACGGCCTGCTGAATTTATTCCGGCAAATGATATATTCTCTAAAAAGGTTGAGACCATTTTTAACCGTAATAAGTCCTGTTCGTTTGGGGACAGAAATGTCAAACTCTTAATATTATTTTATTTATAAACTTTATTGAACCACTACATTATAAGCATATACGAATTATCTCCCAGCCAACTTTCAGGAGTGAATAAAAACGTATGTAGGCGTGCTATAATATAGTAATTGAATAGTAATAATAAAACTAAGGAAATAATATACATAATATATACTAAAATGTGTATATAAGTGAGTGTGCATGTGTGTGTTAGGATTGGTTATGATATTATCTTCTCTATATTTAGTGAATTTTGTACGCAACGTGGCTGCACCCTCGTCACCAGTAAAACTAAACCTACCTGCATGCCCCGTATACGATAAGGGAGAAAGGGTCCTTCTAAGATTTTGCTCTCATTCATTCTATGATGAGATGATAAGTCAAGGTTGGTCCATAGGCTAGCACTTAGGAACTTCGAGTAGGTTGCCATGCATCTTTGAGCTTATGATTCAATGGTTTTTAATTTAAACAAAGTTGTATCTTTTCTTGTAATTTGTTACGACGTATTTTAAATACAATCTCCTTCATATAGTTGGCCAGTAATAAAAAAAAAAACATTGTCGCAGTCATTATGTGTTTAGTTGGTGAAAAAGATTAAATGAGTTGACTTTTGGAAAATTTGTTTCTTATTTATTGAATAAGTGTAATGGAAAAAATATTGTTGTCGTTATATTCAGAAGTGGGATTCGATCTTAGTTCCTGCAAATGCAAGTTAAGCGTCTTCTCATTGAGCCTCGACGTGCTGATGGCGATGAGCGTTAGCATTAGCAAGCCTGTCTACGTATGCATCTGCTGAGTTGGTTGCCATTAATTGTGCTGTGTTATGCCATGACAGCGAGAGCTTAAGGGTTAAAAGAGCAAGTATTGAGTTTCTTGCCGATTCTTCTCAGTACAATCAGCATTCCGAATCGGTGGTAGAATCATTCCCAGAAGTCAGCTTATTAGATTTGCGGGGTCGCAAATGTTGTCAGGATGGTCGACTGTTACGACGTATTTTAAATACAACCTCCTTCATATAGTTGGCCAGTAATAAAAAAAAAAACATTGTCGCTGTCATTATTTGTTTAGTTGTTGAAAAAGATTAAATGAGTTGACTTTTGGAAAATTTGTTTCTTATTGTTACGACGTATTTTAAATACAACCTCCTTCATATAGTTGGCCAGTAATAAAAAAAAAAACATTGTCGCTGTCATTATTTGTTTAGTTGTTGAAAAAGATTAAATGAGTTGACTTTTGGAAAATTTGTTTCTTATTGTTACGACGTATTTTAAATACAACCTCCTTCATATAGTTGGCCAGTAAATAAAAAAAAAACATTGTCGCTGTCATTATGTGTTGAGTTGTTGAAAAAGATTAAATGAGTTGACTTTTGGAAAATTGTTTCTTATTTATTGAATAAGTGTAATGGAAAAATATTGTTGTTGTTATATTCAGAAGTGCGATGAAAACCTTTAACCCACAAATAAAATGTAAAAAACGTAATATTAAGAGGATGAAGAAAAAACAAGTGACGGTAACGTGTAATAGTGTTGACATAAATGTAATTCCCGATTGATTTTTAGCCTAAGAAATAAAAGATGGGAAGCTTTATTTACTATACGGGGATAAATGCGATGCTCGTAATATTTAATAATTGAGTTTACAGAAAGCTAATACCTTTCCTGCGCCAATTGCGGCGCAATTGTTTCAGAATGGCTGACTCTAACAGCAGGAAAAAATGGAGAGCAGAAATGTAGCATGCATGTAGCAAGCAAGCCATGGCGATGAGCGTTAGCCTTAGCAAGCCTGTTTACGTATGCATCTGCTGAGTTGGTTGCCATTAATTGTGCTGTGTTATGCCATGACAGCGAGAGCTTAAGGGTTAAAAGAGCAAGTATTGAGTTTCTTGCCGATTCTTCTCAGTACAATCAGCATTCCGAATCGGTGGTAGAATCATTCCCAGAAGTCAGCTTATTAGATTTGCGGGGTCGCAAATGTTGTCAGGATGGTCGACTGTTACGACGTATTTTAAATACAACCTCCTTCATATAGTTGGCCAGTAATAAAAAAAAAAACATTGTCGCTGTCATTATGAGTTGAGTTGTTGAAAAAGATTAAATGAGTTGACTTTTGGAAAATTTGTTTCTTATTGTTACGACGTATTTTAAATACAACCTCCTTCATATAGTTGGCCAGTAAATAAAAAAAAAACATTGTCGCTGTCATTATGTGTTGAGTTGTTGAAAAAGATTAAATGAGTTGACTTTTGGAAAATTGTTTCTTATTTATTGAATAAGTGTAATGGAAAAATATTGTTGTTGTTATATTATTTATTGAATAAGTGTAATGGAAAAATATTGTTGTCGTTATAAATTGTTAAGTTTTGTAATAGTCTTTATTAATTTAAGAGCTTTTTCAGGTATGAATTCACAGATTTCATGAAGCTTATAGAAAAAAAACTTGAACAAGTCAATCGCATAATATCAACGGAGATGTATTTTAAATAATGTTATCAAAATAAGTCCAGTCAGAAAAAAAATATTTTAATACAATATTCTGCAACTTAAATAAGTAGTATTTATAGACGATTAATCAAAACAGTTAAGTTCGAAGTGCTGGCATAGGAGAGTGGAGATATACCGCAAAGTTTTATCTCGAAAAATTTTAGAACAGACAATCTTTGAAAAGAGTTATGAGGTAATGAAAATACTTTCGTGTTTCGTCTGGCTGATGATGGAGGGCTGTCTCCTTTTTTTCACAAAGAATCAGCTTAGCGATTCAACGAAACACTGGCAACATTCTTGGGACCATTTCACTTGGTCATGATCTGTATAGTACTAGTAATTTCAGATAGACATAACTTGTACATTTTTATCATGTAGTAAAAAAAAATTCGTGTACATTTAATTTATTTTAGATTTTTGTCTCCTCTGAAGAGCTAAAGGCAGCCCGCCAACAATGGTTTTGAATACAATTGACCTTGGGTCGATGCGGGGTTCGCGGAGCGAACTACGAGATGGCGTAACTGTGAACTTGCTCAAAATAACCGCCACACCTGCCAACGACTGCATGATGCCCAAACGTTCGCCTGTGAAATATTAAGAACAAGAATAACCTTGCCGTACCTACATAGAAATATGTAATACAAAAGTAATAATAAAATTATTTTGCTATAATCCGCGATACAGTTAATAGAAAATATATATAGTGCTAAATGTATAGTGGACTATCCGTATTTTTATACCTGATACGTGCAGGAAGCTTCATCAGGAGATAGACTCCACGACAAAATCGCAAAGCTTTGCGATTCAACAATCGGTTGCGGGGCGAAACGATTGTTGAGTTTGTGATAGTGAACGTGTGTAGTGCTTGTGTATTGTAGTGGAAGTGGTGGAGGTTTGTGCATGTGTTTTTACGAATCCGGCACGTATCGGGTATGAAAATACGGATAGTCCACTATACATTTAGCACTATATATATTTTCTATTTACTGTATCGAAGATTATAGCAAAATAATTGTATTATTACTTTTGTATTATGGATCTCCGCAAAGTAACGGCTAATTCTATAAATTAAATATGAATACTGTAAATATTGAATTATTTAAAACAATCTTTGTTGGAAAAGTATAAATAAATAATCTTAGTGTAATACAGCAACGAGTTCTGACATCTTTCAACGATCATTGAAACTGCTACCGATTAGCCAACGACCTTCTAAAAGGTCACTGAGGTGAAGGACTGTAGAGTATAACAAAGATATTTTATCAGCTATTCAGAAGCAAATGTTGCATGGAATTGTTAACTAATTTCAATAAAGTAATTAATTTATATGATTCTAACATGAACTGTGAAAATGTTTAATTTTTTAGTCACTAAAGTATGAACTAACAAGAGAGTTCAGATTAAGAAAAGAAGTTCTGAATAGTGCCTTAGTTACAACTATGATAAAAGCTTTGACCTGCGATCACAGCTCGTTGAGCTCATTAAGTACCACTTCACCCTAAAATCTCACCTATACATGATCTTGGTCCATCTCCAAAAGGCATGAAGGTGCATTTCTTAATATTCCCAATGTTGTCCGGATGGAACCTTTCAGGCTTGTACACCTCGGGTTCCTCAAAGTACTGTTCATCGGTGCTCATCGCCTCAGTGGAAATTATGACAACCGATCCTTCATCTAGAGTCACATTACTTCCGGGTATTGTGTATTTAGAAACAGTCCTTCTTATTAAAAATCCGGGAAAAGTCAGAAAGCGCATGCTTTCCCTGTAATCAAATTACTTATGTCTAAGTTCAAGAAAATCTATTATCATAATAATTAAATTCAATTAACACATGTAAGAGCGCCCTAAAAACTTATAACGTAACATAAAATTTCACCAAAATTACTAACAAAAAAAGTTGAAATCAAAAATGAAATTATTTCATCACATACTTTGCTAATAAGTCCCTAGATGTGGCATTATCGTCCAATCCTACTAATATTATAAATGCGAACGTTTGTGAGTATGGATGTATGCTTGTCACGAAGAAATTATACGTCCAGTATTTGGATGAACGATACATGTCAATAAAGTCGGTTAAATCCAGCCTTTGAGAGCCATCGTAGCGTATGCTGCCTTAACCATTGGAGTTACACAAAGATGATGTACCGTAGTATTGTTTGTCATGAATAGTTCCAAATAAAAGTCAGCTACAGCATATATCGACCTCTTATGTTGGAGCCACTATGACCAAAATTGCGAATCATAAATTTAATTTAATTAATTGCAATGCACATTTTAGAATATTTATCAAAATCTTATAAAAATCAATACATTTGTGGCTTTCAGTATTTCATGTAGATAAACTTTGTCTTACACACTAGGTAATTTGCCAAATTGTTTAAAAGTTATCACGATAAGATTGACTTGAATGGAGCGCCATAGAATGCCTAATACGCGCAGCAAGTGAAGATTGTATGGAAAACGTCAGTTTTGAAGATAAACATCTGAAATTTTAGATTTACGAGTAATAAAAATATTTTTTTAATAATTAGTAAAAAAATGTATTTAAATCTAAAATGATCTGTCACGAAACTTAATTTGGCAGACTAAATTCCACGCGAGCGAAGCCGCAAGCAAAAGCTTGTACTAATATGTATATTGTGATTGAAGCTAAAATATTTACGAGTAATTAGTTCATATACAATAAGTTTTAGAATGTCATATAATTTTAATGGAAAAAAAATATTTTTATTACTTTTTTTAAATGTAAAAAATATTTTTAGCTTCTTTGATATATTTTGATAATTTATTTAAACGTTCAGAGCGTTGAAATATTACATTACGTTTCGCATAACTGCGTATACGTTTTAAGTAGAGAATGTTGTATTTGTATGTATTTGTTTAACACCCTGCCTCAAAAAGTGCAATTAATTTTTACGTTTCCAATTATAATCTTTCACCCTGGATAGAATTTCTTCCATTTTAATAATTTTGTGCTTTTACTAATGAATAGTAAAAGTGATGGCAGTATTTCATTTAATAATTTCAATAAGAAGCTTTACAGTGCATAATATTGCCAGAAATAAATATTAAAATATACAAATAATAAAAGGTAAACTTTACCTGAAGGCCATTTCCAAATATTTCATATCCTTTACGGCGTCAAAGCAAAGCTTTCCGTCATATTTAGCTAGCACTTCATCTATCTCTCTGTGACACCGCTCCTGGACCTCGGGATGATAAGCAAGGATATGAAGAAGATAACTACTAGTCGAAGAAGAAGTTTCGAAACCCGCTAAGAAAAATAAAAACACTTGAGCTGCGATTAACTCGTCAGTAACATCGAGTTCCACGGTCGCTGGCGAACCATCTGGATTATGTTTCTCGAGTGATTCTCCAATAATCTTGCCCTTCTGTTTCAGCTCCAGTAACAAATCTATAAAATCATTTCGTCCTGAAGGTTGGTGGTTTCTTTGTAACATAATCTGCTTAACAATAGACATGGTTTTGTTCTCAACTTCCGGCGAAAAGTAATGCGCGTATTTGAACATAGCAGGGAAAGTCCTCTTCAACACATTCATGGCAATATCTCGCTTCGTCAACTTTACGATACGCTTGCCTAATTTGCGGAAGTCTGAATTATCATCGCTTAAAGCTTGCGAGTCGATGCCAAAGCCACAAGCTCCAATGAAGTCTGTAGTGTATCTGCCCATAAGTTCACGCACATCTACTTCCTCTCCTGACTCGGCTGCCTCATCAGCTAGCTTCGCTAACTTCTCAGTCCGCTCTACGATTAGTGGGAACATTCCTTTTAGTTTGCCACTCGTGAAAGTAGGAGTTAGTTTCTGCCTCATTAACTTCCAAATATCACCGTCTATAGTGAAGAGATTCTTCATTAGCGGCTCTATGACATCGCTGTAAGGTATGATCCCTCTGTGATGAAAATACCGGAAGTCCGTTAGGAGAACATGTCTTATCAATTCTGGATCTCTAATTAGCAACGCCGGCGAGTTCCCTTCAAAGTAACCTACAAATCTTTCATTTGGATACGCTCGATGGAGGGTGGCGAATCGTTCGGAAAGGCTCATATTATCGATGTACTGTTTCAAATAACCACCGAAGAAAATTATCGGCTTTTCATACTTAACTCCCCTCTTCTCCCAGTAATCGAAGTTTCTTGTGCCGTAATAATATAAGACGATTATCACAAATCCAATAATTAGTAAAATCATTTTGCTAAACTTACGTGTACCTGTGCGGACGGTTCTCTGTCGAAAAACATGCTAGCAAGAGATAAAGTATTAATCAATAATTAAATATATGTCAAACGAAATGATAATTACTCCATACTTAAGTTGCGTATCGTAGTTCTGAAAATTTATCTTTACTTAATTCTTACTAGTTTAGGTACCTACAAGATAACAGGTGTACAATTTACGTTATAATTAATGAATTGCAAGCAATATGGTCTGGAGATCCAGTGAGGAGACATCGTGAGAAATACCTGCATATGTTAAGAGAAGAGAACCATTCTATACAAAAACGGAGAGAGGAGGCCTATGCCCAGCAGCGGGATGGTAACAGGCCGTTACTAAAAATTAATAAACTCGCTGTCCAGCTAAGCGTTGCTGTGGCTTAGCCTGGTGTGGAATCCCCTCGAAACTGAATTCAACAGTTTAAAAATGCTCCGATCTCCACCAAATTTTACATCATCCGCTGGGTCATTCAAAAGTATGTCTGAAAAGTTAATTAAAATCGATTCAGCCGTTTCGGAGTCTATAAATATAGACAATGAAGACAAACATTCATACAAAAGTAATAATAAAATTATTTTGCTATAGCCCGCGATAAAGTAAATAGAAAATATATTTAGTGCTAAATGTATAGTGGACTATCCTTTTTTTACACCCGATACATGCAGGATTCGTAAAAACACATGCACAAACCTCCACCACTTCCACTTCCACCACAACACAAGCACTACACACGTTCACTATCACAAACTCAACAATCGTTTCGCCCCGCAACCGAAGCATCATCAAGAGATAGGCTGCTCGACAAAATCGCAAAGCGTTTTTGTGTATTGTGGTGGAAGTGGTGGAGGTTTGTGCATGTGTTTTTACGAATCCTGCACGTATCGGGTATGAAAAAACGGATAGTCTACTATACATTTAACACTATATTTTTTCTATTTACTGTATGGCGGATTATAGCAAAATAATTTTATTATTACTTTTGTATTATGGATCTCCGCAAAGTAACACCTAATTCTATAAATTACAAACATTCATTTTTATATATTAATAAATAAAATTGTATAAAATAGTATTCGTTAAAGGGTGAGAACAATATTTATTTTTAATCAATAATTTATAATTTAGTATTGACATTATTATAGTACATAATTTTTCTGATATTTTTTTCTGTAAGTAGTATTAACTTGTACCTAATCAAAAATTTATAACCGGAATAATTAAAGTTAATTAAGTGTATCTATTGTGGGCAGTCAATTCATTAATTCAATGAACAATATAGACTGGAATTTAGATTTGATTTATACCTATAGTATGCCGCCAAAACTAGACTAAAATTATTTATCAGGTGTTCATTAAATTTCTCAATTGATGCAATGACCAGATAAAGCAACACTATCTTAACTTCTAAAGGATTGGATAGATAAATGTAATATTGAATCAATCAGCGACGCACATGATCGTTCAGATAGCGCTTTCCGGTATCACATGATAAGTAATTATACAAGTTATCGAACGTTTGTAGGTATGTATATATTTAAAGCAGCATCGATGGTAGGTAGATACGATCCAATTTGTATTTTTTATAGGATTAATAGCTAGAGATTTGACTATGAGCGGAAATCGATTTTCTCCCTTCAAAATAAATCGATTTGAGTAACTCAAATGGAAAAAAATGATTTTTTTACCTAACTATTTGAAGTTACCTTTTCTAATATTAATAATTAATTAGAATAAAGTCGAAAAGTATAAATAAAAAAAGAAGCACTGTTTGCGGTTTCATTATTCATCCAACAACGCATATATTGTCTTAAGAAACAAGGAAAAAGAGAGTAGTAAAAAAAGGAGGAAAAGAGGGTAATTCATATCGGTTATAATTGGTTTTTAAAACATCGATTATTTTTTTCACATCCTCATACTATCCTGGTTTGCTAATCATATTTAACACAAGCCGTACTTTCAACTTTAAAAGATTATCGTTACTTATATACTTGGCGTTTTGTTCCTGATCCCGAAGGAAAGGAGAAAGTAACCCTGCCGTCAGCTCCGGGGGTCTCAGGTTCGATTCCGATAAAGGAATTGCTGTATTGAATAATCAAGCAACTCAACTATATATTTATCTGGTAAATAACTAGAAAGTATAATGTTTAAATAAACTTTATTAAACTAAATAATGAACTAGGTTTATGTTTCTGCCTTGGCTTCTTGCGTATCCGGTTTAGGCAAAAGACCTCTGATACTGAGATCATAGACAACCTCTTCTATTTTCTTCACGTCGTATTTGAGGGCGTCGAATCTTTTGCGTAGATGGTCGTTTTTAAGATTTAACAGTCTGTAAAAATAATTATGTATTTAGAGTGATTTTTAGTATTTCATTTATATTGGCTTCCTCTATCCATGAAGAGGGATATGAAGCTACCCACCAAGCTACCGCAATACAGATTCGTATTATACACATGGCCCGTTGGCGCAGTTGGCAGTGACCCTGCCTTCAGCTCCGCGGGTCGCGGGTTCGATCCCGCCGAGGACGAACATTTTCTATAAATTATTTTTTGATTCTTCGAGCCTGTTTGTATTTTTGTATTTAAGTATGTATTAAAATTTATTTTTTTATATGTACCAGTTGTCTGTCACCCTCAGCACAAGAATAAAAATAGTTTGGGAACGGACGACCGTATGTGTAAGTGTCCCATATATTTATTTATATATCTACAACAGATTATATTCTCTACATTCAAGATTACCTCACGATTATTATCCCACTCTAAGTGGGGTCGGCACGTCGGCAACGTACCTTAGTCGCCTTTTACGACACCTCGGTAAGAAATTATGGTTTATTCTACTCAGCCTAATACCACACGGCGGGTCGACTTACCTTAGTCGCCTTTTACGACACCTCGGTAAGAAATGATGGTTTATTCTACTCAGCCGAATACCACACGGCGGGTCGACTTACCTTAGTCGCCTTTTCAACACCTCGGTAAGAAATGATGGTTTATTCTACTCAGCCGAATACCACACGGCGGGTCGACTTACCTTAGTCGCCTCTTAAAACACCTCGGTAAGAAATGAAGGTGGTGCATTTTACTCAGCCGGATACCACACTTTCGACGTACGACTTTTTAAATTTAATTCATTGACAACATTTAAAGTTTTTTGACCGCAAATATATAGAAGCGGGTTTTTATAACGATAAAATTGACATGAAGCCCCTCTTTGAGTAAATACCTGAAGCCAGCATTAAGTTCCATAACAAATTTTGATATCTGCAACGGTTTCTCATAGTCACCCCGTGTTACTGAATTCACTGCGAGCCGTGACTGCAACAAATAAATAAGCCGTGAAATATATTATATATTCAATATTGAAATTGTAACTCAAATTCAAAATATTATTTGCTAGCTTTTACCCACGTTCACGTGGACCGTGGAGTCTTGGAATAATCAGTAGCTTCTGTCACTCACCAACCCTGCAAATATCTCCATCACAGAAATCGAATCGATCCGGGAAGTCAATATGCAATTCCTATTGCAATGGTTCTGCTACTCGAAACGTCAACATTAAATTTCGTTTCTTTCATCGTATCACTACTAATTAGCGAAGATGTATCATTTGATCCGAAAAACATTTTAACCAAACCATAAAAACATTCTCTTTTCAACTCTTTGTGAGCAGCAGCATCTTTCGGTATATCTGTTAATGTGAGACTCCATTACCATTAGCTCTAAAACTCTTTCGACGTAAGCCAAACAATATTAACCTCTGAAATGATACCTCTTTTAAATTACAGATTTGATTTTGCCTTAATGGAATCGTTTCCAGGCCGTTAATATATCAATATACTTTGTCACAATGTAAATAAAAAAAACTTATTATGTTGATAATATATGGCGTTTTTAATGTCATCCTATTCCTGTTGAATTGATAGGCTATATGTTACCCCGGTGTAAAAGGAATAATTGTGCCAAATTTCATCAATATTGGTTCAGCGGATTGGTCGTGAAAACGTAACAGACAGAGAGACATACAGGCAGACTCATTTATAATATTAGTAAAGATTATTCAATAGTCCTAATTAATCAGCACTACATAATAGTTGTATCAGAGCTTTGTTTCATGCTTTTCAGCTAAGGAAAAAATCGTGAGGAATCTTGCATATCTATGGAGAATTCTTGTGTATTATTCTTTGTTGAATATTTCGCAAGCTTAGTTTTAAAGTGACCTAATTCAAAAATTTGTTTTTGGCAAATTGCAATAAACGGAACGTAGCACAAACAAAACTCGTGAGTATTAACCCTTAACTTGGAAGCCTCATTTTAATTAGGTCACTTTAATACAAAGAGAAAATGTGTTGACTTACCAGTTACAAGTGAAGATATTACTTTTCATTATTTATGTATTATGGATGTCAGCAAAGTAACACCTAATTCTATAAATGACTTACCAGTTCTGAACATAGATGAAGTAGGCCAACCAGATAATCTTCTATATCTAGATGAAAGCCGGTCTTTTCTTCAACTGCACTCACTGAAACAAGTCATATGACATACATGAAAAACCATATATAAACCATAATTAATTGATTACCGCCATGTGGTATCCAGCTGAGTAGAAAATTTGCACAGAAATATTATCAACAGGTTTTTAAAAAGTAATCAACACATTAATTCATCAAAAGAAATAATAAAATTATTTTGCTATAATCCACAATACAGTAAATAGAAATCCGTATTTTCATACCCGATACGTGCAGGATTCGTAAAAACACATGTACAAACCTCCACCACTTCCACCACAATACACAAGCACTACACACATTCACTATCACAAACTTAACAATCATTTCGCCCCACAGCCGAAGCATCATCAGGAGATAGATAGGGTACAAGTGAATAAGAGATCAATTGATACAACCATGCATTCTTTAGCCCAGAAAAAACGAAAGGGCCTTAGCATGCACAAATATCACATTAACAGCGACAAGAGATTCACCACCAAGAATTTCTGCAACTGTTTCATGTTTGGCCAAGATTCCCTTCTCCAACCAAATTGTCAATGAGATGAGATAACAGTATCTCTGAGTCGTATACCTCCAATGATCTTGATATCTGAAACAATAAGGAGAACTCTAATACTATCTTCAATAAATACTTATCTAGGCTAATAAGACTACTTTCATTATCAATGATAACGATAAACAATCTAAGTTTTATATACTATCATTTAAATGAATCAATTTATATGTCATTCATTTTCAATGATAGTTTTGTAAAATAAAAATCAAGAAAATTATTCAAATCAAAGCTCAGATGGTATTTTATGACCACAATCAAGTTTAACAAGTTTTAGTAGTGGCTTTATGATTTTTTTTCACAAAAAGTCTCCAATACACCAATGAGTTTTCTGTAAAATAGAAAATATGAATCTAATTGTAATTGATATTTAAAATTTGTTGCATACTTCTTGATAAAGAAACTGGTAAAGTGTACAAACCTGCAAATTAAAAAAAAAATCATGAGTATATATTGCACCCTTAGTATAAAAGCGACTGAATCAAAAAGTTGTTTTGTGGAAAATTGCAACAAAGCGTTGTGTAGCATCTACAAAATTTGTGAGTGTTAAAGAACTAGCTTTCTTAATAGTTTGTAGCTTGATATTATTGAATTAGGTCACTTTTATACTAAGTATGGTATGTATTCAAGGAGCTTGGTTGGTTTAGGCTCTAACCAGTACACTAGATTATCCAAGTGACCTACCACGATACCTGACTTTCAATTTTTTAACACCTAGCATAAAATTATCTTAACCTAAAAGTTTCTCATTTTTATATCTATCTCAATTTATTTGTCATGGTGCTTCCCAGGCTGATATTTGAGTTAAGATAAGGTTTCTGGAGTGACTCTTTCCCATCTACATATCAAAATAAATACAAAGAAAAGTTTTATCTATGTTATTGTACTATTAGATTAGTATCTGTCTAGTTGCCATAATCAATATTAATTAAGAAATAAAAAAAATTAAAAATAAAAACAAATATACCATACTTATAGTAATCAGTGGTTGGTACAGCTTCCTTTAGTTTTCCGTACCCTATATTGGCTTTATCAAACAATTGTCGAGCTCGAAAACATGCTTCAGATACTGGAATATTAATATTTATATTCTTTTTAATGTTTGGTTTATTTGATGTTTTGTTATGAAATAAAGTCATCATGTACAAAGTTAATAGAAGCCATAAAAGCAAGAATATTTGGGTAAGAGCATTAAATTTTCTACTTATCTCTTTCCTATTCATAAGCTGAGATAATTTTTTAACATAACCAAATAAATACATGCCTGGCTGTTTTCATGAGCTTAATAAAGAAAAAAAACAATTTTTGTGGTTAGATTTATACATTTATATACTCACTTCCGGCCTCATTATGGTGTATCACTTGCAGAACTGTAGTTATTTCGCGAGATATTTGATCGACTTCCTTACAAATACTGCGTATAACCTAAAAACATGCGTTGATATGTAGGAGATTTATATTGAAAATAAGCCTTTAATATTAACTGTAATTTAGTGTATATTACTTTAAAACAATCGGAATGGTTGCATTTAATCACGTGTATGTAAAATTATACATGCGAATAATTAATAATTATTAAGTTACTTACTTCGCGAATGCCTTGTTCGTCATCCAAAGTTTTCTGAAATTCACTAAAAATTGAACTAATTAAATGATTTCCATTCATTCTTTTTGAGTTATTGGAGTAGTTACAAAATATAAATACAATGCTTGTTTACCTCGGAGAAAACAAAAAAAGCAAACATTGACAAACTATAAATATTATCTAGTCTGTGGAGTGTCAGTGTAGATATTTAACTTAAATTAAAAAAAAATCCATAGACTGGGGATGTAAAAAAATTGTTTTTTATATTAGTTGATTACTTTATACTTAGCCAAATAATCGATTATTTAAGCATTATAAATCGGTTATATTAATTACCCTCTTTTATTCTTTTTTGTACCTTTTTTTCTTTTCTTTTGAGATAATATAAAGACAAAAATATTTTTTCATTATACTTATTCAATAAATAAGAAGCAATATTCACAAGTCAACTCATTTAATCTTTTCCAACAACTAAACACATAATGACAGCGAAGTATTTTTTTTATTACTGACCAACTATATGAAGGAGGTTGTATTTAAAACACGTAACAATAACAATTGTTTTTGCAAACCAAAAAACGTAATAACATATTTTATCTTAATTTATTTTAAAAAAATTATGAGGGGGAGAAATATCCGCGTATGGTATGTTCAAGCACACTCGTCTATGGCGTCAAATTTCAATATAAAACTGAATTATTTATATAAATCTGTAACATACCCATTTTTCTAAATATATAATTGTTCAAATTTCTATAGTATAGTTGGGGGTAGGCTATGGTGTGAATATTGTTAACAGAAATATATTTTTTAGTAATATAGCACATCATATAAATCTTAACGATATATTAAAAAAAAAAAACTATTTATTTTATTGGTTTAATAATCACAGACAATACATAATATACTGAAGATGTATCAATTAGCCAGGTGGCCAGTGCATTTGGCGCCCACCGAGGATATGAATGTGCAAATGGTATACACTTTGAGCACCATGTTTACCATCATTGATTACCAAACGGAAACCAGACTTGTCCAGGCCTTCTTGGGCAGCAATTTTGCGTGCTGCAATCAACAGATGTCCTGAAAATAATTGTTTATTTATGCTACCTTAATTAGAGTAAAAAAATTGAAATCAAAGAATAAGATGATAAAAGTTGTCATTAGTATTATTAAAGACACCAATACAACTACATACATTTAATGAGTTTTATTCTGTGTATATTCAAATTGGTATGGTATGTGGAATGGTATTGATATATGGAATTGAGGAAGTTATAAAAGCATTTTAAAGATTTTTTTTTTGAAACATAGCTACATTTTGCAGTTTACCAATTTGTTCCAATTTGTCCTGTAGAACAAAATTAATAAAAACACAAACTATAAATGCGAAATAAATTTTGTTAACTCATTCCATGGACTTCTTGTAGGCACTAACATCAGGAAACTGAATGAACATAAGATATTCCATTTTTTTTAAACTAATTATACCAAGAAAATACCTAGGAGTTTCTCATCCTCATCTCTAGCTTTGGACAACTGTGGAATCGGTTTTCTTGGAATCACCAGGATGTGGGTTGGTGCTTGTGGTTTCACATCATAAAAGGCAACACACTGCAAATTTAATATTCAATATAATTGATATAATTTAATATAAATTAAGGATTAACAAATATTAGTGATGGTTGGTCCCATAATCAAATTAGTAGTGTCATTACAACTTTTTCTACTACTTAATGTAGAAGTTAACTTACGAAACCATCACCAGTAATTTAGAAACTAAATAGCTTAAAGCTATTATAGTATCTATTTTTATTTAGTAGCTTAACTGACTTAAGAAAAAAACTACAACTAGATATAGCCTCATCCGAAGAATAAAGCTACATATTCTATGCTTATACATGGAATATTATTCTTCAGATCGGGTGAATTATATGTATTGTTGAAACATGAACAATAAATATGAGTTTCATGATTTTAGATGTCTTTTCCGAGAACTTATATAAACATGTTTATAGTATCAAAATTTGTAGTTGGCATTCCTTAAATGCCAAAATAAACCTATCTGAGCATGACTAGACTAATATCTTCTATTAGGACATATAGTGATAATTATTTTTTTCTACCTTTTGAATAGTCGGTATAGGCATGATCGCGAGATCGTCGCACTTATGAAAAAGTATTACAGTACCTAATTACTTAGATTTGAAGAAGATGGTTGGTTATCGATTAATTGTGTGCAAGATACCGGCTCTTGTTAGAGTATTACAAATATACGGTACCTGGTCATCTTCGTACACAAAATTTGTTGGGATTTCCTTCCTTATTATCTTTCCAAATATAGTATCTCCTCCTGGAGTTGCAAATTGTGCAAGTCCCACTTCGCCGCCCGCCATATTTATTGCAATTTTTCCGAAACTTGACATTAAATGTCACTTCTTCAATTTCTAGAATAAAGCTTGGCACACATGTTGACTAATAATTTTTGTCAACAACAAAAACCATAAAAAGGTTAATAATTTTTATGTTCATCAAAACATTTAAGCAACAAAATGGAAAGTGTAAGGTGCCAATGTAAGATAATTTAAATACATAAATCTTTATTTATTCTTTAATTTAACATACTACATATGGATTCCCAAAATGATGTTTTCATTTTTTATAGGACGAAAATTATACTTATATCTAATTGTTCCTAGAAAACTGCTAAAAAAATTACGATGTGTAATAATGTCGGATTCTATGATTTAAAGTCTACTTCCAGGTCCTAACGGCCATATCATATGGTGCAAAGCTCTACCAAAGACATGTAAGCACTTAAATTTCGAAGTATTAAAATCTTCATCTACCATGACGTGGTATCCTGTATTATGCAAACCTTTTTTAATAGCAATTTTTCCTGCTATTATTAATAAGTGTCCTAAAAATACATATTAAAGATTTGAATAAAAATTAACTCAATACAATAGTATTTATTAGTCATTATAGTTTACCTAATAATTTTTCATCATTATCAGAAGGTGATTGTTTTGGTATAACCAAAACGTGGATAGGGTGCTGGGGGTTTGTATCTTTTTCGAGAGCTATACACTGTAAGTAAAAGAAAATTAATGGTACTATTGAACTTTTTATAATTAAAAAGAATAATAAAATATATGGTTCCAAGAATCCTGTTTTAAAGTATTTACTATCGTACAATTACCCTTGAATATCAAACCGAGCAAATTTAGGTCGAAATTATGCCCACACAGGTTATTGTGTTGTTATCCCATTACAGGAAGGATGCTATGATGAATGAAATATAATAAATGAGTGGTAAACAAATTATAAAATATGTACCAAGTTCAAGGTGAACTTTGAAATAATTTATTATTGGTGTAAAGTTCTTAATAAGTTTGGTGAAAAGTAATAAGTAATTACATGAGCGCTTAGCTTTATTTACTGTAGGTTATTTTTTATATCATTAACAGATATCCTTTTGGTTTTAGTTTCTTTATGATATAACAAGGAGACAAATAGATTATTAGCGTTTTTTTTGTAATAAAAATGATGAAAAGTATTTTGCAAATCAAACTTTTATAACACAATTAACTGTATGATAAATAGCATGGACTGTTATTATGAACTATTGTTATTATAATTTAACATTATAGATACTTACTTGCTGATCCGCAAAAATAATTCTCGTTGAGTTATTGAAAGTTATCATTTTTCTAATATAAGATATATAATAATAATTTCACCCAAATTCGTTAACAAATTACATAGGTACGATTTGAAACAATTTTTAGCCGGAAGTTTTGACTAATTATTATAAGAGTGCTCTGATAAGTGTTTATTTTTCCAATAGTGTGAACATTGGCACATTTTAAAATTTGGCGCCTACGTCTACAAAATTTTCTGCTCCATAGAGGTCAATACAAAAAATTAACACTATTTTGTATTTAATACTTAAATGTCACAGTGTGCATATGCCTCTACATGTGTTTTTACGTCTTGCCGTAATATATAATTATACATAATATATATAATATAATAATTTTCTGCTTATTTGCCGATATTTATCCGTTTTTTTATCGTGATCTTACACGATCCGTCAAAAAAATTTTTTTTTAAATATTCACTATACTTCAAAAATAATAATAAATTAATTGCCTGGTTATTAAAATCGGGAAATGAGTTACAAGTTGGCATATAGTTTGTAATAAAACTACAATAAAACAAGATTATTTTTATATATTTAAAATAATCGCATAACAATAATTTATTTACAATCATATTCATTAGTACCAGATTCTCAGGTTTGAACTGACCTTGTAATACAGGCGGGATCATTAAATCACTATTGGCAAGTATAATGCAGTGTCTTCCAAACTTTTTCATCCATGTCCCACCTTAAAATTTCATATGCCCTCCCTGTGACATATGTATATAACTTTTTATATTAAAATATTGAGTCGTTCACTTAAGAAATGATAGGTTTCAGGAAGAATTTCCTTATGTCGTTAAATGTGGCACTGAAATCTGTGGCCCGAAGTCAAAAGGTTAAAATTGTTTAGAATAGCCCCAAGTTGGAAAACACTGGTTTAGAGAAAGAGGTGGAAGGAATTTAGTTTATAGTAAAGGCGCTTATTCAGTTTACTGAAAATCGTCCGCAATACGCCAGTTAAGCGTCTGAGCTATAGGTTATGGAAGATTTGTGAATAATCTTAAGTACAAAATCTAGTACAGTAATAATACAAGTTCAAGAAATTAAACAAGTTATAATTTAAAAGTAATTTATAAACACAGTGTACATTTATTTAGAGATTTCTTTAAAAATATAGTCTTTTATGTATATCTGTAATTAGGATTGAAGTTTGTGACATAAAAAAAACAATAAGTAATGTTGTTTCAGCCTCAATGCAGCTTACATATTTTAAAAAATCATCATATATATACTGTGGTATTTCTGTTCAGATAAAATTTGTGACAAGTTAAAAACAATATATACAATAAGTTTAATTTTAGCCCCAATTTGGGTCATATTTAGTCCACTCGTAGCTTGGAGCGAGGTACACATGTCGATTCTTTATAAAACACCTCACGATTCCCCGATAGGCTGTCCGTGGTATGCCACTCTGAAAATAAAACATTCAAAATTAAATATACTTTACAGTTTTTGCGAGTTTCCAACATTTATTTATTTAATTATGGACCACTAACAAAATTACATGTATGTTTTACAAAATTACATCCATAGATATAAATTTATGGGACACTCACTTACACAGTCATCCATACCCAAAATAAGTAACTTAATACTTGTGTTATAGGTGAGAGACAACACACAGACAGCTTTTTGGGACTTTTTTTTTAATAATACGCCGTGTGGTATCCGGCAGAATAGAATAGACCACCCTCCGTACTTACCGAGGTGTCGTAAGAGGCTAAAACTAAGGTAAGTTGACGTCGGGCAGACGGCCGGTCCTAAAATACGTAGCCAAATCATGTGAAAACATGTTTGTAACATGTTGTGCCGACCCCACTTAGAGTGGTATAAGGGCAGGAGGATGATGAGATCCATTGCTCCGAACAAACTCCTTCATATTAATATCAATCAGGGTTTTCTACGTTACTGTTGCCATAATGTTTTTATGTCTCCTTATCATTCTCATGTGATAAATGTGAATATTCGTGTGTGTACATACGTGCGTGCGTGCATGTGTGCAACTAATCTTAAATGATACAGACTACTTTTTATTATGTAGAGATTCCATCACATTTAATCTCATTCATACATACTTACATACATACATACACACACAATCATTCTTAACACATACACCCGAGGACGGGTATATGTAGAATGTACTTGGGATAAGGGCAGGAGAATGATGATTTTTATAATAAGTATAGATAGATATCAGATGAAACTTACTCTGAAATCGTCCATAAGTCCTAACTTCTTGGCGGCTCGCTGGTAAGTCTTCGCCGTGGAGTATGATACCCGGACAGCTGAGTCGATACCAGCGCCAGAAACCACGTCCTCTGGTGACATCTCTGGCAGCTTAGAGACGAGGGTGGTCAAGGCGTTATCGTAGTTCTCCTGTTGAAAAACGCAACAAATCAAAATTAAAATCAAAATCAAAATATCTTTATTCAAATAAACCATTTCAGGCACTTTTGAATCGTCAAGCATCAATATGATTAATGAAGCTACAACTGGTTCGGAATGTTGCTCTTACCGAGAAGAACCAGCAAAAAACTCGGCGGTCAATCTTTTAAATATTTTCAATTATACATCATTAAACCGCTGTCTTGTATGAAGCTGAAAGGATTTTCAAATCCAGGCTTTCTTATCAACCAAATAATCTTCAATTTTGTAATATGCTTTACGTATAAGCATATTTTTTACACTTGATTGAAATCTTTCTGTACACTGGTCTAGAATGGATTGAGGAATTTTATTATAGAAGCGAATAGCGAGACCAACAGTTGCTTACTCTGCTGAGTCGCGACGCAGGTATCGTAAGCTGTTTGTGACCTCTCGTATGTCTATGATATACATCAAATTTTGTTTTATACGTACTTATATTTTTCCGTACAAATAGAATATTACTATATATATTGTGATGCTACAGTCAGTATGCGTATTTCTTGGAACTTTTCGCGAAGGGACTCACGTTGCTTCATATTATAGATAGCCCGTATGGCTCTTTTTTGGGCAACAAAAATAAAAATACTATCAGCCAACTAAACTATTCATAACTGATCCTCAACTAAACAATGTTGGTTTAGGTTGATGGATTTTTAACCATAAGCTTGTAGACATGAGATGAGGGCACATTTTATGATTCAAACTACTGGTGTAAGGGTTTAAATTTTCAATGGTATCTTTGGAACCGCAGTTTTTAAACTTATGGCGATATTCGGGTATTGAACCGTAAAAGTCACCATTTACGGTTGGGATTGAGACCTTTGGATCCATACCCTCGATGTTTAGATCGAACTCAGAACTTCAGAACTCAGAGTTGAATCTCAAATTTTATTTACGATACAAAAGTAATAATAAAATTATTTTGCTATAATTCGCGATACAGTAAATAGAAAATATATATAGTGCTAAATGTATAGTGGACTATCTGTTTTTTCATACCCGATACATGCAGGATTCTAAAAAACACATGCACAAACCTCCACCACTGCCACCACAATACACAAGCACTACACACGTTCACTATCACAAACTCAACAATCGTTTCGCCCCGCAACCGAAGCATCATCAGGAGATAGACTCCACGCCAAAATCGCAAAAAACCCTTTGCGATTGTTGAGTTTGTGATAGTGAACGTGTGTAGTGCTTGTGTATTGTGGTGGCAGTGGTGCAGGTTTGTGCATGTGTTTGTTTTGCATTGTAAGGTTTGAACCGTCGACTGTAGGTGTCTTTAACTTTAACAGTAAAAAAAAATACTACTGGTGACATTTCTACGTAGTAAGAATTATTTATTATCATGTGTACTAGGAAAGCACAAATATCATTTAAGGAAAATTACATTTTCATATCAAATCTTTAAAATATCATGTACATCATAAAATTTAAGTACATACCTTAAGCAAATAGGTGAGGTTAAGTTTTGTGAACTCAACATACTCCATGTTGAGTTGCATGTACCTCAAGTGCATGTCAAAGAAGAGACCCTTGCTGACGCCTATCTGTAATTAGGTTGATATAATTTAATATGATAAAAAATAGCATTAAATAAAACAGTATATTAATGAAATTAAAGGTGTGATTAGTAGGTGCTTAGAGCACGTTTACATTATATGGCTCTGGACTTTATATGGTTACAATAAGCCTGCAGTGGAACAGTCGAGTTAAGTCGTTAAGGCTGCAATTCGCCAAAAACCCGATATTACAAATTTAATTAATTATGATTTAAGTAATGTAATGATTCAAGTTTTATTTTACCAAGAAATATTATTGGGTGAAATATTTTTAAGTAATAAGTAATAACAGAACTAATTTGCTATATATAATACGCGTGTGTTAACTAGGGATGGACAGAATCACCAATCACTTAGCGATCATGATATGATTGACTCATCATATAGCTTTATCTGCTATTGCATTTTAACTGCTATTGCTATACAAAATTATGGATATTCCATAAAAAAGTAAAATAATATTACAAAGAAATGTTATCATTATATCATATGTATCGAGGTTATGTGGCACTTTTACGCTATTCCAAGTTAATGTATTACCTAGAATTGGCCAAAATTTTTGCTACACAAAGAAATTTAATTCTTATATCTGATTCAATATTCTTACTGAAAGTATAACGTAAGTATAAAATTATATCAAATCAAATCAAAATATTCTTTATTCAAGTAAACTTGTAAACAATAACTTTGTCCAGTGATAGCTGAATAATATAATAGCCGATAGCATGTTTTGCTATTTGATATTTACGCTTTTAGCGATTAAGCGATTACTGGATTAAATGATTGCTTATACAAAGAAATGTAGTCCTTATATCCTATACATTGCATACGCATATAAGGCCTACATTTGTTTGTGTAAACAATAGCAATCGCAATAGCAGCACAGTCACCGTGGTCACTTTTGATCATATCATGGTGTGAAAATGATTTTCAAATCGCAATCATACCCAAGCTTAGTGTATTAACGCGTTAACACACTCGGATTATTGCAAAGTAGTTCTGTTATAGTTTCTGTAATATGCCATTCCGCAAAGTAACGCCTGCTTCTTTAAATCAAATATTTTTTAATTATTACCTTCCCAAAACTGTAAGTCCTAGATATTTCAGGTCTGATGCAAGCTCTGCCTTGAGTGTTGGTTGGATCTCGAAGCCAGTCGTCGAAGAATCTAGAGATGAACAGGAATTTGTAAGATTTGAAGTATTTCAAGGTATAAGAATAAAAGATTTATAAAAATTCTATTTTAAGTATATGATAAAATTTTGGAAAACCTACATCTCTAATTGCTTGCTTAAACAAAAAAGGTTTGACAGATAGAATACCTGATCATCCACTTGAAATTGAGGATTTATGCCGGCAAGTTTTAATATACGTTTTAACAATATTTGCAGTTAATCATGTTCTTTATGTTAGTGGAAGATATTTTGCTAAAACCTGCACATATCAAGGGGATTTCTTGGGATATGTATCACTTTGGCGTCTTGTAAGATTGCAGATTGTGTCGTAAACCCTTATTCTACTTATTATATCCTATTCTACGTCTACTAAAAGAACATATACAGTGTCTACAACATATAAATGTGAAGCAGCAGATAACGTAAGACGGCTGGTCAATTTGCAAATATTTCATTGATGCTAAATTGAATAATTAATTTTGTATCTTGAGTAATGCTTGCATTTGCTACTAGTTCTAAGCAATTAGAGCAATTACAGTTAAGCAAAAACAGTCTTCTAATTTGTATAAATATTTTGATATGGTATCTGTCTCTTTCCAAATAATATTGTTACGGTTAAACGAAAAGAGTTCTTAATGCATGTGTCATAGAGATCAAATCGGACGGGGGCAATTTACGAACATGCTAAAAGAGTTCGTAACTTTTACTCATAGGGTTCAAATTAGCTTGACGCTAATTCTCTGTAACATTTAGGTGTTTACGAAAGGTTGTTTACGATCTCCCCAAGGACTCGCGAACTTTCGCGAACATCGGTTCGTTCGATATATAAGCAGACATATCGTCCGCCTCCACGTTCATATAGTGACCTCGGCATTCTTATTGGACAACGGACTATATAGAGACTGTAAATACTAAGTTTGTAGTGAAAAGTTAAATAAAGTGTTTTTAACGAGCCAGCAGGTATTTTCATCCAAATCTACGAACCCGTGTACGTAACAATATCAAATTAAAAATACCAAATCGAAACTACGTCGTTCACTTTAAATTTATAGCGAGTATAAAACTTACGCTTGTGGCCATTTCGGTTCTAATTGAAGCCACGTGTCTTTCCTCAACAGCCAGCCAAGACCGGGAAAGAAGTCTGTCCTATGCAGGAGATCTGGTCTTGATAAATCTATAAGTTCCTTTTTTCCATTGTCATTCCACGCTGATATACACCTGCAGAATTTTTTCATAGTTCATTAGGACTATTGACGGTAAAGCGACGCCATAATTGATTTCTTGCATCATCATCATCATCCTGCTCTTATCCCACTCTAAGTGGGGTCGGCACAACATGTTATAAACATGTTGTCACATGATTCGGCTACGTTTTTCACGACCGGCCGCCTGCCTGACGTCAACTTACCTTAGTCATATTTTACAACCCCTCGGTAAGAAAGAGGGTGGTCTATTCTACTCAACCGGATACCACACGGTGGGTTAACTTACCTTAGTCGCCTTTTACGACCCCTCGGTAAGAAAGAGGGTGGTCTATTCTACTCAGCCGGATAACACACGTCGGGTCGACTTACCTTAGTCGCCTTTTACGACCCCTCGGTAAGAAATGAGGGTGGTCTATTCTACTCAGCCGGATACCACACATAATTGATTTCTTGCATACTGATAGAAATTATAACATGGCCGTTAATAATCTGAGTCTAGATAATATAGTCATAAATCGTGATAAATATTTAATTAAGTTACAAAATTGTATCAGATATCGATTAACCTAACGTAATTATTACCTTAACAGTAGTAAAAATCAGTATTGTCGAGTTTCACCGACAATTTTTTATTTTTGAGGTTACCGACGTCTTTCCTACTTGAATGCGACGAGCCTATGCAAAGATTCGAATACTGGACGGTCTGAATAACTTTAGCCACGAATACTTATTAATTTAATTTATTTATTTATACTTTTATTACACACCACACAAATTTACAACATGATCATAATACATTTTCATTTAATGTTCAATCTTGCGGTCTTATCGCTACATAGAATCGAAAATATCTATTTCAGACAACCAGGTTGGAGAAGGGACATAGCTTTGGGTAATGGGTACGTGGTGTGTATAGAAAACATAATAATATATACCGTACAAATACATACTATACATAGATACTTATATCTATACATAAAAATATATAAAATAAACATACTGTTAGGAATGAAAGTTGGCAACACTACAATCACGTGACCGATAGCAAGAAAGGGAACGAAAATTGGAGCGAAAATTAGTTATAAAAGATGGAGTCCGCCATATTGAAGTCAGGCTTGTAGTAATACTAGACTCTTATGGTTATTAGCTTACGCTTCGCGGCTAGGTCGTTCTCTTGGAATTTCGTTGTAAACGAGACTTGTACGATATTAAACGCTCGGCGGTTTACACCGTCTCTTGTTTAAACAAGCAGGTGTAATTATTGCTGTGTCGTTTTAATGTTGGTTAGGTAGATCCGCGAGTACCTAAATTAAGTGTTATTTGTTATAACAATCTACCCTCATATTCGTGCGATTACTATAGAGGCGTTTAATGAGGTTCGGGCAGATCCGCATCTACCCGTATTACGTCTGTGTTAATAATAACCTAACCTCGAATAGTTAATATTCGTGATAAGAGTAATCACTGAGTTTCTTTCCAGTTCTTCTCAGTGGATAGTAGCGTTCCGAACTAGTGGTAGCATCGTCCTGGCATAATAATTCCAAATTATATGAAACTTAACCTGTCAATACATGTTTGGCCTTTTCCATATGTTGTATAGCTGTACGTTAGTCTTTGTTGACTATGTGAGAAGGCTGAAATATTTAAGTGAAATTCCTGCCATTTCTAATAATACATATTAGGTCGTGAAATGAAATTGGCGTTTTCTATGGGAGGAACATAAAGTCGTTTTTTTTTTAAATGAATGAAATGAAATGAAAAATCGTTTATTCTACAGATGTGATACATAATACACACACATATACATATTTATATATTTATACATATATCTACAAACTAAACTAAATTTTAATGTATGTAGCACAGTGCAGAAAAGGCCTTAGCTCAGCATAATACTGTGTGCCTCGAGAAAGAAGCACACAGAACTGATTTTCAGCTAAAGCCTCATGAGTTGCGTCACGGACAATCACTGATTGAACTGACTACCTCAGTCAGTCCTATCTAGTGTTCAATATAATCATTTACTTAAATATGCTAAATATACTAGCTGTAATTATTTTTAATGAAATATATTTAATTAATCAAAGTATGTACCATTGCTATGTATGCACTTTTGCCATCTCATAGGTAGTTCATTGATTGTGATTCATTATTGTGCCGGTTGAGTAATATAACGCAGCAGTCGACGCGCGTTTGTCGGTTTGCTTCACTCAGTTCATGAGGTACCCACCTTTCAAGCTTTTTCACCTTCCCAATTTGCTTCAATTGGATTAGAATAGTTTTATCACTAACACCGGAGCCTGCAGCTAACTCGGACGTGGTTTGCGATGGATCCGCTTCCACAATAGCCTTCAATTCTTCATTATCAACTTTGGTCTCCGGCCGTCCACGAGGCTTGTTCTGCAGGTCGAAATTTCCAGAACGAAAACGTTGGAACCAAAAACGCACTGTGTTTTCTTTTGCGACACCGTTACCATACACATCATTAATCATTCGAGCCGTTTCTGCAGCACTGGTACCACGGTGGAACTCATACTCGTAAATAACGCGATATTTCATGTTTTCCATTTTGTAAACAGAGTGACACAAAGAAAAAAACAAAAGAAGAAAAAACAAATGAATTAGGGGGTTTGAAACACAAATGCATGAGTAAATAGCTGTATGAATTTGAATTTGAAATTCCTAACCATAAAGGTAAGTGAATGTGATGGTATCTTACGGACAAATAGTGCTTTAACATCGGTATTTTTATGGCCTTAGTTACTTCACATTTATAACGTTGTTTAACCTGTATATACATATATGTGGGGTTTGATTGTTGTGGGGATGATACTTACCATAAACTAGGGTCCTTATATAATAGTGGATAAGTTCCAAGGAAGTACTCGAAGAAATCTGGCGATATGTCCAGGTCATCTGTGGGAAGATTATATTATGTTTTAATTAGTTATTAACGGCAGCTTTTATTGTGACGTTCGCTCCGTACCACATTATTGCCACTTAATGGAAACTTACGCATCTTGAATGTTAAAAGAGAGGACTTTACCTTCTCTGGCGGAGAAGTCAATCGAGATCAAAATCAAATCATATTTATTGTAAACATTTGATGTTACAAGACTAATTATTATCCAATGTATTCTACCATTACAATATATTGTACTATTGTACAATTTACTTTTAATTTTAATAATTACTACCAACTATTGTCCGTAGTAATTATTATCAAAAACATTTTAAATTAGATGAATAAGTAAGATATCAGATCTAATAATTATATTAGTAATATAATGCAATAATAATTAAATGTCATTAATAAAATCATTAATCGAATAATAACATTTGGTATTAAGAACTTTTTTTTTAGAACATTTTTAAAGCTATTAGTAAAATGTTGTTTAAAGTCATTGGACATATATATTATGAATTGATACACAAAATACACTATAATTAATTTTTGTTGTTTTGGATGGGATAATTCACAATCTACGTGTATATCTTTTGCTATTTAATGTATTAAATAAGTGAAGATTTCTGTAAACGAAAACTGACGTTTCATATATAAACAACGAAGGGAAGGTAAGTAGCCTAAAAACTAGTTGTCAATAGTAAATAAATCATATATTAAATTCAATTCAAAATAGTCTTTCTTTATTCAAGTGAAATTGTAAATCAGTGCTTTTAAATCGTCAACATCTACTGCTGGTTTGGAAAGCTGTTCCTACAGAGATGAGCCAGCACGAAACGTTGCCTGTCGGTTGCCTGGAAGAGATCGCTGATTTAGCGATAAGGCCGCCCGATGTACAAAAATATCGTAGATTATACTCTTATTTTCATATATCGTGTACGTGAAATATGTGTTTTTATATATACTTTATGAATTTTTTTAATTTTTATTTGTGCAATAAAGTGTATTTGTTGTTGTTGTTGTTGAAACTCGGCGGTTGCTCTTTTCAAAGAATAATTCTTATTACTAGTTACATATAGTTGTCTTGTTTCCTATTTTTTCGATTCCTATTGTTATATTGTTTTTTTTTGCATAATATAAATTACGTTAGCACGTTAAATTACGTTACGTCCGCCGTGTGGTATCCGGCTGAGTAGAATAGACCACACTCATTTCTTACCGAGGTGTCGTAAAAGGTGACAAAGGTAAGTTGACGTCAGGTAGGCGACCGGTCGTAAAACAACTAGCCAAATCATCTTACATGTTTGAAACATGTTTTGCCGACCCCACTTAGAGTGGGATAAGGGCAGGAGAATGATGATATAGTTGTCTTGTACAGGCCGAAGAGTAGCTATATCTACGCATTTTTATCGTCTAAGAAATCCTCAATAGTATAGTAGGCTTTCTGTATTAGCCTTTTTTTTAATAGATACAAATCTTACCTTCTACAATTATCACAGCCTCGTACTCCATCTGCACGAACATATAGTTGAGCGCGAATTTATAATGCCTCGCGATCTTGTAGTATCCTTTGAACTTGACCTTCGCGCGAGGCAAAGGGATTTCAGTCAATTCCGGTTGCTGTACTATAGTGATGGAGGGATCTACGTCGGTAAACGACCTGATCACTTTATAGGTTTCATTGTGACCGCAATCCTGTTAATGAAAACGGTAGACAGTAGGGATTTTTTTATTGTGTTTTCCAATGATTCTAATTGATATTTACAAAAGTTATGATAGAATTATTTTGCTATAATCCGTGTTAAGAAAACCTATGCAATTCTAAGTGTAGGAAGCAGAAATCGTCACATACCTTATACATGCAGGATTAGTAACCGCACGTAAAACAAAACACTGCCAGCAACATCATACCACATTGGCCTCTTGTCGCAGTTGGCAGTCACCCTGCCTTCAGCTCAGTGTGTCGCAGGTTCGATTTCCGCCGAGAGCCAACATTTTCTTAAAACAATTTGTTGGTTCTTCGAGTTTGGGTATATATTGTATTTTATACCAGTTGTCTGTCATCCACAACACAAGTATTATTATGTTACTTAATTTGGGAAATCACAGCCGTGTTTATTATTACTACTTAATAACTATCTGCCTATATCTTACGACTTACCTGACTAACTACTATAGGGAATGTCTCTTTGTCAGGTCTAAACTTGACTAAGTTATCCAAGCACCTCTTCACCGTCACTCTGTCACAGGCTATCACTAATATGGGCAATATTGGACCACCTGGGAAAGAAGAGAATTGTATTACATACTTTATTCCTGTAAACCCGTGATGGTTCTGTGAGTATGTTTTCTGGGTGCAAGGGGTGCATGCCCCTCCTAGGAAGACAGTACACAGAAAAATTACATACTTTTAACCGATTGTATTAGCTTAAATCTTTCTTAATTAGAAGGGAGAAGACCTTAATGGGACCATATCAAGCCATAACTTTACTATTACTATGGGCGTAGCGAGGCACGGGTAATGGCTTAATATTATTTTATATTCTGTTTAAAAAATTTAACAGTGTATATGACAAAGGCACTAGTAACCAAGAATATAAGCTAGGCTTAGTTTGGTTGCTAGTGGTGACATTTAAAGTGTATTTAAGGCATCAATAAGCTTTTGTAAAACATTGTATATAATACAAAAATGGGGGGCAGCTGCCCCCTCGCACCCATACGCTGGAAACTGTAATACTTGGAAACTGACAACTTGCAACATAGTGACACTTTATTAGGCTTGCATAAGACATATTATGTACGTCATCAATTTAAATTTCAAAATTTTTCAATATCAAAAATAATAAAGCTATTTCTGGTTACTATTTTCACTTTTTTTACCTCTCTTCAACTACTAATAAGACATACTCATACGTTAAAAAATTCTTAATTAAAACAGTAAATTATATAAAATCTACTAAAACAATATAGTCTACGATTTTCTGACCCCTCCCCCCATGTATAGAATTCTGGCTATGCCCTTGACTATTACCACAAAATATCTATAGTTTAGAATAGAACTAAAACATATAGGAATACCAAATGACGATTGATAAACGTCACAATCGACTCGTGAATCAGCTTGGCGTCTGCCAGAGGTTATCAAAAATTTGTGTAGAAATATTGCTGCTTACATTCGTTCTAACTATAATAAGAATTAAACTTTAATTGACTATAAAACATACCGTTTGGTTAATTTTACGATAACTGGTAATAAAAAGACTAATGAATTTGATAACATACAAATATGTGCTTTTTAGCTAAAATAGAGTCTTCTTTAATTTACTTTTTTTTATAAATTATATACTGGTATATGGTAGTTGACAACAACGAAATCGCAAGTGGTACCTACAATTTCTTGCTAACTCAGCTTTTAAGAATCCCCAAGAATGCAATGTTTTTTCCCTGTTTCCGAAAGAAAAAACGGAAATTTTGTATTCTATATATTCCTAAGTATATAAGCTTTTATTGTACCAAAATTTCTTTAGTATTGGTGCAGCAGTTTAGCTGTGAAAGCGTAAAATTAGTATGGATATTGATTCATTAAAGTTTATTTCCGGTCAATATACGAGTACGGTTAGCCTTAATAGATCAGTGTTATCAGGCAGGACGGGCGAGCAAGAAACATTGTTCAGAGTGAAAAATGCGGAGAGTCGAGGTTTGAAGATCTACTAGAGTCGGGGGAGGTCTTGAGGTTCCTGTGAGCCTTAATTAAAAACTATTGTACGGATAACTGGCCGTTATTTTGCTATCACCGGTGAAGTAAATCTATGTGTGTAACGTAAAGTAGTGGCCTCTAATTATCCCACTGGGCATAGGCTTCCCCTTCCCGCTTTTAGTGTGAAAGGTTAGAGATAAGACCTACCAAATTACTCCAGTGCGGATTGGTAGGTTACACAAATACCCAGAATTCTCTAAAGATATGCAGGTATTCTCACGATGTTTTTGTTCAACGAAAATCGTTCGATAATTTCCTTATATTAATTAGGCATATAAGTTTAAATAGAAAAACTCATTGGTGCCTGCCCGGATTAGATCCTTCGACCCCTGGAAACAGGCCTGATCTCAGCGCTGGACTATTACAGCTTTCTATGTGTGTATATCGTGCTATATCAGCGATAGTTATATCATTGCGAAGGCCATATCATATAAGACACTTTTGGCTGCTAATATTTGTATAACAACTTGAGATTAAGGTGGATACAAATACTATAAGACCGTATTCAGGTGGTTCAAAGTTTTTTGCAATGGATTTCGAAAGTACATAAAAAGAAGAGCTACGGTGAGGTCAATGTTCTATGTTACGATTCATGAACACGAAATTATATTAGCATCAATAGTTTGTCAAACTGTTATATCACTTTTCACGTTGTACAATTTGCGCATATAGGTAGAACATCTAAAAAGCGGGAGGGTCCCGTAGTCCTATAATTGTTATTGTGCGATGGGTTTAAAGATTGTAAAATATATTCATGCACAGCTTTGATGCTTTGGTCGATCTTTGCTTCCTAGTGAAGGTTCGTGGGTGGCTTTCCATAGCTAGGCAAAATATTTTTATCTCTTTGATAACAAAATAGAAGTTTCTAGACCTCTCGTATTGAAACTTCTGCGACTTCATCACGTTACTTCAATTTTCATATAAAATATCGCAGTAATTATGCTGGTATATGCAGTTATTTCATTTGCACTATACTTTTTTTTCATTGCATGCTACGATGATTACGACATAATGGATGATATAAATAAGTCTGTCAAGGATTGTGATGATAATGTGGATTTCATTTAATAAGATGTGCGGTTAGAAATCGTAGTTCTTCTGGGACTTGCTTATAATAGTTTCCTGGAGTGAGTATTTAAAATCGAGCAAAAATGATCCATAAAGGAAGTATATATATAAATAAAAGTACTTCATCCCTTCAATAATAATAATAATCATAAATAATAGTTACCATTAATTCCATATACAAATAGAAGAGATATCTATTTAACAAATTCAAATTATGAAATGCGACTAATCTTTATTCCTATATAGCAGGACAGAATAATAAGTGTCATTTTGTCAATTCAATACAATGTCGTGTGGTATCCGGCTGAGTAGAATAGACCACTCTCATTTCTTACCAAGGTGTCACTCTAAAAGGCGCCTAAGATAAGTTGACGTCAGGCAGCCGGTCGTAAAACACCTAGCTAAATCATATCACAACAGCTAAAACATGTTGTGCCGACCCCATTTAGATTGGGATAAAGACAGGAGAATGATGAATGATGATTGTCATTACAATACGGAATCCAACATAACTGTCATGTCTAAAATCTAAATTTAGGGTATATAAATGAAATTCTATGTATCAGTGACGTCATCATTGTTTAACAATACGTTGAACTTCTGTGTTTATGTATTTTAGTTTTTTTTGGTTATAATTTCATTATCCTGAGACAAGATTAGATTGTAAATTAATCATATAAATCTTCGCTTATAATGGCGGTAACCATAGTTTCTTGACTTTGTTATAAAAAATGGATAGTATATGTTTAAGTCCAATACTAAGCCAACAAGGTTTTTTTTTTAATTTCTTACAGTTTATTATTCTATTTTTTGTAGCTCTTATATATTTAAAAGGTACGTCTTGTGATTGGCGACTCAATAAAATGAATGATATAATGAAAAAAGGTTACTTTGACCTGTAGAACTTAAAACTTTTAAAGAAGTAAACATTTTTAAGGAAGAATATAATATCTTATCTATATAATCTTACACATTTTATCGATTCTCGATCATCGATTTCTTTGATTTGACATCGATGATTACAAAATATATCGATCTACACTGTCTATATGTATGTTTATTTGTATGTGTAATCTTTATTTATACGCTATATGTTCGAAATTCAATTCGACACGAGTTTCAGCCTTTCGCTCCGGGCCATTAAAATGTAATGATACGTGATGATACTAAGGTGGGGCAAGTTATCGCAAAATTAAATAAACGAGCGTCAAATTATTACGAGGGAAATCTAAAATATACTAAAATACAGCAAAGCGTAGCCAAGTATGTTTATATTTAAGTAAAATAATATATACTATTTTAGCAAACTAGTGAATGAATAGTTTTGTTTCTGTAGACGCAATATATACCGAGAATATCTTTTTGCTTCATATGTATGCATTCCTGTCGGTAAAGGTAAACATTCAGGCCTGGATGTTTTCAAATTCAATGCCTCGTTCGACGGTCTGTATGTGTTGTTTACTACAGAGCATCCTATTAGCTAAAAGCGTTTGGACTATCTCTACTATATACCTACATAATCATCTTTACAAAACAAATTGGTAATTTATAGAATTAGCCGTTACTTTGCAGAGATCCATAATTCAAAAGTAATAATAAAATTATTTTGCTGTAATCCGCGATACAGTAAATAGAAAATATATATAGTGCTAAATGTATAGTGGACTATCCGTTTTGTCATATCCGATGCATCCAGGATTCGTAAAAAAAACATGCACAAACCTCCTCCACCGCCACCACAATACACAAGCACTACACACGTTAGCAAAGCTTTTGCGATTTTGTCGTGGAGTATATCTACTGCAGGCTACCATGAACTGTTATTGCGACTCAATTGAAGACGTAAACGACGACCGCGAACCGCTTTCTTTTCGTACCATGAAGTGTGAATTGCATTGGGGTGGTAATGTTTGAAAAGGATAACGTTATATGAACATAGATAACTCTGTCTCTTTTACTCACATGTTCTTAGGACGAATTCCGAACGCTCATTCGGCAACGACTTAAAGTGTGCGTCTCTAAGACGTCATGGTATGAAAAAGCAAAACAATTTCATTTACGTCTTCAATCAACCTAGTTACAGACGAAAATAGTTTTTTTTGTTGTCTTTGATCGGACCAAGGATTTTAGGGAATTGTAGGGATTCCACATTCAAACACATTCATACATACACACAATAATTCTCAACACAAACACACGAGGACATCCGCTTGCGACCTGTTTCCAGAGCAGCGGAAAGTATACAAGTATATTCTACATATACCCGACCTCGGGTGTATGTGTTAAGAATGATTGTGTGTGTATGTATATATGTAAGTATGTATGAATGCGTTTGAATGTGGTGGAATCCCTACATAATAAAAAGTAGTCTGTATCATTTAAAATTAGTTCCACACATGCACGCACACGTATGTAAACACTCAAGTATTCACCTTTATCACATGAGAATAATAAGGAGACATAAAAACATAATGGCAACAGTAACGTAGAAAACCCTGATTGATATTAATATGAAGGAGTTTGTTCGGAGCAATGGATCTCATCATTCTCCTGCCTTTATACTACTCTAAGTGGGCTCGGCACAACATGTTACAAACATGCTGTCAAATGATTTGGCTACGTATTTTACGACCGGCCGCCTGCCTGACGTCAACACAAACTCAAGTTCAAGTAGACTGTTTTCAGTACTTTTGAATCGTCAAACGTTTTCAAGAAGCTACCACTGATTCGGAAGTTTGCTCCTACCGAGAAGAACTAGCAAGAAAAACGGCGGCCATTTTTTTTTTACCTCAACTTACCACAGTCGCCTTTTACGACACCTCGGTAAGAAATGAGGGTAGTCTATTCTAGTCAGCCGGATACTACACGGTGAGTCAACTTACCTTAGTCGCTTACTTACCATAGGGTTTATTTAATCTCTTTATTGAAGTCTACTTACGCGAAGTTAACGGCAAAAGTTAGTTAGAAATAAAATACACACGCAGTTCGACATGCAATATCAATTAAAAATGTAAACATATGGATAATCTCTGGCTAGACATATGGTAATAGTCGATAAGGTATTAATGTGTATAAAATGGCTTCATGACAGTCGAAGCGTGCCGTTTAACTGGGAAATCTTAAAAATACCTAACTGAATTGGTAACCAAGTGTTCCAATTACTGATAGAGTAATGGGTTAGATTAAAATAGAAAGTTATATATATATATATATATATATATAGTTATCCCTTCTAGCAGTTGTTTGATCAAGCGGTACGTATAATCAGTTTTAAGTTGATCCGTTCGGATTTGTTGATCCAGGCCCGATTTGTTGATCCAATACAATTTTACATCACATTTGTTGGCTCCGCTTCGGATCAACAAATGATGAATACTGTTTCTCTGTAAGTACTCAATAATTATACAAATCCACTCCGTAGTTATTTGATCCGATTCAAACGCGCCAATCACAGAGCAGATCGTCACCGAACGTACTCCGTACTTTGACCCCGGCATTCAAGGCTCTTTCAAGGTTGAGAATGCAGTACATTCTTAAGCATGCAGATTTTAAAGAAATGTAGTTGAAGGATCTGATGGTTCTAATTGAAATTACAACGTTTGGGAATAAGTGACCTTGAATAAGAAGCTGAATTAATATTAAAAAATATCCCTAAAAATCTCTCCTTTCTGCCTAAAAGAAAATCTTATAATAAGTACATGTAAAAAAAGTAATCATAGAAATTATTTTGTTATAATACCAAAATAATTTATATTATTACTTTTGTATTATGGAATTCCGCAAAGTAGCGCCTACTTCTAGTTTTAATTTTTAAGTTACTAGTTTTAAGGGGCTCCAGGCGAGGGTGTAAGAGGGAGGCTCGTCCCACTCAGTCTCTTCAAGTGTCACCTGCACGTGGTGCACCCTTCAGATAAACCAACGAGGATCTGGCGACTGATTAACCATACGATTATATGATTAACCATTCCGGTCCAGCTAACCCAAATACCAGACCGACAGTGAACAGCAGCACTGTCGGTGCGACATTGTCAGCACTACAATTATCTAGTGATTACTCTCTAACACTTCACATGATGTTATCACAATATAAACCACAGCCCCTAGTTCTCAGCTCTGGCAGCGGATTAAATAACGACGTAGCAGGGGGGTTTCATGAATTTCCGGCAAAAAATCCGCTGCCAACCACGAAAACCAAACCTTGCACCGTAAGACACACAAATTTTAAGGGAATAGAAGATGGAAAAGATACTTGAGCTGGAAAAAAAGGTAAACAAGTTGCGGTGGTGATAGGATAATCTGAAGTCGCGTTCCTTATACTCAGAATTACCAAACGGTATTATCTGAATGTCATACAAGTTTACGCACCGACATCAGCACATCAAGACGATGATTATGCATCATGATTATGATTTGATGCATGCCTCAAAAACCTTCTACAGTGGGTAAATTCCCCCATCGAAGAAGCTCTCTTCTTCGATGGCGGAATTAAACGCAAAGCTTGGCAAGTGAAGCGGCACAGAGGTGAGAGTAGGGCAATTTGGATACGGGCTACGGAACCAGATAGGCCATATGTTGGCCGTTTTTTTGGAGAGAGAGGACCTCTACCTGATGAATTCTTTTTTCAAGAAACAGCTGCATCGAAAGTGGACTTGGATTAGTCCCAATGGTTCCACGAGAAACGAGATCGAATTCATCATGTCGACCAGGCGTTATATATTTAATGATGTATCTGCGATCAATACCGTAAAGAAACTCCCCTTCTTCATCAGCGTATAGTTAGAGGCACATTGAATATATGCGTACAGCTGGAAAGATCCAGACTGGTGAAGTCTACGCTCCGACCCATTTGAGCTCATATCTAAAACCCCATGAAGTTCCAACTCAATCTAATGAACCATTTTGATTGCCAAACTGACTGCGCTATGACTGTGGACGATTTAAATAACAGGCTGGTGGAAACTGTCCATACAATCAAAACTTTATAAGAAAAGCCGTAAGAGAACCAATAAATTCTTGACGTAGACTCTCAAGCCCATGAATGAGATAAATGAAATGAGATTAGTGTTCAGTAGACGTGCTGAGCTACCGTTTGATCCATAGGCAGATGTCTAAGGCGTTAACAACACCGAATACATTCGAGGTACTATAGAGCGTAACAGGGGCTCAAAAGTTTTCGCAAGACATCTGTCTGTTAGGCAAAGGCAGTTGACGTGATTAAATACCGATATTGCTATCATTTTGTCTCGACCTGAGATTTTAAGAGAGGTTGAGAGGTTCTATGGGCAGTTATACATTTCATACTGTTGTCAATTTGGCAAAAAATCCAAGAACCAATTTGACTCGACACAATACCGAAGATATCCCGGACGTCAGCCTTACGAGATTAGTATTACTCTCAAACAACTTAAGAACAACAAGGCTCCAGATGATGACGAAATGACAACCGAACTACCTGTTCTGCAGCGATTTAATTCCGTTATTTATGAAGGTATTATGCCGAAAGCATGATACAGGAACGTGGTGGTTCTCTCCTGACGTCTTATTGAAGAATTACAGACCCATTTTGCTGCTGAATCATGTTTATAAGTTGTTCTCGAGAGTCAAAACGAATCGTCTCCCGGGTAGGTGCGACGACTTCCAGCCTCCCGAACTAGCCGGATTCCGAAAAGGCTAAAGTACTATAGTGCCACATATTCACGCTGTGGCAGGTTATACAGAAGACCGAGTAGTATATCCAGCCACTTTGCTTGGCGTTTGTGGACTATGAGAAGGCCTTTGATTTGGTAGAAACATGGGCTGTATTAAGATGGCTCCAGAGATGCCGAATCGACTATCGGTACGACCAAGTGTTTGTACGAAAACGACACAATGTCTATCCGTATCCAAGACGGCGAGATATGAGACAGAGAGATGTCATCTTCGCGAAACTGTTTACCGTTGCATTGGATGATGTCTTTAAGCTTTGGATTGGAACGGATATGGCATCAACATCAGCGGCGAGTATATCACCCACCTTAGATTTGCCGACGATATAGTCGTTATGGCAGAGTCTCTGAAGGACGTTAACATAATGCTCGACGACCTCAGTAGAGTAACTAAACATATGGGCCTTAGAATGGCTCAGAAGATGATGAAGATGATTGTGACTTGTAACTTATTTTGACAGTCTATATTATTATGAATTATTAAGTATTATTAATAAAAATAATTTTGTTGTCTCTCATTATTCAAACTGTAACTAAGTATGTAATACAGTATTATTTTAAAATTTAACGCCGTTTGAAACCATATTTCGTTTCATTTCATGCAAAAAAAGCAGTCCGGAAATATTTTTTACTAATAAGTAGTTTCGAATTTCAAATATATGTCAGAATGCCCCGGACGATGTTAAAAATAAAGATTTATATTAGATCAACTTATGCCTATTGATACAGAATTATATAGTAGCAATGACCTCTGGGGCCGACGTTGACAGGTGAGGCATTTCACTCCTATATATTAAACATGGATCAAAAAGTGTCTAGAATGTATTGGATTTTAAGATCAACTAATGCTTAACGAAGACTTTAGCAAAAACCGTTAGCAGGAGCCACAAAATACATAAAAAATATTAACGGAAAAATACAGAGTCTACTAGTACATCACAAAATATGAGTCAGTGACACGATATGCCAACCAAATATATCCTTTTTGTCATTGTGAATACAACTCAGGAGCCATTAAAACAGCTAATTTAAGGGGATCAAACAAGTATTTAGGAAATTCGCATGATCAAACAAGTAGCAGAAAAGGACTATATATATATATATATATATATACATATATATAAACGCCGCCGTGTGGTATCCGGCTGAATAGAATAGACCACCCTTATTTCTTATCGAGAGGATGCCAGTCGTAAAATACGTAGCCAAATCCTGTGACAGCATGTTTGTAACATGTTATGCCGACCCCACGTATAGTGGTATAAGGGCAGGAGGATGATGATGATATACATATATTATAAGATGTCCATTGAGGTAGAATTCAAGAATAGAGCACCTCGAGGGATATATCTAATGACTCCTATGTAAATTCTGCGATTCTATATAGTTTAAGTAATCATCATCATTATACTGCCCTTATCCCACTTAAATGGGGTCGGCACAACATATTACAAACAGGTTGTCACAAGATTTGACTAAGTATTTTACGACCGGCCGCCTGCCTGACGTCAACTTACCTTAGTCGCCTTTTACGACAACTCGGTAAGAAAGGAGGGTGGTCTATTCTATTCTGTCCGATACCACACGGCGTTCTATATAGTTTAAGTAATATATTTTTACTGTAAGAATTTTATGAAAAAAAAAATTCGGAGATAATTATACTGGATGCAACACCTTAAAAATGTTGTTAAAAATTATAGACCTATTTTAATAACATACCAATATTGTCATCTATTTACCTGTGAATTACATTAAACTGCCGGAACATGGGTGTACCTATTTCAAATTTGATACAATGAGTTATACCAAAATCAAATTTGATACAGTGCGTTGCAAATCAATAATTTCCTTTATATTGAATTACGTTTAACATCATGTTACATTAAATATCTTTTGAGAGTAAACTAATAAATTTATGTGTTTCAAATTTCATAAATTTAGAAGGTCAAAACTCCGTCTGAATGACGGTTCTTTTTTCCCATCTCGTTGAATTTGATCCTTCTATGTTTAAAACTTCTTCAAGGTAAACCATTTTCCTTGTTATAGGCCTAGACAAAAGGAAAGCCATGTTTGGGTGACAAAACTTGTCACCTAACATATCAACATCAAATGAAATTATCGACAATATTAAACAATACAATTAATCAATTGTATTGTTTAATAAAGAGGAAATATATGTTTTAATTAGATTAAAAATGTTCACTATCACTGTTGTGATAAAACATATAGCCGACAAATTGAAAATGCAGTCTAAGTTTCACAGGCGTGTTTTCCCAACACTTAACAAAATTTCTACGTATTTATTTGATAATGTTGACGGCAGCATTCACAAATCATTTAAACGCTTTGCTCCGCAATACAAATGTTTGGTAATCTAATTTATTTTTGCGAAAAGAGCTTTGGGTAAAACAGCAATGACTACCGCACGAACTTAAAGTGTAATTATGGATTGATTAGAAAATTTTAAACTTAAATAATAAAGTTACTACGCGAATAATTTATAGAATTAGGCGTTACTTTCCGGAGATCCATAATACAGAAATAATAATAAAATTATGTTGTTATAGTACGCGATAAAGTAAATAGGAAATATATATAATGCTAAATGTAGAGTCTACAATCCGTTTTCATACTTATACATGCAGGATTCGTAAAAACACATGCACAAGCACAAAGGTTGCGGGGCGAAACGATATTGTGGTGGCGGAGTTGGAGGTTTGTGCATGTGAATGTGTTTTTACGAATCGTGCATGTAATATGTATGAAAACTGATAGTCCACTCTACATTTAGAACTATGTATGTTTTCTATTTACCTTATCGCGGATTATAGCAAAATAATTTCATTAGTCTACGGTAATCTTAAATGCTAAAATAAACCAAAGCCAAGCTCACTACTAAATTACGCTATAACAAGAATTATCTTTGCCTGGAGAAATTTATTGATGGATAATAAAAAAAAATCATCTGAGGTAGGTAATTATTATCAGTGAATCTGTTATCGTTTTGAGTTAATATCTACCATAATATAATTTTTTAGTAAAGAGGCCATATGCTGGTCGTTGCAATGCTTTCTTATCTAACATAGCAGATTATATTTATCTCTACATGTAACAGTTATTACGTATAATATAGTTTACTAGCGAACCGGCCACACGTCGCTGTCGCTTCGTGTGTTTTCGAGTTCCCCCTGACCTCGGCTTGACAAAGCTGTCATTGACAGTTCACAATCGCCACCAAATTTGACAGAATTATGCGCTGGGTCAATTGAAAGATTATCAGGAGTTTACAAGGATCATATAATATACATACTCTCTTTTATTGTATACCTGCTGCCTGTTCAAGCGTTGCTATGTCTTAGTCTGGTTTCGAATTCCCCTCGAAACAGAACTCAACAGTTAAAAAAAAGATCCACACCAAACTTTAAGAGATCATCTGCTTGATCATTCTAAGCATTGACTTGAAAATTTTATTAAAATTTATCCATCCGTTTCAAAGTCAAATAAGAACATATATAAAAAATTAAGATATTATACCTAGTATATTATACCCTGGAGACTCCCTAGATGCACACAAGGTGACAAAGTTTTGAAGAATATGGGGATTTAAATGATTTCGATTTGCAAGTTTATAATATGCACACGTTCAATTTTGCTGATGTTACAAATAGCTCACGTACAGCAGAGATTTTCCTGAATAAAGTCATTATGTATAACACAATATCAAAATGGCTTACAATAGCAAAATGATACTACATGACATGCACATTATTATCTCTTCAACAAATGGAAGGCCATCTGCTTTATTATATATTGTAGCAATAGCGATCTAATTTACATATCAACACCAAAACATGTTTCTAAAGGGAAACTGTCAAATGGTAAAAAACATTGAAAAGAGAAATAATAAAACCAAATAAACTACATTTTTTTTATCAAACAGGGTTTTTTGAATAAATTATTGAACTAAATATTATATTTGCTTACTGATAGTCGACAATAATACATCAGTAAGAGTAAAAACTTTTTGAAATCCATACTAATACCATAGTTGTACCTCTATATAGTATAGAAAAGTAAAGTAACGGCCTGTTACTATGCCCACTGCTGGGCTAAGGTCTCCTCTCTCAGTTTTTGAAGAAAAGGATTGGAGCTAAGACCTACCACGCTGCTCCAATGCGGATTGGTAGGTTACACATATCCCTAGAATTCTCTAGAGAAATTCGGGTTTCCTCACGATGTTTTCCTTCACCGAAAAGCGTGTGATAAATTGCAATTATCAATTAAACACATGAGTTTTTAATAGAAAAACCCATTGGTGCCTGCTCGGGGTTTGAACCCATGTCGTCTCTAGAGAGTCGCACGGTTTTACCGCTAGGCTATCTCAGCTCGACCTCTATATACAAGTACTCTATTATACAAATTTGTATTATAAAATACCAGCCGCCGAGAGAGTGATATTTGAAATACGTAATGAGTAATCGGATACTACAACATGAGGGGAGCATAACAGTTTTTCTACCTGAGACTAAATCTCAGTCTGTGTTTGTCTTTTTTTTTAAGGAATAGGATGGCAAACGAGCACGGTTCACCTCAAGTAATTACCGCCACCTACGACCTCTTGCAGAGTGACTGTGTTGCCAACCTTTAAAAAGGTGGTATACACGCTTTTTGAAGGTACTTATGTCGTACCGCTCCGGAAACGCTGTCAAAGGGAGATCGTTTTCGATGCATTTTTAATAAGTTGGATTTCACATTTTTTTGCTTTTTGTACAATATTATTTATTTATTGAAGTGTGACATCATAGGAAAAAATGAGCAAAATTAACTTGGCAAGGATGTATGGGGGTGGCACCAATCAAACAATGGTGGTGGTTTTGAGAGCTGGAACAGATTAATGGCATTTTAATAAATTTCAACAAAGAAATTTGTTGTATGATACAAGAAATTCGACATACAAGCAAGGTTACGGTACTAATTTAACTTGTATGTCAAGATGCTATCTGTAATATTAATGTGAAAGTATGTCTGTTGTTTGTTAAAGTTTCACAGCTAATACTCTGGGGCAATTTGATGAAATTTGGTACAATGGGAGCCTATATACCGGAATAACATAGAATTATATTAAATGCCCTTTTATCGTTCAGTTATAGGAATAACATACATTTCATTATTGAGAGCAGTTCAAGTTAAAACATGTATAGGTATAAATAAAAAAAATTGACTTATTTGATACTATTAAATAGCACTGTTAGTTCAAAACCATCAATATACAGCAAGTTATAATGATACTGACTATTTTTTTTAATGTTTTATAGAAGCAGGCATTATTTAGCCTATTTCCATAGTACAGAAGTTATAATAGAACTATTTAGTTATAATCTATGTTTTTTTAGGAAATCTTTGCCTATCAAGAAGCAGACAATACTCACATAATACATGCAGAACAATTCACCACACATCACAAAATGTGATCACATTATGATTTTGTTGTGGAGCCTATCCTTCTGATGATGCTTCGGGTTGGGGCGAAATGATTTGGTTGTGGTCGAGTGTATTGCTTGTGTTGCTTGTTGAGATGTCTTGGGATAAGTTTGGTGACTTGTCCTGCATGTGTAAGGTACATGAATTTTGCCTGCTTCATACACTAAGCATTTCATGCATTCCTTAACACACATGGATTATAGCAAAGTAGTTATGTTACAGTTTCTGTTACCATATTGTTCAAAGAGTCAGACTAATTCAAATTTCTATCCAATATTATAATGTTGTTATCTAACAACATTATATGGATTCTTCCAATAATGTCAAATGTTCATCTTGTTTTGTTTTAATGGTAAAATTAATATTTAGGTTTAGTCCTATTATACTTTTATTGATGATCATGCCCTGGTTACAACTTACAATATAGATATACAGATCATTTATGGTAATAGAATATCTATCACTAAAACTGATTACAAAATTGATAAAGTCTTGGTACCATTGACAAGCTTTTCCATCCATCCTGCTCTTATCCCACTCTAAGTGGGGATCGGCACAATGTGACAAACATGTTGTCACATGATTTGGCTAGATATTTTACGACCGGCCACCTGCCTGACGTCAACTTACCTTAGTCGCCTTTTACGACACCTCAGTAAGGAATGAGGGTGGTCTATTCTACTAGCCTATACCACACGGCGGGTCGACCTACCTTAGTCGCCTTTTACGACACTTCGGTAAGAAATGAGGGTGGTCTATTCTACTCAGCTGGATATCACACTGCACTGCTTTTCATTAAAGGAAAAGAAAGTGAAGAAACTTGGCTATTTCTGGTGAATTCTCAGTAGACTGAGAATTCCATCTATGTATAACATTCCTAACCACATTGAGGCAGGACGCTGGGTCTAGGCTCTAACACTTATCATCCCAAAAATATAGAAGAGAGGAGACTCATGACTAACTTGATACCTACTTATTCAGAATAAAATATTTTAAAAGCTATTTTACTATTACTAATATTGTGGATCTAAAACTGAAAACTTAATAATAAAAATATGATTTAAAAAAGTTTTAATTATTTTAAAGAAACTACTTTAATAACAATATAAAAAATTAATAGTATTTACTTACTCTGAGGTATATCCACTTCATTCCAGGCATTCAAAGACTCCTTCACATTATCTTCAACAATTTTTTCTTCAGTCTTCTTCAAATAATTTCTAACCTTTTCTAACAATAAATTACTATCACTCAACTGGTCTCTCATTTTGTTTTGTAAATTATCTAATTCTTTCTCTATTTTCAACGCACTGTTTTTAGATTTATACGTAGGTACCAGTAATGAGGAATAAGAGACTAACAGCCATAGTAAAATAAAGGCACCGCTGAAGAAAATAAATTTACGTATATTCACTCTCATTGTGAAGTGTTTTTAGTCAACATTACACTCTGTTAACGTAAATTCTACTTCTACAAACAAAAACTTTAAACAAAATATATTTTCACATAAAAGTGTTCTGATCATTTTTATAATATAACAATAAACAAATCAGTTTTAGTAGAGGTTATCGTTTAATAGTATTTTTTTTATATAAATAGCAAATTTTTATTATTTAGTTTGTGTACAATATTTTCGAAATACATGATCGCGTCCACGTCAAATCAAGTTGTTTCGAAATGAAATATGTCAGTGTGAGTTTGACATTTGTTTTTTTTAATTGGTAGGCTATGATCGATAAATATACAGTCTAGTTATAGCATACACAATATTTACCTATGATATTGTTATTAGTCTCCTCTTAGAAACCTCATCGGCTTTTATTTACAATCTTAGAATAATTTACATAAGATTAATTTAGTTCTCTTGTAGATGTAGTTAAGTAGATGGCGTTGCTCAGAACTAAATTACGCTTTATATTACAAAAAAGATTCACTTGCAGAGAGAAAGTTAGAGAATTCAAATAACATGGGCCTAACTGCATATGTCACAATGATACGATATTTTTTTTTACATGTTGGTGTTATGTTCGTAGGAAATGTTGGTTAAGACTTTGATTTGTTTTAAGAAAGTTGTAAGTTTTTCTTATCAGCGTGATTCCTTCTAACTTAACATAACCTCTGACTATCAAGCAACGTTACACAAACCAGAAACGTAAGATCGATATAAATACTACGTACATGGACTTTTATCTACGGTTTTTTCGTGTATTGTGAAACAATCTGATCTTACGACATACAGTTTACTAGACTGTTAAGGTATTAATTCTTAACGGTATACTAGACTTGATAATTTCTTACTATAGTTCAATGGACTATTAACTAGGTAAGGGTTTCAGGTGTACACGATACGATAATGGACGAGGGCCATTGGGGTAGAGACGGGATTAATTAGTTTTGTCTTGGACTGTATAAAAGTACGCTTTATAAATCGTGAGTAATAATTCTGTCATTACCTTTGTACTATAGAGTATAGACTATATACATATATCTGTTTGCTAGGCAAACTAACGCCTATTTTTATAACTAGTTAGATGGGATATAATGAAGGCACTCGCGGATTTCAGTATGTGCGTAGTTATGTCTCCTCTAATAGAGAGAGCCAATTAAGATTTTTCTTAACCAAAGTTTTATGAAATATTAGTAAAGATTGACACAACGCAAATTTTTCCAGTTTCTTCAGTAATAGGTTTTGTCCATATGTTTAATTGACTAAACTCGAAAAAGACGACAAGATGGATTCTTCTGAAGCAGTTGAAGCAGTATATCACTCTTTTTACCTAATTAATACTACTCTTTTCCCGACACTCTTGGCGCCTCTCATCGGACTCTCTTTTACCCTAAACAATACTCTGTTACTCTTTCTCTCTTTCCTTTGTATTTCGCTATATAATACATTTCTTCTCTCCACTTACTGGGTGCTTTTCATCGGACTCTGTTTTACCCTAATAGTCTTCCTCTCTCTGATTTTCAGTCTGATGACTAATTATAGTTCACATTCTAAAAAATAATTGCTTTTACGCTGAAAACATAAAGGCACTGAACCAATAGTCACAAATATTGATTTGGCATTCGAGAGTCTTTGCGGGCAATAACGCATTACGGAAAAAAAAAACTAAATGGGTCGTCCCTCGCACGTGTAAATTATTGCAATAGCGCATACCGAAGCGATTTGACGAGGTCAAAGTCAAATATGCGGAAACAGCGCCTGTTAAATTATCAATACTTATTTTTAGGGTACAGTAGGAAAGAGTATTATAATTTTTTTTAGTAAAGTATAATATTGTAGACTTTATAAATTGTGCATTTCAAAAGCAATACTAAAATTATTTAGCTATTATATTATATTATATATTATATATTATTATATTCTGCGATAAAGTATAAAGAAAATATATACATTTAATGCTAGATGTAGAGTGGACTATGCGTTTCATACCTGATACATGCAGGGTTTCCAAAAACACATGCACCACAAACCTCCCTGAAAATACACAAGCTCTTTTGTTAATATAGAAAATGAATCATTAATATTTAATAAGCAAAAAAATTATAATTCAAATATCTTTTCTATTTTCTCGACTTGCAGTTGTAAGAGGTTTGTATTCACCAGTATTTTATGCGGCCAGGTAATTAAACTAACAGTTTACAGTTAATTAATCTTATTATGAAGTTTTACTTCTCAAGTTTTACAGTTAATTCATCCCATTTTTATTATTACAAACTTTATAAAATGTAACTTCTCAAGTTTCATTTTATAATTTCAATGATGGATTTGATTGTGTTGTTTATTTAAAATAGGGCTCACACTTAACCATACTCCAAACAGGCCGAACGCCCATTAATCTTGATCTAAAAAAAGTAGCAAATAAAAAAAGAAGCGCCATCACGATTCCCGCCCTAATTATGACAAAATATGTCGGTTCTTTAAAAGGGCACGGTACCGGTTCTAGGTGTTATTTATTGATTTCTCTATTACTAGTGAACGGTAGTTTCGGATGTAATTATGTTTGTAGGATGTCAGATAGTTATTTTTTATTAATTATCTATACTAAGATTGCACTTTATTTAAATTCTAATTTCAAATTTACATGCCTAATGTTGAATATGGATTTCTTTTGCAGATGCTTATTTTATATGAAAGTTAGAATAAAGCGGGTAGTTAATTACAGTATGTGCGTATCGATAACGCAGGCTAAATACTTATACCTACTTCAAGTCTGTCTGTCTACAGTGCCACATCAATATGTCGGGGTGTTTAAAATGAAATATATAATACAAAAGTAATGAAAATATTATTCCGCTATAATTCACGAAAAGAAAATATATGTAACTAACTAGCTTTGACCCCTGACTTCGTACGTGTGGGCCGTAGTCCTGCAGGCCTACCATGAACTCTTATTGCGACTCAATTGAAGACGTAAACGACGATCGAAAACCGCTTTCTTTTCGTACCATGAAGTGTGAATTGCATTGGGGTCGTAATGTTTGAAAATGATAACGTTGTATGAACTATAGATAACTCTGTCTCTTTAACTCACATGTTCTTAAGACGAATTCCGAACGCTCATTCGGCAACGACTTGAGTGCGTCTTTAAGACGTGATGGTATGAAATAGCAAAAAAAATTCGTTTACGTCTTCAATTGAGTCGCAATAAGAGGTCAATGGTAGGCCTGCTGGAATAAACAGTAGCTTTTGTCACTCTCCAAAACTGCAAATATCTCCGTCACAAAAATTAGATCGATTACTGCTAATAAGATTTGCAGTGAAAAAAAAATAACCAACAAATCCATATGAACATTGTTACTGTTCCCGCCGCGATAACGTCGTGTAAAGAGCTCATGAATAAGTGCCCCGGACGGGTTCGAAACTAGTCGGGCTAATCCGATAAAATTAGACGTGAGTATAGCTGGTATCTTTATTAACTATGAATACTACTCACGATAGTTTAAATTAAAAAAAAACATATGAACATTATAAAAAAAAAGTTAGCAGCAGCATCTTATCGGTATATCTATTGATATGAGACGGTATTTTTGGTCTCCTGATTTATTAAAAAAAACATGACAATATGTAAACAAGCAATATAACAGAACTAACTACTTTGCTATAATCCGCACGGGTTAAGTGAATGCATGCAAAATCTTGCATTTGCAATCATGCAAATGCATTTGGCATTACGATTTTTGTCGTGGAGCCTATCCTCCTGATGATGCTTCGGTTTCGGGGCGAAACGATCGTCGAGATTGTGGTGGCGGGTGTGTGTGCTGCTTTTGTGTGCATTGTTGCTGGTGAATTGCGCCTTGGGGTGCATGTGGTGGCTGGTCCTGCATGTATAAGGTGCGTAGATTTTGCCTGCTTCATACACATTGGCTTTGCATGTATTCACTTAACCCGTGTGGATTATAGCAAAGTAGTTAGTTCTGTTATATTGCTTGTAATATGGAATTCCGCAAAGTAACGCCTGCTTCTATAAATCATTCAATATGTAAACACTTGTTTAAAAATTCAAAACGTTTGTTGAATAACTTTTTAGTGCAATCATTACTTTTTTATAAAAATAATTCTCTTGAACCAATATAATATATATGATCAATATAAATTTAACTGAGCTTTTACCTATTCCTATTGAATTAACAGGATTTCTATAGCTTATATGTTGCCCTTGTGTATAAAGAATAATTGTGCCAAATTTCATCGGTATTGGTTCAGCGGATTGGCCATGAAGACGTGACTGACAGACCTTCACATTTATAATATTAGTAAGGAAGTGATTTATTTATTTTAGTAAATAACCCATATTACTTATATTAATTATACATTGTAATAGAAAGCTTAAATTTATCCAGTAAACAGAAACGAAAATTAAGGTGTTAACGTGCAAATCAGTCTGCCATTTTTTCTGAACTCTGAATTAGATACTTGAATCGTCATTTTATCATTCTAAATAAGAAGTTTTTAACTAATTCTCTATTTTTTTTATTTTATAGTGAACTTTTTTATATCAGGAGAACTCATTATGTATTCCGCCATCCGACGCGTTCGGAACCCATATGACGACTAAAAACCTTGATTCCGAAAAAGTTACTTACTTCTACGTTCACGAAATGAATAATATTAATCAAATCTGATTCAATTGAAGGCTATATACCAGGTTTAAAGATTGGGCGGCCATACACAGTTGAAAAGTCTGTTTTTCTTTAAGAAACAATAAAAATCACAATGGATGGTATTTTAATATGTACGAAATCGGGGAAAAGCGTGTTTTGATGATTTAAAGTGCAAATTATTACTTTCTGGACAAATTTAGAATATCAAATAAAAAGAAAGAAACTCAACATATTGCCCTTGTCCTGTATTTAGTATATCAAGAAAGTATGCATATTTGTCAAAAATTTGTCAGGATATTACAAAAAAATTGTAAAGTCCTGACTATTTTAAAAGCAATGATCCACGTTATAGAGATAGATTACTTTTACCCAGAATAAAATTGTCGCTTTACAAAAAAAATGCATATTGTATGTCAATTATAATATACAATAAGCTGCCTAAATATATAAAAGTCTTCCTAAATTTAAATTAAAGCTATATGAGTGGCTTAATTAAACCAATATTTAAAATTTCAGATTAGGCCCTTACAAAACCTAAGATCGAAAATTTAAATTTAATAATATATACATATGAAATACATATTGTCATATTTGCATACCCTTTCTTGGTATTATACTAAAAACGAACAATTGTAACAACTTTTTGTAAGTTTGTTGTAAGTTTGGGTGTGCATTATGCAAAAATAAATGAATTTGAATTTGAATTTGAATCTTGTAAAGAAATATAGTAAAATCTTGTTGACGAAGAAAAAAATATTAGCTCTAATCGACGAAAAGTATTAAAAGTTTTGTTGTATTAAGTATTGACTACGATTTTTATATTTTTGTGACGCATACCAGCAGCCTGTAGATTTAAATGCAACTGAAGCGAATTCCAAACGCGTTAAAACAACAATGACGTTATTTAGTTACTACGGACAAAGAAGTTATCCGGTCACTAATAATTCAATATTTCCCTATGATACAAATCGTGGGTAATTACAAGACGGAACCAGAAACACACTTGCGCAGTTTTATATTTTTACTCTTGTTCAAAACTTATTAATAAAGGCAACTGGCCATTATTGAACAATTATATCTCTATTTATTTATTTATTCGGATCTTCAACAGCATTAAACGATAAATCATTAAACATAATATATTCCATAGAGTTAAAATTAAATATATAGTACCAATTATAGAAGAACACATAATTCTTAGTTACAATTTTACAATTATAAATCTAAAAATATACACTAAAGAATAAATGAAAACAAAAATAAATAAATATACATCATCTAAATTCATACCTGCTGTATTGATTTTGGATCATTATTAATTGTATCAAAATGATAATAGATTGAATAAGGCCAGTTGTGTTTTGAATAATTTATAAAAGCATGCGTTACTTTGCCGAATTCCATAGTACGGTAGTTACGATATAATTATTTTGCTATAATCCGCGTTCTTTAAGAGAATCTATGTAATGCAAATCGTACGAAGCAGGCAACGTTCACATACCTTCTAAATAAAGGACCTGTCACCACACGTATCACAATATCACGTATATAAATAAGAATATAATAATAACATAATATAAATTCGAATACGCCGTGTGGTATCCGGCATAGAATAGGCCACCCTCATTTCTGACCTAGGTGTCGTAAAAGGCGACTAAAGTAAGTTGACGCCAGGCAGGCGGCCGGTCGTAAAATACGTAGCCAAATCATGTGACAACATGTTTGTAACATGTTGTGGCGGCCCCACTTAGAGTGGGATAAGGGCAGGAGAATGATGATAATATAAATACGAATATACACACGTATTACAAAATGTTGCCATCAATAACACACCACACAAGCACTACACACACTCTATAAGAAAATCTCTACGATTGTAAAACAAATGACATTTCATTAGGATTTTGTTATAGTGCCTATCCTCCTGATGATGCTTCGTTTGTGGGGCGAAACAAAGATAAGATTATAGGAAAATCATTCTTTAATAACATCTTTCTATTTTAAGTTTATACCTAAAATGATATATATTCAATAAATATGTTCATAATAAAATAAATAGCCCGTCAAACGGCACAAAATATTGTCGGTGAATTAATATCCTTTGTGGAGTTTACTATAAAGGAATACCACTTAAAGATAAATAAAACGTAAATCGCAATCACGACTAACCAAGAAGCGACAATATAAATTCGAACACAAATCAAACTCAACTCTAATTAGTCGTAACTGCTTCAGTGTACTTAAACTCAGTCAATACACTCATTAAGGCTCACAAACTAGATAATCTCAACCATGTGACGCGTCCAATTACACAAACTAACAATATAATTATCACAATTAATGGAAGCTGGCATATTTCACTGTGATCCTTAAATAAATTTCAATTTGATGTATCGAAAGACAGGCGCTTGCGCATAGGCGACACGCCCACCGTCTTCCTATTGGTTTATGGCTAATTATAATCTTGAAACTGCTGCTTGAAAGCTATTTGTATCGTTTAAATCTCAAAAATATAAAAGTAACTTAAACTGTATTTGTTTAGAGTCTAACTTCGATTGATTTCGTCTTAAATGCGGCATACAATTTTGTCATCCACACAGACGCCCATTAGTCGACTGTTCCATCTTCATTTAAATCGGAATCTTTGCCAGATGCTTCCGCACTAACGGATTCTCGTCTCTATTATTATTTAGCATAAGAGACACGAATTTTTCCGATTTTGGGACCAACGTTTCAATAGTCAGTTAACGTTTCGAACGCAGTCGATTCTGTATTCCAATTTGATAAAAACGCATCGTTAGCTTTCGAATTAGTGTAAATTATTGTCGTGTGTGAGATGTTGGACTTTATATCAGAAAAAAATCTCTGTAATGATGACTTAAACGTCTTCAGTTCTTTGAGCGCGGGCGTAGTGAAGATACGCCAGAAATCACAGATTTCATCAACATTTCGAAAAACCTGCGAATAAATTTGTGTAGTAATTTATAATACTTTGTAGATAATAGTGAATAATCAAAGAAGACTGTGAAAAGCACTGCAATTCACTAAAGTGGAAAAGATAAATCGATACAAACGACAATAGTATTAATGTTATTAATAACAAGTTAGTGAAGATAATATACAGTTAGCAACGATTCCTATTTATTGACTGTAACGATCTTATTATCATAATAAAGATTTATTGGAATTCATTATTAATCATAAATTAATTAAAAAAATAAAATAGTAATACAACTAAGTCTGACTTAACATTGTATGATATGGCTGAACCTAATTCTGAGTCCGTTGAAATCGAGGTACAAGATGATGTCAAAAACGAGAAACCAGAAACTAAATTGCCATTCTCTATAGATAATTTGTTAGCAGATAAGTTTGTTAGTGATAAAAGTGCATCTACATCGACTTACTTGAATGTGCTTAACAAAGAACAGACAAATTTGGAATCAGACGATGCTAGCAGTTGTTCCGAGCAGTTGGACGTTGAAAGTTCTACGGCAGGAGACGCGCAGGAGTTTTTAGGCATTAAGCCGACTGAATATTCTTCAGGTACTTTTTAAAATGATTTATCATTTAACATAATAAGTCAATAAGTCAAGAAATTATGAGTCATTTAACATTATAAGGCAATTTCTCTGTTTACATGAAAATCTCGTATTTAGGAGAGAAAACTTTTTCATAGATCTATCTATATAGAAAAAAAATATAGAAAAGGTTATTAAAAATATTTTTTTCACTCTGTATCTGACTAATCTACGGCGATGCTAGTCGAGAACAGCAAGTAAATACAGAATGTATAGAAATCTATGTACAGAAATCACACTATGTACAGAAATCAATTGATGAATGATCATATGATTTGGCCAAAATCAATATGTTACTCGAGTTTAAGACTTCCTTTTCTTTAGGTATTTGTAATACATAATAAAAGTTAAGGCCGGTTAGTAAACAGTAGTTTTTTAAATTAATTTTCACATTTATAATAATTTAATTATTTATGTTGTTTTTCTCTATCTTATTTTATTTTTCTTCTGTAAGTTTCCTTTTAATATATGTATTTTTAATTTAATGTCTTTTTAATGAAAACTAGGACTAGGAAATCTATGTAAGGAGATTCATAATACAAAAATAGTTATAAATAATGCTAATTAGATAATTTTGGATTACTAAACGCAGATTATAGCAACATAATTTTCATTATTACTTTTGCGAGAAAGTTGTATTACTTACTGTTCAGCATCCTATACGGTTTTTGTCAATTAACGACACTCTCAAGTTAAATATAATCATGGTACATATTTTATTAAATGGAATATTTTGACTAAATATATTTCTCAGTTATGTCTTACTATATAAATAAGACTCTACGGTCTTGAAAGGTGATTTTGTCGAGGAGTCTATCTCCTGATGATGCTTCGGTTGCGGAATGAAAACTGATAGATTACTCTACGTAGCGTTATATGTATCGCCCTATTCGAAGAACAAAGTCACATCTCCCATATATAAGCATAGAAAATGTAACATTGTTCTTAGGAAAGTATATATGTACTTATATTTTCTATTGAGGTAGATGTATTATATGTTGTGGCAAATAATTTTATAATTACTTTTGTCTTGAAAGGCATTAATTAGTATTTGTCCACCGTCAACCAATCTTAGGTTAAAGGATGATAATAAGCCAAAATCTAGAAGGTGCGCTCAAACGTATTAACTAATCTACATATGATTTCATCAACCAAATCATTCGTTTTTTTACGGTCCCTTTAGTATTTAATTACAGGGCATTCCACTGCAAGGCATTGGCCTCTCGTTCATTTTTTTGGAGAGAAGTGTTTGAGCTTAGACCCACCACTTTGCTCCAATGCCGATTGGTAGGTTACACATATCTGCAGAATTCTTTAGAGATATGCAGTTCTCCTCACGATGATTTCTTTCACTGAAAAGCGTATGATAAATTGCTGTTTTTTACATGGGGTAGGTATACTACTACTTCATAAGGAAAATTTCATACAATCTCTAAACATTAATTATACTTAAATAAATTTATGTTGACTCTTCTTTATCAGTTCAGTATGTTTTCCGTGTTAACCAAAAAAAATTGATATGTTAATATCATTGTGTTTTGTTTAGTCTTGTTTATTTTTTTTTAAACTCTGGATTTCTGTTTCGAGGGTTATCCGAAACCAGACTGAGCCACAGCAGCGCATGGTCCGACAGCTAGTAGTTTCTTGCATAGTCGACTATACACAAGTTAGAAAGTGAAACTGAGAAAAAAAAATTGAAAAAATAAAACATTCGGGTGCCATAAAAAATCTGAACGGATGTCGCGTAATAAAAACTGTATATTTTCCGACTTCTTTATTAAAACGAATGTTGCTTTTAGCCTCTGAAGATAGTTTTACAAATTAATTATTGTGAAAGGAGAGTATGTAACACGACACATGATAATTCATTTTAAAAGATAAAAAACGTCGCGGCTTCGCGCCTTTGCGGCCCATTGATATTTACGCTATGCTTCTGCGACGCCATGTTGCGTTTTGGCGCCAATTAAGTGTTGTCTTTGACATATTTATTTATTATTATTTTTGGAGTTTTATCTGAAAATATTTTTCTCTTTTTTATTAATTGATTTAGGATTAGCCGATAAGGAGTTTATTGTAGAATATACCGTGGGCAAAACTTTCTTTATATGAATAAATATTATCTTTGTAATAATGTTAATAATTTAGTGGAATAGTAATGTAATGGAATTATTACTGTATTTTTTGTTTTTATACGATATAAAAAAATAAAATAGTCTGTGTCCGTGATGAAACATTATGTAGAGTATGCAGAAAAGATATGTTACACACAATCTTTGTCGTAATGTATAAATTGAAAAGAAATTGGGATAGTCAAGATTTATGAATCTTTGCATAATCAATATTAATATGTGAAATATATTTCTAAATAGTATGCTAATTATAAATATATTGCACATATTAATATAATAAGCAAATAAATAATAATGTAAAATATTGTGTATAATTATGTATGTATAAACATAAATAATATAATGCCATACTATATTGGCTTATTTCAATAGCCAGATAAAGTCTCGTTTTAAAAAAATAAATAAAATATAGATTATCGCAAAACCGTAATATATATTTAGTGTAAATGAAATGAATCCCTAAACCTTATCATCAAAAAAAAAAAAAATTTTGAATAAAATACTGAAAAAATACTTTCAACAATATCTTTGTAATATCGTCTATCAAAATTATGATTCGGCAAAATATTATAAAACTATTTCTTTCGCTAAATAGGTGAAAAAAGTGCTGGATAATTATCAAACGTAGTTCTGTTGACCTGATCTGTGCGCGAAAATTTGCAATTTTGTTTATAGGCACTTTATACATATGTATGTATTGTACACATCAGACCATAGTCATCACCTTTAATCATGTATCATCATTTTTTGCTACCTAACTACCTATTATTGAGAACTTAATTTGTGCTAGCGCGTAATGTGCGTACTAAACAATGCAAAAAGCAATGTTAAGAATGATTTATAGAAGCAGACGTTACTTTGCGGAATTCCATATTACAAGCAAAATAACAGAACTAACTACTTTGCTATAATCCGCACGGGTTAAGCGAATGCATGCAAAGTCAATGTGTATGAAGCAGGCAAAATCTACGCACCTTATACATGCAGGACAAGCCACCACATGCACCCCAAGGCGCATCCACCAGCAACAACGCACACAAGCAGCACACACACCCACCACCACAATCTGGATGATCGTTTCGCCCCGAAACCGAAGCATCATCAGGAGGATAGGCTCCACGACAAAAATCGTAATGCATTACGATTTTCCTTTAAAGCTTTACATAAACTCTTCTCTCACCATTTCTCATTTCCTATTATTCCAATTTCACATAAATTCTTTTTTTAAGTAATTAATCAAATTCACCGAATTACATATTCCTTAACGCTGGCGTATAATATATTTAAAAAAAGTTGGACACCGATAAGCTTAACATAGAGTTATTAATAGTAGAGGAGGTGAGCTATAGGCAGACCTATAAGTGAGAGTGTCACAATAAATAATGAGTGGAAAGATGAAACTCGTATACTTCATCTTTGTCTTATAACACAAAAAAGAGAGAGACACATAATAGATACACCGTTGTATGCTGGCTTCCTTACTCTAGTATAATAACTTTTGGCTTGTTTTACTATACATATTAACGTGTTGATTATAATACTAAACCAACTGAAAAATAGATAGACTTTCAAGATGATACAAAGCTTTTATCTTACTTTTTCATGATGTCGAGATAAATTAAATCGATTTTTTAATCGGTATATTACCTTATGAAAATTTAAAAGTATTAGGTATAATAAATTGCTGTCTGAAAGCCACCAATATAATTCTAATATGAAAATAAGATGTTTCTAAATAACAGCAATATTTTGTCAAAGAGCACCAGTGAATATGTTCGTTAAATTATTTACAATCTGCGAAAAAAGAATTTATAAAAGAGACACTTTGTATTATACGATAATATTCACATGCTAACGGTAATATAAAATCTCGTTTCTGCGATCTCTATTGTATTAAAACACTTGAGCTTTCGAGGTCGTATCGTAGTCGCTACGTTAGGATACGATTTCCACATCGCGCTTCAAATTAGCCATTTGAATTGGTTCCATGACGATCCATTCCCGTGACAAATAAAACGATCCTCAAACGCACACACGTACAGCGAACTGATGTCTCATTTTCTAAATTTGTTACGAAAAGATAAATCACTGTGCCTCCCGACTCTTGTTAGCTAAATCTCTCTCCCCTGTAATTATTCACCGACTGTAAAAAAAGGAATAAAGATGAAAAGAAACTCTCTCGTCTGAAATTTAGTAAGTGGTCGGAGATCATTAAAAAGCTGTAAAATTCTATTACAAAAGCGAACGGCTTTTGGGATACGATCGCGCGTCAAGCGGTCATTGACAATTTTATTGTTTCGTATTTTAAACATGCGGACGTTTGAAAATCGAACTTAAGCGTAAGTGATTGAAGGTAAAATATTATATTTTATCTATACTTCTGATGGTGGTAGTTTACGATGGCGCGAAAAAGATGTTAGCTGTTGACAAGTGACGATACTTTGACATTAATTGCTTTACCAGTGTTTTAGTTTTTTTTAAACCGTGTAGGAGGCTTGTAACTTGTCTTTGAACGTATAAAGTTAAATTTAGAATTTATTTTAACAAGTACAGAAGTAATTTATACATTTTAAATATATCTTATTAAATTATTAATCGAACCAGCGCTAGATTATATTTTAGGTTTTTAAAACTTGACATACAATGTTATTTCTAAGAAATACCAGTTACTGTAGTTACTAAATAACAAAGACTTATGACAAAAACCTTTTTCATTATTATTTCCATAATGTTAAGAATTAGACATAATTTTTGCTAAATTTCATAGCATTAAATTAAAAAAATTTTTTTTGCTATAAACTGCAATAATGTAATTTCAGTTCTTCATCTTCATGAAGAACGACTTCTAATGAACACAAGAGGCCTTTCTGAGATGGCCGTTGTAGTATATGCGGGTTGACAATGTGATGTCCGTATCTTACCTTTTATAGTTATATTCAAGACACATACATGTCATACATACAAAAGAAACATGAAATAAAAATCAAAATAATCTTTATTCAAATAAACCATTTAAAGTACTTTTGAATCGTCAAGTATCAATATGATTAATGAAGCTACAACTGGTTCGGAATTTTGCTCTTACCGAGAAGAACCAGCAAGAAACTCGGCGGTCAATCTTTATAATATTTTCAATTATATATTATTAAACCGCTGTCCTATATGAATCTGAAAGGATTTTCAAATCAATCCAGGCTTTCTTATCATCCAAATAATCTTTAATTTTGTAATATGCTTTACGTATAAGCATATTTTTTACACTTAGTTGTAATCTTTCACAAGCTTTTTGTGACCTCTCGTATGTCTATGATATACATCAAATTTTGTTTTATACATACTTACATTTTTCCGTACACAGAGAATATTATATATATATTATTATATATATACATATATATATATATATATACTATATATATATTATGATGCTACAGTAAGTATGCCTATTTCTTTGAACTTTTACTTTAGTGAACACTTTTTTATAGCTGTGATAGCCTAGCGGTGAGACCGTGCGACTCTCTAGAGACGACATAGGTTCAAACCCGGGCAGACACCAATGGGTTTTTCTATTAAAACTTATGTGTCTAATTGATAATTGCAATTTATCACACGCTTTTCGGTGAAGGAAAACATCGTGAGGAAACCTGCATATCTCTAGAGAATTCTAGGGATATGTGTAACCTACCAATCCGCATTGGAGCAGCGTGGTAGGTCTTAGCTCCAATCCTTCTCTCCAAAAACGGAGAGAGGAGGCCTTAGCCCAGCAGTGGGCATAGTAACAGGCTGTTACTTTACTTTACTACTTTTACAGCCGTTACTTACTACCATATCAAAATGATTATGTCGTCACTTTTAGTATAACTAAATATAGACTAAAAATAATGTAAAGTGGTGAATGTTTCTATCATTATGTAAAGGTGACCATTATTTTTACATTACAATAATAATATGATCATAACTATTAGATGTTTTTTTACACCACAAACTAACTACTAGTATTTAGCTTGTGGTGTAAAAAAACAGGTATCTAGATACCAGCTCGTGTTATATCATTAAAACTGAAACGCAACCCGTATAACATAACGACCTGTGTAATTTATTCAACTCTCACTGGAAGTAGACATAAATTTTCTGGCTGACAAATCTATAAATAAACTCATTAAGAGTGTTGAATATGAGTAAATTTTACCATAGAATGCATAGATCATATATAATTTACTCTTATCATCGATTTATAATTATCATGCTTAGTGGGTAAGGTAAACATCGTACTGTTCGTGTTGAAGATTATGTTGTATTTTCGTGATTCAGAACGAGAAGAGTGTGGTCTCGTTCTTCATAACCTTGTTTCATAATTGTCTATTTATTATCCCACCGCCATACACCGGGAGAAGTTCTACCTTTTTGAATTTTTGTTTTTATTTTGACAATTTATAATAATCAAGTTAAAAATTACTGGACCGACAACATTGCCTACGTAAAATCAAGTGTTCAAGTAGAGTATTTTTAAAATTTCTAATGTCGGAAATTCTACGTAAATGATTTTAGGAATTGAAAAATTTATTACATATATATTCATTGTAAAGTAAAATCTTCATATTCATTAGATTATGAATGTGTGTGTAATTAACAACTAAGAATCCTAAGTGAAATTAAATTTTTATGTTAACAAAAATAAATTTATAGTCCGACTTAATAGATTTTCGACTACCACGAAATCAAAACGGGTGTACGCGGGTGAAACCGCGGGGCAAGAAAGAAAGTATAATACCCGGTATTAAATAATGCACATCGATGTTTAGAACGAAACAGCCGGCCAGTTCGGTTTCGTAGAGCGCTGTCACTGTCACTCAGTTAGTATATGACGTTTCACACGGGTTCGACAGTCTGTGCTACAGAGACACTGCTCTATGAAGCAGAATCTAGCCGATTTCTCTCTCTAAACCTCGATGTGCATTATATACGATCAAACGAACTTCGTAAGTGAAGTTCGATGATTATTATATGAGTTGTTTCATTCGAAGATATAAATTAACTAGGCAGTCCTTTTATCGCACCAGGCAACATCGCTTTTCTATTAGAGTATTCACAGAGAAAATAAAAATAGCTACCCCCACTATAGTGGGGGTAGCATACTATAGTACTATAGTACGCGACAGTAAATTGTCGCGTACTATATCTATGTGTAGATGACCGTTGGATAGTTAGATGGACAGTTGGATAACCCTGTACAGGTTATAAAGGCCAAAGGAGCAATTTTTTTTGGACTGTCAATGACAGTTTTGATTAGAGAACAATTAGAAACTGGTTTCGACAACTACTGAGTCACAGCAACGCTTGGCTGGTACCGCTAGTTATTTAAATATTTTTCTGTAATATAAACGTTTATTTATCTAAATACGGAAGTAACAATTGCAACGGACGTAGAATATCGTCACCTGACAACTATTTTCAATAAACACCTCAGACTTTGAGTAATTAGAGGCAATATATCAACATGTCGGATGCGCCATCTTGGAGCGTTTCCCGCGCTAATGAGCGCGCGAAAATAAACGTCAGATAACTTTTTAAAATGTATTTAACAAGGTTCAAATTTGAAGGGCCTAAACTTGACTTATAAACCGTGGTTCAAAGGGACAGTTTTTGTTTGCTACAGTATTTGTCATTACTAAATAATGGGGATAAAATTCCTTTCTAATGGCAGGAATGAGTGCTTTGAAGAAATGTGAATCAATATTCCATTGGAATAATATTTAAGTTAACCGTCGGACCTGCACATGCTCAGGGCATAGATGCGATCTAATTATTTTGAAGGTCACCAAGATGTTGTTCACATATTATAAAATAAAACACCCGCTGCGACTTTTTGTGAATAAACTCAAAAATTACTGAAAGAATTGTCATGCGGTTTTGTGTAATAGGCAGAGTGATCTAATATTGATAATTGGGTAACAAATCAAGTGGAGAGTTTTTAATATCCGAAAAGATCAAGTCGCCTAATGCAGCGTAGTTTCTTTAAGATATAACAAAACAATGTATGATAACATTAGTCCCCTTTTTTCAAGAACTGCTTACGACAAATGCTTAATACGATAAACTCTTAACTAATTAGTTTATTACTAAACTCACTCTTTTTATAGCATTACACAGATTTTCTTTAAGAGCAAGATCATTACATCTGTATTACGGACCTCTGCAAATAAACGCCTAATTCTATAAATTAATCAATAAATTAGTTCATTTTTAATCGTCATACACAGGTTCCTGTAGTTCAAGGGGCAAGAGAGCAAGAACTGCGTTCAGCGCGCAGCAGATTAAGAGCCTTGAAGCTGAATTTGAGAAGAATAGGTATCTCTCCGTCGCTGCGAGAGGAAGATTAGCAAGACAGCTTAGGCTTACTGAGACACAGGTGTTTAGGCTTTTTTCTTTCCGTCCTATTGCCATTAGTTTTGGCTATAATAAAATTCAATGTCATACGCCGTGTGGTATCCGGCGGAATAGAATAGACCACCCTCATTTCTTACCGAGGTGTCGTAAGAGGCGACTAAGGTAAGTTGACGTCAGGCAGGCGGCCTGTCGTTAAAAACGTAGCCAAATCATATGACAACATGTTTGTAACATGTTGTGCCGACCCCACTTAGAGTGGGATAAGGGCAGGAGAATGATGATGTCATAAGAAATGAAGTAAGAACGACAACGACATGTTTCTGTTGTATATTTTTACTTTCCCTACAGTAAGAGATAGTCTTTGGATTTAAATGAATTTGCCGTCCATTTTATCTTGTATATCCATAGCTGGAAATAAGTTTCTTTAAAAATGTCTCTGAATTCATATGTCGACGTAAGTCCTTAAAAACTTATATTCCGTATTTGGAAAAATAGCTTAATGCCTATCGATGATTGGGGTCTTAAATTGCTGAAATGGCAATCCAGTACCAGAAAAAAAGAGTCTTGCTTAGGAGATTGATTTATTCAACTAGTAAAGGACTGTATATAAAGGGAACGTTTAATTGAATATATCTAATAGATGAATTCACTGATGATGGCATTGCGACAATGTAACTAAGCGATAAAGTTTTTGCTATAATAAAATAATATTTATTTGTTACAGATCAAAATATGGTTTCAGAATCGTCGCACGAAATGGAAGCGTAAATACACGAACGATGTAGAAATACTGGCACAGCAATATTATAACAGTTTAGGAATTATAACTCCCAGACCAATGTTCGTCGGGGACAGACTTTGGATATTTAATTACCCGAATCGCCTACAACCAACGCAACAGCAGCAATGGGCAAAGTCGCTAAACCACATAGCGAGCGTGCCACAGACTCAAATTGATAGGTTCAGAAATATACCCAAACCGGATTTACCTTTTCTTTTGCCACCCTCAACGTATCCGAACGAAAGAGCATTTTTAAACATGGAACGTGCCAGTTTGACGGGAAGTGTCAAAGTTCCCGCGCAAACACGTCTGTCTTCGGTACCAAGGGAGGTCTATAGCAATATGGCGTCCGCGCAAAGAAACTTAGATTTATATAAAAACAATATTCTAAGTCTCAGCTCCAGTCAGGAGCCGAACGTTGACCATTTAAGAAGACTCGAGGAGAATTTTAGCATTTAGTAATTTGTACATAATAGTTAGAGTTATTAATAATGATAAATGATTTTGATAGTAAAATTGCTGTTTTATTTATGCGATAAGTAATATTTATTTATAGATTAAAGACTCGAGCACTGTATATTGCCAATTATGACCATTGACTTCGTAACCTGGTCTATATTTAAAGGCTTCAAAGGAAAGTTCAGGATTATATGAACTCTTATTTCCACCGTCGTAGTTATCATTAAAGCATTATTCATATTAAAGCAAAGAGCTTTGAAATATCATTACATGATCAATGACATGGACAAAGAATATAATCGCTAATCTAAATTGTCTATAGGTGGATAAAAGTTTAATGATCCGTTAAATATGAGCGAATCGCCAGTATTTCGTGAGTTTCAACAGCTTTTGTGCAGAGCGCAGAATCTTTATTAGCGTTAGGCAATCCTGTCTTGAGGGTTCTTCTTTTTATTACTGTGTTAAGGCTTAGAGTACCGTTTTATGGCATGCTGGTAGAGATGTGGCTATTTGTCACCGTAGGGTATGGAACGGGACCTTATTCAATCTTAAAGAAATAATTAAATCAACTTATAATCAAAAATAGAAACTTCTATTAATATTGCTTCATGGTATAATTTTTAATAACAATTTATTAAGCACTTTACTGTAAAGGAACGTATTGAGACTTAAGCAGCCCAGTTCTAAAGAAGATATTTATCAAAGTAATTTGTAAACAAATAGATTATTGATATAAATTTTATCATTTGAACGCAATATATTTGATCCAATATTACATAAACTTACCGAAGTATATTTAACTGCTTATCTAATGATATTGCATAATGACATATTGCTCCACTTTTTTGTATAAAATCAACGATTATTTTACGGAAATCATTCACTCATCAAATATTTACCAAAGTCAGAATTTGAACTCGAAATGGCTTCCGGTTCATTAGCTGTTGTGGCAACATTATTTATTCAGGTAAAATATTTTAATATATATCACGACTCACTTAGCAAATGAAGAGAGTGTAAGTAGATAAAAGTAGAAATAGACGTTACTTTATGGAATTAAATCCCAAAAATACTTGCCCATATTTAAAAACGAAATTGGTTATAATGGAAGAAAGTATGACAAATTTTCCTTTTTTGTTTACATCTGCATTATATTGCAGATTTTCTTTATATTCGACGATTATTATCATTATACAAAGTCCAAATTACGAATCGTAAATCTATCGCACTGATAATGCATTTGTTAATATTGGTCAAAAGAGAGATTGGAAGCAGATTTATATTGCCTTCTTCATTGTTTTTTGAATATGCTTGTTTAAGCTAATTTTTTTTTTCAGACAATCTACGCTCAATTTATTGGGCAACCAGCTATTTATGGATCAAATATAGCAAACGCGATAGCTGAAGCATCTTTGGCAAATAATATTATACCAGGGCCGTATATACCTGAAAATTCTGCTGTATTTAATGGTGGTGGTTTCAAAGTTACCAGCTATTCCTCCGCAGCGCCTACTGGTATCACGTTACAATCAGACAATTTGGTTGTCGAAGGTCCTTTAACCGTGACTGGAAAACTTCCGTTCTTAGGAGTTGTTTCTATAGAAGGGCCATTGCCAGCTATTGGTCAAGGTACTGTATCTTATGGCTGTGGTAACGGAAATGTTGGTATAACATCTGAAAGTGTGGCTGAAGGAGTTCCCCCATTGGTTGGATATGGCTATAACGGGATGCCGAACGGAATAGCCGTAGGTGCCATGTATTAAATATGATATTTCGTTAACTATCTTTAAGTGTTGTTGTTGATTAGTTTGTAAGTTAAATTAATGAGTTTGTTTTATTTTATTGTTTTTTTGACCCGTGTTTGTTATTGTTTTAACCTTTTGTTTGTTGTTTGTATAAAATTTTAGCCAAAGCAACTATATTTTGCTTATTTTTATCTTTTGCTTTGCCTATTATTTAATTCCATGTAGTAGTTTTTTGGCTACATCATAAATTGTGTAATAATTTTAAATAAATAAAGAGATGTGTTACTTTATTAATTAATTTATTTTTCTTATACACATAAGAAAATACCTTAAATTAAATGTATCTTATAACTCTAATACATGAGGCTATTAATCATCAGTGGAATGCCGATAAGTAAAAAAATCATACACATGTTTCATTATAGTACGTAAATTTATTATGGCATTTAGGCATACTAGTGACATTAGTTTAACTGGCCTGTTGGAGCAGTTGGCAGAAACCCAACCTTCGACTCCGCGGGTCGCGAGTTCGATTCCCACTAAGGGCCAACATTTTCTACAAACGATTTGTTAGTTCTTCATGTCTGGGTGTATTTAAGCATGTATCATAATTAATTTATTTTATTACGATTACGATTTTTATTTTGGACCCTATCCTTCTGATCATGCTTCGGTTTCGGGGCGAAACGATCATAGAGCTTTTGGTCGTGCTTTTGTGTAATGCTAGTGTGCATTTTTGCTGGTGGAGGCGTCTTGGGATGCATGTGGTGACTTGTCCTGCATGTGTAAGGTGTGTGAATTTTGCCTGTTTCATACACAGCATTGCATGCATTTCCTTAAGATGCACGGATTATAGCAAAGTAGTTCTCTTATAGTTTCAATGTATTTAAATTATACATGTATATATTTACCAGTTGTCCGTCACCCATAACAGAAGTAATAAGTTACTGACTTTTGGGACGTTCAACTGTGTGTGTAAGTGTCCTATATATTAGGCCCTTACATATGAAATTGGCGTTTTCTATGGGAGGAACATAAAGTCGTTTTTTTTTAATGAAATATATTTAATTAATCAAAGTATGTACCATTGCTATGTATGCACTTTTGCCATCTCATAGGTAGTTCATTGATCCCCTTACTAAAAAAACCATTCGGGCGGGAATCAATAAAATCTTTGAAGGCGGTTTGGACTGCCCCATCGGAGTTGAATTTTTTTTCTTGCAAGTAGTTATCCAAATTGCGAAAAAAATGGTAATCTGTTGGAGCAAAGTCCGGAGAGTACGGTGGATGTCTAAGACATTCTAATTGAAGCTCCTCTGATTTGGTAGCCGTCTGTTGTGCAGTGTGTGGTCTAGCGTTGTCCTGAAGCAACAGTGGCCTAGAGCGATTAACCAGCCTCGGTTGTTTAGCAGCTAGCTTTTCCATCATGGTTTGCAGTTGCTGACAATAGATATCTGCCGTAATCGTCTGGCCAGATTTAAGAAACCAGTAGTGAACGACACCGGCACTAGTCCACCAAACACTTACAAGCAACTTTTTTTTAGTCAATTTTCGCTTAGAGCAGGATTTGGCTGGTTCGCCAGGGTTCAGCCATTGCGATGAGCGCTTCCGATTATCGTAGAGGATCCACTTTTCATCACAGGTAATGATTCGATTTAAAATTCCTTCATTATTGTGCCGGTTGAGTAACGTAACGCAGCAGTCGACGCGCGTTTGTCGGTTTGCTTCACTCAATTCATGAGGTACCCACCTTTCAAGCTTTTTCACCTTCCCAATTTGCTTCAAGTGGATTAGAATAGTTTTATCACTAACACCGGAGCCTGCAGCTAACTCGGACGTGGTTTGCGATGGATCCGCTTCCACAATAGCCTTCAATTCTTCATTATCAACTTTGGTCTCCGGCCGTCCACGAGGCTTGTTCTGCAGGTCGAAATTTCCAAAACGAAAACGTTGGAACCAAAAACGCACTGTGTTTTCTTTTGCGACACCGTCACCATACACATCATTAATCCTTCGAGCCGTTTCTGCAGCACTGGTGCCACGGTGGAACTCATACTCGTAAATAACGCGATATTTCATGTTTTCCATTTTGTAAACAGAGTGACATAAAGAGAAAAACAAAAGAAGAATAAACAAATGAATTAGGGGGTTTGAAACACAAATGCATGAGTAAATAGCTGTATGAATTTAAATTTGTAATTCCTAACCATAAAGGTAATATTTGAGATCAAAGTGGCCAGTACGACAAAACGCCAATTTCATATGTAAGGACCTAATATTTATTTAATTATTTACTACAATTCTACGACGTTCCCCAGTAGAGCTTCTGCGCTTTACTCTCTGCATTTCGCAACCTCGACGATGCTTCTGCGCTCGCCCGTCCCGCCCGGTGACACTGTAAAAGGCATTAGGGCTAACAGCATACAGTCAGTTCGAAAAAAAAATTACTAGAATTATCATACTGGAATAGCTGAGCCATAACCTGTAAGTCATAAGAGTGTCGCTACAAATAACAAGGGAGGGAAGATGAGACTCGTATACTTATCTTTGTCTAATCACACATAAAAAGAGATACAAATAATATGTCTCATTTACTTCCTCTTTATTGTCGATGAACACATTTGGGATGGGTCCCCTATTCTACAATGACTCTATGATCCATCCTCGACAAATTAGATGTACTAAACCATTCTTCGTAAGCTCTTTGAATTAAGTTATAATCCCACTGTAATAAGTACAAAAAAAATATCACACGGTGTGTACTCTGCAGCCATCTCGGACCGCGGTAGGAAATCGTCACTACCCTCGCTTGAGTTCCCTTCTTTAAAATAGAGTAAAGAAATTAATGTGTATTCTTTGACCACATCCACATGCAAATCTAAATGTAGCATGGCTGCAGTCGCTATCTTATGATGGGGCGAAAAACTATTGAACGTTGTGCACTAATCACTTACCCTCTTAATGACTTAAAACACATACATGACAATACATAGTCACACACACACACACACACAGAGAGAGAGAGAGAGAGAGAGAGAAAGAGAGACACACGCACACAAATATACCGTTAAATTAATATGGTTACATAAACTTTAATAATAATGTTTATTAAATATTATAATAATTCTATGTTAAACCGGCATAAGCTTTAATGAATTATCCATCTCATCAGTCGCGAAAGCGTAACAGACAGACTGGACTAAAGACATACTTTCATATTTATAATATTTGTAAGATTTTGAAACGTTGTGATATTGGAGCGTGAGACTCTTTTCAGGAGGTCGTGGGTTCCACAAACGGGTTCGGCGATTGTATATCGCTTATTTAAGAAGCGTTTCGACTACTAATACTATCTCCGAGAAGTATTTAATTTAACAAGTCAAGTTAAAAAAAAGTTTTAATACAAAATTTCATATCGCTACTGTTAACTACTGAGGAGTTCTCTCGTCCAGAGCCAATCCTGGCAGCCGCATCAGATGTTTATAATACATGCATTTTCATTGGTATCAGATCGGTATGTAAAATTTCATCTCAATTGGACAACGGGAAGTGGGTCAAATTTAACTTGTAAGATTCCGCGTACATACTGGATAAAGCAAATTAAAAAATGTTTTTAACTTTAAAGTAGCTCGCTGCATATTACCAGTACACGCTTAAGGTCTATTTTTTGAATGGTCTATATGCTATTAGCTTTGATAATTGTACACTGTTCAGGAAAAGCGATCATATGTGTAGAGTAGGGTTAGTAGCGACAAGTCGATTCGATTCAAAATATTCTTTATTCAAGTAAACTTGTAAACAAGTGCTTTTGAATCGTTAACCTTACTGCTGGTTCGGAAAGCTGTTCCTACCGAGAAGAACCAGCATGATACTCGGCGGTTGCTCTTTTTAAAATATAAATCTTAGAACTAGTTTCATTTACTGTCTTGTACAGGGTAGAAGTGCACCTATATCTTATATCCTATATCCTATATACCTATATCCACACATCCTTATCATCTAAGTAATCTTCAACAGATAATAATAATGCATGATTTGGAGGGCTTAATAAGTATTTATCTCATTGTTCCTTAAACATAACGCAAAAAAGCAAAAATTGCTCTTTGATTTTTAATGGCTGTAACGCCGTGTGGTATCCGGCAGAATAGAATAGACCACTCTCCTTTCTTACCGAGGTGTCGTAAGAGGCGACTAAGGTATGTGCCGTGTGGTATCCGGCTGCATAGAATTGATCACCCTCATTTCTTACCGAGGTGTCGTAAAAGGCGACTAAGGCAAGTTGACGTCAGGCAGGTCATAAAATACCTAGCCAAATCATGTCACAACATGTTTGTAACACGTTATTCCGACCCCACTTAGAGTGGGATAAGGGCAGGAGAGTGATGGCTGTATTTCCTACGTACTATACTTAAAGTTTGTCACGTTGTTTGTAGAATATATGTGGGGAAATAAAAAAAGTGAAAATTGAAAAATGGAAATATCGTTTATTGTTCAATTAAAAAAATACACGTACATCTTTTGTTTCGAATTTATATCAAAGCACTATAAAATATTTCCAAAACCTTATTGGGTTAACTATATCAAATCAAATTTCGTTGTAAGATCTAATAGCTTCCGATCCATTTATAAAAAGCTGCATTTTTCGGTGTATGTTTATATTTGATGCACACATATCCACCGCATGGTGCAGTATCCGCCTTCTAACACCTTGGAATTCTAGTTACTAGTATAGATTCGAGAAAGTTCGTTTTTGTTGTTCCAAAGCTATATATTTCTTTCGTAGTACTACTTTGCTAAGCCTAACTAAGACTCCCTGATATCTTTATCTAATGGCAGTGACGTTTCGTTCCCTTATATAGACCGTTAACGCAATTTTTACATTCATAAAGGCAATGGAGCGTCATTTTGAAGAAACGTGGTTAGGTTTCAGCGGAAATTTCTCTAAACAAGAAGAGTCATTTCATACGATAATGGCCCGACGAGATAATTTGAGTAAGTAATTTTTATACCTAACGAGTCTAAATACAACTATATATAAAAGAAAATATATAAAGTCATTTAAAATTTAGTACAATGGACCGGCACAGGTACCGTAGGGTCCATATGCGCCATAGGGTCCAGCGAGACCGTCATATGCTAGAGGTCCAGCGAAACCGTCATATCCGAGAGGTCCACCGTAGCCAAGAGGTCCGGCGAAACCGTCATATCCGAGAGGTCCACCGCAACCAAGGGGTCCGGCGAAACCGTCATATCCGAGAGGTCCACCGTAGCCGAGGGGTCCAGCAAAACCGTCGTAGCCGAAAGCGGGGGCGATATCCTCGCTCAACATAGCCACATTGCCATTTCCGCAGCCATAAGCAACACCTCCAGCACCGACAGTTGGGAGAGCACCATCGAAAGCAACAGCTCCCAAAAACGGGATAGCGCCAGTCACGGCTAGGGCACCTTCGTAAGCGTTCTCAGAGGTCATGGATACACCGGTTGGTGCAATAGGAGATGCGCTGGTGACGGCAAGACCTGCACCGTTGGATGCTGCAAGTGCAGCGGGTCCATAGCCGGTAGCGAATGGAATGTTCCACGCGGAGTCAAAGTACGCGCCAATGGGAGTGCCCCAGCCTTCACCACAAGGAGCGCCATACGGAGCACCTGCCCAACCCAAACCATCAGCGTATCCGATGCATTGAGCTGAGATGGTCTGGAAAAAGATAGTACTTGAATAAACACGTAGAAATACGGCTTCAGATAGTTCGTAGATCGTTTATGGGCTTCAGTGTAATTAGTATATATTTTTTTTATAATAAAATTCCACAATCTTTATTGGACTTGTCTTAAAACAAGTTCCAAAAGCAATTAAAAATACACTTATTCATAAAGATTAATAAACTGTTGAAGACTGTGTCGATGATAAGAAAGCTTGGGTTTAAGTCGCGACCAGCTTACGCGCTAGATTATATTATAATGGTTGATTTGTAAACAATTATACATTAATGAAATATTTATTTTTAAAAAGGGTGACCGCTGAGTTACTTGCTGGTTCTTCTGGGTAAGAGCACCTTACCGAACCACTAGTAGCTTCATTGTAACTTGATGATTCAAAAGTGCTTGTAAAAGCTTTGAATTGAATATCATTAAATTATTTTGCTGCACTGCACATATTAAAAAAATTGTATCGCCCCGTAACCAAAGCATCAGGAGATATATAGTCGTGGAGCTTTGGTGTTTTGTAGTTCATGCGGTTACTAATCCTGCATGGATAATGTATGAGAACGGATTGTGCTTCCTTCCTTAATTACCATACTCCTCCGAAAACTCTTGGCTTGACAGATTTTTATGAAATTTTTTTATGCTTATTCAGTAGGTCTGAGAATCGGCTACTATCTATTTTACTAGGGCGACCTGAGTGATATATTTTACACCGCTAACATTTTTGTTCATATACATACATTAGAAAACCCCTAGAAATAATATATAGGGAAAAATAATGTTTCCCCGGTCAGCTAGTGTACTGTATAATTATTAAGCGACTACATAGATTTTCTTAAAAAATGCGCAAATAATTAAAGCAAAACGTTTTAATTTAAAAAGCGTCTATAAAAATTGTGCGTGGGTCTGATGTGTCTATCGTTAAGCATTTTCAGCTTATGCGTAATAAACGCGTTTTATATATAATTAGTTAACTTAATTTTACCTGGATAAGCGCCTGGGCAAAGATGAGCACTACGGCCTTGTACATTTTTTTTTTGGTTTTATTTAGTTTAATAGAACTTGACTTGAATGATAGTTAAATTAAATCCTTCACCTTTTATATAATTAGTTATCAATAATTACATAAAAGCGTGTAATGATTGATGTAATATTACAAAAAATGTTTAGGATTGTCACTAAGCGTGAACTGGATAAAGATTTCTCACTGATATTACTAATTCGGTACGTCATATATGAAAAATCACGTATTTAGGCTATATTCAGTTTGTTTTTTTAGTTTCATTTACTTCGAAAGCATTGTGTTGATGGAATATTTCTAAGAATGAAATGGTAAAAAAAATTCAATATTTGGTAGCTGTAATTTCAAGTTACTTTATAGTTAGTACACTAAGCAAATTATACAATTAACAACCAGAAAAAGTGTGACAAAGTGTGCTTAGACAAATATAAAAAAAATGACATATAGTACCCGGCAATAAATAATGCACACCAAGACTTAGAGAGAGAAAATCGGCTAGTTCTGCTTCATAGAGCATTGTCTCTGTCACACAGACTGACGAACCCGTGTGAAACGTCACATACTAGCTAATTGACAGTGACAGCGCTCTACGAAACCGAACTGGCCGGCTGTTTCGTTCTAAACATCGATGTGCATTGTTTAATGCCGGGTACTATACTGCATTTTCAAAATATTAAATTGACTTAGTTTTATACTACTTTCTCTAAAATGATTCGATTTAAAAATATTTTTATTACATGACATATGAATAAAGTATATCGCTCATGCAATATCACAACTCAAAAATCATGTTATGAGATCAAATGAGTATAAAGTTTTCATTGCTAAAGAAAATGCACAAAAATATGTTTTAGTTTGCTTAAATGAACGGCCTAATAGGTATATTATTATTAGTTCTGCTGAAAAGAACGTGTATTTTAACATTTTCACCTATTCGTAGTCCCAAACCAGTGTGTATTAAATTGGCCACTACAGAAGCCCATGAACGAACCTACGTATATAAATAACGTATATATTATAGTTAATTTTTTTAACCGTGTGGTATCCGGCAGAATAGAATAGACCACCCTCCTTTCTTACCGAGCTGTCGTAAGAGGCGACTAAGGTAAATGCCGTGTGGTATCCGGCTGCATAGAATAGACCACCCTCATTTCTTACCGAGGTGTCGTAAAAGGCGACTAAGGTAAGTTGACGTGAGGCAGGCGGTCGGTCGTAAAATACGTGGCCAAATCATATGACAACATGTTATAACATGTTGTGCCGACCCCACTTAGAGTGGGATAGGGGCAGGAGAATGATGATTTTATAGTTTATTTATAAATAATATAATAGATCGCCTCTTCAGGTGACAAGAGGGCTGACTCCTTTTTCGCACAAAGAATCAGCTTACCGATTCAACGCGGAAACGCTGCCAGCATTCTTGGTGTAATTAATTTAAGATAGATATAACTTGTAAATTTTTATAATAGAATAATCTGAATATTTAGTGCAATCTTTAGGGGTAAACTTGTACTGGGGTTACGAAAAAGCGGTTTGTATTTTGACGTATAAAGTAAGATAAAAAATTTATTCGAGATAATAGGTAATTTATCGCCATTCCCATTATCAGCTCAGCCTAATTGTTGTTATTAAAGACTCGTGAGAAACTGCTAGATTTGAGTAGCACAGGATCTTGTGGATTTCCACAAGCATTTCCTTAAAAAGAGTGAGTGGGTTGGAAGAAAATGAAGAATGTTGTTTGTTACGTATCTACTATCAAAAGCGTTATATTACTATAAAAAGCGAGTAATATTTATTGTTGTCCTTATATATAATGATGTGAATGCTGTGACACCTAAAGGCAGTGCATTTAATGCCTATTGTGGTGAGCCTACATTAATATAATGTTTTAATGTAACTGCCACTGGTTGTTTCTAAATTAATAAATAAATGTCATTGTTTAATTTTTATGATAACTACAAACTAGTTTATATAAAATCATGTTTATACTGTAATTTCTTACCGAGGTGTCGTAAAAGGCGACTAAGGTAAGATGAAGTCAGGCAGGCGGCTGGTCATAAAATACGGAGCCAAATCAAGTGACAACATGTTTAGAGTGGGATAAGGGCAGGAGGATGATGAAATACATATATGTAACAGGAACAAGAAAAAACAACATGGTAAAGGTAAAACTTATAGTCTAACGGTGAGACCGTGTGCCTGTCTCAAGAGGGTCATAGGTTCAACTCCCAGGCAGAAACCAACGAATTCTTATATTTAAACTCATTTGCTCAATTGATTTAACCGAGACTGTCAAATATATGCCTACGGAGGATCTTTGAGTTCTTTGGGCACATTGCTCGTAAGCCCGGCGACGACCTGCAGAAACTTATCGTCACCGGTAAGAGACCTAGAGGACGTAGCCCTATGCGCTGGTCAGACCAGATCCGCACCACTCTCAAAACAACAGTCTCCGAGGTCATCCACGTTGCCAAAAGCCGGAACAGATGGAAGACGATTGCCAAAGATAAGGTGTTTTTATGAAGAGGTCACGACCCCCAGTATTGGGGTAACGACGCAAGGAGGAGGAGGAGGCTCAATTGATATTTGCAATAATTTGTCACAGGCTTTTCAGTGAAAGAAAACATCGTGAGGAAACTTGCATATATCTCTGGAGAATTCCTGGGATATTATACCAATCCATATTGGCACAGCGTGGTACGTCTCAGCTCCAACCTTTCTCTTTACATACGGAGATAGGAGGCCTATGCGACAGGGTGAACTACGGGTATTATTACGGGGTAGAATTACGGGTTATTATTATATTAATTATGGTATATTAAGAAAGACAGTATATAAATAATCTATTTTAAAAAGTTTTTATTTAACTTTCAGTGTATGGATGTATAGAATCTTGCAAGTTAAATTTGACCAACTTCCCAATTTCAGATTAAGTTAAAATTTTACATACCGGTCCCATCCCGATGACAAATCTTGTTTATGATAAGAATGACCTGATGCTTAGGATTACAGATAAGGGCACTCCTGAACGGACATGAACTTTTGTTAAAAGCTTTTTCACTTGACTTGTTACATTTCAGAGCGAACAATTTGGCCTACTATTTTGTATGCGGGTATTTTAGTTCCGATTTTAAAATTTTTATTGTTTCAAAAATTGCTTGTATTCTCGTTACATCGTTAATTGTCTTCACACATAAATTAAATTGACTCATTGCTTCATGCGGACATCAATGCAAGCTCGCAATTATATATTAGTATGAATTAGATGAAATTGAATCATAAATTTCATTATCAAGGGAGGTCGAGGCAAAGATAAAAATTCCAATGTTAAAAAAAAATGTAATATTCGAAATACGCCATTTTTGAATTAGTAACAGTTGCCTCTGCATCTACAGCCGCAGCTGCCAGCGTTACTAACGCTGCCAGCAACTGGCAGGTCTCCAGCGAAGCTTACAAAGCCAAGAATTGATAGCACCTGACCGGCGACGAGCGTGATGCCAGTGACTGGCATCTCTCCTACCGCATTCACATCTCCTATGCCAGATCCACCGTACCCGATAGGACCAGTGATGCCTGGTGCGATATAATCAGCCCAAAGACCGTAAGCACCAGCAGGCCTACCATGAACTCTTATTGCGACTGAATTGAAGACGTAAACTAAATTGTTTTGCTTTTTCATACCATGACGTCTTAAAGACGCACACTTTAAGTCATTGCCGAATGACTGTTCGGAATGCGTCCTAAAAACATTTGAGTCAAAAAGAGACAGAGTTTTCTTTAGTTCATATTGCGTTTTCCTTTTCAAACATTATGACCCCCAACGCAATCCACACTTCATGATACGAAAAGAAATCGGTTGAGTTTAAGTACTGACTTTGAATTGAATCGTTTTCTAAAAGTTCATGGTAGGCCTACGGGTCCTAAACCCGCATATGCTGCTGGCATAAGACCTGCTGCATGAGGAGCAGCCCCGAGGCATTGGCAGAATACATTCACAGTTGCTTCTTGATCGAGCTGTGAAACCGTGCGACTCCTTTGATAGAGTCACGGGTTTGAATCGCATTCAGGCATTAATGAGTATTTCTTTTAAAACTTATGTGTCTAATTGATGTCTGAAATTTTTCATACGCTTATCGGTGAAGCAAAAAAATACTGAGGAAAAGTATTTCTCGATAATTCTGGGGATGTTTGTAATCTACCAATCTGCATGGAGCAGCGTGATGGATGTTACCTCCAAACGTTCTCTACAAAAATAATGAGAAAAGGCCTATGTTTAGCAGAAAAGCAGCACGAGGGAAGTTTGTCATTCTAAAAGCTTACTAACAATAATGAATCGACCAGCAGGTGGGTTAGTGATTACAGTGCTGAATCAACTTAGTGATGATCTTCGATCAGTGGAATTTGGGATATCTGTCGTAATAATATTAACTAGCCGTCGTAATATTTAATTAGTAGGACGTCTAGTCGGTCTTTAGACAGGGTTCATTAGGAGTAGGTGTGATTAAAAAGTGGAGAAAAAGCTAGAAGTTAGACGTTAAGCCATTCCCCGATAATCATTCTTTATTAAGTAATTCCGGAAACCTAGTATAGTTTTATTTATAATTAATTATGGCATCATTAATTAACATCATGTTAGATCGTTTTATGGCATATATTTTTAATACACAATAAAGTGCAAAATAATGAGCTAAATTTGAGCTAAATAATGCTAAATTATCATAAGAAATTACACTTCTTAACTTAAAATTTAATTATTTTTATTTTACAAAATAACCATTGTCGCCTCACAAAGCTCAGTTTTTGTCTTATGAAACTCAGTTTTATCTTATGAATTAAAGGGTTTTTCTTACGTTACACAATACTGTTCAAATTTCAAATTCAAATTTGTCTTTATTCAAAGGCCTTTTAAATCGTCAAATTCAAATTAAAATGAAGCTACGACTGGTTCGGAAAGGTGCTCTAATCGAAAAGAACCAGCAAGAAACTCGGCGAAACAAGTAACTCTTTTAAAAATAAATATTACCTTATTGCATTTTTAATTGTTAACAAACATAGATTACAACATCATCTAGTGCGTAGCTGGTCGCAATTTAATTCCAAGCTTTCTTATCATTAACATAGTCCTCATCAGTATAATCGGCTTTATTATTGAGAGTCTTTTTAATTGCTTTTTTAACTTTGTTTATTTATTTATTTAATTAATAAACCGAAGTCATGAAATAAAGTAAAGTAAAGTAATGTTACTATGCCCACTGCTGGGCTAAGGCCTCCTCTCTCCGTTCTTGGAGAGAAGGGTTGGAGCTAAGACCTACCACGCTGCTCCAATGCGGATTGGTAGGTTACACATATCCCTAGAATTCTCTAGAGATATGCAGGTTTCCTCACGATGTTTTCCTTTAAGGCTATCACAGCTTTATTTATAAAATAAATATTCCTAATTTACTAAATATGGTTCTCTTTTTTCGAAATCAAAGTTCTGATCTTACGTAATAAAGGTTTTTGTCATGTTAAATCTGGTCTTTATTGTAGTAAATAAAACTCTTGTCTTAATAACTTACTTGTACCAAGCATGTTTGGATGCAGACGACAAGAATTGCTAAGCTATTCATGTTTATGTATTAGTCAAACTACGTCTTCACGAATGCTCATTTCAAAATAAGTACTAAGTTTTATAGCATTTTCATTAGAAAATTTTGCAATATGTCGATTGAAAAACAAACGTGTCATTCGTAAAAAAATATTATTATAATAATAAAATTCGGAAATGCTCTAATGTGTTATCTATTTTTCGCTGTTGTCATGCCTGCGACAGTGTGAATCGAGCGTTGGAGACTATTGACTAATATTGATCACAAGTTTGAAGACAAGTCCGCATCTTATTTGAAGGGGACTTAATTTTCCGTTTCCCTGTAAACTTGGAAAGTGATGTTAGTTTACTTTGTACCTTACCGTATCCTTTCCCCGTAAATACGTCCGTTCGGATCGACGCATTACAATTAATTAAATTAAATTAATTTTAATTGAGTTTCATTTCATTTAGTTTCTTTAAATTTAATGTAATGTAACTTAATTTAATGTAGTGTAATATTATTTTATTTCATTTGGTTTAATTTGGCTTAGTTTGGTTTAGTTTGGTTTAGTTTGGTTTAGTGTGGTTTAGTTTGGTTTAGTTTGGTTTAATTTGGATTAGTTCGGTTTCGTTTCGTTTTGTTTCATTTCGTTTCGGTTCATTTCGTTTCATTTCGTTTCATTTCGTTTCATTTCGTTTCATTTCATTTCACATCATTACATTTCATTTCATCTGTAACACAACATAACGCATATATTTTCCTGACTGCAGTTACAGATGGCGCCATCAGTACTTTACTCCACGCTATAGAGGTGCTCTTGTAGTTACATACATTGTTAAATTTGTGATAGTTAACGTGTGGTGGCGGTGGTGGAGGTTTGTACATGTGTTTTTACGAATCCTGCATGCAATGGGTATGAAAAAACGGATAGTCCAGTATACATTTAGCTTTTTATATATTTTCTATTTATTTTATCACGGATTATAGCGAAATAATTTAATTATTATTTTGTAAAAAAAATGCTATAAGACTCTATCCACTTTTTGTTTAATGAACATCCACTGAAGAACGTCGATCAATTCATAGTTTCGCTAGATTTCTTCACACAATCCAACTATCATTTTTTCTCTCTAACCCTGTATCTATCGATATTAATATTTAATGCTCTTTTGGTCACATGATTTTCATCCTACCTCATGAAATGGAATCATTCTACATCATCCACTGCAGAATGTCAATTGGTTGAAATAGATTCCTTTTAAAGAATTTCCTTGCAGCTAAATTTTTGAGATCGTCTGTCCAACTAGTGAGACGTCTACCAATTCCGGTTCTCAGTCCACATTATTTATTTCGATTTATCGCTGCCTACAAATATAATACATTCACTTATTCAAGGACACGCTATATAAATGGTGTAACTTGACTTTTTTATATTATTATGTTCTTATCCACGTTAATAGAATATTTATTAGTTGTAATATATATTTAGTTTATATAATGTATATTTATATTAAAATTATTTAACTATATATGCAGTGAAGGTACACCACACTTCTATTTTCCGATTATATCACTGACACAATCTTTGGAGTTACGTTTGCGTTAAAAAACTGTTTTCATTAAGGTTAGAGCTTTGTTACAGGGCTGGAAAATTTTGTTGCGGTGGCCAGGGCATCAACTACTAAGAACATCATCAAACTAGGGTAAAGGTGATGCTTAGTTTTTAGATCAACTCATAATCGTGGCTAACATTAGCTATTAAATTTGATCATAACTATCCTGATCTTACGTTAATTAGTATGTTATCTGCATTTGTGTTATGTTTCTGTTATGGGTATTAACTTTCCGTTTTTTATGGATTAGCTAAACTTATAATTAAGAATAGACTCCGATGTGTCTATAGTTGACATCCTAATATTAAATGAAGGTTAAAATTATACATTGATACAAATGTAAATTTATTTGGTCTCATTTGATCACAAAATAAAAGATTACTAAATATGTTTTTATAGAATATCAGATTCTAGAAGCTTTTAAAATTTACTGCCGGCGTAAAAGGCCTGTTTTTATCCTAATGCTGGGGCATGGCTTCTCTCTATTTTTTTAGAAAAGGAATTAGTAAGTTACACATTTCCCCAGAATTCTCCACAGTTATGCCGATTTCCTCACGATGTTTTCCGTCACCGAAAATCATGTAATAAATTGAAATTGTATATCACTTAGACATATCCGATAGAAAAACTCATTAGTTTCAAGTCGGGGTTTGATCCTATGTCCCTCTGAAGACAGTTGCGCGGTCTCGCTGCCGGGCTATCACAAAAGCTCTTACTAGGTGCAGAATATATACCTTAGTTATATGTGTTCATCCACGACACTTTATCATAGACTTCAGGCAAGCAATGCCATTTGTCAATTAAATAGTGTGCATAACTCACGCACACGTGAACCAATAACACAGATAAATAAAGTATTTCACGGACTACATGTCGCCATCCATTTTTCATCATTACATTTCAATAAATTATTTCCTAATTCTCTGAGAAATTAATTCGAATGATAAACTTTAGGTAGGTATATAAGCCTAGAAATTTTTATTGACGACCATTCAAAAGTTATCTTTTGTTTTCGAAAAACAAAAAAATGTATAAATTACTGCTCGTGCTCTGCGCTCAGGCGCTCGTCCAGGTAAGTTGGAATTGACTAATATATTTTGGGACACAACATAGTTCATACGACGAAAATTGAGAAAAGAATCATCAAAGCATACATAGTTTTTGGTTATTTTACTCATTGTAAAACAGGTGAAATTAATACATTTTTAAAGTAAAATTTAAAAATAACAGAAAAGAGAAGAACAGAAACAATCTGTACGTTTTTGAAGAATGCGGAAATATTTATTTCGAGCCTAGGTTTAATAACAATCTTCGTTTTAGAAAAAACTACTATCAAGTAGGTATCTTGCTGATTTCTTTTTGAGAACGTTCTGGGCAAGGAGTTTGATAAGACCTTGCTATTTCTTTAGTCAATTGCACTAAGGAATATGGTATGGAATGTTGGTTATTGTGTACTGAATAAAATTTTATGTTAGTGTCTTCAAAAATCCACAATATAATACCTACTAGAATATAACAATACATAACTTTATTTGATTTAGTATGTGATGAGAATTTAGTTTTATCAACAACATATACAACTTTATTTTATATAAAACAAGCTTCTGTTTTATATACAACAAACAACAGTTTTATATACAACAAGTTTCTACTCGCAACTTTGTTTGCGGAGACTTCAGTAGCGAGATAAAAAGCCTAGACTAGTCTTTAGAAAAAAAAACAAACATTCTGGCACCTTTTTAATGTTAGTAAAGATTGATATTGTACAAAATTAAAAATGGAGAATGTAGACACATTGTCCAGTAGTACCACTGTTCTTTAATTCACATTCAATAAATATTCTAAAACAAATAAACTTGTAAACAAGTGCTTTTAAAACTCCAACTCTTGCTGCTAGTTCGGAAAATTCCTTCATTCTTATCTTTCATTTAATCTTTTTTAGGGTTTTCTGTATAAGCCTTAATAGTAATTTTATAGTATGATTTAAAGCTTAGATTGATCGTGGAATTTTACTATAGAATCATATACAAAATCCAAAAACAATCAACGTTCTTTTGTAAAGTAAGTCGAAAAGCCGCTGCTTTGACTTTCTTTTTTGACAGATATGACTTAATATGACACGGCTTACGTCGATTTCTACTTCGTGTAGTATGAAACCTGTTCCAGGTTTTTTTTAATTAATGAAGTAGTACATACTATATACTTAGGTTCCCGCCGCGATAGGCCGTGTAAAGAGCTTATGAATAAGTGTCCCGGATGGGCTCGAAACTAGTCGGGCTAACCCGATAAAATTAGACGTGAGTATAGTCGGTGTCTATAAACTGTGGATGGTACTCACAATAGTTTAAATTAAAAAAAGTATATATTCTTATTTTTGTTCACCGAATTATTTAAAAAAATGCTTTTAGGACGCAATATGCTCTATTAGTTACCAAATAACTTCCAGAATAATCGAGAATAAAGCTATTTTGCTTTGTTATTAACTGTTTTTATGTCTAGGTCGGATAATATGATGAGGTGAGATAATTTTTTCTTACTGTAGCAAGCAGATGTCGCTAATGCTATCGCGAGGTTATTCTATAAATCTACTTTTAGTTATACGTAGACAGTATTAATAAAATGTAAATCACCTTAAAACGTGCTATGTAGTTATTTGTAGGTGGCAACATTTATTTTTTTATAATATATCAAAGCAACAAAATAGCTAAATGCATTAAATTCAGTTATGAAATCGTTTATTTCAAAATAGAAGGTCCAGTATTTTGATCCGAATAATTATATTCACTTTATCTACGTCTGGGAATATTTCCAATAGAAGTAAGTTCTTTTTATGGTTATGTGATGTTCTCCTGCTGGTTCAGAAAACTGCTCCTACAGAGAAGAGACAGGATGATACACGGCGGTTGTTCTTTTCAAAACATTATTCTTACAACTAGTAACATTTAGTCATAACTATCTTGTACAGGATCGAAAAGTAGCTATATCCACGCATTCTTATCATTTTTCTGTTCCTCAATAGAACAGTAGCTTTTCTTTAAATATACTTAGGGAAGAGTTTACCAACCTCATAACTTTCAGTGAGGTTTCGCCATGGTATAACCTGAAACAGCTATCGGTTCTTGGGAAAAATTCTTGATTAGACTATGCCAGTGACTTCGTTTCTTCTCCATAATTCAGATCTGTTCACATAGAGGCAATAAGGCTTTTTTTGCTTTTCTTTTTCTTTCTCTGCTCTTCCTACTTGTTTTGATTCATCAGTGTCCACTTGCACCCATTATTTCCTTTGATTTACCCCGTCTCTTGGCTCCACATTGACTTCTTGTCTTGTTGGATCTTCTCAGATGAGAGCTCATAATAATCTTATATACCAAAACTTTCTTGGCTGATAAAAGGACAATTAATTTAAAATCTATATTACCTACATAATTTTCAATATTACGGAACATTAATTAACATACTAATAAATAAATAAAAAAAAAAATATATGGGACATTTACACACACGGTCGCCCATCCCCAAAGTAAGTAACTTAATACTTGTGATATGGGTGACGGAGAACTGGTAAATATATACATATATAGTTTTAAATACATACTTAAATACATATATACACCCAGACTCAAAGAACCAACAAATTCTAAATAGAAAATGTTGGTTCTCGGCGGGAATCGAACCCGCGACCCACGGAGCCGAAGACAGGGTCACCGTCAACTGCGCCAACGGGTCAGTCCTAATATATGTATGTATAACTAATATTATGAATCTGAAAGTTTGTCTGTCTGCGAAATGCTAATCCGCTAGAGGAATGTGAATATGAAAATGTTGTTTAATTCAAACTTATATACAAGTACAACATATAAAGTGATTGATGAAATTCTCGTTATTCCTTTAGGAAAAAGAAAATACACAGTGCATAATTGAGGGTATTTTATCACTTGAGATTAAAATAATAATAAATAATTATACGGGACACACACGGTTGTCCGTCCCCAAAGTAAGTAACTTAATACTTGTATTATGGGTGACGGACAACTGGTACTGGTACTGATATACTACATATATAAGTTTAAATACATACTTAAATAAAAAATACACACCCAGGCTCGAAGAACCAACAATTTGTTTATAGAAAATGTTGGCCCTCGGCGGAAATCGAACCCGCGACCCGCGGAGCTGAAAGCAGGGATCATACTAAATACTAGATTTTGAGGATCATACTAAATTTTTAGGTCAAGTAATATCTTTTTCCAGTCCATCTCCGCTCAATGTATTGGGGCGTACAATGGGTTTGGCTATGATGGCTACGGTTGTGGTGGTTGTGGTGGATGGGGTGGTGACATCTATGGAGCTCCAATTGGCGGTTACTACGACTCCGCCTGGAACGGGCCTTTCGTCGGCGGTCTTGGACCCGCTGACCTCGCCGCATCCAACGGAGCAGGTCTCGCTGTCACCAGCGCTTCCCCCATCACACCCACCGGTGTCTCCATGACTTCCGAGAATGCTTACGAAGGTTTACTCGCTGTGACTGGCGCTATCCCATTCTTGGGCGTTGTTGCTTTGGAGGGCGCCCTCCCAACCATCGGTGCTGGTGCTGTGACCTACGGCTGCGGAAACGGCAACGTTGCTATACTGAGCGAAGATATCGCCCCTGGTTTCGGCTACGACGGTCTCGCTGTCACCGGATTCGCTGGCCCATTCGGTTATGACGGATTCGCTGGACCCTACGGCGTCGCTGGACCTCTTGGCTACAATGGTTTCGCTGGCCCATACGGCTATGGAGCCTGTGACGGTTTCGCTGGACCTCTCGGCTACGGAGGTTTCGGAGGCTGCGCTGGACCCTACTACTAAAATGTAACCGACACGAACAATAAACTTGACTTCATCCGGCTTTTGGTTTTTAATTGATACCTTCATATAAAATAGTAAATATTTTTTTAAAGTAACGGTTTTTTTATTTCCAATAATCCCCTTTTTTTTAAGACAGTGGGACTTAAAAAAAAGATGGCGCATTGTTACTAACAATAATTGAATATTGAATGTTAATGATGTGCTAATACGCACTTCATTAACAAGGGCGGTCCAACTTAGGCTGAATCAATCAAAGTCAGACGTGCTTTAGCGTACTAAAAAAAATACGCATAAAAAACCGAATCTTAATCATATAAGTCCCTTTGCTTAAAAACTATAAACAAAATATCGAGTGGGTTACTATATGCTTACTTGATATTATAAATGAAAAAGTGTGTCTGTCCTTTGCACCAATATTGATGAAATTTCGTACAGCTTATACACCGGGGTAAAAAATATAACAAAAAATCCCGTTTTTCTTTTGTTATTGCGTTATTACGGGTACTTAAAGGCTTTTGGGCTGAAGGGGGTTGTGGGTTCGACTAGTTTAAAAAAAATGAATAATGGATTGCCGTGATGACTAAAAGGTCTGAGTATGTACCCCTATAAGGAATAAGTAAGCACAAACTCCAAATAAAAAGAATATAAACTCTACACTGACGCGTCTATTATACCTCATTCTATTTAATTTTGAAGGTAAATACAATCTGGCCCGTTGGCGTAGTGGGTAGTGACCTTGCCTTCAACTACGCGGGTCGCGGGGTCGATTACCGCCGAGGGCAAACATTTTCTATAAACAATTTGTTGGTTTTTCGAGCCTGGGTGTATATTTGTATTTAAGTATCTATTTAAAGTTATATATGTAGTATATTTACCGGTTGTCTGTCACCCATAACACATTAGGTTACTTAGTTTGGGGACGGACGACCGTTAGTGTAAGTGTCCCATATATTTATATTAAAAAAATAGACAATTTTTAATGCGATGGAACGGAACAATAGAAAGTGATACACATTCATACAATTTTGGGACCAAGATATAAAAATATGACCAATTAAAAGCTTTTTTTATTAGTTAACTGTTACTTAAAACTTCGTTGATTTTGTCAATCTAGAAGCAGATTTATAAAAGACTTAGAAAATATGAGGTTATTTATTATCTTCATATATCATATATTTTTAGCATAGACCAAACAGAATAGATAAACGTAGATACAAAAGTGATAAAACAAACAATTAATCGATATGTAAACAAAAGTCGACTTTAACTTTATTATATAAAATATTTAACAATTATTACATTTCTTTATTATTTACAATATTTAACGATTACAAAAATAAAACATTTAAAGATACTTTTAAAGATAATTTTATATTGTAATTGAATAATTATTTTTATTGAAATAGTAATGTAATCAAACCGTTCGTTGTTATATTTTAAACTATTCGTCTACTTTAATCGATTAAAGAGATTCATTAATAAAGCTTACTTAGTTCACAACTATGTGAATGATAAGAAAGCTTGGAACTAAATAGCGGCCAGCTACGCACTAGAAGATGTTGTAATCTACGTTTGTTAACAATAGTAAATACATTTAAATTTTTATCAAAAATTTTTGAAAGGAGTGAGTTTCTTGCTGGTTCTTCTAGGTTAGAGCACCTTTCCGGACCAGTTGTAGCTTCATTTTAATTTTAATTTAACGATAAAAAAGTGCTTGTAATAGGCCAATTTGAATAAATACTTATTTGATTTGATTTGATTATTAAATTAAATTAAATATATGAGACATAGTAAAGCGGCCTGTTACAATCACATTACTGGGAATAGGCCTCCTCTCTCCGTTTCTGGAGAGAAGGGTTGGAGCTCAGACCTACCACGCTGCTCCAATGCGGATTGGTAGGTTACACATATCTCCAGAAATCTCTACAGATATGCAGGTTTCCTTACGATGTTTTCTTTCACCGAAAAGCGTGTAAAATTGCAATTATCAATTAGACACATCATTTTTAATAGAAAAACTCATTGGTGCCTGCCAGGGTTTGAACTCGTGTTCCCCTCGAAAGAGTCGCACGGTCTCACCGTGGGACTATCACAGCTCAGAGACTTAGTTGATTGTAATCCATAACTTGTTTTATTCGTTCTAAACACAGTTTAAGGGGTTTTTCAATTTCCAGACTTACTATATTATGCTATTTTTAAAATCTTTTATTCAACTTGCAATGTAGGTATGTATGTGAAGGTGGAATCTTGCAAAGTAAATTTGACCCACTTCCCGGTATCTGATTGAGCTGAAACTTTACATACTAGTCCAGTCCCGATACCAATGTATGTATGATAAGCATAACCTTATGCTGCTGCCAGGATTAGCTCCAGACGAGGAAACTGCTCAACGGTTTACAGTAGGGACATGAAAGTTTATATACTGGTCCACTCCCGATATAAATGCATGTTTATATAAGCATAAGCCGTGGTCCGGCCTCATAGGAGGCACCTTTAGGAGGACGTTCCCGATTTTAGTAGAGCTTCTGAGCTCTGAAATGCAGAGTAGCTGCATTTCGCAACCTCGACGATGCTTTTGAACTCGCCCGACCCGCCCGGTGACGCTATAAAACATTAGGGCTAACAGCATACAGTCAGTTCGAAAAAAAGCATGACCTGATGCTATTGCCTTTGTCTCCAGACAGAACTCCTCAACGATTAACAGTGGGTTAAATTTTGTTAAAAGCTTTTTTAAAGCTTTTTTATGTTGTTCTGTTTATATTTTGAAACACAAAAATATACCGCTTTTTTCAAGCAATATATACCTAAACCTATAACAATTGGGCCCAAAGTATGCGTTTCTTCTATGATTCTTAAAAGCAGAAGCTTCTAAACCAAAACCAGATAATTAAGATGTATAACAAATTGGGTATTTATCGCGTTGCTTCCTAACAGTAAGTATTTTTAGAATTATATAAATGGATGATTACAAAATAAATTAACTTCTGAAAATATAAGTAAATAATGTGATTAAGTTAAATAAGATAAATGAACCTAAAAAAATCATAATAAGAATTATTGGCAAACTCTAGTTACATATCTATGAACAAATAAATGAACTATTCGAAATAAAATAGTACTATTTAGTTTTTTATTCTTCCCTAGTTCATGGTTTACTTTTTTCCTTTAACGATTTATAATTATGTATTTGAATGTAATATAATAATCAATTGTGATGCCTGTATTGCACTATCGGCGGTTATCGTTGATTTATAATCGGCAGGATCATCATGGAAGCGGCCATATCATCGTCAGTATTAATAATGAAATAAAAAGGATACAAAAGGCAGTATTGCTTGAGACGGCATGGATTGTAAGAATATTCCTTAGTCTGGAACCCTAACCGCCGGTTGCTTGAGTACCTTCTCCGCTCCATTTGGTCAACAATTTTTTAAGATGTTTTTTTGTACTTTTAAAAAAGAAAATATTTATAAATATAATGTAAATTTGTATATAAATAAATAAAAGATCTATATAATAATCCGTTATTTTATCCGTTTTATCACCTCGGTTGGTCGCCTCTTCGGGCGAGAGGGCTGGTTTCTTTTTCGCACAAAGAATCAGCTTATCTATTGAACGCGAAAACGCTGCCAGCAATCTTGGGACCATTCCACGTGGGCATGATTTGTATAGTAGTAGTGTATAAATAATTTAAGATAGCCATAACTTGTACAATTTGTTATAAAAAAAATACATAATAATTGATTATAATAATACGATACGATACATACGTATCACTTAGTGATTCCCTTTGATGCGTGTATGAAAAACTGATTGTTCCCAGTTGTAGGTGATTGTCGTTGATGATCATAGACGATTATTGGCGAATAGAGCTGATATACCCTCTGCACAATCGTATTCGTGCTTAATCGTTTGTAATCGACTATAACACCTCGTTCGCACAAAAGGATTTTTATAGTGCGTTAAAATTTAATTTTAACGCTACGTATTTTTTACGCTCGTCCGAACGAGGCGTAAAGGGGAGCCATGACATTTTGTTGTAAAAAAAACGTGCGTTTCAAATACACAAATCAACACATTTGTGACACATAGTTTTGTCAGCTAAACAGTATGTTTGGAATGTTTTATTGCCTTTATACTCGGGTTATCTATACTAATATATAAACCTGAAGAGTTTGTTTGTTTCTTTGATTGATTGTTTGAACGCGCTTGCAACGATAGTCCATTTATCAAGGAAGCCTATAGACTATATAACATCACTCTAAGATGAATATGAGAGGAGCAGCATTAAAAAATATCGCGAAAACGGCAAAATTTAAAGCTTTCCTTGCGTGCGTGCTAAGTAAACGGCGAAAGTTATTCAAAAATCATGTACTACAAAATTGTTCCCTTCTAAAAGTTCTAAATAAAAGTCCGCGACAGCATATGTCTAACTTTTAAGGTTAACCCGCTTTAACCACAATTATTATAGGTATTACGGTTTACTCAAATAATAAGACTGCAGTACACGCGAGCTAAGTTGCGCTTGAAAGTTAGTAATAAATAAAAAAATATATGTGGGGACAATCATACACACGGTGGTCCGACGCCAAATTAAGTCCGTTTCCTCATTTATCAGTGCCTTATAAATAACAAAGATAGATAAGAAAAGGAAATAAAATATCATCATCATCGTCCTCCTGCCCTTATTCCACTCTAAGTGGGGTCGGCACTACGTGTTACAAACATGATGTCACATGATTTGGCTACGTATTTTATGTACGGCCGTCGTCCTGACGTCAACTTACCTTAGTCGTATTTACGACACCTCGGTAACAAAGAGGGTGGTCTATTCTACTCAACCAGATACCACACGGTGGGTCAACTTACCTTAGTCGCCTTTTACGACACCCTGTTAAGAAATGAGGGTGGTCTATTCTACTCAGCCGGATACCACACGGTGGAAAAGGAAATACATAAAATATAAATGTTGTTTTTGCCACATTTTAAAGCGGAGATTACTAGTAAAATTTTGTTCATATATATATCGACATTGCGATTTTGTCGTGGAGTCTATATGATAGTGAATGTGTGTAGTGCTTGTGTATTGTGGTGGCAGTGGTAGAGGATTGTGCATGTTTTTACGAATCCAGCATGTATCGGGTATGAATAAACGGATAGTCCACTATACATTTAGCACTATATATATTTTCTATTTACTGTATCGCGGATTATAGCAAAATAATTTTTATTATTACTTTTGTATTGAGCTTTTAGTGCCGGCCCAACTTTACTAATCCAAGTATGGTTAGTAAAGTTGGGGTAGTAAGTTATATTAGTGGCAAATTACTTAAGTTCCACACAGATATTAAATTTTCTCGTTTGAATAAACCATAAGAACTACTTTCATTAACTTTACTTATTATAATTACACATAATAGCACAATAATTTTTGCCAATTTTTATGGTGATAATACTTATTATTTTCATTATCTATTACTTGCATAACTTATGTAATATTAAACGCTGTGATATTGACATTTCTTTTTAGTTACGTGATAGAGATTTAATACGTCAAATATCAACAGAATTGCGTATTGAGTTTACTAATGTACAAAAGATAATTTTGATAAAAAAATATGTAAGTGACATTATATTAGTTAGGTCACTGTTTCTAATGATAAATATATTGTTATATCATTTGATAAGGCTTACATAATCGATGGTAAGTTCTTATATAAAATATGGATTTCCGTTAGAAGCGAATATTCAACGGATGTCATCAAAATCGAATATGTCTACATTTGCTTTACTATTGCTTTGTATCCAAGCTTGCTTGGTACAGGTAAGTGAGCATGTTGATTTTTATTGTTTACGGTTAACAACTTTGTTACCATTTAACCTTGGGACGCACAAAGAGGTTCAAGACGGATCTGTCTGGGGTGTCTGAATGGGCAGTTTCTGGGTGCGAATTTTCATAAACTGAAAGCCTTGACTTTTATTACATGTATTGAGCCCTAATAGAAACTAATGATAAAATCTAAAACGATCGAACGAATCTAGATTGTTGCGAAGTTATGGGTTTTTTGTGAAACTTTGTTAAATCGAACGTAATGAGACATTCTCTTTGACAATTGTTTAAGGGAAATCATAAAAATATGCCGCAAAGTGTCCTGAATCCTTATTGTTTTATTATGTTGCTATTATAACCTTTTATTATATATTCCTCTACTTATGTGTTTTTTTTTAATTTGTCATAGCCAAAAGGCGTTTTATCGGTTCACCTTGTTACTATAGTAGTTAAGTGGATGAACTTCAAACCTCGATTTTCTGCGGCATGTTTAAGGCGTTTATCATTTTATAGCTATATCATACTTTCTCGTATGAGATACACTGAGATATTATTTATTCATATTGACAAGGGTATTTGTGACATTGTTATAGCTTCATTTATTTCTAAAGGTTTACTATTGTTTTTTTTCAGAACTCTTTTAGTCAATATCTCAGGCCAGCTGGACCTATTGGTCTTGGATACAGACCAGACATTCCGCTCGCCTCACCCATCACATCACCAGCATTCGTAGAACCCACAATTGGTCCATATGGATTGAATGGTGGTCTGGCTCCAATGGGTATAGCGCCAATGGCTGTAGGTCTTGATACAGTGGCTCCAACGGTAATAGACGTTGGTGCGTACGGTGGATCCGGTGTCGGTGATGTGGCGGTCGTTGGAGAGTTGCCAGTCGTTGGCACTACGCTCATAGCTGGCCAAGTGCCAATACTTGGCACTGTACGGTTTGCCGGCGACTTGCCAGCCGCTGGCTCTGTCACCATTGTCGGCAGTTGCGGTTGTGGATGTGGCCGAGCGCTCTTCTAATTGCCTATGCTTGTTATCGAAGTTGTTTTTTTTTAATTATGTTACCCAATGTTGAGTTAATATTATTATTTAATATCACAAATATTTTAATAAAATAATATATTATATTAAATCTAACTTTTATTTAAAGAATATTCTCGTTATTTGGATTAGTCTTGAAGTTTTGTCTTGGAAACGGATTGCCTCATATAGGAGATTTTGTTCGAATATCGTGGGTTTGGAATATACTTGTGATATTTTTTTTAGTAAGAAAAAAAAAGGTTTTAGACTAGAACCCTATACTGCCAGTGGTCTATTTAATAGTTATATAGTTGAAAAAATTGTATGTAAGCATCAACTCGATACTTGATATTTCTAAACATTGAGAAATGAGAAATCTATTTGAATAATATTCAGTTCAAAATGCATATTAGTATTGAAGATTTACATTACATTAAAAATCTACAATAAGTTGTACTTTTGCTGTTTGTACATATTTAAAGTATTTATTTAAGATGAAATAAAGATTATACAATCTAAAAAAAAGTTAAAAAACGGGCTGTTGCTATGCCATTCCTGGGCATACGCCTCTTCTCTCAGTTTTTAGGAGAGAAGGGTTAGGGCTAAGACCTACCTCGCTGTTCCAATGAGCATTGGTAAATAACACATATCCCCAGAATTCTCTAGAGATATGCAGGTTACCTCATGATGTTTTCCTTCACAGAAAAGCGTGCGATAAATTGCAAATATCAATAAATTTTAACGGAAAAACTCAATGGTGTTCACCCGGGGTTTGAACTCATGACACCCTTGAAAGAGTCGCACGAACACACCGCTAGACTATCACAGCTTCTTTAATCTAAAATTTAATTAAAATATGGCGAAAATGATAAATTGTTTCAAATTCAAATTCACAATATTCTTTATTCAAGTAAATTTGTTAACAAGTTCTTTTGAATCGGCAATGCTACTGCTGGCTCACTAGTTACATTTAGTTATTACTGTCTTGTCATCTGTACTGTGGTCAGTAATCCCCAAAAGTATAGTAGGCTTTTTGTATTAAGTTTTTTTCGATAGTGTTTTTAAATCGATTGCGGAATTTTATTAAATAATCTTATACCCTAGCCCTCAAACGACTTAAGTAAGGCGCAAAGCAGGAACCGCAATTTTATGTCGGTTCCTGCTTTGTCTATTATATACATCCCCAATCTTTTTATAACTATGTATATTGCTATGCGCAAAAATTAAATTAAGTTAATTATATTACAAAGACATATGTCGACTCTTCTCGAAACGATGTTCTCATAAATAGGGTCTTTACAGCATGATTTAAAAGTGCCTGGAAAGGCAATTTAAATCGTTTAAAAATATATTTTAGTTTAAAATTATAATAGCTTGTATATTTTTATTCTAACTTGAAAAGACTTAGATACATATGTACGTAGTTACATAAAGTACGTTTCTAAGTACTGTAGTTAGTAGTATAACATGGTACTACTAACTACAGTACAGTACATTTATATCTTTTATAGAATTATTAATATAACGGACACCAGATTTACATAATTGGTGATTTGAAATGTTAAGCGGTGACACTGAGAGACTATTTCGGAAGGGTCACGGGTTCAAGCCAGACACACAATGAGTTGACTGTTAAAACTTATGTGTCCAATTGATATTTGCAATTCCTCACACACTTTTCGGCGAGCGGAAACCTGCAAATCTCAAGAGAATCCAACTTACCAATCCGCATTGAAGCAGTGCGGTGGATCTTAGATCCAACCCCTATCTCCAAAAAACAAGTCTAAAATATAAAAGTAAAATAAATATAAAAGTAGTTAAATAACTCAAACGAAACGAAAATTCTCAATCCAAGATTATAATAATGTAGGACAGATGGACGTCTAGTAGTACTAGTGGAATACATCTGTATACCACTAGGTGGAATACAGATGTATTCCACCTAGTGGGTAGAAAGATGGTATACTAATTAGGGTTATGAAATATTAGAGTTTTCAGATAAAAGTAAAGTAATTTACACTTGAGTCTAATAGTTTTTGGAGTTTTTTTCAAATTTAAAATAGCAATTTATGATCAGTAAACTTTTCGTACGTATCGGCAAACACTGAGGTCAGTGGAATTTGATTTACAGAAAATAATGAAAAAGAAGTCCAGTTGTAGAGGCATAAGTTAAGTTTACGTGGTTTTAATGAGAGCAGAGTTGTGTTTATCTGTACCAGTAGCTTCATCCGCGTGGGAACCAGTAATTGAAATTTTGACCATAAAAGTCATTACTGTAAGTTGACCATACTCTTGTGATAGAAATAGAGATATGCTGTCCCGGACTTTTTTTGTAGTATTTTGTAGATCTAGACTTCTCTAGTACATTACTTTTAGTGTAACTGTTAGTTAATGCGGCGCACGCGACTATAGTTCCCAGCAGGCGAGTTTTTAAACAATTGCCCAACTCGTTCAAAACTTTTAGTAAAAACGGTTCAAATATCTGTTCTGTAGTTTTAGAGAAAACCGATCACAAACAGACAGAAATTATTTGGGCTTTGTTTTATAACAAAAATAGATATAGTTAATATAGATACCGGCTATAATGACGTCTAATTTTATCGGGTTAGCCCGACTAGTTTCGAGCCTATCCGGGGCACTTATTCATGAGCTCTTTAAACGACGTTATCGCGGTGGGAACAAAAAAAGTAAATATATATAAACAGTTAGACGGTTAGAATCATTGGTAATAGCAGTGAGAAAATAAAAGTGAAAAATGTCAAAAGCAAAATTATTTTATTTCATACGCTTATACTAAATAACAAATAACACAAATAGTATAATGTTAAATTAAATTAATATCTAATAGGCACAACCATAACCTCTATTATAGCCCAGTCCATAAGGTCCAGCAATACCGTCTTCGTAAGCTAAAGGAATACCGTAACCGTAGCCAAATTCAGCGACACCTGGACCATAACCATAAGGACCGGCGAATCCATTTACACCAGCAGCTAAATCCTCGGATATCATTGCGACATTGCCGTTACCACAACTATAAGCAATTGCTCCGGAACCAGCAGTTGGCAGAGCACCTTCTAACGAGACAGCCGCTAAGAATGGCATAGCTCCAGTAACTGATAAGGGACCTTCGTAGACATTCTCCGATGTTAAGGATATACCAGTCACAGGGATAGGAGAAGCACTGGTAACGGGAAAGCATCCGCCGTTAGAGGGAACGAAAGCAGGAAACTCATTCCATTCCGTGGCGGCCCAAGGTGCAGCCCATGGAGCGGCTAAAGGTACTTCTGCAGCATAAGGTAAGGGGCCCCACCCCAAACCATCAGCAAGCCCGTTGTAAGCAGTTCCCAAACATTGAGTAGAGATATACTGAAAAGCAACCAGTAGTCATTAAATATCACAACATTCCCAAATCTCTATTGATGAAAAGAAATATTGTGATACGATACGAGTATAGACGTATACAACTTTTCTGTTACATAATAAAACGCTTCATCATCATCCTGCCCTTATCCCACTCTAAGTGGAGTCGGCACAACATGTTTTTAATGTTGTCACATGATTCGGTTACATATTTTACGACCGGCCGTCTGTCTGATATCAACTTACCTTAGACTTATTTTAGGACGCTTCGGTAAGTAAGAGAGTGGTCTATTCTACTCAACCGGATACGAAACGGTGGATTAACTTACATTAGTCGTATTTTACGACACTTTGGTAAGAAAGAGAGTGGTCTATTCTACTCAACCGGATACCAAACGGTTGATTAACTTACCTTAGTCGCCTTTCACGACACCTCGGTAAGAAATGAGGGTGGTCTATATACCACCCTGGTCTATTCTAATCAGCCGGATACATCTCGGCGGGTCGACTTATCTTTGTCACATTTTACAACAGCTAGGTAAGAAATGGGGGTGTACACGGCATACATATGTACATATTAAAACGCTTATTATTTATAATCGAAAGATATTCATTATTATGAAGTAGGCGATGAATCAGGTTATCAGTTTGTAATCTTAGAGATTTCATAGAGGTGTTGATTTTGAAGAAGACGATATATGTATATATAGATAATAAGACAACTTACCTGTGCTAAAAGCACCTGAGCACTGAATAGAAGTACAGTTTTTGCCACCATTTTTTATATTGAATACTGTTTTGTTGAAAGTAGAATTTGTGAATGTGTTTTAATCATAATTTGCTAGATTTTATACTTATAAGATTGCCAATATAATATTGATAAGGATGAACAAAATAGTTTGAAAAATATAAATGTGCAATAAAGTTTCCAATACGGCAATTGTGTCAGTATTCAGCGATAATAATTATGTAACTAATATACCGCTATTGTATAAAACCCAATGTTACTTTCAAGTCGATATGCTACTTTTGATACCATTAGATAGAAACATGTTTTCGTTCGCTTATCTGCTTCTTTGCATCCAAGTCTTCTTGATTCAGGTAAATATTTTTATTTAAATTATGGGTATGGGTTATTTCTGTGGTAGCAATTTCGATGAAAACCGGAAAGGGGGTGTCGAAAATCTGCGAAATATATTCCCCTCCTAACAGAGAAAATATAGAGTCGCCTGACAATGTTATTTATTTATTTATTCAACGATATTGGATCTTCAACGCATTACACAATAAACTTACATATATCCCATACAGTTTGAAATTAAATATGTTGTACTAATTATACAAAATCACATCATTCTTAGTTACAATTTTACAATGTTGAACCTAAAAATAAAGCTAAAATAAACACTAGAGATTAATTGAAACATAAAAAACAATAACATTGAGTAATTTATAGAAATCCTTCGCAAAGTGGCATTACTTTGATTTGAGATCCATAATAAAAAAGTAATAATATTTTTTTTTGCTATAATGCGCTATAAAGTAAATAAAAAAAATATATAATGCTAAATGTATAGTGGACTATACGTTTTTTAGTTGTGTAGTGCTTGTATATCGTGGTTGCAGTGGTGGAGGTTTGTGAATGTGTTTTTGCGAATCCTGCATGTATCGGGTATGAAAAAACGGATAGTCCATACATTAAGCATTATATATATCTTTTATTTAATTAATCCGGATTTTAGCAAAATAATTTTAGTATTACTTTTGAACAACATTGAGGCATGGAAATGGCATGATGGAAAGCATTAAACTAAAAATTTATAATACCAATAGCGGAAATCGGTGTATTATAAATTTTTGCCTATATTGAAATTTTGAACGCAAAAGTAGCTATTGTGAGTTAACCGTCAGAGATAGAGACATGCTGAACCGAACTTTTTTGCAGTGTTGTTATAGATCTACAATTCTCTAGTACATTACTTTAGCGTATCTCTCCCGGTTTACGCAGTGCACGCGACTAAAGCTCCCAGCAAGCAAGTTTTTAACAACTGCTCGATGTCTTCAACACAATTTACATAATACCGATATTTATTACTTACCTAAACGTTTCGCAAGTATTGCACTATCTTTCGGTGAAAACCATACAAAAATCCGTTTAGTAGATTTTGAGAAAATCGATTACATACAGAGAGACAGCTTTGTGGGACTTTGTTTTATAATTATTATAGATAGATATGCATAACGTATAGAAATATCTTTATATACAGAATGCATACACACAATGTCTCGGAGCCGCTGGACCAATCGGACTGGGCTACGGACCCGCCTTCGCTCCTGCAGCAGCCATCGCTCCAGCAGCAGCTTCTGTGGGTCCTTGTTTGGCTCCTTACGGACTGGGCGCTGGTATAGGTGGACCATTCGGCGTAGCACCTATGGCAGTCGAACTTGGTGGTCTGGGTGCAGTTGCTCCGGCTATTGAACTCGGTGCATACGGCGGAGCTGGTATAGGTGATGTGACTGTTGTTGGAGAGATGCCAGTCGCTGGCACGACCCTTATCGCTGGACAGGTGCCAATCCTTGGCGCAGTGCGCTTCTGTGGCGATCTGCCAGCCGCTGGCTCCGTTACTATTACTGGCAGCTGCGGTTGTGGATGCGGCCGTGGTCCATATTATTACTAAGTCATCAAGCGTCATATTAATTATTAAAATGTGCAATAATGTTAGTATAAATTCTCACATGTAACGTTATTTTGTAATGGTGTTACTGTAACTTTTGTTATCAAATGTTGCATTACTACATACTGTGTTAAAAATAAATAATAATTTAAAATATATATTTTTTCATTTATCAGAAATGTGAACCAGGTTTCATCACAAGTCAAGTAATTGGCCTTATTTGTGTGTGGCATAAATGTCGCAGGTAGGGTATATCATTTACTCATACTTGCCTTTTCTTCAAGTGAGTAATTTAAGGTTTAGAAACCGTTTAATACAAGGAAATCTGGGAAAGGTTAAATTCAGTGTAGGGAATACTCATATATGTAAAGCATATTGAATAGCTTGAATGTAATATAAATGATAAATGAAAAATAATTACCAAGAAGGATACTGAACATCCGTCTCGTAAGAAAACAGACTGCAATTTAATCATGAAAATGAAAAATGTTTATTGATTGACCACCTTCATGGATCCTTCCATCCCTGCTGAAACTTCTCAGTCGAAGTAAATATTCCGAAACAGTGAAGTCATCAACAAAATCTAATCAATCCTTTACTATTCAAAAATGCTTAGAGTAATCTTTTTTTAATGAAAATTACTTGATTAAAATTAATTTGAATGCAGTTATGCACTAAGAGAAGCATTGCTAGATAAGGGTGAGCGTTCGCGGTCTTTTTAGACACTACAAACAAATCAAATTTTTCTAAATTCAATTCTTTTACTATTTGGTGTTGAATATTTTTAAAATAATAATTTAAAAAATTAAGTCAGGACAGAAAATAAATGTTATTTTGAATTTAAGAATGCAATAATTCAGAAGTAATGGTAACAATTTTATTATTCAAAATATCGCTTACAATCCACGTTGTACAACTTCTGAAGATAGAGCATAGATAGCTAAAATTTTTAAAGATCCAAATGAAAAACATAATGATTTATAATAGCAGGCGTTACTTTGCGGAATTCCATATTACAGAAACCATTAACCTTGCTTTAATCCGCGCGGATCAAGCGAATGTATGCAAAGCTCGTATGCCCATTACGATTTTGTCGTGGAGCCTATCCTCCTGATGATGCTTCGGTTTCGGTTTCGATCGTCGAGATTTTGGTGGTCGTTGTGTGTATTACTTGTGTGCATTGTTGCAGGTTGAGGCGTCTTGGGATGCATGTTACGTGAATTTTGCCTGCTTCATACACATTAGCTTTGCATGCATTCGCTTAACCCGCCTGGAGTGTACCAAAGTAGTTCTGTTGTAGTTTCTGAAAACATAATACCAATATGAAATTTTTACGCATTAGTTATACCATAGACCACAAGGAAGCATAGAGTTAAAACATAATACCAATATGAAATTTTTACGCATTAGCTGTACCATAGACCACAAGGAAGCATAGAGTTAAAACATAATACCAATATGAAATTATTACGCATTAGCTGTACCATAGACCACAAGAATCGTTCTGGGACCATATAGTTATTGTGCTAGAGTAGGGAAGGCAGTCTAAAATGTACCAGAAAAAGAAATAAAATGATTGTTTTTATCTGTTTCTCTTTTTAATGTATGATTAGATAAAGATGAAGTAAATAAGATTCATCTTCCCACTCATTATTTATTGTGGCATAACTTTAACTACATGTGAAAACTCTATGACTGGAATTCCTAACAAAACAACAAAAATCATTGCAAACAATCACTAAATTCAGCGGCATAAAATGTTAATGCGTTGATATCTTTTGAACAAAACGTTTCCTAAAAGTAGTGTTTTATTAATATGAGTAACAGAGCGTGATTGATATCGTTTCTGAGTTTGAGAATCTATAGATTAATAATTAATTAATTATAATATTAATAATAAATAAATAAATGAATAAAATTAATAATAAATAATTAATAAATAAACCTACATTACAAGTTCTAAACTTCATCCGTGTCAAATGTCAATTAATTATTTATATGTCTTTTGTCCATTCCCGAAAAGAAAACAGGAAGTTTTATGTAAGCTACTATACTACCAAATTTCACCGACTATTCTTACTATACTCAGCGCTTTAATCTAAAAGTGATTTAGTCTTTAAAAGCATAACAGACAGATTGGCAGACTTCCGTATCTGTATTATTACCAATACAAAAAATAATGACTTATTTTCCACAAGTGCCCGCGGCTTCACCTACGCGAAAATCAGTGTGTTTACAAAGTTTTTCCTGCGTAAATCCCGACTCTCGAGGAAATTTACCTGTAATATACTATTACACTAAACCTTCCTTAAGAATTGCACTATCTTTTAGTGAAAACTGTACTAAAATCTGTTCAGTAGATTTTGAGAACATCGATCACATACAGACAGCTCAGCGATTAAAGAAAATTTATGTAATGCTAAATATATAGTGTACTATCCCTTGTCATACTTTACGCATGGATTCGTAAAAAGTTTGCCCTACAAACCACCACCACACTAGCACCGCACACATTCAATATCACAATCTCAACAATCGTTTCGCCCCATAACCGAAGCATCATTAGGAAATAGGCTTCACTACTAAATCGCAATTTTTGTAATGGATTTTCATTATAATTTTATTAAACGCTTTATAATTATAATTTGATGATAGTAATATGAGAATAATAATATAAGAAATGTATATTTTTATTACATTTTATTAATATTCAATAGGAATATTACGATTACATACAAGATGAGAAACATATTAGAAAGATATAATTTTTTAAATAATTAAAGTATAATTTGCTATGTAGTGCGATTATATCTATTTTGTTTTGGTACTTTAATAATATAAAGGTCCACGCCCACAGCCACAGCCGCAACTGCCAGCGATGGTGACAGAGCCAGCGGCTGGTAGATCGCCGCAGAAGCGCACGGCGCCGAGGATTGGCACCTGTCCAGCAATAAGAGTTGTGCCAGCGACTGGCATCTCTCCAACAACAGCTACATCACCTACACCAGCCCCGCCGTATGCGCCAACTTCGATAGCTGCCGGTCCGATGCCTGCTCCAAGACCACCAAGTTCAACTGCCATCGGAGCTACACCGAATGGTCCCCCAGCTAGACCAGCGGGCCCATAACCCAAGCCGAGTGCTCCAGGTCCAAGACATTGACTATATATACTCTGTAAAACGAAACGTAAATCTCCAGTTACTAACAACTACTAATCTGTCTATACTTATTATAAAACAAAGTCCCAAATAGCTGTCTGTCTGTATGTAATCGATTTTCTCAAAATCTACTGAGCGGATCTTTGTACGGTTTTTACCAAAAAATTGTGCAATACTTCCGGATGGTTTAAGTAAATAGTACATATCGGTATTATGTAAATTGTGTTGAAGAGATCGCGCAGTTGTTAAAAAACTTGCTTGCTGGGAGCTTTAGTCGCGTGCGCTGCGTAAACCAGCAGAGATATGCTAAAGTTATGTACCAGAGAATTGTAGCTCTATAAAACTACTACAAAAAAGTCCATGCGATAGCATGTCTCTATCTCTTATGGTTAACTCACAACTTTTATGTTTAAAATTTGAAATATTGAAAAGCGGGCGAAGCCGCTGGCACAGCTAATATATACTAAAGCTGTGATAGCCCAGCGGTGAGACCATGCGACTCTTTCGAGGCGAACACAAGTCAAACCCTGGGCAGGCACCAATGAGTTCTTCTATTAGAACTTATGTGTCTAATTTATAATTGCAATTTATCACACGCTTTTCGTTGAAAGAAAACATCGTAAGGAAACCTGCATATCTCTGGAGAATTCTGGAGATATGTGTAATCTACCAATCCGCATTGGAGCAGCGTGGTAGGTCTTAGCTCCAACCCTTCTCTCCAAAAACGGAGAGAGGAGGCCTATCCTAGCAGTGGGATTGTAACAGACTTCTTTTTTTTAACAATTACTAGAAACCGACTGTATAATATCAAACAGTTTAAAGACATTAAGCCTTATTTCTTTCTTAAATTTATATATGCAGGATTACGCTTGTGGTATCCGGCTGAGTAGAATGTATATTCTCCTCCTGATCCTCATTTCTTACCGAGGTGTCGTAAGAGGGAACTAAAGTAAATTGAACCACCGAGTGGTATTCGGTTGGGTAGAATAGACCACCGAGGGGCCATAAAATATGACTAAGGTAAGTTTACGTCACGCAGGCGGCCGGTCGTAAAATACGTAGCCGAATCACGTGATCACATGTTTGTAGCATGTGCCGACCCCACTTAGAGTGGGATAAGGGCAGGTGGATAGATGATGATGACTTATATATATATAGGTTCACATTTTGAATTTCAAACTATAAAACATTGTAATGTAACTTCATAAATGGCACCAGAATTTAGCAGTGAATATATTCGCCTCCATTCCTATAGAAAAAACCTTTGGCCGCTGTGCTTACGATGGGCCATGACTTTGAAATCTACTTTGTGATCATGGATTAATTAAAGCTAAATAACTGTACAGAAGTATATGTACGAATAAAAATGTAAAATGAGGTGTTCCGTATAAAGATTGGAGTCTCAGGTGTAAGTTAAGAAATTGCAAAGCGAAAATGTTAAATCAAGAATATCAGGATGAAAGATCTTTCTTCTTACCAGCTGATCTTAAACGTGTTTTAAAGTTCTTACCTGTATTAAGCAAGCTTGAACGCAAAGCAAGAGTACAGCAAAGGAAGACATCTTTTATTATGATTTTATTTATAAATGTTGACTTTTAGTTTTGGTGTAACGTTTTATATAAAAAATCTTGAATTCGATTAAGTAATTGTTATCATAGAATACTGATATTATAACATTTCGGTTGAATAGTGACATAATTTTATTACATTGTTCGATTTCTGCAAATAATGTTTATGGAATCGTTATCAATAAAGTTGGTAATCATTTACATATAAAATGTGTGTAGATAATTTATCAACACATTCAACAGTTCTCAACATTTACCTTGCAACAATGGTAGCAAAAGGATTCCTTTTAGTTTGCTCCTTGGCACTTTTCGCACAGGTATGTGTTTATCTTTTTAATTTAATAATTTTCAAGGAAAAGGAACAGTGCATAATTAGTCTTTATAAATAGGTATAAAATTTGTAAAACATTAAACAGTTCAGTTTCCACTATCTGATAAAACATATAAAAACAAAAGCATCAGGATGAAAAAATAATACAAATAACTAATATGACAATGAACAAATGACAAATCCACGTAAAATAAAAGAAATTTTAATGATTTTTATTTCAATCTAGCATGCCTGGTTAAAATATTAAACCTGATAATCCTGTTAATCAATTGATGTACACTGCTGGTCGTATCTATCATGTGTCATCTCAAAATTTTAACAAACATATAATAGTAGTTTTACCATGTAAATTATTTCTATGCAATTTCTACGTACTACATACATTATAAAAAAAAATTGTTCAAAAAAATTAAGTTAGGGGTGGACAAACTTTTATCATTTAGGGGTAGTAGAAATAGATAGTAGCCGATATTATATGTAGTATATATAGATTATTATTATTCCTACTGAATGTCTATTTAATTTAATTTTATAAAAATCGGTCAAACGGTTTCAGAGGAGGTAACTAACATTGTTACAAGAATATTTTATATATACGATTTATTATTTCTCCAATCAATGAAGATAAATAAACTCAGTTAGTTAGCGAATTCAGTGTTTTAAGGCGGTTAGGTAGCCAATTGTCAATAAATCTGTTATCAATTGACTGGTCTGTTGGCGCAGTGGGTAGCGACTCTACCTTCAGCTGCGCGGGTCGCGAGTTCGATTCCCGCCGAGGGCCAACATTTCTAACAACAATTTGTTGGTTCTTCGAGCCTGAGTGTATATGTATTTAAGTATATATTTAAAATTATATATGTAGTATATTTACCAGTTTTCCGTCATCCATAACACAAGTATTAAGTTACTTACTTTGGAGATGGACGACTGTGTGTCCCATATTTATTTATTTATATTTATCTATTATGATGTTTATTTAGCGTGTTTCCAATGAGTTACATTTTTCTTACTATTTTTAATAATTTATTTCAATATTTCGTAATTTTTTTTTAAATTGACATTACATACTATAGATTTTATGTCCGTGGCCTTTTTTAGTTAAGCTTTATTTGTATCCTTTAATTTACTTGTATTTAAAAACGAAACTTTAATACATCAATGTTAATACAGGTGTTTTTTTTGTAATTTTTTCGTAGAATAATTTATAAGGTTATATTCTTTTTAGAGTATCACAAGTCAGTGTATTGGCGCTGCATATAATGGCTTGCCTTACGGAGCAGAAGCACCTTTAGCTACTGCATGGGCAGCGGGACCATGTGCTGCAACACCATACGCTACTGCCGAATGGGCAATCGGCTATGAACCAGGCTTTCTTCCCTCTAGCGGCGGAGGTTTCCCCATCAGAAGTATTTCACCTATCGCTGTAACTGGGGTCTCCATGACATCTGAGAATATATACGAAGGTCCGTTAGCCGTGTCTGGTGCTATGCCGTTCTTGGGTGCTGTATCTTTGGAAGGCGCTCTGCCAACTCTTGGTGCTGGTGCGGTTGCTTATGGTTGTGGAAACGGTAACATCGCTATGGTGTCCGAAGATATCGCTGGTTACAACACTTTCGGTCCCTACGGTCCTGGTATTGCACCTGAACTGGGCTACGGTTATGGAGTACCTTTTGGTTATGAAACCGGTATTGCAGGTCCATATGGCTACGGATATAACAGAGATTGTGGATATGGGCCCTTCTATTAGAAATATTTGTTTGTCATTATATAAGTAAAAATTTTTTTAAGGGAAAATTTAACCTTTGTTGTCTTAATATATTTCAGTGTTTAACATGTATTTTCGTTCAATTTTGTTATTTAAAATATATAATGTTTAATCTGTAATTTTTGTTTCAATTATTTTATTTTAATACACACAATATTAGTTTGGAAGTTTGTGTGGTATCATCATCATCATCACCATTCTCCTGCCCTTATCCCACTGTAAGTGGGGTCGGCACAAAATGTTGGAAACATGCTGTCATATGATTTGGCTACATATTTTACGACCGGCCGCCTGCCTGACGTCAACTTACCTTAGTCGCCTTTTACGACACCTCCGTAAGAAATGAGGGTGGTCTATTCTATGCAGCCGGATACAACACGGCATGTTGTGGTATCAAAAAGTTTCAATTAATTGCGGTGTGTTATTGCAATGATTACTCATTAATATAAAAATCCCTTATAATTATCACAATGAGAAGCGTTGAGGAGTTCCCTCCGCTGTAGTCAATCCTGGCGACAGCATCAGGCCATGCTTATCATAAACATGCATTGACATCGGGACTGAACCAGTATGTAAAATTTCAGCGCATATGGCACCGAGAAGTTAAATTTAACTTTTAAAAAGCTTTTAAAAATATGAGAAGGGTACAGTTTGTAACGTAAATTTGAGCATTCAATTAAAAAGATATGATGGAACGAAATGAGTTTATTCGAAATTTTGCAATGTTACTAAAATATTAGTATAAACACTAATGTAAGTAAATAAAGTTTTATATATGTAGCAGTATACGCTTAATGTTTTTTTGTATAATGATGAGTGATATATAAAATAAACTAATAAACATCGTGAACTGTGAACATAAGTGAACTCTAAAATTGTTAGCATAATGTTTAGAGTGATTTATTTATTAAGTTAAGATTAAATTTAGCTTAAATTTAGCTTAAATTTAGCTTAAATTTAGCTATTAAAGGAAATGTTGGTTTCTTTGTAACAAATTTGTTGGAATTGATTTAATTCAACGAGAGCGATATATAGTGTCTTTATCTAAAAATAAGAACTTAAAAGAATTGTTAAAGATTTATAACAAAATAGTTCAAAGATTAATGGAATTGGAATTATGACTCCGCATTGGAATATATTGACTCCACCACTCAACGACTGAATCAAATCAAATCAAAATAATCTTTATTCAAAAGAGCTCTTTCAAGCACTTATGATCGTCTAAGATCAATATGATTAATGAAGCTACAACTGGTTCGGAATAAGAAATTCGGCGGTCAATCTTTTAAACATTTTCAATTTTACATTATTAAACCGCAGGCTTGTATAAAGCTGAAAGGAAAGCTGAATTTCAATTTTGTAATATGCTTCACGTATATGCATATTTCTTAACCTTAATTTAAACCATTCTGTAGACTGGTCTAGTATGGATTGCGGTATTTTATTACTATTTCTCCAATTATTTTATTATTTATATTGTAAAATCGAATACTGAGTGAGTCGAGTTGCTAATTCTGCTGTGTCGCGACACAGGAATCAAAGACTTATTGTGACCTCTCGTATGTCTATATTATCGGTACATCAAATTTTGTCTGATACATATGGATATTTTTTCCGTACGAATAAATGACCTATTCAACTCTGCCGAAACGTAGAACCAAATATAAATAATTTACTTAAATAATTTAATAAATTACTTTTTTTTATTTACAACAAAAATGTACTTAATATAATTTACTTCATTATTTTTAATTTAAATTACTGTGAGTAGTATTCATAGTTATAGAAACCGCATTCGCCGACTTTTTGCAAAGTTACTAAAATACTAGTAAAAATATCAATTAATATAAGTAAATAAAGTTTTACATTATATCGCGGTATACTCTAACGATTATATTGTATAACGAAGATTGATACATAAAATAACTCTAATGATTGTTAGCATAAAGTTTAGAGTGGTTTATTTATTAAATTGGGATAAGCGTAGTTAAGTATAGCTATTAACGGAAATGTTAATAAATGACCGATCTAACTGCCGAAACGTAGAACCTAATATAAAGGTAACTTATTTTTTTTATTTAAACTATCGTGAGTAGTGTTCATAGTTAATGTATAGAAACCGGCTATACTCACGTCTTATTATATCGGGTTAGCCGGACTAAATTCGAGCCCATCCGGGGGCACTTATTTATGAGTTCTTAACATGACGTTATCGCGGCGGTATAGAGCTACATACATTTTATGTGACCCGTATATAATAAAAAATTTAGTCTTCGGTAGGTGCGGACATAATGTTACGCACAATTCTTCACAAACCAAGAAAAGCTGTTCAAGTAAGCGATATCTAATATGTCTAATTTTAACTCTCATTGTGTACATTACACAATGAGAATAAAAGTAACCTTTATTTCGTAGAGAAATAAATAATTCTCTATGACCAGAGTTCGGATATTGCATTTAGATATAATTTGTATTTAGTAGGTTCATCTCAAAGACTCAACTAATATTACGCCTCGTACGCACGGGCGTAAAAAATACGTCGCGTTAAAACCCCGTAATAGGCGTAATATGATGTTTCGTATGGTATATTCGGCATACACCCTACGCCTAACGCCTAAAATGGGACACTGCTCGATAAAAATACGTCGCATTTTATTAGCGCTGTCGTGTGAATAGATATCTGGATACCCATTTGTTTCATTACGACGTATTTTTTACACACGGTAAAAAACCTCTCGTGCGTACGAGGGGTTAGTATAGTGAAAGCTTACTTGTATAGGCTTTAATTGTACTATATTTCAACAATATTTGTCCAACGGACTAGCCCTGAATAACACTATATAATAAACAGAAAGATTTTCTGATTGGTGCCAGTATGGACGCTTTAAATATTGTTTAATTTAACTATTACGTATAATTGCGTGGAGGAAATCAGAGATAAATATTGTAATATAACTTTTTTATTACCAATCAAAAATAATTATCAACATAAGGCAACGATACTAAAATTAAACAGTACTTCAAATTGTACATGGTTCAAAATTATTTTGTTGATCAGTAATAATAGGGTCCACGGCCGCATCCACAACCACAACTGCCAGTGATGGTGACACAGCCAGCGGCCGGCAGATCGCCACAGAAGCGCACGGCGCCGAGGATCGGCACCTGTCCAGCAATCAGGGTCGTGCCAGCGACTGGCATCTCACCAACAACAGTCACATCACCGATACCAGTGCCTCCATAAGCGCCTATGTCAATAGCTGGAGCAATACCACCTAGTCCGCCAAGTTCAACTGCCATTGGAGCTACACCAAACGGTCCACCTGCTAGACCTGCGCCCAGTCCGTATGGTGCCAAGCCAGCCACTGGACCTATACCGGGCCCATATCCCAGATCAGCAGGTCCAAGACATTGATTGTACACATTCTAAAAACAGATAATTAAATAAACAATCGAATCGGTAATCCCTTATGACTTTATCGAAAGTGTTTATATTTGAATTTGTAAAGAGATAGACGGCTTCTTCATTTTCATGTGAATTGTTAAGACATAAGTTTTATAAGGCGATCTTCACACTGTACGATCTTGTGCAATTTGAATCAAGCGTCTTCCCGCGACCTTTTCAGGTCGCTAGTCGGTTTGTAGGGGGTGTACCGACGCTGCGTTTTATTTGGGTCGCATTCCAGTACCTTAAGACCCTAAGCTGTGATAGCCTAGCGGTGAGACCGTGCGACTCTTTCAAGGGGAACACGAGTTCGAATCCGGGCAGGCACCAATGAGTTTTTCTATTAAAACTCATGTGTCTAATTGATAATTGCAATATATCACACGCTTTTCGGTGAAGGAAAACATCGTGAGGAAACCTGCATATCTCTAGAGTATTCTAGGGATATGTGTAACCTACCAATCCGCATTGGAGCAGCGTGGTAGGTCTTAGCTCCAATCCTTCTCTCCAGAAAGGGAGAGAGGAGAGCCTTAGCCCAGCTGTGGGCATAGTAACAGGCTGTTACTTTAAGACCCTAACACGATTCTTATTTCTATGTGCCTTACCAATCGCTACTGCTTAATATGTGATAAATAAAATGCTAAATTTTTTAACTCGCTTAATCTTTTATATTTTAAATCTGGGTTTACAAAATTGTGCATGAGGTTAATTTAATGCATGAGGTTATATAGTTCGGCTGATGGGTTAAAATTAAAGTTAATAAAATAACAAAAGGTACCAAAAGTGATAGATTAGAACACAGAATACATGAAAATAACAGGATTTTTTCTGGTACATAAAGTTATTTATACGATAACACTATCTAAATAATCCCTGTTTTAATTTTTCTATATCTTGCCGGTTAGTATGAGTTAAGAAAAGTTTAACCGATTTTAATGGGACTGACACTAAATGAAAGAGAAGGTTGTAAGACCTCTTGAAAACTACGGATTCGAAGCGCTACACTATGAAGCAGATCTAGGATTACCTATTAAATAAACACCTAAATTTTTTATCTCACCTGTATCAAGCAGGCTTGGATGATGACTAAAAGGAAAGCAAAAGAAGACATCGTGTATCTAACTGACAAAACTAGAATACGATTTAACACTTAACATCTAAGTTTTATACAAAAAACTGATACCAGTTATGTAATTATTATCATCAAATACTGACATAATTATCTGTTGGTAATAGTGACCTAACTATATTGCATCGCGTTTAATACACGTAATTAGAGTTAACCCGATTTTCAATCGTTATCTCTATGTAATCATTGTATATAAAATCTACTACACTGTTTTAAAACTACATAAATTATATCGCATTATACCAAATTATATCAAAATGATAGCAAAGACTGTTTTTCTATTTTGTGCTCAAGCATTTTTAGCACAGGTGAGAATTTGGTTTACAATATTTTTGTCACAATAATTAAAGTTATTAATTTCGGTAGTGTAGAATCAATGTTAATTGTCTTATTTACCTAATTAACTAAATAGCTAATGAACTTAGCTTTAATGGCTTCAAAGAGTCGTCAGGTAGAAAATGACATATTAGTAAGCGTTGACTATAATCTATTAGAACTGATCGTGCTGTCAAAAGCTTTTAACCCTTAAATTGAAATAACGTTAAAGACAAGCAATTCCTTCAAAAAATTAAAAAGAAAAAAAAGACGTCGTCAATATTTTACCAATAATGGCGAGAACCTACTGATATAAAAGATGTCTACGAGTATGCACATGATGTTAGTGTATTTTTTTATTTTTTAATAATTTGAATAATTATTTATTAATTAATTAAATAGTACGTCGTTTAGGCCTATAAAATTGACCACTTTTACACCTATCATTTAAGATTACTATTATACTTGAAGCCATTGGTATGCCTAGTGCGATACGCACATATATTTATTACTAACTAACATTTTAAACGCAACTACGTTTACGTGGACTGCTGTCTTATTATTTCAGTAAACCGTTATACTTATAGTTATCGTTAAAGTTAAACCTTAAAAGCTAGACATACGCTGTCGCGGACTTTTATTTAAAACTTTTAGATTGGAACAATTTTGTAGTAGACGATTCATCTTAACACGATGTTATATATTCTATAGCCTTTCTTAATAGACTATTTTAGACCTAAAGAATTTTTCATATTAGTCCAGTAGTTCCTAAGATTAGTGCGTTCAAACAATTAAAAAACAAACTCTTCAGCTTTATATATTAGTATAGATTATTGAGTTTTATTGAGTTTTTCTTGGGACTATACAATATTTTAAGTCACGAAAAGTCCAGTACATTAGAACCCTCTTTAATCAGTTTTTGATATGTCTTAGGGTTTACAAAAACTGTTTTTCAATCATTTCAGTATATCACCGGTCAGTGTATTGGTGCTGCATACAATGGTTTGGGTTTGGAAGCACCTTGGGGTGTTGGTGCTCCATGGAACGATCTACCTTATGGAGTGGAAGGGCCTTTAGCAGCCTCTTGGGGTGCCGCACCCTGCAACTCATTTGCTACAGCTGAATGGGCGACAGGATACGGACCTAGTTTTGTTCCATCCAACGGCGGAGGTTTCCCTATCAGAAGTGTTTCGCCTATCGCTGTCACTGGCGTATACATCACATCAGAGAATATATACGAAGGTCCGTTAGCCGTGTCTGGTGCTATGCCGTTCTTAGCTGCTGTATCTTTGGAAGGAGCTCTACCAACTATTGGTGCTGGTGCTGTAGCTTATCGTTGTGGAGGTGGTAACGTCGCTATGTTGTCAGAAGAAATCGCTCCAGGCTATAATGCCTATCCCTATGGTCCAGGTATTCCACCTGAATTTGGTTACGGATATGGAGCTCCTCTAGGTTACGAAGCCGGTTTTGCAGGACCTGCATTAGACTATGGTTACGAAAGAGGTTGCGGTTACGGTCCACTGTACTGAATATGTTAATATAAACTTAGGCTTGTAAAGGATCCTTTACTTGTAAAGGATGTAGGTTTTCAAAGGCATTGAAAAAATTAGTTAATTAATTAGCCTTTGGCGAAAATTTCGTCAAGTAAAGCTTAGTTGACTTTCAATTAAATGGAGTAAAATGCTGAGCTTAATTTTAATATCGACTGACTAAAAAGAGTTTAATTGGAGGTCGATTAACAAATTCACGTCGGCTTCAATATAGTGATAGAGATCGATAATAGAAAAGTAATAATAGAATTATTATGCGATAATTATCGCAAAATATTTTTTTTTATTACTTTTGTATAATGCAATGACTATATTAGGAAATGTATTATTTTCAGTCGTGAGCCATATTTGTATTTCTTAATTTCAATGTATTCATATTTTATGAGTATTACAAATATTTTGTCAGCTAGTATATATAAGCTTATATTTATCTAAAAGTAAACAATTTTATTTGGCACTATACGCTACTCAATTTGAAAAAAAAACTAATTCTTTATTGTTTTGTTATATTTGATTGCACAAGTTTACCAGCACTTTTAAGTATATTAAAATTTTGTTAAAACTATTTTATTATGTGATTAAATAACTGATTTATATTTTTCCGTTTATTATTACGATACAAAATACCCTATATTTACTTAATTTTTCGATATGGTCGTTTAAAACCTGAATGCGACGCTTGCTTAGGGTACTTTTGATCCTTTGCAAATTTTTTATTGTCACTTTGTTAGTGACACAATTTTATCATTCTTCTTTCTTCTTCTTTGTTGGCGGGCTGTTTTCCGCACTTAGTCGCATTTCGGCGACCATTGTGCGTGAGGGTGAAAGCGAACTGGTTACTCCAGCCAGCCAAGCTCCTTCCAGAAGCCAAGGACCCCAGATGGAGCACCAAAGGCTTCTTGCAATGTCCTCGGTGAGCCAAGGATATTCGCCCGATGTTTTGCCACCTCCGTGCAATATAGCATGACGTGAGATGGTGTTTCCGGTTCCCTCATGCATCCTCTGCAAATGGGGCTGTCAGTCGCACCTAAATAGAACAGGTGTTTATTTAGCAGGCAATGGCCGGTGATAAGGCTTATCATTCTTCGAAGGTTGGGTCTGTTCATGCGAAGAAGACTGTTGGCCAAGCGAGGATTCAGGGACGGCATTGCGTCTCTGGATTGCCTACAGTCGGTCCGGTTTGCCCAGAGTGTATTGTGGGTTACCATGGTCATCTCTCTAAGCCATGATCTTAATAGGCTAAAGGGAAATGGGATAATAGGTTCAGGTCCTTCGACCGTGGTATTTGAGCCTATTCTGGCTATTTTATCATCCTTTATCTATCATTCTTCATCTCACGCTGCCCCTTTGTGGAAGATATAGCATGGAAAATTATCACCTTGGTGCTTGCTTACAATATATAATTTTTTTTATTTTTATTTATTTATATAATCTACAGCTAAGTATACAATATATATTTAACAAAAAAAAACTTAGTCTATTAATAAGGCCAAACTGATTATATAATTTTACATATTAAATCTAGATTTTGCTTAACAGAATAAATAAAAAATGTAGGAAAGATGCATGTGTATGTGCGTGTGTGTGTGCGTGTGTATGTGAGTATTGGAGTTAGTGTATGTGGAAGTGTTGCGTGTGTGGCAGGAGTGCATGATAGTTGTGAATGGGAATACGGTTAATATTTCTAATTATTTATTTGCGATTGTGTTTAATTAACTCCTTTTTAAATTGTGCCTTGGATAAATGAAATATATCAACATGAGAGTATTGCTTGTTATATGATCATGCCAGCCGAGATACTATGGAATTTTGACCATAATTCGTATGGGACCTGGGAACGTTAATAAGACGTGTGTGGCGCATTCTCAATGACGGAACTATTAATGAAAACGCAGACAGTAAGCTAGGACAATCAATTGAACCGAACAATATACCTTGCAGTAGTAACATGTCGCTCTGTAGCCTTCTTTGATCTTATATCTTTGTCTATAATAATAGCAAGTTTCAAATTCCCCTCGAAACAGAACTCAACAGTTGAAAAACACTATTAACCTAAATCGTCCTCACGAATTTCGCTATCATAAAATAAAAACCTTCTAAAAATCTGTTCTGTAGATTTTGTGGAAGTCGATCACATGTAGACAGACAGCTTTTAGGGACTTTGTTTTATATTATGTATAAATACAAAAGTAATGTAAATATAATTTTGCTATAATCCGATAAAAGAAAATATATTTAATGTTCAATGTAGAGTGTACTGTCCGTTCTCATACCTGATACAAGCAGAATTCGTAAAATTCTTGCACTACCCGCCACCAATAATACAACAATATACAAGCAACGCATACATGAGCTACCACAAACTCAACAATCATTTCGCCCCGTAACAGAAGCATCGTCAGGAGATAGATAGACACCACGGCAAAATCGTATATATGTAAAATCTTAAATTGTGTAATGTGTTTTAAGTACAAGCATATTAATTTGATTTGACCTTTGTAAGTTTTCATAAATTTAATATATCTTTATTGTACTTTGAATTTCTAATACATCAGATAAAGATACATAAATAAAAATAAGGTGATATTTTATTTAAATAGTTTAATCATAGTCTTTCATTCATAAGTTTATTCTTGAATAAAAAAAACAGACATAGAAACTCGGAAATATTTCCATTTTACAAACATTTTCTTTTAATTGTGTCGTTTTAAGGTTAAGCTTTCTTTTCTTAAAGAAAGTTTCCTGAAATCGCATTATTTATGGATATTATGTTAGTTTAAGCATATAAGAATTTAAGAAAACCGGCATTTATATTCTTTCAATTCTTGAATATTAAGGGTAAGAAATAAATATATCGTGATGAAATTTTGTATCCTTATAGGATTCCTGAGTAATTTCTAACATGGCCTATTCACATTGCAGAAGCCGAAGAAATAAATCCAATCCCTAGGAAGAGAATAGGTTGGATTAGTAATATACTTTTTAGTATTTAATAATCGAGGTATAAGATAAAAGCAGACATAATATTATTTTGTAGTAAATTATTTTATTATTTTAAGTGACAGTCCAAACTTATAATAATATTAGAATCTAATTATCATTATTTAAAATTATTAATTATTAGTAGTATTCAATAATAATACGGCCCTCGGCCACATCCACAACCGCAGCTGCCGGTGATGGTGACACAGCCAGCGGCTGGTAGTTCGCCGCAGAAGCGCACGGCGCCGAGGATTGGGACCTGTCCAGCGATTAGGGTCGTGCCAGCGACTGGCATCTCTCCAACGACCGCTACATCACCGATACCAGCGCCGCCATACGCGCCTAGCTCAATAGCAGGAGCAAAACCACCCAGACCACCAAGTTCAACGGCCATTGGAGTCACACCGAATGGTCCAGTAGGCAGAGCACCAGGATATCCATACGGAGCTAAACCCGGTGCCAGAGCCGCTGCAGGGGCTATAGCAGGTCCTTGAACACCATATCCCAGACCTGCTGGTCCGAGGCATTGGCTGAATGCATTCTGGAAAATTTTAGTTTTTAAAGTAATACTTCTTTTTGCACGCTTGACTTGGAAAATAAGCTGGGTAATGCGTTATGAAAAGTGGAATCGGGTGAGGCGAACAGAAGTTGAGAGGGAGATATAAGTTCGTGAAGATACAAAGAGAGAGTTAAGTTTTGTGTAAGGGCAAGAGACAATTCTTTATTCTTCAACATAGCAAAAGAGATAAATTGTTTAAAAAAATACGTGCTAGCCGAGTTCCTAATTTCAACAAACCTCTCTTGTTCGTGGTATATTCGAATCTCTTGATTATTGCTGATATATTCGAACACAGAACAACAAGCGATTCGTTAACTCAATAGTAATAATGAAATTATTTTGCCATCATTCGCGAATAGGTAAATAAAATATATATATATACCGGATGCATGCAGAATTCGTAAAAAAACATGCACAAACCTCCACCACCGCCACCACAATACATAAGCAACACACACGTTCACAAACTCAACAATCGTTTCGCCCCGCAACCGAAGCATCATCAGAAGATAGACTCTACGACAAAATCGCAAAGCGATTTCGATGCATCGGGTATTAGAGCGGATGCTAAATGTCAAACGGAGCACTCTACATTTAGGAATATATAGATTTTCTATTTACTTGGTCATGGATTATAGCAAAATAATTTCATTATTACCTTTGTATAATGGATCTCCGCAAAAAAGAGTAAATTTATACATGTATACTATAATACAAAAGTAATAAGAATATTGTTTTGCTATTATTCGCGATAAAATAAAATAATATGTAATGCAAAATATAGGATTCTAGGAGTTTTTGCAATTAGTTAACATTAACTTATTGGTTTAACTATACGAGTTTCTGCTATCTCTGTTTCTTGTCATTCCCATTATTTCCTCTCCTATATCATATATATTATTTTGGTATTTCCTAAATTTTGTCTTTTAGAATAACTCGGTTAATCACTCAGAAACTATTTTTGTTTGTAGAATCACGTTTTGTTTTAAAATATAGAGTTGAAGTTAGGCGGTTTTGGAATTTTGTAAAAAAAGTTTATTTTCCTATGTTTCCCTTGATATGATTGTCGTTGATAAAAAAAGTATAATCGTAAGTCTTTCTCACCTGTACTAAGCAGGCTTGGATGCAAAGTAAAATGAAAACAATCGAAGACATGGCTGTGTATAATGCAGTCAAACCCAGATAATTAGATTCAAGTTTACGTCTATTATTTATACAAGTAATCCTTATCAGTTATGTAAGTGTTAGCGTTGAATACTGACATAATTTTCGGATTAGTAACAGTGGTTTAACCCGACTGTAACTTTTCTAATTCTAGTAATTGTAATCTTTGAACACGGGCAATCGTAATAAGTTATCGTTGAAGATTTACAAATATATAAGTAATTCTCTAGGTATAAATACAAACAACTTTATTAATAGAACATTAATTACTTGATTTTAATATTAAAAACTAAAAATGGTGGCAAAGGCCGTAATTCTGTTATGTGCTCAGGCATTTTTAGCTCAGGTACAATTTCACAGAAAATAAATTTATTTATAATAATACTTTTATATATTAATTAACGAATATGCGACCAAACAACATCTTTTTGTCTTTATTAAAGAAAAATTTTGTAGGATGCCATAATTTTAGACAAGTAGTGTAAATGTGTGAATAATTGTTTTTCAGTTTGTGATACTATTTTCAGACCTATTATCTTCTGTTGATTAGTTTATATTTGCATTAATTAAATTTCAGCTATTTTTCTACCAATTCTGATTCAATAATGGCTTTGAATGGTACATAGAGGTTTAGTATTCCAACATTTGAAACGTGTTGGAATAATGAATCAAATAAATAAAGACACAATTTTGGTAGTTTATAAATAGCAAGTAGTTGTAAATAGACAGCAACCTTAAGTAATGTGGCTAGCTGAATCCAAACAACATACCGCGCATGGTTTCGAATTCTATGCCTCGCAGATGACCTCCATTAATATCCCCTTTGAATAGTTGAATATCTTATAGAATTTTATAATTATTAGGACTAGAACTATAATGTATAATTGGTTTATCTTTTTAGTGCATCTCGTCCCAATGCATCGGCGCTGCGTATAACGGTTTAGCCTTGGATACTATTGGTCCTTGGGGAGCATATGGAGCTTCACCTTATGCCGCTGAAGTACCATATGCTGTTCCATGCGCTGCTGACTGGGCTGCCGGCTACGGACCTGCTACTTTAACTGCATCTAATGGCGGAGGCTTTCCCATAACTAGCATTTCTCCTATTCCCGCAACAGGAGTGTTTATGACATCAGAAAATTTATATGAAGGTCCATTAGCTGTATCTGGTGCTGTTCCGTTCTTGGGAGCTGTATCTTTAGGAGGCGCTTTGCCGACAATTGGTGCTGGTGCAGTTGCTTATGGTTGTGGTAATGGAAATGTGGCCATGCTATCTGAAGATATAGGATATAACGGGTATGCCGGTGCATATGGCTACGGTCCCGGTATCGCTGCTGAACTGGGCTATGGTGTCCCTCTAGCTTATGAAGCTGGTATTCCTGGACCAGTGTATGGTTATAACGGAGATTGCGGTTATGGACCCTTTTATTAATTTGTTATCTTATCAGTAAATTTTAAATTGTTATTGATCAATATATAGTGTTTTATATAATATAAAGTTGTTTATTATTACCAAATAGCTGTGATAAACTGTAAATTTCAATATGCAAATGCAATACAGATGATATTTTGTTCAACGCAATAATAAAATATATATGTTGTATACAAATAGGGGTTTAATAATTCCAAGAAACATCGAATCTTTCAAAATTTTCGAAATTTTTTTTTAAATGGACCAAACTTAGTAAACGGCCACAAATATAATAAGTACATAAAATTACCATTTTTTTTTATTTTCACCAATTTTTTATGTGTTCAGAAATTTTACTTAGATTGGATCGGTTTCCTTTTACAAAAATATTCAGGTCTTCGTCATAGTAATATCGTAGTCAATTACCAAAATTTTGGTCCGCAAATAATAAATCTGACGATAACGTAAATGTAGTCTTCATTATGTAAATTTTTAATTATACTGATTTATTTATACACAAATATGTCTGCATGTTCACCAGGAAAGGAGAAACTCCCATAGTTTATTTATTAAACTTATGTGTTTTAAATATATAATATGAGTATAGTTAGATTTACCTAAGATCTTGTACCACTATGTAACTCCCAGCGGATATTTTGCACACCAGTGTCGTGTCTCTTTATAAACTTAACGAATCTTAATACAAAGTAGTACAGAAAAGTGGGCTGTTATTATTAGACTGCCGTTTGCATAACGTCCGTTCTATCTGGAGCTTCTTCTTTTTCTGCTTTGTCAATCGATGGACGTCCAATGCTAGGCATAGGTTTCGTCACGGGATCTCTACACCGATCTTGTGCTCTTGGACTAACTCAGCACCCCACGACCTTTGTGAGATCGTCAGTCCATCTCGTAGGATGACACTATCACGCTCAGTTTTCCGGTACAGTAGGCCTACCATGAACTCTTATTGCGACTCAATTGAAGACGTAAACTAAATTGTTTTGCTTTTTCATATCATGACGTCTTAAAGACGCAAACTTTAAGTCGTTGCCGAATGACCGTTCGGAATGCGTCCTAAAACATTTGAGTAAAAGAGATGTATAACGTTAACGATAACGTTTTCCTTTTCAAACATTAGGACCCCAATGCCATCCGCACTTCATGGTATGAAAAGAAACCTGTTGAGTTTCGGTACTAACTTTGAATTGAATCGTTTTCTAAAAGTTTCATGGTAGGCCTACAGGGTTGCCATTTCAATATGAGTTAATTTCTAGAGAACATTAACAATGTCCAGTTAGAGCTAAAAGCCTTTATTTGTCACAATGTACATTAAATTAAATTAAATATTTTTTTTTAATAAAAAATAAATAAAATTTCTAAATGTTTGTCATGGAGCGTGCCTATCTCCTGATAATGCTTCGGTTACGGAGCGAAATGATCGTTCAGATTGTAGTAGTGAATGTGTGTAGTGTGTCTTTGTTGGTGGTTTTTTGTAATACGTGCGGTGATTAATCCTGCTGTATGAGACTTCATAGATTCTCTTAAAAAACGCGGATTATAGCAACATAATTCTAACATAACTTTTGTAATACTCTCATAAATTTCATAAAATAATATTAAAAAAAAAACTGTATTGGTGTTTCTATTATTAAAAGTATCTTTGCTTACTCTTAATGACTTTTTCTTATTGGAATTATTTATAACACATTTCAATAAATATTGTGTTACACGCCTCAGCTATTTTAGAATTGTGTTTCAGGAACCTGTAAGTCAATTAAAAATCTATAAGCTATGGTTCAGATAATTAATTTTCTTCAATAACTTTATATTATTTCATATAAATGCGTGGCTTTCACGACTTACAATAAAAAAAGGAGACAATCCAAATTATTTAAACTTTCCGCAAACTATATCAAGTACGAGTTGGATTTGTTTGAAAAATCTGCTTAGTACCAATTTAATTTCCATGATTAAATTATTATTCGATTGATGAATCGAATATATTTATTTTCGATAGGTCTGGAGAAATATGAAAAGCTCTCTGCTGAAGATTATTACCCTAAAGAGATGTCAGATCACGGACTTGTTTCACCTACCATGAATATCTCCAAGAGTATAAAGCAAAAAAGTACTTAGTACTACTTACACCACAATAAAAAAAAACAAAAGAACCTACAACGCAACAACGCTGTGTATTAGTTTTATAAATATATTAATTAGTACTGTTTAGACTTCTGACGGGTCATATTAAAGGGCTCGATTCCAGGCCGTTAAAAACATATAACATAACCTTTTTACAAGCTGTCAAAAAAGACTCCACCTTTTTCTATTACGATCGAATTGTAAAGTCAACTATTTTCATTAATATACAATACATACAAAAAAGGGGCTTTCATTCTCACCTTTATGTATTCGAAATTACAGTACACATATAAATATAAATTTATAACAAAAATATTATTATCTTTTATTATTTTTATTTATAAAATATGTGTTTATTATATTAATGAATTAAAATTGTAATTCGTGCAATTATGATACCTAACCTCATACCATTTATAAATACATTTATTTCTATATTTATTAATTAATTTAGTATTATATGAAAATATTAAGTTAGCTTAGTTGTTTGTTATCTGTTCCTGACGTCCGCGGGTTACAAAATGGCGGCCACTGAAAATCGGTGTTCAGGTTTCAAATCCGAACCAAATTCCATTTAGCCATTTCGTGGCGTCATCCACGTCTTTATAAATAAATTTGTTTTCTTTGTGTTATTGTTATTGTACGTCATAAATAAAGTTTTTATATAAATTTACATAAAGTTCTTTTCAATATGACTAAAACGCAAGTAAAATTTGTCTTAGTCCAATCAATTTATATAACGCGAGATCGCGGATGACCTAAAATAAAACTAATAATGAAACCATCGAATTTTGGTGGGCATAAGATTTGTTCCTTATCCAATTATTCGCTCGAAATGGTATTGCCCAACCGAACTGTCGCTGATAAAAAAGAAAATGAAAAACTTATGTTAACTGATAATAATAATTATACAATGCGCATTGTTACCAATAACTTATCTTCACTTTACATCATTGAATAGTCACGTATAATTAAACACTTGTGAAATTCAAAATCTGCTACGGGAATTTATAAATGTGATTCATTTAATTTTCATTTTATTCTGTTTTAGTGTTTGGTATCGAGATGTCTCGATATTTTTTCGTCATATTTCTGGCTCATGTCATTCAGGTAAAACTATACTTTTTTGACACATTGGAAATAAGTTGTTATAGTTAGCAATTCGCTAAATTTTATTAATATAATTAAATAGTTTGAAATTTTCATATATATTAAGATTCATATTTCCATTCAAGATAGGCATACGAAATGTTACAATTTCACGATTCTACCTACATAATTTCCTTAGTTATTTGATATATATACCTATAGACATCCAAATTCTGCAGTTAAAAACTGCATTGATAAAGTTTATGGATTTTATTAGCTTTAATTGTGTTTGTTTCAAGGATCAATCTTAAGTTCCTTTTCTATTTGTATTTTCTGAAATGCGATTCTTATTTGTTTTTAGAGTGCATTCGGCCAAGTTCTTGGAAATGGGCTGATCAATAACTTCCCAGGCACCTGTGGTAATGGGCTTGCTGCAAATACGATAGCCAACAATTTAGCATATGGAAACGGTATAGCTAATAACTTTGCTCCAAACAACGTGGCTAATGCTGCATTAGCCGCGAATGCAATAAGCGGCTTTGCTGGGAACCCAATAGCCGCTACTACAAATGCAGCGCTAACGAACGTCGCTGTAGGTAATCTCGCTGCGGCCAATGCTGCTAGTGCTAGCGTGGGTTTGGATACTCTTTCTTTGGGCGGTGTACCAATATCTGGGGTTGCTCCAATTGGTTTTGGCGACGTTGCAGTGACAGGAGAGTTACCTGTTGCCGGTTCTACTGCTGTAACAGGGAATGTGCCTGTCATCGGCTACGTAACCTTCGAGGGATACCTTCCAGCGGGCGGAATGGTTACACTTGCAAGTAACTGTGGATGTAATGGCGATATAGCAATCTAATTACAATGATACTCGTATTTATTAGTCAAATTATCAGCTTACATGTTTTTATTACCATACTTGTAATTTAATGCAATATTTGAAACTGAATATTCTGTAGACTTTTTTTAAATTGTTTTAATTAGATATACAGACTCAGCCGTCTTCCGATACGTTGTAAAATTAAAGGGTGTGTCAAAAAAAGACAAAATTTTATGTAAAACTAGTTGATCGGAGAAAGGGTTGTTTTGCCATATAATTTATTTTTATGTGGCAAAGTTGCTATCAATTTAGCACATCAACCATGTGCTCTAAAATATAGACTATTTATTAGAAATGGAAAGACTCATATTACCAAACAAAAATATCGCCGATATGTCGATATTGGTATCAGAGACTTTCTTAACCCCTCGTTTGCACGAGAGGATTTTTGTCGTGCGTTAAAATTACGTCGAATTTAAACAAATGGGTATCCAGGTATCTGTTCACACGACAGCGTATTTAAATCGCGACGTATTTTATCGTGCAGTGTTCCATTTTAGTCGTTAGGGCAAGGGCTAAGCTGAATATACCATACGAAACTTCTTATAACGCCTATTGCGGAATTTTTACGCGACGTATTTTTTACGCTCGTCCGAACGAGGCGTAATTATAATATTTTTTACAACGTCATGTAAGATGGCCTTGGCTGTGAGCGTGAAATATTTTTAAATTAATAATTCAATTGTTAATGAGAGTTTTTGTTATGAAAAGAAAAAAACCGTCGAATTAAATAAATTTAATTGTAACAGTTTTTTATTTCCGAGTGCACCTATGTTTAACTATGTGTGTAGAGTTACCACTTTTGCCTAGGGTCTCGCCAGGACGCATTTTCATTTTTTTAACTCTATATTTTAGAGCTATGGATTAACATCCACTTTTCCCCCTAACACCTATATAATTAACATAGAGTTACAATAAGTATAGTAACTCTATGTTTTGAGTCAGACTCTAGATATATGTGATACCAAGTTATAAAGCGAGCGACAGACTTAGTGAGCACGGCTTATGATGAAACCAGTGGTACGGATAGAATGCATTCTACTTTATAACAAGGGTTATGCGGTTACCGATCGTTGAGATTGTGATAGTGAAGGTGTGCTTGTGTATTGGTGGTGGGTAGATAATGTTTATTAATTTTGCATGTATTAGGTATGAGAACGAATAGTACACTCTATATTTAGCATTACATATATTTTATTTTATCGCGGATTATATCAAAGTAATACTTTTATTTTTATTTTTATTTACAACAAAAATGTATACGTTTTGTCTATCTTAAATTACTTACACGCTAATACTATACAAATCATGCCCACGGGGAATGGTTCCAAGAGTGCTGGCATCGTTTCCGCGTTGAATCGCTAAGCTGAGTCTTTGTACGAAAAAGGAGCCAGCCCTCTTTTCACCCGAAGAGGCAATCTACCGAAGTGTTATAACGGATGAAAAACATTTTTGCACTTTGACTCCATGGCCTCAAGTGCAAACTGCACAAATATATAACTCTAGGATGAGAGATGATATTTTTATTACTTTTGTATTATGAACTTCTGAAAGTAACGCCTATTTCTAAAAATTAACAATGGCTATCATGGACGTAGCGAGGCACGGGCAAGGGGGGGCAGCTGCCCCCCCTTACACTGGAACCTGTAACACTGGGAAACTGTCAACTCGCAATATAGTGACACTTTTTAAGGCTTGCATAAGACCTATTATGCACCTCATCAATTCAAATTCCAAAATTATTTTATTTATTTATTTATTTAAAGCTATCAAAAAAAATATTTCTTGACATATTTTCACTTTTTTTTACCTCTCTTACTACTACTAATAAGAAATGCTCATACATTATACATATAAAACTCCAAAAAAATTAAAACAATAAATGATATAAAATCTACTACAAAAATATAGTCTAGGATTTTCTGTCCCCCTTGTATAGAATTCTGGCTACGCCCTTGATGGCTATAGTGAATGAATGATAAATTCTGGAAATGCGAGGCTAAGCATGTTTATCAAGCAGTTATCTATATTAATCTCTTCTCACATTGAAATTGAAAACAAGTAGAAAAGAAAATACTTAAAGTAGAAGGAAATACGACGATATTTTTTTTAGGTATAAACAAATTGGTTGGTTATTACGTATATTTTATCGGCTTGTTATTTTTTTGGAATCGACTATTTTTTTAGCGGAGAGTTTAGGAAACTTTTATTGGTTTCTATTTACTTATTTATGACAAGGCTGTATGTATATACGATGCCTTCAGTGTTCCTGTGCCCTGGTAATAATGCAGCAAGGAATCTAGTGTAGAGGTATGTAAAAAACAAAAAATTTGACAATCCTTTACCTACCAAATCTAATTCTAACTCTTATGAACATCTCAATATATCGCATAATTATGCAAGTGCGTCTATATTTACCTTTAAATGTTCCGTGTTACTAATAATAGCTTTTTTATATAACGATTAAAATTATGTTAATTTTTGTAGAAGTCTACACAGCCTATTTATTAAAGCGTATTTACGTTCAGCGGCTAAACGTATTGCACTGCTTTTAATATCCCTAGATAAATAAAAATGCAGTAAAGTAATGGCCCGTTATAATCCCACTGCTGGGCATAGAGCCTCCTCTCTTCATTTCTGGAGAGAAGGGTTTGAGTTAAGACCTACTACGCTGCTCCATTGCGGATTGGTAGGTTACACATATCACCAGAATTCTCTAGAGATATGCAGGTTTCCTTACGATGTTTTCAATCACCGAAAAGCGTGTGATAAATAATTGTAATTTATCTTTTTAAATAGACACTTAAATTATAATAGAAAAACTCATTGGTCGGGTTTGAACTCGTGACCTCCTCGAAAGAGTCGCACGATTTCACCGCTGGGCTATCACAGCTCCTAGATACATAGCTACATATTTTTATATCTAACATAGCTTTATTAATAAGGTGTTCTCCAAATATTGTGATTCAAGGGCCATGAGATATACAGTTGGAAGAAACTTGGAGACAAATTTTAAAGTAGGCTAACAGCTGAAAGTGATCGCAAACACAAAAAAGCAATTTAAATATAAATTAGATATACTAATTAATGGGTTATTATTAAGCTACATTGTTTTTAAAGTAAAATTTATTTTATTATATCTTAATATTACTTTTGGCATTTGTAAAGTTAATAACTTATAATTCCCAATTTCTTTGCGCGCTCTTCGTACTTCTTCTTCCAGACTCCATAGGGATCGTATTTGTCAGTTATCTCTTTCCAGATTGCCGACTCGTTCTTTATCACGTGGTTAATCAAAGTTGAAGCGCTTTCCAAATATTCGTCTGGACACATATCGCAACCTGTCTTGAGAGCTAATCGGATATTCTCTGCAAGAGACATAACGTTTTATAATATTAAATTCCATTAATAACGTTTTTAAGAATATATTGTACAATTATTAAATAACATGGTAATCAGATACATAGTTAATGTTTAGAGACCGGCTATACTCGAAAGTATAGCCGGTCTCTACACGCACCGACGAGCTGCTACACGCAGTTCCCGCCGCGATAACGCCGCATAAAGAACTCATGAATATGAGCGCCGTATGGGTTTGAATCTATTAGGGCTCATTCGATAAAATAAAACATGAGTATAGCCGGTCTCTAAACATTAATTAAGAATACCACTCCCGTTAGTTTAAATTCAGATACATAGTGTTAAAATTAAAAACTTTATGACAAAAAGTAATGTCGATTGCTTCTACTTATACAAGTAATAATTTATATTATAAAATATATATATTATTATGTAATATATTATTTTTTCGAACATATTATATGCTATTCTTTCAGAACTTCCAAGATATTGGCTCCTGTGACTTGGTTTGCGACAACTTATCAAATGTTTAGGCACTCTTCACCTTCTATTACACAAGTGTATAATAAGCTTAAATGTGCCTAATCTATTATTCCAGTGGATTATTTGCTTTCGCACACTGAAGTGTTTAAGTATCATCAATAATGCAATGTGTTTTTTCCCTGTTCTCGACAGAAATACGGGAATTTTTTTATCCTATGTTTTACTCCGATATATGTGCTTTAATTGTGCCAAATTTTATCATTATCGATGCTTGTGATTAGCGGTGAGAGCGTAAATCACAGACAGACAGATTTTCGCATTTATGATATTAGTATGTATGAACTTGTGATTCTTCAACCTTGGTTATTGTTAGCACGGATGTTATATTGACCTAAACGGATATGAGCAGTACGGATATGATACCTTATCCGGAAATATACTTCAGGTAATGATAGTTATTTCCTGAGATTATACATCGTGAAGTTTATATCTATTATACAGTTGTTTTTTCTAACTTTGCCATTACAGAAGAGTAAAAAGCTATTAAAAGAGAGGCTGATACAGAAGCATCATCATCATCATTCTCCTGCCCTTATCCCACTCTAAGTGGGGTCGGCACAACATGTTACAAACATGGTCACATGATTTGGCTACGTATTTTACGACCGGCCGTCTGCCTGAGGTCAACTTACCTTAGTCGCCTTTTACGACACCTCGGTAAGAAATGAGGGTGGTCTATTCTATGCAGCCGGATACCACACGGCACATACCTTAGTCGCCTCTTACGTCACCTCGGTAAGATCGGAGGATGGTCTATTCTATTCTGCCGGATACAACACGGCTGATACAGAAGCGTATTACGTAAATGATAAGAATATGTGGATAACGACTTTTCGAATTTCACAAGACAGCAATGATAACATGTAACTAGTTAAAACAATCATATTTTGGAAAGAACAACCTCCGAGTTTTTTTGCTTTTCGGTAGGATCAGTTTTCCGAAGATGCAGTTTTCCGAGTAAAAAGTACTTAAAATAGTTGCATTACGATTTTGTCGTGGAGCCTATTCTCCTGATGATTTCGATTGCGGGGCGAAACGATCGTAGAGATTGTCGCAGTGAATGTGTGTTGTATTGGTGGTGGCGTTTTATGATACGTGTGGTGACTCGTCCTGTATGTATAAGATTGTCTACACTTAGCATTACATAGATTCTCTTAAACGCGGATTATAGCAAAATAATTCTGACAAAATTACAAATTAACAAATTTAATTGAATCAAGAATATTTTGAATTTGAATACCTTCGTTATTTATTCTAGTGATTTTAGTGATAATAATAATAATTATACAAAGCGGTCAATGAAGTATTTGCATTTACGTCATTTGGTTACAAGGCGGAACGTGGATCGAAATCAAAAGTGATGAGTTTATGCTTCTCTAGTGTAGTGAATAATGTAATTGGTAGAGATTAGAATGCTTAGTTATTCATTGAAATCTTTTTTTCTTACCAAACTTAAAACATCTTAAACTCCTAAACCTTGCAGTGTTTTGCACCTATAACTCTATTATATCGATCCATATAAAGTATGGGCTTCCTAAGTTTACTAAATTTTACTAAATACGCCTACTACTTTGAGAATGCCGAGCAAAGTTTAAACCTACTTAACAGTGGCTTACACCTAAACCCATATTATATAGATGTATAGAAAATATGGACTTCCTAAGTTTACTACGTCTACTACTTTGAGAATACTGAGCCAAGTTAAAACCTACTTATAAGAGTCTTTTTGTCTATTTGTATCTTCTTTAGATTTCAATATTCTCTTTCCTATCTCATCCTTTTTTTGCATCTTTATTTTTATTTATATCATCCCTATTTAAAATCTGCTCGATCTAGATGTTGTTCCTACTCTATTAATTCACAAAATTCACTTTTCCCAACGATCACATTCCCTTTGTCGTCCCAAACTACTCTTATCCTGTTTTTCGATTGGGTTTTCTATTATCTATATTTTAAAAACCCATGTTAGCGCTTGACACTTCTTCTTCTTTTTATTTCAAACCTTACAAGCAATGGTTAATGTTCTCGTTAATCTATAGAATCCGGCGTTACTTTGCAGAGATTCATAGTACAAAAGTCATATTATTTTTAATTTATTATTTATTAATTATTTTTTTGGATTTGCGAGTCAATCTCCTGATAATGCTTCGGTTGCGGGGCGAAACGATTGTTGAGTTTGTGACAGCGAACGGGTGTAGTGCTTGTATATTGTGGTAGTGTTAGTGGAGGTTTGTGCATGTGTTTTTACGAATTCTGCGTGTATCGGTTATGAAAAAACGGATATATTATATTTCCTATTTACTTCATCGCGGATCATAGCAAAATAATCGTATAAAATAATCTCTAACTATTACTTTTGTATTTTCGTGATTTTTTTATTATGGTATTTCATAAACTAACGTCTCGCAATATACAATTTATATTGGGTTCTGTGAATTTCGTCGCGTCAATTTAAGTTTTAAGGTTTGTGTTGTTAGATGCTCCCCAAGGAAATTTTGGATTTTTGTCCCCTGTTGGCCCGATAAGCTTCATTTCTACCAAATTTTATAAGAATGTTTATTAGATTAGTATGGATTTCTATCTCACCTTTAATTTTCTTTCCTACTGGCGTGCATTTCCCTTTATCCAGGAAGCAATTAGTGTACGCCATTAACAGTTTCTTATTCTCTATAAGTTGGTTCGTGTCAATGTTGTCATATCTGTGTATGCTGGCTGCTTTTACGACTGCCAAAAGGCAGCTCAGTACTACACAAAACTTCATAATCATCTGTAAAATTATGTCAATAGGTTTATTGAATTGGGACATATACAAACATTTGAGAAATTATAATTTTGTATTATTGAATAATTGTTTCATTCACCTGATACCTAAATTAAGGTTTTATATAAACAAGTTAAGTAAAACAGCTTGGCATCCTTTTCTTTTGGAGAGAAGGGTTGGATTTTAGACATATTCCCAAATTTCTCTAGACACATGCAGGTTTCCTCACGATGTTTTACTTCACCGAAAAGCGTGCGATAAGTTGCAAATATCCATTAAGCATAGAAAAACAATACAATCACAATCCCACTGCTGGGCATAGGGCGTCCTCTCTCCGTTTCTGGAGAGAAACGTTGGAGCTAAGACCTACCACGCTGTTCGAATGTGGATTGGTAGGCTACACATATCCTCAAATTTCTCTAGACACATGCAGGTTTCCTCACGATGTTTTACTTCACCGAAAAGCATGTGATAAGTTGCAAATATCCATTAAGCATAGAAAAACTCAGTGGTGCCTGCCCAGGTTTTGAACCCATGACCCCGTGGGCAAAAAGTCACACGGGCGTACAGTTTGGGTATAATAATTATATATATTTTTTCTGTATACTTTAAAGCATTATTGTATATGTTATCCGATAATCGTATTATTTTGTATCTAGAGTGGTAACTAAAGGGGGGGGGCTATATATTTATAAATATTATATACAGAATAGAATTTAATGGAATCTAGAAAAATAATTAAAAGTCAAAATAACTGCCTCCTACTTACTGTAGTAGGAGGCAGTTATTTAGCAAAGCTTTAATCAGGTATAGATGACACTCACAATAATTTTAGCATTTTGATATATTACAACATAGCTCATTTAATAAAATAAATAATAATATTTTCAAAATTGTAATAACATAAATAAATAAGACTCTACTAATTTTAATAAGAGATGCTTGGCTCGATTCGAAAGCTGAACTCCTTTGATTCTTTTTGTTCGTTAAAAGATTTATATGACTTTTTTCCACAAATTTTGTATATCTACACAAACGATTATTTTAGAAAACGGAAATTAGTATATGACTTTTAATTTACAAAATAAATTAAAACAAAATATTTTTTGCGATCTTTTAATAATTAATTGGTCGTGAGCCGTCGTGTTTTATTATTATCTTTATTTTCAGAAATATTAAGCGATTGTTTTTATATTTTTATTTATTTACTTTACTGTGCATCACAGATAACAAAACAGGAAAGGGAAAACAGCATTAAAAACAGGAAGTATAAATTGTAACGTACGAAAGGCCCTTATCGCTTAGTAGCGATTTCTTGCATACTACCTTTGGGTTAAGGAGAACTGATATGATTGCATGGGTCACTATTCTATAGTTAAATACATATTAATAAAGCACATAAATACACAGACGAGAGATCTACATATCAGTTTCCATAGATTATAGACATATCAGTTTCCATAGACAAATATCAAGATATATTTAACTACGTAAAACTTACTTTTACGCACAATTACGATCACTCAACCCAACAATGACTTATGAACATACAGCAATCGCAAACTGTATTTATAATGAGAGTTAGCTGCAAATAGTTTATGTGGCCCCGAACGCGTTAATATTTATCTGTGAAAATTGATCTTGACCTAGTTTTAAAGAATAAATATGTTAATAAATAATATTTCCGGCTTAACTACGTAAAATTATTCAGTATTTCTAACTAGTTCGAATCCAGCATCGATCTTACTTATAACCTTATTCTCCTTGTCTTGAAGCAAATCTTGTTAATAATTTATAAAAGAAGGAGTTAATTTGAAGAATTTTATAGTTTTTTTTATTTTGCTATAATCCACGATTACTAAGAAAATGTATACAATGCTAATTGTAGGAAGTATGCAAAAGTAAGAAATAGAAAACTAGAAAGCATGCAGGACAAAATCGCAAACTACCATTGAGGTCGTCGTAGTGAATGTGTGTAGTGCTTGTGTAGTGTGTTGTGGAGAGTGGTATTTTGTGATACGTGCGATAACTAATCCTGCATGTATAAAATATGAGTACGAATTTTATTTCTACACTTAGCATTACATAGCTTTTCTAAAGCCTTTGACAAGGTAAATCATAAAAGGCTGATACATAAATTATATGAATTTGGAATAACTGGGAGCCTGCTTAATTGGTGTGAATCTTATATTACAAACCGTTTCTCACGGGTAGTGGTAAATAGTAGTCAATCAAACCCTTTTGTAGTATCCTCTGGTATACCTCAGGGGTCGATACTAGGACCATTATTATTTAATGTTTTCATTAATGACATAACATGTGTAGTAAAACATAGCGCAGTTTACCTATTTGCTGACGATCTCAAATTGATGAGGACAGTGAAAAACGATGCAGATACTAACTTCCTCCAGGATGATATTAACAACATTCGTGATTGGTGCAGAAAAAACAAAATGTACTTAAATACTGCTAAATGTTTGTACATTAGGTTTACCAGGAAACGCAACCAATACCTATCAAAATACTTTTTAGATGGATTAGAATTAAATGAGGTCACGACAATTCGAGATCTAGGTATTCAGATGGACGGAAAACTTCGTTTTTCAGATCACGTGGATAAAATTGTAAAGGAAGCAAATCGATCTTTAGGGTTTGTTCTAAGATATACGAAAGGCTTCAAAAAGCCAGCTACTGTCATACAATTGTATAACTGCTACGTGAGAAGTAAGCTTGAGTACTGTAGCATGGTGTGGAATCCTAATTTCAAAATTTACGAAGACAGAATTGAAAGAGTACAAAAGAAACTAATTCGCAGGTTAATCTACCGCTATAAACCCTCGAATAGTCACAAAACATACAGAGACAAATTGGAACAATTCCACCTTCAACAGCTATCTTCTCGCCGATCTCATTTAGATCTATGCTTCCTCCATAAAGTATTGAATGGCTCTATAGATTGTCCTTCCCTGTTAGAGGAATTTAAAAATTAATGTTCCCCTTAGAATTCCACGCCACCCGGGTAATAATATGCTTGTAGTTAAAGCCTGCAGGACTAAATTAGGTCGAAACTCACCAGTTGTCCGCATTTCTTGTCTATACAATGATTATACGAAGAAAATCCCAGACATCGATATACACTTCGACAATATTGTCAATTTTAAATTGAAACTAATAAAAATTTACTTACCTCACCCATAATAAATAATAAATATTAAAAACAGAAATTATAATAAATCTACATTAAAAATAATAATTATTCGTAAAATATATAAACATTACTAACACTAATATTAAATGATTTATTAATTATGTAACACATAGCATGCTGTGGTTACCTGTAATTGTAAGAACAGTTAGATTTAAATCATGTGAAATGTACCATATAAATATTGTAATTACTGTCTCTTATGTTGGCTATGGTTGGTAGGTTGGTAAATAAATAAATAAATAAATAAATTACATAGAATTTCTTAACAATCGCGGAATATATAAAAAAGTTTTTTTTTACAAAAATTAAATCAAAGTACTGATACCCGCGACTTTGGTTCGCCTTTTTTTATCCTAGAAAGTAAAAAAGATTAAATAAAAATAAATAATTAAAATTAATAAATTCATGTTCATTTTAAAGAGATTTTTATCGTGGATTTATATTATTTTTACCTTTGTATTATACATCTCCACGTACTGCATAAAATATTATTAATAATTAATCATTGAACCGTGTAGTATATAGTAGTGGTAGAATAGACCAACCTCATTTCTTAACGAGGTGTCGTAAAAGGCTACTAAGGTAAGTTGACGTCAGGCAGGCGGTCGGTCGTAAAATACCTAGCCAAATCATATAACAACATGTTTAAAACATTTTGTTATATGATTAGAGTGGGATAAGGCCAGGCTAATGATGATCACTGAACTAATACGGATAGTTTTGTTTTTAAGTATAATGCATTAAGGATATTTAAAGTAGTAAAGTAACGGCCTGTTATTATCCCACGCTCTTCTTTCGGAGAGAAGGGTTGGAGCTAAGAACCACCACGCTGCTCCAAATGCGGATTGGTTTGTTATACATATCCCCAAAATCCTCTAGAGAATCTAGATCTATTTGTACAGAAAGTTATCCATATGTATAAAACAAAATTTGATGTATATCATAGACATACGAGAGGTCACAGAAAGCTTACTATACCTGTGTCGCGACTCAGAGTTAGCAACTCTTTCGTTGGTCTCGATATTCGCTTCTACAATAAAATTCCGCAAACGTACGTAAAGCATATTCCAAATTGAAGATTATTTGGATGATGGAAATGCCTGGAATTGAAAATCCTTTCAGCTTTATAAAAGTCTGCGGTTTAATATTGAAAAAATTTACCGCCAAATTTCTTGCTCGTTCTTCTCGGTAAGAGCAACATTCCGAACCTGTTGTAGGTTAATTAATCATATTGACCCTTGACGATTTAAAAATGTTTGGAAAAGCTTATTTGAATAAAGATTATTTTGATTTGATTTGAGATATATAAGTTTCCTCACGCCGCCGTGTGGTATCCGGCTAAGTAGAATAGACCACCCTTATTTCTTACCGAGGTGTCGTAAAAGGCGACTAAGGTAAGTCGACCCGCCGTGTGGTATCCGGCTGAGTAGAATAGACCATCCTCATTCCTTACCGAGGTGTCGTAAAAGGCGACTAAGGTAAGTTGACCGACCGTGTGGTAGCCGGTAGAGTAGAATAGACCACCCTCTTTCTTACCGAGGGGTCGTAAAGTATGACGTCAACTTACCTAAAGTTGACGTCAGGCAGGCGGCCGGTCGTAAAATACGTAGCTAAATCATGTAACAACATGTTAACATGTTGTGCCGACCGCACTTAGAGTGGGATAAGGGCAGGAGGATGATGATCAATTTAGACGAATAAATTTTAACAGAAAAACTCAGAGCCTACCCAGGGACTGAACCTTTGGCCTTATCGAAAGCGTCACACGATGTCACTGCTGGGCTATCAACTTCCTTATTTCTACATATCGACGTGAACTGGCAAATTGTCCTATCTTATTTTTGACAAGTTTTCAGGAAGAAGAATAAACGTGATTATTAATAAATTCGCAATAATTTTTATGTAATAAAAAACAATTGACATTAAATATATTTATTTATTTTCTAATTTTCTAGTAGATAATTTATGTTGATACGGTAAATGATGGGCAGTGGTAGCTAATGCTGTTAGAAAGTGATTTGGCTTAAAATTGAGATAGGACATATTGCCGGTTCACAATCGACATTTATATTCGTATCGGTGGTTCCCTGGCAGTATGCTCGCTACCTGTGTACCTTTCTCCATCGGATTAATATGAAATTGTAATAGGCAGACAAATAGAACGACAGAAGAACGAAATGAAATAAAAGTATAATCAGTACACCAGTATATTAATAAGACTGTGTTAGCCAATATGAAATTACAGGAACATAAAATGTATTTTAGAAGACAACGCCTCTTTCTTTCGCTTCCTTTTCATACTTCTTCCTCCAGGTGCCATCTGAATCGTACTTGTCGGTGAGGTCTTTCCAAATGACCGGCTCGTTTTTGATCAAATGGTCAGTCATTTTTCCAAGGCTATCTTTTTGGCTCTCAGTACATTTTGCACAGCCCGTTTCCAGAGCATCTTGCATGTCTCCTGTAAAATGAATGGTGTTTTATAATTTTTATAATAAACTAGTTGTCCAGTCACTCGTTGCTCGAATTCCTCTAGAAACAGAACTCAGCAATTTAAAAAAAATGCTTCGATCGCCTTCAAACTTACAGGATCATCCGCTGGGTCATTCTAAAGATTGTCTCAAAATGACATTTAAATTGGTCCAGATTTTTCAGCGTCTATAGAGGGCATACATACCATACGTTTTTATATATTACAGAAAGTTAAATCAATATGTGGGATGACCAATGTGTGTGGACACGGTCATCCTACACATTTTAAACATAAAAGTAGTTTTTGTGCGTTAACCATAAGAGATAGAGACATGCTATCGCTGACTTTTTTGTAGTATTTATATAGATCTACAATTCTTTTATACATTACTTTAGCGTATCTCTGCTGGTTTACGCAGCGGACGCGACTATAGATCCCAGCAAGCAAGTTTTTTAACAACCGCGCGATCTCTTCATTACAATTTACATAATACCGATATGTACTATTTACCTAAACCATCCGGAAGTATTTTACTATCTTTTGGTGAAAACCGTACAAAAATCCGTTCAGTAGATTTTGAGAAAATCGATTACATACAGTCAGACAGCTTTTTGGAACTTTGTTTTATAATAAGTATAGATAAGTAAAGTAAGGGTCACAATCCCGCTGCTGGGCATAGGAATCCTTTCGCCGTTTTTGGAGAGAATGGTTGGAGCTAACACTAGCTAGCTAGAGCTGGAATAATTAAGTAATTTTTCTTACCTTTAAGTCTTAAACCTTCAGGAGTGCATTTCCCTTTTTCAAGAAAGCAGTCGGTGTAAGCTGTCATCAGTCTTTTATTCGCTATTATTTCATCGACGTCGAGATTATCATATTTGTATTGTGCGAACACTACCACCAGAAGGCAGCTCAATACCACAAACGACTTCATAATTGTCTGTAAAATTAAATAAAATTATATCATAACTTTACTTAACATCCTCGTCGACCAATGGAAGTCCACTGCTGTACATAAGTCTCTTTATGGGATCTCTACACCACACGATCCTGTGCCGCTTTGATTCGACTTTTTTTTATTCGAGACCAAAATACCATGTTCATATTTTTTTATTTTTTTAAATAAACATAATGTATGTAATAACATTACATACAGTCTTTATGTCCGTGACCTATTTTAGTTAAGCTATATTTGTATCTTTTAATTTACTTGTACTTATAAAAGAAACTTACTCTAATGCTAATACAATAAATATTTTCAAATTTAATTATTTTTAATTTTTTTTTATTATAATTAATAATATTGTTATAGTTTTTTTTTGGTATTTTATTTATTTTTATTTTTTTCATAAATTTCTTTGTATTTTTGTATTTTTTTTTTATTTATTGATAAAGCTTACCAACTAGACATCGTATACATTAATAAACTAATATAAACATTCAATATATCATCTTTTCTATATGTTTCCAAATTACAGGTACGCACAACATTTACATAACACTTCAAACAATAATTGATGCAAATCTTGATATAAAAATGAAAAACAAAAATATACACTTGAAAAATATAAAAGCAAAATATAAAATTTCAATTCAATTGTTCAATACTTTTATTCGTACTCATATTTTCGTGTTCATATTTTTACGATATTTTGATTATTATGAACTCACCTATATACACTGATGCTGCAGAATGTTATGATCAGTTATGAACACAGACTCCTGTATTTATACTGATAGAAGTCCTCGAAACATCTTTGCTTCTCGTTTAATCATTAGTCAATTTTCGGTTGTTGTCTAAAAACTCGTTAGCATACAGACGGTTTATTTTTTTTCATGCCAATTATTTTTTATTACTGAATAAAATACGGATTAGTCGATTATTCCATAACCTTATTTCTTATAATGTACTAAAAAATAAATATTATGATATTACTTTTATAACAACTATTGACAAAACGTATTTATATATTATTGATGGTTGGTTTTTTTTATGAACTAATTCTTTTATTATAGCTGTGATGACCTAGAGGTGAAAGCGTGTAACTCTTTCGAGAGAGTTACGATATCAAACCTCGTGTTTTGAGCTTGCTGTGTAACCAATGAGTTTTCTGATAAAACTATAAACTATAAACTTTTACTTCAACGTTTACAGTTATTTCGTCCCGCGTGTGGTATCCGGCTGAGTAGAATATACCACCCTTAGTTCTTAACGAGGTATCGTAAAAGGCGACTAAGGTAAGTTGACCCACCATGTGGTATCCGGTTGAGTAGAATAGACCACCTTCTTTCTTACCGAGGAGTCGTAAAATACGACTAAGGTAAGTTGACGTCAGGCAGGCGGCCGGTCGTAAAATACGTAGCCAAATCATTTGACAACATGTTTGTAACATGTTGTGCCGACCCCACTTAGAGTGGGATAAGGGCAGCAGGATGATGATGTTTACAGTTATTTCCTGTTTGTAAACTATAAATAGCATTGATACTATCAAAATGATTTTGATTTCATTTCTATTATATAAATGTATTAAGAATCTTCCAAGAAACTGCACTATGGAACTACCGAGGAATTCCATTATCATATTACATTCAACACTTTACTACCAAAACTGTTCAAAAGCAAAATGCTATTTTTGGTTAATATTTTGCTACAACAACGCACAGATAGACCATAACGGTTCATAGGTTTTTATAGAAAACTCATTTTTGCATGTCCGAGGTTCAAACCCGTCTCACCGGTTGGTAATCACGAAAAGATATAAAAGTAAAATAGCGGCTTGTGTTCCACTATACAGCTAATGCTTTCTATAATTTATAGAATAATTTCTACAATTAGGCGTTACGTCACGGAGATCCATAATAGAAAAGTAAGAATTAAATTATTTAGTTATAACCCGCGATGAAACCGTGACTTTCTTTTGATATATATTGATAGCTTAGATCTAAAAAACCTATCCATTACTATAAATTACTAAGATATCCACAGAATTTACTTAAAAAAGAATACATACGTAATTGCTGGAAAAATAAACATGATGTACATCATGTACATCATGTTTATTATATAAAGAAAAACCTTTTTTATTATAACACATATATAAATAATCAACTAAAATAAATTTTATGTACGTTGTATCTAACTCAATTAAGCCTAATTTTGAATTAGAGCAGTTTAATACTAAGCGTGCTATATATAAAGTGCACAAAGCGACTAAAGCACTAACTTTCGACTAAAGTAAAACAACGATATAAGAGTGAGAGTATCGTTCAAAGAGTTGAAAAATTCCACACACTGAAGCGCTTTAAGACAATTGAAGAGCTTTTGATATTTTAACAGCAAAAAACAGGTAAATTCAATCAGTCATTCTTGGAATTTTATATAAGATAGAATAAGATTTGCATAGAAATCGTACAAAAAATACAAAATACTGAGTTTCAGATGGTAAAACGTCGCGGATGTAAAATATTTTTGCGTCATACAGTTATATAACTAATGTTGTTTATTCTTCAAATAACAACAAAAAACAAAGTTTATAATGCATTATACACCTCTAAGCTTCCTATCGTCCATAGAAACAAGTTACTTTATCATATAATTCCAATTGCGTTAAAAAATTACGTATGCAATTTTAATATAAATTGTTTAATTAAGTACAATGATACGTTTCATAATATACTTAATCTATAATAGTTCTTAATTACCATTAGATATATTTTTTCTGTATATCTAATGCAATGAAAAAGGTCACTCTTTGTCTTTATATCAATTAAATAGCACGAGGAAATAACTTAGATAAGAAATTAACGTTATTCCATATATCTTTAATTTCTTAATTAATTTTTTAATCTTGCCCAAAAATCGAGTAGAACATAATTATGTATTTATTTTAAAATGTGCACGTGTATCGTAGTTATTGATTCTAATAGGCTTAATCCTACTTCCTACTATCCTACTAATATTATAAATGAGGAAAAAGTTTGTGAGTATGGATGGATGTTTGTTACTCTTTCACGAAAAAACTATTGGACAGATTTGGGTGAAATTTTATAGTTGTATAGGTTGTACATCAGAATAACATATAGGCTACAATTTGTAATGATTTTATGTAATATAACGATATATGATAATAAGGTCGGAAAAAATCTGGCCTCTAAGAGCTATCTTGGCGTACGCTGCCTAAACCAATGGAGTTACACAAAAATGATGTACGGTAGTATTGTTTGTCTTAGAAAGTTCTAAATAAAAGTCCACGACAGCATATATCCACCTTTTATGTGGAAGTCACTAGGAGCAAAATTGTGAATCATAAGTTCAATTAAATTATATGCTATTTTACAATGCACATTTTAGTATATTTATCAAACTCTCATCAAAAACCAGTACTCGTCGCTTTTAGTATTTCATGTAGATAAAGTTTGTCTTTCACACTAAGTAATTTTTTGGCTGGATAGTTATCACGATATGATAGACTTGAATTGAGCGCCACAGAGTGCCTAATATGCGTGGTGCGCGAAGACTGTATGTAATCCGCCAGTTTTGAAGTAAGATATTTGAAATTTTTGATATACGAGTAATTAAATATAGCTATTTTTTAATATTAAGTAAAAAAAAATTAAATCTAAAATCATCTGTCGTAAAACTCATGACCTGTCGTGGAGTGGCAGACCAAATTCCACGCGAGCGAAGCCGCGGGAAAAAGCTAGTAAAATATAAAATGAAGTCGTATAATACTCCAAAATACTGATTATTGCGGTAGGCTTAGCCTATCCGTAATTGTTTCGACAGAGCTTGCTAAGGTATTTTACTGATTTTTATCTTAGGTAAATAATAATACACCATTGGATGTTCACGAAAAGTTAAAAAAACCCAAAAGTTCTATTATGAGTTTTTCATTTAATGCTTACATTAATTTAATAAGACTATATTACGTTGCGTCACAAATGGCCGATTTTTTTTTATTTGAAATACTGACACACATGGTCGTAAGTCCCCAAAGTGACTTAATAAATCAAATCATGTGACAACATGTTTGCAACATGTTGTGCTGACCCCACTTAGTGGGATAAGAGCAGGAAGAAGAAGAAGAACACAATTACAATATATTCCAATACTTAAATTTTTTGAGGGTAACCAACCAATTCTTAATGCACTTAAATAATCTACGAGTATAAGCTATTTAACTAAATAAAGTCTAATTTTTTGTTTACTAAACCACGCAAAACAAATTTGACAAATGTTATAAAAACCTTAACTATTATGTACATATAATTAATTGTGTGTCACATTAACTATTTTTACTATTATTTACAACATTTTCCTTAAAGTACGGTTGTTTATGCTAAATATATTCGTACGTTATTATACGCTTTTTGGTGAAGGAAAACATCGTGAGGAAACCTGCATATCTTTAGAGAATTCTAGGAATATGTGTTTCCTACTAATCCGCAGTGGAGCAGCAAGGTAGATCTTAGCTCCAATCATACTCTTCATAAAACTGAGAGAGGGAATAGGCCTCTATCCCGGCAGTGGGATAGTAACAGGCCATTACCTTACTTTTTTTTAAAGGCATATGACCGGATCTAAGTCTAAATGCTGTAACTAAAATATTTCTGTTCAACGCTATTAATAAGCCATGGTATATGAGGAGGTTCAGTTTGAATATTCCTATATGCAACTAGTTCTAAGTATTATTTTGAAAAAAGCCACCGTCGAGTTTCTTGCTGGCTCTTCTCGGTAGGAACAACTTTCCGAACCAGCAGTAGAGTTGACGATTCCAACGCACTTGTTTACAAGTTTACTTGTATAAAGACGAATCTCAATTTTCAACGATCTCTTATCGAAAGGCACAAGAAAAGGACTGGCATAGTATAACGCTTTTAAATTTACGTTACTATTCATATTAGTTAAACTTTTTTGAAAAAAGAATATATTGAATCTAATTGATGAGATTAAGGTTAACGATATCGTTTACTTGGGAGCGAATATCAACAACACAGGCTCTTGTGAAAAGGAGATCAGAAGGCGAATCGGTATGGCCAAGAATGCCATGACCCAGCTACGCATAATTTGGAGAGATCGCAACATATCGCGCAAGACGAAGATAAGACTGATCAAATCGCTGGTGTTCTCCATTTTTAGTTATGGCTCGGAGACATGGACGCTCAAAAAAGCCGACCGTGATCGTATTGACTCTTTCGAGATGTGGTGTTGGCGCAAGATGCTACAGATTCCGTGGTCAGCCTTCCGAACGAACCAGTCTATCCTTCGCGAATTAAAAATCAAGGACAGACTATCCACAATATGTCTGCGAAGGGTCATGGAGTTCTTTGGACACATCGCCAGGAAAGACGGCCATAATCTGGAGCAGCTCTTGGTCACCGGCAAAGTGGATGGTAAACGGCCGAGAGGCCGCAGCCCCATTAGATGGTCTGACCAGATCCGCTCCACCCTGGACACCAAACTCCACGACGCACTCCACATGGCCAAAGACAGAAACAGATGGAAGGAAGTCTTACGTCAGAGTCTGCTTCCTAATCGTAGGGATCACGACCCTCAGTAATGAGGAATTCGACGCGAGGAGGAGGAGGAATCTAATTGAATTGAATTATATGTGGGCACTGAATTTCACGCATAACAAATCGATATAAACATTATACATGCGAAATTCTATCTGTCTGTTGCGCATTCACAGCTTATCCGCTAGAGCAATATTTATGAAATTTCTCACATAAGTTCATAAGTTTCCTTTGCGAACAGAATTCTAACCTATATTTTAAAAAACAAAATATAAATAAAAAAACATAAATTATAAATAATAAATAAATAAATACATAATTGAGCATATAATAATTTATATTTATTTATTATTTATATTTATTACTAGCTTTTAAATGGAACTTCGTTTGCGTAGACTGCGGTCTTATTATTTGAGTAAACCGTTATACTTATATATAATATTGTTAAAGTGGGTTAACCCTAAAAGCTAGATATATTCTGTCGCGGATTTTGATTTAAAAATTTTAGAGAGGTCCAATTTTGTAGTACATGATTTTTGAATAACTTTCACCGTTTACTTAGCGCACGCAAGGAAAGTTTTAAATTTTTCCGTTTCCAAAATATTTTTTATTGCTCCTATTCATCTTAGCATGATGTTATATAGTTTATATCCTTCCTCGATAAATGGATTATCTTACACTCAAATAATTTTTCAAATCGGTCCAGTATTTCCTGAGATTAGCGCGTTCAAACAAACAAACAAAAAAACAAACTCTTCAGCTTTTTTTTTTATCGAACTGACTGTATGTTGTTAGCCCTAATGGCTTTTACAGCGTCACCGGGCGGGACGGGCGAGCGCAGAAGCATCGTCGAGGTTGCGAAATGCAGAGAGTAAAGCGCAAAAGCTCTACTTAAGTCGGGGAACGTCGTCCTAAGGGTGCCTCCTGTGAGGCCGGACGCCGCGTAGTGGAGGGTTTATGGTTTGATTTAGATTAGTAATTGCGTCATCGGAAGTGTGGCGAGAAGCCACGACCGACCGACGTCAGAAAACTGGGACCTCGTCTTCGCCGGCGAAGACGCTGTGTGTGTGTATTGTGTGTTTCTGTGTCTTCAGCTTTATTTATTGGTATAGAAGTATAGATGACGTGCAAGAGTGTCTCGAGTACGACTTGTGTACAACAACATACTCTATAAAATATATCGTACACTTAGTATTAAAGTAATCTAATTAAAAAAAAAGTTGTTTTGTGACGAATTACAATAATGCGTAGCATAGTGGCTACAAAACTCGTGAGCATTAAAAACAACATTTACTTGGAAAAGCAAGAAAACAAAATTTTTTAATAGTTTGTAGCGTGATGTTAAAGATAGCTTTGCGATTTTGTCCTGGAGTCTATCTCCTGATGATGCTTCGGTTGGGGCGAAACGATTGTTGAGTTTGTGATAGTGAACGTATGTAGTGATTGTGTATTGTGGTGGAAGTGGTGGAGGTTTGAGCATGTGTTTTTACGAATCCTGCACGTATCGGGTATGAAAATACGGCTAGTCCACTATACATTTAACACTATATATATTTTCTATTTACTGTATCGCGAAGAAGAAAGAAATAACTAATTTCACTCCAACTGAAGCCCTATCAAGTTTTAGTAACCTTACAACTGTTGAAGCGTAAAAGAAATAAAGCAACTGCAATATCAATGTGCTTATGGTTTTATTGAACTTGAAACAGTGATTGTAAAAATACAATTGAAACATTTTAGTAGACGATGCCCCTCTTCTTTGCTTCTTCTTCGTACTTCTTCCTCCATACTCCGCTGGGGTCGTATTTGGCGGTCATCTCTTTCCATACGTCTGGTTTATTTTTGATCATGTGATCAGTTATGGTTGCAACGTCATTTTTCTGCTGTTCCGTGCAGTCTGCGCAGCCCGTTTCTAAACCTTTCTGTATATCTCCTGTAAAGAGATAAGTTTTCATTCTAAATAACTCAAGTAAAACTAAGAAATAATAAAAGTCTACGTTATACTTGCGTCCTTGGCTTTTGTACTTGAATGTACAAAAGCCTACATAAACGATCACGACGAACAAGCCTACGAAACGACGAAAAAATATATTCTAAGTGAAATATATTTTTTTTAAATTTGGGTATTTAACATTTTCTGCCGAACAGTATCTGTTGAGTAAAATAGATCAACCTCATTTTTGTCGAAGTGTCGTAAAATGCGACTAAGGTAAGTTGATGTTAGAAAGGCGGCCGGTCGTAAAATACCAAATCACGTAAAAACATGATGTGACGACCCCACTTGGAGTGGTATAAGAGGAGGAGAATTATGAATGATGACGATTTTTTAACACCGACGGAGCAACGTTATTACACGTTAAATTTGATAAACACTAATTCAGACAACGTTTAGACACGCCGGAAAAATTGTCTTTCTTTAATCAACGGAAGAAGCGTCTTTGCGGCGTATCTTTTAAATTTTTTGACATTAATAGTAATTTCTTTATTCTGAGAAAACGTAAAGGCGTACATCAGACATCTGAAAACGCATATGCGTCTATCAAATTGTTAATAAATATTAGGTTTGTGTTAAAACATTCTGTTTAGAAATGGCCTTAAAGTCTTTGATAGCCCAGCGGTGAGACCGTGAGACTCTTTCGAGGGGAACATGAGTTCAAACCCGGGCAGGCACCAATGAGTTTTTCTATTAAAACTCATGAGTTTTAATAGAATGTGTCTAATTGATAATTGCAATTAATCACACGCTTTTCGGTGAAGGAAAACATCTCGAGGAAACCGATTTCCGCACGATGTTTTCCTTCACCAAAAAGCGTGTGATAAATTGCAATAATCAATAAGACACATAAGTTTTAATATAAAGAAAAACTCATTGATGCCCGGGGTTTGAATCTATGATCGTCTCTAGAAAGTCACACGGTCTCACCGCTGGGCAAACACAGCTTTTTAGCTGCATGGGGTATGAGCCCGTAACCTCTAGTAAGATTCACACGGTCTCACCTTTTGACTAACACAGCTTTCGACCTCAACTATTCGCTTAAAATAACAGACTGAACCTTACCTTTAATAGTCTTAGCCTGAGGAGTGCATTTCCCTTTGTCAAGCATGCAATCGGAGTAAGCATTGAAGAGCCTGTCATTAGTAATTAACTCGTTTATGTTCTCATACTCGTAAACAGTAGCGGCCAACGCCACAGCTAAAAGGCAGCTGAGTACTACGATCTTCATCATCTGCAAAATTGAAAGTTTAAAGTTGGATTGATCTACCCACCTGTAAATATTCAGAATGTTATAGCAAAAAAATCAATGGGTTGCACTGAAAAAGTGCCGGCAGAAGTGAAAACTTGAATATTGACGTTGTGCATTTTCGATTGTGCATCTATATCTATACTAATATATAAAGCTGAAGAGTTTGTTTGTTTGTTCGATTGCTTGAACGCGCTAATCTCAGGAACTGCTGGACCGAATTGAAAAATTCTTTGAGTATAAGATAGTCCATTTAGCGAGAAAGGCTAAAGGCTATATCACATCACGCTAAGATGAATAGGAGAGGAGCAGCGATAAATTATTATAATATTATTAATGCTTTCCTTGCGTGCGCTAAGTAAAAGGTGAAAGTTATTCAAAAATCATGTACTACATAATAAATCGTTCCCATCTAAAAGTTCTAAATAAAAGACCACGACAGCATATGTCTAACTTTTAGGGTTAACCGACTTAAACCATTATTATTATAAGTACAACGGTTTATTCAAATAATAAGACTGCAGACCACGCGAACAAAGTTGCGTTAAAAAGCTAGTTTTTAATATTTTGGAATAGTTAGGGAGTAATTTTGCACGAAATACTTTAATTATCACTATAAAAGTATCATCATTTGAGTGGTAAAATATATTCATTTATTGGGCTATCGTACACAAACATGAAAATTTATATTACATTAAAAATTTATCATTTCAGAACTATTATAATTATTGCACATCGTGAAAGCGTCCTGGGCCGCCTAAGCGAAACAATAGGTGCAAGCATACAGTTTCACCGCGCAGTAGAATGAGAGGGGGATACTTCCTCTCTTACGCCACACCGGCGGTTTACTCTCCCTCCATGTTACGAATTTTCGATCAAGTCAGGTGTCCTATAAGCCTACCATGAAATCTTATTGCGATTCAATTGAAGACGTAAACGACGACCGCGAACCGCTTTCTTTTAGTACCATGAAGTGGGAATTGCATTGGGATCGCAATGTTTGAAAAGGATAACGTTATATGAACTGTAGATAACTCTGTCTCTGTTACTCACATGTTTTTAGGACGCAGTCCGAACGACTTAAAGTGTGCGTCTTTAAGACGTCATGGTATGAAAAAGCAAAACAATTTAGTTTACGTCTTCAATTGAGTCGCAATAAGACTTCACGGTAGGCCTGCAGATGGGAGTTTAACATTTTTTACCCATTACAAAAGTGCACAACACGGCTAAAGAAGTTCTCACTTCAAAATAACGTGGCCTACTATCCTACCGTTAGGATGAGTCCTCCATTCTACTGTGGAAAGAAGGATTATAGTTGTTATCATAACTATCTTTTTCAATGCGAATTGGAGGATTACCAAAATTTACCAGATACAATAAGGATTTCGTTTTACCGAAACCGGGGTTTGAACAATTAATCCTCCTAGTGTAAAACATTCTTATCGTTCACGCATTTCATTGTTAGATTTTATTAACTTAGATTTAGATTTTATTAGAGTATTACAATACTACAATTTGATAGAATTGACTTTAGTTTAAATATTAAAACATTTATGTTGGACAATGAAAATGTCTCACTAATAAAGAAAGAAATGGTTACGAGACAATTATACTAGATTTATAGTGATTTTTGTTCAACCTACCTTAGTGCGCTACCGTGGTGTTAAGAATTATGTTAAAATAAGCGCCATACTGTATTTATATAGGCTAGAATCTACGAAACTTTGCTCCTCTGTGTTCGTCTTTAGTTAATTTGCGGGCGCAGCACAAAAACTCGTTAAATATACAGGTTGTTTCGTTTTTAGATTTATTTATTTTTATTGTCCTTATTTTTAACATTTTATGTAATGTTCATCATCATTTTTGTTATTGTGTAATAGGCGAAGGCTTTGACATCAATTCACGAATATCGCTTCAGCGGACTGCCCGTGAAAGCTTGAGGTAACGATCAGCAGGCCTACCATGAACTTATTGAGACTCAATTGAAGATGTAAACTAAATTGCTATGCCTTTTCATACCATGACGTCTTAAAGACGCACACTTTAAGTCGTTGCTGAATGAGCGTTCGGAATTCGTCCCAAAAACATGTGAGTAAAAGAGACAGTTATCTATAGTTCATATAACGTTATCCTTTTCAAACATTATGACCCCAATGCAATTCACACTTCATGGTACGAAAAGGAAGCGGTTCGCGGTCATCGTTTACGTCTTCAATTGAGTCGTAATAAGAGTTCGTGGTAGGCCTGCTGTTACTATCTCACTGCTGGGCAGAGGCCTTCTCTCTCCGTTTTTGGAGAAAACGATTTCAGTTACGAGCTACCACGTTGCTCCAATGCGAATTGTAGGTTACACAGATCCCCACAATTCTTTAATGATATTCAGGTTTCCTCACGATGTTTTCCTTCAACAAAAAGCGTGTGATAAATTGCAATTATCAATTAGGCACATAAGATTTGATAGAAAAACTCATTAGTGCCTGCTCGGGGTTTGAACCCGTGACTTAATAAATAAAATAAATAAATATATGGCACATTTACACACACAGTCGTCCGTCCCCAAAGTAAGTAACTTAATACTTGTGTTATGGGTGACGGACAACTGGTAGATATACTACATATATAAGTTTAAATACATACTTAAATACAAATACACACACAGGCTCGAAGAGCCAACAATTTGTTTATAGAAAATGTTGGCCCTCGGCGGGAATCGAACTTGCGACCCGCGGAGCTGAAGGCAGGGTCACTACCCACAGCGCCAACGGGTCAGTCAAAAAGAAAACTTCTAAAAAGAGTCGCACGTTGTCACACCTGGGACTTTATAGGAAATTTTAACAGATAGAAATACTTTCGCATTTATTATACTTTCTTTCGAATATTAGTGCAATTCATATATAATAAATAAATAAAAATAAATACATGCTATATAACAACCTTAATACAAACTTCCTTCGTTTAGTAAAATGAAATATTAAACGAAAATATAAGTATAATGATATTTTTTTATCTAACGTAATAAGCGCACATTCAAGGTTTTCCGTGACGAATCACATTAGTTTATATGCTTGACGCAAATTAAATTTTCGCCTCCACGAATATGCATACACGTAACTGCAATTAATTTACTTAATAAGCTGTTTTTGCATGTTTAATAAATGCTAAAATTAATGTAAACATATTTTGGTTAGTCAAATTTATATAAGATGACGTCAATATAAGAAGTCATATTGGGCAGGGGTTTTTATGTAAAAATAAGAAAAAAAGCTAAAAAAGAAGGCGAATTCTAAATTCCATTACTCGTTTGTTTGCCATTTTACGTGACACTGGCAGCATGATTTGCGCCTAATTTGCACTGTACAGGTCATAAAGAAAGATAAGAATAATAATAAGGTAATTTCTCATGAGATAACTGTCATGTAGAATGTTGACTCAACAATAATTGTTCCTATTGTTGTTTCGGTTCACGGTCTAATTGCGAAAAGCCTCAACAAACATCTTCAGAGGCTTTAGCTTAGTAATTGGATCAAAAGTCGGATACAGAAGGCAGTATTCCTTGAAACGGCACGTATTATGAGGAAGTTCCTCACTCTGGAGCCCTAGCCACCAGTAGCTTGGGATATTGCCCCGCTATCGGCGGACAACGATTTTTTATATGATAAATATTTTTTAATTTTTGTAATTTATCATTCTCCTGCCCTTATCCCACTCTAAGTGAGGTCGGCACAACATGTTACAAACGTGATGTCACATGATTTGGCTACGTATTTTACGACCGGCTGCCTGCCTGACGTCAACTTACCTTAGTCGCCTTTTACGACACCTCGGTAAGAAATGAGGGTGGTCTATTCTATGCAGCCGGATACCACAAGGCACATAGGTACCTCAGGCGCCTCTTACGACACCTCGGTAAGAAAGGAGGGTGGTCTATTCTATTCTGCCAGATACGGCGGCACACGGCGTTAATTAAATATTTAAAAATGTAAAAGTTATTATTAAGAAAAATTAAGAAATAAATAAGGTATAAAACAAGTCAAGTTAAAAAAGCGTTTAACAAAACTTAACGTCTATACTTTATAGGGGTTGAGGAGTTCCATATTCTAGAGCCAATCCTGGCAGCACTATTGGGTCATGGTTATCATAAACATTAATTGTCATCGGGACTGGTCCGGTATGTAAAATTTCAGTTTAATCATAAACCGGAAAATGGGTCAAATTTAACTTGCAAGATTCCTCTTTCAGATACATGTACAAACACACATATATATAATTATATATATATATATATATATATATATACAAGGCAAGTAAAAAGCTTATAATAAATAAATCTTGAAATGGAGGGATTCTTCCTTTATTCAATCCTGCATCTATTTTCTCAGACTCCTACGACTTTCAAGATTGCAGAAATTCAAGAATAAAAAGGGAATAGGCACTTCATTAGCAAGCGCAGTCCATCTTAGACTGCATCTTTCGCTTTTCATCAGGCGAGAGAGCAGCCAGGCGCTAGGCCTTGTGGTATAAAAAAAAATGGATCGTGGAACTTGAAAGGGCATGAGAGGAAGGGTTGTTTCGTTGGATTAAGCAGAACTATCATCTAGTTCGGACAGATTCAAAATCTACGAGCACATATACTCGTACATGTGATCGATTTTCACAAAATCTACGGAATGGACTGCTGTAGGCTTTCTATTAAACGATAGTTCAATTTTTGAAGAGGGTTTTGGTTAATAGTATGTTACGGTTTAATGTAGATTGAAATAGGAAAAGGAAGTATTGAAGCCGCGAGCACAGCTAGTTTGAAATAATAAGGGAAATAGAATATAATAACGTCAAAAAAAATCCTAATAAATGTTCTATGTCTTTTTTATCTGACTAGTTGACCGGGTAAACGTTGTTTTGCTATATAAATTATTTCCAGGGAATTTCTAGACATATACACTATAAAAAAATTTTTAATGTCCAAAAAATAAAAAATAAATGTTAATGGTGGACCACCCTTATCACGTAGGGGTATGAAACGGGTACAGCATGTAAACATGCTTAAAAGGGTAGAATAGGGTGCTTGCATGCTTAGAAGGGTAGGTTGAATGATGAGTTTTTTTATGTCGCTACCCTTTATCTATGATATTTATGAAATAATAATATCTTTATCTATGATCTAAAAATAATAATAATATAGAAATAATAATAAATTCAAAATAGACCACCCTCATGTCTTATCGAGGTGTCGTAAGAGGTGACTAAGGTAAGTCGACTCGCCGTGTGGTATCCGGTTGAGTAGAATAGACCACCCTCTTTCTCACCGAGAATCGTAACATACGACTAAGGTAAGTTGACGTCAGGCAGCCAAATCGTTTGACAACATGTTTTAACATGTTGTGCCGACGCCACTTAGAGTGGGATAAGGGCAGCAGGATGATGATGAATAATAAATTCAAAAGACATTCACCTGCCTGTTTGCAGCTGAACATAATGTTTCAAATATAATTTCATATTTTTATATTTATTTATTTTTAAATTTAGAATGGTATTTTTAAATACATGCTATTGTTAATTTTTAATTATAATATTATGATAATTTCTAAATCTAATTAACCAAAAAAAAACATTATCTTGTGATCTTTTCTTAGATTACTCTGAATAATAGGAATTTAAATGTACTATTTTTTCTCGTAATATTATATCTAAGTAACTTCAGTAATCATTTACTTTGTATATTTTTTTTATGTAAAAACAAAAAAATTATCATTAATTAATTAATGATTGCCTTGCAACGTGGCATTAAAAGCACCTGTTTATTACCTGTTTGTTTATACTATAGTAATTTTTTAGTGTTAACTTCACCATTTTAGCATCATTGTCATTTTTTAATTCCAAATATTTTCAAACATTAGTGTTGAGTGAAGAGGCAAACTTTGTCTGATATTTTCATTTATTCAATGTATAAAATATAAATTACAATAAATATTAAAATCTAAGTGGCCTTACTCATAAAAAACCTTTCTAATATCAATTAGTTCGATAAATAAAATTCATACACAATAAATCCTGAAATTCTAATATTCTTAATTAAAGCGTATTAAAGCTTAACTAAATGTATACAAATTATACAAAAATTTTGTAAATAACTTGCAAAAATATCAAGAGAAATAAGAAATTTAAAATATTTGTCAACTAATAAATTCACAGCCGAACTTATAAATAATAGTTCTGAAAAACTATTAATAACAAAATGTCAACTTAAGATTTTATATTCGTTAATGGCATTACCTAAATAGGTAATAAATATTACATTTGGCGTACTCAAACTCAAATTCCAAAACCTAACATAATCGCGAACGACCAGTTGCTTAACCAAATTGAATGCTAAAATTTAAGTTAAGTTAGTAATGTTCCATTTAGTTAATTGTAAATATGGTCATCAGGAACTATTGTCGTTAAGTTAGCATACTAGATAGAGCAAGGGAGCCAGAATAAAATGTATCGATAAAAAAAGTAACCTATCACTATCTTTTTTATGTATCATTAAAAAAAATAACAAAAATAAGTATGGGACTGTCCTATTTTCCATCTTTTATTATTTGTTGCACACTCGCACTAACAGGTAAGTATATGGCTCCCATACTCTAGTATTATACTAGAGTATGGGAGCCATATACTTACCTATACATATATATCTATATGTATACATATATATATATATATATATATATCTATAATTACATATATATCTCTACGACGATTGTACGAGTGACTTCAAACATGCGAGTATGAATAAATGCATACAGATGCATGTTTTTATCGCAATAAATCAAGATTGAAGCTATTTTTTATATATACGCTGCAATAACATCAAATAAAAAATCAATGGGTTGCAACGGTTGTCTGCGAGTGCCGGTGGAAGTGTAAACTTGAATATTAACGTTGTGCATTTTTGATATTTTGGAATGGTTAGGGCGTAATTTTGCACGAATTACTTTAATTATCAGTGTGAAAATACTATAATTTATATGATAAATTACAATTTACATTTATTGCGCTATAGTACACGAACACGACAATTTATTTCGTGGAAGCGTCCTAAGGCACCTAAAGAAAAAGCAGGCGCAGGCATACATTTTTGGAAGCAGTAGAAAGAGAAGAGTGGATACTTCCTCTCTAAGCCGTGCTGGCGGTCTACTCTCCCTCCTTTTTACGAATTTCCGATTAAGTCACGTGTCCTTGTGCATCGCAAAAAGTACACAACGCCGCTAAAGAATTTATCACGTCAAAAATTTAACGTATAAACAGAGCGTGTAGACGTTCTAAAATTGTAATTTTTTAAAGATTTTCTATGAACACGGCCATAAGTAACGTTATTCGTTTCACGAATTTTCTGTCACTGTAGACCCTCCACACGTGTAACTGACAGCTGCTGAACCATCAGTAGGCAGATGGCCATTTACAGCAACAGCACCGTAAATAGGTATTTGACCGTTTACGGCAACTGTACCACCAACTTCCAGCGCGTCTGCCAACACTTGGATACCAAACCCTGGGCTTCCAGGAGAACCACTCGTTACAGTAAACCCGCCATTGCCCAGATTGAACGTAGCCATATTCCCGTTTATAGTAGCTAAGTTTGCCAACGCTGCTAAATTGGAATTAGCCAACCCGTTTGCGATATTGGCGTTAGCTATATCTGTAGTTACTTCTTGGTTGGTCGCAATTGCAGCTTGTTCTATGGCATTGGATGTTGGTGTATTGGCAACCAACGGCGAAGTATTTGCAATATTGGCAACGTTGGGTGTGCTTGCTACACTATTCGATCGCACTGTATTGGCCGGCGGTTGGCTAATAACTTGGCTGTTTCTCGGTGTATATGACAGTACTTGAGCAGTGATCATCTGAAACGGTTGGTTAGATTTATTATTATTTCATTAGATAAGCTTGGTTTAAGTTATATTTCGTATATTAATAAATAATATATTAAATTTTTATTATGATAATAAAAAGATAACCTCATCAGAAAAAAATGCTTAGCCTTTTAGAGTTTCAGAATAAATCATGCGGGAAATGGCGAAAAAAACATCGTTATAAAACCTGCATATGTATGTCTACAGTAAACCTGCCAATTCGTAATTTATTAAGGTTGCGAGTCTTAGCTCTAATTGAGCCTTAAAATAATGCCTTAGGGACTAATCTATTACTTTACTATTGTTTATTTCAAAGGAATATACTTTAAATGAATTTTTAAGAATAATTTCTTACCTGAGTGAACACTGCGTATAATATGCAACTAAGCAACTGCATTATAATGTAATAATTAAGGTAAATATGAGACGATTAATTAAAAAATCTTTTATATATCTTTTGTCTTATCTAAATCTTTTATCTTTGATTCCGAACGCGCGTGACATTTAAGTCTCGCACAGTGATTTCATAATAGTATATCATATTCGGTTGTTTTCGAAATTATGTTGGATAATATTTAGTTAGTTCTGAAGGGATTATAGAAAATACTATTCTCATTCCATCCACCTCATCGAATTTAACTAGGCTGATGTAACCATTATACCAGCAGTAAGAATCATTTCTACCTATTGCATCGAGCAGCAAATTTATAAGTATAGTTATAGATACAATGAAGTTCGCATTGGGATTAACTATTCGTCTTTTAGCATAAATTTACATAAGTAACAGAAATACATCAAATATCCAACATGGTAGAACTATAAACTCCGCCATGTTATAACCGGGGTCGTAAAATACGACTAAGGTAAGTTGACGTCAGGCAGGCGGCCGGTCGTAAAATACGCAGCCGAATCATGTGACAACATGTTTGTGACATGTTGGTCCGACCTCACTTAGAGTGGGATAAGGGTAGGAGGATGATGGTATAATTATAAATTATCGTGAGTAGTATTCATAGTTTATGTATAAAAACCGACTATACTTTCTCTATCGGGTTAGCCCGACTCGTTACAACACTGTGAAAAGAGCTCGCGAATAAGTGCCCCGGATGGGCTCGAAAGTAGTCAGGCTAACCCGATAGAATAAGACGTATAGACAGTTTCTATACATAAAATAGGGTATAAATAAAGCTCGATGTGATAAACCATGCACAACGTCGTCTACGTTTATTTAAAGAGGATTTACCGTGGGGTTTCATAGAATAGGTTAAATCCCATTTATCTTTCGGGAACGGGAAAAAATATTTAAAGCATTATTAAGGGTACTTAAAAGCTTTAAATTTTGCGATATTTGATGCTATATGATAATCACAATTTTATTCGAATAAAATCACGTGCTTTTTCATTAAGGAATCATTCACATCATGACAAAACCATTGAAAGAGGCCTATTTCCAAACCTAGGATAGTAACAGGCTACTACTTCACTTTTTTTAATTGTCACTTCATTTTAATGTTCACAATTTGTTAGATAGAACGAGGATAAATTATCTGTTATTCCAAATTAGCAAATGACAAAGATAATATCCGGGGGTATCTAAAAAGCCAAAGTACGAATAGAGTGTATAAAGATCTAAGCATTCACAGAACATCCACATATTTTTAACACATCCCTTTAAGTAATGGTGAGATCCACTCGAAGTACCGCGTGCTCTAAATCCAGGCATGTACCTAAATGTTATCCATACAAACCTCTGTGCTTAATTCATTGGTTTACTGGGAATTACACTAAATAAATAATTGCAATGGAATTTGTATTTCCTATAGATAAATTTTCGGGATAGGGATAACTTGCTAATATACCTAAGAACAGCATGGTGAGAGAAGTTCTTAGTTCAGCAGTGGGACAACACAAATTCACACTTAACATTCTCACAAACACATACTCACACACAATTAATTAAGCTTAATATTATTTTATACTTGTTTAAAAAATTTAGCAGTGTATATGACAATGCAAGGCACTAGTAACCAGAAATACAAGCTAGGCTTAGTTTGGTTGCTAGTGGTGACATTTAATGTGTATTTAAGGCATCAATAAGCTTTTGTAAACATTGTATATCACAACTGTTTTGAACAAAATAAATAATTTCTAATTTCTTACAAAAAAAACTACAACATGCTATATTTGCCACACAATCTATGGTTACATACCTCCCTTTGGCTTTGTCGTCTAAGCAATCTGATTATCTGGAAGAGATCGGTATTTAGCGACAAGTTTCAGATTGCATACTATTGTAAGATTTTATTCATTTTGTTGTTTTTTACTGTTCTTAATATGGTGTTCGATAATATTGTTCATTCGTTTATTCTTTCATTCTTTCACTATGACCCTAGTGTCTACCTTAGCTATTATGACTTGCAATAAAAATAATATATGTAAAACTTAATAAAAATTTATTACATTCTAATAACAAAAGGAACCGGTAATCATTACTGTTCCCTTAGCAGGTACGACTCCATTGAAAGCTACCTCCCCTCTCGTCGGAATAGCCCCCTCGAGCCTGGTTGTTCCTTTAACTGGAATTTCTCCTGCAACTTGGAGACCTGGTACTGCTTCAATCCTCGTTGTTCCAATTATTGGAGTTTCTTTCACAGCTTCAACAACTGGAGGAACTGCAGGAACAACTGTCTCGATCCTTGGTTCTCTTGTTCTGATAACTGGTATTTCTACCGGAACATCGGCTGAGAATATAGGTGTCGATGTGGAAACTGGAGTCACTGGAGAACTACGCCTGAATTTTAGCACCGTAGGTAAGAAACAAGATCTTGCAGCTGTTAACAAGAAACAAATATAAAGATTTTTTAAATCTAATTTAATACTACTATCAGAATGTGGAACAATGAAAATGGACGGATGAAATATGAGGTAATAGTCATAACATGAAAATGTTGTGGTATGACAAGACTTGATAAAACACGAAATGTGTATATAAGGGGAAGTCTGAAAGTTGCAACCATTATAGAAAAGACAAGACGTGCCTAAGACTAATAAGTTATGGACATTTAATGAGAAGAAATAAAAATCATATAACCAAACGAATATGAGATATTAATGTGGAGACGTAACTAGAGGGAAGCTTAAAAAAGAGATGATTAGATTATGTGAAATATGACATGCATATAAAAGGAGAAGCGCCAGAGTTGACCACCCTTGACCTGGGTGAGTTTGGTCCATAGTCACGTTACTCAACAGTGTGTCAAAAGTATTATTACCAGTGACATACTAAAAATTGTAAAAAAAATGTTCTATATAATAATAAATAATTATTAAGATAGAAACTGCCATAATAGAGATTATTTTTCCACTTAATTACTCACTCACAAGCGCGCAAATAAGTTATTATTTTGTGTGTTGGAATATGACTTTAATACTCACGTCCACATTTTGCAACAATGGAAACAGCTCCAGTGCCATGAATAGGACCACCGAAGCCGACTTCGCCGGAAACTGGTATGACCCCCTGAATTGTGGTAATGCCATACGAGGGTATCTCCTCTCCTCCTACAACCACTCCGTACCCTTCACCACCCGTGAAGGGAGGGATTCTTGTAGCCTAATAAATACATCACATTTCATTACACACACATTACATTCAGGTGAAAAATAATTGATAACGTTAATTTATAAAACTAGACGTTACTTTGCGGAGATCCATAATACAAAAGTAATAATGAAATTATTTTGCTATAATCCGCGACTAAGTCAAATTAAATTGTCACGATTTGAAATACTTAATTATGAAGTAAATAGAAATCTTCTATACTTATTATAAAGTCCCAAAATCTGTCTGTCTGTATGTAATCGATTTTCTCAAAATCTACTGAGCGGATTTTTGTACGGTTTTTATTAAAAGGTAGTGCAATACCTCCGAAAGGTTTGGGTTAATACATACATAAGGGTTTTATGTATGTATTAACCTAAGGTACATAAGGGTTTAATGTAAATTGAGTTGAAGAGGTCATTTTACAACAATATTTAGTGGGGGCAGTAATAAACCGGTGTCGATTGTATTTTAGTAAGGGGGAATAGGTATAAAAAGCGGTGTAGGGTATCAGAGAGCTGTCTCCTGCGGAGGAGACTCGAGCGACTATTACGCGCGGGCGAAGCCGCACGTATTGCTAGTAATAAATAATTCTAAATGTAGCGTGGACATTTTTTGCTTTTTGCTACAAGCATAATCCACGATATAAGTAAATATATACTATGCTAAATGAAAATATACTCTCCGTCTTTTTACCTGCAGGATTATACATGCAGGATTCTTAAAAACGCATGCACTACCAACCACCACCAACATCACAACACACGATCCTTAACTACCACAATCTTAACTGTCTTTTCGCCCCGTAACAGCAGAGAGTTCATAGAGTTATTATACTAGAATAGGGGAACCATAGGCCTGTAAGTGAAATTCTCACAATAAATTACGAGAGATGATGAAATTAGTATACTTGTCTTTGTCTAATCACACAAAAAAGAGAGACAGATAGATATAGTATCATTTTATTTCTCTTTATTGTAATAGGTAACAGTCATACTGGTTTCTCTACTCTAGCGTAATAAATTAGAGAGATAGACGACGCGACGAAATCGCAGAGCATCATTTATTGTACCAATGTTGTTTTTGATAATCACTAATGTATACTCTATAATGGCAATGTAAATTGGAACGGTTGTAATAGATTTAAAACAAAAATTCGCACCATAATCGAATCGTCTGGCGTAAGTTTAAATAAAGTTGATTCGCCAAATTTTTTATTAGACTCATGTGTATAATATATTTATGTCAAAACGCTGGCGTAGGTAGTTAACCAAAGACCCTGGGGAAAAAATCGACTAGGGCTCAAAAGAAACTATTTAAAATCGTTTGTTCCTATTATAATTGCGCTTTTGGAATTCGGTTTATTTATATTCCGACTTGGGGACAAATTTGCAACAGTTTACATACATAAGTCAGAGTCCGAAGGTCCTTCTGAGCTTGGGGGAACAGGGCACTGCCAATTCTTGCCCTCCGGTAGCTACTGTGTCCAATTCATACAGTTATTATAGTTAGATAAGGGGAGCCATAGGCATAGACAATGAATAAAATAAATAATGAGAGGAAGATGAAAGTCATATACTGCATCTTTGTCTAATCACAGATAAAAAAGAGAGACATAGATACAAGCTCATTTGCTTTCTCTTTATTTTTCTCTTTACTGTAATATGTCATTTTAGGCTGGCTTCCCGGTTTGGTCTTTAGAATATAATTTTATTAGTTAAACAAATAACGATTTATAACACAATGGTGTAATAAAGACAATAATATAGACAAATAAATACTTACTGGTAACTGTAAGCAGCTTTTACAATGACCTAATTTGTTCTGAAAATAAAAACGTAAAATGAAGCGTTGCGACAAAAATGTTGCATTTCTCACACATATTCACTTTGTAATTCGGAAAAGGAAAATATTATGTACGCTGAATATAGTCATCCTGCATTTTGTATTAAAAAAAGCAAGTTTATTCTAATTTTCTTATACCGCTGATTATAGCAAAATAATTCTATCGATCCTTTTTTTAAATATGAATTTTTCTAAAGTTTCGCTTCTTTATACCATCAATTTGACTGAATTAGTTGCCACCTAGCGGTCAATAATTGTCATACACTAAATAAATTCGCCTTAAGTTCGTGATATCTTACAAGCTTCACTTGTAAATGCTTCTATCCATTATTAACACCATTCCATTGTTTTGGAGTGAGTGAATTAGCCGTGAATACATATCAGCACAAGCTGTGATAGCCTAGCGGTGAGACCGTGCGACTCTCTAGAAGACGTACATAGGTTCAAACCCCGGGTAGGCAGGTAGGTAGGTAAACCAATGAGTTTTTCTATTAAAACTTATGTGTCTAATTGATAATTGCAATTTATCACACACTTTTCGGTGAAGGAAAACATCGTGAGGAAACCTGCATAATCTCTAGAGAATTCTAGGGATATGTTTAACCTACCAACCCGCATTGGAGCAACGTGGTAGGTCTTAGCTCCAATCCTTCTCTCCAAATCGGAGAGAGGAGGCCTTAGCCCAGCAGTGGGCATAGTAACAGGACGTTACTTTTACTACTTTACATAACAGACCGACATAACAACAGGAAGACAAACAAATAGACAGGCTGATTATTTACATTTCTAATATTACAATGGATTCATATTTTTTGTTTATTCAAGTTTTTCTCAACGTGGGGCCCATGCAAAAGGGAGTTATTTGATTATTTATGGGGGCCATTCGAAAATTGACTCAACACGAATTTAAGTCTTCCGGGCCATTTAAATGCATGATTTCGGTGTCGAATTTAACGAAAAAGCAAATCCTTTTTCCTAAAAGCCCATCTTTTAAGTTACTAAAGCAAAACATTAAATTTTTATTATTAAAAGTTATGTATGTTACATAGGGGGGGGGGGGAGGATAAGAATCTTAGAAAGGCTAAGGTGAGACACTGGCAATCTTGCGATGCTCTAGAAACCTAAATGAACTCACCAAACCTAGAAATAACAGAAATAAAACATTAAAAAATTACTACTATATCTACTTAAATGTATAACATATTATTTAAGGAACTTATTAGTTACGCCAGAGTGAATTATGTTTTTGTGCTATAAACTATATTAAAAATAGTTGTATCTATTAGAAACAACACATACGATTCGCCTAATAAGACCCATTCAGTAGCTTTATAAGTTTATAACCAGTCATACTAACTGATGTAAGTAATACTAATCGACAACGCAGTATTCCTATATAGACTTTGCTGCGATGTCTAACTCGTCCTGGTTATAATCATAGAGTTATAATACTAGAGTAAGGGAGCCATAGAGTCGTTATACTAGGATAGTAGAACCATAGAGTAATTGACGTTACGTTTACGTAGAGTACGAGAGCCATAGACAGGCCAGTAAGTGAGTGTCGCGACAAATGATAAGAGAGGGAACACGAAACTCATATACTTGACTTTGTTTAATCATACATGAAAAAGAGAGATAGATAATAAGAATCATTTGCTTTCTCAGTATTGTCGATGGATACATTTTTTTAAAGGTTACCTCCCTACTATGGTATAATAACTCTAAGTTACAATACACACTCATAACCTATAATTTGCTAATAATAAAGAACCTTTTTTATTTGCAGTGTTTGTTGTTGTGATGTTGATGAATGTTGATAAAACAAAATAAACACTTACTTGTACTAATAAGGCGTAGATCAGTGCAAATAGCATAGACAATAACATGATAGTTTTTTTTATTTACACATAGCAAGCGTTAATTGTAATACCGACACATTTTATTTGACCCACTTTTATATGAAATATTTATCGAAATATTTTTATAAATAAACTCGCATTGTACAGAAAATATTGTTTGTCAATTTGTCTGTATGTAAAATACAATATTCAAAATGTTATAATGTATTATGTAGTTTGGGTGAGATATAATTCCTAATGAATAAATTTGTTGTATAAATTTAATCAACTTTTTATCTATTGTGCTAAAAAGGAACCTCGATAAAATTACTTAATTATTGCTATGAAAAGATACATATTAATTCATATAAAAGTTAAAAATTATATAAAATATATTTTCAAAATAATCACTTTAAATAGACCATTTGTAGCTTAAACATGAGATCATGATGATCAGATTAATGAAAGAAACTAAGATTTGTCCGACTCTTCACTGTGGTTCATTTTTTTAAAATACATTTCCTACTTCTTTCTCCTACCCTTATCCCACTCTAAGTGGGATCGGTACAACATGTTTTCCTCTTCCATTCTCTTCTATCATTCGCCAACTCTGGCGCTACTCCTTTTATATGCATGTCATACTTCACACATTCCAACCATCTGTTTTTAGGCCTCCCTCTAGTCACATATCCATCCACATTCATATCCAACACTCGTTTAGTCACAGATTTTCATCCCTCCTCATTACATGTCCATACCATCCCAATCTTGCACCTCTCATCTTTTCTACAATGGGCGCAACTTTCATACTTCCCTTTATATACTCATTTCTTATTTTATCCAATCTTGTCACACCACACATCCACCTTAACATCCTCATCTCATTTGCATGCACTCTTTCCATCTTAAAAAATATATTTAGTTATCTGTAGTAAGGGTAAAGAAATAAAATACGAAATTAAAATACATTAAATATTCTTTAATTACAAACAAACTCGGATGAAACGCTTGTTATGAATGTACGTGACGCGAAGCAGTAATGTAATTATCGCCATTTTGAAATTTTACAATTCAGTAAATGACTTTCCCTTTCCTCCGCACCTCACCGTATTAATAGAAAAGAGACAGAAACACTCGCAGACTTCAAGGTGAAGGGAACAGAATATTATGAAATTTTTTGGAAATTTAATATAATTTTTGGAAAATACTTTAAATATTCCTTTCATAAATTATGAAACGGAAATAGTCACTTCTATTGTTATTATATATTAAATCTAGCTCTATCCGAAGAACAAAGTTACATTTCCTATACTTATATAGGAGATGTAACTTTGTTATTCGGATAGGGCGATCTAAGAAGAGTAAACAATTCAAGACTAATTTAACTAATGATAGAATAGGATAAAGAATCGTAATCTATTAGAAAAACTAGGACTGTGTGTCCAAATTTGGAATTTAAGAACTACTCTTTGCAATGGTTCCGCCCATGTGTTTAACTTTTTATTTAAATCTGTACGCTATCTTGGGCCGACAGAACTTCAGAATCATGAACTACAAGATTCAAGCCTAAATTCTTTAGGGGACCTGTAAATATTTTTACAGATTAACTCAAATACATGAAGCAGAAGATAGGACCTACCTGCAATGCGTGATAATATGTGATAAAATTTACCTATTAAGTTCGTCTCAATTGTTATATATTTTCTCTATATTTTCACTTTAAATTAAAAATTTCTTTTGACTTCTTTTTCGAAACTTTTTAAACGTAACCTTCTAAAAATATTAATAATAAAACGATACATTATTTGTGTATAGTAGATATATCGCCTTTCTTTCTTTAAAGCTTATATTGCAGAACTATTTATTTGTTTCAATTTATATTTACGTATTTATTACTCGTACTCGTCTGTAAAAATATCTGTATCGTCCTTATCGCCATCTGTTGATCTATTTTCATTTATTGTGTTATCATCTGCTGGTGTATCTTCGTTCATCAAAGTGCTTTCTCGTGGACTGTCTACCCTTCCTCTTTCATTTTCTGTTTCTATTTCATCGTCTACAGGATATGTTATCAATGGTTCATCCTGTATGACATTGTGTGAAATATTCTCATCTAGAGACTTATCGTTGCATTTAAAATTTTCTTTCGTGGTATCATTGTCGTCTTCTTTTACCAACTTTAATGTTAGTGTTATTTCATTCTCGCTATTTTTATGTACTTTGTGTAATATTACAGATGTTTTTTGGGTTATTTCATCTGATTTTGGTACGAAACCGACCTGGAAAAAGAAATTGAAAGCAACCTTTAATGTAATACCAAATAATTAACATTGATTGCTATGACACATACAAAACGCATTAATTATTGATAGGCGTCAAGTAGCAACAGGCAGTTAAAGTGTCTGAATGTGATAATCAAAAATCCGTTTTTCAATCCCATGAAATCGTAATATTAGGTCCTTACATATGAAATTGGCGTTTTGTCGTACTGGCCACTTTGATGTCAAATATTACCTTTATGGTTAGGAATTCCAAATTCAAATTCATACAGCTATTTATTTTATTTATCTTTCTTTATGGCCTGTACAGCGCAAATAAGGCGCAAATCACTCTGCCAATATACAGCTATTTACTCATGCATTTGTGTTTCAAACCCCCATTCATTTGTTTTTTCTTCTTTTGTTTTTTCTTTGTGTCACTCTGTTTACAAAATGGAAAACATGAAATATCGCGTTATTTACGAGTATGAGTTCCACCGTGGCACCAGTGCTGCAGAAACGGCTCGAAGGATTAATGACGTGTATGGTGACGGTGTCGCAAAAGAAAACACAGTGCGTTTTTGGTTCCAACGTTTTCGTTCTGGAAATTTCGACCTGCAGAACAAGCCTCGTGGACGGCCGGAGACCAAAGTTGATAATGAAGAATTGAAGGCTATTGTGGAAGCGGATCCATTGCAAACCACGTCCGAGTTAGCTGCAGGCTCCGGTGTTAGTGATAAAACTATTCTAATCCACTTGAAGCAAATTGGGAAGGTGAAAAAGCTTGAAAGGTGGGTACCTCATGAATTGAGTGAAGCAAACCGACAAACGCGCGTCGACTGCTGCGTTACGTTACTCAACCGGCACAATAATGAAGGAATTTTAAATCGAATCATTACCTGTGATGAAAAGTGGATCCTCTACGATAATCGGAAGCGCTCATCGCAATGGCTGAACCCTGGCGAACCAGCCAAATCCTGCCCTAAGCGAAAATTGACTAAAAAAAAGTTGCTTGTAAGTGTTTGGTGGACAAGTGCCGGTGTCGTTCACTACAGCTTTCTTAAATCTGGCCAGACGATTACGGCAGATATCTATTGTCAGCAACTGCAAACCATGATGGAAAAGCTACCTGCTAAACAACCGAGGCTGGTCAATCGCTCTAGGCCACTGCTGCTTCAGGACAACGCTAGACCACACACTGCACAACAGACGGCTACCAAATAAGAGGAGCTTCAATTAGAATGTCTTAGATATCCACCGTACTCTCCGGACCTTGCTCCAACAGATTACTATTTTTTTCGCAATTTGGATAACTACTTGCAAGGAAAAAATTCAACTCCGATGGGGCAGTCCAAACCGCCTTCAAAGATTTTATTGATTCCCGCCCGAATGGTTTTTTTTAGTAAGGGATCAATGAACTACCTATGAGTTGGCAAAAGTGCATACATAGCAATGGTACATACTTTGATTAATTAAATATATTTCATTAAAAAAAACGACTTTATGTTCCTCCCATAGAAAACGCCAATTTCATATGTAAGGACCATATTTTGGAATGCTTATAAATTTATAAAAACTTTCAAATTTAGACTACTTTTTTCAGAATATCAAAACAATATAATAACTCACATCAGGACTTGGAATAATTGGAGCGATACTCAAGTTGGGGAAAACTGAGAGGCATGGGGTTGCAGTTAAGAATGGTGATGCTACGCTTTTACTATAAGACCTTATACATGGCCATGACGAATAGCTGTGAGATATCAAGGGTATTCCGGCTTCAATGAAGCTGCCCTGAAAGTAAGGAGATACAATTTTTTTTAATATCCATATGATATCGTTAGAAGTAGTTAAGCGCTTTAGTATGATAACTAATTCATTGATTGAAAGGATTTTCCGAATTTAGCCCGGATATAAGTCTAAGACATCTGCGTTTTCACATGTATTCAGGATTATGGTTATTACGGCTGGTCGAATGTCACTTAATCTCAATCAACATATAAAGGAAGCATTAGAATATTAAAACTGACCACAGCCTTGTCTATGATACATTATGAATATTATGAAAACGAGATAATTGCCATAATTAAAGCTATAATTATATTACTTATAGGACAATATAATTATATAATTATATTGCCCTATAAGTCTTATATAGTAATAATGCAGTATTAATAATGTTTAAAACAGATAATTTAGTCTTTTCACAAATATATAAGCTGTGATAACCCAGTGGCGAGACTGTGCTCATCTTTCCAAACGATTACGGGTTCAAACCCCGGGCAGATACTACTGAATCTTTCTGTTAAAACGTATGTCTAATTTAATTATTTCAATATGTCACTCGCTTTTCGAAAGAAGATACATATGTGTTACCTACGAATCCGCATTAGAGCTGCGTGGTTTTAGCCCCAACCCTTCTCTCCAAAAACGTAGAGAGTATGCCTAGTCGTGGAATAGTAAGGACGTTATTTTATTTTACTTTTACAGATATATACAGTAGTTAAGATCTCACCTACCTTAAGCAGTTCAATCCAGACTAGCAGTATATACGTCCGCGCCATTTTAGAAGTAACTTTTATGTGTTACCACTTCATTAATAACATATGATTCCCCTGTGCATGATCCTTTGTGTGATACTTTATCATTGCGGTGACTCATATTAAATCTTTTGTCTTTTTTCTCAGTACGTGTCTTAACTATATATAACATTTAAATAACCTCGGTAGAACAGTTGAGCTTGGTGAAGCAGGAAGTCTTCCGGTTACTTAAATTTTAATATTTATTATTTAAAAAAGACATGTGACTTTGCTACGAACTATATAAATAAAACGGTGTACTACAGGGAAGATTTTTAATTCGCTATTTTCCTATCAAATTCGCTATCAAATCAAATCAAAATATTCTTTATTCAAGTAAACTTGTAAACAAGTGCTTTTGAATCGTCAATTTTACTGCTGGTTCGGAAAGCTGTTCCTGCCGAGAAGAGCCAGCAAGAAACTCGGCGGTTGCTCTTTTTTAAAATATAAATCTTAGAACTAGTTACATTTTTTTTATTACTGTCTTGTACAGGGTAGAAGCGCACCTATATCCACACATCCTTATCATCTAAGTAATCTTCAACAGTATAGTAGGCTTTCTGTGTCAGCCTCTTTTTAACAGTGTTTTTAAACTGCTGTAATGGGATGACCAAAATTGATTTCGGAATTTTATTATAGAATCTTATACCCAAACCCACAAACGATTTACGTTCTTTTGCTAGGCGCAAAGCAGGAGTCGCAAGCTTATGTCGGTTCCTACTTTGTCTATTATATACATCACCTATCGTTTTATAATTCTTTATATTTTTATGTACAAAAATTACGTTATTTAAACTTGGTAGGGAATATTGGAAATATTACTATATTTGTGTGTATATACAACTAATTTCTGGCCCAAATTAATAGAAAATAATATTCAGAACAAAATCTTAAAGCTTTGCAGTTTTTTCTTATGTTTAAGCAATGTATGAGATCACTTGCAAATATTATGAAAAGCTGTATAGAATCACTATTTTGTTTAAATGCCATCTCTCAACACCAAATGTATGATATTTCCGATGATACATCATCTTACAATTCCTGTTTAGGGGTGACATAAAGTTGTAAGCGTTATAAAGTGTTGATATTCCACTATTGTCCTCTTATAAATGGAGCTTAAAAAATTCCTTTGACAATGTATTAGAACCCCTGCCACATAACACATCGGCTAAACGTAAAATCGGTATGTATCTACGAACCTTTATAAGCCTGCCCTTTTATAAAACCTTTACCTTACCTTTATAAGATTGCCTTTATAAGTTTAAAATCGACGACCCATGTTAAATAAAAGAATCAATATTGCAATAAATAAATAATTTACTAATTATATTTCACAAATAACAAATACACACTTGTTTTATCTTAACAAACTGATAAATCACAAGGCAGCTTCTATATTACCAGAGTCTGGTAGATCTGTTAGCGTCGTTGTATTTTCACTGACATTGGTCACCAATGGGAACGGATTCGATTCATAATTGGTCGGCAGTTTTGAGAGTAAATTGGCTGTAGCTAAAGCCAAATCCGCCATTTCTGTCAATCGGGTTTTCAAACTAAGTATATTTGTTCGACGCACACAATCTTTTGCGTTATTTATCAAAGCAAGGGCTGATTCGTTTGGCAAAAGACTTTTTTTTGGTAAATCGATAATGGATAATCCATTTTTTACATCTAATTCGTTTGATATTGGCAAGTTTCTCGACAACTGGTTGGGATTTATTTCTTTTCGTATCTGAAATGTGTAAGGTTGATTTTGACGTACGTATCCTAAATTATTTATCGGTATTATTTGTTGCGTTTGATATGCGTTTGCGATGTTATTGACTGGTATATTTTGTTTTATCACACTTTGAGGTGATATTACATTTTGTGGATTGTATTGGCTCGTTGCTTTATAATTTATCGGTATGAAATCTTGTTCTTGACATTCACGACGATTGTGTGGTATGAATGTCATCAAATTTTGTCGTCTTTGACAGCTACATCTGTTAATATTCGACGGTATATTTTGTTGTTTCAGACAGTTACAGTTAGATGATGTAAATTTATTTTGCTTAGCAATATCATTTATTGGTATAAAGTACTGTTGGGTTGGGCAATTACATCTTGGTATGAACGGTGATAGATTTTGTTGAATCATTGGAATTATATCCTCTTGTTTTTGACATCTGCACCCGGTGTTACTCGGTATTACATTTACCTGTTGTTGGCATGGCAAAGGTATATGATATATAGGTGCTAAATTATTTTGTCTTCGGCATCTGCATCTATTAGTTTTCAATTGTAATAAATCCTGCTGACTTTGGTAATCCAAATCATTATTGATTGGTATCAGATTAATTTGTCTTTGGCATTCGTGACAAATATTACTTGGCCATATTGGGACGTCAAAGCCATCGCGCCTTATTGACGTTTGAATTGCTTGGCTAGATATTGGCTGAAAATTAACCCAAAAATTAAGACATACAATTAAATTTTTTTAAAGTAGAATTAAGCAATAAAGAAAAAAATAAAGACACTACACAGAGAAGCCTAATATGAACATGAATCGGTTGAAATTGATGATTATTATTATATATATATATTATCTTTAAAACGACAATTTCTGTATCCCTTGGTAATATAATATGTTCTATAACCAAAACTCTGACTTTTCGTTCTTAGTCAAAACAATGCCATACAATGGCTACTAAAAATAGATTTTTGAAATTTTTTGTAAATCGGACATTGCGATTTTATTTATTTTCATATCTTGTATTCAAATTATTACTGTTTCAAATTCTAATTTATACAATAAACGAATTAACGTCCGTATAATTATAGCTGACATTTTGGGATGAAAAACTTGAATTAATATGATGGTAAGTTTTTAACAATATTTACATTCTAAAGCTAATATTTTCACAAAAACATTTATTGGACCAATCAAGAAAATATATGTATAGCATAAAAGAGTCGTAGCATTCGGATGATCGGACTTTCCTCATAGACCGTTGTACGTATTACAGCACATCTGTGTGTAGTGCGCTTAATAAAAAAAAAGCTGTGATAATCAAACGGTAAAACCCTATGAGCCCCATAGATCGCGGGTTCACATGCCGGGCAGGCACCGATGAGTGTTTGATGAGAAATTTACAATTTATCTATATAAGCTTTGCGGTGAAGGAAATCATCGTGAGGAATCCTGCATATCTCAAATGAATTCCCGGGAAATGTGTTATCTACTAATTCGCATTGGATCACGGTGGTTCTAACTCTAGCCCATCTCTCTAAACGAAGAGAGGAGGCCTATGCCCAGCAGAATAGTAATAGGTCGTAATGCAAATAAAAATTTTAATTAAAAAACAAATATTACCACTAACAAAGTGATCTGTATTAGTATAAAAAATATAAAGCACATTATTAAGAATTAAAACGTGAATGGATAATAAAGAGCCAAACATTATTATATAACGATTTACTTATCAAAAACGTTTTTTATCTACATCTTAGTAATTAGATTGGTTGTACAACATGTGTGATAATAGGAATTAATTTTAACTAGAAATGGAAGTTACAAAAGTTAAACTTTCGTAATAAAATATATGCTGCTTGTATTATTTAATCATTTAAAGATTACTTTAACTTTTTGAACCTTATCAATTATTAGGGGTCCTTCGAGGAGGAAGAAGAACGAAAATACCTCTTTCAGATAAAACCAGTAAAAAAGTAATAAAGTAAATCTGTGCAAGAATTGACCAACCGAGCTACCTACATACTGACTTGTGAAATGGTTATGCGTAATGCTTTTTAGCTCTAAGTAAATAATCATCATTCTCCTGCCCTTATCCCACTTAGGGTGCATAAGGGCAGGAGAATGATGATAACAATTTGATAAAATGGAAACACTGCGCTGTATCAGAAGCACTAATTATAATAGACCTTGATTGTCTATGCCCTGAAAGGGTTTATGAATTCAAATGATCTTGGGATGGTCTTCAATTCAATTCAAATTGTCTCCAAATGGGAACAATGTTTTAATTGTATTCGGAGAAGTTTTGATAGAATTCTGATGATAATTATTCTTAAAGACATCCGTATATTTTTATTAGCCTCATCTCATCATTTGTGAAAACTTACTCCAGGCGACTTCTTCAATGCAAGTAGGTAGTCTTTTAATGGTTTTTATTTAAAAAGATTTGTGTTTAATAAAGGTTCATCCATCAATACAGACCTGTCGATGTTAAGCAACACTAAAAGATCTATTAAACGTCTAAATTTCTATAGTAATATGCTATTATCTCTAATGACTTTTAATTAACAGTATCGCCGAGGCTGCAAAATGCAGAGAGTAAAGCGCAGAAACTTTACTAGTGTTCAGGAAATTCATTCTAAGCCTTCTGTGAGGCCGGACCATAGCTTAGGGCAACGTGTAGTGAAGTGCTGTGTGACTAAGGGTGGTATGATTAGAATCCCAAAGGCTTCGGATTGCAGCTAAATCATGATTGATTGACGTCAGAAAAATGTGACCTCGTCTTCGCCGCCGACTGTGCTTGTGTATAATTTAAGTTATTCCATTGTTACACAGGATATTTTTTGAACGTCTTAATCGTTTTCGGCGCGTCGAACTTACTGATGAAAGTCAACGTTATACATGAACTAAGGAAGGCCTGTGGCTCTCGGCATGAACGAGTTCTGAAATTTTTGCATGATATTTGAAATATGCGTAAACGCGACGACCGCATAGAACATTATAGTCTAATATAAGTTTTGTAGCAAGTCACTTTGTTATGGAGAGCATCCTTATGGTGGATAACACTCATGAGGTGTCCGTTTATCTAGCGGTGATTCTATAGCGGACACTCCATATGCACATCAAAATAGATTGTAAAAAATATTTAAGACGATGCCGACCGTTCGACAAATATGTGTACATACACATATTTGACGAGTGAAATCAAAATTCGCTTTATAGATCATTTTTTCTCCTTCGCTTGGTTGTTTACTAAAATCAAAGCCCTTAAAAAGCCTTTACTAGGATGTTTTGTTATATCATAAGCGTATATGGCAGTGTTATCGATAGAAGCTTCCAGGAGGTTAAAAAGATTTTCGATAGATAACGTCAAATTTCGACTAATTTATATAAAACCTTTACACAAATTATACACCTTTATCTAGAATTCCCTATTTATTAGAGAAAACCACATGAAAATCAATTCTGCTTTGAGTTTATTGCTAACAGACACAGCCCAAAGGGACTTTGTTTTATATCATGTATTGATAAGGACTCGTCTAAAATAAATTTGTCATAATGTATTTTTTTTAAATTGTGTTTCTAGTTGAAATCGTTCAAATGGAGCTCTTAATGACTTGGTACTTTCATTAGATCGATTAGGATACATAAGGTTTCTTGACATTTGTTGTTTTTAAGCAACATAAAGCTTGTGATAATAATTCCATTCCTAAATTAAATATAATTATTAACGGATAATATTAAAAATCCTGAAACCCTGAACTTGAGTTGGAATGATTGATTGAGCCTTGAGGATTTTCAAACTGTTTTTACTTCCAGAATTATTAATGTTAGCGATACCAATTACTTAAATAAGTATAATTTGAAAATTTTACGGAAGGTCATAGAAAGGAAGAAGATAATTGGAAAATTTTGAAACAAATGTGTTTAATTTTTAATTCTAACACTAAATATAACACTTTGTTTTATTTGACAGCAATATAATTGTAGCGTTTTACAAATATCAAATAAATACTTAGAGCTAAAATAAATATTAATTTAAATATATTTCATTTCATGAAGCAATATTCTACGTCCGCCATCTTGAAAAGTCATTTGCAACGTTATAACTTGTCAGTTTATTAACCTGTGGATTAACAGCAACGGAACATTCATTTATCTTTGACTTTGCCGCCATTAAGTTTTTGATGGCAAATTGTTTAAGAGTTTCAGCCATATATTGTCTCTTGTTGAGTTTCTTGGTACTTGTGGGTGAATTTGGCAGTGTTCTTAGTTGATATCCACGAGGTTTCAGTATCTGTATTTGCGGCGATGAAACAGGGCTAGGTTGACCGCTCCTTATAATTTTGTAGGTCTGAGGAGTCACTTTCGTAGCATCTGGGATTTGGTATTGCGCTGAGATATCCTGGAAAATAAAGGGATTTATTTAATTTTAACATAACACTCTGTATAATTTACATATCTTGTTTTGTCTTTAATTGATACACGGACACAGATTGAAATAGGATATTTTTACAGTCTCATGGTTTCAATTGATTTCATAATTATGAATATTAACTATTCAAACGAAATTTTCGACAAATAGTAATAGATAAAATGAATAATTCAATCATTTACTGAACAAAAATAAATAAAACAAATTATACTTCTGGACTTATAAACCACTGAAAAAGCTGTATAATTTTTGATCTTTGCATATCCCTAATGAATTCGAAAAAAAATATTTCCCTTTGCCTGTATACAGTGCTTTTATACAAAAATTCTCATACAAACGGTGTGTTTATGCCAGGGTATTCAGTCAAAAATTACGGTCAAAGAGGCTTATTCAATATTTACTAAAAATAATTATTTACAACTGACAAGGATATAATAGTCTTTGATCTTAGTCGACCTTTAATTTTCGTTTGTAAGTGATTTAACAAAATTAAAAACATTTATATAACAGAATTCGTGAAAATATCTTACTTACATTAATAAAGATGTTCAATGTAAAAGAAAGTACTAATAATTTGTACATCTTCGAATTAGTTGATTTAATAATGATCATTCTGATAAAATTTCCTTTATGTACTCTAGATTTATCATTTGCTACGCTCGTTATCTTATAAGATGTAATTGTTATGTAATAACTAAATAAAATAAAAGTACCATATTATCTTATCATGGTATATCACGACCGATCTCAAACCTGCGACTCTTGGGAAATTGATTAAGCGTTCATGTATGTTTTTATATGCATTTCAGTAATATTCCTTATTCTTGCAACACCTACAGAATATCCGAAAAATGTGTTCCTTAGTCAACCTGGTTGTCTGGAAGAGATCTCTTTTTTTCCGAGCTGACTGTATACTGTCACGGCTATAAGGCTTTTACACCGTCACCGTGCGGGACAGGCGAGCGCAGAAGCATCTTCGAGTTTGTGAAATGAGATCGTTACGTAGCGACAAGACCGCCAGATTGTATAACTATTCTCTTATCTTGTATATTTTTCTTTTCTTACCTGTTTTTACATGTAGTTTGCAAGGGTTAATTAAATAAATAAATATTACTGTTGAGGATTACATAGATGATGATAATGAGTGGATATAGCTACTCTTCTACCCTGTAAAAGATAGTAATGATTTAATGTAACTAATTTTTTCTAAGAAATTAAATTTAAATTTCTAAGAATTATTTTTTGAAAAGGGGCTATCGCCGAGTTCCTTGCTGATTCTTTTTGGTAGGGACGCTTAACCGAACCAGCAGTTGACGATTCAAAAACTTTACCAAGTTTACTTGAATAAAAAATGTATTGAATTTAAATTTGAACTTGAATATAGTAAGCATTACTTTTGCGGTATTCCGTAGTACTAAAATATATTTTTTATTTTATTTTATTTATTAGGCCATCAACAATATATACATTAAATACGTTTGAGATTATACACGATACAATAAAATGTTTTAACTAAATGCTATATTAATTAAAGATGGCAACATGCACAATACTAACCATCTACCATAGTAATCAATGATGAGTTAGTACACTTACACACTTTCTTATACACTTATCAGACTTACGATGTTATGGAGTGTACAATTAGCAAAAGCTAGTAACAATAAGAGAGATTAAATTTGATTATATAAAATAATTACATGGTCTACTTTTCTGAGAAAAGATTTAAAAGGGATCTTCTAAACATTGATTCGGACTCGTACATTATATCTAACACATTACCTGTAGATAACTCATTATATTGACGCATAATTCTATTTAAAGGGGAGTTGCGTCCTAGATTTGTTTTAATAATAAACGTTAAAATAAGCATTATAGCAATTAATAAGTAGTGATTACATTTCAACGTGACTTTTTGAGTTTAAACACATTTGCAAGTAATTTTGCAGTCCTATGTGGTTTTGTCATTGGTTAATGTTTTGAAACGAAACATTGCTGACATTTTGCCTCGTACTGATTTTTTTTATTTATAGCGCTAAGATTGCATTTTATTACTTTTTAGCACATAAACACATCAACCTATATCAAAACTATGATTCATAAAGATGAATTGTTTTAAAGACTGTTCAAAAGTGAAACAGTTATTAATTCTTTTTTGTAGATCAAATCAGTTTTGGTCTATTTTATTAGATACAATGTTATATACATTTTTAGAATTCTGCATTTTGGCTACGTATTTTACGACCGGCCGCCTGCCTGACGTCAACTTACCTTAGTCGCCTTTTACGACACCTCGATAAGAAATAAGGGTGGTCTATTCTATGCAGCCGGATGCCACACGGCATTTACCTTAGTCGCCTCTTACGACACCTCGGTAAGAAAGGAGGGTTGTCTATTCTATTCTCCCGGATACCACACGGCATAAAAAATTACAAACGCCAATTATAGCATAATAACTATCATTACTATTAACTATGTAAATATACTTTGACCCTTATGCTTTGAATTTACAAAAAATACACTTCACCTCACTGTGATGTAAAACCATTTTTTTTTATACTCATTATAGGTTTCGTAACATCCTCAAATTTTAATAACATAATTATAGTCCAACTTATATCTTTTATTAGTATGTTAATCGCTTATGTTTTACAAATGAGTTTTTTACAGTTTAAGGAAATCACACCGAAATATTTTTATTATTCACTATATGATCCGTGACTTTTTTATCGTAAACTTTATTTTTAAAATATACTCAAATAATCGTTTTACCCGTGACCGATGTATGTTAAGCTTTATATCAAATTTCAAAAAGGTTATTTTACCTTTCAGTCAACAAAAGAGTATTACTCACGGGTAACTTGTAATAATCTCCTATAAATAAATTTATCTCCAAAAGTTACTTACTCTGTTAATTATCTGTAGATTATAACTCGTTAATAATTCAATAATTAATAAGTTCGTCACTCTCAGAGAGAACAATTAAAGATAAAAAAGCTTTTAATAAGCTATTAACTCCTCATCTCCCTACTGTTAACCGTCGAGGAGTTCTCTCGACAAGGCAACAGTATCAAATCATACTAATCATACTCGTAAACATGCATTGTCATCGGGACATGTATAAAATTTCAGCTGAATCGGACACCGGGAAGTGGGTTAAATTTATCTTGCAAGATTCCACCTTAACATACACACACGGCAAGTTAAATAAAAACGTAATGTAATTTAATCTTTTTTAACTCAAAATATTTTCATTTTAAATATAAAAAAGCCATAGTCAAAACTGTTTCATTGCAAGAGCAATCTTTTTTATTGTAGCTTTAAATGTGCAAAAAAAAAATTACCCTACATTTTTAATCTATTATTATTAACTAGCAATACGTGCGTATAACCGTTATGTACTATTAACCTAAACCTTTCGGAGGAATTGCACTACCTTTGAGTAAAAACCGTACTAAAATCCGTTCAGTAGATTTTGAGAAAATCGATTATATACACATAGACAGCTTTGGGGGCCTTATTTTATAATAAGTATAGATGTATTAAAAGGTCAATATAAAGTATCAAACTACATACTAAAGTATAAATGAAAATCTATTTAATTTTAATAATTTATTTACGACTAACTAAAATATAAATTAACTATATAAATGGCGGTGGTATAGGTACTCTTCTTAGGAAGCTGTTCAGACATTCACAACCCGTCACAGGTGGCAAGAGACCTGCGAACGGTGATGCCAAATCTGAAAACGGTGACATAGATGGAAATAGGGGGCTTACTGGCATATCTGGTAATGGACATATGCTTACAGGACTATAAGCAGTTAATATAGGGTCCAAACATCCTAAAGGTGACAACATGATATCTTTAAAACATAGGTCAGGGCAACTTGGCAATTCGTCTATGAACTGTATTATCATTGGCCTATCTTGTACCGAAACTGGAATAGATGTTTGCGTCGTTGCAATTAAACCCTCGTATGGTTTTGAAAAGATCGGTGGTATTACGCATTGTTCTGTTGTAAAGAGAATTGGATTGAACGGCCCTGAGCTTCCTTGTGTATATGTTGGTATTACTCTTCTTTCTGCGATGATCTAGAAAATAAATAATAATAATAAATAAATAAATGAAATTTGTTCAGTCGAAGACCAAATCAATGTTATTATTATGTATGTATACGATAAAAGAAGTCAATGCAGTGTGGTATCCGGCTTAGTAGAATAGACCACCCTAATTTTCTTATCGAGGTGTCGTAAAAGTCGAGAGGTGTAAGTTACCCACCGTGTGGTATCCGGTTAAGTAGGAAAGACCACCTTCATTTCTTACCGAAGTGTCGTAATAGGCGACTAAGGAAAGTTGACCCACCGTGTGATATCCGGTTGAGTAAAATAGACCACCCACTTCTTACCCAGGGGTCGTAAAACATGACTAAGGTAAGTTGACGTCAGGCAGGCGGCCGATCGTAAAATACGAAGATAAATCATGTTACAACATGTTCGTAATATGTTGTGCCAACCCCACTTAGAGTGGGATAAGGGCAGGAGGATGATGATGACGATAAAAGAAGGTAAAAGTATGTAGTTATTTTGCATACGTAATACAATGGTTCAGATATTTTATATTATTGTGTCTAGGATAACTACTGGTAGGCTGATCTAAAAATTGCGCAAAAATTCATGAAATATTTTCAAAAACTACGTTGCAAACCTCGTGGTGAGATTTTATATTTGCTTCATCATAATTCGGAACGTCTATTTGATAGCATCCTAGCGTTTAATATCTAATATTATCACGAATCATTCTCAATGCATATCACCTAGAATAATTTATAGAATTAGGCTTTACTTTGCGGAGATCTATAATACAAAGTCAATAATAAAATTATTTGATATAATCCGCGATAAAGTAAATAGAAAATGTATACAATGCTAAATGTATAGTGGACTATCCGTTTGTTTATACCTGATACATGAACGATTCGTAAAAAACACATGCACAAATCACCACCACCGCCACCACAATACACAAGCACTACACACGTTCACTATCACAAATTCAACAAACGCAACCGAAGCATCATCAGGAGACAGACTCCACGACAAAATCGCAAAGCGAAGTATTATCCAAACCAGCATGGTTAAATAGTAATCGGTTCAACCCCACCATTTATTTTATTTTGCCTCCGAACACGTGTAACAAGCTTGAACTTGAAACATTTATCTGATCATTAATGAGGGTGTCATTGTTATGCTTTATGATTTCAAGCTGTTCTAAAATGTTTAATCTCAAACTTTTTTTCACAGGTGTGTAGGATTTCGAAACAATGGTCAATAGGAACTCTATGACCGCTTTCTAACAGATGTTTAACGAAATGTGAATTTTGAAGCTTATTATTCCTGAAAGCGGCCATATGTTCTTATAACGGGTTTCAAAATTATGACCCACATATGTATCCTGCATTCAGGACATTTTTTTTAACACCACACTTTTTTAGGCTTTGTTATTAATCTTTATTATTGCATAATATCTTTTTTTAAAGAGAACCTACAATAATTATGTATATTATACAATTATATATACGTTATATTTTATACGATTCTCACAAACAACTCTTGTTAATATTAGCAACTTATAAAAATTGATCTTTATTCTGCAATATGTCTGTTTTAATTTATTTGACTGATCTTGTAGTGCTTGTATTTTTATGTTTTTATATAAAATATAATATATACTCACAGCAGTAGTAGATGCAGCTAAAACTAAAATAAAAACAATCATTTTAAAACTACGTGGCACTAAAGAATGTGGTTCACTAATGTGACAGCCTTTATGTAGTATATTTTTATCTATTGCACGAATTGTAAGACTTTTCATAACCTGTATCATAACATCATCATATTACTCTATTTCTACGTATACAAATATTTCGAGTGTCATTTTATCAATTTTGTCATCATTTTCGACACCGTAATTAAAGTTATTTAACATAAAGGCATGTTATATTTAAATCCCATATTAGATATTAGAATTAGTAGTAGCTTTGGATGAAGTACGAGAACATATCATCTATGTTACTTTTATAAAAATTAATTCTTATATGTAGTGTATTATCTATGGTTTATAGGCAAGTGTTTGCTCAAACTTACGTCTTTAAAAGATTTTAAACTTTCGCCACTCATACTTATTACTATATAAAGATACGGGCCATATCGCGATTGAATCAAGTTACCTTTGTATAAGGTTCGACGTTTAGACAGAGTTGCATCACCATGCTTTCATGAATCGTGGTCACGAACTGACTAGAGCGCAGCGTCCTTTTCGTTTCTGAGTACTACAGTCATTATTTCCTGTTTCTACCTTAACTTGAACCGCACGATCTACATAAGGTCTCACGTCTTTAAGTTTCACTCAATATAGTGCAATCAAGGTTCTTAATAAAAGTTCCTATGAATTCAGAAATATCTAGAAGACAATGCCGCAAAAGTAGAAGGAAAAAAATATTGTTGTACTAAAATTTTGCAAATATAAGAAGTAATAAATTGTATAGAAACAGCTTATAATCATATACGACGTGTTTATTACTTATGATTTAAATAAGTTATTTAAAGAATATATTTCTTAATCCTCTTTACAATGTTGTGAAGTAATTATTAAATATATCCACGATAATGTTATAGAGATAGGGTCATAAGTTTTACAAGCACGTAATGTATTTTAAATTAAATTGGTTGCTTCTAAGGGCAAATAAAATATAGGATGATGTCCCTCAAATTGTGACAATACCGTAGCATTTAATTTAGATTCATACATTTGATTTTTTTTATATTTTGTTTCCCATAGTGTGACTGGTATTTAATGTAAAGTTATATGCTTGGTATTCAAAATATTACCATTACTTAAAGTGTAATTTCATAAAGTTTCAGAAAAGACAAATACATACCATAGTTAATACTTTTATTATAATACATTTAAATAAAGATTTTTAATTAATAAAAATAAATCAGTTACGACACTAGCTTAATATAATCCCATTTAAATAAATTTTGTATTTATGAGGTAAATTAACTTGCTGATTTTCCCCTTTTTATAAAATAATTGAATAATAATTTATTATAAATACCCTTGATAATTGTGTTAACTCCAAGGCTGGTTGCGATGAAGTTATAAAGTTGGAGGGGGTATAGGTATTTTTCGTAGAAAGTTATTTCTACCGTCCTTTGGTTGAACTGGAGGTAACAAATTGGACGTTGGTGGTGCCCAAGCAGACACTGGAGACGCTGGAGGTAAAAACGGACTCACTAGAGGCTTTGGTGATAAACAGGGACACTCAACGGTTTCACGAATTGGTGGTATTATAGACATCGGCAAAGTGAGAACTTCATTGATATTTTGCAACACAGGCATTGTTGTCATTGGCATAAGAAATTCGGGAGGGCTTGGTAATGCTGGCGCTGATGTCATTGGCATAACAAGTTCAGGAGCGTTACGTAATACTGGTGTTGGCATGAAGACTTCAGATAAAGGTGGTAACATTGGTGCAGTCATAGGCGCCGGTGGTATAATTGGGGCGACTGGCATGTTTGAAAGGAATTGTAAGTTTTGCATCCTTGGTATTTCCTGTATCATAGGATACGCTTGTTCCGCTTGGCACGGGCATTTCGGTTGCAGTAACCTCATATTTAACTGTGTCAAAGGGTTTATGGCTGGCATAATTGCTTCCACTGTAGGTTGTCTGTTGCGGGCTTGGATCATTTGCATGATTCTTTCACTGCTTCCAGGGCCTAGGATATTTTGTAAGGCAGCGATTGCTGGATTTTGCCAGGTTGAGCGTCTCTGACATCTTGCACGCGCAGTTTGATATAACAAAGCTGTCAGCACTATCATTAGTTGCAGATATCTCATCTCGACTAAAAAAAAATGAAAGTATTAATAGCTGTAACAAATACTTGGAAGACTTTTATACTACTTAATACATTTCTTTTGAAAGCGGCAGAATAGATATTAATTTCAAGAGCGATAGGTTGATTACCAAGAGCTTTAAAAGTGCTAGTAAATAGTGCCAGCTAATTGCTCTTATAACGGTGATTACTAGAATTATCTGCGTCTTAAGACCATCGTCAAAACGTTCACTCAACGTAGCGATTAAAAACTTTCATCTATAGAATATACATCTTTAAAATATATTCACAAAGATATTCTCTTTAATTTTAAAATTTGATGAAACAGAAACCAACATAAGGTTGAGAAAACCGCATTGCACACAAAATTGCTACCTAACTCTACCAATGATATAACTTTGTAATCAGTTTAAGAGAAATATTAAAACAATCGAGTATCAATATAAACATGGAAATATCTGAATTTAACTATACTTAAGCCTTTAAGAGGCACCCATGATGTAACCTAAGTTATATTTTTAAAGGAGCTACAGAATCAGTACCGCAGAAGAAAATAAATTATGGAAATCCCTTCAATTAAAAATCAAAAGGATGTTTCTATCTATTCAAAGGCGTCTTATTATGTGGAAAGGAGTTCTATACACATATATAACATTTGCTTCAATGAGAATGGCATATAGTGGAATACCTTATCCATTTTTTTTTATTATAAGGCAGATATAGGAGTTCTTACAATGTTTTTCTTGACCGCGAAGCTATACTGAAGTGAAAACTGCCACTTCATTAAGCATATATTTTTTATAGAAAATCCATAATAGGGCTATGAAATCGCGATGTATTGGTAGAGTTCACGCACCAATCGCTTCATTATCTCTAATGTTAACATGTACTTTATATAAATGACAAAAATCAAGGACATGCATAGAGTTAGAATCTGTATTTATATGCATATATCTTATTCACTAATCTATTTAGTATTATCTGCACCTTCTAACATTTTTTTGCTATAATGCCGTTCACAAAGAGTTGTCTGTTGCTTACAGCAACAAGACCGCATTTGTACAGTGTAAATTTACCTTTAACCATTTATTTATATGTTATCTCTTTCTCCTACCCTTATCTCACTCTAAGTGGGGCCGGTACAACATGTTTTCCTCTTCCATTCTCTTCTATCATTCGTCAACTCCGGCGCTACTCCTTTTATATGCATGTCATAGTTCACACATTCCAACCATCTCTTTTTAGGCCTCCCTCTAGTCACATATCCTTCCACATTCATATCCAACACTCGTTTAGTTACATGATTTGATTGATTTGTTTATATGGTATGAAAACTAATCAATAAAAAATAATAATAAATATAGTAAGACAGACTTTCGCATTTAGATACATAGAGAACATAGATAAATGATTATATTTTTCATTTACCTATATGTTCTAACTATAGGTGCCTGCCCGACTCTGCCTTTGATTAGAATGACGCCTCTAACGTTCTATATTATATTTACATAATACAATTGTATAATATAGACTTACCTGTATGCAATCAACGATAAACAATGATCAGCTCATCTATTAACTAACCTTTTATAAATTGATTTATCACGATAAATATTATCTCGCGGTATCGTTAATTTGTACATTGAGATGTGTTGCGTAATATTTTATCGTTAAATAGATCTTTATCTGTGATTCATTAGAACGTGTTAATCTCTCTTTGATTTCAGATTTATTAGATGCTAACTTTAAATTAGTAATTCGTATAAATTTTTAAATTTAAATTTATATTAATAATTCAAGTAAATTTGTAAACAAGTGATGTTGAATCGTCAACTCTACTGTTGGTTCCGAAAGCTGTTCCTACCGAGAAAAACCAGCAAGAAACTCGGCGGTTACTTTTAAAAAATATAATTCTTATAACTTAATATATTAGCCTTCTATATCAGCCTCCTTTAAATAGATTTTTTAAAGTTATGGGTGTTGATTTATCAGCTACTGAATCTTCTAGCTGGTAAGCACCTCTGATCATTTCGACGTATTTTTTTGTTTGATTGTTTTTTTGTTCGACATGTCTTTATTGCACAAATTGAAATTAAAATTAAAATGATAAAAATTTACAACATGATGTGCAATGGCCGGCTTATTCCGAAATCGGAATCTCTTCCAGCTAACCAGTCTTAATTTAAAAATTAAATATAAAGTAAAACTAAATAAAATACTGACATAATAAGATAATTATTATAGTATATATAATAAATTAAAAAAATTATTATAATATGTACAATAAAAAGTAATTATAATAAAATGTAAATATCACTCATTTCCTAAGTAAATTTTTAAATATTCAAATGAAAGAATTGTTGTAAATTCACGTAAGAAAGAAAATAAATTGTTGTAAATTTACGTAAGGAAACGGGTAATTTATTCCATAGTTTAACAGGATGTGCAGTAAATGACTTGGAATATGTTTGAGCAACATATACTGGGGAGGCAAGGGAGAGGTTATTTGTAGATCTTAGACGCTGATCACTGGCTTATGACAAAATCGAAAGCGTTTACGTAGGTATTTTGGAGCACAAGGGTTGAAAAGTATATTAAAAAGTACTGATAAGATATGACAATTCCTTTTGACCCTAATGAAGCTAACAATCCAGTTTTGTTAGCTTCTATATTTGCCTAGGGCACATGATACAAACCTTTGTTGACTTCTATTGACTTATGCAAAATAGCAATGTTACTAGTTTTAAGAATTATATTTTAAAAGAGCAACCACCGAGTAACTTGCTGGCTCTATTCCATTCTCTTCGGTTCTATGTCAATTCTCCTCTTCTAACCAGCAGTAGAGTTGACAATTCAAAAGGACTTATCAACAACTTTATTTGAATAATATTTTGTTTTGTGTGTAATATGTTTGAATTACATTGAAATCTCTTACCAATTTACTAATTGTAGGAGTAACTGCACTATATAGATTGCCGTTTACAAATCACAATGATAAAAAGATTTTTTATTAGCAATTACTATATTTTTACATTTGTATAATAGTACACATTTATACAAATTATTATACTCATTGCCTTATAATTTTTATTAGCAATAATGTCTTAGACTTAAGAACTAATCTTATAACAAAGGAATAAAAAAAGTAAACTAAAATATTTTTCTCATTCTAATTCTAGTGTGGTAGTCATAAAATCACATAAATTTATGGGAAGTCATCGAAGATTGTCGCTGTTATTTTATTATCATTGAAATTTCAACTTTATCTTTATATCATTAGGTTATATTTTTATTCGTCGCTAGAAAATCCCTTTACGTTTCCTCCTGCGTATGAACGCAAGATGAATGTATCTAAGATATAAAATATAATTGTATTTAATTGCTATACTTATCACTACGGCTAGTTCATTTCTAGAAAATCACAAAAATGGCGGCGGTATCTTCGCTCTACGTACACATTTTCCGCAGCCCACCACAGGCGGTAATGGCGGAATCGTTGGACATTCGAGAACGGGCATTCCACATCCGCAAGTTGGAGCGGCGAACGCGTATTCCACGGCAGGAACCGCGTATTCCACGGCGGGAATCGCGTATTCCACGGCGGGAATCGCGTATTCCACGGCGTAAGCAACTGGAGAATAGCAACCGGTAGGTGGCGCACATCCGCGTACAGGTGAACCAATTATAACTTGTGTGGTGGCAACATTGATCTACGAAACAGAATGTAAGGTTTTATATGTAAGTGTAAAAATTAATTAAGGAGGTTTTAAGTAAGAGGAAAAAAGGAGACATAAGGGACAATATTACTAAAGCTCTCCGCTCTGCAAATAAACTTACTTTAAGAACGCTTAGGCATAATACAATTTTTACTCAGTAAATCGTTCGCTGTACAAGCAGTTAAATTATAGAATGCATTACCTTTAAAAATTCAGGAATCCAAATCATTAGACATATTTAAAAAATCTGTTAAGCAATATTACTTGTGAAATTACAATTAATATAAATTATTTTTATGTATTTAAACTAATTGTTATGTATTTATTATATAATAATCATTACTTTATAGATTTCATATATATTCTTCTTAAATATTTTATGATGTGTAAATCTTTTGCTTTGTATTCGTATGTATTATTAGTACGTATGTAAGTATAGAATAGTGCAATACCCACATAGTTGCTACAGCAAGCCTACCGTGAACTCTTATTGCGACTCAATTGAAGACGTAAACGAAATTGCTTTGCTTTTGCATACCATGTTGTCTTAAAGATGCACACTTTAATTCGTTGCCGAATGAGCGTTCGGAATTCATCCTTAGAACATGTGAGTAAAAGACAAAGAGTTATCTATAGTTCATATAACGTTATCCTTTTCAAACATTACGACCCCAATGCAATTCACACTTCATGGCACGAAGAGAAAGCGGTTCGCGGTCGTCGTGTACGTCTTCAAACGAGTCGGAATAAGAGTTCTTACTAGGCCTGCTGTTCTTAATAACCCAAAGGTCGTCTGGAAGAGATCGCTACTAAGCGATAAGACCGTTTTGTTTACGTCACTATTTGTTTTTTACTGCTTTTTTATTCTCTCCAAACTTTTCTTTGTGGTGTACAATAAAGTGTATAAATAAGTAAATAAATAAATAAATTGACTGGCCCGCTGGCGCTGTGGGTAAAATGACCCTGCCTTCAGCTCCGCGGGTCGCGGGTTCGATTCCCGCCGAGGGCCAACATTTTTTATAAACAAATTGTTGGTTCTTCGAGCCTGGGTGTGTATTTGTATTTAAGTATGTATTTAAACTTATATATGTAGTATATCTACCAGTTGTCCGTCACACATAACACAAGTATTAAGTAACTTACTTTGGGGACTGACGACCGTGTAAGTGACCCATATATATATTTATTTATTAAATATCGAGAAAATCAAGATACTTCGAATTTGGCACGGGGAAAGGTATGAGGGATAAGTGTCTAGAGCAGGAGCAGCATTTTGAGAGAATTCTAAATATGATCTTTTAAGCATAGCTTATTTTCGGCATCTTGCCGGTAATTTGAATTATTAAAATGTATTAAACGTGTTAAATTATTCATGAAACAAAATTTAATTGAATTTTTACTTAATTTCTTTTACTTTGGTCTAAGATATATATAACTTAAAGATAGATATATACTCACGCAACCGAGAGTACAGAGCACAAACATATATGTCGTACGTTTCGCCATGACTACTGACACAATTATAACCACCATTGCAAACTTTCTTTTTATACATATAAATGTAGGTGAAATTACGAAATAAACGTTTCCACAATATTAATTCCTTATCCTCACGACTTAATATTTCAATATTAATACGTTCCTACGGTACGCTTTTCTTTACGGTAACCGTTTAATTATAGGTAAGTACGTGTCTAAATTCTTGGAATATCAAACACACGACAAAACTATTAGAAGCATGTTGAAATCTTACAACGGAATTCTAGTCTACTGGACTGGTTCTCTGAAAAGTATAAAATTCCTAAAGTACGCTTTGTTGCTTGCTATATACAGGTTGGTACCGATCATATATTATATACATTAATTTTAATTTTAGTTACCAATAAATCTCAGGACCCTACATAAAAAAAACCAGTTAATTCAGGGAAGTATTTTATAGCTATAGGAATTATATTACGTTTGTTAAAATATTAACGCGATTTGATAGAGATCAACGACCGTACCTTCTACTTGACACCACACGGTGGGTCAACTTAACTCAGTCGCCGTTTACGAAACGTCGGTGAGAAATGAGGGTGTTCTATTCTACTCAGCTATATACCACACGGCATCTACAGACAGCTAGTAAATATTTATTTAATTATTTTTAATATATGTATATATTTACTAGACCCACCTCATAATTTTACACAAGTATTTAGAATTTTCCTTTTTTATAATCTACACTAATTCCCAAATCCCTAGAAATAATTTAAATGGCAAAACAACGTTTGCTGGGTCAGCTAGTATATATATATATATATATATATATATATATATTAATAATAATTAATAATTTGTTCTCTGGCTTTACCCATTTGTCAGCTTCGCAATTCGCCGATGTCTCTGCGAATTATGAAGCTGATTGAAATATTCGGACCACCATTGCAAATTGGAAAAAAAAAACATATTTGTTCAACAAACATTTTATTCGAAACTAGAATTTATTGTAGATAATTAATATCAGTTTCGTTCGAGTTCATCGTGTGTGTCAAAATGAACGAAATGACGTCTTAATCACGAGAACTAAGAGACAATTCAAATATTTATTACATTTGTCAATTTTTAGGTAAAAATTTGGTATTGATACGAAATGCAAAAACTCTGCTATGTTATGTCTTGTAAATCTCATGTGTTTAATTAATTATGCTTAAAATTTACTTTTTTTTATTTAAGACTTTTTTTTTATTTAAGGCTGGCTGGAAGAAATTTCATTCCAAAATAAGTCCACCGTTGCACATTTATTGTTTTTTTTATATTTTTTGTATTAAACACAAACTCAAAATATTCTTTATTCAATTAGACTGTTTTCGGTAATTTTGAATCGTCAAATGTTTTTCAAGAAGCTAGGTACCAATGATTCGGAAGTTTGCTCCTATCGAGAAGAACCAGCAAGAAACTTGCGGCTAATTTTGTTTTTTTTACAATTTTATTGATGATTACAAATTAATCGTTGCAGCTTGGTGGACAGTTATTAAGATATGCTACTATCACTGAATTAATCTTCAATTTTATAGTAAGCTTTATGTAGCAGCATTGTTTTAAGATAATTTCTAAACTTGTTTAAAGGCAAGTCTAGAATAATTTAAATATGTGTTACAGAGATTGCTGAACTTGCTTGCTTCGATATATAAAGTCTCCGCTACCTTTTTAAGTAATGTAAGGATACGTAGTAAACGGTTAAGCAACACTGGGGTTTGTCGCGTAGGGTTGTCTTTGGGCCCAACGCTAAGTATAGTACCTGGCATTAAATAATGCGCATCGGTGTTTAGAACGAAACAGTCGGCCAGTTCGGTTTCGTAGAGCGCTGTCACTGTCACTCAGTATGTGACGTTTCACACGAGTTCGTTAGTCTGTGCGACAGAGACAATGCTCTATGAAGCAGAATCTATCCGATTCTCTATCTAAGCCTCGATGTGCATTATTTATTGCCGCGTACTATATGTGCGTGACAGAGGACTTCTCCAAGGGACAACAACTGAAGGGATCACAGCTGTCCACTTATACCCTGGAAGGGTTCGCCTGTGGCATCTTGTCTTTCAGCCCACAGGCGAAACGACCAGTACCTATAAGGGTATGGCGCTTATTGATTGAGAGACGGTATAGGTTTAGCGACTTCTCCCGGAATCTCGGGGCTATACATTTTTTTCATCGAAATCTACTAAACGGATTTTCTACGGTTTTACTAAAAGACAGTGCAGTTATTGAGGAAGGTTCATGTTAATAGTACATTCTCCAGAACGACTAAACTAATAATCGACTTTGCTTGGGAATTAATATTAGAGGCCATATTATTTATGTCTTGGAAACATTGCTAGTGATTTTTTACACAGTTTATTTCTATTTCTGATTTTGTGTACCTTTTCTGGGACTTTCACGAGAAAATACATGTTGTGGAGCAACATATAGACTATAACTAGTTATAATTGGGTCGGGATTTACAGGGAGAAAACTTTGTGAAATGCTAATTTCCACGCAGGCGAAGCCGCGAGTTCAGCTAGTAATAGTATAATCATCAAACCGACTGTCACATAGAGCGGTCATTATTTTTATATTTTGATATTAACCTTCAAGGATTAAAAAATATATATAAATAACCTATTTCCTACTCCGGCAATGCAATAATATCAAAGGTTTATGGCACTCAGAGATTTTGACTAAAGTCACATTTCTAAATATTATTTTTGTAAAGTAGGCATAGCAATAGAAAAAAATATCTTCATTTAAATTTATTCTGCTGAAAAATGCAACACTAAAATATATTTTACTAAAAGTTGCCAGATGACATGTCATACTTTTCACGACAATTAATGAAGTTGTTGTTATAAACTAATACATTAAAATACAAAAGTACTGAAAATATTATTTTACTATAATCCGCAATAAAAGATAATATATGTAATACTAAATGTAGAGTGTACTATCCGTTCTTATACCTAATATATGCAGAATTCGTAAAAAGTCCTTGCACACACATTGCCCGCCACCAATAACACAACAATACTCAAGCACTGCACACATTCACTGCCAAATAACTCAACAATCGTTTTGCCTCGTAATCGAAGCATCGTCGGGAGAATCCGTGACATAATGTGCACCCAGACTAGAAGAACCAAAGATTTCTAAAAACAAGAAAAATTGGCCCTCGATGAGAATCGAACCCGCAACCTGCAGCTTAAGGCAGGGTAATTACAACCTGCACTACACGGGCCAGTAAATCTATATATATTTAAAAATTAATATCTGTTCATTAGCCCCGATAAAATTCGAGAACGGCTGACCCGATTTGGCTAATTTTGATCTTCGATTATTTGTGAAGGTCCAGGGAAGTTTTAAAAGTTGAGTCAATGTGATAAATATGCTAGGAGTTTAATAAAAAATACAATTTAGAATTTCTTTAGAAACAGGGATGGTCCATTATCACTAATTTTTTTTATTATCATCGATAAACAATAAAACATCGATGTTTTAAAATCGTATTTTCTCTCATTTGACTGGCCCGTCGGCGCAGTTGGCAGTGATCCTGTATTCGGCTCCGTGGTTCGCGGGTTCGATTCCCGCTGAGAACCAACATTTTCTATTTAGAATTTGTTGGTTCTTCGAGTCTGGGTGTATACATGTACTAATACAATATATGCGATAGCCTGTCTGTTCTTTTCACGGCCAATCCGCTGAACTAATATCGATGAAATTTGGCTCAATTCATACTTATACACCGCGGAAACAAATAGGCTATAAAAATACAGTCTTTTCAACAGGAAAATCAGGAGATTGAGGAATCCCATCTATTACCAATATATCAAGTTTTCAAGTAGTTGAATCATTGCAGTAGGAATTGCAATTTAATATAGCTGATCTATCTGATTTTGTGATGGAGATATTTGGAGGGTTACAAAATGATAGAAGTAAATGTTTATTTCAGGACTAAGGTCCACGCAAACGAAGTCATTGGTAAAATCTAATGTCTTATAATAATTTTATGCAATGCGTGTTTTATAAGACTTCTTTTTAAATGCTACCTTGTATCCACGCCTCAAACGAAATGGGTATTGATTTAAAGTTTAAAAGTACATAGTTTTAAGCGTATTAAGAGTTCGTACTTATAAATATTTTATTTATATTATTCACTAGTCATAGGCGGTGGTTTGCCGCTTGCTAAAACTTTCTTCATCGTCTTCATCATACCGGGAATCAAACCTATGTGCTTGTCGACACATTTCACTGCACATTTCTCAAACTCTATGGTACACTTGTCTATCTGTAAAAATAAAATAACAAATAAATATAAATATAATAATAATATGACGACAAAGTACGATATTTAATACTTGTGTAAAATTATGAGTTGGGTCTAGTAAATATATGCATACTTATATTAAAAATAAATAAATAAATATTTACTAGTTGTCTGTAGATGGCGTGTAGCAGTAGAATAGACCACCCTTATTTCTTACCATAACGTCGTAAAAGGCGACTAAAGTAAGTTGACATAAGGCAGGCGGCCTGCCTACCTTAATCGACTAAAATGCGTAGCCGAATCATGTGACAACATGTTTATAGCATGTTGTGCCGACCCCACTTAGAGCGGGATAAGGGCAGGAGCATAATGATAATGTATATGATATTGTAAAATTATAATATATGAATTAACTGATCTCAATAAATATAAATAATAAAGGTGTAAAACGACTAACCGTCTAACGGAGGTAAGGTAGGCAATACATACAAATGACAGGATAGTGAATTTATTGTCACTTATACAGAGAATATCGGATAGGTTCTTCACATTATTTAATATATGGATGTACAAGAAAGTGCACAGTTTAGTTTCATTAAGGCGTACAGTTGGTAGATGTCTTTTAAAATCATAGTAAATGATGGATTATATAACTATAAAAGCACTATTATAGCACAGAGTAAAATAGTCGTGGCTCCATCTGTTATTTCTATGAGGCAACATGCAAACCATGTTGCATTATGTTACAAAGGAAATTATAGTACGCAGAAATAAATAATGCACATCGAGGCTCAGAGAGAGAAATCGGCTAGATTCTGCTTCATAGAGCATTGTCTCTGTCGCACAAATTGACGAACCCGTGTGTGACAATGACAGCGCATTATTGCATGCATTATTTATTGCCGGGCACTATAATTATAATATGAATTGTCTTTAGATATATAATTACAATATTTTAAATCACATTAAAAAAATAAATTTTGCTTGCTATTGTATTGTATAATGTATTGCTTAATGATGATGACGAGGTAACTTACAGTTCCTTGACTCGGGTCTGGACCTAGCCTATCTCTTGCTGAGTCGTTACAGTCCATAACACATCGTTGGAGTCTGTTCTGTAGATGACTAATTTCTTTCTGAAATATATATTTTTTTGCAAATACTTGGTTGACTAATTTTGTTTTTTATTAAGACTATTGTGAAAGACAGTCATATTGATATATTTAGAAGTTAATATTAAGATATATAGAAGAAAAATACAATGTTTGATACAGTGAGGTTTATAGCATGTTTAGATATAAATTATTTAAGCTGGCTACTTTTTCTCAATTGATTCAAATTCAAATTCAAAATATTATTTATTCAAGTAAACTTGTAAAAAAGTGTTTGAAGTGTTTTAAATCGTCAACTAGTTCGGAAAGCTGTTCCTATCGAGAGGAGCCAGCAAGAAACTCGGCAGTTGTTGTTTGCAAAAACATAATTCTCATAAGTAGTTACATTTAGTCATTACTGTCTTGTACAGGGTCAGAAATTAGCTATAACCATGCATTCTTATCATCTAAGTAAACCTCGACAGTATAGTACGCTTTGTATATCAGCCTCTTATTGACAGTGTTTTTTGTAATGGCAAAGCTAGAATTGATAGCTCAATTTTATTTTACCATCTTATACCCAAACCTACAAACAACTTAAGTACTTTTACAAGGTGAAAAGAAGGCACTGCAAGCTTATCCCAGTTCCTTCTTTGCCTATTATATAGTTCTTTATAATTTTATATACAAAAATGGTGGATGTCCACTTCCAGTGCTGAACATATAAAATAAAGATATAAGATGGGGTCCTATAGTCAGCCATCACAATTGTGAAACTGATACTCACTTGAACATAATTATTAGCTTGGTTTAATGGTGCTGTACAATTCTCTATGCATCCATGTACTCTCTCCAATGATGATTGCTGGTCATCACAGCATTTTGCTGCGCACCTGTGCATGTCTCCCTATAAATTATTGTCTATTTTATTCATTTGACATGTTGTGACATGTGTGTATTGCAGTTTGCAGTGACCCTGCCTTCAACTCAACGTGTTGCAGGTTTGATTCGCACTGACCAACATCTTCTATAAACAATTTATTGGTTCTTCAAGCCTGGATGTATATTTGTATTTAAAATTATGTATGTATATATTTACCACTTTTCTGTCTTACTTAGAAACCGGATGACTGTGGGGTAAGTGTCCCACATATTTATATATTTTAAGATCAAAACTTAAAAGAAAATGTCTTATTTCTCATATCTCTTAAAAAATAATTCTATAAAAATTTTATACAAAGCACGTTTGCGAAAATGTTGTGTTAAAAGTTAATAGTTACATTAAAGTTTTATTGTAACTATTAACTTAAGTAGTACTTTTAATACTTAATAGCATTCAAATATATTTTCCTTTACTTACATTTTTAAAGTTAACCAAAGTTATCTTATTCAAGAAAAGTGATATCTAATTTAATAGTAACTGTTATGAATTATAAATCGTTATTAGATTAATTTAAAATAGATTAGTACATCCTATACTCAATGTTACAACAGCTTGAAATGTAAAAAATTCAAAGTTGGGCTATTTGAGTAGATATGGTAAGAAAGCAATTATGCATGTTTCAAGTGATGGAAGTAATATTTTAATTTTTAACTTTTACGAAAATAGTCAAAAAATAAAGTTTGTTCAATTTTTTATTTTTTTTTATTTAAATGTTGCATAAGCCGCGATAAGACCTAACCTCAAAACCTACCTGCATTTTTCTCAAATAACTTCTGTCTAACTCATTGACGAGGTTAGTCATTTCTTGTTCAACTCTATATTTTTGTGCTTCAACCATTTTAATTGATAATATATACGCAAAATCGGAGATATTCTTTTAATTTTAGGAACTCAGAGTTGCATGTCAAATGTCCTTCATACGACAGCTGTCAAGTGTCAGCTGACGCCTGACACTTGACAAGTTGACTGTGAGTAAGCTTTCACTTTATTAGGTTTACTATCTGGAATCAAGCGTTTTCAGGCTTTTCATCTTTCTTAATATTATAAATGAGAAAGTCTGTCTGTCTGTTACATTTTCACGGCGAATCGCTGAACCAATATCGTTGAAATTTGGCACAATTATTCCTTATACACAGGGGCAACACATGGGCTATGGAAATCTTGTAAATTTAACAGAAATGTCTATTATCATTCTATCAAGGCTTTTTATTCACGATGTGTCAAAGTCAAGTTTGTAGGTTTTATGTAGGAGTCTTGATGACCTCTCACATTAAAAGATATAGTATAAAAAAGGGTTTACAAGTTTACAAATATATACCGAATTTAATGTTCGTAAATTATTAATAAAATTTATAGTAATTGCTATTTAACCCCCGGATCGATCTGTTTTTTGTGGTGAAGATATTTGCAGCGTTGGTGAGTGACAGATGCTACTGTTTATACCATGACTCAACGGTCCACGTGAATGAAGTCACGGGTAAATGTATAAATATAATTTTCTTAAAACTACTTAATTATATCACTACAAAAAAGACTTAGTATTCGCCAATTTCTTCTTCTTTACCTCGCGAGGTAAAAAGCCTGGCAGCACTTACGATTCCTGTCCGCTACGAGATATTACGTAATCAAGATTTCTTCCTACGACCGACATCTCTTCCTCTGCTGCTTTTTTCCATCATGATCATTTGTTCATACCTTTGGTGCCTAAATACAAGCCCCAGACTTATCTTGAGCATGTGTTTTTAAGCAAGTTGCATATGGTTAGTAATAACCATACCATAAAGTAAAAACCATACAGAAAAGAGTGGTAAGAAGGTTAATACAGGAAAATGCCCTAAAACCTTTCTGTGTATTCTCATATAAGCGATATCGATTTGGATTTGGTCGATAATAAACTCAATAGTGATACTCGACGAGACTAAGCACAGACGATTAAAATATTAATATTAAATTTATCTATTATCTATTATATAATATAATCTCATACATAAAGTTATTTTACTAAGATAGGGGAACCCCCCTAAAATATGTCCATCGAAAATAAAAAGAAAGGAAATGAGATTTATTATTTGTTGCGACACTTACTTACAGGTCTGCCTATGGTACTACTCTAGTATAAATACTATATACTCCAAGGTTTAGCGTGTTTCACATATTCCAGATTGAATTAATCTCAAATTTTCATTTAAAGATAAATACGTCATAAAATGAAATCAAATATATTTTACGTAATATTCGTTATCTTTTTCTATCTAGATACACTTTACTTGTTTTCAATGAGTACATTTACGAAAATTAAGATAAGTCACGCACCGTAGATAAAACATCAATAAATATAAAAAGTTCCTTTTATTTTTTTATTAAAACACCTCGATATTGGCGTCGGAGACTTGCGTTTATTCCACAATGATTAAAACAATTAAAATTTTCAGCTTCGTGGTACTAGGAATCAATGTAAGTTTATAATATACAATCAGCAATGAGTTCAATCGAAGTAAAATGGTCCCGCTACTTTAAAAAAAATATTATTTCATAATTTCTTTATGACTCTTTAATCATACAATTCTCAAAGTGTTTTAAATAAATTAGAAAGTAGTTAGAAAAAATTCACTTTGCACATGCTGACATCTTAAAAAATTAAATATAATAATTGACATGGACTAAATGTGGCTAACTTGATCCTTAATTTTGATAAAAATATGTATGCTTGTTATTTTATGCTAGAAAATTGTATAACGTGTCAAGAATGATTTTTTCAGCTTCATTTTATTGTGTATAAATGAATTTAATTATATCCATTTTCATTTTTTCATTTCTTATATTCTGTTAATTGGATTTAGATGAAATTTTCAATGTTAATTTTTTTTTCAGGTTGTGACTTCGCAGTGCCTTAATAGACAAGGAAACTTTATGTACAACAGGCCCTTCCCCGAAACCATCATTGACACCCCTATGAATTACCCCTTAACACAACTATTTCAACCATCAATTATAGAAACGACCCCTGGTTTATCTATGGTTCAATCAAATTTACTAACATCTCCAACCACGATAATCACTGACTGCACACCAACTGTGTGTAAGAACTTAGTCGATACTATTCAATTGATGGCGGTTTGTAACTTAATAAGAAGCAAAAATGGTGGATCTGATGTAGCAGTAAAATTTGCTGAACCAATCATTAATGAACTAATGGCTTCACCGACATTCGCGTGTGGATGTCCAAATCCATTTTTAGCTAATTCCGTATCTCCTAATTTATTAAGCCCTGGTCTTCTTCCTCCAGTATCTTCTCTGTATCCTAATTACATTAGTACCCCTAATGTTATTTCAAGTTTGTCCACCATTTCACCGAACTTAGGTGTTACTAATATATCTCCTAACGCAGTACTTGGCAATATTCTTAGCATGTTAGGTAATTGACTTGTAATGTAATGTTTAGTTATAAGTATTTATTTTTGTCAATAAAACGAATTAAAACATTTCCAAAAGTGTTTTTATTAATTAGCTCTCTTCACTTTGTAGTGACAGATAAGAAAAATTGACAATAAAAAAAACAACTTTAAATTTTAATAAGATACAGTATATCCATTAGATCAGTCTTGTCCATATTCAAATATAGAGACCACGCATATATTTTGCAAACTCAATTATCAGGATATTCTTTGTCTAGACTTTGAATAAACCCATCATAGTAGAATTTAATCTATTACTACTATCGTTTTCACTATACCGATCGTTTTAATTGAGTAAAACGGTGGTTTTAATCAATTTGGACTTCTTAATATAGGAAATAAAGAAAATAACGCGTGATACGGATATCATTTATAACAGTATCAAATAGTTTTATTTATAATAAATAATTAATTATTTTAGATTGTGTATTTCTATATATTATTAAAACCATAATAAATAAAATATTTTTCTACCGACTCCAACTACGTACTCTTACAGTTTAGTGAAAACAATGAAAAATATTTGTTTCACAATAATTTTAGAAATTTAATTTCACCTCTGCTTTCAGTATATAAACATAGCTACTTAAAATTATGTCGATCAAAAATTATATGATTGCAATCAATAAAATATATTACGTTTGTTTTATTGATGCTTATTTGGGAAATAATATGGTATTTACTTAATTTCATAGCCTTCTTTGATTTTTTTTAACCATGTTTGAATTATTTCTAGCAGCTATATTTATTAATTTGACATTAGTTTAGGGTTGACCTCATAAGAATCCATAATTGCATGTGATTTGGGTAGGAATTGTCGGTGGAAAATATACCTCAGTAGCTATAGGACCACTAGGATAATTTATTCCACCAAAACAATTTTGTGTAAAAGCTGGCAAGCAACTAGGTGTTATCGGTGATATTACCTCTGCAACTCCTGGATAGAAAGATGTATATTGACTTGGGACTATTAAGTCAGAAAAACTGTTACAGGAGCCAAAAGGGTTCACAGAAATTATATCAGGAATATTAGTATAACATCCAGAACTAAAAGAAGATAATGGAGAAATCAGATCAGGGACACTACTAAAACACCTATAATTTGATGTTGTCGGCGAGATTACTTCACCGATTCCTCCATAACAATTTGGTGTAAATATATTTCCTGTTATTAAGTCAGTAACTCCACAACTAGGGTTAAAAGGGGCTATTGGATTGATGACTTCAATACTTCCAAAACCATTATATGGAATAGGAGTGATCACGTCACTTATTCCGCTACAACATCCAGTTTGATACGGCGATATCGATCCAATAATATCAGCAATCGAGCAACCAGTATTAAGAGAAGATAAAGCTGAAATCAGGTCAGTTACTCCGTAAGGGTTACATACATTCGGAGAAACTAAGTCAGTTAAAACTCCATAGTTAATACCACATGAAGGGCTAATTATATCTGCAAGACTATAGACATTAGGGCAACTTTGTGGGGCAGCGATAAATTCGGTGACTCCGCCATAAGGATTTAGAGAAATTACATTGTTAGCCGAAATCAAATTGGGCAAAAGTAATTCTGATATACCGCTGCAATAATTAGGTACAACTGTTGCCGTAACGTATGGATTTGAATAAAGAGTATCAATTCCACCACAGTAGTTTGGGGCTATAGTTCCGACCTGTGAAATAACTTCAAGAGGTGCTATGTAAGGTGTTCTGTACTCTACTTGGGGGGCAAAATCTATAATCGATGGGTATATAGTAGCTGTTGGTTCTATCACCGAACCCAAACCATTTAATAAAACATTAGATAAGCTAGGCCCACCTATCTTCGAATCAATTAATTCGCTCACTATAAGCAACTGTAATGCATTAGCCAATGCGTTTGATACAGAGTTGTCAATTATTGTAGTAGCGACGATAGGTGAAGCAACAACTTGGGGCGTGGCACATCCTGGTGCGGTAACAATTTGTGGTACCACTCCGGGATTGATGCATAATTGTGAACGCACCTGAAAGCATAAATAAACATTAGACTTGAAATACAATATCAACTTAATTGATATACAAATTAACATTTAATTTAAATTGTTGAAGCACTTTTCCCATTTTGACCTTATTGGCCTAGTATTATTAAATGAAAGTTTGTTATCAGTGGGCATGTACTATCACCAATTTGAATTAAATTATTATTTGTAAATAAATAATGTATTTAAATAACTAAATAAATGACGCCTAGAATCATGATTGCCATATTCACATTGACCTTTCCATCATTTAATGTTTACAAGACGCTATTAGTGGTTCACGAAATTAAATTACTTCAACCGACCAATAAACTGGGGTAATTCCAAAAAATGACTTTTTTAATATATAGTATTTATTTCCTGTATTAAAACAACGGAGCAAAAACTTATTGCTAATTTTGAATAACGATAACTGCTTCCGTTTTACGTTTCCGATCTGAAAAAGATTATTTTTTCTATTACAGAGATGTTAAAATACACCAAAAAATACATACCTGGCAGATAAACGCAATGAAGGTAAAAATCGCTATCCTAAGCACCATCGTTTCCTCTAAAGTGAACTTGTGCACTGACACACTGACTTTTTATATAGGTTAACCATATCATTGCGCAATGCTTCATTGCATTTACCTCTGATAATCGTATTACAAAATGGATTCATTAGAAATCATAGCGTATGAGTCTATTTTAGTATTTTTAAAAACATTATCTGTCAAAAACATATTGGAGTTGTCGTTAGTTTACTAAGAGCTGCTATTTTACATTCTTGGTCGTCGTTACTGCTAACTCGCATTACAAAAGACTTATGAACTTATAATGCAAGAATGGAAGAAGTATTAAGACGCTTTTACTTTTAAGATTTAAGAACAGATATAGTAAAAAAACTTTAATTAGAAACTATTTTAAAATTAAAATTAGATTTATAACCATTTTCAATATTAGCTTTTCAATGTAATTTTATAATGTCTTACTTAAATAATATAATCATAAGAGTCACTTAGCTAATGACCAACAGTTATAAGTGCCACGCTAATGGTAGATAGAAGCCTCAGAGTGTTCCAATTGGCAATTTCCTACCCCAAAACGCAATATAAATAAATAACAATAAACATTCAAGAGTTTTTTTTTGGTTGTTGGATCAAGGTCAGGGTACAGAAGGCAGTATTGCTTAAGACGGTACGTATTGTGAGGATGTTCCTCTTATTGGAGTCCTAACTACCGGAGTTTGCTTAATATATAAAAATCTAATCTATCTAAATAAATTAATATATAAAAATAAATATCGAACAATAATCGGTTAAGATCTCAAAAAAATGGCAAAGAGCCGTTGGATTTAGGAAGCGCAAGGCAGATCGTATGGCGTGAAAACTCCTGAAGCGACCAAAGACTAACAGAGTATGTTCGTTGGAAGGAAGAATAAAATTCGTGATATGGTGAAAATCCAATCTACATATGTTCGGCCACATAAACCGCTTTCAGATCATAAGTAGGTATATATATCACGAATTAATGTGAAATATTTCCATATGTTACACAAAGATGATTTTAATATGCTACGGTTTTAATGGTCGTGTACCAAAGTGATTAATTTAGAAACAATACAAGACAGATAATGCACGTTCTATAACGTAATATGAGATATCGATATTTGTAATAAGCTTTGACCATTACTTTACATGATAGTTAGTGACAATATTTTCTTCATTATGGATACTCTACCGTACCTCCACACAACAAAATTTAACACTGCCTTCGTTCTCACGATTTTAAATCTTCTTTTAGAAGTGGGGCTAATCTAAGCGGTTTACAGACAACATTTAGAGGTACAACATATTTTAATGGTATGATATCGTTATGGTCATCTGCCTTAAAGCTTTTCACTCGACATTAAAGGTATAGTAGTCATTTCTTATCAATTTGAAATGTCTTTCAGAATTCATCGTAAAGATCTTTGAGTGAAACTTAAAATATCATATTCATTGTCCTCAAGCGATGTTACATAAAATTTAAAAAGAAATGTAAGAAAGTTGTATAATTAACAACAAACATCCTCACTTGAAACAATTTTTATAAGCATGCGGTACCTGCTTTGCGTCTTGCAAAAGTTCGTAATTCGTAACCCATAGAATCTTAATTCTATAATAAAATTCCACAATCTACATTAACTTTACCTTTACAGCAGTTTAAAAATACTATTAAAAAAAGGTTAATTCAGAAAGCCTATTATACTATTGAAGATTACCTAGAAGATAAGAATGCATAGATATAGCTTCTCTTCAACCCTGTACAAGACATTTATAACTTTATGTAACTAGTGATAAGAATTATTGTTGGAAAAGAGCAACCGCCGAGTTTCTTGCTGGTTCTTCTCGTTAGGAACAGCTTTCCGAACCAGCAGTAGATGTTGACGATTCAAAAGCACTTGTTTACAAGTTTACTTGAATAAAGAATATTTTGAATTTGAATTATATTTTAAAGTTAGGTCTTTGTTTTTTTTGACGTTTTGTAGCACTATTGTATTGCGTTGATTCAAATGTGTCAACACGATAAAGCGGACTATAAAATAAAAAAATATTTAAAAAATGGAGATTGTTTTCAATTTATAGTTTACAATTTTTATTTACAAATTTTTAGTAACAAAAATTGAAAATACGTCTTTCATTATCTGTGTCCTGTGTCCGTTCGTTTGTAAAATTATCAATTTTATCTTCTTTTATCATGTTTTGCTTGATGGTTTTTGCAGCAGATATTTGCTTTTTAAAGTCTTAATAACTCCAATGTAAGTTTTTCCATAACCCGTTAAAGGATAAGTTTAATTTATATTATATATTATAATTAGTAGTCATATAATACTAAGTCTTTAATAAGGTTAACAAGGAAAAATGCAAAAAAAGATTACCTATTTATTGATAAATAACATATAAATGAACACAAAAGAAAAAAGTGTAAACTAATATAACAAGACTAGGATTGGAATTTCAAAATATATCAGACATTGAAAACAATTCTTTCATATTATCGGCAGCAACTATAGCAGCATATGGACTCTGAAAATCAGCTTTCGATGGAAAAAAAGAAGGAGACTCAGAGAAAGACGTAGATGCTATTGCATCATATGGAGACATCAACGTCAGTCCAGGTCTTGGAATAGGAACCCCAGATCCCAAACCCATTACAGCTTTGGACAGTACATTATCATTTCCAAAATTTGAAGAACCCAAAAATTTTGCATTCGGCATTTGATTTAAAATATTAGTACTATGTGGCTCAATATTTTTTAATGTAGGGAAAGCTAATTCTAAAAGAGTATCTCCAAAAGCGGATGCTGATTCAAGAGATTCAGGTTTAGGATTGCTAATTATATTACTAACAATTAACAATTGTAATGCAATAGCTAAGTTATTTAAAACATTTGCATCTAAATTAGTTGAACATTTTTTCGTTAATGTACTTTCATTTTTATCAGAGTTCGTAGGTATCAATGTTTCTGATGTTGGAGGGGACGCAAAAGGAGTTTGTGGCTCTGTAGCTAGTGCAGTCGATAGATCTGGGGATATAGGTTCTACAGGAGGCCGAAATTCAGCACGTCTATGACATTCTTTGGCCTTTCGGTATGTTGGATGTCCATTTGAGTGATAGCCAGCATAATATGCTTTGTGTTCTGGTTTATATGACGGTTGACGCAAAGATTTAGCTCTTGGGTCTTGTAGAATGTAAGATCCAGCCATATATGGCTGTAGGTAAGATGACGCAGCCTGAAATAATATAGAAGATTAGTACGCACACATTTCACATTTCGTATGCTTTTTTTTATATTTAACAGAAAATATTATATGAAATTCTATTTACGCGATCTATAAAATAACACTGAAATTTTAAAATAAACCGATAATCAAATCGAAAATTTAATTTATGTTTTATTAAGTATCCTACAATTGCAGATTGACGGGCAATTAATAAAACAGAGTACATACAATAAGACATAAGAGGATCTTATTGTCATAAAATTTAAACGCCGATATAAAGCTGGAAGAAACAGAAAGATTAAGTTTCAAAATAAATAATTAACCAAAAAAACTTAAACCCATGCTTTGTAGTTTTGTAGATTTTAATCGGTACCAAGGAGGACGTATTTTTCTACCACAAAAACACTGTGTTCGAAATCAGGATTCATGGGGAAGCCAAAAGTAATGAACTCGCTTTAATATAACAGACTAAAACCCAGCCTTTATTTGCTTTCCACACAGCATTTTCTTTTTTCAGTTTGAGTGGCGCTTAATTTTGAAATATATTTTAATTTTTTTGTCTTTTATCTTATCATTATTTATTTTATGTATATTCAGGAGATTTTCCATTAAACTATATTTGTCAAAGTAATATTGTAAGTTTACAACATTTAAGCATTGTTTCACGACATAATTCACTGTTACTATCTTCGCAATAAACATCGTTAGCATTATCAAATTACCTGTGCAATCAGATATTCTGTCAAAATTACTAAAATTACTTTTCGAGCCATATTGCTCCAACAGGAAAGATATGACTGATGATTTATCTAACTTTCTTTGTTCATATACATTTTCAATTATCTTACATCTGTTATCAAGCACGTATCTATTAAATAATTTATTATCAGTTTAATGAAAACGTTGCGTTAATTTTTAAATAAGATCTGATTATTATATTGATATTAGGATAAGCATTACATACATCTAGCAAAACTCGGTATGATTTCATAAGAAAACTCAGACTAAATCAACAAGTGATGGAAAGTGCTATTTTTGTAGATCTTTATATAATGAAATCAAAGATGAACTGAATTCTAAGAGTTTAAATTTATAAGGTGCAATTTGACCATCAACGATCTCACTCATTACGTTTTAAGTGGATTAAAAATTTTGGAAAGATCACATTAAGCGCTACAAGAATATACGTTTAAGTATTGTAGACTTGTATAAGAATTTTCCTGATTAACTCAATGTTAAATTTATCTAACTTGTAAGGTTTGGCAGCTTTGATATTAGTTTTTATATTTATTTGATATTGAGTCGCCCATATATGCACGATTTATGGAGATATTAGTGCGACAGTAGAATAATCTGATTTGTGTTTTGTTTATGTTTATTTGTATTTGTTTGTATTGTATTTGTTTCTGTTTATTTTGTGTATATTTATTACTAACATAGTTATAAGTCTGTTACTAAGATAATGAGCCTATGTTGCTTCAAAATAAAAACATTATTATTATTATTATTCAATGGTATGATTAACGGAATCACAAGGTAATTAACGTTTCTTGAATTTTACTTTTGGTTGACACAAATTACATGACTAATTGTCTCTTACATGATAACATATCATTTATTGCATCTTAAAAGTGGATGTATAGGGGTATTTAAAAGAAATAACTACGTTTAGTTTATTTTTCGTTTATGTATTTATTTTGACAACAAACATTTTTCAAAGTACAGAAAAACAATTAAGAAATAAAAGGAAATACGCGGGAAATAGGTTTATTGATAGAAGTTGCAAACAATATAATAATATATCAGATATTGTCATTTTTCATCTCTCCCTCTCACAATTTAAATTTAAATTAAAAATTAGAAATTTAATAAATAATTAGTAATTCAGGTAATTTTCGTATATTATTTTTCAAGCACTTAATTAAGTTATTTGTGTACTATACTATTGTTTATATGTTTTTTTAGTCATAGGAAACTGATAACAGTTTAAGTTATTTTTTAATTATAAAAAAAAAACAAACAAAAACTACATAATTATATTCATTGAAAACTAAGTTTTGTAATTTTATTTTAATTAAATAATATAAATTTAAACAGTATTTAATGTACGAACACATTATAGAACATGTTCTTTTGCATGACTTTACAGAATAACAAAACAGATGGATATCAGAAAGTTCATAGTTACGTAAATTACTGCAAGGTGAAATAAAAAAGTTTCGTGATTTAATTTACTACAAAATGAAACCTAGACGTCTTGGAAGAAGTTGATGTAGTTATTTAATCTAACTGAAATAAATATTGTATATATTTGTGCAATTTTTCTTTGATTTTTAGGATAGTATTTCGGCAAAAACATTCGAATACATGAGGTCACCATAATATTTAATATTCCATGCATTAATTTTATTTTATTCATTCCCAAATAGTAATTTACACATATCCCTAGAATTCTCTAGAGATATGCAGGTTTTCTCACGATGTTTTCCTTCACCGAAAAGCGTGTGATAAATTGAAATTATCAATTAGACACAAAAATAAATCTCATTAGTGCCTGTCCGGGGTTTGAACCCGTGACCTCCCCGAAAGAGTCGCACGGTATCACCGCTGAAATATTTGGATTTTAAATAAATAGTAAATACACCCCGGCTCAAAAAACCGAAATTTTAGTAAAAATGTTGGCCCTTAGTAGGAATCGAAGCTGCAACCCCCTGCACTGAATGCAGGATCACTGCCAGTGGATCCAAGGACGGTTATACCAATCGATCGAAACTAAATATTAAGAAGTAAGGGATTATGTACGGGGTTATAGTTCCGCAAGCAAAAAATAAGAAACAAATATACATATCCTAATTAGTGATATGATAATTTATTAGATTTTATTATTATAGATGTATCTATTTTAGTAAGTTAGTATATCAGTGGGTGTCATCAAAAAAAATATTTACATTTACGGTTGTGTATTGTATTGGTTGTGTATTGCTTATCTTTTATAATATGATTGTAGGATTATAAAAACATAACAATGGTTTTTAGAAGCGTTTTTTATTAAAATAAATATAGTTTCCTATAAATGTATATACAGTTATGATAAAGTAAGATTAACAAGCTATATTCATCCGTAATAAACATTTTAATAAGAAATAATTTTCAAAAATAAATATAAGGCAAAATAAGAGTAGAAGAACCAACGACTATTACCAAAGTCCATTTTGCTGTAAAACATAATGACCTGAACAATGAAATGCAAATATAAGTGCGTATCCCACGTACACATAATATGTGTAATCCATATTTTTGATGAGCGAAAAGAGGATAATTAATAGTAAACATAATTACAGTCACTAATAAAATAATAATATCACATTTGATGGTTCAGTCTAGTAAATATAGTTGTACGGAGGCACTCCCACGACCTCATATGGATAACCTAAATCGCAAGGTCCAGGTAGAGTTGTGCTGAGCAGATTACTGACGACTAACAGTTGTAATGCGTTAGCTAAGCTGTTGGCTACACTGCTGTCTTGAATAACAGTTGGTGCGTACGCTGTATCAGGAATAATCGTGCCGGGATAAGTTGTTAAACTTGGGTACACCGGAGCTGGGTAGATTGGTCCTGGACATGCTGGAGTCGGAATAATTGGCAACGTTGGCTCTCTGTATAGAACTGAGTTTGGCAGAAAGCTTTCGACGATGTTAGAACCGCAGGGGACTCTGTTGAGGCATTGTGAGTAGACGGTCTGCGGAAAGAGATTTAAATTAAAACCTAATAAAGAAATAAACATACCATAAACATTAACTTTGAACGTCGCCTGATGACATTTTCAAGAAACACTGTGATCTGCCATTTGAATTGAACAACTTCTATCGTCATCTTAAGTAATATTTTTTTTAAATAATTTTCTTTATAACAAACTGTCATTGTTTAAAATTTTAATGCGAATGTAATCTTTACCAGTTTCTTATGCCAGAATCCTTGAAGAACTAACTAAAACAAATCGAGGACTATGCTAATGATAAGAAAGCTTGGATTTAAATTACGACCAGCTACGCACTAGATTATATTGTATTTTTTGATTTGTGAACAATTGCAAATACAATATTGAAATATTTATTTTTGAAAAGAAACCGCCGAGTTTCTTGCTGGTTCTTCTAGGTGAGAGCACCTTTCCGAGCCAGTCGTACCTTCATTGTAATTAAACGATTGAAAGTGCTTGTAAAGGCCAATCTGTTTAAAGAATTATTTGAATCTGAATATAATATTCCAATATTTATAATATTAGATTAAATACGAGTGATACTCTCTTAATACAAAACCATGGTCAGACCTTTACTAATATAAATTATATTATAAGACATGAACAATGCATCAATGCAATGATCTATATTGTTTTATATCTTGTGTGTCTTAATTTTCAAATTTGATATAGCAAGTGGGAATCAGGCAGGTCACTACAAATCATAACTATGACATTTTGTAGTTTAATAGAAGTGGGAAATTCTGCGACTTTTTAAACAACGCGGTTTTTAAAAGCAAAGACCTGAAAAGTAAAGACCTATTTATAAGGAAATAAATCTATAAATATTGTTTGCAAATTTTACCTGTAGAAGAACTACTTGAATCGCGAAAAACAAAAAACCGCAAGACGCCATTTTGATTTTAATATTATTATTATTTTACAAAGCTAAGAGCTTAATTGTATATCGAATGATGTTCAGTATATAAAAGTGAGTTTATATAATACAATTTTATCTATTTTTTTTATTGTTGAAATATTTTTGATTACGATTTTTAGTATTGATTGTCGAATAAAATTGTAAAATCGTTCTATTTTATTTCAAAATAGCGTTGATGAAATCAGAAATATAAGATAAGGCCGATTTCCTTTTTGTAAATGTTTCCGTTCTTTTCGTAGTCTCAAGCTGTCTGTTAGGAGGTTTTTCAATGATTTCTGCTACTAAGACTTTCTTCGGATATCCAAAGCATATCGTAGGTAACCCAAGACAATGCAATAATATAAAGCGAAACTATATCATCGGATGACTTACTAATGTAAAGGTTATTATTAATTTATTAAGTCATTCGGTGTGACTAGAATTTTAATTACCATCTCATTAATTTACATCATTCTAACTGCGAACTTCGAGAGTTCCGTAAAGAAAGAAAAAGAAGAGAAAACCGTACAAAATTCCGTTTAATATTTTTGAGAAAATCGATTACAGACAGTTTTTTTGGGACTTTGTTTTATAATAAGTAATGATTCATTCATTACGTACACAACGCTTTATACGCTCGCGGATAGCCTCGCTTGGACAGTGCAAAATTCTTTGTAGAATTGTGAGACGGCCTCTCTTTACCTCCCCTATACACGCTATGATTGACAAGAAGAGATCATGGACTGTGAAAGCCTTTCTAAGCGAGAACCTTATCTTGCGGACGGAAGCGGAGAGTCGGAGAAGCTAATTCTCTCAAACCGATTCGCTGAAGGCGAGTCGTATGACAAGGTGAGGTGTCCATTGCGTGCCACACTGAGAGGGAATCTAATGTAAATCGGAATAGGTCCCCGAGCTATCCATGTACTAGGTGCTTCTGTTGAGTCGATGAACAAAAGGGCGTGTATTTAGGGAGGCCCTATATTGGATAAGCTGTTTTAATAAAACTAAAGCTGCCGCTGATTTTCCAAAAAGCGTACTACGTTACCGTTTCCCCATCAATGGTCAGGAACGTGGGCAAGGTCATGTTAAAGTTGATACAAAACATAATCTCCGTAGAGTCTGGTGCGACATGAGTTTTCTAAAGATATTCTACTACTAAGTAAAAAAATATCCTGGAAGGTAATAAATTAATCGGGTATTTTCGGGCGTTTGGTTGTCAAGATAACTTACATTTACTTACTTCCTTATTCACGTAAGTAGTCTATTTACAAAAGAGAGATGTTCTGTGTTATATACTGCCTTTTTAATTTTTTTATTCTGCCCCCAAGCGAGCGCTTGACTAAAGTAAAAGAAGGTAAGGTATGAAGTAGTTTAGAAGATACTATTGCTTTAGAAATACTGAGGACTTTTGGACAGGTGAATTTAAGGTGAATTCCAATCATACACATTAGTTTCTAAGAGTCTCAGATACCACGAGGGAGACACAAAAAGTGGTGCCAGAGTTCATGAATGATAGACGAGAATGGAAGGTGGGATAAGGGGAGAAGAATGATGTTAGTTATAGTTTTAATAAGTTTTGCATGCTTATACACTTTTATTTGAAGGTAACATTGAATGCCTTCAGTATACCCTGGAGCACAACTGAAAGATATTGTCACTGCTCTTATTCTTACCAAAGTATCTTTAATATTTAACGGCCTCTCAAATTTGCGCTCGGCTACTTCGGGTCTAACTGAAGCTACTAAAATTTTCACAATACTGTTTAAGTAACGTTAATGTATTCTTATAAACATTTTATTATTTACTATTATGTATTTGGGGATTAAAACTATTAAATTTTAACAAGATTTTAAATTTAGTTTTATAGGGATTCATTAATTTTTGTTAAATAATATTAAAATATGTTTTTTTCTGCCTTTAAGATAAGTTCTTATAATTATCAATTATTAAAAGCTTTTATCTAACTTGTATGTATGAGAATGTAGAATTTTGCAAGTTCAATTTGACTCATTTCCCCCAGTGTCTGATTTAGAAATTTTACATACTAGTCCAGTCCCGACAATGCATGCTTGTGAAAAGAATGACTTGATGCTGCCGCCAGGATTGGCTCTAGACGAGAGCTTATGTCAAAAGTAGGGACATTAAATTATGTTAATAGCTTTTTTAACTTGTTTAAACAATAAGCAGACCTAGCGGATTATCATTATAATCTCCAATATTACTATTATATTATCCGTGCTAATCAAATAATTAATTGTAAATGTAGTAATAATCCGATGCCCGATGAAATATGTTCATATTGCTTTTTTCGTATTGAGTAATAGGTGAGCTATTTATTACTGAAGTTAACGTTTTATCAAATAAAATTATAAAATAAGTTGGTCAACCCACTTCGTCGTTCTCGTCAACTTTAGTTTTAAAATATAAATATTTTTTATCCTGTTCCCCGAGTAAAAAGTATGGGCGTAGCGAGGGTATGGGCAAGGGGGGGGGGGGGCAGCTGCCCTTACACTGAAACACTGGGACACTATAAAAGGCTTGCATAAGACCTACAATGTACCTCACCTTCATTACGAATGTGAGCTCCTCATATTTTAAATACCACGATTACGAAAAAAAAATCTATATTTTCTGAGACAATTTTTTCCCCACCCACCTTGTATAGAATTCTGGCTACGCCCTTGGTAAAAAGGGTTTTTTTTTACTTTATATTTACATTTTTAGATGTAGGAAATACTAGCTGAGCCTCAGCTTAAGTTGACCTTGTGGACCCATTAGACTATAGGTTTATAACTTATTAATTATAGGTTAGTAAACGCTACCGGTAAGTTTGGAAAGGTGGTGCTATCTGGACACGAAGAAAATCCGTCATTGGGACATTAAGTGTTGGACTAAATTTATATCTCCTACTAATAATTAATATGTCATACCGACGTCCGTTAAGACAAAAAAATAAGTGAATTTTAAATAAGCAAGGATTATTTATTATTTTTTTATTTATTCTAGGGCAGCATGAAATAACGAACAAATGTTATAATTTTACAAGAAGACAAAAATAAACTGTTTAAACATAAATAATAGGAAACAAAGACTCGAATAATGTTTTTGAATTACTTGCAAAAATCTGTGGGATATTCACATTTCTTTGAACGTCTAAATATCAAAATAATTTAGTGCGATGAAATAATAATAACATTATCTTTGTTACATTAAATTTGTGTAATATTAACCTGATTAAATTTCGATATTACTCTACCCAATAATTTCGCATAACAGTGTTATCGAAATGTGAATAAATTTCATTGATTTAGGCCAACATGATTCAGTCGTGCGAGTGACCGATATGGAAATGTTGGCAGTTCTCTTGGCTCTTTTTGTTTATCAGGTAAGACAATCGCTAAATTTGATTGAAAAAGCAAATAGCCGCTTAACTCTTAGACCAATATAAGAATTGCGAATTTATACTCTGCTTCCGTTGACAAATGTATAATATTATTAAATATTCAATATAAAAATGTAATTAATCTAAAGTGAGAATAACAACAACGAATAGATGTTTGGGAAAAATAAAAGAAAATTCAAACCATCTTTCAAGTTTTCAAGGATTTCAAGTTACTACTTGAAATCCTAAAATTTGTGAATTTTTATGTAACTTGAAATCAAGATAAAACGGATGAAAGATGCAAATAAGGTGACAATGTTAAGGTAGGTGTACGAGGGTAAAAGACTGGATGAAATACGGACTGAGTATAGGGAATAGGGAAGTATAAGGGGAAGAATGAAAGAGGCGTCCATTCCAGAAAAAAAATGGAAAATTAAGGTTATAGTCAAGTATTAAGGCGGGATGAAAATCATATGAGGAAATGAGTGTTAAATATGAATGAAGATGGATATGTAACTAGAGGGAGTCCGAAAAAAAGATGGTTGGATTGTGTTACGTATGACATGCATATAAAAGGAGTACCACCAGAGTTGACAAATGATAGGGCAGAAAGGAAGTGAAATACATGTTGTGCCGACCCCACTTAGAGTGGGAGAATGATGAACAAAATCAAGATAAAAGTGGGAAAATTCGATGAAAACTTCGCGTTTATGTTACCGTAATAGCTATCCAAAGTTTTATGTTCAATAGGATCTATTTCTTTTTCAGATTACCATTGTTCAATCACAAATAACCATACCCTATACATCTTGGTCTTGTAACGCTGCACAAAACAATCCAGAGCCCCTATCTATTGACTTTTTAAGAAATGAAAATACAGATTTAGTAACATCAAACAAAATTAAATTAAACTGCAACTTGAATAATAACAATTATATAAAAAAATCAAAAATTCATACACAAGGACAAACTAAAGAAGCACTAATAAACCTTCAAGAAGGAGAACAATCGAAACATTCAGTAGACAAGACTGCTTTATTATCACCTACAAAACCAGCCATAGACTTTCTTAGTATACCTAATTCAATAACTAGTCAAAATCATCTGCCAATACAAAATTTTAATCCTAAAGAAAAAATGAAACCTCAAGTATCATCTTTACCTCTGATAGACATATCTAAATTTGATATGAGCAACGCATTATCAACGAAATATTCAGATATTAATTACTGTGATCCTACTATGGTATCACCACTTAATAAGTTGAAGGGTTCCACATATACAGAAGACCTCTATGCAAACAAAGATTTAATAGCTAGCAAGCTGTACACAGTTATTGAGCCAACTAATAAATCGATGGTAAATAGAGATGTAAGCCGTAGCAAAGATTACTTATCTGTTTGTAATGCTAACACAAAACCTTATGTACCTGTAATAGCGTCTGATGTAAATACGATAGAAACACCTATGTCTCATACACTATTTCCACAATGGTTATTGACAAATCAGAATAGAAATAAAATATATAATGATACCACAGCACAATTGGCATTAAATATAAAGCAAAATCCCTTAACTACTGCACCAAATATTTTATCAGATACTGTGTTACCGAATGTACAAAACTTTTATGCACACAAAGATATTACCGCTAAGTCGAATAATGTTCCAACTCCTGTTAAATTCACAGTTAATTGTGACGCAAACTGTGCACTTGTGTTTCCTTTTGACGGAAACTCTGAAAAAATGAACCATGTACCAATGTGTCCTGCCGTTATAACATCTGATATAAAAAATATAGAGACACCAAATTATAAGATAATTACTCCACAGTTTCCCTTACAAGACAGATATATAAGTAAGCAACAAAGTGGAATCTCACCAGAAATAGCTTCAAATATTAAAGAAAAACTCATTCCAGGCCCTTCAATTATTTTAGATAATATTGTGGAAAATCTTTCTATGAATAAGGATACCGATTCTGCCAAACTGAGTTGTACGTCTTCCGTAACTTTACCAAGTCATAGTTTAATCATAAACAATGATTTAAACTTTGTCAAAGCATACATTTTACAAAACAAACCTACCATTAACACAGTTACAACATCTGAGCTAAAAAAAGTTGAAATGCCTATTCCTCAGATACATACCTCGCAACTCACATTTGCAGATGAAAATAAAGATAAAAAACAAATTGTTACATCAGAAAAATTAGCAACAAATATAAAAGAGAATTTCATTAGTGCGCTGCCGAACATTCTAGCCGATGCCACAATTAAGGCTGTAAAAATCGCTAGTCCTCTTTTAAATGATAAAGGTATTTATGTGGCAAGTAATTTACTTAATAATCATATGCAAAATCTGGACAGCAAAATAGAAAATCTATCCCCAATCACAGAAAAAACAAAAGAAAATATGTCGAATGTCGTAATACCAAACATACAAATGAATTTAATGCCCATAATAAATAATAATATGGCTCCAGTTACACAGCTAAATCTTAAGTCTTACGAATTACAAAATGAACAAAGTAATGGAAAATGCGTCCGATCTCTCCAAATGCCTCACATAATTCCAATTACACTATCTGTTCCAGCCGAATCTAGGGAAATAGTTAATTTTGGTTTACATCAATCAAATGAACTATATAAAAGTTTGAACACTATAAGTATTCCACAGACCACATCGACATATATAGGACCAGTAAGTGTGCCACCAGATCTATCTGTATATAAAACATGGTCTGACAAGTATACAAACTGTTTAAGAAATTCTTTAAATCAATTTGTGTCTGTTCTTACTTCTAACATTTTGTCTGCTTTTAAAGAAAATCGTGCTCCACATAAAACCTTTGATACATCTATCAAACCAGTAACAAAATCGAATGACATATCATCATGTATCATTACTCAAACACCAAACTCATTAAATTTGCCTGTATTCTCTTTGAGTCCGCCTCTAGTAGAATCTCCAAAATCTTTGCCTCGTCCTAAATTAAATTTAGATGTAGCAAATACGTCGAATGCAAAGATATCATCAAAGTCAGAGAATAGTCGATCAAAAGCTTCTTCACAGCCTTATATTTCGTCAATTACCATAAACTTGTCACCTTCGAAAGACACTAAAAATAACATTATAATTGTAACATAAATCAAATTAAGGTATTTAAAACGAGAAATGATGTTTTGTGATCATAAAAAAAATCTAAATTTGCTTAAAATAGGACTATTTTTTAATTTTTTAATTCTTCAAGATGAAATATCTGTCTTTACCTTAAGGACGTCAGTAATTCCGCCAATAGAGCACATAAGCTTTATCGTTATTAGTGCTTTAAGGTTTTTAATGCTTTTAAAATTAATTAAAATATAAAAATGATCTGGTCACTGTTTATCGTTTATAACTTTGGTATAATGCCAAGAATAAATTTATTAAAAGAAGCTTTTGTTGAGTATTTTATTTCGTCCTTAATAACTTTTTAATTTGTATGTAAGAAAGAAAGTTTCCTTACACATAATAAATACCATATAAACCTGCTGTTGCTTATCTGAAAATGACCATAAATTAATGATTTAATTATAAAATTATATTTAAATATAATTAGGTTATGATGGGGGTGACATGAATCTGTAGATACTTAAGTCCTTTAAAAATAAAGATTATAAAAAAACCTGCACTTGGGATGTTTTGAGCCCTTGTTTGCCCCTTACCTTACGTCATACAAAAATAAAATCATTACATAAAGAAATAAAACTATTTATTTAAGAAAAATAAATTACGAATGAAATCGAAATAAATTACGTATTAGAATAAATATATGTTTTAAACGAAGTATATCTTATTTTTTCAAATTAGGTACAGACTCCGCAATCACCAGAGTAGTTATATCATCATTAGAATTGTTTTCTTCGTTGCGATCTATAAAATCATTTATAAGATCATTCATTTCATAGTTAGGAATCAGAGACCCATATTTGACTACCTTAGAGTGACCAAAATTAGTTTCGACATTATTTTGATCAATATACCTGTTTGTTTTGCCATTCATGACGGTTGATTTTACATCAGAATAAGTTGACATTTTATTATTAATGGCGTTGTTACTTGGTTGGTAATATATTTCAGGAGTCGATGTATATTTATCCTTGTTGATCATGTTGGTTCTAAAATCTGGATTCTCCAAGCCAGGCGGCGTTATGAATATTATTTCTTTGTTTAAGTCTTCTAATATTCTGTCATTATTTGGTATATCTTCTACTCTTAAACGATGAAAACCCTTATTTTCAAAATTTGATTTAGGGGGCATATGCAAGACTAATTTTTCAAAAGAAGGATTTAGTTTTTGATCATCTTTGGCAATGTCACTTTTACTGGTGTCTGGTAATAATGCAAAATCGCAATTTTCTAATTCATTTTTGTCACAAAAATAATAATTTCTTGCATGAAAACTATTCCAATCGTAATCTTCCTTACTCATGTACATTAAATCCGATCTAAAATCTGGATAATAATCGTCAATACCATAATACATATTAGAAAATGGAGTATAATCTTCTATATCATAAACGTTAAATTCTTTTAAATCATCATTAAGTGAGTATGGTGATGATATTTCTGGGTAAACATATATTTTTGAGTTGGTATCTAAAACATCATCAAATATCTCGCTAGCCTTTATTGGTGAGAGAAATGACAACGGTGTATTTTCATCATGTGCAGTATCGGTTTCATTAATTTTAGATATAATAGGAGATTTTTCAATTGCAACTTCTTTTGGGGACAACTCTACTATTTTTTCACAGTCTATTTTTTCGGTGTTTTTAGTATTTTTATCACAGTTTTTTTTATTTAATTTTTTATGTTTTTTTTTCTTGTTCGCTTTTTTCTTTTTCTTTTGCCTTTTTTGTGATTCATTCGTCCCTACATTAGAAAATTGAGGCATATTATACAAATGTTCAAAGTTATATGGGAAATTGGAATTTAAATTGGTATATTGGCTATTCATTAAATTGTTCATATAAGCGTTTATGTGATTCGAAAAATCATTTGACATATAAGAAAATTGTGGATGAAATTTATTTATATTGTTGTTGTAACTATTACGAACACACCGGCTCTCGAGGTTAGAACAATCTTCAGTTATATCAAAATAATCATCAATTTCTGTTATTCCATGTTCGCTGTTACAAGTTTTTGATTTTGATTTCTCCGTTTTAATGCTTGGAATTTTTTCTACAAAGTCATTAGTATTTGATGTTTCACTTAAATTTACATTCTTATTGGGTAACTTATTTTTAGATTTTGAGTCATTTAATTTTTTTTCAGATTTTTCTATTTCTTGTTGTTTATGCATTTTATTCGTGCGTTTATTCTTTCTAAAAACATCATTATTCGTGGTGGTGTCATGTTTTTCTTCCATAATCATTCGTTTACCATTTGAATCTTGATTGTTTCTCTTTTTTCCTTTATTATCCTTATTCTCTCTACTGTTCTGGAAACATTGCAATTTTCGATTATTCTCGGTTTTTTTACATCTTTTATTACAATCTGTCGTTTGATTTTTAAAATTTCTTTCCAATGGTGCAGGAATAAAGCTATTTAAAATATTCGGAATGAATGTAGCATCTGTGGGATAAGAAACGTAACCATTAGCGTTGTATGTTGAATCAATACCGGCTCCTTTTCTTAAGTTCTCTATATTTCTGTCCAAATATATGCGTTGTCCGTAATCGTTATATGATACAGGAATGTTTTGATATGGCGTTAAGTGATTTTGAGCAGGAAAAAGTTGAACATAAGAGGTACTGCTTGGCTGTATGAACAGTGGATGTTCGGCATTATAATTCTCCTTATATTGTATTAAGGGATAAGAAATATATCCTTGTAAAGGGTTAGCCGTTACCTGTAATGACAAAGTTTTTTAAATTTTAAATTTCGAAAACAATATCTAATAGGAATATTTGATACAATCAAATATTTCCAAGTGGTTTTACAAATAACAGTTACAACATAGCGATAAAAGCGACCTTATCAATCCCTATATGGTAAAAGAAATTGATTAGTCAATTCTTCCTTGTAAAGAGCATACTGTGTTAAGGGTAAATAAAAGTTCAATATCCATAAATTTTTATAACTAAATAATACTAACATGTCGAATAATATTGTTTATTATTCTGACCTAAAGAATGGGATATTGTTTGTCCCAAAGAATGCGAACAGGTCGAATAATATTGTTTATTATTCTGACGTATTAAGGAATGGGATATTGATTGTCCCAAAGTGTAGATTGTACGTGTACTATAGTGGTAATCCTAGTTTGCGGGAATGTCTCTCTTGAGACAAGCAATATCCATAATTGTCAAAAAAACATGTTTTTTTCCTAATAAAATAAATTTAACGACCATTAAAGATGAGATGCGGTCTTAATTGTTAAATTTAATAACTAAAGAAATTTTTTTCTTTTAATTTTCGATTTCCTAAAAAAATGTTTTTAAGTTTGACGTTCTTAATACATGTGATACCTAGTGAATATAATATATCTAAGAATGAATGCATGCAAAGCTGGGAAAGTATTTTTTTTATGATTTCTCCATAGAAAGTTTGGCTTTGCTGATAGGGTAGTAGCTGACTCAGCCTTTACCAGATAAAACAACGATTTAGTTAATATTACGGGAATCAAACCTGGGTCTTTCTATTATTTATACGAATATCAGCACCAAGGTGGCCATTAAAATGTGAAACTGCTGATAAAGTGATGGAAATCTCACGAATATCCACAACTAACTCAAAATATTCTTTATTCAAGTAAATTGTTTTCAATACTTTTGCAAATATTATATTTGCTACCGAGAAGAACCAGCAAGAAACTCGACAGACAATCTTTTCAAAAAAATTATACAAGTTGATTAATTGATTACGTCATGTTAAACGTTGCAGCTTGGTGCGTAGCTAACTGCAGTTAAAATATGCTACTGTCACTTAAATAATAAATTGTAATGTAAGCTTTATGTAGCAGCATCGTTTTAAGATAATTTCTAAACTTGTTTAAGGGTAGTCCAGATAATTTTGAGGAATTTTGTGGTGAACTTGTACCGAGACTGAGAAATGATTTCGGACCTTCTGTAGACGCAACATATGCGTGATTATGTCGGTTTGTAGTCAGTCAGTCTATGTCTATCACTATTTTTACTATGTATATACGTAAATATTCTTCCGCAAAAATAGTATATTACTGAAGTATAATGTGAAGCTATAATTATGACGCCTATTTCTTTGAATTTCTATAAATATAAATACATAAATATATGAAACAGTCACATTCACGGTCCTCCATCTTTAAAGTTAGTAACTTAATACTTGTGTTATGGGTAGACAGACAACTGGTAAATATACTACGTATGTAATTTTAAAGACATACTTAAATACAATACACCCTAGGCTCGAAGAACCAACAAATTGTTTATAGAAAATATTGGCCCTCGGCGGGCATCGAACCCGCGACCCACGGAGCTGAAGGCTGGGTCACTACCCACTGCGCTAACGTGCCAATCAATTCTATCGTAATATAAATTTAAAAGAATCTTACCAATACTATAATATGTAGAAACAATATCGATTTAAACATTATTAATTAACATCATACAGAACGGTAAACGCAATATGAGTTGAAATTTAAAGAAAGTCTTTCTTACGAATACGTGACAATTATTATTTTAATCTTTTATAAACGCTTACACACAAACGGATATCGTTGATTATTGTTACATAATATTCATAATAACTTCCATGTTGATTAAGCACGAATCATTCTATTCATCATTAATGATATTTCCAAAACACTTGAACTCTTCTTATAGAATTCTTGATTGTTTACACCTAGGTTTGCATGACGTGTGTTTCAAATATGTAGTCCCACTTTTTGAAATGAGGTCAATCGTCTAATTCAGGGGTGCGCATTATTTTTATACAACGGGCTATTTGAATTTTAAAATATTTTGCCGGGCTGCACACTTATTCATAATCTACAATAATTTATAACAAGATATTAATGGGAGAAAAACTATATAATAAATTCAATTCTAGAAATGCTTGGCGGGCCGTATAAAAATGTTTAAAGGGTCGCGAGTGGCCCGGCGGGCCGCGTGTTGCTCATCTCTAGTCTAATTCAATTTCTGGTTGCATTCAGAAAAATACGTAACATCTTTCTGAATTCTTAATTTGCCTAAAGATTTTTCCTTAAATACTGATAAGACAATTTACCTTTAATTTGTATAAATTAATAACTTAAAATTTTGCTTTTAGAACGGTGCTTCTACAGGTGAATATATAAATCTTAAACTTTAAAATATTTAAATTGGTGAGAGATATTATAATAAAATATGCCTTTTCTTTATCGTCTTTATTGCTTGCGCGACTAACTACGTATGACAACACCTTATTAACCGAAGTACCCGCCATCATATATATATTATTTTTATACATCATCCTCCTGCCCTTATCCCACTCTAAGTGGTCGGCACAACATGTTACAACATGTCACATGATTTGGCTACGTATTTCACGGCCGGCTGCCTGCCTGACGTCAACTTACCTTACTCGTATTTTACGACCATGGTAAGAAAGAGGGTGGTCTATTCTACATAACCGGATACTACACGGTGGGTCAACTTACCTTAGTCGCCTTTTACGAGGCCTCGGTAAGAAATAAGGGTAGTCTATTCTACTCAACCGAATACCACACGGTGGGTCGGCTTACCTTAGTCGCCTCTTACGACACCTCGGTAAGAAATGAGGGTGGTCTAGTCTACTTAGCCGGATACCACACGGCATATATATATATTATTTTTATACGTAAACTACAATTGGATTAGCATAAAAACTGACTGTACTCAACGTCTTATTATATCGGGTTAGCCCGATTATGTTTGAAGCCCATCCGGGGCCTTATTCATGAACTCTTTATACGGCGTTACCGCAGCGGAAACTGCCACTCCAGTCGCGGCCAGCAAGCTGCTACACGCAGCAATAATAAGACTTGAGCATAGCCGATTTATACATTAACTATGAATACTACTCACGACAGTATAAATTTGAAAATGATATTGCAATTTTTAAATATTCAAAAATAAATAATTTTATTAACAAGGAAGCATTATTTAATTTTAAAAATTTGAAATTTTTCATGCCTCTAGCTGAAAGTGAAATATTTCTACTGGATGTATTGTAAAAGATTTAGTTGTAAAAAAATCTGCAAATAAAGATTATTATTTAAAATAAAATTTACAAAGACAGGTTTCTTTACACCGTTGAAAAAATTTAACTTTGGCGAGTTGTGAGTTTCTATTAAACAAGTCAAGTTAACGATTGTAAAAAAATCTATTAACAAAATTTCATGTCCCTACTGTTAGCCGTTGAGGAGTTCTCTTCTTTGGAGTCAACGCTGGCAGCAGCTTCAGGTCATGCTTATCATAAACATACATAAAATTCAAAAATTTTTATTCAAGTAAACTTGTAAACAAGTGCTTTTGAATCGTCAATTTTACTGCTGGTTCGGAAAGCTGTTCCTACCGAAAAGAACCAGCAAGAAACTTGGCGGTTGCTCTTTTTAAAATATAAATTTTAAAACTAGTTACATTTAGTTATTACTGTCTTGTACAGGGTAGAAGTGCACTTATATCCACACATCCTTATCATCTAAGTAATCTTCAACAGTATAGTAGGCTTTCTGTATAAGCCTTTTTTAACAGTGTTTTTAAACTGCTGTAATGGTAAAGTTAAAGTAGATTGCGGAATTTTATTATAGAATCCTATACCCAAACCCACAAACGATTTAAGTACTTTTGCAAGGCGCAAAGCAGGGGTCGCAAGCTTATGTCGGTTCCTACTTTGTCTATTATATACATCACCTATCGTTTTATAATTATTTATATTTTTATGTACAAAAATTACATTGTTTAAAATATACTGTGAAGCAAATGTAAGAATACCTATTTCCTTAAACTTCTCTCCCAGGGAATCACGCGGACTTAAATTGTAGATGCCACGTATGGCTCTTTTTTGTAATACGAAATTTTTTTCACTATCCGAAATTTTTTCACATAGTCATCGGTACTGGACCAGTGTGTAAAATTTAGCTCAATCGGACGCCAGCAAGTGGGTCAAATTCAACTTCATTATTCCACCTTCACATCCAAACATAAAAGCCAAATTAAAGCCTTTAAAAATAAACTCCTACTCAGCTCTAAAAGTACTCTGCAAGTTAAAAGAGGTTTACCCATAGAGACTTTAGTTAGACGAACTTTTTACAAGCATAAGCAAAAACTTTGCCCATATCCGTTAACTGCACTTTGAAAGTTAGCGCTATAGTACTTCAGGTTTATACCTTAATTCTCACGATTTATTTTAGTGATTTCTCCCACATTCCAAGAATGAATTGCGTGATCGTATACATGTGATCGTACAATTTAAATTTAATCCTTTTTTTAAATTGTGAAGTAATTTATAGAATTAGGCGTTACTTTGCGGAGATCCATAATACAAAAGTAATAATAAAATTATTTTGCTATAATCCGCGATACAGTAAATAGAAAATATATATAGTGCTATATTTATAGTGGACTATCCGTTTTTTCATACCCGTTACATGCAGGAGTCGTAAAAACACATGCACAAACCTCCACCACTGCCACCACAATACACAAGCACTACACACGTTCACTATTACAAACTCAACAATCGTTTCGGCCCGCAACCGAAGCATCATCAGAAGATAGACTCCACGACAAATTCGCAAAGCTAATTTGCGTTTTGTCTATCTATATATATTTCCTATTTACTGTATCGCGGATTATAGCAAAATAATTTTATTATTACTTTTGTAATTGTGAAGTTTTAATTGGTACTGCTGTAGCTTCATTAAATGCAATTACTCCTTGACGATTCAAACGTGCTTGCTAAAAGGTTTTAAATAATAATAAATAAAGTTTATTTTCCAAAGTGCAACATTTACAATCCTTAACATTAAAACTTATTACGATGCTTACATAAAATTTGTATATTATATTGGTGATTTCTATATTGTCTAGCGGCCACCACACTAGGAACACATGTATCGTGGTGGCCAACTCAGGATTTCCTATAGAGTATCAGGATATTTGAAGATAGATAAACAAATCAATTTAAAAAAAAAGCTTATGATAAAATTTCATATTACAAAAACTACTGTTAGCCTTTGAGGAGTTCCCTCGCCTAGAGCCAATCCTCGCAGCAGCATCAGGTCATGCTTATCATAAACATGCATTGTCATCGGGACTGGACCAGTGTATAAATTTCAGCTCAATCAGAAACCGGGAAGTGGGTTAAATTTATACAGCAAAATTCCAATTACATATACATACTCGTACGAGTACATGGCAAGTTAACTAAAAGTTTTTAAAAGAGGTGTTGAAACGGCGACCCCGCACCAGAAAACTTAGCTTCGGAGCACCCTCTACGCGATAGACCGACGATCTCAAAAAGGTTGTGGGCGCTGCATCTGCGGTGTTATATGGAAATCATTTGGAGAGAAGAAATAAAAATTAGACAGCCGGTAGACCTACTACGAGGTTGGATTATGAGCTCAAAAAGATCGCGGAGAGTCGCTGCGTACAAAGGGGCATAAGATCATTCGGTGTGGAGACCATATAATGAAACCTTCGTTCAGCAGTGGACCACCATCAGTTGAAGAAGAAGAAGTTGGCAACTAGGGACCAGATTTGAACGAGCCTCCGAGGTAACCGTAGCAAAAGATTTTATCGTAATCTACTTTGATGCAATTTGCATTTGAGTTATTTCAGCACAGATTTAATATAGTCACTCGTTAAAAATGCCTGTCAAGAATAAATTAGAAAAAGAATAAAATTAATATGTTATAAAAGTAAAGAAAAAATTCCTATCAGTGAAATTTGTCGCACAAGATTAGGGTGATAAAAATGCTTTCAGACTTTATTACGGGCTATTTCGCTCCCAACGGAAACTCTTTTAATCTAATTAGGAAGGGGTCCTTCCACAATTTTCCACAGTACCAGCTATCCGCAATATTACCGCAAAGTTACATATGCTATTATTACATTCTAGTAGAATTTCGCTTCATCGAGAATGAAGCTTTTGCATGCGTAAAAACCATGGTAGACAAAATTCGTTACTAAAGTCCGATGACGGAGTAATAGTTAACAATAGATTGTGAACCCTGATTGTATTATCCTCACTCAAGACAATTGGATAGATAATTTAAATAATATTTGAGGTTTAATATACGGTTGAACAGTTCACTGTTATTTCTTTAAATACGCTAAGGGACGCTAACTATATATTGATGAAGATAGCGCCAAGTATTTGAGATCCGACTAACTTTTAAGGGTATAGGCATAAACAACTGACAGAGTTTAATTGGGATATAACTTTTTTGATAACATAAACTTTTTTAAGTACTCCGACGCATCTGTCTATTTGCGACTAACTCAGAAAATGCTCTACCTATTTTCATGCGATTTTCACCAATACATAGAGTGATTTACACAAATGTTTGAGTACTTTGTACTTTGATGATAATTTGTGATTGATGTATGTTAATGATTGTTGAAGAATTCGATAAAAAGTCAAGCCACCATAGAATTATCATTGAAAACGATGCCTAATGCGATAATGATATACCGAAACCAAATATGGTGAAAATATTCCCGCCTTGTGTATCCGCTAAGTATATTATTAGCCCACCCTCATTTTTTAGTGTAGTATCCGGCTGAATAGAATAGACCACCGTCATTTTTTACCGAGATTTCGTAAAAGGCAACTAAGATAAGTTGACGTCAGGTAGGCGGTTGTTCGATAAATACCTAGCCAAATCACCTTATAACATGTATAGAACATGTTGTCCACTTGTAATGGCATAAGGGCAGGAGGATGATGTGAAATGGTGGAAACATTCCTCTTTTATAAAAATACAATAAAGTTCACGATATATATGGCATATATCTATATTTTAATGATAACTCACTTATCCGCATTCTAACTTCTTTGTAATGGTCACGAAAAATACGAATACAGTATCGACCCTTCTCAATGTAAATAGGTAAATAACCTTAAATATTTCATGTTGAACATAATGATCCTTTACATCAAATTAAATTAAAATCCTAGAAGTTATCGCAAAATTTAAAACTAATGTGCGCAAAAAAAAATTAAGAGAGAGTATCGAAAACGGACTGTTTGACAGCGTGAAGCACGTGGTGGGAGGTTATAGTTATAAAAAGGATTTGCGTCTTTTCTATAGTTGTCCTTTAAGATCCGCTTAAAGTTATATGTCATAGTGTACACAACGTCATTGATTGTAAAGACCAGATTATAAAATAAGATCTGTAACATCACTATCATTTAAGCGTTATACAGTCACAAAAATAATTCTCCCTAAATAGTATTTGTTAGCAAACTAAAACAAAAAAAACAACTTTAAAACCATTTATTTACAAATACATAATAAATACAAATAAAGAAACAAAACTAATCATATAAGCAACTTCTCCAACTCAACAAGTACATTCGTTATGAGCTTAATAAGTCCAGTCAAAAGACCGGTCCCATCAGATAGACCAGTGAGAAGACTTAAAACCAGATTCAACACCTGAGAAACCAGAACAATCAGAAGACCTGGGGCGGCCAAAACATTTGATCTAAATAGCGATATCAGAACGCTTATGTAAAGGAACAGTACTGAAGCTAGATCCGTAAGTGTGGCATAGAGTAAAGGTAGAGTGCAGCCGAAATATGGTAGTAATGCTGGCGTTAAGTTCTGGACGATGTTTGAGAGGTTGTTCAGGTTGTTTATTAGGTTAATGAGGAAGGGTATGAGGAGGCAGGCGAGTTGGTTTGCGACTGGTAACACGTTGGAGATTTCGTCAAAGGCGAGACGTAGTGCAGAGACCGAGTATGCGGGAATCATCGCTTGACTGCTTTTGACCTGAAAATGAAACCAAAAACCTCTTGATATCCGGATTTTGATACTTTTTCTCATCCATGAGTTAGATATGACGCCATGAAAATGTACACATTTAAAAATTGTCCTGAGTAATCCAATTAGAATTCTCCAATAATCCAATATTTATATCTTCATATTTCTGAATTGTAAAAACAAGTCATTATTATATTATCATGGATCATATAAAGAGATTTATTTATCGTATATAACTTTTGGACAATGTCTCTGTCCGAGCTATTTGAGGCGATACCTACAGTTATGATCTTTTATCACAACTTTCGTGTGTGACCTGGCTACCCATATTCTTCCTACCCCCAAAGTCTTCTAATGTTTCTCACCTATTGTGATCGACGATTGTCACTACGTGGAAACAGAAGTAGTTTTAAATTTATATTCTGTTTTATATTTTTAGCTTTTAAAGTACAACTGCTATTAATTCCAATTGCTATTTAAGGTTTTTAAACAGTGAAATTACTACTTGACATTGTCGTCTCAAAAGTTTTACTGATGTTAATCCTTTGAGAGATTATTGTCTTAAATTGAAGACTTAAAAAAGTGGAGGATCAAAATTAAAAGCAATAATTCAATTTACTTATTTTCTGAATCTAACTAGCATGGTTGAGAATATAATACTTAATATAATAGAAAACATTATCAATATCACTACGGCAGATGTACTTGATTTTCCATCGCTTTAAAGTGCCTGTTGAGAATTATAAAATAGTAAATTTTGTAGTAACCTATGACGAAACCACTATTAAGGAAAAAAATTATTTTATTATTTACATTGTGACAGAAAATACATTTCAATAAAAATCGTCCATAAAGTGACAACATATCGCTTAGAGCTGTGATAGCCCAGCGGTGAGACCGTGCGACTCTTTCAAGGGGAACACGAGTTCAAACCCGGGCAGGCACCAATGAGTTTTTCTATTAAAACTCATGTGTCTAATTGATAATTGCAATTTATCACACGCTTTTCAGTGAAGGAAAACATCGTGAGGAAATCTGCATATATCTAGAGAATTCTGGAGATATGTGTAACCTACCAATCCACATTGGAGCAGCGTGGTAGGTCTTAGCTCCAACCCTTGTCTCCAGAATCGGAGAGATAAGGCCTATGCCCAGCAGTGGGATTGTAACAGGCTGCTACTTTACTTATATCGCTTACTAATCATAGACAAAATGCCTTAGTCGCTTAATTTTTATCTAAACTGATGATTAATGAAATACATAGCAAACATTGCAGCTGCAAAAATTCTATTGAGATTTGAGATTAAAAAGAGAATATAACCTTCATAATATTAGGAGATTATTTGAGATTAATTGATTTATTATTTATTTATTTAAGGTCTATAAAAAAATTGTATACTAACCAAAGAGAAAACTGCGATGACGAAAATGGCTTTCATATGCATTTTCATTATAAATTTAGCTATAAAATAAAACGATGTCACTACACTTAATTCTAATGTTATGGAATATAATGAAAAAATCTACTTTTATATAATGATATTATTGCCTTACAAATTGTGAAAATTTATCTTTCATAATTCAACGTCGTCATGTCGATATTAAACCGATTATATTGTACTGATTTTTCCAATTGAATTAAAAATGATAAGATAAATATAGCTTTAACTGAAATGTGAAATATGCATACAGTTAATATACTAGAGTAGGGAAGCGATAGGCAGGCCTGTAAGAGTGTCATAATAAATAATGAGAGGAAAGATGAAACTTGTACACTTATCTTTGTCTATCCCCATATAAAAGAGTGAGACCGATAGATACAATTTCATTTGCTATTTCTTTATTTCTCTTTATGGTAATAGGGCAAATTTTATGCTTTAGTAGGGAAGCCTCCCTACTCTAGTTTAATAACTCTATGCGTTTTTATAAACGCGGACGATAAATAATAGACTAAGAGTAAATGCTGTTGATATAATTTTACTTCTTTCTCTAATGACGTCCTCTGAATTCGAATTCAAATTCAAAGTATTATTTATTCAAGTAAACTTGTAAACAAGTGCTTTTGAATCGTCAACTGGTTCGGAAAGCTGTTCCTACCGAGAAGAGCCAGCAAAAAACTGATATCTATCAAAAATTTTAAATCATTGCCGATAATTCGAGTTCATTTTATAATTTTTGGATATACAATTTTTATCTAAATAAACTTTATCAGTAATTTCCTTTGTATCAGTCAGTTTTGTTGTTTGAAATATTTCCCAGTACTCAAGGCTTATTTTAGAATTTTTTTACAGACGATAAAATATTTTTGTAAAAGAACAGTGTAATTTAAAAGGAGTCCTAAGAGAAATTCATATTGCATTTACATTTCTTACTTCACCAGTTCAAGACACAAGACCGATGTAAGAAAGACTATCCGATATAAAAAAAAACCGGGAACTGAAATAAATTAATAATATCAAGACTACGGGCTTCAGAAAGTTCGTAGGTCGTTTGTGGGCTTACAAACATATGGGGTATACATTTTTATTATAAAATTTCACAATCTTTTTTGAACTTGCCTTTACACAGGTTCAAAAAAGCAATTAATATAAATATAAATAAGTGTCTTACTTATTTATTATGCTATGTTGATGAACAGGAAGTTGGGATTTCAATTGCAACCAGCTACGTACTATATTATATTAGAATTTTTGATTTGTAAACAATAATATATTATTGAAATGTTCATTTTTGACTGGTTTTTTGCTGATTGTTCTCGGTAAGAGCACCTTCCCGAACCAAGAGTAGCTTCATTGTAATTTGACTATTCAAAAGTGCTTGTAGACACTAACTTGAATAAAGAATTATTTGGATTCGAGAAATTAACTAGATTTTTAAAGAAATTTAATTGAAATATTACGATTTTAAAAAGTAATTTTTCAGTTTTTGGATAATCTTGTCATAAAATTTCACATATAGGTTATTAATTTGATTTCCTATTTTCTAAGAAATCCGATTACTTATACTTCGGCTAATATTATTAAACATATAATCAATAATTAGGTAACCATAGTTAAAGATATCTTATCTATAAAGGTAACTTTGTTAAGTATCGCAATGTATATAATATAAAACGTGTAAACAGTAATATATTTTAGAAATATAATAATATTTTAAACAGTACATACATTGTAGATATAATTTAAATACATTCCTAATAATGTCAAAGATAATTTCAATTTCATTAGTTTGTATAGCTGTCTTTGCTTTTACGGTAAGTTATTGTCTTTGAATTTCACAAAATGGCCTGACTTTTTTTTTTCAGTTCGCTAGCGATATATAGTATAGTAGATGAATACAATTAAAATTAAATTATTAGATATTATATGCATTATATGTACAATCGCTTATAAGTAAACTCAATTAGCGTTAAGATTTCATTACAATCAATCAACAAAATTACGTTAAGTAATTAATTACAATGACAGACCAATAAATTTATTGACTAAGAAAGAAATACAAATAATTGTCTGTGGATGTATTCTAAATGTGAAGGCAAGAAAACCATAAAGTTCTGAAATATTAAGAATCCAGTTTCAGCCAAATTCAAATAAATAAATTATAACTATAATGGCTACTTAATTATCTTGCATTTAGAATTACAGAGATTGAGAATATCTAAAAGGAAAAAATTAAATTAACAAAAAAAATAATAATCTGTACGTGATAAAGTAGAAATATCAAATACATAATAAGTTGCAATAATAACTTTAAAAAAGCAACATTTTCTAAATTGTAATTATATACCCTAATATAATTTACTATAACAATTTAGAAGGCAAAATCTGTGATCGATGATTATATTACAGTCAGGGATTAACAAGAATAATGCAACAAACCCAAACATGATGAGTCTTTAATTTTTTTTCTTGATGAACGACAAAAATCATGTTCGTGTTATTACTGCGTCATCGATTTTAACAACTCTTTCATATTAGCAACGCATAAGATTATTTAAAAGTAGCTTAAAATATTCAAAGCGAAATGAAAGAACTGATGTAATCCTATTTATTTCAGACGCCTGTATCTGCAACAAACGTCCAACTGCCAGCAGTATACCCGCTCGTGAACATCCTACTCCCGCTATTAAACAACGTGTACAATCTGCTACTTTCCCTTCTGTCGATATTCGATTCGCTTCCTCCATCCGTCAGCGCTTTGATACCAGTGGATCTAGGAGCTCTTGAGACCTCCTTACTCAAGCTTTATTCGCAAGCTCTAGCCATCGTGAACTTCTTAAGGTCTTTGCCTGAATATGCGATCGGAGCGAACCCAAAAACCCCAAGTACCGGTGTCGCGAACATGCAAGGTCTTCTCGGAACGCTGGTCACTACCATCACAGACCTCGCGGACGATTTGCTTGTGGGTATCGGCGGCGGCCTTCTACCTGGCCTTCTCCAGCTGGTCGTCATGGTCGTACAGGCCCTGCTCAATTTGCTCATTTAAAATTGATGCAAACTTAAGTACCTGTTTATAATTTAATGTTATTTAATAAATAGTTTGTTATAAAGTGTTAAAATGTTTTGATTTTTTGAAAACTTGAATCCATTAGAACACTCAACCGGAGGTTTTCAGATTTTTTTACTCATAGAACGCATTGACTGGCCCGATGGCGCAGTGGGTAGTGACCCTGCCTTCAGCTCCGCAGGTCGCGGGTCCAAGCCCCGCCGAAGGCCAATATTTTCTATAAACAATTTGTTGGTTCTTCGAGCCTGGGTATATATTTACTTGTATGTATGTATTTAAAATTATATATGTAGTACATCTACTAGTTGTCCGTCACCAATAACACAAGTATTAAGTTACTTACTTTGGTGTCGGATGACCGTGATATATGGGACACTTACATTGTCCCATATATTTATTTATTTATTCAAAATTTTGCTGTCTCGGTGAAAATAAAAATTTAGCGTCATTTCTACAATATTCGCAAAAATTCTACGATAAATAGTATTAGGTGTTGTAAGCCCTCATTTTTTTCACGCCAATATTGACCGCTGTCGAGCCTCCCGTGGAGCCCCAGGGGTCCAACCAGAACCCTTTGGGAACTTAGGCAGTAGACCTATTAATGTTTACTTTAAGACTAACCAACACATTTATACAATTGAAGATTATTAAGATAATAAAAATCGTTTTTCCATCAAATTTCGCGAGAGGCGCATCTTTTGCATTGTAATTTTGTTTTTTGATAAGCCAACAATGTCACTCTCTAATTATAAGCGTATTCTATAAATAAAAAAGTATGTAAATGTACTATTTGCTAAATATTCAAACCCTTAGGAGAAATTACGAATTCTAGCCCCTGTAACGGCCTGTTCCTATTCCACTAGTAGGCACGGTAGGCATAAGACAACTCTCTCCGTTTTTGGAGAGAAAAATTGGAGCTAAGACCTACCACGCTGCTCCAATGCGGATTGGTACGTTACACATATCCCTAGTATTCTCTAGTGATATGTAGGTTTCCTCGCGATGTTTTCCTTATCGATAATCGTGTGATAAATTGCAATTATTAATTAGACACATAAGCTTTAATAGAAAACCTCATTGATGCCTGCCCGGGGTTTGAAATCATGATCGTCTTTAGAGAGTCGCACGGTCTCACCGCTGCGCTATTACAGCTTTTATAGCCCCTAATCCATATCAATATTACAAATGAAAAAGTCTGCCAGTCTGTTACGCTTTTACGGCTTAGCAGCTAGAGCAATATTGATGGAATGTAGTAAAATGAAAGCGTACTTATCGGGTTAACATATAGGATAAAACATTTCAGTTTTTCTTCCCATAAGGAAAAAAATTGTACTAAATTGAATGTTATTTTTAAAAGTAGTAAAGTTGACACCGCAATTACCTACTAGTAAACTATACGTTCTATTATATGTATTAAATGACACAAACAAGTGTCATTAGATTCTACTAAGTAACGTGAAGCTCAGGTATCGCGAAAAAAATACATTGACGAGAATCGCAAACGCCCACACCGTTCCTATGACGTCAGGCGCACCCCCAGCCCGGTATAAACAACCCCTGCCCAACCATGCGCAATGAACATCCTGGTATGGATCTATCAGTCGAAATCGAGACGCAGCTACCAGTGGACGTGTGACAGGTAAGGGATAACTCTAAGGTAATACTAATACTTTTTATTATATTGCCAAAAATTTCAAAAATAATCAAGAGAATCAATCTGCTATAATTAATAAATAATTACATTTCGATAGTTCGAATGTTAAGTTTGACTTCCGACGGAACTGAAATCTGAAAGTTGCCAATCGTCTTTGCAAATTATTAGTTATAAATGACTTACTCTATCTTTAAAAAAAATAACTTTGTTTTAAATAAATAATAAAAGAGCTCCCGTTTTTTATAATTTGGATACTATAGTTTTTTAAAGTATATTTATTACTTTAAAAAATCTGTTTAACGTGTCCTTTAAGATTTTAAAAATTATTTAAAAACCGTCATTTACATCGAAATCCATTACTATGTATTGCCATATTTAATTGATAGAAGAATAAAATATAATTTAGAATCAGATTATATTAGATGAGATATGTTTCATGAATATTTTGTATTTGAATTTTAAGTTGGACGACATTGTGATTAAATATTTGGTTTTCTTGTTTATGAAACAATACTTATTATTAAGCTCACTGGAGTTGAAGTTAAGAATGTTAGAAACAAATCTTATATTCACTTTACACTTAAAACTGTTTAGTTAATAATAAAAATAATTATTTAAAAATATATATGATGAACAATTTTACAAAGATTATAGACACAAAAAACTGTGCGTTTTTATTCTCACGGAAGTATCACAAGAGCATGAAGTTATTTATTATTTTCCCCTATTTTGATAAAGTAAACTAAAATTTACCATATACTTTATGTATTGCATGTAACGCCCTGCCAACCTGCATTGGAGCAGCGTGGTGGGTATCAAATCCTTCTCTTTAAAAGAAACAAGGCGCTTTTGGCCTACGAATAGCATTTAGTTAGTAAAAAAATCAATATAGCTCAAAAAAAACTTATTGATTATTTACGTTTTAGTCTCATAAATAGAAAAAAGACAACTACCGACTTTCCATTTTTGCAGAATTGAGAAGAAATTATAAGTAATTATTATTATTATTTTTTAAAGCAAATATGTACAAGATATCTATCTTAAATTACTTACACGCTACTACTATACAAATCATGCCCTTACAAATTATTCCTTATTAATAATTTCAATCTCATTAAACAATGCTGTTGCCTTGCTCGGTAGCAGTTTAACGTTGATCCCGTGCCTCTAAACTGTCATATTTAACGCGTCCAACCTTTTAAGTATAAAATTATACCCGGTATTAATCATAGCTACTATAGATGGAATATATTTCGCACTCGACTGCCTTGATTTATTTATAATCGATTGCGTAGGCAGATTATACAATGCGTGCTAGCACGCCTGCGTGTACGTATGGATGTGTGCTTGAATGCAAGCGTTAACATGAGTGCCCACCTATTTAAAAGTTATAGCTTACTTACGTAGATGCAAGTGTAATGATAGCTTGCTTACGCAGATAAAAGTTTAAGATTGAGTTATACTAGAATAGGAGAGCCAGTCTGACCTGTGCCCATCGGAAAAGTGTGAGGCTGCGGCTACATTAGACACTGACGCGAACAGCGATTTATGAGCAATTAAAACTGTGCCTACACTAGTCGCTTTGTGTCGCTAGCGATTTAAACATTAATTGTGATTCCCTCTACTCGTCGCAAATGTTCAATGTCGACTACATTGACCTACCAACCTAAGAGTTATAGCTTTCATACGTAAATGCAGGTATAAGAGTGATAGCTAATCTAAGCACACGTACGTCTGCACGCATTAATTCCATAGAGTTGTAAGAGTGATAGCTTACTAACGCAATTACAAGTCTATTGATCCATAAACTTATGCTAGAATAGAGCCAGCCTAAAATAAGGAGAAAACCATCGGAGAAAAAAGGCAAAGTGTAAGGCTACATGCGAAAGTGACGCGAGAAATTAAAACTGTGCCTAACCGGTCGCTTTGTGTCGCTAGCGATTTACGCATTAATTGCGATTCGCTCTACCCATCGCGTCGTGATAGCTTTCTTACGTAGATGCAGGTATAACAGTGATAGCTAGTCTACGTACACGTACATCTGCACGCATTTATTCCATAGAGTTATTATACTAGAGTAGAGGATTCAGCCTAAAATATAAACATCGAAAAAAACGGAAAGCAAATGAGCTGATGATTATTTGCTTTCATGATGAAACACCCATCTGTATCTCTTTTTTTGCGCATTATCTGGTGGATTTAGTTTATTAGATCAAATTGGATTGGATTGTATAAAAAGACGGATAAACATTTTGCAGGTGTGAAAATGTTTAAAATATTTACTTACATTTAAAACGCTATAAATAACTAGACAAAGACAACTATGGGTAACTTCCCTCTCTCATTATTGTTTGACAATCTCAACCAGAAGCTAACAATAGATACCCTACTCTATGATAACATCTATGTCAAGAATATGCGTACATGTATTTTTGTATACAGGCGTTTATGCATTTGTTTAAGCGATTATCCATTTATGCACAACATATAGACAAGAATTTCAATCAATAAAAGGTTACCATTCTTTTACCTAAATAATATTGTTCATGCTGTACTTTGTTATAAATTACTCGACGTCACCTTTCCTTGAAAAAGTTAGCCAATTTATATTTTTATTTAATGGTAACCGTATCGCCCACGGTAATATTTGAAACATTTCAACAATTTATTTTGCGTAATTTTTTATCTGTTACGGTATACTATTAATAAGTCTTGTTTTGTGAAGGAGTTTTTAATTTTCCCTTTGAATTTTTTTGTAACGTTTTTGTCTTCTAAGTATATTATATTCTATAATATTTTAGAGAATCAGAGATTATCTATAGCTTTCTTAATTATCTTCATGGACTTATTTAACTCGATGGTTATTCCTTATCTAACGTAGATTGTGATGAAATGATATTCGCGACTACGACTTTCTCAAAGGGTCTCTCAAGTAGGTCATAACACTCAAGCGAGAAACAAATATAAACTTTGGGAGTCCTTTCTCCGAAAATTTCCTGGAAACATAATTAACCTGGCTTCTTTGTAATTTTTCTTTCCAACTCTTCTTTGGCTGTAATCAAAAAGTTGTTTCATAAATGAGTTTATTAGAATTTTCATAACAAAGCTTTCGAAGAAATACAAGTAATATAATAATTCAATTATTAATTTATAGAATTAGGCGTTACTTTGCGGAGATCCATAATTCAAAAGTAATAATAAAATTATTTTGCTATAATCCGCGATACATGCATACAATTATTATTTCACGTTTATGACATATGACAATTTTAAAACAAATCCTAATTAATTGACAAATATTTATTGCAACATACATTGTACATATAGTAAATGTTGCTTCAAGATATACTGAGAGAAATTGTAAAATAGGGAGGCGAGAGGATGATTGAAACAGAAAGGGGGAGTGGGGAGAGGGATAGTGAGAGAGAGATACAAGGAACTAGGTGTAAAAAGTGAGGGAGAAGCAGTTAACTGAAGATGGGAGAATGGAAGAGATGAGAGGGAAATAGAGTTAGAAACGAGCATATACTCGTAGGCAGGGGGCAGGAGAGAGATCGAACGACATCGATCTTTTAAATTAACGAGGTGCCTTTTCTTAATTTTGGGATACCCATAGGCTTTCATTTTACTTTAGATATTTAAAATTATCTTTATTCCAGCACCATCATGGGTTTCAATACATTGCTCTTCATCGTGTGCATCGGATCTGCCCACGCGTGGGGTGGGTTGTTCAACCGCTTCAGCTCCGATATGCTGGCCAACATGGGGTATGGCAGGTCACCCTACCGCCATTACTCCTATGGACAGGTAATATTTAGAGTATTGATATTTAAATTAAAATACTAATCTTATTGTTATAAAATATTGAACGAGTAATATTTATAATCTGTTTGATACTATAACGCATAAAGTTCCTTTAACTGAGATATTATTTGAGATTATACAATAATTTACTTCCAAATTATAACACGCTTTCAAGTAAACGTAAAAATAGGTCTTTTAATTACGTCTAAATATAGTTAATTCGATTTTCTTTGCCTAGTGGAAATATAAGAATACGAAACGATATCTTATTACAAAAATTGAATAACTTCTTTTGCTTTTCTCTATTTATTATGTCTAAATATAAAACGGTATTATAAGCTTTCTGTCGGTGTCAAAAGGTCGCTAAACATTGATCTAATGGACCGTGAGCGTGACCTTTTGCGGCAAACGATCCTAACGCTCGAATAAATCGCCAGGATCAAATCCGAACTAAATTATTTAAAGAGTGCTGAATTTATTTAACGTCAAACCAACCTTCGAACAGTGCGTGTTCATTTGGATTTGATAGATAGTCGCTTTCTATAGGTTTCATAGGAACGATCAGAGCCGCTCAGTTGGCTTGGAAAGACTACTTAGGGTCTCTACGAGATGCCCAACGTAGTTCGTGCCATGATTACAGAGACGGATGCCTCTTTCTGCGAGGATGTTATTTCGCGGAAGGGGGTGGCGGAACGGGTCCGGAAAGTCCAGTCCTTGGATACCATCCGCCGCAAGCGAGCGGGGCGCAGACGACTCGCCGAAGTCAGTCGCATGCCGCCCTATACGGTACCTGCGACCGATCCGAACGGTGTTTACAGTGTTTAGGTGTTTTTCGGACGCCCACCTGAAAAGGTCCCCGAAGTGATCAAAACATTCATCGGAGGGAGGGGCCACTTTTATATAGGCCCCGATACAGTGGTGGCACACTTTGGGGTTTATACTCGGTGCTAGCGGGTATGGAGACTTTGTGTTCAACGGTACCCTGTCCCCTCCATAATCAGAAGCGGGACCATACGAAATAGATTGAAGGAGTGGTTGTGTCCTTAACAGGTGGAGCCCGAAGAGATATACGCGGAGGCCTTGGAAGGCAACCGCATAGAGGATGCTGAGGAAAACCACTGTTACAGCGCACCCTGTATCACCAACGGGGACTGCTGCCGTGGATTGATGTGCTTGGACACAGGTATATTACATTTTTTAATATCTAGCAGGATACTTGATTTTTGCACAATATATTAGTGGGTAGTAATACATAACATTACTGCATCAATTTTGTCCGTCTACCATCGCATTCAAATGGTTGGTCGACACTTGCCTCGCGGACGTTCTAAGGACGACACGTTGTCGTCTCTGAGAGGTGTGTGCATGACAATACGTTATTGTCTGTCTCTGAGGTGTACTTTTCTAAAAACTGTTGTGCCTAACTATTGAAGAGTGCTGCGCCAAGTCCACTGCCAGCTGGTGCGCCGTGCGTCCGGCAACAGGTTTCCGTCCATTCGGGGCGAATGTGGATAGCAAGATTGGTGTGGTTTTATTACTGATTTGGGCAAAGATCTGCATACACTACACTACTACTAAAACATACAGTCCACTAACCAGCGTACTATTAAGATTGATGTGACGTTCACACAATACCTATATTTTATGTGTGATTAGAATAACATAACAATGAGTCTGTCACCTTCCCTGCCTTATTATTTGTTGGTCATTCGCACTCACAGCCGTGAATAGGGCTCTCCTACTGTACGTATAATGAACTATGAATCATAGACTTTTGCGCTATTTGCACTATTAAAACTCATGTTTCTAATTGATAATTGCAATTTATCACACGCTTTTCGGTGAAGGAAAACATCGTGAGGAAACCTGTATATCTCTAGAGAATTCTGGAGATATGTGTAACCTACCAATCCGCATTGGAGCAGCGTGGTAGGTCTTAACTCCAACCCTTCTCTCCAGAAACGGAGAGAGGAGGCCTATTCCCATTATTGAGATTGTAACAGGCCGCTACTTTACATTACTTTTATACTTTTGTTATTAAAGTAAATGCTTTTTCAATTAGAAAACTTCAGACACTGGCCAACAGCATTGACGATATGTTTAAATAAAAAAAAAATCAATGCGCGTCTGAATAAATTATTGCCTAAAATTAAATAAAAATATATATAAACTATCACATCTCCTTGTTTGCGTCACAACTTATAAATTTGTTTAAGAAAGCATAATTTTCAGTTCTATAAAATTAATTTACGTTGTAAATTACATTTTATGTTTGTGACAAATGGGTGAAAACTCGCAATTACTAGGAAATATGCAAATTGGACCCTTGGCATTTTTATTATTACTTAAACCTTAACCTGGCACGCAACTTTATGAAACTTAATGGCACTCAAGGTTATTTCTACGACAGTTCAAAGAAATAAAAACAAAACAATGTAATTAGGGAATATTTACGGTGTACATTTATCTCATACAATTTTTTCCTAAGTTTTAATTTCATTATTCACTAGTTTAATTTTAAGTATTTGGATAAATATTAAAATTTATAGCAGCGTCGTGGGATATCTAATAAGGAAACGTGTACCAAATATTTTTTTTTATTTAAAATCAAACTGCAGGCCTACCATGAACTTTTATTGCGACTCAACTAAATCAACGTAAACTAAATTGTTTCGCTTTTTCATACCATGAAGTCTTAAAGACGCACACTTTAAGTCGTTGCGGAATGAGCGTTCGGAATATGTCCTAAAAACATTTGAGTAAAAGAGACAGAGCTATATAACGTTATCCTTTTCAAACATTACGACCCCAATGCAATACATACTTCATGGTACGAAAAGAAAGCGGTTTGGTTTAGGTACTGACTTTGAATTGAATTGTTATCTAAAAATTCATGGTAGGCCTGCTGGACATAGATAAAATATCCTTTTTCGAATGATCCCTCTAATTCCAATTTAAAATACGAATACTAGAAGACGTTATTAGGCGTACGCTATACTTAAAATTAGTTTTCATCGTAAAGAAAAAGTTTTCCCTGACTACTTTACCTGTAAAGTGCTTTCGTAGAAATGGGGTAATTAAGCTCGAGCCTTTTATAATTTAGGCCGACTTCTAAGAGAATAACTTTAAGGTAAAAACTTTAAATAAAATTTATTCTGAGAGTTCTTTGCTAAGATTTTGATTAACTGAACATTAGTTAAATTTAGTGATTACTTTGTCTCATTTTCAATCATAGCGTAATATTTTACGAACTCCCCTTCTTTATTATAATAACTCTGTGAGTTTATTTTGCATCATAATAAGTCAAATACAAATATGACAAAAATAATACGTAAATTTTACGTTTACCCACATTCAGTGATAATAAAATATAAAGACAGGGAATAAACTGGTGGGTCCCAAGCAAAAACCTATGGTCGTAGCTAATTAAAGAGTAAGCACCTACTCTATGTATCAAGACTCTATGGTCGCGGTCCTGCTCCTTTTATGAAAATTATGTTGAAGAATTCGCAGAAGTCGTAAAAAAAGCTCGCCTACTGGGAGTTTTAGTCGCTTGCGCCACGTAAATCACAGATACATTAAGGCAATGTACTAGAGAATTATAAAAATACTTCAAAAAAGTCCGCGCCAGCATGTCTCTACCTCTTATGGTAAACTCACAATAACTACTTTGATGTTGAAAAGTTCATTTAAAAATATTAAATAAATAAAACTATGGGACACTTACCCACGCGGTCGTCATTCCCCGGTAAGTGACTTAATACTTGTGTTATTGGTGACGGACAACTGGTAGATATACTACATATATAATTTTAAATACATACTTAAATACAAATATACACACCCAGGCTCGAAGAACCAATAAATTGTTTATAGAAATGTTGGCCCTCGGCGGTAATCAAACCCGTGACCCGCGGAGTAGAAGGCAGGGTCACTACCCACTGCGCCAACGGACCAGACGTTATTTTTGAGATTGTTAGAATAAAATAAACTAAAAAAAATGATGTGACACACTGATTTCCTCGCGCCACGCGCACAGCTAGTAGATTATAAAATGCTATTTATATTATAGGGAGATTGCAAACTAAAGAGTCTTCCGTTAGCTACTGATGACATTACTTATTTCCGGTTTTAAAGTAATATCCTGTGCACGATTGAAATAAGAATACTTACAAGCTTGTCGAGAAATGAATTTTTAATTTACTTTTTATTGTGAATTCCGCGTGTATAATGTTTTTAAATACCAAACGTCTGATTCAAACTTAGGTATATATATTTTAATTGATTCTGTTATTATCTGTCTTAATTTGTCTAAATATTTAGCCATTTTGGTTGTAGCCAAATAAGCTTGTGCGTAATAATTTATAATAGTTAGAACACTACAAAAATATAAAAAAAACGGATAGTACACTCGACATTTAGAATTAGATTTCTATAATCGCGTATTTTATCAAAATAATATTAATGTTAATTTTATATTATGGAATTCAGCAAGGTAACGCCTAATTTTATTACATGTAATTAGGCGTTACTTTATTTACTAATTGATAAATAATAACACATTTTTAGCATTAGGCGACACTTGTGAGCACTGCACGACGTTCATACTTGGCAACCCTTATAAAATTCGTGATTTTTTTAGCCTGCATTAGTCACAAAGTTCTGTTGGATTTCAACAACATGAGAATGATAAAAGTAAAGAAACGGTCTGTTACTATCCCAATGCTGGGCATAGGCCTCCTCTCTCTGTTTTTGGGGAGAAGGGTTGGAGCTAAGACCCACAACGTTGCTAAAATACGGTTTGGTAGGTTACTCATAGCCCCAAAATTCTCTACAGATATTCAAATTTCCTCACGCTGTTTTCCTTTACTAAATACATTGCAAATATTGATTAGACACATTAGTTTTAACAGAAATAGTCATTGGTGCCCGCCCGGGATTTGAACCCGTGGCCCTCTCGACAGAGCCGCACGGTTACCGCTGGACTATCTCAGCTCACGTTAGTCACAAAGCTGTACTTTACTTAAGCAATACAAAAATGTGTAACATTATTAATGTTGAGAGACCGGCTTTACTCATCTCCCGCCGCGATAACGCCGCGTACAGTGCTCATGAATAAGAGCCCCGTATGGGCTTGAAACTAGTCGGGCTCATCCGAAAAAATAAGACGTGAGTATAGCTGGTCTCTCAACATTAATAATGAATACCACTCACGATAGTTTAAATTCAAAAATGTGTAACATATCAAAATAGAACATGCCATCCAAACAATGTGTCTAGTTTAAGGTTAGAATGAGGAGTTCCATATTTATATTTTCGAATTTCTGGACTGCCAAACAATCAAAGACAAAATTTAATTAATACCGTACATTTTAGGGAATATTAATTTTTACCGCTTCCGTCGAACGTTTTTCAATTCTATTAAATTACTTCTCAGCCTTCAATTATTTCAGCGGGAAGTTGTGAATTTTAATCGAGTTAATGGAAGGGAGGTTAATCAAAACGGCACACCTCGGTATTCGTTGTCATCAGGCTAGGAGGTTTTATTACGTTCAGTGATCCCAATTTAATAAATTACTCTTTTATCTGTCTAATTCTGATGAATAATAACCGTACAGTTATAACTGTATGATAATAACAGGTAGAAGGAAGACATCATTATCGTCCTGTCCTTATCCCACCCTAAGTAGGTTTGGCACAACATGTTACAAATATGTTGTCACATGATTTACGTACGGCTACGTATTTAACGATTGGCCGCCTACCCGACGTCAACTTACTTTAGTCGTATTTTACAACTCGTCGGTAAGAAATGAGATTGGTCTATTCTACGCAGCCGGATACCACACGACGGGTCGACTTACCTTAGTCACCTTCTACGATACCTCGATAAGAAATGAGGGTGGTCTATTCTACTCAGCCGGATACCATACAGCAAAACAGGTAGAAGGAAGACAGGATAGAAATAGTTCATAATATACCTACGTCAAAAATAGGGCACCTACAGTCATGGATTATTCTTCTAGGGTAATAAAAAAAAGAGCTGGTAAGCAACTAAGGCCACTTATTTGTCTTTCTTTTTTAGACTCACCGTAGCTCTAAGTTTTGAAATTAAGAACGCGTCATGAATACTTCTCTGTGCATGTGTTTATTACACAACGATAAGTATATGTCACTTATTATTTGATACATACTCATACTTTAGGATAATAATTCTATAGAGCCGTAATAATAAACAAATTATTCTTCAATAAATTACATAAAATCGCATAGTGAAAAGTACGCACACTCAAATTATCGAAAATAAACGCTCAGGGCGTAATAAGTTCTTGCCAAGTTATTGCAGGTTAGTTAGGAAATACATAAAACAATAATTGTTAAGTTAGGGACATACTATAAAATATTTCGTCACACAGATGAGGGAGGGCGTTGTCTCCCCGCATTTGCCGCTCGGAAACTTGGCGAAATCTGTAACCGCGAGAATCAATGTGACGCTGGACTTGTCTGCGAAGAAGTGGTACCAGGTAAGAGAAATATTTAAACATTAAGGACCTCTGTATAATACGATAATTATCTAGTTCCTTCAATTTTGTTATAACGAGAAAACACTAGTTACTTCTTCTTTATCATCCGATTGACGGTGGCACCATCGGCTTACCGCGACCTTTTTGAAGTCGTCAAGCGTCGCAGGGAATCCACTGACGTTACCGTTAAGCTTGGGTATGATTGCGATTTCAGAATCATATTCGCACCATGATATGATCAAAGGTGACCACGGTGACCGTGCTGCTATTGCGATTGCTATTTTGCACACAAATGCAGGCCTTATATGCGTAAGCAATGTATGGGATATACGAACTACATTTGTTTACATAAGCAATCATTTTTTGTTCCAGTAATCGCTGAATTGCTAAAAGCGTAAATAGCAAAAAATGCTATCGGCTATTATTTTATTTAGCTATCACTGGACAAAGTTATTGTTATTACAAACAAACGTAAATTCTTAAATCATATTTAATACGATCTTTATTTCTAGGTTATACCTTCAATTAGAATAGCGTAAAAGTGCCACATAACCTCGATACATATGATATAATGATAACATTTCTTTGTAATATTATTTTATTTTTTTATGGAATATCCATAATTTTGTATAGCAATAGCAGTTATCTAAAATTCAGTAGCAGATGATGCTATATGATGAGTGAATCATATAAGTTAGTGATTGGTGATTCTGTCCATCCCTAGTTACCGTTTTCGTTGCGGCGTCGCCATTTTAGCAGTTTAAGACTCTAGCTCCCATCGTTTCTTCGTACATGTGCCTTGCCCATCGCAACTTCAGATTACTGTCACACTAAACTATATCAGTTAATTAGTTCTTCTATGAATACTCAAGATTTGATTAGAAGAGATACTTCAAGCGTAGCTCTATCCATTGTCGTCTGAGTGACTCTGATTTATCTCATAGCCAGCGACGAAATTTACGATCTACTTGACATCACTGGTCACGCGCACAATTCTAAGACTTTTGTCTTCAGGGACTAAAGTATTTCAAACGATGCCCATCCGAGTTCGACCTTTTTCTTAAAATTGAACCTAACTACGAACGTATGTCTTGGGTATATATGTATACTTGTCTATAATTTCGAGTGCAGACTTCTCAACAATGATCGGGTTAAGCGGAAGAAATGAATTGGATATGATTTTCGTCTTTTTCACGTGAATTTTAAGCCCCTCATGTTAAAATACTCTACTGAGTTCGTTGAGAATTATGGTAAAGATGTCAAGCGATTTTGGTATACCATTTAGTCAATGGTCAAAAAATCTAAGGTGAGTGATGTTCGTTGTCAATGCTGGTGCTTAAAACAGTAGTTTATAAAGGGCGAATGAATTGGTTAAGGTGAGATGCACGTCTGCCGACCCCCATCCACTGGCCGTAAGCAATACAACGAGGACTGCGCCGCTTCCAGTGAATGCGACATAACCCGTGGACTTTGCTGCATCATGCAACGCCGACACCGTCAGAAGGCAAGGAAGGTATGTATTACAAAGTAGGCATTTTAAGTAGAATATAAGATACTATATGTACTCGCGAATTTGTTCGCGAATTACCTTTTATAGCCGCCAAAGCCGCTCCTACTAACTTCACGGTGAAGAGAATTTTTTAATCCTATACATTAGTCTAGTATATGAACCTATATGATATAAAATATAAATATTAAAGCACTATCTCATTCCGCACGTCGACACTTTAAAGGCCGTTAGAGCTAAAAAGGCTAAAGTGCAAAAAAATAATGAAAATATTATTTTGCTATTATCCGCAATAAAAGAAAATGCTAAATGTAGAGTGTACTATCCGTTTTCATACCTGACACACGCGGAATTCGTAAAAACTCATGCACTACCCACCAGCATGACCACAACAATAATAGCACTTCACAAATACACTTCCACGATCTGAACAATTGTTTCGCCCCGTAAACGAAGCATCGTCAGGAGATAGACTCCACGGCAAAATCGTAAAGCGATTTTTTGATGTATCAGGTATGACAACGGATAGTAAACTCTTCATTAAGTATTACATTTATTTTTTGTATTATGGACCTTCGCAAAGTAACGCCTGATTCTATAAATGAAACTAATTCTAAACTAATTCTATAAAAGAGCCAGAATAAGTAAAACCTGTTTATATACGGAATTTATAAGAAAAAATTAAAATTTATTATCTAAAGTTTTCTCCTTGTGCTACTTTTTCTAAAAGCTGATTGTGATATACCAAGGCGTTATGAGCAATATTAATATTGGATATCATAATATAAGTAGGTACAGTTTTCTCAATTCTGCACAGAATCGAATTACAGGCAACACGATTCACGAAAAATGTAAAATATTACTTTTTTCTTTGAGGTAGGGTTGCCTACAAACTTAATAATTTTATTATTGACATTTAAACGTCTATTTTAGGATACCCCATATTTTAGGTCACGACCTAAAGCAATAACTAAATTTAAGACGTAAAACTAAACCTCTGAACTAGATATTGAACAAATTCAAATTTGTCGTAGTAAAGGAAACTCCTAAACTTACTTATAAAACTTACACTGTTAACATTTAAGAGTGACTTTAGATTTGATCAGCCTCTTTATATAATTGCCAACCCTAGCGTACTTATACCCTTGAATTACTTTGGTTCCAATTTATTCCTCAAAGAAAAAATATTTTTATCCATTCATGAATATAAAAAGTTTTATTTTGAATAAATTGTTACATCTTCATATAAGATTTATATTTCGCCGCCCTTTATTAAAGAATGGTGGTGTAAGAAGGATTCGATGTTATTACTTACTTTATAACTTCTTATTGCTGACTTATTACTTCAGTGAGATAACGCAATTCATACTTCTCATGAAACATACATTGAAATTCATATTAAAAGCTTTATAACATTTTGAGGTTTTATTTGTAGAAGCAGGCATTATAATAGAATTATTTTTAGACTCGCTTTAGAGAATCTATGTAATGGTAAGTGTTTGAAGCAGGTAACATTCACATACCTTACACATGCAGGAAAAGTCACCACACATAACCTAAAATGCGGCCAGCAGAAATAATTCACACAAACAATACACAATATTAACTACTATAAATCTCTCTACGATCGTTTCGCCCTGAAACCGTAGGATCATCAGGAGGATAGGCTCCACGACAAATTCGTAATGTATTACGATTGAATGGATTGAATGAATGAATGAAACCCAGTAAACACAATTCTTCAACTTGATCGGTGCCAGCCCTAGCAGTTTGCTTAGGCATTATTAGATTACGTTGCTTTCAATTTATTTCTCAGCAAATACCTTTTTATCTCCTATGAATACAGAATTTTTCTTGGAAAATTTTTATATCGCTTTTAACGTTCTATTAAATTTCCCATCTCATAAATCTGTTCTTATTTCTTTTCAAAATTACATTTTGAATTCAGCACACTCTCGGACTGATCTTAAAACTTTTAATCATAAGTAAGTCATTCTCTTGTCATTTGTAAGAAGCAGGCGTTACTCTGCGGAATTCCATATTACAGGCACTATAACAGACCTACCTCGCTATAATCCGCACGGGTTAAGCGAATGCATGCAAAGCTAATGTGTATGAACCAGGCAAAATTTACGAACCTTACACATGCAGGACAAGCCACCACACGCACCCCTAGGCTCCTCCACCAGCTACAAAGCACACAAGTAGCACACACAACAACCACCACAACAATCTCAACGATCGTTTCGCTCCGAAACCGAAGCATCATCAGGAGGATAGGCTCCACGACAAAATCGCAATGCGCCGTGCACCCATACAAGCAGTCTTAAATAGTTCAACTTCAACACTACCCTCCCCATCTCTCATTCTCTTGTCCTTAACCCATTCTAAGTGGGGTTGGCATAATAAACATGTTTTATCTTTTCCATTCTCTTTTATCATTCGTCAACGTTGTGGCGCTACCCCTTTTATATGCATGTCATACTTCACATAATCTAACCATCTCTTTTTAGGCCTAATTTTAATGATAAGGAAATATTAATTGCTCTAGTGTCATATCAGAGGATCTATAGTCACAAATAATTGGACTATGGTACAAAATTGATAGTTTATGAACTATCAATTCTTCATCCGCTGGCATAAGACATTCGTCAAATTTCCCTCTTATTTTTAGAGCTGCGGATACTTCAAGGAGCCCCTCGTCTGCATCGGACCAGTCGCGACGGATCAGATCAGAGAAATCGTACAGCATACGGCTGGCGAAAAGAGGATCGGAGTTTACAGAATGCATTAAAAGCTTTTCAGTTTCAAAGCCAGAGCAGACATACTACTTGATTTCACGCGATGTCTAAGACGATCTAATTTTCATTTCAACCTTTCTCGACATATATATGAAAAATACTAAATATTGTATTTATCTTGAAGAAGTATATAAATAAAAATTAACAAAAGAGTTCAAAAATAAGTAAATTATTTTTTCTGAATCGAATAATGCAAATACAAAGGCCATGAAATATAAAAAATATGGTTTGGCGCATGTTATAAATCAGTGGTATTTAAATACAGACTATAAAGTCACCAATAATCTACTGATATAGTGGTGATGCACGAACTTTTATGATACATATTTGAACACGAACACAACTATATAATAGTTATATCGCGACAGTATTGTGTCTGCTCTGTTTCTAATCTATTTTTAATTTAACTTTTCCGCGAGTAAATCAAAACTTTCTAGCTGTCTACATCTTTTTCTTGCCTCAATCTTATTTCTTGCCTTTTATATTACTTTTAAAAGTCTTGGTTTACTCGTAACAACGAGCAAATAAATCATTTATAAATAAAAAATACATTAAGATCATCGATGGTTCGTAAGGGTTTAGAAAATCAAAATGGAGGTAATATGAAGGAAAATATTTTTTATTTATAAACGGTTTGAGAAAAATTGAGAAAATAACGCAGTAAAGTTTTATATAAAATAAAGCGTATTGCGGTATTTTCTCGATTCAAAGAAATAATTTGAAAATATAGGCGTTAATGTTAAATTGTTTAAACAAATATTTCTCTAAAAAGGAATTAAATTTTTATGTATTCAAAATCAAAAGCTACTTATTCTTACAATAAACATCAATTTAATATACATTACATATTTTTATATTCCTGAAATGCAAGGAAAATATTATCAATTAAAACAATATTTAAACCAAAAATATATTAAATTTGTTCATTTTAATATTAACGATTATATTTTCGATAAAAGATTTGAAAAAAAAACCGAATCAAGCTTTGGAAAATGGTCACCGATTTGCCCTTTAATTTCAATTTTTAGAAGCTTCGTGAAATTCCAAAAATTATGTAGAGACGTGATTTAATTTTAGTTATTATATCAAAGTTATTGGATAACCGTGTGTTTAGATTTTAGATCTTATTAAATAGATGTTATCTTATGAATGTTAAATCCGTGTTACGATTAAAATTTAACGTGTTTAACCTTTAACATTAACTAGGTGTAAGTTAATTAAATTCTTCAATATAGAAACATAAACATATCTCTGGCTGGGGCATTTACATAGTTTTAAATTCTCGATGTGTAAAAGTGTCGTTTAATCAATTATAGAATACAATACACTTAAATTAACTAATAAGTAACTTTTTTTGCTTAGTATTATAAAAGAATAAAGTATTCTAATTACTATAGGTGCCTAGTTAAAACATATCATTGTAAACGTAATTTTTTTAAATATACTCTTAGACATAGACAAGGAAGCATATCAAGTTTTTTCTTAAAAATATAGACATAAGTCCTATTTATGGTGTCTACGTATTTTCTTAATATTTATAGCGAAAAAAAAATATTTTTCTGCCAAAAATTGTAATCACAGTTAAGGATATGAAATATCTTCTACGTTTCCATATTTCCTATCAGACAGCTGAAAATGGCCTAGAAGCTTATATAAATAGATTGTTCTGGTTGAAAACTTAAAACTGTTTTTCATAGTTTTTGCATAATTATTGACGTTGTTATTGTAAGTACTTAACTTGTGTATTTAATATATGTGTTATATTATACAAATCATGTCAGCAATTTTCTTTTTATTACGCATCCTATCCAAAATTCCTTAAAAAATTTACACAGATTTTAATTTTAGATGCTTGTTTAGAAGCTTGTTGTTGTTGTTGTTGTAAATCTCTTTATTGCAGATAAAACAATTACAAATTAAAACTAATATAACAAGATAATGTACAATGGCGGCTTGATTAGCTATATATATTGGATAGCTTGATTTCCCATATCGAAGAAGCTTTTCAGTTCGATATGGAAAAACGAAACTCTTATCTTTTTTTTTATTTCGCCCATGTTTTATTCCGGTCATAGAATAAGGCCCTTTAAATTCATTAGAAAGGAAAGTTACTTACATGAAGACATAACAGTAATCGTATCAGGTTCAAAATTGTTACATCATAAATGTAACATACCACCATGTGCTCCCGCCCTGTGGAATCCGGCTTTGTAGAATAGACCACCCTCATTACTTACCGAGGTGTCATAAAAGGCGATTAAAGTAAATCGGCCCACCGTGTGGTATCCGACTGAGTAGAACAGACCACCCTTTTTCTTTCCAAGTTGTCATAAAAGGTGACTAAGGTAAGTAGACCCATCGTGTTGTGTCCGGCTGAGAAGAATAAACCACCCTCTTTCTTACCGAGGTGTCGTAAAATACGACTAAGGTAAGTTGACGACAGGCAGGCGGCCAGTCGTAAAATACGTAACCAAATCATGTGACAACATGTTTATAACATGTTGTGCCGACAGGAGGATGATGACCACTATATGCTCAGGGCTCACTCAATCAATAAACAAAAGCTTTTGGATCATACATTAAAAAAACCAATTAGCTTTAGCAAATAATCCGAGAATCCATTAATAGTAAAGTAATGTTCTGTTACTATCCCAATGCTGGGCAAAAGCCTTCTCTTTCCTTTTTTGAAGAAAAGGTTTCGAGCTTAGTCCTAACACGCTGCTACAACGCGTTTTGATAGATTACACTTATCGCAGAAATTCTACAGAGATATGCAACTGCATACCTCTGTTTTTCTTCACAGAAAACCGTCTGATAAATTGCAAATATCAATCAATGGCTATGGCAAGCTGAGATAGCAAATAAAAGTGTTGATTAAAAAACGATTGTTAAAAAATATTGACAGAAAAGCCTTGAAGAAATAAAACAATTAAAAATATACCTGTCGCAATATCTCATAATAATAGCCATAGGAACTTGAGATAGTGTACCTAACAGCTAACGAAATTAAAGATATATCACAACAATAAATATTTATTTATACCTTTAACATAAAACAACATTTAACAGTGATGTTCAAAAGTTAATCAAGAATTTCAATTAGTGATTATTCATTTTCTAACATGTAACTTAACATAAACATTCTAACACGAAACAAAAACCTAATGCAGTTATAATAGTCGTCGAAATATTTTTATCCAAAGAAAGGTGGTGGTGGTGGTGGGAAGAACGGCGGTGGTGGCGGCGGATAGAATGGTCTGTAGAATCCCCCGAAGCCAAAACCACCTACTATAGGCGATGGAGGTGGTGGAGGGAAGCCATAGCCAAATCCGCCTATCCAATGACAACTCAGGGTCTGTGAACACAAATAATTCAACTAAACAAATGTCACAAAAATATATTTTAAATGTGGTACCAGGCTGATTAGAATAGACCACCCTCATTTCCTGCCGAGGTGTCGTAAAAGGAGACTAAGGTAAGTCGACCCGCTGTGTAGTATCCGGCTGAGTAGAATAGACCACCCTCTTTCTTACCGAGGGGGTCGTAAAATACAACTAAAGTAAGTTGACGTCAGGCAGGCGGCCGACCGTAAAATATCTAGCCAAATCATGTTTATAACATGTTGTGCCGACTTTCACTTAGAGTGGGATAAGCGCAGGTGGATGATGATAAAGATATCTTTAAAAAAAAACTTATTTAAGTGTCATAATGTTCTTTCTTTAAATATCGATTTAAACCAAACAAACAAATGAAGAAAATTATTTCTCGATCTTTTGGTGTAAACGAAACATCGTATTATTTATGTGAAGTAGAATTTAAATATTAAAAGGAATGTAAATATTACGTTTATCGATTATTCTATGTAGTATTCGACTTCTGCATCGTTCTCAAAAATTTATATTCTTAATTTCTTTAAGACAGACCGCCGTCTGTGATAACTCTTGGTGATAAGATCGCCTTAGCATTTCTGTATTTATTCCTTTTAATTTATTTCTTTTGTTTTGTATTTTCTACGTATGTAATGTGCAATAAATATATTATTATTATCATTCTTAGTGTTTATTCCAAAATTTCAACGAACAAGAATTAAGAATTAGAATTTTTGCACAAGAGTAGCCGATAGAATACTCAAAGAGGTCCGGGAAACGAGCGCGCAAGAACGCTTTAATCATCCCTTCGCGCGGTCTAATATCGTTTATATCAAGCGAGCGAGTATTCTTAGATTATTCCATAGAATCTTTGCAAACGCAGAAAGAACAATAAAGGAATGCTCTATATCTGTTTCATATAGTATGGATAGAATGAACATTCGCTCAGCTGATGTAAGTCGGTCTTTACCCGAGGTACATCTACTGTTAGAATTACATTCCATCATTATACAAAAGTAATAATAAAAATTATTTTGCTATATTCCGCGATACAGTAAATAGAAAATCTATATAGTGCTAAATGTTTAGTGGACTATCTGTTTTTTTTATACCCGTTACATGCAGGATTCGTAAAAACACATGCACAAACCTTCACCACTGCCACGAATTTTTACGAATCCCGCATGTAGCGGGTATAAAAAAAACGGATAGTCCACTACACATTTAGCACTATATATATTTTCTATTTACTGTATCACGGATTATAGAAAAATAATGTTATTATTACTTTTATATTATGGATCTCCGCAAAGTAACGCCTAATTCTATAAATTATTCCATCATTATGTTACTTTCACGCAATATGTTGGTAGAACTATAAAATTTACTGGTTCCCATAGAACTTTATTAACGCCGTCTGCCTAACTAGTGGAACAGTCTAATAACATCTTAAACTGTTTTACGTTATACGGTTTTTTGCGGTTTTACCAGTTCAAACCCTTGGAAAACCTTTGCGAAGCCTGATCAGATTCTTTTTTAAACTATGTACAAATATATCCGCTCATGGTTACATCAGCTGTGCCCGCCATGTGGTATCCGGCTATGTAGAATAGACCACCCTCATTTCTAACCGAGGTGTCGTAAGAGGCGACTGAGGTAAGTTGACGTCAGGCAGGCGGTCGGTCGTAAAATACCTAGCCAAATCATGTGACAATGTGGTTGTAACATGTTTTGCCGACCCCACTTAGAGTGGGATAAAGGGCAGGAGGATAATGATGATACATCAGCTGTGCGACTCGTTTAACTATATACAATCGACTTTGGTTCTTATTTAGGACTCCTGATAGCTGATAACTCCACGTATAGTTCCTTTACATCAACCACTGAAAGATTCTGACACTTTCGATAGTAAATAGATATCTATGAACGAAGCAGGTTATACTAAATTATTCTACCATAAGTTTTGGCACATTCGAATATAAAAGTAGAAAGCTTATAGTTCAAATATCAAAATAAAATTAAAAGAAAATCACTCACCGCTATCATTAAAATAATAGTTAGAAAGAATATTACAAGTTTAGCAAACGCCATTTTGTTAGAAATCACAGAACTGAATACGACTGTAGTCTAAAGTGTTCCAGAAACAATTACGTGAGAGAATAATATTATGTCTTTTATAAGAACATATTTATAATTGATAAACATGTTAAATAAATGTTGCTAAAAATGTATACAGTGCTTATTCTGAGTGAAATAAGGTTTATTATTTCTAGACTAACAGTTGGCTGCATGTAATTCAATTTGTATGTACCTACTGGTTTTCCTATTTACTTTAACGAGTATGTGTTAAATGGAGTAAGACATCAACCTTTGATGATAGGTGCTTTTTGTTCAAAGACTGTTAGCTGTGAACAAAACGCTCATAGTATTTTTATTGTTTTAAGTATAGGTGAGTTCGTAAGAAGCAATGATAAGAATCGAAAAACTAAAAGGACACGCTTTTATAGCGAACTAAAAAGTGGAAAATAATTTTTAATATAGTTTGAATAAAATATTATATTTGCTATAAAATTACTGTTTATAGGGAATTGATGAATTGATTGATCGAATATATTGATTGACCCGTTGGTGCAGTGCGTAGTGATGCTGCCTTCATCTCCGCGGGTCGCGAGTTCGATTCCGGGGCGAGGGCCAACATTTTATATAAAAAAGTCGTTGGTTCTTCGAGCCTGGGTGTATATATATATTTAAGTATGAATTTATAATTATATATAATATATATAGTATATCTACCAGTTGTCCGTCACCCGTAATACAAGTATTAAGTTATATAGCCCCATTTTTTTTATCTTTTCAAGTTTTTTTAATATTTTTTAAAAGTTTAAGTGAAATCTGTCCCTTCATAGTGGGTCAAAATACGAGTAAATTGTAATATTCATAGTAATTATAAAATTCTGATCTGATATATAAAATTCTCGAGTAATAATTAGTGTCTCCAAAAAAGCTACACCGATTTTTTTTAAATTTTTCCATATTCACTAGGTCTGAGCATCGGCTACTATCTAATTTTCATACCCCTTAGTGATAAGTGTTGTCCACCCATGGCATTATTTTTTGACAATAAATAGTATTATATCTATAATTAGTATAAAACAAAGTCCCAAAAAGCTCTCTGTCTGTATGTAATCGATTTTCTCAAAATCTACTCAACCGATTTTTGTACAGTTTTCACCAAAAAATAGTGCAATACTTCCGAATGGTTTAAGTCAATAGTTCATATCGGTATTATGTAATTTGTGTTAAAGAGATCGCGCAGTTGTTAAAAAACTTGCTTGCTGGGAGCTTTAGCTCGCGTGCGCTGCGTAAACCAGCAGAGTACAGTACTGCAGTACTAGAAAATTATAGATCTATAAAAACAAAAAAGTCTGCGATAGCATGTCTCTATCTCTTATGGTTAACTTACAAAAATTACTTTTGGTTAAAATTTGATTCTAGAAAAAAATTGTGACACGCTGATATCCAAGTGGGCGAAGCCGCTGGCACAACTAGTAATAAATAAAATAAAATCCTGTACTAGTTATATTTAAGGCGGAACTTTTTTTGACTATTTTGTTTTTAGTAATCAACTGTAATCTTTTAATATTTTGTATAGTCTGGCTCGATTGGCCCGTTGGCGTAGTGGGTAGTGAACCTGCCTCCATTTCCGCGGGTTGTGGGTTCGATTCCCACCGAGGGCCAACATTTTGTATGAACAATTTGTTGGTTCTTTGAGCCTGAGTGTATATTTGCATTAAAGTATGTATATAAAATTATATATTTACTATTGTACCAGTTGTCCGTCACCCATAACACAAGTTATTAAGTTAATTACTTTGGGGTCCAACGACCGTGTGTAAGTGTCCCATATATTTGATTATATTCTTTTATTCAATATTTTTTCAAATGTAATCGTAATTATATAACACTGTTTAATTAAGAATTATGTGTTTTCGTAATTGGTACTATATCAGTCATTAAAAACCATCATATAAAATATGTGCTGGAATATTTAACATGTAATGCTTTTGGATATCCGCATAAATAAATAACAAATGAACCATTAATAAAAAGGCGTGCTAAATATGTTACTGTTTTTTAGTACTCGTATTTAAGAATAATTGTTTATTAGTAATTAATATATAGGACACTTACACATACAGTCGTCCATCCCCAAAGTAAGTAACTTAATACTTGTGTGATGGGTGACGGACAACTGGTAAATATACTACATATATAATTTTAAATACATACTTAAATACAAACACACACCCAGCCTTGAAGACCCAACAAATGTTTATAGAAAATAATGGTCCCCGGCGGGAATCGAACCCGCGACCCGCGGTGCTGAAGGCAGAGACACTACCCACTGCGCCAACGGGCCAGTCAAAATACTCAGATACAGTTAATACTTAGATCAACATACGTTAAACAAAAATGCCAAGCTCATGTGCTCTCGTGGAATATTAATTACGTAGGGGTTGAATTGCCGGTACACCAACTAGGTCATGAATTATCTGATCTCACAAAAATGTAGATAAACGACTGACAAACAAAATTGCTTTAAAGTTGCAAGAATTTTATCATATGGTGGTACATTAAGTTCTGTATTCAAATAAAACAACTTCCAATAAATGTTTTAATTGTGATGTAATGTTGAAATATATAAGTAAATTGTAACATCTATTTAGGATTGATTTCCGTCAAAACTAAGGTTTCATAAGTCTATAAAGACACAAACAAAGTATCTATAAAGCCATAGACATAGACAAAGTCCACCATCTGAATTTTTTTTTTGTATTATCTACGCGTTTATGAACAACACTTACACTATCAATTTTAAAAATATAATACAGATAGTTTAAAAATAATAATTATAACGATAAAGCAGTTATTATAAAGAAAATAGTTTATAATTTCTGAAAAAAATGCATATCCCTTACGTCAACTGAAATAGTTTATTAAAATTATTTATTGTTATTTTTATTGTTTAAGATTATTGGAGAAATTATCCATAGGCAATCGATGGTGGTGGATATGGAGGGTAAAATGGCGGTCTATACGGTCCTCCGTAACGGAAGGCACCCGACACTCCAGAGAGTGAATAGGATTGAGGATAACCATAACCTGGATAACCGCCAATCCAATAACAGCTGAGGTTCTGTAAAAAAAATGCAGTAATCGATATTTATATCACGATTCAAGTCAATAAATATCTATGTTTCAAGATGTAGAGGAATGTACAAATTCAAATTCAGAATTTTCTTCATACAAATTAGCTTAATTAGCAAAAACAGTTCTACGGCACTAGTTCGGAAACCGACACGACACTCGGATATCACATTTTTCATAACGCAAAAATCAATTTTATTGCAAACCTTTATAAACGACGTTATTAGATTTTCTATAAGTATTTTCTATGTTTAATTTGGAAATCTGTGTAATAATTTTTTAAGGAATGTAAAATGTCATGTATTTTTATACGGCTCATCTCATTTCCAATTTACCATGCTAAGTCACCTAGTGATTTTAAACGAAATCATTTCAAAATCTTCCCAACTGAATAAAGTTTTTTAAATATTCGACCTATTGAATATTACATGGAAAAATTTATTAATATTAAAATTTATATTCACTCACCGGCATCATCAAAACCATTGCGAAAGCTAAAATTAACAATTTTGCGAATACCATTTTGATAAAAAAAAAACAATAAATACAACGACCGTTATCTGTGATCTTCAATTGATGTTTACATTTTTCGAGTTACAGCGCAACTTTTATGTAAGCATATTCGTATTTCACAGCAAAATAAACAACTATAACTTTAAAAAAATACAGATCTTGTTTTGATAGATATAACGTTGATTTTTTAATAAAATTCGGTAGCAAGATTTATAGTCAATTCATAAGTAAGTACTAAACTTCCTATTTACTTTAACAAGTATATGTAAGTAAAATAAGCAAAATAAGGCATCAACCTTTAGTCACGTGTAATCTTCGATACTATTGATCAGTGACCATTATTTGGCAGTGACCTTGCCTTTGCTCCACGAGTTGGGGATTCGATTCCCGTCTTTGGATCTACTATAATATAATACTACTCTAATATAATAGCTCTATTTTTTTCGAATTTACTTATGCTCTTAGCCCTAGTGCCTTTGACAGCGTCACCGGAAAAACGGGCGAGCGCAGAAGCTTCGCCGAGTAAAATTGGTAAGAGTAAGTGCATTTCCGCAACTCCCTGAGAGCGTCGCCTTAAAGCTGTCTTTTGTGAGACCAAACATCAGCTTAAAGCGGCACATTTTGGAGGACAATTGACAATTGATAGTAACTCTAAAGGAGCCAGCCTTAAATGTATCCATCGACAATAAAGAGAAAGCAAATGAGACGTAGTATCTGTCTCTCTTTTTTATGTATAAGACAAAGATAAGTATATGAGTTTCATCTTGCCCTTACATTATTTTTTGCGACACTCTTACTTACATGCTCGCCTGTTGCTCTTTTACTCTAGTATTACTAGAGTACTCTTACTATTTACTCTAGTACTCTTTGGAACGGAACCAGACCAAAATCTGTCCATCGAAAGAAGAAGGCAAATGAGACTTATTATCTGTCTCCCTTTTTTATGGGTGATTAGACAAAGATAAATATATGATTTTCATCTTCCCTTTAATATTTATTGCGTCAATCTCACTTGAAGGGTTGGCTATGACTCGCCTATCTTAGTATAACTCTCGTCCGATAGGTCGTCTGTTAATGATTAACTAATATTTATTAAAAAATATTGAACATTATGAAAAAGCTATGATGGCTTAGCGGTGAGACCGTTCTTTCGAGGGGTTACGGGTTCAAACCCCGAACAGGCATCAAATAATTTTTCTGTAAAAAAACCTTTCTGTCTAATTGATATTTATCTCACTCTATTCGGTGAAGAAAAACATCGTGAGGAAACCTACAAACCTCTAGAGAATTCTAGGGATATGTCCCAATCCGCATTGGTGCAGCGTGGTAGGTCTTAGTTCCAATTTTTCTCTCTAAAAAAGACGAGAAGATTCCTATCCCCAGTGGTATAGTAACAGGCCGTTACTTTACTTTACAAACATGGTGAAACAAAGAGCTCGACAAAAAGGCCTTTTGGGAAAATAAATAATCGATACTCCGAGATATATATATAGTAAGAACGTGTCAATTATAGCTATTGCCGCGGTACTTTACCGATTTATCATAATATTTAGCATGGTGGGTCTAAACTGTAGCAAAACAAAGGCACTAAACACAAACGTACTAAACACACAGCCAATATTGACGTCAGCGTCGTTGGCTTCTCCACATTCCTTTAGTTAATGATCTGCATTATTTTGTTTTATTTATAACACACAATATAACACGCAACCGATGCCGTGTCGTATCCGGCAGAATAGAATAGACCACCCTCCTTTCTTACCGAAGTGTCGTAGGAGGCGACTAAGGTATGTGCCGTGTGGTATCCGGCTGCATAGAATAGACCACCCTCCTTTCTTACCGAGGTGTCGTAAGAGGCGACTAAGGTATGTGCCGTGTGGTATCCGGCTGCATAGAATAGACCACCCTCCTTTTTTACCGAGGTGTCGTAAGAGGCGACTAAGGTATGTGTCGTGTGGTATCCGGCTGCATAGAATAGACCACCCTCCTTTCTTACCGAGGTGTCGTAAGAGGCGACTAAGGTATGTGCCGTGTGGTATCCGGCTGCATAGAATAGACCACCCTCCTTTCTTACCGAGGTGTCGTAGCAGGCGACTAAGGTATGTGCCGTGTGGTATCCGGCTGCATAGAATAGACCACCCTCCTTTCTTACCGAGGTGTCGTAAGAGGCGACTAAGGTATGTGCCGTGTGGTATCCGGCTGCATAGAATAGACCACCCTCCTTTCTTACCGAGGTGTCGTAGCAGGCGACTAAGGTATGTGCCGTGTGGTATCCGGCTGCATAGAATAGACCACCCTCCTTTCTTACCGAGGTGTCGTAGCAGGCGACTAAGGTATGTGCCGTGTGGTATCCGGCTGCATAGAATAGACCACCCTCCTTTCTTACCGAGGTGTCGTAAGAGGCGACTAAGGTATGTGCCGTGTGGTATTCGGCTGCATAGAATAGACCACCCTCCTTTCTTACCGAGGTGTCGTAGCAGGCGACTAAGGTATGTGCCGTGTGGTATCCGGCTGCATAGAATAGACCACCCTCATTTCTTACCGAGGTGTCGTAAGAGGTGACTAAGGTATGTGCCGTGTGGTATCCGGCTGCATAGAATAGACCACCCTCCTTTCTTACCGAGGTGTCGTAAGAGGCGGCTAAGGTATGTGCCGTGTGGTATCCGGCTGCATAGAATAGACCACCCTCATTTCTTACCGAGGTGTCGTAAAAGGCGACTAAGGTAAGTTGACGTCAGGCAGGCGGCCGGTAGTAGCCAAATCATGTAACAACATGTTTGTAACATGTTGTGCCGACCCCACTTAGAGTTGGATAAGGGCAGGAGAATGATGATTATAACATACAATATGGCCAGGATGAAAAGAGTATCTTGAATTTGATTTATAGAAGGAAACGTTACTTTACGGAATTCCATAGTATATAGAACTTACAATAGAATTATTTTGCTATAATCCGCGTTTGTTAAGAGAATCTATGTAATGCTGTATATGAAGCAGGCAACGTTCACATCCTTACTAATATTGTAAATGCGAGTCTGTCTGTTTGTCTTTTATGTTTTTTACGGTGAATCCGCTGAACCAATATCGATGAAATATGGCACAATATACACCTTATACACCGGGGTAAACAATAGTAATCGGGGGCTGTAGTAATCGTGTTCATTCTGCAGGAATAGGACGACATTTAAAACAGCCATGTATTATCATTACATCAAGGTTTCTTTATTCACGACGTGTCAAAGTTTAGTTTGTAAGTTAAAGAAATAGGTTTTATTTAGGAGAACTGATGACCGTTCATATTAAATGATATAGAAATAAATAAAGATATATAAAGATTTAACAATTCTTTATACGATATTTATTTCCAGGGCAAATGATATATACCGAATTTAATGTTAGTAAATTGTTAATAAATATAATAGTAATTGCAACTAACTCCTGCTTTGCGCCTAGCAAAAGTACGTAAATCGTTTGTGGGTATGGGTATAAGATTCTATAATAAAATTCCGAAATCAATTTTGGGCATGCCATTACAGCAGTTTAAAACCACTGTAAAAAAAAGAGGCTGATACAGAAAGCCTACTATACTGTTGAAGATTACTTAAATGATAAGGATGTGTGGATATAGGTGTACTTCTACCTCCTGTACAAGACTGTAATAAATAAATGTAACTAGTTCTACGATTTATATTCTTAAAAGAGCAACCGCCGAGTTTCTTGCTGGTTCTTCTCGGTGGGAACAGCTTTCCGAACCAGCAGTAGATGTTGACGATTCAAAAGCACTTGTTTACAAGTTTACTTGAATAAAGAATATTTTGAATTTGAATTTGAATCCCCCGGATCGATCTGGTTTTTCTGATGGACATATTTGCAGCTTTGGTGAGTGACAGAAGCTACTGTTTATTCCAAGACTCATAAAGTAAAGAAACAGCCTGTCACTATCCCACTGCTGGGCCCAGCGGTGAGATAGTGACAGGCTGTTTCTCCCAAAACAGAGAGAGGAGGCCTCCTCTCTGTGTTTTGGGAGAGAAGGAATGGAAATAAGACCTATTACACAACTCTAGTGCGGATTGATAGGTGTCATTTCCCTAGAATTGTCTACAGATATGTCGATTTCCTTTAGGCACGTAAGTTTTTATACAAAACTCCTTGATAGCTGCCCGGGGTTTGACCCCCTACCCCTTGAAGAGAGGGTCATAGTATCACAGTTGTCTTTCAAGGCTTTGTTATCTTAAACAAATCGATATATCTTTGTCGCAATTTTCCTGAAAGTCATTCAACGGAAAAACCTTTTCGTGACTCACATAACGACCCTCTGTTTAATATTCACAAAGAAATTTTTAAAGAAAAACACAAAAGGAAATGGAGTTTTTTTTAAGCTTTGTGAATTTTTGTTCGCGGAAATTGACTTACAAAGAGGGTTGGTTTGAATTTAAATTTCTAACTACTTTGTATGCTTTATTATTATTCGCCCAAGGACGTTGTGACAGCTATTTGAAATTAAAAAATTATATTGTAATTTCTTACAATTAATTCAAAAGACAAAATTATATTACATAGAGGTATTATTTATATACAAAATAACGATTTAATTTAAGTGGTTAAAGGAAAATTTGCATTAAGGCATGAGATACATCACATATTAGATCAAGATCAAAGTGAAATATCTAATAATGTATGTATGTACGAAACATTTAATTAATGTATCCTAAATATTCAGTCTAAAATAGAAATTATGATACATTGAAAAAAGCCTTGTTTGAACTGCGGTATATCCGAAATGTCAATCGGTTCTTTCCTTCGCTCTTCCCTTCAGAAACAGAAAAAAAGGAGTACACATTAGAAGGCATTACGAATATACATACCACTTCAATTGATGCGAACACCGTTGTTAAAAAAATCAATGCACTACGAGGTCCGAGCATGATAATATAATAATAAATTTCAAGATTGCAACTGATGCGAACAAAATAGCAGATTAAGCTTGTAATTTATACAATACTACGAAAAGCGAATGACTATAAACCTCAAATGAATTAGTAAATAGACGGACAAACCCAAAAATAATAAAATATGTTTAGTCTTCTAAATTTATATATTTGCTTTTCCGCGTTTTATCCAATAAACAGATACCAAAATATTAAAAAAAAACTCTCTCAAGATAACACTTTCGATAAAGCAAACAACGTGAGACAGAACTTTGACACATCGTGAATAAAAAAACCTTCATATATTAATAATGAATATTGTTTTTCAATGTCATCCTGTTCCTGTTGAATTAACAGGATTTTTATAGCCTATAAAAACTACCTTATACTTTAATTTTAACCGAAATGTAACTGCCTAAAAAATTCATTTAAATCGGTTAAAGAAAAACTTTTTCGACTGATGAGGGTGTTTTTGAGAAGTAATAAATAATTTTGTAATTGTGATATTATTTTTATGATTTTTTAAAAGTAATGCGATAAATTGTTATCCATATTTATTTTAATGACTACAATGAATGAAGAAAATAGGAATATCGATATGATATATCGATAACAAATTCTATATAAATCAAATTGATTGTTTTACAAATCGTTTGCACACATGCAATTAGACAGCTAAACATACAGACAGACAGCTTTTAGGGGGTTTGTTTTATAAAAAGTATACATGATTGGATAGATAATAGTTAGCATTCTCAATTTTCTAGGCGGCTATGAGCTCCATTCACCGGGTCCTCTGCATGACGATGCACAACAAGCATTACTATAAGAAGGAGACGGTATCCGCCGTGGACTTCCTCCACTTGTTGTCGGAAAAGGTCAAAGCTGCCAAAGATGTAAGCACAAAGGGTAAATGATTTTTAGAACATTTCTTTGTAGATCATAGTCGGTGTTGTTGTACTTTTATATTTAGTTCGCATATCATATGAGTATGACACGGTATTTTGTTATATAAAGAAGGTAAATTTTCACAAGACAATGTAACGTTAGAACTGTCTTAATGAAATTCACGCTCATTCCATGTATAACAGTTATCTGAACTACGTTGCCAGCGTAAAACCCATTTACGGGGATGACATTTCAGTGGAAGGTTATATAAACGTATCTCCGGGGCTCGATCGACCGGCTGCAGCTGCAAAATCACCCCGGTTGTACAGAGAAGTGCTTTGGTATACTATCGATATCGATAGAACAAAATTGAAGCAGTAATAAAAAATAATAGGTCTGGGTATGCAAAAGCTAAGATTAAGTACAAAACTGTAATACAAAAGTGATAGAGTTTCGAGTCTAACTATGATTTTAAGCTGGAAAACTGTAGTTTACAAAAGTAATAATATAATTATTATGCTATAATCCGCGATACAGTAAATAGAAAATATATATAGTGCTAAATGTAAAGTGGACTACCGTTTTTTCATACCCGTTACATGCAAGGATTTGTAAAAACACATGCACAAACCTCCACCACTGCCACCACAATACACAAGCACTACACACGTTCACTATCACAAACTCAACAATCGTTTCGCCCCGCAACCGAAGCATCATCAGGGGATAGACCTCACGACAAAATCGCAAAGCAAAGCATTATCCGAACAAGCATTGTTATATAGTAGTCGGTTCAACCCCACTTTTACCTCTGAACACGTGTAACAAGCTTGAACTTGAAAATATTTATCTGATAGTTAATGAATCGTTTCATTAACGATCAGATTAACGCCTAATTCTATAAATTATCTGTAGTGTACTTACGAAGGCTCTAATTAACGTTTTGAAAAAAAGTTACACTAGACAATAAAATTGTTGTCATTTTTTTAAGGTTTAGTATTGATATAGGAGCCATTGAATATTGTATTTTTTTAAAGTAACCTATAAGACTGTCAGTCTGCCGTGGACGCGCATAGATCTGTACCGCTTCAATACTCGAATGTGGTTTATTTATCATTATTTTCTAAACCTAGTTACATGCAATTCTGTAAAGTAATCATATGGTTATTTTGTTACTTCATATACTTACTTTTTTCATACACTTATTGTTTTTATTTTACTGGCAAAATAAACTTTTCCTACTTTTAATTTTCTAAGCAATTTTAACGATATCTATCTGTCACACCACTAAACATCCTGGTTCTATTTGCGTCACTAACGTACTTGACCTAATGAAATTCAAGGCGATATACAGTCGATTTTGAACCCTATGCTAGTTAAAACAAGGTACAAAATATAACATTAATCTCATAACCTATGACACCTCCGTTTACTATATCGTTAGACAATCGATTTTGAACTTTAATAGTATAAACAATAAGTTGATTCTACGATTGTCTTCTAAAAGTAGTTCAGGATTAGCCCAAGTTCTATTTGCATGTTAAATTACGGTTGTCAGGAACAGGATTTATTGTGAGAAGTAAATATTTGATACCCTAGTGCTTTTAATTTAGGGGTCTTGACTACTAAAGAATGTCAGGTTTAATGTTAAAGGGATCAATCTTCTTTAGAAGAAGAAAGTCTAAATTCTTAAAAAAGCGCCTTCTATGACCCCGACGATCAAATAACGATCGCCAACACAGATACACGTAATACACACACACAGCGTATTCGCCGGCGAAGATGAGGTCCCAGTTTTTTGACATCGGTTACCCTTATCGGGCACCCTTAGGACGACGTTCCCCGACTTTAGTAGAGCTTCTGCGCTCTACTCTCTGCATTTCGCAACCTCGACGATGCTTCTGCGCTCGCCCGTCCCGCCCGGTGACGCTGTAAAAGCCATTAGGACTAACAGCATACAGACAGTTCGAAAAAAAAATCTTATGTCACTTTTGATGGGACGTTGATTCCATATCGCCTCTTAATCTCTGTGACAACGTCCGCCTTACTGGTTGGACGTTAGGTTAGGGTGAGGTTAGGTAAGGGTGTTGAAACTTGTGTAAAAACCTAATTGAGTCAAGAAATTTTTTGTTGGTGTGGTTAAATTCGGCGGACTTTACGGACATTACAGAGACTTGGCACAATAATTACTACAGAGATGTAATAAAAAGACTTGCAAGTTTAGTATGAGTAGTAGATACTTCTTAACTACGTCTTTATGATAACGCTCGTCCACATATTGCATTTAAAAAGTTGTAAAACTATATACCTTAACTCGACTATAAAAAATATTCTAAAGGAATATTTTAGCGCCTGTTATTTAATTTTAGTAATTTGTAATTTATCAAACATTGCTTTATATTTTTATCACCAATAATTCTACTACATCATCCTCCTGCCCTTATCCTACTCTAAGTGGGGTCGGCACTACATGTTACAAACATGTTGTTACATGATTTGGCTACGTATTTTACGACCGGCCGCCTGCCTGACGTCAACTTACCTTGGTCGTATTTTACGACCCCTCGGTAAGAAAGAGGGTGGTCTATTTTACACAACCGGATACCACGCGGTGTGTCAACTACCTTAGTCGCCTTTTACGATACCTCGGTAAGAAATGAGGGTGGTCTATTCTACTCAACCTGATACCACACGGTGGACACCAATAATTCTACTACATTTTATTTTTATATGTCACTTGTGGTACCCGCAACTTCATTCGTGTAAAAACTAGTGTTCAAATACCCTTATTTATGTAGTAAATTATTTTTTCGTAATCGTGAAGAAAAGGAATTTTATCTAATTTAATTAATATTATAATTATTTTACTTATCCTATATGTTCCTGTATGTTAACTTGGTCGAGATTAAGTTGGGATGGTCACATAATAAGGAGGGATGAAAATCATGTGACCAAAAGAGTTTTAAATATGAATGTGGATGTATACATCTATCCTAGTCATTCGGCCTCCCCCTAATCATATGTATGTATATCTATGACTATGATTGTGTGAAGCATGATATGCATATAAGAGAAGTAGCACCAGAGTTGGCGAATGATAGAGCAAGATGGAAGATGAAAACACATTTTTCCGACCCCACTCAGAGTGGGATAAGGGTAAGAAAATGATGATGTTAACGCGGTATAAAAGCTTGAATTGTACCAAAGTTTACCGATTCAATCGTATCAGAGCTACTCATTTGTTTCATAAAAAGCCATAAAACAAAAAAGACTTGATCGATAGTCTGTTGGATCCTCAAACTTGTTCCGGACATCGACCTCAGCCAAAAGTTGTCCGAACCAGCAAATTATGAGACCGTTAGAGATCCTGCTTTTGGACATATTAGGGTCCCGTAGGCATGATTGCTATTTACACTTTTATTTGCTTTATTGTTCCACATAAATTCCCGAATCTATTTAACTAATATACGAACGAGCTCATATTTATAGGGCTCAAGAAAATTATATATTGACTTATTTTTTATTTATTTATTTATTTATTTAAAGCTGTGAATTATAACAATGTAAATTATTTGAAGCTGTGATAGCCTAGCGGTGATACCGTGCGACTCTCTAGAGACGACATAGGTTCAAACCCGGGCAGACACCAATGGGTTTTTCTATTAAAACTTATGTGTCTAATTGATAATTGCAATTTATCACACGCTTTTCGGTGAAGGAAAACATCGTGAGGAAACCTGCTTATCTCTAGAGAATTCTAGGGATATGTGTAACCTACCAATCCGCATTGGAGCAGCGTGGTAGGTCTTAGCTCCAATCCTTCTCTCCAAAAACGGAGAGAGGAGACCTTAGCCCAGCAGTGAACATAGTAACAGGCTGTTACTTTACTTTACTTTTATTTATTTAATATTTTAAAAATACATATGTACAATATATATATTGTGTCCCTGGCTCCCAAGCTAGTTTAAACTGTATTTTAGGAACCACTGCCCACCTATACTTGTTTCAATTAACATATGACTTACTTACAGATGTAAAAAAAAATACAATAATAAAGTGAATAAAAAAAGAATTTAAATTAAACTAAAAAGAACATTATTAAAGTAAGGTAAAAAAAAACTGAAAAAAAGACAAACTTAAATTACAGCCGTGTGTATGTGCACGTGGATGTGTGTAGTGAGAATGTATGTCTTGAAATAGAGTCAGAATCACTTGAGTGAGACCTATACTTGAATATATTTTCGCGCGCGTTAGCTTTTTCTTGTTTGATTAGATTGCTCAATATAAAGCGTAAAATACTCAAGGTAATTAACATATTGAGGTTGATAATGCATTATACATTATCCGTCTAAATAGCTTTCCAATCAAATTTCCAAAAAAACATTTTTTTTTCAAGCTTTAAAAGATAAAGGCCACAGAGAAGTTTATATTAACGTATAAATTAGAAATATCTCACATTTTCATATAAAGGGAATAATTAGTTTAAAAAAGACTATAAAAAATAAAATTTCGAGAGAACTCCACGGAACCCTTAGCATACATTTCACCCTTCACTAGTAATTTAACATGATTTAAATACAAAAGTTAACACACATTCAACCATTTAAATGTAGATTAATTTTACAAAAAATAAATGAAAATTATAAAAGCAAAATGTACTCTAGTACCTATATATGTACATACATCTAGCAGGAAAGACATTTCTTTAAAAGAATGTTTCAAAAATATGTTTAATTTTATTTTGTTATTTTTAGAACTCTGGATTGCTTTCTTAGGACTTCATTTCCTGACTGACACTACTACTCATTTCTTCGTGTAACGCAATCTCTATGATGCTTCTGCATTCCCGTTAAAAACACTTAACGCTAACAGTACTTATATTAGATCAAAAAGCGATTCAGAATTTTAAAAAAGATGTTCCATTGCGAGCTAATAGGTAACCTTTTTACTGCAATGAACTTTTCAACTCCCCGACTTAAGTAGAGCTTCTGCGCTTTACTCTCTGCATTTCGCAACCTCGACGATGCTTCTGCGCTCGCCCGTCCCGCCCTGTGACACTGTAAAAGCCATTAGGGCTAACAGCATACAGTCAGTTCTAAAAAAAAAACAAAAAAAACTTTTCAACTGAATCGACACGGACGCCTTATTGCTTAATGTAAATAAAATGACCTCGAGAATAAAATTTAAGACCCATTACATTGATACCAAAAATCTGTGAAGCCCAGCGGTGAGACCGTGTGACTCTCTAGAGACTGATAGATATGGATTCAAACCGCGGGCAGGCACCAATGAGTTTTTCTATTAAAACTTATATGTGTAATTCATAAAAGTAATTTATCACACGCTTTTCGGTGAAGGAAAATATCGTGAGGAAACCTGCATATCTCTAGAGAATTTTGGGGATATGTGTAACCTACCATTCCGCATTGGAGCAGCGTGGTAGGTCTTAGCTCCAACCCTTCTCTCCAAATAAACAGAGAGAGGAGGCCTATGCCCAGCAGTGGGATAGTAACAGGTCGTTACTACTACTACATTGACACCAAAAAAAAAAACAGACACCAAAAAGTCGTATACGACAATCAAATTATAGTTAATTAAAAAAAATATACTACGTAAACAAATCAATTTCTCTATCTATGAGTATTATTAAAAAACATGTGCTGGATTGCTTATATTGTTTTATTTATTTATCCTTTTATGTGTGAGGTTCTAATTCAGTGGTTCCAAATTTATTTTTTCTTGTCCCACTTTCAGAATTGATCTAGTTCCGGTGGTCTATATCTACATCTATATCACATATTGTCTAGTTTCCATATTAAATAACCTTGCGAATTGTAACCCCTCATTTATTTTTCACGCCAACGCCTAGACCCTGTGAAGGCTTTTGTAGACCCCTAGGCGTCCTCCTGGTCCACTTTGGCAGCTGTTTCTAGATAGTGACATTCTGCGTAGCATTCTCTATTTTTAACAATTCTCTATACCCTGACTATCATAAATGCAAATTTGTACTTAGGTCTGCTGGTCACATCTATAAAGCCTTCCAATCTACTGATACTCTTTTAGTCTCGATTCCTTCCCATAAGACAAGTTTTATTGTTCATTATTTTCAACTGGAAGCTATTCAATACTGGAATGTTCTGCCTGAACAAATTAGGAGATCACCCACTAAAGATTCTCATTATTTAAGTTATGATATTACATAAACTATTGAATTCTTTTTTACGTGTTTAATGCCATTACTGATTCTCACACTCATATGCATAGTTATATGCATATATATATATATAGATATATATTTTGTGTCCTATGTATCATGATTACTCTATTTCATTATCATATTATAGCATGCCTACATACGTTTTTTTATTCACTCCTGAAGGTTGGCTGGGAGATAATGCTTAAACCATTAAGCCCAACTTGCGTGCAATAATTTGTATATGCATATATTCTACTTGCTCAATAAATAAATAAATAAATAAATAAATAAATAAATAAATAAATAAATAAATAAAATTGGGCTTCATTTCAGTAGGTATCTTTAAAACTCAAGTTTTTTTTGTTTATCCGAACGCTTGACTGTAATCATGTCCTGTTGTGAAGCAAAGATACAGTCTAAGATGGAACGCGCATGCCTATAAGATGCCTTTACACTCTTGCTTTGAAAGTACCCATATCATAATAAGGGTAAAACTTCTCCCGGTGCCTAGCGGTGCGATGATAAAAAGGCGATGGCACAAGGTCATGAAGTACTTGAGCACACTCTCCGAAAGATATCCTGTAGAGAACCGATAGATAGGCAACCCTGCGTCGATGTTTCAAACTCTACAATTTAGCATTGGTCAGAGTTTCATCGCCAATGAGTCTCCTGGCACGTCGAGTCCAAAATATCCAACTGGTATTTGGCAGATCCGTCCCACAAATGGCAGCAGTACTCCGTAAACGATCGTATCTGAGCCTGGTAAAATGTAAAAAGTTGTTTCGGTATGTAGTGCTGCTTGAATTTTTTTTTATAGACTCTACACTACGCTTTATTGCATTTTTCCAAAAAACAACTTTTTTGGATTAGGTCACTTTAATACTAAGCGTTAGGTATAACATCGTGTGGTGACCCTAACGCTGCAAAAAAAATATGTAACTAAAACCAATATACTTCAAAAGTATGATAATACTGAGACCTTATCTCTTACTAAGTTATGTTTTGTAGATTAAGCATTGAAAAGAAATATTGTACTATCCATATTTGTATGTAGTTTTGTAAAGTTATAAAATTTATTTTTACTTTAGTATCACAAATAGTAAACTATGCATAACGCCATTAGAATACCAGTATTAAACAGGGTTAGTATAAATTATAGAAAAAAAATGCAGACGTATCAGACCACAATTCAGATAACAGTAGTAAAACTTTCTTCTGTTGTGTTGATAAAAAGCACTAAAGAAAGTAGGATTAAAAATTTAGCATAGGTATTGTGTAGTTATAGATTAATGCAAATTTCTTTTTTTATAAAACCCTTCACTGTATTATCGTACCAAAGAAACGTTAAATGCAATATACAGATTTTTATGGAGGACTGTTAAAAAGTAACCGCTTCCGTAACAGTTACGTTAAGAATTTCATACTTTATCATTTAATGTATAGATTAACTAAAAATAACAACTGAGATCACAAACGCAGAATCTTGTTGATAAACTGATCTTTGAGCCCAAAGTAAAGAGAAACGGTTTTTATTTATACCAATTATTATATAAAAATAAGGTGTAGAAAGATAAGATACCGGTTCAAGTGCAGGTAAAAACAACAGATAAATCTTGTAAGCTCAAGTTGCATCTGACGAAAAACCTAAATATAGAATTCTTAAATATTCTGAATTTGGTGTCTGGACTTATTGCGGAGTGAGCTAATCTTAATCATTTGTGGAAAAAACCGACTTTAATGGTGACAAATAGAGTTTGGTTTTGATTGTTATGTCCTAGTGTCTACGCAGCCTTCGACGCTCTCTCGCAATGTTGCCTTCGGTGAATAAAGCTGTGTTTATAATGCGTATGAAATCTTATTTGCGTTTAAACTATTTGTCTTCTTTAAAAAAAAAGAGATTATCGAGCAAAGGTATTGTTATGCCCACGTATTTTTCAATATTTTTTTGACTTCATACTTACCCACTTTGATAAAGTCTTGGGCACAAGCACAAGTTTTGAGAGTAAATTTTACAAAAACCTAATAATGATCAAATAATAGCGCTGTTCCAATAGAAAACTCACTTGGGAATAAGAAGTGGTTATTTGAGAAAGAGAGTTAGATGACAAAATGATTTAACCCTAAGGGTAAAGCGCATGCTGGCTGCCTTAATAATAAGTAAACTGTCTTAAAACTGGGAGTGCCATGTAGATTTAAGTATAAATGAAATCCTTAATGAAAGCGCGGGATGATTTTAGGACCTGTCAGTTCAAATTGATAGTTTTGTTCTCGATATGTATTATACAAAATTTGATACAATTCTCAGTTGAACAACTCACGAAAGTTGTTATATAATCTTCATCATTGTCTTACCCTTATCTCACTCTAGGTGGGATCTGCACAATACGTTTTCATCTTCCAATCTCATCTATCATTCCTCATCTCTGGTGCTAATCCTTTTATATGCATATGATTATTAACACAATCCATCCATCTTTTTTCCGGCCTCGATCTAGTTATATATTCATCCACATTCATATTTAAAGGTCTTTTAGTCACCGTAAAATATTGTTCTGAAATGTTAATTTAGATCTCGATTACCTAAATTAATGACAGATTCATTAGATACTAACTGTACTTGTGACTTCGCTCGAGTGGAAATCAGTATGAAATTTTGTTGAAATATTGAATATAAAAGTAGTTATTGTGAGTTAACCATAACCGATAGAGACAAAGCGTGCCGGACTTTTTGTAGATCAACAATTCTCTAGTATATTATTTTAGTGTATCTCTGTTGGTTTACGCGGCGCACACGATTGCAGCCCCAGAAGACTTTTTTTAGAACTGCGCAATCTTTTTAATTTACAAAGGTAAATTAAACTTCGTGATTTTATTATTATATGAATAAACGGGTCACATCGCGACAAAAGCGAGTTACCTTTTTACAATATACAATAACAATTTTCAAAAAACCGTAATGTCATAATGACGTAAACCTTCTGGAAGAATTGCACTATCTTTTAAGAGAACATTGTACAAAAAAAAAAAAAACATTCTCATTCGAGTTTCGATCTCGTTTTGCAATTATAACAACGTAAACTGTTCCAAACAGTCCACACGAACACAATTCATTAATTGAAATTAGCGTACAGTATAATGTTGGGACAGCAACTGAGATGATTCATTGTCAGTCGACAAAGCATTATATGTCATGCACTCACAACTTTGAATAAAATTAACGGACACTTCCCAATGTTTATTTGAAAATATGGTTATTATCGGACTTCTTGATAAGAAAAACTGAATTTATTATTTACACGACGTATAGTAATATCACTATAGATTATTTTTTCAATATTTTGTCAGTTTTTTAACACTTAGCTTAGCAAAGAAAGTTTTGATTATTTACAGCATAATTTATAAGTTATTGTTCTATTTAACACTTACAAACACTTTCAGATCATTATTGTACACTACCGATACGACTTATTACTTCCGATGTTTATTTTTCGTAATATTTAAATTTTTAAAGAAATTTATTTACGAAATGGACATTTATCGTGTGACGTTCGCGTCAAATCTATATATCACTTTATAAAATGTATAGATATAGATAGATATTCTAAATAATTTAATAAGAATCTTATTCCCGTATTAAGGTGTTCACAGCCTTACAACGATCAAACATGCAAGACACCACCAGTCGTCCGATCGCAGGCGCATGCGACGCGCGTCCAGCTTTAGTTCGTCCGCCATTTTGTTTGACCAGCTGACAGCGGTAAGTGAAGTGCAGTGTTTCGTGATATTTTTATCGTTCGCCACTTCTGTTTAGTGTTTGACTTGTGTTATATATATTTGTTAATTTTCCTTTGATATTGCAGCCCACATTTTTAATTTCTCGTCATGTTCTAGTCAAATATGTTTTTGAAGGTTGCTTCAACTACCTGTTCACAAAAACTTTGAACAAAAAAGTTTATATACTTAAAAAGTACAATACGTAACGTAGTAAGAAGTTGGGATGGCTTAGTAAAATTGTTGATAGCCCAGTATTAAGTCGATATGTCTTAACAGAAGGTCATGATGGTATAGGAAAGAATCGATAGCCTAGTGTTTAGAGTATGTGGTTCAAACATCCTTCCGCCTGATAAAAAAAGTAATGAACCTGTGATAAAAAAATTTACAATCTGATTGAAATTTTACATAAAAGATTACAATCTAATTTTAGTAATAATTAAACTCAAGATGAAGAAAGAAGGTTTCAGAATGAAAAATAGTCAAATTGTATTAATTTATTTTTAATTTTCTATTTATATTCACAAAATCGTTGACAGGATGGAGGAGAATGAAGAGTATGGAATAGTCAATTTATAAATTGTGTCACTAACTACTAACTAAGTACTATAATTCTAATTTAATTACATCATTACATTTCATTGCATTACGAAGGTCATTAAAAATCTACTATATGAACATGAATGTTTGTTTGTATGTAAGTTATAGACTCCGATACGGTTGGACCGATTTTAATAAAATTTTCAGACAATCTTTAGAATGACCCCGAGGTTGATTCTGTAAAGTTTGGTGGTGATCGGAACATTTTTTTAAAATGTTGAGTTCTTATTAAGGAAATTTGAAACCAGACTGAGCCACGGCAACACATCGCCGGACAGCTATTTAATTATAATTATAATTGATGTATGGATCACAAGATCAAAGCAGTAGAGAATTATGGTCATTAAAGTAAATGATGACTGCGCTGGACGCGAGTGCTGGGACTCGGTAATGGTAAACTCTTGCGAGTTTCATCTGACTGATGAAACTCGCAAATGAAAGCTGTGATAGCATAGTGGTGAGACCGTGCGACTCTCTAGAGACGACATAGGTTCAAACCCCGGGCAGGCACCAATGAGTTTTTCTATTAAAAACTTATGTGTCTAATTGATAATTGCAATTTATCACACGCTTTTCGGTGAAGGAAAACATCGTGAGGAAACCTGCATATCTCTAGAGAATTCTAGGGATATGTGTAACCTACCAATCCGCATTGGAGCAGCGTGGTAGGTCTTAGCTCCAATCCTTCTCTCCAAACACGGAGAGAGGAGGCCTTAGCCCAGCAGTGGGCATAGTAACAGGCTGTTACTTTACTTACTTTTTACTTTTAAAGTAAATGAATTTTCCATAAGTATATGTAATATATGTACGAATCTGACGGCTCAAAAAAAAGAAGATCATCTTAGCAAATTACCTAAAAACTGCCTTTTTTTGGACAGAGGCTTCCTATTTATGTTTGCGGGAATTTGAGTTCTGGATAAATCATCATTTAATGAATTTACCAAAAAAATGCGTAACATAGAACATGCCAACTTTGCCAACAGATATAACATAGCCCATAAGGTAAGTTATAAGCAAATCTATTTTATTTATGAAATTCATAGCAATGAATGACTCTACAACAAAGGAAAAATATATTTCCTTATTAGCAGATTTTCTAAACTTACCCTCTGGGCACAGTTACACTTGTTGGAAAACTAATCACTTTCTACGGTATTCTTTACTCGTTGTAATTAAAGCTTTAACAAATTAAATTAACAAGACGCTCTCAAACAATTTCTTCTTGCACTCTTTTTTGTAACATAGGAAAAAGTCCAAAAGTAATAATAAAATTATTTAGCTATAACCCGCGATAAAGTAAATAGAAAATATATAGTGCTAAATGTATAGTGGACTTTCCGTTTTTCATACCCGATACATGCAGGATTCGTAAAAACACATGCAGAAACCTCCACCACCGCCACCACAATACACAAGCACTACACACTTTCACTATCACAAACTCAACATTCGCTTCGCCGCGCAAGCGAAAAATCGTTAGGAGATAGACTCCACGACAAAATCGCAAAGTAAAATAAAATATTATTACTTTTTGTATTATGGATCTCCACAACTCCGCAATTATGGTAACGCCTAATTCTATAAATTATAGGAAAAAGCCCCTTATGGATACAGTCGCCCGAAGGGATAGGCGGCGGTTATGTCGGACTCGCACTAACTAAAACGACCTGTGAGCTCTACCGCGCTGCTAATGGCAAGGAAAGGGTATCGTTGTACACATTGCTCCCATCCCCGCCAGCAGCCGCTCTGATCCCAGAGCCATATCCTTGGTCGGTAGGGTTGGTTGGTAGGGACCTCTCAAAACCCTTTTGCTAACCGATGAATCGGGAGCACCACATGCAACAACCGCGTCGGGGACCTATACGCCAGGCGTGCGATATACCCCGTTCGGAACGCCCTAAGGTACTTGTCAGGGCAGCAGACGATAGGTTTGGGCAAGTCGCTAATATCTGGACTCACCAGCTTCATATTGGATCCAGAACAAGAGTTCCCGGAACTTCTCCGCCGCCTCCCTCCGCAGAGTAGGAGTCCATCGCTGCTCGCTATCGCTCCCTGCCCACCTCCTCTTGCACTTTAAGTCAAGTGCAAATTAAATGAATTGTATTGATAGTAAAAGGGGATCCTGGATACGGAAGCATTCAATAGCTCTTCTTTCTCTCACATATTAAACACTTCCCACTGACAATTAGCTTAATTAATTATGTTACGGTCGGGAATCGAACCGACACGGTCTGCGAAGCGTCAGCCAACCGTTTACTGTGCAGTACAACTATTTATTACATAGTATATTTTTAATGAAAAAACTAGACTCTATTTCTTCCAGACAAATTTATAAGACCTAGATAAAGCGACATCAATACGCTATGGCAGTTCTCCAAGAGGCTTGCTTTAATTGGCTATTAACGGTGTTAAGCTAGGGCTTGCTTATTATTAAATCAGGCTAAATAGAATAGACCACCCCAAATTCTTATCGAGGTGTCGTAAAAAGCGACTAAGGTTAGTTGAACCGCCGTGTGGTATCCGTTTGAGTAGAATAGACCACCCACGTTTTTAACGAGGTGTCGTAAAAGGCGATTAAGGTAAGTTGAACCGCCATGTAGTATCCGGCTGAGTAGAATAGTCCACACTCATTTCTTACCGAGGTGTCGTAAAAGGTGACTAAGGTAAGCTCACGTAAAGCAGGCAGCTGGTCGTAAAATAGCCAAATCACCTTATAACATGTATAGAACATGTTGTTCACTTATAAAGGGATAAGGGCAGGAGAACGATATGTGATACACAACCGGCTCTACACGAAAAGAATTGCAATCTAAGAAACTATGTGCTATAAATAAAAAACATCAGTACACGTGGAAAGAATAAACTATAAAAAAGTAAAGTAGCGGCCTATTACAATCCCACTGCTGGGAATAGGTTTCTGGAGAGAAGGGTTGGAGCTAAGACCTACCACGCTGCTTCATTGCGGATTGGTAGGTTACACATATACCAGAATTCCCTATAGATATGTAGGTTTCCTCACGATGTTTTCCTTCACCCAAAAGCGTGTGCTAAATTACAATTAACAATTTAAATTATTTAATTATGCGTTAAAAATAGGTCGAAATGAAACAAATGAGTATCCAGCATCGCATATGCGGACGAGGCGTTAAGGCATCGTATTGTTAATAAGAAAGAATATAAACATACAGCACGGTTGGTAAACCTCCCAGAGGGTGGAGAAACGACTTCGAAAATGTTTTAAGGAGCCGTGGACTCCAAGTAACATAGGATTGCGTTCAGAAGACCTACCTACCTTGACGCACCTTGATTGAAAAAAAGGAGGAATCATTTTAAAGGCATTTTATAATATTCCCTACAACAACTTTTATAGTCTAACTTATTTTTTTTTCTTTTACAGGTATTAAGTGTGTGAAGTGAAATAACAAAATGGCGGTGTTTAAATTTGTGTTGTGCTTAAGTATCGTGCATATGGTGACAGCGAAAGGTATGTTATTCAATAATTGAGAAAGAAAACACATTTATAATTAATGCCGCGATTCGTTCACGTCAACTTGTGTGTTTTTTATGTGTTTTTCCCTGATCCTGAAAGGAAGAATTATTTCTTTCTAGAACTATTTGCGGGGTGGCATAAGTTTAATAATTCCGTTTTTATACACGGAATTATTAAATTTATGCCACCCCGTTGTATAAGCTTTAATTGTTCCAAATTTTATCCATTTTGATCCAACGATCTAACGACAGACAGATTCTCGCATTTATAATATTAATATGGATGTTTCATAATTTTAACTTAATAAAATTACTTAGAAGTACAATTATAGCTTATAACGATTAAACTAAAGTATAATAATACTTTACTTAAAAGAAGAATTATATAAAAAGCTACTGTAGCCAAATAACCGACGCAAGTTCACATTTCAATCAGCCATTATTGAATTTTCTATTTAAAAACTCCCGAGATTTTATTACTCTACTATCATGATATAAAATACTTATGGAGTGTTTAGTGTGTACTTAATCGCACTGATATAAACGTCTAGTAAAAAAGATATTTTTACGAACCTCGTCCTTATGGCGTTTAGAAAATTTCTACTGCACTACATAAATTCTATTCTCTTATTAGCCGTAATAAATTGCATATAATAAACTCGTCAGCGACATTTTACACCCCATTATAATATTTCACGGTCGTGTTTCACCGTAAAGCAAACAGGTATTCCCTCTTTTTTATTTTCTAAAGGTTTTTCCTAAAATAGAACGTAACTTGTACTTTTGTTCAGTATTGTGTACCTATTAATTATAAATTGATTTAGCTTTCCGATTCGAACTTTGTAACCATAAACAGTCACTTAGGTAAAGTACTAATGACCAATCTGCCAGAGTAGTGTGAAGCTTGATAACAATATTTTTCTTCTTTATCATCAACCTGTAGTCATCAGTGGATGACTACAGGTTGATGAAAAATATTGTTGGACAACAGTGGTTGAACATAACTCTTCACGGGATCTCCACACCACATGATTGTTTTTTTGTGTTGTGTTTGTGTAAAGAACTCATGAATAAGTGCCATAATACAGAGCGGGTTGTTACTTGATGTATAGATCCGAAACTTTAGTGCTAACTGTGGTCCATTAGAAAACTCGAATTGCTCAGCGAGTAAGAGACAGTTATGCTAGTAAGTTCTCTGAGTGATCCGGTGAGAAATAAGGAAGTCTATAATCTATAGACTAAATTAAAGTGACTTACATAATCCAACGGTACGCGAAGCTGGATTGGCAATAAACGGTTGGTTAGTTCGAATAACTGATGACCGCTGGACACGTGTATTTTGGCGACCCCCTATGAGAGTTCGCAATGTTCAGACCTCTGTACAAGTGTAGTGTAGAATTTAGAACAGATGAACATATGACCTCTAAAAGATCGCAGGGAACGGATCCGTTCCATGTTCGAGCTCTTGGAACCTATGTCCATTAATTCAAGAGAGAGAGCCAAAAGGTATGAAGGTAATATATATTTGTGTTTCAGTGATTAACACATCCCAAAAGAAAGGCTAATCGAACTCCGATGACCCGAAAATGTACAGTTATATTGAATCATTGGCAAAAAATTATAGCACTTAATTGCATTGTGGGTGTCGGTCGGATCGAGTCAATGAACCTTAGTCTTTTTCTACTAATTAGTGGGTTTATATCCCGGCTAATTTTTTTTGTCGGTACCGTTATATATTGGTCTAGTTTATAGAAGATGCTACCGTGCATAATTTAATACATTAAACACAGTGATAACGTAGCTCTTCCATGAACGCTTTAAGTCTTGATTCGACTTTTCAGAAAGCTGCATCCTTAAATGTTAGTCTAGTAGCGATTTTGTTACTTAAGTTTAACAGGGAATTTATTTTTATGATATATTTTAGTTGATATCTGACTCAAATATGAATTAAATTAAAGGTGCCATCAGCCGTTACAGATGGTTCTTCATAATGAACAACACTTTTAGATGATTACAATGAAATGAAAAAACATGGTAACATTATTAATAGCTATCCAAACGGACCCAGGGGCCAGAACCTGTCAAGCCATATTCAAATTCAAAATATTCTTTATTCAAGTAAACTTGTAAACAAGTGTTTTTGAATCGTCAAAATCTACTGCTGGTTCAGTTTTCAGATTCGCTTCTCGGTAGGAACAGCTACCTAGAAATTCGGTGGTTGTTCTTTTGAAATCCCGTTGGCGCTATGGATAATGACCCTGCCTTCAGCTCAGCGGGTCACGGGTTCGATTCCCGCCGAGGGCCAACATTTTCTGTAAACAAATTGTTGGTTCTTCGAGCCTGGGTGTGTATTTGTGTTTAAGTATGTATTTAAACTTATATATGTAGTATATCTACCTGTTGTCTGTCACCCATAACACATCTATTAAGTTACTTACTTTGGGGAGAGACGACCGTGTGTTTAAATGTTATAAAAAAAAATCTTATAACATTTGGTTATTACTTATTGTACAGGGTAGAGGAGTAGCTATATCTGCTCATTTTTATCCTCTATGTAATCCTCAATAGAATAGTAGACTTTTTGTGTCGTCCTCCCTTTAACATCGTTTTTAAACTGCTATAGACAATCAAATTAGGAGAAAAGTATTTTGTTGACACTAAAGAAAATATTTAAACTAATAGCCTCTTTACAAACTTGTTTTAGGCGATTACTAATGATTATTCTGTTTAAGTATTTATATAATGATAAACAACTATAATGAGAACAGAATATTCGAGCAAAAATTTTAACAGAAAATTTAGTGATTAAAAGGAGTTTGTGACTGAAATTATTTACTGTTCAATTATATTGATTAAAAAAATATGTAATTTATTAGAACAAAGAAATACTAGTTGACCAGGATTAAATTACTTTAAAAACAATTATTCGCAGTTTATGCATAATTTTCACATATAAGGATGTATATATTTTATAATAGTGAAGCAAGTTGAATAACAAAGGGTTCAAATGAAGAAAAACAATATATTTTTATTCTTATGAAAACGTTCATCAATTCAATTTCATTGAAAATATCCGTTTTCATTGAAAACGGATATTTTCTACAAACCGGTTTTCGCAATTCATAATTTTCTCCAAAAAACCGATTTTGAAAATCAACAAACCCTACGCGCGACCTTTTCAACACAATTTACATAAAACAGTAATGTACTAATAACATTAACCTTCCGAAAGAATTGCACTATCTTTTAGTAAAAACCGTACAAAAATCCGTTTAGTAGATTTTGAGAAAATCTATCACATACAGACAGACTTCTGTGTGTTTCTTTCTTCTTCTTCTTCTTTCTCGGGTAAAGGTCTCGGGGGAGCCTATTGATCCAAGCGACACAACATTATGTGGTGTGCAATTCCCGTGAATAAACCAATGTCCAGCAGTGGACGTCCATCATTTGACGAAGAAGACAGACAGACAGCTTTTTAGGACTTTGTTGTATAATAAGTACTAGTAGTGCCAACAACGGCTTCGCCCGCGTGGAATTCAGTGATTTACGAAACTTTTCCCGAATTTTCGAAATTTTGAACATAAAAGTAGTTATTGTGAGCTAGCCGTGAGAGATAGAGACATGCTATCGCTGACTTTTTTGTAGTATTTTCATAGATTTACATTCCTCTAGTACATTACTTTAGCGTATCTCTGCTGGTTTACGCAGCGCACGCAACTTACGCTTTCAGTGTGCAAGTTTTTTAACAACCGCGCGATCTCTTAAACACAATTTACATAATACCGATATACTATTTACCTAAACCACCCGTAAGCATTGCACTATCTTTTGGTGAAAATCGCACAAAAATCCGTTCAGTAGATTTTGAGTAAATCGATTACATACAGACAGCTTTTTGGGACTTTGTTTTATAAGTATAGATAAGTATAAATATAGATGGTTACCCGTTACTTTGGGGACGACAGCCTTGTGTGTAATATTTATTGTTACTCCACAGTTTTAAAATAATACAGCGGAAAAAGTAAACACCTACGCTACAATCATTAAAATATAATATAACCCACGGTGGGTTTGAAGGTTGATGTATGAGGACAAATTCAATCACAATACAAAAAAAGCATACAAAAATTAACCTTATAACCATACACAGAGAGTTTATCATTGTAGAAAAACTAATTCATTACTTCATAAGTTTTGTTTTAGCACTATTGTAATATGAACTTTAATGCAGAGTAATAGATAACTAAGATATTGTCGTTGACGGCAGCGAACTATCCAAAAACCCTTCCCTACTTTGAAAAGAATAAGATTCAAAGAAACCGTATTATTAAATTTGTTTGTCGTAAACGTTTCAGTCACTATGTTATAGGGACTTTAATGCTCTGTAATAGAGTTGCAATTACTTTAATGGTATTAACTTTTAAAATTCGCCATTTTGGGTTAGTAAGGTTGTATATCTCGCGTGGGTGTTCTTGATTCATACGCTTGCGGACCGACTTAATTAAGTTTTGAAACCTTTTATATTAATAACAGGTTTCATTATCTCACCCGATGGCATCTGATGAAGATTTTTATAGAAATAGACATTTACAGAATCCCACGTATATAATATGAAGAAGTTAGTTTGATACGATTTCAGTCAAATATATCGAATTTAGTACGCAATTTTGTTTATTTCTTGCCGATCGTGACCGTTACAACGTTACGTCAGCAACAAAAAAGTATTATTTGTTACGGTTGCCATTTAGGTATGTATTCCGAATGCAAAGATTCACTAAATTCGTTAAATAGATGTATACTTGAAGTATATACTTAAATATGTATTATGTATACAAGTATATAAAAATATTATTATATATTTATTGTTATATTTTACGTATGATTAATAATGAGTTTAATAAATATAATATAATTAATAAAATTAATACAATCAGTTTCCAATACTACCAATTTTCCAAATAAGCTGTATAATCATATTTCCAAAGTATACTTATATTATAAGACAAAAATTTTACTCAGATAAAAAACTATTGATATTACTTACTCCGTACCTGGCGTGAATAACTTAAAAAGTCCGAAACGCACAATTTTCAGGTAAGCAATAAATAGGTTTACGTTTAGTATACGTTTAAGAGAGTCATTTAAATATTTACAAGTTTGTATGTGCGATAGAATTATCGACTTCACTGAATATTCACCATATAAATTAAGCAATCCTAATGGCTATTATGATTAAACATAAAAAAGGACGTAAGTCGACTTATCAACATATTCACGCCTGATACGAAAATAATCTACTACAAAATTGCGCACAGCATAAGCAAATATTATTATTTATCTTAGAATTTACTTTGCACAATAATCGCCTATGAGTTCCAACAATACAAGAAATGTATTGTTACTTATCGGATCTTGAGAAAGCTTTTATTAAGATGACAGTGACATATATTAGGATAGAAGTCAGATAGAACAAGAACAATTGAATTTGGCGCAAAAGTTCTGTAAAAATATTATTCGATACGATTTAGATATATTCAGCATTAACCCATTGCAGTTGTTATAATATAAGGAATTAATTAAAACATATTATTCTTATTTAAAAAAAAACCAACCAAGCTTGTTAATTTTTTTTAGTTCTTTAATATTGATCTAGCTTATTAGTCGTGAAAGAGTAACAGACATACAGACTTTCACATTTATTATACTATATGATGATCTATACTAAAGGGCGCTGTACTTAGTTAGAAAAGAATTGACACTGAGTAGAGATAGTCTCAAAAATAATGTAATATTTTTATCAAAATTTTGCACATAGAATATTGATATTTATTGTATGTTAACCACTATATAATAGAGACATGCTGTTGGCTATTTTGTAGTATATTTGTAGATCTACAATTCTCTAGTACATTGCTTTAGTGTATCTCTGTTCGTTTACGCGGAGCACGCGACTAAAGCTCCCAGCAGGCGAGTTTTTCTACAACTGCGTAACAAAACAATTTAGATAAAACCGTAATGTACCTTAATTAACCTAAACCTTCCGGGAGAGTTACACTACCATTTAATAAAAACCATACAAAAATCTGTTCATCATATTTTGAGAAAATCAATCACATACAGATCAGATAGCCCAGCGGTGAGACCGTGCGACTCTTTCGAGGGGAACGCGAGTTCAAACCTAGGCAGGCACCAATGAGTTTTTCTATTAAAACTCATGTGTCTAATTGATACTTGCAATTTATCACACGCTTTTCGGTGAAGGTAAACATCGTGAGGAAACCTGCATATCTCTAGAGAATTCTGGAGATATGTGTAACCTACCAATCCGCATTGGAGCAGCGTGGTAGGTCTTAGCTCCAACCCTTCTCTCCAGAGAGATGAGGCCTATGTCCAGCAGTGGGATTGTAACAGGTCGCTACTTTACTTTTACTTTTTTTACAGACAGACAGCTTTTGAGGACTAAGTTTTATGATATAATAAGTAAAGAAGTATGATTTAGGTAATGTTAATATTTACAACAAATTCTTGTTTTTATTTTATACAGTTAGCAAACTTGCAACATAACTGTATACACTTAGCACCTTAAATAAAAGATTACTGTTGTCGATTTATATTCATGTCAACCGTTTCCTTTGAGATTTAAGAGTGAAAAGCAAATATGTTGCAAGTCTCATTAGGGCAGATAATTTATTATATTAAATATAAATAAATAAAAGTATGGGACAATAACACGCACGGTCGTCCATCCCCAAGGTAAGTTAATAGCTTGTGTAATGGGTGACAGACAACTGGTAAATAATATATACGTATATAATTTTGAATGAATACTTAAAGACTTAAACCCAAACTCGAAGAACCAAATTATTTTTTAATAATCTACCTCGATCATGGATACGGAGTCTGTATTTGTCAATTTCTTATTCATAGTAGTTCTCACATTTTCAGTGTTCATGCTACAATATAAATTCTTTCTTTTATTTTATTTATTTCATACCAAATAGTTGGGATGCCCAAATACAAATTGTTTTTAGAAAAGTTTAGCTCTCGACGGAAATCGAACCCACGAACCGCAGAACTTAGGGCACTGCTGCCTGCTTTAACGGCAGTATAATCCCTTTCGACTGGGTATAGCCTTATTTCAATCGAATCCAAAAGCCTTATATCCGAACGTAATATTGAAAGTACGAAATGCGCAAACCATAATAAAAGTGAACGGTAACCATAGACGCAGGTTGGCGGGAATAAGGCAAAATTGACACGGGTATAAAAATAGAACGGATTCCCGCCGGCTCAAGTTTTTTTAAGCGACATTAATATTTCTCGGACCTGTCTACTTTTTTTCGAAATGCCTCTTGAAATACAAGGCTTTTATAAAATAATGAATAGCCGGTTGAGCGTGCTTTGTAGCTGGTAACTGAACTTTTTTTATTTTATTCAATTTATAGTTGTGAGAACTTCACGGGACCGTTTTTTTCTGGAATTTTATACTGACAGTTAAGTTGTAACGGAGAGCTCTCATCTATACATCTATATCTATACTTATTATAAAACAAAGTCCCAAAAAGCTGTCTGTCTATATGTAATCGCAAAATCTACTGAACGGATTTATGTACGGTTTTCACCAAAAGATAGTGAAGTACTTCCGGATGGCTTAGGTAAATAGTACATATCGGTATTATGTAAATTGTGTTGAAGAGATCGAGCGGTTGTTAAAAAAACTTGCTTGCTGGGAGCTTTAGTCGCGTGCGCTGCGTAAACCAACTACTCTAAAGTAATATAGATCTATAAAACTACTTCAAAAAAGTCCGCGATAGCATGTCTCTATCTCTTATGGTTAACTCACAATAACTACTTTTATGTTTCAAATTTGAATTCTGGAAAAAAATTGTGACACGCAGACTTCTACGCGGGCAAAGCCGCTGGCACAGCTAGTACTATATAAAGCTGAAGAGTTTGTTTGTTTGAACGCGCTAATCGCAGGAACTACTGGAGTGATTTGAAAAATTCTTTAAGTGTAGGATAATCCATTTATCGCGGAGGGCTATAGACTATATAAAATCATGGTAAGATGAATAGGACAGGAGCAGCAATTAAAAAATATTGCGAAAACGGCAAAATTTAAAGCTTTCCTTGCGTGCGTAAAAAAAATTTCTCCTCTAAAAGTTCTAAATAAACATCCGCGACAATATATCTAGCTTTTAAGGTTAACCCGCTTTAGCCATAATTAATATAAGTATTACGGTTTACTCAAATAATCACAGCAGTCCACGCGAATGAAATTGCGTTTAAAAGCTATTCTCGTATATGGTTGATCTTAGTACAAAATATTTATATAATAAATGTGCCTTAACGATGAATGACTATACTACCAACCAATTCAGTCACTCATAGCCGGAAGTGTAGGCCTAGGGAGGCCACTGATATCAGCGAAGGGCTTACCGTACTTATTAGTCTGAAAGGTCATCTCCCCCCATCCGAAAAATAAAGCCACATTTCCTTTGCTGGGACATATAAATTTATTTTTAGATAGAGAGATTATTGTTATTTCTTTTTCTTTATATCACTACACAACGTAATACTTTTAAACCATTACCATATGTTTTTTTTATTTTATTATATTAACTTTGATTGTAGTGTATAGAAAAGAAACAATTCTTTTCTATTCTATGGTAATCGAAAATTAAATTATATGGCAACAAAAATTATGTAAGCAGTTGGTCTTAAATCGTGTGTGATACCAATTTCCATAAAAGACTCAGAAGATCAAGATAATAAATGTCGTTAGTATAAAAAAAACTACCACAACTATGGGTTGCTGCTAGTGGGTGTACACTAGCAGCAACCCATGGACTCTCTTCTGAACAGTATATTCTAAGAATAACGATTTGCATTCTTTAATGATGACCATGACACTAAATATAGAAGGAAAGCTAAAGTTGTGATAGCCTAGCGGTGAGACCATGCGAGTCTCTCAAGGCTATCACGAGTTCAAATCCCGCGCAGACACCAATGAATTTTTCTATTGAAAACTTTTGTGTCTCATTTATAATTGTAATTTATCACACGCTTTTATCGTGATGAAACCTGCATATATGTGCAGAATGCTGGAGATATGTGTAAGCTACCAATCCGCATTGGAGCAGCGTGGTGGTTCTTAGCTCCATCTCTCCAAAAACGGAGAGAGTGGACCTATGCTCAGCAAAGGGAAAGTAAGCCGTTACTTCAGTATAAAAGGAAAGAAAATTTCCAAATTAAACTTCATACAGGTAAAGTCAATGTTAAAAATACTGTTACAGACCACACACTCTTAGTGTATAAACAAAATTAGATTTCATTATCTGTATGATCTTTTAACTAGCGTATAATATAGTAAATTTATAGCCTCGTCGCTTAGGGACCATTGAAAAATGCTTCGTGTTATAATATATACCCAGTCCGGACCAGTTAGACGGCAGGTACTTACTGGCATCCTTTTTATAAAGCTTAAAGTGGCGCAGGAGGTAACTGTTACATAGGGATGTTATACTCGATCATCGACATACATAAATAACCGCAATTTTATTTAAGGTAGGAAATATGCTTTTGGAAAGAAAATTTATTTATTTCGAATGCCTTCTGCATTTCTAAATTAAATATAAAGACGTCGACGGTAAAAAAATCATTTTATTAAAAAAAAAATCGTAAATAATAATTAACTATATATCCTGCTATTTGCATTTTGAATTTGATTCATCAATTTATAACAGCATTTAATAAATTAGCTTCGGTATATTTAAAAATAAAACAGTCGTCGTATTTTTATCTCTTTGTTCATTATGCTGATAGCATATACCTATATGAGTTGTAATTTTTCAATGTTGTTATAAAATATGTTTATATCACTTTAAATATTACTAATTTATGAATTACAGTATTTTATAAAATATGATGCTAGGTAAAGCTCGTGTATACCTAAGATAATTCTTAAGGCATTAATATACTATTTTATGTCAGTGCTATCATCTATCTCAAAAATCTATAAGGTACTTTATTTTTCGTCAACAAGGTATATATCTACTACAAAAAACTTAAAGCTCCTTGGATTTTCTGAATTTCATCGTCAACAGAATATCGATGTCCCATATATTTATTTATCGATAAATTAAATTTACATCACTGGCCGTATAACAGCGCCATAACTTAACAAAGTAATGGGCAATACTTGTTATCCATATTCAAGTAATAACTTATAAAAATAACCCCTCCTTAATTACTTTTATGGTTTTAGTTTATTTTTCAATTTCGTTACAAGGATCTACCATTTCAGTAGGACGCACATTTTTTCGTGATTATTTTTTTAATTATTTATGTACTAGAAAACATGTTTTATTTGATGTTTTAAAATCATTATATCATTTATAAGAAAATAGTTTAGATTACTGTGTGGTATCCGGCAGAATAGAATAGACCACCCTCCTTTCTTACCGAGGTGTCGTAAGAGGCGATTAAGGTAAATGCCGTGTGGTATCCGGCTACATAGAATAGACCAAACTCATTTCTTACCGAGGTGTCGTAAAAGGCGACTAAGGTAAGTTGGCGTCAGGCAGGCGGCCGGTCGTAAAATACGTAGCCAAATCATGTGACAACATGTTTGTAGCATGTTGCGCCGACCCCACTTAGAGTGGGATAAGGGCAGGAGGATGATAATGAGTTTAGATTACTATATTAAAATGTTTTAAAAATATCAATTCTTGATTACATGTAATGCAATAGAATGAGCTAAAATTACAGGCAATGTATAAAACAACAAGGTTTCGATATATTCAGCGTAAGGCTCAACGTCCTTATTAGTCTGAGTGGTTAATTAACTATGACCTGTAATAGCCTTACCTTGCAATTACAGCTCATAAGTTTTGAATGACCCGTTAGCGCTATTGGCAATGACCGAAAGTTGGGGCATTGACAATTCTTAAGAAAAAAAATAAAGGGAGGGCGATTCCAGTCGATTGAGGAGATAAAAAAAAGTGTAACTGACGAACTAAAAGCCATACCGCAAAACGCGTTTAAAACGCGAGCAGTGGAAGGACCGCTGCCGTCAGTAAGAATATTAAGTTTATTTGCAATAATGCACATTTAATAAAATTATTGTTACAACAAAGATATTGAAAAGTATCGACTTTTCAATCGTACCAGAAGGCCTACTATGAACTCTTATTGCGACTCTATTTAAGACGTCAACTACGACCACGAACCGCTTTCTTTTCATACCATGAAGTGTGAATTGCATTGGAGTCGTAATTTTTGAAAAGGATAACGTTATATGAACTATAAATAACTCTGTCTCTTTTACTCACATGTTCTTAGAACGAATTCCGAACGCTCATTCGGCAACGACTTAAAGTGCTCGTCTTTAAGACGTCCTGGTATGAAAAAGCAAAACAATTTCGTTTACGTCTTCAATTGAGTCGCAATAAGAGTTCATGGTAGGCCTGCAGGTATTAAGTTACTTACTTTGGGGACGAACAGCAATGTGTGAAATTGTTGAATCTATGTTATTATTATATTTGTTTATATAGTTTTGGAATTGAAAAATACCTAAAATGAGAAAAATTTCTCTGAAATAATTTATATCCCATAACCATGAAATTTAATGATTACGAAAACTGTCAACTAGCAAAAAGTTGTATAGTAAAATTTACAATATTATGCGTCAATCACCATCAGCTTATAGGTAATCAGGTTAACCACGTCTCAACAAGTGCATGACCGACATAAAGGCAATGTGTTACAAGAATCATTACTGTCCGCTTTGGTTCCTGGTCCGAATAACTAGATACACTAGCTGTCCCGGATCTACCCCAGTTGAGTAAGATATTGGACTCCTCGTAATACTTGCAGCCCGGATTGCATATGTTTTTCCGTTTCCAACCCTATCTGAAAACGATACATTTCACCAAATTAACCAACAAGGTAGTGGACCAATAAACCGCATTAACGTTCACATAAACATCTTTAAAATAAATTTGAATGAAGCAGCGTCATTCTGTCAGATAACGACTTCAATCCAGTCACCACTCTGACTTATATTTGGGTTTTAGGATGAGATCATGTAAATGATGGTCCAATCATCACTTTGACTTACCTTGGTTTTACGACTAATCCATGGACATAGTGGATGTACAGATTGACGTTAGCAACCTTTTTGATATCGTCGTCGGCAAAAGTAGAAGGTCTTGAAACAACTTTTGTTTAATCCGGGATCTCCACTCGGTCACCTTGTTACCTTTTGTCTTTTAGTTTGTAAATCCAAATGTTAGGTCTATTTAACCATTTTAGCTACTTTACATTTAGCTATATCGGCGATTCTGCTTAACTTATTACAGATTGAGCTGGACGGAACTCGAGAAAGGAATCAATTACCAAATTAATCTCATTTTCAATAAAATAAAACCATACTTTCAAAAACATTTCTTAGACAGATCAGTATTGCCTTGGAACTGTGCAAGTTACACATCTGTCCTGGAAATATTTTCAATAACTAAAAAAAGATCAAAATTACTTAGCAAGCGATGAAACCAGTATATTCTTGTAAATGCAATGAAACCAAAAATGATGTGGTGGAAAGTATGTCAAACAAAACTCATCGAGTCGGCTATGAGATTGATAGGTAACGTAGCTTGAGTAGAGTATTCTCGTCTGCATGTAATTGGTGACCCAAATCCAAAGTGTACAATGTTGCTGCACAATTAATGGATGGAGCTGTTAGATGGACAGCCGATTGGTATTAAAAGAGAAAACGAGGGTCGTTCCTACGTCTATTAAAAGAAGATGTTTATAGATTTAATCAACGACAGTCAACAGAACACGCAAGGAAAGGAATTGATCACTCAAAAATGGTCAAAATGATGACCGAGAGACTCTACATAGCTGCTATTCCATATAGAAGAGATCATATTTAGACACACAATGATGTTAAGAGATATTACTGCTTGATAATGTTACAACTGATAATGATGATAATATTACAACTGTCAAAAAGAGCTAAAATATTTACTCACCGAGCATATGTAGTCACTTCCTTCTGCAAAACATTTACTTAGAGAAATAACTTGCTTGAGGACCTTAAGAAAGTTAATTTGCTTACTCTAACGAGTTTATGGAATTTCATAAATTTAAAAGCTTTAAAATTCACCCAACCCTAGCCACCAAGCCTTAAATTGAGTGGAGTTGTAGAGCTCCATTTACCTACAACCTGCCGCAGGCGTATATCTGTTTTGAGACCGGTGCACACTATTATAAAAGAAATTATATATACGTTATAGAGTGCGTTGTTTGCTTTTTTTTATTTATGGATCACCAACAAAATACACACTCAACATTAACATTATAAATCGAATTTTAATTACTAATAAAAACCTCAGTTGATTGCCTTTCGGTTGACAAGAGACCTGGCTACTTTTTCGCACAAAGAATCAGCTTAGCGATTTAACGCGAAAACGCTGCCAGCATTCTTGGGACCATTCCACGTGGGCACGATTTGGACATGGGCATTTCGCATGGTTTGATGATAGTACTAGCGTGTAAGTAATTTAAGATATAACTTTTTAGATACATTTACAACATTTAGGATAAGACATAACTTGTACATTTTTGTTGTAAATAATAAAAAAAATTACTAATTTTCAAATTAAGTTACGGTAACGGAAGTAATCTATTGGTTAAATTAAATAAAAATAAATTACGCAATAATCCTTTACACAGAAAAAAGTGAGTTTTCACAAGATAGCTTTTGTATTAGTACCAATTAATATATTTTTTGTTATTAATATTATTAACACTGGCCACTTTGATCTCAAATATTACCTTTATGATTAGGAATTCCAAATTCAAATTCATACAGCTATTAACTCATGCATTTAAGTTTCAAACCCCCTAATTCATTTGTTTTTTCTTTTGTTTTTTTCTTTGTGTCACTCTGTTTACAAAATGGAAAACATGAAATATCGCGTTATTTACGAGTATGAGTTCCACCGTGGCACCAGTGCTGCAGAAACGGCTCGAAGGATTAATGATGTGTATGGTGACGGTGTCGCAAAAGAAAACACAGTGCGTTTTTGGTTCCAACGTTTTCGTTCTGGAAATTTCGACCTGCAGAACAAGCCTCGTGGACGGCCGGAGACCAAAGTTGATAATGAAGAATTGAAGGCTATTGTGGAAGCGGATCCATCGCAAACCACGTCCGAGTTAGCTGCAGGCTCCGGTGTTAGTGATAAAATTATTCTAATCCATTTGAAGCAAATTGGGAAGGTGAAAAAGCTTGAAAGGTGGGTACCTCATGAATTGAGTGACGTAAACCGACAAACGCGCGTCGACTGCTGCGTTACGTTACTCAACCGGCACAATAATGAAGGAAAATAAATCGAATCATTACCTGTGATGAAAGTGGATCCTCTATGATAATCGGAAGCGCTCATCGCAATGGCTGAACCCTGGCGAACCAGCCAAATCCTGCCCTAAGCGAAAATTGACTAAAAAAATTGCTTGTAAGTGTTTGGTGGACTAGTGCCGGTGTCGTTCACTACAGCTTTCTTAAATCTGGCCAGACGATTACGGCAGATATCTATTGTCAGCAACTGCAAACCATGATGGAAAAGCTAGCTGCTAAACAACCGAGGCTGGTCAATCGCTCTAGGCCACTGCTGCTTCAGGACAACGCTAGACCACACACTGCACAACAGACGGCTACCAAATCAGAGGAGCTTCAATTAGAATGTCTTAGACATCCACTGTACTCTCCGGACCTTGCTCCAACAGATTACAATTTTTTTCGCAATTTGGATAACTACTTGCAAGGAAAAAAATTCAACTCCGATGGGGCAGTCCAAACCGCCTTCAAATATTTTATTGATTCCCGCCCGAATGGTTTTTTTAGTAAGGGGATCAATGAACTACCTATGAGATGGCAAAAGTGCATACATAGCAATGCTACATACTTTGATTAATTAAATATATTTCATTAAAAAAATACGACATACGACAATGCTCTATGAAGCAGAATCAAGCCGATTTTCTCTCTCTCTAAGCCTCGATGTGCATTATTTATTGCCGGGTACTATACCCCTGTGTACACTCCGATTAAATAATAGCATGACTGATAGTCAATGTCTATTAGGCTCCTAAGTTTACTAGAAACATTATACGTACCGTACACGTGTCATAAACGACTGGCAATCTAGGCTTTTCTATAACGCCACACTATTTAATTAATACATCTTTATCTGTCTAATTTTCTTGTTTAATTAAAACTTTTATTTTCTACTAAAACTGCGTATAACTATAATCAAGTTTTAAAAAAATTCAAAAATATCAAAAAATTATTTGTACACGTTTTTGTCTCTATCTTTGACATATTCCGGGCAAATACAGGTCGTCCGTGTGTTCCGCTCTTTACATAGTAGGTTACGTGGAATTAGCAATGCCCTGCGGTGGAACGTGCATATTCTCAAATTATTCTAATATTATGTATAGTTAGCAAAAAATATACACATTAATATCCTTTGAAGTTGAAAAGATCTAATACACAGATTTTTATTCAAATCGGATATTCGAAGTAACTTTTGAGAAAAGCGATGATACTGGTTTGTCTTTGATTTTTCCATTTTAATGATATTATTTTGATTTTATGAATTATTATTATTAAAGAATGAAATAAGGAATGTCATTAATTTGTCGACAAGATGCAACTTTACAACATATATGGAGGGTAAACAAATTGATTTATAAATATAATGAAACGCCGCCGTGTGGTATCCAGCTGAGTAGAATAGACCATCCTCATTTTCTTACCGAGGTGTCGTAAAAGGCGACTAAGGTAAGTCGACCTGCCGTGTGGTATCCGGTTGAGTAGAATAGACCACCCTCTCCCTTACCGAGGGGTCGTAAAATACGACTAAGGTAAGTTGACGTCAGGCAGGCGGCCGGTCGTAAAATACGTAGCCAAATCATGTGGCAACATGTTTTTAACATGTTGTGCCGACCCCACTTAGAGTGGGATAAGGGCAGGAGGATGATGAAATATAATGAAACGCTTAAACATACACAAACTGACACGCAAGCACACTCTTTTTATTCATATTTTAGTATGTATTTTTTTTGATACTAATGCAATGCTACCCTCGCAAAATGATGGTGTCTTAAGTTCTTACAACAACTCAAGCTTAATTGAATTATTATATAAATTTGAGATAAATCAATAAATTTTATTTGTCGACCGTACCACTCTTGACCGCAGCACGTTTGTTAACAGAGTGAGGCGTGCATAACCGATCACACGTAGCAACAAAGTTAATGTATTGACATTTAGTTTTATATGTAACTTACATACATAAAACCAAATAGTAAACTCAAGAGTTCGACTCTCTAAACTTCTAAAGGGAACCTCGTAACTCTGCGGTTTATGAAAAGCATCATAATTACACTCATTTATAGAATTACCAATTATATGAAATGATTGTGCTATAATCCCCCGTAAAGCAAATAGAAAATATATATATAATGCATGTATCATATCTGATACATGCATTCATTAAACGCATGCACTACAAACCTCCACTAGCCCTACAATATACAAGCACTTAACACATTAACCATCACAAACAAACGTTCATTCAAACAATCATTTCGCCCCGGTACCAAAGTATCATCAGGAAATAGACTCCACGACAAAATCGCAAAGGCTTCAATCAAAAAGGCTTTGCGATGTGCGACGTCATTGTATCATTATCAAGTTTTACCCGAAGGGAAAAATGGTATTTTTTTATCCTTTGTGTTTCTATATATCTGGCTAAATATATAGACTTCAGTGGTACCAAATTTGCTCAATATTACTTTAGCGCAGCGTTTCTTAAACTTTCTGATAAGTGAAACCCTTTTTATTAGTTACTTTCATAGTGGACCCCTGTGAACCCCTGGTTTGTTTCAATAGTATGCTTTTATTATTCTGTGAACGAATTATATGCAACAAAAATTATTTCAATTTTTTCAGTGGTGATTCAAGGATCTTTTATTAAAATGCAATATTTCACATTCACAAAAAAATCATCTAAATTAAACGATGGAGCGATCGTAGATCTTTGGCAACCAGTAATGACTCTTTAACGTGAGATTCTCACAATGTTCTATATATAATACTTGTAATAGACGACAGAATGTGCATTGTTGTCGTCAAATTGTCTTTTGTTCCTGTGAGACATTTCCTACGATTTTTATGTCAACCATACTTTCTTAATATAATGGATTCGTTATTTCGCCCTATCCGAAGAACAAAGTCACATCTCCCATATATAAGCATAGGAAATGTGACTTTGTTCTTCGGATAGGGCTATTTGAATCAATATTTTTATTATGTTACGTGGTGGTAAAGGTGAGTTTATAATAAACTCAATTTAGAGAGAGTAGTATGGAAAAAAATATTTACTATAGCTAGCGATCGCAAGGTGGTAATAAAGTGCCAGATATTCATAATAATTGTAGTAATGTTTAACATTTTATAAGACTAAAGACAAATGCTACTAAAGAAAAATAATATAAATCTGTTACTAATTTGACAGAAATTAACCATAAATAATCCTATTTCTGCGTATTTCTGCATCTTTTTCCCAAGACTCCTACTAAGACTTGCAAAATTTCAAAAAAGTGTGAAGAGACAAAAAATTGGCAAGCGCAGTACACCTATAGCCGGATCATTCACTTTCCATTAGACATGATCGTAGCCAGGCTCCTAGCCTTTTCGTATAAAAAAAATATATATAGATATGCGTGAATGTGTCAAATACCATCATTATTTATAATATAACATTATACATTATACATTATTATTTATAAGTAACTACATTATATATCTCCTGCCCTTATCCCATCTGAATGGGGTCGGCACAACATGTTACAAACATGTTGTCACATGATTTGGCTACGTATTTTACGCCCGGCCGCCTGCCTGACTTCAACTTACGACACCTCGTTAAGACATTTCTTACCGAGGTGAGGCCTCCACATTATGTTGGTCTATTCTATGCCGGACACCACACGGCAGATACCTTAGTCGCCTCTTACGACACCTCGGTTAGAAAGGAGGGTGGTCTATTCTATTCTGCCGGATACCACACGGGGTAAGTAACTAATTATATATTATACATTATTATTTATAACTAACTAGTTAGTTAGTTTTTGACACAAATAAAATTATTTTTTCTTTCTTCCTTTCTTTCGAATGTATTTTAATGCAATCATCATTCTCCTGTCCATATCCCAATCTAAACGGTGTTGGCACAACATGTTTAACCATGTTGTTGATATGATTTGTCTAGGTGTTTTATGACCGGCCGCCTGCCTGACGTCAACTTACCTTAGTCGCCTTTTACGACAACTCGATAAGAAATGAGGGTGGACTATTCTACTCAGCGGGATACCACACGGCACTTACCTTAGTCGCATTTTACGACACCTCGGTAAGAATTGAGGGTTGTCTATTCTACTTAGCCGGATACCACACGGCATAATTAAATAAAATTGCATTCTGCACTCCTTTGTATAAAATATGATCGGCTAGATCAATAGGTACATACAGTCGAAGCCTACACACCGAGCTAAAATATAGGATTTTTAAAAAACCTTTTTTCACTCGTTCTATTTTCGAAAATATAAAAACAACACTATACATAATTGAGGGTATATCAAAACTTAGGTTAACGCGAACGAAGCCTTCTATATACTAGTATACTACTTCTGAATTATAATACTTTTATGCTATAAGCGGATATATTGTTCAATTATGAATATAAGTCACGGAAGTTTTAAACTCTAAAATATATTAACCATATTCGTTATAAATCACCATAATTATACCTTTATAACATTTCTCTAACAGGCAATGTTTTCAAAATAATTGTACCAATTTTGTTCAAAGCTTGTATTTTAAAAAAGTAATTTCATTTACTTTATAGCCCTAAGGTAGCCATTATTTTCGTAACATATATTTAAATGAAACATAAACGTACGGTTTATGTCTTTGGAACTATTAAATTCACTAATAAACTTGGAGTAATATCTTATAGTTTTTAGATTCCATCCGTTTAGATTCCTCCGTTGTCTATGGTTTTACATATTAACACTAAAGTGACGTTAAATACTAACATCCTATTTTATGGGATTTGCTTAAATGAGTAATTACACTTAAAATAATCGCTTGACAAAAGTTACTAAATACATCAATTATTTACACGTCTTATTGCCAATAAACTGACAAATTCAGAATATTCTTTATTCAAGTAATTTGTAAACAAGTGCTCTTGAATCTTTAACTCTACAGCTGGTTTGGAAATCTGTTCCTACTGAGAACAGCCAGCAAGAAACTCGGCGGTTGCTATTTTCGAAACATATTTCTTATTACTAGTTACATTTGGTCATTGCTGCCTTGTACAGGGTCGGAGAGTAGCTATACATACGCTATATTATCATATAAGTAATCCTCAACAGTGTAGTAGACTTTCTGTATTAGCTTATTTAACATTGTTTTTAAACAGCTGTTATGACATAAATGTAAATCAAATATAATTAACATGATATGGTCATATCTGATGATACATGATCTGGGTAGATATGGGAAGTATGACATGCATATAAGCATATAATAATAGTGCCATAGTTGACGAATGATTGAAGAGAGGGGAAGAGAAAAGCATGTTGTACAGACGTCACTTAGTGGGATATGGGCACGAGAATGATGAAATGTTAATCAATAAAAACAATAACTAAAAACAGTAATAAAAACTCAACACACACACTCTCATTCTCTCACGCAAACACACATACAGAAGTATATCCATTTGTGACTCTGTTGATGAAATATATATTTTTTTTTTAAATCAAAATACTGTCGCTGAGACCTGATGTAAATGTTCGTTGACTAATTTTAAGTGAAACATTGATATAACGTTAGCGTAGAGTTATAATATTAGAGTAGGGCGGCCAGCCTAAAATGTGTCAATCGAGACTACCTATTTGTTTCTCTATGCATAATAGCTTAGTTTTCAAAATTCAAACGACTTTTCTTTTGAGATAAAAAACGCATAAACATTTTAGAGTGTGATAAAAAAAAATTAAAAACGCATATCTCTCAAAATTTCAATTAAATACACTGAAAACCAAATTAGAGTGATAATAGTATCCTCTATTAACTATTACTTTTATATTTACATTAATTTCAACGAACTTGAAAGAAATAAATTAGGAAATTTCTTATTTGTACAAGTTGTTTAACAATGCTATTAAACATGTGTGTTTACGTTAGACATGTATGATTAATATATAATTTTAAAGCACGTGTTCAATGTAGCCATAAGTTTCGACGATTTTTCGACGGATTTTCATATTCCATAGTCGTAGCCTTATTAACTTTGATACTCTTCAATGCATATATTCTTTGAATATAGATATCTAGTCCAGTCTCTACCGATTATTGTATTTTTTTACGATAAACTTTTTTACAAGACAATTTTTGACAAGAATAATCATGTTATATATTATCAATCATTTCTTCATCATCGTTTCTTCTATTTCATACAGATCATGCCAATATGGAATGGTACCAAAAATGTTGATTATATTTCCGCGTTTATTTGGTACACTGAGTTTTTTTTTAAACCGCCCTGCACTCTTATAACCTGACAAATAAATATGATGTTAGAACGGAGTGTAATTTTCTTCCTTTTTCTCGATGGCTCTGGAATTTCTGCAAACGGAACAAATATTAATTAAGTATTAATTAAGTATTATTAATATTTGTTCCGTATTTGTTATATTAATTATTGGTTTGTTTATTATTATGTAATAATGACTCAGAATCAGCCATTTGCGCAGCTGCTCCAGACTGTGACGTCACCCTGATATGGAACGAGGCCTGGAATCAACGTATGTTCCGCCCCACATTAGGGTTCTCAGGGAAAAAGCGACAAACCGTTCGGTCTCTTGTATCTGTTAAACTAATGCTAAACTAAATTCCCAGTGCAAATTATGTTTATTGCCTTTCACATACTATTGTCGTCTAAAGACAATAAAAGTCGCGTATATAAAAGTCGCGTTCGTGTGAATATCACTTCACCTTGAACAATAACATAATTTTGATCACCAATAATGATATCTCACATCCACTTACGAAGTAATGAAAGGTAAACTATCACCAGCTATTATCGAGATAATATTACTGAATGTGTACATGTGAAATGATTTATAGATAAACAAGAATAACTAAGAATAACTAACCCCCTAATAAGAATTCATGTACACATGATGGCCGAACGTTCGAAGTAAATGAACAACGATGCGCGGGTTCAAATCTCGGGTCGTAATATCTTCTGAAAGAAAGTTTTAATCTTAAAATTGTGTTATATTTAAATTAACATTTCATTGGCGATAAAATTACATTTGTATCGAATTCCAACGATACACTTGGCAATTCGCTCTATAGCAGGGTGGGTTTTTTGGAGGACGCATATCTCTTTGAGAAGAACTGATATAAAAAGATTCCCGTAAGAACAGGAAAGATATGTTTTTAAGATTACAGAGTCCAAACAACTTATATAAAAAATTGTTTATTCACTCGAGGAAGTTTTCAATTATACAAAAAATAACAGAATACAGCCTAAAAACATTAGTATTGTTTAGAGGGTATCTCTCTTAGTAATCGTGACTCGGTGAAATTTTAAATTATACGAAAACAAAGAATCTCTCTTGAACTCTCAAGAAGACTCTTAACAATTCTTAAAAAAAACATTGTAAAGGCAACAGTGCCCCTGAGTCGTGGATAGCGACGCCTCGGTTTTTAAATATAAAAAACAAAAGAGCGCTAAATTGTGGTTAATTAAGGTTTAATTAATTATAGCGAGGTATAAAATAAAGGGACCGTAAACACTGTAAGGGCCACTACAGACCGTATAGGATTTATATAGAGGATTTATAATAACATACTATTTTTATAAATGCCCATGTCTGTCTGTCTACTTTTTGTCTGTCTGTCTTTACAGCTAATCGGCTTGGGCAATATCGATCAAATTTGATCTAATTAAAGTGTATATACCCGGTTACCATATAGGATATAAAAATTCCAGTTTTCCGTCATGGATCAAAAATCAAAGTACACAAAACTAAAGATGACGCAAATCAAGTGGCGGATACCACTATAAATATGATAGTCTAGTCAACTTATAGTTACTGCTTATATTACTGAACGCATAAAGGAAAAAGGACTTATTGAATATTTTCTGCGTTTTAATTTTCTGGTACGTGGGTTCAAGGTTTTAATAGACATAATGCATCGGTTGTTACAAAAACATCTCAGAAAATTTACAGACATATTTAAGTTGCCTTTTTCTTTCACCCTCCAGAGCATAGTGACTTCTATTCTAGTAGTATTCTAAGTTTTAAAGAAAACACACAACGTCTTGAAGCTAAGAGTATTACATACTTCTAACGTTATGGCTGCTATACTGGTTATTATAAAACTAATACAGCTGTGACAAAGGATCTTCGAATAAAAACACTGATAATTAAAACGTGTTAAAGCGCATTATTAGCACATTTCCAATGATTTTGATTAAAAAAATATTTTTCACGACTTTTTGAGTATGTTGTTTTTATTTATTTATTGTACATACATAATGTTATAAAAGAGAAATAAAAAAATAACACATGTACAAAGGCGGAATCATCTTATGTTTTAACAATATATAAAAAAGATATTCTTACAAACCTTACCGTTAATTCTGATCTTCTTTAATAATATAAACAGATGCAATTAAACTTTATATGGGGTATAAGGGAATAAGAAATCGCTCGTACTTCTCGCATTAGTGTGTAATGCGCTTTAAGAAAAAGTGTACTTACTGGTTCCCATTATTTTAGATTTTATTGAGTTCTATACTCTACGACTTTTAGATTTTATTGGAGATTGTATTTTATTTGTTCTTTGATTTTAATCTCTCCAACGAGTCGGCATTAATTAAACGCACATGAATGAAGGATTTTATTATTATAACACAAACTTTATTAACGGAAACGACTCCTTTTATAGTGATTAATCAAAATAATTCTAATTTATAGTGTATAGTTGTATCATTAAATATAAATAATGTTTCATTAGGGATGTTACAAAGTTTGAGTTAATATGTTACAAAATAACAAGGGGATATTTTTTTAAATGTATTGTTTTAAGATTAGGGTAGATGCGAAATTTTAAAGGATAGGGTTATTATACTAGAGTAAAGGAGCTAGCCTAAATTAAATAAATAATAAATAAATATATATGACACTTACACACACGGTTGGCAGCTCCCAAAGTAAGTAACATAATACTTGTGTTATGGGTGATGGACAGCTGGTAAATATACTACGTATATAATTTTAAATACAAACTTAAATATAAATATACACCCAGGCTCGAAGAACCAACAAATTGTTTATAGAAAATGTTGGCTCATGGCGAGAATAAAACACACGACCCGCGGAGCTGAAGGGTCACTAACCACTGCGACAACGGGCCCTACATAGTTATTTATCGCAACAAAAAGAAAGCTAATGAGGCTTTCAATCTCTATCTTTTTACGCATAATCTAAAGATAGTATTTAGTTGGATCAAATTGGATGATGGAAAATTTCAAAATAATTTTCCTTTTGCATAAAAAAAGTATAAACATTAGGAATTTTTCGATTAAAAATCTATCATCTTATGTCTCTTTTATTTGTAGGTCTACGGGTGACCTACTCACAGGCTATGGCTCGCCTATTCTAATCGTACATAAAAAACAAAGCCAGATAATATGTAGCATCATTTGGCTAGAAGAGGGATGATGAGAGACCCATTGTCTAATCATAGACAATAAAAAAATTGTTAATTATTTTAGAGTATTTTGATTTATTCTAAATATTGTCGGCCAAAATGCATGTTAGAATATAAAAATAATCAGTGTTCTTATTCTAATAGGCGGGGCGGCGATGGACGTTTCCAATAGCGGAAGCCGCCACCCCTGACCTATGACGAGTTTGGCCACAAGTTGGACGTTTATCGGCAGTGGTACAGAAGATAAAATTAAAAAAATAATAATAAAAAATATCCGATCACTTAAAACTGGAAAAAAAATCATACACAATAAAACCGGACATATAGGTAGCTTTATTTGCTTACTCTTTTTGTCAATGGACACATTATAAACTGGCTCCCCTACACTAGTATAATAACTCTATAATCTTGCATTGCATATAATTAATTAAATACAAATAAGACAAAAATAATACGTAAATTTTACGTTTACCAACATTCAGTGATAATAAAATATAAAGACCGGGAATAAACTGGTGGGTCCCAAGCAAATACTTGTTTTAATGTTATGTGTACGACGTTTTGTTCCGAGAAGCCTATTGTCGTGGCTAATTAAGGAGCAAGCACGCACGAATGGTAAACTCGCGTTCATTGGTTGACAGGGAAATAACAAATTTGATGTGTTAATACGTGCATGGCTGACAGAATTAAGATATTACAGAATCACAATTAATAACTTTATAGTTTGAAAAAGTAAAATTTTCTTTCTGTATAAAAATATGTAAAATTAAAAAAAGAAAAGTAACGGTTCGTTACTATCCCACTATAAGGTCGTTCGTTACCTTTATAATCCCACTGGCATTGGCCAAACCTCTTTGTTTTTGAAAAGAAGCTAAGACTCTCCACGCTTCAATACCGATTGGTAGATTTCACATATCCCCAGCATTTTCTAAAGATATTCAAGTTTCCATCACTGAAAGGCGTGTGATAAAGTGCAATTATTAAATACATGAGCTTTAACAGAAAAACTGTCTGCCTGTTTTGACAACCGTGACCCTGTCGAGAAAGTCGCACAGGCTCACCACTGGGCTACCGCAGCTTTTTAAAAAGTTATGTAATTCTTGATTTTATCACTTTGGACCGAGCAACGTTATGACACATCAAATATGATAAATGCTAATTGACCCAACATTTATACTCATCATCATCCCTGCCCTTATCCCTCTCTAAGTGAGGTCGGCACAACATGTTATAAACATATGGTGGTCTATTCTACTCAACCGGATACCACAACACGTCGGTAAAAATATGTCTTTCTTGAAACAACGTGCATGAACGTCTGAAGGTTGTACAATTCCTTCAAGCTTCGTCGTCGTATTACTTAAAATTTTTGGACTGATAGCGCTGCTCCACGTTACCTTTTTTGTAACGTGTATCAAAAGTAGAACGTCATTAATAGTATTTTATTTGTGTGTAAATATGTAGTGCCTAAAAAGCTGTGATAGCCCAGCGGCGAGACCGTGCGACTCTTTCGAGGGGACCACTAGTTCAAACCCAGGCAGACATCAATGAGTTTTTCTATTATAACTCATGTGTCTAATTGATAATTGCAATTTATCACACGCTTTTCGGTGAAGGAAAACGTCGTGAGGAAACCTGCATATCTCTGGAGAATTCTGGAGCTATGTGTAACCTACCAATCCGCATTGGAGCAGCGTGGTAGGTCTTAGCTCCAAGCCTTCTCTCCAGAAACGGAGAGAAGAGGCCTCTTCCCAGCAGTGGGTTTGTAACAGGCCGCTACTTTACTTTTTTTTATGTAGTGCCTTACAACAAACATTTGAAAACCCGTTGTTCAAAGCGTTAACTTGGCAGCCATTTTAGTTACGTTCGTAGTAGCCAATGCTAAGTTTAGACTCTTAAACTCGACTATAAAAAAAGATATACTCCAAGATTTTGAGCATATCGTTTGGTCATTAGAAATAAAGTGCTTAACTTGGAGAACTGATCCAAGTTATAATCAAAATGCGTTATCCGACCCGTGACGTTAGTAATCTACAGGGGTCGTTAAATAAGTTATGTATAATTATGCGATATATTCGCTCGTCACGTAGCAAAGCGGATGGCAAAAACACGCTTCGCCCCATTTCTTACATAATTATTTACGTACAGTTCTTCGGAAATGGAAATTATTGTTTTTATGTTCAGAAACGGTTCGGATACCGTTCTGAAATAGGATTTTTAATGCGTTCTCTAGTGATGGATATCCACCGCTAGATCTAGGTCTTTACTCGGTTGTGTATTTGTGAAGCTGGCTGCATATAAATACAACATAATAAAAAAGAAAAATGAACTATATTATCATAGAGTTGTGACAATTACAGAATAAATTAAAAATAAATAATGGGATGAAACTTTTATACGTCTTTGTCTAATCACACTTAAAAAAGAGACAGATTGATCACCCTCATTTGCTTACTCTTTATTGTAATATGTCATATTTTAGGTTGGCTTCCCTTCTCAAGTACAATAACCATTATTATAGGGTACTAGGTTTTGCCCACGGCTTCGCTCGCGTAGAGTTTGGTCTGCCACATTAAGTTTCGTGATAATACAAAATTTAAGATGTCTAACTTCAAAACAAAAGGATTGCATACAATTTTCGCGCGCGGCGCATATTAGACACTATATAGCGCTCCATTTAAGTCAATCATATCATGATAACTTTAAAACTATTCGGCCAAATTACTTAATGAAAAGACAAAGTTTATCTACATGAAATACTGAAAGCGACAAATGTATTGATTTTTATAGGAATTTGATAAATAATACTAAAATATAAATATAACTAAAATACTAAAATATGCATTGTAAAATAGTATCTAATTTAATGAACTTTATGATTCACAATTTTGGTCATAGTGGCTTCCACATAAAAGCTAGATATATGCTGTCGCGGACTTTTATTTAGAACTATTTAAGATAAATAATACTACGGTACATCATCTTTGTGTGATCAGTGTGATCAACTTGAATGGTTTAGGCAGCGTTCGCCTAGATAGCTCTCAGAGGCCAGATTTTTTCCGACTTCATTGACATGTATCGTTACATTACATAAAACTATTACAAATTGTAGCCTATATGTTATTCTGATGTATGACCTATATAACTGTAAAGTTTTAACAAAATCGCTCCAGTACTTTTCTCGTGAAAGAGTAAAAAACATCCATCCATACTCACAAACTTTCGCATTTATAATATTAGTAAGATAAGATAAGATAAGATAAGATAAGATTACACGCTGCTATTAATATTTATTGAATACTGACTGTGCCAATAACGTCTTCGCCCGCATGGAATTCAGTGATTTATGAAATTTTTCCCGAATTTTTGAAATTTTTAACATAAAAGTATGTAATGTGAGTTAACCGTGACAGATAGAGACATGATATCGCGCACTTTTTTGTAGTATTTTGTGGGCAAGTTTAATACTGATTGATGAATTTTATTGTTGGAGACGGGGTACATAGGCTATAGAGTTCATTGTTTATTGTCTGCGATATCACTTGTTGCTAAGATAAAAATCAAAAGAAAGAAACGTAAGAACCAAAATATTAATTCATTCTTCATTTACAACTACAACTGTACCAAATTTCGTAGTCCTCGTTCGCGTAATTTTTATAATAAGGTGTACAAAGTGAGTGAAGCAAAAGCTCTCATCTAAACTAAGAGAAACCATTTTGTTTTTAAATACACTCATTAAAAATATTTGTAACAATATAATGAGCAGAGATCTCTATCGAAGGGATAATTTGAACCTTGTACACATTTTTTTTATTTATAATGTTTTTTTACCTTTCTTCCGTGGTACATAAATAATAATATATAAAAATTTGTTGGTTCTTCAAGCATGGGTGTGTATTTGTATATAAGTATGTATTTAAAATTATATATGTAGTATATCTACCAGTTGACCGTAACCCGTAACACAAGTATTAAGTTACTTACTTTGGGGATGGACGATTGGAGATGGTGTGTGTAAGTGTCCCATATATTTATTTATTTAATAATAAAGTAAATAAAATTCTGTATTTACTGATTGAATAAAAATTAGTTTATATACATAATATTCAATCAAACTCAGTTACACACCTACATTTTACTATTTTCACTAAATAAACGACTAAGTGGGCTTCATTCCTACTCCAAGTAGTATGGGTTTATACATATTCATAAAAAACCGCTATCTGTGTAAACATGTTACATTAAATACACTCTTATCGTTAATAATCCCACTGTTGCCCATTAAAATGCCTAAGATATTCCATTATTCTTAAGTTATCTACAAAAATACCTATTCCCCACAATTTGTAGCGCGAACCTTGCAAATGTTCAATTAATCTGCCATCGTCGATTTGCGCGTATGGCCATCGGTGAAAGGGGTATAAATCTCGGCGGTTTATATATTTAACTGTGCTTAGGATGCATGCACACTTGTTGCGTCTTCTTGTTTGATGCACAAGTTCTGGTACCTTTATTTTAACCGTCTGACATGCTCACAGCCCTAATGTCTGCATTATCTCACTGCCAAAGCTCTACTAGTGCTAAGAAAGGACACCCTAAGGGTGCCTTCTATAAGGCCAAACCAACCAAGGCTTAGGGGATGTGCAGTGAACGGCAGATGGTATAACTGTAGCTTCATTTGACGATTCAAAAGTGCTTTAAAAAAGGTTATTTGAATATAGATTATTTTGATTTAATTAGTCATCACGCCGTCGGGAGTGTCGTGTGAAAAGCCGATAGCGATCGAAGTCTGAAACTGGGACCTCTTGTTCGCCGGCAACAAAAATACAACAAAACAACCCGCACAACACTGAACAACAATACAACGCCGTACTAAAATAGTATCAATACAATTTTTATATATTTACATTCGCAGTTTGATTTTCTATATTTCTGATGGGTCTTACCGAACTACAACTTTAGGTGGGAGCAACTGATATATGTGTTAACTCTTCGACTTTAACTCGGCGTTTTCAAAGTATGCCTTCGAGGTATGTTTATAGCGATGATATAAAATGATTGTACAACAAGACAAAATAGATATACATATATTTGAGATACCTTACTTTATTTTACTTTACAAGGTCTATGTGGAGATCGATGGACCGAATGAACCGACTAAGTATCATGACTTCTCAATATATCTACAGTAATATATTATTTGTGCTGGAAAATATTCGCTTACATAGTGAAAATAGCAGAGATATGACACACAGACTAGAAACGGTCATAATCTAATGACGTCTAACTCGCGCCTGAAGAATGAAGAAGGTCCGAAAATCATTTGTCGGTCTCGGCACACGTTTTTAAAACAAAATTCCTCAATATTATCTACAGACTAGCCTTTACGCAGGTTTAGAAATTAACTTTAAATCATGCTGCTACATAAAAACTTTATATACAATTGAGGATTATTTGAGTGATAGAAGCATATTTTAACTGCATTAAGCTACAAGGCTGCAACGATTAACATATAAAGAATTAATCAAATTGTATTTTTTTAAAGATTATCCGGCAAGTTTCTTGCTGGTTCTTCTCGGTTAGAGCAAACTTCCGAATCAGTGGTAAATTTTTGAAAAACATTTGTCGATTCAAAAGTAGTGACAACAGTCTACATAAATTAATAAATTAATTATTTGTAAAATTTAATCTAAATTATTTGGAATTATATAACTATTCCCGACATTATACATTACACATTATTTTTATTTCTTGTCATGTAAAAGATATAATATAAAATTGTAATTTGGGTTTATTTAATTGTATATTTTGGTTATTTTAAAGAATATTATACAATCTAGACTGTATATATTTTGATACTGTAATGATAAATTAGATCGCTTAAAATATTTATAATGACAAATATTGAATGTGCATGCCTTTAAGTGACGTGTTCACCCAGAACAAAAATTTATACACTAAATATGTAATTATATAATTGTAACTGTGTTCATTTCGTTGGTGTGTCATAAATAAATAAATAAATAATATTTTTAATTTGAACCATGGACAACCATAATCGGGTAACAATAAGAGAATTGATTAAGTCTCAGCGTTCATGAAACTAACCTTAGATTGTATCTTATTTCGATTCTCGGTATTCAAACTTTGCATGCGATGTAAGTTATTTATAAATACTTTCATTAGCGCTTGCTATTGAGCAGGTGAGGTTGATAAAATATCTATGCGTTGTTTGTTTGCCTGTCGCCATTATCTATAGGCCTTTCGCCTCGGTACTTTCAGAATCCCTTTGTATTAAGTTGCACGGCTGTGTCGAGCTCTAAATATAATAAATAATAATTATAGGATTATTACATACACGGCCGTGCGTCCCAAAACAAATTTACATAATACTTGTGTTATGGGTGACCGATAACTGTCAAATATATACATATAAATTTTAATACTTACATACGTTAATTACACCCAGACTCGAATAGAATAAATTAGAAAATTCGAATCTGAAAAAATCTGGTTTTTTTTTTTGAGTTAACTTTTTGTTATAAAAAATTAATAGCAATCCCAACAACAACACTGTAGTGTCTTTTCTGCATTCTAATTCTCTAAATTATATTTTGCTTGCTTTAACTATATCTCCGAGATTGACGACTCAAAAGTGCTTGTAAAAGCCAATTTGAATAATTTGAATTTGAAGGTGAAAAATTGTCATTTTAAATCTAGACGTGTGATATGTGTTTAATTATATCGTTCATCGGCCGTAAATAAAGGCGCATCTATCATAAAGCATCGCATAAATTATGTTTTGAGATAAACGGGTTTGAACTTTGAAGTTCCAATTGCTAAAGAAAATGCGTAAAAATCGTTTGCTTAAACGAATGGCCTTATATTGAATTGTGTTCTGCCGGTATTATTGCTGAATATAAAGTGTATAAGCTGTGATAGCCCAGTGGTGAGACCGTGCGACTCTCTAGAGACGAACATAGGTTCAAACCCGGGCAGGCACCAATGAGTTTTTCTATTAAAACTCATGTGTCTAATTCATAATTGCAATTTATCACACGCTTTTCGGTGAAGGAAAACATCGTGAAGAAACCTGCATATCACTAGAGAATTCTGGAGATATGTGTAACCTACCAATCCGCATTGGAGCAGCGTGGTAGGTCTTAGCTCCAACCCTTCTCTCCAGAAACGGAGAGAGGAGGCCTATTCCCAGCAGTGGGATATTAACAGGCTGTTACTTTACTTTACTTTACTACTTTATAAAGTGTATTTTGTGACTGGCCCGTTGGCGAACTGGGTAATGAACCTGCCCACAGCTAGCGGGTTGCGGGTTCGATCCCGCCGAGGGCCAACATTTTCTATAAACAATTTCTTCGTACCAGGACGTATATTTGTAATTTAGTATGTATTTAAAATTATATATGTCAGTATATCTACCATTTGGGGTGGAACTATCGTGTGTGTAGGTGTCCTATATATTTATTTCATCATGATCATCCTCTTGCCTTTATCCCACTCTAAGTTGGGTTGGCACAACATATTAAAAATATGTTGTCACATGATTTGGCTACGTATTTTACGACCGGCCGCCTGACTGACGTCACTTACCTTAGTCGTATTTTACGACACCCCGATCATTAAGGAGGGTGGTTTATTCTACTCAACCGGATACCATACGGTGTGTCCCATATATTTTTTTATTAATATTTTACACGTATACCTAGTCTTAAACACGTTTTTGAATTGTGCCACTATTGCAGATCATGAGCGATATATTTAGAAAAAGGGTAGCATAAATCAAGTACAAAGGTTGTTTGTTATTCAAAGCGGTCGAAGCATCGCTGGTCAGTATTCAAGATGTTCAGATTACCGGGAATCAGACGCGGTCTCCGCAAATATGCAAATTAATCAAGTACATCTATTGGTTATAAAATGTGATTCTCCGGTGTCTATGCGATACGATACTTGTTTCTTTCAACCTATATTCTCGGTAACCAGGGTGTTTAAGACTCAAACTATTAATAAAAATAGTAATACTAGCTGGCAGTTTTTTTATTTTATTAGACACACAAAACAGTAAAATAAATATATGATGTAAACTAACTATTATAACTGTAAACTAAAATGTACTAAATTTTTCAAATTTATAATGAAGTTGCTTGTCAAAATTTGCATGTTCATATACTGTTTAAGACTCACTATTGCTAGCAATGTTGAAACTGGCTGGAAATTATCAGGTATATAATAGAAGGAATTCATATTAAGAAGGGTTTCTATGGTGAAATAATATAATATATTATTGAATGTCAATAAAGAAAATCTGGGTTCAAAAGTATCTTTTCTATTTATTTGTATTGGAAGTTATTCATGCTTATGAAAATTATTCATATACTAAAGAAGGAAATAAAAACATGTTGCAATGAAAAACTAATTCTAAATTAATGCTAAGTATTATAATATAGTAATCTTATAAAAAAAAACTGATATTTGGTATTAATAATTAATTAAGTGACACAATTACACTATTAAACAGCACTACGAGAAGGTAATACAACATTTAAAATCCTTTTAAATGATAAGTTTAAAATGTAAACTTAGGGCATTCGTTTTTTAAAATAGTTATTATAGAGTTACTGTTTGTTACTTAAGACTGAGAATTCAAATAGTTCAACAAAAATGGGTTGTCAAATATATCTTTTACAATTATTGATTGGACCTTCCTAAAATAAATTTATTCACAGGGACTTATAGTTCTAACCATGGGATACCATAGACGATAACAGGATTCTTATCCATAAAAGTGGTGTTATTTAATCCGAAAATAATTTCAATCGACGTGGCGTTCGGAAAGTTACGCGACATCTTTTCAACGAAATAAAAGCGTGTGATAAAAGTTTTTAACAGAAAAACTCAGTGATGTCTGCCCCGGGTTTGAACCCGTGACCCTTAGAAATAGTCGCACGGTCTCATCGCTAACCTATCAGAGCTGTTCGCATAATACGTATAAATTCTTAAATGATAAATAAAAAGGAAAAAAAAAGCTAAAATAAATCTTAAAATGAAAACAGAAGAAGAAACTCAAGTGTCACTATCAAAACATCTTGTATATAATCTCTACAACCATTTATTAGCAGGTTACCGCCTACGGAAGTGTTTTATATGCCATCTTCACGGTTGAAAACTTTACTACGAATAGTAGATTTAACTGCAAGATATCATCTCCAAATGTTCCCATCAAAGTGATAATGTAAAAAGTTTGAAAATAAGTTTCTTTTCTCTAAATGCAACTGACATTTAACATATTTTAATAACAAAATTGTACAAGGGCGTAACCAGAATTCTATACTTTTTATATATTATCAGAAAATATAGACTATTTTTTTTCGTAATCATGGTATTCAAAATATAAAGTAATTTTAATGAACACATTTGTAATAAAGGTGAGGTACATTATAGTTCTTATGCAAGCCTTTTATAGTGTCAATATATATATTTTTTTTTATAAATATATGGGAAATTTACACAACGGTCGTCCGTCCCCAAAGTAAGTAACTTAATACTTATGTTATGGGTGACGAACAACTAGTGAATATACTATATATATATAAGTTTAAATACATACTTAAAAACAAATACACACCCAGGCTCGAAGAACCAACAATTTGTTTATAGAAAATGTTGGACCTCGGAATCGAACCCGCGACCCGCGGAGCTGAAGGCAGGGTCACTACGCACAGCGCCAACGGGCCAGTCAATATGTTGCGACTTGACCTTTTCCCAGTGTTACAGTTTTCAGTGTAAGGGGGGGCAGCTGCCTCCCTTCCCATACCTCGCTACGCCCATAAAATTGTATCTAATAAAGATAAACTTTACGATCTTGTAGTTGGTCAACATTAACAAATACTTTATTAAGCCACATCGTTCTTTATGCTTAAGTAAAGAATACATTTTATCCAGATGTATTTATTTTATTGTATTATTTTTTATGCTCAAACCGTAATATATCTCGATCGTCTTCATTCAACTAGGCTACACTCATATTAACCGGACAACACAAATTTTCCAGTGCTATACTCAAATAGATCCATGGAGCTACTATAATGGAGTACGAAAACCCGCCTAAATAAATAAATAAATGTATGGGACACTTACACACACGGTCATCCGACCCCAAAGTAAGTATTTTAATACTTGTATTATGGGTGACGGACAACTGGTAGATATACCCATATATAATTTAAATACATACTTAAATACAAATTAACAAATTGTTTATAGAAAATATTCTAAAATATAAATTATTAATATATTCTATTCCATATTACAATAAAGAGGAGGCAAATAAGGTTGATCTATTTGTCTCTATTTTTTATGTGCGAATAGACAAAGATGAAGTATACGAGTGTCATCTTCCCTCTCATTATTTAGTATGTCACTATCACTTACAGACCTGCCTATGGCTTCCCTACACTAATAGCAATAAATCTATGAATAGGTCACATTATATTCAATTAGAGCGTACTGAACTATACATGAAATAAAAAAATTATATTAGGAAAAGTGGAGGGCGAAAACGATAGTCAGACAAAATATCCAATCAAATTGATATACACGTCAGCACCACTCTACATCGCGCTACCGATCGTACATGGAGACGCGCCGTAGAATTAACAACACACATCACATCCTTAGCAGTGAAGGATCTATTTGGAAGAAGAAACACGAAACAATAATTGGCTAGACCACCCTCCAAAGGACTTGATTTAACGAATATTCCTATTGAACTTTGCTAAACTCAATTATATTCCATAAAGCGTACTACACTATAAACCGTATTATATTCAACTAGACCGTACTAAACTCAACTAAACCGTGTTATATTCAACTAGCTGGGCCTACGAAAATCAGTGTATTTTACATTTACAACGGCGCAACCTCTTCAACACAATTTGCAATAAAAAACCTATATCAAACTAAACAGTACTAAACACAACTCGACCTTATTACTTGAAACTCAACTGTGCAACAATCAAGAAATCCTTAGAAGAATGGAGTTATAGCACAGTCAATCGAATAATCACAATCCCATCATTAAAATTCAAAAAAAAGTTACATAATATAACTTTTTTTCCCATTTTTCACTCGCAGAAAGTAACAATCGTTTTTTAATTGCCACATTAAGCCAAGGTTTGTGGTATCAAGTTCGACGCCCGTTCCGGTCCGGCGCTGGTAGCGTGTGAGCGAGCCTTTATTTCGGGAAGCCATTGTTATTTTCTATTGCATATAATCTTTATAATTATAGACCACGGGTGGCTTAGATTGCTTACAGACAGATAAAAAGCTATTTAGCTTAAAGCTGCAATATGTTAGTACAATCAGAACAATGACCTAATAAGACGTACTTTATTATAGAATCTATGACGGAAAAATAATATGAAAGAATTATAATCAATGATAGATTTATCTATAATGACAAAGTATTTGTACAATTAAAATTAATTAAAATTAAACGTAAAAACGAGTAATACACTGTTTTTATTTAAATTAATTCAAATTATTAAACTAACTACACCGGGTTTGGTTTCACGATGGCTGACTTGGATACTAATTATTAACTCTTGAACATGTTTGTCAGGTCCCTTTGTCTTGAGAACTTTGGGCCATTTATCTTGTCTATGATACAGAGGAACTTACAGTGAAGGTCCTATAACATTTGATAATTCCGTTTTGAAGATTATTACCCTACAAATTTATATCAGTTATTACGTACTGGTATATGATCTATATTATATGCAAGCAAAAATGTATCAATACTGACAGGACGTAACAAAATGTTTGTTCAATCTCCTCCAATTACAAATCCACGAGCCAGTAATGTTTCGGGAACCTGATAGTAACAAAATCATCCGCAAAGGCTAACCAAACAAGTGACCGAAATGCAGAGCTTCAATCGCTATCGCTACAATCACCGACCCACCTTTAAAATAATTATTGATATTCACCTTACCTTCTTCATACTCTAGAATAAAGCTATACTCAGATATGGAAGTCGAATTAAGAACACAAAAAGCTTTAAGATCATTACGTTACACGCTAATCGAGTAAACCGTATGAAACAGGCAACATCTCTATGAAGCTTTCTACCATGTATTTGTTATACAACGCTGATGTAATCATGCGTCATCCTTTGGAGGTCGAACAACTAGTATTTCTAGTTTCCTTATTTGATTTGACAAATGTTGATTAAGTTAGTTGCCGGTTGTAATGTGCAAGTATTTGCCAATGAGTTACCAAAGAATGATATTACTTTCATTCAACTCTGTAGCCCATATGAGAGCTTGTAGGCAACAAATTTTTGAATGATTATCGTCAAATGAGCTGTGATAGCCCAGCGGCGAAATCGTGCGACTCTTTCAAGGGGAACGCGAGTTCAAACCCGGGCAGGCACCAATGAGTTTTTCTATTAAAACTCATGTGTCTAATTGATAATTGCAATTTATCACACGCTTTTCGGTGAAAGAAAACATCGTGAGGAAACGTGCATACCTCCAGAGAATTCTGGAGATATGTGTAACCTACCAATCCGCATTGGAGCAGAGTGGTAGATCTTAACTCCAACCTTTCTCCGCAGAAACAGAGAGAGGGGGCCTATTCCCAGCAGTGGGATTGTAACAGGCCGCTACTTTACTTTACTGTCGAGTGTTCACAAATATGTTTTAAAAACTGTTTCTATGTCTTTATGGAAAAATGAACCATCCTTGACAAAAGAGAATCTATCTATACTTATTATAAAACAAAGTCCCAAAAAGCTGTAATCAATTTTCTCAAAATCTACTGAACAGTTTTCACCAAAAGATAGTGAAATACTTCCGGATGGTTTAGGTAAATAGTACATATCGGTATTATGTAAATTGTGTTGAAAAGATCGCGCAGTTGTTAAAAAACTTGCTTGCTGGGAGCTTTAGTAGCTTGCGCTGCATATACCAGCAGAGATACGCTAAAGCAATCTATTAGAGAATTGTAGATCTATAAAACTAATACAAAAAAGTCCGCGATAACATGTCTTTATCTGTTATGGTTAACTCACAATAACTACTTTTATGTTTAAAGTTTGAATTCTAGAAAAAAATTGTGACACGCAGATTATCACGCGGGCGAAGTCGCTGGTACAACTAGTATTAAATAAGAGTTGTTCCCTCTATTATTGTACAATACGTAGTTGAGAACATAGTAAACAGAGACTTGTTAACTATTGTAGACTTGACATAACTTATAAGTTTCTTATTCGTTCAATCTGTTTACTTTAAACCCATTTTTGATTTTTAATAAGAAGTTAAAATATTATGTACTTATTATTATATTATCAAATACAGTATGAAATAACCAAGTTTTCTTTCCCAGGATCTGATGTCAAAATCGAATGCACGCCAGAGTACATGCGGGTCAAAGTGCCTATGGATGGTGACAGAAAGATAACCTATCTCGATCAATTGAAAGGTAAGTGGGGTTTTTATCCGAAGAGTCGCTATACTTGATCAATTACAATAAAAATGAATATTGCTTTAGTGTACTTAGTAGTTGCAGTTTTTGTACTTAGTACCATACCGCCGTGTGGTATCCGGCTGAGTAGAATAGACCACCCTCATTTATTACCGAGGTGTCGTAAAAGGCGACTAAGGTAAGTCGTGCCGCCGTGTGGTATCCGGTTGAGTAGAATAGACCACCCTCTTTCATACCGAAGGGTCATAAAAAACGACTAAGGTAAGTTTACGTCAGCAGGCGGCCGGTCGTAAAATACGTAGCCAAATCATGTGACAACATGTTTGTAACATATTGTGCCGACCCCACCTTGAGTGGGATAAGGGCAGGAGGATGATGACATATTGATTCATTGGATGACCTTGATTGATTGCGCAGTCGTTAGTACTTGTTATTATACTTAAAGTAGGGAATTTAATGTAAAATGTGTCATAATATTATACTACAACTAGCTTACCGGGCAAACGTTTGGCTATATAAAATATTTTTAGGTATATATTTTATAGTCCAACCAAAAATTTAAAAAATGTTAGGGTTTAGCAACCCTCAATACTCAGGGGAATGAAAAATAGATAGTAATCGATTCCCAGACCTTCTGAATATGTATATAAAATTTTATTAATTGTTCAAGCCGTTTCGCAGGAGTACGGTAACTAACACGAATAATATAGTTTTATTATCGTCGGCACTTTTATCATCTTTTACAATGTAAAACAGTAGTTATATTGGCATAACTATATTAGTTAGATATAGTATCGCTGACGTTTTGTTGTCACATGATTGGGCTACGTATTTTACGACCGGCCGCCTGCCTGACGTCAACCTACCTTAGTCGCATTTTACGATCCCTCAGTAAGGAAGAGAAGGGCCTATTCTATTCAACCGGATACCACAGGGTGGGTCTACTTACCTTTGTCGCGTTTTATGACACCTCGGTAAGAAAGTACCTTAGTCGTGGTCTACAAAAGATAAATAATAAAAGATAAACACTATGTCAATTTGACGTTCCAAATTAGTAAAAATCTCCTAACTTTCACAATTCTTTCGGGAAAATGTAATCTCTCTTCGAAACTTTTGATATGTAAACAATATAGACGATTCTCACTAGAGGAGCTTAGAATTCGAGGCCATATAGGCATGTGCTTGTTTGTGTCCATATATGACGATATTTATGGCTCGAAACAGCCACGAGCGTTATCTCACGGATGTATTTTATTGTTTATGTTAAAACAATAAACTATAGATAACTGGCCCGTTGGCGCAGGTGACAGTGATTCTGCTTTCAGCTCCGCGGGTCGAGGGTTCCAACGTTTTCACAAATTTCTGGTTCTTCAAGTCTGAATGTTATATGTTTAATTTATAGAATTATGCGTTACTTTGCGTCCATAATACAAAAGTAATAATGAAATTATTGTGATATAATCCGCGATTAAGTAAATAGAAAATATATTATATGATGTTATATCTCGACGTAAGACGCATAAAGTCTTACCTTTTTACATAGCCAATTTAAGCTCGTCGACCTCTTTCTAACAATCTAAGAATTATGTTTCATTCTAAATTAGTAACGAAGATACAGAGTTGCGAAATGCGTCGTATGTGACAAATTTCCGAAAAAATAAGCTTTTTCTAATAAAATAAGGTAAATTTTATATTGAACGTATAAATAATCAAAAGGTATAAGCGTACAATGTTAGCAATATGTCATTTAGAGTTATATGTAATAAAGGAAAATACCAATCCGATTAGTTTACAAATTTCCTTTTGGCTCTCCTGAAAACTCAACAAAACACACATTAGACCTTATGCGTCTCACGGCGAGAAATGTGGAGTGGTTTATCCGTTTTCATACCTGATACATGCAGGTGTGATGAGGTTCCTTTATTGAAAGACTACTTTTGTCTTGGACGTACTCTTTATTACTGCTCTTTATTACAAAGTTACAATCATATTTAAACTAATACAATATACCACTACACAGGGTTCTCAAAAACACATGCACAACATACCTACAACAAACAAACGACAAAATCGCAAAGCTTAAAAACCCTGCATATATCAAGTATGAAATCGAATAGTCTACTCTACATTTAGCATTACACCCTCAATTGCTTTCTCTTTATTGTAATATAGCACAGTTTAGACTGGCTTCCCTACCTACCCCTATATTCTATTCTATGAAGAAAATAGCTAGCAATATAAATCGCGAAGATCTTAAAACAAATGGCTGTTGAGCGGTAATAAATAGATGCCCTTAAATTCCACACTATAAATTTTGGACGTACATACTGACAGCTGAATGGAGAGCGACACACGCGCAGTATTTGTAAGTTAAAGCAGTAGGCGGCATTTGAAATGATAAACAATTCATCGTATGTAACAAAGCAAAGTCGAAATGGATTTATGATGTCTAAATTACTTTTATATATCGGTTTACATCATCTTCATCCTCCTGCCCTTATCTCACTCTAAGTGGGGTCGGCGCAACATGTTACAACATGTTGCGCTGACCCCACCTAGTAACATGTTGTAGATATGTTGATTGACTTGATTTGACTACGTATTTTACAACCGGCCGCCTGCCTGTCGTCAACTTACTCTAGTCGTATTTTACGACCCCTCGGTAAGAAAGAGGGTGGTCTATTCTACCCAAACGGTTGCCACATGGTGGGTCGACTTACCTTAGTCGCCTTGTACGACACCTCGGTAAGAATGAGGGCGGTCTTTTCTACTCAGCCGGATACCACACAGCGGGTCAACTTACCTTAGTTTTTTTTTACAACACCTCGGTATTAAATGAGGGTGGTCTATTCTTTTCAGCCGGATACCAAACGGCGGGTCGACTCACCTTAGTCGCCGTTTACGACACTTCGGTTAGGAAATGTGGATGCTCTATTCTACTCAGCTGGATACCACACGGCATTTTTATAGATTGGCTTACAATAATAGAAATCACGTCATCTACTGGTCGGTGGTCTAACTAGTATAGGGTGCCACTATTCAGATATTCCTACATTAATCAATTAGCATATATACCAAAAATTTACCAGACATTTACAGATTTTCTTACTCATGTTTACAAAAAACCTCTTGGTATTTTGGAAATTAGTAAAATAAGATTTTATTTCACCTATTTATATGAACTTTTGATGCTTGCCAAGTCATGTGTTATCCGACTGAGTAGAATATACCACCCTCATTTCTTACTTTAGTGTCGTAAAAGGCGACTAAAGTAAGTTGATGTCTGGTAGGCGGCCGGTCGTAAACCACGTAGTCGAATCATTATCATACACTTAGAGTGGGATAAGGGTAGGAGGATGATGATGTAGATAATATTAATTAATCTATATTCACGTAATTGTTATTTGAAAATATAACTTTTGATCTATGGTTTTGCATCTGAATTATTTGTGGCACAGTTATTAAAAGACATCTATTCTTATACCATCTATATATCTTATACCAGAGTTCGAATTATAATTATAATTTTGTGTTACAGACTACAGCCCATGCGAGCCGACAATAGAGGGTGATGTAGCTATTTACATGCTCGACCTCCAGGATTACCGCAAGTGTGCCGTAACAAGGGTGCTAAACAAGTACACCGTGAGTAAAATATTTTTTTTTTATTGTTGGGGTAATACCAAATATACTAATATATGAACGCAACGGTGGACTGACGACCACAAAAAGGTCGCGGGGAGCCGCTGAATGAAGGGGAGCGGATGAATATACCTTAAAAAGACCTAGTATATCACTGAAAAACAAGAAACTCTACTCATCCCATACCATTTTCCCATTTCCATACCCATTTTCCCATACCCATACCCAACCATATTCATCAGCGATAACAAAATAAAATGATACATAGCGAAAAAGCCTTTCAGACGAAAAATAAAAATAAATTTATTTTTCTATAATCCAAGATGGTATATATAATGCTAAATGTAGAATGGACTATCCGTTTTCATACCCGACACATGCAGGATTCATAAAAACACATGCACAAACCTCCACCATCGGCACCAAAATACACATTTTTTTTTTCGAACTGACTGTATGCTGTTAGCCCTAACGGCTTTTACAGCGTCACCGGACGGGACGGGCGAGCGCAGAAGCATCGCCGAGATTGTGAAATGCAGAGAGTAAAGCGCAGAAGCTCTACTAACGTCGGGGAACGTCGTCCTAAGGGTGCCTCCTGTGAGGCCGGACCACGGCTTAGGGCGACGCGTAGTGGAGGGCTGATGGTATGACTTTGATTAGTCAGTGCGACGTCGGAAGGATTTTGACAGCACCAAAATACACAAGAACTACACACGTTCACTATCACAAACTCAACAATCGTTTCGCTCCGTAACCGACGCATCATCAAGAGATAGACTCCTCGACAAAATCAGTCACAAAAATAAGACTATTAAAGACAAATGTCAATGAATACCAAAATTATCTACCTCCTTTCTACACTAAATTTAATTTTTATAAGGATAATATAAATTCACGCCGTGTGGTATCCGGCTGCATAGAATAGACCACCCTCATTTCTTACCGAAGTGTCGTAAGAGGCGACTAAGGTAAGTTGACGTCAGGCAGGCGGCCGGTCGTAAAATACGTAGCCAAATCATGTGACAACATGTTTGTAGCATGTTGTGCCGACCCTACTTAGAGTGGGATAAGGGCAAGAGAATGATGATGATGAAGGATAATATAAATTCGTGATAGCCAATAGTAAAAATTCTGCCATTAAATATTAAAGGCAGAATGTCTATATTATAGGCAAAAGATCAGAATTACTATTGTCTATTACGAACCGACATGAAGAATATATTTTTCCAAGATCTATTGCGATTTATCAGACGTGATGATTTTTGGAAATAACCTAAACTATGAGACACATACATGCCCATACATCGAAGTGGATCTTAATCTGTGAATATTGAGTACCGTAGGTTCCCAGGACCGGTTACAAAAGCAATCTCACTTCCTAGTTGTAAAAAGAAACAATATATTCTAGTATAAAATTGAACCGCATACAGTAAGCAATCTCAAAGGCAACTGGGCACAAAAAACTAGGAAGAGGAAGCGGGCGGGATCGCAAAGAAAAACTAGTCTTTCCCTTGTTATTAGCCTTTAAAGATAGGTTTGATGTTTCTTCACACATACTATCGTTTAGTAATGACTTTACTCGTTCTTTTAAATGGATATTAATGGATGTTTATTGTATATTAAATAATGATCTCTTTTCGGCATTTATAGAAATGAATTGCATTATAGTAATGAATAGGCATTGCATTTGCAATTATCAATGAGCTGGTTGATCCTATCGTAACGCTATTCTTATCCTGTTAACACGTTTAAATAGTAATGCCGCAATCACACTAATAATGAGTTGACTTCATTCTATCGTACTGCTTGAACAGGTGAAGTCAGCTAAATAAATGAAACCAAAGGAGTCCATTCCTGAAAATTCACGATTAAAAAATATATATATTTTTATGCATATGGTTTACCCACGGGCGGATTAAGTTGGCAGATCAGAATGAATCTCCAACCTACATATCCTTGAAATATACCAGTAGACAAAATTCCGATTAATAACTCAACTGATATTTTCCAATTAAGTTCGTGGAAAATACCCATAAAAATTATCAATTAGAATTTCGGGATATAAAAATAATTCTAAAAATCCTCAAACATAAACTTTGTTTTTAGGATGTTTCGGTATTACGTTTTTAAGGGACAACATAATAAAGACAAAAACAAAATCGGGATAATATATAATATTTAAGATAAAAGAGAAACAATTGTTCAATATAAAAAGTGGCTATTAAGAATATTAGTTAAAAAGTATAGTAAACTTGAAGCTAAAGTGTATCTAAATAGTTTAATTATACACGACAAGCTCTACCTGCGACTTAGTTCGCATCAACTTAAATATCTTTAATTATGTACTTTTTTTTCACAGTCAAATGTTTTTTTTGTTTCCTTAAGGAAAACGGTTTTTTACCTAATACTTATTTCGCCCGCGTGTGAAATCAGTGTGTCACGAAGTTTTTCTCTCTAACGATCTTAAAACGTCTATAAAACGGTGAAGCTAACGAACACATTTATTTCGATAAGGATTGATACTGAACAAAAGAAAAGATGATGATGCTTCGGTTGCGAGGCGAAACGATTGTTGAGTTTGTGATAGTGAACGTGTGTAGTTCTTGTGTATTGTGGTGGAAGTGGTGGAGGTTTGTGCATGTGTTTTTACGAATCCTGCATTATCGGGTATGAAAATACGGATAGTCCACTATACATTTAACACTATATATATTTTCTATTTACTGTATCGCGGATTATAGAAAAATAATTTTATTATTACTCCTGTATTATGAATCTCCGCAAAGTAACGTCTGATTCTATAAATTATTAAAAGAAAAGTCTTACAAATAACTTAATATTTTTAATTGAACTTTTGGTACGAAAAAGTAGTTATCGTGAGATAACTATAACAGACAGAGAAATGCTGTCGCGGACTTTTTGTAACATTTTTGTAGATCTACAATTTCCTATAACATATACCTCTGCTGGTTTACACGGCGCTTGCGACTAAGGCTCCTTTATTATTAACCTAATGTTACACTTCACTATTGTAGACACATTGAACGCTGACACTAGGCTGACTAGAATAGGCCCAACTGGCTTATTTATAACCTTTGTTGTTTGCATTCCCGTTTCCGTTTTATGACACAAATGACATTCGACTACTTCCGTCTCCCACAAATTAATCAATTATACCTATTAATTATGTTTCTTATTACATAATGGTAAATGTATTTAAGAGTATTTATAAGAATATTTAACAGAATATTTAACACTAAATCTTCCGGAAGAATTCCAATTGCACATCTTTTGATAAAAACCAAGACAAACAGTTTTTGGGGACTTTGTTTTATAATAAGTATCGGTATATAAGCTTTAATTGTACCAAACTTCAATAACATTGCTCAAACTCTCAAGTTTATAATATTGATAACGAAATGTTCGATGTTATAATTTCCAGGGCAAACGCACATTTTATCACAAAATCGTGATAGACGACAGTATAGACGGCCGTGAACTAGTCACAGTGAGGTGTACCGTGATTGGAAAACAGCACGCGGTCTCCAGAAGGGCGGTAGAAGATTTCCCGTTAAATTTCAGCGAACCTGAGTAAATATTATTTCTTTAATCACTTAACTTTTACCTCATTTTATTGTAGAATCCAATTTTGTTGGTAGAAAACGCAAAATACTATCAACGCTATAAGAGTAGTCGTCACAAGTGGCACTGACCTGCCTTCAGCTTCGTGAGTCGCGAGTTCGATTCCCGCATAGGGGCATTTTCTATGAACAATTTGTTGATTATTCCAGTCAAGGTGTATTTATTTAAGTATATCTTTAATTATACATGTGTCTCGAGTATGAAGTAACTTTGGATGTGATTGTCTCATATTTATTATTTACTTAATATAATGTCTTATTATATTATGCTCCTATTACAATGAAGCTGTGATAGCTCAGCGGTGAGACCGTGGTACTCTTTCGAGTGGGTCACAAGTTCAAATCCCGGGTAGACACCAATGAGTTTTTCTAAAAACTTATGTGTCTCATTTATAACTGCAATTGTCATACGTTTTTCGGTGAAGGTAATTATGAGGAAACCTGCAAATCTCCAGAGAATTCTGTGGATTTGTGTAATCTACGGATTGGAGTAGCGTGGTCTTAACTCCAACCCTTGCCTTTAGAAAAGGAGAGAAGAGGCCTATGCGCGGCAATGGAATAGTGACAGCCCGTTACTTTACTTTACTTTTTTATTATAATGTCACTAATATTAAAACTTATGTTTTTCCAGTATCCTGGATATCACGCGGTACATGGAAGGCAGAGCTCCAGAACCTATCTTAGGCGCTGTTGTAAAACAAAACGGGAAACAGTTAGTATTTTTATATATTAATGAATATTATATTGTTATATATATCAAATTATACAGGATAGTAAGATACCAAATCAAATAAAATGTATGATATGCACATGACAAATTGAAATAAAGATCTGTATAACAACTTATGAAAAAGTAAACAGCTGTAAGCTACCACATATAGTTGATTCCCCGTAACCTTTTGAAGTTGTCAGTCCACCTCGTAAAAGGATTACGTGCGTTTTCCGATGCGGGGTCGCGATTCCAGCAAATTAGAACCCCGAAGTCCATTATTTTTACGTACAACATGCTCAACATATTACCACTTTAGCTTCGCGACAAAACAAAAAAATAAAAAAAAAATAAAAAAAATACATCTCGTAACACTCCAAGCATAGCTCATTCGATGGCTCTCTGAGGGACTGAGCTCACTAAGCTTTTTTCACCCCGGAAAAATCCCTTTACGTTTTCCAACCCGTAGTGATATCCGATTCGCACGGACTAAAAGACCTCCCCCGGCTCGCCTAGGCAAACATGGAACTGCTTCACCATTACTTCATGCAGGCCCTTTTTTTCTAGTTTTCCCTCTCCTCTCTTTTTAACATTATGAATTTTATCATAGTTCCACACTTTTGCCACTTCAACTCGCTGGATAACATGCGCATTACCAAGTTGTACACCCTGTGAATTCGAATACGATAGGAAAAATCGCACACGATAGCCAAAAATTTACTACTACTTACTAAGCTTACGTAACAGAGACATTGTTGCAGGGTTTCCGGTGAAATCTCAGTGACACCTGGCACGCCGCTCTCGATGGAAATATTCCTGGACGACGCGTCGGCTCCCGTTTACGGACTACTTGTTGGATACATGCACGTCACGGATACGGAAAAACAACAGGAAACTATTATATTTAATGGGTATGTTTCACAACTTACGTTTTTATTAATATATACTTTTTATCAAAAAAAGTCACCAAAAGCATGTCGATTTTCTCAAAATCTACTAAACGGGTTTATACAGTACGATTTTTACTCAAATATAGTGCAAATCTTCCGAAAGGCTCAGGTTAATATTACATTACCGTTTTATGTAAAGTGCGGTTTTAAACAACTATGAGACAAAATCAACCATTCCCGTGCAAATGTTTCAACTGCTGAGACTTGAGACATTAGTAAGTAGGTGATGTACTCTCAAAGTTCTTTAGAAGTATTCTACTTAAATTTGGATTAAGTAGATTTTTCAAAGACCTTTACAAAAACCCTTGTTATTTTCAAATTTAATTGACTCTTAGATCAAGGATTAACTCATCTAAAAGTGCTAGATAGCGGTTCCACCGATTTTAAAGAGAAAGAAACTTGTTATAAGTTTATACAAATTAAAATATTAACCGGTATTTTTATATATTTGCAGTTGCTCGGTCGATCCGTACCTATTCGACAACTTCCTAACCACCGATGGAAAGAATCTCACAGCTAAATTCAGGGCTTTCAAATTTCCCGATACCACCTACATTCAATTCACCGGAACCGTTAATGTCTGCGTGGACAAATGCCAAGGAGTGAGTATTAAAAATAAGAGAAACATGGTTACTACGAACTAAGAATCCTGGATAGGTTGTAACAATTTGACTTAGTGAAAAGAAAGAGTTAATTACCATACGAAAGGTTTTGTCAACGAGGTGATCTCAACAATAGTCATGTGCTAACGAGGTCAGTTGTCGAAGTATCGACTGACGCAGAAGGCTTCTGTCAGAGACTGAATTCTGTGTGGTTGTCTGCTTTTGCCTATTACCGCGAGGTGAAGCATTGTTGGCTTTGAGTCAATGCAGGTCTAACAAAACCTGCGCTGTGCTGAAGTACTCCATAACCTTGTTCCTCCATAACCTTTCATTCAACACATCGCTAGGCACCGGGAAAAGTTCCACACTTACATTATTGACACCCCACGAAGCGCTTCGCGTCTTCTTTTTTACCGCACACGGCAAGGGAATGGAATTCTCTCCCGGCATCTATTTTTCTCGGGTCATATAATATGGGCATCGTCAAGGCAAGAGCGAATATGCATCTTCTAGGCAAGCACGCTCTATCTTACTGTATCATGTATCATTGCTGTATCATTGCTTACCATCAGGCATGATTACAGGCAAGCGCTCGCTTTTCTTCGTGATTTTCGTACTAAAGTTTCCTCGAAGTAGCGCCTAGTTCTGCCAATTATTTAATTTATTATTCATATTTTCTTTATTATTCATATTCGCCCCCCCCCCCTTTACTTCTTGCACTGCCCGCTGTATCATACTGTATAAGCTATAAAAATAGTTATGGACTTCAAACAACTGTTTGTTTTTTTAAGGCACTTGCTCTTAAACGCAACTTTTTTATTATTTAAGTAAAGCTTAAAAGCTAGAAATATGCTGTCCCAGACTTTTATTTAGAACTTTTAGAGAGGAACAATTTTATAATACATGATTTTTTTAAAAAACTTTCACCGTTTTCTTAGGTTTTAAAAGGAAATAAAAATAAATAAATATATGGGACACTTAAATACGCGGTCGTCCATCCCCAAAGTAAGTAACTTAATACTTGTTATGGGTGACAGACAATTGGTAAATATATACATATATAATTTTAAATACATTCTTAAATAGTAATACACACCCAGGCTCGAAGAACCAACAAATTGTTTATAGAAAATGTTGGCCCTCGGCGAGAATCGAACCCACGACCCGCGGGGCTGAAGGTAGGGTCACTACCCACTGCGCCAACGGGACAGTCAAACAAAAGAGTCAAGGAAAGCTTTGAATTTTGCCGTTTTCACAATATTTTTAATTGCTGTTCCTCTCCGATTCATTAGCGTGATGTTGTATAGTCTATAGCCTTCCTCGATAAATGGACTATCTTACACAAATAATTTTTCAAATCGGTCCAGTAGTTCATGAGATTAGCGTGGTCAATTAAACAAACAAACTCTTAGGCTTTATATATTAGTATAGATTACGTGTTGGTAATGTGATGTTTTCTTTTCCTACCAGACGGAATGCAGCAATGGCGTCACGGCTTACGGCAGAAAACGGCGCGCGATCGCCTCAGGTGCTGAAGCGAACAAGGTGTACGAAGTTTCACTTACCACCATCATAAAGGTGGATTGGGCTGACGGGAACAGGGAAGAAGGTAAATATATATTTTTTTTTTAATTCTTTATTGCACAATCAAAATAAAAGTACAAAAGGGGACTTAACACTAAATTAAGCGTTATCTACCAGTCAACCTTAGAGTTAAACGGAAAATTTAAATAGATGCAGTAAGCAAACAAACAGAAGAAGAAAAGTGATGATAGGCGTAAATATTAACAGAAATGAGGTGCCAATAAGATGTAGCGACACGCCTAAGCAAATGATAAATAAATAAGGATATTTTATCCCACAAGAATAAATTTCCATACATATAAAAGATAATATTCCTTATGGAATTTGAAACCGTTGGACCGATTGTAATGAAAACTTCAGACAATCCTAACATTGACCTAGCAGATAAATCTGTCAAGTTTAGTAGCGATCAGAGCATTTCTTTTATGTAATATAGTTGCATTCAACCATTGTCAGAAAATTTCAATAAAATCGGTCCAACGGATTCCGAGTCTATAAGGAACTTACATACATTCTTTCTGTTTTACAAAACATACGACATTAAATTTAATTTTAGGTGCTAACACACCTCTATTTACCCTAAATAAAAAAACAGTGAATTCAAATAAATATTTACATACATACAGTGAAGTATAAGCCACAGGAATTATTTAAAATTTTCAAAAATACCATGGTTTATAGAGCCGTCCCTGACTGTACCCTAACACGTTATTCTCTAGTTGCGCGCTGGTCCAGGTCAGTGAACCATTATAAACAAAGCCAGCTCCCAATAAAATAATATTTATTTTGTTCGAAAATGCATTTTTGAAAACTATATTTAAGAAGATTGTACTTAGCCGTGTGGTATCCGGCAGAATAAAATAGACCACCCTCTTTTCTTACCGAGGTGTCGTAAGAGGCGACTAAGGCAAATTCCGCATGGTATCCGGCTGCATAGAATAGACTCCCCTCATTTCTTACCGAGGAGTATAAAATATAAGTAAAAGGCGACTAAGGTAAGTTGACGTCAGGCAGGCGGCCGGTCGTAAAATACTTAGCCAAATCATATGACAACATGTTTGTAACATGTCGTACCGACCCGAATGATTTAAGAAGATTGTACTGTGCCAAGTTTTATACGTTTAAGTAATCCGTGGATTTCTTTTAATGTCGTATCGGTAATAATCTACTTATGTATCGATCTTATACCTACTCTGTGTAAGTACAAGATCAATACACAAGTAGATAGATAGAATAAAAATAATATTAATTTCAGAACAACAGCTGACCGTATTGAAGAATTTAAAGTACGCAAACCAACTTCTTGGAGACAAGGACGGCACTCCTGCGACTGTGGCAGAGCAAACTCAGGCCAACAAGCAAGTCATTACCTCGGAAATGGCAAAAACGAACAATGCGAACGTACAAACTTTCACCTACGTATTACTATTATTAACCCTCCTGGCTCTTCACAAATAATTAGAACCGAAAAATGAACATGTAACTAAATAATTAAGATTTCGCGTTAACCATAGATATGTCGCATTAATTTTATTAGGTTCTTTAACGTACTGATACTCAAAAATATATTTCTGTATGTGAAGCGTGATTAAATGATATTTTCTGTTATGTATAATCAGCGAAATAAAAATCAATAAAAAGGGGATTCGATAAATGGCGTAAGCTTATATATTTTTAATCAGCTGAGCTTAAGTATATTGACAAAATAAAGTGATATAAGTATATTTTGATATCCGTTAATATTGTATCGTAAAACAATTGTCGTTAAACTCATTTAGATATATCTGATGCCGAGTATACTTAAAAAAGTAACAAGTCATCATTCTCCTGCCCTAATCCCACTCTAAGTGGGGTCGGCACAACATGTTACAAACATGTTGTCACATGATTTGGCTACGTATTTTACGACCGTCCGTCTGCCTGACGTCAACTTACCTTAGTCGCCTTTTACGACACCTCGGTAAGAAATAAGGGTGGTCTATTCTATGCAGCCGGATACCACACGGCACATACCTTAGTCGCCTCTTACGACACCTCGGTAAGAAAGGAGGGTGGTCTATTCTATGCAGCCGGATACCATACGGCTTTAAAAAAGTAACAAGTATATTACAGTAATAATATACTTAGAAGTTACTTGTAGTCTTTTAACAGATATAAATATGAAATCAGCTGCGTTTAACTGTGATTGAGATAAAAAATATAACTACAAAAATAACGAATATACTATATCAAAAAATAGAAAATAAGAAGAACCCAAACAGAGATCTTGATGATTAAAGGGATAAAATTTATAACAGTAGGTGTTCACGAAAAATACATTATATTAATTTCAACGTAATATTATAATAATTTTATATAATCTATAAACAGAGCAGTCAGATACAGTAAATTTTAAACAGTTTTTGATGTAAATAAATTTGCTACTTTAAATTAAAAGTAGCAAATTTAATAAAAGTAGTTTTACTATAGTAAAAAGTTAAGATTCCTGATACTTATATTTTTGAATTCAAGATATCGTTTAAATTACCCCAAAGAAGTGTAACTTCTAATGAGCATATATTTATTTCTTTAAAAACACCGAATGTCAATTTTGTTATAAATTTGGTATATGAATGTTTCTGAAATAGATTTTGTCCGAGTAGTTTCTAATAATTTTTCTGATAGGAGCTAGCAGAGTCCTTTTAAAAATTTATTGGCCCGGATTATAGCAAAATAGATTCTCTTTAAAGATAGTTATTAGTTAGCTCCAAAACTTTACTTTATGACAGTTTCTGATCAACTTTTTAATTTCCAGCCATGAATGATTAAAACTTTGACTTATATTGAGTCTAAAATACGATTAATAAGTCCTTATTTTAATTGTTAGAAATTATCTTTATATTTGCTTAATTTTCATTTTCACTTTGTTTAAAATTTGTGTATCTTAGACAAACAAGCGCTTAGAAATTTTAGATAATCGTGTACCACAAAAATAACGCATATTTTATTTGTTGATGAATTTACAATGGAATGTAAAAGTAATTCTTGAATCGAATTAGATTTAGTTTAAGTAAAACTAATTGTAGTTATACTAAAATTTAGTGCCTTCTTTAACATTTAGTCTGATATTAATAATGCTAACGCATTTAAGGTCACTAGTCTTTAAATAATAATGATAATACATAATAGTAAGCATTTTATTTGAAATCCTATCACAACTTTTAAAGTTTAGTGTTCGTTAAAGAAAATTTAAATTTTTTTCGGGATAGCGTTCTTTTACTGATGATAACACTGACCCTTGTATATGATCCAAAATGAAAATATACGAAATCCAAAAATATTATAAGAATCACATTTTGAGGAAGTGAAATAATCTGGCAGAGTTAAGTTATATATTTTATTAAATACCATCATCTTCTTACTGACCCACTGCTGGACAAATGACCTCATCTTTCTCGTTTTGTAGAGAAAAATTAGAGCCTAGGCCCACCACGCTGCTCCAATACGGATAGCGTAGGTTACACATATACGTATATAAACGATATTTATTGTTTTGTGATTTTCCGAAACTTACTTTTATTTATTAGTTTATTTTACGGCCTGGAATCGAGTCCATTAAGGCCTTTCCGAAACTTAAATAACACAACACCGCAGACACCATCACCTTTACTCCTTAGACCATAAGTTACGTCATTCATGTCGGTAATCCAAATGTGAAAGTATAAAAAATAGGACAATTTAAAATTTATTCTATTTTTTAACTAATAAGTGATAAGAGAATTGTTATTAATTATAACATAATGTTAAGGTGCTTGATGTCAATATGTGAAAACTACTATTTAGTAATGGAATTAATTAGAAACTAGTGTTTAATGCAAATAAAAAAAATAACAACTAAAGTTTTCCTTCTCAAGTTTTATTTAAAAACTTCCATGGGCTTTAAGGTGGTCCGTACACCTTCGCTGTTACAGAGGAGACTGTGTAAGACCAACAGTGATTGAGTATATTTGTATACAAAGGACAATTTGTCAGTCTGTGTGTCTGTATATCTGTTACGTTTTCACGGCTAATCAGCTAGACTTTTGAATTTGAGAGAATTTGTACCCTCATTAAAAATTGTAGTAATACATACTTCTCTTCATGAGAGTGAATATGTTTATATATAAACAAACCAACGTGTTATTCGGATAAAATAATAGACAAAAGGAAGATTTCAGTCTTTTAATAGAACCATTATAGATAAGTCTAACAATACTAATCAATGAAACTAACACTGAAAACGACACATTAATTAAAAAAGAATCACATCACATAGTTATATAATCTCAATTCCTACGTATAAAATTGGACAGACAAGAATAGGTTCCTTCGCAGGTAAATTACAGATTAAATATTATAGTACTATTAGATAAATAAAAGATAAATGACCCTTTCAAAAATACTTGATGATTTTAAGAAAAACCATAGTTATTTTACTAGAGTAAAGGAGCCAGCACACACACACAGCCACATGTCCATTGAAAAAAAGAATAAGCAAATGAAACTACCTATAGGTGTCTCTTTATTGTGTATGATTAGACAATGGGTCTTTATAACTATGAGTTCGACACTCGGACTTACAGGTCTACCTATGGTTCAACTATACATAATAACTCTATGAAAAAAACACAACAAAAAATTAACAAATAAAGTTTTAAAATATTTATATGCTCCATTTCAAATCAAACATTTTACTTTTACAAATTTTAAAAATGCATTAATGGTGAAATTGTGAAAAATAGAAAACAATGGTCACATTAACAAAAATATCAGTAAAATGGCCAGCAACAAACAAATGACATCTGTAATTTACCTCTGCTAATATTTTTTTATAATATTTCAGAAATCATTTCCATTATAGACACTTACACAATATAAATAATTTGATCGCCAACAACGTGCACTAGCAAAAGTGTATACAAAATCCATTCAATGACCTTGGATTCAATTGAATAAGGTTTTACCGGACTTATATCTAAGTCAGAGTTCAGAAGCTCAGGGTTTTGAGGAGAAAATTCGTAGCAGTCAATTATTGAATAATAATATTAATTACAGCTTTCTTCGCCTAAAAATCATGGATTAACCATCACTGAGAAGATCAGTACTACAGAGCAGAATTTGGGAATATTTGCTATTTTAAATGATATTCGCAATGATTAATATTGATCGATATATCGATTATACTAGGCTAAACTTTATGGATACCAAATATCTAAAGTGACACCTATTTACAAGAATCTATAACTTGACAACGAATAAAGTTTAAAATAAAATATAATGTCTATGATCTCAAGGCAATTCCATCGAAACAAGTTTCGCAACCTTGTGTTCTGGTTATTCGTTGTAGAACTCTGTGCTCTATGGATCTGTACATTTTAGAGTTACCTTAAGCATAGCTTTTACTATCTTAGGGCAGATTAAAGATATTTATATTCTGCCCATATTTAGGAAAGTCCCAGATACTAATTCCCTAGGTAATATTATTTTTCTTATTTTTATTTAATGTTACCGTAAAATAAGTCACCGAAAAACCGACCTTATCCACTTACGATAGTGCACGAAACCGCCATAAAGTCATGCAACATTAATCATTAACATAATTACATCTTATTTTATAATTATTAATTATTAATAATAAAAAATTGGTAATATTTACTACGAGTAAAATAGTACAAACAATTCCATTTTTGCATTACAGTTGTATTTAGTTAGGGCTAAGATTAAAATCACTTTAAAACCAGTTCAGATTTATTAAATTAGTTTATTTTATATTTTATTTTAGAATTTTTCGCATAATTTTCACAAATCGGTCTCAAATCTGTCTAGAAGCGGTTTGATGAATACAAAAAAATCTACATCGTATAAAGTTTTCTCTAAAAATGAGTTTGTATGACTTAATTTAATATATTTGAACTGAGAACAATAGTGACAAAGATGTTTAGACGCACCGCATCGTATCGCTCAGTATCGCTTATGCGAATGTCTTTCTTATAACAGGAAAGGTGCGCAACATGCGTTGCGGTGCTGTCGCTTCTGTTCACACTAGCTTTAATACAAAATACATCCAAACAACTACTAAACACTTAAAATAAAACTATTTACAAAATATATTGCTTTGAATGGAAGAATTTTTTATCGAACGTGAAAGGTATATTGTGATTAAATATAAATACAATCTATTCATTCAATCCGATCTTCTTCTTCTTTTTCCTACCCTTATCCCACTCTAAGTGGGGTCGGTACAACATGATTTTCTCTTCCATTCTCTTCTATCATTCGTCAACTCTGGCGCTACTCCTTTTATATGCATGTCATACTTCACACAGTCCAACCATTTCTTTTTAGGCCTTCCTCTAGTCACATATCCATCCACATTCATACTCAACACTCGTTTGATCACATGATTTTCATCCCTCCTCATTACATGTCCATACTATCCCAATCTTGCACCTCTCATCTTTTCTATAATGGGCGCAACTTTCAGACTTCCCCTTATATACTCATTTCTTATTTTATCAAGTCTTGTCACACCACACATCCACCTTAACATCCTCATCTCATTTGCATGTACTCTTCTTTCATCCATCTTTTTCATTGCCCAACATTCTGATCCATACATTACGACAGGTCTTATGACCGATGTGTAAATTTTTCCCTTTAGTTTAGGGGGCATTCGGGGGTCACATATTGTGCCTGAGACCTGTCGCCACTTCATCCATCCTGCATTCATTCTATTCCTCATTTCCTATTCATTCAATCCGATATCAGATAAAATTATTATTTGTAAGATCAAGTATAAAATGAAGATAGTTGTCTCAAAAATGATAACCTATTATATTAAAAGGGTCGAATTTAATTAACAAAGGATTCAAACTCAAAACTGACGCCCGTTCTTGATTTGACTGTTTTTTATCTAATGTGAATAAACAATATAACAGGTCTTTTTTTTTCTTTTTTTTTAGTTCTGGGTATAGAGAATTATAATTAATGGACGTATTAGCAAATTTAATAGAATCCGTTCGCAAATTAAAAAATAAATCGAAAGACAAAAATATTCGTTTATTAACAATCGTTCAAACAACAAATAATCGTATAACGTGCAATTAACATGTTTTGATTTTAAAACATCCTTTTTAAAAGGGCAAGGGACACTGTCAAAACTATATGTTTGGTCAAATAATTAGGTACATTAAATGTTTTTTAACATAATGGTTTAAATTAATTGACTATTATGAATTTAATTTAAATGATCAATTTAAATAGACTCTTAAGACTCGATGCGTTCTAATTTTAGGATTTTAATTTTTTTAAAGAGTAGTTAAAAAATAAATTTAAAATAGAGTGTGTTGATTTAAAATACAGAATATCAATAATTGTACAAAATTAAAAACACGAGATTAATTAATAATAGATCTGAATTACGTAATACATTAATTAGTCCTAATACAATTGGCACAAGATCTGTATATTCAACATTTGCAAACCCACTAAATATCAGTGGATACAATTAAATTTAATATTATTGATCTATGTTATTAAAAAATATAAAAGAAGTAATACATTAGTGGCAGTTTCTTTTTATAGACGGAGGGTTGTTTTTGGACGAATTTGGCAGAACAGAAATATAAACCAAGAGAATTAGAAGATAAAACAAATAGTTATGGCCTTGATTTGCGAAGTTGAGTTATGCTTAGAAGTTAAGATTAAATTACACTTACAATGGACTTATTAAAAATTCACAATAAACTATTACTAAATATAAATATTAGGTATAGGTATTGAAAAAGATTTCCAAAATTTTTTATTAATAAAGTTTGGTTTTTTTTAATTTAAGGCTGGCTTTTCTGTGCTTACCTGCGATTTTGGCTGGTTTTTTTAATGTAGCCTGAAACGGCTCAAACTAACTGAGCAACCGTAACCGAAATATTGAAAAACAAATTCATAAATTAGCATTAGCGCTTTGGATTAAATTGGCATAAAAAATAATCAAAATATTCTGATTGTAGATTTGAGGCCTTGACTTGATATACCTTGAATTTATTTACCGAAATTACTAAAAAAGATAATTATTCATATTAAAACGAAATACAAATACACTTTAATATTTTGTTTCTACTTTTTTATTTTTATTATATTTTCTTATAGACCTTTGGAATAGCATAATATTATTTATAGTTAGTGACATAAACTATTTCATCACAATAAAATGAGGAATCTATTGCTATGTCTTAAGATTTTAATAAATTAAACTCAAAACCTAATTGGGCAGAACAATAATTCAGTATAGGATCACTATCACGTACATCTATCTCTCTTAACATCTACTTCTTTTAGATTATTCGATGTAATTTTGCTTATTACTTATAATTAAGACTGAATTTCTTTTGGTGGTGATAGAATTTATTGGATTGTTAAAATTGGGATAATATATCAATAGTATAGACAGCCAAAAAGTTTTGTATATAATTTAACTGTTGCTTTGGGATGTTGTTTGAAAAAGTAAAGCGCTATTTTCTTTCTTAACATGAGGGTCCTTCATTCACTCGTTGCTAGTAATTTGACTCAGGAATTAAAGACTGGGTTATATATTTTTAGTACATTCGTAAACGCTTTCAATTTTACTTCAGCTATTGCTGTTTAGTATACACAAGAAACTAATCAAATTGAATATGATTCCATTTACACATACACTTTTTACCAAATAATACATCTCAAAGACGTCGTGTGCTAAAAATCGATCGAAAGAAAATTACCTTTGAATATTTAAAACTCTAAGTATATAAAAAAGAATTTAAACCATTATTTAATGAGTATTTTTTTTAAATTACAACTAAAATTTCATTAGAGAGCATTTATAATTTCGTTTAGGATAACTCACTATAAAAGATACCTTTCGTCAAAGACGGAGAGAGCGTTTATAATGTCCAATATAATACTTTACTCACAGAACTAATTCTACCTTTGCTCTACTCTAAAACTACTTCATCAAAATCACTTTAAACACTACTACAGTGATTGCATCATAATAAATTGGATACAATCCAAATGCGGTTAGCGTAAGCATTTTAAGATTATCACTAAACGAGCCAAAATAGCATTGATAAAAAACATTTTCAAATTGCACCATCACCAGAAGGGATTTCAGGATCTCGGTCCAATTTAGTCTTTTTTGGACCATTTTGTTCTACTTTAACTTATTCGTTTGATAACTTCAGAGAAAAAGTGTTACATTCAAATACCTGTGACAAATAACAATCACTTAGGTATTCCTATTTCTTCTCACTATTAAAACCAGGGTGTCTTTAATTTATTATAAGAAAGAATATCTTATTATATCTTATAAAGATAAAGTTCAGTAAAACAAAAGAACATATAGTTGCTTGATAAGTTCCAGTTCCATAATGTATAAAATGGCGAAAATACCACAGTCGGAAAGCTCGCTAATTTGTTTTAATGAAAATTCAATTTTGCGCGAACATTATAAATTTGAAATTGGTCTTAGATTAATTAATTCGATAACTTTCTACAAGATTCAAATCTGAGGAATTCTTCTTCTATTCTGATGAACACTCTGGCTACCGACAAATACTTGTGCAAGCATACAAAAATACTGTTGCAGCAGTAATAATATCGCTGTTAAAGTCTCCACTACAATGACCTACCCACCTCCAGAGTAATGACGATACTATTATGGAAAAATGTCTTGTAATTCATATCCTTCGGATGATATACCGGACTAATCATGGACAAATATCACGCTAGTAAGATCCTAAAAAAGTTCCACTATAAAAAGACACACATTGCAATATATTTTTAATCTGTAACTTGTTTTTCCGAACCACTCTGCCAACCAGAGTCCATAGTGTTCGTGTCGCTGTAACAATGATGATGATTCGTTTTCAAAATCTCTTCCTTTCTCTCGGATTCGTACTGAGAATCGGGGCCTAAACATTTGGAACCTTCTGGTTCATTAGAATACACTATTTCTTGTCTCCTGTCATCATCATCAGACAACAAAGACTCCTCAGTATTAGGAGATAAAGGTGTATGCGTTGGAGGCACAAAATACTCTTTAGAGTCTGAACTAGACTGCCTGAGATGTTCTTTAGGCAGGTTCTTAGGACTTGTTCTCGGTATACGTAAAGGACTCTTATGGGTACGCATTTTGGGGCTACCCTCGATTCTTATGCTCGCATTCAAATCTGAGACTCTGCGATCTTCAAAACGATCTGTGATACGTTCTACTCTAGACTCGCTTGATCTATCGTGAATTCGATCGATCCTAGAATCGTTCAGCCTGTCTCGATCACTCATCCGTTCTATGCGTGAATCGTTTAACCGATCGCGGTCACCCATCCGATCAATCCTTGAATCATTTAACCTACTTTGGTCGCAAAGACGATCAACTCTTGAATCATTTAACCTACTTTGGTCACTCATACGATCAACTCTTGAATCACTTAACCTACTTTGTTCACTCATACGGTCCACCCTTGAATCGTTAAACCTGCATTGGTCACTCATTCGATCCAAACGAGAATCATTTAAACGACTCTGGTCACTCATGCGTTCAATACGAGAATCATTTAACCGTTCACTCATTCGATCTATTCTAGAGTCATTTACTCTATCACGTTCGCCCATACGTTCTATTCTAGAGTCGTTCAGTCTATCCCGTTCACTCATCCGTTCGATTCTAGAATCATTTAATCTATCTCTATCACTTATACGGTCGATCTTGGAATCGTTCATGCGATCCCTGTCACCAACACGGTCACCTCTAGATTCATTTAAACGATCCCTCGAATCATTGATCCTATCAACTCTGGGATCGATACGATCTACTGATTCATTCAACCGTTCTCTGTCTACTCTGGAATCGTTCAATCGGTCTCTGGATTCAATCCTTTCGACTCTAGCGTCACCGAGTCTATCCCTTGACTCAATACGATCTACGTTCAAGCGATCTCTCGAATCGATTCGATCGCTTATTCTGATGTCACTCATCCGGTCACCAATCCTGTCGCTCATCCTTTCACTCATTCTCATGGAGTTATTCAGATGTTCGATCTGCTGTTCGGTCAATCGCATGGAATTGTTGAATTCCTGTCGTTTTTCCTGTGTTTTGTGTTTGTCGGTCTGCCTTGGACGACGTTTCGAGCCAACTTGTGGTTGGGGTCGCTGCTGTCTCGTTAAAGTGAACGAGCCGGTGTCCGATTCGGAAGTCGATTCTGGGTGGTTTTCAATTGTTCCCACGAGGGCAGAAACACTAGGGTTTATGCAACAGTCAGCCTGAAATAATAAGACGACATTAGTGATACCAAAAGTCTTGGTAAGGTTGCATGGTGGCTGTACCGCCATTTTCATAAAGAGTTTCGGTTACGTTACTTATATAAAAAAACTTAACAAAACATTTATAAACAATACAAATAGAATAACAGTTACTTATAAATCTCATGATTGACATAACTAACTTTAAAATATACTTTAAGTAGCGAGCGTAACATTAAACTCATAAAGACATAATTAAACAAAAAGTTAATTTGATATGAAAGTGACTTAGTGTGATTTTAGGCTATATGTGTATGTTCCAATTAAAATTCTAATGGTAACATTTGAAGAGCCAATATTAAAAAGTGGTAAAAATAGGATGAAGAACAAGAATCATTGATTTCACAGAGAAAAGTTAAAAAATAACATAAAATTAGACTATAAGTACAGAAAAAGGTACAAAAAGCGATCAAATGGCAATGAGATCCAGACAACATTTAAATGATAGCACCTATAACAACAAGGTACCTTGACACTCACGTTACAGCAACTGGACACGTCCGCGAAGTAAACTTCAGATTCCGCGTTCTGATTGGTGCCGCGGTGACAGTCTTGGATTGACGATCTAAAAATTTTAGAATATAGTAATTTTATTCTAGCGAAAGTCTCTCCGCAAAATTTCTGTAATGATGTCTTTGAAATCGTGTCTATCAAACATGTCACCTGGTCATCATCGAGAACTCTGTATTAGATATTGTAGACGAGTATAGGTATCTGGGACACGATTTGATGAAAGTCAGTCGCCGTATCCAACACGGATGGGCACCGTTCAGGAAATAACGCGAGATCTTTTTATCCAAAATAACTCAGTGCCTAGTGATCATAGTTTCCAGCATTGATACACCCACTATCATGTAGAATGACGACCTCAAGCAGGTCACGGGGAGACGTTGGATCCAAAAGGCACAAAATTATAACATGTGTAGGTCTCCTGAAGAGACATATACAGCAACGTCTATCGGTTGATTAAAAAGAAGAACAAGATGCTTGATCCAAGTACTTCAGGCAGCTATTAAAAACGTATTCTTCTAAAAATAAATGAATCCCTAGCAAATTCATATTAAACTATAAAGGTTTTATTGCAGAATGCACAATACGAAGCCCGTCCCAAATTGGTATAGTTAGTAAATTTAATAGTCATATATGGTTATATCAGCAAAATATATAATAAAATATATAGATAGATAGCAAGAGATATAGATACTTACCGGATAGGTGAATGTTTATCGTTCTGGAAACCCAAGTTCTCCTTTCCTTGTTTCTGACAGGAATCACTGCTTTGATCTGAAACTAATAAAAAACATTGACTAATAACGCAATAAGATTAATACGTACACAAAGCAAATTATTTTAAAGTTCCATATGCCAAGCAATTCTTTGTTTCATTTAAATATATTATTTTTAGCTATTGTGTTATCGTTTAATTGATTTCAATCTAAAAATAATACCTAAAATTTTACCAACCTTTACTAGCACTCTTTTGATGTAAGCATTCTATAGCAACTTCTTCTCTACAATGCAAATTCCCTGAACTCATTCCCAACGATCTTTGGCAGCCTCTATAAGGGACCAAGTGTCCTCTAAGCGTATTAAATCTTTCCGGGCCCATATTCACCATTTCCTGTAACCTTGCAATCTCGTTGGGATCGTTTGGGTAAATGTGTGCCAGCTCCGGATTCATTCGAGCAATTTCCGGATTCATCCGGCTCAGTTCCGGATTTATGCGTGCCAGCTCAGGATTCATACGATTTAATTCCGGATTCATTCTATTCAGTTCTGAATTCATTCGACCCATGTCTGGGTTTATTCGTGACGCGTCAGGGTTACCACGGTTGAGTTCAGGATTGTTACGACTTAATTCCGGCTGAACGAGATAGTTTCTTGTACACGTGTGAGGCTGTAAGTGGTCGTGCATCGTACGGTGATCAATGTGGTGGTGGTGTAATAGAGTCGCCGCGGCAGGATCTTGGTGGTGAAGATGATGGCTGGAACAATTAAGTTTTTAGTTTAAACGAAAATATACATTCTCAATAATTGTCTATTCTGAATAGCTATTTCTTTCTGAAAACACAGCTTTGGTTAAGTTTTGCAAGGTTTTCAAGTGGTCAAGGAGACTTTCTTTACACAAAGTTGATATTTGAAAGATGGCATGATATTTCATGCCGTCTTTCCAAGCCAATAAGATGATATACTGTGTTGGGGTAACCGCTAATTCTGGCTTCGTTCGCAATTTTATAATCAAGAAGGTAGGCTTACTAATTTATGGGATGTATGTATGGTACATCATATAATTTCATAGCTGTAATTCCAAAGTTACTAGGTGAAGTAACATAGAAATAAAAAAGAGTTCACTACAAGCTTCGCCAAGGAGATCAATAGTTCTTAAATTGAATATACTAAGTAGACGCTCTAACAGTCTTAAACATAACATTAGAAAAATCAATGGAAAAATATTTAAAAATACTAAGAAAAATAGAAGTTTTAAGGGTAAAAAAACACTTACCGACTACCACTTCTTCCTTGGGGGCTATAAGGTGGTGGTGGTCCCCAAACTCCAGTCTGAGCATCAAAACTTCCACTAGGTTCCCCAAACCCTTCTTGGTAACTAGCTTGGTTGAAACTCGTCCCTTGTCCAAAATTCGAACCCTGAGCAAACTGATTGGGACCGAAACTTCCCGGATTCTGGCCAAAGTTCGCAGAATTCTGCTGAAAATGAATGCTTGCTGATGATTGAAAATTAGTCGGATTTTGGGCGAAATTAACTGGATCTTGGTGGAAGTTAGGCTGATTCTGGCCACGTTGGAACTGGTTGAAATTGGCCGGGTAAGAGCGTTCGTCGTACGGCTGTGTTGGATTCTGATTTGGCTCGTTCTCACAGAATCCATACGCGCTGTCTCCTGATTGAGGAACGCCGCTCATTCTGCACCGAGAACTAAAACAAATATGGTTTGATTACGTAAGGAAAACAAGATAACATATTGATTTCTTTTCATCGTGTTTAATTAATAATAAAGACTCTGAAGACACGATGAAAATTTGTCAAGAAAATTCATAAAAGGAATTCCCACTATAATTTTTTTTGAGTCGCTTGAACCCAACGGATTCCTGAAACGTTTTTGAGATAGATCTAATGATTTTTAATATTATCATTTTCCAATTCAGTCTTATAGTGAATCCCAATTGCAAATCGACGAACAGGTTTTTTTTCATATTCTTAATTCTTTAATATTTTTATTTTCAATTTAATATTTAATTTTTAATATAAAAATGGATTGAATAAGTATTTCAATGTAACTTATAACAAATTCTCACTTCTGACTATTTCCTCTGGGCCATGGAAACCAGCTCCAAGGAGAAGTTTTTCTTCCTGTGCCTGGATTAGGAGAATACAGGTTTCCGATGCGACCTGTAATTATAAATTTTAAACTCTATTTTGCATTTTTACTTTATTTAATTAAATACATTTAATTTTAAAGTTTAAGTGATTCAACTTTATCGGGTTCACCACTTCGTTAGTCGGTTACTCGCAATAACTTTCAGATGTGGTTAAAATATAAATCAAAATACATTATTTTTATTCTTATTGAGCCTTGATGACTCTAAAGAACTCTGTTTTAGAAAAAGCTTATTTAAATAAAGATTATTTAGATTTGATTCCATTGAAACCATACCGGGAGCCCAAAATCTGTGTTGAAGACTGAAATCCCAAGCGGGCTGACTTGTATGACACTGGGCGCAACAGCTGCAGTTGTTCTGGAAAATTAACAATGAATAGAAAATGTAGTCCATATGATTCAAGTTAACTGTTAAAATTTATTTTTAAAAGCAAGTAAAAATTAAGTATATCACTAAAACTGCCGATTTTCGTTTATTAAATATATCAAATCACTTTCCACTTTTTTTGTATGCCGGTGCGATTAAATGTTTAATATATACCTGTACAGGTCTCCCGGGCGTGGCAGGTTGTCCACTTGGAGGCCGATATAAAGAGCGGCATCGTAATTCCAGCTGTTCCCAGTACATCTTTTTACGTTCGTGACTGGAAACAAGTTATTTTCTATTATGATTGCCTAATCTAGTCCCTTTTTAATACTAATAGAGCGATTCGTATTCATGCTAACCTGCTTCGTAAAATCAGCGATCTCTTACTAGTATAAAATCATAAAATAATTTTTTTAATAATCAATTTGAACTTGACCAACATGATTGATCAAAGCTCCATATGATTTTCTCAAAGAAGGAAAAACATACGTTACATATAATTAATCTATATTACAAAGAAGAACTTTGCCCCAAAAATATTATCAAATTGGATCCTTCCCTAAAATAAGGGTCACATCATACACATCAAGTGCTTTCAGGTCATAAGGTCACGATACAAGTGCTTTTGACACAGAAATCTATTTAAAGCGTTTCCATGACGATTTCGATTGTTGACACAAAACAATCCGCAGAAATTCAAATTTTCTTAAGTAATACTATTGCGCACAAATACAAAACGAAACTCCTTGCATGGGAAAAGAACATAAATTAATCTCAAAGATCAGTTTACGTCATTTATAACGTCAGTTTTCAATGATATACAAATATGTTCTGATTGTTTAAAAATCATGTCCCATTCGCATGTACATAAAAGCAGTCTTAGTCAAAACTCGAGATCTGAAAGCCATTTCATTAACGAAATCGAAGAAATAACTGACGCAGAACTTATAAAACAGGTGAATGACATAAAACAACATATAAGGGTGCTGTCGCTCGAGAATGAAATATTTGAAAGGGTGATATTGAGATTGGAGCCAGCTTTGATGCATGGAATCCAACAGGCACTAGAGTATGCTATGAAGATACAAATGCAGAGTACTTCATCGTTAAATGTTGGAAGCTTTCTTAAATCCCAGACCTCAAAATTTGGCTTGGATTCGCTAGTGAGCCCGTCGAGGATGCTAACGAGTCCGTCAAAAGTGTCAACTAGACGTGTCGATTCGTCAGCAAAGGTAAGCGGAACCGTCATATTCGGTTCAGGACGAAGAATTAACGTCTTAGAGCGTTCAGAATTGGTGTCATCAGAAATGGAAATTTTGATAACTAGCTTAGAGAGAGCCAGAAAAAAAGCGGCCACCCAACACGCATTGCTCAAGGCCCAATTAGAGGAAATCAGCATCAGAGAAAAAGATATCAAAAGAGCCAACGAAATGTTTGAACAGGAAGTTATTGTAGAAGGGTGGGATAAAATCGCTCAGAGAATACCAGCTGAAATATGGATACGGTTCATGACTGAATGGGTTAAAATTGCTGATAGCCAAATCGGTAAATTAAGACTTAGAACAAGTACTCTAAATTCTCAATACGGTAAACTGAAAGGACAGATTAAAGTCAAAGCCGAGTTGAGCGAAAGTTTACGCGCCGTCGATTTTGACAAATTGAAAATAGAAAATAGGGAGTGTATGGAAATCATTGAATATAAATTAGGACAACTGAGCGAACTTAAAAAGATGGCTGGTGACGCGAATTTAAATCTAACGGTACATAAGAAAGCAATGATGGAACAAAGTGAGTATCTGACAAATATTTTGAATACTATTAAAGAAAAACAGAAACAAACCGTACTTTTAGATAATGAGAGAGCTGTTATACAAGTACAAGCTGACAGTTTGTCACAGAAACTTGATGATGTTAAAAAAGTAAGGCTAGCTTATGAGGTGCCTGACATTATGGACTACGTTAATGTCAAGTCTGAGGTAGCAGACTTAAAACACAGTGTTAAATTGTTGGAAAACAGGGTACACATACAACAGATTGCGTTAGCGTCACTTAATAAGAAACTGAAATCGATTTTTATGAATGCGTAATCATAAACTGAATATTTGTATTTCGCTATTTACTTTCTTAATTATATTGTTATATTCGAGTATTCATTATTACAATAGAAATATGTTGTCTATAAAATTTGTTAAATAAATATAATTTTTTTCAAAGAATATAAAAATTGTTCACATGAATTTTTTCTATCGGAATAATAATTATATACTCTGAATTTATGGTGCTGATTGGTATACGAATGGTATATGATACTGGCGTTTGTAGATACTCTAATAATATAGATATTAGAAGAGAATGTAGTTGTAATATCGGACGCTATGTCGATGATTTTAATATGGGTTATGCTTCATTCATACTTATGAATGAAGCATCACCCATGTAGGTGTGGTACTTACCATACCTACATACCAAAGTAGTGATACACCTAATTTCGTTCGCGTCAACTTCGATGTTCAAATACAGGCAATATAAAATTTATTTCGTTTTCCCGATGAGGAAATACTGAACTGAATAAGTGAGACCGGTATATAAACATCACTTGTTTCATGTTCATCAACATACAAAATAAATAATAAAATTATTTTGCTATAATCGGCGATAAAGTAAATAGAAAATATATAAAGTGCTAAATGTTTCGTGGACTATCCGTTATTTTCATACCCGATATATGCAGGATTCGTAAAAACACATGCACAAACCAACAACACTGCCACCACAGTACACAAGCACTACACACTGCACTAATACAAACTCAACAATCATTTCACCATGCAATCGAAGCATCATCAGGAGATAGACTCCACGACAAAATCGCAAGGCTTTGCGATTTTATCTTTACGAATCCTGCGTTTATTGGATATGAAAAAAAACGGATAGTCCACTATACATTTAGCACTATATATATTTTCTACTTACTTTATCGCGGATTATAGCAAAATAATTTTATTATTACTTTTGTATTATGGATCTCGGCAAAGTAAAGCCTAATTCTATAAATTATTTTCATCAACATTGTTCCAACGAAGTAGATTATCGAATGATAATAATAATAATTTTTAAAGTCTTACGAGTAACCTTTGCAACACACTGTATAAGTTACTTCCGCTGTACAAAACTATTATTATCCGCCTCGAAGGACCAAAAGATAAATTAATTACCGAACGTAATATGAAACAGCGCCATCTAGTTTAGGGGCAGTAATCATATCTTAAACAATAATATTAGTAAGTATTACCTTAGCAGCTGATACGCTAACATACAGCTAAAGATGCATACGAGAACTGCGCTGACCGAAAGCGCGAAGACGCCTCGAAGACACCAATACAATGCTCCATGGACAACCCCACAGTCTGTAACGCCTTCGAATGCGCAGCGAACTCCTGGAATCAAATATATGTTTTAATCCATACTTATATTACAAGTTGTCATGTCCGTCACGTTCTCTATCTGCTAAGCTTTCACAGCTAATCTGCTAAAACAATATTGATAAAATTTATCGACAAAGAAGACTTATACAACAGTATTATATCTATATATACTTATTATAAAGTCTCTTTTGTTACAAAGTCCAAAAGCTGTCTGTCTGTAATTGATTTTCTCAAAATCTACTGAACAGATTTTTGTACGCTTTTTACTTAAAGGTAGTGCAGTTTTTAAGCTTTAGGTAGTACATTATAATTTTATTTGAATTGTGTTGAAGAAGTCGCGCGTTTGTCGCGTGCGCCGCGCAAACCAACAGATATACACTAATAACTATTGTACACTTACCTTCTTACTGACTCAACACACAACATAACATACAGATAGTCACACAGATAAACACACAGACGCACATATATACATATATACATACGCTCATACATACAAATACACATACTCTCACACTCACATAGTAAATTAAAAATAAGATCATATAAACTTTAATAATAATATTTAATAAACATTAAAATGTTCCTTAATTAACATAATATAGTTTAGGTATATTTTGTTTGGAACACAGTTTGTTATTTTATTTTATGGAGCTGGGTGTTGACATCTGCAGCGCCGTTTTTACTTTTGCAGTGTCTTCGTTGCCATTGTATAAAGGCATTTGTATAGTTCCTTTAATAAAAAATTTCATTTCAAAGTAATGTAATAATACTACAAAAAAGTCCGCGACAGCATGTCTCTTATGGTTAACTCACAATAAGTAATTTTACTTTCAAAATTTCAATTACTTATACGGATTTCGACGCGGGTGAAGCAAGCACAGTAAGTAGTTCTTTTGGCTACATGGAAAAATTGTTTACTTTATTATAATATGTTTCAGATAATGCAAACATTTTTAAATGATTTATAGAAGCAGGCTTTACTTTGCGGAATTGCATATTATGTGTGTATTGCTTGTGTGCCATGTTACTGGAAAAGGCGTCTTGGGATACGTGTGGTGACTTGTCCTGCGTATAAGGTATGTGAACTTTGCCTGCTTCATACACTTAGTATTACATGCAATCGCGGATAACACACGCGGATTATAGCAAAGTAGTTCTGCAAACATTTTTCTAATAGAAGTAGAAGTAGACTTTAAGAGGTGGTATTAAAACTGTCTTCAAACAATTATTAGATAACGAGTCGGATTTTATAAAATTTCGTACTTTTTATATCAGTATAAAAATCCTTTGTAATGTCGATCTTTGGCGATAAAATTGTACCACTAGTCTCGTCCATGAGGGATATTCTTGAAATGTCTTCACCATTTTTCCATCAGCTATTGCGTTATGATGGAAATTTTGATTATAACCGGCAACTCTACTATTTCTTACAGGCTTCATGTAAATATTTCTACTTAGTCGTTACCAGCACGTTAATGGCAAGTTTTTGATGAGAATTTTAAATGGAAGACAAATTACCAAATATAACCGAAAAGGAATAACTGAAAGTCGTGTGTTTATTATTACTTTTTTCTTATTTATTAAGAATAACCAACAAGACTTTCATTGCTATTTTTAAAAAATAATGCACAAACTATTTATTTAAATGTTATCTTAATTATAGTTTACCACAGCATGCAATAGAAACGCGTACATAATTTAACTATATTACAAAATAAAAGACAATTTTTGAATTTAAACTATCGTGAGTGGTATTTATTATTAATGTTGAGAGACCGGCTATACTCACGTCTTATTTTATCGGATGAGCCCGACTAGTTTCAAGCCCATACGGGGCTCTTATTCATGAGCTCTTTAGTGAACTAGTCGGGCTCACCCGATAAAATAAGACGTGAGTATAGCCGGTCTCTCAACATTAAAATAAAAGACATGTATATAACGATATTGTAAACTTAATTACTATGCAAGTTACATAATTTATTACCGCTTTTAAATTTTATTATATTGTGCCTAAAGTATGGGTGTTATGGCTAAATATGTCTATATGTCATTCGTTTGTGAAGTAATTGTAGCGATGTTGTATTCTATTCAACGTGGCATGATAGCCGAAGTTACTTTGATCTTATTTTATATTGTTGTATTATTGTGTTGTGCTTACCATCATCATCAGAGCCGCTGTGCTGCGAATCTGTTGGCATGGAGTAGCAGGTACAGGTCCTAGTTAGCTTCGTGTAATCGCAAAATTTCAATGTTTGTAATCTGTGAAAGAAAATCAACCCTGTTATATTAATATGATAACTGTTATACATTTCGGCAATCTTCGTGTTTCCTAACCAATTTGAAAATATGACTATTACCGAAATAGTCCGCACAACTAATCCTATAATAGGCCAACCGTTTAACTCGGTCCCCGCGTACGGGGTTCAAGGGCGCGGAGAAAGGTCGAGAACGAGTCTGAAGTAGTGCGGGGCTCGCCGTCCGCACCTATCTCAGTTCCCATTTGGGTAGCTCCACGCCCTTGTATCGCGCACACGAGTACTGAGTTAAGCGGTTAGCCTATAATCTACCTTCGCATTCGGTTTAACAACGTGAAATTTATTATTAGGAATGATATTAATAGTTACTAATCCATACTAAAATTGTAAATGCAAAAGTCTATCTGTCTGTCAATATTTCGGGTTACTAAGAAAATAGTTCTTCGAATTTTAATTTGAGAAATAGCATTCTGTTCAGTATAGGCCTCATGTATTTCTCAACAAAGATATCACGTGACATTAGTGTTTAGTTAACGACAAAGGTGTTCGAAGAACCGATGACAGTAAGTATCAGGGTGTAAAAAATGGCCCCACTGTACCAATTAGATCGCAGCTGATGGGTTTGGGCAACAATAAACCTAACAAATAAACCTTGAAGAATTAAAAATACAGCACCAGCTCTCCGTTGAATCGGATGGTGAAATTTGTGAAATATGCTAGAAATAAAGATAATTTACAACTACTTAGTAATTACTCACTTGTTCATGTGTATTACAGTAGTCGTAATAGTGACAAGCACGCATGTCAAAGCGCAAACTAAACAACAAGCGCCTACGACCTTGATCTGAAAAAAAAGTTTATATGACCATATTTACCGAAGCATTTTTAAGCAAATATTTAAAGTGTATGACTGTTAATTCCTAAATGTTTAACCATGACATCAGTACTACTAAAAATGGCCAAAATGTATCCCTAACAAGAAAATATATTATCCGTATATATATAGTATATATTTTTTCGACCTTGGGATATATATATATATATCACTCTTTTATATCTTTAACTGTTTTAGCTCAATACGGCTCAGAGAGAGAATAAAACAGCTAAGACTAAAAATATATATTTATATCTTTGGCTCTTTTAGCTTGTCCCAAAGATTGTCGTTGCGAAAATCCGTAGTTTATATTTTTAATACACACATACAAAAGCTATCCGTGTCTCTCATTTACGTGAAAATATATATATATAAATATTGATACCTCTCTTTCTCTCTAACTCTTAACGAGACATAACTTATTACGAAAATTTACTTTTAAGTATAAAAATCATAATATAATTGAAACACATGCGAGCAAAAGAATTAATTAGGTATATCTTTTACAAAGTTCCATATCTTTCTATATCTAATGAATACACACATTCATAATAAATAAAAGATTTTAATTAATGAAGTTCATGATTAGAGGTATTGATAAAAAAGGTTATTCGTCTATTACGTTGGAAGAGTGAAATACGCATATTAAAATTGAAGATGTCTTCTGATGAAGTTATCATACCCTAGATTAATAATTTAATTACCTACCACATTTATAGATGTAGATTAATAAAACAAATATGGAGTAAAGCTTTTGGACGATAACCCAAGATGTCTTTGCTCACTAACATCGCTGTACGAGCGACAAAAAATGCTTTTAAATCTTATATTATGTCACATCAAATTTCTTAAAACGTTTATGTCTGTATAAACTTATAAAACTAAATGATGTACCTTATAAATTTTTTGTTTGGTCAAATGGCTACCAGTCAGATATAAAAGTACTAAATTTAAAAATGCTTTATTTTTTCCGCTTTTTCATTTTTGCTCAAGAGTCGAGTAAAATAAATTTACATGTTAATATTAACGATATAAATAAAACAAATATTCGAAAAAGGAACTATAATTTATAATTTTAAAACATTTTTTTTTTCTGATTTTGTTTTTTAATATAAGTGTACTAACTTAACACCGTGTGGTATCCAGCAGAATAGAATACACCACCCTCCTTTCTTAGCGAGGTGTCGTAAGAGGCGACTAAGGTATGTGCCGTGTGGTATCCGGCTGCATAGAATGGACCACCGTCATTTCTTACCGAGGTGTCGTAAAAGGCGACTAAGGTAAGTTGACGTCAGGCAGGCGGCCGGTCGTAAAAAACGTAGCCAAATCATGTGACAACATGGTTGTAACATGTTTTGCCGACCCCCCTTAGAGTGGGATAAGTGCAGGAGAATGATGAATATAAGTGTAATAACTTACTTATTTGTCAAACCAAAAAATAACATCAATAACTTGCTCGGAGTTTAATGTTACGATTTTCATCAAAATACCTTACATTAAACAAGTATTTGTAAAAGAAATTGTGAAATAATGAAAATACATATGTAAAGAGTAAAGTAGTAAAGTAGCGGCCTGTTACAGTCCCACTGCTGGGAATAGGCCTCCTCTCTCCGTTTCTGCAGAGAAGGGTTCCAACCCTGGCGTGGTAGGTCTTAGCTCCAGCTAAGACCTACCACGCTGCTCCAATGCGTATTGGTAGGTTACACATATCTCCAGAATTCTCTAGAAATATGCAGGTTTCCTCACGATGTTTTCCTTCACCGAAAACCGTATGATAAATTGCAATTATCAATTAGACACATGAGTTTTAATAGAAAAACTCATTGGTGCCTGCCCGGCTTTGAACTCGTGTTCCCGTCGAAAGAGTCGCACGGTCTCACCGCTGGGCTATCACAGCTCTGTATGGCCATATAAAGAGTAAATTGCGTTTATCATAATAAGCTTTTAATGAAAGATATAATCATATAAATAACATTATTAAATCTTATTTAAGAAGTATCAAGACATGCAGAAAAAGGATTCGGAAGGCATGCCTAATATATGATTTTGAGACATACTTTTCTTACCATATAGCTGTATCTGTTCCTGCGACGAGCTAAACTCATAATGCAGACTCCTGTGAGCACCAGCTAGAACAAACGTACAATATTTAGCTATAGCTTCTAATTAATTTGCCTTGTTCAAGAAACTTCTAGGTTTTCGTTACAGAAGAAATATTCCAAGCGAATTTGTAATATCTCGAACCTTTCAAGATTTCATATTTGCTATAGAGATGTGAATCGTTGAAACGCATAATAAGTCCTCAGAGTAACAGACAACTGGCAGGTAAATATATACATATACAAATTATTTTAAAATAAATAGTTGTACACATAAATACACCCGGACTCAAACAACTAATAATTGATAATGAGATTAAATTTAGACAATGTTGTCCCTCGACGGGAATTGAACCCGCAACCCTGAGAAAAATAAATATTTATGATCAAATTAATCCCCCGGTTATATTCAATGTTTCCCTGCATGTCTTTCGAAAAAAAATCCATCAAAATCTTGCGCTTACTTATTTAATAATTTAATTTTGTAATAATTTAATTAAGTTACATTTAAGTAGTTTTAGGTTACATTTGCATGTGATTTTTGCCTAATTAGTTTTACATTTAGACTAAGTTTTATGTATATAATATATATTTGCAAGATGTAAGTGTTAAAGCTTTTGGTGAACCCAATAAATTTAAAAAAAAGAGTCAGTGTCACCAGCGCCAGCGGACAAATCATTTGATCATTTTAAAACTCTCCAGACGTAACAGCATCAATAAGCCGATTTCTTTATATATTGACACTAGATAGCCCCACAGCGTCATCCACGTAGAAATCCGAAAGTGGCTCGCAACGACTTTTCCAGTCAAGCATAAAAAATAAGCTGTTTCGGAGAATACAAGCTATCAACGTAAATCAACAGGAATTGAGGTATATTTAAGTATAAAAAGTAAAGTAAAGTAACGGCCTGTTACTATGCCCACTGGGCTAAGGCCTACTCTCTCGGTTTTTGGAGAGAAGGATTGAAGCTAAGACCTACCACGCGGATTGGTAGGTTATACATATCCCTAGAATTCTCTAAAGATATATGCAGGTTTCCTTACGATGTTTTCCTTCACCGAAAAGCGTGTGATAAATTGCGATTATCAATTAGAAAAATTTTAATAGAAAAACTCATTGGTGCCTGCCCGGGGTTTGAACCTATGTCGTCTCTAGAGAGTCGCACGGTCTCACCGCTAGGCTATCACACCCTTTATTTTTTTTATAACTTTATTATTTTAGTATAAAATGTACAAAAATACGTTTAGTAGATTCTGAGAAAATCGATCACATACAAACAGCATTTGAAGACCTAGTTTTATAATATGTACTTATAGATTTACAGACCATAGCCGCGGGCACAGCAGCAGGAACTGTTTCTAGATGGTGGGGCGACGCGGTGTACGCTCGAAGCAAGATGTGCTGTGCTGCTAGGAGTCCACCCAATGCTGCAGCCAAAGCCCCACAACCACAACACCACCAGGCGTACTTCCGGCGGCGGCATGATGTCTCGTTGCCACTGCAGCCAACAGATGCTGGAAAAAATAATCAAACTTTAAAATTACTGTCTTGTCACACATCGGAATTTCATTACTGATGATATCGCGCTAGTTGCCCAAAGTAAGGACTTCGTTACAGGCGAAAGCACCCTCACTGATGATCTCATGATCCTCGAAAATTATTTTCAATCCTGGAGGTTGATCCCCCAGCGCGAGCAAGACTGAGGTATGCTGTTTTCATCTTAACAACCAGCTAGCGAAGTATAAGCCAAAGGTGTTCTTTGCTGGTGAGATGCTTAAATATAATGCTAACCCCAAATATCTTGGGGTTACTCTTGATAGAACTTTAACCTACAAAGAGCATCTGTACAAGCTATCCCTTAAGGTCGGATCCAGGAATAATATTATACAGAAGCTCTGTGGGACAACCTGGGGAGCGTCCGCTGAGTGTTTGCGAAACTCAAGCATTGCATTGGCTTTTTCGGCTGCAGAGTACTGTGCCCCTGTGTGGCTTAACAGTGCTCACGTAAATAAGGTGGACTCAAAGCTAAATGGTGCCATGAAGTGCATTTCTGGTACTATTAGGTCCACACCGCGGTACTGGCTCCCGGTCCTGTCGCACATTGCTCCCCCACACTTACGGAGAAAACAAGTCCTAAAAAGGGAAATTAACAAAATTTATGATAACCCTCAACTCCATATTAACAACATCTTGTGCAACCCTCCACCGAAACGGCTAAAATCTCGCCGTCCTGATTACTATGATGCCCACGAGATAAAGGAGTTCAATCTGCAGGAAGCCTGGAAAACCGAATGGAACGCATCTAGACCACCAGCATCGCAAATTTCCGATCCCACAATAAAGCCGAAGGGTTTCCACCTGCCACGTAAATTGTGGTGCTCCTTAAATCGGTTACGAACAGGGCACGGGCGCTGCAACTACATGCTACACAAATGGGGTTGGAAAACCTCCGCTGTTTGCGAATGCGGCGAGGAAGATCAAACTATGGAACATATATTCCAACGTTGTCACATACATTCATACCAAGGTCCATTTGGAGACCTGTTTGATCTACCTTCTTCGTTCATCAATTGGTTGAAAAATCTGGACATTGATTTGTAAAATGAAAATGTAAAATCTGTTTTTATTATTAGGTATACTATATTTGACATTTTTCATTTATTATTTTATCATTATACTATTACGTTTATTATTATAATATTTTTGACTTCATTAATTAACGCTTAGTCTTCTATCATAAATGCCATACGATAAAAAAAAATCCATTAATAAGTTATTAAGAAATCATGGGATTTCCCAGAAATGTTAATGCAAAGAACCACCGATAACCACGATAATTAACATAGGATTAACGTCTGCTACTATCCGACAACTAGGCAAAGGCCTACTCTCTCATTTTTGAACAGGTTCAATGCCAATTAATAAATTACTCGCTACTACGTTATCCCCACAATCATAAAGAGATATGCGGGTTTCATGTAGTGTGTAATAAATTGCAATTATAAATTAGATACATAACTTAAAGCAAGCCAAGTTAAAAACAGCTTTTAACAAAACTTCATGGTACTGTTAACCGTTGAAAAGTTCCCTCGTCTGGAGCCAATCCTGGCAGCAGCATTAGTTCATGCTTATCATAAACATGCATTGTCATCGCGACTGAACCAGTATGTAAAATTTCAGCCTAGAATGTCTATCAAAATCTTCAACAAAACAATTCTCATGTGATACAACTTCAATAAAAGTCTTTCGAAATTTTAAATAAGATAAGAAATGTCTCCCACACTTTCACGAAATTAGTTTGATGTTGTCATAAAATGGTGTTGTTTTACGACGTAACATGGTTACGGATTATGCGAAATGATTTTAAAGCTAAAACGATCTAAACAAAGCGTTAAAAGAAATTGTGCCTACAAAATCCAGGTAAGCTACCCGTATTATTTTTATTGAATATAAAAGTCCACATTAACATTATTTAATATATATGTCATATAAGTCATATTAACTAAGATTAATGCTCGATATAAAACGATAAATCTCTCTCAGTCTTCCTAGATTGATCTGATTTTGTGATGGAGATATTTGCAGGGTTGGAGAGTGACAGAAGGTACTGTTTATTACAAGATTACATTCCACGCATACGAAGTTGCGGGTAAAAGCTAGTTAATATTATAAATGTGCAAGTCTCTTTCACTCTGTCTGTCTGTTGCGCTTTTACGGAGTTTTTAATTGAAGCTAATATACCGCTAAAATAGATGATAAAAAATCCTGTTTTTCCTTAGGGAACCTGAACAAAACTGATTTATTGATTATTGAAAATTAATTGGGGAATTTAACACCTATAGTAGGGTAGTTATAATATTGTCTTCTTGTATGCAATAACATACAAAAAATTAAAAAAACTGTAACAATAATTGGTTTTGGTAGGAATTTTTGCGGAATACGCCTATTATCTTGTTTGCTAAAAGTTCATCTACCTACTTTTAAATCTAATAGTAATTTTATTTCCTTCTCGATTAGACAACAGAGTACACACCGCATGCACAAGAACTTAGCAATTGGGACGACAAGTTTCACTTACAACTTCTAACATTTTTATTTAAAAATGGTAAACGAAATCGTAAAAATCTATTTAGTAAATATATTCAAAATATACTTTTTCAAAAATATTCTATACAAATAAATTAATCGAATTACCAAAATATGGCGGTGGTGGTACATAGTGTTGACCCACATCTGCTGCGATAGTAGATTGCGGTGTCGATACTTGGTACTGTAGCACTTGCATGATATCACTAGATTGCATGTTGTAGTTTATTTAAAAAAAAAAAACTTTTTCAATTATTTATATATCGAACAATACGTAATTAATTTAAAATACTTTTACAATAATCGTAATAGTATCACAATATAATACAATTCCATTTAAAATTTTGAAACCCGATTAGGAACGTACTACGGAAAGATTCAAATTGCGCGCCATTTCTACAAATCGATATTTACACACAAACAAGAGAACAATGACCCTTTATAACAACAACATTTACTTGGCACAAGAGGTAATACATTAGATTATAAAAGATATTTAAAAATTACACTGATATTCATACAAACAAAACATATGAAGTATATACTTATTTAATTGGAGTATTGCAATTTCCGTCCCTAATCAGTTTTATTGTATTAAATACAAATTTATTCCACTGTTTTCACGATTAAATTGTAAAAACACAATACATTACAGCTATTTTAGTATCAAACACGTATTTTATTGAACAAAGCTATTTCGTTTGGCTACATATTTGATGCAATTCCGACAGTGAACTAGGTTATGAATTGCAAAGGCCGTGATTCGCGCAGAATCAGTAGGTTCTTTATGGTGTACAGGTAGAAAGGTCCTTTAGAGGGATTTATGTTTATGGATTTTCTGTATTTATTATACATGCTTATAACGACATGTTTTTGTATCACTTTCATTGTTATGTGCGATAATCGGGACAAGTTCTTACAGACTTTACTTATGTAAAGGTTAAATATAAGTTAGAGGAAGTAATATGTTTGCAAAAGTATTTCAGCAAATTGGTTTTTTTAACAAATATCAAAGCTATATTTTTTTAATGATCTCTCTTAAATCAAGCTCGCATTTTCAAGTCGAAACGATCTCAAAACTGAGTTACGCGTTTATTACACGTGTTGTTAAAAATTTTCATATGCATTTTTATGTTTTTCTTAATAAACTGTTTTGTTTTTAATGCTTTCTTTATAAGATTGAAGCTGTTATTATATGGATTTGAAGTTGAAGTTGTCTAAAATTGTAAATGTTATATGTAAGAAGTTTTATAAATGCAACCCAAACTATCAATGTGTTAAACTAAGCTAATATATAAAATACGAAATTGTTATATATATATGTATGTAAGATACTTTGTAAAAAGATAAAAATTGAAAAAGGATAAAACACGGCCCTGATCTTAATATAAAAAAAAGTGTTTACTAGACATTCAAATTCAGATTCAAAATATTCTTTATTCAAGTAAACTTGTAAACAAGTGCTTTTGAATCGTCAACTTTACTGCTGTTTCGGAAAGCTGTTCCTACCGAGAAGAACCAGCAAGAAATTCGGCGGTTGCTCTTTTTATAAATCTTAAAACTATATCAACACATCCTTATCATCTAAGTAATCTTCAACAGTATAGTAGGCTTTCTGTATCAGCCTCTTTTAACAGTGGTTTTAAACTGCTGTAATGGCATATCCAAAATTGATTTCGGAATTTTATTATAGAATCTTATACCCAAACCCACAAACGATTTACGTACTTTTGCTAGGCGCAAAGCAGGAGTCGCAAGCTTATGTCGGTTCCTACTTTGTCTATTATATACATCATCTATCGTTTTATAATTCTTTATATTTTTATGTACAAAAATTACATTGTTTTAAATATACTGTGAAGCAAATGTAAGAATACCTATTTCCTTAAACTTCTCTCGTAAGGAATCACGCGGACTTAAATTGTAGATGCCACGTATGACTCTTTTTTGTAATACGAAAATTTTTTCATTATCCGCGCATTTACCCCACAGCAATATTCCATAAGACATAATGCTATGGAAGTAAGCAAAATAAACAAGTTTTGCTGTTTCAACATCTGTAAATTGTCTTATCTTTCGAACAGCGTAGGCTGCTGAACTAAGTTTCCCTGCAAGAATTTTTACGTATGTGTGCTCCATTGGAATTTTGAATCCAAGGTCACTCCCAAAAATACAGAAAAATACATTCTACAGATCTTATTCTGACCTGGAGATGTGGAAAGCAATTTTATATTTTTCTAACTTTAAGAACATCGTATTATCATTGCTTTGCTTTCTTCGTTTTGTAATATTAAAATATAGTTAAATATTTTTATTAGAAATTAATCCCTTTAGTTTTGACCACTATATATCTATCCGTACTTTATAGTACGGATAGATATATAGTTAATCGACTGCATCTAAAAATATGCTCTTTCAATATATAGGATTTCCTTTTTTTATTGTTATCTGTAGCATTTTTAATAATACGAATCAGGTGTTGTCGCAAGATTCCCACGAAATTGGTTTCTATAGAATGAAAATCACTCAAATGTAAAAAAATTCTTAACATTTCGACAATGCCGGCCTGTACCTGTAGCGTGAATGAAGTTTACCTGACTTCTTGAAATGTGTAGCAGTAGCACAATACATTACGCTTTCTCTGCAAAGGTATTTTAATCTACAATCTTTTGAATAAAATTCAAAGCATGAACTGCTTTGAAAATCGTTCATACATATTATATTCGCTTTATCTACTGACAAGCGTCATCGTAGTACTACGTCAGTCATACTAGTTTATATCTGCGACTACACTAGCATGAACTTCTTTCTGTAGTGGAATTGAAAATAGTCTATTAACTCTTACATTATGTTTTGCCATACCGTGCCGTAAAGGTTAAGAATTTTTGAATTTAAACTATCGTGAGTAGTTCCCGCCGCGATAAACAGCTCATGAATATAAGTGCCCCGGATGGACTCGAAACAAATCGGGCTAACCCAAAAGAATAACGTGTATAGCCGATTTCTATACATAAAATAGTCTGTAAACATATCTATAGCATATCTCCACAAGAAAAATTACATAAGTACATCGCGATTCAGACGTGTAATTAGAACAATATAAACAATATACAATACAGTCTATCGAAGAAGGCGTTACTTTGCAAAATTGCATAGTACCTTAAGTAAAAATATAATAAATTTTTTATATGATTATAACAAAATAATTCTATAATTAATTAATAATAGAAGTTTCGTTTATATAAAACTTAAATAAATTTAACCTAATATAGAAAACTCTGTACACACTTTCATATTTATAATATTAAGGTTTTTTCACGCAACTCGGTCTGTGTAAACTTCCTGTTTAGCAGTAACCTGTATCACTCTCAACCCCTAAACTATCTCCATAAAATAAATCAAATCTATCAGTTGACTCAAAATAAGAACAGCCATACATACAAACACACTTTCACATTAATAATAATATTACTGTCGATCGAGACCCGTGATAAAAAATCCTACAACCCCATACCACAATATAATTTAATGATTGCTTTTTCTGATATCGGTAAGTTGGAATAGTGAATAACGTGTGCAAAAAGGTGCTTGGAAAGAAAAATATATATCTTTAAATACACGATAGTTTTTTTTTATATTCAATTAATTTTTAATTTAATTTTCTTATTTAGTTACTGCTTCCAGATGAACCCTTTTATTTCTCTGAATCGTCATTATTTCACATTGGAAGGGATTTTTGTGATCTTTTCGTTTTTTAAAATTTTTTCGTTTCGTTTTTCGAGTTTTAAGGACTAATGGATGGAATCAATTTCCAAATATGATCGACCTTCTTACAGATGACATATCTACGACTTCAAGAAAGCGGCACGATTTCAAGTAGCACAGGATCATGTTTTTTCGACACCCTTCATACCATAATACTATACCTATCATACCATGCGGGCGAAGACATAGAGTCTTCGACAAGGCGAAGACTTGGTAGACTTGGGTTGATATTGATGCTGCTATCACCAACTTTTGCGCTCTACTCATAGCATTTCGAAACTTCTGCGAAGATTCGTGTACAATCCTTGAGAACTAACAATAATTAAATTTGAAAAATGGGTCGTTTTTGACTGACTTTAAATTTTATCGCACATTATAGAAATAATTCCGTTTTTTCTTTAGCCTTGTATACAAGTGTATCGACCTAATGATTTATTTAATGTGAGGAAGTTGTAAATTAACGATGTCACTAATGGGTGAAGACATAAAGTGCCCGTTTGTGTCATTCAACACCACATGGTGTAACAACCATTAAAGATAAAAATAAAAATCAGATTGAGATTCAGGAATTTATAAAACTCGTATATTTGGGCTTTTATTAAATAGTAGCGACCTCGGTTTTTCGTTTCAAAACTAATAATGTGATTTTGGGTCCACTATATTTTTTTTCCTTTCCCCTCAAAAACAGCCTTTTTCATACCGCCAGCGCTCAAAGCGCAACCGCCTGACGGTATTTTAAGACAAAGGTCCTTAAATCTTGGTCTTTTTAAACTCTGCTAAGCTTTACAAATTAAATCTTGGTCTTTTCAAACTCTGCTAAGCTTTACAAATTAAATCTTGGCCTTTTCAAACTCTGCTAAGCTTTACAAATTAAATCTTGGCCTTTTCAAACTCTGCTAAGCTTTACAAATTAAATCTTGATCTTTTCAAACTCTGCTAAGCTTTACAAATTAAATCTTGGGCTTTTCAAACTCTGCTAAGCTTTACAAATTAAATCTTGGCCTTTTCAAACTCTGCTAAGCTTTACAAATTAAATCTTGATCTTTTCAAACTCTGCTAAGCATTACAAATTAAATCTTGATCTTTTCAAACTCTGCTAAGCTTTACAAATTAAATCTTGGTCTTTTCAAACTCTGCTAAGCTTTACAAATAAGTGCCTCAATAACTTTATTACTTACACACACCTTTTGTTGCGACATTACCAGCCCAACTTCGAGTTATGTATGTCGAAATATGTATCTGTTTCTTTTATGAATCTCCTCATCTTATACTCACTAATTTTCTAATTGTCAAAGGACGGGTTTTAAACCGGTAGATCGTCACCAGAGAGATTAATTCTTCAAAGACTTTGAAGGGACCAACTAGACGTAAAACTTTCTTGAACGCTACCAAGATGAATGGGACTTATTTCGATTTATTAAATCTCTCTGGACTTAAATGCGTTTCTACCAAATGTTTAAATCCAAACATTTCTCTACCAAATGTTCGTTCAATACACATTAGCTGAGTCCAACATTATTTAAAAGTAGTTTTATAAAGTTCTTACTATTATTTCTTCTGTTCGTCGCAGCCAGAACACTGGTGGGAGGGCGCGGTGGTAACGCGGGAGGAGTGTCAATCTTAGCTGGTGGTGGAGGCCCGGGTTCCTCAGCACATGCGTACTGCGCTGACGCTGGCTTACACGTGCATGCGACTTGATACTGGAAAATTGTTGTTGCTTTATTATTTCACATAATTTATACAACTATAATACACAAGTAAAGACATAATATTTTTATTATCCGCAATAAAAAAAATATATGCAATGGTAAATGAAAGTTTACTATCCATTTTCATGTGATTCGTAAAAAGGCATGAGAAACAACCACCATCATATTACACTAGTACTGTATGCATTCACTACCACAATCTAAACAATCGATTCAATTCGTAACCGAATCATCATCAGATCGACATAGCGACAAAATCCCAAAGCATATCTACAGTGCTAATGTACTCTAAAATTATTAAAATTATGTAAAATTTGATTTTGTAATTTTTAAATCATAGGACGGATCATAGTCACGTCATCTGTTGAGTCACGATAAATTAAAATTTCGAGTGTTTTTGGCGCACAGCTTTAACTTTATTATACTTACTAGCTTTTACCCGCGACTTCGTCCGCGTGGACCGTAGTTCTGTAATACTCAATAGCTTCTATCGGTATCCAACCTTGCAAATATCTCCATCAAAAAATCAAATCGATCCGGGGGGTTAAATAGCAGTTCCTATGACAATTGTTACGTTACTCGAATACTACTACTATCTACTACTCTATTTTAAATTTAATTTCCTTCATGCCATTACTGTTATTTAGCAAATATATTAATTTGCACTGGAAAGATTCGATCAAAACCATAAGAAATTTGTAAAACCTCTCTTAGTGGACAGCAGCGTCTTTCAGTTTATCTGTCAATGTGAGACTCCATTGGGCCTACTGATTAAATTAAAAACATGATATAAAAATTTGCACAAAAATTCTAAACATTCGTTTAATAACTTTTTAGTATAATCTTAACTTTTTACATAAAATACTTCTCTTAAACCAACATCGATGAAATTTGGCACAATTAATGCTTATACATCAGGGTAACTTATAGGCTATATAAGTTCTACAAATCCTGTTGATTTAACAGTAATAGCATAACATAAGGAAGCTGAGCTATTTAAATGTAAAATTGATGTAAGTTATAATTAAAAGTAAATGCGACAATCCGCCTGTCTGTTACGTTTTCACGCCGAATAGCTGAGCCAATAAAAATGAATTTTGGTACAATAAATGCTTATACACCGGGTAAAGCTATAGAAATCCTGTTATTCCAACAGGAATAGGATGACATTACCATTACTTTACTTTCATAAATAAAACGTTATGTCGTGAATCATTTTTGGAATTGCACTCCCTATGTGACTAAAATTAAGTTACTTGAATCTTTGTACTTTTTGTCCAATCTTTAAGCTTGAATCTTGTCTTTGTAGACAGACCCTTTTAAATAAAAAAAACACGTGTGCTGATTAAGTGTAAGCAAAAATTGCCTTCAAAAGCGAATGGTGAATGCGATTCACACTTAACTACCCCTCATTTTGCACGAACGTTTCCGAAGCCCTGCATATCGGTGTGATGATCACGGACTGCTATGAGTCTTGTTTTACGCTGTTATACCGCTTTTGAAGCTTTAAACTTTCAATGACAACGTTGATATGCATTTAATTGCTCGTTATATTAAATGAATGTCTCCGAGGTTTGCAGTTGAGTGTGTTGGTCACAATCTGATGTAGTCTTCGGATGCGGGTTGAGCTGACTTTTGGAAGATTAAGACTCCAAATAATGACAGCGATCTGCAATGAAACGCTATTCATATTGAGAGAATATTTTCTAAATTTGCATTTCTGTATGATACTCACAATCGACTGTAACATTTTGGGAGGACAAAGAAATTTATCGTGTTTTCCAAAGCATAGTTTATTTATTTTAATAAATAGCACCTATTACTTACATTTGTTATACATTGTAAGAGATAATTTAAAATTATCCTGTACACCAAGATTTATAAAAACTCTTCTTAAAATAACTCTTTCCACGTAAGCTAAACAACGTGATAAAGAACCTCCTTTTAATTACAGATTTGACTCGCCTGTGTGTATCAAACACAGAGAATTAAAAAAAATTGATAGGATGATAATAGATGGCGTTTTAAATGTCATCTTATTCCTGATGAATTAACAGGATTTCTTTAGCCTATACCCCGATGTATAAGCATTAATTATGCCTAATTTTATCGATTTTGCCATTTTTAAGCTTTAAACTTTGAACGACAACGATGACACACTGTTAATTACTCTTTATATTGAGTGAATATCTCCGAAGTTGGCATTTGAGTGTGTTGATCACAATCTGCTGTATTCTTCGGATGCATGCTGAGTTAAACTTTTTGAAGATCTAGACTCCAAATAATGACAGCACATTGAAACGCTATTCATATTAAGATAATTTTTCGAGGTTTGTATTTCTGTATGATACTCACAATCGGCTGTAACATTTCGGGATGACAGAGAGAACGTATTTTCGAAAACATAGTTTATTTATTTTAGGACATAGAAATACTACTTACATTTATGATTCTTTGTAATAGCTAAGTTAATTTTATTCAGAAAACAATAACCAATATTTTGATTTCTAAATTTTATTTTTAAAACTTTCCTAAAATAACTCTTTCCACGTAAGCCAAACATTAACCTCTGAAATACAACCTATTTTATTTTCCGATTTGACTTTGCCCTAAAGGACTCGATTCCAGGCCGTTAATATTTATAAACTTAATTAATTAAATTTAAACTTAATTTGATAAATTGTGAATAAAAAAACTTATTATGTTGATGATAGATAGCGTTTTTAATGTCATCCTATTTATGTTGAATTAACACAATTTCTATAGCCTATACATATAGGGTAACATTACCCCGGTATATAAGGAATAATTGTGGCAAATTTCATCGATATTGGTTCAGCGGATTGGCCGATTAAAAAGGTAACATACAGACAGACACTCTTTCGGATATTAGTAAGGATTTATTTAATTGATACTTAAAATTCATCATGTACTGTTTCGTGAAGCAAAACATGGACAAAATGAAGAAATAAATATCTACATATCCCTAGACAATTTCTGGAATATGTCGAACCTATCAATCCGCATGGTAGATATAGGCTTCAGTCACTGTTTTAAAGGAGACAGCTCCGAGGCTTTGCGCAGAATAGGAGATAGTATCAGGCCATTACTTTCCCTACAGAAATAACAACACATTTTCAAAAATCATTAAAATTTAAAGCTCCATACAAATGATCCCCTTACATTTATTTTGATTTAAGCGTCTAGTATTCCATTCTATATTTCACCACCTTGAAGCAGAAATTGCTTAAAAAATATCTTATATTTTGTTCTTATACTATAAGTTCTAATACCTATATTGTTACGTTTTATCCAGAATTTCAAGTAAATGCCTTCAAGAAATAAAAAGATTCATTTCATCATACAAACATTCACCGTCCATTAACAATGATTACTAACGATGAATATAAAATGTGTTATCTTATAAAAAAAAACGTCTCCAGACCGGCCTTGTTCTCATAATTCTCATTAAAACGACGGAAAACGGAAAAAATGCAAGTACCATTATAATTGCAAACGACCTTCCAACTTAAAGTTGAAATTTTTTTAATTTGCTGACCAATGGAACTAAAAAAATGAGGCTTTCTACTACATATTAGTTTAAACAGTGTCCAAATCGTTTCAGCGGTTTCTGAGATTAGCAGAAACAAACGCGCAAAGCCAAAAAAAACTAATAAAAATGTGAAATTCTTCAATAACGTCAGCTTCAGTCCGGCCTAATTGTCATAAAAAGATTTGTGCTTCTCTTGGCCATGGTAATATACGTAATCTAGCAGGAAAGATTGCTTTAGGAACGGCGAAAGACGGAAAAAATGCAAGTACCTGTATAAATAGTATAAAGTAAAGTAGTAAAGTAATAGCACATTACAATCCCACTGCTGGGCATAAGCCCTCTTCTCTCCATTTCTGAGGAGACGTGTTGGAGCTAAGACCTACCACACTGCTCCAATGCGGATTGGCAAGTTACACATATCCCCAGAATTCTTTACAGATATGCAGGTTTCCTCACGATGTGTTCCTTCACCGAAAAGTGTGTGATGAATTTTAATTATCAATTAGGCACTTTGAACCCGGGAACTGGCGAACACCTCGAAAGAGTCGCACGGTCTCACCGCTGGGCTATCACAGCTTATATATCATAGTATACGATCTTTCAGCTTAAAATTAACATATCTTTTTTATTTGCTAACCGATTAAAATAAAACATATCCTGTATATTAAGTGAGACTTCCTACTACACATTAGTTAAAACCGCATCCAAATCGTATCAGCGGTTTCTGATATAAGCGGAAACAAACGCACAATGCCCTAAAAAACTGGAATTAAAATGTAAAATTTTTCAAAAAAATCAGCTTCAGACCAGCCTAGTTTTCATAAAAAGATGTATGATTCTCCTAGCCATGGTAACATATGAAATTCAGTAAGAAAGATTACTCCAGGAACAGAGAAAAACGTTAAAAATGCAAGTACCAGTATTAAAGTATACGACCTTTCACCTTAAAATTGACATATCTTTTTTATTTGCTGACCGATTGGAATAAAACATACCCTATATGTTAAGTGAGACTTCCGACTATATATTAGTGAAAACCGCGTCCGAATCGGATCAGCGGTTTCTGAGATTAGCGGGAACAAACGCACAGACATACAGACAAACCGACAAACAGACAAACAGATAAACCGACAAAAATTTTAAAAACTATTGTTTCATGTTTAGGAGCGTATTTTGAGACGACTACACTATTTTTTTCCTTTTAATATTAAATGTACAGATTTGACATCTCAACGATTTTATTATATGTATTGATATTGATGATGATGATGACTATGGGGAAACTTTTTTTTCATAGCAGACTTATAATTATAATATATCTATATAATCTATACTTATTATAAAACAAAGTCCTAAAAAGCTCTCTGACTGTATGTAATCGATTTTCTCAAAATCTACTGAACGGATTTTTGTATGGTTTCCACCAGAAGATAGTCCAATACTTCCGGATGGTTTAGGTAAATATAATAACACAAATCGGTATTATATAAATTGTGTTGAAGGGATCGCGCAGTTCTTAAAAAACTTGCTTGCTGGAAGCTTAAGTCGCGTGCGCTGCGTAAACCAGCAGAGATACGCTAAAGTAATGTAGTAGAGAATTGTAGATCTATATAAATACTAAAAAAAAGTCCGAAATACCATGTCTCTATCTCTCACGGTTAACTCACAATAACTATTTTTATGTTCAAAATTTCGAAAATTCGAGAAATGTTTCGTAAATCACTGAATTCCACGCAGGCGAAGCCGTTGTTGGCACAGCTAATATATTATAATTTATAATACCTTATATTAATAAAAAATATTTTGTAAGGGCTCAGCTTGCATAGATTTTAATTCAGAAATACGTACTTTGTGCAGATCAGATGTAACGGATGCCCCGGTGTCGCAGTCGGGACAAGTGTCAGGCGCGGGGGAACTGCGCGCCGAACGCACGTCCGGCAGAGACATGTCGGGTCTGCAGAAACAAACATGCTCGTGAATATATTAGAAATTAGGATATTCCTTTTCTTCAATTGATGGACGTCCCCCTGCTGGACATAGTTATCTTTAGGGGATCTCCGCATCCAGTGGCGTAGCTAACCATAGGCAAAAAATAAACTAGGACCTCAACTAAACTATTTACAATCATGCGTTCCGAATTCGACGTACTCCTTGGGTGTAACTCAGAGATGCCCCTGAGGTTTAGGAACCCAGGGCACTGCCCCGTCTAGCCCTCTGGAGGAGATTCATTAATTACGTAACTTTAAAATTCGCGGATATAAGCGTCATAACATTATTTAACTTATGTAGGTATATTATACATGAAAAAGTCTTAAAATAATCTCGATATCGCTGTAGGGAATTCCTGTGATGTGTAACCTTGCTATCTGCACCAGAACGGATTATTCAATGGTACTCTTCAAAGTATAGCATAGCAGTTGGATAATAAGAGAACATAGTAGGTAAAAGTCCAGTGTTGCCGACTTTTATTTTTCCATACTACCTTTTACTACAGGCTATTAAGCAATCATACTATGATTGAATGTCTTAAAACACAACAAACTCCGCTGACCAACTACTTCCGGACAGCTGACAAAGCAAAATAGCGTCGTGCGTCGGCCTTCCGATTTTGCTCATTAAGCGTTATTATTAAAAACATCTGTCAAAATTCGCATTCAATACTAACGAGCAGCTGATACGAATAAAATGAAACGGGTTAGAAGCAAAGGGACATAAAAATAAATGAGTACCAACCTAATTTTTTTGCGACACCCAATTTGTAAATATATGCGATTTAAACAAAACTGATGATATAGGTTAGGTACATCATTTTAATTTTAGTTTCAAGAAATTTTGCAACTTTAGTAAACGGCGCTCACATTCAATAGGAATCCTCAAAATGGCATTATTTAAATGAAAAATATACATAGGTACATAAAAGAAAAGAAATGTTTTTAGAGAAATATTTGATTTTACAAATGGAAAACAAAATGCTAGAAGTTTTAATGTAGCAAAGTACAAATAATTTATAGTATGTGTTACTTTGCAATATTTAATGATATAAAAATTATAGAAGGAGAAACAAAATGATTTTACTTATACTTTTATTTTTAATGATTTTTTGGTTAGTCACGAGAGCAGCAAAGCCCTTGTTAAGAGAACATTTATAGCATGATTTGAAATTTTCTTTGAATATGCTAATGTATTTTACTTTGCTACTAGTGACATGTCTACTCCAAAAAGACATTGAAAAAAAAATTGTAGTCTCTTTTTTGAAAGCAGTAGTAGTGGCCGTGTATGTAAGTGAAGGTGGAATCTTGTAAGTAAAGTTCCCGGTGTCCGATGGAGCTGAAATTTTACATACTGGTTTAGTCGCGACGACAACACATATAAGCATGAACTTATGCTGCTGCCAGGATTGGCTCCAGACGAGGGAAATTTTCAACGGATAACAGTAGGGACCATGAAGTTAAGTTAAAAGATGTTTTTAACTTGACTTGTTATCATTAAATCCATTTCGAACTACGAGACAAATTAAACATTACCCTTTATCATTACATAAAAAAATTACAAAAAAGAATCATGATGCTTTTGATACAGAAGGATTGAATTTTCTAATACAAGTTTATATGGTTTATATGATCGCTATGACATGTAGTCGTTACTACTATAATTAAACGATAGCGGTCGTCGACCCCAAGAAGTCTGTCAACAATTTATTGCGCGTTTTGTTTTGACCGTGGGAGTTCTCATGCGAACTGTAATAAACTTCGGAGAAGACATATTTTATTATCTATTCAAAAGGAGCTAAATCTTTGAACAATAACTGTTATAGTGCAATCTAAATCCTGGTTATTGGTGTATATATATGTCAATTTCAATATAATATACACCGCAAATAAAATCTGTACTATAATATTTGTATTTTAAGGTGTCAGACAACATGCTGTGTTTAGTTCAATTAGCTAATTACTTTAAACCTAGTTGTACACGGGACTTCGTTCCATAGATATTATAAATACATAGAGTTGAATGATTTATAGAAGCAGGCGTTACTTTGCGGAATTCCATATTACAAGCAATATAACAGAACTTACTACTTTGCTATAATCCGCACGGGTTAAGTAAATGCATGCAAAGCCAATGTGTATGAAGCAGGCAAAATCTACGTACCTTATACATGCAGGACACGCCACCACATGCACCCCAAGGCGCAATTCACCAGCAACAACGCACACAAAAGCAGCACACACACCCACCACCACAATCTCGACGATCGTTTCGCCCCGAAACCGAAGCATCATCAGGAGGATAGGCTCCACGACAAAAATCGTGCAGTACGATTTTTTTTGCCTTGCGCAATTGCGCCTTGGGGTGCATGTGGTGGCTTGTCCTGCATGTATAAGGTACGTAGATTTTGCCTGCTTCATACACATTGGCTTTGCATGCATTCGCTTAACCCGTGCGGATTATAGCAAAGTAGTTAGTTCTGTTATATTGCTTGACATAGAGTTGAGAAATCATGGACAGGAATGTGAGCACGAGTCACTAACAAATAATAAGAGAGGAAAGATTTGTCTTATCACAATTAAAAAAGTGATAAGGTGACCCTTGTACACTTTTTATATTAATAATGTTTTCTTACCCTTTTTTTCATGGCACATAAATAAAAAATAAAATAAAGAGAGAGATGGATGAGCAAATGAAGCTTCATTTGCTTTCTCTGTTTTTTGATGGACATATTATGGCTGACTTCCCTACTCCATTTTAATAACTTCATGCTTCCTGCGCATTATTAAAATAATATAATCCAATATGTTATTCTGGTATATAAGATTCAATTATAGGAATAAGCTACAGAAAAAAAGACGGAGCAGAGTCAATGACCAGTGACTTAATCCATTCGCTATTCACGCATAATCGATTGTAGTAATTCATTTACCTACCGTTATGTGATCGGAGTTGCACAAATAGTCGCAGCGATTTATTTAGTGTTATCTATATTATTAACATAGATTTATTATATTGGAGTAGGGGAGTCATATGCAGACCTGTAAGAAACTCACAAGAATTACTTAGAGGGACGTACTTAGAATTACCTAGGTTCGAATCTATATACTTATATCTTTCTAATCACACAATAGCAGAGAATTATTCATGACGCGTTCTTAGCGCAGTAATATGGCCTAAGCGAACTAATTCTTTGGACTTAGCGCATTCAGTTATTATACATAGATTCGGGAGACACAGGCCTGTGAGTGAAAATGTCAAACTTATAATGGGAGTCCCGTACTCATCTTTGTATAATCAAGTATAAAAAAGAGAGACAGATATTTCCTCTCATTTCCTTTCTCTTTTTTTTCAATTGACTTATTGTAGACTGGCTCCCTTAATCAACTATAATAACTCTATGACTTGAAGTCAGTTTAGTTAAGATCATAGATGATACACTATAATATGTTGAGATTTCATGGTTGTCAGTATATCACCTATAATTACGTCTCCTCAACCGATAGAGGTCCATTAATATAAGTAGGTCACTTTAACGGTCTTATCCGTTTGAATCTAAGGTCACGACCTTTTTAAGGTTTTCTGTTAACCTAGTTGAGAGTCTTCGCACACTTGTTTCACAAAAGTTACCCATTTTAATATCTTTGGAATGTAAAGTCTGTTAATTTTTTACATTTGCACCCCGCCCAAACGCTACTTTATATTCGTGACTCCTTTCACTATCTTAAATGCCGGTAAATGCTGAAGTAGTCTAGATCTTAGATCGGTAGTCAACTATATACAATTGTCAAATTAAGTCTCTCTGATTTTATTTTAAGCTAAAAAAGACAAGAATTCATTTAATAAATAATAATAATTTATATCACCCTGCTCATAATCTCTTAGATATATGGTTCTATGTTAACATATGAAGCGCTTAGGCTGAACCTACTACAGTCCAAAAAAATCTTTAATTAAAAATAAATACTCGAATTTGGCAAGAAGCATTATTATATTGTGAACTCCAAAAAAAAGTACGATATGAAAAAGCTAACCAATATTTTGGTCTCTTAATTGATTCGACGAATATATTTAGCCTCACCTTAAGAACATAAAATTTAGTATTTCAAAAAGTAGTGATGTGAAACCAATCAATGATTGTATCTAAGAGAATTTTATCGATATGTTTATTACAAAGTGAAAGCATGTATAATTGTGAAAACAATGTATTTTACAATTAATTTATTGACCAACTGAACAATTTTTGAAGTATAATTGATATCTAAGTGTAAAACTATATTATAAACACTTTTCCATAAACAACTTTACGTATCGAAACACAAAATATACTTTTTAGATATAGATATTAAGTACATTTCGATACTGATTGCGTTATCAAAATATAGATGTTATAATTTTAAAATAATTTATATTTTATCTTTGCTGCTACATACAAGTGAAGGAATAGGACTCAAATCGGCACCGTATCATTGATTATTAAAAGTAAATTAATTAAGATTAAGAAGTCATATCTGTACATGTTGGTTTTAATTTCGTATTAATTCAACAGTTCTATCAACGATCACTATTGTTGGTTGACCCCAACATAAAGATTTCAACTAATTTACAGAAATCATTCAAATTATACATCTAAACCTGTCTATTGGTGAATAAAAGTCACCACAGACTTCGTTTTTATGTGTATATCATATAGTGACGCTTTTGTAATCATGCCCAACGATATTAAAAACAATAAAACATATGGTATATTTTACATAACAAGGCAATGCTTGTCAAGATTCGGTACGCTGACCTTTAAAGTCAGGTCAATTGAGCAAGATGGCGTCAATTGGCGAAATAATGTCACAGACAATGCCTTTACAATTTAAAGTCTGTGGTAAGTTTCCTGTTTACTAATTTATTTAACAATTAATTTGCTTTTTCAATTATACATTAGAAGTTGTGTATACATTGTCTTAATAATTACTAACCTCACTTGTTGCATTCTATGGAGTAACCAACAACGCTTTGGCAAACAACCACAGCAGAATATTTCATAAGCTTTTGTGTTGATTATTATTACTTTGGAATATTTTTTTATAGCTTGAAAGGCTTGCTCATGCCCGTAAAATCTACGCATATGCGGAATTCGTTACGATATTTACCATTATCGTAAAATTCCATAAGTATTATGATCGTATTAAATATATGTTTTCAAAGTAAAGAAGGAAAGTTACTTTGATCGAAGTTTGAAATCGAATCTTTGGTAATGATCACGTGCTTTATAGGTAATACCGTCACGGCTAATCTATATTTTAACACAAACCTATCATTGCGAGATTCTCATAAAAAGTTTTAAAATACTTGTATGTAGTTATAAATTAAAAAGACTTTTTCGTCTTCCTTTTTTAGTGTTTACCTTAAAACTCAAAAACTATTAATGTCATAAAAAAATCGATCCGAAACGTCATTATTATAAATTTGAAGAATCAATTTGCAAAGAAATGTCAAGCTTCTTAATTCCTTCTATAGAGTGTCAATATGAATAAAATGGGAGTGTAATTATTTTATATGAATAAAATATATTTTCCGCTAGTTTGCGATGTAACTGTTTGATACGTATACGTTCTCAACGTATACACTATACAATTTGTTATACATACAATTCTATATATAAGAACTTGTTCATAGCGAAATAGTCTCGAAAAACGATGTCATTATAAAAGATTTTATTTCACTAGTATACACTTTTCATCTATATTTTACATTGTCATACCAAAAGAGGCAATAAACATGAGCGATCCCACGCAATGAGGCCATGGGTCAATTTGGTGTAATTTCTACTACAACGATACCAGTCTCTCAAACAATACCGCTCTGTCTGTTTACGAATTATCCGTTTTGAAACATGATACTTTGGGGCGTTCTTTTCATTCATCAAGACTTTAAGCTTATATCATCCAAATTATAAGTCTGTAATAAATAAAATAGGCTATATATAATTTTGTTTTATGTATTTAAAACAAAATAATTAGGTATATCTTGCATGTATGATTTCGTAACACGAATTTTGCATTTCAGTTTTGAAGAACTTGCTGATGAAAACATTAAAAAGAGCAACATTAAGTCTCAAATATACATAAATTCTAATTACAACTCTGCAATTAGAATTTTAGTATATTTGTTCATAACTGATGAAAGCCCATCGCAGCCAATATCCGCTTATAACGTGTCCTTTATGCGAGCGAGATACGTGAATATTGGGGTATTCTGCCCCAGTTTCGTTCTAGCAAAGACTGTCTTAAAGAACGGACGTGGAATGCGAGAAGGTTTTCTAGATACATTAATATTACATTTATTTAACAGTGTAATATCATCTCTATTTCAATTCAAAATTTTATGGAGAAATTTCATGTCTTGTAGAGATCTTTGAATGGACAGTGACTTCATATTTAAATATTCGAGTCAAAAGTTGTCTTTTGTTTTTCAACTGAGCCTTATTATCTGTCTCCCTTTTTTATGTGTGATTAGACAACGATGAGCTGTGAAAGCCCAGCGGTGAGACCGTGCGACTCTTTCGATGGGAACACGAGTTCAAACCCGGGCAGGCACCAATGAGTTTTTCTATTAAAACTCATGTGTCTAATTGATAATTGCAATTTATCACACGCTTTTCGATGAAGGAAAACATCGTAAGGAAACCTGCATATCTCTAGAAAATTCTGGAGATATGTGTAACCTACCAATCCACATTGGAGCAGCGTGGTAGGTCTTAGCTCCAACCCTTCTCTCCAGAAATGGAGAGAGGGGGCCTATTCCTGCTTTAGACAACGATAGGTATATGAGTTTCATCAACCCTCTCATTATTTGTTGAGACACTCCCACTTACAAGCCTGCCTGAAATGACTTTGCTACAATGGTATATTTATTCTATTGGTATGGCATGGTTTTTGAAATCGCTGATCTGATGATAGAATGGACATTAGCAATGAAAGTGTTAATAAATAAGAACTTGTATTTAAGATTACGTTTATTTTTATTAGAAGGCAAGGCTGAAGTTTTAACGTGATGACGCTGAACGAATTTATATTTCTTAATATTTATAATAAGCTTCTGCAAGTAGTTCGGCTTCATAAATAAGTAACCTATAATTATAAATTTGTCGAAATACTCACTCAATGGAAGCCCTTCCTATAAAGAATGCCGCCATTGTTCACAATCACGAATGAAATATTAGTCGATATATGATATTTCAATAGTCATACGCAACACATGTCGAATTTCTTTCTATTATATAATCATTATACATTTTATAAACTATTCATGTAAATATCTATAGCTTTATTACATTTTTCTTTTCAAAATATTCAACTGAAAGTACTACTGTGGTTTATGTACACTCCGACACATTAGGGCATGACTTTGTTCTCGGAGTGTATATGAGTGTTCAAATTATGAATGACGAGAGACATGAACCAAGCTCAGAGAGCCCACCGTGTTTACTTAGAAAAATGTGAAGCGTTTTTTTTTCGAACTGACTGTATGCTGTTAGCCTTAAGAGCTTTTACAGCGTCACCGGGCAGGACAGGCGAGCGCAGAAGCACTGCGCTCTACTCTCTGCGAATTGAAGAGAGAAGAGCACAGAAGCTCTACTAGCGTAGGGGAACGTCCCAAGGGTGCCTCATGTGAGGCCGGACCACGGCTTAGGGCGGCGCGTAGTGAAGGGCTGATGGTATGACTTTGATTAGTCATTGCGGCGTCGGAAGGGTGGCGAGAAGCCACGACCGACCGACGTCAGAAAACTGGGACCTCGTCTTGGCCGGCGAAGACGCTGTGTGTGTGAATTACGTGTTTCTGTGGAGTGGAGCGTACAGTTCGAAGAAGCCTATAGACATTGTCCCAAAGTGTTGAGAGTTATGATGTCACACCGAAAATGTAGTGTTGGTAGACCTTCGCGCAGGCCACATGAAGTTGCCAGGCATTAATAAATTCATAATCAATAAATTCATCATCATTTTCACCTTTCTTTGATGATACATCAAAAGAACGGTGAATAAGAGAGTCAAATTAAATCGACGTTAAAGTTTGCAAAACGAAAATTAGTACAGCTCGTATTTACCCGCTCTCTGCACCGATTATTTGTTATCGACTGGCCCGTTGGCACACTGGGTCTCGCAGTGGTGACTCGCGGGTCGCAGGTTCGAATCCCGCCGAGGGAAAACATTTTCTAAAAACAATTTGTTGGTTCTTAGAGCCTGGGTGAATAACCAGTTGTCCGTCAGCCATAACACAAGTATTAAGTTACTTACTTTGGGGTCGGACGACCGTGTGTGTAAGTGTCCCATATATTTATTTATTATTTATTACAATAATAATAATATTCCTACACTCCTAATAAATTTCTAGCACTACTTTCGAATCCAAATGCTTTTGATATGATTATTCTCAAATCACAACAGTGAGTTTATCTTTCAGTAGAGACTGATGTCATAGATTGATAGAATCATCAAAGTAAGATCCTTCTAAAAATAACAGGAACGTTCAACCCTCATTAAGTTTCAACGTACAAACTAATAACAACAGCATATGTATCAAGTTAGTCATGTGCTTATCAAAGACAATAGAGACAGCCATTGTTACTAAATAGTAGTGATAGTTGAAAGATACAAAAAAATATCGATAAATCTTTTACACGTCTAAATCAAACAATGGATATTGCCACATCAATAAACTATTATTTTTTGATAACTACGAATAAATATTTCTGCTTCTTCTCAATTAGGTAATGTTAATTAATCATAATACATATTGATATTTTGTTTTATATGTTGCATTATCGTAGAAATTTCCAATCTTTTATTATATTTCTTAAAACATGATGATTTTTATAGATTGGAGTCCGCATTACTTTATTAGACTTAATAATTTCTTTATTATTATAAAATTATTTTGCTATAATCCGCGATAAAGTAAATAGAAAATATATATATATATAGTGCTAAATGTATAATGGACTATCCGTTATGCAGGATTCGTAAAGCCTTGCGATATTGTCGTGGATGTGTTTTTACGAATCCTAAAATAAATTTATTATTACTTTTGTATTATGGATCTCCGCAAAGTAACAACTAATTCTATAAATTATTTAATAATTTCTATTAGTAAGTTAGCAATTTTTCCAGAACCGTCACCTTTTTGTATATAAAAATGAATTATTCATTACTTATCTATAGTATATTTTGAATATCTTTATGTATAACTTTGGAACACGTTAGTAGTATTAGTACAAAGGGTTTTGTTAAAGTATCAAAGGATTGTTTTTAAACAATAATACAAAATAAAACCGCATACTAGCCAAAACTTCCTGAAGTATAGTACCCGGCATTAAATAATGCACATCGATGTTTAGCACGAAACAGCCGGCAAGTTCGATTTCGTAGAGCGCTGTCACTGTCACTCAGTTAGAATGTGACGTTTCACACGGGTTCGTCAGTCTGTGCGATAGAGACAATGCTGTATGAAGTAGAATCTAGCCGATTCTCTGTCTAGGCCTCGATGTGCATTATTTATTGCCCCGTACTATAGGTATCGAAGCCAACAAGATTTAACAAAAGCTATAGCAGAATTACGAAAATTGCCGAATAAAATTGACATGGACCTCGATGACGAAGTTTCATCACGAATATTGACTTTTTGAAACGGCCACTTAATTCATTCGTCATGCAATCCAAAGCATCAATTACAACAAATACAAATCATCAGAAATCATGGGAATAGTTTTTTACCTAATTCTCCTGATATGCAGATTTTCTCATGGTCTTTTCCTAAATTGAGAAGCGTGTAATAACTTATAAATATCAATTAGGGCCATAAGTTTTCATAAAAAAAACTCATTGGTTCCTGCCTCAGCTTAACCCTTAATGAGTCACACTGTATCACCGTTGAGCTATCACAACTATTTAAAATCCATACTATAACGGATTTTAGTTTAATGTTTAATGGACAATATGAGAATTGAGAACAACGAAAAGGATCAAAACGTGATCAAGGTTTTAACGAGGTTTCACTTTTATAGGATGAGGTGTTAAAACAAAAAACCTTAGAAGCTAGTTAACTGCTGCTTTTTTGTTACTAATGAATGAACGAATGTTATCCCCCATAATGACCTCACTTAATACCGTACTGTGCTGACCATATGGATCAAATAACACTGCTAAGCGTTATGAGCCAGTGGATATCAGACATCTGGCACGAATGCATTCTCATTCCTATTCGTGTATATTCGTGTAGAGATCTTGCATTCTAAAAGTGCACGCCCCTCCAATGTCTTTACTCACACACAGAAAACTTATGTACAGATGAAATACACGCATACTTGTTTATTCTGATTGGTTACTCAGTTGCCGGACAGACATCATTGCCAAAAGTACAGTTAGCATGTCATAAAAAAGAGGATAAATATTTTTTATTTTAAATAATAATTAGATCAATTTTTTCTTTAATAGAAAAATATGGAGAATTTAATAAAACTATGTGGCGAAAAAAAACGGGCAAAACTTAACATCTATCATTATTTCATCATTAAAGCCATTGCTTTAATTAAGGAACGAATTGACATGATTGATAGAAATATGTGGGAAAATACGTGTCGAAATGTGAATGATATTGAGATAGAATATATGAAAAATTTTGAATTTATAATTAATGTTGAGTCTGAATCTGAAGATAGCGACGTAAGTGAATAGGGCTAAAATAGTAAATATTTATTGCGGTTTAATTTTTTTCTTTTTTTACTAATAAAATAAATGAACAGACTTCTGTACATCACGTTTTATTAATCATTCTAATAGTTGCATAAAGAATATATGATATGATCTTTATTAAATTAAGTTGGCAAGCTAGCTCTTGATTGCGAATTCACCTGATGGATGCCGATGTAGTTTAAGTTTCTTGAAAGGGTTTGGAGATTAAACGTGTAACCATTCAGGGTTTTTACACGACATCGTACCTGAATGCTAAACCGCTTGGTGGTACGTCTTTGTTAGAAGGTTACGTCGGAAATATCTATCTAGTTAAGACCAGGGATAAATTTTAGAAATATACTAATATGATTTTTCTAGGATTCGAATGCGGAACTTCCCGTTTACAATCCACAGCGCTTACTATTACTCCAGGGAAACGTTAAAAACTTACTTTTTATTCTAAAGAATTTTCAACATAAATTGATTATAAATATAAATATTATAAATTGTATTTGATTATAGATATTGAATAATTAATTTTATTTTTATGCAAACGTACTTGTAACCCGTGTAACCGTATTGGTTGAAATTGCTGCGCGCACACATATAAAATAGTACAGTCAATATTTTCTCTAACACATTAAAATAATGTAATTTGGTGGAGGGGCGTGCACTTTTAGAATGCAAGATCTCTACAGCACTAGAGCCAGAGCCTTATGAGTTTGTACAAGAACACTTCTGCGGCAAGTGAGTTTAATAAAATATTATTTCATATCCTCATATAGTCTTTTCTTTAGATGGATACCTACACCCCAGTATCAAAGAGCAGAATCTTACTAATCCGTCTTCGTTCGTAATTCATAAAGATTTATTGGCAGCAATGAACACGCTTACGTAAGCCATTTTGTCAGACGCAGTACAAGCCCTTCCGCTCTCAATGTAATTGTGCTTTGTAGTTCATAGCTATTTGGACTAATCCTAATCACCAGATTAGGTCACCAGTTTATTGCTATACCTTACACATTGAAGTTGGCGAGTGAGCAGCAAGACTGAAACTGTCTTCCCCATTATACTCAATAACTAAATTAATTTCGACACGCGTCATGTACCTACCAAATACTTTTAGAGTATTATTATTACAGGATATGTCACTCATGAAAACTAGATTGCCTTCAAATAAACATAGTCATGCACATTCTCTATGAGTGACGAATTAACCTAAAATAAAGGCATTATTTTTTAATTTGTATGCTTTCAATAAGAGCTACAATTAGCAGTTAAGAACGAAAAACGGCTATAATCCGTCAGTGGTTAGCACTCGCGTTATAAAGTCATGAAGTGCCAACGACCCAGCAATTAGTTCCACGCTAAGTAGCAAACTTTTATACGATAACTGTGGGAGAAATACCCGCCTAATCGGTTAGATTATCGATCATTTTGCATGACACAAGGCCTTTACAGTCGGTTACACGTTTCCAGATGCGTACCTCTACGGTGGACATCTACAGTTTTACTAGACTGCACACAAAAAGCACGCACGCACACAAAAAGATTGCACAAACGAATGCATTTCAGATCGAAAAAAGAAAGATATATAATAAAAAACTTGCACGGAATTAACAAAAAAATCAGATCCCCCTCCGAATCTGTCTGTCTGTTAGCGATAAACTCAATAACTACTGAATACTTCTTCATGCTGTTTTCTAAAATAGACAGAAAGATTCATTTAGAAGGTTTATGCATATGCATAAACCTTCTAAATGAATCTTATATAATTTAATAAATTATATAATTTTCTTTAGTTTTGTGTAAGTTTGTCACCCGGGAATTTTCATCAAAAAGCCCCCTCATCCCTTTGAGATATAACAAAATAAAGCATTGTGGCATTATAGGTCTATAAAAAAATCCACGATGGTTTATAGAAGCAGGCGTTACTTTGCGGAATTCCATATTACAAGCAATATAACAGAACTAACTACTTTGCTATAATCCGCACGGGTTAAGTGAATGCATGCAAAGCCAATATGTATGAAGCAGGCAAAATCTACGCACCTTATACATGCAGGACCAGCCACCACATGCACCCCAAGGCGCAATTCACCAGCAACAACGAACACAAAAGCAGCACACACACCCACCACCACAATCTCGACGATCGTTTCGCTCCGAAACCGAAGCATCATCAGGAGGATAGGCTTCACGACAAAAATCGTACTGATTATAGCAAAGTAGTTAGTTCTGTTATATTGCTTGTAAATCCACGATGGTATATCTTTTAAGGATATACCCGTACTATGATCTTAAAAAATTTTAAACATTGATTGTTATAATTAATATCTATTTTTAAAATAAAGAGAGGGAAGAAAACATATACTGAGCAACATCTACGTTTGGCCTAGTAAACAAATTGTTCCTTTTCCTGTACATGTTGACTATCGAAGGTCGAACGGCTATTACATAATGAGTTATTTACGCGTTAGAAGAAAAGTCTGGATAAATGTCGAAAATATTTTAAGTTAAAGAAAAGGAAATATTTAAATGAAGTATTCGTATCTAGAAAAAAAAACATTTTTTTCCATCCGAAAATCATTTTTTTCATATAAAATTATCATGTTGTCTTAATGCATTTTATTTTTTATTTTACATCTTTTTTACCAGCAATATAACAGAACTAACTACTTTGCTATAATCCGTACGGGTTAAGTGAATGCATGCAAAGCCAATGTATATGAAGCAGGCAAAATCTACGCACCTTATACATGCAGGACCAGCCACCACATGCACCCCAAGGCGCAATTCACCAGCAACAACGCACACAAAAGCAGCACACACACCCACCACCACAATCTCGACGATCGTTTCGCCACGAAACCGAAGCATCATCAGGAGGATAGGCTCCACGACCAAAATCGTACAGTACGATTTTGGTCGTGGAGCGCGGATTATAGCAAAGTAGTTAGTTCTGTTATATTGCTTGTAATATGGAATTCCACAAAGTAACGCCTGCTTCTATAAATCATCTTTTTTACCATTAGATATAATATGGCACCGACTCATTCCTTCAGTTCACTCGTGAATGCCTGAATGTTGATATTTGTTACATTACTAAAATCAATACTAATTACATCATACATCATATCACACATCGTTACCAAATTACCCGTAACGATTTTAATAATTGTAGTATGAAACATGAACATTTACGTTGAGTTCAAATGATTAATGTAGCTACTTAATACTTAATATGATAACAAAGCCTGTTAATGTATGAAACGCATTTTTTGGTTAAGAATAAATATTTGTAAAGATGTCTATGACAACGAACATGATAACAAGTACTGTAATTAATATAACAGTAGTTTGACCGAACGGGCACGCTAAGATGTTTATCTCCCATTGAATGTCACGCACTGTTTGTTCCAAGATTTGTCTCAACATAAAACATAGCATTCTCCTGCTACAAACATGTTACAAACATGTTGTCACATGATTTGGCTACGTATTTTACGACCGCCCGCCTGCTTGACGTCAACTTACCTTAGTCGCCTTTTACGACACCTCGGTAAGAAATCCCAACATAAAACATAATAAATTAATAAACAGAATAATAAAGATCTCATTAATAATACTATAAAAAAAGACGGTGCTGCTCCTGCATATAAAAACCGTGAACAAAAATACTGTAACAAAATATCAATTCATGTTTTGTTATAGGTAAGAACAAACTATTTATACAATTAATACTTTCTAATATATTTATTATTTATAATAAAAAGTAGAAATTTGACGTAAAATAAATTTGTATTTAAATCCGCATAATAAAACAATGTTGTTCCTCAACCAATCACTTTCCAGCGTTCACTGGTCTGTTTTTGAAATATTTTTTTTCAATGTACGTATTAAGAAGTAATAAATGTTTCGCTGGTTGTTCGGAAATCGCAGTGCTGGTCATATCACATTGGCAAAACTTTACAGTTAGCAGTTGATAATGTTTTAGTTCATGTTATTAAATCTGCTGTGTGGTATCCGACTGAGTAGAATAGACCACTCTCATTTCTTACCGAGGTGTCGTAGAAGGCGACTTAGGTCTGTCGACGCGCCGTATGGTTTCCGGCTGAGTAGAATTGACCACCCTCATTTCTTACCGAGGTGTCGTAAAAAGCGACAAAAATAAGTTGACCCACCGTGTGGTAGAATAGACCACCCTCTTTCTTACCGAGGAGTCCTAAAGTACTTGACGTCAAGCAGGCGGGCGATTGTAAAATACGTAGCCAAATCATGTGACAACATGTTTGTAACATGTTGTGCTGACCACACCTAGAATGGGGTAAGGGGAGGAGGATAGATAGAGTCCATGTTAATGAATGGACTAGTTAGTGATTACAGTTAGACGTCCAGATATAATGATTACTAACAAAAACTTGCACATATCATATATCCTAAGGAAAGACCTAAATCTACAGTTGCTATTACCAATATGTATTAATAATATTCTCATAAATTGAATATTTTATATAACACAAAAGTAATAATTAAATTACTTTTGCTATAATCCGCGATACAGTAAATAGAAAATATATATATAGCGTTAAATGTATAGTGGACTATCCGTATTCCATCTCCAGTCTATCTCCTGATGATGCTTCGGTTGCGGGGCGAAACGATTGTTGAGTTTGTGATAGTGAACGTGTGTAGTGCTTGTGTATTGTGGTGGAAGTGGTGCAGGTTAGTGCGTGTGTTTTTACGAATCCTGCCCGTATCAGGTATTAAAATACGGATAGTCCACTAAACATTTAACACTATATATATTTTCTATTTACTGTATCGCGGATTATAGCAAAATAATTTTATTATTACTTTTGTATTATAGATCTCCGAATTCTATAAATTATTTTATATAACGTTAATTAATGGGTATTTACTTAATGATGATACAGTAATAACGCCTACCATATGGCGAACAAGCAATATCGGTCCATATTATGGAGCGTGAGAAGTTGACCGTAACATAAGTGACCAAGCCGATCATGGAAGATTAGAAAGAAAGGTCACACAACAAAATATAACCTTTTCTTTTACTAAACTAGTAATACCGTTTTACCGTACTAGCCGCTATCATATATATAAATTACATAAAAGTTTATGGTGAAAATTCAAGGATCTATTTTGACTGAACGATTGAATTAGAAAAACTAATTTACTTTAAAGTTTTAAACTTTTCTGTCTTTGACGTTGAACAATAAATTTCCAAGTTCCTCGAGATAACAATGGAATTAAATTCCTAAGCTCTCAGCTCTAAAGGTCATTGTAAGAAAGTGTATATTATAATTATGTTAGGTATTTTATTTGACGTGTACTTGCTAATCTTTAAACTATGCTTAAATAAACTAGAATTGAGAGGATACTATTACTTATTTTATTTTCAAAAATCCGAATAACAATAAACATTATTCGAAAGCTCCAAAAGTACTAAGTAATAACAGCAACTGTACGAAATAAATGTAAAATATAAATTATAGATATAACGTTAACAAATTACTCTTAACAGAAATCCAAAATTATAACGGACCACCATAAATTACAAAAGGTTATCAATGTAACGCCCATCACTATTTTTTGCCGCCCACGCAAACTTTTTTTAAACACTCATTCCAGGAACGGACGAAGACTTATTGATATAATACCTAAAATTTATATAATAAAATACATTTTTGTATTGAAGTAAATTAAAAGTACATACCATAAAATTCGTCACATGAAATCCTGTTTTCGATTCACTTTAGCATCTTTTCGCACACAACTATTACAAAACTTGATAACGCATGTTAAGAACCGACTAGACTCATTTAGACTCACTAAACAGTAACATTTTATTCATTATCGCTAATAAGCTTAATGTTTCAATTAGTTGCTAGTTTTGTAAAGTTTATAGAACGCATGGAGATGCGTTAAGTGATCGCGTCGGGTTTTGACTGGTATAGAGTCAAGATATTTTTACCTGTGAGAGAAAAAAGTTTTGTTCTTACATCAAGTTACTTCACAATCAATTTATAATACACTCTATTGCTGATATCATAAAGATAATAATCGTCTGTTAAACAGAAATGCACTAGTGTGGCCATTTTGAAATTTCATAACAGTGTAATATGAAGTGTAATGCTTTGATATACGGTTCTAATTTATGGTGTGAATATTAAAAAGCTCCATTCTGTGCTTGTATGTATACAGTGGGCAGTTGTTCGAAGTCAAAGTTTCCCAAACTTTATTAGACATTTATTGTCGGCCTATTTCTATAAATCATCGATCATAAATTATATTTAGACGCTTAGATTGACAATCGAAAATACAGCAACTAGCGGCTAGGCCTGTTTAATGATTCTATCTTATTTAGTTTACTTTATTATGGTAAACTAAAGTAAAGCCTATATAGATTTTTACTAGACCTTTATTCTTCCTGAAAAAAATTGTAGCGTGGAACTTTATCTTATCTACAAACATGTTAATGTAACTGGAGACTACATACTAGTATTCTGGATGCGAAAGTCTGCTTGTGCCTTTATTTTAAATCCGCTGGAGCAATAATTATGCAAGTTGGAACGAAAAACATTTTTTTTCGGGAACAGGATTAAAACAAAGTAACTGAGGGTAACTTAACATTCTAGTTAACGTGTCCGAAGTCGCACATATAGCTTGATATTCATAATTATAAGTCTATTTTGCTTGATAAGTATTTAAGGTAAGGTGATTAAGTGGGACGCGTTTTTTATTTTGACTTAAAAGTATCGGCCCGTTACAATCCCACTGCTGGGAATAGGCCTCCTCTCTCCATTTCTGGAGCGAAGGGTTGGAGCTAAGACCTACCACGCTGCTCCAATGCGGATTGGTAGATTACACATATCTCCAGAATTCTCTAGAGATATGCAGGTCTCCTCACGATGTTTTCGTTCACCTATTTTGACTTACATCTATTAAAAAGTGTGAACAATAAATGAATGTTTTATTTCCATAATCCTAATGATTTTTGACAGTATTTAGGACGCCTTTATACTATTGGAAGGTTAAATCTATTTATTGCACTAATAACGATGGTATTTAGGTGGTAGTAGATGGTATTCGTAGAAGGCATAACAATATTAGCCGGAATCACTTAGACTTTTGTCGTCAAGGCCAACACTTGCTTGTGAAGTGGTTAGCAGTTGGTAATCGCTTATCAATAGGGGTCTAATATCTACACCTATGATCCTCTGACAGGGATAGTCCACAATATCTACAGCCATTTTCAAATAGATTTAATTATATCTATAACATATATCCCCGCCAATTGCGCATTTCTTACATATTATCATTATATATGGGTATATAATGATAACATTTATAATGTATATAATGTTAATGAGCTGTGATAGCCCAGAGGTGAGACCGTGCGACTCTTTCGAGGGGAACACGAGCTCGAACCCGGACAGGCACCAATGAGTTTTTCTATTAAAACTCATATGTCCAATTGATAATTACAATTTATCACACGCTTTTCGGTGAACGAAAACATCGTGAGAAAACCTGCTTATCTCTAGAGAATTCCGGAGATATGTGTAACCTACCAATACGCATTGGAGCAGCGTAGTAGGTCTTAGCTCCAACCCTTCTCTCCAGAAAAGGGTAGGAGGCCTATTCCCAGCAGTGGGATTGTAACAGGCCGCTACTTTACTTTTTACTTTAGTATGGGTATAATATTCATTAGAATATTTTTAAAGTTTTAAAATGAGAATATACAATTAGCTGATATGATTCGCATGCCGCACCTTAGCACTTCCTACATAATAAAACTTTTAGCACAACTGGCTAGTGTCCGTAGCATAAAACCTGTTTGCACCAAGAAATAAAGTAACAAGACCCCAATTTGATATGAATTAACTCATTTCGATTGTTATCTAGCTTTGGTTTACGTGTTGATCAGGTAGTTTCTTGTTCGAGTCACGGGGTCGCCACTGTGGGGATAAAAGCTTTTTGATACCGCTAATTTCATTTATCAATAAGAGGAAAGAATTTAAAATATCTTTATTTTCACTAGCAAATACTTTTTGACAAGCCTGGAAAAAAAATATCTCGCAAATTCAATTGTAGGTACACACATTTGAAATACCAGGAGTCTCTTTGGGATATACGAAATTAATATATATTATTGAAATATAAATCTTTCTATTCTTAGACCATAAAATATACGGTAATTTTCCCGATTTAAGAACTACGGTACAAGTATCTTTATTTATGTATTTCTTTATCGCACATACATATTCTTAGAAAAGTGTTGTTAAGGTTTCTTTTCGCTAATAAATCCGCATCAACTCCAACTAACTCATTTATTATAAACTAAAGTTGTCAAATAAAAAACCATCATAAATTAAAACAGATATACTTCATTTCCTACTTATATCTAAACTATTACATGTTCGTTATCGGTCAGTTAATATACATTCCTCACGTTTATAGCGAGTAAGATTGAAATCTTTTAACATCCTGTTGGCTTTTTAATAAATTTAGAAAATTTCAACAGAATCTAGCTCTTCAATGTCTCTTATCCCGTGGTCTTAGGAGGATACAGATACCTAAACGTATGTAAGTGTTGTAATAAGGACACTGTTTATTTTTAAATTTACACTTTTAAGAATTTTGATCATTTTACTGTGACCAAAACATTTTTTTTAAATATATTTAAGCACTGGACTTAGACTGAGGTGGTACCCAGGGATCAATTTTAGGGCGAGTAGTACTGTAGGGAACATATTGTCCAGTAGTTCCTGATAAGTTCTCCGTATGTTCTGCCATCCATTTGTATTTTGGTCTGCCTGGATCCTGTAAGAAACAAGAATTTTTACACATGCCACTTTGATTGCCATCGATCTCTGCTGATGATGTTGATCAAAACACTGGTTTACAAAAAAAAAATTGAAATTTTTGGGTGAATATTTTCAATTTTGATTGAAAGTTACACAAACTACGAATCATACAAAAATAAACAATTGCATTTGGTCCATTGTTAGGACAGTTTAAAAATCTTATCTACATACAGAATGTATGACTATAAATCCATTGATTCATTAATACAAAACTATATAAGGTTGACGGTTCTAAAAATATCTCTCATTAATAAATATTAACATAGATTCTTCATTCACTAGTTTCACAATAAATTAATACAAAGCTATTTTTATATCTCAACACAATAGTAAAGTAGTCATTTTTAAGAAAATTCATGAACTCATAGTATATTATTATTCAAAAAAGTGGGTAGTTGTAAGGAAAAGAGAGCACTCATTTTGTAGATGAAGGAAAGCCACAAACTAGAGATACCTGATGGGGCAGGAGATCAGTTTTATAATGCAGCCATCCGTACCATTCAGCTGGAACCTAAAAAGAGAAATATAATTAGTATATTAAATGACCTTAATTAAAAATTAAAAACCCTCAAATACTTCAAGTCTTCTGTGGAGATCAATATTGTTACTGAACGGATAAGTTTTTATGACTGAATGATATAATAAAACAGGTCAACCCAATAACATAAAGATATGCCACTGAACATTCAAGAATGGTTTCATTCAAGTAGCACATCAAATGTTTGTAGAAACCATGTGAAACAAGCAGTATGAAGAAGTAGAGTTATTTATATCAGTGAAATAAACAATGCCAAAACTAAACTTATAACAGACAGTCACACTTTAAGCATGCCTAAGTCAGTTGTATGAACGTTAATTATTAGTATAGTAACATTCCAGAACAACCAACATCCAGGTTTAGGTTCATAAGTTGAAATAGGAACTATTGCAGCTGTTTTACACTAATTTAAAATTCCTTAACAAATTCACAACCAGCAAAATTTAACATGATAAACTTCCACTTAATCAATAGACACAATACTACAAGCTTTTGTAATAATAATTTCATTACCTGACTGGCATCATAGTCCATGTTAAATTTATCAGAGTATTCTACCCAACGATTTCTGCTGTAGAAGTATCTTGGGTTCTCATAGTACTTATTTCCAAACGTGTCTTCACCAACCAGTTTACCATCTTTGAGCTCTTCTTGTCTGGAATGTAAAGATGCACATCATACAAATGTATTAATACACTAATAATCTGCTCTTAATTATATGTAATATAGAAATAGCTTTGCATATCTGCAAAGTAGTTAATCTTATGTAGCAACCAAGGCCCTGATGACTGCTTGAACTATCTTGCTCACCATTTCGATTGGAAACCAAAAATAAGACATTACACATACATAATAATAGTTAAAACAATATCAAGGGAGAGAAAAAATAATGGACTAAATAGACAAAAGAGAAATTCCTATATAATTATAGTTATGGGGTTATTATAGCAGATATGTAGTAAAAAAATGGCCTGTTCATGATGAGCACCCCACTGATGAGCATAGGCCTCCTCTCTCCTTTCTTGGAGAGAAGGATTGGAGCTAAGACCTAACATGCTGCTCCAATGTGGGTTGGTAGGTTACACATTTCCCTAGAATTCTCAGGAGATACGCAAGTTTCCTCGAGATGTTTTCATTCACCGAAAAACATGTAATAAATTGCAATTATCAAATATACACAAGTTTTAATAGAAATAAAAAAAAATTAAAAAGTATCTAGAATTGAACGGTCTCTACAGACTATGGATTCGGGGATAGTAACCAGAAAGGTCTTCAAAATGCGTGTCATTTCATAGGCTACACTATGATGGCTTATATTGTTTAAAAGTTTTTTAGTGCTGTGAAAAGTCAACTGACTTAAAATGTCATTATTCTAGTGAAAACATTGCATTTCCATCTGAATTATTTATATTGTACAGTTCGAAAATACTGTAGTTTAAATACTGAGTTTGAAACAAATTTACCTTGGTACTTCTAGCTAAAAGCCTTCAATTTTCCAATCAAAATATTACATAATAACATCTATTTATTTACCTGTAAAGTTTGTGCAAGGATCCAAAAATACCACCGTTTTGACGTATTATATTAAAAACTGTGGCCACTTTGTCTAACGCTAGTAATTTTATTATAGAATTAGACATTTTTATAAAAATCGTCGTAATTTCGCCAATAATGACGTTGGTTGTTTGACAGTCGAATAATAAGAAACAGAATTTTGACAGCAATATGCCAATACACAGATAAGTAGTAAATACAGATACAGTAATAGATTTATATATTTTAGAGGAAATGAAAATATCTTGTTTCAAATCCACATTTATGCTTCTTTATAAATAGGTACTAGCGTGGCTAAATTCAATTAATTAATTCATAATTGTTAAATTTATAGTTTTATTAATTAATTAGAAAGATAATATTTAAAACTCAATGTTTATTATGTAAATCACGTCTCTGTTTCCTACCTGATTAACAAAGCTATTACTAAATTTATTTCAAAATCTTACAATAAATTCTTTTTTTTTAAATATACATAATTTTGGTATACTCCGCGATCCGCCGATTGGTGCGCCCGCGATTTTGTTTGCGTCATTTTGTTCAAATACCCTCATTTATGTACTATAAGCATTTTCTATTTCATACCATTTTCTAATTCTAATTAATTAAAACTACTTTCTCTATCCTACCTTTCTACTCACAAACTTCAATTGTACCAAAATTTTATCAATATTGCTCCAGCTGGACGAAAGTGTAACAGACGAACTGCTAATGGACGGAGGGACCGACCGACATTAAACAGACGTACAAAAACTCAAACTCCCATATTTATAATATATATATATTCAGTTACTTGTTGTTGTTTGATATTTTAATATCAAATGAAATTTTACTATTTTAGCTACTTAAGTTTATCCCGTGTTACGACATGTTTTAAATACAACCTCCTTCATATAGTTGGTCAGTAATAAAAAAAAACATTGTCGCTGTCATTGTGTTTAGTTGTTGGAAAAGATTAACCCTTCTTTGCATAATGATGGAAATTTCCATCATAACATTCAGTGCCTGTAAAAGGGTACACAAAATCAGTGTAATTTAAATTTGTGGCTGCTGGCAACTTTTTACAACGCCGTAGTGTAAAACAAAACGCAGCTGGTAAAACAAAAGCTAACATCACTGTTGGTTACTAGGATTTGAACTTGTCATTCCGCTGTTTGTTGTGACTGGGAAAAACGGTCGAGTTTATAAATTGTTTTAGGAAACTAAAGTGAGATTTAACTGCTATAGAAAGTGATAATGAGTGAAATAAGATTTGTTTCTGTGTTTCTATTATTTTATGTAGAATTTATATTGAAATACTCTGAATAAATTTCTCAAAACTATGTGTCAGAAATTTACATCACTATGCAGTTGCTTCACTTGTAATGTATGGCGAAAATATTTGCACTATAATTTTTTTGTTTTGGTTTTCTAAAAATACTTGAATGATGTGGACATCGAACTTTATCTGAGACGGTTAGACGATGGTTGGCTCTCGGAAGATAGCCTTGAAGAACATGATTCTGAGGATGAACACAATACTGATAAGATTGTAAGTGTTGCAGTACTAAATTGATGATAATGATGCAGATGACGGTGAAAATGAAAGTGCTGATATTGATCTTCCTCTTCCAGACCTAGAAGAAAAGAAACCATCTCACACTTCATCACCCAATTTGCAATCTTTATCTTCATCTTCATCAAAAACTGATTTTTCATTGAAAACTTATCATTTCTTCTTTCATTGAAACTTGAAATGGAAAAAACACCATCTGGTGGAAGACAAAAATAAAATTACTTTCTTGGGGTTTTCTGCTATTCCAGATGATTTATTAAACCTGGAAACTCCTAATCAATGTTTCAACCTTTCAACTGAAAAGATATCATCAATAGTTTAGTGGAGTAGAGTTATTGTGCTTGATGGACTAGATATGTCTTGTGTACCTTGGAAAGATAATTAGGTAACCTTGTTATGTACTTATGCTGGAGCATTGCCTGTGACTAAAGTCAACAGATATGACAAATCAAAAAAAGAAAAAATTGCCATCACTTGCCTCTTTATTGTCCAATAATATAATAAACACATGGGGGGGAGTTGACCTCATGGATAGCTTTTTGGGCAGAAATTATATTACTATGAGGTGTAAAAAATGGTACCTGCTTATATATATTAAACCTTGCCTTAATAATCTATTTAAAAAATGCTCAGGAAAGGGGTGATAGTGAATCTCAGAAGAATCTTCTTACACTGAGCCAATTTAGAAATGAATTGGCCCTTGTCTTGGTGCATAACCAAGGGAACCACTTAAGACGTTAAAAGAAGGAGTCCTAGCAGCAGCATCCTTGAAGAAGAATTGCTGACAAGAAAAAGAAAAGGTTCCCCTGCTCCTCCACCACTGAAAGATCTAAGGAAAGATGGTCTGTTGGTTGATCACTTAGGTGCAAATACCCCAAATATAAAGGACAATACAATGTCACAATATCATGTGTGGAAATGCAAAGTGAACTTGTATCTTAATAAAAATAAATATTGCTTTTCAAATTATCATCAAGAATAGAGAATGTACAAATATATTCTATTTTTTATTTATTTAGTACTGAGCTAAACATGTGGCATTGCATAATGATGTAAATTTCCATCATAGTATTTTTTTCTATTTTCATGTTATATATTTACACTTGGATTTTTTAGATTATTTTTCCCTTAATATAGAGCATCAATTACACCAGTCTGATTTATTTTACGAAATATAAAAAAATCATGCAAAGAAGGGTTAAATGAGTTTTGGAAAATTGATTCTTACTTATTATAAGTCTTAAAGAAAAATATGTTTGTCGTTATACCCGTTAATATATCGTTGCTTCTATTTTAGACTACTTTAGCACAGACAAAATATAGAAAACCTATTATAAGGAACTACTCTAGGAATAAATAAAAATATAATTTTTTAATAGGTAAACATGAACATTTGGGTCTATGATATAAAAAAACATTACTAAAATAAAACATTTGCATGTATTTTATACAGAGTTTAATTAAAACAATAATCCCTTATGATTTGTCTTCCTGTCATAAAATATAAATATTAATACCTGGCAATCAAGTAGTTTTGGATTTTGCCATTTTTAATTCTGTCTTCATTTGTATCCAAAACAAAACTTTCATTCATCTTAGCATTATCAATTTTGATTTTTTTCCAGTACCTAATCTTCTATTTTCATTCAAGACAAAATTGTCACTTAATCTAATTATTAAATTTGCCTTTTAATTTTTTTGATTTCCTAGTACTGAATTCTTGATCTTGACTCAAATCATTACTTTGTGTAGTTGCAGTATTTAAATCTTGATTTCTATTCAAGACATCATTATCAGAAGTTAAATCCTTATTAATGCTTTTAACCTTCTTACATTTTAAAGCAATCAATTCCTGAGACTTGTTTATGTTGTCATTAATATCACTTTCAGATGTTTTTGTTTTTAATCTTTTAAATTTTCGGGTATTTAATTCTTCATTTTCGTTTTCTTTGATAGTTTGATGTTTATCAGTAATTGTATCTTTTGACCTTTTCGATAATTTGCTATTTGACTCATTCATTTCATTATTGCTATAATCTTTTTCAGTTAACTTAATATCAGGTAATATTATTTGTTCTTTACTTGTACTATTACATTGTCTTTTCTTTTTTTTCTTTTTGTTTGTATTTACTTCTTCCTCACTAAACAAATTCATGTCCTCAACAGTTTTAGAATCATGGCTGGTTTGATTTTGTTTATCAAAATGTGAATAACCTTTGTACTTTTTTTGTTGGAGTAGAATCTGCTCTTGTTGCTCTATTCTTGCTAGTTTACCTAATGCTCTTAGACCATGACGTGCACCTCTAAAAATATAACAATATTTATCATTTTAGTATGTAAAGTAATTCATATACATCAACTGATTGCAATAAGTAATTAAAGGCTATGTCAAAAACTAAATTTTATTCTTAGCACAGTTGGCAGCAACTCTGTCTTCAGCTTCTTCAGTCAGGAGTTTGATTCCCACTGAGGGCCAACATTTTCTATGAACAATTTGTTAGATCTTTGAGTCTGTGTATAAAATAATACAAGTAGTATTTAAGTGTGTATTTAAAATTATATATGTAAATATTTACCAGTTTTCTGTCACCCATAACACAAGTATTAAGTTACTTACTTTGGGGGACAACCAATAGTGTGTAAATGTCCCATAAATTTATTTATTTGATAATTGGAAAGTAAAAGACCATGAATAGTAATGGACTTATTCTATGTGTCAGAGGTGATTGTTAGTGTTTTCAGGGTAAGAGACACATTGACTGCTCCACCTTAGACTGCATGCCATATACCAGGGATGTTTGCACTCAAACATACATAATATAACATATGAAAAAAAATTTGCTTTAATACTTATGTGCTGTTCTTCCCCCACAAGCAGCAAATAATTCTTCATCTGTCATCTTAGTAGTAGATTTTTCATCACTTTCATCGCCTGACTCAGAATCAGAAGTCTTAACTCTTGTTGTTTCTTCACCACCAACTCCAATAACAACAGTCTTAACAAAAAACTCTGAATACTCTTCCACAGATTTAGTCTCTTTTTTCTTTTTCTTTATTTTCCATGTGCTGTTTGTTATTTCAAATTCCTCATCACTTTTTCTTCGAATCTTCTTTGTGTTTCCATTTTCATTCTCCACCTATGAGGTCAATTTAAGTTTTGTAACTAACATCTGTACTTAATATTTCATTATCTAAAAAAAACATTTACACAATACAATAAATACATATAAATAAGTATCCCTTTATGCATCTGTCTGTCTGTTTCATGCTACAAAAAAAACTACTGATGTGTTGAAATATAATAATAATTATTGAAAATGTCAGAAAAAACACAGCTTGATAGCTTTCTGTCCCTGCCTCACTTCTAACAGCTCACCAGATTGCAATACTAAAAATATGTAATTTTTCAATAACAATCATATAACATGTTAATACAAACTTCTAGATTGCTCGCAGCCTTATCATACAGTTTACTCCACCAGTGTTCTTTGAAGTCAGCTGCAGGGTCATAACCAACACCTGTGAGGCTGTGTTTGAGTTTAGGTTTGATTGGTTCAGATATGCCATCCTCATTCTTGCCGAGACCTTTTCCTATAAATTATTTATTACTTTTCCAATCAATTAAATATTTTATAACATATCTTCATTATACAGAAAATAAACCCCTAATCTCGAAATTTAGCATTCTTTAAATTTTATATTGAGGTTGTATTAGATGATAAGAATGTGTGGATATAGCTGCACTTCTACCCTGTACAAGACAGTAATAACTAAATGAAACTAGTTATAAGATTTATATTTTAAAAAGAGCAACCGCCGAGTTTATTGCTGGCTCTTCTGGATAGGAACAGCTCTCTGAACCAGCAGTAATGTTGATGATTCAAAAGCACTTGTTTACAAGTTTACATGAATAAAGAATAATTTGAATTTGAATTATTTATCAGTACGTACCGAAAATTGTTTATTATGTTACAATTTTATAAATGTTATTTAATCAATATTTAATAGATATTATGATCACAAAATATTTCATTTAATTTTTAATCTTGGTTTCTCAACTAGATCTAATACAATAACTTAAGGCATGACACTATATTAATGTTTAAAAATCAACACTCTTATTTACCGTTAGTCCAGCCATATTTCTCTAATTCCTTTTTTGCGAATTCCATCAAAATTATTTTATTTAATCACCGACGAGTAAAATCATTATCTCTCATAACCTAAGTCATAGACTACTATCTAATAGGGATGGACAGAATCACCAATCACTTAGTGATCATGATATGATTCACTCATCATATAGCATCATCTGCTATTGAATTATAGATAACTGCTATTGCTATACAAAATTATGGATATTCCATAAAAAAAGTAAAATAATATTACAAAGAAATGTTATCATTATATCATATGTATCGAGGTTATGTGACACTTTTACGATATTCCAAGTGAATGTATTGCCTAAAATTTGCTTTAAGATATTGAATTGAATATGATTTAAGAATTACGTTTGTTTGTAATTACAATAACTTGTTCAGTGATAGCTGAATAATATAATAGCCAATAGCATTTTTTGCTATTTGCTATTTACGCTTTTAGCGATTCACTGATTACTGGACTAAATGATTGCTTATACAAATAAATGTAGTCCTTATATCCTACACATTGCATACAATAACAATGGCAATATCAGCACGATCACCGTGGTCACCTTTGATCATATCATGGTGCGAATATGATTCTCAAATCGCAATCGTACCAAGCTTACTATCTAAATTATAAAAGTTTATATATCAAAGACTATCAATTATTAATCAATACAACAGGAAAAGACGCGAGTATTGACCATATCATAGACTACTCGCACAGTAGTTATTAACTAGTGTAGGCGAGCCATAAGTGAAAATGTCGCAAATAATGAGAGGGAACATGAAACTCTTATACTCACGTCTTTGTCTTATCAGACATAAAAAAGACAGAAAGATGTCTCCTTTCACCTTTGCTTCCTCTTTATTGTCGATGGACACATCATAGGCTGACTCGATTAAAACCATTTTATAGCATTTTATTATTTAATAACACAAAGAATCATGTAACAATTATAAAAAATAGCGATTTCAAGGAATGTCGAATTATGGTATTTTCTTGCCTCAAAACTTCAAACTATAACGTACGAATATTTGTGTATTAGGTACACTAACAAATTTTACGAAAACTATATTACAATAAATATAAACTAATTAAAATCATAAATCCATAAATAGTAAATAAATCTTCTCTTCAAACGTATTAGCTACTCTATCATATAAAAATAATTGCTTTTTAATATAATTCATTTTCTTCTCACATCATCATCCAGATCGTCGATTGTAGATTCATTGTTGCTGTAACAAAAAAAAAAAACTAATAATACTTTAATTTATTTACAATGATTTTTTATTAACCGGAATGAAATTTAAAATACGCGAATAGACTGCATATTTGCGTTTATTCAGCGCTATCTATATCCAGGCTAACTACTATCCAAATATTTCAATAGACCAGTCCGCTATGAAATACCTTGTAAGAATGTAGCCAGTAAGTATCAGACTAGGAACACTGACTGACTAGACTAGACTGACGCCAGTCCGTTTGGACAAGAAAGAATTCTTTGGCTTTTTGCTACGATTGAACGATTCCTACTGTCCACTCAGTGTATACACTCTCTTAGTAAATGTAACTTCTATCGAAACAAATTGTATCAATAGAAACATTACTTACATCATCATCTTCCTGTCCTTATCCCACTCTAAGTGGGGTCGGCACAACGTGTTACAAACATGTTGTTACATGATTTTGCTACATATTTTACGACCTGCCGCCTGCCTGATGTCAACTCACCTTAGTCGTATTTTACGACTCCTCGGTAAGAAAGCGGGTGGTCTATTCTACTCAACCAGATACCACACGATGGGTCGACTTACCTTAGTCGCCTCTTACGATACCTCGGTAAGAAATGAGGGTGGCTATTCTACTCAGCCGGATACCACACGGCATAGAAACATTACTTACAAATGCCCATAATTAATGATTAGTTAAAAAGCCAGCCATGTATTTATTAGATGTGTAAATGGAATAAATTATAGAAATTTATAAAAAAATATATCCTCCAAGCCATATAAATTGCTGTCAAGAATAATGTATAAATTAAAGCCATGCACTAGTTATGCATTATAATGACCAAAGCCTTAAAATCAATACTGAGAAACATCTATGGTAGCGTCATGTGAAAGTTAGATTTTTAAGAATCAATTAGACATTATTTTTTTGTAAAAAGGTTATATCACTCTTAATTTTATTTTTAATGTAGTAGAACGTCTTAGAAGAAGTTGACATATTTTCTACAATTATGCAGTAGAAGTAGTACTCATATTTTGTTCGCGTCAACTTAAATTTTTAAATATCAACCAAGCAATTTTTCCAAAAGGACATTGAGATTTTTATTCTGTACATTAGCCAGGTAAAATTTCCAAAAAAAGGTCAAATTACATAACCGTTGTTTTAGTTTAGAATTAGTCGTGTAAGTGTTATAGATATAATGACAGACTATGGGTTTTTTAATTAGTATGGATACTATATTATTAATATCTATAAATAGTGCGGCAGCATGCAGCTAAAAGGACCATATTTTTAGAGTAGATATGTATGTTGTATGTTAAAAAGGAACATTTATCTTATCCTTTAATATGAAAAAAAACGCAGATATAAATAGATCAAAAGCCAGTCTAGATTTTAAGAGATTAGAAACCTACGTTGAGGGAATTCAAATCCTTGAATTTTTTAAATAAATGTTTACACTTACTCAATATAAGTATGGAGTTTATCGGGTTTCACGTTTAAGAAAAATATCGTGGTATATAAAGAGAATCTTTAACGTGGTATAATGGGATGTTAACAGATTTCATTTTTAATCTTATTAAAAGATATATAATATATAGATAAATATAATCAATGCATGTGAATCTAAAGTACACTGCACACTGGTGGTGGGCAGCTCTTATTATGGAGTATCCCAACCAACCCTAGGCACTAACTTCTACTTCATACATGTAAGATTACTACATTACAATCTCACCTTTTATACCATACAAATTTACTAAATTACTCAACATACTACACTATTTACTAAAACGCTACACTACAACTACTACTACTACTACTACTACTACCACTAGACTATTTTTATGAAAACCTACCGTTTTTACCTACTGGAAATACTGCTAGCTACTTCAAGCTACTGCTTACCGGGTTTTGATTAAACTAATCATGTCTAATTCATTCTTAACATTTAACTTCGTGATAGTATTTATCATTTGGATCCCTTTGAGACCTTTCCGAGTAGCGCAGCCCGTGGGGTCCGGATGAGGAGTAGTTCTCGAAGAATTTCTTTGAGAGCAGCTCTGGTCTGAAGTTCTTTAAGAAGTATACCCAGCATTTGATGGTTTCATCTGATGAATTTCTGTCACGACACGATACACAAAATGTATGTTACCAGACTTTGAATTGTAGAAGAATCGTTGTTGCACGCTGTTGACATCCGTCGCTGGACCAATTTCACCACAAAGGTAAAAAGAAGGAAAGGAACGAAAGTAACTATCTGACTGCAGGGCAAAGGCCTCCTCTATCCGTTATTGGAGCTAAGACTTAGCACGCTGCTTCAATGCAGATTGTTAGGTTATACATATCCCTATAATTCTCTAGAGATATGCAGGTTCCCTCACGATATTTTTCTTCATCGAAAAGCGTGTGATAAATTCCTATTATCAATTAGACACAAGTTTTAACAGAAAAACTCATCGACGCCTGCCCGGAATCGAACTCGTAACCCCTCAAATGAGTCACACACCTCATCACTGGGCTATTACAGCTTTATAACCAGATTGTTTTTGAGCCACAAAGGTGTCTTAATTAAATTTTCACTAAATTTGTTACGATCGTAGCGAGTAGTTTACTTAATCATAAAATACTGAAAACTACAGAATTTCACTTCACCAGTGATCAAGAGAAAAGAAATAAAAACAACCAGATCACATAAACAGAATCACTTTTGTTGCAGTAAAACTTGCTCTGATTTAATGAACTTAAGCTTTATTCTAGTTGACGTTTTAGTACGACAAATTCAGTGAGTGAGTGAGTTGAGTGTATGCCAAAAACCATATCACCACTTCATAGGGGTAATCTATAGCAATTTCGTACTTACGACTTCACCATAATATCGTCAATTTCACGAACATAAAAATTCGGATGGTCTTCCAATATGTCTAACTTGGTCAACATTATATCATCAATCTCATATACTTCTCCTAAAAAGACATTAAAGTCAAATAATAGAAATGAAGTCAAATATGTCGTAAAATTATTGACATCTTAAAGTGTGAAAAGCTATCGTATTTGAATCTACGCATCTTGTTATCTTCTCAATAATGTTCAAACTGTTCTGCACCAAATCTAGGTTGCGAAATTCTTATACTCTTTGTTAAAAAACGGTTAAATCACGAGAGCAACTTTAAGAGAACCTGAAACTCACCAAGGGCTTGCAAGTTAAAAATCCAATTTTAATAGTTTTTTTTGCCATTCATCATTTCATTGTATCACTTTATGTTCGAAAAAATGGTGACTACAAAGCTTTTTACTTTGAGTTGATTGTCATCATAATCATAGACTACTAACTAAAATAAAGACGACAATGTTTCATACTTTGGCGCGTTAGAATATTAGGAAGAGTGGGAGATGGTGGGAGGTGCGGATACGTACTATAGGTACTAATTATAGTCATTCATTGAAATGTATCTGCCTCTCACCCGTTTCATTCATAAATCCGGAAATAGTCTCAGCTCTGACTCTCTCTAACACATGGAAATTTACTACGCGTAATATATATAACGAATGACGTAAATTCGTAGTAAAATTAGTGATGTACTTGTTGTGCTAAAACCGTAACTAGTGATTCCAAAGTTTTATCGATTCGTATTTTTCTGTTACCGATTATTTCAGTTACCGGTTTTCTTCTACATACTAATATTAATCTTAAAATTTAAATAAAACAAAATATTTTAGTAACTTCTTTATTAAATTTATTATTGAATTAAAAAAAATGTTTTAAAAACAGCGCATAGAGATGCAAAAAATTTAACTCAGCATACGTGCTAAAAATTTTTTTTTCCTAAACACGCTAAAAGTATAACAAAAAAACACAAATATAATTTGTACATAGAAAACAGAATAAGCCGACAAAAAGTTATTCAAACAGAGATTTCACAGGCCTCAAACATAGACACGTAAGCGATCATGTATCTTTAAATTGGATTTGTAACTTATAAACAAAAAAAAAGGAATTTTATACATTCACTCGAAACAATTTACAAGATCAATATTTGAAACGATAGATGTCGCTTTTGGTAAATTATAAATATTAGAGTGAGAATGTATGTGCAATCGCATATCACTTATGGTAATGAACGGGTCTTATCTCTACTTATATTATTTACAATCAAATCAATTAACACCTGAGATTAATACATAGTTAAGAAAGAATGAAATCACGAAATTATAGTATTATTTGAAATAATTATCACGCTTAAACGAAGTATGCTCCATAACTTATTTAACTAAATGGAAACATGTAAAAAAGTACTTTGTAGTAGTAGGCACAAAACACATTATTTTACCATTAAACCATACAAATATCTAATATATAACAACAATATATAAACTTAGTTATAGTTTTCGCACTATTTGATTATGGCGTGATTGCTATCAATATTTTTTTTTAACTTTGAAGCAAATAAATAAGTATTATTTAATATCAACTTATAAAAACCTAAACATAAAGTATTTTAAACATTTTCAAGTATATTAATAAAGTATTACAGTATCACAGAGTTAATTCATAGAATATTGATATTATGTTACATACGTATATATTTATGTTTTGCTATACTTTAATACGGCAAAATATATATAAAATACAAGGTACAAATATTCAATTTAATAAAATAAATATTCATTAAAGATATTATTTTGACAACTTCAGTTCAATTTGTATTTCTTCATTTGTCAATTATATTATTGTAATGACATGGTTTTGTTTGTTTACATTAAGTGAAGTATCTACTTATGGAATATAAAAATAATAAAATTTATCCAACAAGAAAACTATATCGCTTTACAAATGTTAAGAATAGGAATTTCAGTTTGCTACTTTTGCCTCATGTATTTCAAATAACCCTACTTCTGATAAAAAAAATTACATTTCAATTCCCTTTTTTCAGCTATCTGTAAATTCTTCTAGTAAAAATAATAATATAATTTTTCAAGTAGACTAAACAAATCGTTGACTTAATAAGTCTTTTCTTAAACATATATAATACTGTTCAAAAGACATAAGTTTCTGTGATGGATAATATAATTTCACACATGTGATGTCACTGGCAATATATATTTTCTATTTTTTATTAAAGCAATTTAATCAAATCTTTCAATTTTATTAGAAAACAGCGTACTTATAAAAATTTCAAAATTTACAAAATTCAGATTTTTCATTCAAAGAAATATATCGCTTGTGGAATGCAATAGTGGCACTATTAAAAAACACGTCTATCGGAATAGGAATAAAATGTGTAAATGTTAAAGTACACATTCTATTCAGCACCAACACAAGAACTCATGGTTCAATATTAGGCCGTCGTTTCAAACTATAACAATTTTTATACATTTTCCTTAGCAACAAAAACTATAAATCCATTTCAAAAGATCTCAATCAACCAGTCTCAAAATATAATTTTTTGCGATATATCGATGTACCACACCGGAAATATACGGATTAGATTTGGAACATATTTCTGATGGAATATTAGGTTCTGTAACTATCAAACTTCTGCCTATCACTGAGAATTCCTAACATTTTATCACTATCATCGGCACATTAGCATACAAAGATTTACTGGTACTAATATTATTAACCAATAATGTTTTAAACTAACAAAACAACAAAATTACGATCAGTGCTAGTGTGTCAGCTACCTTATCTATGATTATGAGAAAAAAATCCATGGGCTCCTAGTTAACATCCTTCAAACTTTATATTGTTTGTCAATTTGAATATTATGAATACAATTTTATAGACATTGGTTTGCTTTTTCTTGAGTCTCAAGCATCGAATCGCATTACAGATGAACTTCAAAATTCAGAATGGTTTGAATTTACTGACAAAGAGAAATTTTAGATGTCCACTACTATAATCAGAACAGGTATTTTATGCCAAATTATTATTAATATTGGTGCTAAATAATTGTGATCCAACTGAAGCCCTTCATATATCTTCATCTGCATCATGTGGCTGGTAGATACTTCCCGGCGGAGGATTGTGCAGCTACTGATCCTGTAATGCATATGTATTGTTTAAATAATGTTATGATACTAAAAATAGTGATTGCAAAAGCAATCTTACAGACAATCTTGGCATATAGAATTGACAATATTTTGGTAGATGCAAAACAATAATAAACTTGCGCAATTTTATGTAGAAATAAATACTACGTATAACAATTAAGAATTTTCCTTTTATGAAAATTATTCTTAATCTTAGAAAATTTACAGGAAATAAAGTATTATAATAGAAATGTTTAAATATACAATTTGTTATTAAAACTGTACCAATATTATTAATCTAGTATTATTTAAATAAACCAAGAACTTTAATTACACATTTTATAATAATTAGAATTACGATCTGTATTTTATCCTGTTCTCATAAGAATAACAGGGTTGCTTGCATACTTAATGTTACAGCGAGTTATAAATGTCTATTTTGTGAGTTTTATTTAATAAATAAATAGAGAGTGGCTTGTGTACATTTGAACACTCCTAAAAATATATATAATATTTTCCTGTTCCTGAAAGAAAATTGAACTCTTTAACCCTATCTGTTAGTATATAAGCTTCAATTGTTGTGTATTGTGTGTGATGCTTTAACAAATAACAGACAGAAAGATAGATTCTATATTTAAAAATATATTCCTGCTCTTAAATAGTGTCCTCAAAATATTTTTATATTGGTCTTTAACTAACAGACTTGACTGTGTCTAGAGTTCTGATATCTAGGTAAAATCTCTACAAGTGATGTCTAGATGTCTTACTTTGCCAGTTTTATATAGACACTATAAATATATATATATTTTTGTTGTTAAATAGGCGAGCGCTTGACTGTAATCATGCCTCATGGTAAGCAATGATACAGTTTAAGATGGAGCGCGCTTACCTAGAAGATGCCTATTCACTCTTGCCTTAAAGGTACCCATATTGTAAGTATTGGGAAAGATAGATGCCAGGAGAGAATTCCATTCCCTTGCTGTGTGCAACAAAAAAGACGAAGCAAAGCGTTGTGTGCGTCTTCGTGGAATGTCGATGACATAAGGGTGGAACTTCTCCTGGTGCCTAGCGGTGCGATGATTGAACGGCGAAGGTGAAATAAGTTCATGAAGTACCTGGGCACACTCTCCGAAATATATCTTGTAGAAAACCGATAAACAGGCAACTCTGCGCCGGTGTTGCGGACTCTGCAATTTGGCATTTGTCAGGGTCTCATCACCTATGAGTTCCTGGCACGTCGATCCACCGAGTCCAAAGCATCCAATTGGTATTTGGCAGATCCTTCCTACAAATGGCAGCAGTATATTTTAAAATTAATAAAATAGTAGGTATATCTGTGTCTCTTTGTAACTTAAATATCTTTGATTATGTACTGTTAGCAAACCAGGTTTTAAATAAGAAGCTTTCCAAATACTGTAACTCAGCATCATTGTCACATGACTAAAAAAAGTTAGAATAATTATCACTAACATATCTTTACATCTGTTCTTATATCACATACTTATATCACTCTAAAAGAGAAATAATTGATTTATACAGTATTTTATTATATCTCAAATCGAATGGCCCACTATATATATCAGCTTCAGATGTACCTAATTTTAAGTGAAAGTGAAATAGCCAGACAGACATACAGGCATTGAATTAATATTTACTTGCCTTCATCTTGTCATAAAAATTGGGCTTCATCTTTTGCTTCATCCCACAAAGCATCAGCATATACAGCCTAGGACGTCATCCCACTGAGTACTCTCTTTGGCAATTACAAGGTTGGTCTGAAAAATATTACACAAAGATTTCAATAAACATGGAACATCGATAGTATCGAAATAACTTTATATTTGACTGGCCCTTTGGCACAGTGGCTAGTGACCCCGCCTTCAGTTCCGCTGGTCGCGGGTTCGATTCCATCCGAAGCCCAACATCTTTTATAAACAATTTGTTGGTTCTTCAAGCCTGGGTATATATTTGTATTTAAATATGCATTTAAAATTATATATGTAGTATATCTACCAGTTGTCCATCAGCCATAACTCAATTTTATTATTATTATTAAAGAATTAAAGATTGTCTATAATATATTTTCTCTTACAGAAAAAATAATAAACTATCAATAAATAAATACTTTAAACATAGGATATAACTGATATTGGTTAAGATTCGATTCAATGAACACATAATAAATATTATAATGAAAGGAAATGTTTTAACAATTTTGTATATTTTATTTTAAGATTAAATTTTATAATATTAGTATGTCGAATAAAAAAAAGATTCAGCTTTGAGGTCCCTGCCTAACACCATAGAAACATATTAAAACAGATATTACATTTAGATAAATGTTTCTAATAAAATTGAGGGACATTACCATTAATTTTACCATAAAAGATTTTACTCAAAAAGGCCAGTTCATATATAGTAAATCTATATATATGTAAAAATAAATGTTTGTCTGTATGTTCCTTATAGAATCAGAAAGGGCTGGACCAATGTTAATTATATTTTCAGATAATCGTTAGATTAACCCAGAGCATAATTCTGTAAAGTTTGGTGGCAATCAGTCATAGTTTTTAAATGGTCAATGAGAATTTAATTTTGAGAGGAGTTCGAAACCAGACTGAGTCACAGCAATGTGAAACAGGATGGCTAGTATACTATATAAATGATAAACATACTTGGTCTAAAATGTAAGCTCATCTTGCACAGGATATCTATGATGAAACATAAAGTATTAGAATTAAATTATGAAGATATCAATCACCAGGTTTCATGCTTGTTCTTCTTGGTAGAAGCAATTTTCCAAATTAAAGTTTAAATTAGCGATTTAAATATCCTCTAAGTTCCTTTGGATAAAGTAAACTTGAGTTTAAGTCGAGAAACTGAATAAACTATATCATTAAATGTTTTGAAGGAGTTGTAGGGATAAGCCAGTTTCTTTGATCTGTAATTTATATGTACTCATTATTTTCTTAACATAAACACAGTATTTAAAAACTAAGAGTACATAAAAGTGCTATGGGTGTAAAGTGTTAACATATGCCACAATATTAGGAGTAAAAAACAGACTGAGCTAAAGACTTGAGAGAAATAGACATGCGACAAATAACTAGAAATAATAATATTTCCCCTAGAAGCCAGAGCAGAAATTTACTTAAACACCAAATATGGGGGGGGGGGATTGAAAAATCCAAATGTTTTCATCACCAGCAAAAAAAGTTATTATAAAATGATTTATTGTATTCAATGGGGAATTTTATAACAAAGAAATTGGTATATCAATTATAAGTATAATTATTATACATATAGTAATAACATGATTTAAAAATTAAGGTAAAAAATTAGTACACCCTCCTGCTTCTTGTCAGTCAAAGGGTTAAAGTTATTACTTGAATGATTTGTAATAAAAAAAAGACTTACATACTTAATCTTGTTGTCGCAGGTATGTGTAGAAATTGTTAGATAAGATGGTAGGTAGCTTGAGTGTCATCTTTTTCACAAATATAACTGTATATATTTATAGCCTTTAGTCATACAGTCTAGTCTTAAATTTCTGAAAACATTTTTGGTACAATTGAGAATAAATTCTGTTAAGTACAAACAGTAGCATATATAAGTGATTAATTAAACAAAATAATTATTCTTTTGTAGTATTATTGAACAGTCTTTCTAAATTGCTATTATTCTTTCATTCACTACACATAGCACTATATTGTTTATCAGCACTGTAATTGTAAATATATCTTAAACCACAAATCAGATCATGTGATAATCAAATTTAGACAAAAATTACATAAATTTATTTTGAGTTGCATTATATTACAGAATATATTATATATTACAGAATATGCAATTGATTCAAGAATCCTGGGATTTGACTTTCTGTACATCTGTTTAAACAGTCTTAAAATTTGCTTTGGCTTTTTAATTACAAACCAACAATAGTTTTATATAAAGCAATATACTCTATTGCTTTATACAGAATAAACTTTCTCTATTATACTATTTACTAGTTTTTTATCTGAGTGTCATTTTTAAAAACCTGACAATAAGTTTTAAATTACATGTTAATATATTACATGTTACTTCAATCAAAAATACTGTAAAGAATGTAACTTTATGTTCACACAGTTCACAAGTATTGGTTTCTAAGCTATCTATAAAATTAAGGTATAAGAGGTACACAATGAATTCCAATGAGCAAGCGGATCTGAAAATATTTTTACATTTTATGCTATGACAGCGAACTCCATTTTTCAAAACCATTTTAATTCTGTTCACATTATTAATAACTAATATTCACCCTTAAAACCATTTAAAACAGCTTCTAATAAACTAACTTAAGACTTTAATGCTACATTATTGATCGTTTATAGAGCAACAAGACCACTAGACCCTTTAATATAAAATTGCAGGACATAATATATTAATATTTAATACAGGTAATTCGTCAATCTAAATTAATGTGCGTAACGTACAACAGTAATAATAAAATTATTTTGCTATAAACCGCGCAATTTTCATATTACGATATTTGAATCAGTTGTTAAAAATTTTACTGTAGTAATAGTTTTGAAATACAATTTCAGCTTGCAAGGAATTAGGTTATTATATTTAGAATGTGAGAATATAAATTTTATGAATGCTCTTACTATTATAGAAATGCACAAAATTCATTAAAACTCAATACTTACATAAAAATTAAGTAAATCCTCTTCGTATTGTTTTTCCACGTGTTAACACACAATTTTATTTCATTAGTACATATTTAAGAAATATCTCAACAGATATTAGTGAAATAAGACTTTATACATTTAAATTGTAATAAGCAATATTTGTTTTAAGTATATTTCTAACTAAATTAAAATAAAATTATCAATTTTTGTTAAAATTAAAGTAGTTAAAGTTTTCAACGGGAAGTTTAAAAAATTTAAAATGGCTCCCATACTTTCATTGATAAATTTTCTTGTTATATTATACACTGTCAAAATAAGAATGAGTGCGTAATTAATATGTATGGCGGAGTGGAGCGAGATGCAGCTGAGACTATTTTCATACGATTCATTCATAAAAACGTGCATGTGCAAGAGGGATGCAAGAACTCTTGTATTGGCGCCCGTAGTAAAACTGCCCTGATCATAATAATTTATAAAAGTAGGTGTTACTTTATGGAATTCCATAGTAAAGTAAAGTAGCATAGTAAAGTAAAGCCGTTACATTCCCACTGCTGGGAATAGGCCTCCTCTCTCCATTTCTGGAGAGAAGGGTTGGAGCTAAGACCTACCACGCTGCTCCAATGCGGATTGGTAGGTTACACATATCTCCAGAATTCTCTAGAGATGTGCAGGTTTCCTCACTATGTTTTCCTTCACGGTAAAGCGTGTGATTAATCGTAATTATCAATTAGACACATGAGTTTTTTTAATAGAAAAACTCATTGGTGCCTGCCCAGGTTGGAAATCATGTTCCCCTCGAAAGAGTCGCACTGTCTCACTGTTGGGCTATCACAGCTTTCCATAGTACAAAAGTTAAATTCTTAGTACAAACGCAGATTATAGCAAAATAATTATATGATAATCTTTGGTATCATAGTGATTAGTGTGCCCTCTGGAAAATTAACCTGAATGCTAGGTTGGCATTTAAGACAACAGAGTTTGATGAGCATACCCTTAAAAAATTGATGCTCACCTTTAACATTGTGTCCTTCTCCAGGACTGAATAAAAGAAATGGTATATTGTACTTAGTCCCAATAATTAATGGGTATTTGGTCTTCGTTGCTCCTTCTGATATAAATTTTCCCATACCATGATCTGGGTTGGTGAGCCAGTGATGGTTTGGTTCATTACGTTTTAATGTTCCATATACAAATACTTTATTGGTCATCTGTAAGCAACACAAAGTTGGCCATTATTATTTTGGAAAAATTAGCAAATAAATATGTCAATTTTATAAGAAGAGATTACTACTAATAATAATGGATATAGCTTAATTGGTAAGTGGTATTAAAAATTCAATAAATAATAATAATTCTCAATAAAATATGGGATTTGATGCAGCATCAAAACGCATTTAACATATTTGTGATGTGCGAAACAGATCTAAATGTATTTATTCAATACACACGACATTTTAATGCAATTATAGGTTTAGGAACTTTTGTAGTCAACGAAGGTAATAATTATTATGAAAAATAAATATTATTTTATAAAGAATAGGTGAGTTGCCGCGTACGCGCGTGAATATTTATATACATAAATTAAACCTAATCTAAATAAAAGAATTATATAAAAGTATCATACGCTTCTGATTAAGTGGGTAAAAAATATTTTTTGCTGTTTTAAAATAATCTCATATATTTTTATCATTTAAAGCATGTATAAAATCATGGTAAACTATTAAAAATCTATATCACTAATTTATTGACTATTGGCTAATGTGTTTTTTATTTGTATTTTGAAATAACAATTCATTAAAAAATTGTTGACAGTTTAATTTTTGTTCAGAAATTAACGAATTTCGAAAACTCCAATTGTAATATTTTGTTTAAATGTTTAGAGGATATTATGATATTGTAAAAAAACTATTTTTAAAGTAATGGTAGGTAACTAATTTAATTGTTGTTTAATTAATAAAATTAGACTTACTTTAAAAAATATCATCTGTTCTACATAATACTTTTAGCAGGGCACATGCCACAAGGAAGTTTATTTTGGCTTTTTTCGATTTTATTTTCTTTAAAAACGGCTAAACTAAAAATCATTATTGTTAGCAAAAGTTGCTCGTATAAATATATGCTTATATAATAAATCTATGGGTGCATGACACTCACCACCTTTGTTTAAAATCACAATAAAATCTTTAATAAAATTTCAGTCTGACAACACTTGCTACATTGACAGGTGCCATTGACAGACAGATTGAGTTCGAACATCTGTATTGAACTTTGACTTAAAATCTTGTTTTTATTTCATCAGTCAAATATTTTGTGTGTTCGTGGAAGGTTCACACGATTTACCTACATAAATCTTTATATAGTGAACATTGTTAGTTCTTGAATTCAAGCAGCAAGTGCTTCCTGATTTTTTAGTGGTTAATTATTTACCATGTATTGATTGACTTTTCTCTTGTGTAATAGTGATAATAAATAAATATTTCAAAATGAGGTTGGCGGGCGCGATTTTCACGAATGTTACGAAAATGTTGGACTTTTATTCACAGTTCAACCCATCACCGCTTTCTATAAAGCAGTTCATTGATTTCGGTAAGTTTATTTTATGAATTTATTTCAGAAAAACATATTTTTAATCGATTGCGTTTAAAATTATTCCTCAAGGTCAGTCCATGTAAAGCCGCGGGGATGTAATCCTAATACTTAGTATGGTTTTTATTTACTTCTTATGGTTAACGCAATCATTGCGTTCTTAATAACAGCTTAATTAGCTTTTAATGTTTTTAAGAGTTTGAAGTTTTTAATGATCAAAACATTTGCAGGATGTGAGTCAAGGTCACACGCGTTAACGTTTCACATGTATAATCTTAAGATAAATACTACTTACTAGATTCTAATGAATAAATAATGTATCCATAGTTACATAATTATTTTTATATTATTTTAATATCGTATATTATAATAATAGATGAAGTTGCATTCTGCATTCCACAACTTATAAAAAATGGACATTTTACTTCTCTGTCGTATTATTGATATTGCACAACGTACACAAAATACAATAAAGTGAATGTATCCGAATTAATATGTTTTTCTTATTAAATTTTAACATTTTACTACAATTGAAAAATTTCGTTAAGATGTTAATTATTTTATGAGTTTGAATATTAAATTCCTTGAAAATAATTTATAAATTAAGTTTGTATTGTGTAATAAATCATTCAAAATAAGAAATATATGACATAGAATCAACACCCAATGATTGTTAGCTCTTATGGTTACACATATTATCTCAAGTTTTGTCAGTAATTTGAAAATATATTGTCTCTATATAAATATAGTACAGTAAATCAACTGCCTGTTATTTTTCACTAGTAAGCAAGGCCTTTTGGAAGAAGATCACAAACATGCTATGCTGATGTGTAGATGTATAGGTTTTGTGACATTTTTCGTTCACTGAAAAGCACACAATTTATTGTAAATATAATTAAGCACATAGTTTTTATAGAAAACCTATATATATGACTGCCTAGGATCCAAACTTGAGACAGTCTGGTAACTCACAGCTTTTATTAAATGCACTGTTTATTTGTCCTGTATTTGTAAGATCTAGATGTATATAACAATATTTTATTTATACTGTGGTTTAATGAAAAATAATTATACTGATTTGAAATTAGTAAAGTAAAAACGAATAATAATACTATATTGACACTTTTTTTAACCTTAAAAAATCCTTCACATTCTTTCAATATTACAGTTCACTTTATAGAAACATGAATTTCAATTTAGCCTTTATGTTAATGTTGGCATGTCTTATTTTCATTAATACGTATGTAATGAGTGAATCAATTTGCTGTAGTGGCAATAAAGATGTTTTTACAGTTTCAGTTTATTGGCCTCAATTGAAGTGTGCTAACACACACTTGTTTAGCATTTATTGCTTATTTGTTTGAAATAAACAAAATTGGGATCTGTGTATTATATATTTGTATTGTATATGGAAAAAGGATATCTGTCATTGACACAGCACTTCACAGAAAGATGAATAGTATTTCTCATGTCTAGATATACATTTTACTAGTATACATTAAAACCATCTTTTATGAGATATGAATAACTTGAAAACAATTACATATCTCTTTTTAATCAATATTTTACTGCATGACATGTTCCTTAATAACAGATGACCACTACACAAATATAATACATACAAATCTAGCACAAAGCTGAAGGTCTAACAGATACAAAGTCAGGGTGCTGATTTTGCTGATCGTAAAGTGTGAATGTCTCACTATCTCTGTTTAGATAATGATTACGATTACATTACGATTTTGTTGTGGAGCCTATCATCCTGATGATGCTTCGGTTTCGGAGCTAAACGATCGTCAAGATTGTTGTGGTGGGTGGGTGTGCTGCTTATGTGCTTTGTTGCTGGTGGAGGAGCCTTGGGGTGCTTGTGGTGGCTTGTCCTGCCTGTGTAAGGTTCATAGATTTTGCCTGCTTCATACACATTAGCTTTGCATGCATTCGCTTAACCCATGCGGATTATAGCGGGGTAGTTTTGTTATAGTGCCTATTACTGTTTAGGTTAAAATAATGATTATTTCTGATTTTCACCTTGAAGTTCATTTAAAGTTACAAGTTATGAGATGCTGGAATCAAAGAGGCACATGATCATTAGGAAAAAGATCCAAATGGCACAAGATTGATTAAATTTATTATTCAAATAAATAAAAATATAGGTATTTATTTGTTAAAATTACAATTTCCAGACTGCTATTAAACATAATGATAATAAATTAATTCAAAAGCAAACGATTTTTCTGTAAATAAAGGGCATTAACACTACATGCCCATGCCAGCCCTATTGTAGCCTAAAACCTTACTAATCTTATTAACTATCCTAAAAAGCTCATCAAGAAGAGTTTGAACAAATTGCTTGCTTCCTCCGTGAGTTATTATTTTTAGCCGAGTCAAACACTGAACCATCAAGTAATGATTTATGTATGCCATTGATTAGATTACATACATCACACATGAGGGAAGTAGTTTTTATAGTTTTTACTATCAAAAGCTAGAATTTGTTGCTTGAAAGATTAAGATGATAGAAAAGTCTATAATTATAATTGAACAATAAAATATAATTGAAATAATTTAAGTTTTTTAATACATAATAATGAGTTAAGCTAGAATTCTATTTAGAATTTGGGCAAACACTTTTTAGTAAAATATAGTAGTACTTAGCAAAGTATGCCCATCTCTGATCTAAATGTATTGGTTATATTTAAGCTAAATTTAGTTGTGCGTCTTTATATAGCTGCTCACTGTGGACAACTGACATTGACCTACAGTACATACGTGGCATCACGCCAGCTTTATGGTTGGCTATACGGAATTTTCCTATTAAGTTGTTTAGTTTAACACTATGTTTAACTGTAGCGTAATGTTGTTAGTTGTTATTAGGGATGTTACGGAGGTGGATTTACCGGAACCGGAGATTTCTTGTTTGAATTATCGGAGCCGAAATCGGAATCGGAGGCGGAGATTTCCACCTTCGCCTCCTTCATTATTAATTTAAAAAATTATCCGTCCGATTTGTCCTGGAAATCGATATATTATTTGTTTCAGTTTTCTTTAGTAAACACTTTCAAATCCTCAAATTATAATGAAACTACAAATGGGTCGAAAAGGTACTCTTGCCGAGAAAAGTCATTGTAATTTCTTGGAAAGGAGTATACTAAATTCAAAAGCGAAATCACTTAAAGATGTCCAGTAATTGATAGAAACAAACCTTACAAAACATTTTGTAAAGACGTACATACTTGAGTAACGAATAATTAAGGTCAGTCTTGTTGTGAATGCGGCAAATAATAACACTTCCTGAAGGGTAAAGTCGGTCAGGTGACGATGGGTGAGGTTGTTTCCGTAAATCTATTTTTAGATGAAGGACCATAGTAGGAAATTTATAGATTGTATAGTAGGACTAAGTTGTCATCACTTTTGATGGTGAGTTCAAAAAACTACTAGCCGTGAGATCCGAACAATGCGACCACGTTTAACAGGGAGTCGCCAGTTCAAAATACAGGAATGAGCTTAGTCTATCTGCCTTTTAAACTACAGGACTAAAATTACTGAAATTTGGTACGATCGACGTTTATATACCAGGCTTTCAAAAAGGAAGAAAAAGTCTCATTTTGCCTTCAGGAACTCCAAAAACATTTTATAATTAAGGCATTTTAACACTTTAATCGACGCGCACAAAGTAGCGGGCAAAACAATTTTTTTATGAGGATACAAAATATAAAACAAACTGTTATAACCTGTAGTTAAAAGGGGCATAGGTATAAATGAAGGCGTACATATTGACTACGCAGTGTTTTGCCGTGTATTTGAGAGCCTAATAGATGCGTTTTAGGTTGGTTCATCTTGCTAAGACAAATAGATGCAAAAGTAATAATAAAAATTATTTTGCTGTAATCCGCGATACAGTAAATAGAAAATATATATAGTGCTAAATGAATAGTGGACTATCCGTTTTTTCCATACCCGTTACATGCAGGATTCGTAAAAACATGCACAAACCTCCACCACAATACACAAGCACTAAACACAAATAGATGCCATAATTGTAACAAATTTTGTGTGCGTTACATAAATTTATGTTGCTTATTCTTCATCTTGAGGGTACTTGCTTTTTCTCTATGTAAGTACAAACTTTATACGCATTAGAGTTAAATTTTAAAGTTTAAAGTTAGTTAATAATTTAGTGGTGCTAAATTTCAATTCTTGTATTCGGATTAAAATATTTTAATGAGGGTACATAATATAAAACGAAACGAGCGTATATATTGCCAAGCAATTTTTTCGTGCATTACCCCAAAGGAGGCGTTGACCCGATAGCTGAATAGGTACAGTCTAGGTTAGTTACAAATTTAATAATTTTACGTTATATATACGTATGTATTAGCTCGTTTCAAAGATAAGCATAACCTATTTTTTTATATTCAAACATTTCATGTTTCACAATTTATTTGCTACGAAAAACTTGTTCTTATCAAATTTATTGGTACAAGACATATTTATAGTTACTTATAATACAGTGTGTTATGTTTGAACAAAGATACGTACAAAGTTCATTAGTGATATTATTATTATAGCTTTCTTTTTATATTTATATTCTATTATATATAATAAATATATATCGAGATATATATAAGATTAGGCAGAGCGGCCATGGTGTACCATGAAGTGATCTTTTAAGGCTGTTATTTACTATTACAAGTAATAACCCTTCCTTTTGCCACCTTTCTGTCTTTCTCTTTGCCCTGTTGTATCTACCACTTTATACTGTTTTTCTACTTCTTTGCAATTAAAAATCTATTTCTTTACAACCTTCACACTTCACAGAATGAGTTTTTTTATGGGTATAGAATCCTTTTTGTAATTAATTTCATAAATATTGCTTCAGTGAATATGCCATGAATGTTTAACAGTAAACCTGGCATGCATACCGAATATGACGAATTATCAATGAATGTATCATACATTATTTCCAGGTGAAAAATGAAAACGGCATGAAAAATTGCCATTTCTATGTAGATATAAACAACGAAAAATCCTATGTTGCTAAAGTTGTCAAAGTGTTAACTTGTCGAGACTTGAACATTGACATATAGTTGACACTTCCTAATAGTTGTGATAACATGATTTACTCAAATGAAAACAGTTAAACAAGTTTGCTGCTAAGTTAATCGTCATTTATGATCCTGATGCGTTCGAGAGCTCAGTACTCAGAGCAGGACTTAGGATGAGGTGAAACGACAGACCTCCTAATTTTTATTTATAAAGATGTGTGGTGTGACAAAACTAAAGAGAAAAATACGAAACGAGTATACAAGGGGATGTCTGAAAGTTGCGACCATTATAGAAAAGACGAGGAGTGCAAGATCAAATGGTATGGGCATATAATGAGGAGTGTTAAATATGAATGTGAATGAGTATCTGACTAGAGTAAGGCCGTAAAAGAGATGGTTGTGTGTAGTATGACATGCATATTTTATATGCATGTCATGAAGTAGTACCAGAGTTGACGAATGATAGGAGAGAATGGAAGAGAAAACATGTGCGATACATGAAACATGTGAGATAAGGGGATCAGAATAATAATACAATTTACGCTAGATAGTGTACCTTCCTACCTATTCCTCTAAAGTAAAAGTTTCGGAAATAACAACTTTATCCAATTAAAAAATGTTTTTCAACATTTAGTCAAACAACAATTGGACATTGAGGGCTTGAAGTTTAAGTCGTAAAATCAACATTTACCGTTTTGATATGATCTTGATCATATGATTGAGATGTCCTACGATATTGTTGTTATCGTTGTGAACACTTGAAAACAAGGCCTTTTTTTATTGAGATTATAGATGATGGCTGATAATAATAATTCACCGGTGTAAATAGCTAGCGTATCGACAAGTCGTATCAAATAATATATTGCTATAAGCCGTTGTCCAACAGTACAAGAGGCATCACTAGAGTCAAGTTTTTCTTTTTAACAGGAAAATACCCCTTATGGGTACCACCGCCCGACAGGGACAGGCGGTGGTTATATCGGACTCGCACCGACTACAACGACCTGTATGCTCCACCACGCTACCGATGGCGGGGACAGGGTACCTTATTTGACCCCATTCCCACCAGCAGCAACTCTGATCCCAGAATCATCCCCTCTGGGTAGGGACTCCTCAAAAGAGAAGCCCCTCTCCGCTAACCGGTGCATCGGGAGCACCAGATGCACCAACCGCCTCGGGGACCTATATGTCAAGCGTCCGATAAACTGAAGTGCTCCAAAGCTAGTAGACCTTCTGCAACCTAATCTCCGCATTTATTTCTTTGGAGTGTCTTCTACGATTGCTCATTTTGCCCTGTGTCGTTTTAAATACTAGGGTTAAACCATAATAATTATTTTACACCTATCTCAAGTGACCTACGGGCTGTGTTGTTCAAAACTTTTTAACGAAATCGTTTTAGAGGAGGGGAGGGCTGAAAGTGCTAACAAGTTTGGCGTACGTGCGAATCACCTCGCATGTCAACGTCCACGTGATACGACGCAGATACCCTTGAGTCATATTTGTTTATGTTTGTGCTTATGATGCACCATTTTAGCACATTCACTCAACAACTGACAAAGACACCAACATAATTAAGTCACTTTAAATCTATTGTTTGACTTTAAAATAAATTATCGGTAAGGTGCAGTTTAGGTGCAAATGAAAACTGCTGAATTTCTTTAGTCAAATTTTAATTATAACGGGATTAGCTAGTGATCTTCTGCCAAAGTAGTAGTCGCTGAGAATATGTAATTCTTTATTAAGTTCAAAATATTCTGTATAAAGATAAAAACGCTACCTGCCGGGTCTGATGGCCTCACGTGTTTAAAAAAGAGTTGCGAAATCGAAAAGAGATAGGCGGGACATATTTCAGACGTTTCCCAAGTGTTGGAACGGGGATCTCGCATCGAAAAAACACTTCCCATGCCAGAGACCACTTCTACCAGATCTGATGATGATTGATGTTTTTTTTTGCATATTTCAATGTCTGGATGAGAGGATTTTATGTATGTCTTTATATCGATAGATGTATGCTATCCTTCTTGTACATATTTGTGATTATGTTCTCAACAATTTCAATCAAAATAACAATTTGGGGGTTTGAGCTAAGAATTGATATTTCATGATGATGAGCGATATATCGTCTGTTGTAAAGAAGGTCTACTAACACATTTGTTTCTGCACTGGTGTCCCATTTACGACGTGTGGTATCCGGCTGCGTAGAATAGGCCACACTCATTTCTTACAGAGTCGTAAAAGGCGACTAGGGTAAGTTGACCCATCGTGTGGTATTCGTTTGAGTAGAATAGACCACCCTCGTTGTTACCGAGGGGTCGTTAAATACGACTAAGGTAAGTTGACGTTAGGCAGGCGGCCGGTCGTAAAACACGTAGGCGAATCATATAGCAACATGTTTGTAACATGTTGTGCCAATCCCACTTGTGGGATAAGGGCAGAAGGATGATGACGGGTGTCCCATTTAAATACCTAAGGTATCTGTTTATATATTTGCTATTATATATATGACTATCGGTCCATGTTAGTTTATTTGCTTCATTTTTAGTGTTAAAATACTTAAGGGAAAAACGGGAATTTTTATTCTTTATATTAGCTACTAGGCTTAGTATATAAACTTAAGTTATACCAAATTTCCACATATCATTCATCACATTAACCATGAAAGCATAATAGACGGACAGGCTTTCGCATTTAATATATTAGTATGGACAAGCAACTCAGCAATGAACAACAAGAGAAATGCGCTTAGCAATATCAAGTGCGTACGTTATAACAAAGTTTAGGTTTTAGGCTATAAGTTGGTTATTAGTCATTATTTTTGCAAGACAAAGGTATTCATCGTATCTTTCCTCGAATTTTTGTGAATTGAAACAGAACAATTTAAGAACAACCATGAGTTTCTTGGTACTAAATATAAAAAGTAACCATTTATTGTTTTAAAAACCATTTGTGTTAATACGCCAACGGCTGCTAATGAGTGATATTTATTGATTTTATGAGAAACAAATAGCAATGGTTTATCGAACTTAGAATAGGGCCAGATGCAATCCATGGAAATAAAATGGATATTCAATTTTCCAAGTATTAGTATTTTTTTTGACATTTGACATTTTGATGCTTTAATATCTTTACATTATTTTAATAATCCAAATGTAGTATTTTTTTAAGCATGTTGTGTCCACCTATAAATAGGGTAACATTAGACCTTGCATGCGTCATCATTCTCCTGCCCTTATCCCACTCTAAGTGAGGTCGACACGACATGCTACAAGCATGTTGTCATATGATTTGGCTACATATTTTACGACCGGCCGCCTGCCTGACGTCAACTTACCTTAGTCGCCTTTTACGACACCTCGGTAAAAAATGAGGGTGGTCTATTCTATGCAGCCGGATACCACACGGCATTTACCTTAGTCGCATCTTACGACACCTCGGTAAGAAAGGAGGGTGGTCTATTCTTTTCTGCCGGATACCACACGGCTATAGTCAGGCATGTGTGTAATAATAATTAAGTACAATTACTGTATACTCTGTTGGCGGACCCATGGAATAAATAAATAAATAAATAAATGAATATTCGTTTTCAGTCTTAAACAATATCGTCTTGTGCAGTCGTGATAAGTCTGATATAGATGAGCATTGCCTCTTATGTACTTGTCTCCTTGTAACATAAGCAGTTCTATCGTCTGTTAAGAATATTCATTAAATTACTCAGAATCTAAATTGTAAATGACGCTAAACATAAAACCGGTTGGAATTATGCAGTCCGACATTATATTTGACTTAATAACGGCAACGTTTTAAATAGGCTAAGGTGAGACTTGTTCCGATTTCAATTTTTACGTTTCGACTACATTTCGTGTCACGTGAGCCGATTGTGACGTCACAGCTCTTTGTATTTAAGATCTTTTAGACCACTGAGAGAGAGAGGAGACCATAGAGTCTTCTACCAATTTATTAATTTTTATTTATTTACCTAATAATATGAATATAAATATAATTGTACATAAAACGGGCTTAATGCTTTAAGCATAATCTCCCAGCCAACCTTGATGAAAAGCGTGTGTAGGCGTTCTATATCAAATAGGATGATGAAATATAAATAATAATACTACAGGCAATAGTATATACACCACAAATTAAACAACATTTGTGTGTGTTTGTGTATATATATGTGACTCCGTCTTATTCTACAATTTAGCAATAATCACATTATTAAAATAATTTTCAATATTATTTAATTATTTGTAAGGTGTTACTTTGCGGAAATTTATGTAAAAAATAATGATGCTTTTTATAACAATTTTGCTATAATACGTATATTTTAATCACTCTTTTTAGCAGACAGTTTCGTCTAATGTCGTGTCTCAGCTGTAATTCAGCAATTTTAGAACAACAATTCCTGGTACAGTAGAACGTCTATGGCCTACTCTCCAAATTTTGCAGCCACAACATGTTTCTGACTTTCACTGTGAAAACTAGGTATAGCTATATCCGACGGTATGTCGTCACTTCATAAAAGTACACCACGAATTAATACGGCAATTTCAAGAAGATTGAATAGAAGTATAGTAAAACGATTGCTGGTGTGAGTGATACTCGTATTACTAAATATTAATATGTCGATATCACATCTACTTTTATATTTTGTATATAACTAGAAATACGGGCGGCTTCGCCCGCGTGAAATTCAGTGTTTATCATGTTATAGTCGCTCGAGTCTCGGCATGAGACTGGTTCTTTGATACCCTACGCCGCTTTTTATACCTATTCCCCCCTATAAAATACAATCGACACCGGTTTGTTAGTAAGTAAAAATTGTTGTCAATCCGGGTCTTCTCGGTACCCTGTGAGGGTGCCGGGGTACGGGCCTCGAGGCGAACAAAAATTGTTGTAAAACGACCTCTTCAACTCAATTTACATGGAACGGTTATGTTCTATTAACCTAAACCCTTCGAGTTTTACCATCGGCGTAGTTGCATCTATTGCAACCTCGGGACGCGTATCGGAAATCCATCCCCTTGTCCCTTGTAAAAAAAGGTGATAATAAAGAAGTGTGTGTGTAGGGTTATTTTTGTGTTTTTTTTAAAAACGGCGCGCTGCCGACCATCCTAACAGAAGGAATTGCACGATCTTTTAATAAAAACCGTACTAAAATCCGTTCAGTAGATTTTGAGATAATCGATTACATACAGACAGACAGCTTTGAAGACTTTATTTTATAATAAGTATAGATTGCGATTGATGTCATTTTTCATGCCACGTAAAGAGTACTAAAAAGAACATTAAAAGTAAACATGCGTCATCGCTGTCATCAAAATGTCAATTCAATTTAAAATGTCATTCTACAGATAAAATTTTTGTTCTTCTCAAGGGTTCAGAAATATGTTTCCCGCCAATGATTTCGAATATTTAATCAACGAATTTTTGAAGGTTCTCCAAGTAACAGAAACATGATAAAATATACAATCGTTGCAATGTGATCTGTTTAAATCCAACGATATCATTGCTATCTATACTAAAAACCTTTTTTTAAAGCACTCATAAAAAAGCTGGTTTTTTATATATATCATAAGTGTTGACCAATAATAATCAATCCGTCGATATCACAGCCTCAGGGTTGACAAAATATAAGACAGATACTTATTAACATCGAGATCTTCGGTAGCAAACTTTACTTATAACCGATAAAATAACAAGTCGATTAATATCCCACAGCTGATTTAAAGCCCCTGTCATTACAGAGCAATTTTTTTCACCGAACCTTTCTTAAGTTATATCCAGATGTATTTCTGACTCCTAGACATCTCCACATACGTTACACTTAGGACCCGTTACTTTATTTTTTGACTTTACTATATTGAATTTATAGTAACTTGTTTTTTTATTTATTTCCAATCTGAAGAAAACCTTAGCCTAAACAATTGTAAAAAAAGTTGTAGCGCTAATATACAGTTTTGTCCATAAAATAAAAGGATCGTTATTAAAAGCTTTCATTTAACTTATCGTGTACTAGCCTTGCCAGCGGCTTCGCTCGCGTGTAAATCAGGGTGTCACAAATTATTTCTAGAATTCAAATTTTAAACATAAAAGTAGTTTTTGTTTGTCAACTATAAGAAATAGAGACATGCCGTCACGGACTTTTTTGTAGTATTTTTATAGATCTACAATTCTCTAGTACATTACTTTAGCGTATATCTGCTGGTTGACGCAACGCACGCGACTAAAGCTCTCAGCAAGATAATTTTTAACAACTGCGCGATCTCTTGAGCACAATTTACATAATACCGATATGTACCATTTATCTAAACCATCCGGAAGTATTGCGCTATCTTTTGGTGAAAACCGTACAAATATCCGTTCAGTAGATTTTGAGAAAATCGATTATATGCAGGCAGACAGCTTTTTCGGACATTGTTTTATAATAAGTATAGATGTATGTAAAGGTCGAATATTGCAAGCTCAATATGGCCTACTTCCCAGAGTCCGATGTTAATGATAAGCATGACCTGATGCTACTGCAAGGATTGGCTCCAGACGAGTGAACTCCTCAAGGATTAACTAGGGAAATGACTTTTGTTAAAAGCTTTTTAACTTTACTCGTTTTAGCTACTGACTTCTGTTCAAAGAGAGCAGAGAACAACGTTGCTGGATAAAATAGGGCATAAATCCTTGACGTCACAAGAACGTCTTAGAATACACTTTGATCACTACAAAGTCGCGTGTGTAGCTGATAAAAACGCGTTAATAAACTTATCAAACAATTGTTAGATCACCTTGAGCAAAAGCGACAATAAAAATTTACAACAAAGAGAAGATAACAGTAATACGCGCATCGTATACAAATTGGCCTACAATCGATAACGCCATATTGGGATTTATTTGCGGCGATAACAATAAAAAAGCGTCCAAGCGAATATCGCAGCCACAGCGAATGGTTCCGTGGTTTAGTAATTTGATACGTACAGTTCTTATCTACAATAAACGAATTATTCATTATCATCATTCTCCTGCCATTAAATAAATTAATAAATAAATAACTTTTATTTCTCATCATGCTTAAATTAAATACAGGGTTTTAAGACCTAGTGAGCATAACAATGCCTGTATCAGAAGAATCTCGCTCTTCCATAACAATAATAATTATAAGCTTACATATTTTTTTATTACTATTCGTATAATATTCATATATCTATAACATTTATATCTATATATCTATATCTATCTATACTTATTCTTGTGTTTTTTGGGTGTGTATGCGTGTGAGTGTATGGTTATGCCTGTCCGTGTGCGTGTTTTTGTGCGTCAGTGTATAAATGCAATTTGAAAGTATAGTTAGTTTTAGTTACATATGTCACTATAGTTTATAAATTGTTACTTATCTATTTATCTATTTTTCTACTTACAATTATAAGAATGTTACCAGTAGAGCTTCTGTCTTATTTATCCCACTCTAAGTGGGGTCGGCACAACATGTTTTTCTCATACATTCTGTCCTATCTCAACTCTGGCGCTACTTCTTTTATATAAATGTCATACTTGACACAACCCAACCATCTCTTTTAAGGCCTTCCTTTAGTACATATCCATCCACATTTTTAACATTCGTTTGGTCAAAAAAATTTTAACCCTCCTCATTATTTTTCCACATTACCGAGACGAGAAGTGTAAGAATAACACTTCTCGTCTTTTCTGTAATGAGCGAAACTTTAACTTCCCTTTGTAAATTCATTTTGTATTTTATCCAGTGTTGTCATACCACACATCCACCTTATGAATATTTATAAATACATGGAAAGTCATAAATATAGGCCTATATACGGCTTCGCCCGCGTGGAATTCAGTGATTTACGAAACTTTTCTCGAATTTTCGAAATTTTGAACATAATAGTAGTTATTATGAGATAACCGTTAGAGATAGAGACATGCTATCCCGGACTTTTTTGTAGTATTATTATATATCTAAAATTGTCTACTACATTACTTAAGCGTATCTCTGCTGGTTTACGCAGCGCACTTGACTAAAGCTCTAAGCAAGCAAGATTTTTAACAACTGCGCGATCTCTTCAACGCAACTTACATAATACCGATATGTACTATTTACCTAAACCATCCGTAAGTATTGTACTATCTTTTGGTGAAAACCGTACAAAAATCCGTTCAGTAGATTTTGGGAAAATCGATTACATACAGAGAGACAGCTTTTTGGAACTTTGATTTATAATAAGTATAGATTTTTACCGTCACTAACAAATTTTCTACATCCTCTCACCATTTTTGGGGAGAAAGGTTGGAGCTAAGACGCCGCTTTAATACGGATTGGTAGGTTACACATAGCTCCAGACTTCTCTAGACATGCGAAGGTTTTCCTTCTAACTTATTCTTAGGATGTGGCGATATGTTTACTATAGAAGTGATATGACTGACAAGTTCAACGCCGTCGGCCATGTCTCGAAAAAACGAGCGACTGGCATGAGAAAACTGAGACTTTATTGTCACCGGCATATATGTACTTGTGTATTTTTACTTTTATACTATTGTTTTGTATCAGGGATGTAATATGAAATGAGCAGCAAGGCCGTAGTAGTTAGGAAATATTTGTAAAACAGTCACCGTGATGAGGATGTCCTGTCACAATTTATTAGGTTATACATACATGTGTTACAACACTTTTTTCTGATCGTACTACGGCTTAGTGAAGCTGTGATAGCCTAGCGGTGAGACCGTGCGACTCTCTAGAGACGATCATGGGTTCGAACCCCGGCCAGGTACCAATGAGTTTTTCTATTAAAACTTATGTGTCTAATTGATAATTGCAATTTGTCACACGTTTTTCGGTGAAGGAAAACATCGTGAGGAAACCTGCATATCTCTGGAGAATTCTAGGGATATAATGAACCTACCAATCCGCATTGGAGCAGCGTTGTAGTTCTTAGCTCCGATCCTTCTCTCCAAAACGGAGAGAGGAGGCCTTAGCCCAGCAGTGGGCATAATAACGGGCTGTTACTTACTGAAGTAACCATAGTTGTACTATAAACCAATGACGTAATAAACATATGTGGACTTGTTCTATGTTAAGGACACACAGTATCCGCTTTTTTAACTTTAACAGTGGATTTTAGTAGTAATTTCGTCTTTACTTTACTGTAATGCAAATACCTCCTCTCCATTTTTGGAAAGGATTGAAACTTAAATCAAACATACGTCTTTATTGAGGATTGCTAGGTAGGTTGTGTTCAAGTGTTTGAATGAAATACGTGCAACCATATTAATTCGTTATACTATTGTTATATCGTATGGTCTTATATTTATTGAATATGAGACCGTACAACAGGTGTTCAATAAGTGTTTTGCCATCCTTATACAAGCCTTAAAGACCTTTAAGTCCGAGGAAAAAGCACTATGGAATTTGATCCCACTACGGTCTGATATGTATTGTCTTGATATGTATTGTGTAAATACTTGCGTGCGTCTGTGCGTACGTGTGTGCATGCATGTCCTTGTTTGTGTGTAAACATACACACTCGCTTTAAAACTTCAATTATTACATTAAACTTTTACATTAACTTACTTAGGACTGCAGGCAGGTTATAATTTCGTTGATAATCAGTTTCTTATGAATTTTGCAAACGACGAATTATCTATTGCAATAGTTTCAAAATATTAAGATCGTGATGGTGATCCCCCTTGCACCACAGAGAGTGCTGTTATCGCCGTATTAGTTCACGTTACGTGCCGATAAAGGCACACTACACAAAGTTGATAAACTGACAATGTTTTACCAATACTCAGTGGCGTAAAGTACACCCCTGAAACCCCCGCACTGCGTGGGGGGGACTGCATCTCAAGGAAAGCGATCCGGGGTAATAAAAAATGATGAAATGTTATTATAATTGTTAAAAATGCACTCCAATTTCACCTCATTGCTCTTTTATACGACGAATTTTACTGTTTTCTTTATACTAATCTATGTACATATAGAAAGATAAGGTGCAGCAGACAGGTGGGGCGAATTTCTTTACACTGCTTACACTCGTAGTTACACCATTGCCAATACTATAATATTCATAATAACAGTATAAAATCGAAAGACTGCCTGTCTGGGACGTTATAACTAATCCGCTGACCCCATAAAGATGTAATTTGGTACAATTAATGCTTATACACCTAGGTAACATTTATACATATTATAAAACATGAATAGCGTGTGAACGTTTAAAATCATTCGTTTATTAGAACGCTAGGAAGTGTCGGTATTTTCATGACGTCAATGATATTAATTTTGCCATCAAGTAGCTACGAAATTGTTAAAACTATAAGATTGGCTCAGTATCAAACGGCTCTGTACAGTTGGCAACATATTGCCTCGACCTTCTTTTGCTGCTCATTATTCTTAAGCACGTGTAAGCAGTGGTTCGAGTTCCATAACCCGTAAGGGCGAAACCAGTAGCACGACGATATTAAATTTTTCCTTATTCAAATATCATAGTTTTATCTAAAGTAAACCATAATCACTACCTAGATTAAAAATATACCCGCGTATAAATATGTTTCTCTAGTAAAACCGGACAAATCATGTAAAAAGGTCCATTCCTGAAAAATTTTAATAAAATAGCGGCCTGTTACAATCCCACTGCTGGGAATAGGCCTCTCTCCGTTTCTGGAGAGAAGGGTTAGAGCTAAGACCTACCACGTTGCTCCAATGCGGATTGGTAGGTTACACATATCTCCAGAATTCTCTAGAGATATGCAGGGTTCCTCACGATGTTTTCCTTCACCGAAAAGCGTGTGATAAATTGCAATTATCAATTAGACACATGAGTTTTGATAGAAAAACTCATTGGTGTCTGCCCGGGTTTGAACTCGTGTTTCCCTCGAAAGAGTCGCACAGTCTCACCGCTGGGCTATCACAGCTGAAAAATTTTTTTTAAATATATCTTACTAATAATAATTCACAATACCTAAATGTTATGGATACATAAAACTGCCTTTGTTTATTTAGAGGCTAAAATTTAAACGATATTAAGAAAAAGCAAATTAGGGCTTCTATCAGCATGCAGTCAGTTCGAAAAGACTCTACGTTCTTTAAGGCGAGCTAGTAGTTCCTAATAAAAAACACTGATACTCAAATTGTATATACAACCAACTGCAAACTGTGATAATTATTGGGATTAACCTTGGGTAAGAAATGTAAATAGACGTATCAAGCCGAGAACCACAATAGATTGAGATAGAAACTACAATCAGGTGAAATAATGGATCAATATATCTCTAATAAAAAAGTTTTAATTGTCCGCGAAACGGTGCTGTCGCCAAGAAAAACAAAATGATATAGGACGTTGACATTTAAATTGGGTTTTTCGTTATTTTATCGCAGTTTTGTTTTGGCAAGTTTTTACAAATATATTTAAATACTACACTCGAAAATCTACACTTATTATAAAATAAAGTCCCCAAAGCTGTCTGTCTGTATGTAATCGATTTTCTCAAAATCTACTGAACAGTGAACGGATTTTAGTACGGTTTTTACTAAAGGGTAGTGCAATTCCTCCGAAAGGTTTAGGTTAATCACATAACGGTTCATGTACGGTTACAACACCTTACATTATCGTTAATATTATTCATATATTTTTTAAAGCATTTAAAATTATGGATTGTATTTACGCCACTTTTTTATGGCGTGATTGTTACTAATAATTGAAAAACTTTAAAACGAATAAATTTAAGTATTATTTAATATAACGTATTGTAATCTGTCTACTTTAAAAACCTTTTTTTGACATGTGAAATGACAAACAGACAGGTATTATAAACCTTTTTTTAGAAAATGACGAAAAATATTAAATATACTATATTATCACAGAGTAACTTTATAATAGATTGATATTATGTTACATCAGATAACCTGATATAATTACTATTGCCAGAATTTTTAATCTGCATCTGATGAATATATTTTTTAGTATGAAATGATTATGCTTTTGATACTAAAAGCATAAATATTATATTTTATAGAAGAAATATTTCGTTAGAGTATTTTGACATATGCAGATTTATTTCAATTTCTTTATTTGTAGATCATACTATTGCAATAAAATGTTTGGCACACCTGAGTCATATGATTTTGTTTGTTTACGTTTAGTTACGTAAACCTATGGGGTATAGATATATTTATGTGCCTGGTCGAAGTATATTAATTTTTTTTAAATACCTTGAGTGATTGTATGGAAACCGGCTATACAAACATCTTATTATATCAGGTAAGCCCGACTTGTTTCAAGGCCAACCGGAGCCCTTATTCATGAGCTCTTTATATGGTGGGAACTGCATGTAAATGGTCGCTGATCGCAATTGGAGTTGCAGTAAGGGCCCAAGATAAGCTTGAAACTAGCCAGGCTCACCCGATAGGATAAGACGTGACTATAGTCGGTTGCTATACATTTATTAACTATCAAGCAAGACGGGAATTTTTATTCTTATGTTATCAATTACAATTGAATCAACAATGAAGCTTCAACTGTACTAAATTGCATCAATATTGCTCCCAACTGCGAAAGCGCGACAGACAAGTGTATTAATAATATCAGTATGAATATCCGAAATTGTATCTTTAAAAATCGTTACTTACCATCATTGTTGATTGTTGGCAAATTTGTTTATATAATTTCGATTAAAGACTTAATGGTAGTGTGAATAAACTACTTTGGCCTGAATAATAAAAAAACTTGCTGCTGATGAAAAAATACGTTACTCGATCATTGTCTGGTGTTCAAGGGCACACGTATTTGTAAATATGCGAAATGCGTATTAACACGGCGACGGACGGCCGCGGGTCAATGGTCATTCACCAGTTGCGTCATTGTCTCGTCATCCCAGCCTATAAACGCCCACTGCTGGACGTGCTGGTCCACTTAAACCATCGCGAGCAACACAATTAACTTGATGCCCATAAAACAATCAATGGCTATGGTTTTTTTTAAAATAACTAGCTGCGCCCGTCGGTTCTTATTATTCATGTCGAATAGGTAGTTGATAGGCATTATTGATATCACTGTCCCGCATGACGATAATCTCATACGAGCAGAAAAAGAAAAATTAACAAAATATTTAGATTTAGCTCATGAGATGAACGCCATGTGGGATATTGATTCAACAATAATTGTTCCGATTGTCGTATCCGTGAATGGTCTTATCGCGAAGAGCCTCGACCAACATCTCAAGAGGTCTCACTTAGTTGCTGGATCAAGCGCAGGATACAGAAGGCAGTGTTGCTTGAGACGGCACGGATAATGAGGAGGTTCCTAACTCTGTAACCCTAACCACCGGGAGCTTGGGTCCTCTCTCCGCTCTCCGTGGATGGCAATTTTTTATATTTTTAAATGTTTTTTTTTAGAAAATATTTAAAAATTTAAATCAATTTGTATATAAATAAATGAGTGATAATAATAAAAGATGGATATTATGTAGTTTATTAGCGAATAATTATTATTTAAAATATTTAAAAGATTGACCGCCAAGTTTCTTGCTGATTCATTCCGAACCAGTTGTAGCTTCATTAATTCAAAAGTGCCTAGAATAGTTTTTTTGAATAAAGATTGATTTGATTTGAGCGAAAATCTAGTTTTATTTTTTAAATTCTCTAATATTGCGCAAAATTTTCAAAAAAATCTGTCATATTTCAAAATTCAAATTTTTTTATTGATCACTAGCTGTCAGGCCTCGCAATGCTGTGGCTAAGTCTGGTTTTGAATTCCCCTCGAACTCAACAGTTAAAACAAAAGCTCCGATCGCCACCAAATTTTACAAATCACTAATTTACATTCTAAAGATTGTCTGATAATTGCATTAAAATCAATCCAGCCGTTTCAGAATCTATAGAGGACATACAGACAAACATTTATTTTTATACAATAGATAAATATAGTTTTAGCTTTGCTATTTATTACAGAAGTTTAAAATATGTATTTAAAGAAGGCTGATACAGAAAGCCTATACTATTGATGATTATATGAGTGATAAGAATCCGTGGATTTAGCTACTCCACGACCTTGAACGAGTCTAATAACAAAATTTAACTTGTTATAAGAATTATGTTTTGAAAAGAGCGACCGTCGAATTTCTTCGTGACATGAAATCAATTTGTACTTGAGGCGATTACTTTTTATCCGAAGCAGATATATTTTCGGCTTATTTTAAATTGATCGATCAATTAATTGCTTTACATGAATTCAAAATTTTTAACAGATTTTCACCAAAGATTAAATATTTATAATCAATTTGATTAGCCCGTTATCGTTGGTGGTGAACCTGGTTTCCAAAGTTACGATTAGACAATACCACGTGCAATTGCATGTCACCCATAAACAGAAACTCTGAAGGACAAACTTGTTTATAAATAAACAAAGCGGCTCCAAAGTTCGAACGTCCAAAGTCTATTCGCCATTGGCATATTTTTGTCTAAGCTCATAACGTTATATATATAACTGGGAAAGAGTAGGGTAATATTAATGTAGATGGCTTGACGCCATAACAACGTTCGCCAACTGATTATTGATGAGTGAATTCAAGTACATGAACTATGAAAAATCAGTAAGTAAATTTGTTTCATTTATCTGAATTTGATCAAGTAAAAAACATCAAGAAACTTGTTTTAAGATGCTCTCTTTCTCAAAATTATTCCCGCGCCTTTTTCTTTTAGAATTTTCATCAAGATGTTAAACATTTTTAAGGCTTTTATAGCGTCTACGCACGGATCAGATGAGCTCTGAAGTATCGTCCAAGGTGCAAATTGCAGATTACAACGCAGAAGCTGCTAGCGTCGGAGTATGATTTCAAAAGGATGCCCTGTTAGGCAGCGCCTTACAATAAGACGACGTGTAGGGACGTGATGGAAAACAGTCGATACAACGCTGTCAATCGAACCAGAATGTCGTTGGAAATCACTTATAAGCCAGGATTTAGTGTATGTTGGCACACCCGAATCCCCTTATAGTAGCCGCGTCCAACTATAAGGTGTTTAACTTTCCCAACAGATTCCACAGGCGCCCTAAGAGCGTACTTAACGACTCTGACGATGCTATTACAGCATCCAACAGGATCTACACACAACATACACATATACAGCGTCTTCGCCGGCGAAGAAGAGGTCCATGCTTGCTTGTGTCAAGCGGCCGCAGCTCTCTGCCGCGGCCGCGGTGATGCAGACTTCTTCAAAGTCAATGTTTTAGATACAGTCCTCCAAAACGCGCCGCTTTAAGCCGAGGTTCGGTCTCGCAGGAAACACCCTTAAGGCCTTACTTCCAGTAAGTTGCAAGTGCCTAAAAAACACTCGATTACTTACCAATTTTACCCGGAGAAGCTTCTGCGCTCGCCCATCCCACCGGTGACGTTGTAAAAGCCATAAGGGCTAACAGCACAAGACACATTCGAAAAAAATGTATGTTGGCTTCTAGAAATTGTACTTCGAAAAGCTTATGAAGAGATGAACGAGATGTCTATGGAGGTAGAGCGTCTACATTAACCATGGAAAACCAGTGTTTGCTGTCCACATCAATCGGTTCTGTAGATGTTTGAAATATTCACGAACTAGACGCTCTCACAGGACATTATTTGTACGAGTAGCAAGTTTTGTGACGTCTTACTTTTTGCATAATTTCAGATAAGGTTTGTCCCATGACATACCTACGCAGCCGTGTTGCGGACCCCGTATATGCTCCTGGAAGTACTACTATTTGCTATATGCTATATGCGTATATGATGTGTATATGCTCGTAATGCTAGGAAATATTAAATAGGCATTCAACTTACGACTGGCCCGTTGGCGCAGTGGGTAGTGACCCTGCCTTCAGCTCCGCAGGTCGCGAGTTCGATCCCACTGGGGGCCAACATTTTCTATAACAATTTGTTGGTTCTTCGAGCCTGGGTGTATATTTGTATTTAAGTACGTATTTAAAATTATATATGTAGTATATTTACTAGTTGCCATAACATAAGTATTAAGTTACGTTGAGGAGGGACGAGCGTATTAGTAAGTGTCCCACATATTTATTTATCTTTTTATTTACTTATTGGGTGTCTCTTCTATGGGAGAATATAAACATATACCGAAAAAAGTGTCGAAAACTAGAATCATTAAATCCTAAATTAGATATGTGATTGCGTTTATTATTATTTTATTTTAGTGTCTATTATTTTGTTAAAAAGTATAGTAAAGTAAAGTAGCGGCCTGTTACAATCCCACTACCTGGAGAGAAGGGATGGAGCTAAGACCTACCACGCTGCTCCAATGCGGATTGGTAGGCTTCACATATCTCCAGAATTGTCTAGAGATGTGCAGGTTTCGTCACGATGTTTTCCTTCGACGAAAAGCGTGTGATAAATTGCAATTATCAATTAGACACAAGAGTTTTAATGGAAAAACTCATTGGTGCCTGCCTGGGTATGAACTCATGTTCCCCTCGAAAGAGTCGCACAGTCTCACCGCTGGGCTATCACAGATAAAAAGTATACTACTAAGGAAAGTACGAAATAAAGATTGTTGAGTGTAATGTAATTTCGCAAAACGGTTCTATAATGGAACGCCTATCAAGTTTTCCAAGCCGACGGCTCAGAAAATTAATGCCTGTCGAGTTGGGCGTTGAAGTTAAATTGGAAACAAATCTAAAACCTATTTGGGAATTCGGTCAAGGTTGAGTAAATATCGTTCTTTGAGAACAAAATTGGACTGGCCTAGAATAAAGCGATTAAAGCACTCAAAATTAATGTTTGAATTGAGTAAAGTACGCGATTTTAGAAAATCTATGTTTTCCTTAAAGGATGTACCGTGTGTTTAATTGTCCCATATATATCTATACTTATTGTAACACAAAGTCCCAAAAAGCTGTCTGTTTGTAATCGATTTTCTCAAAATCTACTGAATGGATATTTGTGCTTCTTCTTCTTCTTCTTCAGCCGATGGACGTCCACTGCTGGACATAAGCCTCTTCATGGGATCGCCACACCACACGATCTTGCGCTGCCTGGATCCAGTGGCTCCCTGCGACCTTTTTGAGGTCGTGTGTCCACCTCGTAGGGGGTCTACCGACTTTGCGCTTTCCGGTGCGGGGTCGCCATTCCAGCACCTTAAGACCCCAGCGCCCATCGGTTCTTCGCACTATGTGCCCCGCCCAGCGCAACTTCAGCTTCGCGACACGCTGAGCTATGTCGGTGACTCTAGTTCTTCTACGGATCTCCTCATTTCTGATTTGATCTCGTAGAGACACTCCGAGCATCGCCCGCTGAGCGACTCTGAGCTTTCTTATAAGGCCCATAGTGAGCGACCACGTTTCAGATCCGTAGGTCATCACTGGCAACACGCACTGTTCGAAGACCCTGGTCTTCATTTGGTTTCATTGGTGATATTTGTGCGGTTTTCACCAAAAGGTAGTTCAATACTTCCGGATGGTTTAAATAAATAGTACATATCGGTGTTATGTAAATTTTGTTTAAGAGATCGCGCAATTATTAAAAAACTTGCTTGCTGGGAGCTTTAGTCGCGTGCGCTGCGTAAGCCAGCAGAGATACGCTAAAGTAATGTACTAGGCAATTGTAGATCTATAATAATACTACAAAAAAGTCCGCGATAGCATGTCTCTCTCTCACGGTTAATTCACAATAACTACTTTTATGTTCAAAATTTCTAAAATTCAGGATAAGTTTCACATTCTATGATTCTACGCGGGTGAAGCCGTTGTTGGCACAGCTAGTTTATTTATATAAATATTTTGCGTTTAATGCGTAATGCTCTTGTCGTGTATGGTCATCAAAGGTTTAGACGTTGTTCATTTTATGACAGAGTTCAGTTTGCTCGCATCCATAATATAGAGACAATATACTCGTACGATTAATTTAAGGTCGTCGTTAATCGACCCTGACTCAACTGCGCGTCAGTGTGCAAACAAACCGACAGAAACGACGGTGTATCATTACAATATGACGTCTTTAAGGCGTCGTCTAACAGACGGCTTGAGTATAAAGACTTATTTATTTTAGAAAGATTATTGATTAAGTCCGATTAAAAATGCTGTAAGGTACTATATATTTTAGCTTTAATGCTTTGAATATCGCACGCTATTAAAGTGACCGAATTCAAAATTATGCTCACTTGAGTTAGATACATTGTTATCCTTCTTTCAATGCCATCTATGATATCACGTTATGAACTATTAAAAAAAGCTAGTGTTTTCTCACTCTTCCAAGTTATGTGTCTGTTTATTAATCGTAAGTTCTGTTAGAGCTATGCAATTATTGCAATTTGCGATAAAACAACATTTTTTCATTCAGTCACTTCAATACTAAGAGGGCGATATTTTTTCTAAGGCTCTATTTTTATCGATCTGATTTATGAAAGGTAATATCAGATACAAATATTTAAACCAACATATAAATTATTAAATTTACGATTAGGCGATAGTAGTAGAGATAGTAGATGCGCTTTGTACACAAATTCGTTTATAAAAGTAGACCTTGGTTGAACAGATATATTATTTTAAATGATAATTTTTTATAAATAATAAATATAAGTTGTCCAGGTTGACATTTTTAGACACAGACTGAGATTTTCTACTATTACTACATCCTACATTAAATCTTGTAAAGTTGTAAAGTTTTGTCTGTTACTATTCCACTACTAGGCATAGGCCTGCTCTCTTCTTTTGGAAGACGAACTTAAACCAACCACGCAATTCTAATGTGGATTACTAAGTTACACATACTCGTACGAGTATTTCCACAATTCAATAGAGATACGCAGGTGTTGAGGACACGAGCAGGCCTACCATGAACTCTTATTGCGACTCAATTGAAGACGTAAACTAAATTGTTTTGTTTTTTCATACCATGACGTCTTAAAGACGCACACTTTAAGTCGTCGCCGAATGAGCGTTCGGAATCCGTCCTAATTGAGTATATTTCAGTAAAAGAGACAGAATTATCTATAGTTCATATAAGGTTATCCTTTTCAAACATTACGACCCCAATGCAATCCACACTTTATGGTACGAAAAGAAAGCGGTTCGGTTTAGATACTGACTTTGAATTGAATCTTTTTCTAAAAGTTCATGGTAGGTCTACTGTTTGGATAATGCTTTTCTTACCGAAGAGCGTGTGATAAAGTACAAATATCAATTACGCACATAATTTTTAACAAGCCAAAGAGTTATCTTTGGTGCATGCCCTGAGGCTTAAATCCAGGACAACCTAGAGAAAGACAAACGGTTTAAAGCTTTGCAGCTTTGTCCGAAGTTGACATACGACAAATATTAATTTTAAGACGTCTGACGCAAGTGTGCCACGGCTACCTTCGCTTGCGGTGGGTGGCCCAGGCGTTTATGTCATCAAGTGACACACTGAAACTCGATACGGCAGTGTCAATATAAACAAAGGTACAATGGCAAGGGTGTATTGCAACCTTCAATGAATCAAGTTTCATCCACTGTCGTCATAAAATCACATTAATAATGTGATTTTATGTGATTTCGCTGAAATCTTTTTAAAAGTTTTATATTTAACTTGCCGTGTATATGAATGTGGAATCTTGCAAGTTAAATTTGACCCACTTCCCGGTTTCCGATTGAGCTGAAATTATACATACAAGTGGTTTAAACCGAAGACAATGTATGTTTATGATAAGCATGACCTGATGCTGCTGCCAGGATTGGTACCAGAAGAGGGAACCCTTCTCGGCGGTTAACAGTAGAGACACGAAATTGTCTCTATGTATTATATTTTTGTTATTAAATGTTTAAACCTTTTTTTTAACTTCACTTGCTTAGGTTTAAATATACGTCGACAAAAAACCTACATCACAATAAGTTTTTATTCATAAAATAGTCAAAAATGTTTTGATTTTCATGGGCAGAAAATCTGTAGTAAAGTATTTTGAGCCGCCCGTCTTGGGTATTAACAAAAAACATGATAAATTTTAAATATGAAAATATGCGTATATAATAATATATACGTAAATAATAATATATGCGTATATAATAATATATACGCAAATATAAATTTGCCTGTCTGTCTTTTTGTTATGCTTTCACGCCTGTCCGTGAACCAATATTGATGAAATTTGATAAATTGAAGCTTATATAAGCATACATTTTTTTCCATTTTATTGAAGAAGGAAAAACACAATACATAATTGAGGGTATCTTAACATTGAAGTTGACGAGAACTAATTCGTTGACAAATTGTTACTTAAATATAAGCTGTGATTGGAAACCGATATACAACATTACTTTTAACAATGGGGTGTTGATATGAACTCGCAAAGGGTACAAATCATAGGTTCACATGTTGTCTACATCTTTGGGCAACATGTAATACTCTACTAAAGCCTAGAAGTTGCCTTAGTAGAGTGCTACAGTGATTAGTCATCCGTCACCGGAAACTTGGCTGAAAGCCACGAACGACGTCAGAAAACGTGGACCTCGTATTAGCTGTTAAAAACGTTGTACGTGTATACGATGTTTGTTTTTATTGCTCATCTTGATCCGGCAACCAGTGTCATTACGTATTAATACATCCATAGTATTATTATAAATTAATGTATAGAAACCGGCTATACTAAATACTACTTCTAAATCTTATTCATAAAGAGCTTATGAATAAGAGCCCCGTATGACGTTGAAACTAGTCGGGCTCATCCAGTAAAATAAGACGTGAGCTTAGCTGGTTGCTATACATTAATTATAAGTACCACTCACGATAGTTTAAATTCGAAAATATTATAAATGTGAAAATTGTACGTTTCTGTTACGATTTCACGGCTAATGTTGGATTAATGTAGATGAAATATGGTCAAAGTAAAGCTTATATACCGGGGTATACTGTAGGATAAAAATATCCAGATTTTCTTTCATGAACAACAAAAACTCACAGGCAATTAAAAAATTTAGTGTTTTCTTCCTCTTCCAAGTTATTTTATTGCAGTTTGCCATAAAACAACTCTTTTACTGTTTTTATAAGGTTAGTTTAATTCTAAGCTTGCGAAATATGTTATGTAAAGAGTACTCGATATAAATTTTGATATACATATTTAATACTAATAATAATATGTCCTCTTTGCAGGGTTGAACGCGTGCGAAAGAAAATCATTCCTGTTCCTGAGAAAGGAATTGCCAGTAAGGTTGGTAGACGTTTATAAGATATACCATTCAGTTTTATACTTTGATATAGATGTATTAATTTCTTGGATACATTCATTTCTTTAAAAAATCTTAGTGGGCATACATTCCAGCTAGGTAGGTCATATTTTGAATAAATCGAATCCATATCGAATGGGCAGACGGAGGATTGCTTGGTGGATTTAGACCTACAAACATCGAGATAATTGCAACATTTAAATTGACGCGCACGAAGTCGTGGTTAAAGAGTGTGATCCATTTATGCCTCGTACGCACGGGTGTAAAATATACGTCGCGTAAAAAATCCGCATAGGCGTAATAAGAAGTTTCGTATAGTGTATTCGGCTTAACGCCTAACGCCTAAAATGTAACACTGCTCCATAAAAATACGTGGCGTCTTAAAAGGGCTGTCGTGTGAATAGATATCTGCAGGCCTACCACGAACTCTTATTGCGACTCATTTGAAGACGTAAACTAAATTGTTTTGCTTTTTTATCCATGACGTCTTAAAGACACACTTTAAGTCGTTGTCCAATGAGCGTTCGGCATGCGTCCTAAAACAAGTGAGTAAAAAGACAGAGTTATCTATAGTCCATATAACGTTATCCTTTTCAAACACACTTCATGGTACGAAAAGAAAGCGGTTCGGTTTAGGTACTGACTTTGAATTGAATCGTTATCTAAAAGTTAATAGTAGGCCTACTGGATACCCATTTGTTTCATTTCGACGTATTTTTAACGCACCGTAAATAACCTCTCGTGCGTACGAGGGGTAAAAGTCTAAGCGCGTAAGATACATTTTTTTTATGCGCCACATAATAATTCCGCCTCCTGCGAGAGTGCAAGGCAGTACGCGTAAACTGTTTAATGCCACTACAAATGTTTGCTCGTGATAACAGACGTTGATTATGTTTTTCCGGCAATATCTTGAATGACAAGTTAATAAACTTAAGCTTAACTAACTAAGTTAATTAACTTAAGCTAATTTGATACAAGTTTCCACGCGGAATTCCATACTACATAAATATTGAAACAATAATTTTTTAATAATTTACGCGTTCAGTAAATCTACGTGATGCTGAACGCAGAGCATATATTTCCCTCCAAACATAAGCATCCTCTTCTTCAATAGGCACCTCATTACTTAGGATCGTGGTTACCCCCTTTATCATATAATTACATTTCCATCAATTCAGATCCAAGTAGCTCTCGCGATCTGATAGAATTTAGATGAGGAGGTAGCTTCATTCGCTAAATCAGACTTTTGTCCTATTGTAAACTCTGCGAAAAAATTGTATTGAACTGCTGACAACTTTTCCGTAAACCAGTCTGATAATTTTAATTAACTCTCATACTTCAGCGACCTCAAGTAGATCTCGGCCTCATTACTAAAGTCGCCAGATTCTCTCTTGCTAGTGAATTTCCCGTAGTTCAGAATATAGTTTTTTTTAATTAATTGGGTTTTCTTTTCCTTGAAAGTATCGTTTTTTTTATCAATTGGGTACTTTTCCTTCAAATAATATTGTTTTTTTTTTTTTTCGCAGAAATTCTACTAGCATCGTCTTAGGGTGGCTCTTGTGATGTAATAGATAATGGTAGTCTAGAATAATTAGTCTATGATTATTAATCCTGGCGGTCAAATAGCGGGAACTCTTAGCTAACCGATGCTCGTACGATTTGGTAAACGTTTCTATGTCAAATCAAATCAAATCAAAGTAGTATTTATTCAAAAAGGCTCTTTCAAGCACTTTTGAATCGTCGATATTTAATGAAATTAATTATTAACTCAGTATTACCTTAGACTCAACCTAAAAAATGCTTTTAATTTTAATATAAACCGTGAGAATATGCGTTGTTTTTAAAAACAAATGGCCGAACGTAAAGATGACATCAAACCCGTTTCCAAAAAAAAAAATACAATGTCACTACGTATGCACGTTGAACGATGCGAATTATGAATTTATACGAGGTATTATGACGACTGTTTCCGACACTAGTAAAACCTCTTTGCTACTTTATTAACTCCTTGGCGAAGTTATACCTACCGTTTATCTAGCACGGTGAAGCTGTAAATGTCCCACCCGAAGCTCAGAGTTTTGAAATGGACATGATTATTATAAAATTATAAAATGACAAAACTGAAACCTCAAAATATATATCAGGCTGTCAGAATGATGCTATAAAACCCTCATTTTCATAAAATTATGTTGTCCGTATTAATATTGTCTGTTTGGCTGTTGAGATCGCGTGTACGACTAGTTCTTCATAAATATATAAAATAAGCATCTTCTTATTTTTAACCGATGGAACTTCTACTGCTGGAAATAAGTTACTTTAAGGGATCTTCACACCCTACGATCTTGTGCCGTTTGGATCCAGGAGTTCCCCGTGACCTTTCTTCGTCAGTCCACCTCATAGGGGGTCTACCGACGCTGCGTTTTCCGGTGCGCGCTCGCTATTCCAGTGCCTAAAATATGAAATAAGCATATAACATTCAAACTATTTATCTCATAAAGTGTTTTTTAAACTACTAATATATTGTTTATTAGAATAACGGATATCACGCGGAAGAAAATTCGAGAATTTATGAGCCATAAGTGAGTTTCTTGTAAGGGTTATTTATATGTACAATTCACATGTTCTTTAAGCTCCTACCTTTTTCTCCAAGGAGTAAGGAAACTTTTTCCCGGCACTAATACAAGCCTACTTTATTAGGTGCCTTATTTACGTAGCGTCCTACGTGAGTGATTCAACGTGAACGCGATGCGAAACGATCCGACGTGAATCCAGTGCGGTGTGGTATAACGCGGCGGCTATGTCCTAAGTGCGCGAATCGTCCTATACCGTTGCCTTCGTGGCTTGTACATCGCGCGATAATTTTAAGACACCTCGCGTTCGCCTCAATTCGTTCCGCGTCGCTTCGCACCTTACGTACGTTCGTTCAAGTAGGCAACTTCAATAGATAGCGACTGTTTATTTCAGATCGCTCAACCGACCGCTCGACCTTGGTTTTTCACCCTTTTCCGTCCACTATAATATTTTTTCCTCGTTCGTTACTTTGGAATGTATAAAGATGTTCGATTACGTGTATATCATATCTAATGGTGTTATTGTATACACTGATACGCAATTGAATATCAATTATAAATGAGCGATGACGTAATACAATTGTTATATAAACCAGTAAATAGCCTCAATTAACCAGGCTTAATTGAGTTAAATACATTGTATCCTTATATCAATGCAGTCTATAACGCTGCGAAATATTAAAAACAAACTAGCGTTTTCTTGCTCTTCCAAGCTATGGGTCTCTCAAGTCTTAGCACTCAAGAGTTTTGTCGTCACTAAACTACTAAAGGGGTGTAAGGGGGAGGCTCGTCCCAGTCAGTCTCCTCAATTGTCAACCTCACCTGCACGCGGTGCACCCTGCAGATCAACCGACGAGGCTCTGGCGACCGATAAATGGCGGTATAACCATTCCATTTTGCTGACCTAAATACCAGACCGACAGTGGGCAGCAGCACTGTCGGTGCAAAACGGTCAGCACTGCGATCACCAACCCGCATGCCAAGCGTGGTGATTATTGGCAATACCCTTCATGCATAAAAATAATAAGCCACAGCCCCTTGTTCCCGGCAGCCCCGCTATTCCCAGCTCTGGCAGCGGTTCGGGTAACGGTGGGGCAGGGGGTGTTAAGAATCTCCGGAAGAGATTCCGCTGCCAACCCCGACGACTGGACCTGGCAACGTACAACGCACGCACTTTGAGGGAAGACGAAAAGATACTCGAGCTGGAAGAAACAGTAAGCAAGTTGCGGTGGCACGTGATAGGATTATCTGAAGTCCGAAGAGAGGGGGAGGATACGATGATCCTAAAATCCGGCAACTTGCTTTACTACCGGGAGGGAGAACAACAGTCCCAGGGTGGTATCGGGTTTCTCGTCCACAAGTCCCTTGTCAACAACATTGTTCAAGTCGAGAGTGTGTCGAGCAGGGTCGCGTTCCTTATACTCAGAATTACCAAACGGTATTCGCTGAAGGTCATACAGGTCTACGCACCGACATCGGCACATCCAGACGAGGAGGTAGAGGCCATGTATGAGGATTTATCTAGAGCCATGCATGCCTCCAAAACCTTCTACACTGTTGTTATGGGGGATTTCAGCGCAAAACTGGGCAGGCGAAGCGGCACAGAGGTGAGAGTAGGGCAATTTGGATACGGGCAACGGAACCACAGGGGCCAGATGCTGGCCGATTTCTTGGAGAGAGAGGACCTCTACATGATGAATTCTTTCTTCAAGAAACGGCCGCATCGAAAATGGACCTGGATAAGTCCCGACGGTTCCACGAGAAACGAGATTGACTTCATCATGTCGACCAGGCGTCATATATTCAATGATGTCTCTGTGATCAATACTGTGAAAACCGGGAGCGATCACCGTCTGGTAAGAGGCACATTGAATATATGCGTACAGCTGGAAAGATCCAGACTGGCGAAGTCTACGCTCCGACCAACTCGAGCTCATATCCAAAACCCCGAGAACTTCCAACTCAAGCTGATGAATCGTTTTGACTGCCTAGCTGACTGCGCTACTGTGGACGATGTAAACAACAGGCTGGTGGAAACTGTCCATACGGTGGGGTCCAAATTTTATAAGACACACCGTAAGAGAACCAGTAAATTCTCGACCCAGACTCTCAAACTCATGGATGAGAGGAACGAAATGAGGCTACAGTCTTCTGTAGACGCGACACGCTACCGTCTGATCAATAGACAGATTTCTAAGGCGCAGAAATGCGACCTGCGACACTTCAACACCGAATACATTCGAGGTACTATTGAGCGTAACAGGGGCTCAAAAGTGTTCGCAAGAGATCTGTCTATTGGGCAGAGACAGTTAACGCGATTGAAGACCGATACTGGTAGCATCATTTCATCTCGTCCTGAGATTTTGAGAGAGGTTGAGAAGTTCTATGGGCAGTTATACACCTCAACACGACAGCCTGTTGTCAATTTGGCAAAAGACCAAGAGCCAAGTTGACCCGACACTATACCGAAGATATCCCGGACGTCAGCCTATACGAGATTAGTATGGCTCTCAAACAACTTAAGAACAACAAGGCTCCAGGTGATGACGGAATCACTACCGAACTCCTGAAGGCGGGTGGTAAACCGGTACTTAAAGTCCTTCAGCGATTGTTCAATTCCGTCATTCACGAAGGCACTATGCCGGAAGCATGGTACAGGGGCGTGGTGGTTCTCTTCTTCAAGAAAGGTGATAACACCTTATTGAAGAATTATAGACCCATTGCGCTGCTGAATCATGTTTATAAGTTGTTCTCGAGAGTCATAACGAATCGTCTCGCTCGTAGGTTTGACGACTTCCAGCCTCCCGAACAAGCCGGTTTCCGAAAAGGGTATAGTACCATAGACCACATATTCACGCTGCGGCAGGTTATACAGAAAACCGAGGAGTATAACCTGCCACTTTGCTTGGCGTTTGTGGACTATGAAAAGGCCTTTGATTCGGTGGAAACATGGGCTGTGTTAAGTTCGCTCCGGAGATGCCGAATCGACTATCGGTACGTCCAAGTGTTGAAGTGTTTGTATGAAAACGCCACAATGTCTGTCCGTATCCAAGACAAAACTACGAGACCAATCCAAATGCGGCGAGGTGTGCGACAGGGAGATGTCATCTCCCCGAAGCTGTTTACCGCTGCATTGGAAGATGTCTTTAAGCTTTTGGATTGGAACGGATATGGCATCAACATCAACGGCGAGTACATCACTCACCCTAGATTTGCCGACGACATAGTCGTTATGGCAGGCTGTCTGGAGGACCTTAACGCAATGCTCGACGACCTCAGCAGAGTATCTCAACAGGTGGGCCTTAAAATGAACATGAGTAAGACGAAAATCATGTCAAACTCACATGTTCCGCTCCACCCGGTCATCGTTGAGAACTCTGCACTCGAAATTGTAGACGAGTACATATACCTGGGACATACGGTCCAGCTCGGTAGGTCCAATTTCGAGAACGAGGTTAGCCGCCGAATCCAACTCGGATGGGCAGCGTTCGGAAAGCTACGCGAGATCTTTACGTCCGAAATACCTCAGTGTCTGAAGACCAGGGTCTTCGAACAGTGCGTGTTGCCAGTGATGACCTACGGATCTGAAACGTGGTCGCTCACTATGGGCCTTATAAGAAAGCTCAGAGTCGCTCAGCGGGCGATGGAGCGAGCTATGCTCGGAGTGTCTCTACGAGATCAAATCAGGAATGAGGAGATCCGTAGAAGAACTAGAGTCACCGACATAGCTCAGCGTGTCGCGAAGCTGAAGTGGCGCTGGGCGGGGCACATAGTGCGGAGAACCGATGGGCGCTGGGGTCTTAAGGTGCTGGAATGGCGACCCCGCACCGGAAAGCGCAGCGTCGGTAGACCCCCTACGAGGTGGACAGACGACCTCAAAAAGGTCGCAGGGAGCCACTGGATCCAGGCAGCGCAAGATCGTGTGGTGTGGCGATCCCATGAAGAGGCCTATGTCCAGCAGTGGACGTCCATCGGCTGAAGAAGAAGAAGAAGAAACTACTAAACGTGCAATATATATTTAAGGAAATTAGTAGTGTTACAAGTTTTTAAGTATTCGATATCTGGCGTGTAAGATAAAATATAGGCTATACCACAAAAGGTACGTGTTCAATTCTACTATGGACATAAGCGCCTTCGGGATTTTCTTTCAGGGACGTGCAACAACTACATCTTCATATACTATTAAACGATAGAAAACATAGAACTATAATAAATAAAATATATGGGACACTTACACGCACGGTCGTCCATCCTCAAAGTAAGTAACTTAATAATTGTGTTATGGGTGACGGACAACTAGCAAATATATATAATTTTAAATACATACTTAAATACAAATATACACCCAGTCTCGAAGAAACAACAAATTGTTTATAGAACTATATAAAGTAAGTAAAAGTAAATAATCAGTAAATGTAAAGTACTACATAATTATATATATTTATATGCTACGTATGCATACATATATATATGTTATACTAGCTGCGTCCGAGGCTTTGCCCGCGTGTAAATCAGTGTTTTACAAAGTTTTTTACACGTATATACCGACCCTGTAGAAATTCTAGGATATAAAATAGCCTACATGGTGCTCTAGAATCTCTTCTAGCTTCCAGTAAAAGTCCCATCAAAATCAGCTTATCCGTTCCGGATCCGATCTGGTTCCGATAATTTAGTAAAAAGGTACAAATATCCGAGATTTTTAGAAAATCGATGTCATACAGACAGAAAGCGTTTGAAGACTTTATTTTATAATATGTATACATAGATAGATATAATGTATACACTAAATACACCTCTTCGTGGCTTTGGCTATAAAGAAAAAAAATTCTGTGTTCTTTCTTTCCCGACAAGGGTCGCAATTGCAACCCTTTGCACCCCGCTGCCGACGCCCATGTCTATCTCGTATGTCGTAATTAACTATTTGAACACGTTAAGATAGAACGAAAATAGAATTTCCACCGCCCATTACATGACTAAATTGTTATGGAGTTGAGTAGGTATAGTTAAGAAAATTAATTAAACTCCGTATCTGCGGTTACAGATAATACAATAATATAGTATTTGTGGTCGTGATAATATTCATGCATCAGTATTTGGTCACAGGTGTTTGTACTGCGCTTTTTTAATATAGTGAAAGGCCTGGACGTTACCTAATGTCACGAAAACATCAATAAAAAAAAGGAAGAGCTCTTACACTGAACGCGTATGATATCTATTATTACGCTAAACTTAACTGGTCTTACGCGGGTGTCAGACCAAGAGCTAAGCTAAGTTTGTTTAGTTTAGCTCACATAGCTAACGTAGCTTTTCATACCTGTGTGCAGACTGCAAACTAAGCTATGTGAGCTAACTAAAATGTGCGAAGCTAAGTTAGTTGTGTATGTCGATGCGCAGCTATACGAACTAAGCTAAGCCCCTCCCGCTTACCCTGCACTTCCTTGCAATTTAATTTGCCTTGCCTATTATGTTTTATTTTTATTCTTGGTTTTATCATTAAGGTTGCCTGGAAGAGATCGCTGGCTTAAGCGATAAGGCCGCCATTTGTACCTTTAAACTGACTTTTGGTTCAATGTGCTTATATCTTTTTATATATAGGCTAAATTTTAATTTTATGTTTCTTTTGTTTGTTTTTTATATTATGTTTATGTGTGCAATAAAGAGTATTCTATTCTATTCTATTCTATTCTATTCCTTCGTCCGTCGAATTGAACGTCGCAACACTGATTGAGCTTCCGCTTAGTTCTTGGTGTGCACAGGACATATTTTTAGATTATCTTAGCTTAGCTCAGCTTCAGAGTAGCTTAGCTTTCGGTCTGCAACCCGCATTACTAAATATAAAGCACTTACCAAAAAATTTTTAAAAAATGGCCCGCTTCCTCGGATTCATGTTTAAAGAGCATAGAAGGTAATTAATCTAAAAATTTGTTTCAAATCGGTCTAACCACTTCGGAGTCGATAAGGAACACACACATACTACTTTCTCTTTTGTGTATGCCTATAGATATACTAATCTTCCGTATCTGAGATAGTACAGCGAAAAGTATACTCCGAATAACATAAGATTCATTTTAGCATCGATTTACGCAAAACTATTTTATGTTTAATTTTGTTATTAAATTCTTCCCCGAAGCAAATTTTGATATTGCTTGTTTGTTCACAGGCTAGCGAATATAATGAAGGAGATAGCGTTGCTACCGGATAATCTACTTCGAATGCCATCAGTGGGTCTGGTGAATCAGTGGTACGAGCGTTCTTTTGAAGAGATCATCGAGTTCGAGAAAAGGGAGCCGGAAGCTCCAGTGCTGAGCCAGTAAGTTATCTATACAGATTTTAAACCTTTATACAAAAAAAATTTTTTTTTTTCAAATGGTTTATAGCAGGCGTTACTTTGCGGAAATCCATATTACAAGCAATATCACAGAACTAACTACTTTGCTATAATCCGCAAGGGTTAAGCGAATGCATGCAAAGCCAATGTGTATGAAGCAGGCAAAATCTACGCACCTTATACATGCAGGACAAGCCACCACATGCACCCCCAAGGCGCATCCACCAGCAACAACGGACACAAAAGCAGCACACACACCCCCCACCACAATCTCGACGATCGTTTCGCCCCGAAACCGAAGCATCATCAGGAGGATAGGCTCCACGACAAAAATCGTAATGCGCCGCGCTACCCATACAAGCAGTCTTAAATAGTTCAACTCCCACCAATATCCTCCCCTCCGAACACATGTAGCAAAACGGAATTAGATACATTTACTTGCTCGTTAATTAAGTGGCCATTGTTATTTTTTATTATCTCAAGTTGCTCAAAAGGATTGAGTCGGAGTCCCTTATCACAAGTGTGAATAATATAAAATGAGTGGTCATTAGGTACTTTATGGCCGCTTTCCAGCAAATGTTTTGCAAAATTAGAATTTTGTGGTTTATTATTCGTAAACCCAGTCATATGTTCCCGGAATCGAACCGCAAAACTTCGGCCAGTCTGACCTACATATGTACCGTTGCACTCAGGACAATCTATTTTATAAACCCCGGATTTTTTACCCTTATCTAATATATCTTTATTTTTACACAACAAATTACGAAGCGATTGGTTAGTTTTAAAGGAGAGTTTAGTACCTGATTTTGATTTAAATATATTTGCCACTCGATCTGTTAATTTTCCAAAGTAAGTCAGACTGGCTTTATAATTAGTTTTATTAAAAGATGGTACCGCATACAAAAGTTTAGCGACTTGAGTTACTTGTGTTTATTTTTAATTATGTTTTTAACCGTGTCTGTAGTGTAACAACCATTGGAAAAATTTTTTTTCATCCGAGATTAAAAAGACTGTAATGATGAGTAGAGGTATTCGTTTTGAAACCTAATGCACGTAGGATTCATAAAACGTATGGAATACCGAACCGTGACATTCTACTCACAAGAGAGTAACTCCAGCAACTCAAGAGAGTAAGTGTAATGTGGTAGTTAGTGGTTGTGATTGTGAACAAGAAAACGGTCACCCATGTTCTTAGAATTTAAAATTGGTATAGTACTAATCTTGACTGGCCCGTTGGCGCATTTGGCAGTAACCCTACCTTCAGGTCCGGGTTCTATTCGCGCCTAGAGCCAACATTTTCTATTGACAATTTGTTGGTTCTTCGAACCTGGGTGTATATTTGTATTTAAGTATGTAAAATTATATGTATTTATATGTTTACCAGTTGTCTGTCCCCCATAACACAGGTATTAAGTTATTTACTTTGGTGAAGGACGAGCGTGTGTGTAAGTGTCCCATATATTTTTTATATTTTATTTATTTATTATCCTTGAATATATAATTTATAGAATTAGGCGTTACTTTGCGGCGATCCATAATATAAAAGTAATATTAAAATTATTTTGCTATAATCCGCGATATAGTAAATAGAAAATATATATAGTGTTAAGTGTATAGTGGACTATCCGTATTTTCATACCCGATACGTGCAGGATTCGTGAAAACACATGCACAAACCTCCACCAATTCCACCACAATACACAAGCACTACACACGTTCACTATCACAAACTCAACAATCGTTTCGCCCCGCAACCGAAGCATCATCAGGAGATGGACTCCACGACAAAATCGCAAAGCTTTGCGATTTTGTCGTAAACAAAATAATTTTATTATTACTTTTGCCTTGAATATATATTTCTAATGGGAGACTTTCTTATAAATTTATAACGGAGGACTAATACCATTATACTATATTGTTTTGTTGGGTCCTCGACTTCTGGAAGGAGCTGGGCTGGTTGGACTGCCCAGCCCCATTTTATTACTTTATTATAAACTAACTATACCAGTGGCTTCGCCCGCATGGAGATCAGTGTCAAAAAATGATATTTGAAACATAAAAGTAGTTATTGTGACTTCCGCAACAGCTTGTTTCTATCTGTATTGGTTATAAGAGATAGAAACATGCTGTTGCGGACTTTTTTCGTAGAATTTTTGTAAATCAAAAGAAACAAAAAACATAAATATCCGTTTAGTAAGTTTGAGTTTATCAGCAAGGAAAGACAGACAGATGCAGCTGCAAAAATTTTCTTATATATATTGATAATAAATTTCGCGATTGCTTAATTTTAGCATATTTGCAAATGTGGTGAACACGATTTCTATGATTATTCTTTGTGCAAGTAATTTAATATCGTACGTCATATAGTGGCAACAATAATTCATTTATTTTCCTTATTTGTACGCTGGTTTCTTGAAAATCTTAGGTTCGTATCATTAGGTATGAACAAAGGTTCATACGCTTAATTTTATTTTTGAATGCTTTCAGTTCAATGCAATGAAAATAAATTTTATTCGCTTTTGAAACCTTGAATAAAAATGATTTATTCACTGTAACTGCCGACTGAAACATATGTGACAATATTTACGAGATACAGTACGTATGTATGTGATAAGTTAACACGTAAGTTCAAATTACAGCAGGCCTACCATGAACTCTTATTGCGACTCAATTGAAGACGTAAACGACGACAGCGAACCGCTTTCTTTTCGTAGTATTAAGTGTGAATTGCATTGGGGTCGTAATGTTTGAAAAGGATAACATTATATGAACTATAGATAACTCTGTCTCTTTTACTCACATGTTTTAGGACGAATTCCAGACGCTCATTCGGCAACGACTTAAAGTGTGCGCCTTTAACACGTCATGGTATGAAAAAGCAAAACAATTTCGTTTACGTCTTCAATTGAGTCGCAATAAGAGTTCATGGTAGGCCTGCAGGTCGTTACAACGAACGCCTTTGAAATTTCAGATTAACAAAACAATTAATATTACTTTAATTTAAACATGTAATTACATTTTAAAAGTATTAATTAATATTATATATATTAAAAATATATATGTTTTACAAATAAAAAAATAATTCAAAACATTCAAAATTTTGAGGTAAGAAGGTATCAAAATGAGAGGTGCTTCACATATAAACTTCACATCGGCTTATTTTTAAAAAATCCTTTTTTCCATTTTTCAGTTTATCTTGAAATATCTACGTCAATGGATTTCTCTTTGTATGGAAATGAGCCCGATAGTACCCTTTATATATGCGGTTTTAAAAAAATACTAGTAACATGCCCTACAAACGTGCATAGTTATTCCAAATTATTAATTATTAGCTCAATTATACAAAGGTGTAAAATTTCGTTGCAAGTTTGCTATGTTTAAGTCTAATTGACTCAAAGATACCAATCAACGAGAACCTTACAAATGCTTTTAAAATACTTATCTTGCTGATATCAGCGATGCACAATACCTCGTGAATTAGGAAAAATATACCACCACTAAAAACAAACTCTACAACGAAATATCTTTCGGTATTTTGATATAACAATATTTAATGCATATGGGCCAACCAGTCGTTGATAAATTAGTTTTTAGCAGATGTTGTGTTTAGTTATCTGTTTTTGTACATCGTGCATGACGCAATGATTAAATCTCGTAGAGTAGGAGACTCAAAGGGAGGCCTCTGAGTGCTAGTGTCCAACAAATTATAAAACAGATAGATAGATAGAGGGAAGATAAAAGATCCATGCATATTTATCATTGTCTTATCACACATAAAAAAGATCTACTTATCTTGTAGCTTCGTTTGCTTTCTCTTTTCTTTTGACGGACTCATTTTCTGACTCCTCTATTCAGTAATAATTCTTATGTTATATCTCCCCTTTCTTCCGGCAGCCAACGTGTTTCACTATACTTGATTGCTTACTCTTTGCCCAGGTTTTGTGAACGACTAGTCTTAATCCGTAACCGGCATGCAGACGTGGTCCAGACGATGGCGCAAGGCGTCCTAGAGCTTAAAGAGTCACACGAAGTGGATCCGGGAATCGAGAATTCGATACAGTACTTCCTAGATCGATTCTATATGAGCCGAATATCGATAAGGATGCTTATCAATCAGCACAGTGAGTATGAATGTTGTTTTATAGATTTTTTTTATTATTTACAACAAAAATGTACAAGTTATGTCTATCTCAAATTACTTACACGCTAGTACTATACAAATCATGCCCACGTGGAATGGTCCCAAGAATGCTGGCAGCGTTTTCGCGTTAAATCGCTAAGCTGATTCAGCTGTTATTTTATCGATTCTTGAAAATTCGAGCTAGAATTAAAAAAGCTCTTGCATTATGTAACATGTGACATCAACCATATCGCTATATTGTCGGTCACCTATCCAGAAGAGAGATGATACTGCGTAATATGCCGTAGACATTTCTGTATGCCTTATGATGCGTGATTTCGATTCATTACCTTGACCCTGTTTTCACTCAGGTCGACGCAGATGTCATCACGATGTTTTCCTCTGCCGTTAAGTTCATAATTAATTGTGAATACCATTCGATACAAAATTCATAATAAAATCGTTAACGGCGGGCATGTGTTTGAAATCGCTAGCACTAGTAAGAATCACGTGCTCACACTAACTAAAACTGAATAATCGCAAAACGTATCAAAATTTGACAAATGCTGACGCACTGGTGTAAATTTATGGATCACGAGTTAGATTGACCTACGGGTTCTATAGTTTCGTCCAAATATATTATAATTTATGTTAAGTTCGCGTTCAATGCCGCCGTTTTTATATCAAAAGGCAACTCATGTGACTCGATTTAAATTTACATTCAAAGTAATTCCAATAAAGTATAGACCTACCTAGAATATTACCAACTTTGGGAAAACGCGATTTGCAACGATTTTGGAATAAGGCGAAAGTATGGCAGTAAAATAAATTGCTGAACGGAGACATAAAAATTGTTTACATCCTATTGCTAAGCACCGACATATTCTATTCTTGGAGACAAGAATTAGATCTTAGACTCACCATACTACTTTAATGCGGATTGTTAGTCCACTCATATCCCAGGCATTCTTCAAAGATATGCAGGATTTCAAGTCTTCTCATCAAGAAGAAGGCCTTTGACTTGATGTTGGATAATAAACTATTTCATAACTTGGGTTTTTTTACTCTAACAATTTTAAATAATATACAGAAGCAGGCCTTACTTTGCAGAATTCCCGAGTGCAAAAGTTATAATATAATTACAAGCACTATAACAGAACTACCTTGCTATAATATGCTTGTAATATGGAATTCCGCAAAGTAACGCCTGCTTCTATAAATCATAATAGAATTATTAAGCTATAATCCGCGTTCGTTAAGAAAATATATGTAATGCTAAATATAAAATAATTTATTTTTATAATTATAATAATAAATAAATAAAATTTATACTAAACATAGTATGTAAGTTATTTATACTAACAAAATGAACAAACAAAACAAATGAACAAAACAAATAAAAAATAAGTGCAGGAAGCAGAAACCGTCGTCATACCTTATACGTGCATGATTAGTTACGGCACACTACACGAGCACTACACCCATTCATTACGACGATCTCTAGGATCGTTTCGCTCCATAACCAAAACATCATCGGGAGAAAGACTGCACGACAAAATCGCAATGCATAAATAGTTGACATATGCCTATCTTTCTATAAGAGTCTTCACAGATAAAGGAGATGTTGTTTCGTACTGGAAATTCCTGTTTCTATTTCAAGTTCCGTTTTAATTGTTAGAATAATAAGCATTCCATTGTTTAATACCAGGACTATGCTAGAACAACGATATTCCGTGAAAAGGCTTTTTAATAAGCTCGTAGGTAATAAGACACCCTTGTTTTTGTTGACTTGCGCAAGGCCGGGATCGTATAACAAAGCAAAAAGAATGACGTCATATACCTATCGCATTGTTTACGATACTGTATTATCTTAATTAAGGATTCATTCCATGAGAGCTTATCGTAAGTCTGAGATCTGTATATCACATAGTCGCACCAAAGCATTCTATAACCCCTCGTTCGCACGGGCGTAAAAATTACGTCGCGTTAAAATTCCACAAAAGGCGTTATAAGAAATTTCGTATGGTATATTCAGCTTAACGCCCTCGACCTAACGACTAAAATGGAACACTGCACGATAAAATACGTCGCGATTTAAATACGCTGTCGTGTGAACAGATACCTGGATATCCATTTGTTTCAATTCGGCGTAATTTTTACGCGCGATAAAAATCCTCTCGTGCTTACGAGGGGTAAGGGCTTATTCATCATTCTTTCCCATTAAAGTTTTTGATAACTTGTAAAACTAATAGAACATTTATGATGATATCAGAATACTATAATATTTAGTTAATATAATATATCTATTTTTGGTTGTCCATTTAATAAATAATATAATATTTTCGGCTGATCATGATAGCGTTACGATCTCGTGAATTGGACTTTATGTTGACCAAGGTTCAATTAATACTATAATTATTTTAGTCATATCATGTCCCGCTTAGTACACAAGGCCAATACGGATGTCTTGTATTATTAAATGAATAATCCGGTTTGTACTTACAGACTATTTTGAATGATCTCGGTTGTAAAAAAATTCTAATTATAGCATTGTAAGTATAGCTTTGTTAAAACCAACTTTTTATGTTTGGATGATTTTAAAATATCGCGATTCATACTTATTATTATATAAACATACGGGTCACATCGCGAAAAAACAGTAAGTCAGTTTCTGACTACGGTTGATGCAACCCTGCCGTAACCTCGAAGATTATACAAAGGTAACTGGGTTTTATCGCGATGTGACTCGTATGTTTATATAATTATTAAAGGTTAAAACATTTTTTTATGACGATATAAACTATAAAAACAAATAGATGTAAATTTTACTTAAGGGTCCTCACTTCTTCCGTCGTTTCCCTCAGTGCTAAGGGTCGCTATCACTTTGTCTCGGACAACCGATCTCGTGGTTTTGCTATCTCTTTAACTTTGCCATTGCAGCAGCTTAAAAACATTATTTAAAAAAGGCTAATACAGAAAGCCTACTATACTATTGAGGATTACTTGACGATAAGAATGCGTGGATGTACCTACTCTTCGACCATGTACAAGACAGACTATATCTAACTAGTAATACGAATTATTCTTCGAAAACAGCAACCTCCGAATTTCTTGCTGGCTCTTCTCTGTAAGAACAGCTTACCGAACTAGCGATAGAGTCGAGGATTCAAAAGCACTAATATAAAAGTTTACTCGAATAAAGAATATTTTGAATATAAATCTTGGGACTTGGCATCGTGCCTTATTAAGGTATCGTGGGTGTATGAAAAGTGACTTGGTGATCCGGTCCGAACTGGCTCTTCTCCTTTTTCCTTTCACTAATCCAGAGATCATTAACTTCTCCAGGATGTCTCCAGTCTTGGCAGTAATATTTTCGAAGAACTCAAGGACTCTACGGCGACACATAGTTGAGAGCCTGGTGGTTGACTGCACTTTACTTTGGTTTAATTTATTTAAGAGTAGATTTGTAAATACTTAGGTTTTCAGTCTCCTGCCAAGACTCGAGCCACTACTGCATATCTGGATAGTCTAGGTCGTGTGTTGATGGTGATTATTTTGCGGAACCAAATAGTTTCCGCCATTGCTCCAAATTTTGATTACAATAATCTTTTGGTTACATGCACTTCTTTTATTAATTAGACTATTGTGAATGGTATTCCTAGTTAATGAACAGAACCTCGCTATACTCACGCCTTATTCTATCGTGTGATTAAATTCACGCCCTACGGGGCGCTTATTCATAATCTCTTTATATGGATAAATTTTTACTTCACTAAAGCTTTTCTTTGTTATTGTGTCGTTAATAAAATATTCACAATTGTTTATCATTCGACGCGAGTGTTTATACTGATAATATTAACGCGTTATTATTGAGGTCGCGATACCCGGATGGTTAGTAAACATTATCATATAAATAACAATGAATGCGTTGTTATTTATAAAACCCTGTTCATCGTAAAATTTTGTCGGTAATATTTTTATACGAATTCAATACTTTATTCATCGCGATGAAATAAAGTAATTTCAAATTAGAGTTGTGTCCGCTGTCGGCTGTGGTTACGAACTGACTGGACCGCCACATCGTCTTCGTTCCATTATCGAGTCATAATTTTCTTTTTCTACCCCTTATTTGGAGTGTATAGTCCACGTAAGGTCACGTAATTATATATGAATTGCCAAAGTTTAAAATCGACTAGTTCAATTCAGTATATTTATTACAATTGAAGCTTACATACGAGCTTAAATCAATAATAAATAATAATTACAATAAAATTACTGTTGTCCTTCAGAGGTAGAAAATATTTTAGTACATAATTAAGGTTTTTTTAACAAATGATGTACCTGGTGTCCCTAGTTAAATATCAGTATGGATACAGTAAGTGCTAAAGATTTTCCGTGTTTCCAGCACTGCTGTTCGGTGAACAGCTTGGCTCTCGGCAGGCGTCTGTCAACGGCATGGGCAATGGTGGGAGGCACATCGGCTCCATAGACCCCGCGTGCGACGTCGCCGCCGTCGTGAGGGACGCGTACGAGAACGCACGTTTCCTATGCGACCGCTATTATCTCGCTTCACCCGAGTTAGAATTGCTGCAAAATGGAAGTGAGTGACCTTACTGCACATATTTATTAAGCCAATTTCAAACATAATTTCGACTGGCATGTGGCAGATTTCGCAATAAAATAACCACTTTTCAATCTTCATTTTCATTTCTTCAGATACAAGTAACTCGAGTTGGGCAGGTGGAATTCCCTAGTATCGTACTGTTCGAACCATCTTTAGTGGTAATAAATGGCACAAGCACACAATTAAATCTTTAAAATAATATATGATATATTCATAAAAACACCTAGTTTACCGTTTACACAGTTTAGAGACTTTATCACAGCTTTTCAATATAAACTTACATTTTTTGCTTCTTAGCTCTTTTCTAATCGCTAATCGAAAACTAAATCCCCGAGGCGCGCGTTACGTCCGCTTTTATAGTGAACTAATCGGTCGAGAAAGTTCTATTTTTGAATTACTACTGAGTCGTTAGAAACGTGTTTATTACAACTGAAACTTCCAGAGTAATGTAATTAAACTAATATGAACTCTATGCAGTTATAAATACGAACAAAATTCAATTCCAGGAACGAGCGATCAGCCAATGCCGATAGTGTACGTGCCTTCCCATCTCTACCATATGCTGTTTGAGCTATTTAAAAACGCCATGAGAGCGGTCATGGAATCCCACGAGAACTCCCCACCGCCGATTCAAGTGAACCTGGTCAGGGGTAGAGAAGATGTCAGCGTTAAGGTATGATTTTCTATAAAATTAATTATAAAAATATGTTTCTATAATTCGCGATAAAGTAAATAGAAAATATGTATAATGCTAAATGTAGAGTAGACTATCCGTTTTCATACCCGATGAATACATGCAAGATTGGTAAATACTCAACAATCGTTTCGCCCCGCAACCGAAGCATCATCAGGAGATAGACTCCACGACAAAATCACATTTTCGCAATCACGACAAAAATGCGAATTTGTCGTGGAATCTATCGTCTATCATATTTTTTTACGAATTATATATGTATTCATGTATCGGGTATGAAAACGGATAGTCCACTCTACATTTAGCATTATATATATTTACTATTTACTTTATCGCGGATTGTAGCAAAATAATTTTCTAATTACTTTTGTACTATGGATCTCCGCAAAGTAGCGCCAAATTCTATAAATTATGATTTTCTAGTTAAGAAAGAAAGGAAACTTTTATTTATGGTGTACACCACTTAGTTTTAAGAGATTTATATTTTTACAATTTTATTTTTACAATGGCGTGGTGTGACGTCACAAGATATGTAACCACTCGTCTTTGGTTCGAATCTAAAGATCCGAACAACATCGGACATCTTACTTAGAACCGTCCTCTTACTTAGAATAGCTTTGTACTAGGAGTAATATCAGTATTTAAAAAAAAAAAAATAGCAGCGAAAATATGTTATAATGAAATCTTCTTTCTTTCTCCTACCCTTATCCCACTCTAAGTGGGGTCGGTACAACATGTTTTCCTCTTCCATTCTCTTCTATCATTCGTCAACTCTGGCGCTACTCCTTTTATATGCATGTCATACTTCACACATTCCAACCATCTCTTTTTAGGCCTCCCTCTAGTCACATATCCATCCACATTCATATCCAACACTCGTTTAGTCACATGATTTTCATCCCTCCTCATTACATGTCCATACCATCCCAATCTTGCACCTCTCATCTTTTCTACAATGGGCGCAACTTTCATACTTCCCCTTATATAATCATTTCTTATTTTATCCAATCTTGTCACACCACACATCCACCTTAACATCCTCATCTCATTTGCATGCACTCTTCTTTCATCCATCTTTTTCATTGCCCAACTTTCTGATCCATACATTACGACAGGTCTTATGACCGATTTATAAATTTTCCCTTTAAGTTTAAGGGGCATTCGGGGGTCACATACTGTCCCTGAGACCTGTCGCCACTTCATCCATCCTGCATTCATTCTATTCCTCACATCGCGATCAATTTCACCGTTTTCCTGTAGAAGCGAGCCAAGGTACCGGAAGTCGGAGCAGACTGGCAAAACAACACCATTTAAGGTTATTGGAGAAAAATTGGAGAAATATTACCGATCAAAAAAAACTTGAATAATATAGCTTTAGAAACATTTGTTAAAGATGTCGGACCGTGGCGGTGGTATAGCCCGGAGTGTGTCGGACCTCCTCTTCAAGTACATGTACAGTACAGCACCTCAGCCTTCAAAATCTGACTCACACAACGTACCCCTAGCAGGTGAATATTGTCTCTGTTTGCCTTCCATTATTAGAAAGGGACAGCATATATGCCGTCCACTTGTGCAATTAGTGCTTTTTTTTTCATAAAATTTTTGCGTCACAAATTGCGTCAGATCTCAATGATTTGCTAGCAGTTGATTGGTTTAAAAAAGTTATAATATAAGTACGTGAAGGTAAAGATTCGTAATCGTCCTTTAAAGTGAGTAAAATTAACTTGCATTGTATGTATGTGGAGGTGGAATCTTGCAAATTAAATTTGACCTACTTATGATTTCAGTTTTTTAAAAAATAAATACTCATTTTAAAAACATAAATCAGAGTTGAAATCGATCTCATAAGATCGGATCGTTAAAGGTTAATTCGCATTAATGGCTAATTTTTTTATTCTCAATAATATTTTCTTTCTAGGTTACGGTTATGGATTGCCTATATCTAGACTCTACGCACGATATTTCCACGGGGATTTGGTACTCATGTCCTGCGAGGGCTACGGTACAGACGCAGTTATATACTTAAAGGTAAATATGTTATTTTAACAAAACGAAAACGTATTTTTTTATAAATGCATTTTTTTTAGTATCTTCATCGTCTTTAGAACTCATTTACCATTTCGCTCTATCCAAAGAACAAAGTCACATCTCCCATATATAAGCATAGGAAATGTGACTTTGTTCTTCAGATAGAGTGACTTGATTGGAGTTTATTGTTCATATATTTCTTTCCAGGCGTTATCAAATGAAGCCAATGAACTATTACCAATCTTCAACCGGACATCGAGCAAGTTCTACCGCACTTCACCCTCACCTGCCGATTGGTCTGGATCGGTGCCGAATGTTAGCCGAACTCCATCCCGGGACAAGCCATCCTTATCGCACAAAGCGTAATGCTAATGCGTGCGAGCGGGACAGCATGTTTGCCGTCGGAAGGCGCTTATCGCTTAACTAGCCGCAAGACGCACAAAGCGTAACGCGTCTCCTTGTGAGCGAGACAGCACTATATATTGTCCTTGTTTTACAAAGTGTAAAGCATATGTGACTGAGATTTGGTATCTCTTTCATTCGCTGTCATCTTTACTTAACAGGTCATAGTCCATCCCTTTTCCACTACTGTTTATACTCCTGTATACAAGTGAGACGGCGATATACGCTCTCGGACGGTACATGTATACCCCGTCCTTATTCCATAAAGTGCGTTGGACGGATGTGCGAGAAAGATAGCGATTAGTATTATGAAAGTGTTAACATGACGGTGTAAAGTGAAATAGTGAAAAAAAACTTGTTGGTGTTGTAAATAGCTCAAATCAAAGAGTGATTGGAAAGAGTAGTGTAAGTAGAGGAGAAGGAGAGGTTTAAATATCTATATGAGTAAAAAAAAGTTAATGCAATGATTATAAGTTAAATGTTTTAAACAAAAAAATTAAAGTTGCATGCTGTATGCAATATATTACCGGACGCACATTAATTAATTTTATTCGCCAAACAGTTTTGATGCTGTAGTTAAAAAGATGTCTTAGGTTAAGCTAACTATTGCTCTATTAAACTTAGTTTACGTTGCAGTTTTTAAGGAAAATAAATATATCATAGACGTAAGGCAGCATTATGTAAATTTTAAGTGTTTACATCCATATTCTTTAGCATGGCTTTAGATTATATATCTAAACAACATTTTTTTTAACAAAATAAGTGTTTACCAGATTTTTTTTGTTTGTTTATATATTTTGCAAGTCAGTGTTTTAAGAACAGATAATAAAAAATAAGAATTTTTATTAAAAAACAAAAATTAATAAAACCATGTTAAAAAAAGTAAACCAATTTTACGTTGATTAATGAAGATAGAATTGATGGTGTAAGTTAAGATGAATTAAGTACAATGATATTATTTTTTGTAAATTTAATCAGTCTCCTTCAATTTAAAATATATAATACTATATTCTAGGCATATCGAATATGAAATGTGAGACTAAAAAGCAAAAAAATGTTTTATTTAAGGTAAAAGCTATCGCTTTCAAAAGCTCTCAGAATTTGGTATTAGCTCTTACAAAAACTGAAATATCTAATTGTGAAAATTTAAAATTATTTGGAAAGTAACATTTATTAGAACATGAGAAAATTTTAAATTATTTTTCTACATTTAATATAACTGTATACTTAAAAATATTTTATTATATCTTATTTGTTATTCATTAATGTTGTAATTTTTTTTAAGAATGAATAATCCATTTTAGAATAGTCGCATAATATAATTTTTAATATCACCATAAATAAAAGTCGAATATTTAAATCGAATATATTCTGCGTCATACGAATCGTAAACTCAATGCAATTTTACTGTTTTGTTTATTTACTGTTGCTCATATAATAAATCATATGAACACCATTGGGTGATTTTGACTCCACGACAAAATCGCAAAGCATATACGGATAACGAAACGATTCTAGAGATTGTGGTAGTGAATGTGTGCAGTCCGAGTTATGTTTGCTAATGACGCTGTGTTGCGGTTTATGTATTCTGCATGGATAAGGTATGAATCCGGGTAATGCACTCTACTTTTAACAATACATAGATTTTCTCTAATCGCGATATATAACGAAACAATACTATGATAACTTCTGTATTATGGATCTCCGCACTGTAACGCCTAATTCTATAAATTAGTTGCGTATGATGTTAAAATCCCAATCCTTGCTGTATTTTGAAGTTTGAAACATGATTCATGTTTATTTTATTTTCAGTGCAAGTTTAATAGTAGTTTGACTGGCCCGTTGGCGCAGTTGGCAGTGACCCTGTCTTCGGCTCCGTGGGTCGCGGGTTCGATTCCCGCCGAGAACAAACATTTTCTATTTAGGATTTGTTGGTTCTTCGAGTCTGGGTGTATATATGTATTTAAGTATGTATTTAAAACTATATATGTAGTATATTTACCAGTTGTCCGTCACCCATAACACAAGTATTAAGTTACTTACTTTGGGGATGGACGACCGTGTGTGTAAATGTCCCATATATTTATTTATTATTTATTTATTAATAGTAGGTCACTCTATAAAACAATCATTTTTATTTGTATAGTATCGAAGCACGTTACAATTAAAAGTAGATTTTAGTCTACATTATTAATGGAGTTCTCTTACGAATTCAGTAAGATGATTGGTTGTGTAAATAAGGAAACATTAGCAATACATTTATTTTCCGTATTTTATTAATGAAATATTAGATAAGATCAGTGTGAGTACATTTCTAAATAGTTGATAGTGAACCTAGTATATCTTACGAAAGTACAATTAACTTTAATAATTTTATACTGGCAAAAGTTCTTATAAAAAAATAGTTATTTTTTATATTCAACAATGAAAAGTTTAAATACCTATTCGTACTCTTTTAATTCTCTGTTCATTGCATTTTCTATTATTTATTGTTTTAGTTTTAAGCGTTATTCCAAAACTGATATTTTTTAAAATTAGTTTAAAGATAAGTTAGATACGAAAAATGATAATTTTTATGAATAAAAATTTAATTTAATTATTGTTTAATTTTACTACCCACTCTGCAGAATAAATTGATTACCATATAAGTTGTAATTTACGTATTTCCTTTTCATTTTTAGTTAAATATTTACAATATGAGCATGTGAAGTATGTTATAAGCTATCTTTAAATATTATTTTCAATAATTTCGTAATAACAATCATCTTGCACAATAATAGCGATTAGCAATTTTTTTTCGGACACTGACTAATGCTGTTATGTTAGCCTTGACGGCTTTGACAGCGTCACCGGGAGGGTGGGCGAGCGCAGAAGCTTCGCCGGGTAAAAAACACTATCCGATTTTATATTATTCAACTGTTAGTGGACCAATGATAGCTATTACAATTAAATGTAACCCTTATATTTTATAGGCATGCATATGATATAAGGCCTACATTTCTTTGGTATACAAACAATAGCAATAGCGCTAGTAGGAATGATCACCGTGATCGCAATTGATCATATACCGCATATGATTCTGAAATAGCGATCATATCCAAGCTTAGAAAACATATTTATAATTGTGATCTATTGTGTAGTCTATGATTTCAGTGATTTCTAGCGATGTGAGTTGGAGGACAAAAAAATTGATTAATAAATAATGTCTTTTTGTCCTTTACAAGTAAATCAAATTGTTAAAAAAAAAACGATTATCTTGAAACGAAATAGTCGATTATTTAATTAAAAAATATATATTTAAAAATTTGATTTTAATACTTAATCAGATTAAGGTCATTATGTCAGGTCATTTGGATCAGACTAATTAAAGTGAACAACTAAGAATAACATAAAAATAACTGATGTACTATTTGCGAAATTCAAATAATTTGTATAGTTCAACATTGATTTAAGCCAACAACGCATATCTCATATTACTAAACAGGTAAAAAGAAGGTAATTAAATAAATAGATTTTTTTAATATTCGATTTATCATGTTGTAATAATCGATTACAAAAAATCTATTGTGAGAAGATAAACGATTAACACAAAAATCGATTATTGTTTGTCTTTGCTATTCGCTTACCATTGCCGATTTGTCATTTGCCAACTTTATTAGAGATTTTTTGTAGGTTATGTTTCGCGAAATAATTTTTCTTTATAAATTGTAAATAATCAAATAAAGTAAAAATGAAAGTCTATACAAATGAAAATAATACAGCGACGCTGAAATTACTAGTAGCTGCGAAGTTATCAGACAAAAAACTTCTTCTACACAAAGGTTCATTGCAAGGTATTTATATTTATTTTATATTAAACATCATTTAAGTTCTTATGTAAGTATTTTATTTTATTATTTGTGTTGAAAATCTTTTATATAACTGTATGAAATCAATCTATAATAAAGATAATGTATTATGTTTTTGAATATATTTTAACAATACAATCAAGATTAACTTGCATCATTGGGTTTTACCAAAAGAAAATATTTATTTATTAAATATTTCCTTGCATGTTGTATTTTATAATAGGTTTCCCATATATTCCATTTATTTACCTATTGTTTTCACTAATAGTCATGGGAAATTTTTTGAAGTTTTTCAAAACAATCATCCATATGGTATATATAAATGGTATAAATTCTATATGTATTAGACATACTGTCGCGGACTTTTTTTTGTTCAATTTTCGTAAATCCACAATTCTCTAGTACATTACTTTGGTGTATCTCTGATGGTTTACGCGACGCACTCGACTACACTCGACACTCGACTCTAAGCAGGCGATTTTTTTTTTACAATTGCGCGACCTCTTCAATACAATCCACATAAACCATCATGTACAAATAACCTAAACCATTTGGAAGTGTTGCACCACCTTTTTTTAAAACCATACAAAAATTTGTTTAGTTTTTTGGGACTTTTTTATAATAAGTAGGATATTAGATTTTTTTAGATCAATTTAGAACATATGGCTGCTTTCAGGAATAATAAACCACAAAACATGTTACAACATGATTAAAACATGTTGTGCTGACCCCACATAGAGTGGTATAACGGAAGGAGTAATCTGTAGTCAATCAATTTTTACATTACTTTTGAAAATTTTTATTGTTTCAGAATTTGCATACATGTTAGACATATTTGAAGGACCGAAGGTGCTGCCTTTGCTAGTAGATGGTCCACTCACTTTGTTTAGCAGCAATGCAGCTGCACTTTATCTCTACCCTGCTGAAAATGAGATCCAGCAAAGACAATGGTAAGAGAAGATTATTGTTGTATGGAAATTGCAAATTTATTTACCATATTCATGTGGGCAGGTATCACCGGTAGCTCACACTAGACTGTGTTATCTGATGGTCATTATTTTTATAGTGCATGTGTTTTTGGGAACCGTGTATGAATCAGGTATGAAAAATTATATATATATTCTATTTACTTTATTGCAGATTATATCAAAATAACTTTATTATTATAGCCGCAAACTAACACCTAATTATATAAATTATTCAATACATAAAATGAATTTGTAAGTTGAAACTCAATACATAAAGTCTTAAGTATCAACTTACTGGATATATTTCCAAAATATATTTTATTCTGTAGATGTTCTCTGTTTAAATTTGGTTTTGCTTTTATGCTACTGATTAATCCTAATTAATTTTGCAATTATTAAATTATCCTCTAAAAGTTTACAGTTCTCATATTTTCATAAAATTCAAGATATGAATAAATTTTCCTATGATGTTAATCATTAAATTATTGTACCTACAAATATAGCACATTTTTTAAAAACTGAAAACTTATTTATATTTATTTCCTTCACTCAATTCGATTCCTATCAAAATTATAAATAGAATTTAAATAGTAATCCTAGTAATTTATATCAGTACTAGTATTTGTGACAGGTATCTGCTTTTGTATTTCATATAATATCATTTTTGTAAAATATAATCAAATGTTGCAGTGCCTATATGACTATTTTTCATTTTTATTTGAGCGGAATTATCCAAATTGCAATAAGTATATTCGTAAAGGCAATGCTATTTGTTCAGTGTTAACAAACCTTGTAGGCCCAAAGATTAGATTGATTGCATGTCATTGTAGCCAACAAATGCAAGAGTGGGAAGCAACGCGCCTCCAGCCAGTGGTGGGTGCAATACTCACTAGCAAATCAGTACCATCGGACTTGAAGCAGGCTTTGCATTCGCTGCTGATGATGCTGAATGGATTGTTGGAGAAACAGGATTATGTTCTCAATGTGAGTGGACCTTCAATATATATTTAACATGAACACCTAGCGTTAATAGGTGGAGTGTCTCCCAGGGCCCAAATTCAATATTGGAAATAGCCCGAGAAAGAAGAGCAATATCATTTAAATGTAGCAGTTTATTTTGTTATGTATGACAATTAAATTAAAGATCTATTTTCAAAGATTTTAGGATTTTAGATAAGAGGTTTTAGGTAGTTCCTTTTTATTTAGAATTTATATTTTTTAAATAGTATTAGAAGATATATGCCTGAAAGAACTAGACTTCAATAATTTATAAGCAGACGTTACTTTACGGAACTCTAAAGAACAAGAGTTTTGATAGAACAATTTTATCACTACTTTTGTAAAAAGAGTTGCGTTGTTTTTTGGTCTTGGACTTCGGCGCTTACCTACATGTATTGTATAGCTAATTTAAGACAGACACGGATATGGATATTTATAATACTAGTACGAATATGTAGTGTTATCGTTAGTTATGTTATCGTTTTTTCTATTATGTTGTAGAAACACAATGCTATGTCTGTTTGTTTCAGAGTTCCCTATCGGCTGCAGACATTTCAATATGGTGCACACTCTTTCCTTTGACGAACCACAATAGCCGCGCGCAGTATGTGACTGAATTCACGAACATCGTGAGGTGGACCAAGCAATTTGGGTCAATGAACGGTGTTCCGGTAAGTCAAGTGATATATTAATACAGTATAGTAGGTTACAAACAATATATAAGTAAACATTTTGTATCCCCTCTTTACGTAAATTATGCGGAGTATAAAATTTAGCACAGTTATAGTTAATACTAGCTTTTAAGCGCAACTTCGTTACTGCAGTCTTATTATTTGAAAAAACCTTATACTTATATTAATTTTGGTTAAAGTGGGCTAACCTTAAAAGCTAGACATATGTTGTCGCGGACTTTTATATAGAACTTTTAGAGGAGAACAATTTTGTAATACATGATTTTTCAATAACTTTCACCGTTTACTTGCGCACGCAAGGAAAGCTTTAAATTATGCCGTTTTCGCAATATTTTTTATCGCTGCTCCTCTCCTATTAATCTTAGTGTGATGTTATATGGTCTATAGCCTTCCTCGATAAATGGACTATCTTACACTTAAATAATTTTTCAAATCGGTCCAGTAGTTCCTGAGATTAGCGCGTTCAAACAATCAATCGAACAAACAAACTCTTCAGCTCATGTATTAGTATGGACAAAAGAGTGCACTATGGTAATATTTATATAAAATATTAATAAACAAGTAAAGGTAAAAGAGCTTTTAATGAAATTTCATGCCCCTACTGTTAACCGTTGAGAGGTTCACTAGTCTGGAGCCATCAAGGCAGCAGCATCAGGTCATGTTTACCATGAACATGCGTTGTCATCGGGACTTGACCAGTAAGCAAATTTCGCCTCATTCGCATCCCCAGAAGTGGGTCGAATTTATCTTGGAAAATTCCACCTTTACATACATACACTATTTATTTTTAATTTATTTATTTTTCCAAGAACAATATTTTTGGTACTTATATTAATACATTAGCACACCTTTCGAAAACCACACAGGGTTTATATGAAGGTGTGGAGTTCGCATTATTTCTAGTAATCTAATAGTAATGAAAGCATAAAAAGTTTAAGTTTAATTTTTAAGTTTATAAGAAATAAAATATCAGATATAATGTCTAATTGATATTTGCAATTTGTCACACGCTTTTCGGTGAAGGAAAACATCGTGAGGAAACCTGCATATCTCTAGAGAATTCTAGGGATATGCATAACCTACCAATCCGCATTGGAGCAGCGTGGTAGGTCTTAGCTCCAATCCTCTCTAAAGAAAGGAGAGGAAGCCTTTTCCCAGCAGTGGGATATTAACAGGCCGTTACTTTTAAGTAGAAGTTACAGTGTTTCAAAATTATATTAATACAATTAAATAATACGGTTTAAATTATTAGTTTTAAGCAAATATATTTTAACCTTCTTAATGAATATATTTTTTTTTACGGATATTTTACACAGCAAGTTGAATAGAAGCTTTTTAAAAATACTTTAAGTTAATAAAAAATCATTACACACTACTATGCATTTCACCTTCCTTAACCGTTCGCTCACTGCTAAGCATTATAATTTCCTGCCTCAGTTTTTTCAAATACAATTTCTTGCCACCTGGTTCGGCCATAGGTGCAATGCAATGCGAGGTTGATGTTTGGATCAAGACGGTTGGCTGATCCAACTAACTCTTTGACCTCCGCCTGGATCTCTTGCCTTCTGCTTCGCTCGTTATTGTTATATGTAGATAGTCTGTGGCATAATTGTCATTTGTCCTTTTCCCATGTCATGTCGGCGTCGTCTAACACTTGTTATAATAAAGATATTATATTCACCCCAATCCGTGTCTTATATCAACCAAAAACCATTAAATTAGTAAAGTAAAAAGTAAAGTAAAGTAGCGGCCTGTTACAATCCAACTGCTGGGAATAGGCCTCCTAACTCCGTTCCTGGAGAGAAGGGTTGGAGCTAAGACCTACCACGCTGCTCCAATGCGGGTTGGTAGGTTACACATATCTCCAGAATCCTCTAGAGATATGCAAGTTTCCTCACGATGTTTTCCTTCACCGAAAAGCGTGTGATAAATTACAATTACAAAAACTCATTGGTGCCTACCCGGGTTTGAACTCGTGTTTCCCTCGAAAGAGTCGCACGGTCTCACCGCTGGGCTATCACAGCTTTACCTGTTAGTTAAATTAAATTTCCAGGTTATTTGCGGGGTTCCGTGCTATGTACCCAAAGTAGAATAGGAATTGCTCAGGGAAGATGCATTTCAAATCACTGAAATTATAAAATTTGAGCTATGTCTAGTTAGGGCGGTTCGCTAGCGTTTTATAATCTATGTTTGGAACAGGATGCATTGAAAGAATGGAACGGTGCGATGGAGGGTCCGTTCGGCGCAAATTCAGAGTTGGGTCTTCCTCAGATCAGCAATTTAGTGTCGCCTGTCGGGTGAGTTTTTTACATTTTATTACTTGGCTGCTTTGAAATTCAGCTACTTATTTTACGACTGGCCGCCTGCCTGACGTCTTTAACGATTTTACGACCCCTCGTTAAGAAAGAGGGTGGTCTATTCTACTCAACCGGATACCACACGGTGAGTCAACTTACCTTAGTCGCCTTTTAGAACGCCTCGGTAAGTAGTGAGGGTGGTCTATTTTACTCAGCCGGATGCCACACGGTGGGTCAACTTACCTTAGTCGCCTCTTACGACACCTCGGTAAGTAATGAGGGTGGTCTATTTTACTCAGCCGGATGTTACACGGCATTACACAATGAAGCTAATATCTCTAAATACGTACCAATGGCACCAAAGATTGCTACCGCCTACTTTATGATTTGTTTACTGTTTATAGAATTATTATATATTGATTATTAAACAGATCACCGGACGATTCACCCGAACTGAGCGTGACAGCTGACGAGATCGACGCTGCGAAGGAAAATCTGCTCAATGGCGTTGAAAATTTACCGAAATTATTAAAACAAGAGAAACCTATGTAAGTATTCGCAAATACTTTGATATATTTGCCTGCAGCTTCGCCCACATGAAGATCAGTGTATTTAATTCAAATTGTGAACATAAAAGTAGTTAATGTTAGTTAACTATAAGACATTTTATTTATTTATTTTATATAGAGACATGCTGTCGCGGACTTTTTTGTATAATTACAATTCTCTAGTATATTACTTTAATGTATCTCTGTTGGTTTTTGATACATATGAATATTATGACATGCATAAAAGGGTCAGATTTGATGAATGATAGGGGTGAATGGAAAAGAATAAGTCAAGTTAAAAATGTTTTAAAAAAAGTTTCTAACAACATTTTACTTACTTACTGTTTAATCCTGGCAGCAGCATCAGGTCATGCTTATCATAAACATGCATTGCCTTTGGGAATGGACTAATATATAAAATTTCAGCACAATCGGACCTTGGAAAGTTCACATACATACAAGATGAATAATAGGTTTCAAAAACATGTTGTGCCAACCCCCCCTACAGTAAAAGAATGATGCACCCTCATTAAAAATTGTGAAAATGAAAATGTTTATACAGTAACATTTAAGATGGAATTCCACCAGTGTGCAGAAGTGTTCGACACAAATGTTTACTTTGGTCGACTCACTCAAGCAAACATTAACAAATGATTTATAAATGATCCACACTTGTGATAAGGGACTCCGACTCAATACGTTAGAGCAACTTGAGATAATAAAAAATAACAATGGTCACTTAATTAACGAGCAAGTAAATGTATCTAATTCCGTTTTGCTACATGTGTTCGGAAGGGAGGGTATTGGTGGGAGTTGAACTATTTAAGACGGCTTGTATGGGTAGCGCGGCGCATTACGATTTTTGTCGTGGAGCCTATCCTCCTGATGATGCTTCAGTTTCGGGGCGAAACGATCGTCAAGATTGTGGTGGTGGGTATGTGTGCTGCTTTTGTGTGCGTTGTTGCTGGTGAATTGCGCCTTGGGGTGCATGTGGTGGCTTGTCCTGCATGTATAAGGTGCGTAGATTTTGCCTGCTTCATACACATTGGCTTTGCATGCATTCACTTAACCCGTGCGGATTATAGCAAAGTAGTTAGTTCTGTTATATTGCTTGAAACATTAACAAATTGTGTGCGAATATTCTAAAATAGTTGACGCACATCTATGCACATTTGTGCGCGTACACTTGAAACAATGGACTCGCGTCAACGCGTACGCACTCGTTGTTCACGAACACTGTTTTGCTTCCGTTACTGGATCGAATGCATTTGATTGTACGCGCACATCTTTAATGAGGAGTGGAGGAATGAAAAATTATTAAGAGAATTTTATAGAAATAGTCTACAAATATATTGTAACGCCGTGTGGTATCCGGCAGAATAGAATAGACCACCCTCCTTTCTCACCGAGGTGTCGTAAAAGGCGACTAAGGTATGTGACATGTGGTATCCGGCTGCACAGAGTAGACCACCCTCATTTATTACTGAGGTGTCGTAAATGGCGACTAAGGTAAGTTGACGTCAGGCAGGCCGATCGTAAAATACGTAACCAAATCATGTGACAACATGTTTGCAACTTGTTGTGCCGACCCCACTTAGAGTGGGATAAGGGCAGGAGAATGATGATGTCTACAAATATATTGTAAATTTGTAAATAATTAATAAGTGAAATAATAATAATAAAAATAATAAAATTTTCCTAAATGAACATGAACACTGTGCGCTTACATAAGTTACACACAACATTGCCGGTGGAGACAAGCTAATTGCGATATCAGCTTAGTACGTGCAGTGCGAGAACTTTATACACAATCTTTGTAAACAAATGAGCTGCACACTATTTTGGTGGAATCCTTCCTTAAGAATTACATGTATGAAATAACAAGGCTCTTATATTGCTCACAGTTTGCCCATAAAAGGCCGCAAGAATGTTCTCATAACATCCGCTCTGCCGTACGTGAACAACGTGCCGCATCTCGGGAACATCATTGGATGTGTTCTATCTGCAGATATATTTGCGAGGTAGGTATCGTTCTATAAACTAACCCAGTGGTTCTCAACCACCGTGTCGCTACACATTTGTATCACAAACGCCTATGAGGTCGTGTTGCGATATTGACATAGAGCAGTGATTCCCAAAGTGGTCTATATCGACCCCTAGGGGTCTATGACAACCTGCAAGGGGTCTGCGTCAGCTAAAAAAATTTGGGGGGTCCATGAAAATGGGGGTTCATGATAGTGGATCTCAACACATACACTGATTGTACCTATTTACTTACATCATACTATCTTATAATATCAAAACATATACATTATTTATAAAAGTACCTATGAAATAAAAAAATAATTATAAATGTTTATAAAATTGTGTAAGTTGTAGGATGTTGGTATTCGCTTTGGAACTTGTAAAAACCCGAGAGTCGCAGTCTCAGAAAAAAAAGAAGTCTCAAAATTTTATTTTGAGTAGTTTTAATTTAAATTCAATTAATAAATGCTTAAATTAACACGTGTTTTTACTTTAAGTTTTTAACACTAAACTTCACTACAGTTAGAAATTTACAGGAAATCAATATCAGGTAAGTAGGGGGTCTACCCAACACGGAAAAACATGACAAGGGGTCTATGACACAAAAAAGTTTGGGGAACTCTGACCTATAGGATGACGGATTAACGAATTCAAAAAAGTTGTTTTGTGGCAAATTGCTATAAAGCGTACCGTAGCGCCTGCAAAACTCGCAAATTTTAAAGATACTCATAACTTGGAACTCAAAGCAAGAAAACATTAGCTTTTTCTATTTTTTAATAATTCGTAGCGTGATGGCATTGAAATAATGATTACAATGTATCTAACTCATTTATGCATTTAATTCTTCTTTTTTTTTTTTTTTTTTTGGTGGGTAGGTGTGATAGTGACAAGACATATTGTTATGCTCTCAGAGTTTAATATTTCATTAATTTCATTATATTGGTTTTCTAAGTATCACAAATGAACTAATTGTGTTCCTAACCCACCAGCATAATAAGTAAATAGTTTGTTCAGAGTTTTTAACTACTTACATTTTAGTATCACATTACTATAACCTATAACAGTGCACATTGCTTCTAACTTAAATGGAGTCACTGAAGAAGTCCTTGGAGGATCTTACAGGTCATTTTAATTCTAAAATGGCTGAATTCCAAAAGGATCTGAAGAATTCCATGCCTGCAGCAAGCCCCACCTCAAATATAAACGCACAATTTCTGTCATTCAGAACATTTGTACTGAATGCTCTTGAAAGTTTACAGTTGCAACTACAGCTTCTGGCTAAGCAGCAGGATGAGATGGAGACAAGGTCTAGACGGAAATTTCTGTTGGTGCATGGGTTGTCCGTGAATGGGAAGGATGCCACTCTCTGTGCTACAAAATTCCTGTCTGAGCATCTCAAAGTGTCAGTAACTCAGGATTCCATTACACTGTGTCGTCACTTAGGCAACTCTAATGGTGACAAACCTCGTCCCTTGATCATTAAGTTCAAAGATTTATCCTTCAGAAATAAAATCTGGTTTGCTAAAACTAATCTAAAGGGTAGTGGAGTAACTTTGTCAGAGTTCTTGACGAGAAGCAGGCATGAGGCATTTATAGCAGCGAGAAAACGGTTTGGAGTTTCCAACTGCTGGTCCAGGGATGGGTATGTTACCGTGTTGACATCTGATGGCACCAGACATCGTATCGCCTCCATAGCTGAGGTGAATGCCATCCCAGACCCGGTTGTTGCTACAGTATCTGCGGCCCCAGTAACCACAGTTGCCACTGTTATAGCCAGGGACAGTAAGATGATTACCAGCAGGGCAAAAAAGGCGGCTAGGAAATAGTTTAAATTTTTAACTAGTTTAATAATCTTCTTATTTTGTGTAACAGCTACTTGGTCCTGTTGTTCTAATCATTATAGTTATCATATATTAGTTTTCTTCTTTTTTTTTTTTTAGCGCCGTCCTTGCTTTTTTCTTATTTCTTTTTGGTCAAAACTGTTTATGTTATATATTCATTTATATTTCATATAAGTAAAATTATTTGTTATTTAAAACTAAATAGTGTAAAAATTTCAATTAATACTCTTTTTTCTCTCTTATCTTTTGTTTTTGTAATCTTGTTTACAAACTTTTATAGTTTAGACTACTAGCATATAATTTAAGTAAGACCTTGAAGAATAATATATATTGCCTATGCCATGGAATCTAGTCCTTTAGGGCTTTAAATAAAATTTTATGTAGATAATTTAATACTATAAAATAATATTGAGGTGACTCTGTTGCAACAGGACCTATATTAAACAGTTTTTTCTTTAAAGAATAATTTCATTATTTTTAATTATTTTATTTTTTTTGTTTATTAGCGCATTTACATTTCGTGTGACTTTTTTGCTTAAATATTATCTAAGTAAGTTATATGTGATTGTATGAAGTTTTAATTTTATTTAACTTTTTTTTTTTCTTTCCTTTATTGTAAGTCTAGTTTTAATAATTTTGTTAAAAACTTTTTCTTTGTTTTACAGTTCACTTTGAACAAATATTTGTAGTTATTATTATATTTTTATCTCTTGCTTATAACTGGTGGGAAAAGGACATACCTATGTTGGGTGATACCTAGTTATTTTACTTTTTTTTTTTGTTTTATATTATTATTGTTTTGATTGTAGTTAGATTGGTATTTATTTATTATTGTTATTATTATTTCTTATTTATTATAAAATGTCGTCCACGAATGATAGCATACGTAGCGATTTATTTATGTCTCTTTCATCAAGTGATGAAACACTAAGTGATAATAGTTACCACAGTACAACACCTCTTTCACTTAATGTTGCCCTTAATTCTAGTTTCTCAGACTGTGTGAAGAATTTTAATGTTATTCATATTAACGCCCAAAGCATTCCGGCTCATTATCCTGATTTGCTTGTGTCATTTGATTCCCCTAATATTCATGCCATACTTGTTTCGGAGTCTTGGCTCAAACCGTGTTTACCATCCACTTCGTATTCTTTGCCTGGATTCCACCTCATACGTAATGATCGCACAACAAAAAGTGGTGGGGGCGTGGCAATTTATATAAGATCTTACATTCCTTTTAAAATAGTTAATTCGTCATGTCGTTCAACTTCTGAGGACTGTGCTGAGCATTTACTTATTGAGGTGGACCTGGTCCAATCCAGAATTCTTCTTGGTGTTTTTTATAGTCCATCTCTTCAAGTGAATTATTTTTCTTCATTTGAAAATCTCCTAGAACTTCTTGTCCCCGTGTACAACCATACGATAATAATGGGTGATTTTAATACTTGTATGCTTAAACGAGACAACCGATCCCGAAAACTAGTCTCTATTATTGATGCTTGTAATATGCATTTGCTTCCCTCTTCTGCCACCCATTATTTTCCTAATTGCACTCCTTCACTCCTTGACCTAATTATGGTATCTTCACCTAATTTAGTTTTTAAGCATGGACAATATCCTGCTGACGCTTTCTCTTATCATGATCTTGTTTTTCTGTCGTTTAAATTACGTCCTCCTAAACATAAACATAAAATTCTTCTGCGACGTAATTTTGGTGGGATGAACGTCACTAGTTTATGTGAAGATGCACGGCATATAGACTGGTCCATGATTAACTCTGAAGATTCTGTAGATAATAAGATAGAGCTATTTAATTCATTATTAGTACAACTTTATGATGTGCATGCCCCCGTGAAGGCTGTAAAAGTTAAACATCTGCCGGCACCCTGGTTGACTGATGATTTAAAAGAGAGAATCCGTAAGAAGAATTTAGCGAAATCCAAATATAAGGCAAATGCTTCTGATGACAACCGCGTGAAATATATTAGGGCTAGAAATCGCTGCAATACATTGTGTAGGGATGCACAAAGACGCCACATTCACACGTCAGTCGAGAACGGCGACACGTCCAAAGTCTGGAAGTTTCTTGAAACCCTAGGAGTTGGTAAAAAAAACGCTAGTTCTATTCCTTCAAATATTGATATAGAATCACTGAATCAGTTTTTCTGTACATCTCCCAAGTTGTTTTCTTCTACAAACAAATTAGATACCATTAGTTCTCTTTCTACAGTACCAACACCTAAATATCCTCCGTTCTTTTTTAGCCAATTCACTGCATGTGATGTTAAGAAGGTCATGTTGTCCGTTTCATCGAATGCCGTCGGTAGTGATAGCATTAGCCGTGGTATGATCATTCCTATAATTGATATTATTACTCCTGTAATAACCCACATTTTAAATGCTTCCGTCTCCTCCTGTAAATTCCCTCAAGCCTGGAAGTCTGCTCAAATTATTCCTTTACCAAAAAAGGCTAATCCTGTTACTTACACCGATTTCAGACCAATTTCTATTTTACCTTTCTTGTCCAAGGTCCTAGAAAAATTGGTTTACCAGCAATTAAGCCTATTTTTAAATAGACATAATCTGCTGAACCCCTTCCAATCTGGCTTCCGTCCTGGTCATAGCACGGCAACTGCCCTCATTAAGATCACCGACGATATTCGTTGGGGTATGGACAATAAACAACTCACGGTGTTAGTTTTGCTGGATTTTAGTAATGCTTTCAACACTGTAGACTATGATGTGTTACTGTGTCTGTTACGATCTCTTAACATATCTCCAGCAGCGGTTGACTGGTTTCGGAGTTATCTCCAAGGCCGCCGGCAGTGTATTCAGGTGGAAGAAAAATGTTCAACCTGGTGTGATATTGCTGCAGGCGTGCCTCAAGGCGGTGTGCTGTCACCTTTACTCTTTTCTATTTTTATCAACTCTATAACACAAAATATTTCTTCTCCCTATCACATGTATGCAGATGATGTTCAAATTTATACACACTCATCATTTGGAAGTCTTACTGCAGCTATCTCCAATCTAAACAACGATCTGGATTCAATATCAAAGTGGTGTACTGCCTATGGTCTTAATATAAATCCTGGAAAATCTCAGGCCATTGTTATTGGTAGCCGTAGTATGATTTCCAAAATTGACTGGTCCGCTATCCCAACTCTATACTTTGACGGTAATCCGGTACCCTACTGTGATAAAATTAAAAATTTAGGTATTTTCATGGATAATACATTAAGTTGGTCTCATCAGTTAAAAGAAGTTAGTAGGAAAACGTTCGCGACTATGAGTTCATTACGCCGACTGCGCTATCTTCTTCCTATTCCCACCAAAATTATGCTTGCACAAACTCTTCTACTCCCTATTCTAGATTACGCTGACACATGCTATCTTTATTTAACCCAAGACCAGCTGAATAAACTTGAGAGGCTCCAAAATATTTTCATTAGATTCATATTTGGTTTGCGCAAGTATGATCATATTTCCAAATTTCGTTCTCGTCTCAAGTGGTTACCAATTCGTTTTCGCCGGAATTTGCACACACTTTCTATTCTGTACTGTGCGTTATTTAATTCGAATACTCCTTGTTATCTCAAGGAAAAATTTAGTTACTTAGAATCTTATTATTCCAGACCTTTACGTTTGTCTCAGAAACTAACACTGAAAATGCCTCGGCACAATAGCGTTTTTTATAACAAATCCTTTACAGTTCAGGCCATAAAAATCTGGAATTTACTTCCTCTGCCGATAAGACAATCCCGATCGTTAGAGGTTTTTAAGAAACTTGTTAAAGATCACTATTTGTCCATGAGTATGTTACCATCTCAGTAACTTGTCGCTGTGTTTGCTGTCACATCTGTAAGACGACACTATATATATTATATGTATATGAGTATATGTATTATATGTATGTTTATTTTATATATTTTTGTATGTACATATAAGTATTTAAATATATATATATATATAGTATGTACTTGTAAGGTATGTATTTTTAAAAGTTTTCCATATCACACACCACGTACCCATTATCCAAAGCTATGTCCTTTCTCCGACCTGGTTGTCTGGAAGAGATCGCTATGTAGCGATAAGACCGCCAGTTTGTACATTTAAAAAAGTGTATTACGTTCTTGTTGTAAATTTTTGTGTGGTGTACAATAAAAGAATAAATAAATAAATAAATAATTTTAATTTGGTCACTTTGATGCTCAGCGTGAAATATATTTTTTTATTAACAGTTACAGTTTCGTAAAACTGTAAAAAGTGGGTTTTCGTATGTGCCTCATGATATTAATAATTTATCAAATGCTTTTCTGAAAGAAATGTGCGGTAACTGATATTTCTCTGGAGAATTCCTAGGATATGAATAACCTTTCAGTCCTCATTGCTGCAGCGTGGCTTCTCAGTACCTAACCATGGTATAGTAAGATACTAAGAGACTACTTTAGTCTTTTGTATATATATTCTTTCGCAACGAAAATGCGTTTAATATAAATATCTTCCCTTCAACTCTCTAAAATTTAAGATGTATGTATAGAGTGTCTCGAATTTGTTAAGAGTAAGCTAGTACTATTTTTTATAAGAAAAAGTTTGACACTCGTTTTTAAATGATTTATAGAAGCAGGCGTTACTTTGCGGAATTCTATATTACAAGCAATATAACAGAACTAACTACTTTGCTATAATCCGCACGGGTTAAGTGAATGCATGCAAAGCCAATGTGTAATCCTAAAGCCAAGCATCATCTTTTTTGTCGTGGAGCCTATCCTCCTGATGATGCTTCGGTTTCGGGGCGAAATGATCGTCGAGATTGTGGTGGTGGGTGTGTGTGCTGCTTTTGTGTGCGTTGTTGCTGGTGAATTGCGCCTTGGGGTGCATGTGGTGGCTTGTCCTGCATGTATAAGGTGCGTAGATTTTGCCTGCTTCATACACATTGGCTTTGCATGCATTCACTTAACCCGTGCGGATTATAGCAAAGTAGTTAGTTCTGTTATATTGCCTTTGACACTCGCTTGTCTAACCAATCAGCAGTATATTAGTGAGATTGGTCTAGCAGTTAGACATTGTAGATATTATATATTCTACCAAAGTGTACCATTCTATAGATGTACCCTTTGCACAGGTACTGCCGACTCTGTAGCTATAACACACTGTTCGTTTGTGGGACCGACGAATATGGCACCGCCACTGAAACTAAAGTAAGTTTTACATAACTGAATTTACAGTGTCGTTGTGCTGTTACGATAAGACGACGTAGAGTTATGGAGATGTGCCATGATATTTTCATAGACATATTCATACGTTGGCTGGCCCGTTGGCGCAGTGAGTAGTTACCCTGCCTTCAGCTCCGCGGGATTCGATTCCCACCGAGGGCCAACATTTTTTATAAACAATTTGTTGGTTCTTCGACCCTGGGTGTATATATGTATTTAAGTATGTATTTAAAATTATATTATATATGTAGTATATTAACTAGTTGTCCGTCACATATAACACAAGTATTAAGTTACTTATTTTGGGGACGGACGACCGTGTGTGTAAATGTCAATTATATTTATTTATTTATAGGGATCTATACTAAAGTAAAAATAAAATAGAAATGTGAATTACTAACATAACCAGCATATTTATGTTTTTCGATATTTTTTTTGGCAATATATTATTAGGTCCAAATTAGCTGATTTATAGAAGCAGGCGTTACTTTGCGGAATTCCATATTACAAGCAATATAACAGAACTAACTACTTTGCTATAATCCGCACGGGTTAAGTGAATGCATGCAAAGCCAATGTGTATGAAGCAGGCAAAATCTACGTACCTTACACATGCAGGACAAGCCACCACATGCACCCCAAGGCGCAATTCACCAGCAACAACGCACACAAAAGCAGCACACACACCCACCACCACAATCTCGACGATCGTTTCGCCCCGAAACCGTAAATCGTAATGCATTACGATCGACAATCGGCATTACGATTTTTGTCGTGGAGCCTATCCTCCTGATGATGCTTCGGTTTCGGGGCGAAACAATCGTCGAGATTGTGGTGGTGGGTGTGTGTGCTGCTTTTGTGTGCGTTGTTGCTGGTGAATTGTGCCTTGGGGTGCATGTGGTGGCTTGTCCTGCATGTGTAAGGTACGTAGATTTTGCCTGCTTCATACACATTGGCTTTGCATGCATTCACTTAACCCGTGCGGATTATAGCAAAGTAGTTAGTTCTGTTATATTGCTTCCAAATTAGCTTTTGATTTTGAGACCCTTGGCTTAGACGATGGTTTCCAAATTTTAGGCTTTGGAAGAAGGCGTGACGCCCCGCGAGATCTGCGACAAGTACTTCGCGATACACGATGCCGTGTACCGTTGGTTCAACATTGGATTCGACTACTTTGGAAGGACCAGCACTCCTCAGCAAACAGAGTCAGTATTAATGTATATCTCGGCTCGTAGCTGGGCAATGATTTAATAACAGTGGGGCTATGATTTTATATATTAAATAGATAATTTTTGAAGAATATCATTTTTTAGCATAAGCAAAGCAGCATTGATGAACGTTAACATAATAGTGAAGAAACAAACAATTAATCGCATTCAAGTTTAACTTTAATTTCTTTATTATTTAAAATATTCAACACTAAAACTATTTTTAACTATGCGCTTTTCAAAATATTACAACTGGGGCCAAAAGTCCCCGTTTCCTATATTATTTACAACTCTTTAAAAAAATTCGTTTTACAGTCTTGAATCGAATTACGCCGTGTGGTATCCGGCAGAATAGAATAGACCACCCTCATTTCTTACCGAGGTGTCGTAAGAGGCGACTAAGGTATGTGCCGCGTGGTATCCGATTGCATAGAATAGACCACCCTCATTTCTTACCGAGGTGTCGTAAAAGGCGACTAAGGTATGTGCCGTGTGGTATCCGGCTGCATAGAATAGACCACCCTCCTTTCTTACCGAGGTGTCGTAAGAGGCGACTAAGGTATGTGCCGCGTGGTATCCGGCAGAATAGAATAGACCACCCTCATTTCTTACCGAGGTGTCGTAAGAGGCGACTAAGGTATGTGCCGCGTGGTATCCGATTGCACAGAATAGACCACCCTCATTTCTTACCGAGGTGTCGTAAAAGGCGACTAAGGTATGTGCCGTGTGGTATCCGGCTGCATAGAATAGGCCACCCTCCTTTCTTACCGAGGTGTCGTAAGAGGCGACTAAGGTATGTGCCGCGTGGTATCCAGCTGCATAGAATAGACCACCCTCATTTCTTACCGAGGTGTCGTAAGAGGCGACTAAGGTATGTGCCGCGTGGTATCCGATTGCATAGAATAGACCACCCTCATTTCTTACCGAGGTGTCGTAAGAGGTGGCTAAGGTATGTGCCGTGTGGTACCCGGCAGAATAGAATAGACCACCCTCATTTCTTACCGAGGTGTTGTAAAAGGCGACTAAGGTATGTGCCGCCTAGTATCCGGCTGCATAGAATAGACCACCCTCATTTCTTACCGAGGTGTCGTAAGAGGCGACTAAGGTATGTGCCGCGTGGTATCCGGCTGCATAGAATAGACCACCCTCATTTCTTACCGAGGTGTCGTAAGAGGCGACTAAGGTATTTGCCGTGTGGTATCCGGCTGCATAGAATAGACCACCCTCCTTTCTTACCGAGGTGTCGTAAGAGGCGACTAAGGTATGTGCCGTGTGGTACCCGGCTGCATAGAATAGACCACCCTCATTTCTTACCGAGGTGTCGTAAGAGGCGACTAAGGTATGGGCCGCGTGGTATCCGGCTGCATAGAATAGACCACCCTCATTTCTTACCGAGGTGTCGTAAGAGGCGACTAAGGTATGTGCCGTGTGGTATCCGGCTGCATAGAATAGACCACCCTCAGTTCTTACCGAGGTGTCGTAAGAGGCGACTAAGGTATGTGCCGTGTGGTATCCGGCTGCATAGAATAGACCACCCTCATTTCTTACCGAGGTGTCGTAAAAGGCGACTAAGGTAAGTTGACGTCAGGCAGGCGGCCGGTCGTAAAATACGTAGCCAAATCATGTGACAACATGTTGTAACATGTTGTGCCGACCCCACTTAGAGTGGGATAAGGGCAGGAAGATGTATGTATTCTTGAATCGAAATAATTTTCCAAATGAATTTTGCTTCCCAGAATCGCTCAACAGATGTTCCTAAAGCTGATGGACAACGGGTTCGTCAGTAAGCAGTCAGTGGACCAGCTCTTCTGCGAGAAATGTCAACGGTTCCTCGCCGACAGGTATCTAATATTTTTAAACGAGCGATTCCTGTGGTTATAATATTAATTTCTAAAACGGCTCTAACGATTTTCATGCAATTTAATACAATTAAATGCCGCCGTGTGGTATCTGGCTTAGTAGAATAGATCACCATCAGAAAGCCTTAATGTTGTTGTTTACTCCTTTTTTTCTGTTTTTATTAATCTCTGGTGTTTATTTTTAAGTTTCTAATTTGTGACATTGTAACTAAGAATGATGTGTTCTTCTATAATTAGTGCTACATACTTAATTTAAAAAAATAAATTAAATTATAGCTGTTGAAGATCCGAATAAATAAATAAATTTCTTACCGAGGCGTCTTAAAAGGCGGCTAAGGTAAGTTGACGTCAGGCAGGCGGCCGGTCGTAAAATACGTATCCAAATCATGACGACATCTTTTTATCATGTTGTGGCGACCCCACTTAGAGAAGGATAAGGGCAGGAATCATGACTATTATTTTGCTATAAGAGATCTGTGGAAGCAATTGCCGGTTACTATACATTAATAGTTAAAAGATGCAACATAAAAAAAAACTATAAAACAATTATAAATTAAATATGGATAAACTTACTTTCTTATAATCATAAAATAGAATATATATATATATACAAGATAATACACTAATACTAATACGAAGAATAATAAACCTACATAGATATGCCGTGTGGTATCCGGCTGAGTAAAATAGACCGCCCTCATTTCTTACCGAGGTGTCGTAAAAGGTGACTACGGTAAATTGACGTCAGGCAGGCGGCCGGTCGTAAAATACGTAGCCAAATCATCTGACAATATGTTTGTAACATGTTGTGCCGACCCCATTTAGAGTGCGATAAGGGCAGGAGGATTCAAATTCAAAATAGTCTTTATTCAAGTAAACTTGTAAACAAGTGCTTTTAAATCGTCAACATCTACTGCTGGTTCGGAAAGCTGTTCTTACCGAGAACAACCAGCAAGAAACTCGGCGGTTGCTCTTGTTCGTGGTCGGTGACTCTAGTTCTTCTACGGATCTCCTCATTTCTGATTTGATCACGTAAAGAAACCCCTGAAGCATAGCTCGCTCCATCGCCCGCTGAGTGACTCTGAGCTTTCTTATTAGGCCCATAGTCAGCGACCATGTTTCGGTTCCATAGGTTAGCACTGGCAACACGCACTATATACGCACACAGTGCGTGCGTGTCTTATCACTAGTTACATATAGTTATTAATGTCTTGTGCTATATCCACGCATTCTTATCGTCTAGGTAATCTTCAATAGTATAATAGGCTTTCTGAATTAGCCTTTTTTAAATAGTATTCTTTAACTGCTGTTATGGTAAAGTTAAAGTAGATTGTTGAATTTTATTATTTTATTATTGTGGAATTATATGAAAAATAAACCTACATGGATTGAAGACTTTTGAATGCAATTTTTTTTGCAGATTTGTAGAAGGCACATGTCCTCACCCGGGTTGCCTGTACGATAGTGCTCGCGGCGACCAGTGCGACAAGTGCGGGAAACTTGTCAACGCCGTAGAGCTGATAGAGCCGAGGTGTAAAGTGTGTGCCCACGGACCAACTGTCAGACAGAGCGAGCATTTGTTTATTGAATTGGGACAAGTGAGTTATTCGAGAACCATAGAACGTTTATAGAAATTATCAACTTCTTGTCGGATGTTGGATGGAACTTAGATGGAACTTAAAACCATTGTTTTAAGTTTCCTCGTACCAACTAACCAACTGCTGATTTCAAAAGTAATAATAAAATTATTTTGCTATAATCGCAAAGCGAGTTTGTCGTGGAGTCTCCTGATCTATCTCCTGATGATGCTTCGGTTGTGGGGCGAAACGATTGTTGAGTTTGTGATAGTGAACGTGTGTATTGCTTGTGTATTGTGGTGGAGGTTCGTGCATGTGTTTTTACGAATCCTGTATGTATCGGGTATGAAAAAACGGATAGTCCATTATACATTTAGCACTATATATAACTATACATTTAGTACTATATAGTATATACATATTTTCCATTTACTGTATCGCGGATTATAGCAAAATAATTTTATTATTACTTTTGTATTATGGATCTCCGCAAAGTAACGCCTAATTCTATAAATTATTTTTACTGCTGATTTCGTTAATGATAGACTCTTATGATATCGCCGAAAGATACTACATGTAATGTGTTACCGCTTTATCTTATTTTTTAAATACATACATCACTATAACATATATATGTAGATATTTAGATTATGGGTATAATGCTATATTTGTTTTTAAACTTTCACTGGTAATTCGCGGTAATCAATGAAAGTTCATCCAATTATCTTATTATTTTTATTATCTTATTATTATTATCTTAGAAATTGAGTAGAAATAAAACATTTTTACATAAGTAATAATTTACACTCACACTTTCACAAATCAAATCAATACTGTTATGTACTGGGGTGCGTGGACTTGGGTGAAAATACCTGGTGACTCGTTAAACCTTAATTAGCTTTTCGCTACACAATTAGTACTTACAATCAGATGGTTTGTTGTCCAATAACAAAGCCGAGCTCACTATTATTTCACTTTCATTTTCGCTTCTAAATTCCTTCTCGATCGCTATTCGCAAACTGAATCCCCGAAAAGCGCGATACGACCTCTTATATAGTTAATGAACTATTCTAGAATGTTCTGCTTCTCGATTACTCGCGAGTCGTGACGGGGATACGGGACACGATTCGTAAACAACGTAATATTTCCAGACGATTTGGCAAGCGACCTTGAACTCTATAACATATACTTTACGAACTCTTTTTGCCTGTTCATAACAATACTTATTTATTAAAATAAAGTGAGCCTGTATTATCGGTATATATTTGTGTACGTGTGTTTGCCGTATGCTATCCGGCTCAGTAGAATAGACCACCCTCTTTCTTACCGAGGAGTCGTAAAATACGACTACATCGAAAATATAGGCGTCCAAAAAGCGTCCTGTATGACCCCGACGATCAAATAACGATCGCCAACACAGATACACGTTATACACACACACAGCGTCTTCGCCGGCGAAGACGAGGGCCCAGTTTTCTGACATCGGTCGGTCGTGGCTTCTCGCCACCCTTCCGACGCCGCAATGACTAATCTAAGTCATACCATCAACCCTCCACTACACGTCGCCCTAAGCCGTGGTCCGGCCTCACAGGAGGCACCCTTAGGACGACGTTCCCCGACTTTAGTAGAGCTTCTGCGCTCGCCCGTCCCGCCCGGTGACGCTGTAAAAGCCATTAGGGCTAACAGCATACAGTCAGTTCGGAAAAAAAAAATACGACTAAGGTAAATTGACGGCAATCATGCGGCCGGTCGTAAAATACGCAGCAAAATCATTTAACAACATGTTTATAACATATTGCCGACCTCACTTATAGTGGGATAAGGGCAGGATAATATTTTTTTTTTGCGTGTGTATTAGTGGATGTGTGTGCCGAGGTTTTGATAATTCCTTGCTTCCAGTTGGAGCCATCTATCCGCACTTGGTTCAATAAAACAGAAGGTGGTTGGTCCCCGCCAGCTAGGGCCGTGACCCGCGCCTGGCTGCGGGACTCACTGCGGGCGCGTGCTCTCACTAGGGACCTTAAATGGGGCGTCCCCGTACCGGTCCAGGGCTATACCAATAAGGTGAGCCAAAATTTTGCAGCTACAGATTATTTATTTTATTTTTTATTTATAAACTTTATTGAACAACTACAAGATATGCATATAAAAAAGGCGGGCTTAATGCTTTAAGCATTATCTCCCAGCCAACCTTCAGGAGTAAATAAATAAATATATGTAGGCGTGCTACAATATATTAATGAAATAGTAATTATAATACTTAGGACACGATATATATACATCCTACTTTATATTATAAATGTGAAAGTTTGTGAGTATGGATAGATGTTTGTTACTCTTTCACGAAAAAATATAGGACGGATTTAGATAAAACTTTACAGTTATATAGGTTATACATCAGAATAACATATAGGCTACAATTTGTAATGATTTTATGTAATATAACGTTATATGTCAATAAAGTCGGAAAAGATCTGGCCTCTGAGAGCTATCTTGGCGAACGCTGCCTAAACCATTCAAGTTACACAAAGATGATGTACCGTAGTATTGTGTATCTTGAATACTTCTGAATAAAAGTCCGCGACAGAATCTACCTTTTATGTGGAAGCCACTGTGACCAAAATTGTGAATCACAAAGTTTAGTTAGATCCTATTTTACAATGCATATTTTAGTAAATTTATCGAATACTTATAAAAATCAATACAGGCACTATAACAAAACTACCTCGCTATAATCCGCACGGGTTAAGCGAATGCATGCAAAGCTAATGTGTATGAAGCAGGCAAAATCTACGAACCTTATACATGCAGGACAAGCCACCACACGCTGGTGGGGGACCCTTGGGGTGCGTGTGGTGGCAGACCAAATTCCACGCGAGCGAAACCGCGGGCAAAACCTAGTATATATATACCATAAACTTAAGACAATATGTGTGTATAAGTAAGTGTGCATGTATGTAAGAATCAGTTATATGATATAGACACTTGCATTAAAAACGTAGAGAAGAACGTAGTAGAAGCTGTGATAGCCTAGTGGTGAGACCGTGCGACTCTCTAGAGACGACATAGGTTCAAACCCCGGGCAGGCACCATTGAGTTTTTCTATTAAAACTTTGTGTCTAATTGATAATTGCAATTTATCACACGCTTATAATCAAGGAAAACATCGTGAGGAAACCTGCATATCTCTAGAGAATTCTCTAGGGATATGTGCAACCTACCAATCCGCATTGGAGCAGCGTGGTAGGTCTTAGCTCCAATCCTTCTCTCCAAAAACGGTGAGAGGAGGCCTTAGCCCAGCAGTGGGCATAGTAACAGGCTGTTACTTTATTAAAAACGTAAAAAAATATTAAAATTATGTCAAATAATATTTTATAATGATAATTTGGTAATGGGCGGACGTATATGACTCAGTGTTTCGCAAATCTAAAGCCAATGGGCGTTGTGGTCTTAACATGGTAGATTGGTAACCCAGCACCGGAAAATGCTGCGTGGTTTAACTATTTATATTAATTCGGTATAACAGATTTTTAAAAAAATTATATTTATGGAAGGTCATGTTCGATAATAAATTGAACCTGCAACAAATCTTTTATTCTTTTGTTAATTGTTCTTAATTATACCATGCCCAGGTTTTCTACGTGTGGTTCGACGCACCTATTGGGTATCTAAGTATAACGCAATGTTTCACCGAAAACTACGAGAAATGGTGGAAAAGGGACAAGGAATACGACGTGAGTATATTTTTATCAAACTAATATAACATACAGGTTTAATAATAATTCACTTCTGATCATCTCTCTTAGAATTTAATTGTAGTTACAATTTCGTTCCCTAAGTGATCCAGGTGGACGCCCAGAGGTCCACGGTAGACTCCATGTGGGTCTATAATTTGACTGGCCCGTTGGCGCAGTGGGTAGGGACCCACCCTGCCTTCAGCTCCGCGGGTCGCGGGTTCGATTCCCGCCTTCAACAAATTGTTTATAGAAAATGTTAGCCCCCAACGGGAATCGAACCCGCGACCCTCGGACAGAAAGGCAGGATCAATGCCAACTGCACTAATGGGCCAGTCAATCATATTCCTTACAAAATTAATAATAAAAAATATTTTACTATTACGAAACGATTGTTGAGTTTGTTATAGTGAATGTGTGTAGTGCTTGTGTATAGTGGTGGCAATGGTGGAGGTTTGTGCATGTTTTTTAACGTATGCTGTATGTTCCAGGTATGAAAACGAATAGTCCCTCTACATTTAGCATTCTATATATTTCCTATTTACTTTATCGCGGATTATAGCAAAATTATTATTACTTTTTATTATGGATCTCCGCAAAGTAACGCCTAATTCTATAAATTATATATTCCTTACGCTTTATGTGATTCTTTGTTTTAGGTAAAACTGTACCAGTTCATGGCCAAAGACAATGTACCGTTCCACGGCATTATGTTCCCTGCTACTATAATTGGCGTCAATGAGGGCTACAATTTGGTAAATCACATCTTTGCAACAGGTATGTGATATTTTTCATTACAATATACCCCTCCGGCCGTGTCATTTTCGCAAAAGAGGTTTTGCTTCACGTATTACTAATTATTATTTGGAAAATATAAATTACGGAGTACTCTACCCTACTCTAGAGTAATATCCCTGGATCCGTGTTCTAATACTTTAATTCATAATGAATGATTGTCAAATATTAGAAATTAATTGGAAGGCAATTAAACTTTTTTAAATAAATATTAATTTACTTATATGATTAACCTTTTTGACAGCATATAAATAATAATACGTAAGTACGCGGCAATAAATAATGCACATCGAGGCTTAGAGAGAGAAATCGGCTAGATTCTGCTTCATAGAGCATTGTCTCTGTCGCACAGACTAACGAACCCGTGTGTGACAGAGACAGCGCTCTACGAAACCGAATTGGCCGGCTATTTCATTGTTAATAATGCACATCGATGTTATATATTATATTTAAAATCCTTTTTTTTTTACAAACGTGACTAATATTCAGAGTGGGTACGCGCTGGTTTGTCCTTTGCAGGAGATAATATATCGTTTAAACAGCTCATGCACTATTTATATTTAGATTTAGATTTTCTTTGTTTTTTTCTCTTTTTCGCTAATAAAGATATTATTATTATCCTTTATTATTATTATTATTAAATCTCTTCAATTCGATAGACGTCCATACAAGTCTCTTTAAAGAAACTTATCATTACGTGATCTTGCGCCGCTTGAGGTTCGCCGTGACCTCTTTGAGGTCGTTCGTTCGTCTCATAGGGGATCTACCAATACTGCGTATTTCGATGCGGGGTCACTGTCTGCACTTGCGTTAATCCTTTATAGGAGGCTTCGTTTGGATAATAAAAGGCCTTGTTAATACTGTTGAACTATATTGGTTCCAATTTAAAAAAGGAGTACATGGATAGCGTTAAGAAAAATTTGAATAAGTTTTGACAATTGAATATAAAAACGTATAACGATCGTATTTAACGTTTGTGACGTTTCGCGTTGATGCCCTGAGATTGGTGCATGTCATCCATATGGGTACAGGTGATTATAGACCGCAACAGTCACCATCCCGTCATCTTAACACCCAAACGCCCATCGGTTTTCCATGCTGTGTTCTCCGCCCTATGATGTAAGAGGCAGGCGCATTCAATTCATTGATCAGCTGGCCTACCATGAACTCTTATTGCGAATCAATTGAAGACCTAAACGAAATTGTTTTATTTTTTCATACCATCATGTCTTAAAGACACACACTTTAAGTCGTTCACGAATGAGCCTTCGGAATTCGTCTTAAAAACATTTGAGTAAAAGAGACAGAGTTATCTATAGTTCATATAACATTATCCTTTTCAAACATCACGACCCCAATGCGATTCACACTTATACGTACGAAAAGAAGGGTTCGCGGTCGTCGTTTACGTCTTCAATTGAGTCGCAATAAGAGTTCATGGTAACCCTGCAGTTGTGATATATCGTTTCTAATTAGGGTTTATCTTGTTTCCGACTAAATTATGCATTATGAAATTATATATAAAAGTTAATTGTTTAATTTTCATTGATTACATTAATATAGCGGTTTTATTGAAAACCCATATGCGCCGCTCAAAGTGTTACTGTTATGATACTATATACCATACAATTTAGACGAATGTCTTAAAAGTTAAAAGAAACGTGTTAAAATATTATGAGAGGGAAACTGATTGAACCACAGCAACGCGTGGCAATAAAATATTTAAAACATTTTTAAGTCCTTTGATTTTTTTAACGTTAAAACATTTTATCATTCATTTATTTCAGAATACTTAAACTATGAAGAAGGAAAATTCTCAAAATCCAGAGGCGTTGGAGTATTTGGTACAGACGCTCAAGTAATAATTTCTCGAATATTAATTCCAAACCCTCTAGCTATCAAATATATATTTTACTAAAAGAAGTCACCGTGTGGTATCCAGCTGAGTAGAATAGACACCACTCATTTCTTACCGAGGTGTCGTAAAAGGCGACTATCGTAAGTCGACCCGCCGTGTGGTATCCGTTTAAGTAGAATAACCCACCCTCTTTCTTACTGAGGTGTCGTAAAATACGACTAAGGTAAGTTGACGTCAGACAGGCGGCCGGTCATAATTTACGTAGCCGAATCATGTGACAACTTGTTTATAACAAGTTGTGTCGACCCCACTTAGAGTGGGATAAGGGCAGGCGGATGATCCAGCCCTTATCCCACTCTAAGTGGGGTCGGCACAACATGTTAAAACATGTTGTGGCATGATTTGGCTACGTATTTTACGACCGGCCGCCTGCCTGACGTCAACTTACCTTAGTCGTATTTCACGACCCCTCGGTAAGAAAGTGGGTGGTCTATTCTACTCAACCGGATACCACACGGTGGGTCAACTTACCTTAGTCGCCTTTTACGACACCTCGGTAAGAAATGAGGGTGGTCTATTCTACTCAGCCGGATACCACACGGCATAAAATTTGCATTACAATATTTTTATATTGTAAAGAAATCATATTTTAGGCTTATAAACTCCGTGAATCTATGGTGTATGTGTGTGGTCTTCTTTTATTTTGACTTAGTTTTTTATTTGGACAACTTCATTTATTTTGACGTGCAGGAAACTGGTATAGCGGCTGATGTATGGCGCTTTTACCTGGCCAGTATTAGACCTGAGACTTCAGACTCCAGCTTCAGCTGGACGGAACTAGGCACCAGGTAAGTTAAATTTCACCTAAAGGTAACAAAGCCAACACCTCATAATATGACCGTACCAACTTAATTTCATAACAAAGACAAAAGTAATAATAATAATAGTAATAATAAAGGGCACGCGGTGAATGATTCTTATGGCTAATTATTTCACACCTTATTACATTTTTTTTATTAGGGATCCCTATTTTTTTTGAAAATGTAATATAGCTTACGAGTATGTTACTCAGTGAAGATGCACGTTTCTAATAGTGAAAGAATGTATAAAAACGGTTCAGTAGTATTTGTGTGAAAACATTACATACATACATACAAATCTTTCCTCTTTATAATATTAGTTTAGAAAATTTGCTTTTACTATACTTTTCTAGTATTAATAACTCTATGCTTATTTTACTCATAAAATATCACTTGTCCAAATACCTCCAAACGTTTATGCTCTGCTGGTGATATGCTTTGAGTTGAAAACGTGACTTGGCCGATTTGGTCATTCCTGAAAAAAAGCAAAAATCTTGCAATTCTACTGAACTATTCTTTACTCTCTTTTACTTGATAAAATTCACATATACTGAAAAGAGATACATATATTTTGGAACACACTCGTAACAATACTCGTATTCACTCTTTCTCATCTAAAAAGACACATGTCAAAAAGGGAGAAACATATTATTGTGACATACTTTATATGACAGACATAGAGCAATGAATATATTAAAATAAATTAGTCTTTCACCTCACTCATCTTAAATGGCAAATCAAAAAAATTTTTTGCTATAATCCGCGGTACAGTGAATAGAAAATATATATAGTGTTAAATATATAGTGGACTATCCGTATTTCATTCCCGATACGTGCAGTATTCGTAAACTTATGAAAATGCTGTACTCGCTGTACTGTACTGTATTAATAAGTATGTTTTGTAAAATGCTATTGGCTTGTCATAATTAATAAATAAACCTTAAAAGCTAGATATATTCTGTTGCGGACTTTTATTTAGAAATTTTAGAAGTGAACAATTTTGTAGTATATGATTTTTGACTAACACAAAAGTAATAATAAAATTATTTTGCTATAATCCGCGATACAGTAAATAGAAAATATATATAGTGTTTAATGTATAGTGGACTATGAGTATTTTCATACCCGATATGTGCAGGATTCGTAAAAACACATGCAAAGCAAAATCGCAAAGCTTTGCCATTTTGTCGTGGAGTCTATCTCCTGATGATGCTTCGGTTGCGGGGCGAAACGATTGTTGAGTTTGTGATAGTGAACCTGTGTAGTGCTTGTGTATTGTGGTGGAAGTGGTGGAGGTTTGTGCATGTGTTTTTACGAATCCTGCACGTATCGGGAATGAAAATACTGATAGTTCACTATACATTAAACACTATATATATTTTCTATTTACTGTATCGCGGATTATAGCAAAATAATTTTATTATTACTTTTGTATTATGGATCTCCGCAAAGTAACGCCTAATTCTATAAATTTTTGACTAACTTTCACCGGTTACGCAAGCGAGGAAAGCTTTACTTTTTGCCGTTTTCGCAATATTTTTTAATACTGCTCCTCTCCTATTCATCTTAGTGTGGTTTTATAGTCTATAGCTTTTCGTCGATAAATGGGCTATCTTGCACTTTGGTCCAGTATTTCCTAAAATTAGCGCGTTCAAACAAACAAACTGTTCAGCTTTATGTGTTAGATAACTCTGTGTGAATATCTGGTTATTTTATGAACACCTGCCGCTAATATTTATAATTATAGGAATAATTCGGAACTGCTTAACAACTTGGGCAACTTCTGTCACCGCTCGCTAAGCTTCTGTTCCAACGCGTTTAAAGGCGTTGTCCCTGAGATGAGCCTGACTGCGGCCGATTACGAAACTATAGCATTACTCAATAGAGAAGTCATTGGTGAGTTACAATTAAAAACTGAATAATTATTTTTAATTTATATATAATATAATATGTGCGCCGCGTGGTATCCGGCTGCATTAAATAGACCATCCTCATTTCTTACCGAGGTGTCGTAAAAGGCGACTAAGATAAGCTGACGTCCGGTCGTAAAATACGTAGCCAAATCATGTGACAACATTTTTGTAACATGTTGTGCTGACCCCACTTAGAGTTGGATAAAGGCAGGAGAATGATGATATAATGTAATATATATATGGGACACTTACACACACGGTCGTCCGTCTCCAAAGTAAGTAACTTAATAATTGTGTTAACTATACTATATTACACATATAATTTTAAGTACATACTTAAATACAAATACACACCTAGGCTCGAAGAACCAACAGATTGTTTATAGAAAATGTTGGCCCTCGTCGGGAATCGAACCCGCGATCCACTATTGCGATTTTTTAGCATAATATATATGTATTAATTTTTTTATTACAATAAAAGAAGGGATATTGAATCATGTATACTTTTTTTTATTAGTAATATCTTTTCTAACGTTTGTTTATGTGCATAAATATAAATAAATAAATAAAAGGTAAACACTCGCTTTTCCCGTCATTCTACTTTATCTTTCTTAATACGCCAGTCACTATCTGGATGCGTGGCGATCCACTACAGTGCGATATTCAAATAATTTCATTCTGCGCACCACCATTTTATGAAACAATCTCCCATTGGCAGCGTTTCCGGATCGATACGACATAAGTACCTTCAAAAATCGTCCTTCCTTCCTTATCCTTTTTAAAGGACAGCAACACACTCGCTCTGCGAGAGGTCGTGGACGGAGGTCTTTTTTTATTACTTGAGGTAAACCGCATGCTCGTTTGCCATCCTAATTCATAATAAAGACAGTTTATCTATATCAAATTCAAATTCAAAATATTTTTTATTCAAGTAAACTTGTAACCAAGTGCTTTTGAATCGTCAACATCTACTGCTAATTCGGAAAGCTGTTCCTACCGAGAAGAACCAGCAAGAAACTCGGCGGTTGCTCTTTTCAAACAATAATTCTTATTACTAGTTACATATAATTATTAATGTCTTGTACAGGGTTGAAGAGAAGCTATATCCACGCATTCTTATCGTTTAAGTAATCCTCAATAGTATAGTAGGCTTTCTGTATTAGCGTTTTTTAATAGTGTTTTTAAACTGCTGTAATGGTAAAGTTAAAGTAGATCGCGGAATTTTATTATAGAATTTTATACCCAAACCCACAAACGACTTATGTACAAAAGCAAGGCGTTAAGCAGGAACCGCAAGCTTATGTCGGTTCCTACTTCGTCTATTATATACATCGCCAATCTTTTTATAATTATGTACATTCATATGTACAAAAATTAAATTGCTAAAAATATACTGTGAAGCCAATGTTAGAATACCTGTTTCCTTGAACTTGTCTCGCAGGGAATCGCGCAAATTTAAATTGTAAATGCCACGTATTGACCCTATTTTGTACGTTTACATAAACCCTTTTGTCTTGTTCTAATTACATTATGAAGGCCGACTGTCGGGTACACAAACTCACTTTGTTCATTCAATTAAAATTAGGATTTCTCTTATACTATGTTTTATACATAAGAATAACTAGTGACGTCCGTTCCCACCGATGTTAGGTAGGACAAAGGCGAGGTTGCACGAAGCGGCTTTCCCAATCGTGGTTCACTACACCTGAGGTGTCGAGTGGAGTCTGGGAATCTCTTTAAACATCATCCTCCTGCCCTTATTCCACTCTAAGTGGGGTCGGCACAACATGTTAAAAACATGTTGTCGCATGATTTGGCTACGTATTTTACGACCGGCTGCCTGCCTGACTTCAACTTACCTTAGTCGCCTTTTACGACACCTCAATAAGAAATGAGGGTGGTCTATTCTATACAGCCGGATACTACACGGCATTTACCTTAGTCGCCTCTTACGACACCTCGGTAAGAAAGGAGGGTGGTCTATTCTATTCTGCCGGATACCACACCTTTTCTCTTTAAACGAAATCATTTACCGTGTATCCGTTTCGCAGCATACGTTCAACACATAGAAAAAGGTCGCCTTCGCGAGGCTCTAAGGCACGTGTTGTCCATTTCCCGAATCGGTAACCAGCACATGCAGAGCACGCAGCCCTGGGTACTGCTCAAGGGTTCCGACGAAGACAAGTGAGTGAACCATATTTGTGGACCTTATGTTGTTGTTAAAAGAGGAAGAGAATAGAATTTTATGATATATAGGATAAAAAATTCCCGTTTTGCCCTTGGGAACAGGGAATACATAAAAAGTAATAAAGTAGTATAGTAAATGTTTACAAAAGTAATAATAAAATTATTTTGCTATAATCCGCGATACAGTAATTAGAAAATATATATAGTGTTTAATGTATAGTGGACTATCAGTATTTTCATACCCGATACGTGCAGGATTCGTAAAAACACATGCACAAACCTCCACCACTTCCACCACAATACACAAGCACTACACAGGTTCACTATCACAAACTCTACAATCGTTTCGCCCCGCAACCGAAGCATCATCAGGAGATAGACTCCACGACAAAATCGCAAAGCGAAGCGTTATCCAAACAAGCGTTGTTAAATAGTACTTGGTTCATCCCCACCCTTTATTTTACCTCGGAACACGTGCAACAAGCTTGAACTAGAGACATTTATCTGCTCGTTAATGAGGGTGCCATTGTTATGCTTACTGATCATTAAGCATAACAATGGCACCCTCATTTTACTCTTTTCATGTAAATTGAGTTAAGAGGTCGTTTTACAACAATTTTTAGTAGGGGTAGTAACAAACCGGTGTCGATCGTAGTTTAGGGGGTGGGGGATAGGTATAAAAAAAGGTGTATGAGAGAACCAGTCTCATGCCGAGACTCGAACGACTATAACATGCTAAACTGAATTTTACGCGGGTACAGCAAGTAGTTTTAATTTATCAGGGAGAAAGGTTCAACGGCGATAGCGCTCTGCTGCCAGCTGGTGTCGCTACTCTGCACTCTGCTGTCTCCGTACATGCCGGACACTTGCCGGAGGCTGCGGCTCCAACTGAATATAACGAGCGACCAACTGAGGATCAACCCGCAGTGAGTAGTCGTATTCAAATTCAAAATATTCTTTATTCAAGTAAACTTGTACACATGTGCTTTTGAATCGTCAACTTTACTGCTGGTTCGGAAAGCTGTTCCTACCGAGAAGAACCAGCAAGAAACTCGGCGGTTGCTCTTTTAAAATATAAATCTTAGAACTAGTTACATTTATTTATTACTGTCTTGTACAGAGTAGAAGCGCACCTATATCCACACATCCGTATCATCTAAGTAATCTTCAACAGTATAGTAGGCTTTCTGTATCAGCCTGTTTTTAACAGTGTTTTTAAACTCCTGTAATGATTATATACAGGGTGTTCCGTAAGGAGAGGACCAACGGAATCAAATTAAATTACTAAGTTCCTTGCAGGATCTGCTCGGTAGGAACAGCTTTCCGAACCAGCAGTAGAGTTGACGATTCAAAGGCACTTGTTTGCAAGTTAAATTGAATAAGGAATATTTTGAATTTGAATCAAAATAATCTTTAGTCAAAAAGCTCTTTCAAGCAATTTTGAATCATCGTACGTAGGTGATAGAGGACGTTATTACATATACGAAGCCAGACATTTTATTGCCCAACGCCTAATAGTTGCAGAAATATGATTATTATTATTTTATTCTCCAGCGCATTAAAAAAAATTGATATAAAAATTTCTTAATATTCATTATTATTAATAACATGAAAATTAAATGATGTACTGTGCGCGTTTTCCAAATTGCACAAAATGCAAAATGATTTTCGAATAATGAGTAAAAAAAATAAATGTAACCTTTAGTTAACGCTTATAAAGTCACAAGTACTACTAGTATATAAATATTTACTTAAGAATTTCTTCCTATTAGAGCTGTGATAGCCCAGCGGTGAGACCGTGCGACTCTTTCGAGGTGAACATGAGTTCGAACCCGGGCAGGCACCAATGAGTTTTTCTATTGAAACTCATGTGTCTAATTGATAATTGCAATTTATCACACGCTTTTCGGTGAAGAAAAACATCGTGAGGAAACCTGCATATCTCTAGAGAATTCTAGGGATATGTGTAACCTACCAATACGCATTGGAGCAGCGTGGTAGGTCTTAGCTCCAACACTTCTCTCCAGAAACGGAGAGAGGAGGCCTATTCCCAGCAGTGGGATTGTAACAGGCCGCTACTACTTTACTTTCTTCCTATTAAGGCTATAAACAAGCTATTTTTTATAGAAATCCTTCACTGATACAATATTTACCGGCCGGCCACGTGATTGGCAAACCGGAACCGCTGTTCTCAAAGCTGGAGCCGGAAATATTGGAAACGCTACGCGCCAAGTACGCCGGCACGCAGAATGAACGATCTAATAAGGTGCGAAATTATTATATTGTTATAATTAGTAAATAGAACTATGATTTAAGGTAACAGAATTATTTCAAAAAGTAATGCTTTAGTACGTAATATAGGTATTTTGTTTTTAATTGTATAGTAATGTAAATTGCCGTGTGGTATCCGGCTGAGTAGTATAGATCACTCTAATTTCTTACCGAGGTGTCGTAAAAGGCGACTAAGGTAAGTCGACCCACCGTGTGGTATCCGGCTGAGTATTTATTTATATATAAATTAATTAGAACGGTAAACCAATAACACTAATTAACATTCACATTAAATAAAACATAAAAAAAAGAAACATAATAAACAAAACAGGATATAAAATGAAAACCAGTGTTGAGAATGAAAAAAAAATAGAATAAAAACTTAACTTAGGCACATAGTACAATTAAAACGTTCACTAAAAATTAGGCAACAATACACAATCTTTAGCCAGTGGTCTGCAAATATATCGCAGTGCAGTAGAATAGAACCTCTTTCTTACCGAAGGGTCGTAAAATATGACTAAGGTAAGTTGACGTCAGGCAGGCGGGTCGTAAAATACGTAGCCGAATCATGTGACATGTTTGTAACATGTTGTGCCGACCCTACTTAGATTGGGATATTGACAGGAGGATGATGATTGTATAGTAAAGTAAAGTAACGACCTATTGTTATCCCACTGCTGGGCATTTTTTGGACAAAAGGGTTGGAGCTAAGACCAATCCAATGCGGATTTGTAGGTTACCAATATCCCTTGGATTTTCTAGAGTAACGCAGGTTTCCTCACGATATTTTCCTTCACCGAAAAACGTGTGATAAATTGCTAACATCCATTAAGCACATAAGTATGTAAATAAAATATTGGTGCATACCCAGGGAATGAAACAGTCACGCGGTCACAGCGTTGGACTTTTCAGCGTTTTGAAAAACTGAAAAGAATATAAAATTATATCTACAGATATCTACAGATCTAAAAAAAGATATCTACAGATAATCAAAATGGTTTTGAGTTAGAGAATTTTGAATGAAAACACTTACTTTGTCAATAATGCTTAAAATTTCGGTCGCTGTTCTGTTTCTGTCGCAGGATTCGTAAAAACACAAGCACAAACCTCCACGACAAAATCGCAATGCTTTGCGATTTTGTCGTCAGTCAGTCTGACGTCAGTCGACGTCAGTCTATCTCCTGATGATGCTGCGGTTGCGGGGCGAAACGATTGTTGAGTTTGTGATAGTGAACCTGTGTAGTGCTTGTGTATTGTGGTGGAAGTGGTGGAGGTTTGTGCATGTGTTTTTACGAATCCTGCACGTATCGGGTATGAAAATACTGATAGTCCACTATACATTAAACACTATATATATTTTCTATTTACTGTATCGCGGATTATAGCAAAATAATTTTATTATTACTTTTGTATACAGTGTGTTGTCCAATAACAAAGCCAAAGTCACTATTATTTCACTTTTATTTTCATTTCTATATTCATTCTCGATCGCAATGCGCAAAGTGAATCCCCGAGGAACGCGATACGACCACTTATATAGTGAACGAACATATTCGAGAATGTTCGCGAGTCGTACGGAATACGATTTGTATTTACGTTCCAGTTACGATACGAATTTGAACTCTATTACGTATAGATTAAGAACTCTTTTTGCATGTAATACAGCCCCCTTCCAATTAAAATTCTATGACATATGCATTACGAACTCTATTTTGCATGTTCGTAACAGTATTATTAATTTTTTTTATAGCAAAATGGTGAAGCCACCGCAATAGCTGAATTGGAGGCTGCCATTGCCGCTCAAGTAAGACTATCCATAAATATATAAAATCAGTGTATTTAAAAGAAATTTTGAACATAAAAGAAGTTATTGTGAGTTAACCATAAGAGATAGAGTCATGTCGCGGACTTTGTAATCCGATAAAATTAGACGTGAGTATAGCCGGTATCTATATATTAACTATGAATACTACTCACGATAGTTTAAAATTTAAATAAAGACTGTTTTGTTTGATGTTGTAGATCTACAATTCTCTAGTACATTACTTTAGTATGTCCTTGTTGGATTACGCGGCGCACGCGACTACAGCTCCTAATAGGCGAGTATTATTACAACTGCGCGACCTATTTAACAATTTGCATAAAACCGTTTTGTACTTGTAACCTAAACCTTCCAAAAGAATTGCACTAATTTTTAGTAAAACCGTACAAAAACCGTTCAGTAGATTTTGAGAAAATCTATCACATACAGACAGCTTTTGGGACTAGTTTGTTTTATAATAATTATCAATATGAAAATCTGTATGTAACGCTGTCAAATTTCTCACAATTAAAGCATATACACTGGATAAAAGAGAGCAGGATAAAAAATCCTCATGGTTCTATGTTCGGAAAAAAAACAACATTATTGAGGGTATTTAAACGCTTAAGTTGGTGCGAACGAAATCGTGGATATCACTTTTCATCTTAACTAACATATATAGCTGAAGAGTTTGTTTGTTTGTTTGTTTGATCGCGCTAATCTCAGGAACTACCGGACCGATTTGAAAAATTCTTTGACTGTATGATCCTTTTATTAAGGAAGGCTATAGACTATAGAAAATGACCCTAAGATGAATAGGAGAGGAGCAGCGATAAAAAATATTGCGAAAACGGCAAAATTTAAAGCTTTCCTTGCGTGCGCTAAACGGTGAAATTTAAGCTCATGTACTACAAAATTGTTCCTCTCTAAAAGTCCGCGACAACATATGTCTAGCTTTTAAGGTTAACCCTCTTTAACCATAATTAATATAAGTATTACCGTTTACTCAAAAATTAAAAGCAGTCCACGCGAACGAAGTTGCGTTTAAAAGCTATATATATTTCTCGTTCTAGGGCGACAAAGTGCGTAAACTAAAGTCGTCTGCCAAAGACAAATCAATATGGCAACCGGAAGTTGAGAAGCTGTTGGCGCTAAAGAAACAGCTGGCGGAAGCACAGGCACAGAAAGGCGAAAGTTCGGCCACCGTCCAGAATGACAGTATTGCCAGCTTAGAAAAGTCGATAGCTGTACAGGTATAGGATATTATTTTTTTATTTTTTTCTAAGATCATAGTAAAATATAATATAAACGATTTTATGCCATGAAAATCGCCATGAAAGTCTAGTTAACGCGTTATTATAGTCTGAGCAGGCGCCAATTTGTCTTTATGGCGAAACTTTAACATTTCCTATTTACATAATAGGTGTTCTTTACCTCAGCTTCTACTGTAGGAACAATTTAAAATTATTATTTCTATACTTATTATAAAACAATGTCCCAAAAGGCTGTCTGTCTGTATGTAATCGTTTTTCTCAAAATCTACTGAACGGATTTTTGTACGGTTTTCACCAAAAGATAGTGCAATACTTCCGTATGGTTTAGATAAATAGTACATAACGGTATTATGTAAATTGTGTCAAAGAGATCGCGCAGTTGTTAAAAAATTTGCTCGCGCGGAGCTTTAGTCGCGTGCGCTGCGGAAACCAGCCGAGATACGCTAAAGTAATGTACTAAAGAATTGTAGATCTATAAAATTCCTACAAAAAAGTCCGCGATAGCATGTCTCTATCTCTTCTGGTAAAATCACAGTAACTATTTTTATGTATAAAATTTAAATTCTAGAAAAAAAAATGTGACACGCTGATTTCCACGCGGGCGAAGCCGCTGGCACTGCTAGTTATAAGTTCTTTAAAAACACGGAGAATTCTGCTCCAAGTTGGAACTTGGAAATTCAAATTATTCTTTATGTCACGTTATTCTTGTAGGAGAGAAGAGGCGATATATAATAATTAATAATATAATAATGATGGTAAATAAAATATTCAATATTGTTATTGAATATTTTATTTGTTCTATAAAATCATTTCTACCATTGAAATAAATAACCACTCCATTATTTTTATTCCAGGGTGATAAAGTTAGAAATTTGAAAGCATCAACCAAAGACAAGACGGTATGGCAACCGGAAGTTAACATTCTATTGGATCTCAAGAAACGACTTGCGGCGTTGCAACTTAACAAATAAATGTATATACTATATATTTATTCGATATACTATATATATATCCGTCGCCTGAGTTTTATTCCTGACCTTACACGTTAAAGTATAATTTATTCCCTGTCTGCTTCAATTTGTCCCCTAAAACACTGTTTTGCTATAAAACGAAAAGATAACTGCAAAACTTTTGTACAAAGCTACTTGAAAATTTGGTTTTCTAAACGTCAATTTTATCTTCCAGCCACGATATATATTTTTGTTCATCTTTTAAATTGTTACTCAACAAATTCTGTTTTTTTTAATTCTTCATTTTGTGAAATGACACCCAATTGAATATTGAATGCCAATATTGGTTTGCTGAATATCCTTAAAGATTTTCTTTAGGTCCTCCTAACGTCGGCAATTTGAATTTGATCTCTTTTTTTAAACGATCGGTGCTTGTCTATGATTTAAGTCTCATTTGTATAAAATGTTTTTTTATTTTAATGTATTAAATTGATTATTTAATCTCTTATTTTCCAAAAGCAATGTTACTTTAGTTTAAAATACTAATATAATTTAGTATCTGTAATTCATCTAAAGTAGCAAAATGCAAGTAGTAAAGTATTAACATTTTAAAATACATTTTACATATTACTTATTGATTCTTACTTCCTTCCTTCCTATATCGAAATTTAGTAAATTTTACTTTGGCAAAAAATAATTTTCGAATACAATCATTAATAGCCACTATACATTTTATCATCCTATTAATTAGGAAACACCGACTGATATTTAAATATTTAGGTCAAAAATAACTTGATATCTTATTTCTGTCATTTTACAAGCCATGATGAGTATTGTGTACTCATAATGTACTTTATAAGTTTCTTGGTAATAAGTAGAAACTTAGTTTATTTTTAGGTTCTTTTATATGTACATATGATTTATGATTTATTAAACAAATATATGTGAAAATTTGTTGTTTATTTTATCTAAATAATGAAACTGAGTTTTCTTCACTCTATTATATTACAAAATTCTCTAAGATGTAATAAATATTTTAAAAGACATAGACATGGTTTTATGATATAAGAGTTCTGACTTTTTTTGCTAAACCCCTAATGCACATGTTTAATTTTTTCTCCACTGAAAAATCTAAAAAAACTACATTTAAATTGTAAGAGATTTATTGAGTTTTTTTACAATACACAGATTATTATGTATAAAAATACTAACATTTTCATAGAAAATGATTGTCATGTCAATATAACAAAATTCAGCTCGATTAAAAATTCAATAATCATTTCTTCATTTTTTGATTATTACAAGTTGAGATTTTACAAATTGAGATAATTAATTTTCAAGCATGATTTAAATTGGATCTGTGTTACGAATGTAGGTTGATTCTGAACAACAGGCTGGGGCGACATCTACATCCCTAGGAGCCTGTGCATATCCAAGTTATGACCATAGTCAATATAAACACTACAAGTTCTGATGCATGTTAGATTCCAACGTCGAACTTAAGTATCTATCTGTTTTTAATACTCTGCTCAACTAAACTTTTTAAACTTGCAACTCATTGATTTATAACTGTCACTGTTCTTCAAGCTGCCTGACTCTACTCGCTATCTTTTAGCTTCCATATGAAGCTATTATTAAGCAGATTTCATATAAACTAATATAAATAACTTAATAAAAAGCACTCATTGACTTTTGAAAATCACTGGAAACAGAATTTTCATATGACTGGATAAAATACCAGGTTTATCCATCTAGAATCAAGCTAGTATTGTTTGTTTACAATGTAAAGCGCAAATGAAATTTACTTAAAAGTAACTTCAGCAATGGTGCTTACATTTATCAGTTACTTTGTAACCAAACAATGCTACATAATCATATGTTCTTTCCCATGAACTTTGATGTGGACCTTTAGAGCTGAAGCCTTCCTAAAGGCCTGCCCACAGCTGGTGCAGACGTAAGGTCTCTCCCCTGTGTGGCAGCGTATATGAGCCACCAGGTCACTGCGCTGAGTGAAAGCCTTTTCACAATATGAACACTGATATGGCTTCTCCCCTGTATGGGTTCTTCTATGGTTCTTCAATGTATTCAGGACAGTGAATCTGAGGGTGCAAAGATCGCACGCGTAAGGCCGTTCACCGGTATGGATACGCCTATGCTTGGTTAAGGAACTGGAGGTGGTGAAACTGCCGCCACAGTCATCACAGACAAACGGGTGGGCACCACTGTGTTTACGTTTGTGAGCTTCGAGTTCACCTTTGGATACAAACCTGGAATAAAATATTAGTTAATTTTAGAAGCTTATTTATCAATAGAATAAACTTATATATTGAATAAATAGTTTTAAAAACAAAAAAACATGCTTTTGAATTAAGAAGTGAAAATTATCAAAAATTCAAAATTTCATATATGATTTTTTCATAGGAATGCAAAGCTAGGCAAAGGCAGCAGTGAGGATCAAATAAAGATTGTAAATTCTGACTTTGTGGGTTGGTATGTTCCATGCATCATAAAAGTTTCTCTTTCATTTATAAATAAGAAATAAATATAAATAGAATATAGTTACCACACATATAAATGTATTATGTTCAAGAAAGATTAAATTTATTTACCTCCGCTCACAAGCATCACATTTAAATGGCTTCACCCCCTGATGTCTCATCATGTGCTGTGTCATATTATTCTTTTGGCTAAATCCTCGGCCGCATACAGAACACAGGTATGGTTTCTCTCCAGTATGAATTTTTATATGTTCTGTCAAAGTCGATAGCATTGTGAATGATTTGCTGCATATCTTGCAATCATGTTTTTTATCTACTTTATGCCCTTCTTTATGACTATCCAAGCTCTCTTGAGTAGAGAAGCCTCTGGAACAAACGTTGCAAGTAAATCCTTTGTCTTTTGAATGAACTAGGACTACATGATTTTCTAGATGTGCTTTATGTTGGAATTCTCTCTTGCATGTTTTGCATGGGAATTTTATCTGGGCGCTATCTTCATGTTTCTTTATATGTGCTGCCAAAGAAGATTTATGCACAAATTTGCGCATACATATAGAACATTGAAACTGTTCCTTACTCTCAAACTTAACATTGATATTATTTTCTATTTTATGGCTTTTCAGGTGTTGTCTAAACAATTCATAATTAGGCAGCTTTTCTGTACATATAGGACAAAGTAGTGTTAGTATTAAACCATTTTTATTGAGTTCCAAATTTTTCAATCCTTTCTTATGCTTGAACCTAGTTTTTGCTTTATGGGTTTTCATGTGATTAGTTAAGGATGCCTCACATGTAAAATGGGCACTACACAATGTGCACTGATAAGATTGAATTAGAATACCAGTTTTAACATCTTTATGTTTAAGTATATGCAATTCAAGGAGATCTAAATTAGTAAATTCTTCATAGCATATAGTGCATACTAAGTTTTCATTATTATCTTTTAAATTTAAGTCAATTTTTGAAATGAGTTTCTCAGATTTATTTGTCTGATTCACTAAAGCAACGTCTATTGCAGAGCCGCATACACTAGGTTTATTATTCAATATATCAAGTTTCTGTGAATATTCCACAATTGGACTGTTCTCTGATATATTACTCTCTGTGAGGTCATTGATATCATCCTGCAGGAAGTCATCTTCCTCTTCCTTAACGTAACTTAATTCACTTCTCAAACAGTCTGTAGAATCATAGAAATTATCAACCAACTGTAACTCTATTTCTGTTGTTTGTATCTCATTTCTCTTTATACAGCTATTTAGGTAAGAAGTATTCATAATCTGGTTTTGTATTGGGGAACTCGGAACATTAGTATAGTCTGAAACATTTATTTCGTGCTTTATGAACTCTTCGAATGTATGCGACAGAAAACCTTTTTTCAAAATCATATCGGACTGTACACACCGTTTCCTAAACTCATCAGCCTTGAGAATCATTACATGGCATTCATCACAAACCTGTTTAGGATATTTATCATTATCAGATATGTCCATATTAGTAATGTTTGATAAAATTTCCCGCAGGGTCCGATTGTCACCATCCATTTTGCTCAGAAGAGATTTATATGTGGAAGTTTCTGTGAGACACGTTCTACAAATGATTTTAGAAATTGAACTATCCATATTTTAATAATTAAACGAGAAAGTTTCATTTAATTTATTACGTTAACACTATATATAAGCCACGACTTTGTTTTTGACTTCGATCAAGTAAATATTGTTGACACTGACAAATAACATGGATAATGTTTTATTTTTAAACTTGACAATTCCTATAAGGGATCCATAGATAATACACATATAGATGGACGCGTAATATTCTAAATGTACCCATAAACATAGAAAAATTAATAAAAAAGAGCTATTTGTACAATTTATAATACTTTTATAAAATTGAATTTGAAATTTCATATGTTGGTATAAGCTATGGTTTCTACAGTAACATATTTTTATGGCAAAAAATATACACTTATATCATAAATGTAGTAATAAACATAACACAAAGTATTTAGACAGAATCGCGATCAACTATCAGGTTTCTGATAGGTCATCGCCGGTAGATGCAATTTTCCATATCAGCGTTTAAAAAATATGTCAATAGTATTTGTAAAAGACCTTTTGAATACAATATTTTGATTTATATGTTGCTACACAACCTTGTGAATGCAATATTTTTGATTTATATGTTGCTACAGCTAACATTCCACATATTTATTTAATAATTATGCTTTAACTGAAAATAAAAATTATTTAATAAAAAACATCGGAACAGAAAATAAATTCTTTATTCAATATCAATAATATCCAATTTAATCAGATTAACTCAATACGATTCAAAATAATAATTAATACGAAATAGTTCAATACTCTTTCCGTGTTTAAGACGTTCTCCGTTTTCAACATCAAGTGTTTATTACTTTACATATTATAATATGTTGTTGAGATCTTATAAATACATCACATTTCAAAGTGGTTTACACGCCAGTGTTGCTATCTGCAAAAAATCCTATATTTTAGTATAATTCACATTTTCTACTATCTTCAGTAGACTATCAAAGATCTGGCGACTATTTCACGTTTCAAAATGAAAAGGGTGTCAGTCCCATATAAAAAATGTTTCTAAAACTTTACAAACTACTATCTATTTATTTACAATACACTGTCAGAATGAGGTAATTAATTATTTTTTTCTTACAACACCTTTGTACTGCATTATTATTTCACGTCCTACGTATATATAAATTACTTAAATATTAGTAATATCATAGTGTGTCGAATTTCAATTTTCGTAGTATTTGACTACATTTACGTATTTTTTTTCCTTTTCAACTATGTCTTATAAATGTAATAACTATATATAATAATTATATAACAATATAAATCGTTATTGGCACGTCGCTGACTTTAAATTAATTATTTTTATGAAGTGGCTAAATTATTTTTATTAATATGGCACAAAGTTTAGTCTTCTACGACATGTAATAGAAATGTTTGTTTTCAACAAAACAGAATAAGTTAAAGTCAGCCTAAGTCAGAAAAGATCATGTGAGAATACGAATAGAAGATGTTATAAAAAATAATTTGACGCTTAAAATATTTTAAAATTCCATATACGTTGCGTTACGAACATTTATATCTATGGATATATAAATCAAACGCATTAATAAAATAAATCTAAACAATCGTTTTCATCGCTAAAAAAAGTTTTTAGTCGTGTCTTCTATATAAAAAGGTTTTTAAAATATTTTTGCGCTACTTATTATATTGTGCGTATTTCGTATGCAATTAGTAACCACTTCATAAAGTTAATATGCATCTTACTAGACTAGCACTTTCACTTACGCCGTTATGCCAAAGGATCCCGACACTTATGTCAAAAATTTACCCCAAAAACTGGGAAATCTAGTCTAAAATAAAAAATAAAACCTAAAATATCCCGTTTCGGGACACTAAGTACGCTAAAAACATAAAAAATAACAATTACGCAAAATTCTATTTATTTGGCAGTATATATTCATGATATTAGCTGCCGTATTGATGAAAAAAATAATACTATAAAAAAATAAATCCGCATCATTCAAGCGGCCTAAGCACATTATATGTACTAGAAACTTAAAAAAAATATAAAATAACTTATGCAAAATAATGTTTACAAAAATAAATTCCTCTCTTTATCATCACATTTCCTAATCCTTCTGGTACTAATTTTCAAGACAATGTCGTATTAATTCGAATCAGTTGAAAAATTCGATTATAAATATATTTTTTCACGTACCAAAAATATCTCCAACATTTCACACTACCCTACGATTCCATAAAAGTAAAGCTGTATGGAAGCAATGAAAAGAGCCCAATAGTGCTATACAGTTTCGTTTTTGTTTTGAGAAAATGTTTAATTTTTAGCATTACTATAAAAACATAATACATACTTTTGAGCAAAATATTACAAAAATTGGGCACAATGAGTAAAATCTTAGCAAAAAGCTTCAAAAACAACAACTGTAAATATTAACATATCGATGGCACAAATGGACTATGGCGGTTATTTAAGAACTATTCTCTTCTCTTTTCGTACTTCCGTCTCTTCCTGACGCCTATTGCGTGATAGAGACAGAAAGATTCCCAATAGAGGAACACGTTTACGCGTAATAGATAGGAACACGAGTGTCACTTAGCGCTTGCCTTTTCCAGGAAATCCATTTTCAACCTTAACTCTATAAGAAAGAGTTGTTTTTGCAATGAAAATATTTCCTCTTTTTGTCGCAGTTCCATATTTAATATTTTCATTTTCGCTTCGTGCTCCCATATCGCGTGTTGTCTTTTCGCAGTAAAATATAACCTTTCCTCTTCTGTAGCGGTGCCACAGTCGTGTTTAATTTGATCCTCAGGCTTTTCTTGCCTTTCGTGGCCATTTCTCCTCTTGTCCTCGTCTAAATGGCTTAAATTTAACGGCGTATTTGATAATTCGTTCAGTTTTTGCAGGAAGTCCTGTTGTATTCTCGCTTGTAAGGGATTCGTTAGCATAGGTAGGTGATTGAGGGTTAGGAGGTTGGTCTGGGGGTTAGATAGTTGTTTTATAGGGGGCGGGGTCGGGGAGGATTGGGGGATTATTTGGACATGGGGTTCGAGTACGTTTGGCATCGTGTCGTCGCTGTCGTTCGTATTTGAAAGGCGGCCGTTTGACATCTGCTAAAACGAGAAATAATTGCAAATGTTTATTATACGTTTACACACAGACGTAACTATTATATATTGTAAGTACTGAATCAACTTCGGCCTATTGTTAATGTCTGATATCGCAAATATTATGCAGACTAACAATGAATCATTGAGATTTAAGACGATACAGCAATTGTTAGAAATTCTAGTCGACATCAAGGATTTTTAAGCAATTGTAGGATGATAAAAAAATATTTTTAGATTTTATGACGCAGCCTATTTTAACTATAATACATCCCCTTATTTCAAGAAATAATTTCGTGTATTGGTAAATGGCAGAATAGCTATGAAGCACATGCCTCCGATTCTTCCCTCTTAGTTTTAATCAATTATGATAAATTTTTTTTTAGTAAATCCTGATTATTCGGCCCACTATATCCAACTCACCAACCCTTATTTCATATCATCATCCTTCGCTTCGATCTCATTTTCCCCTGCTTCCATCTCATCACCCCACCTGCTTCTATCTCATCATCCCTCTTCTTCCATCTCAACGACCCCTTGCTGAGAGCATCACCCCTCAGTTTTTGATCTCATTGTCCTCCTTTTTCTACCTCATCACCAACCTTGCTTCTATCTCATCATCCCCCTTGTTTAGTCTTGAGAGCGAGGGCAATTAATCTATAAAATATGGAAGTAAGATGTAAAACTCACGTTGACGGGCAGGCAGTCGTCGTCCTTGACGCTGTGTGCGCCCTCCACGCTCGTCGTTGCTTCACCCTCCTCATCTGTAAAACTATATACTTAAGCACGAAGGGATAACTTAAATTTCTGCAAACCTACTATACTATTGAGAAATACTTATACGAATGCGTGGATATAGCTACTCTTCGACCCGGTACAAGACATAAATAAAATGTATTCTTTCATTACTAACTATAAGTGTAGCGCTGTGATAGCCAGCGGTGAGACCGTGCGACTCTTTCGAGGGGAACACGAGTTGAAACCCGGGCAGGCACCAATGAGTTTTTCTATTAAAACACATGTGTCTAATAATTGCAATTCATCACACGCTTTTCGGTGAAGGAAAACATGAACGTGAGGAAACCTGCATATCTCTAGAGAATTCTGGAGATATGTGTAACCTACCAATCGGCATTGCAGCAGCGTGGTAGGTCTTAGCTCTAACCCTTCTCTCCAGAAACGGACAGAGGAGGCCTATTCCTAGCAGTGGGATTGTAACAGGCCGCTACTTTATTTCACTTTTTTATAAGTGTAATTTGACATTTACATACATATATCTAGATATCAAAGGTTAGAACCATAAAAAATAGTATTTAACGTTTAAATGGGATAGATGTGTTACCTTTTACATCTAGAGGGTGAATGCTTTGCCATAGCATGCCGTCGAGCAGGCCGGGCGTTTCTGGAGGTGGTTGCTGAAACAATTTTTGACTGAATTTAATAAAGCTGACTCAACCAGAAAACCTACTACTATTAATATGAATTATTCTTTGAAAAGAACAACCGCCGAGTTTCTTGCTGGTTCTTTTCGGTAGGAACAGCTTTCCGAACCAGCAGTAGATGCTGACGATTCAAAAGCACTTGTATAAAAGTTTATTTGAATAAAGAATATTTTGAATTTGAATTGAGTCCGCTTTATAAATAACGAATACTCAGACTCCTAAAGCTCAGTTTAGTCGAAGACTAGTAAGTCTTTCATGCATTACAAAAAAAATGTGAATTTGTTTCGTTAACAGTATTTGTCGACTAACTCTGGTGTACCGAAAAACTTTAATAAGTTTATGTTTGCACCTTTATACCGTAATTAAGAAATTGTCATGTAGGAACAAATAAATAAATAAAATAAATAATAAAAACATTTTCTCTTTTAGGTTTTGCTTTATGTAAATGTCCACTTACATTTTATTAATATCAATGCCTTTGATACTAATGTAAATAATCCGGCTCGAAGGACCAGTAATTTACACTTGTTTGAAACAGACCCATTTGACTCTATTACTACTATAGTCTCCGACTCTGGTGCTGTTTTATTTTACTTTTTTTTAAACTAGATTTATACTACCCGTAATTTTACTCCATAGAGCATACCTGAGTGTCGTGCGCGCGCATCTTGCACTTCTTCTTGTAATTCTCGTACCACATTTTGACTTGCGCGGGAGTGCGCGGCCGGTCGCCGCCGCAGCGCTTGTTCACCTCCTCGCAGATTGTGGACCACACCAGCTGGAGCAGCAAACGTATTGTTATGAACATGGGAAAAAAGTTCGTAATGCTATGTCATAAAGTTCAACTTGAACGGGACCGTTTACGAATATGCAAAAAGGGTTCGTAATCTTTATGTTTTAGAGTTCAAATTCGCTTAACGCTAATTCTCTAGAACATTCGACGTGTATCAAAACATGTTTATCGGTAAACATGTTTACGATCGTTTTAAGGTCTATCGAATGTTCTCGAAATCGGTTCGTTCGATATATAAGCAGACGTATCGTGTCCCTCGACATTCAGTTTGCGAATACCGATCAAGAGCGAACAAACAAGCGAAAATAAAAGTGAATTATTAGTGACCTCGGCATTCTTATTGGATAACGGACTGTGTAGAGACTGTAAGTAGTAAGTTTGTAATAAAAAGTTGAATAAAATGTTTTTAACGAGTTACCAGGTATTTTCATTCAAATCCACGAACCGCTGTACGTAACAATATGAAGATGGAAAATCTTCATATATTTATTAATATAACCAGTATCTATGGCTTAAATTACTTTAACGCAGCATGTAAAGAATGCCTAAAGTAAGAGCCTGATACTATCCCACTGGTGGGCATAGGCCTCTCCGTTATTTGGACAGAAGGATTGGAGCTAAGACCTACCACGCTGCTCCAATGCGATTGGTAGGTTACACATATCCCTAGAAGTCTGTACAGATATAGCGGTTTTCTTACTACGTTATACTTTACCGAAAGGCGTGTGATAAATTGCTATTATCAAAACACACAAAATAAACACTTAACAGAAAAACTCATAGGTCCCTGCCCGGGTTTGAACCTCACCTAGATTTGCTTTACATCAATACACGTGACAGGAAAGAATGACAATAGTCATATCTATCAAAATACCTATAATATGACTATTATCACTGTTATGTCAATTAAAAATATATGCGAAATCGTTTTCCTAACAACAGCAATCTATGATCGTTGGACTGATAAAAGCGCGAGCATATAATGGTTTAATTTATATTTAATATTGATAGTCAGTTTAATAGTCATTTTAATAGTCACTGAGAGACAACTATGGGCCTTATAAGAAAGCTCAGAATGGCTCAGCGGGAGATGAAGCGAGCTATTCTCGGAGTGTCTCTACGAGATCAATTCAGGAATAAGGAGATCCGTAGAAGAACTAGAGTCACCGACAGTTCAGCGTGTCGCGAAGCTGAAGTGACGATGGGCCGGGCACATAGTGCGGAGGACCGACGGGCGCTGGGGTCTTAAGGTGCTGGAATGGCGACCCCGCACCGGAAAGCGCAGCGTCGGTAGACCCCCTACGAGGTGGACAGACGACCTCAAAAAGCTCGCAGGGAGCCACTGGATCCAGGCGGCGCAAGATCGTGTGGTTTGGCGATCCCATGAAGAGGCCTATGTCCAGCAGTGGACGTCCATCGGCTGACGAAGAAGAAGAGAGACAACTTACGGCTGAAAATAAAGTACTTGAAATAGGAACAGTTCTATAAAACCGTCATTTCAAGAGGGTTATATGTTCTAGTCATCACTTGTATCACAGTGATTTACGAAATTAAACAAGAATATTTAAAATATATCCTTATATATGTGTCAGCATTTTTTATTTATTGCAGCATTATCGAAATCTAAACTCCAATCCTTCATTTCAAAACATAATAAGCAATTAACAATGATATAAGGAAGTAGGTATTCTTACATTTGCTTCACAGTATATTTTAAACAATTTAATGTTTGTCTATAAAAATATAAATAATTATAAAACGATAGATATATACAATAGACGAAGTAGGAACCGACGTAAGCTTGTGGCTCCTGCTTTGCGCCCAGCAAAAGTACGTAAATCGTTTATGGGTTTGGGTATAAGATTCTATAATAAAATTCCGCAATCAATTTTGGCCTTGCCATTACATCAGTTTAAAAACACTGTTAAAAAGAGGCTGATACAGAAATCCTACTATACTGCTGAAGATTACTTGGATGATAAGGATGTGTGAATATAGGTGCACTTCTACCCTGTACAAGACAGTAATAAATAAATTAACTAGTTTAAGGTTTATATTTTAAAAAGAGCAACCGCCGAGTTTCTTGTTGGTTCTTCTCGGTAGGAACAGCTTTCCGAACCAGCAGTAAAGTTAACGATTCAAAAGCACTTTTCACTTCACTTCACTTTTACTTGAATAAAGAATGTTTTGAATTTGAATTTGAATATATTTTAAATTTCAAGTATTATCAAAGAAGGAATCGGTTTTTTAGAGCAATACACTTTGCATAGTTACCAAGTATGTACGGTGCTTTACTGCCAATCCATGACACGAGGCGAAGCGCTTAGCAAACGTATCACAATATCACGTTACAACAGTCAGCTAGTTATAGTATTCAATGATGTAATTGGGATGGATTTCGAACTACTAACAAATCTATTATATGTTTTTTTGTATTGCTTTTCACAATCACAGGAGTTTGAACTATATCGAAGGAATAGAGTTTGTAAAGACGATGAATATTGGTGTCAAAACAAGTTAAAAAAAAATAACGGCCTGTCTCTATCCCACTGCAGGGAATAGGCCTCCTCTCTCCTTCTTTAAAGAGAAGGGTTTGAGCTTAATACCTACCACACTGTTCAAATGCGCATTGGTTATACACATATCTGAGGAATTCTGCAAAGATATACAGGTTCAATCACGATATTTTCCTTCATTGAAAAGCGTGTGATGAATTGCATACATTATCTATACTATCTTACTTCCTATACTATTCTATCCTATTCCTATTTTAATATTGAATATTATAAATGCGGAAGTTTGTGAGTACAATCTTTTTTTTGTTACTCTTTCACGGTGAATCTGCTAAACCAATATCGATGAAACTAGGCACAATTATTCCTTATACACCGGGGTAACAGATAGGCTATAGAAATCCTGTTAATTTTATAGGAATAGGATGACATTGAAGAGTGCTATCTATCACCAACCTATCAAAGTTTTTTTATGATGAAATTTGCAGTTATTTATATGGCAAAACAGCATTTGCAGGGTCAGCTAGTTTGACATATAACTTTAAGAGAAAAACTCATTGTCTGCCCGAGATTTGAACTCAGTGAAAAGATTCTCACGGTCTCAGCGTTACCACAGTTCTAACAGTTTAGAAAATGTGATCCTAAATCGAAAGATAGAACATTGGTAGACCCTGATAGGATTGTTAAATTGAGAAAGGCCATTTCGTGACGCTGCAAGGTGCTGTGATACCTGAATAAAATACTTGAAGAGGATTAAACTAGTAGTAGAGTAGACTATGTTCATGGGTTGAGAAAACAAATCACGTATAGGTAGTCTTATTGCTTCCGGCGATTTCTCAGACGACCTTCAAAGAGTTAAATATTGTAAGGTCCTGCAGGCCTTAGCTTCATAGTCATAAACCACCCATTATACGTCGGCTTAAGCTGTGGTTCGATCTCACAGAAGGCATCTTTTGGGCGATGGTACGCTATGGTTTAAACCCATCTCATCCGGTGACTTATTAGTGTTGACAGCGTATTATAGACGAATAAATAAAGAAAATATTTTAATATGCGTTCTATACGTAAAGCATGTTACAAAATTGAAGATTATATGGACGATAAGAAAGCCTGGATTTGAAAATCCTTTCAGCTTCATACAAGACAGCGGTTCAATAATGTATAATTGAAAATATTTAAAAGATTGACCGCCGAGTTTCTTGCTAGTTCTTCTCGGTAAGAGCAACATTCCGAACCAGTTGTAGCTTCATTAATCATATTGATGCTTGACGATTCAAGAGTGCCTGAAATGGTTTATTAAAATAAAGATTTGATTTGATTTGATTTGATTATCATAATATATTTCCTAATATCATATACTTTCTATTTATAATATCAGGACATTCAGGTCTATAAATTCAGAATTCTAAAAAACGCCACTACGTACATTATAAAGTCAAAAAAATGTATATCACATCCAGATTCATATTTAACATTCGTTTGGTCACATGATTCTTTAATAAAATCAAACAAATGTTAAAAATAAATTATTAGTAAATCGGTTGATAATATGTTTTCAGATGTAATTGATATAATGAACATGGCTATCGTGAAAACGATAGGTAGGGTTGCCACTGTTACGTCAAAATTTAAATTAATATATTGTAATGACAGATTTGGGACTTTTTCACCAATGGACTATTTGGAAAGATACTTTCCAATATCGATGTCGTTGCCGTACGTAGATCGACTGTCCATAAGATCTTATTAAGAGACTGCCTCTGTGACAACCTACAACTCTTTTTATAGTTTTTTTCCCTCTAAGCTACAAGCTACCCCAGCTTGTTTTCATATTTTGTACCCTCATTAAAAATTGTTATAACTAAGTTTTCGTGGTTCACTAGGATATCCAGGAAACCAAATAGTGGACTGCTAATAACTTATACTTACTAACCAATATTTAATTGTAAAATCCAGATCGTTATAATGATAATTGAACATGAACAGGTGATAACTTAATAATTAAATAAAGAAGATACCGTTGCGGTTGTTTAGTTAGTAGTTTAATTAATTACTTAATTTATTTATTTGTTTATTCAGATCTCCAACAGCATTAAACGATAAATCATAGAACATATATCCTACAAAGTTTAAATTAAATTAAATTGTAAAATATCCGATCATAATTTACGCCTTAAAGTACCTTCTCACTCTACTTATTTTTATGGAAATTCTTTTACTGTCAAAGCTTCTACGGAACAATCTTCCCCTAGATATAAAAAACCCCTACTCTTTCTATTTTCATAACTAGGATCAAGCAACACTACTTATCTGCATAATTCATTTTTATTTCTTTTCTCTTTCTTTTAGTGTTCCTTTTTGGTTTTTTTCTTCTCTCTTTTTTTTCTTACCGTTCATCTTATGCATCTTATAACCTTTTTCTTTTAGTTTGTGCACCCCTGTCGTTAATATAATATTAAGTTCTCTGCCCTAAGGTTCCCCGGAAGAGATCGCTCTTTACCGATAAGGCTGCCTATTCTACCAAACTTCTTTGTATATTTTTTTGTATTATTTTTAAATATTATTATTATTAATAATAATAATTATATTTAATCTAAGTTTTACTTTTAATAACGCATTAATTTTTTTTTTATAGTGCAGTGCAGTTGAGAAATATATTTTTTATCGATAATTTTATAATATTTATCAGAACATCTTTGTGTATAGATGAAATAGAAATTAATACAGAAAACTAGACACATAAATAAACATAATGCTAAAACAAGTTTATTCGCATGTTGTTCTAATTAAGACTATATTCAATTTAACAAAAATAAGAATTAGTACTGAAAAATAATATACCGCTGTGATAGCCCAGCGGTGAGACCGTGCGACTCTTTCGAGGGGAACACGAGTTAAAACACGGGCAGGCACCAATGAGTTTTTCTATTAAAAACTCATGTCTCTAATTGATAATTGCAATTAATCATACGCTTTTCGGTGAAGGAAAACATCGTGAGGAAACCTGCATATTTCTAGAAAATTCTGGAGATATGTGTAACCTACCAATCCGCATTGGAGCAGCGTGGTAGGTCTTAGCTCCAACCTTTCTCTCCAGAAACGGAGAGAGGAGGCCTATTCCCAGCAGTAGGATATTAACAGGCCGCTACTTTTACTGAAAAATAATTAGGACAACCAATGTGATAGGCCTATTATTTAATAAAGACAAGGCCATGCGTAACGTTACAAACTATCAATAAACCTGGTATTAATACTCGTAGTAATCACGTGTAGTTTAACGAGAAACCAAATATCTAATCACGCGTTAATTGAGGTATATATTTTTCACATCGATATCATAAAAAATGTTCAAATACAAAATATTATTTATTGAAGTAAACTTACAAATAAGTGCTTTGAATTTAGTTTTGAATTGCGTCAGTTTAATACTAAGCGTGCGATATATTCATCCACTTTTTTATATTTATTTTAACACAAAAGTAATAATAAAATTATTTTGCTATAATCCGCGATACAGTAAATAGAAAATATATATAGTGTTAAATGTATAGTGGACTATCCGTATTTTCATACCCGATACGTGCAGGATTCGTAAAAACACATGCACATCCACCACTTCCACCACAATACACTACACACGTTCACTATCACAAACTCAACAATCGTTTCGCTTCGCAACCGAAGCATCATCAGGATATTTTTTTAAAATTTTGTGTACATGATGTTTCCTCATATTCAAACTCAAAATATTCTTTATTCAAGTAAACTTGAAAACAAGTGCTTTTAAATCTTCAACTTTACTGCTGTTTCGGAAAGCTGAGAAGACAGCAAGAAACTCGGCGGTTGCTCTTTTCAAAATATAATTCTTGTAACATTTAGTCATTACTAATTATCTATCCACAGATTCTTAACAACCATATAATACTCATCAATGTAAGGATAAGTGCATATAACAATGTTTGAGGAAATTTGGCAAGCTTTGTTAAAAATAAAAACATAAAACCTTTAAGAAAATCAAGTTTACCTGACATTCACAATCATAAAAAACTTTTAAATATGAGCAAGTTTAAATAATTTTTAAAACATTCGCTCTTTTTTGCGAATCCATATTGATAATATGAAAGTCAATAAGAAAGTCTGTTTGTTAGACATCATCATCCTCCTGCCCTTATCCCACTCTAAGTGGGGTCGGCACAACATGTTAAAAACATGATCTCACATGATTCGGCTACGTATTTTACGACCAGCTGCCTGCCTGATGTCAACTCACCTTAGTCGTATTTTACGACCACTCGGTAAGAAAGAGGGTGCCTTTTCTACTCAGCCGGATACCACACGGCGGGTCGACTTACCCTAATCGCCTCTTACGACACCTCGGTAAGAAATGAGGGTGGTCTATTCTACTCAGGCGGATACCACACGGCGGTGTTTGTTAGACATGTGAAATTTAATAATCTAAACATTAAAAATATTTTTTTAAATAATTATGTTGATTACCCTCTTTTTCTTCTTTTTTGCCACCATTCATTTTTTAAAATCAAGAAAAAAGTTCTTGATTTTTAAGATAACATATACATTGTTAGATTAAACCTGTGTAGCCAAACTACTTTTTAATTGAAAATAGCAAACTGCATCTATGTTATTTTTTATATATACTAGTCCACTTTAAGAAGTCTTTATTCTAAGTTTATTGTTAATATAAAAAAAGCGAGCTAACAAATATTCAGACTCGATTATTAATAATCGATTCGAGTTAATCGATTTTATATTAATCTATTTAACTAGAAATCTATTATTTATGAATCCATTTTTTCCACTACATGTCACATCCCTACTATCTGTCTGTTACGCCGTTTTACGCCTCATACGATATATCAATATTGGTCGAATTTGTGAATACACCAGGGTAACTTAAAGGACAACAATATCCCGGTTTGGTGGTTAAATCCACCGCGCTGGTCCAACACGTCTCTCCAAAAAGGAGAGACGTCTATGGCCAGCAGTGAGATAGTAACAGGCCGCTACCTTACCTTACTATCACTCAAATAATCGTCGATTTCAATGGGATAGGAAGGTGCCTTTCTCGCTCACCTGTTTGCTACGATTGGTGGCGTTGTTGGAGCGCCCCTGCCGCAGCACGTCGCGGTGTCTTGCGATCAGCTCGAGGACGGTTCGCTTCTCCAGTTCCGTGAAGTTCTTGGAGCGCTCCTTGTGCCCGCGCCGCGCTCGGATCGCGGTCGCGCTACTGCGCGTCGACATATCACTCTGCAAGCATACCACACTTTTTATCTTTTTTTGGGACTCATCTGCGTCCCAGTGGCTCTTAAAAAGGTCAAGTAACGGCCTATTACTATTCCACTTCTGAGCATAGGCCTCCTTCCTCTCTCCGATTTTATAGGGAAGCTTGGTAACTATGGCCTACAATCATGGGCGTAGCGAGGTACGGGCAAGGGGGGTAGCTGTCCTCCCTTACACTGAAATCTGTAACACTGGGAAACTGACAACTCGCAATATAAACACTGTATAAGGCTTTATAAAATTCAAAATACACTGTGAAGTAAATGTAAGAATACCTATTTCGTTAAACTTCCTGATTAAAACAATATATTATACAAAAACTAGTAAAACAATATAGTCTAGGATATTCTGCCCCCCTGTATAGAATTCTGGCTATACCCTTGCCTACAAAGCTACTCCAATGCGGATTGTTAGGTTACACATTTCCCAAGAGATATGCAGGTTTTTTCACGATGTTTTTCTTCACCGAAAAATGGGTAATAAATTTCAATTATCAAGACAGATACGTTTTAAACGAGAGCTCAAGAGTAGCACGGTCTCATCGCTGGACTATCACAGCTTAGCGAAAGATTTTTACTGAGCGAGTTTTGTAAATTTAGAACCGATTTACCTTCATTTAAGTTAGACTTTCCTTTACCACAAATTAAGATTTCAGAAAACTGAGTTTTACGATATCATGGATATATAATGAGGGGTAAAAATCATTTGAACAAAAATGTGATAATAATGAATGCATATTTCAAAGTCAGCCAGTTGAACAAAAATGTTTATAAATGTTGACTGCATTGAGAAATTTATTGTTTTATCAATTTCTGCACAATTCATAAATGAAAGCATCCTACTGATTATATTGCATTGCTATCTACCATGGGTCTCTAGTATTTTATCTCTATCAGCACTTGTCCTAGTCAATAATTAAATCGTGGCTACATTAGCGATCTAGTAAAAAAGCTGATTGAATTTAGCGAATTATCTTAATTGTAAAGTTACATGTCTGCTCTTAAGTAATTTAGGCTATTTGAATTCAATTTTTTTTTCGAATAAAAAATAAGATATGCAATGGAATGTTAAATGCTTTTTGTGGACACGTGTTACCTCGTAACTAGAGGATCAGTTTTGTTCATTTATTAACATATAGTAGTTTATAGTCGTATTAATAAAAAAAAAATTGAGCTCTGTAGTATCATATTAATTCAAAAGTAATAATAAAATTATTTTGCTATAATCCGCGATGCAGTAAATAGAAAATATATATAGTGTTTAATGTATAGTGGACTATCAGTATTTTCATACCCGATACGTGCAGGATTCGTAAAAACACATGCACAAACCTCCACCACTTCCACCACAATACACAAGCACTACACAGGTTCACTATCACAAACTCAATAATCGTTTCGCCCCGCAACCGAAGCATCATCAGGAGATAGACTCCACGACAAAATTGCAAAGCTTCGCTTTGCATTTTGCAATCGCTTTGCGATTTTGTATATACATTAAACACTATATATTTTTTCTATTTATTGTATCGCGGATTATAGAAAAATAATTTTATTATTACTTTTGTATTATGGATCTCCGCAAAGTAACGCCTAAATCTATAAATTATCATATTAATTATTTGATTTTTTGTTGGTCAATGTTATACTATCAATGTATACGTGGTATTTATTGAAATCGCTCAAATATATTTACTCAAGACGTACAAAAGTACGTAAATCGTTTGTGGGTTTGGGTATAAGATTCTATAATAAAATTCCGAAATCAATTTTGGCCATGCCATTACACTTTAAAAACACTGTTAAAAGGAGGCTGATACAGAAAGCCTAATATACTGTTGAAGATTACTTAGATGATAAGGATGTGTGGATATAGCTGTACTTCTACCCTGTAAAAGACAGTAATAACTAAATGTAACTAGTTTTAAGATTTATATTTTAAAAAGAGCAACCGCCGAGTTTCTTGCTGGTTCTTCTCGGTAGGAACAGCTTTCCGATCCAGCAGTAAAGTTGACGATTCAAAAGCACTTGTTTACAAGTTTACTTGAATAAAGAATATTTTGAATTTGAATTGGAATAAAAATATTATTTTGCTATAATCCGCGATAGAAGAAAACATATGTAATGCTAAATGAAGAGTGCACTATCCGTTCTCAAAACTGACACATGCAGAATTCGTAAAAACTCATGCACTACCCATGCACCAATAACGCAAGGATACACAAGTAATGCACACATTCACTACCACATATCAACATATGTTTCGCCCCGTAACCGAAGCATAGTCAGAAGATAGACCGCACAAGAAAATCGCAAAGCGCGCAATTTTGTATTTTTTTTGTTTTGTATGTAGTTTATATTTAATCATATAGGCTTATTTAGGCAATCATACTTATTCTGTTGGTCCAAGTATTTTAGCACAAAATATTTTAAAAATTGTTTATTATCCTGAAACACTTTAAGAGCATCGAATTTAAACTTCTTAAAGAAACAAACAATTAAATTGTATTTATCGTGTTTGTATGGTGGAGATGGTCAATTTCAATGGCAGAGCCACGAAGGCTAATCAGTATTTCCAAAAAAACTAAAAAAAAATCATTAACATAAAAATATTTTTTAGTACTAACCAAAATTGGCCACACCTGCTCAATGGCTTCCATACGTACATAAGAATAATTGATTTTATATATGATTCTTTTTGTAGGAAATGTAGAACCTACTTAGAAAAAGCTTCGAGTATGGTGTAACTTGTGTTTAATTATACTGGTATTTGTCAGCACATCATTAAAATATCTCATTAAGTCAGTTTCAAATGCGCGATCAGTTTTTTATATGCGATCAATCAAAATTACTTAACACAGTACTTCTAAAAATATATCACTAAAACCACCATGAGTTGTTGCAATTCAGGATTAGTTTCTGTTTTGTCGTTTCAAATAAATGCAAATTAAACATTTAGTATCTGCTGTAGATGTTCATTAACTAATATTAATGACAAATATAATAGAATATTTTAATTGAAAATGAGCTATTACCAGCATGAGCTTAATGCACGCTTAGTACTTATACTACTTTTACACAAAAAGTTGTTTTAATTAAACTAAACTAACTAAATATACTCGTACTAATTCAAAGACGTGTGAGATGGTACAATAGTGTTAAGGTATTGTAAAATATCACACGTTTAGTATTAAAGTGACCTAATTCAAAAAAAGTAGTTTTTGACAAATTGCAATAAAGCCTAGCGCGGCGCCTGAAAAACTCGTGACTGTTAAAGACCCATAACTTGAAAGAGCAAGAAAATATATATTTTTTAATATTTCGTCGCATGATGTCATACATGGCATTGATATTATTATCACAATGTATTCATCTCAATAAAGCTTAATTTTGAATTAGTTCTCATTAATACACTTTAATGAAACTTTTTCAACAGCTACTAATCGCCATCGCTGCATTCGCTTATAGTAAAAAAAAAAAAAATGACATTAAATAATGCACATCAATGTTTAGAACGAAACACCCGGCTACTTCGGTTTCGTAGAGCGCTGTCACTGTCACACACGGGTTCGTCAGTCTGTGCGACAGAGACAATGCTCTATGAAGCAGAAACTAGCCGGTTTCTCTCTCTAAGCCTCGATGTGCATTATTTATTGCCGAGTACTATATGTAGCTTTGCAAAAAAAATATGTTCAAAGCTTCCTATTGAAACCATACTTTTTAACCGTTTAAAAAGTATATATTAAATCTATGTTATTTTTATTATTATACTTGAAATACTCTTTTAGTATTGTTACATTTTTATGCCTAATATTTTTTTTTATTTTTTTTTAAGTATAAAAGTAATTATAACGTTAGTTTGTATATAATATAAGAATGCAATCGTTGATTTTAGCAATATAGTGTACTTTCTAATGATTAAATAATATACTTTTGTATTACGGAGTTCCGCAAAGCAACGTCTTTATTCTATAAATTCTTTAGAATCGCAAGTTTTAAGTTATGGCCAACTTTGTCGAATAAAATGTTGCCTACAATTAATACATATAGTTTTGTTATGTCACCACGTTATGTAATTTGCACAAACGTTCCTACCTAACATATCCCAATTTCCAAAGAAAGAGCAGTGCTCCTACTCTATTATCATGTTTTGGTGATATCAATTCAATCCTAGATCTGATCGTATAACCTGTTAACTGAGGCATTAAACTGCGAACTGGTTTTCTCAAGGCCCTTGTTAGACCAGATTTGTTTTAAAGTTTAAAATTGTTATTAAAGCTTTTTTGTACGTTATTGACTAGAAATGGTAGCACTCTAGGATATCTGTTACGATATGTGAAGTAGAAGCACCTTGATTTAGACGGCTTTTTTCCGTTTTTATCATATAAGTTATACTTGCATCAACTAGAGCTTTTAAAGCGCTCATCCACCTTTCGGTTTCGGTGAAAGCGTTTTAAGCTTCAGGAACTAAGCAAAAAACCAGAAAAGAAATTGTTTCGGTAGACAAGCAATTAGGATTCATAATTATTCCAGCGATATTGTGCACTTGAGATGTGTATGTTTGGAATTGTTTAATGCATTTAAGTTACTCGTTACGAATAGTTATATATAGCCATTAATCGCATGTGTGATTCCTTAACGCCTCGTTCGGACGGGCGTACAAAATACGTCGCATTAAAATTCCGTAATAGGCGTTATAAGAAGTTTCAAATGGTACATTCAGCTTAACGCCCTACGCCCTAACGTCTGAAATGGAACACTGCGCGATAAAATACGTCGCGTTTTAAATGTGCTGTCGCCTGAACAGATACATTTGTTTAATTTCGACGTATTTTTAACGCACAATATAAATCCTCTCGTGCGTACGAGGGGTAACGGTTCGCTATTGGGGACAGATTGAAATTTAATAAACGCGTATAACAAAATAATTATATCATTAATTTTTAAAATATAAGAGATTGCTCTCTTTACAAATAGGATCGCTAATAGCCAAAAATCAAGGGTTTTCTTCAAAGAAGTTTTGCAGTGCTTGCCTCAGCCAAGTCACGGTATAGTATGTCTAAGAATGATATGAGTTATTATACTAGAGAAGGGGAGCCAGCCTAAAATGTGTCCCTCGAAAAAATAAAGATACCAAAAAGTGAGGCTCTCTATCTGTCTCTCTTTTTTATGTGCGATTAGAAATGAGACAGAGAGTCTCTAATCTTCCCTCTCTTAGACTCGCACACAGCGTCTTCGACGCCGAAGACGAGATACCTGTTTGCTTGGGTCCAGCGGCCGTGGCCCAAGTCGCTGCCGTCGTGATGCATACTTTCAAATTCAATATGAGATTCAGACCTAAAGAATGCACCGCTATAAGCCCAGGCTCGGCCTCACAGGAGACACTCTTAAGGCGACGCTCAGAGAATTGCGAGTGCGTATGTCAATAGCTCTTAACAATTGTTTGCGGCGGAGCCTCTGCGCTCGCCTGTCCTTTTGATGACCCTATCAAAGCTACCAGGGCTAACAGCATTAGTTGAAAACCTAACAAATATCCCCTTAAGGGATATTAACAGGTTTTTCAAAGCGACTGGTAGGTTAAAGCAGGACAATGTTGGGACAGCAGTGAAAATCATGTCCCAACATGGTGAAAAGGGTGGAATAGTCCGATACAAGAGCTGATCACTCGTCTTGCACCAACAGTAGGCCTACCGTGAACTTTAGAAAACGATTCAATTCAAAGTCAGTACCTAAACCGAACCGCTTTCTTTTCGTACCATGAAGTGTGGATTGCATTCGGGTCGTAATGTTTGAAATGGATAACGTTATATGAACTATAGATAACTCTGTCTCTTTTACTCACATGTTTTTAGGACGCATTCCGAACGCTCATTCGGCAACGACTTAAAGTGTGCGTCTTTAAGACGTCATGGTATTAAAAAGCAAAACCAATTTATTTTACGTCTTCAATTGAGTCGCAGTAAGAGTTCATGGTAGGCCTTCAAGTGTCTCCGTGCCTACATAGATGTAGTCAATTCGAGGAAATTTCTCTCTGTTATTATTTGTTGGACACTCGCACTCACAGGCCTGTCTGTCTATGGTTCCCCGACTCTATATATATTAACTCTACCGTTAAAGTAAAGAAAAGTAACGGCCTGTTAAAATCCCACTGCCGGGATAGGCCTCTTCCGTTTCTTAAGAGAAGGGTTGGAGCTAAGACCTACCACGCTGCTCCAATGCAGATTGGTAGGTTACAGATATTTTCAGAAATATCTAGATGCAGGATAGATAATACATAGATATACATATGCAGGTTTCCTCACGATGATTTCCTTCACCGAAAAGAATGTGATAATTTGCGATTATGAATTAGACACAAAAGTTTTATCAGAAAAACTCATCCAACTCCAAAATTCCCCAGGGTTTGAACTCGTGACCCCCTCAAAAGACTCACACGGTCTCAATGCTGCGCTATCACAGTTTTACACTCTATGATAAAATAACAGCCTCTTACTATGCCCACTGCTGGGCTAAGGCCTCCTCTCTCCATTTTTGGAGAGAACGATTGGAGCTAAGACCTACCACGCTGCTCCAATGCGGGTTGGTAGGTTACACATATCTCTAGAATTCTCTAGAGATTATGTAGGTTTCCTCACGATGTTTTCCTTCACCGAAAAGCGTGTTATAAATTGCAATTATCAATTAGACACAAATTTTTTAATAGAAAAACTCATTGGTGCCTGCCCGGGGTTTGAACCCATGTCGTCTCTAGAGAGTCGCTCGGTCTCACCGCTAGGCTATCACAGCTTCACTCTATGGTAAAAGTACTCAATAGTGTTTTTTTGGTATATGTGTGAAAAATTATTTGCTAGTTAATTCATCGTTAGAATACAAATTGAACTGCTTGCGGGGGCGGTGGGTGTCAGTTTTTGTTGTTTTTTAGCATTACGTACTCCGTTTAGTATAATATCGGAATGCCGTCCAAATGTCAAGTGTCGTGTGCAGAATGAGAGAAACAAAGCAATGATATACACAATGTTATTAACTGACTGTATCTTAAGATGTAGCCAGGTTTTTAGTTTTTAGATTATATTTGCGAACTATAAAGTTCAAATTTCACAGGTACGTTCTTTGAAAAATACGTGAAATGAAATAAATGCACATCTAATAAAAAAACGTCAATTTACCTTAGTCGCCTTTTACGCCACCTCGGTAAGAAATAAGGGTGGTCTATTCTACACATCCGGGTACCACACGGCGGGTCGAGTTACCTTAGTCGCCTTTTAAGACTGCTCGGTAAGAAATGTAAGTAGAATAGACTACCCTGGTCTATTCTACTCAGCCGGACGCCAACGGTATAAAAATCATTCTTAATGTAGATAGAATAAAATAATGAACGAAGAATATTAGTTTTATTATTGTGAAAAAGTGTATATGTGCCACTTTTTGTATACAGGATGTTCCCTTTTATATTCATACTGTTGGTCTTCTGCTTTCGGGACATACTGTACACGTCGAGCACCACTTTTTTTTCACGATAGTATAATTTTTTATTAGAAACATTACTGGTTTCGAACAACTGGGGATTGAATGTAGCGACTTATTGTCATCATCATTCTCCTGCCCTTATCCTACTCTAACTGGGGTCGGCACAACATGTTACAAACATGTTGTCACATGATTTGGCTACGTATTTTACGACCGGCCGCCTGCCTGAATGAGGGTGGTCTATTCTATGCAGCCGGATACCAAACGGCGCATACCTTAGTCGCCTCTTACGACACCTCGGTAAGAAAGGAGGGTGATCTATTCTATTCTGCTGGATACCACACGGTGTAATGTAGCGACTTATTGTATAAATACAAATATTTTGTATACTTTTGAAATAAAAATACCTTTAACTTGAAATCGAAACCGTACTTTTTATAACTTAAATATTTTAATTTTATTTTAATTTTATTAAACTTTTATACTTAAAAACTCTTTTTGGTTCGACCGATTGAACCGAAGATATCTCACATGTGGGACAAGTCATCAACCCACTGCACTATGAGTCTTAAAAAAAATCGAAAACACAATTTGCATAAACACCGACACCTCTGTATGCAAAAGCGAGTTTCTTTGTAGAGCATGGGAAAAAATAGAGATAAGCGGAAATCACACCGACTACATCCGCTTTAATGCAATTGTGTAAGACAGAAAAACTATCATGATGCAAGAGTTGTGATAGCCCAGCGTTGAGACTGTGCGACTCTTTCGATGGGGTCACGGGTTCAAATCCCGGGCAGGTACCAATGAGTTTTATAATATACTATAATATATATAATTTATAATCATCATCATTCTCCTGCCCTTAACCCACTCTAAGTGGGGTCGGCACAACATGTTACAAACATGTTGTCATATGATTTGGCTACGTATTTTACGACCGGCCGCCTGCCTGGCGTCAACTTACCTTAGTCGCCTTTTGCAACACCTCGGTAAGAAATGAGGCTGGTCTATTCTATGCAGCCGGATACCATACTGCATTTACCTTACTCGCCTCTTACGACACCTCGGTAAGAAAGGTGGGTGGTCTATTCTATTCTGCCGGATACCACACGGCTAAATATATATATAATTAATAATATTTTCTGTAAAAGAAAACAAGTAGCAGTAGGTCATCGCTGCTTGGATACAATCTGTAAACACCACGACGTTCAGCCGCTGTTAAACTTTGGTTTGGTTACTCGATCATTACATAGCCCAATTTGAATTTATTCACTCGTGTTTTTTATTCAATATAAAACTTTAAAAAACCAATTCGCTCGTTACATGTATAAGGAATCTAACATGTTCGAATTAACCTTTATATGTCATATGTTATATACATATTCATCGCGGTCGAGTTAGTTTTATTGTGGGAGAAAATCTGGTGACTTTTTTGTTAGGCTAACTGCAAGCGATACTACTTTTTATGCGCAAGTTTAATATTTTATTTTTCTATTTATAAATCGGCATATCCTAAAATCCTAAAGGAAAGGCTTTAATTTTTTTAAGCCACATGAATGATGTATTTATTCATAAAATGTACCAAAACTAATAATCTTAGCATTTGCATCAATACAAAACCTAAAACCTGTTGTCTTTATACCCTGGCATAGAGCTGTGATAGCCCAGCGGCGAGACCGAGCGACTCTTTCGAGGGGAACACGAGTTCAAACCCGGGCAGGCCCGTGCATCAATTAGTTTTTCTATTAAAACTCATGTCTCTAATTGATAATTGCAATTTATCGCACGCTTTTCGGTGAAGGAAAACATCGTGAGGAAACCTGAATATCTCTAGAGAATTCTGGAGATATGTGTAACCTACCAATCCGCATTGGAGCAGCGTGGTAGGTCGTAGCTCCAACCCTTCTCTCCAGAAACGGAGTGAGGAGGCTTATTCCCAGCAGTGGGATTGTAACAGGCCGCTACTTTACTTTACTTTTTATAAAGACGAAATTAATATGTTGTAAAAAATGTGTGTCACCCATTTATTCAACGACTATAGCATAATCATCATATATACCTATCTACTGGATCTATGGTTAAGTCTATTGTAGCAACAAAACAAAATCATCAGCATCGTTAACACAGCTAGGTCAAGACACACTCACGTTCTTGTTACAACGGTCCAAATTTAAATTTCATAGTATATCGATATAAATTTGAGCATAAGACGTCGAAAAATTGCTCATTGAATCTTGAATATATAATGTTTGGAACAGGTAAAATCAGACAATGTACAAATAATTTTTAAAAAGTCTAAAAGCTTTTACAGCGTCAACAGGCATCTAGTGTACAGACAGTACAGTATTGAGAAGAAACTCTACTAAGACACGTAATCCTCTGGACACCTTCCGAACCAGCAGTAGAGGTTGACGATTCAAAAGCGGTTGGTTAAAATTTACTTGATTAAAAATAAATTTTGAATTTAAATCGAATTTCAACCTAAGAGGGTCCGTAAGGTTCGATATCAACATTGGGCGGCGTGCAGTGAAAATATAAAGTATGACTGTAACTGCACGTCAAGCTCACTGATTCTCAATAGCAGTAATTTAAAGGCGCGACGTTTGTAACTCACAGGTAACATACTAATGTCTACAGTCTGTACGGGCCCCTAATGACTCGCTAGTATACATATGTACTAAGATTATAGTGGATTTATTTTTTAGCTAGATAAGTGTGGGACCAAAATAAGTTTTAGTTTTAAAATTAATATTCTAAACTGCTTCTAAATATTTCAATGAAAAGCTATTTTTTTTACTTTATAACGACGGAAACATAATATAAGCCGTGATAGCCTTGTAGTAGAATGTTCCAAAGGTCGACGGGCTCAAACTCCACGTGGATGGACGTGGTAATATTTTTTTATAACACGCGTGTGAAATCGATGGTGAAAGATTTTTTTTAAATTCGGAGTTCTAATTGAAGCTGTGACGAATGTCCATATATATATATATTCCAATAGGCAGCTCAGATGGTTTTTTCCCCGATATTTACTTATCAAAAAATTAACTGATGATGGTATAAGTATTCGTACTATGTAAACTAATAATACTGATGAACCACAGACAAAAAGATTACTTAACTAAATTATATTTAGTTTTGAAATCATGATATGATTTCAATGATGTGATAATAATATATTTGTAGTTTTGTGAACTTAATTTTGTCAAGGAACCGTTTATTAAAACGACAAAAAATATTTAACATATATGAATGGTGTATTAACATAAAAATTAACATTTTTTATTAACCCGATGTTAAGTACTAATCATTTGATTATATCTCTATGGATGATCCAAGGTATTGATAAGGAATATGTTATAAAACGGATAAGGTTACTAAATCAAAAAATATCATGTTTTCAATATACATAAATACTAATGTATACATATTACATAAGGGGAACTTTTAAAGTGAGACCCTTTGCGGAAAAGCTGACAGAATCACGACTGCGATGGTACGGCCATGTTATGAGGAGACCAGTGTACCATATGACCAAAAACAATTCTACCCCCGAATCACATGGGTAAAAACCATAGCTGACGACCTCAAAAGGGAGAACCGCCATCTCTGGAAAACCTTAGTTAGGAGAACCGACCCCAATTAAAAATGGGATAAAGGCCAGAACATGATGACTTATGTATTTAGGGAATAGGCAGCATGCAAGCATGCGGAAAAATAAGGTAAACACATCCCAGAGAATCTCTAGGCATATACTAGCTATTCCACATTTCACCGGAAGGCCAATGATGTAAATATCAATTAAACATATCGGTTTAAAAAAAAGATTTAATGTGGCAGTCAAAGTTCTAACAGACAAAATATATAATATGTCTGCTGTAAGTGCTTTAACAAGAATATAAATTTCTGAAGACCAAGTCTTCTATTGTTTTATAGTCTTAATTTAGGAGCTACAGAATTTTACTATATATTAATTATTTTACCTAATTTTATTAATATAATTTTACTATATTTTAATTATTTTAGCTAACTGTAACAGAGCTTTGGTCTCGTCCCACAAAGGCACGCCCAATGCGCTGTTACAGCCGCCAGTCTCCCTTAGCAATGGGAATATTCTCAAAGAGCTTGCGTCTCATGGATTCGTTCCGAACACATACCAGTAATATATGGTACACGTCCTCTACCTTATTACACACTGAACAGTTGGAAGAAGAAACTATCCCTATCATGTGTCTGAATTTATTTAATGGTATGTGTCCGGATCGTAGTCTCATTAAAAGGACAGTGTCTGTTCTATTCAGGGAGCAGTTGCTTACACGTGAACTTATTGGTTCAGACTGAATGGTACGATACCAAATTCCTTTTTGTTTTGACCTCTAGTCCAATACTCTTTCCAGTTATACAAATACTTCTATTGTTGTAAATGATAAAATTATAAATTCAAACACGTTCGATGAGTTTTTGCCTTATTTAAATCAAGAGATACCCTCTCTACTACTATAGAACAGAAGGTAAAAGGTCTATCATCTAAATGGTACGAATTAAGAAGATATTAAAAAAAATAGTTCATAAGTCTTAATTTTGAAGAAACAGAAAATCATAATTTAGCTGTCATGTATACACACAAATTTTTATTTTATTAGTAGTCAGCAAACGTAATGCGAATTCGCCTTTAATAACATCTTTCACTGCAAAGCTAAACAGTTTCGGGAGATAAAATCACTATACCCTTCTCGCCGCAGCTTGAATTGCCTCGTAGTTAGGCTTTGCTATATCATAATAGTAATTATAAGTCAATATAAAGATATTGGAGTAATTAGGTCCACAGCCTATTAAATTTACACCCTTGCCTTTGTAAAATCACAACATATCTTTCGACATAATCTTTTCATGTCAAGAGTCTTTGCTGACAATTCTTACTTCGTGATCTTCAATTTCGCATATATTTTCTTAAAATTTACCTAACTTTATAAACCTGATAGCTTTTCTCGTGTTTTTAAAATAGGCCACTTAAATTTACTAGGCCCGTCATTAGATATCTTATGACATGATGTCACTTGACCATTTGATTAAGTTGAATTAAAATGTTCAAATAAGACATAATTACCTAAATATTGAATCTGTTAATTAATATTTGACGATATTAATTCATCATCCTCCTGCCCTTATCCCACTCGAAGTAGGTCGGCACAACATGTTATAAACACGTTGTCACATGATTTGGCTAGGTATTTTACGACCGGCCGCCTGCCTGACGTCAACTTACCCTAGTCGTCTTTTACGACACCTCGGTAGGAAAGGAGGTTGGTCATATTTCATATTTATTTTGTAAGTCAGTTTTTGGCCTATTCTAGAGTATTCAAACGAAATAGTAATTGGAGCATAATTCAAAAATAGTGTTACCAAAATCTCTTTTTATATCTTGCTAGCTATACGCGCAGCTTCCCCCGTGGTGAAATCAGTATTTCAAAGCTTTTCCCACGTAAATCCTCTTATTTTATTCTGAGTAAAAATATAATAATAATAATAATAATATATAGGACATTTACACACACGGTCGTCCATCCCCAAAGTAAGTAACTTAATACTTGTGTTATGGGTGACGGACAACTGGTATTTATATACATATATAGTTTTAAATACATACTTAAATACATATATACACCCAGACTCGAAGAACCAACAAATTTTAAATAGAAAATGTTGGTTCTCGTCGGGAATCGAACCCACAACCCACGGAGCCGATGACAGGGTCACTGCCAACTGCGCCAACGGGCCAGTCAAATGAAAATTAAATAAAAGAAGGAAACTACCTACTACACTACCTGAAGTTTTGAACTTAAAAATAGTTATTGTGAGTTAACCATGAGCGATAGAGACATGCTGTCACAGACGTTTTTGTGGTGTTTTTGTGAATTCAAATTCAAAATATTATTTATTCAAGTAAACTTGTAAACAAGTGCTTTTGAATTGTCAACTTTACTGCTGGTTCGGAAAGCTGTTCCTACCGAGAAGAACCAGCAAGAAACTCGGCGGTTGCTCTTTTTAAAATATAAATCTTAAAACTAGTTACATTTAGTTATTACTGTCTTTTACAGGGTAGAAGTGCAGCTATATCCACACATCCTTATCATCTAAGTAATCTTTGACAGTATATTAGGCTTTCTGTATCAGCCTCCTTTTAACAGTGTTTTTAAAGTGTAATGGCATGGCCAAAATTGATTTCGGAGTTTTATTATAGAATCTTATACCCAAACCCAACGATTTACGTACTTTTGCTAGACGCAAAGCAGGAGTCGCAAGCTTATGTCGGTTCCTACTTTGTCTATTATATACATCACCTATCGTTTTATAATTATTTATATTTTTATGTACAAAAATTACATTGTTTAAAATATACTGTGAATCAAATGTAAGAATACCTATTTCCTTAAACTTCTCTCGCAGGGAATCACGCGGACTTAAATTGTAGATGCCGCTGATGAGATGTAGGTCTACAATTCCCTAGTACATTACTTTAGTGTATCTCTGTTGGTTTACGCGACAAGCGCGCGACCTCTTCAACACAATTTACATAAAACCGTAATGTTCTGAACCTTCCGGAAGAATTGCTCTACCGTTTAGCACAAACAGTACAAAAATTCATTCAGTAGATTTTGAGAAAATCGATAAAATACAGACAGACAGCTTTTAGGGATCTTGATTTATAATAAGTATAGACAGTTATAGATGTTTGATTTTATAATTTAAAGACTTTGTATTGCTCACTTTGATAATCACTCAGTGATTTATTATTGTGACACTGGTCTTTAAATGTTAAGATATTTTAAACGAAAGATTAATGAAGTTACTTAAAAGGGTATATCAATTCAACGAGAAAGCTTTAGTTATGTCTAGAAGCAGATATGACGCTTTTGAGACGTATGCATATTGGTTTATAACATCAATATGCTAAGTTTGATTCGTCCGCAATTAAGCGAGTGTTTCACGGATATCAAAGCAAGCTTGTAAAATAATGTCGGAATATAATTCGTAAATTTAAATGCAAATATTGAAAGATAACGTTGTGTTCGCTCGTCGTTGACAGATAGATTTATTCAGATTGGACTTATATTCTAAACTTGTTACTAGAAACAAGTAAAGCTAAGAAAGGCTTTTATCGAACATTGCATTAGTTTTTTGCGAGTTCCAGACAAAAACAAGGCGGCCTTAAGTGTTAACATTTGATATAACTGGTTTAACGTCGTTCTAAATTAGACGCGTTATCTTGTTTTAGAAAAAACAAAACCGCTCTAAATTAACTTTGCATCCTGATAAGTTGCTCGCGTACAAAAGCTTGTGTGAGGAGTCCCGTGTTTCGTTGATTTTTGTCATTTATGAGGATTTCCTTTTCGAAGCAATACCTATACTTTTTATCAAACAAAGTTGTATGGGATCGATTTACTCAAAACCTACTGAATAAATCTTTCGACGATTTTTACTACAAAGTTGTGCTATTCTTCCTATGGTTTAGGTAAATAGTATAATAGTGTATATCGGTATTATGTTACTTGTGTTGAAGAGATCGCGCAGTTGTTAAAGAGCTTAATTTCGGGAACTTTAATTGCTTTCGCTGCGTAAACCAGCAGAGATACGCTAAAGTAATGTAGTAGAGATAAGTAAATCTATAAAAATGCTACATAAAATTTGCGATAGCATGTGTTTATCTCTCACAGTTAACTCACAATAACTATTTTTATGCTCGAAATTTCCATTCGGGATAAATTTTGTTACACGCTGATTTACATAGTTCTCTATAATATGTTACACTATTAAAGGAATCATATGTACTCCAAATTGACTATGGCAGCGAAAGTACTCGTAGATATTAACATATACAAGGCAGTAATAACTAAATGTAACTAGTTATAAGAATTATATTTTGAAAAGAGGAACCGCCTAGTTTCTTGCTGGTTCTTCTCGGTAGGTTGCTTCTAGTAAAAAAACTTCAAATTGAAAGGACAAAGCGTATTTGGCGTTGAATAGCGACGATGACCTAAGTCGTCGATATAGTAGGATATGAGTAGGAAATGACCGACCTCTGTGAAAAAAAACGAAGACTAGGCTTCCTAAGTGAAGACGCCCTATGAGAATGCAATGTACACAAAAGTTATGATAGAATCATTTTGCTATAATCCGCGTTTTAAGACACCACCACCAGGTGAAATTTTGTGATACGGGCGGTAGGTAATCCTGCATGTATAAGGTATGAGAACGGTTTTCCTACACTTAGCGTAACATAGATTTTTTTAACAAACGTGGATTATGACACAATAATTCTATCATAACTTTTGTATTATGGAATTCCGCATTAAAAAAAACCTATTTCTAAAATTATGCATGTGTGTTTGTATTGAAGATTTTGATTCACAGACAGATTCTACCGGACGCTGCTAGATTTGAAAATGCTGCAGAACGGATTCTCTACGTAAGAGTTCATGAAGATTTAAGGGAGATAAGCTCACGGTGAGTAATAAGCTGTGATAGCCCAGTGGGGAAACCACGCGACTCTTTTGAGGGTGTCACGAGTTCAAAACCCGGGCAGGCACCAATGAGTTTTTCTATTAATACTTATGTGTCTAATTGAAAATTTAGCACACGGTTTTGGATGAAGGAAAATTTCATGAGGAAACCTGCATATCTCTAGAGAATTCTGGGGGTATGTATAACCTACCAATCCGTATTAAAGCAGCGTGGTAGGTTTTAGCTCCACCCTTTTCTCCAGAAACGGAGAGAGGAGGCCTATGCCCAATAGTGGGATGATAACAGGCCGTTACTTTCCTTTTTTTTGAGCCCACAGCGAAATTTAAACGAGTCAACTTCAGCTTGGCTTACTTAAGCTTATTACTTGGCCGCCAACCGGTTTTAATGGCGACCGAAGTAACAGGTCATCATATAGCTGTCTAATCGCTAATTATAACTTTGTCGTGAGAAAAAACACTCATTTGGATCGCTTTCTAACGACCGACAGATCAGATGTACTTCGACGTTACAGATTGAACCGGTTTCAAAAATCGCCAAATAGATTATATTGCAAAAATTAACATAATTGACCGTTCAACGTTGTAGGTTTTACTCAACTGAAATACCGATTCCGATAACTCAATTTAAATGAAACAAGTCAAGTTAAAAATGCTTTTTACTGACCCGTTGGCGCAGTGGGTAGTGGTCTTGACTCAAGCTCCACGGGTCGCGGGTTTGATTCCCGCCGAGGGCCAACATTTCCTATACAATTATTTGTTCTTCGAGCCTGGGTGTATATTTGTATTTAAGTATGTATTTAAAATTATATATGTAGAATATCTACCAGTTGTTCGTCACTCATAACAGAAGTATTAAGTTACTTACTTTGGAGACGGACCACCGTGTGTGTAAATGTTCCATATATTTATTTATTTAATTTGTTGGTTCTTCGAGCCTGGATGTATATTTGTATTTAAGTATGTATTTAAAATTATATATGTAGAATATCTACCAGTTGTTGGTTACCCATAACACAAGTATTAAGTTACTTACTTTGAGGCCGGACGGTCGTGTGTGTGTCTCATATTATTATTATTTTTTTAAAAAGCTCTTTACAAAAAATCACGTCCCTATTATTAACCGTTGAGGAGTTCCGTAGTCTTGAGCAGCATCAGGTCATTTTTATCATAAACATACATTCTTATCGGGACTGAACCAGTATGTAAAATTTCAGCTCAATCAGACACCGGGAAGTGGGTCAAATTTAACTCGCAAGGTTCCACCTCTACATACATTTAACAAAGCTTTAAAAATTTTGTTTAATTTTACAACGTCTTTTGCTTAGATTATTTTTCCAATACAATTCGTATGACATATATTAAACACTTTAACAAAAGTTTAAAAAACCACAGGTGTGGAATTCGCACTAGTTCATAAACATTATATTCATAAAAAAATAATATAGGTTTTTTAAAAGCATTTTTTAATCATTATTAATGCCCATTGAGTTAAACATACAATCATTTATAGAATAATATAAAACTAATAATAACATTATTTTGGTATAATCCGCGAGTACGTAAATAGAAATTAAAAAATAAATATATGTTAATGTCTTACCACCATAATAACTTCTCATACGTCTAGCACCTTTTGAATGGTGTATATTGCACTCTTATTATTAAAGTGACCGAATTATAAAAAAAACCTTAAAAAGTTAAAAAGACCCATAACTTGGAAGACCATGAAAATTTTCACTAGTTTTTCTTTAATAGTACGAAGCGTAATGTCAGAGACTGCATTGTAGTTATTATTACAATGTATCTTACTCAATTGGTTTGCTTACAGAAATGTCGCACGCTTAATATTAAAGTGACCTAACTCAAAAACCGTTGCTTTGTGGCAAATTTAAGTAAAGCTAATAGCGCCTATATATGATGCTAATACGCTAGTAGCGCCTATATAACTTGTAATAACTTGTAAGGAGACCCATAATTTGGAATAGCAAGGTTTTTTAATTTAGTGTGATGTAATAGATTGCATTGAATTAAGGACTACAATGTAATTTATAGAATTAGGCATTACTTTGCGGAGATCCATAATACAAAAGTAATAATAAAAATTATTTTGCTACAATCCGCGATACAAATCGGGTCGTATCGCGGATTATAGCAAAATAATTTTTATTACACACTTTTGATTACAATGTATCTAAATCAATTGAGACTAATTTTGAATTCGGGCAGTTTAATACTAATATATCAAAAGTAATAATTATTTTGCTATAATCCGCGATACAGTAAATAGAAAATATATATAGTGCTAAACGTATAGTGGCATAACTTACCGATTTTGTCGTGGAGTCTATCTCCTGATGATGCTTCGGTTGCGGGGCGAAACGATTGTTGAGTTTGTGATAGTGAACGTGCGTAGTGCTTGTGTATTGTGGTGGCAGTGGTGGAGGTTTGTGCATGTGTTTTTACGAATCCTTCATGTATCGGGTATGAAAAAAACGGATAGTCCACTATACATTTAGCACTATATATATTTTCTATTTACTAATATAATATATCGTTAATTTATTGAGAAAGTCTCGCCTTAGTGGATATAAAACTAGTATCTGTTTTATATTCTAAACTACTTAAAACCGATAATTAACCGATATTATCATGATGCGGCCATTTTTTTTTACCAATAAAATAAAATACTCGGTTATTAATGATTTAACGTATCCGGTAGTTTTATAGAACCCGTTTCGGTGATCTGAATTAAAATATATAACGAAAAGGTTGTGTAAATATTTGTATAACTTTTGGCGGCGTTTTGAAATTAAATTTTAATAAGAATCCAGTAAAAAATCGATGATAACTATGGTATAGAAGCGCGTTATAGACAAAAGGATAGACGCAGCATCGAACAAAATATGGAGGAACACAAGGCTTAGACAATCAAAGTGTTTCTCAAATCTTTAGACATAAAGATAACTAAACTGCTTATGCTGAGTGAATGTATGCTGTTAGCCCTAACGGCTTTTACAGCGTCACCCGGCGGGACGGGCGAGCGCAGAAGCATCGCCGTGGTTGCGAAATGCAGAGAGTAGAGCGCAGAAACTCTACTAGAGTCGGGGAACTTCATCCTAAGGGTGCCTGCTGCGAGGCCGGACCACGGCTTAGGGCGACGCGTAGTGGAGGGCTGATGTATGACTTTGATTAGTCATTGCGACGTCAGAAGGGTGGCGAGAAGCCACGACCGACCGACGTCAGAAAACTAGGACCTCGTCTTCGCCGGCGAAGCCACTGTGTGTGTATTACGTGTTTCTGTGTTTGCGATCATTATTTGATCGTCAGGGTCATATAGGACGCTTTTTGGAGACCTATATTTTCGGTGGTCAGACCTAACTGGGATGTAGGTTGAAGCAACTGAAATAAGGTGGTTCGGGTGTACCTCAGACTTCTCGAAGTAAGATTTCGAAAAACGTTTAAAGAGGTAAGTAATGGTAGGGAGGTCGAGGTTTCTATGAAGGTCAACGTTGTGCATGAACCACGGACAACCAGTGGCTGTCCGCATGAATCGGTTCTGTAGTCTATGGAGCGTGTGCAATCTGACCTTTGAAACATGCGCGAACGCAACGCTCGCATAGGCCATTATTGGTCTTATGCAAGTTTTGTAGAGTGTCACTTTGTTGCGGAGCGACATCTTACTTTTCTTGTTCAAAACATCGGATAAATGTAGCAATTATTACAGGCATTACTATTGGGTACTGCCTGTTAAACAGATGCCTGAAATAATGGTGTTATCCTATTGTAATGAGGCTGTCATCAAAAGAAACAAGGTAATGCATATAGCAGTCTAAAGTTTCTACGAGAACTCAAATTACTAAGAGTTTCTAAGTGTTTATATATATAATAAAAAACTGAGCTATAACGAAGCATGTACGGATAAGATTATATAATAAAATTTCACTCAATGTTCGATTTCTGAGTAACGCGTTTAATAGTACCATTTTCGTTTAACTATCAATTTATCGTGACAGTTAAATTAAAACATGCTTCCTGTTTTTAACACCTTAGCGGTCTGACAAACTGGTTAGTGGTTACACTTTTTTAATGAGATACTTTTAGATCTAAAAAATACGTCATATTATAAAGTGACGGTAGTTCGACAACATAATATCAGACAGACATCTACCAACTCAGTCGAAATTCATGGGTTACTGGAAAGTGACCGACAAGTATTCTTGTATTTTTTTATGTACATACTAAAGATAACTTATGCCCGCCGTATGGTATCCGGCTTAGTAGAATAAACCACCCTCATTTCTTACGAGATGTCGTAAAAGGCCACTAAGGTAAGTTGACCCACCGTGTGGTATCCGGTTAAGTAGAAGAGACCACCCTCTTTCCTACCGATGGGTCGTAAAATACGACTAAGGTAAGTTGACGTCAGGCAGGCGGCGGGTCGTAAAATACGTAGCCAAATCATGTGATGACATGTTTGTAACATGTTGGGCCAACCCCACTTAGAGTGGGATTAGGGTAGGAGGATGATGACAAAAGATAACTTATAATTACCATTGAAATCCATTCTTGCAGCATGCGGATGCATTTTTCTGATTGGAAGACATTTTTCGATCACAAAAATGTATTTAATATCTTTCTTTTGTACAAATTTCTTACATAGTAAAACAGTATATAGTACACAGTACAACAGTACTTATGCAATACAACAGTATATCTTACAGGAATACCGTTCAATTCAGTCATTAGCATACATAAAGTCATTTCAAACTAATAACTGGCCATTACTTTAAGTAGTAATAAGATCCGAGTAGTAAATGAAAGATTGCGTAGTGATTCAAATACAGACTACCGAATCTATTAGCCTACGGAGCGTAATGTGGAGTCGGTCTAGACTCCGCATGAGTCTATCTACAACCTTTTCGAAGTTTAGCGATTACGGTACAATGTCCCAAACCTATATATGAATATAAAAGAGAAAGTATGTAAGTTTGTTCTTTATAGAATCCGCGACAGCTGGACCGATTTTAATTAAATATTCACAAATTTTTTAGATTGATCCAGCGGATAATTCTGTAAAGTTTGATGGCGATTTTTTAACTGATAATAGCAGTTTTATTCCGGGGGGGGGGGGGGAACAAGACCAACGCGTGTCCGCAAATATAAATTAAAAAAGATAAATATTTACGAAGACACTAGTTTCGAACCGCGACTTCATAGATGACACGGACTTTAGAATGAAAATAAAAACGCCTATGTCACTCTACACCCCATCAAATATCTTCATATCAAAAATTGCAATGTAGCGTCCTTTGAACGTCAAGGAAAAAGTAATAAAAAAACTTTCGCAGTTATAATATCAAAGCTTGGACGATAAAGTCTATTTCTTATAAAGCTTCACTCAGGATTTTTATCACCTTTTCGAGGTTGTTAAATTTGTTCTTAAAACATGCATATTTTGCAAAAATAGTGAAACTAATATCTTGCTATAATCCGCGATAAAAGAAAATATGTAATGTAATATGTAATGCTTAATGTAGAGTGTAATATCCATTGTCCTACCTGATTCACCACAATACACACGTACTGCACGTATTCACTACCACAATCTCAACAATCGTTTCATCCCGTAACTGAAGCATCGTCAGGAAGTTGACTCCACGACAAAATCGCAGTACCTAATAAAATTTTCACCAGCAAAAATTATATAGTGCTCAGATAGTTTTCGCGAATATTGAGAACAGGAATTTTAATTCACGCTACGTAAAATAGAGGACTTTGGATGTATATTAAATCGGAGATCGGATATACTATCGGAGATTAATAGTTTCATTAATCTCCGATAGTATATTCGAATTCGAAATCAAAACAATTAACGTAACTTATCACAACATCCGCTTATCATAATAAACAAAATTATACAATTACTGTAGGTACACCTTTATTATATAACTCGTTGATAGTTAAGATAAAGATAGATAGGTGGACACCTTATCTTTAACTTTAAAGATTAGTGACATCGCAAGATTATAAATTATAGTTATGTTCAACTTTGAGGATTAATTATTCTGGTTGTTTATCACGTACGCAGGAAATATTAAAACGATTTTTTATAATGAATTTAACTTTTCTCCAGTTTTAAGTGTCTCTCTAGTAGGATTTTTTTCGACGTTGACAAACGCCTCTAAGGGCCAAACTCACTCATGTCAAGTGTAGTGGCTTCGGGATTCGCTTTTACAATAAAATTCCGGAATCCATACTAGACCAGTCCACAGAAAGGTTTAAATTAAGATTAAGAGATATGCTTATACCTAAAACATATTACAAAATTCAAAATTATTTAAACGATAAAAATGCTTGGATTTGAAAATCCTTTCAGCTTCGTACGAGCTTGAGGTATAATAATGTAAAATTGAAAATGTTTAAACGATTGACCGCCGAGTTTCTTGCTGGTTTTTTTCTGTAAGAGCAACGTTCCGAACCAGTTGTAGCTTCATTGTTCATGGAATGTGTTGGAAACTGTGTAGACTTATCAATAGGTGGACGGAAGACTAATAAATTATAAGTAGTAGTCGCGGCGGGATACTAAAGCTAGGCGGTTCAACAGCGTTCATGTCCAACAGCGGATTTCTAGTGATGAAGGGGAGAGAGAAAAAGAATAAAACTCATATGTGCTTGCGAGGGGTTTGAATATGCCGACCATTTATAACAAAACACGTGTTTCTTACGTTTGGCGGGTTTGGATTAACAAGAGTAATAGCCCAACAATAATACAATCGGAATAAAGTTGGATGCAGGTAACTGCTTGTCTATATCTCACTACTGATTATAGATTGATACTCAAAAAGGCAAAGTCATATACATATGATTCTTTATATATGTATATATAGTTAGTTGTTCTTAGGTGTTATAAAAAAAGGCGGGAAAATATTCTCTGGCCTCTTATACATGATCACAAAAGTGATCTGTGGAGAAGCAAAAGTTTCAAAGTGTCATTCAATAATTTAGGTCTTTTCAATTTATACATAAGTTATTTTGCTATAATCCGCGATGCAGTAAATGGAAAATATATATAGTGCTAAATGTATGACTATCCGTTTTTTTCATACCTGATACATGCAGGATTCGTAAAAACCCATGCACAAACCTCCACCACTGCCACCACAATACACAAGAACTCCACACGTTGACTACCACAAACTCAACAATCGTTTCGCCCCGCAACCGAAGCATAATCAGGAGATAGACTCCACGACAAAATCGCAAAGCGAAGCATTATCCAAACAAGCATTGTTATATAGTAATCGGTTCAACCCTCACCATTTATTTTACCTCTAAACACGTGCAACAAGCTTGGACTTGAAACATTTATCTGATCATTAATGAGGGTGCCATTGTTATGCTTAATGATTTCTAATTGTTCCAAAATATTTAATTTCACACTTTTTTCACAGGTGTGCAGGATTTCGAAACAATGATCATTAGGAATTTTATGACCGCTTTCTAACAAATGTTTAGCGAAATGTGAATTCTGTGGCTTATTCCTGAAAGCGACCATATGTTCTTTAAAATGGGTTTCAATTGATCTTTACTACGGATTGTGGATCAATATAAACTGTTATTACCAAGTTGACATGTAAATTTTTAAAGCATATCACTATCACTAGCCTCATGCCAGTGGGAAATGGAAATGCCTATTGATGAGGCTCTGGCAACAGACAAGTGAAGAAGATCAGCCTGCAACTGATAACGAACAACTGTGTTATTGAGCCTATACAAACTGTTTGTCAACTGCATAGTGGCAATGATCATCAGTACTTAAAGCAGAAAAAAATAAAAAATGAGGTTTACTTAGAATAGCAGGACTTTGAACACATTACATAAGAAGTAAATAAGATTTACTTTATATTCAATATGAAGCTAACATTCATTTCATATAATTATTGAACACATAAATTCTGTTAAATATCTGGAAGAGTAAAGAAAGAAAACAAATAGACTTTCTGAAAAGCATTTAATGTGAAAATTTGAAAAAAGAAATAATTCTTACAGAGAAAAATTTTTGTTTTTCAAAATCTGTTCTTATTAATTAGCTATTTATTTGTAAATTATTTTTTTCAAGATTTATTTTAAAGTTAATAAAAAAAATGATGTATCTTAATAAAAAAAAAGCAAACTGGTCAATCTTTTTCTTTTCAACCCTTATAAGATTACAGGAATAATATTAAGCTTTGTCCTGTATTCCATATTTACATATAAAATAAATTATTGTTATGTTCAAATTGGAATTTCAGAAAATTATATCTGCTTTTATATAATAAAAAAATATCATTTAATAAATTGTATTATATAATCCTATTTTTATCAGTTCACTGATGAATTAAACTGATGAATATAAAACTGCCAAATCAAAAAAATTTACCACTCCAACTCACAAACAAATCTTTCGCAATAATTTTAAAATATATAAAAAACCTCTTAACACTGAATGTATTAGAAAAGATGTAAATTGATAAATATTCTGGTTTAATCTATTTTATTTTCCTCTCAAAACCTTGAACAGAAGTTGTAACCAGTTTATAGCATGCATTATCGTTTTATTATTTTTATGTTAATATTAAATAGTTACAGTATTTGAACATTTAACACTATAATTATAGCTATCATATATAAAATGAAATAAAATATTACAAATAAAGAAATAGAAAAAAGGTATATTTAAAAAATTGAAATAAATAAAAAACCTTATTCAAAACAAGATTATATTTCTTCAAGAGAAATTCTAGTATCAGATAAACAAACTCCTGATTACAAAGCACTAGCATTTCTTTGTAGATAAAGGAAATGCTATGAATTAAAAATTTTAAAATTTATATATAGTTAATATGCATGCAGAATTTAAAACATATTATAGTACTTACATTTAGAAATTCAAATTGGATCCATTTTCGTTTTAAAACTTCGGAAACAATCCTTTCATTACTTAAAAATCATTTCATTACACGATAAATAAAATATACGACCTCTTGATTTTTTAAAGATAATTATGAATATCGGTTAAGGTATTTTATCAAACAGTTTAGAGCCAATGATAGGTTTAAATATGAATTTTGTACTAATTGAGATAACACCACAATTACGTACGATAAGTAAACGACTTTGGGTTTGTATCACTGCAAAAGCCGAAAATATACAGCCGGTTAGTGTTCGACAAATATATGCGGCGAAGAGACGAATCGTAATAAAATTATACACGGCATAGCGTCAAATTACGCGTCTCTCGCCTTTAGTTAAAAGGTTAACAGGCAATTGACTACAGTTTTTTTTAATCAGTTAAAAATAAGGACATTCAACGATCATATCGCAATTTTTATTAACTCACCGATGCTAGCGGGCCGCATTCCACCGTTCTCGAAGTGCGTGGGCTCGTATTTTCATCTTGTTCACGTAATACCACTTCACGAATTACTAATATTTTGTATCAAAATGCAAGGAGATATAAAAAAATAAGATGACCACTGTTACATTGAAACTGTCAAAATTGAACTTCACTCAAGTGGTCGTGCCAAGTACCATAGACAAAACCGTTTTATTTATAGATTTTAGTTATCCTACTCGACAATAGACGTCGTTAGTAGTTAATTTTTAGGCAGTACGTATCTCTTTAATAAAATAAAATTACAAAACGGTTTATTATGATCCCTATTGTTACAATAATAATTAATAGTGTCATTTTTCTATAAAAAAATATTTCGAAATCTAACAAATAAATAAAAAAATTCATACCCTTTTTATTTTTAGTTTTGTGATGCGACGTCCGATGAAGTTACTGCATATTTGTACCGTAACCTAATATTTCGTGTTATTTGAATATTTCAGTTATGAATATCTCATTTAATATGGATAATAATAAAATTTATAGAGCAAGCATGTTTCTTTGGGCAGAACGAAAAAGTAAGTCGTAAGAAAAGGTATTTATGTTATCGATTTTTATACCGATCGATGACATTTTTAAAAATATTTTTATTGCATTGAGACTTCCATAAAAATTTGACAGCGGGAGTAACTATTATTACAGTTTTATGTTTCTTAGTAAATGATGTTTTGATTAAGATCATTGTTGTTTATTGAAGAATTATTAATTGTTAATTGAGGAATTCAATAATTTACTGAATTTTTCACTAGAAAACAAAGCCCTGTTTTAAATCAACGCTCGTATACATACTGACATCCTGGCTCAAAGAGATTTAGATATATGAAAATTTATGTATATGTTATTTCTTTTTGATGGTTTATCTATCAATATCCTAGATAAATTATGTTTATATATTTTCTATTATCACAATACTCATAAAAGGCTTGGCTGGTCTTTCGTATAAAGAATTAGGTTAACAATTTAATGCAGTAATGCAGTAAGCATTCTTGGGACCTTTCCACGTGAACATAGATAGATTGTAAATTATTTATCATAGATAAATTTTAGAGGTAGGTATAGCTTGATTTACTTGATTAACTTTACTTTTAATAACTCCACGCTATAGAGACTACTAAAAGATGTAACATAACACCGGATGTAAAACCAATTAGATATAAGGGCAACGAGACAAAAATAAAAATAAAAAAAGAACGGCAACCTAAGCCTAATCTGTGGATGACTTTTAAAAACAAAACAATAGCGGGCCATAGACAATCGCCAAATTTCCAAACAAACGCAATGGCTACGATATTATCTTCTAAAAAACAAAGACCGATCTATATTCATGACACAGTGCATGGGAGGTTGAAGTTTGTGTGTTGCTGTTTCAAACAAAATTATAAATACACAGTTTTAGCTTATCAACTAAACAATAAAGAATTAACGTATTTTTAGGTCTAGTTATTGCCGAATTAAGAACCATTGGTTTATTGTTAAAATATTGCTTAAAAATTTGAAACATTGAGATCATGATTCAGTTGCCAAATTTAGTTAAAATAGCTTAAGGAAATCCCTTACTTTATGGTGTTTTCGGTTTTGTAGTACGTTTCCGTTACTTCAAAAGTTTTTATCGCGGTTTATAGCAAAATATTTTATTATTACTTTTTTAGAAACTTATAGTTTCTAAAAAAGTAAGAACTATTTTGCTGTAATCCGCGCGGGTTAAGCGGTTGCATGCAAAGCTAATTTGTATGAAGGGGGAAAAATTCACGTACCTTACACATGCGGGACAAGTCACTACATACATCCCAAGACGCCTCCACCAGCAACAATGCACTCAAGCAATACACACAACCACCACCAAAATCTCGACGATCGTTTCGCCTCGAAATCGAAGTACATCAGGAGAATGGGCTCCACAACAAAATCGTAATGCAATACGAGCCTATCCTCTTGAATTTTTAACTTTTCCTCAATTTAATGTATGGATAATTATAATATTCAAATATATTTGTGAATATTGCTCATATTAAACCGTGGGCATCCCATGGACCTACAAAATACCATCAACAAAAAGATGATGACAACAAAAATTGCAAGAGAATATTATTAGTACATAATATTAGTAACGGATTACCCAGAATGCAGTGCAGTGCATAAATTAATAAGTTATCTTTGTTCCTCGTTAGGCAACCATTGGCTCATTATATTTCATAGAGTTAATTAATATACTAGAGAGGAAGTCATAGGCAAGCCTATAAGTGACACACTAAATAATGAGAGGGAGATAAAACTCATATATATCTCTTCGTCTAATCACGCATAAAAAAGAAAGACAGATAATAAGTTTTGTTTATTTCTCCCTTATTGTCTATGGACACATTTTACGCTTACTCCCCTACTTTAGTATATTGATACTTCTATGTTATATTCAACACTGCTTTATTACTCGCATAGAGTTATTAGATTAGGAAAGTCAATGAAATAAATAAAAGAAAGCAAATGAGGGTGATTTATCTCTCTTTTTTGTGTGTGATTAGACAAAGATGACATCTTTTCTCTCATTAATTATTATCTCATTGTCACTTACTGGCCTGCATACGACTTCCATGCTCAAGTATAATAACTTAATGATTACTCGACAGTCAGTTAAAATTTATTGCTATGGTAATTGAGCTGATACTACGTGCCGGTAGCACTGCTTATTACAGCAATTATTGCCCTGTAGGCCTATCACGAACTTTTAGAAAACAATTCAAAGTCAGTAGCTAAACTAAACCGCTTTCTTTACGTACCATGAAGTGTGTATTGCACTGGGGTCTCAATGTTTGAAAAGGAAAACGTTATATGAACTATAGATAACTCTTTCTCTCTTACTCAAATATTTTTAGGACGCATTACGAACGGTGATTCGGCAACGACTTAATGTGTGCGTCTTTAAGACGTCATTGCATGAAAAAGCAAAACAATTCAGTTTGTCTTCAATTGAGTCGCAATAAGAGTTCATGGTAGGCCTGCTGTTATCACATAGTAAGTGTAGGTGTCTCTTTGTATGTGACGTCGTGAATCTTAGACTGAACAGTCGAGCAATATCATATTAAACAATAAATATAAATAATCATAAGAACACGACTATAAAAGAAACTAGAAAAACCTGCCTGCGCCCCCGCACGAAAATCATACGTATTCCCGCGTGAGTTAGTCTAGCTAATAGTAAAGTGGAAAGTGACAAAACAATATGTAAATATCATTATTTAGTGGTGCCGAGTCATCCAACCAATTTGTTCTGGGTTCGACATTTGCTTATTGAGACAGGGGACGGCGTGGAGTAGACTTTCTATACTTATTATAAAACAAAGTCCCCAAAAGCTGTCTGTGTGTTTGTGTGTGTACTGAACGGATTTTTGTACGGTTTTTACTAAAAGGTAATGCAATTGCATTTCCTTTTAGTAAGACCTACTTCCGGAAGCTTTAGGTTAATAGTACATAACGGTTTTTTGTTAATTTTGTTAAAAAGATCGCTTATCGCTTTAGTCGCGTTCGCTGACTAAAGTAATAGAGATACATTAAAGTAATGTACTAGAGAATTATAGATCTACAAAATCCTACAAAAAAGTCCGCGACAGCATGTCTCTATCTTTTATGGTTAGCTTACAATAACTGCTTTTATGTTCAAAATTTCAATTAAATACACAGATTTCCACGCCGCCGCAACTGCATGCGCAGCTAGTAATAAAGGTTTTTTCCGTAAAAGGCTATTATATACGCTAACGGATTATGTTTCATTTAAATCTTACGTATGACAAATAGCAAAGTAAAGTAATAGCCTGTTAATATCCCACTGCTGGGAATAAGCCTCCTCTCTCCGTTTTTTGGAGAGAAGGATTGGAGCTAAGACCTACCACGCTGCTACAATGCGGATTGTTAGGTTACACATATCCCTAGAATTCCCTAGAGATATGCAGGTTTCCTCACAATGTTTTCCTTCACCGAAAAGCATATGATAAATTGCAAATATCAATAAGACACATAAGTTTTATTAGACAAACTCATTGATGCCTGCCCGGGTTTGAACCCATATTCGTCTCTAGAGAGTCGCACGGTCTCACCACTGAGCTATCACAGCTTCTGACGGATGACAAATAGGACTTAACTTAAAATATGGCAATCCGTAGCCGAACTGGTTAAAACTTTATTTCGGCATACAGCGACAGACAAGTGAGACATGTGATTTAATTACTATTTTCTATAAGAAAATAACGTTAATATAAAATTATCATTAGTACAATATAATAATAATCTATAAGGCTCTAAAGTGTACCTCTCTGTGTTAATGAGTTTGAAAATTAAGTTTTAATAATATGTATTAGTGTGTGTAGGTAAGTATGTGAGGGTGTGTTCTTTAAAATACAACTTATTAGTTTGGTAGCAAAAGTCTGCACTCTGAAAGTTATCTGTAAATATCTGTTGTCACAGCTGACTGACATGATAAAGGCTTAAGTACGCATTCAGAAATTGTACAGTTTACAGCACTTGCGCAGATTTGCCTTTGTTTAATACAAAGGCAAACGACACTGACACGATCCTGACACGATGTATTTGCTTTCTCCCTTTAACAGAATTCCATGCTATTAGCGGGAAGAAATTGTGCTTTTATGTAATCGACTTTCTACAAGTTATATACAAAACAATTAGCTTTTTCGTTTCTCGTGCATTCAGTAGAAGTATGATGTAAATTAAACCTGGCATTTGTCTCGTAACATATATGTACTTATTATGGTCATATCTTAAGATTTTTTAAGGGTTAGGGGCATGTTGAACACGAGTACTCTACAGTTTACGCTACAACGTTGCTTTCCTTTGACTGGCCCGTTGGCGCAGTGGGTAATGACCCTGCCTTCAGCTCCGCGGGTCGCGGGTTCAATTCCCGCCGAAGGCCAAAATTTCCTATAAACAATTTTTTGGTTCTTCGAGCCTGGGTGTGTAATTGTATTTAAGAATGTATTTAAAAATATATATGTATATTCACCAGTTGTCCATCACCCATAACACAAGTATTAAGTTACTTACTTTGGGGATAGACAACCGTGTGTATGTTCCATATACATATTTACTTATTTATTTCCACCAGGCATGACGATCGCTTTATTGTTAGATAAATTGGGAGTCACTCAGTGTCCTCTTCTCTTTCGCCATCCATGATACAGCATAATTGTTTATTAGAATGTAGTGATATTTTGATAATTCATATACCTATGAAAATATACTTTTGTAAAATATACTTTGTTAGTTTCTGTTTTTAGACATAGACTATAATAATACAAATAATAAAGTGATATGGTTATAAAACCACTAAGGTGGAATTTAGTTTAAAATTTTGAATTAGTTTTTTTCGTGTATAATTTTGATTTGTAGGATTTTATTTTTATTTATATTCATACTATTTAACGAAGATTATATTTTTTAAAATTAAAATAAATGAAGTCGACTCTACAAATTGTTGCGATTGATCTGCATTTTGAAATTGGAACGACGCGATTCATAGACAATAATGATGGTATCGTTGGCCGTTTAGCATAGAACACGGTTTGGCAACCTGGCATTCAGCCGTTCAAATTAAATACATAGTTAACTTTAGACAATGTGTATTACATGGGCTATTAAAATAAAAAACCTGTTCATTCACAATATGCATACACAACTTATTTCGTGTATACCTTTTTGTGACTATGAATATGTTTAAATTGCAGCGTTAATTGAACGCCTATTCTGCGTAAATGATGATTTTTACTTATAATATTTCTAATCTATACTAATATTATAAAGAGGAAAGATTTGTATGTTTGTTACCTTTTCACGCAAAAGCTACTGGACCGATTTCAAAAATTCTTTCACCATTGGAAAGCTGGTTTTTCACTGAGCAACATAGGCTATATGTCATTTTCAAAAAAAATAGGGATCCCTAATAAAATTATAATAAGGTGTGAAAATTTTTGTCAAAACATCTTTCTTCGCGTGCGCTGCGAAAACTATTGATGATAGAACAAAAAAATGTTCTACAGTATTATAGAACGTATCAATATCCACAAAAAAGTCCGCGATACCATATGTCTAACTATTAGTTATGCCAATATAACTACTTTTTTACATTGTAAAAGTTGGTAAAAGTGCCGACAATAATCAAACCATTTTATTCATATCACTGTATTAATCCTTATCCCATTAAATGTGATAATATAATATTTTATGAATAACTGTTTCAATACCTGTAAAATACTTTATAAATTATTAAAATCCGACATCCCAATCAAAAGATTTTACGAATTTAAGAATGTAAATCGAAATCAAATAATGCCATAACAAACCTAACCTACCGTTATAGCAGGGCCTGCACTTGGTGAGTTAAGTCTTATTCCAAGAATACTAATGATACCCATTTTTTATAATTAAATAATCTACTTCGATTTCGTAGACTTTCTACTACCACGAGATCTGTATGGACGCGGGTGAAACCGCGGGGCTTTGCTAGTATATCTATAATTCTGGGTTTAAATGTCGAAAAGGACGAATAAAGACTTGTAGGGTAATGTGAAAAATGTCAAAGAAATAAGTTTTTAATATTTTGGTTTTTACAGCTATTTATAAAATTGAAATTTTGCGTTTGATATCTTTATACTTTCAGTAGTTTATATTTACGACGTAAAGATCTACGACGTAGAGTGACTGGTATGTGAAATTTAAGTCTAGACTATTTAAGTAAGCAGACAAAATTTTAAGTATATCATAACAACGATATTTTTGCTTTAGACTTGATTAATATATTTAAAAGCAGCTATTAAATTCTGAATAAGTGTATCTTGAATATTCAAAACGGGACGTTTATTCATAGAATAGTAATAAATAAATAAATAAATTTGACAAGTGTCCAATTTATTTATTTATTACTACTTAAGATACTTACTTTAGGGTCCGACCACAAAGTATCTTAATACTTGTGGTATGGATGACGGAAAACTGGTAGATATACAACATATATAATTTTAAATACATACTTAAATACAAATATATACCCAGGCTCGAAGAACCGACAAATTGTTTAAAGAAAATGTTGGCCCTCCGCGCGAAACGAACCCGTGACCCGCGGAGCTGAAAGCATGGTCACTACCCACTGCGCTAACGGGCCAGTAATAACTTTATTGACTACACATACGAGAGTAGGAGAGCTATAGGCAGGCCTGTAAGTGAGAATGTCACGATAAATAATGAGAGGGAAAATGAAACTTGAATACTTATCTCGGTCTAACCTATAAAAAAAAGAGAGATACATGCAGTTTCATTTGCTTTCTTTTTATTATAGGGCTCCTTTTTAGGACATAGCTAATAAATTTTTAAATAAGAAAGGATATATAGTGTTATTTGTCCTTAACTTTAGTAATGCCGGAAATTCACGATTGTTCCACTATTCTTGTAATCACTCGATAAAATCGTGTCCAAATTTTTGTCTCGTTTCAATAACCCATTCCCGGTTCTATCGAAACTGATTAGAATTCATGGTGTGAGCGTATCGGAAGCAATGATATATTTTATGACCTGTAATAGAGTTACGTCATCGGTTTTTTATCATTCTGTCACATAAGAACGCAGCTGATTTCGATTTAGTCCATTGTTTATAATATCAGTCTGTAGCCAAACGTAGTCAACTCTCGCAGTGACATGAACTGGAGTTTCTGCTATCGGTAACTCTGCAATTAACTGATTCTATTAGTTCAACTTGTATATTTGGCATACGTCTATAGTATCACCTTCGAGAGAAATTAAAATACTTAGGTAATAGGTGTATTTACTTTACAAAAGTAATAATAAAATTATTTTGCTATAATCCGCGATACAGTAAATAGAAAAATATATAGTGCTAAATGTATAGTGGACTATCCGTTTTTGCATACCCGTTACATGAAGGGTTCGTAAAAACACATGCACAAACCTCCATCACTGAGACTACAATACACAAGCACTACACACGTTCACTATCACAAACTCAACAATCGTTTTACCTAACCTAACCTAACGCCTAAAATCGAACGAAATCGTGTGAACAGATACCTGGATACCCATTTGTTTCATTTCGACGTATTTTTAACACACGGTACAAAACCTCTCGTGCGTACAAGGGGTTAAGTTTCGAACACACCCTGTTCTACAGATAAGAACAGTTTGTGAAGAAAAATAAAGCCTTATTTTGAATAAGGTCACTTTTACACTAAAGCATGCGATGTGTACTAGAAGAAATATAAGGCGAAATATAAGAGTGTATTGTGTACTTGATGTATTTTTTTTAAATATATTATTTGTTCTAAAGACTTTCTCGGCTTCACCAGCTGGGAAGGTTAATGCTATAATATCGTTGTAGGTGCGATATACGGCAATAGAGTACCTACATAAATTCTGGTGTCAGAAGAGTCGTCCTAAAGGTGCGAAGAACATTGTGGGTTAGGATAATGAGTAATAAGGGACATGCATAGTCCGTCCATCATAATAACGTTATAGCATATCGGCCATACCTTATTGACTTAGGACTTATGGACTATTATCACGTTGAATGCGGCAAACCACAGCCTATAAGGCGGTAAAACGAAAAACTCCATGTCTCAATATACAGATTCGTGCCTCGAATTAGCATCGAGACTGGAAATCTCGACGCAGTCGTCACAAATTCTGATGATGTAGGTATTACAATTAGGACTCTACCTACTTGATATATGATCGCTTCATTAGAAACAAGGCGCCGGACGTGATATGAACCATGATTAACTAATGTGCATAGAGTACTTTGGCACAGAGGCCTGTAACATATGTACCTTTTATAATGATCTTTATGTGTGTATTATTTCGGTTCTTTAACCCAGAATATACAACAATGAAATCTGTATCATACAATTTTCCAGTAAGATTTTGGCATTATTGTATTCAGTCGCGGATTAAAATAGAAAAGCTTGATTTTTTTTTGTTGCTTATTATATTTTTCTTGTCCTATATTATATAATTAATAATAACCATAGAGTTAATAATCTAGACTCTAGAGCAGAGGAGCCATGGGCAGGCCTGTGAGGGTGTCGAAACAAATAATGAGAGGGAAGACGAATATCATATACTTACTTATCTTAGTCTAATCATACATAAAAAAAGACACAATCAATAAAATCAAAGTCTTATTTGCTTTACTTTTATTGTCGATCGACTCATTTGATGCTAGCTCCCCATATTCTAGTGTAATAGATATATGATAATCATTCATTTATTTTTTCCGTGATGTTATTGTGTATATTATTTATTTATTTATTATTATGTACCTTTTATATTTAAATATGCATTTTACAAGGACTTCTTTTTCACTTAAAGGAAGCAAGTACTAAGAAATATAGAAATGTAAGAGAACAGAAAAATGGTCTACAAGTAATCTAACATAACATAAAATTACATTTTGTTTCTTAATGTACTTCAGCGATTAATCTATTTTTAAATGTGTATTAAATTATTTATAATTTTATTACTTACTTTACTTACTGATTAATTATTAAAAATACACTTAAAACGTAAAAATTACTATCCTAAGTTAAAGCTAATGAGCACCCAATGACAGAAGCGTTAGTAATTCAAGATTATAGAATGTTTACGTATATTATAGTATAGTATACGTATAATCTATGGTATTGTATAATTGCTAAGCTTGGCAGAAAAGAGTTGCGATTGAATAAAATTTTGCCCTACCCGGGCACAATCTTCAAATTAAACAAATAAATGGCGTAGTTACTACTCTGTAAAAGTTTATATAAATAATAATACAGCGTGGGTTTGAATCGCATCTAGCTGTAATCAGTATAATGTAAGTTCATTTAAATGTGATTTAATAATTAATTGTAATTTTAATTAATTAAAATCAAAATGGGCTCAACACCATAGTAGCGCGAAGGCGCAATATATTTTATTGAAAACTTTTCTATAAAAATCTTATGTGATTAATTGATGTTTGTATTTTTATATATACGGCAAAGAAAAGCGTCGAAGGAAACCTTTGGAGGAAAGCTTTGAGGAAACATGCATAACTTTGGACGATTCCTGAGATATATTTAACCTACTTGATAATGAATACCTGATGATGAATACTGATGGTATTGGAGTAGCATAGTAGGTGTAGGCCGTTTCTCTTCAAAATGAAGAGAGAAGACTTTTATCCGGCATTGGATGTAAATTAGTTATAAATTAGGGTAATAACTAGTAAGTACCTTTTTAATACAGGAAAAGCGCCGCATTTACGGGCATCGCCGTCCTAACGGAACCATAGCGGCCGATATAGAAAAGATTTTTGTTGCCCAAAAAAGAGCCATACGGGCTATCTATAAAATGAAGCAACGTGAGTCCCTTCGCGAAAAGTTCCAAGAAATAGGCATACTGACTGTAGCATCACAATATACATATAGTAATATTCTATTTGTACGGAAAAATATAAGTACGTATAAAACAAAATTTGATGTATATCATAGACATACGAGAGGTCACAAACAGCTTGCGATACCTGCGTCGCGACTCAGCAGAGTTAGCAACTCATTTGTTGGTCTCGCTATTCGCTTCTATAATAAAATTCCTCAATCCATTCTAGACCAGTGTACAGAAAGATTCCAATCAAGTGTAAAAAATATGCTTATACGTAAAGCATATTACAAAATTGAGGATTATTTGGTTGATAAGAAAGCCTGGATTTGAAAATCCTTTCAGCTTCATACAAGACAGCGGTTTAATAATGTATAATTGAATATATTTAAAAGATTGACCGCCGAGTTTCTTGCTGGTTCTTCTCGGTAAGAGCAACATTCCGAACCAGTTGTAGCTTCATTAATCATATTGATGCTTGACGATTCAAAAGTGCCTGAAATGGTTTATTTGAATAAAGATTATTTTGATTTTGATTTTGATAGAGTAACAGTCCTTTTACCTCAGAAGTAGCATATCAACATGAACAGGTTGACGTTTAATTTGTTTGGATGAACAAGTGACAAGTTATTGTAAAGTTTTATAGAGCAGATTAATATAACGTTCGTCCATAGATCATCTGAGTCACCAATATTACAGATAAAATATGGACGGACAATAGAGTCAATATCCGTTACTTAAATTACTTCTTCGAATTTGATTGATTCATATTATATGCAATCCACATGCGAGAGGCGACTGGCGGCACCAATCGTATGATGCACGATGCGCGTCGTATAAGAACGGGTGCGATGCGATACGCTTACGATAATTAATTACACGTTAAATGGTAATTTTATTTTTTTATTTATACACTATATCGTAAACTGTACAGGAATAAATAGGAAAGTAAAAATAGCAATGAAAAAAATGTTAACGTTCAAAAGGAGGTTATTGTTTAATACCAATTAATAATAACTAATTATACTAATAATACGTAAAAATAAACAGACACATTATAAAAATATAATATAAATGTGAAATCTATAAATTAATAAATATTATACAATAATTTATTTAATAATATTCGACATTAATTGTTTTTAGAGAAGAATTAAATTTTATAAATTATAAAATATATAAATTTTAATTTTACTTCAGGTGTTTTTTCTTAGGTTGCGTTTAGTAAAGTAATGATAATTTAATACTATAATAAATGTTCAAGTCAATAATTTATTTAAATAGAAGTTGTAAGTCTTGGTTTCATTTACTTGGAATATCGGTCATCATTATGAAAACGAGTTTTATTCGTTTTCTAAAAAGGAAAATATAAACAACCTAAATCAGCGCCTATTAGTCGTTCGGTGTAAAAACTTTATCGTATAGTTTTGATTTTTGCATACAATCACGACACCTACAACTGCGAATGTAAAAAATGCATCTCTTTATACAATCAATTATGACCCTTCGATAGCTTGACATAACTGTTATTTTTCCTTCAATATATTAGTTTGTACATTTTAAATAACGCTTGATTGTATTACGAATTTATTCCGAACGCCAAATGACAGATAATTGTCGGCCATTTTGAATTTATTGACGCCGTAAATGGCTGACATTGTTTCGATCTAATTTGTCATAACAATGCATCCGATAGTTAATTGTTTCGTTAATTGGCATTCTTCGTATTGTTGTGGTGATTTGTGTATAGCTTCTTTAAGTGGCACGTAAATTATGTTACGGTAATAATAATTTTAAGAATAACGACTATCCGTTAGTGGACTATCCGTTTTTCATACCCGTTACATGCAGGATTCGTAAAAACACATGCACAAACCTCCACCACTGCCACCACAATACACAAGTACTACACACGTTCACTATCACAAACTCGACAATCGTTTCGCCCCGCAACCGCAGCATCATCAGGAGATAGACTCCACGACAAAATCAGAAAGAAGTCCACTATACATTTAGCACTATATATATTTTCTATTTACTGTATCGCGGATTATAGCAAAATAATTGTATGATTACTTTTGTATGACTAGTGTGCTTAGTGCGAGTTTTTTTACCTACTCCATTGCGTTTACGGAGTTAGAATAGACCACCCTCATTTCTTACCGAGGTGTCGTAAAAGGCGACTACGGTAAGTTGGCCCGTGTGGTATCCGGTTGAGTAGAATAGACCACCCTCTTTCTTACTGATGGATCGTAAGATATGACTAAGGTAAGTTGACGTCAGGCAGGCGGCTGGTCGTAAAATACGTAGACGGATTATGTGACAACATGTTGCGCTGACCCAATTTTGAGTGGGAGAAGGGCAGACTTACTTAGTGCCAATATGTATGACGCTACAACAGCGACATCTAGCGACAGCTGTTTGTATTCAAATTGGCGTTACGCTAACGCGATCGAGTAGTATAAAAGAACTCGCACTAAGCACATAACTCCACACAGTCACACACAGAGCGTCTACGCCGGCGAAGACGAGGTCCCCGCTTTTTTACGTTATGACATTAGGACTCTTCCACGAGTCCGATATAGTCCTCCACAGCGCGTCGCTTAAAGCCGAGGTCCGGCCGCAGAGGAGGCACCCTTAAGACGACGCTCCCAGGATATTGCAAGCCTCGATCTCCACGTTATCACACCCGACGATGCTTCTGCGCTCGCCCGCCCTCCCGGTGACGCTGTCAAAGCCTTCAAGGCTAACAGCATTAGTTAGTGTCCAAAAAAAAGCACATAACTTAATAACAGTGCTTAATGTTTCATCATGGTTGGCCCTGTTAGAATGCCTCTGACACACACAGTTTACACAAATAACCTTATTATTCCAAATAAAGCATCGAATCGATTTTTAAATATCCCAAATTAATAGTTGATTTAATAATATCCGTTGTGGCATAGACAATGATGATTATCATAATAAAGAGATTTATTTGTTCACGCGCTAGAGAAGGGACCGGATGATGATGATCGAATGTAGTGATAGCAAAACAAAGTGTTGTTCTATGATTAATTTCAGTATTTATTTACATTTTTACTGTTTATATTACATTATTGTTGAAGGAAAACAACGTGAAGCCTGCATATCTCATGAGAATTCTAGAGATATTGCTACTCTGAATAGGCATTTTAGCAGCATGGTGGGTCTTCGAATCTTTTCTCCAAAAACGGAGAGAGGAGACCTATGCCCAGCTGTGGGACAGTAACAGGCTGTTACTTCTTTACTGCTTTCATGAAGTCTTGTAAGCTACCCTGTAGTTAGAACTTAGTCTTCATCAAATACCATGTGTCAGACTAAATATTTAAATACATAAAAGTAATGAGAGTTTTTTTATACTGTCGCTACACGCCGTGAAGGCACGCGGATGTATCACTAAATAATTTCGTCGTACACCGAATATATCGGTATTTAATAGGCTTGTTTATGATCTATTAGTCGGTGGCCAGTTTGGCAGCGTTAAACGTACTTACTTAGAAATAAAGGTATTATTGGTCCGTAACCTGAATATTTAGTTTGACAATGATATTCCAACTAATTATATGCCTATTGTACTCATGTTATTATATTAGATTAGGGAAGCCAGCCTAAAATGTACCCTATTACAATAAAGAGAAAGCAAATGAGACTGAATTTTTCTATTTTTTTTTAAATAGCTTTTACTTAACTTGCATTGTGTGTACGTGAAGGTGGAATCTTGCAAGTTAAATTTGACCCATTAACCAGTGTCCGATTGAGCTGAAATTTTACATACTAATTCAGTCCCGATGACATTACATGTTTAAGGAGGAGGAACCTCCTCCACGGTTAAAAAGTAGGGACATGATTTTTTTAAATGCCTTTTTTAATGTTGTGTAATTAGACATATATATATATATATTATAACAACGATATTTTTCCGTGTGGTATCCGGCTGAGTAGAATAGACCACCCTCATTTCTTACCGAGGTGTCGTAAAAGGCGACTAAGGTGAGTTGACGCCAGGCAGGCGGCCGGTCGTAAAACACGTAGCTAAAATTTAGAAATTAAATCAATAAAAATTAAATCACTTAGAGTGGGATAAGGGTAGGAGTGTGATGATGATGATGCTTTTTTTTAATGCATTTTTAACTTGACTTGTGTCTGATTAGACATAGATAAGTATACGATTTTCATTCCCTCTCATTATATTTTATTGTGACACTCTCATTTATAGGCCTGTAGGCCTACCATGAACTTTTAGATAACGAATTTGAATTGAATTCAAAGTCACTACCTATACCGAACCGCTTTCTTTTCGTACCATGAAGTGTGGATTGCATTGGGATCGTAATGTTTGAAAAGGATAACGTTATATGAACTATAGATAACTCTGTCTCTTTTACTTTAATGGTTTAGGACGCATTCCGAACGCTCATTCGGCAACGACTTAAAGTGTGCGTCTTTAAGACGCAACGGTATGAAAAAGCAAAACAATTTCGTTTACGTGTTCAATTGAGTCGCAATAAGAGTTCATGATAGGCCTGCAGCTCAAGTTTAAATGTTCTGCTTGCAGCGCATATTGCGTATCCCCTGGACAATCTTTAGAACAAACGTCTATATTCCCAGTGAGCTGAAGGTGAAACAGAGACTCGAATTGGAGAATTGAATTGGCGGCAGTTGATCTACAGCAGAAGGGTGTGTAACCATGACGATGCTCAGTAGTGGGCACACGACTCAAGGAGGAGGAAACAAGTAAATCTATACTTATTATAAAACGAAGGTCCAAAAAACTGTCTGTCTGTATGTAATCGATTTTCACAAAATCTTCTTAACGGATCCTTGTACGGTTTTCATCAAAAGATTATGCAATACTTTCGGATGGTTCAGGTAAATAGTTCATGTCGGTATTATGTAAATTGTGCTGAAGAGGTCGCGCAGTTGTTAAAAAACTTGCTTGCTGGGAACTATAGTCGCGTGTGCTGCGTAAACCAGCAGAGATACGCTAAAGTAATGTATTAAAGAATTGTAGATCCATTAAACTACTACAAAAAAGTCCGCGATAGCATAACTCTATCTCTTATGGTTAACTCACAATAACTACTTTTATGTTTAAAATTTGAATTCTATAAAAAACTTGTGACACGCAGATTTCCAACTCTATGATTGTACCTACTTCCTGGTTTCTTGACAATTCAACGGTCTATCAATCAATAATCCGTTTTGTCCTGCACGGTTCGTATCCATACTAAAATAATAAGATTGCGAGTCTGTCTGCCTATCTGTTACGCTGCGTCTAATCCGCTGGACCAATATTGATAAAATTCGGCACAATTTAAGAAGAGCTAGGTTAAAATATAGGACAAATATCCCGTGTAAGATTTGTGAACTTTAGACATTTTTAGTTCTAGCAATTATTCTAGTATCGTCCATTAAAGTATTTTTCATTTCATTCAAATTCAAATTCAAAATATTCTTTATTCAAGTAAACTTGTAAACAAGTGCTTTTGAATCATCCACTCTACTGCTGGTTCGGAATGCTGTTCCTACCGAGAAGAACCAGCAGAAACTCCGTGGGTGCTCTTTTCAAGTATAGTTCTTATAACTACACATTACCGTTACATTTAGTCATTACTATCTTGTACAGGGTAGAAGAGTAGCTATATCCACGTATTTTTATCATCTATATAATCCTCAATATAGTAGTCTTTTTGAATTAGCCTCCCTTAAACAGTGTTTTTAAACTGCTATAGTGGCAAAGACAAAATCGATTGCGAAATTTTATTATAGAATCTTATACCCCAACCCACAAACGACTTATTTACTTTTGGAAGGCGCAAAGCAGGAACCGCAAGCTTATGTCGGTTCCTACTTTGTCTATTAGATATATACATCGCTAATATTTTTATAAATATGTACATTTATATTTGTACTACGAATATAAACTATTGTCATGGTTAATTTTTACTAAATTAATGTGAAATAAATTAGTAAAAGACAATTAATTTTTTAATAATTTCGGGATTAAAATATTTTTTTTTTAAATTTAGTTAATAATGTAACTTATTCCACGTAATATCATAAAATTAAATAATATAATTTTTTTATTAAACGTAACATGCATTCCTAAAATTATTGCATTAATTTGGTCTTTTATGATAGGCAATAAAGATTTTCGCTACCGTCCCGCACCTGTATTCGATAAAACACCTATAAAACTAACGATCAAAATGCGCGGCATCCTGTAACTTTTTAATTTTTTTTTTAATTGCGGCTGCATCAATAGCATGGGTTGCATGCGAGGCGCGTTCCGGCGGCGGTATAAAGAAGGTTTTATATGCGCACTGCATTCGTAATATATGATGAATGCGTGCTTAATTGTTCTATGTCGTCATCGTTGGGACGAAACGGCCACGTAGACTGATGACACATTTGCGATATGTAAAATAATTATTATGCATATTTGTATAAAAAAAACATCCCTCTGTTATACACAGTTTTAAATTTTTTTATCTACTAACTAATTTATAGAATTAGGCGTTACTTTGCGGAGATCCATAATACAAAAGTATGCAAACAAGCATTACGCATTAACAAGCATAACGCTTCGCTTTGCGATTTTGTCGTGGAGTCTATCTCCTGATGATGCCTCGGTTGCGGGGCGAAACGATTGTTGAGTTTGTGATAGTGAACTTGTGTAGTGCTTGTGTATTGTGGTGGAAGTGGTGGAAGCTTGTGCATATGTTTTTTTACGAATCCTGCATGTAACGGGTATGAAAAAAACGTATAGTCCACTATACATTTAGCACTATATATATTTTCTATTTACTGTATCGCGGATTATAGCAAAATAATTTTATTATTACTTTTGTATCTACTAACTACGTTACATTTGAAGAACGTTGTGATATGTGAATCGTTTTCTTTGATTGAAAGCTATTAATTATTGCATAATTATGTCGAGAGCTGTAGAGCTTGTAGAGCTGTGATAGCCTAGCGGTGAGACCGTGCGACTCTCTAGAGACGCCATAGGTTCAAACCCCGGGCAGGCACCAATGAATTTTTCTATTAAAACTTATGTGTCTAATTAATAATTGCAATTTATCACACGCTATTCGGTGAAGGAAAACATCGTGAGGAAACCTGCATATCTCTAGAAAATTCTAGGGATATGTGTAACCTACCAATCCGCATTGGAGCAGCGTGGTAGGTCTTAGCTCCAATCCTTCTCTCCAATAACGGAGAGAGGAGGCCTTAGCCCAGCAGTGGGCATAGTAACAGGCTGTTACTTTTATGTCGAGAAGATGTAGTTTTAAAACATCCTACATATAATACCTTTAAATGAGCTATCAAGAGATAGATCTCTTGATGATACTTCGGTTGCGGGGCGAACGATACAATCACAATGTATAAGGTAGTTTTAACAGCATAATATTAAGAATTGGCAGTTCAAGATTAACAAAAAAAGCAGACATTACTTTTTTATTAATTATGAACATAGAACATAAGATAACATGTATATAGAAATAAGGCGCATTACAATTCTTTCATGAGCACGACACGACATATTTAAATTTTATCAAAACCCAAAAAAGAACTTAAAACTTTTTTTTTCGAACTGACCGTATGCTGTTAGCCATAACGGCTTTTACAGCGTCACCGGGCGGGACGGGCGAGCGCTGAAGCATCGTCGAGGTTGCGAAATGCGTAGAGTAGAGCGCTGATGCTCTACTAGCGTCGGGGAACGTCGTTCTAAGGGTGCCTCCTGTGAGGCCGAAACTTAAAACTGTCAACTAACTAACGTAAAGAATAAATAAATATATGGGACACTTTCACACACGGCTGTCCGCCCCAAAGTAACTAACTCAATACTTGTGTTATTTGTGACAGACAACTATAAATGCATACTCGTTGATACATACTTAAATAAATAAATACACCCAGACTCGAGGAACCAAGAAATTGTTTATCGGCGAGAATCGAACCCGCGACCCACGAAGCTGAAGGCAGTGTCACTGCTAACTGAGCCAAAGGGGCAGTCGAAAGAAATCAAAGTCAAAGAAAACCTTATTATCCTGTCGTGTTAAAGAATCTAGCGATTAAATAGTATAGTGACTACTTAATATGAGAAGGATTGTTTTTAAAATCGAGATTCGAAATGAGATATCACGATATCATGACATATTGAATAGAAATTATCATTTCTTCGAACAAATAAATAGTCTTAAACAATCTCACGTATTACACTTTGAATCGCCGACAGACCGATTCCAATTATATCATTACCATAACATGTGTGACATATTGGCCATTTTAATGTCGTTTTTGAATTCCCCCTTTTGGGGTAGGTTAAAACGAAAGATCATAAAGTCGTATTTTTTTCTCCCAAATTAAGTTGTTTATAGAATCATAATTAAGTTAACTATCTCTCCAAACTTACAAATAGCTTTTATAAAATTACTCTTTTTAGGCTAAAATGAAATATTGAACAGATACATGCTAGTTAGGTTACGAAGTTTTTTAATTTAGTTAGAGTTAGTGTAATCACTTCACCACCAGCTTAATGCCTGGACGAGGCCGATTGCAAAGTTTGTGGGGATTAAACAAAAGAGTAGCAGAGAATAAAAATAATAGAGAATTTAAATTAAGAAATCTTTCTGATTTTGTACAGTTTATTAAATTATAATTTAACGAACATTCATCTTTAACCACTAGGTATAGTTATTTATAGTGACAGTAAAACGCCACCATCCGGTGCCACAGCAGTCTTACGAGTATTTTAATACTTGTCTATTGATAATAATTTTACAAAAATCTTTATGGATACCAAAACCATAGATTAGATTTATACCATAGATTACCATTAACCATAGATTAGATTAGATAGACTAGATTAGATATATACACATACATTTTTTTAAGGCATGCTTCTATAGTAATAATTTTAAAATACTAACAAAAGGACAAAATGGACAAACGTGCATGCACTCACTTATACAAATAAGTAGATTGCATTCGATCAATTTTAAAATAATTCACGACATGAGCCAATCGTTCCTCGAACTCATGATCGGCGGCATTGTAAAGAAATTAAAAAGAAACAGGGGCATAGACAACGAACCGGGCATAGACATGCGGTGCCACAAAGAGGGTTGTATATGGAATTTAAAATTAGAAATTGATTGCTTTATTAGCTGTGTCAGAATTATTTAAATTGTTATTGTTTATGCATCTCTGTGCGGTGCATACGGATCTTTTTGTTGAGTTATTTTTACACATAAATGACTAATGATAAATGATTATAAAACTATAATGATGAATCTAAAAATATATATGCAGAGCAAGCAACTACCTTGTTTTTTTCTCCTAATCCTGGGGGGGGGGGGGTTTCTTTGTGGTATCCGGCTGAGTAGAATAGACCAGCCTCATTTCCTACCGAGGTGTCGTAAGAGGCGACTTAGGTAAGCTGACCGCCATCTGGTATCCGGCTGAGTAGAATCGACCACACTCTTTTCTTATCGAGGTGTCGTAAAAGGCTACTAAGGTAAGTTGACGTCAGACAGGCGGCCGATCGTAAATACCTAGCCAAATCACATCTCAACATGGTTAAAATGTGTTCTGCCGACCCCACTTAGAGTGGGATAAGGGCAGGAGAATGATGATGATGAATTGATACCTTCGGGATTATCAATTCTAATACGTTAATATGTATTACCATTTGCCACTTTCCTTTCCAAAGTAAATAGATCTCTTTTCTCGATTGCCAACCCAACTAGCCCCTGTTTTATCAAATTCAAAATAATCTTTATTCAAGTAAACTTGTAAACAAGTGCTTTTGAATTGTCAAAATTTACCGCTATTTCGGAAAGCTGTTCCTACCGAGAAGAGCCAGCAAGAAACTCGGTCGTTGCTCTTTTCAAATAAAATTCTTATAACTAGCTACATTTGGTTATAACTATCTTGTACAGGGTAGATGAGTAGCTGTATCCACGCATTTTTATCATCTATATAATCCTCAATAGTATAGTAGGCTTTTGAATCAGCCTCCCTTAAACAGTGTTTTTAAACTGCTATAGTGGCAAAGACAAAATCGATTGCGAAATTTTATTATAGAATCTTATACCCCAACCCACAAACGACTTATTTACTTTTGGAAGGCGCAAAGCAGGAACCGCAAGCTCATATCGGTTCCTTTTTTTTTTTTTTTTTACGAAACCCAGCCTAAAATGGTCGATCGAAAATAAAGAAAAGAAAATGAGACTTATTATCTCCGTTGTGTGATAAGACAAAGATGGGTATACAACTTTCATCTTCCCACTCATCATTTATATTGACACTCAATTACAGACCTGCCTATGGCTCCCCTATTCTATCATTCTCCTGCCCTTATCCCACTCTAAGTGGGGTCGGCACAACACGTTACAACATGTTGTCACATGATTTGGCTACGTATTTTACGACCGGCCGCCTGCCTGACGTCAACTTACCTTAGTCGCCTTTTACGACACCTCGGTAAGAAATGAGGGTGGTCTATTCTATGCAATCGGATACCACACGGCACATACCTTAGTCGCCTCTTACGACACCTCGGTAAGAAAGGAGAATGGTCTATTCTATTCTGCCGGATACCACACGGCGGATACCACACCCCTATTCTAATATAATAACTTTATGTTCTGGTTACTAAAGAGATTCTTTCTTTCTTCAGCGTCATACAGCAAAATAGTATCTTCAATCGTAATAATTGTATGTATATGCATCCCAAATCTTTTATTAAAGTAAAAAAATATAAAATTCTATTGTTTTCATTTCGCGGACACATTAAAAACCAAGATGCGTCGCGGATCTCATAGGTTGATTAAAATTTATAATATTTTTTTACCCCGGCGCCGAAAGGTTAACCTTCCGTTCTATAAAAACAAAATGCATTGTTTTTTTCTAATAAATCCGGCGGATTTACACCTTTTTTTCAACCCCAATGATATTTTTGTAAACTGTGGCGCCTGTTTACTACGTGATGTGTTTGCAACGTCCCAAAATTATGCAAGCCCTCTGGCTCAGTAGTATGATTCAGCGTAACGTCAAAATTCGATTTAATCATTTAAATTTTAATACTAGAATTTGTAATCGATAGTTACAATGTACTTTTATTCCGCAGACCTGAACAAATGACTTTTATAGCGTCAGTTCTTTTCAGGCGAGACGAGCGTGGATGGAAACATTGCTATCTGCATAAGGTGTGGAATTTGTAATAACTGCAGAGAGAGTCGTCCCATCGATGCCATTTGTGTGGCTTGGCTTATTAATTTCACTTATAGTTAGACACAGCATGCTTTTATAGATAAAAACGTATGATAAACAAAACAAAAGACAAAATTTAGAACATTTGTTAACATTTTATTTAAATTAAACTATTGTGTAAAGATATATTTTTAGGTTTAAGTTTAATACGTCACGTCAGTTTAATACGGCTTTGCGATTTTGCCGTGGAGTCTTATCTCCTGCTAATGCTTTGGTCGCAGGGCGAAACGATTGTTGAGTTTGTGATAGTGAACGTGTGGAGTGCTTGTGTATTGTGGTGGCGGTGGTTGAGGTTTGTGCATGTGTTTTTAAGTATGCTGCATGTTTCAGGTATGAGAACAAATGGTCCACTCTACATTTAGCATTATATATATTTCCTTTTGACTTTATCGCGGATTATAGAAAAATAATTTTACTATTACTTTTGTGGATCTCCGCAAAGTAACGACTAATTCTATAAATTATTTAATACGTCAGAAATAATAGAATATGATACAATGAAAAAATACATTTATTAATCAGGAGTCAGTGTTTGACCCATTTTTTCTTAAAATCTTATTACATTAATAATTTTTTAAAATATTACTTAATATACTTAATATAAAAGTAAGTAATAAAAGAAAAACCATACTTTATACATATTTTTCATGGGTTACTAGCTTAATGGGTCACTAACTAAGGTTTGAAGTTTATACGTCTACTTCTCATTGACTAGTATGAGAATATTTCATAATGTGATGACGTCAAGGATGTATGTCGATTCCCATAGCTGCTTGTATGATGTTCCCCATAGCTAGTACGACTTCTGCGCTCTGACCGCATTTCGCAACCTTGACAATGCTTCCCACCCGGTGATGCTGTAAAAGCCATTGCGGCTAGCAGCATATGATCAGTTCGAAAAAATATCGTTAATAAAACCAGCGACCAAGGATCTCATTAGTAAATCGAATGGCACTGAAGAATTGTGATTATTATGTAAATATCTGTATATTTTCTACATAGTAGTATGCACTTTATCAAGATTATAATAATACAATTTGTAATAGTTATGATCTCTTTAAGCGTGGTTTCCTGCATTTCCCTCTCGTGGGATAAGCTGTCAGATTTCAGAGGGGAGCCGACAGCGCTATGAATGTTTTGCTTCGTCAACCCTCCTTCCGGAATAGTGATGTCGCATCGCATTATGTCGATAGCATCGACATCGACATAATGTGATGCGACGACTGCATACATGACTTATATTGCTTTCGTATTATTAACCAAAGCTAAAAAATATCAACAATACACTCTTACTTATATTATAAATGTGACATACCTCAATTATGTACTATATATATTCCTCCACATGTTATGTTTTCAGGGGATTAGCCATGAAATCCTACCAGACAGGTAGTCGTACAGACAGACCGACAAATGGACAGACTTTCGCATTCATAATATAAATGTATATATATCTCTAAGAGATTTCAAAACCATACTATAGTACCCGGCACTAAATAATGCACATCGATGTTTACAACGAAATAGCCGTTCAGTTCGGTTTCGTAGAGCGCTGTTACTGTCACACACGGGTTCATCAGAATGTGCGACAGAGACGATGCTCTATAAAGCAGAACCTGGCCGATTTCTCTCTCTAAGCCCCAATTTAATTTAATAACCTTGTTTGGTTCGCAGCTGCCTTTGCCCTATTTGTATTGACTATTCATTTAGTAGGAGGTTATATTAACGGGGACACCATTTCAACACGTTGAAAACCAAATATCAATAGCTTCTTTTGACTACGTTCCTCGCCAATGATTACCACTTTGAAATTCGTTCAGCTATGATTTTTGTTCGTCTGATAAAGTTTGAAATTATCGACAATATCGGAACATCACTAAACTTAAGTGCCGTAGCGCATCGTATACCATCAGCATTAGCATTACAAATATGACACGAAAATAGAATTAGCGACGCGCGCGAATATCACGACTCGACTACGGCAGTCAGTTTTTACTATTGAGGGGGGGGATATATAGTTTCACGTTTTTAGTTGCCTGGCGAATGGGTTACCCACGAGATGCAATTTCGGGGTGAATTTATGTGAATATTGGCTTGGGTTTGGTTACACTATTTTTTATAGTCTCCCGCGGTACAACTATGCTGCACCACTCCCTGGAAAGCCGAAGGATTACATATCTGCAACCATTTCGGCGACGGAACTAGAACTCCCGGGAGACATTAATCAATTCAATTAAAATTAAATTTATTTTAATTTTATGAAAATTTCAATCAATTAACGAAATCAAAATCAAAATCAATAAGCGAAATTGGTTCAGTTGCCCTCGAGATTTGCGCTTAGCAACACATTCAGCAAGTAATTTTTATATTATAGATTTCTAAATAAAGTTAACTTTGATTTAAATCTACTTTTATTATATAATTAAAACAAAAATTCGAACAAGATTTTTCGAAATTATTTTTTAACCTTGCAGCATCTGCGCGATTTCAACGGCGTCAATTTACCGACAATGGAGGATTGTCACCGAATTATCGGGATCACAATTAAAATCTATCGCGCCCCAAAAGTCACATTGCCAAATGCACAGCCACGCCCCCGGGGATTTGACGCTTTGTGCTTTTGTGTTTGGGCTTTAATAGTAACGTGTGGGGTAGTTTTAATACAATACTGTGACTTTGAAACGTTTTACACGATATATGGGATACAGTGGTCCCTTACTTAGTAATTTATCTGTTATGATTCTAATAACAAGTCAAGTTAAAAAACTTTTTAACAAAAAGCATCTCTACTGTTAACCGTTGAGGAGTTCCCTGTTTTGGAGCCAATCCTAGCAGCAGCATCATGCTTATCATAAACGTACTTTGTCATCCGGACTAGACTAGTATGTATGGGCGTAGCGAGGTACGGGCAAGGGGAGGCAGCTACCCCCCCTTACACTGAAAACTGTATCACTGGGACACTGACAACTCGCAACATATTGACATAAAAGGCTTGCATAAGACCTACAATGCATCTCACCTTTATTACAAATGTGAGCTCCTCATATTTTAAATACCATGGTTACGAAAAAAGTCTAGATTTTCTGAGACAATTTTGACCCCCTTTCTTGAGAATTCTGGCTACGCCCATGCTAGTATGCAAAATTTGAACTCAATCGAACACCGGGAAGTGGGTCAAATTGATAAGATTCCACCTTCATATACATACTACTACCAATAATAAGATAATACAATTATAAATAGGTATAAATTATATATTTTGTAGTTCTGTACACATAGCCGTACGCATTCTTTCATGCACGCACACACATAACACAATTAAATACACACGTTTACTCAAAGCATATAACTTCACTCACCACATAAACTTTTATGCACACACACATTACACACACACTAACACATACATACACACGTGTACTCTCAAACAACTTCACTCAAACAGACACTAACGGAAATTTATTGTACTAATAGAAGGAACTACCTTATGTAAAACAGGGTTTGCCTAGTACAGGAGGTAGTGTAAATCTGTAAAAAATGCTTAATTAAGGTGTCTAATAAACTATTTTATTATTATACACGGCAAGTTAAATGAAAGCTTTTAATAATTGAAGATTATCTTCGTAGACACATGCTTATAATTTTCTCTATTTACATACCCACTTGAGTATCGCACATTGTTACCATTCAGCCACGATACAATTAAAAAACATCGTCGTATTTACATAAAAAGACTAATAACTAAACGTGTGACTCTTTCCAGGGGTCACAGGTTCCAACCCCGGGCAGACATCGGGGTTGGATTCCAACCCTTCTGTCCTATGCCCAGCTGTGGGATTATATCCATTACTTTTTTCACCAGCAGATTAGGCGTGAAAATGTAACAGCGATCGGATTTTCGCTTATTATAATATGGATATATTAAATTAATGACATCACACAAATCCCGTTAATCGTTGAATGTAAAAAAAAAATGGCAGATGCATTTAATAGCTGCTAATCTGTGGGCGTGACTGCTCGGGAGATCGACAAACGGCAAAATTGTTATTTTGTTTGCCCTTTAATATCGGTCCTTTGTTATTTATTGCTAGTAAGATATTCCTAACTAGCTGTGCCCACGGCTGCGTCGGCGTAAAATCCCGACGCGGGTATTCTAATGTTATATACTATTAATTTAAACTTTTTTCAAGAATTGCACTATCTTTTAGTAAAAACCGTACAAGAATTTATTCAGTAGATTACGAGAAAAACGATCACATCAGCTTTTGGTGGCTTAGCTTTATAATATGTGTTACATTTCAAAAATTTGTCACTACAAACATTCCCAGGTCCGTCTTAAGTACAACAGGAGCCCGGGTGCTTTTTTGGCCAACCCAACCAAACCCAACTTTTTTGGCTCGGCGCACGGGTTGCACCCCCTGCACGAAGGGTCAAGGGGTCTGAGCATACCTCCTGAAATGTATATACATAGTGCTCTAAATCAAACCTGAATTTTTCTAATACCAAAACGGTATTTAGTTCAGGGAACTTCGTTTTAAACATTATATTGCTTGTGGTATACATTTGTCATTAACAAATCTTCGGAAGTAACTTTTAAAAATAGGCTTTTGACGTTTTGGCCTTACAATTCAATTGCGCTATGCCAATAGCTCAATAGTTAGAGAAATTATAACATAGTCTTAATGTGGATTTTACTTTTAATATCCTCTTAATATAATGTACATAAAAACAGAAAGGTGAAAAAAAAATAAACAAATTCTTTTTGTAAATACATTTTTATCCTGAAATATCAAATTTTGTAACTTCGATACATCGAAATTATGGGAAATATAAATTTATGTGCACTCTATTCTAGAACACCAAACAATGATCGGCCATCTTTCATTATCATTGATCCGATGTCAAAGGGCAATCGCATCAACGTTTTGTGCTTTTGACAGTCTATTGGCGAACTATTCTATATGAAAATTAATCATATAGTAATAAATACAAAGTCGAAACTCTATTGATGAATATTTTTCTTTATTTTCCTCTTGAATACAATTAAAACAAAGCCTTAATTTCAGATTTGTAAGGTTCAATTTAGATCGTTTTATTAATTTGTGGTCAGTAAAGAAATCAGTATCAAATTCGGAATGGTAGCAAAATTTTTGCACGAGATTTTGTTGAACCTTATTGTGTAAAATCTAGAGTTGTTTTTTCTTTGCAGTTTCAGTGTAGTTACAAGCTTTTTAATTTGATTTCTTTTAATAGAATTTGTGTTCTGTCACGCCCACTTGACATTAGCCGTAGGGTGCATATGAAAGACGGATATATTTGAGGCCTCTACTTTATCGTGATGTTATACTTATACAATCACTAGATTGTATATAGAATAAATATCAAGTTGCGGATTCAAATTCAAATTCAAATTCAAATAAGTCTTTATTCAAATTGGCCTATTACAAGCACTTTTGAATCGTCAAATTAAAATTAAATTGAAGCTACAACTGGTTCGGAAAGGTGCTCTAACCGAGAAGAACCAGCAAGAAACTCGGCGGTCACTCTTTTAAAAAAATAAATATTACAGTTTTGTATTAACTATTGTTAACAAACTTAGATTATAATATCGTCTAGTACATAGCTGGTCGCAATTTAGTTCCAAGCTTTCTTATCATTGACATAGTCTTCAACATTATAGTAAGCTTTATTAATGAGAGTCTCTTTAATTGCTTTTTTGAACTTGTGTAAAGGCAAGTCCAAAATTGATTGAGGAATTTTATTATAAAAAAGTATACCGAAGCCCACAAACGATCTACGTACTTTCTGAAGCCTTAGCTTACAAATGTTCCCATAATTCTCTAGAGATATGTAGGTTTCCTGACGATGTTTTCCTTCACCGAAAAACACCTGATAAATTTTCAATTATCATTTAGACACGTAAGTTTTAACATAGAAATTCATTCGTGCTTGTCCAGGGCTTGAACCCGTGACCTTTTTGAAAGAATCACACGGTCTCACCGCTGGAATATCACAGCTTCTACTCAACAATAGTTTATCCTCGGCATCATCAGGAGACAAGATCGGAGACCTTTTTTCGATTTTATCGAATTTGTGTTTCTCATTGGTACCTTTCACATTCACCACGTGTACGGTGATTGTGTGTGTGGCTGGTAGCGCATGTATTTTAGGAATTACGTGTGTGAGGACGATTAGTACACTCTACATTTAGGATTACATATAGGTATGCATATTCTTGTATCGCAGAAGCCGTTTGGTATCCGGCATAGTAGAATAGACCATCCTCCTTCCTTACCGAGGTGTCGTAAAAGGCGACTAAGGTAAGTCGACCCACCGTGTGGTATCCGGATGAATAGAATAGACCACCCTCTTTCTTACCGAAGGGTCGTAAAATATGACTAAGGTAAGTTGACGTCAGGCAGGCGGCCGGTCGTAAAATATGAAGCCGAATCATGTGACAACATGTTTGTAACATGTTGTGCCGACCCTACTTAGAGTTGGGATATTGACAGGAGGATGATGATGATTCTTGTATCGCAGATCATAGCTAAATTATATTATCATTACTTTTGTATTGTGGAGCTCCGCAAAGTAACGTTTTATTTAAAAAATACTACATGTCACCATTAAGTATATTAGCTTCACCAAAAATCAATGAAGCGACGTCGATTATGAACAGTGAATATGGACAATACATCTGTTGCTCATAACCACATATTGTTAACATTAACCTGTATAATTTTGCATATTTGTAACTACTCTGTGCACTAAAGAGACCGCTCATAGGCCGCTTTGATTTTATTAATCAGCCTTTTGCATTTTACCTCAGTAAGTACCCTTCGAGTAATCTCTTAAAGTAACTGTGATTAACGTCAATTGTTATCAATCCATTAAGACCTAATCATCTTTATATACCCTACGCCTGGGTATTGTTTTAAAGGACGAAATTTAGTATTAACATCGGTGGTTTTTGTCTACTCACAATATATGTGCCCTGTATTTTTTAACTTAACGGACCCGGCCCGAATATCATTTTGGTTCTTCTGATAATACAAAGATAATATGAATAAATAGTAGACTCGACTACGCGAGTCGATTTTCTAATTTAACCTCTCCTAACGTTTTAATTTAATCATATATTTCTTAGATATTCATTTAAACTATATGATGCGAAGGATCCTAATGTTAAGCATGTTTATGAAATGCTTAAGGTATATAACTTTATATACCTATACTTTATATACTTAAGTTAAGAAAATGTACTAGTTTATATTGTTAATGACTGGCTCATTGGCGGAGTGGGTGACCCTGCCTTCAGCTCCGCGGGTCGCGGGTTTGATTCCTGCTGAGGGCCAACATTTTCTGTAAACAATTTGTTGGTTCTTCGAGCCTGAGTGTATATTTGTATTAAGGTATGTATTTAAAATTATATATGTAGTATATCTACCAGTTGTCCGTCACCCATAACACAAGTATTAAGTTACTTACTTTGGGGTCGGACGACTGTGTTTGTAAGTGTCCCATATATTTATTTAAAAAAATCGTAATGTAAACCGCATGAAAAGTCGTGCATTGTTTTTTTGAGTTTATTGCGAATAGACAAACAAACACAGAGGGTAACTTTATTTATTATTACGTACGATTAACTCATTTCCATTGGACTCAAAATTTAAACTTAAAATATACTTTTTGAAACTATTTTTTTTTTATTGAAAAGATCCAACTAGAATCTCGTTACTCGCTCATTTTAAATATTATATTGTTGTTAATTATTTGTATTTTATAATTCATAGTATCATTTATCCAGAATAGGAACTAATTGTAGACTTTTATTACAGAAATTGAGTAATTATTTACTCAATTTCTGTAACATAAAACATTAACCGCAATAATTTTAAAGAAACAGGTCTTTCTATAGAAATACATCGCATCATTACTAACAATGACTTTCTTTTGTAAGAAAAGAGTGGAAGAGACAATAAGGTGATCAGAACATAAAAATAGTTTAAAAAAAGATGGCCAAATTTAAAATCTTTCGGAATTTCAATTTGTAAAGTAGTCGTAGAGCCAAAGGTACTCAAACGTGTGTATGTGTTCAATATTAGTTTGATATTATATAAACGTAAGAAAATAGCAAGAGTTAAAGAAAAATAAATAAGTATTATCACACAATTTTTAATAATTTTCATATAATACAATAATTATAGGCAATCATCATTTATTTATCACTAAATATAATACAAAAAATTAACTGTGCCGGCCATTTTGGTTCGTGAAATGTCTCAAATTGACGGTCGGTGTCATTAACCTCGATGGATCGTAAATAGTGTTTCGATTCAACGGATTCACTGTTATCGATTCCTGTCTATTATCGGTTTTTGACGCGGATAAGAAAGCTGAAGTTTGCGATTGCAATAGACTGCCCGGTAGGGGCTGCGTTCTGTCGAGTCTGTATTGTAGATTTTGTTTCTCCATTTGGTGGTGTTGGGTTCGTACCGCAAACCGATTGACGTGGACGGGTATAGGTACTACTATTTTCGTGCCGTTACTCTTGCTACCAGCGTGACTTCCCGATGCGAGGCCTGCCTTCACGCGTTTCCATTTTGCTCGCCGATTTTGAAACCATATCTTGACCTGAAACAAGTGAGAGTAGCAACATGTTACAAAAATTTTAATGTTTACGATACTTTGATCGTCACTCTCGCTAAAACAGAATATAGTGGAATTTGAAAATTTTGTAAACTAGGTGTTGGAATGGCAACCCCGCACCGGTAAACGCAGTGTTGGTAGACCCCTTACAATCGTGTAAGGGGTCGCCCGTCCATCGGGACGGGCGACCTCAGAAAGGTCGCGGGGAGCCGTTGGATACAAGCGGTACAAGATCGTGTGTTTTGGAGATCCCATGAAGAGACTTATGTCCAGCAGTAGACGTCCATCAGTTGAGAAAGAAGAAGAAGAAGTAATCTAAGCTTTACAACATCTTTTCAATGAAATTTATATAAATCAAAGTATTATTTCGTTTCGAATTGTTAAGTTGATGTTCGGCTCAACAGGTTTTATAGCGGTGAGGTGAGCGCGGATGTGAGACGTCGTGTCAGAAAGCCTACTTATACTATTGAGGATTTCTTAGACGATAAGAATGCGTGGATACAGCTACTCTTCGACCCTGTACAAGACATTAATAACTATATGTAACTACTAACTAGTAATAACAATTATGTTATTACTAGTTAGTATGTTATTAACAATATCTTTGAAAAGATTAACCGCCGAGCTTCTTGCTGGCTCTTCTCGGTAGGATCAGCTTTCCGAACCAACAGCAGATGTTGACTATTCAAAAGCACTTGTTTACAAGTTAATATAAAGAATATTTTTAATTTTGAATGCTAAAAGCGAAGGCTCCTAAGAGGCCGGACAACGACTTAGAGCTACGTGTAGCGGAGGGCTTGTGGTACGACTGTGTTAAGTCATCAAGCCGTCGGAAGACACCAAAAATATGATAGGGATAACATGTTCTATTAATGAGCTGTTACTTTACCTGTACTTCGCTTAGTTTGAGGGCCGATGCTATCTGAGATCGTTCGGTGAGACTGAGGTACTTCTTGGCGTGGAATTCCCTCTCTAGCTCCAAGAGCTGTTCGGATGTAAAAGCGGTTCGCCGACGTCGTGCTTTGTTCTCTCGTGGTGTGTCTGTGCCATCGTCTTGGTCAGCCTCCGATTCATTACCTATGGAAAAGAAATTTCCATTTTATATACCTCATTGTTAACTGTTTTATTGGTATGAATTTCCACCAATTTCTATCTTTACACTATTTGAGAGAAAAGATTTTCTTATTATACCCCAAGAAATGTTTTTTTTTGCTCAAAAATTTGACATTTGTCTTTGACATTTTAAAATGTTTTGATTTGAGCCATATCTTTAGAATCACGATTTGTAATTAATTTATAGGATTGGGCGTGATATTTTTATCATTTTTCGGCATTTCTTTCCTTCTCCTTAATAATGAATTGTAAATACCATAATTAAAAATGATCCAAAAAAAAAATATTCAAAACCCAAACGTATTTCTTCTTCTTCTTCAATCGGTCCCTCATTACTGAAGATCGTGACCTGACCCCTTCTTCTTAACATATTAAAACCGTATTACACAGTTTCTTTGAGTTTTATTGAAGTTTAAAATACCTATTACCACATTAAATACCTATGTGTTATAACGCATTAACCTTAGTATAAAAATATCCTTAATTATGCACATTTTAAGTAATTTAAATGTTTTATCCTTTTCCCGAAAGAAAAACGATTTTTCGTTCTATATCCCGGTATATGAGCGTAGAGTTATAATACTAGAGTATGGGAGCCAAAGTCAAGCTTGAGAGAGAAAAGATGAAACTCGTATACTTATCTTTGTCTAACCACTGATAAAAAAGAGAGTCCTTAGATACACCCTCATTTGTTTTCGAATTCGAATTAAAAAACGTGGCATATAGACAAATAGAGTGGCAAAGTATATTGTGTTAGTATGGAATTGGATACGGATGTTACATTCTGTTTGTAACACTGTTTGCTGTTATTAAACTATTAAGTTTGCTTGAAATATATTTAACTTTGATAAGCATACTTTTCTATACAGGCAAAAGAAAGATGGTTGTGCTGCTATTGACATAAAATTATGTCTAGAGCATAGTGTTATTTTAGGTACATAAAAATATGTTTGAATACCATAGTACTTGACGAGTACGTCAAGAAAGAAATCAACTTAATTATTAAAGTATTAACCGAAGCCAAAAGTAATAATAAAATTATTTTGCTATAATCCGCGATACAGTAAATAGAAAATATATATAGTGCTAAATGTATAGTGGACTATACGTTTTTTTTTTTTCATACCCGTTACATGCAGGATTCGTAAAAAAACATATGCACAAGCCTCCACCACTTCCACCACAATACACAAGCACTACACAAGTTCACTATCACAAACTCAACAATCGTTTCGCCCCGCAACCGAGGCAACATCAGGAGATAGACTCTACGACAAAATCGCAAAGCGAAGCGTTATGCAAACAAGCATTGTTATATAGTAATCGGTTCATCCCCACCTTTACCTCTGAACACGTGCAACAAGCTTGAACTTGAAACATTTATCTGATCGTTAATGAGGGTGCCATTGTTATGCTTAATGATTTCTAATTGTTCCAAAATATTCAATTTTAAGCTTTTTTCACAGGTGTGCAGTATTTCGAAACAATGGTCATTAGGAACTTTATGACCGCTTTCTAACAAATGTTTCGCGAAATGTGAATTTAGTGGCTTATTATTCCTGAAAGCGGCCATATGTTCTTTAAAACGGGTTTCGAAATTACGACCAGTCTGACCCACATATGTATCATTGCATTCAGGACATTTTATTTTGTAACCACCACTCTTTTTCGGGCTTTCTAATTTATCTTTATTATTGCATAGTATCTTTTTTAAAGAGTTATTACTTTTAAAACCTAATTTTATATTTGACTTTGTTTTAAATATAGCTAAAATTCGTTCTGACAATGTTCCAAAATAGGTCAAACTGGCTTTGTACTTATTATCTTTGTTATGTGGCACCGCATAGAAGTGTTTTGCCAATTGCAACTTCTGTTTGTTTTTTAAAATATTTTGTACTAATTGCTCATCGTAGCCATTGGAATGCGCCATCTGCTTGATTATTTGCAGCTCATTGTTAAAATTCTTTTCCGAAAGAGGGACTGATAAAAGTCTGTGTATATGACTATGAAAGGCAGCAAGTTTGTGTTGCCAGGGGTGAAAAGAAGAAGCTGGTATGATCGTATCCGTGTAGGTTGGTTTGCGAAAGATCTCAAACGTATGTTCGTTGTTAGACCGTGTAATAGTAAGGTCAAGAAAATTTAGCGAGTTATTCTGCTCTGATTCTAATTTGAAACTAATTTTGGGATGTTTGGAGTTTATATTATTAATAAAAGTATCAAGTTGTCTATCCGTACCCGTCCAGCATATAATTATGTCATCCACATACCTATAATAGTAAAGTATGTTTTTATTAAGGACAATATGTTTATTTTCAAAGTGGTCCATGAAAATTTCGCAATGATACATATGTGGGTCAGACTGGTCGTAATTTCGAAACCCGTTTTAAAGAACATATGGCCGCTTTCAGGAATAATAAGCCACTAAATTCACATTTCGCGAAACATTTGTTAGAAAGCGGTCATAAAGTTCCTAATGACCATTGTTTCGAAATACTGCACACCTGTGAAAAAAGCTTAAAATTGAATATTTTGGAACAATTAGAAATCATTAAGCATAACAATGGCACCCTCATTAACGATCAGATAAATGTTTCAAGTTCAAGCTTGTTGCACGTGTTCAGAGGTAAAGGTGGGGATGAACCGATTACTATATAACAATGCTTGTTTGCATAACGCTTCGCTTTGCGATTTTGTCGTGGAGTCTATCTCCTGATGATGCCTCGGTTGCGGGGCGAAACGATTGTTGAGTTTGTGATAGTGAACTTGTGTAGTGCTTGTGTATTGTGGTGGAAGTGGTGGAGGCTTGTGCATATGTTTTTTTACGAATCCTGCATGTAACGGGTATGAAAAAAAAAAAAAAACGTATAGTTCACTATACATTTAGCACTATATATATTTTCTATTTACTGTATCGCGGATTATAGCAAAATAATTTTATTATTACTTTTGTATTATGGATCTCCGCAAAGTAACGCCTAATTCTATAAATTATTAACCGAAGTGTAGGGGTTTGACATAAGTACAAGAATTTCTCTGGTAAAAACGATGTGCGACGCGCTATCTTCTCCCCGCCTTATTCGTGTAGGATGCATTGTAATTGAACGTTGATAGTGAGTCAGATTAAAATCTTATCAATTTGATATATCGATTGCCACAGAGATTTATCATATCGAATCTGGTATAGCAACGTTTAATGCACATTTAATACGTAATAGATGTTTATGTTAATATTTAATATGGATTTTAATCGTAAAAAAGTCGACATGACAAAAGATATCGATATCTGTAATTTTAATCACCGAATTTCGAGAGGCATAGAGTTATTATCTAGAGTACGGGAGCTAGCCATTTGTCCATCGACAATAAAGAGAAAGCTAATGAGATTAATTATAAGTCTCTCTTTTTTATGTGTGATTAGACAAAGATAATATATAGTACGAGTTTCATCTTCCCTTTCATTATTATTTACTATAACACTGTCATTTACAAGTCTGCCACCGCTATGGTATGGTATACTCTAGTGTAATAACTTTGACGAAATGTTATGCAAAGAGAGAAAAGACACCTAAAAAAACAAACTGTTTTTTTAGGTAATTGGGGGTGGTAGGATTAAACAGTATGCAGTATAGAAGGTGAAGTATATGAGTATTCCATGAGACCTCTTTATTGAAATAAAAAGAAGTTATTGAAATGCGCTATTAAACTTTTTATATTATTTTGTACTAGGTGAGCCCCTTGGTACAAGCGAGAAGAACCAGCAAGAAACTCGGCGGTCAATCTTTTAAATATTTTCAATTATACATTATTAAACCGCTGTCTTGTATGAAGCTGAAAGGATTTTCAAATCCAGGCTTTCTTATCAACTAAATAATCCTCAATTTTGTAATATGCTTTACGTATAAGCATATTTTTTACACTTGATTGGAATCTTTCTGTACACTGGTCTAGAATGGATTGAGGAATTTTATTATAGATGCGAATAGCGAGACCAACAAATGAGTTGCTAACTCTGCTGAGTCGCAACGCAGGTATCGCAAGCTGTTTGTGACCTCTTGTATGTCTATGATATACATCAAATTTTGTTTTATACGTACTTATATTTTTCCGTACAAATAGAATATTACTATATATATATTGTGAAGCTACAGTCAGTATGCCTATTTCTTGGAACTTTTCGCGAAGGGACTCACGTTGCTTCATATTATAGATAGCCCGTATGGCTCTTTTTTGGGCAACAAAAATCTTTTCTATATCGGCCGCTTTACCCCACAGCATTATTCCATATGACATAATGCTGTGGAAATAAGCAAAATAAACAAGTCGCGCTGTTTCAACATCGGTTAAATGTCTAATTTTTCTAACAGCGTAAGCGGCGGAACTAAGTCTTCCTGTGAGGACAGATATATGGGTGCCCCATTGGAGTTTATCATCCAAAGTGAGCCCCAAAAATTTAGTTGTATTTTCTATCTTTAGTATCTGTTTATTAATCTCTAACTTTATGTCTGACCTAATTACGTTTGGTAACACGAATTGCAGACATTTGGTTTTATTTGCATTTAAAAGTAAATTATTTACTGAAAACCAATTTGATATCTGAGATAGAGCACTGTTTACATCGTCAAAATTGTCTCGATCTACTTTAAAAATAAAAGAGGTATCATCTGCAAACAACACAATATCACAAATATTTTGAACACAATATGCTAAATCATTTATGTATACTAAAAACAGAAAAGGACCAAGGATTGACCCCTGTGGGACACCCATAACATTAAACGATCCAGATGACCTAACATCATTAATGCATACCTTTTGTAATTAATGTTCCACTCAACTTTTTCTGATACCTAATAATTATTAAACTTTATGACCACGCACCGAAATTCGAAATTATTCGGACAAAGCCGCCTTACGTGGTATATTATTACTATTTGTGCGAAAAAATAATCACTTATATAGTAAAAATAGTAATAGATATGACAGACATAAACTACACATACACATATATAAACTAATGACGCCAAGGTTGTCGCGAAATATCACGAATTAACTTTATGAAACAAAATATTACAAGTACTTGCGGGTAGAAAAATAGTAAAATAAAATGTTTATAATGAAGAGGGTAGGAATCATAAAAGTACGAAGCGGCGGGCGCCATTTGACGCATACCGAGTACCGCGTTAGTGTAGTGAACACCGTTGTGTGATTGCGAGAGAATTTAGGTGAGTAATTTGAACTGTTATTACCCTAAGCAGTGTATATCAGTTACAGCATCTCATCTTTAGTGTATATCGTAAAGTACTGTCTGAGAGTAGAGAGAGATATTCTACACTGAGGCTCAAGAGAGGAGTCAGATCAGTGTAGGATTAGAGAGAGTTATTCTACACTGAGGCTCAAGAGAGGAGTCAGATCAGTGTTAGAATTATGAGTGGAAAGGGGTGGCTATAAGGGGAGGTTGGAGGCCACTTCCGGGGTGTTTACCCTGGCTAAGAGAATTACTTAGAGCGCAGAGTACGCCGGGATTAGCCCGGGTCGCGCTGTAAACGTGTGTCATTAGTAAACAAGATAGGACGTGCATAGAGAATGACGTCACTGCGGTGACGTCATGAACCCCGGTAATAAGAGTTTGCTATGAGTTATCGTTTCGCCTTTTATAGATTGAATTGTATATTAGAGTAAATAATTTTCCGTGGCGACATGGTGGAGATGCTGGGATCTGATGTAACACTGCATGTATTTTTTATTATCATGTATAATGTGCATGTGTAATATAGTATGAGTTCAATTATTGAGAAAAGTTTAAGATAAAATAGTGAACAACTAAAATAACTTCTGACGTGTTATTTTCATATTAAAAAAAAAAAAACGCGCGATTAAATAATTTGTCGTGTAATAGTATCTTGGTTTTCGAATTTGAGTTATTAAACACTAAAATGTTTGATAGTATATGGAATTACGGTAATTAAATATTCATTCGATGATTGCGCAAAGGGAATATTTTAATAATATACACTTTTAACCAAAGAAAACTTAAATTTGCCGTGACTACCCTACATATAATAATGATTTTGAGTTGTTCGGTTATCTATAGGTAAAGATTTCATACAAAATATGCGGTTTATATGATTATTGTCTTATGTCTAACCACCTACATGCTATTATTTGAGTTTTTCGAATAACATTTAAAAGGTAAGTTTTTTGTTTGATAATAATTGAGTTAGTAAAAGTAAAATGAGATAAATAGACATGATAAGGTATTTTTAAAGTATAATGAGAGTGATGATGAAGTATGCCCAACAAAATGTTTTCCTTCTTGTTTCGAGATTGGAACTTGGCTTTGAAACTTTCTCAGTTGTGTTTTACTCTGAGTATGTGTGTTCAGTCCGTTTTTTATTGAGCTCTTGATATAATAATGGAAGAAGTTATTCGAACCCGTCTCAAATTAATAAGTGAGTGGTTGACTTAATGAAGTTGAACTCAATTTTGAATATGAAAGAGAATAAGATTTCAGTAGAAGGAGTGAAAGTTATTTATTGTAAGTTAAAGACTATTAAAGAACGTTTTGTATCAGAAATTACTATTTATTAGTACAATTATTTTAAATTAGTAGTACGACCTCTGCCGATCAGATTTCCGAATTTACAAAATTAGAAATGAAAGAGAGAGGAGTTAACCGCACAGCTTAAGGTTAAATGTGATGAACATAAAGGTGTCATGGTCCAACCACCTGAGTGTATTACTAGTAAATTTCCACGCTTGGAACTGGCAAAATTAAGTAGAGATGTATTAAAATGGTCTCAATTTTCGGACTAGTTTTCTTTGAACGTAGATAGCAGAAAATTAAGTGATAGACAAGTTTTTGTAACCACAGTATGTCCTTGAAGGAGAAGCTAGGCTGGTAGTTAAAGGTCTTTAGACTACCAGTAAAAGTTGTAAAATTGCTGTAGACACTCTCAAGTATAGATATGAAAACGAAGCGCTACAATTGATGCACATAATGTCGCGTTATACAGAATAAAAACAGGATTTAGTATATGAGTTGAGAATGAAAATGAGCTCAGAGGATGAGACGATTGATACTATAAGAAAACATCTACAACGTATTATATCAGCTAGTGAGACTTCAAATAGATTAAAAACAGATACTATTTCTACCGACATGTATGAGAAACCAACCTTTAGTAAAATGGGAAATGAGATATTTACAGTTTATAGCCCCCAAGTAAAAACAGTAGGGAAAGAGGAAAATCGAATAAGCAATAAGAGAATATGTCAACCACACAAAGACGAAAGAATTCATAGGCAAGTAAATAAAGCTGCAATTCTAGAAAAGGATACTAAAGAGATGAAAACAAAACTGAAAAACCGCTAGTGAAGAAGAAAAGGATGTCATGTATTTTTTGTTATAAAGATAATTATAATAATGAATATACTGAATATAAAAAGATACGAGAGGAAAGTAAAACTTAGGAATCGCTGTTACAACTGCTTTGGAGAAGGGCATAGATTATCAGACTGCAAAATGAAACGGAAATGTAGACATTGTAATAAAATTAATTATCACAATAGAGCTCTATGTCCCACCTTGGATCCAAAACCACATTCTACGAAGGTTTTCAATACTAATATAATGAAATGCGATACTATTCTTCAAACGGCAGTTGCTTATGTTACATCGATTGATAATGCTAATCCAACATATAAATGTCGTTTAATATTAGACTGCGGTAGCCAACGGTCTTACATATCAGCAAAGCTTGCAAATGCCCTTAGTTTACCTGTAGTTGAAGAGCAATGCCTATCAATATTTACGTTTGGCGCAAAAAACCCTATAGACATAAACAGCCCAATCGTACGACTTAAATTGTCAACTCGCACTGAAAGGTCTTATGTTTTGTATTTTAATGTTGTGCCATATATTACACATGGTATTCAAGACCCTAATGAAGTTATATCGCCTGAGTTAAAGAACATCATACCCATGGATCTAATTTTAGCTGATGATGGATCCTTGAAAGATAAAGTTGATTTGCTTATTGGTAACGACTATTATTATACGTTTCTTTGTAACGATAAAATAGAAATACGTGAACATTTATTTTTGGTCAAATCGGAGTTTGGTTGGATATGGTCAGGTCGATATACGGTTCCTGATTTAATTAAAGATGAATTATCGGTATTAACCTATTTACAAGCCAGCAATGAAGTTGTTAAATTTAATGAACCTGATTTACCTCTGCAAAACGACAAAATTGGCCAACTATGGGAATTAGAAATCATAGGTATCACTGATTCACCTAAGACAGTAAAGGAAGAAGAAGCAATTAAATATTTCAATGGGACAAGTAACTACAGGGGAAATAGATATTACGTTAAGTGGCCGTGGATATAATTTCCTCGTGATCCACGCATAAATTATGGTCTCGTGTACGGAAGATTCATTAATCTAGTAAAGAAGCCTGATAGTGTTCGCTGAATGAATATGATAAAGTATTCAAGAATCAAGTGTCTGAGGGGATAATAGAAATTGTAGAACCAACATTTGTGTCAGCGGATCATGACATTAAACATTACCTACCTCATCACTGTGTAATGCAAAGGAATAAACTAAATTAACGATAGTTTATGACGCTTCGAGTTAGATAAAAGGTAATTTGAGTCTTAATGTATGTTTATATAGAGGACCGCTAATGTTAAAAGAGTTGAACGGACTGTTAATTAGATTTCGAATCGGATTCCCATCAGATCCGAATAGTGGCAGATGTGGAGAAAGCCTTTTTACAGATTGGCCTCCAGGAAGAAGATGCAATGACATTTGTCTCCGGTGGTTGAAGAATCACAAAAATGATGCACAGTCAATATCTAAGGCTAGTAATCTATAGTACAGCTAGAAGGACATTTGAAGAACTGTATATGAATCCGAGAGAATGAAATTTTAATAATGATATATTGCTTGATCTTATTATACATTGGGACTTCTGTAGTAAAAGGTCAAAAACTGTAAACGTCCTTGGGCTTAAATGGGAGAAAAGGATACACTAATAGTGAAAGACAGACAGAAAAGGCAAGAAGAGGAAGATATTAAAACAAACAAAGGAGTCTTTAGATATGTGAGTTCTATTTATGATCCATGTGGGTATGTTGTGCAATTATTATTGTCGGCCAAATTAGTTCTGCAAGAACTTTGGATATAAAAAATGAAATGTGATGTTACAGTTTCGGCTGCATTGAAAGGAAAATGGATGGTAATTTAGCCATATTATAAAAGGTACAGAATGTTGAAATACCTCGGTATTATATAAGAGAGTTTGTAAAAGCAGCAAACAATGTAGTAGAATATTAATTACACTGTTTAATAGACGCATTAAAACGGGTCTACTACACTGTTGTTTACATAAGAGGATGTACTAAGAAACACATATGTGTAGCCTTTGTCATAGGAAAATTACGAGTCATATCAATAAAGAACCAAAAATGATCTTTATATTCACAAGTTAAAGTTACTAGGTGGATTTATTGAAAGGAGATTGCTTTTATATTGTTAGAAATTCCTTCGTGTACTATTCAAAGGACAATATTTGTAAACAGATAGTCAGGTTGTGCGTAGTTGGTGTAATTCAAATAGGCTATCAATTCCTTTGTAGCAAGACAAGTAACCGAAATAAAGCAAAACCAAAAATGTATGTATAGGTATGTTATATACCAACGAAACATAACCCGGCTGATGTAGTGACACAGAGTTTAATATATGGCTTTATATACCTTCCTTCCTTAAAATGAGAAAAGAGAAAGCATACATAAAAAAAAAAAGAGTTTAGATCCGCAAACCTTTGTGGTTGGGCAGGGTCTATCGATTCGAAGCTTACCGAGATATGAAATCATGAAGTTTGAAAGTAGAGGTGAGCAGAAGGAAGGGAATGAAATAGAAGGAACTATGTTTAAAAGATTACAAAGACCAATAACAGACAGAAAAGATACTAAAGACATTACTAATTTACAAGTTGAGCATTTTCCGAAAGAAGTAGGAAATATTAAGACAGATTTAGCTGAAGTTGAAGCTAGTTGAAGCTGAAGCTCAAGAAAATGATCACTTTGGTTATATAAAGACTTAAATAACATTTTACGATGTGAAGGTAGATTTAGAAATACTGAGTTTAAGACGAAAGTAAAAGAGGATAAACATGTTAAACATTACCATATTGGAGTTTCGCACACGTTGTCAGTAGTAAGAATGAAATTTTAGATACCACAAGGTAGAACTCAAGTTCAACGCGTTATAAAAAACTGTTTACAGTGCCGCAAATATGGAGGCGCCGGTACACAGTGGTGGCCAACAGCCTCGCTAAAAAGTGTTTACAGTGCCGCAAATATCGAGGTGGTCCGTACAAACTTTCCATCATTACCACATTGCCATCTGAAAGGGTTAACTTGTACTTACCGTTTGCTTATACAGGAATTGATCACTTTGGGCCACTCACAATAAATAATGGCACCACTAATAAAGGATGGGTATGTTTATTTACATGCTTAGCTGTAAGAGATATTCATATGGAAGTTGTTAATGATCTTTCCGCTGAGGAGTGTCTTGCCATAAAAGGATTTATAGCAACAAGAGGCTTACTCTTGTTATATTTATCAGACAATGCTCTGCAATTAAAGTTAACCGTGGATGTATTTAGCAATGAATACTGTATACAGAATGACGTTAAATAGTTATTTATACCAGAATTATCATCGTGGTTTGAAGGGACCTATGAACGCCTGAGTGCCTTAGTGAAACACTATATAAAAAGTATGATTGAAAAGCACGTATTGAACCAGTCATGTAGAGTCAGTTTAAACCAGTTATGTAGAATAATTAAAGAGATAGAGGCGGTTGTTGATAGAAGACCGTTCACAACAGTAGGAGATAGCGATATAGTATATGTTTTGACACAAGTTGATTAGGAGGAGTATAAATTGGTGAGATTACTTATGAAGAATTTGTTGATTCAGCTACAGTAACTAAAAGTAATTTGATAGAACGCGGAAGAGAGGGCAGGTTATTATGCAAGAATAAATAAAGATGTTTATAACACAATATTTGACAGATCTTCGAATTTGGTAGAGCATTCATAAGCAACCATGAGTAGTGTGTAATGTTATCCCTAAAGTAGGAGATAGAGTTCAAATAAAGAATTATCTGAACGGAGCTCACTGGAAAGTGGAAAAGAAATTGTAACGAGTTCAGACGGACATGTAAGGGTAGCGAAAGGTTTAACGTCAACTGGTGAGACCCTGACTAGATCTATTGTGCACTTATACCCTGTTGAGATAGAGGAAATGAACGAAAGATAAGGTATTTATAATGAGACTAAGACTGAGACACATACACTTGAGTTAAGAGAATAGACAAAGACTAATGCGATAAATCAAATATCGCCGGAAAGTACAATAAAGTGTTCCGTAGGGGCAGATGCCGATGATTCTGTTGCAAATTCCCAAAGAGAGAATTTGAACAAAAATATGTCAAACGTTCAGTCTAGAGGTACAAAGAGAGCTAAAGCACAAAGAGCAGTGCAAAGAGTTCGGGAATGGACTTCACAGATATTGTTGCATTTATATTATTAAAAGCCTCACTCAATCCTTATATAATAACTAATTAGATAAAAAGTTTCCGTTACTCTTAAATTCTGACTAAAATTAAATTTGTTTTCGTTGGGGAGTGTCGCGAAATATCACGAATTAACTTTATGAAACAAAATATTACAAGTACTTGCGGGTAGAAAAATAGTAAAATAAAATGTTTATAATGAAGAGGGTAGGAATCATAAAAGTACGAAGCGGCGGGCGCCATTTGACGCATACCGAGTACCGCGTTAGTGTAGTGAACACCGTTGTGTGATTGCGAGAGAATTTAGGTGAGTAATTTGAACTGTTATTACCCTAAGCAGTGTATATCAGTTACAGCATCTCATCTTTAGTGTATATCGTAAAGTACTGTCTGAGAGTAGAGAGAGATATTCTACACTGAGGCTCAAGAGAGGAGTCAGATCAGTGTAGGATTAGAGAGAGTTATTCTACACTGAGGCTCAAGAGAGGAGTCAGATCAGTGTTAGAATTATGAGTGGAAAGGGGTGGCTATAAGGGGAGGTTGGAGGCCACTTCCGGGGTGTTTACCCTGGCTAAGAGAATTACTTAGAGCGCAGAGTACGCCGGGATTAGCCCGGGTCGCGCTGTAAACGTGTGTCATTAGTAAACAAGATAGGACGTGCATAGAGAATGACGTCACTGCGGTGACGTCATGAACCCCGGTAATAAGAGTTTGCTATGAGTTATCGTTTCGCCTTTTATAGATTGAATTGTATATTAGAGTAAATAATTTTCCGTGGCGACAAAGGTTGCGCTTCCAAAAGGTCCGAAAATTATTATCTAGACTTGCCTTTACATAAGATTAGAAATTATCTCAAAACTGTGCTGCTACATAAATCTTACTATACAATTGAAGATTATTTTGATAGATTTTCGTATTACAAAAAAGAGCCATACGTGGCATCTACAATTTAAGTCCGCGTGATTCCCTGCGAGAGAAGTTTAAGGAAATAGGTATTCTTACATTTGTTTCACAATATATTTTAAACAATGTAATTTTTGTACATAAAAATATAAAGAATTATAAAAAGATAGGTGATGTATATAATAGACAAAGTAGGAACCGACATAAGCTTGCGACTCCTGCTTTGCGCCTAGCAAAAGTACGTAAATCGTTTGTGGTTATGGGTATAAGATTCTATAATAAAATTCCGAAATCAATTTTGGCCATGCCATTACAGCAGTTTAAAACCACTGTTAAAAAGAGGCTGATACAGAAAGCCTACTATACTGTTGAAGATTACTTAGATGATAAGGATGTGTGGATATAGGTGCACCTCTACCCTGTACAAGACAGTAATAAATAAATGTAACTAGTTCTAAGATTTATATTTTAAAGGAGCAACCGCTGAGTTTCTTGCTGGCTCTTCTCGGTAGGAACAGCTTTCCGAACCAGCAGTAAAGTTGACGATTCAAAAGCACTTGTTTACAAGTTTACTTGAATAAATAATATTTTGAATTTGAAAAATTTGAGTGATAGTAGCTTATCTTTACTGCAGTCAGCTACGCACCAAGCTGCAACGATTAATTTGTAACCATCAAATTGTAAAAAAAATTAGCCGCCGAGTGTCTTGCTTGTTTTTCTCGGTAGGAGCAAACTTCCGAATCAGTGGTAGCTTCTTGAAAAACATTTGACGATAGAAAAGTACTGAAGACTAGTCTACTTGAATAAAAAATATTTTGAGTTTGGGTTTGAGTGTACCACGTGAGTTACGCTATTTAGTATATATAAACATAACTTGATATTATATAGCAATTTACATATTATAGGTCCATTTTTTTTAAATATAAGTCGGTATATCCATTCGTTGCTGCGGTCGGACAAATAAGAAAAGCAAAGAAAACGAAATTTTTAAACACGAAAATGTATTTATTTAACATTTTTGCATTCATAATATTCGTATATTTAACATTCCACTAATTTTAATAAGGCAAAATGAAGTAAAAAAAAATTAATTAATAAACTAGTAGATATATCTCGATGTTTGGTTTAGATATACCATTATTTTTGTGATTTATAACTTTAAATATACCTTATTTAACAACTTTCGTTATAAAAAATGATTATGTATGATTTATGAAACGACAAGATATACCTATACCTAATTTACGGGCTTTTTTTAATATTTTTTATTTTTATAAAAATAAACTAATTAAAAACAAACCTGGCATTTTGAATTATATTTAAATATAATTCAAAAATGTACATACCAACGGTATGGTTTCTTTTCCTCTTATGCGCAATATAAATTATTGGAGAAAGTTTAAAACAATACCCAATTACATAGTATATACCTATTAACATATTTTGATTTTTGTTTGAATCATACTAATAGAAATCTAGAGCGATTGTGGATCTAATATACGACCGAGTAAATCGACAGAACGATAAAATTGAAGTGACAATCACACTGGACAATAAAAAAGATGATCGTTGCTTAGTCAGCATCCCGCCCTAAAGCTGTTCTGGAATATTCTACTTCCATGTCCGAGGGAGCGGAGTTTTTTTTATTGCAACGTGGCAATGGTCAATAACGCGACGTAGCGTCTGATAAGTATATTTCATTTTCATGCTTTTATATAAAGGGGGTTTTTAATCTACGTATACTTGGTATTTAAGTGACCGAATTCAAGATTAGGCTTGAGTGAGATAAATTGTAATCCTTAACTCAATGCTATGACATTCCAAGTTATGGGTCTTTAACACTCACGAGTTTAATTTATAGAATTAGGCGTTACTTTGCGGAGATCCATAATGCAAAAGTAATAATAAAATTATTTTGCTATAATCCGCGATACATACGCGATACTCACGCGGTACTCACGAGTTTTGTAGACGCAACGCAATGCATTATTACAAATTGCCACTTTGCCATTTGAATTAGATTTCTTTAATACTAGGCGTGCGATATATATATATAAAAATGCATTTCTATTTCCCTTGTTTGTGTTTCGCATCATGCGTAATGTAGAGAACAATTTTGCTAATTGCGACTGGCCCGTTGGTGCAGTGGGTAGCCACCCTGCCCTTAGCTCCGCGGGTCGCGGGTTCGATTCCTGCCGAGGGCCCACATTTTCTACAAACAATTTGTTGGTTTTACGAGCCTGGGTGTGTATTTGTATTTAAGTACGTATTTAAAATTTTATATGTAATATATCTACCAGTAGTCCGTCACCCATAACACAAGTATTAAGTTACTTACTTTGGGGACGGACGACCGTGTGTGTAAGTGTAGTACATATTTATATTTTTTTTATTTTATAATTCTTTTTTTGTTGTATTAATTATTGTCAGGCTCATAGGCGTGTTTTTTTAAGTTTAGCGGAAAATTAAAAATTTCTCGATTTTCATATAAAATCTAATTATCCATCTTAATCTTAATGTGTATTAACCAATTCGCCGCGGTGAGTAGACCTGCTCTTTATTGACCTGGTAGTTGGCATATTTCGGGCCTATTGTGTACTAGAATGAAATAAGTATTATAGTTTAGAAATAACTACCTACATATTGGACCTAGGTCTTGCCTATGGAAGTATATGAGTCATATATGCGATCTAACTGCAGCAGAAGAATGGAATGTTTCCAGGAGACGCAAATAAGTATTTAAAACAAGAAATAAAATAAAACACGCGAAGTAAATTTCAACGACACATGTCCGTAAACACACACCATAAATAAATGAGACTAACTTCTAAGAACTCCTAAGTAGGTGTAATGTCAACGTGTCAATCGACATCGTATTTAGGTATTCGTCTGTGCAATTTCCATGAAAAAACTGTGATAAAAATATCCCTTTAGCAAATAAACACGTTTATTTCATACGGCCGCGACAACCTCTATTGACAGTTATCGAAAACGTCAAATGAATTGTAAACACAGAACAAACGTTATTACTTTTAGAACAATCTAGAATCAACCTTATTTTGATAATAATAAGAGTTATAGCTGAAAAATTACTAACACACATAAAATTGTACACAAATAAAGTTGAGTTCCCGCCGCCGAGCCACGATCGGAATTTGAAATTCGAATTCGTAAATAGTGTGTTCGAAAGTCGGCGGCGAAGTTAAATCGCTCGTGAACCTTTAATATGCAGTTTCTCTCGAATCGGATATTTATCGGTAAATTTCGATAAACGGACGTCACTAGTCATTAGAATCACGTACGAATCGGTTTAAATTTTTTCACACCGACGCGCGGGAATTATTTTATCCGCATTACAATACTTGAGTTTGCACCAATAAAATGTTTGATGTATTTTTCTTTTTATATGAAGGAATAACAATATAAACATATAATTAAAAACTGAGATTGATTAGAGTAAAACTTATACTAAGTACTAATAAAACAAGAGTTAACGATTTTTCGGGTTAGGTCAAGAAAGCCTAATATTTATTCCCTATATTTAAAATGTAAATTCCGCTGGGCATAAGCCTCCTCTCTCCGTTTTTGGAGAGAAGGGTTGCAGCTAATATCCACCATGCTGCTCCAATGCTAATTGGTAGGTTTACCCCCAGAATACCCCAAAATACTACAGAATAATAAATATACAGGTTTGCTAATGATGCTTTCCTTCGACGAAAATCGTGTAATAAATTGCAAGTATCAATTAGATAACAGAAAATTTCATTGGTGCTGGCCTGGGGTTCGAAACCATAACCCACTCGAAAGAGTCGCACTGTCTCACCGCTGAACTATCACAGAGTGTTACCTATAGGTATTTCAAAATAAATACCAATAGGTAATCTTATAGGCAGTTTTTAAGGACCCTTGCCTATTATTTGACAGCTGTCAGCTCATTACGCCATTCCGCGCCAAAACCATTGTGCTCACTTTTGAAATGAGAATTTCATGCTACAGATGCAGTTCTAGTGGCGTGACATTTTTTTTTAAAGCTAAGCAGCCGACACTAATCACAGTGCCACGGATGTCAATGTTTGTGTGTGATTTTAAAAAGATAATAGGCGTGAAATAGATTATTGTACTTTTGGTATCTGTTGGAGAGGAATTTGTGATGTCAATGGAAACTATGCTGTTAATTTATTGCTGCTAGTTTAACTATTTAATTTAGTGACTTTAACTATTAAAAGACACGACCCAGGGATAGGTGTTCCTTAAGATTCTGAGTCCTAAGGCTCAGGTCAAACACCATAGATGTTTACGAACTTTTTTAAAGTTGTCGCATTGTAAAATCTTTATAGCGGTTTGTATAGATACAAAACGTTGTAAGGGTTCGCCAATGTTAACAGCATAATACCTTTAAAAAAAATGTTCAATCCTCACATGGTAAACAAGTTAATTAATTTATAATGGAGCCCATATTAAATTCTATTTATGAAAATATATTAACATCAATTTAGTCATCTATTAACCCAAAAAATAAACAATTCATTTTATTTCAATACTTGTGAGCTAATTAAAATAATGTGAGAAATTAAAATAAATTAATATTAATATTAAATAAATATATAAATAAATATAAATATATGGGACACTAAAACACATACTCGTATATAGTTAATGGAAAAAATTAGTTGGGGTTATTTATTGATTATCGATTTAAAAAATTACAAATTATGGATATTTTTATTTACCTATCACCGTTGGCATATTATTTTGGCGTTAGGGTGTTTTGAAAATAAATTATTTACCAATTTTAAATATTATATATTTTAAAGGTTTCACAGAGGAATAATCAAAATAATGACAAACTCGTTACGGTACAATAATGAAACATTAGAACATTATTATTTTTTTAATTTAAGTATAATACGACCTTAATAATCTGAATACGAGACTATTTAATTATCTACAATAAGGTACTCTTCTAGGAAGTAAATAAATAATGGACTACCATTAATTTAATTTGGAAACCTGTTTAAAGAGTAATTGCAACCGTTCTGCAAATTGTATTAGTCAATATTCGTTCTAATAAAAGACAACGTGATGGTTAAGTACATAACTATAAAAAAATTATAATTATGAAACATTAAATTAATATTTAATCGTTTAGCTGAAGTCATAAACTTGTTAGTATCACTTGTCAGCGATACTTAAGAATTTTGAAATAAAATAATGAATATAAAGAATTATTATAAGTCCGTTCCCAAAAGCTGTCTATGCGATCGCTTTTCTCAAAATCTACTAAACGGATTTATGAACGGTTTTTATTTAAAGAACAATTCTTCCGGAGGGTTTAGGTTAGTACATTACGGTTTTATGTATGTTGAGTTAAAAAGATCGCACAGTTGTAAAAATCTCGTCTAACCACAGTTTATTTTTAGTGATTTGATTTTTTTTCATATGAATATAAATAATTATAAAAGGATTGGCGATGTATATAATAGACAAAGTAGGAAACGACATAAGCTTGCGGTGCCTGCTTTGCGCCTTGCAAATGTTCGTAATTCGTTTGTGGGTTTGGGTATAAGATTCTATAATAAAATTCCACAATCTACTTCAACTTTACCATTACAGTAGTTTAAAAATACTATTAAAAAAGGCCTAAAGGCCTACTATACTATTGAAGATTACTTAGACGATAAGAATGCGTGGATACAGCTACTCTTTGACCCTGTACAAGACATTAATAACTATATGTAACTAGTGACAAGAATTATTCTTTGAAAAGAGCAACCCCCGATTTTCTTGCTGGTACAAACATGTTGTCACATGATTTGATTACGTATTGTACGACCGGCCGCCTGCCTGACGTCAACTTACCTTAGTCGCCTTTTACGACACCTCAGTAAGAAATGAGGGTGATCTATTCTATGCAGCCACATACCACACGGCACTTACCTTAGTCACCTCTTACGACAACTCGGTAAGAAAGGAGGGGTCTATTCTATTCTGCCGGATACCACACGGCTATATACAATAGGGCAACATAAAGTACATATAACAAAATTCTCATTTTTCTTTCTTGAACAACGAAATACATATAATGCATTATTAAAAGACTAGTTTATACTTATTGTAAAACAAAGTCCCCAAAAGCTGTCTGTCTATATGTAATCGATTTTCTCAAAATCTACTGAACGGATTTTTGTACGGTTTTCACCAAAAGATAGTGTAATACTTCCAGATGGTTTAGACATATAGTACATTACGGTTTTTTGTATTATATTTAAGAGGTCGCGCAGTCGTAAAAAAAACTCACTTGCTTGGAGTTAACCTCCAAGCGCGTCGCATAAACCAACAGAGAAACATTAAAAAAAATGTATTAGAGAATTGAAGATATACAAAAAGACTTCTGAAATATCCGCTACAGCATGTGTCTATCTCTTATGGTTAAATGATTTATAGAAGCAGGCGTTACTTCCGTTAATCCGCACGGGATCCGTGCGGATTATAGCGAGGTAGTTTTGTTATAGTGTCTTATGGTTAACTCACAATAACTACTTTTATGTTCAAAATTTCAATTAACCACACTCGATTCCAATAAGCACAGCTAGTATTATATATAGGTAAATGTTTAGCAACAAAATATGCCGATATATATTATCTACGCGAATACAATTCCCCACAGTCCGGGAAAATTAGTGTCAGGGATCTTTTAAGTCTTTCAATTCTTAAATATTAATTAGATAAGATTTAGACCAGCAGGCCTACCATGAACTCTTATTGCGACTCAATTGAAGACGTAAACGAAATTGTTTTATTTTTTCATACCATGACGTCTTAAAGTCGCACACTTTAAGTCGTTGCCGAATGAGCGTTCGGAATTCGTCCTAAGAAAATGTTAGTAAAAGAGCCAGAGTTATCTATAGTTCATATAACATTATCCTTTTCAAACATTACGACCCCAATGCAATTCACACTTCATGGTACGAAAAGAAAGCGGTTCGCGGTCGTCGTTTACGTCTTCAATTGAGTCGCAATAAGAGTTTATGGTAGGCCTGCTGAACAAAACATGACGATAAATTTTAAATTTGGACAACGGTCGGAAAAGTCGGGGTACACCCCTTCAAACTTGGATATCTGTGGTCAACAACGACCTGAAGAAAGCCCATGTAGCGCGAAGTCAGCGGATCTCAAATATTCGAAATAGATTCAACGTATAACCAGTCGCTAATTAATACGCAAACCTGTAAGACGTATCCAAAATAAATTTATCCTGCCTTCTTTAATTTCACTCCACATAAATGAAGTAACATCATCAACCATCAAACTATACCTACGCCACAGCCCATATAGACATTCTGGCGACCCAGAATCGACGTGTCTGGCGAAAAGTCACGAGGAGGGCCGACCCCAACTAAAAATGGGACAAGGCCAGAAAAAGAGAGAGACTTAGATTAGGTTTCGATTCTTCTTTTTCAAAAGGAATGGATCATAGACCTAACATTCTGCTTCTGCAGTTTAGATTGGAAGATTAAATGCTCGTATTGCCTAAAAGATATTTTTACATTCGCCATAGATGTTTTTTTGTGGAGTTACCCATAATAAAATAATGAAATTTGTAAAAAAAAGCGTGTGATTAATTGTCACATAATTAATAATCAATTAAGCACATAAGTTTTTATAGATTGGTGTCTTGCAGGGATTTTAATTTTGATTTAATCGTGCGTTTATGGACGGATTTTCGAGGTGTCATCAGAAAAGGATACATACCGTTATGTGATCATAAAAATTTTTCATAGATCGTAATAAATCTTTTAAGTCTATGAACTCAAGGTTTCTACAGAAAGAAGATTCCTTATATATTTTTAATATTTTTCATTCCAAAGTTCCTGCAAGGATGGCTGAGTTGCCACGTAATTTTACTACACGTGCCCTATCCCTGACCATGAAATACTGATCACAAACACAAATAAATATTATAAACACACAAAGTGCCTTCGTCGGCGAAGACGAGGTCCCAGTTTTCTGACGTCGATTGGCCGTGGCTTCTTGTCATACTTCCGACGGTATAATAACTAGTAACAATCATACCACCAGCCCCCCACTACACGTTGCCCTAAGCGGTGTTCCGGCCTCACAGAATATTGCCTTAAAACTAAGTTTCTTGACGGTAGTAGAGCTTCAGCGCTCTACTCTTCGCATTTCGCATTACGCTCCAACCAGTGACTTTGTAAAAGTAGTTAGGGCTACCAGCATATAGCCAGTTCGAAAAAAAGAAGTTTTACTATCGTAACGCCTTGCCATATACCACGTCAATCAAGCCATAGTCAAAACCAACCCAAGCAGCCAAGCCGAACTCTAATTGATTTTCATTTTATTACCTTAACACTATATCAACAAATACCACTAACCAAGGGGGCGGCAACCTTCTTGGACTAAAGAGCCATAAGTGACAATTTAAAAAGTCCAGATTTCCAGGTCAGAAGAGCCTAACTTGTACTTCTGATGCTATTGTAAATCTTCCATGTTACTGAGTTTTGGGACTATTTTCGTTTTAGATAAAAATATTCCATAATATCTCAACTCCTTCGTCATCATAACAGCCACAACTACAGACTACAGTTTTTCAGTAAGTAATAAATAAAATTAACTATCGTGTAGACGTATTAATTATAACATACTAGTTTTTTCCCGCGGCTTCGCTCGCTAGGAATTTTGTCTGCCATAGTATCTAATTTAATTAAGTTTATGATTCACAATTTTGGTCATAGTGGCTTCCACATAAAAGATAGATATATGCTGTCGCGGACTTTTATTAGAACTATTAAAGACAAACAATACTACGGTACATCATCTTTGTGTAACTCCGATGGTTTAGGCAGCGTACGCCGAGATAGCTCTCAGGGGCCAGATTTTTTCCGACTTTATTGACATATATCGTCATATTACATAAAATCATTACAAATTGTAGCCTATATGTTATTCCGATGTAAAACCTATATAACTGTAAAGTTTCATCCAAATCCGTCTGATAGTTTTTTCGTGAAAGAGTAACAAACATCCATCCATACTCACAAACTTTCGCATTTATAATATTAAGTAGGATAGGACATTTTAACGAACTTTGATCAATAGGCCGCGTCAAAAAAAATGCAAATATAAGTACCCTGTGTATTATCTTCTGCCCCGTCACTTTCCAATTCACTGCCGACACTAACAGGGCTCTCTCTCTTTTCTTCCTCTCTGCTCTCTTGCGTTATCTGTTGAGGAACACCAGAACCGAACATCCTTGATAGCCACGGTTCCGGATAACCCAATAGGAAAGGAAAGTTGACGGCGTTCTGTTGCAAAAACGGCGCGTTCAAATAACATCGCATCCTATTATATCCGACAGATCTCTCGCTATCTTCATCTTCCGATTGTCTAGAACTCTCTGAAATATTATTCTCTATATCTATTTCGGGTGATTTTCTGTCTCCAATGATAGATTCAATCGAAAAAGGTTTTGGCACCTTTCTTTTTGTCTGAGATTCCAACTCGGACTCCATTGCACAATCAAGTTTTAAAAAGTATATTTAGCACTGTCCACAAACACACACGGAATTAAAAAATATAATTTGAATTTGGAACGCGCTGTACGTGCACCCGCTGCGGCATCATAGTGATATACTCGAGTTTCGTCGACCGTTTTCGCCACGCCCACATACGGGGTGTAGACGAAGTGTAATTTTATTTTATTAATGTTCTCCGTCGGTTAAGCGAACATAAGCTTTATTACTATAGTAATAATACTGCTGTTATCGAGTTAAATCCTTACTCCACAACATCGTACGTATTAAGTTTGCTTAACTATTTTCATCTGAATTGAACTCGATTGTAGCGATCATATTACTTTAACAAAATTTCTGCGTACTTCTGTAAAGTTTAGCACTTGATATGAACTTTATTTTTAGATTTCTTAACGTTTAATATTGAGTGCCAAGTTTAACTACTATAGTGCGTTTTATTATGTGTGAAGAATGATAGAGAACAGTTTACTGTTCTGTTAGAATGAGACAAATATACATTTTCGAAACGTCAAAAAGAGATAGGGATATAGATATTTGTGACCGCTTAGTACTCTCGTAATTGGTGGTGATCAAAATGTTTTGCCAGAGTCAGCACTTTGAATAAGTTTATCGTGTCGTGCTGCGTTTGGGGCTTTCTTTTTTTACTGGTACGATATTTTCGGAATCGAGTGTTATTTTGGCTAAAGATACATTAATCTAGCGATAAGTTATTACAATAATTACATGAGGGATATTATGATAGAACAGTAATGTCATTATTAATTTCATTAAATAATATGTGAAACTTATCGTCGGAAAGTTGCGTTTATATGAAAGAAATGAAGAAGATTGAGAGGGTATAGACATATAATATAATGAGGAATGATGAAAGTCATGTGACCAAGCAAGTGTTTAATATAAATATAGATTGTTGACTAAAGGGGCCGAAAATGAGATCGATGGATTGTATGGATTATATCATGGGTACAAAAGGAGTAGCAGTAGAGTTGACGAATGATAGGATAGAGTGGAGGAGAATAAAATGTTGAAGCTACCGTACTTATGTGTAATGGGATAAGGCCGGGAGAATGATGATTATTTGAAAATTTAAGAATTTTAAAACCTAAAGTTGGTGCATAATAGTTTATTAGATGTTTATTGTCGTAGAAGTTATAGAAATAGTAAAACATACATACATTCTCCTGCCCTTATCCCACTCTAAGTGGGGTCGGCACAACATGTTAAACATGTTGTCACATGATTTGGCTACGTATTTAACGACCGGCCGCCTGCCTGACGTCAACTTACCTTAATCGCCTTTTACGACACCTCGGTAAGAAATGAGGGTGGTCTATTCAATGCAGCCGGATACCACACGGCACATACCTTAGTCGCCTCTTGCGACACCTCGGTAAGAAAGGAGGGTGGTCTATTCTATCCTGCCGGATACCACAAGGCGTTTATAGAAATAGTAAAAATGGTAAAAAAATTGACATTATGACACATCGATTTCTGAAAAAGTATCAGTAGAATGGATTATCTTATATCAAATATCTAAAAAGTAACTCTTCTCAAGGTAAACTGAACTAGACTAGAGCAACTTATGGACCAGCTTTTGTTAGTAGGTACTACGCGTCAGGTCACCTTTACGATGCTATATTACTGCATACTCAAAAAAATAATATCATCATCCTCCGGCCCTTATCCCACTCTAAGTGGGGTCTGCACAACATGTCACAAACATCATGTGACAACATGTTACAAACATGTTGTGCCGACCCCACTTAGAGTGGGATAAGGGCAGGAGAATGTAACGAGTAGAATAGACCACCATGATTTCTTAATCATGGTGGTCTATTCTACTCAGCCGGATATCACACAGCTAACTCAAAAAAAATTTGTTACAAATTTCAAATAGATGTAAGCGAGTGCTTTAAAAATAGATTAGAAATTCCGTAGAGGTCAGAAATAAAGGCTAGGAAGTGCATAATGTGAAAGAAGGAAGTTGTTTAGGTATTACTATTGAAATAAGTGTACAATTCATTAGTAGAGCAATTTTGTAGAGACTTAACCAATAAATAACCGTGCTACAGTTAAAGTACTGCAATCAAACGATTTTGTATTCTGCCACGGCGTCTTTCGCTAAAACTAATGATAAAACATAAAACAATCCTGAAAATTAAGTCACAGTTACCGTTAATATATTAACCTACTAAGGAATATAATCTCTATCCTATTCTATACTAGCGAGCTGCCTGGGCTCCGGTGTAGAGTATTAATCCTCAGGTGAGACTCGCGCTTTAAATGTTATTAAATTTTATAATATATATAAAATTTTCACGTGCATCAGTTATACATAAATAAAAATAAATAAAATAATATATGGGACACTTACACGGTCGTCCATCCCCGAAGTAAGTAACTTAATATTACTATTATAACGCATATGCTATGCCAACCAAGGCATACCCAAATCCGGCCTCACAGGAGGCACCCTTAGGACGACGTTCCCCGACGCTAGTAGAGCTTCTGCGCTCTACTGCGCGAGGCTGCGCATTTCGCAACCTCGGTGATGCTTCTGCGCTCGCCCGTCCCGCCCGGTGACGCTGTAAAAGCCGTTAGGGCTAACAGCATACAGTCAGTTCGAAAAAAAAAGCCATAACTGTCAGCCAAGCCGAACTCTGATTAATTTCTGGGCATTGAATACTCCTACTCTCAATCTCGACTTAACTTCTCGCCCGTCCCACCCTGTGACGTTCTAAAAGCCATAGGGCCTAACAGTATCTAGTAAATTCGATAAAAAATTTGCGTAGTGAAAATTTACTAGTCTTGTTTAAGTAAAGAGAATCTTATCCATCGATCTCGCCAACGTGAAGTGAGCTCGGCGGTCATTAGAGAGCAATTTGTCCCTCGCCCCCCATCACTTAGCCCTCCCACCCTCGTTAGCTCGTTCAAATTGATTGTGGCTATTCGTCGACCGCTGATGTTTTGTTGCGGTAAAATTATATCTTGTGTGATGAATTAATGCGATACATTTTCCCGTTTTGTATGGAAAGCAATTGTCAACTTGAGCATTTGTTTGCAGTAAGAACTTCTGTAATAAATCAACATTTCAAATCGACTGGCTCGTTGGCGCAGTAGGTAGTGACCCTGCCTTCAGCTCCGCGGGTCGCGGGTTCGGTTCCCATTGATGGTTAACATTTTCTATAAACGGTTTGTCGGTTCTTCGAGCCTGGATGTATATTTGTATTCAAATATGTATTTAAAATTAAATATGTAGTATATCTAACAGTTGTCCGTCACCCATAACAGTTACTTACTTTGGGGATGGACGACCGTGTGTGTAAGTGTCTTATATATGTATTTATGTCTTTTATTTATTAAGAAACAGAAGACTAATATTTTGATGCCTGGGAAAAGTTTCCGTAGGATTTTTTTGTGAGTGGATTGAGTATGAGCAATGAGCATGTAGTTCGGACAGATTCTAAATATGAGAAGTGAAATAGAATCTTGAAATCAAAGGAAAATATAAACAGTAAAGTATGAGTTACATTTACTTATCTACTCGTACTTCGAATGCTTGCTTCCCTACAGTAGCTACGCAAAGCTGATATTTGGTAGAAACAAATCAGGTAAAATACCAAGTTTTGTTCGTGTACTGACCATTTTCGAGTAGTCAAAATTTTTGGCATAATCTATTATTAGACGTCACCGTCACCCATCACACAAGTATTAAGTTATTTTGAGGACGGACGACCGTGTGTGTAAGTATCCCATATATTTATTTTATTATTTCCAATTCACTTTACTATAGAAAAACAATATTTATGCTGTATTGATATTATAAATGAAACAAGCTACCTCTACTAAGTGACCTCATTTGTATTGAGATAAAGCGAGTGAATCAAATGAAAATTACAATTTCATTATATGTATTCATATTTTTATCGGGCTGTGATAGCCCAGCGGTGAGACCGTGCGACTTTTTCGAGGGGAGCACGATTTCAAACCCGGGCAGGCACCAATGAGTTTTCCTATTAAAACTCATGTGTCTAATTGATAATTGCAATTTATCACACGCTTTTCGGTGAAGGTAAACATCGCGAGTACACCTGCATAATTCTGGAGATATGTGTAACCTACCAATCCGCATTGGTGCAGCGTGGTAGGTCTTAGCTCCAACCCTTCTCTCCAAAAACCTCCAAAAACCAAAAAGAGGAGGCCTGTTCTCAGCAGTGGGATTGTAACAAGCCGCTACTTTACTTTTTTTACTATATTTTTTTGTAAAAATTTGCAACAAATACAATTTGAACATCATGTTTTTTATCAAATAATTATTTATAAAACTTTATTATTTACATGCATTGAAAATAAGAAATGGTGATATTTTCAAAAAACGAGATATTTTAAAAATTGGCCGAATGACAGATAGTCCAAAGCAGTTCAGTCCAGACTTCCCTACTTTGGTATAATATCTCTTTGCTTTGTTGGTTATTATACTAGAATAGAAGAGACATAGAGAGGCATGTAAATGAAAGTGTCGGAACAAATAATGAGAGGAAATATAAAACTATACTTATCTTTGTCTAATTACACATAAAAAAGAGAGACAGATTAATAACTCATTTGCTTTCTTTTTATTGTCGATGGTCACATTTTAGACTGACTTTACTTTAGCATAAGTATGTTGGAAATAAACTTAAGTTTCAAAGTCACGTTCGAAAACTAAATAACAACCCGAGTGACAAGACATTTACCTGACGTGTTAGACACTAGACTTGACTAGGCATAACCTAGTCGAGTCTCGTGCTCAGTTCTCACCGGACAGAATTAGCTTCTCAAATTCGATTCGCACGTTGCATTGTTCATTTGGTCGTAAAAAAGTGAACAATAGATCATTATCAGTCTAATGTTCGGCCGATATATCGGGCATTTGTGGTTTGCACGAATTTAATACATTATTAATTATGATCTTTCTACCATTGTTTCTTTACGCAGTTAAAATATAAATATATATTTTTTTAGTATAGAATCATGTCTGAGACCATAGTCTAGTTTTTTTTAATTACAATACTTAGATCAAGCAAAGGATACAGAGAAAAGAGCTAGCCCAGAATGTGTCCATCGACAATAAAGAGAAAACTAAGATATGTATGAGTTTAATCTCTTATTATTTTTTGCGACACTCTCATTTACAGGTCTGCCTATTTCTCCCCTACTCTAATATAATAACCCTATGCCAATAATACTTACTTCTTATAAATAGATATATAATGGATTACTAATTAACTCGTGCCTCTATTATATTACGCAAACCAAATTAACAATAAAGATGAGTGAAATAGTTATATTTATACCTAAAGAGGCATAAGCATATATCTTTTAAGTCCTAACCTATTCAAGATTGAACGATAAAAAAAATTACAAATACTGATTATTATGTTCAGAAAGTGGAACAAAAGTCATAGACAAATACACTTGCGCCAAATAAACCGTTAACTTTAATAAATACAAAACAAATTTAATATAAGCGATTCACTTGATAAATCACGTTTCCCGCCATTAATCCCAATTCCGAGCCATTACAGCGCCCCCACATAAATCCGCAATAATAGAATCTACTTATTCATAAGAACGTTAATATCACCATAAAATTAAATATTAAAATTGTTTGTATATTCAACTAACAGACTCCAATGAACCTAGTACTCTGTCCCTTTCGAACACGCGAAAATTTGTTACAAGTGAGGGAAACAGATACAGTCGTGTTAATGCGCCGACAAGTCTGTGCGCTGTAAGTAATGAGTGCGGTCACGCCTAGCAATCACAGTTCCCAGTTTTCATTGGTTGACTTTAATAGGGCTTGAAGTTTTTTTATCGAGTAATTTTGTTTCATTAGCGCTTTATAGTGATGAGAACGAATTATTCCCAAATTCCCTAGCGACTGTCTCTTGCAGTTCGTTACGCTTTAATCCAGTTAGGAATAATATTGGCTTTAATGTTGCAATTTTCATTATTTGTCTGCTTAAGTGAAGTAGGTTATACTTACTTATACCTACTTACTTAGGTTATACATGACTCTAACATGTATGCAGTGCTAGCTTCATATGTTGTTGCTAATTTTTTCATAGTGGTAAGTGTTTAAAGGCACTATACGATTTTCAATATTTCAATTTTCAATACTCTATATATATAATTATATATAATATACATCAAAATGCGTCTGACGACTATCTGTCTACGGCGGATTCTCGAGTACTTCGGTCACATAGCTCGGAAGAACGCTAACAGCATTGAAAGGCTTGTGATCACAGGAAGTATCGATGGAAGGAGACAACGTGGACGTAGCCCACGGTGTTGGTCGAACAAGGTCAAGGAAGCTCTCAGCTCCCCCCTTTATTGTGCTCTTCACACGGCGGAGAATAGGGCTAACTGGCGAAACGCCGTTGGCAGTGCACTGTCATAAAGAGCCACGATTCTCATAACTGAGAAAACGATGCAAGAAGAAGAAGGAATACATATAATTAAAAAAGTTAAGTAGCGGCCTATTACAATCCCACTGCTGGGAATAGGCCTCCTCTCTGGTTTTCTCTGGCTTCGTTTCTCGAGAGAAGGGTTGGAGCTAAGACCTAGCAGGCTGCTCCAATGTGGATTGGTAGGTTACTAAATCTCCAGAATTCTCTAGAGATATGTAGGTTTCCTCACGATGTTTTCCTTCACCGAAAAGCGTATGATTAATTGCAATTATCAATTAGACACATAAATTTAACAGAAAACTCATTTGTGTCTGCCCCGAGTTTGAACTCGTGTTCCCATCGAAAGAGTCGCACGGTCTCACCGCTGGGCCATCACGGCTCTTAATATGTGTCAAATTAACGTAATTATAAATAATAAGATGCCTAACAATATACATTTCATTCACTTACAACACACAAAGAAAGATTTCAATTTTTGAAATAAAAATCTATATTTATGATATAATCTGAAATAAAAAGCACACTGTAAACTGTTTGATTTCCAGATATATGTATACTTGGAGGATTAGTCAATAGCTCATATCACAAAAGCAAAAGACGGAATTTTTAAGACAATGTATAATTATAATATTTATGGTGAATAAGCATTGAGTTGAAACGTAGATGTTTTTGAAGAATTCCTTTCATATATGTGACCTATAAATCCGCATTGCCCTGGTTGCCGAAATGTCTGAATAATATAAAATCTTCAATCATTTAATATATATTGTTATAATTAAACTATTTCACTGACAATCTATCAACTAGCTTAGTAGACAAGAAATCATTTGGTAGTTCTACTACAATTTGTAACAAAAGAATAAATGTAAATAAGTTTTTATTTTGTGCTACAACCTTTTAATACTTGTGCATTTGCTCTGCCATTAAAAATTTGCATTAACAACATCAAAATCGCATTGCTGATGACATTAGAAAGCACCGCTTTATTCGAAATTGAAATGCACCCCATCGTATCAAATCGGGACGTCATGTCACATCACTACCTCAACGCACTTAAAACGTGTCACTAATATGCCGCTAAATTAATAATCATCAATAAAATAATGTATACTCCTTGTGTATAGAAGCTATTACGTTGGATATTGAATGGCGTTTATGAACTACAGTGTGATATTAAATTTGTAAGTTATGAATTCAAATAAAAAAAGTAGTCAAAATTTGAATCGACTCTATTATAATGGGAGTAGAGTTTAATTTTCTGTAAATCATTGTCCGCTGACAGTGTTCAAATTCGGTACGGGCATCAAAATGACACGTTACGTTTTGAAAATATAATTTCCGAATATCGCTCGTACACTTTTAACACTTGACAATTGACATCTTTGTAAATTTAAGTACCCAATTGAAAATTATTTTTAGTTTATTAGGTATGTAATCATAATCAATTAAGGTAATACTGGATTTCTATGAATTTTACTTCAAACAAAAGACAATATTAGTGAAAAAAAGGCAATAGATATACTATCATTTAAAAAAAAAAGTGATGTAAAGGCCTGTTACTATCCTACTGTTCGGCATAGGCCTCCTCTCTCCGTTTTTGGAGAGAAGGGTTGGAGCTAAGACCTACCACGCTGCTCCAATGCGGATTGGTAGGTTACACATATCGCTAGAATTCTCTAAAGATACATGTTTCTTCACGATGTTTTTTAGTCACCGAAAAGCGTGAGATAAATTGCAATTATTAATTAGATACATACGTTTTAATGGAAAAACTCATTGATGACTGGCCGCGGTTCGCATTTAGCATAGCAATAGATCACTATAAATGATCGTCCTAACGAAAAGAAAGAAGTCAAATAAAATCATCATTCTAATAGTAATACGAACAATACTCTACATTTAGCACGTAAGATAGATATTTATGCTTTTACAAAATATAGAACCATTTGTGTTTATTTTGAAGTAGGTACTCATTAGTCTGTCTGTATTGAACTGCTAGACAATTCAAAGTGTGCTATATTTTTGAAGAATGGTTAAATATAAAAGCATTTTATTTATTTATATCGCGACCTATTGGAATTGCTTAAAATTGTTACTAATTTTATTAATTTAAGAACTTGTTTACGTTTAGCACGTCTTTCGTGCTTCAAAAGAAATGCTAAAAATATATAAAATCTCTTATTTTATATATTTTTAGCATTTCTTTTGAAGCAATTCCTTTGTATTAGAAACTGGTATGAACTATTTGGAATATAAGAGAAGCATCGTTAGTGTCGTAAGCCCTTAAGCATTGTTAAGTTAATGACAAAATACTAAAAATAAAACATTTTTCGTCACCTCTAATTTCTGCGTTGAATGAGGAATCCTAATATGGACTTTTTTAGGTTAATTAGATGATACCTAATTAGTAAAGCTTTCTAATTAGTATAATTACTGTCAAGTCTCAATTTAAACTATTTCTGATACAGTACAAGAAGATCAGAATTTAGTATTTAAACTGTTTTTTTGGGAAAGGTTACCTGGATTGGGCAAATAGGTTATCCTTAATTATAAATTAGCGGTATCTTATTATCCCACTGCCTCGTCTTTCTGTTTTTTGATGAAGAGTAACGTTGGAGCTAGTCCCAACACGCAGCTCCAAAACGGATTGGTAGTTTACATATATCCCCAGAATTTTCTAGAGATATGCAGGTTATCAAAACGTTTTTTCGAACCAACTATAAGCCGTTAAGGCAGTTCTGACCACCGAAAATATAGGCGTCCTCGTAAGACCCTGAAAATCAAATAACGATCGCAAACACAGAAACACGTAATACACACACACGCAGCGGAAGTCCCAGTTTTCTGACTTCGATCGGTCGTGGCTTCTCGCCACCCTTCCGACGTCGCAATGACTTATCAAAGTCATACCATCAGCCCTCCACTACGCGTCGCACTAAACAAGTGGTCGGGCCTCACACCCTTAGGACGACGTCTCCCGACGCTAGAAGAGCTTCTGCGCTCTACTTTCTGTATTTCGCAATCTCGACGATGCTTCTGCGCAACTTCTGAGTCAGTTCGAAAAAAAGGAAAGGCTAACTGCATATAAAGCTCTCTGTATGTGATCGATTTTCTAAAAATCTATAGAACTGAATTTTATTCAGTTTTTACTACAAGATAGTGCAATTCTTGAGGAAGGTTTAGGTTAATAGTACATACGGTTACATAAAACAGTAATGTACTATGACCGTAAATCTTCCGTAAGAATTTCATTACCTTTTAGTAAAAACCGAACGAACATCCGTTCAGACAGATTTTGAAAAAAAAAATCATATACAGACAGTCAGCTGTTTGGGACTTTCTTTTATAATAACTTAAAATCTATATTTAGTTATAAAATTATAAACAAAGGTTATAACAAAGTATACTAGAGTATACAGAAAAGTATACCAAAATTCGAGCACACTATAGTTTTTAAAAACACTGGCGTTCGGGTAATTACAAATCAATATTTATTCGATAATGGTTGAACTGTAAGGGCCATTTAATTCGCTGTGTACTTTACAAATTACTAGCTTCCGTTGGAAGACTATATTATTAGTTGGCAATGCATGGTATTACAGTAATCAAGAAACATTACGAACTCAATAATCATTTATATGTCGTGAATCGTTGATGTGGCAAAGCGCAAATTGATAGAGAAGTTTTAGCGTTAATTAAAATTGTGTTATAGGTGAGAGATAAGACGTAATTGCAGGATTCTATTACGCGGATTTGTCTCAGAAAATGTAATATTTTTACACGTGGTATTTAAATTATGAATAGCTCACATTTGTAATGTAAGCGAGGTATAGTAACCGGCAATAAATACAATCGAGAACTTAGAACGAAACAGCCGGCCAATTCGGTTTCGTAGAGCGCTGTCACTGTCACACACGGGTTCGTCAGTCTGTGCGACAGAGACAATGCTCTATGAAGCAGAATCTAGCCGATTTCTCTCTCTGAGCCTCGATGTGCATTACTTATTGCCGCATACTATACATAAGGTCTTATGCCTTAAAAAGTGTCATTGTGTTTCGAGTTGTCCGTTTCCCAGTGTTACAGTTTTCAGTGTAAGGGGGGTAGCTTCCCCCCTTGCCCGTACCTCGCTACGCTCATGCCTACACACCCCAGAACCCTACATACAAAAACAGTTAATTCAGTGAGGTATTTTAGCTACAGGAATTTTTCTACGCGTTTCAAATAAATAAACACGATTCATAGATCACAATGACCGCACACGCCTTTCCAACCTTGGCCTAAAAATAAATACGGTGCGAGTTTTCTCAGTAAATCATTCATCCATTTTATTTCTTTTTTTTAGGTTTTTTATTTATTTTTATTAGGTTCTTCGAGCCTGGGTGTATATTTGTATTTAACCATGTATTTAAAACTATTAGTTTATACCTAGTAGTATATTTACCAGTTGTTAGTTACCCATAACACAAGTATTAAGTTACGTAGGTACTTTGGGGATGTACTTTGTGTGGAAGTGTCCCATACATTTAATATTTATATTTATTTTATTTCGAATCGTCGGTACCACTTTGTAAAGATACATACTTATTTTTTTTTACAATAAATATTTAAATACACCCAGACTCGATGAACCAACAAATTGTGTTAAAAAAACGTTGGCCCTCGGCGGGAATCGAACCCGCGACCCTCGTGGCCGAAAGCTGAGTTCCTGCTACCTACGCCAAGAGGCCTTGAGAGAAGAGCTTTGAATACTTTGAGAGCGCTTCACAACCTCAAATCTAATTGGAATGAACTGTTTCTTTAATTTCTAGCTTTATTCCTCAATCCTGTCTGCGTAGATTCTAATATGCATATTAAAAATATGCATATATTTCTCCGGTGATAAAATCATTGACATAGTCTGCATTTTTATTCCTATACTGAACACAAGACTCGGAATGAAACTTTAAGAGAGAATTAATACATTTTAAAAATTAATTGTGGCCTTTGTTTACCTAACAGAAAATCGAATCTGGATGCTATCCATCAAAGCTTAAACATTAAATGCAGCGATTGCACACAAGCACGTCGTTATGTTCCGCGCAATAAATAACGTTATTGTTAATATCCCCATTAAGATGACCATTATAGAAAGACCTTTCGTATCACAAAGTATTTTAAGAAAGAAATAATATTTACATATAAGTTAAGAATACCTAAAGGTTACATGCAAAGGCGCATTTTAAATCTAGAGTTTGCGGGTTCTTGTGACGCATTATATAAAGTTTTTACATTATCTTTTTTGCTTAATTGTCATTAAAAAACCTGCAAAAAAAAATAGTTTACGGAATATTAGTAACCAACAAATCTGAAAAATTACATTGAAGTGAAGTAAGTATATGAGGACTTGCTTTAAACCAATATATTCTTACCTTATTGTATATCAAAACAAAATATTTTTTTGCCTCAATAAAAAAGTATATAATTTTTATTTAAGGCATCAATGATATTAGTAATAGGCTATGCTAATCAAGGTTCTCCAAATCTATTTGCACAAAATTCCTTTCGAAATTTAAACGTTAAATACCATAAACAAAATTAGAAAATGTCATACTGAGAATTTTATGCTTAGATATTCAATCCTCTCCAGATATCCTATAATTGACGCAACATATTGATTTTATTTTAATTTTATAAGGTTTCATTACATTTTGTCAACTGCTTGTCACATGTTACATAATAGGAGCATGATGTAGTTTGTAATCAACAATCTACATCTTTTGATGATAACGTAAACCATAAAACTGCACCTAGTAAATTTAACTTAATAGACGATAATCTGCTTATAAAACTGAAGAGAATAACAGTATAATATTAGGGTAGATCTACGTCGATGGTCGACCATTAGGGATCTCATTTGGCGGGTAAAATGGAACGCAGCCGGAAACCACGCCCCTTCCGCCGGTGACAACGCGCCAAATTATCTTACCACAGATAATGTTTAACGTAGTATAAATAAACATGTTATATACTCAAAACAAGTACCTATGTCTAAAGATGTAGCGCTGAAATGAAATAGCGTTTTATGTTACTACATAAGAAAGAAAGCTATAAGAGTAATTCTTCAAAGCTTGATTGTGAAATTAAAATTAATTTTTCATGGTTATGTAATTAAAAAGGTCTCGATGGAAGCTGTGAAAAACCAAAGCCAAACTTGGCCGTTGTAATTACCGAAGAGTTTTTATTGTTTCACGGTATGTGTGGTACACATAATATGTTTGTTATAAAGAAGCGACCTTGATTTATATCAAGGTTTCTTTATATACAGCTTAAAAATGTTTATGTACTCATTCACGTATTATGGTTTAACAAAAAAGATTTTTTATTAAACGCTATCTTTGTTTTTTTTTACTAATTAGAAAATATATTAAAACCATATTATTCGTTTTACGTAAACACAATTTTGCCCGCCACCTGGAATTTTCTATTTTCTTTTATATGATATAAGAAAAACAAATAACATTATAAATCATAAAAATAACGATTATGAAATTGTATATATTTAAAATGGTGTTCCATACCCTCTTAAACTGTCTCTAATTGAACGTTTCAGTACTGTATTTGCTAAACATAGACTTTAAAAATAACTAGAATTGCGTTTAAAATTTTATACAACCATATCTATAACTGGAAATATATAATTGGAAATATATGATTAAATTGGTGATTGGTGTAAATGTTAATAAGGCCCTTTTTAGGAAAGTGGTTTTTTTTTAATTCTTTGCCATTTGCATTTATGACCTTAATTTTTGTATATAAGTATATAACGGGTTAAAATGTACGAAAATATATTCTAAAAATCCGATATTATCGTTCTCCACATCAATTACTTTTATTCTTCTTTAGAATGAATTCAGTTTGCTAAAAAAACTATAGGTATATACATGTCAAATCTTATAATTGTAACTTATAATTGTATAAGTGGTTTCGATTCCCGCCGAGGGCCAACATTTTCTATAAACAATTGGTTAATTCTTCGAACCTGGGTGTGTATTTGTATTTAATTATGTATTTAAAATTATACATGTAGTGTATCTACCAGTTGTCCGTCACCCATAACACAAGTATTTTACTTTGGAGTCGACCGTGTGTGTAAGTGTCCCATATATTTATTATTATTATCTTCAGCCTGTATTTATACGGTTACTCTTTTAAAATACAGCTGTAAACATTGCAAAATTAATAGAATATACATGAAAGCACTATCTACAGATTTCATAGTTCTATGGTGTTTTTATGAACATATAATTTGTTAATGCTGTAGCATGCTTAGGCATTAAATTTGGGGTTCCATATTCCCCTAAACTGTAAGTGAGCCGATATAAAATTGGGGTGTCATACTTTGTACAGTAGGCTGGGACAAACAATAGTTTATTAACGGTAACCATATTTTTTTTATTTCGCTCAAATTGTACACACTAATAAGTAAAATTAGTAGTAAAAAAATATAAACGACCTTAAAAATATAATCTTCCTTAGGATGTGCTCTTTGTGGGAAACAATTTTGTTCAATACAATTTTCAACAAGAATTGGTGTAACTAGGTTTGCTTTCAAATCGATCAATAATTGTCAATGTATTTTGTGTAATTTTTCTACTAGAGAGATAAGGTACTTTAGTCTTATATAAAAGAACTTTTTAAGTTCAACGGCAAGTAATACACACATTAAAATAAAGTAAATCAAAGTAACAGTTTATATCATTTGGAAAAAAAAGGAATATTTATGTATGCTTTTCAATGTTATAATAAAGGTTCTCTGTTCTCTTTTATAACTGTATGCGTGATTTTTCCTGCACCAAAAACTGCATGATGAATGATAATTAAAATCATTTTTTTTGTGAAATTGTGTTGTTTCAACATACAACCGCGGTACTTTATCTATACTAATATATAAAGCTGAAGAGTTTGTTTGTTTATTTGTTTGATTGATTGTTTGAACGCGCTAATCTCAGGAACTACTGGACCGATTTGAAAAATGCTTTGAGTGTTAGATCGTCCATTTATCGAGGAAGGCTATAGGCTATATCCTATCACGCTAAGATGAATTGGAGAGGAGCAGTAATCAAAAATATTGCGAAAACGGCAAATTTAAAGCTTTCCTTGCGTGCGCTAAGTAAACGGTGAAAGTTATCAAAAAATCATGTAGTACAAAATTGTTCCCCACTAAAAGTTCTTAATAAAATTACGCGACAACATATGGCTAGCTTTTAAGATTAACCCACTTTAACCATAATTAATATATGTTATGGTTTACTCAAATAATAAGAGTGCAATCTACGCGAGCGAAGTTTCGCTTAAAAGCTAGTAATCGATATACAAACAATAAATACTGCATGGTCACCCTGTAACATCCCCCACAGTTTTGTTGGTAATCGATTGGTTTTAAACAATAACATCATTCAAAAATGAAAATGTACTATTCCATAAATATTGTTCTGTTTATACGTTTATTAAAAGTCTTTCTATACTATACGTGTATATTTGTTATAAATACGACTAGGTATATATGTTTTTTCTGTTTTGATGTCTGAAACGATGATTAGGTATGATTTTTAGTGCGAAGAATGTGCCGGGCATTAGCCAGTATTATATATTTCAATTAATTTACACAAATCCTTAATAAATCACGTAACAAAAACTTCCTTATGAATCATTCTGTCTATTGAAGAAAATTGCATGAGAATCTGATCAGTAGTTTTTATTTTATCTCGAATATACAGAAAGAACTTTGTTTTATTATATGTTGTGGTAAAATCTACCAGGTTATACCCTCAATTTTCAATAAATTTTTCAACTTTAGCATGAATTCAGAATTAAATATTTCGTTTAGCTGAACGGGAAAATAATAAACTAGAATACCACATTGTTTTCATTTGTCGAATTCCAGAAACTTTTAGTATGCTCGGCGTATTGGTACAAGAATATAAATTAAATTGCCGTAACATACGAAATGAGTCCACATATCACTGACGGCTTAAATCTAATTTGGAGCCAAATGACAATTAAAGGAGTCATCAATGTTGAACGGTCGCCTTTACATTTCAAGATAAGTCGATCAGCCGATACGACATAATGATTTTTAATATTAAATTAAATCAAATTTAATTTTAGCAATTCCATTATGAACCTTAACTAGTAAAATGAAATAAGTATGTCACATTCACAAAGTTATATATATTTTTTTAATTTCTATGAATTTTAGCATTAATGTAAAGATATAAGAATGATAAATAAATCAATAATTATGTCAATTAACATTATGGCATTAAAAGTAATTCTTCATTTTTTTAAACATTACTTATAATTATTTCTAATGTTCCATACAAAAAAATTGTGCAACGTTTGCTTTACCAATGCCCTACTAAAAAATATAAAGTACGTTATAATTTAATCTAAAACGGCCACACAAAAAACGGCAACCTTTCTAGATAGCATCTAATACCTAAATTGTATACTGTAAATAAAATGTGGAAAATCTGAAATCAACGAAAATTGTATGACCTCATATTTTTTTATTTGTGGCTATTATCAATTGAGGACCTGTCCGAGATATTATTCATGGGCTAGTTGTGGCTAAGGAACAGCCGTAGATGCGCGCTGATATTAGTTGTCATTTGGGTTGATACTGGGAAACACTAAAGTAGGGTTGTATAAAGTGATCTAAGGCGTTTCTGAACGTTTTGTAACGATGAGTCGAGCTGTCAACTTGACAGATTGAAATGGGCGGGCTTTTTGACGTCTTTTTGCGCGGCATTGCATCCACGCGTTCGGTATCGTTGCATTTTATTTTTATAAATTTATCGAGTGCATCCTAATCCATGAGACTGCGAGGGCGCGAGTTTATCGGCTTACCGATATTTCCTTTGTTATCTGTTTTGTTTCTCCCACACATGTAAATTAATGTACGTAAGAAAGTGCCATAACCACTTGTTTAAAAAATTATTATTATAATTTTTATCCTATACACACATACAGAACACATTTTTCTGCTCTTAAACTCCCCGAAATAAAAGCACACTGACTTGGACACGCTGCGAGAATGTAAGTGACAATCTGGCAAAAAAAAATTTAAATTGGAACGACTTAACGACCATTCAGGCGCTGGATTGAGTTCAGTTCCTTTTTTTACTGAAAAAAGAATTTTAAACTATCACTTAAATTAAAGATTACAAAAACTTTCCAATCCCACTCTATTCCCATTGAAAACAGAGCGTTTGGAATAGATAAACATCGTGTCTTATGAAAGCGAAGGTTAGATCCACTTTGTATTGCTGAGCTATCGAATTTAGTTTGTTAAACTCTGCTACTTTTGGGTCTCACTCCTTAAAACTGTTAGAAATATATTTGTTACATTTTGTCGTAAAATAGAGCTGTGTGAAAAGTGCTGTAAAATAGCTCGATCGAAATAATCTATATGTGTATACATTGTAAAGGCGAAAGTTTGTGAGTTTTCGTAAGGTTTTTTCACTTTGGCGCTATAACATTGTAACAGATTTGTCCGAACATTCGCGTTTGATATATTTCCTCCTGAAATAATTCGTAGGTTTTATTTTTGGCTCCAGTCAGATAAATAGATTTATAAAAAACAAAAAACTTATTTTAACATAACCATTGCATCGCAGTTTGATTACAGTTAGCGCTTAAGATTTTTGTATTCTTTGGCTTATCATTAAAATGATGAATAAGAAAAGCACAGAACGCCAACATACGTTACCGAGTCGCGAATCTACTGAGGGGATGTTTCATTCACATCATTCTCAGAATAGATGGACGTTGAATATGTGAGGGTTTAAAACTGTCATCGGATGATGAAGTAGTTTTTGGTTTCTCAGAACGTAAGTAGTTAATTAACTATTAGAAAACTTAACGTAAGGAGCACAAAGTGCAAAAGTAACGAGTTTACACGTAAACTTAAAAACGTCAAACTTTACAGTCGTAACTCGTTTCGTCGTAATTGTCACGATAATTAGTCATGTTATAAATAATAAAAGCTTAAATTTAAGATCATTATTAAAAAATAACCCCTGTCAACAAATCACTAATAAGACGTCCCATATCCTCTTTATAAATAACTGCTACGCAATTAACCAATTTGTTACCAAAGGCTGGCAACACGCTCGACTTGTTATATTTTATTGCTGGCAACATTTTAGTGTTGCTTTGAAAATGGAACTGAATGGCGTCGTTTGAAATGAGGCGCGAAATGCGTTGACGGTTTTGTACTGCATCTAAATATGGCTAAATGATGTTTTGCTAACGAGTGTCACAATGTTTGTAATGGCTTTTTGGTTTTCCTCTCACAAGAACATGGTAGTCTATATTTTCCTGTGATCTGAGATGATCAATTACATACAAAATTGAAAGTAATAATATGAAAACAGAAATCGAAATATTTTGATTTCTTTATTTACTCCAGTGGTGTATATTGCGTATATTGCGAGTATCTTACATTATTTTTTAACTTAATTTAATTTATCTCGTCCATATGAACATAATATTAATAGTTAACAGCTATTGCACCAAAAATTAGAATAAATTACTCTGAATGCGCCACCTACTATCGAGTAGCAAAAACTAAACTTTCTTCCCGCCATCTGATCCAGTGTTTATCACAAGGTCACATGAAAAAGTCATAGACTATAATTATACGCTCTATGTTAGTCCACCGAAAATGATATTTTATTTTAATATAAAATATGTAAGAAATTTAAATCGCATTAAAAAAAATTGCTTTTCAAATTTATTATTTATTACTTTTAAACAATTTAATACAGATAGAATATTATTATAATTAAGCACAAAAATAAACACACGTCAGAGTTGTCAAAATCTGTTGTGTCATGTCATTGTAAGATATTTGTATCGGCGAACAATTGGAAAAAGTGCGAAAAAAATTGATTAATAGAAACTAAAAACTTATAGTTGCCCTGGAAAACTGGACTAGGAGAATCAACCAAAATGCATTGGTACGGGGGTAGTATGGCCGAAGCGGTAACGCTTTCAAAACAAAGAAACGCAATTTTTGTTGTTTTCGTTGAAGGTAAGATTTGAATAAAGCCTCTATATATCTTAAAATATGTACAGTGCTACTATAAACTAAGTATATTTTAAAATAATTAGTATTTCAAAACATTTTTTTATAATTTATACAATTACGTCATTGTGTTGTCAGTCGGAGTTTTGATAGCTGCTTAAAATCTTAAATTGTCTAGTCTTAACTTGTATGTGTCGTCGGCCTTGCTTCAGCCGATAATAGTATACCGACTGTCTTGTGTCTCTTACGACTGTGCATTATCCATGAAGTATAGTGCTCATAATTTAACATGCAATGTTGATGTATGAATCATGGCTAGCCTTAAAATCTACGCTTTTGCAGCAAGAGGTTGGATTTCTTAGTATGTACATATAATCTTTAACTTTAAATAAACAACATTGGTATACACATTGACACCCAAGGCTACGCAGACGACCTAGTGGTAACGGTAAGAGGTAACTGTTTTAGCAGCGTATCATATCTTATACAAAAAACTCTAAAAATTATTGACCGATGGTGTGTAGAGAATGACCTCTCTATCAATGCCGAAAAGACTGTCATTGTCCCTTTCACCAGGCGGACTAAACTTGATAAACTCAAGCCACCCTAGCTGAAAGGTAAAATAATACCATTCTCCTATGAGGTCAAGTATCTAGGAGTTATCCTGGACCAAAAGCTGACTTGGAACTCACATGTTGATGGTATTATGAAAAAGGCTAAAATGGCCTTAAACACGTGCGGTCGTCTAGCAGGCAATAGATAGGGGCTTAAACCCAAAGTTGTGCTGTGGCTCTACACTGCCATCATGAGACCAATAGTATCTTACGCTTCAGTGGCATGGTGTAGGAAAACGACTCAAACGACCATTCAAACTAGGTTAGCCAGCCTGCAGAGAGCAGCCTACCTCCTAGTCACTGGTGCCATGTCTACATCACCGGGTGCTGCACTGAACGCGCTGCTGAATATGCCTCCTCTTCACCTGTATGTTGGAAAGGAGGCAAGAGCCAGCATGTACAGAATCACCCACCAAGCTGAGATAAAATGGCAATCTAAAGTGCTGAGATCCTTTCAAGACTCAATACTCAATATACCAGTTTTGGGCATGCTGTCAGATGTTTTGGTTACCAAATTTATTTTCCGCAGGAAATACTCTGTAGAAATACCCAATCGAGATGCTTGGTTACAGAATCAGGTAACTTGGAAGTCTGGAAGCCTCAAATTGTTCACTGATGGCTCCAAGTCAGGAAATGAGGTAGGATGCGGTATTTATGGGGAAGCTCCCAGACAGATGATTCTTCAAAACCTGGGCAAGTTTACGTCCATATTCCAGGCAGAGGTGTATGCCATAATTGAATGTGCTTCAACTCTGCTTCGGGGCAACTACCTCAACCGTACAATATACATACATTCAGACAGCCAGGCAGGCGGCTCTGGCAGCTCTTTCCACTGAGATTACAAAGTCGAGGCTGGTTGAAAACTGTAAGAACTTACTTAACACTCTGGGCTCTAGAAACAGGGTGATACTACGTTGGGTCCCAGGACACGAAGGCATCCCCGGCAACGAAATAGCCGATGGCCTAGCAAAAGCTGGCGCCAAAATTCTGCAGATGGGACCAGAACCTATCTGTGGAATTTCCAAGAGTCTGGCGTTGCTTACTCTGGAGACCTATTGTTATTATCATACACTTAATCTCTGGACCAACAGTCCGGGGTTAAAGCACTCGAAAGCGCTAATGAAAGCCTTTAATAAAAGTGCTACTCGAAAAATTTTAGCGCTAAGTAGAGTAAATCTAAGTAACTTAGTTAGGGTGCTTACGAGGCACTGTGGACTAAACAGACACATGTTAAACCTGAAGCTGTCAGACACTGGATCGTGCAGACTTTGCCTTGAAGCGGAGGAAACACCCATGCATATCCTATGTGTCTGCCCCGCGCTGATCAAAGTTCGATGCTCTCTCCTAGGGTCACATATTTTACGCCCTATAGAAGTGAAAGCACGCCGCCAAGAAGATCCTTGAATTCTTCAAGGACACCGGTATTGGTGGCGAATTGTAAACAGTGGCGATCACAATAGATCAGCAATGGTCAAAGTGATACTGGGCCCTCAGGCCCTGCATAGCCACTACTCCCAGAAGAAGATACATAGTGATATACTACCAACATATTGTCAGCTTTCTCAACATTGTTTTGTTATATTAAATTGTAAACAAAAATCTACAACAGTATATTATAGATATTTTTTAATTTTATTACTAATAGCATATATAGATTTTACTTTGAATGATTATGTTGTGCGATATCTTTCCTGATAATGCTTATGTTGCTGAGTGGATGATACGTTGATTTAATTATTTGGTGCAATACTCTATAGATTTTATGTGATGTGAATTAATAATAAATTTCCATTTGAATAAATAATCAAGAATTCATTCATGATCAATTACTTAACTATACATACAAACTGTTTGTATGAAAAGCCAACAATGTTTGGAAAATTATAATTTTGTTGCAGATGATAATCAGCTCTCAAAAGAGCTAGCAGCTACAATAGATGACAGTGCTGTTATAAGGAGACTAGGCGACCAGAACAATTTCCTTGCAGTCAAGCTAAAGAGTGGCTCAGAGAATTATACTTTCTTTGCACAAATTTGTATCCTTTTTTTTCACAATGATATGATATTATATTTATTTTATATAAATATTTCTTTAGTAGACATGATAGCTCCTCAGTGACACTGTGCAACTTTATGGAGATGATCAAACCCCGGGCAGGCACCAATGAGCTTTCTATTAAGACTTTGTGTCTAATTGATAATTGCCATTTATCACACACTTTTCAGTGAGAGAAAACAATGTGAGAAAACCTTGCATATCCCTAGAAATTCTGTGTAACCTACCAAACCGCATTGGTTCAGTGTGGTCTTAGTTCCTATCCGTCTATACTAAAAAAATCCGAGAGATGTAGCCTATGCCCTGCAGTGGGTAATAGGCACTTTTGGATGTCTTATTTAATAATATTATTCCATTGCCATTACTATATGCTTGCATATAAATAGAGGCCCTGAATAGATGGCTGTCAGATGTGAGCATTATACTACATGTAGTAACTAGTACAGTTATAAAATTTGCTTGAGTGGGTAAATAAGAGAGTGGGGCGCGTCATTTTAGCTTAGACGAGCTAGCTCTAACAGGTTGTTAAATCACATCAATCTGAGTGGCACAAATATGAACATAAACTATAACAGAACTACTTTGCCATAATCCACATGTGTTAAGCGAATACATGCGATGGTAAGTGTATGAAGCAGGCAAAATTCAAGTACCTTACACATGTAGGACAAGTCACTACACGTATTCCAAGACGCTTCCATAACAAGGCACACAAGCAATAGACACAAGCACCACCAAAATCTCTACGATCGTTTCGCCCCGAAACTGAAGCATCATCAGGAGGATAAGCTTCACGACAAAACCGTTATATATTTGTAAAATATATAAAAAAATATAGTCTACTGTTAATATTCAATTTTTTTCACAAATTCGTATGGAATCCTTAACAACCATACCAGACCAGTTCGTACCTATTCCATCTCTGTTCTTCATCGGACGTAATGGTACTCCACTTGAAGTAGTATGTGCCGGGGTGAAATCAGAACAGTTGGCTGAGAGAATCGACCGTATACTCGAGGAACACCGTAAGTTGATGTTGACCGAGGAGATAGACTCCACGACAAAATCGCAAAGGCTTTGCGATTTTGTCGTGGAGTCTATCTCCTGATGATGCTTCGGTTGCGGATTGTTGAGTTTGTGATAGTGAACCTGTGTAGTGCTTGTGCATTGTGGTGGAAGTGGTGGAGGTTTGTGCATGTGTTTTTACGAATCCTGCACGTATCGGGTATGAAAATACTGATAGTCCACTATACATTAAACACTATATATATTTTCTATTTACTGTATCGCGGATTATAGCAAAATAATTTTATTATTACTTTTGTATTATGGATCTCCGCAAAGTAAACGCCTAATTCTATAAATTACCGTAAGTTGATTTAAATTAAACGAGACTTGCAAGTAGTTTGAAATACAGACTAACTTCAAAGTCCCAAACAACAACAATCCAATTTTGAAAGATATATCTTGGCTTGTTCATCTTTAAATTCAAAATATTTTTTATTCAAGTGAACTGTTTTCAGTACCTTTGAATCCTCAAATGTTTTTAAAGCAGCTACCACTGATTCAGAAATTTGCTCCTACCGAGAAGAACCAGTAAGAAGCTATGCGGATAATCTTTTAAAATATACATATTACAATGTGATTGTAATATATATATTCAAACTCAGTTCAGCAGCCTATGCTATTCGAAAGATAAGACAGTTTACAGACGTCGAAACAGCAAAACTAGTTTATTTTGCTTACTTCCATAGCATTATGTCTTATGGAATAATGTTATGGGGTAAATGCGCTGTTATTGAGAAAATTTTTGTATTGCAAAAAAGAGCCATACGTGGCATTTATAATTTGAGTCCGCGTGAGTCCCTGCGAGAGAAGTTTAAGGAAACAGGTATTCTTACGTTAGCTTCACAGTATATTTTTAGCAATTTGATTTTTGTGCGTAAAATATACATAATTATAAAAAGATTGGCGATGTATATAATAGACAAAGTAGGAACCGACATAAGCTTGCGGCTCCTGCTTTGCGCCTTGTAAGAGTACGTAAGTCGTTTGTGGGTTTGGGTATAGGATTCTATAACAAAATTCCACAATCAATTTTAACTTTGCCATTACAGCAATTTAAAAATACTGTTAAAAAGAGGCTGATACAGAAAGCCTATTATACCGTGGAGACTTACATTGATGATAAGAATGCGTGGATATAGCTGCTCTTTGACCTTGTGCAGGATAGCTATGACAAAATGTAATTAGTATTAAGAATCTTCTTTTTTAAAAGAGCTCCACCGAGTTTTTTTGCTGGCTCTTGTCGGTAGGACGGCTTTCCGAACCAGCAATAGAGTCGACGATTCAAAAGCACTTGTTTACAAGTTTATTTGAATAAAGAATATTTTTTAATTGATTTTTGAATTAAGAATATATTTTGAAATTGAATTTGAATTGGTTACAAGTTAATCGTTGCAGCTTGGTGCGTAGCTGGCTGCAGTTAAGATATGCTACTATCACTCAAAAGCTGTGATAGCCTAACGGTGAGACCGTGCGACTCTCAGGAGACGACATAGGTTCAAACCCCAGGCAGGCAATGAGTTTTTCTATTAAAAAAAAACTTTGTGTCTAATTGATAATTGCAATTTATCACACGCTTTTCGGTGAAGGAAAACATCGTGAGGAAACATGCATATCTCTAGAGAATTCTAGGGATATGTGTAACCTACCAATCCGCATTGGAGCAGCGTGGTAGGTCTTAGCTACAATCCTTCTCTCCAAAATCGGAGAGAGGAGGCCTTAGCCCAGCAGTGGGCATAGTAACAGGCTGTTACTTTTACTTTACTTTCACTTAAATAATCTTCAGTTGTTTTGTAAGCATATAGCTTAGTAGCTTCTGTAATCTACATGGCCTCGAGACTCAGTATGACTTTGAACCGTGCTAATCTATTGTGATCTATATTGGCTTATCATTAGTTATCTTTAACAGTTACAGGGAAGCACTATTTTCACGCGACTTAATTACTAAAAGCATTACAAATTTATTTCAGCTTGTCTTCAATATTGGGTTAAACTTAAACTTGGTTAATTTATAGAATTAGGCGTTATTTTGCGAAGATCCATTATACAAAAGTAATAATAAAGTTATTTTGCTATAATCCGCGATAAAGTAAATAGAAAATATAGATAATGCTAAAAGTATAGTAGAATATCCGTTTTTACATACCCGATACATGCAGGATTCGTATGAACACAAACCTTCACCTCCACACCACAATGACGCCTCGGTTGCGGGGTGAAACGATTGTTGAGTTTGTGATAGTGAACTTGTGTAGTGCTTGTGTATTGTGGTGGCAGTGGTGGAGGTTATGATAGTCCACTGTACATTTAACATTATATATATTTTCTATTTACTTTATCGCGCATTATAGCAAAATAATTTTATTTTTAAACTGGGTTCTATTAGCTGTATTATGACATTTTTGCATATTTTTTGTTGACTATAATTAAAAAATATATATATTTAGCAAAAAATATATATAAATATAAAAAGCTGTGATAGCCTAGCGGTGAGACCGTGCGACTCTTTCGAGGAAAACACGAGTTCAAACCCGGGCAGGCACCAATGAGGTTTTCTATTAAAAACTTATGTGTCTAATTGATAATTGCAATTTATCACACGCTTTTCGGTGAAGGAAAACATCTTGAGGAAACCTGCATATCTCTAGAGAATTCTAGGGATATGTGTAACCTACCAATCCGCATTGGAGCAGCGTGGTAGGTCTTAGCTCTAATCCTTCTCTCCAAAAACGGAGGGAGGAGGCCTTAGCCCAGCAGTGGGCGTAGTAACAGGCTGTTACTTTATATATTAGCCGTGTGGTATCCGGCAGAATATTCATTCATTTCTTACTGAGGTGTCGTAAAAGGCGACTAAGGTAAGTTGACGTCAGGCAAGCGGCCGGTCGTATAATACGTAGCCAAATCATGTGACAACATGTTTGTAAGATGTTGTGCCGACTCCACTCAGAATGGGATAAGGGCAGGAGGATAATAATATAATTTAAAAAATATATTAATAGGTAAAGAACACAGTCCGAGTGTGGTGCAACCTTCAACATCCTCAAGCAATATCAAACGTGAAACTGCAAATTTCATGGAAACAGAAGCCTCTGCTATGACCGCTCAGTCAGAACTGGTGAAAGCAGATTCATATGTAAAGAGTCAAGAGCAAAGAGAGCCCGTTGTAGCGCAGTCTTCACCTACTGTTCCACAGTCTACCCTAAATGTACCAAAAACTGACACAGAAATAGAACCTAAGGACCCTAAGGAAGAAGACCCAGGTAATAGTTCAAATAATTAGGCAATATTTTAAACTGTTTTATTTAATTTTGAAAACCATTTGTATGTACAAATTGCAAAATCTTATTATTCTTTATTCAAGCCGGCTTGTAAAGAATTTTCAAATCATGAAATTAAATGTGCATCTTTCAGAACTAGTGTTCAGAAAGATGTTCTTACTGAGAGGAACAAACCAGAAACTCCGCTGTACTCATCTATATCTATATTTATTATAAAACAAATTCTCCAAAAGCTGTCTGTTTGTATGTGATCGATTTTCTCAAAACTTACTAAAAAGTAGTGCGATTCGTTCTTATATTTATATTACTTTTTTATGTAAACTGAGTTCAAAAATTCGCATGGTTATTTAAAAAAACTTGCCTACTGGGAGGTTTAGCCGCGTGCGCCGCGTAAGGTAACAGAGATACACTAAAGTAATGTACTAAAGAAATGGAGATGTACATAAAAGTCCGCGATAGCATGTCTCTATCTCTCATGGTTAACTCACAATAACCCCTCGCTCCCACGAGAGGATTTTTATCGTGCGTTAAAATTACGTCGAAATGAAACAAATGGGTAGAGATCTTTCATTCTAAAAGTGCACGCCCCTCCACCAAATTACATTATTTTAATGTGTGAAAGAAAATATTGACTGTACTATTTTATATGTGCGCGCAGCAATTTCAAAGTTGACTCGACTCATTCGCGCACTTAAAGGTCAACTAATTGCTCGACTGGTATAAGTCAAGCATTTATATGGCGGAGAATGCACGCTTTGTATGAGACAACACGTCTATTCTGTCACGCGTTCCTATCATTTGTGCACTGGTTGACCAACCAATCCGGTTACACGGATTACAAGTAACGTTTGCATAAAAATAAAATTAATATTATATAATATTTATAATCAAATTTATGTTGAAAATTCTTTAGAATAAAAAGTAAGTTTTTAATGTTTCCCTGGAGTAATAGTAAGCGCTGTGGATTGTAAACGGGAAGTTCCGCCTTCGAATCCTAGAAAAAGTATATTTCTAAAATTTATCCCTGGTCTTGACTAGATAGATACGTCCGACGTACCCTTCTAACAAAGACGTACCGTAAGAGCTTTAGCATTCAGGTACGATGTCGTGTAAAAACTCTGAATGGTTACACGTTTAATCTCCAAACCCTTTCAAGAAACTTAAACTACATCGGCATCCATCAGGTGAATTCGCAATCAAGAGCTAGCTTGCCAACTTAATTTAATAAAGATCATATTATATATTCATTATGCAACTATAAGAATGATAAATAAAACGTAATGTACAGAAGTCTGTTCATTTATTTTATTAGTAAAAAAAGAAAAATAATAAACCGCAATAAATATTTACTATTTTAACGCTATTCACTTACGTCGCTATCTTCAAATTCAGACTCAACATTAATTATAAATTCAAAATTTTTCATATATTCTATCTCAATATCATTCACATTTCGACACGTATTTTCCCACATATTTCTATCAATCATGTCAATTCGTTCCTTAATTAAAGCAATGGCTTTAATGATGAAATAATGTTAGATGTTAAGTTTTGCCCGTTTATTTTCGCCACATAGTTTTATAAAATTCTCCATATTATGCTATTAAAGAAAAAAATTATCTAATTATTATTTAAAATAAAAAATAAATATATTTATCGTCTTTTTTATGACATGCTAACTGTACTTTTGGCAATAATCGATGCGTGCTCCTACTTTCATGTCTGTCCGGCAACTGAGTAACCAATTAGAATAACAAGTTTGCGTTTATTTCGTCTGTACATAAGTTTTTTGTGTGTGAGTAAAGACATTGGAGGGCTGTGCACTTTTAGAATGAAAGATCTCTATCGAGGTATCTGTTCACAAGACAGCGTATTTAAATCGCGACTTATTTTATCGTGCAGTGTTCCATTTTAGTCGTTAAGGCGAGGGCGTTGAGCCGAATGTACCATACGAAACTTCTCATAACGCCTATTGCGGAGTTTCAACGCGACGTTTTTTACGCCCGTGTTCACGAGGCGTAACTGGTAATAATACTCATATCTTCAAAATTGCAAATAAATACATTGATTTCGAAGCAGGCGAAGCCGCTGATTTTAAAAATAAAAATATAACAACTCAAACACATTTACAATCTTACCTAATCCGTAGCTGGTTGCAACTCAAATCCAAGCTTTCCAATCATTTACGTATATTCACATAGTTAGACAGAAGAATGGCGTCCCCCGAAGCCCTTCAGGTAAACACCCCTCCCCCTACCTTTTCCTACTCCTGACCTACTCGTATCTTGCTATACATAGCTTTTTAGATAATTATATTTAAAAGAAAAAAACGAATATTCGTCTTATATAAAAGTAGCGTGATGAAATCGGACTGAATTTTTACTATTTAACATTTCTCATTTTTTATCATCCCGGGTCGCGCCCCTCGATATGAAGCGCATTCTCGCAGTGTGGTTGCTCAGAAAATGTACTTTACGTCTTTTTTTAACAACTAATAATATTTTTTGTAACTGTTGATACTCCAGAGACTTCATCGGGGCCGGCGCCGAAGATCCAGAAGACTGAACATCACGAGGTGACCAAATCCGGCCAAGAGTATGACGTGGTCTGCGATGGGGACGTGTGCGTGCGGCGACCAAGGAATGACCAGGCTGGGCCCAGCCAGAGAAGCGAACCAGTTACCATGGACAGTGTGAGCAATATTTCTTTTATGGGAAATTTTGTACTTTAATTACTTCTCCTTTTTCAACCAGTAACACATAGAATCAAAGAATTCCCTTGCAATACAAGACTGTGCCATTTGTTAATAAATCAAATCAAATCAAAAACCTTTTATTAATAACGTCACGGTGAAGTAAATAACAGTTAAAATAATAGTTTTTAAATAATTTACAGAGATGTGACGTTACAAATTTTAACACCACTCAGCTTAAGTTGAGGAGTACCTCAAAGCTGGTTCAATGGCGACCATTGTTCCTAAAATCTAAATCTTAGTCTACAGTAGAAATGTTTGTAGTGAGGATATATATATATGCATATATCATAAACTAGGAAGGTTGTTTATTAGTGTAGTGTATGTTGGTTGACATGTTTTGTACATGAGTATCCTCACACTAACACTAATGTAAAAAAAAACATTACACTGTCTCAAACGCACACACGTTACTACACGAGAGCTTTTGGTGAGAGTGGACGTGTAGTGTCATGTTGTTACTCGTAGTGCGTGTTTGAGCCTGTGCTATATTCATACAACATTAGTCTATAGTAATACAGCAAAGTGAACACTACAATTGGATTGTTTATTATTTTAATAGGTGGTTTAATTCTGCTTTAAAATGTTCATTCTAAAATGTACTTCATTCTAAAATGTACGTCATTCTAAAATGTACTTTATTATAAAATGTACTTCATTCTAAAATGTCGTTAATTCTAAAATGTACTTCAGTCTAAAACGTACGTCATTCTAAAATGTACTTTATTATAAAATGTATTTCATTCTGGCGCTTCATGTTGGCGCTGTGGGTAGTGACCCCGCCTTCAGCTCCGCGGGTCGCGGGTTCGATTCCCGCCGAGGGCCAACATTTTCTATTAACAAATTGTTGGTTCTTCGAGCCTGGGTGTGTATTTGTATTTAAGTATATATTTAAACTTATATATGTAGTATATCTACCAGTTGTTCGTCGCCCATAACACAAGTATTAAGTTACTTACTTTGGGGACGGACGACCGTGTGTGTAAATGTCCCATATATTTATTTATTTATTTATTATTTATTCTAAAAGGAACTTTATTCTCAGATACTAACGACAGACAGCGAGAGTGCAGCGTCCGCTGATGATAAAGTTGAGAGAGCCAAGGAGCTACTGGTAGCGAGGAGGATAGAGAAGGAAGAAAAAGAGAAAGAGGTGAGATAACTCACTACTCTTTATCCTATTCTTAGTATTAAAGTGACCGAATGCTATTGACCGAAAAACTATTGAAAATATTAAAATAATATAAACAAAATAACAAAAAAAAAAATGAAAAAAAATATAAATAAAAAAAAATAAAAATAAATAAAAAAAAAAAAAAAAATTAATGATGCATTAGAGTAAGTTCGTTTTAAGTACAATAACATAAAAAAAGAATACAAATGAACTAACTAAAAAAAGGCACGGAGATAAAGTCTGTGGTAAGTAATATCACTATTAAAAAAAAAAAAAGTGACCGAATGCAAAAAAGTTGTTTTGTGGCAAATTACAATAAATCGTACACGAAACTCGACACACAAAAACATAGACACACTAGCTTTTTAATAGTTCATAGCGTGCTCTTTGAAATCCGGTTTGAATAATTTTAATGTGGTTTTTTGTATATGTAAATCGTGAAATTACCGTTTCACATTAAAATTATTTATTATGGGGCCTTAAGATGTTTAAATAGCGATCATGCTTCATTAATTATTAAGGGCATAATTCTAACAGCATAGGATGATATGCCGTAGAAATCTGTTGAGCAGATCTATTTTCATCAGGTAGAGAGAAGGAGAGAGACGGAAAAATAGGGACTGGAAAGCCCATTATTATTACCATTTAATTCTTAAATTTAAACTATCGTGAGTATTTTTCATAGTTAATAAAGATACCGGCTATACTCACGTCTAATTTTATCGGATTAGCCTGAGCTTTACACGGCGTTATAACGCGATAACGTCGTGTAAAGAGCTCATGAATAAGTGCCCCGGACGGGTTCAAAACTAGTCGGGCTAATCCGATAAAATTAGACGTGAGTATAGCCGGTATCTTTATTAACCATGTAATTCCCTTTGATTTTATTATTGTGTTTACTTATGTAAAATGGGGCTAGTAATCTGCTGTTTTCTGCATAGATGGCGCTGAAATAAGGATTACAATTTAATTAAGTCAATTACGTCTAATTTTTAATTCGTTCTCTTTAATACTAAGCGTGGGATATAGTCTAATAGCGGCCCGGCCACACGTTAATGTGGATCGTTTGGTTTCGACTTCCCCTTGAATCAAAACTGTCATTGGCAGTTGAAAACAATGCTCTGATCACCACCAAGATTTACCGGAGTATCCGCTGGGTCAATCATAAGATAGTCTTAAAATTTTATTAATATCGGTCCAGCTGTTTTGGAGTCAATAAGGAACATACATACTTTATCTTTTACTAGCTGTGCTAACGGCTTCGCCCGCGTGGAATTCAGCGTGTCACAATTTTTTTCTAGAATTCAAATTTTAAACATAAAATTAGTTGTGAGTTGTGAGTTAACCGTAAGAGATAGAGACATGCTATCGCGGACTTTTTTGTAGTATTTTTCTAGATCTTCAATTCTCTAGTACATTACTTTAGCGTATCTCTGCTGGTTTACGCAGCGCACGCGACTAAAGCTCTCAGAAAGCAAGTTTTTTAACAACTGCGCGATCTCTACAACACAATTTACATAATACCGATATGTACTATTTACCTAAACCATCCGGAAGTATTGCACTATCTTTTGGTGAAAACCGTACAACAGTCCGTTTAGTAGATTTTGAGAAAATCGATTACATACAAGCAGACAGCTTTTTGGGGCTTTGTTTTATAATAAGTATAGATATGCACAGATTTTTATTAATCTGCATCAACCGCGTATATTATATACGCGGTTGATGCAGTCTCCACTCAATAAAAACTTAATAAAAATTGAGTGGCCCAGTGGTGCAGTCGACAGCGTCCCTGCCTTCAGTTCTGTGTATCGCGGGTTCGATTCCTGACGAGGGCTATCATTTTCTAAAAACAATTGGTTCTTCGAGTCTGGATGTATAAATTTATTTAAGTATATATTTAAAATTATATATGTATATATTCATCAGTTGTCTGTCACCCATAACACAAGTATTAAGGTATTTACTTTGGGGACTGATGATCGTGTGTGTCATTGTCTCATATATTTAATTATATTCTAGTCCTCTAAATACGTCAAAATAGTTTTAACGCCATCTTTCAAGCTATTTTGAAATAGAAGAATTACTACACACTTGAATATGTAAGTGATTTTATTCGCGCCAACTTAAGCGTTTAAATACACTGAAAATTCAATGTTTCTCTTTTCATAAGAAAACTGGAATTTTTATCCTGTATGTTATCCTAGTATATATATATAGTAGTTTGAAGTGTGGTACCCGCGAATTCATTCGCGTCGTTTCTTGTGTTAAAATACCCTCAACTATGAACTTGTGTTCTTTCCTGTTTTTGAAGGAAAAACGAGAATTTGTTTTTCCTATATGTTAGATTTCCAATTTAGTATAATGATTGCGTATGTCTCTCTAGGCAGAAAAACAGAAAGAGTTAGAGCGTCGTGCAGTCGGCCAGGGCGTCGCTGAACTGAAGAGGTGGCAGGCTGATCAGGAATTGAAGCAAATTCAGGTGCGTTATTAACGTATTTATAATAATAAATAAATTAATTGTTACTTCATAATATATAAAAAAAAATGTGGTTTAGAAAGCATACTTATTACTTATTAGAATACAACTAACGCAACCAACATACAAAGTTAGAATGACCTTTACAATGCTAGTCGAGTAATTAGTAAGTGACTAGTTTGTGCTTGCGGTTTGCCCGCGTCTTAATCAGTGTTATGAAATTTTAAACGTAAAAGTAGTTATTGAGAGTTGATCATAAGAGATAGAGACATGTTGTTGCGGACTTTTGTAGTATTTTTATCTACAATTCGCTAGTAATGTACTACTTATTATGGTAACGTGTAACGTTACCACAATAAGTAATCTATGGCGTCAGGTGACCTACTCGCCGCGAAACCGGTGAGTCATGAGACGTACTCGCCGCGAGCTCAGTGCGTCACGCGACATACTCTCCGCGCACTTTCTGCGTCACGTGACGTACTCTGCGCGCACCTTCTGCGTCACGTGACGTACTCCCCGCGCGCCCTATGCGTCACCCGACGTACTCTCCGCGCACCTTCTGCGTCACGTGACGTACTCTCCGCGCACCTTCTGCGTCACGTGACGTACTCCCCGCACGCCATATGCGTCACGCGACATACTCTCCGCGCACCTTCTGCGTCACGTGACGTACTCCCCGCACGCCCTATGCGTCACGCGACATACTCTCCGCGCACCTTCTGCGTCACGCGACGTACTCCCCGCACGCCCTATGCGTCACGCGACGTACTCGTCGCGTGCCCGCTGCAATACGTGACGTCTTCTTCGCTTCCTCCCTTTTTTTTTTCATGAGGAAACCCTTCATGGGTACTGCAATCCGCGGGGGGCGGTATTACAGTTATGCCGGACTGTTACCGGCTAAAACCTCATGGTGTTCCACCTTACTGCCTGTAGACGAAGGCACAGGAATACTGGACGCATGACGTCTGCACCCTCGTCAGCAGTAGCCGCTCTATGCAGCTTCACTATGTGGGGCCTCATTAGCCAAGACCTAACTCAACCGACGCAATAGGAACACTTAATGCATCGGCCGCCTCAAGGGACCTTTCTTTTCGCTTCCTCCCTGAGATTTCGTACTCTCCGCGGAATCACTGCGTCACGTACGTAGTCGCCTCGCGCCTGCATAAGCCGCAGGGCTGACTTGCTGGTCGCTCTGTTTCAAACATATTACAATAGACTCATTCGACACTCGCCCGTGCAGATAATGTCTTAATTCTTAGTATCAACGCTTCGTGCTTCTTATAGAAGAGAAAAATTAATAAAAATAAATAGCATTATGTCATATGGAATCATGCTATGGGGTACTGCGGCTGATATTCACAGGGTCTTCGTTTTACAAAAAAGAGCTATTCGTGGTATTTATAATATGAAACCTCGTGATTCTTTAAGGGAGAAATTCAAAGAAATAGGCGTCATGTCTGTAGCTTCTCAATATATTTATAGTAATATACTATTTGTAAGAAAAAATATTCACCTTTATAGTAAGAATAGTGATAGATACGACAGACACACTAGAAACCGAAATAAACCAATAACGCCAAGGTTGCGCCTCCAAAAGGTTCGAAAATCATTTGTCGGTCTCGGTACACGTTTTTATAATAAAATTCCTCAACATTATCTAGACTTGCCTTTACACAAGTTTAGAAATTATCTTAAAACGATGCTAATACATAAAGCTTACTATACAATTGAAGATTATTTGAGTGATAGTAGCATATCTTAACTGCAGTCAGCTACGCACCAAGCTGCAACGATTAATTTGTAACCATCAATCAAATTGTAAAAAAAAATATATAAATTTAAAAAAAACAATGGCCGCCGAGTTTCTTGCTGGTTCTTCTCGGTAGGAGCAAACTTCCGAATCAGTGGTAACTTCTTGAGAACATTGACGATTCAAAAGTACTGTAAACAGTCTACTTGAATAAAGAATATTTTGAGTTTGAGTTTGAGTTTGAGAAAAATATATAAAGACACATCATTGTAGGAAGAAAGAAAGCGTGAAAAGATGGAGAACAATCTAGCGAGACAACGAATTCTGGAACAAATAGCTCAAGACAGGGCGGAGAGAAAGGCTCGCGAACATCCTACGCCGGCTCCCGCGCCTTTCACACCACCTTCTAGTGAGTAGCCAACACTATTTATATGATTGAAGTATTACGTTTTATTATCTCACAGCTGGGCAAAGTCCTTCTATATGTTTTGGGAAGAAGCATTGGACCTTGTATCCATCACGCTCTTCAAATGCAGGTTATACACCTGTATAATATAATAAAGATGAAGAAAAATATCGTGGTACCGACTCATCATCATTTTTCTTCATCTTAAAGCGCATAGTAAGCTGTTTTTAATTATCATATTTGTATATAAAATTTTGTAAAGGAAAGTATTCCCGGGGTTTCAACTTGTGACTAGGGATGGACAGAATCACCAATCACTTAGTGATCATGATATGATTCACTCATCATGTAGCATCATCTGCTTTTGAATTTTAGATAACTGCTATTGCTATACAAAATTATGGATATTCCATAAAAAAGTATGATACAAAGAAATGTTATCTTTATATCATATGTATCGAGGTTATGTGGCACTTTAACATTATAGATATAAGTGAATGTATTACCGAATTAGGAATAAAGACCGTATTGAATATGATTTAAGAATTACGTTTGTTTGTAATAACAATAACTTTGTCCAGTGATAGCTGAATAATATAATAACCGATAGCATTTTTTGCTATTTGCTATTTACGCTTTTAGCGATTCAGCGATTACTTGACTAAATGATTGGTTATACAAACAAATGTAGTTCTTATATCCTTAACATTTCATACGCATATAAAGCCTACATTTGTTTGTGTACACAATAGCAATCGCAATAGCACCACGATTGCCGTGCTCACCTTTGATCATATCATGGTGCGAATATGATACTCAAATCGCAATCATGCCCAAGCTTACTTGTGACCCCTTCACGGTTCCTCGTTGTACCCTTCTGCTGTCACCGTTACTGCAGCTACCGTTTTGAGAAGGGTTTGTAATAAAATTTAGTGATAATTTAGATGCTCATTTTTTGCACACACTTCTCAAAAGTATATTTTAAGCAATTTAATTTTTGTACATAAAAATATAAAGAATTATAAAACAATAGGTGATGTAAATAAGAGACAAAGTAGGAATCGACATAAGCTTGCGGCTCCTGCTTTGCGCCTTACAAATGTATGTAAATCGTTTGTGGGTTTGAGTATGATTCTATAATAAAATTCCGAAATCAATTTTGGCCATGCCATTACACTTTAAAAACACTGTTAAAAGGAGGCTGATACAGAAAGCCTACTATACTGTTGAGGATTACTTATATGATAAGTATGTGTGGATGTATCTACTCTACCCTATACAAGACAGTAATGAGTATATGTAACTAGTTTTAAGAATTATATTCTAAAAAGAGCAACGCTGAGTTTCTTGCTGGCTTTTCTCGGTAGAAACAGCTTTCAGTAATTTTGACGATTCAAAAGCTTGTTTACAAGTTTACTTGAATAAAGAATATTTTGAATTTGATTTATAGAAGCAGGCGTTACTTTGCAGAATTCCATATTACAAGCAATATAACAGAACTAATTACTTTGCTATAATCCGCACGGGTTAAGTGAATGCATGCAAAGCCAATGTGTATCAAGCAGGCAAAATCTATGCACCTTATACATGCAGGACAAGCCACCACATGCACCCCAAGGCGCAATTCACCAGCAACAACGCACACAAAAGCAGCACACACACCCACCACCACAATCTCGACGATCGTTTCGCCCCGAAACCGAAGCATCATCAGGAGGATAGGCTCCACGACAAAAATCGTAATGCGCCGCGCTACCCATACAAGCCGTCTTAAATAGTTCAACTCCCACCAATACCCTCCCCTCCGAACACATGTAGCAAAACGGAATTAGATACATTTACTTGCTCGTTAATTAAGTGACCATTGTTATTTTTTATTATCTCAAGTTGCTCTAACGTATTGAGTCGGATAATGTGGATATGTGATAAGGGACTCCGACTGCATGCATTCACTTAACCCGTGCGGATTATAGCAAAGTAGTTAGTTCTGTTATATTGCTTGTATTTTGAATTTTAATTTGAATCAGGTGTCGGCGACAACTCTGGCCGCGCTCGCGTGCAGTTCAAGCTGCCGGACGGCGCGGCGCACACCGCGCACTTCGAGGTCACCGCCACCCTGGCCGACGTGCAGAGATACGTCGCCGATAATCTACAGGTAAACTCGTACAGCCATTACTATCCCACTGCTGGGCAAAAGGCTCCTCTCTCCAAATAATTAATAGAATTAGGCGTTACTTTGCGGAGATCCATAATACAAAAGTAATAATAAAATTAGACAGTAATTAGAAAATATATATAGTGTTAAATGTATAGTGGTATAACCGATTTTGTCGTGGAGTCTATCTCCTGATGATGCTTCAGTTGCGGGGCGAAACGATTGTTGAGTTTGTGATAGTGAACGTGTGTAGTGCTTGTGTATTGTGGTGGAAGTGGTGGAGGTTTGTGCATGTGTTTTTACGAATCCTGCACGTATCGGGTATGAAAATACGGATAGTCCACTATACATTTATCTCCTCTCTCCTTTTAAGAGAGAAGATTTACGCTGACGACGTTGAGAGTACCACCACTATTTGTACGGAAAAATATAAGTACGTATAAAACAAAATTTGATGTATATCATAGACATACGCGAGGTCACAAACAGCTTGCGATACCTGCGTCGCGACTGAGCAGAGTTAGCAACTCATTTGTTGGTCTCGCTATTCGCTTCTATAATAAAATTCCTCAATCCATTCTAGACCAGTGTACAGAAAGATTCCAATCAAGTGTAATAAATATGCTTATACGTAAAGCATATTACAAAATTGAAGATTATTTGGTCGATAAGAAAGCCTGGATTTGAAAATCCTTTCAGCTTCATACAGGACAGCGGTTTAATGATGTATAATTGAAAATATTTAAAAGATTGACCGCCGAGTTTCTTGCTGGTTCTTCTCGGTAAGAGCAACATTCCGAACCAGTTGTAGCTTCATTAATTATATTGATGCTTGACGATTCAAAAGTGCCTGCAATGGTTTATTTGAATAAAGATTATTTTGATTTGATTTGATTTGATTAGAGTTTACCCATTAGACTACTAATAATTACTTATAATAAATCTGTACGTAGAATTCTAAGCACTGACTTTATTTCATCTCACCAGAAATAGAATTGATATTAATAAGTTTTTATTTCTAAGCGAGTTTTTTTTTATTTTAGACAAAATTTATTAGAGAAACACTAGCGTTTTTTAATATTTCGTAGCGTGATATCATAGATGGCATTGAAATAAGGGTTATAATGTATCTAACTCAATTAAGCCTAATTTTGAATTCGTTTACTTTAACACTAAGCTTGCGATGTCGTAAAAGGCGACTAAGGTAACTTGACGTCAGGCAGGCGGCCGATCGCAAAATACCTAGCCAAATCATGTAACAACGTGGTTAATACATGTAGTGTCGACCCCAGTTAGAGTGGAATAAGCGCAGGAGATAGTGGTGAGACCGTGCGACTCTTACGAGGGGAACACGAGTTCAAACCCGGGCAGGCACCAATGAGTTTTTCTATTAAAACTCATATGTCTAATTGATAATTGCAATTTATCACCTGCATATCTCTAGAGAATTCTGGAGATATGTGTAACCTACCAATCCGCATTGGAGCAGCGTGGTGGGTCTTAGCTCCAACCCTTCTCTCCAGAAACGGACAGAGGAGGCCTATTCCCAGCAGTGGGATTGTAACAGGCCGCTACTTTAAGGGCAGGAGGATGATATAACACTAAGCTTGCGATGTGTTGGCCATCAGGCCAATCGATTAAATATCGATATAACAGACACACAGGCTTTCGCGTTATAATACTATCCACTTTTCTACCTACCCTATAAATATAACCATCTCTTTATTTTATTTGTTTTTTTTTCTCTTTATTTTTATTATTTTATTTATCTTTATTTTATTATTTTATTTAGATTATTACGAAATAGAAAACCTCCTAAAATCTATAATATAATTAAACCAAATAAATAAATAAAATATATATATACAATGAAAAATAAAATAATTTATAAATCCCATAAATTAACAAGACTCACTTACCAACACAACATACATAGGATAGATAGAAAAAACATTCACTCACACACGTACTCACATTCACACAAATTCACACTTAACATTCTCACAAACACACACACAATTAATATTATTTTATATTTTATTTAAAAAAAAATAGCAGTATATAAGACAATGGAAGGCACTAGTAACCAAGAATACAAGCTAGGCTTAGTTTGGTTGCTAGTGGTGACATTTAAAGTGTATTTAAGGCATCAATAAGTTTTTGTAAACATTGTATATCACAACTGTTTTAAACAAAATAAATAATTTCTAAAAATAATTTCTAAATTTCTAAATCTCTTTATTATTCAGATGTCCAGATCGTCTTTCTCGCTCTGGACAGCGTTCCCCCGACTCGAACTGACTGAAGCAGATGCGACTCTGCTCGAGCTGCGACTTGCACCCTCAGCGGCTCTACTAGTCATGCCGAGGAGGGTCGAAACAGTGCCAGCCGCGCCGAGCATGTTCTCTACTATTATTAGTAAGTGTATTGTATCTAACACGCAAAAATGATTCGTAATACCTAAGAAATAGAGTTCAAAGATTGCACTTGAATTGGAACTTTCGATTGTTTACAAATTGTATTCCATATCTCTACCACTCTAATATAGACTTAGTATTAATCGAGAAATAGAACTTTCTGGATCGATTATTTTACATACACAAACTATACACTTATAAATTATAAACTATCGGCATTTGTCTGATCGTTTGTCCCTAAAATTCATTTTTATTTATTTATAGAATTAGGCGTTATTCAAATTAAATAAATATTCTTTATCCAAGTAAACTTTTAAACAGATGCCTTTGAATCGTCAACAACTTACTTTGCGGAGATCCATAATACAAAAGTAATAATTTAAGTATGTATTTAAACTTATATATGTAGTATATCTACCACAACGTCACCCACAACACAAGTATTAAGTTACTTTGAAGACGGATGACCGTGTGTAAATGTCCCATATAAAAAAAAAAGTTTTGCTATACTCCGCGATCAAAAAAAAAATAATCGCAGATTATAGGAAAATTATTTTATTATCACTTTAAATTTTGTTCGTAATGAAATACATATAGAGTTCAAAATCGTTTGACATTATTACTCTCGAAGTTCAGTTGTATTGACGACTCGGTAGTAATCGATAAGTTGATCTTTTTGGATCGATTAGTTCACTATATAAGCCGACGCATAGCGCGTCTCGGGAATTCAGTTTTCAAATAGCGTTCAGTTAAGAACTCAAAATCAAAAATACTGACGTAAATTTTTTGTTTCACAGCATTGTTCACCCAACTCTTCACATCAATAGTACTGGATCCATCCTACCAGTTGTACAACTGGCTCCGCGCCCGTTTGTTCCCGGCGCCCTCCAATCGGCCCACGGCCCCCACTTCGCCCACAACGCCGCCCGTCAACCCCAGCGCTGGGCTCCGACGGCGCGGCAACATCCACAGGGTGACCGCGGACAGGGCTGACGATGATGATAATAACACTTGGAACGGGAATTCGACGCAACAGATGTAGGTAAGGTGTTTTGATAAACATCTCTGTTCCGCACAAACGTGCGGGCGGATGAAACAACCTCCGAGACCTGGGTCCGTCGTCTCGGCGTCAACCTACCTTATGTATGCGGTCCGGCCTCATGAATAACTGCGTGTATATGTGTACGTGTGTGGGTGCACTTGTATGTACTTGGCCGATTCCCGAACCCGTTGGCTCGCCTCAGCAGTCTTCCACGAACACGTAATGTCTATTTCTCCCGGAGTATACACTTCACTATATCGGTTAAATAACACAAATAACACGCGGTGTGCACACAACCTTCGTAAGGTCACACGTTATTGAATCGTCCTATATCGGGGAACATTAACCCGAACGCGCACTAAAACCGCGGACGGTCGCGTCTTGTCAAACGCTTCACTAATTGAACGTGGCACTAAATCTAAAAACCACACCCAAAACGCATAATTACGCGTGTGCGTTATACAATAAGGTCGTATACAGGCACGCGCCGCCTGTGCTTATCGTAATCCAAAACGTTACTGACTGACGGACGTGACCGGCGGCGAACGAATGCATGAAGGTCGTTGATCCGGCCGGTCGCGCCGCGTCGCGTGTCAATTTGTACAAAACATCTCTCTTCAACAACCACAGGCAATATTGACAGTTAAAAACGGATATTCCAGTAATCCGCTATATATACCAATATAGATGAGATTCGACACAATTAATGCTTCTATACCGGAATACAATATAGACCAGAGTTCCCCAAACTTTTTGTGTCGTAGACCGCTTGCCATGTTCTTCCGTGTTGGGTAGACCCCCTACTTACCTGATATTGATTTCCTGTAAATTTCTAACTGAAGTGAAGTTAAGTGTTAAAAACTTAAAGTAAAAACACGTGTTAATTTATACATTTATTAATTGAATTAAAATTAAAACTACTCAAAATAACATTTTGTATCTGTTATGTAAAATATACGTAACATTAAATAAACATAAAATAAATTATAAATAAAATGTATTGCGACCACAAAGCGAATACCAACATCCTACAACTTACACAATTTTATAAAAATATATAATAATTTTTTTACTTCATAGGTACTTTTATAAATAATGTGTATGTTTTGATATTATAAGATAGTATGATGTAAGTAAATAGGTACTATCAGTGTATGTGTTGAGATCCACTATCGGGGACCACCATTTTCATTTCATGGACCCCCAAATTTTTTTTCGCTGACGTAGACCACTTGCAGGTTGTCATAGACCCCTAGGGGTCGATATAGGCGACTTTGGGAATCACTGATATAGACTATGAAAAACGCTGTCTATTATCAATATATCAAGGTTTTTTTTATTTACTATTTGTCAAAGTTAAGTCTGAAAATTAAGAAATAGAGTCTATATTATGCCGTTTGCCTAACATCGAAAAGGTTATTTTTAAGAAAGTTTTTATATATTTCGGTTTTTGTTTATTAGAAAAATTTAACTCACCTATTTTTGTTTAAAAACTATTTGTTTTTAACTTTCTAAAAATAACTCTTTCGACGCAAGGCAAACAACGTGAAATAGGAACCTCTTTAAATTACAGATTTGAAGTGATTTTAACACGTTGAGATTAATTATTAATAGGTTGATAGTAGAGGGCGTTTTTCAATGTCATCCTGTCCCTGTTGAATTTACAGGATTTTTATATGTTACCCAGGTGTATAAGGAATAATTGTGCCAAATTTCATCGATATTGTTTCAGCGGATTCGCCTCTAAAACTCAACAGCCAGACAGACATTTATTATTACAGTAGTATTAGACCTTTATTTACAGACAGGCATTTATAATATTGGTAAGGATATTATACCTAATATGTGTTATTAAGATGTTATATAATTGATTATCACAATTAATATTTGTATATTTTTTTCATATGAGTTATTTAAATGAGATTTATCGCAATTGGATATACTTGCAGAGAGAGTAAGAAATCTGGGGAGTTGTCTTTGAAGTTTTGTAACATGTCACCTTCAAGAATTAACAAATAGAGAATTATTTTTATTTAAGGTTAATTTTTCTATATGAAAGGTATGATTTCTGAAGTATTTAGTTAAGTTTAGAAGTATGGCAAACGTAATCTTGCCATACTTCTAAACGCATTTTTGTTCTCAAAAAAGTTCTAATTTGTCTGCTATTCTCCCTAGCTTTCTCTCTCTAATGTGTATATTTATTATATCATCTCCCAATAATATTCTTCCCCCCCCCCTTTTTGTAGGTTTCAATCAAGTAGTCATAACGCAAAGGCTTTTAAGACCAACAATTTGTTTCAGGTGAAACTTGTGTTGTTCGAGAGATAACATCGGACTTCACCAATTTAATGTATAGATTAAATAATAAAATATTGTTCTAAATTACTTTTTATTGAATGACATTAAAAATTGCCAGATCCTTGAAATATATTGATATTGACAATATGCTTTATTTTTTTATTAAAGGTCGACACTCATGATGATGATTCTACTCATATAGTTCGACTGTATATACATATTTTTGAATTTAAAATATCTTAGTTGTATTCATAATTAATGTTTAGAGACCGGCTATACTCACGTCTTATTTTATTGGACGAGCCCGACTAGTTTCAAGCCCATACGGAGTTCTTTATGCGGCGTTATCGCGGCGGGATCTCACAACATTAGTTATGTACATACATAGATGAAAACTTATGTTCTCAATCAAGTTATAATTCATCCTAAATCTATATTTAGAAAATGATTATCATAAAATACATATCTAATGATATGATATCTATATCGAAAGATATGTGGCTATTTGCTTTAACTCTATTTAGAATATCACGTTGATGCTTAGTAACTTTAGATGGTTTGAATTTTATACAAGTTGGTACCGATCGTACGATGTTAATTTTAATTTTAGTTACCTACACACCTCAGCACCCTACATAAAAAACCAGTTAATTCAGTGAAGTATTTTAGCAACAGGAAATATTTTACGTTTTTAAAAGTACACACGATTTATAGAGATCAATGACCGTACCTTTTACGACACATGAAACGAAAAATAACCCTGACCCAAAAAGTAAATAGTTGGTTTCTCTTCCTATTGTTTTCTTTCTTGAACAAACCAGTCAATCATCCATTACTAACAAAGTCATATCTCAATTAAATTGTATTTATTTTCTTCGAATATTTATATTTTTTTAAAACGATATTAAAGAAGATTGATTTATAACAAAGTTATCTTTAACGTACAAATGATCAGTAGATTCATTTAATGTGGTATTCGTCGGTACCTGTATATATTTATTTATGATTGTGATAAAAAAAAATACAAAACCATGAGTGATTAGATCTATCCATAGATAAATGTCGCATAAACAAATTAACCTTTCACCTGTGTCTATGGTTGCTACGCATGTATGCAGATACATTATATTATTTTATTTATTACTTATATTATATTTGTAAATGGTCATGTTCCGGCATTTATATTACTATGAATTAATTTTATTCGCTTAAAGTTCCAGTTTTCTAGAGTAGTTATAAAATTTTTAGGTTTCTAATCGTGAATTATTTATAAATTGATTAAAAAAAATAAAGATATTTGTATAAAAATGTGTTTTTGTTATTAGCCACATCACTCAGTTCATGAGAGCCAGAGTGGCCTAACAGACAGTTTTTCAATACTGAGTTTTAGTTAATTAATAAATAAGATGCTCAGGATTAGAACATCACTTAAAAATAAAGAAAAAATAAATAAATATATGGCACACTTACACACACGGTCGTCCGTCCCCAAAGTAAATAACTTAACACTTGTGTTATGGGTGACGGACAACTGGAAAATATAAATCCAGGCTCGAAAAACCAACTAATGGTTATAGAAGTTGGCCCTCGGTGGGAATCGAACCCGCGACCCGCGGAGCTGAAGGCACTGCGTCAACGGGCCAGTGGAATATTATATAATATATATAAGAAGATAGTAAGACGGGAACTATATATGAAAGATGTTAATTTGCTAAAGTTGCAATCATTTTGAATCAGGGCTAATTGTTTTCCTTAATACTGTAAGCTTTTGTTTAAGAAATTAAACCACTCTGACTCTCACGGCCTCAATTGGAGTTTAATTTTCAAAGCATCAATACGATTTATCATAGAACGAGAGGCAATGTTAATTCGACGAATGTGTAGCTATTACTGGACTCTGAAGTTCTCCATAAAAGTATTTTAAAGTAATCGTAACTGTTGGTTGAGGGTTTTTTACTGCGCTTTAATAGTGATGACGCTGCTATGTACGGATATTTGGATAAACAGCATATTTGGCATTATAGTTTTGCAGGTATGTTGTAAATTAGACTAAATAGAGCGTCTCTTTATGAAGGTGATGTCACCGAGACGCTGAAGTATAAGATACCGTGTTTAAAGATTGCATCACTTTTCGGCATTACATAAAGACGATACGACAAAATTGATTTGCTGTAATGCGCGTCAAAAGGAAATATATATTGTACTGAAATACAGTGAACACTATGTAATATTCGCTATTTTTCTCCTACTCACTTAAAATTTATTTTGTTACTCTTACGGTTCGTCCTCGAGAAGATATACACTAGAAAATACAATCGTATAATGGAAAAGATCGGATAGTTAACAGTCTACAAACATCTTTTTTTAAGTATAGGTAATAGAGAGGCAACTTGGAATTACTAAATGTTGCGCCACTACAAATATACTGTATAAATATCGAGCATTGTCTATATTTTAATGCACATAGAATAATAATTACGCTATACCATTCCGGTACAACGACACATAAAAACGTTTCTCCAAGATTTGCGCGTGTTCAAACTGAATTCACTTTCCATTAAACGAGATTAGTCAAGTGTGAACTTGTTATTGTAAAAAATGTAATTACCACGTATAAATTACAGGAAACACGGTTTGTTAGTCGAATACAGCGAAAGTGATTATATCGTGTAGGAAGTTCATACCGATTGTCGGAATCGATTTTTTTCCGCCGAGTTTTTTCTAGCACTGACTCCATGGTATTAGCTTTATTACTTTTACGGCCGGCTGGGACAACCAATCGCAAAAACAACATTGTGAATTCAAAATGCAAGGAGTAGAGCGAAATATAAGCGAAGTGTCTAGATTACTAAAATTCCAAACTACGCCAATTCTACCGGGTGCTCCAGTTATTCGTAATTAAACAGTGAAAATCTTTATAATGAATAATAATTAAGGCATTAAGGCTGTAGTGAATATATACAAGTTAAAGCTGACACGGTATAAGTCTATAGTTAATTTGCAGATAACAGTTAAGTTTATGGCCCATAATTTAAATCACTATTTTGTGAATCGCAACATGAACTAAAATATTAAGTTGTTTGTTAAATGTTTTTTTATTTAATAAATATGTTCTTCTGTTAAAACTTATGAATCCTATTGATATTTCTAATGAAACTCACGCTTTTCGGCGAAGGAAAACCTTCGTAAGGAAATCTGCATATCTCTAGAGAATTCTAGGGATATGTGTAACCTACCAATCCACATTGGAGCAGCGGATTATTAGCTCCAATGCCTTTCTCCAAAAACGGAGAGAAGAGGCCTATGCCCAGCAGTAGGATAGTCAAGTAGCGGCCTGTTACAATAGGAGTAGGATAGTAAGAGGCCGTTACTATGCTATGGAAGTTATAGCATAGAGACGTGAGGATATCTAAGGCGAGGTATGGAGAGGGGAAACGTGCTGAGAGTGGAGAGGAGATGAGAGTAGTGGTGCCTTTAGATGAAATTGGTGCGCGGATTTGGTACGTTGTTAAAAGGAAAATAAACTTACTGTATGATAAAACCGTCTGTTATTTATTGAATAAATATAAAGTAAAAATATCGTAATAATAATTTATTATGTCACTATCGCTTACAGGCCTATGACTTCTCTACTCTAGTATTAATAACTCTATGATAATAACACATCATCCTGCCCTTATCCCACTAAAGTGAAGTGAAAGAAATTCGGCTACGTATTTTACGACCGGCCGTTGCCTGACGTCAACTTACCTTAGTCGTATTTTACGACTCCTCGGTAAGAAAGAGGGTGGTCTATTCTACTCAGCCGGATACCACACGGCGGGTCGACTTACGTTAGTCACCTTTTACGACACCTCGGTAAGAAAGAAGGTGGTCTATTCTACTCAGCCGGATACCACAAGGCGGGTTGACGTACCTTAGTTACCTTTTACGACACCTCGGTAAGAAATGAGGGTGGTCTATTCTACTCAGCCGGATACCACACAGCGGGTCGACTTACCTTAATCGCTTTCTACGATACCTCGGTAAGAAATTAGGGTGGTCTATTCTACTCAGCCGGATACCACACGGCATACTATGATAATAACACGTCTTACGTATTTGGGTATTTACAAAAAACTTTCACTTCTCGTTCAAGCGTGCTCTGTTTCCGATAATTTTAATGGTCTGTGTTCTTTATGTAAGCAGAACGACTTTGTAGTGAGAAAGTCTTTCAGGAGTAAGTGTACTGTTTGTGTTGGAAATTTTACATATTAGATTAAATGCCCATCCGTTTTCGCCTTAATCTGAGTTCACTTTCTCCCCTTTATTCGAACGTCTTTAAAGAGTGTTAAAGAGAGAAACTCTTGTGATAATAGAAGTCGATTGTTATTCGACTGGGCTATTTTCCTAATACTACCAACTTTTACAGCCGACTACTGACGCAAGCTTTTGCGTCAAAATGCTTTTCTAAAGTATTTTTCAAAGTAGCATCTTTAATATAAATATTACTTATACTATTGATACTGTGATAGCCCAGCGGTGAGACCACGCCAATCTTTCGAGGGGGTCACCAGTTGGAACCCCGGGTAGAGACAAATAAGTTTTCTGTTAAATTATTTTTCTCATTGATATCTGTTATTTATCGCACGCTTTTCGGTGAAGGAAAACCTAGTAAGGAAACCTAACATACCTGTAGAGAATTCTGGGGATATGTGTAACCTATTAATCCGCATTTGAGCAGCGAGGTAGGTCTTAGCTCCAACCCTTCTCTCCTAAAACTGAGGGAGGAAGCTTATACCCAGCAGTGGAATAACAACAGATCGTTACTCTTATAAATTTGATAATATAACTTATATTAATATATCGAGTGATAAACTATTTCGATTAAATGACGTCCTGAACTATATTGACTCATAATCCAAGTACTATTTTAAATGCAAGAGTCTAACGGTCTGTTTGTCTATATATAACGCATTCAACACTAATCCACTGGAACAATATTGATGAAATTTGGCGAATTAAACCTCATACGTCGGGGTAACATAGGATGAAAAAAACTTTTGCTTTCGGGAATTGAGTAAAAAAATACATATTGCATTAGTACAAAAGTAATAATAAAATTATTTTGCTATAATCCGCGATACAGTAAATAGAAAATATATATAGTGTTAAATGTATAGTGGACTATACGTTTTTTCATACCCGTTACATGCAGGATTCGTAAAAAACATATGCACAAACCTCCACCACTTCCACCACAATACACAAGCACTACACAGGTTCACTATCACAAACTCAACAATCGTTTCGCCCCGCAACCGAAGCATCATCAGGAGATAGACTCCACGACAAAATCGCAAAGCATTATTACATATTGCATTATTGAGAGAACTATATCGCTAAGGCTGCACACCCCTAGTTTTATAAATATATGAATTAAGTAGATTTTTGTGCGTAGTGTTATCGTGATTTATTGAAGATTAGGTAACTTATTTCTTGTCTTATGCGATTAGTATTTAGGGCTAGTTTAAAAAAAGCGATGTATGAAGAGAATTTTCAGGGAAATCTTCTATATTTTTCTTCATCTGTCGAAATTTAAATGAAATTTAATATAATTAAATATTTTGGAAGTAGTGTTACCAGTATTATTGTAGTATACGGATAACAATTTTACGCTTACGCTACTGTTTAAATAAATTAGGCGTTACTTTATGGAGATCCATAATACAAAATCGCAACGATTTGCGATTTTGTCGTGGAGTCTATCTCTTGTTGAGTTTGTGGTAGTGAACGTGTGTAGTGCTTGTGTAATGTGGTGGCAGTGGTGGAGGTTTGTGCATGTGTTTTTACGAATCCTGCATGTAACGAGTATGAAAAAACGGATAGTCCACTATACATTTAGCACTATATATATTTTCTATTTACTGTATCGCGGATTATAGCAAAATAATTTTATTATTACTTTTGATAAAAATGCTGATGATATTATGCAGATTGCCTAATAAATATTAAGCGTTTACTTCTTCAAGGCTTTGTAGATGCACCTACTTTTAACATCTTGGCTACTTTACATAAGTCTGTCTCTTGCAAGTAATAAAAATGTCTATTCATTCGAGATATAAGATATATCATTTGTGCGACAGTCGTATCGTGTCACATAAAATAATTATAGACGGGTTATCAAATCAGTATATGAATAGTTTTATTATGAAAATTATTACAATAGAAAATAAATAATTAATACAAAATAGAAGAAAGAAATGCTTCAATAATGTAATATTTAAATTCAAGTTACAATGATGGCCATTCAAGTTCTATATGGTCATAATTTAATTGCTCATTTGAGCATCATTTCATTATTCATAAGAATAAAAAGTAATATAATACTTATATGATTTATCGAATTAGGCGTTACTTAGCGGTGATCCAAACTACAACAAATAATGACTATTTTTTTGTTTTAATTATATGACTTATGTTAAACCAGTTAAGTTTTAAATAACCTTAAATTTAGCATCATCCTCCTGCCCTTATCCCACTCCAAGTGGAGTCGGCACAACATGTTACAAACATGTTGTCACATGATTTGGCTACGTATTTTACGTAGTATTTTACAACTTGCCTTAGTGCCTTTTACGACATCTCGGTAAGAAAAAGGCTGGTCTATTCTACTCAACCGGGTAATACAGGGAGTAAATAAACTTAAATTTATATAGATTTTTAAAAAATATATTTTCAATAGACTATTTTACTAATATAATGACAGCTAGTACGATAACGAGACAGTTATTATACAAAAATGTTGCGGAACGTGAATGGCTCGCCTTATGAGAAAGAAGAAATGGGACGTCGACCATTGCCGTGTTGTCAGTACAAAAGTTGTTGTTACGTAGATATGATGTCTCACTGTGTTTTAAAGTTTCTGCAAACTATTACTAGTATAATTAAAGTGAAAATTAACTAAAACAAAACAACAATGGATTTAAAAGAGTTAATAAAGTGGTTCATACCGTGTTTTCATCTATTACTAAGGAAATATTCCAAAAAAATGGACGTGCACTTGACTGTATGTTTGTGTTTGTTTTTTCTAAGTCCCAGTTTAGCGGCAAAATTGAATAAAGATGGGGATACGGATCTAAGTTTTAGTGAAGACATTTTAAATATGAATAATACCAAAAATTTAGAATTAAATAAAAACGATAGTTTAAATTCAAACCAAAGTGAAGTTTTGTCGAGAAATATAGAGAATGTTTTCAAATATTTTGAAGACAGTTCTGTTGGTAAGTATTTATTTTTACACCCATTGAATTAGTTTCACCTGTTTGTATGTCTGTTGGTGCCGACCGAATGCTTTAAACTCAAATTTGAACTACTTTGGACAGTTTTATTTCGAACTTTGTATACTTATCAAGAATCTATGAGAATATAATAATCTAATAGTCTAATATTAAAAAAAATAACAATCGCACTAAAAATGGATAATAAAATAGTTAAAGAAACCAAAAAATCATGCTTTTATAGCATTGACGACAAGTTAACGTCCTACAACTCGCACTGCTGATGGCAAATAATGATGTCATCGCGATGACGTTAAAGGTACGGTTAAAGTTTATTCATGTTACAAGAAATGGAATCGGCATTTACATCTTTGTAAACAGTTGAAATTAAAGTAACAGAAGGAACGGAAGTAAGAAGGGTTGGCGCTTAGACTTACTAAGATTCTGCGGATTGGTAGCTTACACATAACCCAGGAATATACCAGAGATGCAGAGATGGCCTGCTTCTGCTCTGCAGACGGAGCGGTTCCAGAAACTTTTGCTCTGGATCCAATCTGCCGCTGACGAGTCCAGGTTGTAACGACTTGCCCAAGCCCATCGTCTGCCACCCTGACAGGGCACCTTCGGGCGTTCCGAACGGGGTATATCAGACGCCTGGCTTACAGGTCCCCGAGGCGGTCGGTGCATCTGGTGCTACCGATGCACCACTTAGCGGTGGGGGACTTCGCTTTGAGGGGTACCTACCCGGAGGTATAGGTATAGTATAGGTGCCAGAGCTGCAGTCGGCGGGGATGGGCAATGTGTACAACGATGCCCTGTCCTTGCCATCGACAGCGTGGTGGAGCACACAGGTCGTTTTAGTCGGTGCGAGTCCGACATAACCGCCGTTTGTCTCCGTAGGACGGCGGTACCCATAAGGGGTTATTTCCTGTATTAAAAAAAGGAATATAACAGAGATATGATGGTTTGGTCACAAAGTTTTCTGTCACCGAAAATTTCTTCAATCGATAGACGTCCACTGCTGGACATGAATCTCTTCCAGATCTTCTTCCAGATCCAGCGGCTTCCCGCAACCTTTGTAAACCCATCAGTCCACCTCGTAGATCGCTGGTCTGTCAACGCTGCGTTGCATATACATTTTATTAAACATGTTTCATAATTTGGGAATATTCCATAATATCGAAGGGTGAACTGAAAATTACATTTATAAGTAGGTAATTAGCTAATAACAGTATAATTATAGTAATATATATAAATTACAATATAATCAGCTAATTATAAGAAGCGATTAAGTAAGTAAGTAAATTTGAATGTTCTCATCATCCTCCTGCCCTTATTCCATTATACGTGGGGCCGGCACAACATGTTATAAATATTCGGCTACGTATTTTACGACTGGCCGCCTGCCTCGTCAACTACCTTAGTCGTATTTTACCTTTACCTTTACCCTTCGATAAGAAAGAGGGTGGTCTGATACCACACGGTGGGTCAATTTATCTTATTGGCCTTTTACGACACCTCGGTAAGAAATGAGGATGGTTGTACACAGTCGGATACAAAAGTTTAAATGTTCTGACAATTAAAAAATTCAGTTACGTTATGCCGAAGAACGAAAAGCGAAAGTGAAGCAATCCAGCTTACAGACCAACGTGCGTAGTTGATTGTGCCAAAAATTATATTATATTTCATACGTATTCGTATCACAAAAACTGCTCACTGAGCCGAGTCACGCACTATTTTCAATGAGAAACTCTAATTATTTTACATTCTAAGTTTCTAATAATAAACTAGTGAAACGATCTTAGGTAATTGTTGATGTTACTCGAAGTACACGTGACCGAGGATGGACCTTAAGTTTTTGCAAACAGTTACGCTTTTGTATACTTGTTTGTCGAAGCAATTAATATCATAACTTTTAAAGTCAATTAGCAGCTACAGACGTAGCCCAAAAATGTATGGCAATATACTATTTGCTCTGTTTTATATTTATTTGTTACATATACAAAATCGAATTTGTATAAAACTTCGATCTTCCCACGAATCTGTCAAACTAAATGTTGAAATCTCCAATCTAAAACTATTAATTTTTTGCATATGCCTAACAAACGTAGTTTAATGAGTCGCAAAGGTAAAGCGATGCCTGTTGTACATAGTTCTAAAGAACTGCAGGCCTACCATGAACTCTTATTGCGACTTATTGAATTGAATAATTGAAGACGTAAACTAAACTGTTTTGCTTTTTCATACCATGACGTCTTAAAGATGCACACTTTAAGTCGTTGCCGAATCAGCGTTCGGATTGCGTCCTAAAAACATTTGAGTAAAAGAGATAGTGTTATCTATAGTTGATATAACGTTGTCCTTTTCAAACACAGTTCATGGTACGAAAAGAAAGCGGTTGGGTTTAGGTACTGACTTTGAATTGAATCGTTTTCTAAAAGTTCATCGTAGGCCTACTGATCCCATTCTTACAGCAAATTCAAGATATTGAAGCAACGGCTCTACATTAGAAGCTGCAATATCGTCGGGTATAAGATCAAATGGCATGGAAATTCCTTGTAGAGTATTCAAGTGAAACAAAATTCTTTTGCCCATTGGCGTATAGGTAACCAAAGGCCCTGGGGCAAAAAAAACTACAAATAATTGATCCGTATTCTTCGTGTTTCGAATTCGACATACTCCACGGAGGAGGGGGCAAGCTCAGGGGGCCAACTGGGCTAAGGGCTAAATACGGTAGTGCCTCGAGGCCCCGAGGCCCCGAGGCACTACCGTATTTAGCCCTCCGATAGCTATGTCACCGCATTTGACACGAGCTAAAATTTGAAATGTGAAACCTGTTCACAACAAAGTTATCTTGGAACTGATATTGGAACAGAATAATGATAATAAATTTAAGCAACGTATTTGGCATCATACGCGGACGAGGAATGTATGCAAAGGAAAATTAGTGCAGACGAAAGCGTTAAATTATTATGGAAAATGAACAATAATATAACTTATCCCGAAAATACATAACCATCTTCCGTCTGACATAAACATAGCCAGTAGTAAGGTACCTTTGAAAAAAAGACTAGATACATTACTAATTGATAATAAAAACATTTTGATAATGTTACATTAAACTGCACTTTAATATGTTCACATTAGCTTAACTAACATATACACGTACACCTCTGTACTGCCCAGTATTCTAGGAATGAACCGAGCCTAAGATTTTATCGTAGGGCTGGGCAGGTGCGAGGTGTGCTAGTTTTTATTTATTTTCGATTTATGTTTAAGTAATGAAAGCATACTGCCGTCAAACTGTTTAGCAGTTTTCAGTGGAAAATCTGTAAGTAAAAATTGTTTTTTATTATAAGTAAGATAAAAATAATAATTTGTCATAATCATTTTCCAGGGCGAACATTTGGCCGGCCTTTCAAGAAGATGATTCAGGCATTGGTGCCATTGGCGTTCCAAATGGGCATGGCCGCGACATGGGCGGTGGTTGCTGCTCTCGTGGGTATAAAGACCCTCGGCGTCTCGCTCATCATCCTCAAACTGCTTCTACTCGCCGGCGCTGCAAAGGTAAGCGTGAACCTTAAACCTCGTGAATCATTAAGTGTCTGTTTAGATTAAAGCGTTATTTTTAAGAATCTTTTGGTCCTACCTATCTAAAAGTCCAGGGTTCTAGCCTATAAAGAAGAAACCTAGGTACACTACGAAGTCAACGGCACTAAAGAGGTCTGTCTCTCTTCAAGTGCGGAGGCTGACCATCGAGGGGGTTTTAATGGGTAGGAATCCCACATGACCGGATCTCACACCTTGGAGCTCCGGGGTCTTTTAAAAGATTTCTCCAAAATAAAAAAAGGTCTTAAATAAAAATATAATATCCTTAACAAAGTTTAGTCACAGAAGTATGAATAGGTATGAAACATAACCATTTCCAGCAGTGATTCCTAGAAAGGACCTGTAATTTCGAATAATTTTCAAGATATTTATTATGACTATGTCCATAACTTCCAGTATCTCCCTGTGAACAGTTCGATTTATCTTTTTAACTGTTGTCCCATGTCGAGGTTTCCTTTAAAAACATTCTGAATCGTTGGCGCCCAAAAAATTTCCAGCTAAAAAAATGATTGTGTGTGTATAAAAATAGTTGCAAAGTCTAACTGACGCTTACGTTTTTAAACAGTAATTAATTTTACGAAATGTTGATTACGGCTTTCTTTGTTCATGTAGTTTTTACTCTTCAGCTACAAGAACCCATAAGCAGACATTTCGAGTTTTTCGTGCTCTCACCTGGACATCTTTGATGTATTAAAAATGGTCGAGTTCGCAATACGTTTTCGATCTAACGTTAATTCTTTTCGGCCATGGAATTTCCAAACGAAGAATAGCATTTAGAAGTTATCAGTGATATACATAGTTTTTCGGAAGGCGTGTTTATTACACAATGTAAACTCCACTGAGTCTTATTGTATATTTATAAAAAGTTCTTTATTTTATATATACATATAGTTAACATTTATAGATTTATATGATGAGATAAATTCATTCACTATTGCCTTGTCATTCGCAACCTTGACCACGTTGAAGCTAATTTGAAGATTCCACAAATCAGCTGTCCCTTTCTAATTCTTTTAGAACATCACGTGTCCTTGTCTTGCGTTGTAGAAAGTGACTTTCACTATAAGCCTAGTTGCCTGACTGAAATAATTTTTTACCTAACTCTTTCGATCCAGTAAGTAAATGGCCGATTTCGCGCCATATTATCAGAATTTAGAATTCTAAATAAATCTGTATATTTTATGTCCATTCCAATATCATAAATCGCGAAGTCTATCTCTCTGTCTATCACTACATATAATATGTGCTAATTACTACATACAATATGTGTTAATTAAATTTGGTACTATTGAAATTTATTCACCAAAATATCTAACTTTTTGCGCTTTAATAGTGTTTAAGTTGGTTGAATAATCAAATATTTTTGTGTTAGGTCACCGCTATTCATGCTATTTAGGTTAAAATTATAGCAACACTCAACTATAAATTTGGTCTGATTCTGTTATTTGTAATTTTTAATGACATTTTACATTATATTATGCTTTCATCATGTTTAATTGTATACCGTTATATGTAGTTATATTTGTATCATTAGATCATTAAAAAAAATCGTTTCTTTATCATATTATGTTATTACAGTTTGGCGCTCTGTTCGCTTCAAAGGGACATCAGAGTTACGGTGCTTCAAATCCACAAAAAGAGATTCACTTGCACATACACAATAACGGTCATGGCATAGAACACGAGGCAGTCCGTAAGTAAAAAATATTTATATCTAAAAGCAGCGGTATCTACTACCAAATAGCATTAATGCTTTGGGCTTAACGCCATCTAGCATCAAATAGTGAAACTACGAGGTTGAATCAATAAATGTTGTTTATTACCGAGATAAGAGATAGCGCTGTTTAGAAATGAATAATCAGTTATTTAAGTTTGTTATCCTTTTTGTCTTTTAATCATTATAAATAATCTAAAAGTAATGAAATATCATTTAACCAACTTAAATTGTTTCAAATTTATCTAAGATTTGTTGTCTATTTTAATTATGAATTCGAGCGAAAGTGAATTCATCGCGGAAAATATTTCACTTGTATAAACAAGTGATCTTAAAATAACTTTAAAAAAGTTTTTACTAAAATTTTATGTCCTTTCTGTTAACTGTCGAGGAGTTCCCTCGTCTGGATCCAATCCTGGCAGCAGCGTCAGGTCATGCTTAGAGTAGAATGTAAAATTTCATCTCAATCGGAATGGGGAAGTGGGTCAAATTAAACTTGCATAATTCCATCTACATCATTTCATCCACATACTTTTAAATATTTAATACCATTGATTAGAATTACAACCGTCATCATAGGTAAATAAAATTCTAGTTCAGGACTACGGTGATGAATTCTTGAATGTGCTGCAAATCTACATAAAAATTTAATATAAAATAAAATAAAAAAAAGCCTATTGATTGAGATATTATCATTTCCGTCTTTATTTGTTTATACCGCCAAATTTTAAACTACGTTTAAAGTAGATTATACCAATTATACAAAAGATAGATAACAACAAAATACTTGATTGAAAGGGCAAGCCCTAACACGTTTAATTACAATAAAATTAGTTATAATTCTTGATTATCGATATTCATAGTAAATAATTTCCTCTTTTGAAGTGCAACACTGTAGAGCAATTTTTTTAATTTTAACTAATTTTAATTTTTTTTTTAATTTGCATTGTAGCACCATGGAGCAGGCAAGGGGATCAAAGTCACGCGGAGTCGAAACACGTAAATGTGGTGTATGATCCATATCCGGCCGGACCACAGACTATAAGCACTCCCTACGGGAACTACATGAGAATCGATCCTAGTCAGCAAGGACAGCGATGACGCATCTAAAATAAAATTGCTCCATATTTGCTCCACTACCAAGTTATTTTACCTTACACCAGTGGAAACACATAAAGTTATTAGAAAATATTACAATATATTGGTTACTAAGGTGGTAACTTTATAACTTAAGTAGATAGCGGTGGTTGAACTTGCTTTACATAAGAAAGTTTTTCTTATTGCTTACAACTCTTGACTGTTCTTTCGTCTGATAGTAAAGTGCAGAAGTGTGCAAATGCAAATAACAGAGACAAGCAAAGACATTAAGTTTATATATGAGTAGAAAATAATTTTATATAAAAGTTTAGTTCAACTATACTTATATTTATTGGACTGGATCATACTTAAGTTATTAAAGCAAATTGTATAAAAGTAGATAGGTATATTTAAGTTATTTTTTTAAAATTATCATCTAAGTATTTCCTAATTTATCTAATTTATTTTTTATTAAATTAAATTTTACATTTTTATTCTTATAGTTTTATTTTGATTACATTTTCTACAGATTAGGTATATATTTTATGGGATTGGTCAAAGCATGTGTTGTATCCGGCTGAGTAGAATAGGCCACCCTCATTTCTTACCGAGGTGTCGTAAGAGGCGATTAAGGAAAGTCGACCCGCCGTGTGGTATCCAGCTGAGTAGAATAGATCACCCTCATTTCATACCGAGGTGTCGTAAAAGGCGACTAAGGTAAGTTGGTCACCTGTTTGGTATCCGGTTAAGTAGAATAGACCACCCTCTTTCTTACCGAGTGGTCGTAAAATACGACTAAGGTAAGTTGACGTCAGGCAGGCGGCCGGCCGTAAAATACGTAGCCAAATCATGTGACATGTTTGTAACTTGCTGTGCCGACCTCACTTAGAGTGGGTTAAGGGCAGGAGGATGATAGAGTATAGAGTAGAGGAGGCCTAGGTAGGCCTATGAGTGCGGGTATCCAAAAATAATAAAAGAATGAACGAGAGATCCTTACTATCTTTTTATAACCACCTATGCGCAGATAAATATTTATTTCGCGTTTTTATTTAAAACTAGGTTTTACCCACGACTTCGTTCACGTGCACTGTAGTCACAACAGTAGCTTCTGTGACTCTCTATGACCTCTCTGTGACCTTGCATTACAAAAATCAGATTGATCCGGGAAGACTAATTTTTTTATAAAAAAAATGAAAGTTTGAAATTTTATATTTTTTTTTTCGATGAATACTTTTTAGGTTGGTTTCCCTACTATCGCGAGCATCGCGGCGGGAAAACAATTTCCGCGTCCCATTTAGTTATCGCCTCATAAAGCACTTATAAATAAGGGCCCCATATGGGCTTGAAGCTAGATGGGCTCGCCCGATAAATAAGACGTGGGCATAGCCGGTTACTATACATTATCTGTAACGAAAAGTTCGGAATATTATTAGTATAGAAATTATAAACGAATTAATATTAAATTCTTAATAAGTACTCAGTTTTTGATTTTGTTTTCGAATTGCCCTGCGGCGATAAACAACTTATAACATGATATCAGATATATCTAGACAGATTTAATCGACGTTGTCTTAATTTGGAACAAATTCGTGACTTCAAGACAATGTAAACCTATTCCGCGCTAACGGCTTCGTGTCAAGGGAAACATGTTCCGCAGCTGATGACGTCAAATATTTAGGTTCTAATGCTTACTCCAAGAGAGCTTTTGTAGACGTACTTCTTTTTTCTTAGTGAACATAAGTTATTAAGCCTGTTCGGGTAGGTGGCAGTGACCCTATTATCAGCTCCAAAGTTCGCAGATTTGTTATCCGCCGAGGGCGAACATTTACTAGATTTTAAGTATTTATTTAAAATTTAAAATAAAATATTTTATTCAATCCAAAAAGGTTTACAAATTATGAGCAATCCGTTGGGTACCCACACTAGGAAGCCTGTGTGTATACGATTTACAATTTTAATATTGAAGACGCTCTGTTAACATTTATTTAAGCATAACTTATTCTAAATTACATGGTACAATATAAATCAATAAAGGAAGTTGGATTTAACATAAGTAATAAATACTTTTTTTTTACTCGATTCGACTGAGTAGTTTTTCAGTCGAATCGTAAGTTAATCGTGTGAGAAAAGAAATGATCTTGCTTTTGGCTTCTCTTGCAGAGTAATGTTTTATATCACAAAAAATGACGAGTTGTTTATAGACGAGCGAATCCACGTATGGGATAAAACGGTACTTACTTTAGGGACGACTGTGTGTGTAAGTGTCTCAAATATTTATGTCTTTTATTTATAAAGAAACAGAAGACTAATATTTCGACGCCTAGGAAAAGTTTCCGTAGAATCTTTTTTGTGAGTGGATTGAGTAGGAGCATGTAGTTCGGACAGAGTCTAAATATGAGAAGTGAAATAGAATCTTGAAATCAAAGGAAAATGTAGTAAAAAACAGTAAAGTATGAGTTTCATTTACTTATCTACTCGTACTTCGAATGCTTGTACAGTACGCAAAACTGATATTTGGTAGAAACAAATCAGGTGAAATACGAAGTTTTGTTCGTGTATTGACCATTTTCGAGTAGTCAAAATTTTTGGCATAATCTATTATTAGACGTCCTCTAAGCGTCGAGTCGCTGTTGACTTTTAAATATCACACGTTGCGACACCGCGCACACACACAGCGCGGCCAAGGGCGCCCTGTGTGACGTCAGCAAACTAGTATCCAGCCTGCGCCTAATATCTGCCCGCGTGGGTTTTATACGTAGAGTTATTATACTAGTTCTGAGCGAATCGTACAAGCAGGCTATGTCTTCCTTGAATCCTCGCTTGACCAACAGCCTACTTCGCTTGAATAGACCCAACTTGCGAATGATTAATATCATTACCGGCTGGATCGATTTTAAATAATTTTTCAGACAATATTTGGCGATCAGAGCATTTTTTTTCTACTTTACAATAGCTTATTAGACGCTTAAATAACTTTTTATCACAACAATATACACGGTAAAACATATAGTTAAATTCTGTCCCCTAAACTAGGATTCCCAATTTATAGGTGTGACCAAATGCCAAAACCAATATGCATTACTCAATTCCCTCCCAGGAACGCCATCTCACGTCATGCATTAAGGTGGCGGAATATCGGGTAAACATCCTTGGCTCGCCAAAGAAGTTTCAACAATCCTGGACAATCAGGCCAGGGTTTTCGGCTTCTGGAATGAGCTTGACTGGCTGGAATAAACAGCCCCTTGATCCTGACGAGCAATAGTCGCCTTAATGAGAATCGCTTTTATTTTTTCTGACGATGCTTTAGCGCTGGCCCAACTTTCCGGTGACTCTGTAAAACCCATTAGTCATTTTTGTAAAAAAAATAGCATAATTATAACTATGAAAGTTGTCCTCATCATTATCCTGCCTTTATCCCACTAAGTGGGGTCAGCACAATATATTACAAACATGTTGTCACATGATTCGGCTGCGTATTTTACGATCGGCCGCCTGACTGACGTCAACTTTCCTTAGTCGTATTTTGCGACCCCTCGGTAAGAAAAAAGGTGGTCTATTCTACTCAACAAGATACCACATGGTGGATCAACTTACCTTAGTCGTCTTTTACGACGCCTCGGTAAGAAATGAGGTTGGTCTATTCTACTCAGCCGGATACCACATAGCATGAACTATAACTATGAAAGTTGTATTGATTAATACAATAAAAGTATATACTATATACTTTTATTATATTTATCAATTGATGGAAATATATAAAGTAAAAATATTATCTTTTAATATTCAAACAAACACCTTTTTTAAATGATCTCCGTTGGAAAAAAAGACAAGTTGGAGTCAACGTGTTCGAGCAAGGGCGTCAGGTCATATGACGTCAGAAGCCACATTAATATCTCTAGTCGCAATCAAACAGATGAGTGATGGAAACACTTTTTAATTCTAAATTATGAAGTTTAGATTAAATGAGGTTATATTTTGGGATAGACGTAATAATCGAGAGGTGACAGTGTGACCGACCAGGGTTCGCGGGTTCAAACTCCAAGCAGGCACCCATTAACTTTATATAATACTAGCAACGCCCCGCGGTTTCACCCGCGTCCATACCGATCTCGTTGTAGTGGAAAGTCTACGAAGTCAGACTATAGATTTATTTTCTAGATTATTCAATTATATAAAATGGCTATCATTAGTATTCTTGGAATAAGAGCTAACTTACCAAATGCAGGCCCTGCTATAACGGTCGCTACAATGAATCTGTGATTGCATTATTTGCTTTCGATTTACATTCTTAAATTCGTAATATCTTTTGATTTGGATGTCGGATTTTAATTATTTAAAAAGTTTATAGAATTAGGCGTTACTTTGCGGAGATCCATAATACAAAAGTAATAATAAAATTATTTTGCTATAATCCGCGATACAATAAATAGAAAATATATATAGTGTTAAATGTATAGTGGACTATCCGTATTTTCATACCCGATACGTGCAGGATTCGTAAAAACACATGCACAAACCTCCACCACTTCCACCACAATACACAAGCACTACACACGTTCACTAAGTTCACGTTCGCAAAGCCTTTGCGATTTTGTAGTGGAGTCTATCTCCTGATGATGCCTCGGTTGCGGGGCGAAACGATTGTTGAGGTTTTTTTTAGATATTGATACGTTCTATAATACTGTACAACATTTTTTTGTTCTATCATCAATATTTTCCGCAGCGCACGCGATGTAAGATTTTTACGACTTAATTTTTCACTTCTTATTACAATTTTGTTACACATCCCTATTTTAAATTTTTAATATGTAAATAAAAAAATAAAAAATAAAATAAAATAAATTTTAAAATGTAATATAGCCTATGTTGCTCAGTGAACAAGCAGCTTTCCAATGGTAAAAGAATTTTTGAAATCGGTCCAGTAGTTTTTGCGTGAAAACGTTACAAACATACATACATACAAACAAACATACAAATCTTTCCTCTTTATAATATTAATATAGATATAGAAAAGCTTGGTGCCAGATCGATAAGGATTAACAAATTTTTAACCAAATTTATTTATATATTATAGCAAGGATTTTATTTAATTCAGAAAAATTAAAATTAAAAATATATTGTTATTTATTTTATTTCTTTATAGTACAAACATAAAAATATTAGAAAAAAAGAAATATAAAATAGTACATTTACAAAGGCGGACTTATCCCTAAAAGGGATCTCTACCAGCCAACCTTAGAGTAACAGAAAGGAAATGACAAGAAGTGAAATATGGATAATGAAAAAAGGAAGGAAAAAGAAAAATAACGAAACACTATAATACTTAGATTAATGTTGAAAAATGATGCAATATAGAAAATAGTGTTTATTTGAATTTATTAAAATGTAACGATTTAATTAGTGGATACATCATCTACTAATTTAATTTAATACTAATAATAAGCCACTAAACTTAATTTAAAGTGAAGTGTAATTTAAATTAAATTTAAAGTGATTTGAGACAAATATTTTTTATTCTGTGACTTAAACACTGATAGGGAAGGAGATTTGCGGATTGATATCGGTAAATCATTCCACAGCTTACTACAGCTTATTTTGTTCACAAGATGTTTCCTCATATTCAAACTCAAAATATGCTTTGTTCAAGTAAACTTGAAAACAAGTGCTTTTCAATTGTCAACTCTGCTGCTGGTTCATAAAGCTGTTCCTACCGAGAAGAGCCAGCAAGAAACTCGGCAGTTGCTCTTAACAAATATAATTCTTATTATTAGTTACATTTAGTCATTACTAGCTTGTACGGGATAGAGGAGAAACTATATCCAAGCATTCTTATCATCTATATAATGTAATAGTATATTATTATAGTATGGTAGGTTTCTCTATCAGCCTCCTTTTAACAGTCTTTTGCTCTAATGGCAAAGCTAAAATTGATTGCGGAATTTTATTATAGAAATATACCCAAACCCACAAACGATTTACGTACCTTTAGAAGGCGCAAAGCAGGAGCCGCAAGCTTATGTCGGTCCCTACTTTGTCTATAATATACATCACCATTTTTTTGTAATTCTTTATATCTATCTCTTTATGTAAAAAAAAATAATGTTTAGTGAGTAGTAGTTAATTATTAGTACAATAGGATACACTTTTAAATGGTTATGGAAATATATTTGCAGTAGTGATTTCTTGCGATTATTAAGATTATTTTTAAATGCCATCTTTTAAAATGTAAGTACTAACTATAATAATTATATATATTTGTTTTTATTATCAGATATTAAAAAAAGACAAATTACAATACAGACATACAATACATCATATTAAGGTGAAGGATAAAGCTAAAAGTATAGTATCTGAAAAAACCTTCTTTAAAAAGTATGAATGAATTTTATTTTCTCTAAAAGTCATCAAAATCATGACACTTCTTAATACGATTTAATTTAACCTAATTTTAATTTATTATATATTATATTAATTTTAATGTCACCTAATTTTAAGAAAATTCTATTTAATTATTTATTTGATATACTTTATTATAACATTAATTAATTTCTGGCAGATTGTAATCTATGACATTTAGACATTAAATTTACTTATATAACTGACACATTAATTCAATTTGATTTTCTTTTTCTTTAATTCCTAAGAACTTTGTTCTCATATTCCGTAAATATAGAAAGAAATAAAAATAAAGAAAGAAATACGACTAAATCAAAGATTTAGTCGTATTTCTTTTTTTTTTCAAAAATTTCACCTCCTCCTATTCTCTTCATAATGCCCTTGTCGTTTCTTCAAATTGATTGTAGGCGAAAGGGACAAAACGTAACCTCTATCAGGCTATGTCTGAAAGATCGCAAAGATACAGACAAAGCCAAGGAGAGGCTAGGTCAACGTCCCAGGGCTCTTGATTTCTTCTTTTCTCCATCCAGGTATCAAGAATCAGCTACGTTAGCTCCAACTGTTTAACTGATAGAGCAAAGTTTAAACACGGTTTTTTATTACAGAAGGTATAACAGAACTACTTTGTTATAATCCACGTTTGTTAATGTATGTAATGCTAAGTGTATGCAGCAGGGAAAATTCACATACCTCACATATGCAGGACAAGTCACCACACGTATCTCAAATCATCGACAAAATCGTACTGCGAGCGCATTACGATTTTGTCGTGGAGTCTATCCACCTGAAAATGCTTCGGATTCGGGGCGAAACGATCGTAGAGATTTTGATGGTTGGTTGTGTGTATTGCTTGTGTGCATTGTTGCTGGTGGAGGCATCTTGGGATACGTGTAGTGACTTGACGTGGAACAGATGCGGATTATAGCAAAGTATTTCTGTTATAGCTTCTGTAATATGGAATTCCGCAAAGTAACGCCTACTTCTATAAATCACGGTTTTGTATTCCTGACTGACTGAACGTGATAGCTCCGCGGGTCGAGGGTTCGTTTCCCGCCAAGGGCCAACATTTTCTATAAACAACTTGTTGGTTCTTCGAGTACTTAAAATTATGTATATATATATTTACTAGTCGTCTGTCAGCCATAACACAAGTATTAAGTTACTTACTTTGGGGGATAGACGACCGTGTGTGTAAATATTCCATATATTTATTATTATTACTTATTCTAAATTAAAAAATTTAAATAATTTTTCATGTGGGTTTTTACAAGCACTTTTGATTCGTAAAATTACAATAAAGCTACAACTGGTTCGGAAAGGTGCTGTCACCGAGAAAAACCAGCAAGAAACTCCTTTCAAAAGTAAAAAAGTAGTAGCAGCCTGTTACAATCCCACTTCTGGGAATAGGCCTCCTTTCTCCGTTTCTGGAGAGAAGGGTTGGAGCTAGGACCTACCATGCTGCTACAATGCAGATTTATAGGTTACACATATCTCCAGAATTCTCTAGAGATATGCAGGTTTCCTCAGGATGTTTTCCTTCACCGAAAAGCGTGTGATAAATTACAATTATCAATTAGACACATGAGTTTTAATAGAAAACTGAGGTGTCTGCCCGGGTTTGAACTCGTGTTCCCCTCGAAAGAGTCGCACGGTCTCACCGCTGGGGGGCTATCACAGTTTTTTTTTTCAAAAGTAATTGTTTCAATAATATATTATAATTTTTGAATTGTCACTGGTTGCAACTAACAACAACAACAGTATAATAAGCTTTATGAATAAGTGTCATTTTAATTACTTTTGAACTTATAAAGGCAAAGAAAAACAGATAATCGAATTTTATTATAAAAATGTTTACTAAAGCCCATAAACGATTTATGAACTTTCTGAAGCCGTAGCCTTGGTATTAATAATTTAGTTACATGGAATTTTATTTTGCTATAATCCGTGATAAAAAAATAAATAAAGTTTTAAGATCTTGCTTCTCTTCGGGGACAAGAGGACCGACGCATTTTTCGCACAAAGAATTAGCTTAGCGATTCAACGCGGAAGGGCTGCCAGCATTCTTGGGACCATTCCACGTGGCATTTAAAAATAGACATAAATTGTACATATTCAACATCCTCCTGCCCTTATCACACTCTAAGCGGTGTCGGCACAAAATATTACAAATATGTTGTCACATGATTTGGCTACGTATTTTACGACCGGCCGCCTGACTTACGTCAACTTACCTTAGACGCCTTTTACGTCACCTCGGTAAGAAATGAGGTTGGTCTATTCTACTCAGACGAATACCACACGGTGGAAATTGTACATATTGTAGTAAATAAAAATAAAAAAAATTATCACGGATTGTAGCAGATCAATATTTTACAATTATAGGCATTACATAAGTAGCTTACATTGACAACCTCGACAGTATGATTATATTCGCGAGTAAAAACATAAAACGAGTAACACCAGTAACGACCGCTAAAAAAAAGGTTAATTAAATCAGGTCCACTTTTTACGATGATAAAAACAGGCGCGTTGATGTCTTTTGTACGGTCGCCCGAACGGTAACGGACTATTTGCTAATATATTAAATTTACAAACGTTTGTTTCTTAATGTAACCTTCTAGCAGCAAACTTTATATGTGAATCAATCCGAAGCTTAAAAGCTTCATATTCAATTTATCACCGTTTTATTTGGCAGTTGGCGCAGTGGGTGGTAACCCTGCCTTCAGCTCCGCGGATCGCGGGTTCGATTCCCGCCGAGGGCCAACATTTTCTATAAACAACTTGTTGGTTCTTCGAGTCTGGGTGTGTATTTAAGTATGTATTTAAAATTGTATATGTATATATTACCAATTGTCTGTTACGCATAACACAAGTATTAAGTTATAAGTAACTTTAGTTATAAGTTACTTTAACAAAGTAAGCTTTGAGGACGGACGACCGTGTGTGTAAGTGTCCCATATATTTATTTATATATTAGCTTACGTAGCCCGCATCACCGGGCTTAATTTAAAGATATATTAATTGCAGTTCAAAACAATTTTTCGATAACCATCAAACTTTACAGGACTATACGCTGGGTTATTCTGAAGATTATCCGAAAATTTTATTAAAAAACGGTCCAGCAGTTGCGCAGTTTTTAAAGAACACACATACATTCCAATTTTCTCATTTACTTGTTTATAGACTATTTTTCCGGCGTTGATATGGGTCAGTCTGGTTTAAATTTCACCTCGAAACAGAACTCAACAGTTAAAGTCCATAAAATATTCATTTTTATATATCAGATTAACAACTATCGTTTTTCTTTGTTCGTCTTCGTTCTGATGTAAAACAGACTTCAAATAATCGTTGTCTTAGATTATAAAAGTCCGTTTTAGCAGGTTATAAAAAGGTCCTTACAAGGTTCATTGACTTCCAATAGGAGCTCATGAAGTCAAGCTATCACCATCCAGTTCGGGCTATACGAACTTACGTACTATATAAGATACCATACTATAGGTAGAGTATTTGGTCAATATAATACTGGGTAACAAAGCAACCAAAGAGGATCTATACGTGAAGTTTATATTCGAAATCATCGTACGAGTATTTGATCACCAGGGTCATATAGGATGCTATTTTACCGCCAATATTTTCGGTGGGATCTCTAACTGGGGTATAAGTGAGACTGTACATATAATTTATTTATTTTTGTTTATTATGTATTGTTCACTTACATACGGTCATCTGTGCCCAAAGTAACATACTTGTGTTGTGATTGACAGACATTTGGAAAATACATACATATACAATATAAAATATATGTATACACCAAGAAGAGCCAACAAAATGTTTAAAGATAATGTTGGTCCTCAGCGGTAATCGAATATGCAACTCGTGGAGCATTGTCAACTGCGCCAAAGGGTCTGTCGAATAATGTTCCAAGCTTGAAAGTATGAATGATAGTTGGAGGTCCGGGTCTCTATGGAAGTCGACTTAGAAGTTGCCTAGTCGCCGGTCGCCTTAATCGCCTGAATACTTAAGTCCATGGAACATGACCAATTTTTTAAAAAAATATTCGTAACTGCAACACATGTATAGCGAGTAAACAAAGTAATTGTGAAATTACTAGGTATTAAAAACAGCAAGCATATTGATAGTTTACGCAATTTTCGCGCGTTATCTGAGAGCCTCGTTTGATTCCGCTGCATTAAAAAAAAAATTATGATGAAAATAAGTAGATGATAGGCGCTTGATTAGATGCCTATTTACTGTTTGTCTTGTCTTAACACTAATGTCTTACTTAGTCATCTAGTAAGAGATATTAGAACAATTACTAACACAAGGAACTTTAGAGTTTTTTTTGTAGGTTAATAAATAAGCTTTATTGTTAGCTCATTAGAATTTTCATGAAGATATAGTTGCAGATAGAAACGCGTCAATTTGGAAGGGGAAGAGTTCTTTTAAGTTTGCGCGTATTTGCGTGGAATGGAATTTAAAAAACTAGAATGAAACGCAAAATGCATCAAATCACAGGTTCTAAATATATTCTCCTGCCCTTGTCCTACTCTAAGTCGGCTCGGTAAAAAAAAATCCCTTCCATTCTCGCCTATCATTCGTCAACTAAAGCGCTACCTCTTTTATAAGCATGTCATACTTTACAATCCAACCACCACCTAGATTTCCTATCTCTTTAGTCATTAACATTCGTTTGGTCATATGATTTTCTATTCTCCTCATTTTATATCAATACCATCTTAATCTTGCACTTCTCGCCTTTCTATAATGGTCGCAACTTTCAGACCTCCCTTTATATACTCATTTTGTATTTTATAATGTTTCATCAAATCAGGAAGCTGTGATAAGCCCAGCGGTGAGACCGTGCAACTCTCTAGAGACTATCATAGGTTCAAACCCCGGGCAGGCACCAATGAGTTTTTCTTTTAAAACTTCTTTGTAATTGATAATCGCAATTCATCACACGCTTTTCGGTGACGAAAAATACCGTGAGGGAATCTGCATGTCTATAGAGAATTCTTACCTAGCAATTCGCATTGGAGTAGCGTAGTAGGTCTTAGCTCCAATCCTTCTCTCCAAAAACGGAAAGAGGAGGACTTAGACCAGCAGTGGGATAGTTACAAGCCTTTACTTTAGATAGATAGATATAAACTTTATTGCACAAAACATAAAACATACAAAAACATATAATCACTTATTTATGTATATATACAAAGGGCGGCCTTATCACTGAATAGTGATCTCTTCCAGGCAACCCTTAGCCTTTACTTTACTTATCAATTCAGGCATTTCATGGTAGCCATATGATTCTTGATATTCTAATAGGTTATCTGTCTCGTTTTTTATGACTTTGTTAACCTCTAGGGAATTCTCACTTCAAAATGGCAAACTTTGAATAGTCTCATAATATATTACATAATACCTACTTACATCTAAATTGAAAATTTACATATATTATAACTGCCAATATACTTAAAACCGTGTTTTATTATGAAAATGAAGTTTCGAAAGGTCTTTGGAACTGGTTAGTTTAGGATCATAGCAACCGAGTCAAGGATTTCATGTTTTTTTTCCATCCAACGCATGTTTTTGTAAATGTGGTTTTGATAACATTAAGAACTTAATTTGTTTCACAGTTTTAAAGAGGTTTACGGTTAAAGTTATTTGTAACGTATATCGGCTTATTTGTACACGTATTTAATTAAATACTGAACGACTACGTTTACGTCACTTTTAGTTGTTGATAACGTACTACGTGATGTTCCCGTTCCCGGAAGAAAAATGTGATTTTGTATATCTTCATGTTAATTTAATATTAATAATAATATTAATAAAATAATTTAATATTAATAATTATACTAATTTTCATCAAAACTGCTCCAGCGGGTAAGCCGTGGGTAAGGAGTCAAAACAGACAGATTTTCGTATTAATATTACCTCATATTAATATCAAATACTCTTAATTAATTTATGTATTTTTTTATTCCATATTCCGAAAATATAACGTGTATATTAATATCCTATATGTTCACCTGGTGTATAAGCCTCAATTGTACATAATTTCATCAATATGTGGTCCAGCGTATTAGCTGTGAAAGCGTAACAGGGACATAGACAGACTTTCGCATTTTAAATATTGACGTTACTAGAACTGTCTCACTTATTAAGGAGAAAAATCTATGTGACTATACCATAGAGTTATTATACATAGTAGACCATAGCAGACCTGTGAGTGCGAGTGTCCAAGAAATAATAAGAAAGGGAAGATGGGACACTCATACTAATCCCTGTCTAATCACAAAAAAATAGAGACAGATAGGTTTGCTTTCTCTTTTTTTTCGCTGGAGACATTTGTGGCTGGCTTCCGAACTCTAGTATGATAAATCCATGGGATATACTGTCTTTAAACGATAACATATATATAACTGTTCTTATTTACGCAAGGTAAAATCCAACATGTTCCGATGTGCCATGAAACCGTTTAATTTTTTTTTGAATTTATTTTCAGGGTAGTTTTAGAAATGAAAATAGAATAAAAAAAAATATAATTGTCAATAGTAGTATATCCAAAGGTTGTTAGTATTTTTGGGAAGTCGTGTTGTATTTACATATTCCAGCTTTCCTTATTATGTTATCCTTAGCCGTAAAATCCGATAAATATAACAAGCAGATAATTTTATCTTTAAGTTTAAGCTGTTCAGAGGTATAATCATAGGGGCCAGGATTATTTTTAGGGAGGAGCAAATGTATTTACACTGTAAAATAGTATATTTTATTACATACATAAATGCATTTGTACATATAGTCGAAGAGTACTCCCTCCAGCTAGTTCAGTTGGGTAAAAATATGTAATTTTTATTTAAGTACTAAATAAATAAAGATATGGGACATTTACACACACAGTCGTCCATGTGATTTGAGATACATTTTGCGTTTTATTTTAGTTTTTGTTACCCACGTAAATACGCTCAAACTTAAAAGACTCTACCCCTTCCAAATTGACGCGCTTCTATCTTCAACTATATCTTCATGAAGATTCTATTAAATAAATAAACTCATTAAAAATATGGGACATTTACATACACGATCATCCGTCCCTAAAGTAAATTAATACTTGTGTTATGGGTCATAGAAAAATGGTAAATATATGTATAAATGTATAATTTTAAATACATACTATAATATAAATATACGCCCAGGCTCGAAGAACCAACAAATGTTTATAGAAAATGTTAGCCCTCGGCGAGAATCGAGCCCGCAACCCGCGGAGCTATAGGAAGAGTCACTAACCACTGCGCCAACGGGCCATTCTATGTTAATTCTTTCCAGACGGGGATGCAACTGCGCCTTAGAGTTATTCAACGTTACTCTATGCTCTATGGCAAGACATAGGCATGTCTATATCAGAGGGAAAATGAGAGAACCATACTTATCTTTTACTCACTACTCACTTTTTTAATCACACATAATTTATATTAGTAATGTTCAAGAAAGCTCTTTTGAACACTTTTGGATCGTCAAGGATCTATATGATTAATGAAGCTACAACGGGTTCGAAATGTTGCTCTTACCGAGAAGAATCAGCAAGAAACTCGGCGGTCAATCTTTTAAACATTTTCAATTGTACATTATTGAACCGCAGTCTTGTATGAAGCTGTTGTAGTATCCTTTACGTATAAGCATATCTCTTACATCTGATTTAAACCTTTCTGTAGACTGGTCTAGTATGAATTGCGGAATTTTATTGTAAAAGCGAATACCGAGAACAACGAATGTGTTGCTAAACTCTGCTTAGTCGCGACACAGGAATCACAAGCTTATTGTGACCTCTTGTATATCTATGATAGATAGGTCGTCTCATTTGCTTTTTCTTTTTTTTTCAATGGCCACATTTCAGGCTAGCTTTAGAGTAGGGATCTAGTTACATAACTCTTTGTATTGCATGCCCTTGTACCCTGCTGCCAGCACCTATGTCTATTCTATATAATATAATCTATTCGGAGGAACAATTTGAATCCAAATGCCTTAATGTCATAGTTTTTTTTTATTTTATTATAAAATAAAACATTTCCATTAGAAAACAAATTATCATCCGTACGAAATTCACATACGTGTTTAATATATAGATGGATTTCCCCAACAACGTTTTCCTCCTTTTAAAATTGATATTGACTTTCGTAAGACTTCATTGAACTTAAAACTTTATTCCTATGAAGATTACACTTGTTGTATGATTTTAATATTAAAAAACACAAAAAGAGCGTACAAAGTCGGACTTCTCTGCTCGTAATTATCAGGTTTAGTAGGAAAAGATCCCCTATATTCCTATTTCAGTCAATCGTCAAAGAAGGGTTTTATATAGGAGTCCTGATACCCTCTCACATTAAAAGAAATAGAAGTATAAGAAAGGTTTTACAATTTTTTTATAGTTTTTTTTTCCAGAGCAAGCGATATATATCGAATTTATTGTTAGTAAATTGCTAATACATTTAATAGTTGCAATTTAACCCTCCGAATCAATCTAATTTTTGTGATCGAAATATTTGCAGGGTTGGTGACACAAGCTACCGTTTATTACAAGACTAAACGGTCCACGTGAACGAAGTCGCGAGTAAAAGCTAGTTGTTAGATATATTATGAAATATTGCTCAATATATGCGTGTATTGTATTATTTATTTTCACTATTTCATTACTAAAGACATATAATAATACTTCTAATAATTTACCTAACAGTTTTTAATAGTTAATTTATCTAATAGTTTTCTGAAATTGTATTTTAGAAAATAGAAGACTTGCCATCATTCCCTTACAGAATTATTCCAATATAGAAATATCTCACGGTCGTCGGCAACAGCTGATCGCGGCTCTTTGTTTATACGATTTTAAAAATATATAAAGCAAGTGTCAACTTCTAGTAAAGTGAAATTATAATATTACAGTGTGACTTTAAAAGAAATAAGTGATAAGTACTGATAAATAGTGGTGATTCAGTGAAATAAACAAAAACTAGTATTTCATGTAAGCTAATCAGCTGATATTTTACCCATATACCCGGCAGTGTAAATTAAAAAAAAAAAAAATCTGCTGACTTTTGAAACATCATTTCATGCATTTAGTGATAGCATAGAATAATAAGTAAATAGTATAATATAATAAGTGCGAACGAAGAAAGTTATACAGTGGATAAATTATATTTATAAAAGACAAATACTACAGCGCCATCTAGTGGGATATAATTAATCCTCACACTGAAGTAGTTGTTGATTGATTTTAACAATTATACTATATGCCGAATATGGCCAATAAATGTAATATATGTGGCAAATTTTTGGCTGCCAGTGAAGGTGCTAAATGCATAAAATGCAATGCAATATATCATCGAGCGTGTGTAAATATCAGCTCAGATAGCCGCATACCTTTTAAATGGCTTTGCAAGGAATGTAAGAATAAATGCAGCAATCAGACTAAAATGTGTACCCCAGTTGCTTCGCAATCTACACAGGCAGAGTTTGCAGCTGCGGAAGAGATATGTAGCAATGCAAGTGTAGAGGATGAAAACAGCCCTGGATCCCTCGTGCACGAAATTCGGCTTCTTCGTAAAGAAGTTTCGTCGGTATTGCGAGAGATGGCGTTTTTTAGAGAGGAGTTTTGCCGATTAAATACAACTGTAATTAATTTGGAAAAACGTATGGATTCGTTCGAACATAGATTGACTGCGCTAGAAAAATCTAGAGAAGAGTGCCAAACCGAATCCCCATCTCCAGGATTGATAGAATCTCTTCGCATCGAATTAAACGAGCGAGAGCAGCAGCATCTACTCAACGACATTGAAGTGTCTGGTTTGCAAGAAAAACCCGGAGAAAATGTTGTACATATCGTTCACTCTATGGCAAGAAAAATCGGGGTAGACCTAGACGACCGCGACATCGTGAGCGCCGATCGTGTTGGTGTGCGCCGGGCTGCATCGGGGGACGGCGGGCGCGAGCGGCCTCGTCCCATCGTCGTGCGACTCGCGCGGCGGCTCGTGCGCGACGAGCTCCTGCGAGCGGCGCGCGTGCGTCGGAATGCCGACTCGTCCGGCGTTATCGAAGGAGAGGTCCATCGTGTATATCTAAACGAACGCCTCACGCCATCAAACCGCCGCCTGTTTTACAAGACGCGCGAAGAATGTCGCAATAAAGGTTGGCGATATGTATGGACGAAGGGTGGCCGTATACATATTCGTCGTAGCAGTGAGTCTGTTGTGCAGCGTATCCGATCTGAGTCTGACATTATAAAGTTTTTCGGTGGAAATGTAATTTGAATAATTTTACTATATTACTATATTTTAATCTAATTTTTTTATGCAAACTCTTATTACATTATATTAGATTTAGGACTACAACTCCGTGTAAAGCGACACAAAACAGGCTCTGTGATATAGATATGATTAGGTTACGACTGAAAAAATGGTTGCTAATATTTAAAAAAGTTTTTGTAAGGTGTTTGTATTTTAAGTTATTAACTAAGGTAGATTATTTTCGGTTTTTAAGTATTATATATGGGTATGTGGGTTTACTTGTGTATTTTTGTAATGATCGCATTTGTATAATTATATTTGTTGCCGTTATGATTAAGGAACGTTCATTATTACAGTATCTATATTCTAATGCACACACGAGCGAGAGTTTATTTTTTAATTATCCAAACTGTTGGTCATATGCAACATATTTGGACGGAATTATTAAAAGGGTTAACTATTTCGTTAATTTGGAAATATGCTAGGGGTTCGATGTCTTAAAATTGGTTTTTTAAATGCAGGCTCATTAGGAACGCGTCATGACGAATTTCTTGTTGCTATGGACCGACACGACGTTGACATAATGGCAATAAATGAGACCTGGCTTAAGGTTGGAGAAGATGGGCGAGCTCCTAAGGTACCTGGATATCGTTTGCGCCATATTCCCCGACCTGCAACTATTCGTATGCGAGGGGGAGGTGTAGGTTTTTATATAAAAAAAGACATTTCTTATAGGGTTATGAGACATTCGGAAATAGAGATGGTGGAGCAAATGTGGTTAAGTATTAAAATTAATGCTAAAATTCTAATAGTAGGAACGGCCTATAGGCCACCGTGGCTTAATGCAGAAACCTTTTTAGAAGCCCTAGCCGAAACTATCGGGAGCTTTTCTTACTTCGATCACTTAGTATTAATGGGTGATTTTAACATAAACTTACTGGACACTGCTGAAAGGAAGACTCAATTGGTATATGAATTTTTACACAGTATTAACTTAATTCAATACATAAACGAGCCTACACATTTTAGCAATAATGGTTCTACTCTCATTGATCTAGTCTGTACTAGCATAGGTATAAAAGATATTCAAGTGGATTACATACCGGATCTTAATAAACATTCGTTTTTGTCTTTTAAGATCGATGTTCACAAACATAAGTTAAGGCCAAGAAAAGTGTTTGTGAGAAATATAAAAGATATCAATGATGAAGTATTATCTAAATTGATATTAAACACAGACTGGGAATCAGTTTCATCTTTACGAGATGTGAGTAATATGGTGACTGAGTTCAATAAACGCGTAATAAATATTTTCGATGTTGTAGCACCATTAAAATGTGTTTTTATTAAAGATTACTCCTATCCATGGATAACCTATAACGTAAAACTTATGATGAGAAGTAGAGATGCTGCTCATAAAAAAGCAATGAAAACGGGCATGGATATACATAAGGAATTTTATAAAAACCTGAAAATGGCTGTAGCAACTGCTATTAAAGTTGAAAAAAGTGTATACTTTGATACGTATATTAATCAAAATATGAAATACCCAAAAGCCTTGTGGAAACATCTTAAACAACATGTGTCTGTAAAAACAAATATAAAAAATGAGCCTCTGCCACGCCAATTCTCCAATCCAGATGTAATTAACTGTCATTTTCTAAATGTTCCTGGTAGTGTAAATGCATCTACTAATTCTTTAAACTTTTTTAAAACTAACAAATTCGCTTTTAACGCATTTAACTTAAAGGCCGTCGAAACCCATACAGTTGTTAAAATACTGCGTTCTTTGGAATCAAACGCTATCGGGGTAGATGGTATCACACTGAATATGCTGAACAAAATTTTACCAGATACATTACAGGTAATAACTGATTGTATAAATGCATCAATTAGTTCCGGTGTATTTCCAGATATTTGGAAACAAGCCCTTGTGAGACCTTTAGCAAAAACTGATAATCCCACGGAGCTAAAAGATCTTCGTCCAATCAGTATTTTACCTTGTTTATCAAAGGTTTTAGAGAAAATTGTCAGCAATCAGTTATGCGAATTTCTTGAAACTAACAATATCTTACCCCTTAAGCAATCAGGCTTTCGAAAACGCAGAAGTACAACTACAGCGCTACTAGATGTGGTTGATGACATTTTGAATTCACAAGACAATGGCGAAGGAACAATTTTAGTACTGCTAGATTTTTCACGTGCCTTTGATACCCTAAACATTCCTTTGCTCATATCTAAATTGCATTATTATGGTTTTGGCCCAAATACTATTAAGTGGTTTCAAAGTTATTTGACTTTAAGATCTCAAGTAGTAGAATTACGAGATGAAACTGGGTGTAAGTCAGTATCTAAAAGCGTTACTCTAAATAGAGGTGTACCGCAAGGTTCCATATTAGGGCCTATTTTATTTATACTCTACAGTGCTGATATAGTTGAATCTATAAAACACTGTCATTATCATATGTATGCTGATGATATTCAGCTTTATCTGTCATGCAAACCATATAATACCAAGGAAACCATAAATAAAATTAATGAAGATCTCAATAGGTTAGCTGTCTGGTCTGATGACAACACCTTAGTTTTGAACGCAGCTAAAACTAAATATATGGTTCTGGGAACTAAAACTCAAATAAATAAAATAATCATGGAGAACCCGTTTATTTACATACGTGGAGAAACTATCAAAAGAGTGACGGAAGCAAAAAATCTTGGAGTAGTCATGGATCAAAATTTGCGTTTTGAGAGACATACAATCAATACTGCACGAAATTGTTTTTACAGACTTAAAGTTTTATATCGTATAAGAAGATTTATTAAACCTAGTTTAAGAATTAACATGTGTGAAACTATGGTTCTCTCAAAGTTTAATTATGCAGATGCAGTAATTGGTCCACGTTTATATGCTCGTACGAAAAAACTTATACAAAGAGTGCAAAATGCATGTGTCCGGTACTGCTTTGATGTGCCTCCGCGCACACATATAACCCCATTTTTAAATACGGCAAATATTTTAAAAATGGATTACCGTTGGCAATTGCATCTAGCAACACTCATATTTGGTATTGTCAACTACAAAGTACCGCCATACTTATTTTTCAAATTAAAATTTGCTAGGGATTACAATACAAAGCATGAAACCAGAGGACACTCATATAAAATGCGTATGCCAAGACACCATACTGCCTCTTTCCGTGGTAGCTTTAAGTATAACGCAACGAAATGTTGGAACAATCTTCCACCGCCTCTGCGCAATCTCAACACAATAAAACAATTTAAAAGAAAATACAAATTATACTTAGTAGATAAGCAAAAACGAATAGAAAAGATTTGGTTTAATAAAATATAAGAACCCACGCAACATTAGTTTTATTTGGAATTAATAAATTAAATATAAATTTAAGTTTAAGATAGTAATTAATTAAAATATAAATAATATGCACCCCATACCATATATAAATACATTTATACTATATACCTATATAGAAAATATAGGTATACTAATTAAGTTTTTTGTTTTTTTTTATTTATTTTGTTTTTACTAAATATAATATTAAGTTATGTTATCTGTTGCTGACGTCCGTGAGTCACAAAATGGCGGCCACTGAAAATCGGTGTTCGAGTATTCGAACCAAAGCCGAGTGGTTTACCATTTTGTGACGTCACACCAAACCTTTTAAAAAAAAAGATATATATTTTGCATTATCTCATGGGTGTACGTCACAAATAAAGTTTTTCTTTCTTTCTTTCTTTCTTTCTTTCTTTAAAAATAAGACTTTAGGTACACTTAAAGGTCAATTCGCAAAAGCGTATTATTTTAACAAATTCAAATTCAAAATATTCTTAATTCAAGTGGACTGTTTTCAGTACTTTTGAATCGTCAAATGTTTTTTGAAAAACCACTGATTCGGAAGTTTGCTACTACCCAGAAGAATCAGTAAGAAACTCGGCGGATAATCTTTTCAAATATTTTTTTACAATTTGATATGTAACAAGTTAATCGTTGCAGCTCGGTGCATAGCTGACTGCAGTTAAGATATGCTACTCTCACTGAAATAATCCTCAATTCTATATTAAGTTTTATGTAGCAACATATAAAACAAATAAGGTTATGATTCAATCAAAATAATAAAATAATATAATCAAAATATTTTCACATTCCATGAAGACATGGTATGGAGTGTGAGAATAGATAATTTTTGCACGAGTATAGTAGAGTGTGTACAGATTTAAAAAAAGTATAGTCTGTTACTATCCCACAGTTGGACCTAAAAGGAGAGCTTTTAAAGGGAAGGGTTAGACATTATACTCACCACTTTAATATGTGATAAATTACAAGTATCAATTAGGCAATGTTTTTATATAAAAATTATACATATGTGACCGCCCTGGTTTTGAACCCGTTACGCTCTTCTAAGAGTCCCAAAGTCGTTTCTAACACAGTTCGCTATAATTTGTTGTTAGTTTATAATTGTTATCATGTAGTTTATTTCGATGGCTTTATTTTACTACAGAGTAGGGCGGGTACATTGGATTTAATTTTGTAAATAAAAAATCTTTATATCGACGGTCGGTTAATACTTTCACTATTTGAATTATTAGGAATAGGGGGTAAGTCATCTATACTTATTATACTTATCTATACTTATTATACTTATTATAAAACAATGTCCCTAAAAGCTGTCTGTCTGTTTGTAATAGATTTTCTCAAAATGTACTGAACGGATTTTTGTACGGTTTTTACTTAAAGATTCTATTCAATTCAATTAGAACGATTTTGATGGGATTTTCGCTGGAAGATATGGAAGATTTTGGAGCAACATGTAGACTACTTTTTATCTTATTAATTCTGCAGGGTCGGGATCCACGTGGGAAAAACTTTTTGACACTGAAAGGGCTAATCCGCGGACGCAGCTAGTAGTTTCTGTGTATCTTATTTTAAACGAAAAATCGCTTGATAATTCTTCTATACCGATAAATAAGTATAGAGTATATAGTAGTAATCATTTTCGGGAAAACTCTGCCAATAATAAGGGTTGATCAACTTTACTTGAACGCTATAACTAACCTGCCAATAAATAATATTTGGTAATAATCTTAACCATTACAAAAAAAATCTAATTAATAAAAAACCGTATTGAGTAGTTCGCGTCGCACCTTTGAGATAGATTCCGAGAGAAAATTTAAACTGAAATATTTTGAGTTTAATTTTTTTTCACTGGGTATCATTACAACTGCGCCGCAAAAGAGATCAATGGTCAAAATAACAAGAAGATCCTGTTCTATGGACAACATTGAAAGTTGAAACATCACACCATAGAGTTATTTTACTAGAGTAGGCAAGTCAGCCTAAAATGTGCCATCTATACTTATTATATAACAAAGTCCCAAAAAGCTGTCGGGCAGTATGTAATCAATTTTCTTAAAATCTACTGAACGGATTTTTGTACGGTTTTCACCAAAAGACAGTAAAGTATTGCACTACTTCCGGATGGTTTAGGTAAATAGTACATATCGCGATTGTGTAAATTGTGTTGAAGAGATAGCACAGTTGTTAAGAAACTTGCTTGCCGGGAACTTTAGTCGCGTGCGCTGTGTAAACCAGCAGAGATACGCTAAAGTAATGTAGTAGAGATATGTAGATCTATAAAAAATACTACATAAAAGTCCGGGATAGCATGTCTCTATCTCTCACGGTTAACTCACAATAACTACTTTTATGTTCAAAATTTCGAAAATTCGAGAAAAGTTTCGTAAATCATTTAATTCCACGTGAGCGAAGCCGTTGTTGTCACAGCTAGTATTACAGTAAAGAGAAAGCAAAGGAGGTTAACCATCTATCTCTTCTTTGAGTAGACCTTATGTTCAGTAAATACCATACAAGTTATATATAATAAGTATAACAATATTAAATTTTTAAAGTTTCCTAACCTAAACGTATCTTACTTACTTCTGAACATTCTTCCATAAAATAACTAAAAAAAACTTTAGTAAGATTCTTATATAAAATAAATATTTATAGGTAACGTCTTTTTAAGTGTAAAAAAGCAGTTATTACATTTCTTCTAAATTGTATTTAATTCAAATATTACAAGCAACTGGAGTCATAAAGATGGTGTAACGAATATCTAATTATCATATGTATGCCAATCATAAATTTATAATTCATTCGCGACTAAAACGGGTTTTTTCACAAAAAAAATATTACGGATCAATTTTAATTAATCTTAACTCATTCATTTTGTATTTAAAATCGAAAGGATTTATTTCGACACCAAAAACGTAACACAGATTAAAAATATCATACCTGAGACAGAATCCAAATGCACAATTAAAAAAAAAACAAACCTACACACGTCGCGAGTTCACAGATTCACAAGCATAACTGAGTATTAGCATCACATCAAGACGATATTTTTCGAACCGATACGTCCTCGAAATCACTATGAATTGATTAAAATTATAAAAGAAACTGGTCGAATAATGATAATTATCTTTGGCGCCATTAGATGCGCGGGACGTTAATGTGTAGTCCGTTGCCGGATTTAAAAATAATATTAAAACAAAAAAACCGCGATCCGAGGGATTGTGTGGAACGCTGACATTCCCGATGTCAGATTTAAGTCTCATGTTCCGTAGATAATAAACATTTTTTATTAATTAAAATAAATTAATAAATACTCTCATTTTCAAAATAATGTATATTATAAAATAATATGTATAAAATTACATGTATAAAATATGTATATGGATAAGATTTAATATTTCAAATCATTAACGTCCAGTGTTTATGTAAATCAATTTGTTATTTAGTATACATTTGCAGCTAATAGCCAGCAATGAAATTGTTTTTAATATTTTTACCACTCACCACGCTGCTCCAATGCAGATTGGTAGGTTACACGTATCCCAATAATTATCTTAAAATATGCGAGTTTCCTCATGATGTTTCCTTCACCGAAAAAGGTTTAAAAACTTATAAATATAATTTGTTCGAGTTTTTCTATAATATTTTTTTTAAATAGCGAAATTAGGTTTGAAGTTCAAATATTTTATGTGATATTTCATGTTATTATAAAAAGTAATTCATTCGGGGTGTACTTCGATATTCAATCCCAGAAAATAAATTATGGTCAAATTGACTTGTCAGTACATAATTTCAGGTTTTTAAAATGCATAATTCCAGGGCATCTCATTTAGCACATTACTCTGATAGAGATTATAAAGATTGTGTAGTGTCACTGGCAGGGAAAGTAATTTAACAGTATTTAAAGAAATGTTTTTTTCAATCGGTTCTACTGTCCTTGTCGCTACGCCATGCGGTGTTGAGCTTTGGTTGCAAGGACTTAACGTCAATCCATTCAACAGTTACATCATAAGCGACCCTGGTCGTTCTTGTTCCTATATGAGGCTATACGATAAATTATTTTAACTCAGAAAATACGAATTTACGCACAAATAACCAGGATGTCACAGTCCTATATAACCATTTATATATTTATTTTTTAACCCGCGGATCGCGGGTTCGATTCCCGCCTAGGGCCAACATTTTCTATAAACAAATTGCCGGTTCTTCGAGCTTGGGTGTGTATTTGTATTTAAGTATGCATTTAAACTGATATATGTAGTATATCTACCAGTTGTCCGTCACCCATAACACAAGTATTAACTTACTTACTTTGGGGACGGACGACCGTGTGTGTAAATGTCCCATATATTTATTTATTATTTATTTATTTATTTAAGATTTTTTTAGCTTATTAACCAGATGACAATATGACGTAGTAATAAAATATATCTACATTATTATTTAAATTAAAAGTCTTTGAAACTTCAGATTTTATATATATTATTTAAGCAACATTTAAATAAGTTGGATGTTCTTTATAGATATGGGTGTCGAAATACAATAGTTTATTTATATTTTCAACGATATTCGTTTCAAAAATAATAGAGAAATAGGCCGATTACACAACAACAGAAACGAATACTCGATAAGGTAAAGTATAAATTATACGAAGCCTTTACCGATCTTGATACAATTTTCAAGGATTTATTCAATTAAGCCACGAAACGCTTAGTTTGTGAATCGTGTTTTGAAATCGTTGATTATAATATTGCGCGTCATGACATACGACCGTGAACTAGTACGCAAATTAATATAAAAATAAAATATGACAAGTCAAGTTATAAAAGCTTTTAGAAAAGCTTCTAACAAAATTTAATGTCCCTACTGTTATCCGTTTAGGAGTACCCTCGTCTGGAGCCAATCCTGGAAGCGGCATTAATTCATGCTTATCATAAACATGCATTGTCATCGGGAAGTGGGTCAAAGTTAACTTGCAAGATTACAGCTTCACATACACACATTACAAGTTTAATAAAACCTTTTAAAAATTTAAAAATACGCTGGCTAAAAATTTAAAAATACTCTTGTAACAAAATTCACCGTAAAATATCTAAAAAAAATCGCAATTGAACCTTTTTAACACAACGATAGTTTGTTTACAATAAATAAATACTCTCTTCTCAGTCGCAACACTCTTGACAGAGTGGTCGTGGTTAACACTAAGTATTTTTATGGGTGGCAGATGTTGCTCGCCTCACGATGTCTCGCCATTTCTCCCTGTTCCTGCTCATTCTGGTGCACTTGTGTACAGGGCCGCCTACCATTGCCTTAACTTGATCGGTCCATCGCATCGGAGACCGTCCACGCGGCCTTGTACCTTCCACTCTGCCTTGGACAACAAGACGTTCCAAGGAGTCGTTGTTTCGCCTCGAGATGTGTCCAAATAGCTTTAAAATGCGAGTTTGTACTAAAGTCGATAGACGCTGCTTTATGCCGAGTTCTTGCAGTATGGAGGTATTAGTCCTGAACTCTGTCCATGACACTCGGAGCATCCTTCTCCAACACCACATCTCTAGAGCATCTATCTTCTTTTTTTCAGTATCTCGCAGCGTCCACGTTTCTGCGGCGTACAAAAATATGGGGAATATAAGCGTTCGCACTAGCCGGATCTTAGTAGCTTTTGTAATGTTGTTGTTCCTCCATATTTTCCTCATTTTATCCATTGCAGACCTTGTTATTGCCATACGTCGCTTAACTTCATCTACGCAACCTCCATTATTCGAGATTAAAGCTCCTAGGTATATGTAAGTCGATACCACTTCGCAGTTTGCAATCTGGGTTATATCCGGCAAGTTGTTGTTTGCGCGGTCTACGATCATTACTTTTGTTTTACTGCGATTTAGCTTTAATCCGAATTGAAGACTCACGCGCTCCATTTTGAGAAGTAGTTCCTCCATGAGGTTAGCATTAGATGAAAATATGGTCGTGTCATCTGCATAGCGTAAGTTTGAGATCTTGTATCCACCAATAGAAGCGCCGTCTGTCCATTCCTCCAAAGTGATTCGCATAATGAGCTCCGTATATATGTTAAACAGGAGTGGTGATATGATACAACCTTGGCGTACTCCAGCACTGGGATGGAAATTCTCTGATAAGGTCTCATCTGTCCGCACCGATGCTGTGCCTTCTTCATAAAGCCTTCGTAAAAGGTGTACTAGGTGCTTAGGAGTGCCCATTTCCAAAAGGGTGTTCCATAATTTTGGCCACTTTACTGAATCGAATGCTTTAGAAAAATCAACAAAGCATATATATATGGGCTTGTTGAATTCTCGAGCTTTTTCGATTATCTGGCGTACTATGAGGATTTGTTCTCTAGTTCCCTTCCCCTTCACAAAGCCGGCTTGTTCTGGTGCAATTTCTTTTAACAGGTATGCCTTTAAGCGCTCGTTTAGAATATGTAACATAATCTTGCTTGCGTGAGATGTAAGTGCTATAAGTCGATAGTTATTACATATTCTAGTGGAACCTTTCTTGTGCAATGGAGTGAAGACTGAGTGTGACCAGTCCGAAGGCCATAATCCAGTTTGCCATATTCTGTTACAGATGGTGTGAAACATTTTAATACCGTAATCTCCTAGAGCTCTTATGGTTTCGATAGGGATAGAATCTCTTCCTATTGCTTTCCCATTTTTTAGGTATTTTATGGCGGCCTCAACCTCTGACTCGAGAATAGAAGGTTCTAATTCACTTCCAGGGTCTGTGGAGGGATACTCTGTTGATTTCGAGTCTTGAAATAAAGACTGACAGTAGGTTTTCCACACTTCAGAGATTTGATTCACATCTGTCACAACCTCACCACTACTATTCTCTATGGCCCAGGTTTTAGAGGGCAGCGATTTTGTAATGTAGCGAATCTTGCGGTAGAGATCTTTAGACTCGTATTTGTTGGCGTGAGCTTCAATTTCGTCACATATGTTCCGAAAATAAGCATTATAATCTCGCCTATTTTCTGTTTGGATGCGAGTAGAGAGCGAATTTATATCTCTGACATTCGCGCCCTTGGCTTTCATTTCCCTTCTCTCCTCGACCAACGCAAGTGTGCCGTCAGTCATCCAGTGTTGTCGTTTTCTTGTTATAGGTGGTTTGGGCTCTGAGGTTGCAGTTTTTATAAGGTTCTTAGCTCGGTCCCACAGTGTTTCGGGGGACTCCTTATCATGAGATACGTCTGCCCATTTATTCCAGTTATTTTCAAATGCTGTGAGAAATTTACGACTGTTTTTCACTTCTACCTTCTTTTGCCTGTCAATAGTTCTGGCAGCTGTTAACTTTAACCTTAGTTTACAGATCAAGAGCTCATGGTCGGATCCGCAACAAGCACCAGGTAAGGTATGAGAATTTTTGATAGAAGTTTTCCATCTCGACTTAACCATGATATAATCGATCTGATTTCGGTAATTTCCGTCTGGTGATGTCCATGTGTATAATCTTCGAGGATGGTGTTGGAACAGGCTGTTTGCAATTATGAGATCATTTTCAGTTGCAAATTGTATTAGCCGTTCACCTCTATCGTTACGATTTCCCAAACCAAATCTTCCTGTGCAATTGCTAAGCAAATGAGAGTTTTCACCTATTTTGGCGTTGAAGTCACCCAAGATCATAAGTAGTTCTCTGTTGGGAATTTTTGCAATGGTGTTGTCCAATTCAGAATAGAACCTTTCTATAATTTCGTCAGTTGCCGAGCTTGTAGGGGCGTATACCTGTATAAGATTTAGGTTCGTCGGTGATGCTTTAAGCTTGATACTTATAATTCGATCGTTTATTGGTTCGTAACCTATTACACAGTTCTTCTGATGTTTAGGAATAAGAAAGGCTACTCCGTTTTGACTGTTGGTGTCATTTCCGGAGAAGTAGACCGCGTGGTTTGCAGTAAGAAAGTGGCCACTTTTCTGCCAATGTGTTTCGCTAAGCCCACAAATACTTAAGCCGCATCTGGTCAGTTCTTTACTTAAGCCGCATCTGGTCAGTTCTTTAATAAATACTATAATGAAGCTAATCCCACTGTTTCATTTCATTATATGCATTAGAAATCAAACAGTCAGTATTAACATTTAACGAGCTCGAGTATAAAAACTGCAGGTGGACTTTAGTTTAGAAACGCACAACAGATATTTGTATGTATTTCAAAATCGGCTGATAAATATTTTTCGCTTGTTCATTAATTACAAAAACCATAAGTTTATGAAAATGACATGAAATCCATCTCTTCTATGGATATTCCTTTTATCCATAATGCTTAACGCCTATCATAACGGCGTCTACTTAATTTGGAGTCGTCGTGATTCTTCACAGGTCAGCAGTTAGTTTATGCATAACAGGTCACACATCAGTCTGAGAACAAAAATATAACAAATTGATAATAATAATCTTAATGTGAAGCTGAAAAAGAAATTTAACAAAATATTTAGATTTAGCTCATGAGATAACCGCCATTTGCAATATTGATTCAACAATAATCATTCCAATTTTTGTATCGGTTAATGGTCTTATTGCGAAGTGTCTCGATCAACATCTTAAGAGGCTCTCGCTTAGTTGCTGGATCAAGCGCAGGATACAGAAGCCAGTTTTGCTTGAGACGGCACGGATAGTGAGGAGGTTCCTCACTCTGTTACCCTAACCACCGGGAGCTTGGGTCCTCTCCCTGCTCTCCGTAGATGACAATTTTTAAATATTTTGAAATGTTTTTTTTAGAAAAATTTTAAAAATGTAAATCAATTTGTATATAAATAAATGAGTGTAATAATAATCTTAATGTGAAAAATATAAAAGATTAAATTAATAGTTCAAAATTTGTTTCTACTCGTATCTGAAAAGGGTTTAAGTTATGTTTTCTTACTTTAAGTTCTAAGTCACTTTAAATTGAAAGTATAAGAAGTAAGCGTCGTTAAACTATAACTATATTATTGTCTTTGAATTTAATTTAAAAAGTATTATGTTAATTGATATCATTTAATTGTATATTGGTAATAAACTGTACGATTATTTCTTATGTAAATGTCAGTTTTGTTAATAACCAGTGTTGCGGGGGTTTCTGTCTCTCTCCAGCGGAACTCTGTTTCCCTTCTCTCAAATGTCACCGTTCAAGGTCAGTGTGCGACACTCGACAAATGTCATATGCAAATATCATGGCGGCGTGGTCACTCGTTACTTATATTAACACTTTATTTCTTTTAGTTGCGTCAAATTTAAGTTTATATAAACACATGTAAGGACAATTTTAAAGTAAATATACTGGAATAGGGGAGACAGCTTAAAATTTGTCCATCGACAATAAAACAAATGAGGCTTATTATCTGTCTCGCTTTTTTATGAATGATTAGACAACGTAAAGTATGGGTCTCTTATCTCTCCTTAATATTTTGTTTAACATCGCACTCGCGGGTCTGTCTATGGCGGGTCTACTCTGAGTATAATGACCATAGAGTTATTATACTAGAGAAGCCTGCCTAAAATGTGCCATATAACAAGACTTGTGATTAGACAAGGATGAAGTATGCGAGTTACGTCTTCCCTCTCAATATCTCTTGTGTCGTTGTAACTTACAGATCTACCTATGGCTCCCCTATTGTATGTATAATAACTCTATGGAGTGGATCTCGTGGACAACACGAAAAGAATTTACGAATTTAAAAATTACGAATATATCTAGAAAAAATAAACGAATATACACGTTCATGTATAAGTACTTACTTTTTCCTATTATTTGTTTACAACAAAAATGTACAAGGTTTGTTTACAACTACTCATACGCTAGTACTATTAAAATCATAAGAACTTCATACTACTTAAGTTTTTTTCGGTTTTTTCAGTGTTAGTTAGTTAGTTAGTGCTTATTATTTTCAGCCTCCATGAAAGTATTATAAAGATTAATCTCCTATGACAGAACAAGGCATGAATATTATAGAAATGTGGTTATAATTATATATAAATATTATATGGTTGCACTTAACACAAAAAAACCTTATGATAAGTAGGAACTAACGTATGAAGTCGTCAGAAACTAGTTCTTATCCAAGTTTTCATTCAACTTGTTCATTTAAAATTATGTTAGTAAGTTCTATATTTCCAGAACTACTCTTTATGAGCGTTGTCTGATGAAGGACCCGTTTCGAATTTTTTATACGACATAAAACAGTTAAGGTTGGCGGAAGGAGTCGCTCGCGTCCGCAGGAAGCCTCCAGCACCCTGCACGTATCCTATGGGTGGGTGCTAAACGAGCTAACAACGCCGAAAATAGGGCGGCGGATATAATAACCCGAACCCTGATCTGGTTAGGAGACGCTATGGCTGTAGGAGTTAAATAACCTCCGAAAAACTCAGCGCAGAAAACAAGGGAAAACCACAACGACTTTTCTCAAAAGTGTCGCCAATCTCAGTTAATCCACAGTAGAAGGAATCGAGGCCATCATGATTTTCAGTAGTGACACACGACTCAAAGAGGAGGAAATAAAGGTAATGGTCAATCTTTTAAATAAAGATAATAAAGATATTTGTTTGAAAAAAGAATTGTTATTTGATTTAGAAGTTGTATAAAATTGATATCTGTTATTAATCACTCGCGTTTGGTGAAGGCAAACATCGTGGGGAAACATGCATGTCTCTGGAAAATTCGGCGGATATGTGTAACCCCACAATCCAGATTGGAAAAGCGTCGTGAGTCTAAGGTAAAACCCATATCTCCAAATAACATTCTCCCGATGTTTTCTTTCACAGAAAAGCGTGTGATAAATTGCAAACATCAATTAGGTTCATAAATAGGCAATTAGAAACTCATTGGTGCATGCCCGGGTTTTAAACTATCCTATTAGAGTAGGAAAGCTAGCATAAAATATGACATATTACAATAAAGAGAAATTAAGAAAGCAAATGAAACTATATCTATCTTTTTTTTTATATGTGATGTTGCTTTTTCTCTCTCATTATTTATTGTGACACTTTCACGTATAGGCCTCCCTACGGCTTCCCTACTCTATAATAACTATGAAAAATACAGCGGCTGTATATAGTTACTAACTTAAACGGATATGTTAATCAGTCTGTATTGCAAGTTTTATAAGCATCTTTATAATAACCATTAATTAGCCAACAGTTCTTGGCCACTCTATTAAACGTTGGCCTCGTCATAGTAATTATTTAGTCGTAACTGAGTTACGTCGAAGGTTAATCCACTAGCAGCCCGAGAAGCCCGCACAAAGCATTCTAGTTACATCTATTTCATGCATATAACCTACAAATATTACTAACGCGAAACTTTATAAATATTTGTGCGTGTATTGATTGGCTGTTGGCTCAGTTGGCAGTACCTTGCCCTCAGCACCATGGGTCGCGGGTTCGATTCTCAGCAAGGGCCAACATTTTCTAAATACAATTTGTTGGTTCTTCGAGTCTGGTTATACTTATATGTATTTAAGTAAGTATTTAAAATTATACAGGGTAGTACCGATCATACGACATTTTAATTTTAGCTACACACCTCTGCACCCTACATAAAAACAAATCAGTTAACTTAGCGAAGTATTTTAGCACAAAAATTAACACGATTTATAGAGATCAACTACCGTACCCTATTATGACACACGAAGCGAAAACTAAGCTTGACCCAAACACTAAATAGTGTAGTCGCGATGGAGAGAAAACAACAAGGTTATTGTTTTCTCCTGTTATCATGGAGATGTGAGGAGAGTTAAAGAGATAAGAGTCGCCATTTTAATCAGTTGTGATTTGTGCATGGAGTCACGTTTTAGAAAAGAGAATTTGCTTTTTGAGATCAGAAGAATATTGTTATAATGCACAGTAAAAACTACGTACGTACTTAAACTTCTCCAACCAAGAACGGGTAAAGTTATAGAATAGATTTGCAATCATCAAGTTAAGCACCAAGACAGGTAATCACTGAAATTAACCTTCATGAATGAACATTATAACAAGAAACTAAGATCTAACCCTGAGTGCCTTTATGAGCAAGGTAATAAAGCGTTCTATTAAAAAGGATAGTCGATCTTGGATAGCTTATTTTTACGAGCGAATTATTAAAAAAATATATATTGAAGGCTACCGTTGCCATTGCTGGTAGAAAAAAGTATAGTTATAAAAAAAATATGAAGTATAAATTAATTTAAATATTTAAATGAAGTAAAATTTTATTTTTTCCGATTCCGATTAATATATACAGAATGGATGACATATAGCGCTCTTTTATACTCGTAGGCTAAGGTTCTTACGATTTTTTTTAATTTTCAAATGACTACATATGAATCAACTAAAATACCCTGTCAAACCTCACATTAGCCCCATTGGTAAATTTCTGCGCTACCAATATTTGTACGTGTTTCTGATTGTAATATTTAAATAGGTCATCATCATCCTTCTGCCTTTATCCCACTCTAAGTGGGGTCGGCACAACATGTTACAAAAATGTTGTCACATAATTTAGCTACGTATTTTACGACCGGCCGCCTGCCTGACGTCAACTTACCTTAGTCGTATTTTACGATACCTCGGTAAAATAGTGGGTGGTCTATCTACTCAACCGGATACTACACGGTAGGTTAACTCACCTTAGTCGCCTTTTACGACACCTCTGTAAGTAATGAGGGTGGTTTATTTTAGTCAGCCGGATACCACACAGCAGGTTGACTTACCTTAGTCGCCTCTTACGACACCTGGGTAAGAAACGAGGGTTGTCTATTCTACTCAGCCGGATACCACACGGCATTATAATATTTAAATAGGTCTACGAAAAGAGGAAAAGTATGTTGAACATGTTGGAGGCGGGAGGCTAGGGACAGAAATGGAAAAGGCTTGTTAAGGAGATCAAGCCCGATAGGGTTCTAGCGACGTAGAAAGTGAGTAAGAAGTAAGTATAGGAAAAAGTGCAAGAATAAAAAAATTATGTCCCTTCGGTTTTTAAACCCCCAATATTATTTATATCCCAATATTTATATCCCAATATATACCCCAATATTTTCGGAATCATGCTAACAAATTGGTTTCTCGCCAAATTCTAACAAATTAATGGCGCTGAGCCATGTGTATCACTCAAGTCTGTAATAAAGCCATTCTAAGTTGAAGGTTACACGTACATTCGAATCAGCCGTTACATCAATGACATCACGAAACGCCAACGGTTCAAATTATTGTGATAATTTAGACAAAGAGCCGACATTGCCATTTTTAAACTGAAACAGGAATTTGACAATGTCTTCACGATATCTGTTTTTAGTTTGATTCATTAAGGCATGAATGATTTCCCTTTTAAAAAACCTTTTTTTTAACTTGCCGTGTGAAATGTGAACGTGGAATCTTGCAAGTTAAATTAGACCCACTTCCCGGAGTCCGATTGAGCTAAATTTTACGTACCGATCCAGTCCCGATGACAATGCATGTTTATGATAAACATAAATAAATAAAATAAAATAAATATATGGGAAGCTGTGATAGCCCAGCGGTGGGACCGTGCGACTCTTTCGAGGGGAACACGAGTTTAAACCATGGCAGGCACCAATGAGTTTTTCTATTAAAACTCATGTGTCTAATTGATAATTGCAATTTATCACACGCTTTTCGGTGAAGGAAAACATTGTGAGGAAACCTGTAAATCTCTAGACAATTCTGGACATATGTGTAACCTACCAATCCGCATTGGAGCAGCGTGGTAGGTCTTAGCTTCCCTTCTCTCCAGAAACGGAGAGAGGAGGCCTATGTCCAGCAGTGGGATTGTATCAGGCCGCTACTTTTAAATATATGGGACACTTACCCACACGGTCGACCATACCAAAAGTAAGTAACTTAATACTTGTGTTATGGGTGACGGACAACTGGTACAAATATACGCCCAGACTCGATGAACCAACAAATTGTTTATAGAAAATGTTGGCCCTCGGCGGGAATCGAACCCGCGACCCGTGGAGCTGTGTAGGTAGGGTCACTACCCACTGCGCCAACGGGCCAGTCAATGACATGACATGATACTGTTGCCAGGATTGGCTCCAGACGAGGGAACGCCTTAACGGTTAACAGTAGAAACATGAAATTTTGTTAAACGCTTTTTAACTTGACTTGTTCTCATTACCTTACACATATTTTATGTATAGAAACCGGTTATATTCTATCGGGTTAGCCCGACTAGATTCGAGCCCATTCTGGGCACTTATTTAGGAGCTCTTTACAGGACATAATCGCAGCCGGACCTGCAACTAGTTAGGCTTACCCGATACAATAACACGTGACTATAACCATTTATATGCATAAACTATGGACTCTTAATCAAGATATTTTAAATTCAAAAATTGGTACGTTTTAGTGAAATTCGCCTGCAAGCGACATTGAACCAAAACAAATAGTTTCATTCATGATGAAAAATAAATGAAAGATTATATAAAGAATTAAAGAAGTGAGTATAGCTGGATTACTCTTGGCTATATATATGAAAATATAGAAAGTACTCTTTCGAAAAATAATATCTTATATGATTTATCAACGACACCGCCGTGTGGTATACTATTCTGAAGTAGAATACTATTCTGCCGGACCACCCTCCTTTCTTACCGAGGTGTCGTAAGAGGCGACTAAGGTAAATGCCGTGTGGTATCCGGCTGCATAGAATAGACCACACTCATTTCTTAGCGAGGTGTCGTAAAAGGCGACTAAGGTAAGTTGACATCAGGCAGGCGGCCGGTCGTAAAATACGTAGCCAAATCTTGTGACAACATGTTTGTAACATGTTGTGCCGACCCCACTTAGAGTGGGATGAGGGCAGGAGGATGATGAGGATGATGATGATCTATCAACGACAGGCCCATTGTATAGTATAATTTAGCAATTAGTATTATTAACACTTAAGATTGCTTACCTTAAATGTTCGTTTATATAGTAAATGAAACTGAAACTGTGTACTGTGTATCTTAACAACGGAAAGAAACAAGAATGTTACTAGAGTGATTGGTCTATGTGCTTCCTATAATTCATTATAGACTGATTACGACAGCTGGATGCCATTATAAACATCGATACATTATTTGTTCCTATGGCAGTATAATAATAGAACTAGTTTTGTTAAGTAGTTTTAGCCACCGGTTCCTGTAGTCGTCAGACATCCGGGTATCTCATACATAATGTATGAGCAACCAGCTGATGTTGTGCGTTAAGACATTCTTTTAACATTTTAGTCTAGGACGCTTGTAGACTATAATCTCATTGTCAAGTTTGTGTTCAAATTGTTCTTAGTTAAGCCATAATCCTCCCTTTTTACCCGAAGTACGTCCACTGCTGGACATTTGTCTCTTTATGAGATTTTCACGACACATTATTTTCTGCTGCTACTATGCAGTGTGTTCTGGTAGTTGGATGAATACCAAAGCTGCTCATACCAGTGCGGTTCAACAATTCAATAACTTAGGATTCCATTGCGAATTCACCTACTAAATTAAAAAAAATGCTTAAATCTTACTGAGCATAGGTTCACCGAATGTGCGAAATGTGAAGAGTAGAGGGCAGTAGTCTACCAGCATCGTCGTCGAAGGATATGTTCTGAGACTTTGACCACTGCCTATTACGATTTAAAGAAATGCCTGGTGATCAGAATGTGACTAATTATTAACCCGTCTACAGTGTAGTAGGAACTATGACTAAACGACGTAAAAAAACTAACACCTCGTCAATCTTCAATAACATTTGATGGTAAGACCACTCATTGCGTATTATTATAAACTAAGAATGCTGTGTATCCTTAGTTTATAATAATACATAAGAATAAAAATAACTTAATTAATTATGTGGACCTAGTTCATGAGATGTGGAATATTGACGCAACAATAATTTGCCTATTGTAGTATCGGTAAATGGTCTAGTAACAAAGAGACTCGAACAATATCTTAAGATTTTTTTTTCGAACTGACTGTATGCTGTGACTTTTACAGTGTCACAGGGCGGGACGGGCGAGCGCAGAAGCATCGTCGAGGTTGCATATCTTAAGAGGCTTTCGCTTAGATGTTCGATCAAAGGCTGGATACAGAAGACAAGGTATTACTTGAGATGGTAAGTATTGTGAAGAGGTTCCTGAGTCTGGAGTCCTAAGTACAAGGAGCTTGGGTCCTTTCTCCGGTCCCTGTGGATGCCATTTTTTTATATTTTTAAATGTATTTGTAATAGAAAATATTTAAAATCTAGTTAAATTTGTAAATAAATGTCTGAAATGTTATTCTTTATAATGTAACTTGCAATATATTTATCAATCTACCTTTCCTAATCCCATAGCGTACAATAATTAAAAGAGGCTTAGCAGGTAACTAATTTTTTAATTTATATGCATCTCATTCTAATCCACCGCCTGCCCGTGAACACTGCCCTTCAAGATCAACATTCTTACGAAATTTATTCACAAAAGTTACACGTACGAACATATTTCAACATAGTATTCCTCTTATTGTGTTTTTATAACTCGTTAAAACGTTTGCTTAGGTATTTAGGATGTATTACGAACATATGTGTGTTTGATTCCGCATATTTTTTTTCAGTATGGATTTTTTTTCAAAAACAGTTTTTAGATAATTTATAGAATTAGGCGTTACTTTGCAGAGATCCATAATACAAAAGTAATAATAAAATTATTTTGCTATAATCCGCGATACAGTAAATAGAAACTATATATAGTGTTAAATGTATAATGGACTATCCGTATTTTCATACCCGATACGTACAGGATTCGTAAAAACACATGCACAAACCTCCACCACTTGCACCACAATACACAAGCACTACACACTATCACAAACTCAACAATCGTTTCGCCCCGCAACCGAAGCATCATCAGGAGATAGACTCCACGACAAAATCGCAAAACATTTTTTAGGCAAAAATGAAAAGCATACAACTAAGTATTTCATTCATAAATAATCAAATAAAATAATCCTTTATGTAATAGATTGTGCTCATTATATAAAAGACGAGTAGTGCAAGATTAAGATGGTATGGACATTGAGGAGGAATGAAAATCATATGACCAAACGAGTGTTAAATATTAATGTGCATAGATATGTGACTAGAGGAAAGCCTAAGGAACGGTTGGATTGTGTGAAGTATGACATGCATAAAAAAGGTAGAGTGTCAGACGCGACAAATGTCAGAAGATAATGGAAGAGAAAAACATGTTGTACCGACCCCACTTAACGTTGGATAAGGGCAGGATAATAATTACTTCTATTTATGTCAATGAACAATACTGCTCATTTAGTTTGCGGAAATTTTTACGCCACATTATCTTCCATGTAGAATCCAGTTGTTCCGGGAACTTTGGGTAGGTTATGGTAACTTTATTTAGGGAGATTTGCCGGCTGCCGATGTAGGTTTAGCGTTAAGATATTTTGCTAATTTAAAGTCCATATCAGTGGTGAAGCTACTTTAACTCGCGCCCGGGGCACAATATCTTCTTACCCGCTCCCCACATTCGATAAATATTACATAGTTATATAATGAATGAATAAAGTACTATAAAAAACTTCACAGGCTCAAGCTAAGCTTTAAATGTAAAACAAATATAGTTATATACATTTTCCAAATGTCAATAATAAGAAAAATAAAATTCTAGCAATTTTTGGTCTTCTGGTCATCCATTTGGTGCCCTTTGTGAGTGGCGCCCACGGCATGATGCCCCCTTTGCCCTCCTTCCTCCGCTATGCCACTGCTCCATCGGTAGTTAAGACTATGTGAGCCGCTCATCTGCATATAATTTGCATGTCTTTAGTTTGTAATAGGTATGTATGTCGATGACACCCAATATTATTAAAGTTATATAATTGATTAAGTCACAAAACGAGTATATGAAATGTATATTTTTATGACTACGTCCGGGTAAATTGACACTTATCGATACTTTAACAACTAAAGCCGCTTTACTATAATCGTTTTGCCTAATTCACCGCGCATCTCTAACGAACACCCAGCGCAGCTCTCCGGCATTTGACTACATCCGGCGAGGTCTCCGATTTGAATATGCCATCCGTTCTCCTGTCTTTGTGGTCAACGGAGCATATTATGTACATATAAAGTAAGTATAAAGTAATATCCCATCACTAGTCAAAGGCCTTTTCTTTCTTAGGAAAATCTATGAAAGTCTCTGAAATAAGTAGGTTGTCTTATAATACAATATTAATTACGATATTATATTGTTATAATCATAATAGCGAATAGGCAATATATGTTATGCTATTTTTTTTGTTTCTCTCATTGCGATTATGTCGTGGACTTTATTTCTTAATAATGCTTCGGTTTGGGGGCGAAACGATTTTTGAGTTTGTTACAGTGAATGTATGCAGTGCTTGTGTATTGTGGTTGTCCTGGAGGTTTTTAGTGGATTGAGAATACATAACGTAATTTCAAAGATTTATTTAGCTTTAAGTATTTGAAATTCTGGTAAATCTCGAGCTACGAACCCCGAAACTAAGCCTCATTATCCAGGCTGGCTCTGATGAAAGATTTGTTATTAAATTTATATGATTTACGTCTTCTCAGTCTAAAATGCCAACACGTGTGCTTTGTGGGGATATCCCGTGTTGCGATATAATAGGGGTGCATACCCCGGTAATTAAAACAGCCTATTAATTATAGATGTACTATGTTTGATTACTGACTTGACTATGTTGTCCAAATTAGTTCTTTGGATGATTTTTTTTTATATTTTTACGCTTTTGATTTGATCACGCTTCGTGTTGACAACAGTACAAGCGGCTCCTTATATCATGTCGCTGGATCTGCAAATATGTGTTCTTCTTCTAAAGTTACGTTCTCATACTCTTACGGCTTACGCTTAGCTGAATCAACTAGAAGATTAGCGTATCTCAATGTTAGTTACCGTACTCCTCAAAAACTGCTTGACCGATTTTTATGAAATTTTATATGCATATTCAGTAGGCCCAAGAATCGGTTACCATCTAATTTTCATAACCGTAATTGATAAGGGTTATCCACCAGTAATATTATTATTCAAATTTTTGGTCAAAATTTTTGTACACTAGAACTTCCCTAGAAATAATTTATATGGCAAAACAAGGTTTAGGTCAGCTAGGTCCTGTATAATTATATTGTTTCATCAACTTTATCTCCTAAGAAACATCATTCAACTGCGGAGCGAAACGTAATTGGTAATGGCTCAAAGAATTTTGTTTTCAGCCAGTGAGTGGTGATGAGGTTAAATTGTTTACTATTGACTTTATCTTGGCTAAAATGAGAAGCAACGAGGTGAGAATAAAGTAGGAAAAGTTTATCATTAAGTGCAAATGTTTCTAATCAGTTGTTCTTTTCAAAGAATAATTCTTATTACTAGTTACATATTGTTATTGATGTCTTGTATAGGGTCGAAGAGTAGCCATATCCACGCATTTTTATCGTCTAAGTAATCCTTAATAGTATAGTAGACTTTCTGTGTTAGCCTTTTTTTAACAGTCTTTTAAAATGCTGTAATGGTATAGTTAAAAATAACCTTATTTTCAGAAAGTCAGTTCATTGTGTAGGATAAATCATTTTATTGTCAGTCCGTATTATTTTATAAGTTTAGTTTACCACAAACAAGTTGTTTGTACTGTACGACCTCAACCGTTTTCAATGTACATATATAGAAAGACATTTTTATGTAACGACACGATGGACAGAGTTTAAAATTCATTTTTCCATAATATTTTCCATATCGTTCAATTTTTATACATATTTTTTTTAATAAATATTATCTTCTTCTTCTGCATCTTAACGTTATCCCGGCTAAGACCCGGGGTCCGCTTTCCTACTCTGTTGCCGTCACTTTCCTTGATCTTGAACGTCCGAACTGTGTAATTTTAATTAATATTATATGTATGCAAAATTATAAACTCTAGCTATAGACATTTAAAGGAATTAGTATGATTAACAGGCTTTATTTGTTGTTCTGCCAATGTCTGCAATCCGTTTAAGGTACTCCTAAGTCCATCTAACGAGCATAGTGTCTTCCGGTGTGAAGTAATATTTGGTAACAAAAAACAATAACTGCAAGTTGCATTAATGTTGCATTTAATAGTAACGGCTAATGTTGTCGTTGGCTTTTCTATATTTTTATAAATAATGCAAAATATGAATTATTATATGGTATGATTTATAAATGATTGTTATGAGAGTAGTCCTCTCATAACAAACCTGCAATAAGACCGCCTATCGTAATTATAAACTACGATTTCTACACGTTAAGTTACTACACGTTATCTATTAGGTTTGAACAAAATCTACTGACTATTAACGTTCCTAAATCTAGTTACGTTATTTTTAAGAGTAAAAACAAAACAATATCTGCATTCCCTTCACTTATGGTAGACAACGAAATTTTACAGCAAAAAGTGACTGAAACATACCTTGGGTTAAGACTAGATAGTGACTTAAGTTGGAAGACACATTTAAAACATGTTAAAAATAAAATATCAGCTTTAATAGGATCCTTGCACAATTTAATCCATTGCCTCCCTCGTCGAGTATGTTTCATAATATACAACTCTTTAGTAAAACCACACTTATTATACCTAATTGAACTTTGGGGATTCGCGCATAAGACTCACCTAAAGGATGTACAAGTGGCACAAAATAAAATTATAAAATTACTTTTCCATTACGATTACCTGACACCTTCAGTAAAATTATATAAAGACATAAAACTAATGAACATAAAACAGTTGCACGCTTACCACACTTGCATCTTAATTCGAAAAATTCTTAACAAATCCATTCATACACACATCACCTTTACCAAAATTCATCAAGTGCGAAGTCGAAGCAGTCGTAGGGGGGACCACATTTTACTTTCGCAAACACGTACTTGTCTTGGTAAACGAAATATAAAATTCAAAGGAGTGCAAGTATATAATAAACCTAAAGAGATGAAGAATGCAAAATCATTTATGATATTTAAAAACAAATTAAAAAAACATATTTTGAATGATATTACATTACTAAATTAAAATTACTTGTCATGCTAACATTAGACATACTGTGGCAGCGATTTTGCACTCTTCTACCGATGTAAAATGAAAGTGGGTAGATTTTTGTTTACATGTTCTTTTATTAGATTGCCGAACAAAACTATGTATGTTTATATATTATTATTTTTTCTCTGTAAGTGAATGTAAAAATTCTTTGAGAAAATAAATTCTTTAACCATATATTATTTATCTGAATTGGTAACAACCTTGCAGGTTTTATCGATTCGATGTCGTATCGTTGCGTGTGTAACGCCCTTGGAATTCGACTAGGCGAGGCGACATGACGTCAGGCATACCTGAGAGGTTCTTAGAAGGACTATAACCTGCTAGGAGTAACGAAGTTTTCTCAAAAGAGTTTTTTAAACATAAATTATTTTTCTGAAATTTGTATATATTCGTTAGCGTTAAAAACTGAAAGAATTCAAGCAACCCTTGCATCCTTTATTTTTTGAACTTATTTATCATAACGTTTATCTCCAGCGATGTATCGAATACAGACTTTATCCGATGTTATGCAAGAAAAGTAAGATGTCACTCCGCAACAAAGTGACACTCTACAAAACTTGCATAAGACCAATAATGTCCTATGCGAGCGTTGCGTTCGCGCACGTTTCAAAGGTCAGATTGCTCAGGCTCCAAAGACTACAGAACCGATTTATGCGGACAGCCACTGGTTGTTCTTGGTTCATGCGGAACGTTGACCTCCATAGAGACCTCGATCTCCCTACCATTACTCACCTCTTTAAACGTTTTTCGAAATCTTACTTCGAGAAATCTGAGGTACACCCGAACCCCCTTATTTAATGAAAATATAGGCGTCCAAAAAGCGTCCTGTATGACCGACGACGATCAAATAATGATCGCCAACACAGAAACACGTAATACACACACACAGCGTCTTCGCCGGTGAAGACGAGGTCCCAGTTTTCTGACGTCGGTCGGTCGTGGCTTCTCGCCACCCTTCCGACGCCGCAATGACTAATCTAAGTCATACCATCAACCCTCCACTACGCGTCGCCCTAAGCCGTGGTCCGGCCTCACAGGAGGCACCCTTAGGACGACGATCCCCGACTTAAATAGAGCTTCTGCGCTTTACTCTGCATTTCGCAACCTCGACGATGCATCTGCGCTCGCCCGTCCCGCCCGGTGACGCTGTAAAAGCCATTAGGGCTAACAGCATACAGTCAGTTCGAAAAAAAAAATCGAATACAGAATGAAACTGTCTAGCAGGTTTCAAATTTCAAATATAACAATAAATTGCTCATGTTCAGTGACCTCAATAAATCGCAGTGAATTAAACTGATATCTTTATCTCCTAATATTAAAAGAGATGTTTATTTGTAACTCATAATTCATAGTATTAAGAGATCAATATTGGTGATCAAATATTGATTTAATATTATTATGTATGTACAATAAACAAATAAATAAATAATTTGTCTGTTGCACATAAAACCCTTGAACCGATCCTGATATTACTTCATTTGACTTGATATCGAATTTTGTAATTAAGCTAATTAATAGAGCTGAAATATCATCGATGAGATAACACCGCATCCGATATATTTTTGTTGTTCTCTGTAAATCCGCGGTCGCATCTCACAAGGTTGTTATTAGCATTTTTGGGACAAATGAATACAATATGCCGTCGACCGCTGACGAATGTGTTAAAAACCAAATTTATCAGAAATCGATATTCTGGAAATAGCGATTATTTTAGCAAATTCAGTTCAATTCAGTTGTTTAAGTATTTGAGATACAAGCAATACAACAGAACTAACTACTTTGCTATAATCCGCACGGGTTAAGTGAATGCATGCAAAGCCAATGTGTATGAGGCAGGCAAAATCTACGCACCTTATACATGCAGGACCAGTCACCACATGCACCCCAAGGCGCAATTCACCAGCAACAACGCACACAAAAGCAGCACACACACCCACCACCACAATCTCGACGATCGTTTCGCCCCGAAACCGAAGCATCATCAGGAGGATAGGAGGATGATGCTTCGGTTTCGGGGCGATTTGAGATACTTTGATCACCGTATCATACTTTCATTAGGTATTGATTTTTATGTAGTTATAGTTAGAGTAGGGAAGCCAGCCTAAAATGGGACATATTACAATAAAGAGAAAGCAAATGAGGGTGTTATATCTGTCTCTCTTCTTATGTGTGATTAGACATAGATGAAGTATAGTACCCGGCAATAAATAATGCACATCGAGAACTTAGAACGAAACAGCCAGCCGAGCCGAGCACGGCTTCGTCAGCCTGTGCGACAGAGACAATGCTCTATGAAGCAGAATCAAGCCGATTTCTCTTTCTGAGCCTCGATGTGCATTATTTATTGCCGCGTACTATATACGAGTGTGATCTTCCCTCTCAGCATTTATTGTGTCATTGTAACTTACAAGCCCGACAATGGCTGCCGTTCCCTAAGTATAATAACTTTATGATTTTATTATATTTGCATATATAAGTAACATTGTAAGTGTTAAAAAAGTTATTGTAGTAGTCAATTCAAAGCAAAATAAAAGTTCGTACATTAAATCGCGTAAAATGATGGATTTGAATTTACTAAATAGTTTTTTCGTAGAAAAAATATTTGATTTCGGGTTTTTACATAGTAGTATATTTTTCTACAATAAGTATACATTGTAAATACACACATGATGATACAATTCACTTGATATCCACTCCTTTAGCTATCTTTATATTTTAGTATGAGTAAATAAATAAGTAAATATCAAGCGTAATAAATAAAAATCCTTTTTATTTGACTTATGAGCCAAAACTATGGTCATCAAGCAAAAGATTCCGAAAATAGATAATTTTCCGCGTGTGATAGAATTTCCGAATCGGTTTGTCATAAATATAAAAAACTTATGGCATTATTTCATTTTATTTGGCTGCTAAAAAGTTCAGGATTGCATATTTTTTATGGATATATGGATCCACAAAAATACACTAAATAAAAGTTAATTTTTTATTAGTGCCATCTTATGTAACAATACTGTAATTACTTCCATGATTTAAACAGCACTGTTTAACGGAAAGTAGCTAAACTACGGTAATGTACGCGTCAAAATGTAGAACTAAAATAGTAAAGATATTTCAGTCGACAACAGATGTCGTTATAATTTTTGCAATGGACGTTGTGCGCATGTCAAAAATACATGTCATTCATATCATTTTATTTTGTGAAATCCTAAAATCGAGTTGATTTTGTGAAAATACACGGACGTGGTATAGCTTTGAGCATGAGCGCCTTTTGCCGCGGACCATTGTGTTCTAGGAGTAGAACATAAGTGACTTCATTAAATAGTTTTAGATGAATATGATATTTCCCTCTGAATAAAGAAATTCATAAGGTTTTTCTCAGTTTTCCACTTTCGCATATTGGGAAAGCATATTAGTGTTTTACTGGCTGTATAATGAACATAAAGTGATAATTTTTTCAACGTTGTGTTGAGTGTTTAATTTTCTATTTTCGACTGCAGTAGGGTCTAAATTTACCTTAAAGGTGATGTGATAAATTATTTGTGAAGCAAGACGTAGAAAATTGCGTAAGTAGTTTTAAATTTTTTCTTTATACACAAAATAACTATATTGGATTCATTAACTACACTAATTTACATAGTCACTTTAAATTTGACAAGCATTAGAAGAATAAGTCTCGCAGTTTCGTTCTAAAAATAAAGATTATTTTCTCGTCTATTTTATTGATATCTAATTTATTGATGCATTTCAATGGTTTACCATAACGAACATTAATTAGAAACCAGTCATGTTTATAAGAAAACAGCAAGCTTTATAATTTTTGTTTTGTTATTGATTTAAGTCAAAATTTTGCTTTAATTTTGTCTTATGCCGAGCAAATAAGAAAGCAGCTTTGAGTATAGCAAAATTACTGCCTATGAATACTGGGAGTATTCGCATCAGGTAACTTATAAGAATTTTCTAATTTAGCTGTATATATCAAACATCAACAACTAAAGATTTTTGTGTGATTATTGTTTTATAAATTGTATGGCAATAGCGTCCTACAGAACATTTTAAGTCATTGATAACTAGAACTATTTTTTTAATAAAGTTTGTTTTATACAAAAACTGAACCTTTAAGTCCTATTCACATAGAAAAATGTATTCTATAACTTGAGTAGTTGTTACAATCATTAACAGTTTAAGTATGAAATCTATATAAGTGATACCCTTTGAATAGACATTAAGTGGTACATTTGTATTATAATATGTTATATTTTTATGAAGGCAGCAAGTGTAAGTGTTAAAAATGTCAAGTTTTATTATAATTTCATTTAGAAATATGAGTAGTAAATCTGCAAACTTTTAGTTAAATATGCCAGTTTATACTGGAATAGTGTTGTAAAGTTTTTCATATCAATAATAAGAGGAGGTTATCTATATTTTATTTAAGAGGTTATTTATTTAATGTCCTTAATCATATGTCTGTCAGAACTGGGCTCTACAACCCATGCTAACAATTAAAAAAAAAAGGGAAAGGATTCTGTGAACTTATAGGTATAGGTTAATCTGGTACCATAATTTGTAACAATATCCTACCTAAGAATTCTTTATATTATGCATATAGGATTGGATGCTACTTTCATATTTATTAAATTAATTTGATTTGAAGATTAAATTAAATTTTAAAGATAAATAACTTTAAATAAAAAATTAATCCAGGAAGATAGCTTAGACATAGGAATATATAAGACCTGTAGCATACTCATTCAAGGCTGTATGAAGTTTGCTGGGCTAGCAAATTAAAAATAAAAATACATGTTTACTTCTTAGGTATGTACCTAATACTTAATAATTTTCCTGTTATAAAATTGCATTGTAGATTTTCCAGATTGTAGCAAGCATCATACCATATTGTAGAGAACTAATATTACCATAAATATGTAAATTTTCAAATGAGCTATTTTTTCAGCTACCACTGAGGAACTTCAGATAGCTAACAGACCTAAGCATGCTTTGCAGAGTATGTTTTTGCCCTATATTGATATTTTAGGGTTGTTGGTTTTCATTTTTTCTATACCCTTACCTAAGTTATTAATTGAAATAAGTTATAGATGTAGGCGTTACTTAAGGGTATTCAATAGTACAGAAGTTATGATAGAATTATTTTTTCTGTAATCCGTTCTCATACCTTATACATGCAGGATTAGTTACAGCTCCACTACAAAATCACGATTCTGTCGTTCTTGTATATATTCTTGTGCATATAATCTGAATTTCTGGAACCGCGAAAAGAATTTTCATGAAATTTAGTGCGCAAGGGTTTCGGGGTTGATTAATAAATCTAGCTATCGATCGATCTACGTACAGAAAACCTCGTTTTCTCCGTGTTTTCAGCCAATGGAAAACTACTAAAATATCATTAGAATACGTAGGTAAATTTCGTCGCCATGTACAAGGTAATAATAGCTCAGGTGAAAAATAGGACGTTCTCAAAACCAGACGAACTCGTTTCAAGTTCAGATGTGTCCACTTCGATTATTTTTTTCACTGTTTTTCACGTTCCTTCTCTTGTGAGAAATATAATTGGGATAAGTAGGCCTTTCTAGACTTGTTTTTTTATCAATAATGTTTTTCTTACGTTTTTTTCTATGGTACATAAATAAATAAATAAGCAATATAACAGAACTAACTACTTTGCTATAATCCGCACGGGTTAAGCGAATGCATGCAAAGCCAATGTGTATGAAGCAGGCAAAATCTACGCACCTTATTCATGCAGGACAAGCCACCACATGCACCCCAAGGCGCAATTCACCAGCAACAACGCACACAATGCATTGCATGCATCATTGCGATTTTTGTCGTGGAGCCTATCCTCTTGATGATGCTTCGGTTTCGGGGCTAAGCGATCGTCGAGATTGTGGTGGTGGGTGTGTGTGCTGCTTTTGTGTGCGTTGTTGCTGGTGAATTGCGCCTTGGGGTATATTGGGGGTATTGTGGGTTTTGGGGTAATATGAATCAAATGGTGGTTTGACGCTCGAATCCCTATCTTTAAAACTACAGAGAGAGAGCGAGATCTTTGCCCAGAAGTGGGAACAGACTGTTACTTTAAAACTTACTATTACTTTACATTAACAGGCTGTTACTTTAAAAAAAGGATTAAAAAGCATTTTAATGTATTTTCTTCCCCGGTAATCATCATATCTTGCCCTTATCCCACTCTCAAGTAGGCACAATATGTTTTACACGTCCACGGCCGCCTGTCTGACGTCAACTTAGACGCCTTTTACTACACCAAGAAATGAGGGAGGTCTATTCTACTCGGTTGGATACTACACGACATTAGTTTTCCTGGTAAGTCAGAACCTAAAGGTCACACAAATCGCGATAACAGAAGTTACAGTCATAGGTACGTTATGTAGGTTAATTTGTATATCAGCTGCAATGACTGTGCGACCTTGACCTTACACCATGAAAGGTTGCGTTGAGTCACTGTAATCTATATGTGCGTAGGTTGTAGGTATTCAATATATTGGTAGTTTGTATAAATGGGCGTAACTTCGCGGAAATCCATAATACACAAGAAATGTTGAAAGGTGTAGTTATACTATATTAATGGTAGGTAACGACTTCGTTCACGCCAACTTAAGCTATTAAGTACCCTCTATAATGCATTATGAATAATGAGTGACTTGAAGTGAATGAGTTTCCTCTTTTCGAACAAAAACGAGACAGTTTTATCCTAGAATATTATCCTAGTGCATAAACTTTAATCGTGCTAAAATTCATCAATATTGATCCGGCAGATTAGCCGTGAATGCGTAACAGAGAGATAGAGAGAAATTAGCGTAGAATCTACAGCTAAAACATTTTTTTGTAATGCTAGTTGTACTGCGCGTTCTTCTATCTATCTGGTGCTCTTTTCTACAGATTGCCACCTAATACGATCCTGTGTCACTTGGATCGATTGGTCCTCTGTTGTATATTATATATATTTTTTTAGTACAATACTACTAATAAAAAATATATTTTTTTTACAATAATGATACTACTAACACCGTCGTGTGGTATCCGATTGAGTAGAATTGAGCACCCTCATTTCTTACCGAGTCGTAAAAGGCGACTAAGGTTAGGTTAGGTTAGTCACTGACTCTACCAAAATTTATTGCAATGAGTTAGAAAGCATCATTTAGAATTATTTGACTCTAAAATGAGCAGTTAGATCTTGGAACTAATTTGAATTGAAGTAGATGAACAGACGATGCAAGAAAGTCACAGATATTTCTTGTAGAAACAGATAACCAACTGTCCACAACCATCAGAAAGAGAGACAACGTCACGCATAGAATTAAAGTATCTCTTATTGAAAAAAACATATATTTACTTTACTTTATAAGTTAAAGTTGACGTCAGGATCGGTTGTAAAACAACTAGCCAAATCATGTTACATGTTTAAAATAGTTGTGCTGACCCCACTTAGAGTGGGATAAGGGCAGGAGAATGATGATGAATGATACTACTAATACTACAAAGATTTCGAAAATTTTATTACAAATTCATCAAAAAAATTGTTATTTTGCAAAATCATGTGTGTAAATATAACTCCAAAAAACTTACGATTATAGCATTACTATGTAGTTTTTTAGGTGCTTGACTCAGTGATAGGCTCTTGGGTGTGATTCATGGCGAAGTTAGCCCCTTAACCCCTCGTTCGCACGGGCGTAAAAATTACGTCGCGTTAAAATTCCACAATAGGCGTTATAAGAAGTTTCGTATGGTATATTCAGCTTAACGCCCTCGCCCTAACGACTAAAATGGAACGCTGCACGATAAAATACGTCGCGATTTAAATACGCTGTCGTGTGAACAGATACCTGGATACCCATTTGTTTCATTTCGACGTAATTTTTACGCGCGATAAAAATCTTCTCGTGCGCACGAGGGGTTAGGAGACTTGGACGAGTTTCTCCCTCACACCCATTATATAATGGCAGACGGATAACATGATGACCTTCACGGTACAATATTAATGTTGTTTAGTCACTAGAGCTGATTCATGCTCTATACGGCCTATAGGGTTAAAACTTCCCTTATCGCGATGAAAGTAGACTTACCGTGATTATTAGTGGAATTACCGTCGCAAGAACTTATACTTAAGGTCATCAAATCTGAGCTATTTCATGTCGATACTCGTAATTACGTTTTTCGTAAGGGACACAAGGTCACTTTTTTATCAAGAAAAAATAAGAAAATTGTTTTCATTTGCTTCTACCAGACACTAACGAGAATACTTTTTCGTAGAAGTAATCAGATGCTCGTGCTCGTTACATTTAAATGCATTAGCTCCCATAGGATTAATTTTCGTAAGGGAGATTATTAGTAAAAGTAAAGTAAAGTAGCGGCCTGTTACAATCCCACTGCTTGGAATAGGCCTCCTCTCTCCGTTTCTGGAGAGAAGGGTTGGAGTTAAGACCTACCTCGCTGCTCCAATGCGGATTGGTAGATTACACATATCTCCAAAATTCTCTAGAGATATGCAGGTTTCCTCACGATGTTTTCCTTCTCCGAAAAGCGTGTGATAAATTGCAATTATCAACTAGACATATGAGTTTTAATAGAAAAACTCATTGGTGCTTGCTCGGGTTTGAACTCGTGTTCCCCTTAAAAGAGTCGCACGGTCACACCGCTGGGCTATCAAAGCTCGAAGACCTTACTTCATAGGAATATTAGTACGGGTAAACCAAATTATCTGTCTATGAGTGTCCCATATATTGTATGATTATCCTCATTTACAAAATATTCGTTAATTTTTTACATACACCCAATAATGGATTTTAATTATGTTAACATTATTCTTATTATAATAAGGACGCCAGAGAAGTGAGTGTATATGTGTACATATGTGTGTGTTGCATGTGCATAGAAGTGCGTGTGTATGTTTGTGTGCCTGTGTATGATATGCGTGGAAATGCTTCATTTTGTTTATATATATACTTAATTTTAATTAATGTTGTATATATTCTGAATTATATTTATTTTAATCTATTTTTTCTTAAAACATTTGAGTTATTAATCACAAAGCGGGTAATAGGTCAAACGAGTGTTTTAAGGCTAACGGCTGAGTAGACCAGACCACCCTCATTCCTTACCGAGGTGTCGTAAAAGGTGGCAGCAGCATCAAGTAATGCTTATCATAAGCATGCATTGTCATCGAAATTTATTTTGTTAATGAATTTATCATACTGAACCAGTATGATAAATTTCAGTTCAATCGGACACGGGGAAGTGGGTCAAATTTAACTTGCAAAATTCCGCTTTAACATACATATACGGCAGTTAAATAAAAGCTTTCAAAAAAGTTTGAATGACCATTGGATGTTCCTGTAGAGTTTGGTGGCGATGAGAGCTTTTTTTTATAACTGTAATTCATATATGAATTTAGCCTTGCGAAGCTGTCTAGGTATGCTAGAAAGCTGTTTTTTTTATTCGTAAGCAAAATGAAAACATCCTCAGTTTTAAGTGCGTTGAATTCGTTAATAAATTAAAAAAATAAGACTTCTATAAAAATATATAATACTAGCTTTTACCCGCCAACTCTTATACGCCAACTATGTGAGCTATTTTCGCCTTACGCCAACTATGTGAAAAATATCGACATGCGCGTAAGGACCTGCACATGGTTTTTATCGACTTAGAGAAAGCGTACGATCGTGTTCCCCGTGAAGTTCTGTGGTGGATTTTGAAAGAAAAGAGCCTGCCTGGGAAGTATGTACGTATTGTATATTCCATGTATGCCAGAGCTAGTACTCATGTCCGGTCTGAAGCCGGAGTAACTGACAATTTCGATGTGTCTGTAGGCCTACACCAGGGATCGGCTTTAAGTCCCTTTTTATTCCTCTTAGTGATGGATGCACTTACTGCTGATATTCAAGAGGAAGCTCCTTGGTGTATGCTATTTGCCGACGATATCGTGATTGTCGGTGAAAAAGCAGCTGAGGTTCAGAGCAGATTTGTGAAATGGCAAGAAAAATTGGAGAGGTTTGGTTTAAAGATCAACCTGACCAAAACTGAACACATGCAGTGTAATTTCAGTGGTACCTCCAATTTTTCTCCAATAACCTTAAATGGTGTTGTTTTGCCAGTCTGCTCCGACTTCCGGTACCTTGGCTCGCTTCTACAGGAAAACGGTGAAATTGATCGCGATGTGAGGAATAGAATGAATGCAGGATGGATGAAGTGGCGACAGGTCTCAGGGACAGTATGTGACCCCCGAATGCCCCTTAAACTTAAAGGGAAAATTTATAAATCGGTCATAAGACCTGTCGTAATGTATGGATCAGAAAGTTGGGCAATGAAGAAGATGGATGAAAGAAGAGTGCATGCAAATGAGATGAGAATGTTAAGGTGGATGTGTGGTGTGACAAGATTGGATAAAATAAGAAATGAGTATATAAGGGGAAGTATGAAAGTTGCGCCCATTGTAGAAAAGATGAGAGGTGCAAGATTGGGATGGTATGGACATGTAATGAGGAAAGATGATAATCATGTGACTAAACGAGTGTTGGATATGAATGTGGATGGATATGTGACTAGAGGGAGGCCTAAAAAGAGATGGTTGGAATGTGTAAAGTATGACATGCATATAAAAGGAGTAGCGCCAGAGTTGACGAATGATAGAAGAGAATGGAAGAGGAAAACATGTTGTACCGACCCCACTTAGAGTGGGATAAGGGTAGGAGAAAGAAAGAAGAAGACTAGCTTTTACCCGCGGCTTCGTTCACATGGAGTGTCGCCCTAGAATAAGCAGTAGCTTCTCTCGCATTCCAACTCTTGAAATTCTCTGGGAAGGAAATGATCTGGGAGGTTAAATTGCATTCCGCTATTCGGAACGTTAACATTAAATTTGTTTTCCTTCATGGTATTAGCATTAGCAATAGCTGCTAATTAGCAAAGATATATAATTTGCACTGAAAAACATTTTAACAATACCATAAAAAATTGTAAGTGAACCTCTCGGGGTGTAAAGGGGAGGCTCGTCCCAATCAGTGTCCTCAATTGTCAACTTCACCTGCAAGTGCTCGCTGCAGATTTACCAACGTGCACCAGTCCGACCGACAGTCGGCAGCAGCACTGTCAAGCAATATTGATAGAGCGTATATTAGGCAAACGCCTTCCATCTTAAATTCCATAATACGTAATTCGTTCAAGCGCTAATTTTTCGGTACACAATAAATGAAATTTTTTACAAAAATACATCCACTTAAAACAGACCACAAGCTATATATATTCAGAGGAATAGACGCCAGTCAATAAATCTAACATTTGTTTATATTAAACATTGCATTTTTTATTTATCGGTATGAAGTAGGAGCTTAGTGTTAGATCATCGCTCTGGAATTGAAATAAACAAATGTTCTAAACGTTAAAGTCTCAACGCAGTCTAGAGTATAATACGCAATTTGTAATCTTCGCTTATTATAAAACAGAGTCCCATGTTTTAAACGTTAGTCTCAACGCAGTCTAGAGTATAATACGCAATTTGTAATCTTCGCTTATTATAAAACAGAGTCCCATGTTTTAAACGTTAGTCTCAACGCAGTCTAGAGTATAACACGCAGTTTGTAATCTTCGCTTATTATAAAACTGAGTCCCATGTTTTAAACGTTAGTCTCAACGCAGTCTAGAGTACAACACGCAATTTTTAATCTTCGCTTATTATAAAACAGAGTCCCATGTTTTAAACGTTAGTCTCAACGCAGTCAAGAGTATAACACGCAATTTGTTATCTTCGCTTATTATAAAACAGAGTCACATGTTTTAAACGTTAGTCTCAACGCAGTCTAGAGTATAACACGCAATTTGTAATCTTCGCTTATTATAAAACAGAGTCCCATGTTTTAAACGTTAGTCTCAACGCAGTCTAGAGTATGACACGCAATTTGTAATCTTCGCTTATTATAAAACAGAGTCACATGTTTTAAACGTTAGTCTCAACGCAGTCTAGCGTATAACACGCAATTTGTAATCTTCGCTTATTATAAAACAGAATCCCATGTTTTAAACGTTAGTCTCAACGCAGTCTAGAGTATAACACGCAATTTGTAATCTTCGCTTATGATAAAACAGAGCCCCCAAAAGCAGTGTGTCTGTATGTTATAGATTTTTTCAAAATCTACTGAACGGATTTTTGGACGTTTTTTATTAAAAGTTATTGCAATCGACGTTTTTTAATAATAGACGTGCATGTGTTTTTAACAAATGCTGCACATTCCAAGTATGAAAACGCATAGTCCACTCTACATTTAGCATTATATATATTGCCTATTTACTATATCACGGATTATAGCAAAGTAATTTTAATATTACTTTTGTATTATGGATCTCCGCAAAGTAACGCCTAATTCTATAAATTATCCAAACTTATTAATAAATACCCTGAAAGTATTTATGTATGTGATCGATTTTCTCAAAAACGACATCGGATATTTTTATGGTTATTACTACAAGGTAGTGCAATTCTTCCGGAAGGTTTAGGGTAATAATACATTATGGTTTTATGTAACTTTTGTTGAAGAGATCGCGCGATTGTAAAAAACTCGATTGCTGAGACCATTAGTCCCGTGCGCAGCGTAAACCAGCAGAGATATACTATAATAATGTACAAAAAAATTACAGATCTACTAAAAAAACTACAAAAGTCCGCGATAGCGATAGATCTCTATCTCTTATGGTTAATTCACAATAAACTACACTGATTTCCCGGTAACTCGAATAGCAGAAAATCCTTGTTCACATAAATAGATTGTTGAGAAAATCATAAAATAACGCAATGCGATTTCTCGATTCTTCCCAACATATTACTTTTCGATAGCCATTGAACTTCTTTGTGAAAGAGAAGTGCCTCATGATCAGAGTCTATTTCAGTGCACAATTAAAAAAAAGTGTATCTAAGGCGCTGCTTTTGTTAACATTTACAACTTTTATGGCCATTTGCAGTGTATTGTTAAATTTAAAATCATTCGCGGGCCATATTTAGGCTTCTGCGGACCATTGGTGGTCCACGGACCACTGGTTGGGAGCCATTGGTCTAAATTTATATTATCTGTCGCGCTAGTTACTACCCATCTCTTACTCTGTACTAGACTTCCTGTTCCTTTACTGTGTATAATATACGCTAATACTGGTTTGGTGCACTTTAATTTTCCCACAGGTACGAAGTTCACCGGGTCACCTAGTGTAGTATAGATTTAATATATTTTTCTAACTTGTATAAAGTCTAGATAGATCAATAATATTTTAATGCTATCTTCTTTTTTAACACTCGATTACTCTAATGTGCCCATACGGTTAGATCTTTAAGATGTAGAGTTTTTAGAAGTCTTATTACTAAAAATTTACACCTAAGGATTTGCGATGAAGTGGGAACGAATGCGTCAGATTAAAGCTAATAAATAGAACAACAGTACATTCGATCCTATTGAAAACAAACTGAAATCTATATATACTTTGATGAACAGACGCCGGTCAATAAATCTAACACGAACAATAAACATTGCAAATTTTTATTTATCTTTAGAAAGTAGGAACCGAGCGTTCGATCATAGCGATTATTTGGGTGGCTCATCCGTTTTGTATAAACACATTCTGTTTTTATCACTAATTAGCCATGCTTAAGAAATTCCCCCGACTTTGCTCTTGTTGAAATCAATGTGTCAGGAAGTTCTTCTCGCGTACATCCCGACCCCGCGGAAACCTAATTTTACATACTATTAACTTAAATCTTCTTCGAAAATTGCAAATCTTTAAAACCGTACAAAAATACATTCAGTAGATTTTGAGAAAATCGATCACATACAGACAGATTTGGAAGACTTTGATTTATAATTTGCATAGACTAGCTGTCCGGCCACGTGTTGCTGCGGCTTAGTCTGATTTAAAATTTTCCTGAAAACAGAATTCAACAGTTACAAAATGCTTCAATCTCCACCAAACTTACATAATCATCCGCGGGGTAATTCGAAAGATTGTCTGAAAATTTCATTATGCAGTTCAGTCTGGTTTCAAATTTCCTTGAAAACAGAACTCAACAGTAAATGCTGCAATCTCAGCAAACTTAAATAATCATCCGCGGGGTAATTCTAAAGACCTGTCTGTCTGAAAATTTCATTAAAATTGATCCAGCCGTTTCGGAATCTGTAAAGGACATAGAGACACATTAATTTTATATATTAAGATTATATGTGCTAATTCTAGTAAAACCTTGATTTATTTTATAATACATACTTATTTTTTACATTTAATATAAGTTTTGGAATATACAAAAAAAAACTTCATTGTTTCTATTGAAAATTGTTGCGATATTTTATGCTTCTCTGAATGACGTATATCGTGAAAATTTACAGCAACTCTTAAATGCTTTCACTGTTTTAGTTTATTTTCTCTTCCCAACAACGCTTTTAGGGTTACCTAAACAAATAGTGAAAGGGGCATGTAAATAATTTATAGAATTAGAAGCTACTTTGCGGAGATCCATAATACAAGTCACACGACAAAATGGAAAGATGTCTTTGCTATTTTATTGTATAGCGAAACAATCGTTGAATTCAAATTCAAATTATTATTTATTCAAGTAAACTTGTTAACAAGTGCTTTTGAGTCGTCAACTCCAGTGCTGGTTCAAAAAGCTGTTCCTATCGAGAAGACAGCAAGAAACTCGGCGGGTGCTCTTTTCAAAATGTTATTATTATTAATGTAATCTGTTAATGTAACTAACTACATTTAGTTTATTACTGTCTTGTATAGGATCGGAGTGTAACTATGTCCGCGCATTCTTATCTAAGTAATCCTCGACAGTATTATATAGTAACAGTAGGCTTTACGTATTACGTCTTTTTAACAGTGTTTTTTAACTGCTGTAATGGCAAATTTATGTCTTGTGGTGATGGTGATGATTTGTAGTACATGCGTTTTTACAAATCCTGAATGTTTCATACCAGAAATTGGATAGTACACTCTACATTTAGCATAACCTATATTTATTAAAGGGAGCTTTATCGCGGATTATAGCAAATTATTATTATTGTTATAGAAGCATCCTTATAATCTCGTAGTCCCGTCTTGAAGACTTTATTCATTGGCTTTAAAAAGAGAAATTTGTTATGTATGACAATACGATAATATTCTAAAGTAAAGAATACTATAAAATAGGGATAACCCTGTAGATCTCCTTAAAGGAATTTACAACAAATTCAAATACTAAAAACCATATATGTTTATTATAATGATATACTAATATCGACATGTGCTTGCGTAAATGTTTAAACCTAATAAACGACCTTACGGAACCACGGTACCTAGAACGTGGTTTGAAAAACATCTGGCTGTATTTTTTAAAGGCCTATTCGCAATCAGGTTTTAACGATTATTATACTGAGCTTGGATTTGCTGAAACTTCAATCTTTAATGGCCTTCATTTTGTGACTTTATTGCTGTGTTTTAACGGATTTTGGCAAATGTGTTACGACTAATTCAATTCGTTGGGCTGCTAATTCAAAGTTTTTAGACTTTAATGTCATAACATATAGTATTTGACATTATACAATACAGATCAATATTATTAAAAGTAACAGCCTGTTACTATGCCCACTGCTGGGCTAAGGCCTCCTCTCTCCGTTATTGGAGAGAAGGATTGGAGCTAAGACCTACCACGCTGCTCCAATGCGGATTGGTAGGTTACACATATCATATCAGAATACTCTAGAGATATGCAGGTTTCCTCACGATGTTTTCCTTCACCGAAAAGCGTGTGATAAATTTCAATTATCAATTAGACACATAAGTTTTAATAGAAAAACTCATTGGTGCCTGCCCGGGGTTTGAACCTATGTCGTCTCTAGAGAGTCGCACGGTCTCATCGCTAGGCTATCACAGCTTCAATATTATTAACTGTTACCCTATTATTAACCGTTGAGGAGGTTCCTGAAGCCAATCCTGACAGCAACATAAGGTCATGCTTAAATATGTAGTGTCATCATTGGATCAGTATGTAAAGATTCAGCCCAATAGAACACCGGAAGTGGGTCAAATTTAACTTGCAAGTTTTCACCTTCACATACATACACGGCAAGTTAAATAAAAGCTATTTATATTAACATATTTTACAGTCTCCATTTTAAAGGCCTGGGCGTTAGTAGAACCGTATAATATACATTTTTTTTTAATATATAAATAGCATGTGTTGAAGTTATATATTCTACTTGTTAATCAAATCAATCTATCTATTCAAATCATTAATTATATAATCCATCTAGCCTCCAGTTTTATCAGTTTTTTTTTGTAAATTTTTACTTTATACTTTATCATCGCAACCAAATAAAAGTTCACATTCTATGTAAGCGACATTCGACGATGTGATGAGCTATTTGGCTATACAATTGGCACATCTATCACTAATTTGCACAAAATGCTGTTGGTCGTCCTTTCTCATACTTATAACCGTAATAAATTCCCTTCCTGTCTGATTTATCTTCCACTTGACAGACTTGGATACTTTCGTCACTTAGGCCAATGTTGTCTATTTAATTGTAATGGCTAATTCTAACATTGATCAGATCATTGCCAAGTAATTAAAAACAAAGTATAAAAAATAACCCTTCAATCGTGATGCCATACAAATTAGCTAAATTCCAGTTCGAAACGATTCGTAACAACCTACCTACCTCGTGAAGACCTACAACCGCGTTTCTTTGGAAGCTTTTAAGAGGTTTCCATAATACCCCTACTTCAATTTGAGGTAACAGACGAATTGAGGATTTCATGTAATACACTGCTGCAAAACCTAGTCACTGACTATAGACTTCTATAAGACAGCTCTACTATGCTGTCAGTATCTATATCTATGGATCAATTTAGAAATTATGTATTCATAATAAAAACCTGGGATATCCGAAGCTTGGGGTCCCTTAATATGTATTGCTATCCACATGTTGTGAAAGCAATTATTTCGGACTCTAACCTGCTAAAACCTCTTGGATTCAATCTACTTGCCTGGTGACTAAGGCTCTTTGATACAACATCACGTCTGCACCGTCCATTAATCGCTTAGAGCGTTTTCCTGACCTGTACAGAACCTGCCACAACCGAATACCTATAGCATCGTTTACGTCTCAAGACATATCTTTAGAGCGTCGAATCCACTAATACAATATCAAGAGGTTCACATCAGGGTGATAGTCGACGGTCTTGGTCTAAAGTGATCATGGTAGGGAGAACATCATAGTGTTGAATGGTGATTCCATGCAGTAGGTAAATCACAAGGTAGATACACAATTACATAAACAAGATACTAGCAATAGAAGATATCGTTTCAAGATACTAGTGGCCCGAGGTCGTGTGGCATAGAAGTCCCATAAAAATACTGCAGGGGAAGTCCATCGGCTTAAAATAAGAAAAAGCGACCTATTTTTATAATTGGCTGTTTTGTAATCTTATAGAGGCGTTTTCGAAAAACAATTACGTAGATTATATCTATACAATAAACTAAAAAAAACAATACGATTTACATGTTGAATAAAAGTATTTGATACCCATTTCGTGAAGATCAGCAAAATAAGGGACCCTCCATTTAGTGTAGTTTTAGGCATTTTTACAAAATTTTTAGATCAATCAGCCGACGTTATCTCAGTGTAATATTTGAAACAAAAATTAGTAACGAGAGTCAGGCTCAATAAAACAGTGTAATATTGTCTTCATTTTAATAACATTTTTTCATATCTATGTTTGTGTATTCCCAATTGACTTTTGACATTCGTTCTCCATTTCCAAGCCGTACGTTTATTTATGTTATTGAAATTAATAGGAGCATATTTTCCTACAAGAAAAATACTCGAAGGACACCGAGTTAAGCTGGATTACCCCGGCTGCTACTAAATTTAATTTAAGACATTGGCAATGAATTAAATCGGAAGCGCTGTATATAAAACTTTCACACATGTTTCTCATCCGTAAACTTAGCTTCGCGTTCCATAACAATTCTCTCATGCCTCTATATCTAACTATCTGTGCTAACAGCCACGCTTCTGTCGATATATAGCTTTTTACTCGTTGTTTATTTAATAGTGATGTATGGTTATGTATCGATAAATTATTTTAAACAGCCGAAATCATCGTATGGGCAGCCATGGTAGGTTACTTGGACTAAACCCAAAACATTACTACGGATCGGATGAGCTGACTCTTATCTTCTCTGAATAAATATATTTATTCAGTCAGAATTTAATCAGAGTTTGCTTACGAGTAAGGCATACTAAACATATATAGTACTAGCAATGCCCCGCGATTTCAACCGCGTCCATACCGGTCTCGTGGTAGTGGAAAGTCTACGAAGTCGGACTATAGATTTATTTGCAGATTATTTAATTATAAAAAATGGGTATCATTAGTAATCTCGGAATAAGATCTAACTCACCAAATGCAAGCCCTGCTTTAACAATCGCTACAATGAATTTGTTATGGCGTTATTTACTTTTGATTTATATTCTTAAATTCGTAATATCTTTTGATTGGGATGTCGTATTTTACAGGTATTGAAATAGTTTTTAATAAAATATCACTTAATGGGATAAGGAATAATACATAGATATAAATAAAATGATTTGATTATTGTCGGCAATTTTATCAACTTTTACAATGTACAAAAGTAGTTATATTGGTATAACTATAATAGTTAGACATATGGTATCGCGGACTTTTCTGCGGATATTGATATGTTCTATAATACTGTAGAATCTTTTTTTTGTTCTGTCCTCTATAGTTTCCGCAGCGCACGCGATGAAATGTTTACGACTAAATTTTTCACAACATATTACAACTTTATGGGGGATCGTTATTTTTCTTGAAAATGTCATATAGCCTATGTTGCTCAGTGAAGAAGCAGTGGAAGAAATTAAGAAAAAAATTTGAAATTAGTCCAGTAGTTTTTGCGTGAAAACAAAAATAAACACATACAAACAAACACAAATCTTTCCTCTTTATAATATTAGTATAGAGAAGTTACCGCTTTTTACTACCAGACTGTTATCTCGATGGCGCAATCCCTCTAAGAATGAAACTTATTTCATTCATTCAGTCTCTAAGCATAAACTTTTTAAAAATTACTAGATTCTTGTAACATAAAAACATCAAAATAACAATCATGCTTTCACGTACCGACATCAGTTGCTGATTTAAGAAAATCAAAGAAAACGCAGACCTTTTCCTGACCTGTTACACATTTTATAACCAATATCATCATGATCATCATTCTCCTGACCTTATCCCACTCCAAGTGGGGCTGTATTTTAAGCAAGTTGTTACATGTTCTGGCTTTACGACCGGCCGCCTTTTTTTATGTCAGGAAAACCCGTTATGGGTCATCACCGCCCGACGGGGACCAGCGGTGGGTATGTCGGACTCTCACTGATTAAAAACCTGACAGTGCTCCTCCACGCTGCTAGTGGCGGGGATGGGGGTAATGTGTCCAACGGTACCCTATCCCCGCCACCGCTACCACCCACCGCTGGTCCCCGTCGGGCGGTGATGATCCATAACGGGTTTTCCTGACATAAAAAAAAGGCTCACCGACTAAAAACCTGACAGTGCTCCTCCACGCTGCTAGTGGCGGGGATAGGGTACCGTTGGACACATTACCCCCATCCCCGCCAGCAGCAGCTCTGTACCCCGAAGAGCGCCACCTCCGGGTCGGGGCCTCTCTAAGCAGTGCCCCCTCCCTCCGCTAATCGATGCATCTGGAGCACCAGATGTATCGACCGCCTTGGGGACCTAACTCCAGCGAGCGTCCCATAAACCCCGTTCGGAACGCTCGGAGGTCCCTGTTAGGGAGGCATGCGACGGACTTCGGCGAGTCGCCTGCGCCCCGCTCGCCTGCGGTGGATCGGATCCAAAGACTCGACTTCCCGGATCCGACGACCTGCCTGACTTCAAATTACCTTAGTCGCCTTATACGACAAAGAATTGGGGTGGTCTATTTTACTCAGCCGGTACCACACGGAGGCTTCACCAGCTTAAATAATAATCGATAATTCAATTCTGTCATCACTATTCATCAATTGACATTGACCGCTACGAAGCTATGATGTAACTGCTCACTAATGAATATGACGTACGCACTATTATATATAGCAATTGGCAGACATTTGCCAAACGGAAGATATATTGTTATAATATTTACAATTCTTCTCACGGATAATTATGACTTGTTTACAAAAAATTACAGACAGATACGCATATGCCGCTTATCTTTGAACCATCGTTGAACGAATGTGACCGATACGTTTTTAAAACCTTTTATTTACAAAAGTAATAATAAAATTATGTTGCTATAATCCGCGATAAAGAAAATTAAAAATATTTATATATAATACTAATTATAGGAATAAATTTATTGATAAGTTAGTATATTGTTAGTTTATTATAAGTAAATATAATTTAAGTTCATAATTTTTTATATTTGCACGCCGTGTAGTATCCGGCAGAATAGAATAGACCACCCTCCTCTCTTACCGAGGTGTCGTAGGAGGCGATAAGGTATGTGCCGTCTGGTATCCGGCTGCATAGAATAGACCACCCTCATTTCTTACCGAGGTGTCGTAAGAGGCGACTAAGGTAAGTTGACGTCAGGCAGGCGGCCGGTCGTAAAATAAGTAGCCAAATCATGTGACAACATGTTGTAACATGTTGTGCCGACCCCACTTAGCGTGGGATAAGGGCAGGAGAATGTATCTAATTTTTTATATTTGTGTACCAAAAACTGCTATAAGTACTATAATGCCCGATTTCACCGACATCCCCTACAATTAAGAGACGCCTGTCTATATTTAGGGAACGTTTAGGAGACTGGTTTCGTTTCACCAACATTTATAAGTCTCACTTCGTAGATAAGGTGGCAGAGATCTCTGATAAGTTGACCTTTATACACTTATTTTATTAATAACTTTTTCGTACGTTTTTTATGGTACATAAATAAATAAATAAATAAAGGCTTTTATAGTTCTACAGAAAGTTCATATTCCTTTACTTAAGCATACGGAACTTTACTCGTTCTATTTAAAGAAATGGCCATTTAAAATGCGGTAAGCTATTTTGACGTCACATACATTATTAATTCTTATCAACTTAAAAACGGTAATCACTTCATCATTACATGCTTAACATTTGTTACTTTGTTAACACTCTATATTTAAAAATGAATATCTTTATAGTTATCGTAAAATAATAATTAACGCCCATGAAGAGGGTTACAAATCATCATCATCATCCTCCTGCCCTTATCCCACTCAAGTAGGGTTGGCACAACATGTTATTGTTAGATATATTAGATATATTATAGATATATTGTATATGTTGTTAGATATATTAGATGGTTACTATATCCATACAGTTATTCGATCGTGTACATGCGATGGAAAAGCTTGTCACGGCTGAGCGCTGACTGACCGACGTCAAATGTATTTATATCCTGCAAAATGTTAGATGTGACGTATATTATGTTGACTGGCATAAAGTCGTATACGACAAACACGATATATCGCATGTAGACAATATAAGAGCTAAGCATACTATTATAAGACCAGCTTTTGCCCGCTGCTTCGCTCGCATGGAATTTCATCTGCCACATTATGTTTCGTGACAGATCATATTAGATTTAAATAAGTTAAAAAAAATAATATTAAAAATATTTATTTATTTAGTTGCTCGTACATCTAAAATTTTAAATCTAACTTCAAAACTAACGGATTCCATACAATCTCCGCGCACCGTGTATATTAGGCACTCTATGGTGCTCCATTCAAGTCAATCATATCGTGATAATCTCTGTAATTTGCAAAGTTAAATAGCTCAGTTGGGATCGGGCAATCTCAAAGTGAAAATATATTGGATGGAATCCCGCCCGCCAGCAGGATTGTCGTTTATTTTTTTCTTTAAAAAAATGTGAAATGTGGTCACCCAGGTATGTGTAAATATTCTATTCAATAATATATATGTAATATTGAATAGAACTTAAACCTACACAGCATACACATTAGCATAATATACGTATATATGAATATTCCAAATTTCAACAACAGAAGTTGTGTTCTTCACAGCTGATTCCAAATTTTAGATATTCAACTGAAGCAATCTTGTAAAAATAAACGGTAAAAACTTATTGGGTCAAATATTCCAATTTATTTTGATATCATCTAAATTATTGATACTACGAATTCACATAGTGGGCAAGCATGGCGTCGCTTCATTCATTCCGTCGATGACGTCTTGCTGCCTTGTTATATTTATATTCCACTGTTTATAATCTGGACGCGTTCAGGAAATACCGGGAACATTTTCTCCCGCACATGTTGTCGAATTAGAATACAAGCATGCGTTAGGCCCCAAGCAGACGGTCGACTATTATTTATTTGTTATAGTTATCGTGGTCCTTTAGTTGCGTAATAGTAGTACAATTATGAAATAGAAATATTTATATTCCTGCATGTATTTCGCTCGGTAATACAAAGAAAGAGATGAGATTAATATTTCCTTTTGTCTTTAATATCATCGCGAGACTGACCCTCACGAAGATAGTTCTACTGAAATGTGTTAGAAAAGATTTATATATCTATGACACATCTAAAATTTTTAAAACCCTTTACAATATGATACATGCCGTGTGGTATCCGGCTGAGTAGAATAGACCACCCTCATTTCTGACCGAGGTGTCGTAAGAGGCGACTAAGGTAAGTCGACCCGACGTGTGGTATCCGGCTGAGTAGAATAGACCACCCTCATTTCTTACCGAGGGGTCGTAAAATACGACTAAGGTAAGTTGACGTCAGGCGGGCGGCCGGTCGTACAATACGTAGCCAAATCATATGACAATATGTTTGTAACAAGTTGTGCCGATCCCACGTAGAGTGGGATAAGGGCAGGAGGATGATGATTTGCAATATGATACAATAAATTTTAAATTAGTAAAAAGTTAACGTGTCTTAAATATTCTTATAATTATATACAAGCACTATAAACCGCTTTGTATTGCGGTTGAAAACTTAATGAATCTACACCCTTAGATTCTACATGAAGACACCAAATGGGGCGAGTCTAGGTGGCGCCGCATTACGTGTGACCACTATTATATCAAAAACACTCCAGCAAAATGTTGTCAGGAACAACAAATCGCCCTATCCGAAGAATTTCCTCACATTTCCTATGCTTATATATGGGAAATGTGACTTTGTTTTTCGGATAGGGCGAAATGCTTTAAAAAACCGACCGCATTCCTCACCATACAGTAATATACTGAAAAATATTTAAAGATACAACTTTTTTCATCACTTACTATCTTGTACAGAAGTCGTTTCTCTGCAAGGTCTTGTAGCCGAGCGCATGAAATTTGGTTCATGCTGAACCCCTCTAGGGGTAGTAACATAATCTAGAAGGTGAAACTTGTGCCTGATATCGAAAAAGACACTTTCATTAAAGCCAATCGACAATAGAACCCGGATCTTATGAACGCAGTGGCCGTCAAAAGCCCCTCAGTTTGGTAAATAACCTACAAAATCGATCGGCCGTATTTCAACCATGTTTCAACAGATGTTTAGCTTCTTGGTATAGAATACTTCAGTAGAAGTAAAACATCTGGCTGCGCTAATTTTTTAGTTAAATATTCTAAGTTTATTGTTGTAAAAGAAAAATAGTGTTATTTTTTTAGCATAAATACGCGTACACAATATTTTCTCGACTCTGATTTTCATGGTTTCACGGTTTACGTAAGTTATTTTCATGCCGCCCTGTCATGTGCTGCTTTGCAAATTTTTGACCATTATGTGTACGATCTCTGGTGGTCTCTTTTATCACCTCGCTTTCTTACTCTTCGACAATATTGAAATGATAGATTAAATTAATTATATGAAAATATTTGTTATTACTTTACCTTCACTTCACAAGGTACCACATACTTAATTGTTTATTCTTTCATCGATCTCAATGTCGCTCTTTGACTTTCTGTTTGTTGTTTTAATCACTTCCATTGGGACCATAGCTACATTAGCCATTTTATTTATCTATTTATTTATTCGGATCTTCAACAGCATTACATGATAAATCATCTAATATATATACTATATAGTTTTTAAATTAAATATGTAGTACCAATTATAGAAGAACACATCATTCTTGGTTACAAAGTCACAATTATTTACATTTGAGGGTTCATTCATTAAAAAAATTACTTAAGATTTGGGCCGCTGAGATGCTTTTTTTTATTAAAAGACATTTGTAGATTTACAACTCGATACGATAATCAAGCGATTTAGCAATGCCTTTACATTTTTAACTTGATTAAGAACACTTGTCGTTGATAAATTCTGCTACACCGTAAACACCGAAACCGTTGTTACTTGTTTCGTGAATTCGTTAGTGCTTCTAAATAAATCCTGTTAAAATAATGAAACTCTTAACTAAGTTTATTTTGATCAATATTGAAGACTTTTAAAAGGAAATAATTTTTGAGAGATTATCTAGTAAGTTCAGTACATTTCTTCCATATAAAACAGCTTAAGGTGCACCATTAAAGTCGCGATAGATAAGTGGCTAAAACGCGTGATTTTAAAACATTTCGCGACCATCAAACCCTGGGCAAGAAGCACTTATGAACATAATTGATAATTATAATTCATGAGGCGGTGTACGTTGAAAACATCGCGTGGAAACCTATATACTTAGTAGAACCTTTGTCATAATATGTTGATGAAATACCTACAAATTGTAGTTCAAGACTTTTGTCCATACGTGAGATATAAGCGGTTGTTAGTTAAAGTTTTATATTATTTGAAACTCCTCTATAATTAATTAAACAAGCATAATTCTAATAAGTAACCCATAATGATTTTTTAATTGTCCCGTTTTATATATAAAGCCGTTTTTCCCTTTGTACCCTTCATCCCTGTAGCTAGCTTCGTGATTGAGTGCAATTGTGGACTCTATGCCATTGTGATACGATCAGTGTGCATTCGGGTCACTCACGGCGCGTGTGCGATGCCCCAATGACCTGGTAACGTTCCGGGATGCATTCAGAGTCGATGATAGTCGAATGGCGACGGAGAGACACGAATCGTTTTAGTTTACGGTAGAGTGAGAGCGGTTTAAAAATTAGTAAAATAAAATCTTACTTAAACAGTTTCAAAAGCTTTCTGAAAAATTATTGACCTAGAAATAATTGATCGTGCTTAATACATAGGGGTGTAGATGAATTGCTAAGTCCCAAAAATATAAAAAAGTTGAGTTCTGCCTTTCTTAGATGTGACATTGCTACATTCAACAAATTCAGACTGGTATAACAAACATGTAAAAAAGTAATAAAAATATTATTTGCTATATTTTCATTACTTTTGTATTATCGGCCTTTGCAAAATAACGCCTAAATTTATTAAAACAAAATTGTAGTGCTTTTTCGGACAAATCTAACGAGTCTGACACAAAATTGAATTTTTATTAAGTTGAACCTATTTTAGTCCCACAATTTGGGTATTCAGAGTATCTTATCATTGATATATAAAAATGGCAAATTTAAGGTCAATAAGATGACAGTATGTAACACGAAATTTAAATAGATATTTAGAACAGGAAATTCGTTGAAACAAAGGGTAAGTTAAATCGATTTTGTAACAGAATGAATAAATTGCCTTTATGAACTGTGTTTCCCTAATAGGCATAGTAAATTCAACCTCCTTATTTCTCAATATTCTATGTTTATTTACATATACTGCGAAATTAATAGTAAAAAAAATAAAATAAACGGCTCCTTACGCAAGAAAGGTGTATATTATATTGATATTTTTTAAGAGTTATTATAATTCCATTGCCTTGTTAATAACTGCTCTTGCCTCCGCCCCAATCGGTTATATTCATCGTATGTGAGCTAAGTATAATAAATCGCTGTTGGTTCCGATTCTGATGTTTATATGGCAACTAGCCAAAATTACCAATAATTGACGCGTTTAATAGAGTTTGTCGCAGTTACAACCTAGCTAGATAATTATGTTAATTTGAAACAGACTCGGATCAGCTTTCCCGTTATAACTAACATAATGGTATAGTAACGATAGTATTAGTTTGCTATAATCCGCGACGAATTTTAATCAAGTGAAATTAATTAAAATTTGTCACAGTTACAAACCAGTTTGTTCATCATTCTCCTACCCTTATCCCACTCTAAGTGGGGACGCCACAACATATTTTAAACGTTTTGTTACATGTTTTGTAGTTATTTTAGGACCGACCTCCTGCCTTACGTTAACTTACCTCCGTCGCCTTTTACGACACCTCAGTAAGAAAAGAGGGCAGTCAATTTTACTAAGCGACTATACTAACGACGATTACAACCCAGCTTAATAATTATATTAATTTGAGAAACATACTTAGATCAAACTTACGTTATAACTAACGTAATTGTATAGCGACGATAATATTATTTTCCTATAAACCGCGATGAATTTTACTTAAATAATAATAAATTAAAATTAATTATCATATATCGCGGCTTATAATAATATAATCATTAATTTCGTATAATATATCTACGTAAAGGGACGCTTTATTATATTAATTAATAATATTTTTGGGTTTTTAAATAGTTTGTATTAAAACGCTATTTGTTTGTACGTGTATTATCAATCCATCCATCCGAGCGTCACGTTGAGCTTCCCATTTATGCTCGTAATTTTAGATGTAATTTTATATACAATGTAATAGCTTGATAAAAATTACAGTTTAACATAGATATGCTCTCTTTTCATAGAGATGTTAAGGTGAGACTCACAAAAGTCCATAGCGGGTTCCCTGGTTGCATGGGTTTTGAAAATGAATTTGAAATATGTGGTTTTTTTACATTAACTTTCTTCACGTGCTAATAAATATAAAAGTCTCTAATTTCTTACTATTAAAGTGATTGAATCAAAAAAGTTGTTTTTTGTGTAGCGTAGCGTCTACGAAAAACGTTTGTTAAAGAGCTTCAACCCATTACTTGAAAGAGCAACAAAACACTAGCTTTTTTTAAAAAGTTCGTAGTGAGATAGATGGGATTGAAATAGAGATTATAATGTATGTTACGAGATTAAGCCTAATTTTGAATTCGGTCAGTATAATACTAAAAGTGCGATATATCTTAAAGCTAGTGTTGTGGTAGTTATTAGTCGATCAGAAGAGGTTTCTCATTCAGGCAGACTGCGGGCAACTGAGGTTGGCAATTCGAGATAAGAATAAGGGTAAACTTTAGTTAATTTATAGAAGTAGAACGTATACTCCATCTCCTTTACGCTCTATAGTACAAAAATTATGATAGAATTATTTTGCTATAATCCGCGTTTGTAAAAATACGGATATAATTCTATCACAATTTTTCAAACTTTATTTGTTAAAATGGTAGAGGGTTTTAATTTAAACGAAACAATCCTTTAATCCTTTTATCAGTACATTATAGTTTGTACGTAAAAATGATTCATCCTCAATTCAATATTCCTAGAAAGCCTATAATGGCCCTATTACACCAATTTACGCCTTATGGCCATTATGATAACGGTCGGAACCCTATAAAATTAATGACTGAAGCTTCAGAATATACCAATAAAGTAATATCGGACTTTAAGCCCTTGCGTTAAGGTATTATTTGCTGTGCCCTGGTAAATGGTGAGTCATCCAAGGCCGGTATATCGTCTGTTTCAAGGTCGGGTTGATTGTGTAATATAGACCGTGATTAGTGATGTGCTAGGTATGAAATTGATAGACAGTTTTTATAACCAGTGTAAGCCAGTATTTGTGATATGACAACATAAAATGAATGCAGAGAAATGATGACATGCGGTCGTCAGTTCTCTACCCTTATCCCACTTTAAGTGAAGTCGGGACAATATCTCTGCATCTTTCATAATCTTCTATCTTTCGTCATCTCTGGTGCTATTCATTTTGGATGATGCATATTCTTTACAAAGCATCAAACTTTGTTCGGTCTACCTCCAGTCATATATTCAACGATCGATAAACGATATGACAGGATTTTTTTTTCTACTGTGATGTCTTAATTTTTTTTAATATATATATGGCACACTTACACAGACGATCGTCAGTCTTTAACGTAAGTAACTCCATAGTTATGTCATGAGTGACAGACAACTGGTAAAAATACACCCGAAGAACTAACAGACTGTTGTTATAAAATATTGGCCCTCGGTGGGAATCGAACCCACAACCCGCGGAGCTGAATTCAGGGCTAGTGCCAACTGCAGAAACGAACCAGCCAAATGGCAAATGAGGTATATTCATTAGTTTTCGTTTCATTATACGAATGAACCGATGAGGCTCCGGTGACAACATAATGTTTCTGAATAACAATCGATAGTATTGCCGGCAATACGATAAGAGTTAGTATTGCAATCGGAAACCATTTGCCAAATTCGAATTGACATTAACCTTTTTTTTTCATCAAATAGACGTCCCCGCTGAACATAGGTTTCCTCTAAGGATTTCGCGCAATTTTGTGACCGCAAAACACAAACTAAGGATACATTAGTAATTTTTTTCAATTACTTTCATTTCTGATTAAGAGCATTTTTATTCAGAAATTTATTTATTCAGGAAATTGGATTTGATTGATTTATATGAAAAAGAGCCATAGTGTAATCACACGTATCAAATCAAGGCTACAAAAATAATTACATGCTAAAGATTATCTAAGGATTAATTATTGACGCCCTATGACATAATGGTTATAGGGTGTCAATAAATGTGAATATCTTTAAAATTTCCATACGGAAAGTGCCTATTTCGTATTTGGATTGCAAAATGGCAAACGCATCGTTAGAAAGTTGTATGCAGGCCGAGGTACGTTGTTGCCGGTGAAACGGGTCGCTCCTGTATCGACCACGTAATCTAGGTCACTCGTGCCCCGGATCGACCCTATAGATTGTTACGCTTGGAATCTTTAACCTAGTGGTCTTCTTTTGTTAATAGACATTTCAATCCGCAGAATGACTAGTACGAATACAGTCATATATATATGGCTCATGGGATGCACTAGTGGCACTCAAAAAATCATGTTTTGAGATAAATGGGTTTAAAGTTTTCATTGCTAAAGAAAGTGCATAAAAATGATTTAGTTTACTTAACCACGTGCAATTGCGTTGTCGCCGTTGCGGCGACAGGGCACGCCAGAGTTTACATCGGTAGCAACATACTATGCTCAAATATCACTTTGCATAGGTTTCATTGACTCCTCCGCAGATTCATTATAATAACGATACGTTCCGAGTGAACATTTGATTAATTAAATTGAATTTAAACAAAATCTTATGGTAGATCGACGTGCTTGTAAAATGTATAATAATGTCCAAAATATTGTACGAGAGAATTCCCATTCTCTGTAAGATGGTTAAATTCTAAATAAAATTATCTAGTCCATCTTGTTTATGTTAAAAAACTCATTTTTCGTGTGCATAAACCAATCTATCGAGCGGGGTTCTTTGCCACAGGTATTTGTTACTTAAAAGAGGGCCCCAGCACAAACTAAGAAATAATGTACTACAGTTAATGAAATACACATTTTGATTTTGATTTTTTGCTCTATAATATAAAAATGAATCGCTAAATGTGTTGCTAAGCGCAAATCTCTAAAGCAGCTCAACCAAGTACGAGAATGGTTCTTACGGAGAGAAAAATTAAACACGTTTGCTAAAATGTCGTGTTTAAAAGAGCTTGGAGTGTAAAGGGTTAACGAATGGTCTAATATTGAATTATAAGTTCTGCTGGTATTACTGCTGACAAGAATTTGTATTTTACCATTTACACCTCTTATTTCTAAACGCAAGTTTTTTGAGTTCTGCACTATTCTAGCCAATGAGCGATATAATCCTGTACTAAACTTCGCCTTAAGCTTTTTTCTTACCCCAATTCATGGTATCTTCGATTGAAAAATCCAAATTCAAATTCAAAATATTCTTTATTCAAGTAAACTTGTAAACAAGTGCTTTTGAATCGTCAAATCTACTGCTGGTTCGGAAAGCTGTTCCTACCGAGAAGAACCAGCAAGAAACTCGGCGAATGCTCTTTTTAAAGAATAATTATTATTACTAGTTACATATAGTTATTAATGTCATGGTAAAGTAGGCTTTCTGAATTAGCCTTTTTTAAATAGTATCTTTAAACTGCTGTAATGGTAAAGTTAAAATAGATTGTGGAATTTTATTATAGAATCTTATACCCAAACCCACAAACGACCTATGTTCTTTTGCAAGGCGCAAAGCAGGACGGCGAGCTTATGTCGGTTCCTACTTTGTCTTTAATATACATCACCAATCTTTTTATATTTATGTATATTATTCTGTACAACAAGTTACTAAAAATATCTTCAGAACAATTTCTTCCATTATAGTTAAATTTTGGTTTGCTTCTAGGATTTCGTACTCGTGACGATGCTTCTGTAAAAGCCGTAACGAATTTTGGTAATTCGAAAACTTAAAATGATGATGTCTCATTGTCTATCCTCCTGATTGCAACCCTCACCTGCCCTTTAGATACCCTAGTAGATACTCTAACGACATCCAATTAATCGCGAATGGTTCATTTTAATTGATGTGAAAACGTTCATCATCCATCAAAGCTAATACTATCATCTAATACGTCATCATTGGAACCTCCTGAGTTCGTGGATTTGGTTGTGCTCAGAATATACAGGATGCTCATTGAGAAAACAAACTGGGACGAATTTTCCATTACACCCCGACAGCGTCATGCAAACCATAAAACAATATTTTCCTTAACTCAATTAACTGAACCGTTCCGTGCCGCCAGAATATTTTACACCGCGTTTATTTATAGTACTGTTATTTATAAAATGTAAGAGCTCGCGTTCGAAAATTATTAGTTGTGATCAGCGAGCTGACCGTGTAACACGCATGCAATCATCAAAACGATCATCGAACATCAACAATTATTCTACTCGTATATATCACGCTTAGTATTTAACTGACCGAATCAAAATTAGGCTTAATTGATTTACATACATAGTAATACTTATTTCAATCATGGAATTACGCTACCTTATTTAAGAAGCTAGTGTTTTCTTGCTCTTCTAAGTTAGTTAAGAAATTCAAAAAAAGAGTGAATAGGCACTATAGTGGCAAGCGCAGTCCACCTTAGGATACATTCTTCGCTTTCCATCAGGCGAGATCGTAGCCAGGTGCTAGCCTTTGATCATAAAAAAAAAAGTTTCTTTAACAACAAACAACTTTCTTTAATTCAGGTCACTTTAATACTCTTGAGTTTTGCCAAAACATAGTTTTGTCTTGAGCTTCTAGATGGCAAAATGAGTCCAGAGCAGTCAACTATTAAGAGACTTGGTATCTTGAACATACAAGCAATACATGGCTCAGGTAGGATAGTGTAAAGAGCACTGTTGCAAATTGTAAAATGTATCTGTCATATACCAATTGGATGCTTTGAACGACATTTAGACGTTCCACACAATATTCACTAGCAACTAAATCAATCGTATTCAATTTGCAACATCGACCAAGAATTTTCTGTCAATCGGTTGTAGGATATATAACGGAGAAGGTGCTCAGTTACTTCATGACCTTGTTCCTCCATTCATATTATCGGCGAACCTGGCGTTTTGCCAGAAAATTCATCCCCTACGTAATGGACATCCTATGAATGCGTACGAAGGGCGTCGCTTCGTCATTTCCCTTGAGCACAACATTGGTATGGAATACCCTCGAGATAATTCTTTTTCTCTTATAATTAAAGTGATTAGAAAGCAACTTCTAGCTTAGCGCACTCTCAGATTACGTCATCGCTTTTCGTCAGTCAAACGATTTTCTATAATACATAAAAAAGAAGACACTAAACTTGGTGTGCCTATTCAATCATAACTAACATACGAAATAATCCAGTAGTCACTTGGTACAATATTATTTATACATAGATAATACATTAAAAGTATACAATGCCTTGGCTATAAAGAGGTATATTTTGAATCGATATTGTGTATTTCCCGTTTAGAGTTTGAAACTCTTAAATTTAAAATATGCATTTCAATTTTAATATTAAAAAAAATCCTAACTATAAAAATAAAAGCGATTGCGTTTTGTAATTTGATACCAGCATATCGTGCAGCGAGGACGTTAGGTCAAGCGATATAGACCTATACTTTTCTTTTAGTTCTAGTGCATTAGACAAAAAAATGGAGGTGAAATGGATGTGGTATCAATAATTTTGCATGTTGAAACGATCCTATGTAAACAGGTTTGCTATATTAGTCATTTATATTGATTCGAGTCAGGTTTCAGACAAGAGACCAAGGTTAAAGAGAGTGATACAGCTACATGCGTTATGGTTGCTGTTCACTCGGATTCTGTGTAATCGGTTTATGTATAAAATGCATCCACGTGTATATGTCGCGTTGAATTGGATGCGGTAATAAAATTTATTTTAATTAGATTTTTTTTTAATATCTACAAATCTGTACAAAATCATCTGTCATGTATTTACTAATCCGAAGTGTAAAAATTTTAAGGCGTGTGGCGATTTGCGTCATTATCTTATTATTTAGTTTTGTTCAACTTTATATCTTTTTTACACTAATTTAAAGTGCTATACTCTAAAAATCTGTTTTTAAAATGCTTAATTAAATTGTGGAATAGTAATAGTATTTAAAACTATTAGAAATCCACCGATAGCGTGTATGTACCTCGTTATTTATTTATAGTTCGACTTAGTCGCGTCGCGATCATGGTCCGTGTAACTGGATCGAATTGTCTATATTATATTATAAGGCAAATTGCTGTGACAAATTCAGATTGAATTAGTTTAATTTTATGTTTAAATTTTAAATTCCAACATATTTAACATTCCTTTCAATAAAATTATATAATAGCACTTTGACGCATGTTTGCCAGTTAGTAACGATAACTCATCTCGACTAGTAAGATGTTTATGCAAGATATACGTAAGTATTCTACTGCAAAATCGCAATATTAAAATCGCTATATTTGAATAGACCGTTCTAGTACTTACAAATATTCAAATAATGGATGTACCACTCTTAAGGCATTGCTTTTCCCTGAATATTGAATACTAGAACTGGGCAGTTCATTGTAGTTTAGAAGCTATAATATATTTTTTGCTATAATCCGCGTTTGTAAGAGAATGTTTGTGTTGCTAAGTGTATGAAGCTGGTAACATTCACACAAATGCAAGGCAAGTCACCACAAGTATCCCAAATTGCCGCCACCAGCAACAATTCACACAAGCAATACACACCATCACTACTACAATCTCTACGATCGTTTCGCCCCGAAACCGAAGCATCATCAGGAAGATAGGCTCCACGACAAAATCATAATATCTAATTGCACGCTTCATACACCTAGCATTACATATCTTCTCTTAACAAACGCAGATAATAGCAAAGTTATTCTATTATAGCTTCCGTACTACAAAATTCCGCAAAGCAACGCCTGCTTCTATAAATCATTGCAGTTTGGAATTGTTGGTCAAAATTGAAATTTTTATATTAAGTTCACTTTACCAACGTTGTGGCAAAATTGCCGCCTCCACACTTTCGAACATCTACAGTCTCCCTATATTTGTGCTAACCCTAACCCTAAAATAAACTCGGCTGACCAGTTTACGACCCTTACTTTATAGCTTTTACTATTAAGGGCACTAAGTGCCAATTACAATTCGTTAACACCGGGTTATATGTCATGAATGTTTTTGTTATTTTTTAAGTAAAAAGTAATTCTAGTTTATGTTGAATGTCAAAAGTAGTTCCATCGTCCATTATACTTTGCCGTTGTATAAAGATCAGTTATATATTGATAGGTTCAACCCTCACCATTAATTTTGCTAACCCTGTTCGCTTGGATGATACGTCGCTTTGCGATTTTGTCTTATCGTCTACTATCTCCTAATGCTTTGTTTATGGGGCGAAACGATTGTTGAAATTGTGATAGTGAATGTGTGCAGTGCTAATGTAGTGTGGCATTTGCGGAGCCTGCTTTTAATGTTTGCGGTTTATGAATCCTGCATGCGTAAGGTAAACAAGGGTGGTGCACTTTACTTTTAGCATTACATAGATTTTCACTAATCGTGGATTAAAATATTATATAATTATCACTTTTGTTAAAAGCTTTTTATTAGGTTCAGTTAACTTTAAAGTTAAATTTGACACCTCCAAGTGTCCGCTTGAACTGAAACTTAGCATACTGGTCCGATGACATTGCATGTTTATGATAAGCATGACCTGATGCTGCTGCCAGGATAAAAGAGGGAACTTTTGGGAACAATTGTTAACTTTTAATAAAATTTTGTTAAAAGTTCTTTTTTAACTTTACTTGTTTCATATTTGAAGACCTATCTTTAGTCATGTCTCTATATATTAATTATATCTATGCATTCGAAATGTCCTATTAATACGAAATCTTAACTAATCGATACTGGTCCTCATCGGGGAATGTTTGTAGCTTTAACTTGTAGCTTTTTTAACTTGACTTGTTTCATATTTGAAGACCTATCTTTAGTCATGTTTTTATATATTAATTATAGATATTTTAAATGTCCACCTAACACGAAAACTTAACTAATCGATACTGGTCCTCATCGGGGAATGTTTGTAGCTTTCTACATCGACGGTTATACTGCCTGTGGGATTCGTTTGCTGGCATATAAGCCAGTCAAGGTATTCGTGTGTTGTCCTTGGGCTAAGCGGCTTGCATGTTGCGGATTTCCGTTGAACGCCGCCTTCCGACCGCGCAATCTCGACAGCCATAAGTAAAGGCTGGTAAGGTCGCATGAAACACCCACCCGGTACCGTGCCTCGTGCGGTGATTCAATGCGAAGGCCAAGTGACGTCAGATATTGTCGATACAAATCCGTTAATGCACCCATGACTTTTCCCTTGGCAAAGACTATTTTCAATCAAACTGCAGTCTTTCCCAGGAGATTCTATTAGAATTTCTATGCGCTACTTTTGATTTGAACAATGCTTCTTATCCGTTCTGCCTTATGATGATGCCAAAACCATAATGATAACTGAGATTATTCTTTAGAAATCAAGTAAAAAGGTTTTAACAAAATTTCATGTCTACTGTTAACCGTTGAGGGGTTCCCTTGTCTGGAGTCAATTCCGGCAACAGCATCAGGTCATGCTTATCATAAATATGTAATATTTTAACTCAAATGGACACCGGGAAGTGGGTCAAATTTAACTTGCAAGATTCCACTATCCCACTCTAAGCGGGGTCGGCACAACATGTTACAAACATGTTGTCTAATGATTTGCCTACCTATTTTACGACCAGCCGCCTGCCTGACGTCAACTTACCTTAGTCGCCTTTTACGACACCTCAGTATGATATGAGGGTGTATTCTACTCAGCCGGCATACCACGGATACCACGGAATTTAATAAATATATGAAATATGGTCGAAAAATACGCCGAAAAGCTTGTGATGGCAACGATTCTCACACATACACGACAAGTTAAATTAAAGCTTTTAAAAAAAGTTCATAATTGTCTTTCTATTCAACGGTAACGCGATTACTCTTATTAGCAATAAAGTTTAGCGTACAGAGTCGTGTGACAAATAGATGAGATGATACACACAAAGATTACGATTAATTTCTCCTTGATGTAGGTGCAGGGTTGTATATAGTGGTATACGAGTGGTTTATATTCTATGATATCTTATGCTCTGATACCCCGCGATACGAGATCTTTTATACCTAACCCAAGTCTTCTCATGCACGTGCGTTATTCTTACGCCTTGAACACCCTATATCATATGATTGTTTGAACGATTTATAGAAGCAGGCGTTACTTTGCGGAATTCCATATTACAAGCACCTGTTTGAACCTTGTTGCCTGTCGATCGCCACCTTAACATCTTGACTTAATAATTAATGAGCCACATAGTGATGACGAAAGGCACCGCTATGATGTTAGTGCGCTATGTTAACATTGCTATCACCCGGGGTTGGGGGAGGGGGTGATAGCAATGTTAACCATAAGTTACCCACGAAAGTAGTAAGAAAATCCCAAGACAGGAACTAAGTTGTAAAAAATCTTAGCATATGACTAACAGTATGAATGCGAAAGCTTTTCTGTCTGCTTCGCTGTCATTGCTAATTGGCTGGAGTCAATATTTATGAAATTAAACACATTTAAAGCTTATATACAGGGCTAAAAAATTTCCATCCTCCTTTCGGGAACAAACATTACACTGTGACCGAATAAAACTCTGAAGCCGCGAACGAAGTCGTGGATGCCCTTAGTATTTAATAAAAAGAAGTCGACTGTCGGTCGCCGGAGCCCCTTTGATTTGTTTGAAGTGTACGCCTCCGGCAATTGATAAAACAAAGTGGGACGAATTTCCTTTACACTACCCCGTACACGTAGTGATAAATAACAATCTGTGAAAATCACATCGACTCAGTGACGCATAAGCGTAGGTATGAACTTGAGCGGTATTGGGTCAGGGACACTCGTTCATTTCCATTGTCACGCGTTAGGGCTAACTCATTCGGTATTTTTCTACCTCATTCTGTATTAACTAGAGATATTTTAGCATACAAACAAATTTTTCTACTTTTAATTTCAATTACAAGGTTTTTATTGTGAGAAGGGTACACATATATACGTAGAAATTTTTCTTAATTCTTTTGAATTTGAAATTTTTTGACGTGCTGAATTTCGGCCACAGCTATTAAAAATCGTAAAGATATTTATAAGCCGAACTCGATACATAGGTAACAATTATATATAATTTTATTCAAAGTTTCAAAAAATAACTATCCTATCCAAAAAAATTGAGAATAGCATAACATTCCTTAATACAGTCTTATATATTTTTGTATATTCGATATACGATCTACCATAAAAATACAACTACTGACTGAAATATATCCAAACGATTTTCCCCTTTAACTCCGATAATTATTTATTTATAATTTATAGAATTAGGATTCTTTTTGCGGAGATCCATAATACAAAAGTAATGAAAATATTATTTTGCTTTAATATAATCCGCCATAAAAGAAAATATATATAATGCTCAATGTAGAGTGTAATATCCGTTCTCATACCAGATACATGCAAACTTCGTAAAAACTCATCCACTACCCACCATTATTAATAACACAAACATTGCACACATTCGCTACCACAATCTCAGCAATCGTTTCGTCCTGTACCCGAAGCATCGTCAGGAAGATGTACTCTACGACAAAAACGCAAAGCGACGAATCACCCAAAATTTTGTACTTTTTCCCGATAAAATTATTAATTAATAATATTAACATTCATTCTCCTTGTTTCAGATAAATGGATTCAGCCATCGTAAAGAAGCATAGAATAAAATAGACACCCGAAAAACTTTTGGTACCAAGAACAAAACGCAACAATGCTATCCAAAAACAGCCGTCCAAAAGGGAAAACTGACCGCGACTCGATAAATAACCTTAAAATTAAAAAGAAAACGAGCTTAACAACTATAAAAGACCCAAACTTTATGTGGGAGTTCTAAAGCTTTAACTTGTAGAAGATTCTAATATATTTGCCTTCTTACTAGTTCTTCATTGGTCCAATTTTGTTGTATATAATATATCGATGTTAGTAGTAGTGTTTAAATTATATCTCCGTTTATTCTTATATACGGTGAATTTGTGAGGTGAGTGTGTTTTATTACGTTTGTATTTTTTTTCGCTTAAATGCTTACAATAGCAAGCAAGCAATAAATTATTGAAAGTGTGACTAAGTGAATTAAGTTATGAGGGAACAGAAGGTCTATTGGAAACCACTGTTATAATTGTAAAGTTGTTAAATAAAAAAATGAATAAAATAATAATGATAATTTCAAAACCGTTATGACATAGTAAAGTAATGGCCTATTAGTATCCCACGGCTGTGAGAGAGAGAGAAGGCTTATCCTTCTCTCTCCGTTTTTTGTAGAGAAGGATTAGAACTACTGCCCTGTTCCAATACGGATTGGTATATTACACATATCCCTAGAATAATTTAAAGATATGCAGGCTTTCTCGCGATGTTTTTCACCGACAAGCATTTGATAAATTGCAAATATCAATTAGACATATAAGTTTTGACAGAAAAAGTCATTCAAACCCCGGGCAGGCTGCCTGGGGTTTGAATTCAAGACCTCTCGAAAGAGTCGCACGGCCTTACCGCTGGGCTATCACAGCTTAGCATTATGACATATTTACACACACACACACACGCACACGCGCAACGTCATATGTGTGTGACAAGCATAAATAAATATAGATATGTAAATATTATAATATATTAATGGTATACAAATTGCAAATAAATACCATCTAAGCTTATAGTTGTTATGGAAGAGCGAGATCTTCTGATACAGGTATTGTTATGCTAATTAGCAGGTCTCATTACCCTGTAGTTAATTAAAGCATGGGATGAATAAATAAATATAAATTTTTAACCACAATATGCCGTGTGGTATCCGCCTGAGTAGAATAGACCACCCTCATTACTTACCGAGAGCTCGTAAAATACGACTAAGGTAAGTTGACGTCAGGCAGGCGGCCGGTCGTAAAGTACGTAGCCAAATCATGTGACAAAATGTTGTGCCGACCCCACTTAGAGTGGGATAAGAGCAGGAGGAAAAGAACCACTATCTGGCATAAGATGGGACTAACATTTGAAATACTTATGTATTTGATAACTGTGCAGTAATATCGCACGCTAAGTATTAATGTGGTCGAATTCAAAATTATTCTTCATCGAGTTAGATACATTGTAATTCTTATTTCAATGCCATCTATGACATCAAGCTACGAACTATTAAAAAAATATAGTTTTACCTGCGTTACTAAGTTATGGGTTCTTTAACACTCGAGTTTTTCAGGCGCTATGCTACGCTTTATTGCAACTTGGCACAGAAACTTTTTTAATTAAGTCATCTTAATACTAAGCGTGCCATATAAAAGCAAAGTAGCGGCCTGTTACAATCCCACTGCTGGGAATAGGCCTCCTGTCTCCGTTTCTGGAGAGAAGGGTTGGAGCTAAGACCTACCACGCTGCTCCAATGCGGATTGGTAGGTTACACATATCTCCAGAATTCTCTAGAGATATGCAGGTTTCCTCACGATGTTTTCCTTCACCGAAAAGCGTGTGATTAATTGCAATTATCAATTAGACATATGAGTTTTAATAGAAAAACTCATTGGTACCTGCCCGGGTTTTTGAACTCGTGTTCCCCTCAAAAGAATCACACGGTCTCACTGCTGGCCTATCAAAGCTCTGCGTGCCATATGGTACAATAATAATAATAATAATTGAGTCAAGCAAAAGTGACATTTAAGTACTCTCAATAATAGAATAAGTTTTTACCCTATTCCCGAAAGATTTTTTTTTTACGCCGGTATATAATCTTTAATTGCGTCAAATCTCATTAGTTTCGGTCCAGTGGACTAGCTGTGGTAGCATAAGAGACAGACAGACAGACTTTCATAAAATATGGATATTACGATGTTTCAAGAAAACATTATAAGGAAATCCTCGTTGGAACAGCATGCTCCAATACCTCTTTACAAAGCAGAGAGAAGAAAGAGGAGGTCTTTGCCGTGCTGTAGCTTTGTAACAGATAATTTATAATGTTAAAACTACTGATACTTATTTTTAAATTTCTTTTTTTTTCAGAACGGTGCTGTAATGGAGCAAACAGAAGTAACGAAGGGCTACCCGGCCGAAGACGCCGGGCTTACCAGGAATCGGGTAAATCTTGTTAATAAAAAAATACCTATACAGGGTGTCCCGTAAAGAATGGATAACCTTGTAACACCTGCAGGCCTACCATGAACTCTTATTGCTTATACTCAATTGAAGACGTAAACGACGACCGCGAACCGCTTTCTTTTCGTACCATGAAGTGTGAATTGTATTGGGGTCGTAATGTTTGAAAAGGGATAGTGTTGTAGGAACTATATATAACTCGTGTCTCTTTTACTCACATGTTCTTAGGACGAATTCCTAACGCTCATTCGGCAACGACTTAAAGTGTGCGTCTTTAAGACATCATAGTATGAAAGAGCAAAACAATTTCGTTTACGTCCTCAATTGCGTTGCAATAACAGTTCATGGTAGGCACGCTGATCTATTCACGACTTAAACTAAATAAAAAAATATATACCTATAGTTTCGAGATGGTACCAAAGTTATGATTTTTTTTAAATCGTCCAATTATTTCACACAATTTTGGATTTCTGTTTACCGCAGCTACAAACGAGTTAAAAAATCATAAATTGGTTTAAAAAAATATCGATTTTTTTTTCAATTTTCATTTTTCATTATTTCTATCAAGTGTTGTAAAGTTATCCATTCTTTACGGGACATCCTGTATATTTTTTAAATTTATATTGAGTTAATTCTTGTAAATTGTTGGCTATTAAGTGAATCTAAAATTGCAACTCTTTCGCAATATCAGTCCTAATTCCTCCTTTTTCAAAAATGTCTATATCATTGCTGCACATTGTTTGTCTTTTTATATCAAACCTTTTACGACTATATCATCCCTATTATTAGTATATAATAAGAAAGTATTTTTTTACTGTAATCCACGACTGAAGAAAATATATGTAATGCTAAAAGTATAGTGTGCAAGCAGGTGTCGGAATACGATTATAGCAGAATATTCTTATTACTAACTTTGCATTACGCTAAATTAACGACTAATTCTATAAATTATTTAAGTTATTATCATAAAAAAATTCAAAACTTTATTGCAGAGTTTCAAATCCAAACAGCTCGTACGTAGCGAAGCGATCCGTGAATCGGCGTCGCCGCCGCGGACCGTCTCGCCGTATACTAAAAAAGAAGCCCTAACCAATAACGATGTTACCGTGAAAGCTCCTACCGAGAGGACTGACAAAATTGTTTCTAGTCATAGTGATAAGTGCAGTGTGATTAATAGTGATAGGATATGTGATAAGAAGCAGCCGGTCGAAATACAGGTGAGCGTGTTTGCTATTTATAAAGAAAATGGTTAACCTTAAATTTTCGCGATGATCGCGATAAAATCGAGTTACCTTTATATAATGTCGTAAATTGCAAATAAAAACCATGTAAGCTTATAGTTGTTATGGAAGAGCGAGATCTTCTAAAACAAGCATTGTTATGCTAATTAACAGGTCTCAATACCCTGTAGTTAATTAAAGCATGGGATGAATAGATAAATAAATAAATAAGTATATATTTTTAACTACAATATGCCGTGTGGTATCCGGCTTAGTAGAATAGACCACCCTCATTACTCACCGAGGTGTCGTAAAAGGCGACTAGGGTAAGTTTACCCACCGTGTGGGCACAGTTGAGCAGGCTAGACCACCCTTTTTTTACGAAGGTGTCGTAAAATACGACTAAGGTAAGATGATGTGAGCCAGGCGGCCGATCGTAAAATACGTAATCGAATCATGTGACAATATGTTGATAACATGTGTCGACCCCACTTAGAATGGGATAAGGGAAGGGGGATGATGATATTAGCTTGGTACAAAGAGCGATTATTTTATTTGTGAAAAAAGATTAATATGTTATGACTTTTCAGATAACCAGCGGTGGTTGGGAGGCTGACGCCCAGACGGAGCAGAGGCTGCGCACGCGTCGCTGGCTCGGTCACCGGCCGCACTCGGACTCATCTCGCGATCTGCTCTCTTATAACCCTCGGGTCACCTGCGTTTGCGGGACGTGTGCCTGCCCTCACTGCAGGTATACTGCCTACACTCTACCTACCTCCGCGGAATTCCGCAGTAATCGCAACAAAACTAAATTTAAATATAATGTTACGTATAAGGGGTTCGTGAATTTGAATGGAAATACTTGGTGACTCGTTAAAAAACCTTAATTTAACTTTTTACTACAAACTTAGCACTAACACTCTATACAGTTGTCTATACCGTTGGCTAATAAGAATGCCGAGGTCACTATTATTTCACTTTTATTTTCGCTTCTTTATTCGCTCTTGATCGCTATTCGCAAACAGAATGTTGAGGCGCACGATATGTCTGCTTATATATCGAACGAACTATTATAGAGAACGTTCGGGAGACCGTAAATAAAATCTATGAACTACCTTATCGGTAAATCCCGAATGTTCCAGAGGATTAGCGTCAATCGAATTTGAATCCTATGACATATAGTTTACGAGCCCTTTTTACACATTCGTAAACTATCCCCGTCTAATTTGAACTTTATGACATATGCATTACAACCTTTTTTCCCATGTTCGTAACCCTGCCTCCATCCAATTATAATTCTATGACATACGCAGTACGAACTCTTTTCGCATGTTCGTAACCATAAAAAAGATAGAGACAGATAGATGACCCTCACTTGTTTATTTTTTATTGTAATATTATTAGGCTCGATTCCTCACTTTAATATAATTACTCTTAAGTAAGAAGTACCCGAACGCGACGCACGTAGAGGATCATATTGGACTTATATAATTTTTGTACAGTGTCACTTTGTTACGGAGTGACGTCTTAATTTTGCATAAAATCAGATATATTAAGATCTAATTTAAGATTGCACCCTCACATAACATTTCAAGTTGAATAGAAACTTTTAAGAAAGAACAAAATATGTACAGAACGGAACAAAAATATGAATAAACAAATTTAGAATTATCTTATGAAAAAAGTTAATTCACCCAACTGTTTATCGTGTGAATGTATATCAAAATGGTCAGATGAGGATCGAAATGTTTAATAGGATTAATGTAAATAAAATCGATATTGGCTTTATAAATAGCATATTAGCTGATCCTAATTCTTATCGAGCTAAAATAATAATAATAATAATAAATAATAAATAATAATAAATATATGGGACATTTACACACACGGTCGTCCATCCCCAAAGTAAGTAACTTAATACTTGTGTTATGGATGACGGACAACTGGTAGATATACTACATATATAGTTTTAAATACACACTTAAATACATTTATACACCCAGACTCGAAGAACCAACAAATTCTAAATAGAAAATGTTGGTTCTCGGCGGGAATCGAACCCGCGACCCACGGAGCCGAAGACAGGGTCACTGCCAACTGCGCCAACGAGCCAGTCAATGGTATAAAATGCTATATTACTTTGTCATAAATAGTCTAAAGATATATTAGATTTTCAGGAATACAAAAATTGTTTTGATGTAAGTGAAAGGACTGACATGTACTGTTAGTATTAAAATCCTCATAAAAAAAGATTAAAAAAAATAGAATTAGTCTTAGGAAATGTTTTAAACCAGCACTTCATACATACTGCATAGCAAAAGTAATCTGTAGTACACTGTAGCAATGGTTTCAGGGGTCGTAGAAGGAAGCACAATTGTCCTACGAAGCAGGACTCGGGCATAGTCTGCTCGGAAGACTGTCCGGACTGTTCGGAAACTGAACATGCTGGTATGTATTCTTTCAAAAGTCTATGGGTTTGTGTGAAAGTGAATAAACATTCCCGAATAAACTCTATTCAAACTCACAAGGCTCATAATACCCTGCCAGTCTGGAATATGGCACATTTCGTAAAAAGGTGGTTTACGTCATCAACATTTCCAAAGACATCTCAATCAAGTGTTTTCATGAAGTAATTTAATTTATTTAACGTGTAAACTTGTAAACAAGTGCTTTTGAATCGTCTACTGCGAATTCAGAAAGCTGTTCCTACCGAGAAGAACCAGCAAGAAACTCGACGGTTTCTCTTTTCAAAGAATAATTCTTATTACTAGTTACATATAGTTATTAATGTTTTGTACAGGGTCGAAGAGTAGCTATATCCAAGCGTTTTTATCGTCTAAATAATCCTCAATGGTAAAGTAGGCTTTCTGAATTAGACTTTTTTAAATAGTATTTTTTATCTGCTGTAATGGTAAAGTTAAAGTAGATTGTGGAATTTTATTATAGAATCTTATACCCAAACCCAAATTATATCATGAGGTAATTTAATTTATTTAACGTGTTCGTTAAATGGCCTGTTAATTAAACATAAAAACCTGTGGCAGGTCCGAATGGTGATAGCGCACGAACATCAGGCAGCTTCGATACAGAAGACCAAACTTTCTACTGCAGGTACTTCCAGTTATTTATTTTTATGATTACAAAATTATATATTAGTTGAAATATAAAACTTTTCTAGTCAAAACTTCAAAAAAGTAGTTATTGTGAGTTAAACATAAGTGATAGAGACGTTCTACCGCAAATAGTCCACTCTACATTTAGCATTATATACATTTAATTATCGCGGATTCTTTATCGGGGATTATAGCAATATAGCTTTACTATTACTTTTGTAATAACTTGTGTTTATGAATTATCATACAGGTTCTATCATTTACAGTAAGATAAATCGGAAAGAATTTGTTATTGGGTGTCACCTTTCTATAGTTTGATTTATATAAATAACTCATAACGAAGCAATAATATAAAATTTACAATGTTAATTTATTTTTACAGATGTCCTGAACGTAAGGAGCCTCCAAAAACAGTGTCTCTGGGTGGAATAGATCAAGGTTCGATAGACTATACCTACAAAAAATCTATATCTACACAACGTGATTAGATCCACAGTTGAATGATATTTTTTCATCATCATCTGTCAGAATTCTGTTGCGAATATTTTCTATTATAGGTACTTTCTAAATTACTGCAACATAGTGCAGTAAAAAAAATAGCTTTTTTCAATTTACAGCTTTTTTATATGGCTATTGAGTACTTGCCATTCGCGTTATACCTTTTACTCACTTGGGAAAAAATCGTATAACGTAAATAGTTCATAATCTTTCCTGGTAACGAAACTTGTCAATGTTTTAAAATATAGCCTTAACACCAGAACTCGAGCATGCTATGGGTAACTATTGTATCTCGTAGAAATCCAAAAATGTAAGTAATAGGAGAATTATCGAAGAAAAAAACTTTTAGCTCTATATGTATTGTATTCAATGTAACGCATATCATTTTATGTACTCGGCCGATTCCCGAAACCGTGGGCTCGCCTCAGCTCTCTTCCACGGACACGTAATGTCTGTTTCTCCCTGAGTATACACTTCACTATATCGACTGAATAACACCCGGTGTGCACACAACCTTCGTAAGGTCACACGTTATTGAATCGTCCCTATATCGGGGAATAGGAACCCAACGCGCACTAAAACCGTGGACGGTCGCGTCTTCTCAAACGCTTCACTGATTAAACGCGTCACTAAATCTGAGAACAACACCCGAAACGCAAAATTACACACGTGCGTAAGGAAAACAATGCCGCGTCCAAGCCGCGCGCGGCCACTTTCTGTCGTGTCTGCCGGGTGACTGGCGGGGGGCCGCTCTGGTCGTGAACGAATGCATAAAACGACCTAGCTTGCGTTCGCGTCGCGTCGCGCGCGCCATTCTATTCAAAACAATTAGGACAAAATTTACCTTTATATAGGTATAAATTATTTAAAACCCATGTACCTGGAAATATGGTATTCTACAGAGGAGCCCAGCGGTCCAGAGCTAGTGAGCTTCATAAAGGACACCCTGAACAAGAACCCAAGGGACAGAGTCACGCTGCTGAGAATCGAAAAGGAACTGCACTCGCTGATCAATGACAGCAGGTGAGACTGAACACATACTCTATGTACACTTTAAAAACATGTGTAATAAAAACACACAAAACATTTAATATAGGTTGGCACAACATGGTTCTTACTAAACGTATAGTAGATATAACATTAATCTAAAAAATAACAAGTGATTTTTTACTATTTTCAAATTCATACTCATACAACACATCTATATATCTTGTATGTATGATGTATAGTAACCGGAATTAAATAATGCACATCGATGTTTAGAACGAAACAGCCGGCCGGTTCGGTTTCGTAGAGCGCTGTCACTGTCACACACGGGTTCGACAGTCTGTGCGACAAAGACAATGCTCTATGAAGCAAAATCTAGTCGATTTCTCTCTCTAAGCCTCGATGTGCATTATTTATTGCCGCGTGCTATATATATTTTTCGTATTATCCACTAATCATTCATCATTCTCCTGCCCTTATTCCACTCTTCAGTGGGGTCGGCACAACATGTTACAAACATGTTGTCACATAATTTGGCTGGTTATTTTACGACCGGCCGCCTACGTGACATCTACTATCCTTAGTCGCCTTTTACGACGAAAGATATGATATAACAAAAATAACACAAAATGTAGCAATTGTAGCTATATATTGATGCTATTGGTCCCCGAATATTTGTTCTTGTTGACTTTAGAGCTAAAACAGCCTATATCGTTTTTTCCTGTTCTATAACTAAACTGTAATATTTTTATCCTATATGTTAGTTTGATTATAACTTCAATTGTACTAAATTTCATCTCTCAGACATACAAACTTTGGCATTTATATTATTTTACTTTTAGTTTTCGTTATTGGAACACCAACAAAAATGCACAAACAATATTGTTTCCTGCAAGAAGTTCATCCTTATTTACGGGTGTACACAACATGCATACTTATGGTGCTATAGGTGCCTAACAATTTTAACAAAAGTAAATAGACATATAGAAAGAGAGAGAAAGGGAATACTTCATCTTAAAAATATAGAAATATAAGTATAAAAAGTAAACATTTCAACAAATTAACGATTCTCAGAGTAAACATCTAAAGATTGCTGTTCCGCACAAACGTGCGGGCGGATAAAACAACCTCCGAGACCTGGGCCCGCCATTTCGGCGTCTCAACCTACCTTATGCGGCCGTCAGCTGTATGCGGTCCGTCCTCATGAATAACTGCGTGTATATGTGTACGTGTGTGTGTGCGCTTGTATGTACTTGGCCGATTCCCGAACCCGTTGGCTCGCCTCAGCAGTCTTCCACGGACACGTACTGTCTATTTCTCCCGGAGTATACACTTCACCAACGCGGTTAAATAACACAAATAACACGCGGTGTGCACACAACCTTCGTAAGGTCACACGTTATTGAATCGTCCCATATCGGTAAACAGTAACCCGAACGCGCACTAAAAGCGCGGACGGTCGCGTCTCCCCAAAACGCTTCACTAATTGAACGCGTCACTAAATCAAAAACCACACCCAAACGCATAATTACGCGTGTGCGTTCTACAATAAGGTCGTATACAGGTGCTCGCGCGTCCTGTCTTATCGTAATCCAAAACGTTACTAACTGGCGGACGTGACCGGCGGCGAACGAATGCATGATGGTCGTTGATCCGGCCGGTCGCGCCGCGTCGCGCGCCTGAATTTATACAAAACAGTTGCTAACTCACGACGGTCTAAAATTCAATTTTATTTCCAGCCGCTGCATAGTTCGTTTCCCGGTGATGACGTCATATGGCCGCATGCTGGTCCACCGCTGCGCCGCATTGTTCCAGCTCGGCCACCACCTCGACCAGTCTAATAAGAACTCTGTACTAGTCTCGAAGAGTGGTAAATATAATAGACTTTGTGCAAAGTGTAGTGAACACTTTCTTTTATATCCTCAAGTATTGATGGCTGATAGTGGATGCCGTGACGTTCTAGTAAAAGATCACCTATATATAGCTTAGGATTTTGCATAATTCAACTACAGCGGCTGCTTAACTTAGTCGAGTCAAGCAGCCGCTGTAGTTGCATTTGGTGCAACATGGAAGCGTGTCAAAAATGTTGTACTAGTAAGTAAACCAAAAAGTAGCCGAACATCCTAATATTACGTTTCAAACTGAGGAATCCAAGTTAACAAGCTAGCTCGCTTTGCAGTAGCCCAGGAGTGTCAAACTTGCGTCGTGAGGTAAAAAAAATTGCGCCCCAGTCAATATGCAATCAATACATATATGTTAAAATAAAATAGAAATGTGAATTAGAAACGAAGACAGGATATGAAATTATAATATACTTTATTTATAAACTGTACGTCTTTTTAAACTGTTACGCTAACGTTAGGTCACACCGTGTGGTATCCGGTTGAGTAGAATAGACCACCTTATTTCTTACCGAGGGGTCGTAAAATACGACAAAGGTAAGTTGAAATCAGGAAGGCGGCCGGTCGTAAATTACGTAGCCAAATCATGTGACAACATGTTTGTAACATGTTGTGCCGACTTCACTTAGAGTGGGATAAGGGCAGGGGGATGACGCTCACGTTGGGTCAATTTTCTCTTGTCAATATTCGTTTCTGTGAGCATAGATTTTTATACGGCCCACTTTAAGTGAAGCATTGTTTATTTGGCCCAAGTTAGCTTTTGACTTTGCTACCTGTAAAGTATCATAACGAGTCTTTTTAATCCTCTAAGAAAAGAAGAACTCTTTGCCTCAAAGTGGTGCCGTAACAGGTCGCTGCTTTACTTTTTTTCTTTTCGCTCTAACTGCAGGTACAAGTGGAGGCAGAATACCGTGCACCAGTTTCCGTGAATGGTGCACCGCCACTTTCCCAAGGTCACCTCCTAGAAGACACGATGACACGCTAGCCAAGTATGTACCACCATATCAAGTATACGCTGCCAGTCACCAGTAAAACTGGCTTCATTCTTTCACAACAGCCTTAATCTCTTGAGCTTCTACCCAATAGTTAAGCCTTTTTTCCGAGATGTGCTGAGTAACGCGATGTTATTGAACTTAAATATAGTTTATTTATTTATTTATTTCTTTATTGGAACACTAACAGGAATGCACTTAGAGTAAACTTAAATATAAACAGTATTGTATCCTGCTACAAGTACATCCTTAATTACAGGTGTACACAACGTGCATACTTATAATGCTATACGTGTTTTTACAAAATTTTTATAATTTTTTAAAATTAAAGTAATAAAAAATATAGAAGGAATAAATAAAGATAGAAAAAGGCAAAAATAGCTAAAAACCTTTGACAGTCAAAAAAGTAACGTTCTCAACAAATTTTCTCGAAGTAAACGTCTAAAGGTTGCCAAATTGTTCCTATAGATATCACCCTAAAACCTTATTGAACAAAGTTGAACATCTTTGTTGAATGAACATTTTTAGAAGAAGAAGAAGAAGAATACCCTTTATTGTAAACATAGAATAAAAATTACAGGTATTAACAAACAAAAACATAGGTACAATAAGGCGGCCTTAAACGTTACGGAGCTGTTGATAAAATAGCTGGTAGGATAGTACACCTCGGAGTAAATAAAGATAATTATAAAATTAAACAATATATATTACTCTATATATAATAATAAACTTACATCAAATATACACGAATATGTCAACAAAAACTTTAATAATATATAAATAAATAAATAATATATATGAATATATATAAAACAAAATATAATAAATAACAAAATAAATTAATTAACGTCGTTATCAAATTAGGAGGATAGTGAGAGATAATATTTTTTCAACAATCGTTTACAGATGTTCAACGATTTTGCCTGTCTTATAGTCGGAGTTATTTCAGTTAATGTAGGTAATTGTACCAGATATTGTAAAATACAGCTTATTTTTCAGAAGATATGTAAGAAGGGCGAACTTCTGAAATTTTTGTTGTCTAGATACCATATCTATTATCTCCTTTACGATGAATTGTATAAAGATACATTTTAGGCTAAAATATATAGCAATAGAGTTGTTAAATATCTATTGACTACAACTCGACTGAAAATCTCATTAACTAAATTGATTCCTGACCATTAACCTTATATTACGGTATCTATATAGACACACCCATGCACACATACACATATACACACGCACGTATCCATATACACAATGACACACAATAAATAAATAAAAATATACTTACACTTACATACACCCATATTATATATCATAAATAAAAACAACTTAGACAGAACTAACCTAGTTTTAAATTTTGTTATAAATAAACAAGTATCACTGAATGACTTATTTATAACAGGGCACTGGCTCCTGAAACACAGTTAATTCTAGTTTAGGGGCCAGGGTTCCAATATATTATGTCAAAATTGTATGTTGGCATCAATAAAGATTATTATTATTATTATTATTACATTAATGTTAAACTAGCAGGCCTGACCGCGCTTTTCTGTATCTCAATTTGCTATGTTCTTCCCCTTTATTGTACAGAACGGCTGGTGGTATGACTATGTCAACTTATCACTCGTCAAAAGATTGGCTACAGGCCACAAACGACGCAGTAAGAAAACAGGGATCTTGTTTTCGTCGGCGAAGATGCTGTGTGGGTGTATATTATGTGTGTCTCATAGTATCCGGGTTTCCAGATCCATCCTGAAGCGCGGCGAAGGCTGCTCTGGTTCCCTGCCTGTGGTGTCGGGAGGTCGGAGCAAGTCACTGGAGCAGCGCGAAAAGGATTACGAACGGGTGCGACGGAGGATATTTAGCTCGGTAACCGTGACTAGGGGGGGCCTTGCCCAGGATAAACCTGTGGCTCTTCTTCTTGCGGTCTATTCCGCACAATCAGGCCACTAATGTTAGAGTGAAAGGGCTGAGTATTCTAGCCAGTCAACCTCGTTCCAGAAGGCGAAAAGCTTGCCTAGATTCCTCAAGGTTTTCCTCAACGAATCCAGTGCCTACGAGCATTTTAAGAGTTAAAGGTTAGTCCTATCAGCCAAGCTCCTTCCAGAAGCCAAAAACTCTGACCTAAAGCTTTGCTCAACAAAACCGGTGCCTACGGCAATTGAGCTTGAGAATTAAGGGTGTAGTTATTCCAATCGGCGAAGGTTTCCAGAAACCAAGAAACCTGCTCAGGTTCTTCAAAGCATCCCTCGAGGAGATCGATGCGTACTACCATTGTGAATGACAGTGGAGGGGTTGGTTTTTCGAAACAGCCAAGCTTTTTCCAGAAGCCTTGAACCCTGCCCAGATCAATTTAAAGTTCTGTAATTCCAAAGTAAAAAAATCTCTAAATCAGCAACAATATAAAAACGTCACCTTTATTATTGATTACGTATATGTTATTTGATTAGTATTCATATTTTATCCACTAGATACCTATTTTTGTGAAAATTTCATAATTTCGAGAACTCTTTAGGCCCGATAATTTATGCAAAGCATTGGTGTTAAATAGTTTCATTTCACAGTTGTGTGATGCTTCTAATAATAGCGCCATTGTGTCCACAAATTTCTATATAAATTATCATAAAAAATGAAAAATAACTTCGAATCCGCATTGCATCGTTGAATATTTTCTATCACAGGCATTATAGTGGGGCTATTTAGGCAAAGCAACTCAAGTGGCATAGACAACTTGAAACTTTTTACTATTTTTAATCATAAATATTATTGTTACAGGACAACTGCACCCAAGATGAATCTCAGTGGCCCTGGCTCGCATCCGGTCCCGTTAAGCTTTTAACGCCCGAGGCTGGTAGGAATAAACTATTAAAGGTAAGTCTAAGTGTGTATGATTTTGTATCAAACCTATGTTCATATAATATATCCTCAAATTCGGATGCGGAAACTTAAGCGTTTAAGTATCCTCAGTAATGCAATGTTTCACAGTTCTCGATAGAAAAACAGTAAGTATTTTATAAATAAATGAAGTCAACCATTAGTAAAAATTAAATAAATGAATTAATCAATAGATTATAAGATAGGCTCGTTACTGGTCCATTAGCATAGGTGGCGGTGACTTTGCGTTCAGCTTCGGGGGTCTCCCGCTTGATTCCCGCTGAGGGACATATTTATTTAGAGAATATACACGTATATATTTACCAGTTGTGTGTTACTCATCACACACATGTATTAAGTTACTTTGGGGATGGACAACCATGTGTGTAATATTCCCATAAAGTAAAAACAAATAAAGTAACGATCTTTAACTATCCCAATGGGCATAGGCTGTTTTTGAACAAGTCAATGAAACAAAAAAAAATTCAAAGAATAACTCAATGGTGCCTGCCCGGAGTTTGGCCCATATATTCGTTTGTTTATTGAGATCTGACTACACAGGTGCAGTCCCTTGAGAGCCGCGGTGGCCCTGATTCTGGTGTTCGAGGTCCTGTCTCCAAGAGCCATAGCTTCGGAGGGTACACTGCAGAGCCACCTGCACAGCGAACCCTCAGTAAGCAGGGTGAGTATGACCTCTGTAAAGTAGCGGCCTGTTACAATGCTGGGAATAGGTCTCTTCTTTCCGTTTCTGGAGAGAAGGGTTGGAGCTAAGTCCTACCACGCTGTTCCAATGCGGATTGGTAGGTTACGCATATCTTGAGAATTCTCTAGAGATATGCAGGTTTCCTCACGATGTTTTCCTTCACCGAAAAGCGTGTGATAAATTGCAATTATCAATTAGATACATGAGTTTTAATAGAAAAACTCATTGGTGCCTGCCCGGGTTTGAACTCGTGATCCCCTCGAAAGAGTCGCACGGTGTCACCGCTGGGCTATCACAGCTCTTGACCTCTGTAACACTATGAAACTAATAATTTCATTTAGTAATAATAATATGATGATGTGTGAAGTATTGAATAATTATTCCAAATTGTTGTTTCGGTTAACGGTTTAATTGCGAAGAGCCGCATACATAACTCAATTAATTTTCAATCAATCCAATTCTTACTAGATATCCAAAGATATGTTGTCTAAAGAAGTACGTAGGGGTTTTTTTTTACAGTGTAGTTTTTTGTTATTTCCATCTGGTCAAAAAACGATGTATCGAAAAATCCTACGTACTTCTCTAGTTGTTGTTATATTAAATGATAAAAAATGAGTGACAGATTATAATTCAAAATTTACTGAAGTTCTTGGAACAGCCGTGGACCCCAAAATAAAGAGGTCATCTGAGAAACGCTGCATTGCCGCCATATTATGATAATTCATTCTATAAAAAAAATTATTTCATAGTTAATCATGTGTATAACGAACATTTGAATTTGCCATCTCAATTTATTTTATATTTTTTTTAGAAAACAAAGCCTTTTTTTCCGATTTCTAGGGTGGCCTAAACCCTTAAAAAAACGATTTTTTGTATCTTTTTGTCGTAAATTAGACTTCATTAGGCCTAATGTCGTTGCTATAGTTCTATATAACGTTATTTATTATAGTAATTAAAAAAAAACCTTTAGAGCTTTGATTTCTATTTGACATTATTTTAACTAGTGTAGTAATTACTTATAGTCTACAGCTAGACACAAATTACTTCTGTTATATTTTTATTTATTTTATTTATTTTATTTATTCAAATATCATCTAATACCTTTTACATTTTTCTTCTTGATGCAATATGTGCAATATTGAGACAAGTCTTGCCGACTTGTCTCGATATTGCACATTCCTCTTAACTATTAGTTATCTGAATACAAACATAAATAAAATAGTAACATTATACAGAAAACAAACCAAATCATAACAAAGTATTTAAAAAAATAAGTCGGTGCGGTTAGATTATTTCACAATAACAGCTAGCACAACTGATAAATAATGTTGAAAATAAGGGTCGTATCGTACGGGTTAATTCTCATATGTATTTAATAATAGATTGTAATTTTGATTTTAATGTCTCATAATAATTTTAGGTGTTCTTTAATTTTATACTTTATATGTTGTTTTGTTATTGTAGAATTACCTGATTTTGGTAAATTATTTATTAATCTTGGAATTAAATAATCGCATAATTAGAAGTGGAGGTTATTGCCAAAAATTACTGTACTTGGACAGGCGCGTGATAGTATGACGCTGAGCGTTTCATGTCGATGAATCAGTTAGACATAAATGATATTAAGATCATCTGATACGAATAAGTCGGTTTTATATCGCTTATAAAGTTGCTATAACTTAAATGAATTTTTGTGCGATATGTAGCGTAGGCAGAGTTTGCTCACTCTTCTAAAGATTGTAAATTGGTTCCCCATAACACCCCATAAAAACGAACATTCCCTTGTACAAACAAGGGAATATATATACTATTTAATTTGCCCTTACCCCTAGTAACTCAGCCTGCGTTGATATTGATCTTGTGATTTGATTGATTAATATTTATGATTTTTATCGTGAATCCATCACCATTCACATGTCAGCTTAGTATTTTTAACTAAGCATACGATTTCGCCTTAGGACCTAGCACCAATCTTTACAATTCCTTTACCTTTCTTGTTAAGCCCCTCTTCTCCCTTATACCTTAACACCCCTTTTTCATTCCAGTGTTTTCATAACGCTCTATCCCAGTTCACTTCGTCATTTACTTCGTTTTTTTCAACCCGTTCATTTTGGACCTTGTCTGGGGTTATGCTTAAGAGCTCTATGTTCTTTCACTGATCCACATATTCATAACTGACTCGAAAACGCTCGTGGAACTCGATATCGATGAACGTAGACATGGTACTATCCCTGTTTTCCACTAGCCGAACTACAGCTCTTAATTGCATGATGATTTCTCGCAAAAGCAAGTCAGTTTGCGCATTTAGTTTTGTTGACGTATCTGACTTTCTTCCATTAGTCGTCGCATTACCATCTTTTTCAAAAACAGCCAAGACATACAAGTTCCACCAAGAACTTAAACAACTAAAAATCCTTTCCCTGTGTTTGCAACACGTAATGCTTAGTCGATCTATTTCTAGAATGGTTCCGTTTAGAATTTACTCACTGTAAAATACCAATATTCCAAAGATTAATTAACTTACAGGCGACCAAGCTTTGAGCAGTTGGCGTCTGTCACCTTCCAGCTCTGGATATAAGACTCTGAGCTTCAGGAGCACAGACTCGGTTACACCTTCGCCTTCCCCCACAGGTAACTATATTAAATATTTGCTCTTACCTAGTTATGTTCTGTCAGTTTAATTAGGATGTAAGGGAACTTGCCCTAGTCTGAACTTGTTAGTTTTATAGTACAGATTCCCGTGTTGCGCCTGTACGCTGAATTGAAGATACATGTTTGTCCAACTTATCTACTGACAGAGCTATAACAATTAGTGTACACACCCAAATACTAAAAGCCTAAAAGCGAAACCGCTTTCTAAGATTGGTGATTATTGGTAAAAACCTTCACGAAAGGCTGTACTGACACAGCCCGTATATAGCCCGAAAGTAACAGACTAAGAGAATTTCACTTGTTTACTAAAGTTTGGATATCTTTCTAATCCATATTGAACTGCTAAGTTCATTAGTTATTGAAAGACAGTGGGGCCTAATTTTGTTGGTGATAATCTCCATCCATGATCCAACTATGCTCGACGAGAACCTTCTTGATCAATGCTACTAGAGCTCCCTTGAGCTGCTATAAAGGTCATAAGAACGTTAAAAGCAATTATCTCTGAATAAAAGTTCCAGTTCCAATCAAATCCATCGTTTTGATGCAAATAATTCTTAAAATCATTTATTGTATACTAAATGTGGCTTCGCCCGCGTAGAAATTATTGTATTTAATTGAAATTTTATACATAAAAGTAGTTCTTGTGAGTTAACCATAAGAGATAGAGACATGCTGTGGCGGACTTTTTCGTAGTATTTTTTTAATAAATAATAAATAAATATAATAAATATATGGGACACTTACAGACACGGTTGTTCCGTCCCCAAAGTAAGTAACTCTTAATACTTGTGTTATGGGTGACGGACAACTGGTAGATATACTACTTATATAATTTTAAATACAAATATACGCCCAGGCTCAATTTTTTTATAGAAAATGTTGGCCCTCGGCGGGAATCGAACCCGCGACCCGCGGAGCTGAAAGCAGGATCATTACACACTGCGCCAACGGGCCAGTCAGAAACTCAGTTTTTTAGATCTACAATTCTGCTACGGAGATAACGCATTAACCAACAGAGATACACTAAAGCATATTACTTAACCAACAGAGATACACTAAAGTATATTGCTTAACCAACAGAGATACACTAAAGCATATTGCTTAACCAACAGAGATACACTAAAGCATATTGCTTAACCAACAGAGATATTCTTAAGCATATTGCTTAACCAACAGAGATACACTAAAGCATATTGCTTAACCAACAGAGATACACTTAAGCATATTGCTTAACCAACAGAGATACACTAAAGCATATTGCTTAACCAACAGAGATACACTTAAGCATATTGCTTTACCAACAGAGATACACTAAAGCATATTGATTTGGTGTATCTCTGTTAGTTAACGCGGCGCACGCCAGAAAAGCTCCCAAAGGGCGAGTTTGTTTTACAACTGCGTGACCTCATAAACACAATTTACATAAAACTGTCATGTACTATCAACCTAAACCTTTTGGAAGAATTGCACTACCATTTAGTAAACACCTTTCTGAAATCGGTTGAGCATATTTTGAGAAAATCGATAACATGCAGACAGACAGCTATTGGGGACTTTGTTATATAATATGTATAGACTATATACAGAATACTAGGAGAATACAGGAGAAATACTAGGAGGACAACGCTTGATAATATTTATATTTATTTGTTAAGAACCATTATGCACTTCTCCGTTTTTAATTTTATCTTCAATGTTATTTTTCTGTTTGAGCTCGCAGTTGTTGTTATAAATCTAGCCGAACTAACTTATATTTAAGAATAACCAGTATTAATTTGTATGTCTCTGTATAATGTAACACACATACATAGCAAACAAATAGTCACACAGTCACGAACACACGTACACACACATACACACGCGCATGCACGCACACACAAAATAATGCGCGCGCGCGCTTTTAAATAACCGTAGATTGAATAAGGCAATATAAACTATAAAAATAATTTCCATTAAACAATAAAATTTCTTTCATCATCATTCTCCTGCCCTTATCCCACTCTAAATGGGGTCGGCATAACATGTTAGAAAAATGTCGTTACATGATTTGGCAACGTATTTTACAACCGGCCGCCTGCCTGACATCAATTTACCTTAGTCGCCTTTTACGACTCCTCGGTAAGAAAGGAGGGTGGTCTATTCTATGCCGGATACCACACGGCATCAAACAATAAAATTTCTTTAACATTAACATAATTTAGTTTAGTTATATTATGTTTGGAAAACTGTTAATTTTAAGGAGGCGGGCGTTGACATCTGCAGCCCAGTTCTTACTATTACAGTGTATTCGTTACAATTGTATAAATGCATTTGCATTGTGTTGTTTCATTAATTTCATAACAGTCATGTAATTTGCAGCAGCTTACAAAGTGTGTTAATAATTTGTGTGATGCATTAAAATCTTCCAAATCTTCTAATGTTGTCATTTTACTTATGTTTGTATTCAAATAGTTAAGAGTAATTTAACTAATAGTTAAGAGGAGTGTGCAATATACAGACAAGTCGTCAATATAAAATAATAAATTGTAAAAGATATGAAAATATATATTTTTTTAATTTATCAGTCTCGCGTTTCAACGTACGCCTGTATCAATTTAAGCAACCCTATATTTACTGTCGTGATAATTTAGTGACAGATTTATTTTGATATGACATTACCAGGAGGCACGAGTCCCGAACCGGTTATCGACTCGAATACCCTCGTCTGGGCGGTCACCAACATGGCCGCTGTACCACCAGGGGCTCTCGTCATACATCCACAGGTAATAAAATAATTATTTTTTAAACCCCACACAAAGGTCAAACTTTCAAAGTCTTTAAAAAAAATTAAATTGTTTTATCCTAGATTTCTGTATTCTAATTTTACGTATAGAGTTCGTTGATTTAGAGAAAACACCTGGTGACTCGTTTGAAAATTTTATTTCACAATATCAAACCTATTTCGACCTAGAATAGAAAACGCTGATTTCCCTTGCACTGATATTTTTTTAATTAATACATGGGCCTCAGAAACTCAAAAAAAAAAAAATTGTAACGGAAGGCAAATAAAAAAAATATTTTTAAAATAAAAAATTTGGAAAAATTTAGTTGTAAATTGTTAAATGTATTCTAGACTGGTCGTCCATTGACGAATCCCGACGGCAGCCTGTACCATTTCGACCCCAATAACCCGCCAATATTATACAACAACAACGCGTGCGAAAGCGGCGATAAAAAGGTGAAATCCCTTACTTCTTCTTTTTTTAACTCTTCTCTTCTTATTCTTCTTTTCTAACTCTTCACTTCTTATTCTCTTTTTCTCCTCTCTCCATAGTAGCTATGAGAGCATATTGCATTATCAAGGTGGTCAAAGTTGAAAACTGGGGTTGCTTTTATACGTATGAATTTTCTATTAAAAATACAAACATGATCTTATCGATATTTATAATTTATTATGCGCTTTATGCTGGAAAGGTTCTTAGAGAATTTTAACATATTTATATTATAATAGTCAAGTAAAGTGACGGCCTGTTGCTATCCCACTGCTGGGCATAGAGCCTCCTCTCTCCGTATCTGAAGAGAAGGGCTGGAGTTAAGACCTACCAGGTTTCCTCACGATGTTTTTCTTCACCGAAAAACGTGTGATAAATTCCAATTATCAATTAGACACATAAGTTTTAACAGAAAAAATCATTGGTGCCTGTTAAGACTGCGCTCAGCGTTAATATATTATATTATATAAAAAGATATGTGTAACCTGGAGATATGTGTAACCTACCAATCCGCATTGGAGCAGCGTGGTAGGTCTTAGCTCCAACCCTTCTCTCCAGAAACGGAGAGAGGAGGCCTATTCCCAGCAGTGGGATTGTAACAGGCTGCTACTTTATATTATATACTTCGCGTTTATAGAGTTAAATAGAGGAAATACTTAAAGATTTTAACGGGAACACGTATTGCACGTAAAAGGCCGTAAGCGAAAGAGGGCTGTCAAACATGACAGTTGTCATAGATTAACTACAGCATAGATTATTTACTTATGTGAACAGTGGCTGCCGGGGTTTGAACCCATAACACCTCGAAAGAGTCACACGGTCCAACCACTGGGCTATCACAGTTCATTTACATTATAGCTCCAATCCTTTTAAAGATAGTTAAGAAGGCACCGCATCCAAGCTAAAAGTGAAATTTTTTCCCTCTTCACACAATTTTCTATATATTTTAATATCTGCTTGGAATTGAATTTAATTGGTGCGAATTTGTATTTTAGATCAACGCTAACAACGAAAGTAGAAGAGGTAAACTTGAAAAACAACACTCTTTCATAGACAACGGTAAGCACGTTTCATATTCTCACTTCTTCAATTGTTTTTTCTACAATTGTCAGTTAAAATAATATTGCTTTGTTTCTATTCTTCTTCAACTACGTACTACCGTAACTACCTAGCATGAAAGCAATATGCTTTTACGCCCACAAAACTATCATCTCTAAGAAATTGCAATCATCTGCAATTTGAAGTTCGGTAAGCATAATATGGTTATGTAATCATTCGATTCTTCTTCATCTAGAAACAATATTTTCCATCACAAAATTGTCCTTTAAATATTGATATTTAAAGTTCAAGAAATGTCGTTAATGCGTACAACATTCGTAGAATTATTATACGAGAGTAGTGGAGACCTACGCTGACCTTTAAGTGAGAGTTTCATAATAAATAATACGAGGGAAGATAAAATTCGTATACTTATCATTGTCTAATCACAAAAAAGAGAGACAGATAGTGTATCTATCTATTTGCTTTATCTTATTATTATAATTTATTTCTTTATTGAACAAACAAAAGGCAGACTTATCCCTAAAAGGGATCTCTACCAGCCAACCTATGAGTACCAGAAAGAAAATGAAAAGAAAAAAAATGAATGAATAAAATAATAGATAATAGTGATTATTTAAATTAATTAAAATGTAATTTAATATTGATAATAAGCTACTAAATTTAATTTAAATGACTTGAGACAAATATTTATATTTATATATAATATAGCACATTTTAGACTGGCTACCCTACTCTAGTATAATAACTCTATGATAAAAATATGAATTAACTTTATTTTGGGACCGTTTCTTGCATTAATTTTTTCATTATTGGTCTAGAATGTGAGTGTCAACCAACTACGGAGTGTCGTACGAAATGTTGTTGCGAGTGTCCCCAACGCGAGTGTTCTCAGAAAATCGGCAGTGAGAAGGTCAGTTGAACTTATTAATATCGATTTTCTATTATATAAAATCCTTTATTGATTGTATAGTCATTTTTAACATTTTTTTTACCTAGTTTGAATTAGCGAAACATATTAAAGTCCCAAACGTAAGAAATAGCACACAAATCAAAAAACGCAGTAATAATCACGCAGATTCTGCACTAGGTGAATATGGAGCTGCTGAATTTCATATCTTGGAATTCTCCACAAAATCCCATGTCCATTTGCTTGAGACGACCCAATAATAGAGTTATATGTACATTTGAGAGTGACACATTTGGGTATATGTCTCTAAAAAAATCTGTTCAAGATAACTCAATGTTATCTTTCGCAATATTTACGTATTCAATAAGCGTGTTGCGTGATAGCACAAGATAATGAATATTTAATATAAAATTATTGTTTTACGCGATGTTTTATATATGTATTTCACACTCCACCGCTTCAACTTATAAAATTAGCTAAATTTAGTGTACAGAGTGAGGAAACCTAATACATTTATTATTATTAGTTTTTATTTTGTTTATTTTTTGTATAGCTTATTAGATATGGTATTGCATGTTTTATTTTTTTTTTTTATTTTGTTTTGATGAGTTTTTTGTAAAATGTATATTTTTGTCCCCACAAGATGAATTGGGTCACTGTAAGGTCTTGTGGGTGAAATTATTGATAAATAAATAAATGAATAAATAAATAATTGCAGGGCACCCCACAAAAGATAAAATCGGCATCAAATCCAACTACCCCAATAAAAACCCGATATGAAACAGAGAAACCGCCTCCAAAGGAACCCAATACAGAGACTGTGCAAAACTGCAATCAAACGGACCAAAAATGCGATACCAAAATCAACGATAAAATAGAAACGAAGAATTACGATGATACAATTCAAACCGAGAACGAAACTAAGCCAATAGAGAGCCAGATGAATTACGAATCACAAAATTCAACCAATCAGTCGACATCGGTTCCGAGGTCGTTGGAATCGACCAATCAGAAGTCGGCTTACGAACATAGGGCGTACGAAACGAATAACCTGCAAACTTACAACAATACGCAATACAACAGCAGATATGATATTCACAATCAGAGAGTCGTGTTAAAAATGCCAGAGGACGTTTACCAACAGAACTATGTCCAGACATTTAGGAGTGACGAGGTAAAAATACTTTTAAAAAAAACTATTGCAAACTATAGTATTGTTCCCGGCAATATCAAATCAAATCAAATCAAAATAATCTTTATTCAAATAAACCATTTCAGGCACTTTTGAATCGTCAAGCATCAATATGATTAATGAAGCTACAACTGGTTCGGAATGTTGCTCTTACCGAGAAGAACCAGCAAGAAACTCGGCGGTCAATCTTTTAAATATTTTCAATTATACATCATTAAACCGCTGTCCTGTATGAAGCTGAAAGGATTCAAATCCAGGCTTTCTTATCGACCAAATAATCTTCAATTTTGTAATATGCTTTACGTATAAGCATATTTTTTTACACTTGATTGGAATCTTTCTGTACACTGGTCTAGAATGGATTGAGGAATTCTATTATAGAAGCGAATAGCGAGACCAACAAATGAGTTGCTAACTCTGCTGAGTCGCGACGCAGGTATCGCAAGCTGTTTGAATAAATAATGCACATCGAGGCTTAGAGAGAGAAAATCGGCTAGATTCTGCTTCATAGAGCATTGTCTCTGTCGCACAGACTGACGAACCCGTGTGTGACAGTGACAGCGCTCTATGAAACCGAACTGGCCGGCTGTTTCGTTCTAAACGTCGATGTGCATTATTTAATGCCGGGTACTATAAAAACAATTTAAAGCTGAAATATTTCATTTTCAAAATACAGATATCTTAGCCAGTATTCAAAGTAGCCACAGTACTAGTTATTACTAAGCGATATTTCGCTCTCATAGTATTCCCCTCTTACCAAACGTTGTCTGTGAGAGATAGCTTTAGCGATACCGCCTACCTTTGTACCTTTGTATAGTGCAAACAGAATAAACACATAAATATCGCCTAATGATTAGGTTAGTCACGTAGTTGGTAAAAGCTGTGATAGCCTAGTGGTGAACCGTGCGAGTCTCTAGAGACGACATAGGTTCAAACCCCGGGCAGGCACCAATGAGTTTTTCTATTAAAACTTATGTGTCTAATTGATAATTGCAATTTATCACACGCTTTTCGGTGAAGGAAAACATCGTGAGGAAACCTGCATATCTCTAGAGAATTCTCTAGGGATATGTGTAACCTACCAATCCGCATTGGAGCAGCGTGGTAGGTCTTAGCTCCAATCCTTCTCTCCAAAAACGGAGAGAGGAGGCCTTAGCCCAGCAGTGGGCATAGTAACAGGCTGTTACTTTACTTTTCTTTACTTACTTTGGTAAAACCGATGGGAGTTGTGATCTTAAGGTGGTGGAATACCAAATCCTCACCGGAAAACGTAGCGATGGCAGACCCCCTACGAGGTGGGCTGACGACCACATGATTCGAATTCAACCGATGCACGTCCATCGGTTTACTGCTAGTGGGAAACCTTTACAATATATCAACGGAACCCTGGTCAAAGACTTATAAACTAGTCAGGCTCACCCGATAGAATAAGACCTATAGCCGGTTTTAAACTATTGAGGATTACTTAGATGATAGAAATGCGTGGATAGCTACTGTTCGCTGTACAAAACAGTAATGACCAAATGTAACTAGTTATAAGTATTATTTTAAATAAAACAACCTGCTTCCATGCTGCCTCTTTTCGGTAGGACACATCTTTCCGAACCAGCAATAAAGTTGGTAACTCAAAAGCACTTGTTTAGAAGTTTACTTGTACGAAAAATATTTTGATTCTTGAATTTTGTACATTAAGTATGAATACCACTCACAAACTGTGATAGCCCAGCGGTGAGGCCGTGTGACTCTTTAGAGATGAACACCTTTTTCTATTAAAACTTATGTGTCTAATTGATAATTACAATTTATCACGCTTTTCGTTGAAGGAAAACATCGTGAGGAAACCTACATATCTTGAGAAAATTCTAGGGATATGTGTACCTACCAATTGGCATTGGAGCAGTGTGGTAGCTCTTACCTCCAATCCTTCTCTCCAAAGAGCGGAAAGAGCAGGCCTATTATGCCCAGCAGTTACTATCCCGGTAACAGGCCGTCACTTTACTTTACTTTTTACCACTCACAATAGTTCAAATTCAAAATGTTGGTTCTTACGTTGCTTTTTTGTAGATAATATCACCACAAGCGGTCATAAACTATCCCCAGGCGGATATACTGGATATGCAGAACATGATTCAGGCGAAGGTTACTTCTATACAAGTGGCTGATCCGAATATACGTAAGTTGTGTCAATTTAAATTCTTGCTTTGATGTTTTCAGGAGGCGTACCATGAACTTTTAGAAAACGATTCAATTTAATGACAGTACCTAAACTCAACCGCTTTCTTTTTGTACCATGAAGTGTAGATTGCATTGGGGTCGTAATGTTTGAAAAGGAAAACGTTATATGAACTATAGATAATTCTGTCTCGTTTACTCAAATGTTTTTAGCATTTCGGTCATTCGGCAACGACTTAAGGTGTGCGTCTTTAAACGTCATTGTATGAAAAAGCGAAACAATTTAGTTTACGCCTTTAATTGCGTCGCAATAAGAGTTATGGTAGGCCTACTGGTTGGCAGGTCCAAATTTCGATATCAATTGATAGAACTGTTGATGTTTAATATCCAAGGTACACATTTCCATACAATCAGATCAAAAACTGTCTCATGTGAAGGAGAATTGACATTAATACACAATATAAATCTCGTGAAATGAAAAGCAAACATCGACCTTAAGAGTATGTATTAAAGTTGATATTAAGTCAACTCAACTTACATATGTTACGTTCTGTCTTGCGTCGTTTGTCGAACAACAATCGAGTATTTTTCACCCATGTTTAAACAGCTGAGCGTAATATATAAAAGGAGACTTGTTTTATCGCTCTATACAAAATGCCAAACTATACTAAACCAGCATTAAAATTTTAAAAGGGATAGAATTGAAAGTTTTTTAAAGTGAGCTTATAGAAATCACAAAATAAAGAAAATTTTGATATTAACGGATACAAAGGTGATTATCACATTATACGCTTTTAGAAAGTTCTATATAGTTTATGGGCTTGGCTTCGGTGCACATTTTATTAACAAAATTCCGCAAAAAAAATTTAACTCTATCCTTACACAATTTCGAAATAGATAACTTATAGAAAGAATTAGGCGCTAATTACCGAACTGTTGTGCTATAATCCAAGAATAAACTAAATCTTATGTAATGCTCAGGCATTACTCTTCGTTTTTCTTTCTCTCTCTCTTCTACTCTTAAGTAGAATGTATTATATATAATTTTTCATACCTTATACATTCATTCGTTAAAGGCATACACTATAAAGCACTATATCATACTACACTACACACGTTCACTATTACAATCTCAACGACGTTTTGATCAATAACCGAAGCATCATCAGGAGATAGATTCAACGACAAAATAGCAAATCTCAAAATTGTTGAAAGTTCTCATATTAGAAACCATACTACTATCGAAGGGAAACTCGTATTGTACCTTTTAGTAAAAACTTGTATTTTTTTATTTCAAGTAAGTAATATAAGCATCACAATATAAATTATTTATCATACTTTCAGAGTTTTTTTTTATTTGAATTTTTTTTTTATCTTAGGGCCAGTTTCAATAAACAATATGGTGTACCCAACGTCGATGCCACCTCCGAACGCCTACCCTTACATCAATACCTGCAGAATCGTAAGCTACAACGTTTTTATTCAAGCTTTTTAGTCAAGCTTTTAGTACACTCAATAGTACAAAAGTAATAATAAAATTATTTTGCTATAATCCGCGATCGATCGATACAGCGATGTATCGCGGATTATAGCAAAATAATTTTATTATTACTTTTGTATTATGGATCTCCGCAAAGTAACGCCTAATTCTATAAATTGCCCTCAATAATATATTGTGATAAATTTCATCAATATTCATCAATATAATTAGTATTAAGCGAATTAGCCATACTAGATGGAAAGATTTTAACATTTATAATGCTAGTATAAATTCTCGTGGGAAATACGTAAAAGTTTTTCAAGAACTCAAAGATTACGATTGTGTGAAAGTAATCATAGCTAGAAGCGAGGTCGCCCCATATTCATTATCGCATTACTTTCTTTCCCATTTTTTAAAGAATAAATTATTACTAACTAGCTGTACCTAGGGGCGTTACCCGCTTGTATACGTATTTAATTGAAATTCTGAACTTAAATGTTGTTATTGTGAGTTAACCATAAGAGATAGCATGTCTTGCTGTCGCAGAAATTTTTGTAGTATTTTTGTAGATATATAATTTTCTAGTGCATTATTTTAGTATATCTCTGTTGGTTTACGCGCCCCATGCGACTCAATGTCCCAGCAGGGAGTTTCTTTACAACTGCGCGAGCTCTTTAACAACAAAAAACATTAATGTACTATTAACCTAAACCTTGAAACGCTGAATGCAGTCAAAAATCTCGGCGTCGATGTCAAATCCTGGGATCCACTACTCGTGTATCTCCTATCACAGAAACTAGACGTCGACACGTACAACGGATACGTAGCATCAGTCAAACAGCCGAGGGAATTGCCTAACTTGCAGGAATTTTTATCAATTTTAGAAAGTAAATTTACTAGTTTAGAATCCTCTCGTAAAAAACCTGAAAATCATACAAGTAAAGTAATGAAATTTAAAACCAATCATTCACCTCAAAAGTTCAACAATTATCAAAGGAATTTTAATACGCAAGCATTTCCGGCGCACAATACAACAATACAATACAGGGTAGTAGCAGCCCGTACAATTCGATTTTGTAGAGCGCTGTCACTGTCACTCAGTGTGTGACGTTTCACACGGGTTCGTCTGTCTGTGCGACAGAGACAATGCTCTATGAAGCCGATTTCTCTCTCTAATCCTTGATGTGCATTATTTATTGCCGGTTACTATACTACCTTTTAGTAAAAACCGTACAAACATCTGTTGAGTAGATATTGAGAAAATCGATCACATACACACAGACAGTATTTTTGAGACTTTATTTTATAATAAGTATATAGTATTAGAAACATCAGAAACATCTTGATACATTTTTATATTAAAACCGGTAAACAAATTCCAAGGACCAATCGATGCAAGCAGCAACCATGTATCAGCCTCTTGTGCAACAGCCGGATGAGCAAAAACAACTGACCTCGTCGCCCCAAAATGAAAACACCTTCAGAATTGGTAAGTTTTTAATTTATTACTTAAGTTATAGTCGTTTTTTTTATGACGACAAGCCGCTTGCTTACGATTTCCTTTTACGATTTCCATTGTAAAGGGTATAGGAGTCAACCGTGCAGTGCTTAGAAATAAGTTAGTAATCAAACGATGTTCGTATTACGCTACTAGACTGCATGCTAGACCTCATACGTACCACAAATTGATGTATGTATGTACAGTAATTTAAATTTAAGTAATTCTTTATTCAAATTGGCTTTTAAAAGCACTTTTGAATCGTCAAATTGAAATTAAGCTACAACTGGTTCGGAAAGGTGCTTTTACCGAGAAGAACCAGCAAGAAGCTTGGAGGCCACTTTTTAAAAATAAATATATTAATAATTTATTTGTAATTGTTCACAAATCAAAAATTAGAATATAATCTATTGCGTCGCAATTTTAATCCAAGCTTTCCTATCATTATATTTATAAATATATGGGACACTTACACACACGATCGTCAGACCCCAAAGTAAGTAAATTAATACTTGTGTTATGGGTGACGGACAAGTGGTATATACTCCATCTATAAGTTTAAATACATATTTAAATACAAATATACACCCAGGCATGAAGAACCAACAGATTGTTTATAGGAACTGTTGGCCCTAGGCGGGATCGAACCCGCAACCCGCGGAGATGAAGGCAGGTTCACTACCCACTGCGTCATTTGTAAATAATTTGCTAAATTATGTAAAATCAGTGTTCCTTATTGTAAAAGGCGGGGTGGCAGTGGACGTATCCAATAGCGGAAGCCATCACCCCTGCCCTGTGACGAATTTGGTTACAAGTTGGGCGTTTCTCGGCAGTGGTCATCATTCTCCTGCCCTTATCCCACTCTAAGTGGGGTCGGCCCAACATGTTACAAACATGTTATCACATGATTTGGCTACGTATTTTACGACCGGCCGCCTGCCTGACGTCAACTTACCTTCTTCTCGGCCTTTTGGCTAAGATCAAAGTGTTTTTCGGCAGTGGTGCAGAAAAAAATTACCGAGTTCCACTTAAAACTGAAAAAAAACCCACTGCGTCATCGGGCCAGTCAAATCATTAACATAGTCCTCAACTTTCAAATTGTTTCAATCTACGCAAGCAAAGAGCGGTTATTGTATCTCTACGTAATTATATCTTCTCTCGCCGCATCTACAGAACTTATCTCGATCAACATTCTCTAATGAGGAAAATACATTATAATATCGTTTACCTGATGGAAATCAAATGATGCAGGTGGACTGCGCTTTGCAATGTCGTTGAAATTCACTCTTTTTAAATTTTATAAATTGTTGGAGTAGGGAAGATATATCATTCTTAATGTAAGCGAATTTCTCATTTTGGAATGCATAAGGCATGAGAAAAGATTAGCCAATGCGTTTTGTGCTATAGTGTTGCCATCAGCCTGCAAGGACTGGCCCTGGCAAAGAGGTTCGCCTCGAGGCCCGTACCCCACCTACCCTCAAGGGTATGAGAGATGACCCCCTACTACTTTTCTTGCTATTCAAAGCTATCGACCTTTTTAACACTTATGAGTTTTGAAGACGCTATGCTTTCTTGCAATTCGTCACAAAACAACTTTTGATTTCTGTCAATATAATACTAACTGTGCGAAATTAAATAAATAAATAAATATATGGGACATTTACACACACGGCCGTCCGTCCCCAAAGTAAGTAACTTAATACTTGTGTTATGGGTGACGGACAACTGGTAGATATACTACATATATAAGTTTAAATACATACTTAAATACAAATACACACCCAGGCTCGAAGAACCAACAAATTGTTTAATGAAAATGTTGGCCCTCGGCGGGAATCGAACCCGCGACCCGCGGAGCTGAAGGCAGGGTCACTACCCACAGCGCCAACGGGTCAGTCAATTAATAAAGTCAGTTAATCTTATAATTACTTTTTGTAGATCCAAGTTATCCGTACGCGGCCGATTTCAGTACAGCATGTGGCGCCTGCGATCCTGTGAACCTTCAGCAACCACGATCGTGAGTCAAAAGAATGAATCTGTCTAAGATTGCCTTTCATTTAAGAATTATTTCATATACAGTTGTTCTTCTCATATTATAAAGTGAAAGTTTGTGAGAGTGTATGTTAAGCTGTGATAGCCCAGCGGTGAGACCGTGCGACTCTTTCGAGGGGAACACGAGTTCCAACCCGGGCAGGCACCAATGAGTTTTTCTATTAAAACTCATGTGTCTAATTGATAATTGCAATTAACACACGCTTTTCGGTGAAGGAAAACATCGTGAGGAAACCTGCATATCTCTAGAGAATTCTGGAGATATGTGTAACCTACCAATCCGCATTGGAGCAGCGTGGTAGGTCTTAGCTCCAACCCTGCTCTCCAGAAACAGAGAGAGGAGGCCTATTCCCAGCAGTGGGAATGTAACAGGCCGCTACTTTACTACTTTTACGTTTAGCGCAATAATTTCTTTGCGGATATGTACAAAATTGTACGTACAGTTTTCTTCTTTTTCTTTTCTTTCCTGATCTTAATCTGGAAGCTAAAAAAATGGTTTTTGATAAAATTAAGTCGGACGAACTACTGTTGCAATATAATGTTAGTTAGTTATATTGTATTTATTGTACATAAAAATAATTATATTATTGGTAGAGAAAAATATAGGATCTCCTTTGAGTAAAAGTGTGCAAGCTTTAACTAATTCTAAATTAGTTTTAGCAACATAGTTTTGTGTATCTAAACAAGACAACTATAGATAACTGTAGGTGAGAGATTAAGTAGGAAAAGCACGGTAGACCGCTGCAAAGTTACCAAGTATATTCTATATTTTTATACCATATTTCAGTTACAATGTGCCATACGGTCAACTGGAAGTCCCGCCGGGCATGATGCAGCCTTATTCGGTGCCCAATATGGTACTCCAACCTCCTATGCAACCATATCCGGTGAGGTTTTATATTTAATTTCGTCTACATCGAAATTTTATGTTTCAATAACGATTAAGTAAGCGCGACGTTCAAAACCAGTTGGAGCTTCATTAAATCTAAATTATCCCTGACGATTCAAAACTGCTTGTAAAAAATTTACTCGAAAAAGGATTATTTTGATTTTGATTCATACAATAGTAATTCAGATTCATAGATGTTGAACACATAAAGAACTCCTGATCAGACTCAACCAGACCCTTTACTAAATAAATGCTCTTCAGTTCATACTTCGTATAGATTGAATGTATTTTAAGTTAACACTGCTAGCAATATATCGAAATCAGTAAATGAATAGATTGGTAACAAAAGAGCACAAAATTTATCATTAGTCACTAACTTGATATATAATTGTTTATTTCACAATATTGATAGGCCCTCAGCTATTTTCATTCTTACACTCATTTGTTTTTGCGAATCATTGGTTTTGGAATCTTGAGAGATGAAAATGTAACTTACAGTTGCCTAAATAATAAATGTGTACAAATACAAAGAAGTTCGAAGAGCTTAAACAATTGATCATCATCTATTTGTGTAGGGATGAGCCTCTCTCTATTTAAAAACTATTAAATCAAATCAAATATTTTATCCAAAATTGGTATTAGCATACACTTTTTGAACGTCAAAATTTCATAAACAATAGTTTACAAATTAATAATAAATATAAACTACAATAATAGTGACAATAGTAAAAAAAAAATAATAATAATTTAATCTAAATATTATTGGAGATATATTTACTCCATAATGATTTTTTAATGTAAGTTTTAAATTTTCCTTCTGGCAACTCAAGTACCTTTGCGGGGATATTATTATAAAAACGTTTTAAATTATTGAAAGTCGATAAGAAAAACGAAATTCATAGTTAAAATTATCGTATGTAGTTGTTCCCTTTAATATCTCCTTAAAATTTGACCCAACTAGATGTTCTTGCTGTACTTTATTTCCCCAAAACACATTTTAAACTAGCTTGGGAGCCAGGGAAACAATAATTGTACATTTACATTGTTGTAAATTAAATAAATAAATAAAAAATATCCACCCACCTTTCTTGGCAAAAACCCCCGTTCCCTTACTCGTCCCGAATTATAATTATGTTGCTTTTTCGCGAATCTCCATCATCCCGTATTTTATCCATGTTTCTGTCAGTTTTAAATATTCTATTCTGTCTCTGGCGAGACTAAAAAGTTGGGCAGCACTCACGACTTCAGTCCATTCCTTTATATTGTACAACCGTGACTTTATATCTTTTTGCGAAAGAATTGTTGTCAATATTATTATTCTTCTATTCTTTAATGTTCAAATAAAAGAATTGCATGGTTATTTGTTTCCAGTATCAAGAACAGGTGCCGCTCCAATGGCAAAGTATCCAACCGCCTACATTAGGTACTGCGACCGCGCCCAAAGTGATGCTTCACGACCTGTACCCAGTCGTATACCCAAACGTGTACCAGCCCTACAATATCGTGTACCCACAGGTGACGCATCCAAATCTAAATCTCTTTTGTGTACCCACATGTTCCGTTATAATATTTATATATGTAGTGATGTGGAAAGTTTATCTAGAAGTATAGATACAAGTCAAGTAAAAAAAGCTTTTAACAAAATTTCATTTCCCTACTGTTAACCGTTAAGGAGTTCCCTCGTCTGGAGCCAAACCTGGCAACAGCATCAAGTCATGCTTATCATAAACATATATTGTAATCGAGACTGGATTAGAATATACAATTGCAGCTCAATCGGACACCTGGAAGTGGGTCAAATTTAACTTGTAAGGTTCCACCTTCGCACACATACACGGCAAGTCAAATAAAAGCTTTTAAAAAGGTGATGGGTAATCTATGCTAATATTATAAATCCAAAAGTTCGTCTGTCTGTACGATAGCTAAGAAAATTCGCTGAACGAATATCGCTGAAATCTGGCACAATAAGACATACACCCAGGTAATATAAAAGAAAAAAATTCTTAAGTTGCCATAAATAAAGTTGCATGTATACTAGTAAATACTATAAATGGGATTCTCTGTTTCTTTTTTATAAATATTATTTCTCACTTTCTTAAAGTACCTCTTTGAAAAGCGTCTAAGAAATCTTTGTTGGAGGTCGTTGTTCGACAACAATCACGACCGTAATGTGACTGCCCAAATGAAATAGCTTTTTAGTTTTGAAAAAGAAAAGTATAAAACTTGCATTGTCTTTAATATCCTATTTACTTACACACACGAAGCTGTAGTAAGGAGATCAGTTTAATTACACCTAGGTTGACATTTCTCTACTTACGTTATAAATGTATTAATAAAGTTGGGCGCCGTACAGCCCTTAAGGAGAGTCCTTAAGAAAGCTGCAAAAAGAATAATTTATAGGTTGAAAAATATATCAGAGAAATTACTATAATAATAAATAAGAATAAAATACTTTATTGCTCACAAACAAACTACAGTACATAACAACTTATGATAAAATAAAAACATGTTCAAAGGCGGCCTTATCACTAATAGTGATCTCTTACAGGCTACCTACCTAAAGTTAAAGTAAAAGTAACAAAAGAAAATTTAAATTAAGGTGCACAAAGTATTTCATACCTGTGGCAATAACTATGTTAGATTTGTTAATGGATTTTAATAGTAATCGATGTTCTCGACTGTTATGCAAAATTTACTTTACTCATTAAAAAGGCTGAATAGAAATCTCCAACAAGGTATTCTCTATTAGGATTTTTAGACCTAATATTTAGAGGTTAAGTCTGAATAAATTACTACTTATAGTACGCGGCAATAAATAATGCACAACGAAGCTTAGAGAGAGAAATCGGCTAGATTCTGCTTCATAGAGCATTGTCTCTGTTGCACAGACTGACGAACCCGTGCGTGACAGTGACAGCGCTCTACGAAACCGAACTGGCCGGCTGTTTCGTTCTAAACATCGATGTGCATTATTTATTGCCGGATACTATACTTCCAATGTGTTACGTAATAACGTTTAAAAAAAAACGTATTTCTCGTACGTTTTTCGTTACTTAATTCGTTGCATATCTGTGGTTGATCGAACAATATGACGAAGGCAAAGAAAGGTGTCGATGAAAAAGTTTATTTCCCAATTGCAGGTAATACCTCAACCGTACCCAATTGTCCAACCAATGTACCCAATAATTGAAAAACAAGCGGAAATAAGACGTAACAGCCTCCCACGACCGAAGCGGAATCTCTCTCGGGCCACTCCCCAAACTCCCGTTGACGAGAAGAAGTTCGAAGATGTGAAAAAAGAAGAACGACAGAACGAAATAGCAATAAAGATACAACAAATCAAAGAGCAAATGGCGAACTTGAACACAAAGGATAGGAACAGGAACGAGTGGCGGCGTAGGAACAGCGGAAGTGGAATATTAGGGAGTTATCCCGTTAATTTTAATGGGAGAGTTGTAGGGTAAGTGCCATTTTTGATATCATTAATTTTTCTTTGCAATCTGCAATTAAAATTCAAAATACCAGTTATTACACTAGAGTAGGGGAGCCAGCCTTAAATGTGTCCATCAGAAAAAAAAAGTAAATTATGTGTGAATATAATTTTCTCTCGTTTTGCACATTGTCTGAAGATTGTATTTAGTTAGATCAAATTCGATCTTGGAAAATTCCCAAATTACTTTTCCTATTGCAATAAAAAACCTCATAAACATTTTGAAGGCGTGCTAAAAAAATGTGCAAAGTATTTAAATTAAAAACAGTATATTTCTCTGCCTTGACTGGCCCGTTGGCGCAGTGGGTAGTGACCCTGCCTTCAGCTCGGTGGGTCGCGGTTTTTGATTCCTGCCGAGGGCCAACAGTTTCTATAAACGATTTGTTGGTTCTTCGAGCCTGGATGTATATTTGTATTTAAAATTATATATGTAATATATACCTACCAATTGTCCGTCAACCATAACACAAGTATTAAGGTACTTACTTTGGGGTCGAAGGACTGTTTAAGTGTCCTATATATTTATTTATATCTCGCCTACTGTACGAATAATAACTCTATGCAAAATATTATTTACTCAAGTAAACTAGTAATAGTAAATAATATAATAATAGTAGTATTGCCATTACTCAAGTATCATGGCCCTTCGCAAAATAACGCATAAATAATTAAAGTAAACTTTTGAATCTTCATCTCTACTTCTGGTTCGGAAAGCTGTTCCTACCGAGAAGAGCCAGCAAGAAACTCGGCGGTTGCTCTTTTCAAACAATAATTCTTATCACTACTTACATATAGTTATAAATGTCTTGTACAGGGTTGAAGAGAAGATATATCCACGCATTCTTATTTTCTAGGTAATCTTCAAATAAGGCGGTTGCTCTTTTTTTATCATTTTTTTTTACCAACATTGAAGCACTTACGGCCTGCTAATGTATTATAAGTCATTAGGTATAATCATTTAGGTGTAATGTATATTGTGAGTTTTTTCTTTCTTTTTTTTATCCAATTTTTAGTGTGTCTCTGGTGGTATCTCAAATATACCAATATTTGACGCATTGTTGAGAGACGTGACTGTGGGTCAAACTCACCCAGTAGGCCTACCATGAACTTTTAGAAAACGATTCGCTTCAAAGTCAGTACCTAAACTCAGCCGCTTTCTTTTCGTACCATGAAGTGTGGATTGCATTGGGGTCGTAATGTTTGAAAAGGAAAACGTTATATAAAGTATAGATAACTCTGTCTCTTTTACTCAAATGTTTTTAGGACGAATTTTGAACGGTCTTTCGGCAACGACTTAAAGTGTGCGTCGAAAAAGCAAAACAATTTAGTTTAAGTCTTCAATTGAGTCGTAATAAGAGTTCATGGTAGGCCTACAGGTCAAGTATAGTGGCTTCCGCGATGTGATACGTCCAACACCACCCTGCCTGTACGATCATAATTGTACACAGTGATTATAACATGACCGTTATATCAACGATATTTTTCCTTTAGACATATCAATGAATAAGAAGTAATTTTCTCAAAAGTCAACCCATTTAATCTTTTTCAACAACTCAAAGACATTGACGGTCACAATGTGTTTTATATATTATTGACCAACTATATTTATATAAGGAGGTTGTATTTAAAACATGTTATAACACTATTATTATTATATATCAAATTACAGTTTTCCAAATTTAAATACAAAATATTCTTTATTCAAGTAAACTTTTAAATAAGTGCTTTTGAATCGTCGACATCTACTGCTAGTCTGGAAAGCTGTTCCTACCGAGAAGAACCAGCAAGAAACTCGGCGGTTGTTCTTTTCAAAGAATAATTCTTATTACCAGTTACATATAGTTATTAATGTCTTGTACAGGGTTGAACAGTACCTTTATCCACGCATTTTTATCATATAAGCAATCCTCAATAGTATAGTAGGCTTTCTGTTTAAATCTTTTTTAATAGTGTTTTTAAACGACTACAATGGTAAAGTTAAAGTAGATTGCGGAATTTTATTATAGAAACTTATACCCAAACCCACAAACGACTTACGTACTTTTACATGGTGTAAAGCGGGAACCGCAAGCTTATGTCGATTCCTACTTTGTCTATTATAAACATCGCCAATCTTATAATTATGTATATTCTTATGTTTGTTGTAATTGTAAATGATTGTTATAACTATTGTTAAAGAATGTTCAGAAGAAATTATTATTGAATATTAATGAATCCCAATCTATAATTCAACTTGTACTTCCTTATTCGCAATTAATACAATAATACAAAAACACGCGTCACACAAGATGGCTCCTTGTTATTCCGTCTCCATGGCAACCACTATCCGTTGTTAGGCGTTGCCTTGACAACGCCATCGGCTGTGTTCGTTATTCATCGGCTGCACTCGTAATACACGATAGCAGCGACCTCTTGTAATTACCCCTTACACTAGTTACATATCGTTGTTGCCGTCTGTTCCAAGTCAAAGAGTAAGTTTGACCACATCACTGAGTTCCGTCATAAGTTAAATTGGCTTCCTATACGATCCAGAAGAAATTTACATATTCTATCACTTCTTTATAAAGTACTCTTTAATCCTTTAATTCCAATATATCTTAAAGAACGTTTCAACTTCTTGTCGGATGTTGGATGTGGCCGGCTAAGATCTTTAAATACATTAGATCTTGCCTTCCCTAAATGCTCCTCACTGACTTACTCGAGATCATTTAGCTTTCAAGGTGTAAAGCTGTGAAATGTGTAAAATGATTTACCTGTATCAATCCGCAAATCTCCTTCCGTATCAGAATTTAAGTCACAGACTAAAAAATATCTGTTTCAAGTCATTTAAATTAAATTTAGCTTATTATCAATATTAAATTACATTTTAATCAATTCATGTAATCACTATTAACTATTATTTTATTCATTTATTTTTCAACTTTAATTTATGTATAGTGTTTCGTTATTTTTATTTTTCTTCCTTCCTTTTTTTTCCATCATCAATTTTTTTTTCTTTTCATTTTCTTTCTGTTACTCATAGGTTGGCTGGTAGAGATCTCTTTTAGGGATAAGTCCGCCTTTTGTTTATACAATAAAGATAAATAAATAAAAAAATAAAATAAAGAGTAGACATATCAAGTAACACGATCTGTTTGTTTCAGAAGGCCGACCCACGAAGAAGCGCAACTGAGTTCTGCCGCACGAGCGATCGTCAACTCTATACGGAACATCCAGGCGAAAAATACTTGTGAGTTGTTTATTAACGAGTTTAATATATTTTCTACAATCAGAGCAAAAGTAAAATTATCTATGGTTCCACAATCCTCACTTTTTGCGTTTGTGATAGTGAATGTGTGTATTGTAAGTGCGGTGGTATTTTTAGTCCATGCGATTTAACGAGTCCTGCATATGTATAGCAGGTATGGTAAAGTTAAAGTAGATTGCGGAATTTTATTATGGAATCATATATCCAAACCCACAAACGACTTACGTACTTTTACATCTCCCAAAGCAGGAACTGCAAACTTATGTCGGTTCCGGGTAGTCCACTCTTTATTTAACATTATATATAATTTCTATTTCCTGTATCGCAAATTATAAAAAACTAGTTTTATTATTATTATACTTTTGTTGTTAAAAACGTTATTAAAATTGAAATTCATCGTCTTCCTCCTGTCCTTATCCCACTCGAAGTGTGGTCGGCACAACATGTTTTAAGCATGTTGCAAAATGATTTGGCGTTGAGGTATTTTACGACCGGCCTGCCTGGCGTCAACTTACTTTAGTCGCCTTTACTACACCTCGGTAGGAGATGAGGGTGGTCTATTCTACTCTGCCGGATACCACACGGTGGGTCAACTTACCTTAGTCGCCTTTTACGACACCTATACATTAATGAGGGCAGGTAAGCATAAAAACTAACGTTGCTGACCGTAGCGTGCGCGAACGCCATCGGTGAATGCAGCATTATATTACTGGACCAGTCTACAGAAAGTTTTAAAATAAGTTTAAGAAATATGCTTATACGTAAAGCATATTAAAAAATGAAAGATTATTTTTTATGATAAAAATGCCTGGATTTGAAAATATCCTTCATACAAGACTGCGTTTTAATAATAAAATTGAAAGTGTTTAAAAGATTGACCGCCGAGTTTCTTGCTGGTTCTTTTCGGTAAAAGCAACATTCCGAACCATTTGTAGCTTCATTAATCATATTGATCCTTGACGATTCAAAAGTGCTCGAAAGAGCATAAATATAGAGAATAAAGTATATTTTGATTTGATATGTTAACTAAGTTTAAAGTATTCCGTAGACCAAAACGAGGGCCGTCGGTTCGAGCCTCGCGGCGAGCGGCAGGAGTTCCGCCCGCGCGGTTTCAGGCCGTTCGACCGCGGGGACGGACAAGACCGCGAGGACCGGCGCGACCGTCGCCCGCACCCGACCCCGCTCTACCGCCCGCCATACTTATTCAGGCAGGTCAGTATACGTATAACCGCTTTTTATAATCAAATGAAAATAATCTTCATTCAAATAAACCATTGCAGGCACTTTTGAATCGTCAAGCGTCAATATGATTAATGAAGCTACAACTGGTTCGGAATGTTGCTCTTACCGAGAAGAACCAGCAAGAAACTCGGCGGTCAATCTTTTAAATATTTTCAATTATACATTATTAAACCGCTGTCTTGTATGAAGCTATTAATTTTATTATTATTTATTATTATAATCCGCGCGGTTTAAGTGAATGCATGCATTGCTAATGTGTATGAAGATAGTATGCGATACTCAGACCTACTGAATATATGCATATTCAGTAGGTCTGATTATTCAGTAGGTAGATTTTATATGCATAAAATTGCATAAAAATCGCTAAAGGCGCTTCGGAGGAGTATGGTAAATAACATTGTGAGTGGAGAATTTTATATATAAGACTAGGTGAACCGGCGAACTTCGTACCGCCTAATAGTCAATGAATAATTTGTTACCTTTTAGCTGAACTAATTTATTCTTTGATGAACGTAATACAATTAATACAAAATAAATTTCTGAACGCACGCATAAAAGTTAATTCATTCAATAATAAAGTTAAGTAAGTTATTAACCTACCAATCCGCAATGTAGCAGCGTGGTAGGTCTTAGCTCCAACCCTTTCGTCCAGAAACGGAGAGAGGAGGCCTATTCCCAGCTGTAGGATTGTAACAGGCCGCTACATTACTTTTTTTTTAGTCATTAGTTCTGTACGCACACATAAATATTTGAAGAGCTTCTATGTGTTTGCAAAATAAACTTTTCAACCTTTTTAATTGATAAAAAAAATACAGACAATATTTTATTCGCCCTTTTTAAAAATTTTACACAAAATACATTTCTGAACGCATACATAAATGTCAATCATTACTTACACAATTTGACAGGATGACTACAAATGTTTGACAGGTACGAAACGAATTAACATATTTATTTTCATAATTATGTATTCGTCGATTTTTCATTGTTTTTAAGATGTATTCTGCTATCAAAATAATCAAAAACCATGAAATATATATTATTGTAAGGATAACAATTCAGGCTTTGCCAGAAGTGAAACTTCGAGTACCTGATACACAATATATTCTTCAACAACTGCCAATTTACATGAAAACATAATCAGCCCGTTCTACAAGATGGTGCCTGTTCCCCGTCAAAAATGATGTGTTTTTCGTCTTACAGTTCTTTGACGGATGTCACGTGAGTTGAATAGCCATCAACCCAAGTGACATCCGGCACAGACTAACAAAACTCAATTCGGTACTAATTTATCCAACATTATATAGATTTTACAATGTGAGATTGATGTAGGTATACTTTGCAGATGTCACCCGGCGCGTGGTGCAGACGGTCCCCGGGTCCACTTCCACCCGGTGAGCTTTAAATAATCATAAATGATAGACTTTTTTATCTATAATACATGAGAAAGTATGTCTGTTTGTTATGGTTTCACGACTTTACTGTCAAATTTTCCAATAAAGACTTCTTTGATCGCTTTTTTCCAGCCTTCACCCAGCCCCGGCGGCCTCATCCCGACACCAAGAACGGCCGTCGGTGAACATACTAACAAGAAATCCCTATAGTTTTAGCAATAGTATTTACCACGAACATATCCCAGTACCACGCTCGTTTTGATAGAAAACATTATCGAAATCCAAAAAATTTAAAAATCCGCAACCTATGGTTATATTTTGTCTATCTTGCCGTATGTGAGACGAATATCACACAAGCATTGAACGTTCTCTTAAACATATATATATATAACATCACATCAAATTTTTAAAACACGCGTACTCACATAGCTCATATAAAATCTATTTTTCTTAAATGATTTTTGGCGTCAGGCAGGCGACCGGTCATAAAATACGTAGCCAAATCATGTGACAACATATTTATAACATCTTAGAGTGGGATAAGAGCAGGAGGATCAAGATGATTTTTTGTGGCAAAATTTAGGGCATAGCTGCGTAGTACCCTGGCCATTCTACATCAATAACTCAATGCCCCAAATTAGACATCGAGGGCCTACGTTCGGATAAACCTTCGACGAAGCATGGTCGGATCAAGCCCGTAGTTTTTTTGAATTGATGCCTGTGTTTCTGTATTCTGTATTGATTGATCATTTATATTTAAGTATGCTTCGCTAAATTAGACAGAAGCTTAAGTCTGGAGCCCTCACTACGTCCGGATGAACTTTCGACGAAGCGTGCTCGCAAAGTTATTGGTATTAGATAAATTTAAACCAACCCGCAATTTTAATATCACCCTTTTCATGGATTAAGTTCACTATATAATAGCACTCCTGAAGTTTCAGTCTAACCTGATGGCACTTTCCAACAAAATAGGTATCGTCTTTAAGAGGTAAAATTGTATCAAACGCACATTGATAAATTAACATGAATTAAAAAGTTAGCGAAATATTTTCTATCAAAACGAGTCCACATATACTTTTTTTTGAAACCATTCAAATCGGGACATGCCGTATAAAGATCGCACAAAAACAATAAAAACAAGCAGAACCGCGTTTAAGTCAATGTTTGTAAGAAATTAACGTTTCCTTGGTGATGTTATAACGAAATATAAGTAAAAGAACAAACAAAACTTAACAAAAGAAGAAATTTCAGTATGCGGCCTTGTCGCTAGACATCATTAAACAGTAATGGCCTTCAATCCAATATAAAAACGTTGTTTCGGCGCTGTTTTGCTTGTATTGACTTTAAAAGAACATTTAGCACAGAGTGAATGCTTAAAACCAAAATAAAGGTTGAAACAACAGAGCGTGTTGAACGCGCGGGAATATTGGAGCGATTAAAAAACGCACTTTCATAAACGCACCACGAATACTCGTATATATAGATTTGATAACGCTCTTTCAGGTGTTTATATAACAGAGCATACATTTGACTAGCCTGTTCGTGCAGATGGCAGTGACCCTGCCTTCAATTCCAGGGGTCGTGGTCGAGGGTTCGATTCCAGCGCCAAGGGCCAACAATTTCTATTTTAGGTGTATTTATGTGTTTAAAATTGTATATGTAGTATATATACCTGTCGTCTCTCACCCATAACACAAGTATTTAGTTACTTTAGGGACTGACGATTGTATGTTTAATCGTCGAATATGTTATGATTATATATTAAAAAATATCATTTTATTACAAAACGCGTACGCGGCAATAAATAATGCACATCGAGGCTTAGAGAGAGAAAGCGGCTAGATTCTGCTTCATAGAGCATTGTCTCTGTCGCACAGACTGACGAACCCGTGTGTGACAGTGACAGCGCTTTACGAAACTGAACTGACCGGCTGTTTCGTTCTAATCATCGATGTGCATTATTTAATATCGAGTACTATATGTCAACTTCTATTGCGTTTCTAAATATTCCGATTGTATATCGACGTTCGACCTTGTTAAAATACCGCGAAGTTCCCATCATGGCTTTCAAAACGCTCTGTTATGTTGTGCCTTAGCAAAATATAGTTCGGATACGATAGATCTCACGTTGTAAGCATACTAGTCATTTTTGTATAAACCATCTTAGTTTTAAATATATTTTAGTTTAATAACACTTGTTCAGACAAGTACGCTATACACGTCTAATTGTATATTTATAACGAATCAAACCCATGATACCATAGAGTTATTATACTAGAGTAGGAAGCCAGTCTAAAATGTACCATATTACAATAAAGGAAAATAAAGAGTGTGCAAATGAGACTTTATCTATCGGTCTCTCTCTTTCACGTGTGATTAGACAAAGATAAGTATACGTTTCATCTTCCGTCTCATTATTTGTTGTGATACTCACAAACAGGCTCCCCTACTCTAGTATGATAACTCTATTGATATAAACCAGAGGTATCAAACTCATAGAAAACTTGAAAGCATGAACAATGCTTAACTTTAAGTGGGCCATAAAAAAAGTAATTGTTCTTAGAGACATTTTTTTTTGCTAGTATATTATAATAATGAAAATAAACTATTAAAATGATCCGTATAGTTTGTAAATACAGTAAATTATAATTTTACATACTGGTTTCGTTCCCAATTCACATTTCTGGTGTCTGGCAAAAATGTTCATCTCGGACCGCGAGTTTGACACCCCTGTTATAAGCTAATTATTAACTCAGACTTCGCCTGCGCGGTACAAGGGCACGGAGGTAGGAAGAGAACGGGAATTGAGATAGGTGCGAGCGGCTAGCGCCCGTAGTTTGATTTACAAGAAGTGGCCGCCCCCTCCCCTGATAGCCCTTTTACCCCGCAAGCGGGATCTGAGTTGAACGATTAGCCTATATTTCGACTCGTATTTATTATAAAAATAGTACCATAAAATGTACTTTAAAAATCTCCTACTGTACATTCTACAAAGTTAAAATAAGTTCATATATGTATACACACTTTTAACGTGTTTCTTTGACGTAAAACGCACATGTCTGGACATGTGATTAGGTGTCAAACACACAAAAATACATATTTCACACAGAGAATACGAAATTTTGTGCTTTATATTTCTATTTCCAGTTTAGGTTTAATTATTTTCTCTATTAAATATGTCAAAATACAAATCTCTAATTTGACGCTCCTATTTCGAATTCGACCGTTTAAAGTAAATAAATGATCGTTTATTTAAGTTTTTGAACGAGTTTTTTTATTAAGTTGAATCGATTTCTCAATTAAATTCGAAATTACAGACTTTTATGTTATTCCAATGCATACGAAATAAAGAATTAACCGCAATAATAATACATTTTTTTTTTGATGTGTGTCAATGTGTAATAAATAATTTTCTATTATTATTTAATTCATGAATCCATACATTTTTTTTAATGAGCGTTTCACAAGACAGTATTTACATAATTGATTTCTCATCTTTGATTTTTAATTAAATATGGACGAAACTTTATTGTAAATCCAACAACAAAATATAATATTTCGTAAAACGAAGACGATACAATAAAAATTTTTTAATTGTTTATTTTAAATTACAAGTATATTATTCTATGGGTAGAATATATATACATTTAATAATATACATTTAATTTAAAGTTCTAACGTCAGACTTAAAAAACTGTATGCTTTTTTTGTAATGTTTTATGATATTACTATGTTGTATACAGGATGGTATCGACGACGCAACACCAAAAGAATCCTCTGATCATTTGTAATAGATAACTTTGGCATAATTAAATTTTTTTTTAATATCGTTTTAACATAATATGTATTTTGGATGAAAATATATATAAATTAATTGAGGCGCGGCGCACTTTTCCAATGAAAACGAGAAAACAATAAAATTGATATTTTCTCTCCTCGCAGCGATACTATATAGTTTTTGGATCAACATTATTTTTCATTTTGTGTGTTGTATCAGGGTACAGTAGTCGATCTCTAAAAATCGCGTTTATTTTTTGAAGAAAAAAAACGAAATAATTTCTGTGCCTAAAATACTTCACTGAATTAACAATTTTTTTATGTAAGGTGCTGAGATGTGTAGATCACTAAAATTAAAATTAATGTCATATGATGGTTACCAACCTGTATACAAAAAAATTGTGTACCTTTTTCTGGCTAACAACATTCGCAATTAGAACTGATAAGGAAAATGTACTACGGAACAATATTCAAACGAACATCTTTTCAACAGACAAATTATATTTACTATTAGGTAAAGCTATTTAATAGACCCGACCAAAATTATTTCGAAATATTTAGTAAAATAAATAATATCTAATTTACCTATAAAATAGAAAGACCGTTTATGATATACAACTTATTCGCTGCCGTTATGTTTGATCTATACTTTGCCGCGGTTTGTATATATTTTCTCTGTATATATATTTTATCAAAAATGTTTTAATATCCGATTTCAACAATCCTATCTTAATGGTCAGTCGATAAACCGAGAAGGTTTCATCCAACATCCAATATCACACCCAATTACATCTAATTGTTATGATTGCTCTTCACTATCGGCGATGATCGTTGATAGTGTGATCGTCTATAATCGGCACGATCATCGTGTAAGTGTCCACACGATTGTCCGTATTATCATACGACACATGCGATCATTATTACCGAGCGATTCTGTTTGATGCGTGTCCGTAAAACCAATTCCCGGTGCTCATAAGTGATGATTGGCGAGTACAGCCGAGTATGCCCTTTATACGATCGTGGTCGAGCATAATCGTTTATAATCGGCGATTATGAATGGGGTCATAATAAATGTGTTTCACAGCAAACAACAGTATACGGCACATCATAAATTCCTTGAATAGTCAATAGTCCATATCTTATAATAGTATAAAGAATTCGCTAAATCTAAGATTTTGATGCGAGTTATTATATAAATTAATACAATTTCTTATTTTAAACAATCTAACACTAAATCTACTTACAATTCAAGTTCTGGAGATTTAAAGTTGTTCAAGAGCAAAATCTTTGTCATTCTCTAAAATTTAGTCTTATTAGCACAAATTCATATTATATCTATATATTAGCTATATAAGTTCTCAATAAGATATTTAAATTATTTCACGTATAACAAATTATTTTTATTGGGATCTATTTCATATTCGATGGTTAATAAAAGCAAATACTTATATTGTTACAGCAAAGGCTTTCAGTACGAGTTTTTAGCCTTACAACTCAATTCTCTCTCGATGCAATTTAATAGCAAAAAACTGTTGAAATCATAATTATTTAGGTTTCCTTCAAATGTTTAGTAAATTCTACTTGATTGTTCCTTACTATTCTCTCATTTCGGAGAATACAAAGTTATGGAAAATTGATAGTCTGAATTTTATTATATAGTCAATTACACGTTTAATATAATTGCTGGCTATTAGAGAGTTTATAAAAATTATTTTTAAACATAATATAATATTCAAAAACTTTGTATGAATATATAGAATCTGACCGATTATTATAAAGTAATTATCCTAGAGGTGAGCCAGTCTAAATTGTGTCCATCGATAGGCTAAGCGCTTAACTCAAGCGCTAACTTCGCCTGTAAGGTGCAAGGGCGTGGAGGTAGGACAAAACAGGGATTGAGTTAGGTGCGTGCAGCGAGCTGCCGTAGCATGATATACCATATAGGTGACCGAGGTCTGAGTTAAACGGTCAGCCTTAAAAAAGGAAAGTAAATAAGACTACCCATCTGCCTCTGTTTTTTATGTGTGATTAGATAAAGTATGGGTCTGTCATCTTCCCTCTCTTATGATTTGATGGGCTATTCTATGTATAATAACTCTATACTAAAAATCCATATTTATAATGATAATTCATATTGCGAATGTGAGAGAATAATGATTATACTCTACTGTGGTTTAACCTGAACCAGCCATAATTTTTTTAATGCAGAGAATGACGTAGATTTTGGTGATCATAGTTCTGATGACAAACCTGAATAACTTGAATAATATAGTCAATAGTTTATAATTCAACCGATCGAAAATTTTCTGTCCACTCGACAATCGGGTCTGTGAATTCGGTCTCGTAGATATCAAGCTTTGAACTATTTCTCCAACAAGTAGACTCAGTGTAGCGGCTAGAATAAATGTAACTAGATTTAATAATAAGGTTTATTATAAGTGTAGAAGAGATCTTTGAAACGCTTTATTAAAATTAATTTAATTAAGATTACGGCTGTCGTATATATTGTTACTAAAATATTTGCAAAGATTACGTAAATTTAACTGTTACTCTTTTTCGTTTATTACAGCTTATTTAATTTGTTCTGCGTAATGATACTCATTTAACCTCTATTCATTAAAAATTATATGAAATTAAAGGCATAGAATAAAACTTATTGTTAAAATTACTGATTTATTTTAGAAATTTTACGCCACGACATTTACGATAACTGTACGATATTTATTTTCGCTACAAATAGCTTTATGTTGCCATAGCAAAAAATAATTGATTAACCCAATACGTCTTAACATGATGATTTTTTAAGTACATCTAATTAAAAATTTTAGAATATGATTTTTGATAAAGCTCTGAGAGTTAATTTATTTTACTGATATTATTTATTAATTAAAAAACTACTGTCTTGTATAAAAGCATTATTCTTGACTTCTAACCTCTATAACACACTATATCTCATTTATATTTTCATTCTAATACAAAAATCTCTTTTAATATAATTTTCTTTACTTGTTCTCCATGACCGTTCGGATAAGAATCTGCTTAATATTATAGCAATTGCTGAATTCAAATAACAAAATGTGATCTGTCCTGACTGTAAAAATATCAACAATACAAATTGAAATTGTTTTTCTACAAATTAATTGTATTAACTCAGTCACAAACACCTAAAAGAATATTTGAAACTAGTAATATACATATTGTTTATCCTTATAAATTATTTATTATAAGTGATGTTGCCTTTGTTTCTTAATTAAATTTAATTAGTAACTGCTTAAATTGTAAATAAAAATCCGATGTCATATTTTAATTATAAGAAATAAATTTCACTTGTAATTAAAATAAATAGATTCTCTATAATGGGTTAGGTTTACGAGCCATTGCAAATGGTCTATAATATTTTAGTCCATTTTTCAAACATTGTTGTGATTAGAAATTCATGCTTATTGTCTCGTTGTTAGGGTCTGTATCAGATTAGCTGTTACTTTTGTTTTGTCTGTGTACACTGGCTACTTCTTGGAAACGTCAATGTCAGAGCGACATTGACAGCTGTCAAAGGCGATGTCCCGTAGAGTGTATTTATATGGAGATTTATTGTGACATGTAGAGTATATTATTGTTAATATTAAAGATTTTAGTGTATATTGTTTGTTTTATTTATGTTTTTGCCCTTTGACAATAAAGAGAAAGCAAATAAGGGTCATATCTTTCTTTATTTTTGTGTGATTAGACAAAGTTAGAGTATACGAATTTCATCTTCCTTCTCATTAGGTATTTATTGTGTCACTTCAGGCCAGACCCGCCTAGTCTAGTATTAATAACTCTATGATATAGTTACCAGTTGTCTGTTACACAAGTATTAGGTTACTATGTTTGGGGATGGATAACAGAGTGTAAAATCGCTTTATGTTTAAGGCTACTTAAATTATTGCCTCGTACACCAACAAGAAAATAAAAATAAGTTTTTTGAGAAATTAAAATAAAACAATGATTAAATTTATCATAATTTGGACCTAACAATTTATCTTGTTCTAAAACAAAAAAGTAATAGGAACATTTATTGACTTTAAAATTTATGACTCAGATGTATTGGCATGGCAACGAATTTGTTTTGTTCATGACATATGTATGTGTAGATGTTTTAAAGAGGCTGTACACAAGAGACAATATTATTAAAGTTATTTTTATACCTTTTTAATGTTTTATACATTAATTTTACCTTATACACAGTCAACTAAATAGTAAACAGTTTTTGTGTCAATAATGGATGCAGGTGATCTTATCGCACGCGAAAATGAATTCAAAAAACTTAATAAACAGTTGGAGAAGAAAACGGAGAGTTTGATGAAGGAAATTGAAAACGTCATGGTTTGGGTTTTGTATTATGTGTAATTCTTAAGTAATTTAATTAACTATACCTCGTTTATAAAGTATAATTGAGTGAGTGCAAGTATAACGCATGAGAATGGATTGTGCTTCTACACTTAGCATTTCATAAATATTAAAAAAAGTGGAATTCACAAAGTAACATCTTCTATAAATTGTATAGGTATGTGTTGTTAGAACTAAGGCATTGTATTAAATAGTATTAATACTATAGTTTTTTTCTAATTTACAGCAAAAACAAGATATATTTTCAGAATTTAGCAAGCTTACTTTGAGTCCAGTGCATAGAACAACAAAGAAACACTGCTGTGGTAATCTGGTGTCATTACCAATATTAACACCAGAGACAAAGGTTGCGCATAATCAACCTATAACAAAAGTTCAACACATAGATAATAGAAGAGATTCGAATTTGGAAAATAATTTAAAATTTGAAAAAGGAACTCAAATTGGTACAACGAATACAGAAAACCAGACGCATACAAAGTGTAACTGTAATTGTTACATACTGTCTAGTACTAAGAAAGAAAATGAAGATATTGAATTTTTGTATGCATTTGTATCTGTTAGTGTTAAGGATAAAGTATTGCCGCCATCTTTCTTGAAAGGTAAAAGTAAAGTCGTCAATCGTTTGGATTAATTATTTACTACCTTATTTAGTTTTTTTTTCGTTTTTTAATGTAGATTTATAAAAAATATATAACAATAAGAACATTGTCTTATTTAGATGGATACCTTGCATATAATAGTTTTCCCATCACCTCTATCGGACTGTCTACTTTTTAGTTTGTTTGCTCACGAGAAACTTAAAAACTACTGAACATATTTTTGCGCGACTTTCACCTATACCTACAGAGTGATTCTCGACAAAGGTTTAAACACTTAAACCTTATACTTAGGAATATACACAAATTCAAACGTAATAATAAAATTATTTTGATATAATCCGCGATAAAGTATATAGAAAATATATATAGTGCTAAATCTATAGTGGACTTTCCGTTTTTCATACCCGATACATGCAGGATTCGTAAAAACTCGTGCACAAACCTCCACACCACCGCCACCACAATACACAAAATCGCAGACCTTTGCGATTTTGTCGTGGAGTCTATCTCCTGATGATGCTTCGGTTGCGGGGCGAAACGATTGTTGAGTTTGTGATAGTGAACATGTGTAGTGCTTGTGTATTGTGATGGCGGTGGTGGAGGTTTGTGCATGTGTTGTTTACGAATCCTGCATGTATCGGGTATGAAAAGCGGAAGGTCCACTACACATTTAGCAATATATATATTTTCCATTTACTTTATCGCGGATTATAGCAAAATAGTTTTATTATTACTTTTGTGTTTATTGTGAATTAATTGAAATATGATAATTGTATTCCGAAAAAAATCAATCCGCCTGCGCGAACTGAGGTATAGTAGGTAGTATAATTTATGTTTTATAGAGCTAGAAAAAAGTCCGCGTGATTGCAAATATATCTATCTTTTAAAGATAACTTATTGTTTCAATGCATTTTTTTTTTAATGATCACGTACAACGCGGTATTAGAAATGCCATATAGACGGTTATAGTAAGTCTTATTAATATTATGATTCACACAATATTACTTAAATGGAATTTAAACTAATGTCAGAAAAAATATTCACAGAGAGAGATAAAGCGAAACAGGAACTTGTGTAAAGTCTACTTTTTTTCGTTTGTGTAAACTGACGATAAATGGAAATATAACACACTATAATACAACACATAATACAAAAATAAAACATGTATAATATAAAAATAAAATGAATATATATAGCTATATACATATAGAATATTATATAAAATTAAATATATTACAATAGCAGGCAAATTAAATTATAGTATAATATTAAACATCGATTTCTATAAATATATTGTTGTAAATATATTAGCTAGATAATTATTTCATACTCGGACTTCCCTCGACAGGGATCCGGCAGAATATCAGCGTTGTTGGTATTATTTTACCTCTAGTATTAAGCTGAGCCAGAACCTTGTCATTGGCACGACACATTCTAAATTTACTTTCTATATAATGTCTGTTGTTATTGCTCTCTGTATGTAACCTGTTTATTTTGTGTTGTGTGAATGAATAAAGCTATTCTATTCTATTCTAATAATTCATTCTCAATATATTTTCAGACAATGCGACAGTTGAGAGTGTATGTAAGTTTCTATCAGCAAAAGTCCAATTAATGCAAGAACAAATCGATAAATTACAAGCTACTGTAGACAAAAAGGTAATTAAAAAAAATATTAAACTGAATTACAAGGAGTGTGACACATGGGTTGAGGAACTGATGGGTTCCTTAAATTATGATAAACATAAAATAAGTAAAAGTAAAGTAGCGGCCCGTTACAACCGCACTGCTGGGAATAGGCCTCCTCTCTCGGTTTCTGGGGAGAGAAGGGTTGGAGCTAAGACCTACCACGCTGCTCCAATGCGGATTGGTAGGTTACACATATCTCCAGAATTCTCAAGAGATATGCAGGTTTCCTCACGATGTTTTTCCTTCACCGACAAGCGTGTGATAAATTGCAATTATCAATTAGACACATGAGTTTTAATAGAAAAACTCATTGGTGCCTGCCCGGGTTTGAACTCGTGTTTCCCTCGAAAGAGTCGCACGGTCTCACCGCTGGACTATCACAGCTCCCTAGAACGTAGAACATACATTTCGTAATATATTTACGAATATATTACGTATGTGTCTTCAGACATTGATCACTTGGGTGCTTTCAAAAAAGGAATTCGAACTCAACTCTTCCAGCAAACTAAGAGTCTCCTCTACAATTAAAAAAAATCATTTTTCAGGCGAAGCAATGTGAGAATCATATGACTCAGCTCGCTGAACTAGAGTCCGAGCGCCTCACTTTGCTCAATAAAGCCAACAATATGAGAGCCGAAACAGCTGATATGAGGGCCAAATACACAGCTATACAGAACAGACTAAATGTGAGCAAACCAGCTTTAAATTTTTCTATCGTTTGCGATATCTAAATAGGAAAGTAAGTAAAAGTGTGAATAAGTGAATATCGGACCCATAGAGTTATTATACTAGAGTAAGGAAGTAGGCCCAAATTGTATCATCGATAATTATTACAAAACAAAAGTCTCCAAAAGCTGTCTGTATGTGGTCGATTTTTCAACACGGATTTTTTACAGTTTTTACTTAAAGGTAGTGCAATTCTTCGGGTAGGTTTAGATCAGTGATTCCCAAAGTGGTCTATTTCGACCCCTAGGGGTCTATGACAACCTGCAAGGGGTCTACGTCAGCGAAAAAAAATTTGGGGGTCCATGAAATGAAAATGGGGGTCCACGATAGTCGATCTCAACACATACACTGATAGTACCTATTTACTTACATCATACTATCTTATAATATCAAAACATATACATTATTTATAAAAGTACCTATGAAGTAAAAAAATATTATATATGTTTATAAAATTGTGTAAGTTGTAGGATGTTGGTAATCGCTTTGTGATCGCAATACATTTTGAACTGCAATGATATTACTGCAATGATCGTTCGTGCAGTAATTTTGCTTGTCCCTTTTTACAATTTATCTTACTATTTATTGAGTTACAGAAGCATTTATTTTCAATAACTTTTGTATTCGGAATCAATAAGTTTGTATACAGTTTTAAGGTATATAGATAATAAAGTTTAAGATTTTATTTCATTCCACACTTTTATTGAAAACGTCCCATACTTAATTTTTTTCCTTTATAACAAGCTATTTACATGCTAAATTTAAGATATGTAGTCCTTAACCTTAAAATGAAAAACATGTATATATATAGAGAGAGAGAGAACCATCTTTGTTATCTACGAAATCTCCATAGTTATATTTTTTATGTAAAATATATAGATTAGCTAAGTATAATGAATAACTTAACAAGTCCAAAACGCAACTTAACAAGTCCAACTTTTCAGACCTAAATAGGTTTACGATTAGTATACGTTTGAGAGAGTTATTTAAATATTCACAAGTGTTTATGTACGATATAAAAGATTTATCGACTTCACTAAACTGACTTCACTTGGCTGGCCCGTTGGCGCAGTGGGTAGTGACCCTACCTTCAGCTCCGCGGGTCGTGGGTTCGATTCACACCGAGAGCCAACATTTTCTATAAATAATTTGTTTGTTCTTCGAACCTGGGTGTGTATTTGTATTTAAGTATGTATTTAAAATTATATATGTATATATCTACCAGTTGTCTATCACCCATAACACAAGTATTAAGTTACTTACTTTGGGGATAGATGACCGTGTGTGTAAGTGTCCCACATATTTATTTATTTATTTATTTTATTTATTCACCATATAGATAAGGCAATCTTATAATGCCTATTATGATTAAACATATAAAAGGACGTGAGTCGACGTACCGATATATTCACGCCTGGTGCTGCCTGGATATAATGTTCGTTACTTGTCAAATGACCTCTATTTTCTACTCAGGAGAAAGAACGACTGTACAAAGAGCAACGCAGTGCTGCAGACAAACTTACGACACAGTTAAAGCAAGTGAAATGTAAGAATGCAAGCTTAGAAGCGAGATGCGCTGCCCAAGAGGAAACCATAGCTAGCCTCAAACAGCAAATTGAAATAGCTAAACTGACTGAAAAGGTATTACTTTAAAATAACTTACTGTATTATATCAGCAGAAACTGTGATAGTCCAGTGCGGAGAACGTAGTGGAGCAGCGTGGTAGGTCTTAGCTTCAACCCTTCTTTCCAGAAAAGGAGACAGGAAGCTAATGCCCAGTAGTGGGATAGTAACAGGCCCTTAAGTTTTTACATAAGTTTCATAATACAACGATATTTTTCCTTTACACTTATCTATACTTATTATAAATAAAGTCCCAAAAAGCTGTCTCTTCTCAAAATCTACTGAACGGATTCTTGTACGGTTTTCATCTAAAAGATAGTATAATCCGGATTGTTCAAGTAAATAGTACATATCGGTATTATGTCAATTGTGGTAAAGAGATCGCGCAGTTGTTAAAAAACTTGCTTGCTGGGAGCTTTAGTCGCGTACGCTGCGTAAACCAGCAGAGATACGCTAAAATGACGTACTAGAGAATTGTAGATCTATAAAACGACTACAAAAACGTCCGCAATAGTATCTCTCTCTCTCTTATGGTTAACTCAAAATAACTACTTTTATGTTTAAAATTTGAATTCTAGAAAAAAATTGTGACACGCTGATTTCCATGCGGGCGATGCCGCTGGCACAGCTAGTTCAATAAAAAATAAGAATCAATTTTCTCAAAAGTCAGCTCATTTACTCCTTTTCCACAACTTATCACAATGACGGTCACAATGTTTTTTTTATATTATTGACCTAACTATTTTGAGGAGATTTTATTTGAAATATGTTACAATATAATTTGCATACCTAAAGTAAACCCCTAAATATTTAAGCTTTACTCGCTTTTGAGCTTGGGTGCTTTCAAAAGTCATCACGGCTAGGCTCAAAAACCATCATGGCTATTTTTACTAACTAACTGAATAACTAATTGTGCGGCCACAGGAAGCAGAACACAACAGTTAAAAAAATGCTCCTATCGCCACCAACCTATACGGATCATCCGCTGGGTCATTCTAAAGGTTGTCGAAAATTTCGTTAAAATTGGTCCAGCTGTTTGGGAGTGTATAAAGGACATACAAAGAAACATTCACTTTTAGATATTATTATGTAGAACATAGTTTTCTGTCTTTTCATTTTTTTGAATAAAATTCATCTATTTCAGGAATTTCGTGCCTCAACCCGTACCCTTTCCGCATCGCATGAAACCAATATCCAGCGTCAGGAGGCACGTGTCAAGGCTTTAACTTTGCGAACGGACAGACAGACAGCACTCATAGACAACTTGAAGAAGCAAAACGCGCTGCTCCTAACTGACGGCGCTATAAAGGCGTTGGAGAAGGATTACTGGGAATTTCTGAAACGGGACTTCTAACACATTCGTAATTTTATGATTACCACATTTATAATTGTTGTCAAAATGAGCAATACTTGTAATAAACAGATTTTTATGACTTTTATTTTCTTTAAAATTTGAATGTTTTCTATAAATTATCCACATCAAAATCATGAAGTTATTACAGAAACTATGACAAAACTACTTTGCTATAATCTGCTCGGGTTAATCGGCAAAATTCACGTACCTTACACATGCAGGACAAGTTACCACATGCAAGACAAGTTACCACATGCATCCCAGGATGCCTCCACCAGCAACAATGCACACAAGCAATACCAACAACCACAATAAAATCTCGACGATCGTTTCGTCCCTAAACCGAAGCATCATCAGGAGGATAGGCTCCACGACAAAATCCTGCATGTGTTCTTTGCATGCATTCGCTTAACCCGCGTAGACTATAGCAAAGTAGTTCTGTTATAGTTTTTGTAATGTGGAATTCCGCAAATTAAAGCCTGCTTCTACAAATCATGAAATTATTAACATAGAGTAGGGGTGTCATAGATAAACCTGCGAGGATGAGTGTCCAACAAATAATAAAATGAGAGAACCATACTTAAGTTACATATTTTAAATACAACCTCCTTCATATAGTTGGTCGATAATATAAAAAAACATTGTCACCTTCATTGTATGTTGATTTGTTAAAAGAGATTAAATGGGTTGACTTTTGAGAAAACTGCTTCTTATCTATTGATATGTCTAAAGGAAAAATATCGTCGTTATACTTATTTTTGTCGTATCTCACATAGACCCCTCTTCTTTCTTTTTTGGAGAGAAGGGTTGGAGCTAAGTCCTACCACGCTGTTCAAATGCCAATGGGTAGGTCACACATATCCCCAGAAATTTGTGAAGATATGCAGGGTTCCTCACTTTGTTTTCCTTCACCGTGTGATATATTGGAAATATCAATAAGAAACATAAGTTTTACAGTAAAACTCATTGGTGCCTGCCCGAGGTTTAAGATACTGGCGTGGTGTGTCGTAACGACGAAGATTAGTTAAGTAACGGCCTGTTACTATCCCACTGCTTGGCATAGGCCTCCTCACTCCGTTTTTTGGAGAGAAAGGTTGGAGCTAAAACCTACCACGCTGCACACCAATCCAATGCGGATCGGTAGGTACATATCCCTAGAATTCTCTAGAGAAATGCAGGTTATTTCACGATGTTTTCCTTCACCGAAAAGCATGTGATAAATTGCAATTATCAATTAGACAAATAAGTTTTAATAGAAAAACTCATTGGTGGTCACTTTTTTTTTAACAGGCAACAACCCTTTATGGGTACCACCGCCCGACGGGGACAGGCGGTGGTTATGTCGGACTCGCACCGACTAAAACGAACTGTATGCTCCACCACGCTACCGATGGCGGGGACAGGGTACCTTATTTGACCCCATCCCCACCAGCAGCAACTCTGATCCCAGAAATACTGGGTCGTGCAGACTCTACCTCGAGAAGGAAGAAACACCCACGCATATCATATGTGATTGCCCTGCGCTGATTTATTAACGACACTCTCCTAGATTCGTAATATTTACGCCCTAAAGAGGCGAAAGATGTCGCTGCCAAGAAGATTCTGAATTCTGGCAGCGTTTAAGCAGTGGCGATCACAACAGTCAAAATAATACTGGACCTTAAGGCCATTCATATCCGCTTCTCCTAGAAGAAGAATAATCCCAATGCAACTAACGGTGGCTACTACATGAAGTAATAAGAAAAAGTGTATATTGTCCAGTACGAATATCCCCGTCCCCTTAACAACTAGCTTCCCCAAATAATCCAGAAGCACTATCGGCCGACACTCGACGTACATTAACGATAAGCGGCCCACTAATGCACTGTATTACCTAAAACTATGACTGGACTGTTGTGGGAGCCGAATTTAGAGACTAGATCTAACGCGTGGCTTTACCTTCAGCTACAATGTGTCCGAAGTTCGTGTATTTTAGGCTTATCACTCAATCATTACAGCAGTTATTAAACACTGTTAAAAAGAGGCCGATATAAAAGTCTACTACACTGTTGAGGATTACTTAGATGATAAGAATGCGGTTATAGCTACCCTTCGACCCTGTACAAGACAGCAATGGCTAAATGTAACTAGTAGTAGGAATTATAATTTGAAAAGAGCAACCGCCGAGTTTCTTGCTGGCTCTTCTCGGTAGGAACAGCTTTCCAAACCAGCAGTAAAGTTGACGATTCAAAAGCACACAAAATTTAAAAGTTTACGTGCTTACGAATTAGTCAGTTTAAATCGTTTAAAAGCCTTAAAGTAGGGAAATATCGCCACCATTTACAAGCTGATTTTTATATAATATCTAAACCAGTTCTAGAATATGAATCATATCTATGTAGTGAATTTTTTTTAAAACACGTGTTTTAGACTAGGAATAGGTGTAAATGTTAAAATACACATTCTATTTAACAGCAATACCGGCACATAAGTCAATATTAGGCCGTTCGTTTAAGCAAACTAGAGCATTTTTTATGCATTTTCCTTAGCAATGTAAAATTTAAACCCATTTATCTCAAAACGTTATTTTTTTTAGTTACAGTACGAAAGTCTACCCTTCTGTAGTGATGGAATTTGATTAAAGCCGGAAACATCTGGAAGATGACCGGGTTAACAGAGACAGCTAACGGTATAATAAACATAGCCGGAGTAAAATGATCTAGAACAGCACAAAATAGAAAAAAATGGAAAGACATGGATGACACCTGCTAAGGTGTACCGTTTATGGGTGTTCAAATTATAAAACGGAAATAAAAAAACAGAAAAAAAAACAGTGACAAATTTATTAAAACAAAACTGAAGCCATTGATAATATTGTTAATAATAACTAAACAGACTGACATTTTTTTTTGGAATAAAAGGCTTAATAAAAAAAATAGATAGGGTATTAGGGTTCAAATTGATTTAACCAAACACATTGTGACTGCAGATTTACATTTAGAACTTAATTCTTCCACACAGGTAACAGGTGAGTTTTTGTAATAATTTTAAACCTTTAATCATCATCCTCCTGCCCTTTTCCCACTCTACGTGGGGTCGGCACAACATGTTACAAACATGTTGTCACATAATTTATCTACGTATAATACGATCGGGCTGACGTCACCTTACCTTAGTTTTTTTACGACCCCTCGCTAAGAAATAGGGCGGTCTTTTCTATTCAATCAGATACCACACGGTGGGTCGTCGTCGTTTCGTCGTCAGCCGATGGACGTCCACTGCTGGACATAGGCCTCTTCATGGGATCGCCACACCACACGATCTTGCGCCGCCTGGATCCAGTGGCTCCCTGCGACCTTTTTGAGGTCGTCTGTCCACCTCGTAGGGGGGGTCACGGTGGGTCAACCTGCCTTAATTGCCTTTTACGACCCCTCGGTAAGAAATGAGGGTGGTCTATTTTAATCAGCCGGATACCACACGGCGAGTCGACTTACCTTAGTCGTCGCTTACGACACCTCAGTATGAAAAAAGAGAACCCACGGCATAATTTTACACCTTTAATATTCCTATTTATAAGGACAGACGTACAAAACTTTTTACCGTAAACATACGTACTTATAGTTAATAATTATCCGCTGTAGATAGCCGACGGTCATCTATTTAGTCTGTTTGCATTCACTTACCGTCACTTAGCGTCAATTACTGACCGCCGATAACATACCGTTAATTCTATTGATATCGCTTTCATAATCTGCGCTACCGGCTTAACGATAATAGATAGTGTTTTTACACGCTTTTTATTAGTTTCAACTGTGTGTATTTTTTTATAGGATAAGGCTAGCGCCTGTCTGCAATCTCACCTGATGAAAAGCCAAAGGTGCAGCCTAAGGTTTGAAAACATGTTTTAAAACATGTTATTAAATAATTTGTTTTACGACCTTACCTTACTACGCACGTATCTTAGTCGCCTTTTACGACACCTTGGTAAGAAATGAGTGTGCTCTATTTTACTCAGCCGGATACCACACGGCACTTACCTTAGTCGCCTTTAACGACACCTCGGTAAGAAATGACTGTGGTCTATTCTACTCAGCCGGATACCAAACGGCACTTACCTTAGTCGCCTTTAACGACACCTCGGTAAGAAATGAGGGTGCTCTATTCTACTCAGCCGGATATCAAACGGCACATACCTTAGTCGCCTTTTACGATACCTCGGTAAGAAATGAGGGTGTCTGTCCTACTCAGCCGGATATTATTACTACTATACTATTCAATTAACTACTATCATTGCAAAAAAGCTCTCGCGCGTTCATGAAGCCGTGCTTTTTCATGTTTTCAATAAATGTTAAATTTACATCCATACAGGGCCATAATATAACAATGCATATACCGGATATATAGAACAGATAGGCGCGATTAAAACAATTAACAGGAGAGAGGGCGCATGATGTCGGTGCCATCGTTGAGAGGTAGCGGGTTATAGGATATTTCAGTTTGTTATTTATTCTACTATAAATAAACCTATCCTAGCAGTATTACCATGGGTGACGCAACCGCATGTCGTAAGGATGCTTTTAAATCGTGATATCATCTTAAAGGGTCTCGACTAAAAATCACCGCTGTAGTCGGCACTGCAGCTCAATGCTGAGGCGACGACCTTTCAGCTAAATACTTTAACAGTTCTTTAAATTGTTGAATTATGGTAAAAAAGTTTATGACTATAATATATATATTTAAGACTGTGTATGTATTTTTGGCTGAATAAATCTTATTATTATCATCATTATTATTATTAAATATATAGGCTCCGTATTGCAGGAATCGAGGGGAATGGACCATGCCGTGAAAACACGCATCAGCGCAGCTTGGGCAAAATGGAGGGACCTGACCGGTGTTTTGTGTGATCGGAGGATGGCGCTTAAGCTCAAGGGGTTCATCTACAAGAGCATTATCCGACCAGTACTTTTATATGGCAGTTAAACATGGCCAGCCTTAGCACGGCATGTGCAGTTTCCGCGTCACGGAGATGATGCTACGATAGATGTGCAATGTCACAAAAAGAGATCGCAATGATTACATCCGCAGTAGGCTCAGTGTTCGTGACAACGGAGAAAAGATGTAGGAAGCCCGCCTTCGTTGGTATGGTCGTGTAGCACTTAAGCTACAAAGTTATGCCGGACAGATGTGGCCCAGTTTAGTAGTCTCTGGATCTAGACACCACGGCCATTCAAAAAAACTTGAAATTGTGAATGCCTACATGTGAGCCAACATTTTACATAGGTTGGACGTTCAAGATCGGGGAAAGTGGGGGCAAAGGAATAGGAAAGCGGACCCCGGGTCTTATCCGGGATAACGCTAAGATGAAGAAGATGAATTAAACAGAAATAATTTTTAATTGCATTTTATCGGATCGGGAATAAGTAAAAACTCATAAGTGAGAGTGAGAGATTCTAACAAAGAAGTAAATGCAAACAAAACAAGTACCGAGTGTAGACTCAGAGCTGATAGCAGATGGCGTGGCAGGCCACGCAGCGCTGGGTTGATGAGATCAGACGACAATGAAGTCGGGTCTGGATAAAACGGGCACAAAACCGTCTAGAGTGGACTGAAAAAAGGATACTATGATGATGAAATGCAAACGAAGTCGCGTGTAAAGTAGTAAAGCTAGTAAATAAATGACAATCGCTACCGCTTGTGACTTGTTTGTAACGCTTTCGGGCGGGTAATTCGTACGGTAATGGCTCCCCCGGCAGATCTTTAATCTGATCGCTAATTGGATGGGCTTCAGGGACGGACTGGTGCTGTGTTTTGTTGGGTATTGTTTCTTAGTAACACGAAATAATGTTGAACGCTTTTGCGATTGAACTCCCATACTATATTTCAATATAGGGTTTTCGGGTGTTATAAATACTTTTTTATAAAGATTACATTCATCTAAAGTAAAGGCTGCCTTTGATGGCTCCCTTCATAAATGTACCAAGAAGGCAGCCGTTCGGAAAGAATGGCATTGAATTGTTAAGCGTGCTTAAACCCTCAACTGACGACCACGACCGCTCTGCCAAGAGTTTAGCGACCAAGAATAAGAACAAGAGCATTCATACAAAGTTACTATATAGAAAACTAGCTAAGTCAGCGGCTTCGCCCGCGTGGAAATCAGCGTGTCACAATTTTTTTCTAGAATTCAAATTTTAAACATAAAAGTAGTTATTGTGAGTTAACCGTGAGAGATAGAGACATGCTATTGCGAACTTTTATGTAGTATTTTTATAGATCTACAATTCTCTAGTACGTTATTTTAGCGTATCTCTGCTGGTCTACGCAGCGCACGCGACTAAAGCTCCCAGCAAGCAAGTTTTTTAACAACTTCGCGATCTCTTTAACACAATTTACATAATACTAGATATGTAGATATGTATGTAATATATATATAATATGTATGTACTATTTACGTGAATAATCCGGAAGTATTGCATTAACCTTTGGTGAAAACCGTACAAAAATCCATTCAGTAGATTTTGAGAAAATCGATTACATACAGACAGACAGCTTTTTGGGACTTTGTTTTATAGTAAGTATAGATGCGCAAGGACGTATGTAAAGACTTTATGCTTAAAATTATAAATGGAAAAAAAATTGTCCTTCAATTGAAACAGGATTTTGAAAATAAAGGCCTTTATTCTTCGAAAGTAAGGCATGAAACTTTCAGATTCTACGAATATTTTTTAATTTACCGTGAACCATGAATATCTTAATCTTTATTCTTTGAAAAAGAGATAAAGCTCATAGTTAATGAAATTAGGCGTTACTTTGCGGGGATCCATAATACAAAAGTAATAATAAAATTATTTTGCCATAATCCGCGATAAAGTAAATAGAAAATACATGAATCTAGAGTGGTCTTCGTTTTCATACCTGATGCATACAGGGATCCCAAAAACACATGCACTAAAAACCTCCAACACCGGCACCACAATACACAAGCACTACACATCATTATCACAAACTCAACAATCGTTTCGCCCCGCAACTGAAGCATCATCAGGAGATCATTGACGTAATTGTCGTCACATTGGGAAACCTGCATGTATCAGGTATGAAAACGGATGGTCCACTCTTAATTTGGCATTATATAGATATATTTCGTAAGTATATTGTAAGGTTGTAATTATAATGATCTTCCGTTATGGCCGATGCAGCAATTACATGCAAAACTTTCTGCCAGTTTCCTGTTGACATTCAACAAATTATTATCTATGTACTTACCAGTGTCATTCCCAAATTTACTTTGATTCCTTTACCTCTAAAGCTGTACATCTGTGGAATGCACTTCCCACAGAAATAAGGCATTCTTAGTCACTTCCTATATTTAAATATAAACTTAAAGCTCACTATTTCTCTCTGTAAACCATTTAATTTATTTTTCGTTTATTATTTTTTTTCCTCCTTAGTCTATTTTTTTTTATGTATTTATATTGTATCTATTATATATTTATATGTATGTTTATATATATATATATATATATATATATAATCTATTTAGTATATGTATATAAGTATAGAGATGCAAGTAGATTTAGTACGTTTTCTTTTTGCACACTCGCCACTTTCTTTTCTATTATTACAAGGTATGCCTGGAAGAGATCACTATTCAGTGATAAGGCCGCCCTTTGTACATATACATAAGGTTAATTCTAAGTTATCATGTGTTTTTGTATGTTTTATGTTTTGTGCAATAAAGTTTATATCCATCTATCTATCTATCTACCCATTATATATAGCAAAATTCTAAGGTTGTAGTTAAGTTAAAGGTTAGATTGTTTAGTACAAATGACACTTATAACTTAAGGCAGACTCAATTTGGAACCCAGTGCCTCTACGAAGCAACCAACCAACGTCGCTTTGATACTATGTACGGCGAATCATTTAGTAAAGTAAAACACATAAAAGTAACAAACGATCCATTAAGGTACTTGCGAGATCAAATCCCCCTATTGGTACATAATGTTGGGTACATCTGAAGTGGCAGTTAGCGAGTGCAATAAGCACCGTTTTAACTAATCATCGCAATTAAGAAGCGGCGGTCTTTGGGGAGATGTAGTTAAGAAGACCACCGTGTTAATTAATTGTTACACGTATTTCAAATACAACCTCCTTTAAATAGTTAGTTAAACTTATAACTTCAATAATATAAAAAAACATTGTCGTCGTCAATGGGACAAATTGTTGAAAGAGAATAAATGAGTCGACTTTTGAGAAAATTGCTTCTTGTTTATTAAATAAATATAAAGGAAAAATATCGTTGTTATAATATCTAATGCTAAATGTAGAGTATCCACCATCACCTTACCATACACAAGTTCTGCACACTGGTAGTGAATACACTACCACAACTTCAATAATCGTTTCACCCCTCTATAGGAGATAGAATCCACTACAAAATCAGAAAGCATGTCTTGTGGCATATAAAAAAATTAAATATAAAAATTGTAAATTATAAAATAGTGCACGATTTCTCAGCTTATTCAGCACAAATAAATACTCAGTAAGTTTAAGAGTTTGTAGTAAATATATGAAAAACAATTTACAACTTATCAATTCAATATTTCTCGTTATCTAAATAATAATCCACAGCCAAAATTATACAGAGAGTTGTGGATTCGAATTTAAGTTAAATATTTTGCTAGCTAATTTTTTCTTTCCTCTTTGACTTGATGTTGCAATTGTAACATAAAGTCAAAATACACCAGAGGTTGCTTAGGTTCTTCTTCGTCGATACGTTCTTGTCAGAGCGGTCGTGGCCGTCACGCAGTTGAGATACGCATATCGCTCGCCTTACGATGTGTCGCCATTTGTGTCTATTCACCGTCTTTCTGGCCTTGCTCAGATAGAGATTGCTTAAATATATGATTGCTTAATTACTTTGTATCATTCATTTATGTACTTATTTTGTGCGCAATGGAATACGAAGAATTGCTGCCCAGATCGTCATACATCAAAGCTTGTTTGCTTCAGAAAATGAGTGAAAGATGACTTAAACAAGAGAGTTAATCAAACCAACAAATCTAAAACCGGTTAACTCGTTTGGCAGCAGATACTTGAAACTTATATAGCTTTTTGTATTAAGGATTAATAAAGAACGCAGTGGGCTCTTGTACTATAAACGGTGGGCGAGCGGTGTAGGAACGAATTAAAGACGCTTACGTGCTTAGCATTCGTTCTGATTGCTTCTCTACGTGATGGAGCAAGTGCTGTGTATAATATACACCCAGTAATGTACTAACATACGTTGGATTACAGGTAATTAGACAAGGAAGCAGACGGTACGAAATATTTACTTAAATTACTCTGTTTACATTACATTTATTACATTAAAGCAGTTTACAAAAAGATACAGTAAACGACTAAATTAGTTATAACTATTATTTGAAAAGAGCAACCACCAAGATTCTTGCTAACTGTTCTCGGGACGAACAGCTATCCGAACCAGCAGTAAAGTTGACGATTCAAAAGCACTTGTAGTACAATTTTACTTGAACAAAGAATATTTTTAATTTGAATTTTTCAAAATGTCCTTTTTGTACGTTATATACATCGTTATTTTTCAATTCAATTTTAGAACTTTCTTATTTGAGCAACTCAGTCAATCCACCTCGACACTAAAAATGATATTGCTGTACCATGTAAATGTTTGTCTAGTATCTTAAAAACGACCTTAGCTCTATATTTTATTAGTGATATAATCTGTCGATAACAAAATTCTAGAAGGATTGTCTTTACATTCCATAAACAAATAGATACCTAAAAAAACATTCATTCCAAATTCAAAACAATTTATGATAGGAATGGCTTGTGGTGTGCGAGCGAGATAGTAGATGAGCGAAAGAGAGGCACTAGCCGTTAATCAAGTGCTGTTGTTCCCAATGAAAGAACAGGGACGGATTTGCACTTACTAAATTGGATTTTTTTAGCTCATTGATGAAGAAACATGCCCACTGCTGGAGATGTTTAGTTTTGTTATTGTTGGCAGGTAGAGCATGAGTTTTGACGAATGTAGCAGTTATGAGAACCGATAGTAGGTACACTCTACATTTTTTTATCGTGGATTATAGCTACATAATATTTTCATTACTTTTGTATTATGGATCTCCGCAAAGTAACGCCTAATTCTATAAATTACTTCAATAAGTTCATAAAAACATGCAATTGGAGAAATTAAAAATTGATAATGTCGAAAAAACTAAAGTAAATCCCATGAACACGTCTCGGAGGAAGTGATTGTCGCTTACAAGCTAAATTGTGTCAGTATTTATCGGAAGATAAAATCATCCCAATCACACTGTAATTTCGGAATCATTTGACACATGTCACGCGGCGAGACATGTGTCAGATAGCGTCGGTAAGTATGAATTATTTGCTTTTTAATATCCCCGGTTATCTTTGCGACATGTTTGTACAATCACTGTGATAGACGCGACTTTGTCCGCATCACAAGCTGAATTATTGACATGTTATCGCTTAATATCATTATTAAAAAGAATATATAACATAATTCCTCAACAATATCTAGAGCTGCCTTTACACAATTTCAAAAAAATATCTTAAAACAATATCAATACTAGCTGTTCCGGTGATTTTCCCGCATTGGAATGTGTGTTTGTGACAGTTTTTCCTGTTTCTATTTACTTAAAGTTGTAATGTATCTATTAAGTTAAACCTTCCTCAACTGTTTTAGATTTGATTAATTCGATAACCCATCGAAAGACAGCTTTTGTAGACTTTGTTTTATAATATGTACATATTTTATAATATGTATAGACTATATAATGCATACTAGAGCTAAAAATAAGTCACAGCTCCAACTATTTAAAATTGCTTGTTTCGTATTCGTTGTGTTCCGTATTCGACGTACTCCAGATTTGTCGTAATCCAAATTCATAGTAATACAGAGGAATTTCCCTGTATTTTTTTTACTAGCCTGTTGGCGCAGTGGGTAGTGACCTTGCCTTCAGCTCCGAGGGTCTCGGGTTCGATTCCCACCGATAGCCAACATTTTCTATAAACAATTTGTTGGTTTTTCGAGCCTGGGTGTATATTTGTATTTAAATATGTATTTAAAATAATATATGAATGTATATATCTACCAGTTGTCTCTCACCCATAACACAAGTATTAAGTTACTTACTTTGGGGACGGAGGGTACCACCGTGTGAGTGTCCCATATATTTATTTATTTATTTTTAAAAAATATTAACTAAAAATATTAAAACATGCATTTTTGCAATGTGCTTTATTTATTATATATTTATTTATTCGGATCTTCAACAGCATTACACGATAAATCTAACATATATCCCATATAATTTTAAATTAAGTATGTAGTACCAATTATAGAAGAACACATCATTCTTAGTTACAAAGTCATAAAATATAAAGCTAAAAATAAACACTAGAGAATAATGAACATAGAAAAAAAGGAGAAAACAACAACATTAAGGCTCAACTATTATAACTATGAAATTAAAATTTTGGAACATTGTTTCATGAACGATGAAAGCCCATCGCAGCCAATGTCCGGCGATAATGTGTCCTTTGTGCAGATATTGTATAAGCGCGATATACGTGATATTGGGTTATTCTGCCCCAATTTCGTTCTAGAAAACTTGGTCTTAAAGAACGGACATGAAAATGCGAGTAGGATTTCGAGGTACGTTAATACTAAATCTACTTAATAGTTCAGAAGCATCTATTTTCCATTGAATATTTTATGTAGAAATTTCATGTCAAGTATAGTTCTTCGGATGTGGGAGACTTTTTACTAGTTCAATTTATAGTTTGTTATAAGTTTAAGTTAGAGGGCCCCGGGGCGCTGCCCAGTCCAACCCTTTGGTAGCTACGCCACTGTGCACACTGTACAACAGCAGTCTCGGATATCTCTAAACAATCTTATTTATATAGTAACAGTTCCGTACTATCTTTCGCTATAACCTTTGAAGGAATATGAAATATTATAAATACATCTCACTAGTCCGGCACTTCGATAGATCGTCACGTCCAATAATCTGGCATCTTGGAGCCACCAACTACTACCACAACTATAAGAGTTAAACTAGATGATGCATTGATTTGTTCCAATACCTGTATAACATGGCCAGAAAAAACGCCATATCTGCCAAAGATATTCTTATAAATAATAAAAGATCAATATATATATAATAATAATAATAGATAAGATATTATTCGCAATATGCGAGAAAAAGGTTTCTAAGCAAGGACTGCAAGTTGCTCAAAACCAGACCTCAATTAAGGATTATTTTAAAACTATGTACATGTTAATTTAATATAATACATACAATTTATTTCCTCTATCATCATCTTTCTCCTGCCCTTATCCCACTCTAAGTGGGGTCGGCACAACATGTTACAAACATGTTGTCAAATGATTTGGCTACGTATTTTACGACCGGCTACGTATTTGACCTTAGTCGCCTTTTACGACACCTCGGCGAGAAATGAGGGTGGTCTATTCTACTCAGCCGGATACCACACGACGGAAATTGTACATATTGTAGTAATTTAGTTCCTCTATGAAATACTTTATTTTATTAATTACCTATGACCTTTTCTTTATAATCCGAACATTCTAATAATTCGGCATCATCCGGTTTTTAATAGTGCCGGATTAGTGTGATTATACTGTAATATTAAAAAAGTACGTGAATGCATCAACGGCACGAAAGTTAGATACATTCGCGTAGATGATAATTACAGGGTTCCCACAAGCGGCTTATCGGTGGTAATATGTGTTTGTTTGTTTGTTTGGCGAAAGCGATAACCGCGCTCGTTCACACGGTGGGCGACCACGCTAAGATAATATGCGGGATATTTATTCAACAGAAAATATGTAAGAGTTACTCTGCTCTTCGAACACTTTATAAATTTAGACCATTTTTAAGTAAGAAATAAGCTTGTAGACTCTTTGGTTATTTCCCACCTCGATTATTGCGACGCGGTTTACGGATGTTTATATAAGCAAACAGAACAAAAAATACAGAAATTACAAAACACTTGTGTTAGATTTTGTTACAACGTCCCTCCTCGCTCTAATTTTACACCGTTTCGAAATACTTTTAATATTTTGAACATGAAAAACCGTCGTACACTAAAAATGAACATTATGATATATAATTTGCGCAAATACGGGAAACCTCTTGCACTATTTAGATTTAGATTTTGGTTTTCTTGTTTTTCCCTCTTATTTAATTTTTGAAACACAATGTTGGCAGCATTCGTACAAGGCGTGGGCTGAAAAGCCCACGACCTTTTCACGATACCGTTGTTAAATAAGTAATTTTAAGGAAAAATGTAGTTTTCGTGAATAAAGATATTATTATTATTTGTAAATATCATATTTAAGGGTAATAAGAATTAAGCAAAATTAACATTGTTAAGGTAATCAAAGGATTTTTTTCTTTAACAATAAAAAATTATGTTTGTCTGTATATTCTTTAAAGACTCCGAAACGTCTGGACCGGTTACAATGAAATTTTCAGACAATCTTTAGCAGATGATCTTGTAATTATATTGAGTTCTGTTTCAAAGGTAAATTTGAAACGTGTCTAAACGTGACTGAAGAAGAATCTGGAGATATGCAGGCTTCCTTAGGATATATTCCTTTACCCGAAATCGTTTGATAAATTGCAATTTTCAATTAGCCACATAAGCTTTAACAGAAAAACTAATTGGTAGTGGTAACACCGTGAAAGTGTCGCTCGGTCTTATCGCTGGGCTATCACAGCTTTTGGCATAAGATCTTATGGCGTAGATATAGATCATACTACTGTGGAAGAAGTCGCAATGACTAATCAAAGTCATACCAGCAGCCCTCCACGACGTGCCGCCCTAAGCCGTGGACCGGCCTCACAGGGGGCACCCTTAGGACGACGTTCCCCGACGCTAGTAGAGCTTCGGCGCTCTACTCTCTGCATTTCGCAACCTCGACGATGCTTCTGCGCCCGCCCGTCCCGCTTGGCGAAGCTGTAAAAGCCGTTAGGGCTAGCAGCATACAGTCAGTTCGTAAAAACTGTAGAAGAAGAAGTAAAAATGACAATCATGTATATTTAGGACAGTCCATGAAAACATTGATGCGTGGAGTTCGTAATAAAGCAAACATTTAGCATCAGACGATAGTAACAGGTTGGAATTATAACTGATCAAATGCGAATTTTAATGTCGTATACATTATTCACTAAGCTATGATAGCCCAGTGGTGAGACCGTGCGACTCTCTAGAGACAATCATGGGTTCAAACCTCGGGCTGGCACCAATGCGTTTTTCTATTAAATCTTATGTGTCTAATTGATATTTGCAATTTATCACACGCTTTTTGGTGAAGGAAAACATCGTGAGGAAACCTGCATATCTCTTCATAATCCTAGTGATATGTGTAACCTACCAATTCGCTTTTCTACATATTTGTAAATAACAAAAGACAAGATAAAATTATTTAGCTACGATCCGCTATAAAGAGAAATTTAATGTTTAATGTAGAGTATAATATGCATCCACTTTCCTGCAGTAAAGTAGCGGCCTGTTACAATCCCACTGCTGGGAATAGGCCTCCTCTCTCTGTTTCTGGAGAGAAGGGTTGGAGCTACATACACGAGTACCGCAAAGTAACTTCAAACTTGTGTTATGGCTGACAGATAGATGCTAAGTAAATAATGACTAACAAATACATAAATCATAGATCCATTAAAATAAAATTAACAAATACATCGATCCATTCAAATCTATAATAATTTGCCGAATGTTATCAAAGATGTAAATAGTTTTAACAATTTCAAAAGAAAACTGAAAGAATGGTTGGTAGAAAAAAGTTTTTATAATTTGTCGGAATTTTTTTACGATGAGTATATTTAACTAATGTGACATAAATTCAATAGTTTAGCAATATAATTATATTGCTAAACTATTGAATTTATGTCACATTAGTTATTATTATTAATTAATAATTCACTCCTTGACATATATAATAATAATTTCAATATGACATCATTTTCACAAAACATTAAATAAAGAACGGGTTATTATAAATATATATATATATATATATATATATATATATATATATAATATATGTATATATATAATGTAATGTAATATATATAATGTATAATGTAAGAGACGTGCCCTGAATATTTGCAATGCTCTAACCGGGCAAATATGTAATGTATTTAAGCAAATTAATGATAATAAATAAATAAAATAAACAAATAAATCTAAATGAGTTATTACGACGAATATTCCTGATCAAAGCGAAATAATAAAACTTTTATTTTATTCTAAAATTACTACAGAAAATTCCAGACTGAGCCACAATGAAATTTCCTGTATTTTACGAATAAGTCAAGTACAGGAATCAAATTTGAAAAGGAATCGTAAAATAATAAATGACATCAGTATATACCTAATTTTCAGAGTGGCTGATATAAGAAGGCGTATATTTTTGGAAAAGTTTTCTAAATTATCCCCACGACGCAACGCAGATAGAATAGGGGGGAGGCATGGATTAATTTCGGACAATTTGTTTGATGGGATAAGGAAGGGGGTTGGAAAACGACGCTTACTTAACTTTGTAGACGTTTTTCTATGGGACAAAATGCCCGATCTGACTAAAATGTATAATGTGTGTATTTTAAAATATGCTAACCTTACTGTTGTCACCAAGTTATCCGAATTACCCCCACGACGGTTGCGTCGTGGATGTAATTTGAATAACTTGAATGAGTGTATTTTAAAATATGCTAACCTTACTGTTGTCACCAAGTTATCCAAATTACCCCCACGACGCAACGCAGATAGAATATGCATGGATTAATTTCGGACTATTTGTTTGGTGGGATAAGGAAAGGGGTTGGAAAACGACGCTTACTTAACTTTGTAGATGTTTTTCTATGGGACAACATGCCCAATCTAACTAAAATGTGTAATGTGCGTATTTTAAAATATGCTAACCTTACTGTTGTCACCAAGTTATCCAAATTACCCCTACGACGCAACGCAGATAGAATATGCATGGATTAATTTCGGACAATTTGTTTGGTGGGATAAGAAAGAGGGTTGGAAAACGACGCTTACTTAACTTTGTAGACGTTTTTCTATGGGACAAAATGCCCGATCTAACTAAAATGTGTAATGTGCGTATTTTAAAATATGCTAACCTTACTGTTGTCACCAAGTTATCCAAATTACCCCTACGATGCAACGCAGATAGAATATGCATGGATTAATTTCGGACAATTTGTTTGGTGGGATAAGGAAGAGGGTTGGAAAACGACGCTTACTTAACTTTGTAGACGTTTTTCTATGGGACAAAATGCCCGATTTAAATAAAATGTATAATGTGTCTATTTTAAAATATGATAACCTTACTGTTGTCACCAAAGATTTATTAGAGTTAAAGATAATAGAGTTGGGAAGCCACCTTAAAATCTGCCCCTATTACAATAAAGAGAAAGCAAATGAGAATATATCTATCCATCCCTCTTTTGTATGCTTGATAAGACAAATATGAAGTATATGAATTTCAACTTCCCTCTCATTATTTATTGTGACTATCACTTACAGGCCTGCCTATGGCTAATGTACTTATTACACGTTAAAACTAGAAATTACACATATTTACCTATATTTAGTACCTTTAAACAAGTAATTCTTGTATATATAAAATCTGAATTTCGGAAACGGGTCCAACGATGAAATGAAATAAATCGATCTTCAATATCATTAGAAAACGAAGGTAAATTTCGCCACCATCTACAACAGCTGAGTATGCCCTCTACACGAACGTGCGGGCCCATAATCGTTTGTTATCGCCGATTATGAATAGAAGCCATAACAAGATCGTCAATCTACACATGAAATATCCGGGAATCGAACTTAGTGCGTCTGCCTTGTAAAAGTTAAGCATCTGAATCACAAAAACAAAACCATAAGAACCAAAAGAAAGCCTATTATACTATTGAAGATTACCTAGAAGATAAGAATGCGTGGATATAGCTTCTCTTCAACCCTGTACAAGACATTTATAACTATATGTAAGTAGTGATAAGAATTATTGTTTGAAAAGAGCAACCGCCGAGTTTTTTGCTGGTTCTTCTCGGTAGGAACAGCTTTCTGAACCAGCAGTAGATGTTGATGAATTCAAAAGCACTTATATACAAGTTTACTTGAATAAAGAATATTTTGAATTTGAATTTGAATTTGAACATGTCACAGCGGACGTTAAGTCATCTTAACATGAACGACTTCCCAATAAGATAAAGATAGATAAAGGGTTCCTAAATATTATAAAGCAGTAAGCAAGCAATCAATTTAATTTACCCGGCTCCCATAAGTGGCTTGCAACTCATAGCTGTCAGGAATCACTTGTAGTCGAAGAGCTCGACTAGGAAACTATTATTAAATCGGAACTACTTAATTTCCTTGATACAAAAGTAATAATAAAATTATTATGCTATAATCCGCGATGAAGTAAATAGAAATAATATATAGTGCTAAATGTATAGTGGAAGAACGGATTTTCCACTATACATTTAGTACTATATAATATTACTTTTGTATTATGGATCTTCGCAAAGTAACGCCTAATTCTATAAATTATTTAATTCCTTAAGTTAGGTACTACTGATTAATACAAAAATGTAAGAAATTCAGATTATTAGAATAACTATCTATACCTCTTTCTATCTCTATTGGAGAAAATATAGCGATAAAATAATTATAATCATCAATCGTTACTGAACCGTTGGTGCAGTTAGCAGTGACTCTGCCTTCAGCTCCGTGGGTTGTGGGGTCGATTCCCGCCGAGAGCCAACATTTTATATAAACAATTTGTGTTTTCTTTAGGTCTGGATGTATATACGTATTATTATTTATTTATCAGTTGTCTGTGACCGTTAACACAAGTATTAAGTTACTTACTTATGACAGTCGTGTGTGTAATTGTCCCATATATATATTTATTATTTTAAAAAGTAACAGGCTTCACATTCATCTTAGGCAGCTAACATCAATCAATTGTTATTATTATATTTTTGAGATTATATCGATCAATTAATTATCTATGGACACAGATTGGAATCAAACTCTAGACTGACAAATAAACGACTGCATCAAAGTAATTAGAATCGCGAACACGCCACACAATATAACCACCACCGTCTCTTGGTTTACCATAAATATGTCAAAGAACTCCACACTTCCCACTCTTTCTTATTCTTACATAAAACAATTAGCCGTCTCTATCTAGCCGCGCTGTTATTGGTCGGAAATCTGAAGCCACGCCCACCGCCGCGAGACAATGGAACGTGGAAAAAAGAAAAAAAAGTATCGCCGTCCCTCTCTTGTAACGTTCGGAAAAGTGTACTCGAATGTTATTTTAAGTACAAATGCCTTGGTTAAATTTAATTAACTGATTTCGTTGGAATTTGATTTGAGATTTCGTGTGGGGGTGGTAATTACCACTTGTCTGTGTAAACTAGAATTTTGAGATTACATTGTAATGACTAAATGTAACTAGTTATGAGAATTATTTTAAAAGAACAACTGCCGAGTTTCTTGCTGGCGCTTTTGGGAAGGAACAACTTTCCGAACCAGCAGTAGAGTTGGCGATTCAAAAGCACTTGTTTACAAGTTTACTTGCATAAAGAATATTTTGAATTTTAATAAGATTTAAGGATAATAAACGTCGCCGTAAGCCGTCTCACAGAACGACAGTTTTCGACGCACGCACACATTTTTCTCCACATTTCGCAACCTCGAGCATGCTTCTGTTCTCGCCCGTCCCTCCCGGTCACACTGTAAGAGCATTAAGAGCTAATAGTATAGGCTCAGTTCGGAAAAATACTAAGGATTCTAAGAAGTGATTGGCCCGTTGGTTAAGTTGACAGAGACTTTGCCTTCTGGGCCAACGGGTCGCGGGTTCGATTCCCGCCGAGGGCCAACATTTTCCTTAAACAATTTGTTGCCTTTTCGAGTATGGCTATATGTATGTGTGTAAAATTATATACGTATGTCCCATTTATTTATTATTTATTTAAACAGTCTTTTAACAAGATCTACTCACTAACAGATAGGCCAATTGTTGTTATAACTGCAAGTAAATTTATTTAATAACTAGCGCTAAGGCTTAGCAATGCAACTATCTACCTACCTGCAAAACAGTGATTATTAGAAACACATAAAGTGGGAATAAATTTAAATAAAAACTGTTATAGAAAGCTTAAACAATCAAAACCTAGAATAGATAAACGCGAGGTTCTCTAGCACAGGTTTTTTTTTAAACATAAGCCCAGAACAGATTTCAGAAGTAATTATAACAGCTACGAAATAAAAACTTTCTTTTTAATTTTATATGTTTAATAGTGTCTGTTTAAATTTAGTTAAACATTACCATAAATCTAAAATTTACTTGCAATATAAGAAGTGAATTTTAATAAATTTGAGTAATTTAATTATTTAAAATAGATACTACAAGAAGTAATTAAATTTAAACAAAATTACTATCTACACTTACTTATTCCATTGTTTAAACATGGCGAAATCTAGCCCGCGGTTGAATCGAGAAAATCCGTCGTCGATGCGTAAGATTTAACGCCGTACGAGCGACTGTGATGGCAACACCAAGAAGCGAGATAGCTAATCTAAAGGTGGGGCGTGACCGACCAGTTTAAAATAAACCCCTAAAGTTTCCCGAGTTAAGTGTGAGCGAGCATTGTGATGGGTCAAACAGTACCGGTAGGGCAGTAACGCCCAGTATTTTGTCACACACGGTTATAATATGGGACGATAATGGTGATAGTAGTAATAAAATAATTCAGTTGATGTCGAGTTTTTGCTGGTGCGTGTATCCGAACACGCGCGCTTTCAGTGGCGAGTTCCGAATTCGAATTTCAAAAGTTGTGGTTGTGCGTGATTTGTTCTTTTTTTAAATCCGGATGGATGCGTAAGTGAATTCTTTCGAATTTATTAATAATTAAATTAAATCTAATTGGATTTTATTTTAATTGATTTAGTTAAAGTTAAGTTGTTATAGTTTTGTTAAAGAAGTTACATATAAAACTTCTGCTGGTATTCACCTTGTAATGCCATTACTTATAAATAAATAAATATATGAGACACACACATGGTCGTCCACCCCCCAAGTAAGTAATACCAATATTACTTAATACTTGTGTTATGCGTGACGGACTACTGGTAATTATACTACATATATAATTTTAAATACATACTTAAATACAAATATGTATTTGTATTCACCCAGGCTCGAAGAACCAACAAATTGTTTATTGAAAATGTTGGCCCTCGGCGGGAATCGAACACGCGAACCGAGGAGCTGAAGGCAGGGTCATTACCCGTTACGCCAACGGGCCAGTCATCTGTTAGTTATTCGCCAGCAACTCATGGATAAAACAGTTTGAAACTTTGAATTTGGGGGGGAATAAACCTTTGAACCCAAAATTGTTTCAAAAGTTCCTATAAAATTGTGAAAGCGTAACAGACAGAAAACAAATACGCAAACATATAGACTTCACATTTATAATCTTATATTATTGGATTAGTCTTTCAATGAAAAAAAAAATCTTTATAAGATCATTTAATAATGATACTTTAGATAGATAAATAGATAGATAGATATAAACTTTATTGCAAAAACATAAAACATACAAAAACATATAATCACTTAGAGTAAACCTGTATATGTACAAAGGGCGGCCTTATCACTGAATAGTGATCTCTTTTTATAGGATTAAAAAAAGACCAATAAATATTCTTTGTCGGGATAGAAAGCAATCAGGGTCGCTGTAAAGGACTTCGCAAAATTAGATGAGATAAAAAACTATTATCATATAAAATTCATTATATATATCTTGATTACTCTCTCTGGCCTGTGAACAATAACATTTTTTTAAACTTTCCTAATACTACGCGATTTTTGTTCTCCGTTGTAGCATGTGCTAAATTTGTTACATTGTTTCTGGAATTGGGCGGTACACACAAGTTATAAGAACCTCTGCTTTGAACTTAACGTGAAAATAGAAAGTAAGTCTTTGGACTTGAAAGTTTTATACAAATTTATTTATATGTAGAAGTCACTATCAAAGATATAACAAAAAATATCATAGAATCGTAACGAAGCGTTGCACACACGAGTTTTACGAATGCGCAATTTTTTGGTTGTCCTTTCTCTACACGTAAGGGATTAACAACTGTATATAATTCGATATCTTCTTCTTCTGCAACCGCTGGACGTTTCTTTAAGGTATCTCCACACCAGACGATCTTGTACCGCATAAATCTAGCGGCTTTTTTTACCATTTTGAGGTCATCAGTAGTCCCTTTAGGTCTACTGGCGCTGCGTTTTCGGGCGCAGAGTCGCCATTTTAACATTTTAGAACCGCAACACCCAGCGGTTATTCGTAATACTTGTCACATCCAGAAATGACGGGATAATCACCAGTCAGCCAACCGGCAGAGTTATATTTTAACTAATACACCTATTACAGTTTATTTACTAAAAATGTTTATTTACATTTGATCTTTCATCATAAAAGGTTTTATCTAATAAAAAAAATCATAATTATCACCTTTAATATTAAGCCGTCATGAGCCGAAAAACGGGAATTTGTGATACTATATATTAGCCGGGTATATGAAACAGAAACTATAACAGAAGTACGTTGCTATAATCCGCGCGTGTTAAGCGAAAATCTGTGGCAGGCCACTAACATATTAAATACAGAGCTTTAGCTGTACAATTAAAGTAAAAAAGTAAAGTAGCGGCCTGTTACAATCCCACTGCTGGGAATAGGCCTCCTCTCTCCGTTTCTGGAGAAGGGTTGGAGCTAAGACCTACCACGCTGCTCCAATGCGGATTGGTAGGTTACACATATCTCCAGAATTCTCTAGAGATATGCAGGGTTCCTCACGATGTTTTCCTTCACCGAAAAGCGTGTGATAAATTGCAATTGTCAATTAGGCACATGAGTTTTAATAGAAAACTTATTGGTGCCTGCCCGGGTTTGAACTAATGTCCCCTCGAAAGAGTCACACGGATTCACCGCGGGGCTATCACAGCTCTAACAACTGTACAGTTAAATTAGCATATTAACAAAATAATAAAAAAACAATGTAGGTTTAAGCTCCAAAAGGAGCGAGAAGGCTTATGCTCAGCCAGTGGAATAGTAACACGTCATTACTTTTACTATACTGAATTAAAATTCTGAGGTTTGCCGCGAAATGTGTGCCTGTAAAATGCCTAATATTTGAGCTACATGTTCCACAAGTCGCAATAAGAGTTCATGGTAGGCCTGCAGGTACATTAGCCGTGATAATGTTACAAACGGAAAGAGAACCTTTCGCATTTGTAATATTACACATTGGTTTTCAAATGTTTGTTGTATGGCGCTACATTTTCTCATACAAAACAAATTACGATTAATGACGTTCTGTTTTTGATACACGTTTACAAAAAAAGCTAACGTGGAATAGCGCTATCAGTTCAAATTTAAAGAAATACGGCGCAGCTACGTAGCTTGAAGGAATTGGTACACGCTTCTTACGTTTACGCACGTTGTTTAAATAATTTTTATCGACGTGTAAAAACGTTGTGTCGATTAGCGTTTATCAAATTTGACATTGCTTCGCCCAAAGTGTTAATATTCACTGTCAAAATATCACTCGCGCTCATATAATCATCAAAAACACGTGTTTTAGTGTAAAAATAGGTGTAAATATTAAAATACACATTCTTTTCAGCAGAATTCTAGCCGCACTCATAATTGAATAAAAACAGTTTATTTAATCAAATTAATGCATTTTAAAAATTTTCCTTAGCAATGAAACTTAAAACCCATTTATCTCAAAACATAATTTTCTGAGTTATGGCAATATTGCATCCGATACGCTCCATTGTTTTATTATGTACACTAGCAAAGCCCCGCGGTTTCACCCGCGTCCATACAGATCTCGTGGTAGTGGGAAGTCTACGAAATCGGACTATAGATTTATTTTGTAGATTATTTAATTATAAAAAATGGGTATCATTAGTATTCTTGGAATAAGACTTAACTCACCAAGTGCAGGCCCTGCTATAACGGTAGGTTAGGTTTGTTATGGCATTATTTGATTTCGATTTACATTCTTAAATTCGTAAAATCTTTTGATTGGGATGTCGGATTTTAATAATTTAAAAAGTATTTTACAGGTATTGAAACAGTTATTCATAAAATATCATTTAATGGGATAAGGATTAATACAAAGATTTGAATAAAATGGTTTGATTATTGTCGGCACTTTTACCAACTTTTACAATGTAAAAAAGTAGTTATATTGGCATAACTATAATAGTTAGACATATGGTATCGCGGACTTTTTTTTTATATTGATACGTTCTATAATACTGTAGAACATTTTTTTGTTCTATCATCAATAGTTTCCGCAGCGCACGCGATGATAGATGTTTACGACTAAATTTTTACCAAGTTATTACAATTTTATTAGGGATCCCTATTTTTTTGAAAATGACATATAGCCTATGTTGCTCAGTGAAAAAGCAGCTTTCCAATGGTGAAAGAATTTTTGAAATCGGTCCAGTAGTTTTTGCGTGAAAACGTAACAAACATACAAACAAACATACAAATCTTTCCTCTTTATAATATTAGTATAGATTAAGTCTTTTAATTCTAATTGTCCGACAATGTGAATCCGGATACTGTCGATTACTGATAGTCTATGGCCAGCCTACGGATAATATAATATTCTCATTATCTGTTTATTAACTGAGATACGGTTATAATGGAGTGCGGGCACGCGTCGCGGCCCAGTTATTAAAATGTTACTAACTGTAGGTATTTATTTAGTACTTATTAATATACGTTTAGAAATTATTGAATATTTTATCTGTGACTACTTGATACGCATTCATAGAGTTAATATACTAGAGTAGGAGAGTCATACGCAGGCATGTAAGTGAGTATCACATTAAATAATAATAATAATATAACCTTCATTTAAGACAGTTACATTCCAATTGTTAGTAAGTACCTTATGACTAAGTGTTAGTAAATAAAAATACAAATTTAAAAATTAGCTTATTTTATAATATGCCGGACAAAATGACGAAACAGATTAGTGTTTATTTTGTCGGACAAGACTTTCAGAATACTGTGACTTTTAGAATAATGAGAGGGAAGATGACACTCGTATATTTGTCTTATCACACATAAAGATAGAGATAGATACAGTCTTATTATCTTTGTATTTTTCTACATTTTTATATGGCACAGTTTAGGCTGGGTTCCCTAATCTTGGTATGATGACTCTTGCACCAACATCATTCCCATTATAAACAATTACACGACCAACGATCATTGCCGATGGTGAAGTGCAGGCATTACAATAGACAAGAGTTAACATGTAACCGTCTACAAAAATCAGTTCTAAGCTCAATAAATAAATAAAAATATGGGACACTTACACACATGGGTGTAGCGAGGTGCGGGCAAGGGGTGGCAGGTGCCCTTCCTTATTCTGAAAACTGTAACACTGCGACACTGACAACTCGCAACATATTGACACTATAAAAGGCTTGCATAAGAACTATAACGTAATGTAATGTAAAAATAACTAAATATTAAGTAAAATTAATTAATTTATATTAAAGGTATATAGTAATGACAAACAAGTAATAATATTTTATATTGATACAGATCTCATCATCATCATTCTCCTGCTCTTATCCCACTCTAAGTGGGGTCGGCAGAACATGTTACAAACATGTTGTCATATGATTTGTCTACGTATTTTACGACCGGCCGCCTCCCTGACGTCAACTTACCTTAGTCGCCTTTTACGACACCTCGGTAAGAAATGAGGGTGGTCTATTCTATTCTGCCGGATACCACACAGCCAATATTGATAAAGATCTAAATCTATTAAACAATATAGTCTATGGATTTCTTGACCGCATGTATAGAATTCTGGCAATGCCTTTGCACACATGGTCGTCTGTCCCCAAAGTAAGTAACTTAATACTTGTGTTATAGGTGACAGACAACTGGGAAATATATAATTTTAAACACAAACTTAAATACAAATATACACCCAGGGTCGAAGAACCAACAATATGTTTAAAGAAAAAATTGGCCCGCGCTGGCTATCGAAAACGCGACCTGCGGAGTTGAAAGCAGGGTCAATATCCACTGCGCCAACGGGCGAGTCATCTTTACTTAGTAGTTACCCTTTAGTAGCCACTAATATCAAAACACTCTTCCAGGTAGACAATGTAAAGTGGAAGATGTCAAGTATCCTCACGCAAGCTATGTACCGTCGTGATTCAAACGAAACAGACAAACCCCTAGAGATCGACCAGGACTCGAACCCAGATCCGTCCCGCTCGAACAGCCCTAAAAACATGAAATACTACAAACAACTCGACGAAGAGAAAACAGTGTTGAGCCAACAGAAGAAATCCTTTTGTATCGACGCGCTGTTGTCTAAACATATGGAGCCTGACCAGACGATCCAAGAGAAGATGGCGCAGCAGAAATACCTGGCCATCATCCAGAATAAGAACTACATAGCCAGGTACCAGAATGAAAACTATGATACGCAAATCGAGCAGAATACGATAGACAAATGCCAGAACCGGCCTGAAAGTGATGGTTACGATCGATGCGAGAGTCCGCGTTCAGGCAGGAGCAGTCCTAGAAGTGGATCACCTGGTTCCGATGATGGGAATCGTTCAGAGAGCTATAGTCCTCCGATATCACCGGGCGTGGAAGTTGGGAACGAGGAATATGATAGCTATAGACCTGGTGAGTTACTCAAATACAATTACTTCATATTTATCCAAAATTAATAATAAAAATTATTTTGATATAATCCGCGATACAGTAAATAGAACATATATATATAGTGCTAAATGTATAGTGGACTATCCGTTTTTTCATACCCGTTATACGTTACGACAAAATCGCAAAGCTTTGCGATTTCGTGGTGGAGTCTATCTCCTGATGATGCTTCGGTTGCGGGGCGAAACGAGTGTTGAGTTTGTGATAGTGAACGTGTGTAGTGCTTGTGTATTGTGGTGGCGGTGGTGGAGGTTTGTGCATGTGTTTTTACGAATCCTGCATGTAACGGGTATGAAAAAACGGATAGTCTACAATACATTTAGTACTATATATATTTTCTATTTATCCAGTAAACATATATAATAATGTATATAATAGACGAGGTAGGAACCGACATAAGCTTGCTGCTCTTGCTCTGCGCCTTGTAGAAGTACGTAAATCGTTTGTGGGTTTGGGTATAAGATTATATAACAAAATTCCGCAATCAATTTTATCGTTGCGAGTAGAGCAGTTTAAAAACACTGTTTAAAAGAGGCTATTACAGAAAACCTGCTATACTGTTGAGGATTACTTAGATGATAAGAATGCGTGGCTGAGCTACTATTCGACCCTGTACAAGATAGTAATGACTAAATGTAACTAGTAATAAGAATTATGTTTTGAAAATAGCAACCGCTGAGTTTCTTTCTGGCTCTTCTCGGTAGGAACAGCTTTCCGAACTAGCAATAGAGATGACGATTCAAAAGCACTTGTTTATAAGTTTACTGGAATAAAGAATATTTAGAATTTGAATTTTGAAAAATATATGTATACCGGGGATAACGGCATTTTCCCAATTGTATTATGTTGCTATATAGATCAGTTTCTGTAGGACAATGTTAAAATTAGTTTTTTTTTGATTTAGTGATTCGTGCCAAAAAGTATATTCATTTTTATTGGTGAAAGGCGTTGTTTCAAAATCATGTAAATAAAGATTTAGGTATAGTTAAATAGTGACTTTGTCGTGTAGAAATATGTTCAATCTAACAACTTTAACATTATTTTTATTAACAAAAATCATCAGTATCATTAAGGGCCCAAACTCCTTTGTCCCCAGGAATAATACCAAAGCCAGGCCTTCTCCAACCACCGATGGTGGCGCAATCACCACTTTTCAACTACCCTCCGCCCGGCTTACCGCTACCTCAGGCCTCTGCCTTCCACCACCCTGGAGACAGAGTGCTGCATCAGATGCAGCTGGAATGGCTAGCCAGGACCGGGATGTTCTACCATCGAATACCAGAACTCGGTGGTAAGTTTATATGAAGATAGGAACTGCAGGCCTACCACGAACTCTTATTGCGACTCAATTGAAGATGTAAACTAGATTGTTTTGCTTTTTCATACCATGACGCCCTAAAAACACTAAAGACGCACACTTTAAGTCGTTGCCGAATGAGCGTTCGGAATGCGTCCTAAAAACTGAGAGAGAGTTATCTATAATTGATATAACGTTGTCCTTTTCAAACACACTCCATACGTACGAAAAGAAAGCGGTTCGCGGTCGTCGTTTACGTCTTCAATTGAGTCGCAATAAGAGTCCATGGTAGGCCTGCTGCTAAAAGCTTTTGTTCAACTTGATATATACGTATGTGAAGGTAGAATCTTGCAAGTTAAATTTGATGTACTTCCCGGTGTACGATTGAGTTGAAATTTTACATACGGGTCCAGTCCCGATGACAATGCATGTTTATGATAAGCACTTGATGTTAAATTTTGTTTAAAGCTTTTTTAACTGGACTTGTTACACATTTATTTTGACTGACATTATATCGATGGCTCCAATGTATAAGTGCCAAAATGCAAAATCTCAATTTTACAGGAGAGGCTCCGAAAGTTTAAATTTGGTATAATTTTATGTTGGTAAAACCGAAGTTTATGAAACTTTGCTTGGACAACTATCCTCCTTAATTTTATACCATAATGATTTATTTATAATTACTTTCTATTTATCGTTTTACTGCACATTAGTCTTTTTACATTAGGTTTTGTTTTATTTTTTTTCCAAAAACACCCTAAAAAGGCCAATGTGTCACATTATTCATATTCATATAATAATAGTAACGATAAGTGAAAGCCATCTTATACTTATTTACCTAATAACGAACGTAATAACACATCAAAAACTTTTTAAAGTAATCACAGTTACGTATGTAACGTAGCACACGTTTTACGTATAAGTATCAAATCAACTGATGTCTGATTGGCCTAAAATATAAACAAACGAAGAAGATAAAATAGAAAGAAACGAGCACTCCCCGCATATTAGTCTCAAATAACTATTAGGCCCTTGTACGTCTAAATCGATGCTACAAAGGCCGTTATATTGTAATAAAAAATAGTGTTTCTATGCAGAAATTACTTATTTTTTAAAGTTAATCTGATTAATTATATCGATAATATGCGTTGACGACAAAAAAGTCAAAATAGCCAAATTGTTAGTTTGGCCCATATACATAGGAGCCATCGATATTATGATTTATAGACGCAGGCCTTATTTTGCGGAATTACATATCACAGGCACTATAACAGAACTACCTTGCTATAATCCGCACGAGTTAAATGAATGCATGCAAAGCTAATGTGTATGAAGCAGGCAAAATTCACGTACCTTACACATGCAAGACAAGTCACCACATGCATCCCAAGACGCATCTGTCTGCAACAATACACACAACCACGACAAAATCGTAATGCATTGAGATTTTGTCGTGTGGCCTATCCTCTTTATCATGCTTCGGTTTCGGAGCGAAACGATCGTCGAGATTTTGGTGGTGGTTGTGTGTACTGTTTGCGTGCATTGTTGCTGGTGGAAGTGCCTTGGGGTGAGTGTGGTGACTTGTCCTGCACGTGTAAGGTACGTAAATTTTGCCTGCTTCATACACATTAGCTTTGCATGCATTCACTTAACCCGTAGGATTATAGTAACGTAGTTCTGTTATAGTGCCTGTGACATTATAACGACTGACTGGCCAGGTGGGACAGCTGTCAGTAACATCCCCTTCAGCCCTGGGCTGTGGGTTTGATTCCCGCGCACGGCTAACATTCTATTTTCATTTCTAACGTTAAAAACAATAAGGTAACGCAGTGGCATAGCAACAATGCCACTGCTGGGCATAGGTCGCCTTTCTCCTTTTTGTGAGAAGGGTTAGAGCTACGACACATCACGATGCCCCAATACGGATTGGTAGGTTACACATCTCCAGAATTCTCTAGAGATATGCAGGTTTCCTCACGATGTTTTCCTTCGCCGCAAATCGTGTGATAAATTGCAATTATCAATTAGACACATGAGTTTAAGTAGAACTCATTGGTACCTGCCCACGATTTGAACCCGTGACCCTCGATAGAGTCGTACATTGTAGCCGCTGGGGTACCGCATTGTATTACCAAATGTCATTAACACCTATTTCTTTAATATTCTATTGTATAAGTATGTTATAAACGCTAGATTTTAAACTTTCGCAATTCATACTAATCATTATTATATACGATACATTCGATTTAATATTGTTCGAGGTTTTGGTAGACTTGAACCCATGATCACGAAATGACTGAAAATAATATAGACTTTAACCAAACATCCCATTTACTCAAAAACGTTAACCGGCTTATTGACAAGTGTCAGTATTTGTCAATCCAACCCCTCACTGTTTGCACCCTTATTTGCTGTCCACACATGTCTATGAACAGCGACTAGCTGTTCGTATATCCTAGTAGACGAGATATATAGAAGAAAAATGGGTTACATATATCGAATCAAATCAAATCAAATCAAATTTATTTCAATCAAATAAACTAAGATGGTATTGCAATAAGGCTTAATATTAAAACTTCATATTCACAAACATAATCAGAACCGATTTAAACAAAGAACTGGTTCCCTTCCTAGATTTTTACAATCTGTGTGAAGGAGAACCAGCCCTCTCCCTTTTACATTAACATAATACACTTTATAAGTAAACAGTTACTTATAAATCGAAACCGAAATGCTGGGCAAGGCATATAGAACCGATAGTTATTGGGTTTGAAGAATGGCGATACCGCACCTTAAAATAAAGCGTCAATACCTCTAATATACAAAAGATAGCTGTGCCCAGTGGCATAGCTACCGGACAGTGCCACGAGGCTCGCAAGCTCAGGGCTCTTGGACTCTGAATGACAAACTATAAATTGAACTGAAACTATAACAGAACTACGTTGCTATAATATGCGCGGGTTAAGCGAATGCATGCAATGCTATGTGTATGAAGCGGGCTAAATTCACGTATAGTACGCGGCAATAAATAATGCAAATCGAGGCTTAGAGAGAGAAATCGGCTAGATTCTGCTTCATACAGCATTGTCTCTCTCGCACGGACTGACAAACCCGTGTGAAACGTCACATACTGAGTGACAGTGACAGCGCTATAAAAAACCGAACCGGCCGGCTGTTTCGTTCTAAACATCGATATGCATTATTTAAGCCGGGTACTATACCTTACACATGTAGGACAAGTCACCACATGCATCCCAAGACGCATTTACCAGCAACAATGACATAAGCAATACACACAACCACTACAAAATCGTAATGCATTATGATGGTGGTGGTTGTTTGCATTGACTTAACCCGACTTAGTAATTCTGTTGTAGTTTCTGTAATATAGAATTCCGCAAAGTAACGCCTGCTTCTATAAATCATATAAATTGAACTGGTGAAATATTGAATGTAGGCATGCGACCTAACCGATATACAGCAGTATAGAACTACTTATAACAATGTTACTATTCACAGAACACTATCAAATAAAAAAAGATATCAAATTTGAGTAGGAAATAAAAAGAATTGTCAAATTGAGAAACCTCGTCCTATTTTAAACTCGGTTAATAAGTTACGAAAGACGAGGCGAAAAAAATGGTTATTTGCCTTTGATTATCTGACTATGCCACTAATTTTGCCTGTGGTACTTGTCCCCCTTCTATACACAGAGTTTAGGAATGAATAGTTTCTCATAGGTCTGCCTTAAGTCAAGCACGTGCAACTAAAACGCGCTGTTCGAATCTCAATCTTAATTAAGGGGAGTTCCCGCAAGTTCCAACCATAAGTATTAGAGCCTTTTTAGGAATTTCCTTGTATTTTTTTGAAACAAGATGCTATTGTTTTTTAATACTGCTACCAAGGGCGTTGCCAGAATTCTATACAGGGGAGGGGGCAGAATATCCTAGACTATATTATTTTAGTAGTTTTTATATAAAATATATTATTTTAATCAGGAAGTTTAACGAAATAGGTATTCTAAGATTTACTGCACCGTGTCATTATCATCATCGTTCTCCTGCACTTAACCCACTCTAAGTGGGGGCGGCACAACATGTTACAAACATGTTGTCACATGATTTGGCTACGTATTTTACGACCGGCCGCCAGCCTGACGTCAACTTAACTTAGTCGCCTTTTACGACACCTCGGTAAGAAATGAGGGTGGTCTATTCTATGCAGCCGGATACCACACGGCATTTACCTTAGTCGCTTCTTACGACACCTCGGTAAGAAAGGAGGGTGGTCTATTCTATTCTGCCGAATACCACACGGCTATTAACTTCACAGTGTATTTTTAGCAATTAAATTTTTGTGCATACAAATATATAAGGTTTTATGCAAGCCTTATAAAGTGTCACTATATTGCGAGTTGTCAGTTTCCCAATGTTACAGATTTCAGTGTAAGGGAGGGCAGCTGCCCCCTTTGCCAGTACCTCGCTACGCCCATGCTGCTACCTCCGTCAAGTAGGGACGGAGCCTTTATCTACCGATAAGATAGCATAGAAGTTCTCGCTTTCATACATTCAGACATGCTTCATACTATTTCTTTCTTTCATCCATCATCATTCGCAACTTATGGGTGGGATTCCCATCTAATGCTACCTAACCTAATTTATTTATTTACATTCTTATCTGCGCGTAATGATTTATGCCAGATGTCATTATTAGAGTCGTCCTGGAATCTCGTTTATTTATATTCCGAATGTGGGACAAATTTCCTCAACTTTAATTTATAATTTGTGAAGGCTAGCCTATAGGCTTCCGATAGCTACGCCACTGTCCTCGAAGATTCTACTGCACTCAATATAAAAAAAATATCTTTGCTTATTACTTAAAATAATGATAAAATACGAAAGACAAAAGTCAGTATTGATAATTTAATTCATTGCTATGGGTTATCCAGATTAAAATGATATAGTATCTATTAAAAACTGATTTACTCATTGAATTTATTGCAAACTATAATTAATTAATAATAATACTAGTATTGTTTCCAAAATATATTTTTCTCTCTGCACACAATTAGCCGATACGTTCCGAATGTTGCAATATTTGATAACAAGGGATTTTTTATTTACAAAAATTAACACTATGTTAAACCAACCAAAAAAAAATGATTTAATTCTTTCATTCGGCTTATGATAGAATTAAATCAGAAGTGTTGAAAAAACTCCGCAAATCGCTCTAAGCCAGGGATCTGCAACCTGCGGCTCTGTTGATGTAAAGTTGTTCAGTATCCAGAAAATATATATATAAAAATTTCACACCAATTGATGAATTTTAAGAATGCTATAACATAATTTGTGATAAAAATTGATTTATATTTGAGCTAAAAAATTTCCTAACAAAAAAGATTTCTATATCATAAATCAAATTTAAAATCAAATCAAAATAATCTTTAGTCAAGTAAGCTTTTGCAAGCACTTTTGTATCGTCAAAGATCAATTAGATTTATTAAAGCTACTACTGGTTCGGAATGTTACTCTTACCGAGAAGAACCAGCAGAACTCGGCGGTCAATCTTTTAAACGTCTTCAACTTACATTATTAAACCGCAGTTATTATGAAGCTTAAAGCTTTTCAAATTCAAACATTTCTATCATTCATAGAATCTTCAATTATGTAATATGCTTTACGTAAAAGCATATTTCTTACACTAAATTTAAACCGTTCTGTACACTGGCCTAGTATGGATTGTGAAATTTTATTGTAGAAGCGAATACCGAGATCAACGAATAATTATCTAATTGAGTTAATAATAAGGCTATTATGATCCGTATATCTTACTAATATTATAAATGCGAAAGTTTGTGAGTATGGATGGATGTTTGTTACTCTTTCACGACGAATCCGCTAAAACAATATCGACGAAATTTAGCACAATTATTCTTTATACACCGGGGTAGCATATATGCTATAAAAATCCTGTTGATTCTACAGGAATAGGATGACATTCAAAAGCGCCATCTATTATCAACCTATCAAAGTTTAACATGGCAAAACAACGTTTGCCGGGTCAACTAGTCTAGGATATATATAAAATTTTGTTCGTTACATATCAATATTTTTCCGTCAAAAAGAATATTAATAAAATCATAATAATAAATCGATACTGTATTATTAAAAACAAATTAGAAACCCTTTAAGGTCTGGGTTTTTAAAAAGTTCTTAAAGGTTGCCGACCCCTGCCCTAAAACCATAAAAATGTTAATGGTGACAAGTAAAAAACCTGCCATTAAGTAATTGAGCCAATACGGACATGTGTGGACGCGCGATTAGCCACCCCAATATTATAATAAGCACCCCCACAAATAAATAACTTTTGCTAACGAGGACGATTTGTGAAATCGGCGCGCTAAGTATGGAGTCCGACATTTTGTTATATAATTTTTTATATAACGATACAGATAAAAGATTTATTTATTTAACTTCTAATAGACTTGAAGTAGCAGCCTGTTACAATCCCACTGCTGGGAATAGGCCTCCTCTCTCCGTTTCTGGAGAGAAGGATTGGAGCTAAGACCTACCACGCTGCTCCAATGCGGATTGGTAGGTTACACATATCTCCAGAATTCTCAAGAGATATGCAGGTTTCCTCACGATGTTTTCCTTCACCAAAAAGCGTGTGATAAATTGCAATTATCAATTAGACACATGCATTTTAATAGAAAAACTCATTGGTGCCTGCCCGGGTTTGAACCCGTGTTCCCCTCGAAAGAGTCGTACGGTCTCACCGCTGGGCTATCACAGCTAATGGACTTCATTTAATATATTTTTATATATAGGAGTCGTTAGGGAAAAATAACACAAGAGCAGAAGTAATAATAAAATTTAATATTAAATTTAAAATAATAAAAAAACAATTTTACAACAGCGTTATTTTTTGACTTATCTAAAGCTTTTGACTACGTAAGACATGACATTTTATTACATAAACTAGAATCCCTTGGTATAAGAGGCCCAGTACTGAATTGGATGAATTCTTATCTTGTCCAAAGACAACAAAGTGTTCATGTAAACCGAATAGTGAATAATGAACTTATTACTTTTAAATCTCAATATCTAAACAACAACTCTGGCGTGCCACAAGGAAGTATATTAGGGCCGCTTCTTTTTATTCTATACATGAATAATATTAACAAAGTAACGCCTTATAAAAGTGTACTATTTGCTGATGACATTTCTGTTATTGTGATATCAAATATAAATAAAAATATTGGACTTCATGAAAGAGAAATCAACTTAACGATAAAAAACATAATTGACTGGCTTAACCTAAATAATTTTACAATAAATTTGACAAAACTACATACATACAATTTAACAAAAACTTTAATTCTAAGATAAACTTAAATTATAACGGTAATAATATAATTCAATCCTCTAATATACAATTTTTAGGAGTCATTGTAGATGAAACTATAAAATGGCAAAATCACATAGATCTTGTATGTAATAAAATTAATAAATTTAGCTATGTTCTAAAAAGACTTACTACCGTCACTGATCAACGAACAGCTCTCTTAGTATATCATGCCTATGTGCTATCAGTTCTTAGGTATAGATTAATCTTTTGGGGAAATAGCTCAGGCATAAATAGAGCATTTATAGCTCAGAAAAAATGTCTTCGAGCAATTTGCGGAGTCTCTCAATATATATCTTGCAAAACATTATTTATGGAATCAAATTTATTGACATTAATATCTTTATATATATACGAAGTTTGCATATTTGTAAAAGAAAATAACTCCTGGTTTACAACGGCTAAAGAAAATTTCCCTCGATGTACGAGAAATACAGACAGACTTGTTTTAGAGCGCCGACCGAGGACTGAATTGTATAAAAGAAACTGTGCAGCGCAATGTGTTAAAATCTACAATAATATTCCTAACAGTTTAAGTTCACTGCCTTTAAAAATGTTTATAATAAGACTAAGAGACTGACTCATGCAATGTAATTTTTACAGTATAAAGAAATTTTTCGAAAGGAAATTGTGACTAATTTATAATTGACAATTATGTATTTTTTTTTAAGTTAAGACAAAAATGAGTTTTTTTTTGTAGCTTTTTTAAATTAAATTTTTTGCATACCTTAAACGGTCCAATACACTGTTACAAAATTGTCTTACCAGCTCCATGTACGTGTCTTTATGCAAATAAAAAATTATTATTATTATTATATTATTATAGCAAAATAATTTTATTATTACTTTTTTATAATGGATCTCGGCAAAGTAACGCCTAATTCTATAAATTATTTAAATTAATACAAGAGCAGCTTTTTGTATTGATAACAGCACGTCCAATGCACTAACAGTGAACGAGTGAGAAGAAGAAACATCTTATAGTTATAAATATAATACGGCACTTCAAGAACCTTAATCTTTTTGCTGTACTAAACAGTAAATTTATTATTTTTTAACTTATAAATAAAAGCATAAGTTTAAGAACTACTTACTTATTTTTATCAGTATTATATTTTTAATTTACATGCAGTCATATGTTAAAAAAATTAAGTCAATGACGTATTTTATCACATATGAGTTATATATCATATACAGCGGAGATCATAAAAATATGTATCTATTTTTGGGTATAAGCAACTTAGGCATAAACTAGTAGTATAAGTTTAAGCAAACCTTACTTGATACACATGTAGCCTAATAATGCCTCAAAATATTTTCAAGGAATTCAACTTGACATTTATCAACATAAGTAATTTTTCAGAGTTTTCAAACGATGATTTTATAGTTGTAGTTTAATACTATTGACCCCTATCTATTCAGATAGTAAAGTATTATATTCAAATAAGTCAAAATATCATCAATAAAAATAACATAATCGAAAACCAGAGACTTTTAATACGCTAAAACCGAATCAAATTGCGAACTTTCAAATTATTAAAACAATGATATCGAAATTGAACCAAAAAGTTTATATAGATAAATCATTCAAGTATGGTTAAACTAAACGAAATAACAAAGAAAAACAATACATCTAGCTTTAAAACAATGATATATTGTCGGCTTACTTATCACCTGATCAGCCAAAGCCGAGAAAAAAAGATAAAAAACAACTAAATCTGTCAATTCGTTGTAAATAGACGCATAATCGATCATGTTATAGCCTCGATATCCAATGTGATACGGTTTATCTAATTTAAGGTTGCATTCGAAAATATATTATTCCAGAATAATAATAAGTGATACGTGATCTAGGTCTTTAACTGATTGTACAGTTTTTGTATACAAAGTAAAGATAAATAAATGATCAAATATCCTTTGTAAAAATTACTTACCATGTCTTCCATTATTAACAAAGTTGAACTACGAATTGACTCGTAGCGTTGTAGTTTAACTAAATTGTTTAATAAATAAAATATGATAAAGTTTTTTCAGCTACTCTTCTCTTTCTGATCTGAGATCCTTTCTGATATGAGATCAATATATTCTATGGCGAATTTATGGTTTAAATATATCACTGGAACTCTCCAAAGATATGCAGTTTTACTCTTAATGACTTCCTTTACCGAAAAGGTCGTAATAAGGAATAAATATCAATAATTGAAAACAAAAAAAATATAATACATTGGAATCATAACGATAAAAATTAAATCGTGACTATATCGTTCAAACCTGTCAAGAGAAATATAAAATTATCTCAAATTATGAGTAAACTATTTTTCCGCCGGGAAAATACTTCAGATAAGATATTTCGAAACGCAGAGTGAATGATAAATCTGTCTCCGATATCTTGCTAATATGATCTGTCAAATTCAATAGTCAATAAACCCAAAATTGATAACGCAAATTGTTACGTCGAAAAATATCTATCGAATTAATGAAAATCGTCAATCCAAAAGTAAACTTCTTTCAAAGTCAACAAGTCGTTATATAAAAACCTGGAATTGAATTGGACTTTATAATAGAAACCAGAATTCCGAAGAGCGACGTCTTAAATTGGGGTCTATTTAGCTCAACATTTTGTAATACCGAAACGGCACGTAGAAGTGATAATCCTTTGGGAGGAATTCAAGGAGTTCAGTTCTTATCTAAATTCACTTTGCAAAAAAATTAAGAAGACAAAAGCAAATTAATTCAAGCTTAATAAATAAATAAATAAATACTAAAACTATTACCGATGAGCTTTTTCATAATTATTTATATTTCATATGGCAGCAGTAGAGTTTACGACGAAATAATAATAATGTAATAATGTATTTGAGCTAAGGAATTTATTTACATCATTAAAAGTTGCCAACCTTAAATACAATTCGAAAGGTCCATTTATTTAAGTATATAATAGCATAGGAACAATAAAATCAAAATAAAAATAAATAAATAAAATAATTTGGTAGTTATAATAATCCGTTTAATTTTATTAGTTAAAATAAGTTGACTCCATACAGTCGTATCTAGTGACGTTAAAGTGTCGACACTAAGCTAATCGAAGTCGATATATCGCGTGGTGACATCTGGCCCTTTTTAAATTATTGCTCAAACATTTAACTAATTTGCGTTTATTATTATAGCCCTGAATAATACTTGTAGTTATTTTAGTTGCTTATTGTTAAAAAAATAGAGCAAGTGATAGAAATGCGTTGTGTTACAAGCCTTTGCGATTTTGTCGTGAAGTATATCTCCTAATGATCCTCTATTACGGAGACAAAAAATTGTCGCTATTGTTGTAGTGAATGTTTGCAGTGCTTTTGTAGAGGTTGTAGTGGAGGTTAGGTGCATGCGTTTTTGCGATTAAATGCGTTTTTCATGCCTAAGGTATGAAAAAATGGAAAGCATACTCTACATTTAGCACCTTCTATTTACTTTAGAAAAATAATATTGTCATTACATTAGTTGTTTATTTACATTAACAAAATTAATGTTTAGTTTTTACAATAATAGAATATTATGATTTACGGAAAGGGCGCTGTATACTGAGATACAGAGAAACCTAGTTTGGTTACAGAGGCCTATGATATGTAAAGATAAATTTGTAAAGAGAATAATATTTTCGTGTTTATTTATATTTATGTAAGAATGTTTTTGGTATAATAAAGTTATTATTATAAATTTTATTTTATCAGTATCCGCAAACTAACAACTAAATCCATAAATGACTCGCAAAAAATATTTTATAGTACCCGGCAATAAATAATGCACATCGAGAACTTAGAACGGAATAGCCGGCCAATTCGGTTTCGTAGAGCGCTGTCACTGTCACACACGGGTTCGTCAGTCTGTGCGACAGAGACAATGCTCTATGAAATAGAATCTAGCCGATTTCTCTCTCTAAGCCTCGATGGGCATTAATTATTGCCGGGTACTATATAAAACTATTTTAAGCTTCATTAAAATTATATAAAATTTTAATCTCATTTGTTTTACACAAAATAGCATCGTTAATTTTAATATTATTTTAGGATATTTTTCTTTAGTCTTGCCACTATCGCACTGCTTGGCTAATATGCATGATTTTTTAAGATACACAGGTCTCCTCACGATGCTTTCGTTAACCGAAAAGCTTGAAAAGCTAAATTCTAATTATCAATTACAATTTAGCTCAAGCCGAAACAGCCGGCCAGTTCGGTTTCGTAGAGCGTTGTCACTGTCGCTCAGTTAGTATGTACTATGTGACGATTCACACGGGTTCGTCAGTCTGTGCGACAGAGACAATGCTCTATGAAGCAGAACCTAGCCGATTTCTCTCTCTGAGCCTCGATGTGCATTATTTACTGCCGCGTACTATAAGTACTGGTAGAGTTACATGCAAATTTTTCCACAGTATTAGAAACTGGTATAATTTTTGCAATAACATTTTAAATTGAAACCCGACTCAAAAGTTTTTTAAAGTAACAGCCTGTTACTATGCCCACTGCTGGGTTAAGGCCTCCTCTCTCCGTTTTTGGAGAGAAGGATTGGAGCTAAGACCTACCACGCTGCTCCAATGCAGATTGGTAGGTTACACATATCCTAGAATTCTCTAGAGATATGCAGGTTTCCTCACGATGTTTTCCTTCACCGAAAAGCGTGTGATAAATTGCAATTATCAATTAGACACATAAGTTTTTAATAGAAAAACTCATTGGTGCCTGCCCGGGGTTTGAACATATGTCACCTCTAGAGAGTCGCACGGTCTCACCGCTAGGCTATCACAGCTTTTTCAAAAGTTTCTTATCCATCGTATATTCCGATGGATATATCTTTATTGCTACCATTAAAATAGGGTACTGTGATGTCATAACCACTTGGGGTTGACGATTATTGCCGGGCCGTATGTCGCGCGCACCTGTCAGACGTCCCGCTGTGTACTCGGGATGGAAATCTAGCGTGAATTGATGCGTTTTAGGGGTTAATTTGGTGATAAAATATTGCCAAATTACCTGTACACTTCATTTCTTACCGAGGTGTCGTAAAAGGCGACTAAGGTAAGTTGACCCACCGTGTGGTATCCGGATGAGTAGAATAGACCACCCTCTTTCTTACCGAGGGGTCGTAAAATACGACTAAGGTAAGTTGACGTCAGGCGGGCCGCCGGTCGTAAAATACGTAGCCAAAAACATTTGAAAACATGTTTGTAACATGTTGCGCCGATCCCACTTAGAGTGGGATAAGGGCAGAAGGATGATGATGACTGGCTGAGTTTTAAATATGAATGTAGATGGATGCATGACTAGACGGAGGCCGAAAAAAGAAGGATGGAATGTGTTAAGAATGATATGCATATAAAAGGATTGGCACTAGAGTTGAAGAATGATACAGGAGAATGGAAACCTAAGATATATTGTGCCGACCCCACTTAGAGTGGGATAAGGGTAAGCGAATGATGATGACTAGCTGACCGTGCAAACGTTTTCTCATATAAATTATTTCCAGTATACATTATAAAAAAGTATGTAGGAATTAGTCAAAAAATTAAAAAAAATTTTAGGCAATCCATATCACTTAATACGGTAAGAGAAGTAGATAACAGCCAATTCTCAGACCTACTGAATATGCATATAAAATTTCATAAAAATCGGTCAAGCCGTTTCGGAAGATGGTAACTAACATTGTGACACGAGAATTTTGTGATTACAGAAATTGTATCGTTCCGTTTGCATTAAGCTCACAAAATTACATAACATACACCATAAACCAGGACGAAAGTAAGTTAGAACGAAAGGCTAACGATTGTAAGAAATGAGTAAATTAGCAAGTGAATAAAGTAATTAGTCGTCACATTTATTTGCATGCGTAGAAACTTGATTTAAAAATTAGCAGGACGAAATACTGTTGCGTAAAAGCGCGTAGGGTTGCGACGTGTTTTGTAGCGACATTTTTGTCGACTGGTTTTATATAAATAGATTTTTTTACTAGCAACCAATAGCAGTTACATAAATTCATTAGAATCTGCGTGTCATATGGTTTTTATACATTCTGTTGTAATTTTTTGTAATTGATATTATTTTTTATTATTCCACCACAGATTTCGCTCACAATTTCTTATGTCACATTACCAAAAATCTCATCCAGAAAAGCATGATATGATGGGCGTAAGTTATACGCACTACGCAAAGTCTACTCTGTAACCAAGCTCCGAGCGTCGTAGATGAAAGCCAATACTACATAATACTAAACATACATTCTACATTCTACAACCCATTTCTACAGAAATGAAGGTTATATGCAAATTAATCTATTACTTATGGCATAGTTATAACAGAATGTTTTAGTTACAGAACATACCGCAATCAAAAAATAAATTGAGGTCACAGGCCTACAGCAAACGTATGAAAAAAAACATAAACGCTCGGTAATTAAATTCAGAGACCCCGCTAGCAGTGGCACCACTCCCTAAAGAGCCCTAAGCCAATTATGAGCAGCAATTTGTTCGCACAAACAAAGGGTCGGCCCTTGACAAATTAGATCCACGTGTAGGGACTACGAAATGTCGATGGATTATTGTCGACAGATAATTATAACTCGAACTATCGATAGAAAGTTTAGTCATGCAAGTGTGAGCCTACACAGAGAAATCCTGTTAGCAATTGTAAACCTGCACATGACATTATTAGCAACAATGTCAACCATACAATACGAGTAACCATACAATACGAGTATATTCATTCATCAAAAGGTACAACAAAACTACCTACTACTACAAAAGTTTACATAATACCTATATTAATGATCGAGTAAAGACAGCAGGTAAATGTTCATGTGAAAAAATCTACTTCCTGTCATCTGCATTAAGCATTGATCGCCCATTTCTTGAGAAGACTACGGTAATGTCATAACAGTGAGACATGTGAGTTATCTATGTCGTACTAAGTAGGTTTCAAAATATCTTCATCGATCCCGCGGTAATCTCAAAACATGCTACAAAAACAACGTTTTGTAGCATAGGTTATTGATCTAAGTCTATCATTCTGTATAAACAAGTTATGCAAGCAGTTATTAAGATTATACGAATGTAAAAAGTCCTTAAAAATGATACGTTTATACCTTTCTTGACATATAAATATCTAGTGTTTTTATTTATTGGTGAAAATCGCATGAAATCCGATTGTGTTTCTGCGAACAGACAGATAGATTTTGCGGGAGACTTTGTTTATTTATATTTGGATTCATAATTTAATCAATAATTAAATATAATTAAATAAATAGCGTTACTTATTACGAAATATAGCATTATACAACATGAAATGAACGGTGCAAGACCTCAAGCCTGTTATGTCAAACTCTTTTAATTACAATTTTGAAATTTTACAGGAGACCAAAGATGTGAATTTCTAAGGAAATGAAATCAATTTTCTGTCGATCTTCTGTTTCGACAGAAAATCGACTGTTTCTGTTTAATATCGATCAATAGGTTGTATGAGCAAGTATTAAACTATCTACTACTAGAACAACTATTAGAAGTCTTATTGTCATGGCATTCGAATTTAAGGGTTCTCAAAAATTTAACATTTTGTGTCGTACTTAGTTGGTATGTCGATCTCTTAAATTTCATTAAACTACTTTTTTAAACTACATTTTTTTTTAATTTTGGTTTTAAATTTTTTGGTCTGGTTAAATTTGGGTTTATTAAAATATATTAGTTTGCTGCATAAAGCAAGTTGTCTTACTAAACCCCATCAAGTTGTTTAGCATAATAGCAAAATTTGTTCGGCTGTTTTAACCTAGATTTAATGGGTTTTAAAACAAATCATTTTAGTCAAACATAGATGGCATCTCATGATTGAAGTTAAATTATTTATTTTACTTCAATCCATAAATTATACAATAACATTTTTTAACACATTAACATTTAAAAAACAAATAATAAACTACTTTTCCCAATTAGTTTTCAATTCAGGATTTTGAACCATAAGTTCATCGTGCCAAAAACTAGATCCGCAATACAATGTTTTATCGATAGCTGCTCAATACAAAAAACTCATCACTACGGTATAGTACAGCCTACAGTAGCATGTTGTCCGAAAAAGGGTAGATTTTCAGTGGATTTTCAGTAAAGAATCTATTTATACAGTGTTGGGATGTACAGCGATATATCACTAGTAGGGTTTTACTGAACACATTTACCTCATAAATTAAGTTGTGTTCAATTTAACGGTAAGATAAAAGTAAAACGGTGGCTATTAACATTACTTCATCAAACTCTAATTTTATATAATACTAGTAAATTTCATGTAAGTATTGTACACCATAATTTACCACCATAATTTAAAATTATAAATGCGAAAGTTTGTGAGTATGGATGGATGTTTGTTACTCTTTCACGAAAAAACTATTGGACGGATTTGGAAGAAACTTTCGAGTTATACAGGTTATACATGAGAATAACATAAAGGCTTACAATTTGTTATGATTTTACGTAATATAACGATACATGTCAATAAAGTCGGAAAAAATCTGGGCTCTGAGAGCTATCTCAGCATGCGCTGCCTAAACCATTAGAGTTACACAAAGATGATCTACCGTAGTATTGTTTGTCTTTAATAGCTCTAAATAAAAGTCCGCGACAGCATATATCTATCTTTTATGACCAAAATTGTGAATCATAAATTTAATTAAATTAGATACTGTGGCAGAACAAATTCCTCGCGTGCGAAGCCGCGGGTAAAAACTAGTACACACATATATATAAACATACAAGTCTTTTCTCTTTATAATATGAGTATAGATTGAGCCCTCGACTTCTTTCGCATAAACTCAAACCTTTAAATACCCTTTAAACTGTAATATATATTTCTTTCAACTACACACGGGATTTTTCATCCTATGTGTATAAGGTATACCTCAGTGTATAAGGTATGTATGCATAAAGTTTGATTGTGCCAAATTTTATCAATATTGGTCCAGCAGATAGGCTGTGAGAGCGTCATACATAAACAGAAAAACGAACCAACAGCCAGACATGTAGACTGACTTTCGCATTTATAATATACTTACTAGGATAAAAAGTAGCGTAGTATAAGTAGCTCTGCAATTTCCTCTATCTTCTAATGAAAGTTCCATCAGAATCGGTTTACTCGTCCTGGAAAATGTACTAGGTCTTAATCTAAACGTTCCTCAAGAATTATTTCATACAAAAATCCGTTTCATCAATCATGGGCCTTTAGTTCATAATATGTATAGTACCTACCTACAGACTTGTAGATAGATTCATATCGTAATGGAGTTAAAATCCAAAAGGATGAAAGTTTATAAGGGAGTTTGTCATCTCGGGATCGTTTGGTATAATCACCGAAAATCATAATCCCACCCCCGAGATTAATCAATTCGACCGTAAAATTAGCAAAACCATCCCCCGGCAATAAAATTACGACAAGTTTTCCTTATGTCAGCCAAAAAAAAACTATTATAAATATTGCCAACTTTATACTTCTAACCATAGAGTATAGAGTTCTTTGTTTTTTTTTTATTATCACGATGAGGGGACGAATGCAAGGCCATTCATAGTTAGTGTTAATTTGTTTGTTTGTAAATGTGTTGATCCGGTTTGAATGGGGTTCGAATTGGAAACTTTAAAAGGGTGGGTAATAAATAATTTATGTTCTATAATTAAATAATAGAGGGTGTAAGGAGGAAATTTGAACCTCTCTGCCTCTTCAATTGCAAGATTTACTTTACTATCTTTTATAGACAAAGTGTTGCTAAAAGTAATTAATTAAAGCTTTTAAAATATAGTACAAACTTCAAAATTCCTGTTTCTATGCCATTGTTCAGCAAAGGCCTCCTTACAGAGAAGGATTAGAGCTTAGACCTGCCACTGTGTTCAATGCATAGTTAATGTTACACATATGGTTCACAAGGAATTGACAAGGAATGTACAGGTTTCATCTAGAAAATTTTCATTTAAGAAGTGAAAGTTAACGAAAAATTGGGAAAATTAAAAAAAATTAAGCTGCACCAATTGAGATCCCGAAAACCGCGTCTTCCTGTATTATTCTTATATAAGCTATCTAGATTTCCCTATAACATAAGAAGTTAAAAAAATGTTTATTGTAATCAATTTATAAGTTATTGAAGTTTGAGATGCATAAACTTAAAATCAATTAATAAAATTAATTAAAAAAATATGAATACGCACTAGGGGCTGTGGTTTAATTTGTGATGCCATGAAGGTTTTGCCGGTAATCACCACGCTTGGCATGCGGGTTGGTGATCGCAGTGCTGACCGTTTTGCACCGACAGTGCTGCTGCCCACTGTCGGTCTGGTATTTAGGTCAGCAAAAAAAAAAATGAAATGGTTATACCGCCATTTATCGGTCGTCAGAGCCTCGTCGGTTGATATGCAGGGTGCACCGCGTGCAGGTGAGGTTGACAATTGAGAAGACTGATTGGGACGAGCCTCCCCCTTACACCCCACAAAAACACCACACCTCAAAAAGGTCGCAGGGAGCCACTGGATCCGGGCGGCGCAGGATCGTGTGGTGTGGCGATCCCATGAAGAGGCCTATGTCCAGCAGTGGACGTCCATCGGCTGACGAAGAAGAAAAGAAGAATACGCACAATCTTCTGTACATTTATATTGTATATCAAGCATATCTGTATTAATTTAAGATGCATAGCAATTAGTAATCTAAATTATATGATCTGGAAAATTGAAATGCACTCATCTTTAAAATTTTCCGCGGAACATAATGCTATCATATTAATTGAAGTGTGAGCTTATTCAATAAATTGTTTTCAAAACTAATTTAAGAACAAACTAACTAAACGCTAGATTTCTTGATCGAATCAGACTGAAATCAATCTGTCTGTGTTCCTAAATTAAAAATGTTTTTTACATTCTACATTTGTAAAGTGAAAAGGGAGTTACGCTTTCACTTTGATTTCTACCGACTGGTATAATAACGATATACGATTCTAATCCTCCGATAACAATACTCAACTTATAGTAGCCGGCATTAAATAATGCACATCGATGCTTAGAACGAAACAGCCGCCCAGGTCGGTTTCGTAGAGCGCTGTCACTGTCACACACGGGTTCGTCAGTCTGTGCGACAGAGACAATGCTCTATGAAATAAAATCTAGCCGATTTCTCTCTCTCTAAGCTTCGATGTGCATTATTTATTGCCGGGTTCTATACAAAACTATTTTAAGCTTCATTAAAATTATATAAAATTTTAATCTCATTGGTTTTACACAAAATAGCATCGTTAATTTTAATATTATTTTAGGATATTTTTCTTTCGTCTTGCCACTATCGCACTGCTGGGCTAATATGAATGATTTTTTAAGATACTCAGGTCTCCTCACGATGCTTTCGTTAACCGAAAAGCTTGAGCTAAATTATAATTATCAATTAGAATTTAGCTATAGCTTTTCGGAGTTAGGATATACGAACGTTTAATAATTAATAAAAATATAAAGCCTAGTAAAATAAAAAGTATATTAAACACTACCAAAAAGACCCATGAATTAAATGCTTTATAAAGTTTTTTGATAGATTAATCATAAATATATCGGCATATTCCGATTTTTAGCCCATACATGATAGACTACTAGTAGATCTTAGACTGTAACCTGATAGGGATAATTCATAAGCAAATGCTAAAGATAAAATTGTCGTAAACCAATCGCTTAACGTACCTCCCATAAGGTTATTGTAAACAGGAACATAACAATTAAAAAAACAACTTTAACAACTTATTTTGAGTTGTCAAAGATGGACACAATGATGTTTGTATTGCCCTAATTTGAATTTGAATTTGAATTATGGCAAACCTTATAGCCTTTCTTTTTTTTTTAATCCTATTCCCTCCGATATTGAGGTCAGAGATTATTTTCACGGTTTTTCGTTTCCTATTGTTATTTACATTTCTTAAACTATGCTATTCTTATTAACTAGAACATTTTATTATACTGATTTTATTTTTACATTGCTTATATTGATATTTTACGTTATAATTTGATTAGAGGTAGCTACAACTTATCTTTATAGACATTTTCTTATTTTTCTATGTAATTGCAATCTCAATTCTCATTTTAAATTTTAGTTTTCTTATTACATTTTACATGACATATAATACTTATTTTATATGTTCTCTACATCTGATTATCATCTTCTTATTCTGTTTTGTTTAATGTATATATTGTTACCTATTCTATTACTACTTGTTTCTATAAACTTATATTTACTTATATTATTTTGCTTTATTTCGCCTTATAGTCTTTGCCAACTCCAGCTATGGCGGATTTACGTTAAAATAAATCAAGTATAATCATGTTAAGTCGTATGTAAGCATTATACTCGTATGTACGTAGTGAACAATTGATTAGGGCTCCCTAACAGTTACATTAAGACGCGTCGTCGAGCGACGCTCCCAATCAGCCTGATCTAATTTACGCCTCCGGGAAGACGAAGATGGGAATATAGGTAATATTATATAAAGAGAATGTAACATGCTTTTAAAACATTCCGCGCCTTTGAATCTTGTAAAAATACTAGCAGTGAAATAAGGTATAGCAGTAAATCCAAAAATTCGCTGTTTATTCTTCTTTCAAGTGCAATAAAGCGATGGCCTAATGTGATTTTTGGTATGGACATAAATAAAGAGTTCCCACCGTGTGGTATCCGGCTGAGCAGAATAGATCACCCTCATTTCTTACCGAGATGTCGTAAAAGGCGACTAAGGAAGTTGACGTCAGGTAGGCGGCCGATCGTAAACTACCTAGCCAAATCATTTAACAACATGTAATAAACATGTTGTGCCGACCTCACTTAGAGTGGGATAAGTGCAAGAGAATGATGGTGATAAATAAAGAGTTCACTTACGTTATTTTTACCTCGGCACTGAAGGCCGATATCGGTATTTTATAAATCTGCTTCCTAAATATATAGATCGCTTAGTAATTTAAGTAAACGTCGACACTATTCTAAGTATGCGTGTATTGCGCTCTGAAACATATATCCAAAGTTCTAAGTAAATTTTAGCAGTTCAGATGTGGTTTTGAATAGAAAACAACTTTTAAGAGGCCTTTGTGATTTTTTCATGGAGTCTATTTGCTATTTGATGATGCTTCGGTGACGGGGTGAAACGATTGTTGAGTTTGTGAAAGTGTTTATGTATTGTAGTGATGTTGGGGAACATTTGCAGTTTATACGTTTTTCGGATCCTGCATGTATCAGATAAGAAAAGTGAGAGGATAATCTACATTGAGAATTACATTTATTTTCTATTTGCTGTATCGCAGATTATAGCAAAATAATATTATTACTTTTTTTTATAAAGGGCCATTGAATCACAAATAAAACATTACATTGCATTTGTTTATTACAAAACTAGTAATAACAGAATTGATTCCACGAACAGAGCAGTGATAATCCCATAAAAATGATAATTATCAATTAGTATAACGGGATTGGGGCAACATTTGGCCGTGTTTGCACAACCGATAAATACGCCTAATTCCTGAACGCATCTGTCAAGTTTGCGCGCGCGAGAGAAACAATGTCAAATGCGAGGTTCTTTTAATACAAACTTTGCTTTAATATAATAATTAATTTACTTTTATTCAATTAGGTATACGTAGTTGCAAACCAGCTACTTAACCCGATTTGCAGTACACGAATGCTGTGTCCATCATGTTTCAAATAGCATTATGGAAACTTAATATAATCAACAATACTAGTATACCTACATGTTGAATTACAAATAACCTTTTATATTTTGGAAAGAGACTCAAAAAGCATAATTGAATCTTCATATATTTAATTTATAGAATTAGACGTTACTTTGGTGAGATCCATAATAAAAAAAGTAATAATAAAATTAGGTTAGTAATAATTTAATTATCACTTAATATATTTCATACATTTAATAGAAAAAGACTTTTACAGATAATTCTAAATCATCTAAAATCAGTTAGTTGATAATGAAGCTTCCATAAACGATTTTTTATACTTATTTTAAGACAATTTTGATAGCGTTATTGAAAATTGATTTTAATCGATCGACTATTTCGTTTTATCTTAATTAATAAAGAGGATTTTACACATAAATGTAGAGGTTAAGAGAAAACCATCAAATTTGCTTCGTGTAATACACATACTTATTAAAAAGACACTCTAAAATGTAACATTACAATAAAGAGAAGGCAAATGAAGGAGATCTATCTGTCTCTCTTTTTATGTGTGATTAGACAAAGATGAAGTATACGAGTTTCATTTTCCCTCTCATTATTTATTGTGTCACTACCTCTTATAGACCTGCCTACGGCTCCCCTACTCTGAATATAATAACTCTATGGTAAAATATCATCACGAGTGAAAGTGGATTGTGTAAACGCATTTTTAATGTTTTTGTTCACACATTAGATCAATAGGACTAGTAATACAAAGAAAGTCATAATTTACCTTAAAGTCCCTTAAACACAAGTATTTAAACCAATAGAGAGGTCACGTACAGCCAACAGGGCTATTTAAATTATTGATTCATGACTCCGAGCCCTTAAGCACGATTTTCTGTTTGTTTTCGAACGCGCGCCATGTTTAATTTACTTTTAAATATCTTTCGAATGTTTAATTTTTACCGGAGCAATTTTTTAAAAGCGGACTGGACGTAATTTATTTCTTTTTGTGTTTTTAATCTGTTGAATGATGTTCTTTCAAAACAAAACTTGGTTTAAAATATTAAAAGTAAGTAAAAATCTGCATATCTTAAGCGAGTTTCTGGGATGTAAAATGTAGTAATAATTTTCCACATTACAAAAAACAATATGATGAGTCTAGACTACGTATGCTTCTCTTGACGTTGAGTAAATCTTTCGCCCACTAATACGGCTTTTGTAATTTTCTAAAAGAATGTTTTACAAAATTTACACATATAGAATGTTTTACTTCAGTTTATCGTCCCAATTGCTAACCTCGCCAATTCGTCTGACGCCAAATTTAACAATTTATTGAAGTATATAATTAGCTGTCAATTACGGCAGTATTTATATAACAACATCCTTGTAAATGGTTTAAACCCCATAGTAAAAATATAGCGCCCTATCTTATTAATGTCAAGACGCCGTGATGGTTGACATCATTAATAATGGTAATGATTATGATAATCTATATTAAACTCCTTAATTTTATGAAATATGACTTAAACTATGACAACTGAAACTTAAACTTATACAGACTAAATATAATTTTTTATCGTATGTTGCGGGTAGGCCTGCAATTCAATTAAGAAAGCTCGGTCAATCGGAGTTTGAATCGACCCCTTTTTGTTCAAGTGCGGTTAGTAATAGAACAACTCGGCTTTAATATATTTTTGTAACGTCATATATGATTAATGCAATTGGCCAATGTTTCTCTATCACCCAGATAAATTAGGGAATGTTATGAAATAATTAAAGAGATAATGGAAATTAATATATTTATCTGTTATAATTAAAAAGGAGCGGGATAGTTGTGACGGTGAGTGCCAGATAATTGCATTGATTTAACAGTGACTAAAGTTACGTCTTTTTTTGTAAAAACTATTTTTAATTAGACTCTTTTTGCATACTTAGTATAATTATACTCCTAATTTTAACTACTCTTTGTAGTATGCATATGACTATCGAATTTTCGAAAAGTTAACCTTGCTCATACAAGGTTTAACTTTTGGGGCGGTGAGATAAGTCTTATATCGAACAGCAGACTTGTGCAGACTCAAGGGTGATATCCCACCCAGCGGTGTAAAGTATGGAGCAAGGGATAACCAGGGGTGATGAAAAATGAGAGAATTTTAATAAAATGAGTAAAAATGCAGTTCGATATCACCAAGTTACTCTTTTGTACAATTAATATTACTGCTTTAACTATAACGATCTCAACATGATGATTATACAAAGATCTGAGTACGTAGGAGGGGTGGGGGGGTGTTTGAAATAAATAAATAAATATGGGATACTTACACACACGGTCGTCCGACCCCAAAGCTTACTTACAGCAAACTTAATACTTGTGTTATGGGTGACGGACAACTGGTATATATACTACATATATAATTTAAATACATATCTACTTAAATACAAATATACACCCAGGCTCGAAGAACCGACAATTTTTTGTAGAAAATGTTGGCCTACGGTGGGAATCGAACCCGCGACCCGCGAAGCTGAAGGCAAGGTCACTACCCACTGCGCCAGCGGGCCAGTCAAGGAAATAAACAGGAAGGTCGCATTTCACTACGTTGAGTGGGGGACGCCACTCTTTGTAGCTACTCCACTGATCCCAGCTTTGGGTTGCTCTATATCTTATTTTGTCTACAGGAGCTCCACACGCTCTCCTCGGCAAGACCCGACGTCCACGAACCGCTTTCACCTCCCAGCAACTTCTAGAACTGGAGAAGCAATTCCGAATGAACAAGTACCTCTCGCGACCAAAGCGGTTCGAAGTAGCCACCAGTTTGATGCTGACTGAAACACAGGTGAGAGAAATTTGTTTATTGTTACAACAGATTGTAATAATTTTTAGATTATAATCATCATCATTCTCATGCCCTTGTCCTACATATGTTGTGACCACCTCAACATGTTGTCACATGATTTGGATACGTATTTTACGACCGGCCGCCTGCCTGACGTTAACTTATATTAGTCGCCTGTTACGACACCTCGGTAAGAAATGAAAGTGATATATTTTATTTAGATATAATAAGTAGAAAAGACGAGAAGTGTAGGTTTAACATGGTATGGACATGTAATAAGGAAGATGATAATCAAATCAAAAAGCATTTATTCATATGAAACACTTTCATGCACCATAAACAATTTAAACTTCAGATATAAAATAGCAATAAAAGTAAGAAAAAACAAAGAAATATAAAATTTATAGAAATCACAATCTATAAAATAATAATAACACATATTAAAAGTAAAAAGCGGAGGAAAAAATAATTATACTTATGAGACCGGTGTTTTGCCCCTATCATTCATGCATGGAAGTGTGACATACATGCCCGGGGTTTGAACCCGTCATGGGTCCCTTGAGAAAAGCACGCTGTCTCACCTTTCGGCTATGATATTTTATTCTTTTCTTTTTACTATAATCCTGGATGAGTAAAATTCTATACAATGCTTAATGAAGAATATACTATCCGTTGTCAAACCTATTAGGTACATGCACGATTCGTAAATCGTATATTTAGCCCTTATTTTCTTTCTGTATTCTTTGAAATGACTTAACTTATTATACTGCCAACTTGAACACATTATTAGCACTTCACCAACAACCAGTGGTTTAACTTCACCAAATAGACCGGAGCTAACTTCTGATTTAAAGTAAACAAGGTTAGAATAACTCTAGAGATATCATGAACCAAAGTCAACAAGTTAACCACATGATCTATCGTCTACATATAGTCTTCATCAAGAGTAATTCGCTAAACCAATTCAAATTTATTTTTAAGGTGCTGTAACATTCATAAGATGTGTTTTTCTTTTATATACTGTTATGATTTAGAGGCAGCAAATCAACTTATTAATATTTAAAATTATTCTATTCTAAAATAAATTCAATTTATTGAATAATTTTCAAAATGCAATCGAGTTATATTAAATAACTAGTAAGTGCCTTAACTTAAAGCAATCTACTTATACAAAATGGCTCGTAACCTTTTAAGGTCGATTCACACTAACAATAAAATCTTAGGAAAACCTTTTTGTACCACTCCAATCGTGACACCAAAAACAACCCTATTTTGACAGTTTGCGAAATGGCGCGAAGCGGCTGTCAAGTTGAACGATGTCCGGATTTGAGCTTACAAATGCTTGGAACAAGATTATGGGGGCGGTAAAACGTACGCAATAAACGTTATTGCTTGGGGCGTTTTATGTGGGTTTAAAGATTAATCTCTGCGCCCGTGTCAAGTTATGATATACGCGAGCAGTATCTGAGACAAGAAATATATATATTTCTTAATAAAACGGTTTTTTATAAATCAAAATTATCTAAAATTTAAGTACATAACACGAACATTTTCTTCACTGACCGACGTCCACCGTGGACGTCTACAGCTGGAAATACGACTCCGGAAGGGATTTTTATATAACCTTACCGTGATATCTAGCAACGCTTTCGACCCTTTCATGGCGTATTTTTACCTAAAAAGTAGTCTGCCATGTTATCGTTAATTGAATTCAGTTTCATATGAATATAGATTTGACACAATGGCCATTAAAATATAATTAAAGTAGATAAAAAAAGGTAAGAGTGTTTCAACAAAAAATATAAAACAATTTTCTATTGTCCTCAGGTAAAAATCTGGTTTCAAAACCGAAGAATGAAATGGAAGCGCTCCAAAAAGGCTCAACAGGACACAAAAAGTAAAGAGCCACACGTCAGCCACCCGAGTGACGAAAAAAACAAACTCAAGGACACCCCGCCGTCCGAACATGAAAAACAGCCCGCTCAACAAATGGCCGCGGATTTGACAGCTGTCAAACCGCCCCCGCTGTTAGACAGGGACAGGATTATCGCGTTGGAGCGAGAAAGAGCTATGGCGGCGGCAAACTTTAATTCTAATTTTGAAAACAATAGACGCGGATTGGTCGTTATGAACCAAGATGGAGGGAGACCCGGCTTGGATATGTTTAGGCCATATGTAGTATGAAATTAAATATATTTTTGTTTCTTAAGCATTCTGTGGTTCGTATAGCAAAGATACTGAAATAACCTTATCGATAGAATACATTTTCTTTATACAAACCAAATCTTGCCAAAGTTTTGAGGCTTTAAGTTATATGATGAAATGTGAACTAAAATTTAAATGATTCACCATTTACGTAAGTATAATACCCAAAAAATAACACCTGTTTATTACCCATAATATACCCATTTATTATAATATATATTTTCAAAATAAACCTTTAAAACAAGGTTTTTTTGGAAACAAATGAATAATTTATTCTTCGGTTAGCAGGTATTCGTACCAGAAGCATCTGCCATTATATTTATAATTTAAAATAGACGCTTTTGGCGTCTGGGTATACTATTAATATATAAATACTAGCATTACAGGTCTTTTTTGACACCCGTAAAAATATTACGATTAAATACAACCGCCCATATATATTTTTTTCATTAATTTGATAATAAATCACATTAGTTATTAACATAGAGGCTGTAATATAACTAATCCTTGTAATTAGCTTAACAGATAGTCTAGCATTATTTTGTAAATAAAAATAGTGATATGAGAGTATTAAGTATTTATTGTATATTTTAAGTAACTGCCGTGGATAATAGCAAAGTAATTTTATCATAACATTTGTTATATATTTCAAACCTAAAATTTTAAATAAGACACAAAAATTAAAAAACAAATTCCTAAAAACTGCTTTACATTTAAAGAACCCATCAAAAAATTGGTAAATTGTTTATGCCAATGATGCGGTAGTATTTTTTTATTGTTTCAAGATGCAGCGATTATTAACCAACTTTCGCATGTTGATTAAATGAGCATTAGTTGAATCCAAAACTTAACTTTAAACTTTATAAATGAACTTTTGTAGATTCTATGGCGCAATAATATTAACACAGATTTTATTAATGATTCTTAACAAAAAGAGTAATCCTCGATTATTGCCTCTCTGGAATATTAAATTTAAATTAAATTAAAAATAAACAACGAAAACTATAACCCACTATAAAATTTTTACCTTGTATTTATTTATTTATAATCTTTAAATATAATTAATTCGAACTGATACAGGCCAAAAATAATTTAAAATAGGTGTAATATTTATGCACATAGTTAAGAGGTTCTATTATAATTAGGAAAATCATACGAACTACTAATACTAATAATTAAGAAAGACAAAGAACATATTTAGAATTTATAATCACATAAATATATTTCATTTGTATTAAAATATTGATTTTGTTTAGAGTGATTTTAATACAATAACAGGAAATAATTAAGTTAGCGTTGACTCCGCGCATCTTTGGTTTACTAAAAGAAGACACCAGATAGACCTTAAACGACTCGATTCCAGGCCATTAATTTACTTGTAAAAAACAACATATTGAATTCAAAGAAACAATAGATTTTTTATCTGTGGTAATTTAATAATGTTGCGACGTTGTAATTGTTCCTTAATTGATGGAACCTACGAATGCAACACTTAAATGTCAATAGAAACATAGTTTTAATTTATTAATTAGCAAAATGGCAAGGGATCGTTTGTGTTACAAGACTAGATAAAAAAATTATAAATCTATCTAACATATAAAATTTTTGTGCAATAGTTTTCTTATTGTATTTTTTTTATATAGGAAATTACGTAATTACTTTGCAAAAGTCGATTAAATTATTATACACAATAAAATAATAATAGGCATACTAGTATATTACAAAAATTGAGAACTTCTTAATGAAAATATTCATTGATGAATGAGGAAAGTTCCTAAAGTAGTATTTTATATTTAAAAAAATTACTACAAAGTTACTTTACGTAATTTAATTAATCAATAATAATGGCATCTCTGTTCAGTATTATTATTGTAGTGTTAATATATTATCGGTTAATATTCTTAAGCTAGAGCTATTTCAAGCAATATAACAGAACTAACTACTTTGCTATAATCCGCACGGGCTAAGCGATTGCATGCAAAGCTAATGTGTATGAAGCAGGCAAAATCTACGCACCTTATACATGCAGGACAAGCCACCACATGCACCCCAAGGCGCCTCCACCAGCAACAACGCACACAAGCAGCACACACACCCACCGCCACAATCTCGACGATCGTTTCGTCCCGAAACCGAAGCATCATCAGGAGGATAGGCTCCACGATAAAAATCGTAATTCTAAATGAGGAGCCACATGCCTTCAAATCTTCTATACTTTCGAGATTTTATTTAAATCATTATGCTTCTTTCGTAGTTTAATAATTAAAGTTATGAATAATGAAACAATAATAAACTACTGAATGCAAATTCGAATCATGAGAATAGATTTAAAAATGACTACTTATTTTAAAAAATGGTAAAAAGGTCTAAAGGTCATGGGCAGCCGAGTTCAGATGCACATTGAAAAGTATAAAAAAAAATAGTTCACTGCATTCTTCAGCAAGACTCTACCGACAAGAAAAAAGCAATACTTTATGTATCCATAAAACTATTATATAAGAGTAGAGCAGCCCGGCTAAAATGGACCCATCGTAAAGTAAAAAGAAAGCAAATAAGGCTTGTTATCTCTCTTTTTTCTGTGTGATTAGACAAAGAGAAAGAGAGGGAGATATATATATGTGTGCATATATATAGTTTATATATATACTATATATATTAGGTCCTTACATATGAAATTGGCGTTTTCTATGGGAGGAACATGAAGTCGTTTTTTTTTTAATGAAATATATTTAATTAATCAAAGTATGTACCATTGCTATGTATGCACTTTTGCCATCTCATAGGTAGTTCATAGATCCCCTTACTAAAAAAACCATTCGGGCGGGAGTCAATAAAATCTTTGAAGGCGGTTTGGACTGCCCCATCGGAGTTGAATTTTTTTCCTTGCAAGTAGTTATCCAAATTGCAAAAAAAAATGGTAATCTGTTGGAGCAAGGTCCGGAGAGAACGGTGGATGTCTAAGACATTCTAATTGAAGCTCCTCTGATTTGGTAGCCGTCTGTTGTGCAGTGTGTGGTCTAGCGTTGTCCTGAAGCAGCAGTGGCCTAGAGCGATTGACCAGCCTCGGTTGTTTAGCAGCTAGCTTTTCCATCATGGTTTGCAGTTGCTGACAATAAATATCTGCCGTAATCGTCTGGCCAGGTTTAAGAAAGCTGTAGTGAACGACACCGGCACTAGTCCACCAAACACTTACAAGCAACTTTTTTTAGTCAATTTTCGCTTAGGGCAGGATTTAGCTGGTTAGCCAGGGTTCAGCCATTGCGATAAGCGCTTCCGACTATCGTAGAGGATCCACTTTTCATCACAGGTAATGATTCGATTTAAAATTCCTTCATTATTGTGCCGGTTGAGTAACGTAACGCAGCAGTCGACGCGCGTTTGTCGGTTTGCTTCACTCAATTCATGAGGTACCCACCTTTCAAGCTTTTTCACCTTCCCAATTTGCTTCAAGTGGATTAGAATAGTTTTATCACTAACACTGGAGCCTGCAGCTAACTCGGACGTGGTTTGCGATGGATCCGCTTCCACAATAGCCTTCAATTCTTCATTATGAACTTTGGTCTCCGCCCGTCCAAGGGGCTTGTTCTGCAGGTCGAAATTTCCAGAACGAAAACATTGGAACCAAAAACGCACTGTGTTTTCTTTTGCGACACCGTCACCATACACATCATTAATCCTTCGAGCCGTTTCTGCAGCACTGGTGCCACGGTGGAACTCATACTCGTAAATAACGCGATATTTCATGTTTTCCATTTTGTAAACAGAGTGACACAAAGAAAAAAACAAAAGAAGAAAAAACAAATGAATTAGGGGGTTTGAAACACAAATGCATGAGTAAATAGCTGTATGAATTTGAATTTGGAATTCCTAACCATAAAGGTAGTATTTGAGATCAAAGTGGCCAGTACGACAAAACGCCAATTTCATATGTAAGGACCTAATATAACTATAATTTTAAATCACACAGAAAAAGTTTCTAACCTCATATGAGTTTCATCTTCCCTCTTATTATTTATTGCGACATTCTCACTTAAAAGCATGCCTATCACTTCCCTACTCTAGTTCAATAACTCTATGTGGGTATCTAACGCCTTCATAATTAAAAACATAGACAATGTATTTTTTTTTTCATTGAAAAGTAAAGGTTTTTGAAATCATTAAAATATTTTTAACTTTTAATTTAATATTAACAGTCATTTGTAAATATTATGTATTTTCAATAAGTAGGTACTAGTAATAATTAAGTATTATTAGTACAATAGATAAAAGTGTAATGATTTGTAATGTATAGCATATATTTATATGTAAGTTAACTAGTATTCTAACTTACACAAATAAGTAATCTTATAAAATATAAAAAATATGTTTAAAATTGGTGTTTTTCTTTGTTACATTAGTATTAGACCAATATCATCATAGGTACTAAGCTGTTTATTTACTGATCGAGCTAAGCGTAAATGTCGCATTCCCACTTTGCGTACCAACTTAAAAAAAATGGCCTGTAATTGTAGGTGCCTTTAGGCCTACCATGAACTTTTAGAAAACGATTTAATTCAAAGTTAATAATTAAACCCAACCGCTTTCTTTTCATACCATGAAGTGTGGATTGCATTGGGGTCGTAATGTTTGAAATGGATAACGTTATATGAACTATAGATAACTCTGTCTCTTTTACTCAAATATTTTAGGACGCATCCCGAACGCTCATTCGGCAACGATTTAGAGTCTGCGTCTTTAAGACGTCATGGTATAAAAAAGCAAAACAATTTAGTTTACGTCTTCAATTGGGTCGCAATAAGAGTCCATGGCAGGCCTGCTACTTGCTTGATTCAAGCGACGTAAAATCATGTGGTTCGGAGATCCCTTAAAATGATATATGTCGAGCAGTGGACATTTATCGGTTGAAGAAGAACTACTGCTGGGTAAAGGCCTCCTCTGTTCTAGGAGAAGATATAAATATAAATACTATAAAAATATATGGGACTACACACACGCTGTCGGTCCCAAAGTAAGTAACTGAATACTTGTGCTATGGGTGACAGAGAACTAGTAAATATCTTTATCAAATTCAATTTCTAATTCAAAATATTCTTAATTCAAGTAAACCGAAGTAAACAAGTGCTTTTGAATCGTCAACATCTACTGTTGGTTCGGAAAGCTGTTCCTACGGAGAAGAACCGGCAAGAAACTCGGCGGTTGCTCTTTTCAAACAGTGATTCTTATTACTAGTTACATATAGTTATTAATGTCTTATACAGGGTCGAAGAGTTATATCCACGCATTCTTATCGTCTAAGTAGTCCTCAATAGTATAGTAGTAGACTTTCTGTATTAGCCTTTTTTTAACAGTATTATTATACTGCTGTAATAGTAAAGTTAAAGTAGATTGCGGAATTTTATTATAGAATCATATACCCAAACCCACAAACGACTTATGTACTTTTGCAAGGCGCAAAGCAGGAACCGCAAGCTTATGTCGGTTCCTGCTTTGTCTATTAGATACATCGCCAATCGTTTTATAATTATGTATATTCTTATGTACAAAAATTAAATTGCTAAAAATAAACTGTGAAGCCAATGTAAGAATACCTGTTTCCTTGAAGTTCTCTCGCAGAACACGAATTCAATCTTCATCATCTTCTTCTTCGTCTATCGATGGAGGTCAACAGCTAGACATAGGTTGTCTCACGGCATCTAAAGTAAATATACTAAGTACAAAATTTTAGCGCTCGGCGGGAATCGAACCTGCGAACCGTGAAGCTAAAGGCAGAGTCACGTCCACCTACACCAACAGGCCAGACAATATATTGCCGGCTTAGTATTAAAGTGACCTAATTCAAAAAAGTTCTTTTTTGGTAAATTGCAGTAAAGCGTAGCATAGTGCCTATGAAACTATTGAATGTTAAAGAGACCCGTAACTAGTAAGAGAAAGAAACCATTAGGTTTATATACTGAGTTCGTAGCGTGACGTCATAAATAGATAGCATTGAAATAAGGATTACATTGTATCTAACACAGTAGAGCCTAATTTTGAATAAGCCACTTTAATACGCAGCGTGCAACGTAGCTAGGTACCTAACCAAAGGCCCTAGGGCCAAAAATAAACTAGGTTCATTACTAAAATATTTTAAAAATGTTTGTTCCGTACTATTCGTGTTACAAATTTGACGGTCCTGGAAAAGGAAAGCAGGCAAGTTCAGGGGCCCCCTAAGCTTAGAGCCCCCGGGGCACTGCCCCGTCTAGCCCTCCGGTAGCTACGCCACTGCGTGCGAAATATATGTACAATGTCCAAACGAGGTCACACACTATCCAGTGGTATACATAATGTGATATACTACGAAAATTGCAGATAAAACGCGCCAGAGAATACGGCTAAATGTTAATATCAAGATGGTACCAAATCCGTCGGCAAGCGATCGTTTACAAGGGAAAATTAAGGGGAAGAAAGCCACCGAGCAATAGGGCGACCAAAAAGAATGGAAAATATCGCTGTTCCCATCCGATGACGCTGTAAAAGCCGTTAGGGCTAACAGCATTAAGTCAATTCGAAAATTATCTTTGTACCTACTTAGGAATTGATAAAACATATAATGCTATGAGAATCCACATATTATATACATTAAAGACAGCCGATGAGTTCCTGTCATATGCATATAAAAAAGTGAATATACACTACATTTATACTAAAACGACTACATTTTAGATAAAATGTAGTCGTTACTAAGAAATCACGACGGTGCTAGATTGTGTTCATCGTATTGTTAAAATAAATCACGTATAGTACCCGGCATCAAATAATGCACATCGATGTTTAGAACGAAACAGCTGGCCAGTTCGGTTTCGTAGAGCGCTGTCACTGTTACTCAGTTAGTATGTGACGTTTCACACGGGTTCGTCAGTCTGTGCGACAGAGACAATGCTCTATGAAGCAGAATCTAGCCGATTCCTCTCTCTAAGCCTCGATGTGCATTATTTATTGCCTTGTACTATATGTCCTTTGTGTTACATTTACTAATATTGTTAGAATTACTATTAAATATTTACTATCTATTGAGAGTTGAAAATACTTTCCAATATTTACCTTCTATAGAGGCAAAAATCAATATCTACACTTGTTATAACATAAAGTCCCCAAAAGCTGCCTGTCTGTATGTCTGTATGTGATTGATTTCCTCAAAATCTACTGAACGAATTTTGTTGCGGTTTTTACTTAAAGATAGCACAATTCTTCCAAAAGGTTTAGGTTTATACTATATAACCATTTTATGTAAATTATGTTGAAGGGGTCACGCGGTTGTAAAAAAACTCGCTTGTAGCGAGCTGTACTTACGTACGCCACGTAAACCAACAGAAAGAGACTAAACCAATCAACTAGAGAATTGTAGATCTACTAAAATACTAGAAAATATATTTTATAAATATACTGGCCCGTTGGCGCAGTGAGTAGTTACACTGGGTGTTTAGTTACACAGTTATTTGTATTTAAGTATGTATTAAAAATATATATGTAGTATATTTACCTGTTGTCCGTCACCCATAATACAAGTACCTATTATGTTGCTTACTTTAGGGTTGGGCGACCGTGTGTGTAAGTTCCCATAAAGGGTAAAGTGCCCAATTATTGACACTTTAAGAGCGATCGTATAAAAAGATAAAGATATCAGCGTTCCACAGTGTTTCCAAATAATGATATGTTTAGGTATATAGAGAGAACTATTGTAAGATGTTGCCTGTAAAATCAAAATCTAATTAGGATATTATTTGTTATTGAATTTATGATATTTATCACATTGCAATGGTTTACCCAATTATTGACACAGAATTCCCTATTATCGACATTTGAAGTACCAGTTTATTGACATCTTTCAATTTTGCTCAGTATTCAAATGTACTGATCAAAACTATAAGTAAAGCACCTAGATAGGTTAGGTACATATGGTTAGGTTAGGTATTTATGATGTAAAGTAAAAATCCAATAGATAATCTTTATTTTGAAACCTACTTATGAATAATTTTCTTTTTTGTTATTCTCTTAGGCATAATCACAAAATGATCGGTTTCTACTAGGCCTGGATAGTGTGCTAATAGGTATCCAAATAATCATAATCTTTATTCTTCAAACTCTGTTAAAAATCGTTCTATATCTTCTGTAGTGTAATTTTTATTATCAGTATTATTTCTAACACATTCATATTCTAGACTATTCTTACTATTTTCGTATTGTCGTGGCTTCTCGCCACCCTTACGATGTCGCAATGACTAATAAAAGTCATATCATCAGCCCTCCACTACGCGTCGCCCTAAGCCGTGGTCCGGCCTCACAGGAGTTACCTTTAGGACGTTCTCCGACTCTAGTAGAGCTTCTGCGCTCTACTCTTTGCATTTCGCAACCTCGACGATGCTTCTGCGCTTAGACCAATTACCAATTAGAACCATGAGTTTTAATAGAAAAACTCATTGGTGCCTGCCCGGGTTTGAACTCGTGTTCCCCTCGAAAGAGTCGCACGGTCACACCACTAGGGTATCACAGCTCATTTATTTTTATTACAAAAATTAAATTGCTTAAACAAAAATGAAATTGCTTCGATCGATAGATGATATCTATCCTGTATTTATCAAACACTTGGCCATCCCGAATATTCGCGCGGGTATAAATTACGTAGGAAAAACTCCGCCGCTCAGCATTCGCACCGCGTCCGAGAGCGAGGCGGCCTATACGATCTCTCTTTCTGCATCTTGTTACTTACAACTTGCCACATTCATAGTATACATAACATTTTTGAAAAGGAAATCCATAATAATTAACTATATGAAACGTTAATAAGTCAAGTTGAAAAAGCTTTTAACAAAATTTTATGTCCGTTAATAGAAGAGAAAGTCGAGGGAAGTCCTCAACAATGTTAACCGTTGGAGCCAAGCCTGGCAGCAGCATCAGCAGGCCTACCATGAACTCTTATTGCGACTTAATTGAAGACGTAAACGACGACCGCGAACCCCTTTGCATTGGGATCATAATGTTTGAGAAGGATAACGTTATAGGAATTATTGATAACTCCGTCTCTAGACAGTCTGTCTGTCTGAGTAGAATAGACCGGGTGGTTTATTCTACTCAGTAAGAAATGAGGGTTCATTTCTTACTGAAGTGTCGTAAAAGTCGACTAAGGTAAGTTGACCCACCGTGTGGTATCCGGTTGAGTAGAATAGACCACATTCTTTCTTACCGAGATGTCGTAAAATACGACTGAGGTAAGTTGACGTCAGGCAGGCGGTCGGTCGTAAAATACGTAGCCAAATCATGTGACAACATGTTTGCTACATGTTGGGATAAGGGCAGGAGGATAATGATGATAAATATTAAGTAGCTCATAAAAACTTAACTAGCTAGCCTAAGTAAGCTTATAGTTGTTATGTGAGAGCGAGATCTTCTGATACAGGCATTGTTATGTTTACTAGAAAGTCTATCTAGGAATACCCTGTAATTAACTTCAGCATGAGATGAATAAATATATTATATACATATTGTTTATATTTACAATATATTATATATATTTATTAGTGTATAAGTTAGGATATTAGTAAATATAATTTGAATTCTTCATTTTTGCTACTACGTACCAAAATTGTTTTACTATAAATTGTCTCACTTCGTAGGTTAGCTGGTAGAGATCTCTGTTAAAGGGATAAGGTGACTCTGTACTCTGTTTTTTTTATTGATAATTTTTCTCTTACGTTCTTTATGGTATATAACCAAATCTCTCTCTCTCTTCCCAGCTATGCATCCCACATGGTGGCGGGGTCAGCCTTCCTTACATTTCTCTTCCACTTCGCTCGGTCATGGACATCGTCGTCGGTAACTTTGCATGCACTCTTGTCCTTTAGCACTACTTCTTTCCATCTTGTTCTGGATCTTCCTATCTTTGACCCGGGATGGAAAGCTGTAGTGCTAAATTTCCGACATAGTCAGGTGGCTTTCTCTTGACGTGTCCATACCATCGCAGCCTACTCTATTGCATCTTGTCGGCGATATCGCGCACTCCTAGGCTTCCTCGCACGTACTCATTGCGGATTTTATCGAGCCTCGTTACGCCGCACATCCACCTCAGCATCTTTATTTCGGCAACTTGAATGGTATGTACGTCCTTCTGGGTTACGGTCCATGTTTCGCTGCCATACATGAGGAAATATAACCAAATAAATAAATAAATAAAAATATATATGATATAATTTATTTATTTTAATTTATAATATAATTTATATTATATATAATATAATATAAATAATTTATATTATATATAATATAATATAAATTTATAATGTATATTATATTGTTCTCTAATTCCCCGATATAAAGCGCGGGCTATAGATGTTGGTCGAGGGCGGGGCGCGTCGTGATTGATACCCTTTGTTTAAACAACGCGCTCCGTTGCGATCCACTCAAGATACAGACGGACAAACCGATCTCGAAATATTGATGGAGACTGCTTTCGACGATTGTTTTCTGATACGATGTCATTTTATCGTTTCTTTTATCGGTGTTTTTAACCGTGATATTCCCAAATGTCTGAACGGTAGGAATGCATCTTAGGCAGTGAGGGCTTTAAGCTAGATGCCGCTCTAGACCCTGTTTATCAGGCCGCCCTTAGCTTTACAATAAATTTTATTAATTTTGATAGTATTTTAAATTTAAAATAGCTTTATTTAGTAGGAATATAATTTTCTATTACAACTAGTAATCATTACAAATATTTTAAATCATTTAATAAAGTTTTAAACATTAATCAATTTTGGATTTTTCAGATATAGGTAAATATTTCTGAAACTCCGTAAATTTACTACATTTTATATATAAAAAATTTAAATATTATATATTCAATACAGATTCTTATACAAAAATTGATCTAAACTCGTTATTAAAGAACCTTTTTTATTTTTTTTCGTCTCTAAAATTATAGCATATTAGAACTGTCATTGGGTCGAATGTTCAAACACTATGAGATTTACATGAATATCAATAAATTAAAATCATTCTATATTAATAAAATATTTAATTATTACTTCGGTTAATTTCCTCCTTACGTGCCAGGCTTGCTCCTTTTTAGCACAAAGAAATATACTATTATAGAAGGCTTAACGATTCTTGGGGTTAAAAATTTAAGTGAATTTTTTAAGCGAGAATTTATAGCAGTATTTTTTCAAACATGAGCCCTATTTTTGACCGAAACTTAGAGGCCATCAAGTATCAAGAAAGATTATGTTTTATACCAATAATTAGGGAATGCCATTAAATATTTATTTGTATACGAAACGTAAACAAAAATTATTTTTCCTGGTTCGGAAGCAAACCATCTGTTTTTATTTATTAATATTATATGTATCTAAAGAACGTATGCGTTGTGGATTCAATAAGATTTTTTTCCATGTCTATTAAATTGAAATTTTCATACCACAATGTTCGATGGAACATCGATATTATAAACAAAACATATACTAGACTAAGAGGCCTAAAATGTGTCCATCAACCACAAAGACAAAGTTAATGAGGCTAACTATTTATATATTTCTCTTTTTTATGTGATGATGAGAAAGATGAGTATAGACCTCTTATCTTCCCTCTCTTATTATTTGTTGGACACTAACACTCACGAGCCTACCTACGGTACCCCTACTCTGCGATAATTCTATGGGTCCATTGCTTTAATAACCATTTTATAAAGAAAACCTCAAACTTAACGCGGGAATAACATGGCGTCGCTTTCGTTACAAAATCAAATATCAAATATTGATATTCCCGATTCTGTATTCTGTTTGAGGTGCCGGATACTATTTGCAATTTCCGCGTTTCGATTTTCATCTGTCCCTGTTCATTGTTATTCTTGTGAATAAACCATTTGCATATAAAATTGACACTCTCAACAAGCAATATGGCGGATGTAGTTATGCTTTCTTTTATTGAATGTTACAATAAATAATATCGTCATTATAATACAATTTATTTATTTGCATTTAATTTTGCAAATTGATTATGCATGCACTATGTCTATTTGACTATTACAAGAATTTGGGATCTATAATATATGGGCTGTATACTCTGTGACGTCTTAAATTCAGTTGATGCCAGTTCTTTAAATATTGATTTTAACGAGAGTTTAGTTAATTTCTGTGTCAGTATTTCTTTTTTTTAAGTTATTTATATTTGGGGTACTATAGGTAAAACGTCGATGACGTTTTCGTAACATAAAGATGATCAGGAAATGTTGTGTTTAGACACTTATTACGTAATGGTCTCATTGATTCCACTGTATTGGGTGTCATTGACCTTTGTTTCATCAGTGGGGTATGGATTATATTTTTGACTGCCACGATCAAGGAACTAATGACGAGTAAACTTTTCGTTAAACAGGTATTTACACCGGTTGATATCATGATTATGATTGTTGACCGATATGCGATTTCTCACACATGCACATCACATGTACTTGCATATCATCTTTGGCTGCTATTGCACAAAAAAAAACACGCTAAAAAGACTGGTTTATAATTGCAGTCCCAAAAAAAAAATTGTTCGTTACTTGACATTTTGTTTTCAAAGTAGATTATAGTAAAATAAATATATGATTCAATTTACATAAGAATTATAGAAATTAACATTTGAAGTTTGCTAGGTACTAATAATTACAAAAAATACAACGAAAACAAAACGAAAAACAAACTAAGAGCACAATTTAAAAGGAATAAAGATGTAATTTAAAAAAGGAACGCTCACGTCCGGACTAACAGCGCAGAAGGCGGGAAGACGGCGCCCGTTGATTGGTGCAAATTGAATTTGGAAGCGGGAAGGGGGGTATTGTCGTGTTGGCGATCGCTGGCTGATTGCTCGTTTGCGGTGCGATGATTGTTGTATGGATAAGACCAAATACTTGATCATTTATTTATGTAGGTTCCCGAACAGATTTCACAGGCGCCCCAAGCGCGTCGTTAACAACCCCAACGATGCTATAACATCGTCCAGCAAGATATACACTCAACATACACACAAACAACGTCTTCGCCGGTGAAGAAGAGGTCCCCACTTGATTGTATCAGGCGTGATGCAGACTTCTTCAGTTAATTGTCAAATATAGTCCTCCAACACGCGCCGCTTTAAGCCAAGGTTCGGTCTCGCAGGAGACACCCTTAAAGCGACGCTCCCAAGGAATTGCGAGTGCGTCAATGCACTCGCTCTTATCATTTTTTTTATCTGGCAAAGCTTCTGCGCTCGCCCTTCCTTCTAGTGACTCTGTCAAAGTCATTAGGTCTAACAGCTTTAATAAATTAGAAAAACAACTAAACTGTATAATAAATACACAAACAAAATTACATAATACAGACACCAGTCTTCAGGCAAGGCGAGAATCACGATTCTACTGTCAAGTTGCGCTATAATTCAGTCTTTTTTTTGCTATAGTCCTTGAAATCAAGCCGCTTTTAGTCTCACAGAAGACAGCTTTAAAGTTTAACACCGTTAAAGCCCTTTACTTTCGAGCCCTATAAAAGACGTTATCGCGGCGAGAAGTAATCAGTTCGTCGTATAAAGAGCTCATGAATAAGTACCCCGGATGGGCTCGAAACTAGTTGGGCTGACCGAATAGAATCGGACGTGAATATACCTGTTTCTACACACTATGAATACTACTCACGATAGTTTGAATTTAAAAATTGATAAATTATTTTCAAAATTAGGATACTTGATTTGATATTTGTTATTCAAATATGCAAAGACGCCAGAAAAGATTTATATGAGGCATATATAAAAATATAATCAAGTGATTAACAGTATACTTTATATGTATAATACTCGCGGTATTTATATATACGTAGATGTAAGAGAAAAGAAAAGACGAAGAAGACGAAAAAGGTATAATTTTTCACTTTGTTCTTGACGTTGACCCTCCGTGTGGTATCTGAGCAGAATAGACCACCCCCCACTTCTTACCGAGGTGTCGTAAAAGGTGATTATGGTAAGTTGACCCGCCGCAGTTATATGATAAAGTAATATATAAGTTTTTCTAACTGGGAATATCCACGTAATTCTCACGTTCAATGTTGCCAGAGCCCGTCGTCCGCGCGACGAGGCGAACAACACCGCATTGTGCGCAACAATCACCAACAGAGGGCCCAATAACAACATACAAAGACAAAATACAGCCTCAAGCGTAACGCACACTAGGCCAATTAACTTAATATAAATAAACGGTATTTTGTACATTACAAATCACTCAACACCTAAACTTATATGTACGTACGATTTTGAAATTTGAAGTGAGCCGTTCTCACATATATTACTTACATTTATATAAATAGCAGACCAGATCTGAACTGACCGAGTGTATATTAGACCTGTCTAAAGAAAGGTTTAAACGTTTAATAATGTAAATTGAAAATTTTGGAATGAAAAATGAAAAGGAATCACCGCCGAGTTCCTTGCTGGTTCTTCTCGGTAAGATCAACATTCCGAACCAGTTGTAGCTTCATTAATTATATCGATCCTTGACGATTCCAAAGCGCTTGAAAAAGCTTTTTTGAATAAAGATTATTTGGTTATGTTTTGACTAAAAGTTCTATTATAAAGTGAAACATTAATTTAAAACATATGATAGGTGGGTCCCATGTAAAATTTTGAATAAAATAATAATAGAATGTAGAAATGTTTAACATGACTATTCTCATAAGTATCATGATAATGAAATTATGATAGGTAGCTGAAAAGATATGCGGGAATCTAATACGTCGCTTCGTATCAATCAAACAAGTAATCATTAGAGATGATTTTAATGAATATAAAAATCGAAATTGCTAAGCAATTTCATTATTCGTTTAACTTAGTTAAAATATTCGAGTCGCGAACGAATTGCAATACTGAATTAAATTTCTACTTACGCCACCTATTAGCAATTCTCATGAATTCAACATGACTACACATTTAACAGATGGCGCTATAGTAAATTTATTACATCGTTTATTGTTACGACCACTTTACCCGATTTTCGCAGGCTTTTACCTAAATTACAGCAATTTCTTTGTTACTGAGCCTTGGACGAATAATATATTCAATGGATATGTGTTTGCTGTCGTAATTTTGTCGTAACTAGAGCGATCATTATTGTTTTTATGTGATTTACATTTAATAATTAAATGCCATATATAGTATATTCGATTAAGAGTATGGATATGTGATTAGAGAGAAAGTGATGAGCCGAAAAAGTGATGGTTGGATTATGTAAACTATGACATGCATATAAAAAGAGTAGCGCCAGAGTTGACAATTGATAGTATAGAATAGAAGAGGAAAACATGTTGTGCCCAGTGGGAGTTACTTAGAGTGGCATAAAGGCAACTCAATGAGAATATTAACATATTTGTTTTCGAAGAAAGCTTCTAGGTGACGTAGCATTTCTGATTAATTGTTCATGTTCGTCATATTCCAACTTATTTGTACAAAACCTTGACAAAGTATACCCTTCGTCAATCCACTCTATCTATTGGTCGAACAACGCGAACAGACAGACACACGCGGCTTAGGACTATATTTTATAATAACTCATCATTCATTCTAAACGATCGATAGAACTTCGAACCGATAGTATCGCATACGTTGGTCAAAGGATGTATCCAGAGGTAGTATGATTATAATTTCATAAAGTAATTACAAAATGATAAGGAATTCCTTTAATTAATTTCCAATTATCACCATATTCTGAAATACCGTTGAAGTATACAAAAATCACTAAACTAGAAATTCTATAAAGTAAAATTCGATACCCGAACACTTAATTTACGACAAACACCCATTTCGAGTCTGTAACTGCGATATATGTAAATCTGAATTGCGTTTTTATGTAAACGAATCGCATTTTGTGATTGTGAAAGTGCCTATGTACTGCTAGATACAAAGAAAAACGTTTGGGGGATGGTATTCAGTATCTACATGGAGTTATTATTTTTTAATTTATCAACAGTGTGAAATACAGTCTTTTAGGGTCTTCAAAGAAATATAATTAAAATTAAGTTTATTGGGACGAAATCTAGTCTATTATGATACACATTTGAAACTAACATTACACCGCCATACCCATCAGTACTTTTAATCTATAATATATTACATATAGCTAAAAAAAGATAAAAGGTTGGAAAAAAAAATTGCAATTACAAGCATCTTCCGACTATATTTACTTGTAGGTATTATTTCATAAATAATTAACAAGTTTAAATTTTAGTTTAGGCTAGGTTAATAGCATTAAGGTATCGACTATATAACTAGTAACCTCTTTCAAACGTGAGGAAATTCTATAAGAAAATTAACATACAGTAGGGAAGCCTGCCTTTAATGTGCCATATTACAATAAAGAGAAATGAAAAGATAGCAAGTAATGGCGATCTATCTATCTCTCTTTTTGATGTGTGATTAGACAAAGATAAAGTATACGAGTTTAATTGACCCTCTCATAATTTATTATGTCATTGGCACACATTGGTTGTACAACAGATTGATAAGTATGAATAAAGAATATCAAGACTGCCTACTACAAACAATTCACAAAAATAACAAAAAAGTTTTAATATGTATTCGTAAAATTTGTATTTATATTATCTTATTTTTTAGTACATAAAAATGCTCAAGAAAAATGAAACTATATACTGTGATACTAATCATACATATCCACTCTATATAATTCCCTTGTAATTTAATCCGTATAATGTTTTCGATTTGGAACTTGACTTGTGGCTGGGTGTTTTATATACGCCATTTTGTCCCTTGCAAACGTCGCAAACAAAAATAAACTTAATGTCCAATTCACGGTGGTATCATAGACAGCATTTTGAATTTTGTAAATCACGTTACTCGAATATTGTAATGGCGTCCGCAATCCCAGCCAAAGCGAGTGGAAATCGGCCGTTAAGACTACTTTTGCGATCTTTTCTGGCACTGATTTGCGGATATCACTTATTCTTCTACCGAAATATTAACAGTTTAAATTGGACGTACTTATTTTGAAGCTTTGATAGCCCAGGTCAGATCGCGCGACTTCTTTGAGGGATCATGAATTCAAACCCCGGGCAGACACCAATGAGTTTTTCTATTAAAACTGTCTGATTGATAATTGCAATTTGTCACACACACACTTTTCGGTAAAGGGAAAAATCGTGAGGAAACCTGTATATCTCTAGAGAATGGGATATGTGTAACCTACCAATCCGCATTGGAACAGCACTGTAGACCTTAGTATCCTATATAGTGTATTATCTATGGGACTTAGCTCCAACAATTCTCTGAAGAAACGGAGAGAGTAGGCATATGCTTAGCAGTAGGATAGTAACAGGTCGTTACTGTACTACTTATTTTCGAGAAATATATTACGGCTGAATCTTTTATTCTTACCCCTTAGTCCCATAATTATAAAACTGGGGAGTGCACTCGTACTTAAATTAGGATACTTTGTGTCTTCAGAACGATGGACTCCGAAGAAGTGGTGCATGACTATATATTCTTAATAGCAAATATAAAAATTGGTGATAGCTAACCCTTGCTTGGTAAAGACATTTTGCCTTTATGAATATATACTAAAGTATATCTACAATGTATCTCTGTATAGTGCAAAAAGAATAAATAAATAAATAAAGACCCACCAAACTGCTTAAATTCTGAGAATGATGAAGAATACTATACTATAAATAAATTAATTATGAAACTACTAATATAAGATCATTTAACATTTGCTTCAAACAGATATTTAGCATCTAAGCAACTGGTCTTTTATAATGAAGCAATTTTTTAAATAGAAAGATAGGTTTTATTATATTTTATAGAATAAGTTTAATTAATACGTACAATTACGAATACTGTTAAACTTTATAGCGTTATAATATATGATACGGATTAATTATCATTTTTTTTATTATATATTGTTTAGATTTTCATATAATCATTGTTGCGGTTTTATTTTTTATATAAATAAGAAAATCAAATTGTAATTTTGTATTTTGATCCCATTAATCAAAGTGGTAAATATTCCCTTATTATTGATTGCATAGTATGTAATAAAATTTTGATAGCCGTTTTATAGTTTATACGTTCCCATTAAACGTATTAATAGACCTTTCTTGGGGAACATAACTATGGTTTATAGCAACTTTTATAGTGATTGACGTTTAATAATCAAATTATAGCATTTTGATAGAGTGAAAAGGAGCGTCTTATAATATTGTGAACTGTACTTAGGTGTAAATTGTTTATGTCATATTTAAAATAACTGCATAATTTTATCGTAAATTATATTGATATAAATTACAATAATTAAATTATTAAAGCGCTTTCAGCTATTCTTTAGATTATCTAATATTTTTATCGATTTCTGATATTTTTATTGTTCTGAACTCGCGTTAAAGCTAACACAGCCGTCGTAGTATTAGCAGGACGTAAAAGATGGCTCTTTTAGTAAAAGCTTCAACTTCGATGACATATTAGCCAACCAAATATAAGTAATCTAATTGACGTACCGTAGTCTGAATACATCCATATTTCTTACTTTATAGGCTTATTTTATTTTAGATATGTTTTTTGTATCGAGACGAAAGGATGTCAAACAATTTTTAAAATGTTTATTATTTGTTGAAATTTCTAAATTCAGATAAAACAATGTAAACTGTTTACTTCATGAACGATTGTGTTTTAGTGTAGTTTTAATGTTCTAAAATGAAAGTTGTTGAAGCGAAAATTGTTGTTTTGGGATCACAAGGTAAAAAAATAGGTATTCACATAATTTAGATATCGCTTGAACGTTCGTTATAACATTAAATAGTAATTTATAGTTTTTTTTTAGGATGAGTAACGTTATAAAATCTATATACGCGAATAAAATGGATAGATATGTATAAATTTACAGTGAGAATTAAATGTGGCATATTGATATTGTGGACTTCTTTTAATATATTTGTAAATTTAAAAAAATGAAGTCTATAAAATGAACAAAAGTTATACGATAATTGTATTTTATTGTTGAATAATATATACGAAAGGGCTTTCATCCAATGTTGTTGTGAAATTAATTTTGTAATGATATGGTTATTTGTTTGTCTTATTACTTACTTTTTGGCAAGTAGTTTGTTGGGTCAAGTGGCATTAACATGTGAAAATTAATGTGAAAATTAATGTGAAAATGTGGTTAATGCATCACAGACCTCTGACAAACAGTATTATTTTATATTAGGAACTGTCCATCAAATGGCGATTTACTTAGGGTCTCATAGAAACTTAAAATAACTCACTGGACAGAAGAAACAGCTGTCTCTGTGTTCTTAAATGAGAAATGAGACAATCCATAAATTAACCACTATTTCTGATGCCAATCAATTATAAATTTGTACTATTATTATTAATTTAAAAGTGTGTTTGTTTGTTTGTAATGAAAGGGTGAACTATCATTGATTTATAATCTGTGATGTTTAATGAATTTCCTTAGTATATTAAAAATCTACAGAGTTTTTCTTTTTTACTAACAGTGAGTAGGTAGCGTTAATACTTTGACAACTAGTACTTATATTTTATCAATATTGACAACTTGATGGGTTGAATAAATAATAGTTCTATGTATTTACTTATATTGATATGCAATACTTGATATAGAATAATTTAGAAAACGGTTGTGAAGCTAATGTGGCTATGGGTGTGGCAGTATGAAAGATTTATAGATGTTTTGGTCAAAAAGTATGGAGTTTTTGTATTAAAAAAAACAATGTTTGTTGACCCTCTAATAGGTGAAGAAACAATCTCAGGGAGTTTGCAAGGAGCCTAGCAACATGAGATAATGTTATATATAAAATATTCAGGTCTCAATGATAGTGACCATCCAATGTCGAAACAAGTTAACCAATTTTTATGAAATTTTATATGCATATTTAAATGGTCTGAGAATCGGCTACTATTTATTTTTCATACCCCTAAATAATAAGAGTTGTCCACACCTATTTAGGTGTGTGTAAAATATTAACAAAAAAAATTTTTTTTTTGTTAATATTTTAGACAAAATTTTTAATAATTAATTTTTATAATGTACACTATAAATTCTGCAGAAATGAATTTTATAGCAAAACAATGTTTGCCCAGTTAGCTAGTCTTATGTACAGAATTCTCAATATAATTCGCTAAAAAATGACTCAGTGATTCGATTTATATAGTGTTAAAAATGCATTATTCCTCACTCCTTTTAATCTCTTAGTGAACTCTTCCTGCTGCATCTCCCGCCATTATTTCTTCGCTTTTATTCGCTTTAGTTGTCCATCCCTACAGTCAGATAATTACGTATTTTATATATGACAAGACTACAATATGATGACTACTCTTTGACCCTGCACAAGATAGTAATTACTAAATGTAACTAGTTATAAAAATTATATTTTGTAGAGTAACTACCGAGTTTCTTGCTGTCTCTTCTCGGTAGGAATAGCTTTCCGAACCAGCAGTCGAGTTAACGAATAAAAGCATTTGTTTAAAAGTTTACTTGAATAATTTATTTTACAAAAGTAAAAATAAAATTTTAAAAAGTAATAATAATTTATGATAATTTAAAATAATTTATCACTGATTATGGTTACATAATTTTATTATTACTTTTGTATTTTGGATCTTTGCAAAGTAGCGCCTAATTCTATAAATTATTTAAATTATTATTATTATTTTAAATTTGAATTCGAGAAATCCATCCAAAATCCTATTCAAAGAAGAATAATTTCATTATGATATATTAATATCATAATATTAATGTGATATTTATCAATATTAGTATTCGTCATATCAAACTTTGAACTTTAAAATTTTGAATATGTGAATTGCATATTCGCAATGCGTTTACATATCGGATTTATAAACGAGTGATAAAATTATCAACATTAATCCATGATAAAAACAAAATCAATTTAGAGTTGAATATGCAGGAATCAAATTCCTTCTTCTATATATACAGTAGGTATATATAATATACGACCGGATTTAAAATCAAAGGGATAAAAATTGCTTTCCAGTTTTGTAATAACCAATACAGTACAGTGATTAATTGTTCTTGCTTTTCGTTTAAGACGTACAATTCGGTTAGTTTCGTTCATTGCCTTGATAAATTTGTGGCATTCGTCTAAAATGTCTTGATGCTAGTATAGCAATAGAGTTTGTGTGTTTACTAACTGTGTATGTATAAAGTAGGAGAGATGGACTAAAGGAGGAGAGGAGGATAACAACATTCAGCAATATTTTTCATTGATTTTCTTTTACATACATACTTTTTGCATGTGTTGCTTCCTGCATATATCAGGTATGAAAACGGATAGTCCACTCTACATTTAGCATTATATATATTTTCTGTTTACTTTATCGCGACTTATAGCAAAATAATTTATTATCACTTTTATTTTAATTAATTATATTTCTTTTTCTTTGTTCAATGTGCTATAAAAGTGTGATTTTCCTTTTTTATCCTATATATATTGATTGTTTTTTTTTAATTCAGGTTATTTATTTTATTGTCACTGGTCCTTGATAAATGTACAAAGTTTAAATTAAATCTGTCCATTCAAAGTTGAAAGTACTTGTGTACATACAGGTGAAACTAGAAAAAAAACTTAGAAACTTTTCTACTGTTGTTTCCGTACCTATCGTGAATATGTTGATAAGTCGTCTTATGTCTTTTAATATGTTTAATCATAAGAATGACATTAAGATTGCATAATTTATATGGTGAATGATTCAGTAAAGTCCATAAACCTTTTATGTCGCTCTAGAAACTTGTGAATATAATATTATTTTAAAAATTAAAATGTCCTGTAGGCCTAACACGAACTCTTCTTATTGCGACTCAATTGAAGACGTAAACGACGACCGCGAACCGCTTTCTTTTCGTACCATGAAGTGTGAATTGCATTGGGGTCGTAATGTTTGGAAAGGATAACGTTATATGAACTATAGATTATCTGTCTTTTACTCACATGTTCTTAGGACGAACGCTCATTCGGCAACGACTTAAAGTATGCATCTTTAAAACGTCGTGGTATGAAAAAGCAAAACAATTTCGTTTACGTCTTCAATTGAGTCGCAATAAGAGTTCATGGTAGGCCTGTTGGAATGCTTTACCGACAACTATTGCTCATAGAAATAAAAATGTAATAAATAGTATAATGTTCTGCAAAGTAGTGGTAGGTCAAAAATAAAGTTTATTTCTTTCTAAATATTTTAATAACTATCTTAAACGTATACTAAATGTAAACCTATTTATGGCTGAACTGGAAAGTGTGCGTTTTGGACTTGTTAAGTTAATCACGTCTGGTACGGATTTATCATTCGTAAAGCAAAATAAATTTCAGTATAAACATGTTATATTACGTAATAAGTATTACTTTATAAAGAAGTTACACAGATATGCATGGCTACACTCTTAGAAATGTTATACAGCGTTCAATGCTCTACTTAACAAGCATAAATGAATAATTAACATACAAGCCTTTGTTTATAGTTTTGCCTGGATTACAAGAACATGGATCCGGATAGCCAAGGTTCACGGTATAAGCGTGCTATTAGTATAAACGATATTGCACGTAAAATCAGAACACTATAGTTGTAATAAAATTATTTATAAAAATGCTATAAAAATGCTAGATGCACAGTGGACTAAAAAGCGCTAAAAGCACAAATTCAAATTCTTTCGTAACATTTGTAGCTTCATTTGACGATTCAAAAGTGCTTTTAAAAGCCAAAAAAAGACTCATTTGAATTAGAGGACTATATAATAAGTATAGATTGATTGAAGTATAGATAACTACGTTGAAAATATTTATATTTTAATATTAATACTTATATTCTGTCTAGGAATTTTTTACAACATAAAAAAAATGTACAGTCAACTACATATAGCTTATGATAAACTCCATGTAGTTCCTTTTTTAAAGACAAGTTGGTTCATATTTCTATACACTAAATGAGCAGCAATTAAACAAGATGGGCGCTCCATCAAAATATCATTAACAACTTGGGAATCACACAACAGTCCTATGAATCTTTATGAAACCACTTCAAGTAACAGTTCAAATTCAAATAAAGAGGGCCGAAAGAGATATTCGACGCTGAGTGTATCATTTAATCTTATGCAATAAAAAGGTCATAAATCTCTTCTTATCACTTGTCCAGTTATAATTTTATCGTGTCAGTAAAATATTGTCTTAGATAACCTGTTAAAATAGTTTTATTATGATGTATTACATAAATATAAGTGAATGGATAACAATGATTTATCGATTTATAAGCTCTTGTTACGGGAAACGATTCGTTTGCAATATTTTTGCAGTGAGTGTAAGGTTGAAGCTAGTCACAATCTGTCGCAATTGCCAACCACCTCTCTCTTTTTCACTGTCGTCGCCCAATGGAAGTCCATTTTAGATGCAATATGAGCTTGTATTATTGTATCTTACGGCTCCCACGTAACATTTTTGAGGTCCTCTGTCATCCTAGTGGGGGATTTACTAACATTGCTTTTTCAGGCATCGCGATTTGTTGAGATTCTGATCTATTCACACAGAGACACTCGGAATCATTAGCTTCATTACTTACCCACAGAAAACCGGATCATAAATGACGCAGTTGTTGTAGATGTAAAAAAAAATAAACAGCATTAAAAATCTTTTTTTTTGAGTTTGAAAAGATCATACTCGGGTGTGGCCGTTGAAAGGATAAAATATTTTTGTTCTGTTGCTATGTCATAATTATATAAGTGTTATGTATAATATGTGTCATTTGATCGCTTTTAAGATATACCATAACCTTGGGCTATAACCTGTTTTCGGATCCGAGACAAGTTACGCATAATTGTGTAACTCACAGGCTACGTTATCTTAATTAATCAAATAGAGTTAAAAGTCTCAAATAGAGACATATTTTCGGTTTCATAATATATTTAAGTGTTATAGAGGTGAACACACATTCATTCCTCTTAACACGTGATTGACGTCTAAGTATTAACTTGAATTAAACATAAAAATATCTTTATGCCTAAATAAGATACAAAAATCTTTCTGTGATAGGCTTCCGTAACAATATTCCACATATCTCGAACAGGTTTAATACGTTTATGCTACTGTTATCGAGTCACCATATAAATGATTATGTTTATCCTTAAGTGGATTTAGATCGCGGCTACTTCTCAACGGAATATCTTTTATTTATGAAAAAAATGGGTTATCTTGCGAGTACTTCATCTCAAGGTTAAGCAACAATGGATGTAAAGTTGGTTTTTTCATCGTCATAACATTGTTTTACTAGTCATTTTCTTTTTTTATAGTAAAAGTGAAGCTGTGATAGCCTAGCGGTGAGACCGTGCGACTCTCTAGAGACGACATAGGTTCAAACCCCGGGCAGGCACCAATGAGTTTTTCTATTAAAACTCATGTGTCTAATTGATATTTGCAATTTATCACACGCTTTTCGGTGAAGGAAAACATCGTGAGGAAACCTACATATCTCTAGAGAATTCTAGGGATATGTGTAACCTACCAATCCGCATTGGGGCAGCGTGGTAGGTCTTAGCCCCAATCCTTCTCTCAAAAACGGAGAGAGGAGGCCTTAGCCCAGCAGTGGGCATAGTAACAGGCTGTTACTTTTTTATACAGTTGATCTAAATTAAGGCGATCGCCATCATAAGAAAATAGGCGTTCGGTAGTTGAACCTTATTGTAAGGATCGTTATGCCTGTAGGCCTACCATGAACTTTTAGATAACAATTCAATTCAAAGTCAGTACCTAAACCCAGCCGCTTTCTTTTCGTTTTGTTTTTAAGACGCATTCCGAACGCTTATTCTGCAACGACTTAGAGTGTGCGTCTTTAAGACGTCATGGCATGAAAAAGCAAAACGATTTAGTTTACGTCTTCAATTGAGTTGCAATAAGAGTTTATGGTAGGCCTGCTGTTTTTCACTATTGGCGATGATCGTTTATCGTGCAATTGTGTATAATCGTCACGATCATCGTGCAAGTGTCCACGTGATCGTCCGTATCATCATACGATACATACGTCCGCTGTATCCGGCTGAGTAGAATAGAACACCCTCATTTCTTGACGCATTGACGCCAGGCAGGCGGCCGATCGTAAGATAACTAGCCAAAACAGTAACAGCATATTTAAAACATGTACCCACTCTGAGTAGAGTCCACTTATAGTGGGATAACGGTAGGAGAATAATGATGACGTTACTATACGAACAAACGTATCGTCCAGCGATTTCTTTTGACGCGTGTCCCAAAAACTGGGAATTCCCGGGCTATAAGCGATCATAGACGTTGATTAACGAGTACAGCCGACTATGACTTTAACACGATCATGATCACGCTTAATCATTAGTAATCACCAATTCCCAAATATGAATTTGAAGTTGATGTATCACGAAAGTGTACCTATGTATGTACCTATTTATAAATAAAATATTTTATAAATGATTTATAGAAGCTGGCGCTACTTTGCGGAAGTCTATATTACAGAAACAATAACAGAACTACTTTGATTTCATTAAGATTTTGTCGTGGAACCTATCGTCCTGATGATGATTGTGTTTTGGGGCGAAACGATCGTAGAGATTTTGGTGGTGGTTGTGTGTATTTCTTGTATGCATCTTGTCTTGGGATATGTGTGGTCACTTGTCTTACATGTGTAAGGTACGTGAATTTTGTCTGTTTCATACACTTAGCATTGCATGCATTCGCTTAACGCGGATTATAGCAAACTAGTTCTGTTATGGTTTCTGTAAACTATTTTTTTCTTACTACAAATTTCTTTTCTATAGGTGTCGGCAAGACCAGTTTGGTAGTCCGGTACATAGGTAAAATGTTCTCAAAACACATATCGCCCACTATTGGAGCCTCATTCTTCACCTGCAACATCAACCTCGAAGATGCGCGGATCAAACTTCAGGTAATGTTATTTAATCAAGTGTTAATAGTAGAATGTATTTATCTTTGTGTTAATATTGTCACTATTATTTTTCTGTAGCTTTTAAAGGCAACGTTCGCGCAATATTTTTTAATGCTGCTCCACTCCTATTCATCTTAGCGTGATCTTACATAGTCTATAGCCTTCCTCGATAAATGGACTATCTTACACTCAAAGAATTTTTTACGACACCTCGTTAAGAAAGAGATAGGTCTATTCTACTCAGCCGGATACCACAAGGCGGTCCTCATTAATTCATTGTTTTCAAAAATTAATACTACTATAGACGTAGTGAAATAATATAGTACGTAAGCTAGTAGAAGTAAAATAAATCATGGGCCGATACGATTATATTCTCCTGCCCTTATCCCACTCGTAAGTGAGATCGGCACATGTTTTCCCTTCCATTCTCTCCTTTTATATGCATGTCCTTACACAATCCAAACATTTCCTTCTAGCCATATATCCATCGAAATTTATATTTAACACTCGTTTGTTCACATCAACTCCTCATTACATGTCCATACATAATGTTAATCTTGCAGTTATAGTCTTTTCTATAACGGCCGCAACTTTCACGTATATACTAATTTCGTATTGCATCCAATCTTGTCACCCAACACATACACCTTAACATTCTCATCTCATTTGCATGCACTCTTCTTGAATCCGTCTTTTTCATTGCTCAACATTCTGATCCAAACAACAGGTTATAATAATACGATTGACGAAATAAAAACATTTTAAAGAATTGCTATTCTATACAAGTGTGTATGAAAAAGTTAAATCAAAAGTTTCGAGAAATGCATTATCACATTTGTGGCATATTAGTAATTAGAAATAGGCGTCATGACTGTAGCTTCTCAATATATCTATAGTAATATACTTTTGTAAGAAAAAATATTCACCTTTATAGTAAGAATAGTGATAGAAAATCATTAATCGGTCTCGGTACACGTTTTTATAATAAAATTCCTCAACATTATCTAGACTTGCCTTTACACAAGTTTAGAAATTATCTTAAAACGATGCTGCTACATAAAGCTTACTATACAATTGAAGATTATTTGAGTGATAGTAGCATAATATCTTAACTGCAGTCAGCTACGCACCAAGCTGCGACGATTAATTTGTAACCATCAATCAAATTGTAAAAAAATATATATATTTTAAAAAAGAATGGCCGCCGAGTTTCTTGCTGGTTCTTCTCGGTAGGAGCAAACTTCCGAATCAGTGGTAACTTCTTGAAAACATTTGACGATTCAAAAGTACTGTAAACAGTCTACTTGAATAAATAATATTTTGACTTTGAGTTTTGAGTTTGAATTAGTGTAACACGCGACTTCGGTTGCGCCAGCCTAAGCAAATAGATACCCACAAATATGCAATATGCATTTTTTTCTTATTCTTAAAAGAAAAACGGTAATTTACTATCTTGTATGTTACTTCAATGTACAGGCTTTAACTGTGCTAAAATTTTGTCAATGTTAATTCAGTGGATTAAATTTTGAAAGTGTAACTAAGAACTAACTAACTAAGAAACTATAAACTGACTTTCGCATTTATAATATTAAGTATGGATTTGATGATTCTAAGGTATGGGACACAGCGGGCCAGGAGAGGTTCAGGTCGATGGCGCCGATGTACTACAGGAACGCTAATGCGGCGTTGCTCGTTTACGATATAACTAGCGCGAACAGCTTCGCGTCCATCAAGGGATGGGTGAGGGAGCTGCAGAGGTAAGCATCTTTTCCAAACGAAAATATATTGTGTTACGTACAGAGGTTCGTGGATTTGAACGAAAATATCTGGTGACTCGTTAAAAATACTTTATTCAAATTTTCACTACAAACTTAGTACTTACAGACTCTATGTAGTCCGTTGTCCAATAAGAAAGCCGAGGTCACTATTATTTCAATTTAATTTTCGTTTCGTTATTCGCTCTTGATCGCTATTCGCAAACTGAATGTCGAGACGCACGATACGTCTGCTTATATATCGAGCGAACCGATGACGACAATGTTCACAAAAGTTCGCGAGACCTAAAGGAGATCGTTACAACCTTTTCGTAAAAGCTGAATGTTTTAGAGAATTAGTGTCACGCGAATTTAAACTATTTTGCATATTAGTAAACTGCCCCCCGTCCTATTTGAATTCTATGACATATGCATTACGTACTCTTTTCGTATGTTCGTGACAGTAGTTTCTAATAAACAAGACAGTGTTTAGCAGCGAAGATGGGGTCCCAGTTTTCTGATGTCGGTCGGCCGGGGCTTCTCGCCACTCTTCCGACGGCGTGATATCTAATCCCAGTCATACCACCAGCCCTCCACTACACATCGCTCTTAGCCATGGTCCGGCTAAATATGACGCTTTGTTGAAGTGACCGAATTTCAAAAAGTTTTTCTGAAAACTCTTGAGAGTTAAAAAAACATGGGTCTCTTGCTAGTTAGCCCAATTAAGACTAATTATAAATTCGATCATTTTAATAATAAATTTGCGATGTATATATTGTTTAAACTTTCAGCAATGTCCCGGACCCAATGGTCCTCTCGCTGGTCGGTAACAAGTGTGACCTAGGGGATTACCGCGCTGTTACACATAACGAGGCGGCGCAGTACGCGGCCTCTATCGGCGCCGCCTACTGCGAGACCTCTGCTCTACATGACCAGGTAAGTGGGCTTCTTCAACCGATAGACGTCAACCCCTGGACGTAGGCTCTTGAATAAGAATAGGAAATAGAATATCTTATAGGAATAAAAACTGGGGGAGGTATTTAATATGACAATGTAAACATACAACATACTGTTCCGGACATTCGAAAAGAGTTCGTAATGCGTATGTCATAGAATTCTAATTGGATGGGGAAAGTTTACAAACGTGTGACAACGGTTCGTAAACTATACGTCATAGGGTCCAAATTCGCTTGACGCTAATTCTCTGGAACATTCGGGATGTTTACCGATAAGGTTGTTTACAAAGTTTGTTTACGATCTCTCCAAGGTCTAGGAATCTTCACACGATCCTGTGCCGCTTTGGACCCAAGTCCCTGCAACCTTTTGAAGCCGTCAGTCCACCCTGTAGGGGGTCTACCGACGCGACATGGCCTCGAAAAAGTGTGCCAAATATACATATAGTACCCGACAGTAAATAATGCACATCGCGACTTAGAGAGAGAAATCGGTTAGATTCTGTTTCATAGAGCATTGTCTCCGTCGCACAGACTGACGAATCCGTGCGAAACGTCACATACTAACTGAGAGACAGTGACAGCACTCTACGAAATCGACCTGGCCGGCTGTTTCTTTCTAAATGCATTGCATTATTTAATGCCGGGTACTATAGTGACTGAAAAATATTCAGACACTAAGGTATGTCCGACTAAATCGTTCAATACAGAAATCACCTGTGAAGAGATCGTGTTGCTATTTTTTCTAATAATAAGACATACATATATCCAACGATATTGTACTTTTACACTTATTCAATAAATAATAAACAATTTTCTCAAGAGTCAGCTTATTCATGTCAATTCCGCGCACAAATCACGACCAGGGGGGTGAAACTCTATCTCTTGGCAGAAAAACAAAATGACTTTTATGCGAGTGCTCAATAGATGTCATATCTACAATATATTCCGAAACCAATTGTTAATTACGCTGACAATGGGTACAGATTTCCTGGATCGATTCCATGTTTCATCAAATAGGCCAAATAAACTTTTTAACTTTTTTTTACAATCACCACTTTTTATATTTACTTAAGAAAATACAAGTCAACTAGGGACTTCCTAATACATTATATTTTACAGCGTCATCTAGTGGATTAATATAGTAACGTTAGTGACATCTTTGAGACGCCAGAAAAAACGGTTTCATTACTCGAATAAAATGAAGGAATTTCTCATCTATATTCTATATAGTTTATGTATTATCTGTGATCACGATTACGTCAAATGGCTCTACCACTCTCCTCCGCACCTCTCCGCACCGCACCTCTCTGCCTTTCATCAGACATCGCCATAGCTATAGTCACGTTTCCATGCCACTTTTTCCTGTCGTTACAGATGTTTTTATATTTGATTTATTTTCTCTTATCTTACAGGGTATAGACCAGGTGTTCCTGAACACGGCTACTGAACTCCTCAAGATGTCCTCATCGAGTCTAGTCTCCTCTTTGAGGTCGTACGATTCCACGGACACTGACGAGCGGCTGCCCATTGGTGAGTTATTGAAAAATTATTACGTGTTCTTGAATCTTTAATTATGATAGCCCAGCCGTGAGACCCTGCAACTCTTTCGAGCTTGGTGTAAGTCGAATACAAAAAAACAGGAGTAGATAATAACTTTCTTGTTTTGAATCACTCGCACCTGACTATATAGTTTTTAGGTCAAGGTTATGTTATGTTTCGTTCTACATTGTTTTGGAATGACTTGCAAGCGTACGGGGTTATTATTGAGTTATTGAAAAATTATTACGTGTTATTGAATCTTTAGTTGTGATAGCCCAGCCGTGAGACCGTGCGACTCTTTTGAGCTTGGTGTAAGTCAAATACAAAAAAAACAGAAGTAGATAATAACTTTCTTGTTTTGAATCACTCGCACCTGACTATTTAGTTTTTAGGTCAAGGTTATTTCGTACTACATTATTTTGGAATGGCGTGTCCGCGTTCGGTATATCTGTAAATCGTTCTTTTTTTCAAAAGTAAATAATTCGTATGACTGAAATACTTCACTGAATTGACTAAATAATACTCCCATCGCAGCGAATATCCGGTGATAATGTGTCCTTTATGCAGCTATGATATGAGCGCGAGATATTGGGGGTATTTTGGCCCGGTTTCGTTCTAGCAAACTTAGTCTTAAAGAACGGACATAGAATGCGAGGAAGTTTTCGAGGTACATTAATATAAGATCTACTTAACAGTTGATTATCATCTATTTTTCCATTGAAAATTTTATAGAGGAATTTCATGTCTAGTATAGATCTTCGTATATGGCTATACTGACTTCATTTTTAGATATTCAAGTCTGTCTGTACGACGGTATCACCTGTATACTCTTCATTCCAGGGTCACCGACGGAGGAGAGGGCGACTCACACCGGGAAAGTGGAACTACCCGCGTGGGACAGTGAAGTTAAACACGGGGAGCTGCAGAAGAGCATGTGTTGCTAGGATACGGAAAACTCCTTAACTGACTGCCAACTTAAGCCTAACGTCCTAAACTTAGAAACGCTACGTAGCGTGTAGTGGAAACCGCTACAAAATGGAGTTAAGGTCAAGTCTACACACCGTATTTGAAAAGTGTGATGTTCAAATATACATAAGCGACATCCCACTTCTGACACGGTACCAATTGTAAGGAAAGCGATTAAACGCATCAATGAGGATGGTGTTACATATAATTAAACTTTAAAATATTATGTACATGGAATATTGGATGGAATATTAATTCTAAATGAATTTAGAGACATCTGTTAATTTATTCTATTATCTTAACTCATTTTTCACAGTTTTATTAAAAATAAGTGACGTAGATGTTCAATATTTAAAAAAATATAGATAAAATGTAAAAAATGATAGATTAATGTATGTTTAAAATTTATAAATTTTTTTTTAAATTGAAGTTGTCATACGTTTGAGGAGTTTATTGTAAGTTTATAATACATTTACAGTCAATTAGTAATAAATTTTGAGATAACGTATCTAAAAACAATCGCAAAAGTTTGCGAATTTGTCGAATTATAGTAAAATAATACCATCGCAACGACATAGTGACGTCTGTCTCAGTGGGAAGAGCGCGTTGGCCGATAAACCATGGAATTCTGTGACGTCATAAAATTTTATAATTTATTGACTTACTTTTATTTTTTGTTTATATTTCGTGTAGCTTGATCGACAAATCGTTGGTTTCGGCGACGCCATGAAATTTTATCATCTATTGACTTATTTTTACTCTGTATTAGGGATGTCAAAAAAATAATCGATTTTTACGTTAATCGATTATATTAATTACCCGTTTCTTCTTTTTTCTTACACTCTTTTTCCTGGATATTATGATAAAATATCCGTTGTTAGATGAAACCAAAGTAGCCGAACTACACATTTTAATCGGATTTCGCAAATGTCTGGTATTTTGATATTCATACTTGTCCACTTTAATTAGTCTTTATTTCAATTTATTATTAATATTAAGAAAGACAACTTCACAAATAGTCGGAACAAGAAAAAATCGATGATTAACAATCAATTTTTCGTTATGAGTAATCGATGTTTTACAAATCGATTTATTTTGATGAAAAAAACTCGGAATCTTTATTAATCGATTTATTCCACTCTAACCCACATCCCTACTCTGTAGAGTGTAAGTAGAAGAATTATAAAGTTGATAAGGCTTTAAAGAAGTGTTTTTTAATGTACATAAAAAAAAGAATTTAATATTAAAACAATTGAAGTTGATATAAATGTTAAAATTGTTGTAATTTGGATAAATTTTTAAAAATTAATGTATATAGATCTACAATGAACGATTGACATATTATAAATTCTACTCTTTGATACTGTAATATAGGAAATAACACGTACAGATCACGTTAGTAGGAGGTATTATCTGTTTTTAGGGGTTAGGATTTTAGACGTATCATTAAAGTTTCTCTTATAGTTCTTGTTGTATACACTTTTGTATCAAAGTTACACTTCATTTGACGGATAATAAAGAAGAATGAATATGGAAAAGGAGGGTGAAATGGAATTTTTATTGATTTGATTAAGTTTTTTCACAAGCTCAAATTGTGATGTGCTGTTAATACTTGAGGACCCAGGTTCGATTAACGGTGTGAGATCCATTTATATTTTACAGATTGTCCTAAAATTGACGCTGATACAAAACCGCGTTGAGCTTTGATAGTGACCATGCTTCCGACAAAAATAATACGATGTACGTTGGTGTCCAGAAACTAGTGATTTTGTAATCACTAGTTTCTGCACATCTAATATTACCCCTTAACTTGCCATCAGCTGAGAAAACTCAGGCGAATTATAAATTATTATATATATAAACACTACCTGACCGGGTATAAACGTTTTGCCATATAAATTGTTTCTAGGGAATTTCTAATGTACATTATAAAAAATAAAAAAACATTAACCAAAAAATTAGGAGTGGACAACCCTTATCACTAAGGGTTATGAAAAATTGATAGCAGCCGATTCCCAGACCTACTAAAATCTAATAAAATATATTATTTAATTTTATTTAATAAAAGATCGATCAAGCCGTTTCGAATGTGTATGATTACTAAAATTGTGACGCGATAATTTTATATATTAGTCTATCAGTTCGTTACCACAACAGAGGCAACTTATATAAAGGTAACTCGATTTTATTGCGATCTGACCCATGTTTATATATTATTATGAATCATAGATAAAGGACAAGCGTAAACCTGTGAGCAAAAAAACTAATATGCTTACTTATTATTTACGATTCATCAACGACGTATTATAAACAGTGATGAAACCTACATATCCCAAAAGAATTCCTTAAATACACGTAATCTGCCTTTTCATATTATCATTATTAAACTAGGGCTGACTATGCAAGGGCCCGTGCCCATTTTCTCTATTAGAAAGATCACTTCAGAAGTGGGATTAACAAGCGACTATCGCCATTAAAATTGAATTGGCTTTATTGCCGTCAAAGAAGTGTTACATCTGGCGCGTACTGTATAATATTTTATTTTATTTGCTGACACGTTCGATGCATCGAATTTATTTGTTATAAAGCGTTTATGGCGTCTGTAGAACTTAAGTGACCTAGCGGTGAAGTTCTGATTTTAAAACTCAAGTATTAATAAATTGATTTGAATTATCTTAAGAAACACATGAAATTTCAATCAATTGAGATTCAATTATTGTAAAACTGTTACCCTCTCTTGCCATAATGTTAACTCGACCTTGAAAGTCACCTTTTGCCCCTTACGATATAATTTGAATCTCTAACAGTGAAATTTCAAGCCATTTTTATGAATGTGATTTGTAACAAAATATATTTTTACGACATTTAATATCATAAATACTTTATAAATATATTTAATAATATATAAAACAACGAGCGATGTCTTCTCTAGCATAGTGAAAAAAATATAACATGAATACCTAAACTTTACACAGTTAGATCACTTTTTAACAGTTAGATCACTTTTGTTCTAGTCCTGCTATATAGATATAAGGTTTTGATATAATTATTACATGTTTACTTAGTCTTAAAACTTTTATATACTTTCGATACCATGTGATATTAATGGAATAAAATTATTTTTGCATGTCTCTTTACTCTTTTTCTATTTGTATTAAAGCCTTTTTTTTAAATAAGTGTTACGACGTGTTTTAAATACATCCTCCTTCATATAGTTGGTCAGTAATAAAAAAAATATTGTCGCTGTCATTATGTGTTGAGTTGTTGAAAGAGATTAAATGGGTTGACTTTTGGAAAATTGCTTCTTATTTATTAATAATTCTAAAGGAAATATATTGTTTATCGTTATATAAGTAAATTCAACAGGTAATTTTAAAGTTCAAATATATTTTAACAATAGGAATCGCAAAACATTAATCACAATAAATACATTTTTTTATGGGAAAGTAAAATAATAAACCGCACTTTAACTATTAAAGAAAACTAGTTTTGTGAATCGGTCAAATAATGAATATAAACCGGTCATTTTGATTAAAGTAGTTTTTCCTGAATTTAATATTTGTTTTTGCTATCGGTACTATCTAAAGGGCGACGTTCATTAAAATAAATAAATAACAAACATTCATTTATTACAATTACATTAAATCTGTGCAAAAATATAATCAAAATTTAATTTCGTGCAAAATCTCAAACTTATAATAACACAATCATAGAATTAACAACCATAATGCAACCTAAAATATTCCTGTAAATATAGAAGAACTTTGAGTAAGCACCATAAACAAAAACAAAATTACTTTTAAATGAGTACCCAGTAAAGTAATAACGTGTAACGCCAATTCCACTTGACGTGTTCAAGATTTACATACAAGTATATATTGTCCCGCTTTTACTTACTTAAAATGGCACACGTAAAAACGAGACGAAAACAAAACATACAATAAATATTTCGTTATTTTTTCATTATAAATTTATACGTACAATACTTGTATATAATTATGTATAATAAGATAATTGAACAAATAGTTTCCAATATGGAATTTATCACAGACAAATTAACAAATACCAGATAGTCTATAATTTATTTGTCTATGATATTTGACTTCATGATTTCATAATAAATTAAAAACATCGAGACAAACATAATTTACTCTATGCCTTTTTCAGGAAATATGAGACATTTCTATACATAATACACATTTAATTGTATAATGTTTACAAAAAAACCGTTTTTTATATTGATAGTAAAAATAAATTTGTATTTAGTTTCGAGCCCATTATATTTTAATCTAAAGAAAACTATGATCCATTGGTGTAAAAAAATCGTAAATATGTGAAAATTTACGATTGTTATTCCGATTTAACATCCGTGCCAGGCGTGATAACTTAACAAGTCCAAAACGTACGTCAGAGAAGCCATAGGTTTACCTTTAGTATACGTTTAAGGGAGTTATTTAGAAATTTACATGTTTGTATGTGCGATATAAAAGACTTGACCATATAAATTAGGCAATTTCTAATATACAAGGACGTAAGTCGACTTAAATTCACGCCTGATACGGATATTTCCATTATCGTTTTGGGTAACGACTTATATAATTATAGATATTAAATGCATTTACAAATATAAGCCTATGCAAATCTCACTCGCACCTCCTGTATTGATATTAAACTACGTGATGATTAGTTATGAACAATAGAATAAAAATTGTATGAATAGTTTTATGCACCATAACTAGATGGCGCTATACTCTATGGGACTATGCTATCGAGAGGTTTACAAAAATTCTATATATACTAAGTACAACTGTGAGTAGTCTGTTTAAATAAATACTATCACAGTACAAGGATCTTTACATAACGTTATAAGACATTATTGTTAAATACCAACCCTTCCCGAATGTACTAAGACAAATAGAATAAATATAGCACATGGGCTGCAACAGTAGCACAACTCAAAAAACACGTTATGGACTAGGAATAAGTGTCAATGTTAAAATACACATTCTTTACATTAGCAATACTGGTACAACTAATAATTCAATAATAGACCGTTCGTTTAAGAAAACTAAAACATTATTTAAAAAAAAAAGTAAAGTAACAGCCTGTTACTATGCCCACTGCTGGGCTAAGGCCTCTTCTCTCCGTTTTTGGAGAGAAGGGTTGGAGCTAAGACCTACCACGCTGCTCCAATGCGGATTGGTAGGTTACACATATCCCTAGAATTCTCTAGAGATATGCAGGTTTCCTCACGATGTTTTCCTTCACCGAAAAGCGTGTGATAAATTGCAATTATCAATTAGACACAAGTTTTAATAGAAAAACTCATTGGTGCCTGCCCGGGGTTTGAACCTATGTCGTCTCTAAAGAGTCGCACGGTATCACCGCTAGGCTATCACAGCTTTAACTTTGGGAAACATTATTTATGCATTCTTAAACAATGAAAACTTTTAAGTCATTTATCTCAAAATATGTTTTTTTTTTAGTTGTGTCACTATTGCAGCTCATGTGCGATATTTATTCTATTGGTCTTAGTACATTCGGGAGGAGTTGGTATTAATTATAATGTCTTATGAGGATAAAATTAACGTCACTCTTTGTTGTATCTATCTTTAAGCTGGAACACCTCAAGTTAAGCTTAGTGATGTTCCAATCAGCAAAGTCACCTTTCTGTTCATTCTTCCTCATACTATTCTGTTGTTGTTTTTCTAATGTGATAAATATAAAGTTTTGATTTAACCTTTAACTACATTTGATAAAATGGCAAGTTCGTTCTTTATATTCTGATTTTGCTATGATGATACATTTATCATGATGACGTTTTGAGCAAATATCAGTTTCAGTCACAATATTTACTTCTACTTATATAAGCGGTTTAATATTTACGTCACGCCCTATAAGGCTATATTCTGTGTCGTGATACAGTATTAGTTATATTCTCAAAACAGCATACTTCACATAACTGTTACACAATTTAATTCCTGTTTTTGAAATGTCATACATTGTTTATTATATTCTAAAAACGTCCTTTAACACATTTCCTAAAATGTTCCAATTCCATGCACCCTTTTCTCTCAAACTTTATACGTCACATTTTATAATATAACATATTATATTTTAGTTACGTTTTTAAAATATCATCCGTCATTTGTCATGCTTTTAAAATATTGCACTTTACATAAAAGACATGGTTAAAAGTTATGCTTCATTCAAGTTTCAAGTGTAAATATTAAAATAGACATTCTTTCAGCAGCAACACCGGCAGAACTCATAATTCAATATCAAACCGTTTTTCAAGCAAACCAAAGCATTTTTTATGCATTTTATTTAGCAATGAAAACTTTAAACCCATTTATCTTAAAACGTGATTCTTTGATTTGTGCCACTATCGCAGCCGATGAGCCATACGTAAAGTCAAGTTTCGTAAATCATCTTTACAATTTTGAAATGTTACTAAGGTGTACTGGTATTTCAAGGGAATGTTTTCACGTGTCTTTTGGTATTAACAAAGTACACAAAATACGTTTCTATGTACACAAGTTATCTCTTTACTTGATGAGTGCAGCCTAAAAATATTAAATTGCAGGGATAAATGCACAAGGTAGGCTTATCTTAGCTCTTTTATTTACCTGGGTGTAATTTGTGTTAAATTTTGCAGCTTTAAACAAATCAACACTGCTGATGTTCGTTAAAATGTTCACATACTAAACTTTTGCCTTTTTCTATTGTAATTATTTTGTATTTTGTTAATATGAGGTCAACTGCCTAAGAAAATTTGTAAAATCTTATATCGTGTCTATTATACAGAAAATATCATGCGATATTTTCTATCATCATCTTTGGTTTCCTTATTATTGATGGTCTAAAAAAATTTTCGTTTTTAAAATGTTTATATATTAAATTTCAATAATATATCTCAATTTAAATTAAAAATCGTAACATAATATACACATATATAAAATATGTCCCTTGAGCAGAATGTTATTTGAATAGACAACTTGAGCATATTAACAAGTAATCTATGTATAAGGAATTCTATACATTATAAGGAAGTGTACAATATACAGATTTCAAAAATGCTAAATGGCAAATTTATACGGAAATCTACACTAAGTACAAAGCAGTATGGTATATAGAATTCCACACTGTGATAGGAAAACAATGTAGATTTCTAAACTCTGTGTTATATACAGTCAAATGTTATATACTAAAGTATATTGCACTATTCATTGTGAAGAGAATTGTATAGTAAATGGAGTCCTTAACTGTTTACGGAATTGTATAATATATACACTTTTAACGTATATGGAATTATATATACTGAACTGAAAATAATTTCATCACACACATATAATGTCATAATATATATAGAATTATATAATACATTGATTTATGATTCAAGTTATCTAAATAAATATAATATTCTAACACAATCATTTAACCAGCACCGTTATATTATTAAATATAATCTAATACATAATATTGATAACGATAGAATTTCGAATAATAAACCAAATTTAAAAATTTATATCATAATTTTTATGCTATTTTAGGTTTAAAATAAAAATTTACATTTTAAACCGAGAAACAAACTAATATTCAGATAAATTTATTCCTAACATTTTTGTGATGTTATGTATTTATAAAATGCTAACAAAAGCAATATATTGTTTATTTTAATTAGTTTTATTAGGACTAGAATCGAGTCCTTTAAAATATGGCTAAACTATGGCTATCAATTTTATATTTTAATGAATGGAATATGAAATTTTTTATTTTTAATCTTATCTTTTTATGATATGATATATTTTTGTACGAATTTAAAAAATGTTTTAAAGAAAAGGATTTTAATTTGACTGAATTTAGATTTTTTTACTACGCGGAATTCTGTGTTACAAAATATAAGTACTGACTAATCTCACAATTCGTCTTTCTCTTCAACTTTGCTCTCGACAGGTTTGCTCTCCTCAGGATTAATCTCTTCAGGATTTTCATCTCCAAGGTTATCTTCGTCCTCAGCGGTCACCTCTTCATCGTCATCCTGATCGCCATATCCCTCGGAGTCGCTGACCTCGTTGTGCATATTCTGCATCGAAGCACCTCCAAAACCGTATGGATCCGGACCGTGGATCTGGAATGAGAATATCAATTAAAAAATATTACAACTTTACAAACTATATTAGTATATTAAATTAGTATTATAAGGAAATAATTTTAAATTATGTCCCACCGTGTGGTAACCGGGATTAAGGGTAACAAATTTCAGGGAGTGCAGACTGAGTTTGCGTATTACCAGAATTTTTCAACCAGTGTTTTGAAGTTGGTGCTGTTAAATTAAGGAATGCACTCTGTAGTGTTCACTTTGATGTATTAATATACTAATGTATGTATGAATATAGCATATCGACTGTGAGCTGGCAAATTGTCCTATCTTATTTTCGACAACTTTTCAGGAAGAAGAAAAAACGTGATTTTTACTACATTCGCAATATTATTTATGTAATAAAAAACAGTAGAGTTTAAATATGTTTATTTATTCATAAATTTTCAAGAAGATAATACATGTTGATATGGTAAATGATGGGCAGTAGTACCCTATGCCGTTAGTAAGTGATTTGGATTAAAATTGAGATAGGACATATTGCCGGTTCACAATCGATATGTCACACTTACCAAAGGGCTCTCGTGTACTAAACGTGTGTGCGCTTGAGACAGTGTATTGTTTCTTAGTACATTAGTGTGAGGATATTCATTCATGTATGTGTCTTGTATATAAATATACGAGGTAAGATACACATATGTCAACCCACATACACTACACACTCCCTCTAGAAATTCGTAACTCCACTTCACTGGGCATTTTTAAAAACCGTGTTAAAATTTATATCTCGCTAACTCATAATTTGTGACGACTAATTTTAAATATTTTATTTGAATTTGTATTTATATATATACTGTTAAAGAATGTTCAGAAGTGAGTATTAATGAATCCTCAATCTATAATTCATCTTGTACTTTCTTATTCGCAATTAATACAAAATTAGTAATGTGACGCCCGTCACATCACACAAGATGGCGCCTTGTTATTCCGTCTCCATGGCAACCACTATTCGTTGTTCGGCGTTGCCTTGACAACGCCATCTGCTGTGTTCGTTATTCATCCATCCATCCCCAAAGTAAGTAACGTAATAGTTGTGTTATGGGTGACGGACAACTGGTAAATATACTACAAATAATACATACATATAATTTTCCATACATACTTAAATACACCCAGACTCGAAGAACCAACAAATTTTTTATACATTTACTAAAGTTTTATACATTTACTTAAGTTATAAGCTTTGATAGCCTAGCGGTGAGACCGTGCGACTCTCTAGAGACGACATGGGTTCAAACCCGGGCAGGCACCAATGAGTTTTTCTATTAAAACTTATGTGTCTAATTGATAATTGCAATTTATCACAAGCTTTTCGGTGAAGGAAAACATCATGAGGAAACCTGCATATCTATAGAGAATTCTAGGGATATGTGTAACCTACCAATCCGCATTGGAGCAGCGTGGTAGGTCTTAGCTCCAATCCTTCTCTCCAAAAACGGAGAGAGGAGGCCTTAGCCCAGCAGTGGGCATAGTGACAGGCTGTTACTTTATTTTTTTTTTACTTACTTAAGTTTCTATTTATATTAGTTAGTTTGATAATGTATTGGTGTACATAATTGTTAATGAACCTAATGAATAAAAATAAAATATCGTGATTTATTGACGGATCACTGCGGGAGGGCAAGGCGTGTCAAGGGGCGCGACCCGGGGCGATGATAAATGAGGAATCTTAAAAAGTAGAAATGCAGCCCGATTTAACTTATCAATTTTACACCAAGTATAACTGGCACTGTCGCTGTCTAAGCTTGAGGTCTTACAATGTTAGCGACAAAAAATTTGAATGCATGAAGGTATTCCTGCCAACCCGCACTTTTGAAATGAAATTTAAAATCTTTATTCTGTAAATAATAGAAAGGGCTCACAGCTATGCTTTGCCGCATGTCATCACAGAGAGTTATGACACATGGCGCTGATTTTCAGCTGCTGCCCGAGCAAAATAAAAGAAACCAGTATACAATAAAAAAATAAATAAGCTAGATACAACCGAACAAGCATAAAATTACAATAAAAACAAATGTAATATAGCATACTAAACTAAAAACTAACAAAAAATCAATCAGATCAATAATATCCCAAAAATATCATAATATCTGTTGCATTTTCGTGGCATAAATTGAAAAAAAGAAAGAAAGAAAAACAATGAAAGTTGCCTTAATAACATATAAAGGATTATGAAGGTTTTCTAAAATGTTGGTCTTACTAGGGTCATTATAATGATTTCAATCTCACCTTGACATACTCTGCCTCCATTTCCGCTGTCCAGGTTGTGTCTTCGTCGTTAGGTAACATCCAATCTTCACAAAATTGCGTGTGCTTAAAGCAGATCTGAAACGTAACGATGAAATAGATACTTAACAGACAGTCATTTTCGATCAATCTTAGTACTGATAACACCGCCGTGTGGTATCCGGCTGAGTAGAATAGACCAGCCTCAGTTCTTACCGAGGTGTCGTAAAAGGCGACTAAGGTAAGTTTACGTCAGGCAGGGGGCCGGTCATACAATACCTAGTAAAATCATCTACCCGCATGTTTAAAACGTGTAGTGCCGACCCCACTTAGAATGGTATAAGCGCAGGATTTGATGAGTGCAGTTCTTCAGGAAAATTTAAGTTAATGGTACATAATGGTTTTATGTACATTGACTGAAATACATATTTGTGATTCCCTGATTCCCGCACAGACGAAGCCGCGGGCACAATACACTATAAAATAAATCAAAAATTAAACTTAAGTGTTTAAATATCCTCAATAATGCAATACGCGTTTTTTCCGTTCCACAATAAAAAACGGTACTTTATGTTATTCTAAATGTTACCTTACCTTACTTAATTTTATATTTTAAATTGCTTTGCGATTTTATCGTGGATATATCTCCTGATGATGCTTCGGTTGCGGAGCGAAACGATTGTTGAGTTTGTAATAGTGAACGTGTGTAGTGCTTTTGTATTGTGATAACGGTGTTGGAGGTTTGTGCATGTGTTTTAACGAATGATGCATGTTTAAGGTATGAAAACGAATAGTCCACCCTAAATTTAGCATTATATATATTTCCTATTTTATTCTTATATTTCCTATTGCTTTTGTCTTCTTAATTTTGTTCACTTTCAGAAATATTGATCCAGCGGATTGGCTGTGAAACCGTAACAGATAGACAGACTTTTGCATTTATAATAGTAGCGTGGATATAGACTGTTATAAAATACCTCTTGTTCAGAGTCAGGCATGATGTCGTCATCAGGCCTCTTCTTATACAGATCCGTGATTTCGTCTTCGTTGTCTTCAAACATACGTTCACACTGAAATATACAAACAATGGTAATACACGAGATACACATTCAAAATTTTGACAAAGATGTGACTTGGAGGGGAAAAATAAACGATTAATAAATAATCGATTTTTCTCTCACCAAAATAAATCAATTTGAAAAAAAATCGATCAACTCGTCCGAAAAATTGATTAATAATAATCATTTTTTTCTTACTATTTGTAAAGTGTATTTTTTAATGTTTATAATAAATTAGAATAAAGACTAATTAAAGCGGATAGGTAACAATAAAAATACCAGATGCAACAACGAATATTTTATGTTAAAAAATTAGAAATATTTAAGTTAATAAAAGAGGGTAATTCATATTATTATAAATATTTTTCGCGCCATAAACATAACCGCAACAAAATAAATTCTTAACGTTTGTCAATTAGATTTTAGTATTTTCGATTCATATTGAAAACCAAGATTTTAAAACCGATCAACGAAAATTGGATAGGAGGTTGAATAAATATAATAAAATAAAATTATAAGTTTAATAACTGCCATTTCAGTAGTGCTTTCAATAAGTTATACGAAGCAGTGCTTAAATACTAGTAGAATTTTTAATTTACTAACTTGTACTTTAACTTTACTATATTACACATTTGTGTAATATATATTCTATTTATATATATTATATATTATTATATATTATATAATATATATTTTCTATTTAGAAAACTTAATGTAGAATTTTATCCAGAGACAAAACGACAGCTGGAACATGTATCATTTTTCAAAATATATTTTTGTTCATTTTTGCATAAATAAACAAAATAATCTATATTTTAAAAATCATTTTCACATCAATTCAATCCCACAGTTGGGCACCTCCTCTCTCCATTTTCTGAGAGAAGGATTAGAGCTAAAACCCAACACGCTACTCCAATGGCGACTGGAGATATACCTAGATACCAGATTACCCAGATTTCTCTAGAGATATGTAGATTTTCTCACGATGTTTTCCTCCACCGAGAAGCGAGTGATAAATGGTAAATATCAATTTAAAATATTAGTCTAAACATAAAAACTCCGTGGTGCCTGTCCTTCGAAATAGTCGCACGGTTTTCCCGCTGCGCTATCTCAGCTGTAATTGCTTTAATTTAATAATGAATAATACCATTTATTTCAGAGCAATTATCCTAAGTGTTAGTAATAATCATTATATGTAGTGGTACCCGTGAATATGTTCGCGTCAACTTTAATATTAAAAAATAAATCAATTATGTGCTATACATATATATTTTATGCTGTGTTAAAATAAAATAAATAAATATATGGGACACTTACACACACGGTCGTCCGTCCCCAAAGTAAGTAACTTAATACTTGTGTTATGGGTGACGAACGACTGGTAGATAAACAACATATATAATTTTAAATACATACTTAAATACAAATACACACCCAGGCTCGAAGAACCAACAATTTTTTTATAGAAAATGTTGGCCCTCGGCGGGAATCGAACCCGCGACCCGCGGAGCTGAAGGCAGGGTCACTACCCACTGCGCCAACGGCCCAGTCAAGATGTTAGCTGTAGACTTCGATTAAACCGAATTTTATCTACATTACTTTAGCAGATTAATCGTGAAAGCGTAACAGAAAAAACAGACAGATTTTTCCATTGATAATATTGATATTGGTTGAGTTTAACTTGAACTTTAGGCTAACTGTTTAACTCAGACCACGCCTGCTAGGTCCAAGAGCGCGGAGGCAGGATGAGAACGGGGATTGAGGTAGTTGGCTGTCACCTCTTGTATATCACACACCCTTGTACGCAGGCGAAGTCTGAGTTAAACGGTTAGCCTATAGTCGTCTGTATTGTGCACTCACATAGTACTCGAGACTCTTGTTCAAGTCGTCGTCTGTGACGAACTTGGTCTTAGAGAACTCCGGATTCATGTTACCATCGGGCATCACAAGCATCATTATAGCCAGCTTGCCTGTCGACTTGTAATACACGCGCACGTAGTCATCCATTTTCTTGCCTGAAACAATTTATGAGTGAAAACATAGACGACCAAAAAGCATTCCACACAACCATGACTATCAATATAAATTAAGTAAAATTAGTCTGCTATAATTATTCTTATAAGAAAATATATACTATGCTATATGTAGAGTGGACTCTTCGTTTTCATACCCGATACATGCAGGATTCGTGAAAACATATGCACAAACCTCCACCACCGCCACCACAATACACAAGCATTACACACGTACAATATCACAAACTCAACAATCGTTTCGCTCGCAAAAGCATTATCACGACTGCACGAAAAAACGGCTTTGCGATTTTGTTGTGAAGTCTATTTATTTTGCTATAGACTGCGATAAAGTAAATATAAAATATATATTATAATGCTAAATGTAGAGATAGATATATTATGCTAAATCAGGAGATAGACTCCACGAAAAAACAGCTTTGCGATTTTAAAAACAGATAGTCCACTCTACATTTAGCATTATCATCATCTTCCTGCCCTTATCCCATTCTGAGTGGGGTCGGCACAACATGTTACAAACATGTTGTCACATGATTTGGCTACGTATTTTACGACCGGCCGCTTGCCTGACGCCAACTTACCTTAGTCGTCTTTTACGACACCTCAGTAAGAAATGAGGGTGGTCTATTCTACGCAGACGGATACCACACGGCCCTTACCTTAGTCGCCTCTTACGACACCTCGGTAAGCAAGGAGGGTGGTCTATTCTATTCTGCCGGATACCACACGGCTGCTACATTTAGCATTATTTACATTTTATAGTTACATTATCGCAAATTATAGCAAAATAATTTTATTATTACTTTTGCGTTATGCCTAAGAAACGCCTAATTCTATAATAGATATAATAGACCCAAATTAATAATGCCATTATGGCAATAACAAACACTTTATAGTCATTCGATGTCAGTTTTCAAAAATATGACCATAGAAGTATTCTTCGATTTAGTAATAGAATTTAACTATAGGAGATGGATTAGATATCATATTACACATGAGATTAATTTATATACACGATTAGATTAGAATTTAGTCTCTGATATTACTAACATTATACCTTTTTATTCATTACACTACTTTAAGGGATATCTTGTGAAGTTGTCTCGATGTATTACCAAAATTGCCTGCCAGTGTTCATATCAACAAATCAATGAGATTCTGACCACAGACTAATGACAGTAAAACCTCACCAATTAATTGAAATGTTATTGTCAAATAATGCCAGCAATTTTGTTACTTAACTAGCTGCGATTTATGATAATTATTAACAAAACCTTCAAAAGTTTAGGAGATATAAATGTTACACACAAATTATAACACATTCCCTGTCCGCTGAACCAAATATGGTCTTCATTCATTCATGGTCATGTGTGTCAGGGTAGTTATATCTACTTCGTAAAAATTATATTTGGCAAAAAGTGTATTGAACTTGCAGTTTAAATTGCAATATTTGCTTGGGACAGCGAATGTGATAAAAGTAAATCTCTATTACCCTTGGCATCACACATGAAAAGATGGAACAATTTCACTTATTCTTTCTTTATTGTCAGGAGAAGTCTCACATGAAAGAAAATATTTAGTGAGTTAGTTAGTATAAGTTTAGTGGAACATTTCGGGCGCTTCGAACAGGGTTAATGGGACGCCTGGCCTACAGGTCCCCGAGGCGGTCGGTGCATCTGGTGCTCCCGATGCACCGGTTAGCAGAGGGGGGCTTCTCTTTTTAGGGGTTTTTCCAGAGGAGGACAGCAACTCTGGGATCAGAGTTGCTGTCTCTGGTATCAGAGTTGCTGCTGGTGGTGCCGTCAGTAGCGTGGTGGAGCATACAGGTCGTTTTAGTCGGTGCGAGTCCGACATAACCACCGCCCGTCCCCGTCGGGCGGTGGTACCCTAAGGGGTTTTTTCCTGGATTAAAAAAAAAAAAGTGGAACATTAGAAATTTTAGAAAATTTTCGTTCTTATGTACATAAGACAGAACAGGTAGTTTTACAATATAGTATATGTAAATTTAATATACTGATATTTGTACTTACATATACCATCAATTACTTCTGAAATATACACAGCTGATCTATGAGCTGGAACTTTTTCTTGCATTGTATTACCTTCTGCATCCATCCTAAAGTTACCGACCTGGTCAAAAAATACAAAATGTAATGTATATTTTTTTTTAGTTCACAAAACTGACATAAAATTGGAGATCTCAAATATTCAACATAAGTTTCGCTTACAATAATTGATGTCTTCTTGATGTGAATCTAGCATGCTTACAGGGTACCATACATATTATACTAGAATTTATAGATGTACTTACACAATTCCATAGTATAAAAGTAATTATAGGGTTATTTTACTACTAACAGCCTTTTTAATATGTAAAAATACATGGATAATATCAAAATAATAAAATATATGATAGTAATTCAATACACAATGCTACATATATTCAACACAATGCAAGATGCTACCTAACCTTGCAGATGGTCACAATTAAAATTTTTGAATATTTAATCGAATATTTTATAAGAGTTGTTATTTTGTTTTTCTTTTGAAATACTGACCATTCACCAATTTATTGCTTCAATTGTGAATCTCTTTAGTCTTTCATACATATTATGGTATTTTTTTATAATTAAGTCTGCATGACTAATTTTTCATCTTACAAGGATAAATATTTTGTTATCTCATTAGCCACACTTCAAAATTCAAATTTAGATTCATTTTCCGTATTCATTTATAGAAGTAGGGGTTACTTTGCAGACTGTCATGGTACAATAGTACCAAGTGAATGAAAAGTAACATAAGTCACTTACTTCACCAATCCAAAATTGCAAATCGATTATGCTTCCATTAAGGGCCAAAACAATAATTCAGATTTCTGTAATGTATGTAGTCCTTATATAGTGTTGGTGGTGGTAATGTTAAGGTATGAGAATGTATAGTGCTTCCTTATGTAGCATTACATAAGTTTTCTCATTAAAGTTAACTCATTAAACTATATAAACAATTAAATTATAATTCTAAAAATATTGATTCATGACTGTATCAGTCAAGTGTTAAGAGTTGTATCTATCTAATAAGAATTATCAAAAGCACATTTACAGGCAATCAATAAGGTTAGATACAACCTGTATAATAAACCAAGAAAAAGATGTAATAAAGAACCGAAAATCAAAAGTATAAATTTAATCATAATGAAACTCTTTTTTTCATTTGATTCTTCTAATAAGTGATAATTATTTCTAATAATATAAAGTGTACTAGTTTAGTATTATAACTGTTGTCGACAATTAATATAAATTAATAGTATCGTATAAATAAAAATATTTGTAAAATCTTACATCGACTTTCTTCCACTTTTCAACGCCTTTTATAACTCTATTTAATTCCTCAAAGGTCTTGCGGCACACTGCAATTATTATTACATTTTAATTAGGACTTTAACTCAGGTAGTTTATAAATTACGTTATGGCAAAATTAGACATAAACAAACCTAAACATTTTAAATTTTTTGGGTCGATTTTCGCCGAAACAGCTACTAATAAAAAGGCAAAAATTAAAATTGCCGTTTTCACCTTCATGGTGAACAATTATCTGTACAATTGTGCGTATTCACTCAAAAAGTCCTAAACTATGACTTAAAATTCATTCTACGTGTAAATAGTTTTATCATATCTGTCAAAACCACGCAGTTGGTTCGGATTGGTTAAATGATGATATTTTTTAATTTGTTCCTTGTGAATGAGGCAAAGATCGAGAAAATTAGAGCCAAATTAAAATTTAATGACTTTTATGATAACGGCATGTATTTCTATTAAATATTTCCAAAATATTTCTTTAAAAAATTTAATTTAATTTTCATTTTTATCTTAATTTTAATTTGTATTTTATGATTTTTATTTTATTTTAATTGTTCTTTGCAAATTGTATTTGGCCCAGCGATGCTTGAAATAAATATTATTATTCTTTTTTTTTAATTTCGGTTCTCAGCTTTTTAGGCTGGTTTACCTTCATTTACGGGCTGTTGCCAAGTAAATGAAGAGTGTGGCATGTAGTTTTTTTCTTATTTATTATTATTATAATCTTTTATTTCTCTTAAAACTAACTTTTTACATTTTTAAATATTTCTAAATAATTAAAAAAAAAAAAAACATTTAAAAATATAAAAAATCGTCGACCGCCGGAAGCGGGGTAATACCCAAGCTACCGGTGGCTAGGGCTCCAGAGTGAGGAATTTCCTCACGATGCGTGCCGTTTCGAGTAATACCGCCTTCTGTATCCGACTCTTGATCCAACCATTAAGCGAAAGTCTCTGAAGATGTTGATCGAGGCTTTTCGCAATCAGACCGTTAACCGAAACAACAATAGGAACAATTATTGTTGAGTCAACATTCCACATGGCGGTTATCTCGTAAGAAAGGTCTAAATATTTTGTTAATTTTTATTATTATTATTATTAAATATTTAAATGATTCATGAAAAATTATAAAAACAAATAAATTCAGCATTGATTGATTAGTGATAACTCACTAATAATTTCTTTTAAAAAATGAAATGTAGCAACACTAAAAATTATTATCAATATAGATATTAGGCAGACTACATACAATAGAATATCCCACATTTAAAATAATTTAAAATGCCTGTGGACTATGGGTACAATTTCTTTATTAAATTAACTTGATCTTAATTTCATATTTCATAAATTGGGATATCTTCTTTTATTATTGCACTAAGATGATTACACTTAGCCGCAGGTAGAGTCTCTTGCTATTATTATCTCATTTATTATCGAATTAAAAAAATAAATAGATGTGCAATAATAATGTGAAGTCATCCGAACTAGCTATGATCTCGATGTGCCTTATAGATGCTCTTCTGTTTTAAGTAAAGATAAATGATTTATCACATTCTCAGAAAAACAGTTCAGTGTCCTTCGCTGTTCAAAAACACAATTGATTAAATTTGAAACAGCAAAACTAATTTATTTTGCTTACTTCCACACTTAACAAGTTAAGCGATATATAGTAACTCCGCAGATAATGAAAAAAGGGACATTAATTTATTTATTATATATATTATATTTGCCACGTGGAATCCAACCACGAAAGCCGAAGGCCTAACTAAAAGATGACATTCTTATTTCTTATATAATTAAATAATTTATAGGGTATTAATGTAAAAGAAGTCTGTATTGTAGATGCCCTAATATTGTTGTACTGTGATAGTGTGAGTGCTTCTACTTTCAATCAAAGTGTGAACGAATGTCAAAACAAGATCTATATATTTGAAATTTGATTTAAAAATTCTTGATTGATATGGATATTATTTTAAAAATACCAGATTGAATATATTTTACTAAAATAGTATATATGTAATTTATGTTTGTGGACTACAATTTAAAAAGAACTTGTCATTTCTGGCTCCCTCGCTCACCCATTCTCCGGTTTTCCGCCCGCCGTCCTCCACCACCAACCGACCCAAACTAAAACCAACAGTTCGCATTCGGATCCTATGCGCGTAGGACGTATGCTTTACGGAATGTATATTTTTTTTGTGCATATGACATCTTCACAGAATCTCAAAATACCGTAATATAATTGTTTATATCTTAGAGAAGTGACGTTCCTGTGAAAATTGCCTACAAGAAAGCCAGTTTCAAGTAAAAATACAGGTAAGCGAATAGTCGACAGACTGCGTCTTATCCTATTGAATGCTTATTAATTACATTTTAGACTTGTACATATTGCTTTATCCACCCAATTCAGTATCCATGCAGTCACCAAGTAATATGGTAGTGCCATATTGTCTATACAATATTTTCAAATTTGTTTCCTCCCATACGGTTTAGGTTTTCAAACGCTATTTCCAGTGTAACTTCGTAAAGCTTCGTCAAATTTGTATAAATTCAGTTACCAATCGAAAGTATTGTTAAATAAATAGTCAATTTCATAATGATATTCCGCGCGCTCTCTTCGGCGACTTGGCAACGCGATGATCTGTTAATTTGTGTAAAAAAACTAACCATCGTAAACATGCAAGTGCTGAATCCTACCGGCGTTTCCCTTTGTTTTTCGTGTGAAATCGGCCCTTTGTCCTTCGTCGGAGAGCGCTGGGTGCGCCGGGGTATAGGAATTTCAACTCTAGAAAAGTGCCATAATACATGATGATATACATTCATCGCCGCGCTCTGCCGTTCCCCGCGTCGTTTTCACGACTCTGTGTTGGTGTGTACTTACATCAAGTACATCGGTGTGCTCGTGCGGTAGTTTGTTTATAGTATCAGCCCGAACGAAACGCCCCTTATGTATATGGCTGTAAAGCGCATAATAGTATGTAGGTCGGCGTCCTCGTCGATGTTTGTCTATCGATCTGTGCGGTGGCCAATGGCACATGTCCTGCGCGGCCGTGCCTCGCCCCGCTCCGGTGAAAGCCGGCGCTATGTATCACGCTACCGTCTATACTATATGTACTACCTTATCAACTTAGACGTTATTACGTCGGTCGCATTGTCCACCCACAACCAACTCGATTTCTTATTTATACATGGTATAGATGGCGTGAAATGGGTGATAGTCATGAATGTTTTGTCGAACGGCGGGCGCTCTGTTTGCGGAGCGTCACGGCACTCGCACTTGCCGGGGAGGGGGAAGTGAGCCCGAAATAGAAGCGCGGATTGGAACCGAGCGACGTGGCAACATCGCGCAACGGTGCGTTCAGTGTCGGTTCAAAATGGCGCTTGTGCGTGATCGATACCGTGTTATTCCTGTTAAAATATCCGTATTTGTGATGTCTTTGGTTGTTGGTCGGCCCGAATGGTGCCCTGTGACCGCGGGGCGTGCGCCCCGCAAGCCGGTATCCGACCTCAATGTACGTATCTCCTCCAACCATATTGCGCCGACACTTAGTAGCTATGGATATGTTTAGTGATGAGAAACCTAGACATCCATGCTTATATATCTAATCTACACTCCTATGTCGAGCTTAAATGTTTTAAATGAAATCTCGGATGCGTTTACTTCCTTTTCAGGTGTTACATAACAATGTTACTTTCTAAAAACTATGATCATTAAAGTATTACGCTCATGCGCTTTTTTGAAGACACGTGTATTATAAGACAAACAAAAAAACTCATCCAATTAAATATCTCATGCAAACTTGCATTTGATAAATCTTAACAAGATGGCGGCCGTAATTGTAAAATTAAGACGCAGTAGCGGGTTTTGGAACGCTGGCAACGTCGCACTGTGTGCCCAGTCACTTGTTCTACTATCCGATAAGAAATTTCAAGGCTAAACGTTTAGTATCCTACACAAATAACAATGTACAAAATGTGCGTGATAAACAATTTCGGTACTCTGGAGGCGGTAAGAAAGTTATTTCACCAGTAAATGTTTTTTATCAATGCCGTCTAATGTCTGGGTACAACACTTAACTCTTACTCACACAGGTTCGAGAAATTAGTATGTATTTCAAAGTATTTGTCACCCACACATAACCGTGCCATCTAAATGGTGTGTGTATGTAATTACACTTACATTATCTCTTTTATTACGTCAATATGCTTCGGATTTGCTTGTAAACATTGCAGAGAATATGTTGGGATGTAATACATATTTTAACCTATGTAGCAACAAGCGGTGCGATAATGCGTTTCCTACTCAAATACTGGTGAATATCATTTGGGTCAATCAGATATTCTGTCTAGTTATTATAGGATTATGCTGAAGTTAATGCTATATTGTACCGCCTTTTTAAGTAATGTTTCACTAGAAAGGATGCATGCATCATGATCTTATCACTTGAATAGCACTGAACAGTGAACACATTCTACGTATAGTACCCGGTAATAAGTAATGCACAATGCACATCGATGTTTACAACGACACAGCCGGCCAGTTCGGTTTCGTAGACCGCTGTCACTGTCACTCAGTATGTTGTGACGTTTCGCATCGGCTCGTCAATCTGTGCGACAGAGACAATGCTCTATGAAACAGAATCTAGCGGATTTCTCTCTCTAAACCTCGATGTGCATTATTTATTGCCAGGTACTATGCATATTGTCTTTACGATAAAAAAGCAACACAATCTTCCATTTGCCACTGAAATAAGTGAAACAATTATATTTATATAGGAATAAGAAAAAAATATACTGAACATAAGTGTTTTTTTCAATGAAACTCACTTCATCAAATTCGTAAACGTTTATCCGAATTATGTTCACTGACATTCGAAACTTTTGTGAGAAAGTAAAATTATATTCTCTTTTATGTACTTGTATGCACATTTAAATAAATAGCATGATTACACACTACTGTTGACGTCGTAATTAACCAGATATGAGTTTCCATTTTAAAAGTAACCAAGTTTAAAACAATGCTGTTGCTGTTTTTTTTTTGTTTTGGACTTTCTTAGTTTTTTTTCCATCACTTTTTTACATTGTAGCGATGTTGGTCTTAATAATTTCGCCCCATCCGAGGAATAAAGTTACATGTCCTATGTTTATACATGGAACATGTAACTTTATTATTGGGATGGGCCGATTTGTTCTTAATTTATTCAAATAATACGATAATTATATTTATTTTCATAATCCACCTTGACAATGTTAATCAATATCTTAAAAACGATACCGACCTTGTAATAAAAAAGTGCGTTTTCGGAGTTAAATATTTATTTATTTAAAATACAAAGCTGACCTTGACTTACCACTCACGAAAGATACTTGGTGACAAAATAAACAGCAAAAAACGTGCCTGACTTGAGTGAGCATTTGTCATATCGCGTTGTTTTATTTTACATCTATTTATAAGTTTATAATATTTTGAATAAAGTATGGTTACATTAACCGGTTACTACACAGATGACAGTGGAAAGTAAATATAATGATTTTACTTTAGAGCTATAAGACATAATCTTGGCCTTCAACTCTAAAATGTGGTATATTTGTGAGCTTCTGAAAACGACACCTAGACGAATAATGTCGGAACAAAAAGTAGCCTATGTATCTCTTTAAATCTATAAATGGCTCCTTACTAAATTTTGTACAATGTAGATTGTGAAAGAAGTATAGGTTCATTTTTGTTCGACGAATGAAATGTAATATTTTTTGGCAAACAGCAAACCTTAAACTTGCTGATGATTTTAGATAGAAAATATTAATTAATATCAAAGAATCAATTTCAGATTCATTATTAAAGAACTTTCCACTATTAGAAAATGCTTACATATCAAAATAAATTGGAATCATGTCAAATATGAGTAATCTGGAAATTTTAATTTAATTAACAACAATTTGATTGCCATTTGATTCCATCATTTTGTTGTAATATAAACAAAACAAACTCTCTTTCTCATATGACAACAGATCTATATTATTTTTTTAATTGTTTATTTATTGTAATGGCTTCATAGTACAAAAATTAATTGATTCATAACTAGTAATATTGACTAATAATAGTTAGACTTTACATAAGATTATAAGCAATGATATTTATAGTTACCTATCCACTATAAAGATGTTACTTGGAATTGTCTATAGCTGTTCATTATCTATCCAATGCATACTTAAATTGTGGTACTTGAGCCTATCTTCTTCCTTGCCTTTTTTATCAGTTTAAAAGCTATTACTGTGCAAAGTCACTTATGTCTACCGTTAATCCCAATTTTATCTCTAAAATTGAAATCATAAATGACACTAATTAGATTCTGAGTTAAAACAGGTAAGTGAGATTGGTGAGGTTGAAGCATACATGCTTATATCCTGGTAATTTTATCCACACCAAGCTTTGTTCTTCACTCACTATCATACAATACTACATCAAAATACTTTGGGTTTTAAATTGTGGTCTTTTTTATCAATTTTTTGCAAGTGTCAAAGTGAAACTTGGAATCATAAATTTCTGGCATCTCTCATCTAGTTCTGATATTAATAGCAGTGTATTTTTTTTTATTCAACTATAATCCCTATAGTGGTGGGTATGGTTGGAATGGTGGTATAACATGACTAACTATTGTGATATGAATTATTTAATAGCATATTTATTATGTTTTTAATTAATTAGTTGATTTCATATTATTTCAAAGAACATATTACACTACAGAAGCATACATTAAATGTGCATCAATTTAAATCAAGTGCTAACACTTATAAAGCTAATAATGTGGGGGTATATTATGTAATTCAAATATTTTAAAGTATAACATAAGTATGCAAAAAGTAATTATAATATAATATATTTTATATATATAAGTGTAATGACCAATAAAGCATAATGGTCGTTACACTTATATATTACATTAAATCTAAAAGATTTAATTGGGCCTAGTAATTTTGACACATTTTAATAATTCATCTGTTTTTTACTATTCCTTTTGTGTTGAGTCTAATTGTTTTCGCTTACAGATATCATTATTCAGCAAGCAGGTGAATGGCTTAAACCATTATATATGAATAATAAAAAATAATCAATGTACATACATAAACTCTGACACTAGACTGAAAAAATGATTATAAATGTTTTATCAATTGAAAGCTGGCTGGCTAGATGTCATCAAACCTGATAGAAAATTATTGGTGGTAATGGAACTGTCTACATAGCAGATAGGTCTACGCTTACCAGAATTATGTTTCGGTTTTTCATTTCTTGAAATGTGAGTTAAAAATAACAATATAAAATGGCTGGGTTAACAAACATTCAATCGATGAGATCAATTACATTATGTGGATCTAAGTTATAATTCTTCTCTCTCAATAGAGATATTTTTTAAGTAATAATTAAGCATGTTAATTTTAAGATAAGAGCTATGTAAAAATGTTAAAGACATCCATTATTTAGTTCCATGTGTACATCCCATTTCCTTATTCAATTGACTATACTTATTACTTAATACTGGACCTATCCTAATCAACCATTGTTATTATTCATCAAATTTGATAATAGCACTAGGTGAATAAAGTAATAGCATTCATTTTGCTATATTGTTATCAAATAACCTTAAATAAAATAATGTTATATTTCTGACATCAGTTTATTGAAAGTATTTATGTGTAAATGCACAATTTTTATTCATGCATCTTATCTTTTAAAAGATCATGTTATCAGTTCTCATTTGCGATTTTATTAAATAAAAACACCAAGATTATAGCATTATCTATATTCAAAATTAAAACTACAAAGTATATACTGTTTGTTTTTCCTTGTCCTTATTTAATGCAAACGTGTTATAAACAGTGCCAACTTAGTACTATTGTGAGCGATCGAGGTTATCGTAACCTTTTCAAGGATTCAATGCAGTTTCAAAAAAAATACGTTATCAATAATATTGTCGTTAAAAATATGGCAGAAAATTTAAGAATGGAACATAATTCATTGTCAGTAATTACAAACACAATTTCCCTAAATTAAAAACTTTTTATTTAAAATTTGAATAGATTTGTTATTTTCAAAGTTTATTAACAAAATTGTGACAAGCTTTTTAAAGATAATCAGTTTTTAAATTAATGGAATGAATATTCAAGGAAACATATATAAGCAATGTCAAATTTTGTATTTATTGAAATACTAGCTGTGCCAACAACAGCTTCGCCCGCCTGGAATTGTGATTTACGAAACTTTTCCCGAATTTTCGAAATTTTGAACATAAAGTAGCTATTGTGAGTTAACCGTGAAAGATAGAGACTTGCTATCGCGGACTTTTTTGTACTATTTTTATAGATCTACAATTCTGTAGTACATTACTTAAGCGTATCTCTGTTGGTTTACGCAGCGCACGCGACTAAAGCTCCTAGTAAGCAAGATTTTTAACAACTACGCGATCTCTTGAACACAATTTACATAATACTTGTATATTCTATTTACCTAAACCATCCGGAAGTATTGCACTATCTTTTGTTGAAAACCGTACAAAAATCCGTTCAGTAGATTTTGAGAAAATCGATTACATATAGACAGACAGGTTTTTGGGACTTTTTTTATAATAAGTATAGATAGATTATAATTATACTATATTATTTCATTTATTGCGAGTTGCTGTGTCAAGCCGCCTGTCTATGTGATTGTTTTCATTTTTGACAGTCTACATATAGTAACATTTGTATTTCAGATTCTTGTCTGCAAGTAGTTAATTTTTATGAGCGATCGTTGCTTTTTTCGCACCCCCGCTACAAATGTCCGTACCCTTCGCAGTTGCCATGGTAATTTAAATTCCCAAGGAAAGTATCAATTTGGTCGCTTTTTATGTTAGTGAAAAATGTTTTGCGCAAATGTAATAAATTTTTGATTACTTGGTTTTTAACTTAACATTTGGCGGGAAATAGATACGGCATCACTCTCGACTCGATCGCAACTGTTGTATAATTTTAGAGAAAGGAGATTTGTTTTGGTCCACCACCTTCGTGGAGATTCGTTGATCGTGGCATTTCATATCGTGGCGGAGCACGTCCATTTCGTTTGCTATTATTTGATGCGGCGTTGCCACTCTTCCCCAGGTCGGGCTCGATCGCTCGGTCGTCCGCGGGCCAGCGACGAAGTTGCCGGGCTAGTCAGTCGGCCGCGCAGCTTGGTGCGCGACGTTCGTGCGCGGAGGGTCTCATTTGTGTCCCTCACGACCTCGGTCCGACCTACCCGCAAGTGCGAGTAAGACGGCACTTCGCAGAGAGAGGAAGTGGCGTAAGAGTGAGACGACGCTATGGCAGTGTCGCAACCTCGCCCACCTGACCGTGTTGACGCCGCGCTCGAAAAAGTTGCGCCGTTGCGCTATTTGGAGGCGCACGAATGTGCTCGCTTCAAGCGTTCAGTGACGCGTTATTATCACAAACCCTTGTCTTAGATCAGTTTTTTGAATTATCTTCAGTGAACTTAATACAATATAAAAGATTACACCGTTATCGAGAAGAAATTTATCGGTATGTATATTTCGTGAATTTATTAAGACCTGCGCGCTATGTAAAATTTTATTTCTGTTACGATGTACCTAAGTAGGTGCTTAGTGTTTTAGTTCCAATTTCAAATCTGGCTGCAGGGGACCTTAAATTCCACATCGCGTACGGTAGCGCTTTGTAATTGTTGGTATTTAATCGCCATTTTCTACGTCGGTGACGAATAACGCCGCGCCGTCCTCGTTTCCTTCGACCCACAGTAAACCGGACTTTACCGCTCTATTCTGAAAGTCGATTACACATACTATCTAAAACGATACCACTGCTACAATGATTCATAGTAGAAATAATAAAAAAAAAATCTTATACTACATATCTTCAGTGAAAGACGACAATATTAGTGTTAACAATACGGTTGTTGAACGTTGCGCATCATTAGTGTGAAATACAAGGCGGGATATATTTTAAGTCTAATGTCAAAATGTTTCGTTGGAAAGTTACGCGAACGGCTTTTTGCCTTGTCGCGCGGTTGTATTTGTGCACAAAGGTGGACTGTTATCGATTTGTATACGTTTTCCGCTATAAATAAGTGCGAGTTTGTGTCATCGCCTTCAATGTAGGACCGGTTTTGTCTAAACCTGTGTGCGCGCCGCAAGCGGACTCGGAATTTTCTAAGTGGTATCGAGTGCAGGAGCCTTGCTAGATTTCGATATTTAGTTGCGTAATATACCTAAATATGTTTCTATGCCTCTCTGAATGTGAATGCATCGGGCATTGACAACGCTTGCGAGTCCTTTATATAGTCCGTTCGACCCACGCATTTGCGATGACGTCATATCGAGAAATAGTCGATAAGGCATGTTTTGTGTTGTATTACAGAGCGTCTGTACATACAGAGCGTTATATCAGGCCACTCAAGTTACGTAATTTTGTATATGTATATAATATATGCAAAGATATCTATTTTAATGTCGATATATCGGCAAGATTCCGGTTTTTTTATATATATTAGTAAATTATGTCTAAAATGGAAACACGCTGACCTGATTTAAAAAAAAAATATTTATACCGGTGGGATGTCGGTATTTATACCGCTTCGACAAATCAAATTTAACTCAGTAAAAGCAACATTGCGTAAAACATTCGACTGTTGACATTGATATTTCCTCAATTTTTCAACAAAATTAATCACAACGCATACTTGGGTAATTCCTTAGTACACGCGGCCGACCGCGTGACTATTTTTATACTTTACTATATCCGAATTTCGTAATTTTATGTAGATACATAAAACATTACTAGATAATACATAGACAGGAACAAAGCTTCCTTATATTAAATTACTGCTCAGAAGAACACTTTAACTAGAAATTTTAATATATAGAGTTGAATTGAAGATATCAGTTGCTAACACATTGCTTCAGATCATTTGCGTTTGATCAAGATGCATTTATGATAACAAAACAGTATGAAAAATCAAATTTGCGTTTCTATGTTAAGTCTGGGAGTGTTCTTATTTATTTTGTGATTCAAGCTGACTTAAGAACATCTTAGTGTTCTTAAGTCAGCTGAAACATTGTCTTTCTATAAACAAACTTAGCTTAAACATTTTTATTAGTTTGGTCTCATAGTAATGTTGTATCATTCCAGGTGATCGGGTGATGGCCGGTTAGCCATCATGATGAAGCGCTCTGGTCCACGTCTTGGGCCTGATGAGCCCTCACCAATACCACAGTCGCCTGCTCAGGTATGTCTAGTTTAGTCTTCATCAAACTGCTCATTACAACAACTGAAGAAACAAACAAACTTAAATCAAACATACTTGAGACCTTTTTGAACTTGTCAGTGCCATATACACGTATCTACTTGTACTAACTATATTATAATTTCTGACGTCAGACAGGCCGGCCGGTCGTAAAATACATAACCAAATCATGTGACATGTTGGAACATGTTGTGCTGACCTCACTTAAAGTGGGGTAAGGGCAGGAGAATAATAAAAGCTCTTTTCTATTACATTTTTTTCAAGAAAATTTATTTACAAATAGAAAAATTATGGCCCTATATGTTACAAAATAGATAGAGTATGTGATTGCGATCACAATTATTATCTTAGTTGTTTTTACTCTAAAAACAATTCTTTTAAAATTGTCAATTATTATATATAGGTTATTGAACTCATTAATATCAATATTATCACTATATTAGAGCTTACATTATGCACTATAAATATATTTCCTAACTAACCAACATGCACTGTAGGTTATGTTAAAAATGTCTATTGGACATATATTGACACTGGTGTTTCATTGTTACATGTTTAACCAAGTAGGAATTTAAGAACCTCGGATTATGCATATCACTTCACAATCCACGAAGCTCTTTTTCGGCCTCCCTCTAATCATATAAATCATATCAATCATCATTCTTCTGCCCTTATCCTACTCCTAAGTGGGGTCGGTAGAACATGTTATTATATGATTTGGCTAATTTATTACTACCGGCCGCCTGCCTGACACCAACTTAACTTAATCGCCTTTTTCGACATTTCGGTAAGAAATAACTGTGGTCTACTCAACCGGGATACCACATGACGGCGTTTATTGATTTCTTCATAATTCTTTAAAAAAAAATTAAAATAAATTTTATATGAAAATTTTAAATCTATCCTTATCCAGATCTTATTAATTAAGTATTGAACTGTATTGCGCTTAAACCCAATGTTAACCAATAAGCTACTAAAAAGATGTTACAAAAAAAATATTTTGTTTCCGATTGTTTTCTCAGTACGCGATTCAATATGTCAATGTCATTGTTGGTTAAACATATTGATTGCGCAAGATAAGATTATAAGTTAGTGACAGTACCACTTATTTTGAGTTGTTGTGTTATAATTCTCTTATAGTTTGAAAAATCAAATTACTCGTCTCTAGTTTCGGTTGAGATTCACGGATGCAAATTTTCTGTAATTCACATATGGTGTACACTTTTTTAATTTTTACAGTTAGCAAACTTATTGTCAGCTGGATGTTTAAGAAAATCTCAAATTTGACTAGATATTAAGTGCACATAGATGTAGTGGCACAATATTTAGTACAAATATTTTTTATAGGCAGTACACAACTATGACAGTAGGCAGGGTTACTTGCTGGTTCTTTGTTAGCAACTCATTAATATGGGGAATAGTCCTTGAAATATTGTACCTCACACCATTCGGCCCTCACAAATACTTGCCATATTAACTTCTTACTTTCTGCAACCTATTGTTTGAACCCACTGTTGTTGGACATTTAGAATCAGCTTCGCCAACCGTTGGGATTTGTCCGTCAACTTTTTCTTCTACCGATCTCGTCATTTCCGATTTCCGTTAAAAATTAAAAACTAAATTAAAAATCGGTAGCTAAAAAGTAAAGTTATCTATGGATACACGCTATTAAATCGCGTCATCTGGCAAAGGTTCAAATCGGTGCAATGACACACCCTACTTACTACAATGAGCAGGAAGTTGTGTTCCTCATGTATCAATAACGACGAGAGCCTCGTCATATCGTTGCAATAACGTAAACTATATCATCCCGTCTTTCCCAGCGACTAGATTGGTTGTTTGGTGAGACTGCAATCTTATCAATCGCTTTTGTTTGTGTTCTTGTGTAATAATTTTTACTTTTGTGTTACTTCTGTTGGAGTCTCTATAGTAAATAAAGAAATCAAATAGATAAAAATATTTCAAGGCACAGAAATAATCGTGCAAATTGGCAGGCTTATTCTAGAATAATTATTTAATTCAGCTAACCATTATTTTAAAATTCAAAATATTCTTTTTAATTAAACTCGTGAACGAGTACTTTCGAATCGTCAACTCTACTGCCGGTTCGGACAGGTGTTTCTAGCGAGAAGAGCCAGCAAGAAAACTCGGCGGTTGCTCTTTTCGGTTGCGGTTCTTTTTAACAGTGTTTTTAAACTGCTGCAAAGGCAAGGCCAAAATTGATTGCGGAATTTTATTATACCCAAACCCATAAACGATTTACGTACTTAAGCTACGTGCAAAGCAGGAGCCGCAAGCTTATGTCGGTTCCTACTTTGTCTATTATATACAATACCTATAGTTAATAGCACAGCTAGTCTATATGTATAGAATTTGTTTGTCTGTGTGTCCCTTACAGACTCCGTACGGGCTGGAACGAATTTAATGAAATTTTTAGATTGACCTAGCGGATAATACTGTTAAGTGTGGCGGTGATTGAAACTTTTTTTATATATAACTGTTATTCATGTATCTTTTAATTAAGCCAGCGATTTGGACATACTAGTTACATATATAAATAGTATAAAAAGGAGCTGAAAACAGGGTCACTACCCACTGCGCCAATAGGCCAGTCTCTAATATACATATTCGATCTATCAAAATACAAAGTGAGATAAGTAAAGCAGAGAAAAAGTGCTAGACCTATTTTTTGTTTATTATAAACAAAACAAAATATATTCATATTTTGTTTATAATAGGCCATTCTAGAAATATGGGTGCCAGTCTTAAATTACAAAGATGATAGTCTGAAGAAGTATTATTTAAACTAGTTTTATTTCAATGTGTAGATTCGAATTACGAAAAAAAAAAACATTTTTTATAATAAATGCGTGATAGAACATGTTATTAGTATGGAAACTTAGATATAATTATAGACTAAATTACAAATAGGCGCAGTAGTCTTAAAAACAATTATGCTAACTAGTTTTATTTCAATGTGTTATGTTCCAAACATGAAAAACAAAAAAAATATTGTTATTTTTTTGCAAATCCAAGATTGTATCAAAGTAGTGTAAATTACAAATAACAAAAAACAAATATTATGAAAAAGGATGGAAAATTTTGTGTTTAGTATTGCACAGATTTTAAAATGTTATAAAATAAATTAAATAAATAAATTTATTATTAAATTAAATGTATTCGGTATGTATATATTACGGTACAAATATTTAAAAAAAACTTCTAGAAAAAACGTGTCTATAATTATACTATTTAAAAATCTATTTGTTATTATAGACGTCTTACGTACAAAGATTTATAAAAGAAAAATAACGATTACAAAACGACATGATACTGAATTTTCTGACAATTGCAATGCAATTGAAATTCGGTACCTAAACTGAATCGCTGTCTCTTCGTACTATGAAGTGTGTTTAACTGAGTGGCATTTGGATCGCACATCTACTATATAAATAAGAATGAATGAAATACGTTTGCAATTCAGTTTAGAATTTAATTCGGCAACGACTTAAACTGTGCGTCTTTAGGCCGTCATGGTATAAAAAAGTAAAACAATTCAGTTTAGGGCTTCATTGGAGTCGCAATAAGATTTCATGGTAAGCCTGCTGTTCTGATGACAGAGTTATTATACTTAGAGTAAAGAAGCCAGCCAAAAATGCATAATAAATAAAGATAAAGCAAATGAGAGTGATCTATCTGTCTCTCTTTTTTATATGTGATTAGACAACATTGATGAAGTCGACAGCCTTTTTACTTCTGATATTTATTGTGTTATTGTCACATGCACGTCTGCCTACAGTTCCTCTACTCTAAGTATAATGACTATGGTTCTGATGTCTCTCAGAATGGGGCCGGATATGCATATGATCACAAATAATAAAGCCTGATTAGGGTACCAACCATACTTTATAATAGAGTATCCTATTTCAATTTCAGTAAACATATTTAATTGTATAATGTATATAAAAATACTTTATGGTAAGGTATTGTGTTGGCAGAAAATTCTCTTTTTTTTCTGGATTTATTTGTGCTGTTAGCCTTAACGGCTTTTATACGGTCAACGGCGGGATAGAGCCTAGTTGGCGCAGATGCATCTTTGGGATTTTTTTTCTATTATTTTATTTTTTTATGTATTTTTTCTTAATAAAGTTACAGATACAGGCTATGTACCATTACCTAATAATGTACATAATTAACCAGTTCCTTAAACTAATCTTCAAATTTCTATAAGAAAGTTAGTTTTGCGTCCTCGATCGCGTTAATGTAAGTAGTCCATTCAATAAAGAAGTCTTAACTGGAATAACATGCACCGATTAACTTTCAATACCTTCTTATCATATTGTTGTAAACAAGTGAGAGGGACATACATTGATAAATAATAACATATTCAGTTGTAGATAGCACTACATAAACATGGGGTTATCGGTGCTCATACTGGCGAATGGTGACATTATAGAACATCGTTTGTGGTTTTTTTTGTTAATGGGGATTAAATGGCATGAGACCTGTAGACTTTCTTCTTTGTCTGTCTTATGTATGTGTATATGTTATCTGTAACTTTTCAGAATATATCTAGTATTCAAATCAAAGTATCTTTGAATGATTCCATAAATTTTTACAATGACATAATCACCCGTGGGGACAAAATGTTTATTTTTTTTAACTTATTTGTTGTCAAGTTCTAGAGAGTTCATATGTCACGTTCTCTCTTATTTCGACTTTGATAGTCGCTTGATAAAACGTATAACAGAAAATAAAAGTTTAAGTAAATCAACTTACAAAAGCGAAAAGTTCGCCCCGCCTGTTTCACCATCTATCGTATGTTATCGATCAAGTTAAAAACATAAGTAATATTAGCATAAGTATATTGCCAGTTATGACATGATTAAAACTAGCGTGCGCGAAAATTAATTAATTAATGGCGAGACTAACTCAGCATAATATATTCTACAACCCGTATGAAGTCGGGGCATATGAGCAAAATAGTCGCGTTACGGTATATTAAAATTAACAAAGTAGTAAAGGTTGGATGAATTGACATCGAGAAATATCGGTTTCTATGTTATGGGGAGTATTGAATAATGGTGATAATCCTGAAATATTAGGATAGATGACAATTCACACTTTGAAACTTTTGCTGCCGAATCACCATTGCGCCAGAGAGCTCACCAAAGTCAATATCTAACTCACGAAAACTGGTTCTCCTGTTTGAACTTGTTTCGACACGTCCGTGCGACTGCTCCGCGCATGCTCACATTGCGTATATCGTAACAGGGTGGTAACATCGCCGCGATTGCATAAATTGTTGCTTTTTGTTTTGATTATTGATTCAATTTCATTATTAAACATTAATTTATCTAAATATAATGATTGAATTTCGACGAATGGTGCTAAATAAAATAAATAGTAAAAATTGTAGTTCTCATTATGTATATTTTCATAAAGATGTTAACTAGTACCCGCGAGCAAAGATCCAGGATCATCGCAGGATTTCTCTACGGATGGGCAGGTTAAGCAAACGGCTTACCTTTAGTAATATGGGTTAAGTTTTAAATATCATAATATATAGAATTAGGCTTTACTTTGCAGAGAAATAATGATATTGTTTAATAATAATCTGCTAATAGAGAGATGAGATGAGAGGAAACCTTAAAGTAGAGTATCTCGTGATTATACCATGTATTTATGCATGAAGGATTGTAAACCGAATTTATTAAAAACAATCTCCATACTTCACTATGTACAAATTCACTGCCACAATCGCAACAAGTTTGGGCGGCTCATCTCGTGAAAGGCTTTTTATTTACCAATTACAGTGATACGTATAATCGATATCTATCCTACTAAGTATTATTAATCAACAAACAAATGGTTTATATAAAATACTGATTGGTAAAGAAACTAAATCATGTGACAACATGTTTTTGCCGACCCCACTTAGAGTGGGATAAGGGCAGGAGAATGATGATGGTATAGAAACCACGTCAAAATCCTTTCAGCTTCATACAAGGCAACGGTTTAATAATGTATAATTGGAAATATTTAAAAGATTGACCTTCGAGTTTCTGGCTGGTTCTTCTCGGTAAGAGCTTTATTCCGAACTAGTTGTAGCTTCATTAATCCTATTGATGGTTGACGATTCAAAAGTACCCGAAGTGGCTTATTTGAATAAGGATTGATTTGATGTCCCTCTATCCCGCCGCTAGCTCCAATGAGCGTGTTGGCTGCGTACAAAGGGACAAAGTGAGTTAGCATTGGAAGCGTCGCGGGCTACAAGTGGTTCGCGACGTGCCGAAAATGTTAATACATTTATTAATTTTATTATATTTATCTGAGGCTTTAGGAGAATTGCGGCAGGCATCGGCCTGAGGGTCTTTACCGTGATATTGAAGACATCGCTATGTCAGATATGTTTTTCATCCACAAACAAGACAAGAATAACATCGCGGCTTTTCGTTTTTAACCTTTTTCATGCTATCTTTATTTTCGCGCTAGTGGTAGTCGTGATTTCGTTTGCGCCAATTTAAGCTTTTTAAGTATGTACTCTGAAATATGTTCTTTGGCCGTTGCCGAAAGAAAAACGGAATTTTTAATCCGATATGCTATGCCTGGTGTAATACTCTTCAAATTGAAAAATTTCATGAATATTGGTTCAGGTGATTATTCGTGAGTGTAACAGACAGACATATTCTTTCTCATTTATAATGTTGTGATAAAACTTCAGATGTCAGAAGGAAGCTACATTCTAACTTAATTATGAAGAATATATATAGGGCCCGCCGTGTGCTATCCGGCTGAGTAGAATAAAGCATCTTCATTTCTTACCGAGGTGTGGTAAAAGTCGATCAAGGTATTATGACCCACCGTGTGGTATCCAGTTGAGTAGAATAGACTACCCTCTTTCTTACCGAGGGGACGTCAGGAAAGCGGTCGGTCGTATAGGTAGCCAAATCAAAAAAATGTTTGAACATGTTGTGCCGACCCCACTTAGAGTGGGATAAGGACAGGAGGATGAGGATATATAAGGAATATATATTGTTTATACGTCGGACACTATTGGCATGTCTTATTGCAAAATTTAGCTTTCTGAATGTACGTGACTTAGCTCATGTACAGCTGGACTTATTTTTGTACCGTTGAGTACGATTTAAAAAACGATTTTTTTTTAAATTGACCATTATGATAAGGAGTTTTTCATTAATTATTTGTTTTCAGGGTTGTAATTTGTTTGATTTTAGGGTTTTTCATTAATTATTTGTGTTGTTCGAAATTGGTCCAGTTAAAAAGCGCTGCTAGCGCATTCTAATTATTTTTTAAATTTTATTTTTGACATGACATTGTCGTGATTACCAACTGGTGTGACCACGTCACCTTTGTCTAGGAATCGTAGGATCAAAATCTGGACACTCACCTTTTGAGTTTCCTATAGAAACTTAAGAGCTTTATTGATATATTCAAATTGCTATGCGCGGTTTAGTGAAGTGAAATGAAATCTCATCATTTGGAGAATTTCTGGCTTAAATCAAAACTTGCTAATCTCTCAACACTAAGTACTGCAGTCAGATACTAGGTATTTGTCATCCTCTTTCGCTATATGTTATTGATGGACAAAAATATATAACTGAGAAGTTTTACAATGAGATAAAAAATTGTTTATAAAAGTCGATTACTTACATTTATTTTTACAATGGCCTACATTGGTAATGTGACAGACGTATGTAGATTTTTTTTAATGACTTACTTTGCACTTGGCTTCGTCTGCATGAAATTTAGTATCGCGATAAAAAAGGTAGCCTATGAAACTTTCAACGTCTTCGATTCTCTATTTCATAAATAACATCCAACCATTGGTCTCTACGTATGACAAAAATAAGCGCGAATTCAAATTAGTAAGAAATTTAAGTGGTTTCTCAATATTTGAGAACTATAGAGTGATGACGCAACATACCTCTGTCCTCTGCCTGTTTGTATGGATTTTTAAGGTTGCATTAGGGGACGAAGACAAGGGGTGCGAACAAAAGATTCAAAATGGCCGAATTGCGTTCAATTTTAGTGACTCAAATTAAAGATAGGTTTTATATTGTACTCAGGATTTACATTATACTCAAGAGGATTACAAAATTAATATATAATAACTCCATAACACAAAGGGAATGATAAAATAATCTTGAGAGACCAGTTATACTCACGTCTTATTTTATTGGATTGGCCCGACTAGTCTCAAGCCCATACGGGGTTTTTATTCATTTGCTCTTTACCCGGCGGAAACTGCGTGTAGCAGCCCGCTGGACGCAGTTCCCGCCGCGACAACTGGACTTATCCGATAAAATAAGACGTGAGTATAGCCGGTCTCTCAACATTAATTATGAATACCACTCGCGAGTTTAAATAAAAAAAATCTTGCTATAGTAAAGCAGCTTGTTATACTATACCACAGCAAAAGGAAGATCTTCGGGAAAGAAGTTATTATACCCTTCACGCTGCTTTTGATTTTGCACCAATTGTTTATATAAATGGTGATTTTTAGCTATTATTCACGGTGAAGAGAAATCTATGTAAAACAGACTAAACAATATGCGCTCTCGTGTCATATAAATGAAGTATTAATATGCGGTATGTAATATGCTACACGACACGAATACCGGACATATTCACTAAGATACCTAAGCTAAACCAAAGTATACAGAAAGTAATTTCCACGACCTTGTAGAAATATTACAAATATATATTTACGAATTGTAAAAACATTAAAAACTAGCAATGACCCGCGGTTTCACCCGCGTACATACCGATCTTGTGGTAGTGAAAAGTTTACTAAGTCAGATTATTTTTTTTTTAAATTTAAAGTATGGTCCTGGGACTTATCAATAGTTAAGGCGAAGGAAATTTTTAACGAAATGTATTCATAGGGACACAAACACAATACGCTATAATTGTTATGGCATCATTTTGTCTATATTGACATTTTTAAATTCGTTACATCTTTTGATTGGAATGTCCGATTTTAATAATTTAAAACAACGTAACACTAGGATAATATTAAAGGTACGTTGCAATTATAAGTAGTGAAAGCTTCGTAAAAGACTGCAACTTTTGTAAATTGAATAAGTTAAAAAAAAATTGCCGCCGAGTCTTACTTGTTCTTCTCGGTAAGAGCAGAATGTCAAACAAGTAACAGCTTCATTAATCTTATGGATCCGTGATAACTCGGAAGAGATTAAAGAGCATATTTTAAATAAAGGTTATTTCGATTTAAGAGAAAGATTTAATTATGTGAACGTCATTTGGTCATTTGCCTCTAATCACTTTTCTTAAATGCCAATCTCACCAACTCATCGTGCATTGCTGTTGAATTGAGGAAGCCCTAGCCACATTATCTGGATGTAATGCTACTGACCGATAGCGACATTGACAATGTAGGTCAGTTCTGCGATCAATAACGCAGCTTGCAGTAGTAGTAGCTTGTCCGGTATTTCACTTGCCTTTATTATCTTTAAAGCTTCTCTCTCACGCATCAAGCTCTGGCAAGCGTAAAGATTTAGTTGGAAATGTCTGCGTTCAGATTTCTAGGCGTAGCAAGTGATTATAGGTAGATGGAGGACCATGAAAGATCGCAAAAAGCTGCTGGATCTAAACGGCTCACAATCGTATGGCGGAAATATTCTTTGAAGTGACTTCTGTATGACAATATACGTGTATGCATGCGCGGTAAATTTTTATGTAATGTCCTACTATGAGTGACACTTCACGTGTTAAAAGTATGATAAGTCATACTTTTATTTAATGACATATTTAATGTTTCTTTTATTAATACACTTTCTTTTGTTGCAGATACAGCAGGCGGGATCGAGTAACATGCATACTTTAGCTCAGCAGTCTGCTCAACCGCAGATGCTAGGTAATATTTTTATGTTTTTTATTGCAAATAGATCGGTCATTATCAAATTATGTGAAAGGGACTAGTAAAGCAAATACTCCGAATTCGAAAATGATTAAACGATAAGAATTTTACTGGAGACAAGTGATGAACACCATGCGATGTGCATATCAGACTTTTAGTGATGATACACGCATGCTGCCTTCCTTCTGATGTCTCTTCAATTATTTGCTATAGCCGGTCAAAAACAAGTTACATACTGCACTGTGACACGGCTACCTACCAAAGTATATTTGTCAGTGAGCTTCACCTTCTATTTCAAATGATAGACGTTTACTATGCTAAATGGTCTTTTCATAAGATTCTCATAACACCAAAATCTTGTGCGTCTCAGATTCAGGCCCCTTACGACCTTCATCATCAGTATACTTTAATGGAGAGTCATCTGTATACTTTAATGGTAGGTTTACGTCTAGAGATTTTTATTACACGTTGACCCGCGGTTTGCCAAACTGCTGTCAGTGTCAGTAATAGCGACGTGACTAGGGGCTGTTGCTGTATGGGCTTTTCCATATAAACGACTTGCCGATAATCACCAAGCTTAAAATGCGCGTCGTTGATCGCAGAACTAATCCTACATCGTCAATGCCGCTGTCCCCTATCAGTCAGTAGCATTTCATCCAGTTAATTTGTCTAGGCCTTCCTCAATTCAACGGCAATGCACTGTGAGCTGGTGAGATTGACATTTATGAAAAGTGATTGAGGCAAATGACCAAATGAGGTTCACGTAATTAAATCTTTCTCTCAAATCAAAATAACCTTTATATAAAATTTGCTCTTTAATCCCTTCTTAGTAGTCCCGGATCAATAAGAGCACTTGCGAGCTGGTGAGATTAGCATATAAGATAGGTGATTGAGGCAAATGACCAAATGAGGTTCACGTAATTAAATCAAATCAACCTTTATTTAAAATATGCTCTTCTGTGCCGTCACGGATCTATAAGATTAATGAAGCTGTTACTGGTTCGAAATTCTGCTCTTACCGAGAAGAACAAGTAAGACTCGGCGGTAATTTTTTTTTAATTTATTCAATTTACAAAAGTTGCAGTCTGGTACGAAGCTTTCACTACTTATTATTGCAACGTATCTATGATTTTATGTTTTTTTTTTCGAATGTGTCTAATGCTGTTAGCCCTAATGGCTTTTACAGCGTCACCGGTGGGATGGGCGAGCTCAGAAGCTTCGCCGGGTAAAATTGATAAGTAAACGAGTGTTTTTAGGCACTCGCAACTTATTGGGAGCGTCGCCTTAAGGGTGTCTCCTGCGAGACCGAACCTCGGCTCAAAGCGGCGCGTTTTGGAGGACTTTATCTATCACATTGACTTTGAAGAAGTCTGCATCACGGCTTGACACAAGCAAGCGGGGACCTCGTCTTCGCCGGCGAAGACGCTGTTTGTGTGTGTATTGTGTGTTTATCTTGTTGGATGCTGTAATAGCATCGTCGGGGTCGTTGAGGACGCTCTTAGGGCGCCTGTGAAATCGGTTGGGGAAGTTAAACACCTTATAGTTGGACGCGGCCGCTATAAGGGGGTTTGGATGTGTGGACGCTTTCTCGAAGTAAGTCTTCGAGAATCGTTTGAAAAGATCGGCTATCGTGGGAAGGTCGAGATCTCTCTGGAGATTCACGTTGCGCACGAACCACGGACAGCCAGTGGCTGTACGCATGAATCGATTTTGAAGTGTCTGCAACGGACACAGTCGTGACTTAGGAACGTGCGCGAACGCGACGCTCTCATAGGTCATTATGGGTCTAATGCAAGTGTTGTAAAGCGTCACTTTGTTGCGCAGTGACAGTTTACTAGTCTTGCACAATATCGGATAGGATTTTATGCTAGTATTACGTTGTTGAAATTCCAATTTGCGTTGTCAGGCACGACAGCGATGCTGTCGGTGAGCGGCGCGGGATTCGGCCGGGGGCCGACTCGCGCCGGCACCCCGGCTGTTATCAACTACCTGAAAAACGCTGTGCCGTACGCGCCTAAACAGCCACCCAACGTGCCGCCTAGGCTCAAGGTTAGTACCTAAACATATCGCTGTAAAATAAATATTTGTCGGGAAAAGTATATATAACAAGGACTATCTTTTAAAAAAAGTAAAAAGTAAAGTAACGGCCTGTTACTATGCCCACTACTGGGCTAAGGCCAACTCTCTCTGTTTTTGGAGAGTAGGATTGGAGCTAAGACCTACCACCCTGCTCCAATGTGGATTGGTAGGCTACACATATCCCTAGAATTCTCTAGAGATATGCAGGTTTCCTCAAGATGTTTTCCTTCACCGAAAAGCGTGTGATAAATTGCAATTATCAATTAGACACATAAGTTCTTAATTTATTTTACTCATTGGTGCCTGCCCGGGGTTTGAACCTGTGTCGCCTCTAGAGAGTCGCACGGTCTCACCACTAGGCTATCACAGCTTATCACACTAACTATCTATTCGTTTTGAATTTGTTGTTACAGCAAATTCAAAAGGGTAAATATAGGATCAATCAAATTAAGACATGTTTTAGTTATTATTAATTTACCATGACGATTTTTTTTATCTTATTTTATAGCTTAGCCGTGCCCGAACCATGTATAGACCACAAATATAAATAATTTTATCCGCTATTTTCTAATACTTTATGCGTTTTTATATAATTTGACTAAACTATTTACAATAGGTGATACTGGAACAGCTAATTTTACCACCAGTTGAGAATAACATTTTATGGTTGCCTAATAGTGTACGTCTTATAACCCAGTTTCGATCACATTCCAGTAGAGTATGGACAACCAGGACTATTCTACAAGCAATTAGGAATGCTCTACACTGAAAAGTGTTACAAAAAACTTGAGTTTACCTACGACTCGATGTGAATGTATTTACTTGAATGCAAGATAAAACTATTTAGACTTGTGAGTAGCTAATAGTCATTGAGTCAACGTTTATTATGAAACTGATCGTTATCGGATGCTCCACAATTTTAAATAGATATTTTACTTGCAATTAGCAAGTTAAATAAAATTAAATTAGGTACTTTATGTGGTTCAAATGATACAAGATTGCGAATGGTGCGGTAGTTTTGACAGATTGGTCTTTGAAATCGTATTACATTTATAAAACTATTAGTCAATTTTTTTCCGTAAACAACCCTTATTACATTAATTATACATTGTAATAGCTCGGTTGAATTTATCCAGTAAACAGTAACCAAAATATATAAAATCTTTCTTAAAATAAATCTTTCGACGTATATAACGTGATATAGAACCATCTTTAAATTAGAATTTATCTTGATTTTATTCAGCGGATTCGCCGTGTAAACTACAAACGACGTAAAAACAGACAGACAGACTTTCGCGTTTATAGTATTAGTAAGAATGTATGGCTATTATGTGACAGGAGAAAGTAAATCTTTGCCTGTCTATTTGGAAATTAGTTAAATCGCGAAACTATTGTTCCATTTTATGTATAGACTAAATCGATCGATCGATCAATCGATTTTATGTTTAGGCGGCATCCAGGAGCCAAGGATAGTGTAATGTTATAGAAAATATGATTCAACAATTAGGGTGAATCATAATTCTTTTTCTATTTTTAGTAGATATACAAATGATTTATCTTATTTAATTAAGAGATTGTGCTGTATGCACTATCTCTCCTTTTTAAGTTAAATTGAAATAAAATCCATTTTGATGTTGTAATCTGTGTTTTACTGGCTTTCAGTAAATAATTTCTGTTTAATTCAAAGAAAACAAGACTAAAATTCACTGTAACAAAAGTTATAGTAACATAAAGTAAGAATTTATAATTCCTAATTTATATGTCTAACCCACTAATCCGTTTTGAAGTAGTGGTTATAGTGTCAACTCTAGTTTTCATCAAAAGGAGACTAAATAAATTCCTGGACATTCCCTGGGATATATGTAAATCTAATGAATCTTTTAAGTATCCGCGGTGTGGGTCTTAGCTACATTTCTCATCAAATGGAGTTTTTCCTCAATAGTGCGATAGTATAAGGGTGGGGGCGGGCCATTTAGCTTGTTTTGTTTTTATTGAATTCATGTCCCTTTATCCCGCCGCTAGCTCCCGTGAGCGTGTTGGCTGCGTACAAAGGGACAGATTGAGTTAGCATTGGAAGCGCCGCGGGTTGCAAATGGCCCACGGCGTGCCGAAAATGTTAATACATTTCAGACACTAACAGAACTACTTTGCTATAATCCGCGTGAGTCAAGCGAATGCATGCAATGCTAAGTGTGTCAAGCAGGCAAAATTCACGTACTACATTTACAAATGCAGGACATGTCACCACATACATCCCAAGACGCCTCCACCAGCAACAATGCACACAACCACCACCACAAATCTCACCAAAAAAATTTTGCCTGCTTTGATTTTTGATTTTGTCAGTTGTGTCGAGGAATATGGTAAAATCTAGCTGTCTAGCTACTAGAAGAACCAGCGAAATTGGTGAATAAAAAAGTCTGGGAAGTTTTAGAGAGCATAAATATTTGACGTCACTTATTGTTGCAGTTGGTAAGCCAGCAACAGCCGATGGCGTTGCCCGGGCGGCAGTCACCCGGGGTGGTCGCGCCGCTGGCCCCGCCGCCTCCCGCAGGCCAGTTCCAGAGGCTTAAGGTCGAGGACGCGCTCTCGTACTTGGACCAAGTCAAGTACAAGTTCAACACCCAGCCCCAGGTTTACAACGACTTCCTTGACATCATGAAGGAGTTCAAAAGCCAGACGTGAGTCTCACATAAGTTTTTAAATGCACCTATTGCGATACCCATCTGAATATATTAATACATGAAGCAAAAACTTTGGCTTTGTTTGTACGAAAATAACGCGGATAGAAGAGTATGAATTTTAGGCACACTTATAGTTTATGTGTAGAAGAAGTGCAGAACGCTAATACTTTTCAATAATAGTGTTAGCTACAGCCGGGATTCGACTCAATTCTAACGTTCTCTCATAGAAAATGTTACCAAATAATACGTCACCAACAGATAACCGAACAACTATAACATATTGGACACGCTAAACAAGTATTGACAGGTTAATTTAATAATAATTTGGAATCGTTAAGCCAGGTCGATTCTACCACCAGTTCGGAACGCTGTCCTCCACTGAGAAGAACTGGCAAGAAACTCAATGGTTGCTCTTATCGCGAATATTAACTATTTGACGTTAGATTCTAACAACACGAAATACTCAATATCGGTAACCAAAATCAACACACAACGTCACAGCACTTTAAAACGTATGGACACCTTGAGGTGGTATTGGACTGACTAAACTGTTGAATCTCGCTCGAGAACAAGACTCGGGTCACAATCTTTTACCCTCATTCATTCGGTTTTATTCCTCTACCCACCAAATGACAGATAACATTATTGTAGACAGAACACTTCCTCATAATCATTCGACTCATATCTGAAAATATCTAACAATAGATGCTTATAAAAAGTACATGAAAAATTCATTGAATGAATGAAATTTCACTGAGGCACAGTTATTTTGAAATATAAAACTAAATGTCTTTCTTTATGTCCTTTATAGAAATCCAAAACGGCTGGACCGATTTTAATGAAATCTTTAGAATGACGCAACGGATGATTCTGTAAATTTTGGTGGAGATCGGAGTATTTTTTTGATACTGTCAATGACAGTTTTATTTCGAGGGTAGGTTTAAACTCGAATACAGCAACGAGAGGGTGGACCACGAGTAGTTATATTGAGTGCAGAATCATATTTAAAAGGCTGATTGATAACCCAGTATTATATTATCAAAATCGAAATGTAAACATAATTTACGGACAAATAAATAAATTTATTTTAGTAAAATAAAAATGATGATATTAATTACCGTTTGAATTCAATGAAAATTAATATGGCTGTTTTATTCACTGACCAACTCAGCCATACAAGCGAAAGACTTAAAGGCATAGCCTGTCATTGAACCACAGTGTTGGTTATAGGATCGACACGCCGGGCGTCATCAGACGGGTGTCGAACCTGTTCGAGGGCCACTCGGAATTGATCGTGGGCTTCAACACGTTCCTACCACCTGGGTACAAGATTGAGGTTCAGAGTAACGGAAAGGTTAGTAAGATATGATATCGAGTTCATTAAATCAGCATAGGCGAATGTTTACACTTAATTTATTATCTTAAATTAAACAAAAGTACTGAAACTATTATGTTGCTATAATTTGCTATAACTCCACATTTAGCATGACACATATAAAATAAATATATATGTAATGCTGAAACTGGAATGTACCATCCGTTCTTATACCTGATACATTCAGAATTCGTACAATACCTGCCGCCCATAACACAACAATGCACTGCACACATTCAACGCCACAATCTCAACAATCGTTTCGCCCCATAACCAGCATAAGCATCCTCAGGAGACAGACTCCACGACAAAATGTAAAGACGTGAGAACGGATTTTACACTACATTCAGCATTACATATATTTTCTTACATCGCCAATTATAGCAAAATAATTACATTACATTTGTATTATGGATCTCCGCAAAGTAACGCCTAATTCTATATATTACTTAAATTAAGCATTACCTATATACTTTTTTAAATCTGTCTGCAATATAGGCGCGCACTGTAACTTTATAGTCAAATAAAAAAAATGAAAATTTTCATAAGTAAAGAATGTATTTTTTTATATTTATTAAATACTGTTAACTCACTGGGCTTGTAATTTGGATGTAAACACCTGCTTCATTTCGAAACTTTCATGTTTATGTTAGAGGTCACTGTTGTATCACAGGTTTCGAGTTTCCGAGTTTCTTAATGAATACACGAGACGCCGGGTGCGGCCGCTTGTATAGTAATCTAATTGTTTCACAGTTATATTTTTCAATAAATTTCCTGTCGTAATTAAAATGGTACATAACGCAATTTGTAAACAAAACAAAGTATCAGAGTAATGACGTCAAGTGAAATCGAACTGTCTAATTAAGTATTGCGAATCATTTTGGTATTTTCTTAATTACATTCGGCTCAGAGATATACAAATGCAAAAATTCACAAATCACCACGCAATAATGAGCCTCCCCCGAACTAGGTAGACAGTATAGACTCAAGTAGGTCGCAGGGAGTTACTGGAGTTACTGACAGGCACAAAATCGTGTGGCGTTGAAGTCATAAAGAAATCTATGTCCAACTGTGGAAGTCTATTGGTTTAGGAGATAAAGAGAAAAAGTCGATCGCTTTTTTAAACAAATAAGGATGCACAACGCAACGCGTGCACAAATTTTACAGTATCCAAAAATTCTTTATCGTTTGGCATTTTTGTCTGTTCTCTCCCTCCCTCTCCTACATCCATTCCTCGTCCTCTGCTGGAAATAGGCCTCACGGGATCTCCACACCTCAAGATCGTGTGCCGCTTGGATCCAACGGCTCCCGGGACCTTTTTGATAATATCAGTCCATCTCGTAGTGTCTACCGGCGCTGCGTTTTCCGGTTTAGGGTCGCCATTAATACCTTAAGACCCCAACGCCTATCCGTTCCCCACATTATGTGCTTCGCCCATAGCCACTTTAGCCTCAGCTGAGCTATGTTGGTGACTTTGGTTCTTCTTCGGATCTCGTAATTTCTAATTAGTTCGCGTAGAAATACTCAGAGCATACCTCGCTCCATTGCTTGGTGTGTGACTGAGCTTTCTTATAAGGCCTATAGTCAGCGACCACACTTCAGATCTGTATGTCACTGGCAAAACACTGTCCTTTTAAGTATGATCAATCTTTGCTTTTGCCCTAGGTATCGGTGTCAATGCCGTCGCCGCCCGGCGCGGGATGCGGTGCCGTGGGTGTGGGGGCAATGGGCTCGGGTTTGGGAAACGTAGGAGGCGGCGGCGTGATGCTGGGCGTGCACCACCCGTCGCCACAATCACAGCTCGTGCACTTGCTGCCCGTGCCGCCGTAAGTATACACTAAATTTACCCCCCAATATACAGAGCCGCCTGTTATACTGTTTTTAAATTGATAAATAAAAGAAGTTTATAATACAAAGTTTTTAGCATCAAAATGCTCAATGCTGTGAATTTAAGACTTAAAACGTTTACAATTTTTTTTATTTAGTCAAATGGACGCTCAGTGAAACACAGCAACAAATACAACTATAGGGCGTTCATAAATAACGCTAAAATGAGTTTTTTTTACCCCTCCCCCCTACTGTCGCGCTATATTACACTTTTTGTAACCCGCCTAAACATATTACGCTACAAAACTAAGACCTTCCCCCCAACTGAATATGATAAATTTCAATTATTAGTGCACAAATTATGAGAATTGAAAAGAGCTCTAAATCAATAACTCACACAAGAAGCTCTAAAAATATGTATTTACAACATTGAATAAATAAAATAATACTATTATTTTTTCTAAAATTCTGTTAAATATTTTATTAAATATTCTAGACTTAAAGATAGTTTTTTTTTTTATAAAAAAAATACTATTTCAAATAGTCTCTGCTATAACCACTGACACAGATCTACCACTAGCATTATTCTGATAAATTCATAAAGTATTATAAAAGCACAATAAACTCTGAAGTTGTTTTAAATGATGAAATTAATTACCGATTGATATTTCGTGATAAAAACTTGCGGCTGCTCTATAAGAGTTCTGAACCGAGTTTACAAGTAACCTTCATATTGCGACTTGTTTACGTATATTTAATAGCAATTATACATACAGGTCAGTCAGCACGCCCATAGTTCACAATCTGTCAGTGAACGCGACTCCGGCGAACACCCTGCATCACATATCCCAGGCCCATCAACAGATTGAGGCCGCTATACACCATCCACCAGGTATTTTATTTTCAAAACTAGCTGTGCCAACGGCTTCGCCCGCGTGGAAATCAGCGTGTCGCAATTTTTTTCTATAATTCAAATTTTAAACAAAAGTAGTTATTGTGATTTAACCGTCAGAGATAGAGACATGCTATCGCGGACTTTCTTGTAGTATTTTTATAGATCTACATTTCTCTAGTACATTACTTTAGCGTAACTCTGCTGGTTTACGCAGTGTACGCGACTAAAGCTAGCAGTAAACAAGTTTTCTAACAACTGTTCGATCTCTTCAACACAATTTACATAACACCGATATGTACTATTTACCTAAACAATCCGGAAATATTGCACTATCTTTTGGTGAAAACCATACAAAAATCCGTTCAGTAGATTTGAGAAAATCGATTACATACAGACAGACAGCTTTTTGGGACTTTGTTTTATAATAAGTATAGATAAGTAAAATTCGTCAGTGTAGACAGACAGACCTTCCACTTGGTGGGCATACAGACTCAAAAACTTTAGGAACTTCTGAATTTAGGTACAAGCTTGTGTGATGTGGAAGATCTATACCCAACAGTGGATGTCTGTTGGTCGGAGAGAGAGAGAGAAAGAGTATTCATCATTATAATCTGGACAGTCTGGTTTACTCATTCTTATAACTGTATTTTAAAGGTAATGAAGACATATCTAGAACCTTTATATGTGATCCGAATTTTAATCAATTTGTGAAATCTGCGGAGTCTTTATTCATAAATAATTGCTGCTTAATACTGCAATATTAAATAATATTGACTTTATATGTGACTTGCGACTAATTAAGCACCTTATGTCGGGAAAACTATGATCTTATATATTTGTTTGTGGTAAATATCTGTTACTACATCACTTCTGTATAAAGGCCTCTCCTTTTTTTTGGGAGGGAGGGGTAGAAGCTTGTACCTATCATGTTGTTGACTGATCGGTTACAAGAAAACTAACTCAAGATATACAGATCTTCTTACGAAGTTTTCCTTCGCCGTGACAAAATATAGAGATCAATTAGGCACATAAGTTTTGCGTAACAAAAGATCCGTGAAGCTGCCCGCAGGATTAAAACCCCTGACCTTACAATGTCACATGTCCCAAATCGTATATCACGGTTATAGCTTAAATTTTAATTAGTTACGATTATTTTGTAATTTTGTACAAAATAAATATAATTATTCTTCTTTTTTTTATTATATTTGGTATTTGGTATTAATTACGAAGTACTGTATTTTACAATCCCTTGTAGGATCAGCACCTCCCACGGGCGGTGGTCACACTGCCGCAGCCGGCCAGCCTGTGGAGTTCAATCATGCGATTGAATATGTCAACAAGATTAAGGTATACTTTTATGTCTATATAATTTATATATTCACCTTCCACTTAAAGTGGGGTCTACATTCTCAATTCTTTCCTGTCATTCGTCAACTCTGACAATCCGCTCTGCCTTCTATATGCATGTCTACTTCATACAATCCAGTCATCTCTTTTTTGGTCTACCTCTAGTCACATATTCATCCACATATCCATTAGCAGGCGTGAATAAATTATCAAGTCCAAAACACTTCAGGTTAGCAAGCAATAGGTTTACGTGTATACGTTTAAAAGAGTTAAGAGTTTTTTTTTTAATGCCTATTATGATTAAACATATAATACTTAAGATCACATTTACATACTTGAGTCGACTTATCAACATATTCACGCCTGATACTGATATGTACGTTATGCTTTTTAATGTAGTTGCAATGTACTGAACCAAAGTGACATACGAAATTCTTAAATTTTCAGGTCTTGTGCAAGGTCAAAATTATATATTAATTTCGAAAACAATACATAATTATTAATCTGTATAACTAATCTGTATAAGCTTACTAATGATTATTTGTGTAAGTGTTGTACTAAATATAAAATAATTCATATTAATCCAGGAATAATATATTGAATAATACATTTTGTGGTAGATTAATTTCATTTGTCAAATTTTATTAAGACAGAAATTTTAACTCTTATTAGTGTAATCATTATCATATCATATAATCACATGATAAAAACAATATGAAAAGTAAAATTAAGGAGTAGTAATATCAACTTATAATGCTAAACATGGTAAATGTAGAATTGATGACAATTTTGTATTAACCTTAACTATTAACTAATAAGCCCGCCGTTGCACACTTATTATGTTATTTTGATTTTTATCATTTTTGTGTTAATTTAAATAATGTGTAACAAAGAGATTACAAACAAACTTTACAAGGCTCAAGTCACTTTTGTGTTCAGGTACACTTTAAGTAAGAAAACTGTTTTAAAAGATACCAATCTAATAATGAATTCAAATTTATAAAATTTGAATTTACAACTTCACCTAGCCATAAGTTACTTTTGTATTAGAGACAAGTGATGAAAAACATGCGATGTGTATATCAGACTGTCTGTGGTGATACACGCATGCTGCCTTCCTTCTGATGTCTCTATCGCATTATAAAACCTAAAGAAGAATTCTAAAACATGGGGTACGAAGTTATAGAATTTTTCATTAGTTTCAATCGATACAAGCATTTCAAGCAGTAGTCAAATCATTAGTCATCCATTTCAATTCTCATTCTTTCTTTTAACTAATTTTTAAATAAATTATTATAATTAATTTAGATTTAGGATTAAATAATGTATTTCCAATTAAAGCCAATGGCCACTTACACGAGAATATAAAGTATTACATAACTTTGGCAGCCACCAAAAAACCTGCTCAATCAACGGTTGTAATTTTCTTATTTATTTATTTTAGATTGGTTTTTTTAAAACAATTGTGTATTTTGCGAGAAGTGACTTAAAACACTTGAACAAGATTACATGTTTTATAACAGAAGGTAACATATTACGTAATTATGCTCCTAATTAAATGATATTATTTTAGACATAATTTGTGCGAATTTTTTGCAAAATAAGTACAGTTGGTTGGTGTTTTGGATATTTGAGATTTTTTGTTAAGGATAGACTAGTATGTAAATTTTTTATTATTTCATAATTAATTTAAGAATTTAAGTACATATATAAAATTAACATTAAATTGTGTGAAATTTGGATGGTCAAAGTTTAAATAGAGAAATTTGTTAAAATAAAAATGAAACTTACTAATAGTTTTTCGTTACCTACATAAACAATCAACATAAAAAGAAGTTTTGATGATTTAATTAAAGACAATGTAAATTTAATATTTTTAATAGTGTAACAAATTACCTTGAGCGATGCGTTTTTATATAAGAAATTTTTATAACATTTTGGTATCTAGTCACTTTGGAAGAGATGAGTGTTTCACATCTTCTTTAATCTTAAAAAAAAAGTAAAAGTAAAGAAAAACTTTGTTTTTTGAAGCGTCGTGCGTGCCAAGATAAGTATGAGATTTGGCATAATTAAAGTATATTACAATAGGCGTGCGAAATAATAAAATGTATGTAAAATATGTTTTAAAATTATAGAGTTATTATAACAAGGAGCAGGGAAGCCATAGGAAAGCCTGTATGTGACGATGACAATTATTAATGGAGTGAAGATGACACACTCGTATACCTTATTTTTTTCTAATCACACATAAAAGACAGATATGTCACCCCATTTGCTTTCTCTTTATTGTAATTCGTCACATTTTAGACTGGCTTCCCTAATCTACGCACAATAACTCTATGGTTAAAATACATGAGCAAATTCAATATTCACTGTTTACGTTAATATTTCCAACGTCGAAAGCGTACATCATGTTGTTTGACACCCACTCCTATTATGTATTTGAACAATTGTCATAACTAATGAATAGTTGGCAGAACATCGTCGGTTAAAAAAAAATATTTGCGTCATATTGTAATGCAAATGGTTTGTCATTTTAATAGTTAATCTAACCTAGTTAATGTAAAAATTTTAATCTATTGTCGCTTTAAAAAAGACCAGGTTGCTTCCTTTCCTATACTTCTTAATACTTTTATTAATACATTAACCAACATAACCACGACTTCACCACTTCAGCAAAAAGCAAAAAAGGAAGACCAAAACGGATATTTTACAGTAAATAGGTTGGATTAAGACCAAACAGCATTATAAACTAGTGTACATGTTAATTATATTTTAATTTGTATTTTGTATTATCGTAGTGATTTGTCCTTGATAATGTAGGTTAAGAATCGCCGAAAAAACGAATTGTATGTATTTGTTGCGTTTTTTTGTTCTGATACGAAATCGGACAGCTTTGATCCACGTGCGATTTGATAAGTTCTTGTTTTTGAACAGTATATAATACATTAGACGTTCTCAAACTTTTCTCATAATACATCTGAATATAAAAATTCTATGCAAAAACGTTGTTTTTTTCATTAAATCTATTATGATTATAAAACAAACGATAATGAATATCTGATTATATTTAGATTATAATATACACAAATAAAAAATATGATGTATTAATAAGAATACATATACCCTTGAGACAAAATCAACATTTTTCATAGAGAAATTTATCTTAATAATCATAAAATATCTAAGTTATAGATTGGTTTTATCAATAATAAGTATATTGTGATATTCAGCACTTTTTTAAAGTAATTTCATAGTTAAAACTTCACTATTTTTGGATATGTAAATAAATTATTAGAACTTTATGGAGCTACTCTTTAACTTGTAATTAAAGTGATTGTACCAAATTCATCAAAATTGGTCCTGCTAATAAGAGGTGAAAGCATAACTGACTGATTTTCATATTGGTATAAATGGTGCAATCGAATTTTACAAGTATAAAATGATGTTGAGCTAAGTTATTTACTATTAATTTTCTCAACAGTCGCGCTTCTCCCGCCAACCGGACAAATACAAGCGTTTTTTAGAGATTCTGCACGCATACCAACGCGGCCACCGGGACGTGAAGGAGCCTCAGGCCAAGCAGCAGACAGAGCAAGAGGTGTACTCACAGGTTAGCTTACATCTATTTACCAACAAACCTTTACTAACGGCATAAGTGTACCATCAGAAATTTAGACTATGTGATTATTTGGATAACAATAAATATATTATCTACATATATATATTTACCCAAATTCTTGATTGATGATGTCAATTCTTGATAATTCACCAAAAGGTAAAACACTCTCTTCAAAAATACCTATTTCACATCTCTTAGTGATTGGTGACGTGCCCAAAATGTAGTGTTATTGGTTGACAATCCCTGTTTCTCCTAAGAATGAGAAATATGCGAAACTAGGATAACCATAAATTTTAAATATTAGCAGTTTTGTGGTGTTGGGAATAATCAGTAGTCACCTCAACAGAAGCCAAAGTTGGTAGATCCCCAATAGTGCAACCTGTTAATGAATGACAGACAAGGGCATTCATAGGAACTGTCAATTTTAATTTTTTACATATTAAAAAAAACTGAAATAAGACGTAAGTAGAAGTGCACAAGAAAAATAGGCTGGCATTGTCATCTGAGTGTGTGTGTGATGAAGTTAATTACCGATTGATCATAAATGATAAAACTTGCGGCTGCTCTATAAGAGTTCTGATTTATCCATGTCAATATTAAATTTATCAAATTTGAACTATTTATATTATTTGATATTTTATGTTGTCCAGGTGGCAAAACTATTTGAAAATCAAGACGATTTGCTGGCGGAATTCGGTCAATTCCTGCCGGACGCCAAGGCTGTGACGAAACCCGCTCATTTACCGCACTCCAGGTCCCCACCGCCACAGGTAAAGTTTGTTTATGATGTACCTTTACTTTGTTGGTGTGTGTATGACTGGGTATGTATATTTGCGTGTGTATATGAATGTAAGCATACATACATATTTATTCTATAACCTTTTTTAATAGATTCTAATTAAACTTATCAGTAAGACGACTTTACTTTATTAAATAATAAATAAATTATATAATAATTATTGTTTTATCCATAGTCCAATTTTTTTCTTCTTCTTGACCTTTTGTATTTAAAATTGTAAATTTAAAATGGAATGTTCGAAAGCAATTGAAACTTAAATTTGCATTCTGTTTAGCAGTAAAATATGTTTGTATCTTAAAAAATGTGAACATCTCTGTATATTACTTGTATTCTGGCAAATAAATGATGATTATTATAAAACTTTTTATACTGAATTTAGTGTGATATTTTGGTTGTGTGTGTATTATTATTTTTAAATGCCTATCTTAAAACTAATTAATATATTGTCTATAGTATCTAATAATGCAGTTCTTAATCCAGCCTCGCGTGGAAAGAGAGAGCGAGTCGGAGCGATTTCCGAGCGCTTCGCCTCCGCACCCGCCGATCATCGCGCACACTGCGCACTCCACGCCGGCGCCGCACTCAATACATCACCACGTGCAGGTCAGCTGATTAACATGAAAGCATTAATAAATGAAATATGCTCTGACATTAAAAAAAAAAGTTGATTTTTGCATGAATTGGTAATTTGATGTGTAATTTTTATTACCAGCCACTGCCAAAGCACACAAGTGCTAATGTCCAGCCACCACAACACCATCATCTCAAAAGGTCGCCCAGTTTCGGTTCATCAACACAGATTGGTAAGTTATATTTTTATGAATAAACTTTCATTTAGTCACTTTACATAGTTTATAGAATTCAGCTTTACTTTGCGGAGATCCATAATACAAAAGTACATCTACAAAGGAGTCTATCTCCTGATGGTGCTTCAGCTGCGGGGCGAAACGATTGTTGAGTTTGTGATAGTGAATGTGTGTAGTGCTTGTGTATTGTGGTGGAAGTGGTGGAGGTTTGTGCATGTGTTTTTACGAATCCTGCACGTATCGCGTATGAAAATATGGATAGTCAACTATACATTTAACACTAAATATATTTTCTATTTACTGTATCGCGGATTATCGCAAAATAATTTTATTATTACTTTTTACTTAGTGTCAACTGTTCGAAATATCAATATCTAACATCAAAATTGAAATTTTGTGAACCCCTCTAAAGAGTTGCACGGTCTTACTGCTGGGCTATCACAGCATTTACTTACCATTTTAACATTGTTGTCTCGAAATTAGATTACTAATGAATAGCTAGTTTAAGTTTTTCCTTTAAAGTTAATTATTTTCCGTAGCGTCGGGTGCTCCGCCGCCTAAGAAGCCCCGCTCTGCTGTGGTCCCATCCCCGGCGCCCGCGCCGCCGCCATCATCCCTGCGCGACATATCTTACGCGGATGCCGCCAAGCTTGCAACAGCCCATGATTATAAGTTCTTTGACAGGGCACGTAAAGAGTTACGCCCTCAGCATGTCTACGACAATTTTCTGAGGTAAAGTATTTGTTTTTAAAGTAGTTTAGAACTGATATTTTATATTGCAGAATTTTTTGATGTAAAGAAACAACATAAATATTTTATTTGCAACATTGAATATAGAGATATACTCTCTTGATATGTATGTGCAGAATAAGAAAAATACTCTAGTCACAACACAACACTGTAGTTTGACTAAGCCATGGCTTACACTTAACACATTTAATGTGAATTATAATATGTAACATCTTACAACTTAAAATTTGATTTTTGTATAATTTTTATTTTCTAAGAATTTTGAATGGCAGTCATCAATCATATAAATGCGATATTTACATTTTTTTATGTACTTCGATAAATAGGTGCCTGATGCTGTTCACAAACGAGATAATATCATCATCGGAGTTGCTCTGTGTTACGTCACCATTTCTCTGCCGCCACCCGGAGCTGCAAAAATGGCTGCAGGACTTTGTGGGCCCAGTTTCTCCACCACACACACCCACTGCAACACATCCAGGTACATAAATCTAATCTTATACAATAAAGAGCCAAGGCTTCAATTTTTTTAAAATAAAACGACCGAACGTATAGGGCACTGCCCCCTCACGCTTCGTGATTTCTTACAATTAAGAAAAACTGTCTGTACAAAAAACCTGTCGAACTTTTTTCTTCGAGAATACAGCGATGGTTATTAAATTGACTTTTATTTACTACTTACTAGCTGTGCCAGCGACTTCGCCCGCGTGGAAATGGTGTCACAAATATTTCTAGAATTAAAATTTTAAACATAAAAGTAGTTATTGTGAGTAAATTATAACAGATAGACTTTTTGTAGTATTGTTATAGATCTGCAATTCTCTAGTATATTACTTTAGCGTATCTCTGCTGGTTTACGCAGCGCACGCGACTAAAGCTCCCAGCAAGCAAGTTTCTTAACAACTGATCGATATCTTCAACACAATCTACATAATACCGATATGTACTACTTACCTAAATCATCCGGAAGTATTTCACTATCTTTTGGTGAAAATCATACAAAAATCCCATATAGACAGACAGCTTTTTGAGACTTTGTTTTATAATAAGTATGGATTTGAAACCTAAATCAATATATTGCTTCAGTTTATCTACCATTACATAAACATTATGATTACAAAGTTACATTGTGATGTTGTCTCCATCAGGCTACAACAACTTCAGCAGCTCTGTATCCGCTACTGGTCCAGTATTGAGCACCGAACGATCACGGCTAGGTACCGGCACCGGTCCCGTCAATTCCGGCGAGACCCGCTACGAACCGTTACCGCCTCTGGGAGCGCAGTTAAGATACGACCGTCCGACCGGCGATACAGCGATGGATATAGGTAGTTATCAAAAAACAAGTTTCGTTATAACAATATACAGCTAAATAAAGAACTTCGGTTTGTAAGATTACATCTATGAAGAAAATTATTTGGAAGTTTTTTACTTTCTTGCTTGGTAATAGAGATGTCACTTTAAATATAGGCTAAATTATTTAACATTTGTCAGACCTGACGACGTGCAAGCGACTAGGCACGTCGTACTGTGCGTTGCCAAGGGAGGCCGCAGCCAGGAGGTGCTCTGGTCGGACGCCACTCTGCAAGGAGGTAATCTTATATATGTAAATTTTGTCTGTGATGTTCAATATACGTGCTGTATGCTGAATATGGATACGTGACTAGAGGAAGACTGATAAAGAGATTGTTGGATTGTGTGAATTATCGACATGCATATTAAAGGAGTAACACCAGAGTTGACAAATGACAAGAGAGAATGGAAGCAAAAAACATGTGCTGATCACATTGAGAGTGGGATAAGGGCAGGAGAATGATGAGTGTTTGTTACATTTCTATGATAAATACCGGCGTGTAGTTGATGTAATATTATAAATATGTATGTATATGTTTATTTCATCTCATTTACACACTAATAATAGAATTTAATTTGAATTGAAATCTACTAGATACTATGCAAATGATAATGATGATATTTCATTGTTCATGATGTTTTTGTTATATATGGATGTAAATACACATTTACTAGGATTTACAACAAAACCTAATTTAGTTTGAATGATGTATGTAAAGATGTGAACACATGTATCTCTCAAATAATCCTAGTTTTGTTTGAAGTAATTTTTATTGTTTTTACGTTTACTTTCTTGCTTGTTTAAATTTAAATGAATTTACATCGTGTACATTTACATGAACAACTTTTTATTTCCCTATTAATAATTTATTTAATCTTTATATACAAATTGAGCATCTGCTTGTTAAAATAATTAGTTACAAATCGTTAGGTAGTAGTAGCGTGTCTTATACTCTTTGACTTTGCAGTTACTTTGGTGACAAAAATTATATAAGTCTTGATTAGTCCATAATTTTTAGTTTGAAATAAATGAGACAAGTGATGAAAAACATGCGATGTGCAAATCAGATGTTTGATGGTGAGAAACGCATGCTGCCTTCCTTCTGATGTCTCATTTTATCGACCGTGTTACATAGTAGCAGAGTAGGATAACCCCTACATTGCATGCAATGGGATTTTCACATAAAACAAATAAACCTGTATGTGGCACCTCCACAGATGTCCATTTCATACATGAATTTTGTATTTATAAGTAATTGATTTATAAATGGTGTGTGTATGTAATAAATGAATAAAGTAATTTATATTTATAACAAAGGAAAAAACAATCAGCATCACTGGAAATCATCACCTAGTTTAATAGTGAGAGTAGAGGTAAAGCGGTCAGGGCTTGCTTATAATTTTTGTTAATTGTGTAATACATTTCAACAATAATTTAAAATTATTGTATTCTCAGGTTTTAAATGACACATGGGTTTCAATTCCCACATGGAGCGAGGACTCTACGTTTGTCACATCACGTAAGACCCAATATGAGGAATACATATATCGCTGTGAGGATGAACGTTTCGAGGTATGTTAAGTAAATTTTTCTTTCCTAAATCTTAAATCCTATCAAAAAGAAATATCACTAGTTTCTTATTTCCATAGAATTATTACTTTCAAACAAAGCCAACTATACTGAGAATCAGACAGTTTTTCTGTGTGTAATTGCAGTCTTACAATTTTCATTTGCTGCAGACACTGATCTTCATAGACTTGAATAAATATGAATATTTAATATTTTAAAGTATTTAGAAATGTCTGCAAATAATATTCAGTAGTTTAAAAAAATATCATGTGTGATAATTAACAAAGGTTTTTTTTTAATAAGTTGAGTTCAAAGCCCTTTATCACCCCATTTTACCTTTCCCAGTTGGATGTCGTGATCGAAACAAACGCCGCCACCATTCGAGTCCTGGAGGGAGTGCAGAAAAAATTGTCCCGCATGACCCCTGAGGATGCCACCAAGTACCGTCTGGACGAATGCTTGGGTGGCCACTCACCCACCATCCACCAGCGAGCGCTGCGTCGCATCTACGGCGACAAGGTGGTACGGCACCACGCGCTCTACGCATGCGCACCACGAACACAACTCACGCGCACTATTACATATACAGCCAAACCCCTTCATGACCATAGCAAGAATGTACACCAATACCTCGTTTTATGGCCTAGATGCGTTCCATGAAGAAACTTGTCCTTAAAGTGAAAATCTGTATAAGGAATCAACATTCCACATTTGTTAAATATGTTACTTGGTTTATCATGCTAAATACATATTATCTTTTATTTCCTTTAAATTAAAAATACGTACACAATAAGTACATACATTTGCATACTTCAAAAACCAACAATTATCTACCTTATCTTCATCTTCATGTTATATAAGTATATATACTACTTGTTTTTTTTAATGTTTTGAATCTGAAGATGATGATGAAATGGTAACACTGCAGATCACTGTTGCTTTCATTTTTCGCTATGGAAATGAAAAAAAGAGTGGTTATCGAGATTACGCTTGCGCAAGATTGGTTACGTGTAGATATATAGACATCGAAAAAGTTTTTTTTTTGTCGTTACATCAAAATATTTTAGGCGGAAATCAGAAATGTTGCTTAATTGAAAAGGGCCGTTATAGCGAAATTCCGTATATACAGCAGCCGTATAGCGAGGTGTGAGTGTATTTAAAATGATATATTTACCAGTTGTCTGCCACCCTCAGCAAGTATTAAGTTACCTTACTTTTGGGACAATCGTGTGTGTAAATGTCCCATGTATTTATTTAGTATTAATACTCTATATAATGAATTACTGTTTCCTTCGGTGAAGAAAAAATAACATTACAAAATTGAAGTTTATTAACTGAAGCAGCTGTGAACATAGTCGCGGGTGCCACTACTACTATATGTTTCTTCTTAAATATTAGAAATATGCTGGGTTTACATAAACAACAAAGAATACAACAATAAAGTACACTCATCTATTTCACACACAAACAACAAGACAACCACTACAGTTGTGCATGTTGTAGAAATTTAGATTTATGCTATAGTAGTTATTATGTTAGACACTCATTTATTTAGATTTTTTTTTCAAGCATGGCTTATAGTTTCAAAATACTGACACAGCCCTAAGATGCATACCATATGATAGTTAATGAAGTTAAGTCTTAGAATACAATATACTAAACTGAAAGAGATATAGTAGATGTGTATCATTAAAGTCTCCACATACTATCGCTTTTGCATATATCTTCTACAGTGTGGTACCTCTGCATTTGACACTTTCCATGTTATAGTGACCTAAAGTCAAATAATAATATTATACATATATAAAACTTTTACCAAAGATCTTATCTTATTTTAAGTGTTCCCTAAAAACATGTAAAACTTGATGTACATGAAACTATTATGGTGTGACACAATTACTCAAAAGAGAAATCATTATAAATAACTGAATATCGAGTTAATTAGTTTTTATATTAATATAATTGTATATAATATATAGGTCCCAACTGGTATGATTAGAAGCAAAGGCTAGTAACTAGACATTTAAAAAATTTAAATATAATTTATTATAGTTAAATATTGCTATATATTTTTTGATTTTGTAGATATTAATGCCTCCATAATTATATAAGTAAGCACATGCTATTATTATGTATACAGCGTATGTATCGATAGCCGCCGACACTGGCTTTCTTATTGGAGGTGTGAGGCTATATTATTTATATTAAAGTCAAAATGTTCAAATGTAGTATAATTTACAGGCAGTGGACATCATCGCAGGGCTCAAGAAGAACCCAGTAGTCGCCGTACCGGTGGTGCTGAGGAGGTTGAAGGCGAAAGAAGAGGAATGGAGGGAGGCGCAGAAGGTATAGCAACAAAAAGCCAAACTAGACAATTTTAGCACAAGTTTACTAAAAATCTATTAGGTGTTGTTTATTTCGGATGCTCTATGCCCATTACCATTACCTGAATAGCATTCTTGATGAAATATCACTGTCAAGCTAAAACAAGCGATCTTTCTTGGAGAGAGAAAAGTGTAAACCCCTCACCCTGATTCAATGGGGTACGGATGGGATTCGCCTAAGGGAGTAATTTCTCTCACTTAAATTATCTAGGCTTTCAGTTATGGCGATTTTTTTTGCTATCTCAATTCTAATATTTCATGATTGAGACAATGTTAGGTATTAACGATTTATAAAAGCTGGTATGTCCAAGATCCTGTGTAAATAAGTCTACGTCCCTCTATCCCGCCGCTAGCTCCAATGAGCGTGTTGGCTGCGTACAGAGGGAAAGAGTGAGTTAGCATTGGAAGCGTCGCGGTCTACGAGTGGAGCGCGGCGTGCCGAAAATGTTAATACATTTCTTAATTTTGTCTTAAACTGAGATAGGCAGATAGCGGCAGGCTCTAATATGATCTAATCTATGATGATCTATGATCTAATGTCATCCGTATTATCTTAAGTGTGCCGCAAAATCGAAAAACATGCTATAATGACCATAAGCCATAATAAGACCATAATAAGCCGAAGATTGCCATCGCGATATTGCTTGGTAATCTAGTCTCTCCATAAGAATTTCGAAATTCAACGCCGAATCTTTAAGCTAAAGGAACCAAACTCTGGCGCACCTGAGCGCTAGTAATATAATAAAATAAAAATAAAATGGGTTATAAAGTTTTCTTTGCTAAATACAATTGTGTGCTCGTAAAGTATTCCGGTCTCAATGCGACAAAGAATATGTGTGATTTGATTTATGTTATTGCATAATTCTATTCCTTTTTTTGTGGTTAAAATTTTGTCAAAACTAATAGAAAGTTTTAACATATCCATGAAACTGAAGTTATTGAATAATATTTTTATCCAGATACAAATTTTTTTGTTTAGGGTTTCAACAAGCAGTGGCGAGAGCAGAACGAAAAGTACTATCTTAAATCCCTAGACCATCAGGGCATAAACTTCAAGCAGAACGATCTGAAGGCGCTGCGTTCAAAGTGCCTGTTCAACGAAGTGGAAAGTGCGTACGCAGCTCGCCGTCCTGGACCGCACCTAGTGGCTGACTATAGCCTGCGGACCAGACATGAAGGTACGTTTATTCGTGCAATTAATTTATACACAAAGAAAAAAACTTTTAAAATAAGTCTAAGTTGCTAAACCACACAACAATTGTTAAGTAATTCCTAACTTAAGTTAGAATGTGAGAACTTAACTAATTTGGGTCATTTACTATTAAAGGTCACTACATTAAATCTGAAGATCCTTATGAATATCATTTCTTTTTTTTAAAAAACCAGCTTATTCTTAAGTAAAAAAACACTCAATATCATAATATCATCTGCAGCAATCAAAATTGTTCGCGACGCTGCTGAGTTGCTCATACACCACGCCCGGCGGCAGACTGGCATCCAAAAGGCGGAAAAGAGAAGGATTAAGCAGCTGTTGCGTCACTTCCTGCCCGACTTGTTCGCGCATCCGCGGCAACCGCTATCAGACGATGAAAGGGACGAAGGTATGTAGACATTGCTTCTGCAATTGAAAACAAAAGTAATAATAAAATTATTTTGCTATAATCCGCGATACAGTAAATAGAAAATATATAAAGTGCTAAATGTATAGTGGACTATACGTTTTTTTCATACCCATTACATGCAGGATTCGTAAAAAACATATGGACAAACCTCCACCACTTCCACCACAATACACAAGCACTACACAGGTTCACTATCACAAACTCAACAATCGTTTCGCCCCGCAACCGAAGCATCATCAGGAGATAGACATCATCAGGACAAAATCGCTATAATTTTCTATTTACTGTATCGCGGATTATAGCAAAATAATTTTATTATTACTTTTGTATTATGGATCTCCGCAAAGTAACGCCTAATTCTATAAATTCTGCAATTGAATTGTAAAATATTAAATATAGTTGGTAGTGGCTATTATTAAGGTTTGCTTATGGCCAACGACAGCCAAAGATCTTAAATAGTAAGCTGATTTATGGATGGATCCAAAAGTTGGAATTACGGTCTTTACGGGAAAACTTAGCGTCGTCAGGAAGAGCATGCTCATATAAGGCCTATGGCTAAATATTCACAGTTGATTTAGCAATAAGAAAACTGATAAGATCATTTATACTTTGTTCGATATTATATTGCAATTTTTTTCCCAGACCAAATATTTAACAGTGTCAGGGTCAGACGAATTAATTTGACATTTTATTAACACCACATAAATGTCGTAAAACGTAGTTACGTATTTATTTACATTATATGTTTAGAAGAAAAAGAGGAACTCACAAGTCCGGGCAGCCCAAATGCTGATCAAGCAACGGATGACAAAAGTGCAGCTGTGAAACAGGAGAAACAGGAGGTGAGAATCTAATATATATAATATTTTATAATAATTCCATTATGTTATTTCTTAATGGCACATTTTAATTGAAAAGTTCTACAGAGAAAAAAGCTTGACCATTTTTGAGGGTGGATTTTTTTTTAAGGGATATTATATAAAATACAGTATTGTATACCAAAAATTTTATTAATAGTACAGAAAGCCACCAAATGTTGAATAATGAAACATATACATTTTTCGTATTAATTATATAATAGTATGTGATGGTCGTCTGTATGTTATAATATTTTGCATTAACATGGATTAATTGTTTTTGACAGTCGTCAGAGTCGGATAACGCATCAGACAAAAGTATCCGGCACCACAAGAATGACAAAGAAAACAAGCCTAAAAACAACAACAATACTGACAGCAAAGGTAATATTTTTAGCATAAATCAGATATATTAATTAATAGTTATTACAGACAAGTGATGAAAACCATGCGATGTGCATATCAGACTGTTAATGGTGATACACGCATGCTGCCTTCCTTCTGATGTCTTATTTAATAATTTTAATGTATCACAAGTTTATGATTAATTATCATTGAAAATTTTTGATATCTAGGAAATTTCACCATAAAGCACATTATTTTTCAATGCAGTTAGTATTGTAATTTAAACTGCCGGGGATTTTAATATATGATTACAAAAATATGGAGTAACTTATAAGATCACATGAAAATGTTTTAATATAAATTAATTAGTCGCATATGAATTAACAACCAGCAGCCGGTAAAACAAATTACAGCAAATTACTAGTGTAAGCAATTAAACATAAATTTGCTGAAAATTTTTTCATCAGTATAACTTTGTATTGTAAACAGAAAGCGCGAATTCACTAAAGCGGAGTAGCAGTAATGAGGACTCTCTTACCATCAAGTTAGAGGTGAAGACAGAGCAGGATATCGAGGATGACTATCGAGACCATCCACCGAATGTGAGTGCTTTGCGCGGTTTTTTCTGTAGTTAATATTTAAATTTCATGATTCAAATTCATTGTATTATTATAACATTTGTAAGGTTTGATTAAAATAAACCAAAGCCAGAATTGACATGGGTTTAAAAAAAACAGTGTATAAAATTTAAAAAAAAACTGCAATATCGCGAATTACGGTGGAATAATATAAAATAGAACATTGAAATCAAAGGAAAATACATATTAAATTAATGTAAAGTATGAATTTCATGTTTTTCAACATTGTAATATAGTGATAGAGCTGTTTATTTTTTAATTACCTTTAATGATAGGTTAGATGTTTCAACCATCGTGTTCACGAACCGACCGGTTAATTCAGTAAATTTATACTATTTGTTAATCAGGAGGCCCGTTTCGTGTGTACTGATTCGTGGTACCTGTTCCTGCGGCTGCATGCTATACTGTGCAGCAGATTAGGCGCGGCGCGGCGGGCCGCGCTCGCCCTTGCTCACGCTGAGGCGAGGGACAAACAGCGGCCAGCAAGCGTGGCCGCAGCGTTGCGGCTAAAACCCAACAGTAAGCCTATAATTCTTTAAAGTGTATATCGTTAGAGTGACAGAATACAAAAAAATTGTTTTGTAGCAAATTGTAATAAAGGTTAGCGTAATGCCTACATAACTCGTGAGAGAGACGTAACTTCGAAAAGCAAGAAAACACTAGCTTTTTTTTAATAGTTGGTAGCATGATGTCAAAGACGGTATTGGAAAAAGGTATGTATCTACTCAATTAATCCTAATTTTGAATTCAGTCAATTTAGTACTAAGCCTTATATGTTCTAGTGGTACCTGCAATTTTATTCGCGTTGATTTAAGTATTGAAATATCTTATAAAATTAGGGGCTATTTCACCTCTATAATATAATACAGTAATAATTATAGTATTATTTTGCTATAATCCGTGATAAGAGAATCTGTGCACATACTTTATGCATGCAAGATGAAGCTCTGGTGCTAATAAATATTTTTTTAGCCCTATAAAAGAGGAATATCAAGGATGTTTTATAAGTAATTGTGACTTTTTATTGATTTGCTTTTTCTGGATAAAGTCACATCAATTTACAATTTCCACATCAACTTTCCATATTTATCATTTCAATTAATTTACACAAAACAGCAAATTATTCACTCAAACTGTTGCCATCAATCACCTATTGGTAACAAACATTAAAATCCTGTCTGTAAAGTCATCTGTCTTGACTTTTATAATATTTAAGGGTTTAAATGTAATAGGTTGTCAACATGTATGCATCATCTATATGTATTTAAACTTTTCTAGATTTACCAGCGGACGCTTCTTCACCGGCGGAGTATTATAACGCGCTGTTGGAGCTAGTGAAGGGTGTGCTTGATGGAAATGTAGAGGCATCGGCGTATGAGGACGCGGCTCGCGAGATGCTAGGCATCAAGGCATATCCCGCCTACACCCTCGACAAGGTCGTCTCCATCGCCGTCAGACAGGTGACTGACTGGTTTAAACTTTCATAATATAATTACTAACAAACTTTACAGTGTACAGTTGTTTGTCGAGTTTTAGGGCAATTGCATAGTTGACTGCAGTGCATGTGGATCTCCTTTTGTGTCTCCCCTAATTATCAATTTATATAGATTATATTATATAGATTTATTTAGATTGTGGGATCAATATATAACACCAGATCATTATTGAAATAAGCAATGCAATAAGCAATCAATATGATTGATGGTGAATCAATTCAAACAAGCTAATGATGTAATTCATAATTAATCATCAATTCAGTAAAAGGATTGATATATTGTAACCAGGCTGTACTCTCGATTATTGTTTCATAATGTCTTATGAGAAATAGGGTATTGTCCTTTTTGAAACAATGTGAGGGCCCTATCGAAGCTGACTGAGGTCTCAATACTTTACGTCAGTCAAAATGCGGCCCAAATCAAACTTTTGTCATTATGGTCGCATGATTGAGAAATGTTTGAAATTGTGCATTACCCATGTCAAATACAGATTAAATATATTATAAGATTATATAGTATACTATGGATTTATTCCATAGCTATTCCACTTCATTATTATGTGAGCGAAATGTTACCCTCACAAAGAGATAAATAAATAATGTTGTTTTTCTTTCTCTAGCTGCAGCGCTGCGTATCTGAGAGCTGGTCTGTACGCGCAGCAGAGATGGCGGCTCGGGGCGGCATGCGTGGGCCCGCTTCGTATGTGCGGCGAGCTCTAAGAGCTTTGAGCCATTACACCACCTTCCTCGTCAAAGTGGTGAGTGATGGTTACTTACATGCTTAATTTGTCTATCAAGCTGTACAGCAGAGGAAAATAACATATCAAAACTTTCAAAGCACTTTAACAACTTCATAGTTAATCTGCCAATCTTTTTTTAAGTAATGTGTTTCTAATCTTAGTTTACTTTAAACTCATATGGAAAAAGGGGTGTTACTTTTACGGCAAGACGTCAGTTATTTATGTTCTAGAATGAGAATTGGGGAAAGTATATTTGTAGTCTAATGGGTAGTTCGACTACAAGGATAATAAATTTGACCCAAGATCTTTGTTTTTTTTTTTTGTGTATTCTGTGCATTAATTATACTAATTAAATATGGTTGTTTTCTTAGTATGGCGGCGATGAATGTAAGGTGACGTTCGAGCTACTGGAGGCTGCAGCCGAGGGGCGCTCGTCGCCACATAACGACTCGCGGCTGTCCCCTACTAACCAGGTAATATAAACACAATATATCTATTTGATTTTGTTTGATTGGTGATTTCGCACTGGATGATGCACTGCTCCACTAGGAAGATAAACCGACTTGAGCTCATGAATTCGGCAGCACGGGATAATTTTGTGTAATACAATTCATGGTTCCTATAGTGTATTTGCATTAAAAATTAAACTCATAAAGTGTTTCAAAATTCTATATAACATCTAAAACGAAAAAAAAGTATATAACTTTATCTAAAAATAAGTTTACTAAATCTTACCTTTATAATAATTATTGATGAGATCTAAGTTGTAGTTCATTTCTGTAGATATGTATTATATTTTTGTGTTAACATAACAGAGTCGCGGCCGAGAGCCGAACGGCGAGGCGGTGTCGCGGCTGGCAGCGTGGTCGTTGTACACGGAGCGTTACGCGCGGCCTGACGCGGCGCCGGCATCCGTGCCGCGTAACAAGCCCGTGTTCTTGAGGCGGAACGTACGGCGGGCAGGAGCGGTCGCGGGCGCGCACACGGCCAGCGCGGCTGCTGATTGTGCGCCCGCCACACGCCGCCGGAAGCCGCCGCGACTGCACGACCACTCTGAGTGCACACTCGCCAACACTATAAGGTAAAACTATACTTAAATTATAAATGCGAAAATCTATTCGTTATGCTTTCATGGCTAATGCATAGATGAAATTTAGTACAATTAAAGCTTATAAATAGGAGCTTTTATGAACTAAAAAATTCTCGTATTGGAACAGGGTAACAGAATGAAGTCGCAGCTACTTCTTAGCACACATAATATACCTTTCGTTGGGTGGTGAACACCGGCCGTGCCCCACCACTTCTCGATCTGTTCCTGCTGACATTTGATCATGTACCTCCTACATTACATTACATGCAGCCTACAAAGATTGGTATAATTGTATACAATGTATATTTTTTTCTTAATCAGTTTTCAGAGATCTTAGTTGTTCAATGCCACAAAGTTTTCCATGGGTTTCTGTTTTTCTCAATAATGTTTTATTTCATATTGTGTTTGTACTTATTGTAGGTTAGTGGCCTGCCGTCCACAGCAGCTGTACCGCGCGGGATGCCTGTCGGGCGCGCGGGCGTCCCACAAGCGGCTCTCCGAGGCGAGGCAGGCCAGGTTTCGCAGCTGGCTGGCGAGACGCGCGCACCACACTCAGCTCCAGTGACGACCTACCGCGAAGCGTGTTGGCTATGTCGAACGTCCTTAGGGCGATGGAAATGAGAAATCTGTGCGATTTTGTAGCGGTGCCAGTCGCGCGACTGTTCGATAAGCGAGCCTAGATTAAATTCTATTAATTTTGGCACTAAAGACTTGCGATTGCAGAAATTTAGAATTTGTAATGATTGTGTACAGTAAATTTAGAACTCCAGTGTTATTAGTCACCTCATAGAGGTTAAAGATCTGTTTTCTATTTCAATTTTTTCAATAAATCCTGTATCTCAGTGGTGTGGTTACTCACTTTACGAGTGATTTTATTTGAGAATGAGAAAATTTATTTGATCAATTGGAGCCGATGAAAAACTAAGGTTAATAATAATAGCGCTCAAAACCTTTTTTAAGATATACAAGTCGCGCGATTGGGTGTTGTTAGAGAGTAAAAAATTTTTGATATTGCCTAAGAATATCATTCAAAATCGCGCGAACTATAATAATATTCTCTTGTATTTGTGCAGTTGCTTGCATCCTTAATAATTATTTAATTTTATAGTGTACTCGATTGTCGATTGAATATAACTTATATAAAATTATTTTGTTTTATAAAGACAAACACCTTGCTATCAATTGATAGTTTACAGTAATAAAAAAATATTTTATTGCAGTGGTCTTTTTAACTGCAACAATCTTCGCAGATCAAAGATAAAATATAAATTTTATAAATTACTTTCGATAAAAACTAGTATAAAAAAAATTACCTATCATTTCGAAAAAAAAAAATACATGTATAATGAAATATTTTTCAAATCTTACTTATGTATTATAAAAATACCATTATGCAAATATGATTAATTATATGAAAATTGTATTAAGGATGCAAAGCATGGATGCAAAATAACTTTTAACGTATTTATAATTTTAATACGCTCCGTTCACCCATAAAATATGTTGCATTTTTTTTTACAGATTTACTCATTATTTTATTATTTTTCTGTTTTTGTGTTGTCATTTTTTCTCAATGTAAACTGTGTATTATGATAAAAACGTTATTGAAGTAGAAATTTCCAAAATACGGTTTAGAATTTATCATTTGTAAACAAATTTTACGTTAACTTAATTGAATTGATAAATGTTTACATTTTGTTATTTTTATAAATAAATTGTTTACACATCGGACTACTTAATGTTGTAATCATTATTAAAACAAGTTTGTTGGTTGTATAGTTTAAAATTTTATAGTCTATGTCAAGTTTAACAGAAAACTGTTACAACTTAACATAATCTCCGTTCAGTTAATATAATTTACACATTTTGTTATTGTAAATTTTGCAAAAAAAATCTTTCAAAATTAAGATTTTTTCTTGTAATTTATGTAAATATGCACTGTTGTAAAAAGTTCATTTCCTTCGTATAAGGGATGCTGACGGTGAAAGCGTCCTTGCTTTCAGGGAAAACGGAGCGTATTCATGGGATCGGTCCTAAAAGGAATACAGGGTATTAACTTGTATCATCTCGAATAAAATGGTTTGTAAATTTTTTTGAAAGTGCCGCTCAAAATTTTGGACCGATTTCATCAAATTCTCTCTGGGTCACGTTTTAGGGGCCCAGGCTAGGGTCCATTTGACCCTAACTACAGGATTAATGCTTTTCAGAGATCCCCATACCGACTCCTCTTCCCTTGTAAATATAACTCTGAAATAATTAATCGCGTAGTGTAAAGATCTCTAGATTGAAAGTACAGTGTAAATATGTGAGTGACAGTGATTGTGGAGTTTGTTGAAGAACCAATCTTGTTAATTCGTATAAAATGACGTGTCGAAAGGAATAAATATTATTATATTTATAATAATAACTGCAGTTTTATTCTATTACCTATGAAATTTTCAGGAAACAATGTAAATGCAAATTATACTTTATGTATAGAAATAGGGGTAAATTTTTTTCACATGAATTAAATTTGAAAAATAATTGTATCCGAAAGATATGTTTTCATTACCAAGAATGAGAATTTCAAAAAATCATAATTTTAAAATGACCATATTAATCTAAAAATTAAATTTAAAAAATCCTTTTTGTGATAGAACAAATTTTTGATAACCTTTTTATGACTACATTTTATTACAATAAAAAGCGGAATATAATGATGTTTCTGCAAGCGTTTGCAAGCAATGTTTTGGCTAAAGCTAGTCGCAAATGCAAACTCCTAGGAGTCTTTATTGAGTGACCAAATTTTGCCTCTATTGTCATCCAAGTTTTGTAGCAATTAGATTCCCAATAAACAGCATAGACGTAGAGATCTTTCATTCTAAAAGTGCACGCCCCTCCAATGTCTTTACTCACACACAGAAAACTTATTTACAGACGAAATACACGCAAACTTGTTATTCTAATTGGTTACTCAATACTCAGTTGCCGGACAGACACGAAAGTAAGAGCACGCATCGATCATTGCCAAAAGTACAGTTAGCATGTCATAAAAAAAGAGGATAAATAATTTTTATTTTTTATTTTAAATAATAATTAGATAATTTTTTTCTTTAATAGAAAAATATGGAGAATTTTATAAAACTATGTGGCGAAAAAAAACGGGCAAAACTTAACACCTATCCTTATTTCATCATTAAAGCCATTGCTTTAATTAAGTAACGAATTGACATGATTGATAGAAATATGTGGGAAAATACGTGTCGAAATGTGAATGATATTGAGATAGAATATATGAAAAATTTTGAATTTATAATTAATGTTGAGTCTGAATCCGAAGATAGCGACGTGAGTGAATAGCGTTAAAATAGTAAATATTTATTGCGGTTTAGTTTTTTTCTTTTTTTACTAATAAAATAAATGAACAGACTTCTGTACATTACGTTTTATTAATCATTCTAATAGTTGCATAATGCATATATGATATGATCTTTATTAAATTAAGTTGGCAAGCTAGCTCTTGATTGCGAATTCACCTGATGGATGCCGATGTAGTTTAAGTTTCTTGAAAGGGTTTGGAGATTAAACGTGTAACCATTCAGGGTTTTTACACGACATCGTACCTGAATGCTAAACCGCTTGGTGGTACGTCTTTGTTAGAAGGGTACGTCGGAAGTATCTATCTAGTCAAGACCAGGGATAAATTTTAGAAATATACTAATATGTTTTTTCTAGGATTCGAATGCGGAACTCGCAAACGTTCCCGTTTACAATCAACAGCGCTTACTATTACTTCAGGGAAACGTTAAAAACTTACTTTATATTCTAAAGAATTTTCAACATTAAGTGCGCGAATGAGTAGAGTCAACTTTGAAATTGCTGCGCGCACACATATAGACTAGTACATTCAATATTTTCTCTCACACATTAAAATAATGTAATTTGGTGGAGGGGCGTGCACTTTTAGAATGAAAGATCTCTACCGGGTTAATTTATAGAGTTATTAATATTAAAGTAGGGGAGCCATAGGCAGGACTGTTAGTGGTAGTGACACAATAAATAAAAGAAAATATGACATCGTATATTTCATCATCATCATCATCATCAGCCCACTTCAGTCCACTGCTGGACATAGGCCTCTCCAATTCCACGCCACTTAGCCCGATCCTGGGCTTTCTGCTTCCATCCACCGCCCGCTGTCCTACGTATGTCGTCACTCCATCGAGTCTCAGGGTGTCCTACACTACGTTTTCCGATTCGCGGTCTCCACTCCAGAACACGTCTACCCCAACGGTCATCGGTTCTTCGACAGATATGGCCAGCCCATTGCCACTTCAGCTTGCTTATGCGCTGAGCTATGTCGGTGACCCTAGTTCTCTGACGGATTACTTCGTTACGAATATGATCCCTCAGAGAAACCCCGAGCATAGCTCTTTCCATAGCCCGCTGAGCGACTTTAAGCTTATGGACGGCCTTAACTGTTAGTGTCCACGTTTCGGCACCGTAAGTCATGACAGGTAGGACACACTGGTTTTTTTTATTTTTATTTATTTATTTAGGTTCATTTACAATTATTTACACTGATACATTTAAAGTAACTTATATAACTATAACCTTAACTAAATGCAATAATTAATTAAAAATGAACACAACATGATTATTACAAAAAAGTTCAACAAATTTTAATATTAAACTACAAACAATATATAAAAGAAAAGAAAAAAAATGATAAAAAAAGAAAAATGTGAGTTTACATAATTTTTAAATTTTTATAACTTTATTGGTTGAATATTGGTATATATAACTGGTTGAATATTTTTGTCTTTAGACTCTGTGGGATGGGTGACGAGAAGACTCTACGTAACTTGCCAAATGCTGCCCAGCCTAGCTGAATTCTTCTCATGATCTCACACTCGAAATTGTTTTTACCTAGTTCGAGCATCTGCCCTAGGTAAATATACCTGTCAACAATTTCAAGAGTGACACCATCTACGGATATCGGACCCGGAGCAACGTGCTCGTTGCACATGATTTTGGTTTTACTTAAGTTCATCCGGAGACCGATCCGTTGAGAAGAATCAGCCAGCCCATCCAGCATCCATTGCAAGTCCTCCAGGGATTCAGCCATTAAGACGATATCATCCGCGAATCTGAGGTGAGAGATGTACTCGCCATTGATATTTATGCCATGTCCAGTCCAATTCAGTGTCTTAAACATATCCTCTAGTGCGTTTGAAAACAATTTCGGGGAAATGACGTCCCCTTGTCTAACGCCTCGCTGGAGATGGATATGCTTCGTCTGCTGGTTCTGGACTCGGACTGCCATTGTTGCGTTCTCGTACAGACATCTCAGAACCTCAATATATCGCCAATCGACTTGACATCTTTGTAAGGACTCCAGGACAGCCCAGGTCTCGACCGAGTCAAACGCTTTTTCATAATCCACAAACGCTAGGCATAGTGGTCGATTGTACTCTTTGGTTTTTTGTACAATTTGCCGTACGGTGTGGATATGATCTATAGTGCTGTACCCGCTTCGAAACCCGGCCTGTTCGGGGGGCTGGAACTCGTCGAGTCTTCGCGCGAGACGGTTCGTGATAACCCTTGAAAACAGCTTATAGACATGGCTCAGTAGAGTCGTATATTTCATCTTTGTCTAATCACACATAAAAAAGAGAGATAGATCACCGTCATTTGTATTCCTTTTAATCATACATGTAGGCCTACCAACTTTTAGAAAACGATTCAATTGCCATGAAATTCAAAGTCGGTACCTAAACTGAATTGCTTTCTTTTCGTACTATGAACTGTGTTTAACTGAGTTTTGATCGCACAACTGCTATATAAATAAGAGTGCATGATATACGTTTGCGATTCAGTTAAGGATTTAATTCGGCAATGACTTAAACTGTGCGTCTTTAACACGTCATGGTATGAAAACGTAAAACAATTCAGTTTAGGTCTTCAATTGAGCCGTAATAATAGTTCACGGTAAGACTGGTGTATGTTCTTTAAGGCTGGCTTTTCTACTCTAGTGTAATAACCCTATAATAATATAATAACTAAATGAATGTATTTTGGACCTATAGAGGGTTAATTTAACCTGGATTATGAAAAGGTACCTACCTTGTAAAATTACATTTATTTTCCACTTTTTAGTGCGATTGTTTTTTTATTTTTTTTTAAATTATTTATTTGATTGACACCGGTTCTTGTTAAATGTACAAAGTTTTGTTTAAATTTCTTCTTTCTCCTACCCTTATCCCACTCTAAGTGGGGTCGGTACAACATGTTTTCCTCTTCCATTCTCTTCTATCATTCGTCAACTCTGGCGCTACTCCTTTTATATGCATGTCATACTTCACACATTCCAACCATCTCTTTTTAGGCCTCCCTCTAGTCACATATCCATCCACATTCATATCCAACACTCGTTTAGTCACATGATTTTCATCCCTCCTCATTACATGTCCATACCATCCCAATCTTGCACCTCTCATCTTTTCTACAATGGGCGCAACTTTCATACTTCCCCTTATATACTCATTTCTTATTTTATCCAAGTCTTGTCACACCACACATCCACCTTAACATTCTCATCTCATTTGCATGCACTCTTCTTTCATCCATCTTCTTCATTGCCCAACTTTCTGATCCATAAAAGTTTTGTTTAAATTTGTTCGTTCAAATAGGTCAAAATTGACTTCAAAGGAGTCGTTTGTATACATACAGCTGTAGTGAAAAGGAAATTTATTTTGAGAAATTAGAATAATTGCATATCATCTTTCGTTTTTCATGCAGCCACTTGAACTTTACACCCAAAAAATAATGCATATAATCAGTTTCTATAATTGTTTTTAATTACGCGTTATTTAAATAAAAAATAAATATATTTATGTAACAGAGGGAAGTAGGTGTTGATGACGTCAAACGGCAAAACTATGTTGCTTTTTATATATATGTATATGAGAAATAAATGAATGAAGTGATAATAGTTTTTGTATGCACTTTTTTAAATAACGCAGACAACGTAAAAAACAAATGATACTGTAACGCGATAATATCATTTATTACTAATTGCCTTAATTGCCAATTGAGTAACATCCTTAGATATAAATAAATAAATAAATAAATATATAGGACATTTACAATAGCTCAATAAGCAATACAATAGCTCAATAAACTCATACCCAATGGAAGCTTTCAATGTTTTAAAGGACAGCGTCACGGAGTGCAATGTTAATTTTAAATTTGAACATATTTCCCCATACGATATTGTCAAAAATTTTAAAACTTTAAATATTAAAAATACAACTGATCTATGGGGAATGTCAGTAAAATTAATTAATCATATTATTGAAATTATCGCCCCAATTATGGTCAAGATCTTTAACAAATCTGTAGACAAAGGGATATTTCCCAATTTAATGAAATATACTAAATTAATCCCTCTTTTTAAGTCCGGTGATAAGAGCGACCCTAACAACTATAGACCCATTTCAGTCTTGCCAACTCTAAGCAAGGTTTTTGAAAAGATCATCCTTAATCAACTGCTCCAGCATTTTACTTCAAATAACATACTTCATCCTGAGCAGTATGGGTTTACTAAGGGTCGGTCTACAACGGATGCGGGAGTTAAGTTGTTGAAACATATCTTCGATGCGTGGGAGAACTCACAAAATGCCATAGGGGTATTTTGTGACTTGTCCAAAGCATTTGATTGCGTTCAGCACGAGACTTTATTGTTAAAGCTTGGCCATTATGGTATTAAAGACAGTGCGCTTCGTCTCGTTGCGTCTTATCTTCACAACCGGATTCAAAGAGTGTGCATTAATGAGGTGCAGTCATCCGGAACGGCTTTAGTTATGGGTGTGCCTCAAGGATCAATCCTTGGTCCCTTTCTGTTTTTAGTTTATATAAATGATTTACCATATTTCATTCATAATATTTGCGATATTGTACTGTTTGCGGATGATACATCTTTAATTTTTAAAGTAAATAGAAATGACCATAATATTGACGAAGTCAACAGTGGTTTATCGCAAGTAGCCCATTGGTTCAGGGTAAATAATTTGGTACTAAACTCTAAGAAAACAAATTGTATTGAATTTGCATTACCTAATGCTGCAAAAACAGCAAATAGGCTCTCCATAAATAATGTACCACTGAAAACAGAAAATACAACTGTATTTTTGGGAGTGACCTTGGATTCAAAACTCCAATGGAGCACACACATAAAAACTCTTGCAGGGAAACTTAGTTCAGCAGCCTACGCTGTTCGAAAGATAAGACAATTTACAGATGTCGAAACAGCGAAACTTGTTTATTTTGCTTACTTCCATAGCATTATGTCTTATGGAATATTGCTGTGGGGTAAATGCGCGGATAGTGAAAAAATTTTCGTATTACAAAAAAGAGCCATACGTGGCATCTACAATTTAAGTCCGCGTGATTCCCTGCGAGAGAAGTTTAAGAAAATAGGTATTCTTACATTTGCTTCACAATATATTTTAAACAATGTAATTTTTGTACATAAAAATATAAAGAATTATAAAACGATAGGTGATGTATATAATAGACAAAGTAGGAACCGACATAAGCTTGCGACTCCTGCTTTGCGCCTAGCAAAAGTACGTAAATCGTTTGTGGGTATGGGTATAAGATTCTATAATAAAATTCCGAAATCAATTTTGGCTATGCCATTACAGCAGTTTAAAACCACTGTTAAAAAGAGGCTGATACAGAAAGCCTACTATACTGTTGAAGATTACTTAGATGATAAGGATGTGTGGATATAGGTGCACCTCTACCCTGTACAAGACAGTAATAAATAAATGTAATTAGTTCTAAGATTTATATTTTAAAAAGAGCAACCGCCGAGTTTCTTGCTGGCTCTTCTCGGTAGGAACAGCTTTCCGAACCAGCAGTAAAGTTGACGATTCAAAAGCACTTGTTTACAAGTTTACTTGAATAAAGAATATTTTGAATTTGAATTTGAATTTACACACACGGTCATCCGTCCCCAAAGTAAGTAACTTAATACTTGTGTTATGGGTGACGGACAACTGGTAGATATAATACATATATATTAGTCTAAATACATACTTAAATACAAATACACACCCAGGCTCGAAGAACCAACAATTTGTTTATAGAAAATGTTGGCACTCGGCGGGAATCGAACCCGCGACCCGAGGAGCTGAAGGCAGGGTCACTACCCACAGTGCCAACGGGCCAGTCAATAATAATCGATTTTTATGTTAACCGATTATATTGATTAGCCTCTTTCTATTACTCTTTTTTTTCTTAGTTGTTAAGCTAAGATATGCGTTATTAGACGAAACCAATGTACCTAAACGACATATTTTATACGAATTTAGCAAACAGCGTATCTGATATTTTATACGCAGTAGTCCACTCTATTTAGTCTTTTAATTCTTATTAATTTCAACGAAACTCTTATCAATTAGTTTAAAAAATATTCCATTCAACTTAAGCGGTTTTTTTTTCATATTTAACGATTTATTTTTGAAGGAAACAAAATCGTTACCACTTCACTCATATATCTACTAAATACGGTGCATTATATGATCTTTTAAAATTTAAAACACGTTCCGTAATGTCCGATTAAGGGATTTATAGATTAAGCGAAACACGCGAGTAATTGGACATGACCTTATCCCTCAAATAATTATATATCTTATCTTATATCTTAAAATATTAGATGCAGTTATATAAAATTTCAAAGATTTTTAAAACGTTTTAGACTTCTCTTTTCGTTACGTATTTAAGTACTTTTAGTAACAGTTAAATGTTCCCAGCAGTAACATTTAACTTATATATTATTTCCTATACAAGAGATCGACTGAATTCGAGTAAAAGTAGGTATGAGATTCTACAATGAATAAGTCTTATAAAAAAAATTCTTCTTTTTTAAAGAAACATTCTCGTTATGGAATAGTAATTTATTCATGAGTTATTTTGTAATAATAACTCTATGCATTTATTTATATAAATTCGAACATTTAGACATCTAAAAAGTAGCGTGAAATGCTGTTCCTGATATTTAGTACCAGTTACTAATGCTACAAGGTGTAGCAGGCGACTTCGTTCGCGTCAACCTAAACACCCCCTATGTGTTTCTTACCGTTACCGAAGGAAAAACGGGATTAACAATCGGCGTAGTTTTGTTTCGAGGGGAATTCGAAAACAGACTGAGTCACAGCAGCGCGTTGCCGAAGCTCTATTAGTATATGAATAAGGTAGCAAAGGGGTGCTACCTCTTCCTCGTTTTTATGTTACCGTTTCTTTATGCATCATTAGGTGACTTGACATTCAAGTATAAACCAGTATGATAATATCCCGATACAAAAATTATAAAATATAATTAGTTAAGGTATTTAAAAGTAATTTTTATCTTTATTCTCGGTGTGCTAAAAAGTGATATTAAGAAATTAGACGCCAGTTGAAATAGTCGCGCCATCGCATACCATACTAAGAACTATATTGCATAAACTTATGCATGATAGAACTTCATGAACATTTATGTAATAAGTTTCCTTGATTATGTCATGAGGAATACATTTCCCCCTCTTTGAATTACGTTCCTGTCATTAGGACCTACTTATCATTCAATACGTATGTCATTATGTGATATTCTAGGAAGTGTTATACTAAGCAACTCTCGTCTTATCCAAGATGCCCTGTCGAAATAATTAAATTTATAACGTTAATTAATTGCATTACAAATTATATGAATGACGCCAGTAGATTCAGCAAAACGTAAAATATTCCGAATAATAGCATTAGGCGTTACTTTGCGAAGGTCCCAGAGAGAAGAGCGAGTCGGTTTGATAATGAAAAAATTGAAAATGTTTAAAAGATTGACCGCCAATTTCTTGCTGGTTCTTCTCGGTAAGAGCAATATTGCGAACCAGTTGTAGCTTCATTAATCATATTGTAGTTGCATTGTTGTTGCAGCTTCATTGATCCTTGACAATTCAAAAGTGCTCGAAAGAGCTTATCTTAATAAAGATCATTTTGGTTTGTTTTGATTTGATTTGATGAAAATATTAGGTCCTTACATATGAAATTGGCGTTTTGTCGTACTGGCCACTTTGATCTCAAATATTACCTTTATGGTTAGGAATTCCAAATTCTAATTCATACAGCTATTTACTCATGCATTTGTGTTTCAAACCCCCTAATTCATTTGTTTTTTCTTCTTTTGTTTTTTTCTTTGTGTCACTCTGTTTACAAAATGGAAAACATGAAATATCGCGTTATTTACGAGTATGAGTTCCACCTAGGCACCAGTGCTGCATAAACGGCTCGAAGGATTAATGATGTGTATGGTGACGGTGTCGCAAAAGAAAACACAGTGCGTTTTTGGTTCCAACGTTTTCGTTCTGGAAATTTCGACCTGCAGAACAAGCCTCGTGGACGGCCGGAGACCAAAGTTGATAATGAAGCATTGAAGGCTATTGTGGAAGCGGATCCATCGCAAACCACGTCCGAGTTAGCTGCAGGCTCCGGTGTTAGTGATAAAACTATTCTAATCCACTTGAAGCAAATTGGGAAGGTGAAAAAGCTTGAAAGGTGGGTACCTCATGAATTGAGTGAAGCAAACCGACAAACGCGCGTCGACTGCTGCGTTACTCAACCGGCACAATAATGAAGGAATTTTAAATCGAATCATTACCTGTGATGAAAAGTGGATCCTCTACGATAATCGGAACCGCTCATCGCAATGGCTGAACCCTGGCGAACCAGCCAAATCCTGCCCTAAGCGAAAATTGACTAAAAAAAAGTTGCTTGTAAGTGTTTGGTGGACTAGTGCCGGTGTCGTTCACTGCAGCTTCCTTAAATCTGGCCAGACGATTACGGCAGATATCTATTGTCAGCAACTGCAAACCATGATGGAAAAGCTAGCTGCTAAACAACCGAGGCTGGTCAATCGCTCTAGGCCACTGCTGCTTCAGGACAACGCTAGACCACACACTGCACAACAGACGGCTACCAAATCAGAGGAGCTTCAATTAGAATGTCTTAGACATCCACCGTACTCTCCGGACCTTGCTCCAACAGATTACCATTTTTTTCGCAATTTGGATAACTACTTGCAAGGAAAAAAATTCAACTCCGATGGGGCAAACCGCCTTCAAAGATTTTTTTGATTCCCGCCCGAATGGTTTTTTTAGTAAGGGGATCAATGAACTACCTATGAGATGGCAAAAGTGCATACATAGCAATGGTACATACTTTGATTAATTAAATATATTTCATTAAAAAAAACGACTTTATGTTCCTCCCATAGAAAACGCCAATTTCATATGTAAGGACCTAATATTATGTTGCTATAATCATTGATGACAGAAAATATATGTTATGCTATATATACAGTGTACGAACGTATACGTTCTTATACCTGTAGAATTCGTAAAAACTCAAGAACTACCAACCACATACTCAATCGTTTTGACCCGTAACAGAAACATCTTCAGGGACAACAAAATCTCAAAGCGACGTATCACTCAGAAAAGCAGTATATTTGAACCCGGCCTCGCCAAAGTTAAAGCTGGCCCTGCGTCTCACAACAACTAATTAAGGATGAATCAGTGGGATGCAGCAAAAATAATATCTTAGGTTAACGAATTTTATCAGAGGTTTAAGGTAATGACCGCGTCAGAAGGGTAAACGTACTCTTAAGTGTATTGTGTTGGGGCTAAATAATTGTAGGAACCGGAAAAGGTCAAATGTCATTTCTTTAGTTAAGCGGAAGAAGTAAGAAAATGACCTTATAGCGAGATTGTTCCATAAAATATAATGTGTAGACCAGTGTCTCCCAACTTTTTTGTGCCATGCCCCACCTTAGCCTTCCTGAAATTTTTGTGCCCCTTTTGTAATATATAGAACTTTTAATGTTGCAGCGTTTATTTTATGTTTTTTTGTTAGTTAGTAGGGGGAAAATAAAATATGTAACTGGGTTCTGATGCCGTATAATTTCCCAAGCGTTATTATATATATATTATATTATTTAGTATTTAATCATTATTTATTATTATCATGTAGTTTTATTTAGGTTTATTTATTTAAATTTTTACATATAAAATGTTACAACGTTACAATGTAAATAATATTAAAAATTTGTTTTTTTTTACTTGAGAAGCTTAAATGATAGGTTTTAAAAGAAGAATTTGTTATTTTCCTTAAATTTAGAAAGGAACATATACGTAATGGCCCACAAGTTGCAATAAAATCGCTACCCTGTTGGGAGTTGGTCTCATGTTGGGAAACAATGGTTTAGAAAGTGTTGGCATGTGGATTAACAAGAACGTCCTTTGTTTTTAAATAATTAAACCATTACCATGTTTTATGGCTCTGAGAATGCAAACATGCATAACTGATGGTTATCCTATGGGTCTTTTCGGGAAGTGTGATCTTTTGCCACTTTAAAGCAGTGCCTCTTTGCTTTTAATGTCCTCTATCTACTGAGTTTTCACTAACGACACAGGTGATTGTTAAACAATCTAATACCCAAAAGGTTCTTTACACTTATAGGTCACATAGATGTTGAATCGGAGGATTACGACAAAAAAACAGCAAATATTTTTGATCAATCAGCTTACAAATATGTTTAAAAAGTTAAATTTAAAATCTTGTTATGTATAAATATAATCCTGCTTGTATAGAAACGTTTTAAATACGATTACGTAAGTGTCGCGTGTAGTAACATATTATTATTTTATTTTCTAGTAACATATATTGCTATTGTTGGCGTTTTTTCTGTTATAAAAAATAGTAATTATGAATGTACATACGGTTATAATTTATAATATGAATAAAATATGCATTTGCATTGTAAAAATGTCCACAAGTTCTAGTTATCACGCGGAGGAGAATGTTTTTTGGACCAATCAAGGACAATGTCCAAATTTTATAACATGCGATACTCATGTAGTACTCACTTCATCTATTTAAAAAGAAGAAGATTCTTCTGTAATTATATAAATTATTATAATTTTATTATCCCTTCTAATACTGACATTTACGTTTTTAAATTTTTTATATTAATTTGATCGTAAAGCGGGGGGAAAGTTTTATACAAATTTGAGATCCTTTGTTTAGTTTATTTAGGTCGTTAAACCTGGAATCGATTCCTTTATGACCTTAAATTTGAGATCGATATTTGTATTTCACAGACGAAGTGTTTGAATGTTTGGGGACTGCACTATTAAAGTGGGAGGATGCTATAATTGTATAAATAAAACCACCCTCGTAGTTCGTACCTTGATCTAGGATAACACCGTATTAAAATGTGGAATCACCATCTAGTTTCGTCTTACGAACGAATTTTGTTTTACGAATTATATTAAATGAAATAAACATTATTGAACACGAAGAAACGAATCGCAAATCGAATGAAGAGCCAGATGCGAAAACGATGAATTCGTGTTATTGACATTTGAACAAATATTAAATTTTGTGAGCAATAATTACAAGGTAATTTAAAAATCGTTTAAATCTTACAATCTCGAAGCCGCAAGGATAACCGCTACAAGATATAAGGATAATTTGTACTTAATACTGCCTTTAAGGAAAAAATAAGATACCATAGTCCTTTACCTTTGATAACGCGGTGCTTTCACTAAAAGTACATAAAATATTTTTTACTTAATATATATAATTCAGAATAGTATAAATTTTATTTAAAGCAGCAGATTTACAAATGCCAGAGCAATTGAGAAGTATATTATTATATTTTATTGATGATATTTATATTATTGATTCGCAATCTACTCTAGACGTCTGCAGAAAGGTTTATTAAGAGAAAGAAATACACACACACACATTCCGTCGATTAGTGAAACTTCATTTAGTGGCCAAACAATCAAGAGAGACATTACAGGATTTAACTTAACTTTTTTTTGTGATACTAATTTTAAGTTTATTTTTTTTCTTTGGTAAAAGGAGGGTGCCAGAATTGGGCCTAATTGTTACAGAAACCCCACATACATCAAAAAATTATTAGTTTTTTCTGTTTAAATATCACTTTAAATATCATAAACTTTCAATGGGAATATGTTAGAAAACTTATCTAATAATTATATTTATAATGGAATTAAAGTAGTTAATGCCTTAAACGGAACGTATCATTGTCAACTTGTTACTTTTTTAATTGCCTAAAAGCGTGGATTCCAGCGTTTTTAGTATAAATAGACCAAAAAATATACAAAGATTCCTTAATTACGTTTTTGTAAACTAACTATTGTAAATAATATTTTTAAATATTTTTGTAAACAATATGTTAACTTCATTTTATTGACAATAATTACTTTCCAGATATTAAAAATGGTGTTTAGAAGAAAATATTTATTTCATTGGCTGTATGGCTTACGATCCTAATCTCTCTGAGATTAAATAAAAAAAATGACAATTATTAGTTATATTTTAGTAAATGTTGCTATAGAACTAAAATATACATTGCGCTTATGAACGTGTTTTCTCGATTTGTTTGCTTTTCTGACGACAAAAGAATGAATGATAAACTTATACTTAAATGATGAGAGCTAATTGTTATATTTTTATCACAAATCCTATCGTTTTTATTATGTTCTTATGGTATTTAGCATGTACTTGTAGTTGTCCATGACCTCAAACTATAACTCTTATTGCATAGTTACCCCCATAGAAATAAACTAAAATAATAATTGAACCTAAGATGACAAATATTTTTCTATCTTAAAACACAAAAATTAACACTGTAACGTCTGGGCCCAAAGATATATGAAATTCTGGCACTCTCCTTTTGTAATAAGTGTTAGAAATTAAGTATTTTGTCTGTAATTAGTTTTAATCTAGGTTCAAGTCGTGTTTGCCTTAAAACGATTGTACATAGGAATTGTACTATTATATCAATCTTGCATTTTACTATCAAACATATGGTACAATCACTGGCGAAAAAGTGAACATGTGTAGTGCTTGTGTATTGTGATGGAAGTGGTGGAGGTTTGTGCATGTGTTTTTACGAATCCTGCACGTAACGGGTATGAAAATACGGATAGTCCACTATACATTTAACATTATATATATTTTCCATTTACTGTATCGCGGATTATAGCAAAATAATTTTATTATTACTTTTGAAAAAAATAAAGAAATAAAAAAAATATGCTTATGCGTAAAGCATATTACAAAATTGAAGATTATATGGATGATGAATGATTTTGATTTGGCAATTGATTACTTTTTTTTCGGAATCCTTAACAGGGTACCTACTAGGTGTATTGTTCTCAAGTATAATTATAGGGAGGTCTAAAGTTACGGATGTTAGTATGATAGTTGTTTTATGAGAAGGTTGACGTATTTTTTCCTCCGTCTGATTTAAAAATAAGATGTTAATCGAGGCTCTTCATCATAATATCATAAATGAACAACAACAGAAATAATTCGTGTAGAGTAAATATTTCACATTATACACAGAGCAAGGTCAAACATAATTCCTTATTTTCTCCTTGAAAATACTTTTTTGTGTATATTATTTTGGCAAATTAAATAGGCTAAGCTCGTATATATATATTTTTTGGATGTTACAAAGAGAATTGTAAATTTATCCAACATTAACCGGAGTTTTATAGAGGAACCTCACATTCTCGTACATACAATTAAACGAATGACATAGAATTTTAACAGTATTTTAGTATAATTAATTGGTTCGTTACCAATTATAGCATGATAGATAAACATAATTATAATTAAATTATTACATACTGTTAAAAAAGGTTCAGAAGTGAGTATCAGAGTGAATTCTATCCTCCAAAGAGTAAGCTATGGGATGCCTAGTACTACCCTAAACTATTGGCTATCTGTTCATCTTAATAAAAACAGGAAATAATTATAAAGGCATGTTTTTGACGTCTGGGAATAGTTTTCTCAGTAGATAGTAACAAAAGGTATTTGATTTTGTCTGTATATTTAATTTTAATTCTTTTATATTGGGTTTTTAATACCTTTCAATAAAAAATATTATTATAATTATTAATGAAACCACAAGCTATAATACAACTTGTATTCCCGCGATTATAGTGTATGATCTATGTTCCCGCGCTCGGAATTAATATAATATCCAAAAACATCACGTCACATCAAACAAGATAGATAGCTCGTTGCTATAGAAACCTCTATTCAAATTAAATATATTTTTTATTAAAGTAAATCTGTAAGCAAGTGTTTTTGAATCGTAAACTCTACTGCTGATTCGGCTGTTCCTACCGAGAAGAACCAGCAAGAAGTAAGACACTCTGTGACGGGGAACTCTATAATTGCTTTCCGGCTGCACTCGTAATACGCACGATAGCAGCAACCTCTTGTAAGTGCCCTTTGTAAGTGACTCACGAAAATATTCGTAAACTTGAGGTATTCAAATAAATCGCTCCGTACAGCGAACACCTATAGAGGGATCGGGTTCATAATAATATATATATTTTGAAATATATATATTGTTATTGAATGCCATGTGGCATCCGGCTGAGTAGAGTAGACCACCCTCTTTCTTACTTAGGGGTCGTAAAATACGTAGCCAAATCATCTGACAACATGTTTGTAACATGTTGTACCGACGCCATTTGGAGTGGGATAAAGGCAAAAGGATGATGATATATCATTGACAAATGTCTAATTACTAGAAAAAAAAACAACCTGATCCCTCTTTAGGTGTTCGCTGTACTAAGCGATGTATTCGAACATACCTTAGTGTCCGAATGTTTTTGTGAGTCACTGTATGTGCACAATCGTTTAAAAGTAAACTCATCATGCGTTAAAATTTCATTACAATTAATCACAGGTAACAAATGATGAAATTAGTGTATTCTTAGAGAACTCTTTACATAACCCTGCTAATCCGCAGAGATGTCGTTCTAAGCTCAATCCTTTTTTCAAATAAAGAGAGGAAGCCTTTGCTAAGCAGTTTCAGTGATTGGTAACAGACGCTTTTTTGAAATTTTTATATCCAAAAACCTCAGCGAAGAATGTTAAAAATTATTAAAAATTACATAAATTTTTGATATTTATTACTTTGTTTAAAATATAACTATATAATAAATAATTACTTGTGTAGTATGATTTGTATACATGTCGATTTTAAAACCTACTTGTTATCTTGGAGTTTTTCCAATCCAAAGGTTGTCTGAATGTGTCTTTGATGCTAAGCTAAGTGTTTCGATTTAATTTAAAGGAATACAAAAATTTTGTAGTACGACTTATTTATTTTTTTTGTTTTATTTTTAAACTTATGTGTCTTATTAATATTTGCAATTTATCATATGCTTTTCGGTGAAAGATAACATCGAAACCTCCATATCCGTGGCGTGGCGTGGTAGGTCTGAGCTCCAACCCTTCTCTCCTCAAACAGAGAGAGGAGGCCTATTCCCAGCAGTGGATAGTAACAGGCCGTTTCTTCATGGGACGCTTAAAAAAGCGGGCCTACGTCCCCAAAGTAACTTAATACTTGTGTGGAGTGACAGAAAATTGGAAAATATATACATATATAATTTACATACATACTTAAATACCAATATATACCCAGGCTCGAAGAACCAATAAATTGTTTGACAAACGACCTGCGGATGTGAAGGCAGAGTCACTGCCAACGGCGGGGGGCTATGGGCCAACCATTTAACACTATCAAATGCTGTAAAAGTGTAGCTGCCATAGAGCTGTAGGCTAATCACCAAACTTTGTATGAAGGTTTATGAACGCAATGCTGAATGTGTAGACAGCCCTCTGCCCTTTCTTTTATTTAAGTCATTTAATCAAAATGCATTAAGAGGACTTCTTATAGATAGAGTTGATCCATGGGCGAGGTACAAGTAGATAATTTTTTCACTATACACGTATTTACTCCATAACAATATTCCGTATGACATAATGCTATGGAAGTAAACAAAATAAACAAGTATTGCTGTTTCGACGTCATTAAACTGTCTTATCATATCAGTCTTATTACTAGGCTTTTATAAGACCTACTTTACTCATTTAATCAACTCCATTACTAATGTAAGCTACTTATATGTTGAAATCAATAATAGGAGTATATACTCCCCCTTTTTAGAATCCTGAAATCATCTTTTTTATAACTTAGTTTACGATTTCGTGATCGATGTCAGCAACTCAATTGATACAAGATAATTATGGGCATGTAACGAATTCGTAATAAATGTTACAGTTAAGTTTTTTAAGTAAAGTTATTTAATGTTTATTTGCCCTACATGTTTTTCTATAAAAATATTTATTTCCCTAGAAAACCAGAACTATTTTAAAATTTTGAACTTTAACTTTAATTTTAACTTTACAGTAATTTGTCTATAAAAGTATAAGTGATAGGAACCATTACCAAAACATGCATTGAAAAATGCCTTAGACTGTGGATCCATAGGATGCAGAACGGAGCCGCATGGAGAATATATGTAAAGAAAGTATGTAGAAAGTACTACCCGGCAATAAATAATGCACATCAAGGCTTAGAGAGAGAAAATCGGGTAGATTTTGGTTTATAGAGTATTGTCTCTGTCGCACAGCTGCCGAACACGTGCGAAACGTCACATACTAACTGAGTGACAGTGACAGCGCTCTACGAAACCGAACTGGCCGGCTGTTTCTTTTTAAACATCGATGTGCATTAATTAATGCCGGGTACTATATATTCCTTATAGAGCTTAAAACGGTTGGATCTTATTAATGAATTTTTTTGCAGCGGATATAGTATTACTATATGTGACTGGTGGCGATCGGACAGTTTTGTTTCGATGGGAAATCAAAACCAGAGTGAGCGACGTAAATGCACGGCCAGACCGTTAGTATGAAATAAATAATCTACACAATTTAGGAGAAGAAAATTATTATAAAGAGGAGTAAATATTCATGTCATCGTATGAATATTTTGATGTTTAAAAGTGTAGTGTATACGCTTATTCTAGGAGGTACCTAAAATTTTCTGCATCATTGAAGCATTCTTTATTTGAATGTTTGTTTCTATGTTCTTTATAGACCCCGAAACGGCTGGACCGATTTTACTGACATTTTCAGTCAATCTTAGAACGACTCAACGAGACTTTAAGGTTCGGTGGCAATCGGACCAGTTTTTGAACTGCTAATGATTTTCGAGTTTTGTTTAGAAGTCGAAACGAGACAGACAAAGCAACGCTTGGACGGGTAGCTAGTAATTTATATGAAGACGTGAAAATAAAATTGCGCCCATATATCCCAAATCAATTGAATTTAGAAATAAAAGAAATTTACCGAACTTAATAATTTAAAAATATTTACCGTAAATATTAAAAAAATATGTTTTTCACTTGACTCAAATTATGAACTGCGTTAAGCGTAAACAGACTTAAATCAAATAAATTCACATATTCATAATTTATTTCGTAATTCGTTATTCGTTCGTTATTCTTTTTTCTCTCAAGGTGTACAACGAAACTTCTTTATTACCTTACCAAGACCTTGATATAACAATTTTAATTTCAAAATGGAGGTCGAATCAATAAATTTGATAGAATTCTTTATTTTAAAAAATTGAAATCAAAAATGCAATATAAAAATATTTTGTGTTTTTCAAGTTAACCTTCGAGGAGTTCCCTCGTCTGGAGCCGATCCTGGCAGCACCATCAGGTTATGCTTATCATAAACATGCATTGTCATCGGGATTGAACCATTATGTATCCCATAACTACCACTATTGATCCATGTGCAAGACAGTTAAGAGTAGACTGCTCACAAAAATGTTTGCCCTTGGCCGAACCCAACTAATATCCGAGGTTATATTAAACATCTTTGCCCAACTCTCGGACCGCAAGGTTATGTTACGACACGTCAGCTTACTTGACGTATGTGTTAATAATTTATGCGAATGGAAGTATATATCCATACCTATACTATATATTCGAACGTCTATCTGTATGTTACGCTATCACGACAAATGTTTGTGTTAAAATTGAATAAATTTTTCAGTAGAAAAAACTTTGACAAACTATTTTTCTATGAGGTTCAGGAGGAGAAACATGATATTCCTTTACGAAAACCATGGGCGCAATAGTTTTTCCTCAAAGTATTAGAGAGGTTGAAGACCTCTGAATTACGGTATTTATTAGCTAAAGATGTCAAAAATGAAATCGTGAATACTCATGGTATGTAATAAAATCGCACTATTGTCTCTGAGTCGAATAATTGAATCCATAATTATCCAAGTGATTAAAGAATATATTTTCAAAATGATTCTATTTTCGCAAAACGCAGTGTCACACCAGCTACCTCTCTAAAATGACCATGAGTTAGACGTAAATTATGTTAAACTCACTTGTTCCGCTCCACCCGGTCATCGTTGAGAACTCTGTACTTGAAATTGTAGACGAGTACGTATACCTGGGACACACGGTCCGGTTAGGTAGGTCCAATTTTGAGAAAGAGGTCAGTCACCGAATCCAACTCGGATGGGCAGCGTTTGGGAAGCTGCGCGATATCTTTTCGTCCGAAATATCTCAGTGCCTAAAGACCAAGGTCTTCGAACAGTGCGTGTTGCCAGTGATGACTTACGGAGCAAAAACGTGGTCGCTGACTATGGGTCTCATAAGAAAGCTCAGAGTCACTCAGCGAGCTATGGAGCGAGCTATGCTTGATGTATCTATGTACGTGATCAAATCAGGAATGAGGAGATCTGTAGAAGAACCAGAGTTACCGACATAGCTCACCGTGTCGCGCAGCTGAAGTGGCAATGGGCGGGGCACGTAGTACGTAGAGCCGATGGGCGTTGGGGTCCTTAGGTGTTGGAATCGCGACATCGCACTGATAAACGCAGCACTGGAAGACCCACTAAGAGGTGGACAGACGACCTCAAAAAAGTCGCAGGGAGCCACTGGCTCCAAGCGGCACAGGACCGTGTGGTGTGGAGATCCCTTAAGGAGAACTATGTCCAGCAGTGGATTTCGATCGGTTGAACAAGAAGAACTACCTTTACGCGATAGACTGACGTTCTTAAAAATATCACGAGGAGCCGCTGGATTCAGGCGGCACAAGATAGTGTGGTGTGGAGATCTCATGAAGAGACTTATCTCCAGCAGTGGACGTCCATCGTTCAAGAAAGAAGAAGAAAAGGGATTTTTTCACCTACTTTATTTTCAGCTGTAACTCATAATATCATCACATCTATACCCAAAAGTCCCATGTCTTATACATGGGACTTTTGATCTGTATGTGATCGATTTACTCAGTCTACATAACAGATTTAAGTTATTAATACATTTTCAGGAACTACTTAACCTATTTTGATAGGACATTGGAGATAGAGGGCGGTGTGAAATAAGCTACTTTTTATATAATTCCCGCGGGTTCAGGATTTATGGGAAGAACACGGTGATTTCCTTGTGAAGCACAGCTAATCATATATATAAAAACTAATGGTCTGTATCTCCTTTATAGATTTTGAAACGGCTGGACCGATTTCAATTGAAATTTTCAAATAATCCTTAGAATCGTCCAACGGTTGTTCCTGTAAAGATTAGTAACGATCGGAGCATTTTCGCATAACTGTCATTCATATATCTTTGAATTAAACCCTGCAAAGCGGGCTGGACATACTAGTATTGTATAAAAATAATCAACTGTTAAATATTTATTTTATTATCATATTATTATACTTGTTACAGCAGATGATTCGATTTACAATGCATATTCATGCAAAAGAAAGAAATGCAACTATAGGATTGAATTTCTTAGACATAAAGTTTCGCGTACAGCTTTCACTTGATTTAGTATTCCTCATTTTATATTCATTTATTTACTTAGAAAGAGGTTTATAAACTGCATCCGTGAGTCACCAATGAATTGCGTCATAGCTGACTGATTAAATATATCGTTGTCACCCTATCACCATGCTAGTTATTTATATATATATTTTTTATTATATATGTATACATATATGCTGTATTTATGGAAAGTTCGTGTCATTAAAAGTTTAAATAACCTCTATGTGAACTATGTATTATTTCTGTTCTTGAAAGAAAAACGGGAATTTTTACATTCTATATGTCAACCCGGTATATAAGGTCCGATTGCATCGTATTTCGTTAAATATTGGTCTAGCAAATTAGCTGTGAAAGTTTAACAGAGAAATAGAAAGACGGACAAACTTACACATTTATTTTATTAGTATTGTTTCATCATTCTTCTGTTTTCATCCCACTCTAAGTGGGGCCGGCACATTATGTTTTCATCTACCATTGTTCTATCATTCGTCAACTTTAGTAGTACCCTTTTAGTAAGCACGTCGTACTTCACTATTCATCACCATATTTTTTTCCCTCCCGCTAATCACATATCCATCCATCCACATTTATATTTAAAACGTATATTATATATTTGTTATATTATATATTGTATATTTGTCACGTGACAAACATCACACCTAATTACGTATCGATACCTTAATGAGCACACTTATTGTTAAAGACATAAAAATGTTTCTGAACAAATATACTATAATTGGCACTGCAATAAAACTACTTCCCTTCCTTTCTACGCCACGCACCGAGCGCGCGTCTTTTATTTTCATCCCGAGTATTTCTCCATTTTCAACACCTTTTCGCGCTGTATTATTCACTTACACCTTATTAGTAAATGCATGTTAATATCGATTATATCATAATATTATCATCCTATCATGTGTAACTGCTATCTGCCTACAGAGGTCTTGAGTACCTACTTTGTTCACAAAACTTGAGAATATCAAATATAGAGATCACGTGGACATATGTTGGACGGATCTGGTTAAAGCTCTCAATTGGGTGAAGCCCCAATTGTTTTTCGCAAGGCAGTGGACAGGAGCGTTTTTGCGAAACACCATCAATTGTGCGCTTCCGAAATGGAGCCAAGATTTTGATCAAAATGTAGGGTTGCTATTTCACCAGATCGTATCCTTTTTAAGACAATTTTTATTAGTCGTACATCCTGTGATAAATATACCTACTATACTCCGTCAAGAGAGCACTTCACACTTTTTCAAACGATCGCTTCAACTATTTTCACACATGATCTTTTGTCTCTTGGATCCGGCCTCTCCTTGCAATCTAGTTGCAACAAATGCAACCCTCTGAATAACCTTTGGATTGGGGTTCACTTGCTATGTGATTATATGTCGTAACTGATATATATAAATAGCTGTTTCATCATTTTGATGAAAATTATAATATTTCCATGAAGGTTATATTTCCTTTCCCTTTTATACTATTAACATATTTTTGCATTGAGACCTAATTCAGTAATGTCATCTATATCATTCTTAACTAATTCGCCTTTAAAATGAGTTGAATTTGTAATGGCTCCTCATTATAATCGTCGATTATAAATGATTAAGCGAGAGCACGCTTATGTAGACGGCATACTTGGCTGTTGTCAATCATCTATGGTCGCCTACAACTCGGGAAATGTAGTTTTTTTGCACACGCATCGATGGGAAATGTTGCGTGTATGTTTATATGGACGTTTGTGTGGACACTTGTACGATGATTCTGCCGATCACGCGATCAATAAACATCGCCGTTAGTGAAGAGCAGGCATAATAAATCTTAAGGGTTAGAGTAGGGAAGTAGAATCAGAAAATCACAAATAGCGAACGGATTTTCAAAGCAAACGTAAGCTTCAGATTTTTCTCTTGTAGAAGCATTCAAATTTTCTAAATAATGATAAAACAATAAAAAAAGCATTCGTTTAATTCAATAATTTATTAAATTTAAACAGTTATATGAATATGTTTGATAGACTTGAACAATAAACTTGTAATTTTATAAAAAATAAAAAATAAAAAAATAAGCGTTAGCTTTGAAATTCACAATATTTTTCGTTTGTGTCGTTAAAAATCATTTCCACGTCTTCTTCTCACATTGTATTTATAGGTAAATACATGGAGGTCTAATAAACTATAAGTGTGAATTAACTTAAATCTAAATAAATTAAAATTAAAGAAATCCCAACATATCTAAATTCCATGTAATCAATACAGACATAAAAAACCAAAGATATACATTAAAATTATCCAAAAGGTGTTAAAATAGTTTTTATCTAAATTTTCGTCTAGACGCATATAGCAAAATTAACATATTTAGTGCAATAACAGTACGCGGAATTTTAATTTGACTTACAAGTTTGCTTGAATAAAGAATATTTTGAATTTTGAATATTAAGAGTAAAGTTTGTGTTTTTTGTTTGTAACTAACCCTCCAATGATTGAACAGATTGTGTACAGGTATGTCTTATTATTATATAAATATACCGCTCACATCGCGATAAAATCGAGTTAGCTTCGTTTCGGCAGAGTTGCATCCACCGTTGTCACGAACTGACTGGAGCGCCTGTGCGGTTCAAGTGAGGGGGTAGATCAAGAAAATAATGACTTTAGTACTCAGGAAAAAAATCAACGCGGTGCTCCGGTCAATTTGTGACGATGGTGGCTACAGCCAGGCAGAAACGTAGAACTTTATACAAAGGTAACTCGATTTTATTGCGATGTGACCCGTGTGTACATATAATAATCAGTATGATTCGAGAAAGGTCTAAACCCTAACACCTAGGCTAATAATAACTTGATTTTCGTATTTAAATACGTCCCTATTAACTACCATATTCTTTTTTAGATGACAATTGCAACACGAATGAAACCTTGGAACGCAGCGAATATACGAGATAGTAACAGATTTATAATTTTTAAGTAGCGTTTTAAAACAATTATATATCTTTGGTTCTATAATTATGTCATTGAATTCTAAGTTATACGTGTTAAAACTCTACAAAAAACATATAAATATTCTTAAGTTGTAAGTAAAACTAAATAAGATAACTGACTGGGAGAGATAGAGACAACCATAAACCAAATTAATACTTTCTTTCGTCATAACCACTTACATTTCGCATGTTTGTAACATTAGAATTAAAATTGGAAAATGGACTTGAGGCACAAGTATTCATAGTACCTGCAATTTAAAATTAAATTTCAATTGAAAAAAAGCAGTATCACTAAACTCATTGATACATCATTCATTTTATAGACATTATGTTTGCCTAAACACTTATTATAGACAGTATTCATAAAAACCATTGCTTTTCTCGTTCTTTCCTTAATACATAAACCCATGGGCGTACTTTTTAATATGTTTAATAATATACTGCAACTTCACTTAAAAAATCTCTTTGAATAAATCGAAAAACAAAATATTCGTGGTACAATTAAGTACTGGAAGCGTTAAATGTCATTAATGTCATATATCGACATTAAAACTTTGTTATAATGTAGGCACCTTAAGTGTCATATCATTTGTAGCCGTAGGAACATTTATCGTCGATCTGTTGTGACGCATATGGGATTTAACTAAATCCGAATTGACTAAAGCGGCCATCAAGCTTAGTTCTCCAGCTAAAACTGTAGCGCAAATGAGAGATCCTAACCTGGCTGAGTTTTCAGCGGGACGCACACCAGCCCCTTTTACGCCAAGAATCTCAAGACATGCTCCCTGTCCTGTAAGTACAGTACCGCCACCGACTGTGCCTACTTCTAGACAGGGCATCGTGCAAGTCACGTAGAGATCGTCCCTATTATCTCCACAAATTTCCATGCTTGTTGAGCAATTGCTACTCGTAACGTTCTGCGCAGGGTCTTGACCAGTTGCTATAAAAATAGCTGTCACCATGTTAGCGGCATGAGCATTATTACCTCCGATGGAACCCGCTAATGCGGAACCTGACAAATTTTTAATTTTATTGCACCGTGTCATAGTTTTCGCATCAGTTTTTAGGATTCTCTTTAAATTTTCTGCTGTGATTGTTGTCTCACAAACTACTCTTTTGCCTCTACCTTTTACCCAATTAATGGAAGCTGCTTTCTTATCTGAACAATAATTGCCGGAAAGACTGATTACTTCCATGTCCGGGAAGAAGTTTTTAAGTAATTTAAGAGCATTTTCGGCACCTTTCGAAACCATATTCATTCCCATTGCATCTCCAGTAGTAGCCCTAAATCTCAAGTATAAGGTTGCTCCGTCAACACCTACATGAACCTCTTGAAGACGGGCAAATCTTGATGTTGAATCAAAAGCTTCTTTTACTAGTGCGTAGTTATCTTTATTGTCTAACCACTGACGACATTCGTGGGCACGTACAACGTTTGGTAATTTTACAGCAGGTGCTCGTGTCATACCTATATCTTCTACAACACTAGTTACACCTCTTGTGCCAATGGCTTTAGCCCCTCTATTAGTAGAAGCAACTAATGCTCCTTCAGTTGTAGCCATAGGAATCATATACGCTTTACCATCAACGACCAATGGTCCCGCGTACCCAACTGGAATACCAACATATCCGATAACATTTTCACAGCACGCATTTAAGACTTTGCTATAATCGTAATTTAGATATGGTAGTTTATTCACCGCGGCCTCTGTTTCGAACCTGGATGATATAATTTTTCTACGTAATCTCACACCTCTCAATGGATCATCTAACACAGTTTCGAGTGTATGCATTGGAATATGTGACTGTTCTACAAGCATGACAACTTCTTCATCACTCAGTGAAGTGCAGATTCCTTCCGACCGATATATTTCGAGACATTCTGCCATTGGACGTTTTTTAGAGTTAAGTCTAGCAACCGAAGAGCTGGGAGAAAGTGAGGGCCATTCTGTTGCATCCCAATCAAGTAAAACATCTGTTTGCGTTGCTGTGTTAGATTTTAAGTCCTCGCCGAGAGAGAATATTTTTTTATCGTTATGCTGTACAACCTCTTTAACGGTCAAGTCATTCATGTCAATAATCCAGTTCCTTTGTTCCTCGAAAAAGATGAATTTTATTATTAAAGCGCAAAGTAATGTCGCAATTACTATATAATCAGAGCTTACAGAAAACCATTTTACGTAAGAATGAAACATAATATTATCATACGACCCCGACTTAAATTCATCTGTTAACGAACCTTCTATCATTCCACTCTCTCTGGTCCAAGGCCACCTACTAGTTAGATGCACGCACAGTAATCCTGCGGCCATGATCAGTTTGACTCTTTGCACAACGGGATTCGGCTTTAAATCTTCTTCAGAAAAAGGACTATCCGGTGCAATATCTTTCCTTCCTGACGCAAAATCAGCGACGAGTGATAAGCAAGCCGGGTAGAACGTTACAAATACTAAATAATCGACTAATAAGGCCAAACATGCGAAAGTGCACATGTGTTCTAATCTAGGAACACCTGATAAGCCACCAACACCGACGAGGAGAACCGCTAGAAATGTATCTAACGTCGCTGTCGGCCCGAGCAAGGAAAGCGCTTTTCCCACTCGCTTACCCTGATCCTCTCCCGCGCTCCAACCAGCTCTCGCCATTCTTGCGCCTCTAGCTACATCAGCAACCAAAAGAAACAGGAATGGGGCATCCTTAATACTTGCTAGTTCGCTCCAGAACAAACTTGCCAATGCCGACGTGAATATGAAACTGGCGAAGGTGGAGAAAACACCCGCTAAGATAAGGAGATATTTTGATGCGATTTTTTGAAGGTTTGAGACCTGGTAATAAGCGTAGAGTAAAGCAGTGCAACGGACAAATGTCATCACAACCGCATCAGCCGCTTGGTATTCCGCTTCCAGGCCTGGACAGGCTCTGGCCCATCCTGCACAGCAGTCCGGACGTACCCCACTTCCGTGCCGTTCTACACTGGCTGCACAGGCCAGGAGAGCCAACGTAGCTACTATAACCTCCCATTGATGTTTGGCACAAAATTCCCCGTGCGCTCCCCACACTTTCATTTTGTTTACTGCGCTAGCCTACTAGTACGCAGTTACCTGTGGACAAAAAGTTTAGTTAGACTTGGTTAAAATAGCATATTATTTTATGGATGTAAAATTTAAAAAAGGAAATTTAATTTTATCTTGGAATTCATTAAGTTACAAATACGTTAAAGTTAAAAGTCCTTAAGTAATTTTCTACATAAACGTTCATTTGTCATTCATTCATTCATTTAATTTTCATCCTTCTGTAGGAATGAGCAAAACTTGGAGTTCTTTGTTTACAAGGATTTTCGAACCTAAGTAGACCTGAACCTAACTAGTTTAAGTTTGACGAAAAAGTAATAGGAGAAAGACATGATAATATTACTTTAGAAAAATCTGCAGATCAGATTACTCAATAATGTGGTTCTCGAATAAACTGAACTGTTTTGAATATTTTAACATACTACGATTTTCGTAATATGCATAGCATACTATGTCCATAAAATAAGACACTTAATATTACTAAAAGATCTTACATTAAAATGTAATGGATCTATGATATCTATAAATTAATATATGAATGAATATAACTTTATGTATTCATTGAATTCTTTGTTTTTAAAAAATAATATCTGCATATTGAATCTTTAGTCTAGTTTCAGAGTTTAGTACTATTGTGTAGTTTTTCGAACTGACACTATTTATACACTACCCACAAAAATTATATTCGTTGAAGGACACTGACACAGAATCAACAAAACATTATATTTATACTTTAAAAACTGAGAAAGTACAATAGTGGCACAAATAATATTAGATTCAAAGGCTATTCAAGTTACTCGTCGTCACTGTTCGTCATGAATCTTTACGTACTGAAGACTAACACGAGGATGTGACCATACGGCCTGGCTACAGGCAACAAGTCCGTTATGTAATGTTAAGAAAAAACTATATAATTGTTCTGGGTGTAAGTTTTACTGTTATAGTTATGACCATAACATTTAATGAACTATTGTTTATTCATTAACATGCAATGGATCTGCCGATTATAACATGTGCCGCTTTTCCAGGCTAATTGTTATTATTCGATCAATCTCTCTTCTCCTGATAACTGAGTAGGGAGGTGACTTGCGAGTGGAAAATATGTTTTTTTTCCTTCAAAATAAATCGATTACAAAATGACTATTTTTAATAATCTACTTTTTTTGAATATTTGAAAATTTACTTTATTTATATTAATAATTAATTAGGATAAGTACTAATTCAAGTGGATTAGTACGAAGAAATAACAGAGATTCGCTGCTTGAGAAATTCATTAAAATAATAATTAAAAATCGATTATAATAATAAAATAAATCGTTGAATACAAAATCTATTATTTTTTCACATCCCTATAACTGAGTGGTAGGTAATTAGATTCGAGAACGACTACGGTAGACAAGATCTGAAATGATATTATTGATTGTGTGGTTTTATCTCGAATAATTCTTGAAGTATTCAATAAATAGCCTAATGCTCCTAATACGTATTTCTGCACGAAAGAAACAAAAGCACGAGACGCGTGAAGTCAGATGGAGGGAGGGTTTAGTTAAGTTTGCGCAGCTTAGTTTCGGCCTACATAGTTAAACACATTTCACATAGGCTACTTCACCACTAGTAGCGATGTGTAGCTATGTCAGGGGTTCGCCAGCATAAGACCATCATAATTGCATTCCAGGCGATTTTTTTAGCTTAGCTAGCATAGTTTGTTATAGACATTCGATGTTATACACTTCACGCAAGCATTTAAAAGTAAAGTAGCGGCCTGTTACATACCCACTGCTGGGAATAGGTCTCCTCTCTCCATTTTTGGAAAGAAGGGTTGGAGCTAAGACCTACCACACTGCTCCAATGCGGATTGGTAGGTTACACATATCTCCAGAATTCTCTAGAGATATGCAGGTCTCTCGATGTTTTCCTTCACCGAAAAGCGTGTGATAAATTGCAATTATCAATTAGACACATGAGTTTTAATAGAAAAACTCATTGGTGTCTGCCCGGTTTTAAACTCGTGTTTCCCTCGAAAGAGTCGCACGTTCTCACCGCTGGGCTGTCACAGCTCACGCATTTAAAACTAGTTCATAATTATTAAATTTTCTGAATCTGAATTCCTAAGAAATTTAGTCTTACAAATTATAAAAGGGCTTCACAGGACGCAACTTTAGAGCGACGATCATCCACGCTAGTTGAGTTTATGGGCTTTACTCTATGCACTTCGCATTCTGTACGATGTTTATGCGCTCGCTTCTCCTGCCTGTTGACAATGTTAAATCGATTAAGGTAATACTATATTTATTACTAATATTGTATGATGGATAATGTTAGCTACGGCCGGGATTCGACTCATGATTCTAACGTTCTCTCATAGAAAATGTTACCAAATAATACGTCACCAACAGATAACCGTACGACTATAACATATTGGACACGCTAAACAAGTATTGACAGTTTAATTTAATAATAATTTGGAATCATTAAGCCAGGTTGATTCTACCACCAGTTTGGAACGCTGTCCTCCACTGAGAAGAACTGGCAAGAAACTCAATGGTTGCTCTTATCGCGAATATTAACTATTTGACGTTAGATTCTAACAACACGAAATACTCAATATCGTTAACCAAATCAACACACAACGTCACAGCCCTTTAAAACGTATGGACACCTTGAGAGGTGGTATTGAACTGACTAAACTGTTGAATGTCGCTTGCGAACAAGACTCGGGTCACAATATTTTACCCTCATTCATTTGGTTTTATTCCTCTACCCACCAAATGACAGATAACATAATATTGTAGACAAAATACTTCCTCATTATTATTCTATGCATATTAATGTATTTATTTATAATATATAATTTATATCTGATTATTATAATTACGTCTAACAATTATACACGTTATACCGAGTCACCGTATAATATCTGACAATATCTAACAATAAAAAAAGCAAAAGTTTCGCGTAAAATCCTTCGTCTTACAATTTTACATAACGTAGGCGATACACACAAATAAAAACGAGGCGGGTGAAAGTAGTGAAAGTGTTGAGAAAATATCGTCAATAAATCCGCATACTGTAGTGTTATGTGATTTCTAATCTTGTACGTAAAATAAAACAAGTAAATTAAAAAAAGCTTTTAACAAAAGCTTTTTACAAAATTTTACGTCCCTACTGTTAACCGTTGAAGAGTTCTCTTGTTTGAGTCAATACTGGCAGCTGCTTCAGGTCATACTTATCATTAACATGCATTGTCATTGCGATTAGAGCAGTATCTGTAATTTCAGCTCAATCGGATATCGGGGAGTCGTCCAAATTTAACTTACGAGATTCCACCTTCACATACATACAAGGAAATTTAAAATAAAAGCTTTTAATAGTTAGGCCGATAGTTCATTGATTGTTATATGTAGTTTGCTTGATAAAAAAATAACATTGTTTTTGAAAAAAAAATTAATATAAAATGAACTTAACAAAAACGTTTTTATTTACGCCCTAAAAAGATAAAAATAAAATTTAAGTAAATCACATTTAACCTATTCATTTTCCAATTACTTTACAAGTTTAATTGTTAATAATAGGAATTAAAATTAATTAAAGAATAGGATTTAGTCTCCGTGCTGCACGATATAATTTTGAATAATGTTTTTCTTTAAAATTTTTTCTATCAACTTATTACGTCATTACATAATTTAAATATAAAAGCTTTTATAAAAGCTTGTCTCAAGATTTACCTATGTAGATCATACATACGAGTAGAATAAAAGCTTTTAAAAAAGCGCCAGGGAGCGCGATAATATATCAATTTATAAAGTTCGTCATTCGTTTGTGGGTTTCGGTATAAGATTCTATTAGGTCCTTACATATGAAATTGGCGTTTTCTATGGGAGGAACATAAAGTCGTTTTTTTTTTAATGAAATATATTTAATTAATCAAAGTATGTACTATTGCTATGTATGCACTTTTGCCATCTCATAGGTAGTTCATTGATCCCCTTACTAAAAAAACCATTCGGGCGGGAATCAATAAAATCTTTGAAGGCGGTTTGGACTGCCCCATCGGAGTTGAATTTTTTTCTTGCAAGTAGTTATCCAAATTGCGAAAAAAATGGTAATCTGTTGGAGCAAGGTCCGGAGAGTACGGTGGATGTCTAAGACATTCTAATTGAAGCTCCTCTGATTTGGTAGCCGTCTGTTGTGCAGTGTGTGGTCTAGCGTTGTCCTGAAGCAGCAGTGGCCTAGAGCGATTGACCAGCCTCGGTTGTTTAGCAGCTAGCTTTTCCATCATGGTTTGCAGTTGCTGACAATAGATATCTGCCGTAATCGTCTGGCCAGATTCAAGAAAGCTGTAGTGAACGACACCGGCACTAGTCCACCAAACACTTACAAGCAACTTTTTTTTAGTCAATTTTCGCTTAGGGCAGGATTTGGCTGGTTCGCCAGGGCTCAGCCATTGCGATGAGCGCCTCCGATTATCGTAGAGGATCCACTTTTCATCACAGGTAATGATTCGATTTAAAATTCCTTCATTATTGTGCCGGTTGAGTAACGTAACGCAGCAGTCGACGCGCGTTTGTCGGTTTGCTTCACTCAATTCATTTCCCCACCTTTCAAGCTTTTTCACCTTCCCAATTTGCTTCAAGTGGATTAGAATAGTTTTATCACTAACACCGGAGCCTGCAGCTAACTCGGACCTGGTTTGCGATGGATCCGCTTCCACAATAGCCTTCAATTCTTCATTATCAACTTTGGTCTCCGGCCGTCCACGAGGCTTGTTCTGCAGGTCGAAATTTCCAGAACGAAAACGTTGGAACCAATAACGCACTGTGTTTTCTTTTGCGACACCGTCACCATACACATCATTAATCCTTCGAGCCGTTTCTGCAGCACTGGTGCCACGGTGGAACTCATACTCGTAAATAACGCGATATTTCATGTTTTCCATTTTGTAAACAGAGTGGCACAAAGAAAAAAACAAAAAAAGAAAAAAAAATGAATTAGGGGGTTTAAAACACAAATGCATGAGTAAATAGCTGTATGAATTTCAATTTGGAATTCCTAACCATAAAGGTAATATTTGAGATCAAAGTGGCCAGTACGACAAAACGCCAATTTCATATGTAAGGACCTAATATAATAAAATTCCACAATCTACTTTAACTTTACCATTACAGCAGTTTAAAAATACTATTAAAAAATGCTAATTCAAAAAGCATAGACGATAAGAATGCGTGGATATAGCTTCTCTTCATCCCTGTACAAGACATTAATAACTATATGTAACTAGTCATAAGAATTATAGTTTGGCAAGAGCAACCGCAGAGTTTCTTGCTGGTTCTTCTCGGTAGGAACAGCTTTCCGAACCAGCAGTAAAGTTGACGATTCAAAAGCACTTGTTTACAAGTTTATTTGAATAAAGAATATTTTGAATTGAATTTGAATATAGTAGAACCTCGATAAGTTAAAACCCATAAAAACAAAAATATTTTATGTTATTGAGTTTTTAGCACATTAAGGGTTTTTTATCAGTGTTTGTTAGTTAATACATAGCTATTTGTATTAGTAACGCGAATGCGCCTGATGAAGTGGTAAATCATATATACATGTTATATAAAAATTGAAATTTTAACTTTGGCTACTTTTATCACACAAAGAGATGGTTCCTAGACATCGATCGAAAATTAATGAACAATTCGGAAATGCCATCGTAAGAACAATTTTATGGAATTCCTAATAAACGGTAAATATAAAAAAGGAAAGTAACGGCCCGTTACAATCCCACTGTTAGGCATAGACCTCCTCTCTCCCTTTCCAAGGAGAAAGGTTGGAGCTAAGACCTACCACGCTGCTCCAATGCGGATTGGTAGGTTACACATATCCCAAGAATTATTTAGAGATGTTACAGGTTTCCTCACGATGTTTTCCTTCAACAAAAAGCGTGTGATAAATTGCAAGATAAGTTTTACCAGAAAACTCATTGGTGCCCGCCCGGGGTGTTAACTCGTGATCACTTCTAAAGACTCTAACGGTCTACCCGGTGGGCTATCACAGCTAAATGTGCCAGCAATTAACGCCGATGTTTTTTGAACATGTATTCAAAAATATTGGCAGATAGTTTTAGTTACAGAGTGCGCCGAAACATTTATTTAAATGTTATAGAGGTTGTGCGATTAGGTTCGAAAGGTTTGAAGATATAGAGATTTTGGGGCATGAGGAGACAGGAGTAAATTAATTTTTGAAATTACAGAGGTTATAAAGTTATCAAGAATTAAGTTATTGAGGTATATGATGGAATTATTCTGCTATAATCCGCCTTTGGTAAGAAATTCTATTTAATGCTAAGTGTAGGCATCAGAAACCGTTCTCATGCCTTATACCGGTGCCAACAACACACACGATGATGTCAACGATCGTTACGCTCCGTGGCCGTATTGTGCGTTGCGATTTTGTCGTGGAGCATATTTTCCAATAATGCCGCGGTTACAGGGCTAGGAATTATTTACTTATTAAATTTTCTCAAAGTCTGGAATCCCGACGGCATAATAAATTTTACTGCGGTTTACAAAAACACTAATCTTACTAATAAAATTCTCGTGTGACAATATTAGTTACCATATTCTGACTTTTATGAAATTTTATATTATATTATTATTCAATAGGTCTGAGGCTATCGACTATATATAATCGGCTACTATGTATTTTTCATACTCATAAGTGATAAAGGTTAGCTGGTAGAGATCCCTTTTAGGGATAAGTCCGCCTTTGTACGTGTGGTATTTTTTTTCTTTCTTATTTTTATATTTTTTATGTTTGTACAATAAAGAGATAAATAAATAAATAAATAAAGGTCCACTCCTAACATTTTTTAAATATCTTTTGATTAATTTGTTTTATAATGTAAACTAGAAAATGTCTGTATTGATTGATCGAATTTCTCTGAATCTACTGAACGAATTTTCTAATCCGTTCAGTAAAAACTTTAAGTGCAATTCTTGAGGAAGGTGTAGGTTGATAACACCATTACCTTAGAATACGGCAGTTCTATACTAAGAATAAGCAAAATAACATATAAGATACTTTATCATTCCTTTATATTATAGAACTTCTCGAAATAAAATTTAGATCTATGAATAATTATCAATTTTATGAACTGCTTGTCATTGTGTACATATAAGTCTAAAACGTTTGCTAATTGTCACGAGGAGGAAAAACATGGGTAAAAACCCATGAAAACAATCTTACAGTACAGAATGGTCTATAAATACTTGTATGACTCGATAGCGTTCCCGGTACGCGCGATTGTATCTCGGAACAACAATGAGATCTCATGATTTAACGTTAGATGAGTCTTGGGGGAACACACATGTAGGCCGTGATATTATATAGATGACGTATTTTTCTTTAAATGTCCTTAATTTTCCAGAAACAATAAATTAATTTACTTTCCACTTCAAAAGATCTATATTGATACATATTAGCACTAAGCTATGTTAGACAATTGATAAATTTAGCAAAAAAATGTATGATTTATTTATTTATTCGGATTTTCAACAGCATTACACGATAAATCCAAAATATATCCAATAGAATGTTAAATTAAGTATGAAGTACCAATTATAGAAGAACACATCATTCTTAGTTACAAAGTCACAAATTATAAACCTAAAAATAAACACTAAAGAATAATGTTAACAGAAAAAATGGAGAAAACAACAACATTAAGGCTCAACTATTATAACTATGAAATTAAAATTTTGGGTCATTTTTTCATGAACGATGAAAGCCCATCGCAGCTAATGCCCGGCGATAATGTGTCCTTTGTGCCGATATTTTATAAGCGAGATACGTGATATTGGGGTACTCTGCCCCTGTTTCGTTCTAGAAAACTTGGTCTTGAAGAACGGACATGGAATGCGAGGAGGTTTTCGAGGTACGTTATTACTTAATCTACTAAAAGCATAAGCATGATGACAAATTATAATCGGAATATTTGAAATTTTAGCGCTAAAATTCACTGAATCAGATACCATGTGTCTGATGTGATCAAGGCAAATTACAATTGGAATATTTGGAACTTAGTGCTAAAATTAGAAATCTATATGTTTGTTGTAATCAACGAGAAAAGGCGCTCAATTAAAAATCTGTGCTTGCTTCGTGTGATCAAGACAAATTATGATCGGAATATTTGTAATTTTAGCGCTAAAATCCACTGAATCAGATACCATTTGTGTCTGATGTGACCAAGGCAAATTACAATTGGAATATTTGGAAATTAGTGCTAAAATTAGAAATCTATGTGTGTGTTGTCATCAACGAGAAAAGGCGCTGAATTAAAAATCTGTGCGTGCTTCATGTGATCAAGACAAATTATGATCGGAATATTTGTAATCTCAGCGATATAATCCTCTGTAATTAACAAAAACATATGTTTTTTGTGATAAAGCTGAATTACAATCGGAATATTTGTGAAATCGGCGTAATACTCTACTTTAAACAAAAGTAATAATAAAATTATTTTGCTATAATCCGCGATACATCGCGGATGATATGTATCGCGGATTATAGCAAAATAATTTTATTATTACTTTTGTATTATGGATCTCCGCAAAGTAACGCCTAATTCTATAAATTACTCTACTTTAATATAAAATTTAAGATGCTTGATCTGGTTAAGATAAATAACATTCAGAATATTTTGAAAACCCAGTCGATAACAGTCACACTGTGAGCTGCTTATGCTGACCATAGTGCAGCCTAGTGCAGATCAGGTATAGCTAATTATCAATAATGAATTTCCTACATAATCCCTTGGGCCTAACTAGGAAAAGAGATCTGTTCTAAGTTCATGAATGCTTTTTTTATCTTATCTTGATATTTAAAGTAGATTAATTTGCATGGTAAAGAAACTTGTATATTTTAAGAAAGATGTTAGGATATGCGTAATTTTCCAATGCTCATCTGAGTAACGTGTTAGTTCTAAGACAGAATCTTTCTCTCTAAGAAGAACGGAAGCCTTTATCCAGCAGTGGGATAGCAACGGGCCGATGTAGAAATTAATAAATGCCTCTCACAGGGATTCAACGCAAGACTACAATATCTTCGAATGTGCAGCGCAGAAGTCTCACCATGGTTAGGTAACGTCCTGCTTAAGTCCGTCCTATTTATGGTCAGACCCACTAGTATCTAGAAACTTCGTGCTAAGCATTAGCCCTATGTAGTCATGGCTTATAAAAAGAGACGTTACTAAGACAAGCAATAAAAAAGTAATGATAAAATTATTTTGCTATAATCCGTATCCGATGAAGTAAATGTGTAAATGTATAGTGGACTATCCGTTTTTTCATAACCGATACATGCAGGATTCGTAAAAAAACACGTGCACAAACCTCCACCACCGCCATCACAATACACAAGCACTACACACGTTCACTATCACAAACTCAACAATCGTTTCGCCCCGCAAGCGAAGCATCATCAGAAGATAGCCTCAACGACAAAATCGCAAAGTGAGGTTTGTGCGTGCGTTTTTTTCTTACGAATTCTGCATATATCGGGTATGAAAAAACGGATAGTCCACTATACATTTAGCACTATATATATTTTCTATTTACTGTATAACGGATTATAGCAAAATAATTTTATCATTACTTTTGTATTATGGATCCCCGCAAAGTAACGGCTAATTCTATAAATTACAAAGACAAGCAATATTAGAAATTCAATTGCGTGTGAACAAGCCTACTATAATTTAAAGGCTTCAGAATTCGCAATAACCTTTATTTCCATGACTAAGACCTGGCGTCTTTAGAGCTAATACAGTTAATTGACAAGACCACAATGGACGAATGGTAACCACAATAGCGCTCGCCCTCACGGCACGCGACTAATGTTTGCGTCGTGAGTGACAGATTTGCGCTACCACAATCACACGACATACTGATGAAACATGAGTTTAAAATATTTCACACCACGAGTATGATGATCTAATCTAAGCATACATTAGTATTAGATGTAGACTGAGACATTTTACGAGAACTATGACGTCATTGCTTTCAGCAGGCCTAACATGAACATCTTGTTGCGACTCAATTGAAGACGTAAACTAAATTGTTTTGCTTTTCCATACAATGACGTCTTAAAGACGCACAATTTAAGTCGTTGCCGAATGAGCGTTCGGAATGCGTCCTAAAAACATGTGAGTAAAAGAGACAGAGTTATCTATAGTTCATATAACGTTATCCTTTTCAAACATTACGACCCCAATGCAATCCACACTTCATGGTACGAAAAGAAAGCGCTTTGGTTTAGGTACTGAGTTTGAATTGAATCGCTATCTAAAAGTTCATGATAGCCCTATAGATCTCGATCTGTATACAGAATAGATTTGTGGTTCATGCTAAATGATAATTCTAAATCATCCCTTTACACGTATTGAGTAGAATATTCTTAAGTTTCATAAAGCATTCAATTATTTTTATATACCATATTTTAATGACAATACATATATTTATTACGGAATCGTTACACATTCGTCGTTATCTAGTGTTATTTGTGTCGCTTACATCAATCACGAACTCGTAAACTAAATAATTAAAATACTTTATAAGCGAGTTTCTCGTTAGGCTTAGGTCGATCTTATAAGGTCGCATGCGCAGAGATAAAAATCTAAGCATGAATTTGTAACAGATCTAGACTCATATCAAAATAAGGAAAGTAATGCAAAGAACTAAATAATTCATAGAATTAGGCGTTACTTTGCGGAGGTCCATAATACGAAAGTAATGAAAATATTATTTTACTATAATACGCCATATAAGAAAATATATATGTATAATGCTAAATGTAAAGTTTTCTATCCATTTTCATATCTGACACATGCAGAATTCGTAAGAACTCATCCACTACCCACCACCAATAACACAACAAGCGCTGCACACATTCATTGCTACTATTTCAATAATAGTTTCGCCTCGTAAGGAAATAAGCTTTGGGATTATGTCATTGAGACTATCTCCTGACAATGCTTCGGTTACTGGGTAAAAGATTGTCGAGATTGTGTGGCTGGTAGGCATGAGTTTTTAGGAATTCTGCATGTATTAAGTATGAGAACGAATGGTACACTCTACATTTAGCAATACATATATTTTCTTGTATCGCGGATTATTGCAAAATAATATTTTCAGTACAGAACTAAAAACAGCATGTATTTGTAAAATACATTCGAAAAATATTGAATCGGAACACTATATTCATACTAATATTATAAATGCGTAAGTCAGTTAGTCTGTTACGTTTTCACGGCAAATTCGATGGAGCAATATTTATGAAATTTGATGTACTCAAAGCTTATCTACAAGGCTAATGTCTGCACGGATTTCTGTACCGTTTGTACTAAAAGATAGAGTTATGCTGGGGAAAGGTTTAGGTTACTAATAAATTTTCCAAAAAGGCGCAAAAATACCTTTGTGACACACTGCTTTTCATGTGAAGCCGCGGGCAAAGGTAGTATAGGATACAAAAAACCCGTTTTGCCTTTCGGGAACAGGGGAAAACACATTTGGTATTATTAACGGTACATAAACGCTTAAGGGCGAACGAAGACACGTCCATATGGCCGTGCGTCTGTAAAATGGACGGTTGCAAAAAACGAATAGAAGAGAGTAATCATCGCGGATTAGAGCATAACAAATTTGTCATCATGCCTTTATAAAGTTGAAACATTTGTAAAAATATTTTGTTGTAAAAGAAGAATACAGGTGAATAATACGCTTTGATCATCGCGTATGCAGGGCATTACGTTACGTCACGTTACATTACGAAACGTTCGTAAAATAGATTTTTGTAAAAGAAGAATAGATGAAAATAATCCGCAACGCTCATCGCGGATTAGGGCATAACAATATCTTGGGGTGCAGGCGACTCGCCGAAGTCCGTCGCATGTCGCCCTAACGGAGACCTCCGAGCTTTCCGAACGGGTCTTATCGGACTCAAGCTGGAATTAGGTCCCCGAGGCGGTCGATGCATCTGGTGCTCACGATGCATCGATTAGCCGTAGGAGGGGCCACTGCTTAGAGAGGCTCCGACCCAGAGATGGCGCTCTCCAGGGTACAGAGCTGCTGCTGGCGGGAATGGGGGCAATGTGTACAACGTTACCCTGTCCCCGCCACTAGCAGCGTGGTGGAGCACTGTCAGGATTTTAGTCGGTGAGAGTCCGACATACCCACCGCTCGTCCCCGACGGGCGGTGACGACCCATAATTCTCATAAATAATCGGGTTTTCCTGACAAATAAAAAACAATGTCTTCATTACCTTTTATAACGTTGAAACTAAAGCGCAGTTTTTTAAATTCGATCGCCGACCGTGACGAGTTCCCCTCACACTAAAGATGCTATTAAGCTATCTACAAATTGAGCACAAACGTCGCCAAACCCCGGTCCACCAATCGATGTGTTTACCATTTAAGTGCTGTGACACACATGCAAACAGTTTGTCAACCGTGTCACAAGGAAGTGGTTCTAAATTCAGGCCGGGTACGTTCTTTGATATGCACGTTCACACGTCATAGTCTAAGTACGCTGTAGTGCAGTGTAAATGCCGGGTTTATAAGTGTGATTTTAGTTAGTTTCACTTGTACATATATGTTTGTTTGTAGGTAAACGAATACTTTGAACTCTATTTTTAGCCACTCATATAACGATAAAATAAGTACATTGAGAAAAAATTGCAAAATATTCGGACACTAAGGTATAGTACCCGACATTAAATAATGCACATCGATTTTTACAACGAAACAGCCGGCCAGTTCGGCCAGTTGCGCTGACACTGTCATACACGGGTTCGTCAGTCTGTGCGACAGAGACAATGCTCTATGAAGCAGAATACAGCCGATTTCTCTCTCTTAGCCTCGATGTGCATTGCCGGGTACTAAATGTTTGAATAAATCACTCAATATAGCAAACACCTATGGAGGCATCATCTTGGTTTTTTTTTCTAGTAATGAGACCTTCCTTCTATTCCTTCATAACTTTTAACAATGAACAGATATGAATTTATTGTAAAATATATCTATTATCATTGACTCTATTACTAGACAAAAAACCAACGCGATCCCACCATAAGTGTTCACTGTACGGCGCGATTTATTTGAAAATACCTCAAGTGTCCGAATATTTTCGTGAGTCACTCACTGTATATCGCCCCAAAATTAATTGAAAGCTTTTATTCAGCATTCCGTGTATGTATCTGAAGATGGAATCTTGCAATTTAAATTTGATCCACTTCCCGGTGTCCGATTGAGCTGAAATCTTACATACTGGTGCAGTCCTGATGACAATGCATGTTTATGACAAGCATGGCCTGATTATTCCAGGCTCCTGATGATGGAACTCCATAACGGTTAACAGTAGGGACATGAAATTTTGTTAGAAGCTTTTTAACTTGATTTGTTTTAACAATAATACTAATATTTTTCGTTCCACCTATATTAAGAATTATTTTTAATTATACAGTCCGATGCAGTGGCGCAAAGTACACACTGCAACCTCTGCATTGCGGAGGGGTGCTGCTTGTCAAGGGGCGCGACCCGGGGTGATGAAAAATAAGGAAAGAACGATAATTTCTTTAAATTATCTAACATTTTTTTATGGTATATAAAGAAATAAATAAATTAGTAAAAATGCAGTCCGTTTTCACACGTTACTCTATACAATGAATATTTCTGCTTTCATTATAATTATCTATTAAGCTATAGATAAGAGGACACGAGTAGTTCGGAACAGTTGGGGGAACAGGACGGAGGATACTGGAGCAGACAGGACAGCACAGACTACGCTGCGAGGGAGGGGGCACTTTGTTTAACTACGCTCTTTATAAAACCGTGTTTTTTAGTTTTATTTGCTTACACGTCCTTTCATACCAGGTTAAGGCATACATATGCTCAACTCCTAATACCTATCTCATTAACATACATTTAAGATACAACGCCTTCGCCGGCGAAAACGAGGTCCCAGTATTCTGACGTCGGTCGGTCGTGGCTTCTCGCCACCCTTCCGACGTCACAATGACTAATCAAAGTCACACCATCTGCCCTCCACTACGCCCCAAAGTCGCCCTAAGCCGTGGTCCGGCCTCACAGGAGGCACCCTTAGGAGGACGTTCCCCTACTTTAGTACAGCTTCTGCGCTTCGCAACCTCAACGATGCTTCTGCGCTAGCCCGTACCCGCCCGGTGATGCAGGTAAAGCCGTTAAGGCTAACAGCATACAGTCAGTTCGAAAAAAACCATACATTTAAGAGTCACTCTGAATATTTCTTAGAAACAGAACGATGATAAAATTACCGTCTAGATATGTTTGGAGCGATACCATATATAGTAGTATGTAAAATCTATGCAAATATTCAATTTTTATGACGCTAATAAATTGCATTTATCATTTATTTTCTAATTTATTTCTAACCTTTAACGCCTATAACATACTGTACTGCTGAAATATATTCGCGAGCTCTAATCAAATTGAAGAAAAGTATTCTTAGGTGTGTAAGGGGGAGGCTCGTCCCAGTCAGTCTCCTCAATTGTCAACCTCACCTGCACGCGGTGCACCCTGCAGATCAACCGACGAGGCTCTGGCGCCGATAAATGGCGGTATAACCATTTCATTTTGCTGACCTTAAATACCAGATTGACAGTGGGCAGCAGCACTGTCGGTGCAAAATGGTCAGCACTGCGATCACCAACCCGCATGCCAAGCGTGGTGATTATCGGCAAAACCTTCATGGCATCACAACATTAACCACAGCCCCTAGTTCCCGGCAGCTCCGCTATTCCCAGCTCTGGCAGCGGTTTGGGTAACGGCGGGGCAGGGGGTGTCAAGAATCTCCGGAAGAGATTCCGCTGCCAACCCCGACGACTGGACCTGGCAACGTACAACGCACGCACTTTGAGGGAAGACGAAAAGATACTCGAGCTGGAAGAAACAGTAAGCAAGTTGCGGTGGGATGTGATAGGATTATCCGAAGTCCGAAGAGAGGGGGAGGATACGATGATCCTAAAATCCGGCAACTTGCTTTACTACCGGGAGGGAGAGCAACAGTCCCAGGGTGGTATCGGGTTTCTCGTCCACAAGTCCCTTGTCAACAACATTGTTCAAGTCGAGAGTGTGTCGAGCAGGGTCGCGTGCCTTATACTCAGAATTACCGAACGGTATTCGCTGAAGGTCATACAGGTTTACGCACCGACATCGGCACATCCGGACGAGGAGGTAGAGGCCATGTATGAGGATTTATCTAGAGCCATGCATGCCTCCAAAACCTCCTACACTGTTGTGATGGGGGATTTCAACGCAAAGCTGGGCAAGCGAAACGGCACAGAGGTGAGAGTAGGGCAATTTGGATATGGGCAACGGAACCACAGGGGCCAGATGCTGGCCGATTTCTTGGAGAGAGAGGACCTCTACATGATGAATTCTTTCTTCAAGAAGCGGCCGCATCGAAAATGGACCTGGATCAGTCCCGACGGTTCCACGAGAAACGAGATCGACTTCATCATGTCGACCAGGCGTCATATATTCAATGATGTCTCTGTGATCAACACCGTTAAGACCGGGAGTGATCACCGCATGGTTAGAGGCACATTGAATATATGCGTACAGCTGGAAAGATCCAGACTGGTGAAGTCAACGCTCCGACCAACTCGAGCTCATATCCAAAACCCCGAGAAGTTCCAACTCGAGCTAATGAACCGTTTTGATTGCCTAGCTGACTGCGCTTCTGTGGACGATGCAAACAACAGGCTGGTGGAAACTGTTCATACGGTGGGGTCTAAATTTTATAAGACACACTGTAAAAGACCCAATAAATTCTCGACCCAGACTCTCAAGCTCATGGATGAGAGGAACGAAATGAGGCTACAGTCTTCAGTAGATGCGACGCGCTACCGTCTGATCAATAGACAGATTTCTAAGGCGCAGAAATGCGACCTGCGGCACTTCAACACTGAGTTCATTCGAGAGACTATTGAGCGTAACAGGGGCTCAAAAGTGTTCGCAAGAGATCTATCTATTGGGCAGCGGCAGCTGACGCGATTGAAAACCGATAACAGTAGTATCATTTCATCTCGTCCTGAGATTTTGAGAGAGGTTGAGAGGTTCTATGGGCAGTTATACACGTCAACACAACAACCTGTTGTCAATTTGGCAAAAGACCCAAGAGCCAAGTTGACCCGACACTACACCGAAGATATCCCGGACGTCAGCCTATACGAGATTAGTATGGCTCTCAAACAACTTAAGAACAACAAGACTCCAGGTGATGACGGAATCACTACCGAACTCCTGAAGGCGGGTGGCAAACCGGTACTTAAAGTCCTTCAGCGATTGTTCAATTCCGTCATTCACGAAGGCACTATGCCGGAAGCATGGTACAGGGGCGTGGTGGTTCTCTTCTTCAAGAAAGGTGATAACACCTTATTGAAGAATTATAGACCCATCACGCTGCTGAATCATGTTTATAAGCTGTTCTCGAGAGTCATAACGAATCGTCTCGCTCGTAGGTTTGACGACTTCCAGCCTCCCGAACAAGCCGGTTTCCGAAAAGGGTATAGTACCATAGACCACATATTCACGCTGCGGCAGGTTATACAGAAAACCCAGGAGTATAACCAGCCACTTTGCTTGGCGTTTGTGGACTATGAGAAGGCCTTTGATTCGGTGGAAACATGGGCTGTGTTAAGATCGCTCCAGAGATGCCGAATCGACTATCGGTACGTCCAAGTGTTGAAGTGTTTGTATGAAAACACCACAATGTCTGTCCGTATCCAAGACAAAACTACGAGACCAATCCAAATGCGGCGAGGTGTGCGACAGGGAGATGTCATCTCCCCGAAGCTGTTTACCGCTGCATTGGAAGATGTCTTTAAGCTTTTGGATTGGAACGGATACGGCATCAACATCAACGGCGAGTACATCACTCACCTTAGATTTGCCGACGACATAGTCGTTATGGCAGGTTGTCTGGAGGACCTTAACACAATGCTCGAGGACCTCAGCAGAGTGTCTCAGCAGGTGGGCCTTAAAATGAACATGAGTAAGACGAAAATCATGTCAAACTCACATGTTCCGCTCCACCCGGTCATCGTTGAGAACTCTGCACTCGAAATTGTAGACGAGTACATATACCTGGGACATACGGTCCAGCTGGGTAGGTCCAATTTCGAGAAAGAGGTTAGCCGCCGAATCCAACTCGGATGGGCAGCGTTCGGGAAGCTACGCGAGATCTTTTCGTTCGAAATACCTCAGTGTCTGAAGACCAGGGTCTTCGAACAGTGCGTGTTGCCAGTGATGACCTACGGATCCGAAACGTGGTCGCTCACTATGGGCCTTATAAGAAAGCTCAGAGTCGCTCAGCGGGCGATGGAGCGAGCTATGCTCGGAGTGTCTCTACGAGATCAAATCAGAAATGAGGAGATCCGTAGAAGAACTAAAGTCACCGACATAGCTCAGCGTGTCGCGAAGCTGAAGTGGCGATGGGCGGGGCACATAGTGCGGAGAACCGATGGGCGCTGGGGTCTTAAGGTGCTGGAATGGCGACCCCGCACCGGAAAGCGCAGCGTCGGTAGACCCCCTACGAGGTGGACAGACGACCTCAAAAAGGTCGCAGGGAGCCACTGGATCCAGGCGGCGCAAGATCGTGTGGTGTGGCGATCCCATGAAGAGGCCTATGTCCAGCAGTGGACGTCCATCGGCTGACGAAGATTCTTAGGTGTAAAGCCGGATGAAAATGAAATGAAATTAATGAAAATCAGTTAAAAATACCCGGTTCATGGTAATAGTAACCTCAGTAACAAGGAAAGTCTTACCTTAGTTATGTCACTTCTTTAATTTTTCATTCGACAAAAGAGAAAAGTCCATAACAAAATTCCTAAATAAATTAAAAATTTCCAAATTTCAAACTGATTATATGCTGTTATGACTAACGGCTTGGCTCGTCACTGGGTGGGACGTGTTAGCGCGGAAGCATCTTTTAGGTGGCAAAATGTGGAGAATAAAGCCCAGAAATTCAAGCTTTAGGAAATGTCACTCTTAGTTATGTAAGGAAACTAGGCTCTAAAAAATATAGAAGAAAATATCTTACTATACAATTGAAGGCATTACAAGTAATTGTAATGCCTTCAATTGTATAGTAAGATATTTTCTATTATTATAAGGTATTACATGTAAATGTAATAAGATTCTAACATTGTTTTTTGAAAAGTTTGCGCCCAACTTCTTACTAGTTCTTCTACATAATAGAAAACTTCCGATTCAGTGGTAGCTTATTTATTAACATTTGTCGAATTACTTTAAACAGCTAACATGAATAAAAAGTATTTTGAACATCAACCATCAAAATTATCTGTAAATTTAAAAAGAGCGATAAAACTTTATCATTTTTTTAAAACGCCTAACCATAAAACCATAAGTAAATCAGCTTATTTTAATAAGTCATAAGGAAATTTTATATTATAATTCGACATTATTCATTCTAAATTAAAAAAAATTCAAGTAGATTCGAATTTGACGCATGAATAATATAAAATATTTTTTAGTGATAATAATCTGTTGATTTACTTTTATCTCATTGAATAAGTCATTACTCAAAATTTAAATTTTATTATTTTCATTTATCACGATTATTGAAATTGGTGAGCGATTATTATTTTAACTTTTTAAATTTTGTATACATTTAAATATATGCATATCAAAATTTTATATTATCGCGTTACCCAAAAATGAAAACTCATCATTTTAAACAAAATATACATACAAATTATCGCATCTCCATTTTTTTACCGATGGATGTTTACCGCTGGACATAAATCTGTTTCAGGGATATATGCACTACAAGGCACCACAACACTACATTATAGTACTGAATACATGCAAATTCAAAATATTATTTATTCAAGTAAACTTGTAAACAAGTGCTTTTGGATCATCAACTCTACTGCTGGTTCGGAAAGCTGTTCCTACCGAGAAGAGCCAGCAAGAAACTCGGTGGTTGCTCTTTTCTTAATATTATTTTATTAGTCATTATTATATTACTTTATCGCGGATTATAGCAAAATAATTTTATTATTACTTTTGCAACACAATTCTACTCCTTACATGTGCACAACCAATTTTCTTACAATTCAAAAACAAGGCACAGAAATTTAATTTTATAAGGCGTGGTCAAAAACGGCGATAATACGCGTTATACAAGGCTCTGAAATCGCGTAATGAGAAAACGCGTTGTAAGACTACCGCGTTATTTAGATTACTGTAAATTTGTTAAGGCAGCCAAGCGGCTCTGACGACCCTTATTTTCAGGAAGTGCAAATGAGGATGGTTGAAAATTGCAAATATTTACTTAAACACATTGACATATTAAGTGATCAGAAATAAAGAGCTACTGAATAGGTTTTAAGTAGTTACAGTTAAGTAACAATAAAATATTGATAACTTTCGATTTGCATCAAAAAAAGATACAAATCTTTTAGTTTCTTGTTGGTTCTTTTCGGTAAGAGAAACATTTCGAAACAGTTGTAGCTTATTAATCATATTGATCCTTGACAATTCAAAAGTGCTTGAAAGATCTTATTTGAATAAAGATCGTTTAAATTTTATTTAAAACATGCTTATTGCACCAAGTTTTACACAACTCAAGATAATGTCCATGAATTTGAATTGTTTGCTAGAGATGTTGAAATTCAATTGCAAAATCACACCAACAAGACCCAAAAATCACGATATACATTTTAGACAACTTCATAAAATTAAATGGCCAGTGTTCAGTGGTTACAGAATATTATTGTCGAGGATCACAAGTCACACGTAGTATTAAACTGACCGAATTAAAAATAAGGCTTTAATTGAGTGAGATACATTCTAATCCATCGACTCCATGCTACGAAATATTTTAAAAAATAATTAATTAAATTAAAAATATTTCATGATTGGCATCATTTTATCTTTATTGTAATTTTTTTTATTATTTCCTATACTCAATTTTATTACACTTACCTTAATTATGATTTTATCATAATCCAATAAAAAAATTGACAATTTGAGCACGGTGCTGCCATCCATAAAATTAATTAATTAATTAATTCTCGTGGTCTTTACCCACTAAGTGGGGTCGGCACATGCTTTTTGCTTCCATTCTTTCTAGGGCGACGCGTAGTGGAGGGCTGATGTAAGACTTTGATTAGTCATTGCGACGTCGGAAGGGTGGTGAGAATTCTTATCTAACACTAATATGTTCACATGATTTTCATCCCTCCACATTACATGTCCATACCATCTTAATCTTGCACTTCTCGTCTTTTCTCTAATGATAATAATAATAATAATAATAATTCATTATTGAACACACAAATGTTAATTAATACATTTTCTCTTATCTAAAGACATGATACATGATTAATATACAACTAAGTTACCCTAAGATGTTCCCTAGCGCTCAAACTAGGTCTAGCCTGTATTTTGAACGCTAGTCTCTTCCGATGACATCAACCGTGTTATGAAACAACTTTCAGATTTACATGAATAAAATTAATATGGCACTTAATTGAAAAAGTGATAGATATTGTATTTAGAGTTCTATATGGTGTGTATATGTCCTTTAAAAAAAAATAGGCGGCAAATTTAGGCGGAAATCAACATTTGTATTAAAAAAACGGTTTTGTCGGATATACTTTAAAAGTTTTTTTTGTTTAGAAAAAAATAATTAGGACTCATATTGTTTTGTAACGTCTCAGTTTTATCATGTTTTTTGATTAAACACATTTTCTAAATTAATATGTTCCTGTAACAAATGATGACGTTATTTTAATAATAACATTGTGCGACGAGCGTGTCTGAGGCGAGCCGGTGACGCAAGTAGTCCATTGTTATTCCCAAGACTTATAGAGACATCGTTTGAATTTAAATTCTTATCGCAATATCTACATACCGTCGAAAAACTGATACAGACTCAGATGAATGATTCCAGTGAAGAACGTCATGTACAAAAAGGAAATTATAATGCGGCTTATCTGGTTACATATCGAATTGTTACTATATATAACCATAACCGCAGTTGAAATAACTATTCAAATTCAAATAAGTCTTTATTCAAATTGGCCTATTACAAGCACTTTTGAATCGTCAAATTAAAATTAAATTGAACCTACAACTGGTTCGGAAAGGTGCTCTAACCGAGAAGAACCAGTTCACACGTTCACTATCACAAACTCAACAATCGTTTCGCCCCGCAACCGAAGCATCATCAGGAGATAGACTCCACCACAAAATCGCAAAGAATTTTACATATATCGTACACTAAATGAATAAGTACAAATTGTTTTGCTTAAAAGAGAGATACACAGAGTTGCTGACAAAATTAAGTTGTGTTAGACATATGAGACAGGTAAGTTGACGTTAGGCGGGCGGCCGGTCATAAAAAATTAGTCAAATCGCCAAATCATGTAACAACATTAAATCATGTTGTGCAAGCCCCATTTAGAGTAGGTTAGAGCAGGAACATGATGATGACGAAATGTAATTACATAGTTATTAGAATTATATTTTGAAAAAATCAACCGCTTGCACGCTGAGCACAGGTCGCCTGTTTGCTATCGGGAGAGAATGCATAGACCCACCATGCTGCTCCAATGCAGATTGGTAGGTTACGCGATATGGTAGGTTTGGCATATAACTATGTTTTTTTCCGACAAGCATGTTATAAATATAAATCGCAAATATCAATAAATACATACATTTTGTTTTAATCAATATTATGGCACGACAATGTTTAATTATTTATCTATTAGTAAAATATGCAAATATATGCTCATAACAAGTTAATTAAATAAAAAAGAGTTTAACAAAATTTCATGTCTTTACTGTCAACCGTTGAGGAGTATCCTCGCCAATCCTGGCAGCAGCATCAGGTCATACTTATCGGAACTGAACCAGTGTGTAAAATTTGAACTCAATCGGAAACCAAAATGGGGTGGGTGGGTCAAATTTAACTTCCACCTTCACATACAAACATATGTACATACAACACCCGTTAAATAAAAGAATTAAAAAAAAAGCATAGCAATCTTTCAAATAAGCTCTTTCAAGCACTTTTCAATCGTCAAGGATCAGTATGATTAATGAAGCTACAACTGGTTCGGAATGATGCTCTTACCGAGAAGAACCAGCAAGAAACTCGGCGGTTTAAACATTTTCAATTTTACATTATTAAACCACAGTCTTGTATGAAGCTGAAAGGATTTTCATTTCCAGGCATTTCTATCATCCAAATAATCTTACACTTTTTAATATGCTTTACGTATAAGCATATTTCTGACACTTAATTAAGTGTTTAACCTTTCTGTAGACTGATCTAGTATGGATTGCAGAATTTTATTGTACGAGTACAAGCGAATACCGAGACCATCGAATAAGTTTGCGAATGAGAACTCTGCTGAGTCGCGACACAGGAATCACAAGCTTATTGTAATCTCTCGATTTCTATGATATTATAATACATGAAATTTTGTTTTATACAACGCTTTGGATATAATCGTTACTCTTTTCTTTAAAAGTAAACGTGTTGTACAATAGATCACATCTAATCATCTCGACAGAATATACAAAATGTATGAATTCGGTAACTTGATTCGCATATAAATTATTTTAACCACGTAATTAATTTATGAGCGTGTGATTCGCAATCGATAGCCGGAAAGACAAAAACTTTATACATGTATTTTTTGCACACTTCTGTTGCATTAAAAATGTTTGCTGCATTAAAGATGTAAATTATAAATTTCTTGAAATGAATGTTACAACACGTGGCAAGTCACGTTTGTCTAAATTGGACATAAATCACACGAGATTGTTATCACAACCTATTAAAATATGTAAAAGTTTGCAAAGCATTTCAATTTTCGACTTATAGTTTGGATGAGCCTTATCCCGCTTTTATAAGGTATGAAAACCATAGAGTTATCAACTTAGAGTAGCGGAGCCAGCCTAAAATTGGTGCCATCTTCAAAATGAAGTTCGGAGGTAAGTTGGAGAAAACCTTTCTGCTGTGTGCCTCTTCTTTATCTGCCAGTAACTAAGTCCCGTCCACTCTCTAATATTATCGAACCATTTATGACGTTGCCTTCCAGGTGCTCTTTTGCCGGAGCTGCAGATGTCCGAAAAAGGCAACTTTTCTTTGCATGACGGTTTTGATCAATATCCGCTTGCATTTAGCTCTCTTCAAGACCAGAGCGTTTGAGACGAAGTGAGTCCGAGCAATCTTGAGCATTTCGCGAAAGCCATCTCAAATGCATGCAAACGTCTACAACCATCTCTAGTTATGGTCCATGATTCACATCCGTATAAGAGAGTGGTCTATCGACAATAAACGGAGAACAAATGAGGTTTAGATTAGCAAATTAGACTTAGATGAAACAAACATCAGATCATTAAGAATCATAGAGTAATTATACTCATTCTCCCTTGAACCGGTGGACATCTGGACAAAGTCTCCTCATGGGATCTCCAAACCACAGGATGTGCCGCTTGATCCAAGGGCGCCCCGCGATGTTTTTGAGGTCATCAATCCACGTCGTAGGGGGTTACCGACGTTGCGTTTTCCATCTTAGAGTAGGGGAGCCATAATCATGCGGTAAGTGTCATAATAAATATTGGAAGGAAAGATGAAACTCGAAAACTTCATTTTTGTCTAATTACACATAAATAGATAGAAACTCATTGATTTCTCTTTCTTAGCACATTTTAGTCTGGCTTCCCTACTCTGAGTATAATAACTCTATAAGTGTATAATAACTCTATAGCTCGCACCTCTATGATTACAGATAGAGCGCTCTTCATTTAGTATAAGATTTAGATAGATCTTCTGTAATTATAGCAAAATATACCAATATAAAATATATCAATACTTCAGTCTCCCGGCTTTAATATTCTTCGGTCCTGTATTATTATTATAAATATTGTTAGAATTCAACTAGTCATTCTAAAATCCATCGATACAAAAGCGATATTGCATGAATTTTATGATTTAGTTTAAGTTTAAAATATTAATGCAGTAAATAAATCATTATAGATTTTTTTAAATAGTTTACAACAAAGTGTCTTGCCGGACGTTTACGTGTTGTTCGTACTACTCTTACAAATCCCTTGCTAATAAAAACCAAATAGCGATAACACCGAATCAACAAGACATGTAGAAAAGAAATAAATGAAAGTATGGCATGGCAAGTGTTGCCATGTGTACATAGTGAAAGTGCCTAGAGTAATATATATATCCGCAAAGGGGGAGTGATAGTTTTAAGGATTTACAGCCAAACTAGTTTTTACCCGTGAATCTATCTGCGAGAACTTAAGTAGTGTAGTTTATATGATTCTAACGTAGGTACACCAGAAATTTCATGTTAAATTACTCACTCTTTTTACTCTATTCATGGATGTGGACGCATCTTGATTACTTGAGATTGGACGTTGTGCTGCCATTTTTGTGTAGATAAAGTATATAGCTGACCCGGCAAACGTTGTTTTTTCATATAAATGACTACAGATTTGACTTGACTTTGACACATATTGAATAAAAACTCTTTGATAGATTAATAATCATCATTCTTCTGCCCTTATCCCACTCTAAATGGGGCCGGCATAACATCTTACAAACATTTTGTCACATGATTTGGCTATGTATTTTACGACCGACCACCTGCCTGACGTCAACTCACCTTAGTCGCCTTTTACGACACCTCAATAAGAAATGTGAGTGGTCTATTCTCTGCAGCCGGATACCACAAGGCACTCTTTGATAGATAAATAATAGATGGCGCTTTTCGATTTCATCCTATTCCTGTAGAATTAATAGGACTTCTATAGCCAATATGTTACCCCGATGTATAAGGAATAATTGTGCCAAACTTTAACAAACATAAATCCATACTCACAAACTTTCGCGTTTATAATATTAGTAGGATATGATAGAAGTGATAGAATGAGATTTGTTAATCAAAATACAGGCTCGATTACCTGAATACAAAGTTACATCCAAATCCATTGACCTCTCTATGATTGAGTGATCAATATACACATTCAAGATGGTATTCATAGTTAATGTGTAGAAGCCGGTTACAGTCACATCTTAGTCTATTTAAGCCTATACGGCCCAAAGCAGCAGCAACTGATCAATTCCAGCCGTTTTAATGCTGCATAAAGAGCTCATGAATAAGGGCCCCATATGGGCTTGAAACTAGTTTAGCTATATATATAGAGATATAGAGATATAGAGATATATATATATATATATATATATATATATATATATATATCTCTATATATTATATATATATATACATCCTGTAACCTATTCTGCACCCTACATGGGCCTTTTTGCATATAATGTGACGTCCACCTGCTTACGGCGTCCGATATACGGACGTTGAACGAGAGATTGCGAGGATCACGTACACTTTTCTATACTGAGCACAGAAATGTAAAAATCAAAAAAAAAATTTGGGCGTCACTTGGGTTCCATGTTGAACGTACTGAATATTTTCGTAGTTCAGCAATTTGTCATTGCTAAAAACAGTAGCGCCACTGCTGTTTGCCGATGTTTTCATAGCATGCCGTATGTTACGTCCGCTTACTGAAGCGACGTTGCCAAATCGTGCCCTTAATTAAATACAAATGTAATCTCCAATGTTTTGATTTTTTTATTATTTTTCATTTCGCCCATCGAGTATTCTTTATACACGCGTCCGTACATTCAGTTTGTTTTTTGACGTCCAAAAAAATTAATGAAATGCCGAATAAATACAACTATAAAAACCTACGTCGTAATGAAATATGTTGATTTCTCTAATCTAATGACAAGTTTCAATTCGTTCTTCTTACCTATCTGGATATGAAACGAGCTTTCTTTAGTTGCTTTTCTAAATCGATGTCAACTTGGGTACCTTCAAGAAATGCTTGTTGAAAAGCTCACATTTAAGTAATACTTTTTTTTTAATATAAGTGACTTATATGTTGTAATATGTTCTTACTGTAACGAGTACAAATTCATTGTAATGTAAATTTCGTACCTAAACTGATTTTACAAATAATCCATAGTTTAATTAATTCGTTTATTATAAAAATAACAAAGGAATGTCGGATAAGCATAAATCATGCATGATATATCAACATTTCACTTCTGTACAAATTTAGCGTAGGTAACGTTAAAATTGAGTACAAATTAATTTCAACTCGATAACCGATTTAATGCCAATAACTGTTTTTCTAATTCAAAATATTATTATTTACTAATAGAACTGCATTATACGGATGTAGAATGGCCATAAATATTTCATATTGCACAACAATCGACGTCCACATATAGGTAGTTGGTAGGCATCAATCGAGATGCTATTTTATTATATACTTGATTACATACATTAGTTATGCAACTTTTTCTGGATCTTTGGGCCCAAAACTGAAGGAAATATAATTAATTAAAAAAATTGTATTATACAGACGTCGAATGAGTAAAAACATTCATATTCTATAATATTAGGCATCCTATCGCCCATATATATGTATAATATAATGCATATAATAAAATCGTTGAGATGTCAAATTTGTACATTTAATATTTTCAAGAAAAAATAACTGTAGTCGTCTCTAAGCACGCTCCAAAACATGAAACAATAGTTTTTAAAATTTTTGTCTGTTTATCTGTGCGTTTGTGCCCGCTAATCTCAGAAACCGCTGATCCGATTTGGTCGCGGTTTTCACTTATATATAGTAAGAAATCTCACTTAACATATAGGGTATGTTTTATCTTAATCGGTCCGCAAATAAAAAAGAGATGTCAATTATAAGGTGAAAGATCGTGTACTATGATACTGGTACTTGCATTTATAACGTTTTTCGCTGTTCCTGAAGCATTCTTACTTACTGGATTACATATGTTACCATATGTTACCATGTCTAAGAGAAGCATACATCTTTTTATGAGAACTAGGCAGGGCTGAAGCTGATTTGTTTGAAGAATTTTTAATTCCAGTTTTTTAGGACATTGTGCGTTTGTTTACACTTATATGAGAAACCGCTAAACCGCTTTGGACGCCGTTTTCATTAACATGGAGAAAGCCTCATTTTTTAGTTCCATTGGTCAGCAAATAAAAAATATGTCGATTTTAAGTTGGAAGGTCTTTTACTATGATAAAAATGTTGGTCTGAACTACTACGCATTTAATTTTAAATAAATATATATTCATATTAGAAGAACCAACAAATTGTGTTTAAAAAATGTTGGCTCTGGGCGAGAGTCAAACACGCAACCCGCAGAACTGAAGTCAAGCTTCTGCTGACTACCTGTACCAAAGGGGCAGTATAATATTAGGTCCTTACATATGAAATTGGCGTTTTGTCGTACTGGCCACTTTGATCTCAAATATTACCTTTATGGTTAGGAATTGCAAATTCAAATTCATACAGCTATTTACTCATGCATTTGTGTTTCAAACCCCCTAATTCATTTGTTTTTTCTTCTTTTGTTTTTTTCTTGGTGTCACTCTGTTTATAAAATGGAAAACATGAAATATCGCGTTATTTACGAGTATGAGTTCCACCGTGGCACCAGTGCTGCAGAAACGGCTCGAAGGATTAATGATGTGTATGGTGACGGTGTCGCAAAAGAAAACACAGTGCGTTTTTGGCTCCAACGTTTTCGTTCTGGAAATTTAGACCTGCAGAACGAGCCTCGTGGACGGCCGGAGACCAAAGTTGATAATGAAGAATTGAAGGCTATTGTGGAAGCGGATCCATCGCAAACCACGTCCGAGTTAGCTGCAGGCTCCGGTGTTAGTGATAAAAATATTCTAATCCACTTGAAGCAAATTGGGAAGGTGAAAAAGCTTGAAAGGTGGGTACCTCATGAATTGAGTGAAACAAACCGACAAACGCGCGTCGACTGCTGCGTTACGTTACTCAACCGGCACAATAATGAAGGAATTTTAAATCGAATCATTACCTGTGATAAAAAGTGGATCCTCTACGATAATCGGAAGCGCTCATCGCAATGGCTGAACCCTGGCGAACCAGCCAAATCCTGCCCTAAGCGAAAATTGACTAAAAAAAAGTTGCTTGTAAGTGTTTGGTGGACTAGTGCCGGTGTCGTTCACTACACCTTTTTAAATCTGGCCAGACGATTACGGCAGATATCTATTGTCAGCAACTGCAAACCATGATGGAAAAGCTAGCTGCTAAACAACCGACGCTGGTCAATCGCTCTAGGCCACTGCTGCTTCAGGACAACGCTATACCACACACTGCACAACAGACGGCTACCAAATCAGAGGAGCTTCAATTAGAATGTCTTAGACATCCACCGTACTCTCCGGACCTTGCTCCAACAGATTACCATTTTTTTCGCAATTTGGATAACTACTTGCAAAGAAAAAAATTCAACTCCGATGGGGCAGTCCAAACCGCCTTCAAAGATTTTATTGATTTCCGCCCGAATGGTTTTTTTAGTAAGGGGATCAATGAACTACCTATGAGATGGCAAAAGTGCATACATAGCAATGGTACATACTTTGATTAATTAAATATATTTCATTAAAAAAAAAACGACTTTATGTTCCTCCCATAGAAAACGCCAATTTCATATGTAAGGACCTAATATTTCAGTTTTGCATTTGGGTTTTAGTATATTTTTATCGTTTTGTTTCTATTGCAGTCAAGTTTTTAAATGTGGGGTTGTTAATTTGCTTTTATGAAGTCAAAAGTGGGCTTTTTATCATAGAACATTTGGAAAATCGAAAATTAATTCATTGAACTTCGCCTAATCAAGTCGGAAACAGCTTTTTTTATATGTTAGTGTAACGATATTCGTTACCTCATACTTACGTACACAATACACAAATTGGCAACGTCGCATTTTATTGGGTGCAAAATAGTCGTAGAATTGAATGTTATTTAGTTTGTATATAGAGGAAGTCTGATTTTTAGGAGTCTAAAGGGGAGTCTCAAACAACAGCGAATTGCATGATGATATACATATATTTGTATATTAAAACAGTAAATTTTTCCATGAAAATAAGTTGCTTACCAATATTCCTAAACTTCTATTAGCCAGTATTCGCCGAAAGCACTGGCCTAAACCAAGCACAAGTGATGGACGTTACAATAATGCAAAATGAAAGGATGCCTGATGTGAAGCGGGATGTATATATATATATATATATATATATATATATATATATATATATATATATATATATATATATATCTCTATATATTATATATATATATATATATATATATATATATATATATATACGCATTAAAATTAAAAATTTTACTTGTGGTAGCCGCGACATTGTTCGTATCGACTTTAGTGTTATTTAACTTCAAGGATGTACTATGTTGTTTTCTTAGTACCGAAGAAAAAACGGAAAATGTTTAATCTTATGTAAGCCAGGTATATAAGCTTGAATTGTACCAATTTTTTTATTATTGCTCCAACGATTTAGACACGAAAGCGTATCAGACAGACGTATAGTAATGAAATGACACACAAAACACATAACATAGTATGGATAAAAACAGAAAAAAAAATTCTATTGCCCAATTAAAAGTTATACACCAAACAGAGATACTGGTAACCAGTAGTACTTAACCTTACGATATGGCATCTCCGGAATAGACAATAGAAAATATAGAAACTAGGAGTCATGCTTTAACCTTCAAGAGTACAAACACATTATTTGTTGTTAAATATGAAGAATATGAATAATATAGATATAAAGAGAACCTAGAATAAAAACTAGCATTAAGGTATATTAGTAAAAACATAATTGTTTACATATTCTTAAATATAATCATACATGCATATGTATAAGAATGCATATAAATTTAATAAAATTCAGAAAATGATTCTCAATTTTATAATTATGCAAAAATGATATTTTATATTTCTTATAATTGTAATCAGTCAAGTTATCTCAATCACATTCTCAAATATATATTTTGATGGTTGTTGATAGTAAATATATTTTGCAAAAGTTTAGATATGAAATCTGCTCAACATAGTATAAGAAATATTATAGAATATATTTTTTTATTGTTTATAGATGAGCACTTGACTGTTATCATGCCTGATGGTAAGCAATGATAGAGTCTAAGGTAGAACACATGCCTAGAAGATGCCTATTCGCTTTGGCTTTAAAAATACCCATATTATAATCATTGGGAAAGATTGATGCTAGAAGAGAATTCCATTCCCATGCTCTGGTCAACAGAAATGAAGAATTGAAATGATTCATGCACCTTCGTGGGATATCTACAATGGAGGGGTGGAATCTCTCTGGATGCCTTGAATAAAAAGGTGATGGAGGAATACAGTTGTGAAGAACCTGAGTACACTCTCCAAAATAGACCTTACAGACCTTTGGAGTGATTAATGCTAAAAAAAAAGACCAGACTGCTCTATTTATTATTGTGGGAATACTTGAACTTACAACATTTAAATCAAATTTACCAATACCAATTTTTAAACAATACATTTAAAACAAATCAAAATTTTTTCTTTAAAATTGTCTCAAGAAATGTAAATTCTGAGTTTTTTTAATTTAACATAGTCTAACATACAACAACAAAAAAATTACTATATAATTAATAAATTAATATCTGGAAGGTTTGTACAATGAGGGTGGTTTTATTGCATTACTTCTGCCAGATAATCTCAATTAGAGAAATCCTATTTTGTGGTATTTCAAAAATAATCCTATGTATACTTTACTTTATAATATTAAAAAAATATATATTTACCACATTAAAGGATATATAATTTGATATCTGCACATTACCTTGTACTAAGGGAAAAATATAGTCATGGTAATTTATTTTTTTCACTTTCAAATATTTTTATTTACATTTTCACGTATGCCAGAATGAGAAATATTTTTTTGTTGTTGATGTCAAAAGTATTCCATTTTTAAAACAAAAATAATACTTTGCGTTTTTAAAATATATAATTCCCATTTTCTATAAATTTGTGTTGTCTTGTTTATGAAATTTATTATATAATATTTAAATATAAAATATATCTACATGAACAGCACTCAGTTACATTATTTTCGGTGGTAATTTTCAAAATTATAAATGAATTTTGTTTTTTCATTTACTACAGTTTTTTTTAATTAGAAGACAATCTAAAAAGAAGGTCATCAGAGAGAGTGACATAGATAATCACTATGTATGTAAAATTTCACTTTTTTTCTGTGAAAACTGGTTAGAAAACAATTTTTTCCTGCCTCTAGTTTTATCATTCCCATTACATTTTAATTACGAACGCAAGCACGCAATTATTAGAACTCAAGTGAAAACATAACACTTAAACAAGGATTGTTGTAGTTTTAAAACGTAAAATAAAAATTTTTTGATACAAAAATAAAATAAGAACGATTGACACTAAAATAAAGTGTTACGTGAAAATTTCACTTGAAAAAAAGAAATTTATACTTACGGATAGTTTGATTTGTTCTTCTTAATTAGAAAGGAACTTTTTGTAATTGCACACTGTACTTAAAAGCGTCTAAATTATATCGCGAGCAGACTGGCACTTAAAAAATACGTAAATTGTGAAATGAAATTCTTAGCTTTGGCACAGTTCTTAACTTTCTGACATACCGTGAACGTCCACAGACTATTCAGCACTGACAAGAATCGGCTGATCAGAGGCACCTGACATTATACGGATTTTGATTTTTGTTAGCAGAGTAAAATTACTATAGCCTCTATAAATGTTTTTGTTCAGCATCTATATACTATAATATCAAAACAAAAAGAGTTTACGAACAACAACATGTTAATAAGCTTTTGTCGTATCTTACATCAAAGGTTGCTAATGCTTACCACCATAAATTAATTTAATTGCTAATTTTCTTTTACGTATAAACACATACACATACTCGTACATTATCTGTAAACATTGTTTTTAAAAAAGAACCAAAAAAAAAACAACTTAAAAAGGTATTAAAGCTTTGTTCAAGCGTACTTGGTTGCTCAAGCGAATACCAAGATAAGATATTCGCTTGAAAACGATATTATGTTCGATTTTAAAACAAAATAACTTTACCAAATCAATTCATATATAATAAAATCAACAACAACTGTGAAAACATCGGTAAAGTAACCTCCGTGCACATAAATGGCTGAATTATCTAATTTGGGATCGAATATTTCATTTTTTCTGAAACAATATCTTCTGAAAGACAATCTTGTAGTATTAAGCGGTTTAAGAACATCTTTTTCAGTGATTGCATAATAAAATGATGCGAAGTATGGTATTACCACACTTTTGCCGAACCAAATCCAAAGCATTACGAAGAATAGTGTTAATAGGATAACTTGGCAAAACATGTAGAAGTAATAAGGAAAAACGATGGCGTCTGGAGTAGTCAGTTTTGTTATTTTACAAACAATCCATTGTATCATCATCCAATAAACAAGGCATTGATTAGTGCCTGAACATAAAGAGACAAAACAATCCCACATCCTACCACATAGAATATATGGGAAACAGAATACTTCCCACCAATTGTGTGAGAAAACATCTTCAGTAGGTGCATGAAAACGTTCACCTTGGATTTCGTCACACCTAATAGGTGGTGGCCTTTTCTTTTTCTTTGGTGCCATTTTTTTGTTTTTCCGAGAATTTATTTATATTTAGTTATATTTAACTCTTTTAAGTAGTTATTTAATATATGCCATGTCAAAACTATAATGTGTAATATTCATAGAGTTATTATAATAGTTCTCTTCATTGCAATATGTCATATTTGGGGCTCGCTTCCCTACTCTATGATAATCTTTCAGAGCAGTTTACCTTTTTTGAGCAGTTTTTACTGTTGTCAATACGTATAGATCATTCTATATGATTCTGTTACTTGCATAAGATAGGTTTTTCTATCAACTAAATACAAAGACAAGGTATACGAAAAGATATTTAATACAAAGAAAAATACATATTTCATTCTGACTCGTTATAATTCAAAAAAAATTATAAAATTAATTTAAAAGAAAGCATAAAAATGAATGTAATTTGGGAGAGATAAACATAGGAGATAAACGATTAAACTCTTTTTTGGTATTATATTCTATTAAATTTTAGGTAACTTATCCTTATGTCGTAAATAAGTAACGTGCTATGTAATTAGAAGTATTATAGGTTATAAACCAGAGTTATTGTATTAGCTTAGTGGAGCAATAGGCAGGCCTGTAAGTGAGAATGTGGCAAAAAATAATGAGAGGTAAAATGAAATTCGTATACTTATCTTTGTTTAATCACACATAATAAATCTAATTTGATCTCTCTTTACCATTATAGGGCCTATTTTAGGCTGGCTTCTCTACTCTATTAAAATCTCTATGGAGAGACCGCATATTTGTTAGAAAATAGAGATTAGAGACAACAATAAATTGCCTGTGACACATAAAGCAAATAATGGAACTGAACCATAGACTAATTTACTGTAATCGTGCTCACTGCTCTAGAGTCTCCATACTACCATAGTGTAGTCACTGTAGTCTGTGAGTGTAAAATGTATATCTTTATTATCGGCATTCACTTTAAAAAAAAAAAATTATTATTTGTAATAGGCCATAAGGAGGGATAAGGTAATATTTTTTAACAAAAAAGGGATATAATGTACTTAACGCAGACTGTTCTGATGTTCACTCGAAAGACGACAATTTAAAATAATTCAAAAAATATGCCGTGAGTTAAAAACAAATAAATTTAACGGAGAAAAAGTTTATGTGATCATCAATGTCAGTTTATATTCGTCTATAATCTGCAGAAAATGATTCAATCAAAAGGATTAAAATCGGCCTTACAGTGCATTATAGAAATATTATTGCATTATTAGTCTAGTGATATAATAATGGATAATAGTTAAAAAATATTTTAACTATTATCCATTTCAATATATGCTACAGAAAATGAAGCAGTACACCAAACTTAGTGGACAGATGACTTAAAAAGTTTGCAAGTAGCTACTGTTCCAAACAACAATAGTATGTGGCTAGGAAGACACCTATGACCAATGGACATCAGTATAATAAGGAGATAGTAATATATTTTGGTATTCTAATAAATTAGTTGCTTAATCTTCTATATCGAAGTAGACAAGTAAAAAGTTGTTTCAATAGAATATTTTGTGATTATTGTAATTAAATTTGTACCATGTTGGGTGGAACTTAAGCAGGCCTTATCATTTTTTGTTTAAATCAGAGAATCCTGCTAGCACCAAAAGTGTGGTCAATACATATTTGGGATCCTATTTTGTTTTTCACATTAAAAAGACTGTTTTTGATGAACCTAAAGTATGCTCAGTTAAGGAGAATAATAGAAGACAATGTAAAAAGTATTTATTATTATTAACTTATTACAGGCATCAAAGATTATTTTGCATTGTCCAAGAGTTCTCTATCCATCTGTCTGTAAGGTGCTTCCAAAAATGACTTCAGACTTAGAAGAAACTCTGTGAACTGGTTGTGTCGGAGTTGCTTTTTAAATTTTACGATCTGAATATGTTGCCCCTTGATTATTGATGATAATTATCAAAACAACATTGTCACTTATTTTTGCTTAAATAGGCAGATAAGGTAAGATATATTATTAAGATAGTGACTTTGCTAATTTACTAATATAATATAATCTACACATTGTTAAGGTTACCATGAACTAATAAAGCCTTGGTTACTTATTAGTGTTGTTACTTTAAACCTTTACGATTTCAAACAGTGATATTACAATATTGCAACCATTAATCTGCAAGCTAAGCATGGTGATTACACACTTACGGATCATAGATGGACAACTGTAAAAACCAAATGTAAAGACTAAAGAGACTAGACATGGGCGAAATGTATCCCTGACAAGAAAAGAGTGATATATATCTTTTCGCTCTTGGGATATATATCACTCTTTTATATCTTTAACTCTTTTAGCTCAGTACGGCTTGAGAGTATAAAGCAACTAAGACTAAAAATATATCCGATATATCTTCGGCTCTTTTAGCCTGGACTTAGAACTCAGTAAGGCGGTATTGTACTTTTTTATTTATTATATAAATTATGCTACATATTTTCTTTATTTTTTATTTTTTTCTATTTATTATGTACACTATTATTTACACTTTTCTGATATGTACAGGTAAGGATGACTTCTTCCCACTAAGAATGGAATGTAAATAAATAATCGTTTGCGAATTAGTGATTTTTTTTTGGTACATTTGCATCCAATTAAGCATTTTATGTCTTTGACGTAAAGCACAAAAAAGCTGAACGCCGGCGCGTGTTGTCGTCCCGAAAATCCGTAGTTTACATTTTTAATACAAATATGCAATAGAGTTATTCGTATCTCTCTTTGACATGTAAATTGCTATATAAGCTCATCTCTTTCACTAACTCTGAACGAGCCGTAACTCATCACGAAAATTGACTCTTAAGATTAAAGATATAGAGATATAATTGAAACACATACGAGCTAGAGAGTGATTATATCTTCTGGAGAGATATATATCTTTCTTGTCTATAGCTCGCGAGCTACTCAACTCTAAAAGAGACCTAAACTTTACAATAGATGGCTATGTGCCTATTATACGACTAAATTTCATACCACCGTTTTTACTAGAGTCTATAGGCTAACAGTTTAACTCTGACCTCGCACAGGTAGGAAGAGAATAGGGACTGAGGTAGATGTGGGTGGTCGCTTTGTATATCACTCTATGGGCACTCGCTGCTCGCACCTATCCCATTCTCGTCTTACCTCCACACCCATTTACATGTGAAGTCTGAGTTAAACGGTTAGTTTATAGTCTGTTAGTCGGGAAATTGCCTTACTGGTAGACAAATGGAGATAATGTGCCCTGTACATACAAATCCATATCTATATTATAAAAAGTCTGTCTATCTCTGACATGTTCACGTCTAATACGCTATGATGAAATTTAATACTAAATAAAGTATATATACCAGGATGTATAATTGAATAAATGACGGCAATAGGAAAAACAATATAGTGAATAATTGAGGGTATTTTAATACTAAATTTGACGCAATCTAAGTTATAAATATTTTAATTCTCATTTTTTTGCTTTGTGCCATCTTTTTCATATATATACATATATCGAATAAGCGATTATAGACAGTGGAAAACGCCTTACGCCTTTTGACAGCAATACTTATATTTTACGTTTATAATTCTTATCCCACGACTTGAGACTTATTTTTCACTGTTAATTAGTGCTATAGAGGTATGTTTTTTAATTTATAAATCATTTATCTTTAAATTATTTATTTATTTTATATAATGATAAATCATTTCACAGATTATATTATATATTACATGAAACACCTTCAAGATTGACGAAGTTCGTCACCGAGTTAGGGAAGTCTGTATTTTTTAAAGGGAGAAATGACTGTTTTAAGAATTTTCGAGCAATGATGATTGATGCCTTCATTTATCAAAATGCATTAAGTGGATAGGACGGAAAATTATGTAGTTTTTCTTTTACCGCAGTTTTCAAAATCAAAATCATTTTTGAACTTTTTTATAGAAGCTTCTTTAGCGTCGCGACACTTATTGTATCCCTCTACGGATCTCTAGGCACCTTGATTCGAAGTCTCACTATTTTGTTTTTTGTAGAAGGTATTTTTGACGAAGTCACCAAGCTGGTCCATGTTCTTTTTTTGCAACGCTATTGCGACACAGAAATCCTTTGTCTTGTACACTATTTTATCCCTACTTATTAAATTGTATTAAACTCTAGTATCGAGTAAGTTTATCATCGTAAAAGTATGCACTCTTACGATGATGTTGTCTTACGCTAGTAGAGTTTCTGAGTTCTATTCACCTATCGTGCCTCGCTGGCTATGTTCTCGTTTCCAGTCGAATAGGGAATTTGGATCAGAGAATCATATCATTAATAATGAAACAGCATAAGTGTTATTCATTTATTATCGTCATATTACCTTATTATAAATGAAACTATGTACAACATTTTTCTCGCAGTGCCCTGACATCCATCATTACTACATATAACTCCCACGTTAAACATCTGGATTAAATTTCATAGAACCCCTCCATATTTTTCTTCCCATTCTTTTAACACTTCTTTCTAAACCTAATCTTGTTTTATCGGAAAATTCATCCTTATACACGTCCGATTGAGATTTATATTCGTTTGCTTCAATATTCGTAGGTTCTGTAACATCTAGTACTTCAGGTTCATTCATGACTTCCTCGATCACGTCCATCTGTTCTTCCGCGTCGTTCAAGAGGGCTTCCATTACAATATTTTGCTTTTTACGATTTGGATTACGATTTAATTTCTTTGTTGGCACGTTTTCAGTTTCCTTGTTTGGTTTTGCATCTGTTTCTATATCGTCGGCCAGATCGGCTATTTTACCAATTTCCATATTGAGGTCGTAGAAATTGGGGGACTCTTCGCATGGGATGGCGTCTCTTGTTCTCGTGCACACTAGTACTTCCTGAATAAAAATAAGAATAAAGTTTTCTATATCACTCTGATAAATTTTTGATTTAAGGAACTACCCGTAAAAGTTAAAGAAAGAGTATTTATACAAAATTATATATTTGTTATAAGATGCTTTTCATTTTTCTTTAATCACATGTTTGGGTTTTAGCTTCAAAGTCCTTAATCGTTTCATCTATAAGGAGCGGTAAAGTGTCATTTTTTTAAATTATATCTTCATCACTGTGAAGATGTAATAAAAAAATCCAAATGAGTGAGTTCGCGTAACTCCGTCATGGGTTTGAACCTTGGGCAGGTACCATGACAGCCAAGCTCACAGTTTATCAATGATAAATCTGAGTTTTATTTAATTAATTAACAAGATGCTTAGGGTTAGTAAAATCACTTAAAAATAAAGAATATTATATGATACGAGAGTAAGACAGCAAATATTTATGAACGATATTAATTAGCTAAAGTTGCAATCATTTTAAATCAGGTCCAATTGCTTTAATACTTTATCCTTTTGTTTAAGAAGTTAGGCCACTCTGGCTCTCGCGGCCTCAATTCATCACACGCTTTTCGTGAAGGAAAACATCGTGATGAAATAAGCAAATCTAGGGATTTGTGTTACCTACAAAACATTGGAACAGCTTCCGTTCTCTTCTCTCCAAAAAAGAGAGAAGTATATAAACATCATTTGGCGTAGAAATCTCATGAAAAGATTTAGTTCCAAAAGCGGAAGTTGAATGGAAAACATGAAAGTAAAGTACTTTTACATACCTGGTTAAATACGGTCTCCTGTGGGCAAATGAAACTATACTTGAAGGTGACGTTTCGACCTGAGGGGGTTTGTGACGGTAGACACACGTGAAATATCTGACACTCGTTGTCCACATCTGCGTAGTAGCCGTACGTGCGGTTCTCACATCTGAAGGCAAAATAGTGATACATGTAGTTTATATATGCCCATAATATAATGTTATATGCAAAATATCTCTTAATCTATACTAATATTATAAAAAGGAAAGATTATGTATGTATGTTTATGATTTTTTAACGAAAATACTACTAGATCGATTTCAAGAATTCTGTCACCATTGGAAAGCTCCAAGCTCCTTGCTTTACTGAGCAACATACGCTATACATTTAAAAAATTGGGATTAATCCCCATAAATTATTTTACTCAAAACTGTTTCAATACCTGTTAAATACTTTTTAAATTATTGAAGTCGGACATTCCAGTTAAAAGATGTAACGAATTAAAAAATATAACTGATTTATTATAGCGACCATTATAACAAGGTCTGTTAAAGCTAAAATTTAATCTGTCCGTTAAAGTGGGTCAATTATGCCTACAGCTCCGCGGGTCACGGGTTCGATTCCCGCCGAGAGCCAACATTTTCTATAAACATTTTGTGGGTTCTTCGAGCCTGGGTGTATTTTTTTAATTAAGTATGTCTTTAAAATTATATACGCAGTATATCTACCAGCCCGTCACGGAAGTAACTTAACACAAGTGTTAAGTTACTTACTTTATAGATAGACGACCGTGTGTGTAAGTGTCCCATATATTTATTTATTTATTTAATTATAGTCATAGTCAAATTGTCTAAACTCCTTAAAAAAAACAGAAAAAAAATATGATTTTGATTTTAATTGAGATCAAAGGAATCGGCAATACGAGTTTATACATTGTAAAAAGTAACGGACGGCGGCATCCTAAAGTTCAGAAGACAAATGTCCCCACATTAAATTGACGGATGGACCTGAAGAATGATACAAGCGGCAAAGGTGAGGAGATCCTTTCAAGCAAAGTATGGCCAGCACCACTGCTGGCCATGCTTTGCTTGAAAGGATGGCCTTTAACTGATGAAGAATATCACTGTCAAGTGAACAGGAATTTTGAACTTACTTGAAAGTGTCCGTGATGTTTTCCCTTATTGACGTAGCGTTGGCGGGCAAATTTAAAGCCTCAGCCGCTGTTTGGTTCACCATCTCCTGAAAAAAAAAAAAAATTGTATGAGAAAACTAGTGATGTGATCTATTATTTCTGAATTCTTTTACAAGGTGTGCATGGACAGAACGATGCCGCAACACTAGAAGATGTCTAAGGTTTTAGATATGAATGAGTTAGTACTTATATTAACGGCGAGCATACTATTCACCATAAAGAAAAGACTAATAAAATGCTTTATGGTCTGAACGAAAGTATCTCTACTGGTTAAAATTTATATATATTTTATTAAAAAACACTATTAATTAAAAACATCAACCACGTTCATACGTACCCTTAACATTTTCAAAATTGTATTACTTTGGACTTCCATTTCTATTTCATCGGCATTAACGTAAAATGTGAAAACCATAAACAATATACTCTTAAATATCACAGACGCCATTTTGAAATTTATTTATTATTCTATATCGCGTTCAACCTGGAAATTAAGCATGTTTTAATGAAATCATACGATATGTAAAATAAAATACCTATAAATAACTATAGTATCCGGCATTAAATAATGCAGTTCGGTTCGTAGAGCGCTGTCACTGTCACTCAGTTAGTATGTGACGATTCACACGGGTTCGTCGGTCTGTGCGACAGAGACAATGCTCTATGAAACAGATTCTAACCGATTTTCTGTCTCTAAGCCTTGATGTGCATTATTTATTGCCGCGTACTATATATTGCCGTAAATTTACGAAAATGTCGAAATCTTATTTTTTCGAATTAAAGTAGTAAAAGTTAAAAAAAGTTGTTGTTTATAAAGAAGACATATTCCTATTTTCAAAGTAATTTAACCATTTTATTTTTAAAATCTTTTTATAAAAACATTCGTAAGTTTCAGTCTGTCTTCTTGTTCATAATTAGGAGAGCTTGTACAACACTAAATAAAAATATTAAACCTCTGAACAGGTTGGGTAGATCTCACTACCTCATTAACTAAACAAAATTGATTATCCCCAAGAAGCAAATGTATTATAACAAATTATAAAAAAATAGATACCTTTAAAGTTACTGAAGGCGTGTCTTCAGTGACGTTAACATACAAAAATTAAGGTCATAATCGATGTATGTAATTATGTATGTAATTTAGGAAGCTAGAGACAGTTATACAAAAACTTACAACAATACTTTTCCCAATATTTTATTTTGATATTCATATTTTAGGGTTCAAACTTCGATAACAATAATATTTAGAAAAGCGATCGTTTTAATTGCAAAGACGGTTGCAATGTACGGTTTAAGGAGGACCGCTTTTATTTTAGAAGACATTAATTAATTCACTTTTAAAGATTAAAGATACCGACGGCTTAACGTTAAAGTTTTTGAAACAGAGTCTGTAAATGTAAAAAAAATGGTGCACATAAATTCAAATACAAAATATTCTTTATTTAAGTTAACTTGTAATCAAGTGTTTTTGAACTGTCAACTCTTCTGCTGGTTCCGCACGAGAAGAGCCAGCAAGAAACTCGGCGGTAGTTCTTCTTAAAATACATTTAGTCGTAACTATCTTGTACAGGGTCGACCAGTAGCTATATACACGCATTCTTATCAACTAAGTAATCCTCAACAGTATAGGCTTTATGTATCAGTCTCCATTAAGCAGTTTTTTATACTGCTGTAAGGACAAAGCTAAAATTGATAGCGGAATTTTATTAAAGAATCTTATACCCAAACCCACGAACGACTTACGTACTTTTGCAAGGCGCAAAGCAAGAGCCGCAAGCTTATGTCAGTTCCTACTTTGTCTATTATATACGTCACCTATTTTTTTTGCAATTCCTTATATTTTTTTATAAAAAAAATAAATTGATTAAAATATACTACTACATACTACCACCATACCATTGTCGGTAAGCATCTTAACACGCTCAATATTTTTCTGTATAAGTCAAAGCTCAGTTATAGGATGACATAATCTGTTAGTTGTTTTTAAAAAACTTACTTAGTCTATTTCGTTTTGGCAATTTCCTTTTCTTACACTTATCACTGCATAAGTTAAAATTTTACTCCAATATGAACACTTGCACCACAATGCACTGTCCGATGTTGCGAAATATATAAGAATGCGAAAATTTGTCCCATCTCTGTCTTATATAAACGTGCTGGGGTCCGTGTTATTTATTCGCGGAATTCAGAATAGGGATTCGGTACCGACAACAAAGAAATGATTATAGTATTTTAATCAATCGATTGTCGGACCATGGCGCTTCCGTAGCACAAGCACTCGCTGCAATTTCTTTAATTCGTCTGTTTACTTGGCTGGGGTCCACTAAAGCTGAGTCTTCAGGTGATCGCCATTCCTTGGGATCGCCAACCTTGGGATGCGTCTTTGGTCGTTTTCCTCGTATTTGACTCTATGAATGACATGCTATGTATTATCTCGCCCGTTGGCGCAGTGGGTAGTGATCTTGCCTTCAGCTCCACGGGTCAAAATCAAATCAAATCAAAATAATCTTTATTCAAATAAACCATTTCAGGCACTTTTGAATCGTCAAGCATCAATATGATTAATGAAGCTACAACTCGATCGCGGGTTCGATTCCCGCCGAGTGCCAACATTTTCTATATACAATTTGTTGGTTCTTCGAGCCTGGGTGTATATTTGTATGTAAGTATGTATTTAAAATTATAGTTGTCCGTCACCCATAACACAGGTATTAAGTTACTAACTTTGGGGACGGAACAACCGTGTGTGTGTCCCATATATTTATATTTATATTTATTTATCATCATTATTGCTCCCTGAGCTTCTTGTGAGATTATCAGCAATCAAGTATTGGATCTATTTTTTACAGCTGAAATTGCGGATATAAGAGTTAAATTTACTAAGCCGCCATTTAAATTTTTTTGTACAAGTTATATTATTCGAACAATATAGATTCAAATATGACAGAAAACAAGTCAAGAAATACATACATACATTCGATTGAAATTATTATACTTTTTTTGGCGGTTATTTAAAAAGTAAAAACCTTTTGAATATAGCTACTTAATATGCTGTCTGTATCTGCTATCCAAGCTTCGGCTGGCCCGCTGAAGATGTGATCCGAAACACTAATGTTCTCAAATTCGGCGCGACAACCTTGACTTTTGGTTTAATGTTATCTATGGAAGTCATCTTTGAGATTTAACAATGAAATTTTACTGGGAAATTGGGAAATGAAAAATCAATGTAAGTAGTACTTTAGTTTACACTACTGGGTGAAAAGGTGGTGCTTAATTGATATTTATAATTTACTAGCTGTGCCAGCGCCTTCGCCCGCGTGGAAATCAGCGTGCTACAATTTTTTTTCTAAAATCAAATTTAGCGTTTTGCAACAACTGCGCGATCTCTTCAACACAATTTACATAATACCGAAATGTACTATCCATTTAAACCATCCGGAAGTATTGTAGTATTTTTTGGAGAAAACCGTATAAAAATCCATTCCGTACAATTTTCAGCAAATCGGTTACAGACAGCTTTTTGGGACATTGTTTTATAACAAGTATAGACTAGCGATTTTTTGTGAATGTAAAAATGGTAAAATAACCTACATATCTAGATAGATCTAATAGATAACGGATGAAGACAGATAACTTACATACCATAGAGATGATTCTTTTTGAATTTGCTCTAATGACTTTAAGCAACTTCTAATGGGAGGGACGACATAAGAGAAGGAAGTTGAAAATCATATAATCTTTCTCTAATAACACATAAAAAAGAGAGATAGATAATATATCTCATTTGCTTTGTCTTTATTGCCGTTGGACACCTTTTAAGATTGCCTCCCCTAATTTATTATAATAACTTGTGGGACCAAGACTTAGTGGCCTTGAGTCGGCGGAGGTTGGTCTCACTATCGAGTTCTTAATGTTGAGAAATGTTGGATGATGCAAAACAATCGACTTTATATAATAATAATATAATCCTATTTATTTTACCCTTCACAGACATATCCTATTTCACAGAGTATCCCAAATCCTCTCATACGCAGGAACCACGGATTATAAATCCCCACAAACAGTTTCTATGAAAGACGAGCTCCGAAGCATTATCGGGATGCGAAATGCGAATAGTAGAATAGTAGCGTAGAATCTTCAGTAGTGTTAGGAGGAACGTTTTCAGGGTATGTACTGTGAGACCCAGAGCTTTTGGGTGACGTATATTGTTAGTGATTTGAATGAGAAGAGTTAAAATACCTTCGGGTATGAGGTTGGAACCTATGAATCTATGACTAATTTCAGAAAACTAGGAAGACGTCTACTTCTTCCAAGACGTGCGTATGCACGTTATATGTATTTGTGTTGGCAATGGCTTGTTATTCAAGGTTCAAACAAGGCTTCAAACCTTGTAACTAGCGGGTAATACCACTACATCATCAAACCTAAAAATTTTACCACAAACATATTTAATACCTATAATTCAGAGAACGTTGAACCGTTGCCCATTGAATCATTTAACGTGTATCGGAACGTGATTAGAAATTATATATACGATAATTGGGGGGCATTTTTGACCGGAATACTCACTAAAGTTATTAAAGAACATTCCATATGGGACCTCTGATTGGAACTCAGACGGATCGAGGCGGCACGAGATGGTGTGGAAATCCCTTGCTTCCTGTAAGAAGTCCTTCACCTTTATTCACCGAAAGCGTGCATCTGTTCTGTCTGTCACAAATAAATGAGAAGAATTTATACTTTTTTATTCAGCTGTGATAGCTCAGCGGTAAGACCGTGCGACTCTTTCCAGAGGATCATGAGTTTAAAATCTGGGAAGGTACCAATGAGTTTTTCTATCAAAACTTATGTGTTATTGGTAATTGCAATTTATCGCACTTTATTCGGGGAAGGAAAACCTCGTGAGGAAACCATATCTCTAGAGAATTCTAGGTATATGTGTAACCTACTAATCCGCATTGGAGCAGCGTGGTAGGTCTTAGCTCCAATCCTTCTCGCCTAAAACGGAGAGAGGAAGCGTATGCCTAGCAGTGGGATAGTATCAGGTCGTTACTTTTATACATTAGAAAATAATAAAGCTACATTAACGCGGGGACTTGTGTTTTAGAAACACACCTGTCTGTTGAGCAAACATTGCTTTGATATATAAGACTTGTGACGTCATAGGTTTAATTTTGTCTATATCAAATACTAGTCTTATCTATCCTATAAATGAATTTCACACCAAGACCAGTAATTACATCGCTAAGATAAGTGGGGAATTGCGGCTGCTAACGCCTATTTCATATTTAAGTTTGCAATTAATATTTTAATCAGCAAATATTCCTATCCGATTTTATGAGCGCCATCTGAGTGACAGGATCTATAGCGAGAAGGTGAAATTGGTCTTCAAATAGATTATGCTCGATTACGGGAGATTATAGTAGTGGATGTCCGTAGTCTGGTGTGTTGTTGACGGCGTTTTGTGATACGTGTGGGGACTGGTCGTGCATATATAAGGTATGTGAACGTTGTCCGATTCCTTCACGTAGCATTACATAGGTATTCTTAATAATTTGTTGAATTTAAACTATCGTGAGTGGTATTCATAATTAATGTTGAGAGACAGGCTATACTCACGTCTTATTTTATAGGATGAGCCCGACTAGTTTCAAGCCCATACGGGGCTCTTTACGCGGGGTTATCACGGCGGGATCTGAGAGTTTTTAACTTGAGAGTAATTATTCTTAAACAACGCGAATTATATCAAAATAATTCTATCATAACATCTGTACTATGGAATTCCGCAAAGTAATGCCCGCTTCTATGAATTATATGCTTAAAACCCGTAATACGCTACATGCTGAATGAATATATCTTAAGGTAATCTGTAAGTATGATTTTCTGAGATTGGTAAAACCTGTGAGGGAAGTTAGGAGAAACTAGAGGATTTATAAAAATTGTTTTATAAAAAAGGAACATCGATAACGTTGGTATTGTACTTCGTTATAATAAAAGGTAAATTACCTTGTTAACATGAATCATTTTACCGTATGAGTGTGAAAGTAATGTTACTTTTAGGTATAGTTTAAGTAAGGGCATTAAACCGGGGATTCCCAAAGCTCGAAAAATCGGGATACAAACCGGGTCGATCACCATTAACTATCGAAAAATATTTGTTTAATCGTTGAATAAATTGACTGAAATGTCATTTATATATAATAATATTAATGCAAAAGTGTGTTTGTTTTTCATTCCTTTGTTTCCGAACGAAATGTTTGTTATAAATTTTATAAGTCTGGTGAGTAAAGAAGGTTGCTATATTTATAATTTAATATTATAATTGAGAAATTATGACCATTAGGATATAAAACAAAGATAAACATCTTTGTTTTACCTCCTAATGGAGCAATAGTGTGATATGAATTTTGGTACAAAGACGGTTGAAGAACTGGATATAGCGCACGCACAGTATTATAGAGATCGAATTTAAACGAATTTAGGCGTAATTGAGTTAAATACATTGTAATCCTTATTTCCATTTCTCATTCCATCTATGACATTGCATTACGAACTATTAAAAGAGCTAGTGTATTCTTGCTCTTCCAAGTTATGGGTCTCTTTTAGGGATGTTACGGAGGTTATTAATTTCAAAATTGACCCGTAAACTGTACTTAGACAATATGACCACCACGATTTAAATGATTGAATACTTAAGCGCGTCTAACCATTGATACTGAATATAATTTTATAAACAAATGAACGAGAGTTGCGCGTCCGAAGGGAGATACCCCCCGGCAACAAGTTACAACTTGTAGCTGCGCTTTCTGTCCGAATGTGCATGATAATATCACCTTCGTTATACCTCCGACTAAAATTTATCTGAGCCGGAGTCGGAGGTGTGAATTCAATCGGAGGTTCCGACCTTTCGGAACCGAAGTCGGAGCTCCGTAACATCCCTAATCTCTTTAAATCAGACGTGTTTTGCTACTCGTAAGCTTTAGTGCAATTTGCCACAAAACCACAAAACTATTTTGAATTCGTTTATTCGTGAATTTGTCACTTGAATACTATCGTGCGTTATAGTAATAGACGGAAACGGACATGAGTTTAGTCCATACTAATACTATTGCGAAAGTATGTCTCTCTGTCTGTTGGTTAACCTCTCAGGGCATATCCACTAGACCTATATTGATGTGATGCGGTAAAAAAATAAATGTAATAAAGTTTAGTGAAATTGAACATTAGGGCATACAAAACATAGTTAGTGTATAGAAACCGGCTATACTAACGTCTTATTATATCGGGTTAGCTCGACCAGTCCAGCCCATCCGGGATAGTTATTCAAGAGCTTACACGACGTTATCGCGTAATAGCATTTTCTGATCGAGCGATAACGGGCTCGAAACTAGTCGGGCTAACCCGATAAAATAAGATGTGAAAGTAGCTGGCTTCTATACATGAACTATGAATACAACTAACGATAGTTTAAATTTTAAAATGACATAAATAAATATAAGGGACATTTACACACACGGTCGTCCGTCCCCAAAGTAAGTAACTTAATACTTGTGTTATGGTTGAAGGACAACTGGTAGATATACTACATATATAAGTTTAAATACATACTTAAATACAAATACACACCCAGGCTCGAAGAACCAACCAACCTGCCCTGAAGGCAGGGTCACTACCCACTGCTCCAACGGGCCAGTCAAATAAATTCTTTTTACTTGGGTATTACACTTCCGTGCACAAAAAAAAGATGTGTTTATCACCTGTGTACGACTCATAGCTTCCACGTAAACATTAATCTTCCAGCCGATGACTATCTTTAACTGTACAAAGGTCGCTAACTGTACTTCAAAGTAACCCAAAATATTTGCGGGACTGTATTCGCGTAGAATTACTAAGTATGGTGATTTTTAAAGAGTAATCTTGTATTAGAGAATTTGGTTTCGTATATAAAAAACGAACTACACAAGCCTTTCCTTATGTCTTTCTTCGATATTGGGACAGACTGTGTAAGATATGTATATTGGTACGGCGTAGGTAGGCGTCAAAGGGATAAGTTGACCTTTGTAAACTTTTTTTTACGTTCACTTTTTCCTTCGTTCACGTTGTAATGATATAAACATATACAAAAAATTTGTAATTTGTAAAAAAAAAACTTTATTTTATAGCTTATTAGTAATTGTAATTTGTTTCTTTAAGTTTTTGTTTAATTATCTTATAATTAATTTATAGAATTAGGCGTTAAGTTGCGGAGATCCATAATACAAATGTAATAATAAAATTAAATTGCTATAATCTGCGATAAAGTAAATGAAAATATATGTTATGATAAATGTATAGTGGACTATCAGATGTTTCATACCCGATACATGCAGGATTCGTAAAAACACATGTACAAACGTGCACCACCGTCGCCACAATACACAAGCACTACACACGTTCACTATCACAAACTCAATGACCTTTTGCCCCGCAAGGTTTTTTATCTCTTTTTTTCTTGATAACTCTGGTGCCGCATCATAATTTTTTTAAACTAAGTTAGTCTTCAATTTGTTTGTCATTTATGTTTATGCCTGTAACGGATTTACATATGAGCTTTGTTTTCATAACGCTTATTAGATTAAATTGTATGTAATAAAAAAAAAGAACTGCATTGAAGAATTACAAAGAATTCTAAAGAATTGCACTGATTACGTCAACAAAGTGCATAACGATTGGACTAAAACTTAAGACAACTAAAGACAATCAGTCTTTATGAGTAAACGCTTTCGTTCTTAAATAAAGACATCCATGTAGATCTCTGTTTTTGATAAATCGATAACTGGCAACAAAAATTCAAGCACCGTATTGTGTTGTCTCATTTATTCTAACTTTCCATGTTACTCTAACCTCTCTTTCCTATTCAACCAACTCACCTCTAACCTCCTTTCTCAAAAGACGAACAGAGGCTCCTTTCCCCGACGCTAGCAGAGCTTCAGCACTCTACTATTCAAATTTTGCAACCTTGATGATGCTTCTGTACTCGGTCGACCACCCGGTGACTGTAAAAGCATAGAGATATTTCAAATTCCTAAAAAAAACTAACGATAAAGAGACTGACATAAAATCCAAACTATTATTTTTATTCGTTTATTAACTAATACTAAAAGAACCCCAAAATCTAGTAAAATCTCGTCACATGATACAACTATGATCCATTACATGACGAACATTAAATTGCATAGAGTCGAAGTTGCTGTATTAAATAACATGATAAATAAATATTTTTTTAATATTTTGTGTTATCAAAAGTAGATTTTTTTTCAACACAAAAATAATTAACATAATTTTTGAATTAGAATATGCCGTGTAAGCAAATAATTTATATTTATATCGTTTATAATAATAATATTGTTACGTTATTTTATTTGATAGGTAGTTTAAACCCGTGACCCTTTTGGAAGAACCGCATTGCACTGCTGGGCTATCACAGATATAAATCATATAATAAAATATTAATATATCGTCTATATATTAAGGCACAAGGCGACTGACCGATGCACTTGTTCCATAGTTTAAGGTAAGTAACCGCGTGCGAACAAAATATAATGGCAATACAAAATTTACAACTGGTTGTGACCGTGAATAGAATTTGAAAATAATTTATTTTATTTACTATATGAATAGAATTGAATTAAAAGCTTATTGTTGTTTTATTTTCATTGATAAGGATTGTTTTTAAATATTTTATAAAGTTGAAAGTATTTATTTCGAAGTAATTTATTATTATGTAAGAAATATTATACATTAATTTAAATTGAGAACAATTGCAATGTAATATTTTGTGGTCTTCATAAAAAAAGATGCCAACCACCAGTCTTTAGTCTATTTAAATGCAGTGCGTGAAACTTAAAATATAACGATTTTTCCGTGACGTTATTAGCATTAAATTTCAATATCACCTATTCGCTACTAGTGACTTTACATTATTTTATACTAACGATACTTTATTTACCCTTATTTATATCACAATACCAGCCTAATAAAGGAACCTCGAACTCCGTAGGCTTTCATTCAAGCCCAGAAATTATATCAATAGTGGAAAAACACGACTTTCTTTCAGCTACCTTTAATAAAAAATAAAAAAATTACAACAAAATGTACAAGTTATATCTATCTTATATTACTTAGACGCTACTACTATACAAATCATGGCCACGTGGAATGGTCCCAAGAATACTGGCAGCGTTTCCGCGTTGAATCGCTTAGCTGATTCTTTGTGCGAAAAAGAGTCAGTCCTCTTGTCACCCGAAGAGGCGATCAACCGAGGTGTTATAACGGATATTTTTTTTTTGCACTTTGGCTGCACGGCCTTAGGGTCTCAACTGCAAACGGCACAAATATATAACTCTCAACGAACAATTTTTTTGGTGGTAAATTTATTAGTGCATTAAGTTAAAGTGCATTAAGTAAATTTATTAGTGCATTATTTGCAATAAAATTTTGGGGCACATTTTGGGCACAGAGTGTATATGAATTATAATTATTATTGTTGTAAGGAAAAAAACTAAATTAACATTACATTAAATCATTTAGGTTTTTACACGTAACAGAGTACACTACATTCTTTTCGAGTAAGCCCGCCATCTAGGAAAATGGCGGGACGAAGCAACTCAGTGTTGCCAGCAAACAAAATTACTGTACATATATCACAAATCTTGAGACGCGATAACAATTTAGATTCCGATAGTAAAGCTACGTTTCTAGAATACGAACTAGTTCCTGATGCCATTGACCTGACATCTAGGTAGTTTTACGTAATATGACTCTTTTTATGGAATGCCATGAAAGTTCATTTACCGGTCACTCATACATTTATGTGCTTGTAATCCTTGGAGCTTGGTAATATACTGAAAATTCAGCAGATTAGGTATAAATATATAAAACGATAGAAGAGGATTTTACTCATTAAAATCTTTTTTTAAATATCGTAAATTGGCACAGAAATATTTTTATTAAATTATGTTTATATTATTTAAGAGTACCAATGAATTATTTATCTGTATACATTTTGAAGGAAAATTATTTATTTGGCAATTATTGGTTAGTTATAAACTTCCACATTTTTCTCTATTTTAATAAAATTGAGAATTCCTAATAATTAATAAACATACTAATTTTATGTTTAAGTTTTTGAACGACTGTGTGAATAAAATATTAAAATCGAATCTGACAATACTTATCTCATTTTGCAATATAGATTATATCACTTTATTGGCAGGTCTTATTCCTTTTTTTTATCTGAGCTTCCTGTTATCTTATGAGTTTTCTTCCTACTCAATAGGGAGAGCCTGATGTGATTCAGCTGTGGAGTTACTATTCCTATTTCTGGGGATTAAAACGTTATAGTTATAGTTTATTATGGAAATTTCTCAAAGAGATCATTGTCACAATAGAGTTCTCTAGTTGAGAAGAGTAATTTAAGATGCTATTTTGGAAATCATTTTTATGGTAAATTTGAAAATGGTATGTTTATTTGAGCTTTATGAATACGAAGAGATGATTTCGCAAGCATTAAGTCCTATAACGCGTTATGATTAATTTTAGTATTTGAAAACCCTTACACATGATACTATCGCTGTTATTTATGGTAAATAGTCTGTCGAATTGTAAAATTTGACGTAACCTGTTGTTTTATGACGTATGCATATAATGATAATATGAATTGCCTTGGGAAGTTGGCACAGTTGTTGAACAAATTTTTAAAAGTGGCCTCATTAGCATATGGGCGTTATTTACATCACACTCCTTAGTTTGTCGTACATAATGGAGAAACTCTGTCTAAAATAAAACTAATTCGGTCAAACTAACTTTATTAAATCTGCAATCTTGGGCTTACGAAGTGATTGCTAGCTCGGTGAAAATTGTATTTTATTTTAACCCAACGAAGCGGCAGTAAGTTATATAGGTTCATACCTTTGAATTGTATATATGATGCCGAATTAAAATTCAACACACGGTACGCAAAGTTAAGAAAAATAACTTCGTATACTTAATATACAGTTGCTGCAGAATTTATTTGTTGCACGATAAGAATTATATGCGAACGTACTCCTCCTCATTATTTAAAACGAAGTTTCGCTAGTGCTTTTGCTGGTATATTGTTATTTTTACAACATAATTACAAAGCAATGTCACAACAACATGAAACATAAAGATTGAAATCTGTACTCGCTCACGAAGTTATTGTTTTAAGCGATGGACGCATGTTGTTGCAAAATGTTCTCTATTACAATAAAGAGAGAGCGAATGAGATTTTTATATGTCTCTCTTTTTTATGCGTTATTAGACAAAGATACGTATACGAGTTTCATCTTTCCTCTTATTATATTTTTATACAAAATAAAAAAATATATAAATCCTAATTTTCTGTTTAGTGTTACTGCTTGTGCTAATAGGATATTAACATTAAAAACAAAACTTGTAATATCTATGACATATGGGTCTCGTCCATCCCTAAAGTTATAATACTAGAGAAGGGGAACTAGCCTAAAATGTTCCATATTACAATTAAAAAAAGTAAATGATTTGTCTATCTCTCTTTTTATGTATGAGTAGACAAAGATGAAATATACGAGTGCCATTTTGTCATTATTTTTATTGAGTCACCATCACTTAGAGGCCTGCCTGTGGCTCCCTAACTCCAGTATTAATAACCCTATGAAATTCTATGAATTATGAAGTAGACAATATAGATTCTGCATAACTATTTGAAGATATCTTCATCAGTAACGATACTTACAATTTATCGTTATATAGCCGTTTGATCATTCGGTTTCAAGTTGTTAACTTTTTGACCAAAAACAACGTATCACCTAGATTAAATACGAAATGATGTTTCTAAAAAGTTAACTTCATTTATATCTTTGAAAATATATTTCATTTAATGTATTTTCCGATTATGTCAAATTATAAACTATGTTTACCTTAACTTCAAGCTAAACTTTTTAATAACATTTATTTACTTAAAAGTATATTGTAAATACTAATAATTAAATAGTATAAACATTAGTTGCAAAACCAGTTACAAGACTGTTAGATTCAATTGTGAATAACAATTGAATCTAACAATAATGAACGTTTGGGTATAGTATTTTTTAAATAAAAGAAAATTCATTTTATTGTTGTTATAAATTAATTATAATTAATTTATTAATACATTATATTTATTACATTAATCTTATAACACTATGTTGTTATACATCAATAATTCTTACGTTAAAATCAACAAAATCTTGTAATATTCCGTACTAAGATTCAAAAGATGTAAACACGCAAAAATATATCTCAAAACATTTTTTTATTTTTTGCAACATTACTCACGTTATGCTTAAAATTAAATTTCAATGAAGGCTGTAGAAAAATATTTTAGTAATATTTTAGTTTAGTACAATTTTATGTTGTGCTGTCTATAATGTGCGTTAGTATAAATGATTAGTTTTTATGTTAATGTTAGCAACATAATAATACACATCTTTAAATACAATGTTCTAAAAAAAAATTTTGTATGATTAGCTTCTGTCAACCATACTTAATACTACATACAAAATAAAATCTATTATTCTATTGATTAGCATAATTCGTAACCTAACCACTTTAATAAGCTTAATTTTCTAAGGAGTAATATTTTATAAATATTCTTAACTTTGGTAGTCTTTAGTATTAATTTTACTGTACGATATGCATTACATATTAACAGCTGAATTACCGAATTGTGACAATAGTGAAAAACGTAAAATGGACAAGGTAATTTCGCCCCTGTAAACCATCCTAAACTTTTATAAATAGGGTAGTTGACGTTTATTTAAAAACATTTATCTCTGACGTAACTTCTTCACAATTTTGTTATATATACTTATTATTTGATAAATTTGGATTCCGCGGTGTGGTATGCGTTTGTTAGAATAGACCACCCTTATTTCTTACCGAGGTGTTGTAAAATACGGTTTAGTAGGCGGCCGGTCACAGGAAACTTTTCAGAAAACTTATTAACATGTTTAAAACATGTTGTCCCGACTCCTCTTATGGCGGGATAAGAGTAGACGAATGATGATTTATTAAATCTTGATTAAATTCTGCCGAAATTTTAAATGAGTTTGTTACTTTAGTTTGTTGTTGCCTTTCGTAAGCCGAACAATTTTGTTTAATGTATCCTCATTATAGTAAAATCTGCTGAGTTTTTAAAAAAACCCCACTTGGGTTGGGTACTTTGGTTCTCAAATAAATTGAGTTTATGAGGCGCGCAATCATTTGCCCAAATTTCATCGAAAATGATGATGAAATGCGATTGACTTCTCGCCTCATACTTATTGACTCTTATTTTAAACATCAATATATTGAACATATAGAGACAGATATTGAATAAGTATTCCACGACATATTGAACCTCTCCATACACGATTATGTATTGGTTAGTAGCTATAAAATTGGTATTATTAATCACGATGTCTGTTCAAATCATAATATCTGCGTTGTCTTCGAAGTTTCAAATTGTTATATATCTTATAATATACAGCCGTGGCAAAAACTCCAAAACTCAGCCCTGTAGACACTAGCAAATTCATTATTAACCTCAGGTCTCCAGAATCTAAGTAAATAGTAAAGAGTCGTGAAAAATTCGTCACTATCGAAATCAACCATGTCGTCAAGGATACATTATCCGCTACACCTGCTTTATACATACGATACATGTATGTAATTTTCATCGATCCATTCAGCGGTGTGCAAAAAGACACCAAATATGCCAACAGACCCTTCGGAAAATTTTCCATAATAAATCCAAGTATAAATACGATATAGAGTAATGTTCCAACTGATAAAAGCGGCGAACTCCAATGGTTATTTATCTTTACGACATAATAAAGCAAGACATAAATTTGCATTAATACAATCGGATATTCCAAATACGTCATGACACTGTAATTTTTCATATAATTATATAGTGTAACAATGGTGCACCCAGCCATCTCCAGTAAAGTAGTTTGCACGTGTATTTCTTCAGTTGATTGTCTCTCTATAATATTTAAAATTTGAGGCACTTTTAAATACAAACATGATATTATAGTAAAAGTGTTGATTGCAGTCGCTAATAATTGTACGAAGGACGACCCCATCTTAATACTGTTGGAAAATGGCTCGCTTCGATCGACAGCAGCTAGTTGTTCGATTACAGACCTGCGCAAAGCACGATTTTTATTTGCAAGGCGCACCCTAACCCCTCGTTCGCACGGGCGTAAAAATTACGTCGCGTTAAAATTCCACAATAAGCGTTATAAGAAGTTTCGTATGGTATATTCAGCTTAACGCCCTCGCCCTAACGACTAAAATGGAACGCTGCACGATAAAATACGTCGCGATTTAAATACGCTGTCGTGTGAACAGATACCTGGATACCCATTTGTTTCAATTCGGCGTAATTTTTACGCGCGATAAAAATCATCTCGTGCGAACGAGGGGAAAGGTCCATTGAGATATCAATACAAAATAAACTATGGTCTCCATTATCATGTTACATTTAGCTTACTTCTAATGGTTAATAAAAATCTTTTCGAAATTAACGTACAGCTTAAATATTTATACGATATGAGCTTATAGAATCAGAGAATTCTGAATTTTGTCATAGAATAAAATAGAATAGAATAGAATATACTTTATTGTACACCATAATCCTAATATACAATTAAATGAGATATTGAACATAAAAACATTTTTTTTTATATAAGTACATGATTACGAAGCACAATGGGCGACCTTATTGCTAAGTAGCAATCTCTTCCAGGCAACCCAAGCTTAAAGAACAATCTGAAAAAGGGGTGTACGTAACATATATATTTAAAAAATATTAAAAAAATATATATATATATATTTAAAAAAAAACAATAACAAATAAATAAAAGTACATATATCCATATATATTTTCAGTAAAAAAATATCCAATACAATATAATAGCTGCTAAGCCATTAAATAATATTTTTTCAAATTTTCTTTAAAGACATAAAGAGACTGTGCGTACCTTACCGAGAGCGGCAGTGAATTCCATAGCAGGACAGCTTTGACAGAAAAGGAATTACCATAGAAACACGAGGAATGAGAAGGGATTTTAAGGGTAAGCTGTTCACTTGAACGAAGTGAACGGTGAGAAGATTCAAAACGAAATTGAAAACGGTCTTTAAGGTAAGAAGGTGTAGCTGTATTAAAAAGAATGCCATAAAGGAGAGAGAGAATATGGGTATTCCTGCGAAGTTGGATTGGGAGTCACTTGATTTTATTGCGAAATTCTTAAATGTGGACATATTTGCGGAGCCCAAATATGAACCGAATACAAAAATTTTGAAGACGCTCAAGTGTATTCAATTGCTCCTCAGTAATATCGAGATAACAAATGTCAGCGTAATCAAGAATCGGTAAGAGGAGTGTCTGTGCTAAAGCAATTTTAGTAGTCACGGGATGGAAATTACGTAACCTACGGAGAGAACCAGCAGCTGCAAAAATTTTCCTGCTCACCTCACAAATTTGTGGTCCCCATGACAAATATTGATCCATAATAATACCTAAGTTTTTAACTTTATCTTTATAGGGAATGACAATACCATTAAGAGACACGGGAGGTAGATCTGATAAGTAAACTTTGGAAATTTGTTTCGAACTTTCAATAATTATGACTTGGGATTTGTCGGGGTTAATAAGCAAACCAACAGCTTTAAGACTGCTTGTATGGGTAGCGCGGCGCAGTACGATTTTTGTCGTGGAGCCTATTCTCCTGATGATGCTTCGGTTTCGGGGCGAAACGATCGTCGAGATTGTGGTGGTGGGTGTGTGTGCTGCTTTTGTGTGCGTTGTTGCTGGTGAATTGCGCCTTGGGGTGCATGTGGTGGCTGGTCCTGCATGTATAAGGTGCGTAGATTTTGCCTGCTTCATACACATTGGCTTTGCATGCATTCACTTAACCCGTGCGGATTATAGCAAAGTAGTTAGTTCTGTTATATTGCTTGTAATATGGAATTCCGCAAAGTAATGCCTGCTTCTATAAATCATTCAAACCAACAGATCTACACCAACTCATGATATTTGAAAGATCTCGATTTAATATGGTAATAGTTTTAGAGAGATCAACTATTGATGAGTGTAAGTAGATTAGGAGATCATCAGCATACAGGTGGTAGAAAGAAGAGATGTGATGACTGATAGAATTAATAAAAGTTGAAAATAAGAGAGGAGACAACACGCCACCTTGCGGTACACCGGCTTTAATAAGAGACCAATCAGAATAAGTGTCCTGAATTCGTACTCTTTGCCGACGCCCATGCAAGTATGAATGAAACCAATCAATCACCTTAGGAGATATGTTAAGAGAAGTCAAAAAACTTAGTAAGATATCAAAGTCAACGGAACTGAAAGATTGGTAAAATCTAACAACGTCAGCACTGTTACTTGTTGGTTATTCATAGCGAATCGGATATCGTCAGTTACCTTCACCAAAGCGGTAGTCGTACTATGGCCGTTTTGAAAACCAGATTGTAAAGGATTGAAGAGATTATTATTTGTAAGGAAAAGACTTAACTGTTGTTGCACCAGACGCTCTAACACTTTGGATAAAAAAGGCAGTATCGAAATAGGGCGATAGTCTAAGTAACAAGAGGGATGAAGTTTTTTAGGTAAAGGGATCACAACAGCGTCCTTCCAGGGATTAGGAAAAGTAGCGGAGCGGATAGAGTTGTTCAGGATAGCAATAATAAAAGGAAGTACTAAATCTAAAATAGGAACAACCATTTTGCGACTAATAGAGTCAGTACCGACGGCATCAGAACTAATAGCAAGAATACTTCTCTCAACATCACTTACAGTGAATTAATTAAAATTAAAAAAAGGGATGTCAGGAGTAGGTAAAGCAGAAAGTTGATTTAGTGTATTCACTTTAATAGCCCCGTTTATGGTAACAGATGAGGAGAAATGCTAATTCAGCAAATTTTAAATCTAAATTTTTAGAGTCTATGTCATAATTTGCTTTTCCAACCCCAAGTGACTTGAGGAATTTCCAAACTCGACCAGAGTCTTTTTCCTCGACAACAGATTTATAGATATGGCGTCTGATGATCTCTACACATCCTGTTGCAACTATTCCGTATAGTTTTATATTTCTTTCGATTATCATCAGAAGGATTACGTCTATATTTTGCTGTCACATTATTTTTTTTTTCTTGTAAAGCTCGTAATTGTGATGTAAGCCATGGGGCAGGTAAATGTTTCAGCCTGACAGGTCTACTAGGCGCATGTTTATCATAAAGTTGAGTCAAAATTGTATTAAAAGCAGCTACTTGTTCATTAACAGAAGTGACATCAAGACACGCAGTCCAGTCCGAGTTTGCTGCATCTTGCCGCAATCTATCTATGTCCAAATTACTAAAATTGCGTTGCAGAAGAATTCTTGATTTAGCTTTAGGGGGTTTAATTTTGTAAGACAAAAAGAGAAGGTCATGATAAGAAAAGGCAGTGGCAGTACATTGACCATATTTTTCAACATGGTTCGTAGAAGAAACTATAATGATATCTAGAAATGATGGAATACAATTGGGAAAAGTGTAAGTAGCCTTTAATGGAAGGATATGTAAATTAGCAGCAGAAATCACATTGTTAAGACGGGATGATCGGTGGTCACGCTTAAGGATTGCTTAAGGACATGCTTAAGGGCAGGTATTAAAGTCTCCCATGATTACAGTATGACTATAAGATGGCGAATATTTATGGAAAAGATTTTCAAAAAAGGAAAAATAATCTACTGTAAGGCTCGGGCTATAAAACACACCAAGGAGCAGTTTTATGTTTGATATACATACCTCCAAAAACAAGTGCTCTGCACCACAACCTCCTTGGGCTTGTGATATATCTAAAACTGTGCTAGGTATATGGGAGCGAAGATAAATAGCAACCCCTCCACCCGTCCTCCCAATGCGATCATTGCGAATTAATTGATATCCCGGAAGAGAATAACAAACCGATGGCAAGCAATGCTTCTGCCACGACTCAGAGATTAATATAGCGTGGATGTTTTTATTTTCAAAGGTAGATAGAAAATCAGGAAAATGTGCAGGAATACTCTGTGCATTTATGTGAACAACATTGAAATTCTCTAAAACATTTGAGAAATGTGAACTTAGATTGTCACTTAAGGAAATGCTATGGAAACTATCATCACTGCTTATTTCAGCAGATGAGGAAAGAAGTGAAGAAAAACATTCTTCATCTAGGCTATCATTTGAAGACATTTTAATGCTAACAGCTCTGTTGAGATAATATAATTAATAAAAGGGGAAAAAAAATATATATGTATGTCAATAAGTATATAGTATATAATATGTACAATAAGTTAGTATATAGTATTATAATAAAAATATATTGAATTTTATTATTTTAAATATATATTTTGTATGTACCTCCCAGCTTTGTGTATAAAGAATAAAAATAAAATAAATTATGTAACCAAATTACTTTGTAACGAAATGAAATATTATGATACAAATCCTACAAGTACAATAAAAGAAAAAATACGTTATTTGAAAAGTATTACATTTTATACATTACATACAATAACATGACAAAGCAGATTTATATTAATCATATAGAAAGACAAAAGACAAAGACAAAGGACAAAAGTAATAATAAAACTATTTTGCTATAACCCGCGATAGTATCGCGGAAACAATTCGTTATTTTAAAAGTATTACATTATATACATTACATACAATGACATGACAAAGCAGATTTATATTAATCATATCGAAAGATATATTTTTATTATTACTTTAAAGACAAAATAAATTTATTACTACTTTTGTATTATGAATCTCCGCAAAGTAACACCTAATTCTATGAAATATATCGAAAGATAACAATAACACAAATTGTGACAAATAAAATAGAAAGATTCTTTAGATGGACCTTATTATAAATCATTAGGAGAGACCTAAATAATATTTCTTTCAATATTAGAGACCCACTATTCTTTTAGCAAGACCGAATGTGGTATTAATTATGTGGGTATAAGAATTGTAGTTACTGCTATGTAAATAAACAAAGGTAAGTAAATTTGTTTAATAAGCGATTAAGAATGTGGGTAATCTAATAGTTAGTGCTAAGTAATAAACAAACGTAAATAATTGTTTACTTGGAGTCTTGTAAAACTATTTGTTTTTCATTAGTCTTTTTGTACGAAATGTGGTAACTGTGGAGACTGCCTGCTTAGTCGACCCCGCAGTAGTTTTAACACTGGTTTCGGCTGGTGATTTCGTTGCCGCTGGAGGACAGGGGAAGTTATCAAGATCACAATAATTATCCACTCGGTGTCGAGCTACATTGGAATCTATTACATAAATGTTCCCGTCCCGAGTCCAGCATTTACTAATGCCAAACCGTTTTCTTGCTGCAAGAAACATGTCATGACGTACTTTCGTTAAAAATTCCGATTGAGTATAGCCGGTGCCTTTGAGTTTTGATTTAGCGAACCAGACTCTGTCTCGGATAGCAACTTCACTAAATTTCACAGCAATGGGTCTGGTTTTAGATACAGAAGAACGACCTAGTCTATAAGATTACTTGATGCTCGCTGGAGAAAAGTGAGATAGTTCCAAATGCTCAGTAACGATGCTCGTAACCAAAGAAGTCATGTTTTCTGACTCTGTTTCGGGGACTCCATGCAGTAAAAGTATTTTTCGTCTTCTGCGCATTTCCTGGCGGTCAATTTCTCGACCCAGGAATTCGACTTGACGTTGTAATGTGCTGAGTGCTGACAAGATGAAAGTTTTGAAGACAGAAAACTCCGCCGCCAAAGAAGTGGCAGACGGTTGACTTACCGCAGATGATGCTTTTATTTGCAATTCTTGCTCGAATTCATTCATCTTGTTATTAAATAATTCTGCCATGGACGTTAAAGAATCTTTCAGTGAATCCATAGTGTGTACCAGTGAATATCACAATATATAGGAAAAAGCGATTTTACATAAAATAAGTGTAAAGGACACTTGTAGCTAGTAGGTAGCGTATATTACATATCACAACTCATAGAAAAAGATATATGCATGTAATATTAACAATATTTCAATAAATTGAACAATAAAATTTACAAGAGTAAAATCTAACGTTGTTTCTTATTTCACGCCTACCCCACGAAAAAAACATGTCATTAACTTATTATTTAGGTAATATGATTTAATCGGAGAAAACCTATTAAATTTCTCTAAAATAACCTACTTTTTTCTTTCCAAGTTTATTTTCTATGGATTTATTATAGCCAAGCTGTAATTATAAAAATAATTCTTCCATAGAAATATACATTTAAATGCTTATTATATACAGTAGCAATTATAGTTTTTAATCTGTTATTTTAACATGCAAGTTGGCAACACTGATGCGTCCTTATGTCAAATAATGTATATTTGTTGTTGATGATGAATTTCACATAATAAAAGTACAATCGAATAGTAATGTTTGTTAAATTTAAAAGAAGATAATAATGACTGAAGAATCTGCTACTTACTGTAGGCTGTGTGCTGAGCTACGGCCTCCAGTTCAAATGATATTGCTAGATAATAATGTGGTAGCAAACGCGAAAGTAATTACTAAATTGTCCTGGATTAACGTAGATATCTCACAATCAATCGGTCTTCCAAAAAGGATATGCTACACATGTTTAGATTTATTAGAGAGTACCTGGACCTTTTTGAATAATGTTAGAATAGCTCAGCAAAAGTTGATAGCTATATTTTTGAATGCATCGAAAGAGAGTGCTGTCGATCCTGAAGTCGGATTGAAGGATTCTGAGCAGAAAGTACCGGGAAGACCCGTTGACGAAAACTGGGAAATATTTCAAGAACTGAAACACGAGATTAAGATCGAAAATCTTAATGAAGTAGTGCCACTTCTCGGCACCAACACACATGTGATTTCAGATGAAAATAATTTCAATAATATAAAGATTGAAGCCGATACTGATGACGATGGTCACCTTGTTATCGATTGTCGCGATGATTTAGATCGTTCTAGCTCTTCAGACAGTGATGTTCCACTAAAAAAGACTGCTAAGAAAAAAAGGGATCGCCCTAAGAGAAAAGAGATATTTGATGAAGCTGAGAAGAATACTAAGAGTAATTTCCTAGCCTCGAATGAGACATGGGACTCACAGGCATGTGTATGTGCAAAGTGTGATACCTATTGCAAAAGTATACTATCTTTACAACTCCATTCCCTCCAGATACATGATCGTTGCTGTGTATTTAAGTGTATTCAATGTGCTAAAGTCTCACCTGGGTACCGGTCTTTTGTAAGACACACACGCACACATAATGAGGCCCTGCGGTATTGCTGTGAATACTGCAATCTAATGTTCTCATATCTATCACAATTATCTGCACATAAACAAAAGAAACACAAAATGGTATATAAAACAAAATGCACAAACTGTGGTGCAAATTTTGAGACACCTGAAGGGCTGGAGGAACACAAAGCATTATTTTACAAAAGTCCTAAAGTGAGGAAAATTGTTAGGGATATTAAAGTGGAACACAAGTGTGACCAATGCAGCAAGGTGTTCAAAACCAGAGCGAACCTTCATCAACATAAGCAGCTACATGGAGAAAGAACAAAGGATTTTGCTTGCCATGTGTGTGGCAAAATGTTCTATACAAAAGGTACACTTGGCACTCACTTAGTCATACATGATGAGAAAAGGCCTTTCAAATGCAATCATTGCCCTTTAGCATTCAGAGCAAAAGGAAACCTTCTATCCCATCTCAGTTTACACTCAGGATTTAAGCCATTCATATGTGAGCAGTGTGGGAAAAGTTTTAGAGTTAAAAGGCATCTTATGTCACATTCAATAGTACATACAGACTTGCGACCGTATATATGTGAATACTGTAATAAATCATTTCGTTTTAAGACCCGTCTTAATCTACATTTACGGCAACATACAGGAGTGAGGCCATACAAATGTATTTACTGTCAGCGTGACTTTACAAATGGCTCAAACTATAAAAAGCATATGAAAAGACGTCATGGTATAGACACATCAAAACGTGCCACATCTAAAAACTTATTGGGAAATAAAAAAAATCATGATACCATTACAACTGTCTCACAATAAATATGTATAAGTAATAAATAATAAAACAATTTTTTTTTGTTGTTTTCATATTTAAATATATGTATTCAAATTGCAGCAGTAGTGAGTTCATAATTCTTATTGAATATAGATTTACTTATCATTAATAATATTATAACTTTTAAACTTATATTAAAGAAACATTATACTTCTTTACTCCAATATTGTATATGATATATAATATATATATATATAATATATTCATGATTGTCTATTTATGTATATTTATTTATTTATGTAAATTTATTGATAAGTTAGTATATTTATATATATTAATAAATATAATTTAAATTCGTAATTTTTGATATTTGCATACCTAAACTAAACTGCTTTACTCTGAATTAACCAGTACACTGTAGTCTTTGGAATTAACTCTGTAGGTTAGCTGTCAGAGATCTCTGTCAAAAGGTTAAGTTTGACCCAAAGACTACAGTGTACATACTGGTTTGACCGTTGTACACTTTTTTTTTATTTATAATGTCTTATGGTACATAAATAAATAAATAAGTTATGGTAATCAATACATATTATTAAATAAAGTTCCCAGCTACAACTGTCTATCTGTCTCATAAACTAAGCACTAAACAGAATTTCATACAGTTTTCACCATTAGATCGAGTGATTTATGATAAAGATTGTATTACCCTTTTTTTTAGGTTTTATGTAAAGTATTTCACATGTGCTGATAATTGTTGATAATTTTGGAAACAGGCAAGGTACTTGAGAACTTTCACCAGAAACACTATGTGTTAGAGATAAAATAATGTATGATGCGGATATTCCAGTTATATCTTCTTCTTCTTAGGGTGCCATCTTCTTGCGAAGGTTGGCAATTATGATTGGCAATCTGAACTTTGATGCCGCGACTCAAAATAAAGAACGGGTGCTTTTGCCAAACCACTGGCGAAGGTTTTTTAACCAGGATGTTCTCCTTCGTCCTACACTTCGCCTTTCCTGAATTTTTCCTTGTACCATCAGATGCAGCAATTCATATTTGGGATTTCTCATAATATGGCCGAAATATTCTAGTTTCCTTTTTTAAATAGAATATAAAATTTCCACTTTAGCCTACTTAACACTGTGACGTTGTTTATTTTATCTCTCCAGGATCTCCTTAACATTCTCCAGATTATATAGGATTAAAAAATCGAGGTATATATCTATATTTAAGGATAATTTATCCACTGCCTGTAACCACTCACTTAATATAACGGTCACGTAAAATGGCGGTATTTGGAAATCTCTTTAGACGGTTACAGTATTATCCTTATTACAGCGTTCCTTATCGACTAAAATATGTTTATTACCTTAAGCATTTCAGACTTAGCTTACTTTTACACCATAAATAAAGCCATTGTCTTAAAAGCAAAATATGCAAAATTAAAGCTTATGTACGCCCAATTATTAGAAAAGGGAAGTACAAAACAGACTGGGCGACAGCTAATCATGAAGCCTCATGATTAGCCGTTCAGTTGTAATTGTAATACAATTATAACTTTTTATTTACTTTAAATGTAACTTGCGTATGCATTGCGACTCTCTCGAAAGGGTCCCGGGTTCCAATCCGTGCAGGCATCAATGAGCTTTTTTGATAAAACTAATGTGATTTATTGATAATTCTTATATCACACGCTTTTCGGTAAAGTAAAATTTTGTGATTAAACCTACACATCTCTAGAAAATTCCTTGGATATTTGTAATTTGTAACATGGAGTAGCGTGGTAGGTCTAAGGTCTAAATCTATTCTTCAAAGAACAGAGAGAGTAGGCCTATGCCCAGCGGTGGGATAGTAATAGACCACTATACACGCATCCCCAGAATTCTTTGGAGATTTGCAACTTTCCTCGCGATGTTTTTCTCCACCGATAAGCGTATGATAAATTGAGCATGATAGCCAGAGTAGCCTAACTTTTCAACAAAAGGTTACAGTGTTAAGAAAAAACATTTAGCTCTGATTTAAAATAATTGCAACTTTAGCAAATTAATATCTCATAAATATTTACCAACTCTTTTTTACATTTTAATTATTAATTAAATAAAACTCAGTATTGAATAACTGTTAGTTAGGCCACTGGCTCTCATGACCTCAATTGCAACTATTAATTAGTCTTATAAGTTTAAACAGTAAAACTCATAGGTTTCTTTCCGGGCTTTAAACCCGTCACCCCTTCTTAAGAGTCGTACGGTTTTACCGCGTATATTAACAAATAGGTAATATTATTTCGTTTATATCGACTTTATATATGAACGTTGAACTTTATTTGAACATAAAACGTAAAATTTTGTTTTCGAAAACGATCAGAGCTCAGAGCTACTTGCTGGGTTCTACTATTTGCCGTATTCGGAGCATAACTCACCATCTCGCATTACTTATTGTGCGCCTGTGTTAAACAGTCAGGTAACAATATAGTAAATATCATGGCATCAATTACTAGAATTTTAATACCTGACTGCGACTAGGCTGGAGAGTGTAACAAGTTAAGTCAAGTGAACCATATACAGTGCAAATAAAATCCCATCGAGAACTTAGAACGAAACAGCCGGCCAATTCTGTTTCGTAGAGCGCTGTCACTGTCACACACGGGTTTGTCAGTCTGTGCGACAGAGACAATGCTCTATGAAGCAGAATCTAGCCGATTTCTCTCTTTGAGCCTCGATGTGCATTATTTAGTGCCGCGTACTATACAATGTTATGCAATTTAGGTATTGATATATCTGTCATTATTTTAATTTAATAAATATCAGACTTATGACGTATAAAGGTTCTTCCACGCTATATGGTTTTGTGCTACTTGTGTCCGCATTTTGAATTTTTTGAGGTTATCCTTCCGGCTAGTCCGGTGTAAATATTCTGCGCCTTACTGTACAGGGTCTCAATTACAAGATCTTGAGAACCTTTCCCACCTTCAGCGTCGCGATTCGTTAAACTTATGGTATACATATATATAATTTTGAAGTAAAAACTAACTAAGCGGCGTTGTGCATTTTTTGGGATGAGGAAAAAATGTTGAACTCTCGTTAGGACAGGTGACCTGATCGAAAATAAGTAAGACTCACGAGAGTAGATCGCCGCCGATGCGGCGTAGGAGAGTAAGTATCCCCCTCTCTTTCTACCGCGCGGTGAAAATGTATGCCTACAACTGCTTAAGCGGCTCAGGGCCCTTGCGCGATTTATTAGTATATTGCTATTGAGAAGCTGTGATAGCCTAGTTTTGAGACCGTGCGACTCTTTAGAGACGAACATGGGTTCAAACCCGGGCAGGCACCAATGAGTTTTTCTATTAAAACTTATGTGTCTAATTGATGTATGCAATTTATCACACGCTTTTCGGTTAAGGAAAACATCGTGAGGAAACATGCATAGCACTAGAGAATTCTAGTGAAATGTGTAACCTACCAATTCGCTGTGGAGCAGTGTGATAGGTCTTAGCTCCAATCCTTCTCTCCAAAAAACGGAGAGAGGAGGCCTATTCCCAGCAGTGGGATATTAACAGGCCGTTACTTTACTTACTTTTGCTATTGAGATTTTTCTGAGATGAACTTTTTAATGTAAAATAATTGTAATAGTTCTGAAGTGTTATATTTTTAATTTAATATAAATTGTCATGTTTGTGTACGATAGCGCAATAAATTAATTTATGTATGTATTTTACTACATAAACGATTGTACTTTTAAAGTTATACTTAAAGAAATTTGTGCGAAATTATTATTTTTTAACCATTCCAAAATATCAAAAAATTCACAACGTTAATTCTAAGTATAATAAATCTATGAATAGTACGCGGCAATAAATAATGCACATCGAGGCTTAGAGAGAGAAATTGGCTAGATTCTGCTTCATAGAGCATTGTGTCTGTCGCACAGACTGGCGCACCCGTATGAAACATCTCAGGTTTAGCGATTGGGCTACTAATGGCATTTATAAGAGTAGAAACAAGTTATTTGATCTGTATGCAGAAAAGCAATATAATCAGTCCCCCACGTTCTTAAAATATGTAAAAAAATATTCGAAAATGTTTAGAAATGTCTGCGCACAGGCCAAATCACTTCACATTAAATGTAAAATAATGAACTCTGAAAATAAAATAAAAACAACTTGGGATGTTATAGGAGATGAAGTAGGCAGACATAAAATGCGTAATTCTGCCATAGAGCTGAAAATTGGGAATGAGTTTACTAATTCCGACGCAGAAGTGGCGAGTGTATTTGAACATTTTTTTCAGAATATACCCATTTCTACCACTAGCTCAATAAACTCATCCCCAATTGAAGCTCTTAATGTTTTAAAGGCCAGCGTCATGAAGTGCAATGTAAATTTTAAATTTAGACACATTTCTCCGCACGATATTGTTAAAACTTTTAAAAGTTTAAATATTAAAAAAACAACTGATTTATGGGGAATGTCTGTAAAGTTAATAAATAATGTTATTGAAATTATTGCACCTATTATGGCCAAGATCTTTAACAAGTCTGTAGACACAGGGACATTTCCAAATTTAATGAAGTACAGTAAATTGATCCCTGTTTTCAAATCTGGTGATAAGAGCGACCCTAACAACTATACACCCATCTCGATCTTGCCAACTCTTAGCAAGGTCTTTGAGAAAGTTATTCTAAATCAACTGCTCAAGCATTTTAATTTTAATAATTTACTTCACCCTGAGCAGTATGGGTTTACCAAGGGTCGGTCTACATCGGATGCGGGCGTAAGATTGTTGAAGCATATCTTTGATGCGTGGGAGAACTCACAAAATGCCATAGGGGTATTTTGTGATTTGTCCAAGGCATTTGATTGCGTTCAACACGAAACTTTATTACTAAAGCTTGGTCATTATGGTATTAAGGATCATGCACTTCGTCTCGTTGCATCTTATCTCAATAGCCGAATTCAAAGAGTGTGCATTAATGGTGTGCAGTCATCCGGATCGGCCTTAGTTATGGGTGTGCCTCAAGGATCAATCCTTGGTCCCTTTCTGTTTTTAGTATATATAAATGATCTACCATATTTCATTCATAATATTTGCGACATTGTACTGTTTGCTGATGACACATCTTTAATATTTAAAGTAAATAGGAATAACGCTAATAATATTGACGAAGTAAACAGTGGATTGTCGCAGGTAGCTCAATGGTTCAGACTAAATAATTTGGTACTAAACTCAAATAAAACGAAATGTTTAGAATTTGCATTACCTAATACAGCTAAAAAAGCAAATGAGCTCTTAATAGACAATGTACCACTAAAAACAGAAAATACAACTGTATTTTTGGGAATGACGTTGGATACAAAACTCCAATGGAGCACACACATAACAGCTCTCGCAGGGAAACTCAGTTCAGCAGCCTATGCTATTCGAAAGATAAGACAGTTTACAGACGTCGAAACAGCAAAACTAGTTTATTTTGCTTACTTCCATAGCATTATGTCTTATGGAATAATGTTATGGGGTAAATGTGCTGATATTGAGAAAATTTTTGTATTGCAAAAAAGAGCCATACGTGGCATTTATAATTTGAATTCGCGTGAGTCCCTGCGAGAGAAGTTTAAGGAAACAGGTATTCTTACGTTAGCTTCACAGTATATTTTTAGCAATTTGATTTTTGTGCATAAAAATATACATAATTATAAAAAGATTGGCGATGTATATAATAGACAAAGTAGGAACCGACATAAGCTTGCGGCTCCTGCTTTGCGCCTTGTAAGAGTACGTAAGTCGTTTGTGGGTTTGGGTATAAGATTCTATAATAAAATTCCACAATCAATTTTAACTTTGCCATTACAGCAATTTAAAAATACTGTTAAAAAGAGGCTGATACAGAAAGCCTATTATACCGTGGAGGCTTACATTGATGATAAGAATGCATGGATATAGCTGCTCTTCGACCTTGTGCAGGATAGCTATGACAAAATGTAATTAGTATTAAGAATCTTCTTTTTTAAAAGAGCTCCACCGAGTTTCTTGCTGGCTCTTCTCGGTAGGACGGCTTTCCGAACCAGCAGTAAAGTTGACGATTCAAAAGCACTTGTTTACAAGTTTACTTGAATAAAGAATATTTTGAATTTGAATTTGAATTTGAATTTGAAACGTCACATACTAACTGAGTGACAGTGACAGCGGTCTACGAAACTGAACTAGCCGACTGTTTTGTTCTAAACATCGATGTGCATTATTTAATCCCGGGTACTATACCAGTTTGTAATTTATTTACGTATAAGTTCGGCTCAGGTAGGTCATTGGGTAGCTATGGACAATTTATCCTACTTGACAGAAGTAAAATTTGAATCGGTCTTAGCTTATTACAGATTTAAAGTTAAAAATGGTTTCAAAAGTATATACTCTAAGAGATAAATGCATCATAGGTATAAAACTAATTCAAAATTATAAACAGACATGCTTCTTTTGTATTCTTTGCCAGTATATATGTCGCACGAGAGCGATCGGCCGTCTCGGAAAGGAAATACACGAGATTATTAGGTTGTGATATCTTATATCAAGATAAATCTTTCCTTTTTTTTTAACTTGCCGTGTATGTATGTGAAGGAATCTTGCAATTTAAATTTGACCTACTTTCTGGGGTCCGATTGACCTCAAATTTTACGTTCTTATCCAATCCCGATAACAATACACACTTATGATAAGCATGACCTAATGCTGCTGCCAGGATTGACTCCAGACGAGGGAACTCTTTAATGGTCAACAGTACTGTACTGTACCGTACTGTCTTATAAAGAGCATGAATTCTACCAATTTGTATTAGCATAATCATGCAACGCATTCATTTGAAATTTGTAACGATATATTTTTTACTCTTTAGATTTTTAATTTAGACGACATATGGTACCCGAAATAGAGCTATTTTAAAAGACTGGCGTTTAATTAGACAAAATTGTTTAACTTTAAATTTAAATGGTGTCCTAAAGCCTCACCATGGCTTACCAAAATACCTTTATACTTCATGGACGGAAGTTTTCACTTTTTTGTATACTATTTCTTGCAAAAGGTTCGGGCCTCGGTATGGGTCCTCGGACGCACTACGGACCTCCTATGTCAATAAGCAGGTTTCACATATTCGAGGAAGATCTCCAAACATATAGATTTCCTCCCTTTGTTTTCTTTACCGAACAGCAAGTGATAAGAAAGCAAGTTCCAAGCATTAAACTTCCAGCGCTGGACTATTTCTATAACTATTAATAGGTCGTTTATTAATAGTGAAAATTTCATCATAAAAATAATAATAATCTTAAGATCAGTTGGTCAATTGGTGATCAGATCTGTGTTCTACATATGAAAGTGATTAAATCAAAGAAGAAATCTCAAGATAAAATCTTGGCTCGTGCCGCTCTCATGTATAGCGTGTTGTGTTCACCAAACCATGCAGAAAACAAAAGCGGCGGAAATGTTACTACAGTCGTCGACAAGAAAGGCTGCGAGACACTTTTCTGCCTAAAGCAAATAAAACAATGCCTTAAAATTATAACGATATCCCAGATAAACTAAACAATTCAATCCGCCAATCCATTGTCAAACTTTTAAAAATTAAACCGCCAAACAATTTCAAGTAGTATAAATCAAACTTCAAATGAAATTTTAATGTCATATGTGAACGTGATAATTTTATATTACTTTAAGAAACACACGGTGAATTGCAAATGAAGATCGTGCGTTGATTTCATAAATCTGACAGTTGTTTTTCTTTTTAAAAAAGATGAACGGCAAAAGCGCTTCGTTGTTCTGTCTATTGTTTGCTTTCTACACACGGTATGCGGCCTGCGATGATTACTTTAGGATGGTAAGTGGGATTCAATTATATAAATCACAGATAAAAGATAACAATGAAAAAAACATAAGATACATTTATGCTACACTCTAGATTTTGTTTTTTATTAAACGATTGATGTTTTAATGAATTTAAGTTTAGATTCTATTGAATTTGTTGAAAAATGTATTTTTCATGATTAACTAAATTCAAATTTAAAATATCCTTTTTAACGTTTTGATGACACCATGATTGAGCTTAATATTTATCTTATTATTACGAGAAAATGATATAATTCTAGATTATATTACGTCAATATGGAAGATTTATTAGGAGGATAATTTTAATTAAATAAATTTCACGCCAATTAATCTTATGCTGCTTTGACATGCTCCTTTTTTGAGATCGTCGGTTTATCTAGAATGGTATTCTGTTTACCACGTCTTTCGAATAAGAGTTGCGATTCCAAGTACCAGCAACTATGCGCTCCACCCATCGCCATAAAACTCCCCGATATGATGAGGCTGTCAGTTTGCTTAACCTTGCTTGCTTAAACATAAAAACGAGACATGCAAAAAAAAAAAAATATATATATAATTGAGGGTAATTTAACAACTAAGATGACGCAAACAATATCGCGGGTACAACTTATTGATTACAAACATGATTTCATCGTCATTTCGATGAATGAAAGAAAAAATTTGCTTTTGGGCATAGATAAAAGTAATCGCCTTTTACTATACCACTGTTTGGCATAGGTCTTCTCCCTCTGACTAGAGAGAAGGATTGGAGCTTAGATAAATCAAGCAATACGGAGTGGTAGATTACAAATATGTATCTATCTACCTATCTTTACCCACCTATCTGAATATAAGAGGCCCACACAAAAAATAAAATGAAATTATAGTTAGCGACTGCAGTTAAAATATGCAGCTACAATATTTATGTTCACTATCACGTAAATTCGTTAATTTATGTTAACTTATGCCCAGAAGCGCGATTGAAGCAGGCCTTTTTCTATCGCGCTGATGGGCATAGGGCTCCACTATCCGTTTCTTGAGAGGATTGGAGCTAAGACCCACCAAAGTGCTCCAATGTGGATTGGTAGGTTAACTATATCCCTAGAATAAGCTGCGATAGCCCATCGGTGAGACCGCGCGACTCTTTCGAGGGAGTCTTGTATTGTTTGTTCTTGTATTGAGGGAGTATTGTAAGTAAAGTTACATAATTTTTTTAGAAGCTTTAAACCTGTAAACGGGCCCACGGTCCAAGTTAGCCGTTATGAATACACTCATCACTTACGTCAATCCGTTGCCATTTCAAAAGCCACAAATAGAGCGAGGTGGCAGAATGTGATGCAAAGCGTGGTGGTATCCTTAGGCCGTAATACTAGACACGACCTTCATCAGTGAAGATACGACCAAGAAGAATACACTCATAGTAACATACCTTACCATACTAACATTATTTTGCTCTATACAGTTTATCTTTGAGAGAATAAGTAGCGTCTGGGAGCCCTGGGATCTTGCTCTATCATGTGTCTTAATGATAACTGCAATCACACGCATTTTAGTGAAGGAAAACATCGTGAGGGAACCTGCATAACACTCAAGATAATATAATGGTCAAGTAAAATAAGTTATGGTAGTCCAGCTTAAATGACCCGGTTTTGAGGCGGAAAATTTGTCAACGCAGCCATTTGTTAAGTCTGTCACGCCGCCGTCACACCGTGAAGGTTGTAGGTAATGAACAAAAGAAAACCAAAACCATCTAGTCTGTGTAATAGCGTGACAAAATTTTGGCGATGGTAGCTTGGACTTAGGAGGAAAACGTGTCAGTTGGGCTAATCAACATAGCTAACTAAATTGAAATGTTGCAGAAATTATCATAGCCCACAAACTAATCATCACAAATAAACTGTAAATTTCGATAACTATAAATCTATTTTTACGGCACTCTTTTATCTCTCTTTTCACACGCTAATAATATACGAGTACTAATTCGACTTCAAAATATTATTTATTCAAAGTAAACTTGTAAACAAGTGGTTTCAAATCGTCAACTCTACTACTGGTTCGGAAAGCTATTCCTACCGAGAAGAGCCAGCAAGAAACTCGGCAGTTACTCTATACTTTAAGTTAGGTCAAGTAATAAATTGTTGAAATTATTTTAGTAGTTTTGGTTCTGTACAAAAAAGACTTTTCTCTTTATAAAATAACTTTTGAAAAGCAAGGGTTCATTTCGCTATGATATTGTGGTATTAATAAAATAAAGATTGCAAGCAATTCCAAGCTTAAAACTGCCCGTGCTCATAGAAAATCTTGGGCATAATGTTTAGCCCTACAAACAAATCAAAGGTTACATTGCAAACCGAAACAGAAAGGGACGGACAGTGAATAGATAAATGAAAAGTAAATTAAAAGGCAATTAAAATACGCTTACTTGTAGCGAAAACAGTTCATATCTCCATTGTGTTGTCAGTCTGTATAACGTAATTTGAAATGCTGTAATCGACTCCACACCACGAGGATTCAGAATACATGTTGTGTAATAGACAAGTATCCACATCTCACACTTTACTAGAGCTGGCGCCACGCATCTAAACTTATTATAAAACAAAGTCCCAAAAAGCTGTCTGTCTGTATGTAATCGCTTTTCTCAAAATCTACTGAACCGATTTTAGTACAGTTTTCACCAATAGATAGTGACATACTTCCGGATGGTTTAGGTAAATAGTACATATCGGTATTATGTAAATTGTGTTGAAGAGATCGAGCAGTTGTTAAAAAAACTTGCATGCTGGGAGCTTTAGTCGCGTGCGCTGCGTAAACCCTGCTGGTTTACGCAGCGCACGCGACTAAAGCTATGATACGCTATGATACGCTAAAGTAATGTACTAGAGAATTGTAGATCTATGAAAATACTACAACAAAGTCCGTGATAGCATGTTTTTATCTCTTACGGTTAACTCACTATAACCACTTTTATGTTCAAAATTTCGAAAATTCGAGAAAAGTTTCGTAAATCACTGAATTCCACGCGGGCGAAGCCGTTGTTGGCACAGCTAGTTCTAATTAAACTAATGGATATTGAACATAATTGTAGGCATAGAGTTATTATGCTAGAGTAGGGGAACCATAGGCAGGTATGTAATGTATGAGACTTTAAGATAGTAATCTTTGTCTAATTACACAAAAAAAAGAAAGACCTCATTTGTGTTTTCCTAGTTTGCAATGGACACATTTTAGACTGGTTCTTCCACTTTAACATAATAACTCTATGAGTAGGTCTCTTCTAGAACTTATCGATAAATAAATAAATAATAAATAAATAAATATATGGGACACCTGCACAGACGGTCGTCCATCCCCAAAGTAAGTATGTAGCTTAATATTTGTGTTATGGGTGACGGACAGCTGGTAAATATATACATATATAATTTTAAATACATACTTAAATACAAATACACATCCATGCTCGAAGAACCAACAGATTGTTTATAGAAAATGTTTGGCCTCGGTGGGAATCGAACCCACGACCTGCGGAGCTAAAGATAGGATGACTGCGCCAACGGGCTGGTCAAAATATATTAGTTATACTCGTTACCAATGCGCGTTCTCGGACAGCTGTGTGGGTGTGATCAAATCAAATAGTTAAAAAGCCATTCCTCGTTCGATTGCTGAACGAACGATTTCTTTTCGTGTTGTCAGGGTACATAGTCTTACGGTATACCGTTGCTGAACCATGGGTTTCTTTTTCCTTTGGGGAAGAACTGAGGAGCTTAGACGCATCACGTTGCTTCGATGCAGATTGAACATATCCATGGAATTTTGCAGTGATATATATGTTTCCTTACAAAGTTTTCATTCACTTTTCTTCACGTTTCATTCACGTTGCTTACAAAAGATATAATACTAATTAAAGATATAGTACTAGCTTTACCTGTTACTTTATCGGACTTTTGAAATGAGATGAAAGTATTGCGACATAGGCTACGAAAGTTGAGGATTGAGGAGTGTATGTAGAACAAAAGACCAGTTTTTCTTTTTGAGCTATGTGAGCTGTGTTTTGGGAACTGAAAACGTGAAGGATATCGCGCAAACCACGGTCATCCATAAGTTTGAAAATAATTTGTGAAAAATTATTTACCTTGTTAAAGTTAACCTTGGTTCCGCATATGCACATGTCACATAATAACATAAATCCATCCGGTCATTATGGTCGATCTTGACACTTATGGGCAGATAAGATCTGATAATATTTTTCTTAGAAACCCATGATCATTATACATCATTTTTGGAATTTAAAATTTCGTATATAAATAATTGACTAGTATATCCGCCTCTTGGCTAATTTAATATCATGTCACCATTATGAGCTTATGAGTAAGAATCAAAACTAGTCAAGCGCATCTGATAATCTTGCGACGTCAAAGTAGCGGTCAGTTATTATCCCATTGTTGGGTATAGGCAGGCTGCAGGCTTACCATGAATTCTTATTGCGACTCAATTGAAGACGTAAACGAAATTGTTTTGCTTTTTCATACTATGACGTCTTAAAGACGCACACTTTAAGTCGTTGCCGAATGAGCGTTCGCAATTCGTACTAAGAACATGTGAGTAAAAGAGACAGAGTTAACTATAGTTCATTTATCGTTATCCTTTTCAAAAATAACGACCCTAATGCAATTCACACTTAATGGTACGAAAAGAAGCGGTTCGCGGACATCGTTTACGTCTTCAATTGAGTCGCAATAAGAGTTCATAGTAGATTACACATGTCCTCAGAATTTTCTAGAAACATTCTAGGTTTTTCATGATGTTGTATTCTCATAATGTGCACCGAAAATCGTGTGATAAATTGCGATTATCATTAGGTACATAAGTGCATGAAATTCACTGGGCTATCATAGCTTTTTATCCTTTGACGTAATTTAATCAAATATCCTTTTTCACTGTTTACAGTCATTGCTTCTATTAATTACAGGGTATTAACAGTAACGCCGCAGAAGCAACACAGTTTTTGAGGGAATATGACAGAGAAGCTTCAGCAATGTGTTACAGGTAAGTTATTTACGTTTCACGATGGCACGTTTTTTCAAATAGCAAATATACTAATGACTATGACTAGTTATCACACTACCAAAAGCTTAGTGGAATCCACGACCGACAAATGACAAAAAAGTTGAACCAGAAATATGAATGAAGCAAGCTTTGAGAATTATTAAGGAGATTTTTGTAAAAAGAACGATCTGCAGAATCAGAACAATCACTACTTGAAGATTTTATAGTTCTTAAAAGTACACCGGAATAAAAATATTTTGTGAGTTCGAGTGGAAAAAATTATTGTTCACAAATATATATATTTTTAATTTATTCATTAAATAACAGTAACAAAGAATCAAATGTTAAATTATGTTAGTACTTAACCTACACTTATGTATAAAATTGATATTTGCAATTTATCGCACGCTTTTCGGTGAAGGAAAACATATTGAGGAAGGCCTGTATAGCTCTAGAGAATTCTGGGGATATGTGCAACCTACCAATCCGCATTGGAGCAGCGTGGTAGGTCTTAGCTCTAATACTTCTCTCCAAAAACGGAGAGAGGAGGCCCACAGGTTATGCCCAGTAGTGGGATAGTAAAAGGCCGTAACTTTACTTTTAAGCTACACTTATTTATTCTAAATTTTTTTTTAATAGATAAGTATTTTCCAAACATTGCTGCGTTATTCCACTAGAAATAGCGTAGCAATGTCTCACGTTAGTCGCGTAGTAATTACAAACCAGGGATCCACATGTTTTGCGCATCGTAGCATAAAACTAGTCTACTTGCGCCGCCGCGAACATCCTTGATGCGCTGCAAAAACGGGGCAACCCCATCAGCACCCTGTACGCGTAGTTATATTGTACACGGAGAGTGTTGTAAGCTTTTTTGGTGTACTTAGCCCACAGCTTTTACGTTAGAAGGTAGTACAATAGGCTCTAAATAATGTAACTAACTATAAATAGTTTTGTCTTACAATATTTTTGTCTTTCAGAGTTACAATATCGCAATGGAAGTTTGTGACAAATATCACAGAATACAACAGGCGTCGGATGATAGAAGAGTTGACGCTGAGTTCGAAATTTGAGAAACTCTCGTGGAAAAAGGCAGCTGCTTACGATGCGACGAGATTACCAGATCCTCAAGACAGAAAGCAGCTCACCAGAATAGTGCAAACGAGCAGGGCTGCATTATCTGATGAAAGATTCTCAGAGGTATGTTCCTTTTTATTAACTACATCATTTGAATGTGAAAATTGGCGTAGTGCTGAATTGCCATCCACATAGCTTTAAAAGAAATACTAAGGCGTTAGTTATTAAGGGTTCTGTTATCACATTGAATTAGCAAATCCATGTTAAAGTGTAATGGAAACATCATAGATCATCCAATCCATTATGTATTAAAAATGTACGCGAAGAAAGGCTTGAGCAAAAAAAGAGTAGAAAATCATAAAGTAGAGAGCGTAGATAAAACCAAATTATTGGCTATAAGATTTTAGCGTAACATTTTCAAAATTATTTAAACTAGTCTGGCTTTTAATTCACTTCTTTCGACCTCATGCAACTCACAGTTTTGTGTTCCAGATACAACAGTTAATAGCAGAAATGAAGGAGATTTACAATTCAGCAAAAATTTGTCCATTCGGCCAGAAACCATATGATCCTCACGTACCTAAGATTCAGTTACACTCCACAGAGTTACCAGAAACAAATCATGCGTACCAATCTTACCAACTCGCGAACCAGCCATTCCAACATTACCAACCGAACCAAGAAAATTCAGAGTACCCGAATTACTGTGATATGCAGTTAGATCCCGAGATATCCAGGATTTTGGCCCATTCGAGAATAGAAAAGGAATTGATATATGTTTGGACGAGCTTTAGAGATAAAACCGGTCCGAAGTTGAGGAATCGATTCATGAGATACGTGCAATTGGCTAACGAAGCTGCTATTAATACTGGTAATATTATTTACATTTTAAATAAATATCTGCCGCTTTGTTTGAAGGATTTAATCAATAAAATTAACTATTTAGGGTGTTAACTTGTTGCTTTGAAGTATTCTATTGTATACAATAAATATTGTGTCAATAATTGTTTCTGCCTTTAAGTCCATCTAAATAGACTTGAGTACTGTGGTAAAAGTAAGTTTCATTATTCACTAATCCGATTTATTTAGGGTATAGAGATGCGGGTGATCAAATGCGTGCAGCGTATAAGGATCCTTCATTCAGAGCTAGCGTAGAGGAGATCTACAACCAGGTTGCGCCACTGTATAAGCAATTGTTTACTTATGTTCGTCGAAAGCTGGTTTTGAGGTACAGAGAGTCCAGCGTGAGATCGGATGGACCCATTCCTGCGCATTTATTGGGTAAATATAAAAATGTTTAATAGAATTAGCCATTAGGAGGAAGACATAGAAGCAAAAGGTTAAAACAATTGAGGTTTTCGTAATCTTCTGCAGCTTGTATATTTGTACTACGTATGGTCTACACGCTGTGGCAGGTTATATTGGAGACCAAGTAATAAAATCAGCTATTCTGCTTAGTGTTTGGGGACTATAAGGTGCTTGAACGTTGGTACTCGACAGTAGCAAATGCAGAGATGATCCAACTAGACAGTCGACATGACAATCTTAAAAATGTCATGAGAAGCCGGTGAATTTAAGCGGCAAAGCTACTATTTTTCTAAATATGTACTGAACCATTTTTCAGATCATGAAAACCATAAGGAATCTGATGCCCTGGCTAATCAATTCTTCAACTAATGAATGAATATGGGTTTAGTTAATTTAAAATACATTAACTATATTATAATAAACAAATTGTAAATGTGGTTCTCTGTCGCAGGGAACATGTGGGCACAGAATTGGAAGTCGATCATGGATTTGGTAATGCCATTTCCAACGTCGCCCAACGTCGACGTAACATCGGAAATGCTTCGTCAGGGATTTACACCATTAAGGTATAATTTTAAATAATAGGGATTTTACCTGCTATACTATTGAAAAAAAACAAACGATAAAAATGCGTAGATTTAGCTACCCTTTGACCTTGCACAAGAAAGTAATGGCCAGGTCTAACTAGTTTTTAAGATTTATATTTCCAAAAGAGCAACCGCCGAGTGTCTTACAGACTCTTCTCGGCAGGAGCAATTTTTCGAACCAGAAGTAGAGTTGAGGAGGCAAAGCACTGGTTTATAAGTTAATTTCAACGATGATCAACCAATTTTTATTATTATATAAAATCTACCGATCAAACAATGATTTCAATTTCAATATAAGTATTTCAAATGGGGTTTTTTACTTTTTTAAATCTGTTCATCATAAATGCTTTTATTGCGTTAAAATAATTTATGAATACACGTAAATGCTAGAATTTTAAGACTTCTAAGTGCATAGTATCTACGAAGAAATCATTCAACCAGAACCAGAACGATTTTTAATTAAGTAGCTAAACTCGGCAACGATTCATTGTTCCTAATTGTGCATTTTCTCGATTAATGACGGTACCTCTCGTAACACTACTTGCCCCCCCTTCTACAACGCGGGAAATCATTACTGAAAGTATAGTGCTTGTATAAACGGTATTTTCTTTTAACTTGATAAACTTGATAAATACCACATTATTTTCTATATAAGACCATTCATTGAAATCTATAAGTTGTTTTTCCATGCACAATGGAAAATTAATACAAAAATTGATTGATGCCGCATTATGTTATAATTTCAGGATGTTCCAAATGGCAGAGGAGTTTTACACCTCAATGGGTCTTAAGCCAGTACCTCCTGAGTTTTGGCGGGGGTCCATGCTGATTCGACCTCCACAGCGTAGTGTTCAGTGCACGGCTAGTGCTTGGGACTTCTGCAATAGAATAGATTATAGGTGAGTTGAATTGTAGAATCGTATCAGCGTTCCAGGAACTCAAGGCAAACGTAAAGAGATAAGTTATCTGAGATTTAGTTATCATAAAAGAACTTAAATTTAACCTTACCCTATAACACAAAGTGTTGAGTTTACACCTACCACGTTGCGTTAATGCCGATGTGCATGTTCTTATTATCCTAGCAATCGATGGACGAAGACGTTAGCGATATAATATACAAAATATAAATATCAGTTAGGTATGAGAAGACTTATTAGCCTGTTCGGTGTTAAACCCGTGACTTCTTTGTTAAAGTCACAGGGGTTTATCGTTCAGCTCTCACGGCTATTTTGGGATATATGATATAATTATCACAACTTAGGTGATTGTATTAAGTTTTTCATTGAATAATCGAGAATTTGGCATAGGTACATTATGTATATAAGAAGTGATGTTCTAACAATACGGAAAATTTTGCTTTTACAAGCGTTTGTATTACATTTAGTCACAGCGAGACATTATCTAGTTACTAAGATATTCTTTACTTCTATTTTACAGAATTAAACAATGTACAGAGGTGACTATGCAAGATCTCATTTCTACTCATCATGAAATGGCACATATTCAGTACTACCTGCAGTATGCTGACCAACCTCAGCTGTTTAGAGACGGAGCTAATCCTGGTAAAATTATTTTGTACTTTTGGTATATTACACATGACCTGTATGCCATATTACTTACTAACGTGCTGAAATATTTTCTAATATAATCGTCACATATTCAGACGGTTATCTGAAATATTTATACTCTATCTGTGGTTCAAAATCAGAACACAAAGTATTATATGTGTGGATATAATCTTGTTTATATAGAATAATTTAATTATATAGTTAGATATATCCGTGACCAGGGTTTGCTTCCCTGACAAGGATCATGTATTCTCGCAGTTCGACCATCACAGTTTTTTCATAATTTTCTTATTACTATTAATTTTGATTTTATTTCTCCAGCTTTTCACGAAGCCGTAGCAAACGCTGCCACGTTATCGGTTTACAATCTACCACATCTACAAAGGGTGGGACTTTATCAAAACAAGTAAGTTATATTTAATTTAACCTGTAAATAAAGTTAATGAATACCAACTAATTGACAAGAAGACGACCAGTTAATGACAAAGGAATGAAACAGGTGAAAGTCATTTAAGAGTTTGAAACTAGTCGGGGTCATACGATAAAACAAGGCATGAGTATAGCCGGTACCGTAAACATTAATTATGAATACCAATCACGATAGTTTAAATTCAAAAATTATTGATCTTAAGCTAGATAGAGTTACAAAGTCTAGTTATCTTGATTGCATGTAGTAAATATATTTCTGTGTTATCAGGTCCCACGATCCGTATGAAGTTGGAATGAATTTTTTGATGTCGATGGCCCTGGAAAAAGTAGCATACTTACCATTCGCATTCATGGTTGATCAGGTGAGAATTTCTGAACGTTTCTTATATTACTTTGTCAAGATCTACAAATATCAATGAGTGATTCTGCCAAAAATCGCTGCAATATCGCTTGTTGTTTCAAAGATCCATTTCTTTGCCTGCAAATATCGATGTTAACTCAGCGATCGAACTCGGTTTGGCTTATGTCAATTTCTGTTGTCCATAGGATCATTATCTGGCAATGTCGCTTGGTGGCTTGGCGATCAAGCAGTTCTAGACTTATCATTAGTATTGTGTATGTAAATTTTATCAATAAAATCATGCAATTAAAATCCAAATAAAAGGAAGTGTGGGCCAACGAAGAATGTCTTGGCCATAAAATCTACGCCAATGGTTCGGCAAAAGTACTTCTTCCCTATTCAGATCAGCAGTATGCAAAGTCCGAAATGCCTTAACGATCGCCGAACTTCGAGAGGAGATGACACCTTTAAGAATAAGAAATTTAGTTTTCTGGTTTAGCGATCAAAGAGTTCTTAATTTATAAAATGTCACTTGCTGGCTTCGCAATCCATCGGGTCTTTATCTGGCAATAAAGTTTGCTGGTTTAGTGACTAAATAGTTCTCGATTTGGCAAATGATGCTTACTGGCTTAGAGGTCTATCATATCGTCGTCTATAAAGTCCTGTCTCTATAAATCTGAGTTGGATACGATATTTTAGATTTTGACTAACTTTTGAACAACTTAAGTTGGTTGGTTAGGTTGGTTGGTTGGTTGGTTACCAACCATTTTGTTTGCCATTTCTGTAAAAAAATTTACATTTCCAGTGGCGGTGGTCAGTGTTTGAAGATGGCATGCAGAATATGAACACAAGGTGGTGGCAAATGAAACTTAGATACCAAGTAATTATTTTTAATTTTTACCATATTTATAGACTGTTGATTTTAAATTTCATTGCATTTATTTTATTATGTGAATATGATCTGATTATGAATATTTTAAGATGTTTTAGAAGGAATTTATGTACAGCAGGCCTACCATGAACTCTTATTGCGACTCAATTGAAGACGTAAACTAAATTATTTTTCTTTTTGATACTATGACGTCTTAAAAACGCACACTTTAAGTCGTTGCCGATGCGCGTTCGGAATGCGTCCTAAAACATGTGAGTAAAAGAGACAGAGTTATCTATAGTTCATATAACGTTATCCTATTCAAACATTACGACCCCAAGGCAATCCACACTTCATGGTACGAAAAGAGAGCGGTCCGGTTTAGGTACTGACTTTGAATCGAATCGTTATCTAAAAGTTCATTGTAGGCCTACAAGACAGTCTGAAAACACTCTTTACTTTCTTTACTCGTAAAATGGCTTCAAATTTTTTGTGCCCTAGACAATAACCTTTTTTTAACTATCGAATTAAAATGTTACTTAAACTAAATTTCCACCTTTTACATACACGATGTCAAACTTCACATGCTATACTAAACTCTTGATTATAATTTTTCAGGGAGTTACGCCTCCGCTCGCAAGAACAGAAGCTGATTTCGATCCTGGATCCAAATATCACGTTATTTCAGATCAAGTATAATTTTTAATTTTATTTTTACCAAATTTGTAATTAAGACACGGATAAATAAAGATTGTTGTATTAACACTAACGAAAACGACAGGTAATAAAGACAAAAATTTCTTAAATATTTTTCTGCTTTAATGTTTCACATAATGGTTACTAGTAAGATATAGATTTTCTCAAAAATTTCTCATGATTTTTGTAGCCTTCAGGTATTATCATTTTTTCCACCCATAGTCATGTTAAAACAAACATCAACAAGTTACGAGTAGGTATGTTTACTTCGATTGCTTGTCACGATTCAGGTCTCAGAGCCTCTGTTGGTCTTATTAGGTACATTTATAAGCTGGTTGGTATTCTGCTGAATTTATTAGAGACTAGTTGTGCTTGCGGCTTCAACCGCGTGGAAATCATTAAAAGTAGATAAAGTAGTTATCGTCAGTTAACCATAAGAGAAAGAGACATGCTGTCGCGGACTTTTTTATAGATCTACCATTTTCTAGTGTATCTCTTAGTGTATCTCTATTGATTTACGCCACGCGACTAAAGCTCCCAGCAGGTGAGTTTTTTTAAACCGCACGCCTCTAACAACACAATTTACATAAAACCGTAACGAACTATTCACGTAAATCTTCCGGAAGAATTTCACTATCTTTTAATAAAAATCGATCAAAAATCGGTTCAGTAGATTTTGAAAAAATCGATCAGATAAAGCTTTTTGAGACTTTGTTTTGTTATAAGTATAGATAATAAAGCATGCAGGTTATTCGCGGAACTCTAATTTTGCGAGCAATATAACTACAGGCGACGGTTACGATTAACTGAATCACTGTTCCCTATTTTATATCGTTTCAACTAAATTATAAGTAAATTACAAGAATGATAGGTTTGGATCTAAAATCGAACAAGAAAGCGTTATTTGAAAAAAAAAAATTAATCTGCTAATACCTAACATCCAAAAAGGTTAAGGTGCCACAGTTAGACCTCAACATAAATAGAATAAAATACTATATGCCTGTGCTTCGGCTTTAAACAACAGGCATTAAACGTCCGTATATTGAAGATCAATTAAGGATATATACAAGTATAGCAGAATACAATCATCATCATTTTATTATTACTTGTGTAGAATCACCCCATTTGCCTTAAGTATATATATATTTATGTAGGAATGGAAATTGGCAACACGATAATCATGTCGCCGATAGAAAAGAAGTGACTTGCTTCTGTAGCAAAAATTATGAATAAAAGATGGAGCTAGCCACATCAAAGGGAGTTTCGTTGCAAAAATTGGCTCATACAGTTATTAGACGCTTATGCGGCTAGATCGTGTCATCGCTTGGAGTTTCGTTGTAAACGAGACTTGTACGATTATTAAATGCTCTTGCGTTTAGATCGTGTTACGACCTGTCTTGGTTAAGCAAGCAGGTGTAATTAGTGTGACTGTCTCGTTCTAATATTGTTCGGGTTGACTCGCGTCTACCTACCTACATTGAGCAGTCTTAGTTATAAGAATTTCATCTCGAATAGTTTATATTCGTGATAAGAGTAACCAGTGAGTTTCTTGCTAGTTCTTCTCAGTGGATGGTAGCGTTCCGAACTGGTGGTAGAATCGTCCTGCCATAAAAATTCCAAATTATATAAACTTTACCTATTATTACTTGTTTGACATGTTTCATATATTTGTAGTTGTACGTTTGTCTTTGTTGACTATGTGAGAAAGATGAAATATTTAAGTGACATTCCTGCCACCCTTAAGAGTATAGTAACAATTGCAACGGCCTATTACTGTCTTACTTCTAAGTATAATCCTCCTCTATCCTTTTTGTGTTTTTGGTTAGAGCTTGGACTCACCACGCTGTGTTGCGGATAGGTTATACATACCCCAAGAATTCCCCAGAGATATGCATTCCTCACGACGTTTTCCTACACCAAAAAGCATATGGTAAACTGCAAATATCAATTAGGTATATAAATTTTAACTGAAACTCATTTGTGTCCACGCTCAGTTTAAACCTGTGATCCTCTCAAAAGTCTCACGATGTCAACGTTCGGCAATCGAAACCGTTATTCTCACGAAACTGTGCTTAAAAGCATAGACTAAAATACATTTTTAAATTTAATCTATCGGTACAAATATTAGCCGTGAAGTATATGGCAGAATAGAATAGACCTCCGTTCTTACCGAGGTGTCGTAAGAGGCAACTAAGGTAAGTGCCGTGTGGTATCCGGCTGCATAAAATAGACCCCCCTCATTTCTTACCGAGGTGTCGTAAAAGGTAAGTTGACGTCAGGCAGGCGGCCGGTCGTAAAATACGTAGCCAAATCATATGACAACATGTTTGTAACATGTTGTGCCGACCCCACTTAGGGTGAGATAAGGGCAGGAGGATGATGAGGATGATGATATCGGTACAAATATATATCACTGAACATGTCAATATGTAGTGAGTGAAAGGATTAATAAAATAGACGGATTAAGAAAGATCCCAAAAAAAAAATACAACCTTACATAGTTCTTGACACCAATAGAATAGCATGTTATGTTGCATCTCTTTTCAGGAATACATCAAATACTTCCTAGCAACGATCCTAGAGTTCCAGATATTCGAGCAACTATGTGTGGCCTCGGGTCATATCGGGCATCTTTACGAATGCGATGTCTACCGGAGTAGAGATGCTGGAAGGCTTTTAAGGTATCTATAAAATATGAGATTTAAGAATCTAAAATTATAATACAAAACAAATATATCGATGAAATTTGGCACAATTATTCCTTATACACCGAGATAACACATAGGCTATAGAAATCCTGTAAATTCAACAGGACTAAGATGAGATTAAAAACCAGAGTTGTCTTACGATAGTCCACTATCGCTAAATTATCGATAGACTATCGATATATGACGTCATGTAAATAGTATCGATAGCCTTTCGATATTATCGACACTATCGACATTATCGATAGTATGATATATGCCAATAAAATTGTTAAACAAAGTAGCATCGATAGTATCGATATTATTGAAAACTAATATATCTTTAGGAGTAATACTATCGATAGTTTTACATATTATCGATAGTTTTACATACTATCGATGGTATTGATACTATTTTTGATAATACAATAATACTATCGATCTGTACTGCAGTACGGCAGTACGATTTTTGTCGTGGAGCTTATCCTCCTGATGATGCTTCGGTTTCGGGGCGAAACGATCGTCGAGATTGTGGTGGTGGGTGTGTGTGCTGCTTTTGTGTGCGTTGTTGCTGGTGAATTGCGCCTTGGGGTGCATATGGTGGCTGGTCCTGCATGTATAAGGTGCGTAGATTTTGCCTGCTTCATACACATTGGCTTTGCATGCATTCGCTTAACCCGTGCGGATTATAGCAAAGTAGTTAGTTCTGTTATATTGCTTGTAATATGGAATTCCGCAAAGTAACGCCTGCTTCTATAAATTATTGATAATATCTATAGTATTGATAGTATCGATAGCACTATCTAATATTCTTAGTAGTTCTCAAGGTCATCTATCGATATTTGGGCAACTCTATTAAAAACGTCATCTATCATCAGTCTATGCAAGTTTTTTATTCACGCTGTGTCAAAGTATCGAGTCTAGTATTTAAAGAAGTAATTTCTATGTTACATTGTTTGGCTTACGTCAAAAGAGATATGTTAGGAAAGTTTTTATATATTTTTTGTTTCTGTTTACTAAATAAATCCATCTGCGTTATTACAATGTATAATTAATGTAAAATGGGATATTTACTTCAATAAGTAAACTACTGATTTTATAAATGCAAAATTCTATATATCTGATCTATATTCTGTATCGAATTATTAAGTTTTCTTTTCAGTGATATAATGCAACCAGGAGCGTCAAAGGCAGCGTCCGATATAATCAGGAGTTTGACGCGCGGGAAAACTAATCGAATATCGCCAGAATCACTCGTCAAGTAAGTTCAGTATGATTATCACAAACATTTATAAAATTTCTTTAAACGTTTTGTATCTTCCAAGTTAAGGTACATTTTAGTTTTGCAAGTAAATGGTACTTTTAAGTTTTGGAAACAAACTGTTTATATTGACTGGCCCGTTGGCGCAGTGGGTAGTGACCCAGCCTTCAGCCTTCAGGGTTCTATTCCCGCCGAGGCCCAACATTTTCTATAAACAGTTTGTTTTTGTATTTAAGTATGTATTTAAAATTATATATGTAATATATTTACCAATTGTCCGTCCACCCGACCCATAACACAAGTATTAAGTTACTTACTTTGGGGGCGGACAACCGTGTGTCCCATATATTTATTTATTTATTTAATTGTATTCAAAGGAGGCCGTGCCTAGGTGCTGGCACGGCTTCGCCAGCGAGGAAATCGCTATTACTAAGTTTTTCTCGGGTCAATCCCATTATTTTAGCCTGAGTTAAAAATATAATTTAAAACAAAATGGAATAAAAGAAAGAAGAACTTACCCAAGAATGCCTAGACAAAAAAGAATGCATAAATAGAAATTTTGATAAATACAGATTTCCAACATAAATGTAGTTATTGTGAGTTAATCATATGAAATAGAGACCTGTTGTCGCGGACTTTATTGTAGTATTACATTACTTTGGTATATCTGTGTTGGTTTACGCAGCGCATGCAACTAAACTTCCAGCCGGTGAGTCTTTTTTACAACTGCGCAACCTTCAACGCAATTCACCGTAAAACCGTAATGGACTGTTAACCCAAAACCTTCCTGAAGAATAGCACTATCTTTCAGTAAAAACCGTAGAAAAATCCGGTCATTAGATTTTTGGAAAATCGATTATATCCAGACATACAGCTTTCGGGAGCTTTGTTTTTCAAATATTCAAATTCAAAATATTCTTTATTCAAGTAAACTTGTAAACAAGTGCTTTTGAATCGTCAACTTTACTGCTGGTTCGGAAAGCTGTTCCTACCGAGAAGAAACAACAAGAAACTCGGCGGTTGCTCTTTTTAAAATGTAAATCTTAAAACTAGTTACATTTATTTATTACTGTCTTGTACAGGGTATAAGTGCACCTACATCCACACATCCTTATCATCTAAGTAATCTTCAACAGTATAGTAGGCTTTTATAATAAGTATACATTATAATCGGCTTAGTATATTCAAAAGTATTCTCTTTTTAAATATGCTTTTAAAAGTAAAAGTAAAAACATATTTAAATAGTATTAGAATACTTTGAATTTTGTTTTTTTTTCTAGGTATTTTCGTCCTTTGGAACTATGGCTCCGCGTGCAGAACCGAGACGAACAAGTTATTGGTTGGAACTCAAACTTTCAAGATGTTGCACTTTTTGCTCCACAAAGAGCGTTGTCCTCAATAAATTGTTTATCACACATATTGTTACTAATCACCTTTATTATTGTGAATTATTAATAAGATTAATTATAAAATATAAAAACATGACATTGATTCGTTTTATTATTTACCAGTTATAAACTCAGAGTGTGGAAACGTTCTAAGTTATATGTTTGCTATAATTAGTTGTTTCACTAGAAGTAAAATTTCGTCTGTAATTATTGGTTATGTTTAAAGACTAATAAAATAAATAACTAAGTAAAATAAATTAATAATATTAACTACTATATATATTTAACAATTAAAGCACGAAGAATCTAGTATGGCGAACAGTTCGAGCGCAAAAAAGCATGAGTTTGTTTTATAAAAATCTTCGACGTAATTAACATTTACAATACATTATACGATTTATATACGAGTGCTGTGATAACCCAGCGGTAAGACCGTGTGACTCTCTAGAGACGATCATGGGTTGAAACTCTGGGCAGGCACCAATGAGTTTTCTATTAAAACTAATGAGTCTAATTGATAATTGCAACTTACGCAGATTACAATTACTACACGCTTTTCGGCGAAGGAAAACATTGTGAACCTGAACTGCGTGAACTGCGTGGTGGGTCTAAGCTTCAAAGCTTATCTTTAAAAAAAGCGGAGAAAAGAGATATAAATCTGTGGGATAGTAAACTAGCCGTTATTTTTTTTACTAAAGTAACGCAAAGGCCAATTTTATTTCGTTAACATTTATGGTACCATAGACAAAAAGTTATGTTATTTGATTTTCATTGTTTATAACAGCGTATATAAATACCTCCAACCTCTTAATTTTTACGTACCTATTCTTTTATTTTCGGATATCGCTTATAAGTAAAATTCCAGCTTTCTATTATATCGCGATATAAAAGAAATATACTTATGCGTAAAATATTTTAAATAATACAAATAAAGGCAAAGTAGAAAATTACATTTTAAAAAGCGGCTGTAATATGACCGCAAGATGAAAGTGAACGTTACACAGATAAGCTACAGCCGCCTTTGACAAATTTTACACGCCTCGCAACTGAATAAGTAAATACTACACATCATAGTAAGATAATTCAACCAAAGGATAAGAGTTTTATTAGTTTTAACTCGAATTTATGCTACTGTATCGTCATCGATGATACATAAGTAGGGAAAACAATAACGTCACAAATTTTAGTTATTTATTTATGTATTTTACATACATAATAATATAAAAAAGAAAAAAAATCACATTTACAAAGGCAGACAGTCTTTGAGTAAGAGAAAGAAAAGGACAAGAAGTGAAATATTATCCATATTTAAATTTATAAATTAAAAAGAAAGAAAAAAATGAAAAAAGGAAGAAAAAGAAAAATAACGAAACACTATATGCATAGATTAATGTTGAATATGATGCAATATAGATAATAGTGATTATTTGAATTTTAAATCAATATTAAATTATTTTTAAACTTCTGCTTTGGTATAAGTTAAAGTACCTATAAAGAACCTCATATGGTAGTGTTTAAAGGGAAAAGCTTAGGTATAGTGTAAGGTTCTAATTAAATCAATACTAGACCAGTCTACAGAAAGGTTTAAACTAAGTGTAAGAAATATAAAAGTCATAATAAAATTATTTTGTTATAATCCGCCATAAAGTAAATAGAAAATATATATATTGCTAAATGTATACATTTATACCGCCACCACAATACACAAAGTATTGTGCATGTCCATGTGTTTTTACGAATCCTGCATATATCGGGTATGAAAAAACGGATAGTTCATTATACATTTTAGCATTATATATATTTTCTATTTAATTTATCGCAGATTATAGCAAAATACTTTTATTATTACTTTTGTATTATGCATCTCCGCAAAGTAACGCCTAATTCTATAAGTCGTATAAGAAATATGCTTATACTAAAAGCATATCAAAAAATTGAAATTATTGGGATGATAAAAATGCCTGGATCTAAAAACACTTTCAGCTTCATACTGACTGCGTTTTAATAATATAAGATTGAAAATGTTAAAAAGATTGACCGCCGAGTTTCTTGCTAGTTGTTCTCGGAAAGAGCAAAATTCCGAACCAGTTGTAGCTTTATTAATCATATTGATCTTTTACGATTCCAAAGTACTTGAAAGCGGTTATTTGAATAAAGATTATTTTAATTTCATTTGATTTGATAATATAGTACGAGTCGATGAAGTAATAAAACAAAAGAATTTGATACACTTTCGATAGCTTTAACAAAAACTAGAGCTCCCACGTATGTCACTTTCGCCTAAATCTGTTTAAATATTTATAATAAAATCGACTACTATATCCACACTAATACTATACATGAGAAAGCCTGTCTGTCTGTTACGCTTTCACGACCAATCCGCTGGACCAACATTGATAAAATTTGCCTCAAATAAGGCTTATACACCGGGACAACATACAAGATATGCAACGCAAATTTTCTAGATACCTGTAAGCCTTTGTTCAAAACGCTCAATATATTACTTTAATTAATAATAATAACAACAATATACTACTCAATAGACTTAGAAAAATTCAATAGTTCGGGTGTGTTCATTAATCAAAGCGATTCATTAAAGTTTAATCTGGCCATATAAAATAAATTTGCGTAGAGATCAATTTATTTATTTACAGATTTTTTCTACATATCTTAAAATTTTTAATAAAATTACTTTACATAAAATATTTAAAAAAATCGGCACCCACGGGGCTCCCCGTGAAAGCAACTCAAGCTCTCGGTTGTTAGGAATACAGAGTTATGAACGTATTCACAATACGTGCCGTCTCAAGCAATACTGCCTGCTGTATCCTACGCTTGATCTAGCAACTAACCTAGAGCCTCTTGAGATGTTGGTCGAAGCTCTTCCCAATAAGACCAGTACAACAATCGGAACAATTATTGTCAATATTCTATATGGCGGTTATATCAAGTCTAAATATTAAGTTAATTTTTGTATCTCACCTCGTATGAGATTATCGTCATGCGGGACAATGATATCAACAAGAATTGACCGATCCACTAAAACTATATCAAGTTTATTGGCAACAATATACCCGTCAGTAATAAGGGATTGGTCCCAGTAAAGCAGAGAACGGTCATTTTCAAGAACTGGCGCTGAACTGTATATGTAATAGGGTACTTAATTAACTAGGCTATATTGGAAGTTGCTGATGGACAATAAAAATTAAATAAATAATTTAATAAAATAAAAACATCTTAAAATGTTTATATTTGTTTCCCAATTGTAGCAATGCAAGGCGAATGAGGTAGCGGGTGAAGGCATGTTGTGAATTTTAATGACTAGTATATTGAAATAAGTTCGAGATTGAATTTCGCGCTTCAATCATTGAAGTTTATTGGACGTCAATCACGTCGTCTTGTGGTTCGATAGAAACATTTTTTCATAAGAAACATAAGAACTTTTTTGGGTGAAAGTTGAATCAGCAGATATTTGTTACGCTTTTTGTAACACTTTCAGTTATATTATAATGCAGCTTTAGCCACATCAGACAGACCCAGCGTCTGTCACATAAGCTGTGATAGCCCAGCGGTGAGACCGTGCGACTCTTTCGAGGGGAACACGAGTTCAAACCCGGGCAGGCACCAATGAGTTTTTCTATTAAAACTCATGTGTCTAATTGATAATAGCAATTTATCACACGCTTCTCGGTGAAGGAAAACATCGCGAGGAAACCTGCATATCTCTAGAGAATTCTAGAGATATGTGTAACCTACCAATACGCATTGGAGCAGCGTGGTAGGTCTTAGCTTCAACCCTTCTCTCCAGAAACGGAGAGAGGAGGCCTATTCCCAGGAGTGGGATTGTCACAGGCTGCTACTTTTTAGCCACATAACACAATAATAATCTTGACATGAAATTGTTACACATTGTTGAATTTTTGTATAACAATGTTAGGTTATATACCGTGTCAAATTTCTGATGGAAACTATCGGACAGTTATGTCGAAGCCTAACAAAAATTTAGTTTGTTAAGTTACAACAAAAATGTGTATTCAAATATAAATTGTTGTTGGTCTATTTAAGATACTTTTGTGTAACCTAAATTCAACGTTCCCTTACAGCTTGTTGAGATTCAAAGTGGAGAGTATACAGATATTCTTATAGATGTTGGGTTCAATTGGCTGTTGAAACATGGACTCCTGCTCCTGGACTATTAAATAGAAGCAAAATATATATTGTAAGATATGTATATTTACTAAATCACCTTTTAGAACTGAAACCACGTTGCAAACTTTTGAAAGTGCATAAAACTAGCACCACCAAGTTTTGGATACTAACGTAATTACTTCTAAGACATTTGATAAAGGAACGAGGAGCAGTTCGCAATCTTAACTGTCAGTCTGTGTAAAACACAATGTATGAGTACTTTTGTAAAGAGTTTTTTTTGTACACATTTGTAGGGACGGCAAGCTTCGTATGTATCATTTTTCACGCCTCTTTCAATATATACTACTAAATGATAACATGGGAATACAGTTTATCAATGAAAATTGACAAACTGTATTTCGATGTCAACATTTAAGAGTTATAACGAATTCTAGGCTTAAGTATGAGTTTTATTGAACTCGCGTTTATGCACCAGAGGAAATCTCAACATAATGCTTGCTTAGGAAATAAATTTATAACGATTTTCACTTACTAGTACTTTACGAAGCCACGACGATGAATTATAAGGTAGCCTCAAAGACAGATTTTGAAATCTATTCGATAAAACCCATCAATAATGAACAGCTTAGTAAACTAAGTTAGCTTCCACTATATTAATATGCTAATGATGTATGTTCCGATCCAAATGGCTATGACTCACATTTTTTTAATACGTTTAGATCGAAAATGAGAGCTTATTTGTTAAAATTTGTAAATTCCAATTTAATTATAATTACTACAATTTTCAAACATTATTATAATATTTTTTATCACACCGTTATATAAAGATATGGTTGCAATGCTGCTCGTAATTACAGTGTTTATGGTACAACTTGAAAAATAATATTTTGTTAGAAATCAATTTAAAGTTTTTATTGTTTAGGAAAATGCATAAAAAAATGCTATTGCCGTGTACGAACGTACCCTAATATAAAATTATCTGTTTTGCTGAGTTCTGCTGGCATTACTGCTGAAAAGAAGGTGTATTGTAACATTTATTACTAGTACAAAGCCCATGAACGATACAGGTATAATTTGCTTACTTCCATAGCATTATGTCTTATGGAATAATGTTATGGGGTAAATGCGCTGATATTGAGAAAATTTTTGTATTGCAAAAAAGAGCCATACGTGGCATTTATAATTTGAATTCGCGTGAGTCCCTGCGAGAGAAGTTTAAGGAAACAGGTATTCTTACGTTAGCTTCACAGTATATTTTTAGCAATTTGATTTTTGTGCATAAAAATATACATAATTATAAAAAGATTGGCGATGTATATAATAGACAAAGTAGGAACCGACATAAGCTTGCGGCTCCTGCTTTGCGCCTTGTAAGAGTACGTAAGTCGTTTGTGGGTTTGGGTATAAGATTCTATAACAAGATTCCACAATCAATTTTAACTTTGCCATTACAGCAATTTAAAAATACTGTTAAAAAGAGGCTGATACAGAAAGCCTATTATACCGTGGAGGCTTACATTGATGATAAGAATGCGTGGATATAGCTGCTCTTTGACCTTGTGCAGGATAGCTATGACAAAATGTAATTAGTATTAAGAATCTTCTTTTTTAAAAGAGCTCCACCGAGTTTCTTGCTGGCTCGTCTCGGTAGGACGGCTTTCCGAACCAGCAGTAAAGTTGACGATTCAAAAGCACTTGTTTACAAGTTTACTTGAATAAAGAATATTTTGAATTTGAATTTGAATTTGAATTAATAGCTTCCGCATGTTACTTCATCTGTGAATTCTTTAGTATCCAGCATGACAGTAAACTATTCTGCTTTTTAGCGTGTCTCCATTCAAAATATAACATTGATCTGTTGTTTCTTTTGAAAGTGAAAGAAAGACCAGCGAGTAAATTTTTGCATTAATCATATAGATATAATTATAATGTCCGACAAATAAGGCAGTTGCTTAGTAGACATAATTGTTTAATTAACTTAAATTAAAAATTGTACTTCACAAAAATTCGGGATTTCTCTTTTTAAGTCTTTTATATTTTAGTTGTGTGTTGCAGTATTTTTTAGGTTACGAAAATTTTATTGTCACTGGTTTGATTATGAGCATTATTTTGATATTCAATTGACTTTTTATCACAGTCAGCTAAATAACTTCAGAATGTTATTACCTAAAGTCAAAATAACGTCGAATGTTATAATAATACACAAAGTCTTCGGACTTTAAACTCCCTGAGAGACACTTTTATATAGAAGTAAATAGACGAAATCAAAAGCCTGAGTGGATTCTAGGATCTTGGGAAATAGAAATTACTTGATAAATCTCTTCTCTTTTTCAAATCTAAAGATTTTACAATTGAAAAAGAAAAACAAAGTTGTTAGATGTAATATATTTTAATTTATGTTTTCCTAAAATCTTAACATTTTGGGAGGAGCAACGTTATTACACGTCAAATTGATAAATGCCAATTGACACAACGGCAAAAATATGTCCTTCTTTAAACAACGTGCATACACGACAAAAGTGTGTACCAATTCCTTCAAGCTATATCATTGGACCGTATTATTTTAAATTATTGGACGGATAGCGCCGTTTCACGTTAGTTTTCTGTTCACCTTTGTAAAAAGCTGAACGTCATTAATCGTAATTAATTTTGTATGAGAGAATGTAGTGTCATACAACAAACATTTGAAATCCTATATGTACCGCTCAAAATACGCCGTGTGGTATCCGGCAGAATAGAATAGACCACCCTCATTTCTTACCGAGGTGTCGTAAAAGGCGACTAAGGTAAGTTGACGTCAGGCAGGCGGTCGTAAAATACGTAGCCAAATCATGTGACAACATGTTGTAACATGTCGTGCCGACCCCACTTAGAGTGGGATAAGGGCAGGAGAATGTATGTATGTACCGCTCAAAATTTTCGTCATATCATTTTATGTTTACTGCCATACTTCTGTATTTGTTTCGTTCGTAAAAATTTTGTTTTATATAATGAATATTAATAATTTTAAAATGACTTAAACGCATAAAAAATTAAAAAAATTATACATTAATTGTATACTTATAGCGTAAAATGTTTATAAAATTCAAAGAAAATTTACATCTTTCACTCGTTAACATTTATATTATTATTTGACTAGGCCTAAAGGCCTTATTTTTTACTGGCTAATTCGAGTAGCAAAATATTTAATTGAGTAGATTAAAATCAACTGTTGGTCGCAAAAAATTGTTTTACTCAAAACGCAATTAGAAATTATATTAACAGGAAGTATCTAGGTCGTAGTAGCTTTTACTTTTCATGTAAATGCACGTAAAATTTTTCGTAGAATTATTGAAATTCCATACTGTAAAGTAGAAGTATAGACATTTTTAAATCATTCTAATTGTAATAGTCTCATTTATTATTTATAAAGTACCAGCCTGTTACAATCCCACTGTTGGGAATAGGCCTCTTCTCTCCGTTTCTGAAGAGAAGGGTTGGAGCTAAGACCTACCACGCTGCTCCAATGCGGATTGGTAGGTTACACATATCTCCAGAATTCTCTAGAGATATGCAGGTTTCCTCACGATGTTTTCCTTCACCGAAAAGCGTGTGATAAATTGCAATTATCAATTAGACACATGAGTTTTAATAGAAAAACTCATTGATGCCTGCCCGGGTTTGAACTCGTGTTCCCCTCGAAAGAGTCGCACGGTCTCACCGCTGGGCTATCACAGCTTATAGATTATATTAAATTAATTCAGGTTGGGCATTTTTTTTTCATGATTCAATTATATGGTTAAGAAACAGCGTTTTAAATTCTATATTGAATAGGAAATTTATTGATAATTTTTACAGTAATTTTTTTTAATTTACCCTTGTTTATATATTTTTCATTTAAATTTAACCCCTACACAAACTCTTAGTCGTGGTACGGTCTCACAATAGGCGCCCTTAGGACGTTCCCCGACGCTAGAGACTCTCTTTACTCTTATATCAGTTTCACATCCTCAACTTATAGAATAGTCAGAAGAGATGAGATTTAAGTCCGCGTGATTCCCTGCGAGAGAAGTTTAAGGAAACAGGTATTCTAACATTTGCTTCACAGTATATTTTAAATAACGTAATTTTTGTATATAAAAATATAAAGAATTATAAAACGATAGGTGATGTATATAATAGACAAAGTAGGAACCGACATAAGCTTGCGACTCCTGCTTTGCGCCTAGCAAAAGTACGTAAATCGTTTGTGGGTTTGGGTATAAGATTCTATAATAAAATTCCGAAATCAATTTTGGTCATGCCATTACAGCAGTTTAAAAACACTGTTAAAAAGAGGCTGATACAGAAAGCCTACTATACTGTTGAAGATTACTTAGATGATAAGGATGTGTGGATATAGGTGCACTTTTACCCTGTACAAGACATTAATAAATAAATGTAACTAGTTCTAAGATTTATATTTTAAAAAGAGCAACCGCCGAGTTTCTTGCTGGCTCTTCTCGGCAGGAACAGCTTTCCGAACCAGCAGTAAAGTTGACGATTCAAAAGCACTTGTTTACAAGTTTACTTGAATAAAGAATATTTTGATTTGATTTGAGATGTCACTTGGAGTGGAAAACTTTCTGCCTATTGCTTTTTTTACTTATTTCCTTGTTTTAAATATTCATAATTAATTAAAATAAAGACTCATTGAAGTGAAGTTTAGAAGATCAATTATTAAAATAAGATTATAATAATAAAATAATCGATTAAATATTATTAATTAATTAAATTGATTAAATTAATTAAAGTCTATTATTTTTCACATCCCTAACAAAGAACGCCCGAAAGAACTAATCAGTTACGAATGCTACGTCTGCGAAAAGACAAAAAAAACACTTTCATTTATTACATTCAAAATATTTAATGTATTATTAACATTATAAAAATTACATTTACATAACTTTTATGTTTTTAATAATGAAATTTGTAAGAAAGAGATTATTAGAATAAAATGAGAGGATTTTATGATATCGTTATAAAATTATCGTCAAATACTTAATTAGGCGAAAGTGCTTACCTCTTGACAGACACTTAGCGTTCCGATGCGATGTGATGTATAAGCAGAAAAATTCCCATTTAAATGTAAATGTCTTAATTATAAACCAAAAAAATTAGCGAATAAAGCATCTGATAATTATAGGCCTAATTATCACATGCTGCGAAATTGGCATTTTGTGAATGACGAAACGGTATAGCGTTTTTTTTATAATTCATAGAAAAATTAGTTTAATAAATTACACTTATGTTAGCACTTTAAAAATTACATAGGATTGTCCTAACGTCAACGTTGTCTGCACTATGTTAATTGGTTATATTAGTAAATTAAAACGTGCTTATCGTTCATTCAAACCGATACAATTCGGAAAATTTTCAAATGATTTTCGCTCTACACTCTCGTATGCCGCGGCTGCTTCGGACCCTTATAAAGTCCTTTGTAGATTTAGTGCCGGTTTCCCCCTATTGTTTATATTTAAAATAAATATATAGAAGCTACATAAAACGAAAGTGATCATAACGTAAGAGGAAGGTTTAAATTATTTTTAATATCTCTATAGCACTGGCGCAGCTATCGGAGAGAAAGACAAGTGGTGAATATATATTATATATACTTTATTTTGTAGGCGTTGGAATTTCTTCCAATAGGCAATAAACAAACCTTGAGATTACACTTCGATATCCCAATTTTACAATTAATTTGCAATAAATAAAAAGAAACATGTAGAACAACCTTGTGAGTTGGCTAGGATAACCAAATTAACGTCTCAGCCTTAAAATTACATACGCCTATAAATAAAAAGCCGATTATACACACATTAAATTATTTCGACTATAATAATAAATTAATTAGGATTATTTAAATAATTAAATGCTTCTATTGTCTACAGAATGTAGCAACCGGAAATTTGAATAACCAAATTTCTTAAAAAAAATCGTAGAATAAAAGCCGCAAGAGTTAACTTTCGTCGCAAAGAACCTAACCGCAGCAGTCTCATTTCAAAACTCGAATGTCACGGACACCAAAAATGGCACGAATAATTTTGACTTTTGTTTTCTTAATTCTCGCGGTTCTGGCCAAGGCTGAGGAAAACTTGCTTACGTCACTAGAAGAAAAACTAGAAGACAAATTCACGACATACGCGAATAATGTTACAGAATGGCTAGAATCTATAAACGATAAGCATTTAGGTAATAGTTCACTTGGGAAGTTAATACATTACAATGAAATTAAACCAAAGCTAGATAAATTAAATGGTGAGTTTTTTTTAATTATCTTATTTCAATGTCACAGAGTATAAATGTGATGAGTTCAATCTATTTTATTCTTCTGAATAAAATAGATTGATTTTATTCTTCTGAATAAAATAGATTGAACTCATCAATCAATCAATCAAATAACGAATCTTTTAGTGCATTAAAGTTTAATGGTAATCATTAATCAAAATGTATTTTTATATAATACTTAGAATTCAATTTGCGACTGTATTCAAAATGTATTTTTTGTTGCTAATTGTTACACATTTCCTTGATCGGACATTCATGGTTGCTAAGTAAAAAATAACAATTATTCTGTCATTTAATTTTTTCATGATAATTGTTACCGACTAACGATATTGCATTTATTTATTAATATATTTAAATTATCATAATTCAATTATTATTATTTTGTTATTGATATTTCAATTTATCGCATCGTGACTTATTTTTTCTGTCATACAAATGACGGGAAAGGACGTAACACACCTTGTTACGTAACGGAGATTGGCGGATTGTAAATTCTTGAATTATTGTGTACTAAAATATACGTTTTTTTTAATGAAAAACTCATAGATGATCACTCGGGGTATAAATCCGAGACCCCAAAGCAACGATCGGATTGTCTAACCGTTCAGTCATTATGAGATATTCTTTATTTTTAGAAGGGCGTGGCATGAAGAAATTGTCGATGGCAATGCTTCCCATCATCTTCCACTTGGGTGCGACGTCTACATGGCTCGTGTTGACTGGTCTGATGGCGGTAAAATCCGTCGCGATCGGTATTATGCTGCTAGTTTTCAAAATCGCTGTTAGTTCTGCGAAGGTAAGATATTTAGTTAATTTAGAAAATTTAAAAAGTGTCTTTTGCACTAACTATTGAATGCACTAGATAGAGTACTAGATGCAAAGACCGTTTTAATTAAAACAATATAAATTAGTCTTTTTATTTTCGCAGACAATTGCAAAATATTTCTATTGTTCTTAATATTTGCACAATGATGTGTAAGTGGGGTCGATTGTCATAAATTGCTTTTATAATTGATATATCCGTGGGTAGAATTAAATTGACATCTTAAATTGTTATAAAAAGCTTCATTAATTATGCTTTTTTATTGTTTTATTTGTACGTAAACTGTAGACAATATTTGTCCGAAACTTTTAACTTTAAAATTTATTTAAAATCTAAAATAAGTTTTGATTTACCGTAAGCACTACCAGTACAAGCCAGCGGAAAATCGGATAGCAATAAATAATTTATAAAGTAATAAATATATATTTTTGTATTATAAATATAAAAGTGTGTAGGGTATATTTATAACTGAAGCATGTTAAAACGCCCTAATGGATGGATGAAATAATAAGAGAAATATTGCACCAGAAATATCTATTCACATACTCTATGGCACATAAATAGACAATTTGTGGCAAAACAATTTCAGTGTTCAGCGTACAAATAATTTATACATCAAATTAAAATGTGAAATTTGCTTCGATGTAATTCAAATCAAAAGTTAATTATAAAGTCTTAATTGAGTTTCGTATCTTTGATCTTTATAATTATTGTATAACTTCTTAAACCGTATATATATATCTCTTCAAAAGAAAATTACCACTTAAAATTTTGGCGAAGTAATTTTAAATTATCATTTTGTTTTTCATCCTTATTTTTTTCCCCAAAATAAAGAAGGAAAAATGGATTACTGGATGAACTGGGCTTAATAATTTATTAGAAGATATTTTTACTTTTAAATTTTCTGCCTACTATCTGTGTTGCCTAAAATATTCGACATAAGCATAGTTGAGCTTAATTAAATAATATGATATTTAATTTCGTGCAAATCACTTAGAATGTAAAAAAAACATTTTACAAACAGTATGGCAATGGGTTAATTATCTTATTGTTTAGAACGGTTTCATTTCACACTACGTATAAAAGCGGGAATGCATCTAGAATTGTTTTTAACGTTCCACTTAATACTGTAACTAATAATAATATACTTATAATTGGTTTAAAGAAATTATATACTGTACGATAATTTTATGGGGATAGTTCAGCTCAGTTACGACAGGTAAAATAGACCATAGTTAAAATTTTTATAATAATCAGAAGACAATGATTAAATATCGGAAATAAGTCGTAAAATATGATAACAAATGTATAATAATTCTAAGATTTAATATTTTTTTGGGTTGATTTTGACAGTAGGAGACAATAATCGTGATAGATATAATATATTTTTCTTGTAATTATTATAAAAAAATATAAGTAAACTTTAACACTTCAAATTTTAAAGAATTTATAAAATTATGCGTTACTTTGCGGAGATCCATAATACAAGAGTAATAACAAAATTATTTTGCTATAATCCGCGATACAGTAAATAGAAAATATATATAGTGCTAAATGTATAGTGGACTATCCGTTTTTTCATACCCGTTACATGCAGGATTCGTAAAAACACATGCACAAACCTCCACCAATGCCACCACAATACACAAGCACTACACAAAATCACAAAGCTTTGCGATTTTGTCGTGGAGTCTATCTCCTGATGGTGCTTCGGTTACGGGGCGAAACAATTGTTGAGTTTGTCTTAGTGAACGTGTGTAGTGCTTGTGTATTGTGGTGGCAGTGGTGGAGGTATGTGCATGTATTTTTACGAATCCTGCATGTAACGGGTATGAAAAAACGGATAGTCCACTATACATTTAGCACTATATATATTTTCTATTTACTGTATCGCGGATTATAGCAAAATAATTTTATTATTACTTTTGTACTTCAAATTTTCTTTTGCCACAGTGACCAGGCATAATGCGGACGTACGTGTTAATAGGTGCAAATACTAAAAGTACAGTTAAAAAACCCTGAATCAAATTTCATTTTCTGCCATGAGTAAAAAATTAAAATCTATGCGACAAGATCAAGTTTCAGACTCTCGCCATCAAAGTAAGACAAATGTCAATGTATTAGAATTAGTTAGACACAGGCTGTTATATACTAACACTAGCACTGCTATGTAAAATTGAAGATATACTATAGTAGTTTATGATACTGTTGCATAATAAGGGTTATGTACCAAGTTATGTACAGTATCATACACTACTTTATCTACTCTCATACTACAATACGTAAAACGTACGTTTCCATTCCATGAACTCGTGGTAACATTTAATATAGTTGTTCCTAGATTTCGTCGGCAACAGGTTCACGGTCATGTTTGACGCAGCTTTCAGAATATCCCCGCTCTCAGACATGTTTTATTTTTTTACAAACAAAACTAAACTTCGTTTAAATATTGAAAAGATTTTTTAAATGTCATATATTGGCGCCAAGGCGCAAATATCGATTGCGCATGCGTGTTGCCTCGCCGCGGACCCATACATTGAAACCTTTTTTTTAAGGTAGAGGTTCAACCTTCTTGGTCCAGCTGGAAGTTGTATAGGTGTATCGTTATGATTAAAAAGTTACATTATGATACAGGTGTCCATACAAGACCTGTATCGTAATGAAACTTTTTAATTTTGTAATTTTTGTTCTGTACGTAATGTTTGTCATAAGAATTTTGTTTTCAGTTTTATAATCTTTGTATTATAGTATCAGAGTAGATAAACTTACTAAGAGGTTATGTACGGTACTTTTTTAAAGACAAAAATCAAGATTTTTTATGGTCTTCTCGAAAATCATTGATTTTATCGTATTAAAATTAAGCCGATTCCACATTTATATATTAATGTAAGAATATTTTATACAAAGGCACAAACTCATATACGTCAGCTTTAACTATACTAATAGGGTAATGCCTTTTAAATTAAACCAATTACCGACACATTGTTTTACTGTATGATTATTCTGACCATAATTTTTTTGCTCCCTGTTCACAGTTGCGTGTTTTGTTTTATCTACGGTCATTATATGATTATAATATTTCATTTTGTAAACTGTAGTTACTGAAGACATTGTTTTTTTTTAATTGAATTAGAAATGATAGATGCGTGAATTTACCTATATAACTAAACTAAGAAAGTTCTTCTAATATTCTTGTACTTTTTTTCAGGTTGCTTCGTTTTTCACCGCGTGGAAGCATAAGCCTCACTATTCACACGAGCATTCTTGGGCCCCACCACATCATGATTATCACGGTAAATAAATAAACTAACGGCCTTAGTTTTACTCCCACTGCTAGGTTCTACCTCGGGTACCGTTTGGAGAGAAGGGTTGGAATTTAGACCTAGCACGATACTCCAGTGCGGGTAGGTTACACCTATCCCCATAATTTTATAGTAATATTCAGGTATCTAAAGGATGTTTTCCTTTAACGAAAAGTTTGTGATATGTTGCAAATGTCAATTAAGCACGTAAGTTTTAGTCAGAGTCAGTATTGTATCTTAATTCGTAAGGTTGTGTACGTGGAGGTGAGTTTGGATTTATTAAGAAGACGGACACATTTCCCTTTCTTTTCCATAATTCTTAATTTACCTACAAGTTACAACCTATGACTATAAAAGTTTCCTAATAGCTCGAGAAACTGAACAATTCTTGCAACCCTAATTCCTGTCACGAAAAGTCGTCAAACAGTTTCTTGTGATAACTGTTTTTGTAAAGACTACGAATTTTAAATGATTTATAGAAGCAGGCGTTACTTTGCAGAATTCCATATTACAAGCACTATAACAAAACTACCTTTCTATAATCCGCACGGGTTAAGCGAATGCATGCAAAGCTAACGTGTATGAAGCAGGCAAAATTTACGCACCTTATACATGCAGGACAAGCCACCACACGCACCTCAAGGCGCCTCCACCAGCAACAATGCACACAAGCAGCACATACAACCACCACCACAATCTCGACGATCGTTTCGCTCTGAAACCGAAGCATCATCAGGATAGGCTCCACTTTGTTTAATCGGTAGCTTTTGTGCATTGTTGCTGGTGGAGGCGCCTTGGGGTGCGTGTGGTGGCTTGTCCTGCATGTATAAGGTGCGTAAATTTTGCCTGCTTCATACACATTACCTTTGCATGCATTCGCTCAACCCGTGTGGATTATAGCTAGGTAGTTTTGTTATAGTGCTTGTACTACGAATTTTGGTTTTCTATGGTAGTATGCTCAGAGAATCTTACAGATATAAAAATAAGTAATCGATTTCATCTAACTGGCTTAAATAATCGCTTAAGTGGCCTAAGTTGTACACGGTTGGAACAATTCATTTCTCGCATATAGAGCGAAAATATAGAATTTCTTAATTGACCGATTGTGTTATATTGTTGTTTATATAATACTATAATTTGTGTACTTGTAAACTACTTGAAAGCGTTTGAGCAATAAAAGTGTAAGCCCATATAAGTAAAAATAACAAGTCTAATGTGTTACCGATAGACGGTAGGTCCGAAGGAACAACAGATTCTGTAATTAAGTGAAACGACTGAACATATTTGTGGCCTTTAGCTCTACTTTCAGTATGCAGGAAAGAAAGAGAAAGTAATTGAATGAAGTGATTGAAATATGCTTCTAAAAAAATAGACGCTGCGCGGGTATTTACAAAGTCCTATTAAAATTGTTAACCATTTGATCTGTTCTCCATTACAGGTCACTACCGCAGCTTAAACGGCCCCGGTAAGCGAATTTTTAACCTCAAATATGAATAGGAATACTATTACTTCTCGTATTTCCTCAAAAGAGTTTTACTAGTATTGCTCGCTCGCTTTTGTATTTTCAACCGCTTCTGTTTTACCGAAGAATATCGAGTTATTATTGCTCTCTACCACATCCGGTCTTTTAAGATTTGCACGCTCTTGTCTTTTCCAACTAAACCACGTGGACTCTCTAAGCATAGCTCTTTGGAATGCCCGTTTAATTATTGCGGTTTTCTTACAATGAAGTCAATAATAGATTATGACCGATCAATGGCAACACACACTGTTTGAAGATTCTGGATGAGTTCTGATACTGGATTCTGAATGCTCATTTTTCAGTCTAGTTGATTTATAAATTTATGACAATAGTTTGTTGTTTCAAAAAACACAAAATTAATCAACAGAGTCGCCTAATATAACAATAAAAACCTAATCATTTCGTTATATGACATGAAATAATACTATAACATTCAGATATAATATAATTTGTGGAACGCCACGGATGCATTGAATATACTACGAAGTACTAATATATTGCCTATATTTGTTACAGGAGTCCACGACCTGCCATACCACGGGTACAGTTCAGACTGGACTCCCGAAGATCATAGCTCCGACTATCAAACCATCCCCACCAACTACAGCCCTCCATCATACCCAGAAGTCGAGAAAAGCGATCCTAAAATCCCATTGCACAAAAAACATTAACGCTTCGAATTTATCTAGAATAATTTTGTGGTTAGTTTTACTATCACTCGTTCAACGTGAGTGGTGTTGAAATAAAACAAATCACAAATTAACTATAAGAACTTAATTTATTTAATTTATTGTGTCAATCGTTATTCGCTATTATAGGAAAATTACCTCATTGTGGGTTGCTTGCTTTTCGTGATCAAAATATTCGTTATTGCTTTAAAAAATTGTAATAATAAAAACTATTATGAGGTTATTATGTATTTATACATATTAATTGGCAACACTCACGATGTCAGCATTTGGATTTTCCTATCAAAAAGAATTTATGGATGAGAATCCCGCATAATATTTGGGAACCATAAACAATTCATTGCTAGTCAATTATTAACGATATTTATGCGACCTAAGCATATTAAAAAGTTATAGCCTAACCGTTTAACTAAGACTTCGCCTGCGGGTAAAAAATAAAAATCAAGTAACGGATGACTCAATTAGCGTCATAAATATCCAAAACGCTGATTCAATATTCCGTGTCGGTCTTGACATGAGTGTGTGAATAATAACGTGTTATAAATATTTAAATAAGTTTAATTATGATGTACCAAATAGTAATAAATAAGAAATGCATTTAAATAATTTATTGTGTTATTAAGTCATTGTATAATAACATTTCTTAGTTACACTGATTATGTTTCTAATTAAAATAATAAATATTATAAATATATTATGGCATGTTTTACTATTTATAACTTTTATTAGCTGTGCCAACAACGGCTTCGCCCGCGTGGAATTTAGTGATTTACGAAACGTTTCCCCAATTTTTGAACTTAAAAGTAGTTATTGTGAGAGATAGACACATGCTATCGCAAAGTTTTTTGTAGTATTTTTATAAATCTACAATTCTCTAGTACATTACTTTAGCGTATCTCTGCTGGTATACGCAGCGCACGCGACTAAAGCTCCCAGCAAGCAAGTTTTTTAACAACTGCGCGACCTTTTCAACACAATTTACATAATACCGATATTTACTATTTACCTAAACCATCCTGAACTATTGCACTATCTTTTGATGAAAAACCTCACAAAAATCCGTTCAGTAGATTTTGAGAAAATCGATTAAATACAGTCAGACAGCATTTTGGGACTTCGTTTTATAATAAATACTTATTGATGATGATAGATGTCTTAGAATATTATGAAATATGATTTAAGTGGTCTGTAAAACATGGCAGTTTCCACGTTTTCCTTTCTCGTAATGCCAACTGAATTTTTTTTTTTTTTCTCTAGCTTATTAGAAATTCCTTGATCGTAATTACGCCTAATAAGTTATTTGATCTCTCTTTAACACTACAATAGTTTGATTACCTTTTCTTATGTAGGTAAAAAGATTTTATTAGCCCCATTGCCAACTTAAAATTGTGTACATTTCGTGGCCCGTTGGCGCAGTGGGTAGTAACACTACCTTCAGCTCCGTGGGTCGCGGGTTCGATTCCCGCCGAGGGCCACCATTTTCTATTAAAAAAATTGTTGGTTCTTCGAGCCTGGGTGTATATTTGTATTTTAAGTATGTATCTAAGATTATATATGTAGTATTTTTACCAGTTGTCCGTCACCCATAACACAATTATTAGGTTAAATAACCTAATAATTGTGTTATGGATTGACATTAGGGATGGACGACCATATATATATTTATTTATTTGAAACTAATTTCGTTGCAACACTGCTGTTAACACTTTGAATAAAATATCAAGAGGGAAATAAAAAAAGACTAAATATATTGATATATATTAACTGTTGTATAAAAATATGGAATAAAGTTTATGGACGGTAACATTTTAATAACTATAATAACATACAGTTGGGATAAATACAAAAAATAGAGTATTATTTTAAAGATTATATTTATATGCGACTTATTTCAATGTCCTTTTTATTTCGGTTCAACTCAGTGTAAAGGATTCATGTAATAAAATATTTTTTTTTATTTATTGAATTTACAATCTCTCTTTCAACAGATATATTGTTCGTCTCGCATGTATGAAGCTTATTCATATATATATATATATATATATATATATATATATATATATATATATATATATACATACATATATATATATATATATACATACATATATATATATATGTATATATATATATATATATATTTATTATTATTAAAAAAGTTTATATTAGTGCAATAAATGCATTGCAAATTTTTTTAAGGTAACCATCAAATATCAACAAAAATGTTATTATTTCGTAGATTATTCTTCTATTAATTGTTTTAAAGAATATGAGACTATCGTGTATTGTATTAAAAATATTCAAAAAAAAACTTTATTGAATAACTTATATATTATAAATTTCAGAAACATATATTCTAAAACACGAAACGAGGTAAAAAATAAACGAAAAAAAATCACAAATTGAGATTCATAGAAAAGGTAACTTAAAGCCAAATTTTGTGATGTTTGTTTGCTAATATTACATAATAATAAGTTTTTAATACGATAAGACAGGGATCGACAACCTTCAACTCTTTCGATGTATTTCTTATTCTGGTCCCATTGATGTAAGAATAAAAATGAAATGTTTAAATTGTCACAGAAATCAAATATATACTATAAATAGTGTATCAGAACAAAAAAAACTTTAATTGGCTATTTTTTATCACTCAGTTTTTTAGTCTTGAAGGTTGCCGACCGCTACGATGAATAACTCTATAGTTACTTCAACAATTCACTTAATGTAAAAGATCTTGTCAGGTACATACAATTTATTAAAAAATATATTTTCTCAGGTATAAATATAATTTTATAATTTAATGTGTCGAAACAACAGTAAAAATTATAAAAAAAATGTTTCTGTTTACAAACAAAATATAATTTGAGTATATTGTAAATAAATATATTGTGAAAATATGTATTTCAGATATAAATGTGATATTAAAATTTAATTCACGAGTTAATTAATAAATCTATAAATTTCTTTATATACGATTATAATTGTAATAAAAAACTTAGTTGTAATTGTAATAAAAAATATAATTATAGTATATCAATTAAATTATTTTTATTAAATTAAATTATTTAATATTGTGTACATATTTCAGATATATATTTGAATTATGTGTAATATCAAAATTTAATTGTTAATTGATTCAATATATACTATGTATTATACAATTTTATTTTATTAGATATATTGCATAAATATTTCATTTTAATGTAATTATATGTAATATAGCTGTGATAGCCCAGCGGTGAGACCGTGCGACTCTTTCGAGGGGAACACGAGTTCAAACCCGGGCAGGCACCAATGAGTTTTTCTATTAAAACTCATGTAATTGCAATTTATCACACGCTTTTCGGTGAGGGAAAACATCGTGAGGAAACCTGCATATCTCTAGAGAATTCTAGTGATATGTGTAACCTACCAACCCGTATTGGAGCAGCGTGGTAGGTCTTAGCTCCAACCCTTCTCTCCAGAAACGGAGAGAGGAGGCCTATTCCCAGCAGTGGGATTGTAACAGGCCGCTACTACTACTACTACTACTACTACTAATGTAATTAAAATAAAACATAATGGCAGTATATTTTTTATGTTTCGCTTACCGCAAGCGTCTCACTTGATGGTGAGTGGTGTTATAAGTTTATTTCAGAGACGCACCGACTTTCATAGCTGCCTATAAACTGTAAGGTTTTCTAAACACCATAATCGTGACTCTTGACATTGACATTTGATGAGGTTGGTAACTCGTGACAGTATAAGATAATAATCAACCAGAAAAATCCTTTACCCATATGGAATTTAACCCGAAAACAATTTATAGCAAAGTTTCAATGAATGCATAGAATGCATAGTAGAATACATATGCATAGTACAATAGCAATTTCTCTGTACTATATTTTAGCATGGGTCAATATGTTTTTTATTATTTCAAGGCATTGACGTTTAAAAAATACCTGAAAGGTATATATATATTTTTTTAATCTTTATTTATTAGGACTTTAATACTAACAGTACATGTCAGTCCTATAGTACCCTTTTACTTACGTCTAAACAATTTTTTATATTCCTTAAACTTTAATCTATTTACATTTTCTGAAAGGTATATTTGTAATTGCCACTTTTTTCACATATAAGTTTTGAGTCTTTAAATAATACTTGAAATACTTTTAAACACTTTTTGTATAGCTTAATGGGCGGAGTATACCACTAATAACTTATTTATTTGTTATGGTAAATTTATTGAAAAGACTGCTTATTTGGACTTTCCTTTTTAAGGATTATAAAGTAATTTGTGCGTACTAAAGCTGGTTATTTGTTAAGTATTGGTTAACGCAATACTTAACGCTGTTTTAATAGCCGGGAGCGCACCAAAGACTACAAATTAAGTCTCTCATTTATAATATAATTTTTGGTCCAAAATTTAATTGCAAAACTAACGTTCAAACGTCCAAATCCGCTAACCTCCTAAAACAAACGCCTAAAAATATGCAAAGAGTCAACAGAATCGAATCACTAACCAAACCGAGCACGCTGTTTCTCGAAAACCAGCTATATTTGACCTTCTTTTTGGACAACCTCCTTTTGTCGACCGTCAACTTTATTGGCCACGAGTCGAAGTTTGACGGAACCGCCTGACATTGGCTTTCGAACCATTTTCGGGCGAAATCGTTCGACGTTTTCCCCTGTATGCATATTTCAAACTTCGCGCCATTTTTACCGTCCCGCTGGCGGCCATGTTGGAGCGCCATTTTAAATTCGTTGTCTATGGTTATTGTTAACGAACGAAGGTTGTATGAAATGTGCTGGCTAAAGTACAGATTGTTGTCGTTATCGCGGACGTATAGATAAAACTCTGCGACGTCTTCCGTGGTTGAAACATACCAGTGGGCGTATATTGATGATTGCGAGCTGAAAATAAGAAGAGGTCATTAAAAAGGCGTTTCGATCAATTTTAATTAAAATAAATAAAACGACTAAATATCAAAGTTTGTGAACTTCATAACGGAGAATATAGCCAAAGGCCTAAACTCTCATTGCTAAGGATTTATTTTATATATTTATTGATTGTTTTCGCGTTATACAAAGTTACATTGGTTCATAAGAGAAAAAATTATGACAATGGCGGTCTTATTGCTAAATCGATCGATCGATCTCTCACAGACAACCTTTGGTTAGAGGAGAATAGTATGATAGCGGGTATAGTGCATAGTAAACTATAATACATACAATTAAATACTAATATTACACAGATATTTACAATAACATATATTATAGTATAGTATGCGGTAATAAATAATGCACATCGAGGCTCAGAGAGAAAAGTCGGCTAGATTCTGCTTCATAAAGTATTGTCTCTGTCGCACAGACTGACGAACCCGTGTATGACAGTGACAGCGCTCTATGAAACCGAATTGGCCGGCTCTCTCGATGTGCATCTCGATGTAAGTTCTCGATTTGCATCATTTGTTGCCGGGTACTATACATATTTTTATACATTACATTACATTATAACTATTATAAGATAAATATCACACATTCAAAGATAAATAATGCAGAATGACGGATGTCGATATTAAACTTACTCCAATAAGAGTATGTATTACATAACTTAAAAATTAGTTATACATATGAAGGTTTCATCGAAATGTTTCTTAATCACATGACAAATTATTAATTTATACTCAGGACATAATTGTTTTTGCTTTGATAAAATATGTGCCAGTTCGATATTTGAACTCGAAAACTTAATAACTTAATTCTGTCGTTTTCAAATTTAAAAAGGCCATATACAGGGTAGTACCAACCTTACGAAATTAATTTTAATTTTAGATAGGTTAATTCAGTAAGGTATTTTAGACACAGGAGTAAAATTACGTGTAAAAAAATAAACACGATTTTTAGAGATCAATGACCGTACACTGACCATTCCAACCTTGACCTAAAAATTGAATACTGTACAACTTAACAGGTGCGAGGGAGTCAAAATAATAATGTTGTTGTTTTCTCCTGTTCTTTGAACAAGCGCGCTGCGCCAGGTTAATCAATTATTACTAATAAAGCCAGATCTCAATTGAATAATATTGACTTTCTTTGAAGATACACAATTTTGTTTTAACGATATTAAGAAGATTCAATTATGCCAAAGTTATACGTTTAAGTGATCAGTCATCATTCTTCTGCCCTTATCCCACTCTAAGGGGGGTCGGCACAACATATTACAAACATGTTGTCGCATGATTTGGCTACTTACGACCGGCAGCCTGCCTGACGTCAACTTACCTTAGTTGCTTTTTACGACACCTCGGTAAGAAATGAGGGTGGTCTATTCTATGCAGCCGGATAATAACACACGGCACATACCGTAGTCGCCTCTTACGACACCTCGGTAAGAAAGGATGGTGGTCTATTCTATTCTGTCGGATATCACACGGCGTACGTTTAAGTGATCGATCGATATCATGGTTACATTATTAATATCGTATTAATAATGTAACCATAATTAAACCAAATAAAAATTGTTTTTAAGTCTATACTCACTATTGTATATCCCTGAACAAAACGTCTGGCTCTGAAGTGAAATCGAATTCAGTGTTGCCATAATCCCTGATCTTATCATTCAATTCAACATTGCTGGCACACAGTAGTCTGTCTTCATCGATTTCCAGAAAATTCTCATCCTCCAAAGTCGGAGGCTCGAAACACACTAAGTTTTTATACTTTCGATCGTTTTTCAAAACTGATTGTGGTAATTTCTGAAGATAATGCTTCAAGGGACGCGTGAAACAATCGCATTTCAACTTATTGTCTGAAAACGAACGTTGTTTTTTATTATTATTTGCACTAGCTTGGGTCACTAATCCGTCGTACTTACTTAGCTAAACAAGACAAGCGATATAGACGATATAGACGCGTGAGCATCTAATAATCGTACGAGTTATCATTTAAGTCGAGATTAACTTGACAAACTGTGTTATTAAACCGCAATCCCCGCGGACTTGTAAGCACTTTGTGCCCTTTAATTCAGTCTTTCTTCCATTATTCCAAAAATTTTTTTGGATTTCTACATACTTTTACTTTAATTAGAGTTCTGTATCTATGTTTGTACGTAAATCGCACCGTTTACCCACGTAGTAAATATTGTAGTCAACTTTACCGATATTTTTCCTACTGTTAGAGCACTGATTAGACCTTCATGGACAGAGGGGGAGTCTGTAACATAGCGTAACACGGTGGACGCATGTATTTTTCTTACTGAAATAACAGATGGCGCCACTAGTATCATACTCCGAGCTATCGTGGTGCTTTTGTAGTTATATAAGAAGTCCCCACACAGAATCATTGATCGCCCGGCGAAGCTTCTGCGCTCGCCCATCCCACCGGTGACGCTGTAAAAGCCATTAGGGCTAACAGCATTAGACACATTCGAAAAAAAAAAATCATTGATCGACATCGCTTACTACTGATCCTTAGAGGGTTTAGAGTGCATCCTGCTAGCACTAAGCCAAAGCTAAACTACAAACCACTAGACGTGGGTCGTTACGTGATTTTCGCGTAACGTAACGTAACTAGTGACGGCAAATATGTAACCTGTTTTATAACTAGTTATTTTCGTAACTAGTTACTCATTCGAAACTGTATCATAGTAATGAAATTTAGCCAAGGTTAATACGTGATTCTACTGAAGTGTTACAGTTACTTCAGAGACGATTGACAGTTGAGGGATTAGTTATGTTCGTTATTCTTCGTTACAAGTTACATTTTGTAGTCGTTAATGCAGTAGGCCGATGCCGTAACGTAGTTCAACGAAACGCAGACGCAACGTCACGTAATGTCGCATGAAAGCTGCTACGAAAGTAGTTAGTTACAAAAATAACTACTTCGCCTTTGCACACGTAACTAGTTATTCCGTTTCATAGCACGTAACCGGTTATTGTATACAGTGACGTGAAATAACGTCCGAGTCTACTCTGCATATGTAACACAAAATTCACTATCGTATCATTAGTATGTAATATTATTTTCCCGTAAATCCCATTCACAGTTAACCGATTTAATTATTTGTATAACCCTGTTTTTATATTGAGCAGACATTAAAAATTATGTATTTAGAAGAGAATTATGTATTAAAGATTTTAGAAATTATTATATTATACGACTGAAATATCCATTATGAAATATCATGGAATATCGCACGCATTCGTATTGCATGTTTTAAGAGCAAATAACTATTTTTTCAATTACGCTGTGGTTTCGTGTCTCCTGAATCCTGTTTTTGGTATACTCACAGATGTGAAGCCAATATCCGGTTCTAATTAAATACAAAAATGTCATCGAATTATTTCATAAGCAGATATATATATAAATAATTTACTTACTATCAAAATACACCTCCAAATGTGAGTCACGTATTTTCTTCACAATCTCCGGATAGAAACTTGTCAATAAATTATTTCTAAGGTCCAACACTTTCAAACGATTGGCTTCAGTTAAAGTCTGTATTGGTAAGGATTCTAAAGTGTTGTTTTGGAGGTATATTTCAGTGATATTCTCTGGCAGATTGAATTTTGAGTCAGCTACAAAGAAAATGTAAATTACAGATTTTATTCAGTACAATGAAATGTATATAATTTATCCATATAAATAAAACAATTGTATTTTAAGAATTTATAAAATGGTCGTGTGAATTACTAAATTATAAAAATTATGATTCAGTCCGTCATTTTTAATTTTTTTTTCTATAATAAAGACTATATAGTAATAATCAAATAACCGTCTTTATATATCACTACATAGTATAAAACAAAGTCGCTTTCTGTGTCTGTCCCTATGTCCCTATTTCCCTATGTATGCTTCAATCTTTAAAACTACGCAACAGATTTTGATGCGGTTTTTTTTAATAGATAGAGTGATTCAAGAGGAAGGTTTATATGTACAATAACAGTCAATATGGAGTAGAGAAATACTGTAATTTTTGAGGTTTCTAACGTGATGTCGTAAATAATTACATTTTTTTTCCGCTTACATTGCAAACGTAGGCTGAACACTACAAGATTTATCAAAATAATGTATTAACAATTTGTACACCTTAAAAAGGTCTACAGAAAACTCCGCGAGGGTATATGTCTATCTCTTATGGATAACCCACAATAGCATTTGTTTGTCATTTACTTTTTACGAAAAATAACGCCCTCTTTTCGAAGCAATTTTAAGCAATACAGCATCAATCCTTATCCAATTAAGTACCTTAAATACATTGTTGATTTAATATAGATCAATATGGCCGTTTACAGCATGTAATTTAAATGAATATTTTCGAAGATATTACAGATTTAATATGCGGCGCGTGCCTATAAATAGCGCATCGGAGGCCGCGCTTCGCCCTATAGCACTTATAATTTAGCAGCGATTGGATTAATTGTAAAAATAAAATACATAGAGAAAAATGTAAAAAGGAACTAGGTAAAATGTATTATATGAATTAAGATATTCCAAAGATAGCAGGAAATCTTCATGGTATAGGGAAAGGGGAATAATTTTACTCCAAATTTAACGCGTGCGGGCCGCGGGCAGTAATGAATAAATCAAAACTACTGGATCTATTTTAATCATTTTTTTTCACTGAGTGACAGCCTATACTTATATATTTTATACCCGTGCGAAGCAGGGGCGGGCCGCTAGTACTAAATATATTAGATTAACAAAACTTACATGTTCTCGATACTAAATCTTTTAACTGGTTGTTTGATAAATCCAGGATTTCAAGAGATGTCAAATTGCCCAGTACGTCTGAAATAAATCATACTTCGTCAATTTTCTACAATAAAAAAATAGATCGTGTCTTTTGTATTCCTAATGTAAATCTCCATTTATAGGGTTTGACAAAATACATTAAATTTAATTCAAAAATTTAGTGGCCTTAGAAAAGAATTGAATTTTTCAGTTCTAAGTTTCATCTTTTTATCTCAATAAGTTATATAAAATATATTTCTAGATAACAAATAATTATAGTATTATTACTCGTTTACAAAAATTCAAAGCGTTAAAGCCAGAAAATGTCACAATTTATTTATAATTTAAAGTTATTACTCACTATTTCTAATATCATTGATATAATTATGAGACAAATTCAATTTCTTCAACTTTTTCGCGCCAATAGTAATGTCATAAGTCACCACAGGTAACTCATTGTAACTCAGATCTACTTCCATTAGTCTGTACGGTATCCATGGACTGGCTGGAAACATCTTCTTTGATAGAAATCCAAATTTGTTGTGGCTGAGATTTACCTTAAAAATATATAATATGTATTCGGACAGGCACAAATGTTTTTGTATTAAACCTTAAGTCTAAATGATATCTGCCATTTGTCACACGCGGGTGATAGAATCCATCGTGTCAAAACCTGCATAAAGAAACAGCCTGTTACTATGCCCACTGCTGGGCTAAGGCCTCCTCTCTCCCTTTTTGGAGAGAAGGATTGGAGCTAAGACCTACCACGCTGCTCCAATGCGGATTGGTAGGTTTCACATATCCCTAGAATTTTCTAGAGATATGTAGGTTTCCTCACGATGTTTTCCTTCACCGAAAAGCGTGTGATAAATTGCAATTATCAATTAGACACATAAGTTTTAATAGAAAAACTCATTGGTGCCTGCCTGGGGTTTGAACCTATGTTATCTCTAGACAGTCGCACGGTCTCACCGCTAGGCTATCACAGCTTAAAACATGCATATCTCTAGAGAATTCATGTGTAACCTACCAATCCGCATAAAAGCAATGTGGTGGATTTTAGCTTCAATCCTTTTCTCAAAAAAAGAGAGAGGCCTATGCCCAGAAGTAGGATAATAACAGGATATTACTTCACTTTGTCAACTATGTGATAACGAGTACAGATATTACTGGCTATTTTGAATTTAGTATTTTTAATACGAAAGAAGTTATGAAACAAAGGTTCAGGTGACCACGATCCTTAATGAGGGACCAATTGATGTTTGTTTTTAATACAGTCGTAAGTAACGGTATTCTGAAATAATAATACCAATTACCATTTCAAGTGAGAGACAATCGTCCAGAAGTCCATGGGTTTTGTTATCGATTTTTTCCAAACTGTTGTAAGATAGATCCAATCTCCTGGAACAATGTAACATATTGTGTAATTTGAAATTACTGTAGTGATATTTGTAGGTAGACAACAGCGTTTGTTATTTGACACTAAACACAGAGTAAAAACGGCTAAAAAACCAGAACTGCGTAGACAATAAATTACACTTTGTAGATTTTCAAAAATAGTTGTGAGTTCTACCATATCTAAAATTCACATTCAAAGTTATCATTAAGACATGATACAAAAATTTAAAGACACTTCTACTATTCTATACAACCTCATTTGTGTGTTTTATTGTACAATAAAAGCCTTTTTTAAATTTAAACTATCGTGAGTAGTATTCATAGTTAATATATAGATACCGGCTATACTCACGTCTAATTTTATAATTAAAATTGTGCCTTGTGTATTCCTTAGCTTTACTTAAGTAAAAAGATTTCAAATTTGTATTAAATTATTGTTATACATCATAATGGCATTACATATTAATGCTTGAGCTTCATACTATGTGGTAAAATATAATATGCTGTAACTATATCTCCAAAGAAAGAAAGGATAAGGCTTAAATCTTTAGTACACCAATTCATTAATACCCGATATATTCATTAAGCTCAAGCTTAAGTTTTCCTCAGTCAATATACTTTATATTAAAGATTTTTACATTTAATATGCCAAGCGGTACTACTACCTAATTAAAAAGGGGAATATCTACTAGTACATAAGTAAAGTACATAAGTCTTTACCTCAAAGCTACCAGTCCTTTGAAGACCTCGTTCTGTATATGCTCCAGCTTGTTCCCTTGAAGCGACAAGTCCAGTAGCTGCTGCATACCGTTGAAGGTCCTCTGGCCCAAGCTGCTAAGCTGGTTGTAAGAGAGGTCTAGCTTGAAGGTCGTCGGGAGGTTCCCAAAGGCTGACTTTGAAAGAGAGGTCAAATTGTTGTGCTGAAAGATAACATTTACTCTATTAACAACCCATGTCTGTCGTATCAGTTTCTAGATCAAGTTTGCAGTTCATATTTGAGACAGATAAAGTAGGAGATGAATCACCTGAAGGTACAGATACTGCAAGCTGGTCAAGGTGTTTAGCGCTTCCCATGGCGGCCTGGTCAACCCGTTTGACGACAGGTCTAGAGATTGCAACGTCAACAAGCCTGAGAACGCAGCGTTGTCCAACCGGTCCTCTAATGAATTGGCCGACAAGTTTAAGCGGAGCAACGCATTCATTGTCGGCCATGTGTTAACTCTGATCTCGCTCAAGTTGTTGTGAGCAAAGTTCAGCTCGCTGAAATATTTTATGAGTGATTTATAGAAGCAGGCGTTACTTTGGGGAATTCCATATTACAAGCAATATAACAGACCTAACTACTTTGCTATAATATATACCCTCCCCTCTGAACCCGTTTTGCTACATGTGTTCAGAGGGGAGGGTATTGGTGGGAGTTGAACTATTTAAGACTGCTTGTATGGGTAGCGCGGCGCATTACGATTTTTGTCGTGGAGCCTATCCTCCTGATGATGCTTCGGTTTCGGGGCGAAACGATCGTCGAGATTGTGGTGGTGGGTGTGTGTGCTGCTTTTGTGTGCGTTGTTGCTGGTGAATTGCGCCCTGGGGTGCATGTGATGGCTTGTCCTGCATGTATAAGGTGCGTAGATTTTGCCTGCTTCATACACATTGGCTTTGCATGCATTCACTTAACCCGTGCGGATTATAGCAAAGTTAGGTCCGTTATATTGCTTGTAATATTTTATGAGTTCAATTTACAAAAATCAAAAGTCTAATAGCTTGTGAGTGAAGCTACAAATATTTTGAAAGAGGAAACAACATATGTTCGGAATGAGGAAACAACAAATATTGTAAATGAGTATACAATGAATGAGGAATCAATTAATGTTTTGAATGAGGAACCAACAAATGTTGGGTATTAAAAAACAAAAATTTGGAATTAAGAAATAAGGAATGCTGTGAATGAGAAACAACAAATGATGTGAAAGAGGACACAACATATGTTGGGAATAAGGAAACAACAATTGTTGTGAATAAGAAAACAACACTAAGAGTGCTAAAGAGCAGATAGTTTAAGTAAGATCACTGAAAATATTGAGAGATTAAAAAGTGTTGTGTCAATTTTGTTATTTGATGACCTAGACATTCTAATCTTTGTATTATGATTCTAATTAATCTTGAATTTTACATTTCTAATTTGGATTTTACATGGTTTTGTTTGTAAAGTTTTTGCATGCATATGGCTACAACACACTATCCACTGGTGAATTTAAGGGTGATATCTATTGGGACAATTTGGCAACGTTTAGATATTTAGTCCGAGAATTGGTAATTTGTTGATTTATATTTTTAGCCTAAGTATTGTGTTTTTCTGACTTTCTTCTTCTTATTCCTTTTATATTTAATTTCATTTTAAAAAATAATAAAAAAAATGTAAAAATTGTAAGGCACGTATAGCACCATAAGTATGCATGTTGTGTACACCTGTAAGTAAGGATGTACTTGTAGCAGGATACAATATTGCTTATATTTAAGTTTACTTTAAGTGCATTCTTGTTGGTGTTCCAATAAATAAATAAATTAATTAAATAAATAAATTTTATAATTAATATATACGTTTTATTAAAAATAAATATAAAATACTTACCCCAAACTAATAGGTATTTGGAATATCCTGTCCAAATAATTGTAGCTGATATCCAATTGTCTGCAACTAGCCAACTTGGCAAGACTTCCGCGGGACACGTCTACTAATTTATTATGAGATAGATCTAGCTCCAGTATAGTGTGGATAGTACCGAAGGTAGCTGGCTTGATGCGCTCCATTGAATTGTGACTGAGGTTCACGAACCTAATAATTACCTAACTTGTCAGTAAACGTATAGTAAAGTAAAGTAACAGCCTGTTACTATGCCCACTGCTGGGCTAAGGCCTCCTCTCTCCGTTTTTGGAGAGAAGGATTGGAGCTAAGACCTACCACGCTGCTCCAATGCGGATTGGTAGGTTACACATATCCCTAGAGAATTCTCTAGAGATATGCAAGTTTCCTCACGATGTTTTCCTTCACCGAAAAGCGTGTGATAAATTGCAATTATCAATTAGACACATAAGTTTTAATAGAAAAACTCGTTGGTGCCTGCCCGGGGTTTGAACCTATGTCGTCTATAGAGAGTCGCACGGTCTCACCACTAGGCTATCACAGCTTAGTAAAAAGTAAACGTATATAAATCTTTAAATTTAAAAAAAGTTACAACAAAATTAATAAGGCTGTGATAGCGTAGCGGTGAGACCGTACGACTCTTTCCACGCATCACGGGTTCAAAATACGGGCAGGCACCAATGAGTTTTTCTGTTAAACCTTATATGTCTACTTGATAGTTGCAATTTATCACACGTTTTTCGGTGAAGGAAAACTTCGTGAGGAAACCTGCATATCTGTAGAGAATTTTAGGGATATGTGTAACCTACCAATCCACATTGCATCAACGTGGTAGGTCTTAGCTCCAATCCCAATAACGGAGAGAGGAGGCTTATGCCCAGCAGTGAGATAGTAACAGGCCGTAACTTTACTTAACTTTTATAACAAAACGCTTACACTCAAAAAGTAATTTGATGATTTTTCAATACACATTAATTCTTCAGTATTGTATCCAAAAATAAACTTTTTAATTTATATCGCATTTATAACGTATCTTTGGGATTATGATAGTGAATGTGTGCAGTGCTTGTGTACTGTCATATTCTTGGTTGTTCATAGTGCATAAGTTTTTCGAAATCTTCATGTATCAGGTAAGAAAACGGATGATACACTCTACATTAGCATTATATATTTTTTCTTTTATCGGAGATTATAGCTAAATAATATTGTCATAACTTTTGTACTTTGAATTAATTTTTATTTATTTATTTAATACTTATCATACAACATAATACATAAATAAAACATTTATGTATATTTTATTAATAGTTTCGACTAAAATGGGGGTTTTCTAAAAAATCTATATATATTTATATACAGGGTAGCATAACGATGTTGTTCTTAACTTTTAGACGATTATTATTTAAAATTATTAAAATATCTGTAATTTATTCATTTGAATATTAATACAGTACCTAAGAAAACTTTTAGTAATCCCGTATATGCAAAATCTGCATAAATAAAAGATTTTATTTTTATCTTAAAAATATCTAAATTACTGGATATCATTACCGTTTTAAAAATATGAGAATGTAATGTACACACTTACCTCAGAGAGAAAAGATTTTGGAATACTGCATTGTGTATATCAGATAGGTTATTGTGCGATATGTCTACAGTGTGCAGCTCGTAAAGCTTGGGAAAAGCTGTTTTCGGTACTGTGGTGATACCGTTATGGGACGCGTTCAGGACTCTAATACCAGTCATATTGTGGATCGGGATCTGGAATACAGGGAAGTCTTTATTTAAACCGATGTTCATTTAAAATTTAGAATTTTCTGGACGATTAACGTTTTTGTGGGCAGAACTGGTGGGCGATGACGTTCAAAGGTCCTAAGGACTCCTAAAGTGGGCAGATGTCTGATGATGACTTAGAAATCTCTTAATACACTTTTGGCCAACAGTTGACTGTCGTGAGTAGAAAATGAAGCAGAAGTGTTGGTAAATAAAAACAGACATGAAAGGCTTAGAAGTCTAACAGATAATTCTATTTTTTTAAAATTAATCCAACGCATAAATAAATTAAGATAACTTTCAAAGATTGGTACTATCAAGATAAATAAATTTCCTAAGTAATACTTGTGCTATGGGTAACAGACAACTGCTAAGTATATATGTCTTCTTCGTCAGCCGATTTACGTCCACTGCTGGATATAGGCCTCTTCATGGGATCGCCACACCACACGATCCTGCGCCGCCCGGATCCAGTGGCTCCCTGCGACCTTTTTGAGGTCGTCTGTCCACCTCGTAGGGGGTCTACTGACGCTGCGCTTTCCGGTGCGGGGTCGCCATTCCAGCACCTTAAGACCCCAGCGCCCATCGGTCCTCCGCACTATGTGCCCCGCCCAGCGCCACTTCAGCTTCGCGACACGCTGAGCTATGTCGGTGACTTTAGTTCTTCTACGGATCTCCTCATTTCTGATTTGATCTCGTAGAGACACTCCGAGCATAGCTCGCTCCATCGCCCGCTGAGTGACTCTGAGCTTTCTTATAAGGCCCATAGTGAGCGACCACGTTTCGGATCCGTAGGTCATCACTGGCAACACGCACTGTTCGAAGACCCTGGTCTTCAGACACTGAGGTATTTTGGACGAAAAGATCTCGCGTAGCGAGAATCCCGAACGCTGCCCATCCGATAATTATAAACTTCGTGTATATTCGTCGATATTCTAGTAATACTTAGTTTAAGTAAATAAATTGGGAAAGACAACAAAATTGGATTGGATTTATGTAAAGTCAAAGAATACTTACTTGACTCAAATCAGTGAACTCGTTATACGAGACCTTCAGTTCGGAGGCATAGGTGTTCTCGTCGAAGGCATTCTTGTTAATTTCCTTTAATTTGTTATGACTCAAATCCAAAAGTGTCATATTATTGCAGTTCTGTAAAGAGAAATTATTCAAAGCTTTTGTTTAACATTGACTGTCCAAAGATCGTATTATTAACACCTCGAACAACACGAAATATCTGACTTTAGCCTATTATTCTGCCCGTCGGCCATACGCCCTGTATTTTTTTTTGTTATGGGACTTACGTACACGGTCGTCCATTCTCAAAGTAAGCAACTTAATACTTGTGTTATGGGTGACGGACAACTGGTAAATATACTACATATATAATATTAAATACATACTTAAATACGAATATACACCCAGGCTCGAAGAACCAATATTTTTTATAGAAAATGTCGGCGGGAATCGAATGCGGAGCTCAAAGCAGGGTCACTTCTCACTACGCTAATTCAATTTTGACTGGCCCGTTGGGTCGAAATTACTATTGGACATGACCGTCATGGCCCTCTTTACTGGGATGAAATTAGCGGACGTAAATTACAATAAGTAAGACAAGGGTGAGACCCTAAACCGTGACTACAGTACTAATTGCATGAATCCAAATGCAAACATTTATACACTGTCCATTATATTAACCATCTTTTGACAGATTGACGATTTACATATTTAGTGATGTCCTAAAGATTCTCGTATGCGATACCATTCCGATTATAGTACCTACTATCATTAATCGAATTACGTACCTAAGTAATTCGATTAATGATAACCTACGTAAACTAATAACAGATATAGAAATCAACATTTTGATTTAATATTGTCTTAGTTTTTTGAAAATAAATGTTAATCCGTGTGTATTTATTATAATCATAAAAAATATATTATACATCAACTGGCAACATCAACAGACCTTCCGCTCGGCCGCCATTTTGACGTGATCTGTCACTCTCAACGAAACGCCCGTGATAGTCACACGCATTTACGTTCGCTGAGTGTTCTCTCGCATCTGTTACACCTTGAGTTAAGTAGCTTTATTCCTCGGAAAAACTTTTGTGAAACTTATATTAATTGATCGTGAAAATGCCGAAAGGACGTGTGTTGAAAGCACAATCGAGACAGTTAGTGTTAAAACTTCATGAGTATTTTGAGCAAGAAAATAAAAATGGCGGACCTCTTATACCTATCACGCAAGTCCGAAACCGTGTTGCAGCCGCGTTGGGGATCAGTCTATCAACTGTGACTAAAATCACTACTGATGCCTACGGCAGGAGCGGCTTGGAGCAAAACAAACCATCTACACCAAAAAGAAAGCGCCGGGCTCATAAGGTGACAGCTGTTGATGACTTTGACGCTGACGCTATTCGTCGTCATGTATATGATTACTACTTGAGAAAAGAAATTCCAACTTTGAGAAAACTTATTGTTTCTTTGAAAAGAAGTGGTCTATTTCATGGTGAAAAATCTTCTTTGGTCAAAGTTTTGAACACAATTGGCTTTTCATATAAAAAGTTAAATAAAAGAAAATTATTAATGGAACGCACAGATATAGCTATAGCACGTTGTGATTTTTTAAGAGAGGCAAAGAAAATACAAGATTGGGCAAATATTGTTTTCACGGATGAAACATGGCTCAACGCTAACCACACACTATCTCGTTTCTGGACTGATGATACTGCTGATTCCACTTCCTCAGTACCAATGGGAAAAGGTGAGCGCCTAATCATTTGCCATGCAGGTACAGCAAAAGGATTTGTACAAGACGCACTGTTGGCATTTAAATCGAAGAAATCAAATGACTACCACGAAGAGATGAATTCAAATGTGTATGAAGAGTGGTTCAAAAAAATGCTCATTTCATTGGAAGAACCATCAATAATTTTTATTGATAATGCGCCCTACCACTCCCGTCAAATTGACAAAATGCCAACACAGGCTAATAAAAAGCATGAAATAATTAATTGGCTTCGGGACAATGGAGAAAATGTGGACGACTCAATGTTAAAAGTTGAATTAATAAAAATATTAAAAACCAAAAAGAGAGCAAAACGCTATGTAATCAATGAAATGGCAGCAGAATATGGCCATACTGTTCTTCGGATTCCTCCATACCACTGCCAGTACAACGCAATAGAACTTATATGGGCACAAGTAAAAGGGCATGCTGCGAGATGCAATACAAGCCCCCCATTCACAGCGAATAAAATGTTGCAATTGCTAAAAAATGCTTGCACCCACGTAACGGCCGAGAACTGGGCAAGTGTGGTGGAAAGAACTAAAAGAGTAATATTCTCTGATTGGGAACGTGATATTGCGTTTGATAATATATTATCTACACAAGAGCTAATAATAACTGCTACTGAAGACTCCTCATCGGAGGAGTCTAGTGTTGATTATCATTCCGACGACTCGTGCTAATAAAATAAATTAAAATATCCTGATTGTTTTATTTGTATTCATGTATTAACTAAGAAGAAAGTAAAACTTTATATAATGTTATTAAATGTCTTTTAATACTCGTAACATCGATTTCTACCGATTATTTTTAATCTGTGGCATAATCGTAGTAACCATTATGTGTGACATCACTAAGTGGGCGGTACCCATCCATAAAGTACAAATATTATTTGTATGATATTTGTACGTAAGCAATACAAAACTTAATGAGCGTGAGCTGTCAAAAGACTGATAATATGATGGACGCAGTATAGTACTGTAGTCACGTTTGCCCCACTGCTCGTTGCAACATGACCGACACTATAAATATTGTTACGAACGTGTAAAAGGGTTCGTAAGCTTTATGTCATAGGGTTCAAATTCGCTTGACGCTAATTCTCTGGAACATTCGGGGAGTTTACTTACAAGGTTGTTTACAAAGTTTGTTTATGATCTTCCCAAGGTCTCGCGAACGTTCTCGAACATCAGTTCGTTCGATATATAAGCAAACGTGTCTTGCGCCTAGACATTCAGTTTTCGAAAAGTGATCAAGAACGAATAAACAAATGAAATTAAAAGTGAAATAATAGTGATCTCGGCATTCTTATTGGACAACGAACTGTACAGAGATTGTAAGTACTAAGTTTGTAGTAAGTAGTTGCATAAAGTGTTTTTAACGAGTCATCATGTATTTTCATCAAAATCCACAAACCCCTGTAACAATATTTTAGCTCGAAATTTTACGAACATCCCACTGGCAGTCAAAATGTTGAAAAATTTTGCATTTTGTAGCCCTTTAATTTATCTTTTATTCGAAATCTTAAATGGGAATAGATGGTATAAGAACAGATAGGTAAGTCGTGGTCGCATTTCTATTTGGCATCGATTCTAGACATTTTTATGCACACAGCGTCTTCGCCGGCGAAGACGAGATCCCAGTTTTCTGACGTCGGACGGTCGTGGCTTCTTGCCACTCTTCCGACGTCACAATGACTAATTAAAGTCATACCATCAACCCTCCACTACGCGTCGCCCTAAGCCGTGGTCCGGCCTCACAAGAGGCACTCTTAAGACGACGTTCCCCGACTTTAGTAGAGCTTCTGCGCTCTACTCTCTGCATTTCGCAACCTCGACGATGCTGCTGCGCTCGATCGTCCCGCCCGGTAACGCTGTAAAAGCCATTAGGGCTAACAGCATACAGTCAGTTATATAAAGAAACATTTTTAATTCAACAATCAGCCTCGGGGTAAACAGAAATAAAAGTCTCCATTTAAGAATTGAAAGGTATAGAGAAAGCATTTCCTCTCAAACAACGTCAGAGTTATTTATAGAGAAACGTGTAGTAGAACATGTTTTGTCTATTTGTTAAAAAGGAATGTCCCGAAAACATCGTGAGGAAATCTGCATATCTCTGAAGAATTTTGGGAACGTATGTAATTTACCAATCTGTATTGGAGAATGGTGTGTTTTAGGTCTAACTCTTATCTCCAAAAAACGGAGAGAGGTAACCTATGCCCAACATCCGTTACTTTACATCTAAGCTTATCCATAATTCCTGTCCGCGATTACCTGAAACGCTCCAGGTTCAATGCTCGACAACTCGTTGTGAGATATATTAACGACTGCTAAGTAGAGATCGGTGAACGCTTGCTTGTCTATATTTGTTATTTTGTTCTCCGCGAGATTTATTACCTGTAATATACATTTATTTCTAAAAATAATAAAAATGATATCCAAAGAACTGTTCATAAGGTTTCATCTTTGGGTAGACAAAGAAATGTAATGTTCGTACCAGGCGTGAATAACTTAACAAGTCCAAAATGCTAACTGTTTACGTTTAAGAGAGTTGTTTAAATATTCACAAGCTATGTGTGATATAAAAGACTTACTGACTTAACTGAAATATGCACCATATAAATGAGGCAATCATGCCGTGTGGTATCCGGCTCAGTCGAATAGAGTACCCTCATTTCTTACCGAGTCGTCGTAGAAGGCGACTAAGGTAAGTTGACGTCAGGCAGGCGGCCGGTCGTAAAATACGTAGCCAAATCTTGTGACAACATGTTTGTAACATATTGTGCCGACACCACTTAGAGTGGTAAAAGGGCAGGACGAAGTTCGACTTATCAACATATTCACGCCCGTAACGGATATAGAGACTAAAAATGATTCTTACCTCAGCGTATTTAACCGCTTGAAACATCTGGTAGTCGACCTTAGTGATCTTATTCCTGGCCAAATCCACGGTACCTATCCTTGTCACTGCTGAGAACGTGCCCCTGCCTACATCTGAGATCTGGTTGTCCTGGAGGAAGAGACGCCTGGGGAGGAACAGAAGATATTGGTAAAGTTAATACTATATATGACACTTTTGTAATCTCAATTCTTAATAATATGTTCCGAACACGCAAAAAGGAGTCGTAAGATTTAACCCGCAGAGTTCAACTTTGCTTGGGATAATTTTTAATATGCCTCAAAGATTCAGTATTCAAATTAGCAGTCAGTAAAAGTTTGGAAGCGATACTATACGAGACTTGATAATATAGTGATATCGGTTTTACTGTATTACGGACCTAATATGTGATTGTATTGAAATTTGTATAGAAAAATTGAAATGAAGTTTCTAAGTCACGTGGTGCTTTCCTCCAAAACACACGTAAAAATATTAATAAAATCCGCGTACATTTTTACGTGTTTCGTAAATAAATGAGGAGGTATTCGATACGTACAATATTATAAAAACTGGCAAAAGGGCCTATTTCGCCTTGTGGTATGCGGCTGAGTAGAATAGACCATCTCATTTCTTACCGAGGTGTCGTAAGAGGTGACTAAGGTAAGTTGACGTCAAGCAGGCGGCTGGTCGTAAAATACCTGGCCAAATCATGTGACAATGTGTTTGTAACATATTGTGCCGACCCCTCTTAGAGTGGGATGTGGGCAGGAGGATGGCAGAGGGCCTATTTCAAATTTAAGGCGTCAATATCACAATCAGTAAGTAATATGAAATTACCTACTTACCTTAAAAACCTCATTCCTCTAAAGCTGTTTGTATCCAACTTCTTTATTTTATTGTTATCCAAATGTACTACTTTTATGACTGTGTTCCTCGCGAACATACCTCTGGTACACAGGGAAAAAAAACATGAGAAGTACAATATTATAGACATTACTTCAGAATTAGACGGCAAAAATGTGTACGTCTAATGTTTATGCAGATTAACTACTTCTATTGATTTGATATTACTTTTATATTTATAATATTGTAGTACATATGACTTCGTTTGCGACCACTGAAGCGTTAAGGTGCTCTCAATAATGCAAATGTTTTTGCCTGTATCCGAAAGAAAAAGGGGTTTTTTATCCTATACGTTTAATTTTTATTTTATATTATCTATTTAGGTTTACTAACAAATTGCCTACACTAATAATTTAAATTATTACTTGCTAAGTACATAAGTTAAGTTTCAATTAAGAGTAAACTCCCTTAGCATCATATACATAAATACACATGTATCTACAGAGTAAATATTATATTTATATTGATTATTTTATTATTTTAAAAGTTACCCGATGTATAAGTGATGTATAATTTAGCTATATTTCATCAATATCGGTCTAGCCGATTATCCATGAAAGGGTAAAGAGACAGATTTTCACATTTATAATATTTATTTGGCGCTTAATATTGAGGTTATCGCAAGTTCGCTCGATAGAATAAGGCGTGACTATAGGAGCTTTCTATACATAAACATAGACTGTAAGAACTCGTTTTAAAATGACGCGCTCCACTATCCCGTATTTACCCACTCAAGCAAATTTAAAATATGTATGAAAAACACATAAAAATCCAATTGTATTAGTCAATCGGTTGGTAAGGACAAGGTACTGCTAAGGAACGGTTGTTTTACTTTTGTTGTTCAACTAGTTTAATTTTCTCCGAATGCGCGAGAAGGCGGACATCTTGTTTCATACAATAAGCAAGCGCTACTTCATATAGAAAGCGTTGCCAGATATATCACGCGACAAGTCGACCACGAAGATCGCAAACGGATCGTAAATCACGCAACAGTTGATAGCTTTACAGAGGACAGAATGACATTTTAAACATTAGCACTCACACATTTATACCAACTAGGTACGTAGTGGGGCGCGGTATATGAAATTAGACAAGCTCTACCGTCCAAACTAGCGTAACTTCGTACTTATATCGACATAGCGCTTTCCGTGGGCGAAACTTTTTATGGATACCCTTATCACTGATGAGTGTACTCAAAAAAGTGACCGTCATTTTAACCTTATCGCTTGGTTTCTATCCAAGCCTACCCACATTCATGAGTGTATCCAAAAATTTCCCGGTTCCTTTGTTCTTATCGCTTTGTCTGTTTCCATGCCTACCCACATTGTTTAATGTCGGTGGAAACACCCAACAGTAAATTAAAAAATAGTCTAGTGTGATAATTTTTAACAGTGGTATATATAGTACATATATTTGAAATTATCCTTTTTTTAGCACATTTAAGGAAACGTTTGGAGTGATTTTTTTATGATGACATAAACCAACATCTACAACCGAAAGTACAAAGTACTAAATTTTAATAATGCTTAATAGTTAGAGTATACTAAAAAGTTATAAAAAACACTACACTGTTTCTTATAACTTTTTATAATAAACCATATACAACATGTATGTAGGATTTAAAAGTTAAGTTTCCGAACAGTGTGTAAGATGACAAGTGAATGACAATTATGTGTGAACGCGAGCGAATGTTTAACTTCCTTCCTTTTTTTCGGTACGACGCCAACGCTTGCTAACGTCTCTGTGAATAATTACTAATTCTTTAAATAATAAACGAGCTAATTAACCCGAAAAGTGCTTTCATTCAGACCCACACCCACAAATTCTCGTCCGGAATATAAATAAAGATAAATAAGGGTCTGAATGAATATTGAAATTAAGTTTTTCGAGATAACGAGTATAAAGGACGCCGCGTGTCGCGTTCGCCGGCCGCCATTACATGCAACGACGCAATTGCGATTATTCACGCTTTACAACGAACGACGCATAAGACGCTTAAAAGATGACGGAAAGCAACAACGACGACGGTAAATGCAACCCGTTTTTTATGATAGACTCCATACCTATCGTATTTACAGGAGATGATATGACGTATTCTTCTGCGAAGTGGACGCAAGATTTGGAAGACAATGCTGAGATTTTTGGTTGGAACGCACAACAGAAGCTTATTATTGCGAGGCGTTGTTTGAGTGGTACCGCAGGATTATGGCTGAGGACTGAAAAGGCTTTCAAGACTTACGAGGAACTTAAAAATGCTATCATCAAAGAATTCCCAGAGACCGTAAATAGCAAACAAATGCACGAATTGATGAGTAAACGTAAAAAAGAAGCTAATGAGACTTATTATCAATATATGTTAGTTATGAAAGAATTGGGCAAAAGAGCTAAATTTCCTGATTACGTTGCAATACAGTATATAATCGACGGAATATCCGATTCCGAATCAAACAAGTTATTATTATATGGTGTAACCTCTTACGCGGTGCTGAAAGAAAAATTATCATTATATGAAACTTTTAAACAGAAAACTAAGATGTCGGATACTGTGAGACAAAGAAATGACGTATCGAGATTGAAAACACAAAGAGAACTTAAAGTAAAATCATTTCAACGCTGTTATAATTGTGGTGATAAAGGTCATTTATCAAATTCGTGTTTAAAAAGTGTCAAGTGCTTTAGATGTAACGAGTACGGGCATAAAGGTTTAGAATGCAAAAAAGTGCAATTCAGTGAACCTAGAAAAACATCTCATAATTATTATGACGGAGAATCGAAGCAAGATCGCCGGTCTATGTTCGTTCAATATCATTCGTCAGATGTCGCTGCAGAAGTGAATGAAGCTAAAGTATGTGAACAGAATGAAAATCGCGTTCCGAAGGAACAAATGAGTGAGTGCAATACCAACGTTCATTCAATCGGTCAACATGGTATGTTATCTGAGTATGAAAATGTCAACTTATGTCAACCTCAAAATTGTCAATTAACTTCAAACATATTTAGTGTAAACAATGGTATATATTCTAATAAATGCGTAAAAACTGTGAAAATAAATAATGTCGCGGTAAATTGCTTAATTGATACAGGTAGTGATTTAAATTTGATAACTTTCGATTTGTTTAATAGATTAAATACGGTGTATATACCTGAAAAAATGTTACTTACCGGGTTAGGATGTTCTCAAGTATTTTCGATTGGTAAATGTAATACGGAATTAATTATTGATGATCATTATTATAATATAAGTTTCCATATTGTGCCAACTAGAGTAATACCATATGATCTAATATTGGGTCAACCATTTTTATTACATACAGTCGTGATTATTAACGAAGGTTCAATTGAAGTGAGGCCTACCTACTATGATACTTTATATCAGAATGCAATTTGTCTTTTTTCCAGTTATGATGATCAGTGTACAGCAGTGAAAGAAATTATTAATAATTATAAACCTTTGAAAACAAAAGATGCACCCATTAAATTAAAAATAGTGTTGAAAGATGATATACCGATAACACAACGACCTAGAAGACTAGCTATAACTGAAGAACAGTTAGTGAAGCAGCAAATAGAAGAGTGGTTAATGAAAGGCATTATTCGTCCGAGTTATTCTGAGTATGCCAGTCCCCTTGTCTTAGTGAAGAAGAAAGATGGTAATGTTCGTGTCTGTGTTGACTATAGAAAGATTAATCAGAAGATGGTTAAAGATGAATACCCGTTACCTGAGATGATGGATTTGGAAATGATTAAGAAAGCTCACGAAATAGGACATTTTGGGAGAAAGAAAATAAAGGATATTATAGAAAAGGATTACTATATAAAAAAAATTGATAGAAAAATAGATAAAGTTGTTTCTACATGTGTACCATGTTTATTAGCGAGCAGAAAGTCTGGTAAAAAAGAGGGTTTATTAAATCCCATTGATAAAGGAGATTTGCCTTTGGATACTTTACATTGTGATCACTTAGGACCTTTAGATGCAACCAAGAAGATGTACAATTACATACTTACTATAATTGATGGCTATACCAAGTTTGTCTGGATTTATCCTGTTAAGACTGTGACAGCAAAGGAAACTTTAGATAAAATAAAATTGCACCAGAAAGATTATGGAAATCCTCGTCGAATTATAACTGATCGCGGTACAGCTTTCACTGGAAACGATTTCAAAGAATACTGTCAGCAAGAAGGCATTGAACATATTACCATTACAACTGGAATTCCTCGTGGAAATGGTCAAGTAGAAAGGATGAACAGTATTATTATTTCAACTTTGACTAAGATGTGCTTAGAAGAACCAGGTCATTGGTACAAGTATGTGAGTAAACTTCAAAGAGTCATAAATAGTACATATCAACGATCAATTAATACTACACCATTTGAATTGTTAACAGGAGTCAAACTTAAAATGCAAGAAGAATTATCTATTTTAGAGTTTTTAGAAGAGGAAAGTAGAATGGATTTTATGAACAGGAGAGATGAATTAAGAAGAGAAGCTAAAAATCAAATATTAAAAGTCCAAGAAGAGAACAGAAGGAGTTATAATAAAAAGCGTAAAGAAGGGGAAAAATATAAGCAAGGCGATTTAGTTGCTATACAAAGAACTCAATTTGGAAATGCTTTAAAATTAAAACAGAAATTTTTTGGACCATATCGAATAACCAAGGAGCTAGGGAAGGGTAGATATGAGGTGGAAAAGATAGACAGAGGCAAGGAAGGGCCAATAAAAACTGTTTCAGGCTTAGACTGTATGAAAAGGTGGCCTTAATTCAAACAATCAATTTAACCTTTGTGTAAATCAATTTACTAAAATTGTATTTTAGAGTAATTTTGCTTATTTTTGTTCATTCCATCAGATCTATTTAACTTTAACATTTAAGATGATGTTTTATTTCTGTATAACTGTTATATCTAACTTATTTCTATATGCTACTTTGTTCATGAATACATAAAATTAATTATAACTTATTTCAAACAGTAAACTGATAAATGTTTTTGTTTTGTATATTTTTGTGAAAGTAATATAAGAGTTGCAAAGTAATTAAAATTATTTTGAATTATATAGTGTAAGGCTTATATTGCATTATTACAAGTAATTTGAAGAGTATTGTGTGTTAAATTACATAATGTTTTGGATATTGTTATTTTAAAGATATAAAAATGTGAATAATTTAGTTATAAAGAGTAACTTATATTGTTAAAATTTAAGATGAATAGATTCAACTTTTTGTTTGTTATGTAGAGTAATTAATTATTGATACTAGCTTGATGTTATTAAGGAGTCTGAGGCCAGACTTGTTTCTAGGACGGCCGAGTTGTAGGATTTAAAAGTTAAGTTTCCGAACAGTGTGTAAGATGACAAGTGAATGACAATTATGTGTGAACGCGAGCGAATGTTTAACTTCCTTCCTTTTTTTCGGTACGACGCCAACGCTTGCTAACGTCTCTGTGAATAATTACTAATTCTTTAAATAATAAACGAGCTAATTAACCCGAAAAGTGCTTTCATTCAGACCCACACCCACATGTATATGGTTACATGTAATAATTAATTGATTAGAATCATTAAAGTGGATTTAAAGTTACTAAATAATCGGAGATATTAATATGAGATATCCTTAGTCGCAAAAAACATATCTTTTAGAAATAAAATGTAATGAATACTAAAATTATGGCGTCTTAACTTATAGATCTTTTACCTATAATTTATATCATTTTTATTAGAAACAAGCTGTGCCAGCGGCTTCGCCCGCGTGAAAATCAGCGTGACACAATTTTTTTATAGAATTCAAATTTTAAAAATAAAAGTAGTTATTGTGTGTTAACCATAAGTGATAGAGACATGCTGTCACGGACTTTTTTGTAGTATTTTTATAGATCTACAATTCTCTTTTACATTACTTTAGCGTACCTCTGCTGATTCACGCAGCGCACGCGACTAAAGCTCCCAGCAAGCAAGTTTTTTAACAACTGCTCGATATCTTCAACACGATTTACATAATACCGATTTGTACTATTTACCTAATCCAACCGGAAGTATTGCAATATCTTTTGGTGAAAACCGTACAAAAATCCGTTCAGTAGATTTTGAGAAAATCGATTACATCCAGAGAGATAGCTTTTGGGATTTTGCTTTATAATAAGTATAGATTATTTTGCTTTTAACGCAGATTATATAAGTGGAAATTGGTTTTCAAATTCAAAATATTCTTTATTCGAGTGGAATGTTTTCAATACTTTTGAATCGTCAAATGTTTTTAAAGAAGCTACCAATGATATGGAAGTTTGCTTTTACCGAGAAGTACCAGCAATAAACTCGGCTGATAATATTTAAAAAATGCAATTTAATTGATGGTTACAAGTTAACCGTTGTAGCTTGGTGCGTAGCTGACTACAGTTAAATTAGCTACTATCATTTAAATAATCTTCAAGTGTATAGCAAGCTTTATATAGCAACATAGTTATAAGATATTTTCTAAACTTGTGTGAAGGCAAGAAAGGTTGAAAAAGGATGAAGTATATCTTCTTGCATGCGTATATATACTGTTAAAAAATGTTCAGAAGTAAGTATTAATTAATCCTCAATCTATAATTCAACTTATACTTCCTTGCTAGCAATTAATACAATAAAACAAAAACACCCGTCACATCACACAAGATGGCTCCTTGTTATTCCGTCTCCATGGCAACCACTATTCGTTGTTAGGCGTTGCCTTGACAACGCCATCGGCTGTGTTCGTTATTCATCGGCTGTAATTACCCCTTACATATATGTATAAAAACGTTTTTTTGAATGTGTGAGAAAAAGAAGTACTTTAAATTTACCTGGGTATATCCGGGAGCTGGTTGTGACTTGCGTTACACCATCCTAGTTTAGTCAGGTCTCCGATATGGCTTCCATCTAATTTCGTGATGTTGTTATAACTATGATATATAAAAACTATGATGTTATCAGGGCAAGACTAAAATAGTTTTAGTTTTACTTTAGTTAATTTAAAAGTCAAATATAAGTTGGTTTGTTCGAAGTCCACCTCTCTGCAATACAACGTACAGCCTTGCAAAAGTAGGCTATCGTCACCTCTGACAGTATGCCGAAAGTATGTGAGTTTTAGGGTGTAAAAATTTAATATCTATCTAAAATAAAAAGGGCTTTCTGACAAAAGTAGTGATCGGTATAACCTAAAACATAGAAATATCAAATGGACTATTCAAGAACTCATATGGCCCTATTTGAAGAATACAGTCACATGTTTTATGCTTATATATGGGAGATGTGACTTTGTTTTTCAGATACGGCGATATATTATTACTAAGACACTGAGAGTTTCGCTGCATAGGGATAAAAAAGCAAAGTTTTCAGATTTAGTGCCACTGGCCCGGTGGAGCAGTTGGCAGTGATCCTGCCTTCAGTTACGGAGTCTCGGGTTGCGGGTTCGATTCCCGCCGCTGCCTACATATTCTAACAATTTTTTTGTTTGGTTCTTCGAGTCTGTGTTTGTATATGTATTTAAAATTATATGAGGATATACGAGTATTTACGAATTATATGTCACCTAACACAAGTATTAGGCTACTAGGTAGTATTAAGTTTGACTGGCCTTTTGGCGCAGTGAGTAGTGACCCTGCCTTCAGTTCCGCGGGTCGCGGGTTCAATGCCCACCGAGGGCCAAAATTTTCTATAAACTATTTGTTTGTTTTTAGAGCCTGGGTGTATATTTGTATCTAAGTATGTATTTAAAATTAGTATATTTAGCAGATGTGTGTCACCGATAACACAATTATTAAGTTACTTACTTTGGAGACGGACGACCGTGTGTGTAACTGTCCCATATATATTTATTTATTTATGTTTATACCTACTTTGGCTTTGGTGTGTGTAAGTGTTATATATGTTTTTTTTTGTTTCGAATTAATTTAGAATGAGACGTAATTTTACGGAGATCCATAATACAACAGTAATAATAAAAATTTTTGCTATAAAATTCAGTCGTAAAGACTATCGCCTGAAACCGAAGGCGAAAGGATTGTTGAATTTGTGACAGTGAACGTGTGTAGTACTTGCGTAATGTGGTGTTGGTGAGAGTTTGTGCTTAGGGATGTGATTTTACGAATCCTGCATATATCAGGTATGAAAACGGATAGTCGACTCTACATTTAGCATTATATATATATTTAATATTTACTTTATCACCGATTATAGCAAAATAACTTTATCATTACTTTTGTTTCGGATTAGTTGCTGTTGCGGTTTGGTGGTGGGCTCTAACAGATTTAACAACGTCACCGGAAGGAAGGGTGGCCCCAGATAATTTGCTGAATGTACAAGGTCTTTTTTGAACCGGACTTTGCCCTACAGTCAGGTTAATATAATATATATTTATATACTTATTCAACGCGAACTATAACGATTTTAGAAAATTACGTACAGTGCCAATTATTATCATAGATTAAAACACACTTACCGTTTAACATGTCCAAGGTTGCGAAACAAAAATGCAAGATTACATAAATTTAAATAACTTTCAATAGTATTAAAGTTTTATCTATTTAGGACAGGTTCACGTGCTACTTCAAGGTTATGATAAAAACGCCAGAATTGGGTACCGTAAAGTAGTCCTTTCCAAATAACTTCTATGAACCCCGGGTGCTATTTTTTTTTAATTTATTTATTTTTATAAACATTTGTACACAAACTGCAACTAAAAATACCACTGATTCGATGTTTAGCATACCAGATTAAGGTATTCTTTAAAAGCTTTTATTCAACTTGCAAAGTATGTATAGTACGCTGCAATAAATAATGCACATCGAGGCTTAGAGAGAGAAATCGGCTAGATTCTGTTTCATAGAGCATTGTCTCTGTCGCACACACTGACGAATCCGTGTGAAACGTCACATACTAACTGAGTGACAGTGACAGCGCTTTACGAAACCGAACTGGCCGGCTGTTTCATTCTAAACATCGATGTGCATTATTTAATGCCGGGTACTATATCTGAAGGTGGAATCTTGCAAGTTAAGTTTGACCCACTTCCTGGTATCCGATTGAGCTGAAATTTTAGATACTGGTCCAGCTCCGATGATAATGCATGTTTATTAACCATGACCTGATGCTGTTGCCAGGATTGGCTCTGGACGATGGTACTTCTCAATGGTTAACAGTAGGGACATGAAATCGTAAAAAGCTTTTTTTTAACTTGACATGTTCATCTAACTTCTAACTTCTAATCTAACTAGTCTAATCTAAATAATATTATAAATGCGAATATTTGTTTAAATTTAACTTGTAAAATTCCACCATCACATACGTACACGGTAAGTTGACTAATACGCCTCATCCGTAGAATAAAGTTACATTGTTCTATGTTTATAACATAGAACATGTAACTACAATGGGCCGCAAAGCTTTTAAAAATGAGCCCATCCTGCTAAAATAAACACTCGTAGATTAAAGAAGATAACTTACCTTATATCTAAAACTTCTGTGTCCCTTAGACCTTTGAATTGGTTTCGCTTTAACGTCACCAGTCGGTTTCCGTGGAGATCTAACGTTTTGAGCTTTTTGAGATGCTGAAATTCATAATAAACGCTTCATATTATAAATTTCTAGCTTTGCCTGCGGTTTCATGGAAATCAGTGTGTCACAAAAGACACAAAGTTATTGTTCGTTAACAATAAGAGATAGAGACATGTTATCGCGAACTTTTTGTCGATCCACAATTCTCTAGAACATTACTTCAGTGTGTCTGTAGTAATTGTCGCGGCGCACGCGACTAAAGCTTTTTGAAAACAATTTACTTCAAAACCGTAATGTAGTATTTACTTAAATCTTCCAAAAGAATTTGCACACCATTTAGTAAAAACCGCTCAAAAATCCGTTCAGTGAATTTTGAAAAAATCGATCAGGGACATTTGGGGACTTTGTTTTATAATAAGTATAGATTTGTTTTACATCACTGAGTTTAAGAGAGAATTATTTTATTATACGAACTATTATTATGCAAGCAAAAGTCTCTCTTTCTCCTTCAGGCGCTATAATTGAGGGTAGTATAAATAGTACATGCATTGACTTGGACAATGTTTAACGAAAGAACGATAATTCTACAATGATTAAAAATTAGAATTAAATGATCAGGACTAGTAGCATCATAGCACATTGTTATTACTTAGGTTTAATTTAATTTTGTTTAAATTTATATTAGAAACTAGCTGTTCGGTCAGCGTTATTGTGGCTCAGTCTGCTTTCGATTTTCCCTAGAATCAGAACTCAACAGTAAAAAAATGCTGCAATCACCACCAAACTTTACAGGATCATCCGCTGGGACATTCTGAAGGATATCTGAAAATGTCATTTAAATCGGTCCGGCTATTTCGAAGTATATAAAAGACATACAGACAAACATTCATTTTTCTATAAGAAGGTGCCTAAAGGTATAAGTACTACCATATACTAAAGCTAGAAGTACTTACTTGAAAAGCTTCAACGGGTATGTCCGATAGCAAGCCATTGACAAGATGCAGCTTTTCTAATCGGCCAACAGCTAGGCTTCCGACAAAGATGTCTTTACTGAGTGACGTCATACGATGCCCGTCTATTGATAAGATCGTTAGGTTGCCTAGAATCTAAAACAAAGTTTAAATATAGTCCTAACTCAGGGTGGTATATTGGCACCAGTTTTCTTATTATCCATACTAATGTTATAAATGCGAAGGTTACGCTTCCATGGCTTATCCACTGGAGTAATATTGATAAAATACGGTACAATGAAAGCTTATACTGGGTGGAACCGATGCTACAACATTAAAAGAATTCACTGATCATTTGTACGTAATAGATAACTTCGGCATAATTCAATCTAGTTTAACATCGTTTTCAAAAAAAATGTATTTTCGATGAAAATGAATACAATTTATTTGAGATCTGGTTTTATTCGTAATGGTTGCCAAGTGTGGCGCACTTGTTCAAAAAACTGGAGAAGACAATAAGATTGTTTTCTCTCGAACCATACTATTAAATTGGGTCAAGGTTATATTTCGTTTCGTGTGTCATAATAGGGACGGTCATTGATCTGTATAAATCGTGTTTATATTTTAAAAAACAATTTCACTTCGCTGAATTAACTGATTTGTATATGTTGGGTGCTGCGGGTTATGTCACGTAACCAAAATTAAAATTAATGTCGTATTATCGGTACCATCCTGTATAGCATGTCCACAGCATACCACACAGGGTACTAAAATTGACGTGTTTTCCTCAAAAAATATTTTTTGCACATATAATTGAGCGTGTTTTCAAAAGCAAAGGTAACGAACGAAGCATGCTTAACCGTTACTGCCTTTTAATATTACTATTTATTATTCATTCCTTTCCCATTCACAGTTCATCGCAAACGGTTAGTCGGTTTCGTGTCGCATGGGTACGAATAATAGGCAGAACCTGATCAAATCTTGGGAATTTTTCAAGTCTTACTCACGAATAGCTGTGATAGCCCAGCGGTGAAACCGTGCGACTCTTACGAGGGAGACACGAGTTTAAACCCGGGTAAGCACCAATGAGTTTTTCTATTAAAACTTATGTGTCTAATTGGTAATTGTAATTTATCACACGCTTTTCGGTTAAGGAAAACATCCTGAGGAAACCTGCATATCTCTGGAGAATTCTAGGGATATGTGTAACTTACTAATCCGCATTGGAGCAGCGTGCTAGGTCTTAGCTCCAACCCTTCTCTCCCAGAAACGAAGAGGAGGCCTATGCCCAGCAGTGGGATTATAACTGGCCTCAACTTACCTACTTTTTTTTACACACAAATATGAAAGTTTTCCTGTATTTACATACATGAAACATTATAATATAGCCCGTAAACTGTCCCGTTGGTGCAGTGGGTAGCGACCCTGCCTTCAGCTCCCGCGCGTCAGGGGTTCGATTCCCGCCGAGGCCCAACATTTTCTATAAATAATTTGTTGGTTTCCTCGAGCCTGGGTGTGTATTTGTATTAAAGTATGATTTTAAAATTATATATGTAGTATATTTACCAGTTGTCCGTCACCCATAACACAATACGTACATAATAAACGTAATAAGTTACTTATTTTGGAGACGGACGACCGTGTGTGGAAGTGTCCCATATATATATATAAATACATATATTTTTATAGTGATACATACTATGTGTAATGTCGGTAGTGTGGATACGACGGCGCTTACCTTAAAAGCCTGTTTAGGGAATTCAGTGATTCTAGTGTTGTACATATAAAGCTCCTGTAAGGTCCTGTTCACACCGGCGAACGCGTACTCGTCAATTGACTTTATCGGCGTGTCTATGATGTGCAGAATCCTTACCGAAGATCTGTGGAGGAGTGGGCCGAACAGGTGTGCTGGAGAAATGGTTTAGTTATTTATTTGTTTGTGGTGGGAAGAGTCCTGCAATGGAAACCTTATAACTCAAAGGGGCCATAAGTGCCCTTGGCAAAGCTTCTATAAAGGCTAAAAGGGCTAACAGTATACAGTCAATTTAAAAAATTGAAGATGTTGAATTCTAGTTGCACATCTACTATGCAAAAGAGATTATGCCATGCCCACTATTCAATAGTTTTTTTTTGTATATGTATAACACATATACAAAAATGGGCCTTATAAGAAAGCTCAGAGTCGCTCAGCGGGCGATGGAGCGAGCTATGCTCGGAGTGTCTCTACGAGATCAAATCAGGAACGAGGAGATCCGTAGAAGAACTAGAGTCACCGACATAGCTCAGCGTGTTGCGAAGCTGAAGTGGCGCTGGGCGGGGCACATAGTGCGGAGAACCGATGGGCGCTGGGGTCTTAAGGTGCTGGAATGGCGACCCCGCACCGGAAAGCGCAGCGTCGGTAGACCCCCTACGAGGTGGACAGACGACCTCAAAAAGGTCGCAGGGAGCCACTGGATCCAGGCAGCGCAAGATCGTGTGGTGTGGCGATCCCATGAAGAGGCCTATGTCCAGCAGTGGACGTCCATCGGCTGAAGAAGAAGAAGAAGAAGTATAACACAATTTATTGTGTACACTTGCAGTGTTAAAATTACAAAATCGAAAAATATGTGTTTATAAAACTTTTTCGCTCACTCAGGGCCTTTTAGGATGTCAATTAATTAGGTAATGCAACTAGACTCTGTGTAATGAAATAAAAAATGCCATCCACCAATTCGCTGGATTCATGGTCACATGTGTAGTATATGTATACATATGATCGGACAAGCTGTAGTAACATCAAGATTCGAAGATGCCAGAATATCTACAGACCTGAAGACATAGAAGTAGTCCCTTAAGTAGGTTATTTATTGCTCACAAGCAAACTTCAAATAGCAACTCAAGCTCAGTGATTCAAACGATGGGTAAATTACATTTAGTCAAACAAAAAAGAAGAGATATTGTATAAGTAAGAAAATACTTACATATTTTTCCTTCCTTTATCTCCAACCTTTCAATTGGTAACCCCATACCAGCTATATTCCCCAAGCCCACACTCATAACAGCAAGACCTGTGTTCTCACATTTTATGAACAACCCTGCATCTGAACCCTTTTGGCAAATGCAGGGATAAAGGAGCTGGTTTTCTGTCTCTTTTGGACATGGGTATGCTGGTCCAGGAGGAATATATTCTGTGTTTAAATGTTGTACTAATGTTACCAGTATAAAAGCTATGAGGGTAGCCATCATGTGATCTAAAAAAATATTAGATGTTACTTATGCTTTATTATAAGATCAAATTCTCAAGTCTTAATAGAATAACTTCCAATTAAAAAGACAAGTTTCAATACAATAGCCTCCAAGTTTAAAGTAATTGAAGCCTGTCTATAAGAACAGATTTAAAACTCCAGAACATTTCAATCTGTTCAATCTGCTCAAAATATGACTAGGCTGTAGTAAGGGGGAACCAAATAAAGGCCCGACCATTTTTTAAAGCAACACTTTTCCTACTTGCCAGCAATTTTTACGAATCCTTTAAAAAGGTTCTTAGGAAGAGGGTACATACTAATTTTTCTACATGTCAGGAATTTTTAATAAACCAAATAAAGGTTCTTAATAAAAGACAACATAAGAAGAGTGGTTGTCCATTCTTTATATTATGGAGTACGAAAGTTCTTAAATCTTCACTAAAGAAAATTATGACTCTTTAATACATACATATGTTATCATAAATGTCAATTAAAAGATTTTTTACAATTAATTTTAAAAATGCATCTCACGATTGCCAGAAGTACACTTATCAGGATAAGCCTACAATGAAAACAAGATGATAATATAACTTACAATAATAATATACAAATTGCATCACTGAGATTATATTATTATAGAACTATCTAGCTATGTACTCACATCGTATTATTATCGAGTCTCAAACTAGTTACTAAAACTTGATTAGCATAATAATATTTCATTCTGAATATAAGTCATAAAGTTTAAATTCCGAATTAATATGTCTTATTATATTAAACCCAAAAAAAAAATAGTTAATGATTTGTAGAAAAAATACTTGTACACGATCTACGTGATACGTTTCCCAAGGCTATGCGGACAGAAAATAATTCTTATAAAAAATAACAGTCACAGTAACACAAGGCCAAAGAACTCGTTTTTGTAATAAAAGGGCTTTTGAACTTAATCGAAGCAATTACTAATTGTAGAACTTATTAATTAGGCGCACATGGAGAAATACCATCATTAATTTGCCTTTTTCTACAGTATAAACTTTCAAAAGTTTAAATAACATCGACACTTCAAACGAGTACTTTCACTTCAATATAAACACACAAAAATATTTTACCTGTATGTAATTAATATTAAAACAAAAATCACTATTAACAGACTACTTGTTTTAGTATTTTACAAAATGTAATATAACATTTGCTTCAAAAATATGCAATGTTTTGCATAACTGTAGCTGCAACACAGCCCACTCCACGGTTGTTGGGACACAACTAAAGATTACAGAGTAAACTTGTTAAGGCTGGATATTGCGTATCATATCATTATCAACTACAGTCATATTTTAACGCCCATAGACAAATTATCGATAAGACTACCGAAAATAAACAAATCGGTTATCTCTGATTAGTTTAGCAAAATGATAACTGACTTTTTTTATATTAAGTGGATTAGAAGCATGTTAATCGCACAAGATCTAAGTTTAAAATGCAAAGTTATTTTATTGTATTTTGTTATAAGCATTATTAATATTTTGGCCAGCCATATTGTCATCATTATTAGCAAAAAACCTTTTGGGGATATTTTTTAAAATTTATGAAGGCTTATAAATCGAGTTGCAGTATATCTTGTTGGTAGCCTATAGATCTTTACTGCGACAGCCGAACCACGTGACCTTAAGAGGATTACCCGCGCCAATAGATTTATTAGATAGGCCAATATGATATTTACAAATTGTTACGTGCTTGTAGGTCAAGGAACACACCGCGAGGATCAGGGTACATTGATAAGTGGCAGTTGACATTGGCAACTTGGGAGATACATCGGTACATAGTTTTCTCTTTTTGCCTTAACTAGCTCAAACTTATTTGCACATTCTTGGGACCATTCCAAATGGGCATGAATTGTATTTTACGAACGTGTAAGTAATTTAAGATAGACATAACTTGTATTTTTTCGTTTTTAAATGTACATTTAACTGATTTACAAATTGATTGACCTAAACGTCCCTCAATGCAATTAATAAAAGGAGGAATGATTAAATTTCATGCAACCCATAACAAAACTTTCGCCTATAAATTAATTATACGTGACACTTTCATGAGTTTCCGCTGTATTTTTTAATTAAATCCGTGTAATTGAATCTCTCATTTTATTACTAAAACCAATTAACTTTTTTACGTCTGATTAGATTTAAAGTACCTAGTTAATTTTTATATTAATCAGTATGTCTTTTTTCATGCACCTCGATACAAGCCCTAATATGACGTGATAGTACGTAATACAATGCGTAAAATATTTATTTTATTCGTATTTGTGTTTAAATATATTATAGCTGATGAGGAAGAAAGTAATGAAAAATATATCGATTTACTACCTGAAGAAGAAAAACAAGAGTTCCTTAACAGAATAGCGAGACGGATTTTGGCAGATATAAAAAGTGGTGATACTCCAAATGAATCGCAAGCCGTTATAACTGATGACCAACTCGATGCCCATGATGCATATGTAAAAGAAATTCTGAAAGAAGAATCTGAAAATTTAAAAAGTGAGAAAAGGCGGAAAGTATCAGGTAATGATGAAGAATATAATCAGCGCGAATCAAGTAGCGGTAATAAAGATGAAAACATAGACTTGACTTTACGTGAAGGAAGAAGGGACAAAAGAAATAACAGCGAAAATAATTCTAAACCAGAAAATATTGACGAGCTACCCTTCGATATTGTCCCTGTAAAAACAGTGTACGACCAATACGAAAACGATGATGAACTAAAACATATTACTGAATCGGTACTAATATCTTTCACAGACAATCCAAATTTAATAAGTGAACATGAAAATAATACAACAAATGAAACTTTAATGATATACTCAAGTGACTTAAAAAGGACAACTAATACTGGTTATGTAGAATCGTTAAACGATAGCCTTAACAATGTTTCTATTAATAAAACAGAAAAAGAAAAAAAATTTAGAAAATATAACAAAAGTAAACTTCGTACAACAGCTATAACAGACTTTGAGCCTAATTCTGATGAGCGCTCACATACAATCGATGACTCTTATGTAAGTGATAACGTAACACATACTTCTGTTCCTATAGATAGTATAAATAATACAATAAGCGATCAAGGTATATGGGGCTCTACCCAAAAAATTTATGCAGAAGAAATAAGTAATGAAAATGGAGGCATATATATAGAGACAACACAAAATACAACTAACAATAAAATTATGCAAACGGAGTCTTACGAAGTAATTACACCTACTGGAAATATCACAGGACAAAGTAAAACTGCTTCAATAACAGATAATAATACAAATTCAATTACAACCACAAACCAATATATTGAGCATAATTATAATGTCTTACGCAGTGGAGGGAACTATGACCATAATTTACAGGAGAATATAAATAAAGAAATAAACATTACAGAATCTAGCCTACTTGAAACGTTAACATCTTTTCCGAAGTCATATGTTGAAACAACAGAAAACACTCAACTTTTAATAATAGAAAACACACAACAAACGGAAAATTTTAACGTAACTGAAAGTACTCTCTTTTTCAATAATTCAAAATTAAACATCTCTGAAGACGCAAAGGGCGTTAAATCTTATACAGGAAAAAATATAAATCTGGAACAAAATATGAAAAAATTACATGCAAGATCAGATTTAGAGGTTTTAGAAATTGATGGTAATGGATCTAGTGAAAATAGGGAGTCAATTTTTAGAACATCAAAACCATACGACGTTTTCGAAGTTGGTAAGAAAATTTTCATTTACTGCATTTAATGAAAATTTTGGGCAAAGTTTCATGTATTTCATGCTAACCAGCCTATGCTATCCAGGGATTATCGTAACTAAACAATATGGCTCGTGGTACTTGCTTAAATTGAGTGAAATGAGCGTCTCTTTTTAGTTTCCAAGAAATATAAATAGTATGAAAAACCGGTATGATGCAAACGAATAAGTTTAAAATTAATCACCGGGTTTCACCGCGGTTATGTTAATATTAGGATAATTACCTACCTATTTCTAGTTATAAGCAAAAGCGATTTTCCCGGAATAAAAAGTGCCGTGTAAAGTAGTATTTAGAAGTAGTACTTTCCTGTATGGAAAATACAAGATTTTAAAATTTCAAACAAGTTCGTAAACCGTTGGAGCGTGAAAACTGTACAAACTCGCAAACTTTCACACATTTGTTTTATAATGTTAATATATATTCATTCATCATTGTTCACTCTCGTTGTAATAATGTCACAAATAAAAAAGCCACATACCATAGGAAGTTGCAAACTGTTGGAAATTACGTTCTACCAAAAGACGCTGAAATAATAATGTGGAATGTTAATAATGAGGAATTGATGCTTATTCTTTCGGATTTTTTATATAAATACGAGTACGTGTGATAAAAGATTCAATATACATACTTAAGTCGACAACTACTGCATGTTTTATACTTACGATTTCATGATGAACCAATTACGGGTAAAATAATAATCTTAAATCTACAAAATTACAAACAATATAATTTTGGCATCCATAAGTACATTTTTTTAAACATATTTTATGATATTAATCATGTGACCTAAAAGTTACTATTAAATAAACGAAGTAAGAAAGAATTTTAAACACTTTTTTGGTTTTCCGTAAATATTGTTACAGATGCAAAAGAACCTCATTTTGTTAATTCTGGTAACAAATTAAACAACGGACAACCTTTTTACGTACCAATTTACAATTATGCTCCTGATAACGCATACTTCAATCCTTACAATAAGTATGGACCGAATATAGAAGACATTAAAAAGAGTAGCTCAGCAAATGAAATCACATTATATTTGAATGACAAAATGTATTCGGATTCAATAAATGGAAGAAACCGTTTTTTTGGTTATAGTAACCAAAAAAAAGATTCGAATAAGGGCACAAAAAATATTAATAACCTGAATAAACAACAAAGTTTAAAGTTTCTCGAATTAATGAAACCAATAACGCACAAATTAATAAACCAGAAAATTTATTACAATCCATATGACTATCCTGATATGGATTATTTTTCTCGTATTTTAAGAAGGGGAAGAAACGATTATGACGTTGATGAAGAAAACGATTCTAACATTAAACACTTTCCTGATTCAAATGAACCTGAGCATCCATTGTACAGCATTCATAAAAGTGAAACCATAAAGGACCACGTTAGAGCTATAAGGAACATTTTGTATCTTCAAAAAATATTTGGCTACGTACCGTACAAGCATGGAAAAGACAAAATAGGACGCAAGGCCAATCAGTTTCATCAAATAAAGAAAACATCTAAAAAACCAAACAATAATAATATAGATATTGATTATTATTTCGATAGAAGAGGATCAAATGGAAAAGGTACGAATAATCGGATATTTAAAGTAAATATAAATGAACAGATAAATTCAAATAGCATACCCCTTACACCAAATCCAATTATGTTTGGGCCTATTTTAAAAAAGGAGAAGAACACCCGCAGTGATAAGATTAAACATCCAGATTTTACTGGCATATCCTTTACCAACTTATTCGAAGCTATGCTAATTGTTTTAAACGAAACCATAAAATCAGAAAATGCGAATTTAGTACAATACGATTGGTTGAAGACAACTGTTAATATTCAAGCAGCTATGAGAAAGTTGGTGGATTTAATGTTAGTATTCTAATTTGTTTCATTTATAAGGAATTTCTTTAACAAAGGATACAATGTGACACGTCGGGTTGTTGGAACAAAATTATCATCTAATCTCGTTCCGTGTAATGCATTGGCTTGCTGAAACCTTTTTTGGGTTGCTAATAACTTGAGTCTTCATCGTCTATCGGTTTTTCGAATTCGGCGACGTCCTTCATATTAACGTAAGGGCACGTGGCCGTAACTATCGATTATATAAAAATCTACGCATTTGCGATGATATACACATTTTAAAGCTATGTTTAACGATGTTATTTTATATAAATTTCAGCAAACATTTACGAAGTGGTAAATATGTACACGCCAAAGATGTTCAACTTTTGAAGTATACTTTATACATTTTTAAAATATCCCAAATAACTTTGGAAGATAAAAAAACAAACGAATAATCAACGAATTGCAAAATGTGAGCAAAAGTAAAAACAGAATACTGCCTAAAACTAATAGGAAAAACATAATGATAAAACCTTTAAAATTTTGGAAGCATTTCGTATACCTAAGGAGAAATGAAATTCAACCCAAACAGCCAAACGTGAATGTGAATATAAAGGGAAAAATATTATATGATTTTGAGGAGTTCCTCCAGAGTCTTCTTTTCCACTTGAATGATGTAAGTATACGCTGGCTTATGCATCATCGATTTCTATACCCAAACTATTTCTTTTATTTCGGGATACCGAACCATCGTAATTTTGTCAGCCACCGTAAATTGTGAAGTGATATTACCACCCAACGTGACATTGGCGCCCATCGTGCTATTAGGGGTCGTGCGTGACAACCGCTATATACTTATTAATTTGTCCATTGGATGCATTCCCGGAAGCTGAGGAACGAATTTTAGGAAGTAAATTTTCTGTCATTAATAATATGTTAACGGGTGTGAATGTGCCGGTTCAGTTTAGTCGGTAGGACACACAACGAGCCGCAGAGGTTGGCAATTTGAAATATTTTCAAATTGCCATTACCTTCCATTACCTTCCATTAAAAACAAAGATAACTGTTAAGGCTCATTTCGTTATAAAGTAAAGTAAAGCCTACTAACCTACTGCTGGGCATAGATAGTTGTTGGAGAGAAGACCTACCATGTTATTTCAATGCGAATTGGCAGGTTACACATATCACTAATGTCTTTCACAGAAAAGCGTGTGGTAAATTACATTTATTAATAAGAAACATAAGTTTTAATAGAAAAACTCATTGGTGCCTGCCCGGGGTTTGCACTCGTGATATTTTCTAGAGGATCGCACGATCTCACCGCTAAGTGGGTTGGATATATACTAAATCTCTTAACAACTGCCGGTTATTTTAAAATACCTCATCACAGAAAACCACATGAGTTTTTAAAGTAAAGTAACTAGCAACTCTGAGGACTGGATTAGAAAACCGTAGGAAATATGAGGCGGTAGAACAACAAGACTTCTTGGCTTTAAAGTAAATTAAACAGTTTTTTTAATCCCATGGTTTTTTTAACAGCTTCATGATTCTGTAAAGCATATAGCCATGATCACGAAATACAAAAAACAAAAATGGTTCCGGGACCTTAAAGATATATACTTGGGAAGCTCAAATAAGAAACGACTAGCTCAAGTTTTGTTGCATCTGAGTCTATCTAGACTTCTTGATCTTCTCGAAGAAAGCGCTGCAAATGGAGTAGAGGAAGATTTCAGGTTATACTTGAAGAATAATGGACAAGTCGTTAGGAGAACCATAGAAGAAACAACGTTTATAATTATTATATTAGGGAGAATTGAGGAGAATAAATGTTTCAGAATAGTTTATTTAATTTACTATTATATTATGCACAAGTAGTGGTTAAGTAGGAATCAAAGCTTCTGATCCAACTGTTCGCCAAAAAGTAACCTTGTTAGCACCAGGAATTAGAACATCATCATACTAACATGTAGTTCCTTTAGCATGGATGGACCTTTCACATTAAATATAAAATAACAGTACCACCTCGATATATCGTTTTTATTTCATATATTATTTACACAAAAAGTAATCAAATATTTGTAATTAAATAGATTTACCACTTTTCTACCAAATTTCTATAGTTAAAATGTTTTTTTAATATCGATAAGAAATTTATTTTTAGACACAAAATTTCTAAATTTCCTTTCACGGCAAAGTACGATGTGCCTTAACGCAGGAAACCGTTTGATTCAAACATCATAAAAAGGTTATAATGTATATTTGTAGAATCGTATTTGACCAGTTATCTACAACCTATTAGTAGGTATGCCGAAATAGCGTGTATTGAATTCTGTACAACTGACATAGTCATCATCACAGCAGTCTCGTTTTAACTATAGAAGATTTACAAAATATGTTTGGTTTTGGTTATACGGTAATATATTTATAAATAAAATGACTAAATCTAAATCACATAATCAATAATTTATAAAATAAGGCGTTACTATGCGTATGTTTATTATACAAAAGCAATAATAATTATAACAAAATAATATTATTATTTCCTTTGGACGATATATCATTTCATATCTAAGTACAAAGTATCTTTTATAAGGAAAAACTGAACGTCATCATTTGGGAAAGAAAAGATAAATGTTTTACTGTTTGTAGAAAAAAAATAATCTGTATTTCTCTCCTATTACGTGCAAGATCAATAATTGATACTATACCTACGTAAGAACCAAATAAGTTCATATCTTTTTTCATTGTTGACGCGAACATATGACATGGCGGTTCCTTTTAAGTTGAGACACATTAATGAAAAAGTATTAGAAGCTACTTATATATCAATCATATTGATAACACCATCGTGATGGAAGCAATTATATTGCGACCACAGGGTCAGTATTCAACATCTATGCTATATAAAAAAGAAAGAAGATATGCATTTAAGGAATGTTGTTAAGTAAGGACGTCACCGGGCGGGAGAGATACCTGCATATTTAAAGTAGTACAGCGGATAAAGCAGTTTACTCTAAATTTGACGAAGAAAATAATACTATTATCATTCTTTTACTTTACTAATTTACATTAGTTTAAAATACCTTGATCTCATATATATTTTCTTCACTATATATACTATATAATATATAGTGAAGGAAATATATGAGTATACACTAAATACACTATACACTAAATATAAATACAGTATACACTAAATATATGAGTATACACTATATATACTATATATACTATATAATTTTGCGAATTAGCATTTCTATCAATAATGTAATAACACCTTATACACAAAGCTATTAAAATATACTTTATTATACAATGGAATATATTTGTCTTTGGATATTTTTTTGCACCATTTCTATTACTAAATATTTACTATACGCATATCAAAATCACACATGTAAATCTACTTAATGATTAATCAATACATATTGGTTAACAATGTATATATTTATATAAAGACATTATACAAAATCGATAGAATAGAAAATTATCTAATAATACGCCAAAACGGGCTAAGAGGTGCTGATAGAATATTGTACTTTTAGTTAAGCCTCAGTTTCAAGGTCTGCCTCTATTTCCTCCGGCGTTCTTAAGTCGATAGCAAATTTCTTTTTTAAACTGGGAGGCCTATCATCTAACTCTGTGAACAAACATGAAAATATTTAAATCATCTGTGTCGAAGGTATAAATGATTAATTAATTAAAAATTTTCCACATGTTCAATAATGCCATCTATGTTACTCTGTACTAAACTAATTCATTGTTCGCTTATTTAAGACGAAAACTTGAAACTTATAGTTTTCGTCTATAATTCCATAGCAGACATATAACTGTTTCATAAATTTGACACCTCTTAAACTTAAGGGGAAAATTTATAAAACGGACATAAGATCTGTCGTGTTCTATGCCTCCGAATGTTGGAAGAGAAAGAAGACTGCAGCCAAGTAAGATGAGAATGTGAAGGTGTAAGGGACAAAATACGAAATGAGTATATTCGCGGAAGTCTGAAAGTTACGTCACTTACAGAAACCACGAGAAATGATGATTAAGATGATATGGACATATGACGGGGTATGAAAATTATGTGACCAAAAGAATGTGTTAGATATTGTGTTAAATACTCATAAATTCATATAACGATTATGTGATTGTGTAATAGGAAATATAATAAATGGGTTAAATTTAATAATTTGTTGGAGACGGAAGTAGTCAAATGTCATTAAATTTGACGAAGAAAATAATACTATTATCATTCTTTTACTTTACTAATTTACATTAGTTTAAAATACCTTGATCTCATATATTTCCTTCACTATATATACCGTATAATTTTGCAAATTAGCATTTCTATCAATAATGTAATAACACCTTATACACAAAGCTATTAAAATATACTTTATTATACAATGGAATATATTTGTCTTTGGATAATTTTTTGCACCATTTCTATTACTAAATATTTACTATACGCATATCAAAATCACACATGTAAATCTACTTAATGATTAATCAATACATATTGGTTAACAATGTATATATATTTATATAAAGACATTATACAAAATCGATAGAATAGAAAATTATCTAATAATACGCCAAAACGGGCTAAGAGGTGCTGATAGAATATTGTACTTTTAGTTAAGCCTCAGTTTCAAGGTCTGCCTCTATTTCCTCCGGCGTTCTTAAGTCGATAGCAAATTTCTTTTTTAAACTGGGAGGCCTATCATCTAACTCTGTGAACAAACATGAAAATATTTAAATTATCTGTGTCGAAGTTATAAATGATTAATTAATTAAAAATTTTCCACATGTTAAATAATGTCATCTATGTTACTCTGAACTGAACTAATTCATTGTTCGCTTATTTAAGACGAAAACTTGAAACTTATAGTTTTCGTCCATAATTCCATAGCAGACATATAAATGTTTCATAAATTTGACACCTCTTAAACTTAAGGGGAAAATTTATAAAACGGACATAAGATCTGTTGTGTTCTATGCCTCCGAATGTTGGAAGAGAAAGAAGACTGCAACCAAGTAAGATGAGAATGTAAAGGTGTAAGGGACAAAATACGAAATGAGTATATTCGCGGAAGTCTGAAAGTTACGTCACTTACAGAAACCACGAGAAATGATGATTAAGATGATATGGACATATGACAGGGTATGAAAATTATGTGACCAAAAGAGTGTGCTAGATATTGTGTTAAATACTCATAAATTCATATAACGATTATGTGATTGTGTAATAGGAAATATAATAAATAGGATAAATTTAATGATTTGTTGGAGACGGAAGTAGTCAAATGTCATTAACTAATTATTTCATAAAAGGGAAACGGAAATGCAAACAACAGAGGTTATAAATAAGCCAGTTGTGTCTATTCTAGTCAGTCTGCTGTTTAGTGTATTAGCGTTTAGTGTATCTACAATAGTGAAGTGTAATAAGTGTTAAATAAGAATGTGGATGGATATGGGACTAGAGGGAGACTGGAAAAGAAATAGTTGGATTGCGTAAAGTATGACATGCATGTAAAAAGGAGTAACGAGAATGGAAGCGAAAAACATGGCGTGCTGGCGTATTTAGAGTAGGATAAGGGCAAGGGAATGATGAATAAACAGACATATCTATTTCAACATATAGATGGCGCTGAACACATTGCAAATTAAACATAATTTTCAAAGTATAGTCGATGAAGCCACTTACCTGGATTCACTTGCATTTCCTTAACTCTCCTGGAGTAATCCTGGAATGCAGCTGCTAAAGAATATGTAAGACGTCTCGCCGAGTTTCTAGAAAGGAAATAAATATATTATGTATTGTGTTTGGTGTATTAGAGTAATAATTTTTTTAACACCACTTTTCAAAAGATACTTAGTTTGTTTTCAGTTTTAGTCAAATAAATGCGTACTGGAAAAATTTGTGTCGAATTATTCGTATTAGATGTTTTTATCTCATTTTTCCTATGAAAACCGATCAGTGATGGGGTAAATTTAGGTCATGTTGAGCAACTTATGATAAACCCGATTACATTATCAGATATTCTACACATATATCTGTTTTTCTATTATCAATGCATACTCTAATACAGACAAATCCCAAGAAGCGTGAAAAAGCACTTTGGGTAATCATTTGTTAATAATGCGGTTCTGAATAAATACCAAAGTCAAATTAAAAGTATTTTTATACAAGTTAACTTGTAAACAAGTGCTTTTAAGGCGTCCACTCTTCTGCTGATTCGGAAAAGTGCTTCTACCGATAAAAGGCAGCACGAAACTCATCGTTTGTTCTATTGAAAATATAGTTACATTTTGTAATTGCTATCTTGTACATAGTTGAAGAGTAGCTTTATCCACGCGTTCTTATCATTTATGTAATCCTCAATAGTATAGTAGGTTTTCTGTATCAGCCTTCTTCTAATAGTTTTTGCAATTATGGCAAAGCTAAAATTGATTGTGGAATTTTATTACAGAATCTTATACCAAAACCCACAAACGATTAACGTAATTGTGTAAAATTCCCCAACTTCTTTCGGTTCCTACTATGTATTTTATATAGATCGCATTTTTAAAATAATTATGTACATTGTTACACACAGAAAGATTATGGTTAAAAATATAGTATGAAGCTAATGTAAGAACACCTATTTCCGTATACTTGTCTCGCAGGGAATCACGCAAGCTTAAATTGTAAATGCCATTTGTAAATGTTCTTTTCTGCAATACAAAAATATATCCGCGCATTTAACCCATCGTCGGAAATATGAACTCACCTTGATTCGCAAACAAAAGCGTGGCACTCGAATGGGTTTAAGCCTTTCACATCAGCATTATCTTTTACTATGATCATTGAGAAGACCCTGGTATACACCAGGTCCTGCACTCCGTATGATATCGACTGGATATTGAAGAAGACAGCCATGTGCTCGAATTCATCCCTATTGGACCCGTAGTTGAGGGTTTCTAAGTGCACACCTTCGACTGTTATTATCAGTTTGACTATTGGCAGGACTTGTCCTGGAATTAACACAAGCATTATCTAAATGGGAGGATCGTATAATTTTAATATTAATATATAATAATTGTAATCGGATAGTTTTGGATAAATAATGTTTTGGTCGGCAAAGGACTTTTCTGCGCTAATAGACAGTTTTATGCTGTTTTAATCTGGCGATTTCTTGCATCCCATTTTTGGTATCTTAGCCCACTTAATAGCGGTTAAATCAATGGCGTAGATACCACTGGGGCTAGATGAAGCAGTGCCAGGTATTAAGAGGTGATATCAGAGCTTGGGCCTCCCATGATACGTTAAATTAGAAACAATAAGATTAAGATATAAATTATATTAAATAGTTTAGTAGGTCTGTTATTTTGTCTGTGGGTATGTTTTTTTGCCACAAGTTCTTTGGTTTCCTAGCTACGCCACTGGTTAATCCCACCTTTTTGGGGGTAGTGCTATCAGTCTCTTTGATATAAAAGAAAGTTGTCTTCATGTGTTTATAAACAGCATTTCTGAATATTAGATTCAAATTCAAATTTAAAATATTCTTTATTCAAGTAAACTTGTAAACAAGTTCCTTTTATTAAATCGTCAACATTTACTGCTGGTTCGGAAAGCTGTATTGAGCTTCAATACCTACCAGCTTCCGTTTCCTAACCTCTCAAAGCTATATATACCTGTAGTAAACGGGAGCAGGAACCTGCTACCTTTTTTCCTAATTCCAAACAAACAAACAAACACAACCAATCTGGGTAACGTAGTAAATACTAATAGAAAAGTAAAACCACTTTTTTAAATAGTGGACCATTTATTCGTTACCAGTCTATCTAATTGTAAAGACATATGGTAAACTAGAACTGTATAAGAAATTACATAAAAGAGTTGATTACCTGGGGGTAAAGCCTTTGCCGCAGCCACCATAAGATCAACCGGCTTCCTCGTGTGCTTGATACCCCATAATCCACGTGCATCACTTTGACCTAAATATTTCACCTGAAATAACAAAATAGTCATCAGTTATGACTTATGACTCACTCGTTGAATCATCATCCCAATTGATACGGTTAGGGTTTTATAATACATATTTATAACATTATTTATAGGTTTATTTTAAGAGATTCTAGGTATTATTAGGTTTTATACATATTTGCGATTTTGTCGTGGAGTCTATCTCCTGATGATGCTTCGGTTGCGGGGCGAAACGATTGTTGAGTTTGTGATAGTGAAAGTGTGTAGAGCTTGTGTATTGTGGTGGAAGTGGTGGAGGTTTGTGCATGTGTTTTTACGAATCCTGCACGTATCGGGTATGAAAATACGGATAGTCCACTATACATTTAACACTATATATTTTTTCTATTTACTGTATCGCGGGTTATAGCAAAATAACTTTATTATTACTTTTGTTATACATATTTATTTATTACATACAGCTGAGGTAAAAATTTATTTATAAATAAAAATATTAACCTTATTTCTACTCGATCAATCTAATTAATGTCGATCATAAATGCGGCCTATACACATTTATAATCCATACTTTGGATATACTGGTCATATATACGAATACTTTAGATATATGTACTAATATAAAGCCAATCGGCTTATCTTGTTCCTTGACCTTGATATTCGTCTTGGTTTTGGAATTGAGAATATCGATCATTTCTATCAATTCGTCACAATATTATATGGTTTATTTAAAAATAAGTACAAACCGACCATATGGTATGATGTTATTCTGACCATATGGTATGTATAATAACCCTATGATGTTATTCTTACTCTAACGCTAACTCAAGGGGAGACATAGCTGCCTATGTCTCCCCTTCTATGTCTGTGTATGTAAGGGTCCATCATATAAGAGAAGATGACGACCCCCAGTTTAAATATTACGGAACATGTCACAACACAATGGCTGAGAGTAGATCTGAAATGATATGAACGCTATTGTGAACACTTTCAGTATTATATTTGTGAATTTTAGACTGTTTTATACAGATGTATTTGTCAAAATGTATGCCTAAATATTTTTATAGACACTTGAAAGTTAATAATATTATACAGAGAGTGCGCCGTGCATTTATTTATTGATGTCACCATTCCAAATGTCGATAATCTTTTTAAAAGCGAAAAAAGAGAAGTTGACTGAATAATAAATAAATATGGGACACTTACACACACGGGGATGGAAAGTAAGTAACTTAATACCTGTATTATGGGTGGCAGACAACTGATAAATATACTACATATATAATTTTAAATACATTCTTAAATACAAATATACACCCAGGCTCGAACTACTAACAAATTGTTTATAGAAAATATCGAACCCGCAACCCGTGGAGCTGAAGGCAGGGTCACTACCCACTGCGCCAACAGGCCAGTCATAATATTAAGACCTTCCTTATGAGATAACCGCCATGTGGAATGTTGATACAACAATCATTGTTCCTATTGTTGTTTCAATTGACGGTCTAATTGTGAAGAGCCTCGACCAACATCTTCAGAGCCTTGCTCTTAGCAGTTCGATCAAAGTCGGATGCAGAAGGCAGTATTACTTGAAATGACACGTATTGTGTGGTCAGTTTTTGTTATAGTCGGGAAAACTTGAGACATAAGTTACAATTAATGGCAAAAAATTTATATATATATATATATAAATTACAGTCCAACTTTTCTGTGTCAGAAACCTCTTTGTGTAAAAGATAATAGTATTGTTTAATGTTATGCAAAAGCTTGTAAAATTTTAAATAAAAAGCGTGGAATGCAACAAATAAATATACAAGACTTCCTTTCGTTTAGAAAACTCACGCAACAGTAATGATATTTGCACTCTGATAAATTTATTAGCAACTCTCCCTAGTTACTGATATATATTAATAATACATTATATCGAATCACATATTTCATGTAACAAATATTTTTAATATAACAAGTATAAATAGAAATCTATTACGAAATCAATTAATTATACACTTTCTAGTCGTTTTAGATCTGTAATAGTTTTTTTTTCATTTAAATAATTATAAATGATTTATGTAATCCAATTCTTTAGGTCTTAGCATCTAAATGAATTTTAATTAATTATCTCGAGTAAATTTCATATTTTTATAAAAAGAAACTGGCTATGCTTACGTCGTAAATACGGTTTTTATCCCGCCAGTTATGCAAAGGCTTTATTCGTGGTGAGGCAGTTTTTTTGTACATGACTTAAAATCTTGAGATAGTTAAAAGCTAGTCGTATAACGGCTGTAACTTAACGAATTAGTTATAAGGTTATCTGTATATTTTTCGTTATATATTTGTTTTTTGTCTTAAATCTAATATAGTGTGCCATTATAATAAGCCATTAAATTAATGCCGGTGTCAGGCATAAATATCTTTAATGAATAATTTCACCATACAAATTAGGCAAGCCTTATGCCTATGGAGGTTAAACATATAAAAAGGACGTAAGTCGACTTATCAACATATTCACGCCTTGTACCGATAAATACGTTGCGTCCACTTATATAGTGTTAAATACCCTAAATAATGCAATGTCTGTGTCTCTGTTCCCGAAAGAAAAACGGATTTTTTTATCATGTATAATAAATACACCGACGTATATTAAGCTTTAGTGGCAAATTTAATTAATATTGGCTCAGCGTTTAGCTATGAAAGCGGATCAGAAGACTTTATAAGTAAGGATTACAATGTTTTTGCTATGAATATTGTCGGCTGTATATAAAGTTTTAGGAGAGGCCATGGTGATGATAATGATGTCATAGCCGGTCACTAGCGCTCTAATTGCGCATACGTTATGGTGAATGCACCGCAATTGCCGATTTGTTTTTGTGTAGTTAATTCTTTCCCAAGTACAAATCCTACCAAACTAAAATAATTTTGATTAAATTTTCTTTGTAATCTTGCGTATATTTGTTTTGTCAAGTTTTATAGCGTTATGACTTTATCTTTACTTAGTTAAGTATAACTCTACATAAAGATTTTTTCTTTCTTGTTATTAGAAATATGTGTAACTTTACATTCTATTTAGATTTTATTTAAGAATTTGTCAAATAAAAAACTTATTATTCTAGGAAGCTGATATTTTCTTTATTTTTCATTAGTTTTGTCAGGTTGTTATTTTTACTTAATACTTAAGGAAACTTGTTTCGTAGTTTTGCACGATAAATGTAATCGTATCTTTTTTTTACAAATTTTTGCTTTGCGATTTTGTCGTGAGGTCTATCTCCTGATGATGCTTCGGTTGCGGAGCGAAACGATTGTTGAGTTTGTGATAGTGAACGTGTGTAGATCTTGTATACTGCGGTGGCGGGGGTGGAGTAATGTGCATGTGTTTTTACAAATCCTGCATGTATTGGGCATGAAAAAACGGATAGTCCACAATACTATATATATTTTCTTTTTACTTTATCGCGGATTATAGCAAACTAATTTTACTCCGAAAAGTAACGCCTAATTCTATAAATTATTTTTTTAGAGAACAACACCAATATACTGTAAGCTGTGATAAGTATATCATTTCTGATTCATTAAAAAAATATATTCTGATTATATTTTTTTCCATCGGCTGTTCACTTTTGATTTTTAGAGACCCAAATTTCAATCTAAAGATTTCGAATATACTCGTACAATTCATCATTGGCAACAATGTGCGGCGCCTGGTATTTAGGGAAAAGTTGTATTTATTATCTATTATCAAAACTCACATGGGCTCCAATAGTAGCTCAAGTAAATCATGTTTTGAAATAAATGGGGTTAGAGTTTTCATTTCTAAGGAAAATGAATAAAAAATGCTTTAGTTTGGTTAAACGAACAGCCTAATATTAAATTAATGACTGATTCGTTGCCGTGCCATCAGATCCGCGGGTCGCGTGTTCGATTCGCACCAACATTTTCTATAAATAATTTGTTGGTGTAGGTATATATACAATGGGGTGTATATTTATTATTAAGTATTTAAGTATGTATTTAAAATGACATAAGTATATAGTGCGTTACATTGTTATAAAGATGTGATAGCCCAGCGGTGAGACCTTGCGACTCTCTAGAGATGATTAAAGGTTCAAACCCGGGCAAGCACCAATGAGTTTTTCTATTAAAAACTTGTGTATAATTGATAATTGCAATTTATGACACGCTTTTCGGTGAAAGAAAACATCATGAGGAAACCTGCATATCTCTAGAGCATTTAATGGATATGTGTAAACTACCAATCCGCATTGGAGCAGCGTGGTAAGCTCCAATTTTCTCTCAAAATCGCAGAGAGGAGGCCTATGCCCAGCAGTGGGATGGGTTACTAAGTATATATTTACCAGTTGTCTGTCACACATAACACAAGTATTACGTTACTTTGAGGATGAACGACACATGCGTGATAGTGTCCCATATATTTATTATTATATAATTATTTATAATTATGAGTATTCTGCCAGAATTGCTTCTGGAAAGACTGTGTATTTTAAAAAATTACACGTATTCTTAGTCCAAAACGCAGGTTTTTTTGAGTTGCGCCACTGTTATAGCCTATGAGCGAAATGTAGAGGAACAAACGAACAAACGAACGAAAATATTTAGAGTGTGAAAGCATCCAACTGATTCTATCTGAATACAATATGCATAATTTCTTTAGTTTTAGCAACTTTACGCATATAGAGCGTAACAGTTACGAATGCCTTCCGGTGTTCAATGTTAGATAATTTGATAATTGGTGTATTATCTTAGATTGTCCCAGTTTCGCTGACATCTTAAATAATTAATGACTGTTGGCGCAATGGGTAGTGACCCTGCCTTGAGCTCCGCGGGTCGTGGGTTCGTATCCTATTTGTATTTAAGTATGTATTTAAAATTATATATGTAGTATATCTACCAGTTATCCGTCACCCATAACACAAGTATTAAGTTACTTACTTTGGGGATAGACGATCGTGTGTGTATGTGTCCTATATATATTTATTTATTTTATTTATATTCACAGTTAAATCATGAATACATAATTCATGATTTTTTGTCTTGGAAGATTAAAAAAAAAGCATCAAACAAGAAGAATATTTCAAAAATAATATATATCGCTGATTAAAAAAAGGAAAGATGGAGAGGACGGAACTATAGCAGCTACAACTAACTGAGAATTTGTTCGAGCTTAGTATTTGACAAATATTTCACCTGTTTTATAGATTTACTAGCTGTGCCTGCGGCTTTGTCCATAAAAATAGTTGTTGTAAATTAACCGTGAGAGATAGACACACGCTGTCGCGGACTTTTTTGTAGTATTTTTATAGATCTACAATTCTTTACTACATTACTTTATCGTATCTCTGCTGGTTTACGCAGCGCACGCACCTAAAGCTCCCAGCAAGCAATTTTTTTAACAACTGCTCGATCTCTTCAACACAATTCACATAATACCGATATGTACTATTTATCTAAACCATCTGAAAGTATTGCACTATCTTTTGGTGTAAACCGTATAAAAATCCATTCAGTTGATTTTAAGAAGATTTATTACAAACAGACATACATCTTTTTGGGACTTTTTTATAATAAGCATAGATTCTTATTGTTCTAAAAGAAATAAACATTGCTATGTATGAAGTAAATGCACGACAGACGTGCGAAGGCGGTCTTATCCATAGAGTTGTTCTACTTAGAGTAGGGAAGCCAGTCTAAAATGTGCCATATTACAATAGAAATTAAGAGAAAGCAAATGAGGGTGTATCTATCTGTCTCTCATTTTTATGTGTGATTAAACAAAGATGACGCATATGAGTTTTATTTTATCTATATATTGTGACACGCTCACTTAATACAATGACTCTATGGTCTTATCGTTACGGCGATCTCTCATAAACAACCTTTGGTGTGAGGAGTAAAGTATGGGTACTATACGGATATATTCTATAATAAACGGCATACTATTAATAACTTATACATTTATTCTTCTATTATATTTACATTAAAATACATGCATTTTGGATTGATATGGGAACAAAAAATCGTTGCCATCACAAGCTTTCCGGCGTATTTTTCGACCATATTTCATATATTATTAAATTCTGTGCGATATCCGGCTGGCTAGAATAGACCATCCTCATTTCTTACCTATGTGTCGTAAAAGGCGATTAAGGTAAGTCGACCGGCCGTGTTGTAGCCGGCTGAGTAGAATAGACCACCCTCATTTCTTACCGAGGTGTCGCAAAAGGCGACTAAGGTAAGTTGACTAACCGTGTAGTATCCGGTTGAGTAGAATAGACCACCCTCTTTCTTACAAAGGTACGGTTAAATACGACTGAGGTAAGTAGACGTCAGGCAGGCGGCTGGTCGTAAAATACGTAGCCAAATCATGTGACAACATAAAAAAAAAGTAAAGTAGCGGCCTGTTACAATCCCACTGCTGGGAATAGACCTCCTCTCTCCGTTTCTGGAGAGAAGGGTTGGAGCTAAGACCTACCACGCTTATCCAATGCGGATTGGTAGGTTACACATATCTCCAGAATTTTCTAGAGATATGCAGGTTTCCTCACGATGTTTTCCTTCACCGAAAAGCGTGTGATAAATTGAAATTATCAATTAGACACATGAATTTTAATAGAAAAACTCATTGGTGCCTGCCCGGGTTTAAACTCGTGTTCCCCTCGAAAGAGTCGCACGGTCTCACCGCTGGGCTATCACAGCTTAGTTAACTGTGACAACATGTTTGTAATATATTGTGCCGACCCCACTTAGAGCGGGATAAGGGCAGGAGGATGAGGAGGATTACATATATTTATTAAGACATTAACCCTAACACTCCGAACCACGTAAAATGCATCAATGAATTGAGACTCTATTATTTGATCTGAGATAAATACAACTAGGTTCAGTAGTTTTGTTATTGATGTCAAAAGAATTGACCTCGTGGTTAATTATGTCAACGAGGATTACGTTTTTAACTATGTCGCCTGTGTTAGGTTTCCTATGTTATTTCACACGTAAATCCAGACTAATATTATAAATGTGAAGGTCTGTCTGTATGTTACATTTTCACGGCTAATCCGCTCGATAATATTGATGAATCTATACTAATTTTATAAGAGGACAAATTTGTATGTTTGTTTGTAACGTTTTCACGCAAAAACTACTGGACCGATTTGAAAAATTCTTTCACCATTGGAAAGCTGCTTTTTTACTGAGCAACAAAGGCTATATGTCATTTTCAAAAAAAAATAGTAATCCCTAATAAAATTGTAGTAAGTTGTGAAAAATTCAGTCGTAAACATCTTTCATCGCGGGCGCTGCGGAAACTATTGAGGATAGAACAAAAAATGTTCTACAGTATTATAGAACGTATCAATATCCACAAAAAAGTCGGCGATACCATATGTTTTAGTTAAACCAATATAAAAAATCCTTTTTTACATTGTAAAAGTTGGTAAAAGTGCCGACAATAATCAAACATTTTGTTCATATCTCAGTATTAATCCTTATCCCATCAAATGATATTTTATTGATAAATTTTTCAATACCTGTAAAATACTTTTTAAATTATTAAAATCCGACATCCCAATCAAAAGATATTACGAATATAAGAATAGAAATCGAAAGAAAATAATGCCATAACAAATTCATTGTAGCGACCGTTATAGCAGGGCCTGCATTTGGTGAATTAGCTCTTATTCCAAGAAAACTAATGATACCCATTTTATATAATTAAATAATCTACAAATAAGTCTATAGTCCGACTTCGTAGACTTTCCACTACCACGAGATCGATATTGACGCGGATGAAACTGCGGGGCATTGCTAGTTATTTATAAATTTATTATATTTTCCATTATACATATACTTGGAGAGCCATAGGCAGGCCTGTGAGTTGTGTAGTGTCTTACAAATAATATGAAAGGAGAGATGGGAGACACGTAATTATCTTTGTCTAATTACACATGCCCAGAGAAATATTCATGAGGCGTTTTTAATTTAAATACTTTGAAAATTTTTTTTTGCGTTTTTTTTATTTAAAAGGATAATCAGTTAAAACTAAACATCCGATAAATCGCGAAAAAAGAGAGACGGATAGAACTCATTAGCTTTCTCTTCCTTTTCGATGGACACATTTCAGGCTGGCTCTCCAACTCTTACAATAACTTTTCAATTCAGTGACTGCTCGTTTATAGTGTTCAAATTACGTTTATAGTGACACTTGCATTAAAAGAGTTTGTGCGTTACGTGAAATAACGACTTTCAACCTTAAGGATATTCAGAAGGTTCTTTACTGATGTTTACAATTTTAATTATTTATTTCTTTATTGTACATACAAAATGTTATAAAATAGAAAGAAAAAAATTAGGACATGCACAAAGGCGGACTTATCCCTAACGGATCTGTTCCAGTCAACCTTTGAGTAACAGAAGGAAAAGGACAAGAAGTGAAATATGGATAATGAAAATAGAAAGAAAGAAAAAGAAAAATAACGAAATACTATATACAAAGATTAGCATTAAAAAATGTTGCAATATAAGCAATATAACAGAACTAACTACTTTGCTATAATCCGCACGGGTTAAGTGAATGCATGCAAAGCCAATGTGTATGAAGCAGGCAAAATCTACGCACCTTATACATGCAGGACCAGCCACCACATGCACCCCAAGGCGCAATTCACCAGCAACAACGAACACAAAAGCAGCACACACACCCACCACCACAATCTCGACGATCGTTTCGCCCCGAAACCGCAGTACGATTTTTGTCGTGAAGCCTATCCTCCTGATGATGCTTCGGTTTCGGGGCGAAACGTTCGTCGAGATTGTGGTGGTGGGTGTGTGTGCTGCTTTTGTGTTCGTTGTTGCTGGTGAATTGCGCCTTGGGGTGCATGTGGTGGCTGGTCCTGCATGTATAAGGTGCGTAGATTTTGCCTGCTTCATACACATTGGCTTTGCATGCATTCACTTAACCCGTGCGGATTATAGCAAAGTAGTTAGTTCTGTTATATTGCTTGTAATATGGAGTTACGCAAAGTGACGCTTGCTTCTATAAATCAATAAATGATGCAATATAGATAAAAGTGTGAATTTTATATGTAGCTTAGAAAATTATGACACTTACTTGAAACGTCATCGGCAAGTCAGCAACGGTGACAGGTCCTTCACTGTCCGCCATTTTTGATTTACTTCACATAATATTATTAAATTGTTTGTAACACTTTATTTAATTCATTATTAAACACTGTTCACTATGGCATCTGAAACAAAAGAAAAACACAGTCTGCTTGGTTATGTATTCTATTAGTAATATTTTAGAAATTCTCGGGCAATATGCGAATTTGTTCACGATATTTTTCTTGAACATCAATTAAACGGTAATAAGTTATTATAAATAACGAATAGGTGCGTTTGATAAGGATTTCAGTTACTTACTTTACGTCCGAATTTTTCAGTACGTCCGAAGTTACATAATTAGTTAGTTAGTTTGTACATACATTCAATAATCTACGCTGTAAATTAGTGCTCCTGAGGTATAAATAAATACAGATTAAAAAATTCATTTCAGATAATAAAAAGTATAATTAAAGAGATGGCTATAGATAAATGATAAAAGACTTATACATGAATTACAGGACGGTATGTACAAGATAGCAATAAATAGAAATGTAACCATATTGTAACATGACGTTATCACGGGGTTTTATTATTATACATAAAAACCTATGCTTAGCCGTACATTCTTTATGACTTAAGTACTCCATAATATATTATTGAGTACTTAATGCATGAACTGCAAGTTTCAAGAAGGTAGCAAACCTTCTTTGTCTATTACTTCGTCACTCATAGCTTCTAACCTAGGTTAGGTTAGGGAAACTATAGGGTTTATTGAACCCGTATTAGATGGAAAGTACATTATCACTGGCAACACATATTTCAATTACAAGCATATCAAGGTTTTTATGCAAACACCAAACCATTAAAATATTAAAGAACAGGTGTTTGATTGTTAACGGCAATTCAACCTGTTAACCGTCCTTCCAAAATTTTGGCAGGTGTTCAAAGAATCAAAACATCAGAATTCAATAGCTAGGCTATTTCAAGAGTTATATAGTATAATTGCAATAGTCTAGTTTTGAGTGATTGCGATGTTTCAGCAATGCTCCTAATCGCACCAGAATGGATATTGGAATTTATAAGTAAAGTAAGTCGGTTGAGAGAACGTTTTAACACAATCATAAATAAGTTTTTCTTCCTTTTTATATTGTTTACGTTTTCATTTTTCTTTTTATATTAATTTAGCTAAAAAACAGTTTGTTATTAGTCTTTTTTAGTGTATAAAATTGTTGAACAGTATCTGTTAATGTATCTCATCCAAATATATAGATCATTCAAGTCAGTGAGCGTATCAAATTTAGATATTTTGCGGTGATATGATGCAGCCGTGGGTATACTTATCATTTATATGTGACGTTTATTATCTTAACACAGAGCTTACTGTGATAATATAATCAGAGCTGATAAGATAGCACTATTAACATAAGGACTAGTGGAAAAATAATATTGTACATTTATTGTATGGTGGATTGTATATAAGTATGTTGTAGTATATACACTTTTGTATATATCTCTTTCTTTATCTTTTTATTTCCTTCCTTGTCTTCTCTTTTTGACCTCTCCTTGGCCTCCCTTTGAAAAGCATAACATAGTAGTATTATACCTTTGAAAAGACATAACATAGTATCAGGACTCTATTTTATTTTGCTTATATTTATGTATTCTTTATAATCTGTATCCTAGATAAACAGCAAAACATTTACCTAATGTTGCAACTATTTTTTGGGATAGGATTATAAGAACTAATCTGTCACAAGTTAAGAATTCTGCGTCCATTGATGTTAACAGACAAGAAAATTGATGGTTGCTCCTTATTGTTGATGGTTGTTCATACACAACTACGAAACGTGGTTTAGGTATGAACTTAATGGGTGAACAAACAAATATAACGGCATATTCCAGACGTCACTATAACGCTCCGTGAACACGTATTTTAATTGTTACTATAAAAAAAGCCGTGTTAAGCAAAACGATTCAGTGTTGTCAGTTACTTATGAGTTTTACATAAAACTAGCTGTGCCAACGACGGCTTCGCCCGCGTGGATTTCACTGATTTACGAAACTTTTCCCGAATTTTTGAAATTTCGAACATAAAAGTTGTTATTTTGAGTTAACCGTGAGAGATAGAGATATGTTATTGCGGACTTTTTTGTAGTATTTTTATAGATCTACAATTCTCTGGCACATTACTTTAGCGTATCTCTGCTGGTTCACGCAGCGCACGCGACTAAAGCATGTAAGCAAGTTTTTTAACAACTGCTCGATCTCTTCAACACAATTTACTATTTAACCATCCGGAAGCATTGCAATATCTTTTGGTGAAAACCGTACAAAAATCCGTTCAGTAGATTTTGAGAAAATCGATTACATACAGACAGACAGCTTTTTGGGACTTTGTTTTATAATAAGTATAGATTGATGTGATTGTGATTTATATGATTGACATTGATTACAGTGATGGAAAAAATAATAAAGAGAGCTGTGAATTTTTAAAACATTTAAATACACGCAAATTCACATTAGAACTACTTTGCAGAGTCGCAGAGTTAAAGCAGCAATTTTTTTTCTTAGAGATTTAGAGATAGCATTTACCGAAGTCTTTTATATATAATTTTTATAGATTAATTATTATATAATAGCAACTGATAGACGTAGATATTAAATAAATGTTCATTATCTAGATAGTTCAATTATGGAGATGACTCTAACGTACTAATAATATATACATAGAATAGATCAGTGATATTTCTATAATCTGGTACCAAAATTTCAATACATCGCTGATCTCAGCAGTTGAGATTACCTATCAAGAGCTTCACATGTCTATTATTAGGTGTTAAAAAAGTAACGATCTGTTGTTATCCCACTGGGAATACTCTTCTTTCCATTTTAAAAGATAAGTTTTGGAGGTAAGATCAGCACTTTGCTTCAATGCAGATTGGCAGGTCACATGTCCCCTTAATTATATAGGAGAAGTGAAAGTTTTCTAACGATGTTTGGCTTCACAAAAAAGCGTGTGAGAAATTGCAAATATCAATTAGTCACTAGTTTTAACATAAAATCTCATTGGTGCCTGCCCGGGGCTTAAACCCGTGATCACCTCGAAGGAGTCGCATGGACTCACCATTGGGCTATCACAGATTGTTATTGTTAGGTGTACGCGTCTTCTATATAAGTTCTCATATATTGGTTACCGCGTTGTCATCTATCCAACCGTTGGGTCGATAATGTTGAAAGGTGTCGATGCATATAGTTGTTGTTAAAATAAATTAACTATTAATTTATATCAAGCGGGTCTGGCGTATGAGTTATCCGACTTAGTGGGGTTCTACCAACACTGCGTAATTCCGGTGTATAGACCCTTCTTAGTATCGAAAAGCCTAATTTGCTAAATATTTGCTATTTAAAAAAAAATTCAACGATCGGAATTTTTAACCGAAGTTAGGTCATGCTTTTCCGACTATTACAGCTGTGTACACGAAGTCAGTTTACAATAATTTATATGTATTAGCTAACATACCATTAACATTTATTTTAACCTAACAACCTAATGATGTAGTCGATAAACTAGGAATAAAATTAATATAATTGTGGTGAATATATTGGGGTTTGTGAAATAAAAAATATGCTTATACGTAAAGCATATTACAAAATTGAAGATTATTTGGTTGATAAGAAAGCCTGGATTTGAGGATCCTTTCAGCTTCATACAAGACAGCGGTTTGATAATGTATAATTGAAAATATTTAAAAGATTGACCGCCGAGTTTCTTGCTGGTTCTTCTCGGTAAGAGCAACATTCCGAACCAGTTGTAGCTTCATTAATCATATTGATGCTTGACGATTCAAAAGTGCCTGCAATGGTTTATTTGAATAAAGATTATTTTGATTTTGATTTGATTTTGATTTTGTGATGGTCCTTTTCAAATTCAAAATGTTCTGTATTCAAGTAGTGTTAAACACACAAAAATATTTTACGCGAGAAATTGTATTAAATTGGCAACACTGTAATAAACGTCCCTTCGTTTCTACGCCACTATCCTATCCTTTCACGCCTATCCTTTTTTTTGCTGTTTTCTTTAGTAGATTCAGTTAAACACTTTTGAATTGTCAAATATTTTTGAAGAATCTGTCACGGATTCGAAGAATTGTAGCAATAAGAATCAGAAACTCGGCGGATATTTAATAAAACACAATTCGATTGAATGATTTACATGCTAATTGTAACAGACTCGTGATTAACAATAAATATAATGAAGAAAATCTTTTGTCTGAGGAATATTTCTAAATAAAAAGGATATTCTTTATAGTGCATAAAATTATTATATTTGCATTTAATGTAATTATATTATAGAATGACAACTTTATCACTAAAACCTTAACTCTACTAGGTTAGCATAATGCGGGAGATATGACATTAAACTAAAGGGTATATGTAATAAACAAATCATTTGCAAATTCATTTTATATTAGTCATATGCATTCTTATTTGGTCTGGATTTAGCTGTTTGTTTCATAGTAGGTACTTCACGTCTGTTATTTGACTTCAATTATTAGGAGTTATGAAACATTTACACTTTTCTGGGTGAATATTGTAAATGCTATTCTGAATTAATCAGTTATTAATATCAGTCAATATTAAGGGCGACAAGTGAATTTAACTTTGCTTTTAAAAAAGCAAACCTTTGAACATTCACGGTTAAGCAAATTCTTATCAGAAAGACGTATGTCATATTTGCAATACATAAATATCAATCAGTAAAAATTTTAGTATAGTAAACTAAAGTTCACTTTTTTATTAAACTCGTTACATTTTATTAAAGACTTCGCTACCACAACCTCTATGTAGTTATTCAACAATATAAAAGAAATTTTAATGGGAACCGACAATTAGATTATGATTATAATAAAATTATTATTCTATAAAATGTGGAGGAAAAATGAAGTAACATTTATAACACAATTAATTGGCAACACTGTGACTTACATTTGTTTTTTCACGAATCACAACACTAAAACCTTCTTTAGCACTGAATTTAAAAACAAAGGAATAAAAAAGTAAAACGCCTACGTCCGTTCGAAATGGCGCCGACGTAATTCTAAATACGAAAAACCATTCTGTGTTCAAAATCGGAACATATCTATATCCATATAACAATGACCCTTGCAGTATAATGTTTCAACCGTAATTTTCTACAACTTTGATACGCAGAGACGGACGAAGAGGCTCTTGACAAATTGGTTTATGCGGATTAGTTTACATAATTATTTTTTAATTACGTTCTTCAAATTTAAACTTTATTTTTATGTTGTTAAGTGTGTAATGAAAGGTAAATGTAAATTTGTAGATTGTGCACACGTAAGGTAACCGAGTGATAAGAGATACAGTACGATCTTTTATTTTAAAAATAAGAAATTAAAGTTATGCTTATTTTATACTTTCATTAACATTATAGCATTTTATGTTTAAGTGTACAACGAAGTTAGCCTTTTAGATAAGTAATTCAGTGCTACAATACAATGCTGTGTAGGACGCGTGAAATAATGGAGTTTCCATGTACGAATATTCCAAAATAGTATAACTAACTAATTAAAACTTAAGAAAATCGCAGTTTCATTAGTGCTAATTTTAGACGATAGCTTAAAATTTAATCATTGAGTCATCTCAAAATTTAAATTAAATATTAAGTTTAAATGATAAATTAAAAGGTCTTATTAAGTTTAAAATCCCTTACTACCCTAAGAACATAATGACTTATTAAGTAGTAATTATTTTATAGTTCCAAAATATCTCACTGACTAGGCGTTTTAAAAAACTGGTAATAGCAAAGCTTAGGAAAACTCCACAAAGCAAATCAAACACCAAAATAGGTAAAAAAGAAATATCTATAGAATTGGACGCCAATAATTTATTTATTTATTTGTCAAAAAACCCACAGCTATTATTATGAATATAAAACTCTAAATATATTTTTTTTGATAAAAGCTAATAAGGATCTCATTATTTCAATTAATCATTGTAGACTGAGACATACTATATGATTGATAAACTAAAACAGAAAAACAACATAAATAAAATTTTGGATGATGGTGTTGCAATTAATAATTAGACACATAATAATCCACAATTTACATCGTGAGTTAAAGCAAAATAAATATTTTCATTTATAGAATTAGGCGTTACTTTGCGGAGATCCATAATACAAAAGTAATAATAAAATTATTTTGCTATAATCCGCGATACAGTAAATAGAAAATATATATAGTGTTTAATGTATAGTGGACTATCAGTATTTTCATACCCGATACGTGCAGGATTCGTAAAATCACATGCACAAACCTCCACCACTTCCACCACAATACACAAGCACTACACAGTTTCACTATCACATACTCAACAATCGTTTCGCCCCGCAACCGAAGCATCATCAGGAGATAGACTCCACGACAAAATCGCAAAGTGATTCACTTTAGTCCACTATACATTAAACACTATATATATTTTCTATTTACTGTATCGCGGATTATAGCAAAATAATCTTATTATTACTTTTATATTTTCATTTCTTTTTTATTATAAAAGAACTTCGGAGATCGAAAAACGATCGATATGTTGTGGTCCCAAATAGTTGAATCGTTCACAGAAATTAAGTGTGTAAAAATCTCATATCGATAGTAACTGCAACCTGGCAGTCTTTAATAGGAGCTCATTTTTTTTATCAAGAATCATCATCCTCATAACGATTTGATTTGAGTTGGAATTTTAATGATTTTTCTTTACATTCTGTATAATGCTTTTATGTGTGCGTGCCCACCTGTTGTAGTCGCGCATGTGTGGTGTGCTGCTAAAGCACAGTGATGCGTAACCAACGGGTGGTATGCTCTGACTACAATAATTTCGTAAAGAAAATAGAAATACTTACATATATCTAGGCTTACAACGAAGTAACGTTTAATTTAATATTTCTTATATACATGTACATCTATGCTTACATTAATGAGTATACATTTAGCAAAAGCTATTTAAATTATGGTAATGAAGATACATCAGTGCCACAGTTAAAGCATAATTATTATATTTAAATTAATACGACTAGCCCGTTGGTACAGTGGGTAGTGACCCTATCTTCAGCTCCGTGGGTCGCGGGTTCGATTCCCGCCGAGGGCGAACGTTTTCTAAAAAAACAATTTGATGCTTTGAGCCTGGGTGTGTATTTAGGTATATATTTATATATGTAGTATATTTACCAGTTGTCCATCACTCACAACACAAGTATTAAGTTACTTACTTTGGGGATGGATGACCTAGTGTGTAAGTGTCCCATATATTAAAATATAAAAAGAAATAACAAGATAAGAAAAAATAAGAAGAAGAAAGTAGTTTTTATAGTTGATTAACCCTCTAACTTAATCTCTATATAAAAATGACGTTCATCCGCTTGAATGTAAAAAAAAAGAAACGTACAAACACACCGTCTCATTATAAATATTAAATAAATGTTGTAGTTGTTTGAAGCTTAATAACAACTAATAACTAATAACTTAACAGTAACTTGAATCATGGCTTAGTATTAAAAATATTTAAAGCTAGCATAGTAAGCTAGCCTATCACAGTTACCACTTAGATAACCAACTCGCATACCAATGGTAGTAATTATTTTTATTTGCTTTGAGTTAAAAGAGATATCTACAGAAGATCGTAATTATTATAATTATATGTTATTTTAATTTAATTAAAAATTATATATATTTAGTAGAGCTTCTTTACATTCGTGCATTTCGCACCGGTAGAGTCCACACATGTTCAACGATATGGTTCAAGTACTATTGAGCAATTGTGATTCCGGTCGCTATCGCTTTTAACGACCGTCCATTCACTAACCAATCGTATTTTTGCTAAAAGTTTATGAGAATAGGTTTCAAAAAAATAATTAAGATATTTATTATTTATGCATTATTTCATATTATTCGCACTTAGTTGATTTAAAGAAGATCCAAAAGTTTACGACGTGATATTATAATATTGAGGTTACTCTACGTTGAAGTCGATTCCGATCTGTAACTGGCAATCGTTTCGGTCGGCTTAGTGCGGGTTCGATGTCCCGGCCGTTACTGTCATTAGGGCTTCCCTGTTTTTTCGTAGACGCGGCGATATATTTACATTTAACTTTGACGCTTGACCTCAGAATTGGTAGTAAGTAAGAGTGAAGTCTAAAATTTACATTAGTGGAAGAGTTAGATGATATCAGGTATTAGAGTGTATCCCACTCTAATACCCTAGTAGTTGTAAGCCTGTAATTGATACGGTATTTCTAATGGATATCAGATTCTTCTATCTTTCTTTTTATTAGTCAACACACGTAGGTAGAAATAGGAATCGGCTTGGCAACTTTAGGAGGGAACAATCTTAAACAATTGGACTATACTGTAAAACCTTGGACTTGAAACCGAATAGCTAGATTAAGAATTCTAAACAGTTTGCTATTACATTATTGTCTTACTACACGATTTAGGTTAGCTAAAAAATTTTATAATCCATTATCGAGATATTATCGGGTGCCATTCCATGACAAAATTAATAACATAACATAAATAGAAGAGTTAATTGTACATTATTTTATGAGCATCAAATAAAAAGTTTAATATTGTAAGTACACATGCTACTTACCCCTTTGGATTTTGGCTCGATCCTTTTTGGGTTTAACAGGACTTATGTGGCCTTCTCTAACATTCCTTAAACCTACTTAATATTATTAACAACTTCTATTATATTTAGGACTGGCGAGCGAATACACGCGAAGAATAACAAAGAGCAATCAGGCGAATGAATTAAGTGAAAACTACATGTCTTTTTACTATAAAACAGTATTTTTATAATTAAATATAAACAAGGAGATTGTTACATACGAATCCCAGAGTAAATATCTCCTGTTGCATATAAAAAAGTAAAGTATCATGTCATTACCTCATGTATCATGTGTGTAAAGACTCTCCTGTTGAAATGAATCAGCAATTTTGTTTCAAGTCGTATTGACTTACATTATTAAGAAACATAAGCTGTCATAGCCCAGCGGTGAGACCGTGTGACTCTCTAGAGACTCTCTCTCTATCATGGGTTCAAACCACGGGTAGGCACCAATGAGTTTTTCTATTAAAACTTATGTGTCTAATGGATAGTTGCAATTGGTGAAGGAAAACATCGTGCGGAAACCTGCATCTCTAGAGAATTCTAGGGATATGTGTAACCTACCAATCCGCATTGGAGCAGCGTGGTAGCTCTTAGCTCCAATCCTCCAATAAGGCCTCCTCTCTCCAAAAACGGAGAGAGGAGGCCTTAGCCCAGCAGTGGGCATAGTAACAGGCCGTTAGTTTACTTTTTTTATTAAGGAACATTGTACCTCAATATTATGAACGTTTATCATAACACAAAAATAACCAAAAAAGACTGTTCATAGGGATGAAAGTCGATTTTAGTGATCTTTTTATTTAGTGTTATGCCTTAGAACGAGTTTCAATCGATTGTGGAAACTAAATTTGTATTCGAATTTCTTTATACGTTGCACAAGAGCGCCTGTAGAGAAAATTAAATGAAATATAGTGCAATGTTTGAGGAAATTCGACATCTAATTTAGTTCTTTAAAGAGAAGAAAAAACGTGGCTAGGGTTTACTGTTATAAATTATACATGGGCGCCGACAGCAGGGTGCAATTGCAACTTCTTATTTGGAAATAAAGTACATGGAAAAATGATTTGTACCCGACTGAACTAGCCGGGAGGTTATGCTTTTCGACTATGTATACATGCACTTTCCTGAAAATAATCCTGGCGGTGCCGATGAGCCACTAATAACCTGATGTTACAAATCTGTTGTAAGAACATCTGAACATCGTATCTAATAATATTAATAAGAATATATTTTTTAAATAGATAACAATTTCGTCTAAATTACTGCTTGAAGGTTATTTGGCTCAAGAAATCGATTTATCATAATTTAATATTCAGACGAATCTACGAGTATTGAATAAGCATAAGTAATACATTTTACAGTAATATGTACATTAAAATATTAAACTATTCTTAATGTACATTAGTAGTTGTTTATATATCAGTCAGTATTACAACTTGTACTCACGATTTGTTCCTTAACTGTAAGCATATATTGTATGTAAATATCGCAAAATGCGCGGACATTGAAAAAATGTTTGTATTACAAAAAAAAAATCATACGTGGAATTTACAATTTAAATTCGCGCAATTCCCTGCGAGAGAAGTTCAAGGAAACAGGTATTGTAACATTGGATTTACAGTATACTTTTAGCAATTAAATTTTTTTATACAAGAATATACATAATTATAAAAAGATTGGCGATGTATATAATAGACAAAGTAGGAACCGACATAAGTTTGCGGTTCCTGCTTTGCGCCTTGCAAAATTACATAAGTCGTTTGTGGGTTTCGGTATAAGATTCTATAATAAAATTCCGCAATCTCCTTTAACTTTACCATTACAGCAGTTTAAAAACACTATTTTAAAAAAGGCTGATACAGAAAGCCTACTATACTATTGAGGATTACTAAGACGATAAGAATGCGTGGATATAGCTACTCTTCGACCCTGTACAAGACATTAATAACTATATGTAACTAGTAATAAGAATTATTCTTTGAAAAGAGGAGCCGCCGAGTTTCTTGCTGGTTCTTCTCGGTAGGAACGGCTTTCTGAACCAGCAGTAGATGTTGACGATTCAAAAGCGCTTGTTTACAAGTTTACTTGAATAAAGAATATTTGGAATTGAATTCAATATCGAGTAAGTTTTTAAATCGTATTCACGTTAGTAATTCTTTTATTATTCAAGGTGATAATCCCGATTCCTTTCTTTTCAAATTTAATATGATATTGAAATAAAGTCAGGATCCTCACATTCGACAGGCAAGCGCAGAAGTAAAAGTTCTCTAATTACTAGCCATTTACACTAACTAGCCTTCACAAGTGAGCCAAAAAAGAACGAATTGAAACAAAACAAAAGTATATTTATGAAATTAATTAAAAATAATAACGCCGGTAGAAAAAGAAGGGGCAACTTTATTATGGATGATTGTCTGTGATCTGAATAAAGCGCTCAGGATAAACGAAACACACGTGTAATGTCATCACAGATTACCCACAGCATCCAAGTGGTCAGTTTGTCTGTCGCAATGTTATAAACTGTGAACGGAGCATCGTGACGTAATGTAATTGTTCCGGGCGTACTGCCACTACTTGGCTCAAGCAATTTTGAAAGTTTATTATTTGTCTTAATTTTTTTCATATATGTGGGCACCGTCAAATAGTGCCATCTAGCAACGCTAATGAATGTCAAATTGTAACATTTGGTTTAATACTGGCTTTATGTTTTAAAACTATACTTTGCATTTCCTTGGATTCTATAATAAATAACTGAACTATATTATGACGCATTTCCGTCCGCTTGTTAAGTTTTATATTGAATAAAATATTTAAATATTATGAGATAAATTGTGTAATAAAAGAAACAGTGTTTAAATTGAGAAAGTCGGAATAAATCGATTATAAATAGCATGAAATTAAGAAAGGAACGGCTGATTGCTAAGTAACGATTATTATTAAGAAAATTCAGACTTTGAATAAAATTAAACTAATTTTTATTGAATTTATTGAATTGTGTAAAGAAGTTATGGACGCCGATAGGTCGCACAGCTACGCGCCGAGATATACCATATCAATTTTAATAATAATAATAAATCATATATTAAAATATTATGTTACAAACAGATACTATATATATGGGATATGTATTTTTTATGTACCATGCTGTACCGCCTTTGGTGATGGCCATGAAGACTAAAGTGACGCCTCAACCAAATTAGATAAAAGCAGAATAAAATATTATATAGTAACGGAATTATGTATTAAAGGATTTCTTCTGAAAAATACTATATCTTTACGTCTAAGATATACAAAATTTACGAATTAGAAACCTACTTCTTACAAAAGTATATAACTCGGTATATACGATTTTATCATAAAATTCCAAAATTAATTTTGGCTTTACCATAACAGCAGCTTAAGGAAGCTGGTACAGAAATCTTGCTATTACATTGAAGATGATATAAATGATAAAATACATGGATTTAGTTACTCATAAACATTGAACAAGTTAGCAATTACGAAATGTAACTAGTTATAAAAAAAATATTTGGAAAAGAGCAAACACCGAGTTGCTCGCTAGTTTTACATAAATGAATATTTTAGATTTGATAGTGTACTAAATCTGATCATGGTTATTACTGGTGGTCTAATCTTTAGAATGCCTTATTTTATTTAACAATGAAATACCACTGAAATTTGACTTTTGTAGTTCTACATGTGGTGCCTAAAGTTTCCACGGAAACAATGAATTCGATGTTATTCCCAGTTATTTCAATCATCATCAGACTGAGTACAGTTAAGATTTGTCAAATTTAACTAGTATGAGAAAAAAGTAAAGTATCATGACGGGTTACACGCAGTAACCGCCCATCTCTTGCAGATTACAAGCAAATTGTTGTGGGAATTAGAAGATAGTGTTTCAATCTGACCTTGCTCGCGGCGTGGAGTAATTTTGTGGTGTTACTTTTGTTCCAACTTATCGTGTTTATATCTGTGTTTGATCTATTGCGGCTATATTGCGGGTTTTTGTGTCAGACTAATAAAATATAGAACGTGAAATAGTAGCGTTATACAGCGCCAAAATATTTTACTAGATCCACGATAGAATAGAATGTCTATTTGCACAGTCCAAATATATTGTTATGGAATTTATATTATGTAATACTCTGCATTTATAAGCTGTAAGCTGTAATAGCCTAGCGGTGAGACCGTGCGACTCTCAAGAGACGACATAGGTTCAAACCCCGGGCAGGCACCAATGAGTTTTTCTATTAAAACTTATGTGTCTAATTGATAATTGCAATTTATCACACGCTTTTCGGTGAAGGAAAACATCGTGAGGAAACCTGCATATCTCTAGAGTATTCTATTGATATGTGTAACCTACCAATCCGCATTGGAGCAGCGTGGTAGGTCTTAGTTCCAAACCTTCTCTCCAATAACGGAGAGAGGAGGCCTTAGCCCAGCAGTGGGCATAGTAACAGGCTGTTACTTTACTTTACTGCATTTATAAGGGTAACAGAACGATAAGTGTTTAGTTTTTTGTACATTGAATTTAGCAACGATTTTTTAACCTTAATAATAATAAATAGTTTTCTAATGTTATGCAAAGTTAAGGTAACTCTACTAACCCCTACTACCCTCGACGTTTTTACAAGCCGATTATTGTGTAAGATTATATGATTAGAGTTACATTCCTCCGTTCCGAAGTTTAAGTAATAAACAGTTTATTTAGATTTACATCGATTAATATAAACAGACTGCTTATCACAAAGATACTTATCACGAGGAGAGGCGACCTTAATTTTTTGCATATGGTAATGGTAATATATTGTTAATATCGCAGTTGAAGACGAACAATGACGCAACTATCCCAAATTTAATTTTACAGGAAACCCCAAAAAAAATGTACAATTTAATACAAATAAATTATTTTTAAAATTAATTTTATTCATCGAAAACATATCTTTTTGATAATAATTTAAAGTCTAATCTGCCCACTGATGAATATATTGAAGGGCTTCAGTATATTGACTGTACAAAAGCAACATTATCAATACATTTAAGCATATTCCACATACAAATATATTTGCCATTATTTTTAGCCATTTGATTGATTTTCACGGTTAGTATTTTAGGTTGTAGAGTTGTAGATCCACCTAGTATCTAGATACTAGGCCGATCTACAACGGCTAAACTGCTAAATAAAATTTAATTCCGGTAGAATACTAGTATTCTAGTATTCTAGCATACTAGTATGCTAATAATTATTATTTCTAAAATTGTGAAGCTCGCTCTAGTTTTTTAGGCAACATCAGTTTCGGCACCCTTTGAATTGACAAGCTGACTTTGATTCTCAGTTTCATAGAATGAGAACTGTAATAACGAGCTTGCTGTATGTGAATTAAAAATGTATATTAATTAAATATATATATGGTATGCCAAAGTCCATTAGTGAGTGTAGACTGCGTTGAAATCTAGTTTCGACAACAATATTGTTGAAGTTATTTCTAAGTTGTATTTTGTACGAGCGAAGTATAAAAATTATAAGTTTATATAAATCTTTTGGCTATTAATACGTATAGCAAAAAATTGTAATTTCCTTTCTTTTAATTCTTTTAAGCATCTCTCCAAATTTAATTTCGAGTGATGCATCTTATTCCATATACAGCTCTACTAAAAATATAAACAAACCAAAAGTGACCTGTATGGTCCGAACGCCCAAGTTAGCATATACAAGTAGAGCTTTGCTCTCGACTCACTCACTGTGCTCTCGCGTCATAAAGACTAGTTTGACTCTACACGACTTCAGGCTTTTATTAGCATGTCATCTTCAGTCGAAATTAAGCACACTTGGATCATCCTCGACGCTTAGAGAATCTGCAAATGTTGAAAAAAACTAAGAGCTCCTCATGGATAATCGCAAAATAGTGATTCTCTTCTTGCGTTTTTTTTATGTGTGACAATAAAATGTGACTTTCTGAACTGTTTATCCAAAGTCATGTACAATATATTATTAAATATTTCTTCTTTTGGTCTATTTGCTTGCGGTTTTTACCAATCGGTTGGTTATTATAATTACAACGCGTATCGTGAGAACTTCGCTAGAGTTGTGTGGATAAGACGTATGAAATGATATGAAATGACATTTATTTCTTGTACAATGGTAGCGATGATACTGAAAAAGTTATAACTGCATATAAATGATTTATAGAATAAGGCGTTACTTTGGAGAGATCCAAAATTTTTGGATAATACAAAAGTAATAATCAAATTATTTTGCTATAATCCACGTTAAAATTTATCGCATTTATTATAGAAATATAATTTTATTATTACTTTTGTATATGAATGTATTGCGCTGGCTTTCCACAAATTAAAATTTAAACAGGTGACGGAATTTAAGTCGTTGTCTATTATTATTAGTGGAAATACAAGTAAAAAATTGATAAAATATTTATATTACTTGTTTGAATGTTTAAAGAAGTTAATATAAGATTTTTAATTTTATGATATGTGATGACTTCATAATCCATCGGAAGGGCCACGTAGAGCTATGACGCTGTCTCGTATTTATAAACGTTCAAAATAACCAGTTTCCTTTAAGAGTTCTGAATAAAAAAAGTATGTACACTTTTGTACATAAGTACTACCGTTGTCGCTTTTTTAGTTTTCTAGAGAGATATGATATATTAAGTTTTCTGTATTAATTGTGTTATAATTGCTTTAGGTCTTCTACATGATTTAAATATTCTAAGACCCCCTTGGGTGGATTGAATGAAGAAACCAAAAAATTATAAAGTACAAGCAATATAACAGAACTAACTACTTTGCTATAATCCGTACGGGTTAAGTGAATGCATGCAAAGCCAATGTGTACGAAGCAGGCAAAATCTACGCACCTTATACATGCAGGACCAGTCACCACATGCACCCCAAGGCGCAATTCACCAGCAACAACGAACACAAAAGCAGCACACACACCCACCACCACAATCTCGACGATCGTTTCGCCCCGAAACCGAAGCATCATCAGGAGGATAGGCTTCACGACAAAAATCGTACTGCTGGCTGGTCCTGCATGTATAATGTGCGTAGATTTTGCCTGCTTCATACACATTGGCTTTGCATGCATTCACTTAACCCGTGCGGATTATAGCAAAGTAGTTAGTTATGTTATATTGCTTGTAATATGGAATTCCGCAAAGTAACGCCTGCTTCTATAAATCATTTATAAAGTAGTTATTTTTACACACAATGTGAACTATGGACATAAAAATATGTCTCTTATTGAAACGAAAGCTCAATAATCAAGGTTGCCACCAAAAAAAGTAGATTATCATCAAAAAATAATTTTAAAAATGTTACAAAACTTATAGGCACTTTTAGAATCGAAGGTCGAATTAAACAGATAGTCGCTATCGGGAACGTCTCTGCCATCAAAAATTGTTACAGGCTCATAACGTAATGGAATATCGAATATAAACTTTCATGTCCACACTAACAAATCGCTTCATATAAAACCTTTGGCTGTATCCATTGCAACTTTAGTCTCAATCCTTATATAGACGGGTGCGCGTGTGTTTATATTTTTTTTATCTGTGACACGGGTATGTATTAAAATATTTTAATCATAAAAATGTCTATAAAATAATCTTAATTACTAATCAAATCTAATTTGAATTTTGTTTTTTATGTAACCATTTATAATTTTAAACAATTTATTTCTAGTATGATTTTTTTACCTTAATCAATTAAACAATGAACAACACTAAATTAAAAGTATATTAATATTAAGTATAAAGATAATTTATCTTTTCGTTTTTTTTTATTTTTTTTAAATAATTTTTCGTATTTATGCATAATAATAAATTTTACTTTAAACTGTCCTACTTCTCAGGTTAACTGGCAGAGTTCTCTTTCTAAGGGATTTAACCTTAGTACACTTTTTTAAAAAGAGGCTGATACAGAAAGCCTACTATACTGTTGAAGATTACTTAGATGATAAGGATGTGTGGATATAGGTGCGCTTCTACCCTGTACAAGACAGTAATAAATAAATGTAACTAGTTCTAAGATTTATATTTTAAAAAGAGCAACCGCCGAGTTTCTTGCTGGCTCTTCTCGGTAGGAACAGCTTTCCGAACCAGCAGTAAAGTTGACGATTCAAAAGCACTTGTTTACAAGTTTACTTGAATAAAGAATATTTTGATTTGATTTGATTTGATATTAATAATGTATGTTTATTAACTGATTAATAAACATGGATTCATCGTGGTACATTAATAATAATAAATTAAAAAAAATATTTTGCCCGATTTACTATGTAACAAAAAAAAACTATCTATAATTAATAATAACTATATATAAATGAATAAATAGCTATTTTCAAGGTTATATTAAAAGCCTATTGCACACGTTAAGCATATATGAATGGCCCGTTAGCACAGGCAGTACCCTGCAATGAGGTCCATGGGTCGCTGGTTCGATTACCGCCGATAATTTTTCTATAAACAATTAATTGGTTCATCTAGTGTTAATGTATTTAAGTATGTCTTTAAAAAATGATAAATGTGTATGTGTGTAATGTGTACCAATTGTCTGTGCGTCATCACACAAGTATTAAGTTACTTTGGTGACAGACGACCGTGTGTGTAAGTGTCTCATTTATTCATTTATTATTCAATTAGTTCACACGTTAAGAATATATGACGATCAGCTCTATGATACCTAAACTAAAAATATATTCATTTCTACATCAATAATGAGTCATATAGACACAGTGTTACCATATTTCAATTATTCATTGTGTTTTATTATTCCTTCTTTTTATATAATATCAAATCAAATCAAATACATCACATTGTCAGTATCATAGATGGATCATATTGAGTCGTTATTGTGTAATCTTATACAATAATGATATTAATGCTGTGATAGCCCAGCAGTGAGACCGTGTGACTGTTTCGAGGGTCATGAGTTCAAAGCCCGGTTAGGCACCAATGAGTTTTTTTTTGTTAAAACATAGGTATGTCTGAGTAGTAATTATAATTTATCACACGGTTTTAGTGAAGGAAAACATCGTGAGGAATCTCTATCTAGTATCTTTCTCTAATAATCGTATCTATGGAGAATTCTGGGGATATGTGCAACCAATCCGCATTGGCCTATGCCTATCGTATAAAAACAAAACAGGCCATTACTTTATAATAGGTGTATTGTATATTTTCTAATTATATTAATACAGACGCAACACCAATTATTCAAATTAATTTAAAATAAAACCTCGAAATTTTGCAGAAACATCTCTTTAGTCACAGTTGAAACAAAGGAATCTACTAATTCTGTATAGTTACTAGACCATCAAATCAAAATAATCTTTATTCAAGGAAGCTCTTTCGAGCATTTTTGAATCATCAAGGATCAATATGATTAATGAAGCTACACCTGGCTCGGAATGTTGCTTTTATCGAGAAGAACCAGCAAGAAACTCGGCGGTCAATCTTTTAAACGTTTTCAATTTTACATAATTAAACCGCTTTTCAAATCCAGGCATTTTTGTCATCCAAATAATCTTCAATTTTTTAATATGCTTTACGTATAAGCATATCCCTTAAACTAAATTTAAACCTTTCTGTAGACTGGTCTAGTATGGATTGCGGAATTATATTGTAAAAACGAATACCGAGACCAACGAATGAGTTGCTAACTTTGTTGAGTCGCGACATAGGAATCACAAGGTTATTATGATATTACCCTGGATATCATTAGCCCATATATTTTTCTAATTTAAACAAAACAATAAAACAACTCGTTATTCATAATTACAAATGCATACTCACATCATGACTTTTAAGCATGCAATAGCGTGAGAATCAACTTCCTTCGAAAGTGATTTCCTCATTTTTCTGTTAATAACTTATTTGTCGTGCTATACAAAATAGTGGTATCGGGGTTAGCAGTACTAATTTAATTTATAGAAGCAGGCGTTATTTTGCGGGATTCCATGGTACAGAAGTTATGACAGAATTATGCGACAATCCGCGTTTGCTAAGAGAATCTATGTGTAGGTGTGTATGTGTGTGTAGGTGTAGGAAGCAGGTAACGATCACATACCTTACACATACAGAGCCAGCTACCACACGTTTCACAAAACGCCGCTACCAACAACATACCACACAAACACTACACACACTCACTACGACAGTCTCTTCTCCCGATCTCATTTCGCCCCGTAACCGAAGCATCATCAAGAGGAGGAGGAATTACAATTCAAGATGTTCTGGTCAACAAATCGATTCTCCTTTTCATTGTTTTTTATGGTGAAAAATTACTAAAACTTTCTGGTTAACAAAGATGATATGCAGAAAAAGATTCGTTATAACCTATTTAAAATATTACGTTTGTTTTAATGGCCTTATCTTCTTCTTATATATAAAAATGAATGTCTGTATGTCCTTTATAGACTCTGAAGCTGCTGGACTGATTTTAATGAAATTTTCAGACAATCTTTAGGATCCTGTAAAATTTAGTGACAATCGGAGCACGGAGCAGGATTTTTAACTGTTGAGTTCTGTTAAGGGAATTCGAAATAAGAATGAACTACAGCAAAGCGTGACCAACCAGTTAAAATATATATAATTTTTAAATACAATCATCATCATTTGAAATATTTGAAAATTTATGTCAGTGGGAATCATGTAATACACATGTAACCACAAGTTATATAATAAATTAGTGCTCTAATACTTCCTCGTTATACCGAAATAGTTGGGAAATATATTGATTCATAAAGAGACATACTGACCACAACAACAACAAGAGTCTGTTACTTGGTCCGTAGACCACAAGCATGCTGCGGTTATGATTTTATTATTTATAACATTATGTCATCATTGTTCTGCCCATATCCCCTATCTCTAAGTGGGGTCAGGAAAACAGTTTTTTTTCTGTTCCATACTCTTTTATTATTCTTCAACTCTACTGCTAAACTCATTCACAGACATGCTTTCACACTTTCTTTCGCATGACTTTCTTTATTGTAATTTTTTTTTGTTTTTTTTTTATAATAATAATCTAATTATTTTTGACTGTGAGGATGGCATATGCAACACAGTTTTATACTATCGCAATGCCATCCTTGCATGTCCGGCAATGCCTTAGTTAATTTTAAAATATCTTTAACATTTATATGTATATAGTAATAAATAAATTAATTAATTAATTAATATTATATGCATCTCATACTTCACACAATCCAACATTTCTTTTTCAGTTTCTCTCTAATGACAAATCACATTCAGCCATCACTTTGCGGGTTTGCACTCCCTTGCACCTTGCAAAGGAATTGCACTCCCTATTTCGAATGAAAGAATATTGATAGCCAACTGAACTAGCGAGAGTTATGGATGTATTTTTACATTATAATCTTATAATATAAAAATCTCGTGATTAATAAATAATCTCTCTTCCGATTATTATAAAATTTTATATGCATCTTCAGTAGGTCTGAGGATGGGCTACTATCTATTCAAACCCCCAAGTGATAAGGGTTGTCAATGCCTAACCCCTTCTTTAAAGTTTCTGGTCAATGTTTTTTATTTATTTATAATGTACACTAAAAATGTACAAGTTATGTCTATCTTAAATTACTTACACGCTAGTACTATACAAATCATGCCCACGTGGAATGGCCCCAAGAATGCTGGTAGCGTTTCCACGTTGAATGGCTAAGCTGATTCTTTGTGCGAAAAGGAGCAAGCCGTCTTGTCACCTGAAGAGCCAATTAACCGAAGTTTTAAAAGGGATATTTTTTTTGCACTATATCCATTCACTACACTAGAATTAAACTACAAATTCCCTAGAAATACGCGCGAATAATTTTTTTTTCAATGTGTCTTGTGCTGTTAGCCCTACTGCTTTACAGCGTCACTGGTGGGATGGGCGAGCGCAGAAGCTTCGCCGGGTTTATAGCAAAGTAGTTCTGTTATAATTTTTGTAATATGGAATTCGGCACAGTATGGCTTCTATAAATCATATAAATCCCTAGAAATAATTAATATGACAAAATAACGTTTGTCGGCTCAGCCAGTAACATATATATCGTTGTTTAGTTTATATTGGTTAATAGTATAATATTTTTGTAGATCTAAATACACTGCCCAGAAAATAATCTTAGTGACGCAATGTATCAACACAGTTTTATTTTTACGCACGTTAAAACTAGAATAAATGTATGTATGTTTATTCAGGAAGTGTATTATTAAAATGATGGCAATGCAAATGATTAAAACATGTAAATTTAAATCGCATCCAACCGTGAACTACGTGGCAAGGACAACTATGATCAAATTATACCAAAATTTTGGAGGGTAAATAAAATCATTACATAAAATCTATAAAACTGTATGTACGTAATTTACCATTTTCCTGCCCTTATCCCACTCTAAGGGGGCTCGGCACAATATGTTAAAAACATGTTGTCACATGATTTGGCTACGTATTTTACGACCGGCCGCTTGCCTGACGTCAACTTATCTTAGTCGTATTTTACGACCCCTCGGTAAGAAAGAGGGTGGTCTATTCTACTCAACCGGATACAACACGGTGGGTCAACTTACCTTAGTCGCCTTTTACGACACCTCGGTAAGAAATGAGGGTGGTCTATTCTACCCAGCCGGATACCACACGGTGGATCGACTTACCTTGGTCGCCTCTTACGACACACGATTTTTACTTAACTATAGTGCAATTTTTGAGGAAGGTTTAGATTAATAGTACATTATTCCAAATACAAATTCCCGCGGGCTCGGGATTTATGAGGGTAAAACTTTGTGACACTGATTTCACCGCGTTGCATTTCCACAGGCACAGCTAGTGTTTTATATAAATCAGCTATTATGACAAGAGGTGAGGGTTTGATCCATAACATAGCGTTATTAAAAGCTTTCATTCAACTTGCAATATATGTATATGAAGGTGGAATCTTGCAAGTTCAATTTGACCCACTTCCCGTGTCCGAATGACCTAAAATTTTACACACTAATCCAGTCCCGATGACAATGCATGTTTATGATAAGCATGACCTGATGCTCTTGCCAGGATTGGCTCCAGACGAGTGAACTCCTCAACGTTGAACAGTAAGGACATGAAATTTTGTTATAAGCTTATTTAAAAGTCTTTTTCAGTCAATTTTTTTTCTTCTTCTTCTTCTAGTACCTCTTCACTACTGAAGGTTGGCAGTTAGCAGACTGTAAGCCACTCCGTCCTTCGCAAGACGAAACAATTCTTCAAAGGAAGCAACTCCGGTCCACTCTCTTATGTTTCACAACCACGATTTTTTCCGACGTCCAGCGCGCCTTTTTCCTTCAATCTTGCCATTATTATAAGTTGAAGCAACTTGTATCTCTCATGCCTAAGAAAGTGGCCGAGGCCGACTTTTTTTTAAATGCATTAAATATTTATAAATCTTTCATGTGAATTTGTCACTAAAACATGGTTAATACTAAAAAATCCTTAAAAAAAGAATAAAGTAATCTTACTTCTACAGTATGTTTATGACAAGTTGTACCTGCGACTTCGTACGAGTCAATTTAAAAGATAATAGCCTCTATTAGGCACTGTGGTGGAAAAACAGGAACTTAGACTAAGTGGTATACCAATTTGTAACGTTACATTTCTGTGCATTTACATTTTATCGCAGTTTTTACTTTTTTCTTTTAACACATTCGTCACATTCTTTTTGTATTATCATGTCACAAGGGTTGCCTGGAAAAGATCACAACTCAGTCAAAAGGCTGCCCTTTGTGTATATACACAAGGTTTACTTTAAGTTCTCATGTATTTTCATATGTTTTGACGTGTTGGTGCACCTGCATATCGCATGCAGTATTAAACGTAACCGAATTTAAAATTAAGTTTAATCGAGTTAGATACATTGCAATCCTTATTTCATTACCATCTATGACATCTCTCTACGAATTATTATAAAAACAAGTGTTTTCTAGCTCTTTCAAGTTATCGGTCTCTAAAACTCTCACGAAATTTGTAGGCGCTATGCTACGCTTTATTGCATTTTGCCACAAAAAAAAGGTTTTTTGAATTAAGGCACTTTAATACTAAGTTTGCGACAAGTGAAACAATTATCGACCTACAGTCTTACTAACCATCGGATCTCATATGTTTGTTATATTTATTTAAAAAGAAACGCTTATCCAAGCATTCTTACCATTCAAACATTGCAGCTTTTAAAATTACCAAGTTATAACATAATTACTTATTATCACAATTTCGTAAGTAACTTGACAGTTAACTCAAGATGGCCGACAATTTAAAGCAACGTCGTGAGAAGACTTTTACGAAATATTGTGATGGCTATATTGTAATCAACATTAAATGTTAGTCAACGGTCTAAATTGTTTTAGTTATTAGCAGGCTTAAAAAAATTAAAGTCAAATATTCAAATTATATAAATAAATTTAGTTCAAATAATTAAACAATATCTATACTTATATATTATATAATAAAGTCATAAAAAGCTGTCTGTGTGTGATCGATTTTCTCAAAATTTACTGAACGGATTTTTGTATGGTTTTTACTAAAATGTAGTTCTTCTGGAAGGTTTAAGTTACTATATTACAGTTAGAAAGTATCAGTCAGTATATTACAGTTTTATGTAATTTGTTTTGAAGAAGTCACGTAATTCTCGCCTACTGAAAGCTTAAGTCACGTGCGCCGCGTAAAAGTACAGTGATACACTAAAGTAATTTACATACTAGAGTATTATAAATCTACAATACAAACGTATCTACTACAAAAAGTCCCCGACAATATATCCCTATCTCTTATGGTTAGACCACAATAACTACTTTTACATCCAAAATTTCAAAACAATGATTTTCACGTCTACTTTACAATTAAAGAAGATTGAAGAACAAGGTACTGTTATGGATATATACATAATTGAAAATTTATGCAAATTGGTGGGATACCAATTTGCATGATAAATGCAGCCCGTGTCTATCCGAGGATGGAACGCGTGAATTCTTGTTAGAGACCACAACCTATAAACATTCATCTATCATTCAATTTAATTGAAAATGGTAATGTGCACATTACATATGCGACCGGAAAATTTAACCTAAATTTTGAGTTCGCCCTTGACGGGTTACAGAGGTCAGATGGCAATCATATGTAAAACTGCTGAGCTGTTAAAAATAGGTTGAACGATAAATAAAACCTTTGTATTTATATTACAAACTGTTATTTATTAGCTTCTGGGATATATCAATGAATAAAATTAACCCTCAACGTAGTAGTAACGGTCTGTTAATATCACACTGCTGGGAATAGTTCCCCTCTTTCCGTTTTTTGAGAGAAGGATTGACTAAGACCTACCCCACTGCTCCAATGTGGATTGGTATGTCACACATATCCCTATATCTAACGTATCTAGAGATATGCAGGTTTCCTAACGATGTTTTCCTTTATCGAAAAGCGTGTGATAAATTAGAATTATCAATTAGACGTAAAAGTTTAAACAGAAAATCACATTCAAGTAGCACGCTCCAACCACTGGATTATCACTGCATCTCTTTGGAAAACAATCTATTTATTCGTATAATATTTATACTTATACTAACAACAATATAAATACCACCAACCAACACCGATGCCGACTCTGTTACAGATAATGCGTTGGAGGAATTTAGATTAAATGTGGCACAATTAAACCTTATGTACTAGGTATTTCCACCACCATATATGACAAAAATTCCCGTTCGGCTTGAGTAACAAGAATCAAATCAAATCAAATCAAAATAATCTTTATTCAAATAAACTATTTCAGGCACTTTTGAATCGTCAAGAAATATGATTAATGAAGCTACAACAGAATGTTCGGAATATTGCTCTTACCGAGAAGAACCAGCAAGAAAATCGGTGGTCAATCTTTTAAATATTTTCAATTATACATTATTAAATCGCTGTCTTGTATGAAGCTGAAAGAATTTTCAAATCCAATGTAATAAAATCCTTATTAAGGGCATTTTAACACTGAAGTCGACGAGATCTAAGTCGTGGGTAGCACTAGAATTAGTATAATAGCAGAAATGTATTATACAATAATACTTTTACGTTTGAATGGAGCAACGATTCGATGTGATTGGAATTCTGAAGGGCTGGAGACTGGCATAGACTGGTTTTTAGTACGAGACTAAAGTCCACGGTTCTTTTATATAATTAGTTAGGATTGTCAACAAATGTCCCACACATAATCGATAGAATTACGAACGGCAATTACTGTATTACAATTGTAATCAACGTTGATCACATACATACCCTTTGTTTTATTATCTACGATATAGGTGGCATGTTTTTATGTTATTTTTAATGTTGGACCTATGACAGAATATGTGAATAGTCTTTATTCACATTTTGTTTAACGGCTTTAACAGAGGAAATCGACGTGACGGGTAAACATAGAAGTATAAGTGACGGCGCGAAATACAGAGTAAAGCGTAGAAGTTCTAGAGCAATTTTACCATGAGATGCTTTCAACTTAAGACAACTAGGAACTCATCTTTGTGAACGAAAATACTCTGTGTGTTTATTATGTGTGTCTTTAGTGATCGTTTTTTGATCGGCATATGATATCGGTTATATGAGATACTTTTTAGACGCCTATATTATCAGAGGGCCAACTTTCTTGGAATTAAGGCACTGTTATAGGTGAGTTCAGATGTAAATCAGCTTTTTCAAAGTACAGCTTCAAGTAGGCTTAAAGAAGAGATGATTAAAAGTGGGTGAATTCAGGTCTCCATGCATGCCAACGACCGTTTGCATAAATTGGTTGTATAGTCTTTGTTTGGAGTTCGAACCGGTGAGCCTCTGATAAGTGTCAATTCGTCAATATATTAGACCATAGCTTTGAGGGTATGTAAGAATAATAAGGTATAATAAATTTCTCCTGCCATATAAATGTTATTTGAATATGTCATGACAGACAACACAAAATGCACCCAGTAAAGACTACGCTTAAAAAAGACAACAGATTCATTTTAAAATTAGGCGTCGCTGAGAAGTAGGGCCGTTGGTGTAGGAACAGAAAATCGTGACCATGTTTCCAATATACTGCGACATGGAGCAACGCTTTGTGCTTATAGCATAGCAAGGTAGCCAGCCTAAAATGTGTCCATCGAAAACAAGAGAAATCAAATGGCTACTTTTAGAATTTGAGTTAATTGGATCAAATTGGATGTTGGACATTTTGAAAGTAATTTTCCTTTTGCATATACATTTAGGTGTGTTAAAAATATTCAATGTATTTAATTTAAAAACACGCATCAAATATTTCTTGACGCATGTATGATTAGACAAAGATAATTATCGATCTCTCATTTTCACTCTTTCACTGTTGGAGAATCGCACTTACACGCCTGCCTATCGCTCTATCATAACTATATGCATAATAGAGCGTTAGTCAGCTGTTGGTCAGTTGGTCGCCCAGCGGCGAGATCGTGAGATTCTCTAGAAACAATCATGGGTTGAAACCTCGGGCAGGCACAGCAGGGCAGGCAGGAGTTTTCTAGTAAAACTTAGCTGTCTAATCGATAATTGCAATTTATCACACGCGTTTCGATGAAGGAAAACATCGTGAAGAAGCCTGCATATCTCCAGAGAATTCTAGAGATGTGTAACCTATCAATCCGCATTGGAGCAGCGTGGTAGTTATTAGCTCCAATCGTTCTCTCCAAAAATGGAGTAGAGGCCTATGCCCAGCAGTGGGATAGTAACAGGCCGATACTTTACTATAGAGCTCGGCAATTTGTTAGATTTACTAGTATAAAAATAAGGACTTTTCTAAAGCTTCTGATATGTTCAGTGTTCAACGAATTGTCTATAAGTGTTGTAAGGGCTTGCAAATATCGTGTGAAACAAGATCTCATCTTCACAATTACACTCAGTTGACCTGCTTCTTATGGTAATTAGATTGAAATTGTTTAACAACTGGCTTTTTTCCACGTTGTTATTATCTTATAATTAATGAAGCACATGATTATGTTTGTAACATTGATTGTGTATCGTGATCACAGTTTATTGTTAGTTATTTTTAATTTTTGAGCCACGTGATTCACATGAGATTTCTTCACTGTGCCAGAGCAGTCATACATTTAATTAATATTAATACTTGTGCCCGCAAAAAGTATATAAAAATTCGTTCATTAGATTTTGCGACAATCGATGACATACGGACAGCTTTGGGGACTTTGTATTATAATATTAGCTGTGCCAACGTCTTCGTCTACGTGGAATTCAGTGTATCACAAAATTTTTCCGAATTGAAATTTTGAACATAAAAGTTTACATTGTGAGTTAACCAAAGAGATAGGCACATGCTATCACGGTCTTTTTGTAGATACACAATCTTCTAGTACATTAATTTAGTGTACTTCGGCAGGTTTTCGCAGCCTACGCGAGAGAAGCTACCAGCAGGCATGTTTTTTTTACAACCATGCAACATTTTCAACGTAATTTACATAAAATCGTAATATATTATTAACCTAAATCATTTGGAAGTATTGCACTATCATTTATTAAAAACTATACAAAAAAACGTTTAGTAGATTTTGACATACGGCTTTAGAGGTCTTTTATAATGAGTCTGAGATGTATAGATTATGAATGAAAGATTGTCGGTCTGTTATGCTAAACAAAATCAATTATTATTTTTGTTTCGAACATATTCGTACTGACATAAATTCCCACGGGCAGGGCAACTGTTGCCAAAGAATGGATGGTTTTTCTTACTTCCACATTACCTTGTATGTCTTGTTTTGTTCTTAGTTTATCAATCATTTGTTCGCGATTTGAGTTCGTAATTACCATGCCATTAAATATGGCGTAACATTGTAACTTAATAAAGTTAATTAAGTGCCCTTTAATATCTCACATCATATCCTAATGCAGTCTTATCGCTAAACAGCGATATCTTTCATATAATCTTGCTTTTAGGAAGTTTCCTAAAAGCAAGATTATATGAAAGATATCAAGAAATATATCAGAGTCAGTGCTCAGTTTCGCCTCAATTTGAAACTTTTCTTTCTTACTGATGGGTCGTAAAATACGACTAAGGTATGTTGACGTCATGCAGGCGGCCGGTCGTAAAATACGCAGCCAAATCAAGTGACAACATGTTTTTAACCTGTTGTGCCGGCCCACTTAGAGTAGGAGAAAGGGCAGTAGGATGATGATGACATATTTGTGAATATATACAAATGTTTATAAAATAATATTAATTGTAATAATATCATATTTGTAACTAATAAATTGATATTTAAATTTGTTTAACATTTCATTGTCTTTTGTTGCAGATACAGTTGTATCATAGATTCCTCTGCGATGTCGCAAGCTCGGATAAGCGGGTTGCATCTAGGTGCCATTGGCGTGGTTGCCCTTTTGTTACACCTTGTCAACCTATCTATAGCTGTAAGTATAAAAAAATGTCTTTATTGATTTCTTCTTCTTCCTCCTGCTTTTATCCCATTTTAATTGGGGGTTTTAGTCTGAGTGAGTCCGACATACCCACCGCTCATCCCTGTCGGGTGGTGACGACCCATAATGGGTTATACTGACAAAAAAAGGGTCGGCACAACATGTTTTTCTCTTCCATTCTCTGCTTTTCTATGCATGATTACAGTGCATTATACGATACTTCATACAATCCAACCACCTATTTTAAGGCCTCTCTCTAGCCATATATCCATCCACATTGATATTTAACACTCGTTTCGTAATAATTTTCATCTTTCCACATTACATATCCATGCTATCTCAATCTGGCACTTCTCGTCTATTCTATAACGGGCGCAACTTTCAGACTTCCCCTTATATACTCATTTGGAATTTTATCCAATATCTTTATTGATTTATTAATATATATATACTGACACTACAATGGAACTTGAATCAGTAAACTCAATTCTGACGCTTGGAATTCGACCACCTACCGCTACTAATCGCTTTGTTGGTCGGCCATCTTTTTTATTCTATTTGTATTTTAAGATCCGAATAAAATATTTTTACAATCTTATATTAATTTATGCATCATTCCTTTACTACTAAATGTGAAAATTAAAATTTTTGAATTATTTATTTACAACAAAAATTTACAAGTTATTTTTATCATCATTATCGACTGGGCCGTTGGCGCAGTGGGTAGTGACCCTACCTCCAGCTCCGCGGGTCGCGGTTGGATTCCCGCCGAGGGCCAACATTTTCTATAAATAATTTGTTGGTTCTTCGAGCCTGGGTGTATATTTGTATTTAAGTATCTATTTAAGCTTATATATGTAGTATATCTACCAGTTGTCCGTCACCCATAACACAAGTATGAAGTTACTTACTTTGGGGTCGGATGACCGTGTGTGTAAGTGTGCCACATATTTATTTATTTATTGTTTATTATCACACATCACTTACCCGCTAATATTATCATCGTCGTACGAATCATGTGAAATGTTCATAAGAATGCTGGCAGCGATTTCGCGTTGAAACTCTAAGCTGATTCTATGTGCGAAAAAGGAGCCAGCCCTCTCTCCATCTGAAGAGGCAATATACCAAGTTAGGTGTTATAAAAAAAAGGATCAGAGAAATTTCAAGTTTATATGAAAGAAGACCTTCTAATAATTGTTAATGTAGTTAGGTAGAAGTAAAACTTGTTCATATCCTTTTGCCAAGTTGTAAGTGAGAGTAATTACACTCTAACAATTATAGGACAAACTGATAATTATGCTTGCACTTAATACATTTTGCAATACACGATAATCGTTTCTAATAACAACAATTCAATGTTTGAGTAATTAAATGTATAATAATATGTTGCTTATTATCTAATGATGTGAGAATTCTTGTAAGAATAGAGAAATTAGTTTTATAATAGTATCTTTTAGAATGAAACTCATGTTGTGTAATCTGTAGTTGTAGTTAAAGAATTATATATTTTTTTAAAGCGATCGCGCTTAAGTGGCTGATTTCCTCCTTTCCTCAAATAATGTAATATAAAATACCTTTAATTGTAATATATGAAATGTACTATAGTAATTGTAAATATACATTTTATCAGGGTTAATATTAAGAAGTAAATAATAAGTAAATATATGCAAATATTACACAACGGTCGTCCATCCCCAAAGTAAGTAACTCAATACTTGCGTTGTGGGTCATAGACAACTGGTAAATATATACATATATAACTTTAAATAAATACTTGAATGTATATACATTCAGGCTTGAAGAACCAACAAATTGTTTTTTAGAAAATGTTGGCACTCGGCGATAATCGAACCCGTGACCTGTGGAACTGAAGGTGAGGTCAGTGCACCTGCGCCAACGGACTAGTCCCTTCGTAATTGACCTTTCTTCCATGCATCGTCCCATGTCAGTTCCAATTTTTATCTATATCTATACTTATAAAACAATGTCCTCAAATGCTGTCCGTCTGTATGTGATGGATTTTCTCAAAAGCTACTGAATGGATTTTTGTACGGTTCATACTAAAAGGTAGTGCAATTCTTCTGAAAGGTTTAGCTTAATAGTAAATCCCAATTATTCTTTATTCAAATTGGCCTTTAGAAGCACTTTTGAATCGACAAATTACAATGACAATAAGCTACGACTGCATGTTAATTGTGTCAAAGAAGTCTCGCAGTTGTAAAAAAACTCGTCCCCTGGGAGCTTTAGTCGCATGCGCCTAATAAATAAACAGTGATACATCAAACTCATGTACTATCTCTAGTAAATCACTGATCTAATGTAATACATTTAAGGTCTATAAAAATACTTCAAAAAAGTCCGCGACATTATGATGTGGAATAGATACATATCTCCATGTCTTATGGTTAATTCTCAATAAGTACTTTTACATTCAAAATTTCAATTTAATTCAATATTCCTATTTAAGATAGCACAACGTCCGTCGGGTCAGCTAGTTGGTTAATAAAAATTAACCTGAGTTACAAATTATTCTACCTTGGTACTAGTTAATCTACCATTTTTTATGGAAATCGGACGCTCCATATGTAATGGAAGAAGAAATCACTTCTACTGCTAATTTGGCAGGCGACTACCGTTAAACATTTAAATAAATATCCATTTCTTTATTTACAGTCTTTAGATGGATTTATACCCGGCGAAGATTATCCAGCATTCGAAGCGGTACCAAAGGGGTTATCATTCACCTGTGATGATAAGATACCAGGATATTATGCTGACATAGAAACTAATTGTCAGGTAATTGAGACCATCATCATGATCATCTTATGTAGAAGAAGATCCGTTTTCACTTTGTGAAAGCCCATACGAAAGTAATGGTTTAATTATTTTGGTGTCATGCGGGGTTAAAGGAAGTATACGTTACGTCCAAGTGGGAAGTACTATCCACTCTCCCTACTAAAACAAGTTATTGTTAAATTATTAAGTCCATTATTTTTATATACTATCATCATAAAAGTTCACTAAGACACTCCTAAAATGCGTTTCAACCTGTGGACTAAACATGATCAGCAGGCCTACCATGAGCTCTTATTGCGACTCAATTGAACATGTAAACGACGACCGCGAACCGCTTTCTTTTCGTACCATGAAGTGTGAATTGCATTGGGGTACTAATGTTTGAAAAGGATAACGTTATATGAACTATAGATAACTCTCTTTTACTCACATGTTCTTTGGACGAATTCCAAACGCTCATTCGGCAACGACTTAAAGCGTGTGTCTTTAAGACGTCAAGGTATGAAAAAGCAAAACAATTTCGTTTAGGTCTTCAATTGAGTCGCAATAAGAGTTCATGGTAGGCCTGCAGGGTTAGATAAAATTTTGTCAATTTTTGTTAGAGAAACTAGGTAAACATAAATTATGCGTATTCACGAATTGGCGGCTGTTTTCTTGCTTTACCTTATCTTTACTTTTTAAGTTTTCTGTTAAATATTGTATCTTATCTATAGTATAATTTTGTTTAATAAAATGTTTATCAATCTTGCAAGATTTCACGTTTACCTTTTAGAATTGATTTTTAATACTTTCCACGTCCTGGAAAATCGGTTTCACTAAAATTTTAATTAGACATATTAATCATTTTGATTATATTAAGTATGATCTTAAATTCGTATATTATTCCAGGTATGGCACTGGTGCGCGCCCAGTATCGGCGGTAACATGATGTACTCCTTTATATGTACTCCAGGAACTGTTTTCAACCAGAGGACAAGGGTTTGCGACTGGTTCTTCAAGGTAAAAATATTATAACACATAAGATTTTAGTTTCGAGTTCAACGTATTATATTGTTACCTGAGTAGCATTTATTACCTTAAACTCAGACCCAGTATAAGGTACCATCGCATCCCATCCATGTTGTACATTCTAGTACGCTGTTTAAGATAGCTATATCAAAATAGTAGTACCATACTAGTAAGACTAAGGTAACTGTATAAAAGTAATTAGTCATACTGGTAAGCACAGTAACAAAGATGTATCTAAGTATATCACATAGTAGGCGGAGTAAACTAACTACACTCAAGTGGTAGTGCCGTAGAAGTAAGCTGAATAAAATAACTGTATATACTTAAGTATCTAATTAATAATTGAAATTTAACACACAATTTTCAGTGAAGGAAAAAATTATAAGGGAACCTGCATATCTCTTAGGAAATCTGGGGATATGTGTAACCTACTAATCAATAATCAGTAATAAATTGAAGCAGCGTGGTAAGTTTAAGGTCTAACCCTTCTCTATGCCCAGCAGTAGGATAGTAATAGGCCGTTACTATAACCATTAAGCATTCATGGAATTTCGGACGTTGGTCATTCTAGTCTGTGCATTTCTTAATACTACTCTAAATCGCAGTTACTGAGTTTCTTATTTATTTATTTATTTCTTTATTGTACATACATATTGTTAGAAAAGAGAAAGAGAAAAAAAATTGCACATGTACAAAGGTGGACTGTTCCGTAAAAGGAAACTCTTCCAGCCCACCTTTGAGTGACAGAAGGAAAAGTACAAGAAGTGAAATACGGATATTGAAAAAAGAAAGGAAGAAAAAGAAAAATAACAAAAAGCTCTATACATAGAATGATATTTGCACGCTTGATGCAATATTGATAATAGTAGTTATTTTAATTTAACTATTTAATTTAATAATTAATTTTTGAATTTTTTTTACTTCAGATTGACGCAACATGTGCTATAAAAGCATTAAAGAAATGATAAGTCAAATACAAAATATTGAGTTCGATAGAAAAAATATTAGTTATCACGTATTATTTGTCACTTTTCAGGTGGACTGTCCCAATTCCCCAGGATTCTACGGAATCAACGAAGACCTATATAAAGACGAAGCTGGCAACTACATCGCTGGATAAAAAAACTAACAAGTGTAGCAATATATAAAACACAAAACAAATTTTTAATAAAAAAACTTAAAAGAAGCCGACAAAACGCTTGACTCTGATGTTTGTACATTGAGCAAGAAATGTATTTCGGTTTGATATGTCATACTATAATTATGGGATAAACTATTAAACCATTTGGTTTTAAGGCTAAATTATATGATGAAAATAATAAAATAATTCACTCTAAAGCTATACGATACAAATTATTCTGGCTGGCGACTCTAACAAGTATATCGTTTATTTTTAATTTTAATGTCAATTGACTTTCAAAAGTTATGATAAAATTATTTTGCTGTAATCCGCGATAAAGTAAATAAGATAAAGTAAATATATAATGCTAAATGCAGAGTGTAGAATTCGTTTTACATACCCGATTCGCAAGAAAATAAATCTCCACCACCGTTACCACAATACACAAGCACTACACACGTTCACTTTGACAAACTCAATCGTTTCACCTAGCAACCGAAGTATCATCAGGAGATAGACTCCATGACAAAATCCCAAAGCCCTTTGCGATTTTGTCGTAGACTCTAGCAAAACAATTTTATTATTACTTTTGTATTATGGATCTCCGCAAAGTAACGCATAATTCTATATATTTTTTTTAATAAGTTATATACTTTGCAACACTTATAATCTAATTGCAACCCTTAAGTTGATTCCCAAAATAAGTGAATCTCTTAAAAATGTGGACATTTTAATATTTTATTTGTTAAGATAGAGGTACAAAGTCGCCACCTCAAGTTTAATCATGTATTGATGGTTAGCGAGTGGAGTGCAAGCAACCATAGTCGTATATAAATTGTACGGGTCAAGTGACGGTAAGAACTGTTAAACTAGAATCAAGGCGACAGCTCTCAATAATTTAGCAAACGCGAGAAAATTATTTAAAAAAATTGCATTCTCCATATGTCATCAACGTCATGGGCTAGAGTTAAGTATGTGAGCAGACTATAGAACAGAAATTCTTTTGGGTTCGAGGAATATCTTCTGTAGTCTCTTGTTGGCGTCCATATATACAAAACAAAAATATAAATGATAATATTATTCACAAACAAATAATACTAATTTTAAGCACGCTCAATGTATCGCTTACTTCTACAAATCAATAACGTTGGTTTGATTTAAATCGTCTCGGAGAAGTATGGCAGCAGAGCAAATACGCTCTACACATTATCCGTTTACATACTTACAGGATCAATAAATGGTACATATCGCAACCTTTAGTACTATACTACACCAATGCTCCACACAAAATCATAACACACTGAAACTAATTTATAGAATTAGGCATTACTTTGCGGATATCCATAATACACAAGTAATAATAAAAATTATTTGGCTACATTATATATAATATAATTATAGCAAAATAATTTTTATTATTACTTTTGTACACCTTTCGGTAATCTTCAGTGCTTTTTCTATAGTAGCGTTCTGATTTTCTTACTTTATTGTAAATAAGTAAATATCCGTATTGCACCATTGCACAATAATTCAATGCGCTTTCCACCTCGCAGACGAAGCAAGCTAATCAAAACCAATATTAAAGAGAGGCACAGTTACTATCCCAATGATGGCTAAAGTGCCCTTACTCTAACAAAGGCATTTTAAAATGACAACCTTCTAATGCAAATCGCCAAGTCACATATGCTGTATCATAAAAATCGAAATAAAAAGAAGTATTAGTAAAACGCTGTTAAGTTCCTTTATTTTGATAATAGCAACGCTCAATTTCAAAGATTGCTTATAAACAAGTAAGGGATTCGTTATTATATATTACATCATTTCTGACTAACGTTGGTCACCCAAGGTATCGGAATAGCAACCAAATAAATGTCAAACAATGGACATAAATCGCAAGTAGAGAATTTATGATCGATAATGTTAATAATGTTTATTTGCAAAAATTATCCCAGTTTATTTCGTTTCTCTCTTTTTACCACGTCTTTTTCTACCTTTTCTAGTGTATAAAGATAAATTTTATTGACTTTCTTAAAACAATAGTTTATAAGTATAAATAACGTCACAAATAAGTACTTTACAACTTATTGTTAAATCGCACTAAATGTTTCAAATGGGGTCACGACATCATGACACAGGACCTTTCATGGACAGAATACTATATAGATTATTATTTAAGCAACACCTTGTCATAAGTTCATCATAATCAGATACTATATGCATGAAACTTTAGTTTTAAATTAGTTGAGAAAACTTACTATTATTTATAATTTATTGATATTTTTCGTACTATGGTGAATATTCTGTTTTTTTTTAATGTAAAAGGAGCTTCAAATTCGGACACTATGACGTTGTGAAATCGTTTTGGTATCTCTATACCATTTTTAAATTTCACATTCAAACTTTGCTCTTAGTTGCGGTATATATAGCTTAAAAAAGAATCATTTATGAATACTGTTTCATGCTAAGCTGGGGGTTTTATATTTAAGCCTACATATTTTGAAGTTAACGTAATAATCTAGTTTTAGTACAAAATTTTGCGGGGTCGAATGTAATTATAGCATAAGCAAAGTTGTATGAAGAACACTATTTGATATGAAATACCTGAAATACTACTAACACTTTAAGAATTTAATTTAAGGATATAAACGTAAAATAATAAATAATTTATATATATCCATATTTTTTTAAACTTAATGTTAATATCAAGTATTGGTAACACTTCTAATATTTTTTTTTTTGGGAATATTCAAGTACTTTCCAAGCTTTATGATTTAGCCACCTAGCAACAAAATATTGCTGACTGAAAACAACACCAGAGGCACAAAGTGACACTAACAAAACAACACTTTAATTTAATTTAAAGTTCTACATATAAAGTTTACACTACTAAAGATAATAAATATTGAACAAAAGTTATAAAGAAGATAATCGTAATTGCAGGCGTATTTTTCTTTCACAAGTATGACTTTTTAAATATTTGCCGTAATTTAGTCATTTATATTCTAAACTCACAATATAAAAAAGACGGTTATATAAATGATACTAAGGAATTTAATTTGCTTTATATAATTTGTAAATTTGTATTAGCATTAGAAAAAAATTAAAGATTAATATTAAAAAATCATGAATTTACAGTCATAGTAAGGTATTCTCATTTTCTTTATAAATTTCTAAGGACTCTATAACATCGAACAATAAATTGTTCGATGTTATAGAGTCCTAATGTAAACATTAATAGCTTTTCATTTAATGAGGTATATTTACTTTGTAGCTTACAGGTACCATGGTATATTCTATGGACTCTACTTTAATTTTCTGACTTTGTAAATAAAATGTAGCCAAATTAAGTAAAAGGTACTATAACTATAAAGGTACTATATTAGTAGTACTACTACTTACTACTATAACTATTTTATTTCGTAGTTGGAAGAAATTTCTATGGACATTTCAAAAATTCAGCAAATCATTTTAAGTGTTCTTTATTAAAAACCATATCCTCTACTGATTATATTATTTGGTATAATATAGTTTAGAAGAAACAATAGTTTTTTTTCATTCTTTTAGTTGTCAGTACAATAAAGGTTAACACCAAGGGTATTAATCGTAATAATATCAAAACATTATTGTTTTATCTACGGTTTAATTATTAATTTGATTAATTATAATCTAAGTGCACGATATAAATTAGGCGAATATCATTAAAATTATATTATATTATATTAAATCCAAAAATATAGTTTATTAAAAATCAGTTTCCTGCTTCGGCGATTATATATTTCTGTATTTCTGTATATAGTCTGTATTTGTAAATACCATTTCTATTTTTATAATAAAGCTTATCAATATTATTTTAATTTATTGTTTTAATTTGACCATAGCCGCGTGGTATCCGGCAGAATAGAATAGACCACCCTCTTTCTTACCGAGGTGTCGTAAGAGGCGACTACGGTATGTGCCGTGTGGTATCCGGCTGCATAGAATAGATCACCCTCATTTCTTACCGAGATGTCGTAAAAGGCGACTAAGGTAAGTTGACGTCAGGCAGGCGGTCGGTCGTAAAATACGTAGCCAAATCATATGACAACATGTTTGTAACACGTTCTGCTGACCCCACTTAGAGTGGGACAAGGGCAGGAGAATGATGATCATGTTTTAATTTGACCAGAACTCTTCTACTTTGCTAACATATCTCTATTATCGATAGTATTAGGAGAGGACGTGCCAAAATCATTGGCAATGGAATTAAATTACCTACTAGATCAATACGAGAGTAAGTATGGTTAACTCGAAAGAAATCACGTCGATGGTTAGTCTTAATCAAAGACAGACGTAAATGAAATTTAGACGACTAGTACTTGAACTCCAGAGAGTACAGTCAGTAAGTTAAGTACAGTAAAATACAGTGGAGCTACATAGGTCCGGTTTTGAAATTGTGGTTATCTTTTAATTAGACTCAGCTGAGCAGCATTCAGATAGTTATGTAAGATATTTTTCATCAAAAATCCCTCAAGAATATCTATAGCTTGTCGTCACAAAAAGTTCCATTAAAAATAAATATTCTTCTCAACTAGCAAAAATGACCCAAAAACAACAGAACCCTTTCATCAGGTCATCGCTATGGTCACGCGTACGTGCCAAGCATTATATACTAGAAAACTATACATTGCTATATTTTTGTCAAAAGATTTGAGAAACAAAGCTATTTCTCAAATCTTTCCACACTAAGAAAACAAAACAGCTAATGTCTCACAGCAGGGAAAATGTGGCATTCATAACAGGCATTACTACAGGGCACTGCCTGTTAAACAGACACCTGTCAATAATGAGAATAAAAGAAGACGCAGCGTGCCCAGAGTGTGGAGAAGAAGAAACGAATCTCCACCTTATGGCTGAGTGCCCCACATACTCGCTGGTAAGATGGGAGATACTAGGTAAGGATGAAATTGAAGAAGAAGAGCTATCCCCTTCAGGGATATTATAAGGTTCGTAAGAGCAACAGGCAGGTTAGAGCAGGCGACACTGTCGGGATAACAGTGAGACCCTTGTCCCAACATGAGGGGAAATGGGTGGAATAGTCCAGAATTGGAGCTGACCACCCGCCCTGTGCCGACAGGCGTCCCCGATTCTAGATTAGATTAGATTAGATAATTTGTCAAACCCAAACCAGCAAGACCAGTGATTTCAAAATAATAAAATTGCATGTAACTAGTATTTTTGGTGCAGTCTCATCCGAGTAAATGTGTTTTTTGCCTATTTCAATAAATAAATATGCAAAATCAGCTGCCTAACGTTGCAATGAATATTGCTGTGTGAGCAACCGCAATAAGTGGTCTTAAGCTGTACTCATACTGTGTTTTAGTTATATTTCTTTGTAATTATTTATATTATATTCATCCTTTTTTAATTTGTAGTCATAAATTATTTAGAACCATATTATTATTAAGCAACACTAGATTCTGATTGTCAGTTTTCACAAATTTCTTAAAGATTTCACCGACGCTAGATAAAAAAATTGATAGATTTATTTATCTACAATATCCGCTATATAATGCAGTTTGACTCGAAAACGAGTCAGTTAGTTAAAAATATTAGTAGTTCTGTTTGTTTTTGATTCAAATATTTCTTATATTCGTGCAATGAAAAATGTGAAGTTATTATTATATCTCTCCTCCCCGTTGAAAACTGTGGTTCAAGAATCCGCTATATATTGCTACGATGTTGTGGATTTATCAGTAATAATTAAAAACAACACCTACGTTAAATATTCTCACAAGATCAGTGAAGAAAGCTTTTAGTACATCTTTTAACACAAAAATAATAATAAAATTATTTTGCTATTATCAGCGATACAGTAAATAAAAAATATATATAGTGCTAAATGTATAGCTTTTAACACAATTTCATTCCTACTGTTAACCGTTGAGGAGTTCCCTAGTCTGGAACCAATCGCGGCACCAACATTAGGTTATGCTTATTATAAACATGTATTGTTATCGGGACTGAATCAGTATAAATACTGATTCAGTCCCAATATTGCTATAATATAGAGTTTTAACTCTATAATATTTAACTCGCAATATTCCACCTTCACACACATACACGGCAAGTTAAATAAAATCTTTTATTATGACACTTGTCACTTTCGATATTCAATTAGTTCCATAAATTTTAAATTAAGAGAATTATACCATTTTATTATTTATAAATATTATACATTTAATAATGATATTAAAAAAATATATTAATTTCCAGTGAGAACACAATCCTACTATACTCACCGCATTCGAAGTAATGGCGGACGATGTCAGTCCGTTTTAGCCTTCGCGCGCTGATGCACGTACGCTCAGCGTTCCGTTACACACAACTGTATTTGGCATAAAACCTTTTGCTAATATAAAACTGACATAATCTGTGCTGCGTGTATACGTGTTAGCAGTTCTTTTGTTTGACAGTTATTTTTTTTTATGCAAAGGTTTCACGTTTGTAGACAAAAAGTTAATAAAACTAAAAATTTTATGGATGATAGATTTCGTGCTTTATGATTTCATTTGATGGTAAGTGATGGCGCAGTCGGTTACACCTCTAGTTTTTGTTTATAATTTTAGTAATAAGTAAAACTGTTTAGAGGGTAAGTCGCAATCGTTTGCACCGGTTACCTCACAAGAGGTGGTCCTCAAAGGAGCGACCATAACAATATTCAGCTATCATTATTTAACTACGAAGAAATACTATGTCCTTTCCTTTATTCCATAAAATTTTCTTTGCCTGTCACTTGTGCATCGATTATTTGATGTATTCCACCAATAGCAAACCAAAAAAAAAAAACAGTTGAAACAAATAAATATCAATAGAATAATTTGTCATAAAGTATCTTTAAATTAAATCCAGAATTACTCACATTTTGAACATATATAGGCACAGAGAGCCCTTAACAAAAAATAATTGTTATAAACACACTCGCTGATCCGGCGGACGTTGCTATGCCATATAAAGTCATCCTCCTGCCTTTAAGTGGGGTCGGCTCAATATGTCCAAAATATGTTGTCATATGATTTGGCTACGTATTTTACGACCAGCCGCCTGCCTGACGTCAACTTACCTTAGTCGTATTTTACGACCCCTCGGTAAGAAAGAGGGTGGTCTATTTTACTCAACCGGATACCACACGGTGGGTCAACTTACCTTATTCGCCTTTTACGACACCTCGATAAGAAATGAGAGTGGTCTATTCTACCCAGCCGGATACGACACGGCATGTTTTGCCATATAAATTATTTCTAGTGTACATTATAAAAAAATGTGCAAGAAATAAAAAAATATATATGGGTTGACAACCCAAACAAACCCAACACAAAAGACAAACCCAAGACAAACCCAAGTAAGGGGTTTATGAAAAATAGATAATAGCCGATTCTTAGATCTACTGAATATGCATATAAAATTGAGTCTGCTAACTTACATTGTGAAACGAGAATTTCATATATATAATAAGATTATAAAAACCTCTGTTAGTTAATATCTAGATAATGTTCAACATACTTTAGTCTAAAATCTAAAACCTAATCCTTAACTTATCCATATAAAAAAAGTATTAGTAGTCATAGCCCGTTTCGCTAGACTTAATTTAAAAATATCAATAGTAGTATGACATTATCATGTCACCAAACTTTACCGGAATATCCGCTGAATCAATCTGAAGAGTGCTTGACAATTTCATTAAAATCGGTCTAGCCGTTTCGGTGTCTTTAAGAGACATACAGACAAACATTTTTATATACAAAATATATCCGTTTTCTAACTAAACAGCGTATCCTACGTATGACAGTTATGAGTTTAAAACTTTTATGTAATGACGCAACGTTTTTCGTAACTTTTATTTTGGTAATGCAGTTATGGACCTGTTTCTTGTTATTATTTTAGGTCGCTTGTTTCGATATGTGTGTTTCTGTTACTTTAACAGTAAACTGCAAGTTATGTTTCTCGAATGTTCGACCGTAATTCAAATTTTGGCTTACAAATTAATAAAAAAATATAAATTTGCATAATATTTATGCTAATTTATATTATGTATGTGTTATCATGTAATTTGCGTCATTTGTCACTGTTTCTAAAATATTCTTTGATATTTATTTATATTTTTATTATAGGAATTATATAATATAAATGTTAATTAATAATATGCGATTCAACCAAAAGGAGTTGCCGTGGTAACGGTATAATCTGGATAAAGCTGCATAAACATAGTTAGGTTTAACATTTCTTTTAAATCATTTGTATATTCAATACAAAACTAACTTGTAAATAATCTTATGACATAAATGAAAACTCAAAATAGAAACCGTAACAGAACTACTTTGCTATAATTCGTGCGGGTTTAAGCGAATGCAAGTAATGATAATGTGTACGAAGAAGGCAAAATTCACATACCTTACACATGCAGGACAAGTGGTGACTTTTCCTGCCTTTTGGGATACATGTCACCATATCTCCCAAATCTATTTTGTCGTGGAGCCTATCCTTCTGATTATGCTTCGGTTTCAGGGCGAAACGATTGTAGAGATTTTGGTGGTGATTGTGTGTGTTGCAATCTTTGAACAGCAATTAAAAAAACGTATACTTATAAAAAAAATATTTTATTAAATCCAAAAAGGTGTACAAATTAATCCGTTGGGTACCCACACAAGGAAGCTTGTGTCGTGGGAACCCGTATACGGTTTACAATTTTAATATTGAAGACGCTCTGTTAACATTTAGTTAAGCATAACTTATTCTAAACTCCATGGTACAATATAAATAAATAAAGGAAGTTGTTTTAATGTTTGTTATGTTTTATATACATTAAGTTTGTCTATCTTCGTTTTATATTTTTTTGTTAGTGTATTTTGTAGTTATTATACTAGAGTAGGGAAAAGCAAGCTTAGAACGTGCCATATTACAATATAGAGATATAAAGAAAAGCAAATGAGGGTGTATCTATCTGTCTCTCCTTTTTATATGGAATTAGACAAAGATGAAGTATACGAGTTTCTACTTCCCTCTCATTGTCTATTATGACACTCTCATTTAAACAAAAGAAGGTACCTATTAGATTATTTGCCTTTGACCATAGATAATACGCAATTATCAAAGATGAACTTAGCTAATTCCTAAATTTAAAATTTAGTGGTATTCTAATTACGAGTATACAGTAATTATATTAATGTGTCACGGAATTCCGCAAAGTGAAGCGCACCTCAGTTAATTAAATATAATAATTATTTGAACAAGTTCTCACGGCTAAATGAAAGTTCCTTTATTACGCCTTAATGAAGTTTTAATGGCCGTGACATGTCGCAACATCAGGATTGCAGTAATTCACTAATTCGCACAATGATTGCAAAAAGAGTAATTGCTTTTTTTAGTATATAAAGGTTTTTATGAGTATATTAGCATAGCTCCTACAGGGAATACGATTAAATTATTTATTTATTTAATGATTTATTGTTCAAGCTTGTTAATTCCGCACTAGGCGTCAATAACTTAACAAGTCCAAAAGGCACACTTTTTAGGGAAGCCATAAATAGGTTTACGTTGAAGTATACCCTTTTTTTAAATAAAAACATCAATAATTGGCGTAACTTCATAGATAAACATTGTGAGAAAAAAATATATAAAGGCTGAGAACAGCACATGTAGAAAAAGGTATAAAAAATCAACAATTAGCAATTTCAACTATTATATAATTCCTTCGAGTGGACAAAAATGATATAAATCAATCAATAATACATAACTCTGTATTTAATTACCATTCCTTTAGAAACCCCAGCTAGAGCCATCCATAAAGCATACACAGACCAACGGACGTTGGTACTATTAAGTCATTACGTCCGTTTATCAAGAACCACTATTGAAAGTGAACGTAAACTGTGTACAGATCAACTTATATTGGTCGTTTTCAATTCTGTACTTTCACCCGATGTAAGGCCGTTGGATCAACTGTTTGCTGCAAAGTAAATAACTTAACGCTATATGTGTTAGGAAAAAAATATATAGTCAGAACTAGAAAATGTTTTAAATTAAATGTTTTCAATTACACAGCTTTACCGATTGCGATTGCGTTGAAGGAAGTCATGAATTTATATTAATACGCAGTTCCTGTATTGATAATATGATTACCCAAGTATCGAATATACTACACGAAATTATTTTTTACCTCGTATAGAATAATGTTATTAACACTTAATATCCTACCACTTTTTTGTAGTGCGTCACTGATGTTTGCTGAAGCTCGTACAAACGATTTTTATGGTATTATGAGAACAAGAGCAGCATCAATGATGAATAAAATACGGGGAAGCTCCAACGGTATTCTGAAAATATTAAGTGAAAATTTGATAATCCGTTCATGAAGTACTGGATTCGCCTGCATATACAACAAAATGGATGTATTATCTGGAATTAAAAAATAAATAAATACTAAAAAATAAAAATGATCTATTAGGAAGAATAGAGCGCAATGAGAAATACTTGTACTATCCTGAGTTTGACATGAAGAGGATTGTCAATAAAAATAGAGGAAGTAACAGTGGGCGTAAAAAAGCGATATCCGATATAGTATGCATAATGTGTAGTAAAGAAATCTAAGATGTCCCTTTGATATTTTGATACAAAAAAATCAGCTTAGCCAGAATTCAATAAAATCACGAGGAAATATGGCAATAACGATAGAAATCACATAACTAATGAGAATAACATATTGGTAGGAGAAACCCTGAAATCCTGGAGAAGCTGACGGTTGTTGGTCAGGTCGTCGGGATAAGACCACGCGGTCGCTCACCTACCCGTTGGTCAGACCAAGTTAAAACGCTCACAGGCCTGCCAATTACCAAAGCTATAAAACTGCCGAGGATAGAAAAACATGTAAAACTATAAATATGTAAAAAAATAGTGCGTGAAGGTCAGAAATAATGATTCCATCTAGACACGACTTTCAGAAATGAAGATGCCGACTAAGAAGAAAGAAGAATGAGAATAAAAGTATCACTCATAGTCGGAATGCGAAAGAGAAAATAATCTTCATGTCTTCTTAAGTTTCCTATATACGATGAGATGTAGTGAATGAGGATGTTTTGGAAACAAAAAACCTTGTCAGTGTAATATCATCAAATTAGGACCAGCAATTGTTTAGAGGAGGTTACGCAGTCAGAACACCAGAATACCCAGGCTTAATTTACAATTGGAATGATTTGTTGTGGACTGATAAACCTTCTTGTTTCGGCAGTACCCTCATTCTGATAAAAAAGATGCGTACTCATCTGTGTGGATAAAACTATGTTTAGGGCATTTTGTATTGGGAAACTATGTACGGAGTATCACTATAACTGAACGAACCTGAAATCGGGGGACTTAATTGTTTCCGACACGAACGTTTCGGATATACTAGTGTAGCAGATCGAGAAATGTCAAGGTTGTATGTGACTTTTGTTTAAATATAGGCGTACTACTTATTCTGTTTATTTAGTTTTGCTTAAAATTTGGCATCCAAATTTTTATTTGAAAATTTTATTCGATGAAACTTTACGGTTTGAAAAACATATAAATTAAGTGGTTCGGAATTTTTATACAGAATCAGATCATTTTTAAGCATTAAACTGCGTGTAATGCTTTGTGATCCTTTGGTCTTGTCAAAGCTTATCTATGCGGATACCGCAATAGGGCGAAGGCTACTTGCTAGAACCAAAAATGTTATACAACGTATACAAAATGCTTGTGCCCGATACTGTCATAATATACCTGCGGGGGGGTCATGTTACTCCCTACATCTATAAAGCTGGCTGGCTGATGAATGAATTTGCCTCCACCCTTTCGCTGTTTAACTTTAACTTCTTTTAACTTTAAAACGAAACTAAAGTCACATTATATGGATATTCAAAGAACAGCCGTGTTAAATATGGAAAATATGGAATTTATTTAATAATATTATTATAAAAATAGTTCATTAAAATTTTAGCTTCAGCAAATTATTTTATATTAATCATAACAGCATTTTGCCCTGACAAATCTCATCAATATTGGCCCAGTGAATTTTACCCGTAAATCTTAAATCGCTATTACAGTATTTATTGAGGATAAGATTGAATATGATTTGAGATAAGATAATTATTTTATATTTTTTAAATGTCACCTTTACATAATAGTTTATAATTTTTTAATTTAAGTTCAACTGTGCCGTCTATGCCGTCATTTAGAGAACGGAGGCTACTGAAAATCAGCAATGGGTTTGCATTGCCAACCCTGTTAGTCTGAGTGGCTATCCCTTTCGCACCGCTAAGGATTTTTACTTAACAGGCACTTGCTATAATCCTCACGGGTTAAGCGAATGCATGCAAAGCTAATGTGTATGAAGCAGGAAAAATTTACGCACCATACACTTGCAGGACAAGTCACCACACGCATTCAAGGCGCCTCCACCAGCAAGAATGCAGCCAAAGCAACACACACAACCCCCACCACAATCTCGACGATCGGTTTGCTCCGAAACCGAAGTATCGTCATGTGGATAGACTCCACGACAAAATCGCAATGATTTTTACTTTGCTATAATAACCGAGATGTACATGAGTATGCACAAAGTTTATCAATTTGCGTATATATATGTACGTTTAACATATGCATAATTTTTATGACAAATTTCGGCGTTTTTTTTTCGTTTTGATTTATACCTTTGTTGTGTTGAGGTGTGTTGAAGAATAAAGATGTTTTTATTTAAATGCCTTTAATTATAATGTGTTTTTAAAACCTATTTGTATTACCGGTATACAAGCCTTAAATGTACCAAAATGACGTCTTATTGTTCCAATGAATTAGTCGCGTAAAACACAGGTAAACTTAATAATAGTATATAGATATTAACTAATATGGCTCTAGGTAGAAACATGCGCTATGAATATGACGTATTTTGATTTTCTAGAACTTTAATTTTATACTCTCGTTATTGTTTTCTCCTTAGGCTATGGTAAATTTGATTTTGAGTCCAGGCTACTCTAATAAGTGCAGACCTGCATCCCATACCGTTGCTGACCGTTATTGTCCAGTGCTTACCACATTATAACGGTATTAATAACAGTCTCTGAGGAAACAAGTACACCGGGTATTTTAACGAAAAACCTGCTCAAGACAAAAACAGCGAACAGGAAGAACGAAATGTATGTGTATGCAACGAAATGCTTTAGCTACCTGACACTATAACCTCGATGGAAGTAAAGACACTAGTCATTTTATAAATAACTAGCGGTCCGGTCACGCGTTGCTGTGTCTGTTTCGAGTTTCCCTCGAAACAAGAGAGATATTGACAGTTTAATAAAAAAGCTCTGCTCTGCTCGCCACCAAGCTTTACAGGATTATCGGCTGGCTCGAATTAAAGAATGTTTGAAAATTTCAATGTAACGATAAAGATACCAAAGTCACGGGATTTTAGTGTTAAATATAAATAATTGCTTTATAAAAGTTTTGTTAGAGTGAAAAGAACAATTTATGTCAGTACACCGTCATACTTGAAAATCTTGCTTATATTTCTTTTGGTTGATGACGTTAAAGTTATGGATTCTATGTGTACATATAGGATGTCCCATAATGAATGGATAACCTTGTATTTTTATTGATTTTAATTTTTTAATTGAAATTTAATTTTAAATTGAGTCGTGAATAGATCCACTATTAGGTGTTACAAGGTTTTCCATTCTTACGGGACACCCTGTATATGCCATGTATTTCATTTGTGTTCATCTCCCAGATATGTCAATTATATTAGGATTTATAATATTTAGTTTATACCGTGACAATTTTGTCAATATCTTGTACCCGCTGCTCATTTGTGATCGAATAATACACAGATAATATATATAACTTGTGTAACGCCTTTGGAAATGGCTACGTAACCGACCAGACTCAAGGGCGGCTTGCGAAATTATTTATTGGGTTAACTATTTGATATTGTCAGATACAAAGCTGATATGCAATATCGAGACATATGGCTATGAAATATAAAACATAAGTATAAGTCATGTTAGTAAGGCCAGGCCGGTCGTGAAATAACTAGCCGAAACATGTAGCAACTTGTTTAAAACTTGTTGTGCCGACACTTAGAGTGAAATAAGAGCAGGGGAATGATGAAGAATGATGATGAGCCGTAACATATCAATAACCAGCCATGGTTATTAACGAAAAAATTCGAAAAAAAAGAGATACACTTATAAGATCTATGATATATTACATTGTTACAATATGTTATAAATACAACCTGCTTCAAATAATTTCGTCATCATCACCCTCATCAACCTCCTGCCCTTATTCTACTGTAAGTGGGGTCGTCACAACATGTCACAATCATGTTGTCACATGATTTGGCTACGTATTTCAATTCCAAATAATTTGGTCAATAATACAAAAAACATTGTCGCCGTCAATTTGACATTTGGGCGTTTTTAGGCTCTCTAGATTATTCTGGGCTAACGAATGCACGGTTGCATCTACTGAAGTTTTATTCACTTACCCTATACGCTTTTAGATTAGCTATTAGATGCTGATATCTAGGCCGTGAGCTAGGCTTACGTGTCGTGTGTTGATGGCGTGTGTCTTGCCGAGCAAAAATAGATTGCACCGTCGGCACATTTTTTTTTGCGCGTTATAATATAGTACATACTGCTGGTTCGTAAAATTGGCTTTACCGATAAGAGCTACCAAGAAACTTGGCGGTTACTCTTTTTGAAATGCAATTCTTATAAAAAATTACATTTCGTCATCCCTATCTTGTAAGGTCGATGAGTAGCTAAATATATATCTCAATTGCCTTTTTTGGAATTAAATACTGCTTATTTTTTACAAGGAATCAGTTAAGTAATAAAACGCGGAAATACAGCTTGCATTCTTGAAATCATTCCACATTGACATAATTTATATGGTAACAGCTTTAATGTCAATTACATTATTCAAATTCCAATAAAAAATATTCATTATTCGAGTAACCTAAACAATTTTAAATAGTCTTACGACTGGTTCAGAAAACTGCTCCTATAGTTATCGTAAAAGTATATATAACTAGCTGTTCAGCCACGAGTTGCTATGGTAAAATTAAATTTCTTAACATAAATTTCTAATCTCATGTATCAAGGTACACACACAACTACATTACACTCACACACACTTTATCTCTCTCCCTCTCTCACGATCACATACTCACACTCCGGGCTCGCAACACAAACGCAATCTCGCAGACATATACGAAATTTTTGTTATCATGATTCGGATATAAGTATTATATCTGGCTTATAGCAACAATTTCCTTAAATTTAGATTATTGCATGATAAAAACTAATTCGCAATTGTAACAATTTATTTGTATTTTAATAATTATTGAATTTGTTTGTACTATTTTGGGGGGGTTGATGCTCGCGGTGCAGGGCGACCTAGTGCGAGCATCAATAGATATCTGTTGATTTCATTTATAATGCAATTGTGAAATTTAAATAAATAAATAAATAAGAAAGAAAATTCTATTCAAATTCTATGGTTGAGTCTAGTTTCGAAGTCCCTTCACACACAAAACTCGTCAATTAAAATAAAAATGTTCCGATTGCCACCAATCTTTACAGAATCGCTTGGTCTAAAAGTTGCCTGAAAATTTCTTTTAAATCAATCCAACCGTAATCCAATATAAAACTAGCTGACCCGTCAAATGTTGTTTTGCCGTATAAATTATTTCTAGGTACATATAAATTATATCTAATGTACATTATAAAAAAAGAATATGTTAGGGACGTCTCCTATCACTTAGGGGTATAAAAAATAAATAGTATCCGATTCTCAGACCTACTGAATATGTATATAAATTTCATAAAAATCGTTCAAGCCGTTTCGCAGGAGTATGATAATTAACCTTTATGACAGGAGAAATGTATATACAAGATTACGTTTATAAGAAACTTAAATGAATAGAACAGAGTATTTTTACACTATTATTGACTGGACGTACGACGGAAAGTCGCTAATAAAAACTAGTGGTACATAAAAGAGACTAATAACGAGATTTGTAAACATAGTTGACTGATTGACAAATGCTTTCAACATTGTATGGTTCGATAGTCATTAGAGGCATACCTTTTCCCGATCACAACAAATATTAAATTCTGTTTAGTTACGATTTGTATTACACAAGATACTTGCTCAACAGTTTTATCTGATTTATTATTCTTAATTATATACATATAAATTCGTTATGTTAAATTATAGGCTTAAATTAAAGGCTTGCACTGTCAAGATAGTGAGTTTTATCTACTTCATCATCATTCTCTTGCCCTTATCCCAGATAAGGGCAAGAGAATGATGATGAAGTAGATAATAGAGTGGGACTCTAAGTGGGGTTGGCACAACATGTCACAAACATGTTGTCACATGATTTGGCTTCGCATTTTACGACCGGCCGCCTGCCTGACGTCAACTTATCTTAGTCGCCTTTTACAACACCTCGGTAAGAAATAAGGGTGGTCTATTCTATACTGCCGGATACCACACGGCATTTACCTTAGTCGCCTCTTACGACACCTCGGTAAGAAAGGAGATCTTACTTTCGGTAAACTTATCTATTTAATCTTATCACTTAAAGATCAGTGAAGTTTATCTCATCACTTAAAGATAAATCATTTATCTACTTAAAACTATAATATACTAGCTGACCCGGCAAACGTTGTTTTCTAGTGTACATTATAAAAAAATAAAAAATTTAGGGGTCGACAACCCTTATCACCTAGGGGTTGTAAAAATAGACAGTCTCAAGTTCACAAAAATAGACTCAGACTTACTGAATAAGCATCTAAAATTTCAGGAAAATTGATCAACCTGTTTGGAAGGAGTATGTGATGACTAATATTGTGACACGAGAATTTGATATATAAGATTTATCTATATCTTTTGATATTCAAGCTTATGAAGTTTAGTAATTATAACATTAAATACCTCAGTAAAAAATGCAATGCTTCTTTGTTTTTTTTTAAATATGTTACTTGACGTGGTAATTCACCGATATTGTTAATAATAATTTTTTTTTCATTGTTGTACTTATCTACAGTGCAATAATTATAAGTATATTTATATATCTTAATTCATTTAAATACCTGTTTATTTCTATCAATATTATAAATCGATTTAAACTTCTATGTAAATAAAATCGATTGTTTGTAAAAAAAAACAAATTGGGCATTACTAATTAAATATATGGTTGGAAAGTTTATAATAATATAGATGAGTGGTTTGATAGTGATCACTCTTTTCCAAAATTATTGTTTATGTCGATAATATTTCAAGGTGTATCAGTATTTAGTACAGTCACAAATTCAAAGCTTCTATCAATTGTATAATTTTCAATTGATCACTAAACTTTGTTCTATCACACACTTTTTATATTGATTACGAATATTTGTTATACAAACATAACGGAGTCCACAAACGTTCACGGATTTCCCTAAGGTGTTATATAGATGCCGTATGTTTAAGTTCATGTATGATTTATTTTTTATATATTCTTTTTATTAAGCTATCTAGAATAGAATCTAAAAAAACGTAAAAAAATATTTATTTTAATTTCTCCTTAAGGAATTTAACTTATCGAATATTTATAAAGTATTCGTAAAGAAAAAAATTGTAAACTTTTTGTTTAGACTAAATAATTTGGCGTGCTAAAGTTTCTAATTAAATGTAATTGCGAAACACAAAATATATTTTTAATCAAATACACAAGCACTTTTGACTTCTTACGACTAACACGTCTTTGCGATTTTGTTGTGGAGTCTTCCCCTGATGATGCTTCGGTTGCGGGACCAAACGATTGTTGATTTTGTGATATTGAACGCCATCGCCACAACAATATACACAAGTACTACACTGCTTGTGTATTGTTGTGGCGATGGTGGAGGTTTGTACACGTGTTTTTACGAATGCTGCATATATCAGATGTGACAATGGTTAGTCCACTCTACATTTAGCATCATATATGTATGATGCTAAATGTAGAGTAAGTACAAAATATATTATATTTTTTACTTACTTTATCGCGAATTGTAGAATATATCTGTAAGTTTATTATTACTTTTGTACTAATACATCTTTTAAGAATAATTGCTCGGATTATTCAGTTTATTTTTTACAAAAAATCTATAAATTCTATAACGAAATATCTCTTTGCCGCATATCCGTAACAAAAACCTTTATTTAATTGTAATTTAAAGTTTAACTCGGCCCGAAACGTTTACTTTCACTCTTACGCAAAAGTAAAGCAACCGAGGTACCAACAGAATGCTAAATGCGTTTCAAATAGTAATATAGCTATTGCTTACTGATCAGCTGTGACCTAAGATTGATTTACTTAACTATAAATCAACAATTGATGGAACAATTGAGTCATTTTCCGCAATAAAATACAATCATTCTGTTATGATTAGATTTGCAAATTAATTGTTGACGTTTTTACCCAAAGTATGATTTTTCTGGTGAATAAATCTTTATGGGTACCAAAAAGTCCTAAAAGTGTCTTCTTTGAGGATAAATGCTGGTTTAGAGCAATAGGTAGTGAAGGGTTAATCATATGACTAGGCTTCTGAATCAACATGAGAAAACGAGGCACTCGTCTTCACTGGTAGAGGCATCGCGTAATATTAATTTTATTTAGTATAGAGAGACTATATACCACAGTTTACTCTTTACATGCAGGATAGTAGACAGTACATACCACGTGTGCACAGACAGTGTCCCCTACCGAAGAATTGATATAACTATTAATAATGGCTAAGTCTAATATCACTTATCAATAACAAGTTGACACTATTATCGCCGACTTAATAATCTAGGCCGATGATTATTATCAGAAACCTTAATGATTATAAAAATATAATTATATTTTATCACCTCATTCTTAATAAACAAATTATTTATATGAGTGTTATGAGGGAGCTTCCTAGGTATATATCAACCTCGACCAGGTATCGACAACCTGCTTAGACTAAAGCTGCTTAGACAAGTTGAAAAAATTTAGATTTTAAAGCCATTTTTTTAAATGATGTAGTATCTGTTGACATTATCTATTAGATACCTGATTTAATTTTAATTTATTTTAAAATTATGGTCTTTATTAGTATGAAAATATAAACATATTTTTATAAAACATATAGATATACATTTTTTACATACATACATTGGTGCAATAATTTCATATTAATTTTTGGTTTTGGAAGTCGAGAGCACCTTTACATTGAAAAAGCCGCAGGTTTACGATTCCTAACCTAGACGATTTCCGATATTGAACTTGGACCTGCAAAGTTCCTGAACACGTGTATAAAAAACACACAGCGGTGGACAGACTGGGATTTTGAAACACACATTTAATACTGGGCACATAATCATATGGAACTAATAATAATTTGTGACATAATATAATATATGTCACTAAAAACAATTTGTATCAAGTAGCAGGCAACTGCTAATCACGAAAAACGAAAAAGCGTAAGAAATGGAAATTAAACTATGCGAAAGGAAAACAATTTAATAGCATTGTCAGTTTATATAATCATCTCAAACGATCTAATAAGAAATCTTTTACCGTTCATAACAGTGATGAGTTTAAGTATATTATATACTCTTTGTACCTGCGCCTTTTTTCGCAATTTTATTATTAAAATACCCTCAAGTGTGTACTACCTGTAAAGCTTTAGTTGTACCAAATATAAATAATACCAAATATTATAAATAATTATTATTTTACACACGGTCGTCCGTCCCAAAGTGAGTAACTCGAAGAACCAACAAATTATTTTTTGAAAAAGTTGGCCCTTGGCGGGTATTAAGCAAACCGACATCCTTTCGGATTTAAAACATTATTTTGGATATGGATCCGAAAACGTTGTTTCTCCTCCTTTTTTTATGTTTAAACGAAACAGTTGTTTTTCAAACTAATGTTGGCCCTAATTGCTTTTATAGCGTTACAGGGCGGGAATGGTGAGAGCAGAAGCTTCATCGAGGTTGTGAAATGTAGAAAGTAGAATGCAGGAGCTCTACTACGCGTAGAGTCACGTCGGTCTTAGGGTTCTGAAGGGTTAATTTGTTATATGCCGAATTTCATCGATATGGCCTCGAGGCGAACTAGTTTGTGCGGGTTAATCGTCGCAGACCTAAAATGCCTGGGCTGTATTTAGGTCTTAAATAGGACTTGGTTGCACTTAAGAAGGCTAATCCTATGTGCTGTCTCATTCCGCTGGTGGGTTTGGGAGTGGTAACGCTGACTGCGCTGTATCACGTTGAGGGATGGTTTGTTTGGTGGTTGATGTGTCTCGTTCGGGTGGTGGTGTCAAATCTGGTGGTCCTCTTTGTCGCCGTCGCTGTCCACTTTGTACCACGGTGATCCTCAATCATGAAGTGGCGCAATGCCATGAGGGTGAACGTGAACAGATTTGCTTTTAGTCTAATATTCCCACCACCAATAGATGGCGTTAGTAAATTTATTCTGAACAGCAACCTGAATTAACATATGAAAGTTATCACATCTCATCCATCGTATAATAAACGCGTAACAATTAGAATTTACTACATACTGATTTCATAATCAAGTTAATATATAATAATGTTTTATTTGTTGCGGGCAGAAATTTGATTGTGAGATAATTTTAAATTTTTGATAAGCATGTTTATATTAATTAACTGTGGATGTAAGAATTCAAGTATTTTATATATTATATCACCATGTGTACATAAAAATATAATGTAAGATTATTTGAACAGGTGACATTTTGTAAAATGGTTATAGTATTGTAGCGCATTACGTAGAAAAAGTGAGTTAGATTTTTGACAAATTTCTAACTCTTCCCAGTAGGTAAGACTCTTATAGAAATATGTCATTTTATGTTTTTTTCCATCATAAGTAAAAGTTTCTTACGGTTTGTTTAATTTGTTTGTTTAATAGGTCGGATGTCTTTACATATTATAAAATAAAGCCCACAAAGCTGTTTGTAGTTACACTACAACACAACATACATGTTACCGATTTTCTCAGAAGCTACTGAACAGATTTTTGCACACTTTTTACTAAAAGATAAGTACAATTCATGCGAAAAGTTTGGATATATTCTCAGGAAGGCCAGACTAATTTTGATAGGACTTTCGCTAGAACAACATACATGCTTCTTTGTACCCTAGAATTTTCGCAATTACGCGCGGAAAACTTTGTGGCCCACCTGTGGGTACAGCTAGTATACACGTATAAATATTGTCATACAAAATGAACACAACCGAAAACAATATATCCTAAAGACTTCCCAAGACAGTGACACGCCCTACAAATGTCAAAAGTGTCATCTTCCATAATACGCTTCCGGTAGTTATTCGTCTTTTATAAGTTACGCAACTTACAACCTATTGTTTAAAAAGAGCTGAGAGCGCGTTGAAGTCTAAAGTTTAAAACCTGTTTATTTTAATTTTTCTAATACTCATTTGCTAGACGTTTTCAACTGTGAGCAAGTTTCTACTATATTGAAGCGATTTAAAAAAAGATTTGCATTTTTAATAAATAAATAATTCATATATAATAAAAAATATACATCGCTAATTCATAAACGGTTAAATTGCGTTTTCCTTAACAAGAGTGTGCGTGTTAAAGTCTCATGTAATTACCAATGTTTTTTTCTTTTACGTTTTTTGCATACGCCTAATTAATATTTACATACTATTGTGCATTACATATATAGTGTAGAAAATCAACATGAGGAAATCTGTATATGCTGAAAGATGTTCCAAGGCTCCTAGTAACTTGAAGAGAGAATATACCTTTGCCCAACAGTGAGGTTTAACAACATACTTTCTTAATATTTTGTTCTAATTAGATAATAGTAATTATTTTAGCACACTCTATCACTTTAAAAAAACTAAAAGTAGAATTTTAATCTTATATTAGAATTGTCATTAATTTAGATATTGTAAATTAAAATTACGATACTGATCTGAGCAAAAAATTTCTTTCAGAATCATATCTTGTATATCCACAGTATGACACTTGTCATAGGTGGTAGTAACCCTGCTATTTTATCTGCGGGTCTCGGGTTGTTTTCCCGCCGAGGGCTAACATTTTCTCCAAACAATTTGTTAGAGTCTGAGTATATTTTTGTATTTATTTGAAATTATATAAGTACGCCGTGTGGTATCCGGCTGAGTAGAATAAACCACCTTCATTTCTTACCGAGGTGTCGTAAAAGGCGACTGAAGTAAGTTGACCCGCATTTTGGTATTTGGCTGAGTAGAATAGACCACCTTCTTTCTTCCTAAGGTGAGTTGATGTCAGGCAGGCGGCCGGTCGTAAAATACGTAGGTAAATCATGTGACAACAAGTTTGTAACATGTTGTGCCGATCCCACTAAGAGTGGGATAATGGCAGGACGATGATGATGATTAAAATTATTTAACTACGTATATATTTAACGGTTATTATTATATAAATAATAGTTGCATCCACCATGGATGCAACTCTGCCGAAACGTCAAACCTTGTAAAAAGGTAACTCGATTTTGCCGCGATATAACCCGTTTATTTATATAATAATAAGTATGACCCGCGAAAGTTTAAAATTTACTATTTAACGGTTGTCTATCACCCTTAACCAAGGTATAAAGTTACCTACTTTCGGGACGGAGAATCGTGTATTTGTCCGATGTATTTATATTTATTCTTACATTACTTGGCGTTAATGTCAATTATCAAACGAACTTGTTAAAAATCTTATATAATTGCTAATATGTTAAAATGCGTCCGTCTGTACGTCTGTAGAAAGTGGTTCGCTCCGGTGCACACGATACTGTCCTGATGTCACGCACACCAATTATGTTAGTGACTCTTAGAGCGTTAGCCTTCGAGATATTAATTTCACGGTAGAGTTCTAATATAAGTTAGTCATTCCAGGTTGTATTTCCTATATACTTTTTCGGTTTACAATTCAGAAAACAAGCTAAGATCTCATAAAACTAAATGTTACAAAAATATTTAAGTATTCATTGTTTAAAATATAAATCATCTTGTTAAAAGGTTTCCTTAAACTTCTACGATTATTATATCTTTCAGGTTCATTTTACTAAATTTAATCAAAATAGAACAGAATAAATTGAAATCTATAGCTAATAATATAAATATCATAATTAGAATTCAATTAGAGTTAACGGCACATTTTGAGACTCGAAGTTGTTCTGCTTTTGAAATCTATACTAAATTATAAATTGAGACTCGAAGTTAATCTGCTTTTGAAATCTATACTAAATTATAAATGCGAAAGTCTGTCTGTTTGTTTGTTAGATTTTCACGGTTATTTTGAATATGGGAGTTCCATCGAGATTTTATTTGATAAATTAGAATTTGTTGTATTTTAATTAATAGCATGATTTCTTTAGGCGTCAGTAAAGATTTTTATTTTTGAATATAAGATTTTGTTATAGAACTAGTATATATAAAACTGTAATATTAACATATGGGATAAAATTACCGCTTTCCTTTAGGCTCAGAAAAAAGCAAATAGTACATATCGCAAGCTTAGTATAAAAGTGACCCAAATCAAAAAAGTTGTTTTATAGCCAATTGCAATAAAAAGTGGCACGCCGTGTGGTATCCGGCAGAATAGAATAGACCATCCTCCTTTCTTACCGACGTGTCGTAAGAGGCGACTAAGGTATGTGCCATGTGGTATCCGGCAGAATAGAATAGACTACCCTCATTTCTTACCGAGTCGTCGTAGAAGGCGACTAAGGTAAGTTGACGTCAGGCAGGCGGCCGGTCGTAAAATACGTAGCCAATTTATGTGACAACATGTTTGTAACATGCCAACCCCACTTAGAGTGGGTTAGGAGCAGGAGAGTAATGATGATTATGCAATAAAGAGTGGCGTATCGATTATTAAACTCCTGAGTGTAAAAGAGACCCATAGCTTGGAAGAGTGAGAAAGAAAACACTAGCTTTTTTAATAGTTCGTAGCCTGATGTTATAGATAGCGCTGAAATAAGAATTACAATTTATATAATTCAATTAAGCGCTAATTTGAATTAGGTCACTTTAATATTAAGCGCGCGGCGATATTTGAGCGTAGTTTGACGCCTAAGTTGATGTTTACGAAGTCGCGGGTACAAATGTTATTTAATATTTATAAAATAGAAACTTTGCAACAACACAAAATCTGATAATATTAAATGTCGCATAATTAAAAATTCAAATTACTAAAAATTTATGTACGTAGTGTACATTATAAGCGATTCATGTTTATTTTACTTATGAAAACGTACACTAAAAAGCAGCATGTTACTATACCACTGCTGGGCATAGGCGTCTTCTCTCCGTTTTTGTAGAGAAGGATTTGGCTAATAAAATTTTCTTACAAAGTTTGCTTTAACTTGTATTTTAAAAGTATAAAATATATAAGTATCTTTTAGAATTATTTAAAAAAAGAAGCAAGAACTCAAACGACAAACTCGGCGGTGAGACCCGGCGACTCTTTTGAGGGAGTCACGTATTCATACCCCGGCTAGGAACTAATTACTTTTTCTCTTAAAACTTGTCTTATTGATTTTGCAATTTATCACACGCTTTGCGGTAAAGGAAAATATTGTGAGGAAACCTACATATCTCTAGAGAATTCTTGGGATATGTGTAACCAACTAATCCGCATTAGAGTGGTGGTGAGCGTGGTGGGTATTAGGTTCTTCTTTTGTTCAAAAACACACATTTAAAAACCAAAAAAAAAATTCAAATATCTAAACGTAACCTTAGTCGGCCAAGACTAATTGTTGTCCCAAAAAGTCTTACAAACTATGTCAAAAAAAATATCACGTATGCAAGAGCACTACTATTTAATAAGTTACCATCAGATATTAAACATGTAAGCTCGTTCAACAGTTTTAAAAAACTTCTCGCGATTCACATTTTAGAGAATTGCGCTAAATAAAGTCAATTACAACTGTTGAACGAGCAGGTCTTTTGGTGACCACCTGAGTTTTTGTAATTAGTTTATATTCTCATATAAGTGACCATTGATTTTTTTTTGAGAATAAAGCATTGAAAACAAAAAATCAAACAGATTATTGTACTTTGACACAACATGTTAACCTGTTTCGCAAACTATTGTGTAAGTTCGTTGTAAAATATGGGACGCTTAATAAATAGAAGTTAAATATTATTACTTAACTAATGGATTAATTAATATATGTTACTAGTTCACGCTGAACAGGTTTTAGAATAGTTATCAACAGGTTGTATAACTTGTAACCTGGCGATCCTACTTTAGGTCGGCAAGTTTTCTGGTTATGCCAGTAGAATTATCATTCACAAATTTTACTTTCAAATAATTTAAAGAGTTGTTGTAATGATTTCATAATATTGTAATTTATTTTATAGTTTACAAGCTATTACTACATAAGTCATGTATGTATGGAATGTTCTAAAAATGTTGCTAGAGTTTCCGTGTAAAATCACCAAACTTGTTCTTTATATGAAAAAAATAAACAAATAATTCTCCAGAATTATTCATTTAAGATTTGCTTAATGGAACCTCCATTAAAATTTAAATGTATGAATGTTTCATGCATTATCTCTTTTCTTGTCTTCTTCTCCTTTGACTTTTGAACTCCTTTTTAAGAGATATTATTCCGACTTCGTTTTTCACTTTGCCTGAACACTCACACTGGGGCGAAAATCTACGTTTCATGCGAGATAACAACAGTTTGAAGGTTCGAATACCCTAAATGCGAGATTGAAACAGTTCTTTTTAAAAGCACATTTCTTGCAACAAGTGTTAAAAGGTATTCTGGTATTCTGTATATCAAGCAGAATGTATAGGTATAATCAGAGCAGCTCAAGCTGTCAAAAACAGAGGGGTAACAAACTGTCGAATCAGGATCCTCTCTGACAGTGCTGCTGTACTCCAGTCCTTAAAAAAAGTAAGGGTTACATCGGGACTGATAAAAGAGTGCCACGAGATCCTGGAGACTATCTCAGTAGAAAACCAGGTGGTACTCCAATGGATCAAAGGTCACAGCGGTTCACTGGGAAATGACGCAGCAGATGAACTAGCCAGAATAGGCTCAAATACCACGGTCGAAGGACCTGAACCTATTGTCCCATTACCCTTTAGCCTATTAAGATCATGGCTTAGAGAGATGACCATGGTAACCCACAATACACTCTGGGCAAACCGGACCGACTGTAGGCAATCCAGAGACGCAATGCCGTCCCTGAATCCTCGCTTGACCAACAGTCTTCTTCGCATGAACAGACCCAACCTGCGAAGAATGATAAGCCTTATCACCGGCCATTGTCTGCTAAATAAACACCTGTTCTATTTAGGTGCGACTGACAGCCCCATTTGCAGAGGATGCATGAGGGAACCGGAAACACCATCTCACGTCATGCTATATTGCACGGAGGTGGCAAAACATCGGGCGAATATCCTTGGCTCACCGAGGACATTGCAAGAAGCCTTTGGTGCTCCGTCTGGGGTCCTTGGCTTCTGGAAAGAGCTTGGCTGGCTGGAGTAACCAGTCCGCTTTCACCCTCACGCACAATGGTCGCCAAAATGCGACTAAGTGCGGAAAACAGCCCGCCAACAAAGAAGAAGAAGAAGAAGTGTTAAAAGGGTGGGTCTTGCCTCTTCATGGAATAGTCATGTGACCCATCGATGTGTCACGCCGCCACACGGAACAGTCAAGTATGACCCACTAGTGGGTCACGCCCGGCGTGAACGTGATAATTACAAATGTACAAGTTTTTTATTCGTGTAGTACGTCTGTCTGGTATGAAAGCGTTATAATGTAATGTCATAATGCCATATGGTAAGTAGAGAATCAAAGAAGATTGCTTAAAATCAACGATCATTTATAACTGGTTTTTAATAGGAAATGCAAAAGTCTTGTTAATTTCTTGAAACTTCGAATATAATACATATGCATTAAATTCGGAGATTTTCATTAAGGTGATTTGTAACTACAATTTGTTGATAAGGGATGTATTAATATATTTATTTAAAGTTATATATTGCATATTTACTATTTGTATGTCACCTCTTATTAAAAGTGTTAAGTTACTTTGGGAATGGATATTTACTTTATTATTGTAATCAATTAACTTTATGAATGTTTGTGACTGACAAATAAACCTAAAAATATATTGCTACCATCGAAATTTTATCAGTAAATTGAAGGGCTGTCTCGTTCTTAAAACAGTTTTGCTAGATTACGTCTCACATGGTCTTGTTGCCATATCAAAGGCGCTTTCGTCAGATTGCATGGTCTCTTGCCATCACCTCAACTTACCACGTATACCATAAAAAATAATGGCCAGAACTGCTTGATGGTATCGTTAAGAGAGCAATATCAATATATACTCGTGTTATTGCAACCGAATAAAGTTAAATTTTATTTTGTAGCTTTTCTAATTTTCTAAAAAAGGTCAGACAGTGTGTTTGAAATTGATGATTAAGTCATGCAAAGTTCACAACCTTCAACTTTAATATGTTTTATCATAAAAGTGAAATACCGCTCACTATACACGAAATCTTATAAGCTTAAATTTCTGTTTGCATAAATATTTAAGAAGAATTTTAGCGTAGTTTTATAAGTCAGTGAAAAAAAATCCTGGTTATTTGAAAACAAATTCCCATTTTTATCGCGAACTGTATAAGCTTAAATTTCTATGTTTGCATAAATATTACAGAAGAATTTTAGCGTAGTTTTATCAGCCAATGAAAAAGAATTCCTGGATATTTGAAAAAATTCCCATTTTTCCTTCGGAAACGGTAATTGACTGATTTTAATTAAATTTCAGACAGTTTTTAGATTGTACCAGCGGACATATTCGAATTTGATTTTGACGCAGTGGATAACCCTGTAAATTTTGGTGGCGATCAAAGTTCGCTGGAGAGATCGGGTGTATTCGAAAATAGATTGAGTCTCAACCACGTATGGCTCAGTCTGGTTTCTAGCTAAAAGGAAAATAGTCATAAACCTTAAAATTAATCACCGTCATAGTTGATCTCTAGTTCGTTAGATGTAATAGAATGGATATTAATATTTTCTAGAAGTTTCCGCGCGGGACGACCTTGTGTCGCCTAAATACCACATTTCTTTGCGTCACTATTTTGATTACGGCTTATTGAGCTAGTCAATGATTGTGGTTAAGTGTTACCTCATTGTGAACCCTTAAAGAGTTCCTATCAACGTCCACTTAGCAATTGAGCCTTCTTTATTAAAAAAGGTATCCCTTTGTATCCCACTACTGGGATAATGTCATCTCTTTACTTTTGGAAAGGAGAAATGGAAGTAAAACCTACTTACTACACTGTGTGGTATCCAGCTGAGTAGAATAAACCAACCTCAATTGTTACTGAGGTGTGGTAAAAGGCGACTAAGTTAAGTTGACGTCAAGCATGCGGGTGGTCGTACCTAGCCAAATCTCATAACAACAATAAAAATGATGATGATGATAATGAATTGGAATTAAGACAGACTACGCTGCTCAATGCGGTCGCGGATCACATGTTTCGGGAATTCTCGAAAGATATGAAAGTTTTCAGACGTTGTTTTCTATCATCATAAAACGCGTGATAAATTGTAAGTATCAATTGGGCACATATCTTTTTAAATACAACTCATTGGTACCTAACTTAGGCTTAAACTCGTGACCCCTTGCTCCACTTGGTCTTGGTTACACTGTCGAATTATTATCTCAGCCATATCGTAAATAGAGCTTTTGTAAGGCTCAATGACCAGGTTTTGAAGAATTGCCGGAAAGGATTTGTCAAAGTCTGGTTTCAGGCAATTCGCACACTAAGGTCTTATCTAGAAAATACATTATTATGTTTCATAATAATAAACAATTTTTGAGAATGGATGGATTCGTCATCTAAATCGATGGCAATCCCCTGTTCCACACAGATTGCTTTGGAATTTCCATAATAGGTTGTATATTCTTGTGAATTCAACTGATCTTAGGATGTCCATTCTGTGATTCCGATATATTTATACTGTATATAATATTTATATTGATCTCATAGTTTAATGTTAATAAGAAAGCATTTTATTATTTTTATTGAACAATTTTTATTATAAATATAACAGAACTAACTACTTTGCTATAATCCGCACGGGTTAAGCGAATGCATGCAAAGCCAATGTCTATGAAGCAGGCAAAATCTACGCACCTTATACATGCAGGACCAGCCACCACATGCACCCCAAGGTGCAATTCACCAGCAACAACGCACACAAAAGCAGCACACACACCCACCACCACAATATCGACGATCGTTTCGCCCCGAAACCGAAGCATCATCAGGAGGATAGGCTCCACGACAAAAATCGTAATGCATGCAATGTTTTGTATGCGTTGTTGCTGGTGAATTGCGCCTTGGGGTGCATGTGGTGGCTTGTCCTGCATGTATAAGGTGCGTAGATTTTGCCTGCTTCATACACATTGGCTTTGCATGCATTCGCTTAACCCGTGCGGATTATAGCAAAGTAGTTAGTTCTGTTATATTGCTTGTAATATGGAATTCCGCAAAGTAACGCCTGCTTCTATAAATCATTTGTTATAAGTGTTATGTAAAAGATTATTATTGTCGTACTTTTAGACTAAAATCTCCTGTATTTGGAAAGATATACATAATATACTTCTTTTCTATCTTCACTGGCCCGCAGTTGGCAGTGACCCTGTCGCCGAGGACCAACATTTTCTAACAAAAATTTGTTGGTTCTTTAAGTCTGGGAGTACATTTATTTCAGTATGTATTTAAAATAACAAAAGTATATATTTACCACCTATACAACACCCTTAATTGTATAGTAAAAACTTAATTGGGGGATGGACGGCCTTTCGTGTAAGTGTCCCATATTTATTTATTGTGTGTGCGGATCTAAACTACCGACCCTGCCAATTTTCACATCAAGGAATACCGATATGAAATACCGTGAAATTATTGTAGAATATATTTAAGTAAAACTTTTGTGCTCGCGTGACTGTAAAAGGAACTTACATAATTGGATGTGTTAATTAAGGAACTATATAAATAGGAAGTTCTTAAAAACATAATTTATACGAAAAAGGAGGAAACGATTTCCGACACGACACATATTTTCATTTGTATGTTAATAGGCCAAGCTTCGCTAGACATGCGCGGACGAACAGTAGGTTAATTTGATGATATATACTTCCACTGACCAATGTGTTATTTATGAATTGCGTAATGACAGGTTTGCAAATACCTATACACGTATTACGAGTCCGAATCATGGTATATTTTATTAGGTTTCTTCATTTATGCTATGCCCGAAGCTTTGCCTGCGTGTTAATCAATGTCACAAAGATTTTCCGGCGTGAATCCTTATCCCGCGGCAATTTAACCGTTATTACCGGAATTTAAACTTTATAGTACATTACTATAAATTTAAACCTTTCTCAAAAACTGAAGTATTTTTTATAAAAGACCGTAGAGAAATCTGTTCGGTAGTTTTTAAGAAAATCGACTACATACAGACAGCTTATTCCATGTAGAACACCACTCTTACTAGTATATTCCATGTAGAACACCACTCTTATCTACAATAAATAAAAATGCATCGTTTAATGTGTTGCTAAGCAGAAAACTCATTGTGGCTTATTTTTAAAAATCAAAATAGGAACAAAAGCTCGTTTATTTTTCCCTTAAAATTAACAGTTACTAAATTATATATATATATATATATATATATATATATATATATAATATATATATTATATATATATATAATTATATATATATATATAATTATATATATATATATATATATATATATATACAGTTCGCTGGATTGCAAGTGTACTATATTAGTAACGTTTTATTATTTTGTGTAGATTAAACAAAAAACAAACGTAGATAGCACACGAAAATGTATTTCTCTTAAATCTATGTTAATTACTTCATTTTATACGTATTTAAATTATGAAAGTATAACTTTGCGTAATTCCATAGTACATAATCGTAAGTAATGATAGAATCGATAAGATAGAATTATTACTTTCATTTACATATTAATTACTGAAATGATTTTACCCCTTTTTTCATTATGGAGCTTCGCAAAAAATTTAGCTACTTATTATAATGAAATAAATTATAATAAGGATTTTTTTACATTCCTGCGAAGTCTAAAGTAATATTTTAGGAAAAACTTAAAAGTGGATAAAGTAAAAAAACCTATAATCATCATGATTGCTTGACCTCCGCAATGAGTAAATACGTTTAGGGTTTTTTACCAAGGTTCTGTTTTTCTATGTCTAGCGGCAGGTACATTTCATAAGCTCCGTGTTTCAAATAAAACAAGCAAGCAACCCAATCGGGCGAGTCTTATTTATGCTAATGCAGGTTTCTTGCCTTCGCAATTGCATTGTCCGATGCACGCAATCTCTTAGTGCGGCCTTAATTCACAGCAACGTGGGACAGTGGTTGATACTACTTACTTTTTCCCATTTTTATTTCGAATTAGTAACATATTGTCCAATCTTTAAAGGTTGGGGACGAGTGTCTCCTTTTGAAATAACCAAATGACTTAAGTACTAACGATAGAGCCCAGAAACTTAAGAAGCGTTTGGAGATTATCCTTTTTTTTTTTTACATGAGGAAACCCGTCATGGGTGCTGCTTTCCGTGGGGGTGAAAGCAGTTATGCCGGACTCCTACCGGCTAAAACCTCATGGTGTTCCACCTTGCTGCTTGGGGACGAGGGCACAGGAATACTGAACGCATCACTTCTACACCCTCGTCAGCAGCGTACTCCTGCTAAATTTTGTTGAGCCTGGATAGACCCCTGCACTACAACCGACGCATTGGGAACACTTTAACGCGTCGGCCAACTCTAGGATGTTCTCCAGCCAGAGCGTCGAATCCCCCCCTATTCGACGCCCGGAGATCCTCATCAGGGTGGTAGTCGGAGATCTTGGGCGCGTCGTCTTCTTCCTGCTCGCCTACGACGTATTGGGTTGGAAGAAGTTACCTGGAGATTATCCTAACGGTGGCTTTTATAATAAGTATATGATAATATAGGTTTAAATCTCAGATTATATCGGGCACTGTTTAGTGCAGTGTGTACTAGACAGATAGGAAAACCCTTTTAGGGTAAGAGATACACGAAAATTGCTTGCTTAAGCGCAGTTTGATATTGAATACAAAAATATTAACAGGTATAGTTAACGAATTCCTTGTTACGATCTTTCAATTCTATTCAAGTAACATGTTTCCCCTTAACTTATAAGATTACTGTTATTTTTTTGTGAACTGAAAATGTTAAGTATATTGAATAGGATATTGATTTTGTATCGGCTTATAATGTGAACTTGATTTTAGTGGTTAAACTATGACTGGTTAAAACGCTGTTAAATGTGTGGTGGGAAGCCCTGAAAACCGATTTTAGCACGGATCTAAAATATATGTTGGCTTTTAAAACATACTGCGGGCTGTAACTCTTTCTTCAACCGACTTAAAATATTTAAAACACTCGCGCGGAAGCATCCAAATGCATAAAACACGACCTAAGGCGCTAGCACGTGATTGGTCTAAGTGGCTAGGACCCATACAACGTTGTGCTTTGTAATAACTCAAATTCTTTTAGGGCACCCGAGGCCGAGTGTCCATATAGGTCACTTATGCGCTTCGCCCGCTCTCTTTACTATAGAACGGCGGCTGTCGCGACGTTCGGTCGATATGATGAAAATTTGACTTTTTTGTTTATGGTCAGAGCATCAATTATAGATGCAAAAAAACATAATTGCGTAACAAAAAACTTTTATTTGCTGAAATATTCAAATTTTAAAAATTATTCATTTTTGATGACTGTTACAGGGTATACAGACAGACAATGTCACATGTACATACCACTACTTTAGAACGTTTCCTTGTCATGGTCACCCTATTCCCCCACTACATAGTCGTTACAAGAGTCGGCTAGTGCAAGCCGAGAGGTTGGAAAGTGTGGTTGGTTCTCTGTAAATTTATGTGAAGTAGTGAAAAAGTGCTTTAAGGTATTTATTTATTAGTGTTTTTATCACATGCAACACTTTATACTTCAAGTTGCGATAGTAGACTTATTCAGTCATAAAGCTTTACCGTTACTTTTTCTACGCAATTATTAATCACCTTTTTTCTTTGAAGTGACAAAGAATCGATTATACTAATTACAGTTTTGTAACTTGTCGCTCACATGTTTGTAAATTTTGATTAAGCGATGAAGTATGTCTATATTTGCGGCCAGTTTCCGCTCGCTTCTTTTGAATTTCTCACAAGAATTTATTATCTCCCTTTAAGTTGAGCTCTATTCATATTAATATTTATAGTTTATTGTAGAAACTATCAATCATATATTATATATCGCGTTACATATACGATACATAAATAATGCCTAAACATATTAATAAAACCATTTCAAAATAACGAAGCAATATTTAAATAAAAAATTAATTATTTGCTAATGAAGTTAAGTTTTAATAATTAAATACTTACTTATATTATTATTGTTATTTTTGGTAAAGCTCGAATCTCACTGATAATGATGAAATCAAAGAAAACATAAACTTAATTAACATATTGATAAAAAACCTTTTTTCATAAATTGCAAAACAAGATTTTTGAATTAATATTATGTATTAATCGTTATTTATGCATATCTCTAAAGAATTCTGGAGATATGTGTAACCTACCAATCCGCATTGGAGCAGCGTTGTAGGTTTTAGCTCCTACCCTTCTCTCCAGAAACGGAGAGAGGAGGCCTATTCCCAGCAGTGGGATTGTAACAGGCCGCTACTTTTACTTTACATTAATCGTTATTACTTAATATAAGTTAACTAAATATAAATTATAATTAAAAATAGTTTGAACACAATGTTAATTTTTAACTACTTTAAGTTAATGCTAGTTATACTCGTAAGTCTAATCGGCTCGAAATCACGGGCAGGTGAGGTTGGTAATTGGAAGAACGTTAGGTAGCAGTGACTTAGATCCTGCCTTAGATTTTGGAAAATCAATCACACACAGACAGCTTTTGGAAACTTTGTTTTATAATATGTATTTATTGATAAAGATACTGCATGGTTGAGCAAGTGTCTGACGAGAGTAAATTATTAATAAGGTATATAAAAGGCATGCCCGAAGCAATTTATCGAGCGACATTCTCTTTATTGCACAATATTCGTTTTAGTTAACTAGGCGAGTCCTGTAATAGTTCTCATATATCTTCAGGTCTTAAATTTTACACTCAAAAGTCTATTAACCAATGGTTTATTGCTGGTTTGTTAAACGTTATTTTTTCTTTTATTATATCAACTTATAACTGGTAGCAAAAGGTGTTTATAATCTTCTAAACATATTATAAAAAAAAAGTTCCCAAAAGCTGTCTGTATGTATGTAATAGATTTTCTCAATATCTACTGAACAGATTTTGTACGATTTTTAGTAAAGTGCAATTCTTGAGGAAAATTAAGATTAATAGTACATTACGATTTAATCCCCGCGGGGTCGGTATATACGCGGGCAAAACTTTGTGACCCACTAATTATCTTACAGGCGAAGGCTTGCACAGCTATTAATATAAAAAAATAACGTTTGTCTGTATGTCCTTTATAGATCCAGAACAAGCTGGACCGATTTTAATGAAATTTTCAAACAATCTGTATAATAACCCAGCGGGTCATCCTGTAAAGTTTGGTGGCGATCAGAGCATTTTTTTTTATTGTCGACTTCGGTTTTGATGGTACTCTAAGCCAGAATGAGCCACAACAACGCGTGGTCGAACCGCTATTATATTTATTTATATTCTATTCAGTTATATACCGAAATGTTCTCTGAGAGTGTCTTAATATATTATCTAATGTGCAGTGCTGGTGATGTGTGGTGATGAGGCTATGGTCTCATAGTATTTTCTAATCTTACATTTTATTCACCAATTTAATGTCAAGAAAGAAATATTATTACCAATATAAGTTATTATATATCTGTAACATTTTTCAATTTGTGCTAAGCGCTTTGTTCAAACATATCTGTATATAGCTCCTAGAATAAAATATAGAATTTCAAACCCGAAAGCAAACAGTTACAGCTAGTTTGGAGCTTAAAATAAGGAGATTAAGAGGATTTAGAGATTCATATTCCTCATTGTATAAAATACAATATGGAATATGATTATAAAAGAACATCTACATACAATAACTATCTTTAATCTATTTGTGTAAATAAACTGACTTTAAATAAACTGACACCTATCGAGTTTACTTTGCTGAGCAACGCACTTCAATTAAATTTTATTTGCACGCTGGCAATTTTACCGAAAGCCGTTGGTGATCAAACTATAGTAAAAGTAAAGTAACAGCCTGTTACTATGCCCACTGCTGGGCTAAGGCCTCCTCTCTCCGTTATTGGAGAGAAGGATTGGAGCTAAGACCTACCACGCTGCTCCAATGCGGATTGGTAGGTTACACATATCTCCAGAATTCTCTAGAGATATGCAAGTTTCCTCACGATGTTTTCCTTTACCGAAAAGCGTGTGATAAATTGCAATTATCAATTAGACACATAAGTTTTAATAGAAAAACTCATTGGTGCCTGCCCGGGGTTTGAACCTATGTCGTCTCTAGAGAGTCGCACGGTCTCACCGCTAGGCTATCACAACTGCTCAAACTATGGCACAAAAAAATGTTTTCAAGTGATAGGAGTTCAAAGCGAGCCGAGAACGCGTCGAATACGAACCGCACTTTGGATGACTATCAACGTCTACCGACGAGGGCCAGGTCCAAAAATCAATGATTTGGTACCCGAAAATCGTAGATTGAAAATTAGAGACCTCGCTGATAGTTTGAAATATCATTTGGCTCAGCCTAAACCATTTTTAAGGATGTTAATGTCTTAAACGCGTCAAGTTTAGATTAGTTCCAAAAACGCTAAATTTTTGGAAAAAAGCGTCGCATCAAAAAAATCGACTCATATCGTTCCGCAAGCATCGTATTTGTCTAGGTTAGTTCCGTGTGACTTCTGGCTATTCAGAAAACTCAAAAGGCCAATGCCGGGAAGCCGTTTTGGCACGATTGAGTAGTTAAAAAGCGAAACTCAGAAGGTCTTGAAGGCTCTACCGAAAAATAAAAAAATCCAACTGTTTCGGCTACTAGAAAAAGCGTTGGCAAAAGTACGTTTTATCGGACGTATTCACTTTGGAGGGAATGAAATTGATTTGGTGGAATAAATAAAGAATTTCCATTTTATAACCTTACTTTTTGATCACAATATTACATCATTACATGATATTAGAACAAAGGTATGAGACTTATCTTTTTAATAGGCTATTCTACTTTTATTACTACAATTTTCCCATTTACTTAATAATAGGTTAGTTTATTTCTATTTAAGCCACCATCACTTACAATCACGTGTAATCTACAAGAATTGCTTACGTGTATATAGTTAGTTACAAAAATTAAAATTACAGTCTAAAATTATAAATGCAAGAAATCCAAAACCAGGATACTGGTATATTTAAAACCATCTTGAAATTCTTTAAAGACTTTCTCTACATATATCTGAAGTTTGTTATATATGCTGTAATAATATATATTCTGTTCTACTATTACGACTTGTATATCGCTTAGTTTTTTTTAGTGTTCTAGAGATAATTATGTGAAGTGTTAAGTGTGGACTGAATTGAGTTTTAAATGTACTGACTTGTTGGAGCCCTTCTAGGAGATTCTTCCCGGACACTCTGGAAGGAAGATTAGGTAAGTGTTTTACAACCACTAATATATAAAATAACAACTTCTTAGTATCCCATTACTGGGGATAGACCTCCTCTCTCTATATTTTTTGACTAAAACGTTGGATGAATGGTATCATAGCTGAGCTATCAGAGCTTTAAAATTTACTTATAAATAAGATGTTGCGCGAAAATGATTCAAGTCAGAATCACAAAATGACAAAATAATCCAGCCAAAAATATATAACTGGAAAGTAATAATAAGTAATGGGTGACAATGGAGCTTTGCTCGGTATTTTTTTAGAAGATTTAAAAAAAAATGAAACATGAAAAAAAAAATATTTTATTTTCACCGCCCCATTGCCCAATTGAGCTAGTAATGACATTACATATGACAGCGTAATAAATCTTTGTATTCCTTTTATATTTTAGCAGTTTTCAATGCCTGAAAACACGGATAAACGACCCTTTTTTTAAAAAAAAAATAAAGCTAGATCGATTTATCGGCCCCGAAACCCTAACATCCCAAATTTCATAAAAATCGTGCGAGCCGTTTCCGAAATTCAGATTTATATATATATAAGATTAGCTCATTTAAATATTAAGATATGTTGGTGTTAGATCTATATCCACCGATGGGCATCTAACATTTGTAGAGATCGAATCTTATGTGAAGGTATTAATTACGTGGTTAGAATGCAAAAACTGCAAATGATATTCTTTAAATCCAACAATTTCGTTGTGATTTTGTCATCGCATCTCAACAATTCTATAAGTTATGATAAATAACGTTTTAAATCATAGGTTGTTAATTTTATATATAGCACTTCCTAGTTTAACCGGTTTTGTATTAACAACTCCATATCTTTTCTATTGACTGGAAAATTTACCGCATCTTAACAATATGATAACATTATATAATAATGTAAAAGTAGCAGCCTGTTAATATCCCACTGCTGGGAATAGGCCTCCTCTCTCCGTTTCTGGAAAGAAGGGTTGGAGCTAAGACCTACCACGCTGCTCCAATGCGAATTGGTAGGTTACACATATCTCCAGAATTCTCTAGAAATATGCAGGTTTCTCACGATGTGTTCCTTCACCGAAAAGCTTGTGGATAAATTGAAATTATCAATTAGACACATGAGTTTTAATAGAAAAACTCATTGGTGCCTGCCCGGGTTTGAACTCGTGTTCCCCTCGAAAGAGTCGCACGGTCTCACCGCTGGGCTATCACAGCTTTTTGTAATATTATTGTATATAATAATGTAGATGTTTTGTATTGTATTATTTTTCAATTTTATTATATATACATGCTGCATATACTATAAACCGAAAACTACCAAGAAGAAAAGAAAACTAAGAAAAAGGGAAAAATCAAATTCGAAATATTTTTTAAGTAAAATTGTAAACACGTGCTTTTGGATAGTTAACTCTACCTTTTTCATAACTATAACAACTAGTAGTATTTCAGCAGTTAATAATATATTGTTAGAGCTCTTTTTATATCTATTGCATTTATTTATACACAAATTAACAGCCCTGCATATAATTGTACTGATTATATTCATTATTGAATTTTTTTATTAGCAAGTCATTTATAAGCACAGGCTTCGAGGCACCTTAAAATTCCAGAGTTTTTAATTAATTCTAAAATTTGAATGTTTTATTATAATAACATTGATTTTATTACGTAGTTAGTATATTTACTACATAAAAAGTATATACCTGAAATAAATTATATCTGAAAGCGTCTCCAAGATCCGGGTGGTATCCGCCTGAGTAAAAAAGACCACCCTTATTTCTTACCGAGGTGTCGTAAAAAGCGACTAAGGTAAGTTGACGTCAGGCAGGCGGCCGGTCATAAAATACGTAGCCAAATCATGTGACATGTTTGTAACATGTTTACCAACCCCACTTAGAGTGGGATAAGGGCAGGAGGTTGATGATGAAAGCGTCTCCAAGATTGGTATGAAACAATTAAGCTCGATCAATTTTCTTAATGAAGCAACTCTGACTGAACAGTTAAAGGAAAAGCATAGTCTTCAATTTCGCACAATCAGACGTAACAGACAGACAGATTTTCTTGTTTATAAAATTTGTTTAGTAATACAATATTGTTATATGATATTTGACTTTCAAACAGATGAGGGTTTTATAAATCCGGTTAAGTGCACCTTACTTTATTAATTTCGCAATATTTGCATTTTATACTCACAATAAATAATTATCATAATGAAGGTAACCTTAATTTGCATGTCTGGATTTCAATAAAGACAAGTTCTCAGTTTTATTTTATTCCTCTTTGGCATTGTATTTTAATTGTCTATATACGTATAATTTTTAAAAGCTTTTATTGAACTTGCAATGTGAAGGTGGAATCTTGCAGGTTTAGTTTGACACACTTCCCGAGGTCCGAATGAGCTGAAATTTTTATATTTTCGTCCAGTCCCAATGACGCATGTTTATGATAAGCATGACCTGAGTCTGCCAGAATTAACTCCAGACCAGGGAACTGCATAATATTTAGGGGCATGAGCAGTAATAAAATTTTTATAAAAGCTCAGCAATGAGGCCAAATTTTTAATCGAATTTTTCTTATCGTACTTCTTCTTCTTCTTCTGTAGCCGATGGTCGTCCACTGCTGGACATAGGCCTCTTCATGAGATCGCCACACCACACGATCTTGCGCCGCCTCGATCCAGTGGCTCCCTACGACCTTTTTGAGGTCGTCTGTTGTACTAGTTGACTTTAATTAGTAGTTATTATTAATATAAAAGGAAAAAAAATTAACTAGTCAGAAAAAAAACGATTATTAATAATCGATTTTTTCCAATCCAATTCACACCCCTACTGCTAACCCGCATTGAAGGAGCGTGATAGGTCTTCTTGTTTTGGTGGACTGTTTCCACACTTACTAGCATTTTTAGCGACTATTGTGCGTGAGGTTGAAAGGGCTGGTTACTCCTTCCAGAACCCGAAGATCCTATACGGGTTCCTCAAGGCTTCTTGCAATGTCCCTAATGAGCCAAGAATGTTCACCCAATTTTCTGCCACCTTCTTGCAATGCAGCATGATGTGAGATCGTATTTCTGGTTCCCTTAAGAATCATCTACAAATTACTGTCTGTGGCACCTATGTAAAATAAGTGTTTATTCAGCAAGAAGTTTTGGTCAAGCGAGGATTCAGGGACGATATTGCAAATCGTATTTTTATTGTATTTGCATTTGTATTGTAGACAGTGGTAAATATTAGCTCCTAATCTTCTATCTACAGGGCCTAGAAAGCTTTTTACCCAACAGTGGGATAGTCATAGACCTTTGTTTACTATATACTGACAGTCATCACCGTCCTGCCCTTATCCCACTCTAAGTGGGGTCGGCACAACATGTTACAAACATGTTATCAAATGAATTGGCTACGTTTTTACGACCGGTCGCCTGCCTGACGTCAACTTACCTCAGTTCTATTTTACGACCCATCGGTAGGTCTTAAGGATGGTGGGGTATTCTACTCAACCGAATACCCCACGGTGGGAAAACTTATCTTAGTCGCCTTTTATGACACCTCGGTAAGAAATGAGGGTAGTCTATTCTACTCAGCCGGATACTACACTATATACTGACAATATACGAGCTAATCGAAGATATAAGTAATAAAACAATAATGCAACAAGTCATTTGTAAGAACTCAATATTTTGAGTTAAAATTAAAATTTTGAAACCTGTTAGCGTATTTAGCAAGAGTTATGAAAAGGTAAAAGCGTGTCTTCAACCCGCTGCCAATGACGTAATATTTGCAACGATAATGGATTCGATTCGTCTCCGTCGATGGTCACACCGATTAAACGTACTGAAATTATGAAATTGCAGTTCCAATATTTTTATTATAGATGAAACATCGATGAACTTGAAGTAAATTCGTCATCTTATTTACCAAGTAACAATAAGATAATTAATGTAATTGTTACCTAAAAACTCTGATCAACAAAAAAATAAAAATAGAGCTACTGAATAAACAAAGTATTTTGAATCTTTACTTTTAAGTAAATGCATCTCAGTATTAGAAATAATAATCTGTATATGTCATCATTCTCCTGCTCTTATCGCACCCTAATTGGGGTCGGCACAATATGTATTAACCATGTTGTTACGTGATTTGTTTAGGTATTTAACCATAAGAGTCAGAGACATGCTGTCGCGGATTTTCTGTACTGTTTTTGAAGATCTACAATTCTCTTATGTATTACTTTAATGTATCTCTGCTGGCTTACGACGAAAGTCCAGCGTTAACTTAATAATATACAAATAATTTAAAGTAACTCCTGCTTACTTTGCGGAATTCCATAGTACAAAAGTTATGACAGAATTATTATGCTATAATCCGCGTTAAAGCAGGTAACGTTAAAATACCTTATATGACCATTCTAGCAGGACCAGTTATCACACGTATCACAAAACGCCGCCACCAACAACGCACCACACAAGCACTACACACACTACAACAGTCTCTCGATCGGTTCGCCCCGTAACCCAAGCATCATCAGATGGATAGGCTCCACGACAAAACGACGTGGAAGATTTACGTTTAAGATTCTCTTAAGAAATGTGGATTATAACAAAATAACCCTATCATTACTTCTGTTTAATAAAATCCACATAATTTGTGCCGAAAACTAGTTAAATATTTCAATCGTCAAATTGTAAAAGTGTTAATTAAAGTTTATTTAATGATTAGATAAATGATAAAGAGGTGTAAATTAAAATCACTTCCGGTGACGACTATTGTATATTTTAGTTATATAATAATTACATAAAAAGTGGGCACAGTGTATTGTATATTAGGTTATTTTCTTTTTTGTATTTAATTTATAAATGATTAACGGTAGTATATGTGAGTTTCCTTTACGACACAGCTTTTATAGCTATTTTGTTGTGGGGTCTATCTCCTGATGATGCTTCGGTTACGGAGCGAAACGATTGCTGAGTTTGTGATAGTGAATGTGTGTAGTACATATATATTGTGCGATCTAGACATTTTCCATGATAATTATTTAGAATTTAAACGCAAAGTCACTGAAGTCGTTTCTTCTAAATTAAAAAAAAAAGATTAATTAAAATAAAAAGAAAAAAGAAAAATATATATAATATAATTAATTAATAATAATAATGATTGTGTTAAGCGTTATTTTATGACTTTGCATAGACATTGACATTGTATATATTATTGACACTATTATATTACATTGTACGGTAGCTTTAATTATTTTTACGAATGATGAGATAACCTATAATTAATAGAACATTTATAAATGAGTTCAGAATAATTAGTTTTAAGTAAATATTTAAATGTATCTATAGTTGGTTATCCATTGAATAAATAAATAAATAAATATATAAATATAAGAGACACACACGGTCGTCCGTCCAAAGTAAGTAACTTAATACTTATGTTATGAGTGACGGACAACTGGTAAATATATACATATATAGTTTTAAATACATACTTAAATACAAATACACACCCAGCGAGCCTGGCTCATGTAACAACATGTTTTTAATGTTTTTAATAACATGTTGTGCCGACCCCACTTAGAGTGGGATAAGGGCAGGACGATGATAGACAACTGGTAGATATACTACATATATAATTTTAAAAATATACTTAAATATATATAAAATATATATAAAATATATATATAAATATATATATATATAGTTATATACACTCAGGCTCGAAGAACCAACAAAGTGTTTATAGAAAATGTTGGCCCTCGGCGGCAATCGAACTTGCGACCCGCGGAGCTGAAGGCAGGGTTACTACCCACTGCGACAACGAGCCAGTCAATAAATAAATATTGTGGGGGCTGTGGTGAAGGTTTGTAGTGCATGGTTTGCTTGCGAATTCTGTGTGTATCAAATATGAAAATGGATAGTCCACTCTACCCTTAGCGTTATATATATTTTCTATTTACTTTATCGCGGATTATTATTACTTTTGTATTATAGCCGCAAAATAACGCCTAATTCCTTAAATAATATAATGTTACAAGCTGACCCGGCAAACGTTGTTTTGCCATATTCATTATTTCAGGGGAATTTCTAGTGAACATTATAAAAAAATATATAAAATTTCGCCAAAAAAATTAACAAAGAATTAGGGGTGGTCCACCCTTATCACTTAGGAGTATGAAAAATAGATTGCCTATTGAATTTGCAGCAGACCTCATACCTACTATATGTGCATATAAAATTTTATAAAAAAACAGTCGAACCGTTTCGGAGGAATAAGTTAACTAATATTGTGACACTTTCTATATATAAGATCTATTTGAACATTTAATAAGAGTATAATTAATATTTAAAAAAATATCTCATAGTAATATAGGATTTTTTAAAATAATTTTCCTATTCTGATATCCCTTTGCGATAATATTGTTTCTTATACCATTAAGCAAAATAATTTTATTATTGCTTTATGCAGAAAACCTGTCCATATAATCGAGATGCTCGTATCCCCACAAAGATCATAAAAGATTGTTAAATGTCCACATAATAATCGTAAACTTGAATCTTGACCGCTATATTTTATGCGTTATCAATATACATCCAAAATGGCAGATTAAAATAACCATATAAAGCCCAAGTGGGTGTCTAATTTTTTTCTTTTACAAAATGTCATTATGCTAAAGGCCACTTGCTCAAGAAATCATGACCGCACAATATGATAAAGATAAAAATAAATACAGAAGTGACCTTTTACAAATGGCAGAGAACAAATTACTTAATATTTTAGGTAGGCTATTTTAGATGCTCTAATTTATCGAAGGTATTTTTAATTCATATAGTAAGTAACGGCCTGTTAGTATCCTACTGTTGGACAAAGGCTCACTCCTTTTTGGTGGGTGAGGTGTTAAGACCCAGCACGCTGCTTCCATGCGAATTGGTAGGTGACACTTATTCCAAGCAATATTTAGAGATATCCAGGTTCCTCACGATGTTTTCCTTCACCAAAAAGCGTGTCATAAATTGCAATTATCAATTAAAACTTTACATTAAGTTGATACTTGATATTTGTGCCAGCCTGGAATTTGAACTTGTGAACCTCTTGAAAGAGTCGCATGGTCTCAACGCTGGACTACCACAACTTATACATTATACTTATTCTTATACCAGCTAGTTATCGTTACTATCTCATAATATTTATTTCAAACATAAAATAAGCGTATAAGGTATACGACGGCCAATTTCGCTTTAAATAAATAAATACATATATGGGACAATGTGTAATTGTCCCATTTACATGGTCCTAAAGTAAGTTACTTACTTTAGGATCTGGTGTTATGGGTGTTAGACAATTGGTAAATATATACATACACAATTTTAAATACAAAGTTAAATATATAAATACACCCAGAAATCGAAGAACTAACAAATTATTTTTATGGTAGAAAATGTTGGCTCTCGGCGGGAATCGAACCCGCGGGCCGCGGTGTTAAAGGCAGCGTCACTGCCACCTGCGCCAACGGGCTTTTAATTGAAGTGCCGTTTAAGGATTTCCGCAAAAGAAGGTCTTTTGCTGCTTGATTTTAACGGCTTCCTGCATATGAGGCGGTGTCTCTGAGTAGTGAAGGATTTTCGAACACTGTCTTTGCGCCCGTATTGACACTTTACACATCACAATCAGGTTGTAACCCCTTGCAATTGTCATTACATACTATGACTAGTTTGCTGTCTTTTAACTAAAATAATATAATTCAAATGGCAGATTATCGGCGACACCCTCTAAAACACTCAGGAAACCCTCAAACTACTAGACTAGCAAAGTACTAGAGTCACAGACCGTTTGGAAGGTTACAGAAATATTCACGTTACTAATTAGTGAGGGTACTTGATTTGTCCTCTGAGTATTGATATGTTCCTGGTAATTAACACGTGTATGTTGATTACAGAAGACCATATAAAATTAATAATTTGGCTGTGATAGCCCAGCGGTGAGACCGTGCGACTCTTTCGAGGGGAACACGAGTTCAAACCCAGGCAGGCACCAACGACTTCTTCTATTAAAACTCATGTGTCTAATTGATAATTGCAATTTATCACACGCTTTTCGGTCAAGGAAAGCATCGTGAGGAAACCTGCATATCTCTAGAGAATTACTTAAATTACTTACACGCTAGTGCTATAAAAATCATGCCCACGTGATATGTTCTCAAGAATGCTGGCAACGTTTCGGCGTAGCTCCTTCTCGTATCGCTAAGCTGATTCTAAGTCTGAAAAAAGAGCTAGCTTCTTATCACCTGAAGAAGCAATTAAACGAGGTGTTAAACAAATAAAAACTTTTATGCACTTTGATTGGCTGACCAACTGCAAGTGACACAGATATATAACACTCGCTGAGAGATGCATACTTTCGCCGCTTGCCGGATTAAATCTGTAATAAAATAATTATCACATACTAAATAACTAGGTACTGTCCGTCACATACCACTAAAGAGTAAAATAATTATTTTTTAATTTCACTTCGCTTTATTTATCATAAACTAAGCACAGAAAATTGCAAAACATTGACAATCTGATGTAATCAATAAAAACAATAAATTGATCAATTTAATTAAAAAAATAAGGTCATAGTCAGCCATTTCCGATTTCTGAACGGTCCATTAAAGAAAGACACGGAATATGACGTAAAATATTAACTTAGATAATAAAAATACTTCAATTTTGAATTTATGAGATTTCGCGGTTAATACTTCTTATATTGACTGTTCAAATTAACAATATCATTAAAGTTCTCAAAGTGACTAAGAATAGATGATAAACGTTCCCATATCCTTAAGTAGTGTAACACAGTGAATTCACTGAGAGGAGTAATATTTAATACAATACTGGTCTGAAAGTTGCGCCCATTATAGAAAAGACGAGAAATGCCAGATTAAGATTGTATGGACATATAATGAGGGCTGAAAATCATGCGACCAAACGAGTGTTAAATATGAATGTGGATGAAGGGCGAGGCCGACAAAAGATGGTTGGATTGTGTGAAGTGTGCATAAAATAAATGTAGTATTTATCGAAACGACAGATTTGACGAATAATAGGAAAGAATGGAAGCGTAAAACATGTTGTGGTGACCCCACTTAGGGTGAGATAAAAGCAGGAGAATGATGAATACATGCTCGGTATAGTATTGTTATGTCATAAAATTCAAATACGAAGGGTGCAGTTTACGTACTAAGTTTACGTAAACAATCTTCGTAAAATCTTAGTCATAGAGTTCAAATTCGCTTGACGCTGATTCTCGGGAACACTCAGGTTGTTTATGAACTTGTTCGCTATCCCCTCTAGGAATCGCGACCGTTCGCGAACATTGTCTTCATCGGCTCGTTCGATATATAAGCGGACGTATCGTGCGCCCCGAGGTTCAGTGTGCGAATAGCGATTAAGAGCGATTTACGAAGCGAAAATAAAAGTGAAATAATAGTGACCTTGGCTTTTTTATTGGACATCGGACTGCATAGAGACTGTATTACTAAGTTTGTAGTGAAAAGTTGAATTAAGTGTTTTTAACGAGTCACCGGTTATTTTCATCCTAATGTACGAACCCCAGTATATTACAATATTTGCCCAATTGGTTGCAAAACCGAGATGGTGGTAAGTGCTTACAAAAATAGACCTGAAGTTTTTTAAGAACCGGAAAAAGACGTTAAATATAGTAGTTTATTAAAAAAAAAGAAATAAGAAAGAAAATAATTTTATCTCTTAATTAATAAAATGATGTGAGTCGCGAGAGGCAAACTATTTACTCCATTTGCAAATATATTTGCAATTTGACACCTCTGTGAGTTTTTCATCACTTGTAAATACGGACCGGCCTTGCCGACTGTCCACTCACTGAAGGTTACTTCTGTAGTTCTGGTATCACTTATTTTATAGTAATAAGACTTAAAATTCTTTAACGCAATATTTCACAAATATGTGGCCTTTATTTTGTAATTTGTAAGGCTTGAATTTGCAGAGTATTTAAATTATAATTTATTTAGAGAGGAACATTTTAAATCTTATTCCTACGCCGATAAAGCTAAAATTGATGTCTTTATACATAATTTTCATTCATTCATTAAATAAGACCTCTATGTAAATAAATTTAAGATATCATTTAGATTAACAAGTTTCTTATAATATACAGGTTGAATAGGGAATCAGAAATAAGGTGAAATTTACAATTAAATCCTATAAATATATCAAGTATTTAAAGTTCCTGGATTACGGATTTTCTATATGTATAACTCAAAACATCTTTATAGAATGTATTTAATAATTAATAATATATAGGTACCATTCTGCTTTTCATTTCTTTTTGCAAGGGATTTTAATACTATACGCACTCTCTGAATTGAAACTTGTAAATGAGGAAGACTTGTCTGTCTTTCTCTCCGTCCGTCTCTCTGTTAGGCTTTCACGCCTAATTCGCTGAATAATATTGATGAAATTTGGTATTATTGAAGCTTATATAGCGCTGAGATATAGAAGAATAAATTATTAATTATTTCCTTCGTGAACTGAAAAATTGAATATTATATAATTGAGGGTATTTTAACGCTTAAATCGACGTTAGTTGAATGGAGAGTAGATAACGATTGTATGCTAAATAAGTTTGCCGTTAACTAATGTTATATGAAATTCTTTAAAGTAATTACAGGTATCCTCCTATAACACGGTAGTTAGATTCATAGAAAACGCCTTGTTATATGAGACCCAGAGCTAGTACAAAAAGGGGGGTTACGTTAATATTTTATTTTTAATTCGATAAAACAGCGAGCTTTACCATGCTCTAGGATTGTTTGCGGCAATTGACAAATCGTGTTATAGCGAAACCGTGTTATAAGAATTATTGTTATAAGAGGGTTACCGGTACTTTAAAAAAACAATTGCGACGATTTATAATTGCATTATCTATAATAATTCAACACAACCCTCTTCAACTGATCAGAAGATAAACAAAAGTCTATTATCAAATTATCGTGATCATTACGCGCCGGAAATATCACAATGTCCCTGATATAACTTATATAAGGTTGCATAACATCTTAAGTTGGTCAGCGGCACGCGTATTGTATTTGCCTTATTGTATTTTAAGTAAAGCTATTCGCTCGAGTGCTTGCTATGAAGTTTTTTGCACGCAGACCAAGTCTTTACACTTTACGATATACGATATCGTGTCGTATTTTTATCCATCTTCAAAGATTTGATTGTCTCTGGTGCCATTGCCATTTCTAGACATAAAAGTAGAAGTAGCGGCCTGTTACAATCCCACTGCTGGGAATAGGCCTCCTCTCTCCGTTTCTGGAGAGAAGGGTTGGAGCTAAGACCTACCACGCTGCTCCGATGCGGATTGGTAGGTTACACATATCTCCAGAATTCTCTAGAGATATGCAGGTTTCCTCACGATGTTTTCCTTCACCGAAAAGCGTGTGATAAATTGCAATTATCAATTAGACACATGAGTTTTAATAGAAGAAGTCGTTGGTGCCTGCCCGGGTTTGAACTCGTGTTCCCCTCGAAAGAGTCGCACGGTCTCACCGCTGGGCTATCACAGCTTTTCTAGACATGAATACATACAAACATCTTTCATTTCTTTAAGTTGTATACCACACTTATATCGTTGTAGTTATTTTATTTTAGGTACGAAATTTGGTGTCGTTGATCCTTTTTTACGGATCTCTTCATTTTTATGACTAGTACTCTACTTTAAATAAGGTTTTTTTTGATAAAACCTCAGCTACTAAACTTAATTTATTCGAATACTTAAAAGTTCAGACATTGAAACGTTTTCCACAAGGTTATCGCATATAATATTTAACAAATTTACAAAAAAACAGCCTTTTATATAATTCTAATTTGCATTTTAATTCACAGAGTAACGCCTAAATTTATTTAATAGAATTAGCCGTTACTTCACGATTTTGTCGTGGAGTCTATCTCCTGATGATGCTTCGGTTGAAACGATTGTTGAGTTTGTCATAGTGAACGTGTGTAGCGCTTGTGTTTTTTGGTGGCGTCGGTGGAAGTTTGTGTAAGTGTTTTTAAGAATCCTGCATGTATCGGGTATTAAAAAACTGATAGGCTACTATACATTTAGCATTATATATATTTTTTATGTACCTTATCGCGCATTACAGCATAATATTTTTTATTATTACTTTTGTAGCCTTTCATATTTTTTATCAGTAGTTTTACGTTAGGTTCCAAAGTCACAGCATTGCTGAAGTTCCAAAGACAGAATTGATTTATGCAGACAACCACTGGTTGTCCGTGATTCATGGTGAATGTTGACCTCCATAGAAACCTCGTCCTTCCCCCATTGCTCATCATGCTTGAACCATTTTTCGAAGTCTTACTTTGAGAACGTCGAGGTTCACCAGAACCCACTTTTAATAGTGGCTTCCACTCACATCTATCTTAGGTCGACTCACCGAAAATATAGGCGTCGAAACAGTGTGCTGTATGACCCTGACGAGCAAAAAAAGACATTCCGGTGACGCTGTCAAAAGCCGTTAACGCTAATAGCATATCGTCACTTCGTAAAAACGCCGTGAGCACCAAAGACAGATAGATATACTTTTACTTTTATAATACTAGTAGATTAACCCATTATTCTTAAGATTCCTAATTTGCTCAAAAAAACTTACAAATCTGTTTATTTAGGCATCTTTTACATATCGTGAGAACGTTAGTTCTTATTAATATTAATGCGTTTGAGTTAAATATTAGATAAACTTATAAGTGTTTTATATGTGAATATCAACTTATGCAATCCTCTTACGTTTATGCAACTCTGGTACTTTTTACAACGGATGTTATTACACATATACTCTGACAAGTAAAGGAATTAAAAAAGGAAATATTTAGAACTGTCTGTCTCGAGCACGTTAAATATCCTTAGAGCGGATAAACAAAGTATCACGTTACATTTATATTTAAAGTAAGTAGTACCGGCCTGTTACTATGCCCAATGCTGGGCTAAGGTCTTCTCTCTCCGTTTTTGGAGGGAAGGATTGGAACTAAGACCTACCACGCTGCCCCAATGCGGATTGGTAGTTTACACATATCCCTAGAATTCTCTAGAGAAGGTTTCCTCACGATGTTTTCCTTCATGGAAAAGCGTGTGATAAATTGCAATTATTAATTAGACACATAAGTTTTAATAGAAAAACTCATTGATGCCTGCCCGGGGTTTAAACCCATGATCGTCTCTAGAGAGGCGCACGGTCTCACCGCTAGGCTACATTTATATTTACGAGTGAATAGATTATAATAAATATATCATTATATGGGAATATTACACACAGTCGTCCGTCCCGAAACTAAACAACTGGTATATACTTAAATACATAAATACATCCAGACTCAAAGAACCAACAAATTGTATTTAGAAAATTTTGGCCCTCGACGACGTAATCGAACTTAGGGCCCGTGGTCGTAGGTTCTTCACTGTCACCTCCGATAACAGGCCGCTAGAATACACTGCAGTACATGTAATCGTTACATGTAAAACTAGTTGCCATATCAAATGAAATGGTAAATAACTACAAAAACATAAATATATCAACAAGTCTAATGCCTTTAACAACTTCTATTCACAAATTAATATGGATTGTAATGCAACCTTTCTATCATGGTGTAACCCTCATATATGTTCGGCATTGTTATCAGATTTATTACTCATTTGGCCTAACAGTTCCATTAAATAATGAGTGATAACCATTTTAAGGCAATAAAACGGTTCATATAACTCTATTAAAAGACTACTAAACAATAACAGAGCTACTTAAATATATTCTTATGTTCATTAATTGGATTGACAGATATGTGATAGATTTCGCCACAAATACAATGTTATCAGTGTAATACTAAAAGTGGCATTTTAATACAAACTTTGGATTCGTATGAGATTTGCGTATTACTCACGACGTCAACATAACCCGTCAAACATAGCTAATAATTTGTGTAAAGTAGGTTAAGGTGTCACTAGTATTTTATAACTATTCTGGCATTTGATTATTTATAGTTTTGAAATGTCAATTCAGCTTTACGCAACATGTAATAAAACATATTTATAGAAATCTTTTTTTGAGATTATAAATAATAATAATAAATAATAAATAAATATATGGGATATTTAGACACACGGTCGTCCGGCCCCAAAGTAAGTAACTTAATACTTGTGTTATGGGTGACGGACAACTGGTAGATATACTACATATATAAGTCTAAATACATACTTAAATACAAATACACACACAGGCTCGAAGAACCAACAATTTGTTTATAGAGAATGTTGGCCCTCGGTGGTAATCGAACCCGCGACCCGCCGAGCTGAAGGCAGGGTCACTACCCACTGCGCCAACGGGCCAGTCAATAATAATAATAATAATCAGTCAAAAATACAACAAATTTAAATGAAATGGCCAATTTTTTTGCCACTAAGGTCTTAAGCAATTCTTGATGCCTAAGGTAAGCCCTTAATAAATGAAATTCCTTAAACTATCTCGCCGTATATTACAAAAAACTAGCGATTCGTCAAAATTGCTTAATTTTTTAAATTAAATATTTCCCAATAGTTTGAGTTGCTATTCTTTTTATGCGTTTATTTTATTTATTTATACTAAAGCGTTCAAGCCTTGTAGATCAGTACCCAAATGGACACAAAAAATTCCATATGCTTGTAATGCTATATGTATTTATCTTTACCACTACAGCAGTTTAAAAACGATGTTAAAGGGAGGTTGATACAAAAAGCCTACTATACTATAGAGGATTATATAGATGATAAAAATGCGTGGATTCAGTACTCCTCTACCCTGTACAAGATAGTAATAACCAAATGTAACTAGTTATAAGAATTTTATTTGCAAAGAGCAACCATCGAGTTTCTTGCTGGCTCTTCTCGGTAGGAACAGCTTTCCGAACCAGCAGTAGATTTTGACGATTCAAAAGCACTTGTTTACAAATTTACTTGAATAAAAAATTGGAATTTATTTTTTATTGATTTTGTTCATTTTTATAAGCGTTATTCATTTTAAATTTAAATTAATTCCAACTGCGTACACACTGTTAACCCTTATTGATTTATTCTCCCTTTGTGCGGTGTGCATGTCTGGTGTATCAATGCATTTCTCAGTAGCCATGAAATATTGCTCTTTGTTTGGCGCTGGCTATTTAAATATCAACAATCTGTGATGGCCTTACGATTCGAGCGCGCACTATATAGGAATTTTGCTGGATCAACCTCGGATAACTACTTTGTTTTTATTATAATAACTTAAAAATAAATTTTGTTTAATCCTGGATTTTTGTGTTCTACTAAATACTAATCTGCACTATCATTAACACACTTCATATCTATACCTTAAAGCTGTGCGAAGACCCGCTTTCTCATTACAATATAGTTGTGTGATAACGAGCATATATTTTTCTATAATTTAAATAAATAAATATATGGGACATTAACACATTCAGCTATCCGTCCAAATAAAGTCCAAATCCAAATCCATCCATAATCCAAAGTAAGTTAGTACTTGTGTTATTGGTGATAGACAATTGGTAAATATATAAATATATAATTTAAAATACATACTTAAATACAAATATATACCCACACTCGAAGAACCAACAAATTGTTAATATAAAATGTAAGTCCTCGGCGGGAATCGAATCCGCGAGCCGCGGAGCTGAATGGTCTCTGTAAACTGCGCCAATGGGCCAGTCAACTTAAACTCTTACAATTTAATCTGTTTTGGGCATTATATTTTAATATGACATTTTTATGAGGCTGTCTCTGAGCATATTATTGAGTGCAGGGCAGGTGAGGTTGGTAACTGTTACTACAATCAGTTGCAATACAAACTTCATTACCACCCAACGCAAGTAATATTACAAAACAATTATGCACGTATCGGGGTCAGACTGTTTCAAAACGACTTTTGTCATTTGAAAGTCAATACGCGACCAACAACTTTATAAAAGGATCAGAAATATTACTAAAATATATTTAAAATTTAAAACAAGTAGATTATTATTATTTTGATAATTGAAATTGGACATAGACCGCTGAAGATTATTTGCTTTAGCAAAGCTTATGGAAGTAAATCTTAGAGAAATATAACATACTAGGTTTTTCCCGCGGCTTCGCTCGCGTGGAATGTGGTCTCTCACTAAGTTTCGTGACAGATCATTTTAGATTAAATATTTTTTTTACTTAATATTAAAAAATACATATTTATTTATTTACTCATACATCTAAAATTGTAGATGTCTAACTTCAAAACAAAAGGATTAAACACAATTTTCGCGCTCCGCGCATATTAGGCTCTATGGCGCTCCATTTAAGTCAATCATATCGTGATAACTTATAGCTATTCGGCCTTGTTTATCTACATGGAATACTGAAAGCGACAAATGTATTAATTTTTATAAGAATTTGATTAATATACTAAAATATACATTGTAAAATAGTATCCTATTTTAATAAACTTAATGATTCACAATTTGAGTCACAGTGGCTTTCATTTAAAAGGTAGATATATGCTGTCGCTGACTTTTATTTATAACTATTCAAGACAAACAATACTACGTTACATCATCTTTGTGTAACTTGAATGGTTTAGGCAGCGTTCGCCAAGATAGCTCTCTGAGTCCAGATTTTTTCCGACTTTATTGACATATTAGTAGGATATTAGTAGGATAGGATGTAAATTTTATACATTTCATACATGATACATGTAGGATTCGTAAAAACACAAGCACAAATCTTCCACCACCACCACCACAATACACAAGCACTATTTGTAATAATCAAGCACGATTTTGCCGTTGAGTCTATTCCTGATGATGCTTCGGTTGCGAGGCCAAACGATTGTTGAGTTTTTGATTTTTGATTTTTCACTTTATAGTTCGAAAACTTGGTTTTTTAGCTTTATTTTTTCACTTGGAGCATGTTTACACTTGCGTAAAATATTTCCATTTTTCTCCCATATTTCCGAAACTGACATTATTTGCATCACTACTACTAATTATTGATTATGCGAAGATCTAAATGCCTGGTGGTTGAGTATATTAATTTTTATACTTTTAGACACGGAATACTTCTATCTTTTATAAGTCAATTGTATTTAAGTTAACTCAATCAGTCACCACAGTCCATCGTCCACGGACTGACGTATTCAACAGTTAGGAAACTGTATAGTGATTCGCTTAATTGAAATCTACATGCTAATAACTAAATATTTATTATTTACTATAATGATAGGTATAGTACGCGGCACTAAGTAATGCACATCGAGGTTTAAAGAGAAGAATCGGCTAGATTCTGCTTCATAGAGCATTGTCTCTGTCGCACAGACTGACGAACCCGTGTATGACAGTGACAGCGCTCTACAAAACCGAATTGGCCGGCTGTTTCGTTCTAAGTTCTCGATGTGCATTATTTATTGCCGGGTACTATATATATTAGAGCTTTGATAGCCCAGCGGTGAGACCGTGCGACTCTTTTGAGGGGATCACGGGTTCGGAGCCAGGGCAGGCACCAATGAGTTTTTATATTAAAACTTATGTGTCTAATTGATAATTTCAATATTATTACACGCTTTTCGGCGAAGGAAAACAACGTGAGGAAACCTGCAGATCTCCAGAGAATTCTGGGATATGTGTAATCTACCAATCCGCATTGGAGCAGCGTGGTATGTCTTAGCTCCAACCCTTCTCAAGGCCTATGCCCAGCAGTGGGTTAGTAAAAGGCCGTTACTTCACTTAAATAAATATCCGACCTATGAAGGTCATACATTGACCTGGTCTGTAGAAATGGAGGCTAATAGGTCTTCTCATATAAGGATGTAATGGGCCTTCGCCATATGCAGGTGTAGCTCGTCACCTGAATAAAATATTTGTAGGTCACTAAATAAAAACGTATGAAGTAAAAACGTGAATATTCTTATGACAGTTTTCCGAAGTTTTGGCATAGAGTTATTAATACTAGAGCAGGGGAACAATAGGAAGGGATAGGGACATAATTAATAATGAGAAGAAAGATAAAATTCGTATACTCCATCTTTGTCTAATCACGCATAAAAAAGCGACTGATAGGTTTAGATAGAACCTCATTGCATTCTCTTTATTTATTTCTATGTTGTAATAAGGCACATTTTAGGCTGGCTTCCGTAATCTAGTTTTTACAATAATTTATTTGTCACACAAGCATTTGTCTTTGCTTAAAATCAATCATCATTCTCCTGCCCTTATCCCGACTTATTGTGCAACATGTTGTCATATGATTTGGCTACGTATTTTACGACCGGCCGCCTGCCTGACGTCAACTCACCTTAGTCGCCTTTTACGACACCTCGGTAAGAAATGGGGGTGGTCTTTTCCATGCAGTCGGATACCACAATGCATTTACCTTAGTCGCCTTTTACGACACCTCGGTAAGAAAGGAAAGGAGGGTGGCCTATTCTATTCTGCCGGATACCACACGGCGATCTATGCTTAAAATCAATATTTGATTTAAATATAAACCAAAAATGTTTATCTAAATCAAATATTGATTAGATTGTAATACTCAATTTTTACAGATAAGGAATAATAAACTGTAATTTTTCTACCGTGGAAAATAATTTTAGTGTTGAAATTTCTCTCATTTTCGTTTTGAAATGTATATCAAAACGCCCATATTTCTCTAATATAAAGCCATGTGTTAAAAAACAGGAACATTATTAAGTCAACTGCAATTTCCAAAAAGTTCATCCTTTCATTCTAAGTTGACATAACCAATATAGTAATAGCTGTTTAGTTAATCCATACTGATATTATAAATGCGAGATTCTGTTTGTCCCTTTTATAGTCAAACTACTCGAATAATATTAAAGCAATTTGGATACAAAAATTCTCGTTGTTCGTACGGTAATATGAAAAACATAGTTATAATAAACTAGTTAGAATATTAGTTAAATATATATTTGGTGTTGTAAATACACCTTCATAATGACATTTCAAATTCATTATAAAACTTTGGCTATACAGCCTTGTCGGAACGAATTTCGAACTGCTCTGATTATCGACGTGCCTTTGTTAAGGCCTTGCAGCTATTTTTATCAATTTATTATACTGAAGAAAATCGTCTAGATATTCAACAATAAAAACTGCATAGAAATATCTAGATCGTTTCATAATAAACTGTATAGTTGCAGTTAGAAATTGTTTCTCGCAATAGGCCTAATTTGTTTTTGTGTGTAAACTCAAAGTCTACTCGATTATTACCGATACTTTCGTGACAAATAATACAGTGTTGTAATTACCGCACTTTACATTTCTCAGATTCCTTGCACACAATCCAAATTGATTTTATGAGAAGCAGATGTCAGTCAGTCAGTCTGTAACGCTTTCCCCGGCTAAATCGGTACAAGAGCTTTAAGTAAAAAATGACAGTAACAACTCTGAACCAGAGCGCGCCACCTCTGTGTAGGGGCCACTCTAAAATTAGCCCCTCCCTCCGCTAGACGATGCATCGGCACCACATGCATCAACCGCCTCGGGGACCTTATGAGGTGGGCGTCTGATAAACCTCGTTCGGAACGCTCTACCCGTTAGGCCAGCACTTAATGGTCTTGTGCGAGTCGTCTACGCCCGGCCTGCCTGCGGCAGATCAGATCCAAGAACTCGACTTACTGGATTTGATCCGCCGCCTCCCCATAAGACATAACGTCTTCGCAGAGAGAGAGACTATCGCTGCCTACGATACCTGCCTGTCCTCCATAGGACGAACCACGGTGAGCAAGGAGAGATCATGCTCCACTTGCGCCAAGAGTTCCAATCACCAACTTTAGCTTAAAGTAACCTAAGCTATCCAATTTTTAATTACTCTGACTATACTTATACTTTCGAGGATACTATATTTATTTTAGCTTTAAAAGTATAATACAAATAGACAGACTTTCGCGTATATGATACGGATTGCAAGTTCACGTCAGGCAGGCGGCCGGTCCTAAAATACGTAGGCAAATCATGTGACAACATGTTTGTAACATGTTGTGCCGACCCCACTTAGAGTGGGATAAGAGCAGGAGAATGATACGGATTTCAATGTCATGCAATAATAAAAAAACAAAAGCGTGAATTCTACTGACAATATTATTGAATGAAATGAGTTTATATAGCAAATTTTGCTGTACGATACTTCAGACGTTTCTTATTTATTTGAATTCCCAAAATATTATAAACAACTAAATAATATAATAATTTCAGATCACGTAACTGCTCAACAGTTATATAACGTGACGGACGGACTGAGGACGTGATTTGCGTGTGTTTAGAGACCTACATTCGGTGCACGTTCAAAAAAGTCATCAGTTCCGCCATTTTATGTCTTTTTTGTTCAACTGAGCTGTGTTTCTGAATCGGATACCATAGAACATAGAAAAAGTAATTGAAAAATGGAGTAAAGTAGCGATCTCTTACTATCCCATAGTTGGGCATTGTGACTTGTGTTTTGGAATCGGATACCATAGAACTTAGAATAAGCATGGTAATTGAAACGTGAAGTAAAGTACCAATCCCTTACTATCCCATAGCTAGGCATAGGCAACCTATCTCCATATTTGGAGGGAAGGCTTGGAGCAAAGACCTACAACGCTACTCCAATGTAGACTGCTAGGTTACACATAACCCCAGAATTCTCTAGAGATTTACATAACTGAAAAGCATGTGATAAATTGCGAATATCAATTAGAACTAAGTTTTAACAGAAAAACTCAGTGATTCCTGCCCAGGATATGATGTCTCACGGCTCGGCTTGTAACTTATAGGATATGTTTTTAATAAATAATAATAACTATTATTAATTATTTTATTTTATCATATTAATTATTGATAAACGCAATAGAGATAAAACTTATTTATGAATAATTAATTTGTAAAATAATATACTATATACACGTGGTACGGATAATTCATTCTTCTTAAATATCGTTTTTAAAAAAAGGCATTTTCGAAAAACATACTTTAATTGAATTTTTCGTTTTGTGTGTTGAATTAGGTTACTATGCCGTGTGGTATCCGGCTAATTAGAATAGGCTACCCTCATTTCTTACCGAGATGTTGTAAAATGCAACTAAGGTAAGTTGACCCATCGTGTGCTATCCGGTTTAGTAGAATAGATCTCCCTCTTTCTTACCGAAGGGTCGCAAATACGACTAAGATTAGTAAACGTCAGGCAGGCCGCCGGTCGTAAAATACGTAGCCGAATCATGTGATGTAACATGTTGTGCCGACTTAGAGTGGGATAAGGGCAGCAGGATGATGTTAAATTAGGGTACGGTCGTTGATGTCTATAAATGGTGCTTGTTAGTTAAAAATCGTAAAATAATTCATGTGGCTAAAATACTTCGCTGAATTAATAGATATTTTAAGTAGGGTGCTGAGGTGTGTAGGTAACTAAAACTAAAATTGCTGTCATATGATCGGAATAAATATTACCATCCTGTATAGATATTATACCAAATAATAATATATAAAATAGTTTATATATTTTTTTTATTATACATTATGTAGAAATAAGATATATGTTGTGAATTAAGTATTTGATTACTTTTCATAAAATACTGCCTAATTAGGCTTATAGTATAACCTTTTTATTTTGAATTAAAATAAAAAAAATATATTCAGAGTCGTAACCGGTAATAAGATTGTACCGATGATAAGGTTGTTATTTAACAAAAATCTAATAATTTTGGAAATATTATTTCCCAGGCACAAATATACGTTCGTTATATAATGTTGCTGTACGTTTAAAAAAATATAAAATTATGTATGGGAGTTGTATTGAAGAATACATCCCACGTAAGTTCATCCACGCGTTGTATGAAACACTCAATGCAGTGAAAGTGAGCAACGATGCGCATCGGTGCGTTTCCATTATACTCTAGAATACTTTTGCTTGCGGTTTATTGCAACACAGGGGTCCGTTGAAGTTAATTGAGATAAGATATGTCATTCTACGTCCTCGATTGCCAACCTACCTGAACCTACGTAAACTGATGACAAAGCTACTGAATTTTCAGGAATCAATTAAGCGGAGTAGTAGGTTGATTGCTCTACTTCACTACACTACCCGCATTATCTATACTAATTTAAAAATTTGAAATTATTTTTATTTGTCTATTTCTCTGTTACGCTTTCACGGCAAATTCTATGAAGCGATATTGAAATTAAATATAATACAATTGAAACTTATTCAGCAGGCTTACAATTAGGTTAAAAAAATATCCCGTTTGTTCTTTGAAAACAGAAATAAAACACAATATTTAATTGAAATAAGGGCCTGTTACTATCCCACTGCTGGACATAGGCCTCCTCTCTTTTTTGGAGAGAAGGGTTGGTGCTATGACCTACCACGCTGCTCCAATGCGGATTGGTAGGTTACATATATCCCTACAATTCTCTAGAGATATGGAGGTTCCCTCACGAGGTTTTCTTTTACCGAAAAGCGTGTGATAAATTGCAATTATCAATTAGATACTAAGTTTTAATAGAAAAACTCATTGGTGTCTGCCCGGTTTGGACCCACGATCGTCTCTAGAGATTCACACGGTCTCACCGCTGGGCTATCACAGCTTTTACTTAATTGAAGGTATTGTAAATTTAATTTGATGCAAGTGAAGTTACGGGTATAGCTTGTATTTAAACCTTCGAGATTTTCATGTTTTTTGACTGAAAATGATTATCGCAAAATTTGATTTCATGCATTTTTTATCTACTTAAAGTTACGTTTTAACGTACTGGAGTCATCCGTTATTCTTTGAATGGAAACACGCATTCGGCGCTGCATGCTACGTCACTTGCTCGCGACCTCGGCTTTGTTTAATCACTTAACTATTTGGTAATAACAGCTGATGTAATATTATAAATAGTAAAGGAATATTTACTTACCTATTTCTTGTGCCTATTTGTATAAAAGAAGCAAACTCCTGAGTTTTCTTCATCTATACTTATCTTATTAAAAAACAAAGTCCCCGAGAGCTTTTGAGCGATTTTCTCAAAATATACTGAACGGATTTTTGTACGGTTTTTACTAAAAGATAGTGAATTTCTTTTGAAAGGTTTGGGTGTATAGTGCATTATGGGTATTTGAAAATTGTTTCGAAGACATCATCGAAATCTCGCCCAACGGAAGCTTTAGTAACGTGCGCCGCGTAAACTAACAGAGATACACTAAAATGATGTAGATCTATAAAAATTGCAAATAAACTCCGCGATAATGCTATCGCGGAGTTTATTTATGATTAACTATATTTTATGATTAACTCGCAATAACTACTTTTATGTTAAAAATATCAATGAAATTTACTGACTTACCCGTTGTCGAAGCTGTAGGCAAAGCTAGTTAAACATATAATAGATTCACTTTTATCAGTGATAGAACTTCTTCTTTACATGCCTCTCCAACTAGTGACTCAGTCAGATCTATTCTTGGTCAACATGGTTTCTACTCCACTCTCCCCCCCACACACACTTACACACACATTCTCACAACCACTTCTCTTACATACACAATCTTTGAGACTTTTTCAGTTTTCTTTGTTTCCTAATTTATTTATTTTTTTAATTTGTTATTTTTATTATTATTGTTTGTTGTAAACTTTTGAAAATATATTATATATGACAAGTTGTGTTATGGAAGAGCGAGATCTTCTAACAAGTATTATCATACTTACAAGAAGATCTCAAAATTTCATGGAAATAATCATCTCCAATGAATCTTATGACTATGAAATTTACTATTTTTATTTTATTTTCTACACTTTTTCCATATAGACCTAAATGCTTGGGAAATAGAAAATAGGGAAAGGGTGGTTTCCCCTTCAAATTTAGTGCAATGGTTTTACCAAACCTTTTAGGGAATATTTTGTTCCCAAGGCTGTTGAATGCTTCTTATATATCACCTAACCCATTTGGAAAACCAACCGGGTTAGGTTATACTGCATATGCTCAGTCGACATTGCCTTGTTTTCTAGCAGGGAGCACTACGACGGTCATTAAACCACCACCGCCAGCTTTTCTAAAAAAATTACGCGAGAGAAGGTGAGATTGACAAATGAGCCGTGTGATGTTCTTCCGTTATCCCCTTACTCCCCAGTGATTGACCAGAAACATCGAATATATTTTTATCTCTGATGTACGAAAGTCTTTTCGTTATTTCTTAAGTAACTCGTATACTTATATCTTAAACTAAATGACAAGCATTAAGACTTATTTCCAGCAAAGACACCAGTTCGAGACTACATAGCAAAATAACGCCTACTATTTGTTTTTGTATATAAACAAATTGCATATAAGTGCGCAATATATCTAGTTTCAGTGTTTTAATACCCATACTAGGAATCAGCCACAGCCTCTTATTACAATAATAGTAAAAGTACAAGCAAGGATAATGCAAGGTCAACGACCCACGACGTTGTTGAAGCTGATACCAACCTTAAATCAGGGATGTCGTTTAACTGAATAAGTTTTTTTGGCCCAGTAATATTGTAGCATGATTGGAAACTTTCTACTAAGTAAGAAATAATAAGCCAAAAGTAATGCGACCTTACAATTTCACTACCAAGCAATTCTCTCTTATTTGACTTTGCCTGCAAGGTGGCTTAGATTTACCACATTGGTCTCTAGAGATATGCACATTTTCTGAGAATATTCCTTCATGGTAAGAGAGTATCAATTAATTGCATAAAATATATATAGACCTACAGTACCCTGGCCAACGTTTGAACCCGGATACCCCTGATAAAGGTCACCTTCAATTCCTCGACCAAAAGGTGCCCTCACGGTTCAGCCATCATTGCTTAAAAATTAATAAAAAGTTTAATGTTGCTGCAATCCAAAGATTGATTTTAGACAACTTTGATATTAACAATAGATGTGAGCAATTTAATATACGTATACAACATACTGGCAAAAGTAATAATAAAATTATTTTGCTATAGACTCCAAAAGCAAAAATGGCTTTGCGATCTTGTCGTGGAGTCTATTTCCTGATAATGCTTCGGTTGCGGGGCGAAACGATTGTTGAGTTTGTGATAGTGAACCTGTGTAGTGCTTGTATATTGTGGTGGAAGTGGTGGAGGTTTATGCATTTGTTTTTACGAATCCTGCACGTATCGGGTATGAAAATACTGATAGTCCACTATACATTAAACACTATATATATTTTCTATTTACTGTATCGCGGATTATAGCAAAATAATTTTATTATTACTTTTGTATAATGGATCTCCGCAAAGTAACGCCTAATTCTATAAATTACATACTGGCAAACCTTTTTTACCGCAGTAATTACGTAAACTTGTGGCTAGAAGAGCCAAGAGTTAAAAAACCCTAAACTTACCAAGATTTCGAGGACTTAACTGCTGCAATCTATCAAGGAGTTTTCTTTAAATATTTATTTTGTGTGTGAGTCTGTTACGGTGAGGTGAAGCATCTCCGAAGATGGGTCCTGTTTGCCAATTGCATTGGAGCAGCGTTTACGTAAAGCTATAGGTAGGGTAGGGTAATCCTTTTCTTTAATGTGAAAGGAGAGAGCTTTTCCAAAAAGTTTAACAGTAACAGAGTGGTACTTTTAAAGTAACAAACTTAAATGAATATATTTCAATATGGAATTGAGTTGTTTCCTCTTATACATTTTTTATAAACTATTATGAATAATATTAAATTTTAATAACTTAAAATCAGGGTTGAGTTTAATTGAAGTTGTTCAGTAGATGTTTTTAAAACCGCTGTCAAAAAGTATTTGTTAATATCAAAACTGCAAATGAATTAAAATAAATTTGTAAACAAATTATTGATTACTTGACAACCCTGACCACACGACTTGCAAATACGCCATGTCGTATAAGTATTGAATTTTTCCTGGTTAGGTATTTGGTGAAGGGAAAGGTTTTAGATGTACGCAGCCTTAATTATATTTATGGATTCGAACCTTGGAGTTTATGGTCTTGGTAATTGAGAGCTTAATATCGAATAAAGGTGTCGTTAACCGTAAAAGTGCTTAGGTAATATAAAAAATACTTACGACAAATTTGTGATACTGGTTACTACACAGTTCCGTTGCACTTTTTGTAATATTTACAGAAAATAAGAAAATAAAATGCTGAAAATATATTTGTTTTTAAGGGTATATATAAAACTTTAGAACAACCATCGGCCCTTTACTCGCTCACACATCGACAGTCAAAGCAATTTAGGATTCTATTGGGAACTGGAACGAAGTACTAAATATAAAAAAAATTAAATAGCCCTCCTATATTGATGGGAGTGAAATATAAAAGGTTTTTACTCACACAGCTATTCCTGTCTATTAACCTAATAATATCAAGTACAGTTTCTTAATCACGAAGTCTTTAACATAATTCAGAGGCCCTTTGCTTTTACGCCTAAGTCTTAAAGATATTTCAGAGGCAACTGCCCCTTGCTTCTTACGCCTAAAATTATGGGTAACAATAAAGTTCATTTCTAACTATAAATCGTTTTAAAACAGTTTTACTAACTCGAAGCAATTCCAAAAGTGGCAGTTACTTCCATTGAACAAATTCCTCTCTAATTCCATATCTGGCCTTTACTTGAAGACTTAAACATCTCGAAGGTAACCTCAAAACATATCACGCTTCAACAGCCATTTAAAACAGGATGTCTGTTGTTGGAAAACGTCTTCGATTCACCTCAGGTTGATTGTAAAACTATTAATTATGCTATTCTATAAATTTTTAGTCATTACTGTAAAACATTTAGAAAATATTTAATTTTATTTGATATCACATTGTTCTTGTTACTTTGTATTTTATAAGAGTTTTACTAAACTAATTAATGCATTGGAATAAATTGTGACAGCCGAACAATGATTCCCTGTCTCTTAATAGGGACTCATGGGTTTATACAACAGGCTAGCGTTAATGACTTTTTCATATAAACATGACTTTTACAATTTATCACTCGCTTTTCGGTGAAAAAAAAGTACCGCGAGGAAATCTAAATATGCTTGAAGAAATCCTAAAATATGTATAACCTACCAAATCGCATTGGAGAGCTAGTTATCTGTTTTTCCTATGCATTAATAAGCAATCAAATCCTCGGAACTAACACGGTTTGCAACTATTAATTTATTTAATTTCAAATATGTCAAGGAAAACATTATCAGTATCAGGTAGGTCCTCAATATATATAGGGCTGGTAAAATCAAAAAGATTGCGTCAAGCTTTCCCATTTCGTCTAATATCCTAACGCCAAATTCAACAAATATTTTCTATAGAGTACTAACACCCACTTTTGCTTACATAATAGTTATAAAATTTATAACATATAGAGGTCAATAAGGTTAAAACTGTCAACTTAAAACAGGTTTATTTTGACTTCTCTTTTGATCGGCCAAATTGCGGTGAGATGTTTTCTATAGATGACGTAAAGTTAATGTGTGGGAATAAACCGAACAAGTTTTGTTATAGGACGCCCTTTTTTATAGAATTACATAAATTGAAATAAATTTAATACTATAATCCCTTAAATAAACTGCGCAAGAAAAATTTGGTTTTATTGTTTTTTCGTAAAAGATTCTTCTGAAACAGTTCCTCTTCTTCTGCGATGACATTGACTCTTTTCGTTGCTTTAAGCCGAGTCAAGTCTCACAGAAGTCTCTTCGACTCCCTTCTCGCGACCAATCGGTAATCGGTATCGTAAAACTATTTTTACAAAGAGTTATTTACCTCATAACAATATGCAGTAAGGATGCAATTGAATAACGGCGTGTAAGAAATGAATCTGCGTTACTTCGTTTACCTAAAATGTTTGCTTGCTTATACTAACGGCCCTTACGGTGGTGCAGAGGATTATTCTTCTGTAATCTGTTCTGTAAAGCTTTTACATTTTCACTCATATATTTCGCACCCTGTATGGTTCTGTATCAAACCCGGTGACTCTGTAAAAGCCGTACTAACAGCATGTTGCGAGTTCGAACAACAGATTACAGAAGAATAATCCTAAGCAGCACCGTAAGGGCCGTTAGTTTAAACAAGCAAACAGTTTAGGTAAACAGAGTCGCGTACATTCATTTCTTACACGCCGTTAGTCAATTGCATCATTACTGCCTATTGTTATGAGTTAAATAACTCTTTGTTCAAAATTATAAAAAAATCTCCAATTGTACTCAATATGCATATAAGTGGCACAATGTACGCATTCGTGTCTACTGACGCATCTTTACTTTGACAAACTTAGTTGATAATATTTCAAGATACGTTTCTTTTAGAAGTTTTAAAGTAGAACTTTACGCATTCTTATGCTCTCAAATCTATCTACTCCCCTGCAATCAGGTCTACTAGTTACCGAACCCTTAATGATTTTTTTTGGTTTTTACTTTTTCGATAATTTGTCATTATAAATAAATGTTAAAATACCGCATCCATAATTGGATTGGTTTCCATTTAATAAGAATTATTAGAATAACAAGGCTTCTAGACAGCGGATATCAAGTCCAGTTTCCGTTGCTTAATGAGTAGCTAGTGTTAACGCCAACCGTACGGAGACGAATTTTGATTTGTTTATCTAGATAGGATATAAATAAATAAATAAATATATAAGACACATACACCTACGGTCGTCTTAACCCAATGTAAGTAACTTAATACTTGTCATATGGGTGACGAGCAACTGGTAGGTATACTACATATATAATTTTAAATACATACATATATACAAATAATAAATAAAAAGATACAGCCTTAGGTCCTTAGTCATCCGTCAAGATGCATCGCTTGGTTACAGATTGGCATTGTCAATCATCGCAAATCTCTGTGTGTTGTAGGTTTATGCCCATGCCCATTCTGTTCTCTTTTATTTCCTTCGTATTTATACGTTTTGCTTGATTATTATTGTTTAACAAATAATCCATTCTAATTACAGGTCACACAATGAAGAGATCACGGCACAGATGGCTTGGAATCGTAATAATATGTGAGTAATTTATAACTTATTTGATTTATGTTCTTTAAGACAGACTTACCACTTTTAAATTTATAATATTAGTTTGTATTTAGTAAACCTTGCTCATTTAGTCAACATTGATAAACGTTTAAAATAACTAATAAAAAAATAAGTTAATTAGTATCGTTACACAATCAAAGATTAAAGAAACTACTACGTCGACTTTCTTGTTGGTTAGTTACATTCAAAGCATCATTCCCAGATACCTTCAGACCCGCTCTTTGATAATTCCTAAAAGCGGCTTGTAGAAGTATATTTGCATAAAGATTATTTTGATTGATCTGTTAAAATCATTATGAAATTTCAAGTTAAAATAATTGACAATTCTTATCACGTAAATAAGACAGTATTTTTGATGGATTTGTTGCCGGAATTACTTTGTCAGTGAATTTGTCATAATATGGAAATCTTCAATCAAAATGACCGCTAAGGCTAGAAAATTAGAAAGGCTTTCATAACGTTACTGAAATAGATATCTTTTTCGAAAAATGCCGTGTATATTTCCCCAGTAGATTTAATAAACAATAAAAATAGTTTCACCGACACGAACATACTTCTAGCTCATTGGTGAGAATTAGTACAATCAACACGCAAGACGTGGGTTTGATGTAGTTAATATTAAAAAAAATTATAATGGATAGTAAACTAAAGTAGCGGCCTGTCACAATCCCACTGCTGGGAATAGGCCTCCTCTCTCCGTTTCTCACATATCTCCAGAATTCTCTAGAGATATGCAGGTTTCCTCACGATGTTTTCCTTTACCGAAAAGCGTGTGATAAATTGCAATTATCAATTAGATACATGAGTTTTAATAGAAAAACTCATTGGTGCCTGCCCGGGGTTTGAACTCGTATTCCCTCGAAAGAGTCGCGCGGTCTCACCGCTGGGCTATCACAGCTCAGATAATTATAATTTATAATTCCGTAATAAAAAAATCTGTTTCTATCATTTTAAAAGTGTTTCTCTGTTTAGAAACATCTAAGAAATTACTCGTATAATAAAATATTAAAAGTAAGGAACTCTTATATTACTAACCAGCGTTTCAAAAGGACAGGTTTTTCTACATATCTCATTGCTGTTGGTCGTCACGACTTTAATGCGTCGCTGGACGTTTTGTCCAAGCAGAGAAGAATCTTTAAAGAGGCTTAAAGCTGGCAGTTAGGATAAAATTACTGCCGTGAGTTAAAATTTAGTTCTGAAAGTGTAGATTGATAGCCAGTTGCTGTTAGCATATATATATTCTTTAGTAAATTACAAATATTTTGCAAAATAAGCTCTTTTTAAACCATTGGGTTTAAAAAGTGCTCAACTCTTGAAACACGCGCAAACGCGTCGCTCGCTCAAGAAATTTGAATCTCTTATTACGTAAATGGCCTTCTGTATAGCCTTGTGTTCAATATTATAATGCTTTGACATTTTTAGACTATACTTTTTAATTATCTTTTGAAATTAGTTATACAGTTTATATTATAAAAACATCCGTTCATAAAATTTATGTAACTTCGGGGAAATTTAATTTTAAATATTTTTCATGATCTTGAGATCGAATCCGTGAACCAAATATTTTTTTATCTTCCAAAAGTTACTTCCTTAGCGATTACATTCAATAGACACCCACGTTTAAAATAGATATCTTCAAGGGTCCTCCACGACACTCGATGAAGTAAATTTTCAGCGGCTGCGTTGGATCTTTTTTAAGTTGTAGTTTATTAAGAAATCTTCTTACTACTAGAACTCTTTTTTTCTACTGCATCTTGCGGTGCACCGTTGCAACTATAGCACTATGGAATTATGGCAACTTTCTAAGATCGTCCTAGTTGCGGCGTCCACCGATTCATTAACCTTAATTTAGCTTAGGGTTTTGTAGGCTCCTTGAGAAATTATTTTTGTATTTTTGTCTTGTTTCATGTTTCAACAACATAGTTTTTGGTATAAAAATAAGTAAAGACAGAAGGACCTAATGTATTGAATCTCTCGCATATGTATACATCGCATTCAGATGCATAGCGTTTGAAATATACAAATAAAAACCCTTCCTAAAACAGATTTTAGTATTTGGCTTCGAATTGTGGAGACTACTTTTATCTTACGAATATAAATTACGGCAATGTGGGTAGTGAATCACAAAATCTTTAAAAGTCAAGGATTTATTAACAACGGCCCGACATTTATCTTAACTGAATCTTACTATAAAAAAAACCATTTGCAATATTCCTATCATTAAATTTTAGACGAATCACAATATATAGCCGTTCTCGAAAACACACTTAAATACTCTTCGTTAAGAATATAATGTTAATAGTATATAATAGTAAAGTAGCTACCCTGCTACAATCCCACTGCTGGGAATAGGCCTCCTCTCCCCGCTTCTGGAGAGAAGGGTTGGAGCTAAGACCTACCACGCTGCTCCAATGCGGATTGGTAGGTTACACATATCTCCAGAATTCTCTAGAGATATGCAGGTTTCCTCACGATGTTTTCCTTCACCGAAAAGCGTGTGATAAATTGCAATTATCAATTAGAAACATGAGTTTTAATAGAAAAACTCATTGGTGCCTGCCCGGATTTGAACTCGTGTCCCCTCGAAAGAGTCGCACGGTCTCGCCGCTGGGCTATCACAGCTGTATATAATATTAAGATATATAATATTAATATAATGATAAAAATAAGACAAAATTAAACGAAATAATTCTTATACTTTATTCATTTTGAACTCTGTGGTTTTTTTAATCCATTTAGTCATTGATATGATAATTCTTAGTACTTTTATATTATTTTATACTATTAATTCTTGGTACTTTTTCTTTATTGAGTTATTATACTAGAGGAGGGGAACCTACCTAAAATTAAGCGGAACCAAATAAGATTTATTATCTCTCTCTCTCTCTCTTTTTTATAAGTGATTAGACAAAGAGAAATGTATATGTTTCATATTCCCTGCCTCATTATTTATTCCGATGCTCTCTCTTCCAAGCCTGCTTCCTCCGCTACTCTAGTATAATAACTCTATGCTTTTCTCACTGACCTGTTCATTTCAATCAAAGTTTACACATTTTTGTTGTTGAAAGTAATCAATTTGACAATTGCCAAATAAATTACAAATCTATTTTGGAACATTTTTTTTATTTATTTTATTTATGTACTATAAAGCAAAAAAATACGTAAGAAAAACATTATCAATAAAAAAACAGAGTACAACGGTCAACTTATCCCTTTGACAGAGATCTCTACCAGCTAACCTACGAAGGGAGACAATTTATAGTGCAACAGCTGTAGTACTAATATCCTAACTTTTATACTAATAAATATATATTTATATAAATAATATATTGTAAATATAAATTATTAATATATTATATATATGATAAATAAAATAACAATAATACATACATAAATATCAACAAATACATTATGGGAGTAAAGAAATATAATGTTTCTTTAATCTAAGTTTAAAAGCACTATTCAATATATTTAATAGCCATGAAAACCTGCATTATCCCTAGAGAATTCCTGGAAATATGACTATGTATTTTTCAATCCGCAATGGAGTGATTAGACCAATCTATCTATCCAATGAGGTCGGAGGCTTTGTTTCAGCAGTGAGATAGTAACAGACTAACCTAATCTTTAGTTTTATTATTTTCTTACATCTGGGGTCCATCGAAAATAGTTTAGATAAAAGATAAATAATCATTTAAAATATTTACCGCATAAAACGTTTAAAAAAAATAATAAGCACAATTTACACATTAAAAAGCCCACGAATCAATAATTGTTCAGCGAGATATTAAACTGCATCAAATGATATCATGATACCCGATTTAATTATGTATTCTAACCTTTAATAATAATATTGCGAAATTTTCCTTATTTATTGAAATGTCAAGTCTAAAAACGATTTCTTGTAATTCGTGTAAACATTAGCTTAAGTCCAAGGTCATTAGGAAATACCTGCTTGGAATTTTGCTTAGTTTTGCATATATTATACACGGTTGTAGGTTTTTGGGGCATTTCATAGACAAACGACACGATTAACAATAATGAAATGAAATAATTAAAATATCATTTATTTCCTGATATATGTATATATGCACATGAACTATTTAACCTCATTTAATGGATAGCTTCTAAACTTGAATTTATTTGCGTAGACTTTTGTATCAAGGTAAGAGTAGCCATCTGTAACCCTCTGATCCTTTATTTACTTTATATAGCGAAAATCACATCGATTTGTTTCTTTATTACGGTATAAATAAATGTATGGGATATTTACACATACGGTCGTCCGTCCCAAAGTAAGTAACTTAATACGTGTTTTATAGGTGACGGGCAACTTAATACAGATATTATCCCGTAAGGTATCCGGGTGAGTAGAATATACCACCATCATTACTTACCGAGGTGTCGTAAAAGGCAACTAAGGTAAGTTGACCCACCGTGTGGTATCTGGTTGAGTAGAATAGACCACCCTCTTTTTTACCGAGTGTCGTAAAATACGACTAAGGTGTCAGGCAGGCGGCCGGTCGCAAAATACGTAGCCGAATCATGAGACAACATGTTTTTAACATGTTAAATCTGTCAACTTCATCATGATGACAGATGAAGATGTTGACCCTCTGTGGGAATCGTACACGCGACCCGCGGAGCTGAAGGCAGGGTCACTACACACTGCGCCAAAGGGCCAGTCAAACAAACCGGCCGGGTATGAAACAAAGACATTAGCGTTTATGATATAAGAAAGGATTATGTAAAAAGATTTAATTACTGTAAACTAAATGTACTTTTAAAAGAAAACATTGAAATCATATCTGTATATTAATTTTGATTGAATTTGTAAAATATACTTTAAACGATAACGAAATTAAAAGTAGTCAAAGAATGTAAAATTTTTTTTTACAAAAAAGACCTAAACCGAGTGTCAATTTTTTTTAATTTCAACAAATAATTTTAAATCCGCTACCTTGTGTGCTTTGTTTATCTTTATATATAACATCTGAATTGAAAGAATAAATTTCTTATCAGTTTATTCTCAGGTACATTCCAATACAATTTTTAACACCATTTCAAATGGATTTGAACCTATAACAGTTTATGTTTCAGGTGTAATATTTGCCTTAGGTACAGTCAAACACAATTTTTTACCACCATTTCAAACAATTTATAGAATTAGGCTATACTCTGCGAAGGCAAAAAAAAACAAAAGTAATGAAAATTTATCCGTGATATAAAAATATATACTTAATGCTAAATGTAGAGTGTGCTATCCATTTTCATACAACATGCGTAATAACTCATGCGCTACCAATAACACAAAAATACACAAGCACTGCACATATTCACTACCACAATCTCGACAATCGTTTTCCCAGTATTCGAAGCATCGTAATGAGATAGACTCCACGAAAAAATCGCAAAACACCATTTCGATTGGATTTTAATTTGTAACATCTTATGTTTCAGGTGTAACATTCGCAGTTGTCTTGGATATACCAAGTACGTCAGCAGCGAGGGCCACGTCACTTATATTTGCCAAAACCACCACAACCACCCCAGCACCCGAGGAAGAACCCTCAGCGGTCGAGGATGAAGCACAGGTAATATTAATATTATTTTTATTAGGATTTCTTCGAATTTAAACTATCCTGTATGGTATTCATAATAAATGTTAAGAGACCGGCTAAACTCATGTCTTATTTTATCGGGTGAGCCCGACTAGTTTCTCTCCGCCGGTCTCTAAACATTAATTAAAATTGTACTTTTTTATAATTTAAAACTATCGTGAGTATTATCCATATCATCATCCTCCTGCCCTTATCCAAATCTAAGTGGGGTCGGCAAATTCAAATTCAAAATATTCTTCAATCAAGTTAATTTGTAAACAACTTCTTTTGAATCGTCAACTCTGCTGCTCGTTCGGAAAGCTGGTCCTACCGGAAAGAACCAGCAAAAAAACTTGGTAGTTGCTCTTTTTAAAATATAATTCTTATTATTATCTTTTTTTAATGTATACTATATTTAACGTACATTTCTTAGTGTGAGATTTATAATAATAAGTCATTTAGTCATTACTTTCTTGTACAGTGTCGAAGAGTAGCTACGTCCACGCATTCTTATCGTCTAAGTAATCCTAAAAAGTATAGTAGGCTTTCTGTATTATTTGTTTTTAAGTGTTTTTAAATTGATGTAATAACAAAGATAAATTTGATTGCGGAATATTATTTTACCCAAACCCACAAATGACCTAGCCAGTAAGGTATTCTAAGCCGCACAATTTTTACTGCAGTATAGGATTTATTTACAAGTTGATTGTATACGATGTACACTCGCCATGTTCTTTTGTACTATTCTATAACAAGGGTTGCCTGGAAGATGAACGAGTTTCAACTTCCCTCTCATGGTTTATTGCGACACTCTAACTGAAAGGATGCTATGCCTCCCCTTCTCTAATTATAATAACTCTATAACTATTTGTCACTTATATGTAACTTAATTTCCTTCATTCTATTTCATGCATAATTAACGTCGCATTGATAAATTATAAAGGAACACTCAAACGATAGTAGGTGAACTGTTTGTAACAAAAAACGGCACTACTTACGGAGGAAATAAAAAACCAATCAACCTTGATAACCAGTCGGATTCCAAACAGTTTCCTGTTCTGTCATATAAGTTGCAACACTTCCGGTATTTTCTTTTGCCTTCGAGCAACATTTTTTACACGCAGTACACGCATTTTGTAAATAAAACAGCATGTCTACCATGAAGGTAGAAGAAGATAAAATTGAAGACTACATATTATTCCACTTTATTTACACTGGTTTGTACATCAATAGAAAACTATTTTCGAATTTGACAAAATTACAGTTTCCTTAATTAATTATGTTTCTTAGTTCTATGATTTTAGTTTTAGTGAAAACTTGGCACAACAATATCTTTTGATAGATAATAACAATAGATCACAATCACTGTATGTATAATCCATACTTATAAATGCTAATGTGGGTTTGGTTTGCTAATCGGATCGATGTGATTCTTGAAGGAGCTAGAAAGTTTTTCCCAAACACAATAATAATCATTATTTGTACTGCCATTTATTATATTGTCGAGAAGTAAAAGCGTTTCGCCCGTATTGCTCCCTAATTGGAATTTTGAACATAAAACTTGTTGTGACTTAGATAAGAGACGCACATACTATCGCGAACGTTTTAGTAGTATTTTTGCAGATCTACAATTCTCTAGTATATTACTTTAGTGTATCTCTGCTGATTTACGCGGTGCACGCGAGTTTAGCTCCCAGTAGGCGAGTTTTTTCATACGCACGACCTCTTGAACACAATTCGACCTTTCGTAAGCATTACACTGTGTTTTAGTAAAACCTGTACTAAAATTTGTATTAAAGATTTTGAGAAAATCGATTATAAACAGTGACATTGTTTAATAATAAGTATAGGTATTTGTTTTAATCGATAGCGTAAATTTCATTGTATATATATAATTCAAAATAATCTTGATGGATGCATTCCAAGTTATTCTAATTTTTATTTTTGGAAATCGCCTTTTGATTGGACGAATACATTCACTTTATATAAAGTCATTCGAAACTTTTATTACAATATATATCTTAAATACATGGATCTACATGTACACGAATACAAACTCGCGCGTGCGCACACACACAAACACAACACACCTACACACATACGCTGTAATTTAAAAGCTATTCTATATTGTTTATGTTACTTTGCGCAATAAATTTACATATCTTTATAATAATTATTGCTTACCTGTGTTATGGAAGGCGAGACCTTCTGACGCAAGTTTTTTTTACGCTTACTAGAGGGTCTCAACCTGTATTTATTTTATAGATTTATTGAAATGAAATACATATTTTTGTAGTTAATATTTTACGACTAACAAAGTTTCAGTAATAAAGAATACTTTCTAATTCCAGGTGGATGCAACAGCCGAAGGTGCCGACAACACTACTAGCAAACTATCAGGCATTCCTCAAATCGACTACATCTATGACCCAAACCTTCCTCGCGAGCTGAATGGCTACAACCTCTCCGAATACCCATTCTACGAGACCGTACCACCGCCAGAAACTATGGACTTCAAATGTGATGGGCTACACGATGGATTTTACGCATCAGTGCCTCATAAATGTCAGGTAATCATCCTTTATTCACAAAGCAAGATAATATTCATTAAATCGAATAACCCAAACCTCCTACTTACGTCGTTCTCCTCATTGCTGAGATTTGCGGATAACTGATCTCCAGGCTTTGCAGTCTCTTGCATCTTACCGTTATATCTTGGAACAAATCTACTTAAATGACAGATGTATTTGAGATACATTTCATGAACTTAAAATCGTATAGACCTGTCTAATTTGAAATAGCGCGTCCCATTTCTTAACTAGTTAATATAAATGGGTGAATGTTAATGTTTATAATGACATTTCGTCTCTATAGAGCTATCAACTGTTGCATGATTTACGAACTGTTTGAGAACGCGGTGAGAACTAATCGCGTGATAAATCTGGCAACGCTCTCTATGTGAAGTAGCGCTGGCTTATTCTATGAAACAAAATGTCCGCCATCTCGCGCATGGGGAGAAAATTAAAGTAGTTGAGCGCTCCATATACACGTCCACACAGTAGAGATATCTCTGGCAACCAGCGACTTTATAAAACTGCGGCTTTGGGGTCACCGTAATTGTAACGATTTTAAGTCAATGTCAATAATATTCACGTCCAAAGACCAATTTTTAGTCGCCGGCAATCAAAATCACTGTCGTAAATATTCTATATAAGACGTTAAGAATGCGTTCAAAATGTGAATCGAACTATACTAGTACATATGAAAACTAAAAGATGCTAATGCTTTAATGATCTCTATGCTTTACTACGGTATAGCTATTTTCCAAACTGTTTATTAAATATTATTAACTTTCAGGTATACCACCACTGTCTCTTCGGCACAAGATATGATTTCCTGTGCGCGAATTACACCGCTTTCGATCAGAAGACCTTCATCTGCCATTTTGTTTCCGAGGTCGATTGCAAAAATTCGCCCAATTATTTTAATAGGTAAAAATTATATGTTATTATTATATTAATGGTTGTTCGACGACCTAAGCTTCAATATTTTACTTGAAATATAAGATCTCTTAATCGTTTCTGTGTATTATTAAGTTCTGTATATTGTTACGTAATAATCGAGTGAGCTTGGAATTTAATTGGAAAATCTTTTACCCGGTAAATTTTGACTTAATCATATAAAATTTCTTCACTATTTATTCAGCGGTTCGCTTCAAAGGTGAAGGCGTAACGGAAAGATAGACTTTCGCATTTATAATAAAAATTTGAATATAAAAGGTCTTCTACATGGTAAGGATAAACCAACCGATTAAAGTGACCTTGGTCGGATCGGTGTGAAAATGGACACTGTAGTAGTCGGGAGACTCGAACGATATTTGGATGTTGTCGCATCCTTCCTGACCAAGACTCATCACTTTATTCGTGCGGTTTACCATCACCGTGTAGAAGGCTTTTAAATAAATATATGGAACAATTACACACACGGTCGTCCGTCTCCAAGATTAGTAATTTGATACTTGTATTTTGGGTGACGAATTCCTGCAAAATGTAATTACAAAACCCTGGCCAAAACTCTCCCATATCTAGATTCAGAGGATCTAGATCCTCTGAAAAGAGGAGCCATACGTAGCATCTACAATTGAAGTCCGCGTGATTTCCTGCGAGAGGAGTTTAAGGAAATGGGTATTCTAACATTTGCTTCACAGTATATTTTAAAAAACGTAATTTTTGTACATAAAAATATAAAGAATTATAAAACGATAGGTGATGTATATAATAGACAAAGTAGGAACCGACATAAGCTTGCGACTCCTGCTTTGCGCCTAGCAAAAGTACGTAAATCGTTTGTGGGTTTGGGTATAAAATTCTATAATAAAATTCCGAAATCAATTTTGGTCATGCCATTACAGCAGTTTAAAAACACTGTTAAAAAGAGGCTGATACAGAAAGCCTACTATACTGTTGAAGATTACTTAGATGATAAGGATGTAGGTGCACTTCTACCCTGTACAAGACAGTAATAAATAAATGGAACTAGTTCTAAGATTTATATTTTAAAAAGAGCAACCGTCGAGTTTCTTGCTGGCTCTTCTCGGTAGGAACAGCTTTCCGAACCAGCAGTAAAGTTGACGATTCAAAAGCACTTGTTTACAAGTTTACTTGAATAAAGAATATTTGAATTTGAATTTGAATTTGAATCTGAATGAAACGATACACTAATCACACAGTCCGAAAACTGTTTAAAAAGTTGTGGTTGCTTGGCGGTAATGCAAAAAAAAAACGTTCGGCAATATATAATTACAAAGAGCACTCTCTAGCGCGTCACAATGTACCACTAGCGCCATACCTACTTCAATTTTTGTTACAGAAACGAAGCACTTTATAAAGCGGCATCAACGGCCCCACCCCCCACTACCACCACAACCACCACGACGACAACTACCACCCCACGCCCTGCCCGCCCCGGGCGCCGCCGCCCCAACCCACGCTATGATTATTATGACGACGATGACTACTACTATCCTAGAGATCGCGATGAATATGATTATGAGGAAAGGTAAGTCATACCGTAAACTTGGCCACGACTACAAAGTAATAATGAAATTATTTTGCTATACTCCGCGATAAAGTAAATAGAATATATATCGCACGCTTAGCATTAAAGTGACCCAATTCAAAAAAGTTGTTTTGTGGCAAATTGCAGTAAAGAGTAGCGTCGCGCCTACAAAACTTGCGAGTGTTAAGAAGAGCAAGTAAATGCAAGATAGTGATTTACTAAGACATAGATAGACTCCACGACAAAATTGCAAAGCCGTTTTTCCGCCATTTGTAATGGAGTCTATGTCCTCACCTACTAGTCATCACTACGATTACGTATCCTCATGGTTACAAAAAAAAAAAGTGTTTACAATCATCAACGTTTCAACTCAGACTTCAGCTTCAAAAAAATTATGTTGTTTGTCGTAAAAAAACTGTCGGCTTCGTAGATTTTGTATCTTGTTTTGACTGTTTTATTAATAAAGATAATGTACTGCAAAAGTTATTAAGATAAACGCAGATTCATAATCGATAATAATAATTGATAAAGCACTTCGAAAAGGGTTAAATAATGCCGTAGTGATGATCTCAAATTATTATAGTAGAAGGCCTATTCTACTAAAAATGAGCATTAACGAATCTATTTGTTAATCTAAACGAGTGACGAGAAAATATCCTAAACCGTCAAAGAGCACCAACTTATAGAATCCATTCGAACATTAGAATAGAAATACATTAGTAAACATACTACTACTATCAGTGAACGAATATTGAAAGATATAAAAAATAGTATGGTTTTTATTTCAGGGGAGGCAGGAGGAGTAGACCACGTTCTAGACCAGGCAAAAGAAGACCCCACGATGACTATGATGACAGGTTTGTGATCAAGCCTTAATAATATCTAAATTAAAAAAACCAGTAGGATAAAATTAATGAACACCAATTGTTTTAGATACGAAACCCGTGCCAGGCCGCGTGACGAAGATGAAGACTATGAAGATCGACGAACATATGAGAGACCAAGAGCAGGAAAACGCCCATATCCAGACTACAGAAGAGGTTACGATGATGAAGAAAGGAGGCCATACAAGGGTAGCAGAAGACCTGTACGACCTCGCGATGATGAAGATGAGAGATTTCGATCTGATGACTTAGAAGATAACCGACCAAGAGGAGGTAAAAGAGGAGAATTTCGAGCAAGAGATAAAAATAGGGCCAGAGATGAGGATAGAATCAGAGACGATAGTCAACCCAGAGATGAAATTAGGTCTACAGATGATTTAAGACCTAGGGATGAGGTTGAGACCAGAGATGAAATAAATCCGAGAGAAGATATCAGGTCCCGTGACAAAATAAGAGCTAGAGATGAAATCAGGCCTAGAGACGAAATCAGACCGAGAGAAGAAATTAGGTCTAGAGATAAAATCAGATCTAGAGACGAATATAGACCACGAGATGAAATAAGATCTAGAGATGAAATTAAATCTAGGGATGAAGTCAGTTTACGTGATGAAATCCGTCCAAGGGATTCATTTAAGTCTAGAGATGAGAAAAGGCCAAGAGATGAAATAAGACCGTTTAGGGAGGAATCGCCATCACAAGATGATTCTAGAGATAGTCGACCAAAAGATAGACAAGCTAATGAGGGTCGAAGACTTTACGATCGACCTTTTAGAGGTAGAGATGAAAGACCATATTTAAAGCCTGAAAAAAATGTTGAAGGTGATGATAGAATTCAAGAAACAAAACGTCAAGCACCCACAGCACCTGAAGGACAGCCACTAGTAAAACCCAATGGACATGGAATTTTTAGTAAACCAAGATTACCTCCAAAAATAAAGAGACCTGTCCCGATAAATGAAAAAGACAAATATGAGTATGTTCCTGTAACTACAACAAAATCGCCTATTAAATTAGATGATGACTATTATGAAGATTACGAAGAAGATGACATGAGAAAACCCTTGCCATCAGCAAAAACAAGCACAGTTCAACAAAGACCCAAACTAGAATCGGTTGACAAAGAAAAATTTAAGCCTACAAGAGCGCATTTCACAAGTTCCACCGATACAGCGAAAAACCTCAAAAAACCAATTGATTATGATGATGAAGAATATTATGATGAACCACCTACGAAATCTCAAAAGTATTCAACTAGTCAACGAGGAAAAAATGAACGACCATCAAAATTTAAAGAAGACGATTATTTTTACGATGAAAAAGATAAAATAACAGAAAATCAAAGAAAAAATGTAGACGAGGATATAACGGCTAAAGTGAAAGATGTAAGGCCAGGTGTAAAAATCATAAGACGGCCTTTTTTACCGTCTAGGGGTGGGAGTCCTTACCTTCCAAGAGGACTACAACCGGTAGCCGGAAAAAATCTAAGCCTACCTCCTAACACCACCCCTAAACCTACTACTACATCTACTACAACAACTTCTACTACAACGACAACTACAACTCCAAAACCACCTCCTACAACAACAACAATAAAATCTACAACAACTACAGAAAAGCCCATTACAACAACCGAACGCTTAGCAACGACAGAACGCTTAACTTCAACCATTGCAACAGAGAAACCAAGTACCACAGCAGTTCCGGAAGAAGAATATGAATATTACGATGAAGATGATATTGAATACGAATCTAAAGACAAAAAAGAGGCTCCAAAAACTTTGGAAGCTACTTCGATTGACATTATAGAAGAACCCCCAACTACAACAATTATTACAACGACTTATAAACAAGAAGTACTAAAAAACACAAGAGATAAATATTCAGCACTAACAAATGATAGACCTGTAAACTTGGTAACAACAGCCGATACACCCAAAAGCATTGAAATCATTAATGAAAGACCAAGATATTCAGATACGATCGCAGATGGACCTAAAAGTACTACGTACACAAAAGAGAGACAACAAATTCCTATAACTGATGAAAGAGCAAAAAATCTAGCAACAAAAGTACTTAGAAACTTTAATGATAATTACGAAGCGATAAAAGAACAACTTGAATCAACATTAACACCCGGCGATTATTTAAAACCTTACATAAATTATACACCGCCTCAATTAAAAGACATAAAAAGGCCAGAAATAAAACCAGAAATATCAAAGGGATATACGGCAACTGGTAAGCCATTAAAAATACCAGATATTAAACAAAACCTTGCAGATTCAATCGAAAATGAATACGATGTGAGGCTAAACGAAGCTTTAGCTCCAAGTTTACCTGTAAGGATTCCAAGTGGATTTATAGTTCCTTCTGATAGAGATTATACTTTTGCTAGATTTAGGAATAATCTGCATTCGGAACCTCAGTTCGCGGCATCCGAATTAAGCCATTATCAAGTAAGAAAGAGACCCCAAATACCTGGAGTTAGTATAAGAACTCCAACTTCATATTATTTACAACCACAGAGGATAGTTTATGATGAAACCTTAACTAGACCAGCAAGACAACTAATTAGACAACTAGGAAATGTATTTTAAGTTCTTGATGTACGAATTGACACGCCCACAGCATATCAGCAGGTACAATTTTTTGATTATTGATGTATCATTAATGACATTGAACAGATAAATAAATAGAATTTTAAATTAAGCTTATTACGGAATATAAATTAATATATATATAAACTTACACAATTTCTAAATGGTTACTATTAATTTCTTAAAAATATTCGATTATTGCTGAGGCCTTGTCGGCGTGTCATTTAAACTATTCATATTATTGTGCTAATTAAAAGTGTTAGATAACATTTTCATTTGAATATTTAAAGCGTTTATACAAATTTCTGACCATTGGGTTTTTTTGGAAAACGTTTTTCAAGTTTAAGACTATATCTTTATTGGCACCATAATTTGAATCGTAATATAATTCGGTAAAGTTGTAACTACTTTGGGTAACCTTTGAGAGATTGGTTCAAAACCTTTAGAGGTCTATATGTGACCCTGTAGGATTTAGTGGAATTTAAATAACAGCTTTACCTACATATGTATAATCGAGGGCTAACTTTACGTACGCTAGATTCAACTATTTAATAAATTATTACCAATTATACGTAATCGTATTGAAACTATTATAGCAGTGATTTTTTAAATGATTGAAACAATACATTATGGTACATACACTGGATTATATCACTGCCGACAATAATTAATTTAATTGTAATATATTAATTTAATATTATAGAATACAAATGAACCTAATCTAAGATATAATTATGTCAACGAATGTTATAGCGTATATAAACGTGACATTAAATTAAGAATAGTGGACATAAAACGTTTTGAGAGCTGATTAAAAAACTGTAATTGATTTACAATTTTTTTTTTCAAGGATTTCAAACGTCTAAGCGTTCTAAAAAGACGATATAAATCGACTCCAAACCGAAATCGCTCTTGAATTAAACTCTGTTTTATTAATAAAATTAAATTTTAAAATATAATTTATTAATATAACTTTTTTTTAATATGTCAGATAATTCCTACTAATTGGAAACTTTAACTTTTTTTTATTTACAACAAAAATGTTCAATTTATGTCTATCTTAAATTACTTAGACGCTAGTACTATACAAATTATGCCCACGTGGAATGGTCCCAAGAATGCTGGCAGTGTTTCCGCGTTCAATCGCTAAGATGATTCTTTGTGCGAAAAAGGAGAAGAGGCCTCTTGTTAACCGAAGAGGCAATTAACCGAGGTGTTAAAACTTGAATTTATCTTAGAATTTGTGGACACTAAGAGATCAGGTGAGACTTAGCCCCGCGAAAACTGGATCCAACGGATTTCGACGCATTAAATTAGCGAAAAAGTTTACAATTCATTCTAACAGAAATAATTCTGTTTGAAAGAATTGTAAAGTTTTTCGCTAATTTAATGTATCGAAATCCGTTGAATCCAGTCGATAACTCAGAAATATTTTTGCAGTTTTTGCGGAGCTAAGTTTCACCTCTTAGTATAATTTAACTTTACATTTATAAAATATAGAGTTAAATTATAAACTATACCTTGGAATACTGGTCATTTTTCAGTAAAGGACCAACTTAAAATGATTTTTTTGCTCAACAGATAAACGTACAAATAGATAATGTGTTACACGTGTAAAAGCGTCGGTAGACTCCCTACGAGGTAAAGAGACCTCAAAAAGAGCCACTGGACCCAAAAAGCGCAAAATCGTGTTGTTTGGAGATCCCATGTAGAGACCTATGTCCAGCAGTGGACGTCCACCGGTTGACGAAGAAGAAGAGAATCTGTGGCAGATTTCTGGTGTTTATATATCTATGAACATTAAGCCCCTGTTAGTTCTTCGCTCGTCTATCCTTTCAGTAATATATCTATCTATTAGTTTGGTTTTTTTTTCATGTCAAATCAATAGAACTTCACAACTATCACTAATTTCTCGGTTTAACATATTAGACAGTGTCCACAAGCTTTTTAGTACACTCAGTCATTTAAGGTCGCAAAAGACATTAGCATTTAAGTATTAAGAGATAATGTATATATTAAAAATATGTTTAATCTTATATTCTAATAGCGGGACTCGATTTTTTTATATGTACTGCTGTATAGTTTTTGCAAGTTCATCGCAGGCGCAGTGACGGAATTCAAAATTAGCCTTAATTGATTTAGATACATAGTAATCCTTATTTCAATGCCATCTATGTCATCACTATTAAAAAAGCTAGTTTTTACTTGTTCTTCCAAGTTATGGATCTCTTTAGCACAAGTTCCGTAGGCACTACGCAACGCTTAATGCCATATGCCACAAACAGTTTTTTTAATTAGGCCACTTTAATACTAAGCGTACGATATATCTGTTTATTACATAGGTATCGTTTTACACGACAAACAATATAACAGTAAGCCTTAATCATATACCAAGCTAAGCTTAACGGTTTTCTCCAGTTTAAGCAAATAATGCTTGTGTTCTATTCTATTCAATATAAATACTCTTAATGTATTTCTAAAATAATACTCATATTTTTGAATCGATTAATTTATCGATCCTTTATTTGTAACATTGCCACTGATACCAAAAATTAAATTTGACTTGATTTAAAACGGAAATCTCACTCCTCGATTACTACATAAATAAAGCATATTTCAATCAGATTTTTAGGATATATATTTTATCAATATATTTATACTCGAAGAGATCTCCGCTGATTATTGAAATTGAATGCACTGAACTTACTGAAAAAAGATATCGTATCTTTGATGAATTTAATTGAATGAATTTTTCATCGCAATCAATCGCTTGTTTACTTAGCAAAATAAAATGTTTATAAATATATTTACGATTATAATTCAATAGTTGCATGTTATATTTATTTATAACATGCGACTATGGAATTAAAATATATTTGTAAGTTCTTTTTTATTTGTTAGAAAGATTAAGACCTGACACCAGGCTCAATTCAAGTAAATTTATTTTTTATTCCAGTGTGACTAAAAAGACCTATATACTCAATGACACTATTTCAATCACTACAAAGAATAACTTAAATATACGTTTAAACGCACCTTTGTAATGCCTTACACTGTATAGCGACAACTGGTTTGAAATTTAAAAAGCTGGCGATGTTTCCTATCGGGAAGTATCCTAATGGGAAACTGAGTGTTCATTGAATACTAGTTACCTTTATATTGTATAATAATTATAAGAGAAATAGTTACATAGGTATTTTTCAAAGGTTACCAGAGTATTAGTTCGATATAGTTACACTGATTGATGTATTGGTATATAAAATGATATTTTTTGTGATTATTGTGGTATTCTTTAAGATTTTTGTAAAAAAAAAAATAAAACTATACAAACATTTCCATCTTTTTTTCTTGCTGCGAACCAGTCCTCCATCTCCCTGACGAAAAGAAGTTCCTGAAAGAATATTTACCAACGACACCATCGCAAAGTAAACGCGCTGATGCAACCTCAAATTTACATCATTACTGTCATATAATAAGACACTAATTGTGTTTAATTGTGGATACTCATGGAGCCCATGGGTGTCAAAAACAGTGTCCACTTTTAATAAGGTTTCTCGCTTAATGAATAACATGAACAGTTTTGACGTTCTATATATATACTTCATTCAAATTTTTTATCACAGTTTTATATGGTTTTTTTTTTCAATTAAACGAAAATTATAACAAACATTTCTCATCAGTCTCAGAAGAGATCAAGAAGAAATTAATTAGGATTATAGTACATACGAATAATAGGCAAACGCCTTCTTTTTGAAACAAATACTAGAGGCAACGCTGTTCACACAACGCTGTTCCAATGCAAATTTAAAAACGTCCCAATTTTCCAGTGATATACAGCTTTTCTTACGATGTTTTCTTTACCGAAAAGCGCTCGATCATCCGTAAATATCAATGAGGCATATCATTTTTATACAAAACTCAAGATTTTGGCAAGACAAATGTTGCCAAAATAGTACAAAATTAAACTGATCCTTGAAGACTATGTGAACAGTAAAAAGGCAATCGGAAGACATTTTTTTCAGAAGACAGGCAGAATTTGCCATAATAACTAAGTAATTTTTAATATTTAAATTAAAATAAAAACTATTCAATTTCGGCTATTGACTTTCGAAGTTTATTTCAAAATTGTATTCTATAAGTAATATTTCAAGTATTAATTATAAAATATTGTATATACATTAACGCTGACTAAATTTAAGGTCAGAATGCGTTTAGAAAATCTCATCGCAATAAATTGAACGAATCACACATTCAAGAGACAGGTAAAACTTTAAAATGAGGACTTAATAATAAACATTTTTTAATTTGTTACAAGTATACTAACCAAAAGAAAACACCCTGTAAATATTTGACAAGACCACATCTTTTTTAGCTTGTACGAATTGTTTATTCTTTAGTTTCCAGTTTACAATTCAAGATATATTTTTCTCTTAAAATAATGATACATAAACTGATAGAATAAAATTCATTTTTTTATATATATAGTAATTTCGACGGTATCTATATAAAAGTTATTTGCGTGTTTAGTTATTTTTTCAACAACGACGATTGAAAAATTTCTCGAAAATTGATTTACTATCGTCACTAAACTCATACAAAAATAATAATACCATAAGTTTGTTCCTAAAAACTATGCGTAAATATAATAATATACGAGCTATGATAGACCAGCGGTGAGACCGTGCGTGAGATCAATTAGACACAAGAGTTTTTCTATTAAAACTCATGTGTCTAATTAATAATTGCAATTTAACACACGCTTTTCGGTGAAGGAAAACATCGTGAGGAAACCTGCATATCTCTAGAGAATTCTGTTGATATGTGTAACCTACCAATCCGCATTGGAGCAGCGTGGTACGTCTGAGCTCCAACCCTTCTCTCCCAGAAACGGAGAGAGGAGGCCTATTCCCAGCAGTGGGATTGTAACAGCTACTTTAAATATAATATACATAGAAACCGTTGAATTAGTAAGTTGAAAATTCAAGTTTCATTGAATAAAACAGCCAAAGGATCATAAAAATTCTTACTTATAATCATTATCATACATCACGTTTGACTTATAATACACTTTCCACCATTATTACACCTACTATTATCTACAATAATCACCTCTACTTCAATCATAATTTTTCAATTGGATTGATTTTCATTTCATTGTAAAATTCAGTAGATAGAAAATAAATTTTATTTTATTTGGCTTACTTTGGCTAAGTCGTAACTAAGATATTATTTATTTCATCTTTTAAAGCTAATTCAAATTGTTTTGACCCACATATGTTATTATTAAAATTCGAAGTACAAACTTCATGATTATCATTTTCATACCCTTTGCAATCACTAATATTTTTTAGTAAATAACATCATTCTAAATGACAAGCTCTATTCTTCCTACATTTTTTCATTACGACACAAAATTCTGCATCATGAAATCCAACCATTATAAATATCTGTCTGTAATCACTATTCATGATCACAATTGGGAATTTTCAATATTTTTTTCCGTGTTTCTGCACGTTAGACTCAAAAGGTTCGTCGGCAGTCGCGAAGTTTTTGAGTCAGCTATCGTTTTTTCATTTTCATCTTCATTTTCCAAAACTTTGTTGGCGTCTTTATCACACGTGTTACCATTTGGTTCCTTATCTGTACTTAGTCCATCATTGGCTTCAGGGCCGTGAACGAGTCTATTTATAGGGAATTGTGCTACGTAGAACACGTAACTTACAACCCAGATGAATAGTTGGTATAAGCACACTTGCCACCAGTTCATGATCCCGAACACTTGATATAGCCAGCGGCCAGTGGTGAAGTAAATGGTGTAGTAACTGCGAACAAAAAATATTTTTGTTTAGAAGTGTAGCTTATCGAAAGAGTCACACGGACTCACCCCTGGGCTATCACACCTCTGTTAAAGCTGTGATAGCCCAGCGATGAGACGTTGTGACTCTCTAGAGACGATCAAACCCCGGGCAGGCACCAATGAGTTTTTCTATTAAAACTTGTGTGTCTAATTGATAATTGCAATTTAATACACGCTTTTCGGTCACGGAAAACATCGTGAGGCAACCTGCATATCTGTAGACAATTCAGGGGATATGTGTAACCTACCACTCCGCGTTGGAGTAGCGTGGTAGGTCTTAGCTCCAACCCTTCTCTCCAAAAAAAGGAGAGAGGAGGCCTATGGCCAACAGTGCGATAGTAACAGGCCGTTACTTTATAGCTTATCACAAATTGTCACAAAGTAAGTTGTTTTTAAAAGTTTTTTCGTACTATTATAACGTTATAGATAAATAATGGTGCTTCCACCATTGTACAAATGACTGTCCCATATATTAATTTTTCTCTTCATTATACATATTCATTTATTTGATTCAATTTAAAACGTCCCATTGTCACAAATATTTCCTAATAAGACTTCATTAGAAATTATATTTTATATTATAAGCATTAGAAATAATAAATATCATGATTACTATCTACATATAAAGACTATTTTTATTTCGTTACAATGATAGGTATATTATATTTTTATTATAATCGTTACATTTTTCTAACAAAAATTATTATAAATAACAAAGAAAGATGTGATCTCACTATCCCACTACTCGACATAGGCCTCCTCTCTCCGTTTTTGAAGAGAAGGATTAGAGCTAAGAGATCCCACGCTGCTCCCATGCGGATTGGTAGCTTACAAATATCCCTAGAATTCTCTAAAGGTATGCAGGTTTCCTATTGCAATTATCAATTAGGCTTATAAGTTTTTATTAAAAACCCATTGGTGCTCGAACCCTCTCAAAAGAGTCTGACGGTGTCAGCGCTGTGCTATCACAGCTTCATCCTATAAGGTGATAAGTATAAGTACTATAAGTAATAAGATACTTCATAATTAATTAAAAAATATATAGGATATTTGTTGGATTTTTAATATGTAATGCTGCTAGATATCCTAATAAATAAATAATCTATACGCATGTTGCAGTAGACCTAAGACATTGCTAGGTTTTTGTATCAAAAAACAACATTTAATAATAACTTTAATTTGTATAATTAGGTATATCTTATATATTATTGTGTACTTACACTATGGCATACAAAAAAGCAATGGTCCAATAAAAAATAAGCTCAAGGCGCTTGTCGGCCGGTTTCCGCCTCGCTTGCAAAAGCGTTTCGATCACCAGAACAATTGTGACATTGGTGTGCACGCAGTGGTTAAACCACCACGGTACTATGTTATCGTAGACCTTCGGGAACACCAACTCGCGGTCTATCGCGTAGACACTCCAGAACATTCCCGTTACGAACTGAATACCAAAATTATAAAATTATTAAACATATTATAATCTGTTGGTAATTGTATAGTAATTATATAAGCATAAGAAGTGAATAAACGTCGAAAATTTACGATAGTTTTTTTTTTAATTTCCTAGATCGCCATTTGACGTCAACGGATTTGCGTTTCTGTTCAGAAACGCAAATAACAGAACAGGTTATTTTGAATTTAAAGTAATTTTATTTCGTGAACTAATATTATTTTAGGTTTCTAAGGTGATTTATAAAATAGGTCGTTACTTTGCGGAAATTCAGAAAACAAAAATATAGAAAGCATAGAAGTAAAATAGAACACTTTATACACAAAAGATACGCTGTAACAAAAAATAAAGCAAAATCTAAATACATTTTAAGACGTAGATAGTTACAGTTAGCGTTATGAAAATTGAAATAAAAACTATTAAAAAAGTATACTTTACCAATGTAAAGGGGAAGACCATTCCACTGAATATAACGTCCCTCCAATACTTGATCTTGGTTCCAAGGTAGCCCTTGTGCATATCCAGCCATTCCAGGAAGTCGTGTATTAACGATAGCCCCAGGAATACGGTTTGAAATGACTGAAAAGAAGAACAGTAACATACACCTTTGTGTGATAAAAGCTGTGATAGCCTAGGGGTAACACCGTACGACTCTCTAGAGACGATCATGGGTTCAAACCCGGGATAGAAAATCTCATTGGTGCCTGACCAATGAGATTTTCTATTAAAACTTATGTGTCTAATTGATAATTGCAATTTATCACACGCTTTTCGGTTAAGGAAAACATCGTGAAGAAACCTGCATATCTCTAGAAAATTCAGGGGAAATGTGTAACCAACCAATCCGCGTGGTAGGTCTTAGCTCCAACCCTTCTCTCCAAAAAGGAGAGAGGAGGCCTTAGCCCAGCTGTGGGCATAGTAACAGGCCGTTACTTGTATACACCTTTGGCCATTCCTTATTCTTTTGGAAGCTCCAACAGTATTCTGAAATTCAGTATTCAGTATTGAGAAATTTGATAGCCCATTTATGAAGCACTGGATTCGAATACATATGCATTCCCAGTGCTTCATAAACGTTATACTCAAAATCTAATTTGAATTTAATTTTATTAAATTAGTTTGAATTTAATTTTATTAAATTAATTTGAATTTAATTTTATTAAATTAATTTTAATTTAATTTGAATATACTGACATAGTCTTTAAGTTCCTATATTTTATTTTTGTACTAACATGATAGATGTAATGTCGGATGTCAATAAATTATTCTTATTTTATATTATTATTATTATCTCCTGTCGTTGCTTCGGTTACGGGACGAAACGATCGTTGAGAATGTGTCGTAGTGAATGTGTTTTGTGCTTGTGTAGTGCGCTGTTGGTGGTTCTGTCTTGAGATACGTAAGCGGTAACTAACCTGCATGTATAATTTATAAGAACAGTTTAGCTTCCCATACTTAGCATAACATCTATGTTATGCTAAGAAAGTCTACTTTCTTAACGAGCGCGGATTATAACAAACTAATTCAATCATAACATTGTACTATGGAGTTTCGCAAAGTAACGCGTAGTTCTATAAATTATTGAAAGAAAGCTGTTTATAATGTCACTACTTCAAAGCGAAAAGGTAGGTTTTCGCGATGAATTGATCGTTGGACTCAAAGCGCATGATGAATTGTGATTACAAATTAAGCGCAGTTTTATAGGATACTCCTATCCTAACTCCGCTACCCCCTAGTTAGGTTAGGTTAGGGCACGTGCACTCAGTATACGCCCCTCGTGGTTTTTATCATTAACTGTGCCATCATATAAACACAGTGCAGTCAAAGTTCAGTTATTGTTCCAGACGGAGACATAATGTGTTATCTTAGTGACCCTTTTGTCTGCAAAACTATTATTATAATAATTATATAACTATACTAATAATAGTTGAGTTTGTTGATTCGTTAATAATTTCTGCATGGTCTTCAACCTAGCGAATAGATACTCGTTATTTCATCGTGGTATAAGAAATCATAATATAAAAGGTTTTCAGTGATAATAATTAACTATATTTTAGGGCCCGCCATATGCTATCCGGCTAAGTAGTATTCTACGATAGAATTCTTACTTCTACCTACTTCTTAATACGACTGTAGAATAGATCACGCCCATTTTTTTCCGCGGTGTCGTAAAGAGCGACTAAGGTAAGTTGACCTCAGGCAGGTTGCCGGTCGTAAAATAACTAGCCTAACATGATTAAAACATGTTGTGGTGATCCACTTAGAGTGAGATAAAGGCGGGAAAATGATAAAACTAAAATTCTAATTCGGGAGAATAATGTCAAAGTAGGGTATGAAGTTGGATAGTGGATTTTGTTTATAAAATCTCTGCAGTTTTACCCGCGGTACAAAATTTATGTAAGTGAGATGATTCTCTATAGACGCTTTACATTTTTCCTTTATTTAACTAATTAAATAATTTTATTTAACGGCAAGTAAGCATACGTCACTAAAAACATAATGTTTGAATAATAACAACTGAAATATGAATTTATTTTTTGTTTTATTAAAGGAAAGAAAGCTCACTTTAATCAGTAGATTTTCTGTGCGTACATAACGGAGCACCTCTATCAATTTATCTATATATATAACTATCGATAATTATAAATACCATCAAAACGCCCACATGCGATATATCCGCCGCTCGACCCTGCTCGGACGGCGATGTCCACAAGGGATTTTTCTGATATTAAAAAAGGCTTAACCGATGCTGGAGTCATAAGAGTATGCACAGAGTAACGAAGCCTTTGAGTGCGTCTGTCCAATGAATAACGAGGGATAAAAAAGATGGAAAATGTGAACCCATATTTGTTATCACACATTTGGACAATAACAGAGGTTTTAATTCAAAATTTTAAAGTTTTTAATTTTTTTTATGCGAAAGGTTTAATTATATAGAAATTTTCCAATATCCGATCTGGTCGAAATTACTAAATCCAATAGCTTATAATTCGTAGTAGCCTCTGGCAGCCTCTTGCTTTCAATTTTTTTCTGACAGACACATTGTAGACTGGCTCCCTACTCTACTCGACCTGGTACTCTCATATAATTTTTATGTATTGCTTCACAGTATATTTTAAGCAATTTAATTTTTGTACATAAAAATATAAAGAATTATAAAACGATAGGTGATGTATATAATAGACAAAGTAGGAACCGACATAAGCTTGCGACTCCTGCTTTGCGCCTAGCAAAAGTACGTAAATTGTTTATCGGTTTGCTCATGCCATTACAGCAGAGGCTGATACAGAAAGCCTAACTATACTGTTGAAAATTGCTTAGATGATAAGGATGTGTGGATATAGGTGCATTTCTACCCTGTACAAGACAGTAATAACTAAATGTAACTAGTTTTAAGATGTATGTATGAAAAAGAGCAACCGCTGAGTTTCTTGCTGGCTCTTCTCGTAGGAACAGCTTTCCGAACCAGCAGTAAAGTTGACCATTCAAAAGCACTAGTTTACAAGTTTACTTGAATAAATAATATTTTGAATTTGAATTTTAATTTATGGATTCAGTGCATTAAGCTTAGAGGTGTTCTAATCAGATCATATACGGAGTAGTTGTCCCATATATATTTATTAAATCCAATTGTTATGAAAACTAAAGAGAAGTCAGGCGTATGTCCTAGTTGTGCGCGGTGGCTTTATCATCCGGCCAAAGTGCACCACGTTTTGGTCACGTGTGATAATATCGATAAGGGATGATAGGGCGTGATAAAGGGCATTTCGACAGCAGGAAATCAATTGTTTAATAAAGAATTTAATTTAATATAATTTTGAAAAATTTAGTTTCAACTACATGGGAATACTAAACTTGCATCGACATCGATAATGACGAAAATATATATTTTTTGGTTCAAATCAAAACAAAATAATCTTTATTCAAAAAATCTATTTCAAGCACTTCTAAATCGTCAATCATTAATATGATTAATAAAGCTACAACTGGTTCAGAATGTTATTCTTACCGAGAAAAACCAGTAAAAAACTCGGCCGTCTTTTAAATATTTTCATTATCTTCAATTTACTTCACTTCACATTCACTTTAGGCCGTCCTATCCTATCCGTTGGAGAGAAGTATTAGTACTTAGGCCCACCACGAAACTCCGATATGGATTGGCACATATAATTAGATTCTTTAGCTATATAAAGCCTTCCATATGATTTCCCATGGTAAAACTCATATGCACCTGTCAAGTATTAAACCCTCTACCATCTTATGAAAGCTCTCACTCCCACCGTGCTACCATCACGGTTTTAGGATTGTATTATCATCATTTTTTAATTATCCAGTTTTAAATTTATGTAATATTATTACTACTATTAATAACTGTTTTTGGCAAAATGCATTAATATTAAGTTTTTATTGATAATCTATAATCATACGCTATCTATCGCGTCAATTATACTTAGAGTTTTTTGTTATTGTAGGTTTATAAATTACTATAGAATTTAGAGAAAAATTCACAACAATGTTAATGAAAAAAAAGTGAATATCAAGAAACTTGATACTGCAAAAAGCGCTGCAACAATGACTGGTAACTATATCTTAAAAGATTAAATTTGCCGCTCTCTGGTTCCATAATCACAAAATAATGATAATTTTTTACACCAATAGTCTCAATGTAATGTAAGAATGTAGAATGCTCATATAATATTATTATTATATGATAAAAATATGTTTATATTTTCTTAAGAATTTAAATTATTCCTTAAATTCCTTTGTATCTAAACCAGAAATGAAATATATAATATAAGTGGTGTATCATTACAAAAATATTAAAGACAAAAGCTAAAATATATTGACGATTCTTAAAAAACTAACTTCATACAATTTTTCGCATGAGATCAGACGGTTAGATGCTGTTTCCTTGGGAACGGGGGCGGGCCCTAATGTGGAATGCAACATGCGTTAGCCTCGTCCTATACCAGGGAAACGGCGTCAAAAGCTGTGGCGGAAATGGCCGAATCAGGCAAGCGGCGAAAGTATGCATTTCTCATCGAGACTTATATATTTTTGCCGTTTGCATTTAAGACCCTAGGGTCATGGCGTCAAAGTGCAATTTTTTTTATCCGTTTTGACACCACGGTTGATTGCCTCTTCAGGTAGCAAGAGGGCTGACTCCTTATTCACACAAAGAATCGGCTTAGCGATTCAACGCGGAAACGTTTCCCGCATTCTTGGGGCTATTCCAGGTGGGCACGATTTGTATAATACTAGCGTGTAAGTAATTAGACATTAATTATACATTTTATTTCTTATTCTTAATATAATATATTGAAACAACTCTATAAATAAACTCTCAACGCTATCATTTATTTTAATTAAAAAAAATCATACAATTTTAAAATTTCCGCTTTAGATGTTACCACAGTACTTGTATTGTACACATTTATTGTATTTAACACGTTGCTTTATATATTTACATTTTATTGTATAATAATCTGATTGCTAATCAGATTATTATGGTCCCATCAAATAATGAACAAAAAAATAAGATAACAAAGTACTTAATTAATAAAAATACACAAAAAAACGCAGGGTAATAACAGTGGAATTAAAATTTTAAATGACCCAAGAAAATATTACAGATAACATTTATAAACACTCAAAATTCATAATTAGATAGGCATTAGACAAAAAATATATATAGTGTGTTTCAATTTAAGTGGCTTATGCGCGAAAAACGTAAAGTATATGTATGTAATAAATACCTGTAATGTTTCGGTAACAGGAGGTAATCAATTACAAAAAAATATTTAAATATGGAATGGGACTGATTAGAATTTCTTTTATTAAACTATATTAATGAAACGTAGTAGAAGTTATAAGAAATCCTACTATCCTATTATAAATATTATAAATGCGAATGTTTGTGAGTATGGATGGATGTTTGTTACTCTTTCACAACGAATCCGCTGAAACAATATCGATGAAATTTATCTCAATTATTCATTATATACCGGAATAACATATAGGCTATAGAAATCCTGTTAATTGTACAGGATTTTTACAGGAGTACATTTAAAAACGCCATCTATTTCAACCTATCAAAGTTTTTTAATTCACAATGTATCAAAGACGAGTCAGATCTGTAATTAAAAGGAGGTTTATTATCACGTTGTTTAGCTTACGTCGAAGGAGTTATTTTGAGAAGTTTTATATATTTTGTTTTCTGTTTACTGCATAAATTTAACTGAGCTATTATAATGTATAATACTGAAGTAACTGTTTATTCCAGGACTATGTTCCGAGCGGACGAAGTCGCGGGTAAAAGCTTGTATAATATATTTTCAAAGAACAGAATCCTCGACCGGTTTTACGAGTTACAAATATTCGAAAAATATGCAGATGTTCTCACGATGATTTCCTAGATAAGGTAAAAATAATAAAGCATATAACATGAAAACACTTACTTAAAAATATATAGATTATCGTACAGTGTTTTTCTTAAGCGTAAAGCCCGTGGTGAATTATAACTAAGTTCAAATACCTTAAAATTCACAAAGATAAAAGATAAAGATTTCCCAAAAACATAAAGATTACCTACAGGACTTAACGTTTTATATTTTATCTTTATCTTCCTATCATCTAACATATAAATAAGAATTATTTCTATGTAAATTTAACATTGTAATTTAAACGCCGTAATGTATAAAATATTTATTTTTTTATTTGGATTTCCAGCAGCATTATATATTAAACTAGGTGTCCGAGCCACTTCGCCCGCGTAAAATCACGAAGTTTTTTGTGAAGTGAAGTAAATTTTAATGTAATTTACTATTAACTTAAACCTTCCTTAACATTTGCACTATCTTTTAGTAAAAAAAATGATTACATACAGAGACAGCTTTTGGAGGACTTTTTATATAATATGTATGGATAATCCAATAAATATCTTATACTAGCTGACCCGGCGAACTTCGTACCGCTTAATAGTCAATGAATGATGTATTACCTTTTAGCTGAACTAATTTAGGCTTTGATGAACGTAATACAATGAATACAATATAAATTTCTGAACGCACGCGTAAATATATATGTATATGTATATGGGACATTTACACACACGGTTGTCCGTCCCCAAAGTAAGTAACTTAATACTTGTGTTATGGGTGACGGACAACTGGTAGATATACTACATATATAAGTCTAAATACATACTTAAATACAAATACACACCCAGGCTCGAAGAACCAACAATTTGTTTACAGAAAATGCTGGCCCTCGGCGGGAATCGTACCCGCGACCCGCGGAGCTGAAGGCAGGGTCACTACCCATAGCGCCAACGGGCCAGTCGTTATTTCATTAAATGTAAATTTCATTAAATGTTAATTTAATTGATTGAATTTCTTTTTAATATTATGTATTCGTCTATATTTTATTATTTTAAAGATTTATTCTGCTATTCGGGGCGGACAGGAATCCAACGAATCTAAACCCATGAAAATTAGTCCAGCAGTTATGTGTTGTAACAAACCCGTCTTTGTTTTATATAAATAGATATTTTCAAATTTATTATGTACGTGCAATTATATGATAATATCACATCATTCTTTGTTAGAGTGTTACAATTATGAGTAATTACAATAAGTTATTATTTTAAATATAATATTAAACACAAGAGAATAATTAAAACAAAAAAAAAACATTATGAAGGTACTTACAAAATTCCACCCAGTTAGAAAAGCAGGTCCGTAGGTGTACAGAGCCTTTATATCTGGATTTGGATGAGTTTTAATATGCAACCCGTTAGCAAACATAACGATGTAAAAATGATGTAAAATACCAAACAGATGAACCACCGTCCTCCAATACAACACGGCATCACTTCTATCAAACAATTTCTCGTTTTCAGTTATTAAAAAGCAAAGTATATTGTAAAATATATTATTATCCTTTAATAATTCATCCATATTGAGAATAAAAATTATTAACTAATTAAAAAAAATATATACAAACTAAATAGACGCCCGCTATGATTATTATTCGGGCGGCTATGGAATGAGGGTGTATTCTAAGTTATAGCTGAAGAAAGTATTGCCACAATCGATATTTAATTTACCAATATTTAATATGATTAAAGTTACATCTATATCTATCTTAGTTTTTAATATTAAAATCATCCCTAAACTTAACTATGTTCAAACTTTGAGCATTATAATATTCGAATTTGGTGACATTTAATTACTGGAATTTGTTTATAAGCCGAATTACTTATCCCCAAGACAAGCAGCTTCTGGATTGTATCAGAAGACAAAAACGTCTTAATAATTTTAACTGTCTACTACTCCTTCATGATCTTATAGAAGTATACATGCAATTTATCATTATTTAATTTTTATAAATAGAACATAATATAATGTCAAAAATTAATAGCTGTATTTATATATTGTAACTCTAATATATAATATTTAAGAACAATAGATAGATAAATAAGATAGAGAGATATTTTTTTATGTAAATATTATCTGATATTAAATCTCGCATAATAGTACAAGTTGTACCCGTGACTTTAGTCGCGTCAAATTGAGTATTCAAATACCGTTAATTCTGTACCATATCTTTTTTCTTCTTCCTGAAGGAAAAACGATTTTTTATATGATATGATATAAAAGCTTCAGCTTTAAATTTCTTAATATTTTTCTTTCGCTTTTTTTATAAATATTAATGCTTTATTTATTTTCTCCTAAAAACTTTATAAACTTTTTTTATGATATTCAATTTTAATGCTATATTCAAATTCAAATTCAAATTCAAAATATTCTTTATTCAAGTAAACTTGTAAACAAGTGCTTTTGAATCGTCAACTTTACTGCTGGTTCGGAAAGCTGTTCCTACCGAGAAGAGCCAGCAAGAAACTCGGCGGTTGCTCTTTTTAAAATATAAATCTTAGAACTAATTACATTTATTTATTACTGTCTTGTACAGGGTAGAAGTGCACCTATATCCACACATCCTTATCATCTAAGTAATCTTCAACAGTATAGTAGGCTTTCTGTATCAGCCTCTTTTTAACAGTGGTTTTAAACTGCTGTAATGGCATAGCCAAAATTGATTTCGGAATTTTATTATAGAATCTTATACAGTTAATCTGTAGAATCTTATAAAGTTACAACAGTTCACATTATGTGCAGTATGGAAGGAGACTCACGCCTGAACTAGGATTCCCTGTATTTCAATGTTATGTGATATTTAAAGGCTTACATAACATAATAATAACATAACAATTCAATCATTTGAATATTCAAATAATAAAATATAGATATTCAATATTAAAAATGTGATGATCCGATATAACTTACTGTACAAACAGTAACATTCCTAGATAATTAAACGAAAAATGATTTTATAGTCTATACATATTATCTTAGTAATTATGTGATAATGATGTGATACATAGGTATGATTGTAAATTGAAAGTAAAAACCTAAACTTGGGACAATCATTTCATCGAGTATTTAATATCAATATTTTATATTAAGTAACTATGGCATAAATCTTCAATGTTATCCTTGTATTCGCTCATTATATAACAAGACCTATTTATTTTAGTATTTTTATCGGGCCAAGAAATAATGGCACTATTTATTATAAATTACTATATAAGATTTTGAGTTTGAGTTGAAATTTATTTTTCTTTATCAAATATTAAACATTAAACATGATCACTTCAAAATGTAAAAGTTCTCTTTTCCCGAAAAAACAGGAATTTCGTCCTATATAGAGAAAAAAAAATGGTGCAGTTGAAAGCCGTAAAGGGTAGGATACTATTGAATCTAACCAGCATAAGATTTTACAGCTGAAAACATAGTATAATAAGGAAATCCCTTGACGAGACTTATTAACATGAAAGGAAGAAGAAAATATTTATGTGGTGTATCGAAGCATATCTTTTTTTAAAAGCTTTTATTCAACTCGCAATGCATGTATGTGACGGAATCTTGCAATTTTGACCCATTGCCCGGGGTCCAATTAAACTGAAATTTTGCAGATTGGTCCAATCTCGATGACAATGCATGTTTATAATAAGTATGACCTTAATCCTAGGATTAACTTCAGACGAGGGAATCACTCAACCATTAACAATGGGGACATGAAACTTTACATACTGGTCTAGTCCCAATGACAATGTATGTTTATGATAAACATGACCTGATCCTGCCAGGATTGGCTCCAGACGTAGGAACTCTTCAAGGTTAACCGTAGGGACATGAAATTTTGTCAAAAGCTTTTTTAACTTGACTTGTTAAAATTATGCTTTAAAAATAAAATAATGGATTAATTTCAGTAGCAGCAAATAAATGAAGTTTTCCATTAACATTGACTAAAAAGAGTAATTCAATTTTATTTTTTGTTATTCAACTCAATTAACATATAAACTTGCTCATTATAAATAACCTTAACGAAGTTTACAAATTTCCGACCGAGTAAAATATTAAGGTAAGAATAACTAATTACATCTCGTGTATTCATTTCTTTATAATTATTTACTACTAGTGCTTCCCCGACTTCTTTCGTGACCATTTAAGGGTTTAAGTACCCTTAATAATGCAATGTGCTATCCCAGTGTCATAATCATCGTCAACCTGTTATTATCCACTGGACATAGGTCTCTCCCATAGCACGCTACTGAACTCGATCGTCAGCTCTTCGTTTTCAACTAATGCCAGCCAATTTGCGGATATCGTCACTATACCTAGCTGGAAGATGTCTAGCGTGTAAGTAATTTAAGACAGACTAATGTGGCGTGTAAGTAAACTAGCGTGTATGTAATATAACTTGTAATTTTTCGTTGTAAATAAAAAAAAATAACTCATTTAATTGAATTTCCCATAAAAAGCGGAAAAGCTGTTTCTTGACATTCTGGCAACATAGTCATCGCAAATCGTAAGAATTGATAAGAATGTGATAAATATCAGTAATAAACCCGAAGGGAATTGTAATATTTGAACGGTATATTTAATTATTTTCTTGTATTTGTGTATTCATATTAAACACATTTAATGTTGGATAAATAAATCAAATCTAAAAAAATAAAATTAGGATATTTAAATTGAAAAATTAGATTTATTGTCTCGCATAAATTTTACAAATTAGGTTCTGTTATTCTGTAAATTTTGTTAGCGTAAATTGCTAACGGCTGTTGTGAAAGCCACAAGAGAACGAAGCGATGCTGTGAATGAAAATAGTATATTATTCTATAGTCTTATAAATTTTACTATAAAAGTTAAAGGTCTGCCCTCAGTTCAGACTCGTGTTCCGTTCTAGATAAGCTATCGTTTCGATTAAAATATATGCTACAAGAGATTATACAAATTTTATTACTCTTTTGTTCTCAGACTTATTGTATAAGAATTTTATAGTCATATTTTTATTTATTATTATTTATTTGATATCCGAACACATAATATATTGTACAAGCATAAATGATGTGTCGTCTTATGGTGTGTGGTATCCGGCTGAGTAGAATAGACCACCCTCGTTCTTACCGAGGTGTCGTGAAATATGACTAAGGTAAGTTGTCGTCAGGCAGGCGGACGGTGGTAAAATACGTAGCCAAATTATGTGACAACGGTATAACATGTTGTAGCGACCTCACTTAGAGTGGGATAAGGGCAGGGGGATGATGATGATGGGTTTTTAAAAAAAGGTCTTGTTCTAAAACTGTGTGGTTATCATTGGTTACAACCCAATTTATATAATTATAAATATATATAGCTATATATAATGAACTCATTGGCATCATATATACCAAAACTTAAAATATCGTGTTTTGTGATAAATAGGTTAAAGTTTTCATTACTGAGGAAAATGCAAAAAAACGATTTAATCTAAACGAACGGCCTAGTATTAAATTATGAGTTCTGCCGTTATTGTTGCTGAAGAAAATGTGTAATTTAATATCTACAATTCCTAGTCCAAAACACGTGTTTTTTATTCACAAACACGCCGCCAATTGGCTCCCTTCTTGTGAAGAACAATCTAGATAATCCCATGATTACTCAAAAAAGGTACATAATCGTGATACGTTCATAGTCAGGGGCTCCTGAAAAATTCACTTACACAACACCAAAACATATATTTGAATAACAACCTATGCATGATATAATACCGCAATTATAACATTGTTTTATTTTACTCACAAGATTCCAATTCGTAAGGAAAGCGAAGGAAAACCGCTTTACATCCAGAAGTAATACCGGTAAATGCTCGTTATCGTCTATATTATTTAGAACATTGAAGAAGCCCCATATCGACACAAAAATCATCCAGGTGCATTCAACACCGTGAAATATTGTCTTGAGCAATAGCACACAGGATTTACACATGTTTTCGGACGCACATGTAGCTAGAGTGATCACTAACCAAGTTTTAACATCGAAAATATAACTGAAGAATTAAAAAATAATAATTAAGTAACGCTCTGTGAACAGTTCAAGGATAGGATGTTATAATCTAATTTTAGATTTAAGTTGCAGTCTGCCACGTAAATTGAAAGATTATATTTTATTAATTATTTGGCCATTTATATTATCTAATGATCAACCTGTGGTCACATTATTTGCAGACAAAAAGGCTGAGCTAGATAAAAGGCTAAGCTTATTTGAAGACAAAAAGAATTCTTAAAATCTCATGGGAAATATCTCAGAATGTAATTTTACCATTTCAAATAATGCAATTTTATATTAATAATTCACAAAATTTAAGTTAAGTTTAATTTTTCAATATTATAGCTTAATTTATTGAATTATTTATATGACGGTTTCTTTATCCAACCCGTTAATATTTTAATGTGGATCGAAAATCGGTGTAAATAAATAACAAACTATTCCTTGTTTTACATTGTAGACAATAAACGGTTAATAAGTTTTGTTCTATTTCATTTTAAGTCTCTGTAACATATATTTTAAAATCATTTTATTTTTCTGTACTGTAATTACTTAACAACTTTAATTACACCAAATCTAGCTTGAATTTATGCTTTAAAAGGTTTTTTTTCCTTTAGTTTTTCTTTCCGTATAAATCTATATATTTATCTTACAGGAGTCTACACGTATGATTATCTAAAATATTGGAAATCTGAAAAGCTTTTCCAAAATATTACAAAATTTTCATACGTGATACAAAACATTTTTATGTATTTTTGCGTGTTTTTACGTGTATTAAAAGTATTTGTTAAAAACATGACAAGACATGTTACAAACATGTTGTCACATGATTTGGCTACGTATTTTACGACTGGCCGCCTGCCTGACGTCTACTTACCTTAGTCGTATTTTACGACCCCTTGGTAAGAAAAAGGGTGGTCTATTCTATTCAACCGGATACCACACGGTGGGGCCACTTACCTTAGTCGCCTTTTACGACACCTCGGCAAGAAATGAGGGTGGTCTATTCTACTCTGCCGGATACCACACGGCAAAGTGCCTGATCATTCTATAAAAATATATTATATTATAAAAAGGTCACTAAGTGGATATTAAAAAGAGTTACGGATAATCGATCAGTCATCGAAAGAAATATGAAAGAAAGAATAGGAAAGTCCCAATGAGTTTTGATAAATAACGCCATTTTTATAAAACTTTTTATAGGATCACGGAGAAAATATTGCTGTAAAATAGTCAATCTACTCAACCGGACACCACACGGTGGGTCAACTTACTTTAGTCGCGTTTTACGACACCTCGGTAAGAAGTGAGGGTTCTTCTTTATAATACTTCTTAATATAATACTACACAGCCGGATACCACTCGGCGGACCTAAACCTCTGGAGTATAAGCTGTATTTGTTTTACACCGCAAATCTCAATTTGCATATACAATATATGTATGTATGCTGTTGTTACGAGCACTATAATATTAAACCGATAAGCCTGATATTTCTTACACGATAGAATTCCTATTGATAACAATCATAAATTTACGCCAACAAAATTTGCGTATTGTGTATTGTGGTGCCGGTGGTGGAGGTCTCTGGCGGATTATCCACTATACATTTAGCATTATATATTTTTTTTATTTACTTCATCGCGGATTATAGCACAATAATTTTATTATTACTTTTGTATTATGGATCTGCGCAAAGTAACGCCTAATTCTATAAATACTCTAATTGCAATTTATCACGCGCTTTTCGATGAAGTAGAGCATCGTGACAAATCCTGATATCCATAGAGGATCAAGAATTCTCTATGGCTATCAGGTTTGTTATGTGTAACCTACCTATCCGCATTGGAGAAGAGTGGTAGGTCCAAGATCCAACGCTTCACTCCAGAAAGAGACCTATGCTCACCACAGTATAAGAACAGACCATTCCTTCACTTTACACCACAAAAACTACCAAGGCAATTAAAGTATTCATAATAAGCTACAAGATCAACAAAAAGTCATATGGGCTACTATACTACCTTGAATAAAATATGACGTTAGCAAACTATAATTAATTTCAAGAGCAAAACAATTAATGTATGATATAAAGTAAGATTCATTTTTCTAACAATTATGATTGTGAGTCAAATATAGTACTAGTTCACGTCCCTTTTCCTAAAATTAAGACTGTAATATATATCGTAGATGTAAAATGTAAAATGTAGAATGTAAAACATTACACTATTTAAAATTTGAGTTTTGTTAAATTTTACGCTTATTCGAAACTCAGAAGGACACAGATATTGCGATAAATTTAAATTTTTACAAAAAATATATTAATTTAATAAAAAAATTCAATTACAGAGTTGTAATATTTGAGTCTTAATGTTGTTTTTTTATGATATCACTAGAAATAAGTGCGGCTTCGCCCGCGTGAAATTCAGCGTGTTATAGCAATAATATAGCAAAAATATAGCATGTTATAGTCGCTCGAGTCTCGGAATGAGACTGGCTCTCTGATTTTTTTTTTCGGACACTAACTAATGCTGTTAGCCATAATGGCTCTTACAGCGTCACCGAGAGAGTGGGCAAGCGCGGAAGCATCGCCGGGGGTGTAAACTGGGAGAGCGAGTTTCGAGCGAGGCTCGCAGCATTCTGGGAGCGTCGCCTTAAGGGTGCCTCCTGTGAAGCCGGACCTCGGCTTAAAGCGACACGCTGTGGTGGACTGTATCGGACTCACGGAAAAGTCCTAATGTCATAACGGTCGGGGCTGAACGCCCCTACCGCTAGACGTGAGGAAGCGGGGAATAACGTTGGCCCTCTTATACCCTACACCGCTTTTTATACCTATTCCCCCTACTAAACTACAATTGACACCGGTTTGTTACTACCCCCACTAAAAATTGTTGTAAAACGACCTCTTTAACTCAATTCACATGAAACCGTTATGTGCTATCAACCTAAACCTTTCGGAGGAATTGCACTATCTTTTAGTGAAAACCGTACTAAAATCCGTTCAGTAGATTTTGAGAAAATCGATTACATACAGACAAACAACTTTGAAATAATTATAAGTATAGATTATTCTCTAGTGTTATGGTTAGGTTTATAATTGTAACATTGTAACTAAGAATGTGATCTACATGGGATATATGTTAGATTTATCATCTAATGCTGTTCATTGTAACTAAGAATATGATCTATATGGAATATATTTTGGATTTATCATCTAAGAATGTTGAAGATCGAATAAATACATAAATTACGTCTTGCGGCTAATAAGTACCTAGATATCGTAATATAAAAACGTGACTGGCATTTATCATACACACTAAAATGACCAACAACAGTTCTAGAACAGTAAAATATAAGGAAAATTCAAACATTAAAGAAAAAAATATACGATGTAATAGTAAAATTGACTGGCCCGTTGGCGCAGTGGGAAGTGACCCTGCCTTCAGCTCCACAGGTCGCGGGTTCGATTCCCGCCGAGGATCAACATTTTGTATAAACAATTTGTTGATTCTTCGAGCCTGGGTGTTTATTTGTAATTATGTATGTATTTAAAATTATATATGTACTATATTGAAATATTGTCCGTAACCCATAACGCATGTAATAAGTTATTTACTTTGGGGGTGGACGACCGTGTGTATAAGTGTCACATTTATTTATTTATTTAACTTGGATTAAATCATACTTTCAATAAACTCATTGCAAATGCTTTATAAATTTTACTATTTTTGACTATATTTATCTGCTATTACGTTCGCAGCAAGGTAAAGGTTTGAGTATCCTTAATAATGCAATAGTTTTTCACTGTTCTCGATAGAAAAACAGGAAGTAAATAAAAAAAATAAATGAAGTCACAATACTAAGTCAATACTGTGTGTGTGTATATAATATGTATTGATTTATTTAGTATATTGGTATATTTACCAATTATTTTACCACACATTAACACAATTATAATATTAAGTTTTCTTTAAATAACTTACTTTTTTAACTTTACTTTTTGTTATTTACTTTCACCATCAAGTGATTATAAAAATGTATATGGTACTGTATTTCTAAATACTATAAGTATGTTTTATATTTTTAAATAATATAAGTATGTTTTAAGCGTTATTATAAAATAATCTTGAATAATCTGCTTTCTTCTATCTCAAAAGGAAACTTTCTAAAAAATATTTTATACGATTTATTTGTTTCATCGGTGCCTATAGTTTTACGTTTGGACAATATTCTGGCAAATATAGCTATTATATTTAGTAAGGAGTTGCTGTTAGTCATTTAGCAATCAAACGTTTAACGGGCCCGATCGTTATTCGACCACAGTCATTTCTTAACGAAAAAGCCGTGTGGTATCCGGCTAAGTAGAATTGACCACCCTCATTCCTTACCGACATGTCGTAAAAGGCGACTAATGTAAGTTGATCCACCGTGTGGTATCTTGCTGAGTAGAATAGACCACAGCCATTTCTTACCGAGGTGTCGTAAAAGGAGACTAACGTAAGTTGACCCATCGTGTGGTATCCAGCTTAGCAGAATAGGCCACCCTAATTTTCTTATGGTGTCTTAGAAGGCGACTAAGATAAGTTGCCATCAGGCGGGCGGCCAGTCGTAAAATAACTAGCGAAATCATCTAAGTACAGGAGGCATTGATCTAGTTGCAGGAGAATGATGATAATTACGTCTTAACTAGTTGCCTAATAGTTCCACGCACAGTTGAATTGAGACTTAGTAAGTATGCTGGGAGGAGTCCATACAAATCTAAGTTTATTAATGTTTCGCATGAGTTTCGGAAATGTCTTATAAGTTACAACAAGTCTCACTTTTTAATAAGTTTGATGTGTTAGGTATAGTTCGTCTTAATATTTAATTTCATTTTATACGAAGTTTCACCCAAACTTTTTCTTTTATTTCGAGCCACCGAAACTTCGTGATGTTTTTACACCCACCTTTATACAGGTATATTGAAAACTAGCAGATCCGGCCACGCGTTGCTGTGTCTTATTTCTTCTACCCCAATATTTCGTCGCACAATAGCTTTATTTTTTTTTGGATTTTAGAGTAATTCTATTTCCGCAAATGCGGCTTATTTCTGACATCAAATCTCTCAAAACCTCTCCCTTAATTATTTTTTAATGGTGATAAAATTCCATGCCTCCTTTCTGCCTTTTCCTTGCTAGAAGATTCAAATTTTTATATAATAGCTCTCATGTCAGAATTCACGATACCCAGCAATCAAAATTTTAAGCTACCATACGAACTTACACTAAAAAGCAATACACTGTGGCATAGAGTTATTATACTAATATACTCGTAATATAAAAAGGGAAAGAAGTGAAGTTATCTATTTAACTCTCTTTGCTATATGCATTTAAAAAGATGAACTATGAATGTCATTTCCCCTCTTATTATTTATTCAAATTCAAAATATTCTTTATTCAAATAAACTTTTTAACAAGTGCTCTTAAATCCTCAACATCTACTTCTGGTTCGGAAAGCTGTTCCTACCGAGAAGAACTAGCAAGAAACTCGGCGGTTGCTCTTTTCAAAGAATAATTCTTATTACTATTTACATATAGTAGTTAATGTCTTGTACAGGGTCGAAGGGTGGCTATATCCACGCATCCTTATGTCTAAGTAATCCTCAGTAGTATAGAAGGCTTTCTGTATTAGCCTTTTCGTAATAATGTTTTTAAACTGCTATAATGGTAAAGTTAAAGTAGATTGCGCAATTTTATTATAGAATCTATACCCAAACCCACAAACGACTTATGTACTTTTGCAAGGCGCAAAGCAGGAATCGCAAGCTTATTTCGGTTCCTACTTTGACTATTATATACATCGGCAATCTTTTTATTATTATGTGTATTCTTATGTACAAAAATTAAATTACTAAAAATATACTGTGAAGTCAATGTAAGAATACCTGTTCCCTTGAACTTCTCTAGCAGGGAATCGCGCGAATTTAAATTGTCAATGCCACGTATGGCTCTTTTTTGTTATACAAAAATTTTATTATGTCCACACAATCAAGTATTGTCACAATCAGTTACAGGCCTATTCCTATGGTTACCCCTTTTTTATTACAGGAAATAACTTTTATGGGTACTGCGGTCCCACGGGGACAGACGACGGTTATGTCGATCTCGCAACGACTAAAACGGCCTGTTTGTTTCACCACGCTGCTGGTGGTGGGGACAGGGTACCGTTGTACACATTGCCACCCATCTCCGCCAGCAGTAACTCTAAACCGCAGAATGCGCCACCTCTGGCTCGGGGCCTCCCTTAAAGTAACCCCTCCCTCCGCTAGATGATGCATCAAGTCTTATAGCTCCCCCACTCTAAGTATAATAACTCTATGCGCTAAGTCCCTCGTTCTATTTTCGAGCTTTTTGAACCAATCAAGTAAGGTAGTTTCTTGAACTTTCCGTCCCATATCATGGACTCTATACTTATGACGGATATGCTCGTTTATCTGATGTACATATCCAACGTCATATAATATTACATATGCAACATAACATTTTAATTACCGTGACTTGAAATTATCGAACATATCGCATCAAGGCAATGGTTTGCGTCACCGGTCTGATGATATATCATTTGTAGATTAGTTTCTTGAGATAAATCACATCCTGCAATCACATACATCAGTTATTTTGACTGAGCTGCGTTTATGCAGTAGATATAGATAATATATAATACTATCTGATCTGGCAAACGCTGTGTTGCAATATAAATTATTTCTAGTGTATATTATTTAAAAAATGACCAAAAAATAAATGTAAAAGAGATGGACAACCCTTATCACTTAGGTTAGTGATGAAAAATAGATAGTAGCCGATTGTCAAACCTACTGAATAAGCAAAATTTCATAAAAATCAGACAAGCCGTTTCAGAGAAGTGTAGTTACTATCATAGTGACACGAGAATTTTATATACCTACATGTAAGTTAAAGAGTAAATTTTAGTCTGACCCGGCAAACGTTGTTTTGGCACTAAATTAATATAGATTTGACTTGACTTTGAAAAATGTCGAATAAAAATACTTTAATAGGTTTATAATAGATGACACTTTTTAATGTCATTCTATTCCTATAGAATTAACAGGATTTTTATAGCCTACATGTCACCCCGGTGTATAAGGAATAATTGTGCCCAATTTCATCGATATTGGTTCAGTGGATTCACCGTGAAAGAGTAAGAAACATTTATACTTACAAGCTTTCGCATTTATAATATTAGTAGGATTAGTAGGATATAACATTAATTGGTATGAACACTCAAGAAGCCGCTTTCAACAACAACGGCTCAAATGCTTGACCCTGATTATTGTTCTTTAATAGCCTCTTTATCTCTTTTAATTCCCACGTTTTTCTATTATGAACTGCAGGGAATTAATTCTTGCTAACCTATTGCGATAAAATTGGGCAATCAGTACAAATGACGTTATTAAAGAATTAGGCGTTGCTTTGCGGAGAACCATAATACAAATGTAATAATAAAATTATTGTAGCAAAAATAATTTTATTTTTATTTTTTTACTAATGACACAAGAGACCAAACATTTTTATACGGCAGGTTACATGCTGACTAGTTTATGTGAAATGTTACCCATACAGCTTCGTCTCTACTTGGATATTCCTCTAGAATTCAAATACAAAATATTATTTATTCAAGTTAAATTTTAAACAAGTGAATCGTTAACTCTACTGCTGGTTCAGAAAAGTGCGAACGAGAAGATCCAGGAAAACACTCGTTACTCTATTCAAAATATATTTTATATAATACATTTTTATAAATACATTCTGTCATTGCTATCTTGTGTAAGGTTGAAGAGTACTTTCGATAAGTGATAAGAATGTATCGATTCATTAATATAATATCATTAATATATATCGCTTGACATCACACATACATTTTGTGTGAGTTTCATATCCTTTTCACAAAGTAAAACACATTAAAAGAATTCTATACAACTTTTTCATATAGTTAAAATTATTAAGTGATTCAAAAGTAATAATAAAATTATTTTGCTATAATCCGCGATAATTTATCGAGTATTATGGATCACCGCAAAGATACGCTTAATTCTACAAATTATTTAAGTGACTTATAAGATAAAATCGCAAAGCATGCTTTGTGATTTTGTCGTGGAGTCTATATCCTGATGATGCTACGGTTGCGAGGCGAAACGATTGTTAAGTTTGTGATAGTGAACATGTGTAGTGCTTGTGTATTGTGGTGGCGGTGGTGGAGGTTTGTGCACGTATTTTTACGAATCCTGCCAGTAACGGGTATGAAAAACGGATAGTCCACTCTACATTTAGCATTATATATATTTCCCATTTACTTTATCGCGGATTAAAGCAAAATATTTAATTGCTCCTTCCCTTATCCCACTCTTAGTGGGGTCGGCACAAGATGTTACAAACATGTTGACATATGATTCGGCTACGTACTGCACGACCGTCTGCCTGACATCATCTTTACATTAGTCGCCTTAGTCGCCTTTTACGACATCTCGGTAAGAAATGAGGGTGGTCTATTCTATTCTGCCCGATATCACATGGCTAATAGCAAAATATTTAATTATTATTTTTAAACCATTTAAGTGACTAAAATTTTTTAACTCAATACTCACATAATTCCAATTCGTAAAGAAAAACGGTGTCAATATCTTGAGATTTTTCAGAATTGGATCCTGCTGCAGGTCATCGTTTATTCGAAACCATATCACACATCCCCACGACAACACGAATAGGCTCAACACAGTATATATGCTGTGATAAACTGTTCGTAGAAATAAATTGACTGTAAAGTTCCTTTTAATTATATTCTTTTGCGCAACTTGCGCCTCGACGTCACACATTTTTGGAAAAAAGAAAATTTAAAATTTGTTTAAAATATTTGGTTTGAAAGCCGTCAAAAGTATTCGTAAAGACGATGAATTATAACTTTCTTTATTTTAATCGCGCCATAATTTGTATGCTGTCTAATTAAAATTCATAATTTTTATATTCCTCCTTATTGTTTACCTATAATTTTTATTTTAAATGTAACGTCAAAATTTTAAAAAAGATTTAAATTTATTATTCATTTAAAAACCCGTACCACATTAATTTAAAGTCGGAAAATTTAATACGAATTTTGTTTAAAACCTCCCCAATTTCACGTTTCAATAATTATGGTGTAACTTTTATTTATAAAAAAAAATGTATTTTAACATATGATTTATTCTTCTAACTCCTAACCCAAAAATAAAATAAAGCCTTTATAAATGCTATTTTAATGCTATTTTTAACAATGTTTTAACCAGAGACTGACTTAGTAAATTTCGTTTGAAAATATAATTGACATTTACTTGTAACCACAATTATTTTTGGCATAAAACTCAATTTTTTTTCACTAAGCAACAATTTTTTTATATATTAATAAACAGTCACTCTGAAGCACACAATTATTTTCATTACATAAACAAATGAATAGTGTTTTTATTCAATCTTATTTATGGACGGTCGCGCGAATAATATGTTTGGTATTTCAATAATTTTTGCAAGTATCCTACATGATACCTGCAATTGATGCAATTTTATTACATCGTTCAATTATTACGATATTAATATTTATGAAGTCACTGCACTTTGGATGGTTTCAAATCAGCCCGATGTTGTCAACGGCAAAACAAAATGTGGAATGTCATATAAGATCAGGTTAAAACGGCCTCCAAGAAAGAAGAATGCCACAAGTCGTTACAGTATTAAAACATAAATGATACTAGTTATAAAGTTGTTCAACAAGTCAATCTTAATTGCGTAACTCATTATAGATCGCAGTCGCATTCTAAATATGCACTTTAAAAGAAAATGTATAACACACAAATCAAAAATTCGGATGTAGTAGTTTTTTCGTTAGGACAATGTTTGGATCTAAATTTTTTTCGTGGTAGAAAAAGCAATTACAATACCTTGGGTAGATCGTGTTTACTATGTATGTAATAAGTATAGATAGGTACAGATTTAAATGTTATAGATATATAAATGTTATACGAAAAGTAATAAAAACCACGTAACTCATAATTATTGTTATGGAAGAGCAAGATTCTTCTGATACTGGCATCATGCTTACTAGGAGGTCTCAATACCCTGTTATTGACTTAAGCATGAAAAGAAATAAACGTTATTATTATGTAAAAAATATATATATAAACAGGATTTCTGACGATATTTTCACGATAAAGCGCATCTTAGACTGAATTAGCAACTAATCACATATTTTTTTATAAAAAACTCATTAATTTGTCCAGGATTTGAAAGACCTTTGCTTTTGTCCGCTGATACAATTTGACTATCGAATCTTCTATACTTCTATAAACTTATTTCAATTTTATGTATATAGCAATTGTAAATGCAACTAGTTTACGCAAATATCCCATTAATAGGTTATGGTGGAATTTATGCCAACGGGTCAGTATTCTATAAATGGATTTAAAGAAACCTTAATCATGCAAATCGCTTCAAAGACTTATCGCGTTATGAATTTAAGTACAAGCTAAATTCTACTGTTGTATGATATAAAAAACGAAATAGAAAATGTTCAATGGCCTATTTTAATTTCTTTATGTTAGAAGATGATGTTATATATGATATGACGAAATAGAGTTTCATAAAATGAATTATTTTAATATCTTATTAATTATTTAAGGTCTCTGCAAGATATTTTCATATGTAACATTTTTGAGATCGTTATTTATTAAGTGAAGGGCTTGCCAACGCTGTGTTTTCCACAGATTGCACTTTAAAAACCTTGAGACGCCAATGTCATTCGGATCATTGAACTATATTTTCCACTGATGTCCATTTAAATTCAAAGTTTCAATATTTATTCAAGTTCTACGATGCCGATCACTTGGTCGATTTATATTTTACGTTTGTATAATAAGTTTGACGCCGTGTGGTATCCGGCAGAATAGAATAGACCGCCCTCATTTATTACCGAGGTGACGTAAGAGTCGACTAAGGTAAGTGCTGTGTGGTATCCGGCTGCATAGAATAGACCACCCTCATCTCTTACAGAGGTGTCATAAAAGGCTACTAAGGTAAGTTGACGTCAGGCAGACGGCCGGTCGTGCAATACGTAGCCAAATCATGTGACAACATGTTTGTAACATCTTGTGCCGACCCCACTTAGAGTGGGATAAGGGCAGGAGAATGTGTTTGTATAATAAGTTGGATATAGTTTTTAAGTCTCGGTAGCCATAAATAAATTTCAGCCATATACCACGGTGTCAATTTAACAAAGGCTGGATTCAAGATCATATACAGTGAAAACTTCATGAAAGGCTTATATCCAACACTCGACATAGATTAATTTAGTAAGCTTACTAAATTAAACTATTTAACTAAAACATAAACATAAATTTACATATTTATATATAAGTAGGTATTATTCAAACTGTGTTTACTGTCTTCACATACTACTCGTAGTATGATCGCTAGAAGAAACAAAAACAAAATTAAACAACTTTCAATTATACAGCTACAAGATAACAGATACAAGTGACTTTTATATATCGAAGTAACGTTTGTCTACATTAATAAACTAAATAAATAAAACAAACAAAACAAAAGCACTAAAATAGTGTTATTGAATGAAATAAGTAGCCATAAAGTGACCAGAAATTTAATTAAATTATCCAGTTTTTGTCACGAAAATGTCAAAAATATGCTTCTTACATTCTCGTGTTTACCATAACGCACATTTTCTTGTGTAATCATGTAAAAAGGTTGAAGTTAAGTTTAAATCAATATATACTTATTATTGCATAATTTATTTTATTTGCCGTAGTATATACAAAAAAAATACTTTGTCTATGTAATTTAGAAATTTTTCAATTCTTATCCTTGACATCAAGGGATAAGAACCAAAATCGTAAGTCAAATTATTCAATGAAAGTGTGTCTTGTCCATAGAAAATCAATTATTAAGCAATTAAAGCGCTCATAAAAATAGTGTATGTAATTAACGCAGATGTTAAAACAAATTGAACATGGTTAGGTTAAGGATGGCAACTGTAAGGTCGTGAGCAGCGCTGGCCTAATTTGGCGAGGAATTTATACCATAGAATTAGGTGGCGTTGCATTCGGGAAGCAGTCTTTCAACCCAATCCATTACAATCATGCGTGACGCAGTTGGCTTGCCGAAACCCGTCATATACCACCCTTTCAACGATTCGAGACATTGTAATCGAGCAATCGGATGCCCTACGTCAACGAGGTGGTTGATGCACCAAGCTCTCCCGGTGCATTGATAAGCGGACAGATAGTTCTTATTAAGACAGGCCTGATCAGGAAAAATCGCCATCTCTGGATTAGGGCCTCTCTAAAAGTGGCCCCACCGCTAATCAATGCATCTGGGGCAATAGATGCATCAACCACCTCGGGGATCTTTTCCGATGGGCGTCCTATAAAACCCGTTCGGAACACCCAAAAGTCCCCGTTAGGGCGGCATACGATGGGCTTCGGCGAGTCATCTGCGCCACGCTCGCCTGCGGCGGATCTGATCCAAGGACTAGACTACCCGGACCGCTCCGCCGCCACCTCTAACGAGATAACCTCCTGTACAAAGCGAGTCTTCCATTGCAACTAGTAACGATGTAGAGCACTATCAGGTTCTGGATCTGTGAGAGTCTAACATAATTGTACTCGCGGACGCAATACGATTAGGGGTATTCGTAATATAAAAAAATACGGCAATTCTTTACAAAATTTTTTTTACTATCACGTCCTCAACAAATCGATGTGACATTTCGTAAGAAGATAGTGGAAGGAATGGAAAGAGATATACATATTTTATCAACATTGAAATCCATTCATATGAGGTCAAAAATAAAAAGTTACAATATACCTGTTCCTGTGACTTCTTTCGCCTCCACTTATAATGACATAGAAGGTTTTAGCTAAGGTTTTATCTTTAAGAACAATGAGATTTTCTTAATTCTGAAGGTTGTTTATTGCATTGCAGTGTAGAAGCTGTTACAATATATAGTATAAAACATATTTCAAGCTCTATTTATTTATTTATTTATTTATTTATTTATTCATTACATGTACACTTACAGCTAAAACCAAAACGCATACATGATATATAGAAAACATTAAAAAAGGAAAAAAAAAAAAAAAAAACATTTACAATACATTTCTTACATTAGTTACTATCTAAATAGCACATAACGATCATTAAAAAAGTTTGATCGTTATATGTGAAAATGTCGGCATCTGGAAATCTGCTTAGTAGCTCATTGACTTGCGCAATAACCCGCTGAGTCGGAGCAGCCGCCGCGCGACGCGTCCGCGCCCGCTCGCTCGCGGCCAGCAGGCGCGGCCGGCGCCGCACGCCGACAGCACCCTCTGTGCCACACATGTGTTGCCGCGGTACCACCAGGCCGACCCGGCTAAGGGTAGACAGATCGTCTATCCTATTATGCAACAGCTCATAATAATGCATTATGGACTGTATTTTCCTCCTGTATGCCAGAGTATTGAGTCCGACCATACCGATCACGAACGACGACGGATAAAGATAAGGATAAAAACCGTACATTCTCTTATATAAATATCTTGCAAACTTACGTTGTATTTTTTCAATTTGATTTATATATTTACTTTCGTATGGATCCCAAACAACCGCACCGAATTCCAATCTACTACGAATAAAACTATTATAAAGTAAGATGGACACTCGAACATCGCTAAGCTCTGAAGACATTCTTATTATAAAACCTAACATTTTATAGGCGGATTTACATATGGATTCGTAGTGCTCTTTAAATTCAAGCCGAGTGTCTAATATTAAGCCCAGATCGCGTATTTGATTGACTCGTTCCAAAGGTTGATTTAACAGCGTATATTTATTTAAAATCGGAATTCTAGATCGCGTAAAACTTATTATCCTACACTTTCCTTCATTAAATGGTAATCTATTTGCAATAGCCCAATCGCCTACCCCATCTATGTCTCTTTGTAACATATCGCATGTTGTAGTTTGATCAATTTTTGTATATATTTTTAAATCATCGGCAAATAACAGATACTTTGACGTAGTTATGATATCTGGCAAATCGTTTATCATTATTAGGAACAGAGTTGGACCTAGGTTACTTCCCTGACTTACGCCTGATCGGGTGAAATAAGTATTTGACTCAAATTTACCAACACGAACATATTGTGAACGAACTATTTCCCAAATAACTAGCAAAAAACCGTAATAGGCTTGGTACAAAACCAAATGTGTAACACTTTTGAAGAAGAATATCATTGTCTACAAGGTCAAAGGCCTTTTTAAAATCAAAATAAATGGCGTCTACTTGACGACCCTTATCCATCTCGGACGTTACATAGTCCACCAGATTTATGTGGTTAGTTAAAGTTGAACGCGCTGACCGAAAACCGTGCTGGCATTCATCGAGCCTACCTCTTATCTGTGAGACTATTAGGTTATTTATAACTGACTCAAATACTTTACCGAAGCATGACAGAACTGCTATCGGTCTATGTTGGTTAACGTTTTGAGATGTTCCCTGTTTAGGTATTGGTGTCACCCTAGATACTTTCCACTTACTGGGGTACTCACATTGACTTAAGGAGAGATTAAATATATGCAGTAAGGGTTCTTCAAGGACTGACGCACAGTCCTTTATTAGAAAAGTAGGTATGGCGTCAGGTCCAGCTGCTGAGTGCGATTTTAAGCGTTTTATTGCTTGCCGTACATCTTTTACAGATATCCTATCAACAACGATGCGAAAGGAATCTTTGTCAGCGATCGTAGTGAGATTGGAGATATTATGCGCCCTTTCAGGATCTAAGTTAGGGATGACTTTATGAAAAACTGACTCAAAATAATAAGCAAAAATGTTGGCCGCATCTTGCCCCTTAAAGGTTTTGTCTAAGTACACATACTCGCGTTCTTGTCACTGAACTTTGTGGTTATTCCTTACATAATTCCAAAATTTGTTCGGATCCTTCTGGATATTTTGTTGCATCACGGTTTTGTAATGTGAATACGCTTCATCCATTAATATTTTTACATGTCCCCTATAATATTTATATAATTCCCTGTTACAATCCCTTCTCTCAGCTTTGAATTTTTTTAAATGGTAATATTTGAGTTGTATATTGAAAATGATTTCAGATGTGAACCAAGTTGGATACACGAATTTTTTCGCTACTATATTTTTTCTTTTTAATGGGACATTTGCATAAATACTATTATTAAGATTATTATAAAACACATCTACTGCTGTATCTATTTCATTTTGCCTAAATAAATTAGACCAATCAATATTTCTGATACTTTCGTAAAGGGCACTAAAATTAGCTTTACGAAAATTCCATTCAGGACCTGAATTTGTGTTAGGAATGCTCAGAGACGGCGGAGTATCTAAAGTAGGTGGACCGCGCGCCATAAGAACTGTAATATCTAACGCAGGATGGTAAGCATCAGCTGGTACAAGTTCTCTTTGCATATTTGTCACTGTAACCTGACTTGATTGTAACCCACTAAGCACGAAATCCAAGATACCTCCATATTCATTAATAATGGAACTACATTGTTGTGGCTTACAATATTCTAAAAATAATTGGAACTGCGCCTTGACGTTAGCACTACATGAATTAAGATTAAAATCTCCTACAATTACAAAATCTAAGGAATTATATTTCATAACAGCGTTTTCTATACAACTTAAGACATTCAGGTATTGATCATCATTATAACGAGGTGGAAGGTAAACTACACAAAGAATGAATTTTATGTTTTTGCACTTTACTAAGCCAAATAATAACTCTTTATCCCCAGTCAAACCATCAATATCTGTAATCAATAACTCTAATCCATTAATCATTCATTAGTGTTTGAAAAAAAAGTATTTTCTACTTTGGCGTTATTAATGACTTCTTTATTATTAATATGGTCTCTGACCTATTAAGAAAGCTTCAGGCACACTCATACGCACTATAAAAAAAGATAGAGTCATTACATATTAGATATATAATTGCGTAGAGCTCCGAAAGTTGTCGACATAGCTCGCAAATCTAATGACGACGTGACACAAAAAAGTTACTGGAACGGCGATCTCGAAGCAGAGGATGTAGTATTGAAGGAAACAACCACTAATTAAAAAGAAATACAGTTAAAAATATCTATGTAAGAGGTAGAAAATTTTGGCGGATCCATACACCTTGTACCTTATGTGGTTCAAAAAAAGTCGTATTAAAAAATATAAAGAAAAGTTTAAACTTTTCTTAAAGTTTACTATATAGTAAACTTTTCTTAATATTTTTTAATAATATACATAAAACACCAAACCCTACACCCATGGGCCAAATCAAACAAAATTAGTAACACATCCGCATACAAAAGAGGGTCACAATTAAATATACGCACAGACACGCTTGCACGTGAAGAAAGTGCGAGTAGAAAAGTCTGCGTGGAATGTAGCGCATCCACTGCAGTCAAGAGCGAGAACGATGATAATATTTCTCTTTCACAATATTCTTAAACTATGTTGCTTATTTGGGAACTACAGGTCGCTCTACGTAGATAAAATACATAATATATAATGCCCAACTTCAATTTTTAAGTTACCTGTGTTTTGTATTGAATAGCCGTTTCATTTAATAAATCTTTATACATTTTACATCTACATCAAATACTTATCAAAGTTTCATGTGGCCAAGACATAAAACTGCGCTTTCGGTGAACCATTGACGTTCTCTGAACGTAGTTAGTTGAATTCGATTAGTATTTATATAGTTAAAAACACAGATTTTTTCAATAAAAGTATAAATACAATTTTAGATACTACAAAGTAATTGGCCCTTTTATTTCGGCATTTTGATTGAAGTTTTTTGCACTATTTTCAATTTAATAATATAATTAGATCCAACTATATCGCACACTCAAAAATATATGGCTATGGCTAGATAATGACATCACATCACTGCCGCAAAGCGATAGTCAATAAAAGCTCAAAAAGGTGGATAATTGTTATCCAAGAATTATCAAAAAATGCCGAAAAGCGCAGACCTTTTTATACATATATAGTGGTGTCTATATTAGTGCGACTTTCACACCATCGTGCCAGTCTAACCTTGAGCGCGAAAGCATCCCATCGCGGAAAGCGTAAATTCAATATAACGTTTGCGCCAAGATGGCGTCGAAAAAAGTTTTTATATTTCTAGTGTTATATCTGCATAGCGTACACAGTGAAAATTTATTAGAGAGATCATATGAATATGTTGTTAATTTAGGGAGGAATGTGGCGCCAAGTATCATGTCAATTTTGGACTGTATCGGGGAGAATGATGCGTGGTTGTGTGCGAAGGAAAAGGCGGGAAAATTACTTGATAACTGGGATAAGGACATTGACCAACAGCGAACGGAATGGGCAGGTAATTAGACAAAGATTAGTCGTAAAAAGAAGTAAGCTTTGACATTAGATTTAATGAAGCTACCGTTAGTTCGAAATGTTGCTCTTACCGAGAAGAACCAGCAAAAACCTCGGCGGTCATTCCTTTAAAAATCAAACTGATAAAAAAAGAATGAAAAAAATAACTATAAGCATTTTCATTATTTATTGTATATAATCTTTAATTGCGGTAATCTTTTTAGACAATAAAAATTATGCGTTTTCATAAAGCGTGTTGACTCAGTTTAACCCTTTAGGTAGACAAGTCTAAGATATTAGATTATATCATAAACTATAATTTGCGTGAATTTTGAATGAATTAATATGAACGTACAATTAAATGTAATTTGTTGATATAGGCATCACTTCAGAACGTTTGGAACGATATGTCTGTCATTGAATTTTGGAAATTGGATAAATTTGAGATTAAAAAAAACTGAAACGTATGTATTTCCAATAATTTATTTAGATAGACGTCTCTTCTGTGAGCTAGTTTTGTAGCCCTTAAGGGCCTTCTCTCAGTAAGAATGATAAAATAAAGTGAAAAGGCTTATAAAAAAGATTAATTTAATAACAAAACAGAGTAGAACGTTTTGCATTTTGATATATCACAGGATACAAGGAAAAAGAAATGTTGTATTTAATGAGTAATAAGTATTATTATTACAAGTATTTTTTTTTAAGTATTATACCAACCCGATATTATCCCACTGCTGGGCATAGGTTTCCTCTGTTATTTAGAGAGAAAGGTTGGAGACAAAACGTTGATTAAATGCGGTTTGCTAGAATTACGCTCACGATGTTTTCTTTCATCAAAAAGCAGGGCAAATGCCGATGAGGCATATCACAGATGTAAGAGTAATAAGTATAAAAATTTTAGTATATAAAATTGAGTAATTTTAGATAGAATAGACCACCCTAATTTCTTATCAAGGTGTCGTAAAAGGCGACTAAGCTAAATCGACCTACCGTGTGGTATGCGGCTAAGTAGAATAGACCACCCTCATATCTCACCGAGGTGTCGTAAAAGGTGACTAAGGTAAGTCGACCTGCCGTGTGGTATCCGGCTAAGTAGAGTAGACCACCTTCATATCTTAGCGAGGTGTCGTAAAAGGCGACTAAGGTAAGTACGGTAAAGTTTTAAAGGGTAAGATTGGGATAAGGGCAGGACAATGTATGTTGAGTAATTTTAGATGTATAAAAGATAACTTTTCCTTTCAGTAGACTATATTTAATGAGTGCTAGAATTAAGTATTTAGCAAATTTATAGCATGAACCAAGGCCTTATATTATATTATCTATATATTATATTTATTATAAGGCCTTATATTATATACTATAAGAGAAAGGAGACGAAAGTTTGGGTATTTTTGTCAGATAGTGAAATTTAACGTACCTTATTAAACATTTTGTAGAGAGTCAATTAGACTCACTTTAATTAAAAAGTTAACTATTCAATTTACATGAATAATGAATTAGTAGATGAAGATGCTTTTTTCTTAATGATTTTGGATAACGAATAAAATTAAACTTCGAAAGTATCAAGATATGTAAAATTTGTAAATGAATAAAAATTATCAACCTAATTAATGTTTTAGGAAAATGGGATAATTTTTCGTTGATTCTCTATAAATTGGATCACTTTGTATACTCAGTTAGCACTGTAATAAAGGATCATTCAATAAGTTACTAAATAAATTCTTTGTTAATATTTGCTATTTATGAACTAACTAGCTGTGCCAACAACGGCTTCGCCCGCGTGGAATTCAGTGATCTACGAATCTTTTCCCGAATATTTGAAATTTTTAACATAAAAGTAGTTATTGTGAGTTAACCACGAGAAATAGAGACATGCTATCGTGGACTTTTTTGTAGTATTTTATAGATCTACAATTGTCTAATAAATGACTTAAGCGTATCTACGCAGCTTTACGCAGCGCACGCCACTATAGCTCTCAAAAATCAAGTTTTTTAACAATTGCGCAATCTCTTCAACACAATTTACATAATACCGATATGTACTATTTACCTAAACCATCTGGAAGTATTGCACTATCTTTTGGTGAAAACCGTATAAAAATCCGTTCTGTAGATTTTGAGAAAATCGTTTACATACAGACAGACAGCATTTGGGACTTTGTTTTATAATAAGTATAGACCAGTTGTGCCTGCGACTTCGCTCGCGTAGAAATAAGTGTATTTAATAGAAAATTTGAACATAAAACTAATTATTGTGAGTTAACTGTAAGAAATAGAGACGTGCTGTGGCGGACTTTTATGTAGTATTTTTGTAGATCTACAGTTGATTACAGTTGATTATAGCGAAGATAATATTTAACGTTAGAATACATTCTGTTTGTAGGCAAAACGGGCAAACCCAAGAAATTAAACGAGTTCACTATAAAAGACAGACATCTTCACGCTCGTTACAAGCGCGGATCTTCTAACTCAATTATACATTTTTACCGCAACTTAAAAGAGAAAAAAACATATATAACAATATGAATCTTATTCCGACAGTAATAAAGACGATAAATATCATACAGACAATGTGCTATGCGTGAAAATGAGTTAAATACGTAATTCCGCAGTCACGGTGGTTGGTTGCGGAATTTCTATTTATCAAATTGACACCTAGTCTGAGAGACGGCGTCTTGGGTTGTTTGGACTAGTGTCGACTTTTGAAATGTAGCGAAATCTACCTACCTCTTTGTAATGTTTATGGATTCATACCCTGAACAGACATTTCAAAGATTTGTAATAAAAACATTTTCTTAGTGACGGAACATTTTGAGAAACTATGTACCGTTCGAGAATTCTTGAGATATATGTGACTTGCCAGTATTTTAAGCTGGGCTCTTTTTAAGAGAGAGAAGGCTTTTAGCTTGAACAGGATACTATTTTACTTCGGTTTTTTGAACTTGTGTCTTCTGAAATGTAGCAAAATCTACCTACTTCTTGTAATGTTTATGGATTCATACCCTGAACAGACATTTCAAAGATTTGTAATAAAAACATTTTCTTAGTGAAGGAACATTTTGAGAAACTTTATACCGTTTTTAGAAACTATATTCTTGAGATATATGTGACCTGCCTGTATTTTAAGCAGGGCTCTTTTTAAGAGAGAGAAGGCTTGTAGTTTAACCAGGATACTATTTCACTACAATATTTTCTCCATGTTATAGATGACTCTATAAAAAGTTCTATAAAAATGGCGTTATTTTTCTTATCATCGAAACTCATTGGGACTTTTCTATTCTTTCTTTCATATTCCTTTCGATGACTGATCGATTATCCGTACCTCTTTTTAATACCCACGAAGTGGCCTTTTTATAATATAATATATTTTTATAGAATGGTCAGGCACTAGGGTTCGATGATTACTGTTGAAAAACCTACCAAGTGATAAATAACTTAAAACAAATAGTGCAACATAACGTACTAGTAACACGGTTTACGTATTTTCCTCACTGGAATAACAAATGGCGCTACTAGTACTTTGCTTCGCGCTGTAGTAGTGCTTTCGTAATTACATAAGAAGTCCCCAAATAAAATGTTCGTTGGATCGACATCGCCTACCAATTCCTTTGGTTCAAAGTACATGCTACTGGTACACTAACCCCTCGTTCGCACGAGATGATTTTTATTGCGCGTAAAAATTACGCCGAATTGAAACGAATGGGTATCCAGGTATCTGTTCACACGACAGCGTATTTAAATCGCGACGTATTTTATCGTGCAGCGTTCCATTTTAGTCGTTAGGGCGAGGGTGTTAAGCTGAATATACCATACGAAACTTCTTATAACGCCTATTGTGGAATTTTAACGCGATGTAATTTTTACGCCCGTGCGAACGAGGGTTAAACCTTAGCGACATTGTAAACGACATCCATTCTTGGAATGTTGTGAAGGAACGTCCGCGATACACTCTGAGTAAGTGAATAAACTACTATCCTATCACTTGTACGTATTCTTTCCCCGTCCGGACGTCCGTCCAGTTCGACGTGTTACAGTAGTCTTTATTTTATGCATTTTAAATTCTCTTTCGTCTTTTGATTGATTATCAATCTCATTAAGAAAAAAACGTTTCTTTTTACTCGACTTGTACTCAACTAACATATAGGGCTTCAAATTTAGAAAGAAATACTAATCCATTAAAAAGTTGCGCCCATTATAGACAAGACAAGAGGTGCTAGATTGGGGTGGTATGGACATGTAATGAGGAGGGGTGAAAATCATGTGAACAAACCAGTATGAATGAGGATGAATATGTGACTAGAGGGAGGTTTAAAAGAAATGGTTGGATTGTGTAAAACATGCATATAAAAGGAGTAGCGCCTGAGTTGACGAATGATAGAAGAGAATGGAAGAGAAAAACATGTTGTGCTGACCCCACTTAGAATGGGATAAGGGTAGGAGAAAGAAGAAGTGACTAATCTATTAAAAAGTTAGCGTAAAAAATTTCCGTATCTGCAATGTACCAAAATAGAGATTCCTTCATCATCCTCCTGCCCTTATCCCACTCTAAGTGGGGTCGGCACGACATTTTACAAACATATTGTCACATAATTTTGCATTTACGACCGGCCGCATGCCCGACGTCAACAAGAAATGAGGGTGGTCTATTCTACTCAGCCGGATACCATAAAGCGAGTCGACCTTAGTCGCCTTTTATGACACCGCGGTATGAGGGTGGTCTATTCTACTCATATAAATAGAAATAATAATAATAATAAATAATCCTTTACGAATAAATAACGAAATGAAAGGTCGAGAGAAATGCCGAGGTTTATTTTTTAGACATTCTCGGTAGCTCACCATTTAAAACAAATGCGGTTTTAAGTGCGTACCACTTTGTAATGAAAAAACAGATTTTCTCTCTTAAAATATTCACGTGATATTTTAATATGTTAACGTTTCAAAAAACACATTAATTGCATTGAAAATTACAAATTTTTGGGAAACGGCATCCACAAAGTATGTCGGCGGATATCTTACTTCTCGGAACGTCGAAAAAGCGGTTTTTAAAAGTGAAAGTTAATAGCATCCAACTGATTATAATTACGCGAAAGAAAGCTGTATTATCATTCAATTTGATGCAGTAATAAATTTCAACGTAAGAAGTAACATTAAGGTAAAACACCTGCTTGAAATATTTTGTGTTTTTATGGGATGTCATTGTTGCATTAATGTATAATACGACTGTAAGTAAACTCAGCTTTAGGAAAACTTTGGCTACGGCGATGGATGAGGATTATATAGATGATAAAAATGCGTGGATATAGCTACGAAATGTAACCAAATGTAACTAGTTCTAAGAATTTTATTTGAAAAGAGCAACCACCGAGCTTCTTGTTGGATCTTCTAGGAACAGCTTTACGAGCTAGCAGTAGTTTTTGACGATTCAAAAGCATTTGTTTATCAGTTTACTTGAATAAAGAATATTTTGGATGTGTATTATGGGAGAAAATTTAATGTAAAGCATAAAAAGCTATTCAATTGATATACAACCAAGCAAACAAAACGTTCCGGTTCATCATTTGCCATCCTAATCATTCTATCAAAACATCCAAATTACGAGTGTATTTTCTAACATTTTTGACTTGGGTGCTTTTAAAAGAGGAGTGTAAATCCATCTCAGACTAGCAGTCTTTCTTTCTTTATGCGTAGACGCATAAAATGATATTTTATGCTTAGAAGGTTATTTTATTTTTGCCTGTTAGTACTATTCTACTGTGCCAACGAGAAATCTCGATTTTACGAGTATATTCGGAAAATTTATTGGCTAGTCACCTTTTATGACATCTCGGTAAAAAATGAGGGAAGTCAATTCTACTCAGCCAGATCCCAACAGACGGAACGCTATCAATATTTATGGACATTTATCATTCTTATTTGTAATTACACGAGTATCTTTAGATACAAAAGAGAACTTATGCATGTATGTATGTCCCTTGGTCTCTGAAACTGGCGGGACCGATTTAAATAAAATTTTCAAACAATTCCTTCGTACATTCTTTAGATAACATTCTTTTAACTGTCAGTGACAGTTTTTTTCGATAAGTAGTCGAAACCAGACTGAGCCACAGCAATGTGGCCGATTCTATAAAAAAAATTATATCGGAACTACAATTAATCCAAATATTAGCCTATCAAAGAAGTATAAGTTGAAATGAAGGTAGAAACTAAGTAAATGTATAATTTTAAGAAGCTCATTACGGTCATGTTCATGTAGGTAACCGCTAACTGTATAATGTTAAAACAATATAGATAGAAGAGCGATCTGGTTTCATAACCTCGTTCCAAGTGACTGACTTCAATCCAATAGACTATATATCCATTAATATTGTTATCCTAAACGAAAAAAAAAGCTGTGATAGCCAATGGTGAGACCGTGCATCACTTTCGAAAGGGTCACGAGTTCATATCCCGGGCAGGTATTAAAATATGTTTCTATTTATTTATTCTTTTATTGTACACCACTTGTAAAAACAAGTCATGTTAAAAAAGATTTTTAAATTTTATATCTCTACTGTTAACCGTTATGGTTTATGTTATATAACATCAGTTCGTGCTTATCATAAACTGACTGGCCCGTTTGGGCAGTGGGTCGCGGGTTCAATTCCCGCCAGGGTCTAACATTTTCTACAAACAATTTGTCGGTTCTTCGAGCCTGTATTGCCACAAGTATTAAGTTACTTACTTTGGGTATGGACGACCGTGTGTGTAAGTGTCCCATATATTTATATTTATTAATTTATAAACATGCATTCTCATTGAGACTGCGCCAATATATACAATTTCATCACAATCAGACCCTGGGAAGTAAGTTAAATTTAACATGCAAGACTCCAACTTCACATACAAGTTTAATAAAAGCTTTTCAAAACATACAAGACAAGAGGTAGTAATACAATCCTGCGGTCTAATCGCTATGTAGCGATCTCTCATATAACTAGTATATACAAAAATAAAATACAAAAATATTTATTTCATCACAATAAAACGTTTCAAAAATACAGATTGAGACCTTCTAGTAAGCATAGAAAATACTTGTGTCAGAAGATCTCGCTCTTTCATAACACAGGTAAATATATAATAATTATGAAAAGGTAATTAAATTTATAGTGTAAAGTAACAACTATATAGAATAGCTTCTGTGTGTCTGTTGTGTGTTGTGTGTATGTGGATGTGTGTATGCTGTTGTGGATGTGTGTATGTTGTTGTGGACTGTGTATGTGTGTGTTTAAGATATATATTGTAATAAGACTTCCGTATCTTTATAATTTAAAAAGTATATGTAATAGTTATAAAAGTATGACCAAAGAACACAGTTTCGGATATTCTGTATTAGTAATATTTTACTGTCAAACTTATGCGTCTATTTCATAAATGCAATTTAGCAAACATCGTGGGAATACTTGCAGGAATAAAAGGAAGCTTATGTACCAACAGTGGGATAGTAACAGGCCGTTTCTTTACTATGCTACCCAATAGATTCACTAACTGGTAGTAACCGCGACGTTGTTCGCGACGACTTAAGAGTTTACGAAAATAATGCATTATGTTTAGCCGTTGCTGAAAGTGGAATGGGATGTTTTCATCCTATATGTTACTCCAAGAAGCTTTAATTCTGCCAAACTTTATGAACATTGGTCTACCGTGAAAGCGAAACAGACAGACTTTTCTATTTATCTAGAGTGTCATGTAAATAATAGATAACCTTGGTTTATTTTGTATATTCTATACGTTTTTGTAGTGAGATAAAGTATATTTTAAAAACCTTCTTACACTTAATAGATCAATTAACAAAATAAACCTTTAATAAATATAATTTCGATGTCTATTCTTTATGGGACATCTTGTATATTACTATTATTAATACCGACAGAATAAGATATGATTTGTGGCCAGAATAAATTAGGAATAGATCTTAATTTCGATTTACGCTTAAGTAAAATAATAGTCTAAATAAATGATTTATGAAGTACAATTCTGGTGAAAAGCTTCTGAAGACTCACTTTCTCAGTGTAATTATAAATAAGCAGACCGTGGTTATCTATCATTAACACAAATCAACAGTAAGAATGGCTTAACTCTATAAATTTTTGAATTGCTGATTAAATAGGGATTTTCTGCGCTGTTACCCGTAATGCTTTGCTCCGAGTTTAACAGAACGTAAAAATATTCTGGAATATCTTGAATAAAATGGTCCTCTTGAGCAAACGGCAGTGACCCCTGTCTTCAGCTCTGACTAGTTCGATTCCCGCCGAAGCTCGATATTTTCTAAAAAACGATTTTATTGGTTCTTCGGTGGGTGTATTTGTATATCTAAGTATTTATTGAAATTTATATATTCGTATGTATATATTGGTCCTTACATATGAAATTGGCGTTTTCTATGGGAGGAACATAAAGTCGTTTTTTTTAATGAAATATATTTAATTAATCATAGTATGTACCATTGCTATGTATGCACTTTTGCCATATCATAGGTAGTTCATTGATCCCCTTACTAAAAAAACCATTCGGGCGGGAATCAATAAAATCTTTGAAGGCGGTTTGGACTGCCCCATCGGAGTTGAATTTTTTCCTTGCAAGTAGTTATCCAAATTGCGACAAAAATGGTAATCTGTTGGAGCAAGGTCCGGAGAGTACGGTGGATGTCTAAGACATTCTAATTGAAGCTCCTCTGATTTGGTAGCCGTCTGTTGTGCAGTGTGTGGTCTAGCGTTGTCCTAAAGCAGCAGTGGTCTAGAGCGATTGACCAGCCTCGGTTGTTTAGCAGCTAGCTTTTCCATCATGGTTTGCAGTTGCTGACAATAGATATCTGCCGTAATCGTCTGGCCAGATTTAAGAAAGCTGTAGTAAACGACACCGGCACTAGTCCACCAAACACTTACAAGCAACTTGTTTTTAGTCAATTTTCGCTTAGGGTAGGATTTGGCTGGTTCGCCAGGGTTCAACCATTGCGATGAGCGCTTCCGATTATCGTAGAGGATCCACTTTTCATCACAGGTAATGATTCGATTTAAAATTCCTTCATTATTGTGCCGGTTGAGTAACGTAACGCAGCAGTCGACGCGCGTTTGTCGGTTTGCTTCACTCAATTCGTGAAGTACCCACCTTTCAAGCTTTTTCACCTTCCCAATTTGCTTCAAGTGGATTAGAATAGTTTTATCACTAACACCGGAGCCTGCAGCTAACTCGGACGTGGTTTGCGATGGATCCGCTTCCACAATAGCCTTCAATTCTTCATTATCAACTTTGATCTCCGGCCGTCCACGAGGCTTGTTCTGCAGGTCGAAATTTCCAAAACGCCAATTTCATATGTAAGGACCTAATATTTAGTCGCCACAATCTCAACAAACTAATTATTGAATACTTTGTTTGCTACGGTGATCGTCGCTTTGCAATTTTTGCCTATAAGTCTTACGATGGTTCGGTTATAGGGCGGGTGAATGTTGAGATTGTAGTAGTGTGCAATGCTAGTGTGTGTAATGTTATTGGTGGTGTGTAGTGCATGAGTTATTACGAATTCTGCATATACACAATAGCTATAACAATTAGCACTTCATTTAGCATTACATATATTTTCTTTTATCGCGGATTGTACCAAAATATTTTTGTATAATTGATGTCCGTAAAGTAACGCCTATATCTATATCCTTATAGTTTCATTCATAGGTACATACGTTTCAAATATGATTTTAGAACATTGTAACCAGAAATCTGTAGGACAACGTCAGAAGATCAGCCGTCTACTTGTTTATTAGATAAATAATGTAACAGGTGCAAAATACGAGAAAAGTGAAAGCTCAGCGATTGTTTTAGCCGATGTATTTATGTGAACTAGTGTGAACACTTTCAATATAGCATTGATATCAACACTTTCAATCTTACTCAAGGCGTTTTATACATAAATCATAGGAAATTTCTGTAATTAAAATTATTTATGTACTACGATATAAAATTAAGACACATTATTTATAGAAAATATCGTACAAAGGATAACTTGTGCCTAAGTCACAGATCTCTGCCAGTTATCTTTAATAATAATAATAGTTAATAGTAATTAAAAAAATATACACATATTATATAAAACCTACTCACTTAAATATGCGTATCAATAAATTTCTATAACTTACTAACTGCCCGACCACGCGTTGCTGTGGCTCGGGCTGGTATCAAATTCCCCTCGAATAAGAATTCAACGGTTAAAAAATGCTCCGATAGCCACCAAACTTTACAGGATCATCCGCTGGGACATTCTAAAAATTATCTGAAAGTTTCACTAAAATCGGTCCAGCCGTTTCAGAGTTTATAAAGGACATACAGACAAGCATTCATTATATAAATAATGTATATATTGAAATATATATGTATATATATTTTAATCATATATTATTATATATGATTAACATAAAAGATACATAACTGTCTGTATTCACATTATGTAAGTGAAGAAATATAATGCTTCTTTAATGTAAGTTTAAAAGCGTTAGGGGAAACGCTAAGGCAAAAGAAATCTAAAACGCCTGTAACATTTATAATTGTATGATGCCATTTATGTTTTCTATGCGCTAACAGATTAAAAAGTATAAATAAAAGTGGGAATAAAAAAAATGTTTTACTGATTACGGATTCCTTTGTCACAGAAGCGGCAGATGCTGAAGTTGTTTCATCAGGCAGGTCATTCGAAGAAATGCCTTCAAAACTTGGAAAGGACATTGAAGTGTCACTAACCGCTGTTACAGACCTAATAGAACATGGAATGGCCCGGTATGTTTTTAATTATATTTCAGAAGCAAACGTTTGTGTTTATGTATTTACACCGCTTGAAATTTCCAAGACTATTGATTTGAACCAAATTTTCCATATAAGATGGGGTCTAAACCTTATTTGAACCTGGATAAGTACATAACTACTTTTAATTTTGAGGAAATGTACGGTAACAGAGACGATAAAAAAATTTAATCTCTGATTTTTTCTCTATAAATACTTATTATTGTCTTTTGCTGTTTATTATTTTTTTCTATTTATTCTTTTTTTTATCGTTGATAACCTGTACTATAACTAAGTACCCATCTTTTTTTTATTGATTTGGACAACACTCATTGTTTAAGCAACAATTCTAGCAACATGATGATCATAACAGACTTACTGCCATCCCCTTCAATACACGTCACCGTAAGCCGTGAGCTGGCCTACAGCAGGCACTTAGGACGACGTTCAATCCGTCAGTAGCGCTTTTACACCGTTGACGATGCTTCTACATCGGCCCCCGTCTGGTGATCCTTAAAAACCTTTTAAACTAAACATATAGTCAGGAACAAAAAAATAAGAAAGCAAGAGTGTCTTTTAAATTATTATTTTTTATTAAATTATTATTTTTGAACAGAGAATATATTTAATATTACGTTTTCCTTCATTGTATCCGCTAATTGCGCCAATTTTCAGAGCTATATGCTACTGTATGTTAAACGTCTAACATTTTATCCTGGCCCTAATTACGGTACACTGTGGGGTGGTCGTGGATATATCTTAGTGCAGAACCCATCATTCCAACCTGGTCGAGTTTGATGACAAAAGATAGTCTTATATTAAATTATTATTTTTGAAATGAAGTCAAAGAAAGTATTCGCGTAGTGAAACGTTAAACAACTTAAATAATGACGACGCATATCCTTGGAGAAAACGAAACCTGAACTGCGAAGTCGACGCTCGTATATGGACGCAGTCAGTAACGGGCAAACTCGAAATATGGTTTATTCAAATACACTTTAGCAACCACTTTCAAATCCAAACTAATATTATAAATGCGAAAGTTTGTCTGTCTTTTTTTCTGTATATATATATCTGTCTGTTACGTTTTCACAGCTAATCCTTTATTTACCACAAAGTTTTGATTTAAAATTTGACTTTGTTATCAATAATTTAACGGACCAAACAGTTTCTAGTCTATTGTAGTGTTTTTCCAAATTCAAGTGTTATCTCATATTTATTTTGAACACTGTCGAGAAACACCATCTTTTGGCATCAAACTCGACCAGGTTGGAATGATGGGTTCTGCACTAAGATACATCCATGACCACCCCGCAGTGTACACTAATTAGGGATAAAATGTTAGTCGTTTAACATACAGTAGCATATAGCTTTGCAAATTGGCGCAATTAGCGGTTAGAAAAACGTAATATTAAGTATATTCTCTTTTCAATGCATTACTAGAATATATTCTAAATCAAACATCGAATTCAAAGCAATCAATACACAAGAGGTCTGGCCACTTTCACTGAGCTGACGCACACTTGGTAAATGCTAATGAAGGAAATCGCGGCCTTGATTCAATCTTGGGGCAACCTGTATATAATAACTGTATCATTAGATATTTATTGATGATAATCGCCACCAAACTTTACAGAATTACCTGCTAGGTCAATCAAAAATTGTCAAAAAATTTCATTAAAATCGGTGCAGCCGTTGCAGATTCTGTAAGGTTATATGTATGTTACATACAAACTTTCTCTTTTTTACATATATATTCCTATTTCTAGAATCTAATCTAATCAAAAAAATATAATTTTCAATCGTCAGGAATCAATATGGTTACTGAAGCTACCACTAGTTCGGAATTTTGCTCGTCCGGAGAAGAAGAGACAAACTAGGCGGTCTAACTTTAAAATATTTTAAATTTACATCATTACCTGCAGAGAGATTTCTAAGCATCAAAAGAAGTCCAAACATTTTTATCATTTATATAATCTTAGTTATGTTTACTTATCTTAAGTATACTTAATCTTAGTTATGTGTATATTTTTGCTTTGCGTTATACATAAGCATATCCCTTACACTGAATTCCAACCTTCGTGCAGGGAAGTATATTTTCAGCGAAAAACAGTGCTTATAAAATCAAAAACAATAACTACGCTTATAAAATACCATACTTATGCCATGTGTTATCAGGCTGAGTAGAATTGAGCACTCTCATTTCTTACCGAGAGTTCGTAAAATACGACTAAGGTAAGATGACGTCAGGCAGGCCGACGGTCGCATAATAGCTACACATTTCACGAAATCATGTGACAACATTTTTGTACGAGTAACATATTGTGCCGATACTTTTGGATACTTCCTACCCATCCATGTGATATTAACAACAAAATAAAAATGCTGAAATATAATCTTGAATAGCATACAGTCAGTAATAAAGATAATTTTCTGTTAATGCTGTCCTTATTGCAACGATATAACCAAAGTGAAAATAATGTGACTAAAGTGACCGAATGAAAAAAAGCGGTTTTGTGGCAAATTGCATTAAACCGTACCGTAACGAAAGACCCGTGAGATAACCTAACAAAAAAGCTATGATAGCCCAGCGATGACACCATGTGACCCTTTCGAGGAGTTCACGAGTTCAAACCCCTGGCAGTCACCAATAAGTTTTTCTATTCAAACTAGGTTTAATTGATAAATGCAATTTATCACACGCATTTCGGTGAAGGAAAACAACCGTGAGGAAACCTGCATTCTACCAGAATTCTCTAGAGATATCTGGAGATATCTAGAGAATTCTGGGGATATGTGTAACCTACTAATTCGCACTGGAGCAGCGTAGTAGGTCTTAGCTCCAACCGTATGCCCAGCAGTGGGATAGTATCACGCCGGTACTTTAACGTAACGCCTACACAACTCTTGACTTTTAAAGTGAGTCATAACTTGGAAGAGCAAGAAAGCCTTTTTAATAGTTCATAGCGTGATGTCATATATGCATGTATTATCATGTATGTAACTCAATTAAGCCTAATTTCAATATTCTTTGAGCATTGAACGACTTATAAAACGACATCGAGTGGGAAAATTGCAACACTTTGTTCTTTGTACGGTTCGCAAGTATAATAGTTGGTATTTCTTTTATTTGCTTATTATTGCTCGCTGTAAATTTGCACACTGAGATTTCCGGAAAAAGGGACTAGCAAATATCAAAACCTTGAAAATTTTTATTTTATTTACATCGACAAAGCAGGAAGCTTATGTATAAAAGTCAGTAAAAGTTGATTTTTACAGACTAATTCAAAATAATAATTGAAGATCCTCCTGCCCTTATCCCACTCGTGGGGTTGGCACATGTTGTCACATGATTCGACTATGTATTTTATGACTGGCCGCCTGCCTGACGTCAACTTACCCTAATCGCCTTTTACGACACCTCGGTAAGAAATGAGGGTGGTCTATTCTACTTAGCCGGATAGCACTCGGCGGTCTATCATTAATACATATTTTATTAATTAAAGGAATGATTATTAGCTGAAAGTTACCAATTAAATTCAATTTTAAATTGTAACCTTTTATAGAACTGTTTGGTAATTCAATTTTTTCAAAGCATTTCTAGTAGCTACGTTAATAAAGAAGAAAGAAATTCCACAATCTCAGATTTTATTTGTATATTAGGCATATTCTAGAAACAAAAGCCAAGAAAAAAGCCGCGTGACCGTGCTTTAGTTAATATATACAAACCGCCTATAATCTCGGCTATAGCTACACTACTGTAAAGAGCTCATGAATAAGGGCCCCAGATGGGCCTAAAACTAGTCGGGCTCACCGGATAGAATAAACCTTGAGTTTCACCGGTTTCTATACATTAAGGCGCTGAACAGAGCCAAATAGGCTGACTTTAAACACGTTTTTAACAAAAGCTATAGGGATGACGATTAAAAGAAAAATATATGTTAATATTCATCATATCTCAGAGAGAATGTATGATTTCAAAACATGATTACGATACTTTTTTTCGATAAAAAAAATTGGTAAATAGACCTCTGATTTTTACTTTTATCGTAAATATCTCTAATATTTATCAACAAAAATTGGTAAAATTAATAAGAATAATAAATCATTATAATATAAAGAGAATGTAAGATTTAAATTTTGAATTAATTTAGATATTTTAATCAAATTAAATATTTTTTTGAAAATAGCAAAACTGAAACGAGTCATCGTCTCGCTTCTCTTTTACATCTACGAATATAGACAGTGATCGCTGAGGCGCGCTGCTATACGGACGTGTGTCGCTAGCTGCCGCCTTTTGTGACTATTCCTTGTTGATAATATGTCTTTTTTTAGGTGTTTAGTTATAGTTTCAGCATACTTAGTTTTATAAGATTAATTAGACATAAGTTTTTTAAATAAATTGTACAAAAAAAGTTTGGATAAAATAGTGTACACCTACAATGGGTGTTCAAAAATTAATTTTGTCGCTACGCCGTCGCAGAAATTGTGGGCGTGGCTTATATGCCGAAATCTGAATTTGCGCCAGCTCTGTTCAGCGCCTTAACTATGAATACCAGATACAAGTCACGATAGTCCAAAATAAACAAAAAAAATTGACATAAGTTGCGAATAGAATTTGTGTAAGACATTTTTGACGAATCCCAATCCAATTTGGCCATTGAGGCAAAACTCTACTCTTACTCTCTACTCCTTAATCAAAAATTTTGTTGAAAATATACGAAAATACTCGATTAGCGGCGACAGACTACAATATCTAAAAAAATAAAATTTTAATGTGTATTTGTTAATGATTTACACGTTATTTACATGTATATGTCCAGTAAACATTTTAGAATTAAAATAAAATAGTACTATTATTATTAAAATTATATATATTAACAGGGCGCTAGAAAGAAAGAAGCATCATGAAAGCGGAGGAATAGACAGCATCACGATCTCCACGGCCAACAACGATAAGAAGAAGAAAATGAAAAAGAAGAAGCAAAAACCAGCTAAGATCCATTTAATCAACCCGGTGATAATGCCCATGAAGAAAGCAGAAGAGAAAGGTCCCGAGAAAAAAGTGCAGTCATGGGTGATTGGGGAGAATGACACTAGAGCTGGGAGGGGTCTCTTGACTGAGATGTGGGATATGGGGGAGAAAGCGTTAGACGCTGTAGCTGAGCATGCCATAAAGAGTGACGATGTGGAGAATGGGCTAGTTGATAGGAGTTCTTTTGAAGGTTGGTTGTAGAGCATGCTGTATTAGATATTAGACAGTTCTATTAGTGCAACCTATATACTCGTAAGAATAGATTAGACACCCTCAATGATGCTCTTTATTTATTTTTCGGTTTCCCGAATAAAACACTGGATATTTTTTATCTTTTATGTTAACCTTCAATTATACCAAATTTTATTAATATTGCTTTAGCGGAATAACCGTGAAAGCATTACAGGTAGACAGACACACTTTCGCATTTATAAAATGAGTATTGATAAATAGTATCAAACAAAGAAGCGACATAAGATTTTTCTTCAACTACATATAAACTAGTCCATAGATTTCTAAGCAAATTGCAGCTTCATTTAGAGAATTTGTTAAGCAAGGCTTAGGTATAAGTGATTTTGGATTTAATATAATTAACGAAAAGCCGCATGTTACTTTACGCCGATGACTTTAAATTAATTTATATCGTTATATCCATCCTAAATAAATACTATTGAAACGTCTATCTAGGAATCGGCCTAAGTATGTTGTACTTATTTTACCTATTTTAATTTGTGCAAGGTATGATGGCGGCGATGGTTCTGCCGTTTGTTGAAGCCTTTCTTCGGTGAGGATCATATTAATATCATGTAGGTCTTATTGTTCACAGGGGGCAGAAAACTAATTATCATGAACTCCAGGGAAATTTCTCCTTATTTGATGGATTATTTCAATTGACGGTCATTCGTAATGAAAGCTACTCTCTAAACTAACAGATTCATAGAGTGCATCTGATGCATATATTACTTCATTTTGCTGATCTAAAACTTTTAACATTCCTATAAGTCTTGTTTTTGAGTTTATTACCCTGGTTTATTGTTCGGTGGAACTCAACGGTTTTTGCGAAACGTTTGGTATCTTTAGGCTCTACAGGTACTTTTGGTACTATACTAGGTATTTTTGATTCCAATGTTCTTCAAGTTATACGTTATATACATTTATAATACTAATATACAGAAGCTATGTAAATGAATCAGGTTATATTACTGATACACTTTTTTTTCATAGCGCTAGTTCGTGGAATCTGATAAAAGAATGTAAAAATTACTATAAATATGGGAAAGACTTAAAAATTAGCAGTAATTTCAGCACTGATGTTTATAAAATTGCTTGTATAATTAATATATAAAATTTCTTAAAGATCGAAAACGCGTCGACAGTTGTTGCTCTAAGCTCTAAGTCTAAGCCAACAATAATGACGTCAACAGTGAAAAAGTTTTCTTAGGGTTATTCGTCACTCAGGAAAGTTTTAGAAAATAATCACACAGTGCAAGTGATGGCAGGTGATGTGCTTAATTGCATTTAGTATGTAATGAGCATGAAATATTTTATAAATCGCATGTCAATATATTTTTTTCTATATTTAACTTTTGCTAGTTTCTATCACATGAACTGCTATTTGAGAGATTTTATTATCAAAAAATGCACTACCACCAGTTAGATTCATTATAGTATATTATATTTAGATATTGTCACGTAGCGACGCCTAATAGCACGATAAGCGCCTGTCACGTAGGTAATATCACTTCACAATTTACGGTGGGTGACAAAATTACGGGGTCTCGGAATCCCGAAATAAAAGAAATAGTTTGGGCAGAACTTCGTATACTATGAATGACTTAAAGAACAAAACTATTACAATACAAACTTATAAAACAGCGATACTAATTAACTTTAACAACTTGCCGAAACTTAACCGAAACGTTAAACAATTGAGACTTGTACCACCTCGTCCGCGGAGGAATAGTCTGACTAAAATTCAAAGACGCATCGACGAGGCGGGAAAGAATAAAAAAATAGGTACTAATCCAAATAAGCGGGGTTCCTCGAAATAGGTATGCTACAATATCATATAAATGATTTTCTTTTCTTTTTTTAAGAATACCATTTTATGCAACTGTTTATCTGTTCATGTCTATCTGTTCTGAAATTGTTGATCTTATTTTTCCAATTACGAAACTAATGGTAATTTTTAGTTACCGTTGAAATAGACCACAGATAAGATAAATGAATTTAACTTATTATAATAAAATTTTGTAATTTTATCAAATACTATTTAATTATAATATGCGATCATATCGTAATTCCTTCATTCTCTCATTATTATCTTATTGAATGGTAATCATAGATAGCTGCAATTATGGTTTAGAGTGGAGTAGAGGAGTAGAATTTTAAGATAATGTGCACTTTAGTTTAAATTAAAGCTTATATTCGAATTCAAGCAATAGAATAATATCACCATGTGAATAATAGTAGTCATCTATATTGACTATATAACTGTATCGATTGAATGGTATATAAAATATGGCTTTGAAACTGAAGTAAAATACCGATGAATTGTTAATTATTTAGCGGGTTTTAAATGTGTTAATATGCAAAGCTCAAATACCACAGTAATATGTCATCGAACTTTGTTGTTCTTGAGAAACAAAGCTGCGCTTTTGCTCGTTTTATGACTAAATCGTTAGACATAACGAATATTTGTATTCTTTTGAATTGTGTAATCATATAATGAGTTTGCTTCCCTTCGTCAGTTTATTATAGTAAGAAATGAAATATTTTCGATTCATTTGATCTATTTACAAAAGAATTTCCTAGAAATATAGGATGTTTGAGAAAGAAATTTATTATTAATAATAATACAGGTACAGGCTTTAAAATATTGAAATCTCGTTGTCTTTATTCGGTGCAAAGATCTTAATCACATAATCCATTTCATTCCATTATGTGTTATTTGGGAACGGTTCCTAGAAATCTTCACTGTCTGGTAGAACATTCTGGAGTAGGTGAAAAACTAAACCTGGGTAGAACATCACGTTGGTCAGCGAAGCTGTACTCTCCGGATTTCCAACAACCACCAATTTTTTCACCATGCTTGCTTAAGCAATTCAAATCATAATGATTTTTCTGTTTCCCTTTTTTCCTAAGGGGAAGTATTAACCGCTAAAATGTACTATACCTAATAGATAGGCTAAAATAAGTAAATTTAACTACCATATGAGACATGATGTTCAACTCAGCTCCAAAAGATTTATGCCGTTTTGGAATTCAAACTTTTCCAAAAGCTCATCTTGTAGTTTAGATTTTTAGTTTGTTATGAATTTCGTTTCTTTCTATTATTATATCAAACTATGCATGCTGCATGTATTGAGTAAACTTGTAACTAGCTTAAAACTTTGACATAACATTGAAATTCTAGAACAACGAGGCAAAAAGAAGAAGAAAAAGAAGGCAATTCTGAAGCTGTTGATTCTGGGTGCTGTGCTCAAAGCAAAAATTGGAACACTTCTGCAAATTCTTTCATTCAAACTACAGGTAATTTATTACTTTCATTTAAATTACAAACATTTATTAAAGTCACTTTTTTAATTTCATATAATAATTTAGTTTATTCAAAATTTTAAAAATTTTAAGAAATACACACATTTCGAACTGTGTAAGCAGATTAAGTTTTAAGGCTTTAATAAAATTAAAATACAAATGGAACATTTCTTTTTGTTCTTCAATCATAATTATCTAAGAATGCAAATTGAACTTAACGCTGCTCTAAACATTATCCTCAACAGATAGGCAAACTATTTTTTAAAAGGAATGCTTAGAAAGCTTTTTTTTATCGTTGTTACGATAAACTATACATACAGATTAATAGAACGCGTATACGTTTAGAAGGTATATCTGTTGCCTCCAAACCTTTTATCGGTTTCTATAGTCTTGCAACGATAAACTATCAAAGGAACCTCAAAGCAAATAGGATAGCTAGAAACCGTAACGTCTAAGGTTAACATTTATTAAGCTATTGCATAGCTTCTATCGCGGGCCTTGAGCGTGGAGACCGAATCCAGAAATTCCGTAACGAAAAAACCTAACACCCCCTACTCCGACCGGCACAGCGGTCTGTGCGCCCCGGGGTGCACACGCCAGTTGACGGGTTAATGACTTTTTGAAATATCACGCTTGTCTCTTTAGTTCAGCAACCCGCCTTTAGGTGGCATTGGTTGTAATGGAAAACTACCGTTAAAACCGACATGTATTGAAAGATGATAAAAATATTTTGAACAATATTAACATCTCATTTATTTAATAAAAGAAAAAAAACAAAGAAAAAAGAAAAAAAATACTGCATAAATAAAATAAATATATAATTGTAATTGCATAAGTTGATAAAAAATGCTATCCAATAGCTTTACCCCGGCAGTCTCCGAGTGCCACACGTATTTTTTTTTAGATATTCGGTGTGTTTTTAGCTGCACGTCTCTCCAGAAGATGTAAGAAAAGTATATTGCTGAAGTGTTGATGATGCATTGCTCTTATGCATATTTGTACCATTTCCAGGTCAAATTTTTCATCATAGCGCTCATCGGGCTTGCAATCAACCTGGCTCGGTTCTGGGTCGAACTTAAGAATAAGCACAACCAGCAACCGCAAAAGGTAAGTCATATTTGTCAATAAAGTTGGAACAATAATAAATTCACAACAAAAATATTTATTTTAACGATCGATCACCAACTTAAATTATTTTTGGAACGTCGCTCCTATTATGAGAAATGCATTAACCTTATATTTCTGTCCCAATACCTACTGATATAAATATGTAAACCTATAAGTACCTGAATAGAAGAATGGTTAAAAAAAATCAAAAGGTTACCAAAATATGTTGTCATTTGTCTGTTGTTGACACCATAAACAACTTAAAATTGTATCTAACCAAAAAAGTTTGTATAAAAATTATTTTGCTATAATCCGCGACAGTAAATATAGTATATATAGTGCTAAATATGGAGGTAGAGGTTTATGCATGTGTTTTTACGAATCCTGCATATATCGGGTATGAAAAAACGGATAGTCTACTACTAGGATATACATTTAGCACTAAATATATTTTCTATTTACTGTATGTATCGCGGATTATAGCAAAATAATTTTTATTATTACTTTTGTATTATGGATCTTTGCAAAGTAACGCCTAATTCTATAAATTATAAAAAATTCGAGAAAATACAAAAACATAACAATGAATGGGTTAAAATGAAATGCAAAGTGACCTTGGTCGATTAATCTTGCATTGCAAAACGTGTTCCGTCAAGTTTTAACCATTACATTGAGTCATATAAAAATAATTAATATGTAAATTGTATTGATTCTTTGTTTACAATGTCTTGAATAGGTTGTAAATGAGCTACAACGTTTATTTGAGACAGTGTGGATAAGATAACAACCTGATGTCAACAAATATATTAAACCTCTTCGCTGCATTATAATTCAGTAGTATTAATTTTAAAAGTAAACTTAATTAACGGTTTGTTACCTGTACTGTATCCTCCGTTTTTTGAGAGAAGGGAAAATTAGGAAGAAAGAAATTAAGACCTACCACGCTGCTCGAATGCTGATTGATATGTTACACGTATTCCCTAGAGAGACGCAGATTTCCTCACGATGTTCTCTTTCACCGAAAAATGTGCGATAAATTGCAATTACCAATTACAGTTTTTTTTTGAAAAACTAATCTGTAGCTTCCCGAATTTTGAACCTCTGGAAAAGAGTCGCACGATCTTACTTACCGCTAAGCTATCACAGCTGAATAAAAAAGTGTTAATTGATACTATTTGTTTATAATGGACAAAACAGACCTTTTGCACCGAAGGCGTCCACTTTGGTGCATAAAGGTGAAAGACTTCTTAGAGGAAAAGGTAAATCGTGTGATAAATGGCAAATATAATTTAGACACATGTTTTAATAGAAAAATTCATTTGTGCCTACTCTGGGACCCCCTCGAACAGGTCGCATGTCCTTACCGCTGCGCCATCACAGCTATCATAGTGAGTTAATCCATTAATTAACTCAATAATTAAGTCTAAAGGAAAAATCTTGGTATATACACTCTAAGCAATTGTTGCAATGTTCGTTTCAATGTAAGACTCCTTTATCTAGTCTTAAGAAAATCTAGTCAAACCAGTATTTGTTAATTTATTGATGCTTAGACACGCTGGAAATTTCCCGTTTCCGTGAGAGAAATCTTATTCCAACACATTTATCTATTTGTTATTCTAATTCACTTGGTTGAACCTTTTACGAAATTATGCTGAACCTACAAGACAGAATAAGCTGTCCAACGGTGAGACCGTGTGACTCTCTAAATACTATAATGGGTTCAAACCCTGGGCAGGCACCAATGAGTTTTTCTATTAGGAACTTATGTGTGTAATAGGTAATTGCAATTTATCACATGCTTTTCGGTGAAGGAAAACATCGTGAGGAAACCTGCATATCTCTAGAGAATACTGTTGATATGTGTAACCTACCGATCCGCATCGGATCAGCGTGGTAGGTTTTAGCTTCAACCCTTATATCCAAAAACGGAGAGAGGAGGCCAGCAGTGGGATAGTAACAGGCCGTTATCTTATTACTTTTACTTTTACAAGACAGACCGGAGCAATCATTGGCAGAGTACTGCCCGCGGGGCCGTGAAAATATTTAATCCTGTCCGCCGTGGGTCTATCAACATGCATAGTATACGACCCGCTATAATTACGTTTTGTCAAAAATATTTTTTCTTTACAATTCTGATCCTCCTCTAGAATTTCATAAACTCTTTGGCCCCGCAAAAAAAAGTTTGCCTACCACTGGACTAGAGCTTACAAAAGTTTGTTTACTTTGAAATGGTAGTTTCTTTTTTTAATTTTAAATAATAGTGTTTATTTAGAATTCGCAAACAGATGCTTTATTTTATTTCTCTCTATATGTTCACATTTCACTATAGAAATATCTGTAGGTAGAAATAGATTTTCTTACAACACATTAACAGAGTGCTCTCTCTTCAAATAGAAAACTGCACGAATGTCCAAAACCAACACTATCGTGTTTGTCTGTAGTAAGTATTAAAGTAAATACTTTTACTGCATCTTATGTGTGACAGGCACGTTGGCGCGAAATGACCTTCAGCTCCGCGGTTAGCGGGTTCGATTCCCACCTAAAACCAACATTAAAAAAAATTGTTGGTTCTTCAAGTTTAGGGTGTATTTAAGTGTGCATTTATAATTAAATATGTATACCAGTTGTCTGTCATCCTCAACACAAGCATTAAGTTACTTTTGGGATGGACCAATAATAATAATTTAAATAAATCTTCATTTATTCAAATTAGACATTAGATATTGTTATTGAAAAGTAATCGTTTTTGTTTCAGTCAGATCATTTCCAAGCTTTTTATAAAACATTCTATATAATAATCCTCTTATTAACAAAATTATTACGCTAGGTTTTTTTATTATACATGCGATATAATCAAAAAGAGATGTTATTATGTATACATAAAAATAGTCATTGCATCATTATCCTAAATTGATTCAAACATTAATCAACCCCATAAGATATTTCTTGGAACCGATAGCGAGAATGCTTCAAATTAGTATCGTTGTAGCCTTGAATATGTCTTCACCCTGAATTGAACTCTAGTAATATACTTAATTGTGAGATTGCTCTGAAATCAGTGGTGTCGCTACCGGAGGGCTAGACGAGGTAGCTCTGAGCTTAACCTTCCTTCCTTGGAGTACGTCGAATCCGCAATACGAATAATGCGAAACAAGCAATTTTAAATAGTTCAGAAGGGACCCTTATTTCAATAGGGCTTTTCGTTTGCTAGCTACAGCATTGCCTGTATTGAATTCAAACTGAGTCAAACCCCGGAAATGACTTATGACTAATAGACTTATTGACTGGCCCGTTAGCGCAGTGGGTAGTGAACCTGCCTTCAGCTCCGCGGGGCGCGGGTTCGATACCCGCCGAGTGCCAACATTTTCTATAAAACAATTTGTTGGTTCTTCGAGCCTGGGTGTTTATTTGTATTTAAGTATGTATTTAAAAATTATATATGTAGTATATCTACCAGTTGTCCGTCACCCATAACACAAGTATTAAGTAACTTACTTTGAGGTCGGATGACCGTGTGTGTAAGTATCCCATATATTTATTTATTTATTTAATAGCACACTGCGTTGACAATGTCTCCGATTTATTATATATCGTTTCCCATTAGAGATGTCCGTAATCCGGTATCGAAATCAAAGACGTCGCACGACACTTTCTCTCCATATACACAAGTTGATTAATTCTGTATCAAACAAGCGTACAAAGTTGACACACTTTAACTCATTCATACAGTGTCATGTCAAACAAAACTGACACGGTTCCCTTGAGAAAATGCCCGTGACCCAACACCTAACAACAAAGTGCACCGTGCCATGAACACAATTATAAATAAACCGTGATGTTTATAAATCGCGTCTGAACTTACTCACTGTTTTTATAATCTCAAAAGACGCTTTAATTTCGCTTCCTTGTTGTATTTCGTGTAATTTATTTGCTTGTTAAGAAGCTGTGCTTAATGAAAGTATTTCCTGGCACTATAACAGAACTACCTCGCTAGAATCCGCACGGGTTAAGCGCATGAATGCAAAGCTAATGTGTATGAAGCAGGCAAAGTCTACGAACCTTACACATGCTGGGCAAGCCACCACACGCACCCCAAGGCTCCTCCACCAGCAACAAAACACACAAGCAGCACACAAAACCACCACCACAACAATATCGACGATCGTCTCGCTCCGAAACCGAAGCACCATCAGGGGGATAGGCTCCACGACAAAATTGCAATGAAAGTATTTCCTATTTATGTATATGCTTTTGTTAATTAAATAGCTTTTAAACCTTAACAACGGTTCACGAGTTATAATCCTATTGGATTATAACTCTATAATCCAATAAAAATCTCTAAGTTTTTAATATTTGCTGTGTCTAATTATTACTTACAATTTACGTCGTGCTCAAGTTATTGTATATCACTAGAAATTCTCTAAAATACTGCACTTCATTAATACTTACAGTTTAAGTCAAGCGCAAGAAAACTTGCATTTCAGTAACATTTTCGTAATTACTGTGTTAAATTTTAATAGGAGTTCCATAATTACGGCGCTTGTTAACTTCAATCCTTTACTCCTGTGAAAGAAGAGATTCAGACCCAAAAATGGGATTAATAGAGGTCGTAAAAAGTTACGACCTCTATTAACCCCATTTTTGAGTCTGAATCTCTTAGTTCTTCTCTTAGTTAAATCTCTTGTTATTTTAAGTCGATCTAGTAAGGAGTAGATCGACTTGGAACTAACAATCGACAGTGAACTGATGCTTAAGCAAGCATCAGCAGGCCTACCATGAAGTCTTACGACTCGTTCAGATGAGCGTAAAAAATACGTCGCGTTAAAATTGCCACAATAGGCGTTATAAGAAGTTTCGTATGGTATATTCAGCTTAACACCCTCGCCCTAACGACTAAAATGGAACGCTGCACGATAAAATACGTCGCGATTTAAATACGCTGTCGTGTGAACAGATACCTGGATACCCATTTGTTACAATTCGACGTAATTTTAACGCACGATAAAAATCCTCTCGTGCGAACGAGGGGTTATTGCGACTCAATTGAAGACGTCAACTTATTGTACCCGGCAATAAATAATGCACATTGATGCTTAGAGAGAGAAAATCGGCTAGATTCTGCGTCATAGAGCATTGAGTTATTTATTGCCGGGTAATATAGTTTACGTCTTGAATTGAGTCGCAATAAGAGTTCATGGTAGGCCTGCAGTGCATGTAAGCATGCTTATTCATGAAATTGCAAAAATTTCGATTAACTTTCCGAATTATTTACTTAATAATAAAAATAATCGTAGCTTGGGATATTGCCCCGCTTCTGGTGGACAATGTTTTATATTTTTAAATGTTCTTTTTAAATATTTTGTTTTTTTTAATATTAGAAATACTTAAAAATGTTAAGAGTTAAGTTTATGAAAAATAAATGAAATTAATTCCAAAGATTTTCGTTTGCCAGTTACGTCTAGGTTTCTTCGTCATTTGCGAAAGTCTGTTTAATATAGTAGATATTAAACCGTGATTCATAAGGTCACTAGAGAAAGTGATCTTAATGCGGGTGACCGGTTTCCTGATATCCAAAGATTATTTCGACTCACCTGCCAATTCATAAGTTTGTGATTTTTAAGGCTCAACTTATATTGGATAACCACTAAGTGCATACCGTCTATGGAAATACAAATTAGAGTGGGTACTACATTACCATCGGACTGATCTGTCAATTCCAAAGTTCTTGTTTTAATTTATTGGTCGGAAACATCATCACAAAGGGATTTCTTCAATAACTATCAGCTCGTAAATTATTACGGACTTTGAAATTCTCTAGTTTCTTGTTTTGTACGGTGTTGATATAAATAAACTTCATCATCCTCCTGCCCTTATCCCACTCTAAGTGGGGTCGGCACAACATGATTTGGCTACGTATTTTACAACCGGCCGCCTGTATAAATAAACTTATTAAATAAATTTGTTTCAATGTTTAATCCTCAGTAATCCTTTTCTTAGAAAAGACTCTACTCTCTTTTTTCTCTTAGAAAGAGACATTTTAATATAAATAAATTGTAACTGCAATTTCGTTTGCGTCTACTTAAGTGGTTAAATAGTCTAAATTATACACTGTAGGCCTACCATTAACATTACATCAAAAAATTCAATTACAATGCAAATCAAAGTCAGTACCTAAACTGTATCGTTTTTTTCGTACTATGAAGTGTTTTTAACTGAGTTATATTTGGATCGCACACCTACTAAATAAGAGTTAATGAAATACGATTGCGATTCAGTTTAGGATTTAATTCGGCAATGACTAAAACTGTGCGTCTTTAACGCATCATGCTATGAAAAAGCAAAACAATTCAGTTAAGGTCTTCAATTCAGTCGCAATAAGAGTTCATGGTAAGCCGGTTATAAGTATGCTGGTTTTTGCTGTTCCCGAAAAAAATGCGTTTAGCCCTTTTTGTAAGCTTCAATACCACTAAATTTTATCAATATTACTCCAGTGGATAAGCCACAAAGCATAACAGACTTTGGCGTTTATAATATTAGTATGGAAGTATGGATGATGATTATTAAATTGTGATAGCCAAACGGTTAGATTGTTTCGACTCTTTCCATGGGATCATAGGTGCAAACCCAATGAGGCACCAGTGCGTTTAAAAACTTATATGCCTAATTGAATTGCAATTTATTAAACACGTTTCCGTGAAGGAAAACATCGTGCGGAAACCTGCATAATTCTGGGGATATGTGTTACCTACCAATCCAAATCAAAAAAAGGAGAGGTGAGGCATAGCCAGCAGCAGCGGAATAGTAACTGTCCGGGACCATTTTATGTATTGGGTTAATCTCAATAAAAATATTATTAATTAAACAAAATTGCTTTTGATCATTTATGTAATTATTGTACAGAACAGTACGCATCCTTATATGCGTAGGTCGTAGTGCTGAGAAATTGTAACATATGTTTAATAATTAATTTTTAATTATTTTAGGTCATATACTACGAACACGCACAGCATCAGCATCATTATGACCACGAAGAGGAACCTGCCTGGGGACCTTGGTCGAGAAGCATGGAACCTGAGGTACCTTTTCAACGTACTCTATAGCGTCACATAGCAACAATCTTTCTTAATACTAATTATTGCATACGTATTAACCTTTTCTAATCTACATCTTAAATAATTAACAGGAAACTGAGGCTGAATTGGATGAGACCGTGAACTCTCCCTACAGAGCTTACCAGAAAAACTCGCAATACTACCCAAACAAACCACTTCTAACGTTATCATAAATCTACTATTTGTTAAATATAAACAAAAGTCAATAAAAATAAGTTTCTAACGTATTTAGAGCTTTAGAAAGTTAATTAGCAAAATATTGTCTTCAAAATATTTTTTACATATAAACATGCACCTAGAGATACAAAGGTTCATCCAAGAAACAAAAATTTTCAACGAAACAATTTCCGCATAGATGACAAATGTCACTTAATTTGTCCTTTAATAAGCAGCCATAATGTATTAAATCAGGATTAATTAAGAACATGTTAGGCCGTACCGAAGTCATACTAAATTCTGTTATAATCGGTTTTTTTTGTACAATATTGTTAACCAGTATCAAATTCTAAATCATCGTTGTTGTAAATACATATGTAACAATACAACAGAATACCTATAGTTAAACAAGTAGTTAGAAAAATAAGGTTATTTATAAGTTTTTCGATTCTTCTAGATAATTTTCGATATTTAAGTAACGACTGCATATCGTTCTATAGTCTACATAGCACTTAACGACTTTTGACATTGATTTAGCAAAATTACTAGCTATTAATGTCAAATACATTCCCTTAAGAATTCACATATTTTTCGAACTTTTAATATTTCAACAAAAATAGAGCATTTAAACAAATGATTACCAGTAACTGGGCCATGCCGTGTGGTTTCCGGCTGAGTAGAATAGACCACCCTCATTTCTTACCGAGGTGTCGTAAGAGGCGACTAAGGTAAGTCGACCCGCCATGTGGTCTTCGGCTGAGTAGAATAGACCACCTTCATTTCTTACCGAGGTGTCGTAAAAGGCGACTAAGGTGAGTTGACCCACCGTGTGGTATCCGGTTCAGTAGAATAGACCACTCTCTTTCTTACCGAGGGGTCGTAAAATACGACCAAGGTAAGGTGACGTCAGGCAGGCGGCCGGTCGTAAAATACGTAGCCAAATCATGTGACAATATGTTAGTAACATGTTTTGCCGACCCCACGTAGAGTGGGATAAGGGCAGGAGAATGATGATGATGATTACAAGCAACTGGGCCGCAGTAAGACGGTCTCTCTGGTTTTTATATTATGTAAATAAGTAGATATCTCTAATTCTACCCTATTGTTTTAATGTGCTTTTTGTACTCAAAACGTCCCCGCGTATCTCTTATTTTATCATTTATACATTACAATTTTCCGCTGCATGTGGAGGAAAAAAATTGTAGCTACATTAAACAATTTAATGTTCATGTTATTAATATTATTTATGTAGAAATGGATGTTTGCGAAAGCAATGAATGTTTATTTATTAAGTGTGCTTGTATAAAACATAGAATATAATCTAATTAAATGGTTTTTATTTAATTCATTTGTTTTTTATTTTACCTGAGATTTGATCGAATATTTCCTTAAGTTTATAAATAGTATTTTTCAAGTACAAATAATCGAACTAAAAACCTTCCTAAACCATTAAGAACCAACTTACAGAAAAGTTCGAAGTTTACTAGCGTAAAGTTGCAGTACTTACCCCAGGTTTCTCTGTATGCTCAACCCATAGTCATTTTCATAATTCTCTCAAATCCTAGAATTATATCGTATACTGTTTTTATATTATTCTTATTTATTTAACGCTCTTTTTCGGTTGCAAAGTCAATCAAAATTGCGGTTAAAAATAGTTTTGAATTGTAAAGAGGTCAAATAATAAATACTTACAGTTTCTGTTAGTTCGTTACATTTTTTATTGCAACTAAGCGAGTCAGAATGAAATAAACCACTCTTATTCTATAATCTCCATTAATTCTAATATTTCTTGCTGTATCTTTCACTTCTTTGAGTAGTAGTTAAAACAATGAAACACAATTCTATATAAAAACCAAAAATATATTCTTTTCATTAGTACATACATATTTTAACACAAAAAATTAATACATACATCGACAGGCACTAAAAAACGAATACACTCTGTCCATAAGACCGTCCCAATATTATCGCGGCGAATACTTTGGGTTCTCTGGTGCGTAAGTGAAACTTCTCAGTTCGTAGGAAACTCCATTCTGATTCTCGTAACCGATCTCGCGCATCTCATTCTTGATCTCGGCGTCGAAGTCGCTGCAGCCTCCGAACACACGGTTCGGTGTACGATTGGATGAAACTCCGGCCTTTTGATTGGTCTGTTTGGCTTCGAGTTCACCGGCTGCCTTCTGTTTGGTCGACGGCGACGCGGCTGCGTCCCCCGTGCTCTGTTTGGTCGGTATAGGTCGGAATAAAGCGGAATGTGCCGTTGCCGTATCTAAGTCGGCTTTACGGGATACTAGTATACGAATATCCGTGTGCAGGTACAGTTTTCCAGATTTTGAGGTCATAAACCTGTAATAAAAAGTTGATATTAAATCACTTGTGGAGTAGATCATCATCCTCTTACCCTTATCCCACTCTAAGTGGGGTCGGTACATGTATGCGTAAAATACGTTGCCAATGTTTTGCAACAGCAAAACATTGGCAACGTATTTTACGCAACTTACCTTAGTCGTATTTTACGACCCCTCGGTAAGAAATGAGGGTAGTCTATTCTGCTCAGCGGAATACCACACGGTGGGCCAACTTACCTTAGTCGCCTTTTACGTCACCTCGGTAAGAAATGAAGGTGGTCTATTCTACTCAGCCGAAGACCACATGGCGGGTCGACTTACCTTAGTCGCCTCTTACGACACCTCGGTAAGAAATGAGGGTGGTCTATTCTATACAGCCGTATACCAAACACTTGTAGAGTAGATATCATACTATATTCGTATGGGGATACATGCCAGCATCTCCACCTTCTTGAATTTCAAATGTTTTAAAATATTATCTACATTAACTTAGATCAAGCCTTCAAGTTCTTGAAATATTCTAATCATAAAAATTGAGGGCAGCGATTTCTAGTCCGTCGATTTTTTTAAATACTTATCTAAGATCAGTCTCAAATAGACTATAATTAGACGTGATGTCTTTATTCTAAATTGGGATTAAGCTCATCCTGTGATCATCCAGGAAATCCTCTGTATTAATGTATGTTATACATAAAATGTTAATATTTAAATGAAATAGTTTCAGCACGGTACGGTATGTGATTATTAATTTTTTGTTTTCCGCTGTTTGAAGCATCGCAACCGCTGGTGTAGATAATATTTTTTGTCGACCTACAGCTTCCCACATTCACCTTACTGAAGGTAGAGTGTTGCAGCCTCTCATTAACCACAAATACTCAAATTCAACCACTTATGCCAACAACGTGATTTTGTCCCCTATTTCCAGCCCTCACCTCAGGTGAAGGCTGGATTCAGTTGGATCAAATTGGATGTTGGAAAATTTCAAACTTATTTTCCTTTCATTCATTTTTTTTAACTCTGTGGTGCTCTTATAAAATATAATTCTTATAACTAGTTACATTTGTCATTACTGTCTTGTACAGGGTATGATTGTAGCTATAACCCACGCATTCTTATCATCTAAGTAATCCTCAACAGTATTAGTAGGCTTTCTGTATCAGCCTCTTTTTAAGTGTTTTTAAACTGCTGCAATAGCAAAGCTAAAATTGATTGCGGAATGTTATTATAGAATCTTATACCCAAACCCACAAACGACTTATAGTACCCGGCAATAAATAATGCACATCGGGGCTTGGAGAGAGAAAATCAGCTAGATTCTGCTTCATAGAACATTATCTCTATCGCACAGACTGACGAACCCTGAGTGACAGTGACAGCGCTCTACGAAACCGAATTGGCCGGCTGTTTTGTTCTAAGCATCGCTGTGCATTATTTAAGGCCGGGTACTATACGTACTTTTAGAAGGCGCAAAGCAGGAGCCGCAAGCTTATGTCGGTTCCAATAAGTTCACAGGCTTGCCTATGACTCCGCTACTCTATATGTAACTCTATGGAGATTTGTATGGCATTGTGTATCTTAATCTCTATATAACTTTATGGATATTTTTGTATGGAACTGTGTATCTATGGGTATTATGTCAACGCGTTTTCCTCCCTTCCCGCTCACCTCAGGTGTATCAGGTACCGCAGCCACTTGTGCAGGTGGTGCGGCGCGGGTCGCTCGGCGCCGGCCGGCATGTAGAGCGTGCGCTGCCGGAGGAAGGTGCGCGCCATGGGCGGCATGCACGTCAGGTCGTACAGCACCACGAACATCTTGACCAGCGTCCCGTGGGGGTTGAACAACGACACCTGGATAGTGCCAGAGCGAGCCACGCGGTACCCACCAGGTCCTAGATTTATGTGGCCCTAAGGACAAATATAACATATCGACTGTGAACTGGCAAATTGTCCTATCTTATTTTCGACAACTTTTCAGGAAGAAGAAAAAAACGTGATTTTTACTACATTCGCAATATTTTTTATGTAATGAAATACAGTAGAGTTTAAATATGTTTATTTATTTATAAATTTTCAAGAAGATAATACATGTTGATATGGTAAATGATGGGCAGTAGTACCCTATACCGTTAGTAAGCGATTTGGATTAAAATTGAGATAGGACATATTGCCGGTTCACAGTCGATATATGTCTATACTAATATATAAAGCTGAAGGGTTGTTTGTTTGTTTGAATGAGCTAATTTTAGGAACTACTGAACTGAAAATTCTTTGAGTGTAAGATAGTCCGTTTATTGAGAAAGACTATATAACATAAGATGAATAGGAGAGGAGCAGTAATAAAAAATATTGCTAAAACGGCATAATATAAATCTTTCCTTGCGTGCGCGTGTATGTGAAGGTGGAATCTTGCAAGTTAAATTTGACCCACTTTCCGGTGTCCGCTTGAGCTGAAATTTTATATACTGGTCCAGTCCCGATAACAATGCATATTTATTATAAGCATGATCTGATGCTGCTGCCAGAATTGACTCCAGACCTAAGAACGCCTCGACGGTTATTAGTAGGGAACATGAAATTGTGTTAAAAGCTTTTTTAAGTTTTTTTTTTTAACTTTACTTGTTTAGTATTATGGAATATTGCAAAGTAACGTCTAGTTATATCGGTATTGTTATCTTTTAAACTTACCATATAAGGTGCGTTTGTACCGCCGGGGGCGTAAAAAAAGACCGTGACGGGCAGTCGTCGGTGCGGGGGGCAAAAAGCACCGGAAGCTCCAAGCTCGGCCGCAAATCCATGGACAGTCGCCACAGGCTCCAGACGACCTTTTAGGGCGGACTCTTCGAAACTACCTGAAAGACAAATCATTTGTGTCTGTCACCTATATCAAGAATTTCTCGTTTTGCAATGCATTTAATTGAATAGCCATTACTAATATAGTTTTCTAGTAGAGTGTTTCGTATTATAACTTACCTAGTAAACCCGTGCTAGGTCCGATGCGTAGTTTATTGTGAGGGGTAGTCTTCTTGGGGGGTGGAGTGTTCCTCGCGGGAGACACCGGAGATGCAGGCACCGGTGAAGGAGGTGAGATCGGGTGAAACAGAGCACTGAAAATATTAATTATTCATTTATTTGTTTCATCTTATTCGTCCTTAATCCATGTTAATTCAGGACTACCAAGCAGTGATATATTAGTTAATTATTAATAATTCTACTGTAAGTTTCAAAAAAGTACGGGACTTTTTAGTTCTTTAGTTAATTCAAAATCGGCTGTTGCCAGGAGCTTTAGCCAAATCTTCATAAAGCTCTGAAATCTAAAACACGTAACTCACCTCTTAATACCGGAAACACCGTTAATCGAGTCATCATAATCGAAACAGTTATTCCCTCTCCGCAACGGAGCAGGGCTTGAGGTCAGCGGAAGTCCAGTCTTATTATGAAACACCATAGACGCTGCAGAATCGAACCTCCAACGAAACCTATCCATTTCAGTCGGCGAAGGCACTTGATTGTCCTGGCCCCCCTTCTTGGGGTCCGGGAACTTGAAGCCGTTCTGGTCCGTTTCATCTTTGGGGGACTCCAAGTCACATTTATCAAAGGTTCCATAATCACATTTCTCTAATAATATATAGTCTTCTCCAACAGAGTAAGTCTTCTGCCGTTTCGCATCCGGCTTCGGCACAGCGAAGACAGTATCGTCATCTCTCAAGTTCAGCTCTTGTATGTCGTTGTTTTGCATGCACCTATCACTTATCACCTTCTCTATACGGTCAACAATGGGAAAGCAGCGCCTCAACTTGGGCCGTTTTATAATGCCGTCACACTTATCACTAGAATTATCTAAATTTATATCACACTGTGAATTACTACTAGGGTTATCACATTTAAGCTTCTTCATCGCTTTCTCGTCGTCTTCGCACTTCCGCCTCGCCCCGTTTTCAATCGAGGCGAGGTTGTAGTTCCCTTCGGAGCGGACCATGCCACGTTCGAGGCAGCCGTCGCACTTTAGGTTTATCATATTTCCACATGTGCAAGCGACGTCCTCGGTTTGTGTGGCCACCGTATTGGTCCTTCGGAACTCAGTCGGCTGTATGCTCAACGTCTCCACGAAGGGAGACCTACCCTCTATCCGGCTCGCCGGTAATGTCAGGTACGTCTGATTTCTAAAACATCCGATCGCTCGGAACCTATCGAACCTCGCCGCCTGCAGGATGGGTATAGATGTGTGCGTCTCCTTGACTTTCAATCCATCTCCTTCCGACGACGTGCTATCGCATAACTTCTTCAGTTTGCTCTCCTTCCGCAAACGCCGTTTATATTTTGCTATCTCTTTCATTCTCCTATCGTCCAACTTCTTAGGTTCTTGTGGGCTTAAGCTAGAGGAAGATCTATGATTTTTGTCGTCCGATTCATCATCACAATTGCACTTGTGTTTACCGCTCTCACTACACGGCGTCAGCATCCTGTCGTCGACTATTTTTTTATTCTTACCTTTATCTGTGCTATAAATGTATTCTATCGACCCTGGATTAGATATGATTGATAGTCTTCTACTACCATTTCCTATATTAGAGTTAATTGAATCTGAGGGATATTTTGCACTCCTTGGACCCAACGTGAGATCATTTAATTTCCCAACCAGCTCCTCGTGGACATTCGGCGGGACTTCCTTACTGGCTCTCCGTTTCTGACAGGTACATTTAACTATGGGGATATCGTCTAATCGCGGAAGGCTCTGGAGGACCACTTTGAGGTATACATTGTCGCCGATATCTGTGATTGGGAATTTGTGGTCGGTGGGTGGTCGGGTGAAGTCAGCTATTTTGTAGCTCTCGCCGGGTATTTTTATGGAGTAGACGATGTTCAGCTTGCGGTCATCGAGGTCTGTATCATCGCAGTTTGCTTCAATTTTTTTAAAGTTGCACGTTTCGCGGCTCAATTTCCTCCTGAAAAATTAAAAAGTTTCCTAGTTATATAGAATCCCTTTCTTTTCAAGGCCTGTAAGCTTTTGTACAAACTATGACAAATCATCAAATCGGGCGAAATTTTAAAGAGTCGTCAAAATCCCAGTTCGACCACAAATGAAAAAGATGAAATCAAACATTCCACTTTGTGGATATGAATGAGTGTTTATGCTTTTTTTTTTCTTATAATATAAGAAGCAGTTAGGACCTAGGCAATGTATGAGAAACAGCCTTATTGGTAAAGTCGCTCAACCTTGGTAGTATAGTATGGTCCCGTATAGAAGTCTTAACGATCCTATATTAGTGAGATACAGCTTCGACCTCATCATCAATAATCATAGAGTAAGTTAAAGGTCAACCAAATCAGCATACGAATAAATACTATTTATCACGATGTGAACCATAATCAGGATAAACTAATATTCTTATATATTTCTGGATCGTAGTCGTAACTTACGTTACACTAGTGATGTAATTAATATTTGCAAGAAATATTCGTGAATGCCGAAAAATTAACATGTTGCATCGCTAGTCATAACTATTTCTTAGAAAATTCCCGAGTCATAACTAGTCTAGATAGTTCCTCGTTTTATAAATAATTAGCATTTTAACTATCAAATTTATGCATACTAATATAAATCATGCGTAAGTTTTAATGTAAATTTTGTAAAATGCGGAAATGAATTTATTTATTAATTAATTAACATTGTTGCAACATCTGTCAAAATCATTACAAAACTTGCGAAACTTTTGGAAAGAGGATCAGGGTTAAGAGTTATGTAGTGAATGGCCATACTAGACAGTAATTATGTTTGTGACCGAGAGCCACTGCCGTCTAATTACGGGTACCTCATCTTATACTGCGAAGACGCTCTGTATATTACTTTTTTAATGGCAATTGTAATTCAATTGACAGAATCGTGTATAATCGTGTATAAGTCATGAATATTTGAGCCAACTACACTATGTATGAGACAATCATAGAAAGTTGGAGGTAAGTCATTTCTACGAATATACATATATCCAGGAATTTCTAAAGTATGAGTGCTGAACGCTTATACAGATGAAAGAAAATGGATATGCCCAGCTCTTTATGGAGGTGGTGTTCTGCATAAACCAATGAGAGCTAGTCATAGTTCAAATAATGTGACTTTATAGTAATCGACTGAAAAACTTTTTCTTACTCTAACCGAATGACTTAAGAGTACTCCAGCAATACTCATCAATACATTTAAGTCCAAATTTTTTTTCTTACCTCCTTTCAGCAGGTTTGTTGTCATGTGTTTTGATCGTAGCTCGCCAGGCCGACAGCTGTGAGAAATGAAGTTGCGAGCGAACCGCGTTCAGGAGCCAATGAGATGTAATAGCAGCTGGGGAGTCGTGATTTCTGGGAACAAGTTTACATAACGAATGACACTTGTCAATAAGTCATCGATATATACATGGTAACATTAGGGGCCTATGACCACACCCTGTGCTACACCAATCTATGAAGCAGTTTGTTATCGTAATGCCTCGTATAAAATTGTAACCCTTACTGGCGGTATACAAATATTTAAATTATTATAATTAACCCCAATAACAGTACGGCACAATATGACTTAGACTCCTAACACTTTTCGTAGATAACGAAACATCATCAGAGTACAAACTCCACAAAATCTGAGAAAGCCGTAATAATATATAATGATCTATCAAATCAATCGATCTATTTAATCTCTATTTAAATACGCATTTTTGAAAACGGAGGGATCAATATGGTTAATGAAGCTACCATTGATTCAGAATGTTGCTCTTACCAAGAAGTACCAGCAACAAACATTTTGACGAAGCTGGAAGGATTTTGACTAGTCCAACCATTTTTATCATTTCAATAGTCTTCAATTGTATAATATACTTTGCATAGAGGTATATTCCTCACAATTTTCCTTTAATCCTCTGTGTAGGCTAATCTAGTATGTTTAATAACAGTTGTAACAGTTGTTGTACGGAAATGCCAAGGATACTTTACATACTTGTTAGTAATAGTCCGCACAGTCCATCGTTCAAGCAGGAGCGCCTTCTGTTGCGTGTGTATTTTGTCGTACATGGCCTCTTCTTCCACGCGGCTGAGAGACGCATAGCACTCTTGACATTCTGGCGCCAAAAGGACCTGAAAGATAGAAATCATGAAAAATTTTACCTGTTTGCTAAATCTTGACACAATTAAATCAACTCTAGACAAATTGAATAGAAGTTCAGGAATAGGAAATAAGGTATGGGCTGGATTAAGAGGTTGGTTCAACGACTTCATCGATATATACGAAACGTTATGTAATAGACTGAGCTAATTATTGCAATCCTACAAAGTAGATATGCTTAATTTCTAAACCTCTGAAACGATTCTCTTTCTTTATCCTCCTCGCATCGGTGTCGTTAATGCTAAAGATCGTGACATGGATTAATTTTTCTCTGTCCTACCCAACATATATAAATAAAACATCCAGTTATATGTTCCCCATGAATACCTCAATACCAAATATCTCTCAGATGTACGTATATTTTAGGATTTTTTTATTGAAACACAGACTGAGAAATAAGAACCAAACAACTAGCTACATAATTCGTGCAAATGATGTCAAAATCTTAATTTCAGACTTAATGCTTCATATAGATCATAAAAATTAAGATTTGTAGGGGTTTGATGAGAGTTGTTGTACTAGAATAGGGAAGCCAGCCTTAAATATGCCCTCTTACAATAAAGAGAAAGCAAATGATGAAGTATCACCATATATCTGTCTCTCTTGTTTATGTGTGATAAAACAAAGATAAGTATACTAGTTTCATCTTCAATTTCATTATTTATTTTCACTTACAGACCTGCCTATATAATAATAATAATAATGTTTATTTCTTTTCATGCTTAAATTAATTACAGGGTTTTCAGACCTTCTAGAAAGTATGACAATGCCTGTATCAGAAGAATCCCGTTCTTCTATAACAGTTATAAGCTTACATGGTTTTTATTACTATTCATATAATATTTATATATCTGTAACATTTATATCTATCTATAGATCTATATCTATCTATATATACCTATGTCTATCTATACCTATTGTTGTGTTCTAATAGTTACTTATCTATTTATTTATTTATCTACTTACAATAATACAATGTCTAATAAGTCTAATACTCTATACATTCTACTATACAATTGAGATAGGAATGAGGTGACATTGGAACTCCCTGCGTAATTAATTAACAACGCTATTTTGATATTAATAGTATTTGTAAATAGAACCCACCTCAATGCAAAATGGGATCTGTTCGTTCCACAAAGCCTGCACATGATTGTTGAGTTGAGTTTCGACACCTGGCTTCGGTTCGGTATCGGGCTTGGGTTGGGTGATTATCTGAAATTCAATTAAAATGTACATTATTATAATGAATTCAAGCAATACTCATATTCATTGGACCATTGGACTATTTTGCTATCAAGTATAATTAATCTTGGTTCATTAATTAAAAAGAATAAGGAGAGTCATTTAACAAATAACGATATTTCTAGATTTGAAATTCAAAGTTGGATTTCATCCTTTTGTTCGTTTAAGATAAACATCAAGAAAGATTTAAGTATGCTCCAATTTGAAAATGTGTTTATCAATACATCATATAAAACAAAGCTGTCTACATGTGATCGATTTTCCCGAAATCTACTAAACGTATTTTTGCACGGTTTTCACTAAAGGATAGTGCTTTTCATAAGAAAGGTTAATAGTTTATAACATTGCGTTCCCGTGCGTTATATGCGGGAAAAACTTACTGACACTGATTTCCAAACGGGCGAAGTTGCGAGCACAGTTAGTTTAGATTAAAAAGCATGACTAGTTTGCGGGTCATAACCCATGACTTAATTAGAAAAAACGTTCAGAATACCATTATCTACAAGGAAAAATACTTCAAAATTGGTACGGAGTATTCTTTGTGACTTGATATTTACAACTGAAAGTATTAAATTGCTGTTAAACATAGCATCATCGGCATGATATTAATTGAAGAGTGCTTTGATTATTTAGAATGGTAAATACAATGTTTAAATGACGCGTAATATGAGAATGCGTAGGCATACTTTGTGTATGTGAAGATTTAGAAAATTAGGTTCAAATAGCGAAGGATTCATCGCATGTCTTACTATAATCTCATTGTTACTTAAATGAATATTGGGATTGAGAATATTCATTCTTTCCATCCGATATACTAAAAGTCTGTTTGAAATCCCCGAAAGAGCTACTCCTAAATTTCTTGCCAGTACAGTGCTGCCTTAGTAACAATATTCTCAAGAGTTTTAGTAATTTTAGCAATTCGGTATGAATTTGAAATTATAGGATATTTCCATTCATACATATATATTAATATTTAAATCAAGATTATTTAGCAATCATATTTGAATACCCAATTATGGCAAAGTTTTTAACGGTCTGTGAAGTCATGGTGATACTTCTCATGAAACCAGAAATACAAATTATTCAACAGACAACAAATGCGACGATCACATAAAATAAGTGCCACGCCAAACTGTATTAAATAAAGTTAATAAAAAACATGCATGAAGTAATTAATTATGTGTGTGTGATATAAGAACAACACTCAGTGGAGGTAGTCCAAGGCCCATCAAAATTACAATACATAGATATCTAACATGGTGGATATCTTAGTGTGCGCGAGCTTCAGCCTGTGTTGATTTTGCAAATGCAACAAAATAATATAGGCTATAATCGGTTTGATACGAGTATCCTAATTACTTGTATAACTATTGTACTTAGCAATTAATTCTACCAAAATTCAGATTCAAGGATGAATTAATAATAAAATAAAAGGGTATCAAAAGGTGAACTCTTTTTAGCTAATTTAAAAGTCTAATTTCTGTATAATATGGCAAAAAGTTAAATTATTTCATATGATTGTAAAGAAACACCAATTGCCAGCAAAATTATGGATTTTAATCCAGCTTATTCGATGTTCTATACCTGCCCTGTTATCATAGGCCAAGATAGACGAACTTTTATACAACAACATGCCTTTTGTATGTGTAATATGGTCATGAGGCGTGCCATAAAAAATTTGACTTTATGATTATTGTTAAAGTACTAAAAATTATAAATACAATGATGAACATTATTTGTTCAAGTAAACTTGTATCCAAGTGATTTTGTATCGTCGACTCTACTACTGTAGGCCAACCATCAACGTTTAGAAAACGATTCAATTGCAATGCAATTCAAACTCGGTACCTAAACTGAATCGCCTTCTTTTCGTACTATGAAGTGTTTTTAAATGAGTTTCATTTGGATCGCACACCTACTATATAAATAAGAGTAAATGAAATACGTTTGCGATTCGGTTAAGGATTTAATCAGGCAACGACTTGCAACTGTGTATCTTTAACACGTCATGGTATGAAAAAGTAAAACAATTCAGTTTAGCTCTTTAATTGAGTCGCAATAAGAGTTCCTGGTAAGTCTGTTGGTTCGAAAAACTGAACCTTAGAGAGCCAACAAGAAACTCGTTTAAAAACATAATTCTTAACTAGTTTTTTTTATCATTAGTATGGAGTATTGAGTCAAAGTATAGTTATGATATACCGTTTTCGCATTCTTATCATTTAGTTTTTATTCTTATTCTTATCGTGCCAATGGTTAGCCACCCCTGGTCATAGGCTATCCATATACCTGCTGGCTGTTGCTAGCGGAGGGACGTATGTCAGGGTGGCGGGGTGGTCGGCGTGCGGGGCTGGCGCTCCGAGCGCGCACAATCAGCCGCCCCAGCTGCAACAGCAGCCCCGTCCCCGTGGCCGGAGGGGGCGTCTCATTACTGTGCATCTGTGGATAAATTGCCAACACTTAGGCTGTTTCACAGATGATGAACAAGGGAACAAAGAATATACAGCTATTATAAAGCGCGGCACCACCCACACAAGTGGCTGCGGTAACTGATACGCCTGAGGTGAGGGAAGGGATGAGAAGGCATTGATGTAATACCCATAGATACACAGTTTCTTACAAATATTCATAGAGTTACTAAACTAGAGTAGGATAGCCAGTCTAAAATATGTCCATCGAAGAAAAGAGAAAGCTCTCTCTTATTTTGGGCATTATTTTAAGTTCAGTTAGTCGACTATTATATAAAAATATGGGTCACATCGCGATAAAGTCGAGTTACTTTTGTATAAGGTTCGACGTTGCGGCAGAGTTGCAACCGTGGTCACGAACTGAATGACTTTAGTTGATTGGATAAAATTGTATTCAACATTTCAAGAAGAAAAAGATCTGCTTATAAACATTCATTAAAGTTTTAAAATTAAAACGTAAGATGAATACTTGTCTCCGCAAGTGGGATCAGACAAAGATAAGTATAAGAGTCACTTTTGAGAAAATTATTTGTTGGACATTTGTACGCCTATAGCTCCTCTACGCTATGTTAACAACTCTATGGCAAAGCAATCCAAAACGTGTCTAACGTATGGCTGAGTTTGCGGGCGTTGGTCCCAAAAACCAATTAAATTTTAGTGGGCATCGAAGTTTTTTGAGATCTCCATTAAGGCATCTTCCAGCACACTTCTCTATTAAGGCACATGCACCTCACTTTCCTGCGGCAGATCAAGTCAAAAGACTCTTTCCTGACCAGATCTACCAAGAGAGAGAACATTGGCCTTAGCTTGTCTAAGTTATATTAATTTTAAGAACATTATGTCGCTACTTGACTAACGTAATCTTAACTGCTTCATGTAAATATAAACATAACTATATGTTCATTAATTTAACTTTACTTCTATGTTGTTTACAAGTCAGTAAAGCAATGTTAAAACTAAACTTATTGCAATTAACGCATAATGTAACATAGTAAATGGCAACCAGCAACGTTTATTCCGCAACCTTGACCTGAATACGATCTAAAATCAATATAAAAGATAAAGAAAGGCATTTAAAGATAATGAACCTTTCATAACGTAATCTGATACCATTTATTTCGTAACTAAGTAGTATTGTAGAAGTTTATTTTTAATGTAAAATTTTTGCAAAAATTTGGTGTCTACGAGTAATACATCCTTGACCTATTCAATTTGCAACTGCACATTCTAAAAGTGAAGCCTATGCCGATAAGGCTTTGCGAACCGACTAATGATGTTATAATCTTTGCTCTGCAGGCCTACCATGAACTCTTATTGCGACTCAATTGAAGACAAGAACTAAATTGTTTTGCTTTTTCATACCATGACGTCTAAAAGACGCACACTTTAAGTCGTTGCCGAATGAACGTTCGAAACGCGTCCTAAAAATATATGAGTAAAAGAGACAGAGTTATCTATAGTTATATGAAATAACGTTATCCCTTCGGTTCGGTTTAGGTACTGACTTTGAATTGAGTCGTTATCTAAAAGTTCATGATAGGCCTGCAGCACCTCACACAACGACTTCTAAACGAAAAGTGGCAGCAATTTTAAATATTTTTAATCCTAATTATTACAGTTATTTACCGCGATTTAATCTATAGGGTTCCAGAATCAAGATAACAATTAGTTTATGTCAATCTTCAACCTTTGAGTTACCTTCATACCAAAAATCATATAATCGTTGGTCATTAAGAATGTGAAAAAAAAAAACAGACGACAACAAATTGACTTTATATTATCAGCGTATTCTTAATTTTTAAATAAACGTTAAAATGTTATATGTTATACAATCTACAGGGACTGATTGATCAAAGTAATGTCGTCAAAAAGTCATGATTTTGATTGTACTCTTTTTACTTACCTTTTCGATTATATATCATCGGAAAGGTCACCTGCTGAAGCAACCGTAGCGAAATATCTTGGAGAACGATATATGCACACACCTTACATACTTTCGCTTTCATAACTAAGTAGAATTTTTTTATTAATTATTACAAATAAAACTGCGGTAACACAATTAAAAAATTAATGACGACGCAAACGAATTCAATTAAAAATATTCTTAATTCAATTACACTTATAAACAAGTGATTTATTAATCTATTGAATTAAATATTACCTTGCGGATATCCATAAAACATAATTAATAATAATATAATTTTTCTATAATCCGTGATAAAATAAAAAGAGAATATATATAATGCAAAATGTCGAGTGGACTATCCGTTTTCATACCCGATACATACATGATTCGTGGAAACATATGCACAAACCTCCGTAACCTCCCCTAAAGTACACAAGCACTTCATGAACACACGTTCATTATCACAAACTCAACAATCGTTTCGCCCCGCAATCGAAGTATCATTATGATATACTTGACGACAAAATCGCAAAACTGCGATTTGCTTTTTTGAGATTACTTTTTGTTAACAAGTGTTTTAATCATGAATCATCGGCCTGGAAAATTTCTTTTAACGAGAAGAGATACGCCAGGTACTCGGCGTTGCTTTTTTCAAAGTATAAATCTTAGAATTAATTACTTTTCGTCATAGCCATCTTGTTTAAGGTCGAAAAGTAGCAAAATCCACGCATTTTAATGATTTATTAGCTGCGCCCGTAGCTTCGCCCGCGTATATTCTAGCCTCCCGTAAATTTTCGGATAAAAGTCCCATGAAAATCGGTTTAGCCATTACGGAGAATGGCTGGAGAATGGCACTGTTGACCTAAACCTTCTTAAATTGCACTACATTTTGGTAAAGACCGTACAAAAATCTGTTTAAATACTAAATAAGAAATGATTTTGAGAAAATCGATCACATACAGACACCTTGTGGGGCTTTGTTTAATAATATGTATAGATATATAGCTGTGATTCTCAATAGCAGGCGTTCTGTATCGGCCTTCTTTTGATATTTATTTTAAATTGCAATAACGGCATGGCTAAACTTGTTTATGATTATTGACGCAAATAAATCCCTGGTTATTCGTTAAGTTAACGTACGCTAATGTAACTAGTAAAGTACCATAAGATATATACCATACGCTGTTATGTATTAAAATATCATTGGGTGCTTGTAGAGAATAAAAAGCCGATATGACTTTGACCCACATTCTACCCTCGCAGCCTAGTTTCGCTTGAAGCGCTTTACGAACAGTGAAAGGCGGTAACTGGGTCGCTGCAGCGGCTAGATTGTAGAACAATGAACTATTTTTAAAGTAGAGCCGTTGGCAACAGCGCCCGAAACGGGGCATGGCTGCATTTTACATTAATGATGCATGTTTCGTTTCCCCTACAGCTTTTGTTTAATATACATATGTAATACTATAAAAGACAATGGCCTATATCCGATTTCAAATAAGATGTACTCAAAAATGGCCCAAGTTAGACCGTATTGTTGTCATACAAGTAATCAATAATTGAAAATAATGCATAAATATATATGGGAGAATTACACTCAAGGCCGTCGGTGACAAACATTTGGTAAATATATCTATAAATACATCTATAAATTAAAACAATTAATTTATAGAATTGGCGTTACTTTGCGGAAATCCATAATACAAAAGTAATAGTAAAATTATTTTGCTATAATCCACGATAAAATATACATTTTTTAGAAAATGCTGGACTTTGGCGGGAATCGAACCTCCGACCCGCCAACGTACAAAACTAAAATGATCTATTTAAGTTGGCTCTGGTGGTCTTTGTTGTATCCTTAGATGGAGATTAATCCACAGTTAATTGCAACTTTCCCCTTACAACATATTAAAATAACCATTAAAAGCATGCTTATGTAGAAAGATTATTATACCCGATTATTGATTCAAATGACAAAAATACATAGACCTAGTTATAGTCCGATCTCACAAAAGGCAATGATGAAATGTAACTATTAATAAAATATACTTTTGGAACGATCAAGCGCCGAATTTCTTGTTGAATCTTCCCGTTAGGAGCAATTTTCCGAACGAGTCCATTTAACGAGTCAAAATCATTTATTAAAGAGTTTATCTAAACAAAGAATATTTCGAATTTGAATTTAGAGTTGTCCGTGGTTCCCGAAAAAGTAGCGTTGGTAGATTTATGTTATAAATAGAAAACAATAATATGAAAGAATTGTTGTAAATAAATTGAAATAAAAAAGACCAAACAGATGATAACTTTAAATTTAAAATAACAGTTCCAATAATATTTTTAGTTAAAACAACGGCCTTAGTAACGAGTAATTCGTTCTAGCGCAATTACAACTAATGATTACTAATTAGTATTACAAAAGAAACGATAAAATTATTTCCTATAATTTACAGAACAACAAAATCAATGTAGTGGTGTATGTATGACGTAATATACACATACTCGGCAAAAATTTACAATATACCAACATATAGATTTTCTTACACTACAATTTACTCCTTCACAAGTGTGCGATAAATTGCAAATATCAATTAGACACTTAAGTATTAACAGAAAAACTCATTGGTGTCTTCCCGGGGTTTGAACTCGTGCCCCCAGAAAGAGTAGCAAGGTCTCACCGCTGAGCTATCACAGCTTATACGATTGGGGGACCGTCTCTACATAGGGAGCCGGTCTAATTCAGCCGCATTCTCAGATGACTGGAGTTGATCACTGATGTCTACAGTATTCAATGAACGCAATCATAAAAAGAAAAGTTCATCATATTTTTTATGATGTTTTTAGTTTATATTTCGCGTTACAGGTTTGCGCTTAGCAGTTCTCTAAACTTCTATCTTCTCTAAAGTTCTATCTCTAGATAGAAGGGGCAGACCCTTTCACACACACAGTTATATACCTTAATTTTTTAAACAAAAGGTTTTGTTGGCAAGTAGCTAACAACGCACAAAGCGGCCGCTTTAGCTTCGGAGGTCTCTAACCAGTCTCGACTAAAGACTATAGAGATGAGACTAAGAAATAATGAGGAAAACATAAATTTCATTTTGTACCTCTTATATTCAGACAGCACCACAAGGCAACCTCCTACGAAGTTAAAATCGAGACGATAATATTATAAATCTCATCGCGTATTTAAATAAGTAGATTTTTTATAGATAACACTAATATTTTATATATCTAAACCCATATACCGGTGATTACGGATATTGACAAGTACAGGCCCACATTGCGTGATGATTAATTCCACTGAGGACAAAGTTCGATGGGCGGTTTCCTCGATCGAAGTGATGCCTTTAATGAAGCATGTCTGCTGTCAACAATCAACCAGCATAACTGGGACAGCTGTGGTAAACAATATACCTACCTACTTAATAGAATTAGGCGTTACTTCGCGGAGATCCATTATTGCAAGATGATATCATAAATACCTTTGAAAACCTCAGTTGCTTATCGACAATATTAAACTACTTCTTCAGCAAGATTCACTACCGCCCATTGGAGGTTTTTAATGAGAAAAAGGTTTTTCTTGTTCTTTATTTATTTATTTATTTATTTATACTTTTTGCATACGGACGAAAAAAAAATACATACATATTATATGTACAAGAAATAATAAGAAATTATTTGAAGGAACTTGCAAGGGCGGTCTTATCGCCTACAGCGATCTCTTACACACAACCCTTTCTTTCAACCAATGGGCGATCACAACTGAACATAACTATCTTTGTTTTTCTTTACTTAGTGTCGCTTATTCCATCCATCTAGTTGGAGTTTCCACGTACACTGTCTTTCAGTGTGATGTTGTTATTTCAAAACTTCGAGATCCTAACATCTACAAATCATCATCGCGGTATAATTAATTTTGTCGGTTTTTAGAATCTTTTAAGGACATTCTGATCTGGTTCTACTCCAAGAATAGCTGCATCTCTCGCTGACGGACACCGTGAAACTGACATCAGCTTAAAATCTGTATATACATGTAAATATTCTAGAAAAACAAAGAGAATTCAAGGCTTGTCCTAGCGTGGTTATAATTTTGACTTGAACGTGTTGGCAGAATACACAATGTTACGGAGACTGACTGCAGTTTTTAGTAGAATTTTTTGATAACTCTGTTCAGAAATTGCTCATTAGTTTATTTAAGTGTCGAAATTATTGTTTTTTAACAAAATGACACGTATAACACACGCGATAACAAATTATACATTACGATATCAGTGCATACATATGCGCGACATAACTTATCGTGAGGCTATTGGTAAGAGGCAAAATAATTTCCTATTCCCTCAGGCTAATATAGAAAAAACCTTTTTCTATCAAACGAACCAACCAATGATCTTAATTGTAATGTGAACAAAATTATGTGGAATATGCAAAGACAAAAAAGAAACTGCAAGTGCAGAAGTGTGAAGTAATGGCGCTAAAAGTAGGACAACCTAAGACTTAGGAGGAAGAGTTCTAAAAAAAGTTGCCTTGCAAAGGTGATAGCAGGGTACGCGAGAAAGCATAACACAAAATAACGAAGAAACGTGTAGTACAGTTGATAGTAGGTAACTCCCTACTCCGTTTGATATATGACGATCTAGAGCGTCCTTCAATCGATTGACACAAACTGACCTTAGGGGCTCAAAGGATCAAAAGGTCGAAATTTTAATTTGAAAGTTAGCGTGTCATAAAGCTAAATGTCGCAAGTGAATGCATCTCAGTACTTAATAATTTTTCGGACATCTGGCAAAGGTTCTTTCCAAGCTGCCATAACCAGCCTGTACAGAAGAGATAAAGTAACAGACTAGCTCCAAAAGGTGAAAGGTGTAGTAAGTAGTAGTCCTAACATTACCATCAAGTGATTTAACGTTAAGATGGAATCTTGCGGCCATTTTGAAATGGTTACCTTTTGTCTTATACGTTGAAAAAAGCCCCTTTCCGAACTTTTTAAAATTTGTGCTTGCGTCTTTGTTGAAAGGATAATAATGAGCTACAAAAACGTATACAATAAATTCCAAAATATGACCTAATTCTCACTTTTTTCATGATGGCGTAGTTTTGCGTTACGTGTGCGTTTTTTGTTTTCGTATAGAGAAAGCCAGCTTAGCATTTGAAAGACAGAATGATTCGTTTTTTAGTTCCGGATTCTCTTCTATCTTTTGTACATTCAGACCACGTAGAGTTTTTTTAACAGCTAATTATAATAAATATTTAAAATATTACTTCCAAAAACCTCCTTTTATATGACTACTGCCCGTGAAGTGGGTCAACGGTGAGTTTCGTAAGCACACTTCACTTTGCAGAAGGTCACTCTTTCGTTAATGACATTCACCGTCGAACTTTGGCTATCGACACCCATGGCAAACGATGCGAGAAAAATGTTTATATGTCTGAAATACTTCTTATACAGTGTCTTGATCAAAATAATTGAAATTATAATTTTTTATATTAAAAAACTTTAATATAACTAGAAATGCACGTCTATAAAGCGGGCTTATATGTATATTCGCTTTCTATAGAAGCATTTTTATTAAGTTATTTAAAACTAATGTAAACTCAAAATTAAAAACTGATTAGTTACAGTTAGATACGAATATTAGAATCGTATGATCTGTATCTTAGCGAGGGTCTTTTATATTTTCTTACGTTTTTCGGGAATCTGGAACTACATCGGGGACTCTAAATATACTACAGTAATATTTTCATTTCTTATTTGATATTTATTGTGATTCTCTTAGGGAGAAATTTAAAGAACTATTGCTTTAAATTCGTCATGACTGTAGCTTCATCAGTCAGTGGTAGCTTCTTTAAAAACATTTGACGATTCAAAAATACTGAAAAAATGAAATTGAAATTGATTTTGAATATGAGTTTAATAGTACTATCATAAAGAGTTTAGGTCTATCCTTACTAATATTATAAATGCGAATGTCTGTCTGTCTGTCTGTCTGACTGTCTGTCTGTCTGTCTGTCTGTCTGTCTGTCTGTCGGTCTGTCTGTCTGTCTGTCTGTCTGTCTGTCTGTCTGTCTTTCTGTCTGTCTGTCTGTGTCGTTTTCACGGCTAATCCGCTGAAGCAATATCCATGAAATTTGGCACAATTATTCCTTATACACCGGGGTAACACATAGGCTATAGAAATCCTGCTAATTCAACAGGAATAAAATGACGTTCAAAAACGCCATCTATAATAAACATAATAAGTTATTTTTATTTACAATCGAGCCTTTTAAGTCACTTCTGTAATTCAAAAGAGGCGAAAGTATTTATATTTTTTGATTTCTGTTTACTGGATAAATTTAATTATTAATAAATTTAATAGCTATTACAACGTCTAATAAATATAAATAATACGCGCTATTTACTAAAAGAAATGAACTATACTTTCGAAAACACGATAAATTTCTCTGTCTTCCCGAAATGTTACAGGCGATTGTGAGTATCATACAGAAATGCAAACCTCGAAAATATTCTCTTAATATGAATAGCGTTTCACTGCTTCGGTTTCACTATTTGGAGTCTAGATCTTCCAAAAGTTGAACTCACCATGCATCCGAAGATTACAGCCAATTGTGATCAACACACTCAAATGCGAACTTCGGAGACATTCACTTAACTGCATATCACCGTTGTTACTCAAAGATAAAAGCTTCAAAAACGGTATCAAAGCTAGAGTCATATCAGTCCGTGATCATCAAACCGATATGCGGGCTTCGAAAACGTACGCGCAAAATAAGGGGTAGTTATGTGCGAATCGCATACGCCATTCGTCTTTTGCAGGCAATTTTAGCTAACGTTAAATTAGCACATACGTGTATATTTTTATCTAAAAGGGTATGTCTACAAATACAAGATTCAAGCTTTAAGATTGTACAAAAAGTACAAAGATTCGAGTAACTTAATTTTACTCTCTTAGGGAGTGCAATTTCAAAAATGATTCACGACATATTGTATTATTTCTGAAAGTAAAGTAATGTTCATGACATCCTATTCCTGTTGGATTAACAGAATTTCTATAGCTATACCCGGTGCATAAGCATTTGTTGTACTAAATTTCATCTTTATTGGTCCAGCTGATTCGCCGTGAAAACGTAACAGACAGACAGACTTTCACATTTAGTTTTTGGTATTACTTACATTATTGATACATTGTTATAGCTCAGTTAAATTTATTCAGTAAAATGGTATGGAAATGAAACCTCTTTTATTGCAGATTTGACTTGGCCTTAAAAGATTCGATTCCAGGCCGTTAATATATTAATAAACTTTGACACATTGTAAATAAAAAAACTTATAATGTTCATAAGAGATGGCGTTTTTAAATGTCATCCTGTCTGTAGTAAGTATTAATTGTGCCAAATTTCACCGATATTAGTTCAAGAAAATTATTTTATATAAAAAGTAATGATTATACTGAAACGATATTAAAAGAACGTGTCGGATTTTTAAAAGAAATGTTTATATATGGTCAGGTTTTTTTTTATTAACTCAGGACACCCAATGGAATTTCACATCCTACTTCCTATCATACTTAATATTATAAATACAAATGTTTATGAGTATAGATGGATGTTTGTTACTATTTAGCAGGAAATCCGCTTAACTAATATCGAAATTTGGGAAAATTATTCCTTATATATCGGGACAACATATAGGCTATAGAAATCCTGTTAATTCTACAAGAAAATTATGAAATTTAAAACTCCATCTATTATCAACCTATTAAAGTTTTTTAATTCACTATGCATCAAAGACGAGTCAAATCTGTAAGGAGGTTCTTTATCACGCTGCTTACGTTGAAAGAGTTCTTTTAAGAAGAGTTTTTATAAATTTTGTTTTTTGTTTACAGGATAATTTTATCTAACCTCTTACAATGTATAACAAATGTAAGTAATACGCGCTACTTACTAAAATAAATAAACTATGCTTCAGAAAAAACGATAAATCTCTCTGTCTCCCCAAAATGTTACAACCGATTGCGAGTATCGTACAGAAATGCAAACTTCGAAATATTCTCTCAATATGAATAGCGTTTCATTGCTGTCATTATTTAGAGTCTACATCTAGAAGACAGCAGATTGTGATCAACACACGCAACTGCGAACTTCGGAGACATTCACTTAATATAAAGAGCAATTATATGCATATCACCGTAGTCATTCAAAGTTCAAAGTTTCAAAAACGGTATAACAGCGTAAAGCAAGAGTCATAGCAGTCCGTGATCATCACATCGATATGCGGGGCTTCGGAAACGTTCACGCAAAATGAGGGGCAGTTAAGTGCGAATCGCATTCGCCATTTGCCCTCTGAAGGAAAGTTTAGCTAACATTAAATCAGCACACGTGTATTTTTTTATCTAAATGTGTATGTTTACAAATACAAGTGTCCCATATATTTATTTATTTTATGAAATTAAAGTAATGGTTATGTCGTTCACAGGATTTATGTGACCCCGATGTATAAACGTTGATTGTGCCGAATTTCATCGATATTGGTTTAGCTGATTCGGCGTGAAAACGTAACAGACAGGCGGATTTTCGCATTCACTTTTTTGTACAACGTACATTAATTTTACATTTTAATAGCTCAGTTAGATTATCCAGTAAATAGAAACCAGAAGAAGAAGAAACCATAATATATTAAAACTTTTTTAAAATAACTCTCGATGTAACTCGATCAAACAACGTGATATATATAACCTTCTTCAAATTACAGATGTGACTTAACTTTAATAGGTTGATAGTAGATGACGTTTCCTAATGTCATGTTATTCCGGTTAAATTAACAGGATTTCTAGAACCTATATCATAGCCTATAAGTTACCCTGATGTATAAGCATTAATTGTGCCAAATGTCATCGATGTTGGTTTAAGAGAAGTATGTTATTTAAAAAGCAAAGATTATACTATAAAGTTATAAACGAATTTTTAGAATTTTCGTTCAAATTTTTATATGATGTTTTTAATTTAATAAGAAGGCCTAATGGATAAACAACACATTAACAGATAAACTTAAATATGCTGCTATCCACTTAGAGAGGACTTTTACTTTTTTTTCGGTTTGGTTCGAATTTTTCGAGTGCAAATTAATATCTTTGTTAAATAACTGTAATGTTATGAAGGAAATTAAATTTAATATCGACTTTAGAGTAGCGTAATAAATACAATTGGAGCTGCTATTTGACAAGGATCGATCTGATTTTTATGTGATGGAGATATTTAGGGTTGGATAGCGATAGAAGCTACTGAGTATTACCGGACTACGGTCCACGCGGACGAAGTCGCGGGTAAAAGCTAGTAGTATATATGTTAGATAATCACCCTCCAGCGGCAAACAACATTCGTCCCATTACATAATTACATGTTTATTTTGTCATTAGTATATTGGATTTACATTTCTCATACACTAAGTTATCACCAAATTAGTAATAAGTTGTAAACATGTAACAAACAACCCCTCTCCTTCCATCCCACATTAAACCTTTAAATACCCCGAACCCCGAATTCCACATTCATTCTCATCCTAACTCTCGACAAGTTCTGTTCAATTTCTCTTAGTTCTTAACTCGTAGTAATTTAGTTTATAATTGTTAAATATAATATATATAAAATATTCTTATTTTTTTTTAAATTTCTTATTTTTTTTTAAATTTCTTATTTACGGCCAATAACTTGATTTCAATAATTTACCGTCATCAGGCATAGGCCTCCTCTTTCCGTTTTTGGAGAGAAAGATTGAAGCTAAGCCCTACCACGCTGCTCGAATGCGGATTGGTAGGTTACACATATCTCTAGAATTCTCTAGAGATATACAGGTTTCCACACGATGTTTTCCTTCACCGAAAAACGTGTGATAAATTGCAATCATCAATTAGACATAAGTTTTATTAGAAAACTCATTGGTGCCTACCCGGGGTTTGAACCTTCTCGAAAGGTTCGCACGATTTCACCGCTGGGCTACCAAAGGTTTTTCGTTATTTTATTAAGTAACATTAATGTTAAGTGCAAACTCACACGCAGTCTCCGTATCAGCTATTATATGGCGTTCTATAAAAGCAGAACGACAACTCTAACAGACATCTTCACCGCTTCATAGTTCTACATTAATTATTTTACTTCAAATATAGCTATGAACTTATAACAAAATATTTAAAAAATTAAAGTCTTATGCACTGACGCTGTTTGAAGGCAAAGGAGCACAGCTATATTGTTAAGTTCTCTAAAAGAAACGAAAAGACAGAAAAGTTTAAATTAAGTGTACGAACTATACTTATACGTAAAGCATATTACACAATTGAAGATTATTTGAATGATAAAAATGCTTGGATTTAAAAATCCTTTCAGCTTCAAACAAGACTACGTTTAAATAATGACAATTTAAAATGTTGAAAAGATTGACCGCCGAGTTTCTTGCTGGTTCTTTTGGGTAAGGGAGCACCATTCCGAACCAGTTGTAGCTTCATTAAATCTAATTGATCCTTGACGATTCAAAAGTTCATGTAAAAGTTTACTAGAATAAATAATATTTTATAACGGGCACCAGGAAATAGCTGTGCCATAGAAAAAAAATATCAAGGAAATTTCCATAGTACATCTTCTAAAGACGTAGTGAATTAAATTGTCGCCTAGCTAGTCGCTGGTATTTATAGTCAAGCAAGCATATGCTTGCTTGACTATAAATACCGTGGATATCCACGTTTCTATGAGAACTTACGCAATTCATTAATAAAACAATTCATTATTCGCTTTACAATGAAGGAAATCAATGTGAGGAAACCTGTCTTGATTTTCTAGGATATGAAAACCTGCCTGTTTAACCTTCATATTTATTTTTGTGAGGTATATGAAGTTATTTTCTGAATAATAGGCCATGTTACACAGTTCTTTAAGCGTTTTTAGACGTCTTACGATGGAGAAAGCCGAGGTACACCAGAAGTTATTCATAACAGTGGCATCCACCTACATCCCTATTTGATCGACTTATAGTTCAAAAAGTCTCCTGTATGACTCTGATGATCAAATGACGATCGCAAACTGACATCCACGAGACACGATGTCCCAGTTTTCCTATCAGCAGCCTTCCACTACACGTCGCCTTAAGTAGTCCAGCCTCACAGGAGGCACCTTAGGACGTTACATGACGCTGGCTTTAGAAGTTTGGCATTCTTCTCTTTGCAATTCGCAACCTCGATGATGCTTCTGCAACCGTCCTTCCCGCCCAGTGACGCTGTATAAGCCGTTAGGGCTAAAAGCATATAGTCAGTTCGAAAAAGAAATCATACGGAAATGTGCTTTCCAAAATAATCTTTTCCAGTGTATCTGATCTTGCATGATTCATTTCTCTCATATCCACACACAATAGTAGCACTTGAAAGCGTTTAATATATGCGTCCTACGTTTTTGCCACATCATATTTCCGGTACAAAAACAATGGCCTACAAATGCAGTGAGTTCGACACCCGTATCAACCGCCGCGCTATCTTATCGCCTTATCACAAGGGCGTTCAGTTTTATCAACGATAGCCGATATTTGAATGGTTTTTGCACAGTTATTGCCATGGTGTTACCGGTACTAACCAAAATGAACAAAACGTTACCAGCTGAGGTAAACTGATAAGATTACTAGAGTAGTGAGGTCACTTGACAATAAGCTTACAAGTAATTTAAGTGACTAGATTATAATTTTTTTGAGAGCTTCGCTTTTGTAATGCTTAATAATAATGCTTAATTAGACGCCCCGTCCCAAAAGAAACTTAATACTTGTGTTATAGATGACGGAAAACTGGTAAATATACTACTTATATAATTTTAAATACATACTTAAATACAAATGTACACTCAAGCTCGTAGAACCATCAATGGTCTATAGGAAATGATGGCCCTCGGCGGGAATAGAAACCGCGAATTTCACGCGGGCGAAGCCGCACGTATTTCTAGTAATATATAAATGATAAAAATACTCAACGTCGCTCAATTTTTTAATAAATCTAATAGAAAGCTTAATGATAAAATAAGTATTTTTTTTAATTACAAAATTATATCTCTGTTACTTAGGAAACATGCAAAGTTACATAAATATTTATGTAATAAATTACGTAACAACTCTAATACATTGAAACTAGAAATCCTCGAATGTAATACGACTCAATATAAAAAAAAAACACGGAAGCGTGTGATTCTAAATTTAAAATCGCATTTAATGTTGACAAACAGTGCTTTATCTCGCTCGGTCTAACTAAAGTAAGCTATATTTGTCCCGCACTGAAACAATCATGGCCGAAGCGACCCAGATGATCGCGCCTAACAACTATTATGGCATCATTAATTTAATGTACAGTGATCTACTACAAACATATAATAATTAACACAGAGTAATATCTATCATAATCATTTTAATAATAATAATAATAATTCTAAATCGCAGAGGTTATTTTATTTTTAATAATTTATTTTACTTGATTCCAGTTAGCTTTTCTGTTCGTATACACAATTTTTTAAATGAAAATTGGTTTTAGTTTTTTAAGAGATATATTTTCTGTTTCAAACCGAATTAAAGCCAAAAATTTCAAAAATAAAAGTTGATAGTTTCTTTATAAAAAATTGAATTTGTAAATACAGTAAATAAATTTCAAAAACTAAGTATCTCATACGATTTTTTTTTCATTGTTAGTTTTTTGTTTCAATGTTATCACAAACGTCTGTCTATGCAAATACGTATATATTTTTTGATACATTAGGGAACACAGTGAGTACTATTTTAGTCAATCGTAAAGGAAAACATTTCTGTTTTCCTACCAGTTTTGCGCGATTGGCAAGAATATTAACTAAAAAAAGCCCTTCACAACACTAACAATAGACCACAGTCTTTATTTCGTGGCACCCACAGTTCAAGTTCAACGCAAATCAGAAACTTCTAACAAATCCAATTGTTTTCCAACATGAAACACAATACGCTTCTTTGTCCATGAATCGTTATTTAAACGACTGTGTTCAAACACTGTGTACTGTGTAGATTCAAGATTGAGAAGAGAATTCAGAACTGCCTTTGTATGGAAATCAGGCACACTATCAATATAACGCAATTAAATACATTCTAAGTTAGAAACTTTATATCAAGCGAGTAATTGCGATAATAGAACGCAGTTTCCTGCACTTATAACCATTTGATATTAAGATCAGCAAGGTAAAACGCTGTTATTTATATTTAAATAAATTATAAACTCTATAATGAAAAGCATAAAGGTAGATTTCGTTTAACGTAAAATGGATAATCATACATTTTCGAATTCAGTGAAAATTCGAATGCACTTTTACGTCATGACCCCCCGCGCTCTTCTGACATAGATACACTGTCGCTGGGCTGAAAATAGAACGGTTTTTAAAGCGGCTTTGCATTTCCTGTGAGTCTAACAGTAGTAAGCGCTATAAGAGTCACTAATTATTATTAACGAGTTTCACAATCAAGTGCTACAGTATTTTAAAACTAATGAGTGTATGACAATAGGTTTACAATAAAACAATGTACGCTACTTGGCGTCGAGTAGTCTAGACGAGTTTTGTCTATGATCTGCTTGACGCAACAGCTAAACCAACCTTGGCATCAATTTTGCTATCCCAATCATTAGATCTTAAAGTAAGATAATCCCGCTTTCATAATGAACTATAAGATATTTGGCAGATACTATACTCGTTACTGCGTAGTAGGAAATATAAAGCTCCTTAATTTTATAAGATGACGTCAACAATTTAACTACCGTGAGTCCCTCGTACTTGCCCATACAACTATAAAACAAAAGAATTTAAACAGAATAAAATGCACTTTTAAATTCCGCAAATTAACGCCTACTTCTGTAAATTAAAATATTTAAAATAATAATAATATCAAGGCGTTTACATATAATGTTTGCATGTTAAAATTATGGAACCGAAAGTGTGATTAAGTTATGTTTAAAAATTTTGTTTTATTTACAAAAACAACGTTAGGGTCTCTGGCTGTTGACACAGTATTGTTTTAGCCATATTAACTCAATATTTTTTAATTGAAATATTAATTTAATTTAATTTAGTATAATTTTTTTTTTTAATTTGCTACCACACGAGGGACATGAATCAAGATGAATTCATGAGTTCTACATTAAACACACTATTATGCTAGTTTAACCTTTACAAGTGGTACACGCGTAAACTCATTGAGTTGACCGCAACAATTGTTCAAATATTTATTAATCTTTTGAAAATATTCGTCCTTGTACCAGATTATAATATGTTTCGGCAATAGCAAGGCATATACACAATTAGATCAAGGTTCTTTTTAACACACGATAAAGAAAATTAGCAACGACAGTACAAGGCGCCAAATATGGTCTACAAACTAATCGAAGATTAAAGATATGAAAATTTTTCGGAATCTATTAACGAAGAGAAGAAGCATCTGCACCTCAATATCGCCTTCGCATTGCGCACAAAGGGCAGCCGTCCACCACTCTCCTAGAGGTAGCAACGTATAGCGTAATTAATCGGGCAAACCGATCAATTACTGCCCACCTAAATGAAATGACAAAAGCAATCAAGACACATGTCCATTGAAGCTGTAAAAGCCGTTGTCAATTTAAAAAAATGTGGCTTTGAAATTTTATAATTTTTACGTATATTACATGGGACCGACTAAACAAAATCTAATGTAGATAGACCTTTATCCGATTGCGCTAAAATGTCAGTCATCAGTGACCAATGACTGAAAATTGATAAACGTGATATACGCCTCCACTACCTGACGCCTACGATCTCTATCAATATTGTATCCACGAAGAAGGAAAGAGGAAATATGGCAGTTACCAGTTTTCGATTTTAAGGTATTCTAAATGAAGTTGCTTTGGTGCTAGTCCACAGTAAACTATCGTTGCCCACAATGCCTAAAATTTTATAGGAAGTGGTTATATAGAACAGCGAACTTATCATTGCGGTGTATTTTTGAATCACTTTGTGATTCACAGTTATTATCTATCAAGTACATGAACACATTGATTTTATTTCATTCTATAGGCGATAATTTTTTAACCATTATCTCACCAGAGCTAAGCTTATTACGTACTTTCTAGTTAGTAAGTACGTACTCCCGAACATCGTTGCATCAGGATGCAATATCAAAACTAGGACAATTAGGCTACAGGTGGCCATATTTTAAGTTAAGTCCTATTTGTCATATGTAAGAAATAAATAAAAAAATTGCTGAGGACAATTTTTTTCCGGAAAACAGAAATTTTTGATTCATGCCCCGACAAACGTTTTTGAAACTTGCTTATGCTGCCATCTTGACAAATCTGTGCTTAGGGTTACATCAACAATAATTCCTTTTAGAGTCTTTATTTATCGCTGTAAGAATGCTTGATTTATTCCTTTTATTATGGAATCGAAGCAACTAGTAAAGTTACCCACTACGAATCCTTGTGGGACTAAAAACCATACTTAAAGATTTTTCGATCACCAACAGATTCAGCGGTGTCCTATCCAGAATTCCTATTTTTTTTTTCAAATACTTACATTCTCCATTAAGTAACAGGATTATATAAACCTTGAGATCAAATGTAACGTTTTCCTATTTCTTCTTAACTAATCCCTCCCTGTCTAGTCGCATGGTTGTTAGTGGATAGCTAAATGACAAAACGCTAATCTACCAGGATTACATAAAACTTGAGCGGTATTTCACACAAATCTGGGGCGAACGAAGTGTGTTAGTGAAAGTGCTACGGTATCTGCGACGCCATTTTGTTTAGAGACATCGAGAAATAAATTTGCGACTCCTCAAGTTTCTATGATCCTCTTCTTGCCCATGCTATGAAAAAATTTAACCACTTTTCATTTAAACCTTTCAATTAAGAATGAAATGCGTATACAATCATTTTCTTTTAAGAAAAACAAATACAACGTATATTCAATAAGATTTTAGATACTGGAACAGCTATAATAAATTGTTTATATACTAGTTTCTGTTATTATCAAAAACTTCAACATGTCTCATGTGTAAACAGCGGTGTACTGCAAGTAGCCTGAACCAACTTTAATCTTGCAATTGCGAATAACAGTTCACAGAGATAATAAGAAACTATGTTGAAATGTTTACTCGAAGAGATATGGACAACCAGCTCAGCGCATAAGCGAAAGGGCGCTACGCTTAAACATCAGTTAAGCAGATTTGATCAGAAGCGTTGTATTATCTATGTCGTTGTTGTATTTCTATAGCTATTTTTTATTGATATTTCACACTTTCTACGGGTTTTCTACAACCAATTTAATTGAAACCATAAGTCCAATAGGTCTTCACAAAAAACGCATATGATTTTTTTCCAACAAATCAATTCACGTGATTGATCTCCGGTAACATACAATTGACATCTCTTGAAGACCTATATGATTAATTAATATTTAAGCATAATTCGGTATGACATTATCATAGAAAATAAATCTGAGGATACCAAAATATCTCAAGAATAATTCTTGGAAGGTCCGAACAGGCGAAATATATGTACAGCCTATGTGCATTAATCACCTAACTCATTATCTTATTTTAGTTCAGAAACTCTCAAATCAGAGAGGCCAACAAAAACATATGTATGTGGGATATCGTTAAATAGATTGAAAATCTTGCCTCTTCATCCTTAGGCTCATCCGCATCAGCAAAGTTGTCACACTCACCTGAAACAAAGCAAAGGTTTGAATTAAACATTGTTCATATAAATTCCAGCTTTCAGAAATTGCAGAGAAAAAATATTATTGTAGTTATTTAGGTATAGAGCCAATTTGTTACAACTTCGAATAGAGCCCAATGTAGTTAACAATTTTAAATAGATATATTTGAGCTCTATCTGCCTTCCCACCACCACTAAATAAAAAAATCATTTAGACTAATGTTTCCCAACGTGGGGCAATTTGAACGCGGATTATAGCAAAGTAATTCTATCATAACTTCTGTACTATGGAAGTTCGCTAAGTAATCTATAGATTATGATATTCGTAGGTTGTCAGAGGTTCTATAGAGTCCAACACGATGGCTGAGTTTGCGAAGTGGGTAACTGATAATGTTACCATACATTCCTTTTCAGCTTTAACACAAACGACAAAAAATTAGGTGAGTCAATCAGTTAAGCAACAGTTTTATCCATTTAGAACGTTACGACATTGTGACGATTAGTGGAGGACAAAGGGCATGGCGTGGGTGAATCTAAACGAGGCGGCCTATGCGTGAGGTTTATTTATGACATGTTCGCCATTGACCGAGATCTTACAGCGTTCTTCTATTCACACTGACAATATGCTGTAGGCCATAACGGTTTTTACTTAACTTGCGAACGCTTAGCACTACACAAGCGTCGAGGTAAGTCTTCCTGAGAGTGCCTTCTGTGACTATGGACTACGGTTTAGGAACAATGTATCGGAAAGCTGGTAATACAAATGTGAATAGTCATCACGCCATTGTGATTGCACCACAAGAAAAGTCACAATGCTTTTTTTGAATAAGATATAGATAAGGTCTTGAATTTATTTAGGACACTCTTCCGGTTTGCAGGTGATGTAATTTTTTTTCAGTTTTAAGTGATTTACTATATTTTCGGGTGACCACTGGAGACAAATGTCAACAATGTGGCTATACTCGTTTCAGGTTGGGGTGGCGGCTTCCGCTAATGTATACGTTTACCCCCCATAGACCATATATTCTTCGGATGGGGCGAGATATATATGTATATATAAGGTATGTATGTATGTTCCTTATAGACTTCAAAATGGCTAGATGAGGCCGATGTTAGTTAAATTTATAGTCAATCTTTAGATTTAACTCAGAGGATAATCCTGTAAAGTCTAGTGGCGATCGGAGAACTTTTTTGAACTGTCAATGACAGTTTCGTTTTGAGCGGGAATCGGAGTCAGACTGAGCCACACCAACACGTGGCCGGACCTCTAGTTTTAGATATAAATTATGCCATGACGTCGAAAAAAAAGTGTGTTATTAACTTAGGTAAAGAAAAAATCTCAAGAGCTCTTGAATAAGGGTCCAGGGAAAATAGTCAGGCTAAGCCGATAGGATAGGACATGAGTACAGACGGTTTTTATACATAAACATGTTATTACTATGATATGAGAAGCGCAATACCAGGGATGTATAGTAAGTCGTAATTGTGAAAGTGCTTACGCGTATTTCCGCCTAGCGGCTCAGCCAACTGACTAATCTCCGTGAAATTGGCGCATAATGTAACAATTAGATTCACGAAGCCTCGCTGTCGCTTACGATTATGTGCAAATTAGAAAAAGAACGTTACTGACATCTACAAATAACTTCTTATATAGTAAAGGAAATAGATAAATAATAAATATATGGGACACTTATACACACGGTCGTCCATCCCCAAAGTAAGTAACCTTGTGATATGGGTGAAGGACAATAAATACATAATCGTTTATTGAAAAGAATAATCAATAAATTGTTTTTAGAAAATGTTAGCCCTCGACGTAAATCGAACCCACGACCCACAGAGCTAAAGGCAGGGTCACTACCCACTGCGCCAACGGGTCAGTCAAGTGAAGTAAGGGCCTTACTCCCCTACTGTTGGGCACAGGCGTTCTCTCTTCGTTTTTAGAAAGAACGGTTGGAGCTTAAACCCACCATGCTAATCCAATGGTAGGTTACACATATACCCATGTTTCTCAATAGATATGCAGGTTTCTTCGTAATGTTATCCATTACCGAAAATCGTGTAATATATTGCAATTATCAATGAGACATATAAGTTTTGACAGAAAAACTCATTAGTGCCTTTAATACAGTTTTCTATGTGTTTAATTAATAATACACATAATAACAATTACTCAATAAAGATATAAACAAAATTATTGTAATAACTCTTAAATCCATTTCCTTTCCATTGATTCCAATATAATCTTATACATTTCCTCTTTATTTAGAAGTTGACCACTTCCATCCACCCAACTCTCTTTTTACAAAATCCTCATTCCATTCCAATAATCTCCCATTTTACAATATTGTTCCTTTGTTTTTCATATTACTCCTTTTTTCTAAAGCCAATGTCATCTTTGTTATATTATTTTGATATCAAACTTTAGAAGATACTATTCTACAAAAATCTTGTCATATTTGTAAAATTAACGTACTTGTTGATATTTATTTGAATTTGGTATGTATTATCTTTAGAGTTCTTTACAAACGCATCAACACCTGTTTAAAAGAACTTGTGCCTTAATCTAGTTCATAAACTATTTGTCCGTAATGTCATTAAAATCTTTTCAACAGTGTTTTCTGGTCAAGTCGAACAAAAACAAACTTTCACATTTATAATATTAGCAGGATCATTGTACTTTCACATAGTCGTCATTCTAGCATGCAAATTATGCATATTAATAATTTGATTACTCATTAAATCTTGATTTCCATATGACATATGTGGCAACGATTAATACTTATTACAGAGTTATTATAGAGCAGGGACGCCAGCCTTAAATGTGACATATTACAATAAAGAAATAGCAAATAAGGATGATCTATATCTCTTCATTATATGTGATTAGACAAAGATATGTGATTAAAGAAATGAATGTGAATATAATAAGAAGTACACGACTGCCATCTTCCCTCTCATTATTTATTGTGTCGTTATCACGTACAAACCCTGTAGGCAGGTTTGTACGTTCCCCTACCCTAAGTATAATAACTCTATGATTACAAATTTAAAATTTTAAGATTAAAAGATTTTTAAGATTTAAACTTTTAATTTTAATTTTTAAGGACTACAAGGATAAATTTTTTGCTAGAATTTTCAAATTTGAAACAAATACCGAAAATAAGCGATAAAACAAGTAAAATAAAAGAAGGACTACCCAATTTGCCACAACGTAGCCAAAGCTTAGAAAATAAAAGCTTGGTGTATTATAAATTGAACGGAAAACCTTTGTCGTCTGAACGTTGACCTAGGTTCGGTCTAGACTAGACTTAGTCCCTGTGGGCTAGACAGTGTCTGATTTCCGCATAGAAATAAAAGTGAATAACATTATGAAAGCTTACCAAACAATATGAAACGAAAATTTAAATAAAGAATTTAATTGTTGACACTTTTGGCTTTCGAAGACAGAGAGCATCGTGATCATCTAACAGTGAAAAGTTTGGTTTTAATTTTAGCTTTGTCCTTACAGCAGTATAAAAAACTACTTAATGGAGGCTGATACATAAAGCCTATACTGTTGAGGATTACTTAGTTGATAAGAATGTGTGTATGTAGCTACTGGTCGACCCTGTACGAGATAGTTACGACTAAATGTATTTTGAGAAGAACTACCGCCGAGTTTCTTGCTGGCTCTTCTCCAGCGGAACCAGCAGAAGAGTTGACAGTTCAAAAACACTTGATTACAAGTTAACTTAAATAAATAATATTTTGTATTTGAATTTATGGGCATCATTTTTTTTACATTTACAGACTGTTTCAAAAACTTTAACGTTAAGCCGTCGGTATCTATAATCTTTAAAAGTGAATTAATTAATGTCTTCTAAATTATATGCGGTCCTCCTTAAACCGTACATTGCAACCGTCTTTGCAATTAAAACGATCGCTTTTCTAAATATTATTGTTATCGAAGTTTGAACCCTAAAATATGAATATCAAAATAAAATATTGGGAAAAGTATTGTTGTAAGTTTTTGTATAACTGTCTCTAGCTTCCTAAATTACATACATAATTACATACATCGATTATAGTTTAAATGCTGTCATCCTAAAATCAACATAAAACAAGTGAATAACTAAAATAGGTTTTAGAACTACTTACAAACCGTTATAATATTAATAGATATGGAAAATGACAAATAAAAATGTACTCCATTAAAAAAATAAAGTTGTTTTGAGATTATGATAAGAACTATTTCAATTGAAAGAAAATTTGTATGGTAAAAATATACGAACTAAAATAACCAACAGCATAATTTTAGATGTATTTGACAATATAAATTCAAAAAAATACTTACTCCATCCAAATAAGCAGAACATATTGCATACGAATCACATTAAAATATCATAACACATTAGAAAAAATAGATATCATATATATATATAACACTAAAAACAAAAACTGACAAAATTAAATAATTTATTAAATAATTTTTATTTTTATTTAATTTAATTATTTGCACTAAATTATATTGAAAGTCTAAATGTTATTTTTAAAAGCAAATCACTTGTAACGTTAATGATATAATATGATGAACTGTGTATTTAAAAAATAGCACATCACATATATAGTACTTTTAAAAAAAACACGTACGATACATATAAGATATCTAAAGTATAAATTTGTTTTTAATGTAACGAAACACAGATAATAGTGGCAGTAAGCACCTCGCACGTTTTAATTAATTTATATTAAATCAAACTGAATTTATATAAAGAAATTTCGACGCGGTCCGTTGATCTCACAAATGACCTTAAGATTTGTATTTTGGACACTGAATAAGCTTCGCTATTCAGAGAGGAAATGCAGCCAGCCTTCTATAATATAATAACGTCTTGCTATGTCCGAAAATTTATTTTTCAAAGATTTTTTTTGTTCGTCCATGTGTGTGTGTAACCTGACACATAACCATATACGTATATATAACTTAAAAACCTCGGGTTTCAATGTTTATGCAAGGTTTATTCAACTTACGGTGGCAATGCACTATGGTTCAACGGCCGGGACTGGCCAAAATCTGACTATCATTGAAATTTTAGGATCGCTATTAATGAAATCAGTCAAACTACATTTCATTCAAGTTCGTGGTATCACCTTTTAATACGACAAGTTGATAATTTATTTATCGCAAGATTTGATATTCTCTCGGTGTACTACACGTTCAATTGGTATAGACCGTTTTGAGGGTATTGCCACGTGTAATATGTCCCTTTCTACGATTTAAAAGTTATCACTTCGTTGCGAATTTCTACAAACAGCGTCTTCTGGAAGGTCAAAATTCCAAACCCTTGCAGCACAATCGTCGGTTTGTCCAACCTGTGTATCTATTGAAAATTGTGATGTCGCACAAGGTCCTTAGACAGGTTGAAGGAAGCTATTAAATACAACGAGCGGAAGTTACGATAAGTTGAAATAATAAAATCTATTAGTATCAGGTGTGAAAGTCCTTTGAAGACATACGAAATTCTATAGTTAGCGTCCATTGATTGTTTGGCAGTTGGAGTTTCGTTTTCAACTGTTACCAACTGTTGTCGACACTTTAGCCCTTTTGTAAGATCACAGTTCATTCGCTTGACGTAGCAATAGTCTGCTGCTATCCCACTAACTCTTAAGACCCACCCAAGACTGTTCCTCTTTTACGGTTCATATAGCAGACATCATATAGGTCCTTCAAAATATTGTTTATGTTCTATATTTACCTTCAGCATGAACTTATATTAGTTTTCATATAAAATACAAAGGTGTCCGTCCGGGGATCGATCTGAACCCTTGTTAACGAACACATACAAAACTAGGCCAACACGGCTTATTCGCGTTGCATACTTAATAATATAAATACGGACGGATGGACGTCCGTCCGCATACATAGGTTTGGTAAACTTAAAGATTTTTTAAACAAAAGAATTCTGAAGAGTTTGCTAACATTACTATATGAAAAGTAGCCGAAAATACTCTATGAAAACTCTTCGATGATGTTAATGAAAATCCTATCATAATTTGTCCTGTAATTTTTGCGGTTCGCCCGATTCGCAGGCATAAAACCAACCCAATTCCCGACCAATAAACTTGACATGCAACGTAATAAAATAATTATTTACTTTTTTCCTTTACCAGCTAATTTTATAAATTGAATGAAATAGAAAACTAGAAAATCAATTCAGACTACATTAATATGTATTGTATGATTTCAAAATAAATAGATATCCATAAACATTGTGGAATATGTATAATAAAATTTAAATAATATATACGTAATAAATAAATATATAATCAAATATCGTGTAGAAAAGATAATAGTTATTAGAATAAACAAATAATGTATTATATTAATAGAAAGACACGCAAATATACGTCTCGAGATGAACAATACGCGCACATCCGCATCGCGCGGAGTCTAACAACAAACTGAAATTCATAAAGGGAAATTTGAAGTCAGCTGTTGCCGCGTTACAGACTACCTGCTTGTCTAGACGGGAGGAGAGGTTGAGAGGGGGACGAATCTATATGATATAAACTTTAAACTGGAAAATCTATTTGGTTTTAAAGCGAGCGAATAGGACAAAGAGTTTATTGCACGTGTTCAGCTATTGTATTGAATTCAATATGACATTTACAATAAGCGAAAATATATGAAGTAAATAAATTGTTTTATATTTTATCGATGCATAGTTTAGTTTAAGGAGGAATGTTACCTTATGGTGAAGCTATTGTTAGCTTCCGATTATTACCGGACTTACAGACTTTACAGCTATAAATTAGGGTAATGCTTCTTTGGGCCCAATCATCTCACATCGATTTAATAATTATAAACGCGTTATACATCTGTATTAAGTACCAAGTGGTCTGAACACAAAGAATGCTACTGTTAAAAACACTGAATTGAAGTCATCCGTTACCACTTTATAAATCGTACACACGTCTAGACAGGGGGAGAGGGAATTAATAACAAGATTTTACCACTAGAAAATCTAATAGAGTTCAATGGAACTAAAAAAAAATATTCTTATTTAGATTTATAATTCATTCTAACAATTATGACGTTTGCTGTATGAATCATAATCTAGATACCTAAAATATAAAAAAATTAGATAAATTAATCAAATTATTGAATTATGTCAGAATTTTTGATAAGTTTTACAGTTAACAAAATTTAAATGAAATCTATGCGTTCACAGTTGCTCAAAATTGAGGTCCAAGCAGACGGTTACCTACATATATATACTACTACAACGCGTGTAAAAAATAAAAGTTGGTTTTACAAAATCTAATTTTTTTGATTAGTTAAAAAGGAACTTTTTACTTTGTTCTTTACAGCGAATAAAGCTGCATTAAGTTTTAATACCTTTAAACTTTAAATCTTAACTTTATAATTTTTTTAACCTTTAAACTTCAAATCAGTAATCTGCATCGCACATTATAGGTACTGTCTAGACAGGGCGAGAGGTATTTACTAATTCTATGCATTTTTCTGAGCAGAAAATCATTTTAGATTCGCTGAATAAACAAGAGATGAATGGGTATTTTTCTTATATTGCAAACAAAAATCAGAGGGTAAGAAATGGTATTATCAATATAACAAAGAACTACTACCAGCAATAAAGTTAGCAGATATAAACGCGTTAAAAATTTAATTGGAATCGATATCGACATTTCCTTATTTTTGACTGACCCAGAAAGAAAGACATTTTTTTATTGGGATATGGAACTTTTTTTGTAAAGTTAAGACAAAATAGTCATTGGAAATCTCACTGTCGCGCATGTCAGATGACTTATAGGCGAAGGTAGCTCGGTAGTGGGTCACCCGGAACAAAGAGCGGCGTCGCTGCAGGCCGAGAGATCATTGTCGTTACTAACTCTCTACTACATTATCTAATGCGTTTGGCTATTTGGGGGTACACGACTTGGTATGGTTGTTTGTTTTCGTGTTATATTTTCAATCAAAACTTTTTAAAATTTTAAAAGAGAGAAATCACGGATACTAGGTAAATCATAAACATATAATACTTCGGTGGCATGGAATCATGGCAATCTGAATTGTACATTAAACTGAGGGTAGAAAGTGACCATAATGGCCATGGCAGATAATTTTAAAACAGCTCATCGTAATAACATATCAATCCTCGTATAACTCGAAAGAATGAATGTTTAAAATATATTAAAAGTTAAACCATTCCTTCAGGTAATGATTCTCATTACTAAGGTGGTAATAGTTATAAAAGCAAAATAATAACCGCGATAATGTAATCTTGTAGCAATTGACACAGTGCATTCTCGTCTAGATAGGGGAAGAGGAAACTTTTATTTATGAACGTTGCAAATTTAATGTATAGTAATTTTACTTTTAATGTGGAAATATCAATAAATAAAATGAAGGTAATAACAAAATAAAAATATATTATATTAATACTCAAAAAGTTGTAAATAACATACAATATATTAGACACTACGTCACGATGCACGTCTGAACCGTGCGCTCACCCAAAACAAACTAAACTTTGTAGAGAAATTAAGTCAACTGTTGCCACTACTGAGTGCGTACTCGTCTAGACAGGGCGAGGGGGAGCTCTGACATGCATTTTCAACTGAAAAATCTGTTCCTTTTTACTGACAATGATAAACACACAAAAGATTTCAGTTTGCGAACGAAACCCAATAAATAAGAGTTAAAATTTTTGAATCGTGATCGTAAAGCTGTTACGACGCAAAAGACACAAACATGTACAACTTTTTCTGATCACAAATAACTACAATGTTTTATTGTTATTTTTTTTATTTATTTGTTAGGCGGGCTAATGTAGAAGCATCACCAAGGATGCTCCCATGTATGAAGAGTAATAGACATTTTTTTTTAATTTAAATCGTATTTGTATCGTATCGTATTTTATCCATAAAATTATCAAACGATCTTATTCTATTTTATTTATCTTATATTATTACAATTATTTTTTTAAATAGGAAGTCAACGCAATATATAGTTTACAATATAATGTATAGACACAATTATCTTAGTATTACTAACCCGTATATCTCACTTATAGGCTAACTCAGCATGAGTTAAAAATGACAAACAGTGGTTAAACTGTAAATTGAAAAAAAAGAAAATAACCTTATTGGTAAAAAAAATTAAACATATAAATAAATATATGATAATATAAATAAACATAAAGAACACTTACACACATAGTCGTACATCCTCAAAGTAAGTAACTTAATACTTGTGTTATGGGTGAATAAAACTGGTAAATATACTAATATGTAATTTTAAATACATACTTAAATACACCCAGGCTCGACGAATCAACAAATTTAAGTTTTATAGAAAATGTTGGCTCTCGGCGGGAATCGAGCCCGCGACCCGCGGAGATGAACGCAGGGTCACTACCCACTACGCCTACGCTGAATTACAACGCGACGTAATTTTTGCGCCCGTGCGTACGAGGGATAATGCTTCAGTTGCGGAGCGAAACGATTGTAGAGTTTGTGATAGTGAACGTGTGAATTGCTTGTGTTGTGGTGGTGATGGTGGGCGTTTGTGCATGTGTTATTAGTAATCCTGCATGTTTCGGGTATGAAACGAATAGTCCTCTCTACATTTAGCATTATTCCTATTTACTTGATTGCGGATTACAGCAAAAAATTATATCATTACTTTTGTATAATGGATCTCCGCAAAGTAACGCCTATAATTCTATAAATCGTATATTCAAATTCAAAATATTCTTTATTCAAGTAAACTTGTAAACAAGTGCTTTTGAATCGTCAACTTTACTGCTGGTTCGGAAAAATTTACGCATTAGTGTAATAAATAATATTAATATTCTGTTAAACTAAACAACGAATATAGAAGCATCGAAACGAATCAATCCATTTCGTTCGGTCTTAAAAAGAAGGACAAACTTACTTTTGCATTTGTAAAATTAGAAAGGATATTTTGAACTTTGTAAATAACAAACATGTTAGCGACATGAATATAGCTAAAATTCTAATTAAGTAATTCATTTCGATTCGACTGTTTTATTAATCACAAGGGATTTAAAGACCCTTTGCATTTTAGTGCATGAAAGTTATTTTAAAATAAAGTAAATTGATTACTTCTATATTACACATATTTACCTTGTTAAAATATTAAAGTCTATTTCTTAAGGCGCTGAACAGAGCCAAATAGGCTGACTTTAAACACGTTTTTAACAAAAGCTATAGGGATGACGATTACAAGAAAAATATATGTTAATATACATCATATCTCAGAGAGAATGTAAGATTTCAAAACATGATTACGATACTTTTTTTTGATAAAAAAAATTGGTAAATAGACCTCTGATTTTTACTTTGATCGTAAATATCTCTAATATTTATCAACAAAAATTGGTAAAATTAATAAGACTAATAAATCATTATAATATAAAGAGAATGTAAGATTTAAATTTTGAATTAATTAAGATGTTTCATTCAAATTAAATATTTTTTAGAAAATAGCAAAACTGAAACGAGTCATCGTCTCGCTTCTCTTTTACATCTACGAATATAGACAGTGACCGCTGAGGCGCGCTGCTATACGGACGTGTGTCGCTAGCTGCCGCCTTTTGTGACTATTCCTTGTTGATAATATGTCTTTTTTTAGGTGTTTAGTTATAGTTTCAGCATACTTAGTTTTATAAGATTAATTAGACATAAGTTTTTAAAAAAAATTGTACAAAAAAAGTTTGGATAAAATAGTGTACACGTAGGTGTACACTATTTTATCGAATGGGTGTTAAAAAATTAAGTTTGCCGCTACGCCGTCGCAGACATTGTGGGCGTGGCTTATATGCCGAAATCTGAATTTACGCCAGCTCTGCTCAGCGCCTTAATAGTCTGTTGAAGAGACGATATTAAAATATGCTTAACATATAACAAAATAGACAAATATCATCACCAATTAACTTAGTCGAAAAGAAATAATAAATAAGTAAAGATAAAGTAAGAAATATTAGAATGTTTGTATGGACTATATAATATAGATATTCTAATGGGCGAAAATATCTAAAAAGATCTGATATTGCGTCTATGAAAATCTGACGTTTTGGTAAATTCGGATATACAAGGTTAGGTTATCTTAACGCTAAATAATATTTTTCCATAGAAGTTAATTAACAAAGCGCTTCATAGATGGTGTATTATAAAATTAATATTGCGTTAAGGAGATTTTTGCTTAGAGAGGTGGGGGGGGGCTATGATTTGTAAATGAAGTCGAAATTTTTATTGTTTCGGACGAAGTTTATTATCTCCTATCGGCTTAAGCACGGGTGCGAACAGTTTAGAATAGCACGCTCAAATAGCGTTCTTTGTGAATACGGACAAACAAAGAGATATGAAGGACTTAGTTTGCAATAAAGAGGTCAAGCGAGAAGCTCAAGAAAGTCTAAATTGATATCACGCGTACTTCTCGGAAAGTGATTCATTGGCTTGAGTGCTTCATCGTAGTTTTCAGAAATAAGAATCGACGGTTTGCACTTCAGGAGTGCAAACGTAAGAACTTGAAGATTAACGTTGTGTATATTTGGTATTTTGTAAAGGTAAGGAAATAATTTTGCACGAATCACTTTAATCGCCAACGCCGCGCCGACAGTCTACTCTCCTTCCGTCTTACGAATTTTCGATCAGATCACGTGTCCTGACGCGAATTTATAATTTTTTACCCATCACAAAATGTGCTCAACGTCGGTAAGGAAGTTTTCGCTTCAAACATTTAAAAGGGTCCCAGAAAATATATACATAATAAAATTTATATATTGTAAATCGGTAAATTCAGAACCGTAATGACCGAAACCTATGCTCGGAGTGATTCTAAATCATATATCAAATATACGTACATCCGGAGAAGAACTGAAGTCACCGAAATAACTCAGAGTTAACTCGAAGATGCGATAGGCGAGAATATTTTTCGCCTATCGCTTCTAATAATAACTCAAGACACGTACTATTAATATAGATACCTCGCTTAAAAAGATATAGTGTTATTGTAAACCCTTATCGAGCATTAAGAACCAGCTAAATCAAGCCGCAAAAGACACTTATTAGTGGAAATCCCTTGAAGTTCAGTATATCTAGCATTAAAAGACTTTCGGTTGCCTCCACGATATACGCCGGCATTTATATGTCTATATTTTAATTAATTTATAGAATTAGGCGTTACTTTGCGGAGATACATGATACAAAATGGAAAATAAATATAATGCTAAATATATACATTTTCATACCCGATACATGCAGGATTCGTAAAAACACATGCACAAACCTCCACTACCGCCACCACAATACACAAGCACTACACACGTTCACTACAAAATCGCAAAGCTTGCGATTTTGTAGTGAACTTGTCTATCTCCTGATGATGCTTCGGTTGCGAGGAGAAACGAGTAATAATTTTTATTAATTATTATTATTTTTGTCTATATTTTAATTCGACTAAGGCAGTGGTCGGCAAACTTATTACCCAAAGAGTCAAATTTGAATGTTACAACAATTTAAAAAAAATTGGGAGCCAAATCTGTTTAATAAACGTTTTGTTCGTTACATATTTTTAGAACAATATAAAATTTTAATTACCTATCTATCTTTTAACTTAAACGAATAATTATACATGCATGAATAATTATACATGCTCTCGATTTCTACAAGAATTTCAATTTATTAATAAGATGTAATTTTTTCCTTACGAAGGTTTTTTTTATTTGAAAATATTATTACGCCTTACGTAGATATATGTGCCAGAGCCGCACTTAAGGAGCCAAAGAGCCACGTGCGGCTCTGGAGCCGCACTTTGCCGACCACTGGACTAAGTCAAAACATTTAAGGGAACGGTAGTTTCTGACAGTTTTATTATTGCATATATCACTATACTCTACCATAGCTTGCCCAGAGTGTGGAGAGAAAGAAACGAGTCTTCACCTTATGGCTGAGTGCCACAAGTACTCGCTGTTAAGACGGGAGATACTGCCAGCGGCCTGTTACAATCCCACAGCTGGGAATAGGCCTCCTCTCTCCGTTTCTGGAGAGAAGGGTTGAAGCTAAGACCTACCACGCTGCTCCAATGCGGATTAGTAGGTTACACATATCTCCAGAGTTCTCGCGAGATATGCAGGTTTCCTCACGATGTTTTCCTTCACCGAAAAGCGTGTGATTAATTGCAATTATCAATTAGACACATTCAAAAACTCATTGGTGCCTGCCCGGGTTTGAACTCGTGTTACCCTCGAAAGAGTAGCAAGGTCTCTCCGCTGGGCTATCACATCTTGGGAGATACTTGGTTAGGATAAAATGTAAGGATCCATCAAATATACCCTTCAGGGATATTATCAGGTTTGTTAATGTGACCTTAACGTCAAAGCAGGTGACACTGTTGGGACAGCAGTGTAATGTGTGTATATATGTGAATCAACATGGAGACTGAAAGAATCCGTCTCTGGAGCTGACCACCGGTCAGGCGTTATATAACAGCCTAAATAGAAATAGAATACTCCACAATTATTACATCTGATTTCATGAACGAGATGTTTTTATTAGCTATAAGCTGTGTCTGCGATTTCGTTCCCCAATTAAAAAAAAAAAAGATTAATGTCTATGTTTATTCTATTCCTGAAAAGCAGAAATATCCTATATGCTAGCTCAGTATATACACTGCAGGCACTATAACAAAACTACCTCGCTATAATCCGCACGAAATCCGGAGCGAAAAGATCGTCGAGATTGTTGTGGTGGTGGGTGTGTGTGCTGCTTGTGTGCTTTGTTGCTGGTGGAGGAGCCTTGGGGTGCGTTTGGTGGCTTGTCCTGCATGTATAAGGTCTGTAGATTTTGCCTGCTTCATACACATTAGCTTTGCATGTATTCGCTTAACCCGTGCGGATTATAGCGAGGTAGTTTTGTTATAGTGCCTGTAATATGGAATTCCGCAAAGTAACGCCTGCTTCTATAAATCATATACACTGCAATTGTATTAAATTTTATCAATATTGCTCCAGTGGTTTAGCTGAGAATGCGTAACGATCTAACAGACTTTTGCATTTATACTATTAGTATTGATAATGAACGTAGGTGACAAAGACAGTAATATTTATCTGTGGTTAGTTTGTTACTTTTTACAGGTCATCGTCCTCACCTTAAGTATCCGGGTGCAAAATCACACAATGTACATACAGGTCGACAGGAAGCGTAATTAGTAGCGACGTAAAAAGAAAAGCAAAAAAAACCGACTCCGAAAATAAGTCGTCCTTGATTTGGTGCTATCGACCGCGAGCTCACGAACCCTATACACAATTCACTGCACCACAACCATGTGTATAACTAGACCGGATTTTTTTTTACTATAAGCCCTTGAAACCTATTCAGGGTTATATATCTTATAATTTTATAAATATAGCTAGCTGAAATTTCGAACATAAAAGTAGAAGACATTGAGTTAACCGTAAGAAATAGAGACATGCTATCGCCGGCTTTTTTGTAGTACTTTTATATATCTAAAATTCTCTTGTACATTAGTTTAGTGTACCTCTGCTGGTTTACGAGGCGCGCGCGACTAAAGCTCGCGACTTTTTAAAAACTGCGCGACCTCTTCCAACACAATTTACATAAAAGTCGTTATGTACTATTAACCCAAAGCTTAGTTAATATAGATACCGGCTATACTCACGTTTAATTTTATCGGATTAGCCCGACTAGTTTCGAACCCGTATCGCGGCGGGAAGAGTTCCAGCCGCGATAACGTCGTGTAAAGAGCTCATGAATTAGGGCCCAGGATGGGTTCGAAACTAGTCGGCCTAATCCGATAAAATTTGACGTGAGTATAGCCGGTATCTATATTAACTATGAATACTACTCACGATAGTTTAAATTAAAAAAAACTTTAACCTTTCGGAAGAATTACGCTACCTTTGATTAAAAACCGTACAAAAATCCGTTCAGTAGATTTTGAGAATTCGATCACATTCAGACAGACAGCTTTTTGGAACTTTTTTTATAATAAGTCAATACATATTATAAAAAAAAACATCTATATCAATATATAGATGATTGATTAGATTTATATTGTTACCTACTTGAATTTTTTTAAAACTAAAAGTTTTTCTATCAAACGTTATAAGCCTAATGATATTATCAATGTATCACACGACTTTCTGTACAGGAAAACATCATGAAGAAACTTGCATATTTCTGGAAAATTCCTAGAACATGTCTTACCTATCAATCCACACTAGAGCAGTCACGAGAACGACCACGGCTCTAAGCTCCAAAAAAGAAGAGTGGGAGCTTATGCTCAGCAGTGGGATAGTAAAGGACCGTTACTTTTAACCGATTCCCACTATACGGTTATAAAAACGCATACAATAAAATGCAAAACTAAGCCGAGTGCCGTCATAAGCGAATAAGTATTCGAGCGTAGAGTTCGACCTTATTTTATAAATCTCATTATCTCAACACTACGACGCACGCACACATTTAAGAGTACCTATTTAAAAATGCTTCACAAAATTTTTCAAGCCTACATACACCCTTTTTTTTTTTTGTTCCGAGACTTGGGAGTTAATATAGATGATAAATAAATATAGACAGAGTAGTGCAAATGTAGTGAGGAATGCTATAAATAATTGGGATGCCAGATTTACACGTGCTGTTTTGCGTTTTACATCTACATACAACTATTATTCATACGGATGTATGAAACTATTGCGTATTACCCAGCGTTTATATGCAATGAGGTCTGATTGTGAATGATAGTAGTTTTAATGCGAATCATAGAAATATTTTTCCTACTTTTTGAAGGAATCCGGTATCGTACGTGCGACCTGAAGTGTTTGACATGGAAGGTTATGAAACAAATGAACTAACCGCAGCGAGATGTCTCACTAGAGCTAGACGTCTGATTAATTAATTATCTACAACCAGCGGTCTGGGTACACGTTAGTTTTTAGTATTATCTGGTTTCGAATTCAACTCGGAACGGAACTCTCATTTACACTTAAAAAATGCTATGAATGCCACCAAACTTAACAGCATTAACCATTTACTCTACTGATTATATGAAAATTTCATAAAAATCGGTCCAGCCGTTAGGAGTCCACAAGGAACATAAAACTTTCTATTTTATATACATATAAAGATAGATAGATTCAGGGCCAAATTTTCAACTATAATGGGGTTGAATGGAATATTTGTGGTGCATATAATTTTAGTCTTGGTTAAACCACTTCAGCAACACAAATAAAATGATGCAAGTTGATAACAGACTTGAATAATAAAAAATGAAGTTATTGGCTATCCGAAGATCTGTACTAGACATGACCTCCTCGCATTCCATGTCCGTTCTTAAGACGGACCTTGCTAGAATGAAAAGGCAGAGTACCCCAACATCACTTATCTCGCGCTTAAATAATAGCTGCTGCACACGTTATCACTGGATATTAGCTGCGATGGGCTTTCATTATTTATGAATAAATGTACTAAAATTATTATTCCAGAGTTGTAATATTTAAGGCTTAATGTTGTTTTTTATGTTTTCATTATTCTCTTGTTTATTTTTATGTTTAAATTTGTATCGCGAATAATAGCAAAATATTTTTTATTATTATTTTTGTATTATGGATGTCCGCAAAGTAACGCCTAATTCTATAAATTATTTAAGTTTGTTATTAGTTGTAATTAGTTTTATTTGTAACTGAAAATTATGTGATCTAATTAGTGCTACATAATTAATTTAATAATATATAGGATATATATTTTTAAATCATTATGTAATACTGTTCAAAGATCCGAATAAATAAATAAATTGTATCCATTTATAACTAGAACCACACCAAAAGAATCAACACCAAAGTCAATATAGTGTAGTGTTACCCTACATTCACCATAACATGCGATTGTGCTTAGCCGAGGATTGTTTCTTTTGTAATATCATATTCTGCAAAATCGCACAATAGCGACCGCTTGCATTTCTGCGTATATATGAGACATTTCAAATAAGGACTATCTCTGATGATGAATCAGCTAACGATCAACACGTGACAACAGCATACACGACCGGTGTACACGCGTGTTTTCGACAAAGTTCCTGATCTTATTTCGGTCGTAACCCTAATTTATCAAAATACACGTTTCTCAAGAAAATAAGTTATTCTTGACAATTCGTACGACACACTGGCGCGGTCATGCCAATCCGTCCATTTTCGGAAGTAAGCCACTTCCAGGGATTACCACAACAACTGGTGCTGTGCTAGTCGAATTCAAATGCTCCTTGCAATTCTTCTGTCTAGACCAGTGTTTCCCAAAATATGGCCCACGCAGCACACGGGGGCAATTCGATTGTTGAGGTAGGCAACTAGAAACTGTACTCGACAAGAGTTTAACCTCTTTCGCTTCAGGCCATATGCATAAGCAATGCTAGATTTCGGTGCCAAATTTAACGAAAAAAACAAAATATTTTTCCTAGAGCTAATTAATTTAGTTTCATAAGTGAACAATTAAATTTTTTAATACTAAATTTTGTTATATATGTTACATATTGGTATGAATTTTAGAAACGCTAAGGTGAGGCATGGCTCAAAAAAGTTTGGGACACACTGGTCTAGAACATTCCAACAATGGATCTCCAATATCGGTTCTTTGAGCAATTCTTCGAATTCAAATGCTCTTTACGACTCTCCTATCTAGATTCTGTCTAGTTCATTCCAAAACCTTGGAACTTCAACATCGATACCTTGAACAATTCGTCAAATTCAAATGCTCTTTGCGTTTCTTCTATTTGGTATCTGTCTAGATCATTCCAACACCTTGGAACTCCAATTTGAGCAATTCGTCCAATGCTATTATCGTCTCACACTCGTTAATAAACAATTAACGATAAAGGTCGCACCTCCTATTTTAATATTGTAGTAATACTGTGAATACAAACTAAAAGTGGGCCGCATGTTCTCTTATAAAAACATTTTTGTTTAACGTAACATAAACTGATGAAAACACACCGTATTATTAACATTTCATTTTGAAGTGAAAGTACGGACAAGCCAACTAATGCCTCTATATAATATTCGTTTAGATAACTAAAAGATACACAGAAAATTCTAGAATGTTCTTAGTGCTGATATATGTAAGTACTTTTAAAAGACTGCCTACGATTGAAAAACACCAAATTATTTAAAATATAAACACCAACTTTGGCTCTAGTAAGATAATTTGATTAGTTATTTACCACAGAATCTAGTTTATCACACTTCTTTTCCTAGGGGTGGTGACCCTCACGTTGAAAACCAGTGCCATAAGATATAAATACGCGTGAAAACTATACCTGTAACATGTAGCGAGAAGCCCTACACAGCGCTCTCGAGATGCGGTTATAGTATCACGTAACCAGTTTAAATATAACCGGATTTATTTTATATTGCCTCAGTAGCGGTTGATAGGATATGCTCCGGGATGGCCTAGTGGTTTAATCGCGTGATCCGTAACAACAGTTCACAGGTTTAATTCAAGAATGTATCTAAGATTCTGCTATTATTAATAGTGTGATGTAAAGTAACACCGAGAGCCACGAGTTCCTACCCAAGTTCTTGATAAAAAGTTAAGTCAGGCACTATAACAGAACTACCTTGTTATAATATAATCCGCACGGGTTAAGTGAATGCAGGCAACGCTAATGAAGCAGGCAAAATTTACGCACCTTACACATGCAGGACATGTCACCACACGCACCCCAAGGCGCCTCCACCAGCAACGACGCACACAAGCAGTACACACAACCACTACCAAAATCTAATTTTATTTTATTTATTTTAGATTTTGGTGGTGGTTTTCACTTTCCCGTTTCACTTAACCCGTGCGGATTATAGCAAGGTAGTTCTGTTATAGTGCCTGTAATATGGAATTCAGCAAAGTAACGCCTGCTTCTATAAATCATCTAAAAAGTTAAGTGCCTTATTGATATTTACAATTTATCAAATTTAAAGAAAAGTATCACAAGGCAAGTTACGTCTTAGGATAGCTTTAATCCAAGGGTGGCCCTTTGGCGGTGGGAAAGGGTCGCGGATTCGGTTCCCGTCGAGGGCCAAAATTTTTTTTTAATTGTTGATTCTTTGAGTCCGAGTGTATTTATCTATTTAAGTATTTATTAAAGGTTATATACATAGTATATTTACCTTTGCCCAGAAGAAACGGAGCCTATTTAAGTTCATATATAACAATTTTAAAACACATGACGCGTGCAAAGAAATTGTTCATTCCTGTTTTGCTATCTCGCCGATATACATCGTTAATACTCTTAAATCTATATATACCACCCTTACTTTTATTACCACACTTTATTTAATTAATTATTTCATTGATTTCAGTAATGCGCATTACGATTTTGTCGTGGAGCCTATCCTCCTGATGGTGATTGGTGGTGGTTGTGTGTATTACTTGTGTGCATTGTTGCTGATGGTGGCGTCTTGGGATGCATGTGGTGACTTCTCCTGCATGGGTAAGGTGCGCGAATATTGCCTGCTTCATACTCCTTACCATTGCATGCATTCGCTTAACTCGCGTGGATTATAGCAAAGTAGTTCTGTAATAGTTTCTGTAATATGGAATTCCGCATGCCTGCATATACTTATATCATATAAAAATATTTATTGGACAACATATATAATATATATAATAAGGGCATGCGATTTAGGTCTCCAAGGTAACAGTGTTCTGCGTTAGGTGTAACGATAGCTGAAGGTCACCGAAACACCAGGCTGTCTGCCAAGTTGAAAAAACTATGACGTCATCACATACGAACCGCTCAAAACATCAAATGTAAGTTCGCTGACATTTGGCGACACAATAAAATATTAGCCGCCTAGTTAAATAGACTCAAACTCAAATATACTTTGACTAAATTGACTTTTACGGAAATTATTATTATTGCATTTAGCACTGGTCTGGATCATCGATTTTAACGACATATAATATGAATATAAGACTAATTTGGCTAGGATTACTTGGTAATTTTATAACTATGAAACTGTACTATTAATAACTGTTGGAAATGGGGGTAAAAAAATCCCAACATAACCTGCCTGAGATGCACACTACGGATAAATCGAATAGATATTTCGAATAGATTTTTAAAGTAAAATAAGTAAAGTACGTGATACCCGCGACTTAAGAAAACTTAAGCGTTTCAATGCCCTCAATAACGTAATATATTTTACCTTGTTCAACAAAAAAAACGGGATCTTAATCGTATCGTATCTTTAATTGTGCCAAATTTTAACACTATTAATACATAAAGTATCCCTAAAAACGTAACAGATAGACGTACTTTCGCATTTATAATATTAGTATGGTTCTACTATAATTAAACAATACGGTCACTAAATAGCACGTAGTCAAACATTATTAGTCAAATATACTACTAGGAATCTACAATACTACTAAGAATCAAGTGCTAAATGGAAACGTATACCGAAACCCACTAACGATAATCGGACTTCGCTAACTTAGCGAATACTCGTCATTAGCATATTACAGTTACCACTTTGCATAATAACTTAACTTGGTAATGAATGGTTTTAAAACTTTATAAAAACAAAAGTGTGAAATCCGTAGCAGTAATAGATTGTGAGATAGCACGTCGTTACCATGTTATAACCAAGACCCAAGAAGACGAGTCTGTTTGCCATGAATGATAAATTGATCAAATGACGAAAGTGTGTGTGCGTGTGTGTGTGTGTGTGTGTGTGTGTGTGTGTGTGTGTGTGTGTGATATAGTCGCAACTCGAAAGCGAACCACTTCAGTAACTCCAGAGCCGCGAGCGAGAGTGGACGTGTAGTGGCATACTATTAGAGCGTGTTTAAGCTTGTGCTAAAGTCATTGTAATACAAGTTAACTTCTAAATGGCAAAAAAATTAACTAAAGCTTTAGCTGAACAGCGAAATCCCACTCAATATAAATGTCTGATGTTACCAATAACAACAAAAAATCACTACAGTGCATAATATGCTACTAATTGGTAAAGAACTCCTTTCACTTTTTTTTGGATTTAATCTCAGATGCACCACGCTAGTCGAATGCGAGCTGTTAGGTTAAACACATCCCAAGATATCTCCAAATATATGCAGAATCTTTCATAATATTTTCCTTAGCCGAAAAACGTGCACACATGGTCTTAAAATTCGGCTATAATGGCTTTACACGATTGCCCGGCGGGTTTCTAATCGCATCATAAAAGCTATGGATTGCATCAGAAACTACGTCATCTACTTTAAGATTGTGATGAAGCACATTAATAGTGCAGCATATCCGTGAAGTTCATCATGACTAAAGAAAAACCATGTCTTTGCTCATCTACGTTCTTGTCATTTCATAAACAAAACTGTAGGTATAAGCCCCGCACTCAGGTAGCCTAGGTCCGGAAGTCAATGAACCTGACATTGGCGGAGGTCGTTGGCTAGCGGTAAAAAACTGATTTGGGTATTATTTATACTCTGTATACGTAAAAAACCTATCGCAATCTCGTACTCGACACAAGGGACCATCAAATAATGTGAATATTATACTACCCACTTGGCTCGCTTTGCGCGAGTATAACTTAGTGCAAGTTACATTCTCGTTAACTCGTTCTTTTTTCATACCCCACACTTGCCCACACCCAAGTTTTAAGTTAAACTCTGTTAAATCAGTTACAATTTAAAACACAATATTATCAGTTCACAATAATAAGTAATTTCTTGTACATATAATATGTATGTATTTTTTTCTGTTAATGTACGCAAAAAGTATTCATAAATAAATAAATAATAAAATAGAATCATAATTAAGCCATCAATTATGATTAAATTTTTGATCATAAAAGTAAATATTGTAGATGCAGTTATAGAAAATGGGGTAATACTGCGTAATGGAGTAAATATGTTTTTGCCTGTTCATTATTGTTCGTAATAGGACGATTTTATTTACGCTGTAGTAATATGCCTTAATATCTCGTCAATATCATTCATAGAAATGTTGAACATTCTTAACGACATGAAACCTCCTTGTCGAACACCATATCATGGTGTCCGACAATACGCAGGCTTATAAGTGACATTGTCGCAACAAATAATGAGAGGGAAGATGAAACTCATATAACCTTTTTTTGTCTAATCACACATATAAAAGGATGACATTATTATCTTTCGAATTATGGATTACCCGTCGCGGCTCTGATGTTCTAGCTATCTATGGTACTATTAGCAAATTTATTGACTTGAATAAAAAAAAATGTAAATCTATTATAGAAATATAGGAAAGATATCGCTCATGTGCTCTCATGCAAACACGTGTTTTTATTTTTATTATGAAAACTTTAAAATACACATTATTTTACGCAGCAATACCGGCAGAACTCATAATTCAATAGTAGGCAATTCATTTAAGCAAACTAAAGCATTATGTATGCATTTTTCTTAGAAATATAGAATTTAAACCTATTTATCTCAAAAAGATTTTTTTGAGTTGTGCCACTATTGCTCCCCACGATCGATATGATTACCGTAACTCCTGAATTTATAAAATAAATTAAGTTAAATAACCCTATATTATCTGAGATATATTTATATATTCATACAGATTAGATAATAGCCAATCTTATCTGCCGTCCATGCACAGACAAGACAATAAACAATTGTATAACGTGTGTGTCAGACTCGTACACAATACTAGCTCGTAAACAATGGATAATGGTAATTACACTTGGTCTTACAACTAGAATAACAATTAAGACAGTGCAACCTTAATATGACAACTTCCTCGATTTCAAAAATTTTTCGTAATCCCCTTGAACTGTCCATAAGAATTATTGTAAAATATACTTTACTATAAAAAGAAATGTAAATACCTCTAATTAACGAACTTTATCATTAAATGTTGACACCAATATATTATAACCCTTAATCCCATAGTATGTGATTCAGTCGCGATAGGTTTCGACGTTTTTTTGTCGTAAAACAATCCACCGTTTGCCATCTAACGTAAACATGTAATGTTAACAGTGCTGCTCGTCACTATTGTCAAATATTCTAGTTGTAATATTTGATATTGCTAAGAATCGTAAGACTCCTTATCCCTCGCAGAAAAGCGAAACATAAACTACGTTGACATAAATCCTACGACTAAAACATTAGACATAGCTATGTCTATGTCTAATAAATTCGGGATGCCTGCAAGTGACTGGCCCGTTGGCGCTGTGGGTAGTGACCCTGCCTTCAGCTCCGCGGGTCGCGGGTTCGATTCCGAAAGCCAACATTTTCTTTAAACAATTTGTTGGTTCTTCGAGTCTGGGTGTGTATTTGTATTTAAGTATGTATTTAAACTTATATATGTAGTATATCTACCAGTTGTCTGTCACTCATACCACAAGTATTAAGTTACTTAATTTGGGGACGGCCGACCGTGTATGTAAATGTCGCATATATTTATTATTTATTTATTATTATTGGTTGGGCGTATTTTGCATTGGACAATGTCACTGCCACGAACCTAGTGGTGAGTGGCAGCGGTTACGTCGCGCGGCCAATCAGACGGTCGCGCTGCAGCCGCCATTGCGGTTTGTCGCTGAGCCGCATCCGCCATTACGACTTACACCGCCGAGGAGTCGAATCGCGCTCTGACAGTCGTTCGCAAGTGACGCACCGCTTGCCCGCACCGCTTTTTCTTTTGTACCGCAACGGTCATCCGCGCCGCGCCTTCTTCGGATTCCAAGTGATCTGGAGCAGGCTAATCTTAACCCGCTATACAGTCCACAACCGCTAAGGTAAGTGCTTGACTTGTTTTTTGCACTATACGCCTGATCCGCAACTCCGCAGGGGAGAACATAGGATCGCAGAACCGCCCCGCTGGTTTTACCACCATTTTGGTCTACTTCGAGCCTGGATGCGATTTTTGTGTTCTATTACCCGTTTTAAAATCGATATTTTCATTCCGCTGTTAAAAATTTCTTACTTTCCATAAGCAGTATCATAGAACCGCAATTTAAAGTTATTTACCCCATTGGCCATTCAATCATTATTAAAATATCCATTAATCTGTGTTTAAACATCATACTATTGCATACACCGCGCTTAAATATTAATTTTTCACTTGATCATTATCCGTTACGCAATTTAAATTTTTCATTTTCAACTGCAAACAACAGCACAAAGGAATCAAGATGGCTTCAAAGAAAGGTGATTTTTCAGAATGTACAGATACAAGTGAATGCGATTTAGTTATATTAGAGGCTAAAAAGCAATCGTATTTTCTAAGAATTAAAAACATTCACTCTTTAATTCCAAAAAACATAGAGGATCCCACGTATACTTTGTTTTTAAAAAAGATTTCAAATTTAGAAAACGTTCGCTCGGAATTTAACCGCTTAGTGGAACAAATTAATAAAATAAATTTATTAACGAATCCTAGATACGTAGCAAACTTCGAAGCGATTTGGGCTTTCGAAGATTTTTATTGTGAAATTAAAGATGCCGCGCAGAAATATTGTTCCTCACTATCGAATCATTCACTGTTAAAAAATAATGATAATCATAACATTCCCGCAAGTTCTATTCGCTTAGAAAAGTTATCCGTTCCCGAGTTTTACGGCGAATACGAAAAATTCCCTATGTTTATTGAGTCATTCAACTCGATGATTCATTTCAACAACGAGTTGACAGATTCTTTGCGCATTCGTTATTTAATTGCTAAATTAAAGGGTAAATCAGAAAGTATCTGGCTAGGTATTAATCCCACGGCGGATAACTACTCACTTATTTACAACGCATTAGTCGATAAATATACTGACAACCGAGCGATAGCCGTTAATTACATAGAAAAATTATTGAACTTAAAACCGCTACAAAACGCTACTGCACCGCAACTAGACACTTTTATCGATACATATTCCACATCTATCGCCGCTTTGAAACAAATTAAAATTGATGATTTACTAGATTTTTTATTTGTGCATCTCGGATTACGAAAATTAGACGTCGAAACCGCTAAACAATTCGAGAACAGTATACGAAAACAATGTTATCCGCAATACTCGGAGTTCGTTATATTTCTTCGCGAGCAATTGAAAATATTACAGAGGACGGCGAACAGTTCGGATATTACCACCCGCGTTAACCGTAATCATTCTAACACTGTTTACAAGCCGCGCACAAATCCCGCTTCGTATATTGTCAACGCACCGTCCACAAGTAATATGCAAACTTTATCGCGTAGATGCTCGCTATGTAAATCGACCGAACACTTTCATTTGTTTTCTTGTCCCGCCTTTGATAAACAAACGCCACAGGATAAATACAATACGGTTAAGGATTTAAAGGGTTGCATTAACTGTTTAAGTACGCGTCACACTATGTCTAATTGTCATTCCAATTCTACTTGTAAAAATTGTAACAAGAGACATCATACATCACTGCATTTTACTAGCCCGCGTACTGATATGGTCGGGGGGTTCGTTCAGTCAGTGAACGGCGCATCGCGAGCGCACGAACGTCACTGCGAACAGCTCATACCTTCAGACGATAAACCGGTTTCCTTGCATAGCAATACTATGTCCGCGAGCGCAAGCAGTAATAATAAGATAGTTTTATTAGGTTCCGCGATTGTTAACGTATTAGATCGAAATTCTATTATGCAACCGATTAGAGTACTCATCGATATGGGTTCTCAAAAACATTTTATAACGAGACAGTGTTGTAAAAGGCTTGGTATTAATATTAATCAACCGATTGAAAATATTTATGTGAAGGGAATAGGGGATAACTCACAATCGGTGCAAGGTTTATGTAATGTATCATTATATTCGCGTTTTAATAAGTTTCAACTTGACATTCAAGCGTTAGTTCTAAATAAAATTTCAAGTAATTTACCGCAGACCGTTGTTGACCGCTCCTCATTAGATTATTTATTTACTTTACCGCTTGCTGATGATAAGTTTTTCTTACCGGGTCATATCGACATGTTAATTGGCTCAGAGGTCTTTGCTGAAATATTAACGGGCAAGAAAGTATTAGGTAGTTCTTGTAATCCAAACGCGCTGGAGACGGAGTTTGGATACATCGTAATCGGTACAGCCAAAAATTTAAAGGGCTTTTCCGAGACCTCTGAGGCCAACAACTGTACCGCGTATCATTCTTACGTCTGTAAGGAGGATTCAATGGAAAATTTAATGAATAAATTTTTAAATGTGGAAGACGTTCCCCATGTACAACATTTGTCACCCGCTGATAAACAGTGCAAATTAATTTACACGCAAAACGTGTCTCGCGATAATACAGGACGATTTATAACCGCATTACCTTTTTCTCGTAGTCCGAGCGATTTAGGCGATTCCTTGTCGTCTGCTACGAGACGGTATAAATATCTTGAACGCAAATTCAGCTTAAATAATACATTACGCCTTCGATATGATACAGTTATCCGCGAGTACTTGGAAAAGGGTTACCTTTCGCGAGTTGAGAGCGATGTTGAGACGAATGTTGGTTACTTTATACCGCATCACGGACTTTTACGCGACGATAAACTTAGCACAAAACTACGTATAGTTTTAGATGCGAGCTCCAAAACTTCGACAGGGCTGTCATTAAATGATTGTCGGACCAAATTTACAAAATGATTTAACCGCTATTATTATTAATTTCCGCTTATTTCGCGTTGCTATAAGTGCCGATATAAAACAAATGTTTTTGCAAATATTGGTACATCCAGATTTTCATAAATTTTTAAGAATTTTATACCGCTTTCCCGCGGAAGATAAACCTTCGCTTTACGAATTCAACCGCGTCTGTTTTGGTCTGAGCTGCAGTCCGTATCTCGCGATGCGCACTGTTCGCGAACTAGCGCAGATAGAAAGCGATAATTTTCCGCGCGCTTCTGAAACCGCAAAGAATTTTATATTTATGGATGATATAGGTACATCTGTGTGTACACCTCAAGAGGGCGTTGACCTTTCTATAGAACTTATAAATATGTTTCTCAAGGGTGGTTTTGAATTAGTAAAATTTATAAGTAACAGCCCCGATTTATTAAGCTCTATTCCGCGAAATCATACAATTTCGCAAGTCGAATTTAATGACAATGATAATTTAAAAATATTAGGCTTAAAATGGTGTCCAGAAGAGGACTGTTTTTTTGTTTCTGTAAAGGAAATACCGCAAACTATTACGAAACGCGTTATACTATCGACCATTGCCAGGTTATGGGATATTAACGGGTTTTGCGCGCCAGTTATATTAAAGGCAAAACTTATCATGAAGTCTCTGTGGCTTGAGAAAATAGACTGGGATGAGGAACCGCCTCAACACATTATTGACGCGTGGGTTTTGTTTCGTAAGGAGTTACCTTTGTTAACAAAGCTACATATACCGCGTTTCTTAGGGATAACTTCTTACGACGCTAAAATAATAGTCGTAGGATTTTCAGACGCAAGCGAGCGTGGTTACGGCGCAGCCGTATATATTTGTGTTGTAGGTTCTCCTTCAAATACGGTTAATCTAGTTATCGCAAAGAGTAAAGTCGCTCCCGCTTCTAACAAAAAGCTTACTCTTTGTAGGTTAGAACTTTGTGCACTCTTACTTTTGACGAAACTTACCCGTTACGTTATCGACATCATGTCATCGCGTTGTAATATTTTTGATATTTACGCATTTACCGATTCTAGCGTCGCTTTATATTGGGCGCATTCGTCACCGCACCGCTTTCAAACTTACGTCGCTAACCGCATAGCACAAATACAAAATTATCTACCGCCGCGACATATATTCCATGTAAATGGAAAAGAAAACCCTAGCGATTGCTTATCGCGAGGATTATTGGCATCCCAAATATTAGAACATTCTTGGTGGATGCACGGTCCTCATTGGCTTCAGAGACCTGTGTCCGAGTGGCCTTTGAAGCGTTTTACTTTTAAAGAGGATAAGTTTAACGACTCCCGCGAATATGAACACAAGAATTACTGACGGTGTTAACTCAAATTGAATGTATATTGAATTCGCGTCCGCTTTCGGTATTGAGTTCAGATCCGACTGAACCCACCGCGTTAACCCCCGCACATTTCCTTACTTTAGGCCCGCTTGATTCGTTTCATGCTGTTGATGTTTCATCTGAACCGCAATCATTACTTAAACGCAAATATCTTTTGGACAAAATCATTCAAAGTTATTGGTCAAGATGGAGAAATGAATATTTAACAACGTTACAAAACCGACAGAAATGGAATACGCGCACTGATCCTATTATTGCAGGAACAGTTGTTATTTTAAAATCTGATAATGTGCCCCCACTGAAATGGCCAATCGGAGTAATAACTGCTGTTCATCCTGGATCAGATGGATTGATTAGAGTTGTTACTGTACGCACTCGAACTGGTACATATCAAAGACCAATAGTCAAGATCTGTCCATTACCAACACAGTAATTTTACTTAATCGCATTTTACCCTTTAGTATTAAGTTATTTCGCATTTATTTTCTTTACGCATCCCGCATTTTTATTTTATTTCGCATTTTTTTTAATCCGCATTTCCGCAAACACATTTCGCATTTACGTCCACTGCATCCTTCAATTCATGTATCGCATCCAGAATTCAGGCCATTTTACCAGGCTCCTATTTCTTTAGGAGAGCTCATCTCTCCTAAGGTCGGGGGGATGGTTGGGCGTATTTTGCATTGGACAATGTCACTGCCACGAACCTAGTGGTGAGTGGCAGCGGTTACGTCGCGCGGCCAATCAGACGGTCGCGCTGCAGCCGCCATTGCGGTTTGTCGCTGAGCCGCATCCGCCATTACGACTTACACCGCCGAGGAGTCGAATCGCGCTCTGACAGTCGTTCGCAAGTGACGCACCGCTTGCCCGCACCGCTTTTTCTTTTGTACCGCAACGGTCATCCGCGCCGCGCCTTCTTCGGATTCCAAGTGATCTGGAGCAGGCTAATCTTAACCCGCTATACAGTCCACAACCGCTAAGGTAAGTGCTTGACTTGTTTTTTGCACTATACGCCTGATCCGCAACTCCGCAGGGGAGAACATAGGATCGCAGAACCGCCCCGCTGGTTTTACCACCAATTATTATATAGTACATTGCCTAAAACTTTAAAATGTTGAGGTGAATAAAACTATTTTTTTTAGATCTTTATAATGAATTTTAGTGACCAACCTTACCTACCTTAATAGCAAACCTCTGTTGAGAGAATTATTTAATTTAACCAATATTTTCTTGTCCCCTTGCGATTTGATATATCGAGGTTGTACTCCATATAATAAATTATAAAAAAGTTGCGTTTCCTAACGTTCAGTGTAAAGCCAGTCTTATTTTATATTTTGTGTTAGAATTGTTTGGAAATCACACAGTCCATAATTGGAGTATATTTACAATTGAAATTGACGTTAGCGAAGTCGCGGATACTAATTATAATATTAAAAAAATAATTGAATTAGTTATTTCAATTTGACGAGACAATTTTCATTTCTTTTCAAATAAAAAAAATCTGTTTTTTTTTCAAAATTAATTGTTTATTGTATAAACGTCATAATCCAATATATCGAATATACTGGATTATTCAAAATTATCTTTTATCCAAACGCTCTTTACCCAGCATTGGGATATAGTTATAGACAAAGAAAGTTTTAGAGTGGCTTTGGGTCTCAGATTGGGAACCACATTGTGCCTTAAGCACAGATGTCCATGTGGAAAAGAGGTAGACAGTTTTGGCATACACAGGCTTTCATGCCATAGGAGCTCTGGTAGGCTTTTCCGCCATGGTTCTCTTAATGACACCATCAAAAGAGCTCTTGCCACCATCGACATTCCTGCTCTTCTGGAGCCCTCCGGGATATGTCGGGATGATGGCAAGAGACCAGACGGTCTGACGCTGGTTCCTTGGGAACGGGGACGGGCCCTAATGTGGGACGCAACATGCGTTGATACGTTAGCCTCGTCCCATATCAGGGAAACGGCGTCCAGACCTGGAGCTGCGGCGGAAATGGCCGAATCCGGCAAGCGGCGAAAGTATGCATCTCTCGTTGAGAGTTATATATTTGTGCCGTTTGCAGTTGAGACCCTAGGGCCATGGAGCCAAAGTGCAAAAAATTTTTTATCCGTTTTAACACCTCGGTTGATCGCCTCTTCGGGTGACAAGAGGGCTGGCTCCTTTTTCGCACAAAGAGTCAGCTTAGCGATTCAACGCGGAAACGCTGCCAGCATTCTTGGGACCATTCCACGTGGGCATGATTTGTATAGTAGTAGCGTGTAAGTAATTTAAGATAGATATAACTTGTATATATTTGTTATAAATAAAATAAAATTTATGACAAAGAAATAGATTAGAAAAAAAGTCAATTAAACGCAATTCGATATATCGATATAGCTATCGACCACACGCATCCCTAGTTCAATTTTAGCTTGCAGCGAGTCGAAGCCCTTTCACAGGTCTGTAACCCTTTGGCTGCGTTTTCTTTTGGTTTTATTTATCGAATCTACTTACTAAAGAGGATATTATATTATATACATTATAAATAAGTTTGCGTGGGTACAATGAATCATATTAAAAGAAATTCGTTAATAGACACTGTAGAACCAAACAAAATAGATACCGACGAGAAAACGTCACCATTATTTAACCGCTATATAATGTAAAAATTATGTAAATAAAAAATCTTCTGGTTATAATATTTATTGCGCAATAAATCGATAACTTTAGGTTATTAATTTTAACAAAATGTTTAATACACTTTTAGAAATTAAAATTTCAGATATATTTACGAAAATTATATTTTGTAATCTTTTGCAACTGCAAAATTGATATGATAAAATTATTTTAGTATAGTTAGCGTTTGTTCAGAAAATCTATATAATGCTGAGTGTTTGAAACAGAAATCCATAGGCTCCACGGATTTCTTATGGATGCTTCGGTTACGGAGCGAAACGATCGCAGAACGTTTCATAGTGAATGTGTGTATTGCTTGTGTGGTGTGTTGCATACTGCATGTATAAGATATATGAATTCTATTTCTGTTTTTTGCACTTAGCAGTAAATAGGCTTTCTTAACAAGTAATAGCAATGTAATCGTAAATTTTGTACTATATAATTCCGCAAAGTAACGCTTAATCCCATAAATTATTTTTGCAAGTGTTTGAAAGACCTACTATATTAATGTACCCAACTCGAAAGTACGCGAATATGGTGTTAATAGGTCAACTGGAATAACATATGATTTAATTTAATAGGAGACTAGCAAAGTAGCACTAGCCATTATTTTCATTCCTCCATAAAACATGGCACGGCGTGACGCGCTTTGATAACCTGAAGCATTTTTAAAAATTAGCTTGTTTGGAAAGCACGATGTCGGCCAATCTGCTAATGAAAACATCCTACTTCCTACTTCCTACTAATATTATAAATGCGAAAGTTTGTGAGTATGGATGGATGTTTGTTACTCTTACACGAAAAAACTACTAGACAGACTTAGATGAAACTTTACAGTTATATAGGTTATACATCGGAATAACATATAGGCTACAATTTGTAATGATTCTATGTATTATAACGATACATGTCGATAAAGTCAGAAAAAATCTGACCTCTGATAACTATTTTGGCGTACCCTGCCTAAACCATTGGAGTTACACAGAGATGATGTATCGTAGTATTATCTGTCCTGAATAGTTCTAAATAAAAGTCCGCGACGGCATATATCTACCTTTTATGTGAAAGCCACTATGACCAAAATTGTGTATCATAAATTTAATTAAATTATACTATTTTACAATGCACATTTTAGTATATTTATCAAACTTTTATAAATATCAATACATTTGTCGCCTTCAATATTTCATGTAGATGAACTTTGCATTTCATACGAAGTAATTTGGCCGAATAGTTAAAAAGTTATCACGATATGATTGAGTTCCTAATATGCGCGGTGCGCAAAGATTGTATAGAATCCGTCAGTTTTGCAGTTAGACATCTGAAATTTTGGATGTAAATCTAAATAAATATGTATTTCTTAATATTAAGTTTAAAAAATCAATCTAAAATGATGTGTCGCGAAACTAAATGTGGCTGGCGAAATTCCACGCGAGCGAAGCCGCGAGTCAAAGCTTGTTACTCATAATTAAACAATATACTTCCTCAACGTCTTACCACACATGAGAATATAAGTTCTAAAGGGAAACTTAATTCCTTTTACGCGAGGAAGTTACGCGGTGATGATGACGTAATAATTAAAATACAACGTTTTATATCTATTGTTATTATAATATTTATGAATAACCATAATATTTATGAAAAATCATGAATGATCCATGGAATAGGGTTGCAATCTCTGCTATTTTTATTTTTTTACATGTAAGACAATGGTTACACACAAAGGTCAAAACTGTACGAATATATTAAAATACTTTATATACATAACAAACACTAGAGCACCCTTTATATTGTTGAAGCCCTAACAACTTAAAACGTCTATTAATAGGTAACAATAGAACTACGCTTTAAGTCATAATCTAACCTCACAACAGACATGATTAGAAGTATAAATATGTTCTCCTATACTTTAGCTTCTGCGTATAAAAAACATCTTTTTATTCATCACACAGTTATGCCGCTAGAGTATGACAACCCTGTCAGGGAATGTAAAGGTTCCGCTATGACATGACATTAGTCACAGAAACTGGGTCAAAACGTACTCTACGTAGAAACTGATAGAGTTTACAGTCGGTTCATAAATTTATGTGATTCATTATGGTGTTCATAGTCAAGTGCGATTCTTTTAATGCGTCACGCGATTCGAAATGTCACTCGTAGTTGCGTTATACGAGTAAACGGTAAACCCTTTGTTGTTGAAATATTTTACAGGCGTTTCTTTGCGGAACTCCATATACAAAAAGACTTTATTAAAGGCAGTATTTTGTCTTTCCCTTATGCCGCGTGGTATCCGGCTGAGTAGAATAGACCACCCTCATTTCTTGCCCAAGTGTCGTAAAAGGCGACTAAGTGAAGTTGACGTCAGGCAGGCGGCCGGTCGTAAAATACGTAGCCGAATCATGTGGCAACATGTTTGTAGCATGTTGTGCCGACCCCACTAAGAGTGGGATAAAGGCAGGAGGATGATGACTTTGTCTTTCCCTTCTTTTATACATTTTATATTACCATTGCGCTCGCTATTTTTATTATTTATAAAATTATATTTAGTATTATAATATAAATTTCGTACATTTTTATTTTATTTTATTAAGCGTATTCACGTACGCTTTTTTACATCTATAAATAATCGATAATAGTATTATAACGTTTGTCGTTCCGTCAGTTACGCTTTCACGGCTAATCCGATGGAGCAATATTCATGAAATTTCGCACGATTAAAAGTTTATACATCGGAATAAAAGAACCTGTTTTTTTTCGGGATCAAGAAAAAACATATTGCATTATTGTGAATATTTAAACGCTTAATTTGGCGAGACCGAAGTCACGGGTACCATCATTTAAATAAATATAAAAACATTAATAATTATTTCATTAAGTTCATTAGCTTATTCACTCGCTAATGATATATAATTAAGGATTTAATAGTGAAGCCACTATCATGGTCCATATTGTTGTGCTAAAAATAACAATATAGTAAATAACTAAGGTTAACGATCACAACGTTTAAACGATAAGCAACGACGGAACACGAATCATCGTTTGCTGACAGCACTGACGGTCATAGACGAGTAGACTGAGGACGATAAATGAGAGATAATTTATTTCTTTTTATAGTTTTTAAAGACCTGCTTAAAAAACTGTAATTAACTAGCTGTGGCTGAAATTTTGAACATAAAAGTAGTTATGTTGAGTTAACCATAGAGATAGGGACATGCTGTCGCGGCCTTTTTTTGTAGAATTACAATTAAAAAAATAGCGTAATGTACTATAAACCTAAACCTTATGCCAGCCAGAATTCTAAGGGGTGGGGGGCATAATATCCTAGACTATATTGTTTTAATAGTTTTTGTATAATCATCATCATCATCATCCTCCTGCCCTTTCCTTGCTATTCTTGCTATTGACAATGTGTCAAAGTTTATTAATATTTATAATAATTAATAATGAATAGTAATACCATCATCATCATCATCATCCTCCTGCCCTTATCCCACTCTAAGCGGGGTCGGTACAACATGTTATAACCATGTCAAATGATTTGGCTACGTATTTTACGACCGGCCGCGTGCCTGACGTCAAATTACGTTAGTCGCCTTTTACGACACCTCGGTGAGAGTGGTCTATTCTACCTAGCCGGATATCAGACGGCGGAGTAGTTACTTTAGTAGTTTTTGTATAATATATTGTTTTAATCAGGAAGTTTAAGGAAATTGGTATTCTTACATTTACTTCACAGTACATCTACATATTTTTAGGAATGGAATTTTTGTGCATAAAGATATATTAGGTCTTATGCAAGCCTTATAAAGTGTCACTATATTGCAAGTTGTCAGTTTCTCAGTGTAACAGATTTCGGTGTAAGGGGGGCAGCTGCACGCCCATGTGTACTACTTTAGTAAAAACTGTACAAAAATCTATTTAGTAGATTTTGAGAAAATCACATACAGACAGACAGCTTTTGGGGAGTTTATTTCTTATTTTTTAAAGTATATATATATATATATCTATTTTGAAAAAGCAATGCTACGAGAATCGAAAGCCACCAAGACAAAAATGGACTTCTCGGTGATCCATTCAGAGACTAAAAAAAATAAAAATATCTTTCAACGCGTACAGCGTAGTGCAGTTATTTAGTATTTTATCACAAGCGATTTCATCGTCACGTGATTATGAGGTCTATCTCATTAATTAAAATTTATGTGCGCTAAAGCAGAGAGACGGTGACAAAGTATTTTAAAAATAATATATTTTTAATAATCTCGTAAATAATAGCTAAGAAAATGATTATAGTTTATAAAAATATTATATAATTACTTTTGCATTAGAGTATTCCTAACCATTACTTTTATAAATTATTGCAAGTGTTGTTTTTTTACTCTAAAAAGATATAGACGGCATAAGGTAGTCACAAAATTTATCTATTTATCTATAATTATTATAAAACAAAGTCCCAAAAAGCTGTCTGTCTGTATGTAATACATTTTCTCAAAATCTACTGAACGGATTTTGGTATGGTTTTCAACAAAAGATAGTGCAATACTTCTGAATGGTTTGGGTATATAGTACATATTGATATTATTTAAATTATGTTGAAAGGATCGCGCAATTGTTAAAAAACTTGCTTGCTGAGAGCTTTAGTCGCGTGCGCTGCGTAAACCAGCAGAGATACGCTAAAGTAATGTACTAGAGAATTGAAGATCTCCAAAAAGACTACAAAAAAGTCCGCGATAGCATGTCTCTATCTCTTATGGTTAATTCACAATAACTACTTTTATGTTTAAAATTTGAATTCTAGAAAGAAATTGTGACACGCTGATTTCGACGCAGGAGAAGCCGCTGGCACAGCTAGTATTTAATAAAATTATAATTGTTTCTATGTACGTAACACGGTAATTTGTTTTATTTGTCAATATTTCCATTACTTTGATATGTGATCATTATTAAACAATTAATAATTGCACCATTAAACGACAATTAAGTACGAAATCGTTAAGTTTATAATTATTATTATTTCCTACGCTCAAACTATGGGTATATTTCAATGGTGATTCGAACTGATTTTGTTTAAATAAAAAACTTTAAACATACGTCTTTGTAACAATGACTTGTACTTACTTATTCGGTGTTCCAATAAATTGAAATGTCATCGATGACTTTGCTGTCTGGGTCATTAAGGACATTAGGTCACTTCGGAATATCGTTTTGAACATAAATTTTGTTAATAAATCTATGTTATGTTGGCACTTAGGTAACAACACAACAGCTACAGATTCGATACTGTATAAATAATGAATTATTTTTATGACCATTTTTATCGAGTAAACGTGGTTTCTCCAATAGAGATAGAAAGAATTTGCCCAGCAGTGGGATAGAAACAGAAAACTAATTAACAACCTTTATATAATGAAATAATTGTATCAGTTCACGACGAACTCGCAAATCGACTCACCAGGGCGTTGCGAATTTTTTTTATGTAACGCACTAAGTAACTGTAACAGGTAATAAAACTCAATTTTTATGTTGCAAATTAACTAATAATAACGCTGTACTTACATTCAGAATTCACGTCAGAAATTTTTGTTAGACAATTCCGATTATTTATCAACTCTCAGGAATTTTAACTGCCAAGAAACCATGGTTGCTATAGGACGGGTTCGCTTTGTCTATACATTCATCGACACCAACCTCTAACTAAACAACAGGGAATCCAATAGTTGTTTCGAGTCTGAGGTTTTAAAAGATTAAGCTAATAAAATTTAATCTGAATAATGCTTGCTGACTGCCTATCACACTGATTATGCCATTGCCTCATTATCAGCTTAGCTGGCTTAAGTGGTTTTGTCGCCATTATTTGGTCGCTAGACTCATCGGTTCTTCGCCTACACGCAATGCATTAATGTGGGGTAAAAACTGGGGCAAGCTTTCTCCTCACACTGATTATGACAAAAAAAATAAAAGTGAAAATTTATCTTTAACTAACGTGAAATATTTTTATCTTTAACCCAGTCTTTAACCTAACAAATCCATTTAGTTAAACATTTATTACTCAATAAAACCACAATATTTGATTTTGTGAATGATTATCCACAACGGCTTTCGCATGCTCAGTTGTTTTTAATATCAGTAATAATTGATAAGGCGCCGCAAAAATCAATTTCAAACAACCTCTTTATACACGTGGAATATATTAAGCGCGAGGCCATATACTTTAAGAGTCACGAACATAGCACGAACTAATTAAACTAATCATCTATCTAGTTGGCAAATAGTGCGCATTAACATGCCAAAAACGGCAAAGACCACAAAAACGGATGCGTCGACAATATCGATAACATCCATCACAACACTATTCGAACTCAAAAGGAAGGGCATTCGGAATTAATAACCTCTTAAAATACTTTTTCCAACTTATTATCATATAAATAGGGTTGAAAGTTGTGTGAATTTTTATTAAAGCGAAACAGCTGTATATCTTACAATAGTTGCCAGACCCGTTAGATTACAAAAAAGGGATCTCGTTACGTCCCGTTTACAGACCATACCTGCTTTATTAAAAAAAAGAAGTTCATCTACCTGTGCACAGGATATCGCAATCAGCTGATTACTGTAACACTTGGTATTTAATGACTACTTTGTTCCGACCATTAACTACACGCTTTATTAAATTTCCACATATTAAATACATAGATGCAATTACAAACAACTAGGAATTACATTACAATGTACGATATTTCTAGTTATACGGTACTTTTTAAAATGGTTGTATTATACTTTGTACACTCATAAAACCTGTCAATTTAACTTTCTAAAATACGGGAACGATTCTGCAGTGCAGTTAATTTCTATTTTAAACACGATAATGTAGTGAAATCAAGGCATATGTTTTAACACATCTCGAAATATAACAAAGGGATTTACCTTTTTAGCAGCAAGCAAATTCGTCTAAACTCCACAGAAACACACCTGCGCTATAATATAACACTTCGATAATCGTGTCTTTTTCTCTTTAAATACATTATTGCACTGTTAACAATATGTCCGGATGCGTAAAACGCTGTCCAAATATGTTATTTAAAACAATAACTATTGTCGCGACGCGAGCGTCCAGTCACCGCCCGCTTTAGACAAGAACTAAAAAAAAAAATGTCAGCTGGGCGAAGTACGTTCTCATTGGTAAATCGATTGAAAACCTCTAGAGAGGTGCCTAACTTTGCTTCTATCTCACTCTATCTTGTTGCATCTCCCTCGCACGCGAACTAAGATTTCCATTTTCATCATAATCTCTATGCTTTTTGGAACAGTAAAAGATGTGATTTTGCGTTTTTGATATTAATATACATTTTTCGACATATTTAAAGCGATAATTCCGCTGGGATTTTCCATTTAGAATCATATGGAAAACAAAGAGATCTGTCAACAATTTACGTTGCTTTATTGACATTTATTTCAAGCGTTTTGATTGGCCCGTGCACAGCTGTTTTTGACGCCTGTTCCACATTTTGGTTAATTTCGTTATTTGCATGGAGATGGCAGTACTTACTCTACAACAACAAGTTAAACAAAATCTTAATCATTTCCATTTAATGTTAATAAAAAATATTTAATTAAACCCGTGTTTATTCCGATATAATATTTAGTAAAAGCCTTGCTGAGAAGGAATTCATAATAATAGGTCGATCGCTTGACTATGCCCTAAAAACCTTGTTATGACTAACAGATGAGCGTTGTCATAGTAACGATTATTGTTTATTGATATAGTGCAATATGGTGGTTCAATACATGTGTTTGGGTCGACGAAATTAACTTATTACTTCACCACATTAGAATGTTAATATTGTAAACTACAAAACACGAAATGATGTAAAATATGGTTCATAGCACCATTATTTTGTAAAAGAAACTAGTAATATCGCATTGCTAGTAATGGATGCTGATAATAATTATTTTTGAACATCTAAGTGTGAAAACTAACTCAAAAGCTTAATTAACCCTGGAAGAGAAAAACAGTTTGTTAGAGGTAATCGAAATGTAAAGATATTATTTACTTATTGATATAACTTGAAGGTAATCTTATGACTCAAGTTGTGTTTTTAATCTTAGCTGGCTTCTTTTATTTATCCTAGCTTTTCTTAAAATCTTACTAATCGTTGCTTAAAAACTATTTTACAGTATTAATTTAAGCATAGTGTGCTTGGCAGCAAGTGGTACTGTAGCAGAAAACACTACAGTATAGTGGTCTGAATATATAATCCTTTAGTAACCTACTATTGGTTTGAAAATTCTTAGAATAAAATGTCATTTTTTAAGAAATGACTGTAAGGCCTGGTTTAATTTTGATATTTTTGATATATTGCAACTACCAATACTAAGATGATACCTTAGATGAGATATTTATTTGGAGAAAGTTTAAGTTATTATGTACATCAAGTCGCTTTGACCAGCTTGGTAATTGCAAATATATTAATATGTTTTAGCTATGTTGAGCTGTGATAGTGTTTATGACTCTTTCGAGGTGGTCACGAGTTCAAACCCTGGGTAGGCACTAATGAGTTTAAGTTAACTTATAATTTTAACTTAAAACTTTTAAGTTTAACTTAAATACAGAGGTTAATTAACAATTCTTGGTACCAAATGGTTAAAAGTTTATCTATCATATATGTTTTTAAACATATGTACATAAAATATGGTAGTGATACTGAAATACCTTTCTGCTTGGTATGTTATGGTCTTGTTATCATGTAGAGCAAATTTGATACCAATGATCGAATGAACTAATTAATTCAAGTAAGGGCTTGTTAGGAGTAGTAACTAGGAAGTAGGTTAGAGAGGTAATTGGATGTAAAGTAGAAGTAAAGTAACAGCCTGTTACTATCTCCCAGTACTAGGCATAGGCCTCCTCTTTTCATTTTTTTGAGAGAACAGGTTGGAACTAAGACCTACGACGCTGCTCCAGGTTGCTGTAGGTTACATATATCCTCAGGATTTACCACACGATGTTTTCCTTCACCGAATAGCATGTGATAAATTGCAATTATCAATTAGACACATAAGTTTGAACAAAAAAACTCATTGGTGCCTGTCCGGAGTTTGAACCCGTGACCTCTTTGAAAGAGTCGCACGGTCTCAACAGCTTTTTAAAAGCGATAAATAATCATCATCATCCTCATCCTCCTGCCCTTATCCCACTCTGAGTGGGGTCTGCACATCATGTTACAAATATGTTGTCACATGATTTGGTTATATTTGTATTTTACGATCGGCCGCCTGCCTGACGTCAACTTACCTTAGTCGTATTTTACGACCTCTCGGTAAGAAAGAGGGTGGTCTATTCTACTCAACCGAATACCACACGGTGGGTCAACTTACCTTAGTCGCCTTTTACGACACCTCGGTAAGAAATGTGGGTGGTCTATTCTACTCGGCCGGATACCACACACAAAAAGCGATAAATTATGTGCTAATCATAATAAAAATATAAAATAAAATCGTTTTTGACAGATATATGTTTGTAGCATTTGAGTTTTATTTAAATAATATCCGCAACCATTTAAGTATTTATTGCCACTGTTAGTTTCTGTCGACCGCAATGATAACGTATCGACCTTTATCCCCCGTTACGACAAGTACACATGAGTCAATCTTAAACAATCTAATTAAATCTAATTTAAAAAAAAATAGTAATTATATCGTTTATTCAGAATTTTTTGGCCTCATTGGAATTTTTGTATGGTATTTGGTAAACAATAAGATTTGAATTCGATATTTTATCGTACTCCGATGAACTTAAAATATCGTAAGGAATCAGTAACGGCCTAATATCGTATGAAAGATTGTCGAAAGAATTATAAAGCTTGGTTGCAATTCTGTTTCGAAAGTTACTAAAAATGACCTCGGTTAAACGTAGGTTTATATAATCTATAGAATTAGACGTTACTATGAAATGATTTTGCTATATTGATATTGAAATATCAGAGTTTGTGATAATTAACGTGTGTAGTGCTCGTGTATTGTGGTGGCGGAGGTAAGGCATGTCTTTTTACGAAGTCTGCGTGCATTGGGTATGAGAACGGATAGTCCACTCTACATTAAGAATTATAAATATTTTCTATTTACTTAATCTCGGATTATAGCAAAAATACTTAATTGTCACTTTTTCTAAGATTATAATTGATTAATACAGAAGGACGAAAGGCAATAAGATAGCCTGAGGGATACTTATATAATATAATCCGTTGATAATAAGGGTATACTGTATATTTAGGTTAATAATCCGTTGTTGTTCGTACAACACATATTTATAAAATTATTTTTCAGATTGAATTAACTTTCATGCCGTGTGGTATCCGGCTGAGAAGAATAGACCAACTTCATTTCTTACCCCGTGGTATCATAAAAGGCGACTAAGGTAAGTCGACCCGCCGTTTGGTATCCGGCTGAATAGAATAGACCACCCTCATTTCTTACCGAGGTATCGTAAAAGGCGATTAAGGTAAGTCGACCCGCCGTGTGGTATCCGGCTGAGTAGAATAGACCACCCTCATTTCTTACCGAGGGGTCGTGAAATATGACTAAGGTAAGTTGATACCAGGCAGGCGGCCGGTCGCAAAATACGTAGCCAAATCATGTGACAACATGTTTGTAACATGTTCTGCCGACACCACTTAGAGTGAGATAAGATGAATAATGATGATGATGATTGAATTAACTTTTACTGAAACATTTATGAGTAAATACAAGAATATGTTTGTCCGTGAAACCTAAAAAGAGGTATCACAGAGAGGAAAAGGACACTCGGAGTGCTAGTTCCGGCACAGGCACGAGGCTGAGTGAGAACTCCGAAATGGATATATCCAGGACTGTGTCCTTAGAGAGTCTGGATGGCGTACGTACGCGTGCGCGCTCTAAGAAGAGAACAAGGGAGGAGACTGAGGACTCTGCGGAGTCGGATGAGGACCTTGGTGCAAAAAAGCCCGATATCAGGCCCTATCTGCGGGGTTCCAAAATGGGTCTAAAAGAGGCTCGCGATGCTGTGAAGCGTGGTGGCCTCTTAGAGGAGTTTTTACCAAACGAGAGATGTGGTGGTGAGGCAAGGTCCCGGACTTCGAAATCGGCTTCGACTAAGTCGGTTGATCGGCCGGTCCTGAACATGAGGGACCTAGACACTTCGAGAGTCTGTGACTCGTTATTTAAGAACGTGGAAACAATGAGGGTGACTGTAGGAAAGTCGAAGAACCTTAATGGAAAGTGCAGAGGGACTTTGAATATGGTCGCCCAAAGTATGGAGGAAGCTGCGAGGGCTCTTACCGAGAGGACAGAGTCCGAGGAAATCCGGCTTTTGAAAGAGGACAACGCCCGATTGACACAGGTGGTCAACAATCTCTCAGTAGAGAATACGACTCTAAAAGAGATCGCCAGTGCCAATAGGGAAACCGGGAAAGGGGTGGCTCCGGCTGACAGTTCACAGTCCGTGAAAGGCCTAACCATAGAGGAAGAATTGGTTAGGCTCAAAAACATGTTCACGGCGCGACTGGACAGTATGGAAAATCGCCTGCCTCCCGAAGAAAGAATACGACCACCGCTTGCTGCCGATAAAAGGCGAGCGGCAGCGGTCAAAGAAAAGGAAAGGGAGAGGGCTCTTCCAACGACCAAAAGAACAGGACGGGAACAGGCTCAAGTAGCTCGGGATCAGCGACCTGAAATCCGAGTTGTTGATCCTGTAACAACAAGGTCAGCAAACCCTAACATAAGGGACAAAAAGAAGGAGAAGAAGGCCGGCAAAGGAAAGAAAGGAGCCCAGCCCGAAAAACAGACGGAGCCCCGACTACTGCCGCCAGCCCCCGCTTCTATGAGCGATGGCTGGAACGTGGTGGCTCGGAGAGGGTCAAAGAAGAAGTCTGCTTCGGTGCCTGCTACCGAAAAAGGGCTTGCGGTCACCACAACTAAAGGACAGCCAAAGCGTGGGGGTAAGCTCAAGACCCCGCGCTCAGCTGCAGTCGTGGTGACTCTTGATAGGGAGGCCATTGAGAAGGGCCTCTCCTACAATGATGTACTGACCCGGGCTCGACGCCATGTTAACATGGACGAACTGGGTCTGGAGGGTGGTATGCGGTTGAAAATAGCTGCCACCGGGGCCCGAATGTTCGAAATCTCTGGGCCCTCCAAAGAGCAGAAGGCGGGAGCCTTTGCTGGACGGCTCCGCGAACTTTTCATGGAGGAGCCGGCGGTGCGTGTCACTACGCCCACAAAATGCGCTGAATTGCGCATCGTGGGCTTGGATGACACTGCTAATGAAGGTGATGTAGTTGTCGCCGTCGCTCGGATCGCGGAATGTCCTTATCAGGACATTCAGACCGGGGTGATTCGCAGGGCTGAGGGAGGTCTAGGCTCCCTCTGGCTTAAAGTCCCAGTGGCGGCGGCCAAGAAGGTGGTGGCGGTGGGACGAGTCTTGGTGGGTTGGGTTTCGGCCCGAGTCCACCTGCTTGAGGCGCGCCCACGCCGTTGCTTCAGGTGCTTAGAGAAAGGGCACCTGCGAGCGGAGTGTAGTTCGGCAATTGACCGCAGCGATGAGTGCTACCGCTGCGGTCAGAACGGCCACAAGGCCCAGTCTTGCTCGGCGGCTCCGCATTGCGGGAGTTGCCAACGAGCAGGGCTGAAGGCCGATCATCGGGCGGGGAGCGGGCAGTGCAAGGCACCGCCCGTTCCTAAGAAAAGGGGAAGAGTAGGTGATGGCCCAAGGGTCCCCTTGCCACCCACTGCCGGCCTGGCTCAAACTACCACGAGCCAGGCGATGGAGGAGCCTATGGAGGTCGCCAAATAATGGACACCATGAGATTCCTCCAGGCGAACATCAACCACTGTGCCGCGGCTCAGGATTTACTTTTCCAAGCCTTGGCGGAGCGGTTGGTGCACGTAGCCGTGGTCTCCGAACCATACTTCGTACCGTCGGGTGAAGAGTGGGTTGGTGACCATGATGGAGTGGTGACCATTGCGTCTAGGGCTGCAGTCGGCTCCCCAGCCCTGGAGCGCGTGCAGAGGGGACACGGTTACGTCTCCGTTAAGATTGGAGACGTATCCGTAGTCGGGGTTTACTACTCGCCAAACAAATCATTCGCTGACTTTGAGCTCTTCATGGCTGAAGTCGGCGATTTGGTGAGTAGGCTACGCCCCGGAAAGGTCCTGCTGGCTGGAGACCTCAACGCAAAATCCGCTGCGTGGGGGTCTCCTGTAACGGACGTCAGGGGAAGCTATTTGGACGGTTGGTTGGCCTCGACCGGGATGGTCGTCATGAACCGGGGGACGGCTGACACATGCGTGCGTTGGAATGGCGGTTCCAAAGTTGACGTTACTTTTGTTGACGCCGCCATGTCACGCTGTGTTAGCAACTGGGAGGTTATAGTGGGTGTGGAATCACTGTCGGACCATCGATATATATGGTTCGAAGTGTCCGCACGCCCCACTCCCATTTCCCCTCGGTCGAGAAGACATGCGGGCCCTCGGTGGTCCGTCAGAAAGATGGATCCCGAGTTCCTCGTCGAGGCCGCAATCGTCCAGGCGTGGGTGGCAGGGCCCATGGGGGAGGATGTCGCCGCGGAGGTCGAGAACCTCCAGCGGCGGATGTCGCTTGTCTGCGATGCCAGCATGCCGAGGGTGCGAAGCACAGGGCCGGCATGCGGGGTGTACTGGTGGACGGAAGAGTTGGCACGGCTGCGCGACCAGTGCGTGGCCGTGCGCCGCCAGTACACTCGGTACAGACGTCGCAGACAACGCGACATCGAGGAGGAGAGGCGCCGCTATGAGGTATATAAGGCTGCCCGAGTCTCCCTGCGGATAGCCATTCGGATGGCTAAGGACAGGGCCCACAAAGAGCAAGCCGAAGAGCTTAACCGGGATCCTTGGGGGAGGCCATACAAAGTGGTGCGAAAGAAATTTCGCGCCCGCGCTCCCCCCCTTACCGAGAGCCTTCGGCCGGAGTTCGTGGAGACAATCGTGGAGGCCCTGTTCCCGCAGGGACCCGAGCTCGATCCGCCTCATATGGCGCCTCTCGAAGAGGAAGGTACTGTGCAGGATGCTCCGGGGGTGTCAGAGGGTGAACTAGCGGAGGCGGTGAGTCGCATGAGAGCGAAAAACACCGCCCCTGGTCCCGATGGTATTCCTGGCCGCGCCTGGGCGCTTGCCTTGGGCCCATTGGAGTCGGGGCTCAGGGCGACGTACAGTGCCTGCCTCGAGAGAGGACTGTTTCCCCGTAGGTGGAAAATGGGGAAACTGGTCCTGCTCAGAAAGGAGGGAAAACCGGCCGATGCACCCTCCGCGTACCGGCCGATTGTCTTGCTGGACGAGGCGGGTAAGCTACTTGAGCGTATTGTGGCCTCCCGCATCGTCCAGCACCTCCAGGAGGTGGGGCCTGATCTCAGTCGCCTCCAGTGCGGATTCCGCCGGGGCAAATCCACTCTCGACTGTATTGAGGGAGTGAGAGTCCTGGTGGAGGAGGCGACGGCCAAGCGCGAGGTGGTGTTGGCGGTGTCATTAGACATCGCCAATGCGTTCAACACCTTGCCTTGGAATGTGATCAGAGAGGCCCTGCGTTTCCACCGTATCCCCTTGTATCTGCAGCGTGTTGTCGGCGATTATTTGGCTGACCGCGCTGTCGGATACCCGACGGCTGGGGGTAGGTGGAAAGAGCGGAGGATGTCGTGCGGTGTTCCGCAGGGGTCAGTCTTAGGACCCCTCCTGTGGAACATCGGCTACGACTGGGTGCTGCGTGGTGAAATGCTCCCGGGAGTGCGTCTGTTTTGTTATGCAGACGACACTCTCGTGACTGCCCGCGCGAGCACACATCGGGAGGCCCGTATACTGGCGACCGCGGCCACAGCTCATGTCGTGGCCCGGATTCGTCGGTTGGGTCTGGGGGTGGCCTTGGAGAAATCCGAGGCCATTTGTTTCCACAGGCCTCGGATGGCGCCCCCAGCGGGCTCCCGGTTGATGGTGGGCGGGACGTCCGTTGGAATCTCAGGTAATTTACGGTACCTGGGATTAATTCTCGACAGCCGATGGACGTTCGAGGCCCACTTCCGGCGGCTCGCCCCGAGATTAAAGGCGACCGCCGGAGCCCTGAGCAGGCTCCTCCCGAATGTGGGAGGGCCAAATGCAGGCTGCCGGCGCCTTTATGCCGGAGTGGTCCGATCAATGGCCCTGTACGGCGCTCCCATATGGGCGGAGCGGCTGACCGCCAAGTCCCTGCCCCTGTTGCGCGGGGCGCAGAGGATTGTGGCGATCAGGCTAGTGCGGGGCTACCGGACCATCTCTGGCGAGGCGGCCTGCGCCTTGGCCGGATCTCCTCCGTGGGATCTAGAGGCCAAGGTGCTTGCTCAGGCCTACCGCCACAAAGTTGAAGCCCGTACATCGGGGGGAAACTCTGCGGTGGTAGAGGTAGATTGGCGGAGAGCAGCTCAGTTGGAGCTCCTCCGCCAATGGAGGCGGCGGCTGGAATCGCCCAGCGCAGGATTCTGGACGATTTCAGCCATCCAGCCCATTCTCCAGGGCTGGGTCGCCAGGAGGCATGGGGTCCTCACCTTCCGCCTGACACAGGTACTTTCCGGACATGGTTGTTTCGGGGGGTATCTGTGGAGGGTGGCCCAGTGCGAAGCATCTGGTGTGTGCCACGAGTGCGGCGCTGAGTCTGATACGGCGCTGCACACCCTCGCGGACTGCCCTGCTTGGGCGGTTCAGCGGGCGAAGCTCGTGGCAGAGGTGGGGCACGATCTCTCCCTGCCCACTGTGGTTCGTGCCATGGTGGACAGGGAGGCATCGTGGGCAGCGATGGCCTCCTTCTGCGAGGATGTTATCTTGCGGAAGGAGGCGGCGGGACGGATCCGGGAAGTCGAGTCTTTGGATCCGATCCGCCGCAGGCGAGCGGGGCGCAGGCGACTCGCCGAAGTCCGTCGCATGCCGCCCTAACGGGGACCTCCGAGCGTTCCGAACGGGGTTAATCGGACGCTCGCTGGAGTTAGGTCCCCGAGGCGGTCGATGCATCTGGTGCTCCCGATGCATCGATTAGCGGAGGGAGGGGCCACTGCTTAGAGAGGCCCCGACCCGGAGGTGGCGCTCTCCGGGGTACAGAGCTGCTGCTGGAGGGGATGGGGGTAATGTGTCCAACGATACCCTATCCCCGCCACTAGCAGCGTGGAGGAGCACTGTCAGGTTTTTAGTCGGTGCGAGTCCGACATACCCACTGCTCGTCCCCGTCGGGCGGTGATGACCCATAACGGGATTTCCTGACATAAAAAAAAAAAAAAAAAAAAAAAAAAAAAAAAAAAAAAAAAAAAAAAAAAAAAAAAAAAAAAAAAAAAAAAAAAGGTATCATGCTAGTTCAGATTGTATACTGTTAAAATATCGTCACATCTTTTTTACTATATTAAGTAATTGAGCTTCTATTAACAATGAACAATTAATAATAATAAATTAATACATAACTAAGTTTATATTTATGAAAATATATAATATTCGTGGTTTATTAAAAAAAGTATAAATTTTCCATGCAAAGTCCAAACAATTATAATTTAATTTACTATGGCACATACCTACAATTATTAACATGATGATGCTATAATTTTTTTTTGGAAAACTTTAATTTCTACAATAAAAAGAAACAATTTGAAATGTTTTAATGTTTATGTTTTTAATTATGTTCATACCTTTACAAAGAATTCAAATGTAGAATGATAATATTGTCACCCTAGGTTTGGTTTGATCTTAGACAATAATAATCTGACCTTTTCCTCATAAAAACATATCTGCATTCAGTCGTAGTAGGAACTTATCCCCGAATAGTAAAGTCAGTTCTTAAAACAATGCGTGTATTTTTGTTTGCGGCAGTTCTTGTGTGGTTATGGAAAGTCAAAGCCGAACATTTAGTGGTCGGTAACATCGCAGCTCGGACTGTGCTGGTTCACGAAGATTTAGTCACGTACAACCCTTTTCCATTCAGGAAACGAGTGAAGACTTATTTCTATAGTGATCCTCAAAACAGACCGATAAAAGTAAATTTTATATTATTTCTCTATTCAAAAGTTTAACTATATACATCATTATGCAACACAAGTCATAAAGTCCAACATCTTATCTAAATTACTGGATTTTTGCTATTCTGATTTAATAGACTAGGGATGATGTTATGCTTCCATCGACGGCCGCGTTAAATCGCCAATAGTGATCTATCAAACCTTGTCTGTAGATCATTCAAAAAAGTCGAATGTGCTAAAAGCAGATAACTTTGCTAAAAGAAACTAATAATAATAAATTTATATAAATAAAAATTATCTTTAAATATATTGCTAAGGTCAGAACAGCTGTACCAATTTTTTTTTGTTGAGTTTTTGTTAAAGCTCGATATAGTTTTCTATGAAAAATGACAAGGAAAATCAAGAATTTTGTTTTTCCGTTATAAATTTCCCGTTACGGAAAAACACAATATACAACGGCTAAAGTTTGCTGGGTTATGTAGTTAGTTATAAATAAAAAACCTTTTATCCCTTCCAGGGCATTCAAGCAATAGACACACTACACAGCAATGCTTCAATAACTATAACTGCTGGTGGACTCGGCCAGCCTTTTGTGAATTTACGGATGAAGAGCGAAAGAAGCAGGGGACTCGGCTACAACATAGGGATATATGTCAGCCCAGAATTTAAATAAATAGAATTTGTTATTAATAGCTAATTTAAGTGTCTGTTCTTCTAAACATATCGGTTGCGTTATAGTATTTCCTGTTTTTACATATACAATCGTTTCTTTTAAGTTATTTACGTTAGTCTGAAATATGATCAAGTTTATTTAAGATTACTTTATAAATAAAAATAGATTCAAACCTTTAGTTTTATGTCTTCTTATGACTGTAGTCATGTCTGTTTCATTTTTGATTGCATTTAAAAATCGCTTTCTCCGTAAATCTTGGAAGCCAATAAAATACTGTAGCAATTTGAAAAATCCTAGAATGGAAATTCGAGGAAAGGCGTATATAAACCAAAGCCCCGTACTAAATTCATCCCAATCGATGTTTAGTACAAATGTAGATAAATGCATTTGCTGAAACTTCTCTTATTTTTCGTATTTAAACTTTGGCATCAGCAAAAGATACAATGTTAGACATGTGTACTGTATACTATGGGCCTCATAAGAAGGCTCAGAGTCGCTCAGTGAACTATGGAGCGATATTTGCACGGAGTATCTCTACATGAAAAATGATGATCCGTACAAGAACCAGAGTTACCCACATAGCTCAGCGTGTCGCGTAGCAGAAGTAGTGATAGGAGGGAGGAGGCACATAGCGCGGAGAACCGATGGGCGTTGGCGTCTAAAGGCGTTTGAATAGCGACCTCATACCGCTTGGGTAGACCCCTACGAGATGGACTGAGGAAAGAAACTTCATAAAGGAACTGCTGGATCCAAATGGCACAAGATCGTGTGGTGTAGAGATTTCATGGGACCTATGTCCAGCAGTGGACATCCATCTGGTGACAAAGAAGATACTGATGAGACTTCGTATTACTTTTTTCAACATCTGATGACAGAGTTTTCTTATGAGGATTTTAGTTAACAATTGGTAATAGTAAAAATTATTTTACATCCGCGATACAATAAATACAAAATATATATAGTGATTTAGCACTATAGTGGACTATCCCTTTTTCCATACTCTTTAGAGAATGGAAGAGAAAAACATGTTGTACCGACCCCACTTAGAGTGGGATAAGGGTAGGAGAAAGAAGAAGATATATTCTATTAACTGTATCGCGGATTATAGCAAAATATTTTTTATTTATTACTTTTGTATAATGGATCTCCGCAAAGTAACGCCTAATTCTATCATCATTCTCCTGCCCTTACCCCACTCTAAGTGGGGTCGGAACAACATGTTTTAAACATGTTTTATGCATGTAATGGTATTAAATAAAACAATGCCCAAAATATATTATCAATATAATATAAAAGAACACATTCAAATTGTAATATTTACGTTGCAAAGCTTCCAATAACAAGTATAATATATCACGTACAAAAACAGAACCAATTATCATAAGTTTATCATCAACGCCCTCCATCTTACTAAACATGGCGGCTTTAACCATGTAAAAATTTGTATGCAATCTCTATCTATAAATTTTGAACGTGAGATTACTAATTTTAGCGGCCGTGCATTTAATAGCGTTATGGAAATTAGCTCCTAAATTTGGCAAGCATTACTTAAAATATATCCATTATGAAACGAAAGTAACACACAGGGTATGCAAAAAAAGGTACATGTGTGTTTATACTATAAAGACTTTTTATCGGATTACTGGATTTGTACAAGTCGGTATAAACCCAAAACACAAGCATCTGTTTTTTTTAGGTCCGGGAACATAAGTTTTTTTTCTTAGTTTTTAATACCCTTTGCACCACGAACTACACCGAGGGACGCAGTTAGTCTTCCTTTATATAAAAATGAATGTTTGTCTGTACCTCCTTTATAGACTCCGAAGCCGCTGGACTGATTTTAAGAAAATTTTCAGACAATCTTTAGAATGAACTAACAGATCCTTTTGACAGTTTTGAAAATTTGACGACGATCGGAGCATTTTCTTTAAATGTCGAGTTCTGTTTCGAGAGGAATTCCAAACCAGACTGAGCCACAGCAACGCGTGTCCGGACAGCTAGTTAATACTTAGCGACTTATGAAACTAATTGATATGGTATCTTTATATTTAATTTATTTCTCGTGTGGGGGACATTCGAAAAGCTAATTACTAGCAACGTAAACGCAGAATTCTACAATGAAATCGTTATCGATAGCCTTACTTAATGAGAATACACAATCCAAAAATTAATTACTACACGATTTTTATTATAAGAAACAAATAAATATATGGGACACGGTTATCCGTCCCTAAAATAAATTAGTACTTGTGTTATTACACACATCTGATTAATATACATATATATAATTTCCAATAAATATATACATATTACCCAAACTCGGAAAACCCAAAAAAATGTTTGAAGAAAATGTCAGTCTAATGATGAGTATATTATCTCTGTAATGTTCAATGGAATGCGTTTGCATCAGAGATCTTATCGTGAACCCACCAAGTAAGGGCAAAAAATCTATAGTCAAATAAATCCATAACTTATTGTACTTCACAAATTACAAACAAATATTCAAATTCTTTCATAGTCTTATCAATTACTTATCATCAAAAGTAACCTTATATAGCTTATAGAGGCGTATGCTCAAATTTTATATTGTGAATATTGTAGCGGCATGTTACAATCCCACAGCTGGGATAAGGCCTTTTGAGTTTTAAGGGATAACTCATGATTGCACTGAAGCAATTTACAAATAATAGTTTTTTTCCCTTCTTGACCAAATTATCTCTTAAGAGCAAATAAGAAACCTTGAATTCAATTGAACGATTTCTAACTGTTATTTATTATTTCACATTGTAATAGAGACAACAATTTCAAATGATTTTGTGACATTACTTTTAAAAGTTATACCCTCCTTTCTGCTGTCTATATCAAATAACTTTACTAGTTGAGTAATTTTACTTAAAGATGTAAAACAGTGTTTTCCAATATGGGGTCAACGGCCCATAGCGGCAATTTCATTGTAGGCTTGAAAAGAGACTATCTCTTAAGATGATGGCACACAGAACTTTCAAACAAAAATTGTATTTTTAATCCATAAGCATATGGTTATATCCATAACCATAGTTATAAAATGTAGGACATCCTATAGCCATAAGGTACATTTTTATTTAATGTGAATAATTCATTTGTAATAAAGAATAAAGCCGTACTAAAGGATATATATATTTTAATTTTACTAATAATTTTAAAGCTTACTTAGTCGTAAGAGGTCTAATATTTCAAAACATCCTTTTTTCTTGAGAATTAAATACATTCATTGACCATTATGTCGTGAGTTATAAATTTTTTCCTTTAAAAAAAATGGAAAGCCCTCATCTACAATTGAATTGGAAATTGTAAATATTAAAAACGTGTTAAAATTTTATGATACTCCGGGCATCGATCCGAGTTTTCTGAGCAAGTGAAAACGCTGACTCAATCAGATTAGTCACAGTTAAAAGTATCTTTGTCTTAATGGAATAGGATTCTTGTTTAAGTGCCTCAACAATAATATAGGTATCATACAGTCTTATAGAAATTAAAATCATTTAGTAACACCTATTATATAGGTCAGTGTTTCCCAACGTGGGGCCCACATCCCAGAAGGGGGCAATTCGTTTTTTAAGGGGGGGAATAAAAGACAAATTTGAAAATGGAATAGACAAGAGTGCAGCACTTTTGCTCCGGGCCATTTAAATGCAAAGCCAGTTTTCCAAATATAACGAAAAAACTTTCTTTAATAACTACGGTATAACTATTAGGTATAGTTTTAATTTAACATATTAAAATACTTTGTGCACCGTCCTTTATACTCCTTGTCTCAGTTTATCTCTTAAGTAAGGTTGCCTGTAAGAGATTACTATTAGTAATAAGGCCGCCTATGCACTACTTAAAATTATTATTAAGATTTTCTGTATCGTTATCTTTACTCTGTCTTTTTTCTGTATCATTGTGTTACATTCTTCGTCTTTTGTGCAATAAAGTATTTTTATTATTATTATTTCAGTCTCTTAAGTGAATAAATAAATGATTTATAGAAGCAGGCGTTACTTTTCGGAATTCCATATTACAGAAGCTATAACAGAATTACTTTGCTATAATTATGCATTACAATTTTGGCGTTCAGCCTATCTTCCTGATGATGCTTCGGTTTCGGGGCGAAACGATTGTCGAGATTTTGGTGGTGGTTGTATGTATTGCTTGTGTGCATTGTTGCTGTTGGAGGCGTCTTGGGATGCATGTGGTGACTTCTCCTGCATGTGTAAGGTACGCGAATTTTGCCCGCTTCAAACACATTAGCTTTGCATGCATTCGCTTAACCCGATTATAGCAAAGTAGTTCAGTTATAGTTTCCGAATAAATAAAATTTTAATATTAAAAGTTATGAATGTTACATAGAGGGGCATAAGGATTCCTTTTCCTTCTGTCACAAAGGTTGACTGGAAAAGATCCATTTTAGGGATTTGTACATGTGCAATTCTTGTTTCTCTTTCTCTTTTCTAACTATATGAATGTACAATAAAGATATAAATAAATAAGAATTTTAGAAAGGCTAAGGTGGGGTGTGGCACACAAAACGTTGGGAAACACTGATATAGATAGTGTTTTGAGCGACCATCAACGCACAAATTATGAGCCCATTGTCTTTTATTATTTTCTCCTAGGAGCATGACCCATTCACGGTGTACCAGCAGAAGAATGCCATGAGGACCCGAATAGCCCTCCTGGGTACCTGCAATCACTGCTCCTCCTCCTGAACCTCTCCTGGATCCTGCACCTTGAAATTCAAACAATTTATATATATTAAAGAGACAGTATATGTATTCATTATACTGGCCCGTTGGCGCAGTGGGTAGTAACCCTGCTTTCAACTCCGCGAATCGCGGGTTCGATTCCCACCAAGGGCCAGCATTTTCTATAAACAATTTGTTGGTTCTTCGAGCCTGGTTGTATATTTGTATTTAAGTATGTAGTTAAAATTATATATGTAGTATATTTAACAGTTGTCCGACACCCATAACACAAGTATTAAGTTACTTATTTCAGGGATGGTTAACCGTGCATGCAATTCTACCATATATTTATTTTTATAATAAAACTTTGGGGATTGGCGACCGTGTGTAAGTGTCCCATATAGCTATATGTATGAAAGAACGGATAGTCCACTATACGTTTAGCATTATATATATTTTCTATTCACTTTTGTATTATGGATCTCCGCAAAGTAACACCTAACGCTATAATAATTGTTTCGATTAAATCTACATTTTTCGACACAAAACGCAGTAGCTGTGTAGCATACAACAATCAATTTCTCACCTCTACTTCTTCTCTGGCTCTCACTGGCTCTAACTCGATAGCCGGGTCAGCTGTAGCTTCGGCTAAGTTGGTGACAGACTTAGACTTGAAACATTGAAAGTCCACGTGTCTGCTCTTCGCCTCCTCCTTTTCCCAGGACATGTGGATGAATGGCCTCTGCACGTAGTTATAGATGACTTCAGCCCGACCTCCAGGCCGCTTGCGGACCTTCTCTTTATACGTGGGGTAACCTTCGACCCCTAGGCGAATTTTCTTAAGCCCACGCTCTTTCATTACTTGCTTGGCGACATCTCTGGAATATAAAAGGTTTATAATTAGTTGTCAATATTATATAAAAAAAAATGGCTATATACTATACACAAAAGTCATAAGTGCAAAACGAGGGGCTCATTTCATAATCAACATATCTTCCAGCCAAGGTATCTTCAAGCCAAAGCAAGGAAATCATTCAGAAAAGAGAGTAAGGGACAAAAGCTTAGGTTGAAAGGAAGTAAGGAAGGTAGAAAATTAAAAAAAATACTTCATGAGTCATTAAGATGAGTCTGTATGAGAAAATTAGGTGATGATGATAATACGAAACAGATAAAACTTGAAGAGAAAGAGAACTTTAAGGCAAGGGTGCCAAAGTCGCAGCAACATTCAGCACGAGCAGCATAAAATAATAATTATACTATAATAGGGCAAACATTGTTTTGCCATAAAAATCATTTCTAGTGTACCTCATTGACATACATACATATTTTTTTTTAATTTAATTTTGTCATAATATTCTAACTAGATAATTTTATTGTTAAGCTAATAAATAGAATAATTATTGTTTTATCGACAGTCCACTTTTTTTTTCTTGTCATTTTGTATTTATAATTGTAAATTTTGAAAGAATGTACGAAAGAAATTGAAACTTAAATTTGCATACTGTATAACAGTAAAATATGTTTGTGCCTCATATAATGTCAACATCTCTGATTATTACTCATATTCTGGCAAATATTTTAGGGGTGGAGAAGCCTTAGGGTATAAAAAATAGATAGTAGTCGATTCTCAGACCTACCGAATATGCATATTGCATTATGCATTGTGCTGCCCACCTAAAGTTAAGCATTGTGTTTTGTCCCAAGTTAGCTCTTGAGTTTGACACTCTTGCTATAGGTTACGATAAAATAAGAGAAAAGAACATTTTGAATGTAAAAAAGAGGTATAGAGGGGGAGGGTTACCGGTTCTCGATGTACTTGAAGAAGCGGTACAGCGGAGTGGATAGCACCGTCTGACTGTACTCGTCACCCATCTGCGGGGGGTATTCCTCGTCCCACTCCACGGAGTCGTCATCAAGCAGCACAACCACGTGGCACTCCCGATCGCCACGCTCCGCGGACTCCACCATGAGAGGCAGAATGAGACGCTCCAAGAAGCACTCGAACTGGCGACGAGCACCCTCGTTTGACAACTCGTGAAGAAGTCCACGAAGATTCTGAAAACAGTTTTTTTCTGTAGATTTGGATATTCGATTATCCTTACTAATATTATAGATATATATATATTCACAGATGCATATGTGAAGAACGAAATACATGTATATTATGCAGTGTAGTTTGTTATTTCCTTTTTTATTTATTTATTTTCTTTAAGATAAGCATCTTATAATATATAATATATAACATATATATTATATAGTGTATAAGAGATATAAGAATATGTTGAATAGTTTTAGTTGCTAAATATTAAGAGCTCGTAAGCATGTCCATTACGTCCCATTAGGTCCACCCTGAAAACCAGCTTTGCAGCTTCGCTGCAATATTCGTGCTGGGGTTGTACCTATATATGACCCTCATTTTATTTTATTCCTTTTTATTTGTATTTTGGTTAAATAAAAATTATTCCTTCTTTCTTTCTTACCAACTGCACCAACGGGCCAGTAAATATACGGAGAGTAGGGATTATAAATGTTGTAAACCAAATCTTTCTACCTGACATCTAACGGTGTTCGCGTCGAACGGCACGAGGAGGTAGTCGCAGGCCTCCCTCAACTCCTGCACGGACACGGTTGGCGGACACCGGATTGTACCCCCGCGGTAGTACTCTAGGATGGCGCGAAACACTGTCGCCGATATACCCTCGGCCACCTCGTATTCCCCGCGCTCATTTGGATGTGTGAACTCTATACCTGTGACAAATGAAAAAAACGAGTGTGCATCATGACTGAATTAAAACCGCTTTACGTTTAAGTTATTATTGTACTAAAATGGCAAAACTATAATTGTGTTTCGAATATTATTATACACTTCAAACCACAAATGATTCTCATACTTATTCAAGGTGTGGAACACTAACCACAAGTTGAATTTCTCTATTTATTGGTCTCTTTTGAAATCAAGCTGATGTTTGCATGGCTTCCATATGGTTGTATACACATAACAGTTACTTGTATATCATAGTGTTAGTAATAAAATAAGTTATTAATAATTAGTGATAAAAGATGGCCTATATATTCGAGATTTTAAAATAGTACATACAACACTTGCCACTTTCACGACAATTTTTTTTGACAAAGGGTCACTATTTAATGTAATACGATAAATAAATACTACTCGTGTTCCAACACTAACGCCAAAACAATATTATTGATGGTATGGTGAAATAAAATGAAACGGAATAAACGATTGTAACACTTTTATTAGAACTACAGTAAATGCTAAAATTGCCCAGTTTCGGCTCTACATCGTCTCAAAAAAGATCGCCTTTGCACAGTTATTTAAATTTATTTCGTGTGCTACTTCAATGATCCTTTGCCAAAGTTCAATTATGTTTTCAATGCTTTTTGCGTAAACTACATTTGTTAAGTAAGAATATTTGAAAACACTTTGTATTTGTGTATGCAAATGGGCCTCAACATCTAAAAAAAAATAAAAGAATATTTATTATGGAATGGAAAATACTAATTGATGAATTAAAATTATTGTAAAACTAAAAAACATTGCTACACTTCAAGTGACAAACAAAGAAATAAGTAATGAATAATGAATGCGGAACTTACCAGAACTGAACATTCTGCCTAACATTGTGTTAGGATGTGCTGTAAATTGGGCGGGATCCACCACGAAACGGGTATTTTCAACCACTAACGTGATCCTATCATCACATAATACATTCTTCTGGATATTTTTTGATGGCTCTTGGGTTGAAGTAGAAGGAATGGCTGCGTTCGTAGCTTGGTTCTTAGGTGGCATATTTGATGGAATTCGTCTAATACCAAGTCCGTTGCGTTTAGAGAGACGCTTGCGACGCTCTTCTACGTCTCTACTATATTCTTCTGTATCACTACTGCTATCTGGATAAAAAAAAGACCTTCTTGGTTCTAGCATGGCCCCTTGGCCTTTCGCTTGAGTATCGGACATGGGCGCTCGCTCGTGACGAGCCCTCACATCACGCTCGATGTTCTTTTGCCTCCGCTTCAGCGATGGCTTCAAAAATTTTTTGGGTTTCGTGATGAAATTATAATTTTTGATGTAATTTACGAAACGTCCAACTCTCTCCAATTTTTGTATATAAAAAAATTATGAACGTGAAACGTCATCTAATTTTGACAGAGGACGTTAAACTTAAAAACAATTTACACTTTACAAGTTGAAACATAATAAATGCATAGAGAAATAGAAGTTAGTAGAACGTTCGAATTATTATAAAAAATAATCTGTGGTGTAAAGTGTAAAGCTTTACAATAAGCAAAAATGTACACTATCGTGTAGTAAAGATTTCTTTAAGAGAACTAGTTTTAGCGGTAGAATTTAGTTTTATCGTTTATTTCGTCGTTTTTCGAAGAATAAACTAAAAAAACTAGTTTTGACACGCAGTGCAGAGTATAATGGTAAGTTGTCTGTGTATCAGAGAAAATACGAGATAAGATGGACAATATTAAACAAAGGTAAAATTTTATACAGAAGTAGGTACCTACATCTCGCTTTATATGACAAATGTTTTATGTAACGATTATAATTAAATACTATATTTTGGCGTAAAAAATAAAAAAAATCAATTGTGAATATTAAACATAGAGTTATTATATGAGTAGGGAATCAGCCTGTGTCCATAGAAAAAAATGAATGAATGAATCACACCAAGACCCTGATTTTTTTAATATAGTATAGGACATTTCATAAATTAAACTAACAGACTTTTTGTAGTAAAATAAAAATCTTTATTTCCCACTTCACAGATATTTGTGATACAGCTAGCAACACTGCTAATGTTCTGCGATAAAATATCAGTACCTTATAGGAATTGTCTCGTATTTTCACATAGAGCCTGTACACAAGACTTATTAATTTACCAAATTAGTGTTTAAGGTATGAATATCGCTATTGCAATTATATGGTACCTATTAACCTGCAGTTGCATGTTTATTGTAGATGCGTTGATATCTTCCTTTTTTTATAAAAAAGATAGAAAGTCTTGGCATTGGGATAATAAAAAACTATTATGTTACTTCATTAATGGGTTAACCTGAATCAAAAACAAAGATAAGTTTTTTATAGAAGGAATTGTAGGAAGGTTTACTGTAAAGGAACTATTACAATGATCAATACAAATATCATATTAACATGTTATACTTATTTTTATTGCAATTTATTTAGGATAACAATGTTGGCAACCTGCAAAATTTTCAAAGCCACTTTTTTCTATTTTGTACAGTTCAAGACGTCCACCTTCCTGTCTTCTTTATCCTCACTAGTGATTAAAAAATATATCCGAGTATTAATCTGCAAAAAATATATTAACATATTATCTCATAGTATAATAGCAAACTAAGTTATATAAGATGTCGTGGTATCTATCTTCCGATGATGCTTTGTTATGAGGTGAAACGATTGTTGAGATTGAGGTTGTGAATGAGTGCAGTAGTGTGGTGGTGGTTTGTAGTGCAAATGCTTTACGAATCCTGCATGATGATAACAAGTCTTGCAATCCTGAATATTATTCGTATTCATACCTTATGCATGCAGGATCTACACTTAGCATTAAGTTGATTCACTCTAATTGCACCAATAAATTTTTCTGATAAAATTTGTGTCTCTTTGATAATTGCAATTTATCATATGCTTTTTGGTGAAGGAGAACATCGTGAGGAAACCTGCATATCTCTAGACTTCTGGTGATATGTTTAACCTACCAATCCGCATTTGAGCAGTGTGGTAGGTCTTAGCTCCAATCCTTTTCTCAAAAAAGGGAGAGAGGATGCCTATGCCTATGTCCAGCTGAGGAATAGTAACAGACCGCTACTCCCATCGCAGACTACAGGAAAATTATTCACTATTTTTTGGATTATGGAACTCTGCAAAGTAACAGCTTATTCTATAAATTATGATATCCAGTTGGTACCTAAATAACCTGTAGACAGAATGCTAGGCGGGTGCTGGCACGGGCTGTCCGAGCAGCCCTGCACTCACTGGCGAGCCAGCGCTCGGCGCAGGTGCCTCTTTGTTGGCGCGCTGCCTCTCTGATCTCACTTTATCCCCACTCATAATCGCTTTTATATCATCAGCATCTAGGGTTTCGTACCTGTGGACGAGTAAGAACCATATATTTAAAATGTATGTTAAAATTTCACATAATTTTCACACAATATCAGAAATACAATATCGCCCCGCCACATCAACACAGCATAGAATATTTCGATACTGTATATTAAGTGAACTAATCTGAGACCAAACTGCATTGATGTTGCACTCAAGAATCAAGTATAAATTTTTTAGACATGCACAATATATTATATATGACATGAATAAAGATAAAGCAAATAAGAAAGAATGAAACCTTAATGATTATATTTTAGTGGCTAGCAGATATTCATTAAATATTTACAGGGCGGTCTTTGCTTAACATTGGACTATTTGAGCTTAACCCCTCGTTCGCACGAGAGCTATTTGTTACCGTGCGTTAAAATACGCCAAAAATGAAACAAATGATTCGATTTAAAATCAGTGCCTAAACCGAACCGCTTTCTTTTCGTACCATGAAGTGTGAATTGCATTGGGATCGTAATGTTTGAAAAGGACAACGTTATATCAATTATAGATAACTCTGTCTCTTTTACTCACATGTTTTTAGGACGCATTCCGAACGTTCAAAGAGTGCGTCTTTAAGAAGTCATGGTATGAAAAAGCAAAACAATATAGTTTACGTCTTCATGGTAGGCCTGAAGGTTCACACGACATCGCTGTTAAAACGCGACGTATTTTTATCGAGCAGTGTACCATTTTAGGCGTTGGGCGTAGGGCGTTAAGCCGAATATACCATACGAAACCACTTTTTAAGCCTATTGCGGAGTTTTAACGCGACGTATCATTCGAGACGTAAATGAATCCACTGATCAATTAAACGTATAAGATTACTTTGGCATAATTCCATCTTCTTAAATATAGTTTTTTTTAATGTATTTTCGAACAAAATAAATATAATTCAATTGAGATCTGGCTAACAAGTAATGGTTGAATGACCTGGCGCGGCGTATAATATAGTTCTGTCTCCATCGCACTTGTATCTAGTCTATTAGCCAAGTTCATTGCATTACATATAAAAGAATAAATAAAATAAATAAATATATAGGACATTTACACACACGGTCGTCCATCCCCAAAGTAAGTAACTTAATACTTGTGTAATGGGTGAGAGACAACTGGTAAATATATACATATATAGTTTTAAATACATACTTAAATACATATATACACCCAGACTCGAAGAACCAACAAATTCTAAATAGAAAATGTTGGTTCTCGGCGGGAATCGAACCCGCGACCCACGGAGCCGAAGACAGGGTCACTGCCAACTGCGCCAATGAAATGGGTTACGGTCATTCACCCTTCTATATCATGTATCTTTCATTCAAAACGTAAAAATAATTGCTGTGGCTAAATTACTTTGCTAAATAAACTGAATTGTTTTTTGTGTAGGGTGCTGAGGTGTGTAGGTACCTGGAATTAAAATTAATGTCGTATGGTAGGTACCAGCCAGTATATACATAATTATAAAATCAGAATTTACATAATTTTAAAAAGATTGGCGATGTTTATAATAGACAAAGTAGGAACCGATAAGCATGCGATTCCTGCTTTGCGCCTTGCAAAAGTAAATAAATCATTTGTGGTATAAGATTCTATAATAACATCACGCGATCGATTTTATCGTTAAAGGGAGGCTGATACAAAAAACCTACTATACTATTGAGGATTATATGGATGATAAAAATGCGTGGATATAGCTACTCCTCTACCATCTACAAGATAGTTATAACCGAATGTAACTAGTTATAAGAATTTCATTTGAAAAGACAACCGCCTAGTTTCTTGCTGGCTCTTCTCGTTAGGAACGGCTTTCCGAACCAGCGGTAGATTTTGACGATTCAAAAGCACTTGTTTACAAGTTTACTTGAACAAAGGATGTTTTGAATTTGAATTTGAATTTTGAATATAAGCTAAAGTTGCAATGAGCGGGGCACTAAGAACGAAAAGCCGATGGGTAATGGGAAAACGCAGTGTTGGTAGACCCCATATAAGGTTGGCAGAGGACCTCTAAAAAGATCGTTGGGATCAGCTGGATCCAAGCGGCAAAGAGTTGTGTTGTGCGGAGATCATATGAAGAGACCTATGTCAGATATGAAGAATATATGATTGATTAAGTATAGTTCAATGGCGCTAACTCACTTAAGTAAGGCGTCAGATAATGCTTTGTGCTCTTTAGCGTGCGTACGTAAAATTGCTTTCGCGCGCTCGTAACTCTCTGACAAGATTTTTTTAATTTCTGCGTCCACCTGTAATGAAATATAATAATGTTATATAAGTCAAGATATAATAATTATGTTTCAATAACAGTGGAAAAAAATTACCTGCCAAATGAAAAATTTAATTAATATATCACACTTCACACTAATAATTCGCATACTGTTGCATTATTACATACCAAAATAACAATAATAAAGTATTATTCATTATCTCTTTATACGGTGTTATCGGGTATAACGCCAGGCATACCCGACAGAATAAGCCGTGAGTATAATTTCTATACACCGTACATGCACAATAACACTAGTGCACAAATTATCAAAACATCTTTACCATGAAAAAATCTCAAGAATTGTTTTTAATATATTAGGTAAAATCATTTTAGCATTACTCAAAGGAATTATTGGAACTAACTTCTTAATTATTGATAGAATAGATTAATTATGAAGATAAAAATCATCACAAGTTTATGAAGCCTGTGAGTATTATAAGTCTGTTTAGGTTGCTACTTAAGATAGCCTTAAGCAGCCTTATGAAAGCTTCAGCCAATAACAGTAGAAAAAAAAATAAAGTAATAGTAAAGTGTACCAGTTCATTGGTGTAAGGTCCAAGCTGTTCAGGGGTCGTCCGGGGGGATTCCATGGTCCGGAGGCCTACCTTCTCGCTCATGCCCCACTCCCGAACCATGTGGCACGCGATAGACGTGGCCTGCTTTAAATCTGATGATGCACCTGCATATATTTCGACAGAATAATAATATAAAATAATTGTAAACCAGAGTTATGATATGGCGGCAAGCGAGTCTTTTCACAAACACAAAAAAAAAAAATTTAAGACGACTGACTAACAAATGTTATAAAATTTAATATGTTAAGCAGAAATTTAATTTTCCCCTTTTTACGAAAATTACTTTCGTTTGTCATATGTAATTTCGCATATTCATAGTTTAAATAGTGGATAAGTGTAGAATAATACTAATACTAAAAAAAAATCATGTATAAGAATTAAATCAATATACAAATCATTATACACACACACACTAGCACAATTTGTACACACACATTTATACTGCTTTGTTTATGGTTAAAATCTGTTCATTCAGATATTATTTGTGGGTAAATTCAAATATTATTTATCATACATACATATATAATAATTATGGTTCAATATATACTTCATTTCAGTATACTTCATTATTAATTATGGTTGAATTTCGACCACTGATCGAACACAATGTTTAAGAATTTTTCTATGTATCATTTGTGTTATTGTAGAAACTTATGGAGCTAGTCATGGGGGACTTAAAAGCTTATGACAGTAAGTAATGAAGCTATTTTCAAGGTGCTTAAAACTTTTTTGATGATTGAATTTTGAATTTATAGATCTACAATTCTCTAGTACATTACTTTAGCGTATCTCTGATGGTTTACAGCGCACGCGACTAAAGCTCCCAACTATCAAGTTTTTTAACAACTGCGCGATCTCTTCAACACAATTTACATAATAGCGATATGTACTATTTACCTAAACCATCCGGAAGTAATGCACAATCTTTTGGTTAAAACCGTACAAAGGTCCATTCAGTAGATTTTGAGAAAATCGATTACATACAGACAGACACCTTTTTGGGACTTTGTATTATAATAAGTATAGATTTTAAGTTTTTGCTTTTACGGTATAATGTTTAAAATAGATTAGAAATTGATTAAATTTACCCGAAGTTATTTTTTCAGGTCCAAAAACAAGTTCTTCCGCAGCTCGTCCTCCCATCATAGTATCCATCATAGCGAGTAACTGTTGCTTTGTTACGTGGTACCTACAAGTATGTTAAAAGAATTAATAATCAAAGACAAAAATCCTAGTATATTGTATAATCAAAGACAATTGTATTTATGGAGTTATATCCATTTTTGTATCAGAGCTGACATAGCTATTTTTTTTCTTTAATAATTTGTGATAATCACCTCTCTTTAGCCGGTATGTACGCGGTGTGACCGAGTGAAGGTCCCCGAGGGATAATGGTCACTTTGTGTAGCGGATGCGAGTCCTGGGAACAACATACATATATATAATGATAAAATATATATTACTAATAACAATGATGACTGAACTATGAGAAAAGCTATATTAACTCTACAGGTTCACGATCCAAGCAGGCATCATAACGTGAGTTTCAAATGGTCAAGCAGACATATTTTGCAAAAATGGAAATTTTGACATAAGATTGCTTTTTGTTTGTTGTGGTATGGATTCCGATAGTATATTTACACTTTAACACCACATATATAAAAGAAATATGTGACAATTACATGGTCGTCCAACCTGAAGGGAAGTAACTCAATACTTGTATTATGGTTGACAAACAACTGGTCATAGATACACACAGACTCGAGGAAGCAGCAAAGAAATGTTGGCCGTTATCGGGATTCGAACCCACGACTCCCGGAGCTGAAGGTATGGTGACTCCCACTTGCGCTACCGGATCATTCAATTGTCTCAAATCAAGAGTTACAGCAAAATAAGATTTTCATTACTTTCTTTATTTTGGACCTTCGCGAAGTCATGTCATATTTTATAAACTATGTAAAGCTATATAAAAGAAAATCATTAGTGACAAAAAAACGATACCTTAGTATAATAAGCCACGACGGCGTGCCCACCCTCATGGCAAGCGGTGATGGCATTAGCTTCATCATCAGGTAGACGCGCACGCCGCGCAGGTCCCATGAGAACTTTGTCACGTGCTTCCTCTAGATGCAACATGGTCACCGTTTTTGCACCTTCAATGGCTGCCCTAGGAATAAGACCAATGATAAATTTTAAACGTCATAAAAAAAGGAAAGTGTTTTATACAAATTGACGCGCGCGACCGGCCGGATCAACGACCTTTCTGCATTCTATTGTCGACGCGAGCGCCGATAGTCAGTAATGTTTCGGATACTATAAAGACAGCACGCGTACGGCTGTATAGGACTTTATGGTATAACGCACACGTGTAATTATGCGTTTTGGGTGTGGTCCTTAGATTTAGTAACGCGTTTAATTAGTGAAGCGTTTTGAGAAGACGCGACCGTCCGCGGTTTTAGTGCGCGTTCGGATTAATGTTCCCCGACTATAGGGACGATTCAATAACGTGTGACCTTACGAAGGTTGTGTGCACACCGCGTGTTATTTGTGTTATTTAACCGATATAGTGAAGTGTCTTCTCCGGGAGAAATAGACAGTACGTGTCCGTGGAAGACTGCAGAGGCGAGCCAACGGGTTTGGTAATCGGCCAAGTACATACAAGCGCACACACACACGTACACATATACACGCAGTGATTCATGAGGCCGGACCGCATAAAGCTGAGGTTGAGACGCCGAGACGACGGGCCCAGGTCTCGGAGGTTGTTCCATCCGCCCGCACGTTTGTGCGGAACAGAAAGTAATGGCTACTTAGTATCTTACTGAGAGAGAGTAGGTGAGTATGTTACACATACCTTATAAATTGCCGAATATAAAAGATGAAAAAAGTATCACAGCTTTCAAAACAAAATTAAAGGAATAGTTGGCAAAGTAGTTTTTATAACTTGTCGGAATTTTTGAATAATTAAATATAATAGATAAATAAGACGTATATTGAATTGGTTGTAATTATTAAAGTAATTGACAATAATAATTCCAATATGACAAACTTTATTAAAAATTTTACATTATTAATATGATTAAATATTATTTATTCATAATAAATTCAATTGCATTCAATAAATTAAAATTTTTGAATATATCACAACTTAATTGTTGTGATAAAAATTGAAATGTGTATTCTATAATGTAAGACATTTGCACAATATTTTGCAACACTCTAACCGGGAAAATATGTAACATATATAAATGCAAAATAAATAAAAAAAACAACAAATTCTTCAAATATACAGATTTCACGATATTTTTCTTCACCGATATATATTCAAAATATTCTTTGTTCAAATAACCTTTTAGAAGGATTTTTAAATAACTAATTTACTGCAGTTGACGGAATAATTAATCAAGAATTTCCTTCGAGCCGGATTTTTAAAATAAAAGGTTCTTATTAGTGGGCTGTGTACTTACTTGAGCGCAGCTTGGTTAACCATGCTCTCCAGATCGGCTCCGGTGAAGCCTGTGGTACCCCTTGCGAGAGCCTCCACGTCCAGCTCAGGATGAGCTGCCACTCTGGCAACGTATAACTGAAGAATCTCCAAGCGGCCGCTATAGTCTGGCGTAGGAACTGACACCTTCAACAAAAAAACAACATTAAAACTTACATTAACTCAACTCAAAGTTGCATAACCAGAAAGGCATTGTTACTACAATCTTTAATAAGGGTACAAGAGACCAGCAGGCCTACCATGAACTCTTATTGCGACTCAATTGAAGACGTAAAATAAATTGTTTTGCTTTTTCATACGATGACGTCTTAAAGACGCACAGTTTAAGTCGTTGCTAAATGAGCGTTCGGAATGCGTCCTAAAACATTTGAGTAAAAGAGACAGAGTTATCTGTAGTTCATATAACGTTTTCCATGCAATCCACATTTCATGGTACGATAAGAAAGCGGTTGAATTTAAGTACTGACTTTGGATTGAATCGTTTTCTAAAAGTTCATGGTAGGCCTACAGTGTGGATTGCAGTTCAGAAGCGGAGTATGTATTAGGAAATTGGTTTGACATGTTCGCGACGGGGCCTAAACTCACCAATAGCATTTATGTATGTAAAAATAAATTTGATGGTTTTTTTTCGAATTGACTGGCCCGTTGGCGCTGTGGGTAGTGACCCTGCCTTCAGCCCGTGGGTCGTGGGTTCGATTCCCGCCGAGGGCCAACATTTTCTATAAACAAATTGTTGGTTCTTCGAGCCTGGGTGTGTATTTGTATTTAAGTATGTATTTAAACTTATATATGTAGTATATCTACCAGTTGTCCGTCACCCATAACACAAGTATTAAGTTACTTACTTTAGGGACGGACGACCGTGTGTGTAAGTGTCCCATATATTTATATATTTATTTATTTATTTACTGTTAACCCTAATATGGCTAATGGCTTTGACAGCGTCACCGGAAGGACGGGCGAGTGCAGAAGCTTCGCCGGGTAAAGTTAGTAAGATGGACTGCATTGACTCACTCGCAACTCCCTCGTCTTCGCCGGCGAAGAGGGTGTTTGTGTGTGTTGTGAGTAAATTTTGTAGAACGATGTTATAGCATCGTTAAGCTCGTTAAGGACGCTCTTAGGGCGCCTGTGAAATTTATTGAGGAAGTTAAACACCTTATAGTTGGACGTGGCCACTATAAGGGAATTGCCGGGAGTGGCCGGGCCTTCAATTCAAATCACCTTTTTAGTAAATTTACACTGTGTAACACCTGTGACTCATACCACCCAATGGGACAATCTTGCATGTACCACCGGTGGCTCAACTCATCTCATGAGACAGACAAGTATGTACCATCAGTGGTACACCTCGTCGCAAGCGTGTTAAAGCAGTTAAGTTAAGGCTGTCAGAGAGCGAGTCTCCTAATGAGATTCAAGTGACTATTAAGATGCCTTGATATATAGATCTAATGCTAAGGCCAATGTGAGGTGAAGGCGTATATGCTGCCGAGCCAAATACAATACTATATACCACCACCACATTACAGTACACCACAAATTCATTACTACAATTCCAAATTGTTTAGCCCCGTAACCAAAGTATCATGAGAGGATAGACTGGTGGAATTCTTTATACATAAGATAGAAAAACGAATAGTACTTATAGCATGACATAGATATTCTCTAATCACGGTTTAAAAAAAAATAATTCATAATATTTAGTATTTGACAGTAAGTTTATTTTATTTATGTATGTACCAAAAATAAAAGATACAAGGATAAACAGTTAAAAGAAAACAAATACAAAGGATTACTTATCTCTATAAAAAAATCTCTGCCATCGACCCTTGGTGGTTGGAAAATTAGTAAAAACATATAGTATATCAAATCAAATAATTAGTAATTTATAGAATTAGGCGTTACTTTGCGGAGATCCATAATACAAAAGTAATAAAAGAATTATTTTGCTATAATCCGCGATACATTGTATCGCGGATTATAGCAAAATAATTCTTTTATTACTTTCAAATAATTAGTTTAAAAATACAACATGAAAAACACTATAAAAGAATTATAAATTAAACTAGCTGTGCCAGCGGCTTCGCCCGCGTGGAAATCAGCGCGTCACAATTTTTTTCTAGCATTCAAGTTTTAAACATAAAAGTAGTTATTGTGAGTTAACCATAAGAGAAAGAGACATGCTATCGCAGACTTTTTTGTAGTATTTTTATGGATCTACATTTCTCTACTACATTTTTGTATCTTTGGTTGTTATGCGGCGCACGCGACTAATGCTCCCAGCAGACGAGTTTTTTTTAGATCCCTCTTCAATAAAATTTACGTAAAACCGTAAGGTACCATTAAATAAAACCTTCCGGAAGAAGGTGCGCTATCTTTTAGTAAATCCTTACAAAAATCAGTTCGGTAGATTTTAAGAAAATCGATTACATACAGACAGACAGCTTTTTGGGACTTTGTTTTATAATAAGTATAGATATGCATAAACATACTTTCTAATAATCATAAAATAGAATACATTTATATAATACTAACCTCAACGTCAAATCTTCCAGGTCTCAATAGTGCCTGGTCCAGATCATCCCTGCGGTTGGTCGCCCCGAGAACGATCACACCCTCGTTCTGGTGGAATCCGTCCATTTCTGAGAGCAGCTGGTTTATTGTCTACAAATAAATTGAAATTGAAATATTGATTAAAGTAACATCTAGACAAAATCATGCTTTTTCAACTAAAATTGAAATGTGCATAGAAGGTTTAGACGTATCACACAAGTATTAGATTTAAAAGAACTAGTATCCGCAACTTCCAACGCGTCGACTTTAGTATTAGAATTCCCTCTCATAAGTACTATATTGTTTCTTATTATTCCCGAAGGAAAAACAGATAATTATTTGTCCTATATAGGTTGATATATGCCTACTATACTATTAAGGATTATATAGATGATAAAAATTCACGGATGCTACTCCTCTACCTTGTAAAACATAGTAATGACCAAATGTAACTAGTTACAAGAGCTATATTTAAAAAGAGCAACCGCCGAGTTTCTTGCTGGCTCTTCTCGGTAGGAACAGCTTTCCGAACCAGCAGTAGAGTTGACGATTCAAAAGCACTTGTTTACACGTTAAACCTTTTATAAATTATCCTGATATAAATTTCATCTATAATCCAGCAGATTAGTTTTGAAAGCATAACAAACAGACAAACTTTCTCATTTAGTATGAGTGTTTAAAATATTCATACATTTAAATTTTTTTATACAATAATAAGTTAATAAATTATATTATTTAGCTGTCCAGGAATACCTGGTTGGCGTAGGGATGCAGCACGCTGTTGGTCCTCTTAGCGCCTACAGAGTCTATCTCGTCAATGAAGATAACGCACGGCGCGCGCTCCTTAGCTGCCTCTGGAATGAAATATTACAAAAGTAATAATAAAATTATTTTGCTATAATCCGCGATACAGTAAATAGAAAATATATATAGTGTTTAATGTATAGTGGACTATCAGTATTTTCATACCCGATACGTGCAGGATTCGTAAAAGCACATGCACAAACCTCCACCACTTCCACCACAATACACAAGCACTACACAGTTTCACTATCACAAACTCAACAATCGTTTCGCCCCGCAACCGAAGCATCATCAGGAGATAGACTCCACGACAAAATCGCAAAGTGAAGCGTTATCCAAACAAGCGTTGTTAAATAGTAATTTTGGTACTTGGTTCATCCCCACCCTTTATTTACCTCGGAACACGTGCAACAAGCTTGAACTAGAGACATTTATCTGCTCGTTAATGAGGGTGCCATTGTTATGCTTAATGATTTCTAAATCATTAAGCATAATGGAGTCTATCTCCTGATGATGCTTCGGTTGCGGGGCGAAACGATTGTTGAGTTTGTGATAGTGAAACTGTGTAGTGCTTGTGTATTGTGGTGGAAGTGGTGGAGGTTTGTGCATGTGCTTTTACGAATCCTGCACGTATCGGGTATGAAAATACTGATAGTCCACTATACATTAAACACTATATATATTTTCTATTTACTGTATCGCGGATTATAGCAAAATAATTTTATTATTACTTTTGTATTATGAATCTCCGCAAAGTAACGCCTAATTCTATAAATTATTTAATGAAATATTACTTTAAATAGACTATCATGATTCTATGGTTGTGCAACCTTATTTTGATTTAATTATAGTGCTAATGTATTTTTTGTGGTGTGCAATAAAAGCATTATCATACATTCATCATTCATATCATTCATTCATTCATTCATTCATTCTATGCCGTGTGGTATTCGGCTGAGTAGAACAGACCCTTATGTCTTACCGAGGTTTCGTAAGAGGCGACTAAGGTGAGTTGACCTACCGTGTGGTATCCGGTTTAGTAGAATAGACCACCCTCATTTCTTACCGAGGTTTCGTAAGAGGCGACTAAGGTAAGTTGACCCACCGTGTGGTATCCGATTTAGTAGAATAGACCACCCTCATTTCTTACCGCGTTGTCGTAAGAGGCGACTAAGGTAAGTCGACCCGCCGTGTGGTATCCGGCTAACTAGAATTGACCACCCTCATTTCTTACCGAAGTTTCGTAAGAGGCGACTAAGGTAAGTTGACCCACCGTGTGGTATCCGATTTAGTAGAATAGACCACCCTCATTTCTTACCGAGGTTTCGTAAGAGGCGACTAAGGTAAGTCGACCCGCCGTGTGGTATCCGGCTAACTAGAATTGACCACCCTCATTTCTTACCGAGGTTTCGTAAGAGGCGACTAAGGTGAGTTGACCCACCGTGTGGTATCCGATTTAGTAGAATAGACCACCCTCATTTCTTACCGAGGTTTCGTAAGAGGCGACTAAGGTAAGTTGACCCACCGTGTGGTATCCGATTTAGTAGAATAGACCACCCTCATTTCTTACCGAGGTTTCGTAAGAGGCGACTAAGGTAAGTTGACCCACCGTGTGGTATCCGATTTAGTAGAATAGACCACCCTCATTTCTTACCGCGTTGTCGTAAGAGGCAACTAAGGTAAGTCGACCCGCCGTGTGGTATCCGGCTAACTAGAATTGACCACCCTCATTTCTTACCGAAGTTTCGTAAGAGGCGACTAAGGTAAGTTGACCCACCGTGTGGTATCCGATTTAGTGGAATAGACCACCCTCATTTCTCACCGAGGTTTCGTAAGAGGCGACTAAGGTAAGTTGACCCACCGTGTGGTATCCGATTTAGTAGAATAGACCACCCTCATTTCTTACCGCGTTGTCGTAAGAGGCGACTAAGGTGGGTTGACCCACCGTGTGGTATCCGGCTAACTAGAATTGACCACCCTCATTTCTTACCGAAGTTTCGTAAGAGGCGACTAAGGTGAGTTGACCCGCCGTGTGGTATCCGGTTTAGTAGAATAGACCACCCTCATTTCTTACCGAGTTGTCGTAAGAGGCGACTAAGGTAAGTCGACCCGCCGTGTGGTATCCGGCTAACTAGAATTGACCACCCTCATTTCTTTCCGAGGTTTCGTAAGAGGCGACTAAGATGAGTGGTATCAGGCAGGCGGCCGGTCGTAAAATACGTAGCCAACTCATGTGACAACATGTTGTGCCGACCCCACTTAGAGTGGGATAAGGGCAGGAGATGATGGTTACAAATAATCAAATAATAAAAAATATTAAAAAAATATCCTTTTAATGTATGTACAATATGTAAGCTGAAAAAATAACACTCACTAAATAAATCTCTCACTCGTCTAGCGCCCTGTCCAACGAGGATCTCATCAAACTCCGGGCCTGCAGCATGGAAGAAAGGCACCCTGGCCTCTCCGGCCACTGCACGAGCCAGTAGCGTCTTGCCGGTGCCCGGGGGACCGACGAGCAACACCCCCTTGGGGAGTTTACCACCTAGCGACGAAAACTTCTCGGGGGACTTTAGGAACTCCACCTAGGAAATACAATTTCTTCTTCTTAGTCAACATCTTCATTTCTGAAGATCGTGTCTAGATGGAATCATTATTTCTGACCACTTCACGCACTATGGTTTTCCATGTTTTTCTATCCTCGGCAGTTTTTATAGCTTTGGTAATTAGCAGCTCATCATTGTTTCAATAAAATCCATTATTAACTATATTATCATATTTTATACTGTCAGACACCTTGAATTTGAATTTGAATTTAAAATACTTTTAATACACATTCACATCCATCCAAGTTGGTTTGACATTAAAATTTGTCTCTGTACAACTATTGTAGACATTGTCTTACCTCAAAAAGTATGGTCACACTTATCACAAACACTAATCAGTGGGGCATTAAAGCAATACTCACCACATCCTTCAGCTCCTGTTTTGCTTCGTCAGCGCCTTTGACGTCGTCGAAGGTGACGGAAATATCTTCAGGGTCCACCTCGACCTGGTTTCCGAGCTGGATCCTGCGCATGTTCACATACATCCACTGATTATACTCTGCTAGACATCGAAAACATTTGAAAAATTATAATAAAACACCGCCATACTCCATTAAATTTATTTAAATTAAAGTCTCTCAAAAGTAATAATAAAATTATATTGCTATAGTAAAGTAGCGGCCTGTTACAAACCCACTGCTGGGAATAGGCCTCCTCTCTCCGTTTCTGGAGAGAAGGGTTGGCGCTAAGACCTACCACGCTGCTCCAATGCGGATTGGTAGGTTACACACATCTCCAGAATTCTCTAGATATATGCAGGTTTCCTCACGATGTTTTTCTTCACCGAAAAGCGTGTGATTAATTGCAAATATCAATTAGACAAATAAGTTTTAATAGAAAAACTCATTGGTGCCTGCCCGGGTTTGAACTCATGTTCCCCACGTAAGAGTCACACGATCTCACCGCTGTATTAATGTTCTAATCCGCGATAAAGTAAATAAGAAATACATATAACTAAATGTATAGTGGGCCATCCGTTTTTTCATACCCGATACATGCAGGATTCGTTAAAACACACGCACTAACCTCCACCACCGCTACATAACGATCACAAAAGTAGTTATTGTGAGTTAACCATAAGCGATAGAGACATGCTGTCGCGGCCTTTGTTTGTATTATTTTTATAGATGTACGAATCTGTAGTACATCATTTTTGTGTATCTCTGTTGGTTTACGCGGCGCACACAACTATAGCTCTCAGCAGGTGAGTTTTCTTAAAACTGTGTGACCTTTTCAACACAATTTATATAAAACTGCAATGTACTATTAACTTATGAAAACTTCCGGCAGTATAGCACTATATATAACTAAAAAACCTTACAACAATCTGTTCAATACATTTTGAGGAAATCGATTATATACAAAAATACAGCTTTTCGGAATATTGTTAATAAGTATAGATGAAATACACCATAGAAAAGTGAATGTACAGAACCAGCTTTACTTAAGTCTTATATTTGGTGAGCCCTACGAGCTTCCAAGCCCATTCAGTGCCTTTATTCATGAGCTCTGTATACGGCATAATATCGTGCCGTAAAGCCACATCACATATCACAGTGTAGTAGACATGGGCGAAATGTATCCCTGACAAGAAAAGAGTGATATATATCTTTTCGCTCTTGGGATATATATCACTCTTTTATATCTTTAACTCTTTTAGCTCAGTACGGCTTGAGAGTATAAAGCAACTAAGACTAAAAATATATCCCATATATCTTCGGCTCTTTTAGCCCGGACTTAGAACTCAGTAAGGCGGTTTTTTAGGACTTTTAGGACTTTTTTATTTATTATATAAATTATGCTACATATTTTTTTCTTTTTTTTTTTTTTTTACTATTATTTACACTTTTCTGATATGTACAGGTAAGGATGATTTCTTCCCACTAAGAATGGAATGTAAATAAATAATCGTTCTCGAATTAGTGATTTTTTTTTTTGGTACATTTGCATCCAATTAAGCATTTTATGTCTTTGACATAAAGCACAAAAAAGCTGAACGCCGGCGCGTGTTGTCGTTCTGAAAATCTGTAGTTTATACATTTTTAATACAAATATGCAATAGAGTTCGTATTCGTATCGTATCTCTCTTTGACATGTCAATTGCTATATAAGCTCTTCTCTTTCACTAACTCTGAACGAGTTATTCGTCTCTCTTTCTGACATGTAAATTGTTATATAAGCTCATCTCTTTTACTCTAACTCTGAACGAGCCGTAACTCATCACGAAAATTGACTCTTAAGATTAAAGATATAGAGATATAATTGAAACACATGCGAGCTAGAGAGTGACTATATCTTCTGGAGAGATATATATCTTTCTTGTCTTTAGCCCGCGAGCTACTCAACTCTACAGTGTAGCTATATTATTTATATTAATAATGGTAATTTTTACCGGAAAACAGTTCCGCTGACTGACGCCATGAGACTGACGAATATAGCAAGAAAGAGCACAATGGTGAGTAGCTGCTGCACTAGCTTCAGGTACTTGGAAGCTTTAGTGCCGCGAACATTATCAGGGTGAGATCCTGTAATAAACATTTGAAAATATTGGATATTGGATTTGGTTAAGTATTAATCCCAAGTTATAATATTTTTTATTTTAAAATCCTTTGCATATACTTAGCTATTCAAAGTAAATTATTTATTAAAATTATTAAGATTCATTTATTATTTACCTACAAATTGACATTAAATTTTAAACATTTTGTCATCATTCTCCTGCTCTTATCCCACTCTAAGTGAGGTCAGCACAACATGTTACAAACATGTTGTCACTTGATTTGGCTACGTATTTTACGACTGGCCGCCTGCCTGACGTCAACTTACCTTAGTCGCCTCTTACGACACCTCGGTAAGAAAGGAGAGTGGTCTATTCTATTCTGTCAGATACCACACAGCAGATAAATTTAAACATTTTGTTTAAAAAAATATTTCAAAAGTATTATAAAATATAACAAACATGATATCTACAAAAACGACCCTAAGCTTGGTAGTCCAGAATTTAAAGAAAGGTACCTCGTGGTCTACATATGCCTTCCCAAGCAATGCTGCTTTCTGTATCCTACTTTACTCAAACAGTTAAGCAAAAGTCTCTCACAACGTTAGTTTAGGGCTCTTTACAATAAATTATATACCAAAGGAAATAATCATAATTGAGTCAATATACTACATTGTGGTTATGTCATAAGTGTAAAAAAAGCATACATAAAACATTGTATTATTCATGTTTCCAAGCAATAAAAACTTTTTGCTTTGATATTATAAGAATATGACAGTAAATTTTGACAAGGGCTATAAACAATTAAATGAATATAAATATTTCAGGTCCTGAAATTAGAACCCAGTTCATGTCCAAATGTCTCCCATTTTTTCCTTTTTTGTTCATAAAACTCATTGGGAACCCATTATCTACACATCTAATTCATATCTATCTATATCTTTAAAAAATAGCAATTTATGTCATCTCAGTACTTACCTTACTAGTTAATATTATTTGAGTGAGATTAACTTAGTATACAAACCAGCTAAATATCCTTCAGCAAAAGCAATTTTTATCTTGTCCTTCTGTTGGTGTGTGAGGACAGTGTGTTCATTAAGTAGCTTCTCCAACCTGGGAGCTACATCTGGACCTAGCGTTGACTGTTTGTCTGCTGTTTCTGATACATTTAACCCTGGAACCAATAAATATAGTACTCAAAAGAAGTATAAAATTATTTTGTTTTAATCCATGGTAAAGTAATTAGAAACTGATTAAAACATTATAAATATATAATGATAAATGTGGGCTGAACAATCCATTTTTATACCTGATACATGCATGGTTCCCAAAAACACACTCACTACAAACCTCCACCAACGCCACCATAATACACTAGTACTACACACATTCAATATCACAAACTCAACAATTGATTCACCGTGCAACCAAAGCATCATCAAAAGATAGGCTCCACAACAAAATAGCAAGTCCACTCTACATTTAACATTCTATATATTTTTATCATGGATTACAGCAAAATAACACCTAATTCTTTAAATTATTTAAATACATCATTAAAATGTTCCATCTAATTTTTTTACTTTTATTATTAGGTCCTTACATATGAAATTGGCGTTTTGTCGTACTGGCCACTTTGATCTCAAATATTACCTTTATGGTTAGGAATTCCAAATTCAAATTCATACAGCTATTTACTCATGCATTTGTGTTTCAAACCCCCTAATTCATTTATTTTTTCTTCTTTTGTTTTTTTCTTGTGTCACTCTGTTTACAAAATGGAAAACATGAAATATCGCGTTATTTACGAGTATGAGTTCCACCGTGGCACCAGTGCTGCAGAAACGGTTCGAAGGATTAATGATTTGTCGACTGCTGCGTTACGTTACTCAACCGGCAAGGAATTTTAAATCGAATCCTTACCTGTGATGAAAAGTGGATCCTCTACGATAATCGGAAGCGCTCATCGCAATGGCTGGACCCTGGCGAACCAGCCAAATCCTGCCCTAAGCGAAAATTAACTAAAAAAAATTTGCTTGTAAGTGTTTGGTGGACTAGTGCCGGTGTCGTTCACTACAGCTTTCTTAAATCTGGCCAGACGATTACGGCAGATATCTATTGTCAGCAACTGCAAACCATGATGGAAAAGCTAGCTGCTAAACAACTGAGGCTGGTCAATCGCTCTAGGCCACTGCTGCTTCAGGACAACGCTAGACCACACACTGCACAACAGACGGCTACCAAATCAGAGGAGCTTCAATTAGAATGTCTTAGACATCCACCGTACTCTCCGGACCTTGCTCCAACAGATTACCATTTTTTCGCAATTTGGATAACTACTTGCAAGGAAAAAAATTCAACTCCGATGGGGCAGTCCAAACCGCCTTCAAAGATTTTATTGATTCCCGCCCGAATGGTTTTTTTAGTAAGGGGATCAATGAACTACCTATGAGATGGCAAAAGTGCATACATAGCAATGGTACATACTTTGATTAATTAAATATATTTCATTTTAAAAAAAACGACTTTATGTTCCTCCCATAAAAAACGCCAATTTCATATGTAAGGACCTAATATATTATGAATCTACCATGTTATACAAATTTTAAATATAATTTTAAAAGTTAAACTTTAAACTTCCAACAACTGGAAGAACTCAAAAAGGGAAAACAAGCTTTTATACGTTACAACAAACTAATAGTCACCAACAAACCTACAGAAAAGAGGAAGCGTTCACAATCAAAATCACCAAAATCCGATAAGGGTCTAGACGGTATACCAAGAAATGCTCCGTACAAACTCAACAAAACCAATAAACTCGAGCAAGTGCACCGAACTAGATCAAATTCTCTTACAAGTTTAAAAAAACAATAGCCACCACAGATCGACGACAACCGGAAGACAAACACAGGAAATGGCAAAACATCGAATAAATTAGAAATAAACCCTTCTCCAAGTTGGCTGGTCACCACGGAGAAGTACGACCATCACCCTCCAACAATAGAAAAAACATTAGTACCAAACAAACCAATGTACAAACTTAATGACTCCGTATATATATGTACCCTAAATACCCGAACACTTAGAACAGAAGAAAGCCTACAAGAATTAGAATATGCAATAACAAATTTAAAATGGGACATTATGGGCATTAGTGAGATGAGAAGAGAAGGGGAAGGAATTGAAGAAAGACAGAAATACGTAATGTACTACAAAGGTGGTAACGCTGGACACCGTGGAGTAGGCTTTCTAGTACAGTTAAAACACAAGAACAAGATTAAAGAATTTGTAGGGATATCTGATCGCATAGCAGTACTCAGCATGGACATATCGGTGTATAAAAAAGGTTTGACAATTATACAAGTTTACGCGCCTACAGAGCAAGCAGAGTCGAGTGAGATAGATAATTTTTATGGTGCCCTCTCAGAAACAATAAGAAAATATTATAACAATCATCTAATAATAATGGGAGATTTCAATGCTCAAGTTGGTATTAGACGAACAGGAGAGGAAGTTATTCTCGGAAAATTTGGTTACGGGAAAAGAAGCACCAATGGCAGCAAGCTGATAGAGTTCCTATTTGAAAATCATCTCACACTTCTAAACTCGGTTTTTAAGAAAAAACTAAAGGCTAAATGGACATGGGTTTCACCGGACGGAAAAACTAAAAATGAGATCGACTTTATGTTGACGAACAATACCAAGCCATATAGAGACACGCACATTATACAGAACCTGAATTTCAACACGAACCACCGCATGGTGCGCAGCTGCCTAAGTCTACAACAATTAAAAAGAATCCGGTCAAATATAGCTAAGACTGTCTCCCAGCCTCATAAACAAAGTTATACAGAAGTGGATGGGGCTAAAATTAAATCTCTAGAGAACATCGTTAGATCTGAATTGCACACAATAGCAAAGTATAAAATAATCGAAGCGAAACTAAAAGAAATAGTGCAACAAAATACAAGTCATATCAAATCCAACAAATTTAGCGAAAGAACTATAAACCTTTTGGAAGAAAGACGAAAAGTAATAACTGGAAAAAGAAGAGAAAATCGAAATGAAGTTTCTAGACTCAGCAAAGAAATAAGAGAAAACATAAGAAAAGAAAAGAAAAGAAGAAGGCTACTAGTATTAGAGAAGCACATTATAAGAACAGGAGGTACAAAAAAAGCCCTTAAAGAATTAAGAGAGAGAGGTAAAGAATGGATCCCGAAGCTGAAAAATAAAGAAAAAAGCATCACCAAGCGAGGACACATTCAAAACCTATCCACCGAATACTATAAAAATTTGTACTCTATTAGAAATGCAACTACTGATATGGCCATGAATACTAAACAAAACTGCAAAGAAAAAGAACCGATTATTCTTACATCGGAGGTAAGGCAAGCGATCATCTCCCAAAAATTAGAGAAATCACCAGGGCCTGATAAAATCACAAACGAACTACTAAAAGGTACTATCAACGAAGTAACACCAATACTAACAGAAATGTTCAACGAAATAATAAATACAGGAGTAGTTCCGAACCAGTGGGGAGAATCTCACATTATTTTACTATATAAAAAAGGCGCGAAAGATGACATCGCTAATTATAGGCCAATAAGCCTAATGTCAAATGTCTACAAGGTATTCGCAAAGGTGCTATTAGAAAGGATAACAAAAACACTAGATGAAAACCAACCAATCGAACAAGCTGGTTTCAGGAAGAACTTCAGCACAATTGACCATATACACACAGTAAAACAGTTAATCCAGAAATATAACGAATATCAAAAGTCTCTATACATAGCATTTATCGACTATACTAAGGCATTTGACAGCATCGACCACTCCTACATTTGGCTAAGTATGAGACAACAAGGAATTAGTGAGACATACATTAACATCATTAAAAACATATACGAAAATAGCAAGAGCAGCATAAAACTAGAGACAGTAGGCCCCCAGTTCTCAATCAATAGAGGAGTTCGTCAAGGCGACCCACTTTCACCAAAGTTATTCTCTGCGGTACTAGAACAAATTTTTAGAAAATTGGACTGGAAAGATGTAGGCCTGAACATAAACGGATGTCGCCTCAACCACCTTAGATTTGCCGATGATCTTGTCCTGTTCGAAGAAGACCCTAAAAAATTAGAAACGATGCTCTGGGACCTAGCGTCAGTAAGTGCTGAAGTTGGACTTAAAATGAATTCGCAAAAAACAAAACTGATGACAAACTCGAAAGAAGTACAAATATCTATAAATGACGAGAAACTGGAATTTGCAAGCGAATATGTTTACTTGGGACAAATAATTTCTACAAAGGACCAAATGGATAAAGAACTTGAAAAAAGAATAGCTTACGGTTGGAAAAAATTTTGGGCTCTAAGGGAAATTATGAAAAGCAAAGACTTGGGTATGCAAATAAAAAGGAAAACGTTTAATACATGCGTGCTCCCTTGCATCACCTATGGATGTGAGACATGGTCCCTAACCAAATTGCACCAAAAAAAATTGGCACAATGTCAACGTGCTATGGAAAGAAGCATGCTGGGGGTTCGGGTTCTGGACCAAATCAGTTGCAATGATCTTCGAGCAAAAACAGGAGTCATTGATATCATCGCTCGCATTGATAGACAAAAATGGAGATGGGCGGGTCATACAATGCGCTGTTCAATAAATAAGTGGAGTCAAAAGGTTACTCTATGGTACCCCAGGGATGGAAAAAGAACTAGAGGGCGGCCAGTGAGAAGATGGGAAGATGACCTCAAATTAACTGCTGGCCCTTTCTGGACAAGAGTGGCAAAAGATAGAGAACAATGGAAAATGTTGGAGGAGGCCTATGCCAAAAGGCACACCGAGCTAAGAGATATCTTATAAGCAAAATTAGAAGAACTCAATACGTGTTAATTGTTCGGAATAAAAGGCTTATTATTATTATAATCAAATTAGACATCACTACTATCTTTCCAGGTCACTAATAATGTTGTCTCATTTTCAGCATATTTTAATCAAATATAGAGTATATTTTATATACATAGTAATATATAATGCTGCACAGTACTGTAAAAAGATAGCCAATGCTAGTTTTACATATTAACATCTCAAACTTAACAGAAAATTTTATATTTCAGTTCAACAGTTGTGACATAAATTTGGTGCCAACATATTCTATTTTCAAATAATTTAAGTCTGCAAAGAAAAAATGTTGTAAAGAACACTTGAATAATTTTATGAGATGCATCTGTCAATTTGCTTCAAAACAATATACTTGTTGTTTCTTAATTAGTTCTTAGATATTATTAGCCAACTAGTTTATCAAGTGCTAAAATTAATCACGATATTTAAATAGTAAAACTTAACACTGTAAAAATACTGACCCAAAAACTTACGCAGTCTATTAATAAGATTGGGGTTCCTTTTCAAGTCTGCATGAATTCCTCTCTCAGTCTTGAAGCCTCTAATTTGTACCTTATATTTAAATGAATTTTCCTGTATGCTCCTAGATAAAAGCCCCACAAAGTTGTCAGTGAAGCATTGACTTTTCCGACAAAAATCTACAGTCAATGGTGATTCAGTCCATCCATTCTTGTTTTTCTCAAAGGAATTTGTTGATATGTGTGACACTTTTCTGGTTGATGGTATGCAAGGCAAGGTTCTTAAAGCACTTTTGGAGGAGCTGGCGAGCGTAACTATAGACCGCACGTCTATATTACGCATCTCAGCTAGGGCATGCTTATCAAAGGAACGCAAGGTCTCTTCTAGACTTTCCGGACAAATTGTTGCATCATATATGGTTGTTACACCTTCTTTAGCTTTCACATCCTTGGTTCTAACGCTGTTTTGTTTTCTATTTCTAAAAATACTTGAGTATCGCGACGATAGTTGACTAAAACTTATAAGAATCTATAACAACAAAGGTTATAATGACAAACAAGTTTCACAGAATTCCTGGATTATAACAAAGTTAGTAAATACTCGCCTGGTTTTGGGTATTAATAGAGTTCAGTGAGAACATGTTACATGTAGGTGAGATATATGTTTCTTTTTCTTAAAAGTGCACTCGAAAATTTTGTAAGTAAAGCTTTTTTCTTACGTCTTTACGTCAACCCGATGCAAAACATGGCGATTTTTATTTGACCTTAGTGATGTGCCGTAATTTTCGGGTATATCGATGTTTTAACTCACATTGATTATTTTTCAGATCACATCAGATCGACCATAAAACAAATAAACTATCTTATTCATGTACCTTTATGGCTATCGATATTCTTTAAACATAATTCTAAATATGGTAAAGGCAAACTTTATAATAATAACGTTTTTTATGTATCTATTAGGCTGACTTACAAATAATCAATTTATTAGTCGGTAAACTAAAATATAATGGTAAAACTTTTGTAAAATGAATGTACTCACTTATACGCGTTTCAAATTACCCTATACGAAAACTTAACTGGGCGTTTTTTTTGATGTTATATGTACTTCTTGGCGCGCTAGAAAAAAATTATGTTTTGTCGTTATAATGATTTCAATTAATGATCGATATTTTTGGTTATTCTAACGACTCTATTATTATTAAAACTTTAGCAGAATAATTATTGCTTATGGAAGTTTAAACTACGAAGAAATTCTAAGAAAGTGCACTTTCTATTCATTAATTATTTTTTAATTCCAAACTTTTGTATAAATATTCAATATAAAGTGCCTTTTCCACTGTAGCAGTCTTTAGATACATAGCAGAACCATGATGTATTTAAATAGAAATTCGGAACGTGAAGAATTTAATTACACTCTTTGAGTCTATGGTTTATTTGGACAGTAAATTCCAAAATGGCGACGAGCGATGACGAGCCTATGCATTTATATGAAGTTTTTCAAAACTGTTTTAATAAAATAGCTAATAAACAACAAGGTGAGTGAGAAAATGCATACCGTGGCCCATTGCGCGTTTCTCAAACGAACTTTTGTGGTTAAGTGCAGTGTTTCATTGTGAATTTTAGCCAAAGTGTTTGCGTGTTATGCCATAGCAGTTTTGTAGACGACCAGCATTTTTATAAAATGCGCTCGAAAATTTTGTTTTCTGTCTCTGTTACCAGTTTTCCTGTGTTCCTAGGAGTCATCACGCAAGTGTTTTGATCTATTTCATTATTTCGAAAGCTCGCTAAAAGTCCACAAAGCCTGTGTTTTGGTTAGGCTGACTATTGTCAAAAGTGTCCATTGTGATACTAAAATGATTGGTATTTGTTATAGACCACTTTATAGGCTTTGTTTCAATGATAATCCGTGTCAGAAATTGAATGATAAAAATTCTACATAAATTTGTATTAACTATACATTTTATTTAGTAGCTAATTCAATGAACGGAGCGCCGCGTGAGTAAATTTTTTTATGTCGATTTCGACGGCGTTGTAAAGAGATTTCCTGAGATGTGACCGTCCGAAGCATCGATATAGATCGCAAATTACCTTTTTTATGTTCTCTGTACGCGTATGTTTACATGCAAAATGTTTATTTACACAATTAAGGCGGACGGCGTATTAGGAGCTTACTATTGTGCTCTACATGTATATTTTATCCTGACGTCTTGCTAGTTCTTGGCAGTAAGTTTATTATATATACTTCAAAAACCGTTTTGTTGTATAAATCTGTCTAAAGAACCATATTTTAATTTTTGATTATGTATTCTACAGATTAGGTAAATTTTGAAGTAAGAAGTTTTAAGGTTATGGTTATTTTTGTTTAAGTTTAAGATAACTTAAGCTGATTTCTGGTTAGGGGCTATAAGTTAGTTTCAACTGTTTGAAAATAATTTAAAGTTACTCACTTGAATCTACTTTGAGTGTACTCAGATCTTTGCACCAGTGATAATCTTAGTCCAATTAGTGCACCTGACATTTTTAATTTATACACAGATGAATGCAATATTAAGTGATAATAAATTACTTATCAACGTTTGTTTCATATTAAATAAATTTTTATAATAGAATTTTACACCTCTTTGGCAAGACTAAGATATAAGTGTAAATTATATGAGACTAAAAAACCCTTCTGCAAAATTAATTTGAATGTGAGTCACCAATTATTCGTATATCTGTTCAATTGCTAATAAACAAATAGAGAGATAAGTTACTTAGATTTTATGCAAGTATATATTTATATAGTGTATTATATTTTTTTAGTTTTTGTCATATACTTTTTTTCCATTAAAGTGTGTGAAGAGTGTGAAAACCTTTGGTCTAGGTTACTAACATCTGATAATAGCTTTGTATCATAGTGTATATGCCTATGAAAATTCCAAATTCAATAGTTTATGCCTAAAAAATAGCAGACTGATTTTATTGAATGATGAATTTTAATTTTAATTGATTTGATATATTTTTGGTGACTTCGTCATAGATGTTGTTCCTATATAGGTATTATAAATTTAAGAACTTTAAATAGAATGGTTATTACAGTATATAATGTGGTGGTATTGTGTTACTAGTCTATCAACTAGATGAAGCATCCTAGTCTGGATAAAATTTATATTAAGAATTTAATTATTTTTCATCATTTTACTAACTTAAAAACTGAATTGTAAAATTTCATTCACATTTTTCCTTTGCTTATAAAATATGGGAGATGTGATGTTGTTCTTCTGATAGGGTGATAGGTATTTTGTAAGTGAACTAGTACTCAGTTTAGTAAATTAGGTAATACATATTGTTGAAGCTTTCGGCTGTCAATACTTAGCATGCAGTCTTAAATTAGTTCAAGCAGTAAAAAAGTTAAAAGCTCAACAATATTTCAAAAGTAGTAGTAAAATTATTTAGCTATTATCTGCGATAAATATCCCCATAATTATATAGATAGATATCGGCGTTAATTTATATCGAATTATAGCAAAATAATTTAACTATTACTTTTGTATTATGGATCTCCGCAAAGTAACACCTAATTCTATAAATTATTCAACAGTATTTCTTTTAAATTCTATTTCTATGATAGGGGTTGCTGTTTGTGAAAAAGCAGGACAGTAATTACGCTCCATACTTGTTACCTGAACTTCAGTATCATTTATAATCTAATGAAATTATTGAGCTTATAAAAAACGCGCATTCGTAAGGATAAATTGATACGCATACTGTAGATACGAGAATTATGTTAGGGTAGGTATTATCAGCAAACGTTTATGAGGCTGCCTATTTAGATCAAGGACCATTGATTGTCACAATGAAATCTATTAACTGTCGTACTTGTACGCTGATCAGAATATTTTGACGTAACATCTTAGCATCCGGACTTACATCGGACGCATAAAGTAATGTAGTTTATATGAAAGATGTCTGTTTTAGAAACTAAGGCAACTAGTTTTCAGATAAGAACATTAATTATTTAGATTTAAGAATAAATTAAATCATTAACTATCCCAATCTGCGAACAAGTGCTGTGTATCGAAAAGCACAGACGTTAATATTATCACAAAGAAATATCGACGCTTACGAAAGTCAAACGAGTGAGTTCTTTTTCACTGATGTTAAATTGAACATATATTTTAAGTTTAAAATTTATCATTTTTCATTAATATCACATAATATTATCATCCAAACAAACGTATTCAGCCTTAAATTGTGAATTTGTAATCATTGTTTTTTTAGGATATATTAAAAATTTCATTTTATATAGGTCTTATGTTCGTTAAAATAAGGCCTGTTGTGGCTTCGAAATGAACAAACAAACATATTGCATGACTAAATACCGTATAATGTATATGTCTTGCCGATTTTACTGCACGCACTTGTACAAACAATTTTACGTTGTATTTGTTGTAGTCAATATATTTTGTTATTTAAATGTCTTTACACTTAAATGTACGTCGTTAATTAGTTAAATTGTATATATAGGGTGGTGTAACGTGATCGTTCGTACTGGTCTGTATGGAATTGTTGTAACCTTACCTGCCCGCGGTGTAATTGATGAGTAGATTTACTGCGACTAATCTCGCCTTAACTATTCGTACTACCTGCGATAGCTCAACAGTGAGAACGTGCGCCTCTTTCCAGACGGTCACCGGCTCAAACCACGGGCAGGCACCATTGAGTTTTTCTTTTAAAACTTATCAATAAGACACAATTGATAATTGACAAATTTATCACACGCTTTTCGGTGAAGGAAAACATCGTGAGGAAGCCTGCATATTGACTGTGAACTGGCCAATTGCCCTATCTTATTTTTGACAACTTTTCAGGAAGAAGAAAAATGTGATTATATTAATACATTCACAATAATTTTTAGGAAATAAAAAACAGTTGTTTGTAAGTATGTTTATTTATTTACAAATTTTCTGGTGGATAATACATGTTGATACGGTAAATGATGGGCAGTAGCACTAATGCCGCTAAAAAGTGATTAAGCTTAAATTAGAGATAGGACATGCCGGTTTACAGTCGATATCTCTAGAGAATTTTGGGTATATGTGGAACTTACCAATCCGCATTGGAGCATCTTAGCTCCAATCTTTCTCCCCAAAAACGTAGAGAGGAGGCCTATGACCAACTGTGGGATAGTAACAGGTCGTTACTACTAGCCTACCAACTACCACTCATCAATGATAGGGAGGTATTATGGCTCCTCTTCATACTCGGCGATTACATATGATTAAGGGCGAGAACGATCCTATAGAGGTCATACTCGATTGTACTTGCCAATCATCGTCTATGATCGCATACGATCGTCTACAACATGGGAATTGTCGGTTTCTCGGACACGCATTAAAGAGAATCGGTGGGATGATACGTATGTAACGTTCGATAGTGCGGACGATCGTGTGTGCTATTGCACGATGATCGTGCCGATTATACACGATCACACGATCATCGATCATCGCCGATAGTGAAAGCAGTATTATAGTTACAATTAGTTCAGTACTGCAAAACTAAATCACCTATCGAAGGTAGTAATATTTTCTGAACAGTTAGTTATCTTTGGATTTTATTAACAAAACTAATATAAAATTATAGTTCTGTTGAATTGTTACGAAAACATAGGGAACTATGAAGAATACAAACTTAATTTTCTAAAAATCTAAAATGGAAATAGTAAGTTTTTTTCAAGAATTTACACTCCCCCAAATGATATCGTACACCTAACGGGCTATAAAATATACTCACCTATCGGGTCAACCCGACAATTTTTAAATCCTCGGCACTTAATTCTGAGCAGCTACGTGATGTATTTTTCTTTTTCGGTATGCATATTGAGATTGTAGTTTGCAAGCTCAAATAAAATTGAGCGAGTGCCTGAAACTTTTGGATTAATTAGTATTCACTTAAAATAAATCTTTTTACACATTTTTTCTCTCTAATCCCACCGCTTTTATAAGGCGTATTACCCCTAACACTGACACTATGATGAATTTAGAGTAATGAAATTCATAAAAAATATGCGATTGATTTAATAACGAGGATAAAAAAATAGTTTTTTAATTTCTTGATTTATCACTTCAGCGCCTGAGATTGAGTTAGTCATCAGACTGACAATCAGGCATACACTCAACGCCTAACCTAGATAAAAATTTATTTAAAATTAACTAATACCTAAACTCTGCATGTGGGAGTGTATGGGCTTAGCCGTTGCTACTTTAAAGCGAATATGCGTTGTGTTAATTCTACAATATTTAAGCAAATTTGAATGTACAATGATATTTTTGACAATATTGTACTTTCCATAATTTCGCAATTACTACACATTACAAAAAACATTTTTATATCGCTTCGTTACTTTTTATTAAAGTGTTCTTGAGCTTTTCGCTCCGTCACAGGGTAACTGAATTCGGTGACTTCACCGGACGGATTTCTCTTAATTACTACATGAACCAGATTATTTATTAATCTGAGGTTTAAGTCGTCAGACGTAAATTCGTGAGCAGAGACACGTAAGTGTAAATGTAAGAGGCAGTAAGTATTAATTAAAAAAGTAAATAAACTAAATTTAAATTTTATAAAAAACTCGAAAAATTGTAATCCTTACAGATAGCTGAATAGGCTTTTGAAAGTGCTTTTGTGCTTATGTTCGGCCACGTTGTTAACTATGTTCGGGATGTACGAATCATGCCTCATGAAATAAATTTGGCTGATTGAAAAATTTAACTTTTGTGCTGTAGATAATAGAAATGTCGTAATTATATATCGGTGTTTTCGATCGACTTTCGCGAAACCGTATAGCCCACCCGATCGTCAATTTACTTCTTACCGGCGCGAATATATTACGCGGGCTCTGTTCGCATAAATTTTGATTTACACTCGACCAAGTCTGTTGAAATAATAATAGTGCTTATATGACTAATTATAGCAGTAACCTGAAATAGAAACACTCGCTGTTTCTATTTCCTCCTTGTCTATAGTTAACTATTTTTTTTTATTTTGTATTTCGAGCTTAGCACTATTACTGGGAACCCTAATACCTGTTGTATTAGGGTTCCCTGTAGCATTTCTTAATTAATAATAACTGCGGCATTTATTGTTTATAAACTGATAGTAACATTTGTAACGCTAAGCTATATCGACTAGCTCGTTGGCGCAGTGGGTACTGATCCTGCCTTCAGCTCCGCGGGTCGTGGGCTGGATTCCCGACGGGGGCTAACATTTATAATTTGTTGGTTCTTCGAGCCTTGGTGTATATTTGTATTTAAGTATGTATTTAAAATTATAATATGTAGTATATCTACCAGTTGTCCGTCACCCATAGCACGAGTATAAAGTTACTTACTTTGGGGACGGAATAACCGTGTGTGTAAGTATCCCATATATTTATTTATATATCGCACGCTTAGCATTAAAGTGACCGAATTCAAAAAAGTTGTTTTTTGGCAAATAGGAACAAAGTGTAGCGTAGCGCCTACGAAACCGCATGAGTGTTAGTGGCCCATCATAAGGAAGAAGGACGATCAAGAAAACACTAGTTTTTTTAATAGTTTGTTGAAATAAGGGTTAAAATGTATCCAAATCAATTGAGCCTAATTTTGAATCCGGACAGTTCAATACTTAGAACAATTTAATGCACAGAGATTGCCCAGTTATACATTTATAACACGTATATTAATGTCCAATTAAGAGAAGAAAAACCCGCGCAATTAAAATATTTTTTCCTCATTTTTTTCCTACTGTGTACGTTAACAGATAAAATTTTAGATAGTTTGTAAAAGCAGATAATAAAATTTAATGCTGCACAATGTAACTGGAACCCCACTTTACCGAATCCCTTTTTGTAGAACAATTCCCACTTTTTATTCCCAGGTTTTAGGTTTACACGCTTCATAACTTCTTTCATTCCAATTAAAAGGTAAGGATAGGAACAGTTATTCAACTCACGTTAATTCAAACCAAACATGAATTTAGAACTCTTATCTTACTTAGTGACTTGCCGTATAAGACAGACCACTGTAAATAACGGAATTCAATTTGGCAATGCACGATCGGGTCAAATCCAGATAGTCACACGATTGCCACTTAACGATCAATCTTATGTATGTGCCGGAATATATCTATGGTATAAAAGAGGAGCCAGCGTATTCCATAAGTTATGGTAGCCATGGTTCCGTTATTTATATATACTAACGAGTACTTGTGTAAGCTGTGATAGCCCAGCGGTGAGACCGTGCGACTCTTTCAAGGGGAACTGGAGTTCAATCCCGGGCAGGCACCAATGAGTTTTTCTATTAAAACTCATGTTTCTAATTAATAATTGCAATTTATCACACGCTTTTCGGTGACGGAAAACATAGTGAGGAAACCTGCATATCTCTAGAGAATTCTGGAGATATGTGTAACCTACCAATCCGCATTGGAGCAGCGTGGTAGGTCTTAGCTCCAACCCTTCTCTCTAGAAACGGACAGAAGAGGCCTATTCCCAGCGGTGGGATTGTAACGACTACTTTACTTTTTTTTACTTGTGTATATTCTATTTATTTAATCGACACCGGCAATTTTGATGAAAATAACACGTTGGTTTATTTAAACAATAACTTACTTCTGAATAGGCCGGGGTCAGTGGTCTAAAAGAGTTGTCAGTGGCACGTCTATGGTCTCATTGATTGTATAAATCCTATACTATTAAAAGGCATTTTATATAAGTACTATTTCGTTTTTCGACACCGGCGCAAATAATGTTGAAGAAAATTATGCGTTGGTGGATTATTTATACAAATAAATCTATTCTACATATATATGTATACCGCATACGTATATACGTTTTTTCAAACTCACTCTTAAGTAAAAAACAAAGCATATTTAAAAAAAAATCAAATTACGAACATCAAATGGTAAAATTTAATTTTAATTTTAAAATCCACGAGCAAAACGGCATTCAGTGTTAATGTAACAAATAACTCTTAATAACTATATTGTATATGAGCCGAATATGGTGCGTCACGCCCGACACGACGAGAATTAATCTTGCATGTTTGTATGTCACGATGCTTTGTGATGAATATCACTGTGTGTTTTTTATATATAGATTTGTATGTAGCTTCACTGTAATTGAAACTTTAACACTCTCTCACCTAATTGTATGTTTAAGATAAGATTTACTTTTTAAAAATATATATGATAGTTAACTTTTATTGCAAGTTAAGTATTTTTAGCTGCTATACAGAGTACCTGTAGAGGTATTATTAGTCGGTCGATTTTAGTTTCTGATTTTAATGTGGTCGCAATTTCGCTTAACATTTTACGCGTATAAATACTGATAAATGTAAACATTTTTTTTCTGTATAATCAATATTATATATGTATAAACCAATATTAATATGCTTGGCGTAAAAATTACACTGTATACTTTACTTGTAACTACTCTGGTAACTAGTCTAAATTCTTTCACACGAACTAAACCTAAATCAATATCGTAAGAGGGATAAATACTATTCACAGCTATGATTTGGGAAGCGAGCGATCCCATTATATCTCCATGATGGTCCCCACAACATATTTCTCCAAAAAACAAACTTTTCAAGCGTTCGTGTACAGGTTTTTTCTACCTTATATTTATTGCCCTGTACATGTACTCTAATTGACAGTTGAAAATTTTAAACATAATATTTAATGTTCGAAATTCGAACACGGCCCGCCGATTGGCTGAGACGCCGGACCGACGCGCGCGTACACCTGATTAAATAAATGGTGTCGACGCAAATTTTCTAATTGACGTGCATTGCAACATTTTCGATAAATTTTATATCCTTGTTAGTTAAGAATGACTTAACATGTTTTTATAAGCAATTTTCCATCAATGTTACGAATTCGATAGATTACTATTAATTTTTTACTTTTACTAGCCGACCTCCCTGGCTTCGCACGGGCAGAGCATATTATGCTTTTTTCATTTATCCGCCATATTAGTTTACATTTATTCCTTTATTTATGTACCTTAAAAAGTAAGAAAAAAATATATTAATTAAAAAAAGTGACAATTACCGATTTACCGATAATTCCTTAGATATTCATTTGTATTATATCGTTTTAGAGATAATAATGTTAAGGACGCTTAAGGAAAACTGTCTCAAGCTACTTTATTTGAATAATAATATAATTAGAAGTAATATACGTACCGTATTGTATAAACAGAATTTCTTAGTAGTTAGAATTTCGTATGTAAGCTATCCTTATATGCCAATTCGGACTGTCTGTAGACCTATAAAGCACCACACATTTTGAATTACGTGCCTTTAAGAACCGTTTCTATGAAAGCTCAGCTCTTCACATTTTTACGAAATTTTCAAAAATGATCGTCATATTTCCATAATTTAAGAAATTATACACCTAATCTTTCCTTATGAATGAATCTGTATTTAGAGAGAACAGCAAATAAACCCGTTTACGGTAACTTTTGCAGTTTATCGCTAACAAACAGACAGACTCGCAGACGCAGCGGGGGACTGTTTAATAATCTGTGGTGATAACGGGTGGTAGCCCTAAATGGATATCATTATGCCAGGGCGTCATATGTACTTAAAAAAGTTCATTGCGAATTGATTTATGAAGATATTTATTGATCAGCAAATTACCATCGAATGGGCGGCCTCGGCACAGATCTCCGTACGGACGACATAGCTAAACGATATCTAATGAATTATTATATTTTATACTTTGCTATAATATGTGTGTTTTTCTTGAGTTAAGTGGAAAAGTTTTGTAAGATGACTTCAAATAAGGAGGCTGATTTTACTTGCTTCCCGTGAAAGGTTCAAACTAAAATTAATACTAATTAGTGGAACGCAACTTTAAGTACAAGTTAAACTTGATTTAAAATACCCCAAACCGTGTAATATATTTTTTTGCTTTTCCCGATTTTTTTATCGTATAAGTTATATAAGATTCATCATCATTCTCCTGCCCTTATCCCACCCACTCTAAGTGGGGTCGGCACAACAGGTATACAACAACTAGATATTTTGCGACCGACAGCCTGCCTGGCGTCAACTTATTTAGTCGCCTTTTACGACACCTCGGTAAGAAATGAAGGTCTATTCTACTCGGCCGGATACCACACGGCACTTACCTTAGTTTTAAATGCTAGCGGATAAGTTGTGTAAGTGTAAAACTTTTGTATTCTTAATATTGGTATGCAGCTATAAATGTTAATGACCCTGCCTTCAACTCCGCGGGTCGAGGTTTCGATTCCCGCAGAGGGTCAACATTTTCTATAAGCAATTGGTAGGTCTTCGAATCTGGGTGTATAACTATCTTAGACTCGAAGAACTTATTGTTATGTATTTAATAAATATTGAAGATAAATATTGTCTGGAAACGATTATATATCTGTCGCAATAGAGTCTAAACTCCATCTGCTTCTTTCTGAACAAAAAAAATACTAGCAATGAAAAACCCCGCGGTTTCACTCGCGTACATACCGATCTCGTGGAAAGGCTACTAAGTCGGACTAAAGATTAATTTTTTTGTAAATTAAAATTTGGTCCTTATTAATGGTTAAGGCAAAGAAACTTTAAAGTAGAGATCGAATTCTTTTAGAAGGTAGAGCTATACCTGTGGTAGTGTATCCTTGGAATAATAGCCAACTCACCAGTTGCTATTATTCCAAGGTCCCTACGATAAGTTTGTTATGGCGTTATGTTCTTTAAATCATTTTTGAATTCGTTACATCTTTTGATTTAAATGTCAGATTTTAAAAAGTATGTTAAGCCTATTAAAACACTTTTTAATAAAATATCATTTAAGGATTAATACGGAGATATGAATAAAATGGTTTGATTATTGTCGGCATTTTTATCAACTTTTACAATCAAAAGTAGTTATATTGGCATAAATATAATAGTTAGACATATAGTATCGTGGACTTTTTGTGGATATTGATACGTTCTATAATACTGTACAACATTTTTTTGTATCATCAATAAACTAGCACACACATCGCAGCACACGCGATGTCTAAATTTTTCACACCTTATTACAATTTTATTAGGGATCCCTATTTTTTTTTGAAAATGTAATAGAGCCTATGTTGCTCAGTGAAGAAGCAGCTTTCCAATGGTGAAAGCATTTTTTAAATCAGTCCAGTAGTTTTTGAGTGAAAACATTACAAACATACATACACACATACATACAAATCTTTCCTCTTTATAATATTAGTATAAACAAATTAATTTTATTTAACTCATTATTTTACTCTCGGTTAAATATTATGTAATATTTAGATCTGTATTGCTGTTTACGCAGAACGCATAAACGTGCCTGTCGATCAAGTGAACCCGATCGGCTAGGTTACGATGCTCGGGCATAATTAACTGTTATCGATAACCCCGGGGTTACTACGACTATCTCGCGTGTCCGAACGTCAACATTTATCTGTTCATATTAATTTATAATAATTATTAATTTGAAATCATTTGTTAAAGATAGTTTTAAATTACTCGTGAGTCTTTGATAGCCGGGATTTTTATTCTTACCTAATCCATTACTTTAAACGGAAAAGATACGGATTTATTATTTATTAATATATAAATTTAAAATGTTATATAATTAGGACATGCTGAAGACTATTCGATATTATAATATAATATTCGATAGGCCTATTTCATAATCAATTCAATCAATTGATATAAGAGAGCTATAATAAAGTTCCGCAATCAATTTTATCTTTGCCACTACATCAGTTTGAAAACAATATTAAAGTGAGACTGATACAGAAAGCTTACTATACTATTGAGGATTATATGGATGGTAAAAATGCGTGGATATAGCTACTCCTCTATCCAGTACAAGATAGTAATGAATAAATGTAACTAGTTATAAGAATTATATTTGAAAAGAGCAACCACCGAATTTCTTGCTGGCTCTTCTCGGTAGAAACAGCTTTCCGAACCAGCAGTAGAGTTAACGTTTCAAAAGCACTTGTTTACAAGTTTACTTGAATAAAGAATATTTTGAATTTGAAATGGCCATTCACCTTCGCGCAAGAAAAAATCTTATTATGCCCAAGTCCGTGCTATATACCACTATAATAATCTGTCATAATCTTTTAGGTAAGATAAGATATAAGGCTTCAGGATTCGAACCTAAGTTTTTAGGGTATCATACTTAAACTCTCAAAGCTGAGGTGGCGGAATTATTGTTGCGTTAAGATTTCAATATGCTTTCTTAACCTAAAGTAGTTTAACTATAATATTTGCATAGTCGGGCACTACTAAGCTCTTAATAAAGATTTAAAAAAAACCTTAAGTAGCATTTAAATAAAATATAGAAAATATAGCGTTGTTTTAATTATTAGTACAAACATAGATTATTTTTTTTTAATTCTTATAATTATATTATATATTTCCGCTGTGTTCCGGCTTAGTAGAATAGACCACCCTTATTTCTTACCGAGGTGTTGTAAAAGGCGACTAAGGTAAGTTGACGTCAGGCAGGCAGCCGGTCATAAAATCATCATCCAAATCATTTTGGCAACATGTTTGTAACATGTTGTGCCGACCTCACTTAAAGTGGAATAAGGGCAGGATGATAATGATATTATGTATTTATTTATATACATACTATAAAACAAAGTCTAAAAAAAGATGTCAGTATGTGATCGATTTTCTCACAATCTACTAAACGAATTTTTGTATTGTTTTTACTATAAGATAATGCCATTCTTAAGGAAAGTTTAGGCTAATAATGCCTTAATAATTTTAATTCTCGTGGGGTCGGAATTGACGCGGGACACACTTTGTAAAACAACTGACTCTCATGTGGGCGTAGCCGCGAACACAGGAATAAATCTCTTTTAAAGATTTATACCTAACTAAGAAATAAGGCTTTTTAATAACGACTACGCCTAGAATGTAGGTTGATGATCGCTATGTAAGCAATATGTTACTAATAGCAGCTCGTTCTTTAGATATAACCAAGCATTTAAGGCAATAGACAATAGTACAGACTGGGACAAGCTACACTCGTCATAATTTACGTAATCGAAAATCACGTATACAAAATGAAACAAAACAATTAAAATTATGTTATTAAACGGTTCACTGACAGGTCAATGAGGTTATTAGTGTATTTTTACCGCGATAAGGTACAGTGACGCTTTGTAACGCGATCCGAACAAATCGCGACCTCCCGCGATAACACGGTGTTCTCATTGTTTTAATAGCTATCATTTTCCATTTAAATCTAAATAGAATAACATTTTCCATATTAATGTAATAAGGCATATGTTCTGTTTATATTTATTTATGTCTCTGCGCGGCAGTTTGGTATTTAATAGAGAAAAAATTATTTTATTATATTTTCTAAAATTGTAAACAAAAATAATGTTGAGAAAAGCATCGTATTTTTATAAGGCTCATGAGAATCTTTGATGATTTCTTTCACTTGAAACTGATGTCTTGCATATTGTCCCTTGAACTTTTTATCGCCTTTTGTGATACAGCTTTTAAAAGATTGAAGCTGTTAGGATATATTTATTCAGGTCTCGTTGGTATCATTAATGTGGGTACGATTTGCAAAGTGAATAAGCACTATATTGACAAGCGCGGTCCAGGCTGCATCATTCGCGTTCTATCAGACGAAATCGCAGAAGGCTCTAGCCTTACTATTCTATTATCAATAAAAAAAAGAGGTGTGTTCCTACCTTTAATTGGTTTCCTTTTAGTCTCAAACCAGAGAGCTTGATAGGGGTATGTATTTATCACCGTTGGAAGAACTATAAAAGATCTAGAAGGGTCATCAAAAAGCTTCCGCGTATACGGATGAGCTTTTACAATTTTATCATCAGACTGGTTGTTTAGCTATATGCAACGACAAAACGAGGGTTCGGTACAAAAGTCTCTAAGGTGTCATGCATACCTTACCATATAGCACCGTGTGAGAAACAACTCAAGTATAATCGATCGTGTATTAGCTATAATAGGTCTGAACCCCATGTAAGGTTTAAATCAATTTATCTAAATAGTATAGGTGATATCGAGCCTCAGTCAGAGTCCTTCAAATTCTAGGAATGATCCTAGGAGTTTGTTTTTAATTAAGCGCTTACCTAATCAGTCCATGGATTTGGCGTGGCCTACCATTACTAAGCCAACTCTCTAACGCACTGAGTCCATGATAATGTTGGCTCTAACTTCAATAGATTACGCCGTTCTAAAGATTACATCGGATAAACTGATCTAAAGGCAAATATATAGAGTGGAGAATAAGGATTGTTCTGGCGTTTAAGTTGTAATCTTGTCTCTATTTACATTTCAGAGAGTAGTTATTTTGAAGCACTCGTAAGTACTATACTTTTATCAATACGTATGAATAGTCATTATTGATATATTTTCCGCTAAACGTAGATAATTTTGCAATCTATCCCTTAGACATAGCGAAAATTACGAAAAATAACTTTATGTTGAGTACATTTAGACTTCATTATTGTTAAGGAGTAAATAGAAAACTCTTGCAAAAGTAATGAAAGTAATATTTTGCTATAATCCGCTATAAAAGATAATATATGTAATGTTAAATGTAGAGTAAGTAATCAGTTCTCGAACCTGATACATGCAGAATTCCTAAAAAACTCACGCACTACAAATAACACAACAATTCAAGCACTGCACACATTCAGTGTGCAGTGCTTGAATTGATTGCACATTCAGTTGCTAAATGTAGTGTATGGTACTCCATACACTACATTTGGCATTACATATAATATTTTCTTTTATTGCGGATTATAGCAAAATAATATTTTCATTATTTTTGTGTTATGGACCTACGCAAAGTAACGCATAATTCTATATATTATATAAAGTTAGAGAATTCTTGGTAGATAAATGCGTTCACCAGCAAAATTAGTCTATATTTTTATTAAAATTAAACAAAAAACATTTTTTTTTGCTAACCCTACAGTTACAGCAAGCCGGTCAATTGACACTACTTCTGACATTAAATCCGTATATAATTTGTTAAAATTCTCCCCTAATCTACCCTTCTCTATTCTAATTGAGCAGTTAAAACGGGACAGCATATATTTTTAACGCTTTGTTGCAAATAATTTGTCACCCTTTTTTCTAGTCATGGCTATCGTAAAAGATAACGGACCCCTTTTGCGTATTGTATTAAACATGTTATAGTAAGCGCAGCGGTGCAAATGTTCAATCCACGAGCCAAAGTATCTGACTTCAATATCGTTCCAATATAATTCTTTTTAATATATTGGCACCGGTATGACTCGACGATCTTATGCATGATAAAAAGATAAACTAACATATTATATATATATATATATATATATATTGTTCACTGTTCTAGGGTTTAAATTAAAACGCCATTGTTCCACCCCATATTTGCTTAAGCGCACAAACAGTATGGGTCAACGCCAGGCCGGGATGACCGCTAGTATGGGGTAAACATTACCATGTCTTTGTTTTTTTAGGGTTAATTTTATTTGGTTTGACTCAATTGAGAAATAGGATTGCGGTTGGTGGTGAAATATAGAGATGTTTAAATATACTTTATGGATAACAGTATGGTAAATATATATATCATATAATAGTAGATATTTTCGTATTTTTGTTCATGCATTCATTAGAGAAGTAGGTTCTATTTGGTACTCATCGTGCCGTTCTATTATGTCCGATTTTTCAGATAATTGCAACAAAATCTTTCAGTGAATTAAAACAAAATGATTAAATTCATCTTAAGAAAAAAAATTAAAATCGGCTGATGCCATAAACAAATATTCAGATACACGTTTGCATATTTAAAATTTATAAAGTCTATATTATTTCTTTTGTTAGATTAATATATTTATTTAGTTATTCGAGTTATCTCCATTAATAAATTTAAAAAAAGCACATTAATAATTGGATTGTACTGTGCCGAAATGTTCCAGCCTGCAAACATTAAGTTTTTCCAAGTGTCTTGGCCAATTTGTCGTTTTTTCATAGTTGTGGAATTGTTTCATACTGCAGTATATTATGGCAATAATATTCTTTTCCTTGAAATGTTTGAAACGTTACGTGCAATAGGAGTAACCTTTCAATGAAATGATTTTTTGATTGGAGAGTGATAAAGACTACTTTGACTTCATACTGAAGTACATCGAAAACTCTACTTCCATACTATTGACTTTTTATTAAGAGTTAACGCATATTTGGCTTAAATTGAGTGAAACGGTGGCAGCGATCCTGCCTTCCGCTCCGGGGGTCGCGCGTTCGATTCGATTCCAGGTGTATTTATGTATTTACATATCTATTTAAAACTATATATTTACCAGTTATTTGTGCCATTACACAAGTATTAAGTTACTTCAGAAAGGGACGACCATGTGAATAATTGTCCCATATAGTTATTTATTTTAAAAAGCAAAAATAGTAATAAAATATTTATCGTGTATTATAGCAAAATTAGTTTTTTGTTACTTTTGTATTATGGATCTCCGCCAAGTAACGCCTAATTCTATAAATTATTTATTTAAATTGACATAAACTTCTATCAACTTTGAGCGGCCAAAAGAGTACATCTGAATTCTGCCATTACATGCCATTCATTGGTTTTTTTCTATAATTTTATTATCTGTTATTAATAATTTCGTACCCATTAAATACGATTATGTCCACACTCGAAACTACACGCGTTGGACACGTGTACGGCTGGTTCCATCTTGAACTACCCTATTTAGTGGCAAGCATGACAGCGATTTGTCTACTCTAGTGGAAGTTGTTAATAGTTGAAAATTATAAATTATTGTTACCGAGGGTGGCATGTTTTTGTTGCGATAGCAATGCTTCTATTAATTTTATAACCCGAGCTTTCATCATTCACTATCATTCAATAATAAATAATAAATATATGGGACACTTACACACTCGGTCGTCCATCCCCAAAGTAAGTAACTTAATACTTGTGTTATGGGTGAGGGACAACAGGTAAATATACTACAAATATAATTTTAAATACATACTTAAATACAAATACACACCCAGGCTCGAAGAACTAACAAATTGTTTATAGAAAATGTTGGCCCTCGGCAAGAATCGAACCCGCGACCCGCGTAGCTGAAGGCAGGGACACTAGCCACTGTGCTAACGGGCCAGTCAAAACCGTCATCATTTTAAAAATTAGAGTTTTTTTAGGTTTGTATTTTGTCAAATGTTGGATGTTCATAAAAGCAATCATACTCCATGAGGTGTGGAAATGAGTTAATTAAGTTTATTTTATTAGTATCAAAGCTGTGATAGATGAGTGACAACACCCTGTTACGCGTTCTGGAGATTGTCTGTTAAGTTATGTGCCTTATTAATACTTGCAATTTATCACACGCTTTTCGGTGAAGGAAAACGTCGTGAGGTAACCTATATATCTCTGGAGAATTCATAGGGTATGAGTAAATTACCAATCTGCATTGGAACAGGAAGACCTCCTCCCTCCAAAAGAAGAGACGGAGGTCTAAGTGGGAGAATAATAGGCCGTTACTTTACTTATCTTGAACAATTAAATGAAAAATATTTTTTGAAGTCGCCGTGTCGACACCATTGGACAGCGCACAATTGCGGCACCGTATCATTTGATTAGCTCCACATTACGGAGCGAAGCTTTGTTATCTAAAGCGTTTATTGCCGTCGTTAAGATTATGATATGCAGTTGGAATTATTGATATTTTAGATGAAAGTAATAATAAAATTATTTTGCTATAATCCGCGATACAGTAAATAGATAGATAGACTCCACGACAAAATCGCAAAGCTGTCGTGGAGTCTATCTCCTGATAATGCTTCGGCTGCGGGGCGAAACGATTGTTGAGTTTGTGATAGTGAACGTGTGTAGTGCTTGTGTATTGTGGTGGAAGTGGTGGAGGTTTGTGCAATTGTTTTTACGAAAATACGGATAGTCCAGTATACAGTTAACACTATATATATTTTCTATTTGCTGTATCGCGGATTATAACAAAACAATTTTATTATTACTTTGGTATTATGGATCTCCGCAAAGTATAAATTATTTTAGATGATCTTAATTTCTTTGTTAAATATACTTTGACAATGAAGTGTTATGCTTAGTTAGCTGATGTTGGTTTTCTTAAGACACTTTCCATGGAATAATTATTAATTCTGTTAGTTTTACTGCACAATTGTATATAAAATAGATGAACTATTATTGCAAGACTTATTTAACATTGATAAAATATAATTATAGTATTTTTTTGTGTCGATATATACGGACATCACTCAAAGCTCAGTACTCTATAATTTGGATTACTTATGTCGTGGCAGAGAACAAAGAGAAATAAAATTAATAGGTATAGTGGTATAAATTTATTGCCATGGAGGATTTCTTATTGAATGTCAGTATCTTAAGCATGCGGTAAAAAATTCGATATAACGTTAAAATGAAATAAATACACGTTCGATATTTATTTATTTGAAATCGTTTTTGTGAGCATGAATTTTTGTAGAAACCTATTTTTAGATCCATATACTTTTTCATTTACTTGTTCATATATTTTCGCGAATTTAGGTTGCGGAAATTTTGTTCCTAGAATGTACTCGTATCGTTTTCTAGTTTTTCAATTATTTCGATACCATAAATGACGAATTCTATGTAAAATTGCACAGAAAAAGATAAAACGGACACACTATGCGCTTTTATAATATGGGTATTATTTAGACATACTCATAATGCAAATGACAAAAAGTTGACCAATATAATGATGATAACGGATTTTTAAGCGCGCCCCTGTCAGTATTCGGCGTACAAAACCTAGATTTTTTCTTTTTTGGAATTGTTTTTCGCATGATACCACTGGACTTGAAGTTGCGACACCATGTGACTCAACTTAACTGAATCCGTCGAGGGGTAGCATTGTTGTCTACTTATTATGTTTAAAAAAATTACAGTAATAATAATCAATACATGTAAATGAGACCCTTCCTAAATTAGCCACCATTCACCGCCCTATTGCCCACCGCCATAAAAATATATATACTTATAAATGAAACTGAAGTGTGTGTCTGTATATTTATTTGAAGTAAAATTCTAAAAAGCTTAATTGTTGACCAGATTTTTAATACCAACTTTTTGATTTGATGAATTAGATAATTTAAAAAACACGTTGATCGTTTGGAGGAGAGCGAGAGAAAAAATCCTTTATCAATATCATCGTTTCCACCGAAAATCTACTTCGTCATATGACATTATAGAACTTTTCTTGTAACATGAATTTGAGAGAAAATAACCTCTCTCTGACCTAAGGTTTTCCAACGCATGGACGGAAGTTTTTACTTTTTAATCCTATAATCTCTTAATTTCTGTGACAAATGGGCAACATTTGTGCCTTTGTCTAGACAAGTTATAATCTAGGTATATGCCAAATTTTTAAAGAATCTATAGTCTTAATTTATATTTATAAAACATTCGTGCTAAGAGCAATTTGTGATTAAGTCTGAATTCGGTAATTTATTTTCTCGAATATCTGCAAATCCAGATTTGAGTTAACAGATAAGCTTTGAGATTAATGGGCTGCTATTTTACATTTTTATTTAATGTACGGAGAATCGTTATATCGCAATGCGTTGACCCGTTATAAACTCTTAAAAAAACAAAAAGATCTAATTTGATGATTTTTCTATACAAAATTGTATGTAAAATGTCTGCACGATATCTTTGTTTATTTGTAGTTAAATATATTAAAATAATGATTTTATATTTTAAGTAAGTGTATTGATATTAACGAATACCAGCTTAAATATATCATACTCAGTACAAAAATAAGTAAAAAAATGTATCGGACATCGCGAACCGCGGAGCTGAGGGCAAAGTCACTGCCAACTGCGGCAACGAGCCAGTAAAAAAAAAATGCATTAATTTTGTCAATAAATATAATTTATGTGTCGGTACCATTGGACATCGCTCAAAGCTCAGCACCGTATAATTTAGTTTAGCTTATAGAGTACCGAGGGAGGGGGCTTAATGTCTGTAGTTACGTTGACAAGTCGCGGATTATGTGCGATACCATTACGTGTGTCGGGGCAATCGATATAAGGGTGCTGTCAACTTTATTGAAATATTATTTTGCGCCTCACGGTTTTGCTTGCATTGCAAAGACTGGATGGCATGGGAGTGTAGGGAACAACAAATGTTTTCATACTTTGTACATGCAAGATTAGTAACCGCACGTATCAAAACAGACCACCACTAACAATGCACTACACACATTCACTACGACAATCTCAACGTTCAAGTGTGTTGTCGGTAGTGATCTCTTACGATTGATACGTGCGGTAACTAATCTTGCATGAGAACGGTTTTTGCTTTGTACACTTAGCATTATATAGATTTTCTTACCAAACGGGGATTATAGCAAAATGATTCTATCGTTACTTTTGTACTATCACATACCGCAAAGTAATGCCCACATCTATAAATTATGTTTTAAAAAACAATTTTACAGAAATGTTATGTTAATTTATAGAATTAGGCGTTACTTTGCGGAAATCCATAATACAAAAGTAATAATAAGATTTATTTTGCTATAATCCGCGATACAGTAAATAGAAAATATATTTAGTGCAAAATGTATAGTAGACTATCCGTTTTTTCATGACCGTTACATGCAGGATTCGTGAAAACATATGCACAAATCTCCACCACCTCCTGGTGGAGGTGGTGGAGATTTGTGCATTGTGGAGATTTGTGCATTTGTGCATTGTGGAGATTTGTATTTGTATTGTGTATTGTGGTCAATACACAAGCACTACATACGTTCACTATCACAAACTCAACAATCGTTTCGCCCCGCAACCGAAGCATCATCAGGAGATTAGACTCCACGACAAAATCGCAAAATCGCTATTAATAGCAAAATAATTATATTAAATGTTATGTTATAAATTACCATATGAAATTATTTGAAATGTTCCTAAACGTTGGTTTTCAGTGGCGACCATTGTAATTGGAAAGACAGTAAACGTATACTATTTTTTTTTAATTGCTAAGAATATTTCTTATAAACAAGTCAAAAGCTAATTATGCTATGCCAAAGTCGACCCGCTTCATAATTAGGCAGTTTATTTCGCGATTGTCTCACTTCATGGGGCGCGTCCCGAGGGGTGGTTCTATTGTTCAGGGGATACAATGTGATAAGATAATGGCGGATATTATATTTGCAATCCATTCGAAGATTATTTCTTAGATTAAGATTTAGTATATAAATTATATACTTTAACCTTACGATATAAAACCTTATAAAAAGGTTTAGTATATAATATAAATCTTATGGAATGTAATTGTATATTATATGATAAACAAATAGCATACCGTTACTTGCCGTTACATCATTTACTGAAGACATAGACACTTTCAGCCTTGCTTATAAACGTTAAATAAATTAAAGTAATTAGTTACTGGTTAGTTAAGAAACTTTTTTACTTATAAAGGATAATTAACTTTAAACACTGTTTAAACCGCTGCTTAAGTAGTCGTCGAAATAAACACCGCTAGGAGGTTGTTTAACGAGCCCGTTACGCGGAGCGCGATATATTGCTTATATTTTATATGGAAGCATGGATGATTTCGTCATGATTTAGACAAGATAAATAATTTTCGATGAAGGCGCGCAAGAATGTATAAAATTAAAATAAATCCATCGGAAAAAATGGACGACTTCGAGTTCGGACGCAAATACAGATTTTGCAAACAAAATATGAAAAGATTATTGATCTTTTAAAAGTCGCTGTGTAATTTTCAACAAATTAATATTTTCGTTGTTTTTTATAATATGAAAGTTAAAAGTTTAAAAAGTAGTTATTTTAAATGAAAAACAAATTTTTGTCGGTTTTGAGCATCAACATAAACCAATAACAAAATTAACCGTAACAATCGGTGTCGCTACAGACTAAAAATTAAGAATATCACAATTTCATTCGGTCTTTTGTTCAGTGTTGCAGTTCTTAAATATTACGTACGTTACAAGCAATATAACAGAACTAACTACTTTGCTATAATCCGCACGGGTTAGGTGAATGCATGCAAAGCCAATGTGTATGAAGCAGGCAAAATCTACGTACCTTATACCTGCAGGACAAGCCACCACATGCACCCCAAGGCGCAATTCACCAGCAACAACGCACACAAAAGCAGCACACACACCCACCACCACAATCTCGACGATCGTTTCGCCCCGAAACCGAAGCATCATCAGGAGGATAGGCTCCACGACAAAAATCGTACTGCAAAATCGTAATTACGTACGTTGATTGACTAATTGCATCTTAAGTAACGTTTATAAGTAAAGAAAGTTAAACAACTGTTTAACCATTTAAGTATTTGTTAGTTAAGTGATTAAAGATTTTCATAAGTAAGACTGTTAGTGTAGAAAGTTGCCAACTTAAAATTTAGATATATTACACCGCTCAGTGGCTGGAATAGTGGCTCAAAACGACTCAAAAACACATGTTTGAATTGGGAATAGGGTTAAAATAGGTACGCATTCTTTTCAGCAGAAATACCGGCAGGACTGATATTAGGCCGTTCGTTTAAGCCAATTAAAGCATTTTCTATGAATTTTCCTTAGCAATGATAACTTTAAACCCATTTATTACTATTGCAGCCCATGAGCGATATATGGTAGTATTTATGGTTGTTGTATGTATTTTTAACGCAATCCGACGCGCAAGGTGTAGTCACCTACGTTATTCAATTTTTTACAACAACTTAGCTGAGTTCCGGCGTAATTTCTAACAACCTTATGACACTATTTCTTTGCACTAAAGAGAGCTTCTGCGCTGTCTCTCCAAGTAATGCTAACTCAGCTAACTATACTAGAGTATGGGAGGCATAGGTATACCTGTTAGTGAGTGTCAATAAATGAGACGGAAGATTCGTATCTTTACTTATCTTTGTCTAACCACAACATGCGCAGATATTTATGGGGCGTTTTTTATTTTTTTTAAATATATAGAATATTTTTAGTATGACGTTTGCTCACTACATGTGCAAAAAGGGATAGATGATAAACCTCATGTGATTTCAATAATAGAGATATTGTTATTTTGGCTCATTTTGGGATAGCTTTCCTACTGTAGTAAGATAACTCCATGATGCTTTAATGCTCGGATCGGTGAGTTTGTAAATGTTTTCAGGACATACAGCATACTTTCCTATTGACGTGGTTAGAATATTTAACTTGCCCGTTGGTGCAGTAGGTAGAGACCCTGCCTTTAGCCCCGCGGGTCGCGGTTTCGATTCCCGCCGAGGGCCAACATATTCTATAAACAATTTGTTGTTTCTTCGAGCCCGGGTGTGTATTTGTATTTACAACTATATATGTATGTATTTATATACCAGTTGTCTGTCACCTGTCAAGTATTAAGTTACTTTGGGGACGGACGACCGTGTGTGTAAGTGTCCCATATATTTATAAAAAATATATAAATTTATGTATTACACATTAAATAAAATCTTAAGATCATATTTATGGCCTCGCGCATCCGTATAGGACAGTTTCTAAAATTTAATTAATTAATAATAAACAATTAATTTGAATGTAATTTTAATTTCCGTAATGTACTAATTCATTATTTCCTATTAAGTAACACGAGTGACAAGTTATAGGCAAATAAAAGTTTTAATCGCAATTGAATATATTAGCAAGCGCTCGACAAGCATGAATTATTTGGTATTAGTAGATAACAAGGCGACACTTCGTATTTTAATATGTAATTAGTGTTATAAATAGCAATAATTTCCATTGCCTCTATTTTGACAGATAATAAATTTATACTTTTACGAAGTTTTTTGTTTTAGATAAAAGGAATATTACATTTGTATAAAGTAGGTTTTATATAATTTGTCTTAACTAGCCGTGTGGTATCCGGCAGAATAGAATAGACCACCCTCCTTTCTTACCGAGGTGTCGTAAGAGGCGACTAAGGTAAATGCCGTGTGGTATCCGGCGGCATAGAATAGACTATCCTCATTTCTTTCCGAGGTGTCGTAAAAGGCGACTAAGGTAAGTTGACGTCAGGCAGGCGGCCGGTCGTAAAATACGTAGCCAAATCATATGACAATATGTTTGTAACATGTTGTGCCGACCCCACTTAGAGTGGGATAAGGGCAGGAGGATGATGATATATAATTTGTCTTAACATCATTGATGTTATTGACTCATTTTAAATATTAATTACAATTTTTTTTATGCAACTGGGAGACACAATTTTTTCATACCACAGTGTCGTCAATTTTTCTTTCATTTACACCTTATATACCTTATTTTAATCTATTTCTTTTCTCGTTTACAATGCATCTTGCGACTTAACTACCTATCTAAACATTTGTTTACGAAGTACGACTATCAACTTGCCTAATTTTAATTTTTTTCTTATTTTTACTTAGTTATTGTGTAATTAATTTTTTAGCTTGCTAATTAATGGTATGAGCTCTGAGGAATCCTAGGAATATTTTTTTATTACAGAGCCCTTAATAAGCTGTGATAGCCTAGCGGTGAGACCGTGCGACTCTCTAGAGACGACGTAGGTTCAAACCCACTGAGCAGGCACCAATGAGTTTTTCTATTAAAACTTATGTGTCTAATTGATAATTGCAATTTAACACACGCTTTTCGGTGAAGGAAAACATCGTGAGGAAACCTGCATATCTCTAGAGAATTCTAGGGATATGTGTAACCTAACAATCCGCATTGGAGCAGCGTGGTAGGTCTTAGCTCCAATCCTTCTCTCCAAAAACGGAGAGAGGAGCACAGCAGTGGGCATAGTAACAGGCCGTTACTTTACTTTACTTTTACAGAGCACTTTGTCTTCTTTCTACTGTTAATTATATACATGCTTATTGTTAATTAGGAACTAATTATTTCGGTGACATTGTCCGCTCTTATTTGCCGGAGTAATAGTTGCAATATTATATCACTGACAAATATACGCCTGAATATCGCCATTGTATCTTGCCCATGTATCTTGTTCCCTACTCAGGAGTCCATCAGGCTACTGTCTACTTGTCCTGTAGATACTGTAGGCTTCAGAACTGTCAGACTGTTGTAGATGGGTGTACAATTATACAGTGTAATTGCTACCCTATCGGTGACTATGTAGTGGCGTACGTTGAAGTAAGATACTCAATAGATCATAGGCAATAATTGTCACATACCTCTAGATCATTTGTGGTCAAGTTTTAAATAATTTATAGATTTAGACGTTAATTACCGGAGATCCATAATACAAAGATAATAGTAAAATCATTTTGCTATAATCCGCGATAAAGTAAATAGGAAATATATATGCATAATGCTAAATGTAGAGTAGACTATTCGTTTTCATACCTGAATCATACAGCATTCGTTAAAACACCTGCACAAACCACCGCTACCACAATACACAAGCACTACACACGTTCACTATCACAAAATCAAAAATCGTTTTCGCCCCGTAACCGAAGCATCATCAGGAGATAGACTCCGCGACAAAATCGCAAAGCGTTTTAGCTTTGCGATCGATTTGTATCAAGCTTTAAACTAAGGTATAAAAAAGTATACTGGTTACTATTGACATATTATATTATATGGCATAACACGCAATTATTGTTGTTATACGTATTAAATCGTTTGAGAAGCGCCCAAATTGGCTTTCCTGAAAATTATAACATGACGTACTAATTTTTGGTGATATTTTCGCAGTCACAGAAAAACCTGGCTACCAGTCGCCATATGGAGGAATGGACAATGGAATGGTGAGTGATTTTGATTATATAAATTATAAGTAAGCGTTATTTGTAGCGTAGGTTAATAGTCGATGATAATCAAAATAATCAAACGTATTCAAAGCTTCCTATATACGCTTCGAGAGTCATAGTGCGAACGTATCATGAAGTTAATAATATACTAAACACAAAATATTCATTATGTAATCCTTACTAATATTATAAATGCGAAAGTCTGTCTGTCTGTCTGTTACGTTTTTTCGGCCAATCCGTTGAACCAATATCGATGAAATTTGGCACAATTATTCCTTATACACCGGGGCAACATATAGGCTATGGAAATCCTGTTAATTCTACAGGAATAGGATGACGTTAAAAAGCGCCATCTATAATAAACAATAAGTTTTTTTGTTATTGACAATGTGTCAAAGTTTATTAATATTTACAATAATTAATAATGAATAGTAATACCATCAAGGAAACCAAATTTCATATTGATGTTTCGAATAGTGGAATCATTGCAATAGGAACTGCAATTTAAACCCCCAGATCGATCTGATTTTTGTGATGGAGATACTTGAACGGTTGTAATGCGAGAGAAGCTACTGTTTATTCCAGGACTACAGACCACGCGTACGAAGTCGCGGGTAAAAGCTAGTTTACAAAACGTTTATAACACTGTTATTACAATGTCTCTCCGACTATTGAAGGTCAGTCAGATGAGTATACTTCTTTTTGAAAGCGAGGTGAAAAAGCTCGTTAGCCGGTCACGATTCCTGTCACTCCCGAATATTACGCAGCCAGGATTTCTTCCTACGCCCGAAACTTTTTCTTCCTGCTAATTTTCCCATCATAATACTACCTATATGTCCTTTGGATTCATGTAAACCTCTTTTTCAAAGACTGAAAACACTACCACTCCCATGTATGTATATCTATGAAATAATAATTTTTATAAAAAAAAACAAGTCGCTGTTCACTCAAGCACACTGTGACATGTACCCGAGAAATACTCGGAATCCAAATAGGCTGGTTTTGCCAATCCAAATAAAATCTGCAAGTGTCCAAAAAAATTGTTATGCAATGGGTATAAAAATATATGATAAACTACCAATAGTCTTTAAAATAGATAAACTGACATTTAATACATTTAAACAAAAATTATTTCAATGGTTATTAGCTAATTGCTTTTATAGTGTTAAGGAGTACTAAGGTAGGTAATACATGAACATTTGTGAGTCCAATACAGCAGATTATGTAATTATTATATTCTTGACATATTTTATAATATCAATTTGACATATATATATTTTATTTAATTTGACATAATTTTCTGTAAATTAAATTGTAACTTTTGCATGCTATTTATTAGCGAAACATGTTGCTCGTTTATTTATAAGCTTATTTTATACCGTGTAATACCGTGTTTCATGCAAAATAAAGATTTGATTTGATTTGATTTGATTTGATATAGGGATAGTATATTAGATATCCTTTGAGTTATGAACAATCTTAGTACGAAATTTCATTGAAATTTGTGATATTGAATAAAGAATAACCAGATTTAAAACCTCTCACATTTGTTATATTAGTAGGATAAGTGCACCTTATTATGCTGTTTCCGTTAGATTCAACTATTAACAGAAAATTAATTCTATATAATTACATATGTAACATAACATTAAACAAGTCATTGACTTACCTTGTGACTTACCTATTATAATAATTTAATTTCAGTTAAAGCCTGTTTTTTTAACATTTCATACCAACGAAATCATAGTAAAAATCTGTATTATAAGACGATTAAACGTATTTTTTTTTAAGCGGCAAATAAAAATTGTGTTGCTTCGTTAACCAAAGAAACAATTAAGTTTCTATTTTACTTCGCTTTTTATCTTAACTTCCATATCCATTTTGTTATTTCGTTGCTAAGGAATTTTTTCTCCGATTTCTATTTTCCTTTTGATAGAGTCAAACCAAGATACAAATTTCAAATATTAAAAAAGAATTTATATTCTCTACAAATATATGGAAATCTCTTGAAGTAATATGCAGAGAAGTTTGTAGTGAAAATGTTGATGAGAGATTAGAATACTTTGTCTAAAGGCTCTGATAAAAGGTTCTTATCTCTGTAACGTTATTATCCAAATGCATGGGGTCAAGTTCAAAATGGCAAATTGACTTGATTTGATCTTTGGACCTGTCAGCAGTGACCCTGCATTCTGGGGGTCGTAGGCTCTATTCCCGTCGAGGTCAAACATTTTCTTAAAAAAAAACTACGTGTGTAGGTGTATATATGTATTTAAGTATTTATTTAAAATTATATATTTATGAATTTATTAGTTGTCTGTTACCCATAACACAAGTATTAAGTTACTTTAGGGTCTGACCACTGTGTTTGCAATTTTCCCTTTATATTTTTTTATTTATTAGCTCCCAAGGATTGGAAATGTACTACGCTATAGAACGTAGAGCAGCGTTAATAAAACTTCAATACACCTAAAACACCTTTCAGCCTCTCCTTCCACGTTGTTCCTCTGCCGCTGATATGACGTTTTGAGAAGGATTTGTGTTAGTAGGTTAGTCACTATGTGCCATAATTTTCAAAAAGTTTTGAAGCTTTCTTTTTGGTAGATGGCATTGTGTCTTACATTAAATAGGCTATTATTCAATCACAAGGGTTTAAATTCAATGTCCCGCTTGTTAGAAATCATTAGTCTATTTAAATAGTTTCATTATTTATTTATTGCTTTCTTTAAAGCGGTTCCATAGCCACTGACTAAATATCAAAACGTCTCCAGGAGTTTTAAAGAAACATAAATATAATCATAAGATTGAATAATATATTTGAATATAATATTTTTGTATGTTACAAAGACATCCAGAATTTTTCGCCGAGTCGTAATTTATACATAGGTCCCTTTGTGCTCCTTTACTAAAATCTATCTTTTGAAACCCTCGCCTTTATGAGGTCTGTAGTATACAAGAAAGGGATATTTACATAAACCTATGTATAGTACACATTGCGGTGCGGCGATTTTATTTGCAAGTAGACTGTGTTTTATTGAACGCCAGGATACTGCAAATATATGAAGTAATAGATATTTCTTAAAATGAAAAATTTATTGCCTTTAAGGCGCTGAACATAGCCAAATAGGCTGACTTTAAACACGTTTTTAACAAAAGCTATAGGGATGACGATTAAAAGAAAAATATATGTTAATATACATCATATCTCAGAGAGAATGTAAGATTTCAAAACATGATTACGATACTTTTTTTCGATAAAAAAAATTGGTAAATAGACCTCTGATTTTTATTTTGATCGTAAATATCTCTAATATTTATCAACAAAAATTGGTAAAATTAATAAGACTAATAAATCATTATAATATAAAGAGAATGTAAGATTTAAATTTTGAATTAATTAAGATATTTCATTCAAATTAAATATTTTTTACAAAATAGCAAAACTGAAACGAGTCATCGGTCTCGCTTCTCTTTTACATCTACGAATATAGACAGTGACCGCTGAGGCGCGCTGCTATACGGACGTGCGTCGCTAGCTGCCGCCTTTTGTGACTATTCCTTGTTGATAATATGTCTTTTTTTAGGTGTTTAGTTATAGTTTCAGCATACTTAGTTTTATAAGATTAATTAGACATAAGTTTTTTAAATAAATTGTACAAAAAAAGTTTGGATAAAATAGTGTACACCTACAATGGGTGTTAAAAAATTAATTTTGTCGCTACGCCGTCGCAGAAATTGTGGGCGTGGCTTATATGCCGAAATCTGAATTTGCGCCAGCTCTGTTCAACGCCTTAATGGATTTTATTAGGAAAGTAGCTGTGCTAGCAGCTTCGCCCGTGTAGAAATCAATGTATTTTATTAAAATTTTGAAAGTGAAAGTAGTTATTGTGAGTGAACCATAAGATAGATATATGCTGTCGCGGACTTTTTTTGTAGTATTTTTATAGAATTATCTAGAATTATCTAGTACATTACTTTAGTGTATCTACGCTCGTTTATGCGGCGCACGCGCGTAAAACTCCCAGAAAGCGAGTTTTTTTTACAAATGGTCGTCAAATGCACTTCAACAAAATTTGCATAAAATTGTAATGTACTATTAACCTAAACCGTCCGGAAGAATAGCACTACCTTTTAGTTAAACCGTACAAAAATCGGTTCAGTAAATTTTGAGAAAATCGATCACATACAGACACGCAGCTTTTAGGGACTTTGTTTTATAATTTGTGTGTATATGAATAGAAAAGGATCAATCACAGACATGTTAAATTTAAAGAATCTTATAAACATATACAATTATATTTTTAAGTATTCTCATGCAGTCGCGTGCCAGTAGATAAACGTCGATATGAAATTAATATATAACGCTCGTCCGTCCGTCGATGGAATGCAACCGGATAGACAGATGTTTGTATATACTTTGTGTTTATTAAAACTAGATTCGAGACATGCGAGCCGTAGAGGCGTCTTGGTTAGTCCGCACGGTATATCAATATAGTGTAGGTCGAAAACGTTCCTCTAAGATTAGAATTTTTACCATATACACTATTTAACATTTTTTACTTACTAAACCCATCCACATGTTAAATAATTTTTTTTCTTCTTAACATAGGAAAATAGAAATTTCAAAAAGATTTTCCTGTTTCATAACTTATACGTTACACCGACGTGTGGTATGTCCCTGAATAGAATAGTACACCGTAAATTTTTACAGAGGTGTCGTGAAAGGCGACCAAGGTACGTTAACCACCGTGTGGTATCCGGCTGAGTAGAATATACCATTTCTTTCTTGCCGTGGTGTCGTAAGAGTTGACTAAGGTAAGTTGTAAGTTTAAGACTAAGGTAGGTAGACTAAGGTGAATCATCTAACATGTTTAAAGCATGTTGTGCCGACTCTACTTATAGTGGGATAAAGCAGGAGAATGATGATAAGTTATACATTATGTCTAAGACTTTACACTACTTTTCAAGCTATACTGAATTTAGTATTCATAGCTGAATGTTTTTATTTATTACACTATCGTTTATAATCCAAACCAAGCACTATAATATGTCTATACTAATATTATAATGAGGAAAGATATGTATATATGTTTGTGTGTATTTATGTATGTTTGTCATGTTTGCACGCAAAAACTACTAGACCGATTTCAAAAATCCGTATTAATCCTTATCCCACTAAATGATATTTTATTTAAAACTGTTTCAATACCGGTAAAATACTTTTTAAATTATTAAAATCGGACATTCCAATCAAAAGATGTAACGAATTAAAAAAGGCAGTAAAAAGAAAATATTGCCATAACAGTTGTAGCGTATTGTATTTGTGCCTATGAATATCTTCCGTTAAAAAATGTTTTTGCACTAAGTATTGATAAGTCCCAGGACCAAACTTTCAATTTACAAAAATAAGTCCATAGTCTGACTTAATAAACTTTCCACTACCACGAGATCGGTATGTACGCGGATGAAACCGCGGGGCATTGCTAAAAAACAACAAATGCGTTATATATGTATTTGTAAATTACAATAATTACATAATTTATTAAGTTCTTCAAGTTTATGCAGCTTATGTAGTTATTCCTATGTCTTGATTAAGTTATACAGTTTTAGTTAAAAGCACAGATGGGAAAAAATAAATGTTATTAAGACAAATCTTCTATTGGGATTGATATAGGGATTATATTTTTATAAAGCTAGATGTAGACGTGTAGTTTTTTTTGCATTAGCTGAGGTCTACTTCTTTTGTATCAGAAAAACAAAATTTTACCGAATGCCTGTTTTGTAAGATACACGTACTCGTATGTATAAAGCAGGTTGATGGTAGTGCTGCACCGAATAGTCCTTTTTACGAGAAAACCCCCACCGCTAGGGGCGCGTTTTGGTCCTAACTGGCGACCTCTTGTTCGTACGGGACAGTCGGCCGCAGAACTGCTTTTGTATAAACAAGTAAAAAAAAACCTTTGAATAATATTTTTTTACACAAGTTTTTAGTATTTCTGTAGGAATATTAGTTTACGAGCATGTATTAATTTTCACGAAATATCAGACGACGAAAAAAGGACAAAAGAAAAAAAAAGAATTGAAAAAAGATGAAAGATGAGTGAAGTAAAGCAGCGGTTATGTTGAAACTTGCCATGATATTGAAATAAGTGTAGTATGTGATCGTTGTATAAGATTGAAGAATAAGATGAACTAAGTAGAAAGAGGTATGGTAATCGAGCTATAAGTTAATGTATTGCAAAATTAATAATAAAATTATTATGCTATAATGCGCGATAGAGTAAATAGAAAATATATTTAATGCTAAATGTAGAGTGGACTATGTGTTTTCACACCTGATACATTGAAAGGTTTCCACCAACAAAAATTCACAACAAACCTCCACCACAAATTTTTCACTCTACATTTAGCATTATATATATTTTCTATTTACTTTATCGCGGATTAGAGCAAAATATTTTTTATTATTACGTTGTATTATGGATCTCCGCAAAATAACGTCTAATTCTATAAATTATTTAATGTCATCATCATTCTCCTGCCCTTATCCCACTCTAAGTGGGGTCGGCACAACATGTTACAAACATGTTGTAACATGATTTGGCTACGTATTTTACGATCGACCGCCTGCCTGACGTCAACTGACCTTAGTCGCCTTTTACGACACCTATTAAGAATTGAGCGTGGTCTATTCTATTAAAAATAATTCTATGAATTATTTAATGTATTGTTCATGATGATACGTTCAACAATAATACTCAATTGCCTATTTGTATTTGTACTTCTGCAGGCCTTTAAAGAAGAGATATTTTGTGAAATGAAATGATATGAATGATAATGAAAGAAACTCCAGAAAGATAGTTATCGATTAATCGTTAGTAATTGTTAATCGTATTGATTAAAAAGTAATTGCGTGTCGTATCCTTCAAACCTTCCATATACTCGATCCCACCTAATGCTACAGAAAGGGCTCGATTAACGTTATGAATTATTAGTAAATTACCCTTGTAACTATTCTGTTATTTGTGTTTGTAATTGTCGGATTGAGGTAAATTTAATGAAAAGAGTTCTTCTGATGGACTTAAGTTTCGCTGAAGAACATCATCATTCTCCTGGCCTTATCCCACTCTAACTGGGATCAGCACAACATGTTATAAACATGTTGTCACACGATTTGGCTAGGCATTTTACGACCGGCCGCCTGCATGATGTCAACTTACCTTAGTCGCCTTTTACGACACCTCGATAAGGAAAAGGGTGGTCTATTCTAGTCAGCCGGATGACACACAGCCGTAAGTTTCATTGAAGAGCATAAAATCATAATAATTGCCCTTAATAAATCTTAAATCTTATATTAAATCTTTTTAATTATTTATTTTTAAATCTCTTAAATTTATTTATTGTTTTTTTGTATGCAATTGCCTGGCGAATTCTACCAATGTTTCGTTTCGCACAACATATGTCAAATGTTAAACCGTACTAGTATATAAATGCGATGAAATTTGATATGTATAATTCAAGATTATACATCAAATTTAAAAAATCCCGTATTTCCTTAGGGAAGAAGAAAAACATAGAATACATATTGAGCGTTTAAATATAAAGATAATAGAAGAGCAATGTCATGAAATAGTAGCTACTCAGCTATCGTTGAACTGGAGAACCCAACGCTTATTTTCAGTAGCAGCCGAAAACTAAAATATTATAACGAAACAATTATAAATTGAATTAATACAAATATCAGCATATTTCACACTTTTGGTATCGACTGTTTAGAAGAAATAACACGACTATAAAACTGAAGATGTGCTCAACTGACTGTCAAATTCAAGGCTCACTACGTATACACAAGTAATCGCGTCGTACGGTGGTTCAGCCTATATGTCAATGATTTGGCTCGTGGCTATTTTTTCGTTGCGTACTGTTATGGGGATTTTGTAAAACATCTTTTTTTTTTAAGATTTTTATTCACTATTGAATTTAGAACATATTTAGACACAAATTAAAATTAAACACTATTAAAATAACCTTGCCCTTAGTTAATTACGTGCACGAGATGCCCGCTTGATCTACATCCCCAGACTGATGTCATCCAGGGGAAATGCATTATTTATACTGTCTATTGTCGAAAGGGGAACCTTAGGGTGTAAGCAATAAGGCTTACAATGGAAGGGTATAACAGTACCCTTTTATGCTCAAAAATGTTAAAGAGAAATGCTTTGGGTGTTAAGTACATATATAAATTCACTATTCTTAACTAACCACCCCAAAGAGATCGCGGGGAGCCGCTGAATCCAAGCGGCACAAGTTCCTGTGCTTTGGAGATCCCGTGAAGAGACCGATGTCTCATAGTGGACGTCCATCGGTTGAAGAAGAAGAAGCTTGGCAGATAGTTGAGGCAACATATGTTGTTCGAACAATATGGATAGATAGTAGTATTTAGATAAAGCCTTATTGGCTCTTGTATTCAAATAAATCCGAACCCTTTGTCCAGCACAAAATAAATAAATCTATAATTATTATAAAACAAAGTCCCAAAAAGCTGTCTGTCTGTGTGTTATCGATTTTCTCAAAATCTACAGAACGGATTTTATACGTATTTCACCAAAAGATGCAATACTTCCGGACTGCTTAGGTAAATAGTACATATCGGTATTATGTAGATTGTGTTGAAGAGATCACGCAGTTGTTAAAAAACTTGCTTGCTGGGAGCTATAGTCGCATGCGCTGCGTAAACCAGAGATTCGCTAAAGTAATGTGCTAGAGAATTACAGATCTATAAAAATACTACAAAAAAGTCCGCGATAGCATGTCTCTATCATTACGGTTAACTCATAATAACTACTTTTATGTTCAAAATTTCGAAATTCGGGAAGGGTTTCGTAAATCACTGAAATTCACGAAGGTGAAGCCGTTACTGGCGCAGCTAGTAAATAAAAAATAAATCGCCGAATTAAACTTTCAATTTATGCGGCAGTACAGGCAGAGAGCATAATAAATAAACAGGAAAATTATATTATTAATTCTGAATGTTTTGATCTTCGAATTTAGGCTACCTTGGTAAGTTTTCATATGTATGTAAAAAAACCTGTACTGAGATAAATGTCAGGTTTGATCTGCTATTTCAAACCTCCCAATCGGCCCAGCTGGGACAGATTTGCTATTGCGTTTAAAATAACTTTCGTATCTATTTAGAATTTTATTTATACGAAAAGATAGATCGTAGATTTTTTCGTATATATTTAGATACGGAAAAATGAAAATAAGTAAATATTAAGCGTTTTAATCATCATCCTCCTGTCCTTATTCCACTCTAAGGGGGTCGGCAGAACATGTTTTGCACTTCCGTTCTCTTAAATTCGTCAACTTTTGGCGCCTCCTTTTATATGAACTCCTATATGAACTCCTTTAATATGAACTCCTTTTATATGATACGAATAATAGCGATATGGGAGACTTTCGAAATCTTTTCTATAAATGTTACTAATAATTACCACGTTTGCTCGCAGGTTGATCTCAGTATCCCATTACGTTATCTGATTTATTTAGTATTTTTGGGGAAGGGTATAACTTACAGCATACAGCGCTATGATCCCTAATGAGTAATAATTTCAGGCAGACGCATGTCTGCGATTATGCAATTTTTTATTTGTGGTTTTATTCCGAAGTCGATTCGGACGGTCAAAACTAGAGTTGATTCATTTAAGTGAGACAGCTAAAATAAAAAATAAATAAATAAGTAAAATAAATACAAACAAAAGTATAAGATTTCGAGTACGAATGGGATGTACAAATTCGAAAACAATCTTAGGAGTGATAATAAAACGTCTTCAGGGACCCTCCTAAGTGGACTTGACGCGAGGGGACAGTTGACCTGATGTACTTGAATGAGTCGCTTTACGACATTTCTACCGTTTATCGATACTAAACAAAAATAACGTTATCGTTTGTTACATTTAACGAAATTGCCTCAAATATTTGGAAACCGATGATTCTTATTTTTCCTACCTTATGGGAGGAATGAGAAAGTGTACCAAGACCAAGCATATCATTAAATTCTTGAGTGCGTATGCCTACAAACAACAAACAACTTCAGCTATCGTGAAGGAATGTAAACAAGTACTGAATGAACTAGCTGAAATTGGAGAAGTAACGATCGCTTGGGTCCCAGGACACCATGGTCATGTAGGGAACGAAAAAGCCGATGAATTGGCAAGAAAAGGAGCGAGCCAAACGTTCGTAGGCCCAGAACCTTTCCTCCCAATCGGAAACACGATAATAAAGCGTGTCATAGATAAAAGAATAGAAATAAAATCGAGCACTAGATGGAGAAACACAACATTTCGACAATCAAAGTTGTTTCTCAAATCTTTCGACACCAAGAAAACAAAACAGCTAATGTCTCACAGCAGAGGAAATGTGGCAATTATAACAGGCATAACTACTGGGCATTGCCTGTTAAACAGACACTTGTCAATAATGAGAATAAAAGAAGATTCAGCGTGCCGAGAGTGTGGAGAAGAAGAAACGAGTCTCCACCTTATGGCTGAGTGCCCCATGTACTCGCTGGTAAGATGGGAGATATTAGGTAAGGACGAAATTGAAGCTGATGACCTAACAAATATCTCCTTCAGGGATATTATAAGGTTTGTAAAAGCAACAGGTAGGCTAGAGCAGGTGACACTGTCGGCACAACAGTGAAACCCTTGTCCCAACAAGGGGAAATGGGTGGAATAGTCCAGTATTGGAGCTGACCACCCGTCCTGTACCGGAAGGCGTCCCCAAAATTAGATAAGATAAGATGCCTAAGTCCACAAAAGAACTGTCTAGCGTGTGAACGCCCTTAATTTTTCTATAGAGAAGCTAGAACTCAGAAGGACAATTAACATGCTGTTTCTTTACTTCTTTTACTTTCATAACAATGGAGAAGCACATTTATATTTATTTATAATGTAATATTCAAAGAGCTCCTTGCCTACATAGTATACCTACATAATTTTAAATCTCACCTGCTCCCGGTACACAGTGATATAATCCTACGAGTCTATGAGATTCATCTGGTGTACCAAAATTGTCGACATGGATCAATATTTATAAAATTTTCTCGCACTGTTGTATTGTTGTGTACCACACATATTAAAGAAACAACTCACACTGATGTAGTGTGCATTTACACCAATAAACTTGTAGCTATAGCGAAGATCGTTTAAATAGCATACACTAAATTCAATGTCGCTAACAAGTTGTTTAGTACCCACCTCACATTAACACTAGTATTTTACGTCCATTGTTTATCATGAATTTAATATTAAACACCAAAATTGTGTATTTTTTAAATATATTTATGTTTGAGAGTTGTAAGTGATATCGCACTTAGTTATTGTTTAAAGAGTCATTATACAAGAGTAGGAGAGATGGTCTAACCTGCGGTGGTCTGCGTCCACCGAAAAAATAGAGAAAGCAAATGAGACTACCAATCGGTTTTTTTTATTTAGACGTGTTTTGTTTGATTAGACAAAGATGTGATAGTCCACTAGACTAGACTCTTTCGAGAGGGTTACAGGTTCGGGCCAACCCTTCTTTCCAAAAAAGAGGCTTATGTCCAGCTGTGGGATAGTAACAGGCCGTTACAGTAATTAAAAAAAAAACAAAGATAAGTTAGTCTTTCTACTTCCCTATTTTTTGGCACTCACACTAAGAGGCTTGCTGGCTAATGAATTCGGCACTTACTATCTTTTGGGAGCACAAATAAAACATAACTTTACGTATATTAAGACATCTTGACGCAACAGATTGCCAGAAGAATTGACAGAAGGAGAGAGTATTTTATACGTTCACTATTATATACATATACGTATATATTATTATATACGTACACTTTCCATCACTATTTATAATATCTCTCATTATGACTTTAGTTTACTTTCCACAGTAAAGCTCACTGTCACCCAGTATTATTGTGTACCCCGCACTCACTGTTACGTTTGGCGTCAGTACGGCGTCGCGGCGACGTCGTGCGCGGCGGCCAATGGTCACCAGCAGCCGGACCGAAGGCACAGTCACCACCAGCACCACCAACACGCAGATGTACCACCGCAATGGGTGAGAGTGTGTTCGTGATCCGTAGTGATATTGTGATGTTAGTGTATTTTTGTGTTGTCTTGTGTTTAGTGCGATTGTGTCGTCTTAAGCTTTTTCTAGTCAACAGTTTGTTGTTTTTTGTTTTGTTCTTACCTACAGCAGTTATTTCTTAGATTCCTAGCTCGCTTTAGTTACATTCATATTATTTATACTAATTTATTTTTTAACTAGATGTACCTTCGGTTATGCTCGCGTAGAAATCAATGTGTCACAAAAATATATTCCAGCCAATTTACATAAAACTGTTAAAATAGAACATCTGTTTCATAAAATTTGTATCTTAAACCTATTTTGCACTATTTTTTAGTAAAAATTATACAAAAGCAATCAACGCAGTCAATTAAAAAAAATGATTACAGTTTTTGTAGACATTGTTTTAGAATATTGTTACGAACATGCAAAAATTGTTCGTAATGTTTATGTAATAGAGTTCAACGTGAATGTTTAACATACACGTGGTTTACGATTCGTGTTCCGTATTCCAGCCACGACTTGCGAGTAAGCAGAATATTCTCGAATGGTTCGTCCACTATATAAGTAGTCGTGTCGTGGGCCTAGGGATTCAATTTGGGAATAGCGATCACGAAAGAATTTAGAAGCAAAAGTAAAAGTTAATTAATAGTGACCCCAGCTTTGTTATTGGAAAATGGACCGTATAGTGATTGTAAACACTTACTACTAGTACTAGTAATTGGTTTTTAACGAGTCACCAGGTATTTTTATCCAAGTCGTCGATATGTACGTAAAAATATCTATATATTGATGTATAATAAACTTAAATAGTAAAAGAACTGAGTGTAGTTCATTAGTGCTTTACCCACCAACGACCTGTTACGAAGTGTCGTGGAGCGCTATTAGGGTTTTAGGTGAAAGGAGTCCGTCATAACTTTCAGACCATCCTCCTCGTCTAGCGGTACCCATAAGGGAATTTCGTGATATAAAAAACAAGAACTATTATGATGCATTAGTTTCACGAGCCCGAAGGACATTTGTTGATTATTTGTATATTTAAAGCACACAACTATTCAGCATTAGCCGGAAGAACGCATGTACACTACTGAGTGGGTCAAAAGTTGAGAGCAGAGAGCAGAATGTCTACCAATTAACCTCTTCCTTAGAGTACCATCAGTAAAGTTAAGGGTTTATGCCATCGTATACTATGTCAGCCAATATGAATTGGAAATCTAACTGCAACAGTCTTACTATAAAAAAGAGTATATAACGCGTCGACGCAGGTGGGAACCCTGACTTCGGTCCCGTGGATCGCAGGTTCGATTCTCGCCGAGGGGTTACCATTTTCGAACAAAAAAAATTATATGTTCTTCGATTCTGGGTGTATTTATGTATATAAGATTATACATGTATATACTCGGTTTTACCAGTTGTCTGTCACTCATAACACAAGTTATTTAATTTTGGGGATGGATAACGGCTGTGTGTAATTGTCCCATATATTTATTTATTTTATTTAATATCTTTTTCACACCAATGAATATTATATTAATTCAATTAACCTAATAATATTATGAGCTATCCAATAACTTACTAATGTGAGTTATAAACCTTTGTAGTCATTGCCGTAGAGTTGATAATCCGATAGAGATGTATACGTGTGAAACTCTATATAGGTGATATTGATATAAGAGTTCTGCAACCTATCCAAAGGGCGCGCAGATATGGCACGTACGATGCCTTTATAGTACTGGGTTCAAGAACAGTTTAGTAATACTTCCGTGTTATGCTTAATAGCAATTCGCCTTGTCGACGCATGAGTGGAATCTACTAATTTAGAAGTTAGTTTATAATGCTTTCAAATCATCATCATCCGCATGCCCTTATCGCACTCTATGTGGGGTTGGCACAACATGTTACAAACATAATTCAGTTACTCAATCGGATACCACGCGGTGGGTCACCTGAGTCGCCTTTTACGATACCTCGGTAAAGAATGAGGGTGGTCTATTCTACTCAGCCGGATATTAAATGGCGGTTTATAATTCTTTCAAATATTAAATAAAATATATAAATTTTTCTTTACATATTATTAATATTAGGTTTACATATATACATAATAATTGGCAAGCTTTCCCTGGACCCCTGTACATGCTTAAGAAGAGCGACTTGCTCCGTGTTTGTTATATAGCTATGCTTTATTCTACAACTTATGGTATATTGGTAGTCAATTTTATTTTTCAATCTTTATTTGGATGACAAGGATTATCTTCAAAGTAAATGTCTGTTAAAATTGCTTTGCAAGTGACGAAATATTAAATTATAAAATAAATATAAATTTTTGGAATTCAAATGGATATTGATATAGTTAGTGGTGATCTTTTAGTTAATAATTTATAGAATTAGGCGTTACAAATGTAATAATAAAATTATTTTGCTATAATAAATTGACCTTATTGATCTTACCTGTTGATTTTGTTTAGGTGTACAAAACGGTGGCTTAAAGATTGCAAGCTTGTGATGGTGTTAAAACGGATTTTTCAATTTGTGATTGTAACGGTTAGACCGTACGAGTCTTCTGTGACGGTCAAAGGTTCAAACCTCGGGTAAGCATCAATGAGTTATGCTGTTAAAACTTATGTGCCTAATTGGTAATTGCAATTTATCACACGCTTTTCGGTGAAGAAAAAAATTCGTGAGAGAATTCTGGGGTTATGTGTAACCTACCAATCCGCATCGGAGTAATGTGGAGGATCTTAGCGCAAATCCTTCTATCCTAGATAGGAGGCCTAAGCCCAGTTGTGGGATAGTAACAGGCAATTACTTTATGCATATCTAAACCTATTATAAAACAAAGTCCTAAAAAGCTGTCTGTGTGTATGTAATCGATTTTCTCACTGAATGGATTTTTGTGCAGTTTTCACCACAAGATAGTGCATTACTTCCGGATGGTTTAGTTAAATAGTAAATAATGGTATTATCTAAATTGTGTTGAAGAAATCGAGCAGTTGTTTAAAAACTTGCTTGCTGGGAGCTTTAGTCGCGTGCGCTGCGTAAAAAGGCAGAGATAAGCTAAAGTAGTGTAGTAGAGAATTATAGATCTAGAAATTACAAAAATACTACAAAAAAGTCCTGGAGAGTATATATCTGTCTCTCACGGTTAACTCACAATAACTACTTTTATGTCCAATGTTTCGAAAATTCGGGAAAAGTTTCGTAAATCAGTGAATTTCACGCGGGCGAAGCCGTTGTTGGCTCGGCTAGTAATAAATATAATATAACGTTACTATGTATATCTTCATTATGAATTTCTTAACGTGTCAACCGCATCACAATTGGGTTATAGTTTAGACGTTTCTTAAAATAGACACGCGTGGATAACATCTATGTTATATAGATATACTACTCGGGTCATTATTTGCATCCTATATTCGGGAGCACCATGGGTAAGTTATATTCGCAATAAAGAAATCAAACTAGGACAAGTATTCCCTCTCATACCTTACTTGTTTCACTTTTACATAAAACATGTCGTAATAACGACAAGAGAATCGCGTTAAAAAATGTATAATCGCTACGGACAAACAGTGTCTTTAACTTAACACCAAATTAAACGGGTTTCCTCGCACTGGATGTTACATTTTGTATTGTAAAGGCACCATCACATCACTAGTTTTTAGATTTTAAAATGAGACTAACTAATTTTCTATATGCCGAACTCTATCTATTTGTCTATCTGTTACGCCTTTTAATACGAAATTTGTCACAATTAATATAGCTTATATAAAAGTGTTACATATAGGATAAAATCAGATCTCGTTTTTCTTTGGGGAACAAGGTAAAAACACATTGCTTTATTGACGGTACTTAAACGCGTTAATTGGCGCGAACGAAGTCGTAGATACCAGTTGTTTAAACATGGCTTTAGTTATATATAAAAAAGTTCTGATTAATAAGGTTAAGTTGTAATTTCTCGACAAATTTAGTAATTTTTAATGAATTTATGACTTAAAAATAATGTCAGGTTCAAATTGAGAATGAGATTTTGAATCTATATAAATGAATGTTGTCTGTATATCCCTTATAAAATTTGAAACGGCTAGACCGATTTTAATAAAACTTTCACATAAATTTAAGATTACCTAGCGTATAATCAGTTTGGTGAGTTTTTTTATTTTTAATGTCAATGACAGTTTTATTTCTAGGGAGATCGAAACCAGACTGAGCCACAACAACGCGAGGCCGAACGGTTAGCGTAATTTATAAAATTTCAAATCTAGACGCGAAGTTCTTAAATTAAATCACGTAAAGTTATCTGTATGTGCAAGCTACTGTAAAGTTAAGGGTTGCTACTTAGCTTTTATACTTATAGCGGTTTTTACATACGAAGAATATTCCGAGCCACGGTTCCATACCCACTAGATGTGGTGCAACACTAACATATATATTCGAACAGCTGTTTGGGCCTGACCATAATGGGGTTGACCCGGTTCGGATGATAACACGAGATCATTTATCTCGGGAAAATTTCTTTAAAAAAAATGTTACTTAATCTTTATTCATTTGTTTGCTCGGGCGTTGTGCTCGGGAAGGATAAAAAAATACAATATATTGCTTAATAAAAAGCTGTATGGAGAAACTCGTTCCATTCTTTATACCTAGCCTATCTCACGAGGAAGTTTTCGACAACAGGATAACCATTTTACCAACCCTCTCTAAGGCGTTACATGATAGTGTTACATGATCGTAACACTATTGATCTTATGGCTCCTCTTCGTAATCAGCGATTATAAACGATTAAACTCGACCAAGATCGTGTAGAGGGTATACTCTGTTGTACACGCCAATTATTGTGTTTGATCGTCTAAAACCAGGCAATTGTCGGACGCATCAAAGGGAATCGCTGGGTGATATCAATGATCGTATGTATCGAATGATAATACGGACGATTGTGTGGACACTTGCACGATGATCGTTCCGATTATTGACGATCACTCGATCAACGATCATCACCGATAGTGAAGTGCAGCATTATTATTTGCAATGATTAAATCCTTAATAATATTATACATGCGGAAATGTGTCGTTGTTTGCTTTTCCTTTCACGATTAAAAGGGGAACTTATCAATGCGATTATTGCTATCGACTTAAAGGTATTGATAGTGATATATTAGGTCCTTACATATGAAATTGGCGTTTTGTCGTACTGGCCACTTTGATCTCAAATATTACCTTTATGGTTAGGAATTCCTAACTCAAATTCATACAGCTGTTTACTCATGCATTTGTGTTTCAAACCCCCTAATTCATTTGTTTTTTCTTCTTTTGTTTTTTTCTTTGTGTCACTCTGTTTACAAAATGGAAAACATGAAATATCGCGTTATTTACGAGTATGAGTTCCATCGTGGCACCAGTGCTGCAGAAACGGCTCGAAGGATTAATGATGTGTATGGTGACGGTGTTGCAAAAGAAAACACAGTGCGTTTTTGGTTCCAACGTTTTCGTTCTGGAAATTTCGACCTGCAGAACAAGCCTCGTGGACGGCCGGAGACCAAAGTTGATAATGAAGAATTGAAGGCTATTGTGGAAGCGGATCCATCGCAAACCACGTCCGAGTTAGCTGCAGGCTCCGGTGTTAGTGATAAAACTATTCTAATCCACTTGAAGCAAATTGGGAAGGTGAAAAGCTTGAAAGGCGGGTACCTCATGAATTGAGTGAAGCAAACCGACAAACGCGCGTCGACTGCTGCGTTACGTTACTCAACCGGCACAATAATGAAGGAATTTTAAATCGAATCATTACCTATGATGAAAAGTGGATCCTCTACGGTAATCGGAAGCGCTCATCGCAATGGCTGAACCCTGGCGAACCAGCCAAATCCTGCCCTAAGCGAAAATTGACTAAAAAAAAGTTGCTTGTAAGTGTTTGGTGGACTAGTGCCGGTGTCGTTCACTACAGCTTTCTTAAATCTGGCCAGACGATTACGGCAGATATCTATTGTCAGCAACTGCAAACCATGATGGAAAAGCTAGCTGCTAAACAACCGAGGCTGGTCAATCGCTCTAGGCCACTGCTGCTTCAGGACACGCTAGACCACACACTGCACAACAGACGGCTACCAAATCAGAGGAGCTTCAATTAGAATGTCTTAGACATCCACCGTACTCTCCGGTTCTTGCTCCAACAGATAACCATTTTTTTCGCAATTTGGATAACTACTTGCAAGGAAAAAAATTCAACTCCGATGGGGCAGTCCAAACCGCCTTCAAAGATTTTATTGATTCCCGCCCGAATGGTTTTTTTAGTAAGGGGATCAATGAACTACCTATGAGATGGCAAAAGTGCATACATAGCAATGGTACATACTTTGATTAATTAAATATATTTCATTTTAAAAAAAACGACTTTATGTTCCTCCCATAGAAAACGCCAATTTCATATGTAAGGACCTAATATTAACGTCCTTATGTAACAAACATTATTATTATTCTAAATTATTTATATTTAAATATTTAAATTTAGAATAATAGTAATATATACATATTTAAATTTAGAATAATAATAGTAATATATCTCGACATTACACTAGAATTATTGATACTTGCTGTGAAGTAATAATATGACCCCAATAATTGTAGCCGCACCGGACGAGAAGGGACCATAACTGGTTGGATTAGGCGCCCCGCATACTAGTGATCTAAGTCACAGCGTGTAAAATAAAATAAAATTTAAAAATATGTTTAATGCTTTAAATTATAATTTGATTATCGTATAGCGTTTACTCACACGAGACAGTTGGACGCGAGTCGGAATAAATAAAATTTCATACATAATCTTGTTTTAGTCGCTATAATCAATAAAGTAATTTCAGAAGTTTTGCAAAAAATAAAACTTTTTCCTTAATATATTCAAGATAATAGAATCCCTATAATATGTCTCGGAAAATAAATTATTCTTAATCTTACGTAAATTCAATTATCTGGCATTCGATTAGAAAAAATATATTTAGTTGATTTTTCAAGAACCTCTAAAGCTTATCGTAATACCTATAGATTTCGTTTCAATATAATTTTGTGCAGTACACACGAACTATAAGAGATAACTCAATGTAGTCTGTGAGAATTAGAATTATACAGTTACTTATAAAATGTGATGTTAAAAATGATACATAAATCACCTTAAAAGCATAAAGGCCACCATTACGAATGCGGCCTAGTGCTAAGGCTTTAGGCAGGTAGTATTAAATGATTCCGAACAGCCATGATCCACTGTCCTCTTAACTGCTTAGTTTGTCATCACCCTTATATGGCCTCAAACCACCCTCGCTCGTGCGAGCGGGACAAAAATCGACAAGTTAGGGTGCGCGGGCGCCCCCTATTTTATGCCTGACAGCCTGTTTATAAATAAATTCATATTTTGTTACGTAATTGAATCTTATCTATATAGTTTTAGAGTACAAAATGCTATGCTCTTATATAAGCGAAGGATTAAATTAAGAATAAAAGTAATTTTGAGCTTTATTATGTGTGATTAAAGATTGAAAATTATACTATTTATATTTGTGATTCTATAATGGAGTGAAAACGGGGTTGTGTGCAGTATATGTAAAATTTGATGAATGCGACGATTTTTTTTTGTTATTGAAATTTATTGGTTTTGTTTATTTGATCGCGGCGGATGGTGGTTGTGATTCGAATTGGTGATGTAGGGGAATAGTTATTTATAGTATTTGATCATATTTTTTTTTACAAATACGACGCTGCGAATAAGGAAGGTTTCAAATTTCTCAAAAAAAGCTATGAACTTGCTATGGAAATAATCCTCTTATATCTCAACATGATTGAATTAAAAGAAAAATTGCATCGATGTACCGAATCCCATTATTGTTTGTTTTCCGATTTTGAGTATGTCGTTGGTGTTTTTATTCGACACATTGCTGAGAAACGTCCCATTTGGGAAAACTCATCCAGGTCAAGAGGGTGACTTCCGCAATTGGATACGTCCACCACCACCCTGCCTATCCCAATCGCTTAAGATTTGATATAGAATCCAAATTAATTAAAAGAAATACATTTTTCTTTAAATTAATTTTAAAATCCGGCCCAAAACCGCCTGCTTATAGCTCCATTTCCGTTGTACCGAGAATAATATTTAATTATCTTATTTAAATTTAATTATAACTATCGCCATCACAGAACACTTACAGTTTGTAACAAGTTACAGAAACTTAATACAAATAAAAAAAAGTAATTGGATGGCTTACTCGTTACTTTCCGGAGTTCCATTATAAACATAAAAAAACTGCTTTTGAAAGCTAGTTTGCCACTTATCGATGGTAGATTCAGATCACGTATAAAATATTAAAATTCCATTGTTTACCCGCCTTTATCCGTGGCTTGTCAATTACTCTGTAAAACGCATTGACAATTACTCTGTGACACACAGGCACACTTGCAACAAACACTAGTGAGTATGGCAAGTTCTACCTGACGTTCAAAGCGGGACGGCTATACGTGGAGCGCCTCATGCAAAAAGGAGATAAAACCCGACAGATGTTCGGTACGAAAGTATGCGGGCGGTTTTTTTTTTTGTAAATTAACGAAAGGTAGCTTAGGGTTCGGCTATTGCCCGCTTCCTGGCCATCCGTGGGAATCCAGGACTGTGTATAAAGAGAGAAATATCTGTGCAAACCTGTTTGTTTTTCGCGCCTCTGACACTCGCCACAGATGTTTTATGATTTGCTTGCTTGCAAATTTGTAAACGGACAAACCTTTATTTATGATCTCTTTGTACATTCGAAATCAAAAGCGCGGTGGATTTATATAGAAAAATCTTTAATTTACCGAAAAAAAATATATTATATATATTTATTGCACGGAATCCTTTAAAGATTAGAAGATGGCTAGTTAGTATATGTAGGGGATACTAGGGACATTGACGATATGTAACTGAGAGTTTTGCCAAATGGAAACACGTTTACGTTTCTAAAGTTTGGTTAAGCAGATTGGCTGAAGATGAGAAATGCCACCTCATAATGGTCCAAGCTGTGCATCAAATAATTATCAAGAAAGCAAAAATAAAACATGCTTATGCTGGTAGACCTGTCACCGGGTCATCTGTTGATAAATGCATATTTACTTTCGATAGTGGACGTAGCTTGCGTTGATGTCGTTTCAATCAGCGCGTATAGGTATTTTTTCCGTGGAAACCTTTAAGCCTTTAAGCATAAAAATTTTGGCATTCCTTTTGTATAGAACAAGAATTACGTAATATATCGCCTAATTAATTCAATCATTTTTATCGAATAAAATAAGGAAGACTTCATTTTAAGGTTCTGTTGGAAGCTAAAGAATTAAGTTATGAATAATGTAGTCACATGAAAAAATCGAAGGGAATACCGAAACACAATTTGAATTCGGAAACGGAACAGCTAGATGCGTGTGCGCATTCAATTTTTTGATTTTTTTTTGCATCGAGGGTGCTCTCCGACAATCGCTGTTGTCTATCTCCTTCGCACTTAACGCACATTGCGCTGGTCTCGCTCGTAGGGGGTGTTCGGGGGTGTCGAGCGCCAGATGTTCCGAAGATTCGTTTTTTTTCCTCTTTCGATTCGGTTCCGAACAATGGCGGCTTAAGATACCAGGGCATATGGCGATGGCTGCACAGGTATACTGCTTTTATGGGGAAATGCTAAATTTATTTGCGCCCGTTAACTTTAAGTAACTTTATGAGTTTTGCTTTGTCATGGAGCTTATGTTAACGTAGTTATTATCACTAGCCGTTACTTGCGACTACGTTCGTTGCTTCCTGACGTCTTCTAAACACATTAATGTTGAATATTATTGCAGCAGTCTTGGACAATATGGAATGCTTGGTTCAAAACTATTCCATATTTGTATTAACGACTTTTGGAATATGACAGTGCAAACGTCTTAAGTGTAATGTACTAAGTGGTAAGAAAATACCTATCTTCATAAGTTATAGTAGCGGCCTGTTGCAATCCCACTGCTGGGAATAGGCCTCTTCTCTACGTTTTTGGAGAGAAGGGTAATGGAGCTGAGACCTACCACGCTGCTCCAATGCGGATTGGTACGTTACACATATCTCCAGATTTCTCTAGAGATATGCAGGTTTCCTCACGATGTTTTCCTTCACCGAAAAGCGTGCGATAAATTGCAATTATCAACTAGACACATAAATTTTAATAGAAAAAATTCATTGTTGCCTGCCCGGGTTTGAACTCGTGTTCCTCTCGAAAGAGTCGCACGGTCTCACCGCTGGGCTATCACAGCTCATAAGTTACATTTTAATATTATAGATTCGTAAATCTGTCGCTCTGTCCGCCTGTTACCGTTTCACAGCTAATCAGATTCTTCAATATTGATGCAATTTAGGACAATTCAGAGAACAAGCCAAAGCCGCGGTATATATTATTGCCACGGCTTTGGCTTCAATTGTTGCACAGAGTCTTATTATATGTAAGAGAGCTTATTATTTTATTCTAGTGTAATGATTGTTTTCGGTCTTAAATGTTAATAGCCACTACCACTTAACATGATCTCCATGGAGTCACGGCGGAATGTAGATGATTAAAAATAATGACAAAACCTCTAACCCTAAAATCCCTAAAACCCTCTAAAATCCACTAGGGGCGGTTGAGATTAATCCAGTCTCCTAACCTTTTGTGCCATGCTCCAACTTAGGCTTTTTAAAACTCCTATGCTCCCTTATGTAATATACATAACTTTTAACATAAAAAGATGTAATTGTTCAAAACTGAACAAAAAATTTTTTTAATGTAATGTAACGAATTTTTTTTTAATTAAAATAAGTTTAAATGAATGCTTTTATACTACAGAAGTTGCGATGGGCCATTCAATGCGAACAATTGCTTCGTTTATCGATATTATGAAACGTCCGGGGTTAAATTTAATTGACGACGCCTAACACCCACTTTATATTTTGGTCTCATCAAGCAAAGTCAAGCCAATAGCGAAAAGGTTAGACTCGTATGTAGTCCATTTTTGAATTGCCCCAGCTTAACAATCAAAAATTGTAAAAATTGATAGCTGTCTTATATTCGCTCTCTAGCTATTCTTTTCTATGTGTTTAATGTCTATTGCCTCTGAAAGTTTTATGTCGTTTATATTTTCCGGTTTTGTACGTTTAGTAATTATTGAAGTACGTTGTACAGGTTTCAGGTAAGTGGATCTCTTTCTGACGGACGATCGAGGTATAACACTTTAATTACATGTTTTGCCGGACGTTAAGGATGCTGGATGAGATGCAGTGTGTACCGCATCCGTTCGCGTTTGTGGCATGAGACATAGCGGTGATTTAAATTATTACTTACAATTTAATAAAATTCTTCAAATAAATAAATAAATTTCTTTATTTGCAGAAACATTTTTTACAATAGGGTGTATTATATTTATTGTCTAGTAGAAATGTTTCACCTAGTATTATAGGCATGCAAATTTACAAAATAAAAATTAATTTAAAATTATGTCAATACTACTTTCCTGTTGAATGTCAATAAAATCTAATATCTCAATTTTTCTATTATTTATCTAATCTTATTATGTCTAAAATGCTTATCTAGTATGTTGTTTTAAATTTTAATATTTAAGTATTCGTCAATTGTATAGAAGCACCTTTCTATAAGCCACATTTTAAGTTTAGACTTAAAAAGATTAAGCGTAAGTTCCCTTATCATTTTTGGAATTTTATTGTAGACGACAATGGATTTTATTGCGCAATTATTTGATAGTAAGGCACTCCTTGAACTCTGTATTCTTTTTTTTGTGGGATCCCTAAGTCGAACTCTGCTTTCAACACTTAGTTTTTCAAAAAGTTGCGGATTCTTTTTCACGAAAATTCCTACTTCTAAGATGTACATAGATGTCAAAGTCAATAATTTTTTTTCTTTAAAAAAGGGCTTACATGATTGCAGAGGCTGTTATATTTTGCTTAGTTGTGTGAAACCGTAAAAAAAGATCCGGTTTCGTAAGGTCTTCGTTTATGACTTGAGCCGCCGCCGATGTCGTTCCTCCGGGCGATAATGCAGTTCGATTCCCGTGTCGGAAATAGCTCGGTCAAGAACCCGCGCGAAAAACTCACACTCGCACTCCTTATGGATTATGCCGTTGTTTTATTCTTCGGTCATAATTATTACAATTATCAGTTAAAATTACAGTAACAGTTTAGTGTTGCCTGACGCATCAAGAATTCAGTGACTATAAAAGCGAAGCGTATCTTTTTTTTTAACATTTATCTTGGTTGTAATATGTATATGTTTCCTCGACCTTAGCTGTGGGGACCCATCTTTGAAAGCCCGTGACCGAATGGATTTGTATATCCTTATAGATTTTTTTTTTCTATTATATAGAATAACCAAAATGGAAGTACTTTATTGATGTTGCGAACTAGCCAAAAGGCTGATAAGCAACTTAAAGATAATTAAATCAAATCAAAATCTTTATTCAAGTAAGCTTTTTACAAGCTTTTTTGAATCGTCAAGGATCAATTAGATTTAATAAGCTACACTGGTTCGGAATGTTGCTCTTACCGAGAAGAACCAGCAAGAAACTCGGTGGTCAAACTTTTAAACATTTAAATTTACAGTATTTAATTGCTGTCTTATCTGGAGCTGAAAGGATTTTCAAATCAAATCATCATTTTTATCATTCAAATAATCTTCAATTGTTTAATATGCCTGACTGAATATGCAAATAGTTCGTACACTTAATTTAAACTTTTTTGTAGATAAGTCTAATATAGATTGCGGAATTTTATTGTACAAGTGAGTACCGAGACCAACGAGTTGCTAACTCAGCTGAGTCGCGACGCAGGACTAACAAGCTTTTTGTGTCCTCTGGTATATCTATGATAAGTGTATCATTGCGAATTACTAGAATGTATGCAAATCTAACCTAATGCTTGGGTCAGCCTGTTGGGTCGAAGCTCCAAAACCGTCTTCCTTTATTCACGCGTTCTCACCTTTCGGTCATCTCGCATTCGACCACGCATAATTTATTTAAAATAAAACTATTTATTATGGTTGTGAATTTATTTAGACGAAATTGAAATAGGTTTTATTAAGTAGTTTTCAAATATAACGTTTCAAAATATATCAACTGAGCAAAACAAAGTCATTTATGTTGGAAGATTTTAAGTTATTCATTCTAGTTCATACTAGCCACGAATTTGTCCCGTCTACTTTAGTGTTTAAATCCCCTCAATTATGTACTCTATTGTTTGTTCTATTCTCGAAAGAGAAACGGGTTTTATTCCTCTATCGCTCATGAGCAACAATACTGGCAGAACTCAGAAAATCATGTTTTGAGATAAATGGGTTTAAACTTTTCATTACTAAGGAAAATGTATGAAAAATGCTTTACTATTGCTATTATGAATTTTGTTGGTATTGCATCCGAAAACAATGTGAATTTTAACGTGAGCCGCATGTTAGGTCGGTATACAAACTTTAATTCAAAATACATAATTTCATTTATATAGCTCTAACGGATCACGGCTGTGAAAGCATAACAGACGGACAGACAAACTTTCGCATTTATATTATTAGTATGGATATTTCGAAACTCTAACTAATTAATTAATTCTGTGCCTAATATCTTTCCCGACTCCAGAGAGGTCGCTCTCCGAATTTCGCATCTTTGACGATACTTCTGCGCTCGTCCGTCCCGCTCGGTTTAAAAGCCGTTAGGGCTAGAATATAGTTAGTTTAAAAATGCCATACATCGTTTTAGGACTCTTTACTAGTATCGATATATTTTTTTCTAATAATTATCTACGTTCACCAATATTTACCTCCAATATTCGTGTAAACATATTTACTCATCACCTGGGCGCGTGCTACGTTGGCCAATATTTGCTGTGATAACTTATCACTAGGGCTTGGACTGTAGATGTCAACGAAACTTGTTATTTAAAATAAAAAATATTATAAAATAACTCTTTAAAATGACTAAATATATATTTGCTATTTATATATATGCTTTTGTGAATGACAGAAAACTGGTAAATATATAAGTAATCATTTAAAATAAATACTTAAAAACATTAATAGAACTCGAAGAACCAACAAAAAAAAGTTAGATTAAGTTTTGACCCTAGGCGGGAATCGAACCTGCGACCCCCCCCCCCCCCAGTTAAAGGCAGGGTCACTGCCACCTGAGCCAAAGGATCAGCCTTTAAAAAATTGCTTAAAAAGGATTGGATAACTGGCACTTCTCAGTGGATAGGTGACCAAAATTAAGAGGTTTCTCGTATACATGTCCGAAGATGTTAATTCTTTTGGAGCTGATAGATTTTCACTACATATTAATAAAAACAAAACACTAACAGTTTAGCTTTGAACTTCCGAAACTTTACAATTTTTCCGACATCTTTTCAAATCAGTCCAGTTCTCCTACAACCAAACATCTTTTTGTTTTTCTTAGATAAATTTTTTGAAGCTTGCCTTCGAACTTTCGGACAATTATTTAACATTTGTTAACTTTGTGGCGTTAGACTAATACATAATTCCATACTTACTGTGGTACTGAGTTTATACATATTCATAGGAATTATATAGTTATGGAACTTCGAGGGTAAATAATAAATACGTAGTAAGGGGTGCCGCGAATAACTTGAATATCCCAAGGCCCTCTTTTAAAGCAATGTTGACTTGTAATGTAAATAAATTTCAACGTGACGGCTAAATAGAGACCGAGATCATTACCTGTTTTAAACTAGTGCAAAATGGAAAGAGAGTAGTCACAAAAGCAATACCTAAAGCTAATAAAGTCATAGAAACTGCTTGACATGGGGTTTCAAGGTAATAGGACTTAAAAGTGTCTTGAAGAGATCTATATCCAGTGTTCGTTGTCCTTTGAGATTAACAAATAAACGAATCATTAGAGCTGCCCGTTTATTAATTAAAATAATAACCTTTCTTTAGTTCGACGAATACGCGAAGTTTATCTCAATGTCAAATAGATTATGTTTTGGGGCCCTAACAACATTCAAAGCTGCTTCCATCTGCCGAAATATTTCGGCTAAAATAAGTTAATGTATGCGGCAAGTAACTTGATACGTCGTACCGTACCGTCCGAGCATACAAATGGTCTGATTATACCGACATACGTATATCAGTGATAGATTTCACGTTACTATCAATTCTCGATGACATATGTATATAGAAAGTGGGTAAAGTAAAATGGTGGCCTGTTATTCTGCTGCTGTTAAAAAAAGGGCTCTTATCTTTTGTAGAGATGAATTGAAAATTAAATCCACTACACTGCTCCAATGCGGAACGTTGCGTGTAAATACTACGCGTAACGCATTATGACAACTCATAGAATAAAAGGTGTTTCTCATTTTATATTTGTAAATTTACATTTGTGTAGTGGATTTAGCTCTGTAAAGTTGTACAACTTGAGATTTGAAGGGTGTGCATTTCAGACTGAGGTAATCCGAATCCATGAATTATATAACGGTTTTGAAATTTATATCGTAAATATAAATGTCCATATTCGTATAATATTCAAAAGTATAACTGTCTCATAACCGACTATGGTAAGTCGTAATGCTACTTTACAACGCAAACTGACTTAAAACGTTTCTCTCTCACTACTAGATGTAAACAAAACTAAACTAAAAACTATTTTTTTAAACGGGAAGGTAGCATTTTTAATTTATACATATTATAATCTTAAACACGAATACATAAGCCAGTTACATAAAACAAACTCGACAGAAGTCGATTGATATCAATCTATAATTGATCGAGAACTGATGATAGCAGTCACGCTGTATGCAAATTATAGACCAGGTGGCAGCGACTTTGCGCGACCCCACGAACCTGTTGACCAACCGGTCACATGAAAAAAACTATCTAACCAAGGGACTGGGCGTCTATATATGGACGATTGTGTCATTTGTGGTCGGTATGTATAGCAAAAATGTAAACAGTTTTCGTCTTTACGTTGACAAGAAAATATACTCCCTAAAAGACTTATTTACACGCACTGAATGAAGTTGTATTTTTTCATATGGAGCAGCTCACCTTTTAAACGTTTCAGTGTGATCGAACTTCGAGTTTTGACTAAAGTTACAATATTAACTATTTTTTTTACTAGCGCGTGTATAATAAATAACCTTTACGTAGATTGATAATTTTACTAATCGGAGTGCTAATGTCCTCTAAGTACTAAGAAATTTTGAACATAAAAGTAGTTATTCAGAGTTAGTTAGAGGCAAGAGTTAGAGACGTGCTATCGTGAACTTTATTTGTAGTAATTTTGTAGATATACAACCTAAAACCATCCGAAAGTATCTTTTCTGTATCTTTCTTATCTTTTAGCAAAAAACTTACAAATATTCGTTTATTAGATATTGAGAAAATCAATCACATACACATCACATCAAATACTTTTGGGGACTTTGTTTTATAATATGTAAAACGATGGGTACCCATATAACATAATCTTTACACCGCGATTAAAACTCCGGGAAAAAGCTAGCGAATAAATAATACTTTTTTTTCGTGTTGCTATTTTGTTTATGCATCTATTAATGTAACGTCGAGATCAAACCTAGTATTTTTAACATTGTTTGTTTATCTGTTGACGCAGATCTTTTACACTAACTTAAACATGTTACAAATTAATGTAGAAACATCTAGACTTTCTGCTACTTCTAAGTAATGTGACTAAGTAATTATCGGGCTCCCTTTGCTGGAAAGAAACTGTACACACTTTTCTGAGTTTATGGCGAACACACAAAACTGCTGTTGGGGTTGGCGATATTAGTTAATAAGTAGTGATTAGATTTTTCCCGCGTCCATAGAGAAAAATGACACTCTCTTCCAGCCCATTAATAATACCCATACCGAAACCCACATGTATACGTTGCTCAATTTGGACGTGAAAGAAAATGAAAACTTTCTCACGTTTATATATTTGTATGAATATAGAAATTACACTGTATATATGTTTTTAACACTCGGGTACAACTGTGATAGGTGTTGATTTAGGTATGGATTTGAGCGCTATTCGCAAGAGTAATGTCCTCGGAACAATGTCGGCTGCGTGTTTCGAAAGGGACAAGTTTTTCTACTGCGTTCTTTATGGTAATATTAACGTGTGTCGGGAATCGAAGCGTGGTACTATGCGGCAGGTGCTACGAGCCAGTTTTGGGACGCGGTCTACGGGCCGAGTGACGGCGGATAACGCCGTCGAGCTTCTATGATTTTATCTATACTATATTGGCATGAAAAAAATATCTTCGCTTTTATTACAGTAAAAAAAAAAACTGCAAAAATCACATAATTAATCGAAATTGATGACTGTTTAGTTATTTATTATATGAGGTTTGATTTTATAATCACTTGAACCTAGGTTCAGGTGATTATAAAAACGGTGTTAAAAAATACAGCATAAAATGTTTAATATAAATCTAAAATAATCTAATCTAAATTGTGAAGTGGATTTTTAATTGATTTCTGTTTCGCAATAAGCTAATAGTATGGAAGGTATATAAAGAGTTGATGCGGTTTATAACGCTTTTTATCTCAGTACAAAAAACCTTGCAGGTCAAGACAATGATTAAAGCTTATAACCTAAAGCAGTAATTATTATAACTCGTGCCATAGCCACGTTGCTTTTATAGAAAAGTAAAGTTTCAGTTTGTATATATAAACCAACAGCGTTTAATAAATAGGTAAGATTGATGTTGAAACTGTGGTGAGCTACCGGAAATCGGAGGGTATAAGAAAATATATATTTACAAAAAGCTATTAAATCGAATTGTCGGCTGTCGTGGTTTAGCGTCACATACCCTACGTTAGAATAGTGACTAATTATAACCATAAAACTTAGACTCATACTCCGGCCTAACAGGAGCACTCTTAAGATCATTATCCCTATCTGTAGTAAAGCTTCTGTCTGCTCTATACTTATCACATGTCGCACCATCAGCATGCATGCAGCAAGCCATTACTAGAACCATTTAGGAAAAACAACAATATGATCTAACATAATGCACTATAGAGGTCATTGAGAAGAATTATATTACACATATTTATATTCAAATCTACAGACAGACAAAGGATATTGAAGAAAGGATTAAGAATAACTCGACAAATGAAGTTGTACTTTATAATTTATACTCTAAGGTTCAATTAAACATTACTATATTTTAATACGGGTATTAAGTATTGCAGGCACTCGACCCTTTGTGAGCAGTGTATATAGTTTTTTATACAATAAAGTGTGGTATAATCGAGTGTTTATAGTAGTGTAGGGTTCATTTTTTTATTACGTCTATACGTTGCCTATTTGATATTTACAATTTATCAAATCATCAAACACTTATTTAGTACACATAGGACATTCGGTTGCGGAAAAATACTAGTTCTGTAAAATTCATACGATATGTGTGTGTAATTAGTAATTCGCATTAAAACAGGCCGTTTTGTCTAAGCCTTGCCCCTCCCCTTAGAGGAGGGAGGAAGGAGAAAGGCTCCAAGGTATCACCCCGTTCAAGTTGTATGTTCCTTGATGCCTGAAATGCTGAACCGATTTTGTTAAATTCTTGTATAGAGATAGATTGAAATGCAATTGTTCATTATAGTGGGAGAAAAAACTATCTTTATTGCGATGCCAGTGTTATTTTCCGAATCCTATAGCTAAGTAGTGGTGTGATATACTTGTGGTCACCGCCTGACCATAGTTTGTCCGGTTGAGTCGTTTGTTTTTATATCAATTGTTCAATTGATCCCTGGGGTTCGATAATTTATCGGTTGTGCGCCAAAAGATTAGCTTTTTGCTCGGTTTTCTTTAGGGCAGAAAATTTTAAAAATCTATACTTATTATAAAACGAAGTTCCAAAACTTTGTCTGTCTGTATGTAATCGATTTTCTCAAAATCTACTGAACGAATTTTTGAACTGTTTCCACTAAAATATAGTGCAATACTTCCGAATGATTAAGGTAAATAATACATATCATTATTATGTAAATTGTGTAAAAGAGATCGAGAAGTTTGTTAAAAAACTTGCTTGCTGGGAGCTTTAGTCGCGTGCGCTGCGCAAACCAGCAGAGATACGCTATAGTGATGTAGTAGAGAATTGTAGATCTATAAAAATATTACAAAAAAGTCCGCGATAGAATGTCTCTATCTCCGATTAATTTACAATAACGATTTTTATGTTCAAAATTTCGAAAATTCGGGAAAGTTTCGTAAATCACTGAATTCCACGCGTGCAAAGTCGTTGTTGGCACAGCTAGTAATCGATTAAATAGTACTATACTGTCAAATTAAAAATCAAAACGCATCAGGTGGTCTGATATAACATTTAAACAGTTACCCAAACATCAACAAGTCCGCGCTCGACGTAACTTAATCCCCACGGAACCCCTCGCTTCTAACACTTGACCGACCCCTCCAACTTCGCGTAACTCCAAAACTCCAATAATGATCGTTATCCCATCAAAATGACAAGTTGAACGACCGGAGCGTTAAAAAAGGCTAAAACTCGAGGGGGGTATTTGAAAAGCGGGACCTCTTTGTGAGTCTCCCGAACGAGGGGCCGGCAATGTAATTGCATGAAATTAATAAATGCGCGAGAGCACGCGACGGGTTAAGAATGAAACTGGCTTTTTTGGTTGGATGCCACTTCCGATGTTGAAGCGTTAGATCAGCGTCATATGACATTTACTCTATATCCCATCTTAATAACACCGAAATTTGCACAAATAAATTATTTTTGTGGTAATATTAGAGTTTACTTTGATATTTATTAATTTATATATATAGAGTGTACGAAGGTACAGAATGGTAAAATATATATGTATGTGCAGTCGAGTGATATCAATGTCTATGTGGAATGAAAATGAATATGAGTAGAATACGTTTGCGAAGTTAATATTCTTTTAAAAAATATTTTTTTATATAATATTTTAATATAATATTTTCATTACTTTTATAAATTGAATATTTATATTTTGAACCGAGGCCAAGCTAATCGACATTATAATAAATTTCAAGTCTTCGTTTGCGTAGACTAAGTAAACAATCAACAAAATTATAAGGAAAGAACAGGCAAAAAGTGATTTAAAATAAAGTTGAAAGATTGTTATTCAACAACCTACATATCATTTTAATATTGAAAATTGTTAAACTATATAGTTGTTTTTTAATTTTGATTCGTATGTAAAGTTTATTATATTATCATTCATCACAAACAATTTAGTGTTTTTTTTAAATAACTGTTTAATTAAAAATAAAAAAATTCAAATGAAGTTACTTTTGCATTTGTTATATAAAATTATTTCAATTATAAAAAAATAAGTGTAGAAAGTTTTACTAGTTATATTCGAGTATTAGACTATTCGAAAGAACCAGGAAAACTCTAAAATAAACTATTTTGAATTTGTTGGTTTAAAAGTACGTGTAGTAATTGGATATGGGCGCAGTCAACTCGTGCGCACTTGACCGGTCCCAACAGTATGTAGATTTGCGCAGGTGTGCCGCGGGGTGGCTCGCCGAGGCCGCTTATCTACCCTTGCGATGGAATTCTATTTGTAGAGTCGATGACCACGTATACTTTATTAAAATGCTTCTCTATTGCACTAGTGACAGGGTTGACTTAGTATCGAGTTGTAATGGAAAGGGGGACGGAATAGTCCAAATTACAACGAAGCTTTCAACATTTTCATTCTATTTATTAGTAAAAAAATCACAGAAAGACATGTGGTCGCAATCGACATTCATTGCAAAATAACTTGAATCGATATTAATATTATAAATGAGAATGTATTTGTATGCTCATAGTTGAAGGATTGGAGAGTGGCAAAGATTACTTTCATCTCGATTAAGAGTCGTGGTCAAAATTTATCAAATAGATATATATCAATTTTCTAATCTATTGTCCTTAAAGTGCAATCTTAAAAAAAATGGTGCTATACACCAAAATGATTGCTATAAGGTTTCGACCAATATATTCTTCTTTATCAAGCTTTTTCTATAATGAGTCATCTAAGACGAAATAGTAGTTTTTATATAGCTTCTAAGCCTCATATGTGCCTTAATTTCTATCAATATTTTTCTATCAATGTATATGTATCGGAACCCTGTTGCATTTAATAAATTTTTAGATTAAAACGTTGATTTTGCGTATTTCCATAATTAAAAGTATAAAATGTATCTTCTGTTTTGAAGTGATTTCTTATTTACTTACAACTAGAACTAACTAGAAACTAGAAGAACTTTTGCACTAAGGTATATAATACTTTTGTCCTAGTGTCCTTAACTAATTTTTGCTTTGACCTTATAGTAATACCAACGTCGTAAACCATTTATTTTAATCTATATAATGCATTTTGCATTTATTTTTATTTCTTAAACTAGTTGCTATCCTCAAAATCACACTCAAAATCCATAAGTTATTCAATTTTTATATCGATTACGATTATCAAAATAAAAAAACAGCTTATTTGATAAATGCTTTATAATGACGACGTGATTGCCTGATTTCTAAACGTCGATACCTCAACTCAAAAGAAATTACGGCTGTATAGAAATAGGTATGTTGGAGAAAACAGCTCTGCCAAACCTGATCGTTCAGGACAAAGCTAATGAACATATGATCCATAAATGTTTACAACAGTAAGGCGTTATCAATCAAAAAGGTTCTTTAAACCGGTGTCGTCCGACGAACTTGTAAGAGTAAATACGAGGCAAACATTGGACCCACCTGCGTAAATCTACGCTCGCACTCACCTACCTGGTAATAATATCGGCGCACGCGCCGCCCGACAGATGTTTCCACTTCGGGCGGCTTCGGGCACGCTTCGGCCGCGCTCGGGCCCACCGCGAGATGATGAAAGTTTTTTTAATTGTGACCTTTCGGTGCTGGAGGTGCGGTTTCTGACTGTAAAAGTTTACTATTCTTCTAAAGTAGACGAACATTAGACCTAATTTATGGAAGTCATCAAAAATAAGATAGTCAATAGCCATAAATTAAACGTACATAAAATACACAAGTCAAGTTAAAAAGCTTTTTACAAAATTTCATGTCCCTACTGTTAACTGCAGAGGAGTTTCCTCGTTTAGAGCCAATCCTGGCAGCAAGTTATGCTTATCATAAACATGCATTGTCATCGGGACTGGACCAATATGTAAAATTTCAGCTCAATCAGACGCCGAGAAGTGAATAAAAATTTGACTTGCAAGAAGATTCCACCTTCACATTCACGACAAGTGTACAATAAAAAATAAAATAAAAGCTTTTAAATAGAGTAATGAAAATAATGAAAATAAAGCTGTGATAGCCTAGCGGTGAGACCGTGCGACTCTCTAGAGACGACATAGGTTCAAACCCCGGGCAGGCACCAATGAGTTTTTCTATTAAAACTTATGTGTCTAATTGATAATTGCAATTTATCACACGCTTTTCGGTAAAGGAAAACATCGTGAGGAAACCTGCATATCTCTAGAGAATCTAGGGATATGTGTAACCTACCAATCCGCATTGGAGCAGCGTGGTAGTTCTTAGCTCCAATCCTTCTCTCCAAAAAACGGAGAGAGGAGGCCTTAGCCAAGCTGTGGGCATAGTAACAGGCTATTACTAATGAAAATATTATGTATTTATTATCCGCGCTAAAAGAAAATATATGTACTCATACCTGATATAATACATGCAGAATTCGTTAAAACTTATGCACCACCACCAATACACAAGCACTGCACAAATTGACTACCACAATCTCAAAATCGTTTCGCCTCGTAACCAAAGCATCAGTAGTAGTAGTAGTAATAGTAGTAGTAGTAGTAGAGTGATGAGCCGTAAAGAAAGGCCTAGTTCTATAAAGTAAATAAAATAGTTACAAGAGACTATCAACCCCCGTGGAAGCTAAATTAACACATTTAAAAGTTTTTCATGGTGTGCTTGGTGGCTGTTTAATAAAATTTAACTTAGCAAAAGCTTAATACGTTTCCGACGGGCAGAAACACGCCGGTATAGTTAAGGAAAGAATGATGATAAAAGCTTACATACCTGGCTTACAATTAAACTGTAAGTTACCTTCACAACACGGCACGATCATCGTGCAAGTGTCCACACGATCGTATTACCTAACGATACATATAGTACGCGGCAATAAATAATGCACATCAAGGCTCAGAGAGAGAAATCGCCTAGATTCTGCTTCATAGAGCATTGTCTCTGTCACACAGGCTGACGAACCCGTGTGTGACAGTGACAGCGCTCTACGAAACCGAATTGGTCGGTTGTTTCGTTCTAAATTCTCGATGTGCATTATTTACTTCCGAGTACTTACTATACGTATCACCAAGCAATGCCCTTTGATGGGTGTTCGAAAACCGCCAATTTCCGGGTTTTTGGCGATCATAGACCATGATTGGATAGAGATCTCTACACGATCGTACTCGTGCTTAATAATTCGTAATCGACGATCATGAAGAGGAACCATTACTTTGTCAAAGTGACTAGTCTTATAAAATCCAATATTCCACGCTACGACCCAAGATTCGATGGATCGCTCAATAATGCAAAAGGCAATTAAGTTCAACCCCTAATATAATATGGATCGCGTTTTATGGGTTACAAGGTGATGAATCTTGTATCAACCGATAAGACCATCAGGCTGATAGTATTCTTGAAATGAACCAATACATTAAACAGGAAGTTTCCCTGTACAATAGTAATGATAGAAATATTTTCTGTAATCTGCGTGTTGTTAAAACAGCGATGTCATTCAGAATTTCTCAAAGTAACTAATACTGTGCGTATGCATTACTATGGTTTACTAGATCTTACCGCAAAAATATTCCGTTTTCCTTGGGTAATAAAAAAATATATTGAGGGTATTTTAACATCAAAATCGACGTCAGACAAATCGCCGATACCACTAGTATAAAAACTCCGCGAATGGTTGAACTTCATCGACTCTGGAAGATATATTTCTTGTTGTAGTAACTCTCCAAAACGACAGCTAAAATAGCTATAGCAATAAACTATCGCCTAATTTTCCGATTTCCAAAAAAATACCGTTGAATGAATTTCCGAAACTCCCTCACTATCGTTCTCCGCTGCCCTTGAAAATTTGAAAACATTTACTATCATTATAAAACTTTGTTCCTTATATCGTACCACTTAAAGTCTACAATATCATAAGCTTTAATTGCAATGGGGCGCTGAATTGGAAGCTCCACTCCCTGCATGGTTACGTCTCTCTTTCGCGTGTTGTCTCGCTCGCACGCCCACGGAGCGGCAACGTCGCGATTACGTTGATAAGTTGTAAGATCTGGATTATAATTATAGTAAAACGTGTAACCCTTGTTTTGTTTTGCGATTCCATTAGGTCCGTTAAATAATATTTATTGTTTTATAGAACTAGTAGTGACTAGTGCGTTTTCGCTCGCGTTAACTTTAATTTTCCAAACTATTTCGCACTCTTCGGAAAAGTAAGACGGTAGCTTTTCTTTTTCGTTTTTTGTTTGATGGCATTTGATCGCCATTATTACGTGGCCGCAGATGAAGTGAGCTGATGCGCGGCCAGGCTCCAGTAGGCCTACCATAAACTTTTAGGTAACGATTCAATTCAAAGTCAGTACCTAAACCGAACCGCTTTCTTTTCGTACCATGAAGTGTGTTTGAAAAGGATAACGTTATATGAACTATAGATAACTCTGTCTCTTTTACTCACATGTTTCAGGATGCATTCCGAACGCTCATTGGACAACGACTTAAAGTGTGCGTCTTTTAGACGTCATGGTAGACCTACAGGTTGTACTATTCGCCTCCTGCCATCTCTTCTTGAGGGTCGGGAGTCGTTGTGCTATTTCAGCCAGTTTAATCTAGTTCTTGCCATCGCCATTTTGGTCTCTCAGACCTTGCCTGTGCTTGTAAAACTTATTCCTTTTTTCATGTTTCCATTATTAATATGAAATCTTTTAAAGCGTGTAACATTCAGTGCGGGTTAAATATAATTTATTATTTATCGGTACGATATCCTGAAAAGAATGTTGCCGTTACACAAGAGGACTGACTGTCCGCGACAGTCAGATGGAGAGATTACGCAACAAGACATTACAATTGTATTGAAACTTACCTTCGGTGACACTCTTCGTTGAATAACATCCAATCTATAAAAACACTTAACTATATTTCTAAATATCATTCTATCATGAAAATGATTGCTTCGTGTTAATGTATATCGCACGCTTAGTACTAGACCTAATTTTAAAAAATGGTTTTGTTTTGGGCAAGTTACAATAAAGGTGGTTGTACAAAACTTGTCAGTTTTAAAAGACCCATAACTTGGAAAAGCAATAAAACATAAGCTTTTTAATAGTTCGTCGCGTGATGTTATAGATAGCATTGAAATTAAGTTTACAATGTAGTTATCTAACTTAATTAAGCCAAATTTTGGATTAGGTCAGTTTAATACTAAGCGTGCGATATATATACTATTCTTTCAGTCTATAATTAAACTATAGAGTAGTATACGTGTAAACTATAGAGGATTTCCAATTTTGTACCCTCTGGTCCATCTGTTGTTGAGTTTATCTCTCGTATCTGAGCTTACGATGTCAAAGCAATGTTTCCTGGCGACTAACTGAATTTAAAATGAAGAGTAGGAAGTCTAAAGGGTCTACGTGCCAATTTTATACAGGCCCTTGGATCCATTTGTATATTATTGGGGTTGAGACAGATCGTATTTTTACAAATACGTTGTTATGTTACGTACAGTACAATTGTACTTGTACTTGTACATTGATTTTTTGGCACTTTAAACTTACAACCATTTAAATATGTCTGATTCTCTATTTACCAACCATTAGTTTTAAGTGCGCTTAACGCATACTCTATAGTTACCAACTTTTACTTGAGGTGCATTAAGAAAGTCATTGATTAATAAAACACAGAGCTATTAAACAAATTAACATAACTCATATCGAAACTTAACCGAAATGGTGATTATTATTATTGACTTTTATATGGAAAGAAGCACATAAAAAATGCAAGATTTCCAGAAAATTCGTATATCGATAGCTACGTCCACTCATGTTATTTTAAGAATCTCGTTTTCGCTAGGTATAAGTAAAATGTTTATCGGATTGATCGTATTGATTTAGAAATGGTGACTTAAGTTGATAGCTAGTGAACACCGTGCTCATACACTACGAGTAATCTATTTATTTATTTATTTCTTTCTTTCTTTATTGTATAAACAAAAGGCGGACTTATCCGTAAAACGGATCTCTACCAGCCGCCAACCTATGAGTAACAGAAAGAAAATGAAAAAAAAAATTGATGATGGCAAACAAAGGAAGGAAGAAAAAGAAAAATAACGAAACACTATACATAGATTAAAGTTGAAAAATGAATGAATAACATAATAGATAATAGTGATTATTTGAATTGATTGAAATGTAATTTAATATTGATAATAAGCTATCTACACGGACATAGTTTCCTTTGAGATGTTTCCATAACGAAAGCTCGTCTGCCACTTAAATTCGTTTTCCAGTGACCTTTTTGTGGTTACGTAAAAATTTAGCAAGGGCTTACATTTACTCTGGATCCCAGAATAATCAGGTAACAGTATTCACAAATTTAAACTACGCAACAAGGTTGACTGGCAGGGTTCCCTTTAGGGTTAAGTCCGCCTTTGTCATGTACAAAATGCTACCGATCCCTACCAATGGTGATCTAAGAGGGTGAAAACAATTTTAAAACAAATTAATCTTTTTGACGACCTCAAAAAAGTTGCGGGGAGTCGCCGGATCCAGGCAGCACAAGAACGTGTAGCGTGGAAGTCTTTGGAAGAGACCTACATCCAACATCTGGTTATCTATTAGTTGATGAGATAGAGAGAGAATCTTTGTTTTGTCGTGTATTCAATCATTACCTTTTTAGCCCTCGTTAATAATTTTAAAATATTACATATCAGCCAGTCGAGCTCATTAATAAAGCTATCAGTGGTACTAATAAGTCACGCCGCATATTTCGCAACAACACCTAATATGATACACAAATCCTTGACGTGTCCTAAACGGTGCTCGGTGGAATCACGTACTTTTTTGTTTCGGTTTGTGTAGACCAGAGGTTCTCAAATTTCTTACGTCTGGCGTACACTTAATTATTTTCTAACGCCATACGAATTTTATAACCATTAAAATCAAAACTGAAAATTATATTATATATATTAGATATTTCAAATTCAAAATATTCTTTATTCAAGTAAACTTGTAAACAAGTGCTTATGAATCGTCAACATCTACTGCTATTTCGGAAAGCTGTTCCTGCCGAGAAGAACCAGCAAGAAACTCTGCGGTTGCTCTTTTCAATGAATAATTCTTATTACTAGTTACATATAGGTAGTTATTAATGTCTTGTACAGAATTGAACCTATATCCACGCATTCTTATTGTCTAGGTAATCTTCAATAGTATAATAGGCTTTCTGAATTAGCCTTTTTTTAATAGTATTTTTAAACTGCTGTAATGGTAAAGTTAAAGTAGATTTTGGAATTATGAACTTTTGCAAGGCGCAAAGCAGGAACCGCAAGCTTTTGTCGGTTCCTACTTTGTCTATCATATACATCGCCAATCCTTTTATATTTATTTATATTAATATGTACAAAAATTAAATTACAAAAAATATACTGTGAAGCCAATGTAAGAATACCTGTTTCCTTGAACTTCTCTCGCGCGAATTTAAATTTTAAATGCCACGTATGGCTCTTTTTTATATTACAATATTTTTTTCAGTGTTCGCGCATTTACTCCATAACAATATTCCGTAAGACATAATGTTATGGAAGTAAGCAAAATAAACAAGTTTTGCTGTTTCGACATCTGTTATCCGTTTTATCTTTCGGACAGCCTAAGCCGCTGAACTAATATTCAGCCTATAGACTGGCTTAGCCTATAGGATGAACATCATGTGTCGAAAAGAGTTTTAAATATGAATGTGGTTGTATGTGTGGCTACATGAAGGCCGAAAAAAGTATGGATGGATTGTGTGAAGAATGATACGCATATAAAAGGTGTGGCACCAGAGTTACCCAATGATTTGGAAGACGAAGCTATATACTGTGCCGACCCCACGTAGAGTGGGATAAGGGTGAGAATCATGATTCAGGCTGAATTATCATAGGCTGAATCTGTCTATAGGTCATAATCGTCTTCTTAGCTTATTATGTACTAGATTTTGCCCGCGGCTTCGCTCGCATGGAATTTGGTTTGCCACAGTAACTAATTAAATTAAATTTATGATTCACAATTTTGGTCATAGTGGCTTGCACATAAAAGGTAGATCTATGCTGTCGCGGACTTTTATTTAGAACTATTCAAGACAAACAATACTACGGTACATCATCTTTGTGTTACTCCAATGGCTTAGGCAGCGTACGCCGAGATAGCACTCAGAGGCCAGATTTTTTCCGACATGTATCGTTATATTACATAAAATCATAACAAATTGTATATTATTAATTGTACAAATTGTATTGTATATTGTGCCTATATGTTATTCCGATGTATAACCTATATAACTGTAAAGTTTCATTCAAATCCGTACAACAGTTTTTTCGTGAAAGAGTAACAAACATCCGTCTATACTCACAAACTTTCGCATTTATAATATTATATAATATATAAAGTAAGATAAGATAAGATTCAGCTAATACTTTAGACATTCAGTTAGGTTACTTTTAGGGTGTACCTTCAAATTATGTTGTGTTTTTTCCTATGTCCGAAAGAAAAACGTGAACTTTTTTGCTGCTATTTAAGCTTTAATTATGACAAATGTAATCGATATTACTCCAGTGCATAAGTGTAACAGAAATATTTTCTAATTGGTATGGACTTATGTACTAGCTTTCTGCTAGTATTAAAGATGTCCTTAACCTCTTTAACACTTGATCTCCCTAACTTCTTATAGAATATATTTTTTATATTTCTTGCGCATTATCGTGTTAATCTCTTTCTTAGTTATCTCTTTCTCTATTTATTAATTTATTACTATATTGTACTTTTGGTTTTATGATATTTTACGTTTTTAAACAAAACTTATATATTTTTTTTCTGTTTATGTTAGTTATGTAATATTTGTCAATAAATGGTATACGATTCTATATTAAAAATCCCTGTTGAATTTTAGCTTTTATATTGCCGCATACCACATGTCTAAAACAATCATAAGAAATATTTTACCGAGGATTGTATATATTATAATAAAATGCTTTGGCTTTGTACAAGAAAGCAATGACGAAATGAAATTAATTACAATAATTAAATTTTAATAACAGTAACCGGTAAATTTTTCCTTTCGCTCTTTTCAGTAGGAGCAATATTCCGCACCAGCAGTAGATTCAATGATATAGACTTTTATCATTTAACTGAAATAAATAATGTTTAACTTAATTAAATTTATTTGTATATTTATCTTATTACTTTATACCAAGTGATGTGGAGTTGATTCGTAGGATACTATACAATATACTGCCCATACAACAAATATCACATGTATAATTTTATGTGAAAATGTAGAGTTGTAGTTAATCGTGTTATTTTTATTTTATTAATTTTTACTGATAAAATAACTATAGTAAACTCAGCTTCTCAAGCCAATCCAGTCGTAGTTAATTTGTCGAAAAAGTTTTTGAAGTCAACATACTCATTATATCATACATACATATATACCACCACTACGCACATGTACATGTAGATAATATAATTAGTACAAATATCTTTACATTGAAATCATTCACAGCTTTACACATTACACTCTTGAAAAAGTTTGTTTGCTAATGGCTGTAAAGATATCTCCCAAGTCCCTAAGCTCGCTGAAAATTAAAAAAAGTTGTTCAGAAACTTTAACCTCATTACTGTTACGTTCGCTCCGAGAAGTACGGCAACGTCGCTATGGGGATACCATTCATTTGAAAGCTTTCTTCCCTGACATTAGGGTAATTTTTTGTCGAATGATTCATATGTCTATAGTATTTTTTTAAATTAAATTTATTCTCATCATGTACACATTGATTTTTTATTGCCATTAACTGTTTTTCAATATAAAGAAATCCTATATAAACATTGTATCTAGCTCGTTGGCGATTAGAGTTATAAATCTTTTTAAAAATATTTAGTTAAAAACTGTTGAAAGAAAATTTAACTAACATTTTTAATTAAAACGTATATAATATGCTCAAACAAAAAAGCCGCATATCAATTTTGGATTTCAAAATAACTGACACAATTGCGATTGATTCTTGATTGGCATATTTATCCTTTAAAATATATGGACCTGAATTAGCTTCTGGTGTAGGAGGTCCGACCATTTTAATACGATATACGAAGCTCTACCACCAGTCTATTAGGCGTTCAAATTCGATTAGATGTTGTTACCTTCTTTTTATCGTTTGTAATTAAAATTTTTTCAGTACTTTATTATAGTACTTTATTTTTGTGTTAAAAAATTGGAAACCTCCGAGGCTATAATTTTGTGTTGGAGTGATTTAATATAACCTACGGGCAAAGTGCATAATTGTAGTGGCAACATCGCGCGAAGTGAGCGGCAGTCGGCCATGGCTGTGTAGTTGCGTTTGACGCCTTGGTGAGCGCGTTCGCGTACGCGAAGGATACGTAAAAAAGTTTTTATCTAACAAAGTGCTGTGACCAGTGTTTATATTAAACAAGCATTGTCTCGCTGTGTTTACGATTCCGTCGATTATTCCGTTCAAAGTGAGGGAATAAGAGAAATAAAACTGCAAATTGAGAAGTGTGTACGCTTTACGGGCTTTATTTTTCTTTAGTGTGTAATTTAGTTACTTGTGAAAAATACACGAACTTCGCGCAAAGTTTCTATGGTACCTTGATCGATTATTAAGTATTTTACAACCGTTATTTAAATATTGTGATGATAAATTAACGCATTCAATTTTGCAATTCTAATAAACACGTTTCTAACCCGGTTGGTAAATAAACTTTTGATTTGGTTGATATTAATTAACCTTTGTATAGGCATTTTATACAAGTAGGCGTTATTGGGCGTTATGATATATACGACTGTGTCTTTCTTACTTTTATAGATTTTACTTCAGAACTGTGAAATGACTTGATATGACATTGGTTATAAAGAACTGTAGAAGATCTGGGGATTGATATATCTGGAGAAATCTACGCGACGGAGTATCGGACTGATAATAGTCCTGTAAAATCCTTTTATCACAATGTGCGGTATAAAAAAAACTAAATTATTATAATGTAAAGTGCACACTATTCGGTCTTCCATACTGTTCATGCGGGATTAGTAACTGCAGTGCACTTATCTATGCACTACACAACTACACTAAGACATTCTCAATGCATGTTTTATGCGCTATAAACAGTTATATAGATGGTATATTCCTTCTCGTTATGGTAAAATAGATTTATCATTGCCATTGCAATAAAGAGTAGATGTCAATACGTTTCAATATATGACACTCTATTGTCACTTTACTACTCCCAACCTTACCTGAAAATTGTGCCTAATATCGAATAGAAATCCATAATTACCACTTCGATCACCAACCCGCCAAGCGTAGTTTTAAAATAGGGTTACCTTCATCAATCTGTCTCCACAAAATCTATTAAAATTTAGCTAAGTTTCGACGTGTTAAGTCAAAAAGGCCAATTATATTAGTATAAAAGGGGAGATAACAATTTTGTCTCATATATCCTCAATTATTAATGATTAAATCTTGTGGAAGTAATGACTTTAATTTTTTTTAATTTAATTTAATTTAATGAAAAAATTTAATTTAATGACTATTACACTGCTGGCCATAGGCCTCGTCTCTCCGTTTTTAGAGAGAAATGTTAGAGCTAAGACCCACCACTTCGCTTTATTCATTCATTTTCCAGAGATATTCAGGTTTCATTACGATGTTTTCCTTCACCTAAAAGCGTGTGATAAATTGCAATTGTCAATGGGACACATAAGCGTTTAACACTAAAACTCATTGGTGCTCGGGGTTTTAACCCATGACCCCTTCGAAAGAGTCGCACGGTCTCATCGCTGGGCTATCATGGGCTGGGTATTAAACTTTAAGCTTTTTATCAACACTAAACTCTACCACTCTACCAATAGCTGTGATAGCGGAGAGACCGTGTGACTCTCTAGAGACGATCATGGGTTCAAACCCGGGCAGGCACCAATGAGTTTTTCTGTTAAAAACTTATGTGCCTAATTGATAATTGCAATTTAACACACGCTTTTCGGTGAAGGAAAACATCGTGAGGAAACCTGCATATCTCTAGAGAATTCTGAGGACATGTGTAACCTACCAATCCGCATTGGAACAGCGTGGTAGGTCCTAGCTACGATACGATACACAATACGATCATATTTGTTATTCAAACATATTATTATTTTTTCGATACTCTTAAAAATTGTCTTTGGATTTGTTGTTGAACGGACTGACAATGTGCAGATTTTATTTATTTAATACATAACTAAAAATACACACTTAAAAAATTATATATATGAAGTTCGGGAATCTCTACAGATTATTACAGCTAAATTTTTACATACAATAAATACAACAAGCATAAAGTAAATACAACAAGCAGTTTGCAACCTACAAATCAACAAATCTAGCAATCGACACAATCTAACGATCGAAACAATCGACAAATCTATGAAAAGTAGCAATGAAAACAAGCAACACATCTTCGCTGAAGAAAAATCGAATATCTAGATTAATAAGAGTGATCAGTGAAAACGCCGAATTGATTGACTCCTTAATGTAAATAGCTAAGTTTTAAATTAATATTTCTAGTTGTATGATTATATTTACAACTTTTGAGTTATAAAGCTATTAATATTAAAGTCTTACTTTGGAGAGCAATTTGTGTTGATACCCGGAATATTAATAGATCAAACTGTATCGCAAAATGAAGTCGGTCGATCTCCCGAAAAGCTTAAACACTTTAACACTTTATGATCATAGAAAACTAATTGAGAACTCTGGTTGAGTTTACTACTTTATCTAGTTAGACACCAATTACACCTTATCGTCACGGCGTAGAATCACAGTGTATCAGGCACGTCTTGATCCATGTGCAGGGGGTTAAATGCATCGCGCCGATGATGGTAAAAACTTATAGTACTGACTGCAGTGAGGGCGGCCCTAAAGTTGTTATAATTTTATTTCTAAGAATTTTAAATATAAAAATAAGAAAATGAATGAATGAAATGTAAGAAAATGTTTTCGAAACCTTTTGTTTCTGTGTGTGTGAGGGATTTGGGGGGGGGGGCAGAGCATTGCTTGCCCCCGGGATCCTTGCCCCTTGCTTAAGATGGGCCTGCTGATGTAGAAACATACTATGTAAATCCCTCCGAATTTTGATTATGCTTTAGCAACATGCTGATAGCGACTCATTTTTAACACATCATATAGTTTTATGTTTACAAAATTTGGTGGAAATATTTTACTTACGAGTACATAGATTATACTAAAAGGGGAGGTTGCAAACTCAAACTCTTATGCATTCAAATATGCACTTTGATTTTTAGTATGTATGACCAAAGAGTCAAAAAACCACGTTTACTACTTATTTCGTATAAAATCAAAGTATGGAAAGTTTGTACACGTCTAACACTTTTGATTCCATTTAAAAACGTGGTTGTCTAACATTATACCGGCTGGCCCACAAAAGCGTACCATCGGCCGCGCCCACATTTCGGCACATAAATCACAACTTTACCATTTCCCCCTTTCTATCTCTCACTGTTGACCGATTTTCTTTCACAACTTTGTATTAATTCCCGTTTCCAATTGTTAGACGCGTAAGAAGTGTTTTAAGATTTTGATAGCTCAACGCTAGAGTAACAAGGGGTGTGAATTCTATAGAAATAGGCGTTACTTTATGGAGATCCATAATATTAAAATAATAATGAAAATATTTTGTTATAATCCGCAATTAATGATTAGTAATCGTTTAATTTAGTCGCGGCTTATAGCGAAATAATTATAATAATTAATAAACCAATAATTTCTTTATTACTTTTGAGTGCGAAATCACTGAAGACTTCTAATACGTAACGATTGAAGTTTACGGATTTACCTGAATTGGTTTTTCAAGTTCTGTTTAGTGCAGTAAGTACTTACTCGCATTACTTGTAAAAGGATCTGAAAACCTTTCACGGCCAATTTATTTTCATCGCTTTCGAAGGTGAGGTCTAAATATCCTAAGACTAGATCACAAAACTAACAAAGATATACGCGATTAGGCGTTAGGCGATATAATTGTTCCTTTCAGGTTAGCAAGTTTCAATCTGCGGCTGTATAACTCAGCATTGAGTCTAAGCCCTTTTAAGAAGATGCCTGTTGTAGCGACGCAAGTTTGCGTAGACACGCACTTCTTATCAATTCCATTTCCCCGTGTGGAGATTGATTTTCTTATAATCGCGATAACGACAATTTTGGTCGAGATTCTCTACTAAGAATTATCAGAAGGACTGTAAGTGCACAGTTAAGATATAAAGGCATTGCGCGCGGATCTTCGCGTTGTTCACGTCGTTGTGGGGGTTCCTTTTGTGCGGCGACTATAGGTTGAATGACAAGCGCTGTATTAAGCGAAGTCTGTTGCAGGCACTCGCACGTATATTTTGGAAGTCTGCGGCAGTACAGATTTTCGCGCCTTGTTCCCTTTTGTTGGGCAATTACCAATAGATAAAGTGCTATGGTAAGCGAATTTAACGTAGTGGTGACCTTTGGTTGATTATATAGAGTCCGCAAGTCGTAAAACTAAAGAACTTTGACGTACATTTAACATTTTAATACTTCATGACTAACAAGATACAGTATCTAATCGAGCACTGTTGAGTCATCTGTTATCAATCGCACATTCTTAACCGAACTCGGACGACTTCGATTACTATCCAATCTATTGAACATTATTTTTTTATATTTACAATATTAACATTGAAATATTTTCCTTACCAAATATCAGGTGTGGGTTTTTCTTGTCTAAATCAATGATGTTTGATTAATTCTCTCTTACAATATTTCTATAATAGAAAATATATATAATGCTAAATGTAGAGTGAAATATCCGTTTTCATACCCGGTACACGCAGGATTCGTTACCATAATACACAAGCACTAGTTTGTGATAGTGAACGTGTGTTCACTATCACAAACTCATCAATCGATTCACCCCGCAACCGGCGGCGGTTAAGATTTGTTGTGGATGTGTTAGGTATGAAAACGGAGAGTTTACTCTACATTTAGAATTAAATATATTTTCTATTAACTATATCTATTTTTATATACTTTATCTGACATAAATGCCATACCATTTAAATATATACTTTATCGCGGATTATAGCATAATAATGTTACTATTACTTTTGCCGTTTCCTAAAATAAAATAATATAATATAATAATTTATGTTACGGCATAAGTCGGTCGCCAGAGTTATCGTTATAAAATATATAATATAATCGTTATAAAAGTTCTAACAAAGAGTTCTCAACAGAAGGCCATTCGATGGACACCGTAGTGTAATTAATTTAATTTCTTCCTTAATCGATATTTATTTGCAATGAAATATTCAACTCGGCCGTACGCTGACGTACGTGGCTCTTACGGGGGGAGGGGCCCGAGCCTACTCACTAAGATTTCATGTAATAGTTTTTATGTAGAAGTAGATATTATATGCGTGTATAGTCAACACTATATATTGAATAGTGATTGTGTTCAGATATTAATGTATCAGTTGTATTGACAAACCGTTAAGTCTGAAGTAGTTTCCTTGCGTTAGATAGATCTGTCCATAAATATACTCACATGGATGTACTGCTCTCATCTCTGGACTGGTGCACCCCAGTACCAACTAAAGCCATTCGATCGCAGACAGCGCAGAGCAGCTCAAATAATCGGGGACCAGACGATCAGCAAACAGCTGGACTCTTTGGCGATGCGTAGAAACATATCTTCACTGGACGTTTTCTACCGCATCTTTCATGGGGAGTGTTCCAGTGAGTTACACGACCTGTTTCCTGCCACTAAATTCCATAACCGCACTGTACGTCACAGGTTAAAATATCATCCTTACCATCTGGATGCGTGGCGATCTACTACAGTGCGGTTTTCAAATAATTTTATTCCGCGCACCGTTTTATGGAATAATCTCCCTCTAGCAGCGTTTTCGGTTCGGTACGACATAAGTACCTTCAAAAAGCGTATTTTCCATCTTTTTAAAGGTCGGCTGCACACTCGCTCTGCGAGAGGTCGTGGGCGGCGGTGATAACGTTGAACTGCATGCTCGTGTGCCATCCTATTTCATAAAAAAAAATACTAAGTAAAAATTTTGCACCTCTTTTCACGAAAATTACGCGTACGTCGCTTATACTTTATATAGATGATGTGCTTAATGTTAATATAAAAAAATAATGCTTTTAAATATTTGATACATTTTAACGAATCTTAAAGTATTCTAAAAATCTTTACAACTCCTGTCGGGTTAACGACCTTTCTATTGTTCGTTTAGTATATATAGTATAGTTCACATTAACATTGTTTAGTAGTGTGAAGTAATCTGTATTATAAAGTATAGAAGATTCTCATTCCCGAAAATAGTAACAAGCGATAAACGTATTGATAAAAAAATTAAAACTATGAGATAAGAAAGACACTCAGCATATTATCAAATTATCAAATTCATATTATCAAAGTTGCCGTCTAGGCTAGTTATTTATATAATCAATACTAATTTAAAAAAAGTTTGCCACACTTTTTTTTACAACATAAATATACAAGTTATGTCTATCTTAAAGTACTATACAAATCATGCCCATGTGAAATTGCCCACTCTGGCAGTGTTTCCGCGTTGAATCGCTAAGCTGATTTTTTGTGCGAAAAAAGAAGCCAGCCCTCTTGTCACCCGAAGAGGCAATCAACCGAGTTGTTAAAACGGATACAAAAATTTTTGCACTTTGACTCCATGACCTTAGGGTCTCAACTACAAACGGCACAAATATATATAAATATATAACTAGATGAGAGATGCATACTTTCGCCACTTGCCGGATTCGGCCATTTTCAAGTTTATGTTTTTTACTCTTTCGTTTGCACTGTTGATAAAATTTTCTTACTGTCAATGCTTATATACTAGGCTAATATATAAGATAGAAATGCAGGTTTTTCCCGGAATTGGGGGAAAAAAAGGATTACTATTGAGGGTAATTAACACTAAAATCAATGCTAACGAAATTGCGGGTACTACTAGCATATAATATGCGATGTATATACATAATTTGTAGAGGCAAACATTCACTGGCTCGTACGCGCGTCGCTGCTTGTTAATGTAGACGGCACGACGTCGGTGCGCACGCGCATTGAATATTTATAAGATATTTAATACGATGATTTATTTATGCAGCTATCTTACTTAGCGAGAAACTTATAAATAAAGAAGCTCCCACCGGGCTACCGTCAGCGCCTAACGTAAGCACCGGTAGCTCAGTGGTAAAATTTAATACTTTGCTATATTCATCTTGATTTTCCTACCATTATCCTACTCTAAGTGGGTTCGGCTCAATGTCTTCATCTTACATTATCTTATATCATTCGTCAACTCTGACGCTTTCCCTTTTATATGCATATCATTCTTCATACAATCCATCAATTTTTTCGGTATCCTAGTTCTGTATCTACATTCATGTTTAAGAAACCTTTTGGTCACATGATTTTCATCCCTCCTCATTACAAGTCCATACCAACTTAGTCTCGTTCCTCTAATCTTTTCTAAATTGGGCGCTACGTTGCTATAGCCAAATCCTAGTGAATTGGCTATCAATGCTTGGTTTAATGATTTTGGTCTATCTCAAGATAGGTCTATTTCCTGGTGATAATTCGCCTGCGCGGCGGAAAATACATTGACAATGAATTTATGCGAATGTATGATGTTATTTATAGCCGTGTGGTATCTGGCAGAATAGAATAGACCACCCTCCTTTCTTACCGAGGTGTCGTAAGAGGCGACTAAGGTAAATGCCGTGTGGTATCTGGCAGAATAGAATAGACCACCCTCCTTTCTTACCGAGGTGTCGTAAAAGGCGACTAAGGTAAGTTGACGGTCGGCATGTGGCCGGGCGTAAAATACGTAGCCAAATCATATGACAACATGTTTTTAACATGTTGTGCCGACCCCACTTAGAGTGGGATAAGGGCAGGAGGATGATGATGTATGATGTTAATATTTAATAATCATGCATTTATGTATGAGGAGAGCGGATTATGCGAATTTCCTTTACAGTGTATGACAACATTTTTTTTCACTGTTTCTTTTTTTCAACTCCGAATATACGGCCCACTTCTATGATATGGAAATCTGTAAAAATGCTTCTTCGTCGTCCACCTTACGGTTGAAAAAGGTAAAATGAATATCGAATTTTTTACTAAAAGGCTTTAGCTCTACCCAAATATAATATAGGAAACAGATGATAATAATAGGAAAAGACGACCTCAAAGAAACAATATATTCAAATAACTATCAAATAAAGATTGCAGTTAAAAGTATAAATGAATGTATGTTCCATTCTGATATCATTCCCCTGCCACATTAGTAAAGTTATGTTTCTCTTTACTTACTTTAAAGCGTATTTTGTGAACTTTTGTCCAATATTAAGTGTGTTTAAGAATATTGAGAATCGTTTAATACAAAATTTGATAACGTTTAGGAACATAAGTGATAGTAACTTAGCGTAGTTTTATGTCGTAGAATAGTAGTAGTACGTGATTGAAAATACCCCGTTCTGTCACCCGAAACCTGAAGGTTAAATAGTTTCGCGAACAATTTGACCTACTCTCGTAAATTATGTTCCATTTGTGACCGCGAATGTTATAAATGTGGGAGATTGTATATTTGTTACTCGATAACTTTAAAACAGCGGAATGTAAATGACCGTACATACAGCTTATAAGCTGAATAAGATGGTTAATAACTAATTAGGAGACTTTTGTTCAGGCACTCAAGTCAATGCTGATAATCAGATCTGATAGGAAAGGTGTCATATTATTGATTAACATTGAAGTTATATAATTGAGTTAATTTACAGCAAAATCAGTATATTTTTTAATACTTTTTACGTAACCACTAAAAGTTATAAGATCTACCACTATGTGATACTTACTTTGTAATTTTAACGGTCTTTGTCCTTAATTCTTCGTCAAAAATGAATAGAATCGAACTTGGTAACATAACCATAGAGTTCTTATACTTAGAGTAGAGGAGCCATATGCAGGGCTGTAAGTGAAAATGACACAATAAATGATGATAAGGAGGTGATACTCGTTTGTATAATCGCACATAAAAAAGAGAGACAGATAGATCAACCTCATTTACTTTCTCTTGAATTTTTATAGAATTAGGCGTTACTTAGCGGAGATCAATATCAAAATAATACAAAAGTAATAATAAAATTATAGCAAAATAATTATTATAGCACAATAATTTTATTATTACTTTTGTACTTTCTCTTGATTGTAAATATGTCACATTTTAGTCTGGCTACCCTACTGTAAGTACAATAACTTTATGTACTTAACTATGTACCAGCTAGTAGTGTCGAGCCACAGGAATCTTAAAAAAATTGACTAGTGTCATTCACTGCCTACCCTTTGACGTGACCCTGCCGGATGTCGTAATGTATCAAGTTCGATTCCTGTGCAACACAATACGCTATCGTGAGATATCCGCTTCGTGTATAGTGTCGCTGTGATTTTACGCCAGCCTACCCTCACAGGATGTTGACATTATAGAGTCATCGACCACACCCCCCACCATTCGAGATTATGTAACAATTTAAATTATAATACGTTTCTTCGATAAAGTCCCCGACCTCGTATCAAGGACCCGTTAAAGTAAGATAAAATAGTTAATTTCGCGACCCTTCTTTCTCATGATTAAAATCCATAAAAATATTGGTTTTTGGCCATAAAAATATTTAATTAAATTAAAAAATATATATTTATTTAATTAGAAGTAAACTGAGTACAGTTTAAACCCGTACCAGGCGTGCATATGTTGATAAGTCGACTTAAGTCCTTTTACATGTTCAACCCTAATAGGCATTATTAGGCTTGCCTAATTTTTATGGTGAACATTCCAGTCAAGTCGATCACTCCTTTATATGGCACATAAAAAAGTTGTGAAAATTTAAATAACTCTCTTAAACGTATACTTAACGGAAATCTATTTTTTTTTATTTCTTTATGTACCATAAAAAAACGTAAGAATAACATTATTGATAAAAAAAAAGGTCAACTTATCCCTTTGACAGAGATCTCCTCCAGCTAACCTACGAAGTGAGACAATTTATAGTTAAGCAGTTTTGGTACGTGGAAATCAAAATTAAAATTTTAAATTATATTTCTTATTAGTATTTTAACTTATAAAAAAATATATAAATATATATAAACCAAAAACATATTATATATATGATAGATAAAATAACATAATAATATATACATAAATTTCAACAAATACATTATGAGAGTAAAGAAATATAATGTTTCTATAATCTAAGTGTCTATTTTTGACTGTCAGGAAAAGTAAGCGTTTTGAACTTGATAAGTTGTAAGCCTGGTACGCCTGCTCACCTGCTTACGCGGCTTAGCCTTGCTCTTCGAGCAACGCAAGAGGTCTAACGACTAATAGAACTCTCCAAGAAGAGAGAAAGCTTTTAAACAGCTTTTAACTTAAGCTTACACTACTTTTTATAGTCAAAAGCCTATTTAAACAAAATAAACTATTTAACAGCATAAAAAACGGATAGTTTAGACGATCTTTCCGTAACTTACTCACAATACGTTTTAATTACATTCCACTGACATACCTACCTCGTTACCCCACGTACGGCCTACCTCTCTGTATGTGTATATCCGACATTCCTGCATTAATGGCGAATTAATCATACACATAGATGCATTTGGTACTTAGGTTTGCGTGTTAAATTGCTTGCAGTTAAGCCATTTGTATTGAATGCATGAATCTTCTACTTTGCATGTTCCCATTTCAGTTTAAGCTTAAGGGTTAACATAGACGGACGACATCATTCGGTTCAACTTTAGTTAATCAAATTATAGCTCTAGACAATTTTATCACATACTAGCTGTCTGGCCACACATTGCTGTGACTCAGTCTGGCTTCGTATTCCCCTCGGAACAGAATTCAACAGATAAAAAAATGCTCTGATCGCCACTGAACTTTACAGAACATCCGCTGAGTCAATCTAAAAATTGTCTGAAAATTTCATTAAAATAAGTCCAGCCGTTTCGGTGTCTATATAAATGACATAGAGACAAACATTCATTTTTATATAAGAAGATCAAAAAACTGTCCTCCTAATCATAAAATATATAATTCATTAAACACTGATTTCCGGGAGAGTTGCGAAGATGGGAAAATAATATATACATATTTCTTTTTAATATTAAGTAAATTAAGATGACGACACGGTTAGGGAAGGTTTCTTACCAAGAGTTCACGAATTCAAATTTCTAGTTAAAATCGGTTAGGTATCTATAATTATTCTCACATACCCCTTGAGAATTACCTATTGATATTGTAGAAAATTTGAAATTGAAATTTAAAAATATGTAATTCTTTTAAAATTTGATAGTCTAATTAAAAATTAAAAGTAATAAATAAAAATCTTTGCCCCGGGTGAGGTTCGAATTCACGACCTTAAGATTATGAGATTTACGCACTACCTACTGCGCTACCGAGGCTTTATGTTCTGGATGTGAAATAGATTACTATTAAGAAGTTAAGAAAATAATTAGTAAATAATCTATAAAAAAGTTAAGAAAATATTAATCTTTGAATTTTGTCATTTGTATGAGATGTCACTAAAGATTCTTTTTTATACTAAGCATTTGTCCTGAGCTGTAACATTCATGCTTATGCTTTATAAATGCAACAGTCTGTATTTTACGCTTTCACGTTTAATGAGATGGACAAATACTGATAAATTTGGTACAATCCAAACTTATATACTGTACAGCTGTTTTAGGATGATGTGGTCTCGTTTTTCCTTCGGGAAGAGGAGAAAACGTACTGTATTGTTAAGTTGGGCAAAAGAACTCACGGATAAACCTTGTAAATCTATATTTATAATAAAACTTATAAAAAAAATTACTCAAGTCTTCGTGTGATCTACTATCTCAAAATGTATGGAACGGGATATTTTACGGTTTTTACTATAATTTAGTGTAACTTTCGGAAGGTTTAGGTATATCGTACATTAGCGTTTTATGTAAATAGTAGTCAAGAGGTCTCGTATTTGTAAAAAAAAAATCTCCTTCTAGGTGCTTTACGCGTGCGCCGCGTAAATCAGTAGAGATATACTTAAAATAATGTACTAGGGAATTATAGATCTACATAGAAATAATACAACATATCTCGATCTGTAAATAATTTATAGAATTAGGCCTTACTTTGTGGAGATCCATAATACAAAAGTAATAATATAATTATTTTTCTATAATCCACGATACAGTAAATAGAAAATATAATAGTGCTAAATCTATAGTGGACTATCCGTTTTTTCTTACCCGATATATGCAGGATTCATAAAAACACATGCACAAACCACCACCACTGCCACCACAATACACAAGCACTACACACTAAGAAAAAACGGATAGTCCACTATACATTTAGCACTATTTATATTTTCTATTTACTGTATCACGTATTATAGCAAAAATAATTTTATTATTAATTTTGTTCATCTCGATCTCATATGGTTAACTGACACTAACTACTTTTATGTTCGAAATTTCAATTTGATAAGGTATTGTGACACACTGATGTCCACACGGGCGAAACTAGTTACTCTATACTTATTATAAAACAAAGTCCCGCAAAGTTGTCTGTCTTTATGTGATAAATTTTCTCAAACTCTACTGAACTGTACACATATTGCAATTCTTCCGGAAGGTTTTAGTAAATACATAACTGTTTTGTGTAAACTGCGTAGAAGAGGTCGCGCAGTCGTAAAAAAAACATCCTGTAGTTTTAGTCGCTTACGCCGCGTAAACTAACAGAGGTACACAAAAGCAATATACTAAAGAACTGTAGATCTACAAAAATACTATGTAAAAGTCCGCAACAGCATGTCTCTATCTCTTATGGTTAACTCACAGTAACACATAATAGAATTTTAATTAAATATACTGATTCCTACGCGGGTAAAGCCGTAGGCTATGCTAGTGTATAAATAAAAGTACAGTTGGCGACATATATAAGTTAATGATATTTGTCCTCACGTCATTAAAGCTGGTCGTTCCGAAATCCATATGCTGTCACGGTCGGTCGTATAGGCGTGGTCTTACATTTTTACTAATCACCCGCCGCGGTGATAGACTTACATAATTAACCGATTCATTTATATCGCGCTCTATCACCTGCCGTATGCCAAGTGTATATATAAATATTCATAGGTAGATTTGTTTCGACCTCTTTGGTGCAGTTATGTGATTTCTGCCTTCAAAATCTTTGGGTTCGATTTCCGGCTGGGCTGGAATTAGGAACCGATTCGGGTAGTAAGCTAGTCGCCCAGTGGAAGACCGTGCGACTCTTTCAAGAAGGTCAAGAGTACAAACCCGGGCAGGAACGAATTTTCTATGAAAACTTGTGTCTAATTTATAATTGCAATCTATCGCATGCTTTTCGGCGAAGAAAAACATCGTGCATACGTCTAGAGAATTCTGGGGAAATGTGTAACATACCAATCCACTTTGGATTAGTGAGGTGGGTCTTAGCTTCAGCCCTTCTCTCCAGAAACACAGAGAGGAGGCCTATTCTCAACTGTGAGATAGTAACAGGTCGTTACTTTTTTTTTTCACTTTCTTAATGATAATTTTACCCAATCGCCTTCCGGTGAGATGATAATGTAAAATGAATAAAATTGATGGTAAAATTATTATTAAATTTCTCAGTTATTGCGTAGGAAAGCTTCCTCTTTCTACTTATATGAGATCAACTTAAGCGGTTTCATGAACTGAAGAATGCGATTTGTATTATTGTATTTGAAAGAACTTATTTCCTTATTAACTGATTTTTCTGATTTTATATATATTATTATACCCGTTATATTACGTTGTATAAGCTTGAAATGTGCGAAATTTCATCAATATCGGTCTAGCGGATTAGTCTTAAAAGTGTAACATACAAACGGAAAAACATATTTTCGCATATTATTAGTATGGATTCAGGAAACCACACGAGTCCCTGAGTAATGTCACCAAACTTATTCAGAGGGTCGAACAGGTGACCTTGACCCTGCAGATGCCTCCCACCTGTCTGACGCACGTGGCGTTTGATAAACATACTGACTGGTTTATTATTAAACACTAAACTAATACGGGGATTATTTTGTCGTATATTAGATTTTATATGAAATATTTCTTGTTCATCCAAACGTCCAAAATGCACAATGAATTGTAAGTCAGTCCTTTACTAATTATCGCTGCTGACTCTTGACTTCATAGGAGGTGCTTTTAAGATGATGTTCTCTGTAGTTATTAGTAGACTCTATTCGACTCTCTGCTCTTCCGACTGTTATTGTTCGGTGACGTTGTAAAAGCCGTAAAAAATATTGATTGAAAGCCGTTATAGATATATAAGAATTGCACAGTCGTTATTCGAAACTTACATACATTTGAATGTTTTTTGTCTAGATTGACAACAGTTGACAAAAAGATGAAAAAAATGTGCAGTTTTCTCATTTACAGGTGTATGGATCAAATAATTGGGCAAAAAAAGAAAAGGATGAAAGAAAGGTACATGTAAATGAGATGAGAATGTTAAGGTAGATGTTAGGTGTGACAAGATTTGATAGAATATGAAATAAGTATGTTACGGGAACTCTGAAAGTTGCGCCCACTATAGAAAGGGAAGTAAGAGATTAAGTATGTATGGTCACATAATAAGGGATGAAAATCATGTGACCAAAAGAGTTTTAAATATAAATGTGGATCGATATAAAACTATATTGTGTGAAGAATGATATGCATATAAAAGGAGTAGCACAAGAGTTGACGAATGATAGAGGAGAATGGAAGTTGAAGACATATTATGCCGACCCCACCTAGAGTGGGATAAAGGTAAGGATATGGTGATGAATATGATTGCCACGCTATTGCAGATGGATCAGTGATTGGAGTTATTTTAGTGATTGGAGTTATTTGGAGTTATTAGTCAGGTAAAGGTAATGATCATATCATATTTCCTTAGTCTCCAAGAGCGAGAGGCGAAGTTGGTTGTTAGGGAAGTACAATGAGTAGAGCGTTCCCTTTTATTATTAAAAACTTAATGTGTATTGTGAACTACCACAGTGACTGCAGTGTCTAGAAATGTAAGCCATTCAGTTATCGTCATACCAAAAGTCAAATCGATCTCTGACATACCGTCTTGGGGAATAAAATATATTACAATATTTACGCCTTTTTAATTTAATCCCACGTGCACCAAATTGTGTAAAGATATTATATTTTTCAAAAAAAAAATATCACCAACATTCTTGAATTTAGACGAGCACCCAAAAAATCCGGGTCACCGCGGCCGTAAAGTTGCACGCGGCGGGAATCGAACCGGTTACACACAGCTGGCGGGGCAGGTGTTGTTACTGATGCAACTACGTGTCTCATCAGTGTCCAGGGCTCTATTTTTAATGTTTATTCTTTAAGTAGTTGCTGCTTGCGACTTGGTATGGGCGGAATTTATTGACCTGCATAGCGATAGACGTAGTGGCGAACTTGTTAAAACAAATGAACTGGATTCGTTACCCTATTAATCAAACGACATTTTCTACGGTATTAGTCAGTGGTCAAGTTCTAATGATAGGTTTGTTAGTTCATCCGAAAGTGGTAAATTAAAGTGGTCACCATTGAAAACCAGCGTTGGAGGTTCTTCTCAACTTAAGCTGACTGGTGTTCCAATTTGTGACGTCATATTTTTGTATATGTTCTGTATTTACATACATATATTTTGGGATTAAGATCTTCCTTCTAAAATCGAAATGTAATGTATGAATGTAACTTCAAAGAGAAATTACTGCATAATAATGAAACTATTTTATGACCTATGTTAATCATTCCCAAAGATTATGTATATAAGACCTTCTAAAATCGAAATGTAATGTATAAATGTAACTTCAAAGAGAAATTACTACATAATAATGAAACTATTTTATGACCTGCTTGAGTATGTTTATTGAGCTCCACCTTACTATTATATACCATACTATATTGTAATATGTATACTGGCACCTTTGTACCTGCACAGTAATTGATTATGGAAATAACAATATCCAAGATATCTATCATAAGATTGAGTAGGCGCCAGGAGTCACAAACTTCGTAGCTGTTTATCGGGACGAATAAAATTTGATTGTCATTTTTTAGCAAAAGAAAATAAAAAACTAAACCCAATATCCCTTCCGGGATACTGCATGTTCTTATAAAATTACCAAAAATATTTTTTTGTGAAATTATTTAACTATAATATAGATGGTTATAGAAACTGTCGGTTGTCAGCCAGGTCTAAGGGAAAAGAGCACGCGGTCGCTCACCTACCCGTAGGTCGATTCAAGTAAAGACGATTACAGGCCTGCCAATCACCAAAGCTTTAAAGACCGCCAAGGAAAAAAAAGGTCAAAAAGCATAGTGCATGACGTGATCCGCAGTACTAATTACGTCTTGACACGACCTTCAGCAATGAAGACATCAACTAAGAAGAAGAATCTGCGATTGACCAAACAAGAATTATATTAGAATATTTTTTGTCACGCCTACTTATATTAATTATTTTGATCTAAGAACAGACAGTCAACTCAATTTCGCATATTTAATATTAAATATGGATGATACATCGCTCTTAAATTCTTGCAAAAATTTTTTGCGCGTCAGCATTGTTTTAAGATTTCATTAACATTTTCGCATTAAAGTCCACTGAAAGCGTTGACGGGAACTCCGTGTCGTCGGAACCGAGCCTGCGACCACCGACGTTGCGTCACCCGACACCACCTCGTCAGCGTCACACGGGCTCCTCTTACGGTGGCAGATAGGGGCGTATTGTGTTGCTGAAATGCTCTCTAACCATTTTTTTACATATCAATAATATGCTGTTCACTCCTAACCTCTATAGCGTAACCAAAAACGACTGGCGAGCAAGCTTGCAAAATACGGAGAGTAAAGGGAGCAGAGTGTACTCAACGTCCTTCTATAAGTTTATATGAGGCCGAACAGTTTGGAGCGACATATCGACCTGTATGTAATATTCATCGAAAGGGTTTAAGTAATTTTCGTACAAATACAATATTCATGTTTACAAGAATTGATTCTTACATATGAGATCTGCCTCTCACAATTTTGATGAGTAAAAAGCATATAAGAAAGGTTTTGAACTTACGGCGTAGATGTCACTTTATCATACCTATATCTAGTATAGAATATCTAGCAATAGAAGGAGAAAGAAAGAGAAAAAGCGCGATTACCATCGTTAATCGTATAATCGTTAATAGAAAAACTCATTGGTGCCTGCCCGGGTTTGAACTCGTGGTCCCCTCGAAAGAGTCGCAGCTCGGTCTCGCCGCTGGGCTATCACAGCTTTTGTTAATCAGACCTATATTCCGGAAACTGTGAAATCGTTTCTGGGATTCAGTACATGTGTCAATATAAAATTTTGCAATTATAATTGTTGCATTTTATTCTTAGGCTTTGATAACGTTTCCTTCAATGCAATAAAACAATTTTGACACTGGTTCTGTCTGTTTTCTAAAAAGTGATATTGTTTTTTTACCAGCCGGAAACCATTCGAAAATTAGTTATACAGGATGCGTATATTTTAAACTTAATTACAAAGTAGTTTCAATATATCAACAATATATCAAGCTTCAACGAGTGACTTCAGTTTTAGTCAGACCGTGACCCACTTTTTGTGTTATAATTATGGTTATTTTTAATCTACTAAAGTTTATTTTTAGTGGTTATAGAATGTTTTTCATAGTCATTTCTTTGTCCGGTTTCTTTAAAAAGAAATATTTTATAAATAGGAATTATTAATAAAGCAGATAAGCTTTTCTTTAAATTGAAGTTACTCATGGCTTATTTGGCAAGGGGTTTTGTGTCCTGTATCACAAAACCCTATTGCGGTCTTTGTTAATATGAAATAAATTACTATAGAAAATATCGTATATATCAGTCGCGGTTATATTAAAATACGTTATTGCTAAAATAATTTATAAAAAACACAAAAAAAAACAATTAATTTATCCATTTTCTACCATCAAGTGCAAATTTGTGCCGGTTCAGCCAACTAGTATGAAATAAAATTATTTAAAAATGTATTATGGAACGACACTCTAATTCTTATGGATATTTATAATGTTTCAAACCAACTTACAATCTATTATATGGCGTAAAAGTCTTTTGATATGTGTATCTTAGATTTTGGTTTTGAAGCATCCCTCGTATATTTCTTAAAGTCATCCATAACTAAAACCGTCATCAAAAACACTTAACAGCGCATTGTGATTTGAAAATTTTGCATCGATCAAACTGCAGCCGGTGACTACCTGCTTTCTCTTTGTCTCGATCCATGTATCGGCTTCCCAGGCCGATACAGTTTCGGGAAGGGAGTCCGTGGGACGCAAGGTGTGCCTACATGAAAGTACATTTCACGCCAGACCGTAATGTAAAGAGAAAGATTTCAACGTTTTTTATAATCTCGATAGAGAAATGGTGCAATTTCTCGTTTTACCAGTGTAGATATTTTGGATACAAATTTACATAAGAAACCATGTGTAATTTTCCCACTGGATTTTGTCGACGAAGTTAAAAATCGACCTAAAAATGGCTTATCTTCTTCAACTATTTCCATACCAAAAATCCCATCATTTACTTACAACTTTACTTTGCGCTCTTGAAAGAATAATATGATATTAGTATGTAATATATAAAAGAGTAAAGTAAAGTAGCGGCCTGTTACAATCCCACTGCTAGGAATAGGCCTCCTCTCTCCGTTTCTGGAGAGAAGGGTTGGAGCTAAGACCTAACACGCTGCTCCAATGTGGATTGGTAGGTTACACATATCTCCAGAATTCTCTAGAGATATGCAGATTTCCTCACGATGTTTTCCTTCACCGAAAAGCGTGTGATAAGTTGCAATTATCAGGTAGACACATGAGTTTGAAATCATGTTCCCCTCGAAAGAGTCGCATGGTCTCACCGCTGGGCTATCACAGCTCTTAAGTAATATATAAATAATTTTAAAAAGAACATCTATGTACTGTTGTATCTATATATGCAAAGCTCTACGCAATATAAGATCTGCCATTTTTATATATACATCACATTCACAATTAATTTAGTCTAAGACAGTACTCATAAATACGCAATATCATTGAACAAACTAACTTACATGGAAAGTAAACACAGTGAAAATTAATAGCAACGAGTGGTAGGATAGAAAATGGCGGTGAAAAGACAAAAGTGATGAGTTCAGTGATAACAAACAATGGCTATGCGACATGACGTCAACATGGAGCAGAACTTTCTCGCGGCAGACCCGCCGCCTGTACCCGACATGGGATACCAGCCCAAGACAGATCTAGCTTCTGAATACTTCAATACGTTCAACCAGATCTGTGAGAACTACAGATCCGAATCAGACGTCAACCTGAGACAGACGTCCGACTCATTGCGTTTGACGTCGGAGATCCTCGATGGGGTACGTGACGAGTTCATCAGTACGGACTTTATCATTAAGAGCAAAGCGGAGCAATATCAGAACGAGTATGCCGAGAAGGTATTCCTGAGTGGGAAGGATGAACAGATCTTCCAGTTCGGACAGCCCGACGCATCAGCGCTGCTGAGGCATAGGGCGAGAAGAAGATTCAACGAAGAGCATGGGCTGCAACCGCCGCCTGTCACTAGTCAAGAGAGTGGGGTAAGTTGATATGTGGACAACGTCGTACTTTTTATTGAACTTCTCTGTATTTATTGTAAAGCCTGAGTGGGAGTAAGTGACAAGCTGAATACATGCTCGCTTTTACGTTTTCACTATCTGAAATAAATTTCAAAAATATCCAATAGCCATAAGAATTCTTTGTTTAGCTAGGAAGGCGTCTGGACGCGACTGAAGCTATTTCAAGCCTCGTGGCATCATCATATTATAATATGTATTTAACATATTCCTGCATATACATTTTTAAAGAGAATTTTTTCAATATCATTAAGGAATTTTTTAACAGCACAGTTAAACTAAAATTATAAAATTGCATTTTAAATATCAAGCGTAGCTTAAATATCAAGGTATCTTACAAACGAGAGAAAGTTATTCCCAAAATGTATAAAGAAGTGATTGCTTGACCCCGATAGTTCCAGTTAACACATTGGTCATCTTACTCTTAAGGCCTGTAAAGTACCTATTTGACATGGTTACTATTACGGGACTTAGCTAGTTTTTATGTAAAAAGTTCAGCCTGACTTTGTTGTTGCAGTGTTAAGGTTGTTGGTTTGTTTTTTTTTTAATTAGGAATAGTGATAAAAAATAAAGAGCGAGAAAACTTATTACAGCCCGCTACAGCTCGTTACAAGTACCACGCAGGAGTCCCTCCGGAAGCGTTGCGCTTGTATCGATGCGTCAGTTTAATTGTATGTTATATCCTGTTCGCATCCCCAGTACTGTGACTCACGGGATTATCTTGATGTTTAGAAATAACCCGGCAGTAAAAAAACAGAGAGGTTATGAGCTCGCTTACTTTAAAAAATTTGTTTAACTCTTATATTTGGTTGTAAAATATTTTACAATTGATTTAGTATTTATTAGCCGTGTGGTATCCGGCAGAATAGAATAGACCACCCTCCTTTCTTACCGAGGTGTCGTAAGAGGCGACTAAGGTAAGTGCCGTGTGGTATCCGGCTGCATAGAATAGACCACCCTCATTTCTTACTGTGGTGTCGTAAAAGGCGATTAAGATAAGTTGACGTCAGGCAGGCGGCCGGTCTTAAAATACGTAGCCAAATCATGTGACAACATGTTTGTAACATGTTGTGCCGACTCCACTTAGAGTGGGATGGTGATGATGATTTAGTATTTATTAAATTTATTGAATACAAATGAGGAATAAATACATACAAAATATTTTTAATAAGTTATTTGTATTATTGATTATAACTTGTATTTTTTAAATTCGTCTGAATTTATATTATGAGTGGTACTCATAGTTGATGTATAGAAACCGTCTATACTCACGTCTTATTCTATCGGGTTAGCTCTACTTTCAAGTTCAACAGGAGTTCAATTCCCGTCGCGATTACGTCATATAAAGAGCTCATGAATAACGGCCCTGTTTGGGCTCGAAACTAGTCGGGCTCGCCCGATAAAATAAAAGTAAAGACGGTTTCTATACTTTTACTAATTATAGCCAATAAGCAAATTTGGCAGATGGGTGATAACAGTGCTTAAGCATTTTTTAAATGTTATTAACATAGGTAATACACTTCTATGGATTATTATAATGCAGAAAAATAAAAAGACAATATAAATAACAGATTATAATAAAAAAAGGTTTCGTTTAAGGAAATAAAATATGAAGTATTTTGCTGCATAGCATTTGAGAAACATACTATGTTATTTATTACCTTCGACCTTGTTTGACATATTTAATGACAATATCTCTACCGTATGCACTTTTAAAAGTAAATATTTATTTTTTAATCTTAAGAGTTTATGAAGTTCGTTGGATATGTGCGGTGATCGGCGCAGCCGAATCACGCCCGTTAAAATATAACAATAGATAATGAGTCAGCCACTCCGGGATACCTCCCAAAGCTGCCGTCTAACGCACGTTTTGGTAAACATTGACGTGTACTAAAAACATTCAGCAATTTCATATACATATCTATGTATATACAAGTGGTACCCGCCACTATATTCACGCCAAATTAAGCGTTAAAATACCTTCAATAGTGTACTGTATAATTTCCCCTTATTGAAAGGGAAACGGGAATTTAATACAATATATTAACCCGGTTCATAATATTTAATTGTTGTAAATTTAATATATATTGGTGCGGCAAATGAGCCATGAAAGCGTAACAAACAGACGTATTTATAATATTAATATAAACATTTATATGTGTATATAATTAAAGAAAAACTTTGTACCCCATCTGAAGCACATTATGTGTAGATTGTAATAATCTTTATAAATAAAGTTACAAATACCCTGAAAGAAAGCAGCATCAGATCCTACCTGAACCAATATATAAATTTCAGCTCAATCGGACACCGGAAAGTGGGTCAAATTTAACTTGCAAGATTACATCTACATATATTGCAAGTTTTTTAAAAGCTTTTAATAAAATATTAAATTTCCTATCAGTGTGAAATTGTATTAAATTGGCGACACTGCAATAAACGACCCTTCCTTTCTACGTCACACGCCGAACGCACGATTATTCAACTCGCAGTATATTTTCTGTTATTGCTCCGTTATTTGGTGTTTTTTCATAGACTACAAAATATGTTGTCTGTAAGACATTGCTTACAGCACTAACACCGCCTTTGTATAATGTAAATTAACCTGAAATTAGTTTTCATATGTTATTATATTACAAAGCTGAGTGGTATCCGGCAGAATAGAATAGACCACCCTCCTTTCTTAGCGAGGTGTCGTAAGAGGCGACTAAGGTAAGTTGAAGTCAGGCAGGCGGCCGGTCATAAATACGCAGCCAAATCATGTGACAACATGTTTGTAACATGTCGTGCACACCCCACTTGTGGAATAAGGGCAGGAGAATGATGAATGATGATGTTATTATATTACAAGAAGCATTCAATTAATAAATAAAATTGTTTGTAAATGTTGCACTTTAAAAATTATCAAAAACATCATACCCCTTGTGCTTGTAACGTGCAAAAATTATGGTCTTTAATTTTGTCTTCCCGCATATATATTTACCAAACTTTAACTTTCACATAACGAACCGTATTGACTAAGTAGTAAATATTCGAAATAGAATAATCAATTTGTAGCCGCCGATTGAGCCTCGAATACCATTTACATTACAAAAGGCAGCGGTGAGTAACTGAGTCCGTCTGTATTGCGAAAATCGCAGCGAACAGTCGGTGACTAGTTTTGCTTCTTACTCAGTCTCTGGCCTGTCGATTTTTGAAGGTGACTAGTGAATAAAGGAAGTTTTAATATTTTTTTAGTTCTAAACCTATATTGAAAATAAATTCATAAATGATAGATTTAACTTAATGGATTTTGTTTGTATATTTCCTTTCGTAAAGTACTATTGTCAGTTATATGTTCGTTGTTTATACGACAAAAATAATCAAATGCAACGAAAAACATTTGGATACACCTTGAACACACTAGAAATCTAAAATCAGCGTGTGATTCATAATTTACGATTCAGGAAGCTAACAAAATTATAAGTATGGGTAAGCTTTTGCATTGATTCTCTATGGATACTTTCGTTTCTAATTTGATCATATAAAGATAAAAGGCCAGCCAGCGACATATCACAATGAACCACGATAATTCAATCCAATTTAATTAAAATTGATGAAGGTGGATTGTTTTCTTTGTATTTTGCGGGATGTTATTCTAATGACGTATTTTCATCTTTGAAGAATAAAAGCGAAGTTTCGGCGTCGGCGTTGCACTGGTAGATTTTAAGATCTCGCAGACGACTCTCCATATTTGTCATAGTTTTACTTATTATTTAAATTAAACAGCATTGTTGGTACATCTCTTTTAGAGCAACAATTCGAACCGGTCAATATTCATCACCAACAAATGTTATTTTTAATATTCAACAGAATGCGATATAAATAGTATTTAATCCTATAATACAACATTGGCATAATATATGTGTTGTTTATATTTTCAATGCGCATTACTTTAATTAAAAACATTCTAAGAAAAACTGCACATCCGTAGAAAATTCCTTGCCTTTATGAACATATCAATTCGCATTAGAGCAGCGTGGGGGGTCTACGTTTCAACCTTTCTTTTCGTCAACATTGTAGAGAAATATTAATTTGTGGAGTTTTGCGAAAATCTATATAATACAAAAGTAATAATGAAATAATTTGCAATAATCCGCGATTTAATCCAGGATATAGCAAAATAATTTCATTATTACTTTTGCGATACAATGTTAAAAAAAGATATGGCGGAAGTAGAAATAAAAATAAGCTAAGAATGAATGTAGGAATAGAATATTTCCGTTATATCGGGAAACAAATTGCACATTTAAACATTGTAACTCGGTCCTGTTTTAAATTATCTCTAACCCTTAGTCGCCGACCGTACACGTTGTAAAGTTATGAATTTCTATTTTTGGCGCGCGCCAGAAATCGCCATTATCTGCAAAATGGATAGCGCGGCTCCGACCACTTTCGACTTCATATTTAAAAGGAGATAGTTCATTGTGCCACGGGTAACTGGAGTATTTCTAGAGAAACTAGTATTCATTATCTCACAATTATTAACTTAAAGAATTTATTATTATATATTTGAATCTTATGCCATATCAGTACTTTAGATATATGCATAATTGCAATTGATCGTGAGTATTCGTAAAAAGTTAATAATTATTCGTATCGTCGAAAACAAGAATCTGTTTTCTTCTTGCTACCAGCAAAGTATAAAACAGTACAAAGTTATATTACAACTTCATATACGCTACTATATACACACATCTATAAACTAGAAATAAATCTTTAAATTCCGATAGTGGTATTATCACTTATGATAATTACTAATATCGATTAGTGGAAACTGACCACCAATAGACGCTCGCCAGACGAGCTCAAAAACTGGCTAGAAGCCGTATGATCTAGGCAGCATAAGATGCGGCTTGGAAAACCTTTGACAAAAACTATGTCCAATAGTATACGTCTGCCTACTTTTATCTAGTTTTATTTTTTTTAATCGATTGACTTCTGTTTGAGTTGTCCAGTTGTTTAAGTTCTTCAATCTAGTAAGGGTTTATGTATTGCATTATAAAATGCGGCAAACCTTAACAGCCCAACGTCCGTTTGGTTTTGTTAACGTCGTGCTATAGAAAGAAAAGGGTGAATTCTCTGCTTTATCTTGAACGGAAAAAGGTCTATTGTTAGAGGCCGTGTGACTTTTTTGATGTTTCAATAAGTCCATCTAGTAAGGATTTACCGCTACTGAGATCTCATATCATGGGATACATTGAGACCCCATCGCTTATCGGTTCTTAAAACTACGTGATTACCAATACATAATTTATCACTTCGTACCCTGGTCTGCACCATTATGTGCATACAAATACGTTCATTGGGTTGATATATCTTTATTGTATTACAGTACGGCAGTGATGAGTTCGGACACGACTCGCCCAGTCGGTACGCGTCGCCAAAGGGCGCGGGCAACAGTGCGGGCTACCAGGAGCCTTACTATGGCGGCGAGTGGGCGGCCGGCTACTACCAGCCGCCGCCACCGCCGCCCTACCATCACGACCCCTACGCCACGTCACCAGGTAAACAAAAGCTTTAAAACCCCTTTAAACTTTCGTTGTATCAAGCGGGTACCGTCAGAATTTGACATCGTATACAGACATGCTGATTTCTGTCTCAGATCGGCTCTCTCAGCTCCTGCAACAAATATAAGCCCTGATCTTTTTTATATTTACTCCTATAAAACTTTTATCGTTTCTGATACGTGGAATTTTAATGTATGTAAAATTGGAATTTTGTCTTTTGTATAAATTTTCTTTTATAATTATGTCATATTATGTGTAAGTTACTTTAAAATTCTGTAACAACATAAATTTTGTTTATAAACTAATGTGTTAACTTCTTATTTAGTAATTGTACTTTTAGTACTTTTTATATTTTTAGCTTATATGATGTTACTTTGTAAATGTTAAGTACAGTTGTTAAAGATATGCAACTCAGTATCTTTATAAAGTATGTATGTGTATATAATGGTTAATGCCATAATATGCATATTGTTTTGTGCTTATTATATAAATAAAAATAAATAAATAAACAACACTTGATATACCGACTCACGCTGTCAAAATTTGCGTCGAGATTTCGTTTTGGGATATTTATTTATAAATGCATTCTCATAATCGCAATCGATCTGTAATTTAAAAAATATAATACATCCTTATATAATTATCGTAATTTCAGCGATAGCTGCATACCCGTCCTATCGCTGACGTCATTCAGCATAACAATTTCACCAATCTGATTAATTCAAACTCTTTGTAGATCTTTGTCGCGATTAGCTTTAACGACACTTTATTTATTTACACCTATAAGATATTCATACATATTTCTCAGAGGCTATTGATAACCGAAATTGGTTCCCTTACTTAAGGTCTTCGATTAGTTGAAGCAAAATAGAAGACATTAAAATGGCGGACAGAATCGATGAGAGGATGGAGAGGAAAGATTATTTATATCTTGTGGTAAATTGATCGAGATCGCTTCAATATACAAATCAGGATTACTCATTTTATATATTTTTGAGTGTTATTTATAGTTTTTGTATAGAAACCGGCTACTCAAGTCCATGCTGGGAACCTTCTTCATGAGCTTTTTATACGTCAGTATTTCGACGGGATTGTATAGTACAGCTCATTTCTACGCATAAACTATAGTCGTATAGTAAAAAAGGAATTTCTAGAATTATTGGATTTTGTAGGTGAAATAACTTATGAGATATATGGTGCATTCTCCAGGTATAGCGGGCGCTCCGGCGGCGGACACCAGTTCGGCAGGCGGGGCGGAGCTTCCTTTGCCGCCTATGTCATCGTTTAGGGCCGCCGCGCCGGTGCACTCTCCCAGCGACCCCATGATTGTCGCCAAGCCGCCAATGCAGCCTGTGAGTTCTTCGTAGCTATCGTCACATCATCCTCTACTTTGTTCGCGTCTGCTTCTATACATACTCCTTTCCAAATAAAAAAAAATTCAAATTCCCCAAAAGTCTTGCGATCGACTACCTGAAAATCTACTGAACGTATTTTTGTGCGGTGTCTACTAAGAGAGAATGCAATTATTGAGGAAGGTTTATGGTAATAGTACATACACCGGAATGACAACCGATTTTGATGGGACTTTCACTGGACCACGAGGGCGACGCCACGGATACAGCTAGTCGAAACTATTTCCGAAAATGTTCCGATTTTGACGTACTTCAAAGTGGGCCAAGCTCAGGCCCAACAAGGCCCCCTTAGCTTAACCAGTTTACGGACACTGCCTGCGTATAACCCTCCAATAGCTAGGCTTATTTATATCGATTACGCTACGCTATGCAGATGTACGCGGGTGCGGCCAGCACGCCCGGCGCTGGTGGTGAAGCGGGCAGCCTGTCGTCATATGGGTCATCACCTTCCACACCTGTACACTCTCCCCCTCCACTACATGCCCGACTCTACCCCCCGCTCAAGCACTCACCACACCACGCACATCACCATCACCACAACGGACAGGTGAGTTCTTCATTCCAACATTTGCAATTTTCATTCAATTCGGGCAACATTACGCGTCCACATGTATAAGCATTTGACGAGATAATAAATTTCATAGGTCAGTCCGATACTCTCTCCTTAATAGGGTGGTGGAAATGGTATCGGAGCAATATGTAAAAAATAATCTTAAGTCATAATTAATAATCTTCAAGGAAACTTTTTAAGCACTTTTGAATAGTCTTGATTCAATAAGATAATTGAAGCTACCACTGATCCGGAATTTTCCTTTTACCGAGAACATCCATCAAGAAACTAGTTGGTCAATGTTTTGAACATATTTAATCTATATGACTGACCCGTTGGCGCAGTGGGTAGTGAGCCTGCCTTCAGTTCCGCGGGTCGCGGGTTCTATAAATTTCTATAAATAATTTGTTGGTTCTTCGAGCCTGGGTGTTTATTTGTATTTAAGTATATATTTAAAATTATATATGTAGTATATCTAGCAGTTGTCCGTCACACATATCACAAGTACTAAGTTACGTACTTTGGGGTCGGACAACCGTGTGTGTTTCCAATATATTTATTTATTATTTATTATATTTATATAATTATTCGGCAGTCTTGTATAAAGCTTGCAGGATTTTCCCAAGCATTATTATCATATATATAACCTTGTAATATGCTTTGCGTATAAGCAACTTAATTTAAAACTTTGTGTAGGCAAGTATTAGGCACATAAGCGAAAATCTGTTATAAGTACTCACTCATATATGAAATTTTTACTAAGGTAATTCCTTAATGAAAGCTGTCATACTCGTACCTTACTGTACTGTTTCTATATGCACTTAATAAATATTAAATTGGATATTTAAATTTTTTTGATATTTAATATTATACTAATATATTTCCAGCAAGCGAATTGGGTATCAACAGGCGTATCATCCCCTCCCACAGCGTCCACCCCCCACGCGCCAATACCAGGATCAGTAATACCAAACGGACATCAACATGTTGTATTCCCACCAGTTATGGTGAGTACCACATTACAGTCTACATCAAAACCTCCGAATAAGTATCTTTTTAAAGACATCACTCTGGATACAGATAAGAAATATTAGTATAACCTAAAAAAAGTTTAATATAATATTTTATTATTTTCATGGATACTTTCATACTACGTTAAACATTTTTTAGTTTCATTTATATTTGTTTAATCTATTATTAATTTATCATTTTATGTATATTTTTAAAATTGTTTATTTTCAAAATTTTAAATATTTTTATTAATATGTACTTTAAAATTAGATTCCAAATGAATAACTATTGACTTCCATTTGTTTTACACTTATGAAAAGTTATAGACATTAGTATATAACTTAAGTTTTTTGGTTAATTATGTAATATTTTATGCTGTATGTTTCCCAGTAATAAACAAATAAACATATTTTCTTATTTAAATTAAAAAATTTCGTTGACAAAGTCACATCTTAAGAAACGCTCCGTAGATAGGATATTACGGAAATAAAGTTGTAATATAGTGAAAATGAAATACATACAATTTTTTGAGGTAAAATCATCAATATTAAAATAAAATTAAGTGTCAGGTTTTATACTAGATTCCTTAGAAGTAATAATTTCAGCATCTTTCTTAATACACCATAGTTATACTTTTTAAAAACGTTGACCAATATGAGGTTATACTCTATATGAGGTTGTACGCAAATAAGACTCAAGTTGAATTTAGTATTAAAAATAATAGGATTTTACTTTTTTTGCCTACTTTTTGAATTATGGCATGAGCTCCGCATGGATGTAACTAACTTTTTTTATTGTTTTTTTTTTATTGCCAACAAAATTTAGTTTTGCTGTAGTGGATCTGCTAGAAATAAATGTTTCAAAAACTTTTATTGAAGAAATAATTATTATGAATTTTTTTTTCAATCCCATAAATAATTTATTTCTTGATCCACTAGGACAAATTAGATTTTTTATTATATACAGTTCATCCCTTTTTTTAATGACCTAATATTTGAAGCCTTAAAACGTATTTAATTATTATTTTGTTGTTTTTAAAAGAAAAAAATGTTGCGAATGAAATTTAGTATCTAAAAGATTTTTATTGACGAAATTTCGCGCCATTTTTTCCTTTTTTTTGTGTTTATGTTGTTTTCTGTGTGTTTTTTTTTTAATAGCGAGCGTGGAGCTAATAGCCGTTATTGCGATTTGTTTTTGTAAATAATTTGTAGATTTGCCTTATTCTTTGTAGCTAGTCCATAGATTAGAACATAATTTTGTATTCATTACTTAAGAAAGTAGTTTTTCCCTTAACAGTGTCAAGAATAAAATCATACCAAAACGTGCCATGATTATAATTTACGTACCGTTATTATTATTTTATTAAAATAGACAAGTTTTTACACTTGATAAAGTCTATTTTGTACAAACACTTCTTTTTGATATATACTGAAAAGGACTAATCATAATTCCCTTATCTTTGGACCCTTGAACCCCCTTTATTATCTTCACGACGGCTAGATAGAAGCACTCTACCTTAATGTCCTTCTAATGATAATTATTGTAACCTCTATTAGGGATCTTTGTCAAACTGATCAATATAGTGGCGATAGACATTTTTGCCATTGCCAAGTAATCAAGATAGACACGATAAAAGGACCTTTATTACGCCCCCCATTGTCCTCTCTTATACTAGTTTTACGCAGCTAACATTTTTCATGATTTTTCAAGCTGGTCATGGTAGACGGATCATTAAAATTCTCCGTTATGCTACCTCCCCTAATGTCACTGAAGCGCCAACTAGCAAACTTAAAAAATAAACCGAGCTACTCAGGATAGGCACTCTAGTATGAAGTTCCGATTGTTAGCTTTAGTTTAGCTTGCCATTGTTGTTCCAAGCGATCATCAAATAATATATTCATCTAGTCATGATAGACACGGCTTACGATTTTCCTTAATGCTATACCCCCAGCTTATAGTCCCAATTAACGATCTTTAAAAGTTTAATCGACCTAGTTATTAAAGACAAGACATGATTTTCCTTCATGCTACACCCTTCGGTTTACAGTCCCAATTTATTCTCTTAGAAGTTTTGTTCATCAAGCTGTCGTCACATGATCGACAAGATAGGCGATTTTATTTTATGCTACATCTTCAGTTTGTGGTCCTAATTAACGATCCTTAAAAGCATTATGTGAAGCTAGTTGTATTAGACGGGACATATGATTTTCCTTCATGCTACCCCCTTGTTTTGTAGTCCCAATTAATGATCTCAAAACATTTGTCAATCACATAATCGACAAGACATATGATTATTCCATATGCTTATAACCTTGGCCTGTAGTCCTAGAATTTTTGTCAACCTCTCATATGATTGAAAAGAAATATGATTTTTCTTCATGCTACACGTTCGGTGTTGTCCCAATTAATGATCTTTCAAAGTTTTTTCAAGCTAGTTATCATAGAAAAGATTACCCTTTAATCTCGATCTTCGATTTTAGTCCTAATTTAACAATCGTTAAAAGTTTCATCAAGCTGGTTAGGGACCTCTCAGCAAAAGTTCGGCTAGCTAGCTCCCGTCCGCGTAACGGTGCGTATGACCAGGGCGCGCCGGCCGAGCAGCGGCAACTCGACGAGGCTATGGTCTTCCTGAGGGAGCACTCTGACGTCGGGGTGAGTTCGCAACAAGTGTAATCACACGCCTTCGGTTCAGGGAATCCATCAGATTGTGTAGCGGCATTTTGAATTAGTGATTGCAAAGTTCAGTCCATAGAAAGGTCTAAATACTAATTAGGACTAGGCTAATACATTGGTAGGTTAACTATCACACTTGATTATAGTGCATGAGAAATAATTGCACCATCGATTAAATAAGAAATACAGTCTAATGGAATTAGAAATATTTAATATGATTTGCAATAACTAGATCTAGTATAAATGGGGACGAAACTAATAAAAAATAAAATGACCCGATTTAGTTTCGGTCTTCGCCTAGATTAATAAGCGCGTGAATATTTCTTAATACTGCAGCTACGTCAACCGCAGTAAGAGTTCTATCCATACACTCAGGTAAAAAATTTGGGACCATGTTATATACACAGATTTTCATTAGTGTGTTAGATTTTATTTTCAATTTAGCTATTCTCCTTTCCCCCATTGTACGGTAAAAGTCCACCTTCCCTTGACCATTGTCCTTCTGTTCTCTTATTGTCTCCGTTTCTTTCCTTTTTTACCCTTTTTTCGCCCTATTCCCATTCATTCTTCTCCTTTGAGTAGACTGAGAAAGGATCATTACTTGACAACCGTATATTGCTAAATACTGCAACGGTCTTAGAATTGTCAGCAGTGAGCGGAACCTGGTGATACTTCTAGGTTTTTGAACAGGTGAAAGTGCTTACTGTATGATCAGATGCATGTGTTTTAAAGTTTGCTAGCTTTTGCATATGCTTGCTTGCGTGGCTTTTTAGAATAAGGAAAACATCAAAGCCGTTATTAGCTACTCATATTGAGTGACCATAGTTGTAATTTACTTATTTTTCGATATTTGAACCTCATTGTAAGGATATTTGTTGCGATAAAATTGCGCTACTTTTTAACTAGTCTTATCAACTTGAAACTCGTTTGAAGTTGTCGTCTACTGTATACTGAATTTCACTAAGCAGCTTTATTATCTCTTTAATTAAATGATATACATATTTAATTCAAAACTCAATTATCATATTCCATATTAAATACTCAATAATCAAGTATAGTTTTTAATTCATAAGTTGTTATTGTACGAAATTTAAAAAAGCAACAAACTTTATTATGACGTTATTGAAGTGATTGAACTCTTCATATTTAAAATTATTTGCAAGTATACTCACAACAAGACCTCTTTTTTAATGCTTTAAATACTTTGAAAGAGATTTGGTATGTATTTGACTGAATGTTGTATAAACTCATGACATTTGAAGTTTCATAAGACCTATGAAACGACCTATGTTATTCCTTTGCCTAAAACTTAAAATCTTGGGTAATAAACTTATGAGTACATACTCTATATATATTAATAGATGATACGGCCTTTATTCACGCTTTATTATATCGGGTCAGCTCGGCTAGTTTTGAGGTCATATTATGGGCTTCTTATTCATAAGCTATTCGCACGCAGTTCCTCACGTGAAAACCCCGTGTAAAGAGTTCATAGGTGGAGTGAAAAGACCTCTGGGTGGACTCGAAAGTAGGCACGCTGACCCGATATAATAATGTAATGTAGGGGTTAGTGGATTTGATGAATATACCTGGTTACTCGTTAAAAACACTTTAGTCAGCTTTTCACAAAAACATTTAGCACTTACAGTCTCTATACAGTCCATTGTCCAATAATAAAGCCCAGGTCACTATTATTTCACTTTTATTTTCACTTCCTAACTCGCTCTTGATCGCTATTCGCAAAATGGACGTCGAGGCGCACGATACGTGTGCTTATATATCAAACGAACCGATGTTCTACAACGTTCGCGAGACCTTGGGGAAATCGTAAACAAATCTTTTGTAAACACCTGAATGTTCCAGAGAATTAGTGTGAAGAGAATTTGAACCCTATACCATATTATTTACGAACTCTTTTCGCATGTTCGTAACAATAAGACATGAGTATAGCCATAAACTATACATAGACCATGAATATCACTCAAAATTTATGTAGTAAGTTACCAAGGTGCTGTATACCCCTAGGGCGCCAGGATGGAGGAGCGCCTAGACGATGCCATCAACGTATTGAGGAATCACGCCGAAGCACCTGAGCTGTACCCCCAGGACGTGCACCACCCGCATCAACCCGCCACAGGTGATTTTGGAATTTTGGAATGAATTGGAATTTATTTTGGAATGGCCTTAGTGAGCTTGAGAGCATGAGAGGGTGTTTCCTTATAGGTCCTTTAGACCTAAAGGTCCTTTTTCTGTAAGACTAGGTCTTAGCACAACTGACGTCTGGCTTACTGGTTGGAGCTCCTATAAGCGTTAAATCTAAGATTTATCTAATGGGCATCTATGCATTCATGAAAGTAATAATACATAAACCTTATTTATCTTTGACTATATAAGCCCTAGAATTCGCCCGCGTGGAAATCAGTGTACCGTAAAGTTTTTACAGTATATGCCGACGTCGCGGGAATTTATTCGTAATAGCCTAAACCTTCCTCAAGAATTACACTAGATCTTAGTAAAAGTCGTATAAAAATCCATTTAAGGCGCTGAACAGAGCTGGCGTAAATTCAGATTTCGGCATATAAGCCACGCCCACAATGTCTGCGACGGCGTAGCGACACACTTAATTTTTTAACACCCATTGTAGGTGTACACTATTTTATCCAAACTTTTTTTGTACAATTTATTTAAAAAACTTATGTCTAATTAATCTTATAAAACTCAGTATGCTGAAACTATAACTAAACACCTAAAAAAAGACATATTATCAACAAGGAATACTCACAAAAGGCGGCAGCTAGCGACACACGTCCGTATAGCAGCGCGCCTCAGCGATCACTGTCTATATTCGTAGATGTAAAAGAGAAGCGAGACGATGACTCGTTTCAGTTTTGCTATTTTCTAAAAAATATTTAATTTGAATGAAATATCTTAATTAATTCAAAATTTAAATCTTACATTCTCTTTATATTATAATGATTTATTAGTCTTATTAATTTTATAAATTTTTGTTGATAAATATTAGAGATATTTACGATAAAAGTAAAAATCAGATATCTATTTACCAATTTTTTTTATCGAAAAAAAGTATCGTAATCATGTTTTGAAATCTTACATTCTCTCTGAGATATGATGTATATTAACATATATTTTTCTTGTAATCGTCATCCCTATAGCTTTTGTTAAAAACGTGTTTAAAGTCAGCCTATTTGGCTCTGTTCAGCGCTTTAATAGATTCTGAGTAAGTCTATCACATACATACTTTTAGCTTAGGTTTTTGGGACTTTTTTTTATATACTATGTATATATACAGGATTGTGAATCACGTTCTCTTAAATATAATGCCGACCCCACTTAGAGTGGGATAAGGGCAGGATGTTAGATATAATATTTAATGTAGCCTTTATTTAACTAAAACATATCGTGGTTTTCAAGCCATAGGGACTAACGAACGTACTGTCGTACAAGTTGCGTTCCGTACACCTTAACCGTGGGCATTATCGTAGCAATAATAAAATTTATTATCATAATAATAAACATTTTTATTTAACAAAATTATCAACAAATTGTTCGGTTCAAAGCCAATTTAGTAAAATTACGATTGCAGGAGACTACGAGAATTACAAAAATTAAAAGAGTACAATACTTAAGATGTATACTTAATACGTCATCATCCTCCTGCCCATATCCCACTCTAAGTGGGGTCACCACAACATGTAATAAAACATGTTGTCACATGATTTGGCTACGTATTTTACGACCGGCCGCCTGCCTGACGTCAACTTACCTTAGGCGTATTTAACGACACCTCAGTTAGAAAGAGGGTAGTCTTTTCTAATCAACCGGATACCGCAGTGTTTCAACTTACCTTAGTCGCCTTTTACGAAACCCCGGTATACTTAATATGAGTTATGTTATATCCATTTCAGTTAGTCGAGTGGGCGTGGCAGGCGCGTTACCGCATCTTCACACAGAGCCGCCCGTCAAAATGGAAAGACATCTATTGCCCAACACTAGTAAGTATATGTTATCTGGGTCATATGATCCACATATCCACATATCTTGCACCTTTTTTGTCGATCTGTTACTGCACTACTGCTAGGTAAAGACCTTCTCTCTCCTTTTGTAAAGAAGGTTGAAGAACAGTTGGTGGTGTGTCGCGATATCCTGTTCGGGTGAAGGGATAAGAAATATAAAGATGATAAAAAGACTGTATTTAAAGGTGATAGTTCGTTGCGGGAAAGGAAAAATAGCGGCGAGGAAGAACTATAATTTAAGGGATTTTTGTCATTTTTTACAGTTTTTGTTTTAACTTATTATTATATCTAGTTTTAAAGTTTCTTATTTTTCTAATATCTTAATTTCTAATTACATTATTGCTTATTTTTAACATTTCCTTTCTTAGATATTAACAGGATATTTATTTCTAATTACTTATAGGGCTTATTCTAATAACGTGAATTAGGTTGAACCGTGGGGAGTTATCAGAAAATGTTATAGCGATTAAAATTTCAATAATTATATAATTATAATAATAATTTAAAAAAAAATAAATATTGTGATTCCTGTGTCGTGATGTTGATACAATCCATAGTAGACCGGTCTTCAGAAAGGTTTAAATGAAGTTTAAGAAATATGCTTATACGTAAAGCATATTACAAAATTGAAGATTATTTGGATGATAAAAATGATTGGATTTGTAAATCCTTTGAGCTTCATACAAGACAGCGGTTTAACAATGTAAAATTGAAAATGTTTAAAAGATTGACCGCCGAGTGCCTTGCTGGTTCTTTTCGGTGAGAGCAACATTTGACTGGCCCGTTGACGCAGTGGGTAGTGACCCTACCTTCAGCTCCACGGGTCGTGGGTTCGATTCCCACCGAGGGCCAACATTTTCTATGAACAATTTGTTGGTTCTTCGAGCCTGGGTGTGTATTTGTATTTGTTTGTATTTAATATTATATATATATAGTATATCTACCAGTTGTCCGTCACCCATAACATAAGTATTAAGTTACTTATTTTGGGGTCGGACGACCATGTGTGTAAGTGTCCCATATATTTATATTTTATTTATTTATTTATTTATTTATTCTATTATACTAGTTGTAGCTTCATTAATCATATTGATAAGATGATATTCGTTTTCCAGAGAAGCGTAAAGAGCCGCCGGACTCGGGGCTGGACTCGAAGCCATCGTCGTCAGGATCTGCAGACGCACTCGCCAAGGGGCCCGGCTCCAAGCGTTCGAGGCGGTAGTGAGTACCATTGCTAGCCTACCGGGTTGTAAATCCTAAAACTATCCTTCCAGTGTCTTCTTATTAATAGTTATTTCTATTAAACCTTCTATATAATATATATAAATAACTCTATCCGTTCTGTTGGAGAAAAGGGTTTGAGCTAAGACCTACCACGCTGCTCCAATTCGGATTGGTAGGCTACACATATCCCTTGAATTTCAGGTTTCCTCACGATGTTTTCCATTAACGAAAAGCGTGTGATAAATTGGAATTATCAATTTTTAATATCAAGTTAAATCAAGTTTTAATAAAAACTCATTGGCGCCTGCCCGAGGTTTAACCCATGATTATCTCTAGAGAGTCACACAGTATCACCGCAAGGCTATCACAGCTAATTCCGCCACCCTTCCGACGCCGCAATGACCAATCTAAGTCACACCATCAGTCCTCCACTACACGTCGCCCTAAGCCGTGGTCCGGCCTCACAGGAGGCACCCTTAGGACGACGTTCCCCGAGTTAAGTAGAGCTTCTGCGCTCTACTCCCTGCATTTCGCAACCTCGGCGATGCTTCTGCGCTCGCCCGTCCCGCCCGGTGACGCTGTAAAAGCCATTAGGGCTAACAGCATACAGTCAGTTCGAAAAAAAAAAAGAGCTATTTAGTTTTTAATAATCTATAAGTAAATTAAATGCCAAGTGTACGTATGACTATAATAACTCTATTGTGGTGCGCACTGCGGTGGGTACAGCTGTTCCTCCGCGGACGAGGACGAGCTGGATCCCGACGCGAAGGCGGCGCGCGAGAGAGAGCGGCGGCAGGCCAACAACGTGCGGGAGAGGTACCTGCGGCACACCCCATACTGCTACATATACACTCGGCTGACACGGCATACATACACGCACACACATGTAAACACCCACAGAGAGAGAGAGAGGAAGGGAGAGAGAGAGACAACTTACATATCACCCTTTCTTTTCTCCCATAATGTATTTGTTGACATTTATGTATATATTATTGTTATTTTATTTATCACTAGCAAAGCCCCGCGGTTTCACCCGCATCCATACAGATCTCGTGGTAGTGGAAAGTCTACGAAATCGGACTATAGATTTATTTTGTAGATTATTTAATTATAAAAAATGGGTATCATTAGTATTCTTGGAATAAGACTTAACTCACCAAGTGCAGGCCCTGCTATAACGGTAGGTTAGGTTTGTTATGGCATTATTTGATTTCGATTTACATTCTTAAAAAGTATTTTACAGGTATTGAAACAGTTATTCATAAAATATCATTTAATGGGATAATTAATACAGAGATATGAATAAAATTGTTTGATTATTGTCGGCACTTTTACCAACTTTTACAATGTAAAAAAGTAGTTATATTGGCATAACTATAATAGTTAGACATATGGTATCGCGGACTTTTTTGTGGATATTGATACGTTCTATAATACTGTAGAATATTTTTTTGTTCTATCATCAATAGTTTCCGCAGCGCACGCGATGATAGATGTTTACGACTAAATTTTTACCAAGTTATTACAATATTATTAGGGATCCCTATTTTTTTTGAAAATGACATATAGCCTATGTTGCTCAGTGAAGAAGCAGCTTTCCAATGGTGAAAGAATTTTTGAAATCGGTCCAGTAGTTTTTGCGTGAAAACGTAATAAACATACATACAAACATACAAACAAACAAACATACAAATCTTTCCTCTTTATAATATTAGTATAGATATATATCGACTGTGAACCGGCAATATGTCCTATCTGAATTTTAAGCCAAATCACTTACTAACAGCATTGGGTACTACTGCCCATCATTTTCCATATCAACATGTATTATCTACTTGAAAACTTATCAATAAATAAACACATTTAAACTCAACTGTTTCTTTATTACATAAAAATTATTGCGAATGTATTAAAAATAACTTTTTTCTTCTTCCTGAAAAGTTGTCGAAAATAAGATAGGACAATTTGCCAGTTCACAGTCGATATATTATATTTATGGTTTATATTTACAATATATTATTTATATATATATATATATATATATATATATCTATTAGTGTATAAGTTAAGATATTAGTACCATAACTGTTTAACTATGAATTGTCTCACTTTGTAGGTTAACTGGTAGAGATCTCTGTCAAAGGGATAAGTTGATCGTTGTACTGCTTTTTTATTGATAATGTTTGTCTTGCGTTTTTTTATGGTACATAAACAAATAAATAAATAAGAACAGTCACATCTCACATATATAAGCATAGGAAATGTGACTATTTTCTTCAGTTAGGGCGATATATGCACGCACAATAAAAGCACAGCCATAAAGCGAAATAGAGGAAGTGAGAAAGAGACAGAGATAGACCACCTACTTACATGCACACACACATAGATAAACAAAGAGAAAAATTATTCATTTAAACAAAACATAAAAAAAAATTTCTCAGCCGATATTAATATATGATAATAAATATATTTTATTCTATTTATTATTTTATTATATTTATTATATGTACTGTAATATTATTTTATTATTTCGTATTACTTTTAATTCTATTTTTGTTTCTTAATTTAAGTTTTCTGTATTTGAAGTTTTATTTTAATTTTAATTTTTTATAGTTGGTTTTAAATTTTTATTAGAACCTTTGTCAAAATTTAAGTGGTTGGCTGGAAGAGATTCCGATTACGGAATAAGCCCGCCATTGCATTAACACATGCAATAAAGAGATTACAAACAAACAAACAAACAAACAAACAAACAAACAAACAAACAAACAAACATACAAACAAACAAACAAACAAACAAACAAACAAACAAACAAACAAACAAACAAACAAAGAGAAAGAGACAGACAGAGGGAGGATGAGAGACAAAACTTACATACATGCGCAAATACATAGATACACATACAATTAGAGAGAGGGAGGGACAGTGAGACAAAACACAGGCTCATAGGTAGTCTGTAACACCACTGTTACAGACTACCGGATATTATTACTTCCGTATATATTGATATACATTAAAAAGTAAAGTGGTGGCCTGTTACAATCCCACTGCTGGAAATAGGCCTCTCCCTTTTCTGGAGAGAACGGTTGGAGCTAAGACCTACCACGCTGCTCTAATGCGGATTAGTAGGTAACACAAATCTCCAGAATTCTCTAGAGATATGCGGGTTTCCTCACGATGTTTTCCTTCACCGAAAAGCGTGTGAAAAATCGCAATTATCAATTAGACACGTTAGTTGTAATAGAAAAACTCATTGGTGCCTGCCTGGGTTTGAACTCGTGTTCCCCTCGAAAGAGTCAAACGGTCTCACCGCTAGGCTATCACAGCTCATATATTATATCAGATATACATTACATTAAAATAATACACTTACACATAACATGACTGCTAAAGTATATGTAAGTGATTCCAAAAACTTGATTTATGCTAGACGTAACTGATATTTTTAGTTTTTTTTTATTTTCTAGTCGTCAATGGATATCAGGTGTTAGGTTATCCATTTTTTACGGGGCACCCTGAATACAATATTCTATATACCTGATGGCACTACTACACCCTAATTTCGGTATACACATACATGCTACATTTATCTTGGTTTAATACCAAGATATATTGAACATTGATTGACTGATCTATAAAGTTTTTGACGATAATTAATAAATATACATATCATACTTTGACATCATTATGAATACATTTATGTGCGTATCTCTTTTTATTATGGTTGTCTGAATATTACACATATTTGGAAGTGATATGATAAAACACACACACACACACATACCTACACAGTACGATTTATACATTTGTGCACATACAAAATATATATTAGCGGGTTATATAAAAACATACACTTGAGTATAAGTCGCTTCCTCAATATTAAGAAACAACACACACACCACAAGCACACACTACACACACCTTCTAACTCAGTTTTATCATATGTGCCGTAACAAATGTACTAACATATCATTTACTTATAGTTTCAGAGCTTCCGTCACGCTAACAACATTGGGTCACAGTATTAAATATGTAATTGTCACAGTGTGTTTGTGTTGTACGTATATTTTTTCGTATTTAGGTACTCGTTTAGGAATTTCAAGGTAAAAAGTACATTTGGGTATTGAGGGCGTAATTGGCGATAAGGTTAATATAAAAGCTCTCATCATCCTGCCCTTATCCCACTAAAAGTAGGGTCGGCACATGTTACAAACATGTTGTCACATGATTTGGCTATGTATTTTACGTCCGACCGCCTGCCTGACGTCAAATCAAATCAAATCAAAATAATCTTCATTCAAATAAACCATTTCAGGCACTTTTGAATCGTCAAGCATCAATATGATTAACGAAGCTACAACTAATTTATAGAATTAGGCGTTACTTTGCGGAGATCCATAATACAAAAGTAATAATAAAATTATTTTGCTATAATCCGCGATACAGTATATAGAAAATATATATAGTGGACTATCAGTTTTTTTTCATACCCGTTACATGCAGGATTCGTAAAAACGTTTTTACGAATTTCACTATACATTTAGCACTATATATATTTTCTATTTACTGTATCGCGGATTATAGCAAAATAATTTTATTATTACTTTTGTATTATTGATCTCCGCAAAGTAACGCCTAATTCTATAAATTAGTATTTGATTATTTATTTTCTTTACCGTGCATATATTTTGTTAGAAAAGATTTAAAAAAATTGCACATGTACAAAGACGGACTTATCCCTAAAAGGGATATCTTCCAATAAATCTTTGAGTAACAGAAGGAAAAAGACAAGAAGTATCATACGAGTAATATAAAAAGAAAAATAACGAAAAACTATGTACCTAGATGAATATTTGCACTTCAGTTTACACAAAAGATAAAAAAATTATGCAATATTGATGACAGTAAATTTAATTATTTAATTTATAAATTGATTTTTGACAAATAAGTAGATAAATGAAATGCTACTAATATATAACTACTTGAGACAAATAAGATAATCAATAAATATGACAGAGGGCATGTAGGCTTTTGCCTAAAGCCCACTGCATAGTTGGGTTTCAAATTGGAAACAAAGAAGCAACAAAGATGAAAGTGTAAAATAAGAGACATTTTCTTTTGTCGAAAAGAACTAATGTGAGGTTTACACGTTATATACAGTTATCATGACAATAGAGGGCATTTAGGCAATGAAAGCTGCCTTCTTGTTTTGTCGGAAAGGTAACTAACCATATTAATAGAGGTAAATAATAATATTATACGTTTGCATGTGTAAACAGGTGATAAGGTAGCATAATTAGAAACCCTTGTTTATAGTTTACATGAGAATTCAAAGGAATGGCCTGCATTACTTGCTTATTAGAAATAAGTCATACTCAAAACAACTAATTCGCTAATAAGGGTGTTACGTTAAATATATGAAGGAGAAAATAAATGAGAGATATATTAAATTATTACATTAAATTAAATGAAAGATAGATAGTAGGCTTATAAGGAAAGGTAGAAGTAAAGTGGTAGTAATTTATAGGGGCAACCTAAGGGTTAACTTAGGGCCATTACCTTTTCACCTTCGGTTGCGGTCGTTGGTGCGAGTACGACATGGAAGCGGGCTTCCGTCCTTGTTTAAACGGCCGTACGCATAAGAGATTTTACTAATACAAAAGTAATAATAAAATTATTTTGCTATAATCCGCGACACAGTAAATAGATAACATATAGTGCTAAATGTACAGTGGACTATCCGTTTTTTTCATACCCGTTACATGCAGGATTCTTAAAGACACATGCAGTGCAACAAAATCGCAATTTTGTCGTGGAGTCTTATCTCCTGATGATGCTTTGGTTGCGGGGCGAAACGATTGTTGAGTTTGTGATAGTGAACGTGTTTAGTGCTTGTGTATTGTGGTGGCAGTGGTGGAGGTTTGTGCATGTGTTTTTACGAATCCTGCATGTAACGGGTATGAAAAAAAAACTATGTATGAAAAAGTAACGCCTAATTCTATAAATGATTTTACTGATAAAAACAGGGTATAATACGACCCAATTTAACTTCAACTGTGAGATACGATGAGCTTCATCGGTAACTATAGTTTCACTTTTATGTACGACTCTTATCGTTTCTAAGTTGATCGCGTAAATATACTTTAAGTTTAGCTCGCTACATAGCACGTGGCTAACTTTTCTTAGGACGCCTAAATTCAGCAAGTGAACATTTTTAGATGCGACGATTTCACAGTTAAGCACAACTTTCTATTCTCATTTGAAATATAAAATAACATCGCAATTGATCATGCTTTTTGTGTGTCTTCATGCATGTGAATAGAAGTAAGCTTTCCGAACAGGGAGTCGGCAGTTCTCTCTCGCGCGCTGCCTTCGCAGTTAAGGTAAGACCGTTCCCGTTCATAACTATCAGTTATAGAAACATTACAGAAAAGGGTCGCTACTCTTTTGATGGCATATGTCAACATTTCTTCGTTATAAAATTTTCCCTAACCATTTAAAGTGTTTGTGGAAAGTAATCGGCGGTACATAAATTGTATTAAAATAGATTGAGTAAAAAGAAACTTTTGTTATTGAGTAATCTTTACTTTTATCTATTAATAATTTTTCTGTAAATATCAGAACATGATAAATTTAACAATTAATTTATTGTGATATATGCCCAAAGGTTATTTTTTTTATTATATTTTTCTTTCGTTTTCGATATACATTTGATGATTGCAATGCTGATTGAGTACGAAATAGCAGTTTACAATAAATCCGGTAATCGACTATCGGCATTTGTGTTAAAACTTCTATATTTTTGTACTGTAAAGTACCGTTAAAGTCCATTTATTGATTATTGGGTAGTGATACTAACGACAGATGCACAAAATATAATCCCAATCAGTTAATAGATGTTAAACATACATTTAGAAGTTCTATTTCATAATCATCTCCTTCCAATACAAGACAAAGCACGGTAAGCAGTTGCTTCTAACAATTCCCTCGGACATCGGGTAATAAAATCGTTTACCTAAGTAGAGTTAACTCTTTCTAATATTACTGGATATGTGGAGTAACTATTCAAAGTACGGTTTAAAAGAATAGTCAGAACATGATACTATACTATAGATCCTTATATAAGCTAAAGTTGTCGAAATGACACTACCATTGCTTTAACGTAATGCCCAAAAGAATTTAACACAAAAGTATAACCGCTAGCAGTACATAAAATAAGAATACCACTCACGATAGCCTAATTTCATCCAATTGTATAATATAACTCTGCTAACGGATAGGATTTAGGATAGCATATGCGCAGTCTATGTATACTGCTGAATATGATAGACAAACCAATCAACAGTAGACACAGGCTTCTGTCAGTACGTTCACTCAGAGCTATGTCCTCAAGGCACGTATTTGCATGGTAGTTGCTCGTCAGCTGACGAGGGGGACGATGAGGCCGACCCCAGGGCAAAGGCGCTGCGCGAGAAGGAGAGGCGGCAAGCCAACAATGCTAGGGAAAGGTGAGTCTACTTCCACTGGTGCTGTACCGGATGTGTTAATTATTTATGTTATCTTTATTGTACATAAACAATAGAAACAGTTAGAATAACACAAAGGCGGACTTGTCCCTAAAAGCGATCTCTTCCAGTAAACCTTTGAGTAACATAAAAAAGGAAGCAAAAGAAATATAACAAATAACCAAGTTATGCCTATCTTAAATAACTTACACGCTAGTACTATACGAATCATGCCCACGTGGAATGGTCTCAAGAATGCTGGCAGCGTTTTCGCGTTGAATCGCTTATTGTGGAAAAAGGAGCCAGCCCTCTTGTGACCTGAAGAGACAATTAACCGAGATGTTAAAATGGATAAAAAATATTACAATTTGACCCCATGGCCCTAGGGTCTCAACTGCAAACGGCACAAATATATAACTCTCGATGAGCTTGCAGAATTCGGCCATTTCCGCCGTTTCCCTGATATTGGACAAGGCTAACGTATCAACGCATTTTGCGGTCCCACATTAGGGCCCATCCCCGTTCCCAAGGAACCAGCGTCAAACAGTCTGGTTTGACGCAGCAAGAGGAGTTATCCCTAGTGCTGATACTATCTATTCATAGACTATAAAAATAAAATATGATTTTTTAATTAATTTTTTTTAACTTAATAAGTAAATTAAAATACTGACTAATATTTTGATAACTTAACAATTTTTTCTATTCTGTGATTCGGGGAGCTCTAGTTAGGCCTGAAAGTGTGAGTGTCGCAACAAATAATAGAAGGGAAGATAAAATTCGTATACTTATCTTTGTCTGATCAAACATAAAAAAGAGTTACATTTAATATCTCATTTGCTTTCACTTTATTGTCGATAGCCACATTTTAGGCTGGTTCCCGTACTCTAGTGTGATAACTCTATGGTTATAACATGTCACACGCTGACCCTCCGAAATAAGAACTCCATAAACCACGCTGTACTTTAGTTACCCTCATTTATGTACTATGGCTTTTCTTTTGTTCCCGAAGATAAAATGGGATTTTGTTATGTCATCTGATGATGATTTGTCTATGTAACAACACAGGAATGGATATCTCCCCTAGCATTTAACTTTTCCACTCCTAACGCTATGGATATCTCAAAGCAAGTAATCTCCAAGGAAAGCAGAAACAAAGCAAATAACATATAATTCAGTTCAAATTAAGTTATTCATCTGAAACAGCACCACTATTTCGAATATAAATTGCATGTTTTGCACCTTAAAACTAAAGTTGCTTTGTTCTTTAGATTTAATTTAATTGTACTACTGCATGGAAATAAATTATTCTATATAAATTTAAACGAGTGTTTGAGAAATTTAGATTTAATTTGTTTGAATTTTTCGACGCCATATGATTGGAATCTGTGTCTCCCAACGACACAAGAAATAACCTAACCTAACTATAACGGTTCGAATAAATTTGACTCTTATATTCGCTACCTTAACTATATTAACTGTTCTAACGACTACGAATCTGTAAAATTAAAAATAAATACACGTGTTGCAATTCAACTGTTCTAAATGTTGGATGAATAATAATGGATCCTAAACCTATAGACCCGGCATTAAAAAGTGCATATCGATGTTTACAACGAAACAGCCGGCCAGTTCGGTGTCGTAGAGCGCTGTCACTGTCACGCACGGGTTCGTCAGTCTGTGCGACAGAGACGATGCTCTATGAAGCAGAATCTAGCCGATTTCTCTCTCTAAGTCTCGAAATGCGTTATTTATTGCCGGCTACTATAGTTCTCTGTACTCCTGTGAAATATATAATTTATCTTCAGTTAAGAAGGAAACTCGACAAATTCGCAATGCCTAAATCCCAACATTATATGCTATCTATAGAATGCTGACAGAGAAGATGCAATATAATTGTTTAGTAACCACCTGCTTGAGCATAAACTTAATTGTCTATTGAAATTATGATGAATATTTTTCGCCTAAAAAACATTTAATGCTGTGACCCATACCAATAGGCCATATAACGATATAATATCACACTGTTTAACATGATTTTTGATGACAAATTTATAGTAGAAATATAGTTTAAAACAACCTTCCATTCCTTTGGCAAATTATATCCTCAACAATGAAAGCTATAAAAAAATAAAAATTAATTTAATTTACATAAAATTTAACATAACATAATAATAATTATTATTGTTTCATTATATTGCCAGATTACACTTGTCGAATGGAAGCTATTAAAAAATACACCAACTAATATAATAAATATATGTAGTATGTAGCCGTTATAAAATGTGAAATGTGCTTAAAAATATTTGTTCTTTGATAAGCTTTCAATATTTCAAATTTTAGCCAGACTTTTTTATTTGTTTTTAACATTTGTCTAACAATGTCCGTCCACTATTAGGATAAGGATAAGGGACATAAACGAGGCGCTCAAGGAGCTAGGCCGGATGTGCATGACCCACCTGAAAAGCGACAAGCCGCAGACCAAACTGGGCATCCTCAATATGGCTGTAGAGGTCATCATGACGTTGGAGCAACAAGTTAGAGGTCCGTACAGCAAAATATAATAATTAAATACAAATATAATATTAATTAACCACGAATATATACAAGTCATCGTTCTCCTGCCCTTATCCCACTATAATGACCTGCACAACATGTTTTTCTCTTCCAGTCTCTCCTAACAACTCAAGCACTACTCCTTTTTACATGCATATCATACTTCACACCAACCAACCCTTAAAGCATCTCTTTTTAGGATTCCATCTAGTCTCATATCCATCTTCATTCGTATTTAAAGAATATATTCAAGTTATATCTATCCTAAACGACTTACACAGCTCTAAGCCTGTTTATAATTATTTCTAATAATAATGAAAGACTAGCCACAGAAATATGTGAATCTACAATAATTAAAGCGCTTCTTGCAGCTGATATATATGTATCGCCTTTACAGAACGTAACCTGAACCCGAAAGCGGCGTGTCTAAAGCGGCGCGAGGAGGAGAAGGCTGAGGACGCGCCCAAGCTGCTGGCGGCCCCCTTGCACCACTACCAGCCCATGCCTGTGAGTGCAATAAAATAACACACCCACTCATAATCATACACTCATGTATGAAGATGACATACATACTGTAACGTACAGAGGTTCGTGGATTTGGATGAAAATACCTGGTGACTCGCAAAAACACTTTATTCAGCTTTTCACTACAAAATTAGTACTTACAGTCTCTATGCAGTTCGTTGTCCAATAACAAAGTCAAGGTCACTATTATTTCACTTTATTTTCGCTTCTTAATTTGCTCTTATCACTATTTGCACACTGAACGTCGAGGCGCGCGATACGACCTCTTATATATCGAACGAACCGATTTCGAGAATGTTCGCAACTGTTCGCGAGTCGTAGCGGGCATACGGAACACGATTCGTAAGCAACGTGAATATTAGCGTTCATTCAAGCTAATTTGAACTGCATTTGCATGCGCATAACTTGCCCTCTTTCAATTTGAACTCTATGACATTTGCATTAGGAACTCTTTTCGTATATTCGGAACAATACATACATACATAGATAGAGAAGTTTAAGGATATAGGTGTTCTTACATTAGAGTTCATAGTATATTGATAGCAATATACATTTTGAGCATAATAATATTCATAAATACAAATAAATTGGCGATGTATATAATAGATAAAGTATAATCCTTTGCGCCTTTAAAAAAGTACGTAAGTCCTTTGTGGGTCCTGGTATCAGATTCTATAATAAAATTTCGCAATCAATTTTAGCTTTGCCATTACAAAACTTTAGAAAACTATAAAACGGAGGCTCATACAGAAAGCGTACTTTACGGTTGAAGATTATATAGATGATAAGAATTCGTGGTTATAACTACTCTGTAACTTTATGCTAGATACCATTGACAAATTCTAACTAGTTATAAGAATCATTTAGAATCGATATCAAACGAGTTTCTTGCTGGCTTTTTCGTAGAACAGCTTTCCGAATCAGTAGTAGAGTTGACTATTCATAAGCACTTATTTACAAGTTTACTTGAATACAGAATATTTTGAATTTGAATAAAAGGTCATGTCACGAATACACTGTCAGATAAATGTATACATAGCCATGAATATTTGTAAAAGTGAATCTCTATTTCCCTTTGTCATTGCGTAGCTAATGGATAGAACAATTTCAAATTTTTGTAACAAATGTCCAAGTAGAGTCTTTTATAGAATTACGAACTCATATATTTATTTTTTATTTGTTCACAGGGCATGGGGCAGGTATCAGGTCAACCCCCCTCAGGGCCGCCGCAACAATAGCGACGCCCCTCGCGCCTCTGCGCGCTGCCATGAACCCTCAAATTCCCCCTAACCCCCTTCAACTCTGACCCCTAGCCGGTACTAGGGAATGTTGGCTGTGCTTTAGCACTTGAGAAATGTTTAAACATTGTTTTAATGCTAAAAGCTAAACTAAATATTATATGTAAATATTCAAAGTACAATGTTTTTGTGTACCTACTATATATTTTTTAAAGTACAAGTTTTTTTGTAATTATTATTTTTTTATTTCCTGATATTTGATAATACACATTTTTTATTTCTTATTGATTTAGTCCAATCTAAAATATAAGATATTAAAAAAAAACTAGAGCATAAAAATTTAATAGCATATTTGCAATAAGTAAACATTTTTCAAGAATATGAACACATCTAACACATATAATGGATGAAACTGAAAGGGCGTTACTTTAATTTAAAAAAAGGCGGAAACATCCCAGTGATTTATATTTAGGATCCGTGCGTCTGTAGTTCAATTTGTTACTCAGGTACACAAGCGCGTCTGTACTCGTATTATATATAGTCTGTGGTGATTTTGTTTAAACCGAACGAGTTCCAAAGAGTGTAAAAGCAGTGCGTAGTGAGTACTCGGACTTAAATAGTTAAGTGTGTATATTATACAACTAGTTTTATATGACAACGCGAGAGTGACGTCGGGGTGACGTCGGAGTGACGTTGAGGTGATGCAGAGTGACGTCCTGTAGACGTCCGTCACGCCCAAAGACAATGGGATATCCACAATTGTAAAATAGCCTAGATTATGTATAGGTCCCCTAGGATAATTGATAAATATATGGAAGAAAGAATATTTTTAATTACCGATTCTAAAATATTAATTTTTTGCTGCCATAAGCGTAGGTTAAGGTCCGGAGTCCATTTTTTTAGACATGGCAACATCGCTCGTCCTATTGTTTTATTTCATTTTTTATTGGAGTTTCATCAAAATGTGCTCAGTCGTTTTATGCTTGACAATAAATCAAAAGTGGGCTTCGGATGTATGAAGTTATATTTAGATTGAGCGAGTGTTCGAGTTTCGAATGATTTTCGTTTTTTTTTGCACTAGTCTTTGATTTATAATTGTATTTCCAGATTTTACACGAAGTCAATCATAAATCGATAATTACTTCCGATATAAACGAGAATCGCTTATTTTTCTTTATAAATGCTATGACAAATTATTGCGGATTTCATTTGCCACGTTAAAACATAAGTTTACTTTCAAAGTTATGAAAATTTATTTACCTTATTTATGTATTTATTATTTAGTAGTATGTAGTTATCGAGATATTTAAGTTCGGTAGATAAAATACCCTACTCATAATTCTTACAAAATAAAGCAAGACAACCAGTTTCCAAAGTTTCTAAATGTACATTACATTTTTTGTTATATTTTTAGGTCTTTTTTTAATTCACTTTCCCAGTGAAACGGTAACTTTTTGACACTTTTCTCTCTATTTTGAAAATATTTTGATACAAATACATATATTATTTTTATAAATTATCTTAATTTCAATTATTTTTTTACTTTTCAGTATTTAAATTGGCAGTTATTTTATTTAATATAAAAATTGTGTACAATATTGAAATGTTTCGTTTAATATTTTTGTTTAGCGTGGCAACATTCCGCATTTTGACACGTCGAAGATGGCTGCTAACTTATATATGTACTTAAAATATTAACTCCAGAAGTGAAGAACTCCAGTGAAATAAAAAAATTTTACCCGGTTGATACGTTTATTTGCGTATTTTTTTTATTTATTTTAATTTTATATACGTTTCTATTGACGTAAATATTGTTATATCGATAATTGGTACTTATAATTTTTTTAACGAAAAATAAAGTTTACTGTATGAAATGAATTTTATTAATGATATATGATATAACTATGCTAATTGAATAATTAAAAAGTCGATTTTATTGATTTTGTTGAATTTATATACCTAAGAAACAATTATTTCGATATCTACTGATTTTCATTTGATTTATTGCATGAGTCTTTATTTGTTTTACTTTTATGTGTATTTAAAAAATTTCATATGGTAAACATATAAAGTATTTCGTATATTCATAAAGTTGTATAACTTCCAACCTTGTATATTTAAAACACATTTTGTGTATATTAAAAATAAATGCACGCAGGTTTGCGAGTCGTTTTCAATTTTATGATTAAATGGACTGGGTGATACTGAAATTATTTTACTAATTATTTTTTCTAATTACATATATTGTTTAATTGAACGATATATATTTTCGGCATCTCATAAATATACGATAAAATGCCATATTATTTAATTTTTTTCTATATTAGTTATAAATTGTTCCGCATAATACGGGAATGTTTGAAAACATAATAATTTTAAAAAGTTTCATTTTGTCAAAAATCATGACGCAATCACGGATTTTGTGTATATATAATATTTAATTCGAAAGCTCAATATTTGACGGTATATTTTGTAATCGCATTTGGACACTAATTTTGTACAATGGATCATTTCCTTTGATCGGAACAACTGCGAACTGTATTCAAGTAGTGTATCCATTACGCAAACTACAGTCTCGGCAGTTGTTTAGTTGTAGACTCTGTACTATATAGATATAAGATTGATTTTCATTTGACAGATGAGTTTGTCTCTAGGTATGTGAATATCGCCTCTATACCGCCCTACTAGGGTCGAAAGTTGATTGAAAAGTTCAAAATATTTTTTTAGTAATGTACTTGTAGTTCGTAAGTCATTTATTCGTTGCGTCTAGCTTAGTTGACTTTCTCTTCCATTTAGCGTTATTATTAAGTTCTTTTTTTTAATTATTGTCTATTATGATTTCGTTGTCCGTACATACAGGCTGTATGTCGCTGTGGCAGGTTTATAATATTTACGTCGTAAAGTTAGGTACCGTGTGCTTTAGAACTATTTTCAACATGGACATGTCATTCTCCGTTTTCATATAGGTATCCGGGAAAAAGAAAACGAAAAAATCGGTTCTCCGGTTTAGCGAGTTTTCATTTTAAAAGATAACAAAAAAAAATGGTTTTTGGATTTCCTTTAGAATCATTACTAAAGCCGTTACTTAAGTTTTATATTATATAATTTTTCTCCTTCAACAGTCATATCGTTTTCACAATTAATCAACATGTTTTTTGTTTAGCAAATTAATTGGGTTCTTTATAGCTTTTCACTTAAAACATTTTTATAATAACAAAAAAAAAAATTAAAAACACAAAATTTCTGAACTTCTTTGCGTGCATTGGTTAAATTTAACCTGTAACCCAGTGAGAGTTACAGTTTAATTTTAAATTTATTTTATTTCATCGCTACCCTGGATTTTATCCTCTTATCGGGAAGGGTGGTTCAAACATATGTTGGAATGGATCTAAATCTCACGGTCAGTCACTCCGCATAGAACATCACTAATTTATTGAAGGCACCGGAGATATTTTTGTTTTATTCCGTCACCGATCCTGGAGATTGTGTACAAGATGAGGCTTATTTGTATTGCAATGTTTTTTTCTTACTTTTGTTAACACGTGTCCCGTTAGCCGGTAGGTGGTCGCCGGCAGCTCGTCTGTCGCCGAGCGGTTGTTCAGTTCAAAGCATAGTTTAAAATATGATTACAAGAAAGCTCTTATAATAAAAATGAATAATATTAATTAAATATAAATGTGCCATTCATTTTGCTATATTTCGTGTTTTATTTTTATTAATATAATACCCTTAGACATGATGTAGGAGACCTAAAAAGAGATGGTTGGATTGTGTTAAGTGAAAAAGGAGACATGCATATAAAAGGAGTAGCGCCAGAGTTGACAAATGATAGGAGAGAATGGAAGAGAAAAGCATGTTGTACCGACCCCACTTAGTGTCGGATAAAAGCATGAGAATGGTAATATGATATTTATGGTATACTGTAGCGCTGTGGTGTTATTTGAAGTGGCTCATGCAACACACCCACAAGGAGATTTTGGTTTTGATTTCCAAGTATAATGAATAAAATTATATGTCAAGAACTATTTTGCCGAATAACAACCTGCAGGCCTACCATGAACTCTTATTGTGACTCAATTGAAGACGTAAACGTCTACTGCGAACCGCTTTCTATTCGTACCATGAAAGTGTGAATTGCATTGGGGTCGTAATGTTTGAAAAGGATAGCGTTATATGAACTATAGATAACTTTGTCCCTTTTACTCACATGTTCTCAGGACGAATCCGAACGCTCATTCGGCAACGACTTAGTGTGTGTCTTTTAGACGTCATGGTATGAAAAAGCAAAACAATTTCGTTTACGTCTTCTATTGAGTCATAATAAGAGTTCATGGTAGGCCTGCTGAAACGACACTGAGATTTAAAAAAATATATGATTAACGTCAACTAACTACCTATCGACATAATGTTTACAGTATAATCTAACAAAATACGGAAACCAAGTGTGGCGGAAGGATACTTGATGAACACTTAGTTATGTCATTAAGTCCAGGAACAGTACGGGTTGTTTACAAGTTTTGTATTGAAGTGTCCCTTATTTTGGTTTTTCCGAATAACCACGACAAAAAACAATATATTTGTTTTGTTTAAAAAAAATTACCTATCTCATTTACTCATTTTAGTATGTAATTATGAGTTTTTTTTATGATATAAGAATAACATAATATCGAGCTATTAAATACAGTCTATGTCGACGCTGTGCGATACCATATATTAGCTAATGGCCCCTCTTAATAATCGGCGATCACAAATGATTACGCAAAAATACGATCATGTAAAGGGTATACTCAGCTGTACTCTCTACGCGGATACTAGGATAGATTCCTACAACCCGTCAATTGCCGGTTTCACGGACACGCATCAGAGGGAATTGCTCGATACTGATCCTTGCCGTTCGGCAAAATATGGATGATCTTGAACACTTGCAAGATTGTCGTATACATACGGTTTGATGGCTAATCCGCTAGACCAATACCTATAAAATTATGCTCAAAACTTGTAAACCGTGGTAATATGTAGGATAAGGAAACAATTGTTTTTCCTTTAAAGGCTCAGTATTCTAAGCAATATAACAGAACTAACTACTTTGCTATAATCCGCACGGGTTAAGTGAATGCATGCAAAGCCAATGTGTATGAAGCAGGCAAAATCTACGCACCTTATACATGCAGGACAAGCCACCACATGCACCCCAAGGCGCAATTCACCAGCAACAACGCACACAAAAGCAGCACACACACCCACCACCACAATCTCGACGATCGTTTCGCCCCGAAACCGAAGCATCATCAGGAGGATAGGCTCCACGACAAAAATCGTGATGCCTAATACGTAATCGTAATGGAATTCCGCAAAGTAACGCCTGCTTCTATAAATGAGCTAAGTATTCTCTTTTCTGGAGAGAACAGTAGGGAGTTTAGACCCACCACGGTAATCCCATACGAATTGGCGCTTATATTCATCCCATAAATTCTCCAGAGATATCATGACTCATAATGTTTTGTTTTTCCTTTGGGAATAGGAAAAATTGTGCACAATTAAAAACATTATAAGGATAAATTCGCGTGAGCGAAGTCGCAGGTATCACTAGTAATAAAAACAGATTTAATAAGAATATATTTATTGTAAACAAATACACAGTATATGGTTATCGTCTGTCCGTCTTGCCGACGCCCCGCTTGCCGGCGAACAAGTGCTTGGGCCGCTTGGTGCCGATGAACCGGTCGGCCTCTCCCTTGAGACCCATCTTCTTGGTCTTCTTGGCGATGGCCACATGCGCCATGTTCTTGGCGCGCTTTTGCATCTGTCGATAGAAACATACTATAGCGCTGCTATATACAGTGATCCATATAACGCGGTAGATTGGTTCCGCGTTATAGGAATACGCGTAAAGGGAGTATTCTCATATACCACGCTCGTTAAAGGGAGTTTTAATGTAATATTAAAATAAAACCATGTTATGAACGAAATATTACCATTTATAAAATGGCTGAGAAATAAATATTTTATTTAAATTTATAGAAACAAAATTTCTGCCTTCAGTATATATGTATATGCAAAACTTGTGTTCTTACTATGTATAAAATGTTCTTACTATTCAGAAACAAGGCACAAAAAATTATTTTTTAATTTTGTATCTACATCGATACAAAAAAATACAAAGCGCGTCACGTTTTTTTTTTCAAAATAATATTAATATTTACTGTTCATTATTCGAATTTCGAATTCGAATAGAATAAGCCATCCACATTTCTTACCGAGGTGTCGTAAAATGCGACTAAGGTAAGTTAACGTCAGGTCGTAAAATACGTAGCCAAATCATGTGACAACATTGTTTGTAACATGTTGTGCCGACCCCACATGTTGTGCCGTTTTTTTTTCCTATTTTAAGTGAGTCTCTTCTGTTCTTTTTTGATCCACTGGCGAGAAACGCCCAACGCCGTGGCCAAACTCGCTACAGGTCGGTGTGACGGCTTCGGCTAATGGATACGTCCACCGCCACCCCGCCTGTGCTTGGGGAATGGAATGACCATTTAACTCTGGTGGGAGTAAGGGATAAGGGTAATGGGAGTATTGCAGGCGGCCGGTCGTAAAATACGTAGCCAAATCACTTGACAACATGTTTGTAACACGATGTGCCGAACCCGCTTAGAGTAGGATAAGAGCAGGAGAATGATGATGATGATCGTATATACTCACGGCCACGTCCTTGACTCCTTGCTGGTCCCGTGCGGGCCTGCTGACGGAGCGGGCCGCCGACTCCAGGCGGGCCTTCTTGGCGAGCGGCGCGGACTGCGACCGGGATCGGGAACGGCTTCGGGTCTTGGCGAAATTGGCGCCCTTTGTATCGGACATGTCCACGCCTGGAATAGTGGGAAAGGGTCATATCGATGAATATAATTTCATTTTTTTGGTGGTTTAGTAACTTAACATCTTATACTTTTTTTTACATAATTTATAGAATTAGGCGTCACTTTGCGGAGATCCATAATACAAAAGTGATAATAAAATTATTTTGCTATAATCCACGATACAGGAAATAGAAAATATATATAGTGCTAAATGTATAGTGGACTATCCGTTTTTTCATACCCGTTACATGCAGGATTCTTAAAAACACATGCAATGCAACAAAATCGCAATTTTGTCGTGGAGTCTATCTCCTGATGATGCTTCGGTTGCGGGGCGAAACGATTGTTGAGTTTGTGTTAGTGAACGTGTGTAGTGCTTGTGTATTGTGGTGGCAGTGGTGGAGTTTTGTGCATGTGTTTTTACGAATCCTGCATGTATCGGTTATGAAAAAACGGATAGTCCACTATGCATTTAGCACTATATATTTTTTCGATTTACTGTATCGCGGATTATAGCAAAATAATTTTATTATTACTTTTGTACTTTTGTACGTTTAATTGCGATCGGTTTACACTCGACCTTACTCATTACATTAGTACGGCGTCAGCACTGTTTTAGAACTGTTTATTTTTATATTAATGTATGTAAATAAACACACACATACGTCCGACCCAAAGTAACTTGTATTATGGGTGACATAAATCAAGGTCGTGTACTGATTCGATACGTTATGTGGTGTAGATCTTTTCGAGTTAAATATGGCATATATTAGTGGCCACAAATTTTTCGTGCGTTACATTATGTTCTCTATAACACTAGCCTGGAAAACTTTGAGTTTCACAAACATTGTAAGGGATTCAAGGCCTCCAGGCATTGGGATCTGCTTACCCAGTTGCTCCATCTGGTCTCTCAGCTTGGTGGTTGAGCGATCCCGGTCTCTCGCACGGCTCGTCCTGGGCATCACTGGCTTGGTCGACTGTTTCACTAGTCGAGACTCGTCCTTCAGCACCGCCTTCTTATTGCTGAACAGCGGAAACAGTTTCATTAAATATGATAGAAAACATTGATAAAGCCTAATTAATTTAACGTCTATTATGAATACTTTTTTTTTTACACACATGGTCATCCATCCCCAAAGTAAAGTAACTTAATACTTGTGTTATGGGTGACGTACAACTAATATAATTTTAAATACATACTTAAATACAGATATACACCAAAGCTCGAAGAACCCTCGGCAGGAATAAAACCTACGACCCGCGGAGCTGAAGGCAGGGTCAATACACACTGTGCCAACGGGCCAGTCAAACTTTCATCTACTTATTGATATTTGTCACACGCTCGGTGAATTAAAACATCATGGGAAAACCTGCATAACTTTAAATAATTTTAGGGATATGTAACCTACCAATCCACATTAGAGCAACGTGGTGGATCAACTTGTAAACTTCTCTCCAAAAAAGGATTGAGGAGATCTAGATCCAACAGTGTGATAGTAAGAGGCCGTTACTTTCATAAAATACATTATAGGCACAGCTATATATATTATAGTTGACTGGAAATCACAGTTTTTTTTTCGTCTAAATCCCGACCTCGCGGTTATTGTCATGTAACATGTTACATGACAATAACATTTTACATACATAACATGTTACATACGGGCTATTAACCTAAACTTTCCTCAAGAATTGCACTATATTTCAATAAAAACCGTGCAATCATGCTTATGGTAGATTTTGAGATAAATCTATCACACACATAAAGGTAGCTTTTCGCGACCTTGTTTTGTAATATACTAGCCGTGCCAAGAACGTGGAATTTACTGATTTACGAAACATTACCCGAATTTTCGAAATTTTGAATATAAAAGTAGTTATTGTGAGAGATAGAGACATGCTATCGCGGACTTTAGTCTAGTATTTTTATAGATCTACAATTCTCTAGTACATTACTTTAGCGTATCTCTGCTGGTTTGCGCAGCGCACGCGACTAAAGCTCCCAGCAAGCAAGTTTTTTAACAACTGCGCGATCTCTTCAACACAATTTACATAATACCGATATGTACTATATACCTAAACCATTCGAAATTATTGCACTATCTTTTGGTGAAAACCGTACAAAAATCCGTTCAGTAGATTTTGAGAAAATCGATTACATACAGACAGCTTTTTGGGGCTTTGTTTTATAGTAAGTATAGATAGTATAGTTGTTAGTTAGTGAATAAATACCGTATCTGTCTCGCTAGCTCTCTAATCTCACGCATGGTCTCGTCCAGTTCAATCTTAGGCACCGCGTACAGCCCGCCTTCGTCACGCAGCTCCTCCTCCTTCTCCAGCTCTGCCAGTTTCTGGAACCGCCATTCCATTATAACTCCGTTTTAAAGCAAAGGCTCTATACTTCATCATTGATTAATCATTTAATAATTCTTTCATAAACACCTTTATATACCCTGACTCCGTGACATATTCCATACAGACACTGTCTGTCAGTCGTTCGTTATTTCTAATTTCGAGTAAATACTCTGACTGAGCTTTGCTTGGTATTTTTTTATAAAATATAAAAAAGGTGCAATATGAAAAATAAAAAAGAGTCATATGGGACTTGATCTGGGGTATTCTCACTCCTTTAGTCATCCCGTTCCTAACTGAGCTATTTAAATTTGAGTATGTGTATATACATGTACACACACACACACACACACAAATTTACATATACTATATATCTACATTTCTTATATGACAAATTTTCAAAGTTTCTAATTCCACCATGACTCACATCAAATATGTCTGGGTCAATATAATCTGCTATGTTGTGTCCCTCCCAGAACTCCGGTATGGGATCGTGCCGCTCATCTTCAGGTATCTCTGTGTAGTTCTTCTGTAGATCTAAAACAGAAAGTACATATGATGTACAACCCTTGCTGTGACTGGCAATTATGATCAATATGAACAGACTTAGCCGTGGTGGAGTAATTATATCAGTGCTGATTGCGATATGTCATTTTCAGCGACAAAGTCATTCTATCATTGCCATACATCTGTTCCTGATAGAATGCTTGTATAAAATATATATTTACTTTCTTTGAAGAAAAGAAGATGAATCAATATCGACGACCTGCCTACCGATAATACGTGCGACTTTCGAGGGGGTAACGGGTTCAGACCTAGGGCAGTCATCAATGAATTTTATAAAACTTATGTGTAATTGATATTTGCAATTTATTACACGCTATTGAATGGAGAACATCGTAGGGAAACCTGGAAAATTACTGGGATATGTGTAACCTACCAATCCACATTGGAGCAGCGCAGGTCTTAGCTCCAATCCTTCTCTCCAAAAACGGAGAGAGGAGGCCTATATCCAGTAGTGGGATAGTAACAGGCTGGTATTTTACTTTACTTTAATAGTATATACAACCCTAAACGAAAGTCAAAGTTTTGCTGTAAATGTAAAACAATAGTGTATTTAAATACTTCTTTTAACTATAAATATGTATGCATCCTGAACTTTTAGTGATCATTTGCTGAAGCGATGATCAGACACATATTTTCATAACAAAAGAAGATGCAATATTACCTAACACATAATCATCTCCCATCTCAACCTCGATTTCCCTCTCCAGCTTTCGTTTGCGTGTCTCCCTCTCTGCCTTCCGTTGCTGCTTCAACTGCGCCGCGAGGGGGATTACCGGAGGACGGAGTTTATTGTCCCGTGGGGAGGGAATTGCCACATGAAGACGGTTAAGGATGCCGTCCACCTGAAAAAGAGTTGATAAAAGAAATAAATACCCCTGAGTATAAACTTTAATTATGCCAAATAGTAATATATATTCAAAGTAATATGTATTTGTCGTGGAGTCTATCTTCTGATGATGCTTCGGTTGCGGGGCGAAACGATTGTTGAGTTTTTGATAGTGAACCTGTGTAGTGCTTGTGTATTGTGGCGGAAGTGGTGGAGGTTTGTGCATGTGTTTTTACAAATCCTGCACGGTATCGGGTATGAAAATACGGATAGTCGATACATTTAACACTATATAAATTTTCTATTTACTATATCGCGGATTACAGCAATATAATTTTATTATTACTTTTGTATTATCGATCTCAGCAAAGTAACGCCTAATTCTATAAATTATTTAATAAATATCATTCTTTTTCTGATAGTAGCGGCTATGCAAAGCCCAATGTCAAGGCCCAAGGACCAATACTGATCTATTGTGATCGCCTGCTTACAATTCGCTACCAATTGCAGGTATCCTACGCTTTAATATTTTTGCGTGGAATTTCGTTTCTAAGGGTCATTTTAGGTTATTTATAAGATTTGATATAATAATAATAATATCTGTGTAGGTGTATTATTAAAGTTACAATTACTTGTACATATATTCTATACCTTCTTAGTTCTCATCTTCTCTGTAACTCTGTGTCCGAGCAGCCTCTCACAGGCCTCTATTTTGACCTCCTGGACACCCTCTTCGGTCACTGTGGACATCCGCATCACAGGCACGTTACGTAACTCTGAGTTCGTGTCTGCACTGTAAATTTACAAGAAAATATTTGAAAAAATAAAGATAAAATTCTAACTTACAAGGATAGCATAGATAAAAAAGTCGATTGTGTTGCTGATGCAAGTTGTACAGAGTGAAGAGTCATAGTAAAGATATACAGGGCTCGTTATTATAGAGTAATTTCCGGTACAAAAATAAATAATAATATAGGACACTTACACGGTCGTCCATCTCCAAAGTAACTTAATACTTGTGTTATGGGCGACGGACAACTGGTAAATATATACATATATAGTTTTAAATACATACTTAAATACAAATACACACCCAGGCTCGAAGAACCAACAAATTGTTCATAGAAAATGGTGGCCCTCGGCGGGAGTCGAACCCGCGACCAGCGGAGCTGAAGATAGGGTCACTACACACTGCGCCAACGGGCCAATCAGTAATTATGAATATAAGACTTTTTTTATTTATCTCAATTTTTAGCATTTGCAGTCATATTTTTCCAGTAATTCATAACATCACTAAGTAATTTAGCATGTAGTATTAAGTTTTATGCTGATACAAAAGGCTTTACACTGTAAATAATACTTAATATAACATAATTATTGAGTAACATGTATAAATTTAACTATTATAATGTAACAAAATAATATTATTATATGTTAACACATGTTTGGAAACCCATTTATGTTTTTATTACTATTTATATAAACCTATATATATAGAAGAGAAAATATATATGATCTTGTATAAATTTACCCAGCAGATAATCCTGTAAAGTTTGGTGGCGATTGGAGAATTTTTAACTTCAATGACAGTTTTGTTTCAAAGGGAATATAGATACCAGACTGAGCCACAGCAACGAGTGCCCTGACCGTAAGTATTACATATGAGCAATTCTTCTTTACATAGTTAGAGGTAAGATATTATGACTACCCACTTGACAAGGTTCTCTTTAGCACAATTTTCTTCCAGCTCTTCAATGAGGCAGCGTTTATTGGGGGTGAGGTCCTCAGGCTTCACCACATCTACTTTATTCAGCACTACTATGAGAGGTTTGTTGGAGAACAGAGGTTTGATGCTCTCAAATAGGGATATCTGCAAAATAATCACATTCTTGACAAGTAACTGATTAACTCAATAATACTTATGTGAATGTTTATTTATAACATTACTTGATAAAGAATAGTATGCTAGTATGATCAATGTTCGAAATTGATGTTTTGAATGTAAATAAGCAACATATTATAAATTAAAAAGGGCACAAATAGTATCAAGAAAAACTTGATTTTTGGGAGCGGGAGAGTTTAGGATGATATAAGTAAAAAAAGTTAATATCATATATTAATATATTTTTTATTGAAGATCAACTCTGATGCAGTTTACGTCTTTTCCATGTATATTAATTATGTGTGAAGTTAGTACACATTTTGACAGATACAAGTAGATTTATAGCAATGTTAACTCTAATTCTGACAATGCAACTATTTATTATTTACTTGTGATATAGTAAGACATAAGCATGTCAAATATTCACAATCGGAGATCATGATGATTTCTTACCATTCCTTAGTTGGAGTATCATAATATTAGAGTTTATTAAGTTAAACTCACCTACCCTATTTTATAGATAATCTAATTATTTTAATTTAAGTTAATTAAGTTTAATAAAGTTAGTCAATAGGCCAAAACAAAAGGTATTTGGAGATATAGATCTATTATCTTTTTTTTATTATATTATTTATTCAAGTAAACTTGTAAACAAGTGCTTTTGAAATTTCAACTCTTTTTTATTTATTATAATTTATTGTATATATTTTTTTATTTATGAGAATTTTAAACACTCATACTAAATGAGGAAGTCTGTCTGTTTGTTATGCTTTCAAAGCTAATCTGCTGGATCAATATAGATAAAATTTTTATCAGGCTGATATATAAATTCAAATTCATAATATTCTTTATTCAAGTAAACGTGTAAACAAGTGCTTTTGAATCGTCAACTCTACTGCTGGTTCGGAAAGCTGTTCCTACCGAGAAGAGCCAGCAACTCGGCAACAACAGAAACTCGGTGGTTGCTCTTTTTAAAATATAAAACTAGTTACATTTTGTCATTACTATCTTGTAAAGGGTAGAAGTGCAGCAATATCCATGCATTCTTATCATCCAAGTAATCCTCAACAGTATAGTAGGCTTTTTGTATCAGCCTCTTTTTAATAGTGCTTTTAAACTGCTGTAATAGCAAGGCTAAAATTTATTGCGGAACTTAATTATCCTCCTAGAATCTTATACTCAAACCCACAAACGATTTACGTACTTTTGCTAGGCGCAAAGAGGATTCGCAAGCTTATGTCGGTTCCTACTTTGTCTGTTATATACATCACCTATCGTTTGATAATTCTTTATATTTTTACGTACTGTAAAAGAATGTTCAGAAGTGAGTATTAATGAATCCTCAATCTATAATTCAACTTGTACTTCCTTAAAGTAGCGGCCAATTACAGTCCCACTGCTGGGAATAGGCCTCCTCTCTCCGTTTCTGGAGAGAAGAGTTGGAGCTAAGACCTACGACGCTGCTCTAATGCGGATTGGTAGGTTACACATATCTCCAGAATTCTCTAGAAATATGCAGGTTTCCTCACGATGTTTTCCTTCACCGAAAAGCGTGTGATAAATTGCAATTATCAATTAGACACGACTGACACGAGTTGAGACATGAGTTTTAATAGAAAAACTCATTGGTGCCTGCCCGGGTTTGAACTCGTGTTCCCCTCGTAAGAGTCGCACGGTCTCACCGCTGGGCTATACTGCTCTTACTATACTATACTGTACTTCCTTGCTCTCAATTAATACAAAAATACAAAACCCGCGACACATCACCACTTCGCTTGCTTCGTTGCTTCGCTGTGGACAACGCCATCGGCTGTGTTCGTTATTCATCGGCTGCACTCGTAATACGCACGATAGCACCCCTTACAGTACTTACAAAAATTAAGTTGCTTTAAATAAACTGTGAAGCAAATGTAAGAATACCTGTTCTTCAATACTATGTCCACACTGCTCAGAAGGATCAATGAAGTACAACACAGCAGCCCGGAGATGTGCTAAGGCTGTTACTGCTTGCATTTCAATCACATTTCTCTCCTCTAGTGGATGATCAAGGATTCCAGGAGTATCAATCACCTACAAATTTAAAATTTTAAATATATTAATCATTGTCGTCATCGTGCCGTGTGGTATCCGGCTGAATAGAATAGACCACCCTCATTTCTTACCGAGGTGTCGTAAGAAGCGACTAAGGTATGTGCCGTGTGGTATCCGGCTGCATAAAATAGACCACCCTCATTTCTTACCGAGGTGTCGTAAGAGGCGATTAAGGTAAGTTTACGTCAGGCAGGCGGCCGGTCGTAAAGTATGTAGCCAAATCATGTGACAACATGTTTGTAACATGTTGTGCCGACCCCACTTAGAGTGGGATAAGGGCAGGAGAATGATGAGATCATTGTCGCCATCATTATATACCAATAGATCGGAATACAGTGCTGGATGTATGTAATTAATTTCAAGGGATTTCAAATGAAACATACAATACTAATTAGTATATAGAGCATAGACCAACTACTCTGCTCCAATATGGATTGGAGGATTACACATATCCCCAGGATACTCTAGAGATATTCAGGTTTCCTTTAATTGGAAATATATCGATTGAGCATATAACAAACAAACTTTTTAACAAAAAAAATCTCGCTTGGGATTTGAAGCCATGACCCATAGAAAAGGGTCACATCACTCAGTCTCACCATTCGAATATCACAGCTACCAAGTACCTTATTTGCATTTAATTTACAGTAAAAAATCAAAAGTAGGAAAAGTATGTAGTAAAATTCAATGCCTAAAAAAGATCGAAATGAGATATACAAATGTTGAACATAAAAAATGTTGCCTGTGATATATTATTAGAGCTAAGATAATTATAAAGAAGAAACAAATATATGGAACACTTACACACACGGTTGTCCGTCCCCAAAGTAGGTAACTTAATACTTGTGTTATGGCTGACGGACAACTGGTAATATATGCTACATATATAATTTTGACTCAATACTTAAATAATAAAATATTAATTATAAAAAATATTAGCCCTCGGCGGGAGTAGAACCCCCCATCCACGGAGCAGACAGGATCACTACCCACTGCGCCAACGGGCCTGTTGGTGTTATATAATTATAAATCATATAAGAATTATTATAAGTGACAACTTACCTGCCATCTTAAATATTTGTAATCTGTATGTCCGACGTACAAACTCTTAGTTGTGAAGGCATAAGGCTGTACTTCGACATCTGCACGAGTTATCTGTAAACAGATTTGTTAATAAAACATCTTTAATTGAAACCTAGTGTTGAACAATGGATGCCTAGTCTTATGCAAGATTATAAGAAAATACTATAGACTTGTTTTTATTCAGTTTTATATGTGAAATATGAATATATAGATTCAGTGGGGCACTGATCAAGTAAGAGGTATCTTCTTTTTTTGCTATAAGTTTTAAAATTTAAAAAAATGTGAAATATGAGTAAGTAAAGTATTATAATATATTCTGTACATTTAAAAGTACATTATTTACTGTGAAATTCTATATCTCAATTATTTTTATTTACACAGTATATGCATAAATCTGGACTATTTTGTTGTAATAAAATTTTAATTATTTAATAGTTCAACTACTGTAATTTCAATCTTTTAGAGGAGTGTCATGAAAAGTTACATCAAAATTATTTTAAGTAAATTATTTTTTTAATACTTATCATAGTCCCGATCTAGGTAACTTTCACAGAGATAATAAACATTACACACCTTGTTAATAAAGCTGGACTTGCCTACATTGGGGAAGCCACAGATAATGATGGTACGGGTGTAGGGATCTATTGATGGGAGACGTGCTAAATGTTGGCGAACCTGAAAAATATAAAATTTATAATACACACTGTTTATAAATCTTGTAAAACTATATACATCCACCTCTCATTGGCACATTTGATATGTAAAAATAGGAAGTATCTAGTAGTAGAAGTTATTTTCAAATATTAGTTGCACTTTTACTATAAAAGCATATAAAATAATAATAGTAACATTTAAGCTGTAAATTCCTGTTACAAGTGTAATATGGTCCATGCACCAAAGAAGCAGTGAAGGTGATTTTGAATCTCTTTAGAAATATTAAAATGCCATACTTATTTTACTTTCAATAGTGTGTTCATCAAGACCTGACTGAGAATTTATTTTCCTTGTTATTACACATTATTATGTAGTTAATTTCACCTGTTCAAGATATGTAAGGTTGGCAGACTGTCTCTTCATAATAGTGGCCATTCGTCCCAATGCAGCCCTCTTCAGCTGCTTGCATCGGTATAGGGAATCCCCAAATTTTAATAGCCGCACATAATCTTTAGCTACACTGAAATTAACAAAAAATATTAGTAGAATGAACATAATAAGCTTGGGTAAAATCTTAATATGCATGGAAATCCACTGTGGCAAAAAAGTGATCCTTCTTAAAATTTTAATAAAAAAGAGGTGTGACTGCATATTTCTTGTACTTGTCTGTGGTATAGCTTCAAATTAGATTAATTTGAGTGCTTTTACTATTACAGCTTTTTTATTTACAGCTTCGATTTCGACAGCCCCTGGATTCAAGCTGTTCAAGATCATATAACATTAAAATCCTTACAAGATATCAGCCTATCAGTGGACAAGTATCAGTTGAAAAATGAGAGGAATTATTGTCAATTTTGATTTTTTAACACACATTAATCCTACAGTATGGAAAGTATACAGCCACAAATATCTATATCAAATTAATCAGTAAGTCAAATACTTGTCTATAAGGTGTCTAGCAGTGTTCAATTGTCCAAGACCAAGCTTATAGTGGTCTTTGTCATAGAGCACATTCATTAAATCTGCATAAAATGGATGGACATCATCCAGTTTGGGGAATTCCTGCAAAGAAATACAAGAATATGTTAATAAACTATTTTTATGCCTGCTTCTACCTCGAACTTCATCAGTGTGGCAATGAAATCAATTTAGGAATGAAAATTGTCATTTTACTTTCACACAGGCAGTCGTCATGTTCATTAATGGCTAGATGGAATAATATTAATATCACTAACAATATTATGCAATATGCCTTTACATCTAAATAATATGATATTGACCGATGCATTGTTTAATAGTAAAATCAACATATTTATATTATATCAATAGGATATTATTAAAGCTATTACAAATTATTAAGCAAATATAACAATAACCTGTATTATCCTTGATAACCTATCATGAAAATTCTGTTGGGTAAATTTCACTTTTCTCATGTAAAACGCACGTATCCGAGTTATTTTATAGTGCTTATGTACAACTGTTGGTGTTTTTCTTTGTGTTTTCGATAATATAATATCGATAAAGTCCTAAAAATAAAAATATTTCACATTAAAGGTTATACTGTTGAATACGTAAAGAATAAAAATTCAAAATGACATAATAGATACTCACCTTGGCCGTGGGGACCACGGCAATCTTTTTAAAGTTGTATAAACTCATTTTGAGCTACGTTATGATCATTTGAAGTTTAATTAATTATTTATTTTGAATACCACACGTAAACACGTGTATGGTTCCTAAAGAGAATGACAGATTTTCTACCAGAATGTCTCGTAGACTTTATGTCAGATTGTAATCTATTGACTTTTCCAATTTAAAGTCTATGAAAAAATTCCACTCTACTGTTCCGACTTATTTCAACAAACTTTTTAATTTTAAGTGCTAAATAAAATTAATAAAACATTTAATTATTTTTTTATTAAAAGTGAATACTATCCGTCTCTAAGGACAATTTTAACTTTGGCCTTTTAAATGTGCAATGAAAACATTTGTCTAAATCTCTTTCTTCCATTGTAGGTACCTATCATAGACTATTAACTAAAATAGTACCTATCTAATAATAGTTCGTATTAATGGAATATATTATTTTAACCTGTGAGTGATTTTAATCTATGGTGATTTGTCTCCGGTGTCTTATGAGGTTAATTTGTAATTTGTATAAAATATGAGAGCAAACAGATTACGAAAAGGCAATACATGAAATATAGAACAATCACGATCTCTAACTAACCCTACACATAAAAGATATTTCAAGTAAGTATAAATAAATTGCGTCATATTTCATTTGTTTTTATAATCGGTGTCACGACGATACAAAATTAGGTAATTTTTATTTTGGAAAAAACATCTGTACCCGTCCAATCATAATGATATTTAGCGAAAAGTGAGTGGTTATTGTGTTATTGCAGGCGCCAAGACTTTATACAGAAAATTATGTATTCGAGAGTTCAAAACTGCAGGCTGGGGAGTGTACGGAAACGTTTTATTATCAATCAAAGAACATACGCCGGAGGAATCCTTAAGAAGAAAGAGAATGTAACTAAAAATTTACATCCTGGTAAAGTTTACCATGGATTTCTGTGCTGTGAAGTAGAACCAATAAAAGAGTACAATATGACTGCATACCTCCTCGAACATGAGAAGACAAAGACTGAGTATTTACATTTAGAAAGAGATGATACAAATAATGTATTTTCTATAGGATTCCGTACAACACCTCATGATTCAATGGGTACCCCCCATATTTTGGAACATACAGTTTTATGTGGATCTGAGAAGTATCCAGTCAGAGATCCTTTCTTTAAAATGCTTAATCGATCTTTAGCTACATTCATGAATGCTCTTACTGGTCCAGATTACACATTTTATCCATTTTCATCACAAAATGAAGTAGACTATAGAAATCTTCAAAAAGTTTATTTGGATGCTGTATTCAAACCTAACTTATCAAGATTGGACTTCTTGCAAGAGGGTTGGCGACTTGAGCATACCAAATTGGAAGATAAGATGTCTGACTTAACATTTAAAGGTGTTGTTTACAATGAAATGAAAGGGGCTTTCTCAGAAACAAGTTCATTATTTGGTCAAAAATTCATAAATACTATATTACCTAAAGGTACATATGGTTATGTTTCTGGTGGAGATCCTTTATGCATACCAGAGCTGACACTTGAACACTTGAAAAATTTTCATTCCACTTACTATCATCCTAGCAATGCACGAATTTACTCTTATGGTAACTTTCCTTTAGAACAAAATCTTAAATTTCTAAATGAAACCTATTTAAGCAAATATAAGTTTTTAGACCCAAAAAACACTATTGTAGTACCACAAGAGAGATGGAAAATGATAAAGAAAGCTAACATTCCCTGTAGAGTTGATCAATATGGTGGTGCAGTTGAGAAACAAAATCAAATTGCAATTGGTTATGTTCTTTCTGATATAACAGATATATATGAAACCTTTATGCTCACTGCTTTAACAGAGTTAATGATAATTGGGCCAAATTCAGCTTTTTATAAAAGTTTGATAGAGAAAAATATATCAGGTGGTTACAACTCTCTGACAGGATATGATAATCAAATAAGAGATACCCTTTTTGTTGTTGGGTTAAGAGATGTAGAAAAGAGCAACTTTGAAGTTATTGAAAAAATTGTTAATCAAACTATTGAAGATATATTTTCAAAAGGTTTTGAGAAAAATCACATTGAAAGTGTTTTACATGGATTTGAGCTATCTATCAAGCATCAAAACCCCAAATTTGGACTTAATTTGCTATTCAGCTTAATGCCATTATGGAACCATAATGGACCAATATTAAATTCATTGAAGGTTAATAAATTACTAAGTCAGTTAAAGACCAATCTAATGGACCCACAATATGTCAAAGATGTAATTGAAAAATATTTTATTATAAATAATCATAAACTAGTAATGAGTATGGAACCTGATCCAAAATTTGATGACATATTCAATGATGCTGAAGCTAAGTTACTCAAATCAAAAGTAAAACAGTTAACATCTAAACAAAAGGAACAAATATTTACAGATGGCCTAGAACTTTCCAAAGTACAAAAAGAGTTACAGAATCTAGATGTACTACCTTGTTTAAAACTTGATGAAATTATTTTAAATAAAACAGCACCACCATTAAAACATACAATATCAGGAACAATACCATTACAGTTATGTGAAGCAAATACTAACGGTGTGACATATTTCAAAGGAATTATTGGTACTGATTGTTTAAATGAACAGCAAAGAGAGTTGCTGCCCTTTTTCAACTACATACTAGATAAATTTGATACAAAAAATTACAACTATAGAGATTTTGACAAATATATTAGTAAATCAACATCAGGAATATCTGTATTAACCCATATAACTGAACACATTGATCAGAAGGAACAGTTTGAACAGGGTATTCTTTTAAGCAGCCATTGTTTAGATGAAAACTTACCAAAAATGCTTGATATCTGGATGGAAATATTTGATAGACCAAAGGTAGAAAATAGTGAAAGAATGACTATGTTATTAAACAACTATTGCTCTTCATTAACTAATGGAATTATAGATAATGGTCACACCTACGCAATGCAAGCAGCACGGTCATTGATTTCTTCGGTGGATGAGTGTAAGGAAAATCTCTCAGGAATAAAGCACATAATGAACATGCAAGAGGTGCAAAAGAAATACCATGTTGAAGACATACAGTCAATAGTTGACATTACTGGCAAAAATATTCTGAAAGGAAATAATTTAAGAGCTGCTTTTCATTACTCAAATTCTAATGACACCATACACATGCATATTGACGAATTTTGTAGAAGACTATGTAATAATGACATGCAAGATGTAAATAGAATCAATTGGGTAGATTGTAAAAATCTGAAAAAAGAAAACCGTGGTCTCCACATTTCGATGAACATTCCTGTGAATTTCTGTTCTAAAGTTATACCAACAGTATCATACACTGATCCAGATTATCCTAAATTGCGCGTGTTGTCGCGATTCATAACCTCTAAATATCTTCATCCTATCGTTAGAGAACAAAACGGGGCATATGGTGGTGGAGCCATGTTAACTTTTGATGGAGCTTTTAATTATTACTCCTACAGAGATCCAAACACGCGCGTGACGCTGGATGTTTTCGATGAAACAACTGACTGGATGGCTAAAAATAAAGACTTAGTTGACGATCAGAATCTTTTTGAAGCCAAACTCTCTATATTGCAGCAAATGGATCAGCCAATAGCAGAACACATGAAAGGTGTGGATATGTTCCTTTATGGGCTATCATATGATATATGGCAAATGCAAAGAGAACGTGTTTTAGGAGTTACGAAAGAAGATTTGATTGAAGTATGCGAAAGATATCTAAATAGAGAAAAATTGTCAGGAAAATGTGTCATAGGAGATGGGGCTTCTCAGCAGATAATAAAGGATAATGAAGCTTGGGAGACCATTAGTGGACCACAGGATTGAACATCAAAAATGCAAAGCATTTAATGTCAAAGCTTATGATGTCATGTACTTAGAACTTGTATAGGTTAGCAACTTTGCAAATTTATGCCTAGAGCTCTTGTGTAATTCCGGACTTTATACTCTTTATATGCTTTTCTGCAATATTGCACTTACAATTTTTTTTTTATTTCTACGGTTGCTTCATTTCTTAGTTTTTTAGGTATTTCTGTTAAGAAACTTTCTTTTAAATGACTGATTTTGAATTAAGTTTTTAAATAGATAAGTATTCATTTACTGGGAACGTTACGTTGCGATTTGTCTTTAAAAATAAAATGACGAATTTGTCGCTCTTCTATCATAAATTTAAAAAAAAGAATGTGTTTTATTTCTGGCAATATCATAACAATAAACTTATAGAGAGTTTCCAACCCTACTTAAAGATCTACTTTAAATAGATATTTAAGATTGAAAAACAATTAATTTTAAGTAGTGTTACGATATAAAACATTTAGTAAAATGCCACATAATGACAATCACTAAGTAGCAATAGAATTTTGTTCTAAAATACTTTAATATAATTTTTGAGTTCTTATATGGTTCCTTTACATATAGACCCTTGCAATGCTTATTATACTTATTATATGGGTTTAGAACGAAAATTTTAATAAATTGTAAACTGTATGTGTAATTAGCAGAATTCCATTATTTATCTCATAGTATGAAATGTTGAGACTGTTAATAAATACTATAGACTAAAGATGGGCTTATTATTTCAATATTGTAATGTGCCAAGTAATTGGTGATAGAAATCGAGAATAGACGTGGTATTCAGAATATAACCGTACCAGACATGAATGTGATAAGTCTACTTAAGTCCTTCTGTATGTTTAATCATAATAGGCATTAGGATGGCCTATTTTATATGATGAACACTTCAGTGAAGTCGATGGGTTTTGTATCGCACATAAAAGCTTTTGAATATTTAAATAGTTCTCTTAAACGTCACTAAACGTAAACCTATTTTGGCTGCCCCGAAAAGTTTGCGTCTTGGACTTTTAAGTTATTCACGCCTGTAGGCCTACCATGAATTCTTATTGCGACTCAATTGAAGACGTACACGACGACCGAACCATGAAGTGAGAATTGCATTGGGGTCGTAATGTTTGAAAGGGATAACGTTATATGAACTATAGATAACTCTGTCTCTTTCACTCACATGTTCTTAGGACGAATTCCGAAAGCTCATTCGGCAACGACTTAAATTGTGCGTCTTTAAGACGTCATCGTATGAAAAAGCAAAACAATTTCTTTTATGTCTTCAATTGAGTCGCAATAAGAGTTTATGGTAGGCTTGCTTGTGTGGATATAGCGAGATAATTGAATGTGGCACTATGATTTATGTATGGACAACTAAGAGGTTAAAATAATTTCCCGACAAAGATAGCATATCGTATGTATTTCACAATAAATACGAACATAAATTAAGTTTTTATATGACTACGTTAAATATAAATACGTATATATATATATACGTAAATATAAATAATTGCTTATAATAGGTGATTAGTCAAGTCAGAGTGATATTTATTTAAGGTATTACATAAAAATAAATGAGTATAGTATTCGGCAATTTAACAGCTTTAAAAAAAAGCAGTTAAAATTAATTTCAGTTTAAATAAATAAATATATGGGACACTTACACACACAGTGTCCGTCCCCAAAGTAAGTAACTTAATATTTGTGTTATAGGTGAAAGACAACTGGTAGATATACTACATATATAATTTAATAAGTCATTTAAAGCTTGTTCCTTAAATTAAGATTAAGAATATAAACTAAGTTCATTTGTTATTTTAATTTTGCAGGTAGCTCGCAGATATAGATGGCCCTTCCATATGGATTTGAAGGTCCAACTGAATATTTCGTTGAATTCTTTAAGTTCTTACAGAAATATGATCATTTATTCAATTTTCCGAATACTCATTTATTGGTTAATAATACTTTCGATAAAATTGAGGTGGATACTTCAAAAATTTATATTTCAAAAGAAGACTTTGATATACGTAATTTGAATGATGAATACATAACAGATTTTTTCTGTACTTTAGATAAAATTCATGTCAAATTAGATGAATTCACAAATAAAAAGGATCTAGATATTTTTATGGAAGTTCCGTTGAGTACAAAGAAGAAACATGAAATTGCTTATTTCGCAAACGAAATAGAAAAAGTATGCAAGTATGTTCATTGCGACACAATTATTGATTTTGGTTCTGGTTTGGTACGTACTTACCTACTAGTCAGTCCAATAATCTCAATATCTAAAGAAATACTGAATACGTTTATAATTTTTAGGGCTATTTAGATGAACAACTGTTTAAAACAACACAGTATAATGTGCTAGGTTTGGAATGTAACGAAGCACATTATGTTGCAGCCAAAAAACGCCAAAGAAGATATCACAGCGATTCAGTTGAACGAGTGAAATATATAAAACATAACATAAACCAACAATCATACATTAATATAGAAGGGTATATGAAAGATAAATTTCCGAATTCATATAGTTTTTGTATAGCTGGATTACATGCATGTGCAGATCTAACAGTTGATGCTATCGATATATTTTTGAAGATGGAAAATGCGCGTGCATTGGCTATAATGCCGTGTTGCTATCACAGAATATTAAAAGAAAATGATTCAAACTGTAGATTTCAAAATCTACCGTTATGTAAGGCTTTAAAAGAAGTTTACGAGAACTATAGTGGTTTCAAATACATATCTATACCGTTTTTGAGACTGGCTGCCCAACCTCCGAACAGAGCAACGGAAAAATTAGAAAATTTAGTTTTTAATCTGCTATCGAGAGCCGTTTTACAATTATACGCATGTAAATGTAAGTAATGTTCAAATTATATAAAATAGATGTGACTTATGCATATCCACTTATGAGCCTGCCTATGGCTCCCCTACTCTAGTAAATAACTCTTTAGCCTTGTGCAATTGAGATGGTGAATAGACACTTCGACTCTGCATGATACACCGTCTTACGTTGATATTATTTAGTGAAATGCTCACTTATATTAGCTGATAAATAATTGTTTTATAAGCAAATGTGTTAAATCTTTGTCAATCGTTATATATGTATAATATAATAAAATTATGCAGATGAATTTGGTTATGTTGATTGTAAAATATGAATGTTTTTATTGAGTAATAGTATTTTTTTATCGACTATTTTCAGATGGTCATATATTAAAAAGGCGTAAGCGGAAAGCTGTTCGACTAAAAGCTTTAGAAAATAACTTCGAAGCATATGCTGCCGACTCCGTAAGTGGTTTTACGGTTTTGGGCAATGAAAATGGTGTAGAAGAAAAAATCGATGTCAATGAACTACTTTCTATTTGGCGCCAAATTCCTCAAGTGACATTTAAAAAAGCCGCCATATTTGTCTTACTTCAAAATCATTTACAACCAGTGTTTGAAAATTTTATTCTGTACGACCGGTTAGTATATTTACAGGAAAATGGAATAAAAAAATGTAGATTTAAGAGAATTGTGAATGAAAATATATCGCCCAGATGTTTAGGCTTATTAGCACAAAAATAACTTTTTTATTGCACTAAAAGTGTCACTGTTTACTCCAAGGCCATGCTGCATGCACCAGTTGCTCATGAGCTGCTCTTTAAGCGACGAGTAAAGTAGCGTCATGGTACAAAGAAATAGAAAAGTCATGCAATGCTCGACATTGGGCAACGGACAGAGTTTTCAACCCTCAGTTGTGATCAAAGATTATTAAAATTATTTTGAAATATGTAAGCGTATATTATATAATATTCAAAAAAAAAATTGTGCCTACAACCTTTTTTTAATAATAATCGATAAAAATAAATTATTTTAAGGCAAGTAATTAGGGGTTTCTTAAACAATTGTGCATCACATATACCATATTATAATGTTATGTTAAACTTATTTTAACATTGTTATATAAAAATGTGAAAATTTATATGTGTGGATTTTCGTTACTCAATAACGCAAAACCCTGAATTAGTATATCAGATACATTTTTATTCTGCCACTAAATTACGCAGATGGAGTTACAGGTATGAAAAAGTTCAACACTCAATGGATCAGTGTTTTCTATTGTCTCATACTTATAAATTAAAATTAAATATAAATATATATAGTAAATTTCTAATCGCTTTATCTATAAACTAGCTTCCAAGCGGAACTTTGTTCGCGTGGACTGCAGTCTTATTATTTGAATAAACCATACCACATATTAATTATGATTAAAATAGGTTAACCTTAAAAGCTAGACATACGCTGTCGCGGACTTTTATTTGCAAATTTTAGAGGGGAACAATTTTGTAGTACATGATTTGTCAATAACTTTTACCGTTTATATAGCGCACGCAAGGAAAGCTTTTAATTACGCCGTTTTCGCAATATTTTTTATTGCTGCTCCTCTCCTCTATAGCCTTCCTCGATAAATGTACTACCTTATATTCAAAAAAATTTTCAAAATCGATTCAATTCAAATCGGTCCAATAGTTCCTGAGATTAACGCGTTCAAACAATCAATCAAACAAACTCTTCAGCTTTATATATTAGTATAATTTGTTGTAACCTATATATACTATACTCAGGTCTTATTCGATCGGGTCAGTCAAAAGTAATAATAAAATTATTTTCCGCGTAATTTATAGTAGTTATTATATATATTAGTTTTAAAATTATAATCCGCCATAAATTTTAGCAGAATAATTTTATTATTACTTTTGTATTTTGGATTTAATTAATTCTATAAATTAATTAAATCGATCGGGTCAGTACTTAAAAGTGAAGTAGCAGTCTTTATACTTATTTAAGTATATTATTTATGGGTTGCTATACATAAACTATGAATACTATTCACGATAATTAAAATTCAAAACATTTTATAAATATTTTTTTTTGGTAATGTTTTATTAACTTTTCTTTCTATTAAATATATTCCTAAAATATTCATTTGTTTCTGCTCTTAATATGCATACTGTTAAAAAAAAAGTAACATTACTACAATAAATAACTATTTGTATTTAGATCATGTTATTTTATAAAATGCACTGGACTAGCTTGTAATGTGTTCTTTAAAATGTTAGTTTGTTTGTAGACTCCTTTGTTCTCATCAATGGATAATTTAATAAGATACAGTGATAAATAAATTTTATTACTTTTGTGGCTATATAATATATTACAATAAAATTGATTGATATAAAAATAAATAATAAAACTGTATTTTAGTGCTCCTAATTTTTTATATGATAATAATGAATAACAACGAACATTAGGTTTTAAGATGACTATTTTGTTCCTTAATTTCTACAGAAATATTTACACTATCATGGTTAGATAAAACTTTTGGGCGGCCAGGTTTTCGTGTGCCCTCTAACAATTTATTTTTCCATTCATTAGTTATATTTGTCTCTTCATATAATATCATTTCACCTGTTACTGGGTCTATGGGGTAAACACCTTTTGGAGTTCGCTTTTTCTTCGCCATATTTAAACCATGCCTTCGTTTCATATGTTTATTGTAATTTGGCCAATTTGTAAATTTTCTTTCACAGTGCTCACAGGAATATGGTTTAATACCAGTGTGCTGTCGAATATGTTGATTCAGGATGCTCTTAAAACGGAATCCTTTACTGCAGTAGGAGCAGACATATGGCAAAGCATCTGTGTGCACAATACTATGGTTAGCTAACTGCTTTCTCAAACGGAAACACCGACCACACTGATCACATTCAAATGGCTTTATTCCATCATGAATTCCAACATGCATTCTCAATTGTGCTGGAGTTCTAAACCTAAATTTGCAAATTTCACATGGATAAGGGCGGACATCATCATGTAGCATCATATGACCGGCAAGATTTTGTTTGCTGAGGAATCTTTTTCCACATTTCTCACAAGTGTGTTCTCTGTTTCTATCTGTGTGTGTTAGTAAATGGTTAGTAAGGGTCCCTTTATATTTAAATAATTTTTGACATAATGGACAATTAAGGCTTTCATTTAGACACTCCCTTGCTATAGGAGGTAACTTTCGTACCTTCAAATCTCTATTGTAAGAATTACTGTGATTTTTTAGATCATCAGGTGTGCTAAATGTTTCATTACAACCTGTGCAGGAAAGTCTGGAGTCCATATGGGTGCTTTGGTGTAACTTAACATCTGTTATTTTTGAAAATCTCTTGTGGCATTGGTAACAGGATAACTTCAAATATTTCCTGTGTCGTTTTACATGGGCTAGAAAGCTTTCCAATTTTAATTTTCGTATATTACAATCAGTGCAACGATAGGGGTTGCAGCATTCGTGATATTGCATCGAGTGACTTTTTAGTTCGTCGATTGTTGGAAATAGAGTTTCACAATAAGCACATTGCCAATTGTAGTCTTGCCATGTTAGTTTCAACTGTGATAAGGGTATACCATCGAGGTCGTTCGGAATTTTAATTTTTTTTCTTTTATTCCCAATACATTTTTTAATTTTTTTATCATTTTGGGATTGACTTCTCTTTTCTACTTTTATTTCAACATAGTAATCCAAATCGGTGTCATGATGTCTATTATCATCGTCTTCCGAAACATGTTCCTCTTTCTTTATATTTTTCATTAAAATATCTTCAAGAACCGCTTGGGCTTTCTCTATATCTAAAATTAATTCAAATGCCTTTTCTAGCGACGTAATACAGTTAAAGCAAACCGTGTTAGGCAAACAATCTTCGACATTAAATTCAATATTTATATTTATCCTTTTTAATTTTATCATAATATCGTCTCGTTGTCTCTCTTCAGTTACAAGATTGACAAGTTTACTAGAAGATTTAAATGCAGCACAAAACCGGCAATATGCATTTTCCATAATATTTTAGTTTTATTCTTATTAAATTCTATTTCGTACCAATACTTAGGACATATTATAGTCTATTATATATGCTACGACCTATGACACTTTGCAAATGCGAATGATACTAGGGATGTCAAAAAATAACCGATTTTTAGAGTATTCAGTTATTTAATCACAATAATCGATTTTTAGTAATCGATTATTTAAACAAATCGATATTAACAAAATAGTACATATTTCCCTCTTTCATTTTCTAACAACACAATATTAATAGAAATTTCGCAAACAGGGCGTTTACTGTTTTTAGTTCGTAGTTGTACACTTTAGTTAATATTAATATTTTAAAAACCAAATTTTTAAATTATCAGAAAATAGAGCAAAAAGAATATCGATTATTTATTAATCGATTTTTTCCACTCCAACAGACATCCCTAATTGATAAATATTAAATAAAATAAATAATAAATATATGGGACACACGGTCGTCCGACCCCAAAGTAACTTAATATTTGTGTTATGGGTGACGGACAACTGGTTCGTTTGTTCGCAAAAAATATTCATGTATCCATTAAAGTACATACGTAATTTCTTCCTAACAAGCTTTTATGTCATAATGTCAGCTATTCTATTTCCATCTTCCTTACATTCGGGATTATGTAAAATATTTAAAAGCACTTTGATTTAAATCAGGATTTTCTAAATCTTTAATGTTGCTAGCATGGTTTTAGATATAAATAAATCCAGGAAATGCATGATTGAAAACAAACATGAAAATAACATCAATCATGCAACAACGCATATATATATATCATATTAATATATGATAATAAATATATTTTATTCTATTTATTATTTTATTATATTTATTATATGTACTATAATTTTATTTTATTATTTCATATTACTTTTAATTATATTTTTGTTTCTTAATTTAAGTTTTCCGTATTTTAAGTTTTATTTTAATTTTAATTTTTTATAAATAGTTTTAAATTTTTATTAGAACCTCTATCAAAATTTAAGTGGTTGGCTGGAAGAGATTCCGATTACGGAATAAGCCCGCCATTGCATTAACACATGCAATAAAGTGATTACAAACAAACAAACGCATACCTAGTTGCTTTTTGTTTTTAAACTATCTAAATTCATTTCTTAAGATCATATAATAACTGTTACATTACATTTATATTGTTATTGATTTTACTACTATTTAACTTTACTCTTTAAAAATAAGTATTTGAACATTTACAAAAAAATATTTTATACGCTAATAAAAAAATATTTTTTAAATATGTATTAGTATGGTACTAATAAAATTAGTTTCACTATGGCTGCACTGAAGTAAATTATTCGTCATACCTGCTCCGTGCTCGGAGTCGATTTTGTCAAGACGTTATCGACCTTCATTAAAAAATTCATTGTGTATGTCTATTTGGAAAGGGTTTAAATCTATTTTTGAAATTATGGCATCATCAAAAATCAACCTAAAGTTCATTGCTTATTTGAGTCTAAATAAAAAATATGTTATAGGATAAGAGATATTGAAAAAAAAAACTGGTTCTCTATTATGCACATTTTAACTTATATTTGTATGTTAAATATTATTTACATCAATTATACATTGTAATGAAATATTAATACATCACTTCATTCATTATTCTTAAAATACTAAAATATATTCCAGAGCTATGGCAACAAATAACAATGCGCGGCTACATCGCGCCGGTAGAGGAATAAACTTAGAACTAAATTACTGGAATCTATAGCGTAATATGGAATATATATTCCATATTACGCTATATAAGTTCTTGCAATGTTATCGTATGGCTGTTTTTTAAACTAAGGTTTAAACACCTACTTGGGTGACTATCGAAATTTGTAATTCAGTGTCTAATTCGTGTCTCTGAGATCACAAAGATAAATATTAATGGTTATGTAGATGTTAAAATCTGGGTAGAACAAATATGTTAAAAATAATAGTACTATGAGAATAAATTTACGTATATAGTACTGATGTCCTGCTAAAAATCCTGGTTAAAGACCGAAAAGAATCAATTAAAAAAGAGAGAAAAAAAGATCTCCGCAAAGTAACGCCTAATTCTATAAATTAATTAAAAAAGAATTAAACGAAATTAAAAGAATTCACATGGTAAAAAAAAAAAATATTTAAAGGTACCGACAAATTCCAACAAAAATATTTATTGATAATAAGTCACTAATGTATCTAATAATTAGTTGATAAAATAAATAAATTTAACTCAGATCTTTAGATATTTTTAGCTTTACAATTTTCCCGGATAATTATTACTTTTTAATTTTGTTGTTGCTGGAAAGTATATAATTAAAATTAAAAGTAAAACAAACTAAACATTTTAATGACCAAAACAACAGATATAAATTATATTGTGCTTTGTGCAGTCTTTTTAGTATTTATATCGAGCACCCTACGCTTTACTACGTACATTCATACATATGTAAATAATACAAAACGTATAAAAAAAGACAACACGTCATATTAAAGTTGGTTCTTGGGCCATTCAATTAATATGTCATAGATGATCATTTAATTTCTCGGAATTTAACATTACAAAATTATGTTATCAGTGGGATACTCAAAATCTATGTATAAATGTTAATAAATATAGCCTAATTGTTAACGTCCCGAACGATTACTTTACATCGATCGTCGAAACGGACATAAAGCGTATGCGCCACCTACTTCATACAGAAAACAACAGTTAAACGAATGATGAACGTATGTTTTTGCTGAACAGTTAGCTGTTGCATTAAGGAAAATGGCTCGTAGCATAACATAAACATAAGTTTTAAACGCCTTAACTTTCGAGCTAATATCGATACGATTTTTAGTTTAATATAATACATACTTACAAACTGGTGTTTAGATATCAGTCTAATTGACATTGGCGGTAACGAAATCTGGTTTTGAAATTTGTTTGGTTAAGGTTGAAATTTGGGAAGCGCAGGTTAAAATTTAGTAACATTGAAATCATATTCATTAACTTACCGTTATTTTGGTCTATTACCAAATATAATATATAACTTATAAACGAATATTAGCTGGGAACAATCTAATATATCATAGTAATTAATATTTAAAGATGCGTCTGAATGTGGAGTCCCAATCAATCACAAATCTAGAAAATTAAAGTTATGGCCATATCCAAACACTATTAGGCTTAATATTCAACACAACGATGAAACTCGTATTGCGACATTCAATTGGTTATAATAAATGTTATTATGCAAAGCAAAAAAAAAACAGAAAAAATTAGAAACATCTAAAATATTGATGAACAAGTCAAATTAAAAAAGCTTTTAAACAAGTATTTGACATAATTTTATGACAGTTGAGAAGTTCCCTTGTCTGGAGCCAATCCTGGCAGCAACATCAAGTTATATTTATCATAAACATGCTTGTCACAGGGACTGGACCAGTATTTAAAATTTCAGACACCATGCAGTGGGTCAAATTTGACTTGCAAAATTCCACCTTCAAATACATATATACAGAAAGTTAAAATAAACACAAATTTAAAAAAATGATGAGTTCTTTCACAGATAAAATTTTTGTTTCAAATCATTATTAATATTCGATATGATTTGTAGGTATGTCTCATTTGCATAAAATTTGTTCTTTTGAAATTTTACTTATTAACAAAAACTCAAAGATCAAACTTTGCAGATCTGTTTGCGCCTAGTATGGACAGTGCCTTAATTAACAGACTATATGGCAGAGGTCTATGGAATGAAAAATTTTAAATTCTAAAAATTTAACGACAAAAAAGGACACTTTTGACAACAAATATCATTGTAAAATCTGTAATCTATCAAATTATTAGAAGGGATAATCTTTATTCATTCATCAAATTTATGTGTGAAATATCAAACATTCAAAATTTAACATGACTGCAAATAATACATACTATAAATTAAAAATTGCGCAGTTTAATAGTGACCTACATTAGTTTTATTGCTTACGTTAAGTAAATTTGTACTCAATCAAAACTAAACCTATTTTATTCAAGCCTTATAGAACAGAAAAATTGTGCATTAAATATATTATTACGCAATAGCAACTGGGAATCAACCAGATCTGCAATAAACATATTTTATATTAATAAAATAATATAATAAATTTTTTAGGCTTAAAATTAATATTGAATTCGTTCTTGTATTTTAAACTAAAGTCATTATTTATATGGCCTCTTCTTTCTTAATAATTTTTTTCTTACCACGCTTCCCTGGTATCATAATGTTCTTTTTCCACTCCTCAGTACTAGCATCACTGAACTGAACTAGCTCCCCTGTCTGTGGATTGATAGGAAACACACCATCTGTAGTGATCTTCTTTTTAGACGTATCCAAACCGTGCCTTCGTTTCATATGTTTGTTGTAGTTTGACCAGTTTGTAAACTCCATGCCACAATTTTGACAAGAATATGGTTTAGCCCCAGTATGTTGACGTTCGTGGTTCTTTAGTATCTGTTTAAATCTGAAAGCTTTACTGCAATACTGACAGATATGAGGCATGGAGTCAGTGTGTATTATTTTGTGTGCATTCAATTGATACTGTAGTCTAAAACATCTCCCACACTGTTCACATGAGAATGGCTTTATGCCTGAATGCATTTCCACATGCCTTCGTAACATGTTTGGGAAGAGGAAAGATTTGTTGCAGATCCTACAGATATGTGGACGGACTTCGTCGTGAGCCATTACATGAGATGTTAAAGTTCCTTTATTGTAAAACATTTTTCCACATCTATCGCATGTATAGTTTCTCTTTCTGTCATTTGTGTGGATTTTCATATGGTCTCTTAGACTGTTTGGGTTCTTGTAAACTTTTTGACACATTCCACAAGTTAAATCTTCTATAGTTAATGGTGTCCCACGTTTTCTCCGGGGTTTCCTTTTAGGTTTTGTTGAATTGAACTCACCTAGGTGCTTTTGCAATGATTCATTATTTTTCAATATTTCCCCACATTTACTACAAGACACTTGATTTTTTTGGAAGTGTTGCATGATGTGGAATGGTAACATGTCTTCATTAACATTTTCATCACAATAGTGACATCGTTTTCTAAAATAAATAAAAAAAATAACTTTTTATTATTATTAAAAGTTAATTTTTTATAACAACATTCACAGTCAATATAAGTTTGTATGTTACACTGTTACAGATAATTTAAAAGTTGGAGCAATATTAATGAAACATAACAATCTATGCTAATATTATACTAGGATAATTTTAGAATAAAATAATTTTTTTTCCTTTGGTAAGAGAAAGAAGCATGCAATTGAGAAAAAATAACCTAGATAATTGACTATAAAACTTGAATAAATCAGAGGTTACAGCTTGTATTACATAAGTTAAGAATAATTTTTCAAAAGAAGCTTCTTCAGTTTAGGAATGTATGAATAAATGAAGATTTACAATAATAATCTGATCTTAATCTGAAATAAACTATAAGTTTAAACTATATTTCTAAAAGAAGAATTGCAGATGTTTACTATCTATCTATCTATAGATAGATAGATATAATAATAATAATATAATAATATAATAGATAGGGCTATCTTTTGTCAGCAGTTAAATTATTATTTAAGAAAAAATTTATTGGAATACATCAAATTGTGAGTTCCAGCTGTTTATTTATTTACATACATACCTTAGTTTTTTCCTATGGGACTTCACATGCTTGATAAAGTGATCAAAATCATCATTTCCAACATTATTGCAATCAATACAAACAAATGCACTACATTTCCCATGTGTTATTTTTGAATGCAACCTTAAAGTAATAATGTCAAGAAATTCAATGTCACAGTGAGAACATATCCATGGATAGTCTTTCCATAACAATATAGTTTTTTTCTTTCTTTCAATAACTTCTTTCGCATATATTGTTACTTCAGGATATGATACGTTGCACATTGTAGCATCCAATATATCTTGTACATTCAGTGTCTGATTATAAGTCTGACTATCTTGACTGGTATCTATTTCATCCTTTGGCTCTTTCTTTACTACTATATCTTTATTTACCTCTAAATCCTTATCTATTGGTGGGCTTTCTTGTTTTACTAAGTCTGGCGTAACTTCAGCACCTTCTGTGCTCAAAATTTCGTCAAAAACCGTCATGTCTTCATCAGACGACTCGCATTTCTCTGTCTCTAAATTATATATACTGCACAAAATTGTTTGTGATTTCTTTACTTTGTCCAGAAATTCGTATGCTTTATTTAGTGACTCGTAACAAACGAAACACACAGTTCGTGGCATATTATTATCACTGCTTAAATTGACGTATATAGCGTTTAGGAAATTTAGTTTTTTAACAATGTCTTCACATTTTATTTCGTCGTTTACTAGATGTACCATTTTGTGGGAGTTCTTCGGTTCTGCGCAAAATCTACAGTGTTTTATGCTTTCCATTTCTGTGTCAACTCTATATGCTAAAAACAAAACACTATATATATATGAAACTTGTTGAATAACCTTTCTCTTTTATAAGTTCTTTTAACATTATGTTCCTTAATCGAATAAAAAAAAGTATTTAATTAATGATGTTCTCTTACAAACTTTAATTTTTACTCATTTGTCGTCTATAATATTTTTAAGTATTTGTAAAAATAAAAATAACAATCACATTTCACAGATTATACAAAAAGCGCTCGGATAACTTGATAAAACAGTTATGTGAATAGACAATACACTATACAGGGCATAGACTAGCAACTAAGGAGAGGAGCTGTTTTTTGTCACGTTTTAGAGATGTCACTTCAACTTTTCTGTAATAATCCACTAGATGGCACTGAACTGTATTCTTAAAGTGGCCCATTGCATTTTTTTTTGCATTTATATGGATTTATTTGGCACCACTTTGATTTGAACAGACTTGGCGTCCCCAATAACATCAGAGGATAGCACTAAACTACTGTTCTTAAAAAAGGGTAATTTGTCAATAATTAAACTAATATTCTTATTACTGTACTTAATAACGACAAAGGTGAAAAAAAGCCTCAAAAAATAATGTGTTAACAATCATGTGTTAATAACTTTTCGCGTATACTGCCAATTATTGAAGTCCATAGAATTTTTTGATAAAAAAAGATTGAAGTATTGTTAAATGCTGATGAAGATTTTGTACGGCGTAGGCTAGAAGATCTTATTTAAAAAGATGCAATAACTACACAGTCTAACTTTAATTAATCATACTTTTCCCAGGAGAGTAGTTCGATGCTATCCTCTGATTTGCACCGAAATTGTTGGAGATGTCAATTCTGTTCAATTTTAAGTGGTATAGTCCTATATTTCCTATCAATTATTTTAGGCTCCATCCGAATAATATTAAAACTTTTTGTAGCCTCCTCTTGAAAGGCAAAACAAACATTTTTTAAAATATTGTAGGTTTATGCTTCAATATTGACACAGTCAATTTTTTGCCTCATGGTTTAGTCTTGATTTTCAACTGCATTTTATTGAGTACTTATACAGGTGTAGGATTTTTTTTTATTAAATTAAGAAATTGTCAAGAGTGTGATAAATTATTTGCCAGATTGATAGATAGATAGATAAACATCTTTATTACACAAAATTACACTATATATAGAAAAAAAAACAACAATTTACAGAAAACTTAAATCTAATTATAATGTAAATCATGCAAAGGGCGGTCTTATCACAGCAGTGATCTCTTCCAGACAACCCTTTTAAGCGAAGGAGTCACACATATAAAATAGTATAGTGGGTACCAAGAAAGAGAAATTAAAAAAAAAAAAAAACAAGAAGAGATAAAATAAATAAATTACACACAAAAAATAAAATAAAAATAAAAATAATGAATACAAAGAAATTAAAGCATAATGCACAGTGAAAATGAGTGCGACCATACTACCCTAATATCTCATTGCGTCAGGTAAAATTCCTTGACACGGCGTTTAAAAATGGCAATGGATGAAGGCTGGCGCAGATCTGGTGGGAGAGCATTCCACAATCTTACTGCTGTAGCAGTGAATGAGTTTTCATAACATCGTGAATTACGTTTCGGGACTTTCAATTTGTAACCATCTTGGGACCGAAGATGGAGATGAAGAGAGGAATTTGAAAGAAAGGAAAATCGTTCTTTTAAATAACTAGGAGCAAAGGGATGAAAGAGAGTCGTATATAATAATGAAAGGACATGAAGGTTACGGCGCTGACGTATCGGGAGCCATCTGAGTTTAATTCGATATTGCGAAACATGGTCGAATTTTCGTAGTCCAAATATAAATCTAATGCATTGATTTTGTAGGCGCTCTAGTTTATTTAGCATGTCTTGAGATAAATCAGTATAACAGGTGTCTGCGTAATCTAGGAATGGAAGAAGAAGACTATTCGTAAGCAAGATTTTTGTTCTTTGCGGTAAGAAGTTCTTCAGTCGTTTTAAATGCTGCAAAGACGCATAAACTTTCCTACTCACTTCAACAACTTGCGGACGCCAAGAGAAGGTACTATCCATAAGTACTCCTAAATTTTTGACAACATTACTATATGGTAGAGTGGAGCCATCAAAAATCACAGGAGGTAAGGCATGTAAGTTTAATTTTGACAGCTGCTGAGAACTACCTATAACGCAGAGTTGTGATTTTTTAGCATTAACTAACAGCCCGAAAGATTTACTCCAATTGGTAATTATGTCAAGCTCACTGTTCAATTTTGCAACTGCACTAGCGAAATCATCCACGGGAGTACTTATTCGTATCTGCAAGTCATCGGCATAAATGTGATAAGGAAGGGAGAGAAGTTCGGTAATTGTATTAATAAATATAGAGAAGAGGAGTGGAGAGAGAACGCCGCCTTGCGGAACACCAGCACTGAGACCACAATACGCAGAGTACCTTTCCCCAATACGAACACATTGCTGACGTCCATGTAGGTAGGAGCAGAACCAATCAAGAGCACTCGTGGAAATGTTAAGTGATTCTAACACTGCTAGTAGAACACTGAAGTCTACGGTGTTAAAAGCGTTACTAAAATCTAGTAACGCGATTAGAGTGACTTGCTGACTGTCAATGGCAAATCGAATATCATCACAAACTTTAGTGACTGTGGTCACAGTGCTGTGCCCAGGGCGAAAACCAGACTGAAAAGGACTTAGGATATTATTTTTAAATAGAAAAGAGGAGAGTTGTGAATGAACGATTCGTTCTAAAATTTTAGATAGGTAAGGAAGAATTGAAATAGGACGATAGTGTGACGCAGATGTGGGATTTGAGATTTTTGGTACAGGAATTACATAAGCTAGGCGCCACACATTTGGAAAGGTACAAGAGGAGAGAGAAAAGTTAAAAATATGATGTAAAACAGGTAAAATGTTATTTAAAACCAGATTAATCATCTTTCGGCTGATACCATCTCTACCTATAGCATCAGATGTAACAGCAGAAATATGTCTTTTTATTTCATTAAAAGAAACAGAAATGAATGTAAATAACGGATAATTTTGTCTAGGACGCGATTTCAAAGAAGATATAGTATTGAATTTTTGAGTATTATTAATGAATATATTAGCAAAATGTGAGTTTAATGCATCAACATTTAAGTTAGCCGAAACGTTTTCATGCTGTCTCTCTATACCTAAGGTTTGTAGGAACTTCCACACATTAGACGAGCTGCTATTATTAATAGATGCATGAATAAAGTTCCTTTGCGCGTCCCTACATGCTTTATTACAAAGATTACGCAAACGCCTGTAACTTAGGAGATTGTCTTCACTGGGCTTCAATTTATATCTAGACTTAGCGTTATTTCGCCTCCTCATAAGGGTCTTGATGTCATCGTTCAACCAAGGTGCAGGAATATGTTTTAGTTTGATTGGTCTCAGCGGTGCATGCACGTCAAAAAGCTCAATCAACAGAGAGTTAAATATATTAAGTTTCTGGTCAATACAAGGTGCTTTAAATATAATACTCCAATCGATAGCATTCAAATCTTCCATGAATCTTACATTATTGAACTTTTTGAAGCTGCGCCGCATGACAATTGTAGGCTTGGCTTTGGGTGGACGTACCTTATATGACATATACACCAGGTCGTGATAAGAAAACGACTCCGCTGAAAACTGACCATGTGCGCTGACACGTTCACTGGAGGACACAATCATTATGTCTAAGAGTGAGGGATTACAACCAGGGAAAAAATGTGTGGGATTGGTTTGGAGTAGTTTTAAGTTGGAGCTATTAACAATATTCTTTAGTTGCCTTGCACGGATATCATCTTTAAGAAGGCATGTGTTGAAATCACCCATGATTATGGTGTGATCAACACTAAGTATATAGTTATCAAGTAAAGCCTCAAATTGATCAAAATAATTAATGTGTAATGATGGGCAGTAGAAAACGCCAAGTAGGACTTTTACACTCCCAAACAAGAGTTCAAGAAAAAGGTGCTCAGATGACTCCGAATACTGTGAAGGTGATTTATCTAGGATAGAAAAGGGAATATGAGAACGCAAATATACACAAACTCCACCGCCACCTTTCCCAGTCCGGTCATTACGAATTAAATGAAACCCCGGAATTGAATAAGAAGTAGAAGGTAAAGACGGTTTTAAGAACGTCTCGGATACCAAAATTGCATGAATATTCGTGACATCAAACGATTCTATAAGGTCTGTATAGTGTGCAGGTATGCTTTGGGCATTTATATGCACAACATTGAAATTTTTGGGAACGCTGGAAAATTTAGTGTCCAGAAGTGTGTTTAAAGGTAAGGAACCGTGGAAGCTTCCCCCTATAGACAAAGATCCATCATCTGAACAAATGTCATCACTCGATGTGCTCATGTTGTCACTATTCCTGTATCCAGAAATAAATGGCAGAATGCTAAAATTATTGTTTGCATGCATTATTAATGCGAAAAAAAAAATAAAAAAAAAACTATAAATAAAGTTAAATTCTACGTAGAATAACTAAAAATAATATATTAATAAAAATAAAACTAAAACTAATAATAATAGCAATATTAGCTCAAAACAAAATTAACAATACAATATACTTTTTCCCGCCAATAGCATAAGAAGAATAATATACATATGCTAGCTAAAACCAGTCGACACATCAGTTAAACCATGGTGTATTATTACACTCCGTTTATGTTGGTTGCAAATACAAAATAGCTCTTTACCAGTATTATAACCTCTAGTACTTATTAGTCAGTGAATGAATAGATTTTTTCTATCTTATTATTTGTCTATGTCGAAGGAGAAAGGAGTATTAACGACACATTAATACTCCTTTAAAAAAAAAAAAGAACAAAAATATATATCACCGATTAAAATTAAAACATTATTACTTAGCATTTACCATTACCAACCCTAAACAACAAATGACTAAGCGAAGTAAAAGACCTTCTCTTATAGGAGCATTAGAAAAGTAATACATAAGGACACATATAAAGCTAAAATGGTATGAAAAAACATACAATAAAATACTTATTTTTTAATATGTCGCTTCACTCTTCCTGTCTGGCTCACCTGAGCGATTTTACCAACTTTTACATTCGTGGTATTAGAGGTAGTGTTGGTGGTACCGGTGGGCGCAGCAATCCCAGATGTTGAAGATTGTGTCTGGTCTTCACCAGCCCCAACAATGGAATATATTTCGGATTTTGTACTAACATGGTGACGCTTACCATCTGAGCCAATTATGATTATAACTCCATCTCGCGTCCAACATTTGGAGACACCAAATTTCTGCCTAGCTAGCATAAAAGTCTCATGGCGACCCTTCGTGAGAAATTCTGATATAGTGAATCCCGAGTTTTTGAGTTGAGTCTTTGAGAACCAAATTTGGTTGCGAACAGACAGTTCTTGGAATTTTACAAGAATGGCCCGAGGCTTTTCTCCTGTTGCCCGTCCCATACGATGACATCTACTTATGACAGAAGGCGAAAGTTCAGTTAGCTGAAGACGTTCTGTAAAAATGCTCATTAGGACAGCAGGCACACTTTCATTTCTTGTTTCTGGAATTCCATGGATTAGGAGAATTTTTTTTCTACTTCTAGTTTCAATATTATCTAATTGCTTAGATAAAAGTTCAATCTGAAGCTGAAGACCCTCCATAGCAGACAGTACAAAACTACGAAACGTACCAAATTGAGAGGCTATATTTGATGTTGGACTTGTAGCTGGGATGGCAGACTGTAGATTCAACTGAAATTCAGCCATTTTCGTATTAAAATGCTGGGCCAGCTGATCCATAGAATTCTTGATTGCTTCCATTTGAAAAAATATATATATTGTGTCACAGTGAGTAGTTAAATAAGATTTGATTAAGTACACATAAACTGAGTAATACAGAAAAAACTTTTAGGAGATACTACTGGCAGGTAAAATATAACTTTTAAAACATAATTACATAAGAAATATACAATTTAAGAATTAAATAAGTAAAAATAAACAAAGAGCTCTTTTAGAAACATGTAACTTTTTCCACATCTACCCACAGAACCTTGCCAGATTGATTTTAGTACTTTGGCTTTTATACTTCTAAATCAGTTACTTAAATTTATGATTTAGATTATAAATCTTGTGGCTTACAGACTCTTAAAAAGCTCTTTAAACAAAGTTTTAAATTCATATCCTTATTTTTAACACAAATTTTCTACAGAAATTAGCTTCGTTAATATCACATTTATTCTTCGAATAGGGCGAATTGTATCTATAGAAAAAGATGAAATGAAACTTTGTTCAAATATAAATCTAGTATGCCCAACACCATCATGACCAAGGTCAAACAACTCTCAAGCGCATAGCGAATTGAATAAAATAAAAAAAAAATAACATTTCTTACCGCTGGATTGAGATATGGCTTTGGATGTACATGATACTATAACAGGTGTAACATTTGTGGAAACATCTACAGCTGCATCCTGAAGTGAATAAGGAACTTCAAATTGCAGTTTTTGAACTAGCTCTTGACTACATAGAAGTGGCTTGACTATATGAATCGTCTCAGCTGAAGCTAAATAGTTATATAAAATTAAACTATTATGGTGTAATTTTCTTAAGAACTTGTATATAATTCATTTGAGTATATCATAATTATTATGTGTAGAACAAAAAAATCATTCAAGTACATGTTACATTTGAAGAACTTATGATGACAATTTATAATGCGAAACAGGTTCATTTAGAATAGAATAATCCATTAGTAATGGTTGGTTTTGTGCTTGGTGGCTAATGAAAACAATAAATGATAGATTATATTTTATTTTATGCAACAAAAAAGGAAGACAATACAAACAAAATGATAAAATTTATAGTTAGATTACTATGAATGTGTTTTACTCACTACTAGAGTTCTAATTAACTGTAAGGACAATTTCAGATATAAAAAAAACTGAAATATATTAAATATATGAATTAGTCTTTCTTTTTCACTTGGAAAAGATTGCTCGTCATCAATCATCCTGCTGTAGTTGTAGCTTCAATTTAATTTTAATTTGACGATTCAAAAGTGCTTGTAATAGGCCAATTTGAATAAAGACTTATTTGAATTTGAATTTGCTACACCTGTTATACATTCTGTTAGACTTCCACTGTTAAACTGCTGGATTGATTATGAAATAATTTTACAATTAAAGCCTATATAGCAAATCTAACATATAGGAGTAGGAAAATCTTGTTTATACTTTGGCAACAGCAAAAAATTTAACACTAAATAAATGAGGTTCTTTGAATGCTTAAGTTGATGTGAATTTAATTGCTGGAACATCTTTCTATTGTAAGTTATATATAAGGAAATATAATCAGATTATAATTTATTATTATTATGTAGAACTAGTTTTTTAGAGGTTACATGCACAATAGTTATTTTTGGTGACATTTGTTTTGTTAATTGTGGAAATATGAATATTACTTACCAAGATTTTCAGATGGGAATGCATTTCTTGTTAATTTTCCATTGGGTAGACGATAACATTTCTTAAAATGTAAATCACATAGTCTCATATTGTTATATATATACATCTTATCTTTTTGTTGAATTTTAGGATCTAGAACATCTGCCCACAAAATGAACTTATCTTCGTTATATTTAGGATTAGGAAAACGATGCAAAACACCTGAAAACACACATTTGATATTAAATAGTCTGAACCATACCAAATATTTAAAATGTATACAAAAGTATACATTTTAAATATTTGTAATTCAAAGTGTCAAAATACAATATTTAATTATAATATAGTATCAATATATGAATACCACATATAAAATGTTGTAAATACAAAGAAAAAGTATTATAGATTTAAATGAATAAATGAATAAATTTTGATTAGTAGAATTAATCGAACTGTCTATCTTGAAAATTTAATTTCTACTTAAAATCTTTCTAATGTCAGGAAAATGTTTTCAATTTTCATAAGATTATAGTAATTACTTACCAATGTTTTCACATCCAAAATAGCACTGTAAATATTTTTTTTTTGACATTATATAAAATTCGTGTAAGGGCAGTAGGAGTACAATAATACATTTAAAAGTATAGCAGATTTAGAGTTGTGTAGCTCGCGAGCTAAAGACAAGAAAGATATATATCTCTCCAGAAGATATAATCACTCTCTAGCTCGCATGCGTTTCAATTATATCTCTATATCTTTAATCTTAAGAGTTAATTTTCGTGATGAGTTACGGCTCGTGCAGAGTTAGAGTGAAAGAGATGATCTTATATAGCAATTTACATGTCAGAAAGAGAGACGAATAACTCTTTCAGAGTTAGAGTGAAAGAAATGAGCTTATATAGCAACTTACATGTCAGAAAGAGAGACGAATAACTCTATTGCATATTTGAATTATTTGTATTAAAATTTAAAAATGTAAGTTGTAAACTACGAATTTTCTGAACGACAACAACACGTGCGCGGGCGCTTAGTTTTTGTGCTTTATCAGAAAGACATAAAATGCTTAATAGGAAGAAAGAATGCGACCAAAAAAAGCTCACTAATTCGAAAACAATTATTTGTTTATTTACATTCAATTCTCAGTTTCGTTACTTTAATTACTTTTCTTCCGTAATTGCGTCCGCACGGATACGTTTTAAATAGTTTTAAATTCTATTTGCTTCTCAAGTTATAGTGTTTATATTATTTGTATTAAAAATGTAAACTACGGATTTTCGGAACGATAACACGCGCCGGCGTTCAGCTTTTTTGTGCTTTATGTCAAAGACATAAAATGCTTAATTGGATGCAAATGTACCAAAAAAATAAAAATCACTAACTCGCAAACGATTATTTATTTACATTCCATTCTTAGTGGGAAGAAGTCATCCTTGCCTGTACATATCAGAAAAGTGTAAATAATAGTGTACATAATAAATAGAAAAAAATAAAAAATAAAGAAAATATGTAGCATAATTTATATAATAAATAAAAAAGTACAATACCGCCTTACTGAGTTTTAAGTCCGGGCTAAAAGAGCCGAAGATATATCGGATATATTTTTAGTCTTAGTCGCTTTATACTCTCAAGCCGTACTGAGCTAAAAGAGTTAAAGATATAAAAGAGTGATATATATCCCAAGAGCGAAAAGATATATATCACTCTTTTCTTGTCAGGGATACATTTCGCCCATGTCTAAGCAGATTACTATAATATTTTATGTACTCTATGGTTACGACAACAGAGTTGCGACATCTATTGTTAAATAAAACTTGTTTAATAATTTGTTTGATACAGATGGCGCTCGCGACGACCTGAAAAGTTATTATAAGTGACATACTCAATCAACTATAGTACCCAGCAATAAATAATGCACATCGAGAGAGAAATAGGCTAGATTCTGCGTCATAAAGCATTGTCTCTATCGCACAGACTGACGAACCCGTGTGAAACGTCACATACTAACTGAGTGACAGTGACAGCGCTCTACGAAACCGAACTGGTCGGCTGTTTCGTTTAAAACATCGATGTGCATTATTTAATAGTCGGCGTATAGTACCTAGTATAGTACCTAGTTATAGTACCTAGTACCTATAGTACCTAGTTATTTTTTTTATAATCGGCGTATAATACCTAGTACTATACGCCGATTATAAAAAAAATAATTTTGGTGATACCGTACAGTCATTAAACAGATTGCAGAAAGTATGATTACTCATTTAGAAAATTAGAGGTTCTAAATTTATTTTATATATCCTATATCCGTGTATATCATTGGTATCCGTAAAATAAGAGTTAACCAGTTGCAAGCCCTGTTATAATGTTCGTTATAATAAATACTCTTCCTATCTAGCTACAAATAGGAAGGCATATGCAGAGCTGTGATAGCCCAGCGGTGAGACCGTGCGACTCTTTCGAGGGGAATACGAGTTCAAACCCGGGCAGGCACCAATGAGTTTTTCTATTAAAAACTCATGTGTCTAATTGATAATTGCAATTTATCACACGCTTTTCGGTGAAGGAAAACATCGTGAGGAAACCTGCATATCTCTAGAGAATTCTGGAGATATGTGTAATCTATCAATCCGCATTGGAGCAGCGTGGTAGGTCTCAGCTCCAACCCTTCTCTCCAGAAACGGAGAGAGGAGGCCTGTTCCCAGCAGTGCGATTGGAACAGGCCGCTACTTTTATGCAGAGCTGACTGCCAACCTTCACTAGTTGGATAGGCACCTAAAGAAGAAGATAATAAATACATAATGCTACATTTATTATGGCATTATTTTCCTTGGATTCTCATTTTTAAATTCGTTACATCTTTTTGGCTTGTCCGATTTTAATAATTTACAAAGTATTTTACAGGTATTGAAACAGTTTTAATTAAAATGTCATTCACTGGGATAAGGATTAATACAGAGATATTAATAAAATGGTGTGCTTATTGTTGGCACTTTTATAAACTTTTAGAATGTAAAATTGTTATGTAGTAGTTATATTGGCATAATTATAATAGTTAGGCATATAGTATCGCGGACTTACTGTAGAACATTTTTTTCTCTATCATCAATAGTTTCCGCAAGGCACGCGATTAAAGATTTTTACGACTAAATTTTTCACACCTTATTACGATTTTAATAGGGATCCCTATTATTTATTAATGTTATATAGCCTATGTAGGTCAGTGAAAAGGAGCAGCTTTCTAATGGTGAAAGAATTTTTGTAATCGGTCCAGTAGTTTTTGCGTGAAAACATTACAAACATACATTACAAGCACACATAAAAATCTTTCCTCTTAATAATATTAGTATAGATATATTAACTTCATCATCTGTACCATATTTTTAAGTGTGTTATCCATACTAATAATACATACGCGAGACTGTTTTGTTGCTTTTGAACAATGGATTGATTTTTTAAATATTATGGAGAGAGTAAGTCAGGCAGGGACATATTAGGGAGCTAAGGACAGGTTATCTAGAGCTAAGACAAGTCACACAGGCTTGTTTTTATTTAGGTACTCGGTGCAGTTTAAGCAGACGTTAATATGAAGAGGCTAGTCGCTAATAAAACAATAAGTAATTAATTTTAAAATTTTAATATCTACTTTACATTTATTATTTCCTATTTCTATTTTTAACAGAACAGAATATTAAAATATTACAATTTAAATAAATGACAACAAATTTATCGAGTAAACAGGAATACAAAGGAATAATTAGTACATAATTTAAAAAGTAACAAAATATCACAAAGCAGAACGAATATTTTAAATGTATTAATACAAAAATTGCGTTGCATTAAAAAATAACTATAATAGAATAAATATGTTTAATGAAACGTTTAAGAATTATCTATTTCTCAGGGAATTCAAATGGAATGGATTCAATGGAAAATGAGCAAACCTTGTGAGTTATAGTAGGCAAAGAAAGTAAAAAAAATGAAATTTCATCTAGTGTTTCTAGTGTATCAACTCAGCAAAGATGATTTTTTAAAAATAATATATTACTTTTACGTATACATTTAATATATACGTTTAAAAAAGGTGTATTTAGTATTTCTACTAAAGTGTAAAGTGTAAGTGTACTAAGTGTAATACAGTTTTTCAAATTTCAATGAAATAAAATGTTGCTCGTTAAAAAGTTTCTACAGGTATTTGAATTAAATAATTCAAATATATAAGAACATTTTGAAAACAACTTTTATTAAAGATTTTTAGAACTTTTATGAAATTATGATAAGTTTCCACAATCCAACGCATATATGACAAAAGTATAAATTAATTTTAATATTATTTGCTTAGGGTATGCAAATGCAAATGTAAATTTTCAACCACTATTTGATAATTGTTAATCAAATTATAATTTATTAACTACGTTTAACAATAATTAAACTACCCTAATTTTTGTTTGATATGATAGTGATAGAATAATACTTACCAAGTTGACGAGTTATATAATTATAAGATAGAATTATATTTATTTAACTTATCCTAGTTGTATTTTATGATTTTTATTGTTTTTATTAACACAACACTAAACGCAGGTGATTTAGAAGTCCGAACAGAATTAGGGCTTTTTTAAAAAGGAGTAGGATTTTTATAAATGTACTTAAATTGTAAACATTAAAAAATCTTGGGTAATATTTATTAGGATTAAGAAAGCTTCGTCAATATTTATTAGGCGCGATCTTAAAAATTGTTGACCTGAAAAAATATATCAAGGAAAATTGTTCGTTTACATCATAGAATTATTATACTAAAGTAAGGAAGCCAACTTAGTATATGCCTTATTACAGTAAAGAGAAATAATGAGAAAGCAACTGAGACAGTACTATCTATCTGTTTCTCTTTTTTATGTGTGATGAGACAAAGATAAGTTAAACATTTTCATCTTTCCTCTAATTATTTATTGAGACTTACAGGCTATGGATCCACTACTGTAGTATAATAACTCTACGGTTTAATCAATCGGCATTTACAAACATCGACGATTAAATTAAAAACTGTTGACAAAGATTCGGAACGTAATCAAATCATCCAGTAATCATCCAGTGTATTATTTTTCTTAGAAGCACTTATTTGAATAACTTATTTAGTATTTTAATTAGTATGATTGGCCTCTAGCCTTTTCTTATAAATATATATATTAAATGTATATTATTAATAAGATATACGTATCTGAGTAATTTGAACAGAAAGTATTTTTTTTTCATACGACTATGTAAAAGTATTTTTGTAAAATTCTATGTAAAAGTATGTGAAAGTTGTTTTTTGTTCATACGACTTTACAAGATTTGTCTGTGCCGCGATCGCGAATAAGCCCGAATACCGCATCTTCTTTATTCAGAAGTCGTTATTATTTTATATGTCGTATACTGCTTGGCTCAAACGTAGACTTTGATTTCTATGATTCGATATTTTGTATTCGATATTTCGATTCGATTAACGTTCTTATGTTATGATAACATGGTAACGATTTCAAATATATTAAACAAAAGTATACTTTCTGCTCGTCTTTCTAAATTCTAAATACTATTAATAATTTTTATACAACTAGTAACTTAACCTATTGGAAGACTTTCGTGATATTGTATGTTGTGATATTTCTTGGTTGTTCTATAACTAGGATATAAATATTCTTAATCTTAAGATAACACTTTGTAGAATTAATGCAACGACTTAATTTAAAATTTCTCGACATTTTAGCAAAGTTGTATCCACCATGGTCACCTGAGGCCTGGGTGCCGGGTTCTTTTGACCCACTTAAGACCACCTGATAATAATAAATAAATATATAGGACACTTACACATGGTCGTCCGTCACCAAAGTAAGTAACTTAATACTTGTGTTATGGGTGACAGGCAACTAGTAATATACTACATATATAATTTTAAATACATATAAACACCCAGGCTCGAAGAACCAACAAATTGTTTATAGAAAATGTTGGCCCTGGCCCGGGCCTTGGCGGGAATCCAACCCGCGACTCGCGGAGCTGAAGGCTGGGTCACTACGCACTGCGCCAACGGGCCAGTCCTGATACTTCTTAGATTAAAATTGATAATGTTGTAAGGTTACTAGATTACGGCAGAGGTAAATTTACTGAAATATCGAGCAACAGGATATCAATCACAAAATAAATTAAGTATAAATCGACGCCTGCAAGGAATTATAGTTAGGATTTAAAAACCTATTATATAATGTTATGTCTTGCAGGTGTTGAAATATATTATTATCTTGCTAGAACGCTTTACTGGCGTATCGCAAGCCATGAGGTCAGTGGGGATAGGTTATCAATACGAAATTGCTTATTCGCGGATTAACGTGTATAGCACCTGAAGGTTTAAGTCCTTTAGGCATCTACCGCTTGACAAACCATGAACTCCTATGAACTCGCTTAATACCCCTAACCCTGCAAGCGATATGCCAATGATGCACTTTATCTTATGTCTAACAATTAACAATATAAACATTTACACGTATTTTTAAAGCTATCGTTCTAACATACAATTAAATAGGAAGGAAAAGAATAAGGACACGGCCCCATTAGTGTGTTGCGCTACATGCCGTCCTCGCTGCGTCGTTGTTATTTTGACATGTCCCATTAGAATGTTGCATCCTCGCGCGCGACGTTTTAGCAGTTTGATGAGACGAAAAGACGAAGTGGGAGTGCTGCGTTGCGTTATCAGAGCATTTTCTATTGTTTCTACGTTTATTTCGGCGGAGGCGTAAGAAAAACAACACACGAACATGGATGGTTTCACGAGCATCTATCCAATATGAAGCATTCTTGCGTTGCGTTGTCGCAACGTCAATACAACGCACGTACAATGCGTTTTTCATTTGCCACGATACGACGTAACGCAGTGCAACGTACTAATGGGGTCTCACCCTAAAACAACAACTCAATATATATAATATATTTGATATAATTGCTTTCTTCCGGATAGCTGCAAAGAAAGTTTTCCCAATTCATTCCCCTTCTGCCCACTATATCTGACCGCAGTATTTCCATTGTTGAATGAAATAGGATGATATCTAATTTATATATATTTATAGTTGAAGCTGAAACTTTGTATCCCTTTGTAAGCAATATTGTTCAGACGAGGTTTATAAAATTACAAAATCCATACTGATTACGAAAGCCTGTCAGTCTGTTTCGCTTTCACGGCTAATACACTAGAACAATATTTATAAAATTAAGTACAATTGAAGCTTATGGTATATAAGATCCAATTGGCCGACTATGTAGGATAAAAAAATCCCGCTTCTTCTTCGGAAACAGGAAATTCACATAGTTCAGATTAGTTAGTAACAGTCTTTCAGCTTCATACAAGACTGCGGCTTAAGAAATTGAAAACGTTTAAAAGATTGATCGCCGAGTTTTTTTTACCGATTCTTCTCGGTGAGAGCAAAATTTCCGAACCAGATGTAGCTTCATTAATCATATTGATCCTTGACGATGTAAAAATGCTTGAAAAAGCTTATTTGAAGAGAGATTACTTTGATTTGATTTGAACACTCTTCTGAGTTTTCTTTAAAATTTATGTAATATAATTGATGTTTTAAATTCATGACGGGTTAAGTTATACGTTGAAGGTAACTTTCCTATCCGAATTAGAGCAGCATTCTAAAATCCAAAGTCTATAAATCCTAAAGAGGTATTTGCTTATTTGAGCTATTAATCATCATCAAGCTTTACCTCCATCTTTAATTATCTTTAATTACTTTCTTTAATTATGTTTAGATAAGCTTAGACATAATTAGGATAAGTATTGTTAGTATACTTTATAGTAGACCTACCAGAGCAACATAGTTACTCAGCTCCTTAAATGAGAATTAAAAAAAAATAGTTTCTTTAAACTTGTGTAATGTAATACTTAAAAGTTTAAGATGTGTCTTTTGTTAATTATATAGAACACACTATAAATATATATTCTCAATCAAGATCCTTCTAGGCTGGGAACTAATAATCTTTAACAAATAATGGTCATTAGACAGATTCGTGTTAATTAAAGAACATTGGAGGACCTTGGGCATGTAGCATTAAAGCATTTTAACCTTTATTTTGAGAACGTTAAAGTTGAAAAATGAAAGAATTAATCCTATACTAACTTTTAATATGGCGGAAGGAATATAGAAAGCCCAGAAGTGTCAGTCAGTCATTATGGTGCCATGTATTTTTTGGACATTTGAAGACTTAAATGTGTATTTAATGCAGTGTATCTCACTGCAATCACACTAATTGTAGTTTATAAGAAATTCCTTTTATTCGAAATAATATGAATAAGTTGTTAACCTTTGACGCCGTGTCTATTTATTTTAAGTCTTTATTACTATTAATAGACAGTGTAAACTAAAAGCGTTTGACTCAGTTTGTGGTCCTTCTATCTTAGTTTTGTGTGAGTATTTTTATCATTTATCCTGTTTAAACTGTTATTAGCGATATGAATATTTATTGTTTCTACTTTATGAATAATATTTAACTTTAGCAAACTTTGCAAATGTTTTGGATGTTTGAAAATTTTATATTTTTAACATAGGTATTATATTATTATAGATATATAATAAATGTTGGAGAAAATTTTATGGAAAATGTAATATTTTCAAACCTACTACAAATAAAATTAGTAAATCTGAAAACGTCATTTACAAATTTATTATTATTATGACTGCTGCAAAATTTACTTTATTTAATCTAAATATAATTAGATTTATTAACGTAAGCAAATATCTGTATTTCATTTACATATTTACAATATAGAATAGCGAAAAACTATTTAATTTTTTTATATTTTCATTACTACACAACGACTACCGTCACGAATATTTAAAATTGAAAAATTTAGGGAGTCAACATAATTTTTGTCTCCGACCGCAGAGATGTTTGTATTTATAAACATTCACGTCTCTTTGGACTTTGACAGTAATTGACTGGTAGGTTTAAAAAAATAATAAGAAAATAAAGTAATATTAATTGACTGGTAGGTTGATAAAGGAAAATAAAAATAAAAGTAAATGAAAATAAAATGTAAATTTAATCAAGGTAAAAAGCGTCAAACGTACATTGATCTTAAATTTAAGAATATTCTTAATTAATATGCTATTTTTTATATTGTCTTTCGCACAGTTTCTTTCTATGTACAGATTTTAAATCTTACACTTAATTACTTCGAATTACAGGTTAGGTATTGTTTATGAATATGACAATAATAAATTTAAAATTTGTAATTACATTTATAAATGAGGAAAGCTATATAACTGAATAGCATTTGCGACATTAACTATGTCTATGGTTTATTTTATCGAAATTATTTTTCAAATACCCTCTGGTATATAAAAAATAATTTCCTGCATTACTGATTTATATGTAATTAAAAAAAAATGGAAATAATTCTATTTAAATATGTCTGACTGATTCGAAAACTGACTGAACTTACTGTATTGTTTTTATAACTCTATTTTCTCACAAAATACTCTTTGGAAGCAATTTAATGACAACCAAACGTTTTTAATTTTATGTAATAATTTGAAACCGGATTTGATGTTTTACTACTCAATCCATGAAAATCAGAATGTAAAAACCAGTATAAATTCTTAAATTATATGCCTTAATCTTCTACACATCAAATGATTTGTGGAATCTCAATATAGCATGCGTCTAATAGTTTACGTAATTTTACGAATTACCATAGAGAATAGAGCCAATAACACTAATTGCTATTGATAAAATGCATTGTATGAAGTCGCTAGAGATTAAATATTATAATTATTTATCCTAAGCCATGTACCTATTTAATTTTACCTTATTACTATTTATAAGTAGTATGTTTTAAATATATTAAAAATACGTACCTCAACCGTCAACGAACACTGGTCATGTATTTTTTTAGAAATTCTAAATAGTCTATGTCATAGAACGGAAATTTTTTTTTGTTATTTTTTATTTTTTTTAATTAGCTTATATATTAATAGCTATATAATCAGAAGAATAGTAATATCAGCATAGGTAGCTGAATTGAAACAAGAATATTATAGATGTAACGATAAATGTATAATAATTAAAATATTTAATTCAATAAAACAAATGAAAAGATCCAGCGGGTATACTGTATAGTAATGCAATTGTTTTTTTTTAATAAGTTACACCAAGCACAAGTTTAAGAACATCGCTGGTTTTATTGTCTATGGTCTCAAAACTATCTATGAATGAACATAAGCAGTATAGATTTTGATTTCGACGTAATTGATCTTCTGAAAGGGTCTACTGAAAAGGTGCTCTATCGCAGTTGCAGGCTGCTCCACCTTGTCCCTGACGGCATTGCACATTACACCATGACCTCCAACCTTCAACTGTGTTCAGAGACCGGGGCATGGCTAGTAGTTTGGCCATTTTTTGGACAGGCTCTTTGCAGGCTGGACATCCTGTTCAAAAGTGTCATGTATATAGGCTTACTAGTGGTACGCGTGACTTCGTTTTAGCGTTAAAAAGCCCTTATTAATATATATAATATGTATTTTCCCTGTCCCCAAAAAAATAAGAGATTTTTTAATTCTATATATTACCTCGATGTATAAGTGCCAATTAATCAAATAGATAGATAGAAATTATGTATTGCACACACATTACATTACACAAAGAACGTAAAGAAAGAAAATTAAGAAAAGAAACATAAGGCGTACAAAGGCGGTCTTATTGCTAAAAGCAATCTCTACCACACAACCTTTGGAGACAGAAGAAATTGTAACATAAAATAAGATAGGTGCATCAACAGGATCAAGTAAAATAGCTATGGATTTAAATACATAGAAAAGTAAATATACACATATATTAATAAATATACAATTACATCATACATATAAATAAATAGATTAATATATGAGACCGTGCGACTCTTTCGAGGGGAACACGAGTTCAAACCCGGGCAGGCACCAATGAGTTTTCCTATTTAAACTCATGTGCCTAATTGATAATTGCAATTTATCACACGCTTTTCGGTGAAGGAAAACATCGTGAGGAAACCTGCATATCTCTAGAGAATTCTGGAGATATGTGTAACCTACCAATCCGCATTGGAGCAGCGTGGTAGGTCTTAGCTCCAACCAATATCTTATTTCAAAACTTAAATTTTTATTCGATAAGTTGGCCCAGTACATAAGCTTCGAAATTTAATTAATATTAGTCCAGCGGCCCTGAAAGCTTAGACCGCCTATTAGGTTTTACTTTATTTAGCAGACGGACTTCCGCAATTATAAAATTGGTATCGAAGTATGTAATATTAATCTAAGTATTATTAAGTCGAATGATAACAATGTTAGACGTTTTAACTCTATTCACGGTCACGGATTCGAACCTTAGGCCGGCAGGTTGAAATTTTTTGTTTAACCTTAATGTGCTTAATTAATATTTGCAATATATTTATTACTAGCTTGGAGTCTTGGGATAAACTTTTGTCACTTGTCACTCACAAACCCTGCGAATATCTCCATCACATAAATTAGGTTGATCCGGAAGCACAGAGAGATTTAACGTTTTCTCGGGAGCGCAATTTAATATTTTATGAAGTATGACTTACATGAAATAAATATTATAAGCTCAGTGAACATTTACTATTTTTTTATTTAATTTTATTTTAAACTTTCACAAATAGTGAATTAAAAAAAACCTTGATATACTTGATATTAGACCGCGTTCTTCAATCTTCTACTTTTCCCATACAAAACAAAGGATTTTTATATTTTACCCCGGTATATTATAAGCATTAATTGTGCCACATTTCACCTATATTGGTTTAGTGAATTAGCCATCAAAACGTAACAGACAGACTTTCACATCTACGTTATTAGTAAGGATTTTTATCGTAGCAAAAAACTCGTTAGGACAATTCTGGGGATATCTATCAATCGGCATTGGAGTAACGCGTATAAGTATCAATAAATATTATTTGGTTACCACATGTGTGGTTTGGTTATTGTTAGTTTTACTAACGATGTTAAGAATTAAAACTCACCTCTCACCACATAGTTGTCGACGGTACAGAAGGTCTCGCACACCGCGCTCCAGTCCACAGGTTCAGGTTCGTCTTCACCACAGTTGCACAGAGGTTCACCTGATATAAGCAAACTTATTTAACCGCAATATCTAGTTAACAACTGTTAGTATACCATGTGTCTACAATACTTTAAAACAAACTAATTTAATAAATGATAAAGTTTATCTGTCTTTCACGGCTAATTTGCTGGATCGATATCGTTAAAACTTAACGTATTTTGAAACTTATAAATTGGTTAACAATATAAAATAAAATCATTTTTTTCGGGAATAGAGAAAATGCGCACATCGCATTATTGAAGTTATTAAAACTACATTTGATAAAATTGAAGTTTATACATAAACATTTAGGATTGAAAGATCCCGTTATTTTTTCGGGAATAGAACAAAAACAATGTATTACATAATTGAGGGTATTGGTTATAAAATACGACTTACCCAGTCCATTCTTACACAGCACAGGACAGACTTCAACTCTGGGTTCGCCGTAGAGGGCGTCAGTGTCGTTAGAGCCGAGTAGAGCTGACTTGAGACCGATGGGGATCATTTGAGGACAGTTTGAGCCGCATGACTCGCCCCCGAGACCTATTAAATTGCTTTTGAATGATATTTTACGGGGTTCCATAATACGAAAAAATATAATATTTTGCTATAACCCGCCTTCTATTTAAATTGTCCCTAAGCATTTTGGACTTTTTAGGGCTTTTTTAGATGACTTTATACTGACAACTTTGCATTTATTGAAAAGTTAGTTGCTATATACTTTACTCACATTAAAATCGAAGTTAGGTCGTACTTATTAGTTAAACAACCAACCAATTACCATAAATAGAGATCCAGTAACAAGGCACAAAAATTTGCTAAAGTAGAACTTAGTAGGAACTGCTTTACCCGGCGGCAAATAACGTTCATGTGGACGCACGCGTAAATGAAAATGCCTTTAAAATCTGATGTCAACCACAAAATACGTTCCATTTTAACATCCAGTTAAATTACCAGATTTATTTTTGTTGTGATTTCTTGAAGGAAAAATATAATTGTATTTCTTAAACGTGTGCGGACTGAGAGCCGCTACGTTGATTGTCGTAAATACATAAATTTAGTTAATATAAAGAAGAGCACAAGTGTGTTATTTTTTTGGGAAAAGGTATGACAAACACACAGAATAAAAGATTTAAAAAAAGGACACAAAATGTGTAAATCTGTTACAAAACTTTACATGTTACATGTTAAATGTTAAATAAATAAAAATATAATCAATCGCTCTAATACGGATTTTGCCAGCGAAGGGATTTGAATAAACTCCCTTTTCAGTTATTAAAATTATAGAAGTACGGACAGCTTTCTTAAAAAACGCTATATCGTTGTTATTTTGAATCAAATTTAAGAAAATCTTGACGTTATTTTATTTTTACATATATTCTTTATTTTTACGTATTTCCCCTATGCTAATAGAATTTACTAGTATCATTATATATCAATAAGTTAATCAAATATTTGTAACAATAAATGAAAGACTTACCCGGATCCATAAATAAATCAAAGGAAATTCACCAATAACTCAAATAAAACAAAATAAAATAAAAGAAAATAATGAAACCTGCGTAACACAGGTCCGCACACAGGGACCTCCGCGCCAACACTGGTGGTGTGAACCTCTTATTTTCCTTTCTGAACTGCGTCAAATATATCTTATTCAGTTCACCCTCATTATATTTCAACTGTAATACAACTTCCGGCGTATCTCTCTGTCCTTCTCTAACATTTGGAGCATCTATTGGCTGATTTTCCCCAACGGCGTACTCTGATTGGTCGGTTTCGGCGTAGCAGAATGCTTGCATAATAGCCAGCACGCCCAAGAGGGTAAATACATTTTTTGCTTTCATCTGGAACCAAGGCTTTTGATTTAGGAATGATTACAACGTCTTATTTAAGTGAAACGACGTGCTTAGAGTTTTTCTTACGAATTTCTGGAGCAAATGTCCATTGTTGACAGTTACTTTGAAATACAGGCTTTTGTATGAATAAAGGTTTGCATGTTACTTATATTCGGTTACATTTGTAAATATCAACATTTGTCTCTGAATAGCTTCACCCATCCGAATACCCTCAGATTAATTATTTGGGTTAAGTTTGCTAGATATAAAAGTAAATAAAGTAATGGCCTATTACTGTCCCATTACTAGGCATCGGCCTCCTTTCTCCGGTTTTGAAGAGATGGGTTGATGCTAAAATCTACCACGATACGCTAATGAGGATTGGTTTACACATATCCCCAGAATTCTCTAGAGACATTCAGGTTTTCTATGATACGATGTTTCTATAGGCACGATGTTTTCCTTCACCGAAAATGTGTGACAAATTTCAATTATCAACTACACAAAATATTTTGATTAATTATTTATTTTTTGCCTGCCCAGTATTTGATCGTGCGAGAGGGTCACCCTCTCAAGAGAGTCTCACGATCTCACCGCTGAGCTATCACAGTTCATTGCTAGATATTTCGATATAGTACCTAATACGGGCATAAATATTAACGCCAAACCAAATTTAGAAAAGTCCTGTTATTTAACTACAGTTATCGTGACACCCGTAATCAAACCTTGGTAGGCCTAATGGCATTTTAAATCAATTTTAACAAAAAAAATAATTATTTTAAACTTTTTTACTATACTCCCTTTAAAAAAGACCATTTGGCACTGAATGTAACATATACAATCTATACCTACTGTTAGAAAATTCTTCGTATTAAAAGACTCTTTAAGATATTTATTATTTAATACACAAAATAGATAACTTTAAACAATAACAATTACAATATTTATTTCTATCACGACTACTAGATCAACTACGCACTTCGAACTGTCTGGACTTTATTATTTTTTTCATTTGTTTTTTTTCTTGGCATTTTCGCCATCTTTTGTTTTTCACTATCTTACTAGTCAATACAACATTTTATAAACAAAATATAAATAATTACAAGTAGAAAATAGTAATATATAATTTGTTTTATAACTTCATGAATACATAAGCAGTAATTTATATAAAATCTCATTTAACGTTAATTAAATTTATATCAAGACAGAAACCTACATTATCTCCTTTTCTTAAATTCTTAATTCAAAATATTATTAGCAATTACAATTACATACTCTAACACTACTTAATGTAAAAGAAAGTCCCGCAAAGATGTCTGTATGTATGTAATCGATTTTTCTCGAAAATTACAATGCCATTACTAGCGTATTCAAGAACCAACATTTCAGTTCTTATCTTGACTTGAGTGACTTAAGATTTAAAACTTTAATATAATATCTAATAAATATTGGCTTGCAATGGACATTTTATATATCTACTGTTATAACTATTTAATTTTATATGAAATCAATTACAGGAATCTTATTCTTTCTTACTTTTGCGATCCATCAATATTATTTATCAATATACTAGTGATGTGAATAAATTCTTCTCGTATAAAGTGCCTTCAGATTCCAAAAAAAAAGTTACATATTTATAATTCATGGAGTTATTACTTAAGCCTTAAGTCTATTAAAATCAAAATCTTCTTATTATTTTTTTCTTTATATTACCGACGCATATGGGAATAATATTCCTTTTTTGTTGGTCCGACCCGTCAATATTTTGTTTATTAATTTTAAAATTATAAATTAAAATTATTTCCTTTACTCCTGTATATAAACTTCAATTATCCTAAATCTTACTCTCTATGCGCGCAATGTGTTTAAATAGGGGTACAAAGATTTTCAGATATATACATAGATTAGCTATTATTACAAGCTAAGATTACTCACTATTATTATTAGCTAAGATTACTTATTTCAGATCATAGGAGATTATCATATTCTCTTGGCTAATAGCCTTGAATTAAGGTTTTTATTGTAGGCAAATGAAAATTTTCTTTGTTCTGCCAGTCGATGCCATCGAAGGTTCTATCGAAAGAGACAGGTTATTAAGGTTAGAGAGAGAGCGAGAATCCGGTATTGATCCGCGGTTCCTTATGTACTATATAACCCTTATATATTAGCTAGTGGGGGTGGAACGGTGTACTAAGCTTACGGTACATATAGTTTCGCAATTTAATTATAAATTTACGTTTTATTAAGACTCAGAAAACCTCAATTGGTGCAATTATTAACTGAAATTACTAGGTACCCATATTTTTCTGATGTTCTAGGTTAGTTTCAAAGAATATTTCATTAATATATTACCAAAAAGCGAGACTTGGTGATGGCTCGCAAGGCTTGCATAAAAATTCTAATAACGCGTATTGCTTTGCGTTTTGCATGATTATCAGCTTGGGTATAATAACGTTCTTTGTGAAATTGTCATAAGGTTGGAATATTTGACATAATTTCAAATCATTATATTAAATTTAAATCAATAGCAAACTTGTGTCTTTAAAAAATTCTGGAATTCTGAAAACAAAATTGAACGATCTTTTTTAACTTACACGCGATACAAGAATTAATTTTTATTTTGAAAAATAAATATATAACATAGTTCCGTTGCGATATTTGAAATAGTATTCGTGGTTGATTGATTGTCAATAATTATGAATCCATTTTTTTAGTGTGAAAATACTAGCGCCTGGCTACTGTATCGCTTGGTAGAAAGCGAGAGATGTAATTAAGGGTAGACAGCGATTACCAATGTAGTGCCTGTACACATTTTTTTTTAACTTTCCAATTTTATGCGTTTGGAAAGATAAAATTCTTGAGTACTTAGAAACTTAAGTTGTGAATTTTGAATATCTTTTAACCTTAATAAATAACATTTTACACAAAGTTATTAAATACTTTTTTAAATAAACGTACTTTATTCCCGTGCTAGGATGTTATGAAATGACGTTATTTAAATACATACAAAATAATTGAATACGTGATGCATTCACGACGTGACGTGAGAAGTATGACGTAAAAGAGGCGTAAAATGTATAATAGCTGCACTTGAATACGCATTTGTTTGCAGATGGTTTTTATTTATACTGTATATATTATTCACGAAAGGTTATTACAACTTTTATCAACTATGATATATATTCAAGTACATATATATGGGTTCTATGTACACTGTGAATTGTTCGTTGTTGAAGCAATAGCTAAATTGCGTCTTGATTTTATTTTGGACTAAATTCGCCTGTCTGTACATATAAAAAAGAGAAACAGATAAGTCGCTCTCATTTGCTTTCTCTTTTTGTTATAAATCTTGTAATAAATTGTATTTTTTTTGTAGCTAATTTAAGGCTGGCTACCCTACTCTAATATAACCTCTTTTTGCTTACTTAACTTTTATGAAAGAAATGATCGTCAGTTATACATTTCCTTTCCAAAAAATAGTAAATTTTTTTTGGTCGGAATTTAAATTTAAATTTATCTTTTGTGGGATAATATCAAATTTAATAATGGTCACGGTAATATAGCTATTCAAACATATTATACAAATTATAGCAAAATACAAGCTATATATTAATATAAGATCGGTACAAAGGAATAAAGGAAATTTCGAAAAACGTAGTAGAATTGTTAGAATAAGAAGACGTAATCCGTACAAGGCCTCAAGCTACGTACGTAGCTTCGATCGTAGACCTTCATAAATGATTATCCCTTAACACAAACTGTTGAAAAAATAATAATAATTACTTATTTATATGATACACTGGACCTTTGGCGCAGTTGGCAGTGACCCTGTCTTCAGCTCCTCAGGTCGCGGGTTCGATTCCCCCCCGAGGGCCAACATTTTCCATAAACAATTTTTGATTGGTTCTTAAGGTCTGGGTGAATATATGTATTTAATGATGTATTTAAAATTATATATGTTTAAATTTATCAGTTATCTGTCACCCATAACACAAGTATTAAGTTACTTACTTTGGGGGCGGACTGTGTGTTATTGTCTCATATATTTATTTATTTATGTTAATAAACACTCCACTAAATATACGTTTTGAAATTTTTTGGAAGTAAACGCTGGAATTAAGGGCCACAAAACATTTTGACACGGAAAGACCTAAAAGTCACCATGTCACAGTAATGACACAGTGGTAATTTTTTTTTCAGGCAATAAAAATAAAATAATAAACTTACTTTAAACGCGTTGTTACATAGGCTTACACTAAAAGCTATTGAAAGGCTTTTGTTATGATGAAAAATTATTGGTATCACTTCAGTAGAGTAATGTAACACAGAGTAATACAGAGTGGAACTAAATAGTTGACTAGCATAGTGTCTACATACAGTGTTTTGGACGCGATGGATTTTGTTTAAATAAATTTATCGCATCTGTTAGGTGACTTCGAATCTCCCATTTAGGGGCATAGGTTGAAATAGCCATAATAATAATCTTTAAGCTAAACAAACTTATTACTTTTACAATTCTTTTAGGTCTTGCTTCTTATTCTTATTCGTTAAATTAGTATGCCAGTTATTACAGATTCAAACGTTATAATCAATGTAGATCTCAGTCACAATTAGTGCGAGAGTATGTTACAAGAAACTCAAATTTTCGTTCCAAGCAGTGTTTATGTACGTCACGAGCAACGCTAATGTTCATCGCAAGCGGTGCGAGTGTACGTCACAAGCGACGTGGATGTCGGTCGCAATCGTTGCGAGTGTACGTCACAAGCAACGTGGATGTCGGTCGCAAACGTTGTGAGTGTACGTCACAAGCAACGCTAATGTTCATCGCAAGCGGTGCGAGTGTACGTCACAAGCGACGTGGATGTCGGTCGCAATCGTTGCGAGTGTACGTCACAAGCAACGTAGATGTCGGTCGCAAACGTTGTGAGTGTACGTCACAAGCAACGCTAATGTTCATCGCAAGCGGTGCGAGTGTACGTCACTAGCGACGTGGATGTCGGTCGCAATCGTTGCGAGTGTACGTCACAAGCAACGTAGATGTCGGTCGCAAACGTTGTGAGTGTACGTCACAAGCAACGCTAATGTTCATCGCAAGCGGTGTAAGTCACAAGCAACGTAGATGTCGGTCGCAAACGGTGCGAGTGTACGTCACGAGCAACGCTTATGTTCATCGCAAGCGGTCCGAGTGTACGTCACAAGCAACGTGGATGTCGGTCGCAAACGGTGCGAGTGTACGTCACGAGCAACGCTTATGTTCATCGCAAACGGTGCGAGTGTACGTCATAAGCAACGTGAATGTCGGTCGCAAACGGTGCGAGTATACGTCACAAGCAACGCTTATGTTCATCGCAAGCGGTGTGAGTGTAAGTCACAAGCAACGTAGATGTCGGTCGCAAAAGGTGCGAGTGCACGTCACAAGCAACGCTAATATTCATCGCAAGCGGTGCGAGTGTACGTCACTAGCGACGTGGATGTCGGTCGCAATCGTTGCGAGTGTACGTCACAAGCAACGTGGATGTCGGTCGCAAACAGTGTGAGTGTACATCACAAGCAACGCTAATGTTCATCGCAAGCGGTGTAAGTCACAAGCAACGTAGATGTCGGTCGCAAACGGTGCGAGTGTACGTCACGAGCAACGCTTATGTTCATCGCAAGCGGTCCGAGTGTACGTCACAAGCAACGTGGATGTCGGTCGCAAACGGTGCGAGTGTACGTCACGAGCAACGCTTATGTTCATCGCAAACGGTGCGAGTGTACGTCATAAGCAACGTGAATGTCGGTCGCAAACGGTGCGAGTGTACGTCACAAGCAACGCTTATGTTCATCGCAAGCGGTGTGAGTGTAAGTCACAAGCAACGTAGATGTCGGTCGCAAACGGTGCGAGTGCACGTCACAAGCAACGCTAATGTTCATCGCAAGCGGTGCGAGTGTACGTCACTAGCGACGTGGATGTCGGTCGCAATCGTTGCGAGTGTACGTCACAAGCAACGTGGATGTCGGTCGCAAACGTTGTGAGTGTACGTCACAAGCAACGCTTATGTTCATCGCAAGCGGTGTAAGTCACAAGCAACGTAGATGTCGGTCGCAAACGGTGCGAGTGCACGTCACAAGCAACGCTAATGTTCATCGCAAGCGGTGCGAGTGTACGTCACTAGCGACGTGGATGTCGGTCGCAATCGTTGCGAGTGTACGTCACAAGCAACGTAGATGTCGGTCGCAAACGGTGCGAGTGTACGGCACGAGCAACGCTTATGTTCATCGCAAGCGGTCCGAGTGTATGTCACAAGCAACGTGGATGTCGGTCGCAAACGGTGCGAGTGTACGTCACGAGCAACGCTTATGTGCATCGCAAACGGTGCGAGTGTACGTCATAAGCAACGTGAATGTCGGTCGCAAACGGTGCGAGTGTACGACACAAGCAACGCTTATGTTCATCGCAAGCGGTCCGAGTGTACGTCACAAGCAACGTGGATGTCGGTCGCAAACGGTGCGAGTGCACGTCACAAGCAACGCTAATGTTCATCGCAAGCGGTGCGAGTGTACGTCACTAGCGACGTGGATGTCGGTCGCAAACGTTGTGAGTGTACGTCACAAGCAACGTGGATGTCGGTCGCAAACGGTGCGAGTGTACGTCACGAGCAACGCTTATGTTCATCGCAAACGGTGCGAGTGTACGTCATAAGCAACGTGAATGTCGGTCGCAAACGGTGCGAGTGTACGTCACAAGCAACGCTTATGTTCATCGCAAGCGGTGTGAGTGTAAGTCACAAGCAACGTAGATGTCGGTCGCAAACGGTGCGAGTGCACGTCACAAGCAACGCTAATGTTCATCGCAAGCGGTGCGAGTGTACGTCACTAGCGACGTGGATGTCGGTCGCAAACGTTGTGAGTGTACGTCACAAGCAACGCTAATGTTCATCGCAAGCGATGTGAGTGTAAGTCACAAGCAACGTAGATGTCGGTCGCAAGCGGTGCGAGTGTACATCACACGCCTGTACAAGAACAAAAAAATACAGATGTATTTAGCGATACAATTGCAATGCAATTTTTTTTAAAAAGAAACAGACGCTAGCGTCTGTTTAACAATGCACTACTTTATAGGACATAAATGTTTAATTTTTTATGGTTCACAATTTATAATACACCTAACATGAAACAAGGAATCCTTTATTACTCTGTAACCAAACAAAATACTGATAAAATCTTTATTGACAAAGCTTTTTGAACCTTTCGATATATCTTATCTGTTGTTTCAACCGGCGTGTATTGACCTTGTAACTGTCAAAACAGAATACTGGGTAAACAAAAAAATTGAATCCAGTCTGACGTTTAATTAACATTTATAATATTTACATATTATTATGCCGTGTGGTATCCGGCTGAGTAGAATAGACCACCCTCATTTCTTACCAAGGTGTCGTAAAAGGCGACTAAGGTAAGATGTCCCACCGTGTGGTATCCGGCTGATTAGAATAAACCGCCCTCTTTCTTACCTAGGGGTTGTAAAATACGACTAAGGTAAGTTGACGTCAGGCAGGCGGCCGGTCGTAAAATACGTTGCCAAATCATGTACCGACCCCACTAAGAGTGGGGCACAACATGTTGTCACATAAGGACAGGAGGATGTTTTTTTGTTATATTTACATATTCTTGAACTTCTATACATATCAAATATTTAACTGTGCTGAGCTGAATTCTTATGTTAACTTATATTTGAGATAAGAACAATTTTATTTTAAGAAAACTAAATTAAAGTTTCTCAAATGAAAAAAGTAAACTAAATCCTATTACTATCGTACTGTTTCCTCTTCTTTCTTTTCGCTGGATCAAACCTACTTTTCTTTGAGAAAGGGGTTGATCCAGCGAATCTCAAGTAAATATATGTGCGGCTAAGCCATCCTGGAGAGTCAGGTTGTCTATTTTTAAGAGCTCCTATTTAACTAGACTTGTATCTATGTTGTTGATGAAGGTAGAATCCGCAAATTAAATTTGAACCACTTCCCGGTGTCCGATTGAGCTGAAATTTTGTTTACTGGAAAAGTCATGTTTATGATAAGCACGACCTGATGTTGCTGCCAGGATTGGGTCCAGATGGGGAATTTTTTAAAAGTTACAAACCTTTTTTGATAACACCACTTGATTTTTTTTTCAAGCAGACTACCAATTGGCATGATGAACTTGTGTTGCTAATGCTGTTTCCCATTATCGAACCTACTTCGATTAGCGGATGTGTCATTGCTTAGCTGCTAGGATTGTATGTATGTGATGTTTAGATAAAAGACTCCTGCCGAAGCCACACTGTTTGTCCATATTAAGGACCATTCTATTCATTTCAGAACATGGGTACTGGTATCCCGACAATTTCTCCTTTTAAAACCGCCTAGTACATTAGCAATATTAACACTTTGGGCGGAGCATATGGATTTTCAAATGTTTGTTGTACAGAATTACATTTTCTCATACACAATTAATCACGATTAATGACGTTCTGATTTTGATACACGTGAAAAAACCTCCTACTATGTTATCAGTGAGAGGGCACTCAATATTTTAAAAATATATGAATATGTTAAAATATGAGTTTAAAACATGGAAATAATTCCTCTCTTTCTAACAAGAAAATAGGCCCCTGGGATATTTACTTTGAATAAAGATTCGTGTATCTACAGCCGCAAATGATTTTCGTAAACCTTTGTAGCTCTTGGATGCAGGTATATGTATACTGTATATATCTTCACCACCCCAACAGGGCGTGGTCCAGCCTACTGACGTCATACGCCCACGGCTCGGGGGTGAGAATTGCGTGGGTTGAGGGTATAGCATGGCGGGTGCGTTTAAGTGAGGTTTTAGTGCTAAATTAGATTATTGAGTGTGTAAATATTTAATAGTGTTAGGGGAATATATTTTATACTTAAAGTTTTCCTTTACTTTTTCCTTATTATACTGTTAAAAGTCATGATAGCCGAACGGTGAGACCGTGTGCCTCTTTCCAGCGATCCTCGCTGAAGCCCTGGGTACACACCAATAACTTTTTGTATTAAAAATTATGTGTCTCATTTGATATTTACCCCCCCAGTAGGGGGATAGTAAGGCCGTCACTTATTAAACAACGAATATAAAACAAAAACTGAGGTTAGTTGACTCACAGCATCATTCAAGGTTAACTGAGTTGCATCATATATTTTTATAACATTTCAATTCATGTTATACCTAAATACTAGATAAACATCACAATTTATATCATGTCGAAATTCAGATTATATCATTAAATTTGATGTTCACCAAACCGTTTTCATATCTCTTCATTTCGCGACCTGAAACAGGGTTGACCTGATTCTATATTGACTACCTCCCCCCTAAACTCACTCCCATTTCACCTACGACCTTTTTAAAGCGCATGCGCGACCCAAGCCTCAATTCTCCTACATATTTCTAGCATCAGTCTTCGTTTCCCAACCTCGGAGACAAGGTGTGTGCTGCCGAGATTTATTTCTAACTAAAATTCCAATTTTCCGCCTTCATATATGAAAGACCTATCAAAATTACGCGAAAACTCCCAAATAATTCTAAAATTTATCAACGATCCCTATTCTCATATAGTAATTTGTTTCTCAACGAAAAATATCTCCTATAAATAGTGTTAAATTATTTTTCCTATTAATTGTAAATAATAAATCGATAATTAGTATTTTAACCAAGCAGCTTTAAAAGGGTTCGTAAATCAATAAGTATTTTTTCATATTAGCGTAGAAAATTAGATGTAGTATTAGATTTTTTCATTATCTATCATTCATTTCCGAACATTAAAACCATAGACTAAACGGAATTTTAAGAGATTCTAACGATGTCCCTTCGACCTCTTCTATCGATTTTTTTGCACATGCGCAGTAGCAACTACTCTTTTTATTAATACTTGATAAGATATAATAAATTATTTGTTTAACACATAACGATAATTATTAATCTCGCAGCCGTTCATAATAATTGGCAAATATAATACTAAAGTCGCACGGATTAAAGGCTTTCAAAAATTAACATAACTTTTTTTCTTTTTACAGACTTATAATAAACCAATAGAGGTTAGCGATATGTCAAAGCTGACCCTGGACGGCTTTTTTTCCTACTGCAAGCAAATTGCCGAACACATCCAGTTGGTTCGTTCATTTTCTAGCCGCCATCTCAAACCGTTGCCATATTGATTTTTGCTTCCGCCATTTTGTTCAGCCTTCCCAAAGACATTACATAACTAAAGTAAACTTTAATATACACCCTTGCTTTCATTGTGAATGATTATTAGCTTTGCTAAAAGGCTTTTGTGCTTAATACATTATACTTTAAAATAATTTAAACTCATTTTTATTTGATTAATTCATTGAATTTTGTTGTGTGTTATTTATAACCACCGTATGTTTTCATGTAAGGTCACATCAGCAGTAGATATTACCGGAAAACTTTAAACAACCTAGGACGCTAATTTTGCCATCGGAGGATTGAAGCGAATCCCTTCGATTTTTTTCTGTTCTCGCATAGAAACTATAACGGACATCTCTACTTCTGATAAATCGATAGCCTGGCAAGTGAATGTCAGTCTAGGTGATATTGTCCGACCTTCTATGACTTTTATCAAAAGCTCTGCGTATATCATAGGACGACTTTACACGACGGTATGCAAGAAGAATTAGATATTAACAACGAAACTTAAGATTTAAGACTTTTAAACCTAATCGAACGTCGCGTTGGTGCATGTTTCAATTCACATTCCAAAGATTACAGAATAGATGTATTCGGACAGTTACTGTTTGTCCGTGGTTCATGCGAAATATCGATCTTCATAGAAAGCTCTACCTCCAATAGGTAACCTACCAAAAGTAATGAGAATTTTTAAAATATTCCTATAATTACTTTTATACTATAGAATTCCTCAAGGTGATGCCTACTTCTCTAAATTGAATAATCACTTAAAGCGTGTCTCGAAATCATGCTTCGGAAGGCTTCTTATATCCGACTTGCTTACATCACTGGTGTCAACCTATAAACGGGTTATATCAATCCCCTGAATATATTGGCGTCTCAATTGATAATCTAATCACGATCACATATCACTGTTTCAGAAGAACAATAACATAACTACTAAAACTAATATTTTATAGGAGACCCAAAACAAGAAAAATTTGGATAGTTAATATAAAAATAAAGCATATTTCCTATACATATATATTTTCCATTAATTATAGTCATTTAATTTATTAGTATTTCAAATATATTGTTTTTGTTCTTTTGGGTCTTCTATAAAATTTTAGTTTTAGCAGTTGCGTCAGTGTCCTTTTGGAATAGCGATATGCAAGCGATCGGCACATATTTTTAGTTTTTGTGAGCCTCTATAAATTTATGCATAGTATATAATTTAAACTGAAGTAATATGTACATTCCTATAATAATAATAAAGTATAACTTCTACGAAGCGAGCACTTATTTCGCATGCTCGATAATGATCTATATATTTACACAATGGTAGTTACTGCAGTATTTATTATTACCATTATCAAATTTAAAAGTACATAAAATGCTATATTAAAAGCTTTTTGTCTCTGGACAGATCTAGTATGAGACAGGTAACAGAGAAAAATTATATTTTTTTTATTTCTATTATGTATTTATTTTGTATTTATATATATTTTTTATCTCTATTAAGTATTTATTATTTTGTAATTATGTATTTTTTTATCTCTATTATGAGATTATAGCCAAATAATTTTTCAGTGGTTGGTTGTTATTAACGGTTAATCAGTCAGGGAGCAGTCAAAAGTCTCTCTCATCTATAGGTATATTTGCGTTGTCTATTACCCTAGACCTCAGATCTAGCTTTTGCTAATTAAAATATAGACTTATGTCTTCAATATGTTTTTTAATCAGGGTGACAGAATGGCTTCTCTATCAGGACAGGGGACTCCGAAGCTAACGTCGGGAGTCGGCAATCTCTATTACGATTGTGAGTATATAACAATAGTGGTTAATTCGGTTTAATTATGGATTTTTATTGTTTAAAACTTAATTCAAATATGTTTAACATTAATGTCGTGCATAGGTGGCTTTATTATATTTGCGGTCACTTACAGGCATTCTTTTAAAAGAATTTATTTATAGGAGTGCGGAATGTTACATAAACTACATTATCATGCAAAAGTAATAATAAAATGATTTTGCTATAATCCGCGATACTATCTACTTTTGTAATATAGATCTCCGCAAAGTAACGCCTAATTCCAAAAAACATTATCATGCCTACACCTACATACGAATATACTTAATCATAAAAATAAAAGAATATTAAATAAAGTATTTGAAATATAATACATATCGATAAATAAGATAAATATAATGAATATAAATATATGTATACAATTTACTAGGCATATCATATAGAACTCGTTTGTATAAACTTAAGTGTTCAAATACCATTAATTATATTCTGTATTTTCTCAGTTCAGTACCTTTTAAGGAAAAACTTAATTTTCCTATTCTATAATTTCTTTTACACTTATTCAATAAATAAGAAGAATTTTTTTTTAAAGTCAACCTATTTTTACAACAACTTGTCACCTCCACACACAAATCACTACTACTTCAAATTGCGCTACCACTCTTCTCCTCACCTCTCCGCACCGCAACTCTACTCTCTGCGCTGCACCGCGCCTCTCCGCCTGTCACCACACATCGGCATAACTATCTTCACTTCTCCATGCTACTATTTTCGCTCTTTTTCCTGCTTTCCTTTTACAAATATTAACAACACAAGAACTCGCGAAAAGATCTACCGTACGCCCGAACGTGCACACAATTTTCTCCTGGCCTTTAGGAAGCTGAGATAAAGTGCACAGATCAGATTATGATGTAAGTTTTGTTAGTAAAGTTGGTAACGTTGACTCCCTCACAGTATGTTATATTGATCATATTTCACAGAATGTATTCAGAAATTTATTTAACATTTGAATGGAAAACTCACTTCGCGTTTTTTGTATAAAAATAAGCTCGCTATATGTCATGAAGGGTTGGCATCAGCAATATTAATACTACTTGAGGTTATGAGTTCAAACCCGGGCAGGTACCAATGATTTTTTCTACTAAAACTTATGTTATTAATTGATATTTGCAATTTTCAATCGCTTTTAGGCGAGGGAAAACATGCATATCTATAGAGAATTCTGGGGATATGTGTAACCTACCTATCCGCATCGGAGCAGCGTGGAGCTTCTCTCCGAAAATAAGTAGTAAAGTCTTCGCCCAACTGTGCCGGCTGTTAATACTTTACTTACTTCATGTACGAAGCACTTGCACCTTGATTACTTATGGGTACGATATTAATTATTGGAGTGTTGGTAGAAGTTGAATTATTTTTCGCGGGAACAATAAAATGTATCTGATACGCCGTGTGGTATCCGCCAGAATAGAATAGACCACTCTCCTTTCTTACCGAGGTGTCGTAAGAGGCGACTAAGTTAAGTGCCGTGTGGTATCCGGCTGCATAGAATAGACCACCCTCATTTCTTACCGAGGTGTCGTAAGAGACGACTAAGGTAAGTTGACGTCAGGCAGCCATCAGGCAGGCAGGCATCATGTGACAACATTTTTCTACCATGTTCTGCCGACCCCACTTAAAGTGGAATAAGGGCAGGAGAATGATGAAAAAATTTCGAAAAGTCAAAATAATGACGTGGTTGTCACATCCCTGAACATTCCAGGCTGTAAGAAATCTCATAATTAAATAGGTAATTGCGGCGGATTATTAATTACATCGTGACAGTTTGAAATTCCGTAACTTCTATTAATCACTACTTTGAATGAGTTGGCGGGTCACGCTCTGGTTAGCTATGAAATCATTAACGATACTAGTGACAGTAGAGTTCACTTAGTGGGAATGAAAAGAGGTATAATCAGACTTTACCTACGTGATCAAATTAGAAATTTCGAGATTTGGCGTCATTGGCGCCGCGCTAGTAGCAAAGCTAAGCGGGGCGCTAAGTTTGAATGATTTTCAAAGCTTTTGATTTATGGTATAATTTAAATTTGACGATTTGTTTGCCTTTCTTTTACATAAAGTATTTCTGTAGATTGGAAGTGGTTAAATGACTTTTTTGCTATGTAAAAAACACCACCTATCTATAAAGACTTGCCTATGCTATCCGATAAGTAAATACGACATTAATCCTGATCTTCTTACACAATGAAGCGTTTTCGAGATAAAATTTTTCCTAATATAAAAAATATTCTCGATATATACAAATATCTTTCATTTTTTACCATAAACACGTTTGATTTATCTTTGGTTAATTTTGATATAATGTTTTAAAATAAAAACTAGTGAAGCTTTTGCGATATACGTGAGTACTACGCAAAAGTAATAATAAAATTATTTTGCTATAATCCGCGATAAAGTAAATAGAATATAAATATAATGCTAAATGAATATGACCATCTGTTTTTTCATACCCGATACATGCAGGATTCGAAAAATACATGCACAAACCTCCACCACCGTCACCACAATAAACAAACACTACATACGTTCACTTCAACATCGGGATCTCCTGATGATGCTTCGATTGAAGTCTATCTAGACTTCACGACAAAATAGCAAAGGCTTTGCGATATTTTCTATTTACTTTATCGCGGATTATAGCAAAATAATTTTATTATTACTTTTGTAGTATGGATAAAGTAACGCCTATAAATTATTGTGAATACTATGATAAGTATGACGGAAAAAAATTAGCAAACCGTCCAAATGTATAAATTTAAAACTCTCAAGGTATTAATAACTAGCTAATAAAAAACAGAACAAAAATATCTCGTAGGGAAACATATTATATTGTTTCGTTAAACCAAAATAACCGGCTACGTCGATCCGTGGTCGCGCAGGCCCCATCTTATTTTTCCACCGGCATTAAAGACCCATCCATCGAGATCAGTTAGCGAGGATTGATAGACTGGGGATCATATGGATTTAGGAGAAAATAGATTCTTTGAATATACTTGCGCATTGTTTATACGTTTGTAAAAATAGATGGGGAAAAATGTATATGATATGACTGATGAAAAAGTAATAGCTATAAAACTATTCGCACAAGATTCATTCGCAAATGTCAAATAAAGGGCCTAGACGTAACCAAAACTCCAGCTATTGGATTATCAACCCGCCTAGGAATCAAAGAGATAATTTCCCTTATCATTAAACAATAACCATACACAAGTAATAATTAAATTATTTTGCTATAATCCTCGATTAAGTAAATAGAAAAAATATATAATGCTAAATGAAAATTCAATTATCCGTTCTCATACTCGATACAAGCAGGATTCGTAAAAACACATGCACAAACTCCCACCACCGCCACCACAACACACAAGCACTACACACGTTCACTATCATTATCATCATCCTCCTATCCTTATCCCACTCTAAGTGGGGTCAGCACAACATGTTACAAGCATGTTGTAACATGATTTGGCTATTTATTTTTTTTACCAGCCGCTCGCCTGACATCAACATACCTTAGTCGTATTTTACGAACCCTCGGTAAGAAAGAGGGTGTTCTATTCTACACAATCGGATACCACACGGTGGGTCAACTTACCTTAGTCGCCTTTTACGACACCTCGGGAAGAAATGAGGGTGGCCTTTTCTACTCAGCCGGATACTACACGGCGGGTTGACTTAGTTACTTACGTAAAATAATATTTTCTTGCGAATTTGTTTTATTACTTTTGAATTATGGATCTCCTCAAAGAAACGCTTGTCTATAAATTATGCTTCTAGATAAACATGAGATTGAATAAAATTACAGATTGTAATAATATTGTACTAACTCTATTCGATTCTTAGATCGATTTTCTTACTGAATGATATTAAAGTCTTTTCACTGTTTTATTTAGAAAATACAACCCCTAGCTCTTCACAAATAAGGGATTTTGGTAAAACCCGAGTCATTACCGCGAGAGTGGCCGGGATCAAGTTGTCCCGTCTATGGGTATTTATGACCCCACGCTGCGCCAGAGGGTAGTAGTAATTGTTTCATATTATGTTGCGATTTATTAGTGGATTCGAGATAAATTAGGTGTCTTATTTCCTATAAGAAGAAAAAGAGAATAACGCGATATGCTGTTTAGGATAGTGATTAAATAGGACATACGACTAATACATCGAAGTCATCGTAATAGAAAATAATATTGCTGAACTGCATACTTAACGTTAAGGCTGAGAAAGGTAATAGATGTTCGAACACAGGTGTTCGTAATGGGAATAGGGAATGTGTTCTTATGTGAATAGAGTAAAGTGTCATTGTTGGAGCTTGTGGATGGACCTGACTCGACTACACTTTAAGATTATGACCCTGGCAAGATTGCTTCTCCTTGGTTAAAAGCAAAAATATTTTTCGATAATGCACAGTTATGCATTGCAAAGTCGTGAGTCTTTTATATACTGTAGACTGTGTGTATTTTTAATAAAAATAGTATAATATGAGGGTTCAAGTCTGTAAAACTAATCTAAATTCCAACACAGAAGCGACCCCACGTCTGTTGTGCCAGCGAGTGTGGCTAATCGGGAGGGCTCCTAAGTAAAATTCTTGGCGTCGTTAGGGTCGATCAGACCCATGGTATGCTGTAATTATTTTTGATGAAAAATGTATTCTACTTCATTCAAAGTTTAACATATCTTCGGGATCAAGCCTATCTGACAATCATAGTGATGAAATCCACCTAGTAAAAACATTTCGAATCAATATAGAGAAATGATGATGAATGCGTCTTATTTCTTTAAAAACTCATCACTGCCAGCCCAACGTAGATTTTTTTTAAGAATATAAAAGGATATAAAATTGAGTCAGATATCCAGTACATATCAAATGAAATAAATAGTCTTAAATTTGTTGAAATAAATTGTATAAAGTTAACATCTGTTTTGCCAAGAAATCACTACAAAAAGTATATGAAAAGGTTTAATGGTAAATTTTTAATGTTTATGCAACTTTACAATTCTCAACCATTTAGGTGTTTATGCAACTTTACAATTCTCAACCATTTACAATTTTTAACATATTGGCTTCTATTTTCAGTTATATTTAATATTTTCTATTCAATAATACACACAAGCCTACTTTTATTAGGATAAATAACAGAAGAATACAAAAAACTTTTACTCTTTAGAGCTTCCCAAATGTACAACTTAATAGCAATCGGCTTATGACGTCCAAAACATAAGTTCACTCAAAATCTCATCTCTACCGTCCTTCCCTTTCGAACTAGTTCTAGTGCTAGTTCCGAAAAAGAGTCTTATTACTTTAGTAAAGGCTAGAATTTCCTATAGTAACGTCCCCTTTCGAAAATGATGGGGAGCAACATCTGGAGAGTGATGTAATGCTTGACAAATAAATTTTCCCAAATAGGGGCAGTCAAATATTTAATAAAATCAGACTAGATAACGTAAATCTTGTTCTAGTCTATAAAAATATAAATATAATTATTTTTCTTATTCATATTGCGCCGAAAATAATTTTTAGGTCCTTTCATCGACTCAAATATAAATAAATAACTGGGTATTAAAATAAAATCTATTAATATAAGACTGCTGTGACAATACCTAATCTTTATCTAGAAAGTGATAAAAGCGTTAAGCTTCTCGGGTACAGTTCTTGAGATATACAGGTTCCTGATGATATTTTCTTTCGCTATAAAGAGCGTATGAAACGTTAATATTGGTTATGTACAGTACCATTATAGCAATTTAGGGGCACCATATTATCCTGGTAATCATTAATACTTCACACAACAAACTTGTTTTGTGATATGACGCGCTGGTGACGTAGTGGTCACACAAATTGATCATCTTAGTAATGAATACGATGGAGCTAAGCTGCAAAATGATCATTGTAAATAATGAAGTTTTCAGTGATACTAGCAGTCGTATACTAACAAGTTCTCGTAAATAATAGTTTTAAGAGAACAACTTAGGTTGAAAGCTTGAAAGTAGAAAGTAGGCCTACCATGAAAACGATTCAATTCAAAATATGTATTTAAACCCAACCGCTTTCTTTTCATGCCATGATGTGTGTTTGAAAAGGACAACGTTATATGAACTATAAATAACTCTGTCTCTTTTACTGTTTTAATGTTTGTAGGACGCATTTCGAACGCTCATTCGGCAATGACTTAAAGTGTGCGTCTTTAAGACGTCATGGTATTTAAAAACAATTTAGTTTACGTCTTCAATTGAGTCGCAATAAGAGTTCATGGTGGGCCTGCAGGTGCTTGGACACCAACATATTGAACGGTTACTTTCAATAAATTGTGCACAAGTGATGCTCAAATCTATGTTAAATTGAAAAGCAGAAAAAGAAAATGAGATAATGTGATATAGAATACTTGGTAATGATGTTGAAAGCAAAGATAAAATTTAAACACGTGAAGTGGTATTTCTTTTTAATATCATGAAACATACATCAACTTATAGGATACATCGCGAGTGTATCTGACAGCCAAGTGATAGTATTAAGTATGGATTATAGCCGGGGTCAACACGGCCCTACGCGCGTATTGAGGGTTGGAAAAAACTTAGTCACTATGTTGAACAACGCAAGTGTATAAAGTAATTGTTGTGGCCATATTTACTTAGATATTAAACATTCAAAAGTAAACACCGAAAATTGACTGGCCCGATGGCGTAAGCGGTAACCCTTCAGCTGTTTGTCATTTTTTGGTTCATCAAATCTAGGTGCATTAATTATAGGTGTATTCATTTAAAACTAGTTTACCCGGAAAACGTTGTTTCGCCAACAATTTTTTTTTAAATATACTCGTATATTGTAAAAAATAAAGTTGACATAAAAAAATAAAATAAAATGTTGCGGGTAGACAACCCTTATCGTTTATGGGTAAGAAACATAGATCGCAGGGATTCTTAGACCTACTAAATATCCAAACAAAAATTAATAAAAATCGGTCAAGCCGTTTCAGAGGACTATGGTAACTAAAATTGTGACACGAGAATTTTATATATAAGATTATAAACATAATATATTTACTAGTTGTACCCATAACACAAGTATTAAGTTACTTTGGGGATGGACGACGGTGTGTGTAATTGTCCCATATAATTATATATGTTTATATACATTGATATAACAAAAACTGTTCTAAATATATTTGCTATAGTCACGATTACTAAGCTAATTAATCTATAAAAATATAAGTAAGTAACTTTTTTGTTTAAATATTAATTCTATCACAGCAATCCTACCCTACCGCGAGGAAGCGAGCCCTCAAACACGCGAGTTCCTCGCCAGGGTCGTGGACGTTCTCCTCGATTTCGTGCAGAAGGTGAACGACAGGAATGAGAAGGTGAGTCTGAGATTAATCACTACCACGCTATCTAAACTATTGCTTTAGATATTAAGAAGTTTATTTTCAGGGAGGTACATCTGCATCTGCACCTATTATTAACCAATATCAAACATAGAAGTATATTTAATTACGTATATCCATACATCGATGCATATAAGCAATCGAAAAGCATACCCTCCCGCTAGTTCAGTCGGTTAAAAATATTTAACTTTCTATAAACTTTTTCCGGTGCAATTGCACCCCCTTGCACCGCCCGTGCCTGTAAAATGCTTTAATTGTTCATGAGGCGGTTTATAAAAAGTACTATTGATTCCTTGACCTACATTGTGAAGGAATCAGTATTTTATAAACTTACAAACATATGTAGATATAAATATTACTATATTTATATAGTATATAAATATTACTATATTTATATAGGTTTTGCTTTTGTACGATTTACAATCAGTTTTCTACAATACGCAACACGTACCAATTACGCATAGCCATGTCCTTTCTCCGGCCTGCAGGCCTACCATGAACTCTTATTGCAACTCAATTGAAGACGTAAACGAAATTGTTATGCTTTTTCATACCATGACGTCTTAAAGACGCACACTTTAAGTCGTTGCCGAATGTGCGTTCGGAATTCGTCCTAAGAACATGTGAGTCAATGAGACAGAGTTATCTATAGTTCATATAACGTTATCCTTTTCAAACATTACGACCCTAATGCAATTCACACTTCATAGTACGAATAGGAAGCGGTTCGCGGTCGTCGTTTACGTCTTCAATTGAGTCGCAATAAGAGTTCATGGTAGGCCTGCTGGTTGCCTGGGAGAGATCGCTATTAAGCAATATGACCGCCAGATTGTACATTTTTTATAATTTGTTCTATGCTCATTTTTGTGATGTACAATAAAAGTATAATTCAGTCATTCAAATTGTTTTTCTGACTTTATCACCAACAGTGAGACAGAAAACTGTTAAACGATTTTAAAAGCGATTTCATTAATAGATCCTGGAGTTTAAGATGCCAGAAGAAATGCAGAAGCAGCTGGACCTTGCTCTCCCGGAGGACCCTCTCCCTCTTAAACAGCTCCTAGAAGACTGTAAGACGACACTCAAGCATCAAGTTAAAACTGGTGAGTGTATATTGATATCAATCTAGTATGTTATTAATCCTCGTAGTTGACAAATGTTCACCATAAATTTTTGTTTTTAAAACGTTTGCAGGCAATCTTTTGAAACAAATTGTTAAATTCATGAAACTGTGTCTATTCCCTAATTGTACAGATTAAATAGAACACGTATATCATTCTTGTAGGATATAATCCTAGAATAACGATCCAAATTGTTTCTTTTTGGGAAGAACGGAGGTTTTATCTATGAAGAACACACCCAGACTCTAACTAACAAATTCTAAATAGAAAATGTTGGTTCTCGGCGGGAATCGAACCCGCGACCCACGGAGCCGAAGACAGGGTCACTGCCAACTGCGCCAACGGGCCAGTCAGATGACTTTATACAATAAATAAGATTATAAAAAAACCACTATATGGGTTCTAGTGTGGTTTCATTCCTTCTGAAAAAGATATAAGTACATCTAGAGACTTATAAGCTTAGAGTATCAAGTGTAAATAATGGCAGCCATCATTCCGGCACATTTGAACACATAATTGAATTGTTTGATGCGGGGGTACGCTGCAATTTTATAGCCCAGTGTGGCTAATTTTGCGGAAGTTCAATTCTAAATTTAAGATTCATTTTAGGTTCTACTGACCCATTGGCGCAATTGTCGGATCTGCGCAAATGTCAGTGACACTGGCTTCAGCTCTGCGGATCTCGGGTTCGATTCCCGCTGAGGGCCATCATTTTATATTAACAATTTGGTGGTTCTTCGAGTCTGGGTGTATATTTGTATTTAAGTATATATTAAAAATATATATGCATATATATAAATACACGAGTTGTCTGTCACCCTCAACACAAGTATTAAGTTACTTTGGGGACGGACAGCCGCGTATGTAGTCTCATTTTTTTATTTATTATTATTATAGTTTATATTCAGTTCGGCTGTTTTTTAAAATAGTTCATAGCTCATAGTTTAAGTATAGAAACCGGCTATACTCATACCCTTATAACGGATGATCCTGACAAGTTTCGAGCTCATCTGGGGCCCTTATCCATGGGTTCTTTATACGGAGTTGTAGCGGCGTGAACAGACCTCGATAACGCCGGTTTAAGCTATAAATATAATTCATGATATTGAAAAACAAAGGTTGGTGCTGGAACTGGCGAGTAAGTTGATCGTTTAGTCTCAGACAAGAGACTTGTACAAATTTCTTCTTTACTCCTACTATAAAACATCTATATTCACTAAGAAAGATCGAAAATTGTTTTGCGCATGTAAGTGTACTCGGTGGAGCAAGGGGGTCCCATTGTGGAATTACGTGCTTGACGAAGCATGTGCTAATCGCTCGCAGCTATACGGGCCCTTCTGATTTCGAAAAACGAAACGGAAAAGTTTTTCATCTGCTTTGTCTTTTGAATTCTCTCTTTGAAATGTACAATACATCTTTTTACAAAAAAATTTGCTTTGTACACTTGGATAGTATACGATTTTTAAAATTTATTTATTATACAAATGTACTGATTTAACTACACTTTTGAATAGACAAAGAACTAAAATTATAATATATTTTAAAGTAATCAAATTTACAAATTGCTCTATTCTTTATTTTTATTTATACCAATACAGTGTTACCTGACAATTCGAAAGTAATAAGAAATGATGTTTTAATTAAATAATTAGTTTATCTAAAAATTTTAATTGTTTAATCCTCTTATTATAATATTTGTTTATTATTTATTTATTTATTTTTGATAGAGTAATTTCTTAAGGATTTTTATAATTAATATATTATCTTTTTAAGTCTGTTTCTATCAATATAACAGAACTAACTACTTTGCTATAATCCGCACGGGTTAAGTGAATGCATGCAAAGCCAATGTGTATGAAGCAGGCAAAATCTACGCACCTTATACATGCAGGACCAGCCACCACATGCACCCCAAGGCGCAATTCACCAGCAACAACGCACACAAAAGCAGCACACACACCCACCACCACAATCTCGACGATCGTTTCGCCCCGTGTTGCTGGTGAATTGCGCCTTGGTGTGCATGTGGTGACTGGTCCTGCATGTATAAGGTGCGTAGATTTTGCCTGCTTCATACACATTGGCTTTGCATGCATTCACTTAACCCGTGCGGATTATAGCAAAGTAGTTAGTTCTGTTATATTGCTTGTAATATGGAATTCCGCAAAGTAACGCCTGCTTCTATAAATCAAGTCTGTTTCTAATATACATATAAAAAATAAATAAGTATAATAAAAGGCAGTACTTTTAAAATTAATTAATCTAAAAGTAAATTTATATCAGCATTCACCCCAGGCTTTTAAATAAAAACAATAAACGCGTAATCCGTGTTATAAAACGTATTATAAAACCTGCCCTGATTTACACCGAGTGCCCCGATATTACGCAAATCATGGGTTTAGGCCACCGCAGTAGGGTAACCAGGCATATCGTCATTCCTATCTGTTCTAAATCTTGTACACCGCTATATTGTGAGATTAAAGTAAGAAAAAAAATTCCTTTAGTATCAAATTTAATTATTTATGTAAAGTAACTAAAAGGGCAAAAAGTATAAAATTATGTTAATTTATGATCTATTCATATACTAAATTAGTCAATGTTACAAAGATCTGCTACACACATATAGTACGCGGCCATAAATAATGCACATCGAAGCTTAGGGAGAGAAATCGGATAGATTCTGCTTCATAGAACATTGTCTTTGTTGTATAGACTGACGAACCTGTGTGAAACGTCATATACTAACTGAGTGACAGAGTGAGGGACTGGCCAGTTGTAACGTTCTAAAGATCGATGTGCATTATTTATTGCCGTGTACTACACATTTTATCATTCGCTACTACAGTGTGCCGGGAATGTTACAGCAAATGATTTAAATTAAAATATAATATCAAATTGGGTCATATAAAAAAAGGAAGAAAAATAAAGAGAATAAATAAAAAATATATGTAATTGGAGGTTTTGGATGTGTACACTTAAGTTAATTATTGTTTAGTTACCATGCTGTAAAGTAAGCGTATAGGTAACCTCTCAACAATTAAAGTGCGTAAAAGTGAGTTATCCGTCGACCGCAATATTCATATACACCTTACAGTAAGCCCCCTACGGTTAGAGAATGCGAATTACCATAGTTTGATGGATCATCCTTTCAAATCCAGGTTATAGATTGATTTTATGGACTCCATTGTTGGAGAAAGAGTGGGTCCATTGTTGAGACTGATAAGATTTTTTTAAAGATCTCGTAGATTATCGAAGCGCTACCCGCTTTTTTTAGAGCACTTAAGGGAAACTGTAAATATATAACATATGAACAAATGGCGGGTACGATAAGCGTATTATCGTAAATAATTAATTTTCATCAAATTTTATTTCATTGCATTTTATAAATATATAATAAATTATTAATAACGATTTATTAACCGTATATTATTATTAAATATATATGATAAAAAGTGTACAAACAATTTCAAACTAATAACATTTTAATTACTAATCAAATCAAATCAAATCAAAATATTCTTTATTCAAGTAAACTTGTAAACAAGTGCTTTTGAATCGTCAACTTTACTGCTGGTTCGGAAAGCTGTTCCTGCCGAGAAGAGCCAGCAAGAAACTCGGCGGTTGCTCTTTTTAAAATATAAATCTTAGAACTAGTTACATTTATTTATTACTGTCTTGTACAGGGTAGAAGTGCACCTATATCCACACATCCTTATCATCTAAGTAATCTTCAACAGTATAGTAGGCTTTCTGTATCAGCCTCTTTTTAACAGTGTTTTTAAACTGCTGTATGTACTAGCAAACCTAAATACTCGTAAACATGAAGCAATTCTTTCTACAATATTTTGTAATATTATATATCGCAGTCTCAGATGTCAGTGTAGAAAGCTCGATGCTTTTATGGAATAAAACCAATTTCTGAATGCCTACAATGGTGGCTGATTGCTGTCACAATGATAGACGTGTGGCAGGAAATCGTAATTGAACCCTACACCACGCTTTAGTTTAATACAGGCAAAGAATAGACTTATTCATAGATGATACACTATGGACTTATTTATAATCATCAATACGCTTTAAATATTTCAATTTTCATCTCTGCGATATTGACTTTTTTAAAATAATGGTCGGGAACCTAGGAGGCCTAGGTATGAACTATGATAAAGATATTAATATACAAATAATACTTACATATTACATTTTTCTGATCAAATTGCTAATTGTTTATTTTGTGTTCAGGAAATAGATTTTCTATCTTCTTTCATCCTATAGATTTTGTCATATGTTTCTTAACAAAGCGGTTTTGTAGACTTACTCATCATCAGCAAATTCAAATTCAAATTCAAAATATTATTTATTCAAGTAAACTTGTAAACAAGTGCTTTTGAATCGTCAACTTTACTGCTGGTTCGGAAAGCTGTTCCTACCGAGAAGAACCAGCAAGAAACTTGACGGTTGCTCTTTTTAAAATATAAATCTTAGAACTAGTTACATTTATTTATTACTGTCTTGTACAGGGTAGAAGTGCACCTACATCCACACATCCTAGTCATCTAAGTAATCTTCAACAGTATAGTAGGCTTTCTGTATCAGCCTCTTTTTAACCGTGTTTTTAAACTGCTGTAATGGCATGGCCAAAATTGATTTCGGAATTTTATTATATAATCTTATACCCAAACCCACAAACGATTTACGTACTATTGCTAGGCGCAAAGCAGGAGTCGCATCATTCTCTTGCCCTTATCGCACTCTGAGTGGGGTCGGCACAACATGTTACAAACATGTTGTCACACAATTTGGCTACGTATTTTGCGACCGGCCGCCTGCCTGACGTCAACTTACCTTAGTCGCCTTTTACGACACCTCGGTAAGAATTGAGGGTGGTCTATTCTATGCAGCCGGATACCACAAGGCACTTTTGTAGACTTACTATGAGGCGAAATATTTTTCCATTCCTTATATACGACCTAAAATTTTAAGCCATATGCGTCTTTAATTAGTTTGTGGCTGAAGATTATGTTTCCAATCACTTATGACTTTGATACTTTTAAAACAGAAACGAATGCATATGTAAGCAAACACCATTTTTATAACATATGATTCCTTACATAAAGCGAGATCACAGATTGAAATATTTCTACCCAATTTTTTTTATCGCTGATATAAAAGACAACAGCAGTACATCAAAATCTTATCTATTTGAGTACTTTTATATTCCCAACATAAAATGGAATTTCACCAACATAAATAAGGTTTAAAATAGAATGTAAGCTATCAATCAATAAAGCCAGTGATAATGTTTTTGGCAGCTATTTATGCTCGGATGTCCTTTGGGAGGCTCGTGGCGAAAGATAAGTGGGCTTGAAAATATGTTGTATAGACTTGAGGGTGTTTTTTGTTATTCCTTTTTGAGATAACGGTGATATTTTATAGTTTAGTAGATAACCGTTAACTGAAAGCACAAACACAAAATAGCGTGGAGGTTAATGTAGGCTATTATAAAAATTCAACTCCTAAACCGTTAGGCAGCATATCGTTGTTGGCAAATAACGAAGAAACTAATAACTAAGACTTTTTTGTACGGAATAGAGGTTCGATATGGAATTATATATATAATTAATAATATATAATATATATATATATATATATATATATATATATATATTAATAATGTTCAATTTGTTTCATCGGTGCCAGCGTAGAGTTATTATACTAAGTAGAGTCATCATATATGGCTACATTTTATTATTAAACAAAAAAGAACGAAAACGCAAGTAGAGTTCATTGATTAGAATGATATTATGCTAAGATGCTAAGATAAGATTGCTTAATGCTAAGATATAAATTATAGTTTATTTATTTAAAAAAAAGTATACCTACTTTTTTAAAATAAATTTCAGGAATCTTATTAGTATTGCTATATAGTAGGCTTATATTATATCGTTCTGGATTCTAGAACTTACGCTGCTTAATATGCATTTTTTTTAAACTGCCTGCTGCACAATGCCGGGCTAAAAAATCGTAGGAATTCAATATAATCCCCTAGCTATGCCCAGATGGGGTCGCTATTAATTTGGCTCGGTAAGTCAGGTGGAGTAATTCGGAATTAATCTACATTTTAGAGGGCTGGAGGGTTGAAATGGCTTGAATGATTGTTTATTTGGTATGACTGACTTGAATGGGGTCGGTGCAGGAATTTGTGTAGGAAACTTGATTGTGTATTGTTTAATGATTGATTTTTTTATATTTCTTTGGATGAGTTTTGACACAGTAGACCAGGAGTCATCAATTAGTTTCGCTCGGGGTCCGTTTTAAGGAATGAAATGACAATCGTGGTCCGCGCATTTTATTTATAAGAAAAAATATTTATTTAACATTACGTAATAAAGAAAATAACAAAGGTATGACTTTTTTATTGCGGATTATCAGTCTGAAGTTAAGAGTAAAATTGTGCAAGCTATTGATATTAAATCCTGGAGATCTTCAGTAGTAAGTCAAGATCGAAATTTATTCTTAATGAACTCCGTCTTCGAAAATGCACAAATATATAATATGTAATAGTGCAAGTTGCTGTGTTCTCGCGGTCACAAAATGGGTCTGTGTCTCAAAGTATTATTTGTATTTCCTTTATCTATGGATTATCATCTTCATCTTCTGCCCTTATCCTACTCTAAGTGGGGTCGGCACAACATGTTACAAACATGTTGTCATATGATTTGGCTACGTATTTTACGACCATCCGCCTGTCTGACGTTAATTTACCTTAGTCGCTTTTAACGATACCTCAGTAAGAAATGAGGGATGTCTATTCTACTCAGCCGGACACCACACAGCAGATTTAGCTTTTCTGTATATAAGCTATTTATATGTATATTAATAGATTTCTACAAAAGAGGACGGATGGACATAGCCGCTAGATCTCAGAGGTGAAAATCTGTCTGCTGTCAATGTTTTTCGTAAGTACAAAATAATGTTACCCGAATATTACAAAAATAAATCATCCGGTCATCCACTCTTCGAGCCGGATGCAATAGCACGCGCGGTTAAACCAGTTCATTTCTGACCGGATATACGCCTATCTTTCGCGATAACTTCCTTTACAAACAGAATTGCGGATTTTGTATCCATAACTTTGTTCTGTAATATTTATGTGGCTGATATCTATTCATCTTTACATATTATAAAAGTCCCCAAAAGCAGTCTTTCTGTATGTGATTGATTATCTTGAATTCTACTAAACGGATTTTGGTACTGTTTGTTTGATGAAGAGAGTGAAACGATATAGGCTACATGAGATGCAGCCAATATCTGCTAAAAACTGTGGCAAAGCCAATAACGTCCGCCTTCAGAATGTTACATTATATATTTTATTACTGTATATTATGCGCGTGTGTGTGTGACAAGAAAAGAAGATATTGGTGATTGTGATTGTAAATTATGACCTTATGCTGTGGGAAATTAAGTATTAAAATAAGTTTGAATGTATAGTGATCTAAAAATTAACCATCGTTTTATCAACTTATTCATAAACACTACTGGAGTTATTTATAATATTACTCGTACTATGGTAAAAACAACCACCTTACTAAGTTTTTTTTAAAATTTATTTATTTAAGGAAAACAAACAGTGTAATAAATCTAAAAAATTAAGTTTACAAATAAGACAAATACCAGCAAAGTTTCCACAAATTACTTAACACAAGTAAAAGTAGACATGTTAGCTTTACAAGCATATTACAAAATTCAAAGAAGAATGACAATAAAAAAAATGTTTATATATATACAAATATAACATAATGTATCACTTGAGATATCCCTATTTAGTTTTAACAGTTTTTCCACGAATTAATTTTTTAAATATCTCAAGAGAACACGTTGTAAAATCGATATCGATAGTTGCAAAATTTACGTAGTCTGCTTGTAAACAATTATAAAAAAAATTGCCTATTTTCGATTTTGCCAAGTAGCTGCTGTAGAAGCTAGAATATTTATGCTAGGAGTATTTTAGAAAAAAAACAAATGTGTAGATTGTATGATCAGAATCATAGATACAGAGCGGATATTAAAGAATATAAAACGTGAGGGACACGTGGCAAAACCACTGTCTATTTCCTCGATGTTGGCAGACAAAGTGTCAAATGGGGTCTGCGCGGGCCCCGCGGGAGGGTTTATCGGGCGCCGCAGATGGGGTAACAGTAAACAATATTAAATCAAGCCACGCGGGAATATGAATTAGTTGCATTGTTGGAGATTGGCTGTTTGTGTTGGCTCTCCAGATCGTGGTAGGTTTAATTTAACTTAAGAAGGATGATAGATATAAAATAATTTTAGATTTTAAAGCAAACTTCTTTACGCACGCTTGACTTGGAGAGTAAGATAGTGACTAAAACCTTACGACTTAAGTTTTACTTCGTTTGGACTAAAACCTAACTACTTAGGTTTCACTTCGTGGACACTTAAATCTAACTACTATGATTTCACTTTGTGTGGGCTAAAACCTAACTACTTACGTTGCATTTCGTTTGGACTAAAACCCAATTACTTAGGTTTCGATATGATACGTAACGAGAACGTTAGGAAAAGTGTGATAGGGCGAGGCGAACGGAAGTTTAGAAAGATATACTAAGTCTGTGAAGATAAAAAGAGAGAGAGAGTTATGTTGTTTATATTACTGCATGGATAAGAAAGAGAGATGTGAACACTTTCTTTCTTTGTTTCTATACACTATACAACTCGTTCTCTATAGATATTATACACAAATATATAGTACCTATACATCGTAAGATTCCTTTTATATCTCTGGTTAATTATTGGAATATTAAAAAAACGTAAAGTAACGTCCTGTTCTTAGCCCACTGAGCGAAAGCCTCCTCTCTCCTTTTGGAGATAAGGGTTGGAGCTTAGATGCACTACGTTGCTTCAATGGCGATTGGTAGGTTACACATATCCGCAGAATTCTCTAGAGCTTTGCAGATTTCCTCACAATGTTTTCCTTAACTAAAAAACCTGTGATAACTTACAAATATCAAGTAGGCACATTTAACGGAACACTTATTAGTGCCTAGGATTTGAACCCGTGATCCCCTTGGAGAGAGTCCCATGGTCTCATCTCTTGGCTGTCACGGTCAATTGGAATATGTGCATATCTGAATAAGAGCGGTTTGGTCTAAACACTTGTTTCTGTTTACATGGAGCTGCCTTTTCTAGCAGTGATATACTACAAGGTGGCTACACCCTTTAAATTTTTATTCGTATTTATTTCTCCTCAGGGCACCCCCACTTCTTCAACCAGCTCTCCTGCGGTCTGGATATCATTTCGCTTGCCGGCGAGTGGCTGACAGCCGCAGCTAATACCAACATGTTCACGTACGAGATCGCTCCAGTTTTCATCTTAATGGAGAACGTCGTGCTGAGCAAGATGCGGGATATGATTGGCTGGAAGACAGGCGATTCTATTTTAGCACCAGGTAATATTCCTGAAGCAATATTGAAATAAATCCAAAGCAACGTTTTAGTTAGAGCACTTTTCGGGAAACTTCACGAGTCCAACTTTCAATTTCCTAATATTATTTATGCTGTTTGAAGTACTCACTTGCTTTGCATCCACTACATACTACATCGGCAAGAGGCTCTCAACTGGCCTATTTCCTGATAGAGATGTCAAAACCATAAACATAATCTCACCAATTGATCTTCTCGTCCTTGTATTGGCGATCTTCAATACCGCAAATGAATAACGTGCATATTAAAAGATTTCAGTTAAATGTTATTTTTACATAGTCTATATCAATTTCACCTGTATGCATGTATGCATTTATGTATATTTATTGATATTTATTCAGGCTATTGATCATAAAAATAGTGCGTGCAAACGTGCTAATATCAAAAGTTTTCCGGATATATGCGATTTCCCTGTTAACATCAGAGCAACTTTGTGCTAAGCTGTGGAATGCTAAAGGATTTTCCATAAGTAAGTTTATTATAATGTTGAGAGACCGGCTATACTCACGTCTCATTTTATCGGATGAGCCCGATTAGTTTCAAGCCCATACGGGGCTCTTATTCATGAGCTCTTTAGGCAGCGTTATCGCGGCGGGAACTGCGTGTAGCAGCTCGCTGGGCGCGACTCGTGAGCGGCTTGGGCGGGGGGAGGGACAGTTGCGGCGGTGGTCGCGCGTCTTCTATAACGTCCTGGTCGCTCTGGTCTTCGTCGTTGGATGCACGGAAGAAATTTGTGCATGCGACGCTTAAGGTGTCTGGTTCTAGCAGGCTTTCAGTAGAACTGGTAGTGCCAAAAATAGGTTTCCACGCTGGAGGCAGTGCCCATCCACAGTCCCTATTAAAATTCGAGTGACGGCTAATTTCAATCGCCTCACGTATTTTTCTAGGTACTAGAAATTTTTCCCTAGATAATACGGTAGACTTGTGGAACCTGATGTAGTGATTGGCACCCGAATCGTGGACATGTTCCTCTATGGCTGACCCATTAGTGTCCATATTCTTGACACTACGTATATGTTCTGAAATTCTCGTCAAGATGTTGCGACGAGTTTCACCTATATAATTCTTCCCACAACCACAGGGAATCATATACACACCAGGCACGTTAAGTGGATCTGAATCTTTCGGTGAGCGCAGCAGGCTACGTGTTTGACCAGGACAACCAACAAATTGTTTTAGAAAATGTTAATCATCGGCAGAAATCGAATCCGCGACTCGTGGAGCTGAAGACAGGATCACTACTAACTGGCCAATCGGCCAGTCTTCATTATCTGTGATATGATGATGACGACGGTAGAAGATTGCGATCTTAAAGGCGTCCTTAGGATATACCTGCATAAAAGATATTTCTCAATCTAATAAGACATCTAAATTACTTGTTCGAGGCCTTCAGGATTTTTAAATAGCACCTGTTTGACCCACTAGGTGGCTCCGTGTCCAACCTGTACGCGTTCCTGGCAGCACGCCACCACAAGTTCCCGCAGTACAAGGAGAAGGGTCTTACCAGCATCCCTGGACATCTTGTGATGTTTACTTCCGATCAGGTACGTTGTCACATTCAAATACATAAATAATACGAAAATAATAAGTTAGAAAACAAAGTTATGCAGTGCTAAAGTAGAGTGTAATTTCAAAAATAATTTTAGCCGCGTAACCTCACCATTACAAGATAGATTGAGATTGTAGTGAATCTGTGCTAATGTGATGGTTTGTAGTGCATATTATTAAGATTTGAAATTGTTATTTTGCATTTTTTTATTTACAAATCCTGGACACATACATACATACATTCTCCTGCCCTTATCCCACTCTAAGTGGGGTCGGCACAACATGTTACAACATGTTGTCACATGATTTGGCTACGTATTTTACGACCGGCCGCCTGCCTGACGTCAACTTACCTTAGTCGCCTTTTACGACACCTCGGTAAGAAATGAGGGTGGTCTATTCTATGCATCCGGATACCACACGGCACATACCTTAATCGCCTCTTACGACACCTCGGTAAGAAAGGGGGGTGGTCTATTCTATTCTGCCGGATACCACACGGCGTACAAATCCTGCACGCATAAGGTACGAAAATGGATATTACACTGTACTATTAGCATTACATAGAATTTCTCAAATCGCGAACTATGTTAAAAATATAATTATTAATTCTTTTATGGTAGTAACGTCATAAAGTAACGTCTAATAATGTAAATTACAAAGATAATAATTTATTTTTGTTTATTATTTAAGTATAGAGCTAGAGTTTTCCTGCGATATAAATGTGGATTTATGGAACACATTATTAGGAAAATAAATACAAAATATCGGAAAAAATCACTCAATGCTTGTGTAATTATTAAGTCAAGCTTAGTAATGGTTGTATTGAAATATCCCGTTTTCCTACGGGAATAAGGATGACTAGTGTTTTAAAATATATACTAACGTAATCACGGGAGCGAAAGCTATTTTGTCAAATAGCCACTTTATGGATAAAGCCACTAGAAATATTTGTACAGATAAGCTATGTTCTAATAGGCAATATGGTAATAAAGTTATAAAATGCGCGGATAGTGAAAAAATTTTCGTATTACAAAAAAGAGCCATACGTGGCATCTACAATTTAAGTCCGCGTGATTCCCTGCGAGAGAAGTTTAAGGAAACAGGTATTCTAACATTTGCTTCACAGTATATTTTAAATAACGTAATTTTTGTACATAAAAATATAAAGAATTATAAAACGATAGGTGATGTATATAATAGACAAAGTAGGAACCGACATAAGCTTGCGACTCCTGCTTTGCGCCTAGCAAAAGTACGTAAATCGTTTGTGGGTTTGGGTATAAGATTCTATAATAAAATTCCGAAATCAATTTTGGTCATGCCATTACAGCAGTTTAAAAACACTGTTAAAAAGAGGCTGATACAGAAAGCCTACTATACTGTTGAAGATTACTTAGATGATAAGGATGTGTGGATATAGGTGCGCTTCTACCCTGTACAAGACAGTAATAAATAAATGTAACTAGTTCTAAGATTTATATTTTAAAAAGAGCAACCGCCGAGTTTCTTGCTGGTTCTTCTCGGCAGGAACAGCTTTCCGAACCAGCAGTAAAGTTGACGATTCAAAAGCACTTGTTTACAAGTTTACTTGAATAAAGAATATTTTGATTCGGTTTGATTTGAAGGGTTTTATGTGTGCAGTGCCATTACTCTGTGAAGTCCTGCGCTTCTGTGTGTGGTTTGGGCACCGACTTCTGTGTGTGTGTGCCTTCCGATGAACGTGGTCGCATGCTGCCCAGCGAACTGGAGCGACTCGTTAGGTATCACCGTGATAGGGGACACGTGAGTATCTTACGAACACTTAATAGTACTTCAGTAACGTATGTAACTTCTCGTACTTAAGAACTTATCTGTCTCTACTTAACGTATTAACTTCGGGGTCTAGTAGGTAATGAAATAGTTTGTGCAAAATCATAACCTACAATATACAATTAAGTTACAATTGTAGTAAAATATATATGGGTTAAAAAAATTCCCGTTTTTTCTTCGGGAACAGAAATAAACAATATACTCGCAGTACATAATTGAGCTGTGATTATTAATAGTGGCAGTAAATATTTTAATAGTAGTTTCCATCAAAAATTACCTTCTAGTATTAATATAATTTTCTTTTTTTTTAATATAAATTATTTTGTAGCTACCTTTTTTACGATAAGGCTGTACTCGCCTTAAAAAGTGTTTTAGTCGGAATTTGCCTTATGATAAAGTGTACTAATTAGTATATATGTGTAAAATGTTATAATATAATAATGCTTATCTGACTCTTTCTCCTTAAAATAAATTGTGGATATTTTAAGACTGAAGTCGCAGTTATTACTAATTTGTCAACTATAGTTTGTCAAATCACGAGGTATAGGTCAGCTCTAACGGGAAGACATTGTTGTGTCCTTGGCCCATAATAAATTTAATCGTAAAATAGATATTTATTCACTTTCATTAACAAGAGGTAAGAGTATTCTTACAAATTGGCTAAAAGAAAAAACGTATTCCGAAACTGAGGATCTCCTTAAAATAAATATTTAATGCACTCATGTAACGACGTACACAACAACTACATATACACTCACACATACTTTATCTCTCTCCCTCTCTCACACTCACATATTTATATTCCGGATACGGAACCTAACGCAATCACACACACATATACGAAATTTTCGTTCTCAAGACTCGGATATAAGATATTATATCTGACTTATAGCAACAAATTTTCTTAATTTTAGATTATTGCATGATAAAAATTAATTCGCAATTGTAACAAGTTATTTTAATTTTAATAATTAGTGTTTTTTGTACGTATTGTACTATTTTGGGAAGGGAACAGGGCGGCCTAGTGCGAGCATATTCAGAACCGATTTATGCGGACAGCCACTGGGTGTCCGTGGTTCATGCGGAACGTTGACCTCCATAGAGACCTCGATCTCCATTACTCTACCATTACTCGCCTCTTTAAACGTTTTTCGAAATCTTACTTCGAGAAATCTGAGGTACACTCGAACCCTCTTATTTCAGTTGCTTCTACCTACATCCCAGTTAGGTCCGACCATCGAAATATAGGCGTCCAAAAAGCGTCCTGTATGACCCCGACGATCAAATAACGATCGCCAACACAGATACACGTAATACACACACACAGCGTCTTCGCCGGCGAAGACGAGGTCCCAGTTTTCTGACGTCGGTTGGTCGTGGCTTCTTGCCACCCTTCCGACGCCGCAATGACTAATCTAAGTCATACCATCAACCCTCCACTACACGTCGCCCTAAGCCGTGGTCCGGCCTCACAGGAGGCACCCTTAGGACGACGTTCCCCGACTTAAGTAGAGCTTCTGCGCTCTACTCCCTGCATTTCGCAACTTCGACGATGCTTCTGCGCTCGCCCGTCCCGCCCGGCGACGCTGTAAAAGCCATTAGGGCTGACAGCATACAGTCAGTTCGAAAAAAAAAATTGATTTCATTTATAATGCAATTATGAAATTTAAATTAATAAATAAAATTTAATAATAATTAAATTTAATAGGTCCCATTCTTCGTGAACGCCACATCGGGAACTACTGTGCTGGGCGCTTTCGACCCGCTGATGGAAATCGCTGACATTTGCCAGAAGTACGACATGTGGATGCATGTCGATGTAAGTATGGTTGCAAAATGATACTCAAACAGTGATTCTGCTAATAATTTTGTTTATTTCTTATCATTATTCCAATAAGGTATGCTATTATTTCAAATAAAAAAATCTGCAGCAACGCATTGCCGGAATGAGTTTAATAAAAATGTGTAATATAGATATGAAATTTGAATTTGAATTTATTTCTGATGATATAGCTTAAAATTCCATTTAAAAAGTATTAAACATCACTTTTTTGTATTTTTTTTCAATGAATATTTTAGGAAAATTACTTAGAACCGACACATTTAGGTATGATAGCCAAATTTATATTAAATTGTTAATTTATATTGTTCGCAAATTTGAAATCTGAAGCTAGGATAACGTTATGGGTAAATTTCTACTCTGATATTAGATAATTTATTAGAATTAAAATTGAATTATCTAATGATATGTATACTTATATCTATTTGCCAATTTTTTTTCTATTCGTGAACTGAAATTTAATATCCGCTGGATCCATGCGGTACAAGATCGTTCAGTTTGGAGATCCTGTAAGCCTCCGTCTTTGTCCAGTAGGCCTACCATGAATTCTTATTGCGATAGATAGATAGATAGAAATTCTTTATTGCACACACATTACATTACACAAATTACATATAGAAAGAAACTTAAATACAGAAAGATACGGCGTGCAAAGGCGGTCTTATTGCTAAAAGCAATCTCTACCAGACAACCTTTGAAGAAAGAAGAAATTGTAACATAACATGAGATAGGTGCATCAACAAGAAAAGGAATAATAGCTATGAATATCAATACATATAAAAAAAATATATACATACATATATATAATAAATACACCGATACACATAAATATAAATAAATAGATTAATATATACATGTCTAATATATAATATTACCACTACTATTATTAATAGATAACAACACAATTTAATTTTATAAACAGCCCGTAGAGAGGTATCTAATGTTGCTTTAAACGTTTTTTGAAAATGGTCACAGATTTTGAATTTCGCACATACAAGGGAAGCGCGTTCCATAAATTTACTGCTGTAATGGTATACGACTTATTGTAAAACCTGGTGTGGCTAGAAGGCATTTTAAGTTTATTATCAGAGCGGGAGCGGAGATTGAGGTGAAGGTTACTATTGGAACCGAGAAAACTAAACCGTTTCTTAAGGTAACAAAGAGTGTGAGGTGTATAAAGGATAGAAAAGAGAAGAGAAAGAGTATGGAAGTTGCGACTCAATTGAAGACGTAAATGACGACCGCGAACCGCTTCCTTTTCGTACCATGAAGTGTGAATTGCATTGGGGTCGTAATGTTTGAAAAGGATAACGGTATATGAAGTATAGATAACTCTGTCTCTTTTACTCACATGCTCTTAGGACGAATCCCCGCTCATTCGGCAACGACTTAAAGTATGCGTCTTTAAGACGTCATGGTACGAAATAGCAAAACAATTTACGGTTTTAATTGAGTCGCAATAAGAGTTCATGGTAGGCCTGCAGTAGTGGACCCCCATCGGTTGAACGAGAGAGAGAGAGAGAGAGAGATCTATGATCAGCAAATTTCAATTTCCTGCAGGCTGCTTGGGGAGGTGGGTTGCTGTTCTCCAAAAAGTATCGCCATCCCCGTCTTACTGGTATCGAAAGGTAAGTACATAGTTCTAAGATATTCTCTAATGTTATTATCGGTCAGTCCTTTTCTTCTGTTCAATGGGTTTTCTAAATAGGGCTATGAGTTGCCGAAAGACAGAAAAAGTCCAAAAAGTCCCTGCTATCCACCATAGTGCGAATTATAATTATTTTTTATCGAAAATTTTACAATATAAGTATAGGAAAATAAAGTGATCATGAAACAATTTAATGAAAAATAAAGATGTCTTAGGAGTTCTTTCGAAATTCCCGACAGTGTCGGAATATTGGAAACCATCAGGAATGGCAGCTTTAATGTTGAACAGGGCGTATTAATCCCATCTTCCCGCCATTAGCCTCTATCAATCATTACTGTTAAATACCGCCGTCGGGGGCGGGGGTGCAAATGCTTCAGGCGGGGGTAGCGGAGCGAGTGACAAGGCCGCAGGGTTGCCTGCTATTTTAACTACCAGGCGAATAATGTCTGAATTTAAATTCATGGGTTTTTTTTAATGATAAAAATTAATAATCTAGTTTTCACGTCGATTTCAGTCAGTCAGTTTTTACAAAGATTCGAGAGTTCAACTCCGGATAACCTTCTGAGTTTGCTGCAAAATCTAAAATCAAAAAAGAGGGCTACTGCTTTTCCACTTCGAAGCAAAGACCATCTTTTTTGAAGTAGGACTGAAGTTTATTAAACCCATCACGATAATTCGCATTGAATTATCGTTGTTAGTATCTGACGTGAGGATTAGTATGGTGCAGCTGCCATTTAAATTCATAGAGTTTTAAATTATTAAATGTTTTATTTGATCCTACGGTAGGCGAACCTAGAGGTAGGATTACCTTTTGTTACCTATTAATCTGGTAATATATGGAGGCATGATCGTCAGTCACACATAATAAATCGTCCATCACACGTAGCCCCGGTAGGCTAGAAAACAAAGAAGTTACTGAATATTTACAAAAAATACCGTGCGCCATAGAGGTTGCCCAAAAGTAGATCTTAAAAGTGCTGTTGATAGCCAGCCCTAGTTCACGGATTACGTCGAATCTGTGAGTATTCGCACATCACTTTAGTTTGAGCCTCTGAACTCTGACACTTCCTGTATTTGTTTTTCATTCCGGTACAGTGCATCGGAATCGATGAAAGCTTAGTACTTGGGCGATGTGCTGTGTTTTGGTAACAAAACTTATCCCATAAAATAATTATAATCTTAATTAACTTGTGAGAAAGAAAGATATAGTCTTGCACAATCGATTTATTTCGCATTTGCATTTTCATATAGTCACGTTTAAATGTGTTCGTGCATCGCAATGTAAAAATAAACAAAATAAAATCGAACCATAATTGCGAATTTTTAATTAATGATAGCGATCGACTTTAATTAACTTATACATGCCGTTTTTTATCTGTATAATTCTTGTCAAATACTATACCAAAATACGCTTACTCTTTTATTTCTGCTCCTTCAATTTCCTTCATTCTAATGTAATTATAATAGAATAACAATAATAACATCGTTAAAAAATTAGTTTGAGGTAACATTTTTATTCATTGTTGTTAAAGTTAAAGATATACTTTTTTGATCATTTAAAAAGAAATAGCGAAATTGTTCTATTAATTAGATAACGGAGCTTACATTGCGATGCCACATTTTCAACGTCTTAATCGAGCACCAACAGCAATAGTATAAAAGCTACTGCGTTCCCTTGTGTCGAGTGAATTTGTGTCTAATTTAAATCTAAAGTGTATACTCTTGTCAAAGTATGTCCTGTATTGACACAGTTGTAGTCTCCCGCCCGCCTTTCACGCTAATCCCTGCATTCTGAAAGGGCGTTTTGGCCGTCTATTACACAGGATGTTGTAGGTAGTTCTATATCGGTATTTTTGTAATCGTACTAACGTGTATTTATTTTGAGTATAATATAAATATAAATATAGGGGGACACTTACCAACATGGTCGTCCATCCCCAAAGTAAGTAACTTTATACTTCTGTTATGGCTGACGGACAACTGGTAAATATATACATATATAATTTTAAATACATACTTAAATACAAATATACACCCAGGCTCGAAGAACCAACAGATTGTTTATAGAAAATGTTGGGCCTCGGTGGGAATCGAACCCACGACCCGCGGAGCTGTAGCTGTAGCGGTAGGGTCACTACCCACTGCGCTAACGGACCAGTCAAGTTATATTTGCTTAAGGGTGGATTAATAAGCGTGCGTGACACAAAAATTGATAATTTCGTCTGTATATCACACAGGAAGTCCTGACGGTTTAACTATTTTCGGCAGATGGACCAAACAGGATTGACACCCACTAACAAATTAAACAATTTTGGCCATGCCATTACAGCAGTTTAAAACCACTGTTAAAAAGAGGCTGATACAGAAAGCCTACTATACTGTTTAAGTATACTTAGATGATAAGGATGTGTGGATATAGGTGCACTTCTACCCTGTACAAGACAGTAATAAATAAATGTAACTAGTTCTAAGATTTATATTTTAAAAAGAGCAACCGCCGAGTTTCTTGCTGGCTCTTCTCGGTAGGAACAGCTTTCCGAACCAGCAGTAAAGTTGACGATTCAAAAGCACTTGTTTACAAGTTTACTTGAATAAAGAATATTTTAAATTTGAATGAATATTCGCAAGAGCTCGTAAAAGTCTATTTTGAATGCGCTATAACTACTTACCAATTCTACACTTTAGCTTCAAAAAAATACATACATTTACTTTGAATCGCCGCATATATATTTTTGTATTGAACTCCGTGGACTCTGGCGATATCTAATGAAAATCTTTGTTCTACTAGTTACTACTTCAAATACAGCGATTTCAGTTAAACGTATCCCAATTACCCGCCTTTATTGCAAACGTCAGCCCCAAATGTATCTCATATTGCCAGTAAACCATTAGTATACACATCTTACCAGGTGGAAGTAGCATTATTAGTACTCTTTGGTTGATATAAGGCTTATAGCTGCTGGTAATAATTATCCGTAGAATAGACGTATATCAAGCTGTGGAAGTACGTCATAGAGGTCAAGGAGAGAACCAAGAGAAGGAGAACAACCAACTACCAAGGAATGGAATGTATGTTTAAGATCGTTGTTCCTTGGAACTTTCAATCTCTCTCCTTAAGGAGGAATTGAAATAAGGAGGAGTTAAATGAGCTCCTTAAGAAAATTCGAAGTATCGGGACCTTTGTAGCGTGCTGGATAAACGCTGCAAATGAAGTTATATTCTGTCATATATTGTTATGAGCCAAATAGAAAACTAAATTTTACTTTGATTTCGCTGTAATGATTGAAATTGTAATTTTTTTACCTTACTTTTTAATGTTTCCACAGATCATTTTGCTTAGCGAATCCCATGCGGTATGATACTCGGTCATTATTGATAAACGAGCAGTGCAACTATGCCGCTTTGTTTTTTACCCTCCGAGAGTTTTAATTGATTGTACCCTGTGTGCACCCTGTATTACGCACTCCAGACGAGGAAAAATCTTTTCTGGCGACCTCAATGGCATGTTAGTAATTACTTCTTCAATGCGCAAGATGTTCAGGATTTATCTTTTTTATAAATCAATATGTGGGACAACTACACGTACGGTCTTATGCAATCAAAGAGTTAAATTGACCTGTTGCTGGATGTAGCAGTGATCAGCCTTCATTTCCGGAGGTTGCGGGATCGATTCCCAATATTTTCTATTTACAATTTGTTAGTTCTTCCAGTCTGGGTATATTTGTATATTTAAGTATTTATTTGACCCGTTGTGACACCCATTACACAAGTATTAACTTACTTTAATGACGGCCGAAGGTGTGTGTGTAATTTTTGTCATCATCATTCTCCTGCCCTTATCCCACTCTAAGTGGGGTCGGCACATGTTACAAACATGTTGTCACATGATTTGGCTACGTATTTTCCGATCGGCCGCCTACCTGAAGTCAACTTACCTTAGTCGCCTTTTACGACACCTCGGTAAGAAATGAGGGTGGTCTATTCTATGCAGCCAGATACCACACGGCACATACCTTAGTCGCCTCTTACGACACCTCGGTAAGAAAGGAGTGTGGTCTATTCTATTCTGCCGGATACCACACGGCGTTGTGTAATATATACTATTTATTTGTTCAGCCGAATATAGTTTTTATGTATATGATTTATTTAAGTTACCAGTTGAAGAGACACATTCGAATATCCAGGGTGGTGTTATCTATCTCGTACTATGCAAATGACATGGGACATTCCTGTTTCAGAGCTGACTCTGTCACCTGGAACCCGCACAAGCTGATGGGAACTCTTCTCCAGTGCTCCACCGTACATTTCAAATACGAGGTAAGTTGTCTTAGCTTCCCACTATACACATTATGAGGGAACAGATTTAATTTAAATCATTTTATGGTCATCGTGCAAGTGTCCAAACGATCGTCCGTATTACTATTATATATAGGTATTATTGTATAATACATATGTACCTTTTGATGCGTTACCATAAACTGACAATTCCTGAGTTGTAGGCGGTCGTAAAGTCACGTTGTAGCTTAATTTGTCACAGAACTTTAGGTAAAAGGTTTCGGTTCTTAATAATTTTTTTCAAATTTTGCCACCCGTTCGAAATATGTACTTAAATGGAACGCGTATGAATTTATATACAAATTATAATAATCGTAAATTTTAGTTATTGCATAAGATGGCAATAACATAAAGCTATTATTTATAAGAATTTTTAATTCTTCTTCTTCTTCTTCTTCGTCAACCGATGGACGTCCACTGCTGGACATAGGTCTCTTCACGGGATCTCCACACCACACGATCTTGCGCCGCTTGGATCCAGCGGCTCCCCGCGACCTTTTTGAGGTCGTCTGTCCACCTCGTTGGGGGCCTGCCGACGCTGCGCTTTCCGGTGTGGGGTCGCCATTCTAACACCTTGAGACCCCAACGTCCATCGGTTCTCCGCACTATGTGCCCCGCCCATCGCCACTTCAGCTTCGCGACACGCTGAGCTATGTCGGTGACTCTAGTTCTTCTACGGATCTCCTCATTTCTGATTTGATCACGTAGAGAAACCCCGAGCATAGCTCGCTCCATCGCCCGTTGAGTGACTCTGAGCTTTCTTATGAGGCCCATAGTCAGCGACCATGTTTCGGATCCATAGGTTAGCACTGGCAACACGCACTGTTCGAAAACCTTGGTCTTCAGGCACTGAGGTATCTTGGACGAAAAGATCTCGCGTAGCTTCCCGAACGCTGCCCATCCGAGTTGGATTCGGCGACTAACCTCTTTCTCGAAATTGGACCTACCCAGCTGGACTGTATGTCCCAGGTATATATATTCGTCTACAATTTCGAGTGCAGAGTTCTCAACGATGACTGGGTGGAGCGGAACATGCGAGTTTGACATAATTTTCGTCTTACTCATGTTCATTTTGAGGCCCACCTGTTGAGATACTCTGCTGAGGTCGTCGAGCATTGTGTTAAGGTCCTCCAGAGACTCTGCCATAACGACTATGTCGTCGGCAAATCTAAGGTGAGTGATGTACTCGCCGTTGATGTTGATGCCGTATCCGTTCCAATCCAAGAGCTTAAAGACATCCTCCAATGCAGCGGTAAACAGCTTCGGAGAGATGACATCTCCCTGTCGCACACCTCGCCGCATTTGGATTGGTCTCGTAGTTTTGTCTTGGATACGGACAGACATTGTGGCGTTTTCATACAAACACTTCAACACTTGGACGTACCGATAGTCGATTCGGCATCTCTGGAGCGATCTTAACACAGCCCATGTTTCCACCGAATCGAAGGCCTTCTCATAGTCCACGAACGCCAAGCAAAGTGGCTGGTTATACTCCTCGGTCTTCTGTATAACCTGCCGCAGCGTGAATACGTGGTCTATGGTACTATAGCCTTTTCGGAAACCGGCTTGTTCGGGAGGCTGGAAGTCGTCGAACCTACGAGCGAGACGGTTCGTTATGACTCTCGAAAACAACTTATAAACATGATTCAGCAGCGCGATGGGTCTATAATTCTTCAATAGGGTGTTATCACCTTTCTTGAAGAAAAGAACCACCACGCTCCTGTACCATGCTTCCGGCAGAGTTCCTTCGTGAATGACGGAATTGAACAGTCGCTGAAGGACTTTAAGTACCGGTTTACCACCCGCCTTCAGGAGTTCGGTTGTGATTCCGTCGTCACCTGGAGCCTTGTTGTTCTTGAGTTGTTTGAGAGCCATACTAATCTCGTAAAGGCTGACGTCCGGGATATCTTCGGTGTAGTGTCGGGTCAACTTGGCTCGAGGATCTTTTGCCAAATTGACAACAGGCTGTTGTGTTGAGGTGTATAACTGCCCATAGAACATCTCAACCTCTCTCAAAATCTCAGGTCGAGACGAAATGATACTACCAGTATAATTTTTAATTAAGAAGAATGTTTTGGAAACAAAATGTCCTAGCCATGCAATAAAGTTAGCAAGGTTATATACCGAGAGGTCACAAACAGCTTGTGATACCAGCGTCGCGACTCAGCAGAGTTACCAACTCATTTGTTGGTCTCGCTATTCGCTTTTATAATAAAATTCCTCAATCCATTCTAGACCAGTGTACAGAAAGATTTCAATTAAGTATAAAAAATATACTTATACATAAGGCATATTACAAAATTGAAGATTATTTGGATGATAAGAAAGCCTGTATTAGAAAATCCTTTCAGCTTCATACAAGACAGCGGTTTAATATTGTATGATTGAAAATATTTAAAAGATTGACCGCCGAGTTTCTTGCTGGTTCTTCTCGTTAAGAGCAACATTCCGAACCAGTTGTAGCTTCATTAATTATATTGATGCTTGACGATTCAAAAGTGCCTGAAATGGTTTATTTGAATAAAGATTATTTTGATTTAATTTGATTTGATATTAGTCTATAAGGTTAACAATTCAAAAGTACTTTTAATAGTCTATTGGAACAATGTGAATCTGTTCGTTCGTGGATTGCGAGTTTTAAAGACCTTATTTTAATTTTCTGAGTGAGGGAGTGATTTGAATATAACAACATTATCATATTTATTACTTGGCATGATGCTTTATAATATCAAGGTAACAAACAGAGTAACGGATGAGCAAATATCTGACTTGGTAGATAGCCGGACCCCTTTCTAACTCTGCATATCAATTTGTTGACACATCTTATCTCGAAATCCCAGAACTCGCCTGTCAGCGAAGTTATTTTTCAATAAAATGTTCTGTACAAAAGGAATTATACAATTATTCAAGATAAGTTAAATGTAAAATTATATAAAAGAAGTTGTGATAGATTACGTAAACATTATGCGCTTCAGAACATGCGTAATTAGCCAGCAATTTGTCTTTTTTTTGTAAACACTTAATGAACCTGATAAGAATATGAAACACACTTTTCGTATTTTATTTATTTTCCTTTGAATTCGACAATCTCTTGTGCATCTCTTCCTTAATCAGAATTTGTTCAAACTAGATGCTGCTACTGCTCTATCCACCCATACAACTCTCTCTTTCCAAAAATCTCATTGTATTCCTCGTTCCAAAAGACGATATCGCTTTTGTTTTTCCTATTTTACTTTTTTTTAAACCAATATGCTTCTCAAAATGCTAAAGATAATGTTTATTTTTCATTTTATATCAAACCTTGTACTATTGTATTTCGAGGGTTCTGACTGGGCATCGATGGGTTTTCTATTCAAACCTATATACGTACTTAATTGATATTAACGATTCATCACGCGCTTTACGAAAAAACAATATTGCTAAGAAACCTGCATAGCTTTAAAGAATTTTTGGAATATGTAAACTAAACTATGAGAAAAAAGAACTATAAAAATTAAACTGTTCAATTCAGGTGCTCGACAAGACTCCAACCTTTCTTTTTGGTTAATCTGAGGTTTTACTAAGTACTGAGTTAATTACTATTAACTAATAGTGGATGTTTAAAATACTACGTCGTTTTTAATACTTTTCCAATATTTCAAAAACCTTAATATTGGTAGGTGCCTTATATGGAACGCATCAAGGTATTTTTTTTATTAATGTCTATTATTTTGAGTCTAGAACTTAAATAAAAGTAATATGCAACAACGAACGTCGACCGCGCCAAATTGAAATTGCGTAGCTTGACTTGCGTTTTATGTATTCACAGATTAAATCTTATTATCAGGACAAAAGGATGATTTTCTTTTGGGTCCAAATACAAACAGATATGCCGTCCACGTCAACCCAATATGCTGAACAATCAATCTTAACAAGCCCCGCCCTCGCGGTAAACTTTGTTAACTAGGGATGGGGTAAATGCAATCGATTAGTTTTTTAAATTATATAAAGTAAAGTAAAGTAAAGTAACAGCCTGTTACTATGCCCACTGCTGGGCTAAGGCCTCCTCTCTCCGTTTTTGGAGAGAAGGGTTGGAGCTAAGACCTACCACGCTGCTCCAATGCGGATTGGTAGGTTACACATATCCCTAGATTCTGTAGAGATATGCAGGTTTCCTCACGATGTTTTCCTTCACCGAAAAGCGTGCGATAAATTGCAATTATCAATTAGACACATAAATTTTAATAGAAAAACTCATTGGTGCCTGCCCGGGGTTTGAACCTATGTCGTCTCAAGAGAGTCGCACGGTCTCACCGCTAGGCTATCACAGCTTATTATATATCTTTTATTAAAATTATATATCTTTTATTAAAATATTAATAGGGATTACAATCTCTATAAATATTTTTGCGGATATTAAAAAATATAATAATACACTAATAGAGTTTTTACATAGTCTTGTCTTCAACCACCCATCATTTTGGTTTATCAAGAACGATTAAAACAGGCCCACTATCAGAATATTTTATTGTTTATCTTTAGGACTTCTTCTGTCCACATTTATAACTTCTACAAATAGTTTATCCCAGTTTGAAAGATAGCATTGGGTGCGTTCTGCATAACTCATATATTATTTAATATGTTTAGATTAAACTCAATACGTGGTAGAATTATATCACGTCAATTCGTAATTAAATACTGGTAAGTATAAGTCAGGTATTGCTGTATTAGAGTCTCGTCTCAGTACCTCTTTTAAATTTTCAGCTTTTATCGAGACTAACTGAGAACTTACTCATGTATATCTCACGAAATGGTAACCATTTGTGAAATTTGACTCCAAGTAGCAAAATCATTACTGCTAATCTTACTAAGTCTGCAAAATGTGTTAATTATTGCCAAGATTTTTCATGGGCATCAAATACAACAAAAGATAAAGTAAGTGAATGCATTTGATTGAACGGAATAGAATTTTACTAAACGTTGAACTGTTGGATGAGATTTAATCTTCATGGGGCTAAGGAGGAATAAAATTATTTCAAAAGATCATCCTTTATTATCCATTTTTTAAATATGTTAGATATATAGCTTCATTATATAAAGATATTATACCGGCAGATATGGTTGCTTGTCAGAACATTTTATATGGTCATGGACATGACAAAAATCATAATCTAACTAATCAACCTTTCTTCATTCTTTGAAAATTCTGATTGACATAATTAAATACGACATAAGTTGAACTGTGTTTCTAAATATATAATATATAGTATAGCAATTTTCAGGTTTTTTCCCTCTTCTAATCAGTCTTTTGGTCTAACAATATTTATTACGCGACATAACTGAAATAAAGCAAAAATATCGATATCGTAAACGATTATTATTCCCATCTCTGCAGCCTGACAGCAGCACGCGCCACTTTTAATTAAATTCCACTGCCGACACTTTCTAACATATGTTGCCAATTTAGGTCCTCTTACCCTTTAAATATTCATTCAAAATACAACCTTATTCTGTTGAATTAAAGCTCTAATAGCCTCTCACTAAACTGTCAGTTAATTCCAAGTTACATCGCGTCCGGTTGAATTTTGCAAATTTAATAAAATAATACTTTATTACGTTGTGTTAGAGTTGAGGTTTATGTGATAGACCTGTCCTGGATATTAGTTACAGATTCCAGAGCACGTCTGCATTTGATGGTGTTTTCATGGCGAGTAATTCGAAGTTTATGTTGTGTGTGATTGTGGATATAGGGGGATTTGTAGTGTCTGTCAACAGTGAGAAAGTGAAACTTGCGTATTTCAGCCATTCCCACAACTATATACACTTACGCTATTTAGATATTCCTTTAGAAAAAAAATATGTGTTGATCAAAAGATTAGAGCACGCTATTCTGAATAAGAGTTCAGGGATTCGAATTTCGAGAAGGCCCTGCCAGATTTATAAAAATTTTCTAGTTTAATTGATATTTACAATTTATCAAGCGCTTTACGATATAGAAAACTATTATGAAGAAACCTACGTATCCCTGGGAAATTCTGAAATATTACCGAACTAACCTGCAAAACTCCAATAAAACATAGCTGTTGTATTAGAGTTTCGCAGGTTAATTTTTAAAACTTTTATCAATCTTTAGAGACGTCTTTGCCGTGTCTCTAACTATTTATTAATCCTACTAATCCTACTAATATTATAAATGTGAAAGTTTGTAAGTATGGATGGATGTTTGTTACTCTTTCACGAAAAAACTATTGGAGGGATTTCAATGAAACTTAACAGTTACATAGGTTTTACATCGGAATAACATATAGGCTACAATTTGTAATGATATAATGTAATCTAAAGATACTTGTTAATAAAGTCGGAAAAAATCTGTCCTCAGAGAACTATCTTGGCGTACGCTACATAAACCAATGGACTTACACAAAGATGATGTACCGTAGTTTTATTTGTCTTGAATAGTTCTAAATAATATTCTGCGACAGCATATATCTTTTATGTGGAAGTGACTATGACCAAAATTGTGAATCATAACTTTAATTATATTTGATACTATTTTTACAATGCACATTTTAGTGTACTTATAAAACTGTTATAAAAATCAATAAATTTGTCGCTTTCAGTATTTCATGTAGATAAAGTTTGTTTTTTACAGCAAGTAATTTGGCCGAATAGTTTAAAAGTGATCACGATATGATTGAATTGATCGGAGCGTCATAGAGTGCTTAATATGTGCAGTATTATAATGTGGCAGAGCGAAATTCCATGCGGGCGAAGCCGCGGGCAAAAGCTTGTATTACATATTTTTATATTATTTAATCGGGTAGTTAACTAAGCTGTGATAGCCTAGCGGTGAGACCGTGCGACTCTCTAGAGACGACATAGGTTCAAACCCCGGGCAGGCACCAATGAGTTTCTCTATTAAAACTTATGTGTCTACTTGATAATTGCAATTTATCACACGCTTTCGGTGAAGGAAAACATCCTGAGGAAACCTGCATATCTCTAGAGAATTGTAGGGATATGTATAACCTATCAATCCACATTGGAGCAGCGTGGTAGGTTTTAGCCCCAATCCTTCTCTCCAATAACGGAGAGAGGAGGCAGCAGTGGGCATAGTAACAGGCTGTTACTTTACTTTTATCGGGTAATTCTAAATAGTAAATACATATGGTCTCTCATGGTGAGGCTTTTTTCGTTAATAGACATTGTTTCCGTAAAATGTTTGCACTTCTCAATTTTTTTTTAATGTTTTTCCCAGTTTTTAAATCCTTAGGTAAAATTAAAAAACACCTAACATACCGATGGCCGTTGACGTCAGCGAGCACGTGGTCATTACTCTCGGTTTTTTCTTACTCAAGCCAGTGTTGGCTATGTTTTTATGAATCCAAGCGTCAATTTGTGAAAGCCAGATGAATAGCCGATAAAAAGAAACAAAAACGATAATAATTAAATGTATATATTTTAGTACGCACAGGCCTTTGTGTCGAGCGGCTTTTGAAAAAAAGGGGTTTTATTGCCAAAAATAAATATTTTTAAATAGAAATATTTGAATGTTTCTTTTATATTTTATATCCCTAGAATGTACATGAAATAAGGTTCCTAATAAAAAATAAAAATATGCATGTCATTATTATAATAATTTTATTTTTTCACTCCCAAACATTTCTTAAAAATTAGAAGATAATCAGTTCTCGCGCGCATTGTAAGGTCATTTTCAAAACCTTCTTGTGGACGTAATTACTACCGTAATGACTTAAATCCTTTTATAACATAAAGATAAACTGTTCATAAATAGAATTATATAATTACAAATGTCTAGCCAGAAACAAAATATTGATAAAAAAGGATAAATATCTCACAAAGTAGATTATAACATGTAAATCCATAAGGTTCATTTTCGATCAAATTTGTAGAATATACTGGATATTTATCGTTAAACTAATTCTTTTCTCAAGAAGAAGATGAAATTTCGAACTTACTAACATACAATACAAATACACTTGTCGAACAAACTCTTGTGACAAAACAATTTCTAAATAAACATTTTTTGCTTGCGGCCTCTCGCCGGGTTTGAATTCTTTTGTGTGTGTACACTAGCATATACGGGATGATCTTTTTCGCGAGGGCGACATTAAAATTCTGTTAAAGACAATTTATTTCTCAAAAGAACTCATCGCTCCCCGAATCTTGCAATAAATCTACAATTTCTTTATCCTGAAGATAGAGATAACGACGGCACTTCCTGCGATGCGCAGCTCCCTGCCCCTGCGACGACGTCAGAGACAGTCAGCTCTAGGCTCTTCGATGGTTCCCAAGGCTAAAAGGAACATTGAAGAACATTATAATACAAAAGTTTTACTCTCTCCCTCAACGTGCCTCCTGGCGAGAACACATAAGAGAAGCACGGCACGATATTACCAACACCACCGCTAGGCCCCGCGTTGTTATCCATGGTATTCTTACATTAGAAATTTAACCTACACGGTTAAATATATTCTGATTATATTATGAAATTGTTTTTATAATAAATTATTACATTATTATAAAAATAATCATTTTGCCCCATTTTTATTTAATTATAGAATTAGGCGTTACTTTGCGGAGATCCATAATACAAAAGGAGGTTCGTGCACGTGTTTTTATGAATCCTGCATGTAACGGGTACGAAAAAACGAATAGTCGACTATACATTTACATATATATATATATAACAAAATAATTTTTATTTTTTATATCACTATCAAATTTCAACTGATTTGACCCAGTAGTTAGCTATGACGGACGCACAGACAGACACAAGAGTGATCTATAAGACCAATTGTGTGTTCGTTCCGTTTTTTATTTTGTAGTTCGGAACTCAAAAAATAATTATAAGCACTGAACATTCATAAAGTAATAATAAAAATATACCAAAAAATTAAAACATCTAAGTAAAAAAAAAATCAAGTAAACAAAAAAAGAACATACTATATCGAAAACAGCTCGGCCGCCATTTTGGAATGCACGCACACATACAAATACCTTGCGAGTGTGTGAGTGCAATTTGACACCTTACGTTGTTTATCGAAAGAAATAACAAATACTATACACTTTGCTATAAAAATACGGATGAATATGGATTTTATATGATATTTTCTATTAGAATTAGTGTTTCTAACAGCGTTTTGTATAAGAATTACATACTTTTTTCTCACTGCAAATCGCGAGTAGAATCTTTGTTCATCCATAGGCTATCGAAGTTAATTTTTTTATCAATTGAAATAGGACAAATCATTGTTCTAGTAACTTATATTGGTTACAAATATTGTCTAGTAATGATATAAAATATGACTTACCGGTTAAAGTTTCAATATATCCAAAAAAAAACACAATTTCTCAATGTCGTACGCGTACATCTGTGAGCGAGTTGAGGCGCGTACTGAAGTGCCGTTTTTTTTTTTTTTCTACGGGAGCGAACGAACCAAATTTTTTCTTAGTATCTTTGTTTAAACGAGAACAAATTGAAGTACTTGCCACAGAAACTGATACCCTAGTTATTTTATAAAAAAACAGAAATTGGACCGGGGGTTTCTCGACATTGCAAAATGTCCGTGGTACTCGACGGTAATTTTTAGTTACGCATTTTCCGATGCGCTTGGGTCGTGAAGTTTTAATGTGTAAATGTTGCACTACACATGCAAAAAACACAATAAACCACATGGAAACCAAATATTATATTGAGTGTAGAGTGGGGCTATCAACTATACATTTAAACACAGTTTTACACTGTTTTTACTACATTATACTTTTAACTGTTGAAGAAAACACAAGTATACGAAATATTGTTTTCACAACAAAAAGAAAAACAATGTGTTGAGTACACACGAAGGCGCGTAGTAAGTAAGCTCCGAAGTAAGTAGCTTAGAGGTAAAGCGTTGAAGTTTTTAAAAAAACGCTTAATTGATAAGTTCTTCAAGAAGCTTCAAAAAACATATGTACAATATTCTTCTTGAACCTAAATATACTTTATTTCTTGTTAAAAAAATTGGCAACCCTGGTAGATAGATAAAAGTGGCTGTTATCGGCGATATTAACATTTGCACACTGTAAGTCTATGATATTTACCACGTACCGGGATTGCACGCAGATGCTGGGTGCAGAAATAGTAATTATATAACTCAGTTTTTTTGTTTTATTCATTTCTTTTAGGGTATTCTCCTCAGCTGCAACGCTATGTCCGCGGAGTACCTGTTCATGACGGACAAAATCTACGACCCTCGCTACGACACGGGTGATAAAGTGATCCAGTGCGGACGGCATAATGATATCTTCAAGCTCTGGCTGCAGTGGAGGGGCAAGGTTAACATAGTCTTCTTCTTATCTTATAAAAAAATGAATGTTTTATTATTTGTTTTTTTTATATTTATTTATGCATTGTTTACAAAATTCTTACTTAAATACTATATATAAATAAATAATAAATATATAACAAGGCCAAGAGTGGATTACACTTACTTAAATTTACTTACGTTTAACAAGGATGACATGACTATGTTTGTCTGTATGTCCTTTATAGGCTCCGAATAAAAATGACTAGACCGTTTTTAATGAAATTTCCAGACCATCTTTAGAACGACCCAGTGGATGATCCTGAAGTTTGGTGGCGATCGGGGCATTATGTAAACTGTTGAGTTCTGTTTCGAGGTGAATTCGGATCCAGACTGCGTCACAGCAACGACTCGAAAGCTAGTTTATGACATTTTATTAATAACTTCTAGCATACCCAACCCGCTTGGCCTGCCTGTGATGAAACATATAATAATAACATAATACATAATAAACAATACATGAAATATACAAAAAAAAAACTAGCATTGACAGTTTAAAAAAATGCTCCAATTCCCACCAAACTTCACAGGATTATCTGCTGGGTCAATCTATAGATTGACGAAATTTTGAATTGAAGAAAATTTTAATTAAAATCAATCCAATCATTTCTAAATCGGTAAGGAATATACAAATATACATACTTTTTCTTTTATATCGCATGCTTAGTATTGAACTGAGCAAATTAAAAATTAGGCTTAATTGAGTTAGATACATTGTATTCCATATTTCAATGCCATCTATGCTATGAAAATATTATATAAATATATATATACATCCACGGTCGTCCATACCCATATTAAGTTAATACTTGTGTTATGGGTGACAGATAAATGGTAAATATGTACATATATAATTTTCAATACATACTTCAATTTCTTTAATACTTTCAATACGCACCCAGGCTCGGTGAACCAACAAATTGTTTATAGAAAATGTCGGCCCTCGGTGGGATACGAACCCACGACCCGTGGAGTTGAAGGCAGGATCACTACGCCAACGGTCCAATCATAACACTTAGAAAATGCTTGGTTTGTTGCTCTTCTAAGTTATGGTTCCTTTTAATATTCACGAGTTTTGTAGGTACTACGTTACGCTTTATTGCAATTTGCCATAAAACATTTTTTTTATTCGGTCAATTTAATACTAACTATACGATATGTACATTAAATAATAATTCTATTGTTATTTGTTTATATTTCTCAACTATATTAATGTATTTGATACTATAACATTTTTTCCTACCTAGTTCCGGTTTACTATACAATCGATAATACTTTCTACACTTAGCGATACATGGATTTTCATAACAGATGCGGATTACATGCTAATAACTCTTATTTATACTAATATTTATTATTTTTAAATATAACTAGCTATACGTGCGGCTTCGTTCATCAGTTTTAGCATACCTATTACTTAAAGTCTATATATACCTATAGTTTACCTATTTCCCCCTCTAAACTACAATTGACACCCCCATTAAAAATTGTCGTAAAACGACCTCTTCAACTCAATTTACATAAAATCGTTATGTACTATTAACCTAAAACTTTGGAGGAATTGCACTACCTTTTAGTAAAAACCGTACAAAAATCCGTTCAGTAGATTTTGCGAAAATCGATCACATACAGACAGGCAGCTTTGGGGACTTTGTTTAATAATCTCTACTTCTTATAAAACAAAGTCCCAAAAACTGTCTGTCTGTATGAAATCGATTTTCTCAAATTCTACTGAACGGATTTTTATACAGTTTTCACCAAAAGATAGTGCAATACTTCCGGATGGTTTAGGTAAATACTATGTATCGGCATTATGTAAATTGTGTTGAAGAGATTGCGCAGTTGTTAAAAAACTTGCTTGCTAATAGCTTTAGTCGCGTGCGCTGCATAAACCAGCAGATATACGCTAAAGTAATGTAGTAGACAATTGTAGATATATAAAAATACTACAAAAAATTCCGCAATAGAACGTCTCTATCTCTCACGGTTAACTCACAATAACTACTTTTATGTTCAAGATTTCGAAAATTCGCCTAAAGTTCCGTAAATCGCTGAATTCCACGCGGACGAATCCGTTGTTGGCACAACTAGTAAATAATCTATTTATAATATGATACAAGCGCAGTATTATCTTCGAATTATCAGAGTCTTTTTCATTTATTACCAGGGCACATCCGGCTTCGAGCGGCTCATGGACAGGTTGATGGAGCTCAGCGAGTACATGATGCGACGCATTCGAGAGCAGAGCGACAAGTTCTACCTCATCTTGGAGGCGGAGATGGTCAACGTCTGCTTCTGGTACCTCCCCAAGCAGCTGAGAGGCCTGCCTCATGACAAGAACAAGGAGCTCAAGCTGGGCAAGGTATACTGAATTGTCTATGACGCATCGACGCTAACTATAGTACACACCAGACAAATCTCTTTGATTTTTGGTATGTATTTTTGCGATCATTTTTATTTATATTATTTAAATAAATTAAAAAAAGAAGATAGATATCAAATCAAATCAAAATAATCTAAGTAAACTTTTGCAAGCACTTTTAAATCGTCAAGGGTCAATGAGATTTAATGAAGCTACCATTGGTTAGGAATGTTGGCTCTTACCGAGATCGTTTCGCCCTGAAACTGAAGCATCATCAGGAGGATAGGCTCCACGACAAAATCGGTCGTGGAGATTATAGTAGTAAGTGTAGTGATTGTGTGGAGTGTTGCTGGCGTTGTGTGATACGTGTAATAACGTGTACGTTGCCTGCTACACATAGTATAACATAAATTCTCTTAATAAATGCAGATCATATCAAAATAATTCTTTGGTAACTTCAGTATTCTTTTTTAATTTTTGGTCAAAATTATTATTTTACTAATGTACAATAAAATTCCCTAGAAGTAATTTATATGACAAAACTACGTTTGCCTAGTCAGTTAGCATTGATATATATATAATAAACATGTACTGAATTGAACATGAACCTCTGAAATAGGTGTGTGCCAAGCTTAAAGGCCGTATGATGCAAGCTGGCACCATCATGGTGGGCTACCAGCCTGATGACCGTAGGCCCAACTTCTTCCGTAACATCATCTCGTCCGCCGCCGTCACTGAGAGAGACGTTGACTTTCTCCTAGCTGAAATAGACCGTCTCGGACACGACATTATCGTGGATTAAGGTTAACACGCGATGAGTTTAATTTAACAATGCCGTATTAAAATTTAACTTAACAATATATATGTCTTCGAATAGAATAGCTTAATACTTCCGATATTCAATTTAGTATAGTGTAGAAGTTTGACCAACATCTAAGAAGTTTCTACTAGATACTGGATATTAAGAAAGTATGTATGTATATACAAGAGTAACATATTGTTCATATCGCTCGTGGACTGCAAAAGTGGCACAACTTATAAAATCATGTTTTGAGATAAATGGGATGAAACATCGTTCGTTACTGTTATCACGTGTTTGTGAGACGTATAATGATTTATTTCAAGATATTGACATATTTAACGATTAAATATTTTCTTTTAAAAATAAAATAAGAAAAATACGGTATTAAAAAACTAAATAGTTAAGATCTTAATTTACTTATATTTGTGTTACATTCTTTCGTGGAAACTTGATTGATGTATGCTACATTTATGTTTCAATAATTATGTAGTAATAGAAATTACTACATAATTATTATTTAGTATTTTCTATTATGTAGTAATAGAAATTATTACATAATTATTATGTTTCAATAATTATGTAGTAATAGAAATTACTACATAATTATTATGTTTCAATAATTATGTAATAATAGAAATTACTACATAATTATTATGTTTCAATAATTATGTAGTAATTTCTATTACTACATAATTATTGAAACATAAATGTAGCATACATCAATCAAGTTTCCACGAAAGAATGTAACACAAATATAAGTAAATTAAGATCTTAACTATTTAGTTTTTTAATACCGTATTTTTCTTATTTTATTTTTAAAAGAAAATATTTAATCGTTAAATATGTCAATATCTTGTTGTTTGTTTCCCAAATAAAGATAAAAATAAAAGTTTTCATTGCTAAGAAAAGTGCATAAAAATGCTTTAGTCTGCTAACGGCCTAAAATCGGATTATGAATTCTGCCGGTATTGTTGCTAAACAGAATGTGTATTTTAACATTTACACCTATTCTTAGTCCAAAACACGTGTTTTTTTGAGTTGTGCCACTATTGCGGCCAATGAGCAATTGATACATCAATGTGTCGTTAAACTATAATAATTTCTATTATTTATCGTAACCAGAAAGTTGTATTTAAATTGAAGACAAGAAACTAAATAAATTAAAATTTTAAAGCTTACCTATTTACGTAATCAATATTATAATATTCATTATTTTAGCTTGTATTGAAGTGTAACCTTTAGAAAGGGATGTATTTACAACTGTTGTAGGAAAAATTTTGTGCTAATATCCAGCGCCTTCCAATTTATAAATATCACAATTATTTATTCAAACTTAATAAATGACTTAACTAGGTTAAAATAAACTCATACGGGTATATATTTTCGTCTAATCTATATTTGTATGACTTCTAGGTATAAGTGTGTGTATTATAGTAAATTTGTTAGTTACTAGTCAGTTTACAGAATAATATCGATTAAAATTGCTTTAATCTGGTCCACCATATTTAAAGCGCTAAAAATACTGCTTTCGGTTGCTATAAGCAACAAAAAATTCTTAATCAAAGTTAGAAAAATTTATTACGTAGTTGTTATTAATTAACCGTCTAATTGTCTATATATCTATTAGACTATAATTATGTATGTTGTCGTTATAATAGATGTTTAACACTTGTTATATTGACAATGAAAGTAAGTGTTTGCGTATGTGTTGTTGGTAATAATATATTCTATATTTAGGTCATTAGAAATATATTCCTGAAAATGTCTCTGTGTGTGTTAGAATGTATGTTTAGGAATACAAGTAATATGTATCAATAACGTTGGTATTTTAATTCCTCTGTAATGAATTCTTATAATAAGTTAAAAAATAATAAAAATATTATATAACTTTTCAGTATCTACAATGTTGCCAGTACCAAGGCATTAAAATAGTAAAATATTACTTTAACTTCATCGCTTTAACAATACCTGTGTCTAGATTCAGGACCTTTGGAAGTGATACCTACTAGACATAACAATATAGAAAGGGCATTAAATCACCCAAGTGAAGGAAACATTTTTCTATATATTATACAGGGATATTCCTTATATCATGGTTAAAATTGAAATAATATATATATTTTCAACAGACAAAACCAATCTAATTCTTAAAAAAATAAATCAAATAATATATATCTTATAAAAAACGATCTAAGCTCATGGGCGTAGCGAGGTACGGGCAAGGAGGGCAGCTGCCCCCCCTTACACTGAAAACTGTGACATTGGGAAACTGATAACACGCAACATAGTGTCACTTTGTAAGGGTTGACAAATTATAAGGGATATATTTTACCTCACCCACATTACTAATTACTAATTATATCTTAAATACCATGATTAAAAAAGTATACTCTAGGATTTTCTGCCCCCCTTGTATAGAATTCTGGCTACGCCCTTGTCTAAGCTTATGTAAGATCTCCCAGTCACTCAGTACTTCAAGCATGGGCCGCACTATTAACACAAATATGTTTAAGGATTCAGTCCAGTGGCGTTGTAAAGTCCTGTTTTTAATCTTTATTAGTATTGCTTACATTAATTTACAATTTTTTCTTTATGTAAAATTAATGTCTGAGAGATACACGTGTGAATGTAGCATCTAGAATAAAATTTTGAATATGCGTGTCGAAACATGTTATATGAACGTAACGTAACGTAACGTTGGTTTGAAGAAAGAATACTCATCGAGCATAGTGCGAATGAATGATATATTAAACTTTAGGGACAAAACATGATGTTTAGAAGTGTAGAACTTTACCAATTTAAATACTGCTCTTGTTACTTCCATATTTATTAACCCAATAATGTCCCAATGATGTTTTAAACGAAAACAATTGTTGTGGTGTGAATAATTTAATATACACCTGTTCTTTAACACGCAAGTGTAATTTTTATTACGATAATCTTACGTGTATTATAATTATTAAGTTAATTATATTATTATGATTATAAAATTAAGTTATTGTGTCAATAAAGTTGCAGAAGCTTTATGTTAACCTTGATATCTTATTTCATTAAACTAAATATATATAATATGCACTAAATGCATTTAGGTATTAGATTAAGATTCCTGATTTACGTATATGCGAACATATCTCCCGTTTTGCCAATTATCTTATCTTTTATAGTTTAAAAGAGTTGGAGCAGCACTCGCTGTTAAAATTCTTTATGATATATTTTTTCTTAATGAAAATTTATTATGGGTATTATGTTTTGTTACGTTTAAATCTTATGTTAAAATGTTTATATTTAATATAAATGTTACAATATAATTATTAGAAATAAATAATAAGGTGATGTAGAAAAATGACTAGGCGTTACTACTATTTAAATTAATAAGGATTGTAAATATAAAAAAAGAGCTGCAATGACAATAATAATCGTAGTGTTTTTCGTTTCGTTTGGTGGGTAGTTTTAAGAAGACGCCACCTTGCGTTTAACGAATGGAGTCTAGGCCGCTTAATCACCTATGCTTTGAAATAATTGTTAAATAATAAACTTATTCGTAAGATTTTGAATGAAAACTGTCTGTCAAATTAAAAATTAATATGTAAATAAGTAGTGTGGTTTTATGAATAGTACACTTAAAAATGCTATTTTTCTGCATTAATTATTTTGATTATTCATGTCATTTATGTGATATAACTTGTAGTAGGGTATACTTTTTCCAATTTATTAGGATGCTAGACGCTTTTTATAATCTGTTTATAATTTAGTAATTTATTTCAAATAAATATAGCTGTAAACTTATAAAGCTTCAAGCTATTAATATATAATACTATTATTAACTTTCAATGTCAATATAATAGGAAACCTTGTCTTCCAAGATGTCTTCCATATATGTGAATAATATACTTAAAAATCCCTTCTTTCGTGCTTCTCCAATTATAGGTGTGACATGATTTATTCAAAATATTCCTATTTTTTCAAATATTACCGTCTTTTTACAAAATTAGTGGTCCTTCAAACCGGATTTGCGCTCTAGATTATGAGATTGTCATTTGTTATATTTATTATTATACTATTATTTGAAAATAGGGAATGCTTTTTAAGAAAAAAAATAAAGAACGAAATAAGGGATTTTAATGAATGTTGTATGTTTTGAGATGTTTAGAATTTAGATGCAATGTATCCATGTTTTTGATCACTTATAAATGTGAAATTAGCCAAATTATCATATTTCAATTGTTGCTGAATGTATCAAACATGTGTAACCAAATAAAAGATGGTACTGTTGTTAAATGTTGTTTTATTTTTTTAGATTTAAAATTAAGCAGTGTTTCGTGAAATTTTATGTATTATTGCGGATTATATTTCGTAGAAAACAAACCAGTTCACGAGCTTTAAAAGAAAACTTAAAAATGTAATTCCTAACTTATAAACACGTTCTTTAGCTTTTGGTCGTTTGTCATCTTATAAGAAAACCAAGTTAGATAATATGCGATATGAACAGGTAGATTTTTGAAAATCTCTTATTTTTGCTTTATAAATCAAAACGCAATATAGCCTCATTATATTTGTGCTAACGTCCATTATTACTTTGCAGTACACATAATAATTTTAGCTCTACTAAAATTGAAACTAAAAGATTACAAAAAATGACTAATTTGTGACGATTATATTTTTTGCTAATAAGAATAAAAATTCTGGTAAATCTGTAAAGGCATACCACATTATGTCTGTCATAAAATAAATATATATTATGTAATAAAAATCAAATATCACGTTTCAAGAAACTTTGATTTAGCATGATTTGATTTGAGCTATAAAAAAAAATATCTAAATAATTTACTTAAAAGTAGTAAAGTAGCGGCCTGTTACAATCTGCTGGGAGTAGGCCTCTTCGCTCAGTTTCTGTAGAGAAGGGTTGGAGCCAAGACCTACCACGCTTCTCCAATGCGGATTGGTAGGTTACACATATCTCCAGAATTCTCTAGAGATATGCAGGTCTCCTCACGATGTTATCCTTTACCGAGAAGCGTGTGCTAAATTGCAATTATCAAGTAGACACATGAGTTTTAATAGAAAAACTCATTGGTGCCTGCCCGGGTTTGAACTAGTGTTCCCCTCGAAAGAGTCGCACGGTCTCGCCGCTGGGCTATCAAAGCTCTAATAATTTACTTGCAGTAAGTAAACTAAGTGCTTGCATTGCGAGACCAGCAGGCCTACCATGAACTCTTATTGCGACTCAATTGAAGACGTAAACTAAATTGTTTTGCTTTTTCATACCATGACGTCTTAAAGACGCACACTTTAAGTCCTTTCCGAATGAGCGTTCGGAATTCTTTCTAGGAACATGTGGGTAAAAGAGAGAGTTATCTATAGTTCATATAACGTTATCCTATTGAAACATTACGACCCCAATGCAATTCACACTTTATAGTACGAAAAGAAAGCGGTTTAGGACTTTGAATTGAATCGTTATCTAAAAGTTCATGGTAGGCCTACAGAGCAGTCAGGTAATTTATATTATGAATTATTAATAAATAAAACTCAATTGGATTTTCAAAATTTTATTGGAAACAAAATAATAATTATGCTATATATTGCACGTGACTCCACCTCGATACACGCGTTTGAGCAATACCCACTTACGCTTACAATGGAACTGACCAACGGTGGCGTGGCGACCGGGAGTGGAATTAAGACGTAACTCTATGTTAATAAATTGAAATAAAGAATTATTAAAATATAATGTCGTAAAATATTGAAAAAAAAAACTGTCCAAGAGTTGTGATATAACTACTCAAACCATTATTTATTTATAGCATTTTTTTTAGATTATAAGATTGATTATAATAAAATGCTCGATGATTTTTGCGATCAAACCCGTTGAAAATACAGGCTTTGAAGACAAGTTTACTTGGTTCACAAGTTCACTTGGTTATCTGAAGAAGTCGATAAACAATAATTCTTCTTATTATCATTAACATATAGTTCTGTCTCTCTTTAAATTGTGAAACTCGCAGACAAAAGAACTAAATTACCATAAACACATTCTTAATACATAAAAGAACATTTTAGAAAAAAAAACACTTGTCATACTTATTGTGTTCACAAATAGAAACCAGTTCAAAAAAAAATAATACAATGTATGAAATTATAATCGCTGCCAGTCATTCGAAAGACCAAGACGATATCAGCTTCAAGATATTTGAAAATGAAATATGGTCTATAGAGAAATCATTACAAGGTTTTCAAAATTGGACCGATTTAACAAACACTTTATACACTATAATCCCGCAAAAAATTATAAGTACAAACTCTATCGGTATAGTTTTTTTTGTAATTATAAAAGCGGTAAAGGCGGTTTAAATAAAAAATGAAAGGTTGCTGATAAACCTATCCAATTTTTTAAGAGCGTAGGTAAAACTGAGTTTATTGTGTTGTTAAAAAGTTTTAGAAAGTTATAATTTTTGTGTTGGCATTTGTTGGCAACACAAATAGAACGCTGCATGTATGAATAAAATAAATCCCGATTACACGTAAATAAGTTGCCATATACACGTTATATATATCTAACAAAATTTTCTGATTATTTTTAAGTCTATATTTAAATGCATAGATAAAATTTTTTTATGATCGCAACATTGCGCACATTGCTCGAACATAGTACAGCAATATTTTGGGTAATTTTATTTTATTTTAATTATAGATAGGTAAAATCAATGAAAAACTATGATTTTTATATGAATCTATTTAGATGTCCTCAAGATATCGGTGAATTTTAAGTGTAACACAAATATAATGAGCTTGATGACATCTGATTTTTTTAGTAACGAACATATGTTGTTTATCATTGAATGATTGTATTCTGAGGTTTAAAAGAAAATGTCCTTTTTAATTTTTCCAATTCATCTGGAAAACGTGATGACGTTTTGAATAGAATTTAAATTGGAATAAAAAACAATTAAAAATCTGGATTCGTATTGTTATTTTGAATATGTCACAAACATTTGACGTTTTATTTGATATTGGGTGCGACGATACCTTTTTACCACTACAGTCTCTTTTATATAGGGGAGTCACAAATCTCAATCTATTTGATGTCAATATCCGATCTAATGAAATAAACATGGCTATATAAAACCGCGATAAACACGATATACATGCTGTTTACATTTTAATCTATAACCTAAAAGTTTCGCACAGATGCTAGCCTTAGTTACATAATAGTTTTATAATTTTGTGACTGCCAGATACGTTAGCAATACTGAATTACTTTTGCTTAGCCGATACAAATTTTATGGGTGGTATTGTGCCATTATATTATTGTGGTGATCGACACGGAAAATCAGCCGCTGTGGGCCTCTTGCAAAAGCTCAGTCACTTATCTAGCGATGAATCATAAAAGAGAATAAATAGCTCATAAAAGTTGAGAAGTGGTTCATACATATAACATACTTTGAAGAACCGATGCACTTTGAAGATATGTGGTGATCCCGAATACACGTATATCTCATGAAATGTAGAGACAATATGAAAACGCTTGAAGATGCATGCGTCGTAAGACCTTATGTAGTAATCTTTAAAAAACTTGTGTATCGGTTTGCAAGGTTTTAAGTTTGGCATATTATACTTAAAACCTTTTTAAAACTTGTATATAATATTCGTAAACTTTTATTTATAAATATCAGAGATACAATCGTTTTTCACTTTGAGTAAGTAATAAATTATATTGGGTTTGATTTGAAAAACATTTATTATATGCACAAAAAAAAATTAACTTACTTTGAGACAACACAAATAAAAAATGTCCAACAAAACGAGTATAAAAATTTGTAATAGAGTATTTAGTTGAAAACGGGGACCGTTTCAAAACTTATAGTTCTAAAGAAAGCAGTCGAGATTCGTGTTAAAAATATAAAGAGTGATACCGACTATACGAAATTAAATGAATCCACTAATCACTTAAATGTATAAAGATAATTTTGAACATAATTTAATCTTCTCAAATTACTTTTAAAAAAATATTTTTTTATATAAATTGGTAACTCATTTTGTTAATTAGTTCACTGACCTGAAGGGCCGCGCATACGAGAGTTCAGTGTAGAAATAGTTATGTTAAAAAAACTGGAGATGACAATAACTTTCGTGGTATGTCTCACTCTCACCTGTTCTATTTAGTTTTTAGGTCGAGGTTATGTTTCTTGTTACATAATTTTGATATAGCGTGTTCGCGTACGGTCAATGATCTCAGTAAATCATATTTCTTTTTTTTTAAAGTAAAATGATTCCTGTGGCTAAAAATTACTGAATTAACTGATTTTTTGTCGGTTGAGCTGAGATGTGTAGGTACCTAAAATTAAAGTCGTATGATCGGTATTACCCTGTATAACTAATTGATATATCATCATTCATTGATCATTTTAATGTTATTATTATTGTGAATCCATAAAGTATTTTCTATTTTTAGTTCATATAACTTATGTTTTACTTTTGTGACGTATAAGCGTAATCTCCAGTTCATCTAATTAATTATTACGAGAGTTTTGTTTAATGTATAGTAAATGAAATCCGTTCAACGGAACAAAGGAATTGTAAGCAAACAATTATTGTATCTCAAACTCGCACGACATTGGATACAGAATATGATGGGTATGACCCAAACGCTTTAAGACACTCCCTATGGGCTACAAATTGGTTTCACTTGCTGTCCACTCTAACTTATAACATTTACTTAATTTGCAAGTTCAATAATTTTCATCACACCAGACGAAAATGTCCCAATCTTTAGACCATTCAAAATATTTATGGACGTGCAATATGATCGGTATTTGATAATATCCACTCTCTCCATATTGATGTCACTTAAATCGACTTTCGGTAGTACAATATACACAACATTATCGTTACTGCATATGGCTATTTTTTATAAAACGAGACGATGTTAGTTTGGTGTTATTTTATAATAGTAATGCTATTTTTTTATTATTTCCATATTTTTATTTAATCGGTAATATCTTAAAAAAATACACTAATGTAATGTTAACATTCTTATTACAAGTATATTGTTGCAAAAATCCTAAACGAGTGTCCATTACAAGGTATATTCGTTAAAAAACATATATTCATTAAGGTGAAAAGATATTTGCTTAAAACCAATAATATAAACCATATTATTTAATTGTATTAATATAATTTTGAAACACTGTAACTTCTACTTATATTTGATATTTTATTTCTTATAAACTTAAACTTTTTATGTTTTCATTACAATTAGATTACTAGAAATAATGCGAACTCCACACCTTCATATAAACACTGCGTGGTTTTCGAAAGATGTGTTAATGTATTAATTAATATAAGTCATAAATATTGTTTTTGGAAAAAAATGTATATATATTTCCAATGGTCATATAGGAAACAAGCCTTTATTTTTGATATACCTGGATTTTTACGTTTCAACTTTATCAAAACGTCAAGAAACCTTGAGAAATTTATATCTGATCTCGTGAAATTATAAGTAAAAATAAAGATTTGAGAAATATTTTGGAGCCTTACAACGAAGGCAAGGCTACTAGCATTGACCAGGAAGCTAATAACGATCAGTAGAACGCTGAACAAAATTTGACTACGGAAACGTAGTTCTAAAACTTTCGCCTAGAGCGACGAACGGTGGAGTGTGGTTAGCCATTTTACCATCAACAACAACTCGCCAACCAAAGTAAGAATCGGGTTAAAATACCAATAGCCATATGCACTTACGATAAATATAGCGCTCATACTAGATCTAAGCTCAATATCTCTTCCGCCTATGTAAACATGATTTCAATAACAAAAATATATATAATAATCAAAAATACGAATATAAATTACCACGTATATATATCGACAACAATCAAAACCACTTTTGTTTGTGTTATTATAGCACTGAATTTCTAGTGCAGAAGCATAATCGAGGTTGCCAGATGCGAAAAGAGGGTAAAATCTCTCCTAGCATCGGGGAACTTCATCCTAAAGGTGACTCATGTCACCGGGAGCAACTCTGCACCTTAAAATTTGGCTTTGGTAAATCTTTGGCGCTGGGAACTAGTGACCAGTGTCCAGTAGAGGTCCATCGATTGAAACAGACGATAATTCTGGCGTGATATGATCACGTACATAATACGTAACTCCTATTCTAAACATCTTAACCGGTTTTTTCTATGTGCTTACGGAGACACTTGTTTTGGCTTTGTTCCCAATTCAATGTTGCTTAAACTGTGTCCTGGAGAGGTTCTGTGAAGATTACTTGTGTGTTCCGCAAAAGTTACTAGCTTTTCTTATAATTTTCAAGGAAATAACATAAATTTAACAGCACAAGCAAATTTAGAACTTTGTGTTAATTTTGAATTACGTTTTAAAAACAAACAATCATTCATTTTCAGAATGTTATATTAAAAGAACGCAATGGAAACAATGGTTTGTTGCAATTGAACCAACAAGAGGGTCCCACGGTAGAATGACAACTAAAAAGAGTTCCACTTAATAAAGATATTAAGAAATGCTGCTCTAATTGTACCTGGTAACACTTTTTACTTATTATGAATTGAATTGTAGTAAATTAAATGAATTAATGAATTTCTAAATTAATTTTATTAAGAAAATTGTAGCAATATTTAAGGTAAGTGGTGTTGATTATTGTCATATCAGATACACGCAGTAGAAACTTTATATAGAGAAAAATATTATTGAATACATCAATATAACTTTCGACGATATCAATATTGTAGGAAAAGGCTAAGTAGTTTAACCTTTTCCTACGATATTCCTCCTTCCTGTATGTAAATCAAAAAGGTGTTCAGTTCGATCAATCGATTTTTAAACTTCAATAACCCCAGTAACTTGTCCCGCTTTAATATTTCGTGCAAAACCATCATGGCAAAAAATCATCCATAGATAAGCTAATTTGCTTAAAAATGAAATTAAGACGAATTTATTCTTCATTTTAGTCGACTCTTGACGCCGCTACTGTTTACAAGTTTCATTGAATTGGAATGATGTTTTAAATTGTGAAATTTCATCTTCAGGCGGGTTATTTTCGTTTCTGTTAACCACTAACTAGTTTAACCCAAATTATTTGTCAATATTAGTAATAGATGCTTGAAAACTATTTAAATGATTCTGCCATTTACATCCCTATTGAAGCATTTTATACTGCTTACAGCAAAGTAGTATATTATTAAGTCAAAATACTTATTAAAAATATATATGAACAAACTAAAAACAGTTTGTATCAGTAGAAACCGGTTTAGATTGCTCTCTATGTTTTAGGCTAAAACCATGGAGCGAAATTTAGTCCACAGATACCCGTTATAAAGATAAAACCTGGCAACATTCAGGTTAAAGCCTAAATTCTTTATTATAATAGTTTGTATTGTGATAGAATATTTATAATATTTATTTTTATTTATTTGGATACATAGAAATTAACATCATAAATATACTCGAATGGATTTAATGCACGATAGTTTTAGCTGCTTGTTGTTTGATGAATAAGGATGCAAACGGCAATAATAAATACTTGAAACATTTGAGAATTAATTTCACTTAAAATCAGCAAAATTGAATACATTGGCTATACTAGATAATGATTAGTTTGCTGCCAAACTGGAAGGTTTAAATACTTGGTATCTTTAATTTGTTGGAAAATATTGTTTTATAATCATTTCATGGTTCTTACGAAACAGAAATAGCACATTAAATTAAATAAACGAAAATAATGATAACATTCATTGATATGAGCAACATATAAACTTCTAGAAACAGCTAGAATACATAATTAGTTAAAAGTTAACATTAGACTCGCATCGAGATTCTGATTTTTAACAAAACACCTTTATAGGAACAATTCCCTAAAGAGTTGTTAAATTTGGGGTTTTGTTGCAAATAAATGCTTAAATTATCAATCCAAATATTATTTCTGATCAAAGAAATACAAAGAATTTAAAAATTAAAAATTCTTTACCAAAGAAGTTAATAAATTGGAAGTGATTTCTTTTTTTTTTAGAGAATATAAAAATCTGAGAGAGAAATATCAGACCTACCCTCTTATAAGTAAATATTTTCAACGAAACCCATCGCCTTATGGTTAAATAAATCACGGAACCTACTGTACATTTTGTTCTCCAAATACCTTGTTCAATACTAAATAATGATAAGATTTGTTTGTTCATTTGTTAATCATTTTCACCAATACAAATTTTGATGCAAATTATGATATACCGTATATTCTGTTTAATTAAGTAACATTTTCCTGATAAAACAATTTCAACATATTTTATCTAGAATTTTTTGTTTTTTTACTTCAATATGCTGATAATAGTTTCCATTTTCGGAAACCAAACCATCCACAGTGTTTCAAAACTATCAACACTGTAGAAAAAAAAAAGTAAAGTAAAGTAATGGAAATTCGGGTCCAAATTTTAGAGAACAAAACACAGTTGGCCCACAGTTAAACTACATACAATAATCAAAATGAAAAAATGTCTCTCTCGCTCGCACCCAGCCCATCCCACTCGCACGTCACGCACAACCACATTAAAATTTTATCAATTTATATATAACTAATGTGTTTATTGTGTGCTGTCTACGTGATAAGTTTACAGCGACTTTATTTGTAAAACGTGAGAATCGGTCACGATGACATCGGCTCTAAGGTAAGTTATTAAGGGAACTTCGACTGTCCTAACGCTCAGAAACCGCGTCAAATATATTTTTTTCGTCAAATTTCAAAAATGCATTACAGACATATTTATTGTATTTGTTTAATTTAAATTTAAATTAAAGGCGTAATAACATAATGTCAAAAAAATATTATTTTAATAAATTAATGTCAAAAAAATTATTGTTTTAATATATTCCTGGCAAGTGAGACGTTCACCTATATTGAAATTACATATTAAAAAATATATATTTATTATATATTCGTATATATAACGCTATCGTTATCGTTATCGTTATCGCTATCGTTAGCGATCTGTGTATTCAAACACAAGGGAGCTAACATCTGTTCAGTGCTAAGAATTATTAGTTAAAATAGCTCATGGCAACATGGAGGTAGCTAGAAATTATTTTTGCTCCGCCAACCCATCTGATAGTTCCGTGAATTTAGTTGAAGGTAGAAATGCATCGAGCTGTGATAGCCCAGCGGTGAGACCGTGCGACTCTTTCGAGGGGAACACGAGTTCAAACCCGGGTAGGCACCAATGAGTTTTTCTATTAAAACTCATGTGTCTAATTGATAATTGCAATTTATCACACGCTTTTCGGTGAAGGAAAACATCGTGAGGAAACCTGCATATCTCTAGAAAATTCTAGGATATGTGTAACCTACCAATCCGCATTGGAGCAGCGTGGTAGGTCTTAGCTCCAATCCTTCTCTCTATAAACGGAGAGAGGAGGCCTTAGCCCAGCAGTGGGCATAGTAACAGGCTGTTACTTAGAAATGCATCGTTACTAATACCTTCCTAACACTATATTGGTGGGTGCGAATTGCAGATAAAGTCGTAGCTAAACGTAGCTAAACCCAAACTGGGACTGGGTGAATGCTTTGAACAGGATTTTTGATTCAAACGCACTCATAAAAGCGTATTCAAAATAAATTCGAATATGCTTTAACAAGTACATAAGATCCCACAAACAGCACACAATATATTATTATATACTAGACGTACAGCGTTATCGCTATAATACTATGCTGAGAATTGTCTCGGCCGTTGTAATGTTAGCCACTTGGATGTTGAATGTAGTTATTTCAGAATAATTAAGGTCAGAAAGCTTTTAAGTCATTTTGGTATTAGAACAAATGTTTCTTTGAATAAACACTTAAATTTTGGTTTAGATAAAATTGATTTTAGTTCTATAAATAAAGTCCAGCGTTAAGTCGATAACTAAAAAGTGTGATTCTAAATAAAAGTCGTCATATAAAATTATTTTAGTTTTAAATGAAATGAGTTTAAAAAGTTCATTTATTTGACTTAACCTACGATTTTAGTTATTGCATATAAGGCATATAAGTTTGGTTTCAGAGTTTTCAAATATAAATAACGATTGACAGCAAAAAAAAATGGAAAAATATCGCAATTCATTTTAGATATAAATGAAGTATATATTTCATTTAGAATTCTTTGGAATGTTTGTTACTATCACTGGTATACAACAAGCAAACACCGAATTTATATATTCCAGAATCGATTTTTTTCCGGCATAAGATATCGTTTCGATTCAAAGGCACGAGTCTAATAGAGAGCAAATTCAACACGACTTACATATTTTGAAGTCGGTCAAGTGGCGAACATTATCTAACACATCACAGTCAATAACCGGTTTGGCTGATATTTACCGGCGGAACACAATACTAAGCGTCTTTTATACTAGTAAAATAATTATTTATCTGGTATATTGCATTAATTACATACCAATTACGCTCGTCGATATGTCGACCCGGATACAAATTTTATATTTATTAAATAACATATGTTTTAGTTTATAAATCGTTACATGAGAAATGCATTACGGATTCATCTTAATGGGGCGTAAGAAACGCGAAAATATTTACGACTTAACTCATATAATAAATGACATTTCTATATATATTTCCATTTAAATGTAAAATCATGCTATGTAGAGACAATTATCGACTCTAAAAATGAAAATTTAAGTGATATAAATACTGAAAAATAAGATTTATTAAATGTAAAATCATGTCCTATGTTACTCCAATATTATTACAAAATCATTAAATAATTACCGAATTCTTAAAAGAAATGAAACGTAAAAACGGAAATTTTTAATGTGAAATTGTTTCCTAAATACAAACATCGACGTAAAATGTATTTTATTAAAAGGTTATTTTTATTAATTTAACATATAATTATGTATTGAGATAACTTATATCGTAATTTTAGAAAACAAATTAAATCTTTTACTGAGAGTTTTACGAGATAATACACGGTTTTAATATTTCATATTTCACAAGTTTCTACTAAAACTTTTTTTATTATTTGTTTTACTGTTATGTAAAATTATTAACCCATAATTAAACGAAATTAGAAATTGCAGATTCTTTTCGTTAATCGTACTTAGAAATAAAAGTAATATTTGGATGATCAAAATGTCACAAATCCTTTTAAGAATTTTTTTTCTTAACATTAAATTGAATGAAACCTTGAGTAAAGAAAAAAAACCATTAAATTTGCCTTATAATAAATACATGAGAAAATTTCTTTAAATTATTACAATCAATATATTATTGAAAAATAATACGTGATTAAACAAATCTTGGAAGAATATAGATTTCCAATATCGACATTTAAACTCAGTTATATCGCACCGTCCGAAGAATAACGTTACATGTCTATGTTATATACATGATACATATAACTTTATTCTTCGAATGGGGCTATATATATATAGAAATTATTAACTCATAACAGGTATAATTACTGGCTGGCGTTAAATATATTCGAGTGTTACCCCATTACGATCCTTGTGTTGTAAATAGACGAGAATAGCGTGCCGTTCGCCGGTCAATGTAACCGATGCCGAGGCTCCGACATCTCAATCAGTTAACGCCACCTGCGAAGTGACAGCTTTGTAATATTTATAGACCAGTTTTTTGAAAAAAATTGGAAATGCCTTTTTATCCGACATCTCAATCAGTTAACGCCACCTGCGAAGTGACAGCTTTGTAATATTTATAGACCAGTTTTTTGAAAAAAATTGGTAATTCCTTTTTATCGCAAAATACGTTCCATTTTACACTACTGGATTTTTTTATGTTGTGATATCTCAATAGTTATTCCACAAGAGTAGGGGCATAGGCCTGTAAGTGACATCATCATCTTCCTGCCCTCTAAGTGGTCGGCACAACATGTTACAAACATGTTGTCATGTGTTTGGCTACGTATTTTACGACCGGCCGCCTGACTGACGTCATCTTAACTCAATCGTATTTTTGGCCATGCCATTACAGCAGTTTAAAACCACTGTTAAAAAGAGGCTGATACAGAAAGCCTACTATACTGTTGAAGATTACTTAGATGATAAGGATGTGTGGATATGGGTGCGCTTCTACTCTGTACAAGACAGTAATAAATAAATGTAACTAGTTCTAAGATTTATATTTTAAAAAGAGCAACCGCCGAGTTTCTTGCTGGCGCTTCTCGGTAGGAACAGCTTTCCGAACCAGCAGTAAAGTTGACGATTCAAAAGCACTTGTTTACAAGTTTACTTGAATAAAGAATATTTTGAATTTGAATTTACGACTCCTCGGTACGTAAGAGGGTGGTCTATTCTACTCAACCGGATACCACACGGTGGGTCAACGTGCCTTAGTCGCCTTTTACGACACCTCGGTAAGAAAGTAGGGGGGTTTATTCTACTTAGCCGGATACCACACGGCATCACACGGCACGACACAATTTGGTAACAAATATAGAAACTTTCACGGTTTTAATACTAGAGTTAGAAATTATCACCTTTAGGTAGACGCGGAACTACCTAAGAAATATTAAAATTGACACAGTAATGATACTAGTTGCGTAGTAACAACGCATGAATATGTGGTTGAGACCAATCAAGACAAGTTGGAACACGATCTAAACGCGAGAGCGTTTAATAATCGTACAAGTCAAGCTTTACAGCAAGATAAGTAAGCACTTAGAGACTTATTATTTTTCTCTCTGTTTTGTGAAAATAGCTGTGCCCACGCGGCAATCAGTGTGTCGGAAAAGTATTCCTGTGTTAATGCCGACCCCGCAGGAATGTAACCGTAATGTTCAACTAACCTAAACCTTCCTCAAGAATCGCACTTTAAATAAAAACCGCACAAAAATCCGTTCAGCAAATTTTCGAGTAAATCGATCCCATACAAACAGCTTTTAGGGACTTAGTTTTTTTAATATGGATTAGACAAAAATAAATGACTTTCATCTTCTCTCTCTTTAGTTGTTGCGATAATCTCACTGTCAGGCCCGCCTATGGCTCCCCTTCTTTAGTCATCATTCTCCTGCCCTTATCTCGATCTAAGTGGGGTCAGCACAACGTGTTAAAAACATGTTGTCATATGATTTGGTTATGTATTTTACGACACCTCGGTGAGAAATGAGGGTGGTCTATTCTATGCAGCCGCATACCACACGGCGGATGGCTCCCCTTCTTTAGTATAATAACTCTTTGGTTGTTAGACACGTACCCAATTATTTATCGTTTGGTTACATATCGCTACTGAGACCCGGTAGGTTAAATGCAAGGCAAGTCCGGGTGATGGCTTCGGCTAATTGATACATCAGCCACGAACCGCCTGTATGGCATTTATAACGAAGTTGTCTCTTATTGATATTTCTTATATATATGTAAAGAATATACATTTTTAATACTTAAAAAAATTATATTCATACCAATGTTATTAATATAAACATATATACAGCGGAATCAATCATACATGAATTGACTCCACTTCTTTTCATATAAAGTAAATACCTTAAAACTACGCAAATTTGAAATATATGTCAACTCATATGCGCCATATAGTTTAAAAAGCCTTTTAAACTTTTCGTTGGAAACGTTTTTAATTCTTCACGGCGCACTATTCGCGCCCAGTACAAAATTCTGTGCTCGTTATTTGATTGAAGTACGTTTCAAGTGGTCCTTCGAGCCGGATGCGACACAGCAAGCCTTTGATCAGTGCACTCTACCAATTGAGCTATCGAAGGCTGTAGGATGAGGTTTGTTAGGGTAAGTTGTACTTACAGCACTTGGTGTGGCTGTATGGCGGCGAGGTGCGCGGGGGAGGGGGGCACGCCGGGAGGCGCAGGTGGCAGAAGAGTCTGCGCGAGACCCTCGAACCTGCCGCCAGTCTCGAATCCATTCTGAAAACAACGATTAAAGTTATTAATAAACAAATGTTTGCTATAATTTTTGCTTAAATGTTATTATACTAAAACTAAGACGAATTTGTCAGGGATAAAGCTTTAGCAATCTTGCGGCCATGTAGGAACTTTGTATTACAGTTCGGTCTAAACATATTGAATGTGGTCATTCTTTAAATGTTCTGGTAATTTATCCAGACAAGTCTTCATTGGTTATGGATATGAAGAAATAATTTGTAAACGGTATGAAATATATAAAATAAATAAATAACGTCTGGTAATGGCTTATTCCAGAACAATAATTGGTCACAGTGAAAATAAAAAAATAACTACCTCCCGACACCGTTTACTTTGATACAATTTACCGTAACAGTTTTTCTTTGACAATAATTTCAAAATATACATTATCTTTGTATTTCAGATGAAATTGCAGTGCAATTTTAATTATATTTTCTGATGTATTGGTAATTAGATAGGTAGGTGCCATACTGACCGGTATCATGATTGTGGGGCGAAGCGGCTGGATGGAGGGCTGCACGGCGGTAGGGTAGTACGGGTAGTACTGCACGGGGTAGCCGATATAGCCGGGGTAACCGGCCGCCGCCGCGTACATGGCGGCCGCGGGGCTGTACATCTGCGAAACGTTTTGTGGATACTTAACATACCACAAACATGAATGGGTCAATGCACATTTCAATAAATTCCAAATCAAATTCAAATTATTTTTTATAAGATTCATTTGGCTTTTACTTTCGAATCGTCAAATTACAATGAAGTTACCACTGGTTCGAACACGCGATCTTCCCGAAAAGAAACACCAAGAAATCGACGATGTAGCATAATCAGAAAGCTTACGATCTAATCTGAGGTCTAGGCTGGTTGTAACACCACTACAAGGTTTCCTATAACTTATATAGTCATCAATACGATAGGCTTTTTAAATAAGCATACTTTTAATTTGTTTTTAGACTTGCGTAAAGCCAAGTCCAAAACAGATTATGATTTTATTACTAAAAACCTATATCAAGCTAATAAACGATCTACGAACTATCTTAAGTTGTAGCCTTGGTGTTATTGATTTACTTTGTTTCATAGTTTATATACCACACCACAATAAATGCTATTTTTAATACGAAAATTACGCGGATGGTGGCTTAAATTTGGTACAGTAATAAATAATAAAGGAGTGCAGAATTCAAAAGCAAAACACGAAATCAGTGGGGCCGTTATGCAAATTTTACAATATTTTTACTCAAACGTCGCTGTACTCAATTATAAATATAAAAAATAAAATCAGAAATTTTAAAGAACACAATTTCCGGTGTGCTAATCTTTTAAAACTTTCAAAGCTTTAGAAAATTAAATATTTAAATTTATTGCATATATTTGCCTTGCGTGTCACTCTGCTATTTCGTAAAGCAATTACATATTTTCGACATTTTTCTTTACATTAAAAACAAGTTATTTTCAAGACATCAACACTCTGTCAAGTCTGTCTCGTATTTAAGAAAATACAAAAAAAAACAACTTACAGGTAGCTGCTGACTAAGAGCAGGTATTGCCTGATGATGTTGAAGCTGGTCATATGGAGGGGGAGCGTATACCCCTCCGGCGCCAGCGCCCGCTCCTCCAAAAGCCACCCCGTAGGGCGAACCGCCCGCTACTGAAAAAGCACACATTGAAACTTCAACACAGACCCTAAATAATCACATCTTACTGAAAATAAAAAAAATGGTTTTTCTTAATTTTACTTAGATAGGAGGTTGCATAGCCATACTAAAAATTTATATTAAGAACTATTTCCTTAATGAAATAAAAGACAGCTTTAATTTTTGGTATGGAGAAAAACGATGGGCTGAAGGACGATATTGAACCTGGACATATTTTTATATATATTATACTAGGTGACCCGGCAAACGTTGTTGTTTCAATTTCTAGTACATATGATAAAAAAAACGAAAAAATGTTAGGAGTGGACAATCCTTATCACCTGGGGGATATGAAAAATAGCTAGTAGCCTATTCCCAGACCTACTGAATGTTTATAAAAATCGGTCAAGTCGTTTCGGAGGAGTCAGGTAACTAACAGTGTAAAACGAGAACTTTATATGTAAGAATTCACACTTATGACGCTTCGTTAAATTTTCTAATGATTTGATCTTTTGATTTTACACAATTCTTAATACGAGCGATCATTCAGAGGTGATATTTATCATCATTATCATGACCATATTAAAAATGATCGCATGCTGAAAAATTAGTGAATTTTGAAAACTCATTTAACAATGATTATTATATATTTTTTGGTGTTTTTATAATCCAATAAATGTTCTTTTTCTGTACTGCTTCCCTACATAATAGTTGCAGCTTAACTTATTAATGTAACGATGGATGATATAAACATTTTTGGATTAAATTGGTGGACCCACTAAATTAGATATTAGTATACATATTGACTAAAATACTTTAAAATTTAAATAGTCGATAAAGTCACTACAAAGTAAGTAAGTACTGTTGTACATAATATGTATAGTACCCGGCAATAAATAATGCCATCGGGGCTTAGAGAGAGAAAAATCGGCTAGATTCTGCTTCATAGAGCATTCTCTCTGTCTCAGACTGCCGAATCCGTGTGAAACGTCACATACTGAGTGACAGTGACAGCGCTCTACCAAACCGAACTGGCCGGCTGTTTCGTTCTAAACATCGATGTGCATTATTTTATGTCGGGTAGGTACTATACGTCCCTTGAATAATTCAATAAATTCAAACTCTTATTCTCTAAGCAGCAAGTGACAATTGCTTCTTGTTATTTTGATTACATCAAAATAATCTTTATTCAAATAAGCTCTTTCCGGCACTTTTGAATCTTAAAGGATAAATATGATTTATGAAGCTACAACTTATTCGGAATGTTGCCCTTACCGCGAAGAACCGGCAAGAAACTCGGCGGTAAATCTTTTAAACATTTTCAATTTTACTTTTACACAGTAGTCTTGTATGAAACTGAAAGAAATTTTAAAACCCGGGCACTTTTTAACATCCAAATAATCTTCAATTTTGTAATATGCTTTACTTTTAAGCATGTTACTTACACTTGATTTAAACCTTTTTGAAGCTGTCTACAGTCTCTAGTAGACAGTATCTAGTATGGATTGCGGAATTTTATTGTAGAAGCGAAGCGAGATCAACGAATGAGTTACTAACTCTGCTGAGTCGCGACGCAGGAATCACAAGTTTATTGTGACCGCTCGTTGTGTCTATGACATACATCAAATATTGATATATATATTGTGTTCGTTGAAGTAACAAAGGAACAAATATTAAAAACTTGTTGAACCCGCGACTTCTATTAAAATAACTTCATAATATTATATTTTTTTATTGTTATTCCCGAAAGAAAGACGAATTTTTGTTAGGATCTATATTACCTCGGTCCATAAGCTTCAGTTGTACCTTAATAACCTTGTAATTTCGTTAATATTTCTCTAGTGGATTAGCCGAGCAGACTAGACATATTATCGCATGTATAATATTAGTACGGATAATTAACAATTCTTGTGCTTCAAGTTTTTAATAAGTTTGCATTTTGTCAACAAAGATACAAGATAGAAGAACTGGAAGTTCACAAGCACCAACCTCCGTACTGCGGCGCAGCTTGGTGAGGCGGCGCCGGCAGGAATGGACCTTGCGGCGGCTGGGGTTGCGGGTAAGCGCCGAGGGGTGGGGTCACTGTAACAACTCCTACCGTCAGCTAGGGGCAGCTAGACCGGAAGCCCGACCGACTCATGCACCTATTGACTAGCTTTTATGGATGTCGGGAACAACCAGAAATATACTAAAGATAACCTCATAAAAGGAAATGCCATCAGTAATCGTGTGAATGGAAGAAACTTGCGAAATAACCGATTATGCATATTTATATAAACGACACTAATTAGAACGAAAAACAATTCACTGAATTCTTAAAAAAAAAAAGGAAAGTGACGGCCTGTTAATATGTCACTGCTGGGAATAGGCCTCTTCTCTCTGTTTTTTGGAGAGAAGCATTGGAGCTAAGACCTACCACGCTGCTCCATTGTGGATTGGTAGGTTACATATATCCCTAGAATTCTCTAGAGATAGGTTTCCTCACGATATTTTCTTTCACCGAAAAGCGTGTGAAAAATTGCAAATATCAAATAGACACATAAGTTTTAATAGACAAACTCATTGCCTGCCCGGGATTGAACCCATGTTCATCTCTAGAGAATCGCACGGTCTCACCACTGGGCTATCACAGCTATTCTTAGCTGAATTCTTATTTTAGGTAAATTATATAGCAAAATGGTCATGTGCTGAATTATTAAGTTATTCTAATATAATGGTCAAACTTTCATACAATATCCGTTTAATTTACTTTACTATACAAAAAATTCTTAATTTATCCGCCGTGTGGTATCCGGCTGAGTAGAATAGACCACTCTCATTTCATACAGAGGTGTCGTAAAAGGCGACTAAGGTAAGTTGACATTAAGCAGGCGGCCGGTCGTAAAATAAGTAGCCAAAACATGTAACAACATGTTGTTCCGACCTCCCTTAAGAGTGGGATAAGGGCAGAGCAATAATGATGATAAAGTACTTATTTATATATACTCTTTAATCATCAAATGCGTACTTCTTATCAGGAATCTAACAAATAATCGTTTTTTGAAATTTGTATTTCTAGAAATTCCAGTGTTGAATGTATTTATTCAAATTAATTGTCTTGTTGACTTATCTGTAATAAGTCCGGTGCTATACTACAACTATACCATACGCTATACCAGAGTAACGATGCTGTATATATCTTTTTCTCGCTTATGGTTTCTGTCTTTTATATAATAAAATAGGTCTTGGCAGCAATAACTAATACCTACTAATACTATAAATTACCTAAATATAATTTACTATTGTAATTATTGTACGTCAACAGGCGAAGCCACCATAGAGGCTATTGCATTATTTAATACTTTTGATTTATTTATGTACAACCTACATCGCTTAAAATTTATTTTGAGAATATTTCTGGTTGTTTTGTTTAATATATAGCAACACTGATTAAGACTGAATGTTGGGATGTTATACATAAATAGTGTTGCCTATTAAGTGCGAATGTATGACTAATAATAATTACACCAGTTAATAGAAAAATGATCGTATGAGTTTAGTGTTGTAAAAATAATAAAATAGAATTATTTATTATTTAGTCACACATTACATCCATGAAAGGGTCGAAAACCTTTAGGTCAAGAAAACATTGTTGTGTTGGTGCTTTGGATCGGTCAAGCTATTCGCGCATTCGCGCGCCTCAACCCAAGCCCGAGCATTCACGCGTGACGCAATGCGGCAGCACTATCACAGTTGCCATTTAAAAAAATATTAGCATTTAATTAATAAATAAACTGCCAACAGACTGTTACAGTTGCCATAATGTAAAATGTAAAATTTAGATAGGGTCGAGCTTTTTTGACTCCCTTCCCGGCAACAATAAATAGTGTCGCCTAAGCATAGACAATACATTTTTTTTTAAACTAATTTGTATCGTCTATGCATACAAGCGCCAGTGTTAACGACAAGCGATGCCCATACAACGCAATACATAACCACGCGCGGTCCTTCCAAAAGATGGTTTGGAAAACCTTAAGAGGCAGACCATGACTTCAATTAAGTCTTTAACTGAAGTTATGTCCTATTTGGTAGGTTGGTTATACACGATTCAACACGATATGTGAGTGCTGAAATACCTACCAAATGTTATTTACATTGCATTCAGTTTCTCGTGGTCACAGTCGCTTTTTCTACCTAAATTTGAAAATATATAAAATAAATCACAATTTGAATCAGTAGCTTGTGAATTTAGCGATTGTGGCCATATCTTGAAAACATCTTAATAACAAAACAGTTATCAAACATTATGAATCTTATAAAAGACATTAGTTTTTTTTTTATAACATAGCTAGTGACCATTGTCTTCCATATATAGATTAAATCATTATATAAGCGCGTGAAAACTTGGTATGACAAAAAAATTATACGAAAATGTTTAAATGATATTTTATGTTTAAATTAGATTACAATTTAATTATACTGTTTGTGAATAATAATTAAAGGTATCACGTAAGGGACAAGCAGTTATTATAAAATTAATAATTAATTAGAAGCTCGAATTGCAAAATATAATCCTCGTTGTTTAAAGAGACAACATATCGACTTTTATCGGACTTAAGGCTTCAAATCGAATTAACAGCTTATGCCTTACGAAATGATTAACGTATCATTTAATAATTGGCAGTTTAAAGAAATGGCCTCGAGCAAAATTCAATTTTCAAATTTGGATTCGCTTGTCTAGTACTTAGTACAATTAAATCAATCTCTATTGTAAATCTATACATGGAAACAATGATTTTATCAGCATTCAAGCTCAGGACATTTAGAGAATAATGGAAAAAATTTGTGTAAACATTTAGCCAATTAGAATAAACTAAATTACTTTTAACGGAGCTTGCATACGAATAGCTCGCGCAACGTGTTATATACATATATACTAAAAAGGTGATTTTTAAGTGCCTTAAACAAGGAAAAAGTAACATCGCTGCGCGAACTTTTTGTTAAGAAGGTACGGAACATTGCCGCCACAAGATGGCGGCTGAAAACGTGAACGCTGTGAAAACATTCTCGAAAAAAAAACACTTTATATCTATTGAAGTTATCTAACTAAAACACTGTGTACCAAGATTTTATGTTCCTGAAATATTAGCAATACACATATGTTATCAAATTACATCTCCATATATTTTGCTGTTTCATCTAATTTAAGCGTATGCAAAATAAAGCGAAATCTTTTGTAAAACAAATTCTATGATGAGTGCGTTGAAGGACACAGAAACATGCAAAGTGACCAAACACAAAATTGCTCTAAATCTAAAAAAAACATTCCTTGTTAAAGGCATGCAAGTACATAAAACTAAACATAATTCTAGAATTAAAGTACGTAAACAAACTCAGTTATCGAGCAAAATAATAAATCGCAAATTGAGATAATTCGGCTGCTCGTAACAGCAAAATTTTATATGAAAATATATAAACATTAAAAAATCACAAAAAATCCTGGTCACCAACATTGTCATGTACATATTTACTTAATCAACTACAACATTATTTGTTTATTTCTAAATACCCTCCTTTAGATATTAATAATAAATGTTAAGACAAATTGGGTTTGTTTGTATATCGTTGGTAATACCCACGTAATTCCACCTTTTTTTCCAATCTAACTATTAATAAATCTGGAGCCCTGTAAAGAAACCGCTAGCCAGTTTAAAAGTCAAAAGAAATGTTAAAACAGAGTAAAATATGTTTAGAACGGTATTTATCGGTTGGGTCGCAAATTAGTACACGCCACTCGCATACTTCCCTGTCCTTCAATAAAGCTTATAATCGCATGCACCTCTGTCAAGGCCGATGCTATAAATAATGCGACGATAGAAGATAAAAGGAATTCCAATTTTTTAAAATATCTTCAATCGACCTTAATCTAGTCTCACACGTACTAACAAGTGTCATTCATGGTAACATTTTTGAGTTATATTAAAAGTACGCTGTTTGAGTATGCCTTTCTAATCAATTTTTCTTTTTTTTATTCGTTTTCGCTTTATATGAATTAGTAATTAAAACTAAAAAAAAATTACGAACTGTTAGACCGTCCAGTTTGGTTTATATATAAAGAAAAACACAAACTGGACTTATTAACTTTAATTTCGTAATAAAATAAAAATATTACTTTAATGTAATCTAAACACTACTGGTACTTGGACTACTGTTCCGCGAAACCCTTGTAGCCGGATTCTATGGTCATTAGTCTATTGCTGAAGCCAACCGGCAGGCATGAACCTGGTCCGTAGCTGGGCAACAAGTCGACTAGATCACAAGAACGGTACGAATTTTGAAAATGTATAGATTTTATAGGCCTATTTTGCTGATCGACACTTTATATCGACCTCAATTGGGAAACAATAAGTCAGCAATATATGCCCATGTTGGATAGGGTTGTAACAGAACGAATCTATACCTATAATCAAATACAGTCTTGGAAAGCCGTCTGTCTGTATGATTGATTTCCCAGAGTCTACTAAAAGGAGTTTTATACGGATTTTACTAAAAGGTAATGCAATTGTTCCAGAAGGTTTATGTTAATCGTACATGAAGGCATATGTATATTAATTGTGTTAAAAACATCGCGCATTTGTTAAAAAACTAGCCAGAGATACAATGAAGTAATAAACTACATTACACATACATTACAGTAGATCTACAAAATACTACAAAAAGTCTGCGATAGCATGTCTCTATCTCTTCTGATTAACTCATAACTATTTTTTTGTTAAAAACATTACGTTATTATCGAGACCAAAATTAAGAACGCGAGAAAAACTTTGTTTTTATTGACACGCGGGCGAAGTTGTAGTCACAGCTTCGTGCTCAAGCTGTACCATACTATAGATCAAACTAACTCCTGTTTGTCACCAATGTTGCATTTCCACTTCTTATCCCTTTTAATTTAGTTGAAGTTGTGTGGGTTAACTATAATAGATAATGTATATCTTTTTCTATAGACAAAAAAATGTTCCAGATTAGAGTTCAATTCAGTGAGATGGCATAATTAATGGCACACATTCAATGAATTCTTTATTCTAAAAATATGTAACGATTGAACTCCCGTAATATTGAATATTATGGCAAAAATATATTCATATTCGAATAAAATAGATTAAAAAGGCAACTACAAACAACATAAGCATTGTGTATCTCTTAGTATCCCTAAAAGAGATGTACAACACAAAAACGGTTAAACCTAGCTTACTGTGTACACATACAAAATAGAAAACGTCCCAAATATTGAAATATTTGGGTCATTTTTACCATCACCTTACGGATATGTAAAGCAAATGAGTTTTAATATATTTAAGTCAAAAACTAATTTACTTTATATCTGTTAGTGTAAACACTCAATTTTATCATTGGATGATATTTTCTAAGAAAGTAAAATTCCATCCATAATGAATATGGAATTCTATAGCATATGCTTTAAAATTCCACACGTAAAAAGAAATGACATGATAATTCTTAATACTTATCTTACATTGATAATTTATCACATCATTTATTTTACATAACGTATATCTAAAGTGTTAGCATTTGTAAGTCTAAAAAAAAACAAAAAGGCAACCCACAACTAGAAACTGTTTAGGGAAGCCTTAAAACAATGAGGCAATCGACAACATGAGGATCAAAAAATTGCCTCAGTGTTTGAATGGTGCAAAAACACTAGCAAAACAAATATAATAATAGCAATGCGGAATTATTAACTGCCTTTGTATTCAAAAATAATAATTTATGATAGAAGTAATCGCTTGCTATTACTTATGAAAGTTAGTGTTAAATAAAAACAGGTAAAAAAATAAGCTAAACAACTAAATGTTTAAAAGAGAAAGGGAAAAAGAAGAAGACAACAAAACGTAGATGTAAAAAATTCTGTCCCTCTTATTTATATAAGAAAAGGAGAAAGAGACAAAACTTTGTAGCTTAAGACAAATTTTTTTACCATATTTATAGTGTTAACTATTGTGTTTGGGATGATTATATTTTTTTTCTTAAAGCATGTCCAGAAAGACTGTTCTTAGGTCTATACAAATATTTTCAAGCAAAAAACATCTACTGTACAGCCAACCATTTAGCTTCATATCATATGGCAGTCCTTCCAGACAATTAATTAATTAATAAAGAAATTTATTTTTTAAGCCATTTTATTAATATATAATTAAATAGTGACAAAAAAATATAAACACTGTAACACTCTCTTGTCAATGATTCAATTGCTATTGTGTCTATAGCCAACTAAGGCATTCTTACCAAAATAAGCAAAATGTTTTAAATGAACTGTTACATAAAAAGTTCATACAATAAAAACAATGTTTCAAATGTTTTTTACTTCACAAATATAACCTAATGGAACAAATAGTAATGTTTCAATTTGTTTCCGATTAAATAAATTCAAAGCAGTTTCAATTTATACAAAAAAAATCATGATCTCAGATATACATAAAAGAAGTTCAAGTAACAAGTTTATTTTTAAACAAAGTGATGCATTCAACTCATTATGCATAACAATTTATTATCCAGACCCACCAAAACCTGTTTTACAAAATTATTCATACCATCCAAAGAGAAAAAAAAACAATCAGCATATTTTATGCCATACAGTCTATAGGAGAACTCATGATATGAGTTATATTAAGTAAATTAAAGGGAAAGATACACACTAAAGATTATGGTCATGTAAATAAGCCTGTAGATTAGCAGGGCCTATTATTTATTAGGTGATTCAATGACCATGAAATTTTATACTCTGTGAAAATAAAGTATGTATCTATACTGAAAAATTTGTACTTTAAAGGTCTCTATATGAGCAAATTACATAGATTGAAGAACTATTGAATGTTGGGTGCTCTACCTGGGCACTCTTCACTAATATAGTATTATATCATTAAATTTGAATAGCAGACTTATTAAGTAATAATAAATGTGAACAGATTAAAAAGTAGGAGGGAGCTATTGGAACAAATAAATGCTAAAACATGAAATACCAGACACACTAGATGACTTGGATGATGCCATGATGCCAGAAAATTAAATAATCAATTTTAACAAAAAATTAAAAAAAAAATTTTTTTTTTAATTTAAATTAAAATAAATTTATTTTAAATATATCTCCTCTTTTAAATTTTAATGGAATTTTTATCAAATTATGTCTTCCTTTGTATTTCAGATATTTATGTGGATTACTATACATTAAAGTTAATGTTTGGAACAAAATTGTTTTAATTTTTATTTTACAGTATAAATTATACTGTCACTCTCCAGTTGCTTTGATGACTTACTATTCGGCTAGTCATAAGACAACTGATTAGATTAAGTTGAAACATTTGTTAAGTCAAATAGCAATCGAACCATTAGAAGGGTTACATCGTAATCAATACACATACGATCGTCCACACGCCGTTACGCACATATCATAAATTGGTCTCTCTTTACTATGTTTCAAAAAAAAGGAAAAGAAAGAAAATTCTATGTAGTGTTATTACATGATAGTGTCTAGAAGACCACTGCGCAGGAACTGCCAAGTCACGTCCTCGGCTCCTGTAGAATGGGGGGCGGTGATGGGGAATGGGTGGGGTGGGTAACACATCATTATTATCATCGTCCTCAAATTGTGCTTGGTCATACCTAAGCACTTCATTAACCTGCAGATTTTTTTTGGCTAATTCTAAATAAGCATAAGATATTTTTATTTAATGAAGAGTTGACATATGCAGCATCAGTGTTAAGATTTATAAGGTCTTCAAACAATTTTAATTGCTTATGCCTTTGTGCCTATGTAGCACAATATTTTTTGACAAATTGTTCGCATTTCATATCTGTTTGCTACTCATTAACCGATAGGAAAATGTAATATTGAATCACTAGTTTTTTTCACTTTATGTTATAGAAATGATTATATTAATATATATTCTGATATGAGTACATTATTTTTATAATTACTGTGTTATAAATTATAGTGATATGAGTACATTATTTTTATAATTACTGTGTTATAAATATTTAAGTTAGATGATATCATGTATAATATAATTCTAAGAACTTTGAATTTTTTCAAACAAACAGTAATTTTTATAGATCCATAAGGACCATAATTAGTTTTTTTATAACAAGGCCAGGATCAGCAATTCCTATAGTTTCTTAGGAAAGACGATTTTTTATTACCCACAAGTTCAAACATATACATAATGTGGCTCACAATACCAATAGATTTGGGGGATACACTATAAATCTTGGAAGTGTGAAAATCTTGTGAAGTGATTATAATCACTGCACAGCAGGAAAGCTAAGAGTTTTTTTTGTTATATATAATATATAACAAAAAAAAAACTCTTATTATTGAGATTGACATTGTTCATCTTCCTGAGTCAGGAGGCAATGCAAGATATGGTACAATTATAGACTTGCTGACTTGGAGTAATTTCAATAGAACATAATTAAGTGTTGCTTGCTGTTGCAAATAGATTATACTACTCTAAGCTTACGCTAAATAACAATATACACATTTACGATTAACTATAAAGTCTATCGCATCGCTAACGAGATCAAACAATTATCTTACTTTTAAGTAAGATAATAAATATCAATATTTAAAAGATATGTTAAATAATATTATTTTCTAAACTTTTAACAAGCTACGTATAATAATGCCAAAACACTTCATTAGCATGAGTTACACTGAATTAGACAGTCCAGTTACCGAGTATAGATTTAAATGATAGTCATAAGAGTCATAGCAAATTGGGACAACTGTGTCCATCCTACAGCCTACTGAGGACTAACATTACCTGTCATTTCAGTCTATTTAAATTACACGTACAAATAAACATATAAATTGTTTACAGTGAAAAATCAACTATATTTAGAATGAATTGGGAAACATCCCGCCTTGAATGAGATGATCGTCCATCTTGAATTTGGGAATATTGATCGGTAGAACTTCCGAGACGCATTCCGTCGAAACCAAATAGCTATCAATTGATGAGCATTTCTACAATTTTACAACTAATTGCATTCTCAAAATGTACCTGATATTGCAAAAACTGCATATCAAGGTAAAATGACGTTACATATGTCAACCTTCAGTATAGAAACGAACAAAGAAAAATAATAACTAAACCGCATAAATACCTTTTTTATCTGCCATTATAATAACTTTTACGGATTTATTAATGTTATATTAACACTAGAGGTAAAATAATACTACGAATAAAGAAATTCACGATAATCAATAGAACGCAGTCGCAAATGAACAGCTTCGATTCTTGCTAAGTTACTAGTGTTGTGTCATGAGTTATAAATACGCTTTTAGATTAATATTCGTAATTACCGATTTTTAAATAAGCGTTGCCGATTTGCTTAATATTATTTTACTTTATTTAAATAATAATTGTTTTAATAGTATTTGAGATGCTAATTCTTCTATATTTGCACCTAATATTATTTGGAACCGAACTGTTGATGTGTAAATGACACGCATAATACATAAAAAAAGTCAAAGTGTCTATGTCTATTTACGCTTAGTGCTATTTTAGTTAGTAATCTATGCTTAGTGCAATCTTCAGTCTGTACTTGAAACATACGTAATCGGCAGAGTTCAGACCAGTCTCTAACACGATTGTTCCGGACAATGACCTTTAGTTATTGAGTTCGAGTTGAATTTCCGAACAGAGTAGAAGTAGTCTCAGTCGGCCGAAAATGGCGGCTTTACTGTCCCTACTTCGGCATTGCGTCCCTTAGACTATTGAGCATTTTTTTAATGTTTTTTGTGTGAAAATGTGATTATTATGAATTAAAACCCGTTGTTAAGTGTTGTTTTAGTGTATTGCAATATGTGTCGGACAGAAATGTGTCGTTTTGGCGTTGGAAACTGGATATTCTTGCTGGCTTGTATTCATTTGTTTACGTACAGCCAAGGTGAGCTCCTTTCTTGTAAATATTACCTTTTAGTATAGATCGTAGCATATAATAGATTATTTATTTTTATGCAGATTTAATTTCCTGTTACACAAATGGAAATTGATATATTTGTTTTTTCGTTTAAATTGCGTATTTTTTTTCTAAAGTCAAATATTTAGATTCGTATTTGAACTTCTTATTTCCTTTTTTTTTCAAGAGTAAGTACAAGTGTTTTCGATATGTTCCGTTTTATGTTTTGCATAATTTATTTAATTATTGTTGGACTTAAATATACGGGGGCGAGTGTAGGAGCGTATTTATTGGTTTAAGGGCTCCGGTGATGGACTGTAGTGCTCTCCTTACGAGGAGCAACGCCATCGCGAGATGTTAATGCTTCTTTATTTATTAAGTGCGTTCGACTCATTAAAAGAGAAGCTTTCCTCGAAATTTTTAAATAATAGATTAAGAAGTATGTGTGTAGTGCATATGGTTTTGGCATCCCTGCATGTATCATATAGTCCACTCTACATTTAGTATTATATATATTTTTTATTTACCTAATCACGGATTATAGCAAAATAATTTCATTATTACTTTTGTAAGAAGTCTTATAAACTATATATTCATCCTTATTTTTCCGATTATTAAAATGGGATCTTAAAAATATTGAGATTTTATTTCACTGAATTTTATTACCACATTTATAAAGATAGCTCTATGTAATATACAATATATATATATTTACGCATGCACTTTTTTGCATACAAGTACCAATTTTCGCTTATTTATTTATGCATGTACCATGAATTGTCACCCTATGTGTATAAAAACTAAAATTAGCTTAAAATCTTCGATATGGGTCCACAATATAACACCACTTTGGTAAGTACCTCTCGACTGAGCCTTGCACATGGGGGTCAAATTTTTGTAAATTACAGGCAAAATGGATGTATAAATTCAGGAACCAATGCTTTGACCTGAATTAATAAGAAATCGATATATGCAACGAAAATCGGTATTGTAGAAAATGATCTACGTCCCTATAATTTCCTAAGAGTTAAATAGCTGTCTAATCCGACGTTGTTAATTTTTGTGTGCGTAAATTAAAATTGTTGTCGCACCGCATGCTAAAAAATACATCGAAGTGTTAAATATTACAAAAAAGTATTCATTAAATATTTATATTTTTTTTCTTCAAAATACTGTTTTATATTTTGTACTCTTCAGCCAATAGTAATTTACTAAGCAAATCTTAAAGCTAGTTTTATAAACAATAAATAATTTCAACAAATTTACGTCTTTTCAATCGCTGGACGATGGACGATGAAATGTATTCTTTTAGTGTATGCATTCATCATCCTCCTGCCTTCGCAGGAGGATGAAAGGCAGGAGGATGATAAATGCATCACTTAAAGGCTAACAAACTCACTAACTATACTACACATGGCTTAACTAATAACAAACTAAAAGCACTAGTAATATCATTTTGCTAGAATCCGCGATAAATCGCGATTATCGTATTGTTGCGCGATTTATCGCGTATTATAGCGAAATAATTTTACTACCGTAAAGTAACGCCTAATTCTATAAATTAACTAACTATTATTATAAACTTTATAAGTATTACTAACGACTAGTGGTATATTCTCGTATATATCACTTATGCGCCAATCTTACGTACCTGTCAGTGGTGCATATTTCCAAATAGATTTGCCTCTCAGGTTACTACTGACATCTACCCCTAAATGCTGCAGATTGATGCGATGGAATGAGTCTTCGAGTAGTCGTATTAAGACAATCAACACGCATTACGAAATTGCGTGAACTCTAGGCACTATAACAAAACTACTTCGTTATAATCCGCACGGGTTAAGCGAATGCATGCAAAGCTAATGTGTATGAAGCAGGCAAAATCTACGAACCTTACACATGCAGGACAAGCCACCACACGCACCCCAAGTCCCCTCCACCAGCAACAAAGCACACAAGCAGAGATTGTTGTGGTGGCGGGTGTGTGTGCTGCTTGTGTGCTTTATAAATACATACCAATGATAGTATAGCGAAAGCTTTTTACTACTTTATACTCTTGATTGCGGTATGTCCAGAAGCTCCGTCCGATTGATGTTATTGGATAATTAATTTTACTATAAAAATATATATAACATCTTTCGTAAGAGTTGCACGGTCTCACCGCTGGGCTATCACAGCTTCAATTTTAAATACTTCCACGTAAATATACTTATTTTCTTTTGACCAACTAACGACAATACGTTTGATATAAGCTTATTGGCGCGAACGTGGTGTTGCAACCCCACTATTGATGCAGTCGCGTTGTCAACCCCACCTTGTCGTAGATTATAAATAACGGAGCATTGTCGTGGGAGGGATTATTCGTTTGTGAATACTTGTAGTGTAAAGTCGGTTTTGTGTTATCATAAAGCTAGTGAAGTGATTGTTTACCATTGTATAAATAAATTAACTAATTATATAATAAAATGGATAATGAAGATAATGTAGATTATGACTGCCCTGGATCTCCGATTCTTACAAGCTAACGAGAAAACGTTTAACGAACGAGTTTCTCGGAGTGTCGGTGATCTTACGAGAACTAGTCAAATTAAAGAGCCTATCTAACTACAAAATTATAACCTGCATTCGCTCCTGTAGCCCCAAATAGCTGTTTGCTTGAGCAATCAGCGTTTGCCCAGTGATTGCACCATTGCAATGTTATTATGGCGTGGGCATTCCGAAATGTCGGTCGAAATGCGAAATCACCACTACATTGCACTTGTGATTGAAATTATCTGTGGTGATTATTTCCTATGTGATTTATGTTAATTTAGAACTAATGCTTATTAACTGCGATCTGCAGGCCTACCATGAACTCTTATTGGGACTCAATTGAAGGCGTAAACGATGACCGCGAACCGCTTTCTTTTCGTACCATGAAGTGTGAATTGCATCGAGGTCTTACACCCGTATTCATAAACATTACTATGAGAACGCACAGTGCTCAGGGACGCATAGGGTCATTCAAACCAATTCATAGACATTACTTGAGTGAAATGTTCTACTATGCGTTTGTCAAAATCGACGCACACCTAAAATAGATAAGGAGCTACTTTAGCGAAAGCAGTGTTTGAAAGCGCTTTGGTTGAAGACAAAATTATTTATTAGTTATCTATTTATTATATTTTATTCTTATTATCATTTTACTCTGTTTAGTTAATAATATAAGTAAAACTATACAATAAAATTATCATAATAAATTAAAGAAAAATAGTTCTACCTCTTAGGAGTTGCAGTGCTTGCATTTAAATCCAAAGGCGAATTCATTATACTAAAGTATATTTTATTTACACCGCACAATACACAAAATATCATAAAAAAATTATTAACACGATCAACTGCAAATTACGGGAATACCAAAATAAGGTTATGTTTGTTTGTTATTAACAACACAACAAATTGTTAATAACATTGATATTTGTCAAAAACTAGACTGAACTACGCCACATCAAATGGACCAATCAGAGCGCGAAATTGGACGCATAGCGTTCTTTTAGTTGAGTGTGGCCTAAGTATTGTTTATGAAATGGAAGGCTTGACAAGAGGAACGCACAGTGAACTAGCCTCCTTTGCATAGTAATTTGTACTTACTTAGCTGAGTATGCTTCTTGAATACGGGTGTTAATGTTTTAAAAGGATAACGTTATATGAACTATAGATAACTCTGTCTCTTTTATTCACATATTCTTAAGACGAATTCCGAACGCTCATTCGGCATCTACTTAAAGTGTGCGTCTTTAAGACGTCATGGTATGAAAAAGAAAAAAAAAATCATTTACGTCTTCAATTGAGTCGCAATAAGAGTTCATGGTACCCCTGCCGTAGGCCTTTGAACGCACACTGGTCGAATATCCGTCATGGCCGGACGGTGTAAATGCGCGAATCTCAGTAATGATTTGCAGGTTTATCCTCGGGAATGCCAGTAGTTTTTAACTTATCGCGAAGAGATAAGTTGACTTAGCGGGAATGTCGTTTTGTAATAAGTAGTGTTATAAATATAATGGAATAATTCAGTTAGATACATTTTTTTTGAATAAAACTAAAACTATTCAAAAAATTATTTGCCACCGTGTGGTATCCGGCTGAGTAGAAAAGACCACCCTCTTTCTTACCGACGTGTCGTAAAAGGTGACTAAGGTGAGTTGACGTCAGGCAGGCGGCCAGTCATACTACGTATTTAACGATAGACGACATGTTTGTAACATGTTGTGCTGACCCCACTTAGAGTGGGATAAGGTCAAGAGGATGATGAGATAAAAATTATTAAATTGATGAGATTTAGTTGTATTCATAACTGTAATAAGTACCAGTGATTTTTATTGCAATTGCTACCATTAAAACAAAAAATTCCATACTCGCGCTAGCGGTAAACTGCTGAATATAGCTAGAATATATTAATGCATATTATTACTAGACGCATTTCATGCATTTTACGGTATGTATGTTTGATATAATTATGCTCGCCTTTTATTCGTTTTGTATAATTAAACTAGCGTGAACTGGCTACGCTATTCCGAGGCTCTGTCTGATTTTAAATAGTAATGCTTGAAATATCTTAACCCGTGCCACCTTCAGAATTAAAAGTATTTAAAGACTCTCATGTTAAAATATTCTGCGCTTTAGTTAAATATTAAATTGATAGATACTCAAGTTTTGCGGATATAAAGGTCCATTTCTACACTCTGTACACAATTCCCAAAATTCAAGAATAAGCCGGCTACAGAAGATGAACCTGCTTATGACTGCTATAAAAAAAGTTATTAAAGTTATAGAACAATTTTGAAATATTTTGAAAATTGACACCATTTATGATATTTTTAACAGTTTTTACTCAACTTGCAATGTGTGTATGTGAAGGTGGAATCTTGCAAGTTATATATGAAACACTTCCCGGTGTCCGATTGAGCTGAAATTTTACTTTTGGTCCAGTCCCGATGACAAAAAACGTTAGAAAATTGTATAAATATACAATAGAATTATAAGCAAAGAAACATAAGCGTAGTATTTCTAAAAAAGAACTGGATTTTTCACGTTTTAAAAATCATGGAAATATTATAAGAGTTTGAAATTCTTCCACGCGCCCACACTTTCAGCTTGTAACCAAACCACCATTTAATCGCAACGCACTTAAACTGATGAGATCTGAGGCTAGGGCGGCATAATCATTTTAACGATGTATAATTTTATTGATGGACAATTATTGGGACGGGGACTTTGTACTTACACCTTTGACTAAATTCATTGTATATCCGGATAATATAATATAAATTCACATTGAGAAGGCTGACACTTTAGCTTGTAAAAGTTTTAGTTGAATATTTGCTTATTTATTCAAGGATAGGCGCTTACAAAAACAAATGATGTAACGTAAGATTGACCTTTGTCTTCTAAGCAATGAAAGTGATCAAAGTTCTTTAAGTACTCTTATCAATCACTCATTCTGTCTGGAAACGAATGCAAAGGGACCTGGGTTTGTGTGCAATACTAAGCATCATCAGGAGATAGACTCAACGACAAAATCGTAAAGCGATTGATGATGACTGATGATGCTTCGGTTGCGGGGCGAAACGATTGTTGAGTTTGTGATAGTGAAGTGCTCGTGTATTGTGGTGGAAGTGGTGGAGGTTTGTGCATGTATTTTTACGAATCCTGCACGTATCGGGTATGAAAATACGATTAGTCCACTATACATTTAACACTATATATGTTTTCTATTTACTGTATCGCGGATTATAGCAAAATAATTTTATTATTACTTTTGTATTATGGATCTCCGCAAAGTAACGCCTAATTCTATAAATTCTATAAATAATACTAAGCAAAGCGCTTTGAACAGATACAACTAGTATATTAATTTCAGGCCATGTAGTTCTTCATGGCGTGTAATGATCTGAAGCAATACTGAGAGAAGACCCAGGTCACACAATTCTCAAGACATATATCTGAAAGTACCATATTTCTGAATTACCGAAGACTTCTTGTGAAATATCGAAACCTAGATTAAAGATTAAGACTCATAGATTGATGAATAAGATGAAGAAGAATTGAGAAGATGATTAAGATTTTTAGATTAAAGATTATGATTAAGATCGAAAGCTAGATTAAAGATTAAGACTCATAGATTGATGAATAAGGCGAAGAAGAATTAAGAAGATGATTAAGATTTATAGATTAAAGATTAAGATTAAGATCGAAAGCTAGATTAAGACTGCTTATCTTTATTCCACACCATAAAATAATTTGACGTGTAAAACTTGTCCACTGATAATTCTCATGTTCTACAAGTCAAGCTCGTCGAGTAGGTGCATTACTACTATTTTGCGGACTACTCTATTATTATATCTTGAAACGATTATGTGTCTAAAAAAATGTGACTCAAGGTTTTAACTTCGACTAGTTATTATACCGAATTGAAGAATATAGGAATTTGACGTCTTCTGCGTACCTGTGGTCGGTTGTTTTATTTGAGCTATATTCTCGATGGGTCACGTTGGATAAATTTACCTAATTTTGATCAACGTTTATAGCAGGCAGAGACCTAGCCCTGGTGGTGGATTTCTGCGGGTACTGCTAAGCTGTTGCTATCAGCTGGGCTGTCCACATAGGTACAACGATTATGAGCTCCACTATACACATACAAATTTCAAAAGATAAACAAATTTTGTACGTACATCGGTATAGCAAGTTTAATGTTTACCGAAACTCATAACTGGATGCGAAAGTGGCCCCGTAATCCCAATAATACTTAGGACCGGCTGTATTTGTCAGGTCACGATTTGACTATAAATCAAATTTGATCGCGCTTCGTATTACCCTTTTTGTGTAGTCCTTTTTTGTTTGCATCACGATGTCTTAGCAGGTTAATATGCATGGGCCACTATCAGGAATCGTAGGTTCTAACTACAGTACAAGGTAAGCTTAAATAAAATACTTTTATCCCTTGAAAGCTTTAATGATCAGCAGATCTTCCTCATCCCTCACTGGGCACGCACTTTACGTAGATAGCTACATTACAGACCCGATAAAATAGAAGTAACTAGATGAACGGACAACTTAGATAAAAGGCTTTATAAAAAGCTGGATTGTGTCGGATGTTGAGAAAATACCTTTGTCCTACAGCGGATGTCGAGAAAGAGAGTGTTGCATTAAAAATAAACGGACTTCGTCTTGATTTTGCCATATCACACGATTCCAATAAAAAAAGGTAAAGTAGCGGCCTGTTACAATCCCACTGCTGGGAATAGGCCTCCTCTCTCCGTTTCTAGAGAGAAGGGTTGGAGCTAAGACCTACCACGCTGCTCCAATGCGGATTGGTAAGTTACATATATCTCCAGAATTCTCTAGAGATATGCAGGATTCCTCACGATGTTTTCCTTTCACTGAAAAGCGTGTGATAAATTGCAATTATCAATTAGACACATGAGTTTAGTTTCCCCTCGAAAGAGTCGCACGGTCTCACCGCTGGACTGTCACGGCCGAGGTGACCGACTCTACATAGGAGGCCTGTGCGCGGCTGAGCCGGTCTAATTCAGCCGCACTCTCAGATGACCGGAGTAGATCATATATTACAGTATTCAATGCGATTTCAATACTACATTATTATTAAAAGTTTTATTTTTACTAGTCTTGTATGACTGTGAAGGTGAAATCTTGCAAGTTAAAGGACCCACTTCCCGGTGTCCGATTGGACTGATCTACATACTCGTCCAATCTCGATGACAATGCATGTTGACCATGCATGACCTGATGCTGCTGTCAGGATTTGTTTCAGACGAGGGAGCTCCTCAACGATTAATAATTGGGACATAAAATTTTGTAAAAGCTTTTATTTTAAATAAACTTTTAATTAGTTGTTAGGTGTGTCACAACAAAGCATTGTCATATGAAATGTCATTAAAAAGGAACATTTTAGAAAGGAATTTAAAAAAACCGCATTTAAAACTGCATGAAGACATGAAGAAAATGGAAGATATATTGTCCTGGGCCCACTTAAAGTATGAGGGTAAGAAAATCATGATTTTCCAGTCTTATGTACTGACAAAACTGCATTCTATAACGTATGCTAATTTCAAATAACAAAATCAACTTTCGTAAAAGCTTCTTATTTCAACAAAAAATGCTCCAAGAATGTTTGACCTGGCATTCTTAAAATACAATTTTTCGCCGTTACATCGACCGCATCGGAAGCAAGTTCTTTTAATTACCCCTAAAACCCCCATAAAGTGCCACACCGGACGAGACCCGGATATTTCAGCGCAAATTATTCGTCGCGACGCCGTTAAAGAAACATTTTTATGTTCCACCGCTTACTTGATATTCGGGCACTCGCAAGATTGCCTCGTTTAATACTTTATGGGACAAGGGCAGATGAAATTCCTTTGTTCTGTTAGGTTATGTGATTGCGGCTTAAATTTCAACTCTGTTTATTAACAATTTTTATTTTGTTAGTTGAAAGCCTGGGGCTTGTTGCGTGGTTATATTTGGCAATGATAGCAAACTTTTTTACTTATACATTTAACAGAAATATCACCATAATAACAAATATTTATGTAAAAGTAACGTAAAGTAGCGGCCTATTACAATCTCACTGCTGGGAATAGGCCTTCTCTTTCCGTTTCTGGAGATAAGGGTTGGAGCTAAGACCTACCACGCTACTCCAATGCAGATTGGTAGGTTACACATATCTCCAGAAATGTCTAGAGATGTATAGGTTTCCTCACGATGTTTTTTTCCTTCTCCGAAAAGTGTGTGGTAAATTGCAAGTACAATTAGACACATAAGTTTTAATAGAAAAACTCATTGGTGCCTGCCCGGGTTTGAACTCGTGAACCCCTTGAAAGAGTCGTACGGCTTCACCTCTGGGCTATCACAGCTCTTAATATTTATGTTTATTGTTCAAATTATAAAATGAATTAATATTATAAACAACAAAGAAGAGTGCATGCAAAATGAGAATGTTAAGGTGGACGTGTGGTGTGCAAAACTGTATAAAATATGGAATAAGATATAAGGGGAAGTGTGAAAGTTATTCGTAAAAAAGACGAGAAGTGGAAGCTTAAAATGGTATGGTAATGAGGGATGAAAGTCATGTGACCAAACGTGTGTTAAATATGAATGTAGATGGATGTGCGACTAAATGGAGGCCGAAACAGAGATGGTTGGATTGTGTGAAGTATGACATCCATAATCTACCTTAACTTTACCATTACACCAGTTTAAAAATACTATTTAAAAAGGCTAAACATTATACAGGCTATAATTAACTATCTAGTTAAAGGTTCGCAGAGTTATATAGGCTTTATTATCTCGGTTTATAAATTTAGATAAGGCCATGACTAGAATAGAATAAATTAAATTTTGAGGTCTTCATATGCTGCGGTTTCATCTGAATAATATATAGATATTATTCAGATGAAACCATATGGAAAGCATTAAATTATTCGCACAACATAAATTCTCATTTGTCTTGGCTGGTAGGCTGGTATTTGAAACCGCATGTAAAGTATCAAATTTTCTTAATCATATTTTCTTCAGTTTTTTTACGTCCTGACTGAATGTAAGCTTTCTTTGATTCTATGTGTGTATACCGTATAGCGCAAAGTTATTTAATTGTTTTGTAGCCCACAACTAGACGAGTGTGCGCAGAAACACTGTCAAGGATATTAAGTATATAGTAAGCATATTAGTAGTTTAAGGATGCTTCATGTAAGGCACAGCTTAGAACTACGTGTAGTAGAAGGTAGGTGGTATAAATTTAATAGGTAATACGCCGTCGCGAGAGTGGCGACGTACCGTCAGAAAACTGGAACTTTGTCTTCGCCGGCCAGAAGCTAAGTCTGAGTGTATTGTAAATAAAGTATCAGAATCCATAAAAGACAATACAAAAACTATTGTTATACCAAGACAACATCGAACAATTAATATAAAAAATATAACTAGAAGCAATATAACAGAACTAACTACTATGCTATAATCCGCACGGGTTAAGTGAATGCATGCAAAGCCAATGTGTATGAAGCAGGCAAAATCTACGCACCTTATACATGCAGGACCAGCCACCACATGCACCCCAAGGCGCAATTCACCAGCAACAACGAACACAAAAGCAGCACACACACCCACCACCACAATCTCGACGATCGTTTCGCCCCGAAACCGAAGCATCATCAGGAAGATAGGCTTCACGACAAAAATCGTACTGATTGGCAGTACGATTTTTGCTGCTTTTGTGTTCGTTGTTGCTGGTGAATTGCGCCTTGGGGTGCATGTGGTGGCTGGTCCTGAATGTATAAGGTGCGTAGATTTTGCCTGCTTCATACAAATTGGCTTTGCATGCATTCACTTAACCCGTGCGGATTATAGCAAAGTAGTTAGTTCTGTTATATTGCTTGTAATATGGAATTCCGCAAAGTAACGCCTGCTTCTATAAATCAAATATAACTAGTTTAAAAGGAAATAAGTCGGGTAATATAATACTAACCTATTAGTATTAAAGCCCTCTCCGGATGAGACTATTAATTACATAAATGACTATGTTGCGAACATTGGTAAGGAGCTGGCCGAAAAACTTTATTGCATAGAAATAAATTCGACAGAAGTGTCAGCAGTCCAGCATATAAAAATTCTTCATTTTTGAATTCCGTCTCTCTGACCTGAATTACGACACTATAAGTATTGTGTTCATCCATCAACAACAACAATGTCCCAAATGTCTGTCTGTATGTGATCAATTTTCTCAGAATCTCAGAATTAGAACGGATTTTCTTACGGTTTATACGAAAAGATAAGAGGTTAATAGGACATTCCGTTCTATGTAAATTGTGTTGGAAAGGGCGCGCGGTGGTTAATAAATTCGCCTTCTGGGACCTTTACTAGCGTGCGTCGTGTTAACCAGTAGATAGACACTAGTATTAAATGTATTAAAGAATTGTAGATCTACAAAAAATACGTGTGGCACTCGGAGACTGCCGCGGTAAAGCTATTGCATAGCATTTTTTTATCAACTTATGCAATTACAATTATATAATTATTTTATTTATGCAGTATATTTTTCTTTTTTATTTGTTTTTTTTTCTTTGATATTAATTCTAGTTACACTTTGAGCGTGGTGACCGATAAAAAGACATTTTTTTTTCTTTTATTAAATAAATCAGATGTTAATATTGTTTAAAATATTTTTATTATCTTTCAATACTATAATGTAGTAATGTCGGTTTTAACGGTAGTTTTCCAATACAACCAATGCCACCTAAAGGCGGGTTGCTGAACTAAAGAGACAAGCGTGATATTTCAAAAGTCATTAACCCGTCAACTGGCGTGTGCGCCCCGGGGCACACAGATCGCTACTAAAAAGTATCACCGCTGTGCCGGTCGGAGTGGGAGGTGTTAGGTTTTTTCGTTACGGAATTTCTGGATTCGGTCTCCACGCTCAAGGCCCGCGATAGAAGCTATGCTTAAAAATAGCTTAAAAATACTAGAAAAAAATCCGCGATAGCATGTCTCTATCTTTAATGTTTAACTCGCAATAACTACATCATCATGTTCAAAATTTCAATTCGGGAAAAATTTTGTGACACTGATTTTCACGCGGTTGGAGCCTCTGGTACAGCTAGTAATAGTAGCTATATAATTATCTTTAGATAGGGATTAAAAAAATGAAATGTTTTTCCCTATAACGGAACAAATCGGTCCGTCCCTAAGGGTATTAAATATTCTCGCCGGTTCGCTTCGACCTCGCAAAATGGCGTTATGTCAGCCGCTCGTCTCTATAAATTCTTCCTGCATTTACAACTTCCTCTTAGCTTCATCTTTACGCCTGTCTGACTTCATGACTGTAAGTGTCTGTAAAAATTCTATTCGGACTTACTTCACTAAAGTTCAAAATTTTTCTTTTTAAGCATCTAAGTTTAAATTTTGTTTTAATTTAGAGGATGCTACGTTGTCTGCTTTAATTTCAGTACTACGATAAAGAGTAGACTATGTCAATCTCCAGATACTTTAACTGTCTAAATACCTTAACAACACAGCGATCAATAAATAAAAAATAAATAAATTTTATTACTTATATTTCTCTTAATACTAACTTTTTACATTTGAAAGATTTTAAACGATAAAAAAACTAAATAATTAAAAAAAGCATTTAAAAATATAAACAATCGTCGACCGCCGGAAGAGGGGCAATACCCAATTACTTATTATTATTTTTATAACTTCTCCGTTTAGGCGTAATAGAAGAACAAACAAGTACAATCTCAGCCGCAATCTTAATAATAGAATAAATATGGATATTACATTATTTTTTTTATCTGCAAGATTATTTAATATGACTAATAATTTAATAACTTAATATAACTGATAATGTGACTGACCCATTGGCGCAGTGGGTAGTGATCCTGCCTTCAGCTCCGCGGGGGGTTCGATTCCCACCGAGTGCCAACATTTTCTATAAACAATTTGTTGGGCCTTCGAGCCTGGGTGTATATTTGTATTTAAGTATATATTTAAAATTATAAATGTAGTATATCTACCAGTTGTCTGTCACCCATAACACAAGTATTAAGTTACTTTGGGGATGGACGACCGTTTGTGTAAGTGTCCCATATATATTTAATATTTATTTAATATGGACTCTACAGAAAATTAAACCAAAAGCATAATTAAGATATGATAGTCCCAAAATATGTTTCTATGATCTTAATGTTTTCTTAGTAGCTAGGTAACTAAATCTTTTTTATACAAAGGTTTTGGATATCTAGTCTATAAATTCGAAACTATATAAAAAATTCAAGATTCTTCTGTGACCTTCTGTGCTCTCTAGCTCTACTAATATGGAAAAATAAAATATCAATTCAAAATCATTTATAAGCATTTTTAATTATCACAAAACTCTAATTCATACAATGAATTTTTATAAACTTGATTATTAAACTATTTCAATAGTCCTTTTTATATATACCTTTTACACGTACTGGTGGTAATCGCGACTTCTTTGGCACCAGCTTAAACGTTAAGATATCCTCTTTTATGTACTAAAAATTATTTTCCATTATCTAAGAAAAAACTAAGTTTTTTTCATCTTATATGCTAGCCTGATATAAGTTTCGATTGTACCGAATTTCATCAATATTGCTCCAGCGAATTAGCCATGAGGCGTAACTTACAGACAGACAGAAGTACATTCAGATAGACGATAAGAATTTGGCATTTATAATATTAGTATGCATACGAATATCTACATTGACACTACATAGAGCAATAAAAACAAACAATCCGATTTCATAAAGCTGTTTTCCGCTCCGAAGAGCAAAATAAAATAGACGAGGGATGGATTTTAGGTGCTTGGAAGTAAAACAATATATTTCCATTTTTAAAGCTCGGCAATTTCAGCCGGTGTTCGTACAAACTGACGAGTATATTTTCATTAAATTGTAGCTGAAGCTTTTTAAAGTCTGGCAATTTCAGTATCTTATAGTGTAGTTCTGAGTGCACTTTGCTCACACGAACAACAGTTTTGTATGTTAACATATATATATATTTTTAATATTGTTTTTTATATGAACTACTGTTGTGCATCCAACCAATATTATAAGTACTAATGTCTTAGCAGGATTGGATTAGCCGTGAAAGCGTTACATAGGCTTAGGCATGTTCCGCTTTCACGGCTAATCCAACGGGGGAAAAAAACATATTTGAGGATATTTTAACATTAAAGTTGATGCAAACAAACTCAACGTTGCAACTAATCTGTACTAATATTATAAAGAGGAAAGATTTGTGTGTCTATATGTTTGTAATATTTTCAAGCAAAAACTACTGGACCGATTTCAAAAATTCTTTCACCATTGGAAAGCTGCTTCTCTGCTGAGCAACATAAGCTATATTATTATTTAAAGAAAATAGGGATCCCTACTAAAATTGTAATAAGTTGTGAAAAATTTAGTCATAAAAATCTTTTATCGCGTGCGCTGCGGAATCTATTGATGATGGAACAAAAAACTACATTATTATATATAGTATCAATATCTACAAAAAAGGCCGCGATACTAAATATCTTACTATTTAAGTTTTGCCAATATAACTACTTTTCTACATTGCAAAAAGTAATAATCAAACCATTTTATTAATATCTCCTTATTAATCCTTATCCCATTGAATTATATTTTATTAAACACTGTTTCAATACCTTTAAAATACTTTTTAAATTATTAAAATCGGACGTTCTAATCAAAAGATGTAACTAATTTAAAAATGACAATATAGGGAAAAAAATGCCATAACAATTGTAGCGTATTGTATTTGTGTACAAATAAGTCTATAGTCTGACTTAGTAAACTTTCCACTACCACGAGATCCGTGTGTACGTGGGTGACACCGCGTGGTTTTGCTAGTTTTACATAATATAAGAAGTAAAAGTCATTAAAAGACAAGAGTATTGATAAAGTTTTATCATTACATTACCTATGGAATTATGTAAAGTAACGTCTACATCCATAAATTCTTTTTCAACAAGCAAAGATAAATTCGAAATTTTCGCATGCTACGTCGGGATGCAATTATATATACAATACCTTGATTTTACAGGCTTCAAAAAAGATTTAGTTAAAAACGATCTTATAAAGCTATAACATGCAAAAAGTCATTTGCTTTCTCATAGTAGGGTGTGTAATGATTTTTTAAATTGATTCCTTTTTTATATTACTAGCTTTTAACCGCAACTTCGTTCGCGTGGACTGCAGTCTTATTATTTGTGTACTTATATAAATTATGATTAAAATGGGTCAACCTTAAAAGCTAGACATATGCCGTCGCGGACTTTTATTTAGAACTTTTAGAGGAGAACAATTTTATAATACATGATTTGTGAATAACTTTCACTTTTTTACTTACTTTTTTTGTTTACTTAGCGCACGCAAGGAAAGCTTTTTGCCGTTTTCGCAATATTTTTTATTGTAGCTTTTCTCCTATACATGTTAGCGTGATGTTATATAATCTAAAGCCTTCCTCGATAATGGACTATCTTACACTCAAAAAAATTTTCAAATCAGTCACGTAGGTCCTGAGATTAGCGCGTTCAAATAATCAAACAAACAAAAAACTCTTCAGCTTTATATAGGTGTTAGTATAGATTTTTAAAAAATATAAGCATTCTGCTTTCTTATCTATATAAACTATAAGGTGTCAAATTCATAGTGCCTAATTTTCATAAAAAGGGGTCATAATGTTTCATAAAATTTTTGTTTCACACATATATATATACGGATATGTGGCCGACCTTTTATTTTATTATTTAAGGAATATATGTAAGGAAAAAATGTACGCCGTGTGATATCCGGCAGAATAGAATAGACCATCCTCCCTTCTTACCGAGGTGTCGTAAGAGGCGACTTAGGTATGTGCCGTGTGGTATCCGGCTGCATAGAATAGACCACCCTAATTTTTTACCGACGTGTCGTAAAAGGCAACTAAGGTAAGTTGACGTCAGGCAGGCGGCCGGTCGTAAAATACGTAGCCAAATCATGTGGCAACATGTTTGTAACATGTTGTGCCGACCCCACTTAGAGTGGGATAAGGGCAGGAGAATGATGATGATGATGTAAGGTAAAATGTGTGTCGGCTAATATAGACGTAGGTAGCTAACATAGGCAGAGATCTCTGTCAAAGGGATAAGTTGACTTTTGTAACTTTTTTTTATTAATAATGTTCTTGTTACGTTTTTTATGGTACATAAAAAAATAAATAATGCTTCAGATATCGGATGTTTCAGGAATCCAACCAATTCGTGCGTTATTTTCTATTACAATGTTGATATTACAAATACCGGCGACATGCCTGTGGGGGTGGGGGCGACGTGAGGGGAACACTTAATATCTCGGGAATATTGTTTTCAGTTACATTAGAAATGTCGTTTGAGGAAAAATATGTATGAGAGGTTTCTGTCTGTGATTTGGATGCTGTATTCGGCTTATGAGATTTTATCCATATTTTTTGGTTAAGTCTATATTGAAACCCATTATTAAATGTAACTATTGTAGTTATACGAATCATATTTTGAATATAGCTATCGTCGATTTCTTTTATGGTTCTATTCGGCAGGTCCAATTTTCTACGACTTTCGTTAGCAATAGATAATAGAGTGGATTCCAAATTACATGTTTATCATTTTATTCGAATAAAGAATATTTTGTATGTTTCAAAATTTACTGATGATTTAATTGATGGTATTGAACGGCACAAGCGGTGATAGCCCAGCGGTGAGACCGTGCGACCCTTTAGAGGGGGTCACGAATTCAAACTCCGGGCAACAAATTTTTTAAAAACTTGTGTCTAATTGATAATTGCAATTTGTCACGCGGTTTTCGGTGAAGAAAAACATCGTGAGGAAACCTGCATAGATCTAGAAAATTCTGGAGATATTTGTAACCTACCAATCCGCTTTGGAGCAGCGTGGTGAGTCATAGCTCCAACATTTTAACTCCAGAAATAGAGGGAGTAGGCCTATGCCCAGCAGTGGGATAGTAACAGGCAATTACTTTTATAAAACTTTATTAATACTTAATGGCAATCGGTAGAAAATGACAAAAACGTCTGTTTGTCCAAGATCTTACATCCAGTTGATAATAACCGGAACCGACGACTTAACTAGATCTCAAAGACTGGTGAAAAGATATATATCAATCTATTAATTCATACTTGCTATTCGATCAGTTAATCGCATCCCGTTCCCGACGGGGACCTGTTGTAGATAAATGGATAAAGTACAGATATACTGCCGCCATCCGATATTATTTTAATTACTTTTTTCCTGCCCTCTAGAGTGCTGTGATATTTAGAAACTGTTGATTTCTCGTCCTTTTATGGCGGAGAAAATTTATTCTCTGTATAGAAATCTATTATAATATCATTTATGTATCCATTTAGGTTAGTTTATGATCGATACTTGGACTGAGCTCAAAATTATTGAACTCAACTACGAAAAACTATGTAACGTCGATATCATAGATAATACACTATAAAGGATATAGATAAGAAACTCCTTCATTTTATTAAAGTAATGAGAAGGACTGTTTTACCTTCCGTCTCAGAGGTGTCACTGCAATGTTACTGTAATAAACCACTAGATGGTGTTCTACTGCATTCTTATAGTGACCCATTTAATATAAAGTATCTGGGTGACCGAGCTTTGTTCGGTATTTTGTTATATAAAAACATGCAATTTGAAAAAAAAGTAAAAGAAGTACAACAGGCTTGGCTGACGATATATGGAATCGATCCGAGAAATCTGAACTTTGAGCTTTGTTCGCTCGTTCCGAACTTGGCTGTACTGACTTTATAGTTGACAGCGTAAATAACCTTTGTTTTTTAATAATGTTTTAGACATTACGAAACTCTATTGAGGACTTTGATAAAATTTATTTTGTTTTTTTCTACCTACCAGAAGATAGAGCCCGCTGCGATCTGAAAAGTGCTTTTTAGAGCATTTCAACTCCCTGCTTGACACTAACAGTACCAAATTTTGCCGATAGCGATACTCCGATACTCTTAACGTTTTAAATACTAACTATACATACGAATTGTCAATTTACCTATGACAATACTGGAAATACATTGGACGGACAACTTAGAAGCTAAGGAATATTTACTAAATCTCATCATGTCGATATTAGCAACTGACTACATAGAGCTCTGAAGAACTTAAATAGAGCGATTCAAACGACTACTAGCGCCATCTTGTTTGACTAATAAACAATTTGAACAGTAGGTATATTTTACATAAGTAAATTAATCAATGACTGACAAGAAAAAAACGTTCTGCTTGTTGCCTTTAGGTTCGATAACTGGGTATGGGGATTTTAAGAAATCTCAGCCACTTAGCTAATACCGCTGGAGCCCTATCCCTGGTTTTAATGTTTCTAGATCATTCCATCAAAATTAGATGATTTGTAGAAGTACCCGAATCTCTAAAATAGTTGGAGAATATCCGATAATAAAGAAACAGACACTAAGTTATGTTTACTCTGGGGTTCTAGAATGTTGAAACGCCTATTTTGGCTAGAAAAATTCCGTGGAAATCTTAGAAAATTATAAAGAGCTCGATTCAAGCGTCGTGGTAAACCAGGTGGAGTAGAAATCTGTTGAAGGTATTTTTGTGCCATGAATGTTCATCGGTTGACACGATTATAAGATGTTCTCAATAGAGATATCACTAGAGGACTCCGGATATCACTAAAGTCTTGCCAAAGACCCAAAAAAAGATCTGTACGGTTGTGGATGCAACTAAAATGCTATAACCACGGCTGCTTAGCTTCACTTCATATACATTAACTGAATTATCTTTTTTAAAATTTAATAGAAGTATTCCTTATTTGTATCCTATACCTTCAGAGAATACATAATATCGTCTTGAATAAATGTTTATCTGACAGGACATCGGATGTTATTTCCTCCCTTATCTTAAGATTTCCAGTCCCGAGACTTGTTTTAACATTTTATCTTCGATATTGATGTCAATAACTGTGTTTACTGTATTTTAATTATGAACGGTAAACGTACAAAACCCAAATCTTTATTTAAATTCTCTCAGATAAGTATTTTTCTGAATTAAATTATTGAAGTTATCTATCAAAAATAGCCAGAAATGAGTGTCCTTTTCAAAATATAAACTCACTATGATAATTCAGTATATAACTGTATATGAATAAAATGTAGTACTGTTAAATGCAAAATACATCAAATCAAATACAATCAATCTTTATTCAAGTTCCCTTTTACAAGCACATTTGAATCGTCAAGGATCAATTAGATTTAATGAAGCTACCATTGGTTCGGAATATTGCTCTTACCGAGAAGAACCAGCAAAAAACTTGGCGGTCAATCTTAAACATTTTCAATTTACATAAACATGAACCGCAGTCATGTTATCTTTAATTGCGTAATATGCATTACGTACAAGAATACTTCATCAAATAGGCTTTTTTTACCTATATGGAGATTTTAATTCAATTAAATATCATCAATAAATAGGACTGTAAATGTTCAAACGTCTTGTAAAAAGCAATGAAGTTATATCTTTTTTGGAAAATTTCTTCTTCTACACACATTACCACCCTTATGTCGCTTTTATTTATAATAATCGTAATATTTATTTAAATTAGTTCATCATTCGTCTTTTATAAACGATTAAAAAGCTTAAAAGCTAGCTTAAACGACTAAAATGCTAATTCAAAAAGCTAACACTACTTAACCTGCTGAAGAATGCATTAACGATAATAATACGTGGGTTTAGCTACCCTTCGACCTCGTACAAGATATTAATGATATAATATAAGTAATTTTTGCTGGCTCTTCTCGGTAGGAAGAGCTTTCCGAAGAAGATAAAGACTTGTTGATAACGCATTTGTTTGCAAGTTTATATGAATAAAGAATATTTTCAATTTGAATTTGAACAGGGTTGGCATTCTCTACATTCTTGGAACAGTAACTATCATCGATCGATGTTTTCATTTAATCAAGTTGCTTGGACATTATAATTGACTATGACATTATAATTCATACTTGGTAACTTTTTTATATGACTTGCTACCACAGTGAAACTGTGAGAAATCTCTTTAATTTCTTCACGTAGAGCTATTGTACAAATAGCTCATTCTATCGTCCGCTAATGGCGAATCATTTTAACTAGACTCGTTATTACTGTTGTGTTTTAACTAGACTAGAGCAGCCGTGTGTTATCCGGCAGAATAGAATAGACCACCCTCCTTTTTACCGAGGTGTCGTAAGAGGCGACTAAGGTAAGTGCCGTGTGGTATCCGGCTGCGTAGAATAGACCACCCTCATTTATAACCGAGGTGTCGTAAAAGGTGACTATGGTAAGTTGACGTTAGGCAGGCGGCCGGTCGTAAAATACGTGGCCAAATAATGTGACACCATGTTTGTAACATGTTGTGCCGACCCCACTTAGAGTGGGATAAGTGCAGGAGGGTATATATTTTAACTAGACGAGCTTGAAATTCTGTTATTTTTGTAACAGGTTTTGCTCGTTCGTTCAAATTATGTGAAATAATAGTACTCTTTTATATGACTTTTAGTGTCAAAATGAATAATGTCTAATGAAAGATGTACGAGTATACAATCTTAGATATTTCAGTAGACACCGACGCACGTGACCCATTTCTAGGGTTGTAACTTTCTCTTAAAATTAAAAATTATTTAATTTTGCTGTATACGTTAAGCGTGTGGTGTAGACCTATTCATAAATATACGGTGTTATTAAGCATTTTTACGAACTGATAGATATATATTATAGTAGTTAACGTTACACTATAAATGTGTATAACGATGACTACAAAAGTCTAGATAAAGTAGTCTAAACATAAAAACTTACACGGTTAACTAAACAAGCACTTGAACGCAACGGCGGCGATTTGACGTTATAATTCATACTTGTTAAATGACAGTTGTCTGCAATCTCAGTTAACACAACCACGGTATACCAAACATGTGCTTTAAACCAGTTACAATTATACCTCCTAACTGATAGATGTCTAAAATCTCTGTTAATGTAACACAATAAACTGAACACGTGTTGCAAACCGACATTTGTAACTAGAATTGAATAATAACAAACTCAAAGTCCAGGTTAAAGTGAGATTTATAAAAATATTTTTTTTTACAACCTAATACTAACCTAATACATAAGTTTTAAAATACCTTCAAAATGTATTTCCTTTTGTTTGAAGTAAAACGAGATGTTTTATCCTTTAGTATATAAGCTTTAATTGTAAGAAATTTAATCAAATTTGCTGCAGCGGATTAACGGAGAAAGAGTAACAGAAATACAGACAGACATAAAGAGTAATAGACATACTTTTGCCTTTATACCACAACATCGCAGTTTCTAAATTTAGAAAATTGATGTGACAACCCTATTCCTCCCTCGCCTTGATACGTGATTTGATTCCCAACTAAAAGCATCCTCATCGAGTCTAAATACCTTTTCATTTCTTATTCCAACTGAAAATAAACCATGGAATTATTGAAAGGAGCAATTTCTCTTACCGGCATTCCGAAAATGCAACTAAAACTTTATTCAAATGAATATTTCTAAGCACTTTTTAATCTGCAACTTATAAATAATAGTTATAATATATTGATTTACTGCTATCTTAAATTGTATTTACATATGAATTTTAAAAAAGCAAGGGTTAAAACTAGTCTCACACCTGGAATGCGGTTTCTTTTCTTATTGGAATTTGTTCAATACAATACGGATAAGTAACTTACATCCAAAAGTAATTAAAAAATAATTATTTTCCTATCATCCGCAATAAAAGAATATATATTATGTGATGCTAAATATAGTTTGTACTTCCGTTCTTATACCTGATACAGGCAGAATTTTTAAAAACGCATGCACTACATACTAATAACACGACAATACATAAGCACTGCACACATTCACTATGACAATTTTTACTATCGTTTCGCACCTTCACCAAATCATAATCAGCAGGCCTATCATAAACTCTTATTGCGAGTCAATTGAAGACGTTAACTAAATTGTTTTGCTTTTTCATACCATGAAGTCTTAAAGATGCACACTTTAAGTCGTTGCCAAATGATTTTTCGGAATTCGTCCTAAGAATATGTGAGTGAAATAGACAGTTATCTATAGTTATATAAAACGTTGTCCTTTTCAAACACACTTCATGGTACGAAAAGGAAGCGGTTGGGTTTAGGTACTAACTTTGGATTGAATAAATAAATAAATCGTTATCAAAAAGATTATGGTAGGCCTGCAGGAGATACTATGATAGAATCATAGAGCAAAAAAAACCTTACATCCATCACGCGCATGTGGATTAGCAGGTCGTCCCGAAATTCTTAAAGCATATGCAAGTTTTACACCCGTATTCAAGAAGCATACTCAGTTAAGTAAGCACAAATTACTATGCGAAGGAGGCTAGTTCACTGTGCGTTCGTCGTGTCAAGCCTTCCATTTCATAAACAATACTTAGGCCACACTCAACTAAAAGAACGCTATGCGTCCAACTGCGCGCTCTGATTGGTCCATTTGATGTGGCGTAGTTCAGTCTAGTTTATGACAAATGTCAATGTTGTTAACAAACAAACATAACCTTATTTTGGTATTCCCGTAATTTGCAGTTGATCGTGTTAATAATTTTTTTATGATATTTTGTGTATTGTGCGGTGTAAATAAAATATAGTTTAGTATAATGACTTCGCCTTTGTATTTAAATGCAAGCACTGCAACTCATAAGATGTAGAACTATTTTTCTTTAATTTATTATGTATGGTAATTTAATTGTATAGTTTTACTTATATTATTTACTAAACAAAGTTAAATGATTATAAGAATAAAAAATAATAAATAGATAACTAATAAATAATTTTGTCATTAACCAAAGCGGCGCGGACACTATGCGTTCGCTAAAGTAGCTCCTTATCTATTTTAGGTGTGCGTCGATTTTGACAAACGCATAGTAGAACATTTCACTCAAGTAATGTTCATGAATTGGTTTGAATGACCCTATGCGTCCCTGAGCACTGTGCATTCTCATAGTAATGTTTATGAATACGGGTGTAGTCTAATATGTTTTACTGTAAAGCGCGTGATGAATTGAAAATATGAAAGAAGATCGTAATTTGTAGAATTAGACGTTAATTTACGGAGGTCCATAAGACATAAGCTATCTAACATAAGTTAGGTATTCTAACATTTGCTTCACAGTATATTTTAAATAACGTAATTTTTGTACATAAAAATATAAAGAATTATAAAACGATAGGTGATGTATATAATAGACAAAGTAGGAACCGACATAAGCTTGCGACTCCTGCTTTACGCCTAGCAAAAGTACGTAAATCGTTTGTGGGTTTGTGTATAAGATTCTATAATAAAATTCCGAAATTAATTTTGGTCATGCCATTACAGCAGTTTAAAATCACTGTTAAAAAAAGGCTGATATTGAAAGCCTGAATATTGAAACTATACTGTTGAAGATTACTTAGATGATAAGGATGTGTGGATATAGGTGCACTTCTACCCTGTACAAGACAGTAATAAATAAATGTAACTAGTTCTAAGATTTATATTTTAACAAGAGCAACCGCCGAGTTTCTTGCTGGTTCTTCTCGGTAGGAACAGCTTTCCGAACCAGCAGTAAAGTTGACGATTCAAAAGCGCTTGTTTACTTGAATAAAGAATATTTTGAAATTGAATTTGAATATGAAAGTATTCCGCTAATCGCGGATTGTACCAGAATAATAGTATCTATTTTTTGGAAGAAGAACTTAATAGACCTTGTAACCTGAACCCGATATAAAACATGAATGAAGTATTTGTATTATTGTACTCCACATTTGGCTACATCTCAATGATATGAATAAATATTTTGCAGAATTTCGGATAAGTTAGCGAATAAAGCGGATATGTGACTAGAGCGATATTTGGATATGAATAGAGAGGCTGAAATAGAGATGGCTAGATTGGTTATAGTATGGCGTTCATTTAAAAGTTGCCAGAGTTGACGAGTGACAGGATACAATGGAAGCGAAAAACGTTGTGTCGTCAACGTTTTCGAGTGGGTTAAGGGATGATGGTGAAGAAAGCTTTGAAGATGCTTCAGGTCATCGCTTCAGGTCATCTTTTCTGATGCGTACAGCCAAAGCATGGAATTACCTACCTGTATCTATCTTCCCGGATTCCTACGATTTGCATAGCTTTGAAAGAAACGTGAATAAAGAAAGAAGAGTAAATAGGCACCTAATTGTCAAGCGCGGTTCATCTTAGGCTGCATTTTTTGCTTTCCATTAGGCGAGATAGCAGCCAGGTGCTAGCCTTATCGTATAAAAAAAAGATGCTTGTCATAAACAGGTGAATTATGTGAATATTAGCAACATACAATGCAATGCAGTTCATCGTTTGAGACATCGACATCGTCATTCTCATCATTTCCCTGTCCTTTTAATTGTGATCGGCCCGACAAGGTTACAAGGTTATAAGGTTTGACTTATTATTTTATGACCGGCCGCCTGCTTGACGTCAACTTACCTAAGTCGTCTTTTACGGCATCTCGGTAAGAAATGAGGTCTATACTATTCAGCGCATACCACACGGTGGGTCAATTTACCTTAGTCACAATATAATAATAAAATTATTTTGCTATAATCCGCTATACAGTATATAGAATAGAAAATATATATAGTGCTAAATGTATAGTGGACTATCCGTTTGCGATTTTGCCGTAGAGTCTATCTCCTGATGATGCTTCGGTTGCGGGGCGAAACGATTGTTGAGTTTGTGATAGTGAACGTGTGTAGTGCTTGTGGCAGTGGTGGAGGTTTGTGCATGTGTTTTTACGAATCCTGCATGTAACGGGTATGAAAAAACGGATAGTCAACTATACATTTAGCACTATATATATTTTCTATTACTTATAAGTAATTATTAAGTAAGTATTAAGTTACTTACTTTGGGGACTGACGACCGTGTGTGTAAATGTCCCATATATTTATTATTTATTATTATTTATAAAGAATTATCAATTAGACACAAGTTTTAAATAGAAAAAGGTTCGATGTTTTGACCCTATTGAAAGAGTCACATGGTCTCTATGACGTATATCTTCATATAATCATAGTAATAATTTTGTGAAAAAAATATCGATATAATCCATGAAACATTGATATTGACACCAAATCAACGCATTCAATTAATCGTCAATTCAGTGGTTGTATATTTTTATTTCGACACCAAATACTTATCATTGATGTGGAAGGATCAAGTGTTAGACTGTCATCCATCCAACTGAGTAAGCATACTTCAACGGGAGTGAATTTCGCATCCAGCGTTGAATGAGTCGGGTACGAAATTAATCACACTACGCTTCATGTTTTCAGAACTTCCTTTTTTTTAGCATAAACTTATACATACTGCGAACATCTATATAATACGGCTGAATATATTTTAAGCCGTCGATGTCTCATCCACCTCCGTGTGGTATCCTGCTGAGTAGAATACAACACCTTCATTTCTTACCGAGGTATCGTAAAAGGAGACTAAGGGAATTTAAAGAATATTAGGCGTTACTTTGCGGAGATCCATAATACAAAAGTAATAATAAAATCATTTTGCTATAATCCGCGATACAGTAAATAGAAAATATATATAGTGTTAAATGTTGAGTTTGTAATAGTGAACGTGTGTAGTGCTTGTGTATTGTGGTGGAAGTGGTTGAGGTTTGTGCATGTGTTTTTACGAATCCTGCACGTATCGGATATGAAAATACGGATAGTCCACTATACATTTCACATTTATATTTTCTATTTACTGTATCACGGATTATAGCAAAATAATTTTATTATTACTTTTGTACGAGTAAAAATCTTTTGGAAAATAGCGATGTATCTAATATTAAATATTTTAAAGAAGTTTTCTGTGAAATAGTATTTGTACCATTCTTTTTGTAAAAAAATTCATAATTAAGAGCTATAAATCCTGAAGTTCCATTAAAAAGCGCGTGCACCTAATTAGCCATGAATTTATGATAAAATTGCTCTTAGGGGAGCTAAAAGGGGTGGCTTTTGAATATTCCTAGGGGAGCGTTCGCACGAGATAATCCTTTTCTTTGAAGCTAGTAAACAAACTTCTTTGAAGGTAGGTGGATTATTTTATATCAGATCTATATGATTCTGCGAGTGACTCACTGGAAACTTCATTTAATTTATGTAAAATATGAATTGCGGAAATTTAAATGGCGTGAGTTGTTTACATTTTTGAGAAAACTAATAAACTAAAATTTATTTATTTACCTTTATTTTCATGATTATTAGTATATTCATTTTTAATTTATATACTATACCGTTCTCCTGTACATGAGTTAACTATGAAGGTTGCCTTTAAGAGATTGCTCATAGCACTAAGGCCGCCTATGCACGTTTTAAGGTCAATAATCTCTGGTATTATTTTTTCTGCTATGTTATTTTGTTATAATGGTAAAATGTGGAATAAAGTTTTATAAATAACTAGCAAAATAACCCAGCTGGGATTAATTAAAATATATCAATCAGTAGTAAAAAACCTGTCATTGTCAGTTTAAAAAAAATGCTCCGAACTTCACAAACTTTACAGGAACACCTGAATCAATCTAACGATTATCTGAACATTGCATTAAAATCGGTCTAGCTGTTTCGGAGTCTATAAAGGGTATACAGACAACATTGATTTCTATATATTAGATTTAAAAAAATCATCTCTACCGAGCTTTTAGTACACTCATCGTCTACGGAGGTTAAAAAGGTTATTAAAATATTAAAGTATTTCCTGCAGCATACATGTGAATCACCCGAGGGCTCATTTACCTAACGGCGTTATTTACTTAAATAAAAAATATGCTTTACCTTTAAGCGAAAAAAGGGAAGATGAACAACGGAATTTAATAAACTCCCCGATTAATCCCGGTAAGCTTTTACGTGTTAATTGAAATGTACTCGTCTCACTCGATACCCGAGTCTTTTAACCTGCTAACCTTTTTGAATTATATTTGTGATACTTTAAATTTGAATAAATAAACTTACCCATCCGATCGCAATAAAGCTTTTGTAATAAGGTCTGATCAAGCTTAAACAAGATAAGTTAAAAAAGTTTTTAACAAAATTTTATGTTCCTACATAACCGTTGAAGACTTTCCTTTTCTAGATTGGCTCTAGAAGAGGAAACTACTGGCAGTAGCATCAGTTATCATAAACATGCACTGTGATCGGGACTGGACCAATATGTAATATTTCAGTTCAATCGGAGACGGGCAAATGGGACAAATTTAACTTGCAAAATTGCACCTTCCCATGCGTACACGGCAAGTTAATTTTTTACAAACATGTTATCACATGATTTGGCTATGTATTTGACAACCGGCCGCCTGCCTGATGTTAACTTACCTAAGTCGCCTTTTACGACACCTCGGTAAGAAATGAGGGTGATCTATTCTATGCAGCCGGATACCACACGGCACATACCTTAGTCGCCTCTTACGACACCTCGGTAAGAAAGGTGGGTGGTTTATTCTATTCTGGCGGATACCACACGTAATACCATAGCGATCTCGTGGTAGTGGAAAGTCTACGAAGTCGGACTATAGATGTATGTGTAGATTATTTAATTATAAAAATGGGTATCATTAGTATTCTTGGAATAAGAGCTAACTAACCAAATGCAGGCCTTGCTAAAGTGGTCGCTACAATTAATTTGTTATGGCATTATTTTCTTTCGATTTATGCTCTTAAATTCGTAATATCTTTTGATTGGCCTGTCGGATTTGAATAATTAAAAAAGTATTTTACAGGTATTGAAACAGTTTTTAATAAAATATCATTTTGTGGGATAAGGATTAATACGGAGATGTAAATTATGGTTTGATCATTGTGACCACTTTTATCAACTTTTACAATGTAGAAAAGTAGTTATACTGGCAAAACTATAATAGTCAGACATATGATACCGCGCCCTTTTTGTAGATATTGATACGTTTTATAATAATGTAGAACATTTTTTTGTTCTATCATCAACAGTTTCCGCAGCACATGCGATGAAACATATTTATGACTAAATTTTTCACATCTTATTACAATTTTATTAGGGATCCCTTTTTTTGGTGAAAATGAGTGTAATGTATAGCCTATGTTACTCAGCAGCGAAGCAGCTTTCCAATGGTGAAAGACTTTTTTAAATCGGTCCAGGAGTTTTTGCGTGAAAACATTACAAACATACACACATACAAACAAACATACAAATCTTTCCTCTTTATAATATTAGTATAGATGAAACACTGTGACCTACGTTAATATACATAAAATATAAGAGCATGTGTTATATGCGCGATAAATCTCTGCGACAATGGAGGTCCGATGGGTAGATATTGCCCGTACTATTTTCGAACATCTGCCCGAACCATCTTTAAGTGACGCACAAGTCTTGGGAGTTCAGCGGGAAATAAATTTTTCGTGTTAGTAGTTAAGTTTTTAATTAATTCATTATCCTTATATTTTCACAGTATTAAAAAAAAGTATTTTAAAACATTTCACTCCATCTATGGTGATGTCCATCCCACTTCGTATCGTAAATATCATGCGGCTTGTACAAACCATTACTTTAGCAAAATATTTGAGTGGTTTCAATTTGTACTATCGATACATTTTTCATTTTCAAACAATGTCTCTTCTCATATACAACCCTCACCAAATTTTCACACGTTCTTATCAGTAATAATGTAAAAAAATGCAAATAATGCAAAAATAATAAAACATTTTCAAATTGTTTGTAAAAGTAGCTTGTAGCGAGAGAGAGAGAGAGTAGTTCAAATGAGATACAATTATATATTATTATTTTTTTATTTCAAACTTGCCACATTATATGAAATCATTTTGATGATCGGTACAACAACAATGTTTAATTTTAATACCAAAAATTTAAATGCGACTCTCTTTGTTCTTCTGTTGTTTCTATCTGTCTGTATGTCTTGTTGTTAAGGTTTCATGCCCATTCCACTGGAGCAATATAGATGAATTATTTATAAAGTTAAAGATACAGCAATAGCAGCAGATAATAAATTCCTATTTTCCGTCGGGAGTAAGAAAAATAATAATATACTTAATCGACATTTTAAAACATTATAGACATATTGTTTCGTACACACTGTCTAATACACTCAGGCAAATTTACTATTGATTTAACATTTAAGTATAGTTTACATTATTTTTATGTAGTATGTAATAGTTTCTCTGTAACTGGAACATTGTATTTTAATATCGGAGGCGGGCGTTGATTTCTGCAAAGCAGTTTTAACTTTTGCAGGATCATCACTACATTGTTAAAGACAAATGTAATTGTTCCATCTTATCTTACTAATATTATAAATGCGAAAGTTTGTGAGTATGGATGGATGTTTGTTACTCTTTCACGGCTAATCCGCTGAATCAATATGGATGAAATTTGGCACAATTATTCCTTTTATACCGGAATAACACATAGGCTATAGAAATCCTGTTAATTCAACAGGAATGGGATGACATTAAAAAACGCCATCTATTATCAACCTATCAAAGTGTTTTTTTCACAATGTGTTAGAGTCAAGTCAAATCTATAGTTATTTATATGGCAAAACAACGTTTGCCGGGTCAACTAGTAATAAATAAATTTCATTTAAAAAAAAAAAATTCAAATAAACTTCATTTCATTATAGTTCACTGGAACGAAGTCACGAATACAATTAGTAAGAATTTGAATATATATTTGTAATATATTTCTGGAAAATCATTCTCTCCTTTTCTCACTCTCAGAACAGTACCAAAAGTACCTTACAGTACCAAAAGGGTGTTTAAAATATTTCTAAAAATCTATAATTACAAAAATAGCTTTCCTATTAACAGAATTAATAAGTTCAGGTTAAGTAGTAACATTTTGTATTATATCTCTGTGTATATGTTGCTCTTTTAAAAATAAATAAAAAAATAATAATTTTAAAATCAAATCGGTTACATATGGGCCGTTTATTTACTGCAAAAGTCCTTTTTGATCTCGCAAATCGCTGCCATCTGTGACTATCTTTAAGATATTTTGTTTCGCTTTTGTTTTAGGATTCGTCTGAGACATTTTAAAGATTAAGCAAATTCAGCTTTATTGCTGTGTGAATAAGTTATTTGTTCCTTTGTCTGTCATTTTATCTGTTGAACAAAGGATTATAATGGGATTCGAATCTGTGACGGGTCGGGTTGCGTCGATTATGTCGGGGTAAATGGAAATCTATTTGGTTAGTTGATCAGATGTACCTCCTGTCTCAGGATTGACTAAATAATTCTCGTTCTAATTATCCTGAGACGTGGAGTGTTAGATGGAAATTTGTCCCAATCTCAAGTTATCTTTCTGTGATATATGCGAACTTAATAGATTATAGCGAGCGATAAATTGAGATACCTATCAATATTCGTTACTGCTGACAGAAACAGCAGTATATTTTCGAAAGGTTCATTGCAAAAAACAACATAAGGCCCCGAATCCACCAACGTGGAGACGAGAGGAGATACGTTGTGAATACCAATCAGATATCATTTCCATCTTAAGTCATTTCCACATCGCCTCTCCGTTTAGCGTATATGACGATATCTGATTTGTGTTCAAAACGCATCTTCTCTCCTGTCCGCTTTGGTGGACACCAGGTCTAAGCGTGGGATTTATTGCCTACTTCTTTTTTTTTGGGAAATAGATCAGAAATGTTAACTATAATTAATACGCTCTATCAGCAGCTCGCCAACTTTCAAAGAAGTATGGCAGAATTACTTTTTATTTAATTTAATTTGGGAAACACTATTATTATTACATATAATAATAGCAAGCGAAATGTGTACACATGCCGAGAAAATTTTCTACTAAAGGATGAAGTGAACAATAAAAAAAAATGAAAATAATAATCGTCATAAAAGCTTTTAATTTTAGCGAATGAAAAATTATTTAAAATATTTATTAAAACCTCCTTTGGTTTTTTTTAATTTTATAGAAATAAAATAATGATTGTAATTTTGTTACTAAACGCAGTTTTGTTCCCGCAGCAATATATGTACTAAGTAAGGTTTATCTGTGCATTCCAATCAGCGTAAATAGCGTAAGCCACAGATAAAACAGAGGCTAGCTCTGAACCTGTTAGAAAGTGCTCTATGCGCGATTGCGTGCCCGATAACGCATACCGGTTTATACTGTACCAATTTAACTATTATTATTTGTATTAATGGACAGAGGTGCGTCTATTTACACAAGCAACTGTTGCAGTTTTGATCTTGTATGCATTTTTTTAGATAAATACAATTTTTTTTATACAAAAGGAGACCTAAATGATTACGCGTATACCGATTAGACATAAAAAGATTTCAGCGCGAATCATAACCTTTTTTTTAAATCCTTTTTTATAACTTAGACATCTACTTCTTAGGATAGGGATACCATAAAAAGGAGATAATAGTGTAGTACTTATTTATTATCCAATAAGAAATAAGCTTTATGTCATATTATTGTGACTTTTTGAATCGTTTAATAATTGCTTAGGCATGCGACAAGCAAGCTCTCGTTAACACGGCTCTACACGAGTCTTTATTGAATATTCATGGAACTCGAGAATAGGGTTGACAGTATTTTATAATATTTATTTTATTTTTCAAATCAAACAACAATATTCTTATTCAATCATGTAAATCTTTTCTTTTGTACTTGGTGGAAAAACTCGATTGAAAAAATACGTTTTTTATATTGCCCCTCTCTAATGCAAACTAGACTAATTTTTTTTATGAGGTCTGCTATTTGTGACGCAGTTTCTTACTTAAGGCTTACGGCTAAAGCAATAAAATAAAGCCGTAGGGCATAATGGTTACAATTATGATGCTATTATATTACCTACACATTTGGACCGGCTACCGGTTTGTTTACTAAATAACTATGTGAATTAAAATACAATACAGGACGATAAAGTGACAACCCTATCAAAAGCCTGTTTCGATCGTTCGAAATATAAATGATTTATGCGAAAGAGTTTTATGTTAATCGATATTTGACGTATTTACTGACTATTAACGGTGTTTGACTTTCATGTAAGTTACGATAAGGGTAACCTCTTGACACGGTTCCGATAGTTTAGGAGTTCGACTGACTCTGAGTATCGGAATATGTATAAATTCAATAATTAATCTATTTATTTGCGTAATGGGTGTATAAAAGACACATAGTATAATATTTAGATTTTTACACATTAACCGAAATGGCGAGAAAATATATTGGTAAGTAAGAAACATGAAAAATTAGTTTATAGAATTAGGCGTTACTTTGCGGAGATCCATAATACAAAAGTAATAATAAAATTATTTTGCTATAGTCCGTTATACAGTAAATACAAAATATATATAGTGCTAAATGTATAGTGGACTATCGCAAAAGAAAATCGCAAAGGCTTTGCGATTTTGTCGTGGAGTCTATCTCCTGATGATGCTTCGGTTGCGGGGCGAAACGGTTGTTGAGTTTGTGATAGTCAAAGTGTGTAGTGCTTGTGTATTGTGGTGGCAGAGGTTTGTGCATGTTTTTACGAATCCTGCATGTAACGAGTATGAAAAAACGGATAGTCCACTATACATTTAGCACTATATATTTTCTATTTACTGAATAGCGGATTATAGCTAAATAATTTTATTATTAGTTTTGTTTATGAAAAATTAGCTTAATTTTAATTTTGCATAAATATTTTCTCTTATATTAAAAGTTATAGCTAACGAAGATCACTTATTTAAAATTGTAATTTTCTTATAAAGCATGGACTTATAATAATAGTAAAGTTCAATCTATATTATTAGTTGATAATGTTAGTATAATTTACTGCAATTTCACAGAAGTGATGAAAAAGATCGCGAAAAAGCTATATATCTCTGCAGAATACCTGAGATATGTTTGATATATACAATCCGCATTATAGCAGTGTAGTAGGCCCAGCGGTACATTCTTAACTTAATAATATAGAGGTATTTATAAAAGTCTATTTGATTAAAAGATAAAAATTTAATATAAATTCAAATTTCAAACGATTATAACCATTACCTACTTACGATAAGACACATAATTACGCGGCATTTCTATTAAAGCATGTTTGCTGTACAGAGTATAATAGGATAATATAGGATAAGACATGTCTGGGGTTAAATTAGGCAGCTTTCTCGGCAGATGTTGAAGGACCAAATATAGCGGGGTAAAGGTAGGTCGATAGTGGTGGCGGCATCTATTTTTTTTAAACGAAATATGAAAGCTTTTCTCTATATGTTATTACATTGTCTCCTAACTTCCACGGGTTCTTCTTTTTTTTTTTCGAACTGACTGTATGCTGTTAGCCCTAATGGCTTTTACAGCGTCACCGGGCGGGACAGGCGAGCACAGAAGCTTCGCCGAGGTTGCGAAATGCAGGGAGTAGAGCGCAGAAGCTCTACTTAAGTCGGGGAACGTCGTCCTAAGGGTGCCTCCTGTGAGGCCGGACCACGGCTTAGGGCGACGTGTAGTGGAGGGTTGATGGTATGACTTAGATTAGTCATTGCGGCGTCGGAAGGGTGGCGAGAAGCCACGACCAACCGACGTCAGAAAACTGGGACCTCGTCTTCGCCGGCGAAGACGCTGTGTGTGTGTATTACGTGTATCTGTGTTGGCGATCGTTATTTGATCGTCGGGGTCATACAAGACGCTTTTTGGACGCCTATATTTTCGATGGTCGGACCTAACTGGGATGTAAGTAGAAGCAACTGAAATAATGGGGTTCGAGTGTACCTAAGTTTTCTCGAAGTAAGATTTCGAAAAACGTTTAAAGAGGTGAGTAATGGTAGGGAGATCGAGGTCTCTATGGAGGTCAACGTTCCGCATGAACCACGGACACCCAGTGGCTGTCCGCATAAATCGGTTCTGGTGGGTTCTTTAAATTATGTAGCCTGCTACTTCAGTTACCTATTATGGTTCGGTTACGGACTTGCTGTCATTCCATTCTGTAACCGAATAAAAGATGTATCGCGGATTATAGCAAAATAATTTTATTATTACTTTCGAATAAAAGACGTGTACTCATCTTTGAAGGGAAGAATTAGAGCTTAAATCCGCATGCACGCGATTTTGATATTATTATATAGGTTATACGTAGCTTAGTAGTGTAGGTTTTGAAGATATTTTCTACCACCGATAAGCACAAGGTGAATTTTAAAATTCGTCATGCGTAATAATTAAGTCCCTGTTCTGTTTTGAAATTACGACACCCTAGTGATTCAACTTTTCAGCAACCACGGTGTCTAATTATAAGAGTTCTTTAAAAGTCTTTGTTTCTTAATTATATTTCTTTTGTGACTTTCTTCTGTTACATCTTTGATACATAAATCATCAACATTTTATACTAAATCTCATTTAACGATAAAAATCTTATATCATGACAGAGATTCTTAATATCTTCTATACTCTAACTTTTATTTCTAACAATTAATTTTCTAACATTTGAGAGTATTTCCCGCTGTCAGTGATATCGCATCTGGGAACACGTGCGCCAATGCATTAATGAAAATTTGACGAAATACATTCGACGCCGTTCGATTCGAACCCAGGTGTCTCGCGCTATCGGAAGATCGCATTACAGCTACGGTGAGGGAGTTTAGTCATCCGTTGAACACCTCATGGCGCAGTATTTCGAGTACTCACTTCACATTCATAGAGTTCTATTCTCGTGCAGATCAAAATCGCATCTTTGGCATTAAAAACTAAGGTTATTCAATCTATTAAAAAAAATAAAAAGTGAAAATCAAATTATCATCCAAAAAAAATTTAGACGATTGTTGATCATTGATATAATATGAGAACAGTCAACACGAACCTGTAATTAATAACTTATTGAAAGTCATAAACACAAACTTTTATTCAAATTCAAATTCAAATATTTGGTGTCGAAAATATTTGGTGTCAAAAAACCCAGGTGTCTCGCGCTATCGGAAGATCGCATTACAGCTACGATGAGGGAGTTTAGTCATCCGTTGAACACCTCATGGCGCAGTATTTCGAGTACTCACTTCACATTCATAGAGTTCTATTCTCGTGCAGATCAAAATCGCATCTTTGGCATTAAAAACTAAGGGTATTCAATCTTACATCTATTAAGAAGATAATAAGTGAAAATCAAAATATCATCCAAAAAAAAATTCAGACGATTGTTGATCATTGATATAATATGAGAACAGTCAACACAAACCTGTAATTAATAACTTATTGAAAGTCATAAACACAAACTTTTATCATGTCAATCTCAATTTTAATATATTTGAAAACTAGTTTTTGTCCGCTGCTTCGCTCGCATGGAATTTGATTGGCCACAGTAGAGATCTTGCATTCTAAAAGTGCACGCCCCTCCAATGTCTTTACTCACACACAGAAAACTTATGTACAGACGAAATACACGCAAACTTGTTATTCTAATTGGTTACTCAGTTGCCGGACAGACATGAAAGTAGGAGTGCGCATCGATCATTGCCAAAAGTACAGTTAGCATGTCATAAAAAAAGGATAAATATTTTTTATTTTTTATTTTAAATAATAATTAGATAAATTTTTTCTTTAATAGAAAAATATGGAGAATTTTATAAAACTATATGGCGAAAAAAAACGGGCAAAACTTAACATCTATCATTATTGCATCATTAAAGCCATTGCTTTAATTAGGGAACGAATTGACATGATTGATAGAAATATGTGGGAAAATACGTGTCGAAATGTGAATGATATTGAGATAGAATACATGAAAAGTTTTGAATTTATAATTAATGTTGAGTCTGAATCTGAAGATAGCGACGTGAGTGAATAGCGTTAAAATAGTAAATATTTATTGCGGTTGAATTTTTTTCTTTTTTTACTAATAAAATGAATGAACAGACTTCTGTACATTACGTTTTATTTATCATTCTAGCTCTTGATTGCGAATTCACCTGATGGATGCCGATGTAGTTTAAGTTTCTTGAAAGGGTTTGGAGATTAAACGTGTAACCATTCAGGGTTTTTACACGATATCGTACCTGAATGCTAAACCGCTTGGTGGTACGTCTTTGTTAGAAGGTTACGTCGGAAGTATCTATCTAGTCAAGACCAGGGATAAATTTTAGAAATATACTAATATGTTTTTTCTAGGATTCGAATGCGGAACTTCCCGTTTACAATCCACAGCGCTTACTATTACTCCAGGAAAACGTTAAAAACTTACTTTTTATTCTAAAGAATTTTCAACATAAATTTGATTATAAGTAAAGCAAACGTTACTTGTAACACGTGTAACCGGATTGGTTGAAATTGCTGCGCGCACACATATAAAATAGTACAGTCAATATTTTCTCTCACACATTAAAATAATGTAATTTGGTGGAGGGGCGTGCACTTTTAGAATGCAAGATCTATAACTAATTTAATTAAATTTATGATTCACAATTTTGGTCATAGTGGCTTGCACATAAAAGGTAGATCTATGCTGTCGCGGACTTTTATTTAGAACTATTCAAGACAAACAATACTACGGTATATCATCTTTGTGTAACTCCAATGGTTAAGGCAGCGTACGCCGAGATAGCTCTCAGAGGCCAGATTTTTTCCGACTTTATTGAAATGTATCATTATATTACATAAAATCATTACAAATTGTAGCCCATATGTTATTCCGATGTATAATCTATATAACTATAAAGTTTCATCCAAATCCATCCAATAGTTTTCTCGTGAAAGAGTAACAAACATCCATCCATACTCACAAACTTTCGCATTTATAATATTAGTAAGAAGATTAGTAAGAAAGATAAGTTAAGATAAGATAATATAAGATTAGTAAGATTTCACATCGCGCGTATTAGAAACATATTTCTTAATTTTATGTTATCTTTTTTTTCTACAAATCTTATAATTCTAAATAATAATCTTTAATGTCATCACTTTAACAATATTGTTTCTAAGTTCTTTATAATAAAAAAAGCGCGTTTTATATAAATCAAACTATGCAAAATTGCAAATACTCATTATCTAATCTATTTTATAAGGGGTGTAAGGGGGAGGCTCGTCCCAATCAGTCTCCTCAATTGTCAACCTCACCTGCACGCGGTGCACCCTGCATATCAACCGACGAGGCTCTGACGACCAATAAATGGCGGTATAACCATTTCATTTTTTGCTGACCTAAATACCAGACCGACAGTGGGCAGTAGCACTGTCGGTGCAAAACGGTCAGCACTGCGATCACCAACCCGCATGCCAAGCGTGGTGATTACCGGCAAAACCTTCATGGCATCACAAATTAAACCACAGCCCCTAGTTCCCGGCAGCTCCGCTATTCCCAGCTCTGGCAGCGGTTTGGGTAACGGCGGGGCAGGGGGTGTCAAGAATCTCCGGAAGAGATTCCGCTGCCAACCCCGACGACTGGACCTGGCAACGTACAACGCACGCACTTTGAGGGAAGACGACAAGATACTCGAGCTGGAAGAAACAGTAAGCAAGTTGCGGTGGGATGTCATAGGATTATCCGAAGTCCGAAGAGAGGGGGAGGACACGATGATTCTGAAATCCGGCAACTTGTTTTACTACCGGGACCAACAGTCCCAGGGTGGTATCGGGTTTCTCGTCCACAAGTCCCTTGTCAACAACATTGTTCAAGTCGAGAGTGTGTCGAGCAGGGTCGCGTTCCTTATACTCAGAATTACCAAACGGTATTCGCTGAAGGTCATACAGGTTTACGCACCGACATCGGCACATGCAGACGAAGAGGTAGAGGCCATGTATGAGGATTTATCTAGAGCCATGCATGCCTCCAAAACCTTCTACACTGTTGTGATGGGGGATTTCAACGCAAAGCTGGGCAAGCGAAGCGGTACAGAGGTAAGAGTAGGGCAATTTGGATACGGGCAACGGAACCACAGGGGCCAGATGCTGGCCGATTTCTTGGAGAGAGAGGACCTCTACATGATGAATTCTTTCTTCAAGAAACGGCCGCATCGAAAATGGACATGGATAAGTCCCGACGGTTCCACGAGAAACGAGATTGACTTCATTATGTCGACCAGGCGTCATATATTCAATGATGTCTCTGTGATCAATACTGTGAAAACCGGTAGCGATCACCGTCTGGTTAGAGGCACATTAAATATATGCGTAGAGCTGGATAGATCCGGCCTGGTGAAGTCTACGCTCCGACCAACTCGAGCTCATATCCAAAACCCCGAGAAGTTCCATCTCGAGCTGATGAATCGTTTTGATTGCCTAGCTGACTGCGCTTCTGCGGATGACGTAAACAACAGGCTGGTGGAAACTGTCCATACGGTGGGGTCCAAATTTTATAAGACACACCGTAAGAGAACTAGTAAATCCTCGACCCAGACTCTCAAGCTCATGGATGAGAGGAACGAAATGAGGCTACAGTCTTCTGTAGACGCGGCACGCTACCGTCTGATCAATAGACAGATTTCTAAGGCGCAGAAATGCGACCTGCGACGCTTCAACACCGAACACATTCGAGATACTATTGAGCGTAACAGGGGCTCAAAAGTGTTCGCAAGAGATCTGTCTATTGGACAGAGGCAGTTAACGCGATTGAAGACCGATACTGGTAGTATCATTTCATCTCGTCCTGAGATTTTGAGAGAGGTTGAGAGGTTCTATGGGCAGTTATACACCTCAACACAACAGCCTGTTGTCAATTTGGCAAAAGACCCAAGAGCCAAGTTGACCCGACACTATACCGAAGATATCCCGGACGTCAGCTTATACGAGATTAGTATGGCTCTCAAACAACTTAAGGACAACAAGGCTCCAGGTGATGACGGAATCACTACCGAACTCCTGAAGGCGGGTGGTAAACCGGTACTTAAAGTCCTTCAGCGATTGTTCAATTCCGTCATTCACGAAGGCTCTATGCCGGAAGCATGGTACAGGGGCGTGGTGGTTCTCTTCTTCAAGAAAGGTGATAACACCTTATTGAAGAATTATAGACCCATCACGCTGCTGAATCATGTTTATAAGCTGTTTTCGAGAGTCATAACGAATCGTCTCGCTCGTAGGTTTGACGACTTCCAGCCTCCCGAACAAGCCGGTTTCCGAAAAGGGTATAGTACCATAGACCACATATTCACGCTGCGGCAGGTTATACAGAAAACCGAGGAGTATAACCAGCCACTTTGCTTGGCGTTTGTGGACTATGAGAAGGCCTTTGATTCGGTGGAAACATGGGCTGTGTTAAAGTCGCTCCAGAGATGCCGAATCGACTATCGGTACGTCCAAGTGTTGAAGTGTTTGTATGAAAACGCCACAATGTCTGTCCGTATCCAAGACAAAACTACGAGACCAATCCAAATGCGGCGAGGTGTGCGACAGGGAGATGTTATCTCCCCGAAGCTGTTTACCGCTGCATTGGAAGATGTCTTTAAGCTTTTGGATTGGAACGGATACGGCATCAACATCAACGGCGAGTACATCACTCACCTTAGATTTGCCGACGACATAGTCGTTATGGCAGGTTGTCTGGAGGACCTTAACACAATGCTCGACGACCTCAGCAGAGTATCTCAGCAGGTGGGCCTTAAAATGAACATGAGTAAGACAAAAATCATGTCCAACTCACATGTTCCGCTCCACCCGGTCATCGTTGAGAACTCTGCACTCGAAATTGTAGACGAGTATATATACCTGGGACATACGGTCCAGCTGGGTAGGTCCAATTTCGAGAAAGAGGTTAGTCGCCGAATCCAACTCGGATGGGCAGCGTTCGGGAAGCTACGCGAGATCTTTTCGTCCAAAATACCTCAGTGTCTGAAGACCAGGGTCTTCGAACAGTGCGTGTTGCCAGTGATGACCTACGGATCCGAAACGTGGTCGCTCACTATGGGCCTTATAAGAAAGCTCAGAGTCGCTCAGCGGGCGATGGAGCGAACTATGCTCGGAGTGTCTCTACGAGATCAAATCAGAAATGAGGAGATCCGTAGAAGAACTAAAGTCACCGACATAGCTCAGCGTGTCGCGAAGCTGAAGTGGCGCTGGGCGGGGCACATAGTGCGGAGGACCGATGGGCGCTGGGGTCTTAAGGTGCTGGAATGGCGACCCCGCACCGGAAAGCGCAGCGTCGGTAGACCCCCTACGAGGTGGACAGACGACCTCAAAAAGGTCGCAGGGAGCCACTGGATCCGGGCGGCGCAGGATCGTGTGGTGTGGCGATCCCATGAAGAGGCTTATGTCCAGCAGTGGACGTCCATCGGCTGACGAAGAAAGAATCTATTTTATAAAGCTGCATGCTTTTATCTACATATATGTAAAATTTGATTTTTGAAATCGTAATAATTGTCCTTTTAAATAATTTATAGAATTATGCGTTACTTTGCGGAGATCCATAATACAAAGTAATAATTAAATTATTTTGCTATAATCCGCGATACAGTCAATAGAAAATATATATAGTGTTAAATGCATAGTGGATTATCCGTATTTCCACGACAAAACAAACGCTTTGCGATTTTTTCGTGTAGTCTATCTCCTGATGATGCTTCGGTTGCGGGGCGAAACGATTGTTGAGTTTGTGATAGTGAACGTGTGTAGTGCTTGTGTATTGTGGTGGAAGTGGTGGAGGTTTGTGCATGTGTTTTTACGAATCCTGCATGTATCGGATATGAAAATACGGATAGTCCACTATACATTTAACACTATATATATTTCCTATTTACTGTATCGCGGATTATAGCAAAATAATTTAATTATTACTTTTGTGTCCTTTTAAACTTAAGTAACCAAACAGATAAACCTGTTTGCGGGACACAAGCCTTAACCTTTATATAGTTTCAGAAGCACGCGTGGCATTGTGGAATACCACAATACAGAAAGACTAAACAAAAGCATCATTAAAACATTGGGTTCAAAGCTAGATTGCAAAAGAAAGCCGGTTTGACTTTTCTTTTGCTGAGTATTTCATTTTGTACACCTTTACGTATTATACAAAATAATATTAATAATTGCATGTACATATGACAGGCCTTATCTAATCTATAGTTCTTATATATAAAAATGAATGTTTGTCTTTATTTCCTTTATAGATTCCGAAAGGGCTGCACCAATTTTAACGAAAGTTTTCAGACAATCTCTAGAATGATCCAGTATCTTTCTAGAATGATTCAGATCTTGTAATATTTGGTGGCGATCGGCGATTTTTTTTTAACTGTATTTATAAACATACATTTTCTTAAAATTAAGCCTGACAAAGTAGGTTGGGTATACTGGTATATTATAAATGTCTGTCTGATTAAACGACTAATCCGTTTTTACTGATATTGATGAAATTTGGGCCGGTTAATGCTGACATAAGCAAATATTGCCGTTTTTCTGTCTGGACCAGGGATAAAAACATATTATATTATTAGGTGTACCTAAAATAATTCCACTAGTGTGTATTACTATGTATATGAAACAACATACTCCATTTACTCTTGACATTTTGCATTTCCTACAATGTATCTATGCTCGCCCAAACGGTAATAAAAACCGTTAGAGATATCTGCATAAGATCGATTCGAAATAAATGTAGTCGTGTATTTTGCCTACAACACACAATAAGGTGATCTTTTAAAAGATATATCTCGTTAAGGAGCTTTTAAACAAATTATATCTCGTAACGACTTGTAGCGAGGGCGTGAGGGACAAAAGGCTGCTGTCTTTTAGAAATCACACGTTTCGATACGGTTACGATACGATATTCCTTATAAAACGTGTAAGTTGTATTACATGTCTAATATATACGATAAGTTTGTAATTAGAGAGCATGGTACGCTATCATTCGTTATAATGATTATTAACGTTGTAACCTAAATTTAATATTTAAATTTACCTCTGTGTCACTGTTTTATGGCTCCTCTTCATAATCGACGATCACAATCTTAATTGATTGATTGATTAACGCGACCACAATCGTGTAGAGGGGATAATCGCCTGTACTTGCCTCTCATCATCGCTGGGTGATGCGTATGATTGTATGTATCGTATGACAAAACGGACGATCGTGTGAATACTTGCACAATGATCGTGCCGATTATAGACGATTACACGATCAAACATCATCGCCGATAAGGCATTAGGTTACGGGTGGCGACCGAGTATTACCGCACCGTCTATGTATAAGATTAATAGGCAGATAATATAGGCATAGTTCTTTTTCTTGATAAATGAACATACATGGATATAGATGAAGGTTTTACCGGGGGATATTCAGGTAGTCGTTGCCTTTAAATCCAGAGGTTGTTTAAAATTCATTTGTACGCTGAAAATAAGGCTGTTTAGCAGATCCCCATCATATAATATAACCCTAGATAAGGACTCGTTAGAAAACAACTGCGCTAATTACTTATATATCTAATAAATATTTAAACTTCCGAGAGTTGGATCAGGTTCACTTAATTTGTGAAATTCGGCACCACAATACTGTATTGTCACCAGAACCGCATAACTTTGTTAAGTTTGAAACTGACCGTAGTTAGATTAGTTCGCGGAGTTAGAAGTGGTCGGAAATAAGTTTATTATGAATGTGGTTTGATTATGTTCGACCATGCCTGAAGGCTGTAGTTTATAAACGTTAATAATAAATAGGCTTAGTTGGTGAATTAACGAATTTATTGGCAATAATCAGCCATTACAATGCGATTCCGTATAATAATTATACTTTTCGCTATTGCATCGGTATAAAATGACATTAGTAACTAATAAATACTGATGCCATAAAGATTTCAAAATAATATCTATTTATAAAAGTGGAAGCACCACACTAGACAATTTTGAATATATATTTTACCGGAAATCAAACCCAAGGCTTCAGGAATGAGTGAGAGTCTCTAATCAAATCAAGCTCCACATATTTTCCATTCCTGGATACGACTTCGTGTCGTAGTCGTGGTGTTTAAAAACCTATCCTTGTTTTCGTAACGCGACAAAAACCATTTTCTTCTAATTAAAATGTTTCATTTTCGTTGGAAATTTTATAATTTTTCATTTTCGGACAGAGCGAGGCGAGAGACTTCGCTAACCTACATCTGGCTCGGCTCCAGCTAAAAGCTATGCTAATTAGGCTGCCATATTTTATAAATTTTGTTTATAATTAAAATTTTGTCACCTCTCTTGTACGATAGTGCATGGGTTAACATTTTAGTTTGGCTTAATTTCAAGTAACTACCACATATAATATCAGTAGACCATATTCAGTAAATGATCTCATATTTGCTAAATGACTACTTAAATTTAAAAATATAGAAAAAGTAGTTCTTATTAGCAGTAACAGATTTAGCCTGTTGTCGATATTAAGAAGGCCTGATCGAAAGAGAATATCATGGTTAAAGAATCTGCGTCAATAGTATGGCAAGAGGACCTAGCTTTTGTTTAGAGCAGCAATTTCTAAAGTACTATCATCGCCCCGATTGCGTACCTTCGTTAGGAGACGGTATTCGAAGAAGAAAGATGATAATGTATTACAGGCGTGGATAGAATCTTATTATATTTACACTAATTGTAGATAATTTATAGAATTAGGCGTTACTTTGCGGAGATCCATAATACAAAAGTAATAATAAAATTATTTTGCTATAATCCGCGATACAGTAAATAGAAAATATATATAGTGTTTAATGTATAGTGGACTATCAGTATTTTCATACCCGATACGTGCAGGATTCGTAAAAGCACATGCACAAACCTCCACCACTTCCACCACAATACACAAGCACTACACAGTTTCACTATCACAAACTCAACAATCGTTTCGCCCCGCAACCGAAGCATCATCAGGAGATAGACTCCACGACAAAATCGCAAAGCGAAGCGTTATGCAAACAAGCATTGTTATATAGTAATCGGTTCATCCCCACCTTTACCTCTGAACACGTGCAACAAGCTTGAACTTGAAACATTTATCTGATCGTTAATGAGGGTGCCATTGTTATGCTTAATGATTTCTAATTGTTCCAAAATATTCAATTTTAAGCTTTTTTCACAGGTGTGCAGTATTTCGAAACAATGGTCATTAGGAACTTTATGACCGCTTTCTAACAAATGTTTCGCGAAATGTGAATTTAGTGGCTTATTATTCCTGAAAGCGGCCATATGTTCTTTAAAACGGGTTTCGAAATTACGACCAGTCTGACCCACATATGTATCATTGCATTCAGGACATTTTATTTTGTAAATACCACTCTTTTTCGGGCTTTCTAATTTATCTTTATTATTGCATAGTATCTTTTTTAAAGAGTTATTACTTTTAAAACCTAATTTTATATTTGACTTCGTTTTGAATATAGCTAAAATTCGTTCTGACAATGTTCCAAAATAGGTCAAACTGGCTTTGTACTTATTATCTTTGTTATGTGGCACCGCATAGAAGTGTTTTGCCAATTGCAACTTCTGTTTGTTTTTTAAAATATTTTGTACTAATTGCTCATCGTAGCCATTGGAATGCGCCATCTGCTTGATTATTTGCAGCTCATTGTTAAAATTCTTTTCCGAAAGAGGGACTGATAAAAGTCTGTGTATATGACTATGAAAGGCAGCAAGTTTGTGTTGCCAGGGGTGAAAGGAAGAAGCTGGTATGATCGTATCCGTGTAGGTTGGTTTGCGAAAGATCTCGAACGTATGTTCGTTGTTAGACCGTGTAATAGTAAGGTCAAGAAAATTTAGCGAGTTATTCTGCTCTGATTCTAATTTAAAACTAATTTTAAGATGTTTGGAGTTTATATTATTAATAAAAGTATCAAGTTGTCTATCCGTACCCGTCCAGCATATAATTATGTCATCCACATACCTATAATAGTAAAGTATGTTTTTATTAAGGACAATATGTTGATTTTCAAAGTGGTCCATGAAAATTTCGGCCATAAGCGGACTTAAAGGGGAACCCATGGCTAAACCATCCTTTTGATGAAAGTAATGGTCATTGAATCGAAAATAATTTTGTTCCATACACAATTCTGTTAACTCTATTATTTCTGAAATCTCTCCAGGATGTAAACATTTTTTCTCGAGTAATGTGGTTAAAATGTTTATTGTTTCTTTGTATGGAACGTTCGTGAAAAGACTGTCAACATCTAGTGAAATCAATTTACATTTATTAAATGTAAATTGTAAAAAATAATTGTAAAAAAAAAATAAACCATTACTTTCATCAAAAGGATGGTTTAGCCATGGGTTCCCCTTTAAGTCCGCTTATGGCCGAAATTTTCATGGACCACTTTGAAAATCAACATATTGTCCTTAATAAAAACATACTTTACTATTATAGGTATGTGGATGACATAATTATATGCTGGACGGGTACGGATAGACAACTTGATACTTTTATTAATAATATAAACTCCAAACATCTTAAAATTAGTTTTAAATTAGAATCAGAGCAGAATAACTCGCTAAATTTTCTTGACCTTACTATTACACGGTCTAACAACGAACATACGTTCGAGATCTTTCGCAAACCAACCTACACGGATACGATCATACCAGCTTCTTCCTTTCACCCCTGGCAACACAAACTTGCTGCCTTTCATAGTCATATACACAGACTTTTATCAGTCCCTCTTTCGGAAAAGAATTTTAACAATGAGCTGCAAATAATCAAGCAGATGGCGCATTCCAATGGCTACGATGAGCAATTAGTACAAAATATTTTAAAAAACAAACAGAAGTTGCAATTGGCAAAACACTTCTATGCGGTGCCACATAACAAAGATAATAAGTACAAAGCCAGTTTGACCTATTTTGGAACATTGTCAGAACGAATTTTAGCTATATTCAAAACGAAGTCAAATATAAAATTAGGTTTTAAAAGTAATAACTCTTTAAAAAAGATACTATGCAATAATAAAGATAAATTAGAAAGCCCGAAAAAGAGTGGTATTTACAAAATAAAATGTCCTGAATGCAATGATACATATGTGGGTCAGACTGGTCGTAATTTCGAAACCCGTTTTAAAGAACATATGGCCGCTTTCAGGAATAATAAGCCACTAAATTCACATTTCGCGAAACATTTGTTAGAAAGCGGTCATAAAGTTCCTAATGACCATTGTTTCGAAATACTGCACACCTGTGAAAAAAGCTTAAAATTGAATATTTTGGAACAATTAGAAATCATTAAGCATAACAATGGCACCCTCATTAACGATCAGATAAATGTTTCAAGTTCAAGCTTGTTGCACGTGTTCAGAGGTAAAGGTGGGGATGAACCGATTACTATATAACAATGCTTGTTTGCATAACGCTTCGCTTTGCGATTTTGTCGTGGAGTCTATCTCCTGATGATGCTTCGGTTGCGGGGCGAAACGATTGTTGAGTTTGTGATAGTGAAACTGTGTAGTGCTTGTGTATTGTGGTGGAAGTGGTGGAGGTTTGTGCATGTGTTTTTACGAATCCTGCACGTATCGGGTATGAAAATACTGATAGTCCACTATACATTAAACACTATATATATTTTCTATTTACTGTATCGCGGATTATAGCAAAATAATTTTATTATTACTTTTGTACTAATTGTAGAGATAGTGTGAAAAGTAACTTGGATATAATGAACATATTTTGAGATCTAGTAATATAGGAAAATTTTATTTTTATTTTACACTAGCTTTGCCACCGGCTTCGCCCGCGTGGAAAGGATCTTGGAAGGTCAATTATGATCAATTTTAAATGGCGAAGCTAAACAACGCATTTATTTAGACAGGGGTTGATATTGAACAGAAGAAAACAGTCTCCAAAATAACGTTATATTTTTAATTAATATTCTGAACGAAAGTAGTTATTGTCAGTTAACTATTAGGTCCTTACATATGAAATTGGCGTTTTCTATGGGAGGAACATAAAGTCGTTTTTTTTAATAAAATATATTTAATTAATCAAAGTATGTACCATTGCTATGTATGCACTTTTGCCATCTCATAGGTAGTTCATTGATCCCCTTACTAAAAAAACCATTCGGGCGGGAATCAATAAAATCTTTGAAGGCGGTTTGGACTGCCCCATCGGAGTTGAATTTTTTTCCTTACAAGTAGTTATCCAAATTGCGAAAAAAATGGTAATCTGTTGGAGCAAGGTCCGGAGAGTACGGTGGATGTCTAAGACATTCTAGTTGAAGCTCCTCTGATTTGGTAGCCGTCTGTTGTGCAGTGTGTGGTCTAGCGTTATCCTGAAGCAGCAGTGGCCAAGAGCGATTGACCAGCCTCGGTTGTTTAGCAGCTAGCTTTTCCATCATGGTTTGCAGTTGCTGACAATAGATATCTGCCGTAATCGTCTGGCCAGATTTAAGAAAGCTGTAGTGAACGACACCGGCACTAGTCCACCAAACACTTACAAGCAACTTTTTTTTAGTCAATTTTCGCTTAGGGCAGGATTTGGCTGGTTCGCCAGGGTGCAGCCATTGCGATTAGCGCTTCCGATTATCGTAGAGGATCCACTTTTCATCACAGGTTTTCATCACAGGATTCGATTTAAAATTCCTTCATTATTGTGCCGGTTGAGTAACGTAACGCAGCAGTCGACGCGCGTTTGTCGGTTTGCTTCACTCAATTCATGAGGTACCCACCTTTCAAGCTTTTTCACCTTCCCAATTTGCTTCAAGTGGATTAGAATAGTTTTATCACTAACACCGGAGCCTGCAGCTAACTCGGACGTGGTTTGCGATCGATCCGCTTCCACAATAGCCTTCAAGTCTTCATTATCAACTTTGGTCTCCGGCCGTCCACGAGGCTTGTTCTGCAGGTCGAAATTTCCAGAACGAAAACGTTGGAACCAAAAACGCTGTGTGTGTGTGTTTTCTTTTGCGACACCGTCACCATACACATCATTAATCCTTCGAGCCGTTTCTGCAGCACTGGTGCCACGGTGGAACTCATACTCGTAAATAACGCGATATTTCATGTTTTCCATTTTGTAAACAGAGTGACACAAAGAAAAAAGCAAAAGAAGAAAAAACAAATGAATTAGGGGGTTTGAAACACAAATGCATGAGTAAATAGCTGTATGAATTTGAATTTAGAATTCCTAACCATAAAGGTAATATTTGAGATCAAAGTGGCCAGTACGACAAAACGCCAATTTCATATGTAAGGACCTAATATAAAAGATTTTTGTAAAACTTTTGTACATCTACAATTCTCTAATACATTACTTTAGTGTATCTCTGCTGGTTTATTCGGCGCACGCGACTAAAACTCTCAGAATCTGAGTTTCTTTTGACAACCGCAAGACATCTTCAACACAATTTACATAAATCTGTAATGCAATACTTAAATCTTCCAGAAGAATTGAGCTATCTTTTAGTAATAACCGTAAAAAAATCTCTTCAGTACATCTTGAAGAAATTGATCACATACAGATAGACAGCTTTTGGGGACTTAGTTTTATAATAACTAAATTCAAATTCAAATTTAAAATATTATTTATTCAAGTAAACTTGTAAACAGGTGCTTTTGAATCGTCAACATCTATTGCTGGTTCGGAAAGCTGTTCCTACCGAGAAGAACCAGCACGAAACTCGGCGGTTGCTCTTTTCAAACAATAATTCTTATCACTAGTTACATATAGTTATTAATGTCTTGTACAGGGTTGAAGAGAAACTATATCCACGCATTCTTATCGTCTAGGTAATCTTCAATAGTATAATAGGCTTTCTGAATTAGCCTTTTTTAAATAGTTTTTAAACTGCTGTAATGGTAAAGTTAAAGTAGATTGTGGAATTTTATTATAGAATCTTAAAGATATGGATATATCTATATATATCTTTAAAGATATGGATAGATAGACAAATATTAACTTTTACATTTATAATATCAGCAGGATTACACATATAGATGCATACTAAACCGACTCATCCCGAGAGACGTCTTCAACAATAAACACATTTACATAAAATTCTCTTGGTTAAACAAACAAAGGAAGTGAACGGCGGAAGATCTAACTCACAGCGTGTCCGTCCGCACCAGGTGTGCTCACGGCGGCGCGTAAATATGGCTGGTAATTACAGACTGGAGACGTGTAATTGTGGGATTGGTGAAGATTTGATTTATTGATCGTATATCGTGGAACTGCTGTCTGTCTGTAACTTTCTGCACGTAACTTTCTACCCAATTTTCTTGTAGTTTAACTAAAACAACAAGTTTAGTCTGCGATTTTGTCGTGGAATCTATCTCCTTGCGTTGCGATTGTTGAGTTGGTGATAGTGAATGTATTAAGGGTTTGTCAAGTATTGTCGTGGCGATGGTGAAGGTTTGAGCATGCGTTTTAATGATTCCTGCATGTATCAGGTATGCAAACGTATAGTCAATTCTACATTTAGCATTATATATATTTTCTTTGTCCTTTATTGCGGTTTATAGCAAAATAATTTGTATTACAGATCTACGCAAAGTAACATCTAATTCTATAATTTAGTTGGTGTTTAGATGAAATATAAAGAGCCCTTTCGATAAAGGTCCAACCAATGTCTTAGGAATCAACGGGATCAAAGGTTGGGTAGGTGTCTTGCTCAGCGTGATTTGTACGTAAAGGTGAGTAATGTTTTTGTTAAAAAGATAACACAGAAGTTTCAGTACAGACGTTATAGGTGATAAGATAAATCAACGGGCCGAGATGAAAGATATGTATAAATTTCGAATGAAAAAATGTAACGAGTACAAAACCTATCTTTTAACCCATTATTTATAAATTCTCTTGATGTAGTATTAAAATGCAGTAAAATACCTACTTATCTTATTAACAATCAAGCTAATCCCACGTTACTTTTGTTCGTCCAAACGACCACGCTGTACAGGTTTTATTATGATTCTGAAGCCCTATACTGTTTGTGTAGTGCAAACTGTTTTGACATGAAATGGTTGCGGTGAAAGGCAAAACATGCGATGTCCGTCTGTTGATGTTATTCTTCCGCCATTTCACTGCCGAAAAACTATTGGACGTTGAAAATTTGTTAATGTGTTTGTTCCTCGACAGTTCTGACTTAGGTGTATACAAAAGTAGAGTACGTTTGAGATCCGTTAACTTTTTAATTAGTCATACCTTTAAAAGTTCAATCATTTGTAGAATAACGTCTAATAAATCTTCATCTCAGGCTAAATCATAACTTATCTTTTCGTCAAAGGGCCCACGTTAATTCCTCTCTTTCCGCAAGAGCGAATATAGTTTATCCTAGTTAAAATATACCTTTAATACAGGAAAAGTATAAATACTTCGATAATATAATTATTTTTCGGACTAGCAATGGTCCATTGTTGAAAAATATAAGGAGAATCTGATATTGAACCTGACGCAATATCGTTTAGGTAAGTGTTCTTAATTATGTAGATTGCTGATAAGGAGTTTTATCTTTAATGCCTTCGGTTCCTGTTAGTCTCATTAGTATCGGATAATAATCATTGACTTCGAAGTAAAAATTACCGAAGAACTCAGAAGAACCGATAGATACATTTGATAGAATAATGATCTTATTGAGGTTAAATAAAACAGAAACTCTTATTCAATTTTCAATGCAATTGTTTCCCACACTTTTTTGGTTCCAACCGCATCCTCCATAGGTTGGTATAACACGTTTTCAATCGTCACCTGACACTATTCAGTTATGCATCGATAACAACGTGTACGGTTACTTATACTTAATGGTAAACTTGTTTAAAGTAGATATTATAGCTTCTATGAAGTCAAATTAATTTTCTATAAAAGCTAAAAAAAAGCGTGATAAACACCATTAGACACAAAGCTTAAGCTAAAGGCAGGCAATTAAGAGGTTCTTGAAGGCGTGATGACTAGTCACCGTCACCACCAGCTCCCCACTACTCGTTTCCACACCCTTAATAAAAAATTCATCCAACTTTCACATTTTCATGTTAACGTTTACTGGAAACTTTTAATTGTTCTGGCTCCAATTTTATAACGAAAGTAAACCCAAAAAACCTTTTCACGGCACTTGTTTGTTCTTCTTAATGAACGGCCATTAATACAGGCTGCGATTACAGAAACGAGTCCTTTGTTCGGCCACGAATGACGCGTTTGACTGGCCCTTTTTTGCCTAAATTATCATTTTTGTTATATAAATTGCTTTTTTAAGCCGTGATAGCCGAAAGTTGAGATCGCGTGATGCCATCTGAGAGTCGCGGATCCGAACTCTAAGTAATTGAATCTAATTTTCTATAAAAACTTATATATAGTGAGGTGAGGTGTATTTTGAGTTTGTATTTGAACTTATTGCATTTTATGCGCAATAGTCTGTATAATTTTCTAAGATATATTGAGCTAAGTATACACATGTTTTTCAAGTCTCGAAAATCGTATTTGCGTAATTCGGGTACTCAGCTCATACATCTAACACAGACGTTGATTTCTCTTGGGACGAAATTTCACGAGTGTTTGTATTCAAAAACTTTATTTATATCATAAATGTTATACAAAGAGATTACTTCCATTGATAATAACTTTGAATAAGCTGGTGGGGGATCATAATTTTGACACAATAAAGCTGCTTACGATTCATCATTCGTAGTAATCTGTAAATATTGAATTCGAATCGCACCGATAAAGGTCTGTTACAAATGTAAAGTGCGTAACGGGCTTAATCCTACGCCTGGCGTTTAAAATGGTAAACTTCTTTGAAGTCTCAAGTGGCTCTCACGTTGAGTAGCGGAAAATATTTTATAATCTGCGCACAGTTTTATTGACTAGCCGCGTCCATGTTTTAAAATTTGTAAATAAACTTTTATTTAACATTGAATATTTCATTTATGCGAGATTCATACTATACATGCTTAGTATTAGTATCTCGAATGTAAAAATCATTTTTCGGAACTATACTATCATTGAAATATTCACTACAATTGTTATTTAGTTGTCAAGCTGTGTACTCTGTACAATTAGTAATTTATACCCATAAAGTGTTCGTCTACGTAAATTCCTGTTTAGTTGTTATTTTATTCAAAATTTACAATAATACGACCACAACAAATTTTAACAAAAAAGTTGTTGTTAAAATGAAATTTATTAATTAATAGAAATTCAACCATTTTCGCGTTAGCATTCAAAATATAATTTTTTAATGAATATGAAGTTATATGTGTGTCAAACGTTATGCGTTATTTTCATAGATTTAATCCGCATGAGTAGGGACCATTATAGTCTATGATAGGGACTAACATTACAATATTTATTTTTACATCATATTAGTAGATATATACGAACGCCGTCAAGCTGTTTGTAAATAGTCTACAATGGAGGGATTCCGTGATGTTAAATGCGATGAAATGTTTATATTACAATGTAATTAAAACTGCCATTAGTGGAACTATAAAATTTGCTTCCTGCTTCGGAATTTTACTTTCTATTATAGTTTAAAGTAAAGTAAAGTAAAGTAGTATCATCAATCGATAAATAATACGTATCCCCGGACTTCTCTATCGTTATGCAGGTATTCTTTAGATTTATGCCTTAAGGAATTTATTATTAGATAGAATTTATTCTTTAGTTTTAGACCTTTTACCCTTTCATTTCCTTTCCTCCACCCTTTCCCTGACATCATAGCTTTTTTGGTTTAAAATTGATATGCCTCGTGGTTAAATAGATTTGGCTCATTGCATAAAGGCTCTATGGAAGTTATTTCTCTGCGTCTTTGTTTTTCGTGCTAATTAATGAATTCGTTCGAAGCGGTAAATGTTGATTTTTCTCGACATTGATCCTTAAATACATTCTAGTTCTGGTCGTGTAACAGTATGTCATTTTGAGTTTTATTTATTCCATGTGTGTATTTATTTATTTTTTTCTATTATCGCGTATAAATCTTTTGGTCTGTGCTTGTTGTATTGTGATTGATTAGATTTTATTTCGACATCCAGCTCCCGATATAGCGCCGTTTGGTTTGTTTGATAGTTATTCGGAGCTATAACTGGAACATTGATGTCTGATATAGCAGCACGACGAGCGCTGTCGATAACGGCGATATTTATAGCGTTTAATAAGCAGCTATTATGCTCAATTAGGCTATTAACCGGCCCATAGATAGTGCCGGGTCTCGTTATCGAAGGGTAGCGGCACATTATACAAATGTATTAGGTCCGGGTTATGGTTTTGATTGGTATATGATCTTATTTGGTACAATTTTAAAACGATTGTAATATTTTTATTTTACCTCCAGGATAGGTTTAAGAATTATATATAATAATTAAATAATAGTGCCGTGTGGTATCCGTCTGAGTAGAATAGACCCACCTCTCTTTCTTACCGAGGGGTCATAAAATAGAATTAAGGTAAGTTGACGTCAGGCAGGCAGCCGATCGTAAAATACTTAGCTAAATCATGTGACAACATGTTTGTAACATGTCGTGCCGACCCCACTTACAGTGCGATAAGGGAAGGAGGATGATGATAATATGCTATAATTTTTGCACTATAACATGGCATATTATAAAATGTTATACAAAAACTGCAACAGTTAATATGTGAATAATAATTTTATAATTTTATTTTATTTATGTTTTTGATTTTAAAAGACATATATTTTTCTATTTTAAGTCATCAATAATGTTTTGACTTTATAGAAATAAAGAAGATAATATAACGAAGATTTACCAAGTTTTTGTAATTTCCGGTTTTGAAGTATAAGAACCGAGAAATGAAGAGTTTCCAGTTTGGCAAAAAGCACCGTTACGTGGCAGCTCGAAAGTTTTTTAATTCAAATTGTTGTTAAATTCAATATTGTTGTTGTAGGTGCTGCTACTACCCTGTACAATCTATGGTAGATAGGTTGAAGGAAATAGATTGATAGATTTAATTGATATATTGCGATACATAATTGATACATTTACTCCTTATAATTAATATTTATTTGATAGTAATTTGATTTTAACGCGCGGCCGCTAACGTCGTACTGTTGTCAAATTCATTCGATATTAAAAATATGGCGTAAATGCAGATATTCAAATGTTCGTGTTAGCTCGTACAGTTTTTCTTATTTTTTTCATATGTTATTTTTGTATTTAATACATAAAATTAAAATTAAAAAAATATATAAGAACATATCTCATTTGGATTATCTTAACATAACACAATCATATAATATGCATTTAAATATTTTTATAACTGAAGTAGGAAAAATCTAGCGTCAGCACAATGTGTTGCCACCCTTACACAAGAAGAAAGCAAATGTTATACCAATTTCATTAGTGTCTGTTTGGTTCCGATAACCATATTAGTTTAGTGTTAAAAATAAATTTTAAAAGCTGATAGTCATCATAGATCGAAGACCATTGCTAGACGTATTCCTCTTTAAGTTATATTTTGCAAGCGAAATTTCGCTTTGAAAGATTTTTCTTATATCGTGTAAAGGAAGGGTTTTCTTTTATTTACATGCTTACTTTTCTTTACCTGTAGTATGTAAGGACTTAATTTTGTTAGTTATTCAAGGTGTTTAGTATTGAACGGACAGAGTCAATTCCAATTTGTTACTCTTATTAAAGTGGCATTTTTTTTTGATAAATTTGTATTATTAAAAAATAACAATTAATAGCACAAAAAAGTGGAAAATTATAGCAAAATACCATAAAACACACCTTCATAGCACATCGAAATAAAAAGTGCAAAAATACCGAAAATATTGGTATTTTTGTAAAAAATAACGTGCTTTATACAATTGGCTTGTCATCTTTCGCAATGAATGAATGTAGCTACTCATTGCAACCTTTGCGATATCGTGAGTAAACCAAGAGAGGGATCTACCAACACTGTATCTTTGGTGCGGATTCAACTCTACAAGACCTTGGGTACCCAACGTCTATCGGTTCAGAGCCTTATATACCTTGCTTAAGTTTCACGTTTATTAACAACTAGCTGTGCCAGCGGCTTCGCCCGCGTGGAACTCAGCGTGTCACAATTTTTTTTTAGGATTAAAATTTAAAAATAAAAGTAGTTATTGTGAGTTAACCATAACAGATAGAGACATGCTATCCGTGCTACTTTTTTGTAGTAGTTTTATTGATCTATAATTCTCTAGTACATTACTTTAGAGTATCTCTGCTGGTTTACGCAGCGCATGCGACTAAAGCTCACAGCAAACAAGTTTTTAAACAACTGGGCAATCTCTTCAACACAATTTACATAATACCGATATGTACTATTTACCTGAACGATCCGGAATTATTCCACTATCTTTGGTGAAAACCGTACAGAAATCCGTTCAGTAGATTTTGAGAAAATCGATTACATACAGACAGACAGCTTTTTGGGACTTTGTTTTATAATAAGTATAGATACAACTCTGTGAAAGCCGTAACAGTTATGTTCGCCCACAAGTCATACTGTGGTTTCCGCAAACATAAATGTAAACTTCAGTATATTTGCAATTTACTGGCAATATACGAAATCTTTATTAAGTCACGGGTTGCTGACACCACCGTTATATAATTTTTCTAATAATAACTAATAACTATACTAAAATAATAACTATAACTTTTATGTTTATATATAAGGCATACATCAAGACAGCTGAGGCTGCGATAGCCCAGCGGTAACACCGTGCAACCCTTTCGAGTCAATAGACACTTATACGGCTAGATAGTATCGTCGCTTGGATTCCTGTTGTAAAGCTTGACTTGTACGATTATTACCCACGTGTTTTGATCGTGTTATTACCTATCTTGGGTAAACATAGAATAGAATAGAAGTTCTTTATTTCTTTTCTACACACAATACAATTAAAGTTACAAAATTAAAAAGATAATTTTTAACACAAAACAAAAAAAAAACAGTTTAAGACTTTTAAATTACGTTGTGTAGCCGTGTGAAGAAAAAGAAATAGGATAACCACTCAGACTGAAAAAGACAGTGAGCCCTACACTGATTTTCAGTGGCCTCCCTAGGGGTTACGTCGACAGATATAAGTATCCAGCGCACATAAATATTATAAATATTTTACTTTATAAATATATAAAACAGTAATTCTGCATACAAATCAAATATTCGACGGTGGAATAGATAACCCGATGACAACTTACATGAAAGTTTAATTAGTGTTACTGTGTCGTTTTCATATTGTTCGGGAAGACCCGGACAGACCTACAATGAGTGTTTAGAGTTGTTATAATATAACCTCAAATAATTACTATGCGTGATAAGAGCATCGACTGAGTTTCTCGCCAGTTCTTCTCAATGGATAACAACATTCCTGGTATAGTAATTCCAAATTATTATTAACTTAACCTGTCAATACTTCAAAAGTAATAATAAAATTATAATTATAATTCTATAAATTACTGTCATTATTTGTTTGGCCTGTTCAATATGTTGTAACTGTACGTTTATCTTTGTTGACGTATTGTTTGGTAACATTGTCTATGTGAGAATGCTAAAATCATAAAATTCCTGGTCATCGCTAACATCATAAGCGGGATTTCTGCCAATCTCTAATAATACATTAAACCTTTTTTTATTAAAGAAACGCTCTGATTATGTTAAGCAAATATTCTAACCGCTTCTGAATAAAGAACGATAAAAAACATTTCCAACATAAAAGGGATGATACTAGAACATTTAATAGTCACATTTCGCACGTATCGTGGTGGATGCAAAAGGATACATAAAAGCAGAGAGCTACGGTGTTATAATAACTACCGTACCGTCCGTCTGTAATTGTTTTTTGTAAAAAAAGGACGTGGAATAAATGTAACGAGAGTGCTCAGGTCTTTTTATTATTTATGTAAGATAACATCTTTACACATATGATAAAGACTTTACACCATGTTAACATATTATGATTACTAAATATGTTTATATAGAAACTCTAATTTCGAATGTTTGTGCAAGGAAATATATTTTTTTTAAATGCATTTGAATTTTTATAAAACTCAGAGTTTTTATATTCCTTATACATAGTAGTTTTCATGGAAATTGAAAGCAATTAAATTCATTTCAAATTCAAAGCTTTAATCATACATACGACCTGAATTAGGCAATGCGGAATTTGTAAAGGTTTAGTTTCTCGAACCCCGGGCAACTAACGATGTGTTTTCTAATAAAATATAATTTATATGTATAAATAAACATTGTCATTGCGGCGAAAGCAAATATTGTATGGAAACCTGTAAATGTGCATTGGAAAACAGTTCTAAGTCTAAGACCACTCTGGTACAGTTACATGTTGCTTCTTTTACCGCTTAAAATTTCATTTACATTAAAATAAAATGTCATAGTTGAAAGTGTCATATATTCCAGAATCTAAAACGTTGTAACAGTTGGAAAATTTTTCCAAGCGCTTGAACCGTCGTTAAATAAACGAGAGGGCATTCAATAAATCGATTTTCATCGACGATATCTCAGGAGCTGTCATGAGTTGGTAATGTTTTGATATGGTTGGCACAATTTATCTTTTACATAACTTTTAATTATATACTTTTTCATTAATGTAACGAACGATTAATGGCGACAGAAGTTTCATATCAGATTATATAATTCTACCAAACGATTTGTTTGTATTATTGTAATAATAAATAAATGTGACGTATAAAAATGAGTTTTAAAGAAAAATCTATTTGTAATACCAAAACTTAATTAGTAAGAAAAATTTTATGTATGCGCCGTATGTAGCCTGCTAATACGTATCGAATGCTGCGCTTTCATTATAAGCTCAATATCCTTTTTTTCAAGAATAGCGGAGATATGTTTCCTTTGCCTCTCTGCGGTGAAAAAGTAAAATATTGTTACTTTTATTATTTTATAACTGTGAACGCACTTTTCAACTTGCCACAATTATGGTCAGGATATTTCCTCTTCCTTCTTCTCTTGGGCTGCCAAGAGATGCACTCTAAGATGTCTGATAATAAAATAAATATACAAGCTTTATTCAGAACATGTGACAACCCTACCCAAAAGCCTAGTGAACTAAATATGTCATGAATACATATGATAGAAAGTTACCGCTAAGCAATATAACTTAGACCAGCTCTGACAATACTTGATAATACTGTTGTATTTGTTGTGAATAAGGAGAAACAATTTAGGCGGTAGCGTACACCGCCTATAAAATTTACCTTTGTAAGAATTTTTTTTGTCAGGAAAACCTATAGGTAGAAAAAATTATAAGTCGTTACCTTCTGACGGGCAGGACGAGAGGCGGATATATGTCGTACTCACATATACTAGAAACCTGACAGTGCTCCACCACGCTGCTGGTGGCGGGGACTGAGTGACTTTGTAAATATTATCCCCATCCTCGCCAGCAGCTGCTCTGTACCCCGGACAGCACCACCTCCTGATAAGTGCTTCTAAACAGTGGCCCCTACCTCCGCTGATCATCGGGAGCAACAGATTGATCGAGCGCCTAGGGGACATAACTCCAGCGAGCTTCCGATAAACCTCCTTCGGATCGTCCAGAGGTCCCCGATAGGGCGGCATGCTATAACATCTTAACCTTATCTTAACTCACAACACCACTGTTGAGTTAACTACAATTCACAACGAAATATTATTAAGAGATAACTAATTACTGAACCCTACAGGGAAATACTTGAAGGAATGAGACCTAACTTTCAAAATCGAAGACAACTGTTGTGATAAGCCTATACTAGTGATAATGCAATCAAACCCGATGCTTTTGTTGGCTCGTACACTTCTCTGTTTAAAGATCCGACCTTTATCACGATAAAGGACTTGATTGTCTTTTGTTTAAGTACAAGGATAGTCATTTTCATCAACAATCAAACTATTGTTCAATTTTGTTAAGAAATTTACAAGTTATCTTAAATTAATTACATCAATTGAACAACACAGAAACTTTTATCTCCGTTGTTCAATTGAACCGCTCATATAAGTATGTAACAGTTTAAAATTACACACATTATGTTTCCAATTGTGTTAAGTTGGTTAATAGCTGTAGAAAATAGTGGTGCGTACTTTTCTTCCATATAAACTTCCTTTAACGATATATAGATAGAATGAGCATATGTCAACAGTTGTCTCGTCTCCACGTCTGCGGTTTAGGTTTACGTTCGATGTATATGCAAATGTCGGATTCGTTTGATACTGTATGCATAATATTTGTTATTCACATATTTACTATGTATTTTATAAGGAAGCTTAGATTTACTCAGCGTACAATGAGCAGAACTAGATTATCCAAGACATTGAAGGGATTAAATTGGTATATATGGGCCCGTAGATATAATTTTATTTTATAAACTTGACTATTAGAAGTTTTTGTAAGATTATTTATTGTCTAGTATCTGTTAATAATAATGATAATAATATTTATTAATCATCTAAATGTCCATAGTGCATTGAAGCCCTAGATCCTGAACTAGAAAAACTGTGTTTTAGGAGCTAGTACCTTCCCTTATCAACTATAACAGAACAATTTGGCATTTACAAAGATAAGAATTTATATATATAATAATCTAAATAGTTATTTAATAGTAGTGCAATATCATGTGATATGAATTAGTGTAACAATTATTGAATTTACCGGATTTAGCACCATCCCAAAGCTAAAGTGGTAACGGGTATATAAGTTGAAGAAGATTTATAGGTTGTGTAGTCTTTTGACAACTTTTAAACATGTTCGTTACTACACGTAGTTGCATTGAGATATTGTTGAAGCATATTTTAGAACATTGTGTAGGAACATTTTCTTTTCAAAATTCTATTATATCTATAGTAGAACAATACATTTATTTTTTTTACAAATCAATTCATGTACAATATGTTTAAAATGAATTTCTAAATGTGTATTAGGAAATGCCACAGATAAGCGAAGTAATCATAATAAATAAGTGAGCATGAACATATAGGATATATGTTCATGCTTACTCTCTCAAAGGTCTGTTTCAAATAAATTCTAGTATTAACTATTTTTGCATCATGATGCATGACTACATGTAGTCAATGCGTTGTTGGTGTAAGAGAAACCTCCCTCCAGTCATCTGAATCGCCAAATTCATCCCTTCTCACCTCACATGTGATACTATCTAACAATCGACATGCTTTTGGAAATTGCTGATATCGATGCGATGCCTTAACACTGGAAAAAAGCATGAGTAATTAATACTAATTTAATTTAGAACCTTTATTTTCTTTTATTTATCTACATACATATATTTCCCATATTCAACAATGTATTTTTCGTATGCTAAGCAGAGTTTGTTAATTTCTTTACTATGCTTTATCTAGACTAGCTGTGCCTGTGGCTTCGCCTTTGTATAAATCATTGTATTCATTTGAAACTTTGAACATAAAAGTACTTTTTGTGACTTAACCATAAGAGATAGAGATACGTTGTCGTGGACTTTTGTGTAGTATTTTTGTAAATCTACAATTCTTTAGTTCTTCATTTTCGTGTACCTCTGCTGGTTTATACAACTGCGCGACCTCTTCAACACAATTTACACAAAACCGTCATATAAACAACCACACTGTCTTCTTGTGTTAACTTATCCTTTCTTCCACTAGTTACACAAATATTAATAATAACCTTTTTTAAACTTTAAAACAAAAACGCGCAGCACTTGTTCACGATCTTCGCAGGTATTCCAAGAGCGCCGTTAAGCGCTCCACTTTGCTTATATATCCTCTCCTCGTTTCCCTTCCATTCGCGGTAGTTAGTGTCGTCATTGTAAAATATAAGAATTTCAAAATTAATAATTGTAGCAACGTTAACACTTGTAATACATCACATACGTTTTATAATATAAGAAGCAGAAGAAGAATAACTTTATTGCACAAATAAAAATACAAAGAGAAAGAAATATGACATAAATAATAGTTACAGTTAAATTTGCAAAGAGCGGTCTTATCACACTGTTGTGATCTCTCCAGACAATTAATTAATTAATCTATACTTCAAAAGTAATAATAAAATTACTTTGCTATAATCCGCGATAAAGTAAATAGGAAATATATATAATGCTAAATGCAGTGCGGACTATTCGTTTTCATACCTGGAACATGAGGCATCAACAATCGTTTCGCTCCGCAACCGTAGCATCATCACGAGCTATCTCCTGACAAAATCGCAAAGGCTTTGCGATATATTTTTGATTTACTTTATCGCGGATTATAGCAAAATAATTCAATTATCACATTTGTATTATGGATTTTTTGGGTGGACTAATTTTATAAATTATTAAATCAATAATTAATAAGTATAGTTATAGATGTTGATCACCTGAAGTGAAGAAAGTACTCAAGCTACGATGTTTAGGGCTCCAAACTGAGAAAACACAATACGTGCTGTCTCCAAACAATACTGCTTTCTGTATACTATACGCTTGATCCAACTACCTGATTATTTTGGATCAATTTTATCCTAACGACCACTGGATAATCCAGCAGGCCTACCATGAACTCTTATTGCGACTCAATTGAAGACGTAAACGACCGCGAACTGCTTTCTTTTCGTACCATGAAGTGTGAATTGCATTTGAGGTCGTAATGTTTGAAAAGGAAAACGTTATATGAACCATAGAAAACTCTGTCTCTTTTACTCACATGTTCGTAGGACAAGTTCCGAATGCTCATTCGGCAACGACTAAAAGTGTGCGTCTTTAAGACGTCATGGAAAAAGCAAAACAATTTCGTTTACGTCTTCAATTGAGTCGCAATAAGAGTTCATGGCAGACGTGCAGGTCTAATCTGGATTATAATCACGACGATTACCAAACAAAATTAGATTGTAATTCTAATCGTCTGACCTATTTCAGTCGGACATTACTTCCACTTTTTATGAACAATCATTAAAATAGGAAACGGGCGATAAATTAAACAGTAATGTTAATTAAAATAGCTTTTTATCAACACTTTCTTCCTAGAATCGTTACTGTGCATTGAAATTCTTGTTTTGGAACACGCTAACTGTATATTAAGTCGATTTCAGCGATTGACGCGACAAATAAATTTGTCTGCTTGCCGTGAACAAAGTTCATGAAGGTTCGTGAAAAAAGTTGTGAAGTCCACGATAAAAAATTGGGAGCGTTATCTTAATACTGCGGGTTTACACGCTAAGTGAAACTAACGATTGAAGTAGTTCACATATATTTTTTCGTTTTGATATCGTTTTATGCGAACATAATGTCGTCGCGTTGACAATTTGCAAGAATAAGATTAATTTATATAATTTCAATACTTAATAATATATTTTTTTGAAAAATATAAATGTAATGTACAACGTTACAAAATAATAGCTACTCAGCTATTGTTGAGCTGGGTAACATGCCACACCCATCCTGCCAAAACACAATGGCATTTTTAGCTTAGCCTTATTTCGTTTATATAATAGTTTTTTGGTGGGTCAGGTTTTTCTAATTTCTTAATTATACAGTGAGAAAGCAAAATTATTTCCTTAGTTGATATTAACGATCCATGCGCCTTATATAGAACGATAACTTGGTAAGGTATGTTCATACATTAAATTAGGAAGCTTTCTCCACCAACTTGTACTAAAGTAGCCCAATCTGTGGTGACTTAGAAGGTCAAATTTATTAACATTATCTTAACACTTGAATTCAATATTATTCTTTACGTCTCTTTAGTTAGAATTTGTCCGAACTAGATGCTGCCCCTCCCTAAAACGTCATTACTTTCGTTGTCTCAAATTCCAAACATCCTACTTTTACGTCCTACATCCTACATACTACATCCTATCTTCCCTTATTTTTTTTCTTTTTTCTAAAAATCCCGTGTCATTGCTCGACTCATTCTTTCTATATCAAACCTTACAATAGCCTATTTCACTTTTGTCATTCACGACCCCATTTATGATTGCGACTTTATTGACGACCCCATACAAATATAAAAGAAAAATAAATTAATATTTTTTGATGATTTATTTATTAGGCAATAATGTACATTAGATAGAGATATAGATAGCTCAAAACTTTCAACAAATGCGCGTGTCTAGACGCTGCAAGTCCACCGTATTTTGCCAACTCTAGTGATATTATAAAATGGTATATATAAATATTTGTCACTAAAATCTCTCGACCCCAGAATTCTGCTACATAGTTTAAGAAGCCCTGGTCTATTTGGTTACGAGAATGCTATGAAGACTAATGTCTTAGAAATTATATATGCACTAACACAGTTGTGACTTGTCAGCCATTTCTACTACGTAGCACGTTGCTACGATGTAGTCACGTACGTCTACGTGGCTACGAGTCGACACATTAGTGACTTCATGAGACGTGATTCCGCCTCTGTTTCGGCTTAGTTGTGTCACCGGAAATGTGACTAAAGTCTAGCCATTATGGAAATATTAGTCAAGAGCTTCTTTACTAGCTTTTCGTATGGCTTGTTCGTTATCTTTTCTATTTAAAACTTTTATTTAGATGACAAATTGACTATGAGTGAACATATTGATGAAGTTATGAATAAAGCCTATAAACAGCTTGGCTTTATCAAACATGTTACTAGAACTTTTAATAACATAGACTGCATAAAGATCTTGTACAATGCATTTGTGCGAAGTGTACTGGAATATGCAAGTAACATTTGTTATCAAGTTTACATTAGAAAACTAGAGTCAATTCAAAAGAAATTTGTCAAATATTTATCATTCAAGGATTGTAAATTTTTTGATACTTACGAAGGCGCGTATAACTACTATCAAATTGACTTACTAGAAAATCGTCGAAAACAAAGTGATATTTTATTACTGCAAGCAATCATCAGTGGTCAAATTGATTGTCCTGATCTCTTGTCACAAATATTTTTCAGAACCCCTTCCTACAGAACCCGGCATACACCTTTATTACAAGTGCCTAAATCAAAAACGAATTATGCTAGAAATTCTATTATACCGCGTATAGCTCAAACATATAATAAAAAATATTCTGAATTAGACCTTTTCCATATAACTAAATGCAAATTAAAAAAAGAATTAATTAAATTTAACCGGAAACAAAGATTGTGAAATTATTACGGTCAAAAAAAAAAAACTTACATGCATGCATCTCTCTATCACACACGCACACACACACACACACACACACACGAACACACACACACACACACACACACGCACACGCACGCAATATCTATTACAACTTTTTTGTCTTTATATATTCTTGTTAAATATAAGTAAATTTAAGTAAGTGTAATCCACTCCTGGCCTTATTATTATAATATATAATACTTAAGTAAGAATTTTGTAAACGCTGTAGGATTGCTGAATAAATAAATAAATAAATAAATAAATAAATAAATAAATAAATAAATTTATTTTTGTACCACTTACCAATATCTACACATTGGCCAGATCTAATAAAAGATGTTTATTTATTTATTTATTTATTTATTTATTTATTTATTTATTTATTTGGACATCCAGTAGTTGCTACATATAAAACTTACATTAAAAAATAATATAAACGAAAAATAGTTTAAAATGTACAACTTATTAAGGTGTCACAGCATGCACCAAAAATTACTACACAATATAAACGTAAAAAAATTTACATAATAAATTGAAACATAGAACTTAATAGGTAAAAAAATAAAATAAAATAAAATAATCCGGTAAACAAAACAAAGAATTAAGATAAATACTAAGACGATCGATCTCATCGCATTAATCTTCTCTTAACAATCTTACTGTCTTTTTTTTTAATATTTGTAAAGTGTCGTTAAAAATATCCACTTCTCGGCAGATGGAATTAAATAATTTAGGCAATCTAGATAAAGGCGAAAACTGTTTTAGATTGGTTTTAGCAAAAGGCTGGTAGAGTACAGTCGTTGGAAGTCTCGGCACGCGTCGAGGGATGCGTAACTTAATACATTGTTGCAGAGACGAACAGTCAATCTTATTCCTAAAAAGTTTATAAAGAAAGGTCATATCAATCATTTTCCTACGGACCATTAAACTATCCATTTTAAAATGCACCAATTTCTCATTGTACGTGGGAAGCTGCTTGTGAAGTCTGCATGAGTATGCAAGATGCCGCAAAAATCTTTTTTGTATGCGTTCAATTCTTAACTGATGAACTTTATAATTTGGTGACCATACGGTACTGCAATATTCAAGTGTACTCCTGACGTAAGCATTATAAATCAATATTTTAGTTTTTGGATTGCGGAAAAACTTGCCATTTCGGATTAGGAAACCTAACATTTGTGAAGACTTTCTTATTATTTTATCAATGTGAGGTAAAAATGTAAGCTTGGAATCGAAAAGTACTCCTAAATCACTTAACTCCTTCTTTTGTGACAAGGTTGCACCATTAATACAATATTGTGACTGAATAACGTTTCTATTTCGAGTAAAAACTATCAAATTACATTTATTTGTATTCAGTGACATGTTATTATTTATACACCAGTTAGAAATGGCATCTAAATCTTCTTGAATTAAGTCACTGTCTATTAGGTTCCGAACTGGCTTTAATATTTTGATGTCATCAGCAAATAAATAAATACTACTAAGTTTAACATATGATACTATATCATTAATGAACAAATTAAATAGCCAGGGCCCTAGATGAGAGCCTTGAGGTACTCCAGAAGTAGCTTTATAGCAAATGGAGCTAAATTATTTTACGACTACGTATTGAAATCTTTTATGCAAATAAGAATAGAACCAATCCAAAATAGAACCACCGATACCGTATGATAACATTTTCTCAATTAACACCGTATGGCAAACCTTATCAAAGGCCTTAGCAAAATCCATATATACAACGTTTACTTGAATACCAGCATCCACATTATCGACTATTTCATTGTAGTACGTAACTAAGTTTGTATTAGTAGAACGAGATTTAATAAATCCATGTTGTTCATCAATTAGAAATTGGTGTGAATGTGATTTTAAATAAGGATAAATTAAAGCCTCAAATATCTTGGCAAAAGTTGACAATATTGATATATGTCTATAATTTGATATATTGTCTTTATCGCCATTTTTATGAATCGGTATCACTTTAGAAGTTTTCCAATGGCTTGGGAAGATTCCAGAAGTTAACGATTTATTAAATATAATAAAAAGAGCTTCACTTAGTTGGGAAGAACATTTCTGAATAAAGTAGGGTGGAATGCCATCTGGCCCAGGACCTTTACTTGTGTCAAGTTTTTTATGATAATTATAAATAGTGCTTTGTGCGATATGTATACTTTGTAAGGAGTTAACATAATTATCACTATTACACTTGTATGAGTTAGGTGCATCGTCAGTAAAAGTTGAGGAGAAAAATGCAGCAAATAAATTACTTATTGCTGATCCATCTGACGCTGCCTGACCATTATAAGACATAGATTGTGGAATATAAGCTGTATTGTCATTGCACTTATTTTTAAGATAGGTCCAAAAATACTTTACTTTCTTCAATTTTCATTACATAATTATTGTAGCAAGTAGTGGCCAAACTTTTACATCTTTTGTTTAAGATGCGTAACGATATTTCATCCAAAGGATTTTTAAAAACTCTGAATTTATGACGTAATTTGTTCTTTTCTTTAATTATCTTGATTAGAGACTTGCTAAACCAAGGTGGATATTAACTTTTTAACTTTTTTTATACTTATTTATTAACTTTAACCATTTATTAACTTTTTTTTTACTTATGTGTGTTTATAACTTTGATGATGATTAAATACAACGATATCTTAAAATTGGTGTTATTCATGGACTTGGAAGCTGATCTTAGTAAAGTCTCAACTAAGATTCGCTTCGTATTTAAGCTAATTTGAAATAAAGTAACTAGTGTTTTAATATATATTTATTTTAATTTATACTATAATATAATACATTGAAGTTAACTTCTTAACTTTACAAGAATTCGTTAAAGTATATATAATCTGTGAGTTTGACTGTAGATTCCAAAATAACTTGTACCAATAATATTCATGAATAAATTCTTTTGTTACCCTTTAAACAATATATTTGTTATAATTTTGTTACATTTAGTCGTTTCTGTTTAATATGTTTTTGTATATTTAAAATCACCCTCCCACGACCCTTATTCGTAAGGATACTCAATGGTGAAAAGGTAATTGGTGCAATGTCAACACAACAGCAGTTTAAAGCTGTTTAAGTGAGTGAAAACACCATATCTTTTGTTGCAGTCGAACAATGCCGGCTACAGTGAGGCCTCGCTTCTAGTGTTCACAAGGGCCCTTGTTTTAGAGGGATCCGTGCAGAGAAAAAGCGAACCGGATATTATGATAGATTATACATACTCAGTTTATTGCCTTTGCGGAACCACAGTTTAAATGTAACTAGTAATATTGTTTTTACCTAGTATATTATTCTATAGTAATGTCTAGAAAATTATTTTTATTTATTTATTTATTATGGCTAGCCAAGAGCATTTTACAAAATAAATTTATTAATACACTTTACCATAATACCAAGTTCTAGGTAAAACACTTTTTTAAGGCGAGTACGCATTTTCATAAGACGTTAGGTGCAAAAAATACTTTATATTAATAAAAAAAGAGGAAGATTATACAGTACTAAAGGGAAATATTTTCAAACAAAAAACTACCAAAATACTTGCTGTTATTGATAATCTTAAACACAACCACAACCAGGCGAGCGAGTTTATTATCTATAATAATATCAGTATATTCTTTTTCCTATTAGTTAATATATCTACTAATATTATAACATATGTAATACATAAATGTTATTTCACTGCTCTTTTGTTCCATGTGAATTTAAATTATGCCAAATTTAAAAATCTTTCGTGGGCAAAATTTGTTTGAAAAGTAGCACGAAATTTCAGTTTTACTTGTTCGTGTATATATATAAAGATTTATTCATTTATTAGAAGCTAGTGGTGATTTGTTCGCACCAAGCGAAGCGTGTAAGTGTCCTCAGTAAGTAGTTTTTGCCCTTTTCCCGTAAGAACACGGTTTTTTTATTCTCATATTTTTAAATAATTGTGCCAAATTTTAACAACATTGCAAAGCGTAACAGACAGATATACAAACTTTCGTATTTAAAATATTAGTATGGATGTCCACTTACATTGTTCTTATTATTCATTCGTATTAGGTAATATGGCAATATAATGACTACAAATTTAAAGAAGTTTTGTAAATGTCTCTTAGAAAAATATGCAGAACCCTCTCAGAAGCATTCCTCGAGACTACCTTAATCGGAGAAAATTCAGCGACTGTTTATTTTCCTTAGAATTGTGATGCGGCTTGTGGAAGAATTTATCGTCTTACATAAAGACATTTTTCTAATGAAATTTTGACCTTTTTATACCAAGTTTAAAATATAAAAGTATCATTCTTGTTCACGTAATGCAATCGATAAACTATCTATGATTTCTCTGATTTAGCAACTAATACATTAGAATCATTTTAGCGATTCAACGAGAAAACGCTTCCAGCATTCTTGGGACCATTCCTCGTAGGCATGATTTGTATAGTACTAGCGTGTAAGTAATTTAAGATAGACGTAACTTGTACATCATTGGCGTAAATAAAAAAAACTTCCTTGTACCTAAATATTATATTAATAATTTCTATTGCCTAAATTTGCGTTTCGTTTCTCTTACTATTCTCTAGGCCGATAGATTTATTATCATGACCCAGGATATTCATATATGCGTGAAAAGAAATTGCTGTTGTCGAAAAGTAGCAAGAAGTCTTTAATGAATTTATTTTACTTCATCATTTCCCTGCCTTTATCCTAATCTGTGGGGTTGGGACACCATGTTTTTTTCATGCTTTCTTCCTATAATTCGTCAACTCTGGCTACTCCTTTTATATGCATGTCATCTTATAATGTGCCTACTCCTTTTATATGCATGTCATACTTTACACAATCCAAATCTTTTTTTAGAGGGCGCTCTTGATACATATCCATCTACATTCATATTAAACTCGCGTTTGATCACAGTCATTCCTCCTCATTATATGTCCATACCATCTTAATTTTGCACTTCTCATTTTGTCTCTAATGGGCTCCTTTTTTAGACTTCTCCTTATGTTTTGGATATTGGATATTCCTTATGATAATTTATTTATTATATAGCAATTTTAATAGATTGATGGCAAATGATTACATTGCCATCATTGATAGGTAATCTCAACAGAAACAGAGATGGAGAAAGAGAGAGGAGTAATCCAGTATCCCATACATGTTACGCTTTAAGGGATTGTAAAATTTTCGCTACGCAGAAATAGAGAATTTACTTCTCTATCGCTTAGCTTTGGATACACATTCAGCGTAATCAATGTGAATAATGTTCCGTGGACCGATTTTAATTGGTCCCTTTTCAATTAATGAAATAACGAGCTCAATTCGTTACGTCGGATTGAAATAACGTTAGACCGTTACCACATTTACCGAGTGGAAACGTGATTATTCATGTATTTCAAATTAATATAAAGAGACTGGAGGTAGGATAGCCAAATACTTATCTTATTTGCCGATTGTAAGAAATTTCCATTCCTTTCCTATAGATCGAAGAAACAGTTTAACGATTAAAGGGACCATATAATTTAAAATACTAAGAAATACCACTTCATCAGCATCAGGTCGCATGCTTATTGAAGCGAAAGTGTCAGCAACGTGTTCTTTAGCAAGATATGGCCCTTGCAGTGAGACCAAAAGCATAATGATACCTTAACCAAATGGCACAGACCAAATAGAGTATTGTACAAAATAACTACTACCTAATGCTTTCATTATATAAAAAAATAGTCATATTGCAAAAGTTGATATTAGGCAAAGAAAATCTGTACTGTATCCACAGTTGTAGAAGTACGATAGAAAACAGCATAAGTTAAAAATATCTATTGAGATTTAGTAAATTATTAGAACACAAAGTTATTTTTACGTCGGCTTTGAAATATATAGCAAGTCATGAGAACAGTATTTTAAAAAGAGCCTCAGAATTTTTTTGAGCCAGTGGTAAAGTTGACGAATAGAACTTATTTATGAATTTTATATAAATACAGTTTATTTTGAGTTTTTACAATATTGTCAAAGTAAACATCGCATAGCTAAAGCGAAGCTTGTTAAGTAGATCCCAGGCCTTACGTGAAATGGATAAATTCGACCCAATTAAGGAAATATTATTTCTGTAATGTCGCAGGACGCACCGCGTGCCAATTAAAGAGACGCTGGTCACGGGGTGAGGCGGCAGTTCCTTTGATGGGCAATGACTATCCAAAATATTACGGCTCAGTAACTTTATAGCGGCATTGGATTGACACAATGAGCCATAGAAAATGTAGTAATTAACAGCAATATATAGAATGAACCATTGATTCATGTTAAATGGAATAGATGCTAAACCCTGTTTATTGATGCTAAGAACTGTAAATACCATAGATTATCTTACAAAATTTTTGTGTCACAATGTTAGTTACCATACTCCGCCGAAAGGAGAGCTCCTTGAACAATTTATATGAAAACTTTTATGCGGACTCGTATTCAGTAAGTCTAAGAATCGGCTACTGTCAATTTTTTCATACTCCTAACTGATAAGGGATGTCCACCTCTATCATTTTTTTTGGGTACTCTAGAAATTCTCTAGAAATAATTTATATGGCAAACAACGTTTACCCCATCAGTTATCTAACTATAATATGAGAGTCAATACAGATCTGTGCAGTGGTGAGATTTGGCAAAAATATGGAGATAAACAAGAAGCGTGCGTTAATTTTTGGATGTACAAATAAAAAAAATGGAATGAATAATATTTTCTTTATAGCTGTGCCCAGTTCTTTATCACCGTCATATAAATCATAAGTAGGTTAAGTAGGGTATAAAAATTAAAAGCAGTTAACGCGGAAACCCAGCTAGCATATTTGGATCCATTTCACGTTTACACGGCTTGTATAGCTTAAATAAATTTCATTTTTCAATACGAAGCAGTGTTATATTCGATGTAAGTCGCAATAAGAGTTCATGGTAGGCCTGCTGATGATAAAAAATAAATGTTTTGAAATCTTTGAAACTTAAGAATTTGATAAATTTCTTTTGTATCTTTTCAAATTCATCCTTGTAAATAGCATATTGGGGTGACCAAATAACAGATCCAAATTCCAAAACACTTTGCACGTAAGCATAGTACAACATTTTTATGCAATTGCACTGAAAACTTGAAACTGTTGAGGGACTTTATAATAAATAGATATGGACTACAATCAATTAGTGTTTTATCTTTTAAACAAAATAAGGTTTCGATTTTTAATACCTAATAAAAATAATAAGGTAAAAGTTTGTTCCATTTTATTTTAAAAGGCGTTGTCAGTTTATTTAACAGTCAACTGCAAACAAGTCAGTATAAAAACTAAGCCAGATTTAAAGAGCTCAGCAGCTAGTCGGTTGAATAAGTTTAACATTTTGTATTGATTTTGGCACTCGCTCGGCGCAGGATGACTGGCTTTGTTTGACTATCCGGCTGAGTGTTGAGTGATAGAATGAAATAGCTTGTTTTGACTCAATAAATAGAATGTGAATAAATAAGAATTATGTGTCTAATCTCTGTCTATGTGTGTAAGGTCTAAAGTTTTGACTGGCCAGTTAGGGCAGGTGGTAGTGACTCTGCCTTCAGCTCCACGGGTGGTAAGTTCGAATTCCGCCGAATACAACATTTTCTAAAATTTATTTTTTGGTTCTTCGTGTCTGGGTGTATATGTATTAAGTTAATTAAAATTTTATGTGTATATGTATATTTACCAGTGTTCAGCCACCCAAAACACAAGTATTAAGTTATTTTTGGGACGAACTACTTTATTTATTTAAAGGTTTAAATAACTTAATTTTTAGGGCACTCTGTATTGCCATACGTTTTCAACTCTCACCGGAGGCAGTTTATAAGACTTATTCAAATTATTAGATACTTCTTACGATACTACTGCGCTTTTCCTTTCTTCCTGGTAATGCCTCAAATACCGCCGGAAATTATACGAGTAATATTCATATTAAGTTTCTGGACAAACATATAAAGAAATCCCTTATTTATTCAATGCATCGAACTTTGATACATGTATCAATAAAATTGGGTATCGGATCACTTCACTTTACGTAATATTAACGTTCATGATGTTATGTCGTAACAATGGTGTGACAGATGGATACAACGATTGTTTTGACAAGGCAGCTGCACCTGGGCCTATCGACTTAGTTTACGGAATGCCCGATGCTTGAGTCATGACTCTTAGTTTTAAATTCAATGTGCCATTATTATTATGTTGAACGATTTAAACTCAGTCTCAAAATACACATATTTCAAGGTCTATATAAGTCCTTTTGGATAGTCACGTCATCTTTTTATATAGCTCAGGTCCAATGAGTACTTGAGATTCTTTTTAGGCTGTCCCTTGACTTAGGAAAGGTCTATATTTCGTGATATGCGATTCTTGTACTTTGTATAAACATCATCCATTAATTCGTATAGTTTTCTATCATACACAACAACGCCTTATACTTATTTATAGATCACCTACAAAATATTACTCTTAACACTTAAAACACATTTTACATTATACATTGAACAGCTGAAAATAAGTACTATTTTAATTTAAGGTGATAACAACTGTCAAATTAACTTGCGAAAATTGAGAGATACTCTTAAATTAATGTTATCGTTAAATTAAGCCAAAGAATAAATTACACAAAATAGGTTTATTTTAGCTATGCACCTCGTTATGCTATGTAGATTATTTCAATGAGTCTAGGGACATCATTTCTGATTTAAAGTGAGTTTCATTCTCATTTCTGATTTAAAGTAGAGGTCATGAGAACATAAGCTTTACATCAATCTGAACATCTCTATCTATTGCTTACTGAATCTTTCTTGTAATTTGATTCGTTGTCGATGCATCATCGAACAAGCTATAAGATTCGCTTTTTGAAGGTTCTCAAAGTAAAAACACTTTAACCTTAATTGGAAAGAATTAAATAACTAAGAATCATACGACCGTATTTTGTCTCACGGATTTCGAAATAAGGGACTTCATTATTTACTTTAATCATATTATGTAAGCTGCTTTTCGACGTTGTATGAATCCTTTTTACATAAATATGCCTCTCTATTGGGAGATACAAATTGTAATATTGACCTTTGGGCCCATGTAATCAAAAAAGCGATTTCTATCAAAAAGGTGTGCTCATATTTCGCGCCTAAAATAAAGGCTACAACGCGACCATTTTTTTTTCAAAATTACACGTGGATATTACTTTTAATACCTAAAATCTAGTTAATCACAATTAATATATTTAAGTTTTTCCTTTTTTTATTTCTATTTTTCTCCTATTGCCCGTTTATTGAGATAAATAACTATCGTTAAGCTCTAGTGGCATTCTCCACCTCATACTTCGTCCCTCGCGTTAATCCCTGACCCTCGATTTATCATCGTATTAAACTGTTTATCCTACCTATATGTAATCTTGGACAAAAAGAGGTGAGCCGCTATTTTTTAGCGTGTGAAATTAAATGCCCTGAAAGTGACACCGGTTTAAATAGAATCGGTTTAAATAGAAGATAATTTCTTTTGAAGAATTATAAAATTAGTACCCATTTATTAAGTCCGTTTCTATTACTAACGTGTCTTGATGCAACTTTTTGTTGACCAACTTAATCTTAGTGTCATTTTTACATCAAACATGAAAATCTCTTTCTTTTACGTTTTTAAGGCTTAGAGGAATATAGATAGAATTTGGTCTAATTATAGCTTATATATAAGCTATAATTAGAACATCTAGAAATAGATAATTATCATGTTTTCTTAAGGAACTAGTTAAAAAACAATTTAACTGTGGAAAAACACTGCATTATTAACGATATGCCAACAAATAATTTATAGAATTAGGCGTTACTTTGCGGAGATCCAGAATACAAAAGTAATAATAAAAATATTTTGCTATAATCCGCAATACAGTAAATAGAAAATATATATAGTGCTAAATGTATAGTGGACTATCCGTGTTTTCATACCCGTTACATGCAGGGTTCGTAAAAACACATGCACAAAACTCCACCACTGCACAACCACTACACACGTTAACTATCACAAACTTAACAATCGTTTCGTCCCGCGATCGAAGCATTATCAGGAGATAGACTCCACGGCAAAATCGCAAAGCGAAGCATTGTCCAAACAAGCATTGTTATATAGTAATCGGTTCAACCCCACCATTTATTTGTGTGTATTACATTTAATTTTAATGTAGTTGGGTGTTAGTATGTAGTATGTAGTACGTTCAAATGTTTACACTGTTGGTTGAACCAGATATTTTGGACAGCGACGCGATGTAATTTGGTCAATTTAATGTAAAGTGTAGTAGTTTTATACCTATATATTTAGCACTATATATATATTTTCTATTTAATGTATCGCGGATTATAGCAAAATAATTATTATTATTACTTTTGATATGCCAACACCTAAGTTTGTCGCGAATGCAGTAACGGATACAGTTGTGGCAAAATAATCTTAGTTCAGTACCTACTATGGGATTAACGCTAAGTGACGCCTCATACCATAAATTGTCCATAAGTTTTTTGTATGCCTGACCCAAAGCCAGTAACAGACTAAGAACATAAATATTATTTATGAATAAGTAAATACAATAATTAGGGAGGTGTTACATTTTGTTGTTAATGAAAAGCTTCTTTTGTTGCAGGTACTGTCAGCGGCCGATAAACAAAACGGTTAATTTTGCAAAAACACTTATGCGATGTGTGAAAATTTCTTTGTTTGGAATGAGGGCTTCGATTTATTGACTTTATTTGCTAACAAGTAATGCAAATTTTTTGATGATTTTTCGATGCGAACGATAAGTCATCATAAATGGAATGTGTATGGATGGTGTTTCTGAAGTTTCTATACATATGTAACTAAAGTATGTCCTACGTCACTATCTATGTACTTTTAAAACGATTCAAAGCGAATTAAAAATTTGTATTTTAATTTACGAATTTAAAATGCTATTATAACAAAGCTGTTCGCAAATAAATACACAGAGAGCGAAATCCTGTGCTAATAAAAAAACTGCACACTTTACCAGTAATAAGTAATTGGGTGAATTGATATATATATCTATAAATATTATAAAAGTCCCCAAGAGCTGTCTGTATATGATCGATATTCTCAAAATCTACTGAACGAATTGTTGTAAGGTTTTTACTAAAAGAAGGCGCAATTTCTGAGGAAGGTTTAGACTAAGTACTAGTAGATTACGGTTTTATGTAAAATTGCTTGAAATACATATTTGTAACTAGCTCTACCTGTGCAGCTAGTCTTATTATAACTCAAACTTATATTTGATTTCTTTAAGTCGAAATCTAAAGGGAAGTGGCGTATTTATAATCTCACACAATATATAATTTTAGCATAACATAGAATACTTTTTTATAATAGACCTCCTAAAAGTAACGCCTAATATAGATTAACAGTATATTTTTCGAAACATCTAGTAGCATTCATCACGCTCCGTAATACAGTGCAGTATCGTGACCTGTAAATATTATATATATTAATGGGTCCACCGTATCACACGCTCCATAAAGCTATCTGGCCATCTCACAGCCGCGAACCCACCTCCCTTTCAGAGGCAATGGCTCGTGAGCCGCGCGAATAACGAGTGAGCGTTTTTCATGAATATAAAATTTATGTAGCGTAATTGTTATTTCTAGAGAAAATATGTGTACACACACACACACACACACACACACACACACACATATGTGCGTGTATATGTATGTATGCATGTGTGTGTGTGTGTGTGTGTGCTTGTCAGCAAAATCAATATTTATTTTCCGGGTTGTGTAGGATCGTAGGTGATTATAGACGATGATTGGTGAGTGAAGCCGAGTATGATTATGCTATATGCTAATCTTTTTTTTAAATTGTCTATTATGAAGAGGAGCCATAATATACCGTATCACTTCACAATATATTGAACCCTACCAAAGCGCAACGCACTGTATCGCACCGTTTCGCACGAAAACGTAACATACATAGTAATATAAATGTAGAAGTCCGTCTGTGGGTCTGTCAAATTCATGTTAAAATAAACGTTATTGGAGAAAGTCCATCAGTACATATCAATGCACGACTAGAGTATGCAGGGTTTTATTTATGCAGGGAGTTATATAAAGAGGGGCTATTAAGCAAAACCAAGCGTATATCTGTAAGCAATATGGGATTGAATACAGGGTAAACGTTTCCCTATCACTGTGTGCGGTTACAAGACAGATTATAGCCGGTGTGTCGTATAATATCCGTTGCATCCAAGTTGATATGTCATCGATCTCCTACACTTATCCTACTGTAAGTGTGAGCGGGAAAGTTTTTTCATTCCATTGTATTAGTTGTGATCCCGTTATATACTCTAATGCCCTATTGTGGGTAGACCAATTTCTATTCGAACCAAATGAATCATAATCCTAATACTTTTTATGGATAAAATCATTTACTCTTCTTGCAATCCATCTCTTATTCGGAATCCAATTTCAAAATATTACTACGTAAGCTTTTTTGCGCTATCACAGATATTGGAAACAAGATGGCCACCGATTTCATCATCCGCATCACGATCTGTATCGAAATTGGAATAGATTTTAGATATTACGTGACTAGATCGAACTGTTGGAATGTTCTTTTTCAATTTAGGTTGTAAATTTAGGTCAATTTCACAGATATTCTTGAATAGGGAAAGAAGATTAGGCGTTACTTTGCGGAAGTCCACAATTCATTGATAATGTAGGAATCCTGCTCAGATAAGCTATGAACACGGATCGTGCGCTCTACTTTTAGCATTAATAAATAAATTTTCTATACCTGCGCATTATAGCAAAATAATGTTATTATTCAAATCAAAATTATTCTTTATTCAAGTTTGCCTTTACAAGCACTTGTTTATCCTCAAATTACAATCACTTTTCTGGTTGAAATCTCTTTTGAAATACAATTAGTGGTAGAGTATGGTAAGGACCTTGTACAGTCCTTTAGGCTGTCTTTTTCGTCTATGCAGAATGAATATGGTAATACTACCGTATTATCATATTCAAAGTATTTCCAGGAAATCACGCTAAACGTCTAGATGAATTGTAATAATCAATTAAGCAAAATTTTGCTAAAGTAAATTATTAAGGCTTCATTTAAATAACAAAAACATGGACTTAATTATTATAAATTATGGATTTAATATTCATTATTAATTATAGTTCAAACTCTCACAAGAAAGCAGCGGCGAAATTTACCTCGTTATGAGTATTTTATTTTGAAAAGAGCAACCGACAAGTATCATTCACTTCGCGGTAGAAGCAATTTTCCGAACTATAAATTAAAGTTGACGATTCAAAAGCACTTCTACACAAGTTTATTTGTATAAATAATACTTTATTAAACCTTTTTTAATAAAATTAAATTGAGAAATTTAACAGATGAAATGGGAGAGACTGGTATACTTTGCTTAGTCGTTGTGATCATTGCTATTCTGGACCACTAATCAGCTATAAAATTATACGACCTTCGAAACGACCGCAATTACTTATTGTTACTAAAATATTCATTGAAAGGGAGAATGTAGTGTAAGCTCTTAGTAAAGGTTAAATCGCTCCGGATAACCCTTATTCATAGACCTATAAAAAAGCCTATCAAAAGAATAGAGAAAGGAGTCAATTATTGTTTGTAAAATCTATCTATATGTGATCGATTTTCTCAAAATTTAGTAAGCGGTTTCAGTTTTATACGCAATTCTTGTAAAAGGTTTAGGTAAATAGTATATGCACTGGAACGGCTAAACCAATTTTAAACAGAGCAGGTATGTCATAATATTACTAATGTTCATAATTAATGTTTAGAGACCGGCTATACTCACGTCTTATTTTATTGCATGAGCCCGAATAGTTTCAAGTCCATACGGGGCTCTTTTTCATGAGTTCTTTACGCGTTTTCGCGGCGAGAACTGATAACTAATAATCGGGAACTGTAATGATAATTGCAATACATCGAAAAGAACGGATATCTAATGCTAAATGTACAGTGTATTATCCGTTTTCTTACCCGATACATGCAGGATTCGTAAGAATGCTTGCGCAGTAAACCACTATCAAAACCACAATATACAAAACTGCACACATTAACTAACACAATCTCAACAACGGTTTCACCTCATAACTTAGGCATTATCAGGAGATAGACTCCAAGACGAAACCGCAAAGCTTAATCTTTTTTCGTCGTAGGAGTTTTCACAGCGTCAGACAAACAGACTTTCACATATATAATCTCAGTGTGGACGTTAGATATAAATAAATCAATGTCGACTACCATAGACTGAATATTGAATGTTTAAACCGCTATCTACGGCAGTAACTTTTTTATGGTCCACATAAAAACTTGAAGTTGGACTGGATGAAAGTTTAACGACTGCACGCGCGATGGTTATGTATTACATTTGAATATGTAGAAAATCCTAAGCCCGTATAGTAATAGCTGTGATAGCCGTTTACGGCAACTGTTAACCTCACCAGACATGAGTTCAAACCTCGAGCAGTCATCAATGAGTTTTTCTATGAAAACCTATGTGCCTTATTGATATTTGTTATTTATCCCGCGTTTTACGGTAAAGAAAAACAAGACTGGCCCGTTAGCGCTGTTAACAGCGACCCTGCCTTCAGCTCCGCGGCTCGCAGGTTAGATTCCCGACGAGGGTCAACATTTTAGAAAAACTATTTGTTGGTTCTTCGAGTCTGCGTGTGTGTATTTAGAATATATATTTATATATTTCCATAACACAAGCATTAAGTTACTAACTTTGACGGACTGCGGTGTGGTATCCGGCTGAGTCGAATAGACCACTCTCATTTCTTACCGAGGTGTCGTAAAAGGCGACTAAGGTAAGTTGACGTCAGGCAGGTGACCGGTCGTGAAATACGTAGCCAAATATATGACAACATGTTGTACCGACCCCACTTAGGGTGGGATAAGGGCATGAGGATAATAGTTTGAAGGACGGCCGTGTGTGTAATTGTTCCATATATAATTAATATTTTTATATCGAGAGAAAAACCTGGAATACTGGAGTAGCATGATGAGTATAAGACTCTCTTCTCTACAAAAACAAGAGAGAGTAGTTAAAGTAAATGTCTCGATAGTTTAATGTAAAGTTTATCGAAACTTGTATATTTTACGTATAAGATTTCGTGCTCCGTAGCTTTGAGTTCGCATTGTCAATAAGTAATTTACAGATAAATAAAATCAAATCATATAATCTTTATTCATGTAAACTTTTGTTAACACTTTTGAATCGTTGGAGTCGAGGATCAATTAAATTTGATGAAGCTGGTTTGGAATACTGGTTCAGAATGTTGCTCGTATGTTGATATAACTCAATAACATTTTATAAACTGTTACCTTCTTGGATCAAAGTATTTCTAAAATAATTTTAATTTCGAAGTTCCCACGAAGATAAAGAAACTACAAGGGTTAACAATTAATTTCTGATTTATATGATAGCACTTACTACAGGCCTACCATGACCTCTTATTGCGACTCAATTGAAGACGTAAACGACAACCGCGAACCGCTTTCTTTTCGTACCATGAAGTGTGAATTGCATTGGGGTCGTAATGTTTGAAAAGGATAACGTTATATGAACTAAAGATAACTCTGTCTCTTTTACTCACATATTCTTAGGACGAATTCCGAACGCGACAACGACTTAAAGTATGCGTCTTTAAGACGTCATGGTACGAAAAAGCAAAACAATTTCGTTTCCGTCTTCAATTGAGTCGCAATAAGAGTTCATGGTAGGCCTGCTGGTCCCAATTTAGGTGTAATATAAGGAAAACTCAGAAAAATGCGTAGCAATTTTTCCTTTTCTCAGTTAGGTGTTGAACCAAAACCACTATAACACTTTCCTCATAGATTCGACGTTAAATACTATGGGAATACAACTTTAACCATAATAAGTGTTAACGACGACTATTCACATGAGTGAGGACGGTTACGTCTATGTTTGGTGTTCATTAGCGACGTTATACAAATACTATCTTGTTTAATATAAGTCGTCTTGGGTCATACATCCTTTTAATCTCGAATGTGTATTTATTTTATAATCTCTAATACGTTCTTCTGTTCTTATCCCACTCTAAGTGGGATAAGGACAGAAAAAATTAGGTAAAATTAGGCGTGAGTATAGCCGGTGCCTGCTTTGAATGCTACTAACGATAGTTTAAATCTAAATATGTAATTTATAGAATTAGGCATTATTTTGTGCAGGTAATGAAAATATTATTTTTCTATTAGCTGCGATAAAAGAAAATACTCGTGTATGTGATGCTAAATGTAGAGTGTACTATCCGTTCTCTTACCTGATACATAAAGAATTTGTAAAAAATCATCGACCCATTACCAATAACATCACAATAATATACACAAGCATTGCACGCATTCACTAGTATAACCGAAGCAATTTTGCTACTTTTTATAATCCTTTAGAAAATCTTTAAGTTTCTAGATAATAATACCCTCATTGTCAAGTGAAATTGTGCGAAAAGCGATTTAATGAGCCGATTTTACTGTGCGTTTTCTTAATAAATTTATAGTCTATTTCCTACTACGCATAAATCGTTTTTAAATTTAAATATATGGGACACTTACACACACGTCGTCATTCCCCAAAGTAAGTAACCTAATATTTGTGTGACGGACAACTGGTAAATATACTACGTATATAATTTTAAATACATACTTAAATAAATATATGCACACATGCTCGAAGAGCCAACAAATTGTTTATAGAAAATGTTGGCCCTCGGCGGGAAACGAAAACGCGACCCACGAAGCTAAAGGCCGGGTAACTACCCACTGCGCCAACAAGCCGATTTTCATGGTTTGAAAAAAGTACGAATATAAACTTGTTGAAATTGTTTGTAATTTTATTATGCGAGTAACAAAAATTTTACATGACTGTTTTTCAGCGTACCTATTGGCGATATTCCCTGAGCGCGAAAGTAAGATCGCTTGCAGTAAACTTTACAAAACAAACGACGTGATGTGAACGTCGAAAATTCGCAAGAATCAGGTCATCGCAGTTGGATTATAAAGTATTCAGGCACAATTCTTAGACACGGTGTCTGAAAATCGTAAACTTGTCTATTTATCGACCGTAAACCGTTGAGTTTGCGTCTATATTACACAAGCAATGCCCCGCGGTTTCACCCGCGTCCATACCGATCAAGTGGTAGTGGAAAGTCTACAAAGTCGGAATATAAATTTATTTGTAGATTATTTAATTATATAAAATGGGTATCATAAGTATTCTTGGAATAAGAGCTAACTCACCAAATGCAGGCCATGGTACAACGGTCGCTACAATGAATTTGTTTTAGCATTATTTTCTTTCGATTTACATTCTTAAATTCGTAATATCTTTTGATTGGGATGTCGGGATTTAGTGGGATAAGGATTAATACGGAGATGTAAATATTATGGTTTGATTATTGTCGCCACTTTTATTAACTTTTACAATGTAGAAAGTAGTTATATTGGCAAAACGATAATAGTTAGACATATGGTATCGAGGACTTTTTTGTAGATATTGATAAGTTTTATAATATATACTATGGCCGATGTTGCTCTGTGAAGAAGCAGCTTTCCAAAGGTGAAAGAACTTTTGAAATCGGTCCGGCATTTTTTGAGTGAAAACATTATAAACATACACACATACAAAAAAAACATACAAATCTATCCTCTTTATAATATTATTAGGGGTATAATATGTGTTTCAAACACTGCTAGCTTAAAATCGCCCAAAAGTGCAAATATTTAAAAGCTTTTATTTAACTTACCGTGTATGTATGTGAAGGTGGAATCTTTATCTCTATTTAACTTACTTAGTGTATATATGTGAAGGTGGAATCTTTATCTTTATTTAACTTACTTAGTGTATATATGTGAAGGTAGAATCTTTATCTTTATTTAACTTACTTAGTGAATATATGTGAAGGTGGAATCTTTATCTTTATTTAACTTACTTAGTGTATGTATGTGAAGGTGGAATCTTTATCTTTATTTAACTTACTTAGTGTAGATATTTGAAGGTGGAATCTTTATCTTTATTTAACTTACTTAGTGTATATATGTGAAGGTGGAATCTTTGTCTTTATTTAACTTACTTAGTGTATATATTTGAAGGTGGAATCTTTATCTTTATTTAACTTACTTAGTGTATATATGTGAAGGTGGAATCTTCATCTTTATTTAACTTACTTAGTGTATATATGCGAAGGTGGAATCTTGAACTACTTCGAATGTTTTAGTCCTTACTAATATTATAAATGCGAGTCTGACTGTTCATCTTTCTGCTATGCGTTTAATATTGATCAAATTTGGTATAGTTATCACTTATATATTGGACTACCATCATCATCGTCCTCCCTTATCCCATTGTTGTCATTGTATTTCGCGACCGGCTGCCTGCCTGGCGTCAACTTACCATAGTCGTATTTTACGACACCTCGTAAGAAAGAGGGTGGTTTATTCTACTCGACTCGATACCACACGGTGGGTCAATTAATCTTAGTCGTCGTTTACCGACGACCCCTGAGTAAGAAATGAGGGAGGTCTATTCTACTCAGCCGAATACCATACGGCGGGTCGACTTACTTTAGTCGCCTTTTACGACACCTTGTAAAGAATGAGAGTGGTCTATTCTACTCAGCCGGTTACCACACGGAAGTACGAGTATGTATGACTAACATATAGGAAATTAATCCCGTTTTTCCTCAAGGACAGCAAGCAAAACAACATATGATATAAGAGTAAACACTAAAGTCGCCGCAAACGCAGGCGCGAATACTACTATACTTATTATAAAACAAAGTTCCAAAAAGGTGTCTGTATTTTCTTAAAATCTACTGTCTGGATTTTTGTACGGTTTTCACTAAAAGATAGTGAAATACTTCCCGATGGTTTGTGTAAATAGTACAAATCGGTATTATGCAAATTGTGTTGAAGAGAGTAGTCGTGTGCGCTGCGTAAATCAGCAGAGAGCTATAATAATACTACAAAAAAGCGTGCGATAGCATGTCTCTATCTCTTATGGTTAACTCACAATAACTACATTTATGTTTAAAATTTTAATTAAAAAAAAAAAATTGTGATACACAGATTTCCATGCGGGCGACGCCTCTGAAAATATCCGAATAAACAATTTCATGATATTAAATTAATGAGTGGCAGGAAAAAATTGGTACATACATTTTATATTTTATATTACATTTCCCTTTTATTTATTTTCTTTTATTTATTTTTCATACCTTATCTACTTATATCCAGTTAATACTTACAATAGTTTCAGATTTACAATTTTTGACCTGTGTCTAGTGAAAAGAGCTTTTATATTTTCACCGAATCCCCTCAAAGCTGTACAGTGATATGTGCTCATTTGTCGTTTTCACTCCCCCACAGAAGGACCGAAGGGAGCATTGGCAGCAGGTCGATTATGCCCGGGGGTAATGTGCTATTGCGGTACTTGACTATCGACTGTATTTTTCGATGAGTTTGGTATATATATGTCTACAACTTAATGACAATTCTTAAACAGGTATTACATGCTGCTCCTCTACTCCTGTACAATATAGTAATAACCAAATGTAACTAGTTATAAGATTTTTATTTGAAAATAGCAACCACCGAGTTTCTTGCTGGCTCTTCTCGGTAGGAACAGCTTTCCGAACCAGCGGTAGATTTTGACGATTCAAAAGCACTTGTTTACAAGTTTAATAGAATAAAGAATATTCTGATTTATATTTGAACTATAAAAAGCTGATTAAGGCGTATCAAATATACAGACTTTCGCATAAAAAAAAAAGTAAAGTAGCGGCCTGTTAATATCCCACTGCTGGGAATAGGCCTCCTCTCTCCGTTTCTGGAGAGAAGGGTTGGAGCTAAGACCTACCACGCTGCTCCAATGCGGATTGGTAGGTTACACATATCTCCTGAATTCTCTAGAGATATGCAGGTTTCCTCACGATGTTTTCCTTCACCGAAAAGCGTGTGATAAATTGCAATTATGAATTAGACACATGAGTTTTAATAGAAAAACTCATTGGTGCCTGCCCGGGTTTGAACCTATGTTCGTCTCTAGAGAGTCGCACGGTCTCACCATTGGGCTATCACAGCTTATATATAGACTTTCGCATATATAATATTAACTTTTGTTAACAGCTAAAGTAGTGATGTACAAATTGCATGTCCGTCTCGATTTCTAAAAACAATCTATTTTATCTACATAGAAGTTTTCATCGATTTTCATATTGATATTCCCTTTTTAACGTTTTGTATTGTTTTATAGAAATAAAAAGGCAATTACTATGTAACAACAACATAACCATGTTGTAGTAACATAACCATTATGAAAGAACGAAAAAAAAGTATTTATTGTTTATTAATAACACCCTTATAAATCATAGACAATATTCTTCGCTAACAAAACAACGTTCATTATGTGTCAATGGCAACGAAATAGTGGTTCAATTTTAATCATTCTACTTAGTTAAGTCGGCTCAATAAATATCGGTGTTAATCGTCACGTCGCGTCAAAATAAAAAAAAACTAAGTGCCCATAATATAGGTTATTGGTGATAATGTTTTTGGTTTTATGGAACTTCATAAGCGTGTATGTGTCAAATGCTAAATAAATAGTTTTAAATACTATAGAATTGATTATTTCAAGCGAACGTTAATTACTTATACCACACTGTTAACAGTTTTTTTGGCAATATTAAGCATGTCTTTGAATTATTCAAGTATCACGAACGACAAAATATTTTCATTTATTTTTGTATATTACAAAGATCGGAGTATCTGTAAAACGGAGACTTAAAATGAAATCATGAATTTGTTGAATGGCGGAGATTTCGCTTGGTCCGGCTGATTTAAAATGTTCTCAGTCTGGTACGCCGTCTGCCACCAACAATAGAATTTTACAGTGTTGCCAATTGCTTCTGTGCAAAAAGTATAAAGAATCTAGAAGACGAAGGAGATCGTCTGAAAAGCGTATTTTATAGAGATAATGCGCAAGCAATATCTTGAATCTATCACAGACTGCTTCAAACCTGACCTTGAACCACGGCACTATGATTCTCACAGGTGTCCAATTAAAATGCTTGATTAAAATTTACAATAAAAGTGAAATTCTAGAGATTCTTTACATAGAGTTATATACAATAGTAGAGGAAATATGACCAAGCCAAACAAGGCAAAGAGAGTGTCACAATAAATAGTGAGAGGGAAGATGAAAGTAATACACTTATCTTTGTCTATCTCACATAAAAAAGAGAGACAGATAGGTACAGTCTCAGTTGCTTTCTATTTATTGTAAAGGGCAAATTTTAGATTCGCTTCCCTACTCTAGTATAATAATTATGGTTCTATATAAGTCGTCGAAAACATTTATTTCTCTCTTTTCAATTTTTTTTCATTCGAAACATTACAGATTTAACGGATACAGAAGCAACAATATATGTTTATTTTGTTTATTTACATAACCTTTGTCTAATAAACAATATTATGGGTTCAAATATAAAAATGTGTTACAATTAAGAAGCTATACATTTTCGACGAAAGAAAATCTTTTTATATGTATACAGAATCAATATGAAAAGATTTTTTTAAAGGCAAGAAATAACTCTATTACCATTTTTAAATTCGGTTATATAACCGATAACACTCTTAACACATAAACTGCATGTTTTTTTTTCAGATATGAAAGTACCTATTTGAATTTCTGTTCTACCTAATTTAATTACATACATATAAAAATAAGATGATAGTTCTTATGAATTCGTTTAAGGGTTATTGCTAATATCAGTGTTACTTATGAGAACCACAAAATTTAGTGCATGAGTATTTGCGAATCCTGTATATATCATACATTTATCATATATCAGCTTTTAAACGTAACATCGTTCGCGTGGACTGCAGTCTCATTATTTGAGTAAACCGTAATACTTATATCAATTATGGTTTAACTGGGTTAACCTTAAAAGCTAGACATATGCTGTCGCGGACTTTTATTTAGAAATTTTAGAGGGGAACAATTTTGTAGTACATGATCTTTGAATAACTTTGACCGTTTACTTAGCGCACACAAGGAAAGCTTTGAATTTTACTGTTTCAACAATAATATTTTTTTATTGCTGTTCCTTTCCTATTCATCTTAGCTTAACGTTTTATCTCTAGCCTTCCTCGATAAATGGACTATCTTACATTAAAACAATCAATCAAATAAACAAACAAACGAACAAATATTAGTATAGAATATAGATTTGCTTTTGTCGCGAATTTTAAGCAAATTATCAAATAATGCAAAATAATAAAATATTATCATTTCTTTTGTATTATTGATCTTAAAGTAACGTCTAATTCTATTAATTAATTAAATTATACCTTTCGCTTAGATGAATACTAAGGCTACTAATATAAAGGATGCACATTGCGGCACATGACTCCCTATCCCATTTAAGATATTTTAGATATCAAGATAGAAAAATTTCAAAACACATGACGGTTCACCAAAATAAATTTACCTTTCTCCATCCCACAATATACTGAAAGCACGAAAAGAACTACGTAACGCTTAAATGTAACGCTGATGATAGTAGTACTGGCCCATGGGACTCGTGTGGTCCCCGTTAGGGAGGGGCGCGGACCCCACGCCCGGCGCCATTGTAGGAACACTATTGAATTCTCATTCTTTCACGTTCCAAGCTTTGCTACGTTAATTTCTTTACTGTGATGGCTTACAAGTGTAAATATGTGGAATGTACAAAAATCCGGACGTTCGTCTGTGCAAAAGTGCACCACGTAACGCAACATAAAGCAAACATGTTCATCTCCTAATCGGTTTAGCTAATTGCATGCGAACGCGAAAATGCTGGCTGAATTTTGCTTCAATATCTCTGAGTAATGAATTTAAAATTTGCATTATAAATATTCTTCTACATGTACCTGCGATTTTTGTTAGCGTCAAATATGTTTATTTATTTTATTTATTTATTTGTGCTAGGATTATCAAAGGTTACATCATTTATGATGTAGACCCAGTTAACGATAATCACATCTTGCGCTTTGGTTGGGTCGTCTTTTCATTTAAGCTTTAATTGTAAAATATTTCATAATATTTATTTCTCCACTAGATTAGCAGAAAAAAGGACAAACAGACAAAAAGACAAACTTTTTAGTGTTACTAATACGAGCACTTTCAAATAGGAAAATGTTTGTTAAATAATAACGCTTCCATTGCTAAAAGTTCCCCTTACCGAAGAGAAGTAAGACAAAATTGACACACTTTACGAACAAAACAGACCAGGGACCAATGGGACCTGTTTTTCATCCATAAAAGAAACCTCTGTCGACAATTGGATTTAAAACCGTATTATTTCACAGGACATCGTTGTTATATTACAAGTAAATAGCTTGTACTTGTTACTTTCGTTTTACATTGACTTACATTGGTTCTTTGAGTTGTGTGATCCATTTTATAAAATTGGGGCTTACTTATCTGCATTGGTTACTCTCTTTTTTACGAAACCCCTCATCTCTGGTTAAGTAACAAAGACTCAATTTTACCAGAGTTGGAGTTGATAAATCTACTTTAGTTCTTGTCACATGAACTATTGAGTAGAAACTAATGTAAAATATAAAAATTCTTGTAATTTTAGGTAAATAAAACGACACTTGGCCAGCGATATTACTTTTCCTGCCATTTCCTTAATAACTGCCGCTCTTACCTGTAATTGCCTGCCGCGATAAGGTCTCCATTACGCGCCATAAAGTTGGTAATATTAACGTCACTTTGTTGTTGACGGATGTTTTATTAGAACTACAATTATCCTTTTTCACATAGTCTTTCCTATTAAGCATTTGCAGTTTTCAAGAAATCCCATCTAGACAACGAAGACCACAAACTGTTCGTAATTTCGACACTAGCCGCTCGATTGTGTTTTATTTTTACCCGAATTGTCAATATGTTGAATTTCTCAATGGCTTTGACAGCGTCACCGATAGGAAAGCTTGATCTGTTCATTCTTATGCTAAATGATCGTCGATTATACCACATCTTATGTATGCGGTATAATCGACGATCACTTAGCACCGCACCTTACCAAGGTAATTAATTAACTTTTATACAAAAGCTAAAGACAAATGGAAAGCTATCACCATCACCACCAGTATACTTTCCTCTTCTTGTGCCTCTCAGACTAGCGAAGGTGAGCCGTCAGTGCTTGATATGACAGCATATCAAGCATTGACGCTCAATCTCTTGAGAGGCTAAAACCTTGGCAGCAGTCACGACTCCAATCCATTCCCGTATACTATACTAAATGTATACACAATCCCATACTAGATTTTTGTTTATAAGTTAAGTGTAATACATTCTAGAAGAACAATTTACAATTCGACACGCTTAAAGTGAAAAGGTATGAGAGGTTTATCATTGAATATGTGACAGTAAGCTAGAGTAGTTTATTCTTTGAGTTTTTTCTTTTTTTTCGCTGAGTGTATTAGATTAATCACCTGAAAACCATTTGAGCCATGGTTCAGTAATGGTCATAATAGTTTAGGCTTCCGCTATAGCATACGTCCACCATCACCCGACTGTATCGGATTAATTTACAAATTATCGCTAAATTTACTTAATACCCCATTTTTATTTTTAACCATGAATTATTTGGGGGCCGACAATATATGCGAGAGTAGTTGAACTGTCCCATCTTAAGATGGAAGGGTAGTTAAGCGCTAACTACCCTTAAACTATTTCCCGACCCTTACTTATTAGAGGGCCACAACAAAAAGAAGTCATATTCTAATCAAGTGATAATGAAATAATCACTTGCGTTTCTTAGCAGCAACGTTCATCACACGACGAGACGATGTAAATTATTCAAGTTAATTAATTATAGTTATAAAGAACAGTCGTTAAGATGAGAAAGCGTGAACGAAACTGCCAAACTTTGGCTAAATGTACTGAATTAATAAATCTGCGTTGCGGTATCGGAGTTCACCTTTCATCATTGACAAGGTCGTACAAACTGGGGTCATGATTATATTATAAAGGAGGGCTATGCCCAGCTGTAGGCGTTTCAGGCCACTACTGGGATCTATTGTTGTTGTGTTAGCACCTGATCTTAACAAAGTTTAAGCAGTAAATTAGAGTTTATGTAGCCTACTTGTTATTACGAAATATAAATGTTAACTGGAAATATGTTAAATACGCAATCCACGGAATTGGTGTTCTCTGAAAACATGAGCTAAATTGGGTTGAATTGTTTGCTTTTTCGTAAAAAAAATTGACAAAATAAAGCAAATATCTTTCTTTACCCTAGCCAATATCCCACTACTACTTATTGAAGTAAAAAAATCAGATGGTTATGGCTGATATAAGCCGTTTTATCAAATTTTAACAATTTTCCACAACCACAGAGATTTAGAATTAGATAAAATATTTTATTAAGATGTACGCTGTAAAATCAAACGTTCCGCACATCCAAACAAGTGCTGTAAATTTTTTTGTTTTCTTCAAGGAGATGAAAATTCTTTATCTATTATTGCCACCGTATTTTTTTATTGTAAAGGTTTTTTGTAGAACAGTAAAAGGGCGGATAGTGTGTAGGCTCTTTATTCAACAAAAAACAAATTTCCTGTTTACCTCATAGTGTATCAAAATATTTTCATGATTCTTGTATAACGAACTTTTCAAAAGTCTCGCCTCCATCACGTCGCTCAACGCGCCTCCGCCATATTGATTATGTAAACGATTTTATTCAATCTGTGCCGGCGTCGATTTTACACAGTTTCTCGTAACCCACTTTATTCGGTTTGCATTCGTTTAAGCAAAATTTCAAGCGGGAAATTGTCATTTCATTTTAATAGGGTTGAGTTAGTGAAAACGGAATGTGGGTTATAACGTTCCGGATGTGGCAATTCGTATTTTTTTTTCATAAACTGTAGTCAATGTTTGTACAAGAAAAACGTTGCGATTTATATTTTATTACATATCTCTACGAGCAATGCCCTGCGGTTTTTCCCGCGTACATACCGATCTTGTGGTAGTAGAAAGTCTACTAAGTCGGAATAAAGATTTATTTTTTGTAATATTCGGAAGTATTTCAGTATCATTTGGTGAAAACCGTAAAAAAATCTTTTCTGTAGAGTTTGAGAAAATCGATTACATACAGATAGACAGCTTTTTGGGACTTTGTTTTATAATAAGTATAGATTAGTATGTCCAGCCCGTTTTGAAGGGATACACTTACACTTAATTCAGAGATACACGAATTACAGTTTTAAAAAAATGCTCCGATCGCCCCCAAACGTTACTGGATTATCTGCTGGGTCAATCTAAACATTATCTGAATATTCCACTAAAAGTGTTCCAGGCGTTTCGAAATTCATAAGGGATATACTGACAAACAATCATTTTTATACATTTAGATGATTGTTGGTATTATTTCAAAATTATTAACTTGTGTAGAGTTGTTGTTTGCCTTTTGTTGAAGCCACTGTATACACAAAAATTAGAGCAATATAACTTATATACATATGTCTATTTGTTTCTCTTATTATTGTAATTTTCGTGACACCGATGAAATAATTCGCGCTGGGTTGGACCATTTGTCTGTTTTGTAACTGTTGCTTGTGGAAAAGATTGAATAAAATACGAAATATTAGGTCAGGTTAGGTTAGGTTATATGTATAGGCCAACCGTTTAACTCAGTCCTCTCGTGCGGGGTACAAGAGCACGGAGGTTCGACGAGAACGGGGACTGAGCTAGGTGTGAGCGAAAAATTGCGATTGTAGGCAAAAAAGTAATTATAAAAGATAATTACTCATAAAGCTTATTTATTCTTTTGAAGACTATGTTAATGATAAGAAAGCTTAAATTTAAGTTGCAACCAGCCACGCATTACATTATATTGTAATTTTTATTTATCAAACAATTTTATATTATTTATATAAGTGACAGCCGAGTTTTTCGATGGTTCTCCTCGGTTAGTGCAACTTTCTGAACAGGTCGAAGCTTTATTGTAATTTGACTTCACACACTTTCGATGGCGTAATGACTATTCATAGTTATACAATCAGCCCTCCTCTACAAGTCACCCTAAGGCTAAGGCGTGGTCCAGCCTCAGAGGAGGCACCCTTAGGACAATGTTCCTCGACGGTAGTGAAACTTCTGCGCTCTACGTTCTATATTTTACAACCTAGACGACGCTTCTGCGCTCACCCGTCCCGCCCGGTGACGCTGTGAAAACCGTAAGGGATAACAGCTGTCAGTTCGAAAACAAATAATTTTATGATTCTAAAGCCAGCTTAAATCAAGAAAAATTTAAATTTGAATTTAGAAGTAAGAACCTAACTATATTAGTTATTGGCACATAATCGTAACAACCCTCGAAACATCAAAACCAACCGAAAATAAACAATATCGTGCCCTGGCATCATAAACGGTAGCAGTGGCGGCGCGCGCCGGGGGCGAGACTGTACTCATTAAATATTTCAGCACGGGAGAATCACCCATAACTCACGATTATCAAGGGTGATATTGCTGTGGGGTAGCACCCTCGTAAAGTAAACAGCGGTCTTTTGCTCGTTTGTTGGGTTTTTGGCATCTTATTTGCTCGTTGAAAAACGGGCCGGTTCAACTCTGATCCCTATTTTTAATGTTAACACGTCTATTATTTTCTTAATTACAAACTTTAAAGATTTCAAATTTATAGTGGGATTTCGTTTGCGTTAATTTTTTTTTTCGTACTGACCATAACGTTTGGGCTATTAGCCCTAATGGGTTTCACAGCGTCACTGGAAGGACAGCCGAGCGCAGAAGCTTTGCCGCGTAAAAATTGGTAAAAACGAGTGCATTAACGCACTCGCAACTCCCTAGGAGCGCTATATAAGGGTGTCTCCTGCGAGACCGAGCCTTGGCTTAAAGCGGCGCTTTTTGGAGGACTGTATCTGACAATTGACTTTGAAGAAGCCTGCATCACAGCACAAGCAAGCGAGGAACTCGTCTTCGCCGGCGAAGACGCTGTGTGTATGTTTCGTTGTATTATGTTATGCCATTGTCGGAGTCGTTGAGGACGCTTTCTGACCGCCTGTGAAATATATTGGAACGTCAACTTAAGTGAAGTGCCCTCAATAATGCATTCAGTTTTATTTCTTGTTCCCAAAAGAAATGCGAGATTTTTACTTAGCAATCAAACTGAAGTAATTTTGCAGAAGCCGTTAAAATTCGAATCTACATAATAAGACTTAGTCCTAGAAATCCTTGATAGACATGTCGAGATTGGTTAATACTTAATTATTACGCACCCGTAACTTAAGCATCGCCAGGAAATAGACTCCACGATGAAATCGCAAAGCGACGCGTTGTTTATAGCAAACGCGGTTTTAAAAATTACGGGCCTATATAATATCCCACTACTGGGCATAGACCTCCTTTCTGGGTCTGTTAGAGAAGGATTTGAGCTAGGTTAGGTCAGGTTACAAATATCTTCAGAATTCTCTAGAGATATGCAGGATTATGTTTTCCTTCACCGAAAAACGTGCGATAAATATTATATATTTATTGATATTATTTAGCCACATAAGTTTTAACAGAAAAACTCATTGGTGCCTGCCCGGGGTTTTAAATTATCGCGGGGCTATCACAGATCACGCGGATTATAGCAAAATAAATCAAATCAGATGGAAATCAGTGTGTCCCAAAGTTTTCCTGCGTATCCTCATATAAGTGAATCACGACTCGCGGGAATTCAAATAATGTACTATTAACTTAAAACTTACTCAAGAATTACGTAAAAACCGTAAAAAAAAATCGTAAAGTAGATTTTGACGAAATCGACAGACAGCGTCTGCGGACTTTTTTATATGTATAGATAAGGCCACCAATACAATTGAAGTAAAGTTAAAACAGCGTAATAGTTAGTGTCCTCAAACAGCTCATCCACTCTCCCACATGTATAAGTAACAAAAATACAATTTATTTTATTACTCGACTCCATCACCCCATGCCTTTATTACATGACGTAGGGTTGCCAAGTACGTTTTGTTGTAAAACTACCTGTTTAGCTGAAAACACTTTGTGCGGATATGTTATGGACGTGGATATGCGACTAGAGGGAGGCCGAAAAAGAGATGGTTGGATTGTGTGGAATATTACATACATATAAAAGGAGTGGCGGCAGAGTTGACGAATGACAGTAGAAAATGTATGTTGAAACGTGTAATTCACTTTGATCCCACTTAAAGTGGAGATAAGGGCAGGAGACTGACAACGTGTCTATCTGTCTGTACACCATCTGCTACGCTTTCATGAAACAGTAAAAAACATCTTTTGCATTATTATGGGCATTTAAATGCTTGTATTGGCATGAACGTTATTATAATGATATAAAATACATTTAGAAGATGAGGCGTACGTTGAATTTTTTTTCATAAATAAATAAATAAATATAAATATATGGGACACTTACACACGCGGTCATCAGTCCCCAAAGTAAGTATCTTAACATAATACACGTTTTATGGGTCATAGAAAACTGGTAAATATATATTTATATAATTTAAAATACATACTTAAATACATATATACAACCAAACTCGAAGAACCAACAAATTTTTGTAAGGAAATGTTGGTCCTCGGCGGGAATCGACCCGCTGAGCGCTGGTTCACTGCGAACTGCACCAATGGACCAGTCAACAATCACTTAATATGCGTATAAATAAATAATGACATATTTATTTGTCATTTTACGATGAGTGTCGAAATATACGTACTTTTTAATTTGTTCCCTCTGAACATTTGTTTCTAAAACATTTGAAATAAATCAATGTAGTTTTTGAATTATTAAAACAAAAATGCGGTTTAAATTTTTCAATTATTATTTTTTATTAATAACACACATTATTTTAAACTCAATATTATGCATATGTATAAAAAAACAAAATAACAATTACTTATATGGTATGTTAAAATTGTATGATATCAACATACAATTTAAGAGTTGACAACCCTGCTACAAAACTAGTTTATATGATAATTTACTTCAAACTCCAAATAATCAATTACGAAAGCAATAAATGCACTTCCCGGGAAACCCCGAGTTACCCTTGGTTCATACAGAGTAATATAAACTGTAACAACATTACAAATAGAGCGTATAATTCAACAGAAATCACCTCATACTTTATTACTATTCCTTATTGTATAGACATAGGGTTCAAAGTATTCGTTAATCAACACATTAATCAAACTAACACTGAAGATGTTAACAAAGTCAATTTGATTTCAAACCGTATTACAATCCCAATAGGACATGTTTAAGTAAAGTGTACATCTGAAGAGCGCTCTCAATGACTTCTGCGACCCTAGTAACATACTGGCATACTTATGCCCTATTCTTTCTGGCCCTTGACAAGGAAATCGGTCAAGTGCGATCTGATGAAACTGCATACAAGGTTCCGTGTTAAAAGAAATCCGTAAAGAATGCCTTGATCTGTAATTGGAATAATTGATCTATTACTATAATAAAAATAATATAAATTTTATTAGTTAATGAATCTCTTTCTTTCTCCTACCCTTATCCCACTCTAAGTGGGGTCGGTACAACATGTTTTTCTCTTCCATTCTCTTCTATCATTCGTCAACTCTGGCGCTACTCCTTTTATATGCATGTCATACTTCACACAGTCCAACCATCTCTTTTTAGGCCTTCCTCTAGTCACATATCCATCCACATTCATACTCAACACTCGTTTGATCACATGATTTTCATCCCTCCTCATTACATGTCCATACCATCCCAATCTTGCACCTCTCATCTTTTTCTATTTTATTAGTTAATGAATATTGAAATATATTAAATCAAGTTTTTAAATAATTTATAGAATTAGGCGTTACTTTGCGGAGATCCATAATACAAAAGTAATTATAAAACTACTAGATGTGCCAACAACGGCTTCGCCCGCGTGGAATTCACTGATTTACGAAAATTTTACCGAATTTCCTAAAAACAAAAATAGTTATTGTGAGTTAACCGTGAGAGATAGAGACATGCTATCGCGGACTTTTTTGTAGTATTATTATAGATCTACAATTTTCTAGTACAGTAGCGCATGTCTGCTGGTTTAAGCAGCGCACGCGACTAAAGCTAGCAAGCAAGTTTTTTTAACAAATGCGCGATCTCTTCGACACAATTTATATAATACCGATATGTACTATTAACCTACACCATCCGGAAGTATCTTTTGGTGAAAACCGTACAAAAATCCGTTCAGTAGATTTTAAATCAATTACATACAGACAGACAGCTTTTTGGTACTTTGTTTTATAATAAGTATAGATTTTGCTATAATCCGCGATAAATTATCGGGGATAAATATTATCACGTATTATAGCAAAATAATTATATTATTACTTTTGGATAAAGTTTTTATTTATGTTGATGAAGCAATCTTCATAATAATAAGTACTTGCCGAATAAAATGCCTCATACCGCCATCGTCATATGATTACACATATTATATTATATATATTATAGTAATCCTTTAAGTGAAACGTACTATGCATCTTCTTCTTTCTCCTACCCTTATCCCACTCTAAGTGGGGTCGGTACAACATGTTTTCCTCTTCCATTCTCTTCTATCATTCGTCAACTCTGGCGCTACTCCTTTTATATGCATGTCATACTTCACACATTCCAACCATCTCTTTTTAGGCCTCCCTCTAGTCACATATCCATCCACATTCATATCCAACACTCGTTTAGTCACATGATTTTCATCCCTCCTCATTACATGTCCATACCATCCCAATCTTGCACCTCTCATCTTTTCTACAATGGGCGCAACTTTCATACTTCCCCTTATATACTCATTTCTTATTTTATCCAATCTTGTCACACCACACATCCACCTTAACATTCTCATCTCATTTGCATGCACTCTTCTTTCATCCATCTTTTTCATTGCCCAACTTTCTGATCCATACATTACGACAGGTCTTATGACCGATTTATAAATTTTCCCTTTAAGTTTAAGGGGCATTCGGGGGTCACATACTGTCCCTGAGACCTGTCGCCACTTCATCCATCCTGCATTCATTCTATTCCTCACATCGCGATCAATTTCACCGTTTTCCTGTAGAAGCGAGCCAAGGTACCGGAAGTCGGAGCAGACTGGCAAAACAACACCATTTAAGGTTATTGGAGAAAAATTGGGGGTACCACTGAAACGTACTATGCATATAGACACAAAAATAATCACCGAGTCTTACGATTTTCTGACCTCAACAATTTAGAAATTTCCCTCAAAATTAGCTTCGCCTTACCTTCGTAAAAATTTATATTTTAGTAGATGAAATCCTCTGTTACATCATAATAACCAAACCCTAATACTGGGATACAAAAGAATTTAATAACGAAAAGCCAATTACGCTGAATTGCCTCGCCCGGGACACGTGTTTACCTAACAAGAAATCGAACCGACACATCGTTATATATCGCCCTGGGGTCGGGCCGGGACGATTTAGCTTTAAGGTTCAACGCGCATCTCTATTATGATCTACAGATTTAAAATTCTTTAGTTATACTATAGATATGTAATGGAAAGACAATTCATATTTAACTTTCTACTTACTAATTCTCAGAGAACAGATTACGTTGAATATAATAATAATTAAAAAAAATACTGTGCGAAGTGGCGACTCAATACCGAAATGGCATTTATATTATAGAAACACGGAAATTCATACATTTTAATACGATTTGTTATTCTGTTTAATCCTTTACATGGTTTGAATTTTTCATAAAATATTTTACCGTTACCGAGCATTAATGGAGAAATATTGCCTGCAGTGTCAGATTATATTAAATTTTTTATTATTTTTTTTTAATTTTTTTGGATAGCCATATCTGACTGCTTTTAACTGTTTAACGGTCGTCAATTACAAATTTTAAGCAGACGAATATGTATGTCATACCGTTTTTGCTGCTACGCAATGCTAACAATTAGCTGTGATAGACCCAGCGGTGAGACCGTGTTACTCTAGAGACAATCATGGGCTCAAACATCGGGCAGGCACCAATGAGTTTTTCTATTAAAACTAATGTGTCTAATTGATAATTGCAATTTATCAGACGTTTTCTGGTAAACGAAAAAATCGTGAGGAAACCTGCATATCTTTAGAGAATTCTAAGGATATGTGTAACCGACGAATCCGCATTGGGGTAGCGTGGTAGAGCTTAGCTCCAACCCTTCTGTCCAAATATCGGAGAGAAGACGCCTATGCCCAGCAGTAGGAAAGTAACAGGCCGTTACTTTAATGCTAACAATGTAGGAATATTTAATACAAGCTCTTAGAGTCGTCTCTTTGAATGCTTAACGAACGCTAACGTTAAGAGATTTTGATATTCTGTCTTAAGAGCTAAAAACACTTTATAGTTATTTCTGAGATCAGGAGTCTGCAATTAACGTCATGTAGGGTATCTATGATTAAAATGTTTTAATGAGGAGTTACAAAATAAAAATACGGGATAATAAAGAAAACTCAAATACATTTTTACTAGTAACACCGATAAAGTAATTAATGCAAATACATATAAAACTTTCTGTTCAGAAGGACATATAAACTTATATTGTTCAGTGACGAGTATATATTCCTCTGGGTCCTATTATTTGTCAATTGTCGAATTTAGCCTTTCTCTATCGTCTTGCTATTTCTGTCTAATTTGTCTATCTGACTTTTGATGACATTTTATTGTTGGGCAACTGTATGAGTTCAAGATAAACACTGAATTCGAACACAACAAAATAGAACAAAACCCTCCCCAAGTTAACATAGAAGCCATTATTAAAGCTACAAGACCGTGCTTCGAGGTGGTGAACTCTTTGAGATATCTCTGTCCAGTGGCTTACTAAAGTTCAGACTAACTAGACTAGATTACCTTGCAAATAGTCTGACGTGGAAAAGATTGGCAATCAGGTTAACTGATCGATACGCAACATGAAAAGCCTAGCTAGTATAACTGGTGCGGTTATTTTTGATATTTTTAATAGTATTTTCTGGGACTTGTCCGACGACCCCAATGTTTGTGAACTCAGGAGTAGCAGACGAAGCATCAGTGAGAAGGCCAGGCGCTGACAAATGGTCGTACTAATTGACACTCTGTTTACTACGTGCTCAAAGAGACAGCTTTTTCGTTACGTAAGTAAAGGAAAAAATTGGTACAGATTACTACGTCATGTTTTCTCGACCTCAAAAGCAAGATTGTTCGTTTTCCTAGTTAGTGAGTAAATAATTCGATTACCTGTTTATTCAGTGTTTACATTTTAATTCCTTCATCTATATCCTAGTCTTTAACTAGGAAAAACCATGTTTAGGTGAACCGCTATTTATTTTATATACTAAGGTCGTGGTCGGTAGTAAGTATCCCTTGTAACCCTCAGTTGAGTTCTAAAAGTTCTAGTGTTTCAAATCCGGGCAGGATTCTATGAATATGCCTACCCATAAAACTAAATTTTTCGGCCAGGCTATTGAAGTTGGTGCTGTTAAATTATGGAATGCACTCCTTCTAGAAATTCGTAACTCCACTTCACTGGGCATTTTTAAAAACCGTGTTAAGGATTATTATCTCGCTAACTTATCATAATTGACGACTAATTTTAAATACTTTATTTTAATTTGTATTTATATATATGTACATATGTATATTATAATATTTATTAGTCTGTGTATAATCTGTATGTATTTTAAATAATATTATTTGTGTATATAAGTAAGTATATAGTAAGTAATAATAAGTACACATTAATACACATTAGTTTGTACTTAATTGTATGTATGTCTATTATAATACACCACCTACCTACATTTATCTTACAACTTTCCTAATCCAAAGGTTGTCTGGAAGAGATCGCTTAGAAACGATAAGACCGCTTTTGTACTCTATAATTTTTTATTTTTAGTTGTAATTGTGTACTTTAATTTTTTGGTGTGTAATAAAGTATATAAATAAATAAATAAATATTCCAAATATTCCATTCGAATTCCAGCGATATGTATATTCTACTCAGGCGCGTTGGAGTAGTTTGGTGACTTTAATCTATCCTTTTCTTCAAGGTGAGGAGGACTTTACCCAGCAGTGACATTAACAGGTCGCTCTTTACTTTTACCTGGAATAATGTCATTTTATTTAAATTGAACTTTCACTAGTTACAGCTTTGGAACGATCGGTTTCACGATAAACCGCAGAAAGCTTTTTTATTGACCATTGAATTTCGTATAAAACAATATTACTCAGTGTATTGTGATGTTTATTGAGTTACAAAATCTCATATACGGATTTTTTCATATTGTTAATATGAACGATATAAAACTTTATCCAGTCAGGGCTAAAGCGTTATGCTAATATACTTTAATAAATGTGTGAGGCATACACGTATCGTGTATATAAAAAACACATGACCGTGGCAAACCTTGTAAAAAAGTAATAATTAACTGATAAAATTCTATTCATACTGGTTAACGTGATTTATGTTGTATAAGGGTTGACACTTGCATCGCGCCATTCCGGGAGCACTTTTTCTTTTGACATTCTGTAATTTCTCATTCTTCTAATGTTTACAGAAAAATAGATATGAATACCTGCAAAACTTACCCTTTTTCAAATAGCGAGCACGGAAGTATGTGATTTGGCAGATTAAATGTTAATGTAGAGGAGTGCAGAAAATTATTTAAATTATTTAAATATAAATTTAATTAATAGTTGACAAACCTTTAATGAAATAAAATAAAATATTTATAGTTCAGTTTGCCCTGTAAATAGAAAATCAAAGAAATGACATATTGTCATTTATTTCGTGCCTGCTCCGATTCCCTCGACATAAAGTATTGAATAGTCGTGGCCAGAACAAAAGTTTAACCTAGCTTAGTAAACACTTGTTATATTATATTCGAAATAATTACATCAACATAAATTTTTCAATAATAATTTATTTAAATGGATAGGAATGAGTAAACAAAGTACTCTCCTATGTCGGAATGATTTTATCAAACTTCGGCGATCCATAATTAATATACCATTTAATTATTAAAATAGATGCATATTGCGTTTTACTAGTTTTGTATGATGTGTAAATTTTTGATGACTTTTTAAATAAATGAATAATTAAAACAATAAATAAATCATCTTTCTATCAATTATAATGTTTAGTATTGCGAAAACACTCGTGGGTCAACCCTAGCTGAGTCCGTCGCTGCTCTGATAATTGTATTGACCAGTGGATATGGGCATCATTAGCGGATTATCCGAAGGCCTAATGGACGGTAGAATATAATAGATGCTGCAAAAAATGATGAAGGCGACAGTTTTTGCTCAGGGCGAAGCCCTACAGAGCGTTGACTTCTAAACAAGTTACTCTGGTATATTTTATAACTAAATTGAACTGCATTTAACTTCTCGTCCTTTAAGTTACAATGAACTTATTAACAAAGCAATTTCGATACCATTACATTTTACACATTATATTTACAATGCATAATGCGACACATAATGAACAAGTCATTGACTTTTTTTAAACGGTCAAAATAATGTGATTTATAAAACATTGATTGACGGATTTCTAAAATTTAAGTAGATCCATATTTGAAACGAAAGTAATAATCATATTATTTTCCTATAATCCCCGATAAAGTAAATATAATATATATATATGTCGCATCCATGTCAATAGTCAAGTTTCATTTCTTTTTTTTTTGTATAGTGACTCTAATAATGTGATCGATACCAGAGCGCGGGTTTGGTTTTGGAGCGAAAATTGTTTATAAAGGGTGGAGTTCGCCACATTGAAGTGAGTCTTATTGCAAAACTTGGCTTATACGGTTTTTAGCTTACGCGGCTAGACCGTTTCATCCCTTGGAGTCTTGCTGGCTTGTGCGATTATTAAACGCTCCCGCGTTTAGATCGCATTTCAACTTAGTCTTGGTTGGTTTCAACCAGCAGATTCTATCTTGTTGTGTAGTTACGCATCTAGTATCATTAATATTGCCCCAACTTTGACTTCCAACTCCCAATTTACTCGTTTTTAATAATTTAGTATAATTTCATATAGCCACTAAATTATTAAAAACAGTAGCATCGATATTTAACTTAACGTTCAGAGTATGTGGGCGGGATATTTAGATGACTTGTTCTTTATTCCTGTTACGTTACGAAAAATATGACGTACATTTTCATTTTTAATTTTCAGTATAAAGAAATAGGACGTTCTTAAAGTAACGTTCACTGGAGCGTTGACGTAGGTGGCAGTCACCTTAAGCCTTCAGCTCTGAGTCTGTCACCCATAACACAAGTATAAAGTTACTTAATACCCCGAAGACGTATCCCGTATATATTTATTATATTTCTTATTATCTTATTATTAATATCTTACATGCTAATGTAAGGTTTTTGAAAAGCTGTAATGTACTATAAATCAGTGACATAGGAAGGTAACAAACGAGGTTATCATCTCAGTAATCACGAGCACATAGCGCTGTGAAGTGTGCCGAGGCAAAGAAGGCGATATTGTAACAACGCTCGCTTCATTAGACGACATCGCTTATTCAGGCTCATTAATTCCGACGAGTGCAGCGGCGGGTCGCAATGAGTTCATAGCTCTAAGTAGGTAGGGTTACCAGGTTCGCTGCTGTAAAAGACTACGTCCTGTCGTGAAATAACGTAAGGAATCATCATTCTCTAGCCCTTATCCCACTCTAAGTAGGGTCGGTACAACATGTTACAAACATGTTGTCATATGATTTGGCTATGTATTTTACGACCGGTCGCCTGCCTGACGTCAACTTACCGTAGTCGCCTTTTACGACACCTCGGTAAGAAATGAGGGTGGTCTATTTTATGCAGCCGGATACCACACGGCATTTACCTTAGTCGCCTACTACGACACCTCGGTAAGAAATGAGGGTGGTCTATTCTATGCATCCGGATACCACACGGCATTTACCTTAATCGCCTGCTACGACACCTCGGTAAGAAAGGAGGGTGGTCTATTCTATTCTGCCGGATACCACACGGCTAAAATAACGTAAAGGAATGTAAAGTATTATTGATTGATTCCATAGTTGCATAGCATAAAAACTATTATTCATTCATTCGGGCGTTCCTTCATCCATAGCTACAGGAAGCTCGCGAACTAGGTGGCGGATCCTTGATTGAGTCAAATCTGATTTCATTGGAACGATTGACACTTTTACCCAATATGGTGCTTGTTTCAGTGCAGCTATTAATCGGTCAACAGATGGTCCCTGTTTTGTCTGAGACTCATTAGAATGCGATTCCGCTTACATAAAACTAGTATTCAATTTCAAATTATTCTTTATACAATAGGATTCTAAAAGTACCTTCGCCTTATTATAATGAAACTGCCACCGGTTCAGATAGGTGCTTTTCCCCAGGAGGACCGACAATGTCCTCTCTAATTGGTTACATATATTTCAAAACTTCTTCGGTGCCCATCCGAGTTGGATTAAGCGACTAACCTCTTTCCCAAAATTGGACCTAACGAGCCGGATGGTATGTCTCAGGCATATATACAATTTCAATTGCAGAGTTTTCAACGATGACCCGATGACAATATTACACATATTGCTCGGTCAAAATTATAAAATGTCATAGACAAAGTGATTGCGACGTTCATTGTTTGACGTAATAGAAATTATGTTACGCATGAACGTACCGGTTGATGATATTCTGAAATATTCAAGTTCGCTTTCAGGCCATGGCAATTTGTTCGTGTAGACTACATTATGTAACAGAACCGGAATACATTGGCGACAAAAGCCATTGTATTGAGGGTTAACTTTCTTTTAGTGTCACCGGCAAAATCTGGGTGATCCTTACCTGATCCTTACCTTATCAAGACTACTAGTTAGAAATAGTTTTTTTCTCATTCGCACTCCAAGATGTATAACAAATATTCAACGATGTTAAACATTTTTAAATCTCAAATAGCTAGTCATGTATATCAATCAATCAACAAATTGCTAGTCGTTCCACTAAGACCTAGGTGAACAAATCTTTTTGAAATCGCTGGATTCAACCGGTGCTAGATCGTAAGTCGTAAAGAATCCTTTAAGATACCATCGGTAAAACATTGTGTGTAGAGAGTCTAATATAAATACATCCATTGCTGACTATAGCTGTTTAGAAATATAATTTATCTAATTAAACAAGAAGCATTCGTATGTCGTGATTGCATTAAGTAGATCATTATAAGACTCTTTGCGAACAAAAAGCCAGTTGAACGCTTTCAAGCGCTGGGGAAAAAACGAAAAAGAACACCGTGCCATTGACAAGAGAAACAATGCGCCGCTGAAGATAAAAAGTAAAACAAAGCTAAGGTACATTTGGGTCAGTAAGGCACCGGTGCCAGGAGCGGTGTAGATTTGCTCCTTGCCGACTGGTTTTTTGAGTTACTAAGACATGCCCTATATTGTACGACAGCATTATGAAAATTAAAACATTTGCTAGATCTTTATTACAATGGAATGAAAGGTGTCGCAAGCACTGGGTTTCACATTCACGCACCTCTACACTACTTCTACACACACATACCATTTGAATGCACACAATCACATACTCTCGCAATACATTCACACATGCGAATATACATACACACTCACAAGTAAGCAAAAAATATATAAGTATGCGATCATAGATAGTAATCGGCGATTACAAACGATTAAGCGCAAACACGATCGTGTAGAGGCATATTTATTTATTTATTTATTTACATACATATGGGGCGTACTCAGTTATACTCAACAATCATCGTCTATGATCGCCAACAACCAGGGAACTGTTGGTTTTCGGACACGCATCAAAGGGAATCACTGGGTGGTACGTTTGGTCTAATGTAGTAAAGTAAAGTAACAGCCTGTTACTATGCCCATTGCTGGGCTATGGCCTCCTCTCTCCGTTTTTGGAGAGAAGGATTGGAGCTAAGACCTAACGCGCTGCTCCAATGCGGATTGGTAGGTTACACATATCCCTAGAATTCTCTAGACATATGCAGGTTTCCTCACGATGTTTTCCTTCACCGATAAGCGTGTGATAAATTGCAATTATTAATTATACACAGTTTTTAATAGAAAAACTTATTGGTGCCTGCCCGTGGTTGAACCTATGTCGTCTCTAGAGAGTCGCACGGTCTCACCGCTAGGCTATCACAACTGTGGTCTAATGTATCTTATTATAATACGGATGATCGTGTGGACACTTGCGCGATGATCGTGCCGATTATAGGTGATGACATGATAAAAGAATATCGCCGATAGTGCACCACTTATTGTAGAATGAATAGAAATATGTGTTTAACCAGAGCCTTAAATCTAAAAAAAAAGTAAACGTTGGCTGAATACGGTAAGGTTATATAGAGGTTGCACAAATAATTCTCAAGTACATCAACTCCAGTAACGGTTACGGAGAACGTGGGCGTTGAATAACTTAGAAGTCTGATACCACGTGAGATGTGCAGATATATTAATGACGCCGTTCGCGAACTTGGCCCTGATGGCATATGTAATAACCCATCCACAACCGCTATTCATGGAATAAATGAGTATCTCGAAAGAGAACTAGCTGTAGTTTGAACTACGCCTCTTACATTATTTGTTGATGACCTTTGAAGGACTTTGTTGCATAGAGTTATTAGATTGGACTAGGTGAGCCACCACAAAATGTTGACAATCGACAATAAAAAGACATCAAAATGAGATTTATTATCTTTTTTATGTATACTAGCTGTCTCGCTACGCGTTGTTGTGTCTCATTCAGGTAACGAATTTCCCTCAAACATAACCCACCAATTTAAAAAAAATGCTCCGATCGCCACCAAACCTTACAGGAACATCCACTAGGTCAATCTAAAGATTAACCTAAAAATTTCATTAAAATCGGTCAAGCCGTTTCGGAGTTTATAAAGGACATATAGAATCATTATTTTTTATATAATAAAAGAAATGGTTATGAAGATTATTTTCTGCATTTAATTTTGGCCTTGCCTATTGCACAACCTTAGATAGCTTTTAGGTGTATTCTTATATTTAATACTTTTTACACAATTTAATGTATTTAATTAAAAATAAAAATGCTAAGAAAGAAACTAGTATTGTCATGTTATTAATAACTAATTACAAGGCACCGAGTTTTTTCTCGAACAGAGAGCAGAATCTGTACAATCAGCATTCCTAACGATCAACTATAGCTTAATTAGGAACCATATTTCAAAGGGATAAATATTATAATGAATATTTTTAATGTTACTTCTGAATTTTTGAAGTTATGAAATTTATCGTTATTATTTTCAACATTCCTAATTAAGACCATGGCCTAATTATGTATACTGCTTGTTAATTAGTCTGTGACATTGTTCTGAGTCTTTTTAATTAAAAAAAAACGAGCTGTCAAACGGAGTACGCCAAAAAGCCGCCTTGATTGGAAACATCGCGAAGTGGGTCGGCAAAGACATCAATACCGCGAGCGCTGATTTGAAGAGTGGAAGCCATTTTGAAATTGAAAGTCCCCGTTGAGCGATGTAACAACTGGCCCGAATTGTTCTTGTGCATTGTTTTTAGAGTTTTATATTAAACTGGAATAGACGTATTGTTTTTTATTCGTGCGCTTTCCATAGTGAATATTGAAACGGTTTTTTTTCTGTGCCTTAAAAGATACTCTACAATTAATGGTAAAAAAGCAATTTCATCCTAACAAAATTTTTAATATGCTGTGTTTTATTAAGATGGGAGAAAACAAACAACATTTAAATGATTTATAGAAGCAGGTGTTACTTTGCGGAAGTCCATATTACAGATACTATAACCGAACTTCCTTACTATAATCCGGACGGATTAAGCGAATTCATGCAAAGCCAATGTGTATGAAGCAGGCAAAATTTACGCACCTTACACAAGTCAACACACGCACCCCAAGGCGCCTCCACCAGCAACAATGCACACAAGCACTACACACTCCCACCACCAAAATCTTGACGATTGTTTCGCCCCGAAACCGAAGCATCATCAGGAGGATAGGCTCCACGACAAAATCGCATTACGATTTTGCCTGCTTCATACACATTGGTTTTGCATGCATTCGCTTAACCCGTGCGGATTATAGCAAGGAAGTTCTGTATTAGTATCTGAAACAACATTTAAGAGAACACTTCTAACAGTTTTAAAAGCTTTTATTTAACGTGCCGTGTATGTATCTGACGGTGGAATCTTGCAAGTTTAATTTGACCCACATCCCTGTATCCGATTGAGCTGAAATATGTACCATTGTCCAATTGTAGTATGTATACTGGTTCAGTCCCTATGACAATGCTATGTTTATGATAAGCATGACATGATGCTACTGCCAGGATTATTTCAAGACTAGGGGTCTCCTCAACGGCTAACAGTAGGGTCATGAAATTAAAAGCTTTTTTAAACTTGACAAATATTGTGGCGAAAGTTTATTAAATAAGCGAGGCGAAAATAGTCTTAACCTAAAAAAGTTTTTTATAGGTGTTCAGTAATGCTTCTAACATTTTAATATTATTAATTTCGTAAGACGAAACTAGACTTTCTCGCTATTGCTTTCTTAAATAATATGCTGCTTGATTAAATAATATCGAGTGTGGTTCCATTTATTAGTATCCTAGATCAAGATACAAGTGTGGCTTTATTTACACCCCTATAGTAGGCTCCCAGTTCAACAGTTCAGTACCCCAACAATAGGTTTTATGATATAAACGCTTATACTGTTTCGCGTGATTATATAGTTTTAGAAAACCATATAACTTAGACGTTAAGGTGGTAAATATATCAAACTATCCATCCGGTCAAACAAAAACATTTTAATTGTGAAATCTCGCTGGAATATCGTCAAATGGAAAAATGTCTGTAACTGTTAGAAAAACAGATTTCCGTTGACAAATAGCATGTGACACGATACCCTGCTGCCTGTTTTCACAAGTAAGCGCCTGTTGGAGCGGTGAAGTCGTAACACTTGGCGCCGGAAGTTGTGTGTGACCACCGGAAATTGACCGCGCGCCCTGTTGACCCGCTTGTCGGGGCTTCAAACCACACTTCCGGTGTCTCGATACGATATTTATCTTCATGTACAGGCGCCAGTGAATGATTTGGATGAATAAGTTTTATTCATAATTTTTTGTATACTTTATATATATTCAGCAACAGACGAACTTCTAATATTATAATGAGGAAAGATTTGTATGTTTGTGTGTATGTGTGTATGTTTGTAATGTTTTCACGCAAAAACCACTGGACCAATTCCAAAAATTAATGCGATTTTACGATTTTTGTCGTGGAGCCTATCCTCCTGATGATGCTTCGGTTTCGGGGCGAAACGATCGTCGAGATTGTGGTGGTGGGTGTGTGTGCTGCTTTTGTGTGCGTTGTTGCTGGTGAATTGCGCCTTGGGGTGCATGTGGTGGCTTGTCCTGCATGTGTAAGGTGCGTAGATTTTGCCTGCTTCATACACATTGGCTTTGCATGCATTCACTTAACCCGTGCGGATTATAGCAAAGTAGTTAGTTCTGTTAAATTGCTTGTATATATATTTTTTATTTATATGTTGTAGTATGCGTTCTTAGATTTACGTCTAAATAAGTAATGTAAATATGAAAATCTAAAATTTCAAATTGAAATGTGTATGGATATTATTAGTTAAAGCCTGTGTATATATACTATTATTTAAACCCGGACCTGCTTCACATTGGTTCGGACTGATATTACCTGGTGGGACTGACCTTTTATTCACTTGTATCCTGTACGCTTTTCAGTAGGTTGTCACAGAGCTAATCTCTTGTCGAGAATCGAGTGACTATTAGATGCTGATATCTTGGTCGTGAGCTAAGCTACCGTGTCGTGTGCTGGGCTAAAGTGTTGTGAATGATGGCGTGTGTCTTGCTGAGCTAAAATAAACTGCGCCACGGCCACAAAATTTTCCGTGCTTTTTTATACGTTTATAGATAAATGACATAATATATAAAAAATATTAATCAATAAACTATTTCTTTAAGTGTTAAGTTATAAGAAGTCCTCCTTTGAGCTATACAAGGATGTTTTTTCGGTCACAACCAATACTTAATGCTTTTACAGGACATTGCATTTCTAAGAAAGTAGCACCAGTTCCTATGCGCACTACTGCGCAAAACACCTTATCTCATAATGTAATCTTAATCTATAGTCTTTAATCAGAGAGAAACATTTAAGCTCAAACCTTCATTACTGCTCCATCGCTACTTGTGACGTATTAGCTAATGAATGTTTGAATTTTCACAACCGCAAATTTGAATGCGAATATTTATCTCTAATATGCTAGAATTCGAATGTGAACCATCGTTACATCAATACTAGGTATATCCCAGATTTTTGCAGCTTGTCTCAATGTCAATTAGGTACATAAGAGTTTCTAGAAAACTCTGTCGATCGATAAAATCAGAACTAACATCATTATCTTTTCGATTGACACACATCCGCGGCCCGTATGCGCGCGCGCACAAATTAAATAACAGATACGGGTGAAGGGGCAAGATGGACTGGACAGAGCAAATATCGTCTAGACAGTGGCAGATACACGGACATATCGACAGCCGTTACTTACATCTATCCTACTAATCCTACTTCCTACTAATATTATAAATGCGAAAGTTTGTGAGTATGGATGGATGTTTGTTACTCTTTCACGAAAAAACTATTGAACGGATTTGGATGAAACTTAACAGTTATATAGGTTATACATCAGAATAACATATAGGCTACAATTTGTAATGATTTTATGTAATATAATAATACATGTCAAAAAAGTCGGAAAAAATCTGGCCTCTGAGAGCTATCTTGGCGTACGCTGCCTAAACTATTGGAGTTACACAAATATGATGTACAGTAGAATTGTTTGTCTTTAATTGTTCTAAATAAACGCCCGCGACAGCATATATCTATCTTTTATGTGCAAGCCACTATGACCAAAATTGTGGATCATAAATTTAATTAAATTAGATACTGTGGCAGACCAAATTCCTCGCGAGCGAAGCCGCGGGCAAAAACTAGTACTTATTATAAAACAAAGTCCCCAAAAACTCCCGTGGTCGATTTTTTCAAAATCTACTGAACGGATTTTTTTATAGTTTTTACTAAAAGGTAGTTCAATTCTTCTGGAAGGTATAAATTATTAGTACATAATGGTTTAACATCATTTGTATTGAAGAGGTCGCACAGTTTTAGTCGCGTGCGCCGAGTAAACCAAAAAATCTACACTGTAATAACATCAAGTAATGTACTAAACAATCGTAGGCTTACAAAAATACTACAAAAAGTTCGCAATAGCATGTCCCTATCTCTTATGCTTATCTAACAATAAAAAATGAAATGATTTGATGAGAGTTCCTAATGGGTGCTTTGTCCGATGGGAGCAGCGACTTGATTGTTTTTATTACTACTTTTTTTTAATTTTAATGTTTATTAACTTGTATACATAATATCCCATATGAAAGTAGGCATATTAGTAGTAAGTGCCTATCCACCATGCACATCTCATCGTCGCGAATGGATTAACAATCGACCTAATTACAAGACGAAGCATCTCCCAGCTGTTGAACAGATCATTTGACCTAGATGTTTGTATATTGACTATTGTAAGGAGATCGTAGATATTTAAAACAAATCCTATGGGAAACAAAGACTTTGGATTTGCGAACTTTCCATACTCATCTTAAGTTAAGTGACCTCTGTTAATAATATATGTTTCATATAAAACTCTGCCTTCCTTAATTTTGTTTGTACCAGAAAAAGATACAGCAGTTATAGCAGTTGTATATCCACATATATGGGAAACATCGTTAAATCCAAAAGAGGAATCTACTTTCGCAATATGAACTGTCAAATGTAATTATATGTAATGTTATAGGGTGCCAGAATGTTATACGATAAGTTTGTAAGGTTTCTTGTGTATATTTTACATAGTCTAATTTGAAAAGAAAAAAAATGGAATAATAAATAAATAGTGTCGCCATAATAGAATTTCATCAACTTAAATACTTGAACGAATAAAATCCCGATTGAGAACGGTACTCGGAAATTTCAAACACAAATTCAAATTCAAATAAGTCTTTATTCAAATTGGCCTTTACAAGCACTTTTGAATCGTCAAATTTAAATTAAAATGACGCTACGACTGGTTCGAAAAGGTGATCTTACTGAGAAGAACGAAGAAGAAGCACAAACTCATCGTTCACTCTTTTCAAAAAAAAATATTACAGTATTGTATTTGTAATTGTTAACAAACATAGATTAAAATATCTATCATCTAGTGCGTAGCTGGTCGCAATTTAATTCCAAGCTTTCTTATCATTAACATAGTCTTCAACATTATAGCTCTATACAGAAAGTATAGAGTATATCGGGAAAATATAGATAAAGGTATAGCAAGGATTATAGTAGTTCAGAATTGTTTTTCCAACATCAGCAACGAATCAAGCAAGATAAAGCGAATTGTGTCAACAGCAAGCCGACGTACGAGGGTCCTGCGACCACTCACCGCGACGTTGCCTTGTTACACCTCATTAGTTGACTCCACTTGGGAGTACACTTTTTTGCAGTCAGCATTTCTGAGATACAAGTGAACAATGTTATTAGTGTTAGTTTTTATTTTACTAGTTATGTGATAATCGGACGGTAAGAACACGGGTCTAAATCTGAGTTAATAGTTTTTCTATTACCGAGTTTCTTTCTGGCTCTTCTCGGTAGGCATAGCGAACCAGCAGTAGAGTTGACGATTCAAAAGCACTTGTTTACAAGTTTAATTAAATAATAAATAGAATATTTTGAATTTGAATTTGAACAATTATGTGCCTAATTGATATTTACAATTTATCTATCTGTGCTTTTCGGTGAAATTAAATCATCATTCTCCTGCCCTTATCCCACTCTAAGTGGGGTCGACACAATATGTTAGAAACATGTCACATGATTTGGCTACGTATTTTACGACCGGCCGCCTGCCTGACGTCAACCTACGACACCTCGGTAAGAAATGAGGGTGGTCTATTCTATGCAGCCGAATACCACACGGCACATACCTTAGTCGACTCTTACGATACCTCGGTTACAGATTACCTTACGATCTTTCGGTGAAATAAAATATCGTAAGGTAATCTACATATTGAAGGAAAGTAACTGTCATTTGTGTTACCTACCAATCCGTATTGGAGCAGCATGGTGTGTTTTGTTTAGGTCTAGCCCTTCTCTCTAAAAGGAGAGAAAAAAGCTTGTTTGACATCTCGAAGGCGCAGTGATTTTTTTTAATTATAGTTTTATTAACGGCCTGGAACCTACTTTTTTAGTTCGTTTCTTAGTATGAGAATCGACATTGTAAGCCCTAGTAACCAAATTACCAGATTATGCCAAACTTGTTACTTGTACATGTACCTAATTCGTACATCAGACAATTTCGTGTTCGGTTAGCAGTAAATTTGTAACATAGTCAGTTTTAAAACTTAATCACTCGAAGCAGTGTGGCTTCAAACTTTGAACATTATCGGTGGTAACTTTTAAACTGGGTCTAGCAAAGAAAATTAATCCCACTTTGCTACTCCAGTAATAACTCCATTCGAATATTATAAATGCAAAAGTCTGATTGTCTGTCAGTCTGTGTGCGACACTTTTAGGTTTAATTTATATAATTTTTACAGGTTTAATTAATAAATTAATAATCGAAATAATATTGATTGAATTTGGTTATTGAAGCTTATCTTCCGGGCTACTTATTTCTCAAGCTTATAATATTAAAATGACCTGATCAAAACTAGACTTAATTGAGTTAGATACATTGTAATCCTTATTTCAATGCTATCTACGACATCGCGCTACGTACAATAAAAAAAAAACAGTTTTCTTGCTCTTCCAATATATGGGTATCTTAAAAACTTATGAGTTTTGTAGGCGCCACTTTAAGGTTTATTGCAAATTTCCTCAAAACAACTTTTTTAAATTATTATATTAATAAATTTTTAACTTTATTACTAATCGTGCGATTTGACGACGATGTTTTGATGTCAGATATTTTAAAGCGTTAATTCTGTTCTTCGGTATTGTTGTTTAGAATATCGTGTCTATACTATATACTAGTTAAAATTTCATTTAACAATTTAAAATATGAGACCAAGGCAAATAACGAAATTTAATAATTTAGGTTTTCAATGTAGCGAGCGTAACCGAGGTTAACAGTTCAGCGAAATATAATAGGTCCCCATAAAGATTTGCCGAGCAATGTCAACTGCGTATCAAGTAGTAATATGTGCCCAATGTAAAGACGATAAACGTTGCCCGACACAGCCATTGTTGCCTTATTGGAAATCGCCAATTGTGACGAACCGATCGACCGTAACCCGTTCAACTCACCCAATGCCTGATCACAATATTCGGGCCCGACAATTTGACATTTATTCCTATAACATAAGACCTATTATGATCTGCACTATTGTGCTATATTGCCGTCGTTGTATATGCCATTGTTGGGCTCCAATCAAATAGTATTCAAAAGGACCCTATCCCTTTCCAATCTACCAAATTTGGTTTTCATTCGCTTAAATACTATAGTTCTTATTTCACAGGAATACAAGCGAAATTGCCTTATTTTTAGAACGGCGATAGGGAGTGGTTGAAGAGTTTTTAAGTTTAATTATTAAGGATGGTTAACGTACTTAGTCGTTAGGAATACTTCAGGTCAGAACTTGAAGGCAGTTCCAACAAAGGGGTCTTTGAATGGAGTTTGTTTTCATTTTTACTTTGAAAGGCTCCGTTCAGTATCTGATTAAGCTCGTGGGAGAAATCTACTTTGGAAATTTGAATCAATAAGGGAGGTCTTTGAAAATAATTATACAATGACATTACTCATTAAAAAATCAAAGCATACAAATTTAAATATAAGATTAGACGATATTTACCCTTGAGACGTTTGAGGTTTGTAGTAGGCAGTTGTCAATCTCAGTTGTTTATCTCTTTTGGAATTGGAAATAAAATGTTTTAAATAAATAATATAGTAGCGTGTAAGTAATTTAAGATAGATATAACTTATACATATTTGTTATAAATAAAAAAAAATATATACCTTATCTTAGTTAAATAATCACATATTGTTAGCGTATAGTTTTAAAATAGTGTAAGAAATTCTAGCATTCGAATCCGATAAGAATGATACGTATACTATTTGGTATGTTTATTACATTACCTTTCATTTTAATATTGTCTTTAATATGCTTCTTTGGGCAATGCTTCACTTTGCGATTATGTCATGGAGTCTATCTCCTGTTGATGCTTCGGTTGCGGGGCGAAACGAATGTTCAGTTTGTGATAGTGAACGTGTGTAGTGCTTATGTATTGTGGTGGCGGTGATGGAGGTTTTTGCATGTGTTTTTACGAAACCTGAATGTGATGTAAATGATATTATATTCTATTCTAACGTGAATTTTTAAATCGCACTTATAGTAATTATAAGTACACAAGTTTAGATAATTTAGATTTAATAAAACCATAATTTATGGATTGGAATCTTCCATACTGGATTGATTTTAAACAATTTTTTCACTGAATGACATATATATTTTATACCCTTGCGAAGCTGGGGCGGGCCGCTAGTTATATGTATTTTCTATTTAGTCTATCGCCGAAAATAATTTTATTATTACTTTTGTATTATGGATCTCCACAAAGTAACGTCTAATTCTATAAAATGTATCTTTTTCTTGTAGGAGGGGATGATGCCAGCGATATGATGTTCGCGCTATCAGCTGAGCCCTCGGACGCGGCGGTGGCGGAGGGAGACGGCACGGTTCTTCTATGTGCTGCGCCGGCACCCGCGCGCCTCTCTTGGCGATACAGTGCCTCAGCTCCGCCTACCAGGGACCATGCATTACCGCGAGCTGATAATTACAGGTGTGATCTTTGTTATTCTATTTTGACTATCATCTTTGTCCTGCCCTTATCCCACTGATCCCCTTATCCCCCTTGATCACACATACCGAGTAAATTGTTAGTTGGTTTCGCTAAATTTTTTACGCCCGGCCGCCTGCCTGACGTCAACTTACCTGGGTCGCCTTACGACACATCGTTAAGAAAAGTGGCTGGTCTATTTTTAAAATTCAAATTCAAATTCAAAATATTCTTTATTCAAGTAAACTTGTAAACAAGTGCTTTTGAATCGTCAAAATCTACTGCTGGTTCGTAAGCTGTTCCTACCGAGGAGATGTAGCAAGAAACTCGGCGGTTGCTCTTTTTAAAATAAAATTCTTATAAATAGTTACATATAGTCATTACTGTCTTGTACAAAAGAGAGTATAGCTATATCCACACATTCTTATCATCTGAGTAATCCTCAACAGTATAGTAGGCTTTCTGTATCAGCCTGTTTTTAACAGTGTTTTTAAACTGCTGTAATGGCAAGGCTAAAATTGACTGTGGAATTTTATTATAGAATCTTATACCCAAACCCACAAACGATTTACGTACTTTTGCTAGCCGCAAGCTATTTCTACTCAGCTGGCTAATACACGTATTTTGAATAATGAAAATTAGAACTTCATTGTATGATTATTTCATTTCTTAGAAGTTAGACTAAGTAAAAATCTTACTAATATGATAAATGCGAAAGTTTGTGAGTATGGATGGATGTTTGTTACTCTTTCACGAAAAAATTATTGGACGGATTTGGATGAAACTTTAGAGTTATATAGGTAATACATCGGAATAACATATAGGTATAAATTTGTAAATAAAGTGGAAAAAATCTGGCCTCTGAGAGTTATCTCGGCGTACGCTGCCTAAACCATTGCAGTTACACAAAGATGATGTACTACGGTATATTGTTTGTCTTGAATAGTTCTAAAAAAAGTCCGCGACAGCATAGATCTACCTTTTATGTGCAAGCCACTATGACAAAAATTGTGAATCATAATTTTAATTAAATTAGTTACTGTGGCAAACCAAATTCAATGCCAGCGAAGCCGCGGGCCAAAACTAGTAAATTAATATATTGTACTTAAAAAATATTACATCGCTGACTGATAGAGGAATAACCCAGGGTATTCTGCTATAAGCAGCTTTTTCGATGACTGTTTTCAGGAAACTTGACTTTCGATATCCATACTAATATTATAAATGCGAAAGTCTTTCTGTCTACTTTTGCAGCTAATCCGCTGGAAGAATAATGATGAAATTGGTTATGAATTTCAGTTGTACTGAAGCTTAGATACGGCTAACAAAATAAAAGCGAATAAAATCCGATTTTCGATTTTTGATTCGGTATAGTATAAGAAATATGAAAAATTGATTGAGAGCATTTTAACAATAATTTTATAAAACGTAGACGTATTTGTTGGACGTAGATCTAATTTTATAAACCCTTAACGTAAAAAGAGGTTCACGTTCGGTGTACGTGTCTGTGCATAAGTTTTCGTCGGCGATAGCTCCATAGAGTTATTATAGTAGAGTAGGAGAGTCGTACGCAGAGCCGTAAATGAGTGTCACAATAAATAATGAGAGGGAAAATGAAACTAATATATTTTACTTTGTCTAATCTCTACTTTAAAAGGAGAGACATATAGATACTTTTCATTGTAATAGGGCACATTTTAGGCTTGCTCTACTCTAGTATAATAATCTCTATGGGTAGCTCGCAAACGAATGGACTGGGTATTTTATAGAATCAAGACTAATTTAGCGGACTTCCATAATACAAAAAATAATGAATGATCTAGCTATGATTGCGGATTATATGAACGAAATGGATTAAGATGTGATTTTTAAATTAATTCTTTAACTTAATTTATCAATATATCAAAAATAGTATATGCTTAATTTCAGAAAGCAGCTGGCAAACGGATCCCTAGCGATCGAGAGCATGTCGAAGGCTTTAGTTGGACAGTACCAATGCGTGGCGACTGTGGACGGAATAGGCACTGTGGTGTCTAGGGTAGCAAGTCTCTTCCTAGCAGGTGGGACATAAAGGTTTTTCATTTTTAAAATGCACCATATCCAATCTATAGAGTCCATAATTAATATTTAACGCTTATGATTTTTCTCTGTACTCGAAAGAAAAGTATTCCATTCGTTTCGTTTCGTTGTCTATGGATATTTTTAATTCATTAAAAAATGTGCTAAAATTTTAATTTCAGAGTTTTAATAGTTGGGCCTTAATATTGTTTTCATTATTCTCTAGTGTTTATTTTTAGGTTTATAATTGTAACATTGTAACTAATAATGATGTGTTCTATAATTGATACTACATATTTAATTTTAACTTTATGGGATATATTATGTTGGTTGATTTATCGTGTAATACGATTCGAATAAATAAATTCATAAAAATTATTTTCATTCATCAATACGGTGTGTGTATAATGCACAGAGTTATTATACTAAGAGCAAGAAAACCAGTCTAGAATGTTACAACAAAGAGAAATAATGAGAAAGCAAATGAGCGTGATCTATCTGTATCTCTTTTTAATATGTGAGTAAACACGAGTGTCATCTCTTTCTCGTTATTTATTGTGTCTTTGTCAATTACAGGCCTGCCTGTGGCTCCCAACTCTAAGCATAATAACTCTATGGTGTAATGCGTGTCTATGTTGGCAATCGTCATTTGATCCCCAGGGTTACAATGGGCGCTTTTTGGTGGTCTATATTTTCGAATCGATCGCTGTTTGACAAAAGTGATTATCAAATTATTTTGCTATAATACGCGTTAAAGTAAATAAAAAAAATATATAATGCTAAATGTATAGTGGGCTGCGACCGCAGTGTGGTATCCGGCTAAGTAGAATAGACACTCCGAGGGGTCGTAATATACGGCTAAGGTAAGTTGACATCAGGCAGGCCGCTAAAATACGTAGCCATATGGCAACATGTTATTAACATGTTGGGACGACCCCACTTAGAGTGGGATATAGGCAGGAGGATGATGATATATAGTGGACTGCGAAATGTATATTCCACTATACATTTAGCATTATATATATTTTCTATTTACTTTACCGCGGATTATAGTAAAATAATTTTGCTATTACTTTTGTATTATGGATCTCCGCAAAGTAACGCCAAATTCTATAAATTCGCTGTTTGACGTCACGACTCACGTTTAAGTGTTGTGGGTCCCCGTGTATCACGGCGATTCATATACTGACGCAATTCTTTCCTACATTGTAGATGTCCCAGAACTCGGGGAAGCTCCACGGGTGGTTCTTGGAGTGTTGGGCTCGCCAGCGCTGTTATCGTGCCCCATCAAGCTGCCCGCGCGGCTCGCGGTGCGCGTCATGCCGTCCCCCGCGGCGCCCTTGCAGCCCGAGCGGCGGGTGTACGGGGCCACGAAAATACACGCGCCACCTCCTGTGTTGAAACTGAATGTAAGCTTTATGATACATTAGCTTTTAAATGCATCTTCGTTAGCGGAGACTGCAGTGTTATTATTTGAGTAAACCGAAATAAATAATGCACATCGAGGCTTTGAGAGAGAAATCGGCTAGATTCTCGCTTCATAGAGCACTGTCTCCGTCGCACAGACCCGCGCGAAACGTCACATACTAACCGTGTGACAGGACAGCGTTCTACGAAACCGAAGTGGCCAGCTATTTCGTTCTAAACATCAATGTGCATTATTTAATGTTGGGTACTGTACTTATATTAATTATGGATAAAATGGGTTAACCTTAAAAGGTGGACAATTTTGTAGTTGTGTTACATAACGCACGCAAGGAAAGATTTAAATTTTGCCGTTTTTACAACATTTTTTATTGCTGCTCCTCTCCTATTCATCTTAGTCATGTTATTCGCCATATATTCGCCAACAAACTATTGATGTTAACAAATTATTAATGTTAACAAAAATGTAAACCCGAGTTAAACAATAAATAAAAAAATAAAAAAATTTAGACTATAGCCTTCCTCGAAGAATGGACTATCTTACACTTAAAGAATTTTTCAAATCGGTCTAGTAGTTCCTGTGATTAGCGCGTCCAAACAAACAAACAAACTCTTCAGCTTTATATATAAGTAGAGATTTAAAAAGTTTTCATATACAGGGTTTGTCTACAACCAATTTAAATATTATTGACTAACCCGTTGGCGCAGTAGGTAGTTACCCTGCCTCTGAGGTTTGCGGGTTCGATTCCCGCCAAGGGGCAACTTTTTCTATAAACAATTCGCGGTTCTTAGTTTAATTAGTTTAGTTAATTTGTTATGTCTTAAGGTTTATTTTAAGTAACACTGTGTATCACGGAAGGATCAAATAAAAAATAAAAATATATATGTAGTAGTAAATATATATTTACCAGTTGTCTGTCACCCATTCTTCTTCTTCTTCTTCTTCTTCGTCGATACGCTCTTGTCAGAGCGGTCGTGGCCGTCACGTAGTTGAGGCGCATATCGCTCGCCTTACGATGTGTCGTCATTTGTCTCTATTCGCCGTCTTTCTGGCGCATTCATGAAGAGGGCCACCAACAGCAGATTTAACTCGATCAGTCCACCGCATCGGCGATCGACCGCCAGGTCTGGTACCCTCGACCCTGCCTTGCCTGTCACCCATAACACAAGGTAACTTACTTTGGGGATCGACGACCGTGTGTGTAAGTGTCCCATATATTTATTTATTTATTATTAACCTCCAAGAGTTGAAAAATAACTTAATAATGAAAGAAACTGTTATACGATACAAAGATGTAACAAGTTTTGTTAATCCTTCTTTATTAACTCTATACTATAATATTTGTGAGCAAGTTTTAATACATCGACCACCATTTAAGTCTGACGCAAAATACAAACCGAAGTACTAGATTTCATACCTGCAGATTTTTGGAATATTTATAACGTGATCGGGGTGCCAATAGACGCCGAGCATCATTCGAATCCCGTGACAAAACACATTCCTTTGTACTTGTTTTTCATGATGAGGTTTTAATGGGAAGGTAATCCCTCCTAAATCCAGGCCGAAAGCAGGAATAGGTGGTCATTGTCAAGTACAAACTGTTTTTACGAAAAGGACACGACCCTAAGCTTTGGAGAAACGTCACAAGAAGGATGGGTGTGACTAGTTCTATAGTACTGAGTACAGAAGATTTACAAAATTTCACAGGTGACTTGGTTAAAAAACGGTTCCCCGTTGCGAATGGAGGCGGCCCGGGTGTCGCTGACACCAGGTGGAGCGCTGGAGATTGACCCGCTGCGGCCGCACGACGCCGCCACGTATAGGTGCAGCGTAGCATTGGCACACTCGCAACGGCCACCATCGTAAGCATTCTGATCAATCTTCTCTGACGTTGCTAGACGTTGCCGCTATTCTTATTACAATAAGGCTAGCAGCGCTCAAGGTAAGTTGACGTCAGGTAGACGACCGACCGTAAAATACGTAGCCAAATCATGTGACAACATATTTGTAAGATGTTGTGCGACCCCACTTAGAGTGGGATAAGGGCAAGAGGATGATGAATAAGGTTAACGGCTGGCTACGATTTCACCTGTTGATAAGCGAATTTGACCTTAGGTGGACAGCATTTGCCAATGTAGTGCCTTTTTAAAATTTTGCAAATCATAGGAGTCGGGAAAAATAGGTACAGGTAGAGGATTCCAGTAGTAGAGTACGGTTATATCAATAGAAATTATTAAGCCAAAGCGTTTTGTACGTATTTTAGAAATATTAATCGTATAATAATGGAAAGCTCCGATTAGTCTGTTTTTCTAACTTTCTTCTTTTTTCACCTAGCATGCTCTCAGTAACCAGCCCAGTGCCTGTTTATTATTCTTTCTATTTAAAACCTAGCATGTTGCCAATATTCAGCTCTGGCCTTGCTTATTATTTATTCTTTTTTTTGACCTACCACAGTTTTCCAGTATTTAGCCCAGTGCCTGTTTATTATTCTAACTTTCTTATTCTTCGAACCGAGCACTTTGCCGGGATTCATCCCTGAGCTTGCTTATTATTTATTATTTTTCTTCGACCTACCACAGTTCTGGTATTTAGCCCAGTGCATGTTTATTATTCTAACTTTCTTCTTCTTCGAACCTAACAAACTAAACTTCTTATTATTCTTTCCTTTTCATCGAACTAACGCCCTTCCGGTATTTAGTTCAGGGACAGCTCATTATTCTAACTATTAATAATTTTATTCAAACATTTTCAGACTCGGTCCAGAGACAGATCTACGTGTGAACAGTGATCTCGCCAACCTGGAGTCTGCTCCGCGCTTCATCACCACGCCTCAGCCAGTCACCGTTATGGAAGGTTATTTTGATCTTATAGTAACTTTTAGAGATCGTTTAATAAAGGTGGTTTTCGGACGGAAAAAGGAAGTAATTTATTGATTTTTGTTTTCCCAAAGTATTCGTATTTCAAATACATATAAATTATAAGGCCTACTTACTAAAATTATTAATATAACAGGCGCGTCGGTGACATTCGACTGCGCGGCGCTAGGCAATCCTAAGCCGGAAATGGTTTGGCTGAACAACGGAGCCGCTATCGATCTAAAGTAAGTCTCTCTAGATAGATCGTATTTATGGATCGTATTTTATACAACAAGAATTATGGCTAATAGTTTCAAGGGTCAACTCTACTATTACCTAAAAAACAATTCAGTTAAAGTACTTTTGCATCTTCTGTAAGTCACACAATGGCAAAATGCTCAGAAATTTACCCTTTTCAATCGTGAATGGAGAGGTCCTCTTTTTAATGAATGATATTATACCGTTATACCGTTGTTTTGTGCGATAGAAATTTTTAATTGACTTTAGGCATATCCTTTCTATTTAATGTTTTTCATACAAATAAGATAAGATCCGCCGTGTGGTATCCGGCTGAGAAGAATAGACCACCCTCATTTCTTATCGAGGTGTCGTAGAAGGCGATTAAGGTAAGTTGAAGTCATGCAGGCGGCCGATTCTAAAATACATAGCCAAATCATGTGACAACATGTTTGTAATATGCTGTGCCGACCTCACTTAGAGTCGCATAAGGGCAGGAGAATAATGATGATACAAATAAGATAAGATCCCGTAATTTCCCGTGCAAGATTGTGCGACTATCTTATATTAGTGAAACGTTGGAAATTTAATTGAAATTCTATTGAAACTAAAGTAATTCGATCTAGAAGTTTTGATTGGAGACGTATATGTTGTTTGGTATTTAGGAAAAAGCATAATTTGATATGTGTTAGTCTTATCATGTTACCGTTTCTATTTCACAGTGATCTCGATTCCCGCTTCTACCTGGTAGGCTCGGGATCGCTCCGTGTGCAATCGGCGCGTGCGCTCGACGCGGGAGCATACACGTGTCGTGCTACAAATCGTCTCGATTCTGCTGACCATTCCACGCAACTTCACGTCATGGTATAGTCTATCTTCGGTTTTCTGTTTAATTCTAAGTCCATTTTATCCATAGCACTGGGATAGCACATCACCATCACCATTGTCCTGCTTGACAACATGTTTGTGCCTGACATGTTACAAACATGTTGTCAAATGATTTGGCTATGTCCTTTACGATCGGCCGCTTGCCTGACGTCAACTTACCTTAGTCGTATTTTACGTCCCCTCGGTAAGAAATGAGGGTTGTCTATTCTACTCAACCGGATACCACACGGCCTAGTACTGGGATAACACAGCGTACAGAAAATATATGAAGTAACCCGCAAAACTAATCCTTAAGATATTGTTGGTAAAACAAGAATAAAATAAAGTTATTGTTCTACTTTTTTTTAGTTATAACTAGTAAGTAAGCTTGGGTAAATAACGATCATCGTTATTTAAGAATTATATGCGTTCGATGATCAATTATGATCACGGTGATCATACCTGCTAGTGCTACTGCTATTGTGTATACAAATAAATGTATATATATATATTACATTTGTTTGTACTACTATATTACTCTACATTTTCATTGAATATCCATATACAATATTAAAATTATAATAACTTTGTCGGTAGCAGTTATTAATTAAAGCTAATATCAGATCAGCTCTAATATCATAATATAATATCATTATCACTAGATGGTTCGTGATTCTGTCTAATAACTAGAGTGCAATACTAGTCGTCGTTTCGAAAGTTTATCAAAACAAGCATAGCCGGGATTATGCTTTGCGTTTCCTTTAAAGAAAAAAAGTTTGCATGCGTCGTACCGTCATTTATAAAGCTCATTATCGGTCAACTTAATAAATAAGTCCATAAAATGATTTTCTTACGATGGTTATCTGCTACTTTTGTATGCACTTATGAAAAATGGGTTAATAGGTCAAATATAGATAGTTTATTAATTTATGTCAAAACATACAAAGAAAAAAGTTTAATGCGTCAATATATATTGAAATTAAATTAATTTGCAAATAAGTGTTAAAGTGAAGGTAAATATAATAAGGCGTCATTAGAGACAAAGATATTGATATGTTTTAAATCCTATTGGAGACTGCACCGCGCGTGAGTCTTCGCGAGGGTAGTGTGGTGCGCGCGCACGCACGTGGTGACGTCACGATGCGATGTGAGGTGCGCGGTCGGCCCACGCCCGCCGTCACGTGGCTTAAGGACGGCGAGCCGCTGACGCCTAACGAGCACGACATAGCACTCGTTGACGGGTGAGTTATCTTTCTTCGCCCCTTATCTCAGTATTATTATATAAGTGGGGTCGACACAACCAATCTCTTCCATTTTCTCTTCCATTCTCTCCCATTATTGGTCAACTCTAGCGCTACTCCTCTTATACGCATGTCATACTTTACACAATTGAACCATTTCTTTTTGGTCACATTTCCATCCACATTAATTCTAAACACTCGTTTGGTGACATGATTTGGGTGAGTATGTCTAGATAAAATAAATACACGCCTAATATACTACGCCCATTGGTCCAGGTGATAGTGAGCCTTCAACTCCGAAAGTCATAAGATTGATTTCCGCCGATGGCCAATATTTTCTTTAAAAAATGTTTGTTATTTTAGTTTAGGTGTATTTATGTATATGTATATCGCAGCTATACCTTCTATCTCTACTCAACATACATTACACATAAAACTAAAATCGTTAGCCCTAGCTGCCGATGATTCAATTAAGTAATATCACCATTCCGCGATTCAGATCTTTGCAAGCTCAAGTATCCCCTTAACAGGAAACCATCTTCGTCTAAATACTGTTAACTAGCCGATCCTGTCTCAAGCACATTCAATGAGATTTCCGTACGCTCCTGTATCACTATTTTTAACAATAACATGACATTCTATCTCTGAATGTCTTCTGATTGTGTTTTCAGCACATCTCTGCGCATACGCGGCGTATTGGCCGTGGACGCAGGTGTGTTCCAATGCACGGCCAGCTCGGCTGCTGGCAGCGCTGCCGCCGCGCTACGCTTGTTGGTGACTCCTCACGGTAAGCGCTTTCACTTAAACAGTATGTCTACCAAAAATTTGGTCTTCGTTTAGTTCTTGTACAGATTAATAATGAACATTCGCCTATTCAAAACCACATATCGATCAAATATCGTTTTAATCTAACAGTTATCTTTAACTCAGTTGAGGTCATACAATAATGTAAAAAATTGATTTTGATTTCCTGATATTGTTAGTTCCTAATGATATCCTATTGTTGTACTATTACGTATAGTACACGGCATTAAATAATGCACATCGATGTTTACAACGAAACAGCCGGCCAGTTCAGTTTCGTAGAGCGCTGTCACTGTCACACACGGGTTCGTCAGTCTGTGCGACAGAGACGAAGCTCTATGAAGCAGAAACTAGCCGATTTCTCTCTCTAAGCCTCGATGTGCATTATTTATTGCCGGGTACTATACTGTACTTTAGGCTATCAGCTAAAGATGATCAATTCAGGTATGAAATATCACTCACTGAAAATCAGTGACGAAGTTTTTAAAGCTCCGCTGAAAACTGAGTCATAATCCTTTTATATAAATGAACTCATATGTTTTAATTTCTTATTTTTTTGCTTCTAGTGTTAGTAAGTAAAACTCGCCAAGACAATTTGAACTACAGAAACATTAACCATTTTTGTGGCCTGCAACATAACGTTAAACAGAAAATTATTCGAATAAATTAATTACTAGTGAAATAACATTTTTTAACTGACGATATTTAATTTTATTATTTTTGGTTTGTTTTTTTCACTTTTAGTTTGAAATTGAATACTTGCTATTTTACTTATTTGTTTTATTTTGTTTTTCGTTCATTTATTGCAGCTTTTAATCCCACCCCAAAAAACTCCACTCAAGACATATTCAATAGCCTCATTTCCGGTGACCTTGACCAGTCCCTAGATCCGACGCCGGAAGATCTAGATTTTCTCGGTGAGACATCATCAGCTTACACTTCGGAGCCTCTCTACGATGAGTATACTGATGGTAATTCGGATGCTGGAGATAATGATTATTCCTTTCACGCTGCTCAAGATTTGGACATCGACGATGTTAGGAACAGTAACGCAACTGTAGTCTCAGCACCGAAAGAATTCAGAGCGGTCATCGTGAAGCACCGGTTCGTGACCCTCAGCTGGCAGGAGCCTGAGAAGATGTTGGAGGAGATCACGGGATACGCGATCTTATATAAAGTGAAAGGCAGTCAACGGTGAGGGACTTTTTTTTTCTTCCTCCACCTATCGTATTTTATCCAAAATTGTTGGACGTCTCATCTGATAGGCAACTATTGCAAGACTACTTTAAGTCTAAGGTTGACTGATGATCACTGATGACTGATGACTTATTATTGTATATGGTGTGTTTCGGCCATATAAATCATGTTCATAAAGCGAGCCGTTTTTTTATAAAGCCGTTGTAAAGGTTAGGTTATTAACGGTTGTAGCGTTATTAATCGGTAGCTAAAGCATCACCGCTCCGATCGGTCCATTCAATTTAAAACCACGAGATGTTAATAATGTCAATTGTTATTCCGGTTTATCTCTTTCACTTTATAGAATTTAGAAATTGCTTAAAGTAAATTCCAAGTTTGGTTTAGGTTAAACAGCATTCTTTTAAACAGTCGTTCGAATTTTTTAAGCTGAAAATATGGAAAGTAGCTATAATTAACATCATTCAAGTATTTCACCTCCCCCACTTCTCGCCCGATACTCTTATTTTATTTTAATTCAAACTCACTCTCATTTCAAAGACTATGTTTATTATTTCGTGGAATCGTATGTGCCTAACTTTAGTACACATTTTGTAAAAATTTTGATTGACCAGGCACATTGGAGCTGGAATTGAATTAACTTGTGGCTGATGCTGGATAAGACAAATAGCACTACAAAAGTAATAATAAAATTATTTTGCTATAATCCGCGATACAGTAAATAGAAAATATATATAGTGCTAAATGTATAGTGGACTATACGTTTTTTTTTCCATACCCGTTACATGCAGGATTCGTAAAAAACATATGCACAAACCTCCACCACTTCCACCACAATACGCAATACGCAAAGCTTAGCGATTTTGTCGTGGAGTCTATCTCCTGATGATGCTTCGGTTGCGGGGCGAAACGATTGTTGAGTTTGTGATAGTGAACCTGTGTAGTGCTTGTGTATTGTGGTGGCAGTGGTGGAGGTTTGTGCATATGTTTTTTACGAATCCTGCATGTAACGGGTATGGAAAAAAAAACGTATAGTCCACTATACATTTAGCACTATATATATTTTCTATTTACTGTATCGCGGATTATAGCAAAATAATTTTATTATTACTTTTGTATTATGGATCTCCGCAAATTAACGCCTAATTCTATAAATTATACAAATAGCACTATTAGTTCATTCTATTGTTTGTATTCTAGTGTTTATTTTATTTTATTAGAATGTTATAATAGTTTATACAAATGTTATATGATTGCAGCGAACGCTTGTCTCGCGGGGAAGCCCGCCGGCATGAGATGAACGTGGCGTCTTTGCAGCCCAACACGACATACCAGTTTAAAGCCATCGCGCTCACGGAGCACGCTGTATCTCCGCCCACTGAGGTGCACGATCTCTTTATACGAGTTATATTAATTATGTCTAATCCCTACTTTCTAGCGCTAATGTCGTCCCCCAGTATTCCCTGTCAAAGCCTTTAATTTATCCATAACATGATTCTTTCGTAATAGAAACCCAATCCACCATTCATCATCCTGTCACTATGTTTCTGCTGTTCTAGGCGCTTCTAAAAGCGCCTTACAATTTCTTTTTCACTTTGTCCACCTTATATACCAAAATACTAAATTTCGCCTCTACGTATTTCCTGCACTCTTCCGTTCCGTAACCATTCCACACATTTTTATCCGTACCTATGTCCTCAAGCTGTGATAGCCTAGCGTTGAAACCGTGCAACTCTTTAGAAACGATCATGAGTTCGAACCCCGGGCCAGGCACCAATGAGTTTTTCTATTAAAACTTATGTATCTAATAATCGCAATTTATCACACGCTTTTCGTTGAAGGAAAACATCGTAAGGAACTCTGCATATCTCTAGAGAATTCTAGGGATATGTGTAACCTACCAATCGGAATTGGAGCAGTGTGGTAGGTCTTAGCTCCAATCCTTCTACAAAAGTAATAATAAAATTATTTTGCTATAATCCGCGATACAGTAAATAGAAAATATATATAGTGTTTAATGTATAGTGGACTATCAGTATTTTCATACCTGATACGTGCAGGATTCGTAAAAGCACATGCACAAACCTCCACCACTTCCACCACAATACACAAGCACTACACAGTTTCACTATCACAAACTCAACAATCGTTTCGCCCCGCAACCGAAGCATCATCAGGAGATAGACTCCACGACAAAATCGCAAAGTGAAGCGTTATCCAAACAAGCGTTGTTAAATAGTACTTGGTTCATCCCCACCCTTTATTTACCTCGGAACACGTGCAACAAGCTTGAACTAGAGACATTTATCTGCTCGTTAATGAGGGTGCCATTGTTATGCTTAATGATTTCTAATTGTTCCAAAATATTTGATTTCAAGCTTTTTTCGCAGGTGTGCAGTATTTCGAAACAATGGTCATTAGGAACTTTATGACCGCTTTCTAACAAATGTTTAGCGAAATGTAAATTTTGTGGCTTATTATTCCTGAAAGCGACCATATGTTCTTTAAAACGGGCTTCAAAATTACGACCAGTCTGACCCTGGAAACAATTCTTCTGGAACAATTAGAAATCATTAAGCATAACAATGGCACCCTCATTAACGAGCAGATAAATGTCTCTAGTTCAAGCTTGTTGCACGTGTTCCGAGGTAAATAAAGGGTGGGGATGAACCAAGTACTATTTAACAACGCTTGTTTGGATAACGCTTCACTTTGCGATTTTGTCGTGGAGTCTATCTCCTGATGATGCTTCGGTTGCGGGGCGAAACGATTGTTGAGTTTGTGATAGTGAAACTGTGTAGTGCTTGTGTATTGTGGTGGAAGTGGTGGAGGTTTGTGCATGTGCTTTTACGAATCCTGCACGTATCAGGTATGAAAATACTGATAGTCCACTATACATTAAACACTATATATATTTTCTATTTACTGTATCGCGGATTATAGCAAAATAATTTTATTATTACTTTTGTATTATGGATCTCCGCAAAGTAACGCCTAATTCTATAAATTATCCAATCCTTCTCTCAAAAAATGTAGACAGGAGGCCTAAGCCCAATAGTGGGCACAGTAACAGGCCGTTAATTATCTCCTCAAGTGTCACGCGTATAGTCACTATGCTTACTTAAAATGAATCCCAAACATATTTGTAAATTTATGATTTAGTTCTACACAAGAGAAATTGTCAGGAATAAATTAATTGAGTAATTATTTAAAATGATTTGGAATAAAAAAAAAGACAAGCAACGTGTTCATCTCTTTCTATATCTCCAGATAATTGAAGTCACCACCCCAGAAGAAGAACTCACGTACGGGCCACCACAGAACGTGGTAGTAGAGGCAGTTGGTCCCCATGCACTTCGCGTGTCGTGGGAAGTGCCATTCGCCATCCCCACGCTGGCTACCACCCCACCACCACCAACTAGATACGCTATTTATTATACCGAGGTTTGATGTTTGCTACACATATTTTAAGTAATTTAATTTTTGTACAAAAAAATATATAAAATTATAAAAGATAGGTGATGTATAAAATAGACAAAGGCTCCGACATAGGCTTGCAGATCCTGCTTTGCCCGTTGCAAAGTACGTAAATCCATCAATTTTGGCTTTGCCATTACAGCAGTATAAAAACACTCTTTTAAAGAGGTTAATACATAAAGCTTTCTATACTGTTGACGATTACTTAGATGATAACTGATAATTCATTTAATTGTTACTGTACAAGACAGTAACAATTAAATGAAACTACGTTATAAGAATTATATTTTAAAAAGAACAACCGCCCAGTTTCTTGCTGGCTCTTCTCGGTAAGAACAGCATTCCGAACCAGCAGCAGAGTTGACGCTTCAAAAGCACTTGTTTACAAGTTTACTTGAATAAAGAATATTTTGAATTTGAATTTGATTTTCGTCGTAATATCCATATGGTATATATATGTTATTCAGATCTAATTCACAAAAGCGATATCATCCCACAATTAAATAATCCACGTGTAATAAGATAATTTTGACTTGAATTATTTAGATTTCATATTTATTATATTTATATACAAAATATCACTAAATATCAGATATGATTACAAAAACGAGTCTATTCGAATTAATAATAGTATATGTATAGTACCTGACACTAAATAATGCACATCGAGAACTTAGAACGAAACAGCCGGCCAATTCGGTTTCGTACAGCGCTGTCACTGTCACACACAGGTTCGTCAGTCTGTGCGGACAATGCTCTATGAAGTAGAATCTAGCCTATTTCTCGCAATACAATAAAAATGCAGACTGGAAAAGTGGCATCTGTTTTTGATCAAAAAACTGTATCATTACAGTGACAATAGTGTTGAAAATTAAGTAATAATAATAATAATCATGAATAATTTTATCGCACCATAAGCCATACATTACAAAAATTCGCTTAATCGGAAGAGTAAAGTTACATGTTCCATGTATAAGCATAGGAAATGTAATTTTAAAAAAGTAATAATAAAATTATTTTGCTATAATCCGCGATACAGTAAATAGAAAATATATATAGTGTTTAATGTATAGTGGACTATCAGTATTTTCATACCCGATACGTGCAGGATTCGTAAAAACACATGCACAAACCTCCACCACTTCCATCACAATACACAAGCACTACACACGTTCACTATCACAAACTCAACAATCGTTTCGCCCCGCAACCGAAGCATCATCAGGAGATAGACTCCACGACAAAATCGCAAAGCTTTGCGTATTGCGTATTGTGGTGGAAGTGGTGGAGGTTTGTGCATATGTTTTTTACGAATCCTGCATGTAACGGGTATGGAAAAAAAAACGGATAGTCCACTATACATTTAGCACTATATATATTTTCTATTTACTGTATCGCGGATTATAGCAAAATAATTTTATTATTACTTTTGTATTATGGATCTCCGCAAAGTAACGCCTAATTCTATAAATGTAATTTTATTCTCTGTCTCCGTGGCAACCACTATTTGTTGTTAGGCGTTGCCTTGACAACGCCATTGGCTGTTTTCGTTATTCATCGGCTACACTCGTAATATGCACGATAGCAGCGACCTCTTGTAATTACCCCTTTACAATACATTCTCCTAACTAAAACTCGTAACAAAAATAATTTTATTATAGCTTCTGTACTATGCAATTCCGCAAAGTAACGCCTGCTTCTACAAATCATCTGTTAGGGTTGTGAAGGGGCTTAAGTGTCGTGGTATTGTCCAGGTTGAAAGCGGACGGGAGCAGTCCCAGTGGGCCGAGGGTCTTTCGGGTACGGTGGGCGGTCTGCGTGCGGCCAGTGCGTACCGAGTGCGCGTGGCGGCTGCGGGCGGTGCAGCGTCACCCGACGTGACTGCGCGTACGCCAGCCGACGCACCGGCCGCACCTCCTGCCAACGTCACTGCAGCGCCTAATAGTGACACGGTATATGAAAAGATACATGTCGCTATAAAGCTATTGGCTAAGCTCGAACGGCTTCAGAATGTAGCTATTAGATATATTTATGGACTGCGTAAGTTTGACCACATCACTGAGTTCCGTCATAAGTTAAATTGGCTTCCTATACGATCCAGAAGAAATTTACATATTCTATCACTTCTTTATAAAGTACTCTTTAATCCTTTAATTCCAATATATCTTAAAGAACGTTTCAACTTCTTGTCGGATGTTGGATGTGGCCGGCTAAGATCTTTAAATACATTAGATCTTGCCCTCCCTAAATGCTCCTCACTGACTTACTCGAGATCATTTAGCTTTCAAGGTGTAAAGCTGTGGAATGATTTACCTGTATCAATCCACAAATCTCCTTCCCTATCAGCATTTAAGTCACAGACTAAAAAATATTTGTCTCAAGTAATTTAAATTAAATTTAACTTATTATCAATATTAAATTACATTTTAATCAATTCAAATAATCACTATTATCTATTATTTTATTCATTTATTTTTCAACTTTAATCTATGTATAGTGTTTCGTTATTTTTATTTTTCTTCCTTCCTTTTTTTTCCATCATCAATTTTTTTTTCTTTTCATTTTCTTTCTGTTACTCATAGGTTGGCTGGTCGAGATCCCTTTTAGGGATATGTCCGCCTTTTGTTTATAAAATAAAGATAAATAATAATAATAAAAACTGCAAAAAAATGCATGTATAAAGTATCGATATTTATTGAGTTGTGAATGAAAAAAATTGATAATCATCCTCCTGCCCTTATCCCACTCTAAGCGGGGTCGGCACAGCATGTTGCAAACATGTTAAATGATTTGGCTACGTATTTTACGACCGGCCGCATGCCTGATGTCAACTTACCTTAGTCGCCTTTTACGACACCTCGGTAAGAAATGAGGGTGGTTTATTCTACTCAGCCGGTTATCACATGGCGGGGTTTTATCAAAATGAAAAAAGAATTTATGGTAAAAATTTAATTCCTAACAAAGAGAGCAGTCATTAGTCATATACTAAGTAGTGCCAATCTTTGGACGACGTTCACATTTTGTAGGCTGAATGTATAAATAAACTGTATACAATTAATTAGCATAGTATCTAGCATAGCATAGTAGCATAGATGAAAAAAAAGAAAAAAAATGAAAGTTTGAAAAATGAGCCCCTAATCGGGCAAATATTAAATAGTGCTAATAGACGGCGTTCAATAAAAATATAAAACAAATCGGGAATCCGAAGAATGCAAGAGAGTTCAACTTAGATAATCCTGATTCGTTCCCTAGTTAATTTTTCTAATAGACAGCATCTAAAAGTTAACAATTTTATATTATCAACATGCTGTGCCTGCAGCATAACCCGTATGGAAATCAGTGCATTTAAATGAAATTTTTCACATAAAAGTAGTCATTATGAGTTAACTATAAGAAATGGAGACATGCTGTCGCGCACTTTTTGTAGATTAAAAATTCTCTAGTACATTACTTTAGCGTATCTCTGTTGCTTAACGCGGCGCACGCGACTAAAACTCCTCCCAATAGGCGGGGTTTTTTATAACTGCGCGACCTCTTGAACACAATTTAGATAAAACCATAACCATTAACCTAAACCTTCCGGAAGAATAGCACTACCTTTAAGTAAAAACCGATCAAAAAACGGATCATACAGGTTTTGAGAAAATCGATCACGTATAGTCAGACAGTTTTTGAGGACTTTGTTTTTTAATATTACTATCAAATTTTCTTGGGAACGTGCTCTTTGAGGCAATGTAAATGGGCAATGGGCTATGAAGTGGGGACTCCAAATATCGCGCTTTGTATTTATATCGGATTAAATGCCAATTCATATTACGTAGGAAACTCTCATTGCTGATGAGATGATATACTTGTTGCTGCATCCGTGTTCTACCATATTACGACTATTTCCAGTCAATCCTCGTACGTTGGGAGGCTCCTCCAGCGCGAACTCATCGTGGTCCTCTGACTGGGTACAAGGTCCGCTACCGCGTGGTGTCCACCAACACTCGCCGCCGCGCAGACTCGCTCACTACGCCGGCCGATACGCGTCGCGCTGAGCTGAGAAGCCTGGAACCAGCTCAGACCTATCAGGTGAATACTGAAATGTGCGGTTTTCTTTGAATATGCAGTAAGCAAAGAGCGTTAATAAATTTTAACGTTGTCGTACTTGCTGATAAAATAAAATAAATACCTGATGTGAATGATTGACCAGGAGGCAGAAAAAATTATGCTTAGATATACATATAAAAGAAGTAATTAAAGTCAATGTACATAATAGACAAAGTAGGAACCGTCATAAGCTTGCGGCTCCTGCTTTGCGCCTTGCAAGTACATAAGTCGTTTGTGTGTTTGGGTCTAAGATTCTATAATAAAATTCTGCAATCTACTTTAACATTACCATTACAGCAGACAACAACAGACAACAACAGAAAGCCTACTACATATACTATTGAGGATTACTTAGACGATAAGAATGCGTGGATATAGCTACTTTTCGACTCTGTACAAGACATTAATAAGTTTATCTAACTCGTTATAAGAATTATTCTTTGAAAAGAGCAACCGCCGAGTTTCTTGCTGGTTCTTCTCCCTAGGCAGAGCTCTCCGAACCAGCAGTAGAGTTAGAAGTTACACGACGAAGTAGTTACGTTAGTTTACAAGTTTACTTGAATAAAGAATAATTCGAATTTGAATTTAACGCATGATAAATGTTATAAACAATGCTATATATATAATCATTCCTAAACGTTACTGCTATTATCCATTTCTTTATTTTTACTTCAAAATTTAGATTTAATAGCGTCAAAGAAAGCGATACATTCATTCAAAAAAATTATTCGTACCTGGTCGTCTTCTTTGACGGTTAATTTTGTATGAATAATATTCAACTACGCACATTATCATAAAAGAGCTGTTTTCTTATAAATATATAAAAAGTTAAAATAACAAACACCTCAACATATCTATCTATTTCTATTCTATTTCTATTCTATATTATATATATAGTAATATTCTATTTGTACGGAAAACTATAAGTACATATAAAACAAAATTTGATGTATATCATAGACATACGAGAGGTCACAAACAGCTTACGATACCTGCGTCGCGACTCAGCAGAGTAAGCAACTCATTTGTTGGTCTCGCTATTCGCTTCTATAATAAAATTCCTCAATCCATTCTAGACCAGTGTACAGAAAGATTTCAATCAAGTGTAAAAAATATGCTTATACGTAAAGCATATTACAAAATTGAAGATTATTTGGATGATAAGAAAGCCTGGATTTGAAAATCCTTTCAGCTTCATACAAGACAGCGGTTTAATATTGTATGATTGAAAATATTTAAAAGATTGACCGCCGAGTTTCTTGCTGGTTCTTCTCGGTAAGAGCAACATTCCGAACCAGTTGTAGCTTCATTAATCATATTGATGCTTGACGATTCAAAAGTGCCTGAAATGGTTTGTTTGAATAAAGATTATTTTGATTTGATTTGATTTGATTTGATTTATTGGCGTAAATTATCGCAAGCAGGCGGGTGTCGGTGGACGTATCCCATGGCGGACTTCACCCGATCCTGTTATGAGTTTTACAGAGCTTAAATCAATGAATGTAAATATATTTTTTAATAACGAAATATATTTTTCCTTAATATATTTTTAGATCCGTGTGTGCGCCATCAACGCAAATGGATCAGGCCCCTTCAGCGAGTGGGTAACTGCGAACACGCAGGGCAGACGCCGTGCGGAGGGCGCCGTGCCGGACGCGCCGCCGCCACTCACCAGTGAGTCAAGTAAATTATAATAGCGATATACAAACGATATACAACGAAACGATACAAACAAACGATATACAAAAGATATACAAACTCACTTTGTCTGTGCATAGCTGTGCCTGCGACTTCGCCCGCGTAGAATTTTAAATATAAAAATAGTTATCGTAAATTAACCGTGAGAGATAGAGACATGCTGTCGCGGACTTTTTTGTAGTATTTTTATAGATCTACAATTCTCTAGTACATTACTTTAGCGTAACTCTGCTGGTTTACGCAGCGCACGCGACTAAAGCTCCTAGAAAGCAAGTTTTTTAGCAACTGCTTGATCTCTTCAACACAATTTACATAATACTAATATGTACTTATTACTGTACAATAATCCGTTGAGTAGATTTTAAGAAAATCTATTATATACAGATAGACAGCTTTTTGGGATTTTCTTTTATAATAAGTATAGATTACCACCCACGGATGTTAGGTAGGGAATAAGGCGAGGTTGCGTGAAGTGTCTTTCCCAAGCATGGAACACCTCAGGTGTCGAGTGGAGTCTGGGAATCTGGCAAACGCGTACACGTAACAAGCACAACAAAAATAATCACAATTTATGAAGATTAAACACACCATCATACCCATTCATCAAGACTTCAACAGCTCTGTTGGAATAGTGTTTACTGAAATGATTGATATTAGAAATTTTGGAGTTACCAGTCAAAATTTATTGACGTTAGCCTATTTGTGTTTGATGTATTAGAACCGAAATATTTATTAATTTTAGTTTTTTTAAGAGCTTATAATACAAACTATTAGGCAAGATCATGATTTCTTCTCCTAGTCATCGTTCCAGATCATTTGCATCGATTTATCATTTAGTACTAGTTGTGGACCGAGAAGATTGTTTTTCGTTATACAATGAAAACGGTTTAAAATGCAAATATTAAATAAAGTCGTAATACTTGGCTTGTGACTTTTTTCGACAATTACCTTTTTTCTGATTGACTCCAGCTATAACAATCCTTAAGGCATGGGAGAAAGATCTTTATTAAAACAGTATTTTACGTATTATTTAAAGGAAATATTTATAAAATATTAAAGTCTATAGTTTAAAGACTAAATTTTAGTTAAAAGATACTGGTGTTATTGAGTAATTAGATCTCTTAATGATCTGAAGTTAAATGACGTGACGACGTAATACTACTAATGAATATTTTTTTAGGTTAATAAACCTTGGTGTTGATTTGAATAAATGTCAGGATAACAATAACATTGTTTGACAATACTACACTATAATACGAGAAAAAAAATGCAGCACTCTTTGCAGTGTACATTTTTCTCTCTCCTAATGGACCAAGTGGAAATAATTAAATACCGCCTAATAAAACATACTCCGTACAAATTATTATCGCGCAAATGTGTGCCTTACGATTTTTTGCAAGACCGTTCTGTATGGAACGATCTTTATTTAGGTCTACATAGTTGTTCTCCTTGCCGCTATAATTAATATAGTATAGTTAACTAACTTCATAGACCTTTTTATTTTGATTTTTAATTTGAGTTTAATGACCTACGCCCTATTCTTTTCTATTGGAGTTGCAAAATAACGCGAAATTTTAAACTTTTGTAACCTAAAGTAGTTTACAGGAGTTTTTCGTAATTTTTAAAAAGAATAACGTTCATATTTCAAGTAACTTGTCTATGCTTTGTCTTTGGCACATTTAAATGTTTTTAGCCGATAAAATATCTTCCAATCCAGGCCGAGCTTTGATTGTAAGTATAGTGATGCTTTGTGAAATTATTTGTTATAATTTTATCAATTTTGTTTTAAATGTTTCCTCTCTGTAGTGTTTATTAATCCAAGCGTTTAAAAGAAGATGCGTGGTTACACTATTTTAAATAGACTCAAGTTAAAGTACGCAATGTAGCTTACATAGCTACGAAATAAGTTCGAAATAATTTATTAATATACACACAGAAATTAGACAAATTTTAAAAGTACATTTTGTCATACTACTTATGTATTTACTTTTCGACAAATTTAAATCTCCAAAAATGTCGATGACAAGCAAATGATCGATTTGATAAGTATCGATATATTATTCATCAATGGTACACCATTGGTCTTCTGAAGTCGTGTTGATAGTAATATGTTATAATCACGTTATTGTCATAACTTATAAAATTATTACAGATTGTTGAAATGATAAAGAGCGTTTTGTTAATAAAATGCATTTGAGGCAATATTTTAGTAATAGTTTCTGCTCATCTTCTTTTAATAAACTAGACAATAAATTCTCCTTAAACATAAAAACATAACCGTCTCTGATAAATTTATAGTTTACGCTTTAAATTTATTAAGTATTGAATTCCATTTATGCAATTTTTAAAGTGATTTACAGTAATTTTAATTACTTTCTGATTAATGTTAAAACTGATTTAGCGACGTAGAAAGGTCGTGATTCACTACTAGTGTAAATGTCGAAAGAAATATAAACAGTCCTGTATTTAACATGTTAGAAATATAAATTTCCACGTTAAATTTTTTAGCAACGTGGCAGTGCCAAAACATAAGACATCTACAGCCAAATTTTATACCAAAGTAAATATTTCACTTGATAATATTTGTTGTAACATCTTAATTCATGCTAAGTTAATGCGCTGCAATAATGTAATGTATTTTTCTCTGTTCCCCAAAGAAAAACTGTTGTTTCGTATGCGTTTCCCCGGTGTATAAGCCTTAATTGTAGCAAATATTCTTCTATATCGGTGTAGACTAGCGGTGAAAGTAAAAAAGGCGTTCGGATTTATAATATTTACTATATGGATAAATGGAATTCGATATCTTAAAATCTAAAACCAACACTAAACTAGAAAGCTAAATGAAAACACGTGCCCCTTCCCGCTGGCAGCGCGCGCGGGCCGCGACTGGATCTCGGTGTGGTGGGGGGAGGGCGACGGAGGGGGTGGGGGTGCACTGGTGCGGGGGCACTTGCTGGGCTGGGGGCTTGGCGTGCCCGACGAACACTTGCGGGAGCTGCCCGCGCACGCGCATTCGCACGTCATCCGCGGCCTTGGTACGTATCTTAGTGCCTTGATGATGCAGCGATAACAACTTTAACACACGTCTTTGTTAGGGCCGACGCTGAATGACGTCGCAGTACGGTACCTCATGGCATGCCTTGATATTATTATATATTCGGGTTGCTGATGTATACCATAACATATCCCGGGGGCGAAATACGCCTCACACGTACCTTATATCAATTTGGATATAAGGTTTGATGATATTTGGTCATAATCTTATGACCTGGCCACGTGGCACGCGGGACGCGGTAGTACGATGGAATGAAATGACATGCGACGATATGGACATAATTATATTGAAATAAAGTGTTGTAATATGAATTCTAATTTCATTGAAATAAGAATAAAAGTACTTGACCTGAAACAAAATCCTTTGCCGTGCGGTGTCGTACCGCGACGTTAGTCAGCGCTGGCCTTTAGTTATGCGTTGATGTGCTTCCTTTCTAATCTGTAGACGAAATTGCAGGCCACCGAATTTTCTATTGTAAATATAAAGTAAAATAATATTAAAATTAAAAAAAAAGAAAAATAGGACTGCACCGTACTCAAAAAATGAAGAATTTCTTTTCTCCAGAAACGAAAAACAAAGCAAATGAATGAACATACGCAAGCGTATTGTTCGATCTTGATTAACTTATTAATAAAACTCATTATTATTATTGTTATATAACGCACGCACATATAAAAAAATATTAAAAATTCTTAATTGGTTTGACCAGACTCCATATTTATTTTATGTTGATCTCGATGTTATTATATTGTATGTAATTATATTTTCATATACATTACTATACGATACATTACTATTAATGCTAGAAGCTAAATTTATCAATATGAGTATCTTATAACGCACTTGTAACTTCTAAACTGCAATTTTTGCGGAATTTATCTTTTGACTCCTATTTTCGGTAATCTGCAGTAATCTCTCTTGTAATCAGCTGTAGTAATAGAAACATGCTTTTTTTTGCTGTCAAAGAAAAAGCGTATCAATAAAAGATATTCAGACAGAAGTAATACATAAGACAAAATGTATTTCTCTTCATTTTAAATAAATAAATATATGGGACACTTACACAAACGGTCGTCCATCCCCAAAATAAGGACTTAAAACTTGTGTTATGGCTGACGGACAACTACGGACGGTAAATATACTACATTTAAATACAAATATACACCCAGGCTCGAAGAACCAACAAATTGTTTATAGAAAATGTTTGCCCTCGGCGGGAATCGCATTTTCTTATACATAATACGACTCAAACTACTCTACAAATACGTCAAAAAAGGAATTTTCATATAAATGGTACTATCCCAAATGTATTCAAAACATTTTTTTTACTTAGAGTCTAACGCCGAATATGTGATATCACTTCGAGCTAGCAACGCCCTCGGACCAGGACCAGCGGTGTACGCGACAGTACGAACCAAACCGGCTGAACCGGACGACGATGAACCAGACGAACCCGACGAACCCGATGCGGATGAACCGGACGATCAAGACGAACAGGACGACACGCCGCCATTGATACCACCTGTAGGACTTAAGGTAAGTTGCGCTCTAGTAAATTGAGAAAGTCGAAAATAATATCCAGTTCATAATCTAGTGACTGGCCCGTTGGCGCAGTGGGTGACCCAACCTTTAGCTCCGCTGGTCCCGGGTTCGATTCCCGCCGAGTGCCAACATTTTCTATAAACAATTTGTTGGTTCTACGAGCCTGGGTGTATATTTGCATTTAAGTATGCATTTCAAATTATATATGTAGTATATCTACCAGTTGTCTGTCCGTTTAAGTTACTTACTTTGGGATGGGACGATCGTCTTAAAAAAATATATATATACTAAATTTAAGAAAGGCGCACCTCTTAATGGAACCGCTTATAGTTGAGACCTTGCTGCGTAAGATTGTGAACGAGTGCATACACCTGGGAAATATAGTTTAGTTAGGTAAACCAATAGTTTTAATGTAGATTATAGCAAGAAGTAGAACACAAATCATGACAAAAATAATACAAAATAGGCATAAGCCTGACAAAATACCCAACGAACATTTATTGTTGACACTTATCTATTAAAATATATTTTTGGTTAACGCTTATATCCAAATGATTTTATTCCACAATAGCTGTGCTAGCGGCTTCGCCCGCGATGTAATCTGCATGTCATATTTTTTTTCTAGAATTCAAACTTTAAACATAAAAGTAGTTATTGTGAGTTAACCATAAGAGATAGAATCATGCTATCGCGGACTTTTTTGTAGTAGTTTTATAGGTCTACAATTCTCTAGTACATTACTTTAGAGTTTCTCTGCTGGTTTACGCAGCGCACGCGACAAAGCTCCCAGCAAGCAAGTGTTTTAAGAACTGCGCGATCTCTTCAACACAATTTACATAATACCGATATGTACTATTTACTTAGACCATCCGCAAGTATTGCACAATCTTTTGGTGAAAACCGTACAAAGATCCGTTCAGTAGATTTTGAGAAAGCGTTTAAGTTTGCTAGATAGAGGGCAACGAAAATAGCTAAACTGAGCGGATTTTTACATGGTTTAATAAGAAATAAGTGAACCTGGAATGATAATAAATGTATATATTGTCCGCTTAAGTTTATGTTATATACTTCAGAACTTCAGTGTAGAAGAACTAAAGCCATAGATTTAGATTTTAGATCATTTAGAAAGCTGAGAAAATATTTATTAGTAATTGCACCGGTGCACATAAATTAACCTAAAAGTTATGAAATGTTATCATGAAGTAATATTTTAATATAAATATGTTTTAATATAGTTCGTTAATAAAAATTTAAACAAAAATAATTATGTGCATAATTAATAACATTTTCCAGGTTATCATGTTAAGTGGCACTACTGCAGTTGTGTATTGGACGGACCCTACACTACCAAAGGGGCAGGTAATCTTCAAATATAATATAATATATGATATATATGTGAGCGTTAGTAATTCAAAGGAAAGAAAATTATTATCCTACTATAACAATTTTCTTCGGCCTTTATGATAAATTTTTATATATGTTGTCCAAGACGAATAGTGCTTATGAGCAATATTTGATATCTGAGTTAGTCATTCCAGAGCTTATCCTGATAAAATACATAAACTTTATTTTTATTTCCTGACCAAAAGCTCCATAGACGGATGTAGTTACGCGATGTGGTGCTGAGTTGATTCTTAATGATAGATTATGAAATTCCTTCTCCATGATCGATAGTAATAATGATCAACATTTGGTAAGTGGGTCAGTAATCATAAGGCTGGCCCTGTGTTGATACATCATCATTCTCCTGCCATTATCACACTCGAAGTGGGTTCGGCACAACATATTTTAAGCATGTTGTTATATGATTTGGTTAGGTATTATACGACCTGCCGCCTGCCTGACAACAACTTTCCTTGGTCGCCTTTTACGACACCTCGGTAAGTAATGAGGGTGGTCTATTCTATTCAGATGGATACCACGCGGCACGGCCCTGTCTTAATACATATATTTCATATTTAAATCATGTTTACTTCCGAAAGTAGATTCCCTAAGAGATTGTAGTTGTGGTTAGTGGCGGCGCATGATATTGTCAATGAAACCACACGCACTAGTTTGTCTACGTTTATTTGTTTATTCACAGAATTAAATTTAGGGTCGAGGGCGCGTGGCGGCGGCAGGGTAATGGGCTAGCATTGTTTTGCGAATCCAACTATTGTATATATATAAAAGTTGTAGGTTAAGTTGTCTTTGTGTAAATTACAAGCAATATAACAGAACTAACTACTTTCCTATAATCCGCACGGGTTAAGTGAATACATGCAAAGCCAATGTGTATGAAGCAGGCAAAATCTACGCACCTTATACATGCAGGACCAGCCACCACATGCACCCCAAGGCGCAATTCACCAGCAACAACGCACACAAAAGCAGCACACACACCCACCACCACAATCTCGACGATCGTTTCGCCCCGAAACCGAAGCATCATCAGGAGGATAGGCTCCACGACAAAAATCGTACTTATCTAATCTAATAACTAATAACTAATCGCATTACAATTTTTGTCGTGGAGCCTATCCTCCTGATGATGCTTCGGTTTCGGGGCGAAACGATCGTCGAGATTGTGGTGATGGGTGTGTGTGCTGCTTTTGTGTGCGTTGTTGCTGGTGAATTGCGCCTTGGGTGCATGTGGTGGCTGGCCCTGCATGTATAAGGTGCGTAGATTTTGCCTGCTTCATACACATTGGCTTTGCATGCATTCACTTAACCCGTGCGGATTATAGCAAAGTAGTTAGTTCTGTTATATTGCTTGTAATAAGGAATTCCGCAAAATAACGCCTGCTTCTATAAATCATGTGTGTAAATTATTTAATATGACTAATGCGTAATGTGTATGTTATGTATGTGTAATGTGTATGTATGGAATGATGATGATGCGCAAGACATGCTACAAACTCCACAAATGAATGCTTCTACGCAATACGGTACTGAGTCTACTGTTGGACGCAAAATCTACAACACCTCTTCCTAACCTCAGTCAAGCTGTAATTCCCTGTCCGTAGAGCGCTACAGACGGGCGTCGGTATGCGGTACGCTGCACGGGGGGCGGTCGCACGCGTGTCTACAACGCCTCCGATCTCAACTGTATGATAGACGATTTGCGGCCTTTCACCAAGTACGAATTTGCAGTGAAACTTATCAAAGGTAAGCTAGTAACACTATAAATGCGAAAGTCTCTGCAACAATTTCACAGTTAAACCGCTGGACCAACATCCATGAAATTTGGTACAATTTTTCTAAAATTCGTTTTCCTTCGGAAACTAGAGGAGACATAGTTGACGGTAATTTAACATGAAGTCGCGGATGCAATAACTGTAATATATTTAAGGTAATCCACTGGAATATTTAACTAGATGGATTTGTATTAAAATAGAATTTACTCTAATTATTATATAATTTTCATTGTAATGTCTCCCAATACTAACTTAAAATATTGATAGCAAATCCATTGTTTTTGTTTAGTGTATTTATATGGTGTATGTCTTAAAATTCAATATTAAATGATTTATTCTTATAAACACTTTCATTCTTCATTGGAATCCGTCACGTTTATGATAGGTTTACCAGACCTAAAATGACTAAACAACGATTAAAGTAAAAAGCTGATCAGGAAGTTAAATATTTGTTACTTTTTTTAGACATCTATCCTATAAAAGTACTACTACCTTGCTATAATCCGCACGGGTTAAGCGAATGCATGCAAAGCCAATGTGTATGAAGCAGGCAAAATTCACGTACGTACTACATGCCGGACAAGTCACCACATGCATCCCAAGGCGTCTCCACCAGCAACAATGCACACAACCACCACAAAAATCTCGACGATCGTTTCGCCCCGAAACCGAAGCATAATCCGGAGGATAGCTCCACGACAAAATCGTAATGCGCCGAGCCACCCATACAAGCAGTCTTAAATAGTTCAACCCCCACCACTACCCTCCCGTCCGAACACATGTAGCAAAACGGACGAGGTTCGGAGGGGAGGGTATTGGTGGGAGTTGAACTATTTAAGACTGCTTGTATGGGTAGCGCGGCGCATTACGATTTTTGTCGTGGAGCCTATCCTCCTGATGATGCTTCGGTTTCGGGGCGAAACGATCGTCGAGATTGTGGTGGTGGGTGTGTGTGCTGCTTTTGTGTGCGTTGTTGCAGGTAAATTGCGCCTTGGGGTGCATGTGGTGGCTGGTCCTGCATGTATAAGGTGCGTAGATTTTGCCTGCTTCATACACATTGGCTTTGCATGCATTCGCTTAACCCGTGCGGATTATAGCAAGGTAGTTCTTTTATAGTATCTGTAATATGGAATTTTGCAAAATAACGCCTGCTTCTATAAAACATCTGTCCTATTATCGAATATGTATCCCATGTTTAAGCCTATTTTTAAAGATAGCGTATTTCTGTGATGTCACATGTAGGCATAGTATCGTCGTCTGTCACATTCACGATTACATAAGTGATGGTTAATGTTTGCAGGCGGGCGAGAGTCGGCATGGTCCATGCTGGCTAGTAACACGTCCTTGGAGGCAGCACCGGGAAGCGCCCCACGAGAGCTACGCGTATCGCCGGCAGCACCGGCAGCACGTGCTGCCGACCTATCGTGGACACCACCACAGCGTCCCAACGGTGTCATTACGGGTAATACCTGCATTGTTACCACCATCGTACTACTTGTTGGTAAGATTAAATGCAGGGGACACAACATATTACAAAATCGGTTTGAAAAGATCCCAAGTCGTCTACATTGCCTTGAAGCGACGATGTATGTACATGTAATTTATGTTTTTTTTAAAATCTGCCATAGACATTAGATGCATCTAATTTTTCTGTTAATTTACAGGAACTCTGTTTTGTATCACTGCCTTTTTCCACGAGTAACTTATTTTATACCGGAATTCCATACAGATATTTTTTTTTGGGACAATAACCAAAAACTATTCTCAATTGCCCTCAGATTCTCGGCATGATATTCTTCAGTCCTATTGTTTATTTATATGTTTAAAATGTTGGAAACGGTGTGAACTATACAATTAATTTTATTTATTATTATTACCTAGGTCGTGCCTGATTTATAGAAGCAGGCGTTACTTTGCGGAATTCCATATTACAAGCAATATAACAGAACTAACTACTTTGCTGTAATCCGCACGGGTTAAGTGAATGCATGCAAAGCCAATGTGTATGAAGCAGGCAAAATCTACGCACCTTATACATGCAGGACCAGCCACCACATGCACCCCAAGGCGCAATTTACCTGCAACAACGCACACAAAAGCAGCACACACACCCACCACCACAATCTCGACGATCGTTTCGCCCCGAAACCGAAGCATCATCAGGAGGATAGGCTCCACGACAAAAATCGTAATGCGCCGCGCTACCCATACAAGCAGTCTTAAATAGTTCAACTCCCACCAATACCCTCCCGTCCGAACACATGTAGCAAAACGGACGAGGTTCGGAGGGGAGGGTATTGGTGGGAGTTGAACTATTTAAGACTGCTTGTATGGGTAGCGCGGCGCATTACGATTTTTGTCGTGGAGCCTATCCTCCTGATGATGCTTCAGTTTCGGGGCGAAACGATCGTCGAGATTGTGGTGGTGGTTGTGTGCATTGTTGCTGGTGAATTGCGCCTTGGGGTGCATGTGGTGGCTTGTCCTGCATGTATAAGGTGCGTGGATTTCGCCTGCTTCATACACATTGGCTTTGCGCATTCACTTAACCCGTGCGGATTATAGCAAAGTAGTTAGTTCTGTTATATTGCTTCTAGGTCGTGCCTCTCAAGTTTCTCAACTATGGACTTGAGTCGAGCACTAACCTGGATGTCATTGCAGGTTACGTTATAATGTACGCCGTACAGCGCGGTGGTGGTGCTGCGGGGGCGGCTGAAGAATGGACGGCTGTTGCCGTTGTTGGTGACCGAGTGCGTACGCGCGTAGACCGCCTGCGCGCACGCACTACCTACAACTTTAAGATACAAGCGCGCAACGCACGTGGTCTAGGCCCTTTCAGCAGCACCGTCACTTACACTACCGGCTTAGGTGAGCTTTTGATCCACACATACTCCAAGTCGTGGTAGATTATCTAATAAGACAAATCCAATTACATAAATCGTTTTAAACTAATGTTGGACAACTTAACTAATGTTAAACAAGCGGACCCTGGCATAGGCCGGGATAAACGCTAGGAAGAAGAAGAAGAGTTTTAAACTAATGTTGGGTATGAATTTGTAGTTATGTATTATATTTACAGGAATAATAATAAGGCAATAGATAAATAATATGAAAGACAAATAATATTAATCTGTTCTCAATTTGATCACAGACCAACCCTAAATAGAAGATAAAATATATTGATGTGTATGAATGGTAAGGTACTGGGTTTTTTATTAATTTAATGTTTTTTCAATGCATTAAATAATTAAGGTAAACAGACAATAACTGTGTCTAATTTCATTCTCCTATCCGTAATTTCTGTAGAAAGCGTTACAATTTTTTTTGTCTCGTGTTATATACATATATGAAATTACGATCAAAATGATCGACATGTGCTATCTACGAGGCATTGATCTCGTGAGTGTCTTCACCACTATCTCATACGAGTTTCGTCCTCTACGATGAGCTACGCGTTCCATAGCGGGGTAATCGCCAAACATACGTATATTTGCCGATTTTTCGCTCGATACATCGAAGTAAGAGCGCAAAACGACTTGTCGTAGAAACAATTTCCCAACAACTGAAGCATCCGTGAAGCAAGCTGGTATACTATCAGCATGAGCTAGAAGCAAACAAGCATAGTATAAGCACGAGCATAACACGAGACTCAGCTTGGAAGCTATCCCAATAGGTGTAGGAAACACAGGAATTGTTGATATGTGGCACTATTTATACCACCTAGTTCTTTCGTACAGAATTAATAACTATTTAAAGGACTGCAAGTACTTTATTATTGCAACGCAACACGCAAGAAAGGTGTGCCTGGTCGTAACGATCTTCAATTGAACTTTTTGTTCCCAATGACGTAGGGATAACGCCTGCACTTCTATAATTGCAATCGGGCAGTTCTTGTTGGTTACGTGAGCTTACAGACGCATACAATAGAATTTCTTCAATTGTTCCTTACGGTAGGTAGGCTTGGAAGATCCACCTATATGAACAAATCGTATTTTCTGGTACTCATCCTGGTCAGCGAAGAAGCTGACTACGTATTGTTATATAGGTGTTGTACGGGCTGTTAATATGATTGCTGATTGCTGAATGCTGATTGCTGAATGCCGTATGCTGATGAATGCTAAATGCTGATGCTTTGTGGACACGTGAAGTCCAAAGTCACTGATTACACCACACACACGCGTTAATTCGAGTGCGCTACGTGTTTGATATCCCGCATTTTAACCAACCCGCACGTGTGGTTAAGATGCTCGAAGGAACAAAAGATGTACGGGCTGTGAATACCCTGTACTATCTTTTGTTGATAGATTGATAGCTGCGACACTTAATTTATCAATTAATTAATTTATTTATTTAATTGATATTAATGATTTGATAGGAATGATTTGATAGGTTGAGCACGCGCGGCCGCTAACGTCGTAATGATTTCAAATTTATGCGATATTAAAAATATGGCGTAAATGCCGATGGTGCAAATGTACATGTTAGCCCGTATAGGTGTTAATTTTTTTAATTTTTTTATTTATTAGACAAAATCTTAAATGGTATTACAATGTTAAAACGGCATAGCATAAACTTATAACTAGTTTTTCTGTACACCGCAACATCATCGTTGATTTGCTTATAATTGTACAGGTGCGTTGTTGTATACAATATTAATCCTTAGTAAACTAACATAAGTCTGATTTTATTGATGATACTGCCCGAGTGAGAAAGAATGACTAATCGCACTCGATCTTCCTAGCGATAACGAGTGAGCATGGAGGGGAAGGCTAAGTACAGGTTGATCATTTTTGTTTTTATTTTTATTTTATTTTTTTATAATGAAGTACAATAGACAAAGTAAATAAAGCTGTGATGGCCCAGCGGTGAGACCATGCGACTCTTTCAGGGGAACACGAGTTCAAACCCGGGCAGGCACCAATGAGTTTTTCTATTAAAACTCATGTGTCTAATTGATAATTGCAATTTATCACACGCTTTTCGGTGAAGGAAAACATCGTGAGGAAACCTGCATATCTCTAGAGAATTCTTGGGATATGTGTAACCTACCAATCCGCATTGGAGCAGCGTGGTAGGTCTTAGCTCCAATCCTTCTCTCCAAAAACGGAGAGAGGAGGCTTTAGCCCAGCAGTGGGCATAATAACGGGCTGTTACGAAGTACATTATATACAAGACATTATATATTTATTTTTAGAAACATAAGACATAATGTGTGAGTGTGTGTGCAAATACGTAATAATAAATACGATATCATCAGCCCGTTTTGTATTGCTTTCTTTGGCACAGAAGGCGGCGAGGGCGCGGGTCTAGCGAGCGCCACGTCCGCATGGCTGTGGGCGAGCGCGGGCGGTGCGTGCGCGGTGCTCGCGCTAGCGGCCGCGCTCGCCCTCTCCCTATGCTGCCGACGAAACTCGCCTCCGTTGTCTCCAGATACTAGGTAAATTATTCATACCGCGATGTAACCACTTTTTACATTTTCCATAGGCAGTGCAAAGTAGTTTTCGCCCTCACAATCGTGTCAAAATGTTCCAGTACATACCAAAAGGCCTCCGCTTCGGCAGCCATTAAGCCGCCGGACCTCTGGATCCACCACGACCAGATGGAGCTCAAGCACATGGACAAGAGTTTACACAGCTCCGCCAGTAAGAGTACGATTCTCTATGCCACTTAACTTCCTATATGCGCACTTTATCACTTGCTTGTTCATATTTATAATTTTCTGGGTGCATTTAGTGACTGTATTTATTTATTTCTATGAATGTTTTATACCAATATTTCCAAGAAATTTTAAATATGAATCAAAATCTAGAATTAACCCCTTATGTACAAAAGTGTTTGAGAATGCAATAGAGTAATTAAAAGGTAATTAAACGCATATGTACCAAACAAATATGCGTTTAATTACTATTTAATATTAATTTTAAAGTTCCATACCTGATCTTCAATTTTGAGGCCTTATGATATGATAATCGATATTTAAGGATTAACATCAAATACATTATAAAACTAAGTCCCCGTCGCGTCTGTCTATCTGTGTCATCCCGATAAACTCACACTCTACTGAACTCATTTTCACGCATAAGCATTGATTTGAGCATTACTTCTCGTATTATATTATCATACCAAAACTAATAATAAATTGCTGTTAATAATTGTTGCTGTAAATAAGTACGAATTTTCTTAATTATTAATATGTTCTCTACCAGTATTGTTTTATGTAATATGTCTGTATATATAAGTTATATATACAGACATATAACATAAAATTATAAGTATCTACTTATATTGTTCTAAGCTGTCACTTTTTTTCGTTTTTGCATAATGGTAGCCACTGGAAATCGTGTTAGGGTCCCAGCCCCAGCTTAAAGCTGAGTGGTCTACCATTTTGTGACCTATTGTATTTAATTGTATTTTATAACGACAACAATATTTTTCCATTACACTTATTCAAAAAATAAGAAGCAATTTTCCAAAAGTCAACTCATTTAATCTTCTCCAACAACTAAAAAACACATAATGACAGCGACAATGTTTTTTTTTATTACTGGCCAACTATATGAAGGAGGTTGTATTTAAAACACGTCGTAACAATTTAGTACATTGTAACTTACTTTTAATATCCTGTGTTTTTGTTTTTGTTTTTTTTTTAATTTGTTATATTTCTTTGTATTGTTCTTTCTTTTTCTGTATGTATAAGGTCACAAATAAAGTAGAAATTTGAAAAAAATATTTGAAACCTTCCAGTATCAGCAGGAAGTGTTGAAGGTAGCGCTCTAGTATCATCGACGCTGACGTTAGCTCGAGCACCAGCGCCGCCCGCGCCGTTGCCTCACGTACCACCCTCCGACTACGAGCCTGCAAGACACGCGCCGCCCTCCCTAGCCAGTCTTGACCGACGATACGTGCCTACGTATGTAGGTGAGTAGACGATATGATCTTCCAAGCTTCTTTATAAAATACTAGATGTTCCAACAACGGCTTCGCCCTCGTGGAATTCAGTGATTTATGAAACTTTTCCTGAATTTTCGAAACTTTTAACATAAAGTTATTGTGAGTTAACCGTGAGAGATAGGGAGATGGTATCGCGGACTTTTATGTATTATTTTTAAAGATTTACAATTCTCTAGTACTTTAGCGTATCTCTGCTGGTTTACGCGGCGCACGCGACTCAAGCTCCCAGCAAGCAAGTTTTTTAACAACTGCGTGATCCCTTCGACACGATTTACATAATAGCAATATGTACTATTTACCTAAAACTTCCGGAAATATTGCACTATGCTCGCGACATGCGCCGCTTCATCACCGAATGTAATACTTAGTTAAAGTGACCCCTTCCTCCTATAATAAAAAAAAAAAAAATTGTTCCGCACAAACGTGCGGGCGGATGAAACAACCTCCGAGACCTGGGCCCGCCGTCTCGGCGTCTCAACCTACCTTATGCGGCCGTCAGCTTTATGCGATCCGGCCTCATGAATAACTGCGTGTATATGTGTACGTGTGTGTGTGTGCGCTTGTATGTACTTGGCTGATTCCCGAACCCGTTGGCTCGCCTCAGCAATCTTCCACGGCGCGTACTGTCTATTTCTCCCGGAGTATACACTTCACCAACGCAGTTAAATAACACAAATAACACGCGGTGTGCACACAACCTTCGTAAGGTCACACGTTATTGAATCGTCCCATATCGTGGAACATTAACCCGAACGCGCACTAAAACCGCGGACGGTCGCGTCTTGTTAAACGCTTCACTAATTGAACGCATCACTAAATCTAAAAACCACACCCAAAACGCATAATTACGCGTGTGCGTTATAAAAGGAATGCCGTATACAGGCGCGGCTTCTTCCTGTCGTGTTCGAAACATCACTAACTGGCGGACGTGACCGGCGGCGAACGAATGCATGAAGGTCGTTGATCCGGCCGGTCGCGCCGCGTCGCGCTCTTGAATTTATACAAAACACAATGCATCTCGGGCACCATAGTAAATCTTATCTTTACGATATTCACTCGGTATAATCCTTAAAGTTCCGTGTATGGATCGGTTTGACGTTTGAGACCCTGTAGCTATGCCGTGCCTGAACTATTCAACATCGTTTAGTGTAACATCAGTCTCATGCCAATTAATATTGTATACTATTAACAAGGAACCTTTTATTTTCCAGCGAGATGTCTTGAATAGTTCAACGTCTTCCTTGTCATTGTTCACTTATTTACATACCTATACTGTTTCATTGTTGGTTTGGTAAATAACTACTCTTTTTAAGTACGTTAACGTTTCTAAATATTGTTTGATGTTCCATGACCATCAACAGCTATTGTAAATTTTAACCTTTGCGAATGTTGTTAAACTCTATAAAGCTTTGATTATTTTACAACCAAATAAAGACCAGTTAGGTATAAAATAAATCACTCCAAGCAGCTTTTTATTGATTTTTTTATGCTTTGGATCATTCACTATCGCTTGATGATTAGTTCATATTTAACTTTATTTATTCCTCTATTTTATTGTGCGACTTAGTTTTCATTTTAAAATGGTATTTACTTATATTTTCATCTCTATATTTTAACGTATGCTGGAAAGGTGTCTTGTAGGTACAGTTAAAAAAAGTGTCCTATTAGTAACTTATTTATTTTGATAAAATGTTCAGCTCAACTCGCAATCGGAAAATCTGCTGCATGTCCCATATAACAAAATAGTTGGCCGGAAGAAATCTCTGTTTTATCGTTGTTCGATAAGACCGCTAATTGCACATTTTTTTTTGTATAATTTTTGTTTAGTTTTATATTGCGAAAGGTTTCAGGAACAAAATGTGACCCCCGAATGCCTTTTAAATTTGAGGGAAAAATTTATAAAACTGTCTTAAGACCTGTCGTATTGTATGGATCAGAATGTTGGGCAATGAAAAACACGGATGAAAGAAGGGTGCATGCAAATAAATTGAGAATGTTAAGGTGGATGTGTGGAGAGACAGGGTGGATAAAATACGAAGTAAGTTTATAAAGGGAAGTGTCAAAGTGCCATTAAAAATAAGACGACAAGTGCATAATAAAAAGTGTATGGATATATATATATATATTGAATTGTTCCGCACAAACGTGCGGGCGGATGAGGCAACCTCCGAAACCTGGGCCCGCCGTTCCGGCGCCTCAACCTACCTTATGCGGCCGTCAGCTGTATGCGGTCCGGCCTCATGAATCACTGCGTGTATATGTGTACGTGTGTGTGTGCGCTTGTATGTACTTGGCCGATTCCCGAACTCGTTGGCTCGCCTCAGCAATCTTCACAAACACTTACTGTCTATTTCTCCCGGCGTATACAATTCACTAACGCGGTTAAATAACACAAATAACACCCGGTGTGCACACAACCTTGGTAAGGTCACACGATATCGACGAACATTAATCTTATAGTAATCGAAACGCTTCACTAATTGACCGCGTCACTAAATACTTATATCAATATCAAAAGTCAATACAGTCGTGGTACTATCTTTAACCACACCCTTCACTGGTTAAAAAACGCGTCATTACGCGTGTGCGTTCTACAATAAGGAATGCCTTATACAGGTGACCGCGCACGTCCTGTCTTATTGTAATTCAAAACGTTACTATCTGGCGTACGTGACTAACTACCATAGAATATACAAAGGTCGTTGATCCGGTCGGCCGCGCGACAATTTATACAAAACATATATATAATAAGGGATGAAAATCATGTCACCAAACGAGTGGTAAGTATTAATGTAGATAGATATGTGACTAGAGGCCGAAAAAGAGAGGGTTGAATCGTGTGAAGTATGACATGCATATAAAAGAAGTAGCGCCAGAGTTGACGAATGATAGCAGAGAGTGAAAGAGAAAGACATGTTGTGCCGACCTCAGTTAGAGTGGGATAAAGGCAGGAGAATGATGATAATATCTAACGAGTAGTGGAAATGTGGCTTTTTATAGTTTCGTTTATTGTACGATAAAGAGCATTTGTTGCTATATCCCGACATGTTTATCTTGGAACGGCTTAGATATCGCGTTTAGCTCGATTTTCGCACGTAGATTCGCGGCGCTCGCCGTCGGCCGCAAGCAGTACCGACACATGCGTGTTGCGCTCATCGCCCGCACCCGCACCCTCAGCTATCATCCGCCGCTGCGACTATCGCTGCGACCCGCTGATGCCTTGTTTAGGTTATTTTATTTTTTATTATTATTTTGCTTTTTGGTTTGCTCCCTTATTTCATTCTTTAAGCTTTAAAAATTTAAATAAGTTAAATTTTGTTCATAAACAAAAATGGTCTACAAATGCGAAACTCTATATATAAGATTATGAAGTCTAATCAGCTGGACAGATATTGATGAATTTTGGCAACATTAAACCTCATATCGGGGTTACATATATGATGCAAAAATTCACGTTGGGAACACTATTGTATTATTGAGGTTACTTAAATGCTTATATTTACCATTACAGCAGTTTAAAAACACTGTTAAAAAGAGGCTGATAAAGAAAGCCTACTATACTGTTGAAGATTACTTAGATGATAAGGATGTGTGGATATAGGTGCACTTCTACCCTGTACAAGACAGTAATAAATAAATGTAACTAGTTCTAAGATTTATATTTTAAAAAGAGCAACCGCCGAGTTTCTTGCTGGCTCTTCTCGGTAGGAACAGCTTTCCGAACCAGCAGTAAAGTTGACGATTCAAAAGCACTTGTTTACAAGTTTACTTGAATAAAGAATATTTTGATTTGATTTTGATTTGATTTGATATTATCCGTGTGGTATCTGGCTGAGTAGAATAGACTACCCTCATTCCTTACCGAGGTGTCGTAAAAGGGGACTAAGGTATGTTGACGTCAGAGTTGACGGCAGGCGGCCGGTCATAAAATACGTAGTCAAATTATGTGACAACATGTTGTGCCGACCCCACGTAGAGTGGGATAAGGGCAGGAGGATGATGAAGACTTAAATGCTTATATTCGCCTCAATGTACTATTATAAAAAAGAATTAAGTAAATCAATAACAGGTACAGCTGATTTTTTAATAGAGAGATAAAAAAAAACATCCATTTGTATATATTTAAGTTTTAACAAAAAAATATTTTTACGTTTTAGGCAGAATTAGAATTAGTTTTGGGTGAATACAGTTGGCATTGTTTAAGAATTTGAAAGCAAGACGTGGGTAACGAAAATCTAAATTAACTGAGACGTTATTAGAATCATATGATATATATTTATAAAAAGTATATATTAATTTAAAAGATTTGTTATTAAAGCCGTTAAATATTATCTATATTAAGGTACATATATAAGGTCGTGAATGGAATTATTTTTTCTTATATGAATATGTGTGTGAAACTTGTGAGGCATGGACTTTTTAGTCACAACTATGTAATAATAAATAATTGATTAGTTACCTTTTTGTTAAATTTTCAGCTATGACTGGCGTGGGCGTGGGAGTGGGATTGGGTGTAGGCTGTACAGGCACGTGTGAGAGGCGGAGGCACTTGGCGGACCAGGTAAGAAACTGGCGTTATATGAATCCGTTATATGAAAAATATAAATTATATATAAAACTAGCAATGCCCCACGGTTTCACCCGCGTCCATACCGATCTCGTGGTAGTGGAGTCTACGAAGTTGGACTATAAATTTTTTTGAAGATTATTTAATTATAAAAAATGGGTACCATTAGTATTCTTGGAATGAGAGCTGACTCACCAAATGCAGGCCGTGTTATAACGGTCGCTACAATTAATTTTAATAATTTAAAAAGTATTTTACAGGTATTCAATCAGTTTTTAATGAAATATTATATGGGATAAAGATTAATACAGATATATGAATAAAATAGTTTGATTATTGTCGGCAATTTTATCAACTTTTACAATATAAAAAAGTAGTTATATTGGCATAACTATAATAGTTAGACATATAGTATCGCGGACTTTTTTGTGGATATTGGTGCATTCTATAATACTGTGGAACATTTTTTTGTTCTGTCATCAATAGTTTCCGCAGCTCACGCGATGAAAGATTGTTACGACCTAATTTTCACACCTTATTACAATTTTATCAGGGATCCCTATTTTTTTCAAAATGTAATATAGCCTATGTTGCTCAGTGAAGAAGCAGCTTTCCAATGGTGAAAGAATCTTTGAAATCAGTCCAGTAGTTTTTGCGTGAAAACATTACAAACATACACACATACAAACGAACATACAAATCTTTTCTCTTTATAATATTAGTATAGATATGCTATGTATAAAAATATGTTACGTATGTATGTTATACATCTGCCGTTGTATTGTTCCAGAGTACGCCTCTACTGTCGGGCGTGGCACCGCTTGGTTCGCCACAATCCTCACTGGCGTCGCTGCATGCGCCGCCTCCTGCGCCTTGTGAGTACCGCCAGGCCCTTGAGCCTTAAACACCACCAAAATGGTGGTAAATTGGTAGTAAAATATTAAAACATGCATTGCATTACGATTTTTGTCGTGGAGCCTATCCTCCTGATGATGCTTCGGTTTCGGGGCGAAACGATCGTCGAGATTGTGGTGGTGGGTGTGTGTGCTGCTTTTGTGTGCGTTGTTGCTGGTGAATTGCGCCTTGGGGTGCATGTGGTGGCTTGTCCTGCATGTATAAGGTGCGTAGATTTTGCCTGCTTCATACAAATTAGCTTTGCATGCATTCACTTAACCCGTGCGGATTATAGCAAAGTAGTTAGTTCTGTTATATTGCTTGTAATATGGAATTCCGCAAAGTAGCGCCTGCTTCTATAAATCATTTGAACATAGTAGTTATTGTGAGTTAACCATAAGAGATAGACATGCTGTCGCGAACTTTTTTGCAGTATTTTTGTAGATCTAATTCATAAGTACATTACTTTAGTGTATGTCTACTAGTTTACACACACGTCTATCCCCAAAGGACGGACAACCGTAATAGAATAATAGACATAGAATATCTGATTCAAAAGCACTTGTTTACAAGTTAACATGTATACAGAATAATTTCAATTCTGGATCAAAATCACATAATTTTTTATTCAAGTCGGCTTTTACAAGCACTTTTGAATCGTCATATACAATGAAGTTACGGCTCGTTCGGAAAAGTGCTCTTACAGAGAAGAACCAGCAAGAAACTCGGCTCTCACTCTTAAAAAATATATATATGTCGAATCCATGACACTCGTGAGAATCATTATTCTTACACATTTGTGGGCGTGATATAGTGTATCGTGCATACGAAACGCTTTTCTTCGCCCTTATTATCTTCTCAACAACTTCAATGATGGTTGCCATGGCTGCGACTAGAGTTGCCCAAATATGACCTTGAGAAATAGTTAGAATATCGATACTATCAATACTATAGATATTATCGATACTATCATCATCACAAATTAACTGATACTATTGATAGGAAGTAATAGTGTCGATAGGATAGATACTATTACGATAATATTATCGAGACTATCGATACGATCGATTTTTTTGTGTAATACTATCGATGCTATTGATATTATCGATAGTATAATTTTTAACACCCATTTGTACAGTGACTCACTGTCACAGCTGTTAGGATGTGGAACGCACTTCCACCACAAATTCGGCAGTCTAAATCTTTGTATATATTTAAGAGGCGTGTAAAGAATCATTACCTATCTATGTAATTTACATTCACTATTATTATAATTATATATGTATTTATGAATGTATCATTGTGTATGTATTATCGCTTATATTGTATATATGTAGAAATATAAATATATATTGAAGTATTTATCTATTTCATATTTATTTATTACTATTTTAGTGTATGTATTAGTATGTGCATTTATATATTTATTGAATCTTAGCTGCACTTATCCGTTTCGTTTTGTTTTAGATCCTTAGTGTAATGGTTGCCTGGAAGAGATCACCTTAGTGATAAGGCCGCCTTTTTTTTATAATTTAGTTTTTAACATTACAGTTTGTATATCCCCATATGCAATAAAGTTATCATAAATAAAATAAATAAAAAAATAATTGTATTAAATCAAAAATAGTATCAATGCTATCGATAGCATGTAAAACTGACGATAGTATTACTCCTAAAGGTATATAAGTTTTCGACAGCATCGATACTATCGATAGTATTACTCCTAAAGGTATATCAGTTTTCGATAGTATCGATACTATCGATAATATTGGAGTTAATACTTTCCATATTATCGATACTATTCTGTTTACCAATTTTATTGCCATATTATATTGTCGATAGTATCGATACTATTTACATGACGTCATCTATCGATAGTATATCGATAATTAAGCGATAGTGGTGTGTCGTTGGGCAACACTGGCTGCGACATATATATAATTGTAATCGTATGTAGGTGGGTCAGGGCAGTGTCCCCTGGGTGCTGCATGTTCTGTACCAGGCCTGCCGCCGAGCAGCGCCAGTACGGGTTCTGACGTGTACGCGAGTGCTGCCAGCGCGCGAGAGCGTGGCCACTACGTAGCTTACGAGCCTCTAGGTCACTACACACAGTAAGTATAGCTTATATTTATTTATAGGAACAGCAGGCCTACCATGAACTCTTATTGCGACTCAATTGAAGACGTAAACGACGACCGCGAACCGCGTTCTTTTACGTACCATGAAGTGTGTTTGAAAAGGATAACGTTATATGAACTATCGATAGCTCTATCACTTTTACTCACATGTTCTTAGGACGAATTGCGTACGGTCATTCGGCGACTACTTAAAGTGTGCGTCATGAGTTTATATCACTCATCATTCTCCTGCCCTTATCCCACAAACTTGTTACAAACATGTTGTCACATGATTTGGCTATGTAGTTTACGACCGGCCGCCTGCCTAACGTCAACTTACCTTAGTCGCCTTTTACGACACCTCGGTAAGAAATGAGGGTGGTCTATTCTATGCAGCCGGATACCACACGGTACATACCTTAGTCGCCTCTTACGACACCTCGGTAAGAAATGAGGGTGGTCTATTCTATGCAGCCGGATACCACACGGCACATACCTTAGTCGCCTCTTACGACACCTCGGTAAGAAATGAGGGTGGTCTATTCTATGCAGCCGGATACCACACGGTACATACCTTAGTCGCCTCTTACGACACCTCGGTAAGAAATGAGGGTGGTCTATTCTATGCAGCCGGATACCTTAGTCGCCTCTTACGACACCTCGGTAAGAAAAGAGGGTGGTTTATTCTATGCAGCCGGATACCACACGGCACATACCTTAGTCGCCTCTTACGACACCTCGGTAAGAAATGAGGGTGGTCTATTCTATGCAGCCGGATACCACACGGTACATACCTTAGTCGCCTCTTACGACACCTCGGTAAGAAATGAGGGTGGTCTATTCTATGCAGCCGGATACCACACGGTACATACCTTAGTCGCCTCTTACGACACCTCGGTAAGAAATGAGGGTGGTCTATTCTATGCAGCCGGATACCTTAGTCGCCTCTTACGACACCTCGGTAAGAAAAGAGGGTGGTTTATTCTATGCAGCCGGATACCACACGGCACATACCTTAGTCGCCTCTTACGACACCTCGGTAAGAAATGAGGGTGGTCTATTCTATGCAGCCGGATACCACACGGTACATACCTTAGTCGCCTCTTACGACACCTCGGTAAGAAATGAGGGTGGTCTATTCTATGCAGCCGGATACCTTAGTCGCCTCTTACGACACCTCGGTAAGAAAGGAGGGTCTATTCTATTTTAATTATTTTTTTATATCACTATCACATTTATATTTACACTATATGGTGTTCAGTCGTGAGTCCATGGGCGAGCCGCGGGAGGTGGGAGCGGGCGCGGGTAGTGCGGCGAGTTCGTTGCAGAGGCGAGGCTGCGGGGCCGCTCTGCACAGTTTTGCGTTGCCCGACACCTCTTCCGACCACTCCACACCCTCACATTCTAAGCGTGAGTACACATAGTTACTTTTATTTAAGAAAAAGTACAATGACGGCCCCTACTATACCACTGCTAGACATTGGCCTTGTCTCTCGTTTATTCAAGCAAAGGCTTGGAGCTGGAACGCACCACGCTGCTCCAATGTGAATTGGTACGAGTTGCGGATTATTTACCAACTTACCAAGATACTTACTTACTTAAGAGTTTTTCATTGTAACTTTTAATTTTAAGTTTTTTTTATTTGTTTTAATTAATAGTAGACAGCGAACCGTCCCAAAAATGCTGTGTACATCTATAATTGGTGCATGTATCAGACGTTTCTTTATTTTTGTATGTAGCCTAATCAATTTTTAATACGTGTGCTGTTGATGTTCCTTAATAAAAAAACAATGCTAAAAATACCACTATATTTGTTTTCTGATCCCTAATAAAAAATGGATATTTTATGTCCTACATGTTAGCCTGGTTCAATTGTACTAAATTTCATACTACATTACTCCATCGAAGTAATTGCGAAAGCGCAACAGAAAGGAAGACGGTTTCACTTTTATAATAATAATAATGATGTATGGATTTGATTTTATTCACCGCCAATATATTTTAAACAAATAATTGATAATAACTCTTATGTTAAAAAGAAATATCAGTAACAAAAGAAAAATAAATACTATTAATGATCTATCGGGCGCATTATAAGTGGAAGAAAACATAGCAAAAATAGCTCCAAATGCACCCTGTCTGATCATCCAAAATGGTTTATCATATGACAGGGCATATGCTTAGTGATTTGATTGGGATTGATAAATAATTTTCTGACAGCTGGTAGCGTGAGAGAAACCTCACCCTACAAGAAGAGTGCAAGCTCGTCTCCCGGACATATCCCCAACAGATTACAGCTAGGTGAGGATTAGATAGTCTATTAAGTTTCTAGCAGTAAGCGTACCTTTAGGGAGATCCATCATACGAAATGACAACATTATTCTTCTATAATCCTCGCTAATTAAAAAATATAACATTAAATGTAAAGTGTATTATGATTATTTTTATACTTGATGCATGCAAGATTCGTAAAATAGCATGCACTCTAAACTACCATACGCAAGCGTTGCACACTAATCTCAAAAATCGTGTTACTCCGTAACCGAAGTATCACCAGGACATTCCGTCAAAGCAATTTCGAGAGATTTTTTCGAACTGACTGTATAGCTGTTAGCCCTAATGGCTTTTACAGCGTCACCGGGCGGGACGGGCGAGCGCAGAAGCATCGCCGAGGTTGCGAAATGCAGGGAGTAGAGCGCAGAAGCTCTACTTAAGTCGGGGAACGTCGTCCTAAGGGTGCCTCCTGTGAGGCCGGACCACGGCTTAGGGCGACGTGTAGTGGAGGACTGATGGTATGACTTAGATTAGTCATTGCGGCGTCGGAAGGGTGGCGAGAAGCCACGACCGACCGACGTCAGAAAACTGGGACCTCGTCTTCGCCGGCGAAGACGCTGTGTGTGTGTATTACGTGTATCTGTGTTGGCGATCGTTATTTGATCGTCGGGGTCATACAAGACGCTTTTTGGACGCCTATATTTTCGATGGTCGGACCTAACTGGGATGTAGGTAGAAGCAACTGAAATAAGGGGGTTCGAGTGTACCTCAGATTTCTCGAAGTAAGATTTCGAAAAACGTTTAAAGAGGTGAATAATGGTAGGGATATCGAGGTCTCTATGGAGGTCAACGTTCCGCATGAACCACGGACACCCAGTGGCTGTCCGCATAAATCGGTTCTGTAGTCTTTGGAGCCTGAGCAATCTGACCTTTGAAACGTGCGCGAACGCAACGCTCGCATAGGACATTATTGGTCTTATGCAAGTTTTGTAGAGTGTCACTTTATTGCGAAGCGACATCTTACTTTTCTTGCATAACATCGGATAAAGTCGTAAAATAAAAACCACCGCACTGCTTTAATGTGGATCTGTGTACTTTATCATCAATGTCATGTTAATTAAAAATATAAATAATTAAATAAATATATGGGACATTTACACACACGGTCGTCCAGCCCCAAGTAACTTAATACTTGTGTTATGGGTGAGAGACAACAGGTAAATATATACATATATAGTTTTAAATACATACTTAAATACATATATACACCCAGACTCGAAGAACCAACAAATTCTAAATACAAAATGTTAGTTCTCGGCGGGAATCGAAACCGCGACCCGCGGAGCCGAAGACAGGGTCACTGCCAACTGCGCCAACGGGCCAGTCAATAATTATAATTTTGCTTTTTGCTACTACAAATCACATAAACACCGACATACCATTTATTTTTGTTTTCCTTATACTATTTTTTCCTAAATTTGTTTACTTGCATCTAATTTATTGTAAAATCTGGGAGAGGGCGGGGATTCCGAGATACAGGTTTAAATAAACTTAATTCGGAGTTCTCGACAGAAATTTGTTACAACATTTGCACAATAAACTATTTTATTTTTTATATTTATATTTATAATTAAAAATAATTAAAGTCTCGGTTATGCTCGTTAACCATACATGTTCACAGCCTTTATTACGTAATGCTATAAATCTCTCGTTTCCAGGAGGTGGGGTTTCCCACTGCTCAGAAGAGCTCGAGCCCTTGACTCCATCTCGCTCCACTGAGCGTCTGCATCGTGAGATGCAAAACCTTGAGGGATTGATGAAAGACTTGTCCGCAATCACACAGAACCAATTCCACTGCTAGCGGCACATCGCGTCGGGTAACATGGAATTAGCGATTTACTTCGACGTATAACTTTATCTTTTCCTTTATTTATTGATTCAACTTACCTATCGCGACGACTAATACTCAAAAAATCAGTATTATGACTTTCGAGGTCAATTTGTATATTAACGTATTTTACCCGACGTTTATTAAAATTATCTGTCGCTGAGATGACTAATTTAAGTTTATTCAACTTACCTGTCGCGACGACTAATACTCAAAAAATCGACAGGATTATGACTTACGAGGTCAACTTGTATTTTAACGTATTTTACCCGACGTTTATTAAAATTATCTGTCGCTAAGATGACTAAGAGTTAAAAGATATATGCATTGATAACAGCTTGGATTTGGTTAATCGGCATTGTAACTTACTTTACCCGACGTTGATTCAAATTATCTGTTGCTAATATGAATAAGTGTTTGCAGATACGTGCAGTGATAACAGCTTGGGTCAGCGTTGGGTTAATCTGCATTTAAACGTATTTTACTCAACGTTTATTTTAATTATCTGACGCTAAAATGACACAGGTTCGAAGATATGTGCATTTATAACGGCTTGGGTTGGGTTAGTCTGCATTTTAATGTATTTTACCTGACGTCGAATACGCTTCCACAGTGACTAAGAGTCAAATAAGGATTACGCCTTGTATCAGAATTAGATCAATCTGCATATTTAATGTTACCTAACGTTGATTGAGTTCTGTAAAATAATGTGCAAAAACAAAGCTTGTATCATAAGAAAAAAAACAGAGATAATTTTTTATGCGTACTTGTTTTAGTGAGATCTTTACTAAAAAGTGACAAATAAAAAATTAAACATCTATATATTTAATTGATAGTTTGACACGAAAATGGCACAGACTAATAGAATCATATCGAATAAGTATAATTAACTAAAGTCGCCTACACAACCAAAATGGCTTCTTATGAGAAGCCACTTTGCTTAAGAGCCCTAAGGTTTGTTCTTAAGACAAATCAATTATATGTGCCATTTATATTAATGTAATATCTTTTTTTGCGTCTTGCAATAAATTAAGGCACAACTTTTTATAATATTTTCTTAATATTTGTAAGATAGCAACACCGTGTTGTTGTAATTTCGGCTTCTGAAAATGAGCACTCTATGTCAAGCTGACAGAAAAATTCTTGAATTTAAACAAAGGTCTGAAAAGTTAAAGGAAAAAAGTTACTTTTTTACTGACCACGTCATAAAAACACTCAATTCATTACATTTTAGTGACCGTTTAACTGACCAGTCATAATTTAATATATATATACAGTAATTAACTTGATATATAAACATTTTTAAGAGTTAACGATTTTTTTCGTTTATTCTGGTTATTTTATTTGTTAAGAGGTCATACAGTAATCATCAGGTTTTTCTACATTCATGGATTAGAACTCCTTATCAAAAAAAGCGCAATGATTTTTTTACGATACTTTTGTTTACGATTCGTGTATCGTAACACTCGTCTAAGCGAGTGTTATATTATATTTATTTTAGTATTACAGTAAATCGCTTTGTATATTTTGTGTAAAGCTAGTCAGTAGATTGGCCGGGACCAGCGGAAAGTGCTTCTGTATTGTTCTCCTATATTGACAAAAAAAAATTCATCAGTTCTTTCTTGAACAGCATTTTTGTCCTTTGGAAACCTTTTATAAGAAAAACCAAATTCAATTTCAGTTTCATACAAAACTGAGATTTAATAATATTTTTTTTAAGCTCTTTTCGTTTCTTGTTGGTTAATGTCGATAAGAACAATATTCGAAACCATTTGTATCTTCCATTAATCATATTGATCTTTGACGTTTTAAAAGTGCTTGAAAAAACTTATTTGAATAAAGATTACTTTGATTTGTTAAAAAAAATGTATACACATTACATAGTGCAATATTTTATTTTTAATTGATATTGCAATAAATTAGTATAATTTTTACACTCGTATTTGATATAAAAAAGGATGTAATAAAATATAATCAGTATCCTAAATTTAATTTTGTAATTGCAATATCTAGCGTTTACCACTTAGTTAACATTATCTTCAAGATGTATGCACTATTGATTATGAATTACGGGAGCAAGTGTCACAAGTTAGTCAGGCCGATGTTAGATATTACTACAAAATACAGTTATAGTTGTGCCATAAAGGTGATCTCATAATATACAGTAAATCTCGTAAGGTACAATAATTCTGTTAAAACAGAAATACTCGTAAACCATACAGTTGTCCTTAAAACTAAAACTTGCTCTCGTATGATAAAGCTACTCTATATGAGACATTGTTACACAACGTCATGTAGACCCGACACGAGACGCACTTTCACGCGCAATCCCGCAGCCCGCTAGAGTTAAGGGATTTGTATAAATTTTTGTATTTCTTTATATTTGTAAATTTTTAAATGCATCTCTACTTTACTGAGCGGTTGCACTTTGTGATATATTAATAAAACTTTACAAGAAGGTGCTTATCCCTATTTTCCGACATATATCCGATATCCGTATCAACTGGTTTTCAAAAACATAAATGTCTACATGCAAAGATTAGTTCCAATCGTTATAAAAGCATGAACTAATTTTGAATTTAGACTATCGTGAGTGGTATTTACAGTTAATGTAAAGAAACCTACGTCTTATTTTATCGGGTGAGCTCGAGTAGTTTCAAGCCCGTATGGGCCCTATTCATGAGCTCTTTATATGTAGTTATCGCTGAGAGAACTAATCGGGCACATCCGATAAAATAAGACGTGACTCTAGCTGGTTTTAGCATTATTATAACCATAGAGTGCATTCGCTCGTCGCGGCCTATCTTTTAAATTAGGGCCAAGTTTGGAAATAAAAACGCACGTCTGTAACTCAGCTGTAATCATCTGAAGTCTACGTGACTACCGAAACAATGTTTTGTTTCTTTCCAATACATAGAGACAAAAAAGGCAAAATGCTATTACATCCTTCGATGCAACTAACAAAATGATTTTAGTCCTTGAATTATATTGACATTTCGACCAATTTTTGTAGTGTCCTTGGTCATGTCATTCCAGTCTATTACTTTTGTTTTGCTCGCTTGCATCTAAGAATAGATTTTCACTTACATCTTGTGAGATAAATCAAGCAATCCAAATTTATTTTTTCGCATATATCGGATTAAACCGTTAAATCGGATTCCCTTATTTGGAATATAAAGATTCTAATTTGAAGATACTTTATCTTATTGGGCTGGAATCAATAGCTAAGATGTAACAAATAGGTGAAATTGGTTAAACTTAATACGTATTCTAATTATTGGAAAAGTGAATATAAATAGGTAGTAATAATTTTATATATTATATTTTTAGAAATGGCAGGAATTTCAGTTCAGCTTTCTCACATAGTTAACAAAGACTAACGTGCAGCTACAACATCAAATAAAAAAAATTACATAAAAGTTATACTTCGGCATTCATACCAATTGAAGTACAGTAAAATTTTTTAGTAAATTTGTGAAAAAGAAACAAGATACTGTTTCGAGTGGACCGTACTTACAGACAAGCGTAGTGCACCTGTAAATATGTAGCTTAAGGTTTTGGAACTTGTTTAACTTTCGGTCGATGACACGCCCGTTAGGGACTTGACCGGGCTCAGATTTTTCCTTGCACACGCGATATGATGTAGTATGTGAGGTGGAAAAAAGAACCACTCATTCAACAGTAAAATAACGGCTAGTTATTATCCCACTGTTGGCCAAAGGCCTCCTCTGTCCGTTTTTGAAGAGAAGAATTGGAGCTAAGAGCTACCACGTTGGTCCACGCGGATTAGTAGGCTATACATATCCCTAGCATTCTCTAGTGAAAAACAGGTTCCCTCACGATGTTTTTTTTTACCGAAAAGCGTGTGATAAATAGCAATTATCAATTACATACAGGTTTTAATAGAAAAACCCATTGGCCTGCCTGAGGTTTGAACCGATGATCGTCTCTAGAGTCGAACGGTCTCAACGCTGGGCTATCACAGCTTCTTCATGCAACAACGATAGGATATTAAATTATGCATATTAAAAATATATGATCACTAACGCCATCTCTTTTAGAAGTTAATGATCTGCAGTCTGAAATTTGGTTATCGTACTTTGGCGCTTAACTTATTTAGCTTTACGTACTTCCTTATCGCGTGTCCAAGTGCATGACTTTTTGAAATTTACAACCCTCCGTGTACATAAGCCCCGTTTCAATATTTTTCTATAATTATTATAGTTGTAAGCGAGTTGCAGCTAATTGCTAGCAGCGAGTGGCAAAAGGCCATTAGCTACTAGCAGCTAGCGGCACTGGAAACAGGCCCAAATGATAAGTGCACCAATTTTTATTAGTACATTTAAATGATAGAGAAGTATGGCTGTATTTAGTTACATTTTTTATAAGATATCTTTTGAAAGATACATGGCCTATCTAATTGCATCTGCGTATCTCATATTACATCTTTGCATGAGTAGTGAAGATCCAAATGCGTTATATGGTGTGAGATCCGTAATTAACCTTGGGTTCAAATGTTTATTTGAGTTCACGACTCGTCTATTGCTCACGAGCGCAGGTTCTTCAAAAGTTCTCATTACAAAGATGCTCTGTCACGAAATTTCAATGATTAAATGTTGGAACCACCCGGCGGTATATAATTTAGGTTTATTCAGTTCCCCTTTAATCTTTTACTGTACTAAGTTTTGTTTCATCCGCTTTCCATTCCTGAAACTCGAACATCGAAAAACATAACAAAACAAATGAGGCTACCTATCTGTCGCTCTTTTTTAAAGATGATTAGACAAAAAGAACAATGGGTCTCGTATCTTCCCTCTCTTATTATTTGTAAGACTCTCGCATTACAGCTACATAGAGCTGGCAGCCCTGTGAATGCGCCACAGAATGTATATTTTGAAACTATATCTATGTTTTAAAATATACATTCTGTGGTTTTCAATATTTCGCTAATGTTGCCGTACTTCTCTTCGACAATGGGTAACTTAAAGTCTTAAAAGGAGCCATATTTTAAGTTAATCTTAGAAATATACTCGTACATTAAAATTGAATACATCATTGGTAACCTTTAAAAGCAATATCCAGTAGAAACATATCATGAGAAGAATCGTGTTCCTAACAAACATCATTCGTGTTATAGATTGATCTGTCATAGAAGAAGACACTAAAATGGGTAAAATTAAAAATATACATTATTTTGTGTAAAATATATGTTTTACTTAATGTTAAGTAATATTCAGTTGGCCGAAATCAAATTATATCTCTTCCTTAATTGCTATATTAAAAAAAATTACACAATACCGTTACCGAAAAGTGCATTCTGTTACATGCTTCTGATAACGTGCATATTATATTCATCTATTTTATGTAAATATAACAAAGCTCGAAAAATTTATTATCTAGCATTACAAGCAAGAGTTTACACGGCGAGGATGTTCCACAGATTATTTGGTGTTAACTCATAATATCGGTTACTAATGATGTACTGAATCTCCACTTTTGTTATAACATAACCTCAGATGTATACTTCCATTAACCCTTCGTGTATTATTTGTATTCGTGTTTAGAATTCTTTATATTAAATATCTTTGTCGACTGATTTACACTCGTAGTTAATTTAATTCGGAATTGTATCGGACCGCCGCCATTTTGTTACCTTGGTATAATTGCGAAGTGACTTAAGAAAAGATAAGAAAATTTATATGATTTAATATATAAGTGCAACAAGTAGTAGACTGTATTACCACAAGGACAGCGTTATATACATTGTGCAACTTAATAGTGCTGTAGTCATAGTATTTCAATAAATTTTTTAACAAAATTAATTAATTATCTATTTATCAATAAACAATAGAATGTCGATAAATCGATCTCCAGCCAACCAGACTTGTTCACCGGTTTTGTACATAAACATACAGTTATATAATAAATAATTAATTTATCTAATTACAAGCATAGTAACAAAATGGCGGCGCTCAATTTTTAATTAAGGAAAAATTTAGACTGATTTTTATGTATTGTTTTTAATATTTTGTAAACTGTATTAATGTTTTGCTGAACGCTCGCCAACCACTTACGTGACTTGACTTGCATATAGTGATTGTAATTGGCTTTGATTCATGGAAAATGAACAATCATTCATTTTCCATGAACCAAAGCCAAAAACCGTATAGGATTTTGGCCTGGTTGGACTTGAGTTTCGGTTAAAGCCTTTATGTGAATTGAATCACACCAGGGCCATGTGGCGTTATTTATAAAAATATTTGTATTGGGTCAATATTTCGAAGCGAGATCTAAATTAATGCAAGCTTAGTTCTTCTCTTATAAGTGTCATATACGTGGTTGGTGGGTTACCGGAGGTTGCGCTCGGCGCACTAAAAGTTCTGTTCCCACCACCGAGAGACTGCAACATTGACATTCTGTAACTGGATACTTTGTAAGTCCCATTTGGAACGGGTTTGTAATTAGTACGCTCGCTGTATGTAGACCGGCCGCGCGGAGACACCCTGTACAATTAGTTCAATAAACTTATATTATTTATTGACTGTATCGTTGTTTTATTGTTTTCTTCACGTTTATGCATTTTTGCTTCGTACTTTTATCATTACTACCTGGCCTGCAACTCTTTGGAAAGGGTCACGGGTTAAAAATTCTGGGCAGGCACCAATGTGTTTTTTTTTATAAAACTTGTGCCTAATTTGATATTTGCAACTTATCACACGCTTTTCGGTTAATATCCATAGTACTCTGGCGATTTATGTGTAATCTACCATTCCGAAATGAAGCAGAGTGGTGCGTTCTCATTCTTCTCTCAAAAAATAGAGAGGAGGCCTATGTCCAGCAGTGAAATGTATAGGTTTGTACTTTGAGGTAAATTGCAACCATGACTACAAACAGTTTCAGAAAGAGAACATGTCTAATAGTTTCCCAAGTAACATAAACAAAATTTAGTTTTTAGACTAACGCACAACCGTACCTTTCAGGTAGATATTGCTATATAAATCACTGCGATATAAATATTTAGCAATGGAGGACTTGATTTCTGAACACAAACAAAATATATGATTACAAAGGTTCATAATTTGATGACTTTAAGATAACTATTTTATACAATTTAAAAAGCTTTTACCTGTTAATTGCTCGATGAATGCATCTTATTAATGGGCCATTGCCACCCAGAGCAGGAAAAAAATTTCAGCCTTTATAAAAAAATAAAGGTCTAGTGTACTCACTCTTACACCAAAATATACAAAAAATTAAAAACACACTTTTCAAAATGATTTATTTATTCTAAAAACAAGAACAGAAACTTCTCATGAATATCACACAAATGTCAGCTCTATTGTACATACCATTATATATGTATCAATACTTCTAACAACGACTCAGCAACAATCATTTAATTTAATTGTTCAAATAGTAAAGATGCATATTAAGAAATATAGATTTGCTTTTTAATGTTCATTAATTATAAAATGAAAAGTTTCCAAAAATTATCAAATCTTAACTATGGTTAAAATATATTACAAAAAATAAATGGTTTCAAAACATATTTACTTACATAATGTCTAATTATATAACGCCACGGGAATAAATAAAAAAAATAAACCCACGTCTTTGCACGCGAAACGGTCAAGCTGGAAACTTGTGGTATCATGCAATACTAAGATTTTTATAACTTGAAATAAAATTTCTCGTTTAACGATTGTTTGAATTATTGTTTATTTCACTTAGGTGTCCGGCTTGAAGGGTCAATATGAAACTTAAGTCTATATTAAAGTTATAAATATAACTATGGCGTTAATTAAATCTACTATAGCGAATGGTATGTGGCTTCAGTCAATTGAATTATTTAAAAACAATACAAAACAAATAAAACTAAATTATTTAAGATTTCGATATTCCTGTATCGCCGTAAATTACAAACACAAAGTTGTGAGTCTTATTTAAGTCTGTTAACACATGTTAAATTCGCTAAAAATAAGATCTAAGCCTACTTTTGGTGGGAAGCTTTCAACGTGGTTCGATACGAGGTTGCCTTACAATAAAAGTGTGGGTTAGAGATTTAGCATATGACGGTATACGAAATGTACCGGACTTTGCTAATTTAACCCGTTCAAATGTTAAACGTCTTTTGCAACAGTCGCGGCAGAAATCATTTTTATAAGATTCAAAAGTCAAAACAATCGATAACAACCTTTTAACAGCATCAGACAAATACCGATTCCATGGGATACAAGAACGTTGATTGCTGTTAAAGTAAAAAAATTTCTTATATCAATAAGGTTTAAAAAAACCAAAGACTTATATGGACCTAGTTTATCCTAGTAATGGTGATAATAGCATTTAAGGCATCTTTATTGAACGCATTTATATAAAAATAGAATGTTGACTTATATTGTACTGTTCGTAACTTCACAATTAAGCTACCTACTTGTTTGTCCCCACTATTTACATGCTTGTTCGAGCGCTCTCAGAAGCCGTATAATAACGTCTTCGTACAAAAGTAATAATAAAATTATTTTGCTATAATCCGCGATACAGTAAATAGAAAATATATATAGTGTTTATTGTACAGCGGACTATCAGTATTTTCATACCCGATACGTGCAGGATTCGTAAAAACACATGCACAAACCTCCACCACTTCCACCACAATACACAAGCACTACACAGGTTCACTATCACAAACTCAGAAAACGTTTCGCCCCGCAACCGAAGCATCATCAGGAGATAGACTCCACGACAAAATCGCAAAACGATTGTTGAGTTTGTGATAGTGAACCTGCGTAGTGCTTGTATTGTGGTGGAAGTGGTGGAGGTTTGTGCATGTGTTTTTACGAATCCTGCACGTATCGGGTATGAAAATACTGATAGTCCACTATACATTAAACACTATATATATTTTCTATTTACTGTATCGCGGATTATAGCAAAATAATTTTATTATTACTTTTGTATTATGGATGTCCGCAAAGTAACGCCTAATTCTATAAACGTCTTCGTACTTCACCATTATACTTAAATGACATTCCTTAACATATTAATTAAACTATGAAACAGATGGATAGATCCGTAACACGCGTGAATAACTTTTAAAAGTCCAAAACGCACCCTTTTCAGGGCAGTCATAACTAGGTTTACGTTTAAGAGTTATTTAATCATTCACAAATTTGTATGTGCGATATTAAAGACATCGACTTCACTGAAATATTCACTATATAACTCTCATGCCTATTATGATTAAACATAATAACATAAAAGGGTGAAGTCGACTTAACAACATATTCACGCTTTTTACGGAAATAATCATGAGAATATTCTAAAACAAACTCTTGGTTTACTTGAAACAATATTATTTTAAAAGTCGCAAACTCCAATGTTTACCACCTCGAACCTACATCTATATTTTTCACTAATGTGTCGAAATGAGATTTTCATCATTCTCCTGCCCTTATCCCACTCTAAGTGGGGTCGGCACAACATGTTACAAACATGTTGTCACATGATTTGGCTACGTATTTTATGACCGGCCGCCTGCCTGACGTCAACTTACCTTAGTCGCCTTTTACGACACCTCGGTAAGAAATGAGGGTGGTCTATTCTATGCAGCCGCATACCACAAGGCACATACGTTAGTCGCCTGTTACGACACCTCGGTAAGAACGGAGGGTGGTCTATTCTATTCTGCCGGATACCACACGGCGTTGTCGAAATTGATGTATGGCCTGAGTGCCGAGATCTTATGGATTGATTAAACAGCGTTAGAATTACGTATGGTTCAAATATTTGGCTTTGAACTTTTAGACCAAATTATAATTACTAAAAAGCCTAAAGATATATCTTAAGATAATTCTAATACATAATCCTAAAAAACGAGGTAATTTTATTTATATCCTAACGCACTTTGCTGTTTACTCGTACCCAAGCGCCTAGTCAGAATTCTATACAGAATGGCACAGAAATCCTAGACTATATTGTTTTCATCATGATTTTTACCATACGTGTAAAGTTGTTTTGCGGCAAATTGCAATAAAGCGTATCATAGCATATCATTTAACTGGCCCTTTGGCGCAGTGGGTACCCTACCTTCAGCTCCGCGGGTCGTGGGCTCGATTCCCGCCGAGGGCCAACATTTTCTAATAAAAATTTTTTGGTTCTTCGAGCGCGGGTGTATATTTGTATTTAAGTATGTATTTCAAATTATATATGTAGATATCTGTCAGTTGTTCGTCACCCATAACACAAGTATAGTACCCGGCATTAAATAATGCACATCGATGTTTAGAACAAACAGCCGGCCAGTTTGGTTTCGTAGAGCGCTGTCACTGTCACTCAGTTAGTATGTGACGTTTCACAGGGGTTTGTCAGTCTGTGCGACAGAGACAATGCTCTATGAAGCAGAACTAGCTGATTTTCGATCTCTAAAACCTCGATGTGCATTATTTATTGCCGGGTACTATATGTATGAAACAAATAAACGAGCATAGCGCATGTTAAGCGACGCAACAAGTTAAATACAACTTTGGCGATACTAAAAATAAATTTCGATTATGTCAATAATTTATTGCAAAAATCACTTTAAGCACTTGACATTAGGTGGTAAGTTCATTTAAAAACAAGTTAAAAAATAAATTTCGATTATGTCAATAATTTATTGCAAAAATCACTTTAAGCACTTGACATTAGGTGGTAAGTTCAATTAAAAACAAGTTAAAAATAAATTTCGATTAAGTCAATAATTTATTGCAAAAATCACTTTAAGGACTTGACATTAGGTGGTAAGTTCAATTAAAAACAAGTTAAAAATAAATTTCGATTATGTCAATAATTTATTGCAAAAATCACTTTAAGGACTTGACATTAGGTGGTAAGTTCAATTAAAAACAAGTTAAAAAATAAATTTCGATTATGTCAATAATTTATTACAAAAATCACTTTAAGGACTTGACATTAGGTGGTAAGTTGAATTAAAAACAAGTTAAAAAATAAATTTCGATTATGTGAATAATTTATTACAAAAATCACTTTAAGCACTTGGCATTAGGTGATAAGTTGCTGAATAAAACAGCGAAAAAAGGGTTAAAAAAGGAGAAATACTCGAGATGAAAAATAAAAGACGTGCGCTGCACCGAGCGCACGTCTTTTATGGCGTAGAAAGGAAGGGGAGAAGTTTTATTGCATTGTTGCTAATTACAGTATATTCGTTCAAAAACATTTTTATGTCTTTAACAGTTGCATTAAAATCAAGTTAAAAAAAAGCTTTAAACAAAATTTCACTTCCCTACTGGTGACCGTGGAGGAGCTACCTCGTCTGGAGCCAATTCTAGCAACAGCATCAGGTCATGCTTGCATTGCAAAATTGCATGTTTATGATTTTATGACAATGCAATGCAATTTTCATCGGGACTGGATCAGTATTTAAAATTTCAGCTCAATTGGACACAGGTAAAGTGGGTCAAATTTGACCTGCAAGATTCCACCTTCACATACATAAAGGGCCACTTAAATAAAAGATTTAAAAAAATGTTAGAACAACTATTTTAAGAAAGTTTTATACATCAACATATGACTATTTCTATCTTGGTCTACTTGCTGATCTATGACGACATAAATCAGCAATTTATTTGTGTATTTTTGGGGGCCTAATATACAAGAATCGCGACCTTGAATCGGAAAACGCAGCGTCAATATACGAGATGTCAATGTACCCTACGAGATGTATTGACGGCCTCAAAAAGGTCGCGGGCACAGGCAGAGGATTCAAGCGGCACTAAATCTTGTGGTGTGGAAAAGAGACCATGCTAAACATGATAAGTCTTAGATATATGGTGTATATATTTAAGACTCGGAATCCAGCATCGGTGTTCAGAGTTCTCTCGGAGTTCAGCAAGTGAAAAATTTCGAGTTTCTCATACAAGTATTACCAGAAAAGCAGTTTCTTACTATACATATTATTACGAGTATCTATCAGACAAAAATTAAGGTACCTTTATGTACATTACATGTGGTGCTGGAGGAGAATGTTGCGCATCCCCTGGACGGCTAAAAGAACTAATATGTCAATACTCAAGGAACTCAAAATTACAACTAGGCTATCGACTATCTGCCTTCAACGAGTTCTTGAGTATTTCGGTCATATCGCCCGGAAGAACGGTGACAATTTTGAAAAAATAGTCATCACCGGCAAGGTCCAGGGGGAGAGACCACGAGGAAGAAGTCCCATGCGCTGCATGAAGCCATCCACGTTGCGAAGAACCGACACCGTTGGCGCAATATTGTCCGTGACAAGTTAATCCGTAGGGGTCATGACCCTCAGAATTGAGAACAACGCGAGGAGGAGGATGTACATTACATTACTTTTTCTATCTCTTATCTATCTTTTAAAGGTTTCCAAGCTCGTATGTAAAAACACACCTTTAATATAAAATCTCTTAAAGTTATTTCTCTTATATATTATATTTTAATTTCTCTTATTTACCGTCTTAAAAAGTATTACAGACATAAAAAGTATAAACATTATAAATAGATAAATTTATGATTGAATTATGAGCTTTATGTTTTGTCTGAATTTATGAATTTAAGATTTTTGTTATCATTTACGTTTTCGACGCATTATAACTTTAGTGCTTGACTTTAGAGATGTTTGTCGAATGAGGAGATTTCTACCGTCAAAAAACCTTTACCTATACATAACAGGCGAAAAAAAGGTTTACACATTTCGCCGCATGATAATTTTTTATTTGACAGATTAAGAATAATTCGTCTAAAGTTTAAGAAATGCCCAGTAATTCCATAGGGCATTTCATATTTTATTTATACAGGGCAAGTGACTATTCGTTGGTACTTAAATTTTCCATCTTCAGTCGGTACCAGGAGTCGGTCTCCCCGCGGTCTAGTTTGTTCATTAGTGACACGACGGCCTTGTTGAAGCCCTGGTACTGGTCGTCCAGGTGGTACAGTAGCCGGCGGCGCTGGCTCGTGCGCAGGTTCAACAGGTAGAATTCAGCTTCTTGCCTCACCAGCTCGCTGCAGCTCTTTGCGTTTTGCACCACGCTCAGCACCTGCACATCGCAACAGATGCGATCACTAGCAAGCCAAGCATTGCGACATTGCTTCATTGCTGTACGGCTTTCCATTACAGCTTTTGTGCAAATATGCCACAATTAAAGTTTATACACTGTGATATATATATGTATCACAGTGTTTTATAGAAGCAGGCGTTACTTTGCGGAATTCCATATTACAAGCAACATAACAGAACTAACTACTTTGCTATAATCCGCATGGGTTAAGCGAATGCATGCAAAGCCTATGTGTATGAAGCAGGCAAAATCTACGCACCTTATACATGCAGGACAAGCCACCACATGCACCCCAAGGCGCAATTCACCAGCAACAACGCACACAAACGCAGCACACACACCCACCACCACAATCTCGACGATCGTTTCGCCCCGAAACCGAAGCATCATCAGGAGGATAGGCTCCACGACAAAAATCGTAATGCGATCATTAATCCACGACAAAAGTCATTTACATGCATTCGCTTAACCCGTGCGGATTATAGCAAAGTAATTAGTTCTGTTATGTTGCTTGTATCACAGTGTATATAACTTACCTTAATCGTGCTTTATAACCCCTCGGTAAGAAAGAGGGAGATCTATTCTACACAACCGGATACCACACGGTGGGCCAACTTACCTTAGTCGCCTCTTACGACACCTCGGTAAGATAATTAGGGCGGTCTATTCTACTCAGCCGGATACCACATCGCATTAATTGTTTTATATACTTATATGGAAAATTGATTCCAAACCTATTCAGTCGTGTATTTGTGGTTGAAAACGAATTTTCTCTAAACCATTGTCTCCCAATGTTTTTCTGCCGTGTCCCAACCTAGCTCAGAAAGATAAAAAATAGGGTTTAGGTAAAATAATTGGCTTATTTCGTTTAACGTGGCACCGAAATCTAGCATAGCGTTTTAATGACTCGGAGCGAAAGGTTTAAACTCGTGTCGGGTCCATTTTCGAATTGCCCCTTATTGGCTTAACACTCAAATTGCCCCCTGTAGGGCTTGGGTTCCACTTTCGGGAACACTGGTCTAAACTATATAAAAGTAAATAAAGGTGTACGGGCTAACACGTACATTTGCACCGTCGGCATTTACGTCATATTATTAATATCACTTAATACAAATTTGAAATCAGTACGACGTTAGCGGCCGCGCGTGCTCAACCTATTCATTACTATCAAATCATTACAATTTATATCAATCAAATAAATCTATCAATTAAGCAGTTATCAATATCAGTTATCAACAAAAGATAGTACAGGGTAGTAGCAGCCCGTACATCTTTTTGGTCCTTCGAGCCGGATTCTAAACTAGTAAATTTACTTTCTAAAATTGATAAAAATTCCTGCAAGTTAGGCAATTCCCTCGGCTGATTGACTGAAGCTTCGTATCCGTTGTACGTGTCGACGTCTAGTTTCTGTGATAGGAGATACACGAGCAGTGGATCCCACGATTTGACATCGACGCCGAGATTTTTGACTGCATTCAGCGTTTCTAACGTGGTATCGTGAATGCGTTTGATATGATCATCATTATATCAGACGAGTGCTCACCGGTGAGTACATGAGTGGGTCCCTGCTGATCTTCTCGTAGACCTTGCCGTTGATAAGCACGGTCTCCGGGTCGGCCACGCACTGCACGCTGAAACGGCAGCTGCGGCAATCGCGTCGCATCTCCACGAACACGTACTTGAGCGGGCGATCGGACACTCTGCGGTAGGCGCGCTGCCTCAAACGCAACAGCGGCGTGCGTTCGCGAGTGGCGGTTACACCGCATTGCGTGCAAGCTATCTGCTCCGGCGGCGAGTCGGGCTCGTGCTGCGCGAGGCTCTCGCACAACGGACAGAGGTCCCGCCCGGGCTGGCACCCGCATACCACCACGTCACGACCCTTCTTGGCGCCTTAAACAAACGGACACTTTGTAACGAAAATATCGTTTTCGTTACGGAACAACACTTTGCAATTATTTTAGAAAGGTAACCCTTTGCACTCGGACTTTATATGAACCTGTATTACCGACAACTGGGACTTTAGAGATTCTTTATTCAAGTAGACTTGTAAACAAGTGCTTTTGAATAGTCAACTTTCCAGGAAGAAACTCGGCGGTTGCTCTTTTAAAACATAAATCTTAAAACTAGTTACATTTAGTTATTACTGATGATACATCCGCGTGTATCGCGGATTATAGCAAAATAATTTTAATATTACTTTTGTCTTGCACAGGGTAGAAGTGCAGCTATATCCTTATCATGTAAGTTATCTTCAACAGTAAAGTATTCTTTCTGTATTAGCCTCTTTTTAACAGTGTTTTTAAACTGTTGTAATGGCATGGCCAAAATTGATTTCGGAATTTTATTATAGAATCTTATACCCCAAGCCATAAACGATTTACGTACTTTTGCTAGGCGCAAAGCAGGTGTCGCAAGCTTATGTCGATTCCTACTTTGTCTATTACATATATTCCTAATACCACCATAAAGGGAATATCACCGAAAATATAGGCATCCAAAAAGCGTCCTGTATGACCCTGACGATCGCAATACCGATCGCAAACACAGAACAATGACTAATCAAAGTCATACATCAGCCCTCCACTACGCGTCGCCCTAAGCCGTGTTCCGGCCTCACAGGAGACACCCTTAGGACGTTCCGCGACGCTAGTAGAGCTTCGTTGCTCTACTCTCTGCATTTCACAACCTCGACGATGCTTCTGCGCTCGCCCGTTCGTAGACTAACAGCATACAGCCAGATCGAAAAAAAATAAAGGGAACAAGGCTGTAGTGGTATATATAGAATATGTTTAGCGTAGGAAAGTAGTAATAAAGGAACCTTGGCCATTGATAGTCGTCTATTATTTACATGTTGTAAATAAATCGTTTATGGTTTTGGGTATAAGATTATATTATAAAATTCCGCAATCCACTTTAAGTTTACCATTACAGCAGTTTAAAAATACTATTAAAAAAAAGGCTAATACAGAAAGCCTGCTATATGATTGAGGATTACTTAGACGATAAGAATGCGTGGATATAGATACTCCTCGACCCTGCAATACATTAATACCAATATGTAATTAGTAATAAGAATTATTATTCTTTGAAAAGAGCAACCGCCGAGTTTCTTGCTCGTTCCTTTCGGTAGGAACGGCTTTCCGAACCAGCAGTAGAGTTGACGTTGAAAAACCTGACAGTTCTCCACGCTGCTGGTGGCGGGGACAGGGTACCGTTGAACACATTGCCCCCATCCCCGCCAGCAGCAACTCTGTACCCCGGAGTGCGCCACCTCCAGGTCGGGGCCTCTCTAAACAGTGGCCCCTCCCACCGCTAATCGATGCATCGGGAGCACCAGATGCATCGGGCACCTCGGGGACCTAATCCAACTGGGCGTCCGATTCCCCGTTCGGAACGCCCAAGATCCCTGTTAGGGATTGCAACTGTAACATATGTTTTTAGATTTAGTGACGCGTTCAATCAATGAAGCGTTTTGAGAAGACGCGACCGTCCGCGGTTTTAGTGTGCGTTCGGGTTAATGTTCCCCGATATGGGACGATTCAATAACGTGTGACCTTACGAAGGTTGTGTGCACACCGCGTGTTATTTGTGTTACTTTACCGCGTTGGTGAAGTGTATACTCCGGGAGAAATAGAGAGTACGTGTCCGTGGAAGACTGCAGAGGCGAGCCAACGGGTTCGGGAATCGGCCAAGTACATACAAGCGCACACACACACACGTACACATATACACGCAGTTATTCATGAGGCTGGACCGCATAAAGCTGACGGCCGCATAAGGTAGGTTGAGACGCCGAGACGGCGGGCCCAGGTCTCGGAGGTTGTTTCATCCGCCCGCACGTTTGTGCGGAACACACTACAAGGCACTCACCCAAGTCTAAGGTCAACCGGCGGCCGTCGGGTGGCGGGAACAGGAGCACGGTGTAGGGCGCGATGCTCCCAGCTGGCTGGCTGCTGAGGTAGGCGGCGCAGTTGGTGGGCACGCGCTCGTCCGTCAGTAGCACGTACTTGTTGCTCAGCAGCCACCACGGGCGCGTCGCGTCAATTTTCAGCAGCGGCTCGTCGGGGTCGCTCACGTCCGCTGCGTACTGGCTTACGGGCACAGCGTACGCGCCCAAGTCTGTTATAGAGCGGAAGTACAAGCTCGCTGAAACAAAAAAAAGATTGAATATTATATATCGACTTTGAACCGGCAATATGTCCTATCTCTAATTTTAAGCCAAATCACTTTTTAACATTGGGTACTACTGCCCATCATTCACCGCATCAACAAGTATGATCTACTAGAAAATTTGTAAATAAATAAACATATTTAAGTGTTTTTTTATTCCATAAAATTTATTGCGAATGTAGCAATAATCACGTTTTTTCTTCTTCCTGAAAAGTTGTCAAATATAAGATAGGACGATTTGCCAGTTCACAGTCGATATATTGAGTAGTATGTGACGTACCAAATCATCAGCATCATTCACCTGCCCTTATCCTACTCTAAGTGGGGTCGGCGCAACATGTAAACACGTACCTTAGTCTATTCTAGTGGTCTATTCTAGTCAGCCGGATGCCACACGGCGGGTCGACTTACCTTAGTCGCTTCTTACGTCTTTAAGAAAAGACGGTGGTCTTTTCTACACAGCCGGATACCACTCGGCATATACAGGTAAGGTATACAGGTAAAATTATTATAAATCGTATTAGAAAAGCTATACGACTGCTTTGCAATGTTTTTAACATTGATGGTATCCACAATAATATTGACGCGTTGATGTTGTAACAAAAAGTCCACATTCCGATGATAGTCAACCTAGACTTGTCCCACTATCAGGAATTCTAAAAGGCGATCGCTGCATCTAGTGTTCCTGATACATAGACCTCTCCTGAGAGACCTCAATCTTATTCAGATTGCTGCAGGTGTTAATTTAAAGCAGATAAGGTCTATAAGGAGAATATTTACAATTTATGGCCCTTCCAATATTATTTCGATACGTACTGTTATCTCCCGTCTGCTGATCTGCAACAAAGAGACACATACTTAATGGCGATAAAACGACGTAGGGACTAATAACCAAAATTTTAAATTATCGATGGAAATTTGGACGCTAAGAAATCAACAGAGCTCCAGAACAGTAGTAGGGTCCCTATTAGGCAAGCGAACTTCTAAATGGTGACAGTGATACACTACATTAAAGAATATCCACTTTAATCAAAACATAGAGTCTATATAATAGTAGCATCTACTTAATTTGGAACGACACAACGTTCAAACAAACATTAATCACAAACTAAACAATGCGTTTTGAACGCGACCGATTTCCATTCAAACAATTTTGCTATATGAACCAATTTTCAAACTTCATTTAACACTAATGTCATTTGACTTTTTTTTTAATGAACACGCGCGCGAAATTAAGTACTTACTGCTATGTACTTCAGAAGCTGCATTCCACTTCTCGTAACTCATCACCATTCCCACTAGTATTGTATCGGGACTGCCACCATTAGCAAATTCTTCACAGTCATCATTATGATCATCGTTATCACTTTCCTTGCGGCTCTTCCTAATTTTCTTTTCGCCTTGTTCAATTTTCACAATCGCACTCTTTTTAGTCCTTGAATTACTTTCATCTTCCGTATCGATCGTTTCACACTTCACCGAAACCGAACCGAAATCCACTTTAGTCTCTGCAAGACTGCCTTTAGATTCCTTTTGTTTCTCTGCCGATAAGTCTTTTTCTACAATCTCAAAAGACTTATTAGTAACAAGTTCAAGCTCTGGTTCTTGAGTATCAAGCAGAAAACCGTCGCATGAACCGGTGGATGACGAACATTGTTTTGGCGTCAAGTCAAAGTTGGTAATTTTAAATTCATCTTTAACTCTTATTCGAGGTGCCAGTGATGAGACACTCGATATGACTGGCAGTGTTTGCTCACCAACGGTAGCATGCGATTCATCAACTTTATTTTCTTCACTTCTCAATTTATCGTTAACGTCGAACAGATTCGGACTTTTGACTATTCCGTCTGATTTGGTAAAGTCAATATGAATATTCGGATTCATATCATTAATATGAGGTTCAGAACATATAACTTTAGTTTCATTATAGTTAGTTGCGATGTTTAAGTTATCTTTATTGGCCAAAGAAGTAACGCAAACTATGCGCGGGATGGCGTCAGCTTGTAATTTTGCGTTACTTCCCGAAGATGATCCATTATGCGATTTATTATTCGAAGATGTTTGGTTTGTACTAATAGTTACAAAGTGAAGTTCTTCTAAACTGATTTTAGTACAATTATCAAGATTTGTGCTAGACACCTCGTCTGATAAATCTTTTGATCTTAGCGGTGCATCGATAACAATATTTGGTTCGACTTTAGCAGCAGCGGGTTTCTCTATGCCAGAATCGACTGAGTGAATAATTCTGTCTTGGACGTGGAAATTATTTTTATATTCTTCCACACTACATTTGGTAGTAACAGACTGGGCTAAGGACATAAGTGATGGTGGAGATGTCACCACATTAAGGGTTACAGGATTATTTGAGTCCACTTCGACTGAGCCCACGTTGTGTACTGTCGAATCTAATTTTGAATTTAGTGGCAGCTGTTTTTCATGGATAAGTAAATTTGACTTAAGTAGTGATAATTTATTAGGATTCGAGAGAGTGGAGTTAGGTGACGCTGGTTTTTCAGTACTGATTAAAGCAGACTTTAGTAATGACGGTGTTTGTTCAAATACTAACGTTGGCTTGAGTGTCACCAGTTTTCGTGGTTGATGATTAATAGTGATTTTTGGACGAGGGAACGAAGTTGTTGAGTTCACTGATATCGGTATATGGATACCGGTCGAAGTACAGTTGATTGACAGCATTGTCTGAGAGCCAGATGAAGTGTTCGTTAAAGTCAGATTCTGAGTACTGGGCTCAGTTGAGCTGAATAACAGAGGTTTCTGTGGCTCAGGCAACGTTAAGTCATCCGAAGGCGATTTTTGAGTACCAATTGATATAGGCTTAACAGCAGGTGCAGTATGAGTTGTAACAATGGTCGTCGAGCGCGAGTTAATCGTATTGCCTGAATTGACGACGTACACCACCTGTGACGGCCGGTCGCGATTAGTTTTCAAACCCAGAACTGAAGCCACTAGTTTTACCGTCGACGCATTATGCGTTGCTTTGGACGAAATGGATTCGTCTATTACAGGGTCATCGTCATCGATGACGATTAGATCGCAATCGTTACTTGTGGTTTTAATGAATTTAGAATTACAGGGATCAGTTGTTTCATTCGAAAGTTTCCTTCGTTTATAACTTTCAGATTCGTTTTTGGAATTCGCTCTTTTGAGTGAATCCGTTGACAATATAATATCATCAGTATTATCTAATGATATGTGCTCTTCATTCTCTTTGGGCTCCTCACATATGACCAGTGCGTTGTCTTCATCATCACTGATGCCCATTAAATCGACTGATTCCACATTAGCGTTTACGTTTGGAGCGAACGTCATTTTGTTTTTCTCATTTTGGACCAGTTTCGGTCCGTCCACATGACCTTTCTTGATTTTTGCACAGGTGCCGGGCGTCGTGAAGTTGAAATACTTCTGCGTGCAGGTTTTTTGACGCTGCCACTCAGCGTAAGCGTCGAGCGGCTGCTCGGATTGGGTTATGTTGTTGCGGTTATTCTTTTCGAGTTTTTTCTTATATCTATTCTTTGATTTTTCTTTTTGCGATTGCTCCTAAAAAAGAAAATTGTGCATAAATAATTATACATCTACCGCTAACTTACAAAAATAAAATAAATCACCATTACAATATAGTTAGTTACAATCTCAACAAAACGAGTTGTAAACTTTCACTTACTTTAAGGTGTAAAATTTTAAAAATAACTTTAGCATAGTTTTTAGCTGAAAATATACATACATACAAATTTTACTTTTCTACTTAAAGACGAGTTTGCTTTATAAGACTTTAGCTTACTTGACATATAAAATGAAGGAGACTGAATTACACGTCATTAATATTTCGGTACGTTTTGCGGCTGTTAAAATTGGAAAAGTGACGTCACGACTGAACGAAAATGTAGGCTATTAAATTTACAATTTTCACACAGGAGTATTTCACATATTTTTATTTCTAAGATCTAAATAGTAATTCTAGGCGGGCGTAGCGTATCCAAGTTCAAAGCAGTGTCACCTATATTTATTTATACTGATTATAAACCAAAGTACCCGAAAACATCTGTCTGTATGTGATCCATTTTCTCCAAATCTACGGAACGAATTTTCCTACGGTTTTCACTAAAAGTAGTGCAGTTCTTCCGAAAGGTTAATAATATATTACTTTTATGTTAATCGAGTAGAAGACGTCGGGCATTTGTAAAAAACGCTCGCCTGCTGGTAGTCGCGACCGCCGCGTAAATCAGCAGAGTTACACTAAAATAATGTACTAGAGAATTGTAGATCTACAAAAATACTTTTAAAAAATTCTGCGTCAAGATGTCTTATGTCTATCTCTTATGGTTAACTCGCAATAATATCTTTTATGTTCTAAATGTCAATTAAATATCCACGCGAGCGAAGCATATAATATAAAAAAATTGTATCAAGGTCTCCAAATCACCTCTCTCAGTGAATTGTGTCTTGTGGCTTTCGCTTTTTTTCGCTTCGCTTAACCCGTGCGGATTATAGCAAGGTAGTTCTGTTATAGTGCCTGTAATATGGAATTCCGCAAAGTAACGCCTGCTTCTATAAATCAAACTTATCGCTTTGACAGAGATCTCTACCTAACCTACCTTAATGGATAAGATCTTGACTACATCCCGTATGTCGTTTTCCAGCTTCCTGTCGTCGATGTGCCACACCGCGCTACGATTGGCCTTCTGGTCGATAGTGACCGGCTCCTGGCGTGGACACGTATCCAGGGCCTTAATGCTGGGCAACTGCGCGATTGAATCCATACATCATTAAAACATTCGGCGACAACTACTACTATAAATAAATAAATATAAATAAAGCTTTATTTCTCCTTTCAAAAAAAACTTTACACATAATCTTTATAATATTACAAGGCTTAATATTTAGTAATTTAAAAAGTTCAAAATCGGTACACTATGGAAGGAGACTGACGCCTGAACTAGGATTCCCTGTATTTCAAGTCGCCAGGGACTTCCCCCTTACAAAAAATTAAAGACTTAAGATATACTGAAACTCAAATATACTATACTACGAAAAATATTGTTATAACTAAAATATTATAAGAAAACGGAAGAAAAAAATGTGTATATAAATTATGGGTGTGTGTATATGAGTGTGTGTGGGTGTAGATTATATAATGTATGTATAAATTACGTAATCGTTTGAATTAATTTCTCTATATCCTCATAATTCAAATTGCGGAGCCAGTTAGTTACAGTTTTTTTACAAGAATATTTATTGAGTGGGTATATATTTAAAGACTTTATACGGGTTATTTTTACTATATACGGGTCATACGGCACATACGGGTTACATCGCGATAAAATCGAGTAACCTTTGTATAGGTCAGTTCATGACCACGGTCTATAGAACTCTGCAGAAATGTCGGACCTTATAAATTCAAAATATTCTTTATTCAAGTAAACTTGTAAATAAGTGCTTTTGAATCGTCAATATTGCTGGTTCGGAAAGCTGTTCCTACTGAGAACCAGCAAGAAACTCGGCGGTTGCTCTTTTCAAACAATAATTCTTATCACTAGTTACATATACTTATTAATGTCTTGTACAGGGTTGAAGAAACGCTATATCCACGCATTCTTATCGTCTAGGTAATCTTCAATAGTATAATAGGCTTTTTGTATTAGCATTATTTTAATAGTATTTTTAAACTACTGTAATGGTAAAGTTAAAGTAGATTGCGAAATTTTATTATAGAATCTTATACCCAAACCCTCAAAGGATTTACGAACTTTTGCAAGGCGCAAAGGAACCGCAACCTTATGTTGGTTCCTACTTTGTCTATTATATACATCGCCAATGTACAAAAATTATAGAAGCTTATACCCAAAAAGATTAGTAAAGAGTTTTAATTAAATTGTATACAGTTAATTGTTACTTGAAATAATTCATATATTGTTTTCAAAATGTTTCATTCAGTGCTAAGATAGTGGTACAAATCCAATATGGTGAAATGCGGATAGTTTTTTTGCTTCGTACTACTTAAAACAGTAATCCTAATAACATTAATTGATGAGCCTTTAGCAATTTATAAATTAAAGGATATTTTATAGCTATTGTTTTTTCACGACCAAACACAACACAACACAACGTAGCTTTATGTCAATTTGCCTAGAGATAACTAACAGGTAGCGCAGTGGGTCGCGGGTTCCATTCCCTCTGAAGGCCAACATTTTCTATAAACAATTTTATAGCGATTTAAATTTCAATAATTACATAATTATAATAATGATTTAAATTTGTGATTCCTGTGTCGTGATGTTGATACTATCCATAGTAGACCGGTCTTCAGAAAGGTTTAAATGAAGTTTAAGAAATATTCAAATTATAAATATACGTAAAGCATATTTACGTTAAGCATACCAAATTGAAGATTATTTGGATGATAAAATGCGTGGATTTGGAAATCCTTTCAACTTACAAGACTGCGGTTTAACAATGTCAAATTGAAAATGTTTAAAAGATTGACCGCCGAGTGCCTTGCTGGTTCTTCTCGGTGACAGCAACATTTGACAGTGGGTATTGACCCTACCTTCAGCTCCACGGTTCGTGGGTTCGATTCCCACCGAGGGCCAACATTTTATATTAACAATTTGTTGGTTCTTCGAGTCTAGGTGATTTCTATTTAAGTATGTATTAAAAATTATATTTGTATATATTTACCAGTTGTCCGTCACCATAACACAAGTATTAAGTTACTTTGGGGATGGAGGACAGTGCAAGTGTCCCATATATTTATTATTTATTTATTTTAGTTACATTTTACCGCGGGAAAATATCACTCCACAAATAGACTTATTAAAATGCGGAAAAAACTCTGTAGATAGAACGGTAGTATTGTATAAATTTTATTAAGACCGAATTAAGAATGCCATGGAATTGCTTGAACCTAAAGAAACTCACCACGAGGTCCTTAATCATAGTCTTTAGTTCCTCTTTGGTTGGCACGATAGTCGGAGCAGTAGACGGCGACGTCATTATGAACGTATCTGCAATAGGACATTGTATCTGGTTGAAACAGTACCTTGACATACCTGTGTAATCCGTTTTCTAACCTTGCTCGTATCCCTTGTAAAGAAGTGTTTTCAAAAGCTTTCAAAAGTTTATAAAAGAACATAGTACATATGATATAAAATATAGGACATTGTATCCGGTTGAAACAGTACCTTGACATACCTGTTTAATCCGTTTTCTAACCTTGCTCGTATCCCTTGTAAAGTAGTGATTTCAAAAGCTTTCAAAAGTTTATAAAAGAACACAGTACATATAAAAAAAAAGTAAAGTAACAGCCTGTTACTATGCCCACTGCTGGGCTAAGGCCTCCTCTCTCCGTTCTTGGAGAGAAGGATTGGAGCAAAGACCTACCACGCTGCTCCAATGCGGATTGGTAGGTTACACATATCCCTAGAATTCTCTAGAGATATACAGGTTTCCTCACGATGTTTTCCTTCACCAAAAAGCGTGTGATAAATTGCAATTATCAATTAGACACATGAGTTTTAATAGAAAAACTCATTGGTGCCTGCCCGGATTCGAACTCGTGTTCCCCTTGAAAGAGTCGCACGGTCTCACCGCTAGGCTATCACAGCTTACAGTACATATAATGAATTGATATAAAATCAAAGAAAACAAAAAATTGTAGATATTAAAAATTAAACACTAGGATTGCAGGATGAAATTTTAAGTGGAATGAATCTAATACCAAATCATATAGCTTAACGGTATCATCAATATTTCTACAATTTGCGAGAAAGGTTAATATTATTATTTCCATAAATCAATGTTCAACTGTAACTCAAAGTAAATAAAGAAATGATTTTTTATATGTTGTAATTTATGAATAATATACGAATTGGCCAACTCTTCTTTTATGTTTTTTGAAAAGATGCGCTCCTTTTTTTTGTTAAAAATAAATTGGATTGTTTCATAAACATGTACATAAAAGTGAAAATATGTATGTATGTTATTGTTATTCTGGTTAGATCTATCATTTTATGTATTATATATGTATGTATATTTGGATTGTATTATATTATTTATTATATATATTTATATTATTTTATTATATATATTTATATATTATATATAGGTACTACTATATATTATTTATGTATTATTTTGTGTATATGTACTCATTTTATAAAAAGCACCACCTACCTGTTTTTCCCGGTATTAATAGATTCTCTAGCCCAAAGGTTGACTGGAAGAAATCGCTAATAAGCGCCTTATTGTAGCACTTAGTTTAAGCTGTTTTGTTATTTATTTACTTTTTGTTAAATTTTTATGTGGTGCAATAAAGTATATTGTATTGTATTGTATGTGTAATACATATATCTAAATCTAATCTAAATCTTAACGGCCTTACGGAAGCATACCTGTTACTCAAGTAAGCGGTTACGCGGGACGGAACGTGTTAAAAAGGATTAAGTTAAATGAAGATGTTTCTTTCCGTTTCGAAATCAAAGCAAAGCCTCATCAAGTGTATTAAGGAATTGGGGGTATGACCACTCACTGGCTAGAGAGCTCGATGCATCTGTTAATGTCCTCTCACCGCTCTCCACCTATAACAGATGTGTTAATTTAACAAAATCTCACATATCTTAAAACACATTTAATATAAATAAATAAATAAATGCTGTGATAGCCTAGCGGTGAGACCGTGCGACTCTTTCAAGGGGAACACGAGTTCGAATCCGGGCAGGCACCAATGAGTTTTTCTATTAAAACTCATGTGTCTAATTGATAATTGCAATTTATCACACGCTTTTCGGTGAAGGAAAACATCGTGAGGAAACCTGCATATCTCTAGAGTATTCTAGGGATATGTGGAACCTACCAATCCGCATTGAAGCAGCGTGGTAGGTCTTAGCTCCAATCCTTCTCTCCAGAAAGGGAGAGAGGAGGCCTTAGCCCAGCAGTGGGCATAGTAACAGGCTATTACTTTACTTTTTTTTTAAATAAATATATGGGACATTTACACACACAGTCGTCCATCCCCAAAGTAAGTAACTTAATACTTGTGTTATGGGTGAGAGACAACTGGTAAATATATACATATATAGTTTTAAATACATACTTAAATACATATATACACCCAGACTCGAAGAACCAACAAATTCTAAATAGAAAATGTTGGTTCTCGGCGGGAATCGAACCCGCGACCCACGGAGCCGAAGACAAGGTCACTGCCAACTGCGCCAACGTCAACGCCAATATAAAAGTAATTGTAAAATTATTTTGCTACAATCCCCGATAAAGTAAATAGGAAATATATATGACGCTAAATGTAGAGTGGACTGTTCGTTTTCATACCTGGAACATGCAGCATTCGTTAAAAACACAATACACGAGCACTACACACGTTCACTATCACAAACTCAACAATCGTTTCGCCACGCAACCGAAGCATCATCAGAAGATAGACAAAAAATCGCAAAGCTTTGCGATTTTGTTGAGTTTGTCATAGTGAACGTGTGTAATGCTTGTGTGGTGTGGTGGAGGTTTGTGCATTTGTTTTTAACGAATGCCGCATATTCCAGGTATGAAAACGAATAGTCCACTCTACATTTAGCATACATTATATATCTTACTAATCTTATCTTACTAATATTACTAATATTATAAATGCGAAAGTTTGTGAGTATGGATGGATGTTTGTTACTTTTTCACGAAAAAACTATTAAAAGGATTTGGATGAAACTTTACAGTTATATAGGTTATACGTCAAAATAACATATAGGCTACAATTTGTAATGATTTTATATAATATAACGATACATGTCAAAAAAGTCGGAAAAAATTTGGCCTCTGAGAGCTATCTCGGCGTACGCTGCCTAAACCATTCAAGTTACACAAAGATGATGTACCGTAGTATTGTTTGTTTTGAATAGTTCTAAATAAAAGTCCGCGACAGCTTAGATCTACCTTTTATGTGCAAGCCACTATGACCAAAATTGTGAATCATAATTTTAATTAAATTAGTTACTGTGGCAAACCAAATTCCATACGAGCGATGCCGCGGGCAAAAACTAGTATGTATGTATTTCCTCTTTACTTTATCGCGTATTATAACAAAATAACTTTATGATTATTTTTGTATTATGGATGTCCGCAAAGTAACGCCTTAATAAATTAGAAATAAAGATTATTCTGATTTGTTTTGATTTAGTGGAACCAAAATCGGTAGTCATAGTTATCTTATATATATTATACTAAACAAAGACGGGTTTGTTACAACACATAAGTCGAGATCTGCTGGACCAATTTTCATGGCTTTTGATTCGTTGGATTTGTCCCCGCCCCAAATAGCAGAATATACCTCAAAAACAATGAAAAATCGACGAATACATAATTATGAAAATAAATTAATGTTCATTGGTTTTGTAACTGTCAAACATTTGTAGTTATCCTGTCGAATACTGTAAGTAATGATTGACATTTATGCATGCGTTTAGAAATGTATTTTGTGTGAACTTTTAAAAAAGGGTGAATAAACTATGGTCTGTATTTTTTTTGAAATCAATTAAAAAGGTTGAAAAGTAACAAGCAATATAACAGAACCAACTACTTTGCTATAATCCGCACGGGTTAAGTGAATGCATGCAAAGCCAATGTGTATGAAGCAGGCAAAATCTACGCACCTTATACATGCAGGACAAGCCACTACATGCACCCCAAGGCGCAATTCACCAGCAACAACGCACACAAAAGCAGCACACACACCCACCACCACAATCTCGACGATCGTTTCGCCCCGAAACCGAAGCATCATCAGGAGGATAGGCTCCACCACAAAAATCGTAATGCGCCGCGCTACCCATACAAGCAGTCTTAAATAGTTCAACTCCCACCAATACCCTCCCCTCCGAACACATGTAGCAAAACGGAATTAGATACATTTACTTGCTCGTTAATTAAGTGACCATTGTTATTTTTTATTATCTCAAGTTGCTCTAACGTATTGAGTCGGAGTCCCTTATCACAAGTGTGGAGAATATGAAATGAAAGGTCATTAGGCACTTTATGACCGCTTTCTAGCAAATGTTTTGCAAAATTAGAATTTTGTGGTTTATTATTCCTAAACGCAGCCATATGAGATTATAGCAAAGTAGTTAGTTCTGTTATATTGCTTGTAATATGGAATTCCGCAAAGTAACGCCTGCTTCTATAAATCGGTTGAAAAGTACTTTAAGCAGATACATAGAAGTTCCTCAAATATTTATGCGTGCGTACAGAAATAATGACAAATGATTAACATTTACGCGAGCGTTCAGAAATTTATTTTGTGTCATTGTATTACGTTCCACAAAGCACCATTCATTGACTGGTAGCCGGTACGAAGTTCGCCGGGTCAGCTAGTAGTGGATAAATAGACAACTCACTTGCGTTCTGATGGAGGTGACGTTGTTAGGCGCCACCTGAGCAGTCAGTATCGTCCTGTTTATCCTTCGCACCTCATCGATGTCAGCCAACTCCACCTTCTTCACCAGCCGAGACGCGAGCCGCTCCATCCTCACCGTCACCGGCATGCACATAGCCAACTGGTTCAAGTTCCTGACGTCACTCCAAAATTCGGCCGTGTAATACGTCTTGGACAATTTCAAGCGTCGCGTGAGCTTCTTTCTGATCGCCTTGATATCGTATGGTAGGGCAGCCAGTTTCTGGCTGCTTCGGGTGTTCAGGCCCGTGAAGGTTCTGCGAAGGGAGGATGTGCTTCCAAAGGGCGAAGACCGATCGTACCGCCGGCAATACGTCAGCATATCAGAGGTAATAATGGGCGCGACTGCTAACCTCCTCGTACTGAACCTGCGGCAGTTGATAGTGCCGTTTCTAGAGTGCGCTCGCCACAATGGAATATCCTCGAGTGGCGTTACCACTACACGAGACAGCTTCAACAACTTGTCATCTGCAAAAAGCAAATTCAAATTCATAATATACCTTATTCGAGTAAACTTGTAAACAAGTGCTTTTGAAGCGTCAACATTTACTGATGGTTCGGAGAGCTGTTCCTACTGAGAAGAACCAGCAAGAAACTCGGCGGTTGCTCTTCTCAAAGAATAATACAAATACTTCATTCATGTTTTATATCGGGTTCAGGTTACAAGGTCTATTAAGTTCTTCTTTCAAAAAAAAGATACTATTATTTTGGTACAATCCGCGATTAGCGGAATACTTTCATATTCAAATTCAATTTCAAAATATTCTTTATTCAAGTAAACTTGTAAACAAGCGCTTTTGAATCGTCAACTTTACTGCTGGTTCGGAAAGCTGTTCCTACCGAGAAGAACCAGCAAGAAACTCGGCGGTTGTTCTTTTAAAATATAAATCTTATTACTAGTTACATATAGTTATTAATGTCTTGTACAGGGTCGAAGCGAAGCTATATCCACGCATTCTTATTGTCTAAGTTATCCTCAATAGTAAGTAGGCTTTCTGTATTAGCCTTTTCTAATAGTGTTTTTAATCTGCTGTCGTAAATAACAATATTCACTGTAATTGATAAAATTTTGTCGTGGAGTCTATCTACTGATAATGCTGTTGAGTTTGTGATAGTGAACCTGTGTAGTGCCTGTGTATTGTGGTGACAGTGGTGGAGGTTTGTGCATGTGTTTTTACGAATCCTGCATGTAACCGGTAAAAAACGGATATTCCACTGTTCCGCGCAAACATGCGGACGGATGAAACAACCTCCGGGACCTGGGCCCGACACCCCGGCGTTTCAACCTACCTTATGCGGCCGTTAGCTGTATGTGGTCCGGCCTCGTGAGTCACTGCGTGTATATGTGTACGTGTGTGTGTGTGCTTGTATGTACTTGGCCGATTTCCGAAACCGTTGGCTCGCCTCTGCACTCTTCCACGGACACGTAATGTCTGTTTCTCCCTGAGTATACACTTCACTATATCGGCTGAACAACACCCGGTGTGCACACAACTTTCGTAAGGTCACACGTTATTGAGTCGTCCCTATATCGGGGAATAGTACCCAACGCGCACCAAAACCGTGGACGGTCGCGTCTTATCAAACACTTCACTGGTTAAACTCGTCACTAAATCTGAGAATAACACCCGAAACGCAAAATTACACGAGTGCGTTATAAAGGAATGCCGTGTTCCGGCGGACGCGGCTTCTCCCTATCGTGTTTGAAAAGTAAGTAGCGGGCGGCCGCTCTGGTAGGAATCGAATGCCTAAACGTCCTTGCTTTCGCCGCTCGCGTCGCTCGCCCCTCCGGCGGGCGAGTCATTTTATTCAAAACATCCACTATACATTTAGCACTACATATATTTTTTCTATTGACTGTATTGCGGATTATAGCAAATTAATTTTTATTATTACTTTTGTATTATGAATAGAAAAGATGCGGAGATCTATAAAATTTTCACTGTGTCCGTTTCAGTATAATAAACTCTAAATAATGTAGGTACAACGATAAAAAAAAACATTTAATAATTTAAAACTGATTTTTCATTTGGAAAATTTAAATAGTTTAATAGTTTTTAATGGTTGCGTTATTGAAATAAATTATTACATTTATTGCATTATTTTAAAAAAGTACTGTCGGTTTGAGATCGCGATGTTAAGTTTGCTAATTTGTATGTTTAAGATCCAATTATTAATGTTATACTTACAGTTTATATGGAGAAGAATTCGACGAGAACAGTACTTAATGAAAAATATATATATGATTTTTTTTGTTATTTTATTTGACTAATAAATAATAATATTCATATTTAATTCATTCTATAATTTCAATCTACGGACTCAATAAAATCAGTCATAATTAGCATATGACGTCACTTACATCTTTAAAAAAAAATAACGCGCCCATTCATTTGCTACTGTGGTTTTTGAATGTAAAAAAATATGGAACTTCAGCTTGTATTTGTCAAAAGTTTAATAAATGGCTGGAAATCCTATAGTGCAATAATATATGGCGGTATCTGACTTTATATTTTTTTTAATATTAAACGAATGCCAAATTAATTTTTGTGGAGTATATTGTAATGCGCAGTTATTATATTACCACTCGTTTAGACGTTGAATATCCTTTTAAAAAAAACTTGATACATTTGACTCACCAATAATGAAATTAGAGGTTTCCGCCACATCTGTAACGCCTTCTCGTTTGCTGACAGCCGGGTCACCGTCTTCATCGCTCGAGATATTCATAAGCTTGAATACGTCTTTTGAATGCTTTATAAGACTATAGGTATTTTCTGAATATTGAGCGATTTTTTTGGACGGAATATTTAGTATATCACTTCCAATCATTTTATAAAAGTTCGCAACCACTGTTTTTTTTATTACCGATTGACTGTCTAAGTTAGTTGAAGTTGGGCGTTTCGTCAATAGGCAACTGCCACTTGAATTATTTAGCTTGATTTCCTTTCCTTGATCTTTACCTGAATCGACGGCGTCCATCAAGTTATCTTCATTTTTAATTTTCACCTCATTACAGTCAACGCTTGTTTGAAATTTAATTGGCGAACTGCTTTTCATACATAAAACCTGCTCAGTGTTTTGTATGAAATCACTATTTCTGTTTCTTTCAATTGTATCTGTGTCAATCACATTTTTATTTGTTTCGTTTATCTTATGATCATTTTGATCTAATTTGTCCGTCTTATTATCTATACTAAAGGCAGTTTTATCTTTTTCGCCTGTGTCATTAGCTATATTAGACTTGACTACTAAGTTTGCATTACTTTTGTCTGTTACACTATCTATATTAAATACATTTTTATTTAAATTACCCGTATTATCAACGATAGTTTTACTTTCGACATTAACATTTGTCTTCTGGGCCATAGTAGAGTCATTATTTTCACTTTTGTTTTTTCTTTCAGGTTTATCATTTGTATTACGTACATTTTCATTGTTTTTGTGTATTTCATTATCTTCATCCGATATACTGTTATTTGAATTCATTCTTTCTAATTCTTCCAAATCAGAGTCATCTTCAAATATAATTCTAAATTTGGTTTTGGCGGGATCTAGACGATTTAATGGTAATTTAGTAACAGCCATATCGGCTGCGACGTCGGATATCAACGTGTTTTTCTTCTTATCTAGTACATCTTTTGGGATACTTTCGCTCGCATTTTCTAGTTTTATCGTAGGAGGTTGACCGATGATTCTTTTACTGTCTGATTTTTCAATAGATTTAGAAGCATTTTCCTGTAGCAGTTGGCTTATAGCCTTATCTAGTAGCTTAGCGTCAATTTGATCACCATTTGTGTTGCGGTCTGAATCCGAATCGCTTGCTATTTCTATGATCTCTCGATCCGATTCGATTATCTCTAGATCGTCATCGCTCCAATCTAAGAGATCGGTCGTCACATCTTTTATTGCTAAAATTAATACACAAACATTCGTTATTTTTCATGTATATCATCATTAATTAGTTATTAACATACGGCATCTAAGAAGAAACCTTAACGGTAAACGGCAGACCTCTGTATATTGATAACTAGATTAATTTTATATTTTTTTAGTACCACTAAAACTACTTTATGAATAATTCCACAATATACAATTATTGTAAAAAAACTGACTAGTGTGACACTTGAAGGACAATTAAAATACACCCTACATCTGGTTCATTAAAATAATTTAATTTTAAAGGATGATTACAAAAAATAATTTATTTTTATAATATTTTTAATTGTTTCGAAAACAGTAGTTTCTGTGAAAAATGAAGACAGGCAAAATTAATTAATTTATACGATTAGTTAGTTATTAGTTTACTTGTTCTATCAATGTTATCTCATTTGCACAACTTTATAACAAATGTTGTCTCTAAGAGATTCCTTTGAGGAATAACTCTGCCTGTGTACATGTGCTTTTTTTCATTACAACTTTTTTTGTTTTTTTTTTCATCGAATATTAAGAGAATAAATAAACAAATAATATGGTCAGGTGCAAAACAACGTAGCCAGAGACTCGTTGCTAGTTAATATTCAAACTCAAACTCAAACTCAAAATATTCTTTATTCAAGTAGACTGTTTACAGTACTTTTGAATCGTCAAATGTTTACAAGAAGTTACCACTGATTCGGAAGTTTGCTCCTACCGAGAAGAACCAGCAAGAAACTCGGCGGCCATTCTTTTTTAAATATATATATTTTTACAATTTGATTGATGGTTACAAATTAATCGTTGCAGCTTGGTGAGTAGCTGACTGCAGTTAAGATATGCTACTATCACTCAAATAATCTTCAATTGTAAAGGCAAGTCTAGATAATGTTGAGGAATTTTATTATAAATACGTGTACCGAGACCGACAAATGATTTTCGCACCTTTTGGAGGCGCAACCTTGGTAAATAACGTTAAAAACAGTACTTACTCGCCTCAGGTGGCAAATCGGTCTTCGAATACTCCGAATACTCCTTTTGTTTCTGAAAAATAAACAAAATTTATCATTTCATTTATTTTCAATTTATGCAGGGTTAAATTTTTCCAATAATTTTTAAAGAATAGAAATAAATTCTTCAGATTAAAATTTTATTTTAAATTATTAAACATCTATATACAAATTTTATAATATAAGTGCATTTTTATGGACTGGACCGTGTGTATAATTATACACATAACCAAGGTAAGTAATTCAATACTTGTGTTATGGATGTCAGACAACTGCTAAATAAATACTTCAATACATATAAATGCCTAGAACCGAAAAGCCAACAAGTTTTTTTTTTTTCAGAAAATTTTGCGCTATCAGTGGGAATCGAACTACGGAGCTGAAGGTAGGGTCCAACTACCTAGTCGAAACCGAAAAAATAATCGAGAGCAGCAACCCGACCCACCTGCAGAGCTAGGTTGGCGTCATTGAAGATAAGCCCGTCCCTAACCAGCTGTCTCCAGGCGGGTAGCGGTGACGTCACTACGCTAGGAAATCTGTGAACGCACACACATCAATAATAATTATAATTTGATACCCAAAACTTGTGTATATACCACCAAAAATAAGACTTTGTGCCGATACCCACAATACTGTTTAAATAAAGGGATATTTTGAATTTGAATTTGATATGTGACTAGAAGGTGGCCGAAAAAGAGATGTCGCATTGTGTCAAGTATGACATGCATATAAAAGAAATAACGCCAGAGTTGACGAATAAGTGTAAGAAATAAGGTATATATACGAAAAGCATAGTACACAATTGAAAATTCTTTAAATGATAAAAATGCTTGGATTTGAAAAATCCTTTCAGCTTCAAACAATACTGCGGTTAAATAATGTAATTTTTTTTTAAAGATTGACAGCCGAGTTTCTTACCGGTTCTTTTTGTAAAGAGCAACGTTCTGAACCAGTTGTAGCTGCATTAAATCTACCTGATCCTTGACGATTCAAAAGTGCTTGTAAAAAGTTTACTTGAATAAAGTTTATTTTGATTTGCTTTGACATGCTTTAAAAAAGTTTGATGGGTTTCTTGGGCTTACTTAGTGAGCTAATTACAAGGCCAATGAAATTATGCAGCAGGGTCACCTCACCACCCCTAGGGGTGGCGGGATACAGGCCACAAGGCAAAGCTCCTTGCCCGGGCTGGTCCTCCCAGTAGTGGTCTGGACGGTGTTCGGGCCTATAGGCCCAGGTCACATAGGTGACCTGAGCGATGTCTGGTTCTGTGGGAGGTCTGGGACTGGTAGTTCCCAGACCACGGTGTTTTGATCAGTGTTATTTTGTTCTCCGATGGTGTTGTCATTGTCAGGTGGTTTTGTCAAGTCCAGCGAATCATGAAATCATGAAGAACTAGAAATACGTGCGGCTTCGCCCGCGTGAAATTCAGTTTTCAGCATGTTATAGTCGCTCGCGTCTCGGCTTGAGACTGTCTCTCTGATACCATACACCGCTTTTTATACCTATTCCCCCCTCTAAACTACAATCAACACCGGTTTGTTACTACCCTCAGTAAAAATTGTTATAAAACGACCTCTTCAACTCAATTTACATGAAACGCTATTAACCTAAACCTTTCAGAGGAATTGCACTACGACATTACGATTACAAACAGACAGACAGCTTTGGGGACTTTATTTTATAATAAGTAGCAGGGTCTTCTCGTTTACTCCCCGGGTGGGGGTAAACGGGGTGCGGGCCTCGAGCAATTCCTCTCTACCCGGGCATCTCCTCGCGGGCACTTAAGCCCGGTATGTGTTCCGGCCGTAGGCCGAGGTCACCTAAGTGACCCAAAGGTGTCGGTATTTGGGCCGTAAGCCCAGGTCACCTAGGTGACCTAATGGATGTCTTGTTCGGTGGGGAGGTCTGGGAGTGGTAGCTCCCAGACCTCGGGGTCAATTTCGGTGGTGTCTCGTCCGGTGGTGTCTTGATCAGGTGGGTGTGTCATGTCCGGTGTATTCGCCCTTTCGCCCGTCGCGTCGTCCTCTTATAATAAGTATAGATGTGGCAAGTGAGTCGCTCGTCGATTACAACAGATGGCGCTGGGTGTCTATTGCGAATGGTGGATGTTTTTTCACTGTTGCGTGTGTTCATTTTTACCTCTTGCCGATGGCGAGCAGCAAAGGATGCGGATGAATTTCTTTCACTCGGAACGCATCCAAAAGACGGCGTCGCGTTAGCTGTCGCAGCTCGTGCCAACGCCGTTGCAGCAACACTAGCGATGCGACACGCCCACTATAAACCACCATTATGTTATGAAAAGTAGTATTCCTAATACAAAAGTAATAATAAAATACGTGTGGCACTCGGAGACTGCCGCGGTAAAGCTATTGCATAGCATTTTTTATCAACTTATGCAATTACAATTATATATTTATTTTATTTTATGACTGGCCCGTTGGCGTTGTGGGTAGTGACCCTGCCTTCAGCCAACATTTTCTATAACAACAAATTGTTGGTTCACACGTTCACTATAACAAACTCGCAATCGTTTAATCCCGCAACCGAAGCATCATCAGGAGATAGACTTCACGACAAAATCATTGCAATTACATTCACATTTAGCATTATATATATTTTTTCTATCTGCTTTATTACTACGCGGATTATAGCAAAATTAATTATATTATTACTTTTGTATTATGGATCTCCGCAAAATAACGTAATTCTATAAATTAAATAAAAAAATCCTAAATTATTGTAATGATAGGATAAAATAATTAATGATGATACTTTGCTAAATTATGATAAAAATTATGCTAAATTATGCGGGGAGCTCGATGATAAAAGTAACTGTAACGCCTGCGTATTTAACTATATTAGGTCTACCTGAAAGATCTGTTTGCTTTTATGAAAAAAAATCCTCCAGAATTCTCTAGAGATATACAGGATTCCTCAAGATGTTTTCCTTCACCGAAAAGCGTGTGATAAATTGCAATTATCAATTAGACACATTAGTGTTAATTGAAAAACTCATTGGTGCCTGCCCAAGCTTTGAGCCCATGATCGTCTCTAGAGTAACACGGTCCCACTGCTGGGCATAGGCCTCCTCTCTCCGTTTCTGGAGAGAAGGATTGGAGCTAAGACTTACCACGCTGCTCCAATACGGATTGGTAGGTTACACATATCTCAAGAATTCTCTAGAGATATGCAGGTTTCCTCACGATGTTTTCCTTCACCAAAAAACGTGTGATAAATTGCAATTATTGGTTCTTCGAGCCTGGGTGTGTATTTGTATTTAAGTATGTATTTAAACTTATATATGTAGTATATCTATACACAGGTATTAAGTTACTTACTTTGGGGATGGACGACCGTGTGTGTAAATGTCCTATATATTTATTTATTTATTTATTTAATTAGACACATAAGTTTTAATAGAAAAATTCATTGGTGCCTGTCCGGGTTTGAGCTCGTGTTCCCCTTTAAGAGTCGCACGATCTTACCGCTGGGCTATCACAGCTTACAACAGTAACAGCAGTTACAACACTTAGCGACTATTTGCTCTAGCATCTTGATGCTACGTACATCGCTGGTACAAGTACCAGCGTACAAAATTGTACGATGATACGAAAATTATGTTGTTTTCGTTTGTAAACATTGTTTAATTTTCCATTGAACATAATTAACAGTAATGCTCACCGGTTGATGTACTCGGTGTGCACATACTTCCACAGTTCCTTGACCTCCCATACCAGGCCGTCCTCGTCAGTCTGTTCACTTTGCGCCTCGCTACTACAAGAAGGATCGTTGGGACCTTCACTTTTAACCTCGCACCTAATGTTAGGCATGTCTTTTTGTTGATTCTTCATAAAACATGCAAATTTGATTTGAGCTTGGGACATCAACATGTAGAGGTGGACCATCGCGCCCATCTCCTGACTGTTTGTGAAGCTATCCTGTGAATGAAACAGTTAAAACGCTGACATACATATTTAAGGACTAAATATGCAACAGATAAACGTTACAAGTTCAGGTTTGCTTCACATTATCATCATCATATCCTGTCCTTATCTCACTCTGTGGGGTCGGCAAAACATGTTGCAAACATGTTATTACATGATTTGCTACGTATTTTACGACCGACCGCATGCCTGACGTCAACTTACCTTAGTCGTGTTTTACAACCCCTCGGTAAGAAAGAGGGTGGTCTATTCTACGCAACCGAATACCACACGGTGGGTCAACTTATCTAAGTCGCCTTTTACGATACCTCGTTAAGCAATGAGGGTGGTCTATTCTACTCAGCGGGATACCACACGGCGGGTCGACTTACGTTAGTCGCCTTTTACGACACCTCGGTAAGCAGTGAGGGTGGTCTATTCTACTCAGCGGGATACCACACGGTGGGTCGACTTACGTTAGTCGCCTTTTACGACACCTCGGTAAGCAATGAGGGTGGCTATTCTACTCAGCGGGATACCACACGGCGGGTCGACTTACGTTAGTCGTCTTTCACTACACCTCGGTAAGCAATGAGGTTGGTATATTCTACTCAGCCGGATACCACACGGCGGGTTGACTTACGTTAGTCGCCTTTTACGACACCTCGGTAAGCAATGAGGTTGATATATTCTACTCAGCCGGATACCACACGGCGGGTCGACTTACGTTAGTCGCCTTATACGACACCTCGGTAAGCAATGAGGTTGGTATATTCTACTCAGTGGATACCACACGGCGGGTTGACTTACGTTAGTCGCCTTTTACGACACCTCGGTAAGCAATGAGGTTGGTCTATTCGACTCAGCGGGATACCACACGGCAGGTCGACTTAGGTTAGTCGGCTTATACGACACCTTCATATACGATTAATTTTACCCCTTTTTTTCAAGTTGCGTTTTTTGTGAGAAAAATTATTATTGGGAGCTCTTTATCATGACCGAAAAAAAATAACGAGCAAAGCTCGGACATCCACGTATCGTATATTAAAAGTTGGAGATCTTATATCGTTAAAAATATCATGTTACTTACGTCGTGAACAACGATGATGCGCAAGTCGTGGAGCAGCGCCATATTGATTAGCCGCCACTCGAGTTGCGAAGGTCGGTGCTGGATACTCGGCCGGTCACCAGAGCTTCTGACCTCGATCATCTTGTGCAGCGACAACTGAAGCATGCGGTTCCTGCGTACATACACTATCACTACTCACGGGCACGTGAGCTATGCTTCGTATAATTGCTCCGCGGGCCTAATTTGTTAGGTCCTCAACTTTTTCACCAACAATTCTCGTAGGTTTACTCACGATGTTTCCTTCACCGAAAAACATGTGATAAATTGTAAATATTAATTAGACACATAAGTTTTAATAGAAAAACTACCAGTTCAAACCCGGGCAGGCACCAATGAGTTTAGAAGCCTGCATATCTTTAGAGAATTCTAGGGATATGTGTAACCTATCAACCCGCATTGGAGCAGCGTGGAAGGTCTTTGCTCAAATCCTTCTCTCCAGTAAACGGAGAGAGGAGGCCTATTCCCAGTAGTGGGATATGAACAGGCCGTTACTTAACTTTTTTACTTTTATATTTAGCAGTTCTATCGCCCATAACACAAGTATTAAGTTACTTACTTTGGGGACGGACTCCTGTGTAAGTGTCCAAAAAAAGGGTCACTTTGTAGGCGGTCGCCTGAGTGTCCAAAAAAAGGGTCGTAAATTCAACGGATGGTTTAGAGCAGGCGACACAGTCGGGAAAGCAGTGTAACACTTGTCCCAATATGAGGAAATAGGTGGAATAGTACTTAATAGGAGGTGACCACCCGTCCCTTACCGAGAGACGTCTGAGAATAGATAGATGACATTGCCAACTTACCATATCTCGTACAGCGTGGGGAAGGGTAGATCATTCTTATCCGCGTATTGCTGCACGGCGTCGCGTCCACGCAGAGCGTCTGCAGGTCGGAGCGATATGGCCACCTCGTCGCGAACGGCACCATATAGATCCCACATGAAGTTTATCATTCGCTTTCGCGTCGCTTGCACGGAACCGTCGTCCATGGACTCCATCTGATCCCCAAGGCACCATAATGTTTAAGCTAACTCTACTCTCTACTCTGAAGATTACAATAACGAAGTTATTAAAAGACACCCAGCATCTATATATATAATAAAAAGAAGCGGCCTGTTACAATCCCACTGCTGGGAATAGGCCTCCTCTCTCCGTTTCTGGAGAGAAGGGTTGGAGCTAAGACCTACCATGCTGCTCCAATGCGGATTGTTAGGTTACACATATCAACAGAATTCTCTAGAGATATGCAGGTTTCCTCACGAAGTTTTCCTTCACCGAAAAGCGTGTGATAAATTGCAATTATCAATTAGACACATGAGTTTTAATAGAAAAACTCATTGGTGCCAGCCCGGGTTTGAACTCGTGTTCGCCTCGAAATAGTCGCACGGTGTCACCGCTGGGCTATCACAGCTCATATATAATAATATATATATATACATATATACATATATAGTTTTAAATACATACTTAAATACATATATAAAACAAATTCTAAATAGGAAATGTTAGTTATCGGCGGGAATGGAACCCGCGACCCGCGGAGCCGAAGACAGGGTCACTGCCAACTGCGCCAAGGGCCAGTCAAAACAATATGTAACATAATATATAAAGTTAGTGTCTATAAGTACTTTCGTTGTAAGATTAGTTGTAGTAGATAACATGTACCAATAAAAGTATTGAAAAAAAAACTCTACTAGCTACGATATGCGTTATTGCATTATCATCATCATCCTCCTGTCCTCCCAACTCTAAGTGGGGTCAGCACAACATGTTACAAAGATGTTGTCACATAACTTGACTGCGTATTTTACGACCGGCCGCCTACCTGGCGTCAACTTACCTTAGTCGTATTTTACAACCCCTCAAAAATAAAGATGGTGGTCTATTCTACTCAACCGGATACCACACGGTGGGTCAACTTACTTAGTCGTCTTGTACGACACCTAGGTAAGAAATGAGGTGGTCTATTCTACTCAGCCGGATATCACACGTTGGGTCAACTTACTTTAGTCGTCTTTTACGACACCTCGGTAAGAAATGAGGGTGGTCTATTCTACTCAACCGGATACCAAACGGTGGGTCGACTTACCTTAGTCGTCTTTCACGACACCTCATTAAGAACTGAGGGTGGTTTATTCTACTCAACCGGATACCACACGGTGGGTCAACTTACTTTAGTCGTCTTGTACAAGACCTCGGTCAGAAATGAGTGGTCTATTCTACTCAACCGGATACCACACAGTGGGTCAACTTACCTTAGTCGTCTTGTACGACACCTCGGTAAGAAATGAGGGTTGTCTATTCTACTCAACCGGATACCCCACGGTGAGTCAACTTACCTTAGTCGTATTTTACGACACCTCGGTAAGAAATGAGGGTGGTCTATTCTACTCAGCCGGATACCACACGGCATGATATATACGCGTTATTGAAATTTGACACAAAACATTTTTTTAATAAGATCACTTTAATACTAAACGTACAATATATACAGCCCACATTACACAAAAATTATAGAGTTAAAAAAATTATAACAAATATAATTTTTTTAAAAGCGTGGTGTACTCGATGCATATTGAAAAAGATGGAACAAAGCCCTACAAAATAGTTTAATACTTATAAATATTGCATAAATAACTATTAAAAATAAAAACAAACAAGCACAATTAAAAAAAATCAGAAGTTTCTCGAAGTGTAAAAGCAGAAGATGACTCGAAATAGTTGTTCGTTAGATCAATTCCTTCATGGAATTGATCTAACAGAGCTGGTTGAGCAGGTTTACCTTAAGAGCCCTGTTGAGGAGGTCGAAAGCTAAATTCAGGTTTCTCAGCCACGCTGGGGCAAGCTCCAAGGCTTCATGACCGCTACCCCCACGTACTAGGGACAAACGCACCAAGCGCCGCATCTGAGGAAAGGTGTAATAAATAGTAAAGTAACGGTTTGTAACTATCTCACTGCTGGGCATCCGCCTCTTCTCTAGTTATTTGGAGATAGGTTAAAGTTAGAATTATGCGGATATCCGGAAATGCGGATTGGTAGGTTACACATATCCCAGGAATTCTTTAGAGATATGTAGGTTCCTCGCGTTGTTTTCCTTCATCGAAAAGCGATATCAATAAGACACATAAGATTAAAAGGAAAAAGTCATTGGTAAAATAGTAATAAACATACCTATGTTGTGTAACCAGAAATCCTAAAATCATTTTTCTGTCTTTGTACACATATTTATAAAAAAAAACTTCTTAAGACTTGCCTTTACATGAGTTCAATAATTATCTTAAAACAGTTAATACATAAAGCTTACTTGTACAGTTGCAGATTATTGATATATACATATTTAAACAGTAGTCTTGCAGTCACCTACGCATCAGGATGCTACATTTCACAAGCAACAGTCAACATAGAACATTGGTTGAAGAAAAAAAGTTTAATCAAAAATACCTTCTGGAGGCACTGCTGCCTGAACCACATTGACTGCCTCTTTGCCATCCGCCAATCATTGATAGAGAGCGCCTCACAGATCTGCTTGAAAGCATGCTTGCGCTCTACCTGTGAAATGAGAATCAAACGTTACAGGAATCAATGATTCAATCAAATCATGATGCACAATTATAATCGTCATTAACTTATGGACTTTCATGGCATCACACCACACTACCTTGTCCCGCTTGGATCCGGCGGCTCCCCATGACTCGTTTCTTGCTAAATCTTCTCTGTAGGAACAGAGCTGTAGTTATCTGAACCAGCAATAGTCAACTCTATTGCGATTCAAAAGCTTAAAGTATAAAAAAGCTTTAAGATTCAAAAGCTTATAGCTTTTTAAAGTTTACTTGAATAAATAATATTTTTAAATTAGGCATAATAATTTACATTTCAATACCCATACCTTGCTGAGTGCCCTATGTACTCGCTGGTACATACATATGATGGGAGACACTAGGTAAGGAAGAAATCATAGTTGAAGACCTAATAAATATACCATTCAAGGATATTATCAGGTTTGTAAATGTGACTGGTATGTTTCAGTAGATAAAAATAATGACATGTTATTACAAAAGTAGTTGCTAATAATTTAAATCAATAGCAAATTCAAATTCAAAATATTCTTTATTCAAGTAAACTTGTTAATAAGTGCTTTTGAATCATCTTTACATTACTGCTGGTTCGGAAAGCTGTTGCTACAGAGAAGAATCAGCAAGAAACTTGATGGTTGCTCTTTTTAAAATAGAAATCTTAAAACTAGTTACATTTAGTTATTACTGTCTTGTACAGGGTAGAAGTGCACCTATATCCACATATTCTTATCATCTAAGTAATCTTTAACAGTATAGTAGGCTTTCTGTATCAGCCTCTTTTTAACAGTGCTTTTAAACTGCTGTAATGACATAGCCAAAATTAATTTCGGAATTTTATTTTAGAATCTTATACCCAAACCAAGCCAGCATTTAAATTAATCAATTATTGCATTCGATAAAATCACAAACCTATGTTTACATATAAGTCATCACCCTTATCCCACTCTAAGTGGGGTCCACACACCATGTTTTAAACATGGTTGTAAATTGATTGGGCTGTATACTTTACAACTTTAGTCGCCCTTTACAACACCTCGATAAGAAATGTGGGTGAGTAGTATAGAAATACTACTCTGCCAGATACCATTACAAAGTGGTATTTTACCACACTGTGGGCTATGTTTACATATAAATTTATAAATAAATTGGAATACATTTAGAAAAATGTTTACCTGCACATCACCCATTTTTTTTTTAACAAAAGCTGAAGGATACATGAGCACTTCATGCTTACTAAACTCTTTTGCAAATTTTTCCATATAATCTATATTGTCCATCAGTGAATGCTCGTCCTTCCATTTCCTTTTCTTCTTCTCCATGATGTATCAGTTCCTCAGTTGGGTGCTAAGTAAAGTATTTATAAAGATATTACCTACAAAAGAAGGTGCAGAACTACTATATTTGATAATAAATTAGAAACTGTCTACCAAATTTTTGGGTGTAAAACTGGAGATATGACCCACATGAATATTTGAAAATACACTTTGAGAAATTTAGTTGGATGTTATTATAATCAACATTTACTGTTATTTAAGGATGTTTGATTAAAAATTGAATTGAATTAAATTGAAAATTAATGTTTACTCTGTTTGCCTGTCTTTTGAATATATCAATGTGTAAAATTCAAATTAACAAAAGTTAGAATTCGCGAAAAGGTTATAAATTTTTCCGAATTATTTATAATAAGAGGAACTATGCTCATATTAGTTCAGCATCTAGGGCAAACCATTTGAAAAAATATAATCTAAATAAAACTCAAATAATGGTCAAATAATTTTAATTTCAAAATAACGCCTTAGTTCTGACAAACACAAGTCTATCAGTATAAGATTTTGTAAAAAGTTTGGACAGTTTTTTGTTCCATTTATAGTATCTATTACTCTAAAAAAGAGGTCACCCTAATAATAATAATATGTACACTGTATGATATAGTTCTTATCACTTTTATGTTCATTGTAAACATGCCTTCATGTTGATAAACCCTCAATTATGTTGTTATTTCCGATTGCCTTATGAAAATCAGGATTTTTAATCCTGTATGATGGCCTGGTATATAAGCTTGAATTGTACCTAATTTCATCAATATTGTTTCAGCAGAATAGCCATGAAAGCATAACAGATAGACAGGCATACTTTCGCATTTATAACATTAGTATTAACTATTTTATATTAATAGAAAAGAAGTGAACAAAATCGAAAAAAGTGTTAAACCAAGTCGATATATGCAGTAATACCTTTTCTGTTTTAATTCAAGCATAGATACCACATGTATGCATAAGTCATATTCTCAAAAACTGTTTCCGTTTATACTGTATTTGGTCAAAAAAATTCATAGCAACTGTTACAAGCAAAAACACCTCGAAGAAATACATTCGCAGAAATAAGTCAACATAGACTAATAAATACATATTACTTTTCTCTATGACTTACACATAAATCCAATATTTAATTAATTTAGTAGTCTATGGTTTTTTATATGGACGTACAATTAAAAGCATAAATAGACGATCGAATATGTTACGATCGAACATTGAATGTCATTCGCTCTCAAAATATATTCGATCCTATAGTGTAAAGTACGCCGTATATTATTAATATTCTTATCATTTCGGTTGGTTCGATTGTTAAACATATTGAACTGCTAGCATCTCGAACAAAACCGATCGTGAATATCTATAGATCGTTGGTTAGGTTATGGAGGTGTGGAGTCTACAATCATCAAACATATTGGATCGTCACATTTGTATAAAATTCGCTGTCTTCTGATTCCTAATCTTCCTCGACGATGAATATAATTTCTTTAAAATTATTTAAGCTTTTGTTGGTAATGGGTTTCTTGCAACAGTTTTGTTCTATTGTAGTTGATAGAACGACAAAACACTGTTTCCACTTCTCTATGGTTTCGACACATGATAATGAATATGCTACTGTATTAATGTATTCTAAGAAATTAAATTACAAATATTTATTTAATTATCTGACTATATGTGGAATTTTTAGATATTGGTTCAGCAAAGTGGCCGCGAAAGTAACAGTTATATAGAGTTTCGCATTTATAAAATTAGAAGCTTATTTATTTTAGGAAATACCCTATTTTACCTTTATTAATAATATCTTGTAATAAATTTATTCAGTTCGTTATATTTCTCATATTTTCACCAGAATTGCGTCGCGAAATCGAGTTACCGCGACGTAAGACGCAAGCAGATTTATCGCCAACTCAAGTGTGTGCTACATAATTTATGTCAAGGGTTCATACAATACTATTTTTTTAATATTGATGCATATCTGCAATGTATAAACAATTTTCCTCTATTAAATAACAATAACGTCTTTTCATGATATATAAATATTTGTTTTAATTTTATAATTTCCGAAAAATAAAAAACTATACGTACCTTTCAATACTTATTGAAAATTCTATCTTGTTTTAATATTAAACAACGTTCAGTGTTATACAACAACAATTTTTTTTGTAAATAAAACAAAAGATATTGTTTAATATCAATTTGTCGTCTACACTATTTCAAAATTATCCTAAGAAAACATAACAATTTGCTTAGTTTATGGCATTACTAGCAACCGACCTCAACTTCTTCTGTATAACGAAAACTAAAAAAATCACAACTGAAAACTGATTTTATTACAAACTGTTGGTTAATATTTTTAGAGATTAGAATTAAAGAATAATTAAACTTCAACAAAAATCTTTATAATTATTAAATCAGTAAAAGTTCTCGGTAAAACAGTAGACCAACAAAGAAGCTATACCATAAACACTAACTATATTTGTACCATTGCGTTAAATTTTTTTTTTACAGTTTTGGCAAACTTTTTGTTTACGGAACTCTAAAAATTCTGTTTTCTTATTCAAACTTGTCCTCGCAAGAAAATGTAACATGATATTGGTGTGAGAAACTGATTTACATAGCAATTTAAACTGTCGTCAATTCCTTTAAAAACATGTTTCAAGATTTATAACGTTACGGAACTTTCTTGCTACGTTATAAAAATTTTTATGTAATAATGAATGCTTACACCCATTATTTAAATAATTTATTAAATTATAAAGGCTTACCAACTAGAAATCATATAGGTTCACAAACTAATTTAAACATTCAACACATCACCTTTCCTATATGTTTCTAAATTGCAGGTACGCACAAACTTACTTAACACTTCAAACAATATTTGATTAGCGACAAAATAATTACCTACTTTAGCAATTATCTTTAGGAAGTTCGGGAGATTACTATATAAATATGTATAAAAAATATGTATCTGAAAACTACAAACTAAATAAACTATTAAAGTAAAATAATATAAAAAAGGTAATAAAGTAAAATTTAAAGGTTTTCCAAAACGCACTCCTTGAAACATTGTAATTCATCAAAATATTTTACAAAAATCATCAATTTTACAAATAGTTTTGATAAAAAATGACATTATAATATAATACCATAATATGTTATTATAAACAAAAGGCTTAACTGCCGTCGAAATAGATGTATTACTGGCAACACTAAAGCACACATATGACATAAATGATAAATGGTCTATACTGCGTCCATCATATTATCAGTCTTTTGACAGCTCACGCTCATTAAGTTTTGTATTGCTTACGTACAAATATCATACAAATAATATTTGTACTTTATGGATGGGTACCGCCCACTTAGTGATGTCACACATAATGGTTACTACGATTATGCCACAGATTAAAAATAATCGGTAGAAATCGATGCTACGAGTATTAAAAGACATTTAATAACATTATATAAAGTTTTACTTTCTTCTTAGTTAATACATGAATACAAATAAAACAATCAGGACATTTTAATTTATTTTATTAGCACGAGTCGTCGGAATGATAATCAACACTAGACTCCTCCGATGAGGAGTCTTCAGTAGCAGTTATTATTAGCTCTTGTGTAGATAATATATTATCAAACGCAATATCACGTTCCCAATCAGAGAATATTACTCTTTTAGTTCTTTCCACCACACTTGCCCAGTTCTCGGCCGTTACGTGGGTGCAAGCATTTTTTAGCAATTGCAACATTTTATTCGCTGTGAATGGGGGGCTTGTATTGCATCTCGCAGCATGCCCTTTTACTTGTGCCCATATAAGTTCTATTGCGTTGTACTGGCAGTGGTATGGAGGAATCCGAAGAACAGTATGGCCATATTCTGCTGCCATTTCATTGATTACATAGCGTTTTGCTCTCTTTTTGGTTTTTAATATTTTTATTAATTCAACTTTTAACATTGAGTCGTCCACATTTTCTCCATTGTCCCGAAGCCAATTAATTATTTCATGCTTTTTATTAGCCTGTGTTGGCATTTTGTCAATTTGACGGGAGTGGTAGTGGTATTTTCAAAAAACTAAGGCAATATTAAATCAAAATGTTGATTTCTATATCTGTTATTAGTTTACGTAGGTTATCATTAATCGAATTACTTAGGTACGTAATTCGATTAATGATAGTAGGTACTATAATCGGAATGGTATCGCATACGAGAATCTTTAGGACATCACTAAATATGTAAATCGTCAATCTGTCAAAAGATGGTTAATATAATGGACAGTGTATAAAATCAATCAACAACAGTCAGTTTATATTTCTGCTTTTCAAAAATTCAAATCTTCTTACCACGTCTTAATAAGCGACCTTGAAACATGTATTATAAAGGTGCCAAAGCTTATAAGCTTGATATATGAGTAATAAAAATACTAATAAATAATAATAGCTATTATTAAAAATGCATTTCGCCTTAAAAAATATTTAATTGTCACTCGTAACAATTGTGGCACAAAATTAACAGGCACCTAAAGCCTAAATTTTAAATCGCGTTTCTTAAAAAAATAGTATATGTAGAAACGTATAAAAATATTTCCTCATAGTCAAGACATTTTTAGTATTTATTATAAAAATAACAAGTATGTACGAGGCAGCCGTACCCTGAGCTGATTTTTTATATGATATATAAGATATAAGACTTGAACGTCGCATGTCATCGATCACATTCTTCAAGTAGTCCATCTAGCCACAGGTGGAACCACTAAGTGGCATATGTCATTTGACGTGTACTGAATTCGTAATCAATCTAATTTAATATCACTACAATGTACGCGTTTCAAATAAAAATATTAGGCTATTTTTGGGATTTCAGGTCATTCAATGATTTATAAAGGCAGATGTTACTTTGTAGAATATCATACAAAAGTAATGTTAGAATTAGACGTTATGATAGAATTACTTTGTTATAATCCGGGTTTTGTTAAGGGAATATATGTAATGTTAAGCGTAAGAAGCAAGCAACGTTCAACGTACTTTAACCATGCAGTATAAGTCACCACACGTATCACAAAACGCTGCCACTAATACAGAAACTCTACAAACACACATTTATATTTTTTTCATTGTTGACAGCAGGGAGGTGAAACTCTTTAACCTCTTAAGTGGTTTATTTCGTTAAACGAGATGCGCTTTTCAGTGGCGAGTTTTGTTATGCGCTAGCGTATATATATGTCTTGGTATAGTGTTATAAAAAAGAAAATAGTATATTTTTGGATCATATTTATTAAGATACTAAGCAAAAGTAATATTTATGATATTTTTATAATCGTCTTAGTCGTTTCGTAATGCATATGTTGACGACGCATATATCCGTCATGGCCACTTAAGAGGTTAAGAAGCACTTTTCAGATCGCCAAGAGCTCTATCTTTTGTTTAGTAAAAAACAAAATTTTAGTTTTATCAGAGTGCTCAATAGATTTCGACAATATTATCAGAAACGAAAGGATAATTACAATAATGTTTAATTGTCATGACAGCTCACTTGGGAACGGTTAGGCTCAAATATCAGATTATCTGGATCGATTCTGTGTCATCAGGCAAGCCAAAATAACTTTTTGTTTTTTTCTCAAATTGCACCTTTTTATATTTTAAATTTTATAAAAATATATCAGGTCAACCAGGTACTTTTATTAAACAGGTCACTGTAAAAATGCACTATGTTACTACTTACTACTTACTACTCGAATAAAATGAAAGCGTTTCTCATCTATATCCAATTTCCATAGATAATACACTTATTATCTATGGTTGACAGTTAAACGGAGAACCCACATGGGGGTCATGTTATATTAGGTCCTTACATATGAAATTGGCGTTTTCTATGGGAGGAACATAAAGTCGTTTTTTTTTTAAATGAAATATATTTAATTAATCAAAGTATGTACCATTGCTATGTATGCACTTTTTCCATCTCATAGGTAGTTCATTGATCCCCTTACTAAAAAAAACTAAAATCAATAAAATCTTTGAAGGCGGTTTGGACTGTCCCATCGGATTTGAATTCTTTTCCTTGCAAGTAGTTATCCAAATTGCGAAAAAAATGGTAATCTGTTGGAGCAAGGTCCGGAGAGTACGGTGGATGTCTAAGACATTCTAATTGAAGCTCCTCTGATTTGGTAGCCGTCTGTTGTGCAGTGTGTGGTCTAGCGTTGTCCTGAAGCAGCAGTGGCCTAGAGCGATTGACCAGCCTCGGTTGTTTAGCAGCTAGCTTTTCCATCATGGTTTGCAGTTGCTGACAATAGATATCTGCCGTAATCGTCTGGCCAGATTTAAGAAAGCTGTAGTGAACGACACCGGCACTAATCCACCAAACACTTACAAGCAACTTTTTTTTTGTCAATTTTCGCTTAGGGCAGGATTTGGCTGGTTCGCCAGGGTTCAGCCATTGCGATGAGCGCTTCCGATTATCGTAGAGGATCCACTTTTCATCACAGGTAATGATTCGATTTAAAATTCCTTCATTATTGTGCCGGTTGAGTAACGTAACGCAGCAGTCGACGCGCGTTTGTCGGTTTGCTTCACTCAATTCATGAGGTACTCACCTTTCAAGCTTTTTCACCTTCCCAATTTGCTTCAAGTGGATTAGAATAGTTTTATCACTAACACCGGAGCCTGCAGCTAACTCGGACGTGGTTTGCGATGGATCCGCTTCCACAATAGCCTTCAATTCTTCATTATCAACTTTGGTCTCCGGCCGTCCACGAGGCTTGTTCTGCAGGTCGAAATTTCCAGAACGAAAACGTTGGAACCAAAAACGCACTGTGTTTTCTTTTGCGACACCGTCACCATACACATCATTAATCCTTCGAGCCGTTTCTGCAGCACTGGTGCCACGGTGGAACTCATACTCGTAAATAACGCGATATTTCATGTTTCCCATTTTGTAAACAGAGTGACACAAAGAAAAAAACAAAAGAAGAAAAAACAAATGAATTAGGGGGTTTGAAACACAAACGCATGAGTAAATAGCTGTATGAATTTGAATTTGGAATTCCTAACCATAAAGGTAATATTTGAGATCAAAGTGGCCAGTACGAGAAAACGCCAATTTCATATGTAAGGACCTAATATGAATGTTGGTCAACTGAACAATTGGGTGAGAAGTCGCCAAAGACTACAGTGTACATATTGAAAAGTCGCTATCAAAAGGGTAATAGGAAACATCGGAATTCAAACAGCACAAGACTCGGAAATGCTTTCAATGAAATATTACCTGACTACGAGAACTAGTTTCACTAGTAATCTTCTTACTACTTTCACCACATTTCACACATTAACGAATTCTCCATAGCGATGCATCTTATCGAACATCCTATTCATCTTATATATAAAATTCTCGTGTCACAATGTTAGTTACCATACTCCTCCGAAACCTTCAACAACTATTATTAAATTTTATATGCATATTCAATATGTCTGAGAATCGGCTACTATCTATTTTTCATTCTCTTAAGTGATAAGGGTCGTCTACCCCTAACGTTATTTTTTTTGGTAAATATTTTTATGTTTTCCAGCATCACAAACAATGGCTCTTCTGAGTTAGAGATCCGAGGACGCATTGGCATGGCAAAGTCGGCAATATATCAGCTGCAGAAAATATGTATCTCGCGTAAAACCAAAATCCTTTGTTCTCCATTTTTCTGTATGCTTCTGAGACATGGACTATAAAATCTGCTGACAGGAAACGCATTGATGCCTTTGAGATGTGGTGCTGGCGTAAAATACTGGGCGTATCTTGGACTGAACACCGGACAAATGCATCAATATTAAAAGACATAGGAGTGACCACCAGGCTCTCAACTACGTGTCTCCGTAGAGTCTTGGAGTTCTTCGGACAAATCGCTACGAAGACTGGAGACAAGCTCGAAAAGCTTATGATCACTGGTTCACTGGATGGAAAAAGAGGAAGAGGCCGCAGTCCAACGCGATGATCCGACCAAATAACGAAGTCACTTTCCTTCCCAGACCACGAAGCCTTACAAGTCGCAGGAGATCACAAGGAAATAACCAAAATAAATACCTTATCCGCGTCTAAGTAATTCTGAGGAGAACGACGCGAGGAGGAGTATTTTTATGTATTATAATGTACACGAGAAGTTCCCTAGAAATAATATATGTGGCAAAACAATGGTTGCCGGGTCAGCTAGTTATCACTATAAAAGCTTTAGAATTAACAACATATTGATAATTTTAAAAAAACTAATTCAATGATAAAGTATGAAGTTGTGTTAAATTAAATTACTTTCTACCATTTCAATTTCTTTACTTCAAAGAGCATAAGAATATTCAACATAATTTTTATTGCAAATTGCTTCGTTTGTTAGGTTTCACCCGCTTGACCCGCTGACGATACTTACTTTGTACTTTTCAATTTATTACAGATTAAAATCGTTTCTTAGTTAAACAACATTAGGGTCCTTTCACAGATAAAAAAAGAAAATTTAATTTGAAAATGATTGCATGACTTAATTTTTTTTGTTTATCTCACGTTTTGTCGATGATTACAAGCCTTAAATCCACGCAATTAATTTATTTATATTATTTTCAAAGATATGATATCAGATAAAAAGCAATATGGATTATTTTACTATAATCGATTAAAAGTGCATTTTTATAGCACGCGTTTATAGTTTAAGGCATTCATTCCACTTAATAAAATTGTGAAATAAGCTCGATTAATACTCCCAATCTAACGGTTGCCCAAATGTCAGGCAAATAAATTTCTGCTTATATATTTTAATTTATTTTATGCAAATATATCATACATTTATTTACTTTTGATTTATTTATTTACTGGCTGCCTATATTTTTTCCTTTATTTTGACGCCCTCAAACAATAACTGAATAATTGCTTATAAAAAAATACGTCGCCTGGTAACGTTATCTTAATACCGAAACATTTTATAATTTTTTTTACGATTATATTATACCTAAGGACTTCAATTATGTGAATATAATAATAAAAAACTATTTTATTGTAGTTTAGTGGATCCCCTAGCACGTTGATTGTTGATATCACTGTCCCACATTATATCTCATAATTAACCGCCATCTGGGATATTGACTTAATAATAATTGTTCATATTGCTATATCAGTTAATGGTTTTATCGCGAAGAGCTTCGACCAACATCTGAAGAGGTTCTCGCTTAGTTGTTGGATCAAGCGTATGATCCAGAAGGCAGTATTCCTTGGTTTTTTCAATTGTTTTCACGTAAATTCCAGTTAGGTCTGACCACCGAAAATATAGGCATCCAAAAAGCGTCCTATATGACCCTGCCGATCATTACGATCGCAAACACAGGTACACAATACACGCACACAGCGTCTTCGCCGTTCCTAGGTCCGAGTTTTTTGTCGGTTGGTCATGGCTTCTCGCCACCTTTCCGACGCCGTAATGACTAATCAAAGTCATGCCATCAGCCCTCCGCTACGCGTCACCCTTAATCGTGGTCCAGCCACACAGGAGACACCCTTAAGACGTTCCCTGACGCTCATAGACCTTCTGCGCTCTGCTCGCATTTCGCAACCTTGACGATGCTTCTGCGTTGGCTCGTCCCACCCGTTGACGCTGTAAAAGTCGTTATGGCTAACAGCATACAGTTAGTTCGAAAAAAATGCTCTAGACGGCACGTATTGCGAAGTTCCTTTCTCTGGAATCCTAACCGCCGGGAGCTTGGGAACTTTCGCCGATACCCGTGGCCCAAGATCTTTTAATTTGTATTGTTTTTTTTTATGAATGAAAATAGAAAATACTGAAAATATATCGTAAATTTGTCTATAAATAAATAGGTAAGTAACTGAAATAATCAAAACTACTATAAATAAATGCTAATATGATGTTATAAGCCGTAAGTACATAATTTATCTATTTTACCATAACTATATTGAAAATATATAACAAAAATTATTATTAATTATAATTTTAGTTTTGGTATCCTGAATTATTTCACCAGGGCGTTGATATATTTTCTAGTCCATATTGGTTCAGATAAAATCTTAAAGATAGTAAGCCCTATAAATCTGTAAGCCCGATAAACATGATGTCGGCTATAACGAGATCGTTTTGTTGTCTTAAAGCGAAGTGGAGTTGATATTCGATGGCACTGAGGCACGTTGTTTAACCAGCTCTTAAGGCAGTGCCCCAGGACTTGCAGCGGACACTCACACAGATATTACTTGTTGCTACATTTATTTATTTTTAAAGTTCTGTTAGGTTTTTTTTTTGTAATTATTGTCGCTGGTAGAGTTTTAAACACCTCAAAATAAATTTTTAATAAATTAATTAATTGAATTAGAAACAAGGAGATTATTACAACCAAAATTATCCACGTACCTCATTGTATCGCGAAACTAAAATGACGTACGGAACAAAGTACGATGAACCGATAGTTATTGTAGTTCTATAAAAGGTCCCTGCTAGATGTTTCTCTTCTGTGAATGTTTGCAATTTTTGTAAACTTTTATTTAAATAATTTATAGAATTAGGCGTTACTTTGTGGAGATCCATAATACAATTTTACACATGTTCAGGGGTAAAGGGTGGGGATGAACCAATTACTATATAACAATACTTGTTTGGATAATGCTTCGCTTTGCGATTTTGTCGTGGAATCTATCACCTGATCATGCTTCGGTTGCGGGACGAAACGATTGTTGAGTTTGTGATAGTGAACGTGTGTAGTGCTTGTGTATTGTGGTGGACGTGGTGGAGGTTTGTGCATGTGTTTTTACGAATCCTGCATGTATCGGGTATAAAAAAAAACGGATGGTCCACTGTACATTTAACACTATATATATTTTCTACTTTTATTTAACTTGTAATTTAAATTCGAGCAACACAGTGACATCAATGGGTCGTGGGTTCGATTCCCGCCAAGGGTCGGCATTTTCTTATATCAATTTGTTGGTTCTTCGACTATAGTGTATTTCAAAATTATATATGTATATTTTTACGTGTTGTCTGTGGCCCAAGTATTAAATAATGGATGTATTTGTGTATTTTAAAATTATATATTAATCAACTGATTAATATACTTGAGTTATACCTATAACTCAAGTCTTAAGTATCTTACTGTATTTAGTGTACTGTACTTAATTATTCCGTAAACGGTGTGACAGACGCCGCAGGCACCGATTGTTCCGTCAAAAGACAATCTTTAAACAACGGTCTTCAGTCTTCGCTTGACAAATATTTGCTATCCCGAACTTTACCAAAACATTGTTGTGTCTATAAATCTATATAAAAAATTGTTAGATGCTGAAAAACTATTCAACTAATTTCAATGAATTTTTCTAAATTATGTTCCTTAGGCTTTCTCATTATATCTTAATGTACGAAAAGTCTATTACTAAAAAAGTCGTAACAATCGTATACAGTATACATTCCACATTACAATAGAGAATACTACGATTTTCGATTTATACCCGAATTTGCAAAATATCGTCTATCAATGTTATTACGTCATGAAACTATTTTGGAACTGAAGAAAGGTTTGCTAAATGAAAACCTGGTTATGGACATTGTCCTTGAGTTTATTAAAAACTTCTTGCTCTTGCAGTAAATAAACTATAATATTAAGCTATACTATAATACTCTTTGGTGAAATAGTAGTCAAGCGCTATTCTTTAATTAATCAATAAAAATTATAAAACAAATACCGTTATCACGTCGTGATAAACTTAAAACTACGGGGTGTATTCTCATCATTTTCTAAGGATAAATCATGTGGACGAAACGTGTGAGAGTGATATTTTACTGACTCACTTAACAGATGAAACATATCGCTTGATACGGAACTTAGCTTACCCCCAAGAAGTGGAGTCGTTATGTTATAACAATCTAGTTAATTTACTCGACGGCCACTTCAAGCCCGAATTGTGTTCGTTCGTGGATAAAGCAAACTTTTATGGAGCGAGCAGACATCCAGGTGAAACCTTGTGAGACTGGGCGACGCGATTAGGAGGTCTTGCAGGTTATTGTGACTTTCGGTACTGCCGTGGAAACGAAGTTAAGGGATCGTTTCGTCCTTGGTCTCGAATCTGAGCCTGAACGCGAGAAACTATTTGGATAGAATCCATCTACGCTTACATTGAGTCGGGCTATCGAATTAGCGGAACAAGCGGAATGTACTAAGCGAGCGAAAGGGTTGCTCCGTGCGAATCACGCGGATCCAATCAAGGCGGAGGCAGTATACCGCGCTAGTCAGTGTTCTCTAATAGATAGAGTGATTCATAAGAATTATATGAGATTATAGTAGGAGTTAGATTATACTTATTCATGAGTTCTTTACACGACGTTATCGACGCGGGAACTGACGGTGTTAACTAATCGGTAAGCGCGATAACTAGTCAGGCTAACCCTATAAAATAAGACGTGAGTATTGTCTGTTTCTACTGATTTACTATGGTTGGAATATGCTATATATATACAAGCTGTGCTTGCGACTTCGCCCGCGTGGAAATCAGTTTGTTAAAAGTGTTGTGTCAAAAAAGTGATTAAACAGACTTTCATTTGGATATAACAGACACAAAAGTAGTTAATGTGATCTAACTATAAGAGACATGCTGTCGCGGACTTTTTTGTGGTACCTTTGTAGATCTACAATTCTATAGTACATTACTTGAGTGTATCTCTGCTAGTTTACGCGGCGCACGCGACTCAATCTCCCAACAGGCGAGTTTTTTTACAACCACGCGACCTCCACAACACAATTTACGTAAAACAGTAATGTACTATGAACTTAGGTTCATACCTTCCGGTAGACTTGTAGTATCTTTTAGCAAAAACCGTACAAAAATCCGTTCCGTAGATTTTAAGAAAATCGATTACATACAGATAGACAGCTTTTAGGGACTTTGTTTTATAATAAGATATATATATATATATATATCTTATATTTGTTATAAATAAAAAAAATTAGTAGAAAATAAATAAATACATCATTTCACTTCCGGTGACTTGTAAAAAAATAAAAAAAATCAGAGTACTATACAATCTTATCGTGGGCGTATCGCGGTAAATCAGCGTGTAGCGGCACAATCGCGACACAGTGGCGGATCTGATTGCCCGTTTATCGCCGACACTAATTACAGATAGATAGTCAATCACTCCATTAAGGGCGACACTCGAAGATAACTAAGGAGAGCTTATTGTGAAATTTGCAAATGCAGTCATAAATTTACCTCAAGCCTACCATTATTACGTGTTAACAATTCAAACACATGAATATCGTACAGAATATGAAAAAAGAAAAGAAATTTTGATACATATACAGGGTTGTACCGACCATACCGACCAAGAGCTGTGATAGCCCAGCGGTGAGACCGTGCGACTCTTTCGAGGGGAACACGAGTTCAAACCCGGGCAGGCACCAATGAGTTTTTCTATTAAAACTTATGTGTCTAATTGATAATTGCAATTTATCACACGCTTTTCGGTGAAGGAAAACATCGTGAGGAAACCTGCATATCTCTAGAGAATTCTAGGGATATGTGTAACCTACCAATCCGCATTGGAGCAGCGTGGTAGGTCTTAGCTCCAATCCTTCTCTCCAAAAACGGAGAGAGGAGGCCTTAGCCCAGCAGTGGGCATAACAACGGGCTGTTACTTTTACCGACCATACGTTAGAGGTGTGTAGGTGATACACCTCAGCACTCCAGATAAAAAAATCAATTAATTCAGAATAGTATTTTAGCCACAGGAGTCATTGTAGGTTTTTTTTTTAAATAAACACGATTTATAGGGATCAACGACATTGCCCTATTATGGCACACGAAATGAAAAATAACCTTGACCCAAAACTAATAGTAATGTTGTGCAGGAGACAAAACAAAAATGTTATTATTTTCTCCTTTTTTTTTAAACAAGTACGTAACGCCAGGTCAGTCAACCATTATTGACAAAGCTAGAATTGAATTAAATTATATTTATTTTCTTCCAAAACACGTTAAAAAAAATTATAATTCAAATTCAAATTATTCTTTATTCATATAAACTTGTAAACAAGTGCTTTTGGATCGTCGACATCTACTGTTGGTTCGGAAAGCTGTTCCTACCGAGAAGAACCAGCTAGAAATTCAGCGGTTGCTCTTTTCAAAGAATAATTCTTATTACTAGTTACATATAGTTATTAATGCGTGTACAGGGTCGAAGAGTAGCTATATCCACGCATTCTTATCGTCTAAGTAATCCTCAATAGTATAGTACGCTTTCTGTATTAGCCTTTTTATATAGTGTTTTAAACTGATGTAATGGTAAAGTTAAAGTAGATTGATTCATTTAATGTCGTATCGTCGATACCACCCTGTACAAGAAAATAAGTGACCTTTTTGTACATTAGGAAAACCCATTTCGGGTCATCGGCGCCCGACGGGGACGAACCCCGGGTATGTCGGACTCTCACTGACTAAAAACCTGATGGCGCTCCACCACGCTACTAGTGGTACGGACTGTTCGACACGGGAATATATGCTATGCTTGATTGTTGAGAATATTTTTATTATAATATTTTTTATAATAAAATACAATTGCAATTAAACTTGTGGTGCTTCCACGGACTCCGAGCCAAGTGGGCGATGATTATGTGTAATCCTCTCTCCTTCCCATTGCCGTCACCGTCCAATCAAAAATCTCCGCGTTAGCGCTGGCGTTCTGATGGCGCTAACACGCACATGGTAATGTTGAGCACATAGCCCGCATCCTCGGCAGCACCAACTCTGTATCTCCGAGAGCGCCACCTCCGGATCTGGATCTTTCTAAACAGTGGCTCTCCCCTTCGCTCATCGATGCATCGAGTGCACTAGATGTATCGACCGCCTCGAAGAAATAAACATCATTCATTTACGCCTCGTTCGTACGGGCGTAATCGTAAAAAATACGTCGGGTTAAAACTCTGCAATAGACGTAATAAGAAGTTTCGTATGGTATATTCGGCTTAACGCTCTACGCCTAACGCCTAAAATGGAACACTGCTCGATAAAAATACGTCGCGTTTTAAAAGCTTTTTCGTGTGGATAGATACTTGGATACCCATTTGTTTCATTTCGACGTATTTTTATCGCACAGTAAAAAAACCTCTCGTGCGTAGGAAGGGTTATATACCTTCGGTTGGGGTAGTTTATGGTCACTAGTTGACCTGTCAGGCATAGGTATATAAATAACTCGTACAATATCGCACGTCGGTATGTGACCGCCCGAAATATTCTCAATATGTATATAAAAAATATCGAAAAATACCAAAAAGGGAAGATCTACCTTTTATACTTTTTCCTTTATTTAATTTAGTTATTTAAGCACATAAAATGTCTAACCATTGTAGCTTCATCAATTATTGTATCATGTATTGTAGCTTATTCAATTATTGATTCGGACTAAAATAAATCATATTTCCCACAAAATATCAAATACTTAAAATATTTTTGTTTCCAACATTTAGTGAGGCTACCTGATGAGTGAGATATTCCGATACAATACACAAAACTTCTAGAAAATATTTTTTATATAGTTAATTTAATCGGTGTTCCAAATATTTCGTTCGTTACGTCTTTCTTATATCCTTAATGCTATTAAATTTATCATATATATATAAAATTCTCGTATCACAATGTTAGTTACCATACTCCTCCGAAAACGTTTTTTATGAAATTTTATACGAATATTCAGTAGCTCTAAGAATCGGCTAAGTATTTTTCATACTTCTAAGTGATAAGTGTTGTCTACCCTTAACATTTTTTTTTGTCAAGTTTCTTTATAATTTACTAGAAATGCCCTAGAAATAATTTACATGGCAAAACAACGTTTGCCGAGTCCGCTAGTGTATTATAATATTTTCAATATTCAGTATAATTAGAAATTTTAGGATCGACAATGAAAATAAAGAAATTATGTTTCAAGAATAAGAAACCGCATTTTTAAGTAATTATGTTCGTAATATCAATAAAGGAAGTTGTGAGTAAATTGGTATATGTGAAGAAGTAAATACTAAATAAAAGAAATCTAAAATCGGTTATTTATATCAAACATATTAATTATAATTTATTTTAAGTATTTGGAATAATAAAGGAGAGAACAATATTCTGTATCGTCTGAAATAAAAAAAACAAATAAAACATAAATTGAGTCATATCCACTTTATTAGATATCATGTATATTATTATAGTAATACTAATTACGGACAATATTTCAATAAATATCTACCTAATATTAAATAAGGCAAACGTGGCAAACGTACTATCAGCCATTTATTGCTTAAACAAAAATCGATTTAAACAAAACTAAAAATTTAAATTAACAAACCTGTAAATTTTTAGGACAAAAATTACATTTATAGTATAAGAAAAAAAGCATTTATTTGTGATTACAATCTTTAAAATACAGTTGCTAATTGCTTCATCTTCGTTCTTAAACTTTGCGCCATACAAAATGGCGTTTTTTGTTATTGTATTTTGATATGCATTTGAATGAATACTTAATTCACTATTGATGGAACTTTTGGTGTGATTAAACTATAAAATACCGTAAATATCAAATTTCATCGTTTTTATGGCTGCTTTTACACTATAATTACCTTAAATCTAAACATAAACGTGAATGTAGTATCTGCCACGTCTGCCGCCCTCGCGCCATACTCCCAGCCTATAGTATGGAGCGAGATTAACCGATTTTAAATTTCAAAAGTTCATTTAAGCAGGGAAGAATTTCAGCCGATGATATGTCAAATTTTATAAAAGAAATCTAAAATCGGTTATTTATATCAAACATATTAATTATAATTAATTTTAAGTCATCCTGTCATCTTTTAAAGTAAGTTGATAGTATTTGGAATAATAAAGGAGAGAACAATATCTTGTATCGTCTGAAATAAAAAAAAAACAAAGTAACGCTGAATGTATATGATGTTTAGGGTTTGTTGTTTGGTCTACTGTGTTTTTCATTCAGCATAAAATTCATATTTGCCCTTTACCATATATCGTAGCAAAATAACTACCATTTCCTTTGTGTTACTACAGAATTTACCTCGATTGATAAAAGAAGAATAAAATGCCACGTTCTAAAAATGTATGATTCTATTAAGGGCTATGTAATTTAAGATTTTCTTCATCGATGAGCCGTGAGAAATTCATCGCATTTCTCTGTGGTTTAATATTTCGTGGCATCATTCTCCTTTATTTTGCAGAGATCAAAACAAGAGTGTCGGATATCTCAAAGAAACCCAATTTTTAATTTTAGGACTTGATACATTTCGAAACAGGTAGTGATATTTAGATAGTTAAGAATAGAAAGATAATTAAGGGCAGTGTACGTTATTGGGTGTGTCGGTACTCCATTATTCTGCGAAGTGAAAAAAAAAATAAAAGAAGAATTGAAAAGTTAGGAATTCCCGCTGCGCCGATCGTTCAGTCCTCTTCAGAAGAAGTGTCCATTGTTTCTGGGGTCCTATTAAAAAAGATTGTATAAAGTTAGATTTGGTGTTTCTTTATTCTTTAAATGTCAATGGCAATCATCATTGCTTCAGAATAGATATGACGATGAAATTGCTTTCAAAGTAAATCTAAATTATGTATATTTCGAATGTTAATTAAATTAAATTAGTTAAATAGATCGTTTAATTTTTATTCTGTAATTCATATGTTTTTAATTTTATTCATATGTATTTTTAATTTAAATCGTTCTTTTTTTTGTAATTTAAATATTTATGTAAAAATGGAGAAACGGTTATTATGTGATGACTTAATTTTTTTTAATTTCTAAGACGTGTTTATTCTTTCTATGGGTACATTTAAAATCGAATATGTATTTTTAAGTTGTACAAACTGAAAGTATATTGAAATTTTACTTTTCTCATCTGTCTTAGAGCTTCTTATATAGTCGTCAAAATATATTACGAGATAACTATATGTTAATGCGATAATATTATTCATTAAATTAATATGCAGCAAAGTTGTTGCCAAAATGTTGAAAAGACTCTAGAACTTTGACTCACATTTTAAGATTAAACTTTTGTTGCTTTATATAAACTGTTTGAAAATGTTATTTCTTTATTGTAATGTATGTATTATAGTATAAGAATAATTAGTAAATACCGTTTGTAATAGGTCCCGAAAGCTCCTTCTTTAACATATGACGTACAATCGCACCGAGGCCGCCATTGGTGCGGGCTATCTCTATCCCTCTCATTCTGTACGCCCTGCGTCTCGTCATCCCTGTCTGTCCCAGTTCCGGCGAACTCCACGAGCTGTTCGCGAACATCGGCTCGCGAGCGCTTTCCGTAACGCCCAGTTAGGAAGAACCTGTACATTATGTACTTTTAATACATATTTACATTTTCATTCCGAAAAACCTATGAGTCTCCGAGTATCCTTAATCAGCCAGAAAGGCGCGGAATTCACACGAGGCAGTTGTCAGTCGAAGGGTAAAAGTTTTAAGGACGTATAGCCAAAAGCTACCAAATTATCGTATAATCAATACCCTACTGTTGTTCAAATTCAAATAAAAATAAAGAATATTTAGATTCTTTATTCATGTAAACTTGTAAACAAGTGCTTTTGCATCGTCAACTCTACAACTGGTTCGGAAAAGTGTTCCTACCCAGGGGAACCAGAAAGAAACTCGACGGTTGCTCTTTTCAATGTATAAATTTTTATCACTCATAACTTTTAGTCATTAGTAAAAAAAGTAAAAAGAATTTCCTGTGTCCATATTTTCACAAGAGCAAACAATATGCATATCTGCATTTTAGATATGCTCTCTAAAGTATGAGTGATGAGTACCGCTCCTTAATCGATAACCATGTTTATTTTAGGTAGCCTCTATTTTTTCATTTCATGTTTGTCAACGAGGAGACTTTGTAATAGCTATTAACATTTTATTATTTATACTTAATTTTGCAAAGCCTAAAGCTATTGATCAATCAGTGTTCAAAGAATTAAACTCCAATCGAATAGAAGTGGGTAGTCTTGGTATTATATTACCCAAGTTCCAAAAGATATTTAAAGAGAAGTCAATATATCTTTTACGTCCACAATAACCGTATAATGATCGTTTTGTTTTAATTTGTATGTAACGACCGTTCGGCGTCGTTTAAATTAATTGCCTCCGTTGTAACGTTGGTCTCGTAGCCGCTGTGCAGCGCTCTACTGTGCACATCTTTGTGAGTAATTAATTGTTATATTATCACGTACGCACAGCTGTCACAGTGCTGTGATATCTCAGTAAAAAGAAACAGGTGTCTAGACGACTTAGCTCTCGTTCGGTGACCTTAGAGTTGGTTAGGTTCTTGAAATTTACTTCTTCGTTTTGAAACTGTATAGGCTATAATGGCAAAGATAAAATTGATTGCAGAATTTTATTATAGAATCTAACACCCAAGCTTTTTACCTGTCGTTCCTCGGTGACAGCATCCGGGGCGATGAGCGGCCGTACCGCGAACTCAGAACGAACGGAGATGCTGACACTGGGTAAATGAAGACGAAATAAAAATATTTCAAAACGATAAACTCCTTATTTAATGCCAGTAGTAAACTTATACAGTCACTATGTTGTTTGAATGCTGATTGGCCACATATCTTTGATATTTTTAGTGGCCTTTCTCCTAAAAAATATCTAGGATATGGGGCCAATCTTATCATCGCATATCTTAGTATCTTCTCTGGCGCTAGTTGTCTTGGTTTGACTATCTGCATTATGTACACTAGACGATTGTTCTACAAATACTGTCAGCGCGTAAAAAAGTAAATGTGCTGTGAATTAAGCCACTTTGTATTTTAAAATTGGGTTCCGTTGATCAGAACCTGCAATGCAAACTTTTAGCTTACTCTCAGCGCGTTTGAAGGAGTCAACGTCAGCGAGCGCAGCGCACAGTAGCGCCACTGCGCACGCGCAGCGCCACATGGCGTCGCCCACTCTGCTGTTCAACTGCCTGTTCGATAAAGAGTATTGTTTTTGGGATAAATTCTTACATAAATAACATAGTCCTAACTTCTGTACTTAGCACTATTTGTCAGTTATTTAGTTCTTTTCCTTTCTATTATATCTGTGAGTAATTCAGTTCTTATACCGACTAATCATATATAAATAAATAACAATGAAAAAATATATCGGACATTTACACGGTCGTCCATCCCCAAAGTAAGTAACTTAATACTTGTGTTATGGGTGACGGACAACTAGTAAATTCACTACATATATAATTTAAAATATATACTCAAATACAAATATACACCCAGGCTCGAAGAATTTGTTTATAGTAAATGTTGGCCCTCAGCGGGAATCGAATCCACGACCCGCGGAGCTGAAGCCAGGGTCGCTACCTACTGCGCCAACGGGTCAGTCAATATTATATATTTAATACTATAAAATACGTATTAAATTATATAAATTACGTATTATATATAATATTATATTATTTATTGTATAAATTATGTATAATTTACTGTTATAAAATATATATCATTTTACAGAAAACATAGCTTTTTAAAATCTATATCTCAAAACCAGTATGTATTATAAACTAAGGCCAATCTACGAGCTGTTGTGGCTCTGTCTTGTTTCGATTTCCCCTCGAAATAAAACTGTATTGACAGTTGAAAAAATTCACCAATCGCCACCAAACTTCACAATATTTTCCGCTGAGTGAATCCAAAGAATCCAATTTTTAAGTACAATTCATGTTGGCTCTTCGATTATGTATAACGACTGGTGTATTTATATTTAAGTATATATTTAAAATTTTATACGTTTGTTATTCCCCCATAATAGTTAGGTTATTTTGGGGATGGATGGCTGTGTGTGTAATTGTCCCATAAATTTTTTATTTATATACGCGGTCGCAACCTTATAACCTTACAAGGAATAAAAAAAATAACCATATGCACTAGATAGACACGATTTTCTAGCTGATACACTACTGTCTGAACGTGCCGAGCAACAACCCTGTAGTTATAGACCTTTCCGGTGTAAATGGGTCAACTAACTTTAGGTACACAAAAATGTTTACCTAAAATACCTTTATAAACAATGTTTATATTTATATATGGCCCCTTGCCACAGCCCGCGGCGCCGTGCAACATACCTACTTATTAGCATAGCGGTCTAATCGCAGGCTTTTCATTTGCAAAACAAATTATCGAAGTTTTAAAATAAACACCCCTTAGGAGAGCGTGGTAAAATATTAAATAGGGCTTGAATGTTTAGTAAACTTTCGCCTGGTTGGTCACACTCATATGAAACAACATCACATAAATATCGATATAATTTAGCCCCATCCGAATAATAAAGTTACATGTTCTACGTATATACATGTATTTTATAAAAATAGGCGTTAATTTTCGGAGGTCCATAACACAAAATGAATGCTTATCTTTCTGCTTAGTGTTTTATAATCCGCAATAAAAGCAAATAGAAAATATTTAGAATGTTTAATGGTACCGGGTACTATACGTTTCTCATACATACACGATTATTACACAGTATATTTTTAGCAATCTAATGTTTGTGCATAAGAACATACATAATTATAAAAGGATTATATAATATTATATAATAAACATAATAGCAACCGACATAAGCTTGCGCTTGCTGCTTTGCACCTTGCATTAGTAAATAAGTCATTTGTGGGTTTGGGTATAAGATTCTATAATAATATGACGTGATCGATTTTATCTTTGCCACTACAGCAGTTTAAAAGCGCTGTTAAAGGGAGGCTGATACAAAGCCTATTATGCTATTGAGGATTGTATAGATGATAAAAATGCGTGGATATAGCTACTCCTCTAGCTTGTACAAGATAGTAATAACTAAATGTAACTAGTTATAAGAATTTCATTTGAAAAGAGCAACCACCGACTTTCTTGCTGGCTCTTCTCGGTAGGAACAGATTTCCGAACCAGTGGTAGATTTTGACTAGTTGTTTACAAGTTTACTTGAATAAAGAATATTTGGAATTTGAATTTGAATTTAAAAATATAAGCACAACCAACCATTTTGTTCTTAAAAAAAATTAAATCCATATTTGACCAGTGTAATGGATCTTAGCGCCATTCAAGAGGTTTAAGCCTAGAAGAAGAATAAAAACGTCTTTTAGTATATTTTGATACTGATGGTCTTCCTTGTCATTTTATAAACTTGATTTAGAGAAGTCGATAAGGTTATACAGAAACTCTATGTTTTATTTAGCTTTATATTAAGTTCGACGTTTCGGCATGGTTATAACTTACACTTCTTATCCGCTATTCCTACTCCTACCCCCAAAGAGTTTATTTTTACGGCACCTACCGCTAAAGCTGATCGGAGCTAATGTCCTCACGTAATTAATTTAACTTAGTAAACCTACGTCTACAAGCTCATTAAAAAGTTTAAAAACAAATACAAAAATAACCATATAATGCCGTGTGGTATTTGGTTCAGTAGAATAGACCACTCTCATTTCTTACCGAGGTGTCGTAAAAGGCGACTAAGGTAAGTCAACCCACTGTGTAGTATCCGGTTGAGTAATAGACCACCCTCTTTCGTACTAAGGTGTCGTAAAATACGTCTAAAATAAGTTGACGTGAGGAAGGCGGCCGATCGTAAAAAACGTAGCCAAACTTGTGACAACATGTAACATGTTGTGCCGACCCCACATAGAGTGGGATAAAGGCAGGAGGATGATGATAATGACAAAAATAATCATATAATTATTTTCATATAATTCATTAAAGAAAACATACGTAAAAAAACGCACAATCTGTTTTCATACTCTATGCAATAGCGCCGATAGTACAGCTTTGATAACGTGCGACTTTTTTAAAGTAGTCACGGGTACACACCCCTGGCAGACACCAATTATATTTTTTGTTAACCTTATGTGTCTAATTGATATTTGCAATTTACCACACGCTATTTATCGAAGGAAAACATCATGATGAAACCTGCATATCTCTAGAGAATTCTGGGGATAGGTGTGATCTACCAATCCACAGTGGAACAGCGTGGTCAGTCTAAGACCCCTACTCTTAAGCAAGCAAGCATCATTAGTAATTACACATATTTCCAAAAAATCGCGGGTAACAGCTAAGTAATTCTCTCATTACTTTTGTATTGTGGTATTCCACGTAGTAACGCCAATTATAAATTATTTATAAAGTATATAAGTATATTATATGTTACGATTAAGTAATTTTTAGAATTGGGCTATACTTTGCGGATATCCATAATACAAAAGTAATAATGAAATGATTTTGCTATAATTCGCGATAAAGTAGGAATTTTGCATGTGTCAGGTAAACGGATACGTAGGCTTTACTTTGAGGAGTTCCATCATAATACAAAAAAGAATGAATTATTTTGCTATGATCTGAAATAAGTTAAATCGCGGATTATAGCAGATAAATCATTATTTTTGTAAGGTGTGTCTAGTAACCCTTTATTAATTACGGTCGCTTCTTAAGTGTAATCATTCTTTTAGTTACGTCATTGACGTTGTTCCTAAAGATGTTTTGTTGAGACGATTTTAAATGTAACATTGCCCGTCAGACATATTCATCAGTCTCGACTCTCATTCGAGAACATCATGGCAAAATGAGTTAGCTAGTTGAGCTAGGGCGATTTAATAGTTTCTAAGCTACCGTATTTCGTACTGCGAAGTAAACGTTTCCCAAGTTTTCCCGATGTAAAAGAAATAAGAAGTACGTACGAAAATCGAAAAAAAATGAATATTTTATTCTATGTATTGATAGCACATTTGTCATTTGGTTATATAGCCGATAATCCATTAATTTTTATTTTCTAGCACTTCCTTCTCTTGCATATGAATGAACTTTAATTATTTTAATAAGTCAGAAACGCCTCTTTGTGTATTTTTTAATGTATTTTCTTCTTTGAATATAAATATAAATACTAGAAAATAGATATAAATTTATGTAACGATAGATCTTATGGTAGGGGAGCCCAAGGGTGGCTCTTTTGCTTTACTCGAGCATGTCAGTAAATTATATTGGGAGAAACCTTTTATTTTATTTATTTTTATTTTTATTTATTTGAAAAATTAACAGCTTAAGCTAGTAAATCATTTCCACATATAAAGTACTTAATTAATAGTACTTTCGGATACAATTTTTAATTAAAAAAAGAACAGGAAAGAATATAGATCAGTAAATTTAACGAAGTATGGGAATCGAGTTAAACCACATTTCAGACATGTGTATACCCTGTAATGCACCCATACTGTACATGAACCCTTAATACAGGGTCGTGCATTGAGGGCAGCCCGTCAGATTAGTAAAAAAAATCGATCCTCAGAAATACTCGAGCCAGTCAGATTAAGACAATATAAGTTAAGTGCAGAACAGTGTATATAACAATAATCTGACAATCTCATCATCTCACCACGATATAAGGAATAAGGCGAGTCACAAAGTTGTAAGAAAAAGCGTTACTTCGAAATACTCGAGTTGAATTTCTTTTTATTTTGAAGAAAATCCTTCAGAAAGGATTACAGAATAATCATAATCTGTCAATTTTCCTGGTGAGATTGAGATTAAACCATAAATAAAGTGTGGAACGTAGAGCTGCTGAGAACTTCGTATTTCCCACTCAGCGTCCCTATTAAATTAGTTTTAATTAATATTATTATTAAGGATACTCCAGAATTAAGTATTTCTCATCATTTCTCCAATGATAAAAAAACGCTAACAATTAAATATAACATGCACTATAACAAAACTACTTCGCTATAATCCGCGCGGGTTAAGCGAATGCATGCAAAGCTAATTAATCCACGACAGAACCGTGATGCAAATGCATTACGATTTTGTCGTGGAGCCTATCCTCCTGCTGATGCTTCAGTTTCGGAGCGAAACGATCGTCGAGGTATTGTTGTGGTGGTGGGTGTGTGTGCTGCTTGTGTGCTTTGTTGCTGGTGGAAGAGCCTTGGGGTACGTGTGGTGGCTTGTCCTGCATGTATAAGGTTCGTAGATTTTGCCTGCTTCATACACATTAGCTTTGCATGCATTCGCTTAACCCGTGCGGATTATAGCGAAGTCGTTTTGTTATAGTGCATGTAATATGGAATTCCGAAAAGTAACGCCTGCTTTTATAAATCAATTAAATATAAGATACTGTTAAATATTTCATAATAATGAACTTCGCTCTGAAACCTTGATAATGTAAACTACTACGAAAAGAGTTCAACGAGCCTCTATTTTTTACCGCTTTTTCCATATTTTCTTATAATATATCTTATACATATATAAAGATATACTAATTGACCGGGAAAACGTTGTTTTGCCATAAAAATTATTTCTAGGGAATCTCTAGAGTACGTTATTAAAAAAAATTGACCAAAAATTAAAATAAAAAAAGTTGAGGGTCGGACGACCCTTATCACTTGGGGGTATGAAAAATTGATACTCAGAGGTACTGAATATGTATATAAAATTTCATAAATATCGGTCACGCCGTTTCGTTTTCGTTACTAACATTGTGACGCGAGAATATTATATAATATATGAGATTTATTTGTATCGAATTTAAAGTCCTAATAAAAATTAATATATATAAATAAAATTAATTTAAAACTGTACAAAGTTCAATCAAATAATTTTTATCTTTATTCTACGTACATTTTCCGCTATCATTATAATATAAATTCGTACACATATTTATAAAACAATATGATAGAGTTCGAATATATAAAATTGTTTAAAAATATTAAAAGAAATCCCGAAATACTAACCGATGATGATTATTGTACTTACCGTTCAGGTCCAACTAACACTTATATGTTTTACAGTTATGTATATATATATGTATATAAATGTATGTATTATCTACAGGTGTACAATTGATGCAGCTGCTGTCGTAGAATGCCGTGCGGCGGCCGCGGTGAGCCCTTTTCAAGGTACGCGCCGCCCACCGCGCTCTACTTTGATAAAATATTTATACGAGAAATGATTGCTCACTTTGCTATCATCTCTGATATATAGAATATACATTATATTCGGTTTAACAGAGCAAAGATTAATACTTAAAAGACACACGGCGCAAGTTAAATGTGTGATATTGAGTATCACACACTTGTCAGTGATAACTGTCTTTCAAATTCAAAATGTTCTTTAATGAACTTGTGCAGCAGTGATAGCCTAGCGGTGAGACCGTGCGACTCTTTCAAGAGGGTCACGGGCTCAGACCCAGGGAATGCACCAATGAATTTTTATGTTCGAACTTATGCGCCTAATTCATAATTGCAATTTATGACACGCTTTTCGATGAAGGAAAACGTCGTGAGGAAATCTGCATATCTCCAGAAAATTCTGCGGAGATATATAACCTACCAAATCGCATTGGAGTAGCGTGATAGGTCTTAGCTCCAACCCTTCTTTCGGAAACGGAGAGAGGAGACCTATACATAGCAGTGGGATAGAAACAGGACGTTTGTTTTTATTTAAATAAACTTTTTCAATTCCTTCTGAATCATCAACTCTACTGCTGGTTTGTAAAATTGCCTCTAGCTAGAAGAAACTGCAGTTGCTCTTTAAAATATAATTTTAATAACAGTGAGCATTACATAATAATTTTTATAAGATTACAACTTAAAACTTCAATATAATTTTTATAATTTTGGGCATTTTTCACCACATGTTTGTTTTATTTTATTTAATTTATCATATTTTTAACATACTATACGTGTATTTGAGCTCAATACAGTTGTCTATATAAACTTTAACTGTGCTAAAGCTCACACACCTCGGTGAATATAAAACGCTTAGAAATGTGAACAAAGCTTTCTCTTCTCGTATTTGTACGTAGATAAATTTGATAACAGAATATTTTTCTTTTCATAATTATAATTTACCCTTAGTAAAAGTTATCTTATCAAGGAAAATATTTATTTATTTTTATTTATGTGCCATCAAAAACATTAGAAGAATATTATTAATAAAAAAAAAGTTTACAAAGGTCAACCATATTTTTTGAACGAGATCTCTGCCAAACGACAGCATACAACATACGAAGTGTAAATATAGTGAGTAAAAATATTTGAGTAAAAAAAAGTAATGATAAAATTATGCCACCATGCTTGTTTGAATAATGCTTTGTTTTGCGATTTTGTCGTGAATCCTATCTCCTAATAATGCTTCGGTTGCGGGGCGAAACGAATGTTGAGTTTGTGATAGTGATCTTGTGTAGTGCTTGTGTATTGTGGTGGCGATGGTGGAGGTTTGTGCATGTGTTTTTGCGAGTCCTGCATGTATCGGGTATGAAAGAACGGATAGTCCACTATACATTAAGCATTATATATATTTTCTATTTACTTTATCGCGGATTATAGCAAAATAATTTTATTATTACTTTTGTATTATGGATCTCCGGAGAGTATTCCCCAATTCTATAAAGCAGTTTGGGTACGCAAATGTCAAAAATTTCATTTCGCTACACTCAATATAACATTTTGTTCATTGTGTTCCTGTCCTTATCCAAATCTAAGTGAGGTCGGCACAACACGTTACTAACATGTTGTCACATGATTTGACGTCGTATTTTACGACCTCTCGGTAAGAAAGAGGGAGGTCTATTCTACTCAGCCGGATACCACACGGTATTTAATTTTGTTTGTGTGTGTATTAAAAATAAACAGTGTCTTACTTTTGTGGCTTTCGTGGAATACAAAGGTTAACTTTTCTTTTTGACAGTCGTCAGCAGCTAACCTTCGAAGTTATATTCAAATAATTTCAGGATTTTGTATATAGAATTGCTGGAATTTTACCAAAACTTAAATTATCTAAAAATATGTCGCCCTCCTCGATAACGGAATGATTATCAAGGAATTGCGCCTTAAAAACCCGAGTATGTAACTTTCTTGAACAATTTCTACTTTTTAATAAGTCTCTAAGTTAATATAGTCATCCAAAATAGAACTCTCTCTTTATCGTGTTATCTGTTATGCGAATTCTATACTGTTAGCACTAACGGCATTCACACGTTCAACGGGCGTGACGGGCGAGCCTATAAGTGTCTTTGAGGGCGATAATAGAGATTGAGGCAGATAATAGAGCCCAGGAACTCTACTCTACTAGCAGCGGGGAACATCTTAAAGGGGGCCCCACGAAACTAGACTCGAGCTGAAAGCGAGTGTGGTGGACTGCCATAATTAACCAACGTCAGGAAAAAAGGAAAAAAATGACGTCGAGCCTCGGCTAACGCCCAGACTGAATGAATATAAATATACGGGACAATAGGGGCTGACCCGTTGGCGTAATTGGCTTCAATCAGCTCTGGGAGTCAACATTTTCGATAAATATTAAAGAAATATTACATATACATATTTTAAAAGGTGTCGTAAAAGATGACTCAGGTAAGTCAACCCGCCGTGAGGTATCCGACTGAGTAGAATAGACCACCCTCTTTCTTACCGACGGGTCGTAAAATACGACTAAGGTTGTCGTCAGGCAGGCGGCCAGTCGCAAAATACACAGCCAAATCATGTGATAACATGTTTATAACATGTTGTGCCGAGCCTACTTATATTGGTATAAGAGGATGATGATATACATATAATCTTAAATAAATATTTAAACGAATAAACCCAGAGTCGAAGAACTATCAAATAGATTTAAGGAAATGTTAAGTCTCGGCGGGAACTGAACCCGCGACCCACGAAGGCAGGGACACTGCGATCTGCGCCAACGGGCCAGGCTGGATTTGTGTACTGTGTGTTTGTGTATACGATCACTTTAGACCGCATAATTATTTATGACTCCTTTTTTAAAAATAAAGGCAATTTTGACGGGAGTCAATCATTGATGATACATATCGCACGTTTAATATTAAAGTGACCGAATTCAAAAAAGTTCTTTATGGTACATTGCGTTAAAACGTAGCGCTATCTCATTCATAACTTCAGCACGAAAACATTAGCTTTTTTAATATTCGTAGCGTATGTCATAGATGCATTGAAATAAGAATTGCAATGTGGCTACCTAAATCAGGCCTAATTTTAAATTCGATCAGTTTAATATTTATTTATTTATTTATTTACTGTACCAAAAATTAAAAATACAGTTAAAAATAAAACAAGGTCAAAGGATTACTTATCTCTATGTGAGATCTCTGCCAGCGACACTTGGTGGTTGGATAATTAGTGGAACCGTAGTTGTTAGTAGTATTAAGCATGCGACATATGTATAGTACGCGGCAATAAATTATGCACATCGAGGCTTAGAGAGAAAAATCGGCTAGATTCTGCTACATAGAGCATTGTGTCTGTCGCACAGACTGACGAACCCGTGCGAAACTCACATACTAACCGAGTGACAGTGACAGCGCTCTACGAAACCAAAATGGCCGGCTGTTTCGTTCTAAACATCGATGTGCATTATTTAATGCCGGTACTACACATTTATTTGAACGATTAGTTCTAACGATCGCCAACACAGAAACACGTAATACACACACACAGCGTCTTCGCCAGCGTCGTGGCTTCTCGCCACCCTTCCGACAACGCAATGACTAATCTAAGTCATACCATGAATCCTCCACTACGCGTCGCCCTAAGCCGTGGTCCGGCCTCATAGGAGGCACCCTTAGGACGACGTACCCCGACTTAAGTAGAGCTTCTGCGCTCTACTCTCTGCATTTCTCAACCTCGACGATGCTTCTGCGCTCGCCCGTCCCACCCGGTGACGCTGTAAAAGCCATTAGGGCTAACAGCATACAGCCAGTTCGAAAAAAAAAACGATTAGTTCAAACTATTACCCACTTAGCTGCTCGGACATGTGCGATAGAATTTTAGTGATACAGATTGGAATGAGTCTCCTACGCAATAATAATTAACGATCTCACATAACAAACAATAATATTATGTCTGCAGGATTATGATACGAGGTGAAAGGTAAGTTTTTTAATGAATATTAATGAGGCCTGTCCTCTGTTAGAACGAGTTTGTGTTGAATTTAATTAATTATTACAATAAGGTATCTGTTGTGACAAAGTTTTGGATTTGCTATTTAATTTGCTTGTGTTTGAGCATGATGCCTCATGATTCTTGTACACCCATGTTGATGTAGACGTCAATCATCATCATCTTTATAAAAGTTTGACTTTTAGAGAAGGCTTCTAACAAGATCGAAATTGTTATGTCAATTTGAAAATTCACCAACCAAATAATTCACTCATTTATTATAAATATTATACCATTTAAAATCATAAAATAAACTTGTCGAATTACTCCAAATCGATATATTCTGGCAATGTTCTATAATAGGTCATACTGGCTTTGTTGAGTTTGTGATAGCGCTTCTGTATTGTGATGGCGGTGGTGCAGGTTTGTACATGTGTTTTTGCGAGTCCTGCATGTATCGGGTATGAAAAAACGGATAGTCAACTATACATTTAGCAATATATATTTTTTCTAGTTTACATTATCGCGGAATATAGCAAAATAATTTTATTATTACTGACATAAAGCTTTATTTGCTACTCAAGTATTTTTTTATTAAAGCACTGGCTGTAGCCAGCCGCAACTTCTGTGGCACAAGGCATCATAATACCCTCAATCATAGACTATTAGATTCATCAGGATCGACATACATTCTCTTAGTTCTTGAAAGCAAATAATGATCAGTGTGTTGATTTATTATATCCTATCTTAGAAAGTACGTTTAACCGTACTTCTTGTATACACTCATTAAAATAAATGGTATCCGGCTGAGTAGAATAGACAACCCTCTTTTTATTAGTAAGAGCTTAGAGCCACTGTTTTATATTATAAACTAGCTGTGCCGAGCGGCTTCGCCCGCGTGGAAATCTGCATGTCACAATAGCATGTCATTATTACTTTTAATTAGTGGTGCAATTGTATTATTGTAACCATTGTTGGTAGTATAATGAATAAATAAATAAAGAAACCCTCATTTTGTACCGAGATGTCGTAAAAGGCGACTAATGTAAGTCGTCGCTCCGTGTGGTATCCGGCTTAGTAGAATAGACCACCCCCATTTCTTGTAAAATACGAGTAAAGAAAGGACCTTACGTAGAGTGGGATAAGGGCAGGAGTATGATGATTAATAATAATTTTAGGAAGAATTTGATTTGCTACTATTTCATCTTTAAATTCACCAATATAGTCTTTTTCTTCAACCTGATGGCTTTTCACCCCTGGATCCAGAACTTCCATTTGCAGAAGTCTACTATTGCTTTGATTTAACGTCATCTACTGAACTTACTTATAAGCGTATTTAACCAATAGTTGAATACCAGACATAAGCAAGAGTAAAAAAATTGTTTACAAAATCGACAGAACTCGTCAATATTTACCGCGGTCATGACAAATCTTGAAAAAGTACAAATATCGAGCGGTGAAAACGTGTAATCTCGAGGCACTCGCCCACAACATACCGCATGGAGTTCAACTGTTAAATCAAAATCCTTTTTTTAAACTTCTTCTTCTTTTTTTGTCAATGGACGTCCTCTACTGAACATAAGTCTCTTCATGGGATCTCCAAAGCACACGATCTTGTCTTGCTTGGATCCAACGGCTCCCAGCGACCTTTTTGAGGTCGTCAGTCCATATTCGAAGGGGGTCTACCAACACTGCGTTTTCCGGTACGGGCTCGCCAATCTAGCACCTTGAGACCCTAACCCCCATCGGTTCTCCACACTATGTGCCCCGCCCATCGCTACTTCAGCTTCGCGGCACGCTGAACTATATCGGTGACTATGGTTCTTCTACGGATCTCCTCATTTCTTTGAACACGTAGAAACATTCCGAGTGTAGGTCGCTCCATCGCCCGCAGAGCGACTCTGAGCCTTCTTATGAGGCGCATAGACAGCGACCACGTTTCAACCTTCATGATCAGAAACATTTTTTTTATACGGAATAAAATAACATGGTTTCTCTTGCTACGTTGCCGCGTGGTATCCGGCGGAATAGAATAGACCACCCTCCTTTCTTACCGAGGTGTCGTAAGAAGCGACTAAGGTAAATGCCGTATGGTATTTACGGTCGTAAAATACGTAGCCAAATCATGTGACAACATGTTTATAACGTGTTGTGCCGACCCCACGTAGAGTGGAATAAGGGCAGCATCATGATGATTAATATTGTATTGGAATAAGGGCAGGAGGATGATGATAAATGAAAATCCTGTTGTGATTATTCCCGAAAAGTCCCAGTAATGATAGCTAACCAAAAGCTTAATTATAAAGTATCATTCACTTGTCTAGGTACGTTGGAGAATAAAGGTACTCGTCTATAGGTTATATAAAAGAGTACCGTTATTTTCCATTCATCCCCTATCTGAGTCTATAGTCTACTCTACGCACTCTACGCTTGTCCCGTCTTAAAAGCCACCAGCGTAATTATTACAGATTTTAATTTAATTACAATCCATTATTCATCAAATTTTAAAATTGGACTCTAAAAATAACTTATATAACTTTTGCACTATTAAACGCTAGTGAAATTTTGCTTTTATACATAAGGAAACATTTTTATTCTTTGACTAACCCAATGTCATTGATAGTGGTTTAAAATGAAACAATAATTGTTTTATTTTATTTATTATACTTATAACATACTGTACGTACATCGTAGCTCAATACAATATTAGGATATGGACATGATGAGATGTGCTTAAGTTACAGTCACACTAAATACATTTACATGTGATCAAAGATTTTTTTTCTTTGGATGTCCCGCATAAGTAACAGAAATAACAACATTTATAATTTACATTTCATATGGCTTAAATCTAACTGTGCTTACACTTACAGGTAACCACAGCCTGCTATGTGTTACATCTATACTTATTATAAAACAAAGTCCTAAAAAGCTGTCTGTTTGTATGTAATCGATTGTCTCAAAATCTAATTTTTTATTAATCGGATTTTTTACGGTTTTCACACAAAGATAGTGCAATACTCGCGTTGGTTTATGTAAATGGTGGTGTAAATGGTAATGGTTTAGGTAAATAGATCATATCAGTATGTAAAAAATTATTATGTAAATTGTGTTAAAGAGATCGCGCAGTTGTTAAAAAACATGCTTGCCCCCTCGACACAGTCCGATGATTTCAAGGCGATTGATTAAATCGACATCCATGTGGTAAAAGTATAAAATAATTGAATTGAAAATTTCTGTGAATATTATATTTTCCACTCTCGATTTGATTTTTCATTGTATATTGATCGATAAATTAAAGAAGAATTTGTACACAACTACTATTTTAGGACGTAAAACGGTAAATGTCTAGTGGGATTCCTTACATCCTAACAAAAATTCTGTCCGAAAAACCAATTGTATTTTATCATCCCATATGCTATAATAGGATTTACTTAACGACCTGTTCTGGAGAAAAAAAACTTAATTTTTTTCAATTTAAAATTCACTAGATGAGTTATTATTCAACTACCTCTTAATCACAAAAACATAAGTTAAAAAATTGTTTCTTATACGTTTTTGCTTCACCTAAAATCCGTGTTTATCCCTTATGAAACTTAAGCCCAGAGCTATCAATGTAAATCGATTGCTCGAATCAAATCAAAATTCGATAGCGACATCGAGCGACCAATGTAGTCACAGGCAAAGTTGACAGTTTTTTGGAGTCACTCACCAATCGCAGTTCGCGTTGCTGTCTAATATAACCGCAGCCTAAAATCTAATAGCATAAGTAGTAGAGATTTTAATTTGATTAAAATTAGTTATTCATCCATAATTATATTATTATGTGCACATAAGAAAACATTTTTATTCTTTGACTAACCCAATGTCATTGATAGTGCAGTTTAAAATTAAACAAGAATTGTTTTATTCTATTTATTGTATTTATAACATACTGTACGTACATTTTAGCTTGATACAATTACCGTATAGACTTGATGAGATGTGCTTAAGTCACAGTCAACTCACCGTTGCATTTAGAAATGTGATCAAAGATTTCTCCTCACGTATTTAGCTGTAGTCAAATATTATTATATCTAAGAACATATGTTACGTATAAGTACACTTACACACGTGCTTATTTAAGGCTATTGTTCAAAAGGAGTTATTTTTACGACAACAGGTACACAGATAAGAAAGCTTTACTGCAATGTTAAACAAACAAAACGTATCATCTTCCTTGATTGTAAAAGTCAAAGTTTTCTTGCTCGTTCTTTGTTCTTAATTTCTTAAATTGAACTGTCTCATCACGGCAGCTACGGTAACGTAGAAACTGAGGAGCTGAAAGTAAGATATATAAGCAATACCTAGTAAAACAACACTTAATCGCAAAATAAAATTATAACCGACAGCATAACTATTTCGGATTGCCTTGTTTATCGCAGTCTCACCAAACTTACTACTGACAAACCTTAAAACTTTATTTGCCATTTAAATATTTTTTAATTAAAGAACTGGCTGTTGCCAGCCGCAACTTGTGTGGCACAAGGCATTATAATACGCTCAATTATTCCCTTTTTCGGATTCATCAAGATCGACATACAATATCTTAGATCTTGAAAGAAATCATGTGACATCTGTAAGAATAACTCGATGATGGCTTTCCACTCCTGGATCCAGGTCTCCCTATGACCTTACTCAGACCCACTCGCTCTACTTATGTTATCATTTGACATCATTCACTGAGATATTAAACTCACTTATAAGGTACATACAAACAATAGTTGTACATCAGATAAGATAAGCAAAAGTAAAGAAAAACGGTTAACGAAATCGACAGAACTAGTCAATATTTACCGCGGTCATGACGGATCTTGAAAAGGTACAAATATCCAGCGGTGAAAACGATACTGGTGTAATCTCGAGGGTTTGCTGAAAGATCGTAAGCTCTTCAGCGAGCACGCCGCCTGGAGACGCGTTCACGAGGCACTCGCCCACGACATACCGCATGGAGTTCAACTGTTAAATCAAAATCCTTTTTTTATATCTTTTTCCTGAACCTACTACCAGCATTAGTAGTGATATTGGTCATCTTTCTCAATGTAATCCTATATCATAACGACGCTACATAAATCAATAGTGTTCCTATACTCTTTTATCCTGGGACGGCCCGTAAGCCAGAGAATAGATACGAAAGCAACTTATATATAAGCAGAAGTAGAAGGTAAGGTATAAAAACCGATGATATTCTTTAAGCATTACGTAGATTTTTTCTATGCGCAGATTATAGCAAAATAATATTATCATTTCTTTTGTAAAAAAAAACATTATGAAACTGATGAATCATTGGTTTATTTTTACCATTTCCGTTATCTTGTAGCATGTTTCGATTATTAACACCGTTTGTGCGATCTCAAAAATAATCCAACACATTGCTAAGACGATGACCACTTTTTCTACAAATAAAACAGTATCTGAAAGTTTTAAAATTGTGAATCAATATGAATATTTGAGATATTTATACTATTTTCATACGACAATAATTATGAACAATTTAATAGAAATAATAATACTAAGTAAACTCTACTTTGACGCACGTAGCTTAATGGTTCGGAATTATTAATCCTATATTAAATTTAACTATGACAGAAAAGAATCCAAAATATCCATGTGGTATCCGGCTGCCTAAAAATACCACCCTCATTTCTTACCGAGGTGTCGTAAAACGCCACTAAGGTAAATCGACCCGCAGTGTGGTATCCGGTTGAGTCTACTAGAATAGACTATCCTTTTTCTTACCGAGGGGTCGTAAAATATAACTACGGTAAGTTGACGTCAGGCAGGTGGCCGGTCGTAAAATACGTAGATGACACGACAACTAATGAACAACGCGATGGTTTAATGTGTGACCCGAAAATGTCGCAGAATTTTATCTTTACCTTGTGTGTTAAGATTAGATAGGAGCATGTACACGCAGCGCATTGTTCGAATCACAGTCGCACCGAACAGTATTAACACAAATGCTCCTTCTTCTTTATTAAATTTCTTTACCAAATCGTACATCGAAAGATACGAATAATTGGCACCTTTTACAGTTTCATATGCTTTTTTGTACACATTATTGTCGTAATCCTCTGAAAGAGCAGCTAAAATTAATTAATTTTTAAACTCCTCACAAGATTCAAACTCAATAAAACTATCATCAAGCCCGCCCCTAAACTTGTCACACCGGATCAAATTCAAAATATTCTTTATTCATGTAAACTTGTAAACAAGTGCTTTTGAATCGTCAACTTTACTGCTGGTTCGGAAAGCTGTTCCTACCGAGAAGAGCCAGCATGAAACTCGGCGGTTGCTCTTTTTAAGATATAAATCCTTAAACCAGTTACATTTTTATTTTTTTATTTTATTTATAATATTTATTCATATTACATGTAACACTTTAAATTTATTTTTTTCATATCCATAAATCTTGCCGACTTGTCTGGATATTGCACATTCCTCTTAACTATTACTCATCTGAATACAAACATAAATAAATTATTACGTTATACATAAAATAAACCAAATCATAACAAAGTATTTTTAATAATAAGTTAGTGCGGGTGTATTATTTTACAATGACAGCGAGCACAACAGAAAAATAATGTTGGAGATAACGATCTCATCGAAAGATACAGGTTGATTCTCATATGTATTTAATAATAGATTGTCATTTTGATTTTAATGTTCTCTGCAGTTTTAAATGTTGCAATTCTACATTTAAGCAATCGTGAGTGTGGGATATTATAAAAGATTTCTCATAAGTTTGGTTATGACTTGAGCATATATGCATAATTTTTTTTTTGCGAATTGATCACCAATCCTACAGGGTAGAAGAGCACCTATATCCACACATCCTTATCATCTAAGTAATCTTCAACAGTATTGTTTCAGCCTCTTTTTAACAGTGTTTTTAAACTGCTGTAATGGCATGGCCAAAGATTTCGGAATTTTTGGATCGTTAAATAAGTAGGTCGCCCGTATTCATTGTTTTTTAATATTGTCTTGAAACACACCCATTTCCGGCCCTACAATGTTTTACTATTACAACTTAATTTGAAAATTATATTTAACTAAAGCAGAAGTCATAATAGGAAGACTTTGATGATTCATGATTGATAAAAGCATCGAAACAGTTTAATAATCAAAATATTGAACAGATGTATCGATCTTTCATCAATAATGATATTGACGAATGATCGATCGTTTTTCAAATCTTAATCCTTTATATAGATTTATTTGTTTAGAAATGAACAATCTTTTTTTTCGGTTTTTCTTTAAAATCAACATTTCATAGACTATAAAAAAAAGTAAAACATCTAAATAGTATACTTCTGAAATGTTAATTTTGATATTATTATCCACAAATTGCACTGCTTAATTTGAGTTTTCTTCATTGCAAATGTGATGGAACAATTTCCCCTTGTGTTATACATATGAATGTGTGTTTAGAATTTTAGGATTATGTGTATGAATGCACTACAGGAGGATCTGATCACTATTTTACTGCAGTACAGTGTCTGATTATCAACAGCGTCTAGGGACACTGTTCTTTGAAAAAATTGACGTGTCTTAGATCTACAGCAGCATAAAGATACCATTAAAAAGGTACCTTGTACCAGTTTGATTATCACGTATGAGACCGATAAAATTGTACGTTTTTAAGACTCCAATTCTGATTTTTTATTAATAATTTTGGAGCATTGAATATAATATTATTTTTATTGTTAGACGTAATCATTTTGCTAATATTATAAATGTCAAACTCAGAATTTTGGATCGTGGAGTCTATTGTGGAATCAATAATCTTACAACGTCTCCCTCACAATTTCTTATTGGCAAGTCAAATATTTATTATTTGAAGATTCTACTAGAAATATTTGCGTGAAATTCAGTGTTTAGCATGTTATAGTCTCGGCATGAGACCGCTTTTTATACCTATTCCCCCCTTTAAATTACAATCGACACCGGTTTGTTACTACCACCACTAAAAATTGTTTTAAGACGACCTCTTCAACTCAATTTACATGAAACCGTTATATGCTATTAACCTAAACTTTTCGGAGGTATTGCATTACCTTTAAGTAAAAACCGTACTAAGATACGTTCAGTAGATTTTGAGAAAATCGATTACATACAGACAGACAGCTTTAGGGACTTTATTTTATAATAAGTAAAGATGTTGTTTTTGGGTGATTTATTTGTTCAATATTAAAAAATCTTATTCTTAATGCTAATAAGTCTTGACTGAGTTGATTAGTTCGTATTGAAGGCAGTCCTTTGCTGAGAGCGGGCCTGATGCAAATATTAAATGCTCTGGTTTCTCAAAGTGTTCTATGCTAACTCCCTGTCAGTCACTTGAAAATTTAATGCAATACTCAAATGTTTTATTTTTAGATTTACTTTTGCTAGATCCGTATACTTACCTTCTGTGTAAGCCAACATATATTATAATAGCAGTCACCCTTTACAAAAATTCAGAAAATATTTTATTATAATCCGCTTGATAATATTTTCACAACTTTTGTATTATGGAACTCCGCAGTAACGTCTAATTCTATAAATCAGTAACCTTTTGGCTAAATAATTGTTTAAAGGATTAAAATATTAAGTCGAAAAATACCCACCTTTCAAGTTAAGTTCGATCGCAATCTCATATAGGGTTTTGTGTATAGCCAACAATGACGAATTCATCATTGACATAAGGCATACGTATTCCAAAGTTATAAATACTTTACAAATACTTGGAAGATACATGAATACAATCACCGTTACAGTTTCCACTAAAAGTAATATATATCTATTAAATTAACACAATCATATTTAAATACATACATTTTAATTTATAGAAATATTTAATTATGAAAATAAATAGATTATAATTATAAACAACAAAAATGAATTTGATTTCGATCGTACAGGAAAAAAGTCTCCGGGCATTGCATTTTGCTAGTCATTGTATATGGAACCAGAACTAGCCCGTTTATAATAGTTCTCATGAAAAACTCAGTCTCCCAGTAATAGTAATAAAGCGCTATGCTTGGAGTTTGTATGATTAAATCTGAAATGGATAGATCTGTACTAAAAAAAATTGCCTAAAGTATCATGCAGTACAAAATACTATAGGTGGCACACGAGTTCGAACATTCAATGGACAGTAAGTTCCCAAGGTGTTCGAATAGCGACCAAAGAGCGTAAAGTATTTAATATAATATTGCAGATTACCTCCGTGTGTTTATTCATATATTGACATTAAACACTACTATATTATATTTGAACATAAATACTCACATCTTCCTTCTACAGCAACCAAACCTATTATTATTGAAAACGCTTGGAGAGCAAAGGGCCAAATAATCATAAGCCATATACAGCTCTCGCCAAATGAATCCTTTGGTATTTTTGTGATATTATTAATAAAATTTATCTGTAAAATTAGATACTTTATACATGCCCATCGAGTAGAGAAATGAAAATTATATGTCAATCAAAATGAAATATTTCCGTTAAACGTAAAAGCAAATAAACACAAAGTGAAAAAAATACAATGGAAATAAAATAACCGTTTGTATCTCCTCGATGGTCCTTATGAATCGTTCCATTCTCTGTGCGCCGTTGCAACCTGCGACGCAAACCACCAGCGACGTGGCGAAAACTTCCAACATTAACGTCAAATACCAAATACGGCTTTGGAACAACTGAGAGACGTAAATCGTATTACTATAATATGTATGTATTCCACCGGCGATGATTGCGAGCGCAGCTAAAAAAATTTTTTTTGATTAAATTTAATGGAAACATTGACACGATGAAATAAGCGAAATAGCTTTGATAAAATACATGTCTTTTCCCTGTTATTGTTAGCAATATGTGGCGATCTACCAGCGTTTTTGTCAATAGCGTTATTGCCGTCCCGCATTTGGGATTCAAGTTTTATATAACGATGTACCGGGGTTTGAAAACTTATTTGCAAACTGGTCATTAATACCGGGATTGGGTTATTAGGTTCATCCAGAACTGCAATTGTACCGATAGGTTTCTTTAAGTTTTTTTGTAATTGAAGTTGGATTGTTTCAGTAATACAGTTATACCGTTTCTTATTCCATTTAGCTAAGTTCAGCGGCTTATGGAACCTTAAATTTAGTTATTTATGAAGTGTTCCACGCAAGAGACACAAAAATGTTGCGACTTTGTTCGCACCGACATGCATGAACAACTGCGCATGCGCATTGCCCATATCGTTTGAAGAAAATAGGTTTGTTTGGGTATTTTGTACATTGTGATTCCGTTCACTTGTTTCGGACAGTAACTGAATAATCAGGTTTGTTTTAAATAGTACGTTCCGTTAACTGGCTCACATATAAACGAAATTGTAACCAAATAACTAAAGTATATGCGTTTTTCAAGACAGCATCCATCCCCTGGCCTTTTTTGATAACTAAGCGATCATATTTGCAAGTGGCAAAGCTGTGATTCGAATCTTACCGATGACAACGTTCAGGACCTTTCCGTACAGGACGCAAGCGGCGGACACAGCGATGCGGTCCTCGCGATTCGTCTGCTCCTCGATACGAATTGGAGCCAGTCCGAAAACGCGCGCTACACGCAGCGCTGCTCGCACGGCGCCGTGCACCCAGCACCCGGCCCGCCACATGCTTAATAGACGCACTGTGACAGCGGGCTATTTACCATATTGATTTTTATATATCGCTAACTAATGACCCATAAATATACAGTGATTTATCGCAATTCAAATCTATATATCGACCTCTATTTTTATGTGGAGGTAGCAAACGCCTGTGACATCTGTTGCGCTATAAAGAAAAATGCGAGATATTTTAAATCCTCGAAGTTCAACATCAATATCAGTAATCATTAATCAACAAAAAAACACTATAATGTATAGAAATAAAATGAACAAATATTTTATAGGACAAGACAATTAATACTGAGTATCGTAAACATAATTCCTTTATTAAACAATAGCAATTCCCCACGGGTTGACTCGCGTACATATCGATCTCGTGGTAGTGGAAAGTCTACTAAGTCGGACTATAGAATTATTTTTGTAAATTAAAAGTTTGGCCCTGGGACTTGTTAATGGTTATGGATAAGGAAGTTTTAACTGGAAATCCAATTCTTTTAAAAGGTGCAGCTATATCCGTGGGTATCGTTGGTATCCTTGGAATAATAGCTAACTCACCAGTTGCTGGCCCCGTTGTAATGATCGCTACAATGAGTTTGTCATGGCATTATTTACTTACAATTCGATTGATTGATATTATTTTAAATTCGTAACATCTTTTGATTGGAATGTCAGATTTTAATAATATTTTACAGGTATAGAAACATTTTGTAATAGAATATCATTTATTTAACTTTTATAATGTAAAAAAGTAGTTATATAGGCATAACCATAATAGATAGACATATCAAATCAAATCAAATCAAAATATTCTTTATTCAAGTAAACTTGTAAACAAGTGCTTTTGAATCGTCAACTTTACTGCTGGTTCGGAAAGCTGTTCCTGCCGAGAAGAGCCAGCAAGAAACTCGGCGGTTGCTCTTTTTAAAATATAAATCTTAGAACTAGTTACATTTATTTATTACTGTCTTGTACAAGGTAGAAGTGCACCTATATCCACACATCCTTATCATCTAAGTAATCTTCAACAGTATAGTAGGCTTTCTGTATCAGCCTCTTTTTAACAGTGTTTTAAAACTGCTGTAATGGCATGACCAAAATTGATTTCGGAATTTTATTATAGAATCTTATACCCATACCCACAAACGATTTACGTACTTTTGCTAGGCGCAAAGCAGGAGTCGCAAGCTTATGTCGGTTCCTACTTTGTCTATTATATACATCACCTATCGTTTTATAATTCTTTATATTTTTATGTACAAAAATTACGTTATTTAAAATATACTGTGAAGCAAATGTTAGAATACCTGTTTCCTTAAACTTCTCTCGCAGGGAATCACGCGGACTTAAATTGTAGATGCCACTTATACACTTATTGCACTTGCACACATATGGTATTGAATCGATCGCGGCAGTCGAGTGCTCCCGCCCCTTCAGCTAAAGCCGATGTTTTCAAGATTATCGATTTAAATCGACATCCCTGCGGTAAGAGTTTTAACGAAATAATATTGAAAATTTCTGTCAAAAATTTTTTTTGATTTTTCGACTCGATTTTTCATTTTATATCGATCGATCTAGTCCACGAGACAAAATTCTAATAAAATTTATAATATTCGTTACAACCCAATAATAGTGAGTTCTTATTACACAAATTTAAGAATTTTTACACTACTACTATAGTAAAACGGTAAATGTTTAATTAATCAAATGAATATAAGGTATATCCTAACAAAAATAATGTTCGAAAAACAAATTGTATTTTATAATCCCAAATACCATAATAGGATATACATATATAAAGTATACAACAAATTTTCTCAAAAAAACTTAATTATTGTCAATTTAAATTCACTCAATGAACACGGCTATTAACTAAAGATATTCTAAAGAAGAGCCATTAACATCTTACCTTTTTAAAGTTTCCCTTTTTTTACTTAAAATATTTCATTTAAATTTGAAGAAATTGCTAATTAAGTTGTGAATGCAAGCACAGTTTTCAACTAATGTGGTTATTAAATTGTTATATGCGTGCATTTTCTTTTGTTCCAAATAACATACATAATATACATCCCCCTGCCCTTATCCCATTCTAAGTGGGGTCGGCACAACATGTTACAACATGTTGTCACATGATTTGGCTACGTATTGTACGACGGGCCGCCTGCCTGACGTCAACTTACCTTAGTCGCCTTTTACGACATCTCGGTCAGAAATGAGGGTGGTCTATTCTATGCAGCCGGATACCACACGGCACATACCTTAGTCACCTCTTACGACACCTCGGTAAGAGAGGAGGGTGGTCACACGGCATTTGTTCCGAATTAATATAATATTATTATTATTCAACTTCCTTTTAAAACAAAAAACACAAGCTAAAACATTTTTTCTTATACGTTTTTGCTTCACCTAAAATCGGAGTTTAATCCCTTACGAAACTTTTGCCCAGAGTATCAATGTAAATCACGCGCGATCGCTTGAAATGAATCAAAATTTGGTAGCGACATCGAGCGACCAGCAGGCCTGCTATCAACTTTTAGAAAACGATTCTATTGCAATGCAATTCAAAGTCGATGCCTGAACTGAATCGCTTTCTTTTCTTACTTTTAATTTTTTTTAACTGAGTTGCATTTGGATGGCACACCTACTATACAAATAAGAGTGAATGCAATACGTTTGCGGTTCAGTGTAGGATTTAATTTGGCAACGACTTAAACTGTGCGTCTTTAACACGTCATGGTATGAAAAAGCAAAATCATTCAGTTTAGGTTTCCAATTGAGTCGCAATAAGCCTGCTGTGTTGACAGTGTATTTGTATCATTCGCTGACAAGTCCAATGTAGCCGCAGCCTAAAAGCAACTAGCGTTAGTAGTAGAGAATTTAATTACAATCTATTACTCAACAAATCTTTAAATTGAAGCCTTAAAATGACTTGTATAATTGTCTTCACTATCAAACGCTATTTAATTTTGTTTTCAGACATAAGGAAAATTTATTACACTTTGATTAAGCCAATTTCATTATTAGTGGCAGTTTAAAATAAAACAACGTTTTATTTTATTTATTATATTTATAACTTACTGTACGTACAATACAATAACCGCATACACTTGATGAGATGTGCTAAAGTCACAGTAACACTCGTCGGTGCATACAATACACTTAGAAATGTGGTCAAAGACTTATTTTCGCGTATTTAGCTGCAGTCAAACATTATTATATCTAAGAACATATGTTACGTATAAATAATTTCTGCATTATGTATACAGAATTGCAATTTGACGTGATGAATCATTATGGCGGAGTGCTTATCGGGATTTTAATGGGAAATATCTTGATGGCGCGTTCACAATTTCTTCATTTATTTTATATGCAATAATGTTCTGTATGATATGTAATAATGTTCATAAAATAATACTTAAAATATGTGTTACAACTCTAAGTCAGTTTTGTTCACATTATTATCTGGCCTATAACATAGTTCGTATTGCTGCGTATAAACACACGCAGAGTGGCTGAGCTAAAAAGTTGCAGGCGGGCCCTGTGGTTTAATATCAGCTAGTTTATGTTAATCACTCTGTGGTTAGATGTCTCTCAGCAATGTTCTGTGCAAAAATACGCCTGCTATATACATCGTGTATGAAGGACACGTCCTTATTTAAGACATTGTTACTCCGAAAGGAATTATTTTACCACAATAGGTACATAGAAAAGAAAGTTTTAATGCAATGTTAAACAAAGAAAACGTATTATCTTTCTTGATTGTAATAAGTCAAGGTGTTTTCGCTCGAAGAAAGAATTTCTTCTTAATTTTTTAAATTGAACTGTCTCATCACGGCAGCTACGGTAACGTAGAAGCTGAGTAGCTGAAAGTAATATAATATTTTAACAATACTGAGTAAAACAGAATTTAATCGCAAAATAATATTATAACCGACAGCACAATTATTTCGGATTGTCCTGTTTATCGCAGCCTCACCAAACTTACCACTGACAACCCTTATACTTTATTTGCCACTTAAAAATTTTTAATTAAAGAACTGGCTGTAGCTAGCTGCAACTTGTGTGGCACAAGGCATCATAATACCCTCAATTATGCCCTTTTGGATTCATCGGGATCGACATACAATATCTTAGTTCTTGAAAGCAAATAATGATCATTGTGGTGATACGAAATAAGTCAATCTCGTATCCCAGAAAGCATTTTAAAGTATGATAATAATAATTAACTTTAGGAAGAATTTGGTCCGATTTGCTTCTGCATCATATTTAAAATTAACTTGATGATGTCTTTCCACACCTGGATCCAGGACTCTTTTTGACCTTACCTAGACCCACTCACTCTACTAACGCTATGATTTGACATCATTCACTGAGATAGTAAACTCACTAATAAGGCACATTGTAACTATCACCTCCTTCAATCGACTTAAAAATATTTAAAATATTTAAACATCGCTAGAGCGCTCGCGCTCAAGCGTCGAAATGCGTAAAACACGCCCGAAGGCGCTAGCACTTTAAACATATATTGGCTCGTGATTCGTCTAAGTGGCTAGGACCCGTACTACGTACCCGTACGGGTAAGGGTACCCGACCCGTATCAGTTTATGTAATATTTATTTGAATATTGAATTTTTTAGCCATCAGAAGGGACTGAAGATTGTGATAATATTAACCCCATGATACATTAAGCCTTTCCGAAGAATAGCTTGAAATATTGGCATCATCCTCAATATTTAAGTTTTTCATTAAGAAAAACATTAAAAGGGATAGGTGGTCAGTAGCTCCTCACCCGCTACCAACGGTGAGCTCCGCCCATATATATGAGCTCCCCCCCATAGGTGGGGTCCCTGTTTATAGTGCGCCTGCGGTGTTAGATAATGGGTTAAACCCATTATTGTCGGAGTGTCAACAAAACCACCGTTGACATAATAGGCACGAGTGCCTGGTATATAATCGAGGACCGAAGCCCAAATAATAAATAGCCAGAGCTATAAAATAAGGCATAAGCCAAAGGCACAAAGCCCGGTAATATTGATACTAAATTACCAATTCTCATATACAGTAGGGCGTATGTCGCCAGCACACATTGCAACGGTGCGTTCCATGGTAAATACCACATACAGTATAATACGTATAAATTCCACATAGTGGAAATCATCTTAAAACTAAATAGCACATGTTGCAAGGCAACTTGTAGCGGTGTGTTCCGCATTTAGATATATAATATAGTATTTGTGTTCCATCGCAGCGGAATAATATTTAATAATAATGTCGTGTGTAAAACATTACATGAATGCCATAAAACTTATAAATACCCAAAACCATATAGTGGATTCACACATAGAGGCACTCGATTACAAGATGCGCACGAAGCTCAACGCACCACCAATACAAGAATAAGCAATGTAAAAAATGTTACGTGGCAAGACACGTAAAGTATAAGGTATGCAGGTCACAGTGTCTAAAGCTAGTCCGCAGCCTTGTTAATAAAGACTCGACCAGCGGCTCTAAAAATAATGGCCATGCTATAATGGTCATTCGTGGTATCATTAACTAAGCTAAGGGGGCGTCCCAAAAAGGACGAGTCATTTGGCAACAAGCAACATTTCCCATGTGAGTGTCACAGCTCTTGTGCAGCCATGGATACATCACACGTTCCATGCGCTACTATGCACAAAGTCCATAGCGATCCATCACTACCGCGGCGTATCACTTCAGCATCGTAGCACAATACGTTGACTAGCTAGGTTACCCATTGTCGCCATTTCAGACGTAAAGGCTAGCTTCCGCAACGCCCAGCAACATTCGGTCGTGGTTCCGTCACTACTGAGAGACTAAGAACAACGTTTCCGATGTCCATTCATCAAACAGTAATATTTCAGCTACCACATTGTACCGGCACTACTTCAAGCGGCCTAAGCGTCCAAAAGTCGAGAAAGGCACACGGCAATGACCGAAATCACCACCGGCCTAACTCAACCCGTATCACAAAGGCACACGCCCTACGTAACTCTGGCTGTGTCAAATCAAAGCCGAATAAAGGCACATCGCAGCAACCGGAGTCAACCACGGGCCTAGACCCAGCCTCAATAAGATGCAGCCTGGAGTAGACTTTTGGGCCAGGCGCACAGCAATGACCGAAATCACTGCCGGCCTAAACCTCAAATCTTCCACCAGTACCCGCCAGAGCATGATTCGGTACAGTGCCAATCACTACTCAGCAAAGTTTCCTCCGCCGAGTAGCATTCAGACACTATAATCGTTCGAGGTGAGGTAAGCGATATAATAATCTCTTACACTCTAATGGCCAAGTCACAATCACAGCCTCTCCAAAGATCGGCACGATCTTGCATCTTGAACCATTATACGAGAGCGGGCACTTAGATGTGTATTTGTTATTAAATTTCGTATTTGAAATAGTAAAACCTCAACTAATATTGCGTATCGGCCCAAGTACACATCTACAATAACATTAGTTCAATAATTTATGTGTCCGTATAGGTCACTTATGCGCTCCGTGTTCCGCCCGCTCTCTTTACTATAGAACGGCGGCTGTCGCGACGTTCGGCCGAAATGATGAAAATTTTACTTTTCCAATTTTTATGTTTTATGGTTAGAGCATCAATTATAGATGCGAAAAAATGTAATTGCGTGACAAACAAACGCTTATTTGCTGAAATATCGAAATTTTAAAAATATTAATTTTGACAAGAATGTAGGGCTGAGACTGTTACAACATACAAACAATAGTTGTAAATCAGATCAGATAAGCAAAAGTAAAGAAAAACGGTTAACGAAATCGACAGAACTAGTCAATATTTACCGCAGTTATGACGGATCTTGAAAAAGTACAAATATCCAGCGGTGAAAACGATACTGGTGTAATCTCGAGGGTCTGCTGAAAGATCGTAAGCTCTTCAGCGAGCACACCGCCCGGGGACGCGTTCACGAGGCACTCGCCCACGATATACCGCATGGAGTTCAACTGTTAAATTAAAATCCTTTTTTTATATTTTTTTCCTAAACCTACTACCAGCATCAGTAGAGATATTGGTCATCTTAATTTGCTCAATGCAATCCTTTATCAAAACGACGCTACATAAATCGATAGTGTTCCTAAACTTTTTATCCTGGGACGACCCGTAAGCCAGAGAATAGATACGAAAGCAACTTATATACAAGCAGAAGTAGAAGGTAAGGTATAAAAACGGGTGATGTACTTTAAGCATTACGTAGACTTTCTCTAATCGCAGATTATAGAAAAATAATATTATCATTACTTTTACTACTTAATGAAACTTTTAAGCCGTTGGTCGATTTTTACCATTTCCGTTATCCTGTAGCATGTTTCGATCATTAACACCGTTTGTGCAATCTCAAAAATAATCCAACATATTGCCATGACGATACCCTCTTTATCTACAAATGAAACAGTAGCTGAAAGTTGTAAAATTGTGAATCAATATGAATATTTGAGATATTTGTACTATTTTCTTACGACGATAGTTATGAATAATTAATTAGAAATAACTATATTAAGTAAACTCTACTTTGACACAGGTAGCCTAATGGTTTAGAATGATTAAGATAATATTGAACTTAACTACAAAACATATAAAAATCACATTGCTTAATCCTGCAAACAGAACGAACTTATATCAGTTAAAGTTTGTACTGTTTTTAGTGATTACGTATTAATATGCATGATCAGTGTATACCTATTACCTATAATCAGTTGCGAATAAACCTTATTGAGTGCACACGTATTAAAGTTGTTTTAATTTGTATAATTCACAAAGATAAGTCAGCTTTAAAATAAATACAATATCGTTGAGCTTGCGTATTTACATTTCAAGTCAAAGTAATCAAATTTTCTCAGATACGTATAACACGACAACTCGCTAATAAAAATGTTGCATAGTTTTAACTTTACCTTGACTATTAAGATGAGACATGAGCACATACATGCAGCGCATTGTTCGAATCACAGTGGCACCGAACAGTATTAATACTAATGCTCCTTCTTCTTTATTAAATTTCCTTATTATATCGTACATTGAAAGATACGAATAATTGGCACCTTTTACAGTTTCATATGCTTTTTTGTACACACTATTGTCGTAATCCTCTGAAAGAGCAACTAAGATTATTAAATTTATAAGTTCCTCAGAAGTTTCAAAAAACTAAATAATTCTATCATCAAGCTCGCCCGTAAACTTATCACACCGGATCGTTTAATAAGTAGGTCGCCCGTGTTCATTGTTTTTAAATATTGTTTTGAAACAAACCGAATTCCGAACAGACAATGTTTTATTATTACGACTTAATTTGAAAACTATATTTAACTAAAGCTGAAGTCATAATAGTAAGACCTTGATGATTGATGATTGATAAAAGCATCGAAACAGTTTAAATAATCAAAATATTGAACAGATATGTCGATCATTCATCAATAATGATATTGACGAATGATCGATCGTTTTTCAAATCTTAATCCTAACTGAGATTAATTGTTTAGAAATGAACAATCTATTTTTTCTTTCAAATTTTTCTTCAAATTCAACATTTATTATCCTATTAAAAAAGTAATACATCTAAATGGTATACTTCTATACTTTTTAATTTTGATATTGTTATCCACAAGTTGCACTACTGCTTAATTTGAGTTTTCTTCATTGCAAATGTGATGGAACAGTTTCCCCTTGTGTTATACATATGAATGACTGACTGAATTTTAAGATTATGATATGTGTATGAATGCACTACAGGAGTGTATTAAACAAATTAATTTTATTATCAGCAGTGGCCCTATTCCTTGAGAAATTTGACGAGTCTTAGATCTACAGCAGCATAAAGGTACCATAATAAAGGTACCTCGTACCACTTTGACTATCACGAATGAGAGCGATAAAATTGTATGTTTTATAGACTCCAATTCTCATTTTTACTAATGCTTTTGGAGCATTGAATATAAATGCGTTTTTATTGTTAACCGCAAGCTGTTTGCTAATATTATAAATGTCAAGCTCAGGAATTTTCGATTGTGGCATCAATGAGAATGTCTCGCTCACAACTTGTTATTAGCAAGTCCAATATTTATTGTATACACTATACTGTATTTATTGTACATACTATGTTGTTTTTGGGTGGTTTTTTTTTTCAAAAGTAAAAAAATTAATAACAAACCGCAGTTGTGACCGAGTTAAGTAGTTCATATCGAAGGCAGTTCTTTGCTGTGAGTGGGCCTGATTCGAATATTAGATGCTCTGTTGTCTCGAAGTATTTATAAGGTAACCCTTACGGTCTTACTTGAAAATTTAATACAATACTCAAATGCTATATTCCTATCTAGTCTTGCTAGATCCATATACTTACTATCTATGTTAACCAAGATAGATTAAAATATTTAAAATCTATAGCAGTCACCCCTCGCAAATATTTTAATATTTTCATTACTTTTGTATCATAAAACTCCGCAAAGTAACGTCTGATTCTATAAATTAGTAATCCTTTGGTAAAATAATTGTTTAACGGATTAATATATTTAATTGAAAAATACCCACCTTTCAAGTTAAGTGCGATCGCAATATCATATAGGGCTTTGTGTATAGCCAACAATGACGAATTTATCATTGACATAAGGCATACGTATTCCAAAGTTATAAATACTTTACAAACACTTGGAAGATACATGAACGCAATTGACGCAACAGTTTCCACTAAAAATAATATTTATCTGTTAAACTAACACAATCATATTTAAATACATACATTTGAATTTATGGAAATATTTAATAATGAAAATAAATAGATCATAATCATAAATAACAAAAAAGAATTTAATTTCGATCGTACAGGAAAAAAGTCTTCGGGCATTGCATTTTGCTAGTAATTGTATATGGAACCAGAACTGGCCCGCTTATAATGGGTCTCATGAAAAGGCTCAGTCTCCCAGTGGGTAGCGCTTGGAGTTTGTATGATCAAATCAGTAACAAATAGAGCTGTATAAAAAAGAAAGTGAAAGTGACTAAAGTATCATATCAAATACTGTGGGTGGCACACGGGTTCGAAGATTCAATGGACAGTAAGTTTCTAAGCTTATCTTATTGGCAGTCCCCCGTGTCCGGCAGTAGACGTATGACACTCAGACACTTTTCAAAAGGAGTCTTAACGAGCGTAAAGTATTTAATATAATACTGCAGATTGACTCCGTATGTTAATCTATATATTGACATTAAAACACTTCTATATTATATTTGAATATAAATACTCACAACTTCCTTTTAAAGCAACAACAACAATTATTAGGGAACTCCCTTGAAGAGCAAACGCCCAAATAATCATAAGCCACACCCAGCGCTCGCCAGTTGAATCCTTTGTTAATTTTGTGAAATTATTCATAAAATTTGTCTGTAAAATATTCAAATGCAAATTCAAAATATTCTTTTTCCAAGTAAACTTATGAACAAGTGCTTTTGAATGGTTTACAGAAGCAGGCGTTACTTTGCGGAATTCCATATTACAGACACTTTAACAGAACTACCTTGCTATAATCCGCACGGGTTCAGCGAATTCATGCAAAGCAAATGTATATGAAACAGGCAAAATTCACGTACCTTACACATGCAGGAAAAGTCACCACATACATCCCAAGGCGCCTCCACCAGCAACAATGCACACAAGCAGTACACACAACCACCACTAAAATCTCGACGATCGTTTCGCCCCCAAACCGAAGCATCATCAGGAGGATAGGTTCCACGACAAAATCGCAATGTATTGTGCTGGTGGAGGCCCCTTGGGATGCATGTAGTGACTTGTCCTGCATGTGTATGGTACGTGAATTTTGCTTGCTTCATACAGATTAGCTTTACATGAATTCGCTTAACCAGTGCGGATTATAGTAAGGTAGTTCTGTTAAAGTGTCTGTAAGTGCTTTTGAATCGACTTCTGGTTCGGAACGCTGTTCCTACCGAGAAGAACCGGCAAGAAACTCGGCAGTTGCTCTTTTCAAAGAATAGTTTTTATTACAAGTCACATATAGTTATTAATGTCTTGTACAGGGTCGAAGAATAGCTATACCCACGCATTCATATCATCTAAGTAAACTTCAATAGTATAGTACGCTTTCTGTATTAGTCTTTTTTAAATAGTGTTTTTAAACTGCTATAATGATAAAGTTAAAGTAGATTGCGGAATTTTATTATAGAATCTTATACCCAAACCCACAAACAACTTATGTACCTTTGTAAGGTGTAAAACAGGAACCGCAACCTTACGTCGGTTCCTACTTTATCTATTATATACATCGCCAATATATTTATAATAATGTATATTCCTATGTACAAAAATTTAATTGCTCAAAATATACTGTGAAGTCAATGTAAGAATACCTGTTTCCTTGAACTTCTTTCTCAGGGAATCGCGCGAATCTAAATTGAAAATGCCACGTATGGCTCTTTTTTGTAGCAAAATTTTTTCAATGTCCGCGTATATACCCCATAACAATATTCTGTAAGACATGATGTTATGGAAGTAAGCAAAATAAACAAGTTTTGCTGTTTTAAAGTCTGTAAACCGTCCTATCTTTCGGACAGCGTAAGCCGCTAAACTAAGTTTCCCAGCGAGAGTTAGTATGTGTGTGCTCCATTGGAGTTTTGAATCCAAGATCACTCCCAAAAGTACAGTTGTTTCTTCTGTTTTAGTGGTACATTACTTATGAAGAGCTTATTTTCGCTGCATTAGGCAGTGCCAATTCTATACATTTTGTTTTGTTTGAGTTCCGTACCAGATTATTTGGCCTGAACCAACTAGCTACTAGCCACAAACCACTGTTTACTTCGTCAATATTTTCGTAATTTCTTTTTACTTTATATATCAAAGATGGTTCATCAGCAAACAGAGTTATATCGCAAATATTATGAACGCAAACAAGATGTTTTATAGTTTATACCCATAGAGTAGAAAAATGGAATATAATATTCACAATCAAAATGAAATATTTGCATTATATGTAAGCAAATTATCAAAAAAGTTAAAAAAATACAATGCAAATATAATAACCGTTTGTATCTCCTTGATAGTCCTTATGAATCGATCCATTCTCTGCGCGCCATCACAACCCGCGACGCAAACCACCAGCGACGTTGCAGATACTTCCAGCATCAACGTCCAATACCAAGTACGGCTTTGGAAGAATTCTGAGACGTGTATGGTATAACTATAATACGTATACAGTCCACCGGCAATGATAGCGAGCGCAGCTAAAACGATTTTTTTTATTATATTTATGAAAATATTGACACGATGAAATAAGCGAAATAGCTATGATAAAATAAATGTATTTTCCATGTATTGTTACGAAAATGCGAAAAGAGTTCCTAATGCACATGTCAAATTGGAAGGGGGCAGTTTACGAGTTTGCGTTAAAAAAGAGTTCGTCTTCTATATAATGACAAAAAATAGTTCGTAATCTATGTCATTGAGTTAAAATTCGCTTGACGCTTATTCTCTGGAACATAACGTTGTTTACGAATCGTCTTCTGTATCCTTGCTACGACTCGCCAACATTCTCGAAATCGGTTCGTTCGATATATAAGCGGTCGTATCGCGCGCTTCGACATTAAGTTTATGAATAACGGTCACGAGTGAATTAGGAAACGAAAATAAAAGTGAAATAATAATGATCTCGGGTTATCAAGCAGTCCAATAGGACTGCAAAGTCACTGTAAGTACTAATTTTGTAGTGAAAATGGTTATTAATACCGGATTTGGTTTATTAAGTTCATCCAGAATCTCAATTACACAAATAGCTAACTTTAAGTTTTTATTTGCATTTGAAGTTTATACCAATATAGTTATACCGTTTCTTATTCCTTTAGTTGAATTCACCGGCTTATCGAACCCTAAATTTAGTTATTTATGAAGTGTTATGCGAAATAGGTAGATTTTGACGATTCAAAAGCACTTGTTTACGAGTTTATTTAAATAAAGAATATTTTAAATTGAATATATACAAAAATGTTGGGAATTTCTTCGCACCAACAACTTAAATGGACAACTGCGCATGCGCATTGCCGATATCGTCTGAAAAAATCGGTTTGTTTGTTTGGTATTTTGTACATTGTGATTTATTCACTTGTTTCGGACAAAAACTAACATAATTCAGATTTGTTTTAAATAGTTCATTCAGTTAACTTTACTTTAGGGTTACTTATAAGCGAAATCGTAACCAAAGTATATGCATTTTTCAACACCGCAACCATCCCCTGGCCTTTTCTGATTACTAAGCGGTCCTATTTGCAAGTGGCAAAGCTGCGGTTCGAGTCTTACCGATGACAACGTTCAGGACCTTTCCGTACAGGACGCAAGCGGCGGACACAGCGATGCGGTCCCCGCGGTTCGTCTGCTCCTCGATACGAACCGGAGCCAGCCCGAGCACGCGCGCCGCACGCAGAGCTGCCCGAAGGGCGCCGTGCACCCAGCACCCGGCCCGCGTCATGCTCGAAAGACGCACTGCGACAACGGGCTATTTACCATATTGATTTTTTTATATCACTAACTAATGATCCATAAATATACAGCGATTTATCACAACTCAAATCTATGTATCGACCTATATTTTTATGTGCAGGTAGCAATCGCTTGTGACTTCTATTGCGCTACAAAGAAAAATGCGTCATATTATAAATTTCAACATTAACGCACATTTTTACAGAATAGAACTTAGTTATAAGACTTTTTTATTATATGCTTTTATAATATAATCAAATAATTATTATAGATAATATTTATTTAATTAATTATTAAAATCTGCGTTTTATTTCATTTAAGTCATTTGATTGTACGGCAAATATCCTTATGTTATCTTTTGTACTAATGGCTGATTTAATAAATTTCATATTATAACGTCGGAAAATGTAGGTGAGATTAGGTTTAAGGATCGCGGGATACCTATATTCACAAATGCTATGTATTATTTTTATTATAGAAAAAAAATACTGTTTATCGATTCTCCACGTCTAAGAAGATCATAATCTTTTAACATTGTTCTAACAAAGACGGTACCGAATCAAGCACTTTTAAACTTCCTGCATAACTCGAGAAAAACCTAATGTGTAATTCTAGTTTTTTTCTAGTTTAATTATAGCTTCATCAATCAAGCCATTTTATAGTTTCACCAATAGTGCTGTAAAAGAACGTTATGTTTATCTATCTTAACTAGATTTTTTGCAATTACAAAAAATGACCATTATCTAGTAAAATGTTTTTCATAAGATCTAACTGCTTATTAATTTTCAGCCAGAAAGACCATAAAATTTGTTATTGAACGAATTTATTATAAATACGAGATCATGGCATTGAAATATTTTTGATTTCTTAAGGTAGTGATGTTTCTCAATGATAATAATGATGATGTTGATAATGGTGGTGGCGATGATGACCTGATGATGATGATGTCCTGCATGATATCTTGCTCATAGGCTTTCTTTTACTTTTTGGTGTTTGTATACAAAATTCATAGCTGAATTTAAGAGAACCGAAAAGTATTTTACAATAAGCGCGTACGTGTAGAAAGAGAAATAGTTTTAAATATGAAAATTTCTTCTTATTACCTATGAATGAAAATACCATCATCGTTAATCCCGATAATTTCAAATAATGAAAGCTAACCAAAAGGTTAATTATAAAAATTATTCACTTAAGTGCGTTGGAAAATAACGGTGCTCCCCCATAACCTTTCGACACCTACTTGATCCCATACTAAATTCTGCGCACTGCATGTCTTTAGCGATGCTTCTACGCTTGTCCCGTCCGCTTAAGTGTGTGGCTTCATTAAACTACGATCTGCGACGCGATGGGTACAGCGAATCGCTCTGAAAACGAGTTCGTTTTAACATTTGGAGTGGAGAGTGGATGTGCTTACAATTCAGACAATTAAAAAAAACCTGCTGAACAGATTGTCATACAGCTTTCTCTACAGAGTGATTCATTAGAAAGAAAAGTTATTTAAAAAAAGGATATTATTGTATTAATAATTATATCTCGACGTTGGCTTCGCTCCGAAACCGAAGCATCATCAGGAGGATAGGACAAAATCGTAATGCATTGTTGCGTGTGCATTGCTGCTGGTGGAGGAGCCTTGGGGTGCGTGTGGTGGCTTGTCCTGCATATGTAAGGTTCGATAATTTTGCCTGCTTCATACACATTAGCTTTGCATGCATTCGCTTACCCGTGCGGATTATAGCGAGGTAGTTTTGTTATAGTGCCGGTTTTCATATCTTTACTTTAAGTCTAGCTAACTCAATCTACTATTCGAATGATTAACAACGGAATTATCCAAAACTTATATATTGGTAATTTATAGAATTAGACGTTACTTTGCGGAAAACCATAATACAAAAGTAATAATAAAATTTATTTTCCTATAATCCGCGATAAATTAAACATGAAATATATATATAATGCTAAATGTAGAGTGGATTATTCGTTTTCATCCCCGAAACATGCAGGATTCGTTAAAACACATGCATAAACCTCCACCACCACCACCACAATACACAAGCACTACGTATGTTCACTGTCACAACCTCAACAATCGTTTCGCCCCGCAACCGAAGCATTATCAGGAAATAGACGCCACGACAAAATCGCAAAGCTTCGGTTGCGGGGCGAAACGAGTGTTGTTGAGTTTGTGATAGTGAACGTGTGTAGTGCTTGTGTATTGTGATGGAAGTGGTGGAGGTTTGTGCATGTGTTTTTACGAATCCTGCACGTATCATGTATGAAAATACGGATAGTCCACTATACATTTAAAACTATATATGTATATTATCTATTTACTGTATCGCGGATTATAGCAAAATAATTTTATTATTACTTTTGTTTTTTACATAAGGAAGCATTTTTAGTCTTTGACTAACCCAATGTCATTGATAGTGGCAGTTTAAAATTAAACAAGAATTGTTTTATTATATTTATTGTATTTATATATAATTAAATCGGAGGTTCCGACCTTTCGAACCGATGTCGGAGCTTCCCTAGTCCTTATAGTCAGCTCTCGGCTTGTTTACCCTCGCAAACGCTTCCGTGCCTTTATTAATATTTTCACTTCTCAAATATTGTATTCAAGTAATTCGTTAGATTCCGTAATGTTACTAAATTTAAATTCTCTCTGTGTAACAAATAAACGTAGTCAAACTATAGTCTACAGTGAAATAGATGTAAACAATTCTCCTCTGAACGTATTTGATAACAATTATAATAAATTTAAAGCACACTTAAAAATAGCTTTATCTAATGTTAATATTAATTTATATATTAACTGTACGGACATTTTAGCTCAATACAATTACCGTATAGACTTGATGAGATATGCTAAAATCACAGACACAATCACCTGTGCACTTAGAAATGTGATCAAAAATTTATCCTCACGTATTTAGCTGTAGTCAAACATTATTATATCTAAGAATACATGTTACGTATAAATAATTTCTGCATTTTGTATCAAGAATTGCAATTGGGATTTAAATTGCAATTTGACGTGATGAATCCGTGATGGCGGAGTACTTATCGGGATTTCACAATTTCTTAATTTATTTTATATGCAATGATAAGTAATATTATACTTATCATTGCATATAAAATAAATTATAACTGTCCATAACATAATACTAAAAATATCTGTTACAGTCATTTTGTTCGCAGTATAGGACTGGCCTATGACATACTTCATATTGCTGCGTATGCACAAGCGCAGAGAGGCCTGAACTAAAAAGTCGCAAGCGTGTGCTGTGGTTTAATATTGGTTACTGTAAGGTAATTACTCTGCGGTAAAATGTCTCTCTACAATGCTCTGTGCAAAAATACATCTGCTATATACATCGTGTATGAAGGACGCGTCCTTATTATAAGTTATTGTTACTCCGAAAGGAATTATTTTACGACAACAGGTACATAGATAAGAAAGCTTTACTGCAATGTTAAAGAAAGCTTTACTGCAATGTCAAAGAAAACGTATCATCATTATTTATTGTAAAAGTCTAAGTTTTCTTGCTCGTCCTTTCTTCTTAATTTCTTAAATTGAACTGTCTTATCACGGCAGCTACGGTAACGTAGAAGCTGAGGAGCTGAAAGTAATATAATATTTTAACAATACTGAGTAAAACAGAAATTTATCGCAAAATAACATTATAACCATCAGCACAACTACTTCAGATTGCCTTGCTTATCGCAGTGTTGCCAAATATACCACTGACAACCCTTAAACCTTTATTTGCCACTTAAGTATTTTTTATTAAAGAACTGGTTGTAGCCAGCCGCAACTTGTGTGGCACAAGGCATCGTAATATCCTTAATTATGCCCATTTTGATTCATCGAGATCGACATACATTATCTTATTTTTGAAAGCAAATAATGATCATTGTGGTGATTGACTTATCTCGTATCCCGGAAAGTACGACAATTAAAGTATGACAATAATAATTAACTTTTGGAAGATTTTGGTCCGATTTGCTACTGTATCATCTTTAAAGTTAACTTAATAATGTCTTTCCACTCCTGGATCCAGGACTTCTTGTGTCCTTTCTTAGATCCACTCACTCTTCTAACGCTATGATTTGACATCATTCACTGACATAGTAAACTCACTTATAAGGCACATACAAACAATAGTTGTACATCAGATCAGATAAGCAAAAGTAAAGAAAAACGGTTAACGAAATCGACAGAACTAGTCAATATTTACCGCGGTCATGACGGATCTTGAAAAGGTACAAATATCGAGCGGTGAAAACGACACTGATGTAATCTCAAGGGTTTTTTGAAAGATCGTAAGCTCTTCAGCGAGCACGCCGCCTGGGGACGCGTTCACGAGGCACTCGCCCACGACATACCGCATGGAGTTCAACTGTTAAATTAAACCTTTTTTTAACCTTTTTCCTGGACTTATTACCAGCATTAGACATCGTATCTTGCTCAAGGCAATCTTATATCATAACGACGCTACATAAATCCTATACTTTTTTATCCTGGGACGTCCCGTAAGCCAGAGAATAGATACGAAAGTTAAATGTAAAATGTACAACTTAAATGATTTATAGAATCAGGCGTTACCTGGCGTTTTCTGTAAAACAGAAGTATAAGGTAAGATATAAAAACATTTTACAAACAAGGATTTTCTCTAATCGTAGATTATAGAAAAATAATATTATCATTACTTTTGTAAAAAAAACTACTTAATGAAACTTTTAAATCATTGGTCTATTTTTACCCTTTCCGTTATCCTGTAGCATGTTTCGATCATTAATAACGTTTGTGCGATCTCAAAAATAATCCAACATATTGTCATGACGAAACCGTCTTTTTGTACAAATGAAAGAGTAGCTGAAAGTTTTAAAATTGTGAATCAATATGAATATTTGAGATATTACAACTATTTTCCTAAGACAATTATTATAAATATTTTAATAGAAATAACAATAACAAGTAATCTCCACTTCGACGCAGGTAGGTTTAGAATGATTAATTTAATATTAAACTTAACTACGAAACATCCAAAAATCACATTGCCTAATCCTGCAAAACGAAGACTTTATAATTTAATTTATATCAGATAAAGTTTGTACTAGTTTGTAAAAGAAATAGAAAAAAGGAAAGGTAACTTTACAATAAATACAATATCTTTGAGCTTGAGCTTTGCGTATTTCAATTTCAAGCGAAAGAGGATGCATCAAAATTAACTCAGATACGTATAACACATATAACACATACAAGCTGTGATAGCCTAGCGGTGAGACCGTGCGACTCTCTAGAGACGACATAGGTTCAAACCCCGGGAAGGCACCAATGAGTTTTTCTATTAAAACTTATGTGTCTAATTGATAATTGCAGTTTATCACACGCTTTTCGGTGAAGGAAAACATCGTGAGGAAACCTGCATATCTCTAGAGAATTCAAGGGATATGTGTAACCTACCAATCCCCATTGGAGCAGCGTGGTAGGTCTTAGCTCCAATCCTTCTCTCCAAAAACGGAGAGAGGAGGCCTTAGCCCAGCAGTGGGCATAGTAAGAGGCTATTACTTTACTTTTTTACTTTACGTATAACACGACAACTCGCTAATGAACAACGCGATGGTTCTATGTGTAACCTGAAAATACCAGGGTTTTTACTTTACCTTGTATATTTAAATAAGACAGAAGCATGTACACGCAGCGCATTGTTCGAATCACAGTCGCACCGAACAGTATCAACACTAATGCTCCTTCTTCTTTATTAAATTTCTTTACCAAATCGTACATCGAAAGATACGAATAATTGGCACCTTTTACAGTTTCATATGCTTTTTTGTACACACTATTGTCATAATCCTCTGAAAGAGCAACTAAGATTATTAAATCTATAAGTTCCTCAGAAGTTTCAAAAAACTCAATACTTCTATAATCATCAAGCGCGCCCCTAAACTTGTCAGATCGGATCGCTAAATAAGTAGGTCACCCATATTTATAGTTTTTAAATATTGTTTTGAAAGAGACCCATTTCCGGACATACAGTGTTTTACTATTAAGACTTAATTTGAAAACTATATTGAACTAAAGCCGAAGTCGTAATAGTAAGACTTTGATGATTGATAATTGCTAAAAGTATCGAAACAATTTAATATTCAAAATAGGTGCGTCGATTATTCGTCAATATCATGGTTTTACAATTCTTAACCCTAACTGTGATTTAGTTGTTTAGAAATGAACAATCTATTTTTTCTTTCAAATTTTTCTTCAAATTCAACATTTCATAGACTATAAAAAATAAATACATCTAAATGGTTAACTTCTGAAGTTTTTAATTTTGATATTGTTATCCACAAATTGCACTACTGCTTAATTTGAGTTTTATTCATTGCAAATGTGATGTGAATTTTTGATATGTGTATGAATGCACTACAGGCGTGTATTAAACAAATATTTTATTGCAGTAGTGTCTGATTATCAACAGTGTTCCTATTCTTTGAAAAATTTGACGAGTCTTAGATCTACAGCAGCATTAAAAGTACCATAATAAAGGTACCTCGTACCACTTTGATTATCACATATGATAGCGATAAAATTGTATGTTTTATGGACTCCAATTCTGATTTTTAATGAGAATGTCTCGCTCACAACCTGTTTAAGCAAGTCAAATATTTATTGTTTACATATCCTATGTTCTTTTTGGGTGATTGATATTTGACAAAAGTAATTTTTTTTATAACAATGCGCAAGTTATGACTGAGTTGAGTAGTTTATATCAAAGCAGTTCTTTGCTGCCAGTGGGCCTGATGCGAATATTGCTCTGGTGTCTCGAAGTATTTATAAGCTAACTCCCTGTCAGTCACTTGAAAATTTAATGCAATCTCTCTGTAGTCGGTCCCTCATTACTGAGGATCGTGATCACCGTCATGTTGTTACTTAACTTGGTGGCGTAAAATCTTTCCACTGGTTCCTATCACCGGCCATATGAACAGCGTCGTGAAAATTGAGAGCACCGGTGGCATTCAGCTGGTCGGACCATCTGGTTGGGGATCTTCCTCGTGACCTTTTACCTTCCACGTTCCCAACCACTATAAGTTTTTCTAAACTCTCATCTCCACGGCGTGCAATATGGCCAAAATAGCCAAGGATGCGTTGAAGGCATATGGTTGAAAGGCGTGTATGCAGTTTGAGTAATGACAAAATTGATGCATTTGTGCGTTTGGCCGTCCATGGGATACGGAGCATTCGCCACCAACACCACATTTCAAATGCATCAATTCATCGTCTCTCTCTTGTTTGAATAGTCCAAGTTTCTACACCGTCTAAGAAAATTGGGAATATAAGTGTTTGCACCAGGCGCAGTTTGGTCCTATTTAAAATGTTGCGGTTTTTCCATATGTTAGCTAATCTAGTAGTTACATCCTTGGCTATCGCTATTCTTCGTTTAATCTCAGAAACACAACTTCCATCATTAGAGATAAGAGATCAAATGTTATATTTCTATCTTGTCTTGCTAGATCCGTATATTTACTATCTGTGTAACCAAGATATATTAAAATATTTAAAAATTTTAGCAGTTAAACTGTACTACGCAAAGTAACGCTTCATTCTATAAATTAGTAATTCTTTGGTAAAATAATTGCTTAAAGCATAAGAATAAAATAATTAATTGAAAAATACCCACCTTTCAAGTTAAGTTCGATCGCAACCTCATATAGGGCTTTGTGTATAGCCAACAATGACGAATTTATCATTGACATAAGGCATACGTATTCCAAAGTTATAAATACTTTACAAACACATGGAATATGGATGAATATAATTGACGCTACAGTTTCCACTAAAAATAATATACATATATATATATATATATATATATTAAATTAACACAAACTTATTTAAATAGATACATTTGAATTTATGGAAATATGTAATTATTAAAAGAAATATTTTATAATCTTAAATAACAAAAATGAATTTAATTTCGATTGCATAGGAAAAAGTCTTCGAGCATTGCATTTTGCTAGTAATTGTATATGGAACTAGAACTGGCCCGCTTATAATAGTTCTCATGGAAAAGCTCATTCTCCCAGTATGTGATAGAGCGCTATGCTTGGAGTTTGTGTGATCAAATCAGTAACAGATAGATCTGTATAAAAAAGAAATTGTCTAAAGTATCATGCAGTTGGAAATATTATGGGTGGCAGACGAGTTCGAAGATCCATAGACAGTAAGTTCCCAAGGTGTTCGAATGGCGACCAACCACGAGTTACACAGACCACCACTAAATTATCGCAGTGAGCCGCTTAAATAATCGGCACTACGAGTATTTATAAAAAAGAGTGCCAACGAGCGTAAAGTATTTAATATAATATTGCAGATTTCCTCCGTGTGTTTATTTGTATATTGACATTAAAACACTACTATATTATATTTGAACATAAATACTCACATCTTCCTTCTACACCAACAGAAACTATTATAATTGAAGACCCTAGGAGAGCAAACGCACAAATAATCATAAGCCACACCCAGCGCTCGCTAAATGAATCCTTTGGTAATTTTGTGAAATTATTAATAAAATTTGTCTGTAAAATATTCAAATTCAAATTCAAATTATTCTTTATTCAAGTAAACTTGTAAACACGTGCTTTTGAATCGTCGACATCTACTGCTGGTTCGGAAAGCTGTTCCTACCGACAAGAACCAGCTAGAAACTCAGCGGTTGCTCTTTTCAAAGAATAATTCTTATTACTAGTTACATATAGTTATTAATGTCGTGTACAGGGTCGAACTATATCCACGCATTCTTATCGTCTAAGTAATCCTCAAAACAATAGTACGCTTTCTGTATTAGCCTTTTTATATAGTGTTTTTAAACTGCTGTAATGGTTAAGTTAAAGTAGATAGCGGAATTTTATTATAAAACCTTATACCAAATCCACAAATCACTTATTTACTTTTAAGTAGGAACCGCAAGCTTATGACGGTTCCTACTTTGTCTATTATATGCATCGCCAATGATTTTATAATTATGTATACTATTCTTATGTACAAAAATTAAATTGCTAAAAATATACTGTGAGGAGAATGTAAGAATACTTGTTTCCTTGAACTTCTCTCGCAGGGAATCGCGCAAAATTAAATTGTAATACAAAATTTTTTCAAGGTCTTCGCATTTACTCCATAACAATATTCCGTAAGATATAATATTATGGATGTAAGCAAAATAAACAAGTCTTAAACCGTCTTATCTTTCGGACAGCGTAAGCCCTGAACTAAGTTTCCCAGCTTGAGTTATTATCCCGTCCGGTGACGCTGTAAAAGCCATTAGGGCTAACAGCATACAGTCAGTTCGAAAAAAAAAAAAAAAGAGTTATTATGTGTGTGCCCCATTGAAGTTTTGAAAGGAAGGTCACTGCCAAAAATACAGTTGTTTCTTCTTTTTTTGTGGTACATTACTTATGAAGAGCTCATTTGCTATTAGCAGCATTAGACTATACAAATTCTATACATTTAGTCATGTTTGAGTTCAGTACCAGATTATTTAGCCTGAACCAACGACTAAAGTTATAATATAAATATCAAAGATGTGTCATCAGCATACAGAGTTATATCGCAAATATTATGAACGCAAATATGGTGCTTTATACTTTATACCCATAGAATAGAGAAATGGAAAATAATATTGACAATCAAAATGAAATATTTCCATTAAATGTAAGCAAATTGACAAAAAATATACAATGAAAATATAATAACCATTTGTATCTCCTTGATAGTCCTTATGTATCGATCCATTCTCTGCGCGCCATCGCAACCTGCGACGCAAACCACCAGCGACGTTGCAGATACTTCCACCATCATCGTCCAATACCAAGTACGGCTTTGAAAGAATTCTGAGCCTGGCATCATATTATTATAATATGTATGTAGTCCACCGGTGATGATAGCGAGCGCAGCTAAAACAATTTTTTTGATCAAATTTAATGAAAACATTGATGAAATAAGCTTTGATAAAATAAATGTTTTCTCCATGTTATTGTTACGAACATACGAAAAGAGTTCGTAAAGTACATATCAAAGAGTTCTAATTCGCTTAACGCTTATTCTCTAGAACATCACGTTGTTTACGAATCGTGTTATTTATCCCCGTTACAACTCACGAACGATCGCGAACATTCTCGAAATCGGTTCGTTCGATATATAAGCGGTTGTATCGCGCGCTTCGACATTCAGTTTATGAATAACGATCAAGAGCGAATTGAGAAGCGAAAATAAAAGTCAAAACATAATAATGATCTCGGCTTGGTTATTGGACTGCAAAGTAACTGTAAGTACTAATTTTAGTGAAAATGGACATTAATACCGGGATTGGTTTATTAGGTTCACCCAGAATCTCAATTGTACAAATAGCTTTCTTTAAGTTTTTTTGCAGTTGAAGTTTATAGCAATAGAGTTATACCGTTTCTTATTCCGTTTAGTTGAATGCAGCGGCTTATCGAACCTTAAATTTAGTTATTTATGAAGTGTTCCACGAAATAGATACAAAAATGTGGCGACTTTGTTCGCACCGACAACTTAAACAACGCAGGCCCATTGCCGATTTGTTGCTTGTTTCGGACAGTAACTGACATAATTCAGGTTTGTTTAGATAGTTCATTCAGTTAACTTTACTTTACATATAAGCGAAATCGTAACCAAAGTATATGCACTTTTCAACACCGCATCCATCCCCTGGCCTTTCCTGATTGCTAAGCGGTCCTATTTGCAAGTGGCAAAGCTGCGGTTCGAGTCTTACCGATGACAACGTTCAGGACCTTTCCGTACAGGACGCAAGCGGCGGACACAGCGATGCGGTCCCCGCGGTTCGCCTGCTCCTCGATACGAACCGGAGCCAGCCCGAGCACGCGCGCCGCACGCAGAGCTGCCCGAAGGGCGCCGTGCACCCAGCACCCGGCCCGCGTCATGCTCAGAAGACGCACTGCGACAACGGGTAAAAATCAATATGGTAAACATATTGATTTTTATATATCGCTAACTAATGACCCATAAATATACAGTGATTTATCACAATTCAAATCTATGTATCGACCTCTATATTTATGTGCAGGTAGCAAACGCCTGTGACTTTTGTTGCGCTAGAAAGAAAAATTCGTCATATTTTAAATTTCTCACAGTTCAACATTAACGCAGATTCTTACAGAATTGAACTTAATTATAAAGCCTTTTTTATTATATGCATTTATAATATATTATTAAAATAATTATTATAAATAATATTTAAGGTATGTTAATACAAAAGAAAAGATTATTTGCTAAAATATGCGTTTTTATTTCATTTTATTCATCAGAATGTACGCCAAATATCTTTGTTATGTTTTGTACTAATGGCTGTTTTAATAAATTTCATATTCTACTACTAGTTCTAAGATTTATGTTTTAAAAAGAGCAACCGCCGAGTTTCTTGCTGGCTCTTCTCGGCAGGAACAGCTTTCCGAACCAGCAGTAAAGTTGACGATTCAAAAGCACTTGTTTACAAGTTTACTTGAATAAAGAATATTTTGAATTTGAATTTGAATTTGAATATTATAACGTCGGAAAATGCAAGTGGGACTAGGTTTAAGGATTGCGGCATACGTATCTTCTCAAATGCTATGTATTATTTTTATTAAAGACAAAAAATACTGTGTCGATTCTCCACGTTTAAGAAGAATGTAATCTTTTAACATTGTCCTCAAAAAGATGGTACCGAATCAAACACTTTAAAACTTCCTGCATAACTCGAGAATGTAATTCTTATAGAACTCGCCATTTTATAGTTTTACCAATAGTCCATTAAAAGAATACTTTGTTTACCTACCTTAACTAGATGTTTTTTGTAATCTCAAAAAATGACCATAAACTCGTAAAACGTTTTTCATAAGATACCGACTGATTAATAATTTTCAGACCAGAAAGACCATAAAAACTGTGATTAAAAAAATTAGTATAACTACAAGAGCATGACATTGACATATTTTTTGATTTCTTAAATAGATATAATAGACGACATGTGAAACATGAAAACAGATAGTATTATTCGTTAAAATTTGTAGAAATAACATTTAATTGGGCTCATAACCTGATAAATGATAGACAGTTAGACGTTCTTGAAGAGACTGACGTTTATTTCATACTACGTTTCAATACACACAATATATGTCAATTTGACTATTGTAAAGACAAGTTTATTTATATGAGACAATTTGTTTATGTTATTTATTTTATACTAAATTTGAAAACGTACGAATATATAATTCGAATCTCTTTATGACTGCTGCATATACAACATTTTCCATGTTTAAATCAATCGTATTAAATATTTTTACACTTTTATCCCCCATAAAGTGTAACAATACCGTGACTTTTCTGTCGTCCGGTTAGTCAAATATACCGCTAGCCTTCAAAACATACATACATATGAATATATATACATACATAGAAAGATTGATAACATTTTTTCCAGTTAATGCTGACATTGCCTTCTATAGACATTGATTGAAGATTTCCTCCAATATTGAAGCGTGACATGGTATTATGGCGTCTTGACTCGGATGATGCAATACTCGCGTGTTTTCCATCACGGGACATCTTGTAGAGAAATATTCAGTATTTTGAATTCCTGATATTCTCTTCTTGTCTTCTGATACCATGTAATGGTTTTTAGTGGATATAAGACACGGATTGGCTTCTCTTAAAATATCTTTATATATGTGTATAAGATGCCGCCGACATGATATGGAAATTGTGATTTACAATTCTGGATGAAATTAATAGATGACAATTACGCCACATATAACATCTGCATTTTGTTATATGGTGCGTTAAACCGGTTTATAAAAAAATATTTATTATTAATAGTATTATAATAATAATATTATAATATATATTAATAATATTATAAATATCAATTGTGGCAGCAACGATATAGCAGTTTTTAAATCAAACTTTTCCATTTTTAAGTCTGTTTCTTTCGTACTAATTTGCCTGAAAGTGGAACAAAGCTCTTTTATTTTGCAGAATAATGATTTAATGTTTTCACAAATATCCTGTACACTCGATAAGTCAGAAATTTTAATTTCTTTTTTCGCAATTTGTTCACTTAATTTTTCTGAAATGTGTAAAAAAATTTCATTCAAACTACAAGTGTGAGCGTATTTTTCACTTAAATCTTTCGTAGATCTTCTAGTAGGACCTAGTTTTATAAGGTAATCCCTAATATATTTTAACTCAGTCAATACGTTTTTTAATTCTTCCGCCATTATACATTTGAACAGTTTGTTTACATAATCACGTCGTTATTCGGATTCCTTCATCCTTGTGGAATCATCCGGCTGCGTCTCTGGAGGCCGACCGGCGATCAAACTTACTGCTGGCTCCGAATATGCACGCATACTTCTAAATCTGTGCTGATAAATCTCCTGTCTTATCCAATTTTGGTGACAACGGGTATATATATGTTATAATAAATCATAATAAGCAAAATAAATCACGACTAATCCCAACACCACAGTAATAATAGTCATCATAATATTCATTGCATTTAAGTGTCATCCTAAATCTTGTAGATTGGCTTTAATTTCCATCTGCCGAATTTTGATTGAGAAAGATTTCTTCCTTATCCACTGAAGATTGATACATTTTTCAGGTCAGAATATTTATCTATAACGTAGTTGAGACAGTGTCCATTCGCTCTTCAATATAATTTAACTCCATTGTTTTAGATACTGCTACCATATATGGTATGGAATTTATCCATCGCGCACGAGGCAGACTCCTGTTGCAGGGTCGCCATGTAAGGTGCGGAGTAGGTTACGAAAGCAAACAACCGTATCCTTTGAAGTTAAAGAAGCTTTAATACTCCCTTATAATAGGCTAAATACTGAATCTTATACTAGTTTACACGTAAGTAATGCATAATAAAATATAAGACTCCCATCACACTACATCTTTAGGATACTTCTACGCTTGTCACGTCCGCTTTAAGTGTGCGTAAGCTGAGATGTGCGACGCGATGTATAGAGCGAATGACTCTGAAAACGAGCCACCTCGTTATTACATTTCGAGCGAAAATAGAGCGAAAACCCGGTGATGTGGTTACATTTCAGACAATTAAAAAAAACTACTGAACAGATTTTCATACAGCTTTCTTTAATGAACAGAGTGATTCATTAGAAAGAAAAGTTATATAAAAAGAATATTATTTTATTAATAATTAGTAGAATATTATTTCTCTATTATCCGCAATGAAATCGCGAATTTATAGCAATTTTTAACAAATTATAATTTTAATTACTTTTTTTTGTATTATGGATCTCCGCAAAGTTATTTGGAAAAATAACTATAAATTATATGGAGATTTATAAAAGAATAAAATTAAAAAGATTTGACATATTGAAAATATGCTATGTTCGCGTCGCTGTCTAATACAGCCGCAGCGTAGAGATATTAATTAGATTACAATCTGTTAAAATAACTTATATAATTTAATGCACTATTAAACGCTATTAAATTATGCTTTTAGACATAAGGAAACATTTATATTCTTAGACTACCCAAATGTCATTGATAGTGGCAATTTAAAATTAAACAAAGATTGTTATATTTTATTTATTATATTTATAACATACATTTTACACGTACATTTTAGCTGAATATAATTATCGTGTAGACTTGATAAGATGTGCTAAAGTCACGGTCACACTCGTCGATGCATACAATATACTTAGTAATATGACCAAAGATTTATCTTCGCGTATTTAGCTGTAGTCAAACATTATTATATCTAAGAACATATGTTACGTATAAATAATTTCTGCATTATGTATACAGAATTGCAATTTGACGAGATGAACCCTACAATAATGGCGATTCTCTTAATGATGCATTCACAATTTATTAATTTATTTTATATGCTATGATGAGTAATAATGTTCATAACATAATACTTAAAATATGTGTTACAACTCTATGACAATTTTGTTCACATTATATCTGGCCTATAACATAGTTCGTATTGCTGCGCATGCACACATGCAGAGTGGCTGAGCTAAAACGTCGCAGGCAGGTGTTGTGGTTTAATATTAGTTAATTAGGCTGTAGTTAAATGTCTCTCTGCAATGCTCTGTGCGTAAATAGATTTGCTATATACATAGTGTATTAAGGACACACGCTTACTTAAAGATCTTTCTCCGAAAGGAGTTATTTTACGAGAATAGGTACATAAATAATAAAAGCTTTACTGCAATGTTAAAAAAGAAAACGTATCATCGATCTTGATTGTAAGTCAAAGTTTCTCGCTCGTTCTGTATTCCTAAAATTTTAAATTGATATGTCTCATCACGGCAGCTACGGTAACGTAGAAGCTGAGGAGCTGAAAGTAAGACAATAAGTTAGCAATACCGAGTCAAACAGAACTAAATCGCAAAATAAAACTATAACCGACAGCACAACTATCTCAGATTGCCTCGCTTATCCCACTGTTCCCAAACATACCGCTGACAACGCTTAAAGATTTTTTTTTGGCACTTTAATATTTTTTTAACAATGGTTGTAGTCGCGACCTGTGTGGCATTTGGCATCATAATACCCTCAATTATAAACTTGAAAGCAGATAATGATGAATGTGCTGATTGATTATCTCATATCTCAGAAAGTACGTAAAGCCGTAATTCGCATATATAACTATTAAAGTACGACAATAGTAATTAACTTTTGGAAGAACTTTTGCTACTGTTTCATCTTTAAAATCACCAATATAGGCTTTTTCTTCAATCTACTGATGCCTAACCACACCATTAGCTCGTTCGCCGATTGGGTTATGGACTCTCTGTGACAATAGGTCACGCTACGTCTAACAAAGTTACGATTATAACAAAGTCATCTACTGAGATACAGAACTTACGCAACACACTTGAATGTGGATTCAAGCAATAGTCGAATTAATTAAAATATTTTAGTTGTGTTTAAGGAAATCGACAGAACTAGTCAATATTTACCGCGGTCATGGCGGATCTTGAAAAAGTACAAATATCGAGCGATGAAAACGACACTGGTGTAATTTCAAGGGTTTCCTGAAAGATCGTAAGCTCTTCAGCGAGCACGCCGCCTGGGGACGCGTTCACGAGGCACTCGCCCACGACATACCGCATGGAGTTCAACTGTTAAATTAAACCTTTATCTTAAAATAAAAAAAATGTAGGGTTCTTGGTACTGTGGCAGTTCTTTGTAGAAAATAACCCTTAATTAAGGCTCGGAGTTTTCCAGAACTTATTACTTCCTATATTTTTGTATCTTAGGACGACCCGTAAGCCAGAGAATAAATGTGAAAGTATCTTTTATAATTTATAGAATCAGACATTATTTTGCAGAGTTCTGTAAAACAAAAGTAGAAAGTAAGATATAAAAAGATGATATACTTTAAGCATTATGTAGAATGTAGATTTTCTCTTATCGCAGGTTATAGAAAAATAATATTATCATTACTTTTATAATTTTTTTTTTTTTTATATAAATTATTAGTTACTTTTTTAACAAAAAATTCTGATAAATCATTGATCTATCTTTACCATTTCCGTTATCCTGTAGCATGTTTCGATAATTATCACCGTTTGTGCGATCTCAAAAATAATCCAACACATTGCTATGACGATACCCTCTTTTTCTACAAATGAAACAGTGCCTGAAAGTTTAAAAATTGTGAATCAATATGAACATTCGAGTTATTTCTGCTATTTTCTTGAGACAATAATTATAAATAATTTAAATAAAAATAACAATAATAAGTAATCTTTACTTTGACGCAGGTAGCTTAATGGTTTAGAATAATTAAGCTAATATAAAACTTAACTACGAAACATATAAAAATCACATTGCCTAATCCTGCAAAAAGAACAAAGAATTTATATCAGTTAAAGTTTGTACTGTTTAGTGATTACGTATTAACATACATGACCAGTGTAACTACAGTCAGTTACGAATAAACCTTATTGAGTGCACGCGTATTAAAGTTGTTTCCATTATTATAATTCACAAAGAAAAGTCACCTTAAAAATAAATACAATATCGTAGAGCTTGCGTACTTAAATTTTAAGCGAAAGATGATGCATGAACATTTCTCAGATACGTATAACACGACAACTCGCTAATGAACAACACGATGGTTCTATGTGTAACCTGAAAATGTTGCAGGGTTTTATCTTTACCTTGTGTATTAAGATGAGACAGGACCACGTACACGCAGCGCATTGTTCGAATCACAGTCGCACCGAACAGTATCAATACTAATGCTCCTTCTCCTTTATTAAATTTCTTTACCAAATCGTACATCGAAAGATACGAATAATTAGCACCTTTTACAGTTTCATATGCTTTTTTGTACACACTATTGTCATAATCCTCTGAAAGAGCAACTAAGATTATTAAATCTATACGTTCCTCAGAAGTTTCAAAAAACCCAATAATTCTATCATCAAGCTCGCCCCTAAACTTGTCACTCCGGATCGCTAAATAAGTAGGTCACCCATATTCATAGTTTTTAAATAGTGTTTTGAAACAGACCCATTTCTGGACCTACAATGTTTTACTATCACGAATTAATTTGAAAACTATATTTAAATAAATCTCTACATTTTGATGATTGATGATTGATGAAAGTACTGAAACTAATAAATATATTGAACAGATGTGTCGATCTATCGTAAATATCATGATTTTTCTTATAGTCCTAACTCAGATTTATTTGTTCAGAAATAAACAATTTATTTAAATTACATATGTATTTTATTGATCACATGAATTTTTCTTCCAATTCAATTTCATTCATTTTACGAACTATAAAAATGTAATACATCTAAATAATACTTCTTAAAATTTAAATTATTCCCCAAATTGCATTACTGCTTAATTTGAGTTTTATTCCTTGCAAATGAGATGTAACAGTTTCCCCTTGTGTTAAATAAATGACTGACTGTTGTGAAAAAATTGTATGTTATTAAGACTCCAATTCTGATTTTTTAATAAAAATTTTGGAGCATTGCATATAATAGCGTTTTTATTGTTAGGCGTAATCATTTTGCTATATTATAAATGTCAGACTCAGAATTATGGTTTGTAGGCTCTATTGTGGAATTAATAAACTGACAATGTCTCGCTCACAATTTCTTGTTAGTAAGTCAAATATTAATTGTGTATACATACTACGTTGTTTTGGGTGGTTTATTGTTGAATAGTAAAAATCTTTTCTTAGGAGTTTTCGATTGTGGTATCAATAAACACAGAATGTCTCGCTCACAACATGTTATTAGCAAGTTAAATCTTTATTGTGTTCATATACTATGTTGCTTTTGGGTGGTTTATTTGTTCAAAATTATTTTTTTTTAATAATAATGCGCAAGTTGTGACTGAGTTGAGTAGTTCATATCGAAGGCAGTTCTTTACTGAGACTGGGCCTGATGCGAATATTAGATGCTCTGGTATCTCGAAGTATTTATTAGCTAACTCCCTGTCGGTCAATTGAAAATTTAATGCAATACTCAAATGTTATATTTCTATCTAGTCTTGCTAGATCCGTATACTTGTTATCTGTGTTAACCAAGATATATGAAAATATTTAAAATCTATAGCACTCACTCAATATTTTCATTACTTTTGTATTATGAAACTCAGCAAAGTAACGCTTAATTCTATAAATTAGTAATCCCTTGGTAAAATAATTATTTACGGGGTTAAAATATTTAATTGAAAAATACTAACCTTTCAAGTCAAGTTCGTTCGAAATCTCATATAGGGTTTTGTGTATAGCCAACAATGACGAATTTATCATTGACATGAGGCATACGTATTCCAAAGTTATAAATACTTTACAAACATCTGGCAGATAGATGAATGCGATTAACACTACAGTTTCCACTATAAATAATATGTATAAATATAAATCTATTAAATTAACACACATATATTTAAATAGATAAATTTGAATTTATGGAATCATTTATTTATGGAAATAAATAGATGATCATAATTTTAATTTATGAAAATTCAAAAAAATCGATTGCACAGGAAAAAAGTATTCAAGAATTGCATTTTGCTAGCTTTTGTATATGGGACTAGAACTGAACCGTTTCTAATGGGTCATTATAAGCTTATAGGCTCAGTCTGTCTAGCCCAGTGGATAATAGAGCGCTAGGCTTGGAGTTTCTATGATTACATCAGTAACAGATACATCTATATAAAAAGATATTGACTCGAAGAAATCATGCTGTCTCAAATACTATGGTTGGCACACGAGTTCGAAGATCCAATGGACAGTAAGTTCTCAAGGTGTTCGAATAGCGACCAACCATGAGTTACACACTACACCACCACTAAATTATCGCAGTGAGCCGCTTATCTAATTGGCTTTCCGCGTGGCGGGCAGGAGACGTATATGTAATGAGAAGCGAAACGAAGACGCGACCACTGTGACACTGTTTAAAGAAATAATTTTTTTTTAATATTTTTATTTTTTTATTAATTTTATTTAAAAAAAAACACTTCTGTATTATATTTGAACATAAATACTCACATCTCCCTTCTAAAGCAACAAAAAGGATTATTAATGTAGACCCTTGAAGAGCAAACGCCCAAATAATCATAAGCCACACCCAGCGCTCGCCAAATAAATCCTTTGGTAATTTTGTGATATTATTCATAAAATTTATCTGTAAAATAAGATGCTTTATACATGCCCATCGAGTAGAGAAATATACATTATCAAAATGAAATATTTCCATTAAACGTAAAAGCAAATTAACAAAAATTAAAAAAAAAAATTACAATGAATATATAATAACCGTTTGCATCTCCTCGATAGTCCTTATGAATCGGTCCATTCTCTGCGCGCCGTTGCAACCTGCGATGCAAATCACCAGCGATGTCGCGGAAATTTCCAACATCAACGTCCAATACCAAATACGGCTATGGAAGAACTGTGAGACGTGCATCGTATTACTGTAGAATGTATATCGTCCAGCGGCGATGATCGCGAGTGTAGCTAAAAAGGTTTTTTTTTAAGTAAATGAAAACATTAGCACGATGAAAAATACGAAATATTCTAATTACGTTTAGCTGAATGCAGCGGTTCGAACCTTATCGAACCTTAAATTGAGTTATTTATGAAGTGTTCCGCGCAAGACACACAAGAATGTTGCGACTTTGTTCGCACCGACAACTTAAATGCACAACTGCGCAGGCCCATTGCCGATATCGTTTTAAAAAATCGGTTTGTTTGTTTGTTTGGTATTTTGTACTTACATTGTGATTTCGTTCAGTTGTTTCGGGCAGTAACTGACATAATTCAGGTAACGTAATTTTTGTATATAAAAATATAAAGAATTATAAAACGATAGGTGATGTATATAATAGACAAAGTAGGAACCGACATAAGCTTGCGACTCCTGCTTTGCGCCTAGCAAAAGTACGTAAATCGTTTGTGGGTTTGGGTATAAGATTCTATAATAAAATTCCGAAATCAATTTTGGTCATGCCATTACAGCAGTTTAAAAACACTGTTAAAAAGAGGCTGATACAGAAAGCCTACTATACTGTTGAAGATTACTTAGATGATAAGGATGTGTGGATATAGGTGCACTTCTACCCTGTACAAGACAGTAATAAATAAATGTAACTAGTTCTAAGATTTATATTTTAAAAAGAGCAACCGCCGAGTTTCTTGCTGGCTCTTCTCGGTAGGAACAGCTTTCCGAACCAGCAGTAAAGTTGACGATTCAAAAGCACTTGTTTACAAGTTTACTTGAATAAAGAATATTTTGATTTGATTTGATTTGATTTGGTTTGTTTTAGATAGTTCATTCAGTTAACTTTACTTAAGGGTTACATATTAGTGAAATCGTAACCAAAGTTTATGCATTTTTCAACACCGCAACCATCCCCTGGCCTTTCCTGATTACTAAGCGGTCCTATTTGCGAGTGGCAAAGCTGCGGTTCGAGTCTTACCGATGACAACGTTCAGGACCTTTCCGTACAGAACGCAAGCGGCGGACACAGCGATGCGGTCCCCGCGGTTCGTCTGCTCCTCGATACGAACCGGAGCCAGCCCGAGCACGCGCGCCGCACGCAGAGCTGCCCGAAGGGCGCCGTGCACCCAGCACCCGGCCCGCGTCATGCTCAAAAGACGCACTGCGACAACGGGTAAAAATCAATATGGTAAACATATTGATTTTTATATATCGCTAACTAATGACCCATAAATATACAGTGATTTATCGCAATTCAAATCTATGTATCGACCTCTATTTTTATGTGTAAGTAGCAAACGCCTGTGACTTTTATTGCGCTTTAAGGAAAAATTCGTCATATTTTAAATTTCCCACAATTCAACATTAACGCAGATTCTTACAGAATCGAACTTAGTTATAAGACTATTTTATTATATGCTTTTATTATATATTATTAAAATATTCTTTTATTTTTCTTAATCCTAACTTTAACATTTTTCAATAATTTTAATGATAAATAATTTTAAAAAAACATTTATAAATATTAAAAAATATAAAATATATTATTAAATAATTATTATAAATAATATTTAAGGTATGTTAATACGAAAGAAAAGATTATTTGCTAAAATATGCGTTTTTATTTCATTTTATTCATCAGAATGTACTGCAAATATCTTAATGTTACGTTTTGTACTAATGGCTGATTTAATAAATTTCACATTATAACGTCGGAAAATGCAGGTGAGACTATCTTCACAAATGCTATGTATTATTTTTATTATAGACAAAAAATACTGTGTATCGATTCTCCAAACCGAATCAAACACTTTTAAACTTCCTGCCATAACTCGAGAAAACTTAATTTGTAATTCTTATAGAACTCGCCATTTTATAGTTTCATCAATAGTGCATTAAAAGAATACTTTGTTTATCTACCTTAACTAGATATTTTTGTAATCTCGAAAAATGACCATTAACTCGTAAAACGTTTTTCATAAGATACCGACTGATTAATAATTTTAAAACCAGAAAGACTATAAAATCTGTGATTAAAAAATTAGTATAAATACGAGAGCATAACATTGAAATATTTTTTGATTTCTTACACAGATAATAGATAATAAGATAGATCGATGTTGATGTCCTGCATGAAGTCTTGGTCGGTCTTGGCTATCTTCTACTTTTTGGTGTTTGTATACAAAATTCATAGCTGAATTTAAGAGAACCGAAAAGTATTATATAAATAAGCGAGTACGTGTACAAAGAGAAATAGTTACTTAATACCTATGAATGAAAATACTGTCATCGTTAATCCCGATAATTCCAAATAATGATAGCTAACCAAAAGGTTCATTATAAAAATTATTCACTTATGTGCGTTGGGAAATAACGGTACTCCCCCATAACCTTTCAACACCTATTTGATGCCATACTCAATTCTGCGTACTTCACGTCTTTAGCGATGCTTCTACGCTTGTTCATCGCTTCAAGTGTGTGGCTTCATAAAGCAGCGATCTGCGATGCGTTGGGTAGAACGAATCGCTCTGACAACGAGCTACCTCGTTTTTACATTTGTAGCGAAAATGGATGTGAAAATCCAGCGATGTGGTTACATTTCAGATACTTAAAATAAAATGCTGAACAGATTTTCATACAGCTTCCTCTAATGAACAGAGTGATTCATTAGAAAGAAAACTTAGAAAGAAAGAAAAATTATATAAAAAAAGGATATTATTTTATTAATAACTAATAGAATATTATTTCTCTATAATCCGCGATGAAATCAAGAATTTATAGCAATTTATAACAAATTAAAATTTTAATTACTTTTGTATTATGGACCTCCGCAAAGTTATTTGGAAAAATAACTATAAATTATATAAAAATTTAAAAAAGAATAAAATAAAAATATTTGTCACACAAAATATGCTATGCCATCTTTTTTACCATGTCAAGCTATTATTTTGGTAGTTTTTGAATAGCTTTGGGCATGTTTAGGTACCGAAGTTTGGACTATACCAATAAAAGGAGTGCTTATATTGTGGTGAGCAGTCATTTTCTAGACTCTGTTTCGAGGGCTCGTGTAGTATCTAGTGCCCAGAGCTATCAATGTAGATTACGCGCAATCGCTTGACAGGAATCATAATTCGATAGTGACATCGAGCGACCAGTGTAGCCACACGCATAGTTCATAGTGTATTTGTTTCAGTCGCTCACCAATCGCAGCTCGCGTCGCTATCTAATACAGCCGCAGCCTAAGAGCCAATAGCGTAAGTAGTAGAATTTAAAATAAAACATAGATTGTTATATTTTATTTATTATATTTATAGCAGTGTACGTACATTTCAACTCAATATAATTATCGTGTAGACTTGATGAGATGTGCTAAAGTCACGGTCACACTTGTCGGTGCATGTGATTTATCTTCGCGTATTTAGCTGTACTCAAACATGATTATATCTAAAAACATACGTTACGTATAAATAATTTCTACATTTTGTATACATAATTGCAATTTGACGAGATGAACCCTACAATAATGGCGCTTCTCTTGATGACGCGTTCACAATTTATTAATTTAGTAATAATGTACATAACATAATACTTCAAAATATGTGTTACAACTTAATGACAGTTTTGTTCACATTATATCTGGCCCATAGTTCGTATTGCTGCGTATGCACACACGCAGAGAGGCTGAGCTAAAAAGTCGCAGGCGGGTGCTGTGGTTTAATATTAGTTAGTGTCTGTTAATAAGTCTGTGGTTAAATGTCTCTCTGCAATGTTCTCTGCATAAATAGGTCTGGTATATACATAGTGTATTAAGGACACATGCTTATTTAAAGTTCTTTCTCCGAAAGGAGTTATTTTACGACAATAGGTACATAGATAAGAAAGCTTTACTGCAATTTTTTTATTATATTTATAACATACATTTTACACGTACACTTTAGCTGAATATAATTATCGTGTAGACTTGATAAGATGTGCTAAAGTCACGGTTACACTCGTCGGTGCATACAATATACTTAGTAATATGACCAAAGATTTATATTCGCGTATTTAGCTGTAGTCAAACATTATTATATCTAAGAACATATGTTACGTATAAATAATTTCTGCATTATGTATACAGAATTGCAATTTGACGAGATGAACCCTACAATAATGGCGATTCTCTTAATGATGCATTCACAATTTATTAATTTATTTTATATGCTATGATGAGTAATAATGTTCATAACATAATACTTAAAATATGTGTTACAACTCTATGACAATTTTGTTCACATTATATCTGGCCTATAACATAGTTCGTATTGCTGCGCATGCACACATGCAGAGTGGCTGAGCTAAAACGTCGCAGGCAGGTGTTGTGGTTTAATATTAGTTAATTAGGCTGTAGTTAAATGTCTCTCTGCAATGCTGTGCGTAAATAGGTTTGCTATATACATAATGTATTAAGGACACATGCTTACTTAAAGATCTTTCTCCGAAAGGAGTTATTTTACGACAATAGGTACATAGATAAGAAAGCTTTACTGCAATGTTAAATAAACAAAACCTATCATCTTTCTTGATTGTACAAGTCAAAGTTTTCTCGTTCATTCTGTCTTCCTAATATTTCAAATTGAACTGTCTCATCACGGCAACTACGGTAACGTAGAAGCTAAGGAGCTGAAAGTAATATAGTATGTTAGCAATACCGAGTAAAACAGAACTTAATAGCAAAATAAAGTTATAACCGACAGCACAACTATTTCAGATTGCCTTGCTTATCCCACTGTTGCCAAACATACGCTGACAACGCTTAAAGATTTTTTGGCATTTAAATATTTTTTTATCATATAACTGGTCGTAGTCGCGACTTGCGTGGCATTTGGCATCATAGTACCCTCAATTATATACTTTTAAATTCATCAGGATCGACATACATTGTCGTAGTTCTTGAAAGCAGATAATGATGAATGTGCTGATTGATTTATCCTGTATCTTAGAAAGTACGTTAAGCCATATTTCTCCTATACATCTATTAAAGTATGACCATAAAAATTAACTTTTGGAACAACTATTACTACTGTTTCATCTTTAAAATCACCAATATAAGCTTTTTCTTCAATCAACTAATGCCTAACCACACCATACGCTCGTCCGGCGATTGGATTAGGGACTCCCTGTGACCATAGATGACGTTACGTCTAACAACGCTATGATTTCACGTCACCTACTGAGATACAGAACTTACGCAACACATCCACATTCAAGCAATAGTCTAATTAATTAAAGTATTTTAATTATAAATTATTACTTTCGGGTACATACCACGGTAATTTGTTTTTGATTCGCCGATATTTCGACCCAGTTGCATCTCATCCTAACATCTCAGCTTGACGTCCCGCCTACCTGCAGTTCCGTCGTGACCACGATCCATGCAACTGGGTCGAAATATCGGCGAATCAAAAACAAATTACCGTGGTATGTACCCGAAAGTAATAATTTATAATTATGTTTTCAAACCACGAATATTCAAGTATAAAATCATTTAAGTATTTTAGTTTTGTTAAAGGAAATCGACAGAACTAGTCAATATTTACCGCGGTCATGACGGATCTTGAAAAAGTACAAATATCGAGCGGGGAAAACGACACTGGTGTAATCTCAAGGGTCTTCTGAAAGGTCGTAAGCTCTTCAGCGAGCACGCCGCCTGGGGAGGCGTTCACGAGGCACTCGCCCACCATAAACCGCATGGAGTTCAACTGTTAAATTAAACCTTTCTCTTTAAATAAAAAAATTGTAGGGTTCATTGTATGAACTATGGTAGTTCTTTGTACAAAATAACCCTTAATTAAGGCTCGGAGTTCTCCAGAACCTATAACTTCCTATATTTCTGTATCCTAGGACGAACCGTAAGCCAGAGAATAGATGTGAAAGTATCTTATATATAATATATAGAATCAGGCGATATATTGCAGAGTTCTGTAAAACAGAAGTAGAAAGTAAGATATAAAAACGGATGATATACTTTAAGCATTAAGTAGATTTTTTCGAAATGCAGATTATAACAAAATAATATCGTCACTTTTATAAATTTGTTATTATCTTTTTAATAAAAAAAATTATCATTTACTTTTACAAAAAACTACTTACTTAAACTGATAAATCATTGATTTATTTTTACCTTTTCTGTTATCCTGTAGCATGTTTCGATCATTATCACCGTATGTGCGATCTCAAAAAAAAACCAACACATTGCTATGACGATACCCTCTATTTCTACAAATGAAACAGTACCTGAAAGTTTTAAAATTGTGAATCAATATGAATATTTGAGTTATTGCTACTATTTTCTTAAGACAACAATTATAAATAATTTAATAAAAATAGCAATAATAAGTAATATCTACTTTGACGCAGGTTAATGGTTCAGAATGATTAAGCTGATATTAAACTTAACTACGAAACATATAAAAATCACACTGCCTAATTCTGAAAAAAGAACGAAAAATTTATATCTGTTAAAGTTTTGTGATTACGTATTAATATTCATGACCCCTGTAACAACAGTCAGTTCCCTATATACCTAATAAACCTTATCGAGTGCACACGTATTAAAGTTGTTTTAATTTGTATAATTCACAAAGAAAAGACAGCTTTAAAATAAGTACAATATCGTTGAGCTTGCGTATTTACATTTCAAGCCAAAGATGATCAAATTTTCTCAGATACGTATAACACGACAACTCGCTAATGAAAATGTTGCATAGTTTTAACTTTACCTTGTGTATTAAGATGAGACATGAGCATATACATGCAGCGCATTGTTCGAATCACATTAGCACTGAACAGTATTAACACTAATGCTCCTTCTTCTTTATTAAATTTCTTTACTATATCGTACATCGAAAGATACGAATAATTGGCACCTTTTACAGTTTCATATGCTTTTTTGTACACACTATTGTCGTAATCCTCTGAAAGAGCAACTAAGATTATTAAATTTATAATTTCCTCAGAAGTTTCAAGAAAGTCTCAATAATTCTATCATCAAGCTCGCCTCTAAACTTGTCACACCGGATCGTTAAATAAGAAGATTATCCATATTCATAGTTTTTAAATATTGTTTTGAAACAGACCTACAATGTTTTACTATTACGAATTAATTTAAAAACTATATTTAACTAAATCTTTACATTTTGATTATTGATGAAAGTATTGAAACTGTTATATAAACTATTGAAAATAACCAATGTATTGAAAAGATGTGTCGATCTATATTAAACAAAGCTGAGAAAACAGAGGTTTCCATGAACATGTTTTCCTCGCCATTTAATATCGATGTGGATAAAGTCCCCGAAGACTTTCAAATGGAAGTGATTGACATGCAGAATAATACCGATTTAAGAATTTTATTTTTCTCAGTAAACATTGAAAATTTTTATAAATCTTATGTTAGCCCTGAAAAATTTTCGCTTTTAACAAAAAATGCAAAGCAAATGATGATTATTTTCCACCATGAAATTAATCAAAAATTACCACCGATCAAGACTGAGTGATGCACGACTAGAAAGCTGCGTACGTGTAGCTACCTCATCAATTCCGGCTGATATAAACCATCTTGTTTCAAAAAAACAGTGCCAAATTTCTCATTAAAATTTTCAAGTGAATTCTTTTCTCTGTTCTTTTGTTATTTGTTTTTATTTTGCATTAAAAATTTTATATGAAATCTTTTTTTTTTCGATTTAATATTATTTTATTATATTTTTTTAATAAATTAAGTTTTGTAAAAGATTAATACGTGTTACTTTATGTGAAGCCCGCCAAAAATTTTTAAACTTCAAATTGGCCCGTTGATCAAAAAGGTTGCTCACCCCTGCTCTAGTACATTAATTCATCGTAACTCTGTTGGTTTACGTAGCGCAAGCGACAAAAGCTCCCAGCAAGAAGTTGTTTAATAACTGCGCGATCTCTTCAACACAATTTACATAATACCGCGATATAACCTATTTACCTAAACCATTCGGAAGTATAGCGCTATCTTTTGGTGAAAACCATACGAAATTCCGTTTAGTAGATTTTGAGAAAATCGATTACATACAGACAGACAGCTTTTTGGGACTTTGTTTTATAATAAGTATAGATATGTGAATGCATTGCAGGAATGTCTTAAACATTTTGCTGCAGTACAGTGTACTGTGTCTGATTATCCCCAGGGTCCCTGTGTCCTATGTGTCCCCAGTGTCCTATTCTTTGAGAAATTTGACGGGTTAAGATGAACAGCAGCATAAAGATACTCGTACCATTAAAAAGGTACTTTGCACCACTTTAAAATACCCACCTTTCAAGTTAAGTTCGATCGCAATCTCATATAGGGCTTTGTGTATAGCCAACAATGACGAATTTATCATTGACATAAGGCATACGTATTCCAAAGTTATTAATACTTTACAAACATCTGGCAGATACATGAATGCAATTGACGCTACAGTTTCCACTAAAAATAATATATATCTATTAAGTTAACACAATCATATTTAGATTATTAAATTAACATATTTAAAATATTAAATTTACATTTGAATTTATGGAAATATGTGATTATGAAATTAAATAGATCATAACTTTAATTTAAATTAAATCGATTACACAGGCAAAAGTATTCGAGCATTGCATTTTGCTAGTAATTAAAATAAATAATAAATAAATAAACATATGGAACACTTATACAAACGGTCGTCCATCCTCAAAGTAAGTAACTTAATACTTGTGTTATGGGTGACGGACAACGGTAAATATACTACATATGTAATTTTAAATACATACTTAAATACAAATATACACCCAGGCTCAAAGAACCAACAAATTGTATAGAAAATGTTGGCCTTCGCCGGGAATCGAACCCGTGATCCGCGGAGCTGAAGGCAGGGGCACCACCCACTGCGCCAACGGGCCAGTCAATTAATTGGATGTGGAACCAGAACTGGTTCGCTTATAATGGGACTCATGAAAAAGCCAAGTCTTCCAGTAGATAATAGAGCGCTAGGCTTGGTGTTTGTATGATCAAATCAGTAACGGATAGATCTGTATATTAAAGAAATTGACTTTAAGAAATCATGCAATCTCAAATACTATGGGTGGCACACGAGTTCTAAGATCCATTAGACAGTAAGTTCTCAAGGTGTTCGAATAGCGACCAACCCCGTGTTACACAGACCACCACTAAATTATCGCGGGTAGCTGCTTATCTAATTGGCAGTCCCCGTGTCCGGCAATAGACGTATATGTATTGAAAAGCGAAAAGAAGACGTGGCCACTGTGAAACTATTAAAAAAAAAAGATTATCAACGAGAGGACATTGTTTAAAATAATATTCCAGATTGCCTCCGTGTGTTTATTCATATATTGACATTTAAACGCTACTATATTATATTTGAACATAAATACTCACATCTTCCCCCTACAGCAACAATAGCTATTATTATTGAAAACCCTTGTAGAGCAAACGTCGAAATAATCATAAGCCATACCCAGCGCTCGCCAAAGGAATCCTTTGTTAATTTTGTAATATTATTAATAAAATTTATCTGTAAAATAAGATAGAGAAGTAGAGAAATGGAGAGAATACATAATCAAAATGAAATATTTCCATTAAAAGTAAAAGCAAATTAGCAAAAATTCAAAAAAATTACAATGGAAATATAACAACCATTTGTATTTTCTTGATGGTCTTTATGAATCGGTCCATTCTCTGCGCGCCGTCGCAACCTGCGACGCAAACCACCAGCGACGTCACGGAAACTTCCAACATCAACGTCCAATACCAAGTACGGCTTTGGAAGGACTGTGAGTCGTGCATCATATTACTATAGTATGTATATCGTCCAGCGGCGATTATCGCGAGCGTAGCTAAAAAGGATTTTTTTTAAGTAAATAAAAACATTGACACGATGAAACAAGTGAAATTTTATTATTCTGTTTAGCTAAATGCAGCGGTTTATCGAACCTAAAATTTAGTTATTTATGAAGCATTCCCGATATCGTTTGAAAAAAATCGCTTAAGGTATCTTGTACATTGTGATTTCGTTCTCTTGTTTCGGACAGTAAATGACATAATTCAGGTTTGTTTTAGTTTGTAGTTCATTCTGTTCACTGAGTTACACATAAACGAAATCATAACCAAAGTATATGCGTTTTTCAAGACCGCATCCATCCCCTAGCCTTTCTTGACTACTAGGCGATCCTATTTGCGAGTGGCAAAGCTGCGGTTCGAGTCTTACCGATGACAACGTTCAGGACCTTTCCGTACAGGACGCAAGCGGCGGACACAGCGATGCGGTCCTCGCGGTTCGTCTGCTCCTCGATACGAATTGGAGCCAGTCCAAAAACGCGCGCCGCACGCAGCGCTGCTCGCATGGCGCCTTGCACCCAGCACCCGGCCCGCCACATGCTCAAAAGACGCACTGCGACAGCGGGCTATTTATAATATTGATTTTTTATATCACCAACTAATGACCCATAAATATACAGTGATTTATCACAATTCAAATCTATGTATCGACCTGTATTTTAATGTGCAGATAGCAAACGCTGGTGACTTCTATTGTCCTATAAAGAAAAATGTGTCATATCTTAAATTTCTCGCAGTTCAACATTGACGCAGATTCTTACAGAGTCGAACTTAGTTATAAAGACTTTTTATTATAGGCGTTTATAATATATTATAAAAATAATTATTATAAATAATATTTAAGGTATGTCAATACAAAAGAAAAGATTATTAAAATCTGCGTTTTTTTTTCATTTTATTCATCAGATTGTACGATAAATATCTTTATGTTATCTTTTGTGATTAGGTCTAAGGATTGAAGCATACCTATCTTCACAAATGCTATGTTTTATTTTTATTATAGACAAAAAATACTCTGTATCGATTCTCCACGTCACCATCACAACGTATTGAACCTACTGGTTCAATATTAGAAGTAGTTTGTATACAAAATTTAAAGCTGAATGGAATAGAAACGAAAAGGATTATTTAAATAAGCATGTACAAAGAGAAATAGTTTTAAATTTGAAAATTCCTGCCTAACACCTAATGAATGAAAGCTCTGATAGACTCGACGTAATAAGCACTACTGAGGCGGGAGGGGATTAGTTTAGCTCAGCACCCACAGTTGTAAAGATCAATAGTATTGTGAAAACTAGTTTACGTGTAATTCGATGGGCTTTGTCGCAATCGAATCTTACATTTTTGCTTTAAAGTCCTAACAATAAATACGAACTATTTTTTGAAAAGAGATGTGGGATACATGAAATAACAAAAAAGCGGTTTATAATAACAGGCAGCAACAATCTCACTGCACTAATCCGACACGACCACCTCGATAATAGATTGAGCGGTACTAATATTATTACTATTATTTACTATAAAGACTACATCATGTCTCCCTTATAGACGCCCTAGACTTAGGAAACATGGAGGTCTCAGCCTGTCAAGTGAGTATGACGGGTCATATCTGTCATATTACCTAAGACCCACCAAGAAATAAGGGGAAACTTCGTCGCGCTCCTGGCACTTGGAAATCAGTTATCCTGGCCAGAGACTTTAACTCGAAGCAGGGCCACTGGAATTTGATTTGTACAAATACCAACGGGCGCACCCTAAGCAACTTAGTGGACTCTCTCATCTAAACCTTGATGTAGTAACCCCCGACGAGTCCACCCACTATCCAGCTGTTACTACGCTTCGGTACCAGATGTTCTAGATATCGTTGTGCATGTTATAAAATAAGGAATTAGTTTACAAATATCATTCTTATTTAAAAGAAAAATTACCAAGCTTAGTTAATTTTTACTTCATTTTGGCTTTGTTTTGATGTTATTATTTGTAAAGGGTTATAAAAAAAATCTGTTAAGAAAGCGGCGTTGCAATACAAACGCTTAAATAAAAAACGATAAATTATTGAGAAATATTGGTTATTAGCTGTCGTATTTCAAATGTCTTATTGTACTGTAACATAAGGAGAGAAAGACTTAAAACAGTTAAATTGTTGTTAAATACTATTAAGGTGCGACTATTCGATTCATTTATGAATATTATAAAGGATTATATAATTCACTTAGTTTCAGTACGTGAATTATTATGATGTTGTTGGTTTGATATAACGAAATAACCTTTTAGAGATAGAATAGTCTAATATCGAATAATTTCGAATAAAATCGAATAATTTAATTTGATAATATTGTAAATCTTCATTTCTTAAAAGAGCAACTGTTGAGTTTCTTACCATTTCTTCTCAGCAGGTGACAGCATTTCCAAACTGGCAGTAGAGTCATTTCGAGTAATGGTAGAAAAGTTATAAAGATATTAAAAGATAAAATATATTAAGTTCGAACGAAATATATAGTTATTCTCGAATCTTTTGTTTCATTGACTTGTCCTAAAGTATAAAATTAATAGATTAAACTAACAGAGCTTTCCTGATTGCTAAACCTAAATAATAATCTCAATGAAATAAATTATAGCCTCAGTATGTCATATCGAATTTAACATGCTCAAGAATGTAGCCCTACAGCTAACATCTATGGAATACCATAGAGGTTATCCACGACCTAAGCTCTGACCACAAAATGGTCTTGTACCAACTGGGTAGGCTCGCCTCCGTGGAGCCCAGTGCAAGACCCATCATCCACTGGAAGAAGCTCAACTGGCAACTTCAGTCAACAAATTCCGTCCATTAGGACCAAATTCCTGACCAAATAGACTCTAAAGAAGTCGCTAAGGCGGCATCCTCACATCTCACCGCTCAATTGAATGAATCCATTAAAGCGTGCTCTAGGGAAATACCTAACGACCTAGGTTGTCAGACTCCCCAACGACATCAGAGCACTCCTAACCAAAAAACCCGCAGCCGCGGGGCCAGTGCCGCGTACCCCACCCGCGAAAATCGGAGCAAATTCCGTAGATTACAGGTAGAGGCTAGAAAAAAAAATCCCTTTTCAACAGCGATACCAGGAATGCTTAACTCTCGGAGATCTCGTCCAGTCATCTAGCCTTCTGGCGGCTGTCGAGGTGCCTAAGAGGCAAACAATATATCTCCACACCGCCTTTGTTGCGAGATAACCCTCCGCCCGCGATTGAAGATATCGATAAGACGATATGCTTGGCGACCAGCTTTGAAGCCCAATGCACCAACAACACCAGCTCGCCGGAGCACACTAAATTCCATGCCGTGGTGTAATCGCGGATTGTTAGGTTATCCGGGAAAGTTCCCAAAAGAGAACCTTTATCCCCCATCTCCGGAGATGAGATCAGAGCTATTCTCAAAAAGCTCAAACCTAGAAAAGACCCTGGCCCCGACGATAACAAGCAAGGCACTCAAGTGTCGTCCTGGCCACCTTGTTTGCCTCCTGGTATTGATCTTCAATGCCTTTCTGTCATGTTGCTGCTTTCCAAACGAATAGAAGGAAACAACAATAATAGGTATCCACAAAACATGCTGGAGTCTCCCAAGGTTCGGTGCTAACACCTTATCTTTACTCGCTGTACAGGAGTAATATCCCTCACAATAATAGGATCTGGCCGCTAGCACTCTAAGCTGACAACACTGCTATTTTCACGTCATCTCGCACAACAGAACTCATTATCCCTCGTCTCCAAAATGACGACCTTTTATTTTTATTTTTTCGAACTGACTGTATGCTGTTAGCCCTAACGGCTTTTACGGCGTCACCGTGCGGGACGGGCGACCGCAGAAGCATCGCCGAGATTGCGAAATGCAGAGAGTAAAGCGCAGAAGCTCTACTAGCGTCGGGGAACGTCGTCCTAAGGGCGCCTCCTGTGAGGCCGGACCACAGCTTAGAGCGACGCGTAGTGGAGGGCTGATGTATGACTTTGATTAGTCATTGCGACGTCGGAGGGTGGGGAGAAGCTACGACCAACCGACGTCAGAAAACTGGGACCTCGTCTTCGCCGGCGAAGACGCTGTGTGTGTGTATTACGTGTTTTTGTGTTTGCGATCGTTATTTGATCGTCAGGGTCAAATAGGACGCTTTTTGGACGCCTATATTTTCGGTGGTCAGACCTAACTGGAATGTAGGTAGAAGCAACTGAAATAAGGGGGTTCGCGTGTACCTCAGATTTCTCGAAGTAAGATTTCGAAAAACGTTTTTAAGAGGTGGGTAATGGTAGGGAGGTCTCTATGGAGGTCAACGTGCCGCATGAACCACGGACAACCAGTGGCTGTCCGCATGAATCGATTCTGTAGTCTTTGGAGCGTGAGCAATCTGACTTTTGAAACGTGCGCGAATGCAACGCTCGCATAGGACATTATTGGTCTTATGCAAGTTTTGTAGAGTGTCACTTTGTTGCGGAGTGACATCTTACTTTTCTTGCATAACATCGGATAAAGTCGTCCCATGACAGCAGCCTTATTGCAGACTATTGAATGACCTTGAATGGTGGTTCTTGTCGGCAACGTCGACCTACATAGAGATCTAGGTCTCCCCTCCCTAGCACAGCTATTCAAACGTTTCTCTTAGAAATACTTTGAAAAGCCTGAGGTACATTCCAACCCGCTTGTCGGGAGGAATGTCAAATACACCTATTTTGATAAAAAGTTTAAATCGATATTGCATAGACACCCTAAGAACGTTCTTAATGATCCGGATAATCACATCTCGATCGCCAACGCCACACACTCTACAAACACACACACAGTTGTGTCATACACTGTGGTATCTTGCCCTGACAGTCATAACATTAGAACTATCCCACAAGTCCGATACAGTCCTGCACAGCGTGTCGCTTTAAGCCGAGGTCCGGCCTTACAAGAGGCATCCTTAACGCGTCGCTCCCAGGATGCTGCGAGTCTCGCTCGAGTCTTGCACTTCCAGTTTCTCTCCCGGCGATACTTCTGCGCACGCCCATCCTTTCAGTGACACTGTAAAAGCCATTAGTGCTAACAGCATTATTAGTGGTAAAAAAATCCCAAAATCCCACTGCAGGGCATAAACCTCCTTTCTTCATTTTTGGAGAGAAGGGTTACAGCCAAACCAACCATGCTGCTCCAACTACACCATGCTACTGTTTTTTTTCACCAAAAAAGCATGTGAGAATGGTAATTATCAAAGAAACACATAAGTTAGCAGAAAAACTTACTGTGGCCCCATTGCCCGGTGTTTCAACTCGTGACCTCGAATAGTCGCACGATATCGCCACGGGGAAATCACAGCTTAAGAACGTTATAAGCCTGGCGAATTTAATCATTTTTATGTCAAAACTATGTCAGTTTTCGGAAAGCTCATTGAAACAAAAATAAAACGCTAAAAATAATTACAAATGTCTGGCTAGTGACGAAACATCATGTTATAATTATCGATGTAATATATATTTTATTCATCTTTTATACTATGACGTACATACAATTAAAATTTCATGAACAGAGTGGATAGAAAAGGGTTTACCACGATGCTAAGTGCCTGACATTGAGGGATGTGATTTTTAATATTATTTTGAAGGTAATACAAAAAAAATAACACTTTATGCTATGACGAAATTAGATCGGTATTTTCCACATCTTGTGTACCGTTTATCTCCCAAAGCCACGATGATCCAAATTCCATAATGTACCATCGCTCTTACCTGGGAGCATGCGCTGACAATCTTTCAGCTTTTATAAAATGAAGAAGGTTTTGGATTCACGGGCTTTTAGTCCATTATCCATCCAATATTTAAATTGAATTATTATAAATAACTCATATAATTTTGTACTCTATTAAACGCAATTGAATTTTGCTTTTAGACAGAAGGAAACGTTTTTATTCTTTGACTAACCCGATGTCATTGATAGTGACAGTTTAAAATTAAACAAGGATCGTTTTATTTTATTTATTATATTTATAACATATTGCATATACATTTTAGCTCAATACAATTACCGTATAGACTTGATGAGATAGATGTGCTAAAGTCACAGTCACACTCGCCGGTGCATACAATCCACATATAAATGTGATCAAAGATTTCTCTTCGCGTATTTAGCTGTAGTCAAACATTATTATATCTAAGAACATATGCTACGAAGAAATAATTTCTGAATTTTGTTTCAAGAATTACAATCTGAATTTTAATTTCAATTTGACGTGATGAATCTGTGATGGCGGAGTGCTTATCGGAATTTGAACGCGCAATATCTTGATGGCGCGTTCACAATTTCTTAATGTTTTTATTACGCAATAATAAGTAATAATGTTCATAACATAACATTGAGAGTATTTTTGCGTATACACACACGCAGAGTGGATGAAATAAAAAGTCGCAGGCGTGTAGAGATCTTTCATTCTAAAAGTGCACGCCCCTCCACCAAATTACATTATTTTAATGTGTGAGAGAAAATATTGACTGTACTATTGTATAGGTGTGCGCGCAGCAATTTTAAAGTTGACTCGACTCATTCGCTCACTTAAAGGTCAACTAATTGCTCGACTGGTATAAGTCAAACATTTATATGGCGGAGAATGCACGCTTTGTATGAGACAACACGTCTATTCTGTCACGCGTTCCTATCATATGTGCACTGGCTGACCAACCAATCCGGTTACACGAGTTACAAGTAACGTTTGCATAAAAATAAAATTAATATTATATGTGGGAGTGGTGTTTTGCGAAAAAAACTCTTTAATCGTCTTAATTATTTTATTTTCGTCTTAAGCGTCTTACTCGTGTTAGTGCCCAAGAGAGCGCCATCTTGCGTACATCCTCATATCTAGCTTTCACACTGCTACTCTCGCTCGCACACGCTTTCGTTCAAAAACATAAACACTGTCCATTATATTAACCATCTTTTGACAGATTGACGATTTACATATTTAGTGATGTCCTAAAGATTCTCGTATGCGATACCATTCCGATTATAGTACCTACTATCATTAATCGAATTAGGTACCTAAGTAATTCGATTAATGATAACCTACGTAAACTAATAACAGATATAGAAATCAACATTTTGATTTAATATTGCCTTAGTTTTTTGAAAATAAATGTTAATCCGTGTGTATTTATTATAATCATAAAAAATATATTATACATCAACTGGCAACATCAACAGACCTTCCGCTCGGCCGCCATTTTGACGTGATCTGGCACTCTCAACGAAACGCCCGTGATAGTCACACGCATTTACGTTCGCTGAGTGTTCTCTCGCATCTGTTACACCTTGAGTTAAGTAGCTTTATTCCTCGGAAAAACTTTTGTGAAACTTATATTAATTGATCGTGAAAATGCCGAAAGGACGTGTGTTGAAAGCACAATCGAGACAGTTAGTGTTAAAACTTCATGAGTATTTTGAGCAAGAAAATCAAAATGGCGGACCTCTTATACCTATCACGCAAGTCCGAAACCGTGTTGCAGCCGCGTTGGGGATCAGTCTATCAACTGTGACTAAAATCACTACTGATGCCTACGGCAGGAGCGGCTTGGAGCAAAACAAACCATCTACACCAAAAAGAAAGCGCCGGGCTCATAAGGTGACAGCTGTTGATGACTTTGACGCTGACGCTATTCGTCGTCATGTATATGATTACTACTTGAGAAAAGAAATTCCAACTTTGAGAAAACTTATTGTTTCTTTGAAAAGAAGTGGTCTATTTCATGGTGAAAAATCTTCTTTGGTCAAAGTTTTGAACACAATTGGCTTTTCATATAAAAAGTTAAATAAAAGAAAATTATTAATGGAACGCACAGATATAGCTATAGCACGTTGTGATTTTTTAAGAGAGGCAAAGAAAATACAAGATTGGGCAAATATTGTTTTCACGGATGAAACATGGCTCAACGCTAACCACACACTATCTCGTTTCTGGACTGATGATACTGCTGATTCCACTTCCTCAGTACCAATGGGAAAAGGTGAGCGCCTAATCATTTGCCACGCAGGTACAGCAAAAGGATTTGTACAAGACGCACTGTTGGCATTTAAATCGAAGAAATCAAATGACTACCACGAAGAGATGAATGCAAATGTGTATGAAGAGTGGTTCAAAAAAATGCTCATTTCATTGGAAGAACCATCAATAATTTTTATTGATAATGCGCCCTACCACTCCCGTCAAATTGACAAAATGCCAACACAGGCTAATAAAAAGCATGAAATAATTAATTGGCTTCGGGACAATGGAGAAAATGTGGACGACTCAATGTTAAAAGTTGAATTAATAAAAATATTAAAAACCAAAAAGAGAGCAAAACGCTATGTAATCAATGAAATGGCAGCAGAATATGGCCATACTGTTCTTCGGATTCCTCCATACCACTGCCAGTACAACGCAATAGAACTTATATGGGCACAAGTAAAAGGGCATGCTGCGAGATGCAATACAAGCCCCCCATTCACAGCGAATAAAATGTTGCAATTGCTAAAAAATGCTTGCACCCACGTAACGGCCGAGAACTGGGCAAGTGTGGTGGAAAGAACTAAAAGAGTAATATTCTCTGATTGGGAACGTGATATTGCGTTTGATAATATATTATCTACACAAGAGCTAATAATAACTGCTACTGAAGACTCCTCATCGGAGGAGTCTAGTGTTGATTATCATTCCGACGACTCGTGCTAATAAAATAAATTAAAATATCCTGATTGTTTTATTTGTATTCATGTATTAACTAAGAAGAAAGTAAAACTTTATATAATGTTATTAAATGTCTTTTAATACTCGTAACATCGATTTCTACCGATTATTTTTAATCTGTGGCATAATCGTAGTAACCATTATGTGTGACATCACTAAGTGGGCGGTACCCATCCATAAAGTACAAATATTATTTGTATGATATTTGTACGTAAGCAATACAAAACTTAATGAGCGTGAGCTGTCAAAAGACTGATAATATGATGGACGCAGTATAATCATCTTACATACCGCATTCATTCGTCTTTAAATATTCATCTTTTATTTAATCCTACATATATAATATTTATAATCAAAATTTATGTTAAAAATTCTTTAGAATAAAAAGTAAGTTTTTAACGTTTCCCTGGAGTAATAGTAAGCGCTGTGGATTGTAAACGTGAAGTTCCGCATTCGAATCCTAGAAAAACATATTAGTATATTTCTAAAATTTATCCCTGGTCTTGACTAGATAGATACTTCCGACGTACCCTTCTAACAAAGACGTACCACCAAGCGGTTTAGCATTCAGGTACGATGTCGTGTAAAAACCCTGAATGGTTACACGTTTAATCTTCAAACCCTTTCAATAAACTTAAACTACATCGGCATCCATCAGGTGAATTCGCAATCAAGAGCTAGCTTGCCAACTTAAGTTAATAAAGATCATATCATATATTCATTATGCAACTATTAGAATGATTAATAAAACGTAATGTACAGAAGTCTGTTCATTTATTTTATTAGTAAAAAAACAAAAAAAATTAAACCGCAATAAATATTTACTATTTTAACGCTATTCACTCACGTCGCTATCTTCAGATTCAGACTCAACATTAATTATAAATTCAAAATTTTTCATATATTCTATCTCAATACCATTCACATTTCGACACGTAAATTTCTATCAATCATGTCAATTCGTTCCTTCATTAATGCAATGGCTTTAATGATGAAATAATGATAGATGTTTTGCCCGTTTTTTTTGCCACATAGTTTTATAAAATTCTCCATATTTTTCTATTAAAGAAAAAATTTATCTAATTATTATTTAAAATAAAAAATATTTATCCTCTTTTTTATGACATGCTAACTGTACTTTTGGCAATAATCGATGCGTGCTCCTACTCTCGTGTCTGTCCGGCAACTGAGTAACCAATTAGAATAACAAGTTTTCGTGTTTTCGTCTGTACATAAGTTTTCTGTGTGTGAGTAAAGACATTGGACGGGCGTGCACTTTTAGAATGAACGATCTCTACTGTGGTTTCATATTAGTTAATGTAAATGTAATAATAATTACTAAATGTCTCTGTAATTCACTGTACAAAAATACTCTGCTATATACATTACAGGACACGTGCTTAATTAAAGTTATTGTTTCCACGAAAGGAGGTTTTTTTCCGACAACAGGTACATACTCGTAGATAAGAAAGCTTTACTGCAATATTAAACAAAGAAAACGTATCTTCGTTCTTGATTGTGTAAGTCAAAGTTTTCTTGCTCCTTCTGCCTTTCTAATAATTTAAATTAAACTGTCTCAACACGGCAGCTACGGTAACGTAGAAGCTGAGGAGCTGCAAGTAAGATAATATGTTAGCAATACCGGGTAAAAAAAACTTCAACGCAAAATAAAATTATAACCGACAAGACAGCTATTTCGGATTGCCTTGTTAATCGCAGTCACACTTCAGACAACACTTAAAGCTTTATTTGCCATTTAAATATATTCTTATAAAAGTACTGGTTGTAAGCAGCCGCAACTTGTGTGGTACTAGTCATAATAATACCCTCAATTATCACTTTTGGATTCATCAGGATCGATATACATTCTATTAGTTTTTGAAAGCAAATAATGATCAATGTGTTGATTGATTTATCTCGTATTTCAGAAAGTACATTAAAGTATCACAATAATAATTAACTTTTGAAAGAATTTGTTCCAATTTGCTACTGTTTCTTCATTAAAACTAACTTGGCGACGACTTTCCACTCCTAGATCCACGATACCCTGTGACCTTATTCAGACCCACTCATTGTAAGGGTCTACTAATGCTATGATTTGACATCATGACATCAATGAGATAGTGAACTAACCTATTAGGCAGATACAAGCAATAGTTATACACCAGATATAAGCAAGAGAAAAGAAAAGTGGGTAAAGAAATCGACAGAAAGAGTCAATATTTACCGCGGTCATGACGGATCTTGAAAAAGTACACATATCGAGTGGTGAAAACGACACTGGAGTTATCTCGAGGGTCATCTGAAAGGTCGTAAGCTCTTCAGCGAGCACGCCGCCTGGGGACGCGTTCACTAGGCACTCGCCCACCACATACCGCATGGAGTTCAACTGTTAAATTAAAACTTTTTTAACATAAATTGTATGGTTCTTGGTACTATGGTAGTTATTTGTAGGAAATAACCCTTAATTAAGGCTCGTAGTTTTCCCTATTAACAACATTAGTAGTGATATTGGTCTTCTTATCCTGCTCAATGCAATCCTATATCATAATGACGCTGTATAAATCCAAAGTATTCCTATATTTTATTATCCTGGGATGACCAGAAAATAGGTGTGAAAGGAACTATTATAATTTATTTTATTTAGGCGTTACTCTGCAGAGTTCTGTAAAACCGATGTAGAAGACATTTGCAGAGTTCTGTAAGAGCCAAGGTATTAATACGGATAATATACTTTAAGAATTACGTAGATTTTTTCTAATCGCAGATTATAGCATATATAATATGATCATTAAGTTTGTAAAAAACTACTTTTCTATTTTTACCATTTCTGTTGTCCTGTAGCATGTTTCGATCATTAACACCGTTTGTACGATCTCATAAATAATCCAAGCAATTGCTATGATGATACCCACTTTTTCTACTAATGAAACAGTAGCTGAAAGTTTTAGAATTCATCATCATTCTCCTGCCTCTATCCCACTCTAAATGGGGTCGGCACAACATGTTACAAACATGTTGTTGCCTGACGTCAACTTACCTTAGTCACCTTTTACGACACCTCGGTAAGAAATGAGGGCGTCTATTCTATGCAGCCGAATACCACACGGCACATACCTTAGTCGCCTCTTACGACACCTCGGTAAGTTTTAGAATTGTGAATCAATATAAATATTTGAGATATTACTACTATTTTCTTAAGACTTTAATAAAAATAACAATATTAAGTAAACTGCACTTTGACGCAGGTAGCTTAATGTTTCAGATAAGATAATCTAATATTTAACTGAAATATGAAAAAAATCTAATAGTCTATTGCCTAATCCTGAAAAAAGAACGAAGAATTTATATCAATTAAAGTTTATACTGTTTAGTGCTTACGTATTAATATGCATGACCACTGTGACTAAATTAATAACTTATTGAGTCCACTAAAACTTAATGAGTGCACAGGTATTGAAGTTGTTTTCATTTTATAATTCCCAAAGAAAAGTCAGCTTTAAAATAAATTAATATATTAATCTTCCGTATTTAAATTTGAAGTGAATGATGAATCAAAATTTCTCAGATACGTAAAACACCACAACTCACTAATGAACAACGCGATGGTTCTGTGTGTGACCCGGAAATTTCACAGGGTTTTAACTTTACCTTGTGTGTTAAGATTGGACAGGAGCACGTACACGCAGCGCATTGTTCGAATCACAGTGGCACCGAACAGTATTAACACTGATGCTCCTTCTTCTTTATTAAATTTCTTTACCAAATCGTATATCGAAAGATACGAATAATTGGCACCTTTTACAGTTTCATATGCTTTTTTGTACACGTTATTGTCGTAATCCTCTGAAAGAGCAACTAAGATTATTAAATTTATCAAATCCTAAATATTCCATCATCAAGTTCATAAATATTCCATTATCAAGAATTTTGAAGAGATGTTTCGATCTATCGTAAATATCATGATTTTTCAAATCTTAATCCTAGTTTTACTACAGTATAGTGTATTGTGTCTGATTATCAGCAGTGTCCCTATTCTTTGAGAAATTTGACAGGTCTTAGATCTACAGCAGCATACATATAACATGTACCATTTTGATTATCACATATGAGAGCGATAAAATTGTGTTTTTAAGAATTCTAATTTTTTTATAATTATTTTGGAGCATTGAATATTAAAGCGTTTTTATTGTTTGACGTAATCTCTTTAATAATATTGTAGATGTCTCATTACGAATTTTGGATTGTGGAATCTACGGTGGAATCAATAAACTGACAATGTCTCGCTCACAACTTATTATTAGCAAGTCAAATATTTATTGTTTATACATACTATAATGTTTATTGAGTGGTTTATTTGTTCAATAGTAAATATAATATTAATGCGCAAGTTGTAAATGATTTGATTAGTTCGTATCGAAGGCAGATCTTTGCTGAGAGTGAGAGCCTGATGCGAATATTAGATGCTCTGGTGTCTCAAAATGTTTATAAGTTTACTCCCTACCAGTCACTTGAAAATTTAATGCAATAATCCAATGTTTTATTTCTATCTAGATAGAGATAGTCTTGCTAGATCAGTATACTTACTCTCTGTATAAACCAACATATATTAATATATTTTAAATTTATAGCAGTCATCCTTTGCAAAAGTAATGAAAATATTATTTTACTATCCGCTTAATAATATTTTCATTACTTTTGTATAACTTATATACTTTTGTATGAAACTCCGCAAAGTAACGCCCAATTCTATAAATCAGAAAACCTTTGGTTGAATAATTGTTTAAAGAATTAAAATATTGAGTCGAAAAATACCCACCTTTCAAGTTAAGTTCGACCGCAATCTTGTCTAGGGCATTGTGCATAGCCAACAATGACGAATTTAACATTGACATAAGGCATACGTATTCCAAAGTTATAAATACTTTGCAAATATTTGGTAGATGCATTAATGTAATTGACACTACAGTTTCCACTATAAATAATATATATCTATTAAATTAACACACATATATTTAAATATTTAAAAATTATAATAATAAGATTAAAAATATATAATAAGATACATTTGAATTCATGGAAATATTTAATTATTTAAAAAAATATATCATAATTTAAATTAACAAAAAATGAATTTAATTTCTATGGCACAGGAAAAAAGCTAGTAATTGTATATGGAACCGAAATTGGCCCGCTTATAATGGGTCTCACTGGTAGACTGCGCTTTTTCAGCGCCAGTTTTCATTACCAGTGGGTAATAGTAACGGATAATTTTGTATAAAAAAGAAAATAAAGTATCATCAAGAAGACTAAAGTATCATGCAGTCTCAAATACTATGGGTGGCATACGAGTTCGAAGATCCAATGGACAGTAAGTTCTTAAGGTGTTCGAATAGCGACCAACCACTTGTTACACAGACCACCAGTTAATTATCGCAGTGAACCGCTTATCTAATTGTGCAGTCCCCGTATCCGGCAGTAGACATATATGTATTGAAAAGCGAAAGGAAGACGCGACCACTGACACTATTTAAAAAAAAGATTACCAACGAGAGCAAAGTATTTAAAATAATATTGCAGATTGCCTCCATGTGTTTATTCTTATATTGACATTTAAACGCTACTATATTATATTTGAACATAAATACTCACATCTTCCTTCTAAAGCAAGTATAATGATTATTACTGAAGACCCTTGTAAAGCAAACGCCCAAATAATCATAAGCCACACCCAGCGCTCGCTAAATGAATCCTTTGTTAATTTTGTGATATTATTAATAACATTTATCTGTAAAATAATATGCTTCATACATACCCATCGATTAGAGAAATGGAAAATAATATACACAATCAAAGTGAAATATTTCCATTAAACGTAAAAGCTAATTAAAAAAAGTGAAAATAAATTACAATAGAAATACATTATAACCATTTGTATCTCCTGGAGAGTCCTTAAGAATCGGTCCATTCTCTTCGCGCCGTCGCAACCTGCGACGCACGCCACCAGCGACGTAGCGGAAATTTCCAACATCATCGTCCAATACCAAATACGGCTTTGGAAGGACCGTGAGACGTGCATCGTATTACTATAATATGTATGTAGTCCACTGGCGATGATAGCGAGCGCAGCTAAAAAAATTTTTTTTGATTAAATTTAATGAAAATGTTGACACGATGAAATAAAATACTAAATTGATAAAATGATGTCTTTTCCCTGTTATTTTAGCAATATGTGGTGATCTACCAGCGTTATTGTCAATAACGTTATTGCCTTCCCGCGTTTGGGATTCAAGTTTTATGTAACGATGTACCGGGGTTTATTTGCAAACTGGTCATTAATACCGGGATTGGGTTATTAGGTTCATCCAGAACTGCAATTGTACCGATAGGTTTCTTTAAGTTTTTTTGCAATAGAAGTTGGATTGCGTCAGTAATACAGTTATACCGTTTCTTATTCCGTTTAGCTAAGTTCAGCGGCTAATGGAACCTTAAATTTAGTTATTTATGAAGTATACCACGTAAGAGACACATATCGTTTGAAGAAAATCGGTTTGTTTGGGTATTTTGTACATTGTGATTCAGTTCACTGGTTTCGGACAGTAACTGAATAATTCAGGTTTGTTTTAAATAGAACGTTCCATTAACTGGCTCACATATAAACGAAATTGTAACCAAAGAACTAAAGTATAAGCGTTTTTCAAGACAGCATCCATCCCCTGGCCTTTCCTGATGACTAAGCGATCGCATTTGCAAGTGGCAAAGCTGTGTTTCGAATCTTACCGATAACAACGTTGAGGACCTTTCCGTACAGGACGCAAGCGGCGGACACAGCGATGCGGTCCGCGCCGTTCGCTTGCTCCTCAATACAAACCGGAGCCAGTCCGAGCACGCGCGCCGCACGCAACGCTGTCCGCATGGCGCCGTGCACCCAGCACCCGGGCCGCGACATGTTCGAAAGGCGCACTGCGACAGCGAGCTATTTACCATATTGATTTTTATATAGCACTAATGACCCATAAATATACAGTGATTTATCACAATTCAAATCTACGAGTATGTATCGACCTCTATTTTTATCTGCAGGTAGCAAACACCTGTGACTTCTGTTGCGCTATAAAGAAAAATGCTATTTTAATTTCTCGCAGTTAATTTACGTTTTATACGAATTTACGTTTTATAATATATTATTAAACAACTAATATTTTAGGCATGTTAAAACAAAAGTAAAGTTTATTTTATACATCTGAATTTACGGCAAATACCTTCATGTTATCTTTTGTACTAATGGCCGATTTAATAAATTTCATATTATAACGTCGGAAACTGCAAGTGAGATTATGTTTAAGAATTTCGCGATACCTATCTTCACAAATGCTTTATATTATTTTTATTATAGACAAAAAATACTGTGTATCGATTCTCCACGCCAAGATCATAATCTTTTGACATTATCCTCAAAAAGACGTTAACGAATCAAACACTTTTACACTTCCCGCTTAACTCGAGAAGAACTTAATTTGTAATTCTTATAGAACTCGCCATTTTATAGTTGCACCAATAATGCTATTGTTAGCTACGGCCAGGATTCGACTCATAATTCTAACGTTCTCTCATTGAAAATGTTACCAAATAATACGTCAACAAGAGATAACCGTACAACTATAACTTATGGAACACGCTAAATAAGTATTGGCAGGCTAAGTTCATAATAATTTGGAATCATTAAGCCAGGACGATTCTACGACCAGTTCGGAACGCTGTCATCCCCTGAGAAGAACTGGCAAGAAACTCAATGGTTGCTCTTATCACGAATATTAACTATTTGACGTTGGATTCTATCAACACGAAATAAATACTCAATATCAGTAACCAAATCAACATTAAGACGTCACTGCACTTTAAAACGTATGGGCACCTTGAGAAGTGATATTGGACTGCCTAAACTGTTGAATGTCGCTCGCGAACAAGACTCGGGTCACAATATTTTACCCTCATTCATTCGGTTTTATTCCTCTACCCACCAAATGACAGATAACATAATATTGTAGACAAAATACTTCGTCATTATTATTCTATGCATATTAATGTATTTATTTATAATATATAATTTATATCTGATTATTATAATTATGTCCAACAATTATACACGTTATACCGAGTCACCGCATGATATCTGACATAATCTAACACTATAAAAGAATACTTTATTTTTATCTACCTTAACTAGATGTTTTTGTAATCAAAAAAAATGTCGTAATAACCCGTAAAACGTTTTTCATAAGATACTGATTGATTAATAATTTTCAGACCAGAAAAACATTTGCGTTGCGTTGCCAGGCATTGCGTTGAACTGTTCAAAATACTTTTTGATTTCTTAGGTAGATAATTCTACCAATGGTGATAATGATAACGGTGGCGGCGATAATTACCAACCATGATGATGACGATGTCCTGCTTGAAGTGTTCGTCATATCGGATATCTTTTACTTTTTGCTACTCAGATGTGACTAGTAGAATAGAATTTAATCATAAAAGAACATGAAGCCCTACACTATTACAACTATAAGTATAGCTAGGTTTGACGTAAACAACGTTTTGTGTATAGTTCTTAAAAACGGATATTTACGACGACGATTTACCGATACTCAGTTGTTTGCAGTACTGTTTCTGCGCATCTTCGTATTGTCGAATACAATACGGCCGATCTGCACATTTACCCCTTTAATGCAGAGTTATTAGAGATATATTGTGTAATTAGTTAGTTCTAATAGTGAACCAGTAGTTTGTATACAAAATTCAAAGCTAAATTGAAAAAACGAAAAGTATCATATAAATAAGCGAGTACGTGTACAAAGAGAAATAGTTTTAAATACAAAAATTCCTTCCTAATACCTATGAATGAAAATCTTGTTATCTTTAATCCAAAAAATTTCAAATAATGATAGCTGACCAAAAGCTTAATTATGAAAAACATTCACTAATATGCGTTGGAAAATAACGGTACTCCCCTATAATCTTTCATCCCCTGTTTGATCCCATACATACTTCTACGCACTTCACGACGTTAACGTTGCTTGTCCCGTCCGCTTTAAAAGCCAATAGCGTAAGTAGTAGAGATTTTAATTTAATTGCAATCTGTTATCCATCCAATCTTTAAATTGAATTATTAAAAATAACTTATATAATTTTGTGCACTATCAATCGCTATCGAATTTTGCTTTTAGACAGAAGAAAATCTTTTTATTCTTTGACTAACCCGATGTCTTTGATAGTGACAGTTTAAAATTAAACAAGGATCGTTTTATTTTATTCATTATATTTATAACATACTGTATATACATTTTAGCTCAATACAATAACCACATAGACTTAATGAGATGTGTTAAAGTCACAGTCACACTTGTAGGTGCATACAATACACTTAGAAATGTGATCAAAGATTTCTCTTCGCGTATTTAGCTGTAGTCATGTATTATTATAGCAGGAATAATGTTTTAATATATCTAGGAACATAATATGTTACGTATAAATAATTTCTGCATTTTCTATACAGAATTGCAATGTGACCTGTTGAATCCGTAATAGCGGAGTGCTTATCGGGATTTGAACGTGAATCTCTAGATGGCGCGTTCAGAATTTTCAATGATTTTTTTTATTTGGAAAATGAACAGCTTAAGCTATTTAAAGATTTCCGCATATAAACTACTTAATTAACAGTGTATTCGGATACAATTTAGAAAGCAAAGAAAAAATATGATAGTAAAACAAAAAAATTAGCGAAGTATGGGTCAGTGTCTCGCTTGTAGAGCGAGTCAAACCATATTCCAGATATCTGCTGATGCACGGCAGAAAAATGAATTTCTGCGATAGTTAGCGGAGGCAAGCGTTACAAATAAGTTATCAGAGGGCCGTCTCGAAATAAGCTTCTTAGGCACGTTAATTTTAATAGAAGATTATAACTGTGAGGAATTTATTTTATTTTGAGCAATATTCACTAAGTAGATAACGCCAGCAATGTGTCTCACGACAAGGGGAAGTGGGTGACTGAATAAATGAAACCACATTTTTATTGTAAAAATCTTAGAAATCTTTTTTGAATAGATTCTTATCTATTAATACAAGTATAAACATGATAGCACGAGTTCCAAACTTGAGATGCATATTCTAGGATACTACGTACTGTTAGACCGTCCAGTTTGGTTTATATATAAAGAAAAACACAAACTGAACTTATTAACTTTAATTTCGTAATAAAACAAAAATATTACTTTAATGTAATTTAAACACTACTGGTACTTGGACTACTTTTGCGCGAATCTCTTGTAGCGGGTTGGAGCCGGCGTATATGGTCACTAGTCTATTGCTGAAGCCAGCCGGCAGGCAGGAACCGGGTCCGTAGCTGGGCAGCAAGTCAACTAGACCATAAGAACTGGACGAATTTTGAAATGTATTGATTTTATAGGCCTATATTGCTGATCGACGCTTTATATAGACCTCAATTGGGAAACAATCTCAATTGGGAAGTCAGCAATATATGCCCATGTTGAATAAGGTTGTAACAGTACGAACGAGCAGTACAGTACTTTGGATGACATCTGTTTAAAGTTTTTGGAAGATCTTAATACGAATCCTAAGGCTTTGTTAGTTTTCTTAACAATATGTTCTATATGTTTGTCTAGTATGACTTTGGAGTCCTGCACACCACCGAGATCTCCAACAGAATCTGCGAGGGTTAAAAGTTGATTTTTTAATTTGTATTTATACCGCACTATGTTATATTTCCGAATAAAAACGATAGCAGAACACTTCTTAACATTTAAACCTAGCCTATTGCATTCACAATATTGCTCAAATCTAATAAGATCCTGTTGGAGAAGTACACTATCTTTTTTATATTATATTAACTAAGTTCACTATCACAAGCAATTAACGGAACTAACTACTTTGCTATAATCCGCACGGGTACCCGTGCGGATTATAGCAAAGTAGTGAGTTCTGTTATATTGCTTGTAATATGGAATTCCGCAAAGTAACGCCTGCTTCTATAAATCATTTAAGTTCACTATCATTAACAGTTTCCATACGTAAGCATTTTGATCTGCATATAACAAAAACTGAGAATGTTTGAAGCAGGAACGAATATCATTAATGAATAAAACGAACAGGAGCGGGCCTTGCGCCACTCCAGATAGATTGTTAATCCACAATGAAGAGAAACCATTAATAACTACATCTTGAAACCTGTTTTGAATATACGATGTAAACCATCTATATAAGTTACCATTGATACCGGCGAAAAGCAACTTTTGCATAAGTATAACATGATCACTTCGATCAAAGGCTTTGCTAAAATCGGTATTTATACATTCAACTTGCTTACCTAGGTCGATAAAAGAGGAACAAACTCATTTAAAACCTGTAAATTGGAAACCGTTGAGAGACCCTTGACAAAACCAAGTTGTTCAGGAATAATTGAAGCAGAAATGATCGAATATATTTGACTAAATATTATTTTTTCTAAAATTCTTACAAGAATACACAGCGTAGAGACAGGCCTATAATTGTTTATAATGTTTTTATGAATTGGTGAAATAAAGGCTGATTTCCAAATTACTGGCATTATTCCCTCCAAGAGAGAACTCTTAAGCAAAATGCTCACTGACAACGCTAAACTATCAGCGCATACAACGATAAGTCGCTTGAATAGATTATCAGGGCCGACACCCTATGATAAATCAATGGACTTCTGAGGACTCTTAGGGCTTCCATCTGGTCAGCTTTGGTTGGGCAAACTATAGTTTGGAATATTCCAATCTTCTTCTGGTACGAGAAGAAGATTGGAAATGTGATTCAAAATAATGTGAGAATAAGTTACGTGACGGTGCCGTACACCATTGCCGATGGAAAACAAGATGATCCACAGTTATGCTTCTTTATGTAAGACCAAAATATTTTAGGGTTTTTAGCCAGAGATTCTTAGTCCTTGAAATAAAATATATGCTTCGTAGCACTCTTTCTCTAACTTTTAGATATGCAATGATTTATCGTTCGGCAACATTTTGCTTGTGGTATGGTTAAAATCGTAAGTGGAATTATTGGCATCGCTAATAGCTATAACATAGTTCGTATTGCTGCGTATACACACACGCAGAGTGGCTGAGTTAAAAAGTCGCAGGCGTGTGCTGTGGTATAACATTATTTAGTTGTCTATTAGAAACTATATATATAGAAATCTAGTAGAAATGTCTCTCTAAAGTGCTCTGTGCAAAAATGCGTCTGCTATATACATAGTGTATTAAGGACAAGTGCTTATCTAAAGTATTGTTTCTCCTAAAGGAGTTATTTTTCGACAAAAGGTACATAGATAAGAAAGCTTTACTGCAATGTTAAACAAAGAAAACGTATCATCGATCTTGATTGTAAGTCAAAGTTTTCTTGCTCGTTCTTTCTTCTTAATTTCTTAAATTGAACTGTCTCATCACGGCAGCTACGGTAACGTAAAAGCTGAGGAGCTGAAAGTAAGATAAAATGTTAGCAATACCGAGGAAAACAGAACTTAATTGCAAAATAAAATTATAACCGACAGCACAACTATTTCAGCTTGCCTTGTTTATCGCAGTGTTGCCAAACTTACCAATAGCAACCCTTAAAAATTTTATTTGAAACTAAATATTTTTTATTCAATATCTAGATTTCGCGACTTGTATGGAATTAGGTATCATAATACCTCAATTATACACTTTCGCATTCATCAGGATCAAGATTGTTGAAATTTACTTACTTCGTATTTCAGAAAGTAACTTAAGCCATAATTCTCATATACATCTATTAAAGTATGACAATAATAATTAACTTTTAGAAGAATTTGTTCACACTTGCTACTGTTTCATATTTAAAATCACCAATGTAGGCTTTTTCTTCTGCAATCAACTAATGCCTAACCACATCATACGCTCTTCTGCCGATTTAATTAAGGATTCCTATGACCTTTGGTCTAACCACGCTATGATTTTACGTCACTTTACGAACTTACGCAATACTTCCACATTCCAACAATAAGCAATATAACAATATTTAAGCGACAGAACTAGTCAATATTTACCGCGATCATGACAGATCTTGAAAATGTACAAATATCGAGCGGTGAAAAGGACACTGGTATAATCTCGAGGGTCTGCTGAAAGATTGTAAGCTCTTCAGCGAGCACGCCGCCCGGGGACGCGTTTACGAGGCATTCGCTTACCACATACCGCATGGAGTTTAACTGTTAAATAAATACCTTTTTTAAAAATTTCTAGTATTATTCTATTTTTCTTAACCTAGCAACAACATTAGAAGTGATATTGATCTTTTTATGTTTGTTAATACAATCCTATTACAACAGTGATGCTACATATCCATCCATAGTCAAATTCTTCTTCAGCCGGCGTCGACTCGGAAGCATGCCTTCCGAAACACTGTAAGCCAGAGAATAGATGTGAAAGCGTCTTATATAATTAATAGAATAAGGCGATACCTCGCGGAGTTCTGCAATACAAAAGTAGTAATTTTTAGAACTAGGCGTACTTTGCGGAATTCCTTAGTACAAAAGTTATGAAAGAATAATTTTGCCCTAAGCCGCCTTTGTTAACAAATCTTATGTATCGCTAAGTGTAGGCAGCATTTTGTCTCATCACAAAATTATAGATTATAGCAAAATAAAATTTTCTTCAATTTTCACTTCAATTGATATGTTATAATACATATCATTAAACGAACTACTTTTACCATTTCCGTCATCCTGTAGCATGTTTCTATCATCAATACCGTTTGTGCGATTTCCAAAATGATCCAACCCATTGCAACTATTATAAAAAATAATCCCTCAAATGAAACAGTATCTGAAAGTTTTAAAAATTGAGATTCAATATGAATATTTGCGATATTGTATTATTGACACATAATTGATATTTAAAGTAAGTAGAAGATGACAATTATTTAAGAAGTGGTTTGTCGCAAGTAGCTCAATGGTTCAGGTTAAATAATCTAATATTAAAGTTAAAACAATCGTATTTCTGTAGCAAAAGATATGATGCTACAAATTTATGGATATTATAGCACAACAAGCTGTGATAGCCCAGCGGTGAGATCGTGCGACTCTTACGGAGGGGAACACGACTTCAAACCCAGGCAGGCACCAATGAGTTTTTCTATTAAAACTCATGTGGCTAATTGATAATTGCAATTTATCACACGCTTTTCGGTGAAGGAAAACATGTGAGGAAACCTGCAGATCTCTAGAGAATTCTGGAGATATGTGTAACCTACCAATGGTAGGTCTTAGCTCCAACCCTTCTCTCTAGAAACGGAGAGACGAGGTCTATTCCCAGCAGCGGGATTGTAACAAGCCGCTACTTTACTTTTTTTTATAGCACAACAAATGACACATCAATTCGTAATGATTCTTTGTGTGCCAAAAACATGTCTAAGCACCTTAAATTTACCTTGTATATTAAGAGTAAACAAGAGCAGGTAGATGCAGCGCACTGTTCTTATCACAGTCGCACCGAACAGTATTAACACTAAAACTCCATCTTCTTTATTTAATTTCTTTACTAAAGCATGCATTGAAAGATACGAATAATGTACACCTTTTACAGTTTCATATGCTTTTTTGTATACAGTATTGTCGTAATCCTCTGAAAGCATCAAAGATTAAATTCAACTCTTGATAAATAAATCTATAAAGTTTCTTTGCGGAATAACAGTCTAAAAATCATGATAGTATTTATTTATCTTCGTAAGTTAAAAAGATCGTAGTTTTATTAATAACCAATTGCTTTGAATATGACCTATCACCACCCTACCAGACTTATTATTACGGTTGAACTACAAAACTTTAATGAACTAAAGTTTTATAGATGGATTTAAAGTATCGAAGCACTTTAATAATCCAGTATGGAATGCCAGATATGGATTCGAATGTTGGACATTGAAAAACATAGATGAAAGAACAGTGAATGCACATGAGAATGTTATTCAAATTCAAATTCAAAATATTCTTTATTCAAGTAAACTTGTAAACAAGTGCTTTTGAATCGTCAACTTTACTGCTGGTTCGGAAAGCTGTTCCTACCGAGAAGAACCAGCAAGAAACTCGGCGGTTGCTCTTTTTAAAATATAAATCTTAGAACTAGTTACATTTATTTATTACTGTCTTATACACAGTAGAAGTGCACCTATATCCACACATCCTTATCATCTAAGTAATCTTCAACAGTATAGTAGGCTTTCTGTATCAGCCTGTTTTTAACAGTGTTTTTAAACTGCTGTAATGGCATGACCAAAATTGATTTCGGAATTTTATTATAGAATCTTATACCCAAACCCACAAACAAATTTACGTACTTTTGCTAGGCGCAAAGCAGGAGTCGCAAGCTTTTGTCGGTTCCTACTTTGTCTATTATATACATCACCTATCGTTTTATAATTCTTTATATTATGTACAAAAATTATAATGTTAAGGTGCATGTGTTGTGAGACAAGACTGGATAAAATACGAAATGAGTATATAAGGGGAAATCTGAAAGTTGCACCCATTATAAAAGTCGAGAAGTGCAACATTAAGGTGGTATGGATAAATAAATAAATAAATATATGGGACATTCACACAGACGGTCGTCAAGCCCCAAAGTAAGTAACTTAATACTTGTGTTATGGGTGAGAGACAACTGGTAAATATATACATATACATATAGTTTTAAATACATATATACACCGAGACTCGAAGAACCAACAAATTCTAAATAGAAAATGTTAGTTCTCGGCGGGAATCGAACCCGCGACCCGCGGAGCCGAAGACAGAGTCACTGCCAACTGCACCAAGGGCCAGTCAAATATGATTATGTATGATTTTCAACCCCCATCATTATGGGGGATGAAAATAATGTGTCCAAACGAATATTAAATATGAATTTGGATGGATATGTGACAAGAGGGAAGCTGAAAAAGAGATGGATGGATTGTGTGAAGTAAAACATGCATATAAAAGGAGTAGTGCCAGAGTTAACGAATGATAGGAAAGAATGGAAGGGAAAAACATGTGCCGACCCCACTTAGGGTGGGAAAAGGGCAGATGATGGAATGTCAGATATATCGAAAATGTCGTGACTATATAAATCTTAATCTTTATTGAAAATTACTCAATCGTAAATTTTCAATAGTTTATTTAAATTACGTCTGTTATTGATCACATCATTCTTCAAATTGAATCTCTTGTATTATTTAATGATTATTCAATCGGGGTAACATTTTGTTATGACTGATCCCCAAATTGGATAAATTTAATGAACCTGAAATGTGTGATGTAACTTCTTTACCCATTCATATAATATGGAACAAACCTTTAACACGTGTCATTAAATATTAATAATAATATCGTTACTTTGAAATTTAGAAAAATGAATGACTTTTAATGTTTTTTTGTCATCAACACATTACAGAAGTGTCTAAAATAAATAAAATTACTGCAGTCTTGCACCTGGTTCTATATTATTATCTTTCCAAAAGTAATATGATAAATTTATACCCATAGTGCGGAAAAAAATGATCTAGGGGTAAGCACTTTCAACTTCGTTAAAAAAATCTGGTTTATTCATTTTTATCATGTTTGACCCGATGCCATTATTAGTTGCTCTGGCGTCTCGACGTTTTTTTTAAAAGCTCTCTCAATAATATAATTTAATTTTCCAATTGATTATTTCTATCTAGTCTCGCTCTATATGTTTACTTGCCCTCTCTATTAATCCAACATACATAAAAATCACAGCTGTAATTTTTTTTTGCGCTTTTGACGGATTCGCGGGGTCGCGGGGTCAGGAGTCACGATTTCAAACCCCGGGCAGGCCCTAATGTGTCTAGTTGACAAATGCAATTTATCACACGCTTTTCGGTGAACAAAAAGGCGTGAAGAAACCTCCATATCTCTAGCGAATTCTGGGGATGTGTAACCTATCAATACGCATTGGAGTAGCGTGGTAGGTCTTAGCGCCCTTTTCTACAGAAACGTATAGAGGCGGCCTATGACCAGCAGTGGCATTGTAACAGGCTGATACTTTAATTTTTTTTATATCAAAATATTTATAATCTATAGCAGTCACAATATCGTTAAATAATCGTTTAGAGGATTAAAATATTTTTTCGGTAAATACACACCTTTCAAACTCAGTTCGTCTGCAACCTCCTTTAAAGAATTGTGTAAAGCCAACAATGACGAATTCAACATTGATATCAGACATACATATTTCAAAGTTATTAATGCCTTGCAAATGTTTGGCATGTATATTAATACCAATATCACTAAATGTGCCACTATAAAAAGAACAATTAATATAACAAAATTGAAATATTATAACGATAAATTAATAGAATTTTAATGAAACAGAAAAGTTGAAATAAGCATAAATAAGTTGACACTCATTTCTTGACGAGGTATCGTAAAAGGCGACTAAGGTAAGTTGACGTCGGTTGTTTCGAATTCCTCTCTAAACAGAACTCATGAGTTAGAAATACTCCGATCGCCGCCAAAATTTACAGAAACATCCACTGGTTCAAAGTGTCCAGCAGTTTCGGAGTTTATACCCCTTTTAAACTCGTACAGACAAACATTCATTTTTAATATATAAGATATAAGTATAAGTAAATACTAAACATGATCACTCACCTGTCCCTCCTGTCGTCAATATAGTGAACAATAGTGAGGACCCTTCGAGCGCAAACACCCAAATTATTATTAGCCACACCCAGTGTTCGCGGAAGGTTCCCTTTATCAACTTTTTGATATTATTCAAAAAAATAATCTGTAAATTAAGATTCTTTATAGGCACAATCCAATTTAAAAATTCGCTTTCAGTATAATAATGCTTTTCGGATATTGATGGGATTACCGAGATATTGTAGTGCGTGTATGCCGAGTCCTGATTTTGATTCGAGGAGTTCCTGATTTTTATGCAATTATCAAGAGCAAGAGCTCGGATTCCATCTTTTTGGGACCGGCTCAGAACTTCTTCAAAGAGTAAGCGATGGTATGCCTAGTACTACCTTAAACTATTGGCTATCTGTTCATCGTAATGAGAACAGGAAATTATTAAGTATAACGACAACAATATTTTTCCATTACACTTATTCAATAAATAAGAAGCAAATTTCCAAAAGTCAACTCATTTAATCTTTTCCAACAACTAAACACATAATGACAGCGACAATGTTTTTTTTTTTATTACTGGCCAACTGTATGAAGGAGGTTGTATTTAAAATACGTCGTAACATAAGACATGTTTTGAGGAATAATTTCTAAGCAGATAGCAACAAAAGGTATTTTATTTTCTCTGTATATTTAATTTTAATTTCTTGTGTATTGGGTTTTTAATGCCTTTCAAAAAAAATATTATTATTAATTAAGCATTTCCATAAAGCGTTAAAGCGAAATAAGATATGTAAAAAAGTATATGAAAACATAATAACCGTTTGTATCTCTTTGATAGTGCTTATGAACCGGGTCATCCTCTGCGCGCCATCGACGCCTGCGACGACCCCCACCAACGAAGTGGCACAGACTTCCAACATTAACGTGAAATACCAAGTAATGCTTCGTGAGAACTTTTCACCGTGCATCATACTACTTTCATATATAAATCGTCCAGTGGCGATAATCGCGAGCGCAGCTAAAAACATGTTTTGCGTTCGATTATAATCAAAACATAAACATGGTGGAATAAATCTAATAAAATAAGTTGATATAAAAAGAAATTTTAAAATAAGCTTTTATTTACACTCGACAAAGATAAAAATTACACCCTAAAAAGATAAAAATAGCATTTAAGTATAAATTATTAATTATAATTAATTACATTAAACCTATTCATTTTCCATTTACTTTACAATTGTAATTGTAAATAGTAAGATTAATTAAAGAATAAGATTTAGCCCCAGTGTTGCCCGAGTAATCTTTTTCTTTAAAATTTTTGCCATCAACTTATAACGTCATTACATAATTTTTGTTATAAAAGCTTGTCGCAAGATTTAAGAACTTAATTACCAACAAACTAAGTAATACACTTAGTTTGTAAACTAAGTAAAACACTTAGTTTGTTGTTAATTAAAATCAATCAGATATAGTTACTTGATTGATGTCGATTAGTTGACCACCAATCTGTGTTCATTATTCAACTGAAGGGTGTCTCGGGAGCGGTAATTGTGGTGTTGTATTATTTCGTGTTATTATGCCGTGTGGTATCCGGTTGAGTAGAATAGACCACCCTCTTTTTTACCGAGGTGTCGTATAAGGTGACTAAGGTAAGATGACCCACCGTGTGGTATACGGTTGAGTAGAATATACAACCCTCATTTCTTACCGAGGTGTCGTAAAAGGCGACTAAGGTAAGATGACCCACCGTGTGGTATCCGGTTGAGTAGAATAGACCACCCTCTTTCTTACCGAGGTGTCGTAAAAGGCGACTAAGGTAAGATGACCCACCGTGTGGTATCCGGTTGAGTAGAATAGACCACCCTCTTTCTTACCGAGGTGTCGTAGAATACGACTAAGGTAAGTTGACGTTAGGCAGGCGGCCGGTCGTAAAATACGTAGCCCAATCATGTGAGACCATGTTTTATAACATGTTGTGCCGACCCCACTTAGAGGCGGATGATGAGGACGATGATTATATAGTGTCATTTTAAAAAGTATAGCTGTAACATGTAGGGTTTCAACTTTCATAAGCCGTTGTAACATAGCATGGACACCTATTTTCAAACTGGTGATCCTGGTATCAATTTATTAAGTTCATCCAGAACCCAGAAATAATCGATAAGTTTCTTTTTCCATTGATAAGTTGAGGCTTGACTGTTTAGTAATAGAGGTAAACCAAAGCTCGAAGTTTTAATTTATTTATGTTCCGTACATATGTTTGAAATAAATTAGTTTATTACAAAGTAACAGCCTGGTAATATCCCACTGCTGAGAATAGGCCTCCTCTCTCCGCTTTTCGGAGAGAAGGATTGAAGCTAAGACCTACCACGCTGCTCCAATGCGGATTGGTAGGTTACATATAGCCCTAGAATTCTCTAGGGATATGCAGGTTTCCTCACGATGTTTTCCTTCACCGAAAAGTGTGTGATAAATTGCAATTATCAATTAGACACATAAGTTTTAATAGAAAAACTCATTGGTGCCGGGTTTGAATCCATGTTCGTCTCTAGAGAGTCGCACGGTCTCATTGGGCTATCACAGCTTTTTTATTTACTTTAGTTTGTTTCAAATAGTTTATTAATAACATAGAAGAAGTTTTAAGACAATCTCAAAATTCAAAACGATTTTTGTCCCTGCCAAGTCCTGCATCGTACTAACGGATCGTATATGAAAATGACGAATTGGTTGGAGTCTCACCGATGACAACGTTCACGACTTTTCCGTACAGGACGCAAGCGGCGGACACGGCGATGCGGTCCCCGCGGTTCGTCTGCTCCTCGATGCGTATCGGAGCCAGCCCGAGCACGCGCGCCGCACGCAACGCGACGCGCACGGCGCCCTGCACCCAGCAATCGGACCGCGGCATGTTAGTACGACGTACTGCGGCAATGAGCTATGTACACGACACCATATTGATTTTTATATCGCACTAATGACCCAATAATACGCAGAGATTTACCACACTTCAAATCTATCGCCCTTTATCTTTAAGCGTAAGTAGCAATCGCCTGCGACTTCTGCTCCTCTAGGCATTTTTTTTTCGAAGACTGTATGCTGTTAGCCCTAATGGCTTTTACAGCGTCACCGGGCGGGACGGGCGAGCGCAGAAGCATCGCCGAGGTTGCGAAATGCAGAGAGTAAAACGCAGAAGCACTACTTAAGTCGGGGAACGTCGTCCTAAGGGTGCCTCCTGTGAGGCCGGACCACGGCTTAGGGCGACGTGTAGTGGAGGGTTCATGGTATGACTTAGATTAGTCATTGCGGCGTCGGAAGTGTGGCGACAAGCCACGACCAACCGACGTCAGAAAACTGGGACCTCGTCTTCGCCGGCGAAGACGCTGTGTGTGTGTATTACGTGTTTCTGTGTTGGCGATCGTTATATCTCCTCTAGGCAGAAATATAAGAGATATTTATAGATTTTCCCGCGATGCAACATTTACGCAGATACGAAGTTTAGTTATAAATACTTTTTTTATTACAAGTGCTCCTAATTCAAATTCAAAATATTATTTATTCAAGTAAACTTGTAAACAAGTGCTTTTGAATCGTCAACTCTACTGCTGGTTCGGAAAGCTGTTCCTACCGAAAAGAGCCAGCAAGAAACTCGGCGGTTGCTCTTTTCAAAGTATAAATTCTTCTCACTAGTTACATTTAGTCATTACTGTCTTGTACTGGCTAAGTAATCCTCAACAGTGTAGTGGGCTTTTTGTATTAGCCCTTTTTTATAGTGTTTTAAACTGCTCCAATGGCAAAGCTAAAATCGATTGCGGAATTTTATTATAGAGTCTTATACCCAAACCCACAAACCACTTACGTACTTTTGTAAGGCGCAAAGCAGGAACCGCAAGCTTATGTCGGTTCCTGATTTGTCTATTATACTGATAATATATTGTTAATAGTAGAATACATAATATAAAAATTTCATATACCTATGAAGGAAAATCTCATAACAAATTTCAAACTCCATTTTATTCCGTTAAGGAATAATCATAAATAAAGTTATGATATCTAGCATAGCATAACTATAAAATATCACGTACTTATGTACGTTGTAAAAAAAACTGACTATCATACAAATTTACATTCCCTATTTGATCCCATGGGAATGGAATTCGTAAAACTTTTCTATCACTATAGATTAATAGATAATGCGACAATACTAGTTACTCGGAATTCAAGATAGAATAAAAATAGTTGGTCAACGGGAAAACAAAATAAGTACTTGTCATGTACATACTATGTAGTTGCGTTCGCGACGCCCTTCCCGAGAACTGATAAAAAAATAAAATGTAGGGTTGTATGGTAATTGTACGTACGTGACTTACAATTACAGTTTTAATATTTAAAAAGTCGATCGTTGAAAATAATCAGCGTTCCTAGGAACAACTTTGTTGACTAAACCATCGATTTAGATTAATTTACGATATCCTTAGTTTCATATCCGGCTCGAAGGACCGTGAAAAAAAGCGCAAAAGAATAAAACATAGAAAGATTACTGGGTGTAAAATAAACTCAGATGATTGGAAGTGTCGTTTAGTGTAGAGTTGCCAATATATTACAATCGTTCGTTTCGACATATACTTGTCTTTAATACTTATGCCGTCATGGAGCAGAAAATGATAGAAACAAAAACAACATTTATCTGACTTCTGATTATCAAGGCAAGAGGGAAAACACATACACATATGCCTGTATAATCAGTGTTTGTTTGTGAAAAAGGGATTCCTACTTTCTAATATCGGTTTTTCGTTGATTTGACACAGACGACGCAATGATTTCTATTCACCCTTGACCCTGCAAGTTCGTGTCATTGGAGGCTTCCTAAGGAAGGTTGTCCTACCTCTAATAGTTTCTACTTTGATGATCGTTTTGTGCTTGTCTTCGTCATTCTTAAAGCCGTTGGGGATACAACGGCATATTGTCAATTAGAAAAACTAAAATATACACATCCTACACAAATTAATGGATATTAATCACAGAATTCATAATACTATGAGTGTTGATTTATAGAAGCAGGCGTTACTTTGCGGAATTCCAAATTACAAGCAATATAACAGAACTAACTACTTTGCTATAATCCGCACGGGTTAAGTGAATGCATGCAAAGCCAATGTGTATGAAGCAGGCAAAATCTACGTATCTTATACATGCAGGACAAGCCACCACATGTACCCCAAGGCGCAATTCGCCAGCAACAACGCACACAAAAGCAGCACACACACCCACCACTACAATCTCGACGATCGTTTCGCCCCGAAACCGAAGCATCATCAGGAGGATAGGCTCCACGACATTACGATTTTTGTCGTGGAGCCTATCCTCCTGATGATGACATTACGATTTTTGTCGTGGAGCCTATCCTCCTGATGATACTTCGGTTTCGGGGCGAAACGATCGTCGAGATTGTGGTGGTGGGTGTGTGTGCTGCTTTTGTGTGCGTTGTTGCTGGTGAATTGCGCCTTGGGGTGCATGGTGGCTTGTCCTGCATGTATAAGGTACGTAGATTTTGCCTGCTTCATACACATTGGCTTTGCATGCATTCACTTAACCCGTGCGGATTATAGCAAAGTAGTTAGTTCTGTTATATTGCTTGTACTATGAGTGTCTTATACTAAAACGATAAAATATTCATAATATCCTTTATTGGTTAATATAAGATTACAAAAAAAGCATAGTATTTTATGTACATATTTAGACGCGATACAATAATTCAGCGATGTTTTTCTATGAAAGAACAAAGTACTACGCTGCCATCCCTCTCCAGTACGTGGGTTTTCCCGTTGGCATTCTCGAAGGTGATAAAGCGTACATCTCCGTCCTGTCCCAAAGTGACGGCCCAATGGTCGGCGCCGCGCAACGTTTCGTTGGCGCGCGTCACGAACGCGCTGGGCGGCGACGTTGGCCGCTTGCCTGCATGATACGCGGCCGATGTTAAACTGCCGAATCGCACACGAACGTCACGAAGTGCAGCCACCAACTGCCCGTCGGTCAAACCAGAAGATAGCTTCAAGGCGCCCACCATATCGTTATCTCGCGCGAGCTGACACAGCTCGGCGAACCGTTGCCGCATGCCGGCCGTGTTGCGGAACACTGTATCGTGCGCTTTGTTTCCTGTAGCCAGAAATAGTTTTCATTCGACGGCCTTCCGATTTAAAATGCATATTAAAAGTACATCTATTAAGTTTTAACACTATATTCTATATACTATCATCATCATCTTCCTGCCTTTATCCCACTCTGAGTGGGCTCGGCATAACATGTTACAAACATGCTGTCACGTGATTTGGCTACGTATTTTACGACCGGCCGCCTGCCTGACGTCAACTTACCTTAGTCGTTTTTCACGACCCCTTGGTAAGAAAGAGGGTGGTATATTCTACTCAACCGTACACCACACGGTGAGTCAAACCACCTTAGTCACGTTTTGCGCCACCTTGGTAAGAAATAAGCGTGGTCTATTCTACTCAGCCGGATACCACACAGCATTTTATATAGTATCAGCAATATTGATGAATTCTGGTACGATTGAAGCTTATACAGGTACCGATCATACAAAATTATTTTTAATTTTATTTACCTACATGCCTCAGCACCCTATATAAAAATGAGTTTATTCAGCGAAGTATTTTAGCCACAGAATATATTTTACGTTTTTTTTAAATAAACATGTTTTATTGAGGTCAACTAACTTAACCTATTACGACAGACGAAACGAAAAATAACCTTGACCCAAAAACTAATAGTATGGCGCGAGGTAACAATATTTTTTGTTTTCTCCTGTTTTATGAACAAGCGCGCCGCACCAGGTCAGTGAACCATTACTGGCAAAGCCAGATCCAAATTAAAACATATTTTCTTCGAAAATACATTTTCTTATATAACGACATTTAATAAGATTGAATTATGCCATAGTGATCTATTAAGTACAAATGATCAGTGGATTCATTTAATTTCAGATATCGTCGGTACCATCCTGTATAATGGTCCAACATATAGGATAAAAATTTCCCGTTTTTCCTTCGGGAATTCTTGAGTCCTTAGAAGTCATGGGTACCACTAGGTAAGTACATTAATGGCCCAAGTACAAAAATATTTTTATTGAAATAATTAAAATACTGTAATCTTTTCTTGATGTAAATAACGTTTGTACACAGAAATAGATTTAGTGAATAATATAATAATAATTTAAATAAATTTATCAATTATGTTCTTGGTACTATGACGATGCTCAATATGACGAAAGGTAATACCAGAGGAATCTCGAACGTATGATAGATTTCGTTATTGTTTGTTGTGTGTTATGAATAATATAATATGTATAATACCTTATAGTTATCATACTATACTTAGAATAGGGGAGCCGTGTGGTATCCGGCAGAATAGAATAGACCACCCTCCTTTCTTACCGAGGTGTCGTAAGAGGCGACTAAGGTAAATGCCGTGTGGTGTCCGGCAGAATAGAATAGACCACCCTCCTTTCTTACCGAGGTGTCGTAAAAGGCGACTAAGGTCAGTTGACGTCAGGCAGGCGGCCGGTCGTAAAATACGTAGCCAAATCATATGACAATATGTTTGTAACATGTTGTGCCAAGCCCAATTAGTGGGATAAGGGCAGGAGGATGATTACTATACTTAGAATAGGGAAGGCATATTAGTGACAATGACAATAAATAATGAGAAGGAATATACAACTCGTATCATATTGCCTCCCATTGTGTATTGTAGTTAATTGTAGTTAGCTTTGTCTAATCACATATAATAAAGAGAGACAGATAAATGGAGAAACAAATGAGGGTGCATTTGCTTTCTCTTTTTTGTGATATGTCACATTTCAGGCTGGCTTCCCTAATCTAAGTATAATAACAAAATTGTAACATGATAAAACCTTTTCAAATACGATTAACACAATCTTTTATTAAAAAAGATTTCGCCCTCAACTTCAAGACATGTTTATTTTGTTTAAAATTATTATTAATACCTGCACAAGCGTAAAAAGTTTCAACCTCAACCTTACACTAAGGCCTTCAGTTTTTTTTAGAATTGACTGTGAGATAATACATTTTAGATAATATTATCATTTTAATGTTTCTTAACCGTATTTTTAATTATTATAGCATATATTGGATATTTGATTGGAGAGAAGTATCGGAGGTTGGACCTACCAAGCTGCTCCAAGATTGTTATAATAAGTAACGATGGATTTGTTTAGTTCGAAAACAGCCCGTTAGAAGATGAAAAAAGAATAATATTATTTGGTAGTATCCGAGAATGAATTCGATACTTACTAGTCCAATCGGTCACATTGGTCCCTGCCGGCACCCGCACCTCTCCTCTTTTTATCTGCAGTTTCAGCGCGACCATCTCGTCACCGACGCACGTCATCGCGTACTCGCAGTATGCAACCATTTCGCTAACATTCGTAGGTCTCATTTCAGAAACAAACGACATCATCTTACTCATGTATAGATCGGCCTTGGCAAGCTTGACTGCATGCATGAACGTATATAACCTGTCCTTTTCATTGGTTCTCAAATCGGATCGAACTAATTCTATTAGCGTGGGATGTCCCTGAGAGACAAGTGTCGCGTACGCAACCGCCTCTGTTCGGTGACATTCAAACCGTAATCTTTGTTGTATAACGCACAGCCGCACAAGGTCCTGAGGCAGGGCGGAACTCGATATTCCGGACCTCAGACCGCCGACCATTGTAAAAAGTTTATTACAATCCTCAGCACTCATCGAGTGCAATCTGTATATACTGATTTGAAGATGACCGTTAAGGTATACGACGGCGCGGCCGGCCTGCGCGACCCGTGTCACCGTGCAGATGGCAAACATCCCTTTACTTTGAAGGCTTAAGAGAACGGGAACAGACGTTGACCACTGGGCGCTAGTCACAGCATCCGTGCGGCTCAAATGCTCTCCAAAGAACTTTATCATCGGTGCCGACAGCTGCGGGAGCAAATCGATCTTAATCGGTGGTGCACGTCCAAGGACCAGGTTACCACCTTTCAGAATAATACTTGCGCCCTCGTTAGAATTCGAAGATCTCAAGTTTTGCCACATATTTAGTACTAAGTCTATAGTATCAGGGCGATTCAAATTGTATCGGATTGAGACCTCTCTGAGACCGGATATCAATTGTAGGTCGTCACCCATGAAATTACGGAGATGGTAAAATGCGTCAATTTGATCTGGTGAAAGATTAGATACGGTTTCGTAGTACTGCATTCCGTCAATTAGTAATTTTGAGTACTCTTTCACTGATATGTTGGCTTCCATGGCCGCGTGGATTTTTTGTAAGAGTTTTGGATCGTTTTGGACTCGATTTCGAAGCGTGGCGAACTGACTTGCTTCCTCTGCGGTCATATCTTTATTGATGGTGGCGAAGGCATAATTTTGTGCGTCTTGAATTATCGTATTTGCAGTTTTGTAGCAATATAAACCTTTCGTCCAAAATGCGATCGAGGCGCCGTGCATGACGATATCGATGGCCGTCATATCTTCACGATGGATGATCATAAATATAGTCGTGTTCAATATAGCTACGCCGCTGACCGCAACGTTTGTGCCGTTGACTACGTCAGCGAACACACGCAAAGCGGTTGAGACATCGCGGCCCCGCGCAGCCAGTGACGTGAGCCGCATCGTTGCTCCCATCGCGCCGAAGCTAGTCAAGTTAGCAGCGATGCCGAGCCACAGCATCCGCGACTGTGAGTTGGTGAAAGGGTTGATGGACTCGCCGTGCGTTGCCTTTTCTACGAGCTGGTAGCTGGCTCTACCAGTTCCGTAACTGGCGGCACCTATGGCAGTTACCACGAGCGGCGTGGCTAGCCCACCCGTCAGGAACATTAACGCCACGCTAGAGGTTAGTCCGGCAACTGCGGCTACCTTGTCCAGGCCTCGAGCTGTCATTGCGTCCAGACCGGCGCTTGGAGTGTCCGCTATGGACACAAAAGCTTCCTTGCTACCTGCAAGCTCTAAACGCAAGCACCTCGGATACGCCATCTGTCCTGGGGGCAACTTATTGTTATTCCGCCAGTCGCTCACAGAACTGTAACTTCTTCCAACATTGTCCACGTAATAATTTTCAGATTTCGCCGTGCGTTTTACCCTAAATACAGGTAATTCATAAAGTTTCTCTTCGTAGTACAACTCGACCGGCAACACTGTCACGAAGTTCCGACTGTCCCCACCGCAACAATACTTGATCTGCTCGGCAATAAGATCAATCGCTTCCCGTGCTTCATTTTCATAATAGACTAATTTACCGTTCAAGGCTTTTTCCAACTCGTCTTTGGTCCAGTTTTCAGGATTACACGTAGGCAGGCCCATGGCCACGCCTATAGTGTTCAGCAAGTCAGTTCCCCCAAGCAATTGTGGTACGTCACCCTGATTCTCTCCACCTCTATGTACATACTGGGTTATATTTTTAGTGGCTAATTTCTTCCATTCGGATTCTTTTACTTCCATTTTGATTCTATGTATTACGATTATAGATAAATATCGTGCGAGACACCAAAATATAAAAATGTAATAAATACTTTTACGAAACTGACCATATAAAAGTAGAAACAATAAATTCTAATGCCACCACCAATGACTCTCGGGTGTACCGCCGCTTCTGTTACCGGGAGCAAACTCAGGACGATGTCCAGATTCCCGCCATATCTTCAAACATCTGTCCAGTTCGGACACTTCACCAAGTTCTTGTAAATCTTTTAAGACCTTGTCAAAGCTAGGATTTATATTAGCAAATCCTTGCAGCAATACCTCTAATCCAGACCGGACCATGCAAATATCCGTCGCGAACCCTACACCGTCAAGATCTATTTTGAGTGTTGGATAAATAGTTATAAATGACTGAAGCCACTCTTTGTTCTTTGTGAAATGTGCAATGATATCACTGACATCGGCTTCCTTCTTGATAATCGCGTAATCCCATTTGAGACTCTCCCCCAGTCTGTAAAGTTCGATGAATATATTCTCCCCCACTGTAATCCACTTTGTTATTTTTCTTCCTTCAATATCCTTTGGAACTTTTTCAAAAACAATCAAATATTGAACTGTGCTTTTTAAGTATTGCTTCCACATAACTGCTTCGATTACCTGTAAAATATAACAAATTGTATATTTTACTTATTACATCTCTCAATAAGACATACATATATTTTGATGAGCATTATTTATTATATTTTGTATATTTTCATAATAAATCAAATAATAGCAAACAATCCATGGAATCATTAAAAACAGTTTTGTGGGTTTTTGCACGCACCCACACACACATGATATAATTTTATTAATTTCAGATGTTCTTTGAAATCCTACTAATATTATAAATGCGAAAGTTTGTGAGTATGGATGGATGTTTGTTACTCTTTCACGAAAAAACTATTGAACGGATTTGGATGAAACTTAACAGTTATATAGTTTATACATCAGAATAAAGACGGAAAAAATCTGGCCTCTGAGAGCTATCTTGGCGTACGCTGCTTAAACGATTGGAGTTACACAAAGATGATGTACAGTAGGATTGTTTGTTTTTAATAGTTCTAAATAAAAGTCCGCGACAGCATATATATATCTTTTATGTGGAAGCCACTATGACCAAAATTGTGAATCATAAATTTAATTAAATCAGATTCTGTGGCGGACCAAATTCCTCGCGAGCGAAGCCGCGGGCAAATTATTTATTTTATTTACAATAATTCAAAATAAAATACTTCATTTTGCCAGGATGGCTTGCAATATATAAGCTGTGCTGCAAATGAAACCATCCCTACAATATGAATGCAATAATTATATAAAATTAAACAATATTTTAAAATAATAAAAACCTAAAAGGTTATTTATTTTAAAATTTATAGTAATGGTTAAAAATCAGTTTAACCTAAATAAGGTGTCTATTCCCAACTCAGATACTCCTACATATGTTTATCCACAATATTTGTATATAAAATTAATAGGTAGCATGTAACTGCATGTAAATTACAGCATAACTTTAAATGAAAGTATATTTATAAACTATATATGGATAGTCTAGTTAACACATTCATACTAATATTATCAGTGCAAAAGTGCAAAAATCTATCTGTTACACTTTCACAAGTTTGTCCGTCTGTTTGTCTGTTGTTTGTCTGTGACACAATAATGATGAAAAAAAAAAGTATGAAATAGAAATTATAGATAGCATTATGATGCTTTAAATACCTATTATTTGTATTAAATAATAGTTCTGACTACTTTTATAGGCGTGTTATATTTTAAAAATTTTGAAAGTTACTAGTAAACTTTTTTGTGTTATTCATGCTTATTTAACATAAACATGAATTCCACATTCCAATTTAACATTGGAATGTGTATCTTATAATCTATTATGTACACGACTATTTTACACCGCTATTTATCATAAATAGAAACAGAATAATAACTCTCTATAACAATCTTCTTCTCATTGTTAAGTCTTTTAGTAAAATTAAGTTTTCTATTTGCAATAATAATTTTTTATTTGCCCTCTTCTCTGAATAACATTTGGATTTAATTTTAATTATTGGCAACAAGAAGGCTAGCTTCTTTTTTGTAGAAAGATTCTTTCTACAAAAAAAAGCTTACCTATTCAACACGGAAACACTGCCAGCATTCTTGGGACCATTCTATATGGGCATGATTTCTATCATACTAAAGCGTATTTATTTATTTATTTATTTATTTATTAGACCAACTAATAGTATTTTACAAACACAATTTCCAAACACATTATTAATATATAAAATAATCTAAATCTGTGTAAAACACCTTTAAAAGTCAGTACAACATTTGTATTAATGATACAATTACCACTATCGTTGCCTAATACCTAATTATATATAATAAAAAAAATGAGAATATTAATATTAATTAAACATAATAATAAAGAAAGAAACATTTAAACACATCTGCGTTTTTTAAAAATAGATCTAATTCGTTTTTTATACAAAGAAAGATGGTCATGGAAAATGTCTATATCACTAGTATTGAAATCGTTGTAGGTACTCATCATCCTATTCAGTGGTTTGCTTTTGCCCAAGTTAGTCCTGTAGCGTGCAGTTGAAAATGTTTTACGAGTATTGGTAAAACGGGGTGCACTAGTACACGGTACAGAAATATAATACTAAAGCGTAAGTAATTTAACATAAACATAACTTGTACATTTTTGTTGTAAAATATATAATAATTATAAATACATTTAGTACTTATAAACAACAAGAATTTTAAATACGAATTCGCAATAGCAGCCATTTAGCATAGATTTTTGATTTATCTCTACCTCTAACTCTATCACAATATCTAATATTGAGTGGCCATGTAGTCTTATTACAAAGACACTCAGATAAAAAATGAACGCATTGTATTTTAAAGGTTTCAAGAAGGCATTTTACGTCACTAAAACATTTGAAGACGGTGTCAACTTTGACCAGGGCAAGAAATCCAGTCCAATATTCTAGACAAGGATTTTAGCTGAACTATGAATCGAATCCAGAATTCGTAAACTGCCAAAAAATAGCTATAAACGTAAGGTCTATAGATCAATGGGTCTACAGACCTCACGTTGTAAAGATTTTGATATTATTTTTGTATTTTATACAAATGCTGCGTACGCTAAACTTACTTTTTAAAAAACAACAATAGATCTACTCTTCATTCAAAACAGGGACGGCAAGGGTTTTCTAGTACTTACAAGTGATAACCTAACAAGAGTTCCAATCTACACTGTAGTCTTTGCCGGCAGGTCAAATCTATTAGTGCAAAATGTGATAAGCAACGTCTGACAGCAAGTGTTATCAACTTTTATCGAGCGAAAACAATTCGCGATCGGTGTTGCCCGATTTTATTAATGCCTGGCCTAGAATGAAAGCCGAGTGTTGCCTGGCTTTATAAAGATACACAGACTAAACATGCAAAGAACGCACCTGACATAAAATTTTAAGGAAGATACTACCTATATTTAATATATATTAGGAAACTTACTCGTCGTTATTAATAAAACAAGGTGAAACAAAGCAATGGCAAAATAATGAATATCAAGAAGAAGGTTTAAGAAGTTCGATTATAAATGAACTAAATTTGTTAATTTTTGTTTGTTTTTTATATGCGATCTTTAAGTCTAGAATCTTTCAATTAGTGTTCTGTGCTAAAAACGAAATGCAAATAGTACAGTCCCTTTTTTTTATTGAAAATACGCGAAAATATATTTTCTATCACATTAGTGAGACCGTGCGACTCTTTAGAGACCATCATGGGATCAAACCCCGGACAGGCACCAGTGACTTTTTCTATTAAAACTTGTGTCTAATTTATACTTGAAATTTATCATGCGCTTTTCGGTAAATGAAAACAACGTGAGGAAACCTGTATATCTCTAAAGAATGTAAGGGATGATAGGGTGTAACCTACCAATCCGCATATAATATACTTTAATACAATGCAATACACTAAAAATTTGACTTTATTTGGCTATAGAAGATTTATGGTCAATTGTACCATATCCATTTATTAGATTGTAGTGATACGTAATAAGAATTTTCGTAAAATATGTCAATAATTCTTAAAAATGTCTACAAAAGTCATGCCGCCTTGTTGAACAACCGAAAGCGTTGCCATATCCTATGAGATATAGAAAATCAATTTATGGTGGAGATATACTTGTTTTATGTATAACTTAGTATACTAACTCTAACTTTTTCGTTATACTTTTTCCTTAAATGCGGTATTTGAAAAGCTATTCAAAAGGATTCAGCATTCATCTTTAAGTTGAAATAAAATTATAACTAATGCTCGCCATAATATCAAAAGAAGGGAAGTCGAAAACAATTTCTGCCTTAGGAAGGCGTGGCCGGACCGCTAGTTAAAAATCAATAAAATAAAATTTTAAATTATTTATATCATATTATATTTTTATATGATAAAAAGTATGTCCTTATCCAATGTACCATACTGGACAGTTGCTGAAGATAACGTAGAACTTAATTGTTATACTAATAGATAACGTATCAAGTGTCGATAATCTTAAATAGGATCAACAAAGAGGGCAACGGCATGTAAAGTGATAACGTCAACTCAAAGAATAATTAATAGACAGTGATTTTTTTTAATAAAATTTGTGCGATGTTACCTCGAATCTGCACAGTAGGGGTCGCCCGTGCTCCTTTACACCTGGAAAATATGAAAATAGAATAATTTATTCAGTTAACCGTTACTTTGTGGTATAGTTGTGGTGTAGTTACCATTACAAACGTAAGATAATTTTTTTTAAATTGGTGATTGGAGAAAATCTATGTACGAAAGAGCGCACGACCCGTGTTCATACCTTATGCATGGAGGACTCATGAAACGCATGCACTATGAACTAGCACCGCAGTTATTTTTTGCGAATAACTAGCTGCTAACTAGCTAATTTATTACACCCAGCTAGAGCTATTATGTGCTAATAGAATGAAAAATGTACTAATAGAGGTGCTGAAGAATAATGGATTAGTCTAAATCTCTAAGATTCACATATATACTTATTATAATTAACAAAGTCCCCAAAAGTTGTCTGTCTGTATGTGTGATCGATTTTCTCTAAATGTACTGAACGGATTTTCGTACGGTTTTTATTAAAAGTTAGTGCAAATCTTCCGGAAGGTTTTAGTTAATAGGACATTACAGTTTTATATAAACTGTGTTGAAGAGGGCGTGCGGTTGTAAAAAATAAACTCGCGTGCGCCGCGTAATCCAGCAGAAAGACACTAATGTAATGTTCTAATGAATTTTAGATCTACAAAAATTACTACAAAAGTCCGCATTAGCATGTCTTTATCTCTTTACCTTTACTATGTTCAAAATTTCAATTATAAATACAATTCAATTGTTCATTTGCGTTATTTACGCGGGAGGAACTTTGTGGCATACTGATTTCCACGCGGGTGAAGCCCCAGGCACAGCTAGTATAATAGCCACTCTGCTGTTCAACTGCCTGTTCGAAAAGAGTATTGTTTTTGGGATAAATTCTTACATAAATAACATAGCCCTAACTTCTGCACTTAGCACTATTTGTCAGTTATTTTGTTCTTTTTCTTTCTATTATATCTGTGAGTAATTCATCAATCATATATAAATAAATAATAATAATAAATATATGGGACATTGACACACACGGTCTTCCTTCCCCAAAGTAAGTAACTTAATACTTGTGTTATGAGTGACGGACAACTGGTAGATATATATATAATTTTAAATACATACTTAAATACAAATACACACCCCACTCGAAGAACCAACAAATTGTTTATTGAAAATGTTGGCCCTCGGCGGTAATCGAACCCGCGACCCACGGAGCTGAAGGCAGGGTCACTACCCACTGCGCCATCGGGCCAGTCATAAATAATAAGCTATAAATAAGAGTTATACAGTTCTATTGACCAGCAAACGATATTTGTTAAATTTCGATTGAGCATCTATTTATTTCTTACAACGAAATCGAAAAGATCGAATTTTAACATTCTGAAAATAATTGTTGAATATCAGCTGGTAGCATGGTAGTCTTCTGAAATCAATATCACTAGGCGCAAAAATGATTCAGATAGATTGCTCGCACATTGGGAAAGGCAACATAGCACGTAGAAGAAAATTTTATTTAAATTAGAAAGTATAAAAAAATTATACTTAATGAATATTCTCAAAAATATAAAAAAAAGCTTTATTCTATTTAAAACTTACATTAGTGTTGCAAGAACCATTAACTAGGCAAAGACCATATTACCAGTTGTCCGGATACTTATCTAATGAATCCTTTCAATTATTATTATAAAATATTTTTAGAAACGATCGTCATTCAGGCTGCAGATTTCAATTTAAAGCCATACAAGCTTTTGCCCGCGGCTTCGCTCGCGTGGAATTTGCTCTGCCACATTATGTTTCGTGATATATAATTTCAGATTTAAATATATTATATTACTTAATATTAACTATTTAGTGTCAAAAACAAAATTTATCTACATGAAATACTGAAAGCGACAAATGCATTGATTTTCATAAGAGTTTGACAAATATACTGAAATGTGCATTGTAAAATAGTATCTAAATTAATTAAACTTTTAATTCACAATTTTAGTCATAGTGGCTTCCATATAAAAGGTAGATATATGCCGTCGCGGACTTTTATTTAGAACTATTCAAGAAAAACGAAACTACTCTACATCGTCTTTGTGTAACTCCAGTGGTTTAGGCACCGTACGGCAAAACAACTTTCAGAGAACAGATTTTTTCCAACTTTATTGTCATATATCGTTATAATAATATTACATAATATAAACCTATATAAAACTGTAAGTTTCATCCCAATCCGTCCAATAGTTTTTTCGTGAAAGAGTAACAAACATCCATCCATACTCACAAGCTTTCGCACTTATAATATTAATTAATAATAGTTAATTAATTAATAAGTAGGAAGTAGGACTTATTACAAAACAAAGTCCCCAATACCTGTCCGTCTGTATATGATCGATTTCTCAAAATCTACTGAACGGTTTTTTGTATGATTCTTACTAAAAGGTAGTGCGTTTCTTCGCGGAAGGTTAAGGTTGTTAACCTAAACCTTCCGGAAACCAGATGCATTTCGGTTTTATATACATTGTGTCGAAGAGGTCGCGCCTAATAACCTGCCTGCTGAAAGCTGTAGTCGCGTGCGCTGTGTAAACGAACACAAAAGTAATGAACCAGAGAATTGTAGATCTACAAGAATATTACAAAAAAAATCAGCGACAGCATGTCTCGTGTTATAATTAACTCAGAAACTAATTTCATGTCCAAAATTTCAATTTGGGAAAAAAATTGTGACACCCAGATTTCCATTCGGGCGAAGCCGTTGGCATAGCATTAGCAAGGTTAAATTAAATATAAAATAACGTCTTACCCCTCAGCCAGTATAATTTTTCAAATTATACTTTAGATGCATGACTTGCGTGTACTGAAATTTACACGCCGACTGAAGACGGACACCGGCTGTGTTATGTTATCGGATATATATAGCTCTCAGTATATATTACGTCTAATAGGGGATAACGGGCGGGCAGAGCATACGGTCAGTTTATTGATATAGCACTTATATTAAATTTCTGTTAAATTAACTTTACGATATGTGCAATACTTCGTTAATAACTAATAAATATATACGACTTGTGCGTTCGTATTTTTTTATGCGGCGATTTAAGTTGAGCCACCGTGTGGTATCCGGTGAGAGGAAGAGACCACCCTCTTTCTTACCTAAAAATACGACTAAGGTAAGTTGATGTCGTAAAATACGTAGCCAAATCAAGTGACAACATGTCTGTAACAAGTTGTGCCGACCCCACTTAGAGTGGGATAAGGGCAGGAGGATAATGTGGATAATGGCACTGATATGCGCTTTAACAGTCTAAGCGTTTTTAAATCTTTTGTGTAGATTACATAACGTATAAACATTACATATAAAACATACATAACATTTATTTCGTGCGTTCATCGGTTCATCATTCTCCTTTTTTTTTATACAGGAAAAAACCCCTTATACCACCGCCCGACGGGGACGGGCAGTGGTTATGTCGGACTCGCACCGACTAAAACGACCTGTATGCTTCAGCACGCTGCTGGTGGCAGGTGCAAGTTGCCTTATTTGACCCCACTCCCGCCAGCAGCAACTCTAAACCCCAGAGTGCGCCACCTCTGGGTCGGGGCTTCTCTAACAGTGGCCCCTCCCTCCGCATCGGGAACACCAGATGCATCAGCCGCCCCGGGGACCATATAAGGAGGGCGTCCGAGAAACCCCGTTCGAAATGCCCAGAAGGTCCCTTTATCATTGTCCTGCCCTGATCTCACTCTAAGTGGGGTCGGCACAACATGTCTTAAACATGTTGTCATATGATTTGGCTAGGTACCTTACAACCGGCTGCCTGCCTGATGTCAACTTACCTTAGTCGCGTTTACACCTCGTTTTACTTTTTTTACTTTTAAGAAAAGAGGATTGTCTATTCTACTCAGCCGGATAGCACACGGCGGTATCATATTCATCGGTTCTCCGGCAAAAATACCTGTTTACGTAATACAAGTATATAGGTATGCTTACACGTGGCTTAAGTATTATATGTACTCACTTCTATTTCTTTCTTAAAAAAACTCATATAAAGATAAGACGATACAATTATGTTATTTCAAGACGAAGATTCCCGATAAGGATAAAGCGGATTATTGATTCTGCTATCATAAATCAAATTGGAAGGCCAAAAGAAATATATTACTTTCGTATAGATACCACAGAGTTATTATACTTAGAGTAAGGAAGCAAGGCTAAAATTGGACATATAAAAAGAAATAAAGAGAAAATAAATAAGAGTGATTAGTATAACAACTCTATGTTAAATATCCGAAGATTTTAAGAAGTTTTCTATAAAGTGCCCACAAAACATAAGTTTAATAACGAAACAAAAATAATATTTCAAAAGATTATAGCTTACATTTATTTATAAAAACTTAACTTAACCTACATAACCTTCAAACTATTAAGTAATTAGATACAGTAATTAGTTTGTGCTATTTTTGAATTTAAACTATCGTGATTGGTATTCATAATTAATATTTAGAGAACGGCTATACTCACGTCTTATTTTATCGATTGAGCCCGACTAGTTTCAATTAGTTCCCGCCGCGATAACACCGTGTAAAGAGCTCATGTATAAGAGCCCCATATGGGCTTGAAAACAGTCGGGCTCATCCTAAAATAAGACGTGAGTATAGCCGATCTCTAAACATTAATTAGTTTGTGCTATGTATATTTATATATATATATATAGCAAAAATTAATTACTGTTTCTACAGCGTTCACTAGTCATCCCAAACTTCATTGTCTGGGTCATCTTCAGGTATGTAGTCCCTCTGCAATGTGGGTTTTGGTGTGGTAAGAGAAGCGAGGACTCTGGGTGGACGCTCGTGAAGTAACTGCGGCCGTGATGGGCAGTCCTGCACATGCCACTTCAACATCTCCCTGGACATGCGGTGTGTGGCATTGTAAGGGCAGATGGCCAACGGTGGGTAGCGCAATTCGCAGCGTACTAAATGTGCCTGGATGCGAGAGCGCGGTACACGGTGGGCGCGATTGTAAGGGCACGTTATAAAAGGGTCTTCCATCTGCAAAAGGAAATAACTATAATATCTTTAAAAAGCTATGAAAGAACTCACACATTTTTTTGATGAATTGAATGAATGATTGAAAAATGAATTTTGTCGTATTGGCAGACATTCTTAAGACCCAATTACTATTTTCCAGATGGAAAACAACAATTTGACAAATACAAACTTGTCATCAATAATATAAGAGGGTGCAAGACTTACTCTTCCATGTCCTACTTAATGAAATACTTAAATTAAAATTAACAGAAACTACACTACTACCTGCTATAATACATGTGGGTTAAGCGAGGGCATGCTATGCTACATGTATGAATTATAATTGAATTATAATTAATTAAAATATTGCATTCTCTTGTATTGCAGAGGGCCTAATAACTGTAATAGGTTATAAGTATCATGGTTAAAATGTTAATGATTATATGAAATCCAATCCTTTTTATCCCAAGTAAACAATTTCATTAAGGTAAGAGTAAGATCAGTTCAAAGGTGAGATTATATAAACCAATTTTCCAGCAAAGGAGTTCACCTTCTTTACTAGCCACATTTTCTACAATATTGTTTCATATTTACTCTATTTATCGACTGCGATAAAAATATTGCATGTTTGGTTCCTTACCTTAGTATTTTTATTTTTAAATTATTTGGTACCAGAATTCAGAGACAACTTATAATTGGAGATATTTCTTTATAATCTCAGTTGTATTTAATTGCCTTTATAATGTAAAAATGGTTTTGTTTTACTAAAATTTCTGACAAGAGCTACCCTTAACAAAAGTTATTTGACTTGGCTTATTACGAGTTATTTATTGACTGTGGCAAGTAGCAGTGCCCTCAGCCCTGTTGGTTGGAGGTTTGTCTTGGTGTATTTTAGTATCTATTTAAAATTTTATGTATATATAATAACATGTTGCCTGTCCCCATATAATTTAAGTATTAAGTTACTTACTTTGGTGACGGAAAACTGTGCATGTATGTGTTTTATATTTATTTATTATTATTTATTTAGAATATAAAAAACTATAGCTGTTTAGTTTTTTACTTTTGTTTATCATAAACATCTTAAAGTAATACCTTCTCCTAAAATACTTCCGTACAAATGTATGGTTTCAAATTTTTATAGTGAAATCAATGACTCGTCAGAAATCTTTTATGAAAAATAAGGAAAAATATTTTAAAAGAACTTTATTTTCCATCCAGCGTTTTTGACAATGACAACCTGTCACAACTTCACAAGTAAAATGAGTAAATTTAAGATCACAGACAACAATTGGATAAAGTAGTATGTATCAATCAAATAAACGGTAGGTATATAATAAAGAATAGGTATATACTTGGTTGATGCGATTATATTAATTATATCTTCTTCGAAAAAAACCCGTACGATTTTGGGACACTGCTTAGCGCAATGTGTTTTTTTGATGTGATACATTGTTTTGTGATTATGACATTATTTTTTTATATCAAAGAGATTAGGCAGAGATTTTGACGAATAAAAAAAAACCGTTATTTGTAATTTACACAAAATCTAAACCTTAATTTTTTTATATAGCTTTTTTTAAAGTGTCCTACAAGGATATGCCAGTCCCATCAGCACCTAAATTAATATTACATAGATATTAAAATTATATCATTTAGGTAAAAATATACTAATCATTTTCTTAAATATATCAGCAGATGGGTAAGAAAGAACACTAATTAGAGCTTCTAAGTTGTATTTATTTAAATTAAACCTTGATTTTACATTTGAGACGTTTTTCAGTGTCGCTGAGCTGTGCGACATAGTGCTTTAAATTTTTGACACAATTCTATTGAATACAGTACAGTATTCTTTCTATTCTATAGTCTATATCTTATCATTTAATTAATAAATTTATATAATGTTATGATATTTATGGGTTCTAATGTAATCCATCTTTTAATTTAATTTAGGAGCAAAAAAAGAAGAAAGAAAAATTTATTTGGGCAACTTTAGTATACTAATACCAAAGACTACAGTGTCATATTGAAAACTAATACTGAATTTGACAATTCTAATACTAAATGTCAAAAATCAAAATGTCATCAACAGCTGATAAATGAAAGTAAAACGGTGGTCAAAAATAATTCAAAATATTTTTTTAAGTGTGTATTTAAGTTATGAATACTTCAAATAAACGTATGAATAAAATGGACAGTATGTATTGAATAATTAGGAACATTAGTTAAACAATAAATATACTATAAACAGGAATTTGTTATGATGATACTCAATTTGAAATTAGTAGATATGTACCTCTACAAATGGATTTCTTGAAAAAAAATCCGATTATAATAAGTCTACAACTAAGTCAAGGGCTTTATTTTAAATTGATTATGAGAATTAATTTATAATAAAATGATAAAACTTTTTAGTAAGTTTAAATATTTCGTCGAAGTTGTTTGGAATTTTTTTTTTGTGTGAAATAAATGTAATTATTTGAACATCATCTAAAAATAAATCGAAATGTTTGAATGACTTGTTACAAAAGTCGCCTTAAAACTCCATAAAAATGAACTTTTGTTTAAGTATCTATTATTGTTTATACATACAGAAACTTATACTATGAACTGGTATGAGCTACATACACATAGACAATTTTTACTAAGACTGAGCTGTGATAAAGATTAAATAATTTTAAGAATTTTAAGATGAATTTAGAGAAGTCGTTTGGAAGTCGATAGTAGTTGTAAATTGTAATTGAGACTCATCAAAATTATTTCTTTTGATCATTACTTACTTTTACTCTCAGCTGTATGTACTATTATAGTATAAGAAACATTAATATATTACACATTTTGAAGGCAATCAAAATACAAAACGAATGAAAAAAGAGTGCAGCTATGGTGAGAGTTGCTATAGAATGAATCCAGCACACTTCAGAGAGTTTAGCCACCCACATTGTAAGTATTTCACATACATATATTGAAAAAAAAAGTATAATCTTTTAATACATAAAATTTTATTTCTAGTAGAAGAAATTATAGACACTTATGTTGGGACTGGGGACTATAACATACCAGACAAATATAGCTTACAGAGGAACATGATTGTCGACCAGTTGAATGTAATAGTTGAGAAAAAATTACATGAACCAAAACAAAATATGCAAACAGGACAACCCCAAAACAACAAGTGAGTGATGTGGATTGTATCCAAATTTGAATCATTGAGCTATAATCAGTTAATAGTAAAATAAAGTCACTAATGCAGTATATGAGTACTTACACTTAAACTTGATAATGGTATTATTATAGGTACTTGTGATTAATCATACAACCATAAACTAAATCAAAAACCGTAAATTCTGTATTTCATTGGCTTGTTACTTTGGATTCTATTAAAACAGTTTTATCATCTGTACATCATAAAAAAATCTTTTTATTATGGTAACGTCATCCATTCCAACTTAAAATTATGGCTGTTATACAGCATATTTAGAAATAGTATAGTATGTTAAATACTAACCCCTCCTGGGTGTAATACAGGGCGATATCACTAGGCCAAATGAAATTCTTATTAATACCTGCAGGCCTACCATGAAGCTAATTGTGACTCAATTGGAGACATAAATTAAATTGTTTTGCCATTTCATACCATGATGTCGTAAAGATGCACCCTTTAAGTCGAATGAGCGTTCGGAAAGCGTCCTAAAAAACATGTGAGTAAAAGAGACAGAGTTATCTATAGTTCATAAAACGTTATCCTTTTCAAACATTACGTCCCCAATGCAATCCACACTTCATGGCACAAAAAGAAAGCGGTTCGGTTTAGGTACTGACTTTGAATTAAATTGTTAAAGGTTCATGGTAGGCCTACTGATCTAGGTTGGTATTTATTTAAACCTGCGTTTACAAAATTGACCTTCTTACTTATACTATTCTGATAGTTGGATCAGTCTCTTTAAGGGATTTGTGTGTCATATATTCTTTTTTAGTACAAAATAAATTCCACTTTGTCTTAGTGGGTTAGAGGGTAGTCTCATTATTCTAAAATGTACTCTGAGTCTGAGTCATCACTGGCTACACACTGCTGAGAGTTTTAATGACTAAAATTTTTCAGATAGTATATAGAGGCAGTCCCTTACACACTATGTTAGTTTTCTTACTATTGTACATTATATTTATTATTTCAGTCAAAGCAATTCAGATTCAGCACAAAGCTCGCAAGATTCAAGTAAACAAGTATCACAAAATACTAACAGTGTTGCTAGTACAAATAAACAGAAAGTGATAGTGAGCAAAGGAACAAATGAGACACAGTGTAAAAATAAGGATGTTAAAAGTGAAACAGCGAAATGTAGAGAACAATGTGATAGGTTGAGTGCTGGAAATTCAAACACAGTCAAAAGTAGATCGCCTACACCTGGAATGGGAGCGAGAATACGAGGTATTTTATCATTAATATGCATAAAACTTACATATCAAATCAAATGAAAATAATCTTTTTTCAAGTACTTATTCACAAGCACTTTTGAATCGTCAAAGATCATTAGATTTAATGAAGCTACAACTGGTTCGGAATGTTGCTGTTGCTGTTGAAATTTACATTATTTAACTGCAGTCTTATTTGAAGCTGAAAGGATCCAAATCCAAGCATTTTATCATTAAAGTAATTGTGTAATATGCTTTACGTTTAAGCATATTTTTTGCGCTTAATATAAACCTTAATTTAATAGGAAGTAGAGTAGAACTGACCAGTCTACTGGTTAGTTCTACTCTCTACTTTCTTCATCTACTCTATTTCCTTTGGTCGCATTACGTGTGAACGAATGGAATTATTACGCTAATTCCTTTTTGTTGTGACAATTAATTATTGTCAATAAAAGATTTTTATGAAAACAATTTGTAAGTTTAGCGAAAGTTTGAAAAATAAAAAAAACTGGTTTATAATCCACATATCCATCTAACTCTTAATTTCTATTAAATATCTGTTCGCCACGGGTAGGCGGGCTTTTGCCCGTTATATTATGTCTAAATATTTCCTAGTTGTAATTATACAAATCAAATCAAATCAAATCAAAATATTCTTTATTCAAGTAAACTTGTAAACAAGTGCTTTTGAATCGTCAACTTTACTGCTGGTTCGGAAAGCTGTTCCTGCCGAGAAGAGCCAGCAAGAAACTCGGCGGTTGCTCTTTTTAAAATATAAATCTTAGAACTAGTTACATTTATTTATTACTGTCTTGTACAGGGTAGAAGTGCACCTATATCCACGCATCCTTATTATCTAAGTAATCTTCAACAGTATAGTAGGCTTTCTGTATCAGCCTCTTTTTAACTGTGTTTTTAAACTGCTGTAATGGCATGACCAAAATTGATTTCGGAATTTTATTATAGAATCTTATACCCAAACCCACAAACGATTTACGTACTTTTGCTAGGCAAAGCAGGAGTCGCAAGCTTATGTCGGTTCCTACTTTGTCTATTATATACATCACCTATCGTTTTATAATTCTTTATATTTTTATGTACAAAAATTACGTTATTTAAAATATACTGTGAAGCAAAAGTTAGAATACCTGTTTCCTTAAACTTCTCTCATACATCCTTAGACTCTGACTACCGACCAATAGTACAGCCAACGCGACGGGCGGCTGACTACTTCAAGGTGGTGGTAGCTAGCGGTGGTATGCGCGCCAAGCACACTGCCAGTGCGCCTTATTACGTGTTCTATACCACCATTAGCGCAGCACGCGAGACCCATCAGCAGCCATACTCCATCACTTTTCAAGGTGAACAACATAACACATGGTATTTCGCAATGGCCGAATATAAAAAAAGAAAATTAACAAACTTCTAAGTAACAATCACCATAAATATGAATTAATACAATATTGCATAGGTGGATTCAAAGAGCTTTTAGAAGAAACAGTAATTAAAACTTTTTTACGCACATATATAATGTATATTTTAGGTAAAACCAAACCAGAGTGTACAAATAATGGAATACCTATGTAATAATAATACACATCGAAATTTATAAGTAACATAAACATAAAAGTGTATAAAGTTAATTGTAAATATATAAAGCTATAACCTTAAATGTAAAACATGTAAAAATAAGATAAATTTGGATTGTTATAAAAAATAAGTGCGTAAAATTGCTACATCTACACCTCACTGATAACTTTTAGTAGATTAGAGTAAAAATATAAGCATATAAATTATAGGTAACTAGTTTTACTACGAACATAAAAAAATGTTAGATAAAACAACTAAAATCTCTGATCCCTCATCAGAGGAACTAGAATAACAACAAAAAAAAAATAGTCAGCCATTGAAAGTATTTGCGATAGACCGTAAAAAATTACGCAAATTTGACTGAGGCTCTGAAAGTAGTATGCAAAGTTAGGTTTCGTTGAATAGCATCCGATGTAGATCAAGATGGATTATACCGAGCATCATGTTCTATACAAAAACAGAATTATATATAAAAAAAGTTTTTTACTTTTATAATATATTATTAGATTGACTCAATCTTTTCAGTGGGTATTCTCAGGCATAGCGACTTCATATTGTCAAAAAATATTAAAGATCATCAAAATATACAAGCAATACTAATAACTCAGACAAATCTCAGTTTATGGTTTAAATTTCAATAAACATTCCTAAATGTTAAAAATATTTTGATTGACAAACAGAGTGTTGACGTTTTTTGAGTAGAGAACGGAGGGCGTGTCGTACACAATACACGGAATTTCTGCAATGTCATAAAATTTTAACACTTTATTATGAGGAAATTGTTTTATATCAATATAGAAATCCTGGACAGCAGTCTGGGTGAACTACAAAGTTCGCTACAGATCAGTTTCATGGTGGAAGCGGGCTGGTTACTAGCGCACTACTACTTCGCAGGCTACAGGTAAATGGGTTTCGAAATCTCGCCGACAGCTATGCTTGTAAGCTGGAAAAAAAACATTGATCACTTATCTAAATTCAGGACCCCCTGACAGCACAGGATGGGTGGTCCACTTCTGACCACTGAATTTGTCTATATTTGTCCCGTATCCCACTCTAAGTGGGGTCGGCACAACATGTTAGAAACATGTTGTCACGTGATTTGGCTACGTATTTTACGAACGGCCGCCTGCCTCACGTCAACTTACCTTAGTCGCTTTTTGAGGTGTCGTACCTCGGTCAGAAATGAGGGTGGTCTATTCTATGCCGGATACCACACGGCATAGCCATTAATTAATAATATCGATATGCGGTAGATAAAGCAAACTCGGCGTTTACGTGTTGTAAAATAGCGAGCGAACGATGGAGTGAGCGAGCGATCAAATCAAAAATGATGAGATCCGTAGAAAATTTAAAGTTACTGACATACATCATCGTGTCTTGAAGCTGAGGGGAAAATTTAGCGTAGAACCGACGGACTTTGGGGTCCTAAGGTGCTGTAATAGCGACCTCGCAAAGGAAAACGCAGCGTCGGTAATCTCCCTACGAAATAGCCCAACGTCCTCAAAACAGTCGCGTAGAGCCGGCGGATCCAAGCGGCACAACAAGCGTGTGGAGATCCCCTAAAAAGACCTATGTCCATCTTTGAACATCCATCGGTTGAAGAAGAAGAAGAATGTAACGAGCACGCAAATGTGCTACCCTTTACTTCACTCGGTCTACACCTAAGAAAGCTATTTCGTCGAAGGCTGACTGTCATAATCCCTTTACTTGGAATGCGATTCAAAGATAGATCTTTTAGTCAGGTCCTAAAACAAGTACAGCACAGTGGCTTTATTACAATTAATTCATATTGAATATATATTTTACATGTCAAAGATTAAATGATTAATTGAATTATAATCTTTAACTCTATTCATCTTATTTGTTCTAACTGACAATCATAATATAAGTAGAATGCGCTTAAAATTGAAGAATCATATGAATTAATTGTATTTGTCTTCTAACAAAAATTTAAGAAATTAACTCACATTTCTCTGCAGCGCAAAGAAGCTTACGATTCTATACGGCGAGGAATGCTCTGAGTTGCAGGACATTAGTAAAAAGAAGCCCAACGTGGAGGCACTCCGCGTGCAAATGGCAACGCCCTTTGGGAAGCACCATACGTGAGTTTTGGACACCTAAGTGCTGAAGGTGACTTTTATAGCGCCAAACTAAAAGAAACTCTGTCTCTTAAACCATCAAGCTCAATAAATCCTGCTATCTTTAGTCCAAGTACAATCACAGCTTAACTAAACTAACGGAAACTAGACGGGCTAACCCGATATGAGGTCGTGATCATACGCGGTTTCTAAATCATTCTTATATTCTCATTCGAAATTTTTTCAACGTATACTTCTCTTTCTATCAGCAAGATGATGCTGCTGTGCTACGAAGATGGGTCCTTGCGCGTAGTGGTGTCAACTGCCAATCTGTACCTCGATGACTGGGAGAACAGGACCCAGGGGTGAGTGAGCGAGTCAGTGAAGGCTAGTGTAAACCCCCTCCCCCCTTCCCCCGGCACTCAAATCTCTACTGAAGGCAGAAGTCAGAAGGCAGTCGACCTGGTAGAGAACGCTTAATTCAGTGTAAAACCCGCCTAACATATTATTATGTGGTTTATAGAAGCGTTACTTTGCGGAATTCCATAGTAATGGATTACAATATCGTGGAGCCTATCCTATAGACGATGCTTCGGTTACGGGGCGAAACGATCGTAGAGATTGCAGTAGTGAGTGTGTGTATTTGAGTTGAGTATTCAAATTCAAATTCAAAATATTCTTTATTCAAGTAAACTTGTAAACAAGTGCTTTTGAATCGTCAACTTTACTGCTGGTTCGGAAAGCTGTTCCTACCGAGAAGAACCAGCAAGAAACTCGGCGGTTGCTCTTTTTAAAATATAAATCTTAGAACTAGTTACATTTATTTATTACTGTCTTATACACAGTAGAAGTGCACCTATATCCACACATCCTTATCATCTAAGTAATCTTCAACAGTATAGTAGGCTTTCTGTATCAGCCTCTTTTTAACAGTGGTTTTAAACTGCTGTAATGGCATGGCCAAAATTGATTTCGGAATTTTATTATAGAATCTTATACCCAAACCCACAAACGATTTACGTACTTTTGCTAGGCGCAAAGCAGGAGTCGCAAGCTTATGTCGGTTCCTACTTTGTCTATTATATACATCACCTATCGTTTTATAACTCTTTATATTTTTATGTACAAAAATTACATTGTTCAAAATACACTGTGAAGCAAATGTGAGAATACCTATTTCCTTAAACTTATTGCTGGTGGTGGCGTTTAATGTAAAAGGTATGTGAACGTTGCCGGCTTTACGTAGATTCTTAGATAAACAATTATATTGTAACTTCTATACTTTTATGTCTTAAATAGTGCAATAAATTATTTCAAAACAGGCAGATTCACTGCCTCCTGCGCGAACGGGCCAGTTGTTTTTTATATTTGCGTGTGATTAATAAGGTTTTCTCCTATTCAGGCTGTGGTTTAGTCCACGCTGCCCCGAACTTCCACAAGGAGCTATGCCTCATGAAGGAGAGTCCCCTACACAGTTCAAACGGGACCTGCTACGGTATCTGGCCCACTATCGCCTGCCGCAGCTCGCATTTTATCTCGAGAGGGTCAAGAGATGTGATTTCGGACACATTAAGTAAGTAAAGTAAAGATAATAAATAGAACTACATTATCATCCTCCTGCCCTTATCCTACTCTAAGCGGGGTTGGCACAACATGATACAAACATGTTGTCAAATGATTTGGCTACGATTTGTACGACTGGCCTGCCTGACGTCAACTTACCTTAGTCTCTTTTTACGACACCTCGGTAAATGAGGTTGGTCTATTCTACTCAGCCGGATACCACACGGCGGAGCGTCTACAAAACTCGTGAGTGTTAGACACAAATAAATGGGTGATGTAAAGATTACTATATATCTAATATTATAAATAGATTTAATACTATTTATTTATATATATGAGGCACGCATTAATAAGTACCCTGATCTTCCCAGTATCGTCCGCCCATTACACTGAAACTGAGATGATAAAGTTTGTGATGCTTAAAGTTCAACATGGTTTCTAAAATATAATATTGCTTAGGGGTGATCTAGCAATATCCAATATATGTGCAACGTTTATAGTTAGACTCTAAAAATGTCTAAAATGTAGTTCAAGTGAACCTTTTAGCTTTTGCCTTTTAAAGTGATTATTTAATAAGTGTTGTGTACCAACCAGCACTCTGGGAAGTCAGGGTACTTATTAATGCGTGCCTCATATATATAAATAAATAGTATTAGCCTAATTATGAATTAGGTGACTTTATAGTTAATATGTAGACACCGACTATACTCACGTTTAATTTTATCGGGCTAGCCCGACTAGTTTTTTTAAAGTGGATCTCTACTGGACTTTTTTGTTCCACTAGCGAGAAACGCTGACCCTGTGGCCAAACTCGCTACAGGTTTAAGTTAAGCGCAGTTGGGGATTGGGCATTAAAGGAAGGATAGGAGATTAGCCCGACTAGTTTCGAGGCCATCCGGAGTCCAATAGGTGATTTTAATACTAAGCGTGCGACATACTACATGTTTTTTTCCCATTTTTGTAAGGGAAACGGATTTTTTTTTAATCAACACGGTCTATAAACTTTTATTGTTTTGTATTATCATCAATTTTGCTCCAGTGGACTAGCCATAGGTTAGCATTTATAATATTCCTATGAATAGATAAAAATAATTCAAAATGAACAACCGTATCAACGGATTACTGACGATTACAATTATATTAACAAGCGCTTCTTTACTGCACACCCTGTTTTAGACCACATTTTTTATAATTTTTGTGGATTTTTTTTATTTAACTACTAATTACAACTTATACGCCATCATATAAGAGAAATTGAATTACAGATACAGAGAGCAAAATAATATTATATTGCTATCTAATGCCAGTTAAATTTACTTCGCAAATTGGGAATATAAGCGAAAAAAAATACTAATAACGTTAAATGGCGCAGTCGGTAGGATGTTTACTTTCATATGGATGAAGGTTTACTTTTACTTCGTTATCCGTACAAATTCTATGGGTTTGACCGCAGCGTGTTCCTGGTGGCATCGGTTCCAGGGTCGCATTTCGATCTGGATTGGGGAATGTCTCGTGCCGGCGCTTTACTGCGTCAGCATTGTGCAATCCCAGCTTCCCAGCAGCGCGACTGGCCACTGGTAGCGCAAGCCAGCAGTTTGGGCAGCTATGGGGCAGAACCCAAGGTAAGTACATTAAAAAAACTAAGGAGAAGTTAGTAATTATGGTATTGTGTAACAAAATATGATATGAGTTGATATTCAGAAATACAAAATTTGAGAGCTTAACATAAAATAACATGTAACAAGTTAATTAAAAAAAAATCTTTTAACAAAAGGTTTAAACATAATTTTATGTCCTCACGTCTGGAGTCAATCCTGACAGCAGCATTAGGTCATGCATGGATCATGAAGATGTATTGTCACCGGGACTGGACCAGTATGTATAATTTCAGCTCAACGGGACACCGGGAAGTGGGTCGAATTTCACTTGCAAGATTCCACTTTCACATACATACAAGTTGTAAAATAAAAGCTTTAAAAAATTAACAGCTTATTATGTGCCAGCTTCGTCAATTTATCATCACCTTATAATTAAAATTGGTCGTGTGTTATCTTAATCAGCTTTCTTAAATGAACAGAAACAGTTGCTGTTTCACAACGATCGCGACACACTAATACGTGAATTGTTCCAGCTGTGGCTAACGGGTGACTTTTTGCACCACTTCACCAAGATCAAGAGCCAGCCGCAGACATTGTCGCAGCCTCCGCCGATTAAGCTGATCTATCCTTCACTTGGTGAGACATTCGTACTTCACTCAATGACTATCAATAATACAAGCAGTGTTGTTAAAATACTCACACACAAAAAAAAATAGATCAGAGGTCTTCAGTCTTGTATACTTATAGGCATGGGCATAGCGAGGTACGGGCAAGGGGGGCAGCTGCCCCCCTCTTACCGTGAAAACTATAACACTGGGAAACTGACAATTCACTACATAATGAAACTATATAAGGCTTGAATAAGATCTACAATGTAACAATTATGGAGGTGACTCCATAACAAATGTGAGCTACTCATGGTATTTAAAATACCATGATTGAAGGATACCGACGTTCCCATGACTCCACTGTAACTTAAAAATGACAAAAATATATATAATCAGTGCGATGGCGGGCTATTTCTGAATCAGAATTTTTCCAGCCAACTCAATAATAAAGAAAAATTAAATTAAAAAATTTAAAGTTAAAAGTTCTGATTAAAACAATATATTATAGAAAATATACTAAAACAGTATAGCCTGGGGTTTTCTGTCCCCCCATGTATAGAATTCTGGCTACGCTCTTGCTTATAGGAATCCTTCGAGCCCATGGTTTTCGTGAAGGAATCTCATGTTTCTCCTCCTGAACCTCATAAAGAAAATAGTTTGTCAAAGTTTTCTCTACACAAATATTTGTTCAATTTTAATACAAATATCTCAATATTGCAATAAATATAGTAGTAAGACGAATGAGGTTTTTTTAAATAAATGAATATTATTGTAAATTATTTATAAGATTATGAAGTTATTCAAGAGAAAGTTGTTTTTATACATTGTTTTTACGTATATCGACTGTGAACTGGCAAATTGTCCTATCTTATTGTTGACAACTTTTCAGGAAGAAAAAAAAACGTGATTAATTAATACATTCGCAATCATTATAATTTAATAAAAAAACAGTTGACTTTAAGTTTGTTTATTTATAAAAAAAATCTAGTAGATAATACATGATACGGTAAATGATGGGCAGTAAGTAGTACCCAATACCGTTAAAAAGCGATTTGGCTTAAAATTGAGATAGGACATATGACCGGTTCACAGTCGATATGCGTTTTGACTATGGTCAATTGCGGAACCCCTGTCAACGTTTGAAGGAATCAGGGTTGAAGACGCCGTTAATAGATAAAAGTTGTTGTAATCCTCATTAAAAATAGTTGAAACTATGTTATTCAATAAGCATTAAGACAAAATTAATGCAGAGCTGTCTTTGTGCGAAGTTATTATTGTTTGTTCAGAGAATGTCAAGCAGTCCCACGACGGTCTTTTGGGCGGTGGATGTTTGCCATACGCTGCCGACGTCCATGTTAAACAGCCTTGGCTCAACGACTTCCTATAGTGAGTTAATTTGATTACTGTAGAACTATTTTATTAATCATTCTCCTGCCTTTTCTTACTCTAAATGCCCGTTGTAACGTAGCGACGCCTAATAGCATGGTAGGCGCCTGTCACGTAGGGTGATAAAATTACGGGGGGTCGGTATCCCGAAATAAAAGAAATAATTTGGGCAGAACTTCGTATACTATGGTTGAATTTAGGAACTAAACTATTTACAGAACAAACTCTAAAACTATGAGACTAATTTAACTTAAAACAAGATGCCGAAACTTAACCGAAACGATTACGATTGAGACATGTACCACCTCGTCCGCGGAGGCGTAGTCTGGTTCAAATTCAAAGACGCATCCACGAGGTGGGAACGAATAAACAACTAGGTACTAAGCGGGGTTCCCCGAAATACGTATGCTACACCGTATCTTTGTTTGACATGTTTGAACTAGTTATTTTACGACCGACCGCCTGCCTGACGTCATCTTACCTAAGTCGCCTTTTACGACGCATCTCTGAATGGGCTTCACCTCAGTTTTCGCTGTATATTTAAATTTACACTTTCAGCTCTGATTTTCAGATGAAGCTCAACAGATGACGTCACTGACATACAATTACAATTATGCTATATATTTATATATTTGCAAATATGATTGTTGAATTAAAATGGTGCATCCACCAGATTTTTACATCGCTTATTTTTATAGGAATTTAATAATATTGTTATTCAAAAGTTTTAAACCATAAACTAAATAGTATAATTTCTAGAAAAGTAATAATAACATTATTTTGCTGCGATACCGGTATCGCGAATTATAGCTAAATAATTTTATTATTACTTTTGTATTATGGATCTCCGCAAAGTAACGCCTAATTCTATAAATTATATAATTTCTATTTTAAATTAGTTTAAAGCTTAAATTACTTTCAATTTGGTACCCTACCGAGTTAAAAATTTTAACTCATTCTATATTATATGTATTGTATTGTTATGAACAACGGTCTGTAGATGCGATAAAAAACACATGGTGACTCGATCGGAAACTTATTTCGGGTTGTCAGTACAAATGTCAGTAAATGCAATCGCAGAGTAGATCTGTAGTCCAGCTACATAGCTGAGGTCTCTATTATTTCACTTCTTTAGCTTCGGGGTCCCTTATCGTTATTCGCAAACTAAATCCTTGAGACGCGCGATACTTTCGCTTATATAGTGGACTAATCGCTTGAGAAAGGTCTATTTCTCGATTACTCCCAAGTCCTAAGTACAGTTCTAGTGATAGGGAACACAATTTGTAATATAAAACTGAATGTTGTTATAGTAATGACATCAAGTTACTTGACCTCTGCTGGGCAAGCAAAGTAAAAGCCTGTTAGGATTACTGACTGATAGGCGTAAGCCTTCTGTTTCCTTATTTAGCGAGAAAGCAGCTAAGACCCATCACGATGCTCCAATGCGGATTGCTGGGTTACAAATCCTAGGAACTCTCCAGATATATGCAGGTTTCTTCAGGATGTTTTCCTTCACCGAAAAGCGCGTGATAAATTGTAGATATCAATAAGTTTAAACAGAAAACTCATTGCTGCGGAGTTTAAACCCGCTCAGTGTAGGCTATCATAGCTAACATTTTTTTAAACTCTATGGTAATTTATAGAATTAGGCATTACTTTGCGGAGATCCATAATACAAAAGTAATAATAAAATTCTTTTGCTATAATCTGCGATACAGTAAATACAAAATATATATAGTGCTAAATGAATAGTGGACTATCCGTTTTTTCATACCCGTTACATGCAGGATTCGTAACACTGCCACCACAATACACAAGTACTACACACGTTCACTATCACAAATTCAACAATCGTTTTGCCACGCAACCGAAGCATCATCAGGAGATAGACTCCACGACAAAACCGCAAAGCATTGCGATTTTGTGTTTTTACGAATCCTGCATGTAACAGGTATGAAAAAACGGATAGACCACTATACATTCAGCACTATATATATTTTCTATTTACTGTATCGCGGATTATAGCAAAATAATTTTATTATCACTTTTATAAACTGTATCGCCTCAAAATAACGAATCATTTTTGCATGCACGAAACAATATGTTGTTGTATACATCCACTGTGCGCTTTTTGAAGTCAGTGGATAGCGCGGTCTTCATGCCGTCACCGTGCGATGCCGCATATCAAGTCGTACCTGCGGCCGTCACCTGATAACACCATGGCCGCTTACTACCTGCTGACGTCAGCAAACGTCAGCAAGGCGGCGTGGGGGGTGAAGAACAAGGGGAACGGCGCTCTGAGGATCATGAGCTATGAGGCTGGGGTGCTGCTGCTGCCCCGGCTGATGGTGAGTCTTCTTTCTCCTACCCTTATCCCACTCTAAGTGGGGTCGGTACAACATGTTTTCCTCTTCCATTCTCTTCTATCATTCGTCAACTCTGGCGCTACTCCTTTTATATGCATGTCATACTTCACACATTCCAACCATCTCTTTTTAGGCCTCCCTCTAGTCACATATCCATCCACATTCATATCCAACACTCGTTTAGTCACATGATTTACATCCCTCCTCATTACATGTCCATACCATCCCAATCTTGCACCTCTCATCTTTTCTACAATGGGCGCAACTTTCATCCTTCCCCTTATATAGTGGGGTGAGTGTAATAAATAAATAAAATAAATAATATGAGACACTTACACATACGGTCGTCCGTCCCCAAAGCAAGTATAGTACTCAGCATTAAATAATGCACATCGATGTTTAGAACGAAACAGCCGGCCACTTCGGTTTCGTGGAGCGCTGTCATTGTCACACACGGGTTCGTCATTCTGTGCGACAGAGACAATGCTCTATGAAGCAGAATCTAGCCGATTTTCTCTCTCTAAGCCTCGATGTGCATTATTAATTGCCGGGAACTATAACTTAATACTTGTGTTATGGGTGACGGACAACTGGTAGATATACTACATATAGTTCTAAATACATGCTTAAATACAAATATACACCCAGGCTAGAAGAACTAACAAATTGTTTTATAGAAAATGTTGGTCTTCAGCGGGAATCGAACCCGTGACCCACAGAGCTGAAGGCAGGGTCACTGCCCATTACGCCGAAAGGTCACTCATATAATACACATAGAGTAAAAGTAACAATAAAATTATTTTGTTATAATCCGCGATACAGTAAATAGAAAATATATATAGTGTTAAATTTATAGTGGACTATCCGTATTTTCATACCTGATACATGCAGGATTCGTAAAAACACATGCACAAACCTCCACCACTTCCACCACAATACACAAACACTACACACGTTCACTATCACAAAGTCAACAATCGTTTCGCCCCGCAACCGAAGCATCATCAGGAGATAGACTCCACGACAAAATCGAAAAGCCGTCACCGATGGAGGTTTGTGCATGTGTTTTTACGAATCCTGCACGTATCGGGTATGAAAATAAGGATAGTCCACTATACATTTAACCCTATATATTTTCTATTTACTGTATCGCGGATTATAGTAAAATAATTTTATTATTACTTTTGTATTATGGATCTCCGCAAAGTAACGCCTAATTCTATAAATTACACATAGAGTACATCATACATAGAGTAGAGCCATAGTCCTATGAATGCGAGTATCCAACAAATAATAAAGGAGGGAAGATGATTATTCTATATATATACTATATATCTTTATATAATCACAATTGCGCAGACTATTAATGACGCGTTTTTAATTTTAAATAATTTGAACATTTTTTTAGGACTCTTATATGTATGTATTTGTTTTTATGTAAAAAATTTAATAACAAAAATGTACAAGTTATATCTATCTTAAATTACTTACACGCTAGTGCTATACAAATTCCCACGTGGAATGGTCCCAAGAATGCTGGCAGCGTTTCCGCGTTGAATCGCTAAGCTGATTCTTTGTGCGAAAAAGGAGCCAGCCCTCTTGTCACCCGAAGAGGCGATCAACCGAGGTGTTAAAACGGATAAAAAATTTGAAATTTTACAACATCCAATTCGATCTAATTAAATCCATTTTTCATATAATGCGCAAACAAGGGAAAAAGAAAGGTAACCTGATATGCTGTCTCTTTTCGATGGACACAGTATAGGTTGTTTTTTCGTCCAATGTTTAATATGTTCTCTTTCTCTCTAGTAGGATTGGTTTTCGACGCAGCGTTTAGGTTAGGTTAGGTTAGGTAACGACACAAAGGGCCAAACTCATCAATATCAATGATGGTGGTTTCCGCGATGGGGAACATACACCGCCACCCTAATAATTGTATAAAGTCTTTATTAACATTAAATTATCGGTCTGTTCTCTTACTGTAGTCTAATAACTCTATGGAGTCTATACCCAAGATCAATCAATTTGACCTTTCAGATTACTGGTAGAGGTTTTAACGTAGTCCTATTTATGGAATTCATTGTTATAAGTGATGCACGATTGGAGAACGTATGTTAAATGTTTTGCTCGATCATTTCATTTCTAGTTATTGTATGGTTATTCCACAGATCAACGAGGACTTCTTCCCTCTGCAGCCAGGCGCCGCAAATCGCCTCATCATTCCATACGACCTTCCTCCGCTGAAGTACACCAGCGATATGTCTCCTTGGGTTTCCGACCACTTGTACTGATATAATAAATACTTATTGATTTTTAACTCGTGTTGAGAATTTTATTTATAGTTTTGTAAGAATAAACTCTTCGCCTCTTAAACTGTATCATCGCACGCTTTCAATACTTTGATGGAAAATTAATGAAATTTTCAATTTCGTAGCTCCATAGTTTCGGAATGGATAACGCACTGTAAAGAGCTCATTAATAAGTTCCCGGATGGGCTTGAAACTAGTCGGGCTAACCCGATAGATTAAGACGTGAGTATAGTCGGTTTCTATATACCTATACATATTATAAAACAAAGTATTCAACAGCTGTCTGTCTGTATATAAACGATAATCTCAAAAAGTATTGAACGGATTTTTGTACGGTTTTTACTACAAGACAGTGCAATTTCTGAGCAATGTTTAGGTGAATAGTACATTATGCTTAAATTCCTGCGGGGACAAGATCTGTAAAAACTGTAGGACATACTGATTTCCACACAAGCCTTTGAACCTTTACTGCAAGGTATGCCAAAACAAATTGAAAGAGTTCTTGCGTTCCAAAATCGCATTTAAGAATAAATTAAAAACACTTATGATTAATAAACAAATTGAATGTCAAAACTTTTCGGTGGAGACATCAATTCTATAAAGCGGCATATTATTACATTCATAATTATTATTATTCACGTATTATTTTATATATTACATCTTCGTAAAGCTTTTATATCATATAAATTGTACATTGTTATTTATTTAATATTTTATATATCGTTATACGTATTTCTTATTTATTTTATATTTCTTTGTTCTGTTGCCATACATTGCCATTTCGGGTTACTGCTGAAAATCAGCGCCTAGGCAGGACATACGCTGAGCTGTGACCTATTCGGTATGGTGTTACAGACAGGTATGTCATTAGTTTAAGTATCTGTTTGTAACACCATATCCGAATAAATGATTATTATTATTATTATTATTATTGTTTAAGTACGTAGGTCCAATTGTGTATTACACATGTCCCATAACTGTCATCAAAAATATAACAGTAGAGAAGGAAAGATGGCTGGTATGAGCAAAATATACTTTCTACACTCGAGTCCCGCTTTATAGCTTCTCTTGATCAACATCGTTGTCATTAAGCTTTTCTATATGTCAATAACTTTTTATTTCAACCCTTATTTTAAGAACGTTCCTCTAGAAATATCTAGAAAACCTAAAAAATTACACCCCTTTAGTATACGTTTTCTAAAAATTGTTGATGTGTCCTAAATTTTTAAGAAATGTGAAATATGAAACTTACTCGATACACGGCAAATCGTGTCTAGTCCCACTTGCAGTCGCATAAACGCTCTAAATTATTACTTCCCAATTGTAGACTTTGTCATATGTCAGATGCCGTGTGGTATCCGGCTGAGTAGAATAGACCACCCTCGTTTCTTAACGAGGTGTCGTAAAATACAGCTAAGGTAAGTTGACGTCAGGAAGGCGGCGGTCGTAAAATACGTCGCCAAATTATGTGCCAATATGTTTGTAATTTGTTCTGCCGGTAACCCACTTAGAGTGGGATAAGGGCAGGCGGATGATGACTAGTAGACTTTGTCAGAGATATACATATTAAACAATTCCAAGATAATTTCCTATAATCAACATGTCGCGAATAAAATTTATATCTAAGTATCAACCGCATAGAATTATTGTACTCAAAGCTAAACAAGGCTAAAATATGTCGTATTTCAATAAAGAAATAGCAAATGAGGCCGATCTATCTCTCTCTTTTTTTATGTGTGATTAGACGAAGATAAAGTGCGACGAGTGTCATCTTCCCTAGCTCATTTTTAATTATGTCATTATTTTGCGTATTTATATATTTGCGTGCGTATTTCCAGGTCCTATGGCTTTTCCTACTCTAGTATTAATTCTATGATCAGTCATCATCGCCCTCAAGGCCAAATTAATAGCATGCTGGTATTTCTTATTGAAATTCACTTAGTATGAATTTTTGGAAAGCAAAGTAAATATTTAATAACTCGATCGTGTCTCGATGATATAACGTTAGGCGATATTGGGTCAGTGTATATTGAGCTCTCGCATATTACATTGTAACTTAATATTTGTATTACGGATATCATTTACATAATTGGAACCCTAGGGTGTCCTCGATTTTAATATTCGCTTCATTACGTACAGTCTAATTGTCCTCAATTAAATCAAAAACGTGCTAATATGAAATTGAGAGGATGTCTTCAAAGCCAACATTTGATCCTATTCTAATATTATCTTATTCATATGATTAAATAAAAACAAATAAATTACTATTTTTGGTGACATTGTTATTTCGCCTTATCAGATGTCCTACTTGGCAGAGACTATTTATTATTTTCATTAGTTCTCCATAAGCATATTATTACATAATTTATAGAATTAGGCGTTACTTTGCGGAGATCCATAATACAAAAGTAATAATAAAATTATTTTGCTATAATCCCCGATACAGTAAATAGGAAATATATATAGTGTTTAATGTATAGTGGACTATCAGTATTTTCATACCCGATACGTGCAGGATTCGTAAAAACATGCACAAACCTCCACCACTTCCACCACAATACACAAGCACTACACAGGTTCACTATCACAAACTCAACAATTGTTTCGCCCCGCAACCGAAGCATCATCAAGAGATAGTGTCATCAACCGTGAAAATGAGGTCCCAATTTTTTTTTCAACGAGATTAGCAGCATTTATATAAATAGATGTATGAAAGTAAAATTTTTACGTCGATGTACTTTACTTATAGAAATAGATTTTTTTTATTTTTTATCTAAGTAACATTTTGTTAGCAGATTTAATAGACTCAATTGCCGCTAAGATAGATGACCTGAGCTCAATCAACGAGATGTTATGATACGAAGCTTTAGGAAAAAATTAAAGTTCCGGTCTGTTATTATTCTTCTTCTGGACTTTTTCTAGCTCCTTTTTGGAGAGCGGGTTTGGAGCTCAGATCCACTACGGTACGCTGGATTGGGTAACATATATCACCAAATTATCTAGAGATATGCAGGTATCCTCACGATGTTTCAGTCACCGAACAGCATGTGATAATTGCAAAATCAGCCATATAAGTTTTAACAGAAAAACTCATTGGTGGCAGCTCGGAAAAGTGACACGTCTCTCCGTTCGGCTATTCAAATTCAAAATATTTTTTTATTAAAGTAAACTTGTCAACAAATGCTTTCAAATCGTCAACTCTACTGCTAGTTCGGAAAGCTGTTTCTATCAAGAATTGCTGGTTCTTCTCGGAAACCCGTTACCCTTTTCAACATATAATTCTTATAACTAGTTACATTTAGGATTAAAACTTAGTGCACTGTACAAATACTGAGCGCTAAAATAAGAACTTCACTCTCCCAAGTCGGTCAACGTTTCGTAGCCGATCCCGGCCAGCGATCGCAAACCTGTCGTGATTCGGTCCACCGCTTCCCAAACATCTATATATATTGGTGGTGTCAGTGGGTGGCACACTTTATGTTACTTTGTGATTAGCGAAAGTGTTTGTGATCATTATGCGGGTGAGTAAATTAATTAATACTTATTAATATATTATTTAATCAGGTCAAAGTTACTTAAATAAAATTAATTCTGGCTTTTTTCAATATATGTAATATTAATAATAGAAAAGATGGGAATTGCAAGATTAAGATGCTATGGACATGTAATGAGAAGGGATGAAAATCATGTCACCAAACGAGTGTTAAATGTGAATATGGGTGGATATGTGACTAGAGGAAGTTCGAAAAAGCGATGTTTGGATTGTGTGAAGTATGAATGAATGAAGTAAAAGAACAACCACCGAGTTTCTTGCTGGCTCTTCTCGGTAGGAACAGCTTTTCGAACCAGCGGTAGATTTTGTCGATTCAAAAGCACTTGTTTACAAGTTTACTTGAATTAAGAATATTTTGAATTTGAATTTGAATATGACATATATATAAAAGGAGTAGCGCCAGAGTTGACGAATGACATGAGAGAATAGGTCTAACCACACTCAGAGTGGGATAAGGGCAGGAGAATGATGATGTAATATTAACTATAAGGCACAGTAAAGAGTTTGTATTTAATGAGCGCGTAAGTTAAAAAAAGGTGACGAGCAATGAAATAAAAATATCATAAGGGCTTGAGCGATTGTGCTTTAGGCGTATTTTTATACTGGCGACAAAGTAGAGAGAATGTTTTAATTTTGTTATTGTAACTTTTCCGGCTAAATTAATTTTTCATGTAGTTTAGTCATAATTTTTCCATCAAGTAATGATGTTTGCGCCAACTTTAGCAGTTTAGTACTGTCAATAATGCAATATGTTTTTTTTTAAATTTATATAAAGTAAAGTAAGTAGTTAAAATATAATAATTTAATTGTTACTTACGTAATTTTTTTCCTGTTTAAAAAAGGATAATTTATTCTTAAAATATATTTACCTCGGTTTATAAACTTTAATTGTGACAAATTTCATCAATATCTACCAAACGAATAAGCCGTGAAAGTGTAACAGACAGACTGTTGGATTTATAATATTTATATATTTATTTGACGATTTAAAAGTACTTAAGTTTGGTAAGCGTATATATAATTAGAATATGTACCGTAAGTATAAGTAAGTATAAATAAGTTTAAGTTTTAAGTACACCTACCAGAGCAACATAGTCACATGAGTGATTCAGCTCTTTAAATGAGAATAAAAAATTAATAAAGTTAAAGAATAATTTGAATTTAAATATGGATGTATTAATTTCAGTTGATATGCTTATGGTGCGCGGTGTTGTCGGCTGTCGTCGGCCAAGAGGACGCGGAATACTACGCGCCCCAGACCTTTAGACAAGTATATATGATACTTTAAAAAATCACATATCCGTACTAGCTTTGATACACAAATGAAGCACGATTTTTCAATGTACAATAGGCAAAGAGGGCAAATAAACTTTGACAATGTTTACTTGTTAAAATCACACTTTTACAAAATTGTAAAAAAGCTATCTGTTACTTTTCAAAAATAATAGAGTAGCAGTCTGTCACGTTCACTGCTGGGAAAATTCTCTTAAAATTAAGGAGTGGATGATTCCTTCATCCGTAAATATCAGTCTAGATTTTCTTTAACAGAAAAAACATGCTTTTGTAGATTTCGAATTTGCGAACACGTGATAAGTGACATTCACTCTTACTAGCTGTAACCTTTTTTATTTTTGCTTATGCTCATTTGCTAATGGAAATATAATATAATTTTATTTCATCAGGAACTATAAAGTTTTATTTAAAAGTATGTTAGGTTTAGGTACTTAACTAAATGTAAACATGTCAAATAGAGATACTTTTGGTAGGCAGATTAATAAAATATGAAAATAATACTTTATTTACAATATTTTTGCAATATTTAAACATATTAATATTAAATCATTTAACTTAAATTCTTAAGGGCCTTAAATTAATATTGTAAGGTCAAAATAATTTGGCTGTACAGATAAGTTAACCTGCATTAATGTGTGATTTTTCGTCCAGCTACTAAATAGTCATTGTTATAAATAAAGATTATTATTAAAAAAATACAAACGGCAACCATTGTTAAAAGAAACACTATAGAGTGAGAAATAATTTATATATCTATCTGACGACCCTTAAAAACTCAAACATCCAGGTAATTTAAGCCTTTTTATAACAACGATGGAAAATATTAATTATACTAAAATACTACAGTATCACCGAGTGACTTGATTAGATTATACTACGGTCAGGATTGCATACTATAATCTGATGAATCTATTTTATAAAATTAAATTTTTATGCTGTATGTTATAATGTACTATAGGCGTAAATATTTAATTTTCTAAAACAAATGTTTAATGAATGAATTTCACTTTGACAAAAGCAGTTTTATTTCAATTTTTTTGTGTAAATAATATAATTATAGCAAAATGTTTGCCTCTTCTGAGTCATATGGTTTTTATGTTTACATCTAGTCAAGTAAAAACCTAAACCTATGGATTATAGGCACACTATTACAGGAAAGTAATTCCAAACGAATCAAGGTGATTTACTACTAATATGTACTTAATCGAAGCAAATTTATTTATTAAAAATTATATAAATGTAAGGTACAGATACAATTTCCTTGTAATAGTTACATAATTAACAATCGCAGAAATAATTCGGAAAAGGATTTGTCAACACTTGTGCTAGGAAATACCTGTGTGCTGACACCTTCCCAAACATCACAAGCTACATTTATGATAAGGAGTAAATAATTAACGGTAGAAGTTCTAGTTCTACAAAAATTAAAAATATATCAAACGAAAGTATTAGACAAAAATTATAGCAAAAGCATGCAAGTATATTTTGTTTAAGTATATAGTGAGGGTTAAGAAATAGTCAGCTCAGTTGAATAAGCTTGGATATGAGTGCGATTTGAGAATCATATTCGCACCATGATATGATCAATCTGGGATCTGTCCATCCCTACAGTTGAATCACACGACATCCTCGCGTGTTCTTGTTAGGTAATTTCAATGAACTAACTAACTTATTTCAGTAACTAGATCCGGCGCCACACTCCACTAACCGCGAGCTATTGCAGCGATATCAGATCATAATTTACAAGTTTATTATAAAATTCCAGTTACCCTGTTGTGAAGTTATTCGAATTCAAATGCAAAATATTCTTTATTCCAATATACTTAACATAAAGTTCACAAGTGCGTGTTTCCCATAGTGTTATTATACTCGCGTAGTGTCCTATTACAATAAAGTGGAATAAAGAGAAAGCAAATGAGACTACTATCCATCTATGTCCCTTTTTTATGTGTGTAAACTTCTTACACTAGACCAAATTTTAGATACATAGGTCGAGATTAAATTGAAATTATTGGGCATCACTAAGGCATGGTAATTTTTTTACATACATACAATAGTAGTGGTACCCGTGATTCGGGTCCACTTAAGAGTTAAAATACCCTCCAATAATGCACTCTACTGTTTTTTCCAGTTCTTGAAGGAGAAACGGTAATTTGATCCCATACCTGCCTGGTAAATAAGCCTAAATGGTAACAAATTTGATAAATACGGCTTGTTGTGAAAACATACAAAAAGACACAGACTTTCACATTTATATTATTAGAATGGATTCAATTAATTGCCGTGTGGTATCTTACTGAGGTGTCGTAAAAGGCGACTAAGGCAAGTTTACCCGCTGTGTGGTATCCGGTCGAGTAGAATGGACCACCCTCATTTCTTACTAAAGTGTCGTAAAAGGCGATTAAGGTAAGTCGACCCAACGTGTGGTATCCAGTTGAGTAGAATGGACCACCCTCTATCTTACCGAGGAGCCGTAAAATACGACTAAGGTAAAATGAAGTCACGCAGGCGGCTGGTCGTAAAATACGTAGCTAAATCATGTGACAACATGTTTGTAACATGTTGTGCCGATCCCACTTAGAGTGGGATAAGGACAGGAGGATGATGATGAGTATGGATTCAATTAAATTACATTTGAAGCTATAGCCCGTTTTGCAGCTCGGTCGCGTTGCTATGTTCCAGCCAGTTGATTCGCCTTGGGCCTCTTCACACAGGAATACTGAAATTGTAAGGATATTTTTTTTACTTACTAAGGACATCAACTACTGGCCATAATAGCTTTTAACTTTCGTTGTATCATACATCTCTTTTTCTCAATTCCCGAAAGTAAGTAAAGTAGCGGCCTGTTAAATCCCACTGCTGGAATAGGCCTCCTCTCTCCGTTTCTGGAGGGTTGGAGCTAAAACCTACCACGCTGCTCCAATGCGGATTGGTAGATTACACATATCTCCAGAATTCTCTAAAAATATGCAGGTTTCCTCACGATGTTTTCCTTCACCGAAAAGCGTGATAAATTGCAATTATCAATTAGACACATCAGTTTTAATAGAAAAACTCATTGGTGCCTGTCCAGGTTTGAACCCGTGTTCCCCTCGAAAGAGTCGCACGGTCTCACCGCTAGGCTATCACAGCTCTTCCGAAAGTATAATAAGAATATTTCCCGAAAAAATATCAATAAGTTAAAATCCAAAGAGAGCACAGAATATATTAATTATATTAATACTGATGTTATAGAGAGGGGAGGGAGCGTCGTGAGTTTATACTTACACAGTTATAGCTTAAACATAAGAGTAACAAATACAGTAGAACCTCGAAAATGTAAAAACCTCTATAATCTCTAATTGATTAAGCACATCGTCCGTGAAAGCAGGGGCATAGCTATTAGCGGGCTAGATGGGGCCTCGAAGTCGACTGTTCCCAATAAATTGAACTATTGTAAATTCCTCACACATTCGGAATATATAAATGGACTAGATTCCAGGAGGGCAATTTTAATACAAATACGATTTAGTTTAAGCCCTAGTTTATTTTTTGCCTCGGGTTGCCTTCGTTAACTCGCTAAGCGACTGCGTGGAAGCGTAACAGATAGATAAGCGAAAGCGAGATAAAATTTTACAAGTATTAAAATTAGGTATACCAAACTAGCTATGCCAGCGGCTTCTCACGCCGTGGAAATCGTGGATGAAGTGGAATTAAAATTTGTAACATAAAAGTAGTTTTTGTCAGTTCACCATAAAAAATAAAGACACGGTGTCCTGGACTTTTTTGTAGTATTTTTGTAGATCTACAATTCTGTAATACATTACTTTGGCGTATCTCTGCTGGTTTACGCGCCGCACGCGCATAACGCTACCAGCTGCACGACCTTCTCATCTCCTCAACACTATTTATACAAAACGGTAATGTACTATCAAACTAAACATTTCGGAAGAATTGCACTGCCATTAAGTAAAAACCGTGCAAAAATCCGCTTAGTAGATTTTGAGAAAATCGATTACATACATTTATTTATTTATTTATTTACTTATTATATATTTGTACGTTTAGTGAAGTTCATTTAAGTACGTTTGTTTTGTATAATTATAGAACACTAAAGTATATAAATAAATGTTAACCGTGATGACACTCAAAGGGCCGCAGCTGAAAACCAGTGCCGCATGTCTCCTCAGTTTCCTGTTGTGACATGTGGCGTACACTGAGCCGTTGCCTTTTCTTTGTCTGTGAAGTTTAGAATTAGTTATATTAGTGGCTTGTCTTTAATTCACATGAGAAGGAAAAAAACAGTTTCATTTCATTTCATATAGACGGACAGCTCTTGGGGACTTTGTTGTATAATAAATTGATTTGACACAAATCGACATTAATATAAAAATGTTACAGAAAAATACTGTGCAATGGCTTATTCCGGAATTGGAATCTCTTCCAGCCAACCAGTCTTAAATGAAAGACAAAACTGAATATTAAGTAAAATTAATTAATTTTATTAAATAAATGAATAAATAAATAAATATATGGGACACTTACACACACGGTCGTCTGTCTCCAAAGTAAGTAACTTAATACTTGTGTTATGGGTAACAGACAACTGGTAATATACTACATATATAATTTTAAAAACATACTTAAATACAAATACACACCCAGGCTCGAAGAACTAATTGTTTATAGAAAATATTGGCCCTCGGCCAACGAACCCGCGACCCGCGGAGCTGAAGGCAGGGTCACTATCCCCTGCGCTAACGGGCCAGTCGAATAATATATAATAGATGAAAAATTAATTAAATATATATTAGATATAACTCTGTTACTGTGGCTCTTCTACGGATCTCCTCATTCCTGCTTACTTCGCGTATATTGAGCTATTAGCTAAAGAGGTTATTCCTGCAGGTGGATCCCTACCGCCAGGACCTCTTCAGACCAGCCGACGTGGCCGCGCAGGGCACCACTGTACCTTCCTGGAAACAAAGTTCACCGCATTACGACAGCTACAGCAGAGGTGAGGATACCTTATCCAGTTATGAATATAGCTGATACTCGGGGTTCGTTCCCGCCAACTTAACCATTTAATCCCACCTAATGCAATATTTAAGAACAGGAAAAAAAATTATACATATCTAGCTGTTACAATGGGTTTTCCTGCGTGGAAATCAAACCTTCGTCATAAATTGCACTATCGTTAATTTAAAACCGTACGAAAATCAATTCATTTTAAGAAAATTGGTCACAAACAGACATATAGCTTTTGGGGGCTTTGTTTTATGTATAAATTAAAGGCAACACTAAAGGCAAAAGATTAAAGGCAAAACTAAAGATGAAGCCAACGAAGCTGTGGGTACCACTTATTGAGTTATATATACAGGCCTGTAAGTGAGCGTGTCAAAATAAATAATGACAGGGAAGATTAGATTTGTATGCTTATCTTTGTCTAATCAAACATAAAAAGAGAGACAGATAGATACACCATCATTTGTTTTCCCTTTATGGTAATGGGGCACATTTAAGGCTGGCTTCCCTACTTAAGTAGAGATCTTTCATTCTAAAAGTGCACGCCCCTCCACCAAATTATATTATTTTAATGTGTGAGAGAAAATATTGACTGTACTATTGTATATGTGTGCGCGCAGCAATTTCAAAGTTGACTCGACTCATTCGCACACTTAAAGGTCAACTAATTGCTCGACTGGTATAAGTCAAGCATTTATATGGCGGAGAATAAATAAATAAATAAATAAATAAATAAATAAATATATGGGACATTTACACACACGGTCGTCCATCCCCAAAGTAAGTAACTTAATACTTGTGTTATGGGTGACGGACAACTGGTAAATATACTACATATATAGTTTTAAATACATACTTAAATACATATATACACCCAGACTCGAAGAACCAACAAATCCTAAATAGAAAATGTTTGTTCTCGGCGGGAATCGAACCCGCGACCCACGGAGCCGAAGACAGGGTCACTGCCAACTGCGCCAACGGGCCAGTCAAATGCGGAGAATGCAAAAACGGAGAATGCACGCTTTGTATGAGACAACACGTCTATTCTGTCACGCGTTCCTATCATTTGTGCACTGGTTGACCAACCAATCCGGTTACACGGGTTACGAGTAACGTTTGCATAAAAATAAAATTAATTTCATATTTATAATCAAATTTATGTTGAAAATTCTTCAGAATAAAAAGTAAGTTTTTAATGTTTTCCCTTGAGTAGTAAGCGCGGTAGATTGTAAACGGGAAGTTCCGCATTCGAATCCTAGAAAAAACATATTAATATATTTCTAAAATTTATCCCTGGTCTTGACTAGATAGATACTTCCGACGTACCCATCTAACAAAGTCGTACCACCAACCGGTTTAGCGTTCAGGTATGATGTCGTGAAAAAACCCTGAATGGTTATCATATAGTTATCCTGAATGGTTACGTTTAATCTCCAAACCCGTTCAAGTTAGCCCACTTCCATCTTAAACTACATCGGCATCCATCAGGTGAATTCGCATTCAAGAGCTAGCTTGTCAACTTAATTTAATAAAGATCATATCATATATTCATTATGCAACTATTAGAATGATAAATAAAACGTAATGTACAGTAGTCTGTTCATTTATTTTATTAGTAAAAAAAGAAAAAAACTTAAACCGCAATAAATAACGCTATTCACTCACGTCGCTTTCTTTAGATTCGGACTCAACATTAATTATAAATTCAAAATCCATGTCTGAATTTTTCATATATTCTATCTCAATATCATTCACATTTCGACACGTATTTTCCCACATATATCTATCAATCATGTCTATTCGTTCCTTAATTATAGCAATGGCTTTAATGATAGATGTTAAGTTTGGCCCGTTTTTTTTCGTCACATAGTTTTTTTTTAAATTCTCCATATTTTTCTATTAAAGAAAAAATATTTATCTGACTCCGGAGTTGTTTTTTTTGTGACATGCTGACTGTACTTTTGGTAATAATCGACGCATACTCCTACGTCCGTGTCTGTCCGGCAACTGAATAACCGATTAGAATTAAAAGTTTGCGTGTATTTCGTCTGTACATAAGTTTTAGGTGTGTGAGTAATGACATTGGAGGGGCGTGCACTTTTAGAACAAAGATCTATACAATATTATATAGTAACTAGTAACTTATGATAGGATGAGCATGACTATTTTCTACTGGAGTAAATAAATGACACAATAAATAATGAAAGGGAAGAAGAAACTCGTATAATTTATCTTTGTCTAATCATACATAGAAAAGAGAAACATATGTATATGTAGATACAGCCTCATTTGCTTTCTTTTTAATGTAATAGAGCACATTTTAAGCTGGCTTCCTTACTTTCTATTACATTATAATAACTTTGTGGTACCACTAATAGAAGCTGCTTTGTTGTCTATGGTCTGCTTGGTTTGTTTTCTCAGTACCTATTTGTCATCAGGCTCAGAAGAGAAACGGCCGGAGCCTTGGCGCCTCCCGTACGGTATCACTAAGGAGCAGCAGGCGGCCATTTTGCACCACAAGCAGTCACTCAGCTCGGGTATTGTCACCAATGCCTTGTAGTGATGCAATGTTTATAAAACAAGTGATCATTCTTACACATGAGCTACGTTAGCAGAGCAACAAGAGGTTTGAAGAGAAAGAATTTCAGAATTTCAGATGAAAATTTATTTAAAAATTAAAGCTACATTTAAAACTAAACCTAATTATACTTTTATATTATATCTACTTAATCGGCTGATCCGTTGTCGCATCAGCATTTCCCTACTTTCATTACGAACTCTAGGCTGCGACATCATCAACTTCCGCACATTTGGAAGCCACGAAATCGACAACGCGATATGTGCAACTTAAGAATGTCATTCACGTAGGTTAACATACATAAAATTACACGCGCAGACCGTACTCACACATTCCACACATTTATACGCTTCTTGATTAGATCATATTTACTCCGAAAATTTCATAATTTTCATAAAAACCTATTAATTTAGTGCACCTCTGTCACCATTTAATTAAACTAAGTTTGCTTGTTTGTCATTGTATTTATAATTCGCTTACCTATATAAGACAATATATAAAGGAAAGTTACAACCTGTTACTATCCCACTGGGCAAAGGCCTTCTCTCTTCGTTTTTGCGGAGAAGGATTGGAGCTAAGACCTACCACGCTAAAGGAACAGCCTGTTACTATGCCCACTGCTGGGCTAAGGCCTCCTCTCTCCGTTATTGGAGAGAAGGATTGGAGCTAAGACCTACCACGCTGCTCCAATGCGGATTGGTAGGTTACACATATCCCTAGAATTCTCTAGAGATATGCAGGTTTCCTCGCGATGTTTTTGCTTCACCGAAAAGCGTGTGATAAATTGCAATTATCAATAAGAAACATAAGTTTTAATAGAAAAACTCATTGGTACCTGCCCAGGGTTTGAACCTATGTCGTCTCTAGAGAGTCGCACGGTCTCACCGCTAGGCTATCACAGCTACCACGCTTCTCCAATGTATTTCTGTAAACAGTATCCGCCGAATTTCTTGCCGGTTGTTCTCTGTAGGAGCAACCCTTCAAGTCAGTCGTAGCTTATTTTATAATTTTTAATTGAAAATTTGAAAGTCTACTTGAATGCAAGGTCTCTTCTCGCATACTCTTGAGGGGCAGGATGGGTATGTGGGTATGTGACAGGCGGACCTGTTTGCCCGGGCTGGTCCGCGCAGGCTACGTTCCGCCCGTCGGCCCTAACCTAGGTAATTTAAGGGTTGTCTTGTTCGGTGTAAGAGTCGGGGAATGATTCATGAGTCAATGAGTCAATGATTCATAATTCGCTAGAGGTGTCAGACCCGGTGGTGTCGCCCTCTCGCCCGTCGCGTCGACCTCATCGTCACCATTGTCATCCGCGTCGGGCTGCGGTTATGTGCATCGCAGGAACTCGCTAAGCAATTGAATAAGAATATTTTTAATTTGATTATAATTCGTGTGTCCTTTGTAGAGGGCGCTTTCCGTTTCGAGTACGCGTCCGACAACGGGCTAGCGGCCGGTGAGGTGATCGAGCCAGATGGTTCGAGGGTCGGAGCCTACCAGTACAAAGACCCTAGCGGGCAGTTAGTCAAGCTGAAGTACCGCGCGGGAAAGGACGGTTTCCAGGTATGTGTAGTAACTACGAAAGTTCAAGATGCATTTGTGTCGCTGCAAAGCAAATAGAAATAGCGAGAAGCCCGCTCTCTACATTGGGTATGCTTACAAAAAATTTACAACGCCGAATCTATACCTAACACGTCAAATTGTTTTAAACGCTAATTAATAGAAAGAGTAACACATCGTCTGAAAATATATCTTTAAACAATGTACATTAATGACTGAAGCTTGTACCTATTCAAGCTACGTCATTGCTCTGTATTACTTTAAATTTTTGGACATATAACGTCGCTTCATGTTAGGTTTTTGTACACGTATATCAAAAGCAAAGCGTCATTAATCGTAATTTATTTTATGTGAGAAAATGTAATACAGTACATTAAACATTTTAAAACCGATATGCACTGCTCGAAGCATTAATATATTTATTAATACGGATGTCTGCCTTTCTTGTACTTTCACGGCTAAACGTCTTGACCGATAGTTATGAGATTTAGTACGTGTGAATTTTATATACTGGGCTATATAGGATAAACAAATTCCCGCTTTTCTTTCCGGAACAGGAATAAAAACGGTGATATAATCAAGGGCGTTTCATTAACAGAGTAACCAAGAATATAGTCGCGGCTACAGCTTGTAATTTTTATAGTAAGGCGTCACTTCGCAGAAATCATAATACAAAAATATAGATGATATAATATTGCTAAAATCCGCTTTAAAAGAAAATCTATGTAATGCTAAATCATTTTAGTAACTTATGCAGTATGTGAAAATAAACGCATTACAAATCACATTCTACTAACACTGTATAAATTTATTGAGATAATCTCAACCGTCGTTTCTTTTCATAACCGAAAACAATCGCTTTGCGATTTTGGCTTTGATAAAAAATCTTAATAGGAATTATTTCTTTAATTAATTAATCACAGATCCTAGAAGGCAGCCATCTTCCTAAAAGCCCAGAACCTGTAGCTCCACCCGCACAAAGTAAGTATTTTTTTCATTGTAAACAAAAACTTTTTCCTCACCCTACACGTATACCTATCATAGAGTTAGTATAATAGAGTAAGCGAGTCACATGCAGGCCTGTAAGTGAGGGTGTCACAATAAATAATGTGAGGGAAGATTAGATTTAAAAAATACTTTGAAATTTTTAGTACACCTTCAAAATGCCGTTTACTCACTACGCAAAAAAAAAAGATCATCTGCATTCTCTTTATTTAAATAGGACACATTTTGCCTGGCTTCCATACTCTAGTATAATACCTCCATCACTCTATTTAAGGTGCAGCTGTTAATGTTCGTATATTACATTAAGTTAATAAACTGAATGTATCGTATTAACATTCGCGAAAAAGAAATTTTTCTTAGATTTATATCAATAAATTAAACGTAAAATTTCTATAAAATGTGGTCATTACATGTTTAAAAAAATAATTTGTAAATTGTAATGTTACTTAAATAAAATATATTTATAATAGGCGATAGTATGATATCCATAAAACTGGCGATTAACAAAAGGAACTGGCAGCTTTTAAGACCTGAGCAGATAAATTCTTTGTTAAAGTTTTTATTAAAAGCTCTTCGCCTTACAGATAACTACTACTCGCAAGCTTACGAGCAGCAGCGGCAGCAGTACAACCTGCAGCAGCAATACAATCAACAGCGGCACGAGCAGCAATGGAAGGGGCAGGTAAATCAGTTATCAGAATTTCATATAATTAAAGATAGCTAAGTTACCGCCATGTGGAATCCGGCTGAGTACAATAGAAGATATATTTGTAAGAAAATACTTTCAAAAATATTATAACGAGCTCGTACGACCTCACAAACGCGACGTGGACAACTGCAGCTCCCAAAATATCATTTAGAAATTGTCAGAAACGGACCATATTTTAGATCTATTAAAATCTATTATAAATTGCCGAATGTTATCAAAACGAAACTAAAAGAATGGTTGGTAGGACAAAGTTTTTATAATCTGTCGGAATTTTTTTAGCAATTAAGTATATTTAAGTAATGTGACATAAATTCAATAGCTTAGCAATATTAATTAGTAATCCACTCCTTGGCATATATAATACTAGTTTCAAAAAACATATTTTTCACAAAAAATAAAATAAATAAATAAATAAAAAATAAAATGACTAAACAAATGGGATATTATTAATATAATTAAATATCATTAATATTTTTATTTTATTTTTTTTAAATAAATGTCAAAATTTAAATTATTAATTATATTCGTATAAGCCGAATAATAGTTTTGTAAACATAGTTGACCAGCCGTGTAGAATCAGGCTGAGTACAATAGACCTGTAATTGATCCTTGACGATTCAAAAGTGTGCTGGTAAAAAGCTTATTTGAATAAAGATTACTTTCATTTGATTTGATTACATCACATGGATTGCACCAGATGTAGAACACCTCGGAGACCTACTTAAACTGGGCGTCCGATTCCCGGTCGGAATGCCCGAATACACCATAACTTTAATTCTATTAAGTGTGAACTTTGTAATGAGACGTGATCTAGTTGTAGAAGTAACTTTTTAATTGCCATTTTTTCCTAGGAGGGCGGTCAGGGACAAGGCCAAGCTGAAGGCGGTGCTGGTGGTCAGTACTTCAACACCAACTGGCGCCCTGACGGTCGTGATGACGGACAGGTACCAAATAAGCGATGATAGAGAATATGAGGGAAAGGTCGCATGACCAAGTCGTGGAAGACTCTTAGGCGATGTTGATTCTTTATGTGCCGTTGAAAAGAAACGTTTGAGCTTAATTGTTAAGTTCCACACATCCTAAGAACACATACATATCATTCTCCTGCCCTTATCCCACTCTAAGTGGGGTTGGCACAAAATCTTACGAACATATCACATGATTTGACTACGTATTTTACGACCGGCCGTCAACTTACCTTAGTCGCCTTTTACGACACCTCGGTAAGAAATGAAGGTGGTCTATTCTATTCTGCCGGACACCACACGGCTAATCCCAAGAACACATAAATTTTTTGATAATCTTTGAGAATTCCTACCGTATGTTTTGACTTACCATGCTGTCCAATGCGATTAGCACAGAGTTATCATGCTAGAGTAGTCGTAGGCAGGTAAGCGAGACTGTTATTTATTGTATAAATAATGAGAGGCAAGATGACACTTATCTTTGTCTATGACACATAAAAAGGAGACAGATACAGTGGCGTGCAAAAGTTTCGGGCCACCCTGCTTTTTCTATTGTATTTATAAGAAAATGTGTTCCTCCTTTCGATCGTTGTTCAAAATTTATAAGATAGTTAGAATATACACAGAAATATTAAATATTACATTGTTGCTTAGCATATTTTACGTATACTACGTAAAATGACTTAAGGTCGATGTGCAAAAGTATCGGGCCACTTCGCGCCGCGGCTCTGTACTCCGGATTTGTTGACTTTTTTACGCTCGCTGGTGTTAAAACTTGCTAGAAAAAGGAAACTAGTCTTTATCGTGACGATGCCGAAGCACACGAATATTCAGGTTCGCGAAATCGTATTAAAGCTTTCATCAGAGGGATATATACATTACATAGGATACATACATACATAGGAGTATATACATTCTCATTCGTTTTCTTTTATTGTAATAGGGGACATTTTGGGCTGTCCCCTACACTAGTATAATAACTCAATGGCGATTAGGCAGGTTACCCTAATTAGGCGGGTAAGTCTAAGCTCTGATTCTTCTTTCCAAGAAAAGACAAGACATTGCCCCGTCGTGAGATATAACAAAGACGTTTCTTTTAACTTTAACTATCATAGTTCAACAATGTCTCTGCGTTTTCCCGTCTCGCTCGATTACTCGACGTAGTAAAAGCAATTTTTAGAGCTTAGAGTATATTGTGAATCCGATCAAAACAATTTCTTTATAATGCGTTGTATAATGTTTGTTTTTCTGGTTCCAGTACCGGGATAACGACGTAGTTGAACGCGGACCCCACTCATTCGGGGAGGGCTACGCCTTCGCATTCAAGGGTTGACCTTGCTTAAAAATATGAATATATAGTGTAGAAAAATGCTTTAAAAATAAAACTTAATATAAATCAATCCATATATTGTTTTATTTTGATAATTGCGATATAAATATTACGCACTGATAATAATGAAACTATTCCGCCTTCGGCGACGTGTTAAAATTATATTTATATACTGTTATAAAAAGCTGTGATAGCCCAGTGGTGAGACCGTGCGACTCTCTAGAGACGAATATAGGTTCAAACCCGGGCAGGCACCAATGAGTTTTTCTATTAAAACTCATGTGTCTAATTCATAATTGTAATTTATCACACGCTTTTCGGTGAAGGAAAACATCGTGAGGAAACCTGCATATCACTAGAGAATTCTGGAGATATGTGTAACCTGCCAATCCGCATTGGAGCAGCGTGGTAGGTCTTAGCTCCAACCCTTCTCTCCAGAAACGGAGAGAGGAGGCCTATTCCCAGCAGTGGGATATTAACAGGCCGCTACTTTTTTACTTTTACTGTTATAAAAAATCGACGAAATTAATAGTGATGTTAAGATGTTAAGTGATGTTAATTTCGTTTAATGATTAAGCAAGATATATAAGTACATAAGGTAAATTGTATATAAAAGTACATTAAGTGCGGAAAAATCCCGGTCTCCAATAATACGAGCTGCTCTGCGCTGTATATTATAGGAGGTATGATCCATCGTCAGTATAAATTGCAATTATTATTCATAGCACCGTATGTAGTTCGATAAGGTCCCATCAGCCGTTGCTACCAGCAAGGCCAGTTAGTCCACTCGCAAAATTTTTGGAGCTTAAATATTTGGCAAAAGAGTCGCCGTCATCTCCTATGATTATGAATTCACTCGTATTTGACAATAAAAATAAAACACGCATGTAGTTCATATACCCACATTTTAATAACACAACAATATAAAACTTGCATAATTAAAATAACCAGTAAAGTATCAAAAAATTTTCACAAACGGACAAATAATGATTTGATCTCAAAATAATAACCATAGCTTTTTCAGTTCATATTTTTACGTTTTCATATTATAACACAAATATAAAATGACTAGATTCATCCGATTTGCAAAGTAAAAATAAAGGTAAAATGCTGAATATTGTTATATATTTTTAATATTAAAAGCCTCAAAATATCACTAATGACTATCACAATAATGTTTTATATAATATATTATATTTAGCATATAATAATATAGTCCAATAGTAAATTTATAGAAGCAGATATTTTACAGAGTTTCAAAATTATTACTACCATACACTTGAGCTTATAGCTCTTTTATCGACTACTACTATGGATATTAATATTAACTACAATAACAAAAAATAATATATCTATTTAATAAAAATATTGTTCAGTATAAACGAAGCCAAATATTCCAACCAACATTAACATCGTTGGTACCAACTTAGACAAGACTCAGAAAGGACCCAAACCCAGCTATTGCTTATTTAGTATTACAATTATTTAATATATATATTCTAAATAATAAGCATCAAATATGAATGATTAATAATTAAATTTAAACTTTTAAGAAATATACCATATAATTTAAGAAACATTCTACCTCAATAAATTTAATTTGCTACTATTAAAACCAATATGCCTTATAATATCAATATAATATAATAATATACTTAAAACAAATGAATAATATAACTACAATAATATAACTACAAATGAATAATAACTAAATATTTTATGATCGATGTAATGAAAACATTAATAAAATGCAATTATTAAAATGTTTATGAATGATATTGGTACATGAAAAAAGATTATGATAATATGTTTTTTTACTTAAGCCTAATATTGGAAGTTTATGTGATTAAATTTCATCCATTTACGGGTTATAATAATAACAACGTCTAAAAGCTTTAACTACACTACGCTCGCTACAAAATAGACAAATTACTACAAGTCCTAAGCTTCAACTTTAAACATTAGAAATAAGTGACTTTAAATATCTATGACTACGACCGCTATGCCTATGACTAATATGAACTTCTACTACTACTATACTACTTGAAATGATGAGAAAAGATCAGAAAAATACAATGGATTGTTACTATTCACTTATTCATCCATTCTATTTGCGCAGCCATACGCGTAAAGATGGATGTATCTACAAACTTTGAGGGTTATTTTGTTGTAATTAGAATTTATTATTTGTGACACATATAAGGAATATTTATAGGAATATAATTTAAACTATAAATTGTTGATTCATATTCACTCAAACTAGTTTACTAATGGAATAAAAAGTATTCAGTTATATTATTCAGATATTTCTTTTTGTATATAAATAACTCCCAAAAATTATGGACTATTAATAATAGAGTACTAAAAATTAAACATTTATTCTCTAACAAATACTGGATTAAAAAATATTATACAATACGAGCATTATTCTGGTTTCATATTGAATGTAGATACAAGTGTTTTAATAATATCCATTGTATTTTTTTTACGCATTTCAAATCACCTTTACTACTTACTACTTTTTTTTAATTCATAATTTAAGATACAATATGAGTTCCCTACTTATACAGACAACTACATCTAACAGTGAGTATTATTATTTTAAATAAGCATAGTATTATCTTAAAGAATGCTCAACAAAATTAAATAGAAACTTTAAGATACTTTATTATAAATTTCTAAGGGTATGATTGTCTCTTAAAAGTATGCGCGGTGAGTTCTACAGATATCTTATAAATCTATATTAATATAAGACTTTAAGTCATACATGACTACATCTACGCGACCTATATACTTACGACATATTTTTAATATCGTAAGAAAGCCACTACTCATAATATTTATTACTTGTGATGCTGTATTTTTTTTACGAATTATATCGCTAAATATAATATATTGATATTGTACTTTAATCATTCATATTTGATGAAGATAATAAAATAAATATATCTTAGAATATAACTTTAGATGCTGTTAAACAAGTATACCTTAAACATTGCAATCAAATAGCCCTCTATAAGAAATATACAAACGTGCTCAAATAACATGTGATTGAAAAATTATTGTTAATTTATTGTCCAATATATTAATATAAGACTATTTATTGTTTATCACTGAAATGGATTCTAATTTCACAGAATATGAGTAGATTTGTATTTGGAAAACTTTTCAAAAAATTAATCGGTTGATAAATACGTTATCAATAAATGCGGCTAGTTTCTGTAAGACTAAATATTACTAATAAATGAGATAATTTTTCCGTAAATTTAGGTGCCGGCTGATCCTTAATATACTAATATTACATAAAGTATCAATATAATAAAATAATAATGCGTTATAACTTGATCATAAGGATAAAAAATATTGTCAAAGTCACGTACGCAAACTATTATTTAAAGTATATTGGTAACAGAAAAAATATCAAAAAATTGTTTTAATAATGAATTATTAAAATTACAGTTCTAGGATTATATAGATTTTTAAATTACTTACAAAATATATGAATATTCTGATATTTAGTACAAAGTACATTAAAATGTATAGACACCCTGACTAAAAGGCATTATTACATAAAACGCTGAAGCTCACTAGAGACAGAGACAAAACAATATTTTTTTAGAGAGAACTGGTTAGAAAAATTGGTCAAATAATGTAGAATATTATAATTATATAAGAAATATTGCTAGATTAGATGTATATCGAATATTAAACTTTATATAGTGATATAGTAATATTGGCAGCAACTACAGTATAATTATTGAAAATATTTTAATATGATATATTTTTAAAATCGTAAACGTTCGTACATATATTAAGATCTACGTTTAAAAACTTGTATATGATATATATTATCATAAAGTTATGATATCATAAATAACTCTCTACTTTTATTATCTACGACGTCTAAATTTTTTTGTTATTTTTTATAGTATTTTTTATGCATTATACTTTATACTTTTGGACAAAAATTAAAAGTCACAATCGGGCGGGTCTCAAGATGGCGGCGTTCTCAAAATGGTGGACTTATTCTTCTTCCTCGTTTTGATAGCTGACGTAACGGACCGAAGACTTGTCACTGATGATTAGGCTCTGTGTACGTTAATTGTTTTATTTCAATAAAACATGAGAAACAGAAAAATATTATTAAAGCCTAAATCAGCAAGAAGTGTAAATAGTGTATTTGCGCTAGTAGCTAATTTTAATAGCGAACGACAAATTTAATATTTTTAAAGTGTCTTTTTTGTCTTCTGTAGTTTCTTAAAGTGCAAAAGACTTATTGTAAAAATTGTATTGTATGTAATTGTATTGTAATTGTTTTTCACGCATAAATTAAAAAAATATAGCATAGACAAAGATTTTTTTTTATGCGATAAGGCTAGCGCCTGGCTGCTATCTCGCCTGATGGTGAGCGAAAGATGCAGCTTAAGATGAACCGCGCTTGCCAAGTAGGTGCCTATTCACTCGTCTTTTGAAACTATGCAAATCGTAGGAATCCGGGAAGATAGATACAGGAAGGGAATTCCATACTTTGGCTGTACGCATCAGAAAAGATGACCTGAACCGCTTTGTACGTATTTTTGGCACATTAATTGTATAGCGGTGGAGCCCCTCGCGGCGTCTTAGAACATCATCATCCATACACACCACCGGACAATCTCCTAACAAAATCTATAATAACTCTATGACAGTTAGCTACGTTTCAGTTACTTCACTTACCTGCTGCTCGTCACGGGCGGGCGGCGCGCGCAGCAGCAACAAGGCGGGCGCGTACGCAAAGTTCAGCATTGCGATCAGCACCAGCATCCACTCGAAGCCGATGCTATTAACGAGCGTGCCAGAGAACGCGGGCCCTGCAATCACCAATTACCAAACACTAATGACACATAGTGTAAGGTTTGATATAAGTTAAGTTAAAAAAGGTTTTAAACAAAATTTCATATCCACTGTTAGCCGTTGAAAAGATCGTCTGGAGCCTATTCTGGCGGTAGCAACAGAACATGCTTATCATAAATCAATCAATCAACAATACTGTCATCACATGTACTGTCATCGGGACTGGACCGGTATGTACAAATTCAGCTAAATCGTTCACCGGGAAGTGGGTCAAATGTAACTTTCAAGATTCCACCTTAACATTCATACACGCAAATTAAATAAAAGCTTTTAAAAACAAAAGAATATTTTATATATTGACATGGGATTTTGTACTAAGAAAATTGGAAAACAAGGGACGATATCGCACTCAAGGATGATAATTGGAATTTGGGACGACGAAGGGTGTTAGCGCTTGCGTTGAGCCTTTTTTGATAATTAAAAGACTTGTTAATACTGTAACTACTATATTGATCGCAAGTTAAAAGGAGAAGAGATCTTTCATTCTAAAAGTGCACGCCCCTCCACCAAATTACATTATTTTAATGTGTGAGAGAAAATATTGACTGTAATGGTTTATATGTGTGCGCGCAGCAATTTCAAAGTTGACACGACTCATTCGCGCACTTAAAGGTTAACTAATTGCTCGACTGGTATAAGTCAAGCATTTATATGGCGGAGAATGCACGCTTTGTATGAGACAACACGTCTATTCTGTCACGCGTTCCTATCATTGGTTGGTCAACCAGTGCTTGTGCACTGGTTGACCAACCAATCCGGTTCCACGAGTTTCAAGGGGTTACGAGTAACGTTTGCATTAAAATAAAATTAATTTCATATTTATAATCAAATTTATGTTGAAAATTTTTTAGAATAAAAAGTAAGTTTTTAACGTTTCCCTGGAGTAATAGTAAACGCTGTGGATTGTAAACGGGAAGTTCCGCATTCGAATCCTAGAAAAAACATATTAGTATATTTCTAAAATTTATCCCTGGTCTGGACTAGATAGATACTTCCGACGTACCCTTCTATCAAAGACGTACCACCAAGCGGTTTAGCATTCAGGTTACGATGTTGTGTAAAAAGCCTGAATGGCTACACGTTTAATCTCCAAACCCTTTCAATAAACTTAAACTACATCGGCATCCATCAGGTGAATTCGCAATCAAGAGCTAGCTTGCCAACTTAATTTAATAAAGATCATATCATATATTCATTATGCAACTATTAGAATGATAAATAAAACGTAATGTGCAGAAGTCTGTTCATTTATTTTATTACTAAAAAAAGAAAAAAATTAAACCGAAATAAATATTTACCTTTTTAACGCTATTCACACAAGTCGCTTTCTTCAGATTCAGACTCAACATTAATTATAAATTCAAAATTTTTCATATATTCTATCTCAATATCATTTACATTTCGACACGTATTTTCCCACATATTTCTATCAATCATGTCAATTCGTTCCTTAATTAAAGCAATGGCTTTAATGATGAAATAATGATAGATGTTAAGTTTTGCCCGTTTTTTTTCGCCACATAGTTTTATAAAATTCTCCATATTTTTCTATTAAAAGAAAAAATATTTATCAACAATAAAGATTATTTATCCTCTTTTTTATGACATGCTAACTGTACTTTTGGCAATTATCGATGCGTGCTCCTACGTTCGTGTCTGTCCGGCAACTGAGTAACCAATTAGAATAAAGAGTTTGCGTGTATTTCGTCTGTACATAAGTTTATTGTGTGTGAGTAAAGACATTGGAGGGGCGTGCACTTTTAGAATGAAAGATCTCTACATTTATTGCGTTACGAAATTTGAATATGAATTTTGACAATTAGGTTTTAAAAAATGTACAACGATCGTATTTGACGTTTGTGACGTTTCGCGTAGATGCCCACGATTGGTGCATGTCATCCGTATGGCCACAGATGATTGGGTAAAGAGAATTTTTGGGTGTATAGAGTAGGAGCAGCATCTATTATAGTTCGATTTAATTTTAAATAAACACCCCTGTTTATATGTAAAAGAAAAAGCACCCCTGTAAAAGAAAAGCACCTTATAGGCCCTAAAGGAATGTGGTATATAAAGTATTGCATAGTCATCTGGGTTACACAATCTAAACAAGAAATTATCCATATCTAAATAAAGTATATACTCGTACATACTCAGTTTGATCTTCTTTGTAACTTACAGAATTACGAAAATCGTAATTTTTTATTATAAAAGTATTTTGTACATGTAATGTGCACCAAACTATAATGGGCTGTGTAAAGCAGACAATATAGACAAATTTAATTCACTATGAATGAATTTTAGTAGTTAAACCCATTAAAAGTCATGGTTGTAAATTAAGAGGCAGGAAAAGGAAAGCTCGTCATAAACTGTTTTCCAATTGATATTGCTTAAAACTTGTATTTTGGGTGCCATGCAATTGGTAATTATATACATATATAATTTTCAATAATTACATAAATACAACAAAAAAATAGAAAATATTGGTCCTCGGTGGAAAACGGATCCGAGACCCCCGGAGCTGAAGTCGAGGTCACTGTCACCTGCGCAAATGCACTAGAAATACTTCGTTAAAGATCTTTCAAAGATATTAACTAAACACTCACCCACGGCATACCCCAAGCAGAAGGCAGTGTCCCCGATGGCGTATACAGAGCCGTACACAGCCGCATGTCTTATATCGACCAGGAAGCCTAGCTCAGGCATCATGGACGAGTCAACCATTCCAATGGCAAAGCCAAGTCCCGCATTTGGCAAAATGAGATGCTCTAGTTTATGGGCCAGCGGGATCTACGGCCGAAAACAAAAGTGTTAAAAAACATGCACAAATTTCATAGTCACCAATTAACTCCTAGGTAAGCACTTGGAAGCAATCTCATGTGTTACATTTTAGGTATTTATTTCTTCAATAACATTTTCTTTGTGTAGAGTAAATGAAAATTTATTCGACTCTTAGTTTTAAAAGCACCTTTGAATCGTTATCTTCAGATCTAATTTGAAGGAAGGTTCCTGAATAAATTAAAGAGAAATACTACTATGTTGTCGCACAAGCAATGTTCTCGTGTATCAGATGTTCCAATAATGTATTCACTTATCCTGATACACCATTTATATGGTACTTACCAAGATAAGACATACTCCAATGATCAGTAGGCCAGAACATGCGGCCAGCCAGCGTCCCATTTTGTGTCCGAGAGGGCCGAAGAGATTAGTTCCTAAACGATATTTGGAGTCATATAACTTAACGCATAAAAATATATATTATTTTGTATAAATCAGACACATAGATAGTGAGTGACTTGTTAATGTAGCTTTAGCACATCTCTACTTATTATAAAACAAAGCCCCTAAAAGCTGTCTGTCTGTATATGATCGATTTTCTCAAAATCCATTACATTTTTTACTAAAAAGTGATGCCATTCTTCCGGAAGATTTAGGTTAAAAAGCTCGCCTACTTGGAGATTTAGTCGCGTGCGCCACCTTAACTAACAGAGATGCCCCTAAGAAATGTACTAGAGAATTGTAGATTTGCAAAAATAATACAAAAAAGTCCGCGACAGCATATCTCTATTTCTTATAGTTAACCCACAATAACTAATAGTACGGGCGAAACTAGCTAGTTAGTATAATATAAAGAAAAATATTTATCTTTCATACAGTAATGTTATTTCCTTTATCTATCGATGTTCGTTATGAATAAGTCCAGAATTCGACAAATTATGGCTCTAGTGTTATATGTCTGTATTTATTTATAAGATGTCCCGTTAAGTTGATCTGTGTCTCTTTTTCTGTCTACCAAGTGAATTCGTAAGTACTTACCGATAAGGTAGCAAATGCTAGCGGGCAGGAAGGCGACGCCCTGCTGCCAGCGGCGCGCCTCCATGGTATCGGCCATCCAGATGGGCAAGCTAGGTTCCAGCATCGCGATGCCCACGTTTGCGAACGTGATAGCGCCTGAGGACGAAAATTCCAGTAGTTAAAGCCTACGCAGATACAACAGTTATCATTATTCTTACATTCGTTATTTTAAGAACCAAATGAACCAACTTCCTTCAATTTTGTGTAATGTAATGGCTGTGATTGCTACGTCCCAATCTTTCGGGTTTAAATTTTGAGGAACAAATTTACTTTTTCATATAAGCGATTTTTACTTTTAAAAGGACGAAGTTTTCACTGAAACTGATAATGTAGCGCCAGACAGACGGAGCCTTAGCAAGTTTAATTAAATTACCATATGACAGAAGGTAAATTGGAAATTTTCTAAGAATTAAGGATTTTTATATAAACATGAATATAATAAAATAATATATAATTTTTGGGTTGTCTTAAAACATCCAATTTTAAAACCGCACTGCTGGAGGTATCGTAGAATTTTCAAAATACACTATTTTATGCCCCTCACACTCAAGCATCTTCAGGCTTTACTTTAAGTTCGTAGTAGGTAAAGAACAAAATTCAGTACCAGCAGCTACGATGATGTAAGGGTCCGTAATAAGCGCCTTCAGCGATGGAGGTTCAGTTTCCTGTCGAACCACGCCCGGCTGCAAGATCATCAGCTGCAGCACTGCGGATAACATACAAATTAAACGACTTCGGAACGTTTAATTCTATTCCCCGAAATTTACAGGGCTCGTATAATAAAGTAAAGTACCGATCTACTACTATACCACTCCTGGGAATAGGCCTCCTCTCTCTGTTTTTGGAGAGAAGGGTTGTAGCTAAGATACCATGCTATGCTACTCCAATGCGGATTGGAAGGTCACACATATCCCTAGAATTCTCTAGAGATATGCAGGTTTTCTCACAATGTTTTCCTTTACTGAAAAGCGTGTGATAAATTGCAATTATTTATCAGACACATAAGTTTTAACAGAAAAACTCATTGGTACGTTCCTGGGGTTTGAACCCGAGACCACTCGAAAGAGTCGCATTTTCTCACCTCTGGGTTATCACAGCTTTTTTACAGGGGTATGTCTTGTTATTTATAAAGTAGTAAAGTAAATTAAATGCAAATAATAAATATTAAACAAGAATTAAAACCATTATTATATCTAACTACTTTGCGTAAAGTTACTTTGTTTTTATAATTTTTAGATATTTACAAATCACATCAAACCAAAATAAGCTCTGTTCAAATAAGATTTTCATAAACTTTTGTGTCGTCAAATTTTGCTAAATAGAAGAACCAACAAAATAATATCGGCAGTCAATCTTATGTACCTTTTTTATTTACATAAGGAACTGCAGCCTTGTATGAAAGTGAATAATATAATTCAAATTCAAATTAAAAATATTCTTTATTAAACTAAACTTGTAAACAAGTGCTTTTGAATCGTTAATATTTACTGCCGGTTCCGAAAGCTGTTCCTACCGAAAAGCACCAGCAAGAAACTCGGTTGCTCTTTTCAAAGAATAATTCTTATTACTAGTTACATATAGTTATTAATGTCTTGTACAGGGTGAACGAGTAGCTATAGCCACGCATTCATATCGTCGAAGTAATCCTCAATAGTATAGCTTTCTGTATTAGTCTTTTTTTAATAGTGTTTTTAAACTGCTGTAATGGCAAAGATTAAATCGATTGCGGGATTTTATTATAGAATCTTAGACCCAAGCCCACAAATGACATATAGTTTAAGTTAAATTTATAATATTGTGACGTCACAGTACGTATAGTCAGAATTTTTACCTAGATACCTGCATTAGTACCTCAGGTTGTGCTAATGTTAACATTTGTTATGTCTTAAATTATTTCCACGGCCGAAATTTTAAGATATGCAGATTAAACCTGTATGAGGTGATCAAAGATGTGACCAAAATCTCTCTTACAGGAATTTGAATAGATTTCAAAAGTGCAGGTCCAACTCCCATGACATCACAAAATTTTGAATTTCGTTTGTTTTATCTAAATAGTTAATTCTAACTTACACCCATCGCCTAAAGCCAAAGCGGATAACATCAGGAACGGTGCAGTTTTTCCGACGAACTCGTACATGAGTCCCCCAAAGGGTGGTCCGATGAGCACCCCCAGCGCCAATCCCCCAAGTGCTATTCCCATTGCGTTGCCACGTTCCTAAATATCGGACGAAATTACTGTACGTCTATTTTTTTATTTTAGACATACAAAAACTTCTTCTAATTACAATACTTCCGCCATATCACGCGACGTGAACACGATGTCTTTGAGATACTAATAGTGACCGTCGAACCACTTTTATGAGGTAGCAATGATGGCCACTAATAAAACCCGATGGATACAATTGATCAACTCGAGAATAGAATCTAGCCAGGAGCACTTCAGTCATCAAGAAACGATCGGACAGAGACACATAAAACAGTTGACAAAATGATTATAAAGTAAAATGTATCCATATTTTTCATTTTTATAATTGTTCACCAAAATATGACAAAACATGTTCATATACAAAAGAGAGTGAAAAACATGTTGTAATGAAAAACTAATTCTTAAATAAAGCTAAGTGATACAATAATGGTAGATAGATGACCTCAAAAAGGTCTAGGGGAGCCGCTGTATCCAAGATCAGATGGTGTGGAGATATTTATAATTTATAGAATTAGGCATTACTTTGCAGAGATCCATAATACAAAAGTAATGAAAAGATTATTTTGCCATATTCCGCAATAAAAGAAAATATACGTAATGCTTAATGTAAACTGTTCCCATACCCATAACACAACAAGTACTGCACACAATCACTACCACAGTCTCAACAATCGTTTAGCCCCGTAACCGAAGCATCGTCAGGAGATAGACTTCACGACAAAATTGCGATTGTTGAGATTGCGGAAGTGAATGTGTGCAGTGTTTATGTATTTTTGTACTATTAGCGATGCGTAGTGCATGAGTTTTCACAAATTTTACGTGTATCAGGTATGAGAAGAGATAATACACTCTACCTTTAGCATTTATATATTTTCTTTTGTCACAGATTATAGCAAAATAATATTTTCAGTTATTTTGTATTATGAACCTTCGCAAAGTAACGTCTACAAACTATTTAAGATGCACTTTATGATCCACTGCAATACTAATTTAGATTATCAAAGATTATTAAAAAATCGAAAATAAGAAATAGGTTCAAAATAAATAGTATTTGTCCAACTGCTGGATAAATAGACAGGGTGTGTTTTCGTTTTTATATCATTGTATACGATTCCTATCATACATTTACGAAAAAGCGATTAATACTGGGATAGGAAATTCTCTAACAGTGACAGAGAGGCGTTAGAACCAAGCAATACCAGATTGTGACCGGTGTAAATTCCTGGAAGAAACTCATCGCCAATTAAATTTTCTAGTGTCCGTGTAGTTTGGCAAACGTACTTTATCGTCAGGATACCGCTCAGCCAGCATACCCATCCCAGACACTGATGAACACGAAGAACCGATGCCTTGAAGTGCTCGCGCAATGAACAGCACGCTGTACGAACGCCCAAACGCGAATACTGCGGACAGAAGCGACGTATCAGACGATCAGTTTTTTACCCAACTAAAGTATAGTAAAGTAAAGTAGCGTTGTTATGTGTATGACATTACATTTGCATTAAACAGCAACCCAAGTTCAAAACGGTCACCCCTAAAACATAAAATTCACTGTTTCAGACTGCTAATTTAACGTTTATTTTAATATATACATTAAAAAGCGACACCAGCAGGCTTTCTATGAACTCTTATTGCGACTCAATTGAAGAACTAAACTAAATTGTTTTGCTTTTTCATACCATGACGTGTTAGAGACGCACAGTTTAAGTCGTTGCCGAATTAAATTCTAAACTACATCGCAAACGTATTTCATTCACTCTTAATTATATAGAAGGTGTGCGATATAAATGCAACTCAGTTAAAAACACTTCATAGTACGAAAAAAAAGTGATTCAGTTTAGGTACCCACTTTGAATTGCATTGCAATTGAATCGTTTTCTAAAAGTTGATGGTAGGCCTACAGGTAGAGTTAAGTGCTTTAAACAAATTGGGCATACAGGGCGTCCCGTTATGAATGGATGGAACACCATGGGACACCATGTATAGCACTTGTTTAAGAACAATTTACGTATGCTCGTTGTAGACCAATATAGAAAATGGAGAATTAATGTAAATTTCCCAGTAAAATAACCAAAACATAGACTTAGTAGATTGTTAAATCTACGTTATTTCAAAATAAGTACGTACTCAAGGTTGACAGGAACATCAAAATGAAACCGGTGAACATCGGGATGCTGTAGCCGATTCTGGAAGAAATGGTTTTCTGTCAAATATTTTGAATAAGACAATTATTTTGAAGTCACAAGCCTGTTTGTTTAATAGTATTATATGTTTAGTAGGAAAGTTATATAAATATATGGGACACTTACACACACGGTTGCCCTAAGCAAGTAAGTTAATACTTGTGTTATGGGTGGCAGACAACTGGTAGATATACTACATATATAGAAAATATTGTCCCTAGGCGGGAATCGAACCCGCGAACCGTGGAGCTGAAGGCAGGGTCACTACTCACTGCGCTAACGGGTCAATGTATGTATGTTTCTTTTTGTTTGCTGTTTTTTTTTCATCGCTCCAAAGTCATAACTTTTCTTCTAAGCTAAAGTTTATAGTTAACAAGTAAATTTTGAAATAAATAAAATTCAAACGTAATGAATTATCTTGCTATCATCCGCAAATACAGAAAACCTATGTAATGCTAAAAGTCGAGTCTACCAATTCGTATTCTTAGCTTATATGTCCTGGAGTCTTTCTCTACATGATGCCTCGGTTACGGGACGAAAAAATTGTAGACTAATATTTGGTTGACTAATATTTACAGCGGTAGTGTTATTTAGTGGTGATGTTGGTTTGTATCTTCAATCCTTACATAAGGCATAAAAGTGGGTACTACATTGCATTACATAGCTTTTCTCAATACATGTATTACAGCTAAATAATCATCATCCTCCTGCCCTTATCCCACTCTTAGTAGGATCAGCACAACATGTTACAAATATGTTGTCACATAATTTGGCTACGTATTTACGACCGGCCGCCTGCCTGCCGTCAACTTACCTTAGTCGTATTTTTCGACCCCTCTGTATGAAAGATGGTGGTCTATTCTACTCAACCGGATACCGCACAGTGGGTCGACTTACTTTAGTCGCCTTTTACGACACGTCGGTAAGAAATGAGGGTGGTCTATCCTACTCAGCCGGATTATTTTTTTATATTATGGAACTCACATGGTTATATAATAAATAACTTTTAGAGAAAAAATGTTCTATAGATATACAAATTTTGTATGAAAATATCCAGAACATATCTCAAAATTAAAATTGTAAGTACTTGTGAGTGAGCGGTCCTACAAAAGGGTTGGCCAGGAGCTGCACGATGGCCTTGCTGGCGAACATAACGCCCACCGCCACGGTCTCGTGCAGCAACTCGTTGTGCCGCTCTTCCAGCTTAGCCGTGATGTTTACTGCAGAAAAATGAGCTACCTAGGTAATGCTATCTATACTTATTTACTAATAATATATAAAGCTGAAGAGTGTTTGTTTGTTTGAACGCGGTAATCTCAGGAATTACTGGATCGATTTGAAAAATTATTTGAGTGTACGATAGTCCATTTATAGAGGAAGACTACAGGCTATATACCATCAAGCTAAGGAGTAGCAATAAAAAATATTGCGAAAACGGCAAAATTTAAACCTTTCCTTGCGTGGATAAACGGTGAAAGTTATTCAAAAATCATATATTACAAAATTGTGCCCCTCTAAAGATTCTTAATAAAAGTCCACGACAGCATATGTTTAGCTTTTAAGGTTAACCCACTTTAATCATAATTAATATGTTTTACAGTTTACTCAAATATTAAGACAGGCATTAAGGCAGTTCACGCGAACGAAGTTGCGTTTAAAAGCTAGTTGAATAATATATTACAAAAGTAATGAAAATATTTTTTACCTATAATTCGCGATAAAAGAAAATATATGTAATGGTAGATGTAGGGTGTATACTATCCGTTCCCATGCCTGATACAAATTGCGTTGCAATTTTGTCGTGGAGTCTATCTCCTGACGATGGTTGTTGAGACTGTGGTAGTGAATGTGTGCAGTACTTGTTATTGTGAGTGTTTAGGAATTCTGCATATATCAGGTATGGGAACGGATAGAGCACTTTACATTTAACAACGTATATTTTCTTTTATAGCGGATTATAGCAAAATAATCTTTCAATCCATAATACAAAAGTAATGACTTTTATATGATGGATCTCTGCAAAGTAACGCCTAATTCTATAAATTATGAATAATATTGTAAGACGTGAAGTTGATTGTGTGTAGACCTGACTGCTAAATGTTGACGTTGAAGTCGGCCATTTTGTTGTTGGTATCTGAGCTATGCGGAAACGCTGCCGAAAATAGTGTTGTTGTAATTCAAAGTATAAGTAAAATAATTCTATTTGACGTTTTCTTTTTTTAATTCCAAATTCAGGCCATTTCGAATAATATCTTATATTTTTTCAAATAGGTATCCTGGATTTTAGAGGATTTTAAAACAGCTTTCAAAGCAGTTTCTTTCAGCACCAAATTAAAGTAAAACACAAACCTTGTAAAATTATTAATCGCCCGCTAGCACCTTCGAGATTTACTAGTTATTGTTTTTTTTTATTTCAAATATTCTATATTGCGTTTAATAGGTGACTAAGGCCAAAACTTTATCAGGAATATCAAATGGGGACGGTTGAAATGTACGTGCAAATTAGCAAATATAAGAACCGAAAGCATCTGGTTTATATATCGCTATAAATGAGAGAGGTAAGAAAGAAGAAAGAGAGTAAAAAAATGAGAGAAAACATAAGAAGTATTGGGAGTAAAATAAAACTCTGGGTCGTTTAATGCAATGTTACCAATATTACAATTAATGTTTAGAGACCGGCTATACTCACGTCTTATTTTATCGGACGAGCCCGACTAATTTCAATTATCGGTATTAGCGGTATCGGTAGCCGGTCTCTAAACATTAATTATGCATACCACTCACGATAGTTTAAATTCAAAAATATTGCAATTCTTCGTTCAGAAACATTTTTATGCGTCTATAAAAGGCATTTCATAAAATAAAAAAAGAAGATTATTTCGAAGATGTTAGTTTACTTCTCGACAATTCTAATGTAAACCTAATGATTTATACAAAATCACCGGACGAAACGGGCGCTGCCAGAAAAATCGCCTAAAAATTACAATATTTATCTACTCTGATACTATAATACAAAGATTATAAAACTGAAAACAAAATTCTTATGACAAACATTACAAAGAAAAATAAAAAGTTAATAAGTTTTATTACGATACAGGTCTTGTATGGACACCTGTATCATAATGTAACTTTTTAATCATAACGATACACCTATACAACTTCCAGCTGGACCAAGGAGGTTGAACCTCTACCTTAAAAAAAAGGTTTCAATGAATGGGTCCGCGGCAACACGCATGCGCAATCGATGCTTGCGCCTTGGCGCCAATATATGACATTTAAAAAATCCTTTCAATATTTAAACGAAGTTTAGTTTTGTTTGTAAAAAAATAAGTTTTTGTGTAAAAACATGTCTGAGAGCGGGGATAGTTGTGATTGTACACCACCAGATATTCTGACAGCTGCGTCAAACATGACCGTGAACCTGTTGCCGACGAAATCTAGGAGCAACTATATTAAATGTTACCACGAGTTCATGGAATGGAAAATGAATATTCAGAACATCAATAATTATTACAAGTAAAAATAAATTTGTTGTTATATTCAGCGTTTTATTTGCAATATTATTTTACGTATTATAGTATGAGAGTAGATAAAGTAGTGTATGATACTGTACATAACTTGGTCTTATAACACGAGTATAGTATCACACCCTTATTATGCAACAGTATCATAATCTACTATTAATTTCATGTTTTCATTTTATGTTCAATGAATGTGGAAGATTATAAGAATTACAGGACGCCGTTTAAAAACAAAGTTATATAATCAAGCTGTCATGTAGAACTTCCGATGGATAATATCATGACTTCATTACGGGTTTAATGCTCGTTTATAAATAGAGTTCTGCGTTATCAGACGAACGGAAGCTGGTACCGGTAATGTCTGTAATTTGCTCGGCGGGTGAGTTTAAAGCGGTTTACGGCGGTAATAGAGTTGACCTTCAATAAGACGTAGCAAGCTCGTATGACATTAAGCTATCATATTTATTTTGGCAAGTGGAAGCTAGTATATTTATGTCTTCTTATATTTAAGAATATCTGGATGACGGGGTTTTTTTTTTGGAAGATATCTTTAAAAAAAAAAATTTTATTCGTACCTTATCATAAGATAAGGTACGAATTAATGCACGCACCTTGCATTAAGAATAGCCCTTAGTACTTTTTTTTTGGAAACGTTGGATTATATTGATGTTAGTTTGTTTTTAGTTAGTAATATGAAAATGCTTTACCGTGCGTAACATTTTCGGGGGCAGCAGTCCGGTTCAGGCAAGGGCAGTAGGGGGTCGGTGAGGGCGGCGGGGGCTCCTCAATCGGCATGGAAAGCGGTTCGTCGGGGTGCCGGATGTCGTACAGGAACTCCGGGATGATTGGCACTGCAAACATAAGCAACTGAGCAATACTAATAAAAATACTCCACTACGGCTACTAAATTTAAAGCTATACTATATAAAGCCTATATACGCTAAACTTTATACGCGGTCATTACAAAGCTATAGCTATAGCTATAGATGCGGCCACAACCTTTACTCCTTAAGAGTACGAGGAAACTAGTGATGTAAGAAGTGCCCATTCGGGAAATCTTTTATTTCATAGATAATCGTAATCGTGAAATATTCAGTTTGGAAATCTAACGCTCAAAATTCTTTTCTTCTTCTTCTTTGTCAACCGATGCCGAGTGCCGCTGGGCATAGATCCCTTCATGGGATCTCAAAAACACACGATCTTATGTCGGTTGGATCCAAATGCAATCTTTTGAGGCTGCTTGTCCACCTCGTAGAGTTTCTACCTACTCTGCGTTTTCCAGTGAGTCGCGGAATGCACCGGAAAACATTTATTCTTAAATTGGTTTTAAATAATACATGTTTAATTTATAGAATTAGGAGTTACTTTGCGGAGATCCATAATACAAAAGTATTAATAAAATTATTTTGCTACAATCCGCGATACAATAAATAGAAAATATATATAGTGCTAAATGTATAGTGGACTATCCGTTTTTTCATACCCGTTACATGCAGGATTCGTAAAACACATGCATAAACCTCCACCACTACACACGTTCACTATCACAAACTCAACACTGAATAATACTGAATTACATTAACATGTATTATGTTTATGTAATTCAGAGAGACAAGAACCGTAAACCATAATAAAAAATCCTTCATTGTATGTCATATATATATTGATTTGCTCATACATAAAAACATTCAATAATAAAATATGGCATAATGGCATTGGAGTTGGCAATACAACCCTAAATTATTCCTGTAAATAAATATTTGTCTGTTTCCACAAGTACCCTCAGTCAGCGCCAGCCACACACACATTTGATAGTCAAAGCTTATAGCAACCTTTATTTATACTACATTACTAACAATCAGCAGGCCTGAACGTTTAAGTCTTCAATTGAGTCGCAATAAGAATTGCGACTCAATTGAAGACTTAAACGAAATTGGTTTGCTTTTTCATACCATGACGTCTTAAAGATGCACACTTCAAGTCGTTGCCGAATGAGCGTTCGAAAATCGTCCTAAGAAAGAACATGTGAGTGAAAAAGACAGAGTTATCTATAGTACATATAACGTTATCCTTTTCAAACATAACGAACCCAATGCAATTCACACTTCATGGTACGAAAAGAAAGCGGTTCGCGTCGTCGTTTACGTCTTCAATTGAGTAGCAATAAGAGTTAATGGTAGACCTGCAGTATTCAAACCATTTTCCGAATAAATCCATATCTATATCCATTCTATACTTATACTTATTATAAAACAAAGCCGCCAAAAGCCTGTCTGTCTGTCTGCATGTGATCAATTTTTCTCAAAGACTGATGAACGGATTTTTTTACGGTTTTTATTAAAAGGTAGTGCAATTCCTCCGAAAGGTTTGAGTTAATGTAACGGTTACATGCGATTTTATGTAACTTGCCTACTGGGAGCTTTAGTCACGTGCGCCGCGTAAACCAACAGAGATACACTAAAATAATGTTCTAGAATTGTAGATCTACAAAAATACTACGGAAAAGTATGAGACAGCATGTCTCTATCTCTTATGGTTAACTCACAATAACTATAACTCACAACTACTTTTATGTTAAAAATTTCAATCCGGGTAAACAATTGTGACATACTGATTTCCACGCGGCCGCTGGCACCTATATGATACTAGAATATATAGGTAAATGTTTCAACAATCTTTTGTCTGTCTGTCTGTTACACTTTCACGGCTAATCCGCTTGAGCAGTATTAATGTAACGGTTAATTGCCTCTTCAGGTGACAAGAGGGCTGGCTCCTTTTTCGCACAAAGAATCAGCTTAACGATTCAATGCGGAAACGCTACTAGCATTTTAGGGGGATGATTTGTATAGTACTAGCGTGTAAAAAATTTGAGGTGGACGTAATTCGTATATTGTTGGAAAAACAAATTAAGTTTACATACCAGACTAACATATAAGCTAAAAAACCAGATATAGGTAAAAACTGTTGTTTTTGCCCATATAATATGGTAAGTATTTGTGTATTATCCATTAATTTACCGATTTGATTTATGATTACCCGATATCACGTCAACGACGTACCATCCTATATTTCTAGTATTGTTATTTGTAAATAAATTATACTAGTATATTTACAACACTGACTTAGTCTGAGATATTTTTATTATATTTTACTTGCAAATATATAACAAGTTATGGAATTGATAAACAACAAGTGAGGCTAAAAAATCTTTGACAAAAATTTCATGTCCCTATTGTTAACTCTTGAGGAGTTCCCTCGTCTGGAGCAAATACTAGCAAGAGCATCAGCTCATGCTTATCATAACCATGCATCAGGACTGGACTAGTATGATAAATTTCAACTCAATCGGATCCCGAGAAGTAGAACAAATTGAACTTTCAAGATTCCATGTGTAACCTATCAATCCACATTGCAGCAGCGTGGTAGGTCTCAGCTCCAACCCTTCTCTCCAGAAACGGAGAGAGGAGGCCTATTCCCAGCGGTGGGATTGTAAGAGGCCGCTACTTTATACTTTTATTTAAAATTGTGTAAGTGTATTCTAATTGCTTCAGCGCCATTATACACTTCAGCTCATAGAATTATATTAGAGCAGGGAAGCCAGTCTAAAATGTGCATCGAAATAAATTGGAAAGCAAATGAAGCTACCTCTATCTGTCTTTCTTTTTTATCTGTCATTATACAAAGATAAGTATTGATCTTTTATGTTCCCTCTCTTAATATTTGTTGAATATTCGCTCTCATAGGTTCACTGTTCAGTGCTCCCTTACTCTATATATAATAACTCTATTCAACCTTTGAATAACCTGTGTTAATTCGTTTCACTGACAAATGTTTTCGTTCTTAGCGACCAGGGCATATAATATTATACTAAGAACTGATAGACTTGAGAATCCTACACACACGTCAAGTTGAATAAAAGCTTTTAAAAAAGAATACTGCTTATTTTGTTTATGTAAAATGAGCTTATGTCCGCGACTTCTGTACGAATTCATTATTTATAGTGTTTGAATATAATATGTATTAAAATTTTGCAAACTCTCCTACAACATAAACAGACAGAATTACAGCTGAATTAAATTTGGCTCAATTAGAACGTTCTCGCGTTCAAATATGATTTCTGTTAGCAATAATTAAATTTGTTCTCCGACTTTGAGATACGCCGGAGACTTCAGTGATGCGCTAAGTTTTATCGATAAAACAAACATTTTAAAAAGTGATAATTTATAATATTTTATGGTTTCAGTTGCTTTTAATTATCAATCGCTTTTTTATTACGGTGGCGTCATGACAAATAAATTTCCTTATTGCATTCGCCATTACGCCGAATTACATCAAAATACGTAAACACGAATTTATTCGATAAAGAACTAAATATATAAACATTTTTTTTTATAATATCGATAGGATTAACAATATATATTGTTAATTCTTCCAGTCTGGGTGTATTTATGTATGTAGGTATTTAAAATTATATATGTATATATTTAGCACTTGTCTGTCACCCATAGCATAATACTTGATTAAGGTACTTTCTTCGAGGACGGACAATCGTGTGTGTAAATTGTCCCATAATGCTTTTATTATATATTTAACAACTTGCTTGTGTGCCAGCTAGTAGGGTAAAAAATAAACGATCTTTTAGACCGTGCAGTTTCGTTTATAAAAAATAAAAACACAAACTGCACTTATTAACTTTAATTTCGTAATAAAAAAATATTACTTTTATTTCATCTAAACACTACTGGTACTTGGACTACTTATGCGCGAAACCCTTGTAGCGGGTTGGAGCCGGAGTCTATGGTCACTAGTCTAATGCTGAAGCCAGCCGGCAGGCAGGAACCGGGTCCGTAGCTGGGCAACAAGTCGACTAGATGACAAGAACTGTACGAATTTTGAAAATGTATTGATTTTATAGGCTTATATTGCTGATCGACACTTTATATTGACCTCAATTGGGAAACAATAAGTTAACAATATATGCCCATGTTGTATAGGGTTGTAATAGATAGTTCAATTATTTTATCGATAAAAGCTACAACCTTACTGCACAGCACTGTCGTGGCGGGGCATTTGATGGGACTGGTAAATGAGTTTAATTTTGATCTCGTCGTGGAAATTGGATGTCACGGGTACGGTACAAGTTTTGCTACTTGTTATAAAGCTTGTTAGATAGACTATCGCGTGCGATGATGAAAAAGAGGGTATTACGAAAATTAATTTTAAAATTGAAAATCAGCTGAAATTAACCGGTGATAAAATCTCAATAAAAATCTCTTTACTAATTTTAATTTATAAGGCAATTTTATGATATTAACTTAAGAGGTTTTATTAACAAAACAATTTCGCAATACAAAGCTTATGTTACAGAACGCTATCAGTACATTGAGCACAAATGAAACAAAGGCTTTAGGGCCTAAAGCCTTCTTATTATTATTTCGCATAGATAGGGCTTATAAAATTATGATTTTTATAATTATAGTTGAAAAATGAATGGCATGTCTTCTTGCCATTACAGGAAATTACGTTGCTCTAAAACCTTCTCTGTATATAGGCCTTATTAAAATTGGTTGAGCCGAATTGAGAGACCAAGTTTAGAAACCGATTTTAATTTTTAGAAAAGATTATTTGCATCTATTTGAAAAGCTCAGTAATATAAAAATTACAGGCACACAGTTTAACATTATTCATATCAATGGATAATTTATAGAATTATGCGTTACTTTAGTGAGATCCATAATCGATAATTGCTATATATATTTTCCATTTCCTTAATCGCGGATTCTAGGAAAATAATTGTATTATTACTTTCATATCTGTGGAATTAAAATGTTATAAAAAAACTCCTACACGAAAGCGATTACTTACCTTTGAAGGTGCTTCAAAGAACTTACAAAGAAGCGCTCCTTTTGTAGCTATTTCTTTGAAGATATTCTTTCTTAATAAATTCTTACATTGGTGTTTTAAATAAAATTCCCCAATTGAAAAACTCACAAAGGACGACAAACTTCTATATAGGAGGGCAGAGATATGTCTCCTTCTCCATCTCCTTAATTGTCAATGTCCCCTGACTTTAGCGACCCAACATGGCCGACAAAAGTCGAATAACAAACCAACATACTTAAGTACTACTAGTACTAAGCCGCCGTGTGGTATCCGGCTGAGTAGAATAGACCACCCTCATTTTCTTACCGAGGTGTCGTAAAAGGCGACTAAGATAAGTCGGTTGACTTATCTTACTAAGGTAGACTAAGGTAAGTTGACTTCACAGGAGGTATCCTTAGGACGACGTTTCCCGACGCTAGTAGACTTTCATGCAACAGCGTGATGACTTGTCAAAGTTATATCACCAGCCCTCCACTTTACGTCTCCTTAAGCCATGGTACGGTCTCACAGAAGGCACCCTTAGGATGGCGTTCTCGGACGCTAGTAGATCTTCTGTGTTCTTTTCCAAATTTCTATAAGGGGTACTCATCGTACTTAGACATAGGCCTTCTCTATCCTTTTTTTGGAGAGACAGGTTGGAGCAGTACTCTCTAGTGTGAATTGGAAGGTTACACATATCCCAGGATATGTGGAAGGAATGGCATATGCGTTTCTTTACAATGTGTTGCTTCACCGAAAAGGGTAATAAGTTGCCAATATCATTTAGAGAAAGGTTCTAATAGTAAAACTCATTGGCACCCACCCGGTGTATGAACTTGGGGTATGTCCTATAAAAAGTCATGCGGTCATGTTCGGCTATCACAATTTTTTCATTCATTATTATTATTATTATTTGACTGGCCCATTGGCGCAATTGGCAGTGACGCTGCCTTCAACTCCGTGGGTTACTGGTTCGATTCCCGTCGTGGGCCAATATTTTATATAAACAATTTGTTGGTTCTTCGAGTCTGGGTCTATATATATGAGTAGATATAGACGATTTAAGTATGTATTTAAAACTATATTTGTATTTATTTACCAATTGTCCATCATCCATAGCACAAATATTAAGTTACTTACTTTGGGGACGGAAAGTTGTGTGTATATTTATATATTTATTATAAGTTGTCTTTTCTAAATTTTTGCAATTTATTACTTATGACGAAGCAAAGTGATCAAACCTCTGATTGATTCAAACAAAAGATTTTTACCTCCCGCAAACTAGATGTATTGAGAGGGCGAGGAAGCACATGAATAATGGATGACATCTCGGGAGTGGTCGTGGATTCGATTCATTTACACAACGGGCCCGCTATGTGCGCAGACAGATGGACAGGGGTTTCATTTTATCGTAGTTTTATTCATATTGTTGGTTTTATACTTCAATTTATGACTTGTGAGCTCAAACAGTAATTTTCTAAGCAAATATTACCAAATTGTTTGTTTGTATATTAATCGAGATCAGCGATTGTCAACTGCTATTTAGTGTTTCCTACGTTTATATATTTCCTGGATTGAATTCGCAACTGAGTAAAATTTGATCACGATCATTTGATACGTTGATCCTTTACGACTATTTGGTGCTAGATGCTATTTACTTGTTACTTAGACAAGTAGCTACAATCTATCCAGGTTGCCTTCGTGATAACGACGTATAAAGAGCTCACTTAGGGCCCCGAAAGAATAAGACGTAAGTATAGCCGTTTTTTTTACACATAAACTCTTCAGGTGAAGTGATCAGTGAGGTGATCTTAACTATTTTAATTTTAATGGTACGATTATGTTCTGTTATTTCCAGTACTAGATTCAGGTCCAAAATCTGCGTGGACTTCTGTACTGAGATAAAAGTCTATGATAACGTAAAACATGCACATGCAACGTAGAACATACAAAATGCATACTATAATATATGTTGTCTAGTTGTTTTTATTGGTAGTGTCAAAAATACTATCTACCAAAAAATATTTTTAGGATCTATGTAGTCTCACATACTAATACCAAAAAATTTGTATATACCTGATATTTAATAAAATGTAAGTATTCTCATACTAACGTGTGAAATAAAAGAAAGGAGAAAACAAATTTTACATCGATTTAGTGTGACGTTCGGTGTATCTCAGAACTCCTCATTTTAGAGGTGCATGGGATGCACTCACCCACGGTGGTAAGCAGCATGTTGTCTAGTAGCAACGCGATGGCCACGATGACCAACACCAGCTTGCGCGACTCGCGGCAGGCGGCTATTCGAGCGCGCCACCCACCCGACGCCGCACCCATGCTGCTCGGCTGTCACCCACACGAACCTAACGATAAAACAATTAATAATTAAAAGACTAATCTAAACAGTCCTCCGCCTTGTGATGTCCGGCTGCGTAATAAAACCACGCTCATTTCTTACCAAAGTATCGTAAAAGGCGACTAAGGTAAGTTGACGTCAGGCATGCGGCCAGTCATAAAATAGTAGCTAAATCATGTTACAACATGTTATAACATGTTGTGCTGACCCCACTTAGAGTGGAATAAGAACGAAAGAGTGCAGGAGAATAAGAACGAAACAGTGTTCACTTTTCGTTTCAACGCAGTTTGGACATTCTAGATATACTTTTTTTTGTGTATACAATAAAAAGTACAGATAAAAATTAAGGTAGAACAAAAATAACAGAAAAGATTTGTGCAATAAGGCGGCCTTATTGTTGGTGATTGGTTGATTAATAAAATAACTGTCAGGAAAGTGGTTTAACCAAAGTACATAAATTGCAATTATTTACACATAAAACGAAACTTCAATGTATATCATTTGTAAAAGTTACGTTTGGTCAGAGGTGTTAAAATGCCACTAGACATCACTGAGCTCGTTAATGCTAATGACATTAGTTAGTAACCAAAGCAGTCTTTCTTGTTCGCTCAAGTATTCGGGCGGGAGAGATAGAAGGACGCCCTATAAACCCTTCTTACGCCCTAACCTCTTTAATCAAATTCAAAATTTAAACTTAAAGTATCATCATTTGTCAAATCGTTAACGCTTTCTTTGAAGCCACGTCTTTGTCTTTGATAATTACATCTTAAACTTTGATAGGTATAATTTAAAACCATCGTTAATTTGCCTTTGATTATAATACTTCCACTGTTGATTGTTTCTTATTTTATTCACACAAATTTCCCTTTTTTTAAAATGCTTCTCCAAGATAAAAATATAACATATACAACGTTTACAAAAATTTATTAACAACATAACAGAATTCGTAAAAGCCGGTAGAGATTGGGCCCAAAGGTTCTGAGAGGGTAATACAATATTCTTGAATTGGATCCACCGTTATCAGTTATCTTTCTTCTTCTTTGTCAACCGATAGACATCGTCAGATAGACATAGGTCTCTTCATGGGATCTCCACACCACACGATTGTGCCGGTTAAATCCAGCAGCACCCGCGACATTTTTTAAGTAGTCAGTGACCCTCCTCTGCTGACACTGCTTTAACCGGTGCGGAGCTGCCATTCCAGCACGTTGAAACCCCAAAGCCCATCGCTTCTCCTCACTATGTGCCCCGACCATCGCTACTTCAGCTTTGTGGCTTGCTGAGCTATGTCGGTGACTCTGGTTCTTCTAAGGATCTCCTCATTTCTGATTAGATCACACAGAGATAGTCCGAACATAGCTCGCCCCATCGCCCGCTGAGTGACTCTGAGTCTTCTTATGAGGCCCATAGTCAGCGACCATTTTTCGGATCCGTATGTCATCACTGGCAGCACGCACTGTCCGAAAACCTCTGTCTTCAGTCACTAAATTATCTTGGAGGAAAAGATCTTGCGTAGTTTTTCAAACGCTGCCCATCCGATTCGGCGACCGACCTCGTTCTCGAAAAGGGACCTTTTTTCGGTTATACGACGAAAATATATAATTCCAAATCCTTAAATCTTAACAAGCAATGGAGATGTAATGATTGAAATAGCGATTGAACACTTATATCTCATCGGTCGCAGAGGTGAAACGGTAGAGCAATTTAACTAAAACTGAAAGCCAATTTAAGGCTTTTAAGTCGGAATTGGGTCAAGAGAATCTCGAGCGAGCACTCGACGAAGTTCGCCAAAATTAACTGCAATATTAACTGACTAGTGACCGATTCTGACATCACTTTATAAATAAAAGTAAAGTAAAGTAACGGCCTGTTACTATGCCCACAGCTGGGCTAAAGCCTCCTCTCTTTTTGGGGGAGGAGGAGGATAGCAGTCTCGTTTTATGTATATTTTTTGAATAATATAAAATTTCCTTAAGAATAGTGAGGGTAAAATAGCGTCTTAATTTTTTTTAATTAAAAATGCTTTTCGCGTTTTACGACACCTGGCTAAGAAATGAGGAAGAATGAAAGTCTATTCAATTCATCCGGATACAACACGGCGGTAGTTAGATAGTAACTAACATTATGAATTTTAGTTATTGTGTAATTAACATTAAATCATCAATCAATTATCATAGTGAAACAAAAAATCGCATTCATTTTTCATCTTTAATCAAATGCTTAGAGACGGTTCTGTCTTCGGAAAAAAATTGCGAGTTTGGATCCTTAGTGCGCTATCATAAAATATATTAGTCCTATTCAAAGATGTGTATGAGTAAATGTCCCTGCTAAGTCAGGGTTGTTCTGATTGATTTTGCAGTATTCAGTATGAAGTCCTTATCTATGCATATGCAATAAATTTTATATAAATTAAATAAACAATTATATAAATTCACCCGCGTGGAAATTAGTGTGTCAGAAAACTTTTACCAAATTAAAATTTTGAACATTAGTTATTGTGAGTTAACTTTAAGAGAAGACGTGCTCGCGCGGACTTTTTTGTAATATTTTCGTTGATCTACAATTCTTACTACATTCCTTTAGTGTATCTCTACTAGTTTTTTTTCCATCGCATGACCTCGCCAACACGATTTATATAAAAAAATAATGTACTATTTAATCTTAACCTTCCAGAAGAATTGCACTCGTAAGAATCTTCTAGTAAAAACTGTATAAAAATCCATTAAGTAGATTTTAAGAAAATCGATTACAGACAAAGAGCTTTTGGGGACTTGTTTTATAATAAGTATAGATATGTATTACTGAATTCCAGAACACTCAAATTATTTGAGTCTAATCTTTGGTACGTTTTAAACTCATCTTTGATACAATTTTTAAATATAAAATTTGCTGCGCCCGTGCCATGGTTTGCTTTAAATTTGTTTACCGAAAAAAAAGCCTATGTATTTATAAAGCTGTGATAGCCCATTGGTGAGACCGTGTGACTCTTTGGAGACGAACATGGGTTCAAACCCGGGCAGGCACTAATGAGTTTTTCTATTAAAACTTATGTGTCTTATTGATAATTGCAATTTATTACACGCTTTTCAGTGAAGGAAAACATCATGAGGAAACCTGCATATCTCTAGAGAATTCTAGGGATATGTGTAACCTACCAAACGGAGCGGCGTGGTAGGTCTTAGCTCCTTCCAATCCTTCTCTCCAAAAAACGGAGAGAGAAGGCCTTATTCCCAGTAGTGGGAAATTACCAGGCCGTTATTTTAAGCTGTGATAGACTAGCGGTGAGACCATGCGACTCTCTAGAGACGACATACGTTTTTCTATTAAAACTTATGTGTCTAATTGATAATTGAGATTTATTAATATTAAAATGGAATCCATGGTATCTACTAGCCTAAGCGCGCAATCAATTTGTATTTTAAATACGTATAAATAAGTTTTCCTTTTTTTTAGACTGCTAATGTAGAAAACAAAAGTTCATGAGTTCTAATCTCGTACAGAACTTTATGAGTTTCCTTAGAAATATTTTGTTTGACTATGAAATAAAATATCGTTCGGAAATTTAAATATTTAAACAATAGAAGTAGGTATATAGGTTTTTCTTTATACCTTATAAATTTTATTAGAAAAAGAACGTCGAGGTATAAAATGTAACGGCGGCAAAAATTTTAAACTTACCCTAAATGAACTCTCTGCCAGCACCCATCGTCATTGGAAGTAAAAAATAAAATATAGAAATACTGACAACTCAACTATGTGAAACTGCGTCCTCACCTTTCGACTGCCGAGGACGGACTGCCTCCGACTGAAATTCAAAATCTGACTTAGAAAGCAACCAGCACCACTGATCCCTCATATATACGGTGTAAGCCCCTTTATAGAACAATTATTACGTAGGCGAAGGGGGCGGTCGAGTTCTTCAATACTGGCCAACGCTATCATACAATTAACTATCATAACTAAATTTGGACTTTATTTTACAGAAAATAGAACCTACTTTCTATTAAAAATCTTGAAAGTTCTTAAACTGTTGTGTGGTCAAATGATTATGTTCTTTAACACATTGTAATAGGAGATAGTTATGCTTGAAAAGCATTATGAAAGCTACAGGTTCTCTGTAAGTTCCCAATGAAAGAGCGGCGAGATCGCGCCGTGCATAGCGTCGTAACTGAAAATTCGTGTTAAAGGATACTCGTATGTGTCATGACATGTCATTTTAAAGGCGGTATGCCTCGCGAAAATTTAACAGTATTTATAATACTGAAATTATATAAATTTTCATGTTGCCACTATAATAATGTTATTCGATCCTGCGACCATGTATTGATTATTAGTTGCTGACAAAAAAAAAGTAATTCAAAACGCATATAGGTGCCAAACCTCTGCATTTTTATCAATTTTTACATAAATAGTGTGTGACCGAGGTGGAAATGTGTGGTTCTTATCAGGGGTTTTTTAATTCAAAGTAAGTAAGTAACAAACCAGGAAAGTATTTCCCAACCTAACTTTTAAAATATTTTTCAATTAAATAAATAAATAAATTTATAGAAGTTTTCTATTTTGTTTTTAAGAATATTATAATAAGGTTAAAACCTAGAAGAAATTGTATAATTTAAAAACTTGCCTCTTGAAAAACATACAGACAAGTAAGCGAATTAACAAAAATTGTTTATTGTTATTTCTTGAATATCATGAATATGTCATAATTTTTTATTAAGTTTTCTACATCTGTATTGTAATCATCTGTCGTAACTTTGATACATTTCCTGAAAAAAACTCATTTCCCACCTTCCATTTGCAGTCCGTTGGGAGAGGTCCTTAATATGTATCTCTTTCCCTGTCCCACTCGCAAGGCTCCCGGTTTCCATCTCGTTCGTCGCTAAGTACTAGCGGTGCGTTTTATTCTTTGAACTATACCCTGCAACTGAGTTTGCCTGTGTTTTATTAAATGTATTTTATAATTATAAAAAAACACTTTTAATTGACTATACTTATTAAGTCAATGGTTCTATATTTTTGGTTAGAATTACGTTTGTATGGAGTATATCAGGGATGGCAAACCAGTGGCACGCGTGCCATTGATGTCAAGTGACACAATATTCTGGGCACGTCACCGATCACGATAATGCACTAAGCATTATGAGAAAACGTGAAATATATCTAATTATTTAATTATTTTTTAATTTTACTTACCTTTGAGTTTACTAATACTATTTTTATTGTTTATCATATTGCCAACAATCACAAAAATCCGAATTTTTGATGGAACACCTATGACCTCATTAAAGATTTGTTTATTTAGAAGAATGACACGGTGATTGATAAAGGTTCGCCAACCCTTGAGTGTGTTAACAGACACGACGTGTTTGCGACACCTGTGCCATGCCGTAGTTCTGCCTCACATTTAACCGTACTGCGAATCGACCATAACTTCCCTAGACGAAGACATGTATGTGAACAAGACGCCTATGACTTCCTATGAAGCTGGACTTAGTGTCACTAGGAATAGGGGTTATGGATTTTAGTATGACTACAGTAGGTAGATAACCGAAGACCCTACCCTTTTTCTTTTCTTTAACTAGAGTGCAAACTAAACTATTGAAAATCGTTTGTTCCGTATTCGTCGTGCTTAAAATTCGACGTACACCGGATTCGACGTAAAACATATAGACGGTAAAGAAGCGGTGTTATCGTTTCAAAAATCTAGTTTATTAGGAGAAAGTGAACACTCCAAATTTTACTAGTTCAACTTCTACCTTGTAAGTCAGAGTCCTAAAGGCTATAAAGCCCTTGAGCTCTAAGCTTGAGGGTCTCAGGGTAATTTTCCATCTAACATTCAGGTAGCTACGCCATTGTATTATTGTGACTACTTGAAAAGTTCTGAGTAGGAAATTCAAGGAAAATGGATATATCTTTTAAAACAATTTATAAACTTCAATAATAAAAATCATTTCATTTACACACTGACGTACTTTTGTACGTTTTCACAATACAGACACAACTCGCCATCTTTCTATGTGCACGTTTCACGCTCCAGCGGTTTCCATACTTTGATAGCCTTTGTATTTTCATTGTTGAATTAGCTAGTCTTGAACTACCCTCAAACCTCTGCTTTGCTTGCACGACTATCACTAAACGACGCTCTGCTTGTTAAGGTTATCTTTTGTAATTTTTATTTTTCTTGCTTTTAAAATCAAAAATCTTATTTTAATTCATGATTTCGCCTCCTCTAATTCAACCTAACCTTTAATTCCGTTTTAATTAATTAACTTTATTGAAATCTTAATCCTTTCGTTCAGTTATTTCAGTTTATTTCTATGAATTGATTTTATCAAAGCATTTTATTGCCTTCATCAGTCACATTACTTACTTTAATAGATTTTTATCTGCCCTATGTTTATAGTTTATGTATAGAAACCGGCTATACTCACTGTGGTGTTCATTTGTAATGTATTAATATAGATTAACGATATATTAATAAAGTACAGGCTCAAACAAGGGCTAAGAATTACGTAACACCATGTCACGTTCACTCTCATCAAAGGCTCTCGTGTTACTGACGTGTATGCGTTTGAGACAATGTAATGTTTCCTTTGTACATTAGTATAAGTGTGAGTATATGTTCAAAATTTCGAAAATTCGGGTAAAGTTTCGTAAATCACTGAATTCTACGCGTGCGAAGCTGTTGTTGGCACAGCTAGTAATTCCTAATTTGAAGCGTCAACGCCTTTTACTGCTAGGTTATGTTCTCTTTTGTTGGAGAGAATGATATGAAATTTAGACAAAGCGCTTCGCTTCTCCGATACGGATTAGTAACTTACATCCCAAATATATTAAGGGATATTTTTGCACTGTAAACCGTATGATGGATTGTAAATTTTTAACGTCTTTAGTAAGCACTGAGATGTCTGCCCAAGTTTTCAATTCGCGATTCCTCGTGAAATATCTATTTTGATAGGGCTCCCGTGCGTTCATCACGGAAATGCAATTGAAGACATTTGACTGTTATTTAAAAAAATGTGTCATGTAGAAATATATCTAAAATATTCATACACGATTGTGGTTTAATAAAGTCACATTTAAAATTTTTGACTGACTGAAAAAAGAATGACCGCCGAGTTTCTTGCTAGTCCTTCTCCTTAAGAGCAACATTCCGAACCAATTGTAGCGTCTTTAATAATATTGATCCTTGACGATTCAAAAATGCTTGAAAGAATTTATTTGACTAAAGATTATTTTGATTTGATTGTATAGTTATATAAGTATAAAGTATCAACTCCGTTTACAAGTACAATGCATTCACTGATGAGTGTATTCTATTCAAAAGTGGTACAAACGGTGTAGCCAACTATTTTGCCAAGCTGTTGCTATTATATTAATAAATAAATAATTAATGCAGTATCTCTAAGGAGCCGAGATAATACCTAAAATAAATAAAAGTCATTACTACGATCCTACAACCAGCCGGAGGCTGCCGGATTAGCGGAGTGCAGAGCGATGTACAATGGCAAAACAGAGATTGGAATGGACCAGGTGCAACATATATTACATGGTTTATTTTATATTATATATTTTAAGCAATTTAATTTTTGTACATAAAAATATAAATAATTATAAAAAGATAGGTGATGTATACAATAGACAAAGTAGGAACCGATGTGTAGATGTGTTTCTACCCTGTACAAGACAGTAATGATTAAATGAAACTACGTTATAAGAATTATATTTAAAAAGAGCAACCGCTGAGTTTCTTGATGGCTCTTCTCGGTAGGTTCAAGCGACATTGACGATTCAAAAGGACTTATTAACAAGCTTAATTGGATAAGGAATATTTTGAATTTAATTCTATTAATATTATAAAGCTTTGATTATTGGACAACAGGAGAATTGTGAAATAACCAAGTTATTCTTTTGCGTCCCTTTGCTTTCTGCTACTTAGAAGAGATATTTAGATAGATAGAAATTGGGCACATAATTTAGAGTTTTAATTAACAAGTAAGTTTTTGTATCGGCACTGAATTCTAGGACGCAATACTCAGGGGCGTGGTCTCGTATTAAGCTTATTAGAAAACTGAACTTGTCGGTACGAAAAGTGCCTAACTGCTTTACCAACCAAGATTTAAAGGTTCATTAATCGATATCATTTAATATTCTGATAGCTGTTATAACGCGACATCCCAATAACAAGGAACTCTTACCACTAAATATCTATATTAAATACAGATCACGCGGACCTAAATCATACTTGATGCGCTGAAATAAATAGAAACGGTCTGCAGCATAATTCTATTTCTAACGCATCATTTTATATAAAAAAAACTTTGAAGCTGAAATTTTTATTTTTAATTCTTTGACACGTATTTCTTATAAAATGTATTTTGGTTATTTTAAGCAAAATTATACTTTCTGTACTATCATATATATTTGCTATAATTCGCTTCGATCGTTAAAATAATGTTATTGACAAATATTGAATGCTGTGCATGCCTTTAAGTGACGTGTTCACGAAGAATCACGACTTATATACTTAATATGTCAAATTCAAATTCAAAATATTCTTTATTCAAGTAAACTTGTAAACAAGTGCTTTTGAATCGTCAACTTTACTGCTGGTTCGGAAAGCCGTCCTACCGAGAAGAGCCAGCAAGAAACTCGGTGGAGCTCTTTTTAAAAAAGAAGATTCTTAATACTAATTACATTTTGTCATAGCTATCCTGCGCAAGGTCAAAGAGCAGCTATATCCACGCATTCTTATCATCAATGTAAGCCTCCACGGTACAGTATTTTTAAATTGCTGTAATGGCAAAGTTAAAATTGATTGTGGAATTTTGTTATAGAATCTTATACCCAAACCCACAAACGACTTACGTACTCTTACAAGGCGCAAAGCAGGAGCCGCAAGCTTATGTCGGTTCCTACTTTGTCTATTATATACATCGCCAATCTTGTACAATTCAAAATATGTAACTGTACAATTCAAACTGTGTACATATCGTTGGTATATCTTACATATAAATAAACAAATAAGCAGAAACAGTTTAAAAAATGGATTTCAAATTGAACTTAACATGTATGACTCCACGCCATTCGTTGCTCCGCTCCGGGTCTCTAAGGGTCGGTTTAAGTGCTAGAGTGAGAAGCACCGGTCAACGTGTGCGAGCGAGATAGCGAACCCGCAGATTGGACATTTGATATACAAGTGATGGGTCATAAAAGAGAAGCGAGTGATTTATTGTACGTTTCGAAGGAAATAACAGAATTACTTTCATTTAACCAATGATAGATATAGCTATTTTCAGGAAACACCATATAATCTTATGCCGCTTGTATGCCTGCGTCCTTTAGTAAGCCGTTTGTCTATTGGAATCTACTAAGGCCGGGTTCTCACACCTGACCGACAGTTAGGACTTGATTATAGAAATAATATATGTAGAAATTATGTTTGCCAGAAGGACATGTCTATTAGGTATAGACTATTATAACAAAATTCCCTGAACGATGTCTGTTTGTATGTGATTGATTTTCTCAAAATCTACTGAACAGAGTTTTACACGGTCTTTACGTAATAATTCTTAAGGAAGATGCATTTCGGTAAAATTCTTAAGGGGCCAGGATATATTGTTACGGACATGCGAAAAGAGTTCGTAATGTGTATGCCATAGAATTCGAATTGGACGGTGGCAGTGTTACAAACATGCGAAAAGATTTCGTAATGCATATGTCATAAAGTTCAAATTGGACGGGAGCAGTTTACGAACATGTAAAAAGAGTTCGTAAATTATATGTCATAGAGTTCAAATTCGCTAACTCACAGGAACATTTGACTTGTATCAAAACATGTTTATCGGTAATCATGTTTACGATCTTTTCAAGGCTATCGAATATTCTTGAAATCGGTTCATTCGATATATAAGCAGACGTCCCGTACGCCACGACTTTCAGTTTGTGAATAGCAATCAAGAGCGAATAAACAATTGAAAATAAAAGTGAATTAATGACCTCGACATTCTGTTTACACAACAGACTGTGTTGAGACTGTAAGTAGTAAGTTTGTAATAAAAATTTGAATAAAGCTTTTTAACGACTCACCAGTATTTTAATCCAAATCCACGAACCCCTGTACGTAACAATATCAAAGTTAAATTGATATGTCAATTAAAAAAAATTCAATTTAAAAAAGCTTTTAAAACAGATTTTAAAATTTCATGTCATTGAGTTGAATTTGATGTTCGTTGAGGACTTCCCTTGTCTGGAGCCAATACTGGCAGAATTATCAGGTATCATTAACATGCATTGTTATCCTGACTGGACTAGTAACTAAAATTTCAGCTGAATCGCACCCCGAGCATATATCAAATTTAACTTGTAAGATTCCATACATACACTGCGAGTTGAATAAAAGCTTTTAATTTCAATAATATTAAAGTATAGTACCTGGCAATAAATAATGTACATCGAGAACTTAGAACGTAACAGCCGGCCAATTTGGTTTAGTTTAGGGTAGAGCGCTGTCACTGTCACACACGGGATCGTACGTCTGTGCGACAGAGACAATGCTCTATGAAGCAGAATCTAGCCGATTTCTCTCTCTGAGCCTCGATGTGCATTATTTATTGCCGCGTACTATACACGCGATTAACGTAGTGCCGTAGAGACCTAGGCCGTAGCACGCGTCTACATGCTACAATTGCTACGGGCTACAAAAGCTACATAAAAACAAAACACGCCTAATTTTTTAATAATAAATACCTAGAAATTATTTTATTTATGTATTTACACTATTAAATTAAATATTCTTATTGTATTTAACATTGATATGTTAGGGTAGAATGTAAATGTAGTGTTATCTACCCCGAAAATTATCTTTAAATATAAGTGATGGTGGGGTTGTTTTATTATACGTTCAGTAACAAATCTTGCATGTATGAGGTATCAGAACGTTTTTTGCTTCCTACACTTAACATTGCATAGATTTTCTTACCAAACACAAGTCATAGCAATATATGTATATAAGTTAACCTAAATCAGTTTCCATAGCGAAAATTACATCGATCCATATTTCCAATTCCAATTGGCATGGTAGATGCAAGCTTCAATGCTTTTCCCCCAGAAGGCTTCCCTTCTTTGCTCATCCGTGGTATAAGTTTTTACTTAGAGGTAGCAGCCCATGTTTTATTCGCCTTATTTATATACCTTTATTTATCTGTCACCATTTGTACACACAGAAAATCGATTTATGCGAGAGACACTCGTCCGTGGTTATTTCGCAACATGAATCTCAACAGACATCTCGACCTATAGCCGATTTTTTCAGACGAATACTTACTTCGAGAAAGCGTCAATCCATCCAAATACCCCTTGTAGTGGCCGTGTCCAACTATAGAATGTTTAACTTTCCCAATAGATTTCACAGCCGCCCAAAAATCTTCCCCACCGACCCGGCGATGCCATAACATCGGCCAACAAAATGTTCACACGTATATGTTATACATACAGCCTCTTCGGTGGCGAAGACGATGTCCCCGCTTGCTTGTGTTAAGCGGCCGTAGTCCTCAACCGCTGTCGCCGTGATTCTTTAAAGTCAATGTCATATACAGTCCTTCAAAATGCGCTGCTTTACGCCGAGGTTCGGTTTCGAGGGAGACACTCTTAAGACGACGCTATCAGGGAGTTGCAAGTGTAATGCTCACTCTTACCAATTTTTACTCTGCAAAAAACTGCAGTCACTCGTCCTCCTGGTAACGCCGTGAAAGCCACTAAGGCTAAAATCATTAGTCAATTCGAAAAAAACAGCATTTCATAGCGAACACCTGTTTATATACTAACTTTTATATTGGAATAGCGAATAATATTGCAGTTGGTAGTTATTTTCAGAATGAAGAAGTTTCTGAGTTACCACAGCGTAGTTGGGCATTAATTGGTCAAATTGTGAAGATAGCACGCCTCTCTTGATATAAAGTCGGCGGCAAACTTAAAATAAGATTTTGATACTGTTCGTTGACTTGGCGTTTGTATCACGAACACCCTCACAAGCAAAACATGTCTCTTGGTTTACTTCTTTATTTCAATAGTTTAATCGTAATCTTTCAAGCCTTATAACAGTTTTATATTTCTCTAATATTTATCGTAATCTTTCAAACCCTATAACAGTTTTATATTTCTCTATGTTTTCCTCAACATAATAAGCGGATAATATCTAACATAGAGCTATGTAAGCACCGCCATTAATAACTTTTTATTTGATAATGTTATATGGAACTATACTGTGAAACTTTTTTGATTATATTGATATTAGTATAAAGAATTGTTACCCTGTTTTTCTATATGAAATAAATATATTTTATACTACACTCATTCATTTCTTTACAAATTTTTAAATATTTTCTAAAACAAATAGAAATAAAAAGTTTCTAAAATATTAAAAAATTGTCATCAACGGAGAATGGAGAGAGGACCCAAGCCCCGGGTGGGTAGGTTATTATATCATTATTTTTAACAGTTTCAATACATTAATAGAGTTAAATTCGTTCATTACACGTCTTATGTAGCTGATTCTTAGGAGAGCCGTTTCTTGGCATTCATAGTACTTTCTATTTTAAGTAAATAAATAAATAAATGCTAAAACAGTATATTAGTATATTTTTATTATTATTCGTCTGTGTAGATTTGGTACTGGACTATAAAGTCTCAACTTTGTCAATCTGTTTAATAATTTCCGTAACAATAAAAAAAAGACAAACAAGAAAAAGGGACAAAGAAACATATTATAATTTCGTTAGTTCAATTAGTCATAGACATCGTTTGCGCCAACTTAACCGTTTAAGTATTTGTAGTAATACAATACGTTCTTTTTCCCTATTCCGAAAAAAAAACGGGTTTTTCTAACCTATATGTTTGCCTTCTGTCGTAGCAAATCTCATCAATATTTATTATTAGTCCAACGGATTAGCCGTGAAAGCGTAATGGATAGACAGACAGACTCTGGCAACTATAATAGTATTAATATTCCGTGTTTATAATATGTATTTAACACTGTCATCTTTCCTAATTATTCTGATAACTATTATAATAATATTAATATTCTGATTTATTATTTGGCTTAAAGCAGGCAAATGTTGGCCTTTGGGATAGCATGGATCCGCTTTCTCCTTACACTGAATTCATAATTCAACCCCATTACATTCTCGTTCAACCCCATTATATTCTAAACGTCTTCATTCTATCAGAAATTATCTATATTTGTATTGGAAAATACCGTTAAACTACATAAAACCTTATAAAGAACACATAGAGTCCGTAATGAAATAATTTCAACAATATTTCAATTCAAAAGATCCTGCCAAACGTTGTTATTCAAAATTGAGCGTTACTTGTAACAGCAATAAGGTATTTAACAAGAAATCTTATAAGGGATGTGGTAGAATGCTATTGTAAATTATACTTTTTGCGTGCAGATATAAAGTACAAATTTGACTGCATTTAAACGATGTCTTTATTTGTATCATAGACTAGCTATGATCTACAACAGAACTAGGACTGGTCCCAATAAATTTTCTAAATATCCATAATTTTCCTTTCCAAGAAAAACAATAACGGATATATCAAAGCATTTTATCTGTACCAGGTGAAATCCAGACGGAAGTAATATGAAATCTTTCATCATGCAAAATGAAGATTATGCTTAGATGGAACCAGCCGATTAAGAATTAAAATTACTTTATTTATATAATTGGACTAGTATCCTAAGAGTGTAAGGTTGTATAAAACATAAAACATTTAAATATACAGCTAATAGCAGTGCAATGCTTTAAATTGGCAGCTTCTCAGCTATAGTTGAGTTGGGAAGCGTAATACTGATTTTCCGTAGCAGAAAAACTAAACTAATACTAATACTTATATGAGCCAAACTCAATAACAACATCAACAACGAATTTTTAAATAAATATAGGGTCAACATCAACACAATAAACATGTTATATATAAAATTCACAATGTCACAATGTATGTTATCATACTCCTCTGAAACGGCTTGACCGATTTTTATAAAATTTTATATGCATATTCAGTATGTTTGAGACTCGTCTACTACATATCTATTATTCAAACCCTTAAGTAAAGAAGGTTGTCCGCCATTAAAAAAAATTGTACCATTTTTTATGTTCTATAATGTAACACTAGAAATTCCCTAGATATAATTTATACATCAAAACAACGTTTCTCGGGAAAGCTAATCAAATCAAATCAAATCAAAATAATCTTTATTCAAATAAACCATTTCAGGCACTTTTGAATCGTCAAGCATCAATATGATTAATGAAGCTACAACTGGTTCGGAATGTTGCTCTTACCGAGAAGAACCAGCAAGAAACTCGGCGGTCAATCTTTTAAATATTTTCAATTATACATTATTAAACCGCTGTCTTGTATGAAGCTGAAAGGATTTTCAAATCCAGGCTTTCTTATCATCCAAATAATCTTCAATTTTGTAATATGCTTTACGTATAAGCATATTTTTTACACTTGATTGAAATCTTTCTGTACACTGGTCTAGAATGGATTGAGGAATTTTATTATAGAAGCGAATAGCGAGACCAACAAAAGAGTTGCTTACTCGGCTGAGTCGCGACGCAGCTAGCAGTATTTAATAATACAATATCCATACCATTTACTCCGCTCTGATGTTATTGTATTTGAATTACAACTAGCTTATATCTGGGTACTTGGCACAAAAGTTAGTCATTGATAAATATCGACGCCATTTTTTTCGAACTGACTGTATGCTGTTAGCCCTAATGGCTTTTACAGCGTCACTGGGCGGGACGGGCGAGCGCAGAAGCATCGTAGAGGTTGCGAAATGCAGAGAGTAGAGCGCAGAAGCTCTACTAGCGTCGGGGAACGTCGTCCTAAGGGTGCCTCCTGTGAGGCCGGACCACGGCTTAGGTCGACATGTAGTGGAGGGCTGATGGTATGACTTAGATTAGTCATTGCGGCGTCGGAAGGGTGGCGAGAAGCCACGACCGACCGACGTCAGAAAACTGGGACTTATCGACGCCATGGTCACCCGCTACACCAAAGCACGCAATGATCGCGCGTTATTTAATAAGCGCGGTGAATTCTCTCACAGAGGAATTCGGCCGACACTTCGGTATTCGTAAAGACGAATTAAAAGACGGAACTTCAGCTCGACATGTCTGTCTCCACTATGGAAATTGCGATCATAAAATTCAGCTGTTTCGCTACAAATTACGAAATAGCCTAGCGTCTTTATTATTATTATTATTATTTATCTTTATTGTATAAACAAAAGGCGGACTTATCCCTAAAAGGGATCTCTACCAGCCAACCTATGAGTAACAGAAAGAAAATGAAAAGAAAAAAAAAATTGATGATGGAAAAAAAAGAAAGGAAGAAAAATAAAAATAACGAAACACTATACATAGATTAAAGTTGAAAAATAAATGAATAAAATAATAGATAATAGTGATTATTTGAATTGATTAAAATGTAATTTAATATTGATAATAAGCTAAATTTAATTTAAATTACTTGAGACAAATATTTTTTAGTCTGTGACTTAAATGCTGATAGGGAAGGAGATTTGCGGATTGATACAGGTAAATCATTCCACAGCTTTACACCTTGAAAGCTAAATGATCTCGAGTAAGTCAGTGAGGAGCATTTAGGGAAGGCAAGATCTAATGTATTTAAAGATCTTAGCCGGCCACATCCAACATCCGACAAGAAGTTGAAACGTTCTTTAACATATATTGGAATTAAAGGATTAAAGAGTACTTTATAAAGAAGTGATAGAGTAACAGCGTCAAATCACTTGACGAATCAGATGGGTCAAGGAAAAGTATAAACCTAGAAGGTAGGAAATGTAGGTAACTTTCATCGCAGCTACTGCTAACTAATAAAAAAATAAATACAATCTGTATTAAAATACTTTCAATTATGTACTATATAGTTTATGCCTATTAGCGAGGGAAAAACATTTTTTTTTACATACATGGTAACATCGTCTGTACCAAATTTCATTTGTATTTTGTATTGTATTCTTTTGAATTGAACACGTTTTTCGGTTAAGGAAAACATTGTGAGTAATCCTAAATATCCCTGGAGAATTTTTAAGATAACCTTACCAAACCTAATAGTCCTAATATATCCAGCAGTAGTATAGTATCAGACCACAAATAAAAAAATGGGGAGTTAAATAAAAAAATCCGCTTTAGAATTTCGTTTGAAGTGAAATGAATAGACGCCAAATGCAGGAAAATTGATTAGTTTTCCATTTTTTCCAACGGAGCACTTGAGTGTCAGCCCGCGGCAACGCATCAGATAAAATGGATCCTGTCCGCGCCAGCCTCCATAATTGTTAGCAGCCACAGATTAGACAAAGCAGATAGGAAACGGAAAAGCAGATAGGAAAAAATCAAATTCAATTATTCTTCATTAAAATAAATTTGTAAGCAAGTGCTTATAAATCTTCGAAAGCATTTGCTATTTCCTGCTTTTGGTTCGGAGAACTGCTCCTATCAAAACCAGCAAATACCTCGGCAGACCCGAGAAAACCCCCAAAGTTGTCAGTTACATCTGTTATTATTTGTCAACCAATTATTTCTGCAAATAAACCAGTCTACAAGGAGGAAATATGGATCAACCGAATATCTAGACCATTGGTGCAGGTGGCAATGACCGTGCCTTCAGTTCCGGGGATTGAGTTCGATACTCGCCGAGGTCCAATATTTTCTAAAAACAATTGGTTGTTTGTTAAAGTTTTGGCGTTTATTTAAAATTATATATATTTACCAGTATCTGTCATATGCCACTGCGTCTAATATTACGATATTATAACGATAATACAGTGTTTATTTTTATAATTGTAAAACAGACGTTAAATTATATTATCAATGATCTTTTACAAATACATTATAGATTATAGATTAAATTATAGATGAAATGCCACGTCTGCCTTTATTGTCAGTCTATGACAATATCGGGGTTAAGATAGGGATAATACACGCTGTGGTCTGTGGCTGTTTACATGCGGCCACCAATTTTTTTTTAATCCGAATAATATATATATCCGTATTAAAAACAAAAAATCTGCGTCTTAGTTTGCGACACTTTTACGATTAAACAGTTTAACGTTTAGTTGTGCAAATATCTATTATAAATAATGAACTAAAGGTATATAGGTATACAGATAAGTTGACGAGAAAATAATCCTGTGTTCTTTAACAACCTTTCAAATACAAATTTTCAAAAACACAAATTTTCAAAAGAATAAACCATTTCAAGCTGAACGCTGGCAACAGAATAGCATTTATTTTTTATTTAAATAAACTAAGAGTACCCGCTGTTGAATGAAGCTGTTCCCGTGGCTTCAGCTGCATAAAAATTCGTGTGTCACAACGTTTTTCTCAGGTGAATCCCGACCCCACGGGAATTCTAAGATAAGCAGCCTATATTTTACTCCACAACCTTCTTTATCTTCCAGTAAAATCCCTTATTAACCTAAACCTTCTTCAAAAATTGCAAAATCTTATAGTAAAAACCGCATTAAAATCCTTTTAATAGATTTTGAGAAAACCTATCACATACAGACAGACAACTTTTGGGAACTTCAAAATATAATATGTATAGATAGATAAAGAAAAGGACGTAATGGTCAAAAAGTTTAATCTCGCAAACAAAGCTTCAAGCACCAAATCGACTTATACCTTTTGTAAAAAAAAATAGACTTATGTATTAAAAATAGCAATTATTTACAAATAATCATCCGATTTATAGGAAAGAAAAACTCAATTATAAAATCTAGATAATTTATAAAATTTCTAGGCTGTGCCAATCAGAATCAGAGCAGCGTCGTGAGTTCTAGGAAAAATGATGTTTGAAAGCAAAAACAGTCACCAGATGTTTCATACAAGATCGTGTGACTCAGAAAATTTCTTGAAGAGACCGACGTTGATGTCCAAAGGCTGAAAAAGAAAAAATTGAGAGAGAGAATAGCTGAATGTAAACGAAGCGCGTGCTCAACAGGCTGAAGGCGGTCGGAGGCGTCGGCTAAATGAAATTGAGCGCGCCGTTCCGACCCATTAACATATCGCACGACGCCGATCGACGGGAGAACATCATGGTATTATAACTAAGGAATAGAATAGAATATTCTTTATTGCACAAAATAAAAATTAATACTATACAATGTAAAGAAACATGTAAAGAATATTTCTATTACGGAAGCACTAGGAGGTAGTGCTTCCGTAATGCCCTTGCCTTGCGTCGGTGCCCTCAATGCTGAGAGTGACCCCCTCCACGGATTGGAACTTGAAATAAAGAGCTGCTAAATAAAACTTATTCTTTTTTACGTCAATACTTATCACGCTATCATATTTTTCTATTTTATTTGTTCATTAAATAAAAATTAAAGTAAATTTGACTGAATTTGAGGTGCCAAGGAACCTGTCTTCAACTCCAGGAGTCATAGGTTTGATTCTAGCTGAGGGTTGTCATCTTTCTCAATACAATTTATCGGTTCATCGAGTCTAGGTGTATTTATGTATTTAAAGTTATATCTGTGTATATTTACCGACTGGCACATAAAACTGTCTGTCAATCATAACAGAAGTATTAAATTACCTTGTGGATGAAGGACTGTGTGTGTAATAGTTTCATATCTATACATATCATAAAACAGAGGATATTTTATCAAAATCATAGAATCATATAATCATAGTATATCACGGTTTTTTGTAAATAGAAAATATGAAAAACGTTGTTACACACTAATATCCAAGCGGGCGAAGCCGCTAGCACAACTAGCATATTCATAAACTTCTTTCGAAGGTAAATATATAGAAACGGCAATACTCACGTCTTATTCTATAGCCCGACTAGTTTCATGCCCATACGGACTCTTATTGATGAGCTCTTTTCAGTTCACGCCGCGATATGGGTTTAGGTATAAGATTCTATAATAAAATTCCGCAATCAATTTTGGACTTGCCATTACAGCAAAAACACTGTTAAAAAGAAGCTAATACAGAAAGCCTACTATACTGTTAAGGATTACTTAGATTATAAAAATGTGTGGATATAGCTGCGCCCTATGCAAGACAGTAATTACTAAATGTAACTAGTTATAAGATTTATATTTTTAAAGAGAGCAACCGCCGAGTTTCTTGCTGACTCTTCTCGGTAGGAACAGCTTTCCGAACCAGCAGTAGATTTGACGATTCAAAAGCACTTGTTTACAAGTTTACTTGAATAAAGAATATTTTGAATTTGAATTTGATAACGTAGTGTAAAGAGCTCATGAATAAGAGCCCCGTACGGACTTGAAACTAATCAGGCTAAGCCTATAGAATTAGATGTGATTATAGCCGATTCTATACATGAACTACTATGAACGAATACCACACACGATAGCTCAAATTCAAAATTATTTTTGAGCCTTCTTGTAGAGAGCCAGATCCCGGGAGCAGCGGTTGCTGATAATGATTTGAATTCATGTGTCAAATGTAGGTTAATAGAAATTTAAACAATTAAATGATTACACACGATGATTTAAACGAACACACACGAGTTATCAACTCGTTATCGACAATCAATAGTAATCAGCGCGCTATCGTGGAGCTGTCGATAACAAACAGGTAGTCTTGATGCGCCACTTGGTGTATTGTGCCGCGAACAATTAATAATTAAATGTCCTACCAATATTGTAAAGGTGAAAGTTTGTGAGTCTGTGTGATTGTATCGCTTTAACGCTTCATAGATTTAGTATAAAATTTTGCTTAGATAGTACATCTAAAACTAAAATAACACAACATTTTATGCCGGTTAAATTGATAGTCCAGAGAAGATAAGAAAAACTTGACTTTCTTCAACTAGAATGTATTTAAATTCTTATACATAGGTAACTTTTTTGAACCGCGGGAAAACCGCGGATCGCAGATAATTTTAGCTGCTAACTATTACGTAAACCCAAGTAATATATTCTACGCACTTGCTAATACAACGAAAACTTATCAAGTGTATAAATGATAATTTCGTAAAATGTTCTCATTATGAGATCAATAATCGCGAATTGCAAACACGTGTTTGGATGTAAAATAAATGGTGGGGGTTGAACCTATCACTATATAACTATATAACCTATATAACCTATCACTATCACTATATATCACGCATGTTAACGTGATGCGTTGTTTTGAGATTTTGATGTGGATTCTATCTCCTATTATGCTACTGTTGCGGAGCGAAACGATTATTGAGTTTGTAATAGTTAACGAGTGTAGTACTTGTGTATTGAGGTGGAATTTTATAGTGCATGTGTTTTTGCGAATCCTGCAAGTATCAGGTATGAAGACAGATAGTACACTCTTCATTGAGTATATATATATAAATACGTTCTATTTGCTTTATCGCGAATTATAGCAAAATAATTTTATTAAGCCTTTCGAATGCATTGTTTTCGTTTTTTTTTATATTGGTGACGTATTTTTAATTATACTGAATATTTTGATAGGCTTTACAGTAAATAAATCCTTACCATTTTAAGCATAAAATATTTAATAATACGGTTAAATAGTCTTTATATTCCTCTAATTAGTACATAAGAACGTATATCGACCTATGTTTGTTGCATATATATTTTCTCTTGGGAACCCTACGAGTTTTGTAAAATGAAAAGATTTTCAAAACTATTTTGTAATATATAACTTACAACAAAACAATACCCAATCCTAATAATAACCACATTTTATGTCAGGCCAAATTTTTTTAAAGAAAAATGTTTATCGCAGAATTATACAAAAAAAATGCGCTAAAATTTTGGAGTATATGATAATCTTCAAAATACTTAATATTAAACAAATTACTGTTTACTTAATAACCTCAATAATACAGCTTTAGTAAATAACTAGCAATGCCCCGCGGTTCCACCCGCGTCCATACCGATCTCATGGTAGTGGAAAGTCTACGAAGTCGGACTATAGATTTATTTTGTAGATTATTTAATTATTAAAAATGGAGATCATTAGTATTCTTGGAATAAGAGCAGACTCACCAAATGCAGGCACAGCTATAACGGTCTCTACAATGAATTTGGATATTGATGTTCTATAATACTGTAGATCATTTTTTTGTTCTATCATCAATAGTTTCCGCAGCGCACGCGATGAAAGATTTTTACGACTAAATTTTTCACACCTTATTACTATTTTATCACTATTTTTTTGAAAATATAATATAGCCTATGTTGTCAGTGAAGAAGCAGCTGGTGAAAGAACTTGGAAATCGCACCAATAGTTTTTGAAAACATTACAAACATACAAATCTTTTCTCCTTATAATATTAGCATAGATGTGAAAGTGGAATCTAGCAAGTTAAATTTCACTCACTTCCCGGTGTCCGATTGACCTGAAATTTAACGTACTGATTCAGTCCCGATGACAATGCATGTTTATGATAAGCATGACCTGATGCTGCTGCCAGGATTGGCTCCAGACGAGGGAGCTCGACAGTTAACAGAAGAGACATGAAATTTTGTTAAAAGTTTTTTAACTTAACATGTTTTGCTTCTACATTATATATATAATACGTATTTCATACTCATCTTATTTACAAGTTAGTTTATTAGTGAGATAATATTTAAATGTCTGTTAATAAACAATAGACGATATCACCTAACCCTCTTGAATTAAGACAGTGTAAAGTGAATAATGCCGAGTGAATGATATCAACCACTGATATGCCGTTATCGACGAGATAAACGTTGGTGACATGTCGCGTCTTGGACATAGCACCCTGCTAAAGTACTTCGTTGACACGTAAGTTATTGATGGACATAATTATTATTTAATATTTCATGTACTTAAAACAAATTTTCGAGTGAATAAAAGCCGGGAGTTTAAATGCCGTATAGAACTGCAAATATCAATTGACATTTGTAATTTATCACCCGCTTTTCGGAGAAGGAAAACATTGTGAGAAAACCTACTTATATTACTACTGGAAAATTCCTGAGATATGTGTCACGTGGATTTATGGCTCTGAAAAGAGGAGGATAGACCTACTCAGCCTCTGGGCCTCCTCCAAAGCCCAACAGTGGGATAGTAATAGGTCGTTACTTTACTTTTATGTAGAACTGAAGCCAAAATGAAAAGGTTTCACTTATTAATATTTAGAATAATAAAATGCACGGTTTAATCTTTTCAAAATCGTAGTTACGGCAAGAAGGGATGCTGGTATCTGCTAAAAAAGCAATTTATTTAATTTAAGTTACAATTTGTTAAATATAGCGGAGGCTCTACTAATGTTATTTTTTTTACCTTTAGTAACATATTCGTAGTAGATGGAAATATGTGTAGTTAATAGGCGAATCCCTTTTTGTTAATGGTACCATACAAGAGTATATTTGAGAACGTTTCGGTACCTGAACAAAAAATTAAATTAAAACAAATATTTACACATAAAAAAGTTTAATTCTATCACCACATCATAATAGTAAATAAATAATTCAGCGAATAAACTGTTACCTACATCTTTTTACAGATAAAATATTTTATCACTTGATATTATACAAATCAATAGTAGTATCGCTGTTGTATAAATTCTTTGGTTATAAGTTTAAAATAGATTTATACTATATGATTCACAAGCATTCGACACCACATAAGATAAAGTAATGAATGCAACATATGTATGTCTTTAAAAATCTCTATTCTTAAAGCACTTAACAATAAAAAAAGCTTTACAGATTCTATAAATAGTATAAATGATTTTAACTATAATGTAATACGCAATCATCAATACAATTATAATCTTTTATTATTCTAGACCAAATATGTCAGAACAAAAAACTGATGCGATAGCGATAGAATCTGAAGTACCAGATAAACAGGAGTTAAGAGAAGGTATTACTGAGGGTAATGATGGCACAAATAGTAAGAGTGATATTAAAACGTCTGCCGATGAAGAAAACCCTGCTACAATTAAAGAAGAATTTGTTTATTCACCAGTAATTACAGTAACCAAAGAAGAATCAACGTTCACAAAGGGAGACGTGAAGCTACAGAAAGTGATAGTTTCTGAGGACATCTCGGTAAGGTTCCAGCGTTTATTTAAGAAGCAGACATTTCCCGGAAAGACAGTTGTCACCCAAGTACATAAGGTTGATTACGAATATAAGAAGTGAGATATTTTGAGATATTATAAATTAAAAGGCCTTTTAATATTTTGAGTTTGTTTTACCTTGATCAGAGATCCCTTCCCTCTTTCATACACGCTAAACGAACTTTACCCTTAAGGAAAACCCTATTAAAACCTTCTAAGATGTCCATAACATACATTTTGTTTTCGCGATCTTTTTACATTAGTAACTCTATTACAAGAAAATTAGTAACTTTATTAGAAGAAGATACGAAGAACTTTATATCGGACTAGCAATGCCCTACGGTTTCACTAGCGTACATAGCGACCTCGTAGAAAGGCTACTAAGTGGAACTAAAGATTTTTTTTTTATTAAAATTTTGGCCTTGAGACTTATTAATGGTTAAGGCAAACAAATGGTTAATGATAATCCGTGTATATCAATAGAATCCTTGGAATAAGAGCTAATACACCAGTTGCAAGCCTTGTTATAATGGTCGCTAATTTGCCGATTTTAATAATTTAAAAAGTATTTTACAGGTATTGAAGCAGTTTTTAAAAACATATCATTTAATGGGATAAAGATGAATACAGAGATATGAATAAAATGGTTTGATTATTGTCGGCAGTTTTATCAACTTTTACAATGTAAATAAGTAGTTATATTGGCATAACTATAATAGTTAGATACATGGTATCATGGATTTTTTTTGTGGATATTGATACGTTCTATAATACCGTAGAACATTTTTTGTTCTATCATATTTTTTAAAATTTAATATGGCCTATGTTGCTCAGTTAAGAAGCAGCTTTCCAATGGTGAAAGAATTTTTGAAATCGGTTCAGTAGTTTTTGCGTGAAAACATTACAAACATACATACATACACACATACATACAAACAAACAAATCTTTCCTCTTTATAATATTAGTATAGATAGTATAGAAAACACTTTTTAGAACATTGATTGTGATTCTAATGTTAGTGTCAATTAATTTTGATACTATTTGGTGAATAAAAACCGTTCATGAGCTGACGGTTGACTGGAAGACATCCCTTTGAGGGATGAGTCCGCCTCTGTACATATGTTATTTTTTTTTCTTTTTTCTTCTTTGTTTTTTATATTATTCTGTATGTGCAATAAAGGAAGAAATAAATAAAGAATTTAATTAAATAATATCAAACATTACATTATTATTACAAAATTCTTGGGATTTGAAATATTTTTATCAGAGCTTGATAATAAAAATTATAAGATATTAGACTGGACTGATGAATTCATATTTTAAGTAAAGTTTAAAGTACTCCAAACAAGCCTTGAATAATAATTTCATAAAATCTGTATTCGTAATAGGGCCAACTAAGATCAGTAATTAAATAATGATATTTAACCTTACTGTTATAATGTTTATTTATATATTGTATATAAAGAACCTAACTTTCTTATTCAGGATGACTCAACGACTATTATCAAAACTTTGAGAGCTAAGGCAGCTCAAACTCCTAATGAAACACATACTGAAATATGTAGCGAAGTTTCGGCACTTACTGTGGATACAGAGTCAGATAGCGCAAGTAATGACATAAATAACAATGAAGGTAAGTTACTTAGGAAAGAAAGTTAAAGCAATCGATCTATTGAATATTTTAAGATTTTAACTTATAATGACCGTCGGTGGCTTCCTTAGCCATCTACAGATATTTGACTACTCAACATTAAGAAACACAGTAAATAAAAAAAACAATAATTTAAATTTATTATTTTCAGGTGAAAAACAAAAAGATCCGAAAAAAATATCTAAAATCCCAAAACTTCGATTAAAACAAGTGGTTGAGAGAATAAAAAATGAAAAACGTATGATTCGCAATAAAGATGACAATGAGGTAAATTTATACTCTTTGCATTTAATAGGTTATTATAAATTTTAAAAAACCTTATCACAATCAAAGTCAAATCATGATAATTTCATTATAAGGCTCTTTATATAAGGAAAAGATCGAAATATTTGAAATAAGATATGGCTTGTATGATATAAATACAATATAAAATAGACCGGACTATCTACGGTAAAATACAATACAGGAATAATTAAAAAAATCTTTTCAATTCTTTGGTATTATTGAATTATGCAACGTTTGCTTCTATACGATACGATACGATAAAATGTACATATCGCATTGGTCTCAAGCTTCCAAACATGTTTAATTTATATTTCGGGAAACTCACAAAGTTTAATCTTCTAATGTAAACGTAGTTAACCAACTTACTTACTTTTAGCCACCATCTACACAGAGAACACAGAGATCATCGATACCAAGACTCAAAGATTTAAAAAATCCACCAGAAGTCCTACAAAAAGATTTAAATCAAAATAACAAAGAACAGTCAGTAGTCTCGCCAGGAGTAGATGCTGAGTTTGATAAAATATATGAACAAATTTTGGAAGGTGAAAGTTCTAATAATCTACCATCGCTTGAAAAAATTAGTGATCCAGTAAAACTAGAGTATAAGTTTGAAGAAATTATACACAGTTATGATGACAATCGAGTTCAAGCTATTAGTACAGAAAAAATAAAAAGCAAAATACCATTACTAAAACGAAAAAGTGAGCAGGAAATTGAAATACCACCTCCAAATGTGCGACGAAACTCTCTTAATAAATCTCATACAGACAATAAAGATTCAAAAGCAAATATCCAAGTAGGAGTAGTCGAAGAAAGAAATACTTTTACATCGGATGTTGAAAATGTTAGAAAACATAATACCACGAGCAGTAAAATAATAGGAACTAAGTCTTCTGAAATGGAATCCGAAATTATTGTAAAAAAATCGTACAATTATATAAATAAAACTTCATTAAAAAGCACTTCAACTCAGAAAAGTAGTGAAAAAATAGAACTTGTTAATATTTCTTCAACAGAAAATATTAATGAAGAGATAGTCGAAAACAAAATAGACTCTAAGTTCACAATTCCTGTTATAACTAGTTCTAATCAAGATGCAGAAGTCAAAATAAATTCAGCATCTTTGAACAAGCATCCAATGAGGAAAAACATAATAGACAGATTATCGATTCAACACACTATGGCTGATAATGAAGATAAGGAAATTGAAAACGAAGTTGTTGCTTCGTTGCCAAATACTTCATCGATCGTCGAATCTTATACTAATATAGGTCAAAATGAGAAAACAATATACACTAATTCAGAGACAGCAAGACTTCACAAAAAAGTGATATCTGAACAAATTACGACTGTATCAGAAGGTAATTATAAAAATACCTATATTTCAAGCAAAACATCATATACAGATAAGAATCACTACGAAGAGCAGAATATAACCACTGAATCACGAAAGAGTCCAGTATTTGATATGCCAACTATACCAAACAATCTCACGAAATTAGAAAAAAGTGCAAATATAAATAAAAAATATAGTGTATCCTCTGATAACCTTCCGAATCCCACTAACAATACATCTAGATTAAAAGAAAACAAACAATTTGAAAACGTCACAATGCTGAAAAATACTTCTTTTTACACACAAAATTTAGAAAATCAAAATAAAACTCAAAATTCACTAACTAATAAAATCAAAGATCAACAAAGCTCTAGCGTATTAATTCATCAAAATGAATCAGTTGCCTATAAATCTGAGGTTGATAACAAAAGTATTATTGAGCAGTCATCAAGCTTTGTAACTCAGAAGGAACTTAATAACAATGAAAAATTAGCTCTTTATATAAATAAAGATAAAAATAATACCTTAGACAGGAACCAATTTAATGAAAAGATTAACCACGTAATAAAATCCTCAAATGTTGGAGAACAAGAGAATGTCATCCACAAAAGTGTCTTTAAAAAGTCAAACGATAGATATATTGAAGGTGTCCAAACGGGTATTGAAACAGTTTATGCAAAAACTAAAGAATCAAAAGAAATCAGAATAAAAGATGAAACGATTAAAAAAACTAACGGATCAGATCTTATAAGCTTAGAAGCTCGGGTCGGCCCAGGTTCCCTTACAGATAACAATAATACTAAAAAAATAGCAGAGTCAAATATTGTCAATACAACAATATTAGAAAGCAAATATGCTAAGGGACCCAGTGAGGAACAAAGGCGCGAAAATAATTCAACTCAACAAATGAACATTGATGAAAGTCGAGACACATCAATTGAACAATCTTTAATATATAGTAAAAATATATTCAAAGATAACGAAAAAAAATTTGAAAACTTAGTATCAATTGAAAAAAATGACCAAGAGTTAAATAGAAAGATCGGACTTTATTTATCTGCTCAAAATACCAACATTAACGACACAGAAGAGGAAGATATCATTGTATTAAAAGGAAAAGTAAACAGAATAATACGAAGGTTAGATTCAAAGGAATATAAAGCATCCAAAAAGGAAATCGAAGACGTGCCTAATGAGGTATCTGTAATATCTAAAATAGCAATTTTTGAGGTGAGTAGTAATTTTAGAATAGAAGTTTTGTATAACTTGTTCTGTGCTGTGAATTAAGGTTATTGAATTTACTAAAAACAAATGGAGGTTGAAATAATAAACTTAATAATCAACTTAAATTTTGAACTATTTACTTATTAATTTGTTTTGGTTTTTTTTCCTTAACTTTTACAAAAAGCTCTCCTTGATGTAAATGTAAATTTTATGTTAAAATTAAGTCTGCAATGCATTCAAATACTAATCTAACAAGGCTCGTTATAAAATCGAGAATGAACAGAATGTGCAACATCTAGTTTGAACAAATTCTGATTATGAGTAAGTATATTAACAAATATTAAAGTAACATACAAATAGTATTTAGTCAACAAATTTATTATTAAATGCATGTAATTTACTTTTTTAGGATTATAAAGATATCTATATACGCACAAAAATTTCATTAAAATCGCAACAAAGCAGTTTTAGAAATTACTCTCAACGATCATATGATAAAACATGATTATTGATATATTATGATTATGTATTAGGATAAGATTATTTTTGACAAACGACTAAGATTTAATATTTTTTTAAATTTTACTTTTTACAGAATGAATCTACTAACACTCCATTATCCCAGGAAAGTGAACATAATTCAAATAGGTCGGGTAATGACAAACCGAAAATAGTTAATGAGATTTTAAAAATTAAGGATAAAAACGATTTCAATATACCAATTCAGGAGAAACATGTTGAGCATGATTTTCAAGTTGACAAATCTACTAAAAAAATAACAAACACAGAAGCTGTTCAGTCGAAAATAAATAGTTATGAAACTACAAAAAATGAACGTAATCCAAGCACAACCTTCGAAAGCAATGAAGTGTTCAAGGAAGACCAAAAATCTAGTCTAGAAATATGGAATGAATATAGGATGAGAAAACAAGCTTCAGATATACAAAGAGCTAGATCTCTAGCCGAATTGGATTTAGGCGATGCTGTCAATGGCAGAGTAAAGCAAATGGTGGTCCGAATGAATTCAGTGGAGAGGACAAATATGGCGAAGAAACAATTTATTGATTTCAAAGAGAAGCCTAGGATAGGATCCGTTTCGCAGAGAATTGCTTTATTTGAAGTAAGCTATTCAACTTGTTAATTGAAGTCAATCAACAGATTCTCACGATACAGATTCCAACGGCCTCCTGCGCATTATCTGATGTAATATTTCTAATGAGTTTAATTTTAGTCACATTGCATCTTTAACATGCTATTTGTTGAATGAACTACATCCCCTATATATATTGTTTTTATGGGTGAAATGGTTAAACTATAAAAGTAAGGCTTTAACGCACGCACACATATCATTAATTCATTTGTTCGTTCGATATCAATCACTCCATCTTTCGTTTATCTAAATTTAATATTAAAAAGAAATTAAAATATGTGTCGAACAAATTAAGAACCAAATAATAAAGCACTTCAGAGTATATACTATAAATATACAAGTCCCTATTTTATGTGAAAAAATAAATATCTATCTATATAAAAATCTCAGAATGCGTTTTTTGAATACAACAGGAAAAATTTTAAACCAAAAGTTTGTGGACAAATGATAAAACAAATATTTAGCGTTAATAACGTACCATTATTGAGAACAAGTTGCACGTATTAATGTATTAATTATTATTCTTATTAAAAATTAGATCTTTCACCAAGAGTGAACTGATATTGTTTTTTTTTCTCTGGTACAAAATTAAGTCCTAAAAACAACGTATATAAATACGTGCTCTAAGCAGAATCAAAAATTTACAATAATTATCATAAAGTAACGGAAAACCTAAATTGATTCTTACGAAAAAAAACTCCTTTTCTACTCGTTTATAAAAAAAAATATTTATGTTTATGACTTAAAAGAGTTAAAATCCTATTTTTTTGAGTATTAATTAATAAAGTGGGTAGATTTGTTTTTGACATTGAGCGCTTGGTAGTCCCGATAACGTGCACGTTCTATTGAATATATTTAAAGTGCAATTGAACAATGAAATTACCCTGGCTGATACTGACTTTATATATTACAGTAAGTAATTAACTTACATACAAATATTCCACTTTCATAAAATAAAAATCACATTTATACACTTTTTTTATTAATAATGTTTTTGTTACAGTTGGTAATGGTACATAAATAAATAAATGAATAAATAAAGTACGTTAAGTTAGTCTATTAGTTACGTTAGTTACGTAAGTTAGTACGTTAAGTTAGTCTATATAATAGACTAACTTAACGTACTTTATTTATTATAGAAAAAGCGCTTTGATTCTAAATAATACTTTGGAATTTGCTCGAATGATTGTTAAATATTTAGATTATACATTAAAGAATTAGATGAACTGTTTGCAGATTGTGGTGATTAAAAAGCGTTAAGTTGTGCGGATTTTTTTGATATCAATTGATTATTTGCACGTTGAGAGTGTAATAGGGAATGATGTTGTTATTTTAAAATAGCTGATAACTGATATAACTATTTATCGACCCGATAATTGACATAGACAACGGACAAATAATGTGAGAAATATCATAGAAAAAAATAGATATTTGTGTAAAAGCTTAGAGGAAGGAATAAATATCTTAAAATAAGATCAAGAACAAGAAAGTCTTTTCGAAAATGTTCAATGCTTATTCAGTTATGATGTGTATAAGAAATTCATATATTACAGTAAAAATGTACTGCTAAATCGCTAATTTAGCGCTACATATATACTTTATATAGACTGAAATCAACGAAAAGTTTTTTTTGTAAGGTCACATTATCTTGGTTTAGTTAATGCATTGTGGGTATATTTAAAAAATATATATTTTTTAAATAATAATAGTTTTCACTTTAGGATTTCTAATTAGTATGTAGATAAGTGATAGTGGTCAATACAAATGTATTAATTTAATGTGATATGATTCCAGGAATTTGCTAAGTAAAATAAGAACCAGAAAAGATTTTGATTTTAATTCAGTTCTAAAAATTGTTGCCGCCTATAATGAAAATATCAATTTATCAAAATAGCTGTATATTATGTATTTGTAGCTCTTTATAAAGTGTATAATATTGGTGGCCTTTTTTAAATAATTAAATTATTGCAGAGAAAATTAATACCGATCCGAGGTGAGGATGGACACGTTTCTAGAAAGATCTCCACAACGACCGTGACAGAGGTGAGCAGCCTTGACCAGGGAGAACTGGAGAGAAAAATTGAGGATCTGAAGAACGCTAAAGTGAAATACGGGAAGCTGGAGAAGATGACATATGTGGAGTTGGGCGACGGGAGAATTATGCCGGCTCTAGCCGTTGGGACTGCTTTGGTGAGAGTTCACTTTTGCAACTAAATCTAGGCCAAACTAGTATTAAATCTATGACCAATGTATCTCTGTATAGTGCAAAAAGAACAAATAAATAAATAAATAAAAATAAATATATGAATATTATCAATATCTAAGTCATAATTTTAGGGCTATACCGCTCGATGCATATTAATAAAATTTCATACAATTAAAGCTGAAATACAGGCGTAACAAAATGATAATAATATTTACATTTCTTTTGTAGTAAGTATCTTTGCAAAGTAACGTCTAATTGTATAAATTATTAATGAATGAATAAAGGCTTTAGTTGCTTGCGGCACCAATATCGACAGTACTTCTATAAAATGTCATCATTCGGTAATTTTAATAGCTTGGAAAATTAATAATCACAAATTCCACGACTTTAGACCTCCAGACTTTATTGTAAAACAATCTGTACCTGCGACGTTATTAGCATTAAACCAAGTGTTAGAATACTCTTAATTATCTAATATCTATTTTCTTTGTTTTTGAAGAATTTCAAGATTTTTTAGCCTATATGTTATTCTGGTATACAGGATGGTACCAAAGTTGGGACATTAAATGATTACACTGATCACTTTTACGTAATAGATAACTTTGGCATAACTCAATCTTCTTAAATATGGTTTCAAAAAATGCATTTTCGAAGAAAACGAATATTGTTAATAATTGTTGTGGTTTTCTATCTCTCTCGGATTAGTACTATTTAGTTTTTGATGATATGATGCGGTAGTTTATCTCTATAAACCGTGTTTATATTTTAAAAAACGTATATATAATCCTGTGGTTAAAATACTTCGCTGAATTAACTGATTTATATATATAGGATGGTGACTTGTGTAATTAATGTCATATAATCGGTATCACCCTATATAAGCTATATTAAGTACCAAATTTCATTAAAATGCTCCAGCGGGTAAGCCTTGAAAGCGTAATTAAGACGTTATATTTTCCCCTATCCCTCTTTCCAGTGGTAATATAAACATATTCTTACATTTCTATAGTTGAATCCAAAGTTGGTTCAGCACGTGGTGCGCGCAGCCATTGACCTTGGCTATCGCGCTTTCGACACTGCCTTCATTTATGGCAACGAAATGGACGTGGGTATAGCACTACAGGACAAAATACGGGACGGCACCGTCACTCGGTGAGTTGATGGTACACTTATTATTATTCCCAATAATGGTTTTATTAGACTTTCTTATGGTTCGTACGTAGTAACTGATAAGTTTGGGATGTTTAAAAACCATTTTCTAAAACTTAATTGGTTAATAAACATCTTTAAAGTAAAACTAGGTTTTTTTCTTCGAACTCCACTTCGGCATAACAGAACTTGACCTTATTGTTTATGCTTATGTACGTCTACTGCGTAGTGAGGAGCTATTCATTGTCTCCAAATTATGGAGCACTTTTCATCGTCGTGACCTAGCAGAGAAGGCCTGCAAGCAGTCCCTGGAGGCAATGGGTCTGGACTACTTCGACCTGTACCTCATACACAACCCTATGTCCTTTAAGGTAAACAATTCTAAGATTACCCACTATCTTAGAAACCAGATAATATTTAGTATCTCCTCGAAATCTACATATGAAGGTATTCCAAAAGATTCTTTATTAAATGGGTCATTCACACTAATATTACAAATGGAAAAGTCTGACTGTCTGTTACGCTTTCATTACTAAATTACTAGACCAATATTGATGAAATTTAGCACAATGCGCATATATTTACAGTAGATATATTTAACATGTAGGAGAGAAAACATTCAGTTTTTCTTTATAGAACAAGTAAGTTAGGGAATAAGTAAGAACCATTAAGTTTGCGCAAACGAAGTCGCGGTTACCACTAGCATTTTTATATACACAAACAGGCTGTACGCAGTCCTAAGTATTGCTTTGTCTGATGTTCTTCTTTCTTCAACACTTCCAGGAAGGCCCGGACCCACTACCCAAGATAGCCAACGTGCTCCAGTACTCCGAGCATGACTATATAGACGCTTGGTTCGGTATCGAGGGCCTCGTGCAGAAGGGTCTTGTGAAGAGTGCGGGTGTTAGCAACTTCAACTCAGTGCAGATTGCCAGGCTTGTGGAGAAAGGGAAGATCAAGCCCGTTATCAATCAGGTATCGTAATCTTGAGACTTACATTATTTAATATGGCATTAAATGGGATTCACTATCTTCTGTTGCATACATACATACATACACGGGGTTCTAAACTCATACTAGAAGAAGAAGAAGAAGCTCTTCGCTCTAGAGAGAAGAACTTCTTCTAGTCTAGAAGTTCCATGGAAATACAAAGCTGAATTGAGGAAGCACAGAATGCTGTGACCTAATGCCGCTAATATGGCACATATTTAGAAAAAGGAGACAAAAGGAATTTTTGCCATTATTAATGACGCCTTAATACACTGTATAAGTCAATTGCATGATGCAGCAACTCTGTACGTCATCTAAGTTTCTGAATTTACAAGTTAAATTTCTGGAGAATGCCTAAGATGTCTCTGTTTTTACCTAAAACAGTCTTAAAAGTTTTATCATGGTAGCGATTACTTTACGATTACGATAATGACTTTTGCGAATTATTACGCTGTTCTTTTGTATGCTGAGCAATGAGCTATACAATCTTTCCAGATCAATCTCCAGAGAGATCGACTACTATTGTTTTAATTGCGAGCTATTGTTCATCATGGGACGCTTTCTTTACAAATAATTAATTATAAAGGTTTTCGGATTACTATTTATACTTAAAATTTCTAAACATATGTGATATCGTGAAAGATGATATCTATCTGAGAAGAAAATAGTGTATCATAAAAATATAGACGTGCGTAATGTGGAAAAGGAAAATTTACACGTGTCTATATTGCAAATATCATAAAATGTAACACATTTGAATCTTATGTAAATGGAAATCGTTCTTTGACTCACCCCAGGTGGAATGTCATCCGTACTTGACCCAGCAACGCCTCGAAGAGTTCTGCCTTTCGCGAAACATCAAGCTTAGTTGCTTTGGTGTGCTCGGTTCAAAGGGCACTCCAGCAGATCTGACCAGTGGCTTGCCGCCAGTAATAGATGATCCACTGGTTAAGGTCATGGCTGCGGGGCTGGGCGTCACGCCAGCGCAGCTACTCATTAGGTAAAATAATCACATCTCATAACTTTTGCTTCCCTAGTACTCCAAACACCACTTCTTACAATATACCGCCGCGAGGGGCTACGCCGCTATACGATTAATGTGCCAAAAATGCGTACAAAGCGCTTCAGGTCATCTTTTCTGATGCGTACAGCCAAAGTATGGAATTCCCTTCCTGTTTCTATCTTCCCGGATTCTTACGATTTGCATAGTTTCAAAAGGCGAGTGAATATGCACCTACTTGACAAGCGCAGTTCATCTTAGACTTCATCTTTCGCTTACCATCAGGCGAATTGGCAGTCAGGCGCAAGCATTATCACATAAAAAAAAACATATGTACCTATATAATTATGTTGATTCTTATGGTTTCTGTTATTAAATAATTTAGTTTTCCCAGTGTTATATAATCCTACTATTTATAAATGTGAACGGAAATTTTAAGATCAATTCAATAATGAAAACTACTCAACTAATTTACCTGAGTTGAATATATAAGATAATTTTGATCTCAATACGGCGTTCTCCGCAGTTTTAAACTGCAAGTATGATTAAAATATCCGCCTTGGAATCTTTCTGCCTTTGGCTCATACTTCATAGTTCTATTGACTGAACTAATCTACCTTATCTTCAAATAACACACCTTATAACTCCTGAGGGCCTGGTAATTCAACGTATTAACGGTGGTGGCTATATCGACAGACGTCAGTGCTTTACAAAAGTGATTATTTTCTTACCGCACCATAATCGGACTAGCTTGGTTAAAAAAACCTACTAAAAAATAAGAGACTTGATTCGCTATTACGTTACACTGAGTTATGTAATCTAACCTTGATGATGGTGGGACAGCTACCAGGTAAGGGCGGGGCGCAACGTGGTGGTGAAATGTTCAAGCGCAGAACGACTGTGGGACAACGGACGAGCTCTGATGGTACCACTACAGGACTCGCACGCGGCCGCACTCGACGCGCTTAATAGGAATAAAAGAATCTACACATTCAAAGGGTAACTAGTAACCAAAATAATACTGACTTTTTTAAATCTATCCTGACAGAGCACGCAATATGGCCTATGTAATTCAAAATGGCACAAAGATCCTCCCGTACTCTTTTAAAAAAGGTTAGTCTTACAAGCACGAGTATTATCTATACTAATATTATAAAGAGGAAAGATTTGTATGTTTGTTTGTATGTATGTTTGTTACGTTTTCACGCAAAAACTACTGGACCGATTTCAAAAATTCTTTCACCATTGGAAAGCTGCTTTTTCACTGAGCAACATAGGCTATATGTCATTTTAAAAAAAAATAGTGATAAAATTGTAATAACTTGGTAAAAATTTAGTCGTAAACATCTATCATCGCGTGCGCTGCGGAAACTATTGATGATAGAACAAAAAAATGTTCTACAGTATTATAGAACGTATCAATATCCACAAAAAAGTCCGCGATACCATATGTCTAACTATTATAGTTATGCCAATATAACTACTTTTTTACATTGTAAAAGTTGGTAAAAGTGCCGACAATAATCAAACCATTTTATTCATATCTCTGTATTAATCATTATCCCATTAAATGATATTTTATGAATAACTGTTTCAATACCTGTAAAATACTTTTTAAATTATTAAAATCCGACATCCCAATCAAAAGATATTATGAATTTAATAATGTAAATCGAAATCAAATAATGCCATAACAAACCTAACCTACCGTTATAGCAGGGCCTGCACTTGGTGAGTTAAGTCTTATTCCAAGAATACTTACTAATGATACCCATTTTTTATAATTAAATAATTAACAAAATAAATCTATAGTCCGATTTCGTAGACTTTCCACTACCACTAGATCTGTATGGACGCGGGTGAAACCGCGGGGCTTTGCTAGTTATTTAATAAAATTACAGTAGTTAATCTCGAATAGGTCACATGGTAGTGCGTTGCCGGCTAGTTTATTCAAGGGTAAATAGAGGCAGTACTAATATTATAAACATAATTGGTTTGTATGTGTTTCTTTGATGCTGACGGAATGTGATATTCAATATGAAAAGCTGCCTCAAAAGCATTATATGCTACTTTCTATCAGCTAGGAACTAAAGTAAAGTTAGTTTTTAGAAACTAAAGTACATGCACTAGCCACGCCAGCAAAAGTTGTTTGCCCGACTAAAATACCGATTGTTATGTGCTATTAATTATATGTATTATAATATGCCGAGTTTAATTGGGATTTACTATTGTATCACGTATTGCAATGCACTTCAGTTTCGTATTAAAATTCGCGGTTCTTATTTTGGTTGCAAAGCACAAATTAATTTACCTAGAATAAAATCTATTTTTGGGTTATCTATGATTGATAGTCAGTAAGTGATAATATAAGTTAGCGTTTTAACAATATACATATTTAAGAGTAGTATGTGACGGCTGGACCACGTGAACCAAGTGACACACGGGTCCTAACCTCGGGCAGGATACATAAGAGGTTTCCATGGATACCACCTGTACAAGGAGGGAAGGACTTTGCCTCAACAATCACAACTGTCTCAGCGGAGACAGCATGATTGTTTTATGTTTTAACACTGCAAAGAAAACGTATATGAACATACAAAACAACCTTAACAATAAACACAGTACTTTTCCATTACATTGGACATCCATTTATTTAATATTTGTATTCTTTCAGAATGGGCGACACGCACAGGCATTATCCGTTCAAAATTCCATTTTAATTTTATTTCTCATTTATTATATCTATACCGCAAAGCATTCGACTTTACGATTTTTTTGTAGATTTTGACATTTATACAAAAGTATAATCTTTTTATTACTGTATTAAATCAAATAGCTATCTCCATTTCTCTCGCCAGTTTTTTAAAATTGATTATTATAAGGGCATTAACTCTAGTGCATTAAGGGCATTAACTCTATTAACTCTATCATCTATGGCATTAACGTTTAGCTTGTCTATGCCTCAAGTCTATATATATTTTTATTATAAATATATTTGTTGACACTAACTAGATTATGATTTATGAATAGCCTACATAATTGCTAAAATGATTAATTGAGCAATAAAAAAATATTTTGTTCTGAATAATGTTTTCATTATATTATTTTAAAGAGTTTTCTGATATAACACTGTTGTGTTATATTGTGACAAACTGATGTTTTATATTGTGTTCATAAAAACTTTATTGATGGATTGAATTTTGATAATTTTTGATTTTTTAAATTACGCTTATATTAAAGAAACGATTTAGGTAGGTAATACAAATGTATGTATGTATTCAAAATTCCTCATTTATTATTTATAGAATTAGGCGTTACTATGCGGAGATGCATTATACAAAAGTAATATTTAAAAAATGAGTTTTATTTTCCTATAATCCGCGATAAAGTAAATAGAAAATATATATATAATGCTAAATTTAGAGTGGACTATCCGTTTTCATACCCGATACATGCAAAATTCGTACAAACCTCCACTACCGCCACCACAATATAGAAGTACTACACACGTTCACTATCACAAACTCAACAATTGTTTCGCTGAAGCATCATGACGAAATAGACTCCACGACAAAATCGCAAAGCGCTCTTTCAGATTATAGCAAATTTATTTTATTTTTATATTATTACGTTTCCTCATTTATATCACCTCTACTTCTAAGTTCTAGTACGATTAATGCTATAAATGAGGTCTGGTACTTGCGTAGTGACGAATGGATGGACGAACGGGACAACATAGGATAACTTATGCGTTGAATATACTGCGATGAATAATGAATAACTTGGTTTGTGTTTACTTTGGCCTTAGCGGTGTGTAAAATAATATTAATGTATAATGGTATAAGAACGATATTACACAAAATTAAGCGCACGAGATATTAACACGAAAAAATGCATATTTTTTAACAACAACGAACTTTTAGACTGAATGATTTCGTTCTTTAACCACAATACGTATCGATAATTCATTAATTAATGTTTTGACATGTTTTATATGTACTCTGTATTATCGACATTTACAAATGTATTACAGAAATAAAAGGTTTTTTACAATTTATATGTATTTAATTTAATCCTTATTATTAAAATAAAATAACCAATATTTGACAAAACTAATTTAAATTCAAACAATATTAATAATACTTCGATACTAAAAGATTTTTTCACATAACGAAGTCACTCCTATTTGTACGTGAAATAAAAACAGGCTATTAAGGATAAAATTCCATGAAACGAATCACAATTAAGTTTATTAGAAAATCACTTAATTTCAAAAATAACTGAATAGTAAAATGTGACGTCACATGGAAGGCTTCACGGCTTGCTTGGTCATCAGTCCTGAAAGAACAAAGAAAATTGATACAAGATCATCCCCCTAGGATGATGAAGGTAATCTTTTTATCAGACCACATTGTTTCTGTAACACACAAAAGTATTAGAATATTCTAAGATTTAACAAATAAAAATGAATGTTTGTCGGTGTCTTTTATAGACTCTAAAACTGCTGAACCGTTTTTAATGAGATTTTCAGACAATCTTTAGAATGACCCAGCGGATGAGCCTGTTAAGTTTGGTAGCGATTGGCACCTTTTTTTTGTGACTGTTGATTCTGTTTCGCGGGGAATTCGAAATCAGACTGAGCTACAGCAATGCATGGCCGGACAGCTAGTTAAAATATAATCACAGCTTGCTTCAACATGATAAATTATTCTTAAAAGCCCATCGCTTTACAACAAACATGTATAAAAAGTATTAAACAGTAAAAACTGACTTGGGATATGAGTTTGTCGGGGATCTCTTCTACTGATACTTTGCAGCTTCCCTGGAATAAATCAATATTAATTACTTAATATTTTAAGATAGACATGTTGTACATTTTGGTGTAAATAAAAAAAAATACTTAATCTGCTGAATTTTTAATACAACTCAAATACGTATTAAGGCATCCTAAGCATTTTTTAGAAAGCTTTTACATATTCAACTTGCCGTGTAGGTGTGTGAAGGTGGAATCTTGCAAGTTCAATTTGATACACTTCTCGGGGTGCGATTGAGCTGAAATTTTACATACTGGTCTAGTTCATGACAATGCATGTTTATGATAAACATGACCTGATGCTTCTGCCAGGATTGGCTCCAGATGAGGGAAATCGTATACAGTTATCAGTAGGAAAATATAATTTTGTTCAAAGCTTATTTTAACTCGACTTTTTTACTATTTACTATTTATTTTATTTAAGTATTTTCTATGTAAAAATGATATTAAAAATGTTACTTAAAAATATACTTACTAGGACTTATCCTTAAAGGAATGTTCATTTTCTTAACAACACTTGAACCCTTCTGTGGTATTTTTGACTTCTGTTTGATTTCATTAGCATTATTACCAACTTTATTTCCAGACAGAGACCTCCTCGATTTTTGATTGCTCACCAACTTCGTTTTATTGTTGGAAGTGCTTTTTTCAAAATTTTGATGAGATTTTGTATTGTTTTCAATATTTTTCGATTTTTCATTACTAAAGGTTTTTGTTTTAGTTTTGTTATTATTAGCATAATTATTTTGTTTTGGTTGGTCATTTTCACAATTATTATAATTATCTAATTGAATATTGTTACTTGAATCATCATTTCCTTTCTTCTTATGAACATCATTATTTTGTATATTATTACTGTTTAATTCATTCTTTGACTTACTTTTACGTATTCGCATATCAACTTCAGTGTTTAAAGTTAGTTTAGGTCCATTCTTAGTCGCGTTTTGAACTAATGGTTCATATAGATGAACCATATGTGGGTCTTTACCTACATTGATTCTTGATTTATGTCGATTATCTACTTGTGAATGTGGATTATTTGAATTTTTAATTGTATCTTTTGTTCTTATTTTGGAAGAAAATCGTTCAGATAATGTCTGTATCTTACTAGTTTTTGGGACTATCTTTTTTATTCCTTTATTAGTAAAAGGTTTAGCTGTCATTAATCCAATTTCATTGTTTTTCTCTTTGATAACAGTTTTTATAATTTCATTATTTTTAGAATTTCCCCTACACATTCTTATTTCCTTTTCTGAAAAGATGTCTCCATTGTTAGGACCTGTGTTATTTCCAGTATGGTTATCATTAACTGTTTTCTCTCTTCCAATTTCTTCTGCTCTTAATTCATCTTCATGATTAGCATTTTTTTCATTAGTACCACTACCAAGGTTTTCCAAATGTCTCTGACTATTTCCACCTGATACTCTTACTTTCTTAGTTTTTGAAACTTCTTTATCACAAATCGTTTTACTTTTTGTGACTGTAGATTTAGATTTTTTCAGAACATTTTTTTCGATCTTTTTTGAATTTCTTTCGGTCACAACCTTCGTGATCGTTTCATTGGCAGATTTCTCTGACGCCGTATTGTAGTTTAGGTTCATTTCTTGTGCGTTCAATTGTTCATCTGGGGTATTGTTATTTTGAGTTGATGATTTAACACTATCCTTAACATTTCCAGTATAATCATGAAGATTTTCAGATGATATTTTCTGGACATTATTAGAGTTTGCTTCATTTTGACAGAGTATTTGATCTTCAGGCTTGGCTGAGCAATTCTTGGATTTTTTAGTAATATTTTTTTTAGAATTTGATTTTACTTTCTTCATTACTTGTGGCATATTTTCTTTCAATTCATTTGAATTTCTTATAACATTTATATGTTCTGCATTGTTTTTAAAAAACTTTTCCTTATTATTATTATTCGATTTTAATATACTTTCACAATTTGAGTTACTATTACTAATTGCATCAGGTTTAGCCCTTTTATTATTGCCACCATCATTATTGTCACAACCTCTCTTTCTTATATTCTGTTTGTTTTTGGGTTTAACTTTTTTCGGCAATGCTTTTGGCGGGCCCATTATTTCCGATTCTCTATTAGGATTGTCAGATTCTTGATCTGACGTTTGAAGTCTTTTTGAGTTTTGGCTTTCCACATCCGTATCCATATTCTCATCAGGATCCATATTTTTATGTGCCTCTAAACATGTTGCTATAATAGTAGCCAGGCAGTATGTTCGTTCGTCGGTTTCAACAGATGGGTCACTAAGTTTCTTGTGTACATTCGTAATCGTTTTTATGTATGATTCATCTGAAACAAATGATTATGTTTATTGAAAAAAACATACCATGTTAATAATTTTATTACTATCTTTTCAAAATCAAAATTTATATGAAATTGTAAACAGAATACAACAGATGTCACCATGTGAACTACTACTTAAGACAAGACTGAAGCTACAGCAAAATTAACCTTGAGGTATCAGTGCATTACCAAAACCGCAAAAACATTTAGAAACAGTGATAACACACCCAAATACTCTAGATCGAAAGACATTTTGTGGTGGAATGGAGCCACAGGTGACCATTTGTTCTGTAGAGTCCACGAGATCTTCAGCAGATTGGCGCACTTCAGTACATAACCGCCTTCAGTCTGAAACCCAGATGATTATAAATTATTTTATCAGTCTCAAGTTCTCAGAATCGGAGCCAACAATAATAAGCTAAAATAATTATAATGCTGATTTATCTGTTCCATACATTTAAAAAGAAATAAACATAATAAATATCGAAAATTTACTTAAAATTTTCGATATTTATTATGTACGATCATGGGTTAAAACCCCGGGCAGGCACCAATGAGTTTTTCCATTAAAAAAACTTGTGTCTAATTGATAATTGCAATTTATCACACGCTTTTCGGTGAAGGAAAACATTGTGAGGAAACCTGCATACCTCTAGAGAATTCTGGCGATATGTGTAACCTACCAATACGCACTGGAGCAGCGTGGTATGTCTTAGCTCCAACCCTTTCTATCCAAAAAGACGGAGAGAGGAGGCCTATGCCCAGCAGTGGGATAGTAACAGGCCATTACTTTACTACTTGTTGAATATTTCAGTTTCACTGATTATTTTTCCACAAATACTTGATCATTTAGAAGCTCATACAAATCATATTTTAAGGAGTATCAATCATATATTTGATTGGAAAAATTGAAAGGTTCCATAGCTAATTTCAAACACTCAACAGTTACTTTTAGTACTCGTTTTTTTACCAACGCAAAGTTTGGATGTGGAGAATCATAGATTTATTATACACAGATAGAGTAGAGCCATAGACAGGCATATGAGTGTGTTCATTCTCTTATTTGTATTAGCCAACAAATAAGAGAATGAAGATGAGGAACCCATAATTATCTTTGTCTGATAAGGAGGCTCATTTGCTTTCTCTTTATTTCATTGAAGATTTTGGGCTGGGGCCTCTACTCTAGTATAACTAATATGTGGAATACTTACCATTGGTTCCATAAACAAACAGTCACCAAACTTTTCAGCGAGGGCGGCCAATGTGGTACGACGCGAGCGGTGAGCTAAAGCATAGCTGCGGATAACCTGCACAATTAACATTGCAATTTAAGCTTACAACATTTGTAAAGATAATGTAATAATAAATAAAAATAATATGAACAAAATATAGTTCAAACCAATTATTGAAGCATTGCCATTACAGCAGTTTGAAAAAACTATTAAAAAGAAAGTGATACAAAAAGCCTACTATACCGTTGAGGATTACATAGACTATAAGAATGCGTGGATATAGATACTCTTTGACCTCATGCAACATAGCAATGACAAGATGTAACTTACTCTAAGAATTATATTTTGAAAAGATCATCTACCGAACTTTTTGCTAACTCTTCTCGGAAACATTTTTCCGAATCAACAGTAGAGAGAATTTTAATTTGAAATACTAAAAAACACTATCCGCGACTTAGTCCACGCCAACTTAAACTGCATTATTAAAGGTGCTTAAAACAGCCAGTACAGACCTAAATCTTTTTAGGCTGCATATTGCTATACACAAACAATAAATGAAGCTAGTCAGATGCCTTTTGTCTAGCCATAGGTGTAAAATGTACTTGCTATATATCTTTTCAAGAAATAAATAAATAAAAATAATGCAATGTAGTAATACCATACAGGTAAACGCAACATCAGCGTATTAAGGGTGGTCCGATGTTGCGCAGGCAAAAGAACATGGTGTGATGTTCCACAGGTGCGATCATTCGATTCGAGCATATAGCCATATGCTCGTGCAGTCGTGGTATTTAATTGTATTATTTTTAATTAGATTTTTTAGAAATATATAATTTTAGTTAAAAACAATAAAATCTTGTTTTTTTTTTAAATAAATTGACGTTCCCGAGTATTAAACTATGTACTTCTTCCTCTGTATGTCATAACGGTCGGTGGATAAGGTTAATATTGTAAAATCAATGTTGATCAATATTGGTTTAGCCATAATATTAGTATGAATTATGTAAAATGTAAATTGCAAAATCCTTCTTCTTTTTAAACGATGGGCGTCCACTGCTGGACATAGATCTCCTTAAGAGATCTCTACACTCCACGATCTTGTTCCCTGCGACCTTTTTGAGGTCGTCAGTCCACCATGTTGGTGATCTACTAACGCTGCGTTTTCCGGTGCGAGGTCGCCATTCCAGCACCTTGGACCCCAACGCCCATCAGTTCTACGTACTACGTGCCCCACGCATTGCCACTTTAGTTTCAGGACACGATGAACTATGTCGGTTACTCTGGTTGCTTTATAGCAACAAGATCCTTATGGATCTTCTTATTCCTGATTTGATTGTGTTGAGTTATACCAAGCGTAACTCGCTCCATCGCCCGCTGAGTGACACTGACCTTTCTTATGAGGTGTAAAAAAGTCAGTCTGAATAAAGTTTAATAGGCACATAGTACTGATGGGCGTTGGATTTCTAAGGTGCTCTGGATGTAAGCAGCACAGGATAATCTGGTGTGAAAATCTCTTAAAAAGACTTATGTCCAGCCATGGACGTCCATCACTTGAGAAAGAAGAACATAATGTATTTGAGTTTAATGATTGGTAATCTAATAAATAATTTTAATGACCTCTACAGCATCACTGGGAGTTGTGAGATTTGGCAACACTGAGCATGAGAGTTCCTTCTGGTGTATATTCTTCACAAGCACCACTTGCAGGCAGCGATACGACGTCGGGGCGAAAGGCCGTTCCTGCATTAAATGAACAATTTACACAGAGTAAAGTGAAACAGTTCTAGTTTTAAATATTGTAGAAGAAGCATTTCTTTACGCAATTCCATACTACGAAAAAAAATGAATTATTTTGCTATAAATCATGTTTGTTAATGAATAAATTTCTGTTGGTCAATTTCAATAACAATAAATATGAAAGATGTTTATGAACCCAGTTTTCTTTAATGAAATTTTAATCTATATTAACAATCATACGTACCACCATAGAAACTGTTCTAAATATGACCTCGTTATTTTATACTAGCTGCAGTCTTAAATAGTTAAGAAAATCTATGTAATGCTAAGTGTAGGAAGCAAACACTGTTCTCATACATTATACATGCAGAATTAGTTACCGCACGTATCACAAAGCCACCACCAATAACACACTAAACAAGCACTACACATAAACACTATGACAATCTAAACAATTGTTTCGCCCCGAACCATCATCAGGAGATTATGAGATAGGAGGATGCAGCAGCTACTGCAGTAACTTACCGGGCGGTGTGCGTAGAAGCTCAAAGAAAATGAGACAAGGTCCAACCGGCATTCTGCAGTAACCTCGCGCCACAATCCCTCCTCAGCAATTGGGGACTCCCTGGATAGAATAAGTAAAAGAAATCTAAGTAGCCGCCCCTCTCCATTTTTGAAGAGAAGGTTTGGAGATAAGACCTACCAAACTGCTTCAATGTGGATTGGTAGGTTACACATATCCTCAGAATTGTCTAGGGATATGCAAGTTTCCTCACTATGTTTTCCTTCACCGAAAAGCTATTTTTTGAATATGGATGGGAATGCAATTCAAATTTGATTATATCTTAGAAAGTTAAGTTAATAAGTTTTTCCTCTTTGCACAGAGATAAACTAAGTAAGACAAAAAATAGTACACTCAGTGGTATAGCTCCTGAAGGGCTAACCCTCAGGGCCCCCAAATTCAGGAGACTTTTGAGCTTGCCTTGCCCTAAAATACTTCGAATTCAGAATGCAAAAAATGATGAGTATGATAACTAGCTCCTAAAACACAGTTTGTCTAGTTCAGGAGCTAGGGCTTCAATGCACTATATACATTTTTGGTTGATTAATAAACATTATTATTACTATTATCACTAAATGATTCTCTTTGCATTGCTCTTACAGTAAATAAGACTTCTTATGACACTTTTAGATTGTTTTCATTAGTAATATACACTATTTGAAGATTTCATATACAGAGTTCCTTATCAAAACTGGGTTATTTTCAACAGGACAAAATTGTCATTCAGTTACACTCAAAGAACCTTTGGCTTAAAGAAATAATCTACAAATACTCTTGGACTTGATACTATCGACAAATATTAATAAGGTTGGAATGATACTTAAAGATATGTTATTCCCTTTTATGTCAGTAGTCAAATTGTTTGAATTTTTTAAAACAACATACCCTTCAAAAGATGGTGCATCAACCATAATATTGACTTGTGACTCCAATATGTGTAGGTCTGTGAGTTCCTGTGTGGCTTCCAAGCATTTTTGGAACTCGCTCTCTTGAAGCTGTAGCTCAGTGATAGAAGTACAGTCGTTAATAGTAGATGCAATATCTGAATCAGAGCTGAAATATACATTTTTTTTCTTAAAAAATAAATTAAAATATTCTTTAAAAAGTATCCTGCTTTATTTTTGATAAAGCTCAAAAATGAAAACTGTAAACTGACAACTCGCAACTAGCAAGTAACACCTATAATGTATCACACCTACAATACTAATGTGAGCTACATAATTTAAACATCATGTTTAAAATTTAACCTAGGATTTTCTGCCCAATCCTGTATAGAATTCTGGCTACGCCCTTGTTGGATCCTAGACCCAACAATCTGGTCTAATGCATATTGGAAGGTCACAAATATGCCAGGATATTCTCCAGATATGTAATAACAGATAATTCATCTTACTTTTTTAGTTAAAACAATAAGAAGTATTTTGCTGTAGTATTCTTTTAAAGCAGCCCTTAAAACTTTTTAAATATAAATAAAAACTTCATAATCATTGAAGGCTCAATAAGGACAACTTGTATTGTTTCTTTATATTTTACCTATCATCCTCGAAAAAATAAGCGTTTTTCTTCTTATTTAGTTCTAGTGCGTCTTCAATTCTCTTGTCGTAGTACTTAAATTCATTTAATATTTGTTCTTTCCGTGTAGTTAAATCTTGCTTTAAGTTAGAATTTTTTGTCATCATGTTTACGATCATACATAATCACACAATAACAATAAAAATATGTTATATTCTGACTCTTCACTTAAACCTTCATCAGCAATTCATCAGTTAGAGTTACGGCTTCAAGTTTTCAAATATTTTTTTTTTAATGCTTTTATTAACTGCCTTGAATCAAGTCTTTTGAAACATTGACATAAAATCTTAAGGTAGAATGATACCTATGGAATGATACACATTGACGGACACAGTCTAATCAACAAAACCTTAACAATACACTACATTTATCTTGGTTGCGAAAATCCTACCAAGGTGAAAGTTTTCCAGCGTGTGTAAAGTAGGTGTAAATATTTGTGTTGTACACCATTAACGCCAAAAAGTTTAACAGATTAGAACCAATCTTTTGCTTCCTAGTAGTTCTTCTGTTCTGCTAGTAAATTAATCTATACATGCTATATATGATTTCATTCAAGGTTACTCCCAAAAATACCAAAAAGTTTAACAGATTAGAACCAATCTTTTGCTTCCTAGTAGTTCTTCTGTTCTGCTAGTAAATTAATCTATACATGCTATATATGATTTAATTCAAGGTCACTCCCAAAAATACATTTTTGGGAGTGACCTTGGGTTCATAACTCCAATGGAGCACACACATCGACTCTTGCAAAGAAACTTAGTTCAGCGGCCTACGCTGTTCGAAAGATAAGACAATTTACAGACGTGGAAACAAAAAAACTTGTTTATTTTGCTTACTTCAATAGCATTATGTCTTACGGAATATTGCTATGAGTAAATGCGCGGATAGTGAAAAAAATCTTGTATTACAAAAAAGGCATCTACAATTTAAGTCCGCGTGATTCCCTGCGAGAGAAGTTTAAGAACATAGGTATTCTTATTTTGGCTTCACAATATACTTTTAGCAATCTAATGTTTGTGCGTAAGAATATTCGTAATTATAAAAAGGTTGGCGATGTACATATATAATAGACAAAGTAGAAAATGACATAACCTTGCTGTTCCTGCTTTGCGCCTTGCAAAAGTAAATAAGTCGTTTGTGAGTTTGGGTATAAGATTGTATAATAAAATACTGCAATCGATTTTATCTTTGCCACTACAGAAGTTTAAAAGCGCTGTTATCAGACTCCCTGTCTGATACAAAAAGCCTACTATACTATTGAGGATTATATAGATGATATAAATACGATATAGCTAGTCCTCTACCCTGTACAAGATAGTAATAATCAAATGTTAGTTATAAGAATTTTATTTGAAAAGGGCAACCACCGAGTTTCTTGCTAGCTTTTCTCGATAGGAACAGCTTTCCGAACCAGCGGTAGATTTTGACGATTCAAAAGCACTTGTTTACAAGTTTACTTGAATAAAGAATATTTTGAATTTGAATTTAAATTTACATGATGTGCCAGTTAAAAAATAAGATCTTAGTTATTAAAAATTGCATAATCTTGTCCAAGGAAATGAAGTCAGAAGCGATAATTAATCATATTACCGCTTGTGATTTCATTCGCTTGGGCCAAAATATTTACATCATGATAGTGCAATTTAATATATTCTACATCCTAATTATTATCCATCTTAATTATTTTCATTTCTGATATTATAATTATAAATATATATAAATTTCATAGGCATAGATAGGCATAGGACATAGATCTTTGATCATAAAAATGTAATGCCAAAATTGGAAAGATTCCATGTGGGCATGATTTGTATAGGTAGTCCTAAAAAAAAAACACGAAGTCCTAATTTAAGATAGACATAACTTGTACGTTTTGTTGTAAATAAAAAAAATCACAAAAACACATGTCTGTATCTATAAAACGTTGCTAGTCTGTGGCATTTGCAATTGTCAAATAAATAAATTGATATTTTTTTAAATGGTTAGAAAACATCGCTTAGAAAATTGTATAGAAATAAATAGCACAAAATGTCACGTTCATAACTTTATAATCTAAATAACTCGTTTTAAATTAATCAAACTTAGCTAATAAGTTACCAGATTCAAGTTAGAATTTTGAATTCATTGTGAAAAGATGAAACTGCAGTTTTAACAAATGAAGTCGCGTAATAATAAAGTTCAGAGGTCGATTCTATGTGTAATGTTTGAACGGATGCTCGCTACCGTGTTGTTAAAGTAGTTAATAGTTTTGTTTGCTAAGACAATATATGAGATCCTGTGAGAATTGTGAGATTTTTGGGCGAAATGGGGCAGACCGGGAGTGCTATGCCAGGTAAGTAGTTATAATTACACTGTAAACAAACCATTCTAACAAGATTCTAATTTGTTTAAATTGTCTTGTTAGCACGCCCTACATTCACGTCAATAGGGCCACAATCAGTTCACTGAACTAAGACATGAATATTAAATCTGAAGGATATATAAACAAAATATCTATTGTCATAACCGCTACGTAAAATAAATATCAATATTATTTTATAATTTTCTTAAAATTGTCATAACAAATATAAACGTTATAGTATGTAAATTTATTGAAACATAATTTATGATTTTGCAAGAATTAATGAATTTTGTCTTACATACTTAATAAAATATCTTATTATATTTACTACAATATAAGGTTTGTAAATTATATATGTTTTAATATAATTAATACCAAAATAAAGTAACTTATTTGAGAAGATAATTTTCTTCAATTTTTTTGGATATTTCACTAGGGTGTAAGTATTATTCTAACCTAACAATGTAGCATATTACAGCTGCATGTAAATTGACTTGTGAAGGGTAACACAAAATATTAGAAATGAGGTAGTGGCACTGAGATACAATATTTCCTGTCTATTAAAGTTGTAACTGTCAAAAATTTCATTTCAAATAATTGGAATCAACAGCTTACCATGTTATACATCACATGTGAAATTATAAAATCTTAATAAAATGTTCAAATATCTATCAATTATTATATCAGTTGTTATATCATTGATAAAACAATGTACATACTAGACCTTACCAGGCTCAAGTACATCATTATTTAATATTAAAAATGATGTCTAATCCAAATGTGTATTATTAATGTAATCTATTCCTAGTTTTAGATACGCTATAAGGCATAACAGTTTATGCAGGCAATGTACATACTCAACAATTACAATACTATCTACATGCAAGCCATCTTGGCTTTAAGAGCTTCATCTTCCATTCTCTTTGATCTTCTTCAAATTGTTTGACAAACTTAGATAAATTCTTGAAAATATTTTTAATTACATTGCAAATACAAATCTTTACTTCATGTTATGTACGAGTATTAATATTGAAAATGTCCAAATTCATTGATGCTGTGGAATTGGTTTACCCAGTACCAAGTAACTGGATAACTTTAACACAAGTTCTGGGTCAGTCTATATTTCATTAACCGACACCAAAGCATCAATACACATGCAATAATTATTCTGAATAGTCTATGTATAACTGCAGTTCATCTCTATATCAAAATGCAGTTCAATTGTTGAATTAGAACAATGTATTTTTTTATTTATCTTTAACTAGCAGTGCAAACAACTGCTTCACCCGCATGGAATTTATAAAAGACAAAAGTAGTTATTGTGAGTTAACGTTAAAAGTAGTTTGTGAGTTGAGAGATAGAGACATGCAGTCGCTAACTTTTTTGTAGTATTTTTATAGATCTACAATTCTCTACTACATTACTTAAACGTATCTCTGGTGGTTTACGCAGCGCACGCGACTAAAGCTCCCGGCAAACAAGTTTTTTAACAACTGCGCGATCTCTTTAGCACAAATTACATAATACCGATATGTACTATTTACTTAAACCATCTGAAAGTATTTCACTATCTTCTGGTGAAAACAGTACAAAAATCCGTACAGTAGATTTTTACAAAATCGATTACATACAGACAGACAGCTTTTTGAGACTTTGTTTTATAATAAGTATAGATTTAGTTTTATTTTAATGTAGCAGTAGTAGATGTTCCAATGACTTCAGTCATGTTAACTTTTCATGATACAAAAGAAACTTTATATTAGAGAGCCATTAGATTTTACTGTATATAATATTATTTATTTACTTCATTTATAATTTATAGAATGAAGTGTTACTTTACAGAGGTCTGTAATACAAAAGTAATGAAAATATTGTCTTGCTGTAATCTGTGATAAAAGAAAATATATTTAATGCTAAATATTGAGTGTCATATGCGTACCATACCTGATACACACAGAACAAGTAAAAACTCACGCACTACCCACCAGCGATAACACAAATATACACAGCCACTGCACACATTCACTACCACAATCTCAACAATAGTTTCGCCTCGTAACCGAAGTATCGTCACAAAATAGTTGCTTCTGTTACGGGGCGAACATATATTTTCTTTTAACGCAGATTATAGCGAAATATTATTTTTATTATAGTATATTTTTGAAACTTTAATACATATTTATTAACTGTTTTCTTGGAATATATGTCAAATTTTATATTATATATGCACTTAATTTGTAGTTTAATTAAAATAAACAAGACTAAAGTAGTTCCGTCCTTTAAAATATATCCATACCTCGCTTTGCGTCGGGGTTACGTTCCAAAAAAACACGATGCAAATTAAAACGACGCAAAATGAAAATAGATTTTCTATAGAAAATCATTTAATGATCGAAGATAGGTTCCAGGCTTGCGTAAATTTTAAAAATAAAATTGTACAAAGTAAAATTTTTCAAACAAAAATAATATACAAAAAACGTATTCAATTAAACGATATAAACTATATATTCATGTAATTTATGAAAATTTAATTAAAATTAATCACTCTATGATGAGTCTATAGTGGCTGCAGCCAAACCAACAGCCTTTGCTATCTCCACAGCCTTTTCTCTCTTATCAAATCGTCGCAGAATATCTAATTTTTGTCTCCAAGCTGATAGTTTTTTTCAGTATTTTTGGCAATTCTACTAGCAGCACTCTTTTCCCTCATATTTGGGTAAAAAAAATACAAATTTATGTAAAAAAGAATATAACTCTGCCAATAAATAAATTGGGGAAATATTTATCTTTTTGTAACCGAAAACACTTCTCAAAAAAAGCACAACACACTACATTATTTTACTTACTTATTTTAGAGTTCAGTTTAATTAAGTACTGTGAGGACAGTACTTAATTAAACTGAACTCTAAAATAAGCAAAACAAAGTGAAAATAAAATTGTATAAAATTTGCTATTTTTGATTTTTAGTTAGAAAGGGAATCCCCAAATTTTGATGGCATGTCGCAATTAAAAACAAAGGTGTTGTCATATTTTAAGAAAAAAAAATTAAAGACTCGAATCCAAAACAACGCAACTTCGAAAATCTAACGACGCACAGTGAAAATCAGTAACAATTAAGCAGCGACGCAACTTCGAAAAAAACCCAAAACGAAACGACGCAAAGCGAGGTATTGGTGTAGTCTCGATTAATTACTACATATATTATCCTGATCCCGAATGAAAAACGGGATTTAATATTAAAATAGTGAAGTATGATTACTGGTTTAATTAATTTTCAATCTTAATTCTATTTTGTTAAAGTGCAATTTAGCTTTGATACGTTGCTATTTCTGTTGCTAAGGCCTTTGAAAGTAATACAAACAGCTGACACGACGAAATAAAAATGTGGAATAATTTCGAATGACAACTTTACTTTTTTTTAAGAACTATTTGTTAAATAATTTATAGAATTTTACATTGGCGTTACTTTACGGAGATCCATAATACAAAAGTAGTAATGAAATTATTTTGCTATAGTCCGCGATAAAGTAAATAGGAAATATATATAATGCTAAATTTAGAAAGGACTACACGTTTTCATACCTGGAGCATTCGTTAAAAACACATGCACAAACCTCCACCACCGCCACCACAATACACAAGCACACACACGTTCACTATCACAAACTCAGCAATCGTTTCGCCCCGCAACCGAAGCATCATCAGAAGATAGTTTCCACGACAAAATGGCAAAGCTTATTTTTCAAAAAGTAAAAACTTTTTTAATTTAAAATCCGGTATTCCTTGCATATTACAAAGCAAAGTCCCTAGTCGTTCTGTTTCAGACAAATTCAAAAACTCTTCAATGAATTTCTAGATTTCAGCGATTGCTAAGTAGTGAGTAAAAAATGTTTAAATGAATAATTTTGTAAGGTTTGATATAAATTTTTTTTAGTACGACGGTAATTTTTAAAAATTATGGAAAAAGTCCAGCCGCCTGAAAGGCTCAATCGAAAACGCTGCCGATTTCCTTTGTGATATAACAAAACAATAAATGTTGGAATTATTCTATTATTTATAATTAGTCGGTCTACAGTAAAGTCCGCGATGACATATATCTAGCTTTTTAGTGATAGAATGAGCTTACGAATAAAATAATAGTGTAATTACAACCTTATTTTCCCTCATTGTTTTCGTCAAATTAACAACGTACTTATGTATTTAAGGATTTTAATATTTTGAAACTAAAATTCCTTTGGATCCATTTGTCTTTTGTCAACCAAATCAGCTGACAGTAAACTCGTGTTCCGAAAATATTACTTTCCTGTTACTATCAGCTGATCTAAAAAAAAAAGTAACAAAAACCTTTTTGCGCAACTGAACTCTTTTCAAGTTCACGGGATAAATACTTTAATTTTTAATAGTCAAAAATATACTTTAACCCCTTATATTAAGGTTTGCTTTTTTTATATATATTTTTATAAATGTCCATTTCATACTTGCCTTTATATTGCGAAAACACGTGCGTCCTGGACAAAAAAGAATGACAGGTAGTACAGCTGATCGTCAGCTGTTCGAAAACACATAACGAAGTATTTCGCTTATGTATAAATTACTTATAGTCTAAATTCAACTTCTAGAACATGCGTCAAGGTTGAAAATGATCTAATGTAAAATTTCAATAAGACTAAATAGAATTGGAGATATTTAAACAATTCAAAATTTAAATTTTGTATTACGAGCAATGAGGTTTCGTAGTCGCTTGCTTTATTAAAGAAAATTATATCCTAACGTGTGTCACTACAGCTTAAATTTTATTAATATGTATTCCATAAAATAAATCTCAAGAACGGTTGAGATTCAAATTTAAATTTTCGAAATAATTTTGCTACCAAGAAACCGTCTTTTTGAATAAGTCACAGTTTTGTTAGCGTATTACTGGGATGTTCCATGAGAAGATTCTTTCTATTATAAATTAGTGACACTTCTTGGGTTGTTTCTTTTGTATTGTTATGTATATTGTGGAAGAATCTGTTTAAAATATAAACTTTATATAAAGTCTAGTATTTCATAATGTATTATGCATTTTGAAGTAGTCATATTTTACAATACATTATTAGCAGTAGTTACTTTGCCATTGTTAAATTGAACATCTCGTTTTTTAAAATTAACCATTTACTCAATCTCTATCAATTAACAAAAAAATGTAATTTAAATTTGAAATTTAATTTGAATACTTATCTATCTAAATAAATGTTCCTACAATATCTAGACATATTATATAACAAAGTCCCCTAAAGGTGTATGTCTATGTGATCGATTTTCTCAAAATCTACTGAACGGATTGTTGTAAGGTTTTTAATAAAACATAGTGAAATTGTTGAGTAAGGTTTAGGTTAATAGAAAATTACGGTTAAATTACCACGAGGTTGGGATTTACGCGGAAAAACTGTGACACACTGATTTCCACGTAGGCGAAGCCGCAAGCACAGCTATTATATAATATAATAAAATACTTAGTTTGAGTTAAATTATTGAATAAATTACTTAATAGAATTAAAGTCAAAACAATTTGTAGTTTAAAAAAATATTCCTTCAAAATTTATAACGATTCGAAATTACGTGGAAACATATTATTAGTTTTAATAATTAAGTCGATTTTCGTTAATAAGGCGCATTTATTTAAGCTATTTTTAAAAATTATAACCTTCATGTGCATAGCTAAATTTATTTTGTTATTTTCTCTACAAATTCGATAATTAATGAGTAATTAACATAATTTATTTAAATTCATTAAATTATTCAGATATGAATAATTACTAGAATTTAATTGGGTGTCCTTTTGAGATATATGCAGAAGGCGCATTTGAAAACTTAATTGCTCTAGGCAATTATAAATACATATTTTTTTTGACAGCCTCCGGAGTAGCGTGATGAAATCTTTTATTATTAAGTTTTTTTTAATTCACACCATTATAAGTAACAGTTAACGTAACAATTAAAATAATTAACGAAAATCAGCACACATTATTAAATAAATGCCTGAGTAGTAAGAGGAAAAGGAGGGATTCCTTGACCAAGTGCATAGGCTTTGCAGATACAACCCCAGGTTGACCTGTGCGTGATAAAAAATAAGTAAAGTTTCGGTCTCTTACTATCCCACTGCTGGGTATAAGTCTCCTCTTTCATATTTGGAGAAAGGGGGTTGGAGCTAATACCCACCACGCTGCTCCAATACGGATAGGTAGGTTACACATATCTCAGGATATGCATATTTCCTCACGATTTATTCCTTCACTGAAAAGCATGTTAAAAATTGCATATATCAAGTAGGTACAGAGTATTAACAGAAAACTCACTAGTGCCTGCACGGGATTTGAACTCGTGACAATTCAATCTTTAAAAGAATTATACACTTAAACCTTTCCCGTCATCAATCAATCATTCTCTCTTTTGGGGAAAACTCCGTTTGTTTTATAATATGTTTTGATTTATTTCTGCCAGTGTAGATGTGGGCACCCGTGGTTTGTTATCAACACTGTTCCTAGGGTTCCAGAAAGATTCTGTATAGGAACCGAAAAAGAAGCTTAACATTAAAAAAGTAATAATAAAATTATTTTGCTATAATCCGCGATACTGTAAATACAAAATATATATAGTGCTAAATGTATAGTGGACTATCCGTTTTTTCATACCCGATACATGCAGGATTCGTAAAAACACATGACAAAACACATCGTTTCGCCCGCAACCGAAGCATCATCAGGAGATAGACTCCACGACAAAATCGTGGAGTCTGTCTCCACGACAAAATCGCAGTCTATCTCCTGATGATGCGTCGGTTGCGGACCGAAACGATTGTTGAGTTTGTGCTAGTGAACGTGTGTAGTGCTTCTGTATTGTGGTGGCAGTGGTGGAGGTTTGTACATGTATTTAAACGAATCCTGCATGTAACGGGTATGAAAAAACGGATAGTCCACTATACATTTAGGACTATATATATTTTCTATGTACTGTATCGCGGTACTGTGTTGTGCGGCGGTAAAATAATTTTATTATTACTTTTGTATTATGGATCTCCGCAAAGTAACGCCTAATTCTATAAATTAAGCTTAACATTCTTCTTAAAGGAGTCCTTCCGAAGGAGAGTTGAAAAAGAGAGGTGTGTTTAGTGCTTCCATCTTAGACTTTATCTTTACCATCATATGAGATAACAGATACGCGTAAATGTGTAATCACAAGAAAACTTCTAGAAACATTTAACAAAACAATTATTTTAATTGACGCAGTACAAACAGGTGGAATCATCTTTCCATACCACCTTTCCAATCGTTACCATAGTGAGAGACTTTTTCAGCTCCTTTCTAACCTTTCGATAATAAAAATAGACGTAACAAAATTGAACCTGCGACCTTTTCCGTGGCAGGTGACAGACGAACAGGTGAACAAATGATCATTTCTTAATTCTTGATTGAACAGTGTTCTAAATATTAATGCGGGTATTTTTACTTTCTTTTTGCGCCTTGAGATACAGAGGGTTGAAAATCATTTGACCAAAACAGTGTTAAATATGGATGTGGATGAATTATGTCACGAGAAGGAGGATAAAACAAGAGATGGTTAGGAGTAGCGCTAGAGTTGCCGAATGATAGAGAATGGAAGAGCAAAACGTGTTGTGCCGACTTCGAGTGAGATAAGAGCAGCTAAACGATGGTCTGTCTTGAAAGCTATCCGTCCTGAAGGTAAATTAGTGATTTTGAAGGGAGTATTTAAGATAAAAAAAATAGGTATGAGTTATACTGGGGGATGGTAAAAGGGTTAAAACGGTAAAAAGTTCCTATTTTTCCTTCGGGACCAGCAAAAAATATATGTTCATAATTTAGAGTATTTTAAATTAACGAACTTAATCGCGGGCAAAATTATAACGATATTTTAAAATATTTTCTAACAAGTATGCTTATGGTCATTTTTATACATGGATAACGTAAACTTTGAAATTGTATTTTGACCACGTAAGCTACTCAGTGATGATTGATTTATATTTGGAGTTTTATTGTCAGTTTACAAACATAAGATGATTCAAAAGTGCTTATAAATGTTTATTAATTGTAAAAAATAAATTTAAATAAATAATGTTTATTTATTTAAATTGATTTAAATAAACATTTATAAGTTTTATTTACAAACTTTTAATTATATTTTTTCTTGTGACTATATACCAAGTAAACGTACATAACGCAAACGTCGTATGTAGTTCGAAAAGTGCATTCAGCCACGCGTCCCTCGCGTGCCGCAATAGCAGATGTGTGATACCTTTTTTCAGGGTTCTGGAGGAAAAATTCAAAGCCAAAACAAAGAAAAAATTATTGTTCAAAGAACAAAGTTCAGCAAAGTAATTCTGATTGTATTTGACTTCCAAACTAAAGTCAGAAATCAGGACGAAATATGTCTGTATCTGAAATGAAAATTTGTCCATAACGTTAGATTTACGAGATATCCCAACGTAACCTTACGAAAGGGAGATTGTGAGTGTCCACCGATCAATTTTATGCATCATTCGAATTCGGGGGTAGATAATAAAAAGATTTCAATTAAAAATCAATTATAAAAGGCACAAATAACCTTTTCCGTTTTATTTATTCATTTATTTTAATTCACTGCGAGTAGTATATAACATAACCAACAATATGGTCAATATAACAATTTAACTATATGGTCACAACCTTTTTTACACATTTATATACAACCACAATTTACACATTTATATACAAGGACAATTTAAACACAAGGATAAGTTTCGACTGAATGGTCAAAAGATTGAAAATTTAGTGAAAACTTTTTTTTATTTATTTAGTTAAAAATGTATTTTTTATCAATATTCTATCACAGAAAATTAATTTGCATACAAAATTTTGTGTATGCGACCAGAAATTAGTATTTTTATAGTATTTATTATTTTATATATTGTGTATCCGTAAAATTTTTCATTATAATATGAACCTATAAGTATTTAAATACCGAACCCAACATCGTGCCTCGGACATGCTCCTGTTTGGTTTTTTGTTGTTGTCGAAGTCCGCGACCGTCCTTGTTCGGCCGAAGGAAAGTATTTTGCGTTTTTGCAAAATTTAAATGAACTTTGGGTTGATAATCGCTATTGTTTCATTTATTTCACAGCTGTTATTAGAAAAAATTAAATAAAACGTTCCGTAAATATACGAGATAGTGCACTACAGTAGAGGGCTGTTATTATCCCACTGCCGAGCTAAACCCAAATTTTTCCTGAAGCAAATAAGGTCTTTTCTTTATGTACTGTAGTGAAAAGTCATTGACGTCTATCGTGGCTTTTAATTTACCGACCCTTAGTAACGCTCGTGCGCACTCACCACTCACTTGACCATCACGGCTCCATTAAATAGAAGGTAACTACATTTTTAAGTAGCAAAATTTACGATACATCACATATTCAGATTCAAAATATTATTTATTCAAGTAAACTTGTAAACAAGTGCTTTTGGATCGTCAACGCTACTGCTGGTTCCGAAAGCCTACCGAGAAGAGCCAGCAAGAAACTTGTTGGTTGCTCTTTTTAAATAAAATTCTTATAACTAATTACTTTTGGTAATTACTATATTGTACAGGGTAGAGGACTAGCTATATCCAACCATTTTTATAAACTATATAATCCTCAATAGTATAGTAAGTACACAACACAAACGACTTATTTATTTTTGCTAGGCGCAAAGCAGGAACCGCAAGCTTATGTCGGTTCCTACTTTGTCTATTATATACATCGCCAAAATTTTTATAATTATGTATATTCTTATGCAGAAACTTTAAATGCTAAAAATATACTGTGAAGCATAAGTAAGAATACCTATTTTCTTAAATTCTCTCGCAGGGAATCACGCGGGCTTAAATTGTATATGCCGAATATGTCATTCAAATATCTAGACTACATCTGAGAACATGTTTGAACTAAAATAAATATTAGTTTTATCCGTAAGACAGGTTTATAGGTAATTAAGGCATTCTGTGTAGAATTTTAGACGCGCTAAACTGATTGTATCGTTTTTGGCCGTTTGCAAATGTCACTCCACGTGTGAAAGTATATCCTTGTTGGGTTGATATGTGCAAAAATATACGAGGACCTGTTTTGTCGGAGTGCTACCCACGTGACATATGATGATGCTTATAGATGGACATATTGATTTGCCCATCGGCGCAAGTGACACTGAACCTGCCTGTAGCTTCGATGGTCACGGGTTCGATCCCCGCCGAGAGCCAATAATTTTATAAAAAATATTTTGTTGTTCGAGTCTGTGGTATTTATCTATTTGGGTATTTATTTAGATTATATGCATAGGCAGTGTTTAATTGTCTCACATATTTATTTTATTTCATACAATATTTAGTGATATAAGTTAAGTATTTATGCAAGTACATATTAAAAAATATTATTGGTTGGAAATTTGCCGTTTGTTGGGGTTACGGACAGGGTACGGAATTTCTGTATTCAATTCAAACGCTAGACTGCTGTTCTGTTTCCTAACCTGAATCTTACAAATTAGTGAATAACTCTAGGGTAAGGAAAACAAAAAGGCTGATTATAGCAAAATACTTAAATAAAGACCAAAGACAACTAAGCTAAACGAAAACAATTAAACACATCAAGAGATTGTCTTTTTGAAAGCAATATGTATTAAAACGACGTGCTGAGTCTATGCTTCTATCCTCCACGTCTCTCTCTCTCTCTCTCTCTCTCTCTCTCTCTCTCTCTCGCTCTCTCTCACTCTCTTCCTGTGAGCGCGTGTGTGTGTACCCGTACATGCGTGTGTAAACAATACGTACAAATGATGTTGATTCGTAAGTAGCATCAATGAAATAAGGCGTTATTGACACCTTTTATAACAAACTTATTTCGAGAATAAGATATATCTCGGAACGAAATAATGAATAATGAGTGTTGATAATAATCTTGTGTCGTAGTTAAAAAACATCGTCTATGTTATTAAGTAATTCGCCTATCGTTAGTTTATACATGCGCATTTAATTGATAATATTTAAATAATATTATTTATCAACTCTTATAGGTTCGCTTCGTTTCGGTTCGTTCGTTGAAGGTTCGTTTATTGAAAACATTTATGGCAATTTATTATTTTATGTTTATTTATTATCATAACACGTGTATTATTTAAAAGATGCGTATATATAATAGAGAATTACAAATTTTTAGAGCTCTCGCTTATTTAGGTGTTGTTTATTGGTGATATTACTTGATTCTTAAGACACAGGTTCTGAATTGTCTTTTTAAAGCCTATTCTCTGCCGGTCATTGTAGGCTCTGACGTGGTGGTCTATCAGCGTGATGGATCTAAGTTCCATTCCATCTCCAAAGAAGGAAGGAGGCTTCAGTAAGGATAGTCATAGGCCGCTTCTTACGTGAAATCCCAACAGCTTAAAAACTACTAATTCAATCAAAGATCGGAAGATAAATATTTCGATTTGAAATTCATTTATACTATTTGGACGAAACTTTTGGTAGAACTTCAACTCCACAGTTTTAATAGTGGTAGTAGATATATATATAGTCGCGATTGGTCTACAAAAATTTTCAATAATTATTTTGAATAGCGATTTCAGTATAAATTTGGTACAGTTATAGTTAATACAGAAAAAAAATTTTGCAATGCTAATATAAAAAAGTGCGAATAAAATACCATTCGTTTGAAACACACATATACCCTGTTTTGTTTATGGTTAGTCTGTAGTCAAATTGAAAATAGATTAATATTACTTGTCTATGGTCTTATTGACATTTCAAACAATCATAGTTATACGTATTTCTTTATTTCATTTATTATGAATTGAGTATAGTTTAATTTCGACTACAGTGCGACCACATGTTTATAATACATTAATGGATATAGATAGATTTAAAAAATATATTTTTTCGCATTCCATTGGTACGAATTTAAAAACAAAGATGACGGTCGTGCTTGACAGATGCTCGCGGCCACCTTGCGCCCGCGGTGCCGGCGACATCTGCGGGGACACTGACCCCCTTGAAAGGGTTCAGCTATGCCCTTTAACTCGGCACACAACAATACTTATAAAAGGCAATAACCACCTTGGATTGCTTTATGCGAACTGGGGCAGCCTGGTGACGAGTGTTAACCCTGAATCAGACATCTGCAACGACAGACGACATCCACAACAGAATATTATTTGTATATACATGTACATGAGGGTTTATACTTATGATAATGCTTTGCATGTGATTGCGGAACCGACATTATAGCACTGATAGACGTGCTCCTAGCTTTCGGTAGTAAGCAATCGAGATAGATGAGGAAGTATAGTTATAACGCCATTGATCTCTCGCTAAAGTCACTTAAAGCTGATAACATAAAATAGTTATGCATTTATAGCTAAGCTAGAGCTAATCTGCATGATGTTCTGCATGTAGGTGAGGTTGGCATTTGAGGACACAAACTGATACGTGGTCTACGCTAGTAAACTTCGGACTACATGGTTACGTCCTTAAAAAAGTATCTGGGTTAAATAAAGATATAGAAAAAAGCTAATAGCTCCAAACGGCACAATATCGTGCAGAGGTGATATCGTTTGAAAATGCCTGCATCAGTTATAGAGATCCATAGGTACGAACGGTAAGAACATCAGGTAAATAATGAAATAAACGAACCTAAATAGGGGTTTTAAGCACTGAATTCCTGCTTAGAGCAGACAAGTGAAATCGAGCAGACCGCAAAGATCGCTAAATCCAAGCAAGATTAGATTATGTCGTGAAAATTGCTAAGGGAGTCCCTTAAGATCTTCATCAGTTTGGACGCATTAGGGGAAATGAAAAGTCAAGCAACTGTCATACCTAATCTTGGTCTGAATAAAACGCTTTTACAATGCAAACTGGCAAGTTACAAATATCTCAGAAAAAGCTGTGATACCATGAACCATGTGACTCTTTGCTAGTGGTCTCAGGTTCTAATTGCGGGCAAGCAGCAATGAGGGTTTCCTAATTGGTATTTGCAATTTATGATACGCTGTTTGGTGAAGAGAAACCTTTACCGAAAAGTGAACCAATATCTCTGGACAATATATGAAACCTCAAATTTCGCATTGGAGCAACGTAGTGCGTTTAAGCTTGAAGCTTCTCTCCAAAAATGAGAGGGCATTATCATCATAGGGATCGTTATATGGCGTTCTTAATATTTTTTATGCATTATGTTAAAAATATATTAGCATTCTGTACTTCTCTATAAAAACTTTAACTGAAAATTATATACGCCTCCGTCCGCATAATTTTTGGTTAAAAGGGGTAAAAACTTTTAGCTCTGCGTACTATTTTGCACAGATAAACATTAGACACGATATCGAACTTTGGGCTGATATCAAGAATCTTTTTTAGTCAATGTATTGTCGCTCCCTATACAAATAATCGAATCCGAATAATCGAAATAGTTATTTAGATTGTAGAAGTATTCGAAGATGAAAGAAGCCCCCCTCATCGAGCACACAAGCTCGCGCCCAGCTGCGCACGCGCCGCGCCGGAAGCTATCCCCAAATGTGGCGCCGGCACTAAGCAAACTAAACAAAGACATACATATGTGCAATTGTATCCGAGTTGCAAAGATGCCAAACACACCTTGTATGTTTCAATCCAACCTCAGATACTTATGCCATTATTGACACAATAACCAGAACACTGTCTTTTGTCAAGTAAATTAAAATACAAATTAACATCGCAGAGTAATCGACTGGTCCATTGGCGTTGTGGGTAGTGACCAGCTCTGCGGGTCGCGGGTTCGATTCCCGCCGAGGGCCAACATTTTCTATTAACAATTTGTTGTTTTTTCGAGACTGGGTGTATATATGTATTTAAGTATATATTTAAAATAACATAATATGTAGTATATTTACCAGTTGTCCGTCAGCCATAACACAAGTTTTAAGTTACTTACTTTGGGGAAGGACAACCGTGTGTGTGTCACATATATTTATTATTAATCCATGTACTGGTAGAAGATCAATATCTAGAAGGTGATAAATTGCGCTGCAGATATTCTGCACACTCGGGTAACCATTCAAGTACTTTGACCCAAAGTGTAGATATGTCAACCGAAATGTATGATAATGTTATACCGGTTGGATCACACATCAAAAATCTCGCAAGAATACGAATAATCTCTAATATTTCAAAGGCCTATATTCCCTAATAATTCAGAAAAAATAATAAACCTGTAATAAAAGTATTCTCACTAAGTGCCTAAATATGTGAATTTTCACTTTACTTGTAAAAAAATTTATTTTACAATAAATCTTTAAAAACTGGATATCGCTGGTTTATAACTATATTGTAAAGCTTTAGCATTATTTATTCCTTTAAATATCTGTCGAAAGGAATCATGCGGCTAAGAATTTATGGATTTTTTTTGGGGGGAAATAAAGTTTCTCTCAATAAGCTGTGGATTAAAAGTTTTTGATCGTTGTCTATCGTTTTCCTACCATTGCGATTTGAGTCACCATCACTTAACCTCTGCCACTGAAAGGAAGTCATCCAATCGTAAGACTGGATTAACTAATGAACTAATTGTTGTAATTAGTAAATTAACTTCGTAGAGGGACCACGGCGGCAGACGTTACGACAATATTTTTAAATATAAGTACATCGTTAATTAATATTAGGGCTAACAATGTTCGAGGAACATTCATCCAGCTTTATTATCATTTAGTATTAAGCTCTAAGTGTTTTTTTTAATATAAGTGGAGGGATTTTCGGCTTATAACTGGGATTTCTAACTTATGGTAACATAATTTTTTTACCGTTAAATTACTTACTTACTTAGTCTTTCTTGCTAAAACCGGTAATTGAATTCGCGAAAGTTTTTACGCTATCTTTGCATACGACTTAACAAGTACTAAATTTTGTGATGCAAACCAAGATCCAAATCTAATAGAACTAAATAAAGGCATTACTTAATATTGAAATTATTTGTAAGAATGCCATGCTAGGTGTCGTGTCAGTAATCAGGTGCTCTAAATTACACTTAACTTAGTTTTATTTTTTAGAGAAACTTGTTTTAGCTTTACTTTCGAGTAATTAACTTACTTCATTTATTTAAACGTTCATTTATTTGTCCTTTGTTGGTACCAACTTTCTTAGAATTTTAAAGTAAAGGTTTTTTAATTACTTTTAGTGACTAGCCTTTTAGTGACCCTACAAGCATTTCGTTCAACTATCCCTTTCTTTTGTACGCATTTGGAATGAGACATTGAATAATAAGGGCTCCCGTGCGCACGCATCTGTCGAGTCGAAATGGCGCAACGTCATATTTCAAAAAGGGAACAAAACAAAATTGAGCTTTATCAGATTGCATCTAGGTCGTTTTTTACTCGTAGAGAGTCGTCGTAGCAGCTGTGAATAGTATAATAGCCTTTTGCCCGTGCTTAGAACTTCGTGTGAAGCTTGAAAACGCCACTCCGCCAGTAGGCCCCGTCGTGAGCGGATGTCTTTGCGTCGCGTGGATCTTAGAATCGTAATAAATCACGCGTAAAATAAAAAAGCAAGTGGTAACGTGACTGTAACAAATCGTGTATCGTGAGTGGAAATGTTCTGATATGAATTAGAAATTATATTGTTTAGAAGTAACACGTTATTTGAACCGTAATGATGGGTGTAACTAGTTGTATGAGCGTGAGGCAAGCTAGGGGCGCCTGCCACTGTCCGGCGTGCCCTAGGGTTTCGGGCCACGGTGCTTCGATGCCTCCTCAGACCCTTGTGCTGCCTCCCATGGCTTTAGAGCCGGAAACAACACCAATTAAAGACAAGAAGGGATCCAAAATGAAAGTGCTGAAAAAGATTAAGAAGAAAATTGGATTAGGTAAGATCTCAATTCAAATTTTTAGCTGTTTCAATTACGATGTATATTTCAGACTGAAATTCAAGATTTATGCAAAGCTATAAACTATATTATAACGGAACGTTAAACCGTTAACGGCTACTTTTTATCTAATCTGTATTCAACAAATATTTATTGACCTTGAAAATCGTTAGGGTGGTAACAATTGTGCAATTCAATAACATTTTGTTGTTTATTTTTACACTACCTACATATTTTGAAATTAGCTACTTAATTTACGTCAAGGTAGTTTGAATCTTGCAGTTTTCTTCTGTTGTGGCACAAATTTTGTTATTATTAAATTTAAATGAGTTCGTTTTAAAATGGCGTTGATGACTGAAGGAAAGGCAAAGGGTGAGTATTGTTTCAAGTAGCTATGAAATTATGCCCGATATTTCCATTACCTATTACCTATATGACCTACCTGATGGGAGTAAAAAGCTTTACTAGAGTCGCGGAGATTTAAAATTATACAAATCTTATGACAGTTATACGTTCGGATCAATAGACCTCTATCATCACTATTTCGATTATGATGAAACCATAAACGTTTACAATCGTCGGATTCCTTATACTCATAATGTCTTGATAGATGGTTTAAAAAAAAATTATTTAGCTAACGCAGTAAAGAGTCATAATTTTTTTATAGACTTAAATCGAGTTTTTACTCTTTAGTATGTCATATTTCAACTAAAAATTGTTTTTTTTTTCAAGTTTAAGGTTAGAAAAATTATAGTGCTTTGTACTGATATCTTAAAGTAAAAAGTAAGGTAACGGCCTGTTAATATCCCACTGCTGGCAATAGGACTCCTTTTTCCGTTTATTGGAGAGAAGGATTGGAGCTAAGACCTACCACGCTGCTCCAATGCGGATTGGTAGGTTACACATATCCCTAGAATTCTCTAGAGATATGCAGGTTTCCTCACGATGTTTTCCTTCACTGAAAATCATGTGATAAATTGTAAATATCAATTAGACACATGAGTTTTTAATAGAAAAACTCATTGGTGCCTGCCCAGGTTGGAACCCATGTTCGTCTCTAGAGAGTCGCACGGTCTCACCATTGGGCTATCACAGCTTTCTGATATCTTATTGTTTAAATTTCTTTAGAGTTACTTTTATGTTGTATAGTCACTTGGGGATGACATATTTAATCAGCCGTCGAAATATGCTTATGACTTATCACATGATATAAATGGCAAAAATTGGCCGATAGTGTTATCTCGCTTTAGCCAACTAAATATAACCAAGTCGTTTGATATACATTTATTTTAGAATAATCACCGTTATTTTATATACGACCGTTAGTTCCGGAATATATTTCAAAGAATACCTTTACAATTAGATGCAAGAAATAAATTAGTTTTTTTACTCTTTTAATTGAGTGTATTAACTTATTAATTATATAATCAGCCTAATTATTACCATTAATTATTTCTTAAGAATTATTAAGTTATACTCTTTAGCACTAATGTTCAATTCATTATACTCGTCACGTCATACTTGTGATATGTACTGCTTTAACGAGTACGCAGTCGTTCGTCCCCAAAGTAACTTAATACTTGTGGTATGACTGACAGACAACTGTTAAATATAAACTAATTCTCTAGAAATATGCAGGTTTCCTAATGATGTTTCCTTCACCGTATGATAAATTGCTTATATCAATTGGCAATTTATTAGCAAAATTACTTTAACGAATACATATTTCAAATATCGTTTGTCAGTCGCCAGAGCCTCTGTCGTTTAGGAGAGTTTTCTAACTGCCTATCTAGGTACGAAAGTTTTATATTTCACTATTGGTACCCGCGACTTTGTTCATACATACTGTTGGAATACCATCAATTATGCGTTATGTATTATTTTTATATGTATTTTTTTCTGGTCCTGTAGGAAAAGCGAGATATTTTTTATCGTAGATATTATCTTGGTATATAAACTTTAATTAATTTCATCAAAATTGCTCTTGCGGATAAGCCGAATTAACAGACAGAGATTTTCAACACTCATATTTATACATTGTTTAAGAATTATTTCAGTTCAGTTTTAAATTAGGAAAGATATCGCAAATTTGCGATTTATTCGTGGACTCGGTATCTCCTCAAAATGCTTCGGTAACGGGGCGAAACGATTGTTGAGATTGTGGAAGTGAATGTATGCAGTGCTAGATAGTGTAGTGCAGAGTTGGCGGTGTTGGTTTATGAATAAAGTATGATGAACACGGGTGGTGCAATCGACTTTTAGCATTACATAGATTTTCTGTAATATATTATAATAGTATTGTCATTGCTTTTGTATTTAAGACCTCCGCAAAGTAACGCCAAATAATTTGTTTTCCACGGGGTTGTAAGTGATGATAACCTCAAAAGCCTAATATAAAGGAAAACTGAAAACACACACACACACAAAACACCTTGTGTAAATACAAAATGTAAACTGTCAAAATAATTTAAACATCATGTATAACACTTAAACCAACAATAACACACTATATGCTGTTTCGAAAATATTTAATTGAAGAAAAATGTACAAGTTATGTCTCTTAATCTAAAATGCTATGTTTAAAATTGAATTTGAATATTCATGGCTCCTCTTCATAATCGGCGATTACAAAAGATTAACCACGAGCACGATCGTGTAGAGTGCATACTCGGCTGTACTCGCCAATCATCGTCTATGATTGCCTACAAGCCTGTTTTTGATCACTCATCAAACGGAATCGTATGTATTGTATGATAACACCGACGATCGTGTGGACACTTGATGATCATGCCGATTATAGCCGATCACATGATCGACGATCATCGCCGATAGTGAAGAGCAGGCATTATAGTAAGTCAGAGTATTACGTGTACTTTTAAATGTGGGTCGCATCACATCAGCTGCGAGTTGCTAATGTTTTGTATATGACGATCATATATATGAGGCGCGTGCCATCTGTCGGTATGTCACCACCTGTCCACGTTTAAACACCTTGCTTCATTTATTAGTCTATAATTTTTAATTACTTTGATTTGGGTTGCCGATTCTAGTCCATTAATACGTGATATTTGTATGTATATCTCTTGCACCTCCTTTCCTTGAGTTGACAGCTTGCTTCTCTCGCTGCGGTTGCCTGGAAGTGATCGCTAATTAGCGATAAGGCCGCCTAATGGTATCACGCAATTTATATTGTTTTTTTTGTAATATTTTTATACTATTGTAAATTTTGTAGTGTACAATAAAGAGTGTACAATAATTCTATTCATTACTATTTTGGGTTACACCTTTTTCTTTTGTTAGTTAGAGAGAATATGACGACATATTTAGGTTTTTAATCCGGAAAACTTGAATTCGATATATTGCTGGTCAGAACTGTGATAGCACAGCGGTGACACCGTGCGACTCTTTCGATAGGATGGCAGGCACTACGGAATTGTTCTGGTAAAACTTATATATTTAATTGACATTTGCAATTCATCAAACTCAATAAATACGAGTTTATATATATCGCACGTTTTAATATTAAAGTGACCTGATACAAAAAAAGTTGTTTTGTGGGAAATTGCGATAAAGTGTCGCGTAGCGCCTTTATAACTCGTGACAGACCCAAACTTGAAAAATCAAGAAAACACTAATTTTTTAATTGTGTGCAGCGTGATGTCATAGATGGCATTTTAATAAGGATTATCACGCATCTAACTCAATTAAGCCTAATTTTGAATTTTTTACTTTATTACTTAGCGTGCGATATACCCTAATAAACATATATAGGATATTCGTTTGATTATTTAATATGTAATGCTATTTTAGATCTGCATAAATAAATAAACACTACAATTTTACCAAAATAATAAGTCGTCTCCTTTATCAAGAATTACTTATGTCCAAACAATATCATCTGGTTAAGAAAAAAAGTGTATATTTCACTTAAGATTTCTATGAATATTTAGCATATATTTGTCAGTATATTTTCATTAAGACATTAGACTAGCTAATGTGACATTTCGCAACGAAAACTATTCATTTTACGACTTTTTTTAATGTTTGTATCATCTTATCTGTGGCTATTTTGGTGTTTTATGTGTTTTGAGTTACCAAAATAGATATGTGAATGATATTTATGCAACGGATTTGCAATGATTTTTTTTTAATAATAGATTTATTCACTTGATAAGTGGTCATTAAAATTATTGACGGTTAACAATGTTAAACTACTAAATCGACACTATTATAAATACTGTATAGTACCCGGCATTAAATAATGCACATCGATATTTAGAACGAAACAACCAGCCAGTTCGGTTTCGTAGAGCGCTGTCGCTGTCACTATCAGTTAGTATATGACGTTTCACACGGGTTCGTCAATCTGTGCGACAGAGACAATGCCCTATGAAGCAGAATCTAGCAGATTTTCTCTAAGTCCCGATGTGTATTATTTATTGCCGCGTACTATACCAATGTTTAGTGAAATTTGACACAATTAAAGATTATGTATGGCTTCTCTTCGCAATCGACGAAAACAAACAATGTAGCTCGGGCATGATCCTGTAGAGAGCATACTCGGCTGTACTCGCCAATCGTCGTTTATTTTCGGACACTCACCTAAGGGAATCGCTGGTTGATGTATCATACGTATGTATGATGGTTTTGTCTTATGCTGCGTACTGATGATCGTGTGGACACATGGACGATGATTGTGCCGATTTTAGACGATCAACGATGATTAACGACTGAAGAGCACGCATTATACACTGAGTAACAAACGGGATAAAAACTTCGGTTCAGTCTTTAGGAATCAGGAAAATACATATTACATTATTAAGGTACTCAAACGTTTTAGCTATCGCGAACGATGTCGCGGGTTTTACTAGTACTTTATAAAACAATAAATATTTGCAAAAGATAATATATTGTCTTTTGAGCATTATTTATACGCTGTAGCCGCTGAGTCTTAAATATGTATTACAGAGAAGTACCTAAAAATTATTACCCCCGGCTGGCTGTGGTGAGTAAAAAAATTGGCCAAGACAATAGATGTAAATAAAAGGGCGATAACAATGTAGTGTTTCTGCTAATCCGCCAGATGTCGCGAAGGGAACGTGCGCGCCGGAAGTGGGACCAGATGTACTTTAAAATAGATTATAATTACTTCCGAATTATGCCCAAGGCTCGGGCTTCGGGTAAGACATATGTATAACTAAAATAAACGCCCAAAGTTTGCAGCCCCTGAGCGTAAATAACTTTTAAAAGTAGCTAAATACCGATAGTACGGGAAAGAACAAATTTTTGTTTTATATCGTTTTATTTTGACAATGGTTGACTGCCAACTGTCAGTGACCCTGCCTGCAGCTCCGCGGGTCGTGGTATCGATTCCTGCCGAAGGCCAACATTTTCTATAAACAATTTGTTGGTTCCTCGAGTCTGGGTGTATATTTGTATTTAAGTATATATTATTATATATGTATATATTTACCAATTGTCTGTCAGCCATAACACAAGTATTAAGTTACTTTTTTTTGGTGACGGACGACCGTGTAAGTGTCCCATATATTTATAGGGAGACAATTGAAATTTTAGATGAGGAAGGAAATGAGACGTGGTTTTGGGCATATCGAACGGAGTTTTTTTTTCTCAGTTTTAAGTGGTACTCTATGTAATGTTTTCTGTACCACTGCCGAGAAACGCCCAACTTGTGGCCATCCGTTATTGGATACGTCCACCGCCACCCCGCATATCGGACGCCCACCTGAAAAGCTCCCTGAGACGGTCGAGACGTCTGGTGCATCGATGCATTGATTTGAGGAAGAAGGGGCCACTTAAATAGAAGCCCATGACCCAGAGGTGGCTTACTCTTGGTTTTAGAGTTGCTGCTGGCGGGGATTGGGGAAATGTGTACAACGGTACCCCGTCCCCGCCTGTGAAATGATTCTCGCATTCGCCTTGACATTAGACTCCGAGTCCGTCCCATATATTTATTTTATATGCCAGAGTTTTATCAACTAAAGCAAAATATTATTCTATTTAGCTATCATCCATACTTATATTATAAATGCAAAAATGTGTTTGTTTGTCTTTCTCTTTATTATACAATCGGTGCAACGGGTCGATGTAATTTTTAATATGGAGATATTATATGAGCTAGTCTTTATCTCGTTACGGAAGTGGCTGCGTGCATTTATAAAGATCGCTGGATAAGAAATAAACTGGTCCGTACTAACTTTAAATGGGAAAGTCTGTCTGTTTGTTACGCTTTCACGGCCAATCGATTGTATCAAGAGTAACGAAATTTAGCACAATTAAAGCCTATACCAGCGTAAAGGATGTAAAGGGAGGAAACGAAAGTTTATTTCCGGAACAAGGCAAAAACATATACATATTACATTATAAGGGATACGCTTAACTAGTGTTTAGCACTAGTTAATCTATCAATATTTATTATAATATAAAGTTCCCAAACGCTTTCTGTCTGTATATAATCGATTTTCTCAAAATGTACTACACGGATTTTTAAGGTATTTACTAATAGGTTGTTATTATTTCGGAATTTCGTGTCGCTTTTATTGTTGGAGTTGATGTTACAGCTATCCATATTTTGTTAAAACTTTCTATAGTACTCCAGGATATTAAGTCAAATTCGGTAAGGTTATCGAATGTACGACTAAATTTATTCACGGCTATATAACAGATATTGTTTTTCTCTTCGAGTGTGAAAATCGTGACTGAGTCATCAGCACGCTCGTTACAAAGCGGTCGTTGGAAACGTGGCTTTGATTGGACTCGCTTCGGTTGTTTGACGATGGCCTCTAGCTTGATCCTAGGTTTTATGTTGACTACATACGCATAAAAATGAGCAGTTGACAAACATAGTTTTAGTTCAAATGTAATTCAAAAGTTATAATAAAATTATTTTGCTATAATCCGCGATACAGTAAATAGAAAATATATATAGTGTTAAATGTATATATGTAGTTATATGTAATCGTAAAGCGATTTTGTCGTGGAGTCTATCTCCTGATGATGCTTTGGTTGCGGGGCGAAACGATTGTTGAGTTTGTGATAGTGAACGTGTGTAGTGCTCGTGTATTGTGGTGGAAGTGATGGAGGTTGGTGCCTGTGTTTTACGAATCCTGCACGTATTGGGTATAAATACGGATAGTCCACTATACATTGAACACTATATATATTTTCTATTTACTTTATCGCGGATTATAGCAAAATAATTTTATTACTTTGTATTATGGATCTCCGCAAAGTAACGCCTAATTCTATAAATTATTCAAATGTAATTCATTTTCTGAGTAAATCATATTCAACTTGCAAACAAGATAGAGAAGTGTAAGTAAATAAGTGTTCTGACATTTAATTGTTATAGTTTTAAAAGCTTTTATCTAACTTATAACTTGTATAGATGTTCGTATGTGAAGGTGGAATCTTGCAAGTTACATTTAACTCACTTCCCAGAAATATAATTTTCGTGCATAAAGATTTACAGAATTATAAAAAAATTGGCGAGATATATAAGCATAAAGTAGGAACCGACATAAGCTTGCGGCTCCTGCTTTGCACTTTACAAAAGTAAGTAAGTCCTTTGTGGGTTTTGATATTAGATTCTACTCGTATAATAAAAAGCGTTTCATGGCTAAAGATTCCAGCTCCTTAAAATATTGGTTTTTTTTAATAGCTTTTAGTTGAACAAGTTTAAATATATATAATTTACTGATATTGATATCTATTTGGCTTATTGATTGAGGTAATAAACTGGTTTAAAAAAATATTAAAGAACCTACTCTCCTAGAAAGATGTTAAACATTGAACTTTTTTTCGTCACTTTTACAATCGCGTACGATGCGGGCTTTAGCCTCTAAGAGTAAAAAAAAATCTGTTTTAGACAGCTGTAATGTAATAGCGCTTTTGAAAATCGAACGGATCGAGCAGCTGACTGGAACAGGGTTGTCAGTTCGTAAATTAAAATTGTAGAAAGTTTTCATTTTTAGTATAATAATATCAAACACCTTTTTAAATTTCTTTCAATCAATCAATCAAATCTTTATTGCATATAATCCGTTTACAGGATGTTACAATTACAGTTTATAGTAATTACAATTTATAATAACTACAATTACAGTTTTTGATTTTAAAATTTAGAAAAGTGTCCAATTAATAAAGACTTAAAATGTATCATTATTAATTATCATTATCAAAGTTGTCTCTTGTCACACTGGAAAAATTCTTCAAGTGAATAAATAAATTTCTTGTAACCATTTTATTAATTTATTTGTGAAATATTGTGTGTGTATTGCTTTTATGTCACTAGGTAACTTATTAGAAAATTTAATAGCCATTGCATAACAGTTTTTGTTGAATAATTTCGTTTGTGGTATTTTTGTAAGGATAAGTTTATTTGGATACCGTATAGATCGGTTTTGATTTAAATCTGATCTTATTATAAAAATATGCATATTGTTTTTTACAAACTTTGAAATTTCTAAAATATACATGCAAGGAAGTGGTAAGGTTTTAAGTTTTTAAAAAATTGGCTTACAAGATTCGTACGGAGGAATATTTAATATAGCTCTAAGGCATTTTTTTTTAACTAAAAAAGCCCTATTTATATGACTTGAATTTCCCCAAATTACAAGTCCATAGCGAAGCACTGATGATACATACCCATGGTATGCTGTGAGAGCTGTATTAACACTGGCAGTTAAGGTCAGTCTACGTAGAACATAAACAAATCTATTTAATCGATTACATACATTGTTTACATGATATTTCCAAGAGCAATGTTCATCCATTTGTAAACCTAAAAATTTACATTCGGTAACCTCATTTATTTTATTTTTCATGCTTAATATTTAATTTTATTTGTTTTTTATTAAAGTCCCTAAATTGTATCAGATTTGTTTTAGTTATATTAATTTGTAAATTATTTTTGTCTAGCCATTCTATAACTGATTTTAACTGATTTAACTTTTTCTGTATTATTTCAAAGTAAATAGAAGATAGTCTTAGGCTTACAATATAAGATCAGAATACTAATAATTATTGATAATTATGTCGTATTGTTCGTAATCGAACGACTTTCCCGATTTGATTATTCATTATTTAGATCAACTACACAGTAATCAAATGTAAATGTAAATGTGAGAAATTATAATTTAAAATTCTTGCTTTGGAATATATTAATATGATAATTTATGCTATAATTTGTATATTTAGAATTGGATGTTTAGCAATTTATTTAACTAAAAACTATTTTGACACTAATGAGTCAATTCTAATTTATTGTTTTAAGATTCTACTTCATATAAAAATAGAATTTTATTTTGTTACCTTAAATAATACTTGAACGTGGGAACGGAAAAAATATAATGTGAAATTTATGTCACAATATTTAAATAAGTAGTATAATCACATTAATTTGTTCAATATTTACTCGAATGTATAGACAAAATCTTTCTCATTCTCATCACATTTAACACAAAAGATTTTTAGTGAAAAATAATTTCTAAAATACGTTTGAATTAGAAATTACCTTTAAAAACATAGTAATAATTTTTCCAACAGTTTATTAATACGAAAATTTGGAATTTCGAGTTTTACGACTTAGCCTTGTATTTTACTTACTAAGAATTAGGCTAATCTACCGAAATTAAACTGTGAGCTCAAATTACTTAATATTATTACGGTTAATAAAGATTCTAAATTTCATTATTCTGCGAAATCGCTTAATAACGTGAAAAATGTGAGTCTTCGCGTATATGAGATCATTTATATTTTAAGTAACACGGCAAACTAATTTCGAAAGTAATAACGCATAAAGTTTAAAATGCTTTTATTTCCTCTATTTTCCTTAATATTACCTTCAAAATTGGTAATATTTGGTTATTCATCTTCGTTAAAATATAATTTGTTCTTTTTTAGAAATTTTATTAAAATAATTCTTATTCTGTTGTCAGTATGGTTATTGTGCTAAACACAACACATTGTCGTTGTTCAAAACTCATTTTCCTCCTTAGTAAAAGTCTCCTCATAACAACATATGCCTACAGTATATGCTCAGTCGCAGCAGCTCAGTGTCCGCTGCTGGGAATAGTATATGATATGCATTGAGTTGGTAAACATATCCTTCTGAGTCCTTTAGAATTTTGTAAGTTTAAAGATAAGGATTATAGCCTGACCGCCACATTATCTAATCTGTTATATTATTCATCTGAATGTAATTTAATTGATTATGTGGTGGATTATATCTAAATATATTAATTACATTTATATTAATAATTCACGAAATCCATTACATTAAAATATTTCATGGAAATTTCAATATTGGTACGAATAAAATAAAAATTGTATTGTTGAGGTGGCAACCCTGATGTAGAAGCTCACACCCTAAAGATCCCGTTGCGAACAGCTGACGTCTGAAAATAAGAGTGCGAAAGATAGCGTATTTGATTCATATGAGTAGACGAGATGTAAGTCTATTCAAGTTGTTGATAAGAAATAAGCTCCTGTTATCAAAGTTCTCGAACGAATAACGCTTTTAAAGTCTTGTTTATTTTCAGTTGTATATAATATATTTTTCTTATTGACTCTTTTATACATTAACCCTCGTGTTAATCAGTATCGCACAAATACGTATTTCAATTTTAAAAAAGAACCCTAAGCACTATTAAGCTAAATTTTCGTCAAGAATTGCGCTGTCTTTAAGCGAAACCCGTACAAAAACCGTTCAGTAGATTTAGAGAAAATCTATCACATATAGGCTGAAAGCTTTTTGGGATTTTGTTTTGTAATATGTATATATAGCAGTTTTCTGTAAAAAAATTGTATAGTAATAACTACAAAAAAGTGTAGAAAGTTAACTGTGATGTATACATCACAATAGATAGATCAATAGATATTTCAAGATATGTATACGTCATACTATCTGATGCCACCAGAGATGTAGATCTATATCTCCTCCGACGTTTATTGATGACGTTAATACACCTAGGGTCTGGAGACGCAAATCCAGAGCTTTGTAACCCCAATCTTCAACAATTCTTTGTATTATATGATCCAAGCATCGCCACTTCAGCTCATGTCGCAAGTGGACCACGTCAGTATCTTTGTTTGTTATTATATATTTAAAAAAATGGTTATAAACGATAAGTCTATTAAAACAGCCGTATCGCCATCTGCCGAGTACATATTTACAAAGAAAAACATGACCAAATGTTCATAGATACGTGTACGCCATATTTTTTGATCAAAAGACGTAATAAATTCATAGAAAAAATCATATCAGCTGGCTTTAAACACCTTTTGCCGAATTATCCGTCTCTTTCTCGCATCAGCACCTTCATATCTTGCATCTCTTTTGAAAATGTCTACGTTTGATGCCAGCTGCTTATCCTTCTTATAGCTCTTTCTATTCTAATATGTGTAAACGAGAAGTATAGAACAGATGTATGGAACATTTGCCGTGGATTACATTATAATTTACTCTACTTTTAATACTGTGCTCTTAATATAGTCTGTACAACATATCAATGCTAATATAATGCATGTGAAAGTCTGTCTGCCTGTTACATTTTCACGGCGGCAATAGCTGGATCTAAAGTGAAATTATTCATTGTATTAATTAAATTTAATATTCTTATAAAAGTATATTTCTAAAATAAATGAAAATGTTAAAATTTTCCCTGGACACAACCATTAGGTCTGGAACTGGCAACATTGTGATGCTCGAAATTCAAAATTTTCGGAGCGTCTGACATTCCTAAAACAATTCTCACGATCATTAGCGCTCGTTCGGTCGTCTACTGCTACGAAATTCGAATTGTGCGTGATCTACGGTTGTAGAGATCTTGTTTTTGTAATTGCTCGTGAATTATGCCTTATGAAATGATATTCAAAATGTCATATAAATTACTAATGATATAAGATAACAACAAGTTTCGTTCTTTCCTTATTAAATGTAGTTGTAGGTGCTATGTAATTTAAAGTATGTTGAAAATTAAAGCCTCGATAACGACTATCGACGTGTAAATCAGGATTTCGCGACATTAGTCTGTGTCGCAACCAATCCGTTTTTTTTTATTAAAACTTGTTCTTATTGATATTCGCAATTTATCGCGCGCTCATATATCATTTTCGGTGAAGGAAAACATCGCTAGGAAACCTAAATTTGTGATATGCGATATAGGTGGGTCTAACCTCCTACCCCTCCCTCTAAAAAAGAAAAAAGATCTTAAATGATAAAATGAATAAAAATATGGAACATACGATATAATTAGTTATGCAATTATTTTTATTGATCTATAATTAATTACATTTGATTGTTTGAATTCTACATTAATGCTTTATTATCGAGTCCAGATATTATAATAATATCCTGACACTACTTTGTAGAATGCCATGAATATTGAATAGATATAAAACGTTAAACCCTCAAATAAATGTTCTCTTACGCAGCCTGTCTGTACTAGGAACACAGAAAGTCAGAGATTTGCGGTGAAAGGTCGCGAGGTCGTGAGATGGGACGCTTACGCCACTTTCCGGGATGGCCTGTTTGTTACGCAATGTTGCCATTTTACTCTGTCACTAAGAAACGAATATGTACTCAAAAGTAATTTTTAATTTAATTTTTTTTCTAATTTGCTTTGCTATTAATAAAAAAAAATGTTAAACATGACCATTTTTTTAGTTATTGCAAAAACAATAATATCAAACAATATTTTAAAAAAATATTTTTTCATCTACAGTTGCCCCTTTTATTTATTAAATTTTAAAATTTAAATTATTTATTAAAATATTTTATAATATATAATTATACCATTTAGAATTTATTAAACCTAGATCGATATTATAATCACCATTTGTCATAATCGGAATCATGACTAGAATTTTTGACTTCAGTATAAAACGTGTGTTCGAGCAACAGCGGTACGTAAGTTGTCATAAACTAATCTTCCATCAACTTTGAACACTTTATTGTGTATTGTGTAAATTTTTTTGAAGAAACCGTGGCGTTAAGTAGGACTACACATACACATATACATTCTAAGCCGCGGCATCTCCGTAGATCTCTAGATCATTACGTGACTGTCGTGATCCGCATAAATCTGATTACATTGCGCACGCGAACTTCGATAAGCATTTAAAAAACTTACGCTGAACAATTTGATTTGAAACAAAAGCAGTGTTAACTTTATTTCTCCATATTAAGTACCTAAATATATGTATTTTCGCTTTTGTAACCAGTCTTATCCTTAATTGTTATTTCAATTCTCTTCCGAGCCCCGAAGATGTCTAAGTGTTAAATCCAACAAAAATTTTATGTGTAAACTCATCTATATGCTCAGTGCATTAACACCATGCCGCTAGCAAATAAAAAACTTGCTTACCTAACATTTCCCACAATAATAAAGAGAAGACAAATAAAACTCTTTTGTAAAAATCATCTGGACACCAGATGTTTATGGCAACCCTTTGGAAAATTTAAAACTTCTCCGAAAACTCGAAACCGCGCGTGAGAAGACGTCAAATACAATATTACAATGTTACATTTTCTACTTTCTTAATATCTATCAGTCGTATTTGGTTGGGATAAAGTTTAAAATTGTGTGTCTACGGAGTGAATGTAATTGCTCATTTTGTTTACGAGTAGTGAATAACTAATTCTTTTGTATTATAATTGTAAAATCAGCCGCTTCCGGCAATAGAACATTGTCCATTTCACCTGGTAGAATTTTATGCGAATCTCACACAACTATTTTTTTTTATTAATCGACCTATGTACCTGTCAATATTCTGCATTCTAACATGTGAAGTATCAGCAAATTGCTTACAGGTTTAATTTTAAATTTAGATTTCCCTCCTTATATACATCTATCGAAAGCGTGTGAATGTTTTATAAGTATTTCAGTTATTGAACGGAACGCAGTCGACCGCGGGAAAAATGTTAAGGTTCATTATGGAATTTCTACAAGCTTATGTCTTCCTAGTACTTTCGTAGCAAGCGCCACACATTATTATTAAATAGCTCACAATTATTTGAAATTTATTGAAATTAGTAGTGAGCTTTTTTTATAAAATTTTAAGTCAAGTTAGGTTTTTTTATTTATTTTCTACATAAACTGAAATTAAAAAAGCAAAGCAAAGTTTAAAAAAAAGCATACACAAGTACTTTGTCAATTGTATTTAAGTTCTTGAAACAGGAATGTAAATGATCAAGTTCCTGTCAGTTTAAAAACGAACGCGTCTAGAATCCCAATCGGGAGGTCCCGAATCGAAATCGGTATCCGATGTCAAAATAAATCGATACATCGCACCGAAAGGTGAGGTTCCCACGGTCCGTGAGAGCGTCGGAGAGGGACGACCGACCTGTTCACACCTAAGAGTGAAAGAGAGTGCGAGTGTTTGTTCCAATTACGTAAACAGTTACGTCTGTCAATGAGTCGAGCAATTTTAGATACAACGTTTATGTAGTTAGAGTTTTTTTTACTCTGTGGTCAGATTGAGTTGATTATGGTTTTATGTCTATGTGAATTTTGGTGATTTTTTAAACCAAATAAACGCGAAGATATACAATCTGTAATGAAAGTGGTTTCTACTCCTGTGATATTAGTACGACAGTGTATTGGGCATATTGTACTCTATATCAAATGTGAGAAAGTTCTCTTTTCCATAATGTTTGTATTCTGGGGTTTTACGAATGAAAGAGATACTATTCTGGATATCAGTCTATAAGACATTGTTTATGTTTACGTTATGAAACTGGTTTTCATTTGATTAAGGAAACTGTGTTTCCTGAGCTGTATGAGAATATGAGGTTGAGTGAAAGTACAACATATGTAATAATAATTAATATGAATTAAAGTCTTCAACCTGATATTAATAGGTCTTAAAAACCATATTATGTTCTAATATAGTTTTTCCTGGGTTAGATCCAAACTTATGTCAGATTAAAAAAAAGGAATCCGTAAAATTTGTTGTAACTAATACGTTCCTATTACCTAACAGGACTAAATAATATAAAATCACACGATTAAATCAATAAATCATAATAAAATCAAAGTTGGCATATTTTTATTTACAATTATTAGTTAATAATATTCTAGAAATATCGTGAAATCGAAACTTTTCTTTTATAAAAACAATGTTTTTTTTGTTCAAATAACATGTAACACATCACGCTTTTTATCCGTATCCGGTTGAATAAAATACCGCTCAATTTCGAATCGCCATAGAGATAAGAATACCTTATTAGTAAAGCCAGACAACGTTTTTTTCCTTCAATCTTAACTGTACTTGATAAAAAATAATGAATCATAATGATGCTGAAAGTGAAGCTGGCCCGCATTATATAAACCTGTCGCACCGGATCTCTATCCTTAGAAATGAACCTTGAATCTTATTTGCACAGTAATCATTACAAAATATGACCTTCGCGTAAATAATTAAATATATAACGTTACTTGACAAATACTGATAATTAAAAAAAACACTATTGTGAACTCTATACCATAGAGTAATACGGAAGACTATAAAAAAAAGGTAAACTATGAAGTAAAAATATTTAAAAGATATCTGTAGAGTTAAGTTTTTTTATGTCGTATTTAAGTAAAGTAGGCAATTGATTCCAGGCCGTTTATAAATCTATGTCCTATAAAAAAAAGTGTTAATTTCAGTAGAAAATCTTTTACTGAGCGCAATAATAGTGTATGAAGCATTTGTATATCAATGGTATGAATTCAATATTTTTTTATTTAGTTTGACACATCGGTTTATTGCAAAAGATTGCTACGCATGAGTAACAACTACACATTAATTAAGGTTCTCTTTTTATGACGTAATAACGGATAATAGCTTTTAAAAATATATGGACAATAGTTTTCTATACAACTTTTATTATCTACAATTTTGTTTACAGGATGTAAATATTTTTATACGTTTAAATTCTTGGAATAAACAGTGGATTATAAAAATACGAAAAATGAACTTAAATTATTACCACCTATTATTTCTTAATATAATTTAATTTGTTACGTAATTAATATATTTGGTGCTAGTTAATTAGGTTGATTAAGTTATGTAGGTATAATTAATAGTAGTAGTGGAATTCCGCAAAGTTACGCTAAACTTTGCGGAATTCTATTTTACAAAAGTATTGATAGAATTATTTTGTTATTATTCAAAACAAACGCGGACTATAGCAAAATAAGTATACAATACTTTTTTATTAAGCAGGTATAGTGAAATACTTTAAGTTAAATATTATCAGCATTTTAGAAAGATGTATTTTTGTATTATCTGAAAAGTACTGTAGGCTTTTTGAAAATAGAAATTTTACTAGCTCGTCAGCTACCTACTTAAATGATTTATGATATTTGCATAAAAAATATATTTGTAATGTAAGCTGTATATCAATAATCCAATGCGCAATCGCATTCATTAAAAAAACCATCGGGACAGAGTAAAAATAAAACAAGTGACAACCGCGTCGTGGGATCGGATGTGGTGCCGTTATGTTTGTTTACTGGTTGTTTTTGTTTGTAATTATCTTCAGAAGCTTATTTTTTAGTCAAACTAGTGTAGTTACTCTTCATTATTTACTACGTCATATAATGAAAGTATACTTTTTACAATTCAATGAATGTTTTAAACTTTTTTTACGTAAATTCGAAATTCTTAGAATTCCCTTACTTCTGACCGAGGTGTCGTAAAAGGCGACTAAGGTAAGTCGACCCGTCGTGTGATATCCGGCTGAGTAGAATAGACCACCCTCTTTCTTACCGAGGGGTCGTGAAATACGACTAAGGTAAGTTGATGTCAGGCAGGCGGCCGGTCGTAAAATGCGTAGCCGAATCGTGTGACAACATGTTTAAAACATGTTGTGCCGACGCCACTTAAAATAGGATAAGGGCAGGAAGATGATAGTAAATGAGCGGTTATTACTTACTAAAATTTGCTGATTTATATTATAGCAGCTACATATATCCATGCAAATAGTTCATGAAGCTCAATTACTAGCCCGCCTGCAGAACAAGGTGATGATGACAAAGGCCAGTAAACCAACATTAAAAGGAATGGGTCAGTCGTCCATATGAGTTATATCGCTTAGTTATTCATTTCGGTCACTTTAATAAGTGACCGAATTCAAAATTAGGCTTAATTAATTTAGATACATCGTAATAAAAAAAACTAGTGTTCTTGCCTTTCTGAGCTATGGATCTCAAGCTCGAAAGTGTAAAAACACTTTCGAGCTTGTAGGCCCTATGCTACGCATTATTGCAATTTGCAACAATAAACTTTTTTTTAATTAGGTCACCCTATTACTAACCGTTCGATGATTTTTTTTATAATTTTAGGGAAAAAACAAAAATTAAAACCTTGCAGTGGACTGAATATTATTTTTCGTAAGTCTCCTATTTAATACCAGCAGGCCTACCGTGAACTCTTATTGCGACTCTATTGAAGACGTAAACGACGACCGCGAACCGCTTTCTTTCGTACCATGAAGTGTGAATTGCATTGCATTGTTTGAAAAGGATAACGTTGTATGAACTATAGATAACTCTGTCTCTTTTATTCGCATGTTCTTAGGACGAATTCCAAACGCTCATTTGGCAACGAATAAAAGTGCGTCTTTAAGACGTCATGGTATGAAAATTTTTACACAACAAACCACATTACAAAACAATTTAGTTTACGTCTTCAATTGAGTCGCAATAAGAGTTCACAGTAGGCCCGCAGAAGATCGTTTATATATATTTTTTTGTTTATGAATGGAGGTATATGTAATTTAAAACTACCTCCGCATGGCTGATCATTTTATATCCTCAATATGTTACTAAATACTAGAAACATAACAGTTAGAAGTAGAAGTCATTTCATCACGAGAATTCATTGTACGCGTAGTTATTATTTAAAAATAGGCTATATATCTGAACTTCATTCAACAACGCGAGATATATATTATCGTAATCATTATGTAATACTACTTAAGGTCCATTTTCACTTCACTCAATTGGACGCAAAACAATTCCCACGTTCGATGAATCATTACTGAATCAATTGTTAGGCTTGCCATTGCTCATAAAAAATATTCGGGACAATATTTTTGTAATGTATTTCCATATAATTTGCTTTGTTTAGTGATGTCATATGCATATATCTAGTTAAAAGCAAAATGGTTTCCATTTCCAGTGTGTTCGCTAAATTGCAAACCATTCACGTTCATACCACCGTAAAAACTGACGAGAGTATAACTAATATGACAGTAAACTATCACCTGTACTAATTCAGCTTATTAAATAAAATTTGCGTTATTAAGAGATTTTTATGTACACACTAGGCTAGTATTTTCACAAACATCTAAGTTTTGTAATTGTCTGAACTATTGCCCTTCATGAAAGATGAATATCTATATAATTTTTTATAATATAATTTGCGATCCAGAACAATGTTTTTATTGAGCGTGAAAGTGATAGGAAATGACCCGACAAATTGTATTGAAATGGCCTTGCAATCCGAACGAGAACCACGTTTTATTTTGGGAAAGTTAACATATGGTTTACAAAATAATAGTATTTGTTACCATATTGACATAGAATATTGTCACATTTAACGTTAGGACAGTCCTTGTCAAATCAAAGAGTATGGTGCGCGTATTGCTCGCCGGTTAGCGGTATCATTATAAAGTAAGATTCTATATTAACCAAAACCGTGTTCAAATCGGTTTTTGAACCATTACGAGATAATTTAATTTAAAATACGTATTAAGGGCCTCTTCCGCCGACGCGATAGCAGTTCAGAAATCTATCAGTTTAACGCAACTTTTCCCAGGAGTTATTCCAAGCTTTTGCCTATCTCTAATGCGCAATAATGTTGCTAGTACTATTACTATGCGTGGTGTATTCCCTGTATATATCGCGATGATGCTACCTGTTTAAATATCGTTGATATTATAACATTGCAGATATTCGGCAAAACTTACTCCTGACGCCTACAAGTCAAGCTAGCTCCACGTGGATTGTAAAGTGGAAGCTAGTCCCAATCAGTTTCCTTAATTCCCAATCTCCCCTGTTTGCGGTGCAACCTGCATATGAACCTACGAGGCTCGCACGACCGGCTAATGGCGGTATATTTCTCTCTCGGTATTTCTTGCCGACCCAAATGAAAAAAAAATGCTACAAAAGGCAGCGGAACAGGACGGACTCTCTTTGGTGAATCAGTCAAGTACTCCTTGCCGAGGTCGGAAGTTTATTACCATCGAGGATTTAAAAGACCGAAGCAACTTCGTAATTTAATGGAATTTTCCCATGAATATTGAATGACGATATTCATATCTATACTTCATTAATCATTGATTAAAGTTTGAGCTGTTTCAGACAGTTCGACATTTGCGATGCAATTTAATTGAAATATTTAATAAATAAATAAGTGCGTCTCGAGCTTCCTACAAGATACCAGAATTTTGCTCGTGAAAGCGTGACATACGTCGCTTTCATTTTTACACAGTCAACGAGTCGACGAGGATTTTGACTCCATTGTTTAGATCTTTACAATAACTAAGAATTCCTGCTAAATATCAGTAACCCTGACATATGGAATTTCTAGATAATTTTATCATACACCAGCTACTGTGGCTTCACCCGCGTCGGTATCAATGTACGACAAATGTGTATTTCAATAAATTTACATACTACCTTAATTAACCTAAATCTTTCTTAAGAGTAACACTATATTTTGGTAAAAACTGTACAATTTTTTTTTTAATAGATTTTGAGAAATTCGATCACATACAAACAATCAGCTTTTGGGACTTTGTTGTATAATAAGTATAGGCTTTCTAATAGATATATATTGATAAAAAATCCCCCCTTTTTTATAAAATTAAAATAGTTGATGAATTTGGTGTAACCCGAGTTTTGGAAATACATTTTATAATACCTTAACAATGGCCATTACTATAAGCAGTATCATAAATGTAAATATTCGAAAATAATATAGAGTTTTCGTTCCTGAACCTATCTGCTGCCCTTCATTTTTTCTTGTGCAACGTAGCTAAAAAAAATGCAACTCAAGAGTGTTATGCTGATTCCTCAATTTTACCTTCTCCAGATTTATTACAAACATACAAGCACAAGCTACTTTTGTAGACTTCAAAGAATTAATGGAAATGTAAAAAGTAATAATGAAATTATTTTACAAATAAATAGAAAATATATATAATGCTAAATGTAGAGTAGACTAAACGTTTTCATTGCCGATACATGCAGGACTCCACGACAAAATCGCAGAGCTTTGCGATTTCTATTGATGATCGATGACAGTTGCAGTGCGTAGTGCTTGTGTATTGTGGTGGCGGTGGTGGAGGTTTATGCATGTGTTTTTTGCTAATCCAGCTTGTATCGGGTATGAAAACGTATAGTCCACTCTACATTTAGCATTTTATATATTTTCTTTTTACTTCATCGCGGCATTTATCTACAGCAATATAATTTCATTATTACTTTCGTATTATGGATCTCCGCAAAGTAACGCCTAAAGTAGTAAAGTAACGGCCTGTTACAATCCTACTGCTGGGAATAGGCCTCCTCTCTCCGTTTCTGGAGAGAAGGGTTGAAGCTTAGACCTACCACGCTGCTCCAATGCGTATTGGTAGGTTACACATATCTCCAAAGATGTTTTCCTTTACCGAAAAGCGTGTGATAAATTGCAATTATCAATTAGAATTTTAATAGAAAAACTCATTGGTGCTTCTGCCCGGGTTTGAACTCGTGTTCGCCTCAAAAGAGTCGCACGGTCTCACCGCTGGACTATCAAAGCTCTGGTAACGCCTAATTCTATAAATTATTCAATTGAAATGTCTAATTAGATACAAGTACTAACTGCCTATTCAGACCTCTTTCAAAATAATATCGGCATCATCGTATCTAACAAGCAGCATTACATATTGTATAACTCACGGCCGTTCGGGGAAGGCTTGTAGCGATCTACTTGTATAATTACGCCTAATTATGTAATCGTGGGAAAGGTATCTTTAACGTGCACGCTTTTGTCTGTTTTACATACTGGTCGTTTCGTTGAAGCACTGGTATTCGTCACAAATGAGTTTTCTTGGTAAGCACCAATTGCATTTTATTCCTTTTAAAAATTTCAATGTGCTATCATCTCTAACGTCTTTCATATAGTCATGGGATAAGTGCATAAGCATCATCGAGGTTGTGAAATGTCGAAAAGTACTTGTTAAAGCCATCTTCTTTCCCATTTAGAGAAAGAAGGAAACTTAAACCCAATACGCTGCTCCACGACGGACTAGCTATTTAGAAGAAATTCTTTAGAAAAAGCAGAGCTTTTCCGAGAAGAAAAACAACGTGAGAAAACCTGCATATTTCTGGAGTATTCCTGAAATATGTGTAACCTATCAATCCGCATAGGATGAGCGTGTTAGTCCAAGACCCCAACCCTTCTCCCACAAAGAAGCTAGTAGACACATAGGCAGTCCAAAATGTGCCAAAAAGAAAATAAAGAGAAAGCAACTGAGGTTGTTTATGCCTGTCTCTCTTTTTATCTGTGACTAGATAAAGATGAAGTATACGAGTATCATCTTACTCTCATTATTTATTGTCACTCTTACTTGCACTCTCATATATTCTTACTTACTTGCCTATGCCTATTCAAGGGAATAGGCATAGGCAAGTAAGTAAGACTCTAGTATAATAACTCTATGCGTAAGTCTGTGGTCAATAAGAAAAATACTTTGTTTTAATTCACTTTTAAATTTCATAATAAATATCTTCGGGCGAGGTGATAAACATAATATACACCCAGCATCCGGAGATAACCGCGGCGGCAGGAAACGGACATGCCAAGCGCCGGTCGGTGGACGCGGGATGTGAAACCTGACCAATTCCCATACGAGTGTATAACTTGATTGGATTTGATATATCCCAGCAGATAAGTTTACATGGAGAAATTCAAGTCAGTATTAAACTGATGAGAAATCATTATAGAACAGATTCGACATAAGACATACATGTGCAAAAATTCAATTTTGAAAAATCAAAAAGGTTTTCATCATCAATAAATGTATTTTATAAAAAAGAAAATGACAAACAAATATAGTATAATTGTTATATAGTAAATAACATGATCTAAAAACTGTAGGTTAAAAAGTCGTACACCCCACACTTCTTGTCGGTCAAAGGGTATTGAAATGGTTCCCTTTCATAATCTGCGATAACAAACGATTAAGCACGAGGACGATCGTGTACAGCAGGCCTACTATGAAATCTTATTGGGACTCAATTGAAGACGTAAACGAAATTGTTTTGCTTTTTCGTACCATGACGTCTTAAAGACGCACACTTTAAGTCGTTGCCGAATGAGCGTTCGGAATTTGTCCTAAGAACATGTGAGTAAAAGAGAAAGAGAGTTATCTTTAGTTCATAAAAACGTTATTCTTTTCAAACATTTACGACCCCAATGCAATTCACGGTAATGCAGTTCATAGTAAGCCTGCAGGGCATACTCGTCTGTACTCGCCAATAGTCGTCCATGAGTCTCTAAGATCGCCTACTACTCGGGAATTGTCAGTTTTTCGGACACGCATCCAAGAGAATATAGCTATTCTCTATCACCTAGCGGTAATACATATTTTTCGTATGTATATAATCGTACGGACGATCGTGTGGACACTTGCTCGATGATCGTGCCGATTATATACGATCACACGATCAACGATCATCGCCGATAGTGAAGAGCAAGTATTAGGATTCTTCTATGGTTTTTGAAACGAATATAATATTCACTTGTAGTAAGTACCCACGACTTAGTTTGCATCGACTTCAGTGTTGTTCAATTCACGTGCTATAATTCAAAATAACCGCTCTATTCCGAGAGTATAGCAAAATCACCGGTGACGCTTTAAAAAGTAATCTTTGAATTTGAATTCGAACAGTGTGGTCACCAAAGGCTCCAATTCCTTCCTCTAAAAAGATGGAGGAGGGCTTTTCTCAGCGGTGGAATACTAACAAGTGGCTATTTTGTTGAATGAAACCAGTTTTATTTTATATTTCCTAAAAAAAGCATAATTATAATCTTTGCGGATAATTTCACTGTTGCAAACTATATAAAAAATATGAAATTTGTAAATATCCATACCCAGTAGGAACCAACGTAATTTATTAAAATTTATGTAACATCAATCTTAATATTGCTTGTGCACATTAAGAACGTTTTCATAATTGCTAAACAAAAAAATATATATTATAATGCATATATAATAAGGAATATTTACATTAAAACTTTTGTCTATTACCTAACCCGCAAGATGGGGGTTCCCGCCACAAATATATCGAAGCGGGAGTAATCTTGTCTTAAACGCGAGGGCGAACATTTGGAGCACATGTGGCGATGACCCACGGGGATTTGATATGGATTCGGCTTCATTACACTGATGTAATAAATGTACATACAGTGAATGAGTAAAATAACTACCAACGAGTGGGTTTAGTCGTGTTCATCGATACATATTACATTAAGCTCTTTGTTTTGTTTACATTTTACATAAACAATTTTTTTATCTAAAGTTTATGTAATACAAAATTGCTTACGTGGCAGTTTTTATGTTCTTTAAATCGACAAATATTCACTTCTATACACTACGTACTATTTCTAATAGAGTTTTTACTATATTATTTAAGTATTTTATTTTGTTGCTGAAGGTAATTACTACGTAGCAAAACGTAAAAAGGCACAAAACAAACTGTGGCAATATTTTTATGTTTAAACTTGTAGGAATTTTTTATCTCTTAGGATTCTCTATCGACCTACTACCACTAAATGCATCATTATGTAGACTTTATTGTAAGAAGTCTGCGAAGAGCAGACGTTTTCATTAAATGATCCTTCAAGCCGGATATTTCAAATCTGTGTCCTTTGATGGAAGTTATTATAAATCTTAGCTGGCAAGTTGATTACAGGGCTGATGCTTGAGTACAGCTACAAATGTTACTGGTTACCTAACTGTAATATTTGGACGCAGGTAGCGTACCAATCCAAGAAAAGCTTATGAGTGATCGAAGAAACTTCTTGTACTTTGTTTCTGCAATGGGGAGTACTAATATAGGATAGAAGTCGAGGAAATAAGTATGTGCAAGGCAACGTGGCGTCACCAAGCGAGGCGTGACGGACTAAAAAATCACGAAGCGTGACAACATTGCGTGCATTCACTACACTAGTCTATAACGTTCACTGCGCCTCTACTATCCTTCACAGTGGCACTTTTATCGACATCTATAAAAAATTGTTCTATAAAAAAAAGTTCGCATAGACAAACTGTGTTGAATACTTGAACTACCGATCTCGAAAGTGGTTACTAGGGCCATAGCTTGCAAAAGTTCTATGCATCAAGTATTCCCAATTTATCGATGTAATTAATGTTGATGACCTTTGTGAAACAAGAAGCAACAAGGCATTCAGTTGCTGGCAACAAATTTTAGCGTCCTCACCCTTGGGCACTAAGTACAAGAACCACACTTTCAGCCATACATAAGTCATGTGTGCAATAAACTATAGGGCATAGTGCACTTAGGAATATAAACGATTATTTAACCCACCCATGTGGCAACAAGAAAGCAAGTAATATTTTAAGAATAAGAAAGTCTTTATTTGTACAATTGCATTATTACTATTGACTTCTCCATTGTACTTATAAAACAGACCAAAAAATTTACAGATTATAGCAGTGCAACCAAGACAAATACTAATGCTTCTACAAAATATGCAAACCGATTTTCAGCTTCTCTTGTACAGTAACACAATCAAAACAAGGACAGCGCAATAAAGGAATTTTATTTGACATAAAATTTCCTTTATCATTCGTAAAATGTGTTTACGTTGAGTCATTTGGTAATGGATCCCTTTGTGCTGTCTTCCCTTAGATGGTTTCATTTTCTTTGTTATAACAGTGTGGCTATATTTAACTTGTGTAATACGAAAATTTACTTACAAGGTCACTAGGTTGAATGTGAGTTAGCTGTGTCTTTAATTTTGCGATATATGGATTTCATATTCTTAATGTGTTATATTTTATAACAATATATTGCGATTATACAAATGTAAGATACAAAAACCTTAAGTTACATCCTGCTATTTTTGTTCTTTTTACACTTTAAGGTGATAATAATAAATTGAATCACAATCCCTTCGACTTCCAATCACAGATAAAATATTATTCACTGGTTGAATGGGTCGCCTATATAGAATTTGATAAATCGTTCGGCTAAAACATTACCACTTAAAAATATTTTGCGGTCTAGTTATAAGCGAATCTAACGATATAATTTAATTGTTGTTTGAATCGTGAATGATTTTTAATCTACCGTACAAATTTTTACAGTTTACGTTCGTCACGGCCCACGGTTTCTGGACGGGTCATAGACCCGAACGTGTTCCTGAACGTGCCTGTGTTGCCCGTTCATTGGTGTGGAAACTTATATTGTTTTTTTTAGAAAAAAAAAAACACTGTCTTTACTTTTTTTATATTGACTTATTAGAGGGGTTTTGTACTTGAATTATTTTGTTCAAAAAGCTTGGATTAAATAAGACATTAAATTACTTGAAATTATTTTCAAGAGTCATTATGAAATGTTTAACGTATTTTTTGTCATTTCAATAATTTTGAATAATTTTGTTGTAATATATATTTTTTAAATTACTCTTCTCTCATTGATGTATAAGTATAGATGCGAACCCTCAAATAAGACCGCAAAAGATATTAGTTCAGTGGGTTATTTTAGGGATGACTACGGTGCCCCCGAAGGAGTTCATCTCGTTAGGGAGGCAGATGGCGCTCTTAGCACATTTCACGGTACAATTCGTTTTGAGATTCGAATAAATTGGGGCAACTGGTGAGCGTTATACAGAAACATGAAACTGGGGCTAAGCACTATCAGATAAAAAAAAGGCTGAAAATAAGTTTAACCAAAACTTAGATTATGCTAGCTATAACAGTAGTATATGTATAAATGTGGTAAGTGATGAAGGAAATGTTAGTAAAGGTACTAATTGTGTAAACTAAAAGTCAATATGTATTAATTAACTTGTCTGTGTAAATGTTAATGTCACATACGTCTGCCTCTTTGTCTCCCCTTTCTGTTTCCGACCGGCCTCCAATTAACATACAAAGAAAATATAATCGTGGTATATCAAAGTTATTTCTCTTGTTTTATTAATAACCCATCAGGTTATGGGCCCAGAAACGTTCGCACAACACGAAATAACAAATATTTTGGTAAAATTGGAAAATAAATTAAACATAACCTATACCACGAGGCGTCATACCGGCCGGTACGTATCTTTACTCTTAAGAAATTCATCATGGCTTCAACTGTTGGAATCCCAATAGAGAAATTAAAAGGGATCGAAGATTACAACAATTGGAAATTTATGATGAAGATGATTCTTATGCACGAAGACCTCTATGAATGTATAGAAACAGATGGCTGCCGTGATGAAAAGAAAAAACAAAAGGCACTAGCAAAAATCTGTCTATCAGTGGGGACATCTGCTTTACAGCATGTTCGGAATGCACATTCCCCATATGAAGCATGGATGGCACTACAAAGAGCATATGAAGATAGGGGACTATGCAGAAGGCTGGGTCTTCTGAGGGCTTTATTCAGTGTAAAGTTAAAGGAAACGGAAGGAATGCATGTATATATATCAAAAATCACAGAATTGGCACAACAGTTGTCTGACATTGGGTCACCTCTTGATGATGAGTTCATAGCAGTAATATTGCTTAGTGGATTAGTAAGTGATTTTGATCCCCTGATCATGGCTCTAGAGAATTCTAATATAAAGCTAACCAGTGAAGCTGTCAAATCGAAGTTACTTCAGGAACAACAGAGACGGGATGACAAATCTGAGCTGCCGGAGATGAATGCTTTGAGTTTGAAGAAACCTGTTAAGTGTTTTCGTTGTAAGAAGATTGGTCATTTTAAAAAGGACTGTCCTAATAATTTGTACAGCAAGGATAATAATATAAAATGGAACAAGAGGCAATCTACTTCGCATAATAAAGAGAAATCATTGCTGTCAGCTTTGTCAGTGAGCGTGCAGAGTAATGTTTGGTATGTGGACTCCGGAGCTACCAACCACATGTGCAACAATAAAGAAAACATGTTCGACTTTAAAACTATTAAGCCTATTGAGGTAAATGTAGCCAACGGAGAAAAAGTTTTGACAGAAGGTCAAGGTAAAGTGAAAATTAATCTGTCAAATGGTGTAAGGACAATAAGTAATGTTTATTACATTCCTAAGTTATCAACAAATTTATTGTCAGTCAGTGAACTATCTAGAAAAGGATATAGAATTAGTTTTAGTTCCAATGTATGTAAAATATTAGATGGTAGTGAAGTGATAGCTACTGCTTCCTGTTTCAATGGCGTATATAAATTAAATGTTATTGATAATGTTGTTAAATGTCAGGTTAAGTCAGAGAGTGCCATGAATTCAGTCAGTGATGTGTCAGGTAGTAATATTGGCATGCCAGAGGGTGCTATGGAGACAATATTGGCATCGACGGACAACAAAGTCTCTCAACAGGTTTGGCATAAAAGACTGGGGCATCTCAACAACAGAAGCATGAATCTAATGAAGAATGGATTAGTTACAGGTATGGATTTTGAAAACTCTAATTATAATTCATGTGTAGCGTGTATAAAGGGTAAAATGGTAAGAATGCCTTTTCCGAAGAAAAGTTTTAATAGATCCAAAGAGTTATTAGGGTTGGTGCATACTGATGTATGTGGTCCTATGCAAGTTCCATCACTAAGTGGTTCTCTTTACTTTGTTACTTTTATTGATGATTTTTCACGAAAAACTTTTATATATTTTATGAAAAGAAAAGATGAGGTTTTTGAAAAATTTAAATTATTTAAAGCCTTAGTAGAAAACCAGAAAGATAAGAAAATAAAAATTCTGAGGAGTGATAATGGAGGTGAATATGTTAATTGTGTTTTTCAGGAATATTTGAGGAAAAATGGAATTAAGCATCAAACTACAGTTCCACATTGCAGTCAGCAAAATGGAGTCGCTGAAAGAGCCAATAGGACAATTATGGACAAAGTACGGTGTATGCTCCAGGAGGCTGGGCTTGAAAAACATTATTGGGCTGAAGCTACAAACACAGCTATATATTTGAAAAACCTGTCACCATCAAAAGCAGTAATGGGATCTACTCCGGATGAAATATGGAATTCCAAAAAGGTAAATGTACAACATTTACGTGTTTTCGGTTGTATAGCATATGCTGTAGTTGACAATAGAAGAAAACTTGATTCAAAGAGTAAAGAATATATCTTTGTAGGATATTGTGATGACACAAAGGGCTATAGGCTGATAGATCCTACATATCCAAAGAAATGTATAAAAGCAAGACATGTAACATTCCTAGAAAATAATTTTATTAATACGAATGTGTCACATGATGATAAAACTGTAGATAAAATATTGCTTCCACATAATACTGAAAGTACTTCGCCACTGTGTCCTGTAGGGATTACAGGACAAAATGTAGAAAACTCTGATGACGGACATCTCCATAGACAAACACAGAGACTGACAGAAATTGAACGTTCACAAGATTCAGATGACTTGTCAGATGATTTGTACATTCCAGGCTGTTCAAGCATTGAGGCAGAGCATTCACAATCTGAACTTTCAGACACTTCCCTTGATAACACTGATTTATCCGTGGAGTTTGTTGGAATGGCGGGGATAACTGAAGAGAATATTCCTACAACAGTGAAGCAGGCATTAAGCAGCAGTGAAGCTGAGCAGTGGAATGAAGCAATATTATATGAGTATAACTCTTTCACCAAAAATAATTGTTGGTCTTTGGTTGATCTTCCTAAAGGTTACAAACCAGTGAAATGTAAATGGGTCTTTAGCAAGAAACGAGGGGTCAATAATGAGCTGCTTAAATATAAAGCGAGGCTTGTAGCAAAAGGTTACACACAAAAATATGGAGTAAATTATCATGAAACGTTTTCACCAGTTGTTCGATACTCAACTATAAGAATATTACTCGCTTTGGCTGCTCAGTATGATATGATGATTGAACATCTTGATGTAAAGACAGCATTTCTAAATGGAAATCTTACAGAAACTGTTTACATGGAACAACCTGAAGGTTTTATTGATAAAAATAATGAAAAGAAAGTATATAAGCTACATAAAGCAATTTATGGCTTAAAACAAGCAGCAAAAGCTTGGTATGATAAGATAAACAATGTGTTATGTAACAAATTAAATTTTAAAAGGTTGTCTTCAGAGAACTGTGTATATATTAATAATCAAGATAGTGAAATGATTATAATAGCACTATATGTTGATGATATAATATTATTTTCATTGAAAAATTCTCAGAAGAAGAATATAATCAAGAAACAGCTGATGAGTGAATTTGAAATGAAAGATTTAGGTGCTGCTAATCATATTTTGGGAATGAGAATAACAAGAACTGCTGATGGATTCACACTAGATCAGGAAAACTATATCAGAAGAATTTTGAATAAATTTAACATGTCAGATTGCAAACCAGCAAAGACACCTATGGAAGTGGGGTTGAATTACAAAAGGAAAATAATGGAAATTGTAATCATGATTATAGAAGTCTTATAGGTTACTTGATGTACTTAAGTGTATGTACGAGGCCTGATATAGCACACAGTGTGAGTTATCTTAGTCAATTCAATAATTGTTATTCTGAATGTCATTGGAAAGCTGCGAAGAGGGTATTACGCTACTTGAGGGGCACTTTAAATTATTCTCTTTTATATAAAAGAAGCACCATGGACATAAGAGGTTTTACAGATGCTGATTGGGGAGGAGATCACCTGGACCGTAGATCTTTTACAGGGTATGTCTTTAGTCTTGGTAACTGTGTAGTATCCTGGGAAAGCCGTAAACAGAGAACAGTGGCACTCTCTAGCACAGAGGCTGAGTACATGGCAATCTCTGACTCTTGTAAAGAAGCTCTATTTTTGCAAACCTTTGTTCATGAATGTACTGGTATAATTTGTAAAATTCTTTTGTATAGTGATAATCAATCTGCTCAAAAATTATGTAACAATAATGTGTCTCATTCTAGAACTAAGCACATAGATATAAGACATCATTTTGTTAGAGATTTAATAAGTAAGAAAATTGTTAATTTGAGTTATGTTTGTACTGAAGAAATGTTAGCAGATATATTCACAAAGTCATTAACAAGAGAAAAACATTTAAAGTTTGTGAACTGTTTGTATAATATAATATTGCCTTAGTTTAAGGGGTGGTGTTAGTAAAGGTACTAATTGTGTAAACTAAAAGTCAATATGTATTAATTAACTTGTCTGTGTAAATGTTAATGTCACATACGTCTGCCTCTTTGTCTCCCCTTTCTGTTTCCGACCGGCCTCCAATTAACATACAAAGAAAATATAATCGTGGTATATCAAAGTTATTTCTCTTGTTTTATTAATAACCCATCAGGAAACTTTTTCTAGTCTGTCTGACAGTTTGTCAGTGCCGTTTGCAAGGAACGTGATAGTAGATGCACCAACAGAAACCTGTAGACGATAAATAGTGATATTCGCTACATAAGTTATGATTCCGTATATCATACTATCAACGCGGTAACCAACTCTCCTGCTACGTAATATGATGATTACTGGAATTAATTGAAAAAAGCTGTCTTAGACGAGACTTAGCGGTTTAGCAGTGATATCGATGTCGTAGAACAAATATCTAGACGAGATGGTCTAGTCTTATAATAAACAGCTTAGATAGACGCGCTGAAAAAAAGATATTGGCTTGATTTCCATTCTGTTGTTAGATATTACAAACATCCAGTCTAATATTTTAAATGCGAAAGTCTCTCTGACTTTAAAGCTTTGACAACTAGCGCAATATTGATAAAATTTGGTACAATTGAAGCTTATACTGGGCTAAAATCTAGAGATAAAAATCCCGTTTATCCCCATCGCACAAAATTAAGGGTATTTCAAAATTTAAGTTGAACCGAATAAATTAGCGGATACAGTTTGCCTGTCGGAATCGGCTTCATCAGAATGACTTTTAATTGCCAAAATGGTTTTAAAACCTAGATTTTTAAATGGTATAAAGACACGAATGTTATGAATAATTTGTGAAACAAAACGTTTTTATCTTAAGTATTAAGCCATATACATTATATTTAGATAAGAATTTTCCTCGAATGTAAATGAAATAGGTATTTATGCATGATGAAATTGTTAACTAATATCTACTTAAAGCTATTCGTAGTGTTGGTTTAATGATCACATTTACTAATTTTTCAAAATTTGCAAATAGCCGACTCTCTTATTTATAACTGTTGGTACATTTTGTACTTTGGCAAGAGTGCAAAATATGGCGCCGTCTAAACTAACTATCCATCTAGTAATTAAGTACTAATTCCAATAATATATATTTATTGTCTATGCAACGCAATTTTTAAAGTCGCATCCGATTTGTATAACGTTTTCGAAACTTAATTTGTTTATCCCCCGCCTCTGTCGTAAATAGGTTCTCGTAAAATAGACGCCACCAAAACGAGTTGCTTTTATCCGTCGTCACGTCAATTCAGATTTGATCCATATTTAGTTTCGTTTAGAATATTAACTAACACGGCTTATGTATACCTATTAATAGAGGAAAGCAATCTCTGGATTGTGCCGTCCATCAACTATACTGCTGCCGCGAGACTGAAAATGATCGCATCAATAATTCTTTTATTGATTTCTTACTAAAAAACTTAGCTGAGAGAATATTTATTTGAGAGAGACAGTGAAATAACATTATGTTAATTATAAATAAGAAGTAGAATTGGATCAGTGAAGTAGGAATGCTGCGATGAATATGCGATAGTAGTTGATTCAAAAGCTAACGAGTAAACGAGTTTTAATAGCAAATATATCTATTCTAGTACCGAGCTAATGAAAAGTCTAAAAATTAAAAATTTAATAACTATTCGGAACTTTAATTTTTGCCAGAAGCAATTGCCAGCTTCTGTTGGGAATAAATAATCATAAAAGCATAAATCCATAATTATGACACAGTGTTTTGGGGTGAAAAGAAAGTGAAAGTGAAAAAATCCATTCAAGATTCTACTCCTTTTTAATAATTATTTTAAATGGGGCCACAACATGGCCTACGACGGTCATATGTCTTGCATACTTCTTAATTAATTATCTATCTATACATATTATAAAACACTGTCTACAAAAGCTGTCTTTCTGTATGTGATCGATTTTATCAAAATCTACTGAACCGATTTATTCTACGGTTTTTGCTAAAAATAAGTGCAATTTTTGAGGAAGGTTTATGTTACTAAAACATTCTGGGAAACTGTTATATAATTTTTATCGGACTTTCCATGGAAGAAGGCTGTGGAGTAATATGTAAGTTACTTTTTATCCCCGGATTCCCGCGGGGGCCGAAGTTTAATCGCAGGATAAAATTTTTATCACACTAATTTCTATATGGGCCAAGCCGCGGGCACAACTATTTTTGAATAGAGTGACTTTTTCGGATACTAAAACCACCAGGCGACACCCATATGTTGAGAATTAATGTTTTAAAGAGGTAATATAATTGAAAACAACAAGGCGCAACCAAGAAATCATTTATTCTGCCGATTTTGTTTTGACGAAATATCTTGTATATTTCGCTAACCATGTAAAGAGCGTGAAATTAAATCTTATAATTATGTAGATCTGTTTGACGTAATCCGTTGATTGTTTTTTTTCTCAACATCGCGTAACAATAATTCCGTACCAGGCGTGAATATGCTGATAAGTCGACTTATATGCTTTTATATGTTTAATCATAATAGGCATTAGGATTGCCTTATTTATTTGGTGAATATTTAAGTGAAGCCGATAAGTTCTTTATGTCGCGCCTACAAACTAGTGAATATTTGAATAACTCTTATACTTAAATCTATTTATGAGTGCCATGAAAAGTGTGCGATATAGACTTGTTAAGTAATTCACGCCTGGTACAAAATTGTTATTATTCAAAAAATTTCAATTACTAAGATGCCAAATAGCATGGCAGCCGTAAAAAAACTCTCAACGCTATATTATTTTAGATGAAAAATGTTGTGGCTTTTTGCTTTATTGGAACCATAGTTTTGTTTTTTTTTTTTTTTCGAATTGACTGTATGCTGTTAGCCCTAATGGCTTTTACAGCGTCACCGGGCGGGACGGGCGAGCGCAGAAGCATCGCCGAGGTTGCGAAATGCAGGAAGTAGAGCGCAGAAGCTCTACTAGCGTCGGGGAACGTCGTCCTATGGGTGCCTCCTGTGAGGCCGGACCACGGCTTAGGGCAACGTGTGGTGGAGGACTGATGGTGTGACTTAGATTAGTCATTGCGGAAGGGTGGCGAAAAGCCACGACCGACCGACGTCAGAAAACTGGGACCTCGTCTTCGCCAGCGAAAACGCTGTGTGTGTGTATTACGTGTATCTGTGTTGGCGATCGTTATTTGATCGTCGGGGTCATACAAGACGCTTTTTGGACGCCTATATTTTCGATGGTCGGACCTAACTGGGATGTAGGTAGAAGCAACTGAAATAAGGGAGTTCGAGTGTACCTCAGATTTCTCGAAGTAAGATTTCGAAAAACGTTTAAAGAGGTGAGTAATGGTAGGGAGATCGAGGTCTCTATGGAGGTAACGTTCCGCATGAACCACGGACACCCAGTGGCTGTCCGCATAAATCGGTTCTGAAGTCTTTGGAGCCTGAGCAATCTGACCTTTGAAACGTGCGCGAACGCAACGCTCGCATAGGACATTAAGCATAGATTTGCCGTGTGTAGAGATGTACAGTAGTACCCTGCGCTCCCTTTACAAATGAAAATAATCTTCGTGATAACAGTTTCCAAATGTCCCAGATATTTAACTATATAACTTGTTATATTTTAAAGATTTATTTATTATATCTCAAGTTTAGAATTCAAACGTAAACGGCACATTTAGCGAGGCTGGCAATGAAACAGTTTAAACCAGTATTGCCCAAAGTGGGGCGCGGGCTTTGGAAACACTTTGGGATAATTTGATTATTTGATAAATTGATAATTTGATTATTAAGGAGCTTGGGCATCTGCGACTAACCTTGTTGTAAATTCAAATGACCTTCATATCGATCGTTCCAGATACCTACACACTCCCCAAAGATGCGGCTTGTAGTAATCCCATGGGTTCGTAATAACGAGCCATTGTTGACCCACTCGAGGGTGAACACTTTGATGGGATAATAAACATTGGACTAGGGGTTGTGGTATTTGTATCCTATTAGTCATATCGATTTCATTGTGAGGTACACTAGATAAGATTAGTTTTATAAAATTTAACTATATTAATATTTTTTTGTCTCAAATACTACAAAATGCCGACGAAGTTGCAGTTGAAGTATAGCCTATTTTATTAAAATTTCAACTAATACTTAATTTTACTGCCATCTTTACTTTATCTCGTTTATAATACATATACCTAATGCAAAAACCAGATCTTTCATAAATGAATATTTTGTATATAGTCATAATGGCACTATACTTAACTATTTGAATTTCTGGTTATCAATATAGCTCTTTGTTGCATTAAAAAAAGGAAAGTTATAGTTTTCAATAACTCGTATGTTGAAAGCTCACACAAAATCAAAATCCTTATTGTCTACTGATTTGTAAAAGTATTTTCATAATATTAATTATAGTATGTGACGTCACATTACATAATACAAGGATCCATGCATCGGCGCGTGCGCATCCTGCTTTTAGATCACCCTACTAAAGGAAAACTTTTTAGTCGTAGGGTGAGCAGCGAGCGGAGAAAATTGATCACCCAACCTTTAATAATGCTAGAATTAGAATCCTAAGTATTTTGTATTGCTCCACAGTAATATGCTTGCTTTATAAATTATGTAAGGGGAAGATTCGCCCTAATCTTTTGAGAACATTGGTAACCTGTGCACCACGGGCTTAATATACTACAAAAATGTAGTGAACTATTGATACTTTCTAGATGTCTGCTTATCGGTAGCAGTATTATCAGTAAGATTCGATCAGTTGTGATATATCTGACCTGCCTGCAAAGTATGACCAATACTTGTAAAATGAAAAACTAACCATAGAACCAGCCATGCTTAATCATGCTTAACCAGCTGTAAATTTCAAAGTAGATTGAAAAATTACAAGTAACAAACTTTGATACATAAATATTCAGATAAAATATACGAAACTAATACTGGTAAGAAAAATGGCACTAAAGATGAAATAATGTTTACCAATTATCAAGTTTATTGATGAAGTGTATTTTATCTATCGACTCAATATCTGTGACATTGGAAAAGACATGCTTATAATATAATATTCTGTCGATGTCAATTGTATCATCGATACGTAGTAAGAAGTAACTTTCCTTTACAATATCTTTCTTCTTCACGTCTTTCGCTTTTTTGCCTTAAAATAAAATTTCATTCAGGCGTAAGTATAACTGTTCCCTTATTGATTTAGTATCAGAAGTTGTATTGGGAATGATGTTCTCAGGAAAGCAACAATGCGAATACGATTTTAGTGGGATATCTCTTTTGCAAGTGAATACAAAACCAACAATAACTGCTAGCGAGTTAGTATCATAACTATTTTGTAATCGTCAATCAGCGGTTAGTGCACCGTTTTAACTAGACGAACGTATGTAATGCTTAACTATTACTAAATCTAGATCAGGGTTGACGTCATAGGTGGCTAAGATTAGGCTGCGTGGCACCAGGAAGACTTGCGTGACGCAAAACTTGACATTTTGAGTGCGACGTGCGTCCAAATGCAATCTGTCTCGTTGCTTGTTGACAATTATTGTTATCCATCAGAAGATAGTGAAACATTTAATAGAACCGTCGCAACATCCTTTTCATGTCATGTAGTTGAACAAAGTGTTTTTCAAAAGAGTTCCCAAAATAACTAAAGGAGTAAAGGAGTAAAGGAGTAACTCGCCATGAGTTACTATGCTACTTCTGAGTATAGGCTTCTCTCCTTATTTGGAGAGAAGGGTTGGAAGTTAGACTCGTCACACTGCTCCAATGCCTATTGCTAGATTACACATATCCTAAGAATTCTCCTAAGATATGCAGGTTTCCTCACGATGTTTTTCTTCACGGGAAAGCGTGTGATTAATTGCAATTATCTATAAGGCACATAAGTTTTGATGAAAATATTTATGTTTATATTTTTGTGGTTACCAAAACTTAGGGTTTTTAATGTCCATCGATTCTTGGAAGTACGTGAATCTGAAAGTGATAATGTCACTTTCTCACTTTAGACTCGTAACTTGTCATGTCTGTGACTCTGCTTTTTTAACCATCACATGTATTTTTCATCAGGACATAGCATCGGACATCGGACAAGACTGTGTTGATGCACGCGGCGTGACATAACATTACATTTATCTCAATTATTTAGTGATACACTAGTATAAACGCAGCGCGTGCCTTGAATTAATTTTTGATATAAATAGTTACACGTAACTAATTGTCACTGTCATTCGGTTTGTTTTGAGCACATGGCGGAGGGTGAGGATAAAGTGAGGGCGTCATAGAATTACTTCGGAGGGGTTTACGAGTTGGGCCAAATCATTCCTTTATAGTTTAAGCTAGTTACTGTCATCCCTTGGAGATTATAAAAATATGTGAATTTGAGGCTAATCCTATGAAAGTGATATACATAGGAGAATGTCGGGTCCCTCTATAAAACCTTCTGCACTTTACTCTTCGCATTTCGCAACCTTGGCGAAGCTTCTGCTCTTGCCCGTCCCGCCTGGTGATGCTGTAAAAGTCATTAGGGCTAACAAAATACTGTCAGTTAAAAAAACTGTATGGTACAAGCCTTCTATACGCATGAATCCGATGTAAGTATTCTGCAAACCCCAGTTGCGTAATTACAATTCCCGCACCTATAACATAACCATCAACAACAATACTTTTCTCGGTTCCGATTTATTTTTAAGAATATAGCAAATATATTTACAGTTCAAGTTCTTTAATATACTATGCATCACATAAAGCTCCATTAGTCTGGTGTTACCGGAACTAAATTAAGACTGAAGTAGAAACCGCTTTGGAGCGTCGAATCAACAAGAATGAATCAATAGTACGGGAATATGATAAGAACTATTTAGGGTTAATGTATATGAAAGAAAACATGCTGTTTCCCGCATTCGATTATCAAACAAAGCCGTGAAAGTCATAATGTACTCATGCATATCATTAGTTCACCCCTCTGATCACACAAAAGGGAACCGCACGTGTTGGCTGATCAATCCACAATGGTGTTGAGTGCGGAAGTGTAACGATTGTTCGTGAAGAGTTGATAAGCGTCGTTTTACTCAAAACTAAGTGTTATAAAATCATCAGATCATATTCTGTTTCATAACTGTAAATGTTTATTTAGATCTTACTCGTCAAGCAAAATACAATATAATACATAATAGGGTCCCATTATATATTATCTTTATCATACAGTCAAAGAAAACATTGTCAATTCAAATTCGCCTATCATTGTTTATGTACAATCTGTCAATTGCCATTATTGTGGTGTACTAGTACTGTGTTGGGTCCTACCTCAAATTTCAGTTATAAAAATCGGTTTTGCCGTGAAACAATAAACAGATAGAGTATCTTAAGTATTTATAACATTTAATAATATTTAATACGCCATATGACGTATGGTTTTCCGGACCAAAACAGTCACCTTTATACAATTGTAACAATCTTTTTCTTTCCCACTGCTGGGTATAGGTCTCCTAGAGAGGAGAACTGGAGCAACGTCGTTGGTTAAACCTTGAAGGTTCGAAGGTTCCTTCAAAAAAGGAGAGCCTTTTTTGAAGGAACCTTCGAACCTTCAAGGTTTAACCAACGACGTTGCTCCAATTCGGATTGGTAAGATACACATAATCCAGGCATTTTCCAGAGACATGCATTTTCCTCACGATGTTTTCCTTCACCGAAAAGCGTGTGATGTATGTGAAAATTTCAAACATCAATTAGGCACTAAAGTTTTAATAGTAAAAGTCATATTTATATATAAATATAAAAATAAATGTTTTTCTGAATGTCCTTTATAGACTCCGAAACGGCTAGACCGACTTTAATGAAATTTTAGGACAATCTTTAGGATGACCCAATAAGGATAATATTAAAATAAAATAAATAAAAAAATTTGGTGGTGATCAGAACATTTTTTAAACTGTTTGGTTCTGTTTCGAGGGGAATTCGAAAACAGAATGAGACACAGGTGATTAATATCTGTTGAGTGGAGTGCGTTTAAGATATTTAGAAGCGTCATTAATAATTTTACTGTCAGCCTGGATGTCGGGCGCGTTTTGTAATACTCATAAAACAGTGTTTGGAAATATCAGCCTCCAGTTAGTTCAGTCAGAATTATTACTCTGAATTTACTTTCCAGACCTCTAACTATATTCATACCAAAATTCATATGAAGACGACGAACGATCATTTTTGGTTCGTCCAGCCTAACATCGTGCTTAAAAACACCTTACATAAAATTTCCCCTCCAATCCACATTATTCTTTTTTTGATCATATCCGTTTTGTTTATATCAGGTGATGCTTCTACGCTTGCTTGTCCAATCCATTAATGCTGTTGAAGTCGTTACATAAATTGATATATTGCCTGATTTATTTCAATATTTGCCACTTTGTTCAATGCATTTAGCAAAGGCATTTAATTTTAGTTAAAAGCATGTAAACATTTTGCTAATTGTTGGTTGAACATAAATCTCGATTAGACTGGTGCCATCGAAACAGGGTATCTAAGGCATTTGAATGGAATTAGATGTACTTTCAAATGCCATCGAGCATATTTGAAATTGTGAATGTCTCGGGATCTTAATGCATTGTTCGCAACGCTGTTACCACGCACTTTAACGTATATATTTATAAAAAGCTAAATTAATGTAGTAACTGCGTTAAATTTTGCCACTAATAGTGAGTTGAGATTAAATTACGCGTTGTTTAAAACAGTGATGCGAAATCAAAAGTCCGTCCGTCGTTACAACACCACCAGGAAATTGTTCTACGACTCTAATAGTGCTTCTGCTCTGCACTCACCATATTTGACTACCTAGATGAAGATTTTGTGATCCCGCTTGATAACTTTCCTAAATTTGTTAGAGCTAAGAGTATAGTGATCATTCTAACAAAAAAAAAGCTAGTAAACGTAGTGTTAAAACTGGGTGTGGCCGCCTACACAGCATATTATTTCAGCGATATCTGCCTTGCTTTAGCTCGTTAGGACAATATACTGACGCTAAAAAAACTATTTTTTTTTGTTGTTAAATATTTTGATAGTTATTAAGCTTCAAAGAGCCTAATTTCATAGATTTTTCTAGAAATCGTTTTTTATAGTACATTTACTAGGGGTACTTTTAAAGTGCCAGGTGGTCCAGGAATAGAGGGTGGAGTTTGATATTTGAGGGGGCTCACATCCGCCGGAAGCAGATCGGTGGATTACTTCTTCCGTAATACTCCGCTTTGGGGTAAATCGGATATCTAAGACGATATTAAATTTGTATATTCATATGTATATCACGGTGTCTTTTACGGAGGGTTTTTCGGAACAATGGACTTTTCTAATCTCATTGTAAATGCTTAATTGATATTGAAAATTATTGTTAATTATTCGCGTATCACAACCGGGACAGGAAGATGTAATCATCGCCCCCCAAGACTTCTTAACAATAATGGGATGAGCACAAAGAGTATATTTCCTTAATATGAAGAAAATTAGAAAAAAAAATTGGGTCCTCTCGTTAGGGTAAATGATGCGAAATAGTCGACAACTTTCAAAGTGCTTTTGAATACATAGGAGTATTAAAGAACAAAAAATTGTTGTTTATTTAAATTAGCACGTACTTAAATAATTCACTTTTAACATCTGTCAATAGTTCCAATAAACTTACTCTACCTACTTTCTCGCAAGATGTTTAGAAATAATTCGATATAACTTACCAAAATGAATTTCTAAATTAAAATGGACCCTATTTTAAAGTAATGCGCAAATGGCGGCAAGCTGCGTCACATCTGCCTGGGGCGGCCATCTTGGTTACGAGGGACCGCGGCCACTTGTGGCTTTTATTACTTTATTCTTAAGGTTCATAATTGAACAGAGTTTCATAAAATTGGGGTGAATAGGAACATGTTTTTCTTCTTTATGATTATAGAATACAGTATCTTTAGGTTATATTTATTTTTGATATTTTAAGGAAGGAAGGGAAAAAAATTATTTAAATCACCACACTTTGCAGACGAGTGATTTATTTATTTAAATAAAAGAAATAAAACTACCGATCATACCAAAAATCTAAAAGATTTGTCTGGTATGCAAGTAACAAAGTTAGTGCGATTATCATTTAGTTTTAGGATTGCGTATTGAAGCAAATGCATAGAACCTCAAAATAGCTGTATCCATCGAAAAAAAATGGAGAAGAAATGGGCTACCTATCTGTCTCTTTTTTTAGGTGTGAAAACAATGATAAATATTGGTCTCTCATCTTCCGTCGCTTATTATTTGTTAGACACTCGCACTCACAGGCCTGTCTACGGGTCCCCTACTCTTAAGGTGATATTAGTAGGCCTGAGTTGTTGCTATATTATGCATTTGCAACAACACAAATGCTGTTGGAGAGCTCTAAAATACAAAGACTTATAAAATGTCCATTGTTGCAGCGCCCCGCACGAGCTGCACGGGTGGCACGCCCAACAACCTGCCACCACTCAGCTTTCACGCGGTGCACGGCGAAAACATTCGCGTGTCTCGCGACGGCGCCACCGCACGCCGTGTCGAGTCCTTCTGCAAGGGCGTCGCCTTCAGCGCCAGGCCAGTTAGAGTTAACGAAAAGGTGAGCAACCATCATCAAGAAATTGAGACCTTCAAGAGGATCCTTTGAAATAACCAACTTTTAGCAGTTAGTATTGTTAATCTGCAGGCCTACCATGAACTCTTATTGCGACTCAATTGAAGACGTAAACGACGACCGCGAACCGTTTACGGTCTGCTGATCTCCTAAGACCGTGATTTTTTTCTGCACCTCTCTCATATAAGGTGCACAACAAACTTATGTGTGACGTTTTTAAAGTAATTTATGAAGTTAAAGGAAAGAATAGTAAATCAATAGCCTATTGATCACTGGCTTATTGATTGCTGCTATAAAGAATAGAGACAGAAAGACAGTTATATATGTTTAAAAAATATTCTCAAACTATTGCATAGACATCTTTTGTAGATTATTTGACGTTACCGATCCGGACAAAAAAGATTTTAAGAAATAAACGATTGAATTAGAGATTCTTTAAGTATTTGATGGTGTGTCGGGTAAATGCAATTAATATAATATAACCATACAAGTTTATTGAATAGTAGTGATTTGGTAGATTTGTAAAATAAATAATGTTTTGGCTTGAACTTAAAACACCACGTTTTAATCTTTAGTCATGCCATCATTTTCGAAAATTGATTTCCAGTTAAAATAAGCATTTTCAATTTCATTTTAGGTGTGCCTTCGCTTCGTTGAGATATCAAACAGTTGGAGCGGAATCATTCGCTTCGGCTTCACCAACCATGACCCGACCACCCTAGCCCATGCCCTACCAAAATACGCGTGCCCGGATCTGACGAACAAGCCTGGAAACTGGGCCAAAGCTCTAGGTGAAAGATTCTGCGAAAAAGACAATATATTGTACTATTACGTGAACTCTGCGGGAGATGTACATTTCGGTATAAATGGCGAAGATAAAGGGCTGTTTCTGACGGGAGTTGATACGCGGAGTCCTCTTTGGGCGCTTGTTGATGTGTATGGCAACTGTACGGCCGTCCAGTTTGCAGATCCTAGAGCGCCGAACCAAATTCGGAGATGTACTCAGAGCCCCGTCAACGAAGAGGACAGGCTAGTAGGCGGGATGCGTTCACTTTGCGTAGAAGACCCGCTCCCGCCGCCTAGATATCAGAACCCTCTTGTTCCACTCAGTTTACACAGGACCAGAGGACGCAACGTTAACTTTGTCAATGATAGAGGAGTTGCAGGGAGAGCTGAAGCGGAGTTCTGCCAGGGATATGTTTTCACAGCACGGCCTATGCGTCCTGGACAGACTATTGTAGTCCAAATACTTGCAACAGAGGCGGCGTATGCGGGCAGCTTGGCGATCGGTCTAACTTCATGTGACCCGGGAACTTTAAGGCAATGTGACTTGCCGGATGATGCAGAACAACTGCTCGACCGGCCTGAGTACTGGGTGGTCCGTAGAGACGCGGCCAATGGGCTGCGGAGGGGCGACGAGCTGGCCGTCACGTTGACTCTGGACGGTGAAGTACGCGTCAGCAGAAACGGCTCGAGCCCTGTGACTGTAATGCACGTGGACCACACTCTGCGGTTGTGGGCTTTCGTCGACATCTACGGGGAGACACAGAAAGTGCGGTTGCTGAGCTCGCAGACTATGCCGGCTCAAACGCCACCGCAGCAGCTGCGTGTGTTGGCCGGCCCGGCGGGTGCGGCTGGTGGCACGGTGCTGGTAGTGAGCCTGCCGCCGCAGGGGGCTGCGCCTTCAAACGCACACCAGCAAGGGCTGACGCTGGCCAGCGCGCATTATATTGAGGTCAGTTGGGTTTGATTTATTTGTTGATTTAATTAGATGTATTGACTGAATCAAATTAATTTGACTGTGTAGCAATGGATGGCCATTAATTAAAGAGGATATTGAGTGAACCATTTTTTGGTAGTAAGCACCGTTGGAAGATATTATTTATTATCGAAATTTTAAGTGATAGTGCAACCCCCTCCTCAAGATTTTGACATTGATTTTCTGAAGGTGGCCACAAATATACTCAGTGGACAAATGATATCGTACTGGCTGTAGAAGGTCGTTGAATTCTAACACCATAAAATATCTTAGAAAACCATCTTTAAGAGACCTGCTTTCGACAATGGACGTATATAGGTTCCAAATAAAAAAATAATAACTTATTGAGCGTAGCGTTATTCAACTGCTGCCGATCAAAGCACCTTAACTTTTAAATTCAGACTTACCCTATTCTACTGCCCTAATTTGAGCTGCCCCACAAATCGACTGCATTCACAAATAAAAATGAGAAAGTTCTTTTGCAAGTGAATGGTAAAACCTAAGGGAAAGAAACTCTTTTGAATTCAAAATTGATAGTAAGCTAATTTTTTCTTCTACAGCCTATCCAGACCTCATCACAGATCTGTCTCGCGGGACTTCAGCCGATCCCAGCACAATCGGCGTGCTCGCAGCCCTACCGCAGAGCAGAGCCCTGCTCCACCACTCAAAACAACTCAAATGAGCAGCTGCAACTGCCGGAGCCAGCGAGACTGGAAAGACTTCCCACTGGACTCCCCGGACGCGCGCTGCCCTCCACCAGCCATCAGATATACCCCGTAATAGAGGGTAACCTTACTGGCACGGAGTGCACCATCTGTTACGAAAACCCTATCGACAGTGTGCTGTACATGTGCGGGCATATGTGCATGTGCTATCGGTGTGCTGTGCAGCAATGGAGGGGAAAGGGAGGCGGTCAGTGCCCCCTTTGCAGGGCACAGATCAAAGACGTCATCCGCACGTACAAATCCTGAGTCCCACAAACTCAGAATATTAAGCATCCAGCGTTGCCATGCGTTGTATGGGACTATTGTATCCTAATATATACTAGTTTTATCGGGAAGAATAGTAATAGTAAACATGAAAAGGGGACTAAACACGTATACTGTCGCAAACCCAATAAACACAATGTCGTTTCCTAAGATTTAGATCTGTAGAGTTATTCCAGTACTTCCTACAACCTATTTTAGGTAGAGGTAGGGTAGTAAAAGAAAATTATCTACAAAACACCTGATTACAACCAACACATTTCGGTGCAAAGGCCTTACTAAAATTGTTAGGTTGTAGATTCTCCATCTTTATTGGACATTTTAACTTGACAGCACAACCAGCTAAGTCACAATAAAGGGGTTTTGGGAATAATCGAAAATGTAATTACAGCGCTGAAGTTAATAGTAATCAGAAAGGAGCAGGACTACTTGAAACAGCAAGTACGTAATGAGGGACAGCGACATCTAGTTTCTTTAGGGTGAAAACGTGGATGAAATTAAACTATTGTAAGGATTGTAATATGCCAAAAAAAAAAACGTTCCGATACACGTACTCGAATAATTTGACGTAACGTTATTTGTGGTCTCCAAAAAGTTTTGTATATATAGTGACTAGTGTAGGTTTATACAAAAAACCACCATTAATTATTAATTTGACTTAGGCTTAATGATTTTAAATATAATTATTTGTGGTTTAATGATGTAATTATATATTATTTGATTTTAGATATTGTACTTGATCTTTATAATTGGTCGATTTATTGATGAAATAGTTTTGTATCCGAAATCAAATAATTTTCCGACATATAAGTGCTCTAATATTATGGAATTAACGTGAAAATTAGGAATTATTGATTGTAATATATTTAACATTAGATTTAAATGATAATATATATGATAGTTTACGTTAATGGACTCGCAATTTTATGACATTGAAAATTTAAATTCTTATTTAAAAAGAATACAAGCATATGCCTCGTTTATGCTATTAAATATATAGGAAAAATATTGATTAGCTATCTGAGACATATATGTTTCATATTCTTATGAATAAGAAAATTGTTATATATGTTTTGTGTGTGTTTATTTAAATGAAAGGAATAATTGATTTTAAATGGAGAATTTAGACAGTTTAGATTCACTTAGCATATATGGAACTGCTCTAAATAAAATTTTCCATTTTGGGTTGAATCACTCATAATGATTGATTGATTTATAGAATTAATTATTTCTGCAATGTAAGTATAATTAGCTATATCGTAACTCATCTGTAATAACGTATCGAAAGTAACATTATATATCGCATGCTTGTAATAAAGGGACCCAATTTAAAAAAGTTAATTTGTGGAAAATTGAATAAAGCGTAGTGTAGTCTCTACAAAACTCGTGAGTTTTAAGGAAATAACTCCGAAAACCATGAAAAACTAACTTTGAATTCGGTCAGTTTAATACTAAGCGGGCGATATTCTATTTTTTTAGTACTAAAATTATATCTTAGTCAGAAAATATTTATTACATATGTCCTGTCAAATTTTGATGTGTTGTATTCAATCAGACTAAAGGACCTAAGTTTTTAAACTTATTCTTGTTACATAGCTTTTTGTTTGTTGTATAAACATTCAACTGAAGATTGTTGTAATCTTCATTTTTTGACTCTTATATATAAATATTGGTGCATATTGCGACCTATTTCAAAAATATAATTTTTGACTTATGTGCTTTAGTCTGCTGTATATTATTTCTATAAGTAGGAATCTATTTATAAAGACGCGAGGCTATATCGTGACAGTAGTTGTGCTAGGTACCTAAGTAAGTTAATAGCGTTCCTGAGATTAGTTTTATTGTAGGGCAACACTCAGTTCGAATGGATTGCGGGATGTGGCAACAAATATTTTATGGGGACAATATCTATAATACTTCAGTTGAGTTACGATTTTTATTTTTACGAGTGATTAGTTTTTTTCTTCTCAATTGTCAACCTCACATATCGTGTAACCCAGTGTTTTCCAACCTTTTTTGTACAATGCCCCACCTTAGCCTTCCTAAATTTATGTATAGGAACTGGCTATACGGCTATAAAATGGCAAAATAAGGGTCGCAGAAGGGCTAATCTTTGACTACTTCTCACGAAGATTATAATCAAAATTGATTAACTTTCTAAAAGTCTCATTCGCCCCTATGGCACATACATAAGTTTCACTGAAGAAACTTAAATGACAGGTTAAATTAAAATTATGCCTATTAATACTTACTGTATTTTTAAATAATTTTCGTTTTTTTTTGTTAAATTTGGAACAAAAAAATAGCATTGTATTTAGATAGCTAGAGGGTTAAAATAAGGTCAAATCCATTTTCGAATTGCCTCTGTGGGAAGTGGGCCTCACATTGGGAAACACTAGTGTAACGTAACAAGACTGACGACTGGACTTCTTCAGTTAGATGGTATGAATTGCCATATTAACAAAACTCTGTCGTCAGTTTCTATGGTAGGTCTGAGGATTGGGAGAAAATTGGAATGAACTTATTTTTGTCTCCGGAAGTGTACACGTGACTCATCCCGCTGTGCATTTTATCGTTATATTGGGGGTAGGCTGCAAAAATCCGTACGTCCACGTAAATGAATCGGTGATAGATGTAATGCATTTAATATAATTTATCTGTAATTATATTTCTCGATGCGAGGTCAAGCATGGCCAACATAGAAGTGCGTATGATTTTCATGTAGTTCATTGATAGTTATAAGTGAAAGAGGTAGCATGTTTACGAAATTACATTACTCGTTTCGCGACAAGTACGTTTGTCATCTCTGTATGATTTGATGATTCGTATTTACTGGGAGTATACTTACTAATGATCTCTCAACAAACACGTTATCATCTTTCGTTGGCCATACTTCACCGTTTTACTAGGCAGCGAGTGTTCCTATATTTTACAAATTTCCCTGCAAAACCAAACTATTACTCATAATCATTATGGACTATGAAAAGTTGCCATTACTCGATCACATCAAATAAAATTACCCAATTATATTATATTCTAATCTTTTATCATTTTCGAATAATGAAATAAGAAAACAAGATCAGATGTTTAGCTAAATTCGGCCCGTAGATGACGCGCTATGGCGCTGTGTTGCCAGGGCTAAATATCTTGTATCGAAATATATGTTGTTCCTAGAATATATCAAAATGTTTTCTGATACGCCCTAAAAGGAAATGTAGAGTAAATTCAGTGCCAAATTTAGTTTTTATTCTCCCAGAAGATCATTATTGTTAGATACTTTCCAAAGGTGATCTGTTTTATTGTACATTTATTTAGTTTTACCATAATAAAAAAAATTTTTTAACGTCATTTGTATAGTCCATATTGAGTATTGAATCGTGCTATTTAATGTGGAAAAAAAGTGAATTGATTCCTTTATTGCTCAACCTTTTTTTCTATGAACTTTAATAATGCATATCATTCTAATCTCTTAATATACATATCTTGAACTCTTAGCATTTTCGATTTTAATCATTCCTTTTTAGAATTTTTTAAAGGTGATTACCATGATTTTTGTACCAAACCTTTGCAGCCAGTTTTGTAAAGTTTTTAAGTTAATGTAATGTTTAATCCATAAGTTTATTAATTTAAAGATACATAATTGAAATATTATCGCCTGTAGTTAACGTATTTATTTCATTATTTTGTAAGACAATTTTTAAACACTTTTATGCCAAAACAGTGTGACCAGTTTAAAAATAATTGAACCAAATCGTATAAGTTGAGTTTATGTTATAAATAATATTATTTCTGATATTGGTATACGTTTAAAATAACGATATGATCATTAGTCGACAGCTTTATATGGAATCTAAAAGTTTCCTTTCAAATTATTTGGAACGTGTACCAATATTTTTTTTTATAATCTTGTGATATATTTCGCGTACTTTATTATATTTTTTATTAAATTTTTCGGTCTCTGGTGTACAGCGTTATTAGTTTCTTATCTAGTCGTTAATTTATTTTTTTGATTTAAAAAAACCTTCATTTGAATAGTTGAGAGATAAGTTTTGAATTAAAATGGTTATCAAACAGCTTGTGTTTTTATTTTATTAACCCGTTTCCAAATATACAAATTATATTAAAATAATGAAATTCAAATCATTTAATTTTCAATGATTTTATTGTGTTTACTAAATACATTTGTTATACTGTCAACACTTTATGAGAATGAGCGCCAACATTTACGACTATCAGATTGGCTCACTGTTCCTAAGTTAGAACTACTGCGGTGCTTAACTATTTGCGGTAATTGAAGTGATGACGATGGCGTTTCCTACTCCAATGAGAGTTCTCTGGATAACGTCCGAGGTGACTGCGGCGAGCTAAGTTGTTTCGTAACGTTTAGGTAATTAACGTGTACTTGAAAGTATTAACCGATTATATATAAATAAAACAGTAATTATGTTTATAATTTGTAAATTGTGTTTAGTTGTGCATAGCTTTGTCCATTAGTATGTTTTGCCAAATAGTAACCAAAGAACAATTTTGTGAAAGTTAATGGGACTGTGATAAGTATAAATACAAGGCCGCGTCGTGATATTTTAACATATATTTAATATTTACAACGTAAGTATTCAAAAAATAACAAATAGACACAACGATAAAATTCAAATATTTAGGTGGATCTGATTTACTACCGATTTGATAGCAGTATATAACACTCTGTGGCAAATAACAAACTAAACCGGGGCCTTACAAAATACATTTTCGATAAATTAAAAAAATATATATGTTTATTTTGAAAAATGTGCTACTTTTAACTAATTTATTTAATATTTGAAATTGCCGCTAAATGGGACCGTTGTTTTATTATCTGTACTTGGCGCTAGTGTCTTGTGTCAGTTTAATAAAATTTTGCGTATGTATCTTATTCCTTTACAATAAAACATAAAATCGGCTTTGGAAAACTTGTTAAATATCTGTTGCGCGTATCCGAACACAGCGTGATTTATTTTTTACAGCGTCTACTTTTGTCTTGTTATTATTAAAATAAAGCATAACCTTTTAATTCTTGATTTGCATTTATTTTACCGCAAATAATGAAATAAAGTCTTACCCGATGTGAACGCAGTGTTTTCCATCAAATTATTAAATTTGGTGACGAATTAACAGCGAAAAGGTGAGTTGTTCATTCATAACAATACGAAATTACAATTTGTAAATTAAATTAGTTCATTGTATGGAAGATTGTTGGCATGTGCTGTTATTTCGCGAGACTACTTATTCGGCTGTGTCTCCTATAAATTATCACGCCATTTTGTAGTATTGTAGTATTAAACATTAGAGATTGTTGTGCTAAAGTTTTTCATATAATTATTGTAAGTTGAAGCAGTACCGTCATTAAATTTGTTCGATAACTGTATTTTATGTGAATGCCCTGAATATGTCTTGAAACACTAGTTATTGTGTCTATTTGGTATTTTCTCACGTACGAATTTTTGTATTTTAACAAGTTTTATATGATCATGATATTGACTATGAATAAAATACCATTTCATAAATAAATAACATGTACATAAAGTAAACTATTTTAGAAGTTCGGAATATTACATAATGAGTGTATTAGACTATATTTGACTTTAAAAATAATTAAAAATAAGTATTTGTTTGCTTACATTGCAATATTGTGTATTTATTAATGAATAATATTGTATTTAAGTATTTATTTTAAATATTATATCACAAGTATTAAGTTACTTACTTTGGGAATAAAAGACCATGTGTGTAAGTATCCCATGTATTTATAAAAAATAAGTAAATGTATAAAGTCTGGACTTCATTCTAGATTTATTAGTATTTTCTAGAAAGATGAAGACTAAAAGAATGTTCTCATAAATGTGACCTGAGCATCAGCGATAGGTCTATGTTTAACAGTAGATATGTATCTATTCAGTAGTTGTATTCTTTTATTTTTAGTTACCTTTGTTGCTTAGTCTGTTTTATGGCTTTATTAATTATTTGTTGTTATTTTTAACTATTATTTGTAATATATCCTAACCGGCTAACACTTCTTCTTAACTCTCTTATATTATACAATAATATGAGAGAATTAAAATTTATAACTTTTATTGTATTAATTTATCTTTGATGTCAAATTTATTACATAAAATATGATACTTACAAGCAGAGATTCCTGATTTATTTTGTCTAGTACAAACTATACTATAGGATGATCCTACTTGGTCATACTGCTATCTTAACCCTGAAGGAAATAATATTAGCTGTTTTTAAATCTATGGATAGAATTTTTAATATGTGTAGCAATTGGGCAATCAACAACAATACATCAAGTACTAAAACCGAAATAAATTAAAAACAACACCAAAATGCACACTGACTTCTAATGTTACAAATGGTGTAGTAGATTGTGAATGAATGCTTTCTTCATTAATTAAAAAATAGATCAGAATAGTATTAGTGTAGATATAAAAGTTGTGTTATTAAAAGACTGTCACTTTCACAGATGTTCTGTGTACAAGAAGCAGAGTCCCCACACTCAGAACCTTTCAGAAATGCAGACAAAGATCCCCTCAACACACAGTCAGACTCCAGCGATGATGAACCACAGGCAAAGCGACTCAAATTCAATGGACCAGAACTCAATCTACAAGTTTACCAAATACCAGCATACACCCCAACCTTATCAATATTTCCCACCACACCCACTTCTACATTACCAAAATTCGTTAACAATCCACTTAATTTAGCAAACCCATTAGCCTTTGCAACAAGTAACCTACATGCAAATAACATAGTTAAAAGTCTTCACAGTCGATACTCATTGCCAGCTAAATTGACTATTACACCTGTAACAAAAACAGTGACAGATGGAGAAGTGGTTAGATATAAGAAAAATGGAGAGGTTGCGAAGAAAAGAGGCCCACCGAAGGGTTACAAAAGGAAACCCAAAGATATGTCACAGAGTTTCTCTAACGGAGCTTTACTACAGGTAATTCGTACATTGTTTTGTATATCCTGGTTTTATATTCATAACATAAAAGGTTGTCTATCTGTTATTACAGACTAAGACCCCAATATGTACTAATAGTATAATATGAAAGTGTGATTTCTCCTTTGTCCTAATAAAGCAACATATCAGTTCCATTTTTAGTAATTTGATATTTGAAGGGCTGTAAAATAATTTGTAGAATAAGGCCTTACCTTTGCATTTTACTATTAGACAGAATCTATGTAATCCTTAAAGTAGAGACTATTATCCGTTTTCCATACTTTATACATGCAACTATGAATATGAGATAAGGCGATGAATATGAAAACCATTGAATTTCAACCCAAATATGTAAATAAAATAAATAATCATTATAGTCTCAAAATATTTTACAAAATATTAAGTTACGATTTCTGCCTAGTTATTCTTACTAAATAAAATATTCCCAATCAGCAGCCTTCACCAACAAATCATATATTTAAAACAAAAATGGTCTTGTCCCACTACTGCACATATCCCAGGAATCTTCTAAGGATATGAAGGTTTTATTACATTATTAAGTCCTTAGATTCCAAACAAACACACATCAACACATGAACATTAAGCTCGTTATTACAATTCATCATACAATTTTTGGTGACGAAAAATTTGTCATTTAACCAGCATCTTTGCAGTTAATACTTGGTATATGTATTACTTGTCAATCATCCTTTAATGCGTGGGCTAAAGCCTCAATTCTTCTATCCATGAAAGAACAACAGGCCTACCATGAACTCTTATTGCGACTCAATTGAAGACGTAAACGAAATTGTTTTGCTTTCTCATACCATGACGTCTTTAAGACGCACACTTTTAATTCGTTGCCGAATGAGCGTTCGTTCGTCCTAAGAACATGTGAGTAAAAGAGACAGAGTTATCTATAGTTCATATAACGTTATCCTTTTCAAACATTACGACCCCAATGCAATTCACACTTCATGGTACGAAAAGAAAGCGGCTCGCGAACGTCGTTTACGTCTTCAATTGAGTCTCAATAAGAGTTCATGGTAGGCCTGCTGGTCTTCGTCTTAGCGACTAGCACTAGCAATAGCACTGGGTCGCTACTTTATGGTATTCCAGTAATTCCCAACTTTTAATATAAAAAAACTTAAATTCCCTCCTCTCGAAAACTTTGATTACCTTTATTGGAATTGCCCCCTTCGCCTCCTTTGGGACGGGGGCCCACGTTGAGAAACCCTGACGGAGTACAATCCACTCAATCGCTTAACATGTAAATCTGATTATAGACTCAAGATAATATTCTTGAGACCATAATAAGACTGACTAGAGGTAATATAAAGTGTAATATCTTTTGGGACATCACAGTTGTAACTGTACATAATGTTTCATCAACGAATTTCTTTTTGTTTGTCATGAATTATTGTGAAATACTTCGTGAATCAGTAATGTTAAGTTCATTCACCTTGGTACCATTATATAAGCGATGGGTAACATAAAAGTTATGATGTATCAATGAAAACTATTAAATAAATCAAGCTCTTGAATGTTAAAATTGATGTGAAGGGAGCAAAATCCGTTCTTATACCTTATACATACAGGATTATTAACCGCACGTGTCACAAAACATGCATAAATAAATGAATTTATTTTCCGCTTTTTGTAAAAATATTTATAATGAAACAAGTATTAGCAACCTATTGTATTGTCACCGGTTCTTAAAAAGTGTGCAAAGTTTAAAAGTAGGCAAAATTGAGTTCAAATAAGTCGGTTACATAAAAATATATCGCACACATATATTAAAGTGAGCGAATTCAAAAAAGTACTTTTATGGCAAATTGCAATAATTCGTAGCGTTAGTAGCGCTTTCAAACATCGTGAATCTAAACAGACTCATAATTTGGAAGGACAAGAAAACACTAGTATTCAAAATGAGGACTACAATGTATAGTACGCGGCAATAAATAATGCACATCGATGCTCAGAGAGAGAAGTCGGCTAGATTCTGCTTCATAGAGCATTGTCTCTGTCGCACAGACTGACGAACCCGTGTGTGACAGTGACGGCGCTCTGTGAAACCGAATTGGCCGACTGTTTTGTTCTAAGTTCTCGATGTGCATTATTCGTTGCCGGGTACTATATGTCACTTAATTAAATCTAATTTTTAACTGGTTCACTTTAATACTAAGGTTGCGATTATATATAAATTGTGATTATATAAAAATAAAGCGTGTAATATTCGTTTATAGGCACAAAATACGATTTTGACGAGTTTACTTGCCGCCAATACCACCCTCACCACCATCACCATACCACCGCCACCGGAGCCAGCACCAAGAGTGCAGCTACCACCAGGTACTTTAATATAGTATCACCTCGTATTTAGTTATTATTATTTTTTTTAATAATATATATATAATATGACGACACTTACACACACGGTCGTTCGTCCCCAAAGTAACTTAATACTTGTGTTATGACTGACAGACAACTGTTAAATATAGAAGTAAAAGTAAAGAAACGGCCTGTTACTATCCCGTTACTGGGCATAGGCCTCCTCTCCGTTTTTTGAGAGAAAGATTGGAGCGAAGACCTACCACGTTGCTCCAATGCGGATTGTTAGGTTACACATATCCCTAGAGTTCTGTAGAGATATATAGGTAGAAAAACGCGTGATAAATTTCAATTATCAATAAGACACATAAGTTTTAACAGAAAAACTCATTGGTTCCTGTTTGGGGTTTGATCCCGCCACCACCTCGAAAGAGTTCCAGGTTGTCACCGCTGGGCTATCTCAGCTTTAAAATGACCAAGGAACCGGTAAATATATACTTTAATAATTTCATGTACATACTTAATTATACTTACATACTTAAATACATACGCCCAGAGTCGAAGAACTAACAAATTTTTTGTTAGAAATTATTAGCTCTGGGCGGGAATCGAACCATAAATAAACGATAAATGATAAATAAAGAATAAGTTCAATGTACATCTTTATGTAATCGTTACACCACACTTCCAGGTACAGAACTAGTAGAACTACAGTTGGATCCCGAAGACTGGTTCCCTGCGGAGCCCTATCGGATGGTGTTCAGCAGGAAAAAGAATCCCAAGTGGAAAAATTTCCCCTTCAGATGTGAGCACTGCTTTAAGGTAATAACAACAAATATTATTAAATATCAACTAGATCTAGAGGCTAATCGTTTAACTCAGACTTCGCCTGTGGGGTACTAAGGCACGGAGGAATGAGAAAGGGGACTTAGGTGCGAGGTCACCTTTTATAAATCACACTAGAGACGCTCGCCGCTCGCACCTACCTCGAATTCTGTATGTTTCGGGTATGAAAACGGATTCTCATACATTTGGCAATATATATTCTATTCATTTTATCGGCGATTATAGCAATATAATTTTATTATTACTTTTGTAATATGGATCTCCGCAAAGTGACACCTAATAATAATAATATTCTTTATTGTACACCAAAAGTAATAAACAAAAAAAATACAAGAAGTTTGGTACAGTAGGCGGCCTTATCGCTAAAGAGCGATCTCTTCCAGGCAACCTTAGGGGAGAGAACTTAATATTTATAATGTTAATGGTAGGGGTGCACAAACTACAAATACAAAGTTTATAAATTGTATACGATGACACAATAAGGAAAGACAAAAAGTGAGATTAAAAAAAAACAGAAAGTAATGTTAACATATTAGGTAAAAGAAATAAAAATCGATAAAATTAAGAGAGATTAGATAAAACTGAATTATGTAGTTAAGTAGTATTGTTTGACCTTAGTTTTGAAAATAGAAAGAGTAGGAAATTTTCTTATATCAAGGGGAAGTGTATTCCATAAAAGTACAGCTTTGACAGTGAAAGAATTTCCATAAGAAGAAGTAGAGTAATTCTATAGATTATATAATAATTAAGTAAAAATCAATTCTTATATCCCAAGCCAGTCTACTGCCCTAAAGGCCGAGTTAACAAAGTACTTAACGCAGGGCTACCGTGTGGTGTCGACGTTGGTGAGCCACTGCTCGGAGCGGCATGGCTCAGCGCCCCGCGAGCTGACCATCCCCTGCCCTTGCTGCCCGCACGTTTCCCTACGCCGCAAGCATCACAAGAAGCACCTAGAATCGCACGCGGGCCGCCGCCACAGGATCTTCTGCATGTACTGCCTGCCCCCTGGTGAGTAATTCACCAATTCAATCTTATTAACCTAGCTGTGATAGCCTAGCGGTGAGAAAGCTGTGATAGCCTAGCGGTGAGACCGTGCGACTCTTTAGAGACGACATAGGTTCAAACCCCGGGCAGGCACCAATGAGTTTTTCTATTAAAACTTATGTGTCTAATTGATAATTGCAATTTATCACACGCTTTTCGGTGAAGGAAAACATCGTGAGGAAACCTGCATATCTCTAGAGAATTCTAGGGATATGTGTAACCTGCCAATCCGCAATGGAGCAGCGTGGTAGGTCTTAACTCCAATCCTTCTCTCCAAAAACGGAGAGAAGAGGCCTTAGCCCAGCAGTGGGCATAGTAACAGGCTGTTACTTTACTTTTAACCTAGCTATCTCTCCACGGCTTTTACCCTCAACTTTGATTGCATGAACAGTCTTTGAATAAACAGTACTTTCTGTCATTCTCATCATCATCCTCCTGCCCTTATCTCACTCTAAGTGGAGTCGGCACAACGTATTAAAAACATGTTCTCACATCATTTGGCTACTCATTTTACGACCGGCCGCCTGCCTGACGTCAACTTAAATTAGTCGTATTTTACGAACCCTCGGTAAGAAAGAGGGTGGTCTATTCTACTCAATTGGATACCAAACGGTGGGTCAACCTTAATCGCCTTTTTCGACACCTCGGTAAGAAATGGCGGTGTTCTATACTACTCAGCTGGATACCACACGGCGGGTCGACTTACCTTAGTCACCTTTTACGACACCTCGGTAAGAAATGAGGAGGTTTTTATTATATATTAAAATAGTTCAGTTAAATTTATACAATAAACGAAAACCGAAATACATAAAAACTTCCTTAAAACAACTCTTTTGACTTAGCCACACAACGTGATACAGAACCTTCTTTAAGAAGATAATGAATATTGTGAAAACTCAATATCTTGGAATTTCATAAAAAACTCCATTATGCATATAACATTTAGTATAATAATTTATTGTATTTCTTTTAAAAGTGATAATAAGTTTAAACTCAAGAGGTAAATGTTCTATATGAGGTTTGCATATAAGATAGAGGAAACAGATCAGAAATAATCTAATATGTACTTGATTAATGAATGAAATATTTTTTTATATGCAAATAACCTAGAAATGTTTTATTTACAGTTGACTCAAAGGAGCCCTATGTGAAAGAGTCTGTCAAATACCCTTTCGACAAGTTCCCACAGTATTGGTACGCCTCTGAGGAGTCTCTTCGGCTGCATAAAAAGAGGAAACACCCGTACGCCGCCATGTTCAACTACAACTGGTTCTGTTCGTGGGGCGACTACTCTCCAAACAGCTAAAGATGGTATAAATTATCTACTAGTTTGGCTGGCAATAGTAGATTATTGTGATAAAATTCTACCATAATTACTGAACTAAATATTAAATAGAACAGAATAGTATGCTAGTATTAACCTAATGGAATTTACCACAGACCTAATTAATACCTTTACCTGATAACAAAACATAGCGTTCTAAAAAGTTAACAATTACAATACACAAAATTAACTTATAACAAATATATGAACATCTATTGCAACGTAACATTTAAATTATTCATTTAATTTTATTTATAATAAGAAAGTAGTAATTTGCACGTGAGTTTTCTAAATACTTTACTGCTATATTATGAACATAATATTTTTGACTTTTTGGTTGTGTGGTAGAATTTTTCCACAAATAATAAAATATTCCTACCATTAAAGGAAATTAAGATGGGGCTTGATAAATAATAAATGGTAGCCTTTTTCACTCATGATAAAAATGAATTTCTATTGTACAGACTGTCCGTATTATCACAATAATTGTATAAAAGTGAGATTATACCAGTTTTTTGATACAATATTTTTAAGGCCAGTAGTTTTTAATCAAACGCCTGATAGTATAGTATTTTTGGATGTTATTTATAATCGTGTGGCAACAATTAGCCTTATAAGTACTTATGATTAGCTTTAGAACAGAAACCGGCGTATGTGCTGCAATACAAATGAGAATGTCTACTAAATGGTAGAATTTGAAACAATATTGTATATGTATATATTTTTGTAATAGTTTTAAATGTGAATCAATAGAAAATCGTGCCTTTATATTTATGTGAGGAAGTATGAATTCTGACATTCCAACGTGATTGAAGTGGTTGATATTTAGACTTTTTTTTAATGAATTTTAAGTTAACATTATATCAAAGCCTAGACACAGTACTGAGCAAAACATGTATAAGCTCATTTGGGATGTATAGATTTTGTCTTGAAAACAACTTAATGACAGCTTAACTTCTACTTCTCTTTTCAGACAGACTTTCCAAAAAAAATATTTTTTTTTACTTTTACGTAATATGAAATTTGAGTCTTCATAAAGGCAATTTTAGGTTTTTTTAATAAATAGCATTTACTACAGAATTTTCTCTTTAGAGACCTGATCTAAATAATATATTACTCTACAATAATCGAAATATCATTATTTTCCGAAAAGTAAAGTACTAACTATAGAATTATGAATAAAAAGTTCTAAAGCGGTTTTTAGACTGTTGTATATTTAATCAATTTAACGCCGATGTGAAGAGATTTTAACTTTTAAAACGTAATTAAGCTAACTTTTAAGTGTGTGTGTATATATTTATTGCGAACTGAATGTGTGACACGACTATGGTATATATCGTTTTTTGAGAACCGTATAGTAGAAGGACGACAATTGAGTATTTAAAGTGAAAATGTATGTATATTTTGGCACGTGTCATTTTTAATATGCGTTAGGAAAAAGAAGGGAGGAATAGAGCAGGAAGGAAAAGGATTAGTTTCTTTTTTCTTCCAAATGTAAAAAAAGTGTAGGACTTGAGTAATGGTTTTAAGTTGTATATATTAATCCATTGCTATTTATTACTATTTTTAGGGATAACTCTACCGTGCATCACAAATTAAAAAATAGAGAAAGTATGTTTATTTGACGTTTTGGTGTATGTATAAAGTACTGATTCGTCAACAGCTAAAGGAAACATATATCGCACGCTTAATATTGAATTGACCAAATTCATAATTAGGCTTAATTCGGTTTGATCCTTACTTCAATGCCATCTATGAAATCACGCTATGAACTATAAAAAAATCTAGTGTTTTTTTCTTTTGGTTATGGGTCCCTTAAATACTCACGAGTTTTAAAGACGCTTTATTGCAATTTGCCACACAACAATTTTTTTTGATTCGGACTCTTTAATACTAAACGTGTAATATGTATTAGCATATAACAAACAATATTAACACAGTGGTCCATGTGTTTAGTGGAATAAGTTTGCAGGTACGGCCCACCAATTAATCTGATCTGTGATGATGTAAAATAGCCAACATCGTTTTCAGTTTGAAACTAATCGATACTATTTTTTAGGATCCGGCACGAAGGACCAATTTTATGCATGATATATCTTTATTGTTTTTAGTTCATATTCGGTCAGTTTAAATAGTATTCGAAATTGACTATCAAAAAATTCCATTTGAAAGATGCAATGAGGACGATACTATATTCTTTCCACGCAGATTTAAATCTGCTTTATGCCTTCGATTGTTAATCAATAGTAATAAAGGGCATATCCGAGCCAATAGTTATTGAGTAGGGTAGAGGTAAGATTTCAATTAATAAAATGAAATGAACAATTGAATCTTTTTCGGGTTTTTCAAGAAGGCGCCTCGAGCACAGCGTGTTACGTGTCGCACGTTCAGTTATGCACCTTCGAACAGACGTACAAATCAGTATACCAGTATTTTTTATATGAATATTTGATGCATTTAGTAAGTTTTTAGTGTATTATTCGTAGTACGTGCTCTACTAAGAATTTAGTTTGATGACATAAAGGACCGAATTTCATATATATTTTTAAACTCTTGTACTCTTTATATACCACAGGAGTTACTACTTGTACTTTTGTTAATATCGGCTCTATTTCGCAATTTATTTGATATTATACATTTTACGTTTGATCAATGCAACACTAGATATGGCAACTTCTTTCATTGGGTTTAAAAGTATTAACTATAAGTTTTTACCTATCATCAAACTAAACTAATGTAGAGCTTACAATTGTCATATTAAAATTACGACCGTTCATTCCAATGGATACCTCTACAGTCTACTTAAATTTCCTCGACATAAGTACTATGATTAAGACAAAGTCTTGAAAGTATCCAGAGTAATCATATTTGGGACGTTCAACAATACTCGACTGTAATACTGTTGGCAACATTAAAAACGTAGTAAAAGTAATAAAAATAACTAATTTTATAGAATAAGATGTCTTTTCACTCATTACAAGTTATCTCTTCCAGTTAATTTGACATTCGAGTTGATTTGGACAAAGAGTTAAACTGGAGGGTGTTCACCATTAAACGCCTATGTTTATTTTATTATGATTCAAGTGCATTTAGAACGATATTAAGTACAGTTGACGAATGTTTGAGACTTAAAAGCTCATCCAACAAAAGCGTAATTGGTACTTTAACAATAAATAAATCAACTATTTCAAACGATACCAATTTAATTCAAATTCAAATTCAAAATATTCTTTATTCAAAGTAAAGTAAAGTAAAGTAACAGCCTGTTACTATGCCCACTGCTGGGCTACGGCCTCCTCTCTCCGTTATTGGAGAGAAGGATTGGAGCTAAGACCTACCACGCTGCTCCAATGCGGATTGGTAGGTTACACATATCCCTAAAATTCTCTAGAGATATGCAGGTTTCCTCACGATGTTTTCCTTCACCGAAAAGCGTGTGATAAATTGCAATTATCAATAAGACACATAAGTTTTAATAGAAAACTCATTGGTGCCTGCCCGGGGTTTGAACCTATGTCGTCTCTAGAGAGCCGCACGGTCTCACCGCTAGGCTATCACAGCTACATGTAAACATGTAAACAAGTGCTTTTGAATCGTCAACTACTGCTGGTTCGGAAAGCTGTTCCTACCGAGAAGAACCAGCAAGAAACTCGGCGGTTGCTCTTTTCAAACAATAATTCTTATCACTAGTTATATATAGGTATTAATGTCTTGTACAGGGTTGAAGAGAAGCTATATCCACGCATTCTTATCTTCTAGGTAATCTTCAATTGTATAATAGGCTTTCTGAATTAGCCTTTTTTAAATAGTATTTTTAAACTGCTGTAATGGTAAAGTTAAAGTAGATTGTGGAATTTTATTATAGAATCTTATACCCAAACCCACAAACGAATTACGAACTTTTGCAAGGCGCAAAGCAGGAACCGCAAGCTTATGTCGGTTCCTACTTTGTCTATCATTGCTCTAACACACTTTCCCGTGTTCGATAAGTTTTAATAAACAAGTTCTGGTCGTAGATATAATGCAAGAAACCAATTCGAGTAAAAAAAAATGTCTTCTGTTGGAATGAACGATCGTATGGAATTCACTGTAAACCAAATCCGTTCAGTATTATTGTATAAGACTTAATTAATTTTTATCAAATAGACACGACTCCATTCAGAAGTGACCAATTGTACATAATTTTAGTTTTTAGAATATAATTGACGGAGCCTGCGGCGCAATGCGCAGTCATTGCGCAACGTCTTAGCAAACTTAGAATAAGATGTTTTGCTTGAAACTACTATTCTAACTTCGAGTGAGATTGCGAAAGTCTTAAAGCAATATTAGCGACTTTTGTGAACAGTCGGGAAGCTTACTAGTTATGCGAAACACCAAGCAATGTTGCATTTATAATTTGGAGGATTAAGTGTTTCTTTATAAATAAGAATTAATTTCTGATTAAATAGAGAGCTTCGTAATACCCAGTTTCGTTGACAGGTGGCTTTCAGTTTTCGAGTAATACTTATGATGTTTAAGCATAGAGTTATTCTACTAGGTAAGCCAGTAATTTAGAGTGTCGCAACAAATAATGATATAGGGAAGATGAAAAAGAGATATAATAAGTCATTTCACTAGCTTTTAAACGCAACTTCGTTCGTGTGGACTGCAGTCTTAATATTTGAGTAAACCGTAACATTTAAATTAACAAAGCAGGCTAACCTTAAAAGCTTAACATAACTTTTAGAGGGGAACAATTTTATAGTACGTGATTTTTTAATAACTTTCACCGCACTTTAGCGCACGCGAGGAAAGCATTAAATTTTGCCGTTTTCGCAATATTTTTTATTGCTGCTCCTCTCCTATTCATCTTAGCTTGATGTTATATAGTCTATATAGTCTTCCTTGATGGACTATCCTATACTCAAAGAATTTTTCAACTCTTCAGCTTTATATATTCATATAGATGGACACATTTTACACTGGCATCCTATTCTTATATAATATATTTATGTGTTTAAATGATATTACAATGACTTATGCGCAGAAACTATAACGGAACTACTTTGCTAAAATCCGCACGGGTTAAGCAAATGCATGCAAAGCCAATGTGTATGAAGCAGGCAAAATTCACGTACCCTATACAAATGCAGGACAAATAACCACATGTATCCCAAGACGCCTCCACCAGCAACAAAGTACACAAGCAATACACACAACCACCACCAAAATCTCGACGATCGTTTCGCCCCGAAACCGAAGCATCATCAGGAAGATAGGCTCCTCGACAAAATCGCAATGCATAAGGGCTATAAATGGGCCTTTTATGCCTGCCTCATCTGTTTTATGTTTCATCTATATTCCAACATCTTTATGCTAGATGCAAAGCGGGCTTTAGTTCGTTATCGTTCCTTTTTAAAAGCTTTTATTTAACTTGCCGTGTATAGTACCCGGCAATCTTGCAAAAAAATCTTGCAAGCTAAATTTGACCCCCTTCCGGTGTACGATTTAGTTGAAATTTTACATACTAGTCCAGTCCCGATGATAATACATGTTTATAATAAGCATGACATGATGATGCTCACAGAATTGGCTCAAGACGAGGAAACTCCTCAACGGTTAACTGTAGGGACATGAAATTTTGTTAATAGAAAGCTATTAAGGTTTTTAACCTGATTGCTTTAATACCTTTTAAAAGAATCCGTTTCTGTCCTATATTATAACTAACTATTAATTAACGTCATCAGTCATCGTATTTCAATTTATTTAGATGGCAAAATTCATATAAATTTTTCAAAGATTCTTGTCTTAAGAAATAATTTTAGAATACTTGATATATACTATGTAATTTTTTTTCAATCTATATCATAAATTTGACTGAATTTCGAAACTTACTGGTTATAACAAAATTTTGATGTATTATCCGCATTATCCAGTTCTAAGGTAATCTTTTTTTGTTTGTCCTCGTATTCATGAAAAAAAGGAAAATTCTCTTTAAACATTGATAACTGTATTGAAACTATCTAAAGTATTTTACCCAAATAATAAATTGTTTTTAAATTATTCATAATACTCTGTAATAATGAACAATTTGATGAAATGAATTTTGTATTTTTTATTTTGTAAATAAACTTTTTTTGTAACATGAAGACTTTTTTTCGCATCACAAATCTTCGTTAAACATCTTTCTGTTGAATACTGTGATTGGAAAAGGAAATTCAATACTTTTGGTTTATCTTCTCGTTACCTTATCTATGGATAAACCTTGCTGTATTGCATATATCGGACGACTAGTATTAAAGTGATAGTTTAGACTCTGTTTTAAAAAAGGAATATAATTGTCAAATTGTCAATTTGATTGTCATTTGTCATTGTGCTCATAGTAATCTATTTTTGTGCTGCTATTGTTAATTCTGTTTCGATATACGTGTAAAAGTAAAATGGCGTATGATTAAAATAAAAGTGTTTTTAATGGTGAGATCAACCAATGACCTAATTCGAAATTAGGCTAAGTTTGACCGTAATCTTTATTTCAATATCATCCATAACATTACGGTGCGCACTATTTTAAAAACTAGTGTTTTCTTGCTCTTCCAAGTTATGGATCGCTATAACACGAGTTTTGAAGGCGCTACGCTACGCTTTATAGCAATTTGCTACAACAACTTTTTTTGAATTCGGTCACTTTAATATTATACTAAGCGTTCGATATGAATTCGAAACTAATTTTCTTATCTAAACAGAAGTGCCCTCCTCTGCCAGTCGATCGAGCGATTTATCGATTCAGCATACTTCATTCGGCATACACTTTATAATAAAATATATATATCAATTTAATAATTTTATTAAAAACTTAAATTGACGAACATTAGAATTAAAGATCAAATTAATATCTAAATAATTTGTTGAAGATACGAAGATAATATTAACCAGATCGCATCCGAATATATGATATCGAATAGAGACGACCGATCGTGTTACCTCATTCATACATTTTAGTATTTGCCACCCAATTTGTCAATATTATTATTTAGGCTTATTATATTTATTATATATTATTATTATATATATTATATTATAGGCTTATGTTATTTGATATTTTTGTTAATAAAATGTTATCCATAGTTCGAGATGATCTCTACGGAAGAGACGCCTAAAATAGGTATGACATTTAAAAAAAAGCTAGCAACACCTACGACAAACAGTAATTATTCATTACCATAATATATGTGCCTACAAATCAATAAACAAAATAATTACAACCGTATGGCGACACTTAATTTAATAACATATTACGAATTCAATATATTTTTTTACTGTCTTTTAATGATAGTTCATCAAAAGTGAATTAAATGCAGATCATGACACTTAAATACTAGGTATTGTATTTATTGACTACTTTCAATAAAAAAAAACTGTTACTGATATACTTATTGTGACTTCGTAAAACATTAGTGTACATTAACTTTAGTTACTATTAGTTATGTTACTAATTGAAATCTTTTTTTGTGTAGTATATATTCAATACAATCGCATAGACGAAAGTTCTAAATCACCACGCATATAAGCTTAAATTTATACAATGTATCATAAAAATGGAAATTAATTAAAAAAGAAACGTCTATATAATAAAAAAGTAATACCGAAAGTATATAATTTTTGTATCGCACATATGTCGATAAAGGGCTAAGCCTTCTTTCCGACCATTGTAAAATATCATATTTTTTACATTCTTCTATACTTTATTATCTTCTCATGCCATATAATAAACATCTGCAGATAATAATTTACTTAATAAATATCATCTTAAGGCCGGTGAATACTACAAATTTTATTTGATTAGTATAAGTTTCCTTTTTAAAACCTATTTAAGTTTCTGGTTCAAGTTAAATTGAAGTTTACTTTTACAAAGAGTAAATTAACACTATTGAGGGTTAGATAATAGCATTATTTCCAAAAAGTAGGAAATTTATAAATTGACGAGTCAAAAATATTTGTATAGATATATAAGTTTATAAGATCATTTTTTTTTAATTTACATAATTTATGCGCGAGTACTCTTCCTTTTATATAATTTGAATATAAAGATAAATGAATTTAAAAGACTCGGGAGGTTACTTAGATTCAAATCGTATCATCTAAGTAAAAAAACAGTATTTTTTTAATGCGGCGATTCCCCGTGCCTTTTGTGTGGGCTAAGTCGTGGCTGCTTGCTTGGCAGCGTTCGCGGCGGCCACGGCAGCGGCCTTCTTTTTAACCGCCAAAGCCGTCCGCTGCTTCGCCTGGATCTGCTTTTTCTGGCTCTTGGATAGTTTGCGCTTTTTATTCTCGACAGCTGCTGCTGCAGAAGCAAATGATACGTTGTAAAAATTACCCTTGAACTATAATTAAACTACTTCGGTGCCTTAGCACCTTACACATAAAGACTTAAATACAGACACGCAGCGCCGCCGCACTCGGTTTGCAACAGTCTATTAGCAACGCAAGCAACGCACGCGCCCCTGCATTAATAGTTTTAGTCGAATTAGTTTAAAGCAGCATAGTATTAAAAATCATTTATCATTAGGGTTATAATAAGTTTGAAGGAAACGATTCTTCTCCTTACAACTACTTTGTTAATTCTGTTCGACTGGTACCTGTTTGTTTGTTATCTCTTTATTGCACAAATTGACATTAATATGAAAATGATTTTAAAAAACACAACAATGTGCAACACATTAGTTAAGAAAGTGTGGTAGGCGCCTTTCCTGTGCAGCAAACGCTCCAGTACCCTCACCCATCTGATTCGACCTAATATTTCATTATAGTGAAAGCAGTAATAATTGTCGTATAAAAGATTACCATGATAAAACCACATTTTTACTAATTTTGTTAAAATTTCCTTATTTTCTGTCCTTCCGGGTCGTGCTCCTTAACAGGCAGCGCCCATTCACAACGGGGAGATACTTTACTCCAATGTTCCTTACCGGCGAGCACTTGCCGGCTGGATGCGGTTCGCGCAAGCTCGCCGAGCGTGTTGGCGAGCGCTGCGCCGAGCCGCCCGCAATCGGAGCGCGAAGTGGCGTGCGCGCGCAACGCAAGTGTTGCCAGCCTGGGACACAAAGAATGTTGCAAGTTTTGAAGTAACAATTTAGCAAATTAAAATATAATAAATGCAATGCAGAATGAAAATCTTTACAATAAAATACATTCGTAAATAACACAACGTAATCCTACTCGTTATACGTATACGTATATCATAAAAATTTACACAATAACTGTAGTATTCAGACTGACAAAATTAGAACTACTACGTACTTCTGCAGTAGGCCATATACTTGAAAGTGGAAGCCCCAATAATAAGAAGAAACATAATTCGTCAATATTAATACGGACAGATACACTCTCACATACACGTGTTTATTAAATACACACGGTTTTCATAATTTCGTATATTAATTATTCTAGTTCCAAACATAGACTAATAACATAAATTACTCTCTACATGTCTCTCTGTACTCTGATACAAATTGTTGTATCAGAGTACAGAGAGACATGTAGCGCCATTAAGTTGCTATTAAATTTTAACTTACAAACATATTGATGTTTGTAAGTTAAAATTTAATAAGAAATAAAGAAACAGGTAATCAATGGGCCTGCGGAAAAAATAAACTAGGGCCCCAAATAAAATATTTAAAATTGTTTGTTGTGTAATTTTCGTGTTCCAAATTCGACCTACTCCAGTTTTGTAGCACTCCATAGTCGTCGTGAAACGTATAGTCGGTAAAGAAATGTAATTGGTTTAAAAAACATGCTTTATTGTGCGTAAATCATAAAATTAATTTACTTAGCGCCATTAAGTTGCTATTGATAAAGGAAGAACTTTTTCATTGTTCAATATATTGTTTGTAAGACACTGTCCGAGGGCAACCTGAGTTTGGGGGTCCAGGGCACTGCCCTTTCCAACCCTCCGGTAGCTACGCTACTGAACCAAGACAAATATAAAATTAATAAAATATAATGATAAATTGTATTTATGTTGTAATTACTGCTCACCTGCCGGCAAGGTCCTGCTGGTCAGTGTCGAGATCACACGCCGGCGCCGTCGCATTCTTCTTGCTGCCCACCATCTGAGACCAACGCAACTGGTACCACGAATCAAGATTACTTGAATTTATGACTTAAAGTAAATTGTCATTATAATCGAGCTTATGCATTGTGAGCTTTATTTATGTAAAGTGACTTAAAATTTGTTCGTAATGTCTATTGTATTTTAATCATAGAGTTCCAATTCGCTTGACGCTAATCATCCTGAACATTCACGTTCTTTACGAATCATGTTCCATATCCCTGCCAACTGCACTAGCGATCCGTGACTAATCGAGATGTAGAATCCTCTCGGACGATTGGCTTACTATATAAGCGGCCGTATCGCTAGCCGAGGAGGGCTGTGAGTACGATACGGCCCACCACAGCGCGTCGCTTTAAGCCGAGGTCTGGCCTCACAGGAGGCACCCTTAAGGCGACGCTCCGAGGATGCTGCGAGCCTCGCTCGAGACTCGCTCTCCCAGTTTACACCCCCGGCGATGCTTCCCACTCTCTCGGTGACGCTGTAAGAGCCATTAGGGCTAACAGCATTAGTTAGTGTCCGAAAAAAAAAAGCCGAGGGGATTCAGTTGCCAGGTATTTATATCCAAATCGTCGAACCTCTATATGTAACAACATAAAGCTCATTTTCCCTAACACTATGAAACACACAAACATTTAAAATAAAGTTCTCAAAAATGCTTCACTCGATTGTTACGCGAGGTAACATCTTTCTTAGTATTTTTTTTTAGTATAAAAATATTTCTTATATTTCCAATTTAATGCTACATTCCCAGAGAAAATAATACAACACACCTTTATAGGCTGCGGACAAATGCCGAACATGTACCTCTCGATGATTTGCTTGAGCTCATCTGCGAACAGCAGACCGGGCGCGTCGTTCTGAAAACCGTATTATATATTAAATTAACTTAATTGACCATATCGAATATAGTGTAAGAAGAATGTCTGCAACATTTCAGTCGGTGCAAGTAATTGGTGTAAAAGGGAAAGTGCAGTAAGTATATGAGTACCACCGTGAATGTTGTTCAGCCACTCGGTAAGTTACGCCATTTAAAGAAGATATCTGTTTCAATCGTTAACTTCATGCTACTATGCTATGAAACTGTTGTAAGTAACAATGAAGATAATGTTCTCTGTGGTAATTTCTTAAGATTACCATTCAGGTGATTTGTAATAATGATAATACATTGGTTAAATACAGAGAAGAGAGCATACAGAAGTTTTATTACCGCTATAGAAACGATTACACAAAATATGTCCTATGATTATTTCCTAATCCGTCATAATATATTTACAGGCGTGTTTGTAACTATGTTGTTTGAATCAATTTTTTTTTATTAGCGTATAATTTGTACACAAAATATAATCAAGTGGATATAATATTCAAATTCACATTCAAAATATTCTTTATTCAAGTAAACTTGTAAACAAATGCTTTTGAATCTTCAACTCTACTGCTGGTTCGAAAAGCCATTCCTACCGAGAAGAGCCTGTAAGAAAATCAGCGGAAAACTGCTCTTTTCAAAACATTATTATTATTACTAGTTTAAACATTGCTGTCTTGTACAGGGTCGGAGAGTAGAACCACGCATTCTTATCATCTAAGTAATCCTCAACAGTATAAGTAAGCTTTCTGTATCAGCCTCCCTTTAACACTGTTTTTTAACTACTGTAATGGCAAAGCTAAAATTGATTGCGGAATAATATCTTGCAGGATACTCGATGACTCCATTCCAGCTTCGCACATACTAGTTTTTCCAGATGCTCATAAACTGACCGCTGGAATGGCGCCAACGAAATTGATAATATAAATAAATTCACAAGTGCTTCGCAAACGAGAAAGCAATTTAGATATCCGAAATGATAAAATAGAACCGGCTCATGCGCTGAAGTTAACGCCAGATTGGAATATGACTAATAAATGTTTACATTAATGTTGGAAAGAAAAATGAGTTTTCAAACACTCATTCAAACTCTTCATTCGACATGTCAGATAAATTTCAACAGGGAGTTATAACATCGCAGACGTGGTATAAAAAGCTGTGATAGCCTAACCGTGAGATCGTGCGACTCGAGAGGGTTTAAACCTCGGACAGGCACTAATGAGTTTTTCTATTAAAACTTATGTTTCTAATTGATAATTGCAATTTATCACACGCTTTTCGGTGAAAGAAAATATCGTGAGGAAACCTACATATCTTTAGAGAATTCTGGGGATATGTGTAACCTAGCAATACGCATTGACGCAGAGTGGTAGGTTTTAGCTTCAACCCTTCTATCCAGAAACGGCCTATGTTACTTTAAGATGTGGTATTTTAGCAACATCTATATTTTATAAGTTACATTTTTAAAATTTTAAACTTCGGACAAATAGCTGAAACAATAGAACGTTTTCTAGTTATTATTTAAACGGGATTTTCGAGTTACATTTTTTAATTTTATGAATTTAACGGCACAAGAAAATATTTCATTAAAGAATAGAGAATGTCGACCTAAAATCAACGAAGTGGAAATAATTACATCTTTTTTGGATAATGAATAATCGATTTTTTCTTATATAACATAAAAACAAATTCGCAGAGGAGATAACTTCCAAATTAGGTTAATAATGAACGATAATTAAGTCAATAAATAAACAAAATGGATTTTTTTGTTAATTATTTTATTCTATTTTCTTTCAAATTTATTTTTATAAAAGACAAAGGTAAGATAAATTAATTTAATATGAAAGTGGATGGATATGCGACTAGAGGCAGGTCTAAAAAGAGATGGTTGATGGAGATGTGTGAATTAAATGTTCAGATATGAATATATCTGAAAAAGTGTAATTTTAAGTTGAGATTATTTTTTATTATTTTGATGAACATATTTTTTGTTTCGTGGTTTTTTAAATGTAACGGCATAGGAAATAGTTTAATTAAAGAATAGATTATATATTTTCAGTAGGTATTTTGTGTTTGTATTTAGTTTTAGTTTAAGTCATGTTTGGCACAATACGATTGTACATAGTCATTATAGTATCTTAATATAAAATTAATGTTACATTCACTGGTAAACCATAGTAAAAGCAGCGGCCTGTTACAATCCCACTGCTGGGAATAGGCCTCCTCTCTCCGTTTCTGGAGAGAAGGGTTGGAGCTAAGACCTACCACGCTGCTCCAATGCGGATTGGTAGGTTACATATATCTCCGGAATTCTCTAGAGATATGCAGGTTTCCTCACGATGTTTTCCTTCACCGAAAAGCGTGTGATAAAGTGCAATTATCAATTAGACACATGAGTCTTAATAGAAAAACTCATTGGTGCCTGCCCAGGTTTGAACTCGTCTTCCCCTCGAAAGAGTCGCACGGTCTCACCGCTGGGCTACCACAGCTTAAACCATAATAAATAATATGAAAATAAAAATAGCAAATTTTTTTTTATAGAGGATAAACCCCGTGGATAACATATCAGTTCCCGGTATACAGTGTTTTACAAAAATACTGTTGTTGAAAATAAACCGAATTAAGTCGATCGAGATGGAAATGTAAATAAATCTACGTAAAAATAAACCTGTTACAAGTCGATATGAGCGTCTATATTTACTACACCCACGCAGTACTGCCGCGGGCTATGGTCGGACGTGAGACACGAGTGGACGTCAGGGAACACCCTGCGTAATCAGATTTATTACTGGCAAATACCCGCACATTCTTGCAAATACCGTGGTATTATGTCCTGGATCATCTCCTGATGCTACTTTGGTTACGGACCGGAATGATTGTTGAGATTGTGGTAATGAATGTATGCAGTCCTAATAGTGGAATGTAGTGTTGGTGGAGGTTTGTAGTGATATGAAATGAGGAAGAGAAAGAAATTAGATCACGTTTTAATAAACCGTTTTTATAAATATATAATCGTAAATCTGAAATTAGAAGGACCGAAATAGCATAAAGTTAAGAGAATTTGAATAATTTAAAATGTTTCTTAAAGTTAAGTAACATTTGAATAATTTATAGAAGTAGGCAGTGCCATAGAGAAAAAATTATGATAGGATTATTTTAGACATTACACTAAGACGTTTTGTTTGCTTTATAACCCGTTTGTTAAAAAATCTATGTACTTAATGCTGACTAAGTGTAGGAATCAGAAACCATTCATATACCTTATCTGAAATGTATAAGGTTAAGAGTTAGTTAGAGCGGTATCACAAAAAACTAACAGCACACTACACAAGCACTTCACACATTCATGATGGCAATCTGGATTGTTTCGCCTCGTAACCGAATTATCGACAAGAGATAGGCTCCGCGACAAAATGGAAAAGCAAAAAAACTGGAGTCTATCGTCTGATGCTGCTTCGGTTACAGAGCGAAACGATCGTTGAAATTGTCGTTGTGAATGTGTGAAGTAATTGTGTAATGTGTTTTTAACGTTCTGTAATACGGCGGTAACTAATCCTTAACCTTATACATTTCAGATAAGGTATGTGAACGGTTTCTGCTTCCTAAACTTAGCATTAAGTAGTACGCGTCAATAAATAATGCACATCGAGAGAGACTAGATTCTGCTTCATAGAGCATAGGCTCTGTTGCATAGACTGATGAACCCGTGTAAAACGTCACATACTAACTGATTGACAGTGACAGCGCTCTACGAAACCGAACTGTCCGACTGTTTCGTTCTAAACATCAATGTGCATTATTTAATGCCTTCATTCTTCTTCTTTCTAATACTTTCAATATGTACATTGTAGTCTTTGCCGGGTACTATACATAGATTTTATGAGCCAACACGGATTATACCAAAATAATTCCTTCATAACTTTAAATAACATTAGAATAGTATCTATTATAACCGTTATTAAACTTAATTAATTATTAAACTGAGATATTAAGAAACACTCAACAATTTTGAGACGGGGGATTTCATTGTGATTGTATCAACATTTATGGGACAAAGATTCAACAAAAATCTTCGTCGTTTAGCGATAGCGTGCATCTGACATTCGTAAATATGGCGAGCGTTCTGGATATTGACGCACGTTTTACGTCGAAAGGGAAATTTACAACTTGTACGCTTGTTGTATATTATCTAACGAGTATAATCTTGGCGAGACATTAAAATAAGCAAACAGATCTTACTCATACGAGATTTACGATCATTAGCGCGATTGTTTAAAAAAAACCTGTGGATGCGAGTGTTGTTAGATATACGAAAATAATCTACAAAAGTTCGCGAATGCGTTTGATTATGTTTTTTAATATCTTGGCAGTATGCGACAACCGATTATTAATTCCGTATGTACGTCTGTAATCATCCTTGGGAGTTATTTTAATATTTTATAATAGAAGACGTTTTTAGAGGAACTCTGCTATACACTAGAAATAATGTTCTTTTTATTTGGCTTACAGTACTAAATCTAAACTTAAGAAGTAAAATAAAGTGGAATAATTTATTATGAATCAATAATCTAACCCCGTTTACTGCCCTTCGAATACCGCACATATAGCTTTTGGCTCATCGGAATTCCCCAAGCACCGGTAATGTTAAAACTTATGGTGTTAAATTTTTATTTATTCTTCGGTGTGACTTTGCGGAAACAGTACAAAAGTAATAATAAAATTATTTTATACTAAATATACTATGGAGGTTTGTAGCGCATATGTTTTTGCAAATACTACATGTATCAGGTATAAAATCAGATAGTGCACTGTACATTTACCATTATATATATTTTCTATTTACTTTCACATAAAAAATCTTTTAAATAGAAAAAACAATTCTGAAACTGAAAGTGTTACCGTTCTACCAAAAAAACATTCTTGGCTGCTTATACTGAGCAGTAACGATGAAGAAATTCCATAAATTAAGTTTGCGTGAGATAAAAATATATGTATATATTTTTACTTTGTGTTAAATTTATTACATACATTTATATTTTTAATAAAAAATATTATTTTTTGAGTCGAATGAAAAATGTAATATTTGTTATCAATAAGTTTTTATAACATAACCCCCATTTTAATACTAGCCCTGGGTCACACATAACGCGGCATTTTCTAGGAATTTAACTAACGTGTTATAGCAGGACTACCAGTACACACAGTATGTATACAATATGTCCCTTATCATGCTTTGTAGAAATCGTGTTATAGGAGGGTTACTTGTACTACTTTACCTAAGATATGACTCTAAAAATCATGCATGTTTAATCATATATATATATATATATATATATATATATATATATATATCGTTATATATGTTTATAATGCATAGATGTATGTTATATTTTCCCATAAACAATTTATTGGTTCTTCGAGCCTGGGTGTGTATTTGTATTTAAGTATGTATCTAAAATTATATATGTATATATCTACCAGTTGTCTATCGCCCATAACATATGTATTAAGTTACTTACTTTGGGGATAGACGACCGAGTGTGTAAGTGTCCCATATATTTATTTATTTATTTATTAAGTGATGCCCGTTATTAAACAACGGATCTAATAGTTATAACAATTTAAATTGCGAGATTGCTGTTGCAAAAGAAAACTGGTCAAGTTCCGTATAAGACTTGAAGTATTCCATTCATAGAAAGAATGAGCTTACCTGATCTACGCAATAAGCGGTTTAGGTTTAAGTTATATATCAACGAAAAAGGTAAGTAAAGTAACGGCCGTTAACCATTGCTGGGCCTCGTTACTTCTTTTTTTGGAGACAAGGATTAGAGCTAAGTCCCACAACAGCATTGAAAATGCTGCAAATGTCGTAACGATGATTTCTTTCACCGAAAGGCGTGTGATAAATTGCAATTAAGGAAATTATGACAAGTTTTAACAAAAAACTCAGTGGTGCCTGCCTTGGACTTGAACTTATGACTCTCTCTTCTCTTCAACTATCTTTCTTCAGCATCATATACGTTAGTTATCAGCAGTATATAAAAAAAAATTACCTTCGAAACTTTAATTTCAGCACTATTATTACTTTTTTCTTCGGAAGTCTTCCCTCTTACAGTGGCACAGAAAAGCAACATCAAAGTTATGATAAACAGTTTACCACCAAAAAGTTTAATTGCCGTTGTTTGCATTTTCATTACAAAATAAATATTTCTTTATAGGTATATAATCTTTGTTATCTATGTAACTTTTTTTCAAACAAAATTTAATATGAATCCCAAATGGAATTACGCGAAAATACAACAAAAAAAGTGCTAATTGTTTTTACATTATTTTATATTGTAAAAAATAAAACTCGCAAGTTAATTGTTAAAAATTAATATCAGTAAAAAGTTTCTGTTAATTTAACACTCCATTATCCACATAAAGTATTTAAAAAGTTATAAGCGTGTATTTTAAAGATGGGCGCTATCTGTCAAACCGTCATGACGGACTCCAGAGAACTGGGAGCTGGATAAACTCGCGACCACCGCACGATATTTTTGGATTTTATCGACGCTATATTCGAAGATATTAAAGCTTGCGTCAATAAATGATCTTGTACATGTACTAATTTATAAATTTGAAGAACTTTTTACTTTAAAAAACGACTAGATTACAAGCAATATAACAGAACTAACTACTTTGCTATAATCCGCACGGGTTAAGTGAATGCATGCAAAGCCAATGTGTATGAAGTAGGCAAAATCTACGCACCTTATACGTGCAGGACCAGCCACCACATGCACCCCAAGGCGCAATTCACCAGCAACAACGAACACAAAAGCAGCACACACACCCACCACCACAATCTCGACGATCGTTTCGCCCCGAAACCGAAGCATCATCAGGAGGATAGGAGGATGCTTCGGTTTCGGGGCGAAACGATCGTCGAGATTGTGGTGGTGGGTGTGTGTGCTGCTTTTGTGTTCGTTGTTGCTGGTGAATTGCGCCTTGGGGTGCATGTGGTGGCTGGTCCTGCATGTATAAGGTGCGTAGATTTTGCCTGCTTCATACACATTGGCTTTGCATGCATTCACTTAACCCGTGCGGATTATAGCAAAGTAGTTAGTTCTGTTATATTGCTTGTAATATGGAATTCCGCAAAGTAACGCCTGCTTCCATAAATCAACGACTAGATTATTTAAGACGTATATTAAAGATGGCGGATGTAATAAATGGCCAGGTTTTATTACGTAATTATGAATTTAACGAAAGACTGTTTTTTAGCGATAAATTATTAAAGAATGAAAAAATTTAACTGTATAAATTTACGAAACACCGTGCATCTTAATATTTTGCTAAAGTCGAAAGCAAAAAATTACACATCGCGCATGTGGTGCAGTAAGGAGCAGAGGATTTATATTTATTTATTTATTATCCACCCTTGGTTTTTTTTTTTTCGAATGTGTCTTATGCTGTTAGCCCTAATGGCTTTTACAGCGTCACCGGTGGGATGGGCGAGCGCAGAAGCTTCGCCGGGTAAAATTGATAAGAAGCGAGTGTTTTTTAGGCACTCGTAACTTATTGGGAGCGTCGCCTTAAGGGTGTCTCCTGCGAGACCGAACCTCGGCTTAAAGCGGCGCGTTTTGGAGGACTGTATCTAACACATTGACTTTGAAGAAGTCTGCATCACGGCGGCCGCGGCAGAGGGCTGCGGCCGCTTGACACAAGCAAGCGGGGACCTCGTCTTCGCCGGCGAAGACGCTGTTTGTGTGTATATCTTGTTGGATGCTGTAATAGCATCGTCGGGGTCGTTGAGGACGCTCTTAGGGCGCCTGTGAAATCGGTTGGGGAAGTTAAACACCTTATAGTTGGACGCGGCTGCTATAAGGGGGTTTGGATGTGTGGACGCTATCTCGAAGTAAGTCTTCGAGAATCGTTTGAAAAGATCGGCTATCGTGGGAAGGTCGAGATCTCTATGGAGATTCACGTTGCGCACGAACCACGGACAGCCAGTGGCTGTACGCATGAATCGATTTTCCACCCTTGGATTGCATCATCTAACGTTATCGTTAAATTTCGGACGTCAACGTATATTGTCTGCGACAAGCTAAAGTTTAGTTGCACCAGGTTTCGTTAAGTAAAATGACGTCATTATTCAACGTTGACCTTTACCGCTGAACACGGGACGGGTAACGTTAATGTAAAATGGTACAATCAAATATCTTTTGTCCGTTATCTTGAAGTTTTTAGTTTGTCATTTTTTGAAGTTTTTGAAGTGCGAATTTATACTGTGTTTATAAATTTATAATCAGTCCTTTTGTAATTACTTTAATTATGTCTTTGCTATCTTGTGGGAAACAAGTAGTTCAGACACGGACGAGGAAAGCCACATAAAAAAAAATTACCCACACTAATTTTAGAGGCAAAAATCTATTATTGTACTGGCAGCCTATATAAATTTAACGTTAACAAATTATGGTGCAAGGCCTTTTGATGAGTGACGATTAAATTTCGTTATTGTAATAGTTACCTTAATGAATTACATTAGCCAGAATTTTGCTGCAATCCACCCTAAGTGTAATACGCCCGGTATAAATCCCTAAGATAGTCGTTGAAATACCTTAGATACATTCTAATCGTAGCGCAGAAACGTTAATGAAGTTCTATAGCTTACCTAGGTATCGTTTCCTAATTCTTCACTGATGAATATTCGAAAACTGAAACCCTAAAGCGCTGTATACCACATATGTAGCAGTTCAGTGGAGCCAGAATTTTCTATTTCAATAAAGACTAGGGTGGGGTGAAGGTTGTTACGCATTACCTACATAAATTGTATAAGACCCGATAATTTGAGAGTAGTAACGTCGCTTGGGGTCTACTCCTTAATTTCCACTAATTGTAAGAATCATATTTTGTTTATAATAGTAACAATACATATGGAAGAGTAGGCTAGTGCATAGTGCATTCTGTATTCAGCTATACAGATGTATACAGATTTTTCTAAAACTATGAATGTCTGTGATAATTTCGTCTAATACAATACAGTGTTTTATTATATGAACATATTGCGTCAATGAACGAATGAGAAACTGTAATGAGTCACATACATTGAGGATAATTATTTTTACATAATTTATTCAAAGCCCTGCAGATACAGTGGGCGGACAGACGGCCTGACGCCATGTTGTGAAATATTTGTGTCGACTACATAGAGAAAAATAAGATATAATATTTTATTTTAGGTATTTTTTCTATGGGAGAAGTTATCTTGGAGTGCGAGTGGGTATCAGTATAGAATGAATTTGTAATTGCCTTTCTTCGTTGTAATAACATGCTTTCAATCCGTTAGCGATAATTGTAAATAAATTTATTATAAAAAATTATTATCTGTTATATATTGATTAAACTTATCTATATACAATTTATATAAATCATATTTATGTTTACTAACGTGACGTCTTTGTGTTGTCGTAGATTAACAAGTATATATACAACTGTAAGTTTTACATAAATCTCCATCGTGTAATCTCCATGCTACGCAATATAAAAATAAAATAAATAATACGCAATAAAAAAAATGATCCCATTTATAAATTAATTCAACTGTCAATCGGCTGACTTTTTCTGCTGGCTTTTATTATATGAATAGTTCAACTGCAAGATCCACTGAAAAATAACTTATAAACCTATCCCTTTTTTTTCGAACTGACTGTATGCTGTTAGCCCTAATGGCTTTTACAGCGTCACCGGGCGGGACGGGCGAGCGCAGAAGCATCGCCGAGGTTGCGAAATGCAGGGAGTAGAGCGCAGAAGCTCTACTTAAGTCGGGGAACGTCGTCCTAAGGGTGCCTCCTGTGAGGCCGGACCACGGCTTAGGGCGACGTGTAGTGGAGGACTGATGGTGTGACTTAGATTAGTCATTGGGGCGTCGGAAGGGTGGCGAAAAGCCACGACCGACCGACGTCAGAAAACTGGGACCTCGTCTTCGCCGGCGAAGACGCTGTGTGTGTGTATTACGTGTATCTGTGTTGGCGATCGTTATTTGATCGTCGGGGTCATACAAGACGCTTTTTGGACGCCTATATTTTCGATGATCGGACCTAACTGGGATGTAGGTAGAAGCAACTGAAATAAGGGGGTTCGAGTGTACCTCAGATTTCTCGAAGTAAGATTTCGAAAAACGTTTAAAGAGGTGAGTAATGGTAGGGAGATCGAGGTCTCTATGGAGGTCAACGTTCCGCATGAACCACGGACACCCAGTGGCTGTCCGCATAAATCGGTTCTGAAGTCTTTGGAGCCTGAGCAATCTGACCTTTGAAACGTGCGCGAACGCAACGCTCGCATAGGACATTATTGGTCTTATGCAAGTTTTGTAGAGTGTCACTTTGTTGCGAAGCGACATCTTACTTTTCTTGCATAACATCGGATAAAGTCGTCCCATGACATACGCAGCCTTATTGCAGACTATGTGTATGTGCTCGTGGAAGGTCATGGAAGGTTGAAAGGTGACACCTAGGTACTTGACTTTCTGTTGCCAGTGAATCGGTGTATTGTAAAGGGATATTTCCGTAGGTGTGTCTATGTGAGATCGAAAGCGATTACCGATAAAGTGCATGGCTGCACTTTTATCCGGGTTAACCTATCCCTAAAATCGTTCTTAACGATAGGAAAAATTATTTTAAACCATTAACCACATGTAACGACGGCCCCTGAGTGTTAATGTTGTGTATTTCTAACTCCGCCCGTTCAGTTCGGAGGTCGGCGTGTCGAATGTATCGTTAAATCATGCGCGCTGTACACAGTATTGACGTTTTAATTGCGCGCGCGCACTGATTTACTGCACCGACTATTTCGGAAAGTGCTAGTACTGGCGGACATTAGACGGTGTTTCTTCTTAGATATTTTGAATATATTTTAGGGGTTATTAATGATAGAAAGATGCTTGTACGTTTTAGCTTTAATCGTTCGTATAAAAGAGCTATGTTCATCCGTTACAGGTTAATGAAAATTAAATTCTAAATTGTGTCAATTCGTAAAGGACTAATAACGTTAATTATTTTGGCTGCGTTCACAATAGATACCACCTATTGAGTTTATGGTCCTACTTTTATATTAATTGATGAACGCTCCCTTATGTTTTACAATATGTAAAATCCGGATCGAAGGACCGGTTTTTTCGTTTGATATGTTCTGAAGACAAAATACATGATTTTATACAGATATTGTCACGTCTTTAAACCAGCTTTGTAATAAGTAGACAAAAAGTTTATGCACCTTCTTAATATTTACGATTTTTAACGTCGTGAAGAAATCTGCATAACTCAGGAGAATTTCGCGGATATGTAGAATCTATAGGCATTATAAACTTTAAATTAGCGTAAAGGTTTTAAGCTCCAATGACTCTCCTTAACGAAGGTGGGTCACGATAGCCAATAAATAAACTTTGTAGTTTGTAATCAATAGCTATTTAAATAATTTATAGAATTAGGCGTTACTTTGCGGAGATCCATAGTACAAAAGTAATAATAAAATTATTTTGCTATAATTCGCGATACAGTCCACGACAATCTATCTCCTGATGATGCTTCGGTTGCGGGGCGAAACGATTGTTGAGTTTGTGATAGTGAACGTGTGTAGTGTTTGTTTGGTGGCTGTGGTGAAGGTTTGTGTATGTGTTTTTACGAATCCTGCATGTATCGGGTAGGAAAAAATGGATAGTCCACTATACATTTAACATTATATATATTTTCTATTTACTGTATTGCGGATTATACCAAAATAATTTTATTATAATTTTGAATAGTTGTTTAATTCAACTTGATAACTGAAAAACTGACACAGACTATAATTTACAGTTCTCTTTGCGACACTGCTACATATAGATTATTAAACATAAATACAATAAAATAAGGCCTTTTTAAAAGTAACCATTTCATATGACTTTAAAATATTCACTCCCAGTCAATATGTATTAAAACTCAGGTCGCTAGTGCCGTTCTCTCCTTACCACGTTCCATAAGACGTATTTGTAATTTTCTCAAGTCAATATAATGTTCCATTGGCGCTCAAGATCTTTATGGGACGTTACCATCAAAGTGTTCTATCGTTTTAACACGATTTTGTTATTATTGAACGCTGGTTTTTAAGCGGATAGTGTTTTCGGCGCTAAACAGGTGTATGTTGTAAAACTGAATAGTTAAATTTACAAAGAATAAATGTGCCTGCGCCTGTGCGTAGTATTACACAGATTGTTTAAAAATGATCACGAGCAAGACGAAATTCACGTCCAAATCACTTGTTCAGCTCTATCCGCTCATCGTTAACAGCATTACAATCCAAATTGTAGAAGAATCTAACTCAGATGGGCGGCGTTCGGGAAGTTACGCGAGACGTTCCTGAACCCAAAATACCCCAGTGCCTGAAGACCAAAATCTTCAAATAGTGGATCGTGTTCGTCGACTATGGATCTCATAAGAAAACTAAGTCAGCAGGCGACGGAGCGAGCTAAGCAAACACTCCTTAGTAAAAAAAACGTTAAAGCTCAGTCTTAGACTAGTCTTAAGTGTTTGACCGTCCATGGTTCGACACAGATCTCGTCAAAAGATTTCCACAATAGATAATCTGCTTTCACTTATTGCATATTGCTTGTTTCAAGTTACCTCCCAAGGTTATGCTAAAGAACGTTAAAATGTTTGTCAAAGTAACAAAACATAAAGAGTCATAAATCTTTTTTACGATTTTGACGATTCATACAATTTGTTTCAAAACATGTAATGTTTCTATTTAATAATTTAAATGTTATTCGACACATCGCTGGACGGAAGCCAGGCAGTCGCAGGCCATCCGTTTGTGTAAGCATCGTTAAACGTTCTTGACATTATGATAGTCGTGATCTGCACTGCACACAAAAAAAGGATGTTATGTTTATAAGATGTATGTTAATTAAAACATTTTAAATATTTTTCAAGAAAGAATATTAAGGGCTTTTTTAAGGTTAATACTTTCCAATGACCGTATTATACGTAATATATTTATACACGTATATTAAAAGATAGATAGATGTATGCTATAGCGAACTATAGTACAGGCAGTGGCGTAGCGAGGTAACTAAAGGCCCTGAGGTAAAAATAAAACTAGTGCCCCCCAAACCAAACTATATAAAACCGTTTGTTCCGTATTCGTGGTGTACCGAATTTGATGTTAAATTCAATATTAAAGTCACGTTCCTGGAATATGGTTAATTTATATTCCGAATGCGGAGGAAATGTACATTTATTCAATTTATAGTGTGCAAATCAGAGTCCGGGGGGCCCTCTGAGTTTGGGAGCCCCGGGGCACTGACCCGTCTAGCCCTCTGGTAACTACGCCGCTGACTATAGACCTATAAAGATATTATAGATCTAAAGCAATATCTAGCTTTTTATATTATTTAGGCAGTGTTCTCGATAAAAGTACGATATAAAGGTTTGAACAATATTGACAATTTCAACCAGTAAGGGCATATTTTAACGGTTATTTTTGATCAATCGCGATACGAACAAGTGACTTAACATAAGTCCTTTAAAGTAATGACCAGCAGGCCTACCATGAACTCTTACTGTGACTCAATTGAAGACGTAAATGACGACCGCGAACCGCTTTCTTTTCGTACCATGAAGTGTGAATTGCATGAGGGTCGTAATGTTTGTAATGATGGTAAAGTTATATGAACTATAGATAACTTTGTCTCTTTTACTCACATGTTCTTAGGACGAATTCCGAACGCTCATTCGGCAATGACTTAAAGTGTGCCTCTTTAAGACATCAGTGTATGAAAAAGCAAAACAATTTGGTTTACGTCTTCAATTGAGTCGCAATAAGAGTTCATGGTAGGCCTTCTGTTACTATTCCACTGCTGGGCATAGGCCTCCACTCTCCGATTTTGGAGAGAAGTATTGGACCTACCACGCTGCTCCAATGCGAATTGGTAGGTTACACATATCCCTAGAATTCTCTAGAGATATGTAGATTTCCTCACGATGTTTTTCTTGTCCAAAAGTATTTGATAAATTGCAATTATCAATAAGACACATAAGTTTTTAACAGAAAAACTCATTTGTTTGTCGAGGTTTTGAACCCGTGAAAGAGTAATATAAATCCGGTAAATATAATATATTAAAATCAACAAGTGCTTCTCAAAATCAATCACTAGTTACAGGAGATTTATCAGTTAGATTGTTTATTTATTCGTCTGGATCTGCTCTCCATCTGCTGTTGTTATTCGTGCCATTAAGAGTGAACGTAAGCGTTCTATATATTTCACAATTATACGATGCCCCATGAATTAAGTAAAAATTTATAAGTCTTTAAAGTATTAGCTGGTTAATTGAACGTGAAGAAGTTTAGTATGGCAGTCATAGCTGTTTTACTATTCAATAAAGTAGGTTTATAGCCAGCGTTATTTCGTGAATTTCCACAATGTACACGAAACAATGGAATTACTTTTTAATGTACATTACTTTGAACGTATGAAGAAAATAAGGTTGTATATAATGTTTATAAAATACATTAAGCTTTTATTGATCCACTCAATACAATACAACTTTTAACGAAATTTCATATCTCTACTGTTAACCGTTGAGGAGATTCCTCGTCTGGAGCCAATCCTAGCAGGAGCATGACTGGATTCATGCTTATCATAAAGATGCATTGTCATCGGGACTATACCAGTATGTAAAATTTCAGCTCAATCTGACAACGGCAAGTCGATCAAATTTTACTAGCAAGATTCCACTTTTACTAGAATAAAAGCTTTTAAAAAGTAAATTTACCTACCATATACCAATTTGTTGCATAAGTTTTTTCCTTTGATTTTGTGCATTTACTGTGTATTATTTAATTTACCTGAGTAGTATTTGACAACATTACGTATCCGTGGTTTAGTATAGGCGTGGTTTAGTATCTAGCATAATCGGCGATTAGTGTGAGCCAATGTCATTTATAGATCCCAAAAAAAAGGGAAGACTGCTCCGAAGATGATGTAGAGAACGGCAGTACAGGTTAACACGTCGTGATCAAATTAGTGGATCCTTAAAAAACAATGTGTCTCAAATCTAAGATAGTTGATATAACAATAATAACAACAATATAAAAAAAAAGGTTACACGTTATCATTCGATAGTATTCGACGGTCTCCTATTACCACGTACAAATAAGGTGGAAAATTGGAACAAAAGGTTAGGGCTTTTTTCTTTACACTATTTAGCTTTAGCTTTGCCATTACATCAATTTAGAACACTGTTAAAATACAGAAAGACTATTACATAGATGATTAGAATGCATGGATACAACTTTTTTCGAACCTGCACCCCCCTTGTAACTAGTTATAACAATTATATTTTAAAAAGAGTAAACGCTGAGTTTCTTGTTGGCTCTTTTCGGAAGGAACAGGTTTCTGATCCATTAGTGAAGAAAACGATTCAAAAGCACTTGTTTACAAGTTTACTGGAATAAAGAATAGGTAAAAAAGTTTTTAGGAATTCTGCATGTATCAGGTATGAGAACGGATAACACACTGCCCATTTAGCATTTACTTTCCTTTATCGCAGATTATAGCAAAATAATATTTACATTACTTTTGTATTATAGACCTCCGCAATGTAACGCTCCATAAATTATTTTAATAAAGAATATTTTGAATTTGAACTCCATCATAAATTTGTTATCAGGAATGGAAAAATTGTACTTCGTATACTTTACGCCGCACCTACTGGTATTACCTAGCAAATTTTAGATGAAATATTAATGTTTCCAATAAAAAGTTTAAAACTTTAATATCCGCGTATAAAATTATAAACAGCTATAAATTGTGTTTTTTGATGTTTTAAGCGGAAGCTAAAATCGTCGATCGTCGTAAAAATTACCACGGCCGTAAAATCACGCCGCGGCCGCAATACGGCTGAATTTTAAACGATGCTTCGAAAGCAAACCAAAATAACCATTGTTTTTCCCACCCACAGTGTTTCAAAAATAATATATAGTTCATGGAATGAATTCATGTATAAAAATTGAGATACCAATTCGGTATTACAAATTCTTTACACTATTATATGGAGATGGTTAGTAAACACATACAAGATAGGCATTCTACATAGCTATAGGTATGTAGAATAAGTACTTTTAGAAATCATTATTTGTTTTTAAATTATGTTTTATATTTCTTCTTCTCTTCATCAAATGGACGTCCAATATTCCTCTTAAGAGGAACATTATGTTTAAAAGGGCATTGAGCCTATCGGAGGTCAAGAGAGGCAGAGGTAGGCCCATGTTATCATGGTGGCCCAGTATGGTGAAAACATTAAAAGTCAACAATATAGACAGATCATCATGGCGCGATACAATTAAAGAGCCGACCCTACCTAATGTGGGGACGACCGATGGGAAAGATGGAGGAAACGTATCTATTACTACACTGTGATTTCTCTCGCGAGGTTTTTACTCTATTACTTTTAGACACCACCATCAAAGTCTCCGAACCATGTGCTTAATCTACCGTAACATCAATTTTGCGACTTATTATGTCGATAATTCTTTAAGTATAAGCAATAATTGGTCAAAGCTTTGTCTGTGGCTAAAGCACAGCGGTGTAACCACGGGTCACGAGTTCAAACTTGAGGCAAGCAACAACGAGTTCTGTTAAAACTTGTGGCTCATTGATATTTATAATTTAACTCACGATTTTCGATGAAGTTAAACATCGTGCTTAAACCAGCAAATCTCTAGAGAATGGGGATATGTGTAACCTACCAATTCGCATTGGAATGGGTGGTGGGTCTGTGGTGGTTAGCCTATGCCTAGCTACTGCAGTAGGACAATAAGTGGCCGATAATGTACTTTAATATATGCATCCAGCATAAGCTCTACAAACCGCAGCTCTTCCCATTGAGGCAAAACCTCTTTAAACAGGCGTTCCAAATCATAATACTTGTAACAAGAGCACCAAGCAAGTGGACCTCAAGGCTCTCTCTATAACGAGCATAAAGTCTACAAATTCAATGTATATTATTTTAAGATTGTTTGCGAACCAAAAACGTCTAATCTCATTCGTCCCATTGATATTACAACTAGACGAGTTCGAAATTCTTGATAGATTATTAAAAACCTTCAAAGAACCGCGTTAAAATATCAATTTAAAATTTTTTAAAATTTGAAAAACATTTATCTCACATGTTCCGTTCCACCCAGTCATCGATGAGAACACGGCATGCTCACTGTAGACGAGTACATAATGTACCTGGGACTTACGATTCGATAAGGTAGGTCGAATATTAAGAATGAGGTAGGTCATCGTTTTAAACTTTATTTTATCAGCGTTTGGGAAACTATGTAAGAACCTGTGATTAAAAATCCCTCGATGCCTAAAGAAAGTATTCGTACAGGACAGTTTGAGATATTCTAGGAATATGGGGCAACTGACCATATTTTCTGCATACAGATTATAGTTCTCTTCCTCCCTCATAAACGCCATTAATGGCCGAAGCGCTAATCCTAACATGTTCAAACCCTTGTCTTATTGAACTTACAACCTAAAACAAATCTTAAAACTTATACCTAAAAAAGATCAAGATAACGGTCTAACTAGTTAAAAGGTAAAAACGTATCATCCTTAAAAAAATTTACATCAATTTTTAGACATATTAATTAAATAAAAAACGACCATGTTTTGAACTATTTATTATATTTCATTAAATACAGCTTTATTGTTAAGATGGAATTATAGCGGTTTTAAATTTCAGCATTGACATAAGTATAACATTTTTATTTTAATGAATTTTTTTTTACTCAGTATGGCAGCACTGATTCTAAAATGGTGTTCTTTGATGTTACCCACTATTAACTTATTGACTAGGATTTAACAAGAGTTCACTTCTTGGCTGATACCATTTCTTCAAGGGCTTTTAACTCCGCTAGAAAAAATACATTTTTTAGTACATTATTTGTAACATATTCATATGTAACACTAGGCTCTACACATAATATTATTACGAAATAGTTGTAATTGCAAATTTATTTGTGGCTATATAAACGTTATGTTTGTTTATAGTATAAACAAGGTTATAAACTTTATACCCTTACTTATGTACCATGAATTTCTGTTCCTGAAGGAAAAAAAATATTTTATGTTACATATTCCTATATGTTAGTTATGGTAAATAAACTTAAAAGATATTAATATCATCATTCTCCTGCCCTTATCCCACTGTAAGTGGGGTCAGCACATCATGTTTTATACACGCTGTTAGATTTGTCTATTTTCCTGCCAGACTTCAGACTGCCTGAAGACAACTTACCTGGTTTACCTTTTACGACATCAGGGTAAGCAATGACGATGGTCTATTCTACTCAGCTGGATACCACACAGAAAACTAAAATATATAAATATATATTTACACATAGAAGACTAAAATATATATATATATATATCTTAAGTTTTCTGTGTACATATATATTGAGTTATAATATAAGTATTGATATGGATAGATGTTCATGTCTATAAATAAAAAGAAAAGAGTGGTCAAAAACTAGTTCTCCAAGCTCCTAAATTAATAGTAAATGTATAGTATCCAGTTAAATTAATGATTGGGATTGTTACTACTTGATCAGTCAGTGTTACTACTTGATGAATCAGAGATTACTTAATTAATTAATTAGAGTATTGTGCAGAGCTGAAAAAGTTTACAGATAAGCACACTATTATTAACCATTTGGTTGTATAAGGAAATATTTTATCTAGTAGAGAGCTTGAAATTGTAAATAACTTTAAATCATGTTATCAGTTATCAACCAAGCAATTACATTGAAAACAAGTATAAGAAAATGCTATGTCTATGATTAGGTTAACTTCCACTCGTTAAAATGACAGCATAAAATTATTGAATATGATTATAGTTAATACTACTCATGATAGTTTAAATTTAAGAATTTGATTATGTTTAACATTTGTACTATATATTTTTGTTATTATCGAGAATAAAGATATACCTGCAACAGCAATTTCTTTTTCCTTTCTTAGCCTCTCATCTCTAATAACCTTCTCTTTAGCCTCAATCTCACGTAGCTTAGTCTCCTTTTTGGAGAGTCTGCTCTGGTGGAAGGCCCCATACAGGATACCAGCTGTTAGGAAAGACCAACGGCCAAACTGAAATGGTTGACACAGCTCTGTTAGCAAAAGTTTTAAAAACTGTAGATTTTGTGTAAAAAAGTTTTGTAAAAGAATGCATATTCCGAGAACCTGGATTTTATATGGAATACAAGCAACAAATTTGAGAAAAAAAATGTATGTATACACTGAGGCATAGAATTCATTCTATGAAAGGTTTCATAAATAAGAAAAAATCTTTAACAAGACCCGATTACAGTTCACTTCCCAAGTTAATGCAATTTCTAGTTACTCTACTTACTTTCTTACTAAACTTGTAGAATAGAACACAACTTTAGTCATCTGGCTATATAAAACGTCCCATCTCTACATTTATCCATTATACCTTTTTTATCATATAAAAAAATGTTTTTATGTTCAATATCTCACTTCATTGTATATTAGGATTATGGTGTACAATAAAGTATATTCTATTCTAAAGTATATTCTATTCTATCATAAGATAAATATTTCCTCCAACTGATCTTATAATTAAGTACATATTAAAAAATAACATGAGAAACTATTTAGACAAGAGGTCTGTGCATAGAGAAAAGTACAATACACTTAAGTCTGGGATATTTTTATCTATCTTGGTGGAACATTTTTTGTGAATTTTTCCTTTTTTTTGGTGAATTTTTAAGCTTTTTTATAAATATTTCAGTAGAATATAGCATAGCAGAATTTTATTTAGTAGATATTTATACAATACTGGCTGGTCTCTAGTAATCGAGTAAAAAAATAGAATTTATGAAATTAAAAAAAACTGGAGACATTTAGAAAAGAACTTACGGTTTAAAAATATTGTTACATAATTCGATGTATGTTTAGATATAACTGCTAACTTACCCTAATCAAAGGTGATATTTTAACTGGGGGACCGTAAGGCAAATCAGCCATGTTTGTGATTTTTTGGAAAATTAGGAAAGAAAATTGGAATTTTGTAAGTCCCAAACTATTTTAGCTCAGCGAAGAGAGGTTATAATAAATGTTACCAGCTTCTAAATAAAATATACCACAATGAAACTTTCGAAGTTTTATTATTTTGATGAACAATATATGAATAGAAAGAATTAAACGAAGAAGTTTATACATATTTTAGGTATTATAGAACCAAGAGAATATTGAATAATTTATAGAAGTACACGCGTTACTTTCCGGAATTTTATAGTACAAAAGTAATTACCAAGCGTGAAGTTATGCAAAATAATTCTATCATTACCTTTGAGAATATAGAAATCAGATTAATTGTTAAACAAATACAGTTTATATTGTTTTTGGTTATTTGACAAAAACGAATATTAATATGAAATAAAGGACTTTATAGCATAAGGAATATGAGGAGCGTGACCAATTTTATGATTACATAATTCTTTTTCAGAGTTGAATTAAACATATATTATGAACATATACACTCCGGTTCTAATTTAAAATAAAAATTACTTGTGAATATTTTACCATTGTATTCTTACTATATCGTATATAAGTGAGAAGTATATTTTTTGTGCCTGTCGCATTAATATCACCAGGTACTCGTTTTTACTAATATGCAAATATAATAATCATGAAGATTTTAAGAAAGAGTCATAGATATTTTTAAGCCTTACAACATTAAATATTTTACTATTTTTTTTAATACTCTGTACAATAATATTGTTATTAGACGTTGAAACTTGAAAGAAGACGTCATGTTATGATGTCACTCAGCTATTTTCATAGATTTTCATTCAAGTCATTCATCAAATGACTGATAAATTCGTTGATTCAATCAATCAGTCGGCAATATGGCGTTAATGGTATCGTTTGTGTCCGTTGCCATTTCAATATTATACACGCCGTTCCTGCTGTTAATTTTGTGCGTGATATTTTTGGCGTCGATCGGAAAATCGTTGGGTGTTAGAAGATTGTATGTGAATATTTTACTTAAACTTTTCGAGGTAAGTGCTTTAATATGTAATTTTTTTCTAATTGGTATATATTTGCGGTTCTGTAGCCCATGTCAATGTGTAATAGCATTGAAAAATTGTATATTGCTCTTGCCTTATGTCGAAGAACATCGGTCTTGTGCAAATATTAAATTCTAACAAATATATGTTCACTGCCATTATGTTATGTATAATAGTGTGTACGGCCATCGAAACAGCCAAGGTTTTTTTGTATGCGTCGCTTCCTAAGCTTCGTGTACGCACAAAACATACATCCATTCAGTTGATCGTTTAATATTTATCATCTGCTACCCATAATTAAGGAATTAAATATAACACTTTAGCTTAACCTAAAAGTAGCTTTTCAATATGCCGGTTTCTGACACGCGCAATTTTACTTGGATCTTTAATCTTGGATTTTAAAAAATTGTCTTATTTTTAGTAATTTCTTAGTAAAATAATCTCTCTTCTATGCATAAGTTTTATTGTGCAATCTCTTCATACTTTCGAGACTCTTTAGTGATTAAAAATTTACATAGCTGGTTCATATGTTAGGTAGTGTAGTTGAATATAAGTGGTGTTATTTCTTCTTCTATCTAGATAAACGAATATAATGAAGCTTTAGCTGAATGATACTAAAGAATAATTCAGTATCATTCAGCTAAAGCTTATTATATTAGAGAAAGCTTATTATTCTATTAGAGAGAAAATTTTGTTGAATCAATATTTAATTCTTTCTCCAATATTTAAAAAACTATAAGGGATCTTATTCATCCCTGTCTTGAATATTATTCAATTATTTGCATTCAGAGTAAGTATACTTATTGTGAAATTAATGAGATCCCAATTACCCATTATGTCATGATAAATAAAATATTAATAGGTAAATTTTTTTTATATTTTAAATATGTACAGTTTATAATAGTTGAATTTTTGCTACTACTTCTGTTATTAATATTATGCAAAGTAGTGTCATGTCAGTTTATGATATTATCTGAATTAATATTATAAATATGAGAGTCTGTCGGTCTGTTTGTTATTCTTTCCTGGCTAATCCATGGGAGCAATATTGATTAAAGTTAAGATGTAGAATAAAAAAATACTTATGAGAACAGGCAAAGCAAATTATGGAGGGTATTTTAACATTTATGTTGATGCAAACTAAGTTGCTGCAGTTTGTTAATTAAATAAATTAATTTCACAATTTATTTGCGAATATGAGATGGAATTCAAGAGAATGATTCCACTGATTCATTTAAAACTACGCCCTATGACAATAAAAGTTTTTGAACCGAGATCTTGGCCATACATACATTATACCTCAGCAATGATAAGCATGCAGATTTTGGCATCAAATTTAAACATGTATATAATATTCATAATTGAATTAAAGGTAAATCAGCATACCACTTTCAATATGGTATAACATTGTATTCGAAATTTAATTTATACAGTATTTTAATACACTTTCACAAATAAGAAATTGCTAGAGGCAATTGTTTCTTTGGAGGAATTCAACTTCTGCTCTTCTCAAAATATATTATTAATATATATTGTTGCAAAATATATTAGCTTGTTAATTTATTTTTTGTCATTTATATAATTTTTGATAGTATAAGTTGCTTTCTCTAAGAATATAATCATTAAAATTCTGCATATTATAACTCTTATTTTAATATTTAAGAATTAATTAAGAATTTTAATAGTTAATTTTTTGGAATCATCAACATGCAACTGGCAAATTCCTTATCAACTTTCTTATCATAGGTGATGGGAATTATATTATTATCATTTTTAAATTGTATGATAAAAATTGTCCAGAATTAAGCACTGATTAAATGGTAATGGAACTTTGTACTGTATTTCTCATGCATATTAGCAGACATTTGTAAAAAGTGGGCAATGTTTGCAAAGTTATATCTTTAAAATTTGATATCTTTATATTTATAGTCAGTTATAAATAGGAGAGTTAATCGTAAGATAACAACAGGTATTTTGGGAATTACCTTTCTGATTCTATTTAAAAGACAGATGTCCTGGGTGTAGATTACTAAGGGATTTCTAAACTGTATGATCTGGTATAGTCGCAGGTTTGATTCCTGCTGAGGACCAACATTTTCTATTAATAATTTGTTGGTTCTTAGAGTCTGCTGTGTGTGTATATGTATTTATTTCAAATTATATATGTATATATTTAACAGTTATCTGAAACCCATAACACAAGTATTAAGTTACGTGTCTTTTTTTTATTACCCCATATATTTGTAAAAAAAATAGTTTGCCACTTCAAATCCATAGGACCCCAACACCCATCTTTCTTTGTGCTATATTCTGTTTGAAATAAATGAGCTGATTTCCTAAATTGCATAAATATGAGACATTTTGTCTAAAAATAAACACTTTTCTAACAAAGGACATTGTTTTAAAATACAAACAATGTGTTTGCAAAGCTCTTATTTATGTCTGTCTTTTGCGTAATTATAAATGCGAAGTAGCGTCTCTGTATATTAATTGCATTCCTGTACCACCAATGTATTTTTGTTCATGGTTCTTAGTTTTAAACTAAGTTAACAATAGTTTATAAATCTCATTATATGAGAAGCTGTGATAGCCCAGCGGTGGTTCCGTGCGACTCTTTCTGCAAGGGCCTCACGGGTTCAAACTCGGGCATGCAATGACTTTTTCTGTTAAAAACTTATGTGTCTAATTGATATTAGCAATTTATCACACGCTTTTCGGATACGAAAAATATCGCAAGGAAACGATATGTAGACGAAACCTTTCAATCCGCGATTGGGCTGGGTTAGGTTGATCGTCGCATGCCGCCCTGATACGGTCCTTCCGGGGGTTTAAACGGAGTTTATCGGACGTCCACTTGATAAGGTCCCCGAGGCGGACGATGCATCTAGTGCCCCCGATGAATCGTCTAGCGGAGGGAAGGGTCACTGTATAGCTGCCTCGACCGAGAAGTGGCGCAATCTGAGGTCCAGAGTTATTACTGGTGGGGATGGGGGGAATGTGTACAGCGGTACCACCAGCAGCATGGTGGAGTACTCAGATAATTTTATTTTATTAAAAAAAAAGGTTAGAAAAAGAAAATTATCCTTACTTTTGTATAATAGACCTCTGTAACGTCCTCCTTGAGTAGCGAGCTCATGACTGAGCATCGTGATGGTCCCGATTCCTTCTGCTGTAGATTAATTGCCCCCAATTTTCCCGGTCGGCAGCGCTATGTATAGCCTCGCCCAGTCCGATGTCCAGATGCTCAGATACCTGATCCGTCTATCTTTTCGGGCTCCGACTCCTGGATCTTTTCTCGTCTACCTTCCCAGTGACCATGAGTTTTTCGAGGTTATCGCCAGGTTTTCTAGCTATATGTCAAAAATACTGAAGTATTCTCTGGAGACATATGCTAGAGAGTCTCTGCTTTATAGCGTAGAGACCTCCGTAAAATAAGCCCCAATTCTATAAATTATTTATCAGAAACACAATAAAATCAAAAGACTGAATACGTTAAGGTTTATTTACATGACTGTTAACACTTAAGCAACCATTTCACCTCGCTGCGACCCTAGTATTTGTTCTGTTGATAAAATCTTTGTATGTATTGTATCTATTACACAATCTTCTAACCTCTATGTGTCCCTAGTACTAGTTCTATTAATAAACAATTGTTAATGTTATGGTAATCTAGAAAAGTGCCTTTAAAGTAAGTAACGTTTGTACGGTTTGTAAACTTACAAATTAGAAGAAATATCGCTATATAATACATTATATTTTTTTCCCTCAATTCAGATACCGTAAAGGTACAATAAACTCGTAAGTTGCATTTTTGCCTTGTCCTTGAGCGTATTGTAATTGAAGATTTGTAAGTTTTACATATATAATTAAGAAAAAAAACTAATGTTTATAAATATTACAAACGAAAAAAGTGACCTTGTTTAACATGAATGAAATAGTTTATCTGGTTTTTTTTGTTGTTCTAATACGGAGCATCATTATAAAGTTTTAGTTAACTTGTTCTAGTGAAACGAATAATAAAAAAATCCACCAATCACTGACGGATTACTACTGTCTACTACTGTTTCATACATATTTAAATTCAAAATATTCTCTATATTCAAGTAAACTTGTAAACAAATGCTTTTGAATCGTCAACAGTACTGGTGGTGCGGAATGTCATTCCTACCGATAGGAGTCAGTAAGAAACACGGCGCTTGCTCTTTCTAAAATATTATCTACAGCTAGTAGTTACATTTATTTATTACTATCTTGTACAGCAGGCTTACCATGAACTCTTATTGCGACTTAATTGAAGACGTAAATGAAATTGTTTTGCTTTTTCATACCATGACGTTTTAAAGACGCACACTTTAAGTCGTTGTCCAATGAGCGTACGTAATTCGTCCTAAGAACATGTGAGTAAAGGCGACCGAGTTTTCTATAGTTCATATAACGTTATCCTTTTCAAACATTACGACCCCAATGTAATTCACACTTCATGGTACGAAAAGAAAGCGGTTCACGATCGTCGTTTACGTCTTCAATTGAGTCGCAATAAGTCGCATGGTAGGCTTGCAGGGTCGGACAGGACTATATCCACGCATTTTTATCATCTAAGTAATTCACAACAGTATAGTAGGCTATCTGTATCAGCCTCCCTTTAACAGTTTTTTAAACTTCTGTAATGGCAAAGCTAAAATCGATTGCGGAATTTTATAATAGAATCTTTTACCCAAACCCACAAACGTCTTACGTACTTTTGCAAGGCGCAAAGCAGGAGCCGCAAATATGTTTACATTATATAAAAGTCTTCAGAATCTGCCATAACGAGTACTTCGTTGTATATCATATAGGCGTAAAGAAATCGTAAAATTAACTGTCAATTACTTCTTTTCAATACATTCCATAAGTTAGTTCCACCTTATCTTAATATCTCTCTTGGTTAAACTGCTTAAACCGTCAAGCCGTGAAAGTTATTAGCATATCGATCGTCTGTTCTGAATAATAAATCACGATGTATAAAAAATACATTTATAGTTAGGTATATTCTTTGTACCGTGTATGTGTTATAATTTTTTATCTGTTTATCTATAAATTCAACCGGATTTTACATCGGAATTGAATGCTCTTTAATCCTAGATTAATTACGGACACATTCGTGATAACTTAGTGGGTGTATAGGTTATGTTGCCATATTAAAAAATAGTATATTTAAAATTGTAAATGTATATGGAAATAAATATTTTTTATTATGATGAAATGTTTTCGTAATAATGTTTGTCGCGTCATAACAAATAACATTCAACTCTTTCTTACAAGTTCATTATCTCACCGATAACGATAGATTAACCTTTTGCATAATCACGGCTATCGACAAACAACCGATAATGAGTATTCAATACGCAGTACACAAGTATGATTTTATCGTTTAATTATAATATTCATTTTTAGCTCGGATTAAAGGTTAATTTATTCTTAATAGTGGTCATACATTGGCCGAAATTCGACCTTCAATAATTATTTATCGTCATCATTATTGATTGTTTGACATTCAGTAAAACTATAGACAATATAAATCTCTTTACAAGACTTTATCCATAAACAAAAAAGTATATACATGGTGTTTGTGTGTGCGTCTGCACTGTACCATAGTGTGTAAATGGGTTTTTATTGATTTAATGTATTATTAAGAAATATATTGCCATTTTGCACTCTTATTTTTTTATTGAAATGATGGCAATTACTGTTTTCCCACTGGTGGTCGAAATAAATCCAAATTGAAATGTACTAATCAAAATTTGTCCTTTTTAAGTATTGCAAATAAAATATTCTTTGAAAATTTCGTAGTAACAATAAAATTTATATTTCGGAAGAAAATATGATTGAGACAGTTTTTAATAAAATATCATTTAATGGGAGAAGGAATAATAGAGAGATAAGTTATAAGTTAAGAACCATTTTATTCAAAAATGGTTTGATTATTGTCAGCACTTTTATAAACTTTTACAATGGAAAAAAGTAGTTATATTGGCATAACTATAATAGTTAGATACATGGTATCTCGGACTTTTTTGTGGATATTTTTCTATAATACTATAGAACTTTTTTTTGTTCTATCATCAATAGTTTCCGCAGCGCACACGATGACAGATGTTTACGACTACATTTTTCACACCTTATTACGATTTTTTTGAAAATGTCATATAGCTTATGCTGCTCAGTGAAGAATCAGCTTTCCAATGGTGAAAGAGTTTTTTAAATCGGTCCAGTAGTTTTTGCGTGAAAACATTACAAACATACATACACACAAACATCAAATCTTTCCTCTTTATATTATCTATACTAGATAACAATCTCATCAATACGGCGTTTTTATAAAGTTTTTAACATAATGTTATTTTACAACTTATAATTATGTTTAATTAATTTTTGATTTACGTAACGACCGCTGGATAACTTTAACCGTGATATTGCAGATTCAAAGTCCGAGTTAGTGACATATATTTAATCTGTGGACCTTGGTCAATTGTTTTCCGCTATTTCATATCATTTAAATATAATCTGGAATTTTCCTCATATACAAAGTCTCAACTTATATTTCTATTACAACCGATGGTCGTTGGAATTCAGCGGCCACCCTTTAAATCATAGAGACCTAATGGAGATCTACCAACACTGCGTCTTTTGATGACTGGCCCATTAGCGCAGTGGGTAAATTCCGTCACCCATAAGTATTAAGTTACTTTGGGGACGGACGACCGTGTTAAGTGTTCTATATATTTGATAGTGAACACTATATGGGTTTTTTTACTAAAACATTCTGAAACCCCATTTATTTTTATTTATATATATTGGGATTATCAACCAGTTTCATCTTAATCTTAGCTTATAATGTAACCAACAAGATAAATAAGTATTTCGACTTGATGAAGACCAACTTAAAGATACTCTATGTCAGGGTAAGCAAACCACAATATACTTGCCACTTTTCAAAAAATGATTAATGAGGTCAAAAATGTCGTTTTCTTAATTATTAGGAGTATAATACAAATAATAGATAGTATCAATTGACTCAAATATCTTTATTTAACACCAAAAGGAAGATTTGCAATGTTTATATTACCGGCGTAATTTAATTATTCAAATCGGTATATTTCGTGATTGGTGCCGTGCCCAAAATGTATTGTCCGTGCCATTGGTTCGCCATACCAGCCCTTTATGCTGTTTAAGGCGCTGAACAGAGCTGGCGTAAATTCAGATTTCGGCATATAAGCCACGCCCACAATGTCTGCGACGGCGTAGCGACACACTTAATTTTTTAACACCCATTGTAGGTGTACACTATTTTATCCAAACTTTTACAACTTGTACAATTTATTTAAAAAACTTATGTCTAATTAATCTTATAAAACTAAGTATGCTGAAACTATAACTAAACACCTAGAAAAAGATATATTATCAACAAGGAATAGTCACAAAAGACGGCAGCTAGCGACACACATCCGTATAGCAGCGCGCCTCAGCGATCACTGTCTATATTCGTAGATGTAAAAGAGAAGCGAGACGATGATTCGTTTCAGTTTTGCTATTTTCTAAAAAATATTTAATTTGAATAAAATATCTTAATTAATTCAAAATTAAAATCTTACATTCTCTTTATATTATAATGATTTATTAGTCTTATTAATTTTATCAATTTTTGTTGATAAATATTAGAGATATTTACGATAAAAATAAAAATCAGAGGTCTATTTACCAATTTTTTTTATCGAAAAAAAGTATCGTAATCATGTTTTGAAATCTTACATTCTCTCTGAGATATGATGTATATTAACATATATTTTACTTTTAATCGTCATCCCTATAGCTTTTGTTAAAAACGTGTTTAAAGTCAGCCTATTTGGCTCTGTTCAGCGCCTTAATGTTAAATTTTATACTTGGCAACATTAACGCAGTGTTCCCTATCTGTTTAATTAAAATAAATTTGATAGAGCGTACTTTAGTTGTAAAAGAACGTAAGAGTATTGCAACCGACTTTTATTCAAATAAAACCAGCGAGTGATTTTATATCGGTATTCGATCGATTATTAAACTGGCTAGGAAATTTTTTGTTATGAGACCTTTGAAAAACGTATGAGTTGACGTATATGTGAAATTTGAAATGACCGTTTGTTCCTAATTGACACACGACGCACGGTTCCTTTTACCATTAGTTTATTATAACTTTTAAATTACAAATATTTTATTAATTAATAATAAATGATTATTGCGTCGCTTACAAGTATATGTTGCCTAATATTGTTATCGAACTTTCATGCTATATTCATAGTAAATTAGGTATTCAACAATGAAAATTAACTTGTAAATATATATATGATTTGTATAATATGAACAACAATACACCAGTAAACAAAGATTTTCTGTGATTTGTGCGCGTTCGCGTCATGTGTAAACCTAAAAGTTTTTAATAACGCATCGTATCAACGCAGTTTGCAATCTAATTAAACAATATTAGCAATATATTTACAATATCGTCTAATTATGGTAAATAATGCCGTGTGGTATCCGGCCGAGTAGAATAGACCACCCTCATTTCTTACCGAGGTGTCTTAAAAGGCGATTAAGGTAAGTCGACCCACTGTGTGGTATAAGGCAGAGTAGACTATACCTTTTTATTACCGAAGGGTGGAACGACTGAAGTAACTTGATAGGTGGACAGGTCGTACAATACGTAGCCAAATCATGAGACATGTTTTTTACATGGTGTATCGACCCCACTTGGAGTGGGATAAGGGCAATAAGATGATGATCTGTGAAAATACGGGTCACTTCGCGACAAAATCGAGCTACCTTTTTATAAGGTTCGACGTTTCGGCAGAGATGCATTCGCCATGGTCACGAACTGACTGGTCAGTCAGCATTAATATTAATAAGTATGAATCCCGAAAGTTTAAAATCTACTAAGATGATGATTGTTTAATCATAGTGAATAAATAATTTTCAAAAAGTATTTTCGGACTTTGTTCCTGCACCGCGATGTTATCATGACACCGCTCGGCGTTTTAACTGTATAAATTGCTTAATAAACGTAACGGTTGCGTGGGTGGCTAGACAAAAGTATACTTACAAGAATATTATGAAATTATTAATTAAACGGTCGAAACAAAATGGGACCGTATTATTTGTTGGCATGTGAATCTAGAACTATAAGCGGTTATATATTTTTATTTCATTTCATAGTATTAATATAACTAGCCTTAGCCTTGCAACTTCGTCTGCATGTAGTGTTGCCAGCTTTTTGTAAAAAAAAAGAATATTCAGGTCTTAGAAGAATATCAAACAGTGTAACGAACATTATTTTGTTTATTTAATGTTTTAAATTCATATTTTTAAAAGAGTCTCTCTTATCAATTTAGTCTTTTTTTAAACTTTATAACTCTTATCTCAATTATAAGTTAAACTAAGTCTTATTGTGGTTTGTTTGTGAATGCGCTGAAAAGATCGCACCAAATCCTACCATTACGCAGAGGAACAACATCATAGGTCTAAGTTGCAACCCTTCACTTTAAAGAGCCTTTGTCCAGCTGTGGGATAACTGCTACTTTTTTCTTTTTAATGCAATTCAAATTAATACTAATTAAATACAAATCGACTACAAATATATCATCATCCTCCTGCTCTGACCCTACTCTAAGTGAGGTCGGCACGTCATGTTATAAACATGTTGTCACATGATTTGTGTACGTACTACGACCAGCCGCCTGCCTGAAGTCAACTTACCTTAGTAGTATTTTACGACCCCTCGGAAACAAAGAGGGTGGTATACTCAACCGGATACCACACGGTGGGTCAACTTACCTAAGTTGCCTTATACGACACCTCGGTAAGAAATGAGGGTGGTCTATTCTACTCAGCCGGATACCACACGGCGGGTCGACTTCCCTTAGTCGCCTTTAACGGCACCTCGGTAAGAAATCAGGGTGGTCTTTTCTACTCAGCCGAATACCACACGGTGGGTTAACTTACATAAGTCGCCTTCGACATCGCGGTAAAAAATGAGGGTGGTCTATTCTACTAAGCAGGATACCACACGGTGGGTCAACTTACCTAAGTCGTCTTATACGACACCTCGGTAAGAAATGAGGGTGGTCTATTCTACTCAGGCGGATACCACACGACATAAATAAACTACAAATATTTAATATTAGTGTTATAATAAATACCAAGAAAAAGAATTCGGTCCAAAGATTAGCTATAAAATATAATCACACACTTTGAACCTGCCGTATCACGGTTAAGGTACGACTACACGTGACGTCCGAGTGGTCTTCCGTTTAATGAATAATGTATGACAAGGAAAACAAAAGGTTCAGTTCTGGCGACCTCACTTGCTTAGGTTTTAAGAGCCGCTATTTTGACACTTAGGCAGCGGTTTTTAAAGGATCGTGTAGATTTTGAACTTTGTATTGAATATTAAGTTGCGATTTTAGATTTGATATAAAAAAAAAAGTAATAATACGTCAAAGTTTTCAGAAAAAGGGAAAAAAAATAATGGACAATTATCGCGTAAAAGGGAGACAGACAATTGAAATTTTAGATGAGGAAGGAAATGAGACGTGGTTTTGGGCATATCAAACGGGGTTTTTTTTTCTCAGTTTTAAGTGGTACTCTATGTAATGTTTTTTGTACCACTGCCGAGAAACGCCCAACTTGTGGCCATCCGTTATTGGATACGTCCACCGCCACCCCGCATATCGGACACCCACCTGAAAAGCTCCCTGAGACGGTCGAGGCGTCTGGTGCACCGATGCATTGATTTGAGGAAGAAGGGGCCACTTAAATAGAAGCCCATGACCCAGAGGTGGTGTACTCTTGGTTTTAGAGTTGCTGCTGGCGGGGATTGGGGAAATGTGTACAACGGTACCCCGTCCCCGCCTGTGAAATGCTTCTCGCATTGGGCTTGACATTAGACTCCGAGCTTTTCAGAACACAAAGTGTTACCTATTTGTTTCCATAGACCGAAATAATTACTCGAAATCCTTTGTAAGAAATACAGATTTTATTGAGTTCAGATACAAAACGACCTCATATTATAATACACTTATATCTTGGTCTTGCCCAATGGTTTAACAATAACAGTATTTTGATGATTCGTTTTAGATAAGATAATTGGCAAAAGTATATGTACAAAGCTCGCACTGTCCCGCCTACACAGGGTTCGGTCGCAAGTTCGATGTCCGCGTAACATTTGTCTATCACATTTATAGATTTGGCGCCATAAATGTGATATTTAAACGTAAGCTGCGCAATAAATTTATATTATCTGTTTGTATTATCGATTTCGTTATCTACGTTATGATTTAGGAAAAAGTTTATTTTAAAATAGTTAATTTTTAATGTATTTCTTGCTACCGACAAATGATGAATTTTTTCGTGTTATTGTTAAGAGATACTACGAAATTGCATTTCATGGACATGTCGAATTCAGTTTTGATTAATTGAAAAAAAAAAAATCTAATATAGAATCTGATGTTTGACAAATTAAAAAGATCACTTACTGCTATTAAATCTAGAAATGTACATAAAGCAGTATGTTGCATGAAAATAAATATACTCAAAAAAAATAACAAAAACATTTTAATACCACATCAAGTTAAAAGTAAAAAATAAATGATCTAACTCCGGCCACGCGATACTGTGGCTCAGGCTAATTTCGAATTGCCCTCGAAAAAGAACTCAACAGTTAAAAAAATGCTTCGATCGCCACCAAACTTTACAGAATCATCCTCTAGGATTCTAAAGGCTGTCTGGAAATTTCATTAAAATCAGTCCAATCGTTACGGGGTCTATAGAGGACATACAAACAAACATTAATTTTATTTATTTTATATATTGAGATATTATGATGAAACAAGCGTGGGTGTAAATGTTTAAAATTATGGTCAAGCATTATTAAAACTTATATATATCCTTGATTGAAATTTGCAATTGATGGTGTAGAAAATACCTGTATATCTCTAGAAAATTCCTTGGATAGGTAGAACCTGTCAATTCACTAAAGAGCAGCGAGGTAAGAGTAAGCTCCTTTCTTTACCTCTATAAAGAGAAGGTCCTCATCGTTTTAGTAGTAGAAAGATTAGGTAGAAAAAATTCTCTAGACACCTAACGCCTATGATTAAATAACGGCCTGTTACCGTGCCACTGGTGGGCATAGGCCTCTCTCCATTTTTTAGAGAGAAAGGGTTGGAGCTAAGACCCACCACCCTGCTCCATTGTTGATTGATAGGCTACACATATGCCCAGAACTCTCAAGAGATATGCAGGTTTCCTCACGATGTTTTCTTTCACCGAAAAACATGTGATAAATTGCAATTAATTATCAATTAGACACATATGTTTTAATAGAAAAACTCATTGGTGCCTGCCCGGGCTTGGAACTCGTTACTCTATCAGAGCTCTTCGCCTATTATATTGGTTTGGAAATAAGCTCGGATCGTGCAAACGATAATGCTCCACTTGACCTTAGACCGGCACTGGGTAAGGTAAGTGGGTATAATTTAGATCTGTTTACATCTAGATGCGACGTTGTAAGAAACGCGATCACGCTAAGGTCAGATTATGGACCTCGAGGATTCTGCCAAAGTTCTTGACGTATATTTGATTCCACTTTCGTTTTTTTCGAGTTTAGTCATAAGCTGTCGTAAAAGTGTCACGAAATTACCATTGTTCATTTGTTCTATGTATAAAAATTATTTTTGTATTATACATACGAACTAGTATAATAAAATTATATTTTATGATATCTATAGCCTCTATCTATACATATAATAAAATACCCCAAAAGCTGTCTATCTATGTGATCGATTTTATCAAAATCTACTTAACAGATTTAGCTACGGCTTTCACTAAAATATAGTGCAATTCTTGAGGAGTGCTTAAGTTAGTAGAACATTCTGCGGAACGTTTGATTTTGATGGGACTTTCATTGAAAGATGAGGTGGTTGTGGATATAGACTACTTTTTGCCCTAGAACCGTAGAGTCGGGATTTTGCGAGAATCTTCTTTGTGACATTGATTTCAGATGCGGGCGAAGCTGTGGGCAAATCTAATTATGTTATAAATATAAATATGGATATCTTTATCCTTCCTCAAGTCCGAATATTAGACTGCGACATCTTGTGAGCGTTAATCTGCCAACAATAAAAAAAACTTTTATTATTGCTATAAACGTTTTAATATATCAAGAATTTTTTCTCCAGTATGGACGGCAGCACATCGAGGTGGCAAAGAAGCTACAGCGAACCGACAGCTCCGATGATGAGGATGCGCCCACACCAGACGACAAACCGCCCTCCGCGATCATCAAGGAGAATGGGGTTAACGGTAATACATATTCTTCGAGTACAGATGATACTTGAAGATAAAGCTTGGTTGCAAAGTGTGAATGTAAAATGCAAGTGATCGATGAAATTCGCGCACGTAGTTTGTGGGATTTAGCATACTTAACTTTTATATCTATATACGACTATAATTTAAAGATTATCGATACGCTTCCATGAATCATTGAGCCCAGGTGTTCGAAATCAAAGAAAGCTATTTATCATTAATTTTGCGGCATAAATACATGACCGTCAACAGTCGCGTAGATAAATTTAACGACCGCATTAGTAGGTTGCTGTGCGAGTTAAGTAATTTGAAGCGCTCTTTTGCAGGCACAAAGAATAGTGTGATAGAGCGGCAAGAGATCCTCGGCCCTTCGCCCGAGCTCAATTATAAGAGGAGCAAGAGCCAGGAAAGGTTGCAGAACGGACACTACACAGACAGCACAAAGCTCGAGGTAAGACGGAAAACCTATATATCCCTAGAAAATTCCTGAGAGATATTTAACATTCCAGTTTGCATTTGAGCGACTTCTTCTTTTTAAACCGATGGATGTCCACTGCTGGGCATAGGTAGGTCTCTCTAAGGAATCTCCACAACCCAAGATCTTGTGGCCCTTGGATCCAGCGGCCCCACAACCCTTTTTGGGGTCACCAGTCCACCTTGTAGTGTGTCTAACGACGCTACGTTTTCTGGTACGAGGTCGCCATTCCAGCACCTTAGGACCCCAAAGCCCATCGGTTCTATGTACTACGCGCCCTGCCCATAACCACTTCAGCATTGCTACATGATGAGCTATGTCAGTTACTCTGGTTCTTCCACAGTTTCCTCATTCTTGATTTGTACGATACACCAATTATAGCTCGCTCCATCGCCAGCTGAGTGACTTTGAACTTTTTAATCTTGCTGGTGCTTCTTACTATCTTGCCGGTTCTTCTCAGTTAAAAAGCAGCTTTCCGGGCCAGCCGTAGCTTCATTGTAATTTGACGATTAAAAGTGCTTGTAGAGGCCAATTATAATAAAGAATTATTTGAATATATGAGGCCCATGTTCAGTGACCATAGTGGAATCCAAAATAGCTTATTTGAAATATACTTAAATGATTTTATTGAAAGAGACAGGAGAACGCCGGTAACAACCTTGTTTATCAATATATATTATGTTTCAGACGAATCTTGAATTTCACTTACATCATTGCATGGACCTGGTAAAGGCGGGTATGGAGTCCATTATCGAGGATCAGGTCACGTCCGTCTTCGAAGCGGAAGAGCTCAGGAGTTGGAATCTACTCACCAGAACTAACAGGTATGGTGGCTATTCAATATCTACCAATACATTTTCGTTTTGCAATTGTGTAACTTTAAAATATCGGACGCATAGCATTAAAGTGACCTAACTCAAAATTAGGCTCGATTCAATTACATACATTGTTATCCTTTTTCAATACCATCTTTGACATCTGCTGCTGTTTTCTTGCGTTTCCAAGTTATGGGTATCTTTAACAATCGCAACGCTTTATTGTAGTTTTCCACAGAATAATCTCGGTAATCATGAATAACTCTTGTTACCCGCGATATCATGCGTGCCAACTTAAACGTTTGAGTACCCTTTAAAATAAATAATTAAAATACATAAATACATAATTAAATACAAATGTATTTAATTATTTATTTTTATTTAATATTGTATGTATAATCTTACGTACAGTGGTTCGTGATCTTAACAACTTTATTCGGCTCATCTGTCCAAAATCGACTTCTTACAATCACAATGCAATCTGTTGTCTAATAACAAAGCCGAGTTCACTATTATTACTATTTCACTTTTATTTCGTTAATCGTTCTCGATCGCTATTCACAAACTAAATCGCCGAAGTATCGCGGTACGACCGCTTATATAGTGAATGAACTATTCGAGAAGATTCTGCTTCTCGATTACTCGCGAGTCCTTAGTACAGTGGCGGGGATACGGAACACGATTCGTAAACAACGTAAATGTTCCAGACGATTAGCGTCAAGCGACGTTGACCTCTAAGATATACACATTAAGAACTCTTTTTGGACGTTCGTAACAATATATTTACCAGTTGCCTGTCTTTTTTTTTCAGACAATACGAATTCCTAACATGGCGTCTGACAATCATATGGTTCATGGGTTTCGTTGTCAGATACTTTTTTTTGCTCCCCCTGCGAGTCCTTGTCTTCATTTTTGGGGTAAGTTCTGTTTTTTTACACGCTTTATATCAATGCAAGTAATTTGAACTCAATAATGACCTACTTTTAGCGAACAGATTTCAACTTTGAACACATCAAAAACCTATAAGAATAAAATAAGATATACTTATAAAAACTTGAAAAATAAAATTAACAATCGCATTATAAGGTGGTAAATAAAAATAGTTCAAAAAACTAAAAAAATGCGTACAAGTATGCTTAAAAGTACGAAATCGTAATAACTTTATCTCCAATTTTCAAAATATTATTCTTCGATTATTTGTCCTTTCTCTGTGATAACAAATGTTCCTTGCTGGTGTTTAATCAATAAATATCCGTTAATTAGAAGATAAAAAATAATTAATGACGTTTCCATCAAATAGACAACGGGTCTCTCTTCATATTTTTTTTTTAATGTTGATAATATAATAGTCTAAGTGAACATTCCTTTTTCCTTTTGTTATTACAGTGGAGGCAATTAAATTTAATTACAAGATACGTTAAATAATTAATTGGCGAACAAATTAATAGCTACCGGTTGTCTAGGACCAGGTATCGATTTATTTTAACTTGTATAGGGTTGTCATCTTTTTGTTGCAATGAAAATACATTAATTATTAAAATTAAGAAAAAATTGTACCAAAATAAACTACAGTTTATTTTTATTTATTATTATATTTAGAAACATATTTTTATCGCATTTAGGAGTTTGTATCAAATTAGTATCTCGAATAAACGATAGCATCTTTAAAATATATATTTAAATTAAAGTGGGACATAATATATTTTCTTCTATTTTATTGTTCTTATGGAGTGTAGACAATTACCTGAACTAACGTAAAATACTTATTTTATTATAAAGTACGGGTGCCAACCCTAGTTAAACAGTCTTGAGTCGTCACTGTTTAAAAAAACTGTCAGTTATCTTTTTAATAAGTATGTAGTAACCGATTAAGTTCTACTTAGGAAGAACAATCACTTTACACGCGTCATTTTAATTTTAGACTTATCCTCCTTTCTAATTTGGATCAGAATCGTGCAACAATTAATTTTGCGCTCATCTCGTCTCGTACGTTCCCATATATATTCCTTTTACAAATTAAAGTTTAAGTTATATTTATTATTTGATAATTAGAAAAATAATTGCTTGTCAAATGTGTGGTATTTCAATGCCCCTGTAGTGTGCTTATTGGTTTCCACATAACTGATTCTAACTTAAGGCGGGGCCTAAATATAACCACTTTATATCGTATTAAATTTGTATTGACTATCCATGTAAATAAATAATTTATTTTAAAACTAATAAAAATTAGAATGTATTTATTTCTATAATTGCAATACTAATACTATTGTTAAAAAATCATAAAAGTTTAAATATAAAGATAGAAATGCTACATAATGGTAGCTATTCGGATATTATTGAGCTAGGGAACTCGCCGCTGAATAATATTTAACTCTCGGTTCGAATTCGAACCGCTAAATGTACGCTTTAATAATGTATTATTACCTGCGTTTACGTCAAGAATATTGAAACAATTTAACAAAATGTCAACACATGGTGGTTTATATGATAATATTGCTGTTAAAAAATTCCTACAAGAATTGATTTGTTAATTTTCTACTAAATTTAGTTTAGAATTGATAAAATAAATGGCAACACCAGGTTATTACGATGATCACGTCACTGTCGCTCATCGGATTCCTGCGCAAGAACGAACTCCAGCGTTTCCTGGCTTCGGTAGCGTACAAAGTGTCTATCAGGACGCTTATGCGCAGTGTATCGTGCGTCATCAATTTCCACGACACGCAGCACGCGCCGAAGTCGAACAGCTTCTGTGTTGCCAACCACACGAGCCCCATCGACGTGGGGGTGCTGAGTGTCAACACTTGTTTCTCTTTGGTAGGATTTGATTCAGGGTGTTGCCAGTGCCTTGGGGAAAATGTGCTTACAAAATCTCTTCTGTGTACGTCCTATACTTAGGATTGTTTAGTTATTAATTGTCCGTCTATTGAGAAGAGTTTATTGAAGTTTGTTAATATTTACAAAAGAATCAAAATTAAATATGAACATTAGTTTACATGTTAAAAAAATTTATAATTTTTTTATTGCAAAATTTTTGAGAATTTCATTTACATTTTCAAAATACCTTTCTTGACAAACTTGAATAAACTCTGATGCATCCATACGGGTTAACTATAGCCTCATCACGGGTTAAAGCTTGTCGCCCTCTATACTGTAGCGTCTCATAATCGTTCTTAGAAGCTGTACTAAACAACTATACTAAATTTAATAATTATTGCTAGTGATATAGAGACAGACAGATTGACAAACTTTGGCATTTATAATACTTATATAGATATTACATATTTTTAATTCAAATTTTAAATATTATTTATTCAAGTAAAATTGTAAACAAATGCTTTTGAATCATCAACTCTACTGCTTGTTAGGAAAGCTACTGCTGTTCCTACCGAGAAAAGCCAGTAAGAAACTCGGTGGTTGCTCTTTTCAGAATATAATACTTATAACTAGTTTTACTATCGTGTACAGGGTCGAATAGTATTTCACATTCTTATCTATTTAATCCACAATAGTCTAGTAGGCTTTCTGTATAAAGTTTGACTATCTACGATTATGATACGGTCCAGTGTAGTAGTAGGTTGGTACGTCGTACCGCTTGCGAGGAAGACTGACCTGTGCTGTGGGTGGAAACTTTTACGCCTGCCCCGAAACAGGTGTGGTGGTTGATACTATGCACGGCATGCGTGGGCACTCTCCCTGACGGCCCTTTCAAGCAGCGGGTCAACAATAGCCTGTCACTAGTCTGCTTCAATTTCCTTTCGCGGAGCATTTCGGCGGTGATAACTTACCATAACAGCGACTATAAGCCTCGTAATGGGATATGCGTCGCGAATCATACGAGCCCCATCGACGTCCTGGTGCTTATGTGCGACAGCAGCTATTCGCTGGTGAGTGTTTATGTATTGTAGTATGAGTTTTGTTGCTGTGCGTATACTAGGTGCTTGTATGTGGGGAACGCAGTGTATTAACTGTAATAACGACCAATGATTACGTGATGTCTCTTCCAGGTAATGGATTTTACTACTGTTTTACGGACATAGACTTTATAATCATTATTAAAATAACAATATAATTGTCGTGGCAATGAACAGTGTGTCGTAAGTCATGTAATTATGTTATTTATGTTTTACATTGAAATATATTATTATTCTTGCAATCCAATATCCTTAATAAATATGTCTTCTTAGACTAGTTAATCCTTAGACAGGATTACAGCTATTAGGTAAATGTATCGCTTGACTATAGGTTTATAACTTTTAGAAGTTTAGTTTAGACTCAGGTCTCAATTTTGTAAGGGGCCGTTCATAAATTACGTCACGCTAAAATAAGTTTTTACTCCCCCCCACCCCACTATCACGCTGTGTCACACTTACCTCCTAAAAATATAACGTCAACGTCACCTGAATATGATAAATGTCAATTAATAGTAACGAATTTTGAGAATTGAAATTATAATTGATTACTTTTATAATAATAAACATGTATAGACAATAAAAAAGAAAAATACTAAAAAGACACATTAATTTACAATATTTTAATGAACAGCGTCCGGCCCCTAACGGGTTTGGTTTAACTGGTTTGAAAGATTACTAAAAGGTATTAATCCAGTAATAATAAGTCTCAACAGTCTGCGAACAAAAGTAAGTCTGCATGTTACTGTATATAACATACTTCTATAGGATATATGTGTCGGAAGATATTGAATAATTCCTCCATTTCGCATCGTTTACTAAACTTCTGAGAATGCTTCGATGTAGGAGTGACGTATCCATCATCCATTCATACTTAGAAAGTAAGTAAATTAGACAAGGTAGGTCAAAGATTAAATATGAATTACGAACGTCTTTGTAATTGACAAACTTATACTATATATTAGGGATGTACGGTTTATTTTCAGTATTAATCGTTAGACGCGCTTAAATATTCAATTATTTAAATCGTGGTGGTCATATTATCAGTACAGTTTACGGGTCAATTTTTAAATTAATAATAAGGAGACAGAGGTGGAAACTTCCGCATCCGACTCCGCCTCCGATTCCGACTTCGGCTCCGATAAGACAAATATGAAATCTCCGGTTCCGGTAAACCCACCTCCGTAACATCCCTACTATATATTTAGGCAGTTCTGAGGTAGAATATTTTATAATGTCGTTATTCATATTTATAAAACTATACGGGTTAAATCCAAGTTATTTTTATATTAAGACGATATGCCAATCTAGTCAGTTTGTAACAACTTTGCCGAAACGTCGAACCTAATATAAAGGTAACTTGGTGCTTGGGAAAATGCATTTGAATAAATTATAGGTTGACTTTGGGTTTTTATGCACTATATATGTATTGTAATTTTACGGAACTACAAATTTCATAGCATATGTGTCGATATTTCCAGATCGGTCAAAGACATAACGGTTTCTTAGGGCTCCTACAGAGGGCGTTGGCGCGAGCTTCGCCCCACATTTGGTTCGAAAGATCCGAGGTCAAGGACAGACATGCAGTCGCGAGAAGGTAAGGTTAATTTTATATTTTTATAACTCATTCATAGTTTATCAAAATAGGATCACTACCTTTTCAAACGATTCCTTATATATTGTAATTCCAATTGCACGTACAAGGCTAAGACAGTAGTTTTAATACACAAAAAAAAATGATGCTGCGTTTAAGCTAATTTTTTTGTTAAAAATTTATAATTTCATTACTTTGTGCTAACCTTACTTAGTTTATTTTCGAAACTCCGAAGAATTTTCTAATATTTTAAACTCCTAATTTAAACAATTAATAAATTTAATAACCTTGGGGACGGACGACCATGTGTTTAATTGTACCATTTATTTATTTATTAAAACATGTATATTTATCTAGATTAAAGGAGCATATCTCAGTGCCCGACAATCCCCCAATCCTAATCTTCCCTGAAGGCACGTGCATTAATAACACGTCAGTGATGCAATTCAAGAAGGGCAGCTTCGAGGTCGGTGGCACCGTATATCCCGTGGCCATCAAGTGAGTTGGTTATTTTAATTTATCTTTGGTTTCTTGGATTAAGATAGCAATTAAACAAAAACCAACGTCACGCACCACAGCAACGAAAAACCTATCGAGGTCTTGACGATTGGTCTCCTTAGGCACATATACAATGCTACGAATATGCTAAGATGATTTGCAACACTTAGGACATAGAGTTCAAATTCGCTTGACGTCATTAATCGGGAAATCTTATACAAATTGTGTTCTGTATCTGTAGCAATGCTATTAAGATTCAAAATTTATCAAGAAATAGAACTTTTCGCATCGATTAGATTACTATTCAAGCGGACATCGCCTTGAGGATTCGGCTTTCGAATATTGATTAGTAGAGAAACTGCAGCAAAGCAAGCACTGGCCCGTTGGCGCAGTGGGTAGTGACCCTGCCTTCAGCTCCGCGGGTTCCGGGTTCGATTCCCGCCGAAGGCCAATATTTTCTATAAACAATTTGTTGGTTCCTCGAGCCTGGGTGTGTATTTGTATTAGGGTATGTATTTAAAATTATATATGTAGTATATTCACTAGCTGTCCTTCACCCATAACACAAGTATTCAGTTACTTACATTGGGGAAGGACGACCGTGTGTGTAAGTGTCCCATATATTTATTTATTTATTTATTTAAGCGATACAATCGTGCCCTACCTTGCTATGATAAATACTCCCGAACTATCAACTTTGTTGCCAGATAACTTAAAAAAGGTTAAATTTTTAGGTACGATCCTCGATTTGGTGATGCGTTTTGGAACAGCTCCCGTTACGGCATGCTGCACTACTTGCTGAACATGATGACCTCTTGGGCTATCGTATGCGACGTGTGGTACCTGCCTGCCATGGTGCGGGACTCGCACGAGTCCGCCATCGACTTCGCCAAACGCGTCAAGGCCAGCATCGCGACTCGTGGCGGCCTAGTGGATCTTATGTGGTGAGTGTAACTTAGTTTATCAGTTTGAGCGTTGAGAGCAACTCCTCCTTCCACGGGACTTCGATAAGGCTATCATTGTGACGTTAGACTCATACGAGTCCTCGTGATAGATTTATATGACTTCAGAAAATCATTGATCTAAATTAATATATAGGACACTTACACCGTCAGCCAAAGGAAGTAAATTGATAACTAAATACTTGCGTTATGGGTGACGGACAACTGGTTAATATACTACATATATAATTTTAAATACATACTTACATGTATACATAAATACACCCATACTCAATGTACCAACAAATTGTTTATAGAAAATGTTGGCCCTTGTCGGGAAGCTGAAGGCAGAGTCACTACCTACTGCGATAACGGGCCGGTCAGATTTAATAGCTAATTTTGCCAAAACATTAATTATTATTTTTATTGCAGCATATAACAAAAAAAGTATAAAAATAATATTTCAGAATATTATTGAAGTTTATGCAATTTTACACGTTTTTTTTATAAATATTATAATATAAGTGTAGCAATTTTTAAATTTAAACTATCGTGAGTAGTATTCATAGTTAATATATAGATACCGGCTATACTCACGTCTAATTTTATCGGATTAGCCCGGCAGTTCCCGCCGCGATAACGTCGTGTAAAGAGCTCATGAATAAGTGCCCCGGACGGGTTCGAAACTAGTCGGGCTAATCCGATAAAATTAGACGCGAGTATAGCCGGTATCTATATATTAAATATAAGTTTATTTTAGAAACAATATATTGTTATTTACATACTTATCTACAGAAGTATAGGTTAAAGATTTACTTTCACCAGTTAAAGCGTAATTATATGACTGTAGGGATGGACAACTAAAACGAATGAAAGCGAAGAAAGAATGGCGGGAGATGCAGCAGGAAGAGTTCAGTAAGAGATTAAAAGGAGAGTAAGGAATAATGCGTTTCAACGCTATTTGAATCGAATCAGTGAATGCATTCAGGACAAAGTTGTGGCGGTTATACAATAGAATATATATTCAATTGTAATTGATATAAAACCGGACTTTTGAAACTTATTTATTGTAATTATAATTGTGTAATCGAAGCTTGTAAACGGCTCTTAGTGCCATTGCAATGTTACATTTTTTGCGTACAATGTTTACTAGCGTTTTCAGAGGACGCAGTCTGTTTTTAATTTTTATTTTAATTAATCAAAAAAATTAAATTGCGTCCTCTGAAAAACGCAACCCTAAATGTAACTTCTCAATGGACTGTCTTAGTGATAGCGAAAATTGTACTGTTTTTTTAGTTACACAAATATGAAAAGTTTTACACAAAATCTTCTGTTATCTATATAAAATATATATGTACATGTATTTGTTAATTAAATATATTCTCAAGGTTATAAAGAATCTTAGTGAAACATAGTTATTATACATAGAGTACGGGGAGCCATAGACAAGGTTGTGAGTGCGAGTGACCAACAAATAAGAGAGGGAAGAGCGAGACCTATACTTATCTTTGTCTAATCACACATTATAAGGAGAGACAGATAGCTAGCCTCATTTGCTCCATCCTTTTCTTTCGATGGACACATTTTAGGCTGGCTTCCCTACTCTAGTATAATAACTCCATTTAGTCAATATAATTTATTAGAAATATGTTGTGAAAGTGGTTAAAGTGTATTGTAAAAATCGTTAAACTTAAATTTAATGTATTTCAATTGTACCAGAGACGATCGTTTTTGGGTATTGTTAATCGTAAATTTCGATTCGATCTACGATGCAATTATAAATTTACTGAACACTAAGAAAAGCAAATATCATATTTTCTTGTGATAAAGATATCTTTATAGTTGTATCAGCAACTCCAACATCCTAACATCACATCGAGTGATTGGATTATATTCCTCTACTTTATTCTTGACTTTTTTAGTTTTCATATTTTTTTAATGTTTCTTATTGTCAGCGTCGATGTTTTGGATTCAATAGATCCATCAATAACAATGGGCGTTGTACAATGATTTGGGAATTCTAACAGTCGGATTTAAAACATTTGTAGTTTCCAAATCACCGCCTAGTCAGGTAGTAATCAGGTATTGATTAGTACCGAAATTCGACATGTTGATTGTATACACTATAGCTATTAATAACTGAAATATCCTGTATTATATAAGGGATATAGTGAATACAGCTGTTTCTTACAGTTTATAAAATTCATTCAATATCAATTACGTAAAAAAATAATAATTTAATACATCACAAAAGCTCTATATTAATAAAAAAAAGTCAATAATTTATTTAAATATATAATAATTACAGATAGTCTGATAAATAATATGATAAAAACGAAAAACAATGTATATAGTCGGAGGAGTTTAACGTAATAGACTAGTATACATATTAAATCTATATTATATATATAAATAAGGGAGAAAGTATGTATATATGTATGTATGTTCCTTATAGACTAGACAGATTTTAACGAAATTCCCAGATAATTTAGATTTACCCAGCGGATATTCCGTTACGGTTTGGTGGCGATCAGAGCATTTTTTGAACTTTGATTTACTGTTTTGTTGCGTGGGTAAAATTTTATAGACTGGACAGATTTTAACGAAATTCCCAGATAATTTAGATTTACCTAGCGAATAATCCATTGCAGTTTAGTGGCGCTCAGAGCATTTTTTGAACTTTGTGCCCGGTTCGCTAGTTGTCAATAAATAATTAACACACTGAATAGTAGCATTAAATCGATTTAAAATCCTTAGATTTAATGCGCATTGTTTAGTCTGAAACATTAAAACGGAATAGTCATTGTAAATTGTAATTTGAAAAAACAATTTTGAAATCTAAATCTTGTCTTTATTATATAAAGACGCATTTAATAAAAAATCTGGCTCATTAATACATTTCACGCATCACGATTGTGTTTCAAATTATTAGACTAATTTTTATTAAAAAGTACGAAATCGATTTTATTTCGGCAGCTATTTGCATTAATTTTAGCATTTATTTAGCAATTATAAAGGCGCTTACAACACGATTATTTTTTTTTTCTACATTTTATTTGTTAATTATTTGTTATTCGTCAATTAAGAGCATTTCTACTAAACAGTTTTTTTTATATATGGTTTAACGAACAAGATCTATTATATAGTGATTTCGATGTAATAATAAAGTATGTGAAAAACGTGAGATGGGATGAGTGAATTTTCATTAATAATATAGTTATTATATTCTGCTCGCGACTTATTTAGTGAGTCCTTTAGTACCGAAATAAAAGTAACCTATATAACTCTTTAGCCCTTCAAATGTCTACGTACAAAAAATCACATCCTTTGATCGATTCAGACGTGAAGGACAAACACACATTTATTATATTATTGGTATCGACCATACATTATTTTTCATTTTATCTACACACCTCAGAACTCTACATAAAAACAGTTAATTTACGAAAGTAAGAAATACTACTGCAGAAAACAGAATTTTATATTATCAGTAAACATTATGTAAAGGAGTATTTAAACATTCTCTTAAATGTGCATACCATTTAAATTTAGAAAATGTTATTTTCGCACGGACAGGTTACATATTCACGGATTTGACTATAGGCTAACCGTTTAACTCAGACTTCGCCTGCGGCTACAAGTGCGTGAAGGTGGGACGAGAACGGAGACTGAGGTAGGTGCGGGCCGTCATCTCTTGTATATCACACTACGGGCGCTTAATAGATTAGCCTTTTTTTGGTCTACTTATAAAATATATCAAATATTGTCTCCTGGTTTGGCGATGTACGCCGGCAAACAGTTAAACTAGTTCAGCAACTGATGATCATATTATCAAAAAAAAAGTATCGGCTTTACTTAGATAATCGCCCTTCACCTAAAGGTGTATAAATTGATTTCCATCAGGCGACAAGCAAAGGAAAATGGTCTTTTATAGCAAAAGTATTTAAACTTTTTTGTACACTTTTATTATTTTGAGTGTTTTTTAGATTACATTTTCATCATGCTTCTTTACAACAGGTAAATCATTCATATTAAGGCGAAGTTGAGTTTTTGTTTTCTACTTTCCGACTTTTGCGCCTTCTAGGATGCTATAACGCTCGCTCGTCCCGTATTCTAAAAGTCGTTAGGGCTACAGCATATATCGTTCACAAACAAAAAATAGCTTCAATATCTCAAAACATCCTCTCAAAGTTCTAAAATTTCAGTATTTCGTAAAATAAATTCAGCTTTGCTACCTATATTGTATGTTAAACCGTGGAAATAAAAGCTATAACATCACATATATTTTTTTTGTTGCTTGGTTGACAGAATAAATGTAAACGCGATTTATTTATAATTACTTTTTTACGCAACATCTAAATTTTATTCGAACTTACTTGAATTTGGAAAACAAAAAACCATAATTTCATATCTATACCTTGAATAAGTAAAACCAAACATGAAAATTTATTTTACAGGAGTGTTTAAAAGGGATTCTTTTTAGGATAATCATATTTATATTTAATTTATTGAACTTAAAGCTGTGTACTGACGTACAAAATGGATGACACCGGCGACTAGGGTAGTGTAAAAGAGTCCGCTGCCCGCGGTGGCATAAAAAATCTGTGCGCAAGGGACAAGCGCGTGCGGTGCTTCACTTATCGAAAACTGATCATTTATTCTTAGAAGGATGAAGTATGATGGCGTGCGGTAGCTTGTTAATAAGTGCCGGTAATTTAATAATTAGTTTGCAAGTGTTATTTAATAATTATTAATCACATAAGGTATAAATGTGTTTTAATGTGCTTCTAATGTAGTTTAACATTTGGACGTTGCCGATTTATGATTTAACATAAATTAAAATAAATGTTTTTATGGGATTCAATATTAAACGTGTTGGAATTAATATTTATTGCAAGCGCGTATTGCTATTAAGAATGTGTTAACATTTTTAACGGAAGTTAAAGATACAGAAACCATCGACACGTCAGTGGAGCGCCACTATACTTGCCGTAAGGCCCATAAGTGCACTATAGCAGCAACATCTTATTAACCCGCGGGCAGCGACTCTTTGATACTATCTTAATATAAACATTTCTCATTAATAGAATTAGGCGATACTTTGCGATGATCCATAATACAGAAGTAATTAAGATATTATCACTTTTATTATCTTATAATGATAATTATAGACATTTCTATATCATATTGTAATTTACATAAAATTGTGGAACTAACTGTAGTGATACGTGCGTTCTTAACGTTTAATTATTACAAAAATATATATCAATGTATTTAAATTGGTGATACTTGTCTACTTTGTGATTCGAGTGAAAGTGATTCGATTGATTGTAAGTAGAATTAAAATGGTGGCTTAATTACAATTAGTTGTAAATGGGAGTAGACTTATATAAGTAAATTTATAAATAAAAAATAATAATTTATTTTTATCTGTATAAAAGGCTGTTTACTAAATGGGAAATCATTTCAGCAACTCAAATATGTAATAAAACAATTCTAGTTTCTTATGTACTGTTAATATTAGTTTTATAAAAATGTTAGTCCAAACAGTTTTTGGTTTGTTTTTTTAATTTAGAAAATATTTGGACGTCTCAATAAACGAGGTTGCATTTTATTCATATGTTATTTGTTATTTATTATTTCTAATACATTGATCACAATATAATAATAGAATTCTTATTCCCTTTCGAGGGCTTACTGTATGGTGAACCCTATTATATAAAATAAAATTTGGAAATCCTTATTTATATGTATTTATTTTTCATAAAAGCGAAGTATAACAGCTGTAGATATATTAATGGGTGTTTTTCGTTCTCATAGTAGATGAGTTACTCCATAACATTAATAGTTATATGAAATTGCCGTCTTTAATAAAAGCTCTTTTTACTATACAGTTCACTCAGTTGCATTTTTCGTACGTCATGCGAAGTAAATAAACAATAGCAAAAATAGAAGACGCTTATCCACAAGTCTAAAGAAAGGTGACTTCAGGCTTTAATCAAAGCCAAGCCACAAGCTGAAGCGATGTCTTGTGCGGTGTAGCAAAGCTAATGAAAATGTTTTGTATTTTTTCTTACAAATACTACGGAATTGAAGTTGCTATGATCAATACATATTCTGAAGTTATTTTTAAGATATAACTGCGTTGAGCTTGGATTTATCACTTAGGTTTTTGTAACGTCACATTTAGGACTTAAAACAAATCATTTCTGTGGTGATAAACCAACACAAAGCGATTGTCCGCCCTTCTGATCATTCAGTTTTAATATCATTTGTCTTCAATTGGTAATTCGTCTATTTGTTGAAAAGTGCTCCACGCATTATCGTATATCGCGCGCGTAATATTAAAATGACTGAATTCACAATTAGCTTTAATTGAGCCATTTATGACATCCCGCTACCAACTATTAAAAAAACTAGTGTTTTCTTTATTTTTTATGGGTCTCTCACACTTACAAGTTTTAAATGCCCTACGCTACGCTTGATTGCAAATTTGATCTAAAACCCCTTTTTTGATTTAGGTCACTTTAATACTAAGCGTGCGATATTTCCTATCGCGAACCATGCTGCTTAATTGATAAAATATTCCAATTTAGGAATATGGGTTGTGTTGATATGATTAATTTCGATTATAAACGAACTATGCATAAAGTCTCAGCATTTATTGATTGCCGATTTATCCAATAATAGCGCTCAATTGCAATTCGTATATTATCGCTTCTGTATCATGTTAAAACCGGTATACTTTTTTTAATTTATCCATATTTGCGTTAAGAGTAGTAAAGTCACGGCCTGTTACTATGCCCACTGCTGGGTACAGGCCTCCTCTCTCCGTTTTTAGAGAGAAAGATTGGAGCTAAGACCTACCACGCTGCTCTAATCCGTTTAGATAGGTTACACATATCCCTAGAATTCTCTAAATATATGCAGGTTTCCTCACGATGTTTTCCTTCACCAAAAATCGTGTGATAAATTGCAATTACAATTAGACACAAGTTTTCATGGAAAAAAGGTGCCTGTCTGGCGTTTGAACCTATGATCTTCTCTAAAATGTCGCACGGTCTTACCGCTTGGAGTGTATTGCGTAAGAGTATATTAAAAAATATGAAGAATTACATATACTTAAAAGATTTTGTTTCAATACTAAACGCTTAAAAACGGCAATTTCATATATACTCTATCAATTAATCATCACATAATAAACACAGTGTTTGTTCATAATATTATATTATTCACAAAGTGTAATATTATAATGATTGTTTTTATTTATAACATATGCGAGCCTAATAGTGAGGTGTGAAAAGAAGCAATATATTTTTGGATTGCTCAATTGCGGGATTGTAACTTTTGCGGGACGTGTATATTCTTGTAGGCATTTTTATTGATAACCGTTTGTAATAAGGTTCGATATAGCCGCTTGCCGTCGGCAACACGATATTTATTATACGACATATCAAATTCAATTGTTTTTTATTTATTAAATCACTCTTTTAATTTACTAAAAAAAAATTTTTTTAAGTCAAAACTTTAACTTAAATAGAAAAAACCAAAAAGAAAAGCAATAATCCTACTATTACCGGCAACGGTAACAGTGGTACCATAATGACTGGAATAAAAGCATTGGTCCTCAAAATATATTGTTCGAACATGCGAAAATAGTTCGTAATATATATGACAGAATTCGAATAGGACGATGGCATTCCTACGAATATGCGAAAAGAGTTCGTAATAAAGATGTTATAGAGTTCAAATTCACTTAACGCTAATTCTCTGGAACATTCGACGTGTATCAAAACATATTTATCGGTAAACATGTTTACGATCTTTTCAAGGTCTCACGAATGTTCTCGAAATCTGTTCGTTCGATATATAAACAGACGTATCGTGCGCCTCGACATTCAGTTTGCGAATAGCGATCAAGAGCGAATAAACAAGTGGAATAATAGTGACCTCGGCATTCTTATTGGACCACGGACTGTATAGAGACTGTGGGTAGTAAGTTTGTAGTAAAAAGTTGAATAAAGTGATTTTAACGAGTCACCAGTCATCCAAATCCAGGAACCCCTGTACGTAACAATATATTTGGTTATAAAATGATATATGGTTCTTTTATGAATCACTAAGATAAGCTTTTCCATAATTATAAATTAAACTATCCTATCTACCTATTGAAATAATTATTTAACTCTAGACGTAAATTGCGACTGAAGGAGAGCAGCAGTTGTTGTCAAGATGTGCACAGAGTTAATAAGTTCTCAAAAAAAAATCATTCATTGATTTCACTTTTGAGAAAATCGTTTCTTGTTTTTTTAATAAAATTAAAGAACATCGTTGTAATAAAATTTAATAGAAAATTCAAACAATTATTTTAAATTTATAAATATAAAGATTACTGAGCACAAATGAAACAAAATATTTTGATAGATTATTTTTAATATACAAATAATATAAATATATAACAAGTAAGTCTTATTGCTAACATTGTGTCGTTACATTCAAAACTCGTCGTTCTCAAACGGATGATATTTGTGTCCGAGCGACCTGAAAATAAATAAGATTAATTTTTATAATAATAAGTATTAAAATCAGCAACATCGATTATCCTCTTAGTCACTTTCACGTCTTTTCGCATACGCAAATATACTCACGCCCAAACACACTCGCGCTTAACCACACTCACGCCAAACCACTAATGCTCAGTATAACTTACAGTCATACAGATCACTGCTCAAGGAAAAGTACTTCGTTTCATTCTACTACTACGCGCATTAGCTATCACATTGTTTATTTTACTGTCTTCAAGCTCTTAGTCCTAATGTCTTCTACAGCGTTACCGGGTAGAATAAAACAAATAATTTATTAGGTCATGAACTCGGTGTTCAATATATCAAAGCTCATCATCTGTTAAAATAGTCCAGACTACCACGTATATAATAATACTAGCTTTTACCCGCAACTTCGTTCGCGTGAATAACCTGTATTACTTGTAAAACGGGATAATACATGGTACTTTACATTGGTAATTTAGAAAATTTGGCAATTTCCATTGGGCATACATTGTAAGAGCTCCGATAAGTTTATCCAGTAAACAAAAACCGAAATATATAAAAACTTTCTTAAAATAAATCTTTCGACGTAAGCCAAACAACGCGATAAAGATCCTTAAAATTACAGATTTGACTGAGCTTTGACACACCGTGAATAAAAAACTTTGATAAGTTGATAATAGATGGTATTTTTCAATGTCATCCTATTCCTGTTGAATTAACAGGACTTCTATAAATTATAAGTTACCTCAGTGTATAGAGATAACTGCCAAATTGCATCGAAATTGGTTCAGTGGATTCGTCGTCAAAACATACTTTCGCATTTATAATATTAGTAAGGATTTAAACCCCGCAATTCTTTCACACTAACGTCCAGTTACGTATCAAACTTACGAGTAAATCAAGTTCAAGCTATATTTATACCTACTCACTACATTATACTTACAGAAAAAGCACCTACTCAATTAATTTTACATTAGTTGCGTATTCGCCTTCACAACCAGTAAAACATGTCTTTCAAACCATCCCATCTAGCCCAACGGCACAAATAAATAAATATACGGGACACTTACAGCGCCGTGTGGTATCCGGCTGAGTAGAATAGACCTCATTTCTTACCGAGGTGTCGTAAAAGGCGACTAAGGTAAGTTGACGTCAGGCAGGTCGCCGGTTGTAAAATATGTAGCGAAATCTTTTGACAACATGTTTGTAACATGTTACAAACTTACAAACAACACTTACCACACTGTTGTCCGTCCCCAAAGTAAGTAATTTAATACTTGTGTCATGGGTAACGGACAACTGGTAAATATACTTCATATATAATTTTAAATACATACTTAAATACAAATATACACCCGAAGAACCAACAAATTGTTTATAGAAAATGTTGGTCCTCGGCGGGGTCGAAACCACGATTCGCGGAACTGTAGCCAGGGTCACTACCCACAGCACTAACGGGCCAGTCAAAAAATAAGTTCAAAGTACTCACGCTGTCATAGGCACGAACCGGCCGTCGCAGTGGAAGCTGTCGATGAGCTTCAGCTGTTCCTCTGTTAACTGGAAGTCCAGCACCGCGTAGTTGCTGGCAATGCGCGCACGGGACACTGACTTGGGGATCACGATGTTACCACGATCAAGCTGGTACCTACACCATGTTTGTGACGTCAATAGTGTCAACAGCCTCAAGTTATTGAAATTTCTTTAGTGCTTTATTTATTTTATTTTTTATTTGTTTAAAAACAGACATCTTAGCCCATTGTGTTAGTAAAGTAACAGCCGGTTACTGTGCCCACTGTTGGCCTAAGGCCTCCTCTCTCCGTTTTTGGAAAGAAGAAGTGGAGCTAAGACCTACCACGCTGCTCCAATGCGGATTGGTAGGTTACACATATCCCTAGAATACTCTAGAGATATGCAGGTTTCCTCACGATGTTTACCTTCACCGAAAAGCGTGTGATAAATTGCAATTATCAATTAGACACATAAGTTTTAATAGAAAAACTCGTTGGTGGTCACATCGCCCGGGGTTTGAACCTATGTCGTCTCTAGAGAGCCGCACGGTCTCACCGCTAGGCTATCACAGCATATTGTGTTAGTAATATTACTTAATGACTATGTTAGTGCTTAATAACTAAAAATGACCTAGTCCTCTGAATGAGTTTCCACACCACAGGACTATCATACTTATTAGCTATATTGCTCAAAATACGGTTACTGCTACTAAGCAACCTGTTTAACAGTGAGGCTGTCTTTTTTCGTCAATCAGCATCGAAGCCACCGGTCCGCGCCTCGGCAAATATTGCCGAAGCGCTACAGTAGCGTGGCAGCCATGACAGTACTCTGAACGCATTGTTATATTGGATGCGCAGGGTACTATAAGCCTTTAGCGTATATTGGAACCATAGACTTGCGGTGTAAAGAGATGTCAAGAACGCTTTGAATAATGTTACTTTCACGTCTGTACACCTGGCACCCGGCGAACCAGCATATTCGCTCGGACTGACTGTACCCTACGCTCCCTTTCAAGATCGGAATCATCTCCAAGATTATAAGACCTAATGTCCCTGATATTTAACTTGGTAGCATCAGGTGATTGTAGCTCCATTCATAATTAGTGGTGGAATATAAATGTCTGGCTTTAAACCAGTGGCAATCAGCTCTGGGTCTGCTCGTTTAACATACTATATTATAGATATTTAGTCGTTTTAAATTGTATCTTTTCATAACGACATTACTTAAATAATTTGGTTTTAAAAACAGGAATATGTTTTATTGATATTGATCTCACACTAATTCCAAATAATGTAATACGACACACATATAACCTATAAACTAAATAGTTCGGGTGCGAGTGAGACAACATAAGAATATTATTTTTTTCACCTGTTGCACATCGCCCTAGGTCAATGAACCATTATAAACAAACCCAGCTCCCAAATACATTATTAAAAAAAACTATTTTAAAATATTGTATTTAACCAAAGTTATCTTATTTTAAGTGACGTTTAAGTGATCAGTGGATCTATTTAATTTCGTATCGTCGGTACCGCTCTGTACATGTGTGTAGGCGAATTATAAAAAAAAAGAAACAACATAGAGAAGATGGAACTAAAAGTCAGTAACGACACAACTAGATAGCAGCTACTTTTCACGTGAGCGTCTAATAATCGTATGAGTCAACTTTACTATGGCCAGCTCTGCTATTTAAAAACAAATCAATCAAATAAAAAAAAGATCAATCTACACATTCGACATATATGACTTTGAGACAAATTTAGAAATTGTCTTAAAACGATGCTACTACATAAAGCTCACTATACAATTGAAGATTATTTGAGTGATAGTAGCATATCTTAACAGCAGCATCGGTCAGCTACCCACCAAGCTGCAACGATTTATTTGTGACCATCAAATTGTAAAATAAAATGGTCGCCGAGTTTCTTGCTGGTTCTTCTCGATAGGAGCAAACTCCTGAATCAGTGGTAACTTCTTGAAAAAATTTGACGATTCAAAAGTACTGAAAACAGTCTACTTGAATAAAGAATAATTTAAGTTTGAATTAGACTTAATCTAGAAATGTGGACTCACATAAGAAATTATGGTTCATGAGGCGTTCATCTTATTCAGATCAATGAATCTGGCGAAGAAATACCCAAATCAATTATCACAAATGCCAGTTACCTGATGAGCACTTGGGCGACAGTCTTGCCTAGCTGGTCGGCCAGAGCTTGCAGCTTAGGGTCCTCCATTAGCTGCGGATCACCCGGCTTGGCCCAAGGCCTGTCGGGGGAGCCCAGCGGGGAGTACGCTGTGATTTTTATGCCGCGTGCCTCGCAGAAGTCCTTGAGTTTCTTCTGGTTTAGATAAGGGTGGCATTCCACCTATGACAGTCAAAAAATAGCTATAAGTAAACTGGACTGGCTGGTTTGCGCAGTGGCTAGTGACGTTGCCTTCAACTCCACGGGTCGCGCGTTCGATTCCGGCCGAGGGCCACCATTTACTATAAACAATTTGTTGGAACTTCGAGCCTGGGTGTGTATTTAAGTATGTATTTAAAATTATACATCAACATGTATTGTTCCGCGCAAACGTGCGGACGGATGAAACAACCTCCGGGACCTGTGCCCGGCGTCCCAGCGTTTCAACCTACCTTATGCGGCCGTTAGCTGTATGTGGTCCGGCCTCGTGAGTCACTGCGTGTATATGTTTACGTGTGTGTGTGTGTGCTTGTATGTTCTTGGCCGATTCCGGAAACCGTTGACTCGCCTCTGCACTCTTCCACGGACACGTAATGTCTGTTTCTCCCTTAGTATACACTTCACTATATCGGCTGAATAACACCCGGTGTGCACACAACCTTCGTAAGGTCACACGTTATTAAATCGTCCCTATATCGGGGAATAATACCCAACACGCATCAAAACCGTGGACGGTCGCGTCTTATCAAACACTTCACTGGTTAAACGCGTCACTAAATCTGAGAATAACACCCGAAACGTAAAATTACACGTCTGCGTTATAAAAGAATGCCGTAATGCAGGCGCACGCGGCCTGTCCTTATCGTGTTTGAAAAGTTACTAGCGGTCGGCCGCTCGCGTCAGCAATCGAATGCATAAAACGTCCTTGATTTCGCCGGTCGCGTCTCCGGCGGGCGAGTCATTTTATTCAAAACATGTATATATTTACCAGTTGTCAGTCACCCATACACAAGTATTAAGTTACTTACTTTGGGGACGGACGACTGTGTAAGTGTCCCATATATTTATTTCACAGTTTAAAGCTACTTCTGGTTCTAAATGTTGCTACCGAGAAGAACCAGCAAGAAGCTCGGCGGTCAATCTTTGAAACATTTTCAATTTACATTATCAAACCGCAGTCCTGTATGAAGTCGAAAGGATTTTTAAATCCAAGCATTTTTATCATTCGTATAATTAAAAATTTATGTAATATGTTTTACATATAAGTATATTTTTTACATTTACTTTAAACTTTAGATCGTTTGTTGATTTGGGTATAAAATTCATTACTATAAATCCACAAATTTTAGCTTTGCCATTACAGCACTTTAAATAATTATTCAGAGAAGCTGAAGCTGACAAGTCTATGGCAATTGAATTAAACAAAATTGAGGATTCGATTAATGAAACGAATGTGTAGATAAGCTACTTTTGCACAAGATAGCAATAATGGAGCAACTGACGAGAATCTTGCTGGCTTTTTTACCAGCAGTAGAGTTCACGATTAGAAGCGCTTGTTGTAAGTTTACTTAAATATAGAATGTTTTGAATTTAAAATGTAAGGTCACGAGCGGTTGTTTCCTTGTGTTCTCCATTACATACGTACTGCTGGTTAGCATTAGATTATCAGCGAGTGACTGTATGTAATACAAAGACCTACTGACCTGGTTCACGACAGGTTTAATACTGGCGCTCTTTAGTAGCCGGTCAATCTGCTTGGAGTTGAAGTTAGAAATGCCAAGGCTCTTCACCAGACCCTCTGCCACCAGCGGCTCCAGAGCTTTCCATGTGTCCACGTAGTCCACATCTGAAAATTGAATCTTACCAGATTCATCCGTGGGAAATAGTTCTCCTTCTTCCTGAAAAGAAAAGTCAAGAAATGCTCCAGTGGTTCTACATTATATGTGGTGGTATGGTCGTGATACATCATTATTATCAATGATTGGGCTATTCTTATCCGCCGTGTAGTACTCGGCTGAGTAGAATAGACCACCCACATTTAAACGTAAAAAGCGACTAAGGTAAGTTGATCCACCGTGTGGTATCCGATTGAGTAGAATAGACTACCTACCCTCTTTCCTACCGAGGGTTTGTAAAATACGACTAAGATAAGTTGACGTCAGGCAGGCAGCCGGTTGTAAAATACGTAGCCGAATCATGTGACAACATGTTTGTAACATGTTGTCACATGATTCAGTCTGATCTGATCTATAAAGTTTCCACTGTAGTTTCTTTGGTTCCAGACGGACACTTTATAGATCAGATCAGACTATCATTTATTAATACGATAATAAAATAGTAATATCACATCCGTCCTATAACAAATTGTAGCTATCACAGATTAATAACTCTGGGCATGCACAACATTAATCGCATTCAATATCAAAGCATTATTGCTCATTATCCTATTAATTAGTCTATACTGATAACAGTCCGTTAAGTGCATGTGTTCGGAAGTAAAAGATGGTAATAAGTAAATAATTAAATATATGGGTACAATTACACACACGGCTGTCTGTCCGCAAAGTAATACCTGTGTTATGGGTGACAAACAACTGGCAAATGTAATATATACATAATTTTTTTAAATACATAAATACACCCAGACTGGAAGAATCAGAACTGTTTTTAGAAAATGTTGATCCTCGTCGGTAATCGAACCCGCGACCCGTCGAGTAAGGATCACTGAAAACTGCGCTAACGGGTCAGTCATAAGCAATAATTTAACGATTCGAAAAAGCCTTTGAAAAACTTATTTGAAATGAAAGATATTTTGAATATGAAACATTTGATTGGAGTCAGTAAGAAGGATAAGATAAGACTAAGAATACCATCACCTTATAACTTTGTATAAAATAAAACAAACCTTATATGCCTGGGGCCAGTGGATGAGGTAAAGGTCAAGGTACTTCAAGTTGAGGTTATGCAGCGTTTTTAGAAGGGCTCCCTTTACAAGATCCGGGCGGTGGAACGTGTTCCATAGCTTGGAGGTTATAAATAGATCCTCTCTGGAACAATGTCAATCAATACGAAAATACAATTTTACGTAATAATAAAGTAGCGGTTTGTTACAATCCCACTGCTGGGAATAGGCCTTACGATGTTTTCCTTCACCGAAAAGCGTGTGATAAATTGCAATTATCAATTAGATACATGAGTTTTAAAAGAAAAACTTATTGCTGCCTGCTCGGGTTTGAACTCGTGTTCCCCTCGAAAGAGTCGCACGGTCTCACCGCACGGCTAACACAGCTTCTATCGAAAGAATAAAATTATATTTTAATTTTCTTTACTTATAACTTCAATTAAATAATAATATACAGGCATACATATTAAATGTCAAATTAAAATTAGTCTTTATTCAAATGGGCCTTTATAGGCACTTTTGAATCGTCAAATTAAAATTAAAATGAAGCTACGACTGGTACGGAAAGGTGCTCTAACCGAGAAGAACCAACAAGAAACTCGGCGGTCACTCTTTTCATAAAAAAAATATTACAATATTGTATTTGTAATTGTTAACAAACATAGATTACAATATCATCTAGTGCGTAGCTGGTTGCAATTTAATTCCAAGCTTTCTTATCATTAACATAGTCCTCAACACTATAATAAGCAATTAATAGAATTAGGCGTTACTTTGCGGAGATCCATAATACAAAAGTAATAATAAAATTATTTTGCTATAATCCGCGATACAGTAAATAGAAAATATATATAGTGTTTAATGTATAGTGGATTATCAGTATTTTCATACCCGATACGTGCAGGATTCGTAGAAGCACATGCACAAACCTCCACCACTTCCACCAAAATACACAAGCACTACACAGTTTCACTATCACAAACTCAACAATCGTTTCGCCCCGCAACCGAGGCATCATCAGGAGATAGACTCCACGACAAAATCGCAAAGCTATTATATTATATAAACTATAATTATATAAACTAACTAATATATATTATATAAACTATAATAAGCTTTATTAATGAGTCTCTTTAATTGCTTTTTTGACCTTGTGTAAAAGCAAGTAATAAACTTACTCAATCACTTTCAAATAGTATTCAATAATTATATAAAAACTGGAATTGAATATTAAATATAAAAGAGCTTAATTTATAGATTAAAAAAGATACATTTAGAACCTATCAATTAAGCTCTTTTTTCATTAAATCATTACAAACTTGCCGACTTGAACAACAGCTCATTAGCATGAGTTACAGTAGTAGTTTCTAGTAATCTTTTTGTGAACATAATTTCGGGTGATACTCCGTTTGACTAACGAGTCACATTGTTCTAACGGAACTTCGAAAAAAATAATTTTTTGGAGATCATATCAGGGTCACCAGTTTGGGAGATTGAGGTGCGGGGTACACTAGAAAAGTACTACCCAATTAACTAGGAATATATTTTTTCGGAATTTACACATAATAAATACATTAATTTCTTTAGTTGTTCCCTAGATGCGGCAGGCTTAAACTAACTGGCAGCCCGCATCCTACAGCCTAAAAATGAAATGTCATCGAAATACCCCGAAAATATTGATGCATAAATCATAATAAACTTTACTAAAAGCGTTTACTGGGAATTACGTTTGCGACAATCGAAGAGGAGTTAAAAAAACCAAAAAATTATAATTAATTTATTTAAAATTATAATTTAACAAATAGTCTATATCTAAATTAACCTAGGTATCTGATCTAAGTGGGATCAAGAAAAAAGTGAAATATTTTACTGCGAAACCGTAAAATAAAGAGTCGGAATGACATCAATGACGGCTGCTGATTTCAACGTTCGATGATTGTCTTGCAATAACCAGAAGCTGCAACGTAGGTACTTAACTTTAGGGTTCCCTATGTAATTTGGGTTTCTTATTCTAAATTACCTCTTCACAGCTCCCTCCTTGATTTTTTCAGTGATAGCTTCACCCACTTCCGGTTCGTTTCCATATACGAACGCGCAGTCGATATGCCTGTAGCCGATATCAATGGCGTCTTTCACGGCTTGAGTCACTTCACCTGGCTTTGACTAAAAAAAACATTTTTTAATCTATACTAAGTATAAACGATGTCTGTCTGTGTGTCGGTTTCACAGGTAATCCATTAAACGAATATTAAATTTGTAATTTGGCAGAATTAAATCTCATATATGCTATAGTATATGATATCATATAATATATGTATATTGTAGATGTTTGCATGTATTTGCATGTGGGTCTTTCGAAAAAAGCTAAAGATCCCTTAGACTAACTTCATCTCAAACACTCTGGTTTTCATGTCATGTTTCATTTCAAAATCATCATGCCAAGAAAGGTTGTGTTTTTCAAACATCTACAGAGAGGATCCCTGTATTAATTTCCTACATTGATTCTAAAAGGAGAGATGTACAGTAAAAGAGCACCTGATAGGCAATATGTAAAATGGTTCGATAATATAAGGGACTGGACATAGATACTGTGAAATGAAACAATCGCAAAATTTTTCTTCTGCTGTCTTCCAAATTTTATTTCAAGATGGCACCCGATGACGATCATAAATATCATCATTGGGTGATTGGATGATGATTATCATCATCATCATCAGGGAAAAAAGACATATTGCATTATTGAGGGTACTTAAACAAAAGTACCACTAGTTATTCTATAAAAACTTGGCATTATTACCACTAAAGAGGCCTTTGTAAGGTTTCTGCATTTGATGTTTTCTTTGATTGATAAGTACTATGTAATAGAAAAATGTTCCTTCTCTTCTTCTAGTGGAACATTTTGTTAAAATCTATTAAATGATGTACATAGGTCACATAATATACAGGAATGATGGGAGTTGGAAACTGAAAGTATTGATATAATGGCCTAGCACCCGAAAATACAGCATTGGTAGGTCACTCTACAAACTGGACAGACAATCTCAAAGAGGTTATGGAGATCACACAGGATCAGTTGAATTTGAGTGTATATATTGTTATTCAATAATTTTAACAAAAAAACAAGATTATATTTTTAGACAAATATTTATCTATATCTTTCATGAATTGTGGTAGAATGAAGTCAATTAATTTTGTAAAATAAGTATTCTGGTGTCCGAGTGGAACTTGTTTTTCTAATTTAAGTTGACTACAAAGAATTTTAATTATATTGAAAAATTCAAAACATACTTTATTCAAGGTAACTGGTAACAAAGTGTGTTTACATTAACTCTACTGCTGGTTCGGAAAGCTGTTCCTACTGAGAAGAGCCAGCAGGAAACTCAAACTCAAAATATAATTCTTATAAGACTTAGTTGTTACTGTCTTGTACAAGGTCAAAACAACACTATATACACACATTTTTATCATCCATGTAATACTCAATAATATAGTAGGCTTATTGAATCAACCTGTTTTTATGGTGTTTTTAAACTGGTGTAATATTAAAAAATATCATCATGCTCTAACATTCAATTAACAAAAAGAATTGGTTCATCACCACTTCCAAGAGCAAACAAACCCTGTATAATATAATAATTAAACAAGAGGATTTTACAAGCTCTCTGTTACAGTTAAAGTCAAAGTATGTTATGTTTTGAGAATAATTAGGCTACTAGCATAGAAAAATCTTGTTGAATACAAATTTTTATTTCTCAATTATTACTGTTTTTTACAATCTAAATGATAAATGATAAGTTAATTATTTATTTCAAAAGAGAAGCAAGATATAATAGCTGAAATACTCAGTTGTATAAAATGAATTAAAATTTTTTTTTGTTAACCACAATTGGAATCTTGCAGATTAAATTTGAAAATATGGCCATTTTCATTTTGGAACAATATGTATTCTTAACTATATTTGAAATCAAAGTAAAACGGAAACATCTAAAATGTATGTAGAATAAAATGATTACCTATTAACATTCTTATGGAAAAGATTTAAGATGTACCTTCCATGTTCCTAAGCCCAACATTGGACACTCGCAGCCGTTTTCAAACTTCAAATATAGAGGTTTAGAAGTCATATTAAAAGAATTTGCAGTCGGTTTCAGTAAAGTTCTATTCTAATGATAACTTTACTTAGCGTTCATACCATGGACTTAGTAAAAATTTTACCAACCGGCAAGTTGTTTTGTTTTTAATAATTTCAGAATTGAAAATTTGACATTGTTTGACAATGACTTTTTTTCGATTCGACAATTTGTCGACTTCAAAATATCAAAATGAAAAAATTACAGAAACTGGTTTCTATAAAGGTTCTAAGATTTCGCATAGCAATAATACCACCTTTATTTGAATTTAAAGTTGTACTTTCGATTTCCATAAACTAAAGAATTGACTTAAATTTGACTTTTCGCAGTATACAAATATGATACACCTACTTATAAAAAATATATATTTGTGCCATGTATGTTAATAATTCTATATTTATCTATTATTGGCTTTTACTTTTAGTCCTTAACATTTTCTAGCCCTGTTAATGAAATATATATTTACTGTGTGCTTTATTTGCAAGGATGTATTTGAAGAATGATACTCACCTTCCAAGTGCCTAATCCTAGCTGTGGAATAGTTTTTCCATTGCTTAACGTAATTACGGGAACCTTAACCATGTTTTTAATCACACAACGACTGCTTACTGCGAGCATAAGAGAAGTGACAGTTTGATGGAATGGGGTTATCATATCTTATTAAAACCTTGACATTGTTTTTGTCACTACTTTTTGACGTCGGTTTCGCCTGCTATATATTTCTTATTTGAATTTAACTTCAAATTTTAACTTATTTGCATTTTTGTTTTGAAAGGAATTATTTAAAAGTTGGTACCATACCAACAACTCAATTATCGTAATTATAAAAGTAACGGCCTGTTTCTATCCCACTGCTTGGCATAGGCCTCCTCTCTCCGTTTTTGAAGAGAAGGATTGGAGCTAGGACCTACCACGCTGGTCCAATGCGGAGTGGTAGGTTACACGTATCCCTAGAATTCTCTAACGAAATGCTGGTTTCCTCACGATGTTTTCTTTGGCCGAAAAGCATGTGATAATTTGTAATTATCGATTAGACACATAAGTTTTAACAGAAAAACTCATTGGTGCCTGCCCGGGGTTTGAACCCGTGACCTCCACGAAAGAGTCGCACGGTCTCACTGCTAAGCGATAACAGCCTTTAAGTATGTATATAGCGATTCTGTAATTTGATTTACAAAACAAACATTTTTTTCAAACGGTATATCTTTGTAAAGTCAAAACGATAAAGAGGATAACAGATGTCAACTAGAATGCCTATGATAAGTATTTCATGAGTGGCGATAGAAGTTCTCAATGCAAAAAGATAAGTGATTCTGACGACACAAATAAATGACGATGATCTACGAGCTTAGATTATTATATTCCATTATAAAGCAATGGATCTTAGCCGTAATTGAGTTTTGTCCATTTCAATAAACCTACCCGAGTAGGTTCATTGAACATGGGCATAGCGAGGTACTTGCAGAGGGGGCAGTTATTTGGTCTCTCGCTCGCATAAGAATGCTAATTAAGCTATAATTAACATCAACTCCTCTACTCATTTTATGTATACAGACGATTTTTAGCATCGAAACTCACCCGCCAAGTGCCAAGACCCAGTTGCGGAATAGTTTTACCATTACTTAAGGTAAACACCTTGACCATGGTTTCTCTAAGGCAACTTTATTACACCACGAGCGCCAGTGAAGTGACCAGTTATCGGTTATCTTGTGCTTGTACACCTTGATATTACTGTTTGGTTTCGCTTTTCCGTTGGTTTGACTTGCTTTATTTGTCTTCATGTCTCGGATATTCATATATTTGGATTCATATATTCGGATATTTAAAATTCATTAGCTAAGTAAACGAAGCTGTGATAGCCCAGCGGTGAGACCGTGAGACTCTCTAAAGACGAACATTGGTTCAAACTTCGGGCAGGCACCAATGAGTTTTTCTATTAAAAAACTTATTTGTCTAATTGATAATTGCAATGTATCACACGCTTTTAGTGAAGGAAAACATCGTGAGGAAACTTGCATATCTTTAGAGAATTCTAGGGGTATGTGTAACCTACCAATAGCGCAATTGAGCAGCGTGCTAGGTCTTAGCTCAAATACTTCCCTCAAAAAACGGAAGAGGAGGCTCGTTAGAATCGTTCACGTAACCACTGTTACGGAAAATATACTTCGTTGGCTCCTACCGTGAAGTGCCAGCAAGGAACACGCCAATTGCTCTTTTTAAAATATAATTCTTAACTAGTTACATTTCATCATTGCTTTCTTGTGCAACGTCGAAATGTACGTAAATCCACGCATTTTTCATTCATGTAATTACTCAATAATATTATATGGGCTTTCTGAATCAGCCACCTTTTAATAGTTATTTTTAAACTGCTGTTAAGGTATGGTATGTAACAGTACCTGCGATTTCAGTCATCGTGATCATCACTCAATCACAATAGTTAGTAATATTGCTAAGGTGTGTTCATTGGTTTGTCATTCTTTCACGTCTGTACCGAAGAACGCATCAATGAAATGAAAATATTCCTCTGAGTTTTTGTATCTATATCTAGGTAAGTAACTCCAAACGTACTGGAGCCAAAGCTTCTAGAAGACTATGTGAGTAGTACCAACTCCCTCAGCACAATTATTTGCAAATGGGATGATCCGCTTTGGGGGGCTATATAATGAAACCCAATTGAAATTCTGTAAATTTATATTTTATTTACTATGCTAGGCTTAGTACTTTTGTAACTAACACTATGGACGCAATATCTAAATAATAATAAAAAAAGGCAAGTCTTTTTGCTTCCGAACACCAAACATACCAACGTTTTATATATTATACAGAATTTATCTTTGAATAGCTTATTTAATATGATAACAATCGATTATCTTATGCCTCCACTCAATTTCTTATCTAACTGTCCCACTCGACTCTATTCAATTTACTTGTTCACTGGTATTACCAATGAAGTTATTTTTTTAAATTAAATGGCTTGTCCTCTGAAATAGTAGTAGTAGTCTTTTTATTTTACAATAAAAAAAATAATAAAAAATAAAAATATAATGAGCAGACAACGGCAGCCACATTCCAAAATCCGAATCTCTTAAAGCCAACCAAATAACAGATCAGAAATATTTTAATTTTATACTTTAACACTAACTCTAACACACTTTAAAATTGAAAATTAATTAAAAACAAACTAAAATGTACAATGTTAAAAATGACAAATTAAAACGTACATTTGCCATTCTATAGGAATTCATTAAAATCATAATATATTAGTCGGATTAAGTTCGTGCTTTTACGCGGTTAAAGTAAGATACGATTCAATCTGCGATAAAAAGAAAATTAAAAACATATGTACATTATGAATAAAAGTATTTCTTTAAAATTCGAAATTATCCAAAATATTAATATTATTATCATCTTATTTTATGGCGTGCACGACATAAAAAAAATTAATCAAAACTGTATTACGGCTTAGGCATATAGCCGTGTACAAGTCTTGATTAAATTTTAAAAAAACTACCTTCTCGGGAGAAATCGCTAGTAGAAAATAAAACAAGGAACTGAGTTAAAATATTTTTTATTGGAAAAAAAAAAATCTCTCAACATACAATACTTAATCTCTCGCCGACACTAAGATTAGCGCTTACGTGCATGTGACATACATTCACAAAATACATGCATGCATGCGTTTATAGATTGGAATGTCGCAAGTAAATATTTCAATCTCGACAATTTTATATTTATTAAGGTGCCAAACGCATTAAATATTGTACATAATACTAATCTACCTTCGGTACTTAGGTACCTTATATAATATATTAAGAGAATACCTTAGGTACTTGCAAATTGAGATATACATAAAATATGAACCTATTCACAAAATATAATATATGAATTATTACTTTTCATACCGCGGTGCGGTATCCGGCTGAATAGAATAGACCACTCTAATTTCTTACCGATGTGTCGTAAAAAACGTCGGACCAGTCGTGAAATACCTAGCCAAATCATGTCGCAACATGCTTAAAAACACGTTGTACCGACCCCACTTAAGAGTTGGATAAAGGCAGAAGAATGGTGAATGATGATGGAATATTACATTTTGTTATAAATTTATTTTAACAATTTAACTAAATCTGTAGAAAAATGTAAGTAATGTATTTTGATTATGTATATCACACGCACCTGTGCTAAGTAATTCATAAACGCTCCTTAATAATAAAAAGCTAAATAAGAGTAATAAATAGTTATAAACTACGATATATAAAAAAAGCTGTCATTGCACTTAGATAACTAAGTTTTAAATTCGCAAACAATTTTGTTATATTTTCAATAACACCATGCAAAGTTTGTTCTTACATAAATATTGTATTAGAGTTGTATATAGGGTGTTATGTGTTATATTTTGTACAATATATAACTGTAATTTAAGAATATTTTTAAGCATATTAATAGCCTTTAATTATGAGAAAATCTATTTTCATAGCAATAATAGTTTTTAATTGTATTAAAATTGATAATTTTTGCTTATGTTTTAATGATTTAAAGAAAACTGTTTTAGATAATTTTTTAATGTTTTTTTTCTAAAGTTACTTTGTTGACTGGAGCTCAATTCATATATAGAAGTGCTAGGGTTAGATTACTTGTGGTAATTTGTTATAAGTTAACTGAAAAATTAAAACTCTTTTATTTACTTAATGATTTTATAAATATTATTACACTAATTAATTGTGTTGCTATTCTCATTATAATAAACGCCCTAATTAAATAACGGACCGCATTTTTTTAAAATATATCGCTTAAGTATTTTCTTGTATATTGATGACTTTAAGTAAATACTGGTTCTTTTCTAACTTTTGTTTCGGCGATTGGGCTTCTCCTGAAAGTCTTTATGGTATTTTAATGTATACAGGGTGGTACCGATCGTATGACATTAATTTTAATTTCAGTTACACACACTTCAGCACTCTACAAAAAAAAAACAATTAATTCAGCGAAGTATTTTAACCACAGAAATATAGAAACAAATTTATAGATATCAACTACCGTACCCTATTACGACACACGAAACGAAAAATAACCTTGACCAAAAAACTGAATAGTCTGGTGCGAGAGATAGAAAACAACAATGTTATTGCTTTCTCCTGTTTATCGAACAAGAGCGCCGCGCTTTAAGTTAGTCAACCATTACTAATAAAGTCTGATCTCTATTAAATTATACGCATTTTCTTCGAAAATATTTTTTTTAAACGATATTTAAGAATGAATTGTAACAAAGTTATCTATGGCTATTAATGATCAGTAGTTCATTTAATGACGTATTATCGGTACCACCTTGTATATGGTAATGTCAATTAGTATAATTTGGAGTTATCGTTTTTATCTTCAGTCTGTAATCACTTATCATCATGTGCTTTTGTAGATGGTATTTTGTAGATATGACATAGCAATGGTTAGGATAGGTTGAATTCCAGGTGAAATAAAGTTTGACCCTCTAAAATTATGCCGGTATATTTGCGTCCACTAATAGAGTAGTTTTTTTTAAAGATACATGGTTTTGTATCATTTGAATCCGCCCTAGGCTGATTATAGATCGTTAGTCTACTGACAGTCTAGTCCTATACCTAGACCTAATGCCTATCAAGATAAAATTTTGGTCACTTGGATTTCGGGACTTGAGTTTACCACAACCTTTGGATTGAACTTCCGATACTTTAGCATCATCGTGATGCTGAAGTATGCTGTGCTAACCAACATTACCTTTTTGGTGATACGGAGTTATCACTTCAATATCTTGAAAACCAAAAGTGTATGGATCCATATCACCATATCTTTGTGACACTAAGCTTTAACGATGACTCACGACTTCCACGAATGATTTCATGACATTAATATACTCTGATGATACATTACCGTTTCTATTTTCACATGAGATAGGAAACAGATTTCAAAGCTATAGTACTAACTATATAATGCTTTATATAAGCAGGCATTACTTAATGGAATTCCATAATACAAAAGTCATGATAGAACTATTTTGTTATAATCCGCATTTGTTAAGAAACTCTATGCAATGCTAAGCGTGGGACACAAAACTGTTCTCATACCTTACACATGCAGGAATAGTTACCGTACCACACTACACACATCCACCACGACAATCTAAACAATCGTTTCGCCCCGTAACCGATGCACCGTCAGGAGATAGGCCCCCACGACAAAACATAGCGATTTTCTCTTGTCTTGTGATACGTGCGTTAACTAATCATGCATGTATAAGGTATGAGAATGGTTTTGCTTGAACGCGGATTATAGCAGAATAATTAATCATAACTTTTGCACGCAAAGATACGCTGAAATGAGATCAAAAAGCTCGACCTTCTTTCGTTGAAGACGAATCTTTATAATTGATATTTATAACCCCTAACTCTACCGATACTACAGTACTACCAAGTTATTTAGCATTTTCGGAATATGTCGAAACAGTTTTTTTGTTTAATTTATTAGTGTTTTTTCCTTTAAATTACATTGCATGATCACTTCCATCCTTACATTATGTGCAAGCGTAAATCTAGTCGTCATATATAAATACGACTTATTACACCCCACTCAAGTAGAATAAGCACAATAGATTTGGTACTGGAATTCGAATTAAAATGTCTTCCTGTGCACCGCCCGATGTCCTTCCTCGTCATACTCCCGCTTCGAGACCCACATCTTTCGGAACGTGTCCAACGACGCGAGAATCGAACCTCCTATCCATGTCGAATACAACCGCTCTTGGGGTGCTGAGATCTGAGAAATAAAGAATGGAAATTTATATCAAACTAATTATACCCGCGGCTTCTTTCGCTCTAACTTAAGACTTTAAGTGCCCTTAATAATGCAATACTTTTTTTTTTGAAGTAAACGGGGATTTTATCCTGTATCTTCCTATAATCTTTAATTGTACCAAAGTTTCATCTATATAGCTTCACATAAGTCGTGAGAGCGTAACATACAGACAGAGTTTCGCATTGATAAAATCATTAGAAATTGTATTTAAGGGTGAAGCTAGTTGCTATTTGTCTTCCTAGTATAAATCTAAAAGATTCTAGCATTTTTTTTAGTTTATTTAACGGCCTGGAATCGAGTCCTTTAAGGCCTGATTCTAGCATTCTATTCTTAAAGTCAAAGACCAATAAATGATTGCAGGATTGTTTATATGATGTATATAAAATTCTCATTCGCAATCATGTATCGGGTATGAAAAAAGGATAGTCCACTATACATTTAGCACTATATATATTTTCTATTTACTGTATCGCAGATTATAGCAAAATAATTTTATTATTACTTTTGTATTATGGATCTCCGCAAAGTAACGCCTAATTCTATAAATTAATTTCAATAAAGCCTAGCTAAGTGCCTATAAAATAGCATAAAAATAGTAGCCTATAAAACTCGTAAGTGTTAAAGAGATTCATCACTTGGAAAAGCAAGAAAACACTAGCTTTTATAAAAAAAGAGCTTATTTCACTGCCATCTATGTTATAGATGTCATTGAAATAGGGACTACTGTACATCTAACTCAATTAAGCCTTATTTTGAATTCGGTTACTAAAACGTGCGATATAACATCCAATACTTAATCCAGAACTTATAGATCATTGGAGTAATGACTTAATAGAATTGTAGAAAATATACAACATACCCTTATTTTCATATCCTTAGGTGCCAGTCTCCTTATCTCGGCAAGTAATCGATCCCCAAACCCTCGAAACAGGGTGGACCCACCGCTGAGCACTATGTTCTGGTATAGCACCTTCCGGAGATCCATGTCTGACTTCTGGATTGCGAACATCAATACTTCGTGGAGACCTGGACGTTTATTATTGAAAAATTAGCTTTTCTCCCTTTGCGTATATGGAGCTGCCATAATTTTTCTTTATATAAATTATTTACTATTAAAAATCATGACGTTGACAATTTGGATGGTTCTGAGGGATATATACAAAGTTTTTTTCCATCTAAGATTCATCTGCGATCGGTCTTAGGTGTTTGAGCAAAAGAAAATGCAAATCCTGGTCCCACCTTCCCAGCTATGTGTGTTATTTCGTTAGATAGGTATTTTTGATGTAAATAAAAGTTATTAAAAGTTACTAAAAGTTGCTATCATGTGATGATTCGGATATATAACAAATTGCCGCAATCAATAAAAGATATACCTTTGACACAATTTAAAAAGCAAATACATTCCTGGTTAGCCGATAAATGTTTTTACTCGGTGGAAGATTTTCTAGAATTTAATATGTAAAGGAGCATTTAATAATACAATATAAATAAAATATTATAATCATTATGACATATAACAATTATATTGACATAAAATAATTCATAATATTAAAACAGTTAATAAAATTTGCATGTCAGATACATTGACTAAACATGTTGATACTAAATGTTGCTAATATCTTTCCACCTGTTTGTTACCATGTTTTTGGCAAATAAATGAATTTGAATTTGAATTTAATTTGAATTACTATGGCAACACGTTCCAAATATTAGTCTTAATCTTGTCAACATAGTAATTTTTAGTGTAGTATAGGACATTTGGTCCCACCAAATGTTATAGAAACGCTGGCATCATCTTTTGTTGGAAGGTATCAACATTATCCGTTGCCATCGATAATATAATTTTCTTTGAGTCTCTAGAGATTCTCTTCAAAGAGCTAATTTGCCAAAATTGGAAAAATTCTTGCAACTCTTCCCTAAGTGTGACAATATTTATATTTTGATTTCTTGTTTGTTAGTATTTCTTGAACGGTAACATACTATGGTACGTTAGAAATAAAGCACAAGATAATATTATTCTTTGTGGACTAGTCATACTGGAGCTGCATGTGCTACCCCATAGGTGGGCGCCCTAAGCACATTGGTTTTAAGGTAGACTTGTATATTAGTAGTTTATTATCTACTGAGGGCTTGGAATTTCTACGTTTATACAAAATTTAGCAATTAAATTACCTTCACACTCTTCACCAATAAGGTCAGGCCTGAACAACACCTCAGGTGCTCGGAACCTTGCTGGGCCAATCTAGAAAGAAACCACCCAAAGCATGATAGATAATGAACTGAAAGCGTATTTAAAGATAAAAATAATTTATAGTCAAAACACTTAGTTTAAAATATTTATCCAAAAATATACAAAGTTTCAAAGGCATAATAATAATAATAATAAATAATAAATAAATATATGGGACATTTACACACACGGTTGTCCGTCCCCAAAGTAAGAAACTTAATACTTGTGTTATAGGTGATGGACAACTGGTAGATATACTACATATATAACTTAAAATACATACTTAAACCTGCATATCTCTGAAGAAATTCGGAGATATGTGGAACCTACCAATCCGCTTCAGATCAGCGTGATGGGTCTTAGCTCTAAATCTTTTCTCCAAATATGGAGATGGCCTATGCCCAGCAGTGGGCAAGTAACAATGTGTTTCAAAAGTAATAATAAAAATTATTTTGCTATAATTCGCGATACAGTAAATAGAAAATATATATAGTGCTAAATGTAAAGTGGACTACCGTTTTTTCATACCCGATACATGCAGGATTAGTAAAAACACATGCACAAACCTCCACCACTGCCACCGCAATACACAATCACTACACACGTTCACTATCACAAACTCAACAATCGTTTCACCCCGCAACCGAAGCATCATCAGGAGATAGACTCCACGACAAAATCGCAAAGCGACTCTGCTTTGCGATTTTGTCTTCGAATCCTGCATGTAACGTGTATGAAAAATTGGATAGTCCACTATACATTTAGCACTATATATATTTTCTATTTACAGTATCGCGGATTATAGCAAAATAATATTTATTATTACTTTTGTATTATGGATCTCCGCAAAGTAACGCCTAATTCTATAAATTAACAAAGCGTTTGTTAGATTATACTACTGAATTTTTTAAATAAAGGTTATCATTTTTAATATCAAAAGTGTCCTCACTTCGAGTTGCGTTCCATCAGGCAGGGTGTATTGCGCTCGTTCAGAATCCATGGTCTCCTCCTTGAGGGGGTTGGGTGACAGATAACAGGCGCGCTCCTTGATGGCCTTCACAATCTCCAATTCAGCTGAAGTGCGTAGGTTCACACCCTCTTTGCGGAGCAGAAGCCTGACATCCGGCGTAAAATAAAAAAAAGAATAGTACTTTTTTGGTGACCTAGCACTATTTCGAGATGTAGTACTAGCGTAAAATTGTGGGCGTATCTTGGACTGAGCACGTTCGGTGCTCAGTCCAATGCGCACCGATGCGTCGATACTCAAAAGATATAAATAATAAATATAAATAAATATATGGGACACTTACACACACGGTCGTACGTCCCTAAAGTAAGTAACTTATTACTTTTGTTATGGGTGACGGACAACTGGTAATTATACTATATATATAATTTTAAATACATACTTAAAGACAAATACACACCCAGGCTCGACGAACCAACAAATTGTTGATAGAAAATGTTGGCCCTCTGTGGGAATCGAACCCACGAACCGTTTGATTAATTGCAATTATCAATTAGACACATGAGTTTTAATAGAAAAACTCATTTATACTTGCCCAGGTTTGAACTCGTGTTCCCCTCGAAAGAGTCGCACGGTCTCACCGTTGGGCTATCACAGCTTTTTTTTGTTTTTTTTTTGACAGCTGTACCAGGAACTTTATTTTTTAAAATAAAGAATAATGCAAACGACAAATTAATTATTTCAGCAGAATAAATTCTACAGTATAATCATAACACTTGCTCCAACTTGCTCCAAAACACTACACCTTTTAAGAAGCTGCCATCATTCTGATGTCACAGGATCATGTACAATATGTTTTTAAGTATATATACCTTAAATAACGTGTCACGTCTCTTCCGGCAACGTCAACTCTCATGATGCTGTGAGGCATCGCAAAACCTTCGTATATGGGCACCGAGTGAGTAACTCCGTCTCCAGAATCCAAAACCACCCCCGTGGTGCGGCCAGTCGCATATCTGGAAAAATACCCTTTTCGTAAATTGATATGAAAATTAAAATTAACTCAATAATTTGCGATTATTAGTATACTGACAAACGGTGAGACCAACGGACCTTAAAATGGAATATCTTATAGAATTAGGCGATACTTTGCGGAGATCCTTAATATGAAGTAATAATAAAAAATTCTTGTTGTAATCCACAAATCATTTATAGAATTAGGCGTTACTTTGCGGAGATCCATAATCCAAAGGTAATAATAAAATTATTTTCGCTTTGCGATTTTGTCGTGGAGTCTATCTCCTGATGATGCTTCGGTTGCGGGGCGAAACGATTGTTGAGTTTGTGATAGTGAACGTGTGTAGTGCTTGTGTATTGTGGTGGCAGTGGTGGAGGTTTGTGCATGGGTTTTTACGAATCCTGCATTTATCATGTATGAAAAAACGGATAGTCCACTATACATTTAACACTATATATTTTTTCTATTTACTTTATAGCAAAATAATTTTATTATTACTTTTGTAATCCACGAAAGTAAATACAAAATATATATATTGCTAAATGCTTTACGATTTTGTCCTGGAATCTGTCTCCTGATGATGCTTCGGTTGCGTGGCGAAACGATTGTTGAGTTTGTGATAGTGAGCGTGTGTATTGTGGTGGCGGTTGTGGATGTTTGTGCATGTGTTTTCACAAATCCTTCATGTATCGGGTATGAAAACGGATAGTCAACTCCTCATTTAGCATTATACGTATCTATTTCCTATTTACTTTATCGCGGTTTATATCAAAAGAATTTATTATTTACTTTTGCTTAAAATGGAACTTTGAACCTATTCAAACCATGGGAAGTCAGCAATGCGTTTTCTATAAAAACTTATATGCTTGAGCACTATATACGTGTAGCATTATTACATCTAGCTATATCCATTAAAATGTATTAATGGCAGAATTCTTAGTTATTCTATAGATACCGGCTGTACTCGAGTCTTACAACAATACAAGAGCTCTAGATAAAGTCGTGTAAAAAGCTGTGTGATTGTATAGGTTTTTTTCTAGTAATTGGCTTAGCAGAGAAATAGTAACAGGCAACTACTATACTTATATAAAAATGTATAAACTCACAAACTAAGCACAGCCTGCATGGAGAGGAACAGTGCTGGGACATTGATGGTCTCAAAAAATATTTCTGCAGCCTTTTCTCGGTTCCGACGGGGATTTAGCGGTGCCTCCGTCAAGAGTACCGGGTGCTCCTCAGAGAATGTGGACAATTGGTCCTAGATAAGAGATAATTTTTTCATGTTAATATGTAAATCTGAGCTTGCTTTAAAAGTGAGTGTTCTATTACTTTTTTATTGATTCTTTCTCATAATGTGCTTATTAAAATATCTTAATCATTAGATAATACCAATAGGAAGTTAGAAACCCAAACTTAACAAAAAAAATTGTAGTCCTTAAATGGAGGGTAAAACTTATAACAGCCCTAGCTTCCTACAAAAAGCTAATCAGGCATATGGGGCAGTAAGAAATAAGCTACGATAAATCTATTGCATCTCAATATAACAATATTTAATTGAGAATAAAGAGACATAGGTGAGAAAGAAAGAAAGAAAATGTTTATTTCTAATCCCTGTGATATACGAATAACCTTAAAAACCCTAAATACCTAAATTATAACCTTAAATAAACTTAAAAAATCTAATTGCAATATATATACATACATACATGTATATATTTTGCACATGTATATGTCGGAGATGTCAAGTCTCTTATCTAACATGTCATGTCGCTTAGCAAACAGTACCACTTTGCCATTCATGTGAGATATGCGTCAAACATCACAATGATAAGAGACAGCTCTGAGACAACCTCAACTTGAACTACTGACTCAATGATTAGGCTGATGTATTCCAAACAATAATAAATGGTGCCAACAGAACCCAAACAAGTCTATGATCCTTTTCACTACTCACATATATATATACTACATACATAAATACTGAATAGCACAGAAAGGGGAAAATGAATTGAGTGACAAGGTTATGTCACCCAATACTGTTTTTCAGTTGCACCAGTGGTTAAACAAAAAACAAAAAGAAATATAAATATCTTAATTAATAATGTGGATAAACAAACACATAACAATAGCAAGTTAGCACAATAAGATTCAGATCAAGAGATTTACTATTAGGGCGATTTCCAATTTGAAATTGGTCACATAGAAATGAAAAACCACAAAAAGGACAAGACATCCTTTGAACAGAATAAGCACATTAATATATAGTTAAGTCTGCCTTAAATTGCCCGAATTAAAAGAAAAGCTCTAAGACATTATTTATTTCTCTTAAACTCGTATGTATTCCAAATGGATAATGAATGATTACTATACTAAAGCTAAAAATATTATCACTTACCTTACTATATATATAATTCCACACCCTCTCCATGTCATTCCAGTCTGTAACAATACCATGCTCCATGGGATATTTAATGCTCAGAAGCCCTCTGTGCTCCTCAGCACGTGGTCCCACAAACAGTTCTCCTTCCAATGCCCCTGCCATGACACGGACATGTTTTGGTCTCCCAATACTGTTAAAAAATGCATATCTTTAACTTACTTAGTCAAGTTTGGTAATTAAAATTAGTTTTTGTGATGAACACATTTGATAATAGTATACCCAGGTTTCAGCAACCCATTTACAATAACTAAAACCACTTATCTAAGTTGTTGTAAGTCTATTCAAATAAGGGACATTAATGTGGATGCTAATTATGTCCATTCAAAGCTAAAAGGTTATTACTGGCATTGGATGGCTATCCAATATTTCCAGAGTATTTAAGGGCAGTAAAAGAAAAACACTAATTATCCAGACTAGTAGGACGTAAAAAGTTGGTGTTTTTGGAGCCACTCCAAAAAAAATTAAATTGCCTTGATTTGATAAATTGTAATTGTCTCTATTTCACAGATTAGGGATATATACAATAAACTAATACCACATATAACTCACTAGTTTGGAAATCTGCATTTCGGTATCTGGTCACCAGCGAAACCGGCTTTAATTACTCCAGAACCCTTTAACACACAAAAAACCAAATTAAATAGTAAAGAATTGAATTAAATTAAGAATTATTTATAAATGAAAATTAACTACATAATCGATGACTCATAATTAGACTAAAATGCTGGCTAATTTACTTTTCACGCCTGCATAATTGTAATTTAACTTTCTGAAAGAGTGTGTATTGAGTTTTAATAATCCTATAACAGTAAATGCGTAGATATATTCTAAAAGAAAGGTGAGCCTGTAAAACAACAAAATCTATTATATTAAGATATATTCATTTTATTACGTTATCTATAACGACGGGTTGGTTCACTATAACATCATTGAGCTCCATTTTATTTAACGAGAGTATTATTTTCTAAATTATAAGAATTATATCTTTTTGATTAGGATAAAACTGAACATTCGGATTTCTTTCACAAATGACATCAGAGCGTAAGTATTGCCATTTGACACTATATTAAATGCATTTGATGGCTGACGTAATATATATTGCGTTCATTTTAAAACACTATCACGTTGACTTTTTGTCCCTATTGAGTAGTAATTAATTGATAAATAATCACATCTGAATATAATTCAAAGATATTATGAAGGACTCATGAACTCTTTTCAGTGAGAACGTTTAATATAATAATATTAAACGTTCTATTAAAGAAGATTGTGTGCCAACAACGGCTTTGCCCGCGTGGAATTCAGTGATTTACAGAACTTTTCCCGAATTTTCGAAATTTTGAACATAAAAATAGTTATTGTAAGTTAACGGTGAGAGATAGAGACATGCTATTGCGGACTTTTTTATAGTATTTTTATAGATCTACAATGCTCTAATACATTACTTAAGCGTATATCTGCTGGTTTACACAGCGCACGCGACTAAAGCTCCCGGCAAGAAAGTTTTTTAACAACTGCGCGATTTCTTTAACACAATTTTCATAATACCGATATGTACTATTTTATTTACCTAAACCATCCGCAAGTATCGCATCTTTGGTTGAAAACAGTTCAAAATCCGTTCAGGAGATTTTGAGAAAATCGATTACATACAGACAGATAGCTTTGGGACTTTGTTTTATAATTTAACTAATAATTATATTAACCCCTCGTACGCACGAGATGAATTTTATCGCGCGTCAAAATTACGCCGAATTAAAACAAATGGCTATCCAGTATCTGTACACACGACAGCGTATTTAAATCGCGACGTATTTTATCGTGCAGTGTTCCATTTTAGTCCTTACGGCGAGGGCGTTAAGCTGAATATACCATACGAAACTTCTTATAACGCCTATTGTGGAATTTTAACGCAAATTATTTTTTACGACTCGTTCGGACGATCGTAAAAAATGAAACAAATGAATATCCAGGTATTTGTTCACACGACAGCGCATTTAAAACGCGACTTTTATAGCGCAGTGTTCCATTCTAAGGCGGTACAAATGGGCGTCACTCGAATAGGACATACGAAACTTCTTATTCCTATTCCTACGAACGCGAAAAAATCGCGAGCGTTGCTTTCAGTCCGTCGCGAGCTCCCTCGACGGTCTGACGTGTTATTTAATTTTTGCCTGAGAGTACGATGTCGTTTATCGATCCAGAAGTTATTATTATAGAAGTGGATTCTCGTGCGCATCTATATGCGAAACATTTTCCAGAATACTGAAATAAAATTATGAAAAGTAAAAACTGCTGTCTAATTTCGTATTTCACTCGTTTTTTTATATACAAATTGATTTACATTTTAAAATATTTTCTACAACAAAACAAAACATTTAAAAATAAAAAAAATTGCCATCCACGGAGAGCGAAGAGAGGACCCAAGCTCCCGGTGGTTAGGGCTACAGAGTGAGGAACCTCCTCACTATGCGTCCCGTCTCAAGCAACACTGCCTTCTGTATCCTGCGCTTGATCCAGCAACTAAACGTGAGCCTCTTGAGATGTTGGTCGAGGCTCTTCGCGATAAGACCATTAATCGATACAACAAATGGAACAATTATTGTTCAATCAATATCCCACATGGCGGTCATCTCATGAGCTAAATCTAAATATTTTGTTAATTTTTCTTTTTCTGCTCATATGAGATTATCGCCATGCGGGACAATGATATCAACAATAATTGCCCGACGCGCTGACCGATCCACTAAAACTATATCAGGTTTATTGGCAACAACATACCTGTCAGTAATAATGGATCGGTCCCAGTAGAGCAAAGCACGATCATTTAGTAATTTCGTTATTATTGTCCTTACTTTAGGGCTAAAGTCAGTCGTCGTACATTTTATTTTTGCTGAACGCATATTAGTGGCTTGAAATGTGTTATCCTGGGACCAATATTTCCATAAAATTATCAAATGATCTTATTCTATTTTATTTATCTTATATTATTACATTTATTTTTTTAAATAGGATGTCAACGCAATATATAGTTTACAATATAATGTATAGACACAATTATCTTAGTATTACTAACCCGTATATCTCACCTATAGGCTAACTCAGCATGAGTTAAAAATGACAAACAGTGGTTAAACTGTAAATTGAAAAAAAAAGAAAATAACCTTATTGGTAAAAAAAATTAAACATATAAATAAATATATGATAATATAAATAAATATAAAGAACACTTACACAGACAGTCGTACATCCTCAAAGTAAGTAACTTAATACTTGTGTTATGGGTGAATAAAACTGGTAAATATACTAATATGTAATTTTAAATACAAGCTTAAATACACCCAGGCTCGACGAATCAACAAATTTAAGTTTTATAGAAAATGTTGGCTCTCGGCGGGAATCGAGCCTGCGACCCGCGGAGATGAACGCAGGGTCACTACCCACTACGCCTACGCTGAATTACAACGCGACGTAATTTTTACGCCCGTGTGTACGAGGGGTAATGTGTTCAGTATTTACCAAAGACTACAGTGTACATATTCATATTGACACTGTAGTCTTTGTTATAGTGTATTTATTATCTAATATCTATGTTTATGAATAAAAAAATAAAAAGGAATTTTAGTAGTCGTCCTTAGATAATATTTATCATGATTTTTATAAGTTTATTACTCACTGCTTTAATGTTAACTTGTGCAGAGGATGATTCTCAAGAATATTGTAATGCCAAAGAGTCATCTTGTCATACAGAAATAAAGAACGACGACCATAAGTATATATTTTATGATGTGAATCCTCCAGAAGGTTTCAATCTACGTCGTGATGTCTTCATGAGGTTTGCCATTATGGTAACCGAAGCTAAGATAAATAAAAAAAGAAGAAATTGGAAATTAGTGTTGCCGCCTTGGTATAACCTTTATCATTGGAAAACTAACAGTTACTCAAATAAACCTATTCCATGGAGTGTTTTTTTCGATTTGGAATCTCTAAGAGACTTTGCACCAGTGGTAGAACTATTTGAAATGTTTTCTAAAACCAAAAGAAAATATTTTGAAATAGATCGACTGTATGTATTGCAAAATTTTCCTAATGCATTTGAAAATGGAGTGTTTGACGACAAATGGGAGATTGCTAGTGACTGTGAATATAGCGAAAGTGTTTGGGGCTATAATAATATAACTTTTAAAGAGACAATTTGTGTAAAATATCAGGGAAAGATATCAAATTTGTGGGAACTCATATTGTTACATCCGTCAGATAAATATGTTATGTTTGCACATGCAGAGATACCTTTGCATGATAATTATGGTTCAAAGACTTTTTGGGATTGCAGAAAGAGTATGAAGTTTAATAAAAATCTTATTAAAAAAGCTAAAGAATACATTGCAGATGAATTACACTGCAATGAAGAAAAATGTAACACATATATAAGTATTCACTGGAGGCGACAAGACTTTGCACGATCTCGCAAGCGAGATGTTCCATCTATAAAAGGAACTGTGAAACAAATCAACAAAGCAATAAAAGATAACAATTTAAAGATTATTGATATTTTTATAGCTTCTGATGCTCAATATACTGAAATAATAGAATTAGAAAATCAGCTTCAAAGTTCAGGATACAAAGTTCATTTTTATATACCAACAAAATTAGTGTTGCAGACGTTTAAAGATGGTGGAGTAGCTATAATAGATCAAATTATATGTTCTCATGCTGCTTTCTTTATTGGTACTCACGAAAGTACTTTTACATTTAGGATACAAGAAGAGAGAGAGATCTTAGGTTTTGATAGTAGAACTACATTTAACAGATTATGTCCTGATACAGGGAAGTGTGAAAAGCCTTCAAAATGGATGTTAGTTAAATAAAAAGTTTTTGAATAGGGCTAGAATGTAATTAATTGTGAAACTTGATGTTTAAAGAGCTTTGATAAGTTAATTATAGCTTTAGTTATTTTATGTACACTGAGAAAAATATAGTTAACATAATAATATAAATATTGCATACTTTGTATAAGGATAACTAAGTAATATTAACTTAATAAAATAAAATTAAAAAATGAATAGTAACAAAAATTCATAATATACATAATTTAAATTTACCAGCAGTGATATACATTTTTTAAGTTTTAATACATTTTTCATTAAAAATTTTAAATTTATTCAAATTGAAACCTTATTTTTATAATGCTTCTTCTTAATTTATATTTTTATAGATAAAAGATTGATACTTGACACCCTTATCATAATTATGCCAGTCTATCAAGTGAATTTGATATAATATGTTTGATATATTAATAGCAGTGCGGTTTATGATTATGAATTTATGCAAACCAATAAGTTTATCAACTCATTAAGTTTTTTTTAATATGAAGACATTTATCTCAGACACATATATAAGTTCAATTTATTTCAGTTTAAATTATATACAATATATTCAATTTGAATAACAATGAGTAGTAAGTGAACCAACTTTTAAAATTGACCAAAGACTGTCATCTTAATAAAAATGTTACCTTTTACATTAAAATTGTATTTTTTTGGTGTTTATCAATTAATTCTAGTGTTACCACCAATATATGTGTAATATTAATGTAACTGTTAATAAGTTAAGTTGCAAAGTTTAGTAATTTTTAGTCTCTTTCCCATAGGGTCATACTGTAATCTATACATAATTCACTATAATAGGCTGTAGTCTCTAAATAGAAATTATTTAGAGAGCAAATGACTGCTTTACAATGATTAGCCTTTAAAATGATAATAATCAATAATTAGTCTATGATCAATAATAATGAATAGATAAACATGACGCAGAATGGCCATCATCAAAAATAGTAGTTGTCTTCATAGTTCATACTCTGTGGGCTGTGTTTGTGGGTGGGAAATTCAAAAGAGTTGACAGCATTTATAATTAATTGTCTCTAAAAGATTCACAAAGAAAGTTGAACAGAATAAATTCACGCGAAAAGGCGCGAAGAATCAAAGGAATCATTCTCAGCTGCGAACGATTACGCCCAAGGCTACATAATAGAATTATTCAAATATCATCCTAATATAACACCTCTATTTATTAATCAAAGTCAATCTTACTCTCTAGTCTCTACCAGTTACCACTCTTTACATAGAGCATAGACGCTCATAGACATATTATCGATGTACCAATTTGGTCAGCATTTAGCCTTGACTCTTGAGGATCATTATATCGATATCAGGGCAGTTTTACTACGGGCGCCAATACAAGAGATCTTGCATCCCTCTTGCACATGCTCGTATTTATGAATGAATCGTATGAAAATAGTCTCAGCTGCATCTCGCTCCACTCCGCCATACATATTAATTACGCACTCATTCTTATTTTGACAGTGTATAATATAACAAGAAAATTTATCAATGAAAGTATGGGAGCCATTTTAAATTTTTTAAACTTCCCGTTGAAAACTTTAACTACTTTAATTTTAACAAAAATTGATAATTTTATTGTAATTTAGTTAGAAATATACTTAAAACAAATATTGCTTATTACAATTTAAATGTATAAAGTCTTATTTCACTAATATCAGTTGAGATATTTCTTAAATATGTACTAATGAAATAAAATTGTGTGTTAACACGTGGAAAAACAATACGAAGAGGATTTACTTAATTTTAATGTAAGTATTGAGTTTTAATGAATTTTGTGCATTTCTATAATAGTAAGAGCATTCTTAAAATTTATATTCTCACATTCCAAATATAATAACCTAATTCCTTGCAAGCTGAAATTGTATTTCAAAACTATTACTACAGTAAAATTTTTAACAACTGTTTGATTCAATTATCGTAATATGAAAATTGCGCGTTTTATAGCAAAATAATTTTATTATTACTGTTGTACGTTACGCACATTAATTTAGATTGACGAAATACCTGTATTAAATATTAATATATTATGTCCTGCAATTTTATATTAAAGGGTCTAGTGGTCTTGTTGCTCTATAAACGATCAATAATGTAGCATTAAAGTCTTAAGTTAGTTTATTAGAAGCTGTTTTAAATGGTTTTAAGGGTGAATATTAGTTATTAATAATGTGAACAGAATTAAAATGGTTTTGAAAATAGAGTTCGCTGTCATAGCATAAAATGTAAAAATATTTTCAGATCCGCTTGCTCATTGGAAATCATTGTGTACCTCTTATACCTTAATTTTATAGATAGCTTAGAAACCAATACTTGTGAACTGTGTGAACATAAAGTTACATTCTTTACAGTATTTTTGATTGAAGTAACATGTAATATATTAACATGTAATTTAAAACTTATTGTCAGGTTTTTAAAAATGACACTCAGATAAAAAACGAGTAAATAGTATAATAGAGAAAGTTTATTCTGTATAAAGCAATAGAGTATATTGCTTTATATAAAACTATTGTTGGTTTGTAATTAAAAAGCCAAAGCAAATTTTAAGACTGTTTAAACAGATGTACAGAAAGTCAAATCCCAGGATTCTTGAATCAATTGCATATTCTGTAATATATAAGCAACTCAAAATAAATTTATGTAATTTTTGTCTAAATTTGATTATCACATGATCTGATTTGTGGTTTAAGATATATTTACATTTACAGTGCTGATAAACAATATAGTGCTATGTGTACTGAATGAAAGAATAATAGCAATTTAGAAAGACTGTTCAATAATACTACAAAAGAATAATTATTTTGTTTAATTAATCACTTATATATACTACTACACTTATATATGCTACTGTTTGTACTTAACAGAATTTATTCTCAATTTTACCAAAAATATTTTCAGAAATTTAAGACTAGACTGTATGACTAAAGGCTATAAATATATACAGTTATATTTGTGAAAAAGATGACACTCAAGCTACCTACCATCTTATCTAACAATTTCTACACATACCTGCGACAACAAGATTAAGTATGTAAGTCTTTTTTTTATTACAAATCATTCAAGTAATAACTTTAACCCTTTGACTGACAAGAAGCAGGAGGGTGTACTAATTTTTTACCTTAATTTTTAGATCATGTTATTACTATATGTATAATAATTATACTTATAATTGATATACCAATTTCTTTGTTATAAAATTCCCCATTGAATACAATAAATCATTTTATAATAACTTTTTTTGCTGGTGATGAAAACATTTGGATTTTTCAATCTGTTTTAATATGTTTCTATGGTGTTAGGCAGGGACCTCAAAACTGATCCTCAAAGATCTTTTTTTTTATTCGACATACTAATATTATAAAATTTAATCTTAAAATAAAATATACAAAATTGTTAAAACATTTCCTTTCATAATAATATTTATTATGTGTTCATTGAATCGAATCTTAACCAATATCAGTTATATCCTATGTTTAAAGTGTTTATTATTTTTTCTGTAAGAGAAAATATATTATAGACAATCTTTAATTCTTTAATAATAATAATAAAATTGAGTTATGGCTGACGGACAACTGGTAGATATACTACATATATAATTTTAAATGCATATTTAAATACAAATATATACCCAGGCTCCAATAAACATGGAACATCGATAGTATCGAAATAACTTTATATTTGACTGGCCCTTTGGCGCAGTGGGTAAATATTAATTCAATGCCTGTATGTCTGTCTGGCTATTTCACTTTCACTTAAAATTAGGTACATCTGAAGCTGATATATATAGTGGGCCATTCGATTTGAGATATAATAAAATACTGTATAAATCAATTATTTCTCTTTTAGAGTGATATAAGTATGTGATATAAGAACAGATGTAAAGATATGTTAGTGATAATTATTCTAACTTTTTTTTGTCATGTGACAATGATGCTGAGTTACAGTATTTGGAAAGCTTCTTATTTAAAACCTGGTTTGCTAACAGTACATAATCAAAGATATTTAAGTTACAAAGAGACACAGATATACCTACTATTTTATTAATTTTAAAATATACTGCTGCCATTTGTAGGAAGGATCTGCCAAATACCAATGGGATGCTTTGGACTCGGTGGATCGACGTGCCAGGAACTCATAGGTGATGAGACCCTGACAAATGCCAAATTGCAGAGTCCGCAACACCCGCGCAGAGTTGCCTGTTTATCGGTTTTCTACAAGATATATTTCGGAGAGTGTGCCCAGGTACTTCATGAACTTATTTCACCTTCGCCGTTCAATCATCGCACCGCTAGGCACCAGGAGAAGTTCCACCCTTATGTCATCGACATTCCACGAAGACGCACACAACGCTTCGCTTCGTCTTTTTTGTTGCACACAGCAAGGGAATGGAATTCTCTCCTGGCATCTATCTTTCCCAATACTTACAATATGGGTACCTTTAAGGCAAGAGTGAATAGGCATCTTCTAGGTAAGCGTGCTCCATCTTAAACTGTATCATTGCTTACCATGAGGCATGATTACAGTCAAGCGCTCGCCTATTTAACAACAAAAAAATATATATTTATAGTGTCTATATAAAACTGGCAAAGTAAGACATCTAGACATCACTTGTAGAGATTTTACCTAAATATCAGAACTCTAGAGTCAAGTCTGTCAAGTCAGTTAGTTAAAGACCAATATAAAAATATTTTGAGGACACTATTTAAGAGCAGGAATATATTTTTAAATATAGAATCTATCTTTCTGTCTGTTATTTGTTAAAGCATCACACACAATACACAACAATTGAAGCTTATATACTAACAGATAGGGTTAAAGAGTTCAATTTTCTTTCAGGAACAGGAAAATATTATATATATTTTTAGGAGTGTTCTAATGTACACAAGCCACTCTCTATTTATTTATTAAATAAAACTCACAAAATAGACATTTATAACTCGCTGTAACATTAAGTATGCAAGCAACCCTGTTATTCTTATGAGAACAGGATAAAATACAGATCGTAATTCTAATTATTATAAAATGTCTTATTAAAGTTCTTGGTTTATTTAAATAATACTAGATTAATAATATTGGTACAGTTTATAATAACAAATTGTATATTTAAACATTTCTATTATAATACTTTATTTCCTGTAAATTTTCTAAGATTAAGAATAATTTTCATAAAAGGAAAATTCTTAATTGTTATACGTAGTATTTATTTCTACATAAAATTGCGCAAGTTTATTATTGTTTTGCATCTACCAAAATATTGTCAATTCTATATGCCAAGATTGTCTGTAAGATTGCTTTTGCAATCACTATTTTTAGTATCATAACATTATTTAAACAATACATATGCATTACAGGATCAGCAGCTGCACAATCCTCCGCCGGGAAGTATCTACCAGCCACATGATGCAGATGAAGATATATGAAGAGCTTCAGTTGGATCACAATTATTTAGCACCAATATTAATAATAATTTGGCATAAAATACCTGTTCTGATTATAGTAGTGGACATCTAAAATTTCTCTTTGTCAGTAAATTCAAACCATTCTGAATTTTGAAGTTCAGCTGTAAAAGTCAATGCGATTTGATGCTTGAGACTCAAGAAAAAGCAAACCAATGTCTATAAAATTGTATTCATAATATTCAAATTGACAAACAATATAAAGTTTGAAGGATGTTAACTAGGAGCCCATGGATTTTTTTCTCATAATCATAGATAAGGTAGCTGACACACTAGCACTGATCGTAATTTTGTTGTTTTGTTAGTTTAAAACATTATTGGTTAATAATATTAGTACCAGTAAATCTTTGTATGCTAATGTGCCGATGATAGTGATAAAATGTTAGGAATTCTCAGTGATAGGCAGAAGTTTGATAGTTACAGAACCTAATATTCCATCAGAAATATGTTCCAAATCTAATCCGTATATTTTCGGTGCGGTACATCGATATATCGCAAAAAATTATATTTTGAGACTGGTTGATTGAGATCTTTTGAAATGGGTTTATAGTTTTTGTTGCTAAGGAAAATGTATAAAAATTGTTATAGTTTGAAACGACGGCCTAATATTGAACCATGAGTTCTTCTTGTGTTGGTGCTGAATAGAATGTGTACTTTAACATTTACACATTTTATTCCTATTCCGATAGACGTGTTTTTTAATAGTGCCACTATTGCATTCCACAAGCGATATATTTTATTGAATGAAAAATCTGAATTTTGTAAATTTTGAAATTTTTATAAGTACGCTGTTTTCTAATAAAATTGAAAGATTTGATTAAATTGCTTTAATAAAAAATAGAGAATATATTGCCAGTGACATCACATGTGTGAAATTATATTATCCATCACAGAAACTTATGTCTTTTGAACAGTATTATATATGTTTAAGAAAAGACTTATTAAGTCAACGATTTGTTTAGTCTACTTGAAAAATTATATTATTATTTTTACTAGAAGAATTTACAGATAGCTGAAAAAAGGGAATTGAAATGTAAATTTTTTATCAGAAGTAGGGTTATTTGAAATACATGAGGCAAAAGTAGCAAACTGAAATTCCTATTCTTAACATTTGTAAAGCGATATAGTTTTCTTGTTGGATAAATTTTATTATTTTTATATTCCATAAGTAGATACTTCACTTAATGTAAACAAACAAAACCATGTCATTACAATAATATAATTGACAAATGAAGAAATACAAATTGAACTGAAGTTGTCAAAATAATATCTTTAATGAATATTTATTTTATAAAATTGAATATTTGTACCTTGTATTTTATATATATTTTGCCGTATTAAAGTATAGCAAAACATAAATATATACGTATGTAACATAATATCAATATTCTATGAATTAACTCTGTGATACTGTAATACTTTAATATACTTGAAAATGTTTAAAATACTTTATGTTTAGGTTTTTATACGTTGATATTAAATAATACTTATTTATTTGCTTCAAAGTTTAAAAAAAATATTGATAGCAATCACGCCATAATCAAATAGTGCGAAAACTATAACTAAGTTTATATATTGTTGTTATATATTAGATATTTGTATGGTTTAATGGTAAAATAATGTGTTTTGTGCCTACTACTACAAAGTACTTTTTTACATGTTTCCATTTAGTTAAATAAGTTATGGAGCATACTTCGTTTAAGCGTGATAATTATTTCAAATAATACTATAATTTCGTGATTTCATTCTTTCTTAACTATGTATTAATCTCAGGTGTTAATTGATTTGATTGTAAATAATATAAGTAGAGATAAGACCCGTTCATTACCATAAGTGATATGCGATTGCACATACATTCTCACTCTAATATTTATAATTTACCAAAAGCGACATCTATCGTTTCAAATATTGATCTTGTAAATTGTTTCGAGTGAATGTATAAAATTCCTTTTTTTTTGTTAATAAGTTACAAATCCAATTTAAAGATACATGATCGCTTACGTGTCTATGTTTGAGGCCTGTGAAATCTGTTTGAATAACTTTTTGTCGGCTTATTCTGTTTTCTATGTACAAATTATATTTGTGTTTTTTTGTTATACTTTTAGCGTGTTTAGGAAAAAAAAATTTTTAGCACGTATGCTGAGTTAAATTTTTTGCATCTCTATGCGCTGTTTTTAAAACATTTTTTTTAATTCAATAATAAATTTAATAAAGAAGTTACTAAAATATTTTGTTTTATTTAAATTTTAAGATTAATATTAGTATGTTGAAGAAAACCGGTAACTGAAATAATCGGTAACAGAAAAATACGAATCGATAAAACTTTGGAATCACTAGTTACGGTTTTAGCACAACAAGTACATCACTAATTTTACTACGAATTGACGTCATTCGTTATATATATTACGCGTAGTAAATTTCCATGTGTTAGAGAGAGTCAGAGCTGAGACTATTTCCGGATTTATGAATGAAACGGGTGAGAGGCAGATACATTTCTATGAATGACTTTAATTAGTACCTATAGTACGTATCCGCACCTCCCACCATCTCCCACTCTTCCTAATATTCTAACGCGCCAAAGTATGAAACATTGTCGTCTTTATTTTAGTTAGTAGTCTATGATCGATATTGCGAATTGCGATATATCATATACATTACAAGATTTGACAATCTTGTAAAATTTATTAAAATAAACGCACAACATTCCCAGTTTTATAGCTTAGTGTATCGTGCATATTTTTGGTCAATTACTAATTGTTCATCTACTTAAGTAATAGTCAACCTTATGGCTATGAGTGCGCCAAAATTCAACATATCGATGATGCGTTTCTATCGATATATATTTGGCGCAATTTTCCCTAGTTGATGTATGATGTATATTGATCTATATTATGTTTGTTTACTTTTAGTATGATTGTTAAAATTTTATTCTGCAAATTGATAAAAATTGAAATATTTTAATAACATACGGTTGATATTCACTTATTATTTTACAGTGCTGTAATGAATTCAAGTGGTCTTTATTCGTTGCTTAGCCGCGTATTTTAAGTCAAGCTTTTGTTCTATTTTAATTTTGAGTTCACTGCTTAAAAAGTGCCGTTTTTCAACATATATACACACGTTCGTTTAAAATACTTATTTACCAGTAAAAGGTATGAATAAATTGTTAGGCGTCTTAAAAAATGGTAAGTAAATTCATTCATAATTGTGAATTTAAAACAATATTTGTTTTTTATAGCATGTAAGAGAAATAAAACATCATACGAATATAGGAAAGTAACTATTGTATTTGTTTCATTTTATACTAAAAAATAAGTTAAAAAAACATTTGTTGTTTAAATTTTACAACATTCCGCAAAAATATTTTAAAAAATGTATATGATTGGCAAGTCAACAGTAGAGAAATCTAGTGGTAGAGACATTTAAAAAATTAATCCATGATAAAGAGTCCTAATAATAGAGATGTTGATATTTTAGAACCCAAATTATTCATACCCTCTATCGCTGAAATCTGGATCACTCTAGAATGGTGTTATTCAAAATTTATATAGCAATTGCTTCAGATGTGAAGTTCCGGCAATTCACCATGCTGTTCTTTATAAATTTTGTTCAAAGTAATATGTCTTAAAATTAATATATATATTTTTTTATATTATATGTTGTATATTAATATATATTATACTTATATTCTATGAATTAATAATATTTATTATAATTTTTTATATAAATGTAACACAAGTACCTATTTTGTGTTACATATTTGATATTTGTATTTGATTATTTGTTGTATGTTTATTGGAGAAACTGCTGGTCACAATTGTTTTTCTTGTTCTTAGTTTAGCATTTTGATCAAAAACTTCTTTTACTTCTGATTCTCGAAGTATTTGATTTGAGTTGGTATAAATAAGGTACTCAAGCTTTGTCGCATTGTTCTCAGTGGGTACACTAGCAAGTAGCAATTTGAACAATCTGGAATAAGATCTTTAGATAAAAGGTTATCTAAAGATCTTTACTTTTAAAGGTAAAAGTATAATACTGATATATTATGAAGGAAAACAATTTATTACAAAGCCCTAGTTGTATGCAAAGGCTGCTTTACTTCCATTAAAAGAAGGATTGGAATGTAGATCACCCTTGTGCAATGTGTATTGGAAGGTTAAATATATTCTGTATGACAAGAGGGAATGGTAAATTAACAATATTAATTAAGTTGATAAGTTTAATCAAAACAATTATAGATACACTCCATGTCAATCAGTCATACAGTCTGACCATATGGTTATCTATTGGTTTGTATATTTATTTATTCATTTATATATGGACAAACTATAAATGAATGCTGTGATGACTAAAATACCATAATCATTATTTTAATTTTTTAATAAATTCAAATTATTTATTTATTTACTTTTATTACATTTTACAAAATACTCTCAGTGATGAATTTTAATTGATTAATTTTAAAACACTATTTATATTTGCTTCTACAACAAAATCTTTAATCCCAAAAATGTTATTTGAATATAAAATATATGCTGAAATATATTTATGCGGGTGGCCAGGCTACAAGGATTTTGTCACTGGTTCAACTATGTAACTCAATATGGGTTGAGACACAGGTTAATTGTTTGCCTTTTTTGCATTTGTGGTGTGACTCGTATTTGTGCCAGAGGGGTGGTTATTCCGCACGAAGAACCGCTCCATCGCTTTCGCCTGTTGGTGAAGTTCCGAGAAGTGAGTAGACTGTAGCCCAGAAGTGACAAAATAAAAGGCTAAATTATTTTACTTTATTATAACTTGTTTATGTTTACTATTAAGGCTCTATGTTGGAGTTATTTCTAAAAGCAATTATTTCGATGTTACTTTGACACAGAATTCCAGTAAAGTCAGCTCCTCAACCGACGTGTCAACGTCGGCTAGGGTGTTCTCCGCGACCAAACGGAAAGCAAACACAAACAGAGGTAATGTGCAATACTGCAATTCAATTTCATAACACCATCACCCAGTGGCGTAGCTATCGGAGGCTAAATGGTGCAGTGCCCCGGAGCCTCCTAGTTCCGGGGGCCCCTTTGAGCTTAACCCCCACCCCCCAAGCTCCGGAGGCCCTCTGAGCTTGAGCCCCACCCCCCACTTGGAGTATGTAGAATCCAGTGCACGAAGGATGTGAAATAGAAAAATATTTAGATGATAGTTATTATTATTATTATACTTTAGATGGGGCCCCATTTCCTTTTTTACCCCAAGGCCTTTCATTCTCTAGCTACGCCACTACCACCACCACATTCAAATTCATATGTCACTCAAGTTCACTTTATAATTTAAATTAATTAAAAAAAACTACAAATATAATTCAAATCAAGCACAATAAATTCGATTTTAAATGATTTATAGAAGCAGGCGTTACTTTGCGGAATTCCATATTACAAGCAATATAACAGAACTAACTACTTTGCTATAATCCGCACGGGATTATATTATTATATTCCCGTGCGGATTATAGCAAAGTAGTTAGTTCTGTTATATTGCTTGAAATTCGATTTTATATTATATTGATCTTTAATAAGTATATATCATTATTGATTTGTTTAATCATCAATTATTACTAATTATAGAGTGCACAAATAAATAAGAATGTTAATTTAAAGTTCAGTGACGAACTGACGAACTGCACTGGTGACTCGTAGTACTTTTCGTGCTCGTCAAAATATTGTACGGAACTAGTAACCGTAGCAAGCTCCGTTTCCTCTCAGCGTCTAAAGGAACGGTCACAGACGTACCCCGACATAGCAGGGAAGGAATGTAGCAACTGCTGGTTCATAGAGGCTTTAAGTATTCTTATCGACAGTTTGGAGCAGTTTTTCAAACCAATGGACTTAAATAAAAGTTTAAAGATTTGTCCCCCATTCGGAACGTCCGGGAGGTCCCTGTTAGGATGTTCTTGAGCGTGTACCCTGCGCCCGGTTCGCTTGCGGCGGATTGGATCCCGGGACCCGACTTCCTGGATCCGCTCCGCCGCCTCCTTCTGCGTCATTTCCATCGCTTCCCACGAAATCTTCCCGTCCACCATGGCACAAACTACGGCGGGCGAGCACGTGCCCTACTTGAGTTTGTAAAATTTTGAGTAATTTAAACTGAAACTAGTTTGAATAAAGTATTAAACTTGATTGACATATGACAAATTTTATACGTGTGTGATAATAATCTGATTATACTTAAAATGGTTCTGGATTAAAGAAGCGTGTGACGCAGAAATTTTGTAAGGCCTTAGACATAAAGTAGGAATACATCGATTGAAAAAGAAGAAAAGATCTTATCTGATGCATGGATTGATTAGTATTGCTCTGGGTATATGACACCTGAACAAATGCATAAGCTTATTATGATATCGCGTGCCTTATTCTAATCGCATTCAAACAGCTTATCACGCCCTGTAGTAAGTGGCAAATTGTGAAGAATGCACACGAGTCGGTTATTTAAAACGTTCCTTTAATCACAATTTCACAGTGTCACAATTTTTCCCGTGTAAATTCCGACCCAACGGGAATTCTAATGTAACATACTATTAAACTAAACTTTTCTCGAGAATTGCACTTATTTAATCTTTAAATAAAAATAGTAATAAAGTCCGTTTAGTAGATTTACATGAAACCTATCACATAGAGGCAGCTTTTGGGATTTTGTTATTTAATATGTATAGATTAGGAATTTTATTCTTAAAAACAACATACAATATTTCGAATAAAATATATGTCAATGTAGCTTTATATTATTTGTTTTACTAATTTTTTTCAAACCTAGTTATTTATCAGAAAGTATCGATAGTTTTTTCGTAATTATGGCGCGTGTAAAAACGTATGTGAAGAACAGGCCTCAATCTTTAGTAAAGACCGTTATTTTCCGAGATCGTTCAAAATATTAGGGTTTCCCGATAACATATTTTTCTGTCGCTAGATTTGCTATGCTTTATTTTGTCTGGTGCGAATCAATAAAATCTATGCCCCAAACTTATTTCGTTTAAATTTTTGAGGGTAATTAAATAGATTACAGTATTGACAGATTAAGCAGTATATTTTTATTTGTAATTAAATTGCGAGGGTGCATTGTTGTGAAGTTGATTATGCCAATCATCTTGCAACTTAAGCAATTCAGTTGTTTCGATGTCACAATATTTCTGTTCTTTTTTAAATATATCTTTTTTTATATATATGTTAATATCACAAAACGTTGCGTTCTTTATACGTTATTTGAGAAGTTATTTATATGTTCAAGATATATTGTGTTTATTGTTTTGTATAGTTTTCGTTAGGCTCGCTAAATGGGCGATGTTAAAATAAGTGAATTAAGCCTGACTTATGGTATGTGATATTCATTTTACAATTTGTAAGTATGTATTTAAATATATATAAACGTATTTATTTCACAGTTGTCTGTCATCCATAACAAACGTATTAAGTTACTCTCAGGATGGACAACCGTTTGTGTAAAAATGTGTGTATTGTAAATAGATCTCTCTCTTTCTCCCCTTCTCCTCTCTATGTGAAAATTGACTTTCCATGTTGAGTATCGTAAAAATTTCTGAAAGATTTATTTCCATTTTCAATATGCTGATAGACCTATGAACTTTTACAGCGTCATCTGGTGGAATGGGTTAGCACAGAAGCACCGTCAAGTGTGCAAATTGCGGAAAGTTAGACAGCATCGAGGAATGAGATCCAAAGAGATCTATTTGTCTATGCTCATTTTAGGCTTTAGAAAATCGCCTATATTTTTCATTAGACGTTCTGACTGAAGGTTTATGCTTATTTAATTTTAAATAAGTATTTATTGTAATTTTGCTCATTTCGAATTAAAAAAGAGTAATATTCTTTCAATAACCCACTGCTGCACCCTTTGTAGGTCATATACGGCTTAGCAGGATCTCATATAATGGTGCGATTGTTATGTTTTGAAGAAAAAACGTTTTTTTTTTAATTACTCAAACACTTTACTAACGGTAATGTGTGTACGAGACACATTTAGCAAAAAGTATATTTGCATACTTTTTTTTCAGATGACCAACCGTCCACAAAGAGGATACGTTTGGATGGAGGTTTTAAGTGGAATCTGCAGGTAGTGTTGTAGTATTATTTTTCTTTTTATGCCTTTCCAACTAGCAAAGGTTAGCCGTCAGTGCTTGATATGCTGTTCTATCTATCGCGGAGCCAAAAAGCTGGGCAGTACTCGCGACTCCAATCCATTCCCGTATATTTCGCAACCATGACTATCTCTTGAGGCCGATGCGTCTTTTGCATTTAGCGATAACTCCAAGATATTAATTTATATGATTACTTATTTAAGTTAATAGTGATAAATACTGTATCCGTCATAATTTCTTTCCAATTATTGCGATGCTAATTATAGTGCACGTGATTTATATAACCTACATAAGTATGAACACGGGGTGTAGTATTCTCTCTAATCTCTAAAGTGTGTGTGTTGCTTTTGTGTGCGTTGTTGCTGGTGAATTGCGCCTTGGGGTGCATGTGGTGGCTTGTCCTGCATGTATAAGGTGCGTAGATTTTGCCTGCTTCATACACATTGGCTTTGCATGCATTCACTTAACCCGTGCGGATTATGGCAAAGTAGTTAGTTCTGTTATATTGCTTCTAACGTTTACTGACTAGCGATGTTGAATGACATTAGCGACGTACCATAACAAATATAAGCGGCACAAGATTGTGTAATGTGGAGATCTCTAAAAAGACCTATGTTCAAAAGGACTTCCATTGGTTGAAGATGTGATTGTGTGTTTGCAGGCATTGGCCAAAGCGGCTGACGCAGTGGGCTCCGGAGGTAAGTCCCCCGTGTCTGCGCTCAACGAGCTTGGGTTGAAGGTCCACTACACAATCACGAGGCAGGACGGGCCAGCACACTGTCCTAACTTCACCGTCGCTGTCACTGTGAGTATGTACAGATTAAAAGGTGATAACGGACTGATGTCAGTCTGTTACTATTTGAGGAGATATGTTACGGTCTTAGTGTATCATTTTATTGATGCTAAACTAGACGTGATCGCTATGTGTAGACTGACCTCAGTCTACTAATTTAATACTAGAGCGATGCACGGATGTCACGGATGATGCATTGTCAATCAGTTACTAATTTATAACCAAATGTATTGCCTCATACGGACTGCTGACAAGTCTGTTGCCCCCTAGTTTATGTAACGTGATGTACAAATTGATGTCAGTCCGCTGGAGACTTGTGTTAGTTTATTATTGTTACACTGGATATATCTCGCTATTACCTATGTCATACATGGTTACATATGAGTGGTTTACGGACTGACACTAGTCTTTGGATATTGTACAGTATCTTAAGAATCAGTAGTACATAAGATGTATCGATATCTTTATCTTTCTTACTCAAACAATAAAGGAAGGTCTTGTTTTTCTTAGCAGTATCCTTCGTTATCTTTTCCTGAAAAAAGGTAACATAGACACAGGTCTATGTTACCTTTTTTCATAGAACAGTCTATGGATGTCAAATATCTATGTGAGGTATTGTCAAGAATTATCAAACTTTGTGCTCGATATTTGTACTAATACTGCCAAATTTTTCCATTATCGGTCAATGGGACAAGTCGTTACTGTCGACGACAAACAGTAACAAGAATTTCTCTAATACAAAAAGAATAATAATATCTATCCCATAAATTCAGCATAAAAGCTTTAAATAAAACTTAAGGTGGGCAGGGCTAAAACCTCTCTGTCCCATAAGTTAAGCATAGAAGCTTTAAATAAAACTACAGATGGCCAGGGTTAAAACCATTCTATTCCATATGTTAAGCATAGAAGCCTTAAATAAAACTTAAGGTGGGCAGGACTAAAACCTCTCTGTCCCATAAGTTAAGCATAGAAGCTTTAAATAAAACTACGGATGGCCAGGGTTAAAACCATTCTATTCCATATGTTAAGCATAGAAGCCTTAAATAAAACTTATGCTGGCCAGGACTAAAACCTCTCTGTCCCATAAGTTAAGCATAGAAGCTTTAAATAAAACTACAGATGGCCAGGGTTAAAACATGCCTATCCCATAAGTTAAGCATACGAACTTGAAATAAAATACAAGCTGTTCAGGGTTTAAACCTGTTTAACGCTAGTAAGTGCCCTGTGTCCCGATCACTAGACCGTGAAGTGCATTAAAAAAACTAACTACACTTAATTGAATTACGAAATTTGTCAATTAGTTTTTCTAACAATCGTTTTTTAATTACTACTAATCACCCAGTTATAATTGTAACCACTAAGTTTGTAAACAGCTAAATTGTCAGAGATTTTACGATATCCGCTCAAGACAGTGGTCTATTAAAAATAAAAAGTGATAAATAACCTGTAAAATGGTTGACGTGAACAAAATCACTGATAGAGTGTTGAAATTCATGCATCCGGTGGCCATCCTGAACGAGTACTCCAAAGGGTTCTTCTTCAAGGATCACGGAAAGATCGGTCCGGATCATAAACCAATGTTCCTTGCGACTGTTCGGGTAACATCTACCAATAATTACCTGCCATACTATTTAACATGTAACAGTGTTTTGCTATAATTTGTGTGCAATGTATTTTTCTGTTTTTTACGAAAAAATCATATTAGTTTTATCTGTGACTTCGTTCGCGCCAACTTAACCGTTCAAGCACCCTTAATCCGGCATTAAATAATGCACATCGATGTTTAGTACGAAACAGCCGGCCAGTTCGGTTTCGTAGAGCGCTGTCACTGTTACTCAGTTAGTATGTGACGTTTCACACGAGTTGCTCAGTCAGTGCGATAAAGACAATGCTCTATGAAGCAGAACTAGCCGATTTTCTCTCTACGCCTTCGTTCCCCTGTTTTCTATAGAAAATGGGAATTTATAATCTTATATGTTGTACGTACCTCGAAGTAAAACCTTTAATTGTGCATAAATTCATCAATATTTGTCTAGCAGATTATATGCAAAGCGTACTTTTACTTTTTTAAACTATATTTACTGTCCACGGACATAAAAGTAATGATATAGTTATTTTGTTTGCTATAATCCGTGTTTGTTAAGTGTACGAAGCAAAGCACAGTTCACCTATACATGCAAGATTACTTACCGCACGTATTACAAAACGTACTACTCTCATTTAATTTTAGTAATATAATTCTATCATTGCTTTTGTATTATGGAATTCCGCAAAGTAACGTCTACTTAATTGAATTATTTTCCACAAAGTTAATAAATATTCGTCTCTCTGGCACAAAACACGATAAATCGTGTTCTAATATTAGGAAACACAAGTAAGAATATAAATGGTCTTGATCCCCAGGTGGCTAACATAACTTACGAAGGTTGGGGCCATAGCAAGCGGCAGGCGCGAGCGTCCGCGGCCCGGGCCTGCCTCTCAGCCTTATTGGCTAAAGCCGGCCGGGTGCTGCCGTTCCCGGGCCCACAGCCTGACTTCACCAGCGACGAGCCGACCCGGTATAACATTGGTAGGTAATAGCGTTAAGTACATACCCGGGGTGATGAAAAATAAAGAAATGTTAGTAAATGTATAGTACCCGGCAATAAATAATGCACATCGAGAACTTAGAACGAAACAGCCGGCCACTTCGGTTTCGTAGAGCGCTGTCAGTCTGTGCGACAGAGACACTGCTCTATGAAACAGAATCTAGCCGATTTCTCTCTCTGAGCCTCGATGTGCATTATTTATTGCCGCGTACTATATCTCCTTCCCTATCATCATTTAGGTCACAGACTAGAAAATATTTGTCTCAAGTAATTTAAATTAAATTTAGTAGCATCTACATCATCTACTCATTTTACTTAAAATTAATTTATAAATTAAATAGTACAATTTTAATAAATTCAAATAATCACTATTAATTTATATGGCATCATTTTTCAACATTAATCTATGTATATAGTGTGTCGTAATTTTTCTTTTTCTTCCTTCCTTTTTCCATATTTCACTTCTTGACCTTTCTGTTACTGACGGTTGACCGGAAGAGATCCCTTTAAGGGAATAGTCCGCCTATGTACATACGCTATTTTTTTCTATTTTCTTTCTTTTTTTGATATTATTCTGTGCAATAAAGAAATAAATAAATAAAGTAAAAATGTAGTCCGCACCATCCCCACTTTCACCACCTTCTCCATAACTCGATATTTGGTCAATCGCTATGTAAAGTGTGCAGTTGACTAAAGTAGCAATTTAATTACATCTTTAATGAAGAAATAATTTTGCCTGTTATACGTTATATGTAGGGGGGGGGGAGGTACTGAAGCAGACAGATATGATGCATTTTATATACAGATATGTTTTAACGTATATTGACTACTTTGTTCAAACATTCAATAAAAGATATTAAAATATAGTAACTTTTGGGTATTAAGTTACTATATTTGACCACACTTTAGACCCAAATTGCAAGTATAATTGTAAACTGGCTTTTACATTCCAGTGGCTGATTACCAATGTTTAGAGGCAAATGGACAACGTAATGGAGATACTGCGACGCCGGCAGCTACCTCTAGTGAGTTTATTATACACGGTGAATGTATTTTTAATAACTAAATGTAACTAGTTATAAGATATTATTTTAACAAGAGCAACCGCCGAGACATTTGTGACTCCCTTTATAAACGCAACGAGGAAACACAATTTCCGGAGCGATTAATGAGGGGGGGGGGGGGGTGAATAGTGGATAATTTATAAAAATGTTAAGCCTACAAGATCTTGGGGAAAGCGTGATGAAACACCTTTAACCATCCCAAAAGCCGGCTTTTATCCGGCCCCTAATATGGTCAATTAACTGAATTGAAGGAATCGAACATAACGTCCATAATTAGCGAATTGGAGAGGCATCATATTTCATCAAGACATTTGCGGCTTCATGTTCCTTTGACAAATGTTGTTTGAGCTTGGTTGGGATGTTTTATCCCATCAACCATACTCACCAGACCTCAAGCTCTCAGATTTTTACTGATTCCGATCATTGCAACGTTAGTTAATGGAAAAAAATTAAATCATTCAGAAATCAAATTCCCCGGTTCCTATTACAGGAATTTTTACATTTTTTTTAACTTTACACGGTCCTTCAATCCGGACATGTCTGCAGTCTTATATATCGAATTCCCTATTCCCTGACGTTACAAGTCATTTCACATGCATTTGATAGCATTACATGATCCTTCAAGCCGGGTATATCTACAGTCTTATATATCGAATTCCCTATGCCCTTTACTTTACAAGTCATTTGACAAGCATTTTTTATAGCAGTACACGGTCCTTGAAGCCGGATATATCTACAGTCTTATATATTATCTTACATTGCAATCTTATATTACAGATATATTTGGTTCATCGGTAGTGGTGCCCGTCGTGAAGAGCCCGATCAACACGTTATACGAGCAGTATCCCGGGCTGAACTTTAACTGCACTTACGGAGATGGCTCCCCACTGGAATCTAATCAATGTAATACAAGTAAATCTATCAAATTCTGTGGCGTAAAACATAATAGCAAAAGGGTGAGAGGGAGTGGTTTCAGGAGCCAAATTAAAGGAGTGATAATAGAACCTTATTAATAAATAATAAGGGTATGGTATAAATAAATCATCATCATCATTCTCCTGCCCTTTTCTCGCCCTAAGTGGGGTTGGCACAACATGTTACAAACATAATGTCATAAGATTTGGCTACGTATTTTACGACCGGCCGCTTGCCGGACGTCTACTTACCTTAGTCGCCTTTTACGACACCTCGGTAAGAAAGGAGGGTGGTCTATTCTTTTCTGCCGGATACCACACAGCGGGTATGGTATAAATAAATGTTATTTGATATTCTATAACGAGTGTTTTTGCAATTATTTCTAGTAGACGCGCTAATATACGTAATAGTCTGTCTTTTATGTGTTTTCAAAATCCTTGTTTTAACCTTATATGTCAGAGATTGTTAAAAAAAGCTGTACTAATAAAATATAGGTTCCAGTAAGACAATGAAGAAAAGAGAGAAGGTAAAGTAGGCTGAATCTAAAAACAATTGTTTTCTCTCTAGCGCCTGCCCTCAGTCACAGCAGGCGTTTCAAAGTGGTTTGCCAAATCAAAAATCAGATATTCGAAGGTTACGGTGAGTTATATTCACAAATTATACAGACAGCTTTAAAATATAAATAAATAAATATATGGGAAGATTACACAGTAACGTAAAAAAGGTATATTTATTTATATATTTGTTTAAATATATAGTATATATATGTATTGTTTATTATTTAAATTAAAATTATTTAATACCCGGCGGGGTGACTCATTCAAATCACGTATTTTATATCTAGTATTTGTGTGCTTAATTCCCCACTTAGTAGATACATGCTGAAAAAAAAAACTACGCAATATCTGCATCTAATCTTCTAAGAAATGTTATTTAATATTTACTAGCAATACGTGCGGCGCCGTCCGCGTGAAATTCAGTCTTTAGCGTATTATAGTCGCTCCGAGTCTCGGCAGGAGACTGACTCTCGTATACCCTTCACCGTTTTTATACCTATTCCCCCCTCTAAACTACAATCGACACCGGTTTGTTACTACCCCCACTAAAAATTGTTGTAAAACGACCTCTTCAACTCAATTTACATAAAACCGCTATGTACTATTAACCTAAACCTTCAGGAGAAATTGCACTACATTTTAGAAAAAACCATACTAAAATCTGTTTAGTAGATTTTGGAAAAATCGATTATATACAGACAGACAGCTTTGAGGACTTTATTTTATAATAAGTATAGATAGTTTTTAAATTTAAACTATCGTGAGTGGTATTCATTATTAATGTTGAGAGACCGGCTATACTCACGTCTTATTTTATCGGATGAGCCCGACTAGTTTCAAGCCCATACGGGGCTCTTATTCATGAGCTCTAAAGGCTATATAAAATAAGAATAAATAAATAGTAAATAGTGAATAATAAATAAATAGAATATAAAATAAGGATAAAATAAGACGTGAGTATAGCCGGTCTCTCAACATTAATAAAGTATAGATAGATTTTCTCCGGCTTATGGTTTTATTCTGACTTCCTCAAAAGTAATCAGAGCTATTTTTTAAATAGTGTATATTGTGTTTACATTAATAAGCCTCAGTTTTACTACCCAAAATGGGTATTACAATTTTAATTTACAATATAGTTTCCGGCTTATGATTTAGGATCGAGCAAGAAGCTGGCTAAGCTAGCTGCGGCGCGGGCAGCGTTGGGCGAGCTATGCGACCGTTCCCAGCTGGTGGTCAGTCAAGACTTTGCAGCTGAAACTCTCCCCCAATTGCTGGCCGACTGTATCGCAAAGTGAGTCATTGCATACTTGATTTAAACCCACTTATGCTTTCAAAAATGTGCCGTGTGGTATCCGGCTGCATAGAATAGACCACCCTCCTTTCTTACCGAGGTGTCGTAAGAGGCGACTAAGGTATGTACCGTGTGGTATCCGGCTGCATAGAATAGACCACCCTCATTTCTTACCGAGGTGTCGTAAAAGGCGACTAAGGTATGTACCGTGTGGTATCCGGCTGCATAGAATAGACCACCCTCATTTCTTACCGAGGTGTCGTAAAAGGCGAATACCACACGGTACACCGTGTGGTATTCGGCTGCATAGAATAGACCACCCTCATTTCTTACCGAGGTGTCGTAAAAGGCGACTAAGGTATGTACCGTGTGGTATCCGGCTGCATATTATAGACCACCCTCATTTATTACCGAGGTGTCGTAAAAGGCGACTAAGGTATGTACCGTGTGGTATCCGGCTGCATAGAATAGACCACGCTCATTTCTTACCGAGGTGTCGTAAAAGGCGACTAAGGTATGTACCGTGTGGTATCCGGCTGCATAGAATAGACCACCCTCATTTCTTACCGAGGTGTCGTAAAAGGCGACTAAGGTATGTACCGTGTGGTATCCGGCTGCATAGAATAGACCACCCTCATTTCTTACCGAGGTGTCGTAAAAGGCGACTAAGGTATGTACGTGTGGTATCCGGCTGCATAGAATAGACCACCCTCATTTCTTACCGAGGTGTCGTAAAAGCCGACTAAGGTATGTACCGTGTGGTATCCGGCTGCATAGAATAGACCACCCTCATTTCTTTCCGAGGTGTCGTAAAAGGCGACTAAGGTATGTACCGTGTGGTATCCGGCTGCATAGAATAGACCTCCCTCATTTCTTACCGAGGTGTCGTAAAAGGCGACTAAGGTATGTACCGTGTGGTATCCGGCTGCATAGAATAGACCACCCTCATTTCATACCGAGGTGTCGTAAAAGGCGACTAAGGTAAGTTGACGTCAGGCAGGCGGCCGGTCGTAAAATACGTAGCCAAATCATATGATGACATGTTTGTAACATGTTGGGCCGACCTCACTTAGAGTGGGATAAGGGCAGGAGAATGATTATGCTTTCAAAAATATTAACAAGTGGTATCCAAACTTCGCAACAACTTTATTGTTTAAATACCCCCAATTATGCAATATATTGGTTTTTTTTGTTCTCGGAGTAAAAACAGGAATTTTGTTTATGATATATTTATGCCTTATAAGCTTGAACTGTAATTTTTTTTCATATTTCAAACATTTAGTTTTGATTATTTTGAATTTAGTATAAAAGGGAGCATTTAATAATATATGATAAATAATATATTATAATCATTATTAAATAAACAAAATAATTCATAATATTAAATTTTGCATGTCATTTATATGTCTAAACATGTTTCTACTATAACATCTTGTTACACCTTGTTACAAGATGTTGTTTTGTTGCCATGTTTTATACAAACAAATTTGAATTTGAATTTTTTAATAAATTACACATTCTAAATTAGACTGTCGTAAATTTTAGTGCATGAAATTTTTAATGGTGTAGTGGTGTAATATGAAAATTATAGTTATTAAATTGCAAAGACAATAATGACTCGTGTATAGTGTATGTGTGTAACATTTTATTACAGGCTAGTTAATGAGAAATTCAATGAGCTGATGCAAGGTGACTTAGTGCATTCCAAACGCAAAGTGTTGGCTGGCATCGTTATGACTGCAGAGAATAACATAAAATCGGCCAAGGTTCGATTCCATTTATTATGACTAACACTAGAAGTGTTTTGAAAAGGAAGTAGATAGGAAAATGATTAGCCTGACCTGGTGATTCCTGGATGCTATGATGATCTTGAACGAAGATCCTCTCGGTACGATTTTCGAATTCAAATCGTCTATCCGGCTCGAAGGACCAAATTATGTTGATGATTGCGGCTTGGATTAAAAACGTCGCTGTTTTTCGTAAACGTATATTTAACGAATTTTAAAAACGGTTTTACAAAATGAAAAAGTCGGGCGTGTACAAAAAGCGATTTACGAGTATGATCTATATCTATATCTGTCTTCGGTGTTGCTATCCGCGAGTCAGTGTTGCTGATGATTTTAATTCGTGGTTGTCGCGTAGCTTGATAAATCTGGCAACACCATACCGACTGCTGGCGTTAACAAATAACATGTTCTAATATTTGTACATTAATAATTATCCGAAATGTTTGATATGATCAAATACTATTTGTGAATACTTTAAATGTTATATGTTTTAACATTTTATCTACTCTGATACTATACAAAGATTATAAAACTGAAAACAAAATTCTTATGACAAACATTACGTACAGAACAAAAATAAAAAATTAAAAAGTTTCATTACGATACAGGTCTTGTATGGACACCTGTATCATAATGTAACTTTTTAATCATAACGATACACCTTAAAAAAAAGGTTTCAATGAATGAGTCCGCGGCGGAGCAACACGCATGCGCAATCGATGTTTGCGCCTTGGCGCCAATATAAGACATTTAAAAAATCTTTTCAATATTTAAACGAAGTTTAGTTTTGTTTGTAAAAAAATTAGTTTTTGTGTAAAAACATGTCTGAGAGCGGGGATAGTGGTAATTGTACACCACCAGATATTCTGACAGCTGCGTCAAACATGACCGTGAACCTGTTGCCGACGAAATCTAGGAGCAACTATATTAAATGTTACCACGAGTTCATGGAATGGAAACGTACGTTTTACGTATTATAGTATGAGAGTAGATAAAGTAGTGTATGAGTATCATTCACTACATAACTTACACGTACACGTACACTCGTGTGACACAATAAAAAAACTCGCCTGCGGCTCGTTTTTTTAAACCACACTCGTGTTATAAGAACCCTTATTATGCAACAGTATCATAAACTACTATATTGCTAACGATATTTTATCAAAAATAAGATTAATACATTAATAAAATATTTGAGTACTCTTTTTTTACCAGAAGTCCATAATTTTTATCCGTAACAATGAGTTTAGACATAAATATAAAGTCGAAAACTATTAGGATTCAATCACATAAAATTCCAATACTGTATTATAGTTTTTTGTTGTTGTTCATTACAAGTCAATTTAAAAAATCTTTTAACAAAATCCGTTCAGTTAATTTTGAGAAAATCGATTACATACAGACAGATAGCTTTTTGGGACTTTGTTTTATAATAAGTCTAGATTAAGTGTATTTTTTAGTGTTAAATTTTATTTTTTATCATTTGCAGTTGATAGCAATAGCCACGGGCACGAAGTGCGTGTCCGGTGAACACATATCGGTGAGGGGTCAGGCAGTCAACGACAGTCACGCGGAGGTGAATTATTATTTTATAATATAATAATATATTAATAAATTATACCTTATATTACCTTACATACGTATTATACCTCTTATACCTTAATTATAATTATAATTATAAAATCAGAATATTAATACAGACACTTTTTTAATTTAAACACTGTTTCCTTTATTACACAATATATAAATATATTTTATTCAAATGATTTATAGAAGCAGGCGTTACTTTGCGGAATTCCATATTACAAGCAATATAACAGAACTAACTACTTTGCTATAATCCGCACGGGTTAAGTGAATGCATGCAAAGCCAATGTGTATGAAGCAGCGGGGCGAAACGATCGTCGAGATTGTGGTGGTGGCTGTGTGTGCTGCTTTTGTGTGCGTTGTTGCTGGTGAATTGCGCCTTGGGGTGCATGTGGTGGCTGGTCCTGCATGTATAAGGTGCGTAGATTTTGCCTGCTTCATACACATTGGCTTTGCATGCATTCACTTAACCCGTGCGGATTACAGCAAAGTAGATAGTTCTGTTATATTGCTTATATTTTATTCAATATGAAACTTAACAAGCGGATGACATATGATATGATCAAATATGACATAATAAAGTTCAATTATTTATTATAGAATCCAAGGAAATTCAAACTATTGTTTTAAAATATAAAGCCAGTATTAAACCAAATGTGTCAATTTGATACTTATAAGCGTTGTTAGATGGCACTATTTGACGCCCACATATACCATAGTATACAGTAAGTAAAATTGAGACTCTAGAGATTTTCGGGATGCGTCCGACGCTTTTTTGAGTATCGTGGACCTATTCTTCATATATAAGAAGCTGTGATAGCTTGCGGTGGGACCGTGCGACTCTCTAGAGACGACATGGGTTCAAACCCCGGGCAGGCACCAATGAGTTTTTCTATTAAAACTCATGTGTCTAATTGATAATTGCAATTTATCACACGCTTTTCGGTGAAGGAAAACATCGTGAGGAAACCTGCATATCTCTAGAGAATTCTAGGGATATGTGTAACCTACCAATCCGCATTGGAGCAGCGTGGTAGGTCTTAGCTCCAATCCTTCTCTCCGAAAACGGAGAGAGGAGGCCTTAGCCCAGCAGTGGGCATAGTAACAGGCCGTTACTTTACTTTTATTCTTCATATCTTCCCTCTAACTAGAAACTAGCCTAGGTAAAGCCTAGCGACGTTTTATATATTGCGTATTGTTGGGTTTTCCTGCTAAAGTTATATTTATTTGAAGGTTGTTGCGAGACGCTGTTTGCAGCGATATCTGTACGCGCAGCTACTCATGTACGCACAGGCGAAAGGTAAGCTCTTTACTTATTTATACACGTTTCTTGCTTAAGCAACAAAACTGGAATAACCTATCGCCGCCATTATGGTGACCTTGAATTTTTACTTTAATTATTTTTACACAATTAAACTTATTTGCTCGGGATGGACATTTAATATATATAATGATAGCTATTTGTATTTATTTAAGTATATATTTAAAATATATATGTGAATATTTACCTGTTGTTTGTCACCCATAACACAAATTAAGTTACTTTGGGAACGGACGATCTTGTGTGTAATAAATATATATATGTATATAGCACACATATATTGTTACATACAAGGATTTGTGGATTTGGACAAAAATACCTGTTGCTCGCTAGGAAATTTTATTACAGCTTTTCAGTATAAAACTTCAGTACTTACAATCACTAAGCAGTCATTTTTTCACGATTTCGCTCGTGAGTTCTTTTTTGATCGCTATTCTCAAGCTGAATCCCCAAAGCATGTGATACGATATTTAATACAATGAACTAATCGATCAAGAAAGTTGTACTTCTCTATTACTCGTGGGTTGTTGGTACAGCGGTGGCCAGTGGGGAGAAACTCTCTAAGAAACATTTTTCAAGTCGCCGCAAGCTTCATCTCTTGGTAGATAGAAAACTTGGATAAAACAAAATGAGTTTTATCCAAGTGCTCAATAGATGTCAACTGTGTCTACAATATTATTAGACAACAAAGGTATTATTACGTTGTCACTATTAAAGTCACTACAGCTCAACTGGGAACGGGTGGGCTTAAAGTTCAGATTTATCAGATTCCAGATATCATCAGCGCAGTTTTTATCACAATGTATCTTTTATATTTTCTGTAAAAAAAATAAACAAAAAATTAAAAAAAATATATAATATCGAGCTAAGCTCGGTCAGTTAGGTACTTTTATTAAATGGGTATCTAAAAATGCATTACAGCGCCATCTAGTGGATTATTAGTGTAACGTTGCAGTGACATGTCTGAGACGAGTTTTACACTTCATTCTTTGTTACACTTCACTATTGTAGACACATTGAACGCTGACACTAGACTGACCAGAATCGCCCCAACTGGCTTATTTATAACCTGTGTTGTTAGCATTCCCGTTTCCGTTTTATGAAACAAATGACATTTGACTACTTCTGTCTCCCACAAATTATTAAATTATTCCTATTGATATAGTACTAATACTACTAATTCCTATGTTTCGTATTACATAATCACATAATGGTAAATGTATTTAAGAGTATTTATAAGCATATTTAACACAATATATAACACGAGATGTAAACCCGTCTCCTCTCATTACTCAATTAAAATGAAGGAGTTACTTATCTTTATCCTATATAGTGTATTATCTATGGTGGTTGGGATGCTGAACAGGATTTGTAAGCAACATGAACTTTCCACAGGATAATCGGCAAGCGAACTCTTTGAACTGAACAAATTCAAATTCAAAATATTCTTTATTCAAGTAAACTTGTAAACAAGTGCTTTTGAATCGTCAACTTTACTGCTGGTTCGGAAAGCTGTTCCTACCGAGAAGAGCCAGCAAGAATCTCGGCGGTTGCTCTTTTTAAAATATAAATCTTAGAACTAGTTACATTTATTTATTACTCTCTTGTACAGAGTAGAAGCGCACCTATATCCACACATCCTTATCATCCAAGTAATCTTCAACAGTATAGTAGGCTGTCTGTATCAGCCTCTTTTTAACAGTGGTTTTAAACTGCTGTAATGGCATGGCCAAAATTGATTTCGGAATTTTATTATAGAAATACCCATACCCACAAACGATTTACGTACTTTTGCTAGGCGCAAAGCAGGAGTCGCAAGCTTATGTCGGTTTCTACTTTGTCTATTATATACATCACCTATCGTTTTATAATTCTTTATAACATTACGAACTATTTTTGCATGTTCGTAACCATATTTATTTGAATCATATCTGTCGTCGGGTAGATCCCACGGTGCCGATCCCTACTTCGGACCTGGAGCCGCTGCCATCCGGTGGCTACCAGCTTCGGCCCGACCGTCGCATACATCTGTATGTGAGCACGGCGCCATGCGGAGACGGTCGTATCTTCAGTCCGCACGAGACGCAAAGTCCAGAACCCGACCGGCACCCTAACAGGTACGCAAAACATTCGTTGAAAGTAGCTTACAGATTTCAGAGACGTTTGTTATTTAGGTAATTGTCTTAAATGATTTATAGAAGCAGGCGTTACTTTGCGGAATTCCATATTACAAGCAATATAACAGAACTAACTACTTTGCTATAATCCGCACGGGTTAAGTGAATGCATGCAAAGCCAATGTGTATGAAGCAGGCAAAATCTACGCACCTTATACATGCAGGACAAGCCGCCACATGCACCCCAAGGCGCAATTCGCCAGCAACAACGCACACAAAAGCAGCACACACACCCACCACCACAATCTCGATGATCGTTTCGCCCCGAAACCGAAGCATCATCAGGAGGATAGGCTCCACGACAAAAATCGTAATGCCGATGCATTACCTTGGGGTGCATGTGGTGGCTTGTCCTGCATGTATAAGGTGCGTAGATTTTGCCTGCTTCATACAGATTGGCTTTGCATGCATTCACTTAACCCGTGCGGATTATAGCAAAGTAGTTAGTTCTGTTATATTGCTTGTAATTGTCTTACTTACTGATATCACGCACTTGCACATTGTCGTACTTGTTGGCCTCTCATTACTATTTTCTATAGCAAAGCATGGAAAGATCGAAGATAGATTACAGGATAACGACAATACTACTTTTGAATAGAAAATTGAACTAATTAAACATTTGAAAAACAAAAATAATATGGAATTTTATTATATGAAAAAACAAAAAAAAAGTACTCAATTAAAACAAAATAAACTTTTCAATTATTTTTGAAAAGAAAAATTAAAATTTATCACCGTCTGGTATGTCCATAGTGGCTGTTGTCGCTAATCTACTTTCTTTAACAAAAAAATGGTCACAACACACTACGTAATTAAACTGAACTCTAAAATTAGCAAAACAAAGTGAAAATGCAACTTTATTAAAATTGCGTTGATTTTTATTTAGAAAGGGAATCGCCGTTTTGATGGCATTGAGCAGTTAAAAAAAGTGTTGCCTTTTAGAAAAAAAAATTAAATACTCGAACCCAAAACAACGCAACCTCGAAAATCTAACGACGCACAGTGAAAATTAATGATAATTAAGCAGTGACGACTTCGAAAAATCTCATAACGAAATGACGCAAAGCGAGATATTGCTGTATTTATAGTGTTTTTAAGTGATAAGTTTTAATTTATTGATATTTTTGATTTAAAATCCGCCGTGTGGTATCCAGCTGAGTAGAATAGACCACCCTCATTTCTTATCGAGGTGTCGTAAAAGGCGATTAAGGAAAGTCGACCCACCGTGTGGTATCCAGCTGAGAAGAATAGACCACCCTCTTTCTTACCGAGGTCTGGTAAGAGGCGACTAAGGTAAGTCGACCCGCTGCGTGGTATCCGGCTGAGTAGAATAGACCACCCTCTTTCTTACCGAGGTCTGGTAAGAGGCGACTAAGGTAAGTCGACCCGCTGCGTGGTATCCGGCTGAGTAGAATAGACCACCCTCTTTCTTACCGAGGTGTTGTAAAAGGCGACTAAGGTAAGTTGACGTCAGGCCGGTCGTAAAATACGAAGCCAAATCATGTGACAACATGTTTGTAAGATGTTGTGCCGACCCCATTATGGTGGGATAAAGGCATGATGATGCTGATGTTGATTTAAAATGTTAGGTTGGCTCGTGGGCAGCTGCGGACAAAGATAGAGTCGGGTGAAGGCACCATACCGGTCAAGAACAGCGTTAACGTGGTACAGACCTGGGACGGTGTGCTGCAGGTAATCATTCTGAATATCTAGTGTTAGGATTAATTTATAGAATTAGGCGTTACTTTGCTGAAGTCAATAATACAAAAGTAATGAAAATATTATCTTATAATAATTTTTACTCAAGATAGAAATGTAAGCTACATTCAGCGTAATTTAGAGAGTGGAGTTAGGTAAAAAAAGCGGTGAGACCGTGCGAATCTGTAGAGACAATCTTTAGTTCAAACCCCGGGCTGGCACCAATGAGTTTTTAAATTCATTACAATTTATCACACGCGTTTTCGGTGAAGGAAAACATGGTGAGGAAAGTTGTATATCTATAGAGAATTTTAGGGATACAGTGCACGCGAGTGAAGCTTGTAGCAGATGAGTTTCTTTTACAACCGCGCGATCTCTTCAACACAATTTATATAAAACCGTAAAGCACTATGCGTGGTAAAAATTTATTGGCAAATGTAATTTTAATTTTTATAATTATTGTATATATTTTTTGTATATATTGTACTTTTTTGGGAAGGTTGATGCTCGCGGTACAGGGCGATCTAGTGCGAGCATCACTAGATATCTGTTCATTCCATTTATAATACAATTGTGAAATTTAAATAAATAAAAAACTATTAACCTAAACCTTCCGGAAGAAGAGCACTATATATTAGTAAAAAACCCCGCAAAAATCCCTTTAATAGAATTGAAGTAAAACGATCGCATCTATACAGACAGCTTTTGGGGACGTTGTTTTATAATAAGTATAGATTTACATAGGAGAGAGGAAATAATAATTTTGGTATTTTAGTGTTCAGTGACGTCATTGAAGTGATAAATGATAGTCGATTTGTTCCTCAGGGAGAGCGCCTGCTTACTATGTCATGCTCGGACAAGGTGGCGAGGTGGTGCGTAGTGGGTATGCAAGGGGCTTTGCTGGGGCGGTTGCTGAAACCCATCTACCTGCACTCCCTGGTACTGGGATCGCTGTTACACCACCACCACATGTATCGGTAAGTTTTTAACATCTAAAGCAGTAGTTTAGGTAGCTATAGTAGCGTGTAGGTAAGTATTAGAGACCGAATTAAAAATAAGGCTTAATTGAGCTAGATACTTTATTGAATTTGGCGTTACTTTGCGGAGATTCATAATACAAAAGTAATAATAAAATTATTTTGCTATAATCTGTGATTAAGTAAAAAGAAAATACATGTAATTATTAATGTAGAGTGGACTGTCTGTTCTCATACCCGGTACTTTCAGGGTTCGTAAAAACGCATGCACAAATCTCTACCACTCCCACCACAATACGTTCACTATCAAAAATTCAACAATTGTTTTGCCTCACACATGAATCGGAAAATCGGAAGCCTACGTGCATGTGTTTTTACGAATCGTACATGTAACTCTCTACACTTAGCATTATTAAATATTTTATATTTACTTAATCGTGGATTATCACAAAATAATTCCATTATTACTTTTGAGTTAGATAAATTGTAATACTTATTTCAACGCCATCACGGTACGATCTATTAAAAAAGCTAGTGTTTTTTTGCTTTTCCGAGTTATGGGTTCTCTTTAACACTCAAGAGTTTTGTAGGCACTACGCTGTGCTTTATTGCAATTATCCACAAAACAACTTTTTTAAGTAGATCAATTATTAGGGCAAGCATTAAGCTAAGCGTGGTATATATAAAAAAATTGAAAATATAAAAATATAATATAAGCTCAGAAACAGCTGGATTGTAATGAAATTTTCAGTCTTAAGATTGACCAAGCTGACAATCTTGTAAAGTTTGGTGGTGATTAGGGCATTTTTCAAAACTTTGTATGACAGTTTTGTTTCGAGAAGAAGTCGACACCAGACTGAGTCACGCCAAAACGTGGACGAACCGCTATTCAATTTGTAGAAGTAGGGGATACTTAGCGGAATTACATGGTACAAGAGTATTCATAAAACTACATTTCTATATTATTCCCCCTTTTGCCCCTCCCTTTGATCAGATAAAATATTTTAAAACTACGTTAGACAAAATGAGTAAAAATTTGGTTTAACTCGAACTTTTACTATCGATTAGATGTATAATTCTAAGAACAAATGAACACACTTGTAGATAGAATAAAAATCATTTTATTATAAATTGCTATTTTAATTCGTTATCTAAAAATACTATTAAGTTATTTTTTAATCCTACAAAAACCATACTGTTTTGTCTAAACTTACAGTCTAAATTATTCTATAGAATACGGGGACTGTCTATGGGTGTTCAAGAAATATGTTCCTCTGGCACTGGAATATAAAACGAAGGAATTAATACACACGTAACATTTGCTTTTAACTACCTCCCAAATAAATAGATAACTTCATCCCAAATCCTATTTACAGTGAATAAGGGTTGAATATAAAAATTAAACATCAGTAACTATAATTCATAGACAAATATATTTATTTATGAATTATACTTGACTTCTGTCTATCCATCAGCATATCGCAGTCCACTGCTGGACACGGCTTCCCCATGTCTGGCGCAGACGTGGGGAAGCCGTTTCTCCGCAACGCGCATCCAGTTCTCATCCATTCTAAACTTACTGATGTTTAATTTTAATTCTGACAAATTTCCTTTCAAAATTATTCTTATTTGTATATATTTTCTGAACATCTTACAGCATAGCTATGAGAACTAAAAATTCTAAGCATTAATAATACAAAAAATAATGCGGTAAAACTACTTGATAATCTAAATAATGTTTGGTCTACTGTAGCGACAAGAATAAGTAAATTCTTAGCATCTCAAACTATATAAGCACATACGATTTTTAAAATGTATAAATAAATTAAGGAAAAATTTCGAGACAGAAATTTTAGTAGCCTTTTAGTAGTCCACTGCTGCGTTCCTTCCTTCCAATCGTTCTTCTTTCTTCTTAAAGAAAGGACGATTCGAGCACCGACCTTCTACAATGCGGATGGTAGGAGAACTTAACACATACGACCAAATTAATATTTCGCTTTAATTTGCGAAAATACCCTCACTGGTTGAATTAGCTGAATTGAATTCTAAGTACTATGTAGTCACCTGATTAAGTAAGATGAGCAAAATGTAAAAACCATCACCACTACAACCACCAAACGACAAAAGCACAAATTCATAAATCACTAGAAACCACAAGACTAAAACCTCCCAACCCATTTGTCCCGCATGCGCTATAGTCATTTGAGTCTTGGATTGAATAATTTCTTAATACTATTTGTAGAAAAGTAGGAACACAGAAAAGTAGGTAATTTAATAATTTCTTACCAATCCTATATCTCTATATCAACAACTATTAATAACTAATTTGTTTCCCTGTCTTAAACCCAGAAGTTTTCTCAAGAATATCTTAAACTTTGATTCATTTCCTATATCTAAATTGTAAGTGGTCGAAATGGGTTGCGCTTCTCCTGATGGTGTTCCAGTATAATTGTTCTGTTCTGTAATAACATTTTGTACCTCGCCATTAGTAGTTTTGATTATAGTATATATCTCTTTTATTGTAGATAATGTTGGAGCAATTTTTTTGTGATGTTTTAATAGAAACCCTAGAAAACGGAATAACATGTTGTCGTTACTTGTCTCAGGCAACTTCATAAATGGGATGAAACGTCGCTGTCTATGGTTTATTTCTCTTTTTGTTCTTAGTTTTTCGTCACTAAGTGTATTTTTGGAATCGAAAAACGCAGCTTTCTTCGTAGATGCTTCAATTTCACTGTTTGATAAAGTTTTGCGGATTTCTAAGACGTTTTTACTCTTTATTATTTCTGGTTTCTCGATCAATATTAAAGAATTATGTCTAAGCCTATGTGGTATGTTTGATGTAGACTTTGATTGAGTTTGGTTGAGCATTTTACTAAGTTTTAAATTCATAAATGTTGGGTTGTTGTTCTTAGACCTTTTAGAGGGTTTATTGTGTTTTGATAATTTTGGACGATTCATTAGTTCAGCATTAGTATTTGTTTTCCTTCTGTGTAATTTCGAAATCACTTTGATGTTGATTAGTTTTCTTATGCCTTTTATTAATTTCGAAGGTTTCTTTAAAGTTCTTTTGATGTTTTGTAAATTTCGTGTTTTATTCCTTATATTTACATGCCCGTCCGTCTGTTCCATCTCTTGGAGATTAAATTCTAAGTAGCCATTAAGTTTCACGTTTTTGTTACCTGTTGAAAACAAGCGGTGCATAGTGATAAGTGCAATTATATTTCTTACACTAAGTGGGAACTGCTGAACATTGGTAAGAAGCATAAAAATGAAGCATGAAAATGAGAAATGTCAGATTACCGAATATGTGCACAAATAATGTTTTAACCAGCCCGTTTTTCGTGCTTTCGCAATTAACTTAACCCAGACCCAGAAAATTCAAACCCAGAGATGCCAGGCTCTTGCTAGATTTCTCCAAAAGCATTGCCCTAGTGCAAGTATTACAATATAAAAACAGTGCCCTAAAATCTTTCCATCCAAGCAAGGTACCAACATACTTCAAATCAACGCCAAATCCCATGTGGGTTGTAGGTTCATTGGCGCAGAACCCACGTGCATACTCTTTCCAGGAAGGACATTTGGATGCCACAAATGAAGTTGGTCGCAATACGGATTCGCTGAAGAACATGTACGAACGCCAGTGGCTGCAGAAAACTAAAGGACAACGGGGGAGTTATTCGTTGTTTATTTTTACCTTGTTCGCAAGTTAATGCAACATTTCATATGGAACAGTTCTGATCATATCATAGATATTATGATTATAGTTCGTTCGTTGTTCTGAACATAAAAACTTTAAAGAACAAAGAGACTTGCCAATTAATTGAACGATAGAAATATTTATAGTACCTGGCATTAAATAATGCACATCGATGTTTACAACAAAACGGCCCTTTCGGTTTCGTAGAGCGCTGTCACTGTCACACACGGGTTCGTCAGTCTGTGCGACAGATACCATGCTCTATAAAGCAGAATCTAGCCGATTTCTCTCTTTAAGCCTCGATGTACATTATTTATCGCCCGAGTACTGTCCGTCTTTACCACATATTGTAAAAAATAAAGAACACTTACACTTATTAAGCACCATTTGCTTTGGTACGACCACCTCCAGCTCGCATCCCGGCTGCGGACTTATACCACCGTTGGGATAGAAGTCCACGTGACCAATTTGTTTTTTGTACCCTAAAATTACACTCAAATTGATAAAAGCGTTACTAATTTAGTAGTAAATCGTTCTTCTAGCAAATTAAAAATATGGTAGAAATATAAGTGACAATGGTTTTTCACGGAGAAATTCGCCAATATACATCAGTCTTAGTGGCTTATTTAATAAATATATCTTGTCAACTAATCGACGTGGCCAGAAACAGTTATTGTCTGATATTGCTTTATATAACAGTATATGGTATACCAATCTCTTTCTTGCACTGAAAAATAGCGAATATAAACCCTGGGAACACTTAAATCAATAAAAGCTCCACATATCCTCGTGAACCTATATACTACTTCACCTAACTTTAATAAAACTCAGATCTAAATTAAATACTAGAGGAAGAAAAGCTTCTTACCAAATATCCCAGCGTCAGTATGGATGACATCTACGAACTCCGCATCCGAAGGATCGAGTCTCTGCTGCAAGGGCAGCTTATCGAATAGAGGCAAAGCCGGGTCCAAACCCGTTATACGGGACACGCGACCTAAACGTGAAATTTTCCAAAATTGGCAACAATTTTGAGTTGAAAGGACGCCGAAAGATTTCCACTATATTGTGTCGGCAAACAGTGATGTACACAAACTCAGAGATTTACGTGACGTACTTATATTTTTTGCATAGGGTATTTTGAATTAAAATACAAAACACCAATACTTATTTGTGTTACCACTATGTTTTACATCGGGTAATACAGATTCAAGTCATTTTCACGTTTTGTCAGTACCAAGAAGAATAGTGCCAAAGTGGTAATATATAGTGTAGGTCTTGACGACAAGTAATCGCAGAATGTCAAATATTTTAGTACCTGACTGTAAAGTGCCGCCAGCAACCCCGGCCGACTGCGCCCCGAGACTGTGGCCTACCAGATGTGTTTTTGATAGCTTCAGTCCTCTATAAAAGATAAAAAATTGTAGTTGTATTGTCATTTAAAACATCTATGTGTGAAGTTCTATATACAGATCTTATAATATATTTTTTAACTGCAATCTTAAGAAGTCGTACTATTGCAAGTTAGTCGTTGCATTGTTTTTCAGTGCCAGTAAACTGTTTCGTCTCCGTATAGGTGCCTTCACAGTCTTCAAACCTGTACCACCCTAGGATCTCTTTATTGAGTTTGTAGATCGCAAGGGCAGTGTGAGGTATAATTTGTTTTGATCAGTGGTTAGGTTAGCGACCGTTTCATCATTTCCCTTTGCAATGCATGCGAAAATTTATCAATTTACTCGCCGTATGGCAGTGTTGCAGATGAAAAGCATTTACTGAAGACTATATAAAGAATCCCTTGACATTTTCAGTACGCAATATTGATACTATACTAATTATGAGTGAAACAAACTGCAATAAAATATCGTAGTGTACCTTGAAACTAAGTAGTCAATAAACTGAGCACCTATCCGTCCAATATACCAGGTGTTCTCCGCTGCTTTGAAATACCACGGACCGGCTTCAAGCCGCTGGGCGTCTACCACTATCACATTTGTGTCGCCGCGGTGCGTATATGCTAAAAATAGTATGCATAGGATTATTTTCTATTATATTCTATGATATTCTATCAGGCTGGGAGGACCACTCTTATTGGACTTCTGAAATGAAGGACCGAACTATTTTATGATATTTCGGTGTTAAAACTTTTGAGTATTTTAGAAATTTATTTATTTCTTTATTGGAACACCAACAAGAATGCACTTAGAGTTAACTTAAATATAAACAATACTAGGTTTTGCCCGCGGCTCCGCTCGCGTGGAATGTGCTTTTGCCCATATCAACATGTATCAATATATTACATAAAATCATTACAAATTGTAGCCTATATGTTATTCCGATGTAAAACCTATATAACTGTAAAGTTTCATCCAAATCCGTCTGATAGTTTTTTCGTGAAAGAGTAACAAACATCCATCCATACTCACAAACTTTCGCATTTATAATATTAGTAGGATATTGTATCCTGCTAAAAGTACATCCTTACTTACAGGTATACACAACATGCATACTTATGGTGCTATACAGCCTTACAATTTTTACAAAATTATTAATATTATTTAAAATTAAAGTAAATACAAATATAAAAGGAATAAAGAAAGTCAGAAAAAGGCAATACTTAAGCTAAAAATGTAAAATATAAGTCAAAAAACTAAAGTTCTCAACAAATTAGAGATTCTCGCAGTAAACATCTAAAGGTTGCCAAATTGTTCCTATAGATATCACCCTATATAGGTATATACTCACTGGACTTATCAGAAGCTTTTTTAACCAAAACCTATTATTATCATCATCATCATCATCATTCTCCTGCCCTTATCCCACAGTAAGTGGGGTTGACACAATTTGTAGCATGTTTTGGCTTGTTATTATACGATCTGCCACCTGCCTGACGTCAACTTATTTTAGTGAGGGTGGTCTATTCTACTCAAGGCGGATACTACACAGCGGATCTTACCTTAATCGCCTTTTACGATACCTCGTTAAAAATGACGGTGGTCTGTTATACTCAGCCGGATACCACATGATGGGACTAACGCCTATTATCGACGATGGTAAAATTGGTATCATTGCTTTTTATCAGGCCTTATACTAACTAATAGTAGGTCTAACCTTCTCTAACAAGGAGTGCGCTTCCATCGTCAGGCGTTTCCATGAAAGCGTGGAAATATATGACTGTGTTATCGTTGAAATCTATGCTGGATGCGAAGAGTCTCTCGTCATCGTCTATTAGCAGACTATGAGCCACTGTTGGATTGTGTCTGGAAATTTGAATGAACTAGAACTTGGTCTGCTAAGTAAGTTTTTGGAGCTCTCTTCGCCTTTTAAAGAATGAAGTGGCTTACAGTACGATAACGGCAAGCATTCAGTACTGAAGAGGCACGAAAAGGAGAAGAAGATGTAAACCAGACAAGGTTCAAGATAAATATTAATATATATTAATTATAATGCAGATAATTGTACATGTATCGCGTACCTGGTGTACAGCTGGAAAACGATGTCGTTGTTGTCTCTAACAAAAGGGCATTTCCCTTTATTGACGGGTGCAATTTGTAGCAGGGCGTTCTCAAATTGGATTCCTGGTGGACCTGGAAAATTAAAAAAATGTTCGGGTATTGCAACGCAAAGAACGCTATTTAATTTCATTCCTCATGTTTACATTGGAATTAAAGGCCCAGAAATATAATATTAAAAAAACTATTATAATTTCTATTCTACATTCATGAACAAATCAAACAGTATCGCTTCTTTTATTTTTGTGTTATTTCAAAAAGTTTTCAAAAAAAATAATAATTACAACGGTACATTAGAAAAAAAAACATCGATTAACATTTGTAATCTACTTATACATCTTACTCTACTCTTATTACTTAAAACTCCCCACTTGCCGCGAGTGTAGCAAGTTATATATAAAAATTAGTGCCAGCTAATTCAAATACCACGGACTGGTAATCGGTAGAAGCGTGGATGTCCTCTTGATCCTCTTAAGCACTTCTTACAAGTCCATACTTCGATTTGCTGTTAGGAAACACTTATCATTGCTCAATTGGATGTTGCCCAAGACGTTATCCATACGGTCTTCACTACCGAAATAATGTAATTTATGTCACTTCCCAGAGCTTCAACTATCTCAATACAAAAATTTCATCGATGCCTCACTTCCGCATTCATAATATTGGTACGGATTGTTACCTGAAGTGTTTCATAATCAGCTATCACCACCGTCACACAAAACCATAGTCCCTTCGATTACGTCATGACCAAGTAGTATTTTAGTTTTATTGTATAGTAAACATACGAAGTTGCGGTATCGTTGCAACTATAACCTGTATTTGGAAATAAGGAAAACGCATCGTCTAGAGTCACTGGTGACATAAAATTTTACATCTCGTATCCATTTGCGGGGACATTAAAACCACAGGATTTCTAATGTTGTGTAACCATATATAAATAAACCATATTTACGACCGAGACACGGACGTATTCCTATTTAATATATGTAGGTAACTATGATTATACTCAAGGAATAGTACTAGGTGCATACGTATAAATATTCCTTTTTTTAAACATACTATACTATACAGTCATGCTTCAAGGCTACCTCTTCGGAGATACTTTTTTTCTTTCCGGTGTTGGCCTAACGGTTCTGTAGTGAGTGCGGCAAGTATTATTAAGATGCGCAATGTAGAGAGAAGTGTGCAGTTGCTTAAAGCGCATAAGATTTGCCATTGTAAAGGTCGTTTACTGCCAAATCGCCTGTACGCGACGTGTACTTGAGAGTTGATTTTGTTAGTGAAACTTGTTTTTACGCCTTTGATGGTGTGTAGTAGGACGAGACGATTGACTAACTTAACAAAATTTGAACCTACGCTAGCGAGGAGGTTGTAAATTACATTAGGACAAACACTTTTACGCTACAGTTAAATGTTGGTGTAACGAAGTCTATTGACACTTTTACAAATTGTACAATAATAATTCTGTAAGTCAATGATGGATTGAAGTGCAAAATGTATTCCTCACAAATATTCGTATACTATATATAGTACCCGGCAATAAATAATGCACATCGAGAACTTAGAACAAAACAGCCGGCCAATTCTGTTTCGTAGAGCGCTGTCACTGTCACACAGGGGTTCGTCAGTGTGTGCGACAGAGACAATGCTCTACGAAGCAGAATCTAGCCGATTTCTCTCTGAGCCTCGATGTGCATTACTTAGTGCCGCGTACTATACTTCGATTGTAACGGTTATATTGGGTTTATGAACCGGTGCATCGCGTGTATTGCAAAACTGGACATTACATCGCGCTGGATGCTTACTGTGTCGTGGCGGATGTTCGGTGTTGCGACGGTTATTACTTAATCTTATACTTCACCGCAGAACCAAATAATAAAAGGTGATTGAAGAAAATGGATCTAAATGTTCTGCAAATTTTTAACTTAACTAATGGTTTTTTTTAACATCGAATGATAAAATAACAAAATATCGTTTTTTTTATTTACCCCGTAGTCCCTTTCTGAAATAATATACGAGCATCAAACTGATAAAACAATCACCTATCTTCTACTACCATTTCTTTCTTACAACCGTGCGACGTCTTCAACACAATTTACACAAAAACATAATGTACTATTGACCTTAGCCTTTCGGAATAATTGCACTCTTTTCTGCAATCTTTAACTAAAAACCGTACCAAATAACGCAGGGTATCACAAAATAATTCTATTATTACTTTCTTTAACAAAATATTATATGACCTCATGGTAGTAACCCTGTAAGGTATTACATACTCGCGTCTCCTTGGTAATAGAATGAACGCAATCTAACCACAAGAACATCTTGTTCATCATGTTATATTATATTATTACGTGATTCGGTTATCGGAAACGTTATTATTCGATATGTACTAACCGGACGGTGATTATTTGTAATTTGTTTATATAACAGCTTATGCCGTGTGGTATCCAGCTGCGTAGAATAAACCACCCTCATTTCCTACCGAGGTGTCGTAAAATATGACTAAGGTAAGTTGACGCCAGTCAGGCGTCCAGTCAATGCCAGTGACAACATATTTGTAACATGATGTGCCGACCCCGCTTAAAGTGGGATGAGGGCAGGAGGATGACGATGATGTGTATATAACAGCATTGCAACCAATGTCTATTCTGTTGACGGCCTTACACTCTCGTCCGAGAGCACTCGCTATGTATCGCCTTTGACGCCACGGCCTAAACGTGTAAATTCGGAGTGACCATGTACACTCTCGGCATGTCTCGGGGTATCTTGTAGAGTGGACAGCCGCCATAAGAGGGACTGACATACAAGCATAGAGTTATTATACTAGAGCAGTAAAAGCGTCGTAAAATGTGCCCTAATATAATAAAGAGAAAACAAATGTGAAAGATCTGGCTCTCTTTTTTATGTGTGATTATACAAAAATGAAGTATACGAGTTTCATCTTCATTGTCATTATTTATTGTCTCTCTCACTTACAGGGCGTATAGCTCCCCTACCTAGTATAATAACTCCATGCATACAACTGCTTGTAGAATCAGTAACACAAAGTAACCGGTGTTTGTTTTCTTATAAAGAATACGTGTCGCGAATGTTTTTGAATAGGTAAAACTTTATATTCGATTATAGAAATACATCTTTTGCTTAATAAAAAGAATTCGAAAAATACTTACGTATAAGTGATAGGAAGCATGCTAGAGGCACCGTTGACGCCTGCATTGTCACGCAACTCTATTCTCTATTGCGGGTTATAAAAACCACTATTATCTACTTTAAAAAAAATAAAAAAAAACACCGATACCAAAGGACGAAAATAATTAATGTTTGCGTGGAATTTGTTCACTGTATTTTTCAGAATTCAAAATTAATTAGAGATAAAAAAACAATTTTTTTTTAAATTGCGTTAATCTAATTTTTTAAAATTATACTTTTAATCAGAATAGATTTTTATTGAATCTATATACCTACACTTTTTTTATTATTCAATTTATTTCAAGGAAATAAAAAAAATTGTATATCGAATCTCCGATTTAAAATTTTTTGATTTCTAATATTTACAATTTAAGATTTAAGACTTTGAAGACCTGTAATATTGTAAATATCGTTTTTTACATTATTTTTATCTTATTTGCGATAAGTTTAGTCATGGCTCTGTTTTAAAAAGGACTTTTGCTATACTTTTTTTAAAGTTGCTTCATTATTTTAAGTATAAATGTTTTTGGAATTGATTTATTTAATCTGTGGCAAGTACACCGGTGGCGCGCTTTTATTTATTTTTTAATAACTTATGATTATTACAGCTCAACAAAAATAGTTTTTTGTAACCCTTACATTTATTTATAATCTTTTTTCGAATCTATTTGCGAATTTTAAATCGAAACCTGCGACAAGTGTAACTTTGACGCGCGCACTATCACGGTTTAATAGATCCGGAATGGCGGCGAACAGCTGTTTAGTTTTCCCGCCAGTTTTCTTCGAAAGTAGGAACATTGAGTAACGTTACGTATTGATAGTCAAAGGTATTTAGGGTATAAACGTTGCATGTCGATTTTTATGTTTATTATACGATACATTAAAAAATTTACCTATTAATTTAGGTATAGTGAGAGAAGTGAATGAAGATGAAGTTGGAATAGCAGTGCAGGGTATGAAAAGTGGGAAAGCGATTGGGCCGGATGGCATACCGGCTGAAGCGTGGAAGTGCTTGAAAGGGGATGGATGGAAGTGGCTGACTTTATTCTTTAACAAGTTGTTACACGAAGAAGCAATCCCAGAAGAGTGGTCAACCAGTACGCTGGTACCTATTTTCAAGAATAAGGGGGATGTGTAAGAATGTAACAACTATCGAGGGATAAAGCTCATGTCACATAGTATGAAAATTTGGGAAAAAGTAATAGAGCGAAGAATGAGAGAAGAGTGTACGATAACCCAGAACCAGTTTGGTTTTATGCCAGGGCGGAGCACGACGGACGCTATTTTCGCCTTACGCCAACTATGTGAAAAATATCGACATGCGCGTAAGGACCTGCACATGGTTTTTATCGACTTAGAGAAAGCGTACGATCGTGTTCCCCGTGAAGTTCTGTGGTGGATTTTGAAAGAAAAGAGCCTGCCTGGGAAGTATGTACGGATTGTATATTCCATGTATGCCAGAGCTAGTACTCATGTCCGGTCTGAAGCCGGAGTAACTGACAATTTCGATGTGTCTGTAGGCTTACACCAGGGATCGGCTTTAAGTCCCTTTTTATTCCTCTTAGTGATGGATGCACTTACTGCTGATATTCAAGAGGAAGCTCCTTGGTGTATGCTATTTGCCGACGATATCGTGATTGTCGGTGAAAATGCAGCTGAGGTTCAGAGCAGATTTGTGAAATGGCAAGAAAAATTGGAGAGGTTTGGTTTAAAGATCAACCTGACCAAAACTGAACACATGCAGTGTAATTTCAGTGGTACCTCCAATTTTTCTCCAATAACCTTAAATGGTGTTGTTTTGCCAGTCTGCTCCGACTTCCGGTACCTTGGCTCGCTTCTACAGGAAAACGGTGAAATTGATCGCGATGTGAGGAATAGAATGAATGCAGGATGGATGAAGTGGCGACAGGTCTCAGGGACAGTATGTGACCCCCGAATGCCCCTTAAACTTAAAGGGAAAATTTATAAATCGGTCATAAGACCTGTCGTAATGTATGGATCAGAAAGTTGGGCAATGAAGAAGATGGATGAAAGAAGAGTGCATGCAAATGAGATGAGAATGTTAAGGTGGATGTGTGGTGTGACAAGATTGGATAAAATAAGAAATGAGTATATAAGGGGAAGTATGAAAGTTGCGCCCATTATAGAAAAGATGAGAGGTGCAAGATTGGGATGGTATGGACATGTAATGAGGAGGGATGAAAATCATGTGACTAAACGAGTGTTGGATATGAATGTGGATGGATATGTGACTAGAGGGAGGCCTAAAAAGAGATGGTTGGAATGTGTGAAGTATGACATGCATATAAAAGGAGTAGCGCCAGAGTTGACGAATGATAGAAGAGAATGGAAGAGGAAAACATGTTGTACCGACCCCACTTAGAGTGGGATAAGGGTAGGAGAAAGAAGAGATACGATACATTAAAAATTTGTAATACCAAAATAAATAAAGGAACGAATCAACAAATATGAATTACTTAATTAAATTATAATAATTACAATATTTTTCTTCACTATAAAGCAAATACATATCTATAAAACATATAAATTTTTATCAAAAACTTTGCCTATCCATTCGCGAGTCTTTGTTAACGATAATGGGTTTTAAAAGTATTCCAATATCAAATTACGGTGCATTAATATAAGACAGTCATAGAATCTCTACCAGCATACACAGTATGCTATTATTTATTGTGTCGATTAGATAAAATTTATTTATTTTTAAACTAGTTGTAAGGTTTATTTTGCGTATTGTTCGCAGGAATGAACGAATGTCTTATCGTTTTTTGTGTGATTGTTGGTTTCTTTATTTTATTTTTAGTATCTTTTAAGTCTTTCAGGGCAAATGTATGTTTTTGATATATGTACTTAATTCTTTGTATCGATCGTTGATAAATAATGCATTCATTTATACATTATTATACTATTTTAATTTACTCAAAATATGATTATATTTCTGAATGTCGTTTTCGTCCCAAGTACTACCTACCAATCCTTTTCAAAGGAATATAAATACTTTTTCCATTCTGTTCTGTAGTGTGCAGTATTTAAAATGCATTCGCCGCATTATTTGTAGATATTTTTTTTCGGAATAAAACTGCGATATTGTTCACTGTATTCTAACCGCTTAACCGAGTCCTCGCTTGCGGAGTCGAGATCGGTGTCGGGCAAGTGCGGGCGGTGAGCGCTCGTAGCGTGATATACATGTCACCGCCCGCACCTCCCTCTGTCCCCGTTCTCGTCCTACATCCGCACCCTTGTAACCTGCACGCGAAGACTTAGTTAAACGGTAAGCCGGTAAAATCTCTTATCTAGTATGGTTTTATTCTCTTACCTGTTTTTGCATGTTGTGTACAATAATTTATAAAATTATTTCTGGTGTAGTGCACTGTGCGGGCGCGTCGAAGGTCATCTTTCATCTCTACCGCCTCCCTACCAGTTGCAGAGGCCTCGGCTAGCTCGTGCGGCCTCCATGGAGTCTCGCACGCCGGCCAGGGCTCCGTCCTTCAGCGTGAACTGGTCTGTCACTGCGCCGGTCAGTACCACCACATGTTCATGCATATATAATAGTAATATTTAGAATAGAATTGCTTTATTCACTCGGAAAACACAAAACAAACACTTTAAGCTTAGACAGAAATATATATATTTTTATTAAATTATAAATTTAATAATTTTATTTGTGAATTAGTCTAGTTTAATACAGCTTGTTTTCTGCAGATGTTGTGATTTCTTTAAGCTGCACATTTGACGAACACTAATAATATGTTTATTGTATTATAATTTTTTCAAATGTAAAAAGTTAATTTAGATTTCGTGTCAATTAAAACTTATTGGTTCAGCTTACTTGTGAAGGTAAATAATACCAACAACGCTGATGCTGCTTGATCTCGATAGATAAATTCCATCCATAGATGTTATTACATTAACATCTATAGAATATTTTTGTTATATTTTACTGAATAACAAGAGCGTAATATATTTTTATAAGCCCTTTTATAAGTTAAGTATAAGCGAACGACACAATTTTTTTTAATGTATGCTTCGGAAAGGTGCTAAGGTACATAAGTACCAACGTTAACGTAAGTGAGAGACTTGCTTTAACACCGAGGAAAAGAAAGAGACATGAGTGCAAACCACAATGTACTTGTTATATAATGAACCTACGAGTACATCACAAGTTTAAAGCTTGTTTTGAATTTGTGAAAATTCACTGAACTCTTTAAGGAATTTCTAGGCTATACGATGTAAGATCTGTATATGAGCAAGCTCAGTGTACGTCACAGTGGATATAAGCTTGCAAGAAACTTTTCTTTATTAACCTTTTTTTATGTAAAATAATTAATTTTTATGCCCGTATCGCACCGCAGTCGTTCGAGATCATCAACGCCACGACGGGCAAGCTGGAGAGCGGGCACCCGTCCATGATCTGCAAACAGAGTATGTTCGCGAGGTGGCAGCATCTGGTCAAGAAGCTGCCACTCTTGGACCAGGTGAGGCTGCGAACCTGATGGGACCTGAGAATCCTTCCAATTTCGTACAAGAAGCCAGTATAATTAAATAAAAAAATATTTGACGCGATCTCAGCAAGTGCAACATTCCTAATCATTAGCTTTATTATGTCATGATATTAACTAATATTTGCATGCACAGATATCGGTAGAACATTTAGGGAATGAATGGATATATACTATACCTTAATATGTATGTTCTTTACAATCATCATCCTCCTGCTCTTATCCCACTCTTAAGTGGGATTTGCACAACATGTTAAACATGGTGTCACGTGATTTGGCTACGTATTTTATGACCTGCCTGACGTCAACTTATCTTAGTCGCCTTTTACGACACCTCGGTAAGTAATGAGGGTGGTTATTCTACTCAGCCGGATGCCACACGGCGGATCGACTTAACTTAGTCGCCTCATACGACACCTTTGTAAGAAATAAAAGTGGTCTATTCTACTCAGCCGGATACCACACGGCGGTAGAAAATGTATGTTCTTGCAATTAATGATTTAAATATATTAATGAATGCAATTGAGTGCGAAGTTTGTATGAATGATGAGTGAAAGGATTAGTAGACGAATGGATGCTTTTGAATAGTCTATGGGAGAAGCCGAACGACGCTCAAAAGAGAAAGACTCGATTTTTTTTTAATGCGATAAGGCAAAGGCCTGGCTAGGATCTCGCCTGATGGAAAGCTAAAGACGCAGCCTAAAGTGGACCGCGCTTTTTTCGCTTTTTTGCTAAATCGTAGGAATCCGGGATGATAAAAACAGGAAGGGAATTCCACGCCTTGGCCGTATGCATGAGGAAAGATTAGCCGAATCGTTTTGTGTGAATTTTGAGTATATTTATCAATTGAGAATATTTTTGTATAACGGTGGAGCCCTTCGCGGCCTCTGGTCGTACGATTGTAGAATGGTGAAGAAGGAAACAGATCAAATAGATTTGTGGCACACTCTTCTATATATATCCTGTGAAAAACAGAAAGCGATGCATGCGACTGTGCGTCTATGCTCTAGATTAGCGAACCTTTGAGGTAGTGTTTTTAATAAACGGACGGACAAGGACGATATATTATTTTATTTTGCGTGAGCGACTATTTTTAATTAAAATTACAGAACGACAGTAATTCCGAATTGCCTGCGAACTTGAATCAACTTCTGTACAGCGAGGCGAAGATGCTCTGCTCTCCCTATCAGGTAACTAAAACGTAAAGATGACATAAAAAGACACCACTAAACACTGTGTAAAACGGTATTTAAATTTTCATTTATAATTAATTATAATATACTCGTATGTAGAGTTTTGTGTTATTTTTCACTTCTTAGGCAATTGATTGTTATAGGCCAACCGTTTAACTCAGTCCTCGTGTGCGAGATACAAGGTCGCGAAGGAAGGACGAGAATGGGGACTGAGGTCCTGTAGCATATACAAGAGACGTATCCATTGTATCCCGCACGCGAGGACTGAGTTAAACGGTTCGCTTATAATTATTTTGTTTTTAATTTTTTATGTTATTTTATATATTATATTCAAACTCAAACTCAAAATATTCTTTATTCGAGTAAACTTGTGAACAAGTGCTTTTGAATCGTCAACATCTACTGCTGGTTCGGAAAGCTGTTCCTACCGAGAGGAACCAGCAAGAAACTCGGCGGTTGCTCTTTTCAAACAATAATTCTTATTACTAGTTACATATAGTTATTGATGTCTTGTACAGGGTCGAAGAGTAGCTATATCCACGCATTCCTATCGTCTAAGTAATCCTTAACAGTATAGTAGGCTTTCTGTATTAGCCTTTTTAAATAGTGTTTTTAAACTGCTTTAATGGCAAAGTTAAGGTAGATTGCGGAATTTTATTATAGAATCTTATACCCAAACCCACAAACGACCTATGTACTTTTGCAAGGCGCAAAGCAGGAACCGAAAGCTTATATCGATTCCTACTTTGTCTATTATAAACATCGGCAATCTTTTTATAATTATTATATTTTCTTTTATATTTTTATTGACACCGGTTTTGATATATGTACAAAATTTGATTTAAATCTGACCGAGTCCTGAGTGAGTTAAAATTGAGTAAGTTCAGTGTAAAAAAATTCAATTCAAATGTATTAGACATTTTAATTGACTCTTTTTCAACTAATACTCATGTTAATGCCGTATAAAGAGCTCATGAATAAAGCCCTCGGATGGGCTCACCCAATGTAATAATACGTGACGTATAGCCGGTATCTATGTATAAAAAATGTTGTTCCTTATAGATTTCGGAATAACTTAAAAGTACTCGTGGAACCCCCAGTTATGTTTAATGTGTGATGATGATTAATAGATGTTTATGATTTCAGGAAGCAAAACAGTGCCTCATCGATGCCTTCGATCGCGCCAAGCTTGGCAGATGGATCAAGAAGCCGATGGAACAGGACCAGTTCCTTTGCGAGATCTTTGATGCCGATCCGACCATACTGTTTGGCTAGGCGGGCGATGTCCACAGCGGTGACACTAGGCAGCTACTATCACACAATGATAGGAATATTGATAATTCAGGTGAAGATAACGATGATTTAGGTAAAGATATTGATGTAGATAGATATAATGATCATTCAGGTATAAATAATTATCGTTTAGGTGAAAATAATAATGATTTAGGTAACCAGTATAGTGATTTAGTTGAAAATAATTATCATTTAGGTGAAGATATTGATGATTCGGATTATAATGAGTTAAGTGATAATGCTGATTTAATTGAAGTTAATGATTTAGCTAAAAATAATGATGATTCAGGTAAAGATAATGATGGTTCGGGTGAAAAGGACGAAAATTCCGTTTCTGATAATGTTACCTATAGCCATGTAAGGGAAACAAATCGTTCAAACGTTTGCTTAAATATAGATATTAGGAAAATATGCGTCGACTATCCGAATGAGGCTTATTATATTATAAATAAGAGTAATACTAATCTACATAATGATTCTGATGGTAGGCTCGTCAGGGCATCAACCAAGTTTCACAAAATTTTAACAATTAATAAAAAATTCAAAAATTATGGACAATAAGAGTAACGCAAGGGTCTCAGAGTGGTACGTTTTTGTAACTTGATCAAATAAAATGTGCTGATTAAACATTAGAGATAAGATAAAGATACGAATGACAAAAATTCTTATTTTTTTAAATTTCAAATATTAACGCGCTCATTATTTTAAGGAAAACCTTTAGAAAAAAAATGAAGGTTAGGTCAGTTTAAGTTGTGAATTATTTCCAAAATAGTCTTACCTAAAAGGACTTAGCAGAGCATTCAAAAACAACCATATCAAACAGAAAATTTATACTGTTTGTAATTTATTGAATTTAAATTAATTCTTAATATTTTTATCAGTAAATATTAAGTAGGGTTGAAGACGTAGATTCTTTTTGCGTGTACAAAAGTAGTAATAAAATTATTTTACTATAATCCGCAATAAAGTAAATAGAAAAAATATATAATGCTAAATGTATAGTGGGCTATCCGGTTTTTCCTACCCGATACATGCAGGATTCGTAAAAACACATGCACAAACCTCCACCACCGCCACCACAATACACAAGCACTACATGCATTCACTATCACAAACTCATGTGTTTGTAAAATGTGTTTTAAGAATCCTGCATGTATTGGGTATGTAAGAACGGATAGTCCACTATACATTTAGCATTATATATATTTTCTATTAACTTTATCGCGGATTATAGCAAAATGATTTTATTATTACTTTTGTATTATGGATCTCCGCAAAGTAACACCTAATTCTATAAATTACTTTCTGCATGTTTTATTCAATTTAATGATTTTATTAAAACTCTTCTAAGTAATTATTGATCTACCCTACACCCTACACCCCTACTACCTACAGGGATTTGTTTTTGTGCGTGCTTTTGCTTTTTGCTGTTGCAAAAGATAAGCCTATTTCAATAGTTTTTGAAAAGTATATTAATTTTTTATTATCGATAATTTTTGGTATAACATGTTTTATTTGATAAAGTTTAAAACGAAAATTATTTATTCCATAAGGATTGCTACCATTATTTACGAAATAAGACCAGCCATACCATAATACTTCCGTCACAAGAAATATAAGTGGTGTAATGGTGGTGGTAAATATTAATATTAGGTTATAAAAAACTCGTTGAATGGAAAGATGCAGAAAGATTAGAAAATTTGGACTTGTAGGTAACGTAAGGAAACGTGCATCTTACAATAATACACGAGTTTTAAATTTCAAAAAGATGACTCAGTACAACAAATATATGGACCACTTTATATTGATTTCTGAATTGGTTATTGAAAGAGTTAAGGTGGATTCTAAGTCGAAGCATTAAACATTATTAATTGCACAAATAATTATAATGATGGTATAAACTGTTAATAATTAAGTAAAAACTAAAAGAAACACAAGATTTCATATACATAAACCTTAAACTGTTTAATCTAGTGATTTAAGTCCCAAAGTTGTAAGAATTTTGTTAAGGTGACATCGGTCAATCAAAACAGTAGAATAGGATTATATATTAAATATGAAAATTATGTAGGAAACTATATCTTTAAAAATTGTTTGGATAATTATCCAGGTTAGCCCAATATTGGTGTTAATACATTTAGAAAATACCAATATTTATTTTGAAAGGCCTAAATTAATGATAAATATTAAAATCTTACATAATATCGCTTAAAAGAAGAGCCCATTTTCTTTATTTATTATTTTTCTTGCTATTTTCTTTTAAAACTAAAAATTAAGACGTTATGCTTACAAAAAAACACACTAGCCATAACTTAATTTAGGTTCGCTAGAAAAACATAGTAGAAGTGAATAAATAGATGTAGAAGAATATAGCAAGTAAGGAGTAGATGCAGTTAAAAAACCAACATGTACACAAAGTTTTAAAAAATCTGCTTTATAATTTTCAGTGTTTAATGTTTTTGAAACTGTATAAATTATTAATACCAATCAATTTTCGGAACGCAATTGGATCTGAACTTCAAAGCGCTCTAATCCTGGGCTTAATTTTATCTTTAACAACTTAGCAGTACTTTTGTAGTGATCAAGAGCAATAAAAACTTGTAGTTTCAAATATTCACCATAAAATTACGCTATGGTTAACTATTGCTCGATAAATCTTGCTAAAACACCACTAAAATTATATGAAAAAGTTTTAAAATTTCACCATGAAAAATTCGAGAAATCTTTAGCATTTATGTAAACGCGATTTGGTATTATGAAGAAACGATATGGTTTAACGTTATTAAGTCACTTAACTTAAGTTTTTAATCTAAAATATAATCAAATGCCAATTTCTACATTAACTACTACGTAGTCACGCACAAGATGAGATATGTATAGCTTTGTATCAAATATTCTGACGATCAAAAGTTGCTGTAAAGTCTAAAAAACGAACTATAGACAACAATTACGGCATGACTCCAAAATCTTATTTAAATCCGATCTCTTTACCGTTGAGCTCAAAGAGGTATTATAGTAGAGTAAGGGAACCAGCCTAAAATGTGTCCATTAAAAGAAGGGAGTAAATAAAGCTAAAGATAAGTATGAGTCTGGACGGAAGATTCCCTCTCTTATTTGTTGGAGGTTCGCACTCATAGCTCCTATGTCTCCCTTACTGTTTGTATAATAAATCTATGGTTGGGCTACTGAATGGTTGAATTATAAATATTAGATATTATAATTCTCAAAAACTTGATTAAAACTCATATATGCTGCAGTGTCATTCGCTATGGACGGAACCAACTTAGCGACAGGTGGCAACTCGTTTGCAGTGGTAGGTGAGAAGCGGGTGGTGTTAAGGTGGTAGTGTTGCCACTCAAGCGCCACCCTCGCTTGTCACCACCCACTTACCATATTTATTAGTTGAAGTTTTTTTGCATATGGAACTTAACAACCGGTCTTGAAAACCCATTAGCTATAATTATTATTTCTGATATAATTTTTTGTTTTAATTATATAAAATAAAAATGTTTTAATTGTAATCAAACCCACCGCGAATAGTTGTTAACCATTTTAAGTGTATCACATATATTGAGTTTACTACTTTAAAAAAAATGTTTTAATTATTAATTAAAAATATTGTATTGTATTGTATACTATAATTTTATAAACAGCACTCTGTACGCGACTTTTTTTTGATTTGTATTCGAACAATATGCATAATTAAAAAAAAATCACCTCGACCAATAGCATCAAACGAAGTATATTTTCAGAGACGTCCAAAGATTTTCTATCATTCTGGGTGACCATAAATTAACCATAAATTAACCATAAATAAAATAATTCCTTATTTATGTTTCGATGACGTCACTTTAATACACAGCAATGTAATAAAGAACCAAAAATGAATAGTTAGGTTTTAGTTGATAAGTAGTACCTAATACTTAGATGGGTATGCATGTCTTAGTATAAGTAGATGTTTAATTAAGCATTACATAAGGTAAACTAATTTTTTAAATGAATCGTTTAAAAAAACGATTTGTAAAAGATATTTGTCTGTGAATGCTTAGAATAAATTTAAGATTAATTTTTAGCGCCAACAGTAAGTACTTCCACTAAACTTTGTATGCGTAATAGATTTGGAGCTAGTAGAATGCTATCATTTTATTTCATGTAAAATCGAAATCTTAATTATTTATGTTGTGTTTGTACTTAGCTAATTGTGTTCTGTCAATGTTCAAACATGTGATAAAAAAATACAATGTTACTTAACAACGTTTAATAAGAAAACTTTATCATAATTCGCTTATATCTATCATTCATTGTTAAAAATATTAGTCGCAATTTTATTAGTAATTTTATTATTTTTGTAATTATAATTATTTATAGTTTTTATTCTAAATTGAATACATATGCGACTGAATTCATAGTTTTATAATTTTAATCTTTTTTTATTAGTGATTAAGGGATTTTCATTATCGCACAATTATAATAGCTTTGTTTTGGTTTTGTTTACATTCGGTTTTATCAAAATAAATAAAATGTTTTGTCTATTGGTTTTTTTAACCCGCTTATACAGTTAATGAATAGAGTAGTGAAGCCAGCCTAAAATGTGCCCTCTAACAATAAAGAGAAAGCAAATGAGACTATATCTATCCGTCTCTTTTTTTGTGTGATTAGACAAAGATAAGTATACGAGTTTCATACTTCCTCTCATTATTTATTGTGACACTCACAGGCCTGCCTATGGCTCCGATAAGTAACGGTCTGTTACTATGCCCACTGCTGGGCGAAGGCCTCTCTCCGTTTTTGGCGAGACGGAAAGATTGGAGCTAAGACCTACCACGCTGTACCAATGCGGATTGGTAGGTTACACATATCCCTAAAATTCTCTAGAGATATGCAGGTTTCCTCACGATGTTTTCCTTCACCGAAAAGCATGTGATAAATTGCAATTATCAATATGGGTTAAAATAAAAGAAAAATATGTCTTATATACTATATATTTATATATCAACAATATTCGCCTATGGCGATAATAAACATACATATCTATTTCTATCATCTTTCAAACAAATATTCAAGATTTCAGTTTTACTAAAAGTAGGTACTAATTCTAAAAAGCCTTTTAAGACAGCGTTATTGTCATTTCGTTAAAAATTATATTTTAACACTTTTATTTATAATTTATCATTAAGTGAAAGGCAATTTCTGTAATATATTTATTAATTAACAAGCTTAGTTTTTTAACAAAATCTACATCATATAAGACGTTATTTAATATTCTCATTCGATTTTTTTCTTCATATTTTTTTAAAACTTGTATGTTTATCATTATTTAAACCTTATTCTATTTTGATTTGCCAATCATTTAAAATCTCAATAACACACTTAATTTCATCACTGATTGGTTTTTTATAAGGTTATCAAGTTTTCCGCTGTTTGCTGTACAAAATTCATAAATAATAGGTAAAAGAAGCGTTTTTTAATATTCCAATGAGTCAACGAACTTCCCAACAGTTATGTAGCTTTTTATGACGTTCTTAGCAGTTTTCCTTCGAATTCCTGGGAACCCGTCCGAATAGGTGCCGCGCCAAGCGCTGTCTCCATGAGGGTCATCAATTCACGGTACAGGAGACAACTCCTACTGGAAGGTTTGCAGATCTCACGATGGTCTACGTCCACGCCGTTAAGTGCCCCAATACCGGGGTCTGGAACAATACAGCTGCATATAAATGTGAATAAAAAAAGATTCTATAAAGGGCCTAAGATATACTACGACCAATTTATTACATACTGAAAAATGTTATACACCGTCTGAATTTTCAAATAAACAAGTTTCTGATAACTTGAAATGAAACAGAACACTTGCTTGAGATTCTTACAAAATAACACAAATACGATGCGCTCAGCATGTGAAAAAATATCAACATTTTTGTCTACCCACATTTCATCAACAATTTATAGCATTTTAAAATTTTGATTCACTATGGACGAGGATGGCTGACCTACTGTGATACAGTTGTTACTAGTACAGAGGTCGGCGTGTTTCTACGTACGATAACAAATGCAAATGTACACTGATTTTTGGCATACTTTTGAATTATGTTTGTATGTATTTGATATCTTTAGTAGTAAATAAATAAATAAAAATATGGTTTAGTCAAACATACGGATTTGAATATACCCTCAGGATGCCTTTATAACAGGCCCACATCATGCGCATCAGCAAACTACCCCAACGGGATATATTTTTTTTTGAATACAGGAAAAAACCCCTTAACCCGACGGGGACAGGCGGCGGTACCCATATTGTGTCGGACTCACACCGACTAAAACGACCTGTGTGCTCCACCACGCTGCCAATGGCAAGGACAGGGTATCGTTATACACATTGCCCCCATCCCCGCCCACAGCTTTGATTCCAGAGTACATCTCTGGGTACTCTGGAATCACCACCCCTTGAAAGAGAAGTCCCCCACCGCTAACCGGTGCATCGGGAGCACCAGATGCACTGACCGCTTCGGGGACCTGTAAGCCAGGAGTCCGATATACCCCGTTCGGAACGCCCGAAGGTAGTCTGTCAGGGTGGCAGACCATGGGCTTAGGCAAGTCGCTACCAGCTGGACTCGCCAGCGGCAGATTGAATCCAGAACAAAAGTTCTGGAAAGCTCCGCCGCCTCCGTCCGCAGAGCAGAAGGAGGCCATTGCTGCCCGCGATCGCTCTCTGCCCACCGATGTACCCCAACGGGCTACAGTATCGATGTAGTCCTATTAGCATCCCGAATGCTGAATGCATTGTTATATTGATCACACAATAGTAGTAGCTGTGGGTAGTGACCCTGCCTTCAGCTCCGCGGGTCGCGGGTTCGATTCCCGCCGAGGGCCAACATTTTCTATAAACAAATTGTTGGTTCTTCGCGCCTAGGTGTGTATTTGTATATAAGTATGTATTTAAACTTATATATGTAGTATATCTACCAGTTGTCCGTCACCCATAACACTAGTATCAAGTTACTTACTTTGGGGACGGACGACCGTGTGTGTAAATGTCCCATATATTTATATTTAAAAAATTTATTTAGTTTAAGTATGAGTCCAGCATTATCGCCAAGATTGCAGCACTAAAAAAGGATTACCTACTGTAAAAAGAGGGTAGTAAAAACGCTGATTCTTTCCTAACTCACCGGCGGAGTCGACGCTAACAATTCTAAGGTAGAGCACCGACATGAGCGTGCGACACGTTTCCACCAGACTTCGGACCGCCGGCTGGCCGATGGCGGTGGCCGCCGCCCATTTGTCTTGCAACGACAGCACCAGAGGACAATCTGCAGGTAATACCTGATTTTCACACCATCCATTGAGGTCAGTTATTACTGGATGGATTATAGCGTGGGAATATATGTGGTATTCCCACTCGTGGGATTTTAAGCACTTTGACCTAATAAGAACGTTTCCTTTACAAATCTAGCCCATATTGATCTCGACGATGTAGTGTATTTTGTTATTAGTATGTAGGTAAGCAGACAATACAGTCAGTCACAAACAAGCAAGCGTCGTTTCATTACATGGTGGCAGCGGTGCGCGAATTTAATAAGTTTTAAAGACGTTTTGGAGTGAATATACGGCTGTTTATGTTAATGTAAAAAATACGTTGTGTGTGTGTTATATAATATATTGTAATGAAACGACGCTTGCTTGTTTGTGACTGACTTTATTGTCTGCTTACCTACATACTAATAACAAAATACACTACAGACGATGCACTCGAATTCAATAAACGGGCCCATAATTATGAAAGTAATCTAAGTCATATGTTTAAAAAATATATTTTTACGTTATGCGACATTTCAATTTATAATTTTATTAGTCTTGATTAATGGAAATTTATTATAGATATGAAATTGTGTGTGAATTCCATAGGAAAATATTGTTTTTTAGGTCAAGCTGCTTAGAGAATTTTCAAAAGTTGTGATTTTTATTTGAAACAATTTTAACGAAATAATTCATAAAAATTTATTAATCATTTTTAACAAGTAATCCATTTTGGGTGTATGGTAGTAAATAAGATCTTTGTTTTTCTTTTGTTACTGATTTTCTTTCATTATGTTCTACGCGATCACACGTCCTAAGTTTTTCGTCGTGTATTCTTTGCCACTATTTCTCTTAATTTTTCTTCCCATCTACACCTTTTCTATTGTTTCATCTTGAACCATTTCATTTCATGATTCATCTGAAGATGATAATTGCCTTATTCTTTTTCATTTCTTCGAAGGATTACTTGATAGTACAAATTCTACAGATCATCGTATCATCACATCATATTATGCGAATATTCACATAATAAGTACGTTGTCATTAACTCACCTGAACCGCTATCTGTTGTCATAGTGGCAAAATATATAAAAAAATAGTTTATATATTTTGCCAATAATGTAAGTTCCGAAGAGCCCAACTGAATATGTAAGGTAAACCGAAATTAATTCGCATTTCTTTTATTTGATTGTCATTTATTTTATCCATTTATGTAGTTCAGAAACGTGACAAAAAGAGGGCAACGCGGTATTTTTAAATTATGTTTATATAATTTCTTTAAATTGTTGACTTAGACCACTTTCATAATTAACACTAAATGAATTCCGTATAACGTTCTAATCACAACTACTATCTGAAAGTTCATTTTTGACGATAACGCAAAATTAACATTGAATAAACTTGTTTAAAATTATGTCGTGTGAAATAAGTGATCAAATAATTTTTTTTAAAATTTTGACTTAGACCACTTTCATACTTATGGGCACAAATAGTCTTTTGTCTCTTTAGTGTCGTGCTTCTGTCTTTCTCTGCAAGCTTCTCTTAGCCTAGCCATTGTCTAGCCTAGTAGTGGACATATTATGTTACTTGTGGGTGTTTGAGCCTTTGCTATAAACTTTAGCCTTTTTAGTCTTTTTTTAAGCTTCAAGAACGAAACATCATATCGCCTCTTCACAAGGACAACGTGAAATCTCATAAAAAAAATTTAATTAATTTTTTGATATCTTTTTTGCTTATTTTCAGAAAGCACATTAATTTGACAACAATTTGATTGTTTTTTCCATGGTAAAATCATCAATATTTTTAAATTTATCAACGTTAAATGTTTGAAATTGCTCCCCTGTAAAGTTGTGGTTGCACAGATATCACGTTGTTCTTCTAAAGAGGCGATATAACTGTTGCTCCACATATTATGAATTATTAATTTATTAATTATTTGGTAGTTTAGTTAATTGTAAATTACATTTAAGTAGTTTTAGGTTACTTTTGCATGTGGTGTTTGCCTTTAATTAGTTTTACATTTAGACTAAGTTTTGTATTACAATAGAATATAGATTTGAAAGATTTAAATGTTAAAGCTATTGGTGAACCTAATAAATATTTTTTTTTTTTTAAATATTGTTACCTTTGCAAATCTCCATGAGTTCAATGCTGCGAGCTGTAATAGGCGTCTTGATATCGGCGAGTGGGGAGCCCCGGTGTGGTACAGAATAGAACATAAAGCCTACGCTGTTGGACCATAACGCGGCGAGCTTCAAAAGATCTGCTTCTGGATATGGAATAAGAAAAGATCGTATTTTAAAACTGCGAAGGTAGTTTTTTAAAGAAAGTTAATCGAGCGCAGATTATCTTATTTAGATTCAGCTGATTTCTAATAAATGAAGATATACAGCAGGCCTACCATGAACTCTTATTGCGACTCAATTGAAGACGTAAACGACGACCGCGAGCCGCTTTCTTTTCGTACCATGAAGTGTGAATTGCATTGGGGTCGTAATGTTTGAAAAGGATAACGTTATATGAACTATAGATAACTCTGTCTCTCTTACTCACATGTTCTTAGGACGAATGCCGAACGCTCATTCGGCAAAGACTTAAAGTGTGCGTCTTTGAGATGTCATGGTATGAAAAAGCAAAACAATTTAGTTTACGTCTTCAATTGAGTCGCAATAAGAGTTTATGGTAGGCCTGCAGGACGAAGCACCAATAAACGTTACGGTCTAAACATGCTGTAATGGCAACTCAGAGACGATTCAAATTCAAATTAACCACTTTAGCCGAGAAATGACCAAAAAAGATTTGGATTCACGCGGCTCGTGTGTTTAGAAAAACCGTTTCAGCAACCTATATTATAAATGGAGACTATTTTGGGTTCTCTACTATTTATTTACCTATTACTATTTTTACACTTTATTCTGACTGCAAAAAAATCAACAAATGCTCATTATAAGAAATTAGACCTATAATAGAAGTAAATGATACGTACACAAAAATTAATAAAAACTGATCTATTATTATTTCTCTGGATTATGAAAAGAATATATTTTTAGGATCCAAAGTAGGATTTATAAAAGAGAACAAAATTAACACGTATGTAACCATACAACGCAATAAATAAAATGAATCCCGTGAATCGACCAACTAACAGAACTTCCACAGGCAAGAACCGGTCGTAAAAGAGAGAGCTCTGTATGTACACTGTAGTCTTTGGAGCTCTGTTAATGACCTGGCCACTTATATATCCCTGGATGGACGGTAACCATAGTGTTGCTAGCAATAATAAATTGAGACATTGATTAAAAATTGTTGCTGTCTACAATATAATAAAAACTCACCATTTATTTCTGTAAGCGTTTCCTCCTCGTCCTTTCCGTCACCAATAAATGGAATGTTTCCGTTTAAATCATTTTCATCATTATGGTCTGCAACTTTTTCATTTTCATTGTTGTCAAAACCAACATCTACATAACTGTTATCGACTATTCTATCTTCAACAACAAGATTATTTACAGCTAATATTCGACAATTTTCATCAACATCTGAACCATATAGTCGATCATTAGGTTCGTTAAAAACATTTAAATTAACATCAGTTAATGTTTCTGCATCAAAACCTTCTATCTGTCTATGTATAAAGTCTATATTTTCAACCATATTCTGTTCTTTTGTAGTTTCTTTTATTAAGCTTTGCTTTGTTACTTTGAGATGTGCTTCGTATGCTGGAATAAGCATATCAATATGTTATTTTAACTTTAATATATTATTTTAACTTATAATATGAATCATTCGACTGCCATGTTACGCAGCGTAAGGCGGAATATCTATAGGTGTTGATACCAAACAAAAAGAAAGAAGAGAGAAAGAAATGTTTATTTACTAAAAATCATTTTCATCTTAATTAAGTTATAATGCTTAAATTTACCATATGTAATTAGTACACAGTAATTGTGGTCTCCACACTAGGTCTACCCTGTATCGTGGAGGTTAGATGAGTTTCTAGACTAAATTAAAAACATGCGCTGCTTGAAGATCTTATCTAAATGCTCTAGCTAAAGAAAATATAAAAACAAACTATTTCAGAAAACTATTTGTTTATATATTATATATACCGCACGCAATCTGTAGTCATCTCACACCAGACGTATTTCTTATAAAGTACAAGAGTTACAACTTACTTATGTTAGACGATTAGTGTCAGAAAAAGTATTCATTAAAATTTGACATTAAATCTGTAATTTATGAATATACTCTGATTCTTCGTATGAACGTTGAGCCAACGATAAATTATTGATTTTGAATGATTTAAAGACAGGGTTTTGATTGGACATTTTTTGAAACTTGATGATATACAAAAGGGTGCACATGGTTTTCAAATCTACGACCAAACGCACTATTTGCTTTAAGACCTGAAATTTGAAATACTCGTTTTTTCAGTAAATTTGGGTATTCCTGTGAGTTTAATACTCTTCGATGCTTTTTTAAGGCAACCTTATACACATACAGGTATGGTAACGTACAACTCCAGCCTCCGCGTACAGTAAATGCGTCGAATATGAAAAGGGCGTTTGAGCATAACTTTAAGAACAGATCTTTGAACTCTTTCGAGAGTGATCATGTGCGTTGTGGCTGCTCCCTCCCAGACAACAATGCAGTATGTGGCAATTGACTTACATAAAGTCAAGAAAAAGATAAAAAGTAGGTACATGGGAGCCAACAGAGACAAGCAGCGTGTGCTCATAAAAGTCAATATAGATATGGGGGATCTATCCTCAGTCACTTTTTAAATCCCCGAAAGCTCTTAAAAGTTAATTGCTAAGTCATAAACAACCTTGACTTATCAAACAACATAAACTTAAACAAACATAGAAGAATCATTCAGTGTCCTAGTTAATGAAACTTAGATACTTGTTTTTTGTTCGTGCTTTTCAGCTATATTCCCGATAGACTTTCAGATCATTAGAGCTTCCGCGCTTTTTAATGCATATTACATTCCATCACCGGATGACAGACGAGCATGCAGTTCAACTTTATCACCACCGCCCACGACTTCTCGCAGAGCTAGTGTGCTGCCAACCTTTAAAAAGATGGAAAATACGCTTTTTGAAGGTATTTATGTCGTACCGATCCGGAAACGCTGCTAGAGGGAGATTATTCCATAAAATGGTGGTGCGCGGACTAAAATTATTTGAAAATTGCACTGTAGTGGATCGCCACGCATCCAGGATGATATTTTAACCTGCGGCGTACAATGCGGTTATGGAATTTAGCGGCAGGAATCAGGTCGTATAGCTCAATGGAACACTCCCCATGAAAGATGCGGTAGAAAACGCACACTTACCCTCACAATAAATTTTCTTGATGAACAACCCTCCTTTTGAGTGTCCTACCCAAATTATGGGTCTCTCACCCACTCCGAGATCTAACAGCTGCAAAATCATCTGTTCAGCTCGTTCGTGTAGACGTAGTCTAAAAATAGCTTTACAAGTTCAAAATATATTTATATTCAACCAGTAATTTTAAATCGCCTATCAATCACGATATCTGAGAAATAAGGAAACTTTATCTAATCATTTAAAAGATTGATCCAATTCTTGTTTTATTAAATTTCATAGAAAATTTATCGACTATGAACTATGACTACTATGTTTTTTGGTTTCATTTTCTTTAAGTACTGTTACTACGGTTAAAATAAATCAATATCGTAAAGATTTTGGTGAATAAATTGAAGGTCTCAAGCGGTAAAATACGAAGTTAAATAAAATTTTATTTATTAAGCTTTTATTGATACAGTAAATAGAAAATATATATAGTTCTAAATGTATAGTGGACTATCCGTTTTTTCATACCCGATAACACAAACCTCCACCACCGCCACCACAACACACAAGCACTACACACGTTCACTATCACAAACCCAACAATCGTTTCGCCCCGCAACCAAAGCATCATCAGGAGATAGACCAGACTAGTTTGTCGTCGAATCCTGCATGTATCGGGTATAAAAAACGGATAGTCCACTATACATTTAGCACTACATATATTTTCTATTTACTGTATCGCGGATTATAGCAAAATAATTTTATTATTACTTTTATTAAGCTTACCTCTTGCTTTCTTTTATCCAAAGCGGCCTCCAAAGGTACGGATCGCTAGTGTAATTTATGGATATGACCCTGGCGCCTGGGTAGTCCGCGCTTATCCAATCCCTCGGCCAGCAAGGTGAGTAGCATACATCACATATACATCCACACCCAACCTCACACTTCTCTTCACAATCACAATCATCGTTTTTGACGTCATCGAAATCACCATCTTTTTCACACTCGCAATCACTTTTCACTTTTACACTGTTCTTGAATAAGTCTTTAACGAATTGCGCTTGAGTTTCGTAATTTCCAATATCATCTAAAAGTGTGTTGTTGTAAAATTTCTCTGTTATAAAAAGATTCTCTTTTGGTAGTATTTTTTGTATATTACTGTATAATTCCTTATTAACATTTATTTCACGTATTTCATAATCACTTTCTACAGCTTCACTGATTCTATCACTTTCTGGAATACTGCAAGGGGCAATACAAAACTCTATATCACTTTTGACATTTATACCATTACTTTCGTTATCATACTTTTTTAAATTATATCTTATACTTTGTATTTTGGTATTATCTAAGTTTTCCTGTCTATTAGTTTTCTCAATTTTAAAGTTAGTTTGGCTGTAAGTTTCATTATTTACATATTTATCTACAGTTTGTTTAGATTCATTAATAATACTAGGTTCGCTTAGTCCGTTAGTTGCTTTGTGTAGATTCGTTTGGTTGAAATCATCGTTTTTTTCGTTACTGGAACAGGTTTCTAGTTCATTAGTACAATTGCAAGTGGGAATTGAGTGTGGACGTCGTAACGGTACTTTCGTGGGACCCTTTTCGTACTTTGTTTGCCATTCACCCTGTCTCCACGTATTCCCTAACGACCCTGAAACGTAAACATTGATATTAAATATAAACAAATATCTTAAAAAACTCTGTGCCAAGGTAATAATTCTATTGTCTATCTTGAATGTAGGCGTGATCATCTCTAACTTTTTTTTGTTTTTTTTTCGGCAATTTTTTTAAATTATTATAATGTACACAAGCTGTGATAGCCAAGCGATGATACCGTACGACTTTTTAGAGACGATCAAGGGTTCCAACCCCGGGCAGGCACCAATGAGTTTTTCTATTAAAACTTATGTGTTTAATTGATAATTGAAATTTATCACACGCTTTTCGGTGAAGGAAAACATCATAAGGAAACGTGCATATCTCTAGAGATTTTAGGGATATGTGTACCCTACCAATCCGCATTTGAGCAACGTGGGTAGGTATTAGCCCCAATCCTTTATTTGTTTACGTTCAGTATCACTTTTGTAGGCCTTACATTAAATCATAATCACAAACTCGCCCGTCCGTGGCATTGGTCATGTAACATGACATTGGGTTATTTATACCCGCAGGGTTTCAATTACCTACGTAATTCTATTAGCTTCGTTACGTTATACTATGATATAAAGGTGCATGTCAACGGGGTGGATATATTTAATTCTTATGCAACATAAATGCTTCGGCATCATTTATTTAAGTCTAAAAGAGTTAATATAAAATTTGTTCTCAAATGAACATAAAATATAAGGTAGTAATAGAATAGTGCTAGTTCCTTGAACCTCCAAAGTCCATTATTAGTGGATTTTTTTTTAAATATATGCAACAGTTACACAAAGGTCGTCCGTCCCCAAATTAAGTAAAAACTTGTCTTATATGTGACATATAACTGTTACATATATACACGTATAATTTTAAATAAATATATAAATACAACCAAATTCGAATAACAATCAAATTGTTTTTGAGAAAATGGCTCTCGGCGGGAATCGATATCGCGACCCTCGGAGCTAAAGGCCACCTTACCACCTGCGCCAACGGGCAAGTAACTGTTTTTACCATCTACCCCTATAAACAACAGCGCTGTCTAAGCAGAAGCCTAAATTTCTCTAACGCTTCTGATGATTCCGATGTGTCAAAAAACGTTATGTTACCAAAAATAGCAAATTTTTACAAATATGAACAGAACTTACAATAATAAACATTAAATAATCCAAAATTGGACAATGGGGAATCAAACTAGAGACCCAAAAATCCAGACTGAGTCCGGTAAAAGTCATCATCATCTTCCTGCCCTTATCCCACTCTAAGTGGGGTCGGCACAATATGTTACAAACATGTTGTCACATGATTTGGCTACGTATTTTACGACCGGCCGCCTGCCTGACGTCAACTTACCTTAGTCGTATTTTACAACCCCTCGGTAAGAAAGAGGGTGGTCTATTCTACTCAACCGGATACCACACGGCGGTCTCCTCACCTTAGTTGCCTTTTACGACACCTCGGTAAGAAATGAGGGTGGTCTATTCTACTCAGCCGGATACCACACGGCGGGTCGACTTACCTTAGTCGCCTTTTACGACACCTCGGTAAGAAATGAGGGTAGTCTATTCTACTTAGCCGGATACCACGTAATAGTATAAGGAACAATTCGCATACGAGACATCGTGTTCATATATCAGTTTTCCTTTATAATCGGCGATTAAAAACTATTAAGCGCGAGCACGATTGCGTTGAGGGCATACTCAGCCATACTCACTAATCATTGTCTACGATCGCATACGATCGCCTACAACCCAAGAGTCGGCACGCATCAAAGGGAATCGCTAGGTGATATGTATAATCGTATGTATCTTATGATAATTCGGATGTTCGTGTGGACACTTGCACGATGTTCCTGCCGATTATAGACGATTACATGATCAACGATAATCGCTGATAGTGAAGTGCAGGAATACTATAAATAATGATTATTTATAACTTTTTTTTAATCATTACGCCAACACCGGTTGACTGAATCAGTCTTGTTAGTTTTTTATTGTCAGGTTTTTACGGTTGTATTTTTATTGAAAGTACAAATGCATTTTTAAGTGCTTATTTCTTTTAACAATCTGATATCTCAGGCTTGAAGGACAGAAAGTTATAAGTACCTATACTAGTATCGAACACAATGAGTAAAAAACTTAGATTAATTTTATAACATTTACAGTTACATTGATGTTTCACCGCGATCCATTGTGGTCTCCGAACAATAGTTCACCACAAGTTTGTTATAACAATCTGTAACATGTAAACGCAATGATTTCGCCATAACAATCGCAGTTATAACCCAGCTAACTTGTTGCTGTTATTATTTTTCTGACATAGAACTGGCATTTAGCCCTCTTATTAGTCGTAACATGTATTTTTGTGCCGTAAAATATTACGGTTGAATCACCGTGCATAGGCACGATAGTCAGTATTATAGGGAACACAATGGGACTATGGTAAAAGACACATAAAATGTATTACCATTATTCACTCATTCGATATAAACTAACTGAGTCAATTTATTTAAGTATAAATTCATTAGCACGGTAAACCAAAAACACTAATTAACATTCACATTAAATAAAACATAAAAAAGGAAACATAACAAACAAAACAGGATATAAAATGAAAACCAGTATTGAGAATAATAATAATAAAATAAAAACTTAACTTAGGCACATAGTACAATTAAAACGTTCACTAAAAAGTAGGCAACAATACACAATCTTTAGCCAGTGGTCTGCAAATATATCGCAGTGAGGCCACTCCATTTAAAAATCATTCAGGACAGACAGTGTTCGAGGTATGGGTGATTTAGCCCGGGACACCGTACGAGAAAAAGGGACCGCAAAGAATTTTATACGGCGGTAACGGCCATATTCTTTCGGGACAAAGATACAGCACAACTTATTATGCAGCTATATACAGTCAATCTTGTTAGTAAGAATTTTACAAACTGTAATAAGTTGTTCATGTGCTCGTCGAGTTTCCAGAGAATAAATGTCTTCATCCGCGTAATTTTTATAAAAATAATTATTAAGTTTTTGCTTCACCTATGAATATATTGATATTACGTACCATAGAGGCCGTGGACAAAGATTACGTCGAGGGTGTGATTTGAGGGTGTGTGAAGAACTTCACAGTCCACCCTCGGCTCGGGGTGCAGGTGGTCGTAGCTTGCTGGTCGAGATTTTGGAGGTTTTGGGGCTAAAAGAATATAAAAGTATTAACCTGCTTTTCATTTATTGATTTACCTTACTTAATAGATTTGCTTCTGAAGAAAATATCGTGATACGACTTGTTAAGACAACTCTTGGACACGATTCCTCCAATCTTCATCCGATCCGAACCAGAATAATCAACGACCTGACAAAGTTCCCTACCAGGATGCAATAACCCTTAGGCCTAAGCTTTAAAACTAGGCCTTGGCCCAAGGCTTAAGTTAAAACCCAGGCAGGTAAAAAAGTTCGCCTCGAGGCCCGTACCACAACAGTTTTCATGTTGCTGAGACGACCCATCGATCGATATGGATATTTACTACATCGCCACAAGTGATTTGAAATTAATTTCGTAGTTCAATATAAACAAAAAACATACCTTTTATTTGAGGCAACGGTGCTGCGATAAATCTATGCAAGATAACACTGGCTGTAGCCCAGAAGGAAGAGAGGCACCATCTCCTGAAAAGAAAAATATTTTCACTTACATCTTTGGTTATAAACGTTATATTAAAGCCTTAATATTATCAGCGGGCGGCGAAAGGAACTGCAATCAATGTTTCTCTTAACAAATCTTGAGAAGAACCGGAGTACATGACTGTATTTTGAAGAGTCGTAAATCTGAAGTAGGACCCGTAGTTAGAAGAGTTGATAGACTTTAATGAGTTATGGAAAGGATGAGACCTCCCAGGACAGGTTTTGGAAACCCTTTTAAGACTTTTTATATTTAAAAAAGTAAAAAACCGACCGTGCGACTCTCTAGAGACGACAAGGGATCAAACCCCGGGCACCGATGAGTTTTTCTATTAAAACTTATGTGTCTAATTGATAATTGCAATTTATCACACGCTTTTCGGTGAAGGAAAAAATCGTGAGGAAACCTGCATATCTCTAGAGAATTCTAGGGATATGTGTAACCTACCAATCCGCATTGGAGCAGCGTGGTAGGTTTTAGCTCCAATCCTTCTCTCCAAAACGGAGAGAGGATGCCTTTTTATATTACTAAAACAAATTGAATTTTAAACCAACTTTATCATTATAAATATATTATTTATATTTATTTTTATATTTATTATAATATATATAAAAATACTGATACAAAAAAAGATTATTAATTACGTTATCTTTGGCGTTATTTAAGAGTGAGGTCTTCTGACATAGGCTTTACTAAGCTTAAAAGAAGTCCTCCACAATATATCTTATAAGATGTAAAATCGTTACTGTCAATAAATGTTATTTATTTTTTATTTTTATCATAGGTATTTCATTATTACATCATTGGGAGCATATATATAAATAACAGAAGACATTCATCGGTTAAAAAAATAAGTAATAATAACCCGTCCCTTCTCTATACCATTTTTTATGAACTTTTAAAAAGGGTGTCCACGATATAGTTTTTTTAATCAAATATATCCATTTCATTATTGATACACAATCATATCAGATGAAAAATTGTTGCTATAAGAGTAAAATTACTGAATTTATTTCCAGGTTATCTAAGAACGAGCGAAGTAGTTAAAAAGGTATGTTTATGAAAGGTAATTAAATGGTTTATTAACTGAGGCCATATGCGCCATTCACTACTTATTTCAAGTACTATACAGGTTGCAACACTATAGTGATTCATATAACGTAACAATTTTAATATCTGACATTCTAATAGTTCCAAAATTAAAAAAAAATGATAGAGCCTAGAATAGAACAGAAAGGTTTGTATGGAGCCCCGAAAATACCATGAACTTTTAGAAAACAATTCAATTCAAAGTCAGTATCTCAACCCAAACACTATCTTTTCGTACCATGAAATGTATTTGAAAACAACAACGTTATATGAACTATAGATAACTCTGTCTTTTTTACTCACATGTTTTTAGGACGCATTCCGAACGCTCATTCGGCAACGACTTATAGTGTGCGTCTTTAAGACGTCATGATATGAAAAAGCAAAACAATTTAGTTTACGTCTTCAATTGAGTCGCAAAAAAAGTTCATGGTAGGCCTATTTGTAGGATAAATAGTATCGACCCACGACTTTGGCTGGGTGAACTTGACTACGGAGATGAAAAAGCTGCCTTATGGCGCGCTTAGTTAATGTTTACGAAAAATCACAGGCATTGCTGAGAATTTCTTACTTTTTCGTTACTTAATCTGCATATAAAAGAAAATAGTATCTCTTTTGAGAGCATATAAGAGAGATACACTTTCCATTCAAGAGTAAATGATTAAGTGTTAATCAAATTTCTCCAAATAATACCTATAAAAATATACTAACTGCAGTACCATCGTAGTAATAGTAACCGATCACATTTACCACAGCTACTTGATAAGACCGTAGATGGGATAATAGCGGTGCAATCATACCAATTGAAATAATTCACTGTAGTAGTTAGATATTGCGTTTAGCTTTGACCTCAAGTTGCCTATCGGCCTTCCACAGGATGTGTACAGTACGAATTCATTTTAATCGATTTTTATGTGCTTCTGTTACTTCAGCTATTTACTAGTGGGACCCTTTAACAAAGATTTGGGGTGTGCCTAATGCATAAAATTGGGATTCCTGTCATACTCCGACCTAAGCAAAATAGGCCCGATTCAGTAGCAGTTTTCATCTATATCGAACATATGTTCAAATGTTCTTTCGACGAAACTTCTGAAGGTTCTTCGAAATCGTCCAATTATAATAAGGCTAGAATCTTCAAACAAGCTTTATTTATATTTATTTAGCAACAAACAACAGCTTTTTAACACATGTGCTTTATATTCACGGTTACAAATTCATCATCTCCAACGATTCATTCTTACAAAACGAGAGCAAACCGACACTTTGTAAGCAGGTGCAAACTATTAAAGATCGCGTCACAGAGCATCTGTACATTACACCTAAATATGGCGAGGTCCGTGGTTTATCTAGTTTTTTATGGCATTTTAATACATGTGAAACACCATAAATGCTAAGTTATACCTAGCGTTATGTTATTACTGTAGTAGTATTATTCTTTGCTAATGAACATTAGCAAAGAATAATTATAGAAATACTGGAATGTATACTGTTTGGCATATATATATATTCTTAGAATATTGTAATCACCATTATTAATTATAGAGATCCTGATCCAACAATGTGCACAACAACACCCTGTTCTCACCAACGTAACGTGGTGGTGAACTGTTAGAATTTTAGTCGGTGAGAGACCGCCGCTTATCCCGATTAGGACGCGACGACCCATAATGGGTTATACTGATATAAAAAAAATAGAAGCAACAACTTTTGAAAGCAAGATTTTCTTCTTCTTCTTCGTCAACCGTAGGACGTCCACTGCTGGACATAGGCCTCTTCATGGGATCGCCACACCACACGATCTTGCGCCATCTGGATCCAGTGGCTCCCTGCGGCCTTCTTGAGGTCGTCTGAGGTCTACCGACGCTGCGCTTTCCGGTCAGGGTCGCCATTCCAGCATTCAGTACCGTGAATAACCGTGCTTGAATAACAACAGTAGGTAGATTTTCGGTATTTAAAATAAGTAGGCTACAATCAACAACATTTTCGCAATAGACCTCGTTACTTGGGGTCAAACGACACTGACCAATCCATTGTTCCACTGGCCGATAAGGAACATCGTAATTTCTATATTTAAATTGAACAAATCTGCACCTAAATTGTACTATAATTTTAATAAAATATGAAGTACTACTAGTAATCGGTAGACGGCTTCGCTTAGTAAAAGATTTAGTGCCACCGACCTGCTACTATTCAAAGGCTGCGCAAGGCTGCCTCTTTTTCCTTAGACAAATAAGAATTAGACTAATAAAGTACTTTTGATTAGGGCCCATCACGCAGTTCGGATTATTAAAACAGACGCAAATGTATGAAACATTTATGTCCAGCAATGAGACTATAAAACTCTTTCGAGGAGGTCATGGATTCACACACCGGAAAGTACCAGTAAGTTTTTCTGTTAAAATGTAATTGCAATTTATCACATGCTTTTTGGTAAATGAAAACATCGTGAGGAATCCTGCATATCTCTAGAGAATTTTGCTGATAAATGTAACCTACCAATCCAAATACCATTGGAGCCATACCAAATACCGTGGTAGCTCTTAGCTCCAACTCTCTTCTCCTAAAAAGGAGAGAGAAGGCCTATGCCTAGCAGTGGGACAGTAGCAGACCGTTACTTTTTAACATTAAACAATTCAGAACAAAATGTGGCAGTTAGTTTTTACTCTTGTGCCAATTGTGATGTCGATAGATTGTAAATATCAATAAATATATCCTTTTATAGAGCCTTATTTTTAAAAGCCCTGGGGCTTATAGGTAATCGTTAATATTTTTAGAATCATGCACTCGAATCTTTATTTTCTATTTTATGCTATTCAGTAGCTACACTATACCAAAATTTATTCCTAAAATACCTAAAACATCTTCAAAAATCTAACTGGGTGAATATGATATCCGCGATAGTAACCAACCGTTGCATATCAATGCGATAAAGAATTAATCTAAATTAATCGAAATGTATATTTACACTAAATATAACATGGTTATTGGGTCAAGTGTTTTATCACATTTTCGTGTTCTATTTCGAAAAAGTAAAGTGCCTTAAATTTATTAAAATATTTAGAAAGAACACGTTTGCTTGCTTCATGCACCTCCCTTAATTCAGACGGCACCTCTGTAGGTCCATATGCCAAACAACAACGAAAGTTTCTAAGAGTAAAATTGCCCTGTGTTTAGGCCTATACTTCGCAAGAAATTTAATTTCAAATGTTCGTTTATTTTTGTCATAAATATTGCATTCTGGAGGTCTCAAAAAGATCAAAAGTTCTAATGTACATAAAATATAGAAGTGCCGGCTTCATCAAGTTAACACCATCAAAAAACGGTGCCTACTATATTACGGTGTGCGTGGAACTGAAACAGTTTTAGTTTTAACAAAACTTTGTATGCCTTTAATACATATTGAGTTGAGTATCGATGGTGAATCTGGGCTTACAGTTGTTACACAAACAGTTTCTTCATCGCTATACGATAGCAGGTGCAGATTTTCAAAGCAAATTCCTAATGATGGCGGGCCTAAAATTATACAGGACTCTTCTGCCGAAAACTTCAAAATTCCGTTCATCTTCTGTATAATCACTGTTGCCGATGTCGTTATTAGCACCGGACTTAGCACCAATGCTATATTCTAGCAGTTCTTGCAGAAGGCTAGAACCAGAAGAAATTTATTGAAAAATTATATAAAAATATTAACAACTCTAAATAATTTGCATTGTATTATTTAACCAAAAAATATCTGCCACACTGGCAATGTGTTTCTAAATGCACACAGTCGTATTATGGTAAAATCGTTGATAGGCTGGAAATTTGCATTTACAGATACATACAAAATTTAACTATTTTTAGACTAAGAAAATCAATTTGAATCGATAAAATATACAATACACTTAAAAGGAATGTATTTTAAGTTACTTAATTAAGCGGTTTTATTTTAATTTGTCAAATATAAGAATTTAATCGACTTATACCTTGAACGTAGTGGTACGCGCGTACGCTCCGCTATCTTGTAACTTACTTAATCTCTTGATGTTACTAGTCCTCAGAAATATTTTTTTACGTAAAAAGTTTACACCACACGCGAATGTAAAGATTATATTAAAAATTTTCTTTATTTTTTCTTGGGTTTTTTTTCCAAATAACTGCATTGAAATGCACATGTTGGTGTTTAGACCTATACTTGACGATGTGCATTTCAATGCATCATCATTCTCCTGCCCTTATCCCACTCTAAGTGGGGTCGGCACAACATGTTGCAAATATGTTGTCACATGATTTGGCTACGTATTTTACGACCTGCCGCCTGCCTGACGTCAACTTACCTTAGTCGCCTCTTACGACACCTCGGTGAGAAAGGAGGTCTATTCTATTCTGCCGGATACCATTCAATGCATGTATTTGTTAAATTAATCTTATTAATAGTAAATATGATGTCCTAATCCGTTAATCCATTAGTGCGTTTTAAGTGTATTAAAACAGATACGCTTTCTTTCGCCTGTATAATATTATAGGAATTTTCGTAAGGTGACATAAAAAAAAAGATTGTCGTTCGCTTGATTCAACTGCCCCCTATAACGCCAACATCCGTTGTCCTACGTCCTAACACCCAACTGCGCCTCCCGTTCGAGTAATTTATAAAGCGTGGTTACTTTACATTCCTTTCCTTTATCTTTTGACCTCAATTTCTTCTGCATGTACCGCATCCGAAGTACCTTTCTGTGTCAAAATGAAATAAAAGCTCGGCAATTGCTCTTTTCTTAATTTTGGGACACATTTTATTATTGAAGATCTTTCCACAAATTATTACACCCTCAGTATCATGACTAGAAATAACGAGTGAACGACATCTAAAAACGGTATATAAAATGTCTACGTAATATTGAGCGAAGAGCACACTGCCCACTATCAGTTTTCCTGTTTTAAATTATGCTGGCTTAGTGAATAGTGCATAATATTATATGGTAGATTTTAAACTTTCGCGATTCATACTTGCAACTCTGCCGAAACGTCGAAACTTGCACAAAGATAATTCGATTTAGTCACGATGTGAACCATATTTTCACATATTAAATAAGAGCATATTACAACACATACAAGCATCCTCACACAGAATGAAAATACTAAGCTCAGGGGGTCCCTCAACTTGATTACCTCCCCTTACGTACGCCAGTAGATTGAATTCGGAACAAATGGTTTTTTATTTGTGCCGTGTGTTATCCGGCTGCATTGAATAGACCACCCTCATTTCTTACCGAGGCGTCGTAAAAGACGACTAAGGGCAGGAGAATGATGATGATTTTTAATAGTTATTTATTAATTTAATAACCCTTGAGCTACCTAGCTTCGCCACTGGTATAGACTTTTGTATCTTGATATTCAGAAAGCAATCACATCTTTCTCTAAGTAAATTAAACATCGAAATTTAAGGGATCAAAATGTTTACTACATTTTGATCACTACAGAAATTTCTATTTTAAGATATAAAGGAATCTCCCATTTCCCAGCGTATACCATTATCCAGCGTCCGCTGTAGAATTCGGTGTGTGGGCATCACGCCAATTCACAATGTCAATGTCATAAGGTCATTGAACCAAAATGGCTGCCACGCGTGTCGATTAACCCCTCGTACGCACGAGAGGTTTTACCGTGCGTTAAAAATATGTCGAAATGAAACAAATGGGTATTCAGATATCTATTCACACGGCAGCGCTTTTAAAAGGCGACGTATTTTTTATCGAGCATTGTTCAATTTTAGGCGTTACCTGGATACCTATTTGTTTATTTCGACGTATTTTTAACGCACGTTAAAAACCTCTCGTGCGTACGAGAGATAAATATCGAATATAAAGTGGAATCCGCGACTTATTTCTCGCCAACTCAAGCGCTCTTAATCATGTAATGTGTTTTTCCCAGTTCCCGAAAGAATAACGGAAAGGTTTTTTCAGGAATCCATTTTGTTAACCCGGTATAGGAGGTAAAATTAGCTATGTAATCAATATTGGTCCAGTGGATTAGCCTTATAAAGCCTTATATAGACAAAAATAGAAAGCATAAATAGACAGACCGTATATATTAGTAAATCTAAATGTTGCTTTATACAGGACACATTAGATATCATTCTCTTTCCTACTGCAGCACATTTAAAAAAAAATAGTACGTAAATCTATATTATACTGAATGCAAAACGATTTATGCATGTGTGTATGTAGGAGTGGGAATATTGACAGTCATATACTGTACATTAAAGGTACTATTTGTAAAAATTAGTGTTTGTTTAACACTTTTGTTATCTTGTTCACAGATTCAATACGGTAACAACTAGCGGCCGCGTATCAATAAAAAAAAAAATCTATAGCCTTTGTATTTACACTAAATAACTACACTAAAAATACGAATTATGTCAAGTGTTTTGTTGCCTAACTTTTTTTTAAATCACGTAGTCGTGTACTTGATACTGAGCAGTATAATTATCCTTGCGTTATGTCCAGACCATAATTGTATCAATTTACTTCTTATATAGTTGAATGTTGCGAGCAATTTTAGTAACATGTTGTATCTTTTGCAGTTCAAAATTTGCAATACATTATCTTTTTTTTGTCTAGGATTTATTAATTTAGTCTTTTTTTTTAACTTTTAGAGAGCACGCTAATTTTCGAAAGTAAGCCCGTAAATTTGATGTATTTGAATAATTTTGACTTATTAATAAAAACAACAAGTTTCGGAAAATCTACCAAGAATTGTTTTTATTAAAAAAAAAAGTTTAATTCTTTAATTTATTTCAGTTTTGAAGGCAATTTTTTTATATTTCAGAAACTTCTTTTGTAGGTATTACGTTCCCCCTTTAAGTGTAATATTTAAGAAATTAAAGATTCTTTTTATATGATAGGTGAATTAATATAAATATTGTTTTATCTCAAAAACATTATTATTACAGGGTCACCCTATGCGATAATGAAGTTTCATTATCGCATAGGGTGGCCCTTAATATTATTATTAACTAAATAAATGGGATGTATATTATATATTTGTATTAATATAATGCAGAATACAAGCTAAGTGTCATAAAAATACACAAAAATCTATATAAATATTTTATTAAGATTAGAACCATAAAATTTTAACCAGGTAACATTTGAAAACAAGAATTTGCGTAAAACTTGTATCGGTATGACCGTAACGTGAATTGAGATTTCAATCGGCTTTAGCTGACCACCATGTGATCATGAGCGCCGGCAACGTGGTGCAAAGGGGTACAATTGCACCCCCCGGTTTGGAAAGAAAGTCCATAGAAAATTACATATTTTTTACCCGACTGAACTAGCGGGAGGGTAATGTTTTCGAGCGTATGTATTTATCGCTCATTCCAATAAAAAAAAACACAGCTGAAAGCAACGTTCGGGACTAGACATAGGTGCAAATGTTTAATACATATTATTTTCAGCGGCATTGCCGCTCAAAATAATATATTGCTGATATTGATCACTACTGCTCAGAAGTCTTATTTATGGACTTAGCTGACTAAAGCATTTTTTATGCATTTTCCTTATCAATTAAAACTTTAAACCCATTTATCTCAAAACATAATTTTTTGAGTTGTGTCACTATTGTAACTCCTTAGCGGTATGTATAGGTATAAATAATAATAAACAATAATAAATATATGGGACATTTACAAACACGGTCATCCGTCCCCAAAGTAAGTAACTTAATACTTGTGTTGTGGGTGACGGACAACTGGTAGATATACTGTTACTTATATAGGTTTAAATACATACTCAAATACAAATATACAGACAGGCTCGAAGAACCAACAATTTGTTTGCAGAACATGTTGGCCCTCGGCGGGAATCGAACCCGCGACCCGCGAAGCTGAAGGCAGGGCCACTACCCACAGCGCCAACGGGCCAGTCAATATATATTTTATATTGGTTAATAGTAGTGTAGGTGCAAATACTGCTCCCTGAAAATAATCCTGGCGGCGCCCATGGACGCGTAATATAAGCCTTAAGCTTGTATTTTAATACTAGGTTAATATATCAATACTCTCAATGAGTATGTAGGCAGATTACACAAGACACCAATCATTTTTACGTAAGATAAGGAAAACACGTGTCCCCAAGGTCGTTGAATTCGATGCGAGTAAAATATCTCTATTACAATTTGTACAGTATACTTTGTTGTTCGTTTCAATTAATATATTTTCGTTTCAGTTTATATTTAGAAATAGTTCCCTTCAATAGATTTTCAAACGGTTATATGAATTTGTGTCCAATAGCTCCATATATACCGCCAGACTGTTTTAAATAGCCGTGATGACGGCTTTAGACTCTGGATAGATATTTTTTTTTTTATAAAAACTTATATGCTTTTTTGATACTTACACTTCCGAGACAAAATTAAAAACAAATTTCATGTTGTTTTCTTTAATAACCGTCCCTATGAATACCTCTGTATTCATAGGGACGGTTAAGAGATGTAATTTGTAGAGGTTTTGTGCAAATTGATTAACGATAAGTCTTGAAAATATCGACAAAAGTCAACCGTCTGGGAGCTTTTGATACATAACGAAACAATCCGTGGTGGGATTATTCTTTTTTTTTTCTATAATGAAAAGGCCGCGACAGCTTTATATTTGATAATGTGTTCAATAATAACTTTGCTTAGTCGATATTTGATGTTGAGAAAGGACCTATTAACCAAATACGCTTAAATAATGAGTATGTTTTTTAGCCCTGTGCCCTATTCAGTCTTTAGAGACGCAATTCCCTTAATACGAGTATAAAACAATATTAACTTAACAATGTAGGATGCGTCACATATTAGGAAGTCCATTATGTTGATTGAGCTATTGTTTGATAATTATTCTGTAGCCATTCTATATGTTCACTATTTTTAGTCAAACAAGTACGTAGGTTTCTACTAGGGTTCCAGTTAAAAAATTATACGCTTATGACTAGGCTTTTTATTATTCTATTCCACATAGGTATCAAAGAGTTAGTGATTTATAGAAAGAAGTAAGCGTTATTTTGCGAATTCCATATTTCAATTAACAGAACTTCTTTGTTATAATTCTCACGCGGGTTACAGCAAAGTAGTTTCTGCAAAGAGTTAGTGTATCATAGGCATAACATCAGTGCTTAGATTTAAGGAGTAGACGTTGCCCTTACTTAGATAGCGATTTAGTCACTCTTATTTAGTCAAAGTGCGGTCAGACGCCATGCAACCAATCATCATCATTCTCCTGCCCTTATGCCACTCTAAGTGGGATCGGCACAACATGTTATAAACATGTTGTCACTTGATTTGGCTACGTATTTTACGACCGGCAACCTGCCTGACGTCAACTTACCTTAGTCGCCTTTTACGACACCTCGGTAAGAGCTGAGGGTGGTCTATTCTATGCAGCCGGATACCACACGGCACACGCCATGCAACCAATATCGTAACAAATAAGTAGTTGGGGGAAAGGATACATAAAATGTTAGGGATCAAAGACCCTTCAAACAAAGGGCATTCTGAATTTTGTAACAACCTGAGGTCATGTTACAAACATCAAAATTTTTAAATGTAATAATGTCTGGTCTAAATCAGAAACAAGACAAACCTCTCTCTGAACTCGACGTTCATCAAACAAGGGCTCTAATTGCCCTAAGCAATATTACACAGCATAGTGGTAAGATAGAGCTATGCTAGCCCAGCGGTGAGACCGTGCGACTCTTCGAGGGAAACGCGAGTTCAAACCCGGGCAGACACCAATGAGTTTTTCTATTAAAACTCATGTGTCTAATTGATAATTGCAATTTATCACACGCTTTTCGGTGAAGGAAAACATCGTGAGGAAACCTGCATATCTCTAGAGAATTCTGGAGATATGTGTAACCTACGAATCCGCATTGGAGTGGCGTGGTAGGTCTTAGCTCCAACACTTCTCTCCAGAAACGGAGAGAGGAGGCTTCGCACAGCAGTGGGATTGTAATAGGCCGATACTTTTAGTGGTAAGAATGTGGATCTGGATACAGGCCACCGTGACGCTTGATTAAGTACCTTTAATGCCTTTAATATAATTTAAATAAGATTAAGTGTAGAATGATATGTCTAAAAACCATCTATTTTTTAAATACCTCTTGATATATCCAGAAGAAAAGCGAAAATCTTTCGTCGCGTATTTTTGATTTGACAAGTATAGAGAAAAATCTCATTAAGATAATCGTATCTACGCGTGATAAATAGACAAAATTGATTTTGGATGTTTGTAGTTTTATGTAATAAGAGTGCGGAATCGCCTTAAAAAGTAAAGTATCAGCCATTAATTTCTGAACACTGTTTAAAATGCTTCCTCCGATTTGAAGAAAGGAATTTGGAGCTACGGGCTACGTCAAAATTATCCTTAATATTCAATAATATTCCTTAATAATACCTAAAGGTTAAATAACCAGGATCAGGATGTATTGTTGATTATTTTCATATTACCACTATATTCATAAGGTAATGCGGTAACAAAACGTCTCTGAGTCTTGAACGTGAGTGACTGCTGCTCTAAACTTCTATTTATACCTACCCGCTCTTATCTACAAGTTAATTAATACCCATTCTAATAGTATAAATGCGTACGTCTTTCTATTTGTTACACTTACACGGCTAATTCAATAGACTAATATTTATGACATTTAGCGGAATAAAGACTTATATACCGGGATAACATATAGAATCTAAAAATTCAATTTTTACAGAAAAAAGAACAGAAAAAACGCAAATTACATTATTGAGGGTACTAAAACTCTTAAGTTGGCGCAAACGTAGTACTATTTGTGTATACATTGTTATTTTAACAAAATCAAACTCAACAAAGGAAAATTTGTTGTCTTTTAGCGAATTAAAAAGTAACCTATTAAATAAATGGAGATTATTAAACTTACACGAGTGCCAACAAATAAGGATGCTTGAAGCCATCTTGAAATGTGACGTCAGACGTAGCCATCTCGCTCAGTCACATCGTACAAGCTGAAACAACATAAAAACAAATTGGTAGGTTACACATATCCCAAGAATTCTCCAGAGATATGCAGGTTTACGATGTTTTCCTTCGCCGAAAAGCGTATTATAAATTGCAAATAACAATAAGAAACAGTTTTTTAAGAGAAAAACTTAATTGGTACCTGGCAAGAGTTTGAACCCGTGACCCCTTTGGAAGAGCTGCACGATCTCATCAATACGCTATCATAACTTAAAACATACATTGACCACCGCAATAGGTTCATTACTGCGATGGCAGACCAGCTTGTTTTTTTTAACATCCACAAAAAGAGACATATGTTTAGAATTCGATTTCTTTCGGTTATAACGAGTGATAAGGTTGCATGGTATCACTCATGGCAAGCTCGAACAACTTAACGACAAGACTGTAAGGACTGACTAATTTTTCTAATAGATGTAAATAAATGGCTGTTTATATGGCTGGAATAAGCCATATTATTTGTTTCTGCTTGCTTTGCTACTGACGGGTTGGTAAGTCCGTATTAGTATCAGTTACCAAACCTTTTAAAACAATGCGATGCATTTAAAGGCATTAGGTTTGGAAAACAAATATTTATAGAGCAGAACTATTTCCAGATCAAGATATTCATTATGTTAAACTAAGTCCACAGATGTATTAAGACATTGGGAACCTAAGAGCTCGACCACGCTGCTGATGGCGGGGACAGGGTAACGTTGTACACATCGACCTCCATCCCCCCCCCCCCCGCCAGAAGCGGCTCTGTAACTTTTAGAAAACGATTTTAGGCCTGCTGTATCACGATGTGCGCCAATTCCGGGTTAGGGCGTCTCTAAACAGAGGCCCCTCATGCCCCCATATGCTCGCCGCTGATCGTTGCTTCCGATGCACCGATCAGCGGCGAGCCTATGTTAATTTGAGAAAATGTCATGAATATGTGACAACTCACCCAACTTTATATACTTACTTGGGTACACAAAATTTTGTCATCAAATACATATAAAATTATTAGTATTTTCACATTAAATTGTACTATTGTCGTACAGTGATTAGCATATTAAACTTAACAGCTCAAAACTCCGAGATCGTTTCCCGGTAAGGTAATTCTTTAAAAAAAATTAAGAGGCATATTTTACCAGATGACGGACAACTGCTAAATGTATACATATATAATCTTAAATACATATATGCACCCAGACTGGAAAAACAAACAAATTGGTTTTTTTAGTGCTGTGTGTCGGCGGGAATAGTACCCGCGACCCACGGAGCTTGATGGATCCAGTCATAAAACATAACTCTTGATGATACAAGAAGATATCTTTAGACAGAAAAAGTCGGTACAGGACGTATATTTCAAAATTATAGTATGGGTTCTACAGGCATCTCCTAACTATATACGGAATGATAGTTGAACTTATTATCATGTTTTTTTCTAATGGCTATTCCATATATTAAAGTTTTCATTAGCGATAACAAATATATATAATCAATAACAAAAATCTAAATATAAATCAGATCGAAACACCTTTTCTCACCCTGAGTGGAGTTGGGACAATAAACTTTTGTCTTCTGTAAAAGTTCAAATCTGGCGCCATTCCTTTTTTAAAGAGTTATTATAACTTCATACAATCCATCAACCTTTTTTCGGCCTCCCTCTAGACATTCATAATAAAAAAAACTCTCGCTCACGTGCCAAAAAATTTATATGTTTTATAAATAATTCCAGTTACAAAAATTGCATTGTAATTAGGTTTTAAAACAAAAGAATCACCTTCATTCAACATCGTTCCATCCGGCCAAATTATCAATTTGAATTTCAAGCAAATATTTCACAAATAATAATATATTGAACACAATACACACGCGATATATATTAAATCCGTTAAATAACAATGTACCTATATATAAAATATTTTTTAATACTGATTCTTTCTTTTATTTTTAAACAAAGTAAGAAATTGATTTTTTTGTCATACAAGTACAACCGACCGCTACGCGCTTTCCCGCGCAACTATTTGTCGAAATGAGATAACTTAACAGAAATTTAATAAATATCATATGTTATTTAACATTGGGATTTATAATAGACTCTAATATTGCAAACATAGAGTTTATTTTATAAGGTCGTCATATATGACACTTGTGAAACTACATAAATGTTGACATTTGTTGATATATATTAAAAAGAACTCTAATAGTTTTCAAACTACGTTTATTTTTGAATGAAGAAAATGTAATAGTATAAACAATCAAAAAATGTTTCAAATCCAACTAAACTAGTTTATCGAGTACGAGTTACACCATAATCTTTGGAGCTATCTCGGTGTGTAAATTATCTCCTAATAATCTTTGGTTATGAATATTTATATAATATGCAGTGTGCCTGTACTTTTATTATTATATTGAAAACCGGGATCATTTAATCACATCTTTTGTAAAACTTATTGTTTATTGAAAATATCCTCAATATTGACTTGCAAATATTTGAAAATAAACATGGTAACTAACAAAAAAATCATCTAATATAATGTAATAAATAGGAATTTCATTCATTTCAATTCATAATCTAATAAGAAGGACTAAGCATTGTAGTATTATTTTTCACAAGTAACGTAAACCTATAAAAAAAATTGAAAAAAATCCAAAAATGCTTTTAAAATTTTTAAGTATTTTTAGATCCTACTAAACAAGCTATTAAACAAGATAATGATAACAATAAATCTCTTTAGTTTAAGCTTTTTTAAATTTTGCAGCAAGAGGTTTTGTATTTTTCGAATGTCACTTCTTCGGTTTTAGTACATTTTGTCATCTTATTTTTACATATTCTGCTATCTTAGGTTATGTTAAATAATCATAAGTAAAATCAGAATCATTATATATTTAATTTTTAATTCATAGAAATAAATTTTATCGAACGATCTAATAAGTATTTCAGTCCGGATCAGACAATAATTATTAATTCTTTACAATATTGTAATTTCAATAATCGTAGACGACTTTAGTCTAGTTAGTGATATTATTTTCTTTTAATTCAGATTATATTGAATTTATTGGTTTAAATATGATTTTAATTTTCATTATTTTAGAAAACAATGAAATTAGATATCGATATTCGATATAATTTTTTTCGGTATATGGAACGTATTAGTTTATGACATTTCATTTCTAAATTGCCATACTAATTATTTTTACGTAAATAATGGTACTTTTATTTTAATCTTTATCATAGTCTACTTTTAATCAATTTTGTGAATAAACCAGAGAATTTTGTGAAGTAAAAAAAATGTAGCCATCATATTTAGCAGAATCATAGAATTTATCATATTTAGCAGCTCATATTAAGAAAACCAATTTTTCTATTATAGGGATTTTACTACAATAAGAGCCTGAGTAAAAAAGTGGCACTTGCCAATCCCAGCTGTTGAATTACCCGTTTATCTTTTGAAGTTTGCGCTACTTAGCGGATTTGCATAAAACTAAAATAATAATAAAATTATTTCGCTACAATAACTTCCCACTTTTACGTATAATGGTGATTATTTTTGTGTAACAAGCACCTATGCTATGCTAAATATTTATATGGTAACTAACCACGTAAGCTTACAAGCAAATAAGAATGCAAAGGATATTTTTTCTGTTACATTGTTTCAACTGAAAAAGAAACAATTTCATAGTATGTATTTACATGTATTGACATTTGTAAAAGAGCGACGTAACGAGGACGAACATAAAAATGGCAACATTAGAACTGCCATTGGGGTTCAATCACGCGAGAAAAAAATGTGAATTTATATTTCGTAAATCGTTGTTTATCGACGTAAATAAACTTTAAAAAGTCGATCAATAGTTAGTTAGTCAATAATTAAGTGTTTTGTGAATTAATAATATAGTTCTCGTTGTCTTTTGGCGGTGAAATGTGTTTTTTATGGTTTTTAAGTTCGTGTTGATAAAAAACTGACTTTTTTTACGTGACGGCCGTCGACCAGTTAAGGTATGTACCTAAACATTTTTTCTTGTATTGATTATTTTTTGTCGTTTTATTTATTCAACTTGTAATATCTACTATTCGTATTGTTAAAGATGTTTATTTTCAATTTATCAATTCAAATATAACGTTTATTCGATAAAATAATGATGTCAGTCTGTTTCTTTACTTATTTATTTTATTATTATCTCATAATACATCTTTAAAGAATTTTATACAGCGCAAGGCCCTTATTGTTTTTTTATATGTATACTGAACCACTCGTAATTTTAGTATTTATAAGTGGATAATAAGTTTAATTTAACTGTGTTAATTTGAGAATCTAAAACAATTTGTAGCTTAAAACTTAATTTGTATGCATATTATCCTATATATAGGTGACGATCCTTGCGAAAAATGTATTAATAGGTTGTTGTTATTATTAGTGAATTAGTGAAACTTAATCTTAGATTTAAATGCTTCAGTGGCATTTAATTCTGTGCCAATCATTTAGATTGCATTTGAATTTAAACAAGCTATTCAACTTCACTTTACTTTTTATAGGATTTTTTCCTTAACTGACAATATTAACACCTGGAAGGAATAACATTGTACCCTGAGATTTAAAAAAGCATGAGATAAAATGTTATGTGTTAACTCTTTTTTTAATGTGTCAAAATGGGTAGTACAGAGTTCTTGTCATGTCTATAATAATTATGGATACTCACACTTCTTTTTTATATTATTAACATTATTATACATTTTAATTCCATTATATATTTATCTGCTTAATCATCTAATATAATCATATAATATAATCATATAATCATATAATAATCATATAATATAAAATCATCTGCTTGGTATTAACCTGAACTGCTTTCTTTCTTGCTGTCTAGATACTAAGAAAACAGTGTACACATTGTATTAGTATGTATTATGCATTGTAAGGAAGAATATATTGCACTCTTAGTATTAAACTGACATAATTCAAATGGATCAATTGAGTTAGATACATTGTAATCCTTATTTCAATGCCATCTGTGACATAACTGTACAAATTTTTAAATAAGCTAGTATTTTCTTGCTCTTCCATGTTATGTAGGCACAAGTTTTGTAGGCATTACTCTATGTTTTATTGGAACTTGCCTCAAAACAACTTTTTTTCACTTTATCACTTAAATACTAAGAGTGTGATATAGTGTGTTTCAAATTAATGATACAGTCAGACTTACCATCAATTGATATGGGGCTTAAGCGCTAACTTCACCTTTAAAAAAGAAATACTGCATATGAACTTTAAAGATTATTGACTCAAACACTGCTGTTCGTTTCAGGTATAAAAATGAATGAAAACATGGGGCCAGATGTTGATCCTCTAAGTACATACAGCTTACACAATTATACTAGTTTAGAAAATTTTGGAAGTGGACTACTTCCATTTAGCAGTAACCTAGGACAATATTCATTTCCGGTTAAAGTAGAAAATTACCAAAATTCAACTTATTTTAACTTATCACAGTCTATTCCTTCAAAATATACCACACAACAGACACATAATGAAAATAATGATTTAAGAAATGAGACAACAGACAGTTGTGTAAAGCAAACACAAGCAACAAATTCAAATCACAGTAATGAGAATATGAATAACAATATAACAAAACAAGAGGAAGATATCAAACCAGAAATAACAGAAAATGGTCCAAAAAGAAAAATAAAGAAGGAGAGAAGTAAATATTTTTCAGAAAAAATAACAGAAAAAGATTTTCCATTCTATGGGTGCTCAGTGTGTAATATATCTTTTAAAGAATTACAACAATTAGATACACATGTAACAATCCATAAGGATAGAATTACAAGCTATGATTTGAGAATAAAAAATCAAATCAAGAAAAAGAAGATGAGGAGGGAAATGAAGAAGAGTAAAAAATTGAAAAAGAATGTCAAGAAAGAACCAGACTTAGATGTTGAAATTAAACCAGAGGATGGTTACATTGGTAATGAGAAAGCATCTGATTTTATTAATAATATAGAATCTGATAATCAGAGCTCTAAAGAAAATAATGGAATTCAAAACACAAATGGTAGTAAAGAAGCAAATTCAGCTGAACCCAATGGATCGTTAACACAAGCAATATCCAAGAAGCAACAGGTGCTAAACCTGCAGAAGATATACAAATGTTTTGCATGTCAAAAACAGTTTACTCTCAGTTATTATTTGAAGCTCCATGTTAGATCACACACAGGTAATGATTGATTTTAATTTTAAATATTTTTAACATAAAGTGAATGAAAAGTTTATGAAATGTCATTTTAATATGTGATAATTGGGTTTTTTGGGAAAACTTGTCTAAGTTAACTGTGAATTGTTAACTTAATCATATGTATACAGGGTGGTACCGATCATACGATATTAATTTTAATTTCAGTTACCTACACACCTCAGCACCCTTAAAAAAACAGTTAATTCAGCGAAGTATTTTAGACAGGAATATTTTACTTTAAAAAAAAATAAACATGATTTAAAGAGATCAACAACTGTACACGGTTACAACACACGAAACTAAAAATAACCTTGGACTAAATAGAACTGGTGCGAGGGAGATAAAACAACAATGTTGTTGTTTTCTCTTGTTTTATGAACAAGTGCTTCGTGCCAGGTCAGTGTACCATTACTAACATACCTAGATCTCAATTAAATTATATTTATTTTCTTTGAAAATATATATTTTCTAAGACGATATTTAAGAAGGTGGGATTATGCCAAAGTTTTTGATTAAGTACAAATGATCAGTGGATTCATATAACGTCGTATCGTCGGTACCACCCTGTATAGTGCACGGAAGTTCTGTTGATTAATTGAGGGTCCAAATCCTTCCTCAAATTGCAAAATGCACGAAATGATTGAGACAAATTGTTCAAATAATACTGATCAATGGCTTATTAACTAACATAAAATTTTTGTTTATATATTTTAATATTATATATCCAAACTGAAATAGATTAATTATTATTTATTTAAAATGTGCTATTAATAAAGAAAAGGTTTTATTTGTAGATGAGAAGCCATATACGTGTGCAGAATGTGGCCAGTCATTCATAACAGCTAGCAAGTTGGGTCGTCACAATAAGAGGTTCCATCTAGCGATCAGATATCAATGCAGAATATGCTACAGATACTTTTCTAGGTGATATACATTTACGATCTAATTGCATATAGATACTCTATAATTGAATATATATATATATTAGGTATATGTATGTTATATATGGTTTTATCTATATGGTTTTATATATCTATCTATCTATCTATCTATCTTGAATACCATAGATAGATAGATATAAAAACGAATGCTTGTCTTTATGCCCTTTATAGACTCGAAAACGGCTGGACCGATTTTAATGAAATATTAAAACAAGCTTTAGCATGACCCAGTAAAATGTGATCTTGTAAAATGTGGTGGCGATCGGACCATTTTCTTATCTGTTTCAATAGGTATTCTAAACCAGACTAATCTATTATGAAACAGCTATTATATTATGAAACAATATCCCAAAAGCTGTATGTATGAGATCGATTTTCTCACAATGTGCTTAACGGATTTTTGTACGGTTTTCAATAAAAGATAGCGCAATTCATGAGAAAGGTTTATGTTAATACATTATGGTTTTATGTTAATTAACTGAATTATAAAGCGGGAAAAACTACGTGACACACTGATTTCTACGCGAGCGAAGCCTCTAGCTAGTTATTTATTTAAATATAATGGAACGTGGGCCGGTTGATTATGTGCAAAAAATAACACCTCTTTTTTTATATCACAGGTTTGAATTTTTGACGCGGCATTTTGATAAAAAGCACCCCGATGACAAATTGGAAGGAGAACCATACGGTACGTAATGATCATCTAGCATAAATACTTACATATATATTGTATATATATGTACTTTCAAAAAAAATCTGCGTCTAAAATTATATACTTTTTTTTTGTCTAATAAAATATTGCACCAAATAAATGCAACTTAAATTTTATGTTTTAAAATTTAAGTTGCATTTAAATTTAGCGGTAACTGTAAATATATTCATTTATTATGGTGTAAAGGATAATAATTTTTCATAAAAATACTTTAGTACAGCCGATCTCCGCTGGGCTATCACAGCTTTGTCAGCTTGTCAATTCCATTGACTGAACTGAATTGAATTTATTATACAAGATATTATAAGTAAAAGTTAGGTTTTAGAATATAGGTCCTGATGACCTATATTCTAAAAACCAAACATCCAATGTTTTGTTATATGTCAAATAAATTAGCTGGCTTTTTGGCGGTTAAATCTCAATTAACACAAAACCTAAACAAACTTTACACTTTACCTTCCTTAATAATCATTTCGTCTATTGGTGAAAACCGCACGTAAATCGGTTAATTAATCTTAGAGTTTATGGCGAACCATCGCGAATTAAGATAACGGCCCACTAACGATGGGCACTGTTTTATAATATGTAGTAATACATAATAGATTATAGACATTGTACGATTGATCACTAAACAATATTCCTTACAGATTACAACGCAATATTGCCATATTTAAAAGAATTAGAAGAGCAACTGAGAGAAAAAGAAGAGAAGGAGAAGGCGGTTTCAAAACCGGACGATCCATGGTCTAACGACTGGGATAACACTGAAGACAAGAGTGATAACGAGGAACTCAAAGACGAAGTCAAAAGTGAGAATGAAGAAGTCAAACCACCTGAGGCTATAGAAGAAGTGAAAGTGGATATGAGTGATGTGCAAGTGAAAGTGGAGTCGGAGGCGATACAGGAAGAGGAAGATGCACTGGATAAAGACATTGGCGATATAAAAGATGAAGACAGTGTAAAAGATGAAAAGTGAGTGATATTTTATATTTAATTTATTGCAAATCCAAGCTGTGACAGCCGTATCGAAACCGAGTGACTTTCGAGGGGTGGTGACTAGTTTAAATGCCCATGACAGGCACTAATGAAACCCTTGTTTACTTACAATTTTACTTGAATAATGAATATTTAAAGAAAAAGCTCCAACCCTTCTCTCCAAAAGGAGAGAGGCTTTAGCCCAGTAGATAGCTACTGTATTTATTTTTTTATTGTAAATTTATAGTAATACTAGATTTTACTTGCGCGTGGACTGTAGTCTTGGAATAAACAGTAGCGTCTGTCTCCAATCGTGCATATATTAAGATATATATCTTCATCACAACAATCAGATCGATCCAGGAAGACTGAGAGAGATCTATTGTTTAACCGAGAACATGTTTAATTGCCCGTAGTAAGCAAACCGTTTTGTCTACGTGATATATATATTAAAATAGCTCAGTTAAATTTATCCAGTAAACAGAAACCAACATATATAAAAACTTTTTAAAATAACTCTTTCGACGTAAGCCAAACAACGCGATTAGAACCTTCTTTAAATTACAATTTTATAATATTTATTTGATTTATGTGCCGTCACTTTGACACACTTTAAATAAAAAAAACTTTGATAGGTTGATAATAGATGGCGTATTTTCATTGTCATCCTATTCGTGTTAAATTAACAGGATTTCTATAGCCTATATCTTACCCCGGTGTATCAGGAATAATTGTGGCAAATTCCATCGATATTGGTTTAGCGGACTCGCCGACAGGCAGTCCGTAACAGACAGACAGACTTTCGCTTTTATAATATTAGTAAAGATTGTAAATTCAATGGCCATTCTGTAAAATTTTTACGTCCAATCATCAAGAGCAACACTGATCCAATTTGGTACAATTGTAGATTATCAGGATAATATTTAATTCAAAGTCTAACGTTGAATTTTTTTTTTCAGTTATTCAGATGATGATTATTTTCCATCAAATACATGGGCTTCGTCCCCAAATATCGTAGAGCCCTCGTCCCCTAAAAAGTTGAAGTCAGAAGATCGTGTCAAATGTCCTGTCTGCCAGAAGAAATTCAGCACATCTTCCTACATGAAGATCCATATGAGAACTCATACAGGGGAGAAACCGTTTAAATGTTATATATGCAACATAGGATTTATTACTTCAAGTAAAATGCACCGGCATGTCCTAACACATCCAGAGTCTTGGGCTGGTAAGTTTATTTAGAACTAAAGCTGTGATATTGACGAATTAAATATAATATTTTATAGTGTTTTTTAATGTTTATAACTAACTAGCTTTTAAACGCAACTTCGTTCGCGTGGACAGCAGTCTTATTATTTGAGTAAACCATAACACATATTAATTACGGTTAAAGTGGGTTAATCTTAAAAGCTAGACATATGCTGTCGCCGACTTATTAGGAACTTTTAGAGGGGAACAATTTTGTAATATATGATTTTTTAATAACTTTCACCGTTTACTTAGCGCGCGCAAGAAAAGCTTTAAATTTTGCCGGTTTCGCAAATTTTTACTGCTCCTCTCCTATTCATCTTAGCATGATGGTATATAGTCTATAGCCTTCCTCGATCTTACACTCAAAGAATTTTTCAAATTGGTCCTGTAGTTCTTGAGATTAGGGCGTTCAAACAAACAATCAATCAGTCAAACAAACGAACAAACTCTTCAGCTTTATATATTAGTATACATTAACTTTACAAAAGATAAAAAATTTAGCAAACAAACTCAAGTTTATAATATTATAAAAACAAAGGTTTGTGATTATGTGTTTAGTATTGGTATATACTCTAAAACTTAACAAAAGTGTATGAAATTTTACATCCTGTTCGCAATAGACATCGATGAACGACTCGCGCGCCACTTATATATTTTTGACGCAAGCCTCGCTGTCATTATTCATTACTCCGCCATCTTACTTTACTATTGTCATTTTGTAATTACATTAAGAAAGGCATTAAAATTTTCTACACGCATAATAAGAAACACTTCATTGACCAAATCCTTCATAGTTCATAATATGGAAAGCAAAAATACATACAGTTAAGTAATAAATCAAAGGCCTTTTAAGACCTTTTATTGCATTCCTCGTTGCGCCGTTTTCCTCAGTGCTGAGGGTCGTGACCTTTTTCGCGGATAACCGATCTCCAGGTTTTGCGATCTCTTGCGGCTTTTAAGACATCGTGGACTTAGATGGAGAGACTTGGTGATCTGGTCGGATCATCGAGTTAGTCTGCGGCCTCTTGCTCTTTTTTCTTCCACCCAACAATTGATCATTAGGTTCTTCGGGTTGTCTCCAGTCTTCCTATCAATATGTCCGAAGAACTCCAGGACTCTTCGAAGACACTTAGTTGCGAGCCTGGTGGATACCTTTATATTGATATGAGTATTGATGGTCCAGTCAGTCCAAGATACGGCCAGCATTTTACATTGCAGTAAATGTGTTTTTTTATTGCAGTAAATATTTATTTCTTTATTGAAACACCAACAAGAATGCACTAAGAGTAAACTTAAATATAAGAAATATTGTATCCTGCCACAAGCACATCCTTACTTACAGGTGTACACAACATGCATACTTATGGTGCTATGTATATGTGCCTTACAATTTTTACATTTTTTTATTATTATTTTTTAATTAAATTAAATAGAAAAGGAATAAGAAGAAGAAAATCAGAAAAAGGCAATACTTAAGCTAAAAATATAAATTAAAAAATTACCGATTCTCGGAGTAAATATCTTAATAATAATTAGAGTAGAATATATAGGCTTATGAGTACATAGCTGTGAAGATTATAAATTATTATTACAGAAAAAGAAGATATTTTTAAGCTAATAATGCTCGTTTTTTAGATGACGTGCTCAAAGAAGAAAAGGTAGAAGACGGTGTGGGGATGAAGGTCGAATATGGTAAAGAAGGAGAAGAGGACAAAAAGGCTAAGAAAAAGTGAGTTTCTTATATGATGTGGTTGCGTACAATTTTTGTGCTGCCGATAGATGCCTTCAGTAGTATTTTTCTTCACGGTCTACTGAGTCTATACTCAGTTACTGGCCTATGCCAGTAACTTTATTTTTTTGGGGTTCAGTATATAAAATTTTTGATTTACAAAGTCTTTACTTTGCGAGTTTCCATATTACAAAGTATAATTTGGCTTTAATCCGGGATAAGACGATATCTTTATAATGCTAAAAGTAGAATGTACTGTTCTTGTTCATACTTAATGCAGGCAGGATTCGTAAAACGCATGCATTACAAACCGTCACCAAATTATACTACTAGCAGTGCACGCATTCACTACCACAATATCAACAACCGTTTCGCCCCCTCATAGATTTTAAGATGCAAATCAAAATTCAAAATATTTTTTATTCAAATAAACTTGTAAACAGGTGCTTTTGAATCGTCACCTTTGCTGCTAGTCCAGAAAATTGCTCATACAGAGAAAATACAGCAAGAAACTCTACGTTCGCTATTATCAAAAAATATTTCTAATAACTAATTATATGCCGTGTGGTATTCGGCTATACACTGTCCATTATATTAACCATCTTTTGACAGATTGACGATTTACATATTTAGTGATGTCCTAAAGATTCTCGTATGCGATACCATTCCGATTATAGTACCTACTATCATTAATCGAATTACGTACCTAAGTAATTCGATTAATGATAACCTACGTAAACTAATAACAGATATAGAAATCAACATTTTGATTTAATATTGCCTTAGTTTTTTGAAAATAAATGTTAATCCGTGTGTATTTATTATAATCATAAAAAATATATTATACATCAACTGGCAACATCAACAGACCTTCCGCTCGGCCGCCATTTTGACGTGATCTGTCACTCTCAACGAAACGCCCGTGATAGTCACACGCATTTACGTTCGCTGAGTGTTCTCTCGCATCTGTTACACCTTGAGTTAAGTAGCTTTATTCCTCGGAAAAACTTTTGTGAAACTTATATTAATTGATCGTGAAAATGCCGAAAGGACGTGTGTTGAAAGCACAATCGAGACAGTTAGTGTTAAAACTTCATGAGTATTTTGAGCAAGAAAATCAAAATGGCGGACCTCTTATACCTATCACGCAAGTCCGAAACCGTGTTGCAGCCGCGTTGGGGATCAGTCTATCAACTGTGACTAAAATCACTACTGATGCCTACGGCAGGAGCGGCTTGGAGCAAAACAAACCATCTACACCAAAAAGAAAGCGCCGGGCTCATAAGGTGACAGCTGTTGATGACTTTGACGCTGACGCTATTCGTCGTCATGTATATGATTACTACTTGAGAAAAGAAATTCCAACTTTGAGAAAACTTATTGTTTCTTTGAAAAAAAGTGGTCTATTTCATGGTGAAAAATCTTCTTTGGTCAAAGTTTTGAACACAATTGGCTTTTCATATAAAAAGTTAAATAAAAGAAAATTATTAATGGAACGCACAGATATAGCTATAGCACGTTGTGATTTTTTAAGAGAGGCAAAGAAAATACAAGATTGGGCAAATATTGTTTTCACGGATGAAACATGGCTCAACGCTAACCACACACTATCTCGTTTCGGACTGATGATACTGCTGATTCCACTTCCTCAGTACCAATGGGAAAAGGTGAGCGCCTAATCATTTGCCATGCAGGTACAGCAAAAGGATTTGTACAAGACGCACTGTTTGCATTTAAATCGAAGAAATCAAATGACTACCACGAAGAGATGAATGCAAATGTGTATGAAGAGTGGTTCAAAAAAATGCTCATTTCATTGGAAGAACCATCAATAATTTTTATTGATAATGCGCCCTACCACTCCCGTCAAATTGACAAAATGCCAACACAGGCTAATAAAAAGCATGAAATAATTAATTGGCTTCGGGACAATGGAGAAAATGTGGACGACTCAATGTTAAAAGTTGAATTAATAAAAATATTAAAAACCAAAAAGAGAGCAAAACGCTATGTAATCAATGAAATGGCAGCAGAATATGGCCATACTGTTCTTCGGATTCCTCCATACCACTGCCAGTACAACGCAATAGAACTTATATGGGCACAAGTAAAAGGGCATGCTGCGAGATGCAATACAAGCCCCCCATTCACAGCGAATAAAATGTTGCAATTGCTAAAAAATGCTTGCACCCACGTAACGGCCGAGAACTGGGCAAGTGTGGTGGAAAGAACTAAAAGAGTAATATTCTCTGATTGGGAACGTGATATTGCGTTTGATAATATATTATCTACACAAGAGCTAATAATAACTGCTACTGAAGACTCCTCATCGGAGGAGTCTAGTGTTGATTATCATTCCGACGACTCGTGCTAATAAAATAAATTAAAATATCCTGATTGTTTTATTTGTATTCATGTATTAACTAAGAAGAAAGTAAAACTTTATATAATGTTATTAAATGTCTTTTAATACTCGTAACATCGATTTCTACCGATTATTTTTAATCTGTGGCATAATGGTAGTAACCATTATGTGTGACATCACTAAGTGGGCGGTACCCATCCATAAAGTACAAATATTATTTGTATGATATTTGTACGTAAGCAATACAAAACTTAATGAGCGTGAGCTGTCAAAAGACTGATAATATGATGGACGCAGTATAAGTAGAATAGACCACCCTCATTTCTTACCGAGGTTTCGTAAGAGGCAACTAAGGCAAATCGACCCACCGTGTGGTATCCGGCTGAGTAGAATAGACCACCCTCATTTCTTACCGAGGGGTCGTAAAATACTGCTAAAGTAAGTTAACATCAGGCAGGCCGCCGGTCGTAAAATACGTAGCCAAATCATGTGACAACATGTTTGTAACATGTTGTGCCGACCCCACTTAGAGTGGGATAAGGCCAGGAGGATGATGATGATTTCTAATAAGTAACTATATAATGTCATTGCTATTTTGTGAAAGACCGAAGAGTACCTACGTCCACGTATTTTTAATCATTTACGTAATCCTCAACAGTATAGTAGGCTTTCTGTATCAGCCTCCTTTTAACAATTTCAACTGCTAAAATTTCAAAGTTATTGATTGTGACTTTATATTATAGAATCGCACACCGAAGCCAAAAAAACAGTTATGTATTTTTGTAAGCTTGTTGAAGATATCATACCCCGCTTTGGCAGGTTACGGATGAAAAAAGCGCTCGCGAAGTTCTCCAAGAAGTCGCGGCCGCTGGAGAAGAAGAAGAGGATGTACCAGAAGAGGCCGCATTCCTGTGAGTTCTGCCAGAAGCGGTTCCTGCATCTGGAAACCTTGCAGGTTAGATAGCGACCGACGGGACACTTTTGTAGCATTTTCTCGAATCACATGGAAACCGAGTCTTAGCTCACAGTAAATTAAAATTATAGATCCTGATTATGTTTCTGTAATGTTTAAAAACATTATCATGGTGATGATGCCTCTTCACTTTTATCTCAAATTCACTTTAAAACTCTTTCTCACACGCGCTCTCCCTCGCACTCACCCTCTCTCTCTCACTCTACTTCTCTCACCCACTCTCTCACAGTTGCTGTCACTCACTTTCACTCACTCACACTCTCCCTCTCTCTTACTCTACCTCTCACGCTCTCTACTCTCTCTCTCTCTCTCACAGTCGCAGTCTTGCACTCTCTCTCCCTGCCTGCACTACGTTTCTCGGTGCAGGGTCGCCATTCTAGCACCTTGAGACCCCAACGTCTGTCGCTTCTACGAACTATGTGCCCCCGCCCATTGCTACTTCAGCTTCGAGATCCGTTTGATGCCTGTCAGTTTGATCCTCCTACGGATCTTCCGATTTCTGATTTGATAACGTAGAGACACTCTTAGCATAGCTCACTGAGGGACTTTTAGCTTTCTTATGAAGCCCATTGTTACTGACCAATTTTCAGAGCCATATTTCATCAATGTCAACACACAATGTCGAAGAATTTAGTCTTCTCTACGCTATCGATTCTATTACCCCCCTAATAAGACAACGCTTAATTCCTTGGTGGGTTGTTGGAAAATTTTACTTTGCATCATTAAAGTAAAATAATCAAGGCATTGCACCTTTAGACTCTAAACTGGACTCGCTCAAAAAGTTCGCTCCATTTAGTGTGAAATAAGGCTAGGAAACCGATGATGACGTATTTATATTCAATTCTATAATAAAATAATCTTTTCCAGGTTCATAAAAAGTGTCACGAGGGCGAAAGTATAGTTTATAAATGTAACTTTTGCCTCGTGGAGCACCCAGATGAGGCCGCGCAGAAGGCCCACGAGGCCTCGCACCAGGGACCGAAGCCCTACCTCTGCACTATCTGCGGCAGGAGCTATAAAAAACGAGAGACGATGGTAAAGTACCAGTTACCAAGATTTTGAAGGTTGTTTTTAAAAGCATTTTAAACTTTTTGTAAATGATAAATGTTGTTGTAAATCACACTTTATTTTTACTTTATTTACACGTTTTTTGAATATTTAAATAAAATCATATTAAAACCTTATTAATATAATTACATTGAACGAACAGAATAGTAAGAGAAAGAATGTACAAATAAATTTAGGAATTTAAGTCTTGTTATATAAATAAGACACTCTGGTTATACTTTTTCTGGAATAAAAAATATAATAATTGTCTAGTATTATAAAAAATAATAATATGTACAGTGCCTATTTTGATCGTACCTCAACACTATCAAAGGTTTAAGTCATTCAAACCTTACATACCTTAATTTACATTGGAAACAAACAAAAAAAAAAGGAATTCTGGGGATATCTTTAAATAACTAAATAATAAATAAAAAATCATATATCAAATCTCTTCACACAAACAATTGTAAAGTACCGTTCTGAAGGGTACAAATAAAAGTGCTGTGACAGACTGATCTCTGACCTGTGTTATATACGACCAGCAGGTTTACCATGACCTCTTATTGCAACTCAATTGAAGACTTAGACTGAATGGTTTTGCTTTTTCATACCATGACGTGTTAAATACGCACAGTTTAAGTCGGTGCCGAATTAAATCCTAAACTGAATCGCAGACGTATTTCATTCACTGTTATGTATATATTAGGTGTGCGTTCCAAATGCAACTCAGTTAAAACAATTCATAGTATCAAAAGAAAGCGTTTCAGTTTAGGTAAAGTAAAAAAAAAGTAAAGTAGCGGCCTGTTACAATCCCACTGCTGGGAATAGGCCTCCTCTCTCCGTTTCTGGAGAGAAGGGTTGGAGCTAAGACCTACCAGGCTGCTCCAATGCGGATTGGTAGGTTACACATAACCCTAGAATTCTCTAGAGATATGCAGGTTTCCTCACGATGTTTTCCTTCACCGAACAACGTGTGATAAATTGCAATTATCAATTAGACACATAAGTTTTAATAGAAAAACTCATTGGTGCCTGCCCGGGGTTTAAACCTATGTCGTCTCTAGAGAGTCGCATGGTCACCGCTAGGCTATCACAGCTTAGATACCAACTTTGAATTGCATTGCAACTGAATCGTTTTCTAAAAGTTGATGGTAGGCCTGCAGGCTTTAATCTACCAATCTACATTCAAGCATCGTAGTGAGCGTGGATAATAACAAGCCGTCACAGTAGACAACTGCCCGTTCCAGATATATCACCGCAAGAACCACAAACCGGACCGCTCGTACATCTGCGACGTGTGCACCAAGAGCTTCAACGCGCAGTGTAAGCTGCAGCGGCACCTGGTGGGGCACCGCGCCGCGCGCTTCGTGCTGCGCTACGAATGCCCCGTGTGCGCGCACATGTTCAACACCAAGTACCACGTGCAGATGCACCTGGCCACGCACCAGAAGGAGGGCCTGTGAGTGACGTAACATGATACTGAATAAAAAACACCACACTAACATGTTCAATACGAAACTAGTTTAACGTCCCTAGCTACGTGCAGCTGGACTCACAGATATTCACAGGTCCGAACGCAAGCACTCGCGCACTCACTCATACGCACCCAGAATAGTTCGCACGCAATTACCCACTCTTGTACACACGCAGTTACTTTACTAACTCTCACGCACGCTCCCACTTACGCTCGCGCATGGACACAGTTTACTCACTGACACACGCTCGTAGTTACTAACTCTCACGCACGCTCACACTTACGCTCACGCATGGACACAGTTTACTCACTGACGCACGCTCGTAGTTACTAACTCTCACGCTTGCTCACACTTACGCTCACGCATGGACACGGTTTACTCACTGACACACGCTCGTAGTTACTAACTCTCACGCACGCTCACACTTACGCTCACGCATGGACACAGTTTACTCACTGACACACGCTCGTAGTTACTAACTCTCACGCACGCTCACACTTACGCTCACGCATGGACACAGTTTACTCACTGACACACGCTCGTAGTTACTAACTCTCACGCACGCTCACACTTACGCTCACGCATGGACACAGTTTGCTCACTGACACACGCTCGTAGTTACTAACTCTCACGCACGCTCACACTTACGCTCACGCATGGACACAGTTTACTCACTGACACACGCTCGTAGTTACTAACTCTCACGCACGCTCACACTTACGCTCACGCATGGACACAGTTTACTCACTGACACACGCTCGTATTTACTAACTCTCACGCACGCTCACAGTTACGCTCACGCATGGACACAGTTTACTCACTGACACACGCTCGTAGTTACTAACTCTCACGCACGCTCACACTTACGCTCACGCATGGACACAGTTTACTCACTGACACACGCTCGTAGTTACTAACTCTCACGCACGCTCACACTTACGCTCACGCATGGACACAGTTTACTCACTGACACACGCTCGTATTTACTAACTCTCACGCACGCTCACAGTTACGCTCACGCATGGACACAGTTTACTCACTGACACACGCTCGTAGTTACTAACTCTCACGCACGCTCACAGTTTGCTCACTCTGACGCACGCATGCACCCACTCACACACACTACATTCATTTAAAAATATGTATCTTCAAAATTAACACTAGAATCATTAAGAGCAATTTGAACGTGATACCCAAAAGAAACCAAACGGTATCTGTTGAAACCCTGTAATTTTAACATATAGTATAGATTATATCATGCACACTGGTTTGAGACAGAGGAAACATGCATATCCTCTGTGACTGCTAAAAGCTATTGCATAAACCAAACACCCTCTTAGGGTCGCACTATCTGCGCTCTGAAGTAGTAAATAAACCTCACAGCTAAGACGGCCCTCAAATTTTCTTGACTCAGGCGTTTTTATTGAAACTGTAAGATCGGCAATCACATAAAGTTATACTGCATAGCCGCTATTTCAAGAAAAAGATAGGCAATTGAAAAGCTTTTTTGTTGCTAATTAACTCGTAATAATTACAGAATACAGGAGGAAAATCGCAGCGAGATCCTAGCAATGGTCCTGCAGAACGCCAGGAAGATACCGAAAACAACTGACGCGCCGGTCATGCTCACCAATATCGTACCGTCAGACGAGCGAAGCAGGGTCTGCAACATATGCGGTGAGGTGTTCCAACACTTCTATTACCTAGAGGAACATTTAAAGAGCCACGGCTCGAAGATAGCGATAGAAGACAGCGAGAAAGCGGAAGAGAAGAAACATATATGTACGGTCTGCAACAAGGGTTTCAAATTGCATTACTATTTGAAACTACACAGCTTCACGCACACAAAGGAGAAGCCGTTCATCTGCCAGCAGTGCGGCAAGGGGTTCATAACTCGTGGGAAGTTAAAGAGACATATAGAAACTCATACGGGTCTCAAGAAATACCAGTGTCACATATGCTATAAGTTCTTCACGCGGCCCAGTTATTTGAGGATCCATGTGAGGACTATACACGGGACCCAGGACTATAACTTTAGAATCGATAAGCCATGGAATCAGTTTAACGGCGAGTTCCCATCATAATTGTGTTTCGGCCTTAATACTTTTATATTATTTATGCGTTATTTGAATTTATGAACATTGTGTAAGTTTTATGGGATACCCTAAGTTCATATCGTCGTCTTCAAACGTAGGGACTAGGGACATATCTTACTAACGTAACTTTTTATGGTATGCCACAACTTAAGACATTTATAACGAAGACAATAGTTTTCCTTTAGACTTATTCAAAATAAGAAGCAATTTTCCAAAAGTCAACCCATTTAACATCTTTCAAGTTTCAACAACTCAACACATAATGACAGCGACAATGCTTTTCTCTATATTACTGACCAACTATATCAAGGAGTTATGCCCTCCTATGTAACATACATACCTGAATACATAATTGAATTATTCACTTAGAAAACTAAAACTTAAGGTTCTAGGCAGAAATCGATACGTACTTTTTTCGTTAAATTTGGCAACCTGTACGTGATTGCATTTACACGGCCCTGAGAGAATGATTTAAACTCGTGTCGAGTCCATTTTCGAATTGCTACCTCCCCCCAAATCTAAATGCCCCCTGTAGGTCTACCATGAACTTTTAGAAAACGATTCAATTCAAAATCAGAACCTAAAGTAAACCGCTTTCTTTTCGTCCCATGAAGTGTGGATTGCATTGGGGTCGTAATGTTTGAAGAAGACAACGTTATATGAACTAAAGATAACTCTGTCTCTTTTACTCAAATGTTTTTAGGACACATTCCGAACGCTTATTTGGCAACGACGTGAAGTGTGCGTCTTTAAGACGTCATGATATGAAAAAGAAAACAATTTAGTTTACGTCTTCAATTGAGTCGCAATAAGAGTTCATGGTAGGCCTGCTGAAGGGTGTGGGCCCCACGTCGGGAAACACTAGATTCGGTCGGTACCAACAAAAAAAACATTATTTTTGTTGATACGTCCCTAGGGTTTGAAGCCAATATGTAAATTACTATTTTGAATATTAATGATTCGCCCTTGACTGGAAAATGGGATTAGAAATTAAGAAAATTGTGTAAACTTATCGGTATGTTTGAAAATTCCGTACTATACACTGGTTTATCTGGCAAACTGTTTGATCAGTAAAATATAGTCGTTCAAATATATCAGTCATAAATATGAAGCATTTCGGTATCGTGCCGAATCGTTTAAAGTATCAAAATAGATAAAGAAAACTGGTTGAAACCCAAAAATATCACGCATTATTTACATTAATTTATAGCTGAACTGTGATATCTAATTTATCACAATTGAAATAATAAAATCACAAAATGTATATCTATTGAAGTCAAATTAATAAGAACCTAGCACAATTTTAAAGACTTTAACAGAAAATAAATATCTTAAAGTTTAATATTTATTATTTGTTAATGTTTATTATTTGTTCTAAGAGATTATAAGTGCTAAGAACGCTTTTGCTCAAAGCTCGATAAATAATATCCGAAACTAAAAATAGACAATTTGTTAACCTACTTAATATCTGAATATTTTTTTTTATATGGTATCCATTCTTTTTAATTTACGGTTTACTTTTAATAATTTTAATTATTAGACTTAATTAAATATCAGGGAAAATTCTACCTCGTGACTGGCAACATAATGTAACATGTTTTGGCGGTATTCATTTTTTTTTTGTTAAACAGACATGAACAAGTTTATTTAAATATTACGCACTATGTTGATTATGAAAAATTACAAAAGTTAAAAAAATAAAAAATAAAGTGTTAATGAATCTGAGTTTTCAATCGAATGAGTCATTAATCAATAAGTATAAAAACAGTTTTTCAAAATATAGGAATAACGTTCAGAAAGTGTTGTATTAAAAATTTAAATTCGTTTTTTTAATAAATAAAAATTCCTAACGATATTATTCCTAATGTTATTTCTATACTTACTCATTTTAAATTTCACATTTAAATACAAATTCTATATGCTAAAAATGGTGATATAATTCCAATAATAACCCTAAAATACGGTAAATATGAGTTTTAGTTTTATATTTGTTGAATCAAAATTATAAATATACTTAAAATTTTTAAAATTACTCTTATTGACTTGATTAACTGACCAAATGGTGTAAATATTTTGCATAATAATACATAAAATTACAATTTTAATAAAATTTGCACAAACTAAATAAGTGTATATAATACTACTATAAATATAATACTGTAGTGTAAATTATGGTGCCTCAAGTAAATACTTAATCATAGAATAAGTTTATCTTTATTTCCTTAATAAAAGGCTACATTTTTCATGTACAGAATTAAATTCTTTATATTATTAAGTTAAAAGGACCTTTTAATATTTTATTCGTATTGAAATGATTTATTTCATGATTGATATTTTTTTTAATGTGTTAAATGATTCACTGAATTTTAATTGGTTGAAGGCAGAAAATGAAAGTGCCTCGATTTTATTTAATTTTTAACAAAGTATTTGGCTGATATTTATTATTATTTAATAAACTTTTAATCTGCCCCAGGGTAAAATTAGAGATATTAAAATAGTGTGATTTCACATTAATGTTTCCTTCATCATTTTAGTGCGTTGAGAATTTGAATAATTTTTAGAAGAATGTTAACACCCGATGTATGTATGCTTATAATTTTAAAAATCAGTAAAGAATAAAGATTCACAAATAGATTCTATTCATCTAAATTTAAGAAAATCGATAAAATATATTAGATAAATACCGCTAATGTCAAATGTAACATTCTGGCCCTAATAGAAGAATTTGTCGAATTCGCGCAAAAGTATCTAAATATATATAAAAAACCCAAAAATATCAAGCATTGTCTAGATTAATTAATAGCTAAGCTGTGATACATAATTTCTCACAATTTTAATCAAAATGTCACAAACTATCATTAAAAAAATGTCAGAGAAAACTCTACCCCGAGACTGGTAAAATAATCTTTTGGTGACATTATTTCAATTTTTCTTATATAAACAGTCACAATTAGTTTCAATTTAAATATTACTTACCATTTTGATTATGAAAAAATAATTTCAAGTTTAAAAAAAATATATTCAAATTAATTCAAAGAGATAATGAATCTGAGTCTTATATCGAATTAGTCGTTTATAAATGAGTACAAAAAGTTTTTGTTTTTAAATAGAAGTATATTTAAAAAGTTTGGTTTTCGAATTTTAAATTTTTTTATATATATTTTCATAATGAAAATGGCTAATGGTGTCATGTTATTTTTATACCGACTTCTTAAATTTCTTATTTAATTTACCTGTCGATAAAATATATTACATAAATTCCAGAAACAGCAGCTGACCAGAAAAACATAGTTAAAATTTAACAGTGTGGCCCTATGGAAGAATTTACCGTATTTGCAAAAGAGCTGTCTAATTATTTTTTAAAAATGAACGATGTTAACTGAGTCCAACATGTATGATACAAATTCCAGGTTATATAATATAGCATTTTTATATCATAGTATAAATTTTGCGTCGTTTGAATTGTCTTTTTAGTTTTAGGTGTACTATGGTGCAGTTGTTATTTGTATATATATCATGCTAATTTTTTTAAATGGTCTCTATTGTATATAGTTAAGTTTAGTTTTTTATTCCATGACTCTTGTTGTACATATATTTTTTAATTTTTTCTACTGGTGAAAAATAGTTTCTTACAGAATATTTTTTTGTATTAAAAAAAAAATGTTTATATTTTGTTTAGTAATAAATTTGTTTGGGAAGAAAGGAAACATTTAACAATATTTTCATCAGCTTTCAATTTTCCGCTCATGGCCATAAATTTCTTAAGTACTGATAGCAGAAAAAACATTATTTTGTCTTTTCTTTTTAATTTGTTAAAGCTTGGGTAAGTTGAAATAACGAAGATAAATATTTTAATTTCAGTAGGATATTTTGATTGCAATCAAAATCGAATGCTAATTAAATGACAATTATTATATATCTATAAATAAAACTCTTATTTGTCTATCAGTACGTCGGAATTATGACGTCATTGGGCAACTATTGGAATGGAAAAGCTGACTGTAACTTTAAGCTGATTTTAATGTATTAGGTGATATTACAAAGTTATTTGGGCTTGTTTGATTCAATAATTGTTTTCCAACTTAAATACGGGAAGGTTATGGTCAAGGTATCCACAAGTAGATAGGGATCGCTGCATAAAACGATCAGTGCGTACTGAATGATTATATGTTAGTTATGCAAATGACGTGAGCCGGTTAATATAGAAGTAGAGAACAGCGCTGTATCTTATATATAAAATTCTTGTCACAATATTAGTTACCATACTCCTCCGATTTTTATGAAATTCCATATGCATGCATATTCAGTAGGTCTGAGAATCTGCTACTATATTTTTCATACGCCTGAATGATAAGGGTTGTCCACCCCTGACATTTATTTTTTTATTTTTTTGCTCATTTTTTAAAAAATAATATACACTTTAAAGTCTCTAGAAATAATTAATACACAATAATACAATTAATTTTAATATAAAACAATTTAAACAACGTATGCTGGTCAGCTCGTATAAAAGGCACATGTACAAAGGCACACGCACATGACGCGGATAAGCATTAATGCAAATAAGAAGCAAAAGTGCTCGTTGCATAACGATAAGAGTTGGTACAGACTTTGCTATCGATATACCGCTCATGAACTGCAAAAGCAACACAACTCAAAAAATCATTTTCAGATAGATGACTTTAAAGTTTTCAAAATGCACAAAAAATGCTTTAGTTTTCTTCATCAAACTGTTTAATATTGAATTATGAATTGCATTAATTACGGTATTGCTGCTGAAAAGAATGTTTATTTAACATCTACAACTATTCGTAGTAAAAAACACGTGTTTTTTAGTTGTGCCACTGTTTAAGCTAATGAGCGATATCTTGCTGTATAATAATAAGGGGTGACATACATGGCTTAAATAGTCTATTTCACATGAGATAGAGGCGTATAAGGGCTGCTTCACGAGTTATGTAATACCAGTGATAATATAGTGCCTAGCACTAAAAAATGTGGCGTAAATTAGAACATACAATAATAAGACCAAAATTCTTATAGTATACCACGAACAGTGTTAGTAAAGGTCAGTAATCGTAAGTTAATATTTAGGGTCGATGCGTACAAACAATATTAAAGTCGGTGCACCAGTAAGACACGGTATGCAATGGGGAATAATAATGTAGATGGTATTTAGAGGTTGCATATTAACCAAATGCATTGAAGTCTGTAAATGACGCAATATTTTTGGCACTTTTGATTAGCTGAACTGTTGATCAGTTCATTAAGAATCGTCTGTAATTGGTTTCCTTGATGTCAATCTATCGGTTGATTAAACAGCCGTTTTGTATTTTTTTTCTCTTAAGAACATTGTTGATTTTGCATAAAGAAGGAATATATTGAATAAATGAATCAAGTTTTTATATTTTGATTTATTCGGTTATATAAATATTATTACGGGTATTTCAAATGAAAAATTTATCGTTAAACACTAAGAAATTTTTGCACGGCACTTTTCGAATATTATCCAAGTGCATTGAATATAATTTTACCTTTTCTTCTGAATCATGTATTAAAGTAAAAATGCGATGTGATTATGGAAGTTAGAAAAGTATGACGTCTATTTTTTCAAAGTAAAAGACAAATACAAAGACAATTTTAATGGACGCTAGAAATCAAGCAGCAACAAATTCGCCTTATGAACAGAACACAGTCGTTCGCAAGCGCTAGCAGCAGGTCGTTCATCTCGCCCAGGAGCTCGCAGACTCTCGTATTAGGCGCGCCTCTAATAGTCCTGTACGCTTCCTTGACGAACTCCGCCATAGTACAGCAACATGAGCAGCAGTTGGAGCGGACAGACCACCCGAGTGACGCAAGCGAAGGGTTCTGCACGGGCGGCACTTTCGTATATTTACGACCCTTGCTTTTGCTACCGCAGGTTTTGGATTTGACGAAGCGACAGCTGGAGCACGGAGGCTGATCATGGTCGTCGAATTTGATGTCCTTGTTCTTTTTTGAGAATATCTATATTAAAAACAAGTGTGCTTTAAACCGCAGGCGGTGGCATAGCTAGGTAATTAAATTCCCTGAGGCAAAAAAATTATCAAAGATCGTTCCTGGTTGGTTTATTTATAAAAAATTTAAAATTTAGAAGAGTAAGATAGAATAGAGAAAGAGTAGAATAACCTATTTTCCTTTAAGCTCACTTTTGTTCTTCAATAACACTGACCTAGTTAGAAAGCCAGTATTTTTTTCAACTATTATATAACATACTGCATTACTCTTTCTCGATTTCTATGGTGTGTGCCGGACAGCCAACCATAGTTCATAAGCAAAACCTCTCACATGGAGTATAATTTTTAATAACTAGTATGTGAGATATTGATAAATACTATTTTAATGCAAAATTAGTATATACGTGATAATATAGTTTATAACGAATCATACTAGTCCGCATGCCTACGGTCGAAGCACCACTCGGATTCCCGCGTGTTTTAACGGATAAACCCTTTTAGGGAGAAGGGGGTGGATAATAATTCGCCCTTTACCAGCCGTGGGACGACAATCCGCTGCCAATGCCACTCAACATGGTACTAAAGTAACTGTATTTTGTGCCCCTTGTAAAAATCAATAGTATATAATCCAAGTGTATTTTCTCTTTTGGTTATTACCTACCTAGAATGAAGTAGATAAAATATGCCGTTATTCATCACTTCATATCATTTGAACCCGGTTCCATTGCATGCCTATAAACTAATTAATGTGATAATTATCTTTCAACGGAGAAAATCACCTTAATTCTCCAGCTGTCCACTGACGTCTCCATAGCAGATGATTAAGCTTTTCGTTATAATAAATTCATTTTCGGAAGATTTAGAAAAATTGTATTCAAAGAATCCTCTTGGACGTAACATAGACAATGTCAATTTTAGTTTTTAATATTTCTCAATTACTGCTATAGAGTATAGTGTGATTTATGGGATTATTGATTCTTTTTAATTGTCTGATTCAATTCTTAACTTTTACGGAAATGTATATTTGGTAATCCTTAGACAAGGAAAGAGGGAAGCCAGAAATTAGTCCCTCGCCTCTTTAAGTATTAAAAGGTAAAAAATCATTATACACGGAAATGTGACGAAGGCAAGTAATACCACATTACATGCGTTCGTCTCATATCCGCTTTAAGGCAATTATTAAAATCATTCTAAAATTATATAGAAAATATGTAGGTGTAACATTCCATTAGCTAAGATGATGGCTAAAGTAGGGTTTTGTTAGGTCACACGTTAGATCATGCACGTTCATTTAAAAGTAATTCATTTTAATATTCAATAAGAATGAAGAGGGTAGAAAATAAAACACCAAGGTTCCATAATAAACTTTCAAACAGCATATATTGTAGAAATAAAAAAATACGTTACAAATAAACTCTTCATTTTAAGCTAAAAAACTTAACCTAAAATAACCGGAGGAAATGAAAAGTCCGATCGTGAAACTAATAATTTATTTTTTCTTATATTTCATTACAAATACACAAAAAATTATTAGCAATATAATGCCGGTGTCATAATTTTAAAAATTTACGCTTTAATAATCATTTTCATATAAATACAGAACGAACAAGATATCTCTTCATGGATCGCATATTTTTCGAAATAACCTACGACGTAAACATAATTATCAATATAAAAAAATCAACTTGTCATTTTAACAACTCTAGATTAACTCTAGGTAATGTCAAATTGATAAGGCCCGCCGGATTTGGTCGGAAATATATAAAATTAATAATTTTTCATCGACGACGCTTTGAATAAGTGTTCACCGTACCGTGATCGTAGATCGACTGAGGCGGTAAAAATCTCAAATTCGACGTTATTTTATGTCACTACCGTCGATTACTAATATAAAAAGTATATCTTACACGTTGCTTATTTACCCAACGTTTGAAATACGTGTTAACTGTAGTGTAAGCGCGGATTGTCTGTGTTAAGCACCAACAGTATCATCAACCTGTTTTGCTACGATTTATTATAATCCAATATATCCGCTTTAGAATTGCAATTTGAATTAAATAAATGCAAATAGATGTCTGAAAACTTTTACCGTCCAAGGTAAAAGGCTGAATGAGTGAGGCGTCACATGAATATTTATTTATCCAAACTACCATCATTTATTCAAACGTTCTTGTTAATATTCGAATTTACAGTATTACTATTCAACATATTTTACGTGTTTACCTTACCGTAGCTGCCACACGACTGGAGTGAGGTGTCAATAAGATACTATTATCCAACTACCACCATTGAATTAATTATGGCTAGAATTTTTTGATTTTGAGATGTTTTGAGGTTCGCGTTTTAACAAGAAGTTTTGTGCTGTGATCTTTATCAAATGGGATAATCATCTTGTACATTTTGTCTGGCAACCGAGATTGGTTCTACCTAGTAGGGTATTCTATTACGTAACTTAGTTCGCAACGCGTGCTCACTGTTCGATCAAGGTAAAAGACATTCGACATCGCTATCAGTCACTGTCACATTGAGTTACTTTATTTCACAGTTTTAAGCTTAACTCGGTAGTGGTAAATGTTACATTCCAGGTATGTATGACTGATATGCTGTTATCCATAGTTGTATTAGTGATAAATTATAAATCCGCTGTATCTAAAGGCATCGGGCCTATATTAAAAACAAATTTAATTCAAATCCAAAATCATTAAGCTATCATTTGCATAAATGCAACATGGGAGAATGACTAAAAATACTAGAAAAATTTAAAATATCCATTAACAAAACGGGCCTTAGTATCTATAATAGTACTGTATTGATAAATCTATTCAACATGGCCGTCTGTCTATTGTAAACCAGGCGGATTGGGATAATATGGCTATAAACGAGGTAAAAATTCATTGAAATAAATGAAATTATATAATTTATTATACATTCCCCAACAGTTTCACATTTACATCTACATAGAACGGCTTACTGATAATATACTTCTTAAAACCACGTCAGATTGGGTCAGACTCTTAAGATTTTTAGAATAAGACCCATTGTCACTGACTAGGCATGGTCTTACAATTCATCGCACATATTTTAAAAATTGCGTTAATTGCGTGTTGATTTTAAATTGGCTTTTAAGTAAAATCTACAATATTATTCTAGATTTTTACGAAAGATTGCAGTATTTTCTATCGACTGATAGATACTCGGTGGATACTCATATGTTCGTTTTGCGTTCTGTGATTCAGGAACTGTGAACATTCTTGTTTATCCAACTTATGCAGGCCCCTGGATTCTAATAAAAATAGTCCAATTATTTGATAGAATGTTTTTCAACACTAAACCTTGCAATTAAGTCCTCGTATCGCATAAAAGACTAAAAGTGTGTAAGTTGTTAATAGCTAAAAATGGAATATTCTTAAGATTTTTAGCCGATAAAATCCGGACAAGATTCGAACATTTGTAAGTAAATGAAAATGTGTGAAAAAACTTAATTCATTGCTATCTCGTGAAATCGTCATTTATTGAAATAACTTATTATTATTATTTAAATAATGTATTGTCATGTCATTTTACGTATCTCTACAATCATGTCTAAATTTTAAGTCTGTAGTTTTACAAACGCGATATTTGATTAAACATGACGGCCATTTTGAATTGATATTACGTTCCTACAACATCGAAATAAAAGAAAATAATAAAAATAAGTTATAAAATCTACAATAATGTAGGCTAGCCAATAAATTCTTAACATTACATCGATAGTGCTATATATTATATTTAAATTTTTAATAATAATCCCCCGGGATGCAGCCGCGTTATCTAAAAATTTTCTGTGCTCCAAAATGGCGGCCGTCCCGGATAAAATATTCAATTAATATTTAAAAAGCACGAATGGCGCGGGTCGCCCCAACATGGAAAGCATTACATGCCGTATCTTTATTTTATAAAAAATACAATTACATAATGCACCAAACACCGTCCATTTGCTCCGAACGGAAATGTTGCCAAAAATACAATCATAAGATATTTTTGAGCATTGTTTTTCACTTTTTAATTTGTTGGTATTTTTTATTAAATTAAAATAATAATTGTGACATTATGGTAATTTCAAAATGGTATAATATATATATAAAACAACTTAAAAGCAAAAAAGGAACTTTATAATCCAATAAATGAATCCTAGATTAAAAATAAAAACAAAAAAAGGCTGTCTAGTATATAGAGTTAAAGAGTAAAATGTTCAATAAAACTATCTAAAAAGGTTATCAAAATTTAACATGTTTATAATACTTTTAATAATATTTTTGAAATATTTTGTGGGCTATATACAGTTTCCTTTCTTATCTCAAAGTTAAAAAAAAAGTTTTCCTAAGCATAAATATTAATGTTTTTTATTGGGTCCTCTTTACTTTGATTTATTTTTTTACCTTACAACACTATTGTGTATTTCAGGCAATATATTTTTTGAGTAAAATTAAAATTGTTATAAAGACTTCTAAGTTCTAGTCATAAATAATAATGTCAATCTGTTAAAAAAATCAATGATATTTCATTGACTTGTACATAAAAACGCAACATTCCCGTTCAAAACTGTCGGACAAGCCGGAAACTACATTTAAAAAAAACAATAAAAATATCAACATTTCATAAGACGCTTGGCAAGTCATAAGATGAAAGAGCATTTTTCGTAATCGTCAAATAAATATGTCTGCGATCTACCTTACTAACTCTAAATACTCAGCACCGAGTGCTTAGAACTAAGCGCCCGGGAGCCGAGCGGTTGCTCGAGCGGTTTGAGCGCCATCTGTCGGGGAATTGGCAACATTAAACGCCAAGGTGGGTCACGTGTGTTGTCACGTACTTTATATTCAAGCGGCAAAGAGCAAATTGCAATAATTTTGTAACTCTTAAAATTACTTTTGAAAGCGAGATGGCAGTGAAGTTTTTGAGTTATATCTGTGGACAAATAAAATTATATACTTTATCGTTTATTACTGTTGTAAAAAATTAGAGATTAATTTAAGTTTTCTTGATATACTGATGATCAAAACCACGGCCGCAAGTACTCGCAGATAGGGCATGTGTTATCTAAGGAGTGATCAAGCCTCAAGAAATCCTTGGAAGTCCTTCCCCAAAGAATATTTCCATTTATCATTTATAACCTCAAATATCGCTCGGCCGATGATAAACTGTAAAAGCAGTTATCGCTAACAGCATATTATCGATACAAAACTAAAATGCCCAGACAAAATTAAAAACGAGATTCAATCCTTTTTACTATTCCACCTGACTTAGAATGGTGATAATTTATAATATCGCAAATTACATTTGTGAAAAGTTAAAAAAAGATTCTCACCTTTAATCTACATAATATGGTATACACAATCTCTGCTACATGTATACAGGTAGCGTAAGGAATGACCAGTCACAAGACACTCGCAACAAAAAAAAAAATCTCTGTCCTCATTGAGAAGCACTGCATATCATTAAGAAAATAACTTTCTCTCTCTAAAAGAAAATATTCAAGTGGTATTGGCTCACTTGTGATACACAGTGAACACATCACCTCTAGGCGGGCTGCGGCGCGCTGGACTTTTCCTTCTTTTTCTCCTTCTTCTTCTTGAGGAATGAGGGCGTTCGGAGGCCCTTCTTTTTCTTCTTGTCCTTCTTGGGGGAGTCCTCCGTCGACACCTCCTTGGATGGGGAGCCCTGCGAGAGAAAGGAGTAATTTAAAGTTAAAGTGTTTATTTGTAATTCTTCCACAACTAAATGGATTGATATGATATTTGGTATAGAGATCATTAAAACACTGTTTTTGGAGTCCCCGTAGACCAAGATGCATATAGCCGTTAGTACGGCAATATAATCATCATCCCTCTTAGCCTACTCTAAGTGGGCTCGGCACAACATATTACAAACACGTTGTCACATGATTTGGCTACCTGATGTCAACTTACCTTAATCGTATGTTACGACCCCTCGGTAAGAAATTAGCGTGGTCTGTTCTACTCAGCCGAATACCGCAAGGCATTAGTACGGAAAAATGTGAACAATTATAAATGTATCGCATTGAGAAATGAACTGCTTAGCGTATCTGCGCGCTATAGCTTAACATTGCACGATCGACACCATATAGAAAAAAGGCAAATTATATAATAAGATTTGTTAAAGTTTTATGTAGTGAATAATACATATTATACTATTCGAACCTCTTTACTGCTGTGCGAGAAAGTACTCTGATGTGCGTCAGAGTGGTCCCCGTTGACAGTGTGCTCGCCTGGAACCCATAGAATGAGTTATAAATATTGCTTAATGGCCTCTGAAGTGTATTATCACTTGCCCAAAGGAGGCCCCGGGTGCAATTATCAAATAGGTCAATTAAAACTTTTACCGATATAAAACATGCTGCGTACTAAAATGTATTTATTACACAACTTTTGGGCAAGAAAATTTCTCCTTGCGAGAATTCCCAGAACGATTACCAACTGGGTAAAAAAAGGTATATCATCGAAATAAATTACTTAGTAACGGCTCCATTACTTCTGTGAGCATAGCTATGTTTTTCTGGATTTGATTGCCGAGTTGATCAATAAATAAAATTACTGGTAAAATAGCGGTTTTAGTATTTACATCTATAAATAGTAAGTAATAAGTAGTAGTAGTTTATGAGACTAAAGTGACTTATCTTAGTCTAGAGTCACGAACAGGGCAAAAATGGACTTAATAACCATTCTGTCGCTTACACTGAGCCAATAAAAGTATCCTAGGTGTTCTGCTTGCCGTTAATAAAGCAGACATTAGGGTCTTAGTCTAGGGATTTCTCATTATTATCGACAAAACCTGATATTAAAACAAATGTAGGTCAATATTTTGGAAACCATAATATATCAATATTCAATAACAAAATATTTTTTGTTGAAGTTAACTTGTTGGTAAGTGCTTTTGAACCGTCAACTCTACTGAGTTGACGACTGTGTGACTAATAACCTTTTGATCTAACCGGTAATCAAAATCCAGAATGTGAAGGGGAAACCATATCCCAAGAAATCTCGTGAGACACGCCGATTTCTTAATGTTCTTGGCGGCTCTTAAGGATGATTAAGAATATAAACAAACAAATTAAAGCAAGCAATACTCACCCCTATTAGATATCAAGACGTAGCCACGCTCCCGAAACCAGCCGATAGCTAAGCATGCATATGCAAGACAAAAGGAGGTTCTTTACGAGAAAAAGTGTCATTTAATGAACGCTTACGCGTTAACGCTTTGATGTAACTATCGGCAAAGCGATATTACTTATTGAGCATTTTTTGACGTGAAGAATATGAACCAGAGAGATTAACCAATACTAAATATATTTAAATACATTCAGCTTCTTTTGTTTTGATTGATGGGCGCCCGTTAGAGACTTAGGACCCTCTAAGGAATAATTTAGGTGAAAGGTTTTGTTTGAATGTTTCACTTATGTGAACGGTCGATCTTTATTGGGTCTTTCAATGCGCGCGTTTAAATATCTATATATATTTAAAAATTTAGGGTTCGCAAATTGACAAATTGAAGACAAAGATTGAATGAACACATACTGAATATAGATCACGAAGGCTACAGGCTAAGGCATATAATCTCACAAGGTTTCATCCCATAAGTGGCAACAATAAGCAAATAGGAAAACATACTGTGTTTGAAGATTTTGGTTAAAAACACAAAGTATTATATAAAATGATCTCTTGCGAACAATTTTCTCGATGGTTTCCACATGGGATTAAACTAGCACCTTAAATTACTTGACGATACGGGATTGCCCATAACTAGTCACACCCGATTAAATAATAAATAAATTTTAAAAGAATTATGAGAAAATTAAATTTTATCAAAAAAATACTCAATAATAGTAAATTTAATTTTTCTTTAAAACAAAAAACTCCTTTCATTTGCATATAAAAATTGTTAATATAAAAGTTAAACAAAAAAGCTCATTCACGTGCTAGGAAAACATAAACGTGTATGGATCAGGTTTAAGATATAAGTTAGTTTGTTCGTATCTCTCAAAGAAATTCAGAATTATATTTATTTACAAAAAGCTGAAAGAAACAAACACTATAAAACTGAGAAAACACAGAATATTAAAATTAGTAATTCAATAGAATAATACTTAGAATATTAACAGAATAGATACTAACTTAAAAGTTAATGAAGTCAATACAGATTTTTTTAGACTTCCAGGAGGAAATAATAAAGTGAGGTTAAAATAAATAACGCAAATTAAACACTATATTAATATAATTAAAACATTAAGCGCACAAACAAGTATCACAACACAGAACAATAGAGGTTAAAAAAATAAAATACATGCTTACATACATTTGAACCATGAAGTGACAAAAACTTGCCAGACCTACATTTTGGTACGGGTTCTTTCACCGTTATAGTCGATAACTTTTACATAGAAATAAATATCGTTAACTATTATCATTAAATTACATTAAACAAACAGTAAAGTGCAGTTAGTACGATCTTCGTGTGTGCCAAAATTGGCCAAAATATTGAAGTCCGTGTCACTTCACTCATTGATCGTCGCTTGAAGCAAAAATAGGTGCACGCTAGGCATAACATAGCTTAGCAACATCAGTGAGATTATTAACAAAATTAGCGTAGGCGGCAGGATGCAAAAACAAATTATAATTAATAATGATTTAAGTTACCACGTTATAATTTGATACATGCTAAATGGTTATTCATGATCAAGTGCGTAGCCAGAACTCTATACAAAGGGGGGCAGAAAATCCTAGACTATATTGTTTTAGTAGATTTTATATAATATATCGTGTTAATTAGGGGTTTTTAACGTATTAGTATGTCTTATTAGTAGTTGAAGAGGGCGTAAAAAAAGTGAAAACCAGAAACAGCTTTATTATTTTTGATATTAAAAATTTTGAAATTTGAATTGATGAGGTACATAATAGGTCTTATACCAGCCTTATAAAGTGTTACTATGTTGCGAGTTATCACTTTCCTAGTATTACAGTTTCCTATTCTTATTATTCAAAGTCAATTCGTTAAAAGCCTAAAGGTTAATCCATTGCAACAAAAATATTTCAAAAATCAACCATTTTTAATTAAAAAGATGAAGTAATATGCAAAATTAAAATATAATATTTAATAGAGAGTATAAATTTACAAGACAGTAAAATAATTCTACCGTGTAACAAGTAGAAAAAAATAATACGACTGGAAGCAGAAATTCTGCAATTAAGTGGTTTAGAGTACAAGTGTGTCATTAATAATGCACCTATTGAGGTACACGAGTGGAAATTATCAGTTTCTATCGTTGATGATATCATGTCAAATTAGTAACATATTAGATTGTGAAATGAAATATCTTCCCGATTGACGTTTGTAGGTGATTGTAGAAACGTTTAAATTTGATATAAAATGATTCTAAAGTCTACAAACAACCTTTTTCCTAAATGCTGAACTATTCACTGGCTTCCAAATTTGGGTTTATAAAAATTACATTCTGGATAATTATCAAAATGCTTTTAATATATTTAATTGTTATTTATGCTATCCAAGTCGTACATCAATCCCTGCAAGGAATTAGCGAAATAAAATCTATAAACTATTTTCAAATTTAACTTTTTCCAAATCGCTTAAATCGAAACTGTTAGAAAGTCTAAATTTTGATATAATCTTATAAAATATAGTTTGCTCGAAAGGTGGCCATGAAGAATACATCCGCTTTTTCGAGGGTACAACTCTTGAATCAAAAAGCAAACGCTCGTCGATATTGCTATCAACCACGTTCAACTCGATACTTGATTTACAAGTATCATAAAAGGAACCAGTATTAGTGATCGTTTCAATTCCCTTTGTAATATAATCTTCATTCAATAGGACACTCGATCGACGTTTCTCTTTTGTAGTATCAACATTAAAATTATCGTCATACTCGTTGGAGTTCCTAGTACCATTTTTATCGAAGTCAACTACAAGAAAACTGGGCAGTAGGTTGTCTACATGTTTATTTACCGTTCTCCGCCTCGATTGTTGGATTTGCTCTAGGTTGTCGTCAAAAGATAACCAGTATTTAATTCCACCGCTGTGTACAATTTGGGACATACTAAGCACATTCGCTTTCTTAACAAACGGTGAACCCAATAACGTATCATCCTTTTGGTATAAAACACTTAAGTCTTCACCGATAAATGAATCTTTCGTATGTTTTATTGGAGAGACATTGCATTTAAATCCAGCTCTTTGTGGAGAAGATGATCTAGCGCAAAATCCATCAGTTTCAACAAATGCAGTATTCATACACTCTTTTTCTAAAGTGAAAGTATCGTTGAATGAATTTATTTTATATGAATAGTCTTGCTCGTCATATACCCTAAAAGATTTCTCTAACAAACCACATACGATGCCAGCAGCAATTTCTGTGCTGTTGTCGTCGAATTGGTTGCAACAGTCAGTTTTTTTGAGTTGTTCTAATTCAGTACACATAGAATAATAAGTAAAGGAATCACTTTCTTCTACCTGCATAATATCTAGCTCATCTATGGTTACTGCATTAGAATGAAAAGATTCATTAACTTTATTTATGTATATATCTTTAAGTTCTATAGAATTACTTTCATTTATTTGAACTGTGAGATTGGTGAAACTGGAGTTAAAACCTAGCCATTTAGGTAAAGTTGTAAACAGTATATCTTCGCAATCGACAACAGTAATGACCGTTTTGGACTTTTTTTGTTTGTTGTGCTTCTCTTTACTAACACAACAGTAAACTGCTTTGTCAAATATATAGTAAAGAATAGCCTCCACAACTGTGCATGAATCATTAGTAAAAGAATCACTGGTTTCAGTTAAGACAGTTTCATTTAAATTTCGTCTAAGATTCTGGACCATGTGTGTTATAGAAAAACTTTCTGTCAACTCAGTTTCACTATCATCCAACGCTTCACCTTTTTGTGAAATAGTTTTGATATTATTAGCAAGCGAGTAGAGTTTTTTTGGGTACATTTCATTGTCTTCAATTTTAGATTCAAATTCATTTAAAATTGAGGTAACAATATCTGCAATTATTTCATATTTTTCAAACTCAACCGTGGAATCAAAACTTAGAGTACCTTTTTCTGAACTAGTTATACTTGAAGAATTCAATTTATTTACATTATCATTTAGTTTGTGAGATTCCACTTTAAAATTACTAGCATTAGCAGAAGCTGAATTTGCGCTTCCATTAGTGTTTAGCATTTCATGCTCGTCCCAAACTTTAATACATCTACCATCATTTAAAACTGATCCAACTTCACCGATTACAACATTATATTTCTTATAATCAAGTTTACTGTTATCAACAGAAGAATCTTCGTATGAACTCTTAGATTCCTCGAGAATCGGTTCTAGAATATTTTGTTTAAGTAGTTCAAACGTTTTTAAAGATAACTTTTTAGGACTTATGTCTTTCCTATTGTAATCTTCACAATAAAAATCAATTGGTACTGAATAATCTCTAATGTCCTTTTCCACAAGATCCTTAACTGGACTTTCATATATGGCTTGCACAAAATCCATTTCATCTGTAAAACTGTGATATTCACCTTCTACTGATTCAATGGTCACATTTAATTCTTTTGAATCGTCAATAATTGCTACATTAGCTCTGTAAATATTACCGTCATCATCATTATGTATTTTTTTAATCTCTTTATCTGGATTTTTTTGTGTTTCCACTTTTTTTTTATCTATTAACATCGCACAAGTAATTTCATAGTTGTCGTTTGCTTTCCTTATACATTGATCTTTATTAGTCAGTTTTTCAGTCTGATTCAATGAGAAACTGTTTCCTATTTCTCCAAAATAATTATCCTCATTAAACTCTTGACTATCAACAAATTCCTGAATTGGAGCGTTATACACAGACACCACGGTTTCTTTAATTTTAACAATATCTACGTTTAACTCCTTTTTATTTGTGCTTTTTTCTGGAAAATAATCCAGTGGCAAATATACATTATTAATACAATTCTCTGTCCTTGATTCTTTCGAATATGAGCCAATTATAGAGCCACAAGAGTTACACCTAGGAACATGATAATGCAATGGATCAGGATCACTAAGGTATGAATTAATAAAACCACTGTGAGACCTAGTTCTGTATAATTTAGCAGAATTTTTAACTTTTTTCCTTGGCAGGGATCGCGTACGTAATGGGTAGTCGAATTTGCACCGATCAGTGTCAATAGAAGGTATAGAATACAGGCTCGATAGGCTACTACCACTACCAGCTTTGCATAACGCGACTGTATAATCGTTTGGATTAATTAATTTATTGTTCAAGTTGACTTTACACTTGGGATCTTTTTCTAGTTCGTATTTTTGCACAACGTTATCGAAATTAGGATTACGTGAATATCTGTGAAGGGAGCGCTTGTGGGATGATAAAGCTTCGCTTGGATTAACTTCTTGGTCAAATTTACCTGTTAGTAAAGGATTAGTCACCATTAGTTAGAAATTAAAATTTCTCTTTTTTTATATAATTAATTACCTTATTCGTTTGAATGAGTGGACCATGCAAAACTAACGGTTAGGAAAATCAAACCCCGTCTTACAACTATTATGTACACATCTATATTTCTATTTATTTATTTTCAAAGATGGACCATCTTTGAAAATTTCTACATTCTGATTCTTAAACAACAACAACAATGGAATAAAGTTATATTACTTTAAATATGCTTAACTTCAGCTCTAAAAAATATTTAAAGCTATTTAATTTTATTTCGGCTTTATAACCTGTCCTATTCATAAACTATTATGATCATTGCATCAAACAAAATCCTATAAAGGAACCTTTATTACAAAGTGCAGAAAGATTTTTATATTTAGAATACTCTGGATATTTTCTGGAATAGTCGTCAAAGTTAATTTTGAACAAAATGAGCTTTTGAGCGCTGGACAATCATTAAATTAACTTTAACTTTTAGCTAGATGAATAATGGTCATTACCGCCTAAACAATAAAACATGTCTGTTTTATTGAAACACACAACACATTGAAGCCTGAAAATGTATTAGCCCAAACATTTATCTATAAAAAGTGAATGACGAACAAAGAAGTGACACTGCCTTATTTCAAACGACAATACAAATTACAACAACTGATTTATAGAACATGTAAAACACAACTGTCTTTCTCACACTCTCTTGGCCTTACTGAGATTAATAGTTTCTATCATTCTCTTATACTTCCAATCTATTCACAAACTCTTGAAATATATTTACTATCAGCACTTTCACATCACTGTCAATCCTCCTATTCTTTTCAAATATATTTCATGAACATATTTTATAAACACTTTTATTAATCACTAATAAGTTACATTTTATAATTTGCAAGTTGATTGATTAGAAAAAGTATTTTAATTTGGAGATTTTGGAGATCTTTATAACTTTAAAACAATAGTCTAACTTTAAAAGCAACGCTACGAATATTCAAAAGAATCTAAGAGCTGATTGATTGATACATCCGGATGCGAGCTGAATCTCGTTTTAGTTACACAGTTGCTCTTGTGTTGGATTTTTATTAATCATATCATTGATCCTTAATCTTTTAATTTAATCTAATTTAATCTAATTTTGACACTTTTCAACAACATTTTCGATGTTTTAACGTCGAATAAATAACGTTGACATTTTGGGTATCAATATATCTCTGTCATTACTACGAAAACTCTCAATGTAGTCTTTTTCTAAGATCTCTTGCATTTCGACATAGTTTCCCGCAAGCATATTATATATCTGCATGATTATTTTCACAATTTTCATAACTATCTTATCTCATTTTTACACTCTTTATATCATCCATCTCTTTCGTTCGTACTATAACTGTCGCTTCCACGCCGGCTCTGTCTCACCTTTCCCCACAGTTCCTTGCACCGCAGTATATTGGGTGCGAACCACAACCGGCCCTTGCACTGGAATCGAAGTTGATCCAGACGGTACCGACGACGTGGAATCCAGGAACACTTCGTCGTCGGACAGTAGATTTGGGTCGCGTTGTGTATCATTATACAATCCAATTTTGGGGTTAGAATCAGCTACGAGAAATCAAATTGGCCAATGATTTATGTACTTAAAAAGGAAATGTTTGTAGATATTTCGACACACAAAATGTTCAACACTTGAAGTGTCCATCCGTAGTAAAAAAAATGTTATTAAATTTTATTCTGTATTCAAGCCGTTAGTCGCACGTGGTCAAAATAAGAAGATAAAAACGTGCTATTTATTCATGCCATGTGCATAAAAGTTGACACTCACTTTAAGGTAATTTAAGAATATATGTTTCACTTTTAAATTATGTTTATTTGACAAAAAATAATTTCCATAACGAGGAAAACCTCAAAAGTGGGTATCAAATATTATAAGTAATCAGTGGAACAATAAAGTTATTTTACATATATGTTAAAATATTATAGCACTTCAGTATCAAAATATTTTATCATTCTTATAAATTTTTAGGAGAGATATTATCAATAAGTGATTCAGTGCGCTTTATTTAACATTCTATAAAGTCTTGATAGATACATATTTTAACTACTAAACATAGTAGTTAAAATATAAATAAACATATTTATTGTTTTCACTGTGTGCTAATTATGGGAAAAGTGCAATGTAAGTATGTCGGTGTGCACCACAACACCATCCAAAACTAACCTCTGGTCCGGTCGGCGTGGTCACGCTCGGCATTCAAGAAGTCAGTGGTGTCCACTAGGAAGGAAAAATATAAAGTTTCGTGCAAAAACAAATATAGAAATAAGAGATAATCTACACATTTTTAAAGGAACGTCAGACAAAAAATATTTCAAATGCGATTAGTGGATAGGAATACAAATGAACACGGATTTTTTTTCTACTGCTAAAATTTATCGGTGGGCTAATGTAATTAGTTTAAGGATCCATTATAACACAAATAGGTTTACTTTTTCAGATAAATGTAAAATATTTAAATATATGTGAGATTACACACACTTACACACACGGTCGTCCATCCCCAAAGTAAGTAACTTAATACTTGTGTACTGGTAGATATACTACATATTTAATTTTAAATACATACTTAAATAAAAATATACACCCAGGCTCGAAGAACCAACAAATTGTTTAAAGAAAATGTTGCCCTCGGCGGGAATCGAACCCGCGACCCGCGGAGCTGAAGGCAGGGCCACTACCCATTGCGCCAATGGGCCAGCTGTAGAACAGAGTATGTACCTCAAAAATCTTATAATTAATTTAAATATTGACTGATGCTTGATACTGATTTGTTATTATTTTTAGGGGCGCTTAATATTAATTAATAATTATTCTTACATTTCTTGACTAATTCACCCATACATTAATTTATATCTCATTCATTATACACCATCTATGTATGCATAACCTGCAGATACTTTTACTTATTGATTTATCAAAATTGATCCTTACCCCTTTGCAATGGAATCGATTGGTTTAAATTTAGTGTAAATATATATATAATTTTTTATTTAAAATGTTTTATATGTTAAAATAGTTTAGTTTAGTTTAGTAAATAATTTAATTTAGTAAAAATGTTTCATCAAAATACATTTACTTTTACATATATTTACTATACATAGGTACACGGATACTAAAATTAAGTTTTGCAATCTTAACTTTCATAAATATTATAGATAGCGTAGTTCGCTGAATTGAGTTTTCTTACGAGAGCTATGTGTAAGCTTCTTTAAAGTTTTAAAACTTAATTATAACAGTCAACAAATTTATTTATTTATTCATACATTAATAGTTTTTCATTGCAACATGTTTATATTTCTCTTTTTAGTATATGAACAAGTTTTGGTAAGCAACTTCATTACAAATTTGATAAATATGTATACATTTTTGTTTATAATCGTGTTGTGAACTTTTTGTGTGTCTAATAAAATAAAATAGAATAAAAATAAAATAATATTATTAATTTAATAATTTTTACACAAAACGAGAAGGCATCTTTATTAAAAGAACCATGTATAATCGAGATGGTTCAAAATTACATTAGCCAACCAATTCTTTAAGTATAATCCGGTACATTTCAAAGTCTGGCAATATATGAACAACTAAAAATCTATATACATGCCAAGAGAGTAGCTAGAACCACTAAAAACTAGCATCCAATACCTTTAAGGTAGCAAAAAACTGCTTTTGAAATTCAAAATAGGAAAACATGCCTAAATAAAAAGAATCAACGACACTAAAGTTTCCTCATGAGTTTTGTTTGAAAGTACTGTTTTATCATTATTTAAGATAAATAGTAAAATATAAATATAACAGAAAAAAACTAGTTTTTTATAATTTGTGTGTGATATTTCATCGTTATCATTGATTTGGCTACTAACCGGCCAATATTAGAATGATGTAGCAATAAATATTTACGACTTTGTGTATGGCGAAAGGATTGTTTAATGTCGTCGACTCGATCAAGTTGAAATAAATTATCAACTACTAATATATACATGATATTTAACAATTTAAAATTAAAAACGAACACCACTCACCATCACTCAAGACGACTTCCGGCTGGCTGCGCACCGGAACTTGCTTCGTCTCTATCCGCAGCACACGTTGTTCTGAAAAACATTAATTTACTAGTTGAATAATTAGTCTTGGAGATATTTAGTCGGCATATGAAGACATATACAACAAGTTTAAAAATGACTAGAATACCTTAGCACAAGTTTAGAAAATATCATATAGCCTTCTAAATAGGTACACGTTATTTTGAAAATAAAAAAAAATACTGCAGTCAGTTACACCCCAGACTGCAGAGTGCAAAATAATATTGCTTTAATCCGCGATAAAGTAAATAATATATATAATACTAGATGTTAAGAGTGGACTATTCGTTTGCATACCTGATGCATGCAGGGTTCTAAAAAACTCATGCACTACAAAGCTTCACCACCACAATACACAAGCATTTCGCCCTATCCGAAGAATAAAGTCACATGTCCTATGTATAAGCATAGGAAATGTGACTTTATTCTTCGCATAGGGCGACTTGATATCGGGCACCTTAAAATGCCGATGTGAATCGATGATGTAATGTGTGTCGCATAATTTGCGAGAAAATGAATTAGACATCGAGATCTCTCTTTCAATCGAAGTTGCAATTGAACTTCTCGTTTAAACCCGTTAACATTTCCTGCATTAACCTACATACATTCTCCTGCCCTTATCCCACTCTAAGTGGGGTCGGCGCAACATGTTACAACATGTTGTTACATGATTTCGCAACTTACCTTAGTCGCCTCTTACGACACCTCGGTAAGAAATTTCCTGCATTAACCTAATAGTTTGTTATTGCTAATTCCGCTCAGTGCTGATTGAGAAAGGAAGAAACAAAACGCAAGAACAACTGCATTCATTCAACAAATATATTTTGTTCATATTTGTCCAAACTATTGCTGATGGTGACCACTCACCATCTCTAGACTCATCTTCGGTGTCAGATGGCGCGGTATTAGGCGATGTCACCTGTGCGGCACTGATCGCCTCTGATTCAGATATATCAGTATCATCTGTGAAAAAAAATATTTTAGAGGTTGTAACAAACCAATACAACGTGTGCACTGTTTCTAGAGTGCACACGGACACTAGCAAGCGGGAGTTTCTTTACACCAGCCAGTTTAGTATACAACGGTGGGTGCGGCGAAGATACAGGGTTGAGACTCGCTCTCCACGTTTCACACCCGGCGATGCTTCTGCGCTCGCCCGTCCTCCCGGTGACGTTGTCAAAGCCTTCAAGGCTAACAGCATTAGTTAGTGTCCGAAAAAAAAAAGAAAATACAGGGCAGTCGATCGCTAGACAAGATCGCTAGGCAGCAAGTACGATAGCCCCGCAGTCCACTCTGTTGTGCTTGGAACCACTCATAAGTCACGTATATATAATATTTAATGTAATCTGTCGACTGCCCTCTGTAACTTGTTTGTGAAACTGGAATAAAGTAAGTAGGTCTCAAACGTCAATGCTGTCTTCTCACCTGGCACCACCATAAGGTTTTTATATTTTGCAATCAAATACTCAACAACTTTTCAGTCACTGTCAAATTTGTATAAAAAAATACATTGTAAATATAAACAAATATTTACAATGTATTATCATTTTTGTTTAATATGGTCCTTTGAGCCGGATATTTTTGCTACTTTGGAATCCTATTTAATCCAAATCTTCGATTATTTGCAGCTCGACTTACACTCATGCGGTCGCTGTTTCCGTTCTACAATTCGGCGGTACTCGTCGATATCGGTGTCAGTGACGTGGTCGAAGGGGTTGCGAGCGTAGGGCGCGCTGTATACCGTTGCATTGTGTTGATACCCGCGCTGAATTATACCCTTCGAAGCTGCACCCATGAGCACCTATAAGTATGATATAATTTAGTAAAATTATAGTACATTTCTGCAGTGGCGTATCGGGCTGAGCAGAATACGCTGCCCTCATATCTTACCAAAGTGTCGTATAAGGCGACAAAGGTAAGTTGAAGTTAGGCGGGCGACCGGTCCTAAAATAACTAGCCAAATCAACTAACATATATTTGAAACACGATGTGCCGACCCCATTTAGAGTGGGGTAAGAGCAGGAGAATGATGGTATAGTAAATTTATAAAATGGTGGTCTACTGAAATACTAAATCATTGTTGTACTTTTGTAAGCACAAAAGCGGGATCTTTAAAATTATGTTGGTTTTTATATGTTCTTACATACATATACTGCTTTACAAAACTGCACATTCTTCTCAACATAAAATATATTGCTATAAATTTCGAAGCCATAAAAAATCAATATTATCTTAAACCCAAGGAAATAAAGCGGTTAAAAATTGAAAAAAATTACGTACTGTGAAAAGTGCCAACTTTCCCAACAGGCATGACTTTTCCCCAAGGATAGGTCATAAGCAAATCTATTTTGTTTATGAACTTTACATCTGCTAATAAAGAAATTTGCTTATAACTTAACCCATAGGCAAGGTTACGCTTATTGTGGCAAAGTTGGCATGTTCTGCAGTATATAATCCATATTAATTATATACATGCTACACTCTGTTACGCTGCGGCTATTCCGCTGGACCAATATTGTTGATATTTAGCACAATTAAAGCTTATAAACCTGGGTAATATATAGTATAGAATTTCCCCTTTTTCCTTGAGGAACAAGAAAAAAGTACATACTGGAGTACTTACAAAAGTACATACTGGATACACTAAGTCGAAGCGAATGAAGTCAAGGTTACCACTAATCTTTTATAATATAAAAGTTTACTAACCACATGGTCCCCGGTGTGGGTGTTGACCGCGTCCTCCCCTACCAGCTTGGAGGCTTCATCCCAGGTTACACCCTCAAGAATATGGGACTGTGGCCCGGCGCTAATCTTGTCAGCACGACGGTTCTCCTTTATCTGTTAAAATTTAACTCGAAAGCTTGAAATTACTATTGTTGACATATTATTGTGTGTATTATTTTCAAATCATGTTCATTTTGAATAAGGAAACTTTAGTACATGTTTATAACCAACCTTATCCGCCCGACTATTAATAATAATCTTGACCATTAGGGTAGCTCTCGCCACTGAGCAAAAATTTAGAATAATCTTCAACTACTGTAATTATTTTTTGTTAGCTTTTAGTCAGTACTGCAATTACCCACCCATTTATCAAATGTATGTAAGTGTAACGTTAACTACCATAGATAAGAAATATTTACAAAGGAACCTACGTCTAAGGGTTCAAACTTATCTCATTGTTTGAGCCATTTAAAATAAAAAAGAAACAAAAAGGGATAGCCAAACCGCAAACCAATGATAGCGACTATATGTTCAACATTTGACATTTGAAGTGACGCCGATCATTACCTAACAAAAAAAAATAGAAATTTGAGAAAAAAAACAATCATACCTGTTGCTGCAACTGCTTAAATTCTTTAGGGTTGGTGTTTTTAGGCACAAATTGGAGGGTGTCAATCTTCACAGGCGTACTGGAGTGAGCCGGCGAACCATCTTGTACCCACTGTTTTGCACCATCCATTCATTTTGTTCATTTTGTTCATACCGAACATCGCAGTATTTTGTTTTCCGATTTATTTATCCGCGCCGAAGACACGTGAAGGGGAAAAGAGAAGAATTTAATTAGTGAAAATGTTGCCATAATTTTAAAGCGAGGAAAGAGGTTAGTAAAGGTTAAGGTGCGCGTGAAGGTGAAACATGAGATCAGTGCATATACAAAAAGCGCATACTTCCTGGTAGAAATTCATCGAGAATGTACAGCGTAAGTTGTTTACGAAAAGAAATTTATTTCCCATGCAAAGCTTTTTTTTAAACCATTTTATCGCGAGCCAATGCTAATTAAAGCTGCATACTGTTTTTTTAAATCGCTTAATTCACGTCTTTGACGGCCACTTTTCGTGTAAAAAAAAAGTTTTATGAATACTGAAATTAAGGGTTGCGATAAGGAAAAAATAAAATGAAAGGTGCAGGGAAAGAGGATGTTACATGGCAACATTTCGACCAATATCTCTTTAGCCCTACACTGTACAAACTCGATGTTATCGGATAAAATTTTTGTTTTGTTTTCCGATAGTTTAATTAAATTCAAAACTTTATCCACATCACCAGGGTTATGAAATGCTGTTGAATTTGTAAGAAGCTGTTATTTTACTAATGTTAATGGGGAAACGATAAATAAACCTGTAAAGTACCTTGCTATCCAAAAATTTATATCTTTCTGTAAGCCTATGTATGATTCTTAAATATTAACCTTATTCTATGTTATTTTTTGATAAACTATGTATGCTACTTTTTTTAATTACCTACACAACAAGACTTTGTTAAAGGATTTGATTAAACGTGACTTCATACAATATTAATAAGATGTATACAATTGATTTTTTCATGATGGCAAGTGATACGCTAATATGGCTCGTTTATAAAGATATGATTCATATGGGACAACGATACGAAAACCAATATAGACCATTTGTTTGGGATCAATCATATTTGATCACCCTGTTTACTAACCTGTGTTAAAACCTATTTTTAACACGCGACCAGTTTCTTTACTGACCGCAATTTGACTCACTCCGAGGAAATAATCGACAACAAAATTAACCTTCGAAAACAATTCGTAATACATCGAGCCATCAAAAATAATAATAAATATAATATTTCAAAAGCTTACAGAATGATATATATTTTAATAAATAACAGGTTAATGTAATTTACGAATGAACATTTAGACCGAAGCGGACGAATCTTACGAAGATAATAGGGTATTTGACTGTGAGTTTAAATAAAGTTTTCTATGCATTATAGGAAATCTACTTCATCACTTCTAATTGTGAGGCTTTCTTTGATAGGCTTTTATTTGTTCCTTTTTTATTGTAATAATTAACATCCTTATCTACTGTTATCATTTCTCTCATTCACTCATATAAAACTCATATCTTACTGTCTCACAATTTCTTTTATAATAATCGTCTTTCTCTATCTTCCAATATCTGTTGGTTAACCCTCAAATTATGAAGGAAAATAAGAAGTCACTTAAAAAAGGACAAAGGATTTTTCTTGTGTCCATCGAACTGAGGTTTTATAATCGATTCTAAGCTATGACCGAAATGACCTACATATATCGCTCCTGTGCTGCAATAATGGCACAACTCAAAAAACACATGTTTTGGACTAGGAATAGGTGTAAATGTTAAAATACACTAGCAGCATATACCGGCAGAACTCATGATTCAATATTGGGGCGTTCGTTTGAGTAGACTAAAGCATTTATGATGTATTTTCCTTACATCAAAACGTATATCATAAAACAATTTATACAAAAGCTGTGTGTAATCGATTTCTTAAGAAGTACTGAACGGATTTTTGTACGGTTTTTATTACAAGATAGTGTAATATCTGAAGTATTCACCTAAATATAGGTGAATAAGTACATTATGGTTAAAGTCCCGCTTTGTCAGGATTTACGCGGGTAAAACTGTGGGACATGGGCGAAGCCAGCGCGGTTCTCTAGAGATTTTATAAGTTTTGCTACTATCGCAGCCCATGAGCGATAACAATTCTTAACACAAACATTGTTGAAACATTAACTAGTTGTTTAATATTACGACATCGACTTTAAGTGGAGTTCATTTTAATATAGAAATAGAAACCTTTAAACATATCTTAGAATTTAATTTAAACATCACATTCGCATTATCTAAGAAAATATCTCTTTCAACTATTAGAACACCACGTTCTTAAAACGAACAAAAAAGTATGAAATAAAAAGTACACAAATATATAAATAAAATATATATAATAGCGTTATTCATAGACCTACCAAAAACCATGAAACCAAGCTATACTAGCGTTAAATCCATTTAATTTATTTAAAATACGGCTTCCCTTATACTATGTTAATGGGCCTAATATACTTGAGATGGCTCTATTAGCTTTATTTTCAAAATATTATATATTTACATTTAACAACGCTACAGATCTTAAATCACGGCAATCACACAAAACGCTTAAGCGTATTCCTGAGTTAAAAAAGTAGTGATACTTAAAGTAGTTACATTTGACTGTTTAGAGACACTAATGATTAGCCTGCTCTTCTCAGTTTCTATATTTGTACGCCAACTTCACCATCGATACCGATAGGTATTTAATAATTTAACTTTCCAACTCTGGTCCCGGTTTAACCACCTCTGTAGCATAACTATTTCCTACTGAGCTAGTTTTATTTAGATATTATAGTTTTTCTGTTAAAACTTATGTGTGTGATGGATAATTGAAATTTATCAAACGCTTTTCGGTGAAGGAAAACATCGTGAGGAAACCTGCATATCTCTAGAGAATTCTAGGGATATTTGTAACCTACCAATCCACATTGGAGCAGCGTGTTAGGTCTTGGCTCCAATCCTTCTCTCCAAAAACGGAGAGAGGAGACCTATGCCCAGCAGTGGTATAGTAAGAGGCCTTTACTGTTTTTAAGTTATATTTTGAAATCACAACTGCTGTTTTTTTGCATTGAACGATCTTTTTTACACTTCGGAAGACAATCGTTTTACAGACCGTTTTACAGTCCGAAGAGCAGCTTGGCGCTTTATTCAGAACCCGCGTATTTCAGTCCCGTAACGTTGTGAAATATAAATAAATTATAATTAAAAACATAGCCAAATACCCTATTATTAAAGAAACCATAGAGGTACCCAGAAGGTAAAGAAAAAAGATGTTAGGTAAAAAAAGTATGTCGCCTCAGTTATTTACCTCGTCGTTGTTAGCGTCGACCCACTGCAAAACATTATTGTATTAGTCACAAAAACGGTAAAAAAATAATAAAAAAAAACAACAAAAACTTCTTTTAGTTAATAAAATTCAAAAGCATTTCATTAAATAGAGCTCATCAAAGAATAGAGGGTTATATTTTTTGAAATATACCTTTAATTTTAATTGATATAATGTTATATATAAAATTTGAAGCACTAAATTATAATATGATAAAGCGAAATATTTGCTTTGAACTTTCTTTTGACAAAAACCTTTTTTACTTAAAATTTATTGAGGGTAAATTACAAAAATTAAATACACGTCACAACAATGCACATTTTTGACCTGTTCGCCTTTTAAATAAAATGTTCCAGGCATTTAGAAACAAAACTAGACAACATAGTAATATATTATAATCATATACGAAATGTATATTACTAGAACTCAAAATGTGGGTTAAAATGCTGTCTATGCCGAGACAGTTACATTTTGACATCTAAGTCCATTATAATACAGAGACTTCTTCGAGTCCTGAAAAATGAAATTTAAAATGTATTTAATATCTAAAATGTACGATTTACACCAATTAAGTAACTTTCATTATGGAATTCGCATCTTGATTGAATAGTTTATAATGCGGCCTTTATATTAGCCAATACGACAAATCTAGGATGGAAAACTTAGAAAAAAAGAATTAAACTATGATGTGAAGACTTACTCTACCACTCTACTCTATTGAATGACTGATTAAAAATCTATTTATAGGCTAACCGTTTAACTCATACTTCGCCTGCGGGGTACAAAGGCGCGGAGGTAGGACAACAACGGGGACTGCGGTAGGTGCGGACGGCGACCACTCGTAACGTGATATACAAGAGGTGGGTGACCTGACCTACTGAACCTACTGAGCCCCCGTTCTCATGCTAATTCCACGCCCTTGTCCGCGGGGTGTAATTCCACCCCGCAGGCGAGATCTGAGTTAAACGGATAGCCTATAGATATAATTATAAAACGACTAGAAGAAATTATACAAAAAATGTAGTTAAAAAAAGTTTTTGTCAATTAGTCGCAAATCTATAAAAACTCGAATACACACAATCGCGAAAATCTCTATAAACTAACCGCCGTATATATAAATAATTTATATCTCAATAAACATCTTATACCTAAACATGATTTTCGTTGAAAATAAATTTAGAAAAGTAGAAAAAGAAAGTTTGCGCGCTGTTAAAAAAAGTGGCTATTTTTCTTTCTTAAACACTAAATGCATAAAGGAATGTATTTAAATTTAATTATTAAATATAAATATGAATCTATTTAGTTCCGTTAAGGGATATTTAAACATCATGTACCTAAGATTAATAACGCTTAGATAATTAAAACTATAACTTCCATGTTTAGGGAAAGGTCTCATACAAGTTATAAAATGAATATTAATTTATTTATAAAAATTATAATAATAAATGCCACTCATAGATAGCCAGATGATGGAAATTGTCAGACACTTAAATTTTCCAATGTGCACACATAATTTATTTTGAGGTTTATTCTGGGTATATTCAGTTTCTATCCTGAACCTCAAATTTACTGTAAGTAATTTAAGATATATACTTAAAAGATATTGAATTCATAATAAATATATAAGGTATTTAATTATCCAAGAGTTACTAATCTACATTATATATATTATATTTTTAAACATGTCTACAACTTTGATTTCTTAAGGAATTTTATTCTATAATATATTTATAATAAATGCTTTCAGTGTATTATTTCAATACACAAAACCCTACGCTATTTCCTTTCTTGAATCATTGTGTAAACTTTTGTGTCAAAAAAAAGTTAAATATTAAAGATTTTTATCAAATAATTGCGAGATATTAATCAGTGTGAATAACTTTTTTTTTATGACATGGGTAATTATTTTGGCATATCGTAAAAAATGAGTTTTTAAAGAATTACATAAATATTGAAAAAATACACCCATTGTATAAAATTGAAAAAAATAACAACAATTTTTTATGAAAAGTTTTATAGTTTTTTCTGAAACTTGTTGTTGGAATCCCAATTAATTTTTTTCATTAATGCCTTTCACAGTTTTCAATTGTTGAAAGTTTTTTGGGACATTAAAAAATGAAAAATAGAGTGTAATATTTTTTAAAACACATATATATAAGATATTATTGATTTTTTAATTCGGAAATAATTATTATAAAAGTAAATTTTTAATAGACAATAGATAACTAAGGAACCGAAATTCGGTATCTGTATTGCTTTCAGAGTAAATTTAAGTTAGGAATATTTCTGATATATCTCAATCAGTAATTTATACTGACAAGATTTTGGAAATAGTATAGCATGTGTTGCTTTGACTACTTGTAATTAGGTATTTACCCACTGTTCGCAATTGCCTGATATAAGGTTTGTATCAAATTCTTCATTAACTATTTGCACAAGCTATCTGGTAACAACTTTTGTTTGTAAGTCTCCAGGAGCTTAGTTAACTTTGCTAATGAACTCTGATGCCAAACCTAGATTTAACTAAGTGAGATACTCTAGTGTTTAGTTGATTCTATATAGGTTATTATATCCTTAGTTGCTAACCAATGACTCAAAGTGGGCCTGATATTTCGATATATTTTACTCAGACTTATTGACTTTTAAATTATTGTTTGAGTTTGGTTATGAAATGGTATTTTTAATTAATTGTTAGTTTAGTCGTGCAATAAGTCTAACTTAATAGGAATGCTTTGTAAAGTCACCCAATCAAAACAAAAGTTTCGATAATTCTTAAATTAAAATATAAAATAATTGCATCAGTATAAAATTATATTCTTATTCGAGTGACACCTCAATACTAACTTATATAAAACAGTTTTAAATATTGTATTTATTTTACTCAGAAACAAGTTTTCCAAGCAATGGTATCTTAAAGTATCAAGTTTATTTAATGCCTTCTTATTTTAACAGTTTATAGTTTAAGTTGATGTAAACTTTTTACAAGAATTATAATGCTTAGAGTTGAAGCATTTTTCCGAACCAGCATTTTAAAAAGCACATTTTTTCTTGAATGAAAAATATTTTGGATTTGTATTGAATTGAAAGTAACAATATAATCAATAGCCAGTAAAGTATTTACTTTTTGAACACTTCTTTTTAATTAATTCACCTTTATTAATAATATATGATTGATTAATTCGAGGTGTCACTATATAATAACATCCCAACAGTTTAAAATATAGATAGATAAAAAAGATAATTCATAAAATTAATTTGATCGCAATATAAACTGGGCTGGATTTAAAGAAAACCTGGGTCTTTAATGTGAATTATATGTGAATTATTATCATTAAAAAAGCTTTCCTTTCCATAATTTGCCATATTTAAGAGCTTTTCTAATATAAATATATTTTTAATTGAAAACATTTTTAACGTGTATGTAACCTGAACATTTAGATCAGTAACAGCCTATTTTGAGATATCATTTTCATTCGTTTAAAAAAAAAATTATTCAATTATGTTATGACAGCTGTTTTCAAGACATCTTTAAGCTTAATATCGATATATAAAGCTAAGATCACTAGAAGATTGCTAGAAGAAGAAGATTACTAGAATTCTACTTTTCTATATTATGTGCCTCTGTTATTTCCCTAAATACCCTACTGCCCTATGGGTTTATGTTTGGAGACCCAGGTTTTCTCTCATTGTCAGACCCTACTCCCCTACTCAGCCTCGAGACGGAAGTATTCTACCTTGGTGATCTTCTTGGGGTCGCTGGTGCCGGTCTCGAGGACCTCAACCTTCTGGTACACGTTGGGGGAGTTCAACCAGCGAGTGCGTTCGCCACCCTTGGCGCCGCCTTTCTTCCACAGCCTGGATAAAGCAACGAGGAATGAGTAAAATTCACGTTAGATAAAATAGGAGTAACGATATAATTATTTTGCTATAATCCGCATTCTGTACAATGGAATTCCGCAAATTAACGCTTGCTTCTATAAATTATTGAGATAAAATAATTCTTAATATGCCCCAAGCTTTTTCACAATGATACTATTTTTGGTTGATAATTTTTATTTCACCTATATATATTATACCTAAGAATTACTTATATGTCACTTTTTATTATTTTAAAAATAAATGATTTAAAATAGATGTGTACTATTTTTTTCCTGAATTTCCCAAAAGTACTATATTTTTTTGATTTAAAAAAAATACTATTTTTCTTCAAAAAAAAAAGATGGCAACCCTATGTTTAAGTGTCCCATATATTTATATTTATTTATACTTTATTGTATTAGCACTCTTCTTGTTAAGTGTAAATAGTTTTGATGAAATCTGTCTGTTCAATGTGGGTTAAAGTAGTGCAAAGGAGTCGGTTACATACTTAAAAATAAAATGATACAAAGCCTGTAAAAATATCAACTCACCCCTGCTTGTAGAGCTCCTCCTCCTCCAGGAGGTAGCCCAGCGAGGACACCGCCGGCGGCACCTCCACGTCGTTCTTGGGTCTTGGGACATCGTTCTGAAACACAATATAATATCATTATGTTATACTTATCAGCGTTCCGACGTGAGAAACGCAGTGGAAGCTTTCATTTAGATAATTATTATTATTATATATATTAAGATTTCATTTTCTTTACCAAAACAACTATTGTTTTTTTATTGTTTTTTTTACCGCGGAAGGAAAGTGACAGATGAAGGATCCGCACCGCACTATAACAGAACTACCTTGCTATAATCCGCACGGGTTAAGTGAATGCATGCAAAGCATTCACTTAACCCGTGCATCCGTTTTCGGTGGAGCCTATCCTCCTGATGATACTTCGGTTTCGGAGCTAAACGATGTGTGAGTTGTGTGTGCTGCTTGTGTACATTGTTGCTGGTGGAGGCGCCTTGGGGTGAGTGTGGTGGCTTGTCCTGCATGTGTAAGGTACGTGAATTTTGCCTGCTTCATACACATTAGCTTTGCATGCATTCGCTTAAGCCGTGCTGATTATAGCAAGGTAGTTCTGTTATAGTGCCTGTAATATGGAATTCCGCAAAGTAACGCCTACTTCTATAAATCATTTAAATGATCTGCACCGCCTTAGTATTGCTGATTGTGACTCTAAAAACACTTACTGTAGGGAAAAAGCAGCAATGTGTATGCCCGTAATAAAGTAACATTTGTATGTAAAGGATATTCTATATCGTGGCTGCACTTACATAATGGGATTAAATGGGGAGTGGGTCACGTAATAATTAGAAATGATGGACATTGGAGTTCCTGAGTTATTGGAATAGCTACCCCACACCGGAAAACGCAGCATTGATAGACCACTTATAAGGTGATCTAAGCAACCGCAAAAACGTACAATACGATCTTATGACGTGGTGATCCCTTCCTATGTCTTGCAGAGAACGTTTATCGATTGAGGAAGAAATAATATGTCGTAGTACAAGAAACCCATGACTCCTGAGATGAAATTGGCGCCCATACAATGAAGTACTCTGTTTGTAGACCCTTCCCTTTTATAGACAGAGTAGCTGTGCCAGCGTGGAAATCAGCGTGTCACAATTTTTTTCTAGAATTCAAATTTTAAACATAGAAGTAGTTACTGTAATTTAACCATAAAAGATAGAGACATGCTATCGCAGACTTTTCTGTAGTATTTTTATAGATCTACAATTAATTTAGCATATCTCTGCTGGTTTACGCAGCGCACGCGACCAAAGCTCCCAGCGAGCAAGTATTTTAACAACTGCGCGATCGCTTCAACATAATTTACTTAATACCGATATGTACTATATATCTAAACCATCCGGAAGTTACTATCTTGGTGAAAACCATACAAAAATCAGTTCAGTAGAATTTGAGAAAATCAATTACATACAGACAGACTGCTTTTTGGGACTTTGTTTTATAATAAGTATATATGGAAACACGAGATCTCTTGGGGCCTTCGTGTTACACGGACCTTAACTAGCGGGTGGCGGTAGATGTAGCCGGTGCGGAAGCCCGCATTATCCAGCATCCTCATCAGCGCCTCAAACTCCTCGCCACCGACGCGCCACTTGGTAGTGTCGGATGGTGGCTTACGGGACGATTCATACATCTGAAATAAACATTATTAATAGATATATAATGATAATTTTTGCCGTCATAGGGATATAGTGAGACGTTGTTAACTAATAGTTAGGTATGTTTATTTATTTTTTATTTATGTACCATGAAAAACGTTAAAAAACATTATAATTTTTTTATGTATTAATATAGATATAGATAAAGTTCTTCTCATTTTTTTCTAAATTAAAAAGTCCTGCCGGAATGTATTATAAATGTGAAAGTCTAATGTGATATTTGCTTCTTATGCTCCATGCTTATGCTTCCATGCTTACATACCCCTCTGAAGGGGATTTTTTTTTATATAACATATTCATAACTTATAACTTGAGCAGAATAGACCACCTTTTTTCTTACCAAGAGGTCATAAAATACGACTGATGTTGACGTCAGGCTGTCGGCGAGTCGCAAAATACGTAGCCAGATCATGTGACAACATGTTTGTAACGTGTTGCGCCGACCCCATTTAGTGTGGGATAAGGGAAGGAGGATGATGAATAACTTATAACATATAAGATAAAAAACATCCTGTTTTTCTTTGGGCAAGAGAAAAAAACGAAAGTCGTACATAATAAAGGTTTTAACACTAAAATCGAATCGAGGTCGCGGGTACTACTATTTGCACAAAACTTGGAACCCCTTTTACCTGTCTCCTGGTCTCCTCATCCAGAAGCGTCAGTTCGTCTAACGGCAGCGACGCAAGACGAAGTTGCACTTCGCATGCTGCATTTAAATTCTTAGCCTGATAGAAAGCTTCCTCCAGAGTAGCTCCGCAGCAGAGCGCACCGCCTCCTGACAATATCAGGATCTTGGCGTGAGGGCCCAGAACTCGTACCAGCTTCTCCTGTTCCTCATTGTCTAAGAGACCTGAAACAAAATATTGAAGTTGGCAGTGCTGGATTTACGCACTAGGCCCGGGCCTCAAAGGCAAGATTTGGGGGGTGAAAAAGGGGGTGGGGGGTTAAAATTTTTGAAATATCAAAATTTTACAGACTAAATAACCGACTCCGAAATTAAGTTCATATTAATTTTTATTAAACATGGTCTATAAAATATAATATCCGGATGACCGAGTTTTGCACGGAATTTTTTGACAAGACATACTTAAAAACAATACTTAAATATATAAAGGGTTTCCAAAAATATTTTTCTCTCAAAGAATTGAAATTGAAAAAGTGGAAAATATCTGATTTTATCGAGACTTAGCAAATAACACGAAATTAAGCTTCGTATTCTAATTATATTGTAGGAGATTTTCATTGTCACAAAACACAGATATAAAGACATTTTGTAAAAATAAAGCCTAGGTATAAAACAGGGTAGAGTATGTACAGACTAATTTACTTGGAATTTCTGCAATTTAGACTACTAATTTAGGATCCTAACCTCAATGACTTAAAATGGCCCTCATCTAATTAACTTTCATCTTTAAAAAAAACCATACTAAGCCTGCATACCACATAGGCTACAACTTTTTTTTGAACTCAACAGTGCACCGTGCCATAGGGCTTTAAAAACAAAATTTGGTTTATACAGTTATAGTTTCTCACATATTCGGAGAAAGTCGGGAGATCATTGTCATCAACTCTTATCTCCTGTTCTACGATAATTCAAGAACTCACCATTGGGCACGCGGTGATAAGCAATGTCCCCAAGCAGCGCTGCTTCATTACAGAGCGGTAGGAGGCCCCGTTTGGTCGCCGACACTGCGAGCGCGCCCGCAGAACGCACGTGCAGCACGCAGCGTACGTCCGGACGAGCGGCGTGCACGGACGCGTGCAGGGAGAAACCTGGTAAAAAGTAAGTAATCCTTAAAAGTGTGACCTTTGAACGATGCCGAAACTATTCCGGCATTATTGGAGGACACCTAATACAATAGTCAAAGTGATACTGAGTCTTGATGCCCTTCATTGCCGCTACACCAAAAAAATGAACGGTCTGTTACTATGCCACAGCTGGGCACAATTTTCATAGAAAAATTCGTTGCCTGCTAATGGTAAGCCATTGCTTACTTGTAACCCCCCTGGTAGGAGGCACACGGCCTCACCATTTAGCTACCATAGGTCTTTATAGCAGATATTGAAACCTGATAAAAATACATATATATCATGTGACAAAATTCAATATAAACTGAACAAACACTTGAACACTGAGTAACGAATTGGTCATCGTTAAGGAATATTTCTACTATCTCGGATATATATTCAATATATATTTCTACTATCTTAAAAATGCTAACACATAGTTGTTGTGATATGATATACGAGTGTATATGTTGCCATTTGGTTAGATTTCTTCTCATTAGGCACTGTTTAGAGGATACATCATGAGACTAAAGTATCCTTACAAGTTCTTCTTTAATAGAAAAAAAAATCATTGTGAGACAATGTTATTGGCATATATATCCATATATCCAACCACTAATTGAATTATATAAGTTTTTAACTTTTTCAAGTAATATATTTCTGATTTCGTATCAGTAACGTACATATTTTTTCACAGTTACAGTCAAATGCTTTGGCGGTTATTCTTTTTCTTAACTTGTGGTACCAGAACCCCTCATTAAGAAAAACAAAACAACAAGTTTATTCTCAGTATGTAATTCAATCTGGAAGAAAGAATATCAAAGGTCTTAAAAATCTTGCTCACCTTCAACATTGACGGGGAAGTTGGTTGTGCCCTGGTCCTGTACCGCACCCTGCATGTCCACTTTGACCAACGAAGAAGCAGTCACCTCGTGCGGCAGCAATCCCCTGGGGGTGGTCAGCACCTGCTCCACGGCCGTATTCAACCGTGCGGTGATCTGCCCGCTTGAACCGGCTGATCATACAAAAACATTTGTAATAGTAATAACGTATGCAGAAATATTAAGTTCAGTACTCCTGTGCCCTCATCACCAGGCAGTAAGGTGGAACACCATAAGGTTTTAGCCTGTAAGAGTCCAGTTAATTGCAAAACGACCTCTGCAGATTGCAGTATCTATGAAGCGTTATCATATGTTTAAAAAAAATTATGGTTTTTAAAAAGTTTAGTTGAATAAAAGTTATTTTGATTTCATTTGATTTTTAGAGGGAAAGGTTTGACCCTAAATCCACCACACTACTCCAACGTGGGTTGGTGGATTACACATATTCCTGGAATTCTCTAGTGATATTTTTACCATGAACTTTATTTCATGTACGTTATTTAGAGAAACATATACTCATTCATATTATACATATACATAAAGCTTTTATATCATATAAATTTTATACTGTTATTTATTATTTCATATATATATATAACACCTAGGACATACACTGAGATGTACACCAATTCGGTATAGTGTTACAGACCGGTATGTCACATTAGTTTAAGTATTTGTTTGTAACACCATATAAATGAAATAAATGATTAATATTATTATATGCAGGCTTCCTCACGATATTTAAGAGTGTGATAAATTGAAAATCTAAATTATGTACTTAGGTTTTACCAGAAAAGCTCATTATTACCTGCCCTTTGTAAAATTAACTGTTGTACAATTACTCACTCTGAGTCCACCCAAAGAGGTCCACAAGACGATACACAGCCGCGAGCTTGCATCGTAAGATCTTCTCACCCTTCTCGTAGCCCACGCCCTCAATTCCACGGATGTCGTTGATGGGTAGTACGCAACTGGGTCCCTGGAGATAAATTACTACGTATTATAACTCACTTTTTAATAGAAAATTTACAGAAGTGATGATAATATAATTTTGCTATAGTCCGCAATCCGAGTGTATTGTTACTAGACGGGTTGGGTACAGATAACAGACAGATGTAATTCGGCCCAACATCTCTGCGATTCGTAATATGGTGGTATCATCTGTCGATATTGTACAAAATTTTATGTCAATAATCACTACGCTTGGCAGACAATATCGCGAACGCGGCGTATAGCTTTTCATGAAATTGCTGTTTAAATCTTTTACAACAAGTCTTCAAAGCCATATAGTGGTGGCAAGCAACTTAACTCACCCTGAGGCTACCGGTATGCAGCCGGCCTCCAACCATCTCCCTGATACGTTGCAACAGTGGTGCATCGTTCCCTTCATGCATCTGCTGGTCCAGAACCCTCTCCAACTCTTCGCGGAACAGCTTGGACGACATAAGCGCCTCAACACGTTTACGTCTCTCCATCTCACGCACGTCCTGAGGAATAGAACATTGGCAATTTAGAATTCGTCTGTGCAAAAAAGAAGTAAATATAAATAATCAGCATTGCAAGATAATTGAACTTAGCTGATATATGAAATTAGTATATAAGGGAATTCTGAAAGTTGCGGCCATTATAAAAAAGGACGAGAAGTGCATGATTAAGATGGTATGGACATACGAGTATAATGAGGAGGGATGAACCGAGTGTTAAATATAGATGTGGATGAATATGTTACTAGAGGTTTAAAAAGAGATGTTTGGATTATGTGAAGTATGACATTTATGTAAAAACAGTACCGCCAGAGTTGACAATTGATAGAAGAGAATGAAAGATAAAAACATGTTATGCTGAACATGTTAAGACAGAAGAATGATGACTCGTGATGATCACTTTTTTAAACCAATAGATATTCATTACTCGTTACTCATTTGACAATGAATATGGGGTCTTCGTTGAACATCAGTATCTATAACTCTACAACTGTTCTAAAATGTTTTGAATTAATGATTTTTTTATCAATCTTTTGCACACATTACATCTCTCCTATTGATAGCCAGGCATTAGTTGCTACTTGTATAGTTATTGAAAAACAAATGAACACTCACAGCATCGATGTCGGCCGGGCGCTGCTTCAGCCTCTCCTCTTCTTCAGCCGATAAGGGCCCAGTGCCGTTCGGCAGCGTCTCCGTATCAGTATCTGCCATCTTGGATCCTCCTTACTGCGAACAAACAGATGGTATGTTTTGTTACTAAATAGTTACTGTAAGATAATGCTGATAGCAAGTAATAAGACCACCTATGCATGCCTTAAATGTGAGAAATCTCTAGGTACTATTTCTCTATTCCGATCTATAATTGAAATGCAATAAGGTTTTATAAATCAACAAAATAGTTCTATTACGCTGCGATGTCTAATGTAAAAAATGTAAATGTATAAAGTAAAAATAGTTCTATGGTTTTGGCGCATAATACTGTCTCATTATCCCTGAGTGAGTGATTTAAAACCCTTAATTTTTGCATTCTGGGTTTTCTAAAAGACTTTGTTTGATTTTATCATTAATTGATGTATATTATACCTTTACGGTGGAAGAAAACATGGTATATGACTAATATGGTATATGAATAATATGGATTTCTGGAATATTTTTCCTGCGAATCCTGCATATGAACAGGCTGACTTAACGAGCTGTTATTAACTTTTATTATTATAGTATTATGATGGACTACGATCTCGCCAGCTAGAAAGCGAGCAATGCAGTTTAATGTGGACCATCAATGCCCATATGACTCTATCCACTCTTTTTTTTCTCTATCATCATTTCATTCTCCTGCCCTTATCCCACTCTAAGTGGCGTCGGAACAACATGTTAGAAACATGTTGTCACATGATTTGGCTACGTATTTTACGACCGGCCGCCTGCCGGACGTCAACTTACCTTAGTCGCCTTTTACGAAACCTCGGTAAGGAAGCGAGGGTGGTCTATTCTATTCTGCCGGATACCACACGGCAATCTATTTTTTTTTCTCTATATGAAAAAAAAAAATAGATCCAAGGAGAATTTTCACACTTTGGCCATACTAAAAATATGTGCTTAAAACGTTTTGTATAGATTTACATCTGAATTTTACAGATTTTATTTCAATAATTCTTCAATTAATTCCTTATATTTTGAAATTTGATGTTATACCAACATCAATACCACATGGCCATCACTGCACGTCGCTCTAAACTGACCTTCGGTCTAACAATTCTATTTTGCATATATTAATCACTATATTAATGTACGAAACTTTATATACGTGTTTAAGTATTTATTTAAAATCATATATGTATATTTAATATTTGTCACCTATAACACAAGCTACTTACTTTTGGGACAAAACGACCGTGTGTTGAATTGTCTAATATGTAAAAATATTTAAATGACAAATTTTCGCGTTTTTAGAAAACAAATATTCCAGATAGCTTTGTTTTTCACTACACTGACCTACAGATATGTGGAAAAAGGACATGAGTTCCAAATTCAGTAGTAAGACTACAACGGTTAGTCCAAATTAAGGACCTCTCGCCATGACTACTGCGCTACCGTGACTTTGTTCACACGTGATTAATTACGCAATCTGTTGTACAACTTTCACTCGACCTCATTCGGTTGAACTTTTTCGCAACGTGCTCTTCGGAGTTCGTGTGAAATGATGGCGGATCGGAACAATGGCGCGATCTGTGCGCTTGCATATAATTAATTTGTGTTACGAAATAGTTAACTATGCTTATTTATACACACTAGCGATCACGCTATAGTCATGTCATGACCAGATATTCATCATAATTATGATTCATCATCCTCCTGCCCTTATCCCACTCTAAGTGGGGTCGGCACAACATGCTACAAACATGTTGTTACATTATTCTGCTACGTATTTTACGACCGGCCGCCTGCCTGACGTCAACTTACCTTAGTCGCCTTTTACGACACCTCGGTAAGAAATGAGGGTGATCCATTCTACTCGGCCGGTTACCACAAGGCGGTCATCATAATTATGATTTTGCTATAAAAATAATATTTTGCTATCATTCTGGACTCCTTTTATTTTGCAAAGTTAAAGCAAGGTGTTGTTAAAAAAAACAACACCTGGGGGTTACAAATTCTTGTCGAGTTCTTGTTGTCTGGAAAATAAAAAAGTACTTCGAAAATACGGAGACACATCACATACATATATGTGACTTCCCCAACATTTTCAAACCCTGATAATCAAAATAGTCGCAAACACACACACAATATACAGACAGAGTATGTCCGATGGCAAAGATTAATAAATAGTATATTGATGTTGTTAGAACTATATATTGGTAGGCGAGATACAATTTTGCAAATAAGAAAAGCAACGTCACACCCTTCTACAAGTTTTTTAATTATCAAATTATTTTTCCAAGTTTTCTTATTGGATTTCGCACTAGAGTTTAACGCACAAAACTGCCCTGAGTAACCTTTTGAGTTTAAAATCATACACAACTACCAATGTATGCATATAAATAAATGTTAAATAACGACATAATCTAATGCGAAAACAACATATAGACTATACAAAATATGTTTAATTGTTACTTAATAACAGCGTGTCAAATGTATAATAACTGAACAATTTGTAGAAGTAAGCGTAAGCTAATCTAAGGATTTCGATAACACCGAAGTAACAATGAAATTATTATGGTTTAGAATAAAAAAAAAATCTATGTAATGCTGAATGTATACTAGAGAAACCTATGCACTTTCCTCTCCTACTTTATACATATATGCAGGATTATTAAAATATTACATATCATAAAGACAACTACTATACCATAAAACACATTTACTGTGACCCTTAACACGTGTTTTGTTAAGTAAACCTAGAAGTCTCAAAAGATAAATTCAAAGCCAACATCGCAATACAGCGCATATTAAGGTCAGAGGGTTAGAGAAGTTTCGAACCGTTCATAGTGTACACGCAGCCTTATAATGCATGATGACTTTGAAATCACTAACCCGGTAAAGCAAGAGGCATGAAAACGTCTTCCTATCCTGCTCGCACTAGACGATGCTGAATCCGTCCGTCCTTATCGCACATTACATCGAAATATCAAATGGTTGTCTTAAATCAAATATGTTCAGGGTTGACAAATCTAAATGGGAATATTTTATAAATTCATACAATTATATGATTTTAATTTTAGGCTATCGTGAATGTTTGTATAATAATAAGTAAGAAGTAGTATTAATGTATCGTACTATGGCTATACACACGTCTTATTCTATCGGGTGAGCCCCACTACTTTTAAGCCCTTACGGAGCTCTTATTCATGAGCTCCATATGCGGCATTATCGCGGCGGGAACTGCAGTTCTTATAATTTCATAAGTTTCATATCAATAATTTTAGCTTATTAAACTATTTGACTAATTTTGTATTTCAATAATAATTGACTAATTTTAACTAACCCTTACAGTTAATTTAAAATAACTGAAATTTGGAAAACGGTGTTTTGAAATGGAATATGGGAAGTATTTGCTGTATAACATCCTATTAGTAGGCGTAGCAAGATAGTTTAAGAGATTCTTATAAAAAAAACAGAACACTCAAAATTGTTGTGTAAGTTTCAGTTATTTAAAAACATTATAGATAATTCGCCAGAAAGACATACAGACGTGTTTATAACGTTACTGATAGTTTATCTAATCGCAAAACCATTGCACATTGAATACGTGCAAAACTGGTCATAATTAGAATCCCAGATTCGCACTCTCTATAGCGATAAGTATTAATGATAAAATTTGCAAATAGGGTCTCACGGACGAGAGGACACGTTCCGTTGAACATTAGTCAAGATATTTTTATCAAACTATCGATTCTCAACTCAAAGGCCCATTAAATGTATTCTTTGAGTTCTTTTCTAAGAGAGTCTTCCATTTAGCTACTCAACTGTATTTGTTTATTTTTATTGTTTTAAAATTATCTGAATCATTTAAGCCAAAAGTAGTTTATATTAAAATAATATATACATAAAAATAAGATTATTAAAAATGTATCTATCATATAAGAACTATTAATTAATAGCATTAATTATATCGTATAACTACTATTTATTTAATAGCATTTATATAAATGTATATTACATACCCATACATTTGGCAGCCCTAACCATTTCGAGATACGTCAGGGTTCAATGTCCGCCAACCATGACATTTTGACACACGTCCATTCAAATGCCATGACAGGCTGCGCTTTGAGTTACAACTGCCACATTAGTTGAACAATTGAACCTAATATCTATCTATAAAACCGACCGACTGTCGATGCCTTAAACCGTCGTAGATTTACAACCAATCAAGTAGGTGTATAGTAAGTAGTGTATAGGTTGCTTCTTTTTAAGCAAGCGACCTGTGCAAACATCGCATGAGTTTAATTTTTCAACACTCCAATTATAACCATATACTCGTATCTATGTTTCTAAATTATATAAGTACTAGCAATTTAATTAAATACAAAGTTCCGGGCAGAAGCTTTCCCCGAGACTTTGTTTATGTAGACTTCAGTTCTAATAAGTGTAGAAGCCTATGATGCTACTCTCAAGCCCTCTAAAAAAAAATAATCTTTGATGTCCTACAAAAAAAGGGAAAATCTCTCCAGCCCAAACAACAAAAAAGAAAGCTGGAGTCTCGCCGATTCATCGAGTGCAGTATTTTTTTGTTTTGTTTGCCTTCATCGTAGCATTAGGAATAACGAACTTCAAACCCATATGCTTTTTTGACTGGGGCTAAAAATCACATTACTTGTTTAATTAGTTCAATTGTAAAAGGAAGACATGTAAACTTTCGCATTTATAATATAAGTGCATTTATACTACTACATCAAAGTTTTAAATACTTCTTATAGGTCAGCAGCTTTCGACTGTATGTATTAATTTACAATTTTAAACCGAATGTGTACGACCAGCGTCCGCCTTATACCTCAATGGCACACTTAAAATTTCATATCTTATTTTAGTGTTACGTGCTTGAGATCTATTCTAAGTAGTTTAACATTTAGAGCCCAAAACGAAAAATTATCAAAAACCATCACCATTTCGGAAACCGGGTTTCTATGATGGCCCCATCACAGTAATGACCCGTCATTTAAATTGTTTTTTGTTTTGACGCAAGTTGCTAGCTGCAGCTCTTTGAAATCGCCACCATAATTGTTGTCGAATCATTAACTTTAATTGACTACTTGTGATGGAGTACGGCTCAATTGCGACAGAGTGTATTTTGATTGCGCTGTTTAAACAGCGGCCGGTGCATGAATGAATGTAATGTGACCAAAAGTTTTTTGCTGACGGACATCACCTTTACTTACTTATGTTCATAGTTTATGACTTTATATCAGTGTGAGGTTAGGTTTCTACCCAATGAGAGTCTGCTTATGAGATTTACAAACCCTTGAATAGAATTAAGCGTTATTTTTCGGTAATCCACAATACGAAAATAACTAGAGCTAAACACCACTATTGCCACGTTACACTAGGCACTGTATACATTAGATTACACTAAGACGAGTAGAATCCACAATAAAAGCTAGCGACAAAATATATATTATACTAAAATATGCTCCTCCCTCCTTCAATTATTTATATTTATAACACTTAAACTGACAATTTTCGTATCTGAGTATATATGTATCTTATTTAGCTTTATCTGCGTTTTCTCGATATTTTTAAGGTATATATATGTAGATATATATATTTTTAAGCATTTTTTAAGAAAGCAGCATTTGATTAGTACAATAAAATGTTACATACAAATTAACACAAAAGTAATAATAAAATTATTTTTCTTATATCCGCGATACAGTAAATAGAAAATATATATAGTGTTAAATGTATAGTGGACTATCCGTATTTTCATACCCAATTTTATGTAGAGTTTAGCCTGTACGGTCAAGCTCACCGTCTTTAAATAATTTATAGAATTAGGCGTTACTTTGCGAAAATCCATAATACAAAAGTAATAATAAAATTATTTTGCTATAATCCGCGATACAGTAAATAGAAAATATATATAGAGTTAAATGTATAATGGACTATCCGGATTATAGCAAAATAATTTTATTATTACTTTTGTATTATGGATCTCCGCAAAGTAACGCCTATTACTATAAGTTACATTATATTACTTCTTTAATAACAATAGCGATATGTATTCAAATTAAAATTTTTAATGAGTCGAAATGTGTACCCATAAGTTGAAATATGTACACTTTTCACTTTTTTTGTGTGCCGGAGTAAATAACATCTGGCTGAATCAGTCATGAATCATAGCCTCGCAAACTAGTAAAATGGATATATATTTTAATATTCCTTACCAATATTCAATAATATACGCCATGTGGTATCCGGCAGAATAGAATAGACCACCCTCTTTCTTACCGAGGCGTCGTAAAAGGCGACTAAGGTAAGTTGACCCAACGTGTGGTATCCGGTTGAGTAGAATAGACCACCCTCTTTCTTACCGGGGGTTGGTAAAAACGACTAAGGTAAGTTGACGTCAGTCAGGCGGCCGGTCGTAAAATACGTAGCCAAATTACGTGACAACATGTTTGTAACATGTTGTGCCGACCCCACTTAAGAGTGGGATAAGGGCAGGAGAATGATGATGATGACCAATATTGAATATATGTCGCGTGCTATATAATGGCTCGTCCGTTTGTGTATTCAACGTGACCGACGCGTTCCATGTCAGTTGGCAAGCGGAGAGCCGTTGTTTGGAACTTGACCGCGAATTGCGGTGTACTGTCATTTGAGACCTCGATACGCTGTAAAATAGCTCGTGTTGGTTGTGGCTTGTATTATAGTGCAAGTTGGTAGCTATACAAACAACGTACTAACAATAGGTACAAAGCGGTTTGGCAAATTATTTGTGTCGTATATCAATGTCCAATACATAGTATTTATTACCTACTCGTATATGCTGTGTTATTCGAAATTTATTATATCTTTGGATAATACATACTAGATTTTCGGTTCTTTGGATGAGTAAGTTTTGATGTAACAGACTGATACATATCTATGCATCATCATTATCATCCTCCTATCCTTATCCCACACTAAGTGGGATCGGCACAACATGTTACAAACATATGATAACATATAAACATATGAAACATATGATGATGACATATGATTTGGCTGCGTATTTTACGACTGGCCGCCTGCCTGACGTCAACTTACCTTAGTCGTATTTTACGACTCCTCGATAAGAAATGAGAGTGGTCTATTCTACTCAGCCGGATGCATTCACAGCGGGTCCTTACCTTAGTCGCCTCTTACGCCACCTCAGTTAGAAATGAGGGTGGTCTATTCTACTCAGCCGAATACCACACGGCGGATCCTTACCTTATTCACCTCTTACGACACTTCGGTAAGAAATGAAGGTGGTCTATTCTACTCAGCTGAATACCATACGGCGGGTCCTTACTTTAGTCGCCTTTTACGACACCTCGGTAAGAATGAGGGTGGTCTATTCTACTCAGCTGAATACCACACTTACGGTTCTATGTAAATTGAAATTGGAAAACAATGTGACACACTAATTATCACGCGGGCCAAAGCCGCCGGCACAGCTAGTTTTATAAAAATAATTATAAATAAAACTGCCGAAGTTATTTCTTTTTAGAACACCTTTACTAACTAGCGGTAGCTTTTATTATCAGTAGACAAACATTTGAAGCTTCGATATTGCTAGTTCAAGTATATTTGAACAAAGAATATTTTGGAATTTGTCTTATAACCAACATAAAAACTGGTTTAATGACCCGCATTTTCATTCTCTCATAGTTTGCTCAGATGCGGGCTCAGATGTATACTTGACCGCATGTCTTAATTTAATGGACCAAAACGAAATCTCACCGGCCCTTCACTATTATACTATTTTTTATAGAAAATCTTGTGAATTTTTCCCTTTTAACTGTATAGAAAGGTTAATTTTTATTCTGGGAGTGATACAAGGCGCTGTCCAAATAGATCCGACGTACATACAAAGTGCTAACAATTAATCGGTTTTCTCTAGAACGCATTTAAATAATATGATTGAGGAAAAACTACTATACTACATACGTTTAGAAACTAACTGTAAACAAACGAAACCTCAGGTGTGCCAAACATTTTATTGTAATAATATGATTACCAAATAAAGAATTTGAAACAAAACTGAATATGTTCAAATCATTTGTTTATTAAAAGATTACTTTATTACAAAATTAGCTGTGATAGTCTAGCGGTGAGACCGTGCGACTCTTTCGAGGGGAACACGAGTTCAAACCCGGTCAGGCACCAATGAGTTTTTCTAATAAAACTCATGTGTCTAATTGGTAATTGCAATTTATGACACGCTTTTCAGTGAAGGAAAACATCGTGAGGAAACCTGCGTATCTCTAGAGAATTCTGGAGATACATATGTGGAGGCCCATTTCCAGCAGTGGGATTGTAACAGGCCGCTACTTTACTTTTTTTTTATACAAAATTAAATTAAATTTTATATCTATTTGTTTCCAAGTATTTAAAATTAGTGGCAACAATCGTGCCATAATAAATTGGCGTAAATAAAATCGATAATATTAAATCCTGTGGAAAAAAATAAGAATAATATTTAGGTTAATATAATGTGTTATATATAATCTGCCTATAAAAAAATAAACTTTTTTTAACACGTTTACTTTAGTTAAGTATCTTTACCTACGAAGTATAAATGGAGTTCTATTTCTATCTTCATAAACTGTAAAGTATTAAGAGCTGAAGGAAATAACAGCATTCCGCGATCAGTGATGTTTTTCTAGCCGTTGAAGAGTGGGGCAAACGGTACACAGTCTATAACTAGGTATTTGTAAGTAATCATTTTTTTGCATGAACTTGCGTGGTGCAAGTATAGACAATTATTTTTGGACGATAAAGCTAGTGTATAACGCAGCCTAAATTAGATTGCGTTTACCAATGCCTATTGATGATCATGGTCAAGCGCAAATTTAATATGAAATAACGAAGAAATACAGGCGATACCATTACCGCAGGCAGCACCCTCTGACACACAATACGAGAGGGCGTGAAGCCCCACACGCCCCACTTCCGAGTAATCGGATCGCCGGTATCGATTATGCTCGTTACTATCGGCCGAGATTCGGGCTAATGATGCATTGAAGTATAGCGGACCCCAGGTCCTGGTAATGATCTACCTGTTACATTTACACTTGTTTGAACGCAGGATGCGCTATGCACTATCCGCTCATCTATTACGTCACGTTCAAGATTAGTAAATCACAAGAGTCAATAAATAAGTTCTCCTACTGCAATATGTTTCATAGTAATTCTATAAGTCACAAATTGCAGTATGAACTACTCACCTTCCGTTCTTTACAACGTTTGCGTACTGAACGATTTCGCGCTATGTAATATACATATGTATTCTGTAATAAATTAATATAAAACTTTTAAAAAAGTTTCATTTACGCCCTAAAAGTTGAATAATAAGATTTAAAATAAATAAAATAACAGGATGTAGCCTCAGCCCTGGACGATATAAGTTTTTATGATATAAAATCTTGTCGCGAAATTAGTGTATTATGCGAACCTCGGTTAGACTAATTATATGGGTCTGTAGGTACATGTATAAAACCGCTTTTTTGCCTCGTATGGAGTTTGTTTTTGCAACATAAGTACTTTTTGAAATTGTCAAAAATTCGCACCTCTACAAAAATTAACATTCCTCGCTACCCAAATCATAGAAATGAACAAAAAGGCTTAAAACAAGTGTGGTATTCATATCATTACATTGTGAGACGGGGCTTAGCATAATTCTTAAGGAAAAATACTAGGTCACTGGCATGTAGGTCAGCACGCCTTCGAATCACACATATCCCACAAACAAACATAATAATAAGCAAACAATTCGAATGCAAAGGTCGAAACTAATATAAAACTAACACAATGCGTCAGTCGGTTTGCACATGGCCGACAGCTCTAATCACGTCTGTTAACAAACAACAATTCGTCATTTAGATGTTAATTAGTTACTGCAGTTGTCATAAATTATATCTGCTTATTGAATCATTGTTAAAGCGTGTAAGACCACGTCTCAGTATAACTGTATGTAAGACCACGTCTCAGTATATCAGTATGTCTCCTTTACGTCAACGTACCCTACCCTATATCCTGTCGATCTCGATTGCTGGAGTATAGCGTTAGCAAATACATCTAGTAGATTGGAGATCAGCAGGCCTACCATGAACTCTTATTGCGACACAATTGAAGACGTATAGTAAATTGTTTTGCTTTTTCATACCATGACGTCATAAAGACGCACACTTTAAGTCGTTGCGGAATGAGCGTTTGGAATTCGTCCTAAGAACATGTGAGTAAAAGAGACAGAGGTATCTACAGTTCATATAACGTTATCCTTTTCAAACACTACGACCCCAATGCAATTCACACTTCATGGTACGAAAAGAAAGCGGTTCGCGGTCGTCGTTTACGTCTTCAATTGAGTTGCAATAAGAGTTCATGGTAGGCCTGCAGGTTAGATCAAGACTGACCGCTTCGCATCCGCTTAAGATCGCTTTTTAAAGGCTTTTATTTTACTTGCTATGTATGTATCAGGTGGAATCTAGCAAGTTAAATTTGGCCCACTTCACGGTTTCCGATTGAGCTTTAATTTTACATACTCCGATGTCATCCGATGACAATGCATATTTATAATAAGCATGACCTGATACTGCTGCCAGGATTGGCTCCAGATAACTGTCAACAATAGAGACATGAAATTTGGTAGAACCTTTTTTATCTTAACTTGTTATATGAACAAGTGGTCCAGTAATAAATACTTCAACGTATAATATCGCCTCAGCACTCTATAATATAAACAGATCGTAGGCGGATATGCCAGCGTTGAGACCGTACAACACTTGCGACGGAGTCACTAGTTCAAATCCGGGCAAGCACCAATAAGTTTTTCTAATAAAACTAATGTGTCTAATCGATATTTACAATTTGTCACACGATAATCAATAAAGCAAAACATCGTGAGAAACCTACAAATCTCTAGGAAATTTCGGGGATATGTGTCCTACCAATCCGCATTAGAGCGGCGTGATGGGTGTTAGCTCAAACTCCTTTCTTTCCAAAAAACGGAGAGATGAAGGATATATGCTAAGCGATAAGTGGCCGTTAATTCATGCTTTATTATTTTTTTTACTTTATATAATACTATAAAATGTAATAAACAATTATTATTTCATGTAGGTAATTAGGCTATCATGGTTTCCAACTCTGTAACTTATTTCAATAGTTTCATGCTGTGATTCCCTTTAAACGTAGTATAACATTGTATGTAACAGCATCAATAGGAGAAGAACTCAACGTAGCTCTTTTCTCTGGGCCTCGCGACCTATTTATGCGTCCTATAAACCGAGGTCGTGATGCAAAGGCTAGATACAACGTGGTTCATATATTGAGGTTTTGTTTTTGTGCAGTAACAGTCCATGTTTTTCTGTATACCAAAAAATTTATTTTAAAATTACAAAATTACAAACTGACTTTTAGACTGATTTTCACAATGATTATACCGTTTTATTATAACTTCATCGATAATTTTTACAAATTATAAAATTCTTAAGTAACCTCTTCAACCTTCTCAATACGCTAAGCTGTTTTGCGATTTCTTCGTGGATTCTATCTCCTGATGACGCAGTTACAGGGCGAAACTATTACTAAGTGCTAGTGAATGTGTGCAATGCTAGTGTAATGGTGTAATGGTGGTGGGAGTATAAAGAGCATGAGTTTTCACAAATCCTGAGTGTAACATGTAGGATAACGGTTAATGCAGTGTACATTTTGTATTACGTAACATATTTTCTTTAATAGCGGATTATAGCTAATATTATTATTCAATTTTTTATCTCGAACCTCCTGGACCGGACAAACTGACGTCAAATTTTATAGATTGTATAAGTGACATTGAAATATAATTACTTAAGCGACATCATGGATTCCTGTCATGTACGTAAAAAACATCAGTCACAGTAACTAAGTTACAATTCTAAATAAGCAGGTTAAATAGCACCATTAAACCGTATTTTTCACTATTCACATATAAATCACCAGTTAATAGAGTTTACTGACCTACCGCAATGCGTATGCCGCTTCTAGGAATATAGAATAATGTGCTCCACTCGGCAATAGGCGTTCATAATGGATTTACTATGGTGCCACAGTTCGCTTGTGCTAGTTGTAAATTAAAATGAAGCTTAGGCGACATTTCATGATAAGGTATGAGGAAAAATGGCTTATGCAGTTTCTAAAGATGAATTAGTGAGAATTCAAAGATTAACGTATATATAATAAAGAACTCTTTAAAAAGATTTTTTATGGTTATAACAAAATATATCGCACCCTTAGTATTAAAGTGTCCTTATTTAAAAAAGTTGTTTTGTGGCAAATAGCAATAAATAGCGCAGCGCCTTCAAAACTCGTGAGTGTTAAAATGACACAAAACTTGAAAGAGAAATACTAGCTTTCTTAATAGTTCGTAACGTGATGTCATCGATAGTATTGAAATAAGTTTTACAATGTATCTAATACAATAAAGACTATTTTTGAATTCGGTCGGGTTAAATACTAACAGATAGATATATGCTAGTTACTTAAACATATGATCAAGATCAAATGCATTAAAGACCGGACAAGATAATATACACCTTGAATACCTCTTGAATAAGAGCCCCGTATGGGCTTGAAACTAGTCGAGCTCATCCGTTAAAATAAGACGTGAGTATAGCCGGTCTCTCATCATTAATAATGAATACCACTCACGATAGTTAAAAATTCAAAAAACCTTGACATTTTTTTTTTAGACTTAACTGCAGACCGTATCGATCGAACCGCACAAGAGCAGTATACCTACTATGAACTTTTAGAAAACAATTCAATTCAAAGTCAGTACCTAAGCCCAACCGCTTTCTTTTCGTACCATGAAGTGTGGATTGCATTGGGGTCGTCATGTTTGATCAGGAAAACGTTATATAAACTATAGATAACTCTGTCTCTTTTACTCAAATGTTTTATGGACGCATTCCGAACGGTCATTCAACAACGACCTAAAGTGTGCGTCTTTAAGACGTCATGATATGAAAAAGCTAAACAATTTAGTTTACGTCTTCAATTGACTCGCAATAAGAGTTCACGGCAGGCCTGCAGGAAGCAAACTTACTGCATGTTAAATGACATGCTACCAAAGCCAAATCAATTATTATACAGGCAGAGTTATGGAAAACCGCTTACATTCCGTTTTTGTATAAACTACAAATTGATCATGACTAAGTAGGTTAATGTTTTCGTTAGTTTCCGAGAACGTTCAACAATAGACTGTTAGTGGATTTAACTTGAGCATGAATGACTCACTAACTATTTATAGGACAGAATCCCACGTGCAGTCAAAACGAGTATAATTTTTTTTTTATCGAAAATCAATTTTTTCGAATTAGCATTCGTGTCGACAAAACAAAAGCACTTGTTTACAAGTTTATTTGAATAAAAATTATTTTCAAATTTGAGTTCGATAGGGGTATGAGAACGCCATTGGAAAACTACAAATATACAATACATTTTTTTTATTACATAAACATTTTCCCTATCAAAAAGCATTGCGGTACCCTAATTTTTTGTAAACAAGTAAAAATCAAAAAGTTGTGATAGGCCAGCCACAGGTGAGACCGTGTGACTCTCTAGAGAAGATCATGGGTCCAAATCCCGGGCAATGAGTTTTGTATAAAACTCATGTCTAATTGATAATTGCAATTTATCACACGCTTTTCGGTGAAATAAGCAATAAGATCGAATTTTTCCGAAGGAAGTGTTTTATGAAATTACATTTTAAAAAATATTCTACAAAATTATGATGCGTAATTATGCCATTCCTCCAAATGCTACGTCGTCTAAATTTTTTAAAATATGTTACAAAATTCAAGCTTTATGTATTAAAAGATATAAAATAGTACATAATAGTAAATAGTTTTTTTAGCGTTCATTTTATGTTACTCATCATTTGGACACAATTACAACGAAAGCAATAATTATTAAAGCTATGTTGGTGGTCTAGAAATATAAATGGAGAAAAAAACTGTAGTAGCGGAATTGTTTTGTTATTTCAGGCAATACTAATAGAGTAATCATCACGTTGTGAAAATAAAATGACACATGCACGTGGCATTTATTTTAGATATTTATTTAGAATTCCACTTTTGAGAGGGCTCGTTGCTGAATATAAAATAAATCAACAACAGACACGCTAAGCACCTGTCAAAACGGGCCTATCACATCTCCAAATGGAATCTGGGTCCGAAACGGTACATTAAAAAAAAAACCTTCAATACGGCGCGAGACACGTCCGAAATAGACGGCACGCGCTCGCGGAATGTGCTTCCGTCGTTCCAAATTTGAAATTTTCACAACTATTTCTTTTTTGATATTCAGAGATCGGCTAAGGTTTTGACGCTGTATAAGTTCATCTGAGAAATAGAAATATTTTAGTACCAAATTTTGCACTAAACATTGCAGTCAATAATTGAAAATTTTTAGTATTGTAATAATTTTTCTATTTGATCATTTAGTTTACTACTGTAAACTAAATGATCTGATTATTGATGTACTATAATAGCTAACTTCAGATTGCGATCTAACTCACGATATAAATATTGTATGAAAAGTAGTAAAGGATTACGTGCCTGAGTCTTTTTATGCCCCCCATACATAACTTTTAATATAAAACAATTGTATTGTTTTTTTTGTTAAATTTGGCACCGAAATCTATAACTGCATTTAAATGACCCGTAGAGAAAGGGTTAAACTCGCCCACATAACAATTAAATTGCCTCCCTGTGGAGTTTGGGCTCGATAGACGAAAATTGAGTTTTTTTACGGTTTTGCTGGATTATACCATAATAAGAAGTATGTGTGATTCTACGCATTGACCAATCTACCGATGCCAAATTGCGCAAAATCCAAAGAGGTAAAAAACCCACAGGCATACACACAATGACATATTTTCGTCTTCATAATATCAAAAGGTTTATATTCTAAAGCGGTTTATAACAAGTCTGGGGATATATTCGTATCTTAAAACGACACTGGCGAGGCCCACCTATTCTCTGCGACATACACTGAACTATAATACTTTATAAGCCACCGACATCGTACAATAGCGTTCATTTGAATAGACACCGATTTTTTTGTCCATAAATAGTATTGTCCACTTTTTATTCGATTTGCACTAATCGCAAAAAATATTGTATAAAGTGATATTTTTTGTGAACTCTAATATTTTACACTAGGTAGATCTAGCAAGAGGTCATTGACACGTAAACTAAATAACGTAGGAAAAGCAGCCGCTATAGTGACACTTACTCTAGCCGGAGTCATGAACGAGCATGTTCAGCGTGTACATTGAAGAAATAACAAAATAAATAAAGTAAAATAAAGCAAGCAGTTCAAAATCGTATTTAGTCAAATCTCAAAAAAAATCTCTATATTAAAAATATTGATTTAAATAACACCGTTTTAGTTTTGGAAACAGAACATACTTAACTGAGGGTGTTTAAACAATTAAGATGTTTCGGTCGAAGTCGCAGATACAACTTGTCACAAATATAATAAATTATAATGTTTTCTGAAATACAATATAGTCTGTTTCTGATGTATTTCTTATATATTTTTATCGCGGATTACAGCAAAAATTTCAACCCAACCTTTGAGACTGAGAAACTGTATCTAATCGCTTTTATCATATCACAATACGTGTTCGCATTTTTGTATTGATTCGCTAAATAAAACGCCGCAGATATTGATCATTATGCAATACGATTTCGAGAATTACTTCCCACGAGGAACTATTATTAGAGCTGTGATAGGCCAGCGGTGGGACCGTGCGACTCTTTCGAGTCACAGGTTTAAACAACGGGCAGGCACCTATAACTTTTTCTGTTAAAATGTCTAATTGATAATTGTTTTCCGTTGTAGAAAACATCGTGAAGATACCTGCATATCTCTAGACACTCGGGATATCTGTAATCCGCAATGGAGCAGCGTGGTAGGGTCTTTCTTTTTATTGCATAATAGGCGAGCGCTTGACTGAAACCATGCCTGATGATAAGCAGTGATTCAGTCCAAGATGGAGCGCGCTTGCCTAGAAGATTCACTCTTGCTTAGTCTCTAGGTCTCAACTCTAACCCTTGAGAGGAGGACTATACCCAGCAGTGGGAATAAACAAGGATTTTAGAAAAAATATCTAGTATAGAATAAAAATATAAATGAAAGTATTATTCGAGTTGATACACCTTTGGGAGCCATTATTCTATTTTAAGGAAATTTGTCACGATTTGGTGTAATTATAGAAATGCGCGGAATCGACGTTTTTCAAATACGTCCGTCTGTCGTCTGGGCGGGAAAAAACTGTTGCCAAGCGAGAAGCCAATGATTGTTCGTGATACAACGGACAATGAGCTTTCGAAGAACTTCTTGTATTCGTAATGTAAAACGATTTAATTTAAAGTTAAGAGACGCCCTATTTTTTTTTCTATTTATTAAAGGTGTGCGAAAAAGTTACTCTGTCGACAGTGTTTCAATGTACGTCCAAAAGCTGGCTGTATGTAATTTGAACCCACTCAGCTTTTAAAACTAACGAATCATATAATCTAGGTATTGCAAATTATCAATACAAAAAAAGAAAAAGAGATATCATTCTTATGGTGCCTACTTTTTGCCGGATCGCGGATTAAAGTGGCTTTAAATATGTCGCATCAGAAGTACAGTATTTATTGACTTCGACTAGTTGGATACACCTTAATAAAGGCCTAGTTAACGGGGAGCCCATGGATCTAGGCGGCACAAGATCGTGTAGCGTGAAGTCTTTTGAAGAGGCATATGTTCAATAATAGACGTTCATTGGTTGACGAGAGAGAGAGAGATATTGAAAAGTGTGTCGTTGAAATTAGGGAGACCATATCCAATTTGGTTGTCTAATTAAACATAGATAACTAAAACTCCGACCTCGCAATATAAAGAGTTACACACAGCATCACGTGATGTGATGTCATCACACAAAAACAAGTCGTTCTGTCCGTCCGTCCCGTCCGAACATCATTTTAATGTTAATGTCGATACACATTTAGGTCATAAGCGGAAGCGGTGTGATAATATAGACTGAAAGTTTAGAGTGAAAATACGCAAAAGATGTTTATTTCCGAAATTAAAAAAACTCAAAATCAAGAAAATTTAAAAAGATGTCATAAGTTTGTTAGACATGTTTAAGCAATGGCTAATTCAAAACTTTACAATGTGAGTCTAAGTACAGAAAAATAATGTGAACTTTGCAGTTGCGGCCCAATACATGAATATTATAGTAGTAATATACTTAACTACAGAATCGCCCCGCTTTGGGAGATGTCGCAACTTCGCGAATTTACTATCGAACGTTAGCCTTTATTTTGTTATAAATGTTAGGACATTCCTTTTACAAGCAATATAACAGAACTAACTACTTTGCTATAATCCGCACGGGTGCGGATTATAGCAAAGTATTTAGTTCTGTTATATTGCCTGTAATATGGAATTCCGCAAAGTAACGCCTGCTTATATAAAACATGCCTTTTAATTATATACAGTAAATAAATCATCTCAATTATAGATACAAAATGCTACGAATGAAACGCTCATTCTAACGTCTATTTTTTTCGACATATTGTATTTTTAAAAGATTTTCTGTAGATCATTAAACGACAAATTTTCCACTATATATTGTTACTTATACCATCATAAAAGGGATGAGTAAATATTTGTGGCTTGGCTTTTCAGAAATTTAATAAGTAACATCCCCTAATCTTCACTTCTCCACTTTTATATGTGATGTTTTCTGTCATTAGGTTTTGTAGATAATCATAAAAAATACTTTAAAAAATTATTAGAAAAATAAGCAATTATATGTACTGCCTTAAATGGATCCTTGCGCCCCACGAATATATTTGTCTTGAATATATTTGTTGAATATATTGACATATACATATGTACATATGTTATTTAAATGGAGGATTTAATTAAGGAAATTTAGATTGTAATTACTGTTTAAAATAAATTAAACTATTACAACACGCTAGTCGCTGTGCTTATCACTTGGACCACATACTATGCAACGGCTTACAGTAATCATTTGCATGTTTTTAGCATCTCGGATACATATTTTGATGTCATCTCCGCTTTATAAGGAAATATATATCTTTTTGTTGTTTTTCTTGATCGCTGGATAGCAAATTATACGATCAGATAATACATGTATTAAAACACAATTTAGATTATCTATAAAATATACATGTAAGTACTTTTGTATGTAAAGTGTGTAAGGAACAGCTTACCTTAAGATTTTGAATATAATTTCAGCATTTTTTGCAATAAATAATAATCTTGGGCAGTTCATAAAAAATTATGCTTTCAAAAGACAAGAAAAAAATTGCTCTCGGCTAAATAATTAAGGTAAAAAACCTACCCATCGATGCAAATGTCTTAAGCAAAGAAAACGTTTGTTTTTTACATTATTAATTAAATTATTACTACCGCATTATTTATTTTAAAATTCCGCAATACATACTAGATCAGTTTACAGAGACGTTTAAGTGTAACATGCTTATATGTAAAGCGATTACAAAATTGAAAATTATTTTGATTTTAAAAATGCCTGCATTTGAAATGTCACATTGAAAATATTTAAAAGATTACCACCACCAAGTTTTTTGCTGGTTCTTCTCGGTAAGTGCAACTTTTGAACCCGTTGTTGCTTCATTAATCATATTGATCCTCGACGATTCAAAAAGAACTTATTTTAATAAAGACTGATTTTGTTTATTACTGAGCCACATGAATATCCGGACAAACTAAAATCCCCACCCAATAACTAATTACGGGTCGTCATCGCTCGACGGGGACGAGCGGCGGGTATCTAACTATCTATGTCAGAGTCACAGATTAAAAATCTGACCGTGCTCCAACACGCTGCTGGTGGCGGGGAAAGAGTAACGTTATATATCGGTACCGTATTTAACTAAGTGGTAGGCAACCGTGAGCGCGACCCAGAGTTTCCAATTTTCGCACTGGATCTTCATCAAAGGCGTCTTCTTGGCGCAGCGATGGCCCTTTGTAAGTTAAAAAAAAGCGAAGTTTTTGCCGCATTGCAGTTCATAACTGACGAAAGGGATGCCAAATAATGAATAAATTAATTTCTGCCTTTGAAAAGATCTTTATATTATTTAAGCGAGCTTTTATTACTAGCGGAACGAAGGCGGATCACGAATCTAACTGGTCTTATCTTTCCCATTCAAAGTTTGTAATCCATTTTGAAACGTATACCGATGATTGAGGTGAATTATGACTTACATACATTATATTAAAAAAAATGATACTATTGAACCAATATTATAAAAATGTCTCAATAATCTTGAAAGGTTTTATACCTTTTTACTTTGGATAAATAGATAAAAATTGTCTCCAAATAATATTCATTAGATTAAGTCCAAATAGTGTAACATTCTTAGCTAGCGAGTTATGAAAAACAGCACTAGAATGTTTGTGCGTGATCCAAATATCGATTCTGCCAGCCCGCGTCGGGCGCCACTCTGGCAGTGGCGCCCGACGTTAGGCCGGAATGTACTGACTTATGGAGTAATCTCATAATTACAACACAATCATCTACTATATAATCATCAGTAACTTTATATTGATACTTATATTATTGAATGTGTGACTCAATTACAAATGTACACTGAATTCACTTCCAAACTACAAATTAAAATATGTTTGATATTTTTCGCTGCTCTACCATACTTTTAAATCAATTACGATAGATTTCCGACTGTTACTGCTTTACGTTATATATACGCTTGCGATAATTCTTTAATTTTTCGGTATGATACAATGTAGTGACATTTAACAATTGTAATAGCAATACAGGATAGTCGTTTATTAAATAGGATACACTATTTTTTTTTAAAATGAAATTATTCTGTACCATATCAAGAATATTTAAATGGTATAAAAAAATTGTGATTCCCACGCCTTATAATTATTGTACTGTAGGTATCCCCATTGCATCTGAATCTAAAAGAGAGCGTTATTTTTTTAGAGATGACGTAATTATAATACAAACGCGTGAAACTTAACTATTACTAATAAACTAAAATTAAAAAAAAGTTAATAATTTTAAAATAATATATTCTACATTTATTCCAAAACATGTTCCACCTACTTATTGATCAAATATCATTTTTTCTTTTCGAGACACTCAATACGCAAGTAAACTGTTTTAAAATTAGAAAAGATAGTAAACAAGTATGAAAGTTAGTTCTAACATATATTTATTTCAAGCCTCTGCCAGAGCTGTCTGGACACTCGTATTCCTGCTACAAAATAGTCTCAATTTGGGCGCCACACTATCAAATTCTCTCACATAAAAAAATATAAAACTTACGTAAACATAACACGAATCCTTACTATGAATCTTGTGTTTGTATAAAGTATTATATGTTATAAATATACAATACATGTTAAAATTTCATGACATAGAAAATTAATCATGTGGATGTCTCGATCAGACTTTTTATAGAAATCCTATGATTCAATTTTTTTTTTATTCTAAGAGGTATTAATTATTCCAATAAATAAACTTTTGACTTTTATATTATTGCGATAAATTGGGAAAATCTACATAAAATAACTTATCTCCTTCGGTGCCTTTTATCGTCCCTGAATACTTTTAATTGAATAAGTCTTACTCAAAATAAAACGCGGTCTACGGCATGACAAAGTGTGTTTGTCATACAATGTATAATCATATATATACATATTACGCAGTTTTATTATTACGTAATATCATACATGCTATCATACTTATATAGAATGTAAAAAGTAGGGAATAAAAATTACAAAAAAAGTTTCAGATTTACATACTAACATTTGCTTATCTCAAGAAATACTACATTTGGCTAACACTTCACTTCAATATTAGTTTGCAGGAGTAGATAAATTGTATATATCGGCGCAAAAGTACAGCGACGAGTTACGTCATCACTGCACGTGTTCTGATTGGCGTAAACAAGTGAATCACGACGGTCGCCCCACTACACTGTTGATATAAAAAGTCGACTGCCGGAGCTATTTGGCGTTGTTCTCGGTCTGTGCTCGAACAGTGTACATCTAATTTGTTATTTTTAATGTGTTAGTCACTTAAGAGTAAATAGTGGTCAAAGTAAAAGCGTTTTAATTATTCGTGAAATGGAGCCACTCCGTAATAATGATGGTAGTGACGTCGGCAACGCCGATGTCACTATTTCTAAAAACAATACTGGGGCACCAGCCTCGTCATCAGAAGTGGGATCACCTGCCACTTCCGCTCAACAACCTGATAATGCAAGGGAATTGCAGCCTGGAGTACATACCTCAAACAATAATGGTAACATGATGCAACAAGAACAACCACAATTTAACTGGTTCAACGCACCGGTAAACAATATGCCGCCGCAATTCATTTTGCAAATGATGCAAGTGATGCAGCAGATGTCGGAACGATTGAGTAAACCTCAAGAAGCAAAAATACGGATCAATGATGTTTACCTACCCTCATTTGATCCTGATACAAACGTGGGGATACGTGAATGGTGTCAACATATTGATAATGCCATTGAAGCCTACAAATTCAGTGATTTTGACATACGTATGAAGGTTGGCAGCCTGCTCAAGGGGAGAGCAAAGTTATGGGTGGATGACTGGATGGTTACAACAGCCTCATGGTCTGAGCTTCGCAATAATCTTATAACAACTTTTGAACCAGAAAACCGTTATTCCAGAGACATCATTCGCTTCAGAGAACACATCTACGACTCCTCTAAGGACATTTCTGAGTATTTGTCGCGAGCGTGGGTCCTATGGAAGAGAGTCACAAAAGACAAGTTACCAAATGAAGATGCTGTTGAGGCAGTCATTGGATGCATAGGTGATGAAAAGCTCCGAATGGAGCTATTAAACGCAAGGGCTACAACAGTACCTGAACTAATATCTGTTGCATCATCAATAAGAACAACGAAGCGTTTTCACCCAAATTCCAGCAATCAAAACCCAAATAAGCGACCACGTTTTTTGAACGCAAATCCATCAGGTATACCCTGTCGAATCTGTAAAAGATCTAATCACAATACCAGTGAATGTTACCATAAGCCCATTGACTCGAAGCCCGAACAAAGGAACAACACAAAAACTGAAACCATTAATAAGGAGGTAACCACTAACCAGACCACCAAAACAATATGTTCGTTCTGCAGAATACCGGGGCATTCTTTTGAAACCTGCTTTAAGAGAGAACGTTTATTATCATCATCAAACGTAAATTTCATTTCTGGATCTAAACTAGCTCCTATCGAGGTGAAGATCGGACAGAAGACTTTTAAGGCAATTTTTGATAGTGGAGCTGAATGCTCACTCATACGAGAGTCCATAGCTGCTCAATTACCAGGAAAAAGAATTGAAAGTTCAAATTACTTGAAGGGTATCGGACAATTTCTAGTACTTTCAATATCCACGCTGGTGACAATTGTGAACATTAATGACATCAACATTGAACTACAGTTCCATATAGTAGCGGACTATGAGATGACGACAGATATACTGATAGGCATGAACTTGATAAAGAATACGAACCTTATGATGATAATAAACTCAGACGGAACAACGTTAACACACCAACGAAAAATCAATCATGTTCAAAGCATGAATCCGGTCTTCGATAAATTGGACTGTGATCTTACGAATGAAGAAGATATTACAATATTACGAACACTATTGAACAAGTATCAACACCTATTTATCAGGGGATATCCAACTACTCGTGTCAAGACTGGAAAACTGGAAATCCGTTTAAAGAATCCAGACAAATACGTAGAACGAAGACCGTATAGACTCAGTCCTATTGAACGGGAAAAAGTACGTAACATAGTGAAAGAATTAATACAGCATGGCATTATACAGGAAAGTAAGTCTCCATATTCGAGTTCCATTATTCTAGTGAAGAAGAAGAATGGTGATGACCGTATGTGTGTGGATTATAGAGAGCTCAACTCTAACACGCTACGAGACCATTACCCACTACCATTAATTTCGGATCAAATTGATCAACTGGCTAAAGGACAATTCTTCACGACTTTTGATATGGCAGCAGGCTTTCATCAGATACCTATTGCAGAATCATCAATCGAAAAGACTGCTTTTGTCACGCCAGATGGGCTATACGAATATTTAACGATGCCATTCGGGTTGAGTAATGCGTGTTCGGTATATCAGCGATGCATTAATAGAGCCCTGAATTCATTATTGGGCAATGCAGCTCAAGTCTATGTAGATGACATACTAAGTAAATGTGAAGCGGTTGCTGAAGGATTATCTAATATTGAACGTATCCTCATAGCTCTACAGGATGCTGGTTTCTCCATTAACGCTGATAAATGCAGTTTTTTTAAACGCTCAGTTGAATATTTAGGCAATGTGGTATCAAACGGACAAGTACAGCCAAGTCCACGTAAAATAGATGCACTAGTAAAAGCACCTATACCAACAACACCAAAACAAGTAAGGTAATTCTGTGGATTGGCTGGCTATTTCAGGAGGTTCATCCCAGACTTCTCACGAAAATTAATACCACTATACGAGCTTACCAAACCAGGAGCTAAATGGGTATGGAATGAGCGACATGAAACTGCAAGAGAAGACGTCATTCAGTGTTTGACAACGGCTCCAACACTTACCCTCTTTCAAGAAGAGGCTCCAATTCTATTATACACAGATGCCAGTAGTTTGGGCTTTGGAGCAGTACTGGTACAAGTGATTGCAGGACGGCAGCAGGCCATTGCATTCATGAGCCTAAGAACCACTGAAACTGAAAGTCGCTATCACTCTTACGAGTTAGAAACTCTGGCAGTGGTTCGAGCAATAAAACATTTCAAGCAATATCTTTATGGACGAAAGTTTACTGTCATAACTGACTGTAACGCACTAAAGGCCTCAAAACATAAGAAAGATCTGCTTCCGAGGATCCATCGCTGGTGGGCATTTCTTCAAAACTATAATTTTGATATTGAATATCGTAAGGGTCAACAACTTCAACACGCTGACTACTTCAGTCGAAATCCAGCAGAACTTACAGTAAACATAATGACCAGGGAGCTCAACTGGCTAAAAATTGAACAACGACGTGATGAAGCACTACGAGCCATTATGGATAGTATGACCAATGACATCCCCAACAACGACTATGTACTAGAAGACAATGTTCTCAAACGTATAATCCAGGATCCAATCTTTGGGCAAAAACGTTGTACAGTGGTTCCTAAGTCATTTCAGTGGAGTTTAATAAACTCATTCCATACTGCATTGAAACACCCCGGTTGGGAAAAGACGTTACTGAAAATTAAAGACAGCTACTGGTTTAGCAACATGAACACAAATATAAGAAAATTTGTAGAAAACTGTGTAATCTGCAGAACTTCAAAAGGAACGTCCGGTGCAATACAAGCTCAAATGCACCCGATCCAAAAACCAACTACTGCATTTCAAGTCATACACATGGATATAACTGGCAAACTGGGAACACCCAATGACCAAGAGTATGTAATTGTCACAGTAGATGCCTTTACAAAATATGTGCTCCTATATCACACGACCAATAAGAATACACATGGAACCTTGGCCGCACTGAAGCGTGCAGTACACCTATTTGGCACCCCAGTACAAGTCATCGTTGACGGTGGAAGGGAATTTCTGGGTGAATTTAAAATCTATTGTGATCAAACAGGTATAGAGATCCATGCTATAGCACCAGGTGTTAGCCGAGCAAACGGGCAAGTAGAACGCGTGGTTGCTACAGTAAAAAATGCCCTAACTATGATCAAAAACTACGAAACAGAAGAGTGGCACACGATGCTTGAAGAACTCCAGTTGGCATTAAACTGTACCCCTCATCGTGTGACGGGGGTTGCTCCACTCACCTTAATTACTCAACGCAAACATTGTGTACCCCCTGAGCTGCTCACGCTTGTCAACATTGATGAAGAGGCAATTAATATAGGAGCCCTCACTAATCATGTTCATCAAAAGATGATTCGAAACGCAGAGCAGGACAAAATACGCTTCGATTCAAGGAAAGCGAGGATCAACCAGTTTCAGCGTGGCGATTACGTCCTCATTAAAAATAATCCTCGCAACCAAACTTCGCTGGATTTAAAATTCAGTGAACCACACGAGATAACACGAATCTTAGACAATGATCGCTATCTCGTCAAAAAGGTGGTTGGAAAAGGACGCCAAAAAAAAGTTGCACATGATCAACTTCGCCGAGCACCTCAACCTGCAAATCAGTTAACCGTATCGGCGGGAGTGGGCGACGCTTCAGTAACAACTAATGAACCTACGCCATCCACTTCACAAGCCAATGGGAACGAACAAGACAACCAGGAATCAACACTTTAAACACTCAGGGTATGTTTTATTATCTATCTGAATTAATAACCACACAAACAACATAGTATCACAGTGTACGAGAGTACCACAGTGTACGTAACAAAACAGTACCACAGTGTACGTAACAACATTGTACCACAGTGTACGTAACAACATTGTACCACAGTGTACGTAACAACATTGTACCACAGTGTACGTAACAACATTGTACCACAGTGTACGTAACAACATTGTACCACAGTGTACGTAACAACATTGTACCACAGTGTACGTAACAACATTGTACCACAGTGTACGTAACAAAATAGTGCCACAGTGCACGTAACAACACGGTACCACAGTGTACGTAACAACATAATACCACAGTGTACGCTATACTAATATCCTACCACAGTGTAGGCCCCAATATAATTTAACTAGATACACAGATGCCGAAGTAAAAGATAAACAATTACTAGTTACAGGGAATACCTACTCATCAGTAAGACATCAAAAGCACGGCCAGTGCAGAGCACGCACTGCCGGTCAGAATGGTCGTATCGGCGCAAAAGTACAGCGACGAGTTACGTCATCACTGCACGTGTTCTGATTGGCGTAAACAAGTGAATCACGACGGTCGCCCCACTACACTGTTGATATAAAAAGTCGACTGCCGGAGCTATTTGGCGTTGTTCTCGGTCTGTGCTCGAACAGTGTACATCTAATTTGTTATTTTTAATGTGTTAGTCACTTAAGAGTAAATAGTGGTCAAAGTAAAAGCGTTTTAATTATTCGTGAAATGGAGCCACTCCGTAATAATGATGGTAGTGACGTCGGCAACGCCGATGTCACTATTTCTAAAAACAATACTGGGGCACCAGCCTCGTCATATACAATATTTTTTTTATTTACGTAATTTCTCAATATGAATCGTTATATATAATGAAACTATTATTTTTGTTCTTTTGCCAATCAGTACCTGAGAACTTTTAAAAATTCAACATGAATGGTCGCTCAACTTAAAGTAGAAAGGTAACAAAAATTAATGAGTGAGATAAAAATATTAACTGATAATGAAATCACGCAACATTTGTGTATCTGAATAATGCATTCCAATTACACACCCCAAGCACTAAAACAAAATAATTATGCATGAAATTATACCGTTCTTAGAAGCACGCCCCAAATTGGCCTAGCATGCACAGTATCACATGAAGCCACATTTCGCGTGCGTCGACAGCGACCCTTCCAAAAAACATGGCCCATTACGTTAGTTCATTTATTTTTTTGATATTTTTATAGTCTTATCTTTGTTATTCAGCCTTAGGTCGAGAACTCTATATGGATTTATATCAAACAAGCTTATCTGACCTGCGACTGCGTGCGCGTCAACTTAAATTTAATGTAAATACCCTCCGTGTTACGTTATTTTATTCGTATATACTTTGATCGAATTGCTGATGTTACGTCAGGTCTATTATACGAAGATTTATTGTGATTAAAATGAGGATGTAACGAGTGTCGTCGATAAGCTATATTCTTGAGTAAATTATTTCGATTAATACTGAAATAATAGGCCTTTCTCTACTTGTATGAAACTGCAGAAATCGCTGAAACGTTAAGTAATACCAAACTAAATACAAACTGTTGTACGAATAAACCCTTTAATACCATAGAAATAAGAGCTATGAATGTAAAAATATGTTGATCCAAAATAATCCTTATGTCGTGAACATAACGACTAGACGATAACATCTCTTAATTACGCGGGATAAACACTTGAATAGGTGAATTTGCATCGGCTCTCTCAGAGGGTTGTTGTGACGGTAGATGGAAAAACATGGAAATGTCGACGCTTTTTAGTGTCCTTCAGACGGGAAGTAATTTTAAATGCGACCGCAATGAGGGAGTTTTTGTAAAGCCACATTGTGACGTCCTCGGGGAGCATTCATTTGGAATAACGTGTGTAAGAGTGTTATAATAAAATCTTAAGGCGAAAGTTAGGATTTGTGAGGCTAAACGAGCGCAGGTTATAATGGCCAAAAAAGGTTCATGTTAGGGTATATGAAAGTTAATAACGATGCTGATCCACTTTTTTAATATCGACTAGTATTTGCAGATTTTGGTAGATCACTCGATGGAAGCGACGGTGGAAAAAGATCAGATGTGTTGCAGAAAGCTGGTGGATTAAACTGCAAAAGACCTTGTCGTGAAAATCTCTTATATAAATCTTAATATAGTCTAAAAGTCAACGTTCATCGTACATTAATTTAGGAAAAATAATTGAAAATTGTTTCTGGCTGCAATTATATACGTTTGATTGATTCAAACAGTCACCCCCTCTTTTTCGTTAAAAAAATATAACCTGACCTGCGCCTTATTACAGTGGGAGAAAACATCGTTCTGAAACTTTCATATCTAAAGAAAATTTCTAGGATTTGGACAATCCACCATCTATGATAGAAGAAACGTGGTGGTTTCATATATTATTATCCTTTAACGAGAAAAAATTTCTTTTTCTGACAAAAATACATTGACAGCCGTTTGGCTGTCAATATATTTAAGTATTTACTTTTTATTACAATTTATTTTAACTTGTGTCGAGATGCTTTTGTCTGCTTTTGCGTAGAGGAGAGCCTTGAGAATATATTTCTTATTTTTGTATCCCATTGTGTACGGAGACAAAGTTTTGCAGTTGTTCTTTTGTGCTGCCTCAAGCTGCCTCCTGGCAATATTTTAATGGGAAGACATATTTGTACAATAGTTGAAGAGATGTGTTATATTTATTTGAATCTTTATAACAATCTCATGCAATTTAAATAATTTATCTAAACGTAGCTTCTTCTGATAAGAAAATATTAAAGCGACCCTGATGGCTCAATTATCCTTACAGCCATTTACAAGGCCCAATTAGAGAGAGAGAAAGAGTTAATAATATGAGAATTTCTGTACGACTCCAAATAATAGAGACCTACCGTCGTCTGCGCATCACGGAAAAACTAGGAGAGGGATTTTAATAATAATAATATTTTGATATCTTTGTTTATTACAAATTATTAAAGTTATTAGAAATTTTTAATTTAACACGCGGTCAGCAGGCCTACCATGAACTCATATTGCGACTCAATTGAAGACATAAACGAAATTGTTTTGCTTTTTCATACTATGACATCTTAAAGACGCATACTTTAAGTCGTTGCCGAATGAACGTTCGGAATTCGTCCTAAGAGCATGTTAGTAAAAGAGACAGAGTTATCTATAGCTAATATAACGTTATCCTTTTTAAACATTACGATCCCAATGCAATTCACACTTCATGGTACGAAAAGAAAGCGGTTCGCGGTCGTCGTTTACGTCTTCAATTAAGTCGCAATAAGAGTTCATGGTAGCCCTGCTGTTCATGTATGTTTGTTGCTTCGAAGAAGTGGGGCAAGCGGTATAGCGCGCATCCGTACGAGAGGGGAAATTTTCAGACTGAGCCTCTGTGGTGTGGCCAGGTTTAGCGAGTTTATATGTATTTCGATTAGATTAATCTGCGTTAACTGATATGTATATAAGAAGATTCACTAAAATTACACTTTAAAACAAAAGATGACAAAATTAGTTATACGAGATTATCTTAGACTTATTCCCAAATGAAGACTTAACACGGTTTTATACATGAAATTATAATAAATTCCAAGGTTTATTAAAAACATTTCCTGAAAATTAAATAATGATAAATTGATTTATGAACTCGAATATCTTCCGAGATAATTGCTAATACTAAGTTTATTTTTAGCTTCGAATTCATCCAGGCTAAATTCTGTAACATACAGTTATTACCATTGAAGACATTTTTAATGTAAGAAAAGTAATATAAATACATATTTTAAACTTCGTTTCTTATACTCATCCACAACATCAATCTACATGTTGCCACTCAAAAGACAATGAATATCGATAGATGTACCCCGCCGCAGTCATCGACAGGTGAACAAGGCTCTTAGGAAAAATCGATAAAGTTCAACGTACGGCCACCCCCATTGGCGCCATGGAGTCACTTTGGCAAAGTCAGACGACGAAAGTCAACGGCACAGTCGTTCGCAACATAATTTATAGACAAGACACTATAGAAATTTTATGTCCAACCTAAAATAATCTTTTTTCTCCCCTAAGACAGCAAACAATAAACGTAACACAGAGCGACATTTAATTTTTTTTTGGCACTATAAAGTAAACCATTACTTCTGTTTGTGAGCCGTATTTTAGGGGTAAATAAAAGAAAACGTAAACACACGCGAAATATTTATTTAAGCCGACGGTTTTAAGCAAACGAAGATAGTAAGTATATTATGGATGTCCATTAAAGAGATCTAAATAAGAAAAGTTTGACTAAAAGTGGACATCCATAGGTTCAAATAATATAGTTTATTTGATAAGTGTTTTTATGTAGCAGCAACGGATAGGAGACATTAGTATAATATATTAATATAGTTAATACCTTGAATTTGAGCTTGAACGATTATTTAAATCTAAAGTTGTAACCAATTCCTTTAAAAAAGTAGCCGAAGAATTATTTGTAGGTTGCCCATGAGTTTTGTCCACAATTAGCGATAATATGATTACCACTTTTTTTCTTCATTTAAAGTGCTTTGTCACCACACGTGACCATGTCGCTCTGTACCTATTTATCTATCATATTTATGCGTGATTAGACAAAGATAAGTAGATACACGAGTTTCATCTACCCTTTCATTATTTGTTGCGACACTCTCACTTATAGGCCTGCCTGTAGAACCGCTATTCTAGTGTATTATACTAGAGTAGGGGAGCTGTAACTCTATGGAATCTAAGCAAATTTATATTAATTTGATTAAAAGGAACGCCTTTGGTTCAAAATTCCTTTGACAAGTCTAAGAAATAAATGTTGTATATTTATTTTCCTCAAAGCTAATTGTACCATTTCAACACGTTCAATACTGGTTAAGTGCACTTACATCATTATACGTAGGCGGTGTCGATATATTGAGGTTTGTTTGAAATTATATATTTTTTGGAAATGATATAATCGTCGCCACTTTGAAAACCTTATTATGTGTGTATGAATAAAAGAATTTAATAAAGGCTTATTAAGTATGCCCGCATAACGAATAGCACATACTTGATATCGAAAGTTAATCCTGTCGTAAAGCTACACGTATAAATAAACATTGGGCTCCCATGGTATAAAAGGTTCGGTCTCAGTCTTAGTTGCAGAGAGTTACTGCAATTTAACCTACATAAAATGATAAGGCGTTGAAGTGATCACAACTGTGACACAGGCAACACGCACTGTTCGAGGAGTTAGGTATTACAAGGTTTTAAATAACAACGAGCATACAGGATAATTATCGATGATTTATTAAATTAATACACCAAATGTATCGATATATTCCGATGGATCATAATAAGACCTGCTTCGAAAGTAGCTTTAATACGTAGTTACTTATCAAATCTTTTACTGCGAGGTATAATTTTTTTATTGCAAAGTTTAAAGCATTCGTTCAGTTACATGCTAGCTATTGTTACTGTGCGCTTACACAAGTTACACACAACGTTGCCGGTGGAGACGGAAACTCAACGCGATATCAGCTTAGTACGTGCAGGGCGAGAACTTTGTACACAATCTTTGTAAACAAATGTGCTGCACACTATTTTGGTGGAATCCTACCTTTAGGAGAACGTAGTTATTAAAACACGAAAAAGCACGCTAAAGTTTTCCGATGTACTTTTTACAAATATTTTTTGTTCTCTACCGGTTATTTTTAAATGGCACGTTAGCTTACATTAAGACATGTATAACGAGGTACTCGTTACAGTGGCGCCGCCCACGTGACCCACCGCGAAAGGGCCCATGACTCACCGTAACGGGTCGACGGCCTGCTCGTGCGCAGCCTTTATATTAATATTGCATTATACAAACGTGCTATTCGATTTGGACAACAATCATTTTGATTTTGGTAGATAAAATTATATAGAAGTTCAACAGGAAACTGCGACAGCTACATTATATTGTAACACACGAAAAATTTGTTCCCATGGCGCGATCAACTTGATTCGGCAAGATACACGCCATCACCACACCACACATTACCGCTTAGCACCTAGATATCAAGGCACCTAACAGTTATTCGGTAGGAGTACTGGCTTTCGGACAACCTACATCGTTTTTTATATATATTCCCCCCTTCTTTTTTTTCTGTTTCTGTTTCTTGATCTATTACCATCAAAATTAAAATTATTGGAACAACTTTTATACTAAATTCACACGGAAACGGTAAAACGAAAATAGAATCACAGTAAAGTGTAAACGGACTTATGTGACTGGTATCTGAATACCTGATACCAGACGTCTATGATTTAACTTGAATTTTTCTTTTAAGTGAATAACTGTTTTCTAGAAAATTCCATATTCAATATACGTATTGTAAACATGAGTAGCCATGATAAAAAAAATTTAAGACGTTTATGTCGCATTTATGCGCGACTTTTTTATATTGAGCAAAATAGGATTGTGTTTGGGGGCATACCATTGAATATGAAGCGGTGTTAAACGATTTAGTGTTCGTTGTCATTCCATCCTAACCGATCGGATATGGATGTTCCTTGTATTTATATGTATTAGTGATGCCACGTCTACTACGGGCCTAGGAAAGAAATTAGTTATCAATTACCGATTTTTGCAAATCCATCAAGATTTAACTGTAAACCGATAACCTTTTGCTTAATCACTTTTAGATGTATAACGATACTATTACACCATTATTACCCTTGTTTCGAACAAGAATCTCATATTGTGCGATAAACGCCCATATATTTTTGGACAACATTGAAACATTTAAAACGTTTCAGTCTCCACCCGCTAATCATCACTATTTGCCAAAAGAACTGAACCGCGCCCATTCACGCTCCACACCACAGAGCCCCATTGATCCGGTGGCACGCGGCCAATATTAACCCCATTAATGCAATTAGCGTCCACCGAGAAGCGAACCCGAGCTGACTCACGAGCGTGGCTTTCTTCGAATGTTACTCTACGGATGAAACATTCTTTTAAATAAACACAAGAAATCTATACATACAAGAAAGCCCACAAAAATACATTTTTGAGACTTACTTTTGATAATAAGCAATTTAATTAATTTCAATTTAATTATTAGTATGCACTATTTACCTATCTATGCTCTCTGTATTGCGCCATAAAAGATATATACATACGGGATTAGATCTTGCAGGTCATATTATCGTTTGTCAGCAACTAGCAATCATCATTCTCCTATTCTAAGTGGGGTCGACATATATGTTGTTGTGTTGTATGTTTGTGTTTTCATCGTTCAATCTCTTCTATTATTCGTCAACTCCGGCTCTACGCCTTTTATATGAATTTCATACTTCGCACAATCCATCCATTTTTGTCTCTATTTAGTCATATATCCATCTATATCACATTCAAAACTAATTTATAGAATTAGGCGTTACTTTGCGGATATCCATAATACAAAAGTAATAATAAAATTATTTTGATATAATCCGCGATATAGTAAAAAGAAAATATATATATTGCTAAATGTATAGTGGACTATCCGTTTTTTTCATACCTGATACATACAGGATCCGTAAAAACACATGCACTAACCTTCACCACCGACACCACAATACACAAGCACTACACACATTCACTATCACAAACTCAACAATCGTTTCGCCCCGCAACCGAAGCATCATCAGGAGATAGACTCCACGACAAAATTGCAAAGCCTTTTACACCTTTTTACATTCAAAACTCTTATGGTCATATGATTTCCACCCTTTCATTACCATACTAACTTAATCTCGAATTTATATTTTCAAATTTCTCCAAATACACATTTCGTATTCAATCAAATCTTGTCACACCTTAGGTCTACTCGGTAGACCTAAGGTGTGACAAGATTAGTGACGAGTAAAGTAAGTGAATTTTGAAATATGTTCAGCAATACGATCCGATTATAAGCTCGCCTACCTAGCATCGTGATTTTAAACAAACTTGGGACTATAGCAATCTTTAGTAAAACACCACTACACCACTGAGACCGCTGAATGTACTCTCATGGAAACGCAAAGTAATTTAACAAACTTTCGTGAAATGAAATCTGTTTGCTTTTAGCCTTTCCATGTGTTTGCTGGAAACGGAGAGATTGTTTGTGTTTGATTTAACAATTAGGTAGATTGAAATATGTATAGTGGCGGTAAAAAAAATCCTAATCGATATACAAGGCTTTGACGATCTCTGAACAATTTTGGGTTGCATTCCTGGTATAAAATATAATTCTTGTGGCAAATCATGACAGAAATTACTAACTCCCGTAAAAGTCTTATTGCTGCATTTACTTCCTATTAAAATAATATAATTTTAATCAATTCATTATTTTTTATGTCGCTTAAGGATATGCAATGTATCATTAAAATAAATAACGTTACTTCCAAAGTAACTGTACAACATATATCAAATCAATATCAAAGTCTCGTGGATTCTGATCTAACCCAACCGTGCACTAGATATCAACGACAAAATGTTAACTAAGTACACAAATACCAAAAATATTTTAAGAGGACTGATCTTACAGGTTCAATCGTTGGAAGAAATGTGATAAAGTAACTTCTTTTCCTTTCGCACGCTTAGTATTAAAGCGCCTAATTAAAAATTAGGCTTAATTTAGTTAGATACATTGTAATTCTTATTTTAATGCCTTCTATGACATCACGCTATTTTCTTTATATATTTATGCATATGTATGTATGTATTCGTATGTATATTTTAGTTAATATTCTTTGCTGTATGTACACACATCACCTACTATATATCTGTAACTCTGTCCTTTCATCAAACTGCTTGGCTGGAAGAGATCGCTATTTCCGCCAGATTCTACTTTTCATCACTACTTTTGTTTTTTTTATTATTGTTATATTTAGTTTTATTGTCATTAATGTGGTGTTCAATAAAAGTGTTCATTCATTCATTCATTGATGCTACAAGATATTAAAAACCTAGTGTCTTCTTACTCTTCCATGTTATGAGTATCTTTAAAACTCACGAGTTTTGTACGCGCTGCACTACGCTTTGTTGCACTTTGCCACAATACAACTTTTTAAAATTAAATCACTTTAATGCTAACTGTGCGATTTAGGCAACGTAAGAGTAAAAAGAAAAATGGCTTGGGTTGCATATGATAACCGATTATATTGTTGAGTATCGCCGCCGAGTTCCTTGCTGGTTCTCCTCGGTAGGAACAGCTTTCCGAACCAGCAGAAGAGGTTGACGATTCAAAAGCACTTGTTTACAAGTTCACTTTAGTACCCGACATTAAATAATGCACATCGATGTTTAGAACGAAACAGCCGCCCATTTCGGTTTCGTAGAGCGCTGTCTCTGTCACTCAGTTAGTGTGTGACGTTTCGCACGGGTTTGTCAGTCTGTGCGACGGAGACAATGCTCTATGAAGTAGAATCTAGCCAATTTTCTCTCTTTAAGTCTCGATGTTTATTATTTATTGCCGGGTACTATACTTAATTGAATAAAGAATATTTTGAATTGAATTGAATTGAATTGAGTATGCGATGTTATTACGATAATTATGATACCCGGAATATACCAGACCCAAATCCTATAGGTGCCCTGTTCTCTTGAGACCCAGCAGACCTCGACAAATATCGGTTGGGACGCTATTCCGGGACGCGATCAATTGGGGACGGGAAGTAGGAAACATTTATTACTGAATCGTCAGTATGGGAGCTATGCGATTTAGGCATTACACCTATATATATCGCAGTTATGAAATTTTTAATTCCAATACATTTCTTTTCGTACTTGTTGTTAAGGATCAACAGTGCAAAATGTTACAACATAAGTCAAATAAAATTCGCAACTCAAAGGAATTCAAGACTCTATTTTCTTTTTTAAGGGTATTTTTGAATCTGTATTTTTGTTGTTCCTACAGAATAAATAAATTATTTTATTGCTTTTGACTTCAAATTATCTTAGTAGCCTTTTACGGTAACCTTGGTAGAAAATGAGGGTGGTCTATTCTACTCAGCTGGATACGGCGGTCAGTTTCACAATTGTTATTTGAAATAAAATATTTTTTTGTAATTAATTTTATATACATGATAAAATTTTACGACGCAGGTAATGAAACCGAAGTCGACTGGACATCGCTACATGACGTTTTCACCACTAAGGTGAATGCAGATTTCACGTAAGACCATTAAATACTTTTGAATTGATAATATAGCAGTATTAAGAGAGAAATATTGTTTAGTTCTTACATATAACAGAGTATACGATGTAGCCAAGTGGTCATAGAATGTGTCAACGATATTTGGAGGTTGTATTTCATAAATATTTCACATTTTTGATGGATATTAAGGATGAACTCACAATATACGATGCTGTTTCGATCTTGATGAGTTGCAGTCACATGGAACGCATTCGGAATACAAACATTTGGCCATATGCGATTTTAATAAAGTGACCTTAGCCAAATATCTAGATTATACGGGTCGATACAATAAATAAAAAGTCCTAAAATAGAAAGTTGTCCCTGCCGCAACAAATACCATTCGAAATTTAAATTATTAAAGAAAATATGACTTTAAGGCTTAAGCTCATTCCTCGTTTGAATTTCATTGGGGGCAGACGTGTGGGATGGATTTATAATTGCACTTTCGCATGATGATTTCTAAAGAGCCGCGCGTTAATGGGGGCCCCTATCATGAATACGTAATCATGTTTGTACATTCGGCTTCATTAAGATATCTATCAGTACGTTGACCGAAAAATATAAAACCTTTTTACCGTTACGTAAATGTCTCCTTATTAATTAGTGATACTTTTTGCTATAAATTCACGACAAGGAAATATAAATTAAGTGTCGCGCAACACTAAATATTACACTACTTCATTTAAGTTATTTTTATCTTTATTATAATAATTTATTTTGTTCCGTACAGTTGATTAATAATTTACATCATCAAGCTTGAATTCCTTCAATCATGTGGACTACAATTTGAACAAATTTACAAATAGATATATATTTAATAACTAATACTATTACGTTAATTTCTTGTGTATTTGTAATCCGTATTCTTTTTACACATTTAGATTCAACATATAGTTAGTCTTTTGTAAAACTATTCACATTAAATTAAAAATATTCACGCACACAAAAACAGCCTTTCTTTGCTGCAAAACTGTGTGTGTATACCTAGTTTAATGGTGTTCCTAGTATTTTACTTATTTACCAATAGATATCTAGCGCTATAGTTCTTCAGAAATTTCCAAAATCTCTAGACCGCTGGAGTCCTGCAACTCAATTCGACTTCTAGAAGATTGCCTCATTCATTTACCTAACGGTTACATGTTCATTTAAGGATTTCTGACATGATCACTTAGGTATTATCTGAACATAGATCTTTCAATAGCTATATGTCAGGACTATAAAACCAAATATTTAACTCTTTAGTCTTCATAAAGTATAAATGAATATACTTGAATATATATACTAAGTGTGTAACCGTATATTAGCGTGATATTAATATGTCGTTAATTTTAAATAGCAAACAAACTTACTCAGTGAGTCGTGTTGAGTTATTTCACAGCAAACTCTTTCTCGAAATCATGCACAACCTGCAAGCAATGGAATCATAATGTTAATATAATTGATAACCTTATGGTGAGTTCAGGGCCCGAAAGGTAAGTTCCGTTTCCGGCTAAATCGAATATAACTAACACATTTTCTGAAATAACGAAGATTCGGTTCTTGTGGGAGTTTTGCACGTAGGTCGGACAGACTGCTGGAGAGACAGATAGGGTTTTTGATAACATTAGAAGCAGAAAGGAATGAACGCTAAATAATGTAAGTCATAACAGGTTAGAAACTAATCTCAACAAATAGGGGGGTGACTGATATTTTACATTCATGTTTTGTTAGCTATATAGGTCATTTGAAAAAATCACAACACACTGGAGAGTTACTGATCATTTTCCTCACCCTACTGCACCGGTTCTGATTATTTACCTGTTACTGATTATAATATTTTTCCATAGACAGGATATACTTTCTGTATGTCATTGTGATTTTATCATGATACACGCCGGAAGTGCACGTCACGATACACGCCCTTTATTGACTCGCGTGTTCATTAATATGACCGCAACAGTCAGTACCAGAAAAACCGTAGGCGTGAGCAGACGTGTCAACATTCGCGTGCAAAGCACCAGCAGGAATAAATAGAGGTGACAAATGTAATAATTTCACATTTTACAATTTGGAACCGTATTATAAGAATATTCCAGCTGTAATTCATCATGATTTACTTTGCTAAGCTAGAAGAGTTTCGCTATGTACATTTCGTAAATAATTTTTCCTACCCCATTATATTCATAACGACTATAAAACTCAAATGTAAATGTAAATATAAATTTTTTAATATAGTTTGTTTTGCAAAAAAAAAGAAATTTAAATGAAATCAAAACTTGCCAGTTATGAAACGGCAGTTTTAAGCTCAACTCCAAAGCAACAACAAAATAGCCGATGCGATAGCAATGCAGTAGGGTTCGGCTCTGCGATCCATACATAAAATAAAATATTTTTAGTCCATTTCATAAATCGATTTATGACGAGTACCAAATTAGAACCATTTGGTTCTGGTTTATGTATGGATGTTTTATAAGGATGATATGGCCTAATTGAAACAGCTTACTTTATTCAAAAGTGACTATATAAGTGAACGATATTTGGAGAGTATTTTTCTTTTTACACTTTTTTGAGAGTCTTCCAATATTGTAATAAAATTTTCAAATTAGATTAATTGCGTGTAGGTTTCAATCGGAATGAGCAAAACATTTTTTTGTATATTTCCTAGACACACACAGCACGGTGTAGGGAAACTTTAGTGACTAAGGAACTACGGTAGTGCATAGTTAGGTACCAGCCGGTTTAAAAGCCTAGTAGATCCAACTTCATCCCCGTACCATGCTTTCCATCAGAGGTTTCTTTGATAAAATAGAAAGTGTGAGAGAAGCGAAAAACTTGTGCTAAGTTCTAAGGTGCTAAGGTCATAAAACATCTCAATTTCTATTGAACCTTAAAAGCGAATAACCATTGTTATAGAGGTTCATATATAGACCCGGTGCGTTCCACAACTGAACGTTATGTAATTACTATTTCCACTAGCACCGGAAGCGACCGGCCGCGGTGCTACCGATGACGTCATACGACCCTGTGCCATTTGGACGGGCGTGTCCGACCAATAACACATGCATAAAAGTAGGCGTTGCTTGGCAGGATTTACTTGCAGTTGGCAACCTATAGATTTATGTTGCATGTAACACAATAAAATAGAGAAAAAAAAATATTTAAACCTGAAATCTTAAGTTATACCTGAGTAGACTAATTTTCTTTTCATCCAACTGGGGAGCGTAGACAATTTCAAGTTAAATAAATTTTCATGGGCTTGATACAATACATAAAAGTGTGGTTAGTTTTAGATCAAATAAAATCAAGGTGGATATTTCAGCGTTTATGAAAGTAAATTTTACTAAACTATTTTTTTTCTCCGTCTTTGCTTATTGTCTTGGCATTTTAAAGATGAACAGGCTTCGAGTTCACAAACAGAAGTTACTATTGGTAAATGTACATCAGTACTATCGTCGCTTAATTTGTGTCCCACTTTGTATAAACAAAATTGTAATAGATATTAAATGTTTATAAAAAAAAATAGTACGGTAAAACTTTGCAAACCTTGCGAGATTTTTTTCCAGATGATATAGAGTTAGTAGCGTTGAGCCAAGTTTTTATATATCTTGAGATAAATTTTCACCTTTAGTTTAAATTCTTCTTCTCTTTTTAAACCAATAGATGCTGAAAGGTATTTTCGTCCTATTTTCATTCTGCGCTATTCGGTCTTGCGGCCTCATTTAAGTCATCTGTTCCCCAAGTGAGAGGTCTGCCCCTCTGCACTGGGTCGCAATTTCGCCGCTTTGTGTCCCATAGTCTATTTACTCCCTTAGAAATGTGCGCCGCTCCTAGCCTTTACGACTTCGCCACTCGTTTTATCGGCAAAATCAGCTATCACTCATTGTAAATCCCTGACATTAATTAAAATCACTGTAGGTACCCATTGAATCAGGGGGGTCGATGACCCGATGACACCCGTCTCCATTGTTCGACGCCATCTTTAATTAGCGGCGGGTTATCGGTTCGATGCCCGATTTGTGTATTTGGGGCTCAGATAAGACTGTTTTTGCTAATTGCTGGATATATGGACAATAAGTTCAAAGCTGCAGTTCATACCTCTTCTGGTATATTTACAATAACTACAAAATATGTTATCATAACATAATAGCATACAAAGATAATTACTGAGAATAAAGTAACCTATATGAAAGCTTAGTATATAATTTAAGATAACAAAAAATGCATTGATACTCATCTCAAACAAGGCGACAAAAGTAATGTGAAAAAAGCAATTGAATATAATAAATACTTCAACTAGTCCGCCGTGTGGTATCCGGCTAAGTAAAATAGACCACCCTCATTTCTTACCGAGGTGTCGTAAAGTACGATTAACGTAAGCGGCCGGTCCTAAAATACGTAGCCAAATCATGTGACAACATGTTAACATGTTGTGCCGACCCCACTTAGAGTGGGATAAGGGCAGGAGGATGCAGATGATGACCTAATAGATAGCCGGTTTTTAAACATAGGTAATATATAAACACACGCTCACGAGTCTAAATTTAAATAATAAGAAATAAGTTAAAAAATAAATAACTATAAATTACACAAAAATTATATGTTTTTATATTATTAGTAAAAATTATATGTTTTTATATTATCAGTAAAAAAATACTGCACAAATTAATATGAAAGAATTTTTTTTTTATCTTACGCGTTAAATAGAAACCCGTTGAAATGGCCGGTTTATAAAATCGAATCTAACATCAAGTTCGTTACAATCTTACGGCATTATCTCATTCTCCTTAGCCGAGTGAGAGGTGGGAAATAGCAGATTCAAGAGCAACCAAAATTCTCCGACATAATCGTACGCTTATAAAGGATAGTGAGCACAAATACACCTTTTTTTTCATCCAAACCTGGAAACCCATCCAACCGGTCATGCGAGCAGGACTGGCGTATGCAATTAACTTGATGTGTGAGCGAGATAAAAAAATCTGGTTCTTAAACGAGCGCCCAAAAATGTATCGTTGAATATCTGGCCCGTGAGTGATCAAGCTAATGTAAATATATCTGCAGTAAAACAATCATTTGGAATACCTACTTAAAAATATATTATTAAATGACGTTTCGCCTAAACATTATTATTTATTACTACATTATTATAAACATATTGAGTAAACAATAGACTTCGTGGGCAACATAAACAAGAAATTTGCGTTAAAAATTATTGTGTAAGTTAAATTTGTATATAACAACACATAGGTATAATGTTATATCATGTGCACGTTGATTGTTTATTGATGGTTATCCTAATGTTCTAGTATTCTAGGTGTTATGAAACAGAAATTCCCAGACTATTCAAATTCAAATTATTCTTTATTCAAGTAAACTTGTAAACAAGTGCTTTTGAATCCTCAAGATCTACTGCTGGTTCGGAAAGCTGTTCCTACCGAGAAGAACCAGCAAGAAACTCGGCGGTTGCTCTTTTTAAACAATAATTCTTATCACTAGTTACATATAGTTATTAATGTCTTGTACAGGGTTGAAGAGAAGCTATAGCCACGCATTCTTATCGTCTAAGTAATCTTCAATAGTATAATAGGCTTTCTGAATAAGCCTTTTTTTAATAGTATTTTTAAACTGTTGTAATGGTAAAAATTGTATTTGCGTAACTGGTATTTGCTTATAGTCATATTTCAAAATTCAAATCAATTCAATTCAATTCAAACCACCTGCACCTGCATTTCTACTATACTCCCAAAACTCGTCGAAAGATTACACAACGGATTGTAAAGCCACATTTATTCCACATACAGTATGTACATAGGAGTACTTCGGAAATGAATCGGGTAATATCTTCAAAAGATGAAGTCAATACACGTTTAATGCTCAGTCTAGGTCTTGCGTGGTGTCTAGTTTTTTCTTGCTTACTAGACAGTTTTATTCAGTTCATTATATTCTCATTTTTATCTACCCTAATAAATGAATGTCTTAATAAAGGAATACGAAATAAACACTATTTAAATTATTATTATTTATTAAAAAAAACACTTATTAACTGAAAAATATATCTGCAATAAATCAAATTAAGAATACATTTTTACAGAAAGACTTTCAGAAAAGTTCATATTTATATTTAACGTTGACTAAACTATGCTTTGTTTCAATTGATCATAATTCGCGTGCATGGATATTTTGAATGATATACCATAGACACCTATTCAAAAATATAGGAAAGTTACTTTGAAAATTCTTTGTGCTCTAAATATATAAATCTTTTCTATGAACTCTCACCATAGCCTAAACCTATTGTTGAATGCTACAAAGTAAACATTGTACAAGATTCCATCTAAACTCCATTGAAAGCAGCACGCTTAAATGATAATGGCGTGAAAAAATTCTTAACTTTAATTATAAAAAGCGAAAGGAACGAAACAGATATGTGGAATTATCAATGGGAGACCTTTGCACAACTGTGGGAAATTTTAAACTTAGATGTAACTTATATAACAATGTAATATTATGTTGCCGTGGGTAGATGGTGTTAACAAGACGATGGAGTTATATCTCTAGAATATCTAAAGTATACCTAAATGTATTGCGCATTCAATGCCATACATCCGTTTAGTGGTTACATCAGCGTTAATCGCGCTAAGTGAGAGCAAGGACAATCTGGTGAATACTGGTGAAGGCATGCGAGTACGTCTGTCTAGACTGGCGGAACATAGCAATACATGCTATTAGTATAAATGCAAGAGCCTTTGTTAATAAGTTGCTAGGGCCGTAAGGTTGCGTAATGGACTAATTTGAAACATATTAGTGTATCTAAAAAGTGCCACAGCACATTTAAACGAACTCACGTATGGTCACGTACATGCAGATAAATTGTACCATGCATATTCATATATTATATACTCTACAGCTGTTATTTCACTCTAAGTGGGGTCACAAGCCCTTTTTTTCTTCTAACGTTTGGCAACTCTGATCTTCTTGATCGTATCTTCACTGATGAAGGTCGTGCCTAGTATTAGAATCAAAATTATGTTCCCATCGCGTATTATACTACATTCCGCCGCTTTGGTATGTCTGTGGCTGTTCTATGGCATGGATACACGTAAGTTGGTAAGATATTTTATCTGGTCTATCCAGCTTAAAGTGGGTGGAACACTTGCCTTTGACTTTACCGACGACCATAACTTTTAACAGGATGTTCGGATCTCTGCAATCCTTTTTATATGCATGTCATACTTCACACAATCCAACAATCTATTTTTCAGCCTCCCTCTATTCACATATCCATATTTAACACTGGTTTGGTCACATGATTCTCATCCCTTCTTATTAAATATCCATACCATATTAATCTTGCATCATCTCAACCCTGTTGGTTATCATGCATCTCATTTTTTCTACATTAGGCGCAACTTTCAAACTTCTTACATACTCATCTCGAATTTTATCCAGTCACGTGTCATGTAAATTCATATATACTACTTATTTTAACGATTTGTATTTGTACTCAGATGCTTTCACAGTAGAGTTTGTCTGGAAAATATAACATTACTTATTATTAGAATCCCCTCATTATGTGTACCATACATCATACCATCATCATCATACCATCTGTGGCCATTTCCTGATAAGGTAGACAATAGAATATAGTATGTATTCATAACCGTTTATCTATTTATTACCTTTTCATATCTTAACTAAAGAGCCGTATGGTTAGAATATAGTTCGTATCCTGAATGTTTTATAAACTTAATTAGGCACATGAAAAAAGTATCGATACTTTGTGGTTTAGAGTACGTTTGTTAGTGTAGAGTAATATTAAACAGGGATTGTATCAAATTAATTACCCACCTAATTGGTTCATTCTTATGGTTTTTAAACGACTATATGGAAGCGGAGTGAATTCTATACAATTGTGACTTTGTTGTTGTTCTTTATTATTTTACCGTTTGTTTTTTAATGGTCTACTGAAGCTATTGATGTCACTGACTGACTTTATTGTGCTAACGTATCCGTAGTAGGCCTTAGGAAAAGTATTCGATACTCTGAAGTATCAATACTTTCTTAAGGATCAATTAGATTTATTGATGCTACTACTGATTCGGAATGTTGTTCATTACGAGAAGAACCAGCAAGAAACTCGGCAGTCAATCTTTTAAACATTTTAATTTACATTATTCATCTTGTTTTTCAAATACAAGCATTTCTATTATTCAAATAATCTTCAATTGTGTAATATGCTTTATCTTTAAGCATATTTCTTACATTTAATTTAAACACTTCTGTAGATAAGTCTTATATGGATTGCGGAATCTTATTGTAGAAGCGAGTCCAACGAATGAGTTGCTCGTGGGCATCACAAGCTCTTTGTGAATTCTGGTATTTCTATGATATACATCGAATTTCGATACCGTGTCCCTTATCTTTAAGTGTCACTAGATTTACACGCTTTATCCTTTTGCTTATCGGATATCTATCAGCATACACATTAATTTGTTTACAATTTACTTTTCGCCGCCGAAAATTCTAATACATTAAGCTTATTAATCTATTTATTCACATTTCTTAGTATGATTTTGTAAATGTAAATAAACACTGTAGTTTACAAGCCAATGGGAATCCGTAGTGAAATTTTAACACGTATCAACATAAATATTAATAACAAAATACAATTTAATCCACTTCTAACGATTTCGAATGACGTCACTGTTTTATGTGTTCTGGAGTCGAGCCAAAACTATCATTACATCGTGTTTAGTAAATAACTCCACACTAAGAACGACTATTTTTAGATGTACATTTGTATACCAAATTTAAACTTCCTTGGTTTTTTTTTTATCGTTTATGTAAAATTATGAAAATTGTAATATACATAGCGATTAAAGCTTCTAATTTACCAAAAGAGAGAATTGTTTATTATTATGGCGTGTCGATACTGTATCAGATTTGCGATATTATAGCATTTGCTAATTTGAGTTATTTCTTCATACAACTTTTTCTTTTCTTTTCTAGTATTTAAAGTCCAAATAAATAAAATAGTGGTCTAACTAATGGTCCACAATCAACTACACCTTGCATCCAGTACTCTTAATATGGAAATTAAAATGACCATAAAAAAAGTTTTTGAAAATGATGTAGCACTGTAGTAATTTGTAATTACATAGATACATACATTCTATCCTTATGACTTGAGAAAAATTGAGCTGCATTATCTGCGTTAAAAAAATTGTATTCGCGCCCACTGTATTTTACGGTACCAAAATGTGCAATGGTGCAATGGTGCGGTGCAATGGTGCGGATTGCAACGCGCAGTTGGGTTAGAAAGGACATCGCAATTGTGACGTCATAGGTCAAAGTTATCAGAAGCACGATTCAATCACGAGTCACATTTCAATAGCTTTAAAGTCGTATCGTTGTAAAATTGTAACGTTTTGCAATATAAATTTTGTGTTCACCGCCCGTGGTTAGTTTGCTTAGTTGATAATATTCGGAGCACGAGTGACTATTCAGGTTAATACTACGAGAAACTGTCAAGATACCAAGAAGCGGAGTATAAAATGAATAGATTCGGGATTAAAAAGAAAGAATATTATATTTTTATATATATTATATTATATAATATATAATACGAATAAGCTTACGCTCAACAGCTATCGTCATTCGTTTAACACGGTGACCCATTTCACCGAAAGGTAAGTAGTAACATACCGTCCTTTACCGTATCAACGATGCTGTTGAGATGCTTATTTTCTTTTGGTAAAAAGGGTTGGTACATGCTACTCTAATGCGATATGTCAATTTCTTCAAGTTTATGATGTTTTCCTTCATTTAAAAGCGCGTGATAAATTGTAAATATCAATAATTAACGTTACATATTTTAAAATAATAAATGTTCGAGTATAATTACTTCTTTGTATTTATTTTATAATAATTAACGGCCATCGCAAGATTTGTTTTCATGTATACTTATCTATATACTTTTTAATATGTTACGTTAAAATTCTTAATGATAATGACGTCAGCTGACTGACAAGGAGGCAAAGTCTGAACAAGCAAATGTCAATCTTCCACTGACATTTCGAATAGAGTTCATTAACCCGCATGTATGTTTGCATTATAGCTATTACACATGCCAAAACGTCCGTTAGGCTGGGCGGTCCTATGTTGGTGGACATGTACGAATACAGGGTGCTTGGCGGGACCAGTTTAGTTAGGCGTGTTTGACACTATATGCTATTGTTACAAGTATTTTTAACATCGTTTCCTCTGGGACAAACGTAAACTTTTATCAGCAAAGCTTTTGTTGGTCTCTTCTTTTGCGAGATGGCCATAAAATAAAGTGAAAGATTACAAAGTTACATTTTTAGAAACAAAATCTCATTAATAAAAAAACCATCAAATTTTTATTTATTTATTATCATAATAAAATATTTGTCATTTAAACGTGATGTCGAATTATTTTCAAAGCTAGAATTGTGATACACGTAGAATTAGAGATTGTTGAATTATACAACTAACAATAAAATGATTGACCCATTTCTACAGCCTACAATTTTCATCAGAATCAGGCCATAGTTACCTAAACAAATATAATCTTAAAAAAATACTTCGACATTTAAGCGCAATTCCGATATTGCCATCTTAGAGATAATGCGAAGCCATTGCATAGCAAGTGGTGTAATAAGGCCCTGGTAAGCAACCAGTCCGGTCGCGCGGGTCTCAGACGTCGAAACCATAAGTTGTGCCGGTTTATGCAACGCCGGCAAGCGAAATAAGCCTGTTTTTACAGTCGTATCGCCTTAACTAACTAGCAAATTATTCTACATTAGAATTTATGTTGACCGAGATTTTGAAGCACTTTGATCGTCCAACTTTATATCGCCAATTGCGAACCCAATCTTAGAATATACGTACTGAAGAATGTGAGGGTAGAAAGTACTAACATTAGGCTCAAACTAGCTTTAACATTATTACGATTACGAATAAAATCGTATATTATGCTGACGAAGTCCTTCGAAGACATCCATTTGTTACCGATAGATTCGAAAAGGGCGATCGCAAAAGTAAATTTAAGGCAACTGATAATGGGAAGTTTATAGAAAACATATAAACGATTGAGAATTATAAAATGCGCGGATTCAGTTAGAATCTAATATTCAATTTATTATAATTATATTTTTTAAGTTTGTTAAAGATACTGAAAGATAAGGTAACATTTTCGACCCAACTGTTAAATCCTTATACTATCACTTAGCAAATGGGTTGGAATGGTACTAAATTTAGTGAAAACTCCCGTCTGGATCTAGCAAGTATCTCTTAAAAACTAGCAACACAATCCTCGCTAGCTTTTAATCGAAGTAGCAAGAAAAAAACGCAACAAAAACAGAAAATAAACAGTTCTAAAGAACTAGTAAAAGTCGCATAAATTAACTTCATCTATAGTTATTATCTAGTCCATTTCTTGTTTTCCAGTACAATGTTGTTATCGTACAGACATAATATCGCTCCCGAAGCGATAACATAAAGCATTGTTGACTTTAAATGTATTTTATTCCTTATATACTTATAACGAAAGAACCTTTTCGTTCGAGAACACTGTATCTTAGAAGATAACGGGTGGATTGTATTCGATAGTGATAAAGCGTTATCGGGTTGATAGATTTGCTTGGATATTTCTGTCGATAGTTTATTTGTCTCTTGCAGACCACTAGATAGTGGGTTGAATGTTGTAAAAATATTTCCCCATTATGTAATGTTTATTACTGAAATATTTTACCAACCTCATTAAAGTAGCATGTGTTTAACAATGTTCTAAATAAGGACATTGGAAGGTAGATGGATTTAAGCCTTTTTCCTGCTTATTAATGGACACTCCAAGTTCTCGCAACGCATAATAACGACTACAAATGATGCTTCGAATAAGACATTATAACGTTGATTCCTCATCTTAAACGTTTGATTCCATTATAGTTTACAAATGTGTTAAGCAGAAAGTGCTTAACACATTTGCTTGGGGTCCTAATGAGAACCTTCGGGCGTTCCAAAGGGGGTTTGTCGGACGCCCACCTGAAAATGTCCCCTAGGCGGTCGATGCATCTGATTCTCCCGAGCATTGATTAGTGGAAAATGGCGTCACATTTAAAGAGACCCCGAACGAGAAGTGGTGCAGTCTGGGTTTCAGAGTTGCTGTTGACAAGGACGGAGGCAATGTGCACAACGTGACCTTGCCACCGGCAGCATGGTGGAACAAACAGGTTGTTCTAGTCACACCCACCGCTCGTCCTAGTCGGGCTACGGGACCCATAAGGGTTTTTTCCTGATTAAAATTAAAATAAAACCAGTGACAACCAAAGACACACTTATCTCGCAACATACGACTTTTTAAAGAAAATAAAGCAATTATTTATTATATTACCTATATCAAAATATTTTCGTGTTTCGTTTTCTAACCTTTATTTGCAATGAAAAAAAAAACAGCATGGATGCATTATCAACTGAAGCTTCGTTATCAAATAATATGATGGTGGTATAATTTATAACAATCCATTCATTGAAGTTTTCCGTAATTAGACGTTTAAACGTCACAGTTGGCAAAGGTTCAAATCCGAACGTTTCAACGCAAGCTCTAATTATTTAAGGGAAATAAACACATCGTGTTTTTACTACGGATATAGAGAGTGATCGCGGTTAATGGTTACGAGTTCGTGAACAAAGCTATATAAAAGTTCTAATCACTAATAAACAAAATATTATAGCATCTTATAGTATTTCACTGAAAATATCCTTTACTTAATATTTAACAGCTGTGCCAGGGTCTTTTCTCGCGTGGAAATCAGTTTCATAGTTTTTCCTACTTCAATTTATATAAACCGATATGTACTAAAACCTATTAATCTAGAACTTTCCAGTATGTTTTAGTAAAAGCCGTCCAAAAAATCCGTTCACTACGTATTGAGAAAATCGATAAAATACAGAAGAGAGCTTATGGGGATTTTGTTTTATAATATGTATAGATTATGTGTTTATAGTTTCCGCGACTTTGTTCGCGCCAACTTTAGCGTTTAAGTACCATAATTAATGTATAATCTGGTTTTTTCCGTATCCTGAAATAAAAATAGGATTTTTTAACCTATATGCTACTCCGGTGCATTAGCATCGTCTAAAATTTCATCACTTGCTTTTATTATATTAGTATGGATTATTACATCCTTACTAATATTATACATGCGAAAGTCTGTCTGTCTATCATGTTTTCACGGCGAATCCGCTGAACCAATATCGATGAAATTAGGCACAATTATTCCTTATACATTAGGATTTTTTTTATCGTATGGCATTTATGTATAGCGTTAGTTAAGAGTAAAAAATTATACTAATAATACTAAATAATTAAAATGCAATAAATTAAATTGGGCAGTTAGCGCACAGAGCCTTGCGGTAGGCCATCTCTCAATTTCCTCCTTTTGGTTTTGCAGTCCCCCAGGAATAGTATGACATTAAAAAATGACATCTATTATCATTATATCAAGGTTTTTTTTATTCACGATATGTCCAAGTCAAGTATGTAAGTAAGTGAAAGAAATAGGTGCTATATAAATAGGAGACCTGGATGACTTCTCACGTTAAAAGATTTAATGTTAAGAAATTTATTATTAGCAAATTGTCAATTTATAGTAATTGTAATTTACACAACAAATACATAGTGAAGTCCACGCAAACGAAGTCGCGAGCTGAATCTAGTGAACATTCTAAACGGACAAAGCCTGTATCTACAAACACAAAAAAGCTATTTATACACCCCACGCGTTACCTCAACAATTTTTTGTCTGTTCTTTTGTTAAGTTTTTATGGTGAGGTGTATGGTGTACAATTATTCCGGCCGGTAAAGAAATATATTCGAGTATGTCATATTTCTTACAGGCTTTTGACGCAGTAAATCTTGGTTTGATTCAAATATAATGTAAGATGATAGACATGTAAGATTTCTTTATGTTAATCTATACTTATTATAAAACAGAATCCCAGAAAGCTGTCTGACTGTATGTATCAATTTTCTCAAAATCTTCTGAACTGATTTTTGTACGGTTTTCACCCTAAGAAAGTGCAATACTTCCAGATGGTTTATAAGTAAATAGTATTATGCACATTGTGTTAAAGAGATCGCGCAGTTGTTAAAAGTAGGTAGGTTTTATCAGAATTTTTCTTCTACTGTTAAGGGCATAATAAATTATTTAGTACCAATTAAGCTAGCAATTAAGCTACCAATAAGTTATTAGTTTTTGAGTAATTTTTTTTTCAGAAACTTTAGACTTTCCAAACCAGCCAAGGGCTTCAAATGATGAATCATTGGTATAAGCAGTGTGTTTTAAATGTTGAGCCATCTGAATGTTTTTTTTAAGTAATTGTTCTCTTAATTTAATTGGATACTGTTAACAATTAAAGAATTACAACTTATAGTACTAATAGATTAAATAAAAGCTTAAATTTAAATCGCAACCAGCTTGCACTAGACTAAATAATATTGAACATATTTGTACATAATAAAATGATTTCTTTCTATTGAATAATAGTCGTTATTTTGTAGATGAGTAATAGAACAAGGTGTTACTATGTGGCAGTTCATAATACAAAAGTATTCATAAATCATTACTTTTTTACTTTTGGAATACAAGTTCATTTTCCTACTGTAACTTTTCCTTAAGTAATCTACCTTAGCACCATTGATAGTTTCATTATATTTTAACAATTCAAAAGAGCTTTTACAAGCCTATGTGAAGTTTAAAAAATAAAATGCCTACTTTTACATAATTATAAACGTACAATAATACAGATAGATAGAGTCACATTGCAAACATGCGATAGTGTTATCAGTTATCACCCCACCAAAGTTATAACTGATATGATTGTATTTGTTTTATTTTATTTATAATCTATAAATATATATTGTAATCTATATTCATTTATAATTAAAATCTGCCTGATTTTTCTTTGAGCAATATATATTTCTTGTATAACACAATATACAATTGGTATTGTTAATGTAGAATAATAATTTTGAGTATACATGCATGTATGATAAATTCATAAAGATTAGTTCAGTGGTTTAGAAGTAAAAACTACTTACATGATGATTAATAGTACTAAGTATGGATGTATGGGCACTACCAGATACTTCTTAAGAAGAAAACAATCTGATTTTTGTATACACACCAGATTTAGTAAACTATCAGAGAGATTATGTTATCTAATTTCGGGGATGCCTGTTGGTACAGGACAAGTGGGCATCTCCTTTTCCAGACTATTTTAAATATTTGTATCAGATATTAACAATTTTACCTTAGTAGTAGTTTTTACCTTAGTAGTGTAGACAAAATAAAGTTAGACTTAAACATAGAATTTAGTATCACTGGTATTAATTATTATAATAATAATATCTTCCAAAAACAACTGGTATTAAGTGGACACAGGGAACAGTTATATAAGTAAGTAAGTAAGTAAGTAGCGGCCTGTTACAATCCCACTGCTGGGAATAGGCCTCCTCTCTCCGGTTCTGGAGAGAAGGGTTGGAGCTAAGACCTACCACGCTGCTCCAATGCGGATTGGTAAGTTACACGTATCTTCAGAATTCTCTAGAGATATGCAGGTTTCCTCACGATGTTTTCCTTCACCCAAAAGCGTGTGATAAATTGCAATTATCAATTAGACATATGAGTTTTAATAGAAAAACTCATTGGTGCCTGCCCGGGTTTGAGCTCATGTTTCGCTCGAAAGAGTCGCACGGTCTCACCGCTGGGCTATCACTACCTTAGCTCTTAGTTGCTAGATCAAGCATAGGATACAGAAGGCAGTGTTGCTTGAGATGCACTTATTTTGAGGAGGTTCCTCACTCTGGAATCCTAACCACTGGGAGCTTCAGTACTTTTACCGCTCCTGGTGGTCAACATTTTTTATATATTTTTAATAAAAATATACCATAAATATTTCTATAAATAAATGAGTACTATAATATTTTTTTAAAATAATGTAGACCATAGTCATTTATGCAGCCACACTTAGAGGGCAGGTCATTTTCTAATTATAATTTACAATTACGATATCTACAGTTGTAAACATAAAAGATAATGTATTTACATAATGATATGTATACTCTAACAATTTATCCACATTATATGATGTCAGGCAATGTGTAAGCAAATGTAATGAATAAATAATCATATTCAACTCATGTTATATGACTACTTGCAGATGATTACATCATTTTTAACCTAATATTTGAAATAACTATTTAAGATATAACTTCATAACTGTTTGTGTAGAAAGATAATTATATACACATCTATACACTTATAAATTATAAATATGAAAGGGACTAAATCTTGCTTCAACTTGTAAATTTTGTTGTTAAGTGTCTGCAGCAAAATCTAAGAATGATGTCTATTAAAGTAAAGTAAGTACTTACTTACTTACTTAACTATAACTGAAAACTTAGAACTTATTAACCTTGCCATTGGTCATGGAATCAAATCAATATCCCATTTTCTTCCTCCTAAATCAAGTTATATACAGTTCTTAAAATACATGTAGACAAAAAAAACTAAAATAAGTATTTATGTAATACTCATATAAATAGGTATTGTTTTTAAAGATAAATGCTAACAATGCAAATACATTCACACGAACATAAATGAATCACACTAAATAAAATTGCAAATAAAACGCAAGCCATCATCATTGAGCCATCAGCGGACAATTCAATATTTAACCTAGGTCAAATCACTTTTTATGTTCAATCTTTATACAGAACCAATTACTGTGGACCCATCAAAAACATAAATATATATACCACGCACTACAAGCTAACCGTACGAATCGAGGAGACCTGATTATATATAATCAAGGTACGTTGAAATGAAGCCAGCGCAATCAGTCGGGTTAACCGAACATCCGCGCCCTGACGGTGACATCATCGCTTATAGGTAGATAACAAGCAATTGAATTGTGTCACGCCTAGAATATAGCACGATTAACCTTCAAATTTGCCTAACACCTATCAATTTGCTAATTTCAGTATTCGGTTGTGTCAAATTCATCGTGAATTCCGGTATACAATATTACGATAAAATGTCGGAAGGAAGCATAAAAAATACGTCAATCTTCTCGCGGCAAGCGTCAATCATCCAGAAATACGTTGGGTTACTCATTATGCTACGGTGGAGCTAAAAAAAACGACCTAATTTGTTATACGCGCGGTGAAACCACACCCAATATCAGAATATCTGACTGGTGTCGCCGGTTTGAATCAATCGATTAATTCCTATTGGATTTGCTTTAATTTTTAGCAATGAAGTAAAATATAAGCGATACATACAGGATTGATGGTTGCTGGCTCCGAGATGCGATAAGACGATTTTTGTCACCGCACAATACACTTCACTTTAATGTAGCTATGTAAATTACACTAAGCACATTTACAACATAATATTGAGTAGGCTAACGCTCACTTACGTTACCTCTATATTTTATTGCACTAGCACTTCAGACATTATGCGTTAAAGCTTTAATTCTATTTTTCGATCGCCAAAAAAGTCCGTCTGTTCACACCGCTTCCGTAAATCGATGTCGGAGTTTCGTTTCGATACCGTAGCCGTAAAGTCGCTGGCGTCGGCTGTCGTTACAATTTGATGTATTGTCTCTTGTCGTCATCAGATGGCGTTCTTAATTATATTGCCATACTCAAATACTAGTTACCCTAATTTTGGATTTTTTAAAAATAGATAATTTTTATATTAAAATTGTTACATTGTAATTATTTACAATCGAATTAAACGCAGTATTTTTTTATAAAAATGTAATAAGTAGCCTAACTTTCTTTAAATAAAAAAAATTAACGAAATTTCGCAATTATTTGTAGCTATTATTTTAAGCTTATTTCAAATAAAAAGTGGTCTAATTGTAGTTTATCTTTATTTCTCTAATATACAATTATCTCTTGATTGAGATAAATACAAAAAATCGAGAGTCGCTTATGTCAGTAAGCCATTGTACAGCTACGACGATAGCTATGGTTCTGTGCCAAAATTGGCGATAGATAGGGTCCAGGGACCGGCCGTAACAGATTTCGTTCTTAATTTTTGTTCGCAGTCTGCTACTTAAATTTTTTAATATGCACAGATTATTAATTATTCTGTAAAATAAGAAGTATGTTCCGTTTCATTAAAGGAACTGAATATTACTATAAATAAATAAATATGATATCAAAATTATGTGTTATTTATTTTTGAAAATTTAATTAACGAGGGATTTTATGATAGTCTAAATTTGTTTTTTTTAATGCGTGTATCCGAATGGATTTGAACGTTGCGTCGTTTAAAAAAATGATAACGCATTCATTTTCAAAATGGCGATCGTCTAGGTTGTGTGTTACTGTTATTTTTTTTGTTTTTTTTTACAAATTTTACACGCTGTTGACTTGACGTTGAGGTAAATACTTTAACATTGGCATGCATAAATTGTTTTTTAATCCGTTTACTTTTTATTGTGTACAATATTTTTTATATTTTAGTTTAAATGGTTCGCTCGCCGAGTCCACGACGGCGTGATGACCGAAGGGAACGCCGTGATAGAGACAGAGATCGCGACCGAGACCGCGAAAGACGGAGACCTCGCACTCGATCCCGCTCGCGTTCATTAGACCGACGGAGACGCTCCCCCGACCGACGAAGAACACCGTCGCCACGACGTCGGAGATCGCGCTCCTCGTCGCCCACACCCACCACATCTTTCGCCCCAAAGCCAAAAAGAAACTTCGGCGAGCGACCCATCGTTACCCCCGCAGATTTGGAGGGAAAAACGCCCGAAGAGCAGGAGATGCTCAAAGTTATGGGTTTCTGCGGTTTCGACACGACAAAAGGTAAGAGGGTTGACGGTAACGTTGAAGGTGATGTCCACGTAGTCCTAAAACGGAAATATAGACAGTACATGAATAGGAAAGGTGGCTTCAACAGGCCGCTCGACTTCGTCGCGTAATAGTAACGCACAACCTATTAAATCTGTTGGACCTGCAGGGTCGCTGTGATACTTCTTTTAAAGCTTGTTATGTGAACTTACTGTTGCCAGGAACAGTATATTCTCATAATATCTAAAGAAATTTAAATTTCAGTATTCATTGTCAAAAGTTACTAGACAACTGCCACATTTTATCTATGTATTGAAATTCATGGGCTATAAAGATTTTTTGGTTAAATTTTTAAAATAAAATTTATTTCAAAATATATCATGAATGTCTTGCTATATATGTATGTATATGTTTTAATACATGATTTGTCTATAAGAAATAATTTAGTTAGCAGTTATTAGATGAGGTTTCTATTATAGTATTTAAATGCAAACATTTTGTATGGGACAAAATATGACAATAAGTTAATATTATGATACTTTGCCTCATATATTTATTATGGTAATACTTTGGCTAGGTTTGTTAGGCAGAATGTTATTGTTTCATTGATCACATTCTGAAATTTGTTTTAAAACTAGAAAAAAGACAAATGAAACATTTTAAACAATAATCTAAGCAGAACAAGTCATATTACTAGATTATTAATTTTGAAATTATGTATTTATATTACTGTTATGATTACACAACTTAGTTCACATATACAAGCTTTAGGAACATTTTTACCTAGTATTAAGTGTTAAAATAATTCCATAATTGAAACTCAGGTTTTTTTTTAAAGTTTTGGCTGTGATATTTTCCTTATTATTGAATCTGGAATTTGTTTCAATCATGAAAGAATCAAACCTCATATTCCATACTAGTTTTCAGTAATATATTAATAGATTTTTAAATGCATTATACTGACAATAAATTTAAGATAATTATGTCTAAACAGGCAGAACTAGTACTGTAAAGTATATATTTTATATTTATTGATTGATTTTTAATTTCTTAATTGAACCCAGAAAGAGAACAATACCTGGTATTCAGTATAAGAACTTATATTTATTGTAAAGTATGTTATTAATGTATTTTTATTCATATATTTTATATTTTCAATGTTCTTGGAAATTGAGTTTTCATAAGGTGTCATAATTTAGGTTCTTGTAGTTATCTGAATTTCAATGAAAAATTTATGACACAAAACAGGTAATAATTTATTGAATAATCTAATTCAAATGTTTTTGTCATTAAAAAGTGTTCTTTCTCAAGAAATTATATGTTACTACTCTGGTTTGATATCGTTATCAACAAGAAATTTATTTAAAAAAATTGCTTTACATGCTAACTAGTCAATTTCAATTTACAAGAATCTAGATATATCAAGACTAGGTCTCTCAAAGGCAAAAAAATAATTATATGATATCATATTCTTATCTGTGTAACATGAAATTTTACTAAGATAAAAGACATCCCAATTTTACTTAATACGATCAAGCTTCTGTATCATTAACTTAGATCACTATCTAGATAAGAGCGTTTGACAATAAATTCAAATCAAACAAAACAAACTTTTATAAGGGCTTTTGAATTGTCGACTTACAATGAAGCTACAAGTATTTGTTACACATTTAATCATATCACAGCCAAAACTGCACCCTTATATATTGCCACTAATCACATTTGTAAATATATCTGAAGTCAAAGTCACTCATATGTGATAATTTATATGTCGGTTATTAGAAACCCTGGTGCCTATTTTTAATTTTCATATTCAAAGTTCACTTCATAAGAGAACTACAAACTGCCCAATTAAAATCTTTTTAATTGTGCAATTTGTTGTTCTTTTGTTCATCATTTAGTATGAAATTTATTTATTTTATATATTAACATAAAAAATAATCTTTTATGTTTTAAATATAATGTTTGGAAATATTTGGCTAAATTAGATTTCTACTCAAGTATTAAAAGTTTATAATTAAAATTTAAAAAAAAATTGGAATCTCATGATTTTATCCAAGCCAGTAGATGGTGCTATGTTAATCAATTAATATGTTATGTAGTGCATGTATATAAAAAAATTGTGCCCAGGTGTTAAAGCTATATTTACTGCTAACATTAAAATGTGAACCTATTTATATAAGTGTATTGTCAGCATAAGAATCATCACATATATTTGACTGCAGAAAATTCAAATTAATATCTTGTGGCAAAAACATAGTTATAAGTTAGTTCTAAGCCCGTTACAGCAGTGCCCGCGCGCTGCCCTGGCCCGCGCGGGTTTTGTCCAAGCGCTATCGCGCACCAAGAAGTCTATGGGAGTCAATTTGGGAGCAATGTTACATGGTTTGTGAAGTTACTGCCATATTTTGTGGGACTTAGAGCAATTTACTGTTGATAATGAGATATTTATTAGGTAACCATGTATGCCAATGACAGTTACAGAATCATTGAATACACCTCTTTTTACATATTTACATTATTTATACAGATGCCTAATTCACATGCACCAACAAGTCATAACTTACTACAGAAAGTGAATATGTATCAAAGATATATATCATCCGGTCATAAGTGCAAATGTAAATTGGTCAAGCACCCTGATTTAAGGGTCACCAAAAAAAGTTTTCGTTTTAGAATAGTTTCAGGTTGAATAGGACCTCCACAAGGCAGGATCATATAGTCAGGTTGAAAATGTTAACAGCTTTTTGCTGACATTTGAATAGCTCAGATAACATTGAATAGATAACAGATAACATTGTTAAAAATTATTTAATCTCTGTGTAGATGTTTATTATGAGACCATAGACAATTTTATAATCTATGTTCCATCTTGTTTTCACTTAAATGTATTCAGTAAATAAAAAAAAACATATTGCTTGTACCTTGGCACCCAAGTTACTTTATATGGCCTAACTTGACAGTACCGTCACATAAGACTGAGTTGTCATACCTCAGTTGCACGTTGCCCGCGGGTCGCGCCACACACAGCCATAGTTATATTTATACACTTTACACCCCATTCCCGATTCCAGTATCCTCCATAATGTACAATAGTTAAAGATTGTCAGGTCAGAGAGTGGTTTTTACAATATTTGTTATTATTGGGAAATCCTCTAGACTAGGTATGCTTTTCAATGTCTTCAAAATTTTTATTCATAGATACTTATCCATTACACTAGTAAATAAAAAAAAAATATTCTCCCCCTTTTGCTGTTCTTTTCAATATTTAATATCAATTTATGATATATTGTTAAAAAACTAAACTATTGAAATTTTGCCAATATAAAAAAATATTTTTTTTGTTTTCCTCCAGTGTATTAAGGTGTTTTACGATCAGATTCTTGAATGCAGTTTTATGTTCTGTTTTTTAGAGTTAATAATATTTTTTTTCTCAACTCAAATGATGCGAAAAGCGCTCTCTGCCCTTTCAGTCTCCATAGACCATATACAATATACAAATGTTACTTAAATGTGATATTTTTTAGTAATGTAATAAGCACACGCGCCTCGCGGGGGGTATGACGACAATAAAAGAAGTTGCTCCCAAAATGACTTTGTGGACTTGTCACTCTACCAGCACCCATTGAATGAATCTATCAATAAACTTACACATTCCACTCATGAAAACCAATATAAAACAGCGGAAAAAAATCGTTTCTAAATTGTTCAATCAGTCACCAGAATGTGCATATATTAAAAAATATATACAGAAAGAAATATAATGTAACCAAAAATATCTGGTGAATGCAAAATGTGTAAATTCATCAATTGTATTCTGTGAAAATAGTATTATATACTCAAAATTGTTACAAGAAAAATATTGTTGTAAAAATATTTTCGGATTTGTTCGACAAACATTTATGCGACTATGTATGTATTTTTTGTAATTATTGTCACCGAAATTTTCAAAATCTTTTGGTCCTTTAAGTCATGATATACTTTTTTTTCAATTATTAAAAAAATATTATGTATGTATCAATTGTACTATCTTGAAAACGTCAAAAGTGAGAATCTTCAAGAGATTCATTCCCACGTGTAAATACCACGAATTTGTATTTATTTTCTACTGTAATTCTAAATTGTACATTGTCTTACATTAGATTGTCCTTGGATCTATTTGGATTGTTTAACTTAAGTTAAAAAAATATAGCTTAAATAATTCTTTTGTAAAATCTGTTTTATTAGATGCCTGTACGAGTTGTATATGCTTTCTTCATAGACTTATTTATTTGAATCTGAATTAATTTCGGGTAATTTTTCGGACTGCCACTACCAAGTGGTATAAAAATAATGTCTATTGAAGCATCTAATGAAAGCAGTTTTCATTAATTATAAGTTTTAAGTGCTTTTAATTTAAGAACTGAAAGCGTTCTGAAATTTTCAAAATGCAAAATAAGTTAAATTATATATTACGTATAAATATATATTGCACTCAATATTCCGAGTTAGTTACGATCTCAAATGATCTAGCCTTTAAGCTACTCGTAATGGAACATCACGGAATTCAAACCTTGATTGATTTGTGAGCCATATAATATTAAATATATTATATTGATAACCTTTGGACCGGGTATAAATGAAAATAAAATCAATAAAAAATCTAAAAAAGCCAATATAAAATCTAGACTAGACTAATCAATCTTTCTATCATTTTTATTTACTGGCTTTTGAACCCATCATAATTTTTAAAGCAGAGTAGCTATAAAACTTCCAAAGTATCATGAAAGTTTTATTTAAGGAGTGGAGGTGTTTTTTTCTGTTAATTTCACATTAATTACTTCCATTTTTTTTAATTCGAAACTTTAAAATATGTTGAAATGTTATGTAGGCTTATCGCAAAAAAAATATCGTTAAAAATTCTAAAATAAAGGCATATTGTGTCAATTTGAATTTGCAAATTGATGTGTATTTGGAAAGATTATAATTTGTCTACGGTTTTGTTATGAGTCCAAGGATGTAAAAAAAATAAAAGTGATTTGGATTTGAAAAGTTTTTTTCCTTTAAATCATACTTACGAAACAATGACTTCTTTACCGATGTGCTATTGATGGCATATATCCTCACTCCTTCATATATTTACAATCATCTTTCTCCTGCCCTTATTCCATTCTCCCATTATCGAAAAAGTAGGCATATTTTTTTCGCTTACATTCTCTATTGTCATTCGTCAACTCCAGCGCTATTCTTATTAATATGCATGTCGTACTTCACACAAACCATCACTTTATAGTTCTCTCTAGTTACAAATCTATATTTACGTATTTTATTAAAATTTTAAAATATCTTCCAAACAAGCATTTCAGAGAAATCTTATGTTTAGAACAAAAACCAGCATTTCAGAGGAATCTATCTGTGTTCAGTAAAACCTTTACCGAGATTAGAGGAACGATTACTAACACTATACAGTTCGGAGGCCCTACTGGTTTGCCATCGGAATACCAAATGATAAATGCCGGTGGTACCATGTTCCATGTGAATAACGGCAGGCCAGTGCCGGCGGCACCTATACGAACAAAGGTAAATACGTAAGGTTGTATTAATCTTATACAACTCCAAGGTCCACATTAGCCGTGCATGTGACATCTATTTAAAAGCCTTTTTATAATTATTACAGGCTCTTACGAGATTGCCTTTGTTTCGAGCCTGTTGGCATGGATTGTTAATGAGAATTTACTTTGCGCCACGGGCGCCAAACTTACAACATTATGAGCTGGGTTCAAGATATTTTTAAGGTTGAACTTTAGACAAATGTAACTCCGTGTAATGTACTTGTTACGTCGTGTTTTAAATACAACCTCCGTATAGTTGGTCAGTAATAAAAAAAAAACATTGTCGCTGTCATTGTGTTGTGTTGTTGGAAAAGATCAAACGAGTTGACTTTTAGAAAATTGCTTCTTATTTGTTAATAAGTCTAAAGGAAAAATATTGTCGTCGTAGTATATTCGGAACCTTTACACATACGGTCTTCCGTCCCCAAAGTAACTTAATGCTTGTATTATGGGTTACAGCTAACGGGTAAATATAATTAAGTACATACTTAAATATCTACTCAGACTCGCAGAGTCAACAAATTATTTTTTAGAAAGACTCTCGCCGAGAATCGAACCCTACCCGGGCTACCCGCAAAGCTGACTGCAGGATCACTGCCTCCTGCGCCAACGGACCAATCATGCTGTGTAATTTTAAAAGCTAGAATAGATGTGCTAGAAGTGCTATAGTTGAAAATATAAATAAAACCAAATTTCACTTGAGTCAACATTTATTTCTTACTGTAATACAATAATTTATTTTATATTTATTAGGTATACTATAGTTTAATTTAATAAGTTATATCTACATGAAATGAAATTTTGGGGGTTATAAAATATAAATAGGAACTTGATTTTATTTTTTAACTAAATCTTTTCATTTCAGATAGGAGCGAAATTCATTTTATGTCTGTCATACATTCCAGTAGGCGTTGTGGACATTTCTCACTTAAATTATCTAATCTTGTACAAATTACTTAATAACAACCAAATTACCCAATTAAGTGCAATTAAACACAGTATTACCAAAATAAGAAAGATTACAAAAGTAAGTTTCCAAAAAAACACCCGAATACGACTAATATTAAATTAAGATATTACTCGAAATTTGAGACGAAACACCCAATCAAATAGTATTATCCGATTATAAAAAACTAAGCATCTATTTTTATTACAATCCAACATAAAATAATACTAGATTATGTCAATATAATAATAATATAAATATTATTACTTTTTTAATTTTAATTAATAAAATTTAAGTAAAAGCTCTAAAATAAATTACTACGAGATCAACTTTTGCAAATGAAGCCATAAAATCGATTAAAAAAAATTCGGCAATATTATTGACATATAAAAAAAAACTATATCGAGGGCAATTTTATTGGAAATTACATCCATTTAATATAATAATTTGAGATCGGCTTTCACTAGCGTACTTTCAAAATAAAAAACAAAAATCCTTTAATTTTAATAAACAATAATTAAATTAAATATAAAATGTATACGAAAAAAGAGGGGAGTCAATAAAAAATAACTTATGCTTAAATATTATAAACCAAAGTTTCCCGTCACACCTTTCTCTCTATCTGTTCGCAATAAACTCAAAAACTACTGAACGGATTTTCATGCAGTTTTCATTAATAGACAGAATGATTCACAAGGTACCTAAATTACAATAGGTTAAATGTTTGCATAAATAAGTGGAAATATGATAATAATTATTAAAAATATCGGTATAAGTTGAGTTGCTTGAGAGATTTAATTGAAAACGCTGCCTTATCTGTTACAGATATACCTACAAAGGTAGGTATATCTGTAACGGTATACCGTTATGCCTAAAGAGGCATAACGGTATACCGTTAGGTGTAGATAAAACAATGAAATGTGGAATATTCTTTTATAGTTCAAGAAAGAAGTTCGCGATAGCACACATATATTGCTAACAATAACCTATTTACTATTCCAACTGTAAGTTAAAAAACAAGGTCATAGTCTATGCGGCATTTAGAAACCTATTCAGACGGATACAGTATTAATCTTCACCAACACAAATACTTTACCTTAAGCACAGCATCCTTATAATTAAGATTATACGAATTATAATTTAAATTAATATTTTAAAACATTGCAAAATAAAACTAACGGGCACCATAATATTAGTATAGTATTAGTATAAATCTTAACCACAACAACACGTGACCAGCAAGAATACCATGAACTTTTAGATTTTCAATTCAAAGGCAGTACCTAAACAGAACCGCTTTCTTTTCGTACCATAAAAAAATCGAAAATCGAACTAAAAAGTAAAAAAACTAAAACTATTAGAATGACTCAATAATAAAAAAAGGATGGTGCCGTACTGATTTAAATTATTTCCCTTACTTATAAATATAATATATTAAGCTATATGACATAACTCTTAGTTTTAGATCATCATACCTTTTAATTTAATTATATGTTTATAGTGAATTACAAATATTTATGGTAAGCGTAACTGTGATAGCCCAGCGGGGAAACCGACTGAGTGACTCTTTCGAGGGGTCACGGGTTCAAATCCCGGGCAGGCACCAACGAGTATTACAAGCAATATAACAGAACTAATTACTTTGCTATAAGCCGCATTACTGCATATCTGTTTGGCAGTACGATTTTTGTCGTGGAGCCTATCCTCCTGATGATGCTTTGGTTTCGGGGCGAAACGATCGTCGAGATTGTGGTGGTGGGTGTGTGTGCTGCTTTTGTGTGCGTTGTTGCTGGCGAATTGCGCCTTGGGGTGCATGTGGTGGCTGGTCCTGCATGTATAAGGTGCGTAGATTTTGCCTGCTTCATACACATTGGCTTTGCATGCATTCACTTAACCCGTGCGGATTATAGCAAAGTAGTTAGTTCTGTTATATTGCTTGTAATATGGAATTCCGCAAAGTAACGCCTGCTTCTATAAATCACCAACGAGTATATAATCTATGTGTCGAATTGACAATTGTAATTTATCACTCGCTATTCGATGAAAGAAAACATCGTGACGAAATTTGCGTATCTCTAAAGAATTCTGGGGATATGTATAACCTATTAATTCGCATTGGTACAGCGTGGTAGAGGTCTTAGCTCTGATTCAAAAACGAAGAGAGGTCTATGTCCAGCAGTGGCATAGTAAGAGACCGTTACTTTGCTTTTTTTATATAAAGCGACTTTAACACAATTGATCCTTGTATAAAAACTACAAGACACATAAATATAGCACTAAAGAATCAACATCGGACTGATTTTGCTGACTTGGCGACTAATATACAATGAAGTGATGGTTGCTAATAGATAAATGTGATAATATATAGTATTTTAAACATATAATTTTGATATGTGGAATGTATCTAATAGATATTTAAAAAGTACGATAGCAGATAATAAGAAAAATATATAACTATTATAATAATTTAAATAATAATTTTGAAGCTGTGATTGTCGAGCGGTGAGACCGTGCGACTTTCGAAGGGGCCACGAGTTCAAACCCTGGACAGGCACCAATGAGTTTTTCTGTCAAAATTTAAGTGTCTTATTGATATTTGAAATTTAGATTTCTAATTTTGCATTATCAAAAACTGAAAGGAATATAAGAAGCGGCCTGTTACAATCACACTGCTGGGAATAGGTCTGCTCTCTCCGTTTCTGGAGAGAAGGGTTGGAGCTAAGACCTACCACGCTGCGCCAATGCGGATTGGTAGGTTACACATACCTCCAGAATTCTCTAGAGATATGCAGGTTTCCTCACGATGTTTTCCTTCACCGAAAAAGTGTGATAAATTGCAATTATCAATTAGACACATGAGTTTTATTATTAAAACTCATTGGTGCCTGCCCGGGTTTGAACTCGTGTTTCCGTCGAAAGAGTCGCACGGTCTCACCGCTGGGCCATCACAGCTTGAAAGGAATATATTTTATTTAAAATATAAATCTTAATTAACATTTCTATTGCTAGTTTTGCGTATAAAAATATCTTATAAATCATCCAGCTACAACATAAAATAACGATCTAAAATGATATAGCTTATTTACAATACTTAATATAATACTAAAAACACTAGACCAGTGTTTCCCAAAGTCGTGCCCACGCCCAACAGGGTATTAAAAAAATAGACTCTACACTAGTTTAACCCCTTCGCTCCGCGCAAATTCAATGCAATGCTAGATAACTGTGTCAAATAATGGAAAAAGCAAATTCTTCTTGCTAAAACCTATCATTAAAGTATCTTGTGGCGTAGGTTGTTTGGTTTATGTTATTACTTTTTTTATGTGGAGCCAAATTAAAGTAAGGCAGATGATGATAAATTTATTATATTATAACAGATTGCGTATTAATTAGCGGCTGCCTTTACAAGCTATGTATACGGTACATATCTTAAGTGAACAATTCAAATAACTATATCTATCATATTATAAAACAAATTTCTCAAAAGCTGTTTGTCTGTATGTGATCAATTGTATTAAAATTTACTGAACGGATTATAGTACAGTGTTAAATGAAAGATAGTGCAATTTTCCCGGAAGGTTAAGATTAAAAGTACAGAACGGTTTTATGTTAATTATTTTAGAGAGATCGCAAATATGTAAAAGATCTCGCTGACTGGGAGCTTTATTCGCGAGAGATATTAATGTAATTTACTAGAGAATTATAGAACTACAAAATCCCGACAAAGTCTCTATCTGTCCAGGTTTACTCACAATAACTATTTTTATTTCATAATTTCAATTCGGGAAAATTTTTGTGAAGAACGTGGATGTCTGTAAATTTTGTGACGCATTTTATTTACTGAGGTCGCTGGTAGCCCCCATTTATTCTTGTTACAGTAGTTCGTGATTTCCGAACAAATTTAGTGTCTATCACCGGTAACCAGTATGGCATACAACGTGTTAAAATTCATGAAAGTTACATAGAGGATATAAGAATTCTACAAAGGCGACCGTAGGGCAAGGCACAAAAAGTTTGGGAAACACTGCCCTAGCACAAATATATCTAGTGAGAACATCAAGAAACGAGTCAGAATATATATCTAAACACATAATACCGCAAAGGAAATTCATTTAGTTCGCTATGAAACTAATCATATTGCTTAGATAATAATAATAATAATAATTTATTATTAATATATAAATGTAATAAGATTTACCAGATTTAAATGAAAATATAACACAACAGTCGAGAACCTAATAAAATTAATCAGAATATCACACGATCTTCTGTCCCCAAAGTAGTTTTATACTTGTTTAACTTATATATATAATTTATTTTAATATATACTTAAACACGTAAATACATCAAGACTCGGAGAACCAACAAATTATAAGGAAATCTTGGCCCACAGTGGAAATCGAACCTGCAACCTTTAGAGCTGAAGGCAATCATTGCTAGCATCACTGACAGGTCAGTCAAACGGAGTAACATATATAAGCAAATTCCCATTTTTCTTTCGAGAATGGAAAACAAAACATATTTAACTATTACGGGTATTTAAACGCATAAGTTGGCGCGAAGGAAGTCGCGAATAACACTAATCCATACATATTATAAAACGAAACAAAGTCCCTAAAAGCTGACTGTCTGCAATCGATTTTCTCAAAATCTACTGAACGGATTCTTGGAAGGGTGTTTTACTAAAAAGATAATGCAATTGAGGAAGGTTAAAGTTTATAGTACATTCTTTGAAACTGCAAAATCGATTTTGATGGAACTTCCAATGGATGATAGAGGAGGTTGTAGAGCTACCTACAAAGTACGCAGGACCGGAATTTACATAAAATATAAACATAAATAAATATATGAGACACACACAAGGTCGTCTGTAACCAAAGTATGTAACTTATACTTGTGTTATGGCTGACAGACAACTGGTAAATATATTACATATTGTTACGAAGTATTTTAAATATAACCTCCTTCATAGTTGGCCAGTAATAAAAAAAAAAACATTGTTGCTGTCATTATGTGTTTAGTTGTTGAAAAAGATTAAATGAGTTGACTTTTGGAAAATTTGTTTCTTATTTATTGAATAAGTGTAATGGAAAAATATTGTAGTCGTTATAATATATAAATTTAAAAATATACTTAAATACAAACATACACCCAGGGTCGAAGAACCAACAAATTGTTTTATAGATAATGTTGGCCCTCAGCGGGAATAGAACCCGCGACTCATGACTCACTACCCACTACCAACGGGCAAGTCAAGGCGAAAATTTGTGACACACTGATTTCTACGCGTTGTAGTATATATACAATACATCGATAAACCAACACAAACTGCCTACAGTACAACATAACTAGTCTCAGACTAGTTTCAAAACGTACATCTAAAACGGAGCGGCCTCGTCCAGGGTATGGAGCCAGTTGAAGATCATCATGTTCCTCTCGTATTTGGAGAGAGGGCGCCCCCTCTCGCGCTCCAGGTCAGCCGCAGTTAGGGCCAGTTGGGCAGCTTCTATAAATCAATATCTATAATTATTATAAAACATCATCATTCTCCTGCCCTTATCCCACTCTAAGGGGGGTCGGCAAAACATGTTTTAAACATGTTGTAACATGATTTGGCTAGGTGTTTTACGACCGGTCGCCTACCTGACGTCAATCCACCTTAGTCGCCTTTTACTACACCTCGGTAAGAAATGAGGGTGGTCTACTCTACTCAGCCGGATACCACACGGCGGCTATATTATAAAACAAATGATTTATAGAAGCAGGCGTTACTTTGCGGAATTCCATATTACATGCAATATAACAGAACTAACTACTTTGCTATAATCCGCACGGGTTAAGTGAATGCAATGCAAATTTGCATGTATAAGGTGCATAGATTTTGCCTGCTTCATACACATTGGCTTTGCATGCATGCACTTAACCCGTGCGGATTATAGCAAAGTAGTTAGTTCTGTTATATTGCTTGTAATATGGAGTTCCACAAAGTAACGCCTGCTTCTATAAATCATACGCTAAAGTAATGTGCTAGAGAATTGTAGATCATTAAAACTACTATAAAAAGGTCCGCGATAGCATGTCTCTATCTCTCATGGTTTACTCACAATAACTACTTTTATGGTTAAAATTTGAATTCTAGAAAAAAATTGGGATTCGAAGATTTCCAGACGGGCACAGCTAGTAAATAAATAATACTATGGCTTCGTTCACAAACAATGGCCATTAGTCTTCTTTTAGAAACGATAGATATTCTTTTATATTTACGTTATTTTCTTGTAGTCAATAGTAATTAAATCACATGTCTCCGGTGTCTGTCGCTGCATGTCGAAATACAGTTTTAAGTAATCCGTGTGTAAGAAATAAATAAATCACTGCTAGATTCCTTTCAGTTACTAGTTAGTATACGTGTTAGAAGGCAAAATAAACGGTGGGGGTTATTACTATGTAACTCTGCTTGATTGAGTGATGCGTCACTTTGCAACTTTTTTTATTTTATCGCGTATTATAGCAATATAATGATTTCATTACTTTCGTAACACATGACTTAAAATGATTAAGATATATCGCAAGAAACATAAAAAAATATTGGAAGTTTATTATTTTATATAGTTGTCATTATGCACCGTTATCATAAAATATAACAGGATCAGAAAGCAATTTGCACATTGGCTTTATCGCTAATGTTGTTTGCTAATTATTTTGCTTATTTGTTTGAAATTTTCAGTGAATAAGTGCATATATCTTTGAAGAAATTCTGGGATGTATATTTGGTACCAACGATGTCGTATTGACGTTGAGTGGTGGGTTTAAACTCTGATTCCCTCTCATCAAGAAGCTGATGCGTTTATATGCTACGAAACGGTAAATCCACACAAATTCATATTGAGGTTGCGTAGTGGGTTTAAGCGCTATAAATGAGACGGCCCGTGTATGTGGTACATGAACAGCCGATAACAACATTAATGAACGTGTGTATACCTGGATGCACGAACTTAGGTGTGGGTTTAATAGTGGGCACAGCCAGAGTGGTGGGCCCAGGTCCAGTGCTGGAGGCAGCTGATGCTGCGGCCTGCAAAGTTTAAAATTAAACCATTATGTTATTTAAGGTTAATTGTGTTTGACTATAGTTCGATTATTTAAAAAATATAACGAAATATAAAAAACTAATCATTTCATTAATATTTTTTTGTCTTATTATAGTGTTATACATATAATTGTTTAAAAGGTTAAAGATACTGGTGGTTGTTTTTTTTCATCTTAAACGAGTTGACTAATTATCATCTTCATCAACCTGCTCCGAGCTGTGATAGCCCAGCGGTGAGACCGTGCGACTCTTTTAAGGGGAACACGAGTTAAAACCCTGGCAGGCACCAATGAGTTTTTCTATTAAAACTCATGTGTCTAATTGATAATTTATCAATTAGACACATGTCAATTTATCACACGCTTTACGGTGAAGGAAAACATCGTGAGGAAACCTGCATATCTCTAAAGAATTCTGGAGATATGTGTAACCTACCAATCCGCATTGGAGCAGCGTGGTAGATCTTAGCTCCAACCCTTCTCTCCAGAAACGGAGTGAGAAGGCCTATTCCCAGCAGTGGGATTGTAACAGGCCGCTACTTTACAACCTTCTCCTATCTACTGTTAGACCAAGGTGTCTCATAGCACGCCACTGGACCAGGTCTTCTTTTCTTCTCAACTGATGTCAACCACTTCGCGGATATCGTCATTTCATCTAGCTGGACGGCCTCCTTCATTTTGCCAAGGCACGATGTCCACTCCTGAACACGTCTATCCCAGCGGTTATCGGTTCTAGGACAAATGTGACTAGACCACTGCCATCTAACTGTTTGCTAATTGTTTAGGCTATATCGTTTGCGACCAGCTATACACTATATAAAGTGACTCACGAAAATATTCGGACACTTCTGGTATTTTCAAACACGTCGCCCAGTTCAGCGGACACCTATGGAGGGATCGTCGGTTTTTTTTCTAATAATAAGATATATATCCAAGTCAACAATAATATATATATCTTTCAAAATAAATTTATATCTGTTCATTGTAAAAAAAAAATATAGGAATGGTTGAAAAAGTAATTTTTAGGCGAAAACTCAACGAAGATTACTTTTATCAAAATACGAGAGGAACAGTAAAACACAGCGAAGGCAGTGTGATCGTTTGGAGCTGCATTTCCACCACAGGTGTTGGCAATTTAGTTTTTATGACACTATCATAGATAAAAATACCCTTCCTTAAATAATTTATAGAATCAGGCGTTACTTTGCGGAGATCTATAATACAAAAGTAATAATAAAATTATTTTGCAAAATAATTTTATTATTACTTTTGAAATACTCTTCCATTCATTCCTTTATAATTTTTTACAACGAACAGATATGGATTTATTTTGAACTATATATATTGCTATTGACTTGGATAAATGTCTTATTACGAGAAAAAAACCAACCCGATCCCTCAATAGGTGTTCGTTGTACTGAGCGATTTATTTTAACCAACTTTGTGTCCGAATATCTTTGTGAGTATATGGTAATTTTTTATTTATAAACAATTTGTGAAAGATTTGAATATGAAAAGTGACCGCCGAATTTCTTGCTGGTTCTTCTCGGTAATAGTTCATTTCCGAACCAGCCGTAGCTTCATCGTAATTTGTCGATTCAAAAGTGCTCGGAAGAGCCAAATCGAATAAAGAATTATTTGAATTTGAATCACTTTCGGTCTCTCAAGACAAATTATGATGACGATAATTATTTTCGTATTTTGAGGTTATCGGGTTCTTAGATTTTTCTGTTCTTTGACTGTCCCGTTGGCGGAGTGGGTAGTGTCCCTGCCTTCAGCTCCGCGGGTCGCGGGTTCTATTCCCGCCGAGCGCCAACATTTTCTATAAACAAATTGTTGGTTCTTCGAGCCTGGGTGTGTATTGTATTTAAGTATGTATTTAAACTTATATATGTTGTATATCTACCAGTTGTCCGTCACCCATAACACAAGTATTAAGTGGGACGGACGACCGTGTGTGTAAATGTCCCATATATTTATTTATTTATTTATTTATTAGATTTAGTTGAACTTAATAGAATGCAGCGTTGTGGAGATCTAGAATTTTAAATTATTATAAGATATATAAGTAAAAGTATACGATAACTTTGGCATAATTTAATATTCTTGAATAATCAATAAATAAAATGTCTTTAAAAATATTTTCAAAGTATAATAATAAAAGTATAAAAATATAAGAATATAATTTAATTGAGATCTGGCTATGTAAATAAAGGTTGATTGCCCTGGTATGGCCCCCTCGTACCCGTTTAATTGTACCGTATTTACAATCAGCGTATTTAGGCCAAGGTTAGAATGGCGTGTACGGTCATTGATCTCTAAAAATAGTGTTTATTAAAAAAAACGTTAATAACTGTGGCTAAAATACTTCACTGACTTAACAGACTTTTTATGTAGAGGGCACCTCTACACTCTACATAAAAAATCTGTCTTTACATATGTATAGTACCCGGCAATAAATAATGCACATCGAGAACTTAGAAGAAACAGCCGGCCAATTCAGTTTCGTAGAGCGCCGTCACTGTTACACACGGGTTCGTCAGTCTGTGCGACAGAGACAATGCTCTATGAAGCAGAATCTAGCCGATTTCTCTCTCTCTGAGCCTCGATGTGTATTATTTATTGCCGCGTACTATAGATACCTAAAATTAAAATTATACACCCTATATACTACCACCATTTTTTGATTTACCGACCTCCAGTTTGTCCAGATTGAACTCAGACTGCGACATCCTTTCCAGCGCTCGGTAAGTTGTCAGCAGACGGCGCTTTATGTAATTTTGGCGGACCTGAAAATGCAATGACAGCATGAACATAGCTTTTGAAGGTAAGGTAGGCTAGGTTTTTTTCTACGTACTAGAGTAGTAAAGTAGAAGCCTGCTACAATCCCACTGCTGGGAATAGGCCTCCTCTCTCCATTTCTGGAGAGAAGAGTTGGAGCTAAGACCTACCACGCTGCTCCAATGCGGATTGGTAGGTTACACATATCTCCAGAATTCTCTAAGGATATGCAGGTTTCCTCACGATGTTTTCCTTCACCGAAAGGCGTGTGATAAATTGCAATTATCATTTAGACACATGAGTTTTAATAGAATTAGTTTTAACTCATTGATGCCTGCCCGGGTTTGAACTCGTGTTCCCCTCGAAAGAGTCGCACGGTCTTACCGCTGGGCTATCACAGCTTTATTTTTTTTTTATTAGAGTAGATAAACAATCCCTTACCTTTTTATTATCATTGGGCAGCGGCCTGTGAGTAGGTTGGGAGGGATGTGATCTCTGTGGTGAGGGTAGCTGAGAACCACCAACTGTTGACAAAATACTAAACAAGTTACAGGTGATGTGTTAAAAAAGTAGTATCAAATAATTTATAGAATTAGGCGTTACTTTGCGGAGATCCATAACACAAAAGTAATAATAAAATTATTTTGCTATAATCCGCGATACAGTAAATAGCAAATATATATAGTGCTAAATGTATAGTGGGCTATCCGTTTTTTCATAGCCGTTACATGCAAGATTCGTAAAAACACATGCACAAACCACTGCCACCACAATACACAAGCACTACACACTTTGCTTTGCGATTTTGTCGTGGAGTCTATCTCCTGATGATGCTTCGGTTGTGGGGCGAAACGATTGTTGAGTTTGTGATAGTGAACGTGTGTAGTGCTTGTGTATTGTGGTGACAGTGGTGGAGGTTTGTGCATGTGTTTTTACGAATCCTGCATGTAACGGTTATGAAAAAACGGATAGTCCACTATACATTTAGCACTATATATATTTGCTATTTACTGTATCGCGGATTATAACAAAATAATTTTATTATTACTTTTGTAAAGTAGTATCAGTTACTATGCAATCAATTTTTAGAAAAAATATAGTATTTGCAATATATGACTGGCCCGTTGGCGCATTAGATAGTGACCATGCCTTTAGCTCGATGGGACGCGGGTTCTATTCCCACTGAGGTCTTTTACATACATTTACTATTTGTTGGTTGGTGTAACTGTATTTATGTATGTATTTAAAATATATTATATAAACTTGTAAATATAAATATGTATATATTTACCAATTGTCTGTCAACCACACCACAAGTATTAAGTTACTGTGGGGACGGACGGCCGTGTATGTCTAAGTGTCCCATATATTTATAGCTATTCTTTAAATAAAGTTTAAAAAAAAACAACTTTTATAGTACATGGCACTAAAGAGTATAAAATAATTCTTTATTTAGGTAGAACGAAACATATTAATATTTGTGAATAAAATGTAAGGCACTTTATGCTATCTGTTTCGTATATATTTTTTTGTTTTATTATACTTTTACCGGTTCCGCCGTGTGGTATCCGGCTGCATAGAATAGACCACCCTCCTTTCTTACCGAGGTGTCGTAAGAGGCGACTAAGGTATGTGCCGTGTGGTATCCGGCTGCATAGAATAGACCATCCTCACTTCTTACCGAGGTGTCGTAAAAGGCGACTAAGGTAAGTTGACGTTAGGCAGGCGGCCGGTCGTAAAATACGTAGCCAAATCATATGACAGCATGTTTGTAACATGTTGTGCCGCAGTGAAGAATGATGATATACTTTTACCGGTTCACGATAAGTGTTTAAAGAAGTTCAAATTAAATCTGTCCGCTCAAAGTAGGTCAAATTTGAGTTCAATTGAGTCGGTTACATAAAAACAAACATACTTATAAGTAAAACTGCTATTAAACGTCTGATAAAACCACATTATACAGGCTGATATTACGAAAGTAGTTCAACAAGGATACAAACCCGCCACCCATGTGCTACAGGATCTGGATGCAGCCGTCATCGTCAACGCTTCCAGCGCAGCACACAGACCCACTTCTGAAGTAGCGCTGTAGAAATAAAAACATATTAAAGAGTAGAACTTATTGTGTTCCCTACACTTAGCAATACATATATTTTTGTAAAAAACGCTGATTATAGCAAAATAATTGTATTACTACTTCAAAGTAGCGGCCTGTTACAATCCCACTGCTGGGAATAGGCCTCCTCTGTCCGTTTCCGGAGAGAAGGGTTGGAGCTAAGCCCTACCACGTTGCTCCAATGCGGATTGGTAGGTTACACATATCTCCAGAATTCTCTAAGGATATGCAGATTTCCTCACGATGTTTTCCTTCACCGAAAAGCGTGTGATAAATTGCAATTATCAATTAGACACATGAGTTTTAATAGAAAAACTCATTGGTGCCTGCCCGGGTTTGAACTCGTGTTCCCCTCGAAAGAGTCGCACGGTCTCACCGCTTGGCTATCACAGCTTATTACTACTTTAGTAATATGGAATTTCGCAAAGTAACGATTACTTTCTAAAAATATATGGGACACTTACACACACGGTCAACCGTACTCAAATTAAGTAACTTAATACTTGTGTTATGGGTGACGGACAACTGGTAGATATACTACATATATAAGTTTAAATACATACTTCAATACAAATACACACCCAGGCTCGAAGAACCAACAATTTGTTTATAGATAATGTTGGCCCTCGGCGGGAACCGAAACCGCGACCCTCGGAGCTGAAGGCAGGTAGGAAGTCACTACCCACAGCGCCAACGGGTCAGTCAAACGGTTATTGTGAGTCCACTTTCACAATAAGTATTTTTATGTTAAAATTTTTAATTAAATAAAACGATTCCCACGCGGGTGATGCCTAAGGCATAGGTAGGAAATGTATAAGCGCCAATCAATAAAACAGTTATGATAAAGTACTCGATTTTATGCCGTTTGGTATCCGGCTGAGTAGAATAGACCACCCTCTTTCTTACAGAGGGTAAGTAAAAAGCGACTAAGGTAAGCTGACCCACCGCATTGTATCCGGTTGAGCAGAATAGACCACCTTCTTGATTACCGAGGGGTCGTAAAATACGACTAAGGTAAGTAGACGTCGGGCAGGCGGCCGGTCGTAAAATACGCAGCCAAATCATGTGACAACATGTTTGTAACATGTTGTGTACAGAACTAGAGGGGAATAAGGGCAAGGAGGATCATGATAATCAAGTACTAGTTTTATTCACAACATACCTCCTGGTAGGTTTACAGCTGGCCGGTGCTGCGACGTCTCCCGCGCTGAAGGACCTGCGCAATCCCAGCTGTGCGCAGAGGGCAGCGCAACCAGCTAGTAGCTCGCGACAGGCATCCGACGATTGTAGAGGCAACGTACAAGAATTGCGTCTACGACAAACACCGTTGTTTTTAATACGTACATAAATGATACATAGAATCTAGTTCAAGCTTGTTGCACGTGTTCAGAGGTAAAATAAAGGGTGGGGATGAACCAAGTACTTTATAACAATGCTTGTTTGGATATTGCTTCGCTTTGCGATTTTGTCGTGGAGTCTATCTCCTGATGATGCTTCGGTTGCGGGGCGAAACGATTGTTGAGTTTGTGATAGTGAACGTGGTCAGTGCTTGTGTATTGTGGTGGAAGTGGTGGAGGTTTGTGCATATGTTTTTACGAATCCTGCATGTATCGGGTATGAAAATACGGATAGTCCACTATACATTTAACACTATATATATTTTCTATTTACTGTATCGCGGATTATACCAAAATAATTTTATTATTACTTTTGATACATAGAAATATAGGTAGATAGATGATAGACATACAGATAGGTAGGTGTATAGTTATAGTCAGTATTTGCCAACGTTGGGCCAACGCCCCACCGGGGGTGCAACTTATTTGTAGAGAGAGGTGAGGTGGGGCAAATCGAACATGGACTCGACACGACAGACACTATAACAGAACTACCGAGCTATAATCCGCACGGATTAAGCGAATGCATGCAAAGCTAATGTACATGAAGCAGACAAAATTCACGTACCTTACACATGCACGAAAAGTTACCACATGCATCCCAAGGCGCCTCCACCAGCAACAATGCACACAAGCAGTACACACAACCACCACCAAAATCTCGACGATCGTTTTGCCTCGACACTGAAGCATCATCAGGAGGATAGGCTCCACGACTAAATCGCAATAAAATCGCAGACACGACACGAGTTCAACCCTTACAACCCGGGCTATTTAATGCAATTGCGGTGCCAAATTCGACGAACAAAGGAAATTCTACTTAAAACCTATCATTTCAGTTTCTTAAGTGAACAATTCAACTTTTCTAATATCTAATTATAATTTATATATTTATGTACATAGTGAGTAAAATAATTTTTAAGGTGGGGCATGGCACAAAAAAGATTGAGAAACACTGAGATAGATATATAAGTAGATAAATGATAAGACAGATAGATAGACAGTTAGATATAAAGATAGGTAGATAAAAACTTCATTACAAAAACACATTAATAACGTCTAAAATACATTCTAAAAGTAAATCTTACATATTATGTACAAAGGGCAGTCATATCACTGAGTAGTGATAGTGATCCATTCAAGATAACCCTTGTTACAAGAAAATACGTAACAAGGGACAGAAAGAATGTTGCGGGTGTGCAAACAGAAAAAACATGCTGAACATGTTTGCATATCTATACTGTTATATAACACACACATACTCAAATAGATAATACTAGCTTTTGCCCGCGGCTTTGGTTCGGGTGGAATTTGGTCTTCCAGATAACTTTCATGAGAGATTATTTAAATGAATATTAACTTAATTGATGTTACATTATAAAAAATTACATAAAATTGTTACAAATTGTATCCTATATGTTATTCAGATGAATAACCTATATTATTGTAAAGTTTCTTCCAAATCCGTCAATAATTTTTTTCGTGAAAGAGTAACAAAAATACATCCATACTCAAAACTTTCGCATTTATAATATTAGTAGGATTATAATTGCGAAAGTTGGTCTTGAGAAATATTGATGAAAATTAGTACAACTGAAAATTAACTACTCGGCTTATATCCTCATTCTCCTGCCCTTATCCCACTCAAAGTGGGGTCGGCACAACATGTTTTTCTCTTCCATTCTCTCCTATCATTCGTCAACTCTGGCGCTACTCCTTTTATATGCATGTCATACTTGACACAAACAACCAACTCTTTTTGCATCTCCCTCTAGTTACATATCTATGCACATTACATATGGGGCTATTCTCTATTGGGCTAATATAGAATATCGGAAGACTAAGCACTATAGAATACTGCTTAAATCGACTAAGCACTATAGAATACTGCTTAGATAGACAAACCAACTGATATAAAACTAAATTAAAATTTATACTTTTGACATAAGCAGTCACAAAAAACGAAATTAATTGTAATTTCGCTTTTTGCTTTAAGATGGTTTTTAAAAGGCTTGTTTTTACTTTCACTAAAAAAAACAAATTAAAAAGTTTTTTATTAAAAAAAGAGATAATAAATACCCACTTGATAACTTTGCCCTCAGGATTTGGACTTGCCACCCTCAAAGTAGGATCTGGGCCCTGACCAGCCTGGAATAGAATATCACATAGGAACAGTTGATACATTTTTAACACATTATAATTTTGTATATTTTAAATATTTACTAATAATTACTAATAATAAATAATGAATAAATATATAGGAAATTACAAACCAGCTAGTGTCTCCAAATAAGTAACTTTATACTTTTGTTACAGGTGATAGATAACTAGTAAATAATTAATTTAATCTACAGATAATATATTATACATATATTCATGTATGTCTAATACAATGAATCTTCAAAACAATTTATAATTAATAATATCTGTTTAATTAGTACTTTATATAAGATATTTAAAACAAGGCATATTTTCAACAACTTTTTACATTTTTATTAGTTATGCAAATACACTTTTATGTTATCAAAAAATTATCTGATTCATTAATAACATTTGTGTATATAATTTATCAGTGCTTTGTAGTGGCGCATACCTTACAAGCCAGTAACCTGAGGACTCTGGCATCAGAGGCAGCTGAGGATACACTGAACAGTGAAAGCTCTGTGGTGACTGACTCATGGGAGGGAGAACGGGCCACACCTGCAGCCCGCCATGCCTCCCCTGTACACATCTCCACTGAAAGTGGAAATAAGCTTAATTTAATTTATAGCAGTAGGTATTACTTAGCAGTGGTTCATAATAAAAAAGTAATGATAATATTCATTCGCTATAATCCACAATTAGAGAAAATCTATGTAATACTAAGAGTAGAGTGGACCACCAATGTTCATAGCTTATAGAAATGTTAATTATCACGTGATCCACATGTTGACAAATATTTACCTTTTACCCTGAAAAATTACCCTCCTCAGGAACATTTCTGGGTAATTTCATTGTGTGTATAACATGAAAATGGCCTTGGCATAAGTTAAAACTTTTTTCTCAGGTCCTTTTAAATGACAGATTTCTGTGCCAAAAACAATGTCTTCTTCTTAAAACCTATCATTTAAGCTTCTTTTCTGAATAATTATATTTTTTATATTGGGGCATAAAAATTTTAGATAGACTAAGGTTGGTTGGGAGACACTACCGTATATCAAAATAATATCAAGATTTTTATATTGTAGCTTATTGAAGCAGACAATTAAAAACAACATTATGTGCATGAAATCAAAATATGGATAATAATTACGTACTAATGACATATTTGAAGGTGATTGTCTATACTCAGTACTTTTGGTCACTACCCTAACCTACTTCAGCTGAATTTATACTTTAGCATATATTCTGTACTCATTCAGCATCTGAGCAACCAGCAGACTGAAGATAATCAAATAAGAAACAACGAGGTTAATAGGAAAACAAACGAATTTAAGAAATGTACAATAATAATTATATTTACACAAAGATTTCGAAGCAAAATTGTACAAGTGTCATATATTTTTTTAGTATAGGTGCGTGCGAACTTGGTTCATCAGAACTTGCCCTAAAAGGGCAAGCTCTGATGAACCAAGCTTAAAGCTTATTAGACGACTTGTACACGTTATCATCAATAAATTTTTTATTGTTGTCGAATAACTCACAGCCGGTATACAAACAGAAGTTATCATTACAACATACTAGTATTGACAAAAGCTTTTACTATTCACAGGCCGCAAATTTTACTGTCTCTTGAGTTTACCGTAAACGATATAACAATTGAATTAATGCGGTCATTACATACATAGAAAATTCACCATGCCGGAACTTTCATCAACAATAAACAAATAATTACCGTTTATATTGGGATCCACGACGAAAGGATATATTAACTGCTTATAAAAATTAAGTGGAATTACGATATAATAAATTACTTAGTCGTATATTATGTTTAATGTTTTGATAAAAACATTAAAATTGCGAAAAAAGACTATTTTACGTCGATTCGCCGAAATCCAAAATGTCATTGACCATACGTTTCGTAACTGTATGTCAAACCTAGCGTAATGTATTATGGAAGAGTATTGAATAACAAATTTTAAACAAAAATTTATAATTAACTATACTATCATACGAATATTTTATTTTAAAAAAGTAAAATTTGTAATTTAAATTAATTAAGATTAATAATAAAAACATAAAATAGCGACCTCTATTGTAAGGTTTTGCATAAATAAGTTTCGATATGTATCATAGATGTCATAATCTGTTCAATTCCGAATTAAAAATCTAAAGACTAGTTTCTACTTTCAACTTTTTCTGCATGATTTTCAGTAACGAGATAATAGTTTAGGGCACCTATTCACTTTTCAGCCCTCCTATTATATAAATAATTAAAATGACATCCCCTCATTGTTAAGCTAGGATTTATAGAATTAGGCGTTACTTTGCGGAGATCCATAATACAAAAGTAATAATAAAATTATTTTGCTATAATCCGCGATACAGTAAATAGAAAATATATATAGTGCTAAATGTATAGTGGACTATACGTTTTTTCATACCCGTTACATGCAGGATTCGTAAAAAACATATGCACAAGCCTCCACCACTTCCACCACAATACACAAGCACTACACAAGTTCACTATCACAAACTCAACAATTGTTTCGCCCCGCAACCGAAACATCGTCAGGAGCGAAACGATTGTTGAGTTTGTGATAGTGAACTTGTGTAGTGCTTGTGTATTGTGGTGGAAGTGGTGGAGGCTTGTGCATATGTTTTTTACGAATCCTGGATGTAACGGGTATGAAAAAACGTATAGTCCACTATACATTTAGCACTATATATATTTTCTATTTACTGTATCGCGGATTATAGCAAAATAATTTTATTATTACTTTTGTGTTTAGCTAGGACTTGAAAAAGGACAAACTAATAGACAATCAGCACTCTATCTATATTATTAGTTTGGAAATAAAAATATCATATATCATAGAATATTGCGCGAAAAATATAGATGTATTTCCTAGATATAGTCAGGTTAAATCCAAAATGTAAAGATATGTACATATTTAAGTGTTATTGTATATTTTATCTTATTTACAAGAGTATTGTATTCCGAAGTTCCCACGAGAACGGAAAATTCTAGACGTAGCCCCGGGGAAGCGTAATAAATTAATAAAAATATAAACTGCAAATGGTAATATAACGTAAAATTTACCATAACGTACAAATAAAATTCTTGTAAATGTAGAATAAATCTATTCAATGTTAAATTCAAAAGCAACATACATATCTTTAAATTTAAATTAAGTTAAACACGCGTGTAAGTTATCTAACAATATGTAAAATAAAGATTGTATAACGAAAATATATGATGTTTAAAAAAATATATTTTAAAATGAAATGAAGTTGTTTTAAAGTTTCAAATAGGGATTTGTAAGGTATTGGAATCGTATCATAAATATTATTACACTTATTGATTCCATTTGAATTGCTACAAGCTATCGGCCGCTTCGCATCATGTTTATCAAGGTATTGCTTGCTTAAGCTTGGATTACATGCTGGTATAACAATACAATATTATATGGCATATAATAGTTATTTAATAAAAAAAAAAAATTTGGATTGGATTTAATACTAATATAATAATATTTAATATTAATAGTTATTTAATTGAGTTATTCATTTTCGCACTTTATACGAAATAAAGTGGGTTATAAAACATATTGAAAGCATTGAAAGTATTGAAATTGATAAAAAAAAAAAAATAATAATAATAATGACAATATGCTGATATTTATCATTCTCCTGCCCTTATCCATCTTAGTGGGGTATGACACGACATGTTAAAGCGTGTTGTTAAAATTATCTGGCTAGGTATTTTGACGGACGCCTGCCTGACGTCAACTTACCTTAGTCGCCTTTTACCACACCTCGGTAAGAAATGAGCGTGGTCTATTCAGTCGGATACTACACGGCGAATGAAAATATGCTAATACTATTAATATCTTTTACAGCGTCTCTCGCAAGGACCGGTAATTGTGGAAGACTGGTCGAGGTTGCGAAAAACGGAGAGAGGATCGTAGTAGCGCAACCATCGGGGACCGTCATCCCACGGGAACCTGTGTAAAATTTTAGTGGAGAGCTGGTGGTATGAAAATGACCATGGTGGTAAAAGATGATTTGTGTGTGAATTATGTGAGTCTGTGTTTCCGATCGTAATAAGATCGTCAGAGTCATATCGTTTTTTAAACGCATATTTTTTCGGCGGGTCGACCTAAGCTCGGGATATTCGAAAACTTTCTAGTTATTTTCTAGAATTTACAGTAAACAAGTCATGATAAAATTATTTTTTATATTCATATATAGAATAGAAAGGTTTGGTATTTTAGTAATTTGTCCTTGGTAAGCTTCGTCGAATAAAAAAATTGTTGTATTTTAATGCCGTTATGTAAGCCAATGTTTAACAAATAACCTGTGTATATATACATACAAAATATATCGCTCAGTTGTTGTACTGTGTTTATATTTGCTGCAGCGACTATTAACAATTTAGACAATTCTGTAACTCACCACGCACATAAGACGTGAGTTATTGTGCATGAAAGTCATCTGTCATAATTAGACATAAACAAACAAACTATACGAATCATATATATACATTTAATTATATATATATATATATATATATATATATATATATATATATATATATATATATATATATATATATGTATTATATATAGTTGTAAGAAAATCCGAAATTTCCGAAATCTGTCTTATGCAGTCCCAGTCTATGCTGCTTTTGATTTGGTCAAATACCAACTCTCTTTTTTATTCATAGCGATCAGTTTTAAGGATAACTTTTTTACAACCTCATATAGGTTATTTTAAGGAGTTATATTATTAATCTTTTCCCTATTCTACCTAAACATTATATTAAAATACTACAATAATGGTACTCGTAATTTTGTTCGCGCCAGCTTAAGAACTTAAGTACTCTCAATAATGCGATGTGTTTTTTCTTTGTTCCAGAAAGAAAAACGAGAATTTATATTGTATATGTTACGCAACCAAAGATCAGAGATATGTTATCCTCATAGGAAAGCTCAGAGTCACTCAACGGCCGATGGAGCGAGCTATGCTTGGAGTATCTATGCGATCAAATCAGGAATGAGTAGATCCGTAGTAGAATCAAATTTACCGACAGCTCATCGTGTCGCGAAGCTGAAGTGGAAATGGACGGGGTACATAGTGCGGGGAACCAATGGACATTGGGCTCTTAAGGTGTTGGAATGGCGATCCCGCACAGGAATATGCAGTGTTGATAGTCAACCAACGAGGTGTGTAAGCTGCGATAGCCTAGCGGTGAGACCGCGCGACTCTTTCGAGGGGGTTATGAGTTCAAACCCCGGGCAGGCACCAATGAGTTTTTCTATTAAAACTTACGTGTCTAATTGATAGTTGCAATGTATCACACGCTTTTCGGTGAAGGATAACATCGTGAGGATACCTGCATATCTCTAGAGAATTCTAGGGATATGTGTAACCTAAAAAATCCGCATTGGAGCAGCGTGGTAGGTCTTAGCTCCAATCCTTTTCTCCAAAGAATGGAGAGAGGAAGCCTTAGCCTAGCAGTGGGCATAGTTACCGGACGTTACATTACTTTTACTACGAGGTGGACTGACGACTTCGTAAGGATCGCGGGAAGCCACTGGATCCAAGCGGCATAAAATCGTGTGGTGTGATCCCATGAAGAAACCTGTTGGGTTGATGATGATTTTACTCCGCTGTATAAGCTTCACGGATTAGCGTAACAGATCGACTTTTGCTTTTATGAATATTTCTATGGATACAGACGATTAAACAAAACATAGTTTTTCCATTTGAACTACAGCACTGAGTAATACACAAACGTGGCCGAGTCTCACACTCAGCTGTAGATAAACTCTACAGCTGTGTGTGTGGATGTGTATGTATTTGGTTGACTAATAAAACGTATAAACCAAACAGTTTTGAGTGATCGAATAAATTCAGCGATTTCAAGAAATACTGCTCTTTGTTTTAATGATATCTTTCTGATAGCAGGTACTAGCAATATTGGTACAATAAATATATTGCTGATATAATCTGCATTTGCTAAGCCTTACGTTAGCTATTAGCTTGGTAATTACTGGCGCTAACTCCCATGTATAGCTATATATTAAAATCAATACATATAAAAACAAAGTGCCCTGTCTAGCTGTATATGTATTTGCGATCAATTGATTTCATCCAGTATTCTCAATACATATGAGCAATGTTTATGTATATATTTATATAGCGCATATCTTCTCCTTCCTAGCGTTTATCCCAGCCTATGCCAACTCTCTTTGCAGTGCCTATATGGTATATATATTTATCGCGGATTATAGCAAAAAAATATTTTCATTACTTTTGTATTAAGGATCTCTGCAAAGTAACGCTTATTGAATTATAAATGATGTATATATTTTGTTACGTTTAAGGTTAATTGGTTGAAACAAGATGCTAATTGGTAGATTTTAAAAAGATGTTAATTGTTGAAAAAGTCGGAGAAAGTCAAGCCTTCTCGGAGCTTTCATCGAAAACACACTTTATATCTTTAAAAAATAAGAACACAATGAATGGAGGGTATATTTAACTTCTACGGGTTTAATGAAAAGTGTATGATGGCATCTATCTTTAAAGATAGCTTACCTTCTTAACTTCTAAGAAAATAATCACGTACAATGCGGTAATTGAAAAGTTATTTAGGCGGATACTGTATTATCATTTCATGGTTATCATAATGGATGCCTTGCACAATGTATTTATAATTGTGTCAAAATCAAGACGAACGCGGGCGAAAATTAATCGATTGCGGGACATAATATAATATGTTAAGGAATGGAGCAGGGACTGTTTATTCAGGCTAAAACAATATTGTTTTCAATGTAATATTGACCTTTCTGTCTTGTCTAGGAGACAACGCTAAGCCGTCGATTCTGGTTTCAATATTACTTTTGAATCGCCTAGTTATAATGAAGTCTTCAAGGATTCGGAAGGATACTCTTACCGAGACGGACTAGCAATTAATACTACGCTAAAAACAATTTTTTTTTACTTTTTATTTAAAATTAAAAAAATACACATGTACAATTATTGTGTCCCTGGCACCCAAGCTAGTTTAAACTGTATTTTGGGAACCAGTGCCCACCTTTATTTGTTTCAACTTACATATGTACAGATATTACCTTCTTAACTACAGGTGTAAAAACTACGATAAAATGTGAATTAAAAAAAGAATATAAATTAAGCTAAAAATAACAACATTTTTAGGTTATTATGTTAAAGTAAAAAGAAGACAGAAAAAAAGACTAAAACTAAAAAATTACAGCCGTGTATATGTGCATGTGGATATATGTAGTGAGAATGTATATAAATACCTGCTGACTACAAATTCAAATTCAAATTCAAATTCAAAATATTCTTTATTCAAGTAAACTTGTAAACAAGTGCTTTTGAATCGTCAACTTTACTGCTGGTTCGGAAAGCCGTCCTACCGAGAAGAGCCAGCAAGAAACTCGGTGGAGCTCTTTTAAAAAAGAAGATTCTTAATACTAATTACATTTTGTCATAGCTATCCTGCACAAGGTCAAAGAGCAGCTATATCCACGCATTCTTATCATCAATGTAAGCCTCCACGGTATAATAGGCTTTCTGTATCAGCCTCTTTTTAACAGTATTTTTAAATTGCTGTAATCGCAAAGTTAAAATTGATTGTGGAATTTTGTTATAGAATCTTATACCCAAACCCACAAACGACTTACGTACTCTTACAAGGCGCAAAGCAGGAGTCGCAAGCTTATGTCGGTTCCTACTTTGTCTATTATATACATCGCCAATCTTTTTATAATTATGTATATTTTTATGCACAAAAATCAAATTGCTAAAAATATACTGTGAAGCTAACGTAAGAATACCTGTTTCCTTAAACTTCTCTCGCAGGGACTCACGCGAATTCAAATTATAAATGCCACGTATGGCTCTTTTTTGCAATACAAAAATTTTCTCAATATCAGCGCATTTACCCCATAACATTATTCCATAAGACATAATGCTATGGAAGTAAGCAAAATAAACTAGTTTTGCTGTTTCGACGTCTGTAAACTGTCTTATTGTCTACAAATTACAAATATAGTCATACAATATAGTAGACTATATTGTATGACTATTTAATTTGTAGCTACGTATTAGAATACGTAGCTAGTTAAAATTCAAATCCATGTTTTCTTATTGTTTACATAATCTTTAATAGGAAAATAAAGTAACAATAGAATTATTATATTCCGCGTTTGTAATATAAGTAACGCCTAAGTCTAATATATAAATTAATAAATTTTATTAAGAAGTGTAACTTTAAGCTCTTTTTTGAACTTGCGTGAAGTCAAGTCCAGATATGATTGCGAAATTTTATAATAAAAACGTATACCGAGGCCACAAACGGTCTTTGAACTTTTGGAGTATAGTGTCTGTGGAAACCAATTTAAATAAAGAATAATTTGAATGATTTATAGAAGCAGGCGTTACTTTGCGGAATTCCATATTACAAGCAATATAACAGAACTACTTTGCTATAATCCGCACGGGTTAAGTGAATGCATGCAAAGCCAATGTGTATGAAGCAGGCAAAATCTACGCACCTTATACATGCAGGACCACGACAAAAATCGTACTGCAGTGGCATTACGATTTTTGTCGTGAAGCCTATCCTCCTGATGATGCTTCGGTTTCGGGGCGAAACGATCGTCGAGATTGTGGTGGTGGGTGTGTGTGCTGCTTTTGTGTTCATTGTTGCTGGTGAATTGCGCCTTGGGGTGCATGTGGTGGCTGGTCCTGCATGTATAAGGTGCGTAGATTTTGCCTGCTTCATACACATTGGCTTTGCATGCATTCACTTAACCCGTGCGGATTATAGCAAAGTAGTTAGTTCTGTTATATTTCTAATAATTTGAATTTGAAGGACGTTCGAGCTCATAAGTTTGGTGTGACAACCCCGCTCTACAAACGTAGTTGGTAGACTCCGCCCTTAGAAAACAACCCCAAAAAGGTCGTAGAGATCTACTGGACTTTGCCAGTAATTACTATGCTTCCCTAATGCCGACATGTTAAACAAAATGTCGAAATATGTAAGTTCCTAACAAAAACGTTGTCAATAATAACAATAAACTTTCATTACAAGCAATACAACAGAACTAACTACTTTGCTATAATCCGCACGGGTTAAGTGAATGCATGCAAAGCCAATGTGTATGAAGCAGGCAAAATCTACGCACCTTATACGTGCAGGACCAGTCACCACATGCACCCCAAGGCGCAATTCACCAGCAACAACGCACACAAAAGCAGCACACACGCCCACCACCACAATCTCGACGATCGTTTCGCCCCGAAACCGAAGCATCATCAGGAGGATAGGCTCCACGACAAAAATCGTACTGCAATATCGTATGTAATATGGAATTCCGCAAAGTAACGCTTGCTTCTATAAATCATATAAAACTTTCATTATTTATCAATACAGAAGACAGAAGGCGACCAAAACCTCTCAATATTTATTAACTGTATAAATCACACCGATAATGATAATCTGTATTTTTACATGATTTATCAGAAATATTATTATTCCGTATATATTCGGAAACCTTCATACGATTTTAAAATTAAAACCATCGTCTATGTGTGCAGGCTTACATAATATATAAGGTATATATACATCGGTTTATGTATGTAGGAAAGAATGATATAGATAAGCCTGGTGTAATGAATATAAAAGAATAGTAAAGCTGTTTTGTCCTATGTAAAGATAAGACTGTTAAAGGAATAAAGTTATTATCTGTTATAGCATCGAAATTGGAATATTAAATATGTTAAAATGTTTGTCAACAGTAGAAATTGTGTAAACCGTATTATAGATGTTACTGAATGTAACGTCCGTACGAAAAAGATTCTAACAATGTATCAATACATCTTTTTATCTTTAATATGTTTTATTTATACGATATAATTGATGCATTAAAGTATTTCTTACTCATTCAGTACACCAATTTTTACTCTGTAGTAATTTCTAATGACCTAAGCTTGCCTGGAAGAAGTATATTTACCTAATCGCTAACTAGCCACTAAGTACTGTATTATTACTTTTAAGCTCTTTTAATGTTGTTATTTTGATTTAAGGCGCTGAACAGAGCCAAATAGGCTGATTTTAAACACGTTTTTAACAAAAGATATAGGGATGACGATTAAAAGAAAAATATATGTTAATATACATCATATCTCAGAGAGAATGTAAGATTTCAAAACATGATTACGATACTTTTTTTCGATAAAAAAAATTGGTAAATAGACCTCTGATTTTTACTTTGATCGTAAATATCTCTGATATTTATCAACAAAAATTGGTAAAATTAATAAGACTAATTAAACATTATAATATAAAGAGAATGTAAGATTTAAATTTTGAATTAATTAAGATATTTCATTCAAATTAAATATTTTTTAGAAAATAGCAAAACTGTAACGAGTCATCGTCTCGCTTCTCTTTTACATCTACGAATATAGACAGTGATCGCTGAGGCGCGCTGCTATACGGACGTGTGTCGCTAGCTGCCGCCTTTTGTGACTATTCCTTGTTGATAATATGTCTTTTTTAGGTGTTTAGTTATAGTTTCAGCATACTTAGTTTTATAAGATTAATTAGACATAAGTTTTTTAAATAAATTGTACAAAAAAAGTTTGGATAAAATAGTGTACACCTACAATGGGTGTTAAAAAATTAAGTTTGTCGCTACGCCGTCGCAGACATTGTGGGCGTGGCTTATATGCCGAAATCTGAATTTACGCCAGCTCTGTTCAGCGCCTTAATTTTAATTCTTTCTGGTGTTCAATAATAATTATTAAATGAATAATAGAATAAAATGAACTATAATCAAGTCATATCCACAGTAGCTAGCGAGTATTGTACTCGATTGTGGCGTGTAGCGAGCGGAATGCAAACTAAACCATGCAGGGTTGTCGACACAGCCATTATTATTATTATTATCTTTATTTTTTTCACCACGTTTCAGATATTAAATTTAATTCATTAATAATTGAATTTAAGTATCCATATGAATAGCCATATCGAACAATCAATTAAATGATGTAAACAAATCAAACTTTGAGTTTTACTTAAAGTTGTTTAGGTGCACCTTAAGTGTACTACTAAATACTGAACAATTGAACCACCACACTAGAGTCCGTCTTACTAAATCCATTAAAATCAAATTTATTCAGTTTTAATTTAATAGTTAATAAACCTTCCGCCAGAACATCAAAACCTCGCGCTACGGCTTTGACTGTAACTTACAGTAACAGAAGTTTTGTATAAGAGGTGAGTGTACCAGAAATTGAACGTAATACAGAATATTTATCTAAGATATTGTAGCATAACGCTATCGCGATTATCGATTTTTATTTTTCATTTTAGGTGTGGAAGAAATGATAGGCTCTCGTATATAAATCTAGTTCTTACGTCCTGACTCTCATATGTATCTATTCAGAGGAAGTAGAACGTTGGTACTAATGACTCGAAATGTCAAACACGTAAAGTTTGCATACAGCACTTAAGCATAACGATTAAAGCGATATCAATTTTCCCGTTTTCTGGCAGCCAAACGCTTAAAAAGGTATCTTTGAAAGATTCACCCTTGCTAAAAAAAAATTAAGCTATCCTTCAAAGCTTAAATTTAATAAAAAAATTTGGTCAATCGTCAACCCTGTCTTTATCACTGCACACTGACGCAAACCGTCACACACACTAGCTCAACTAACGAATTAGGGTCGGCTCTATTTCGGTTCATATGAAACTGGTGTAAGTGCAAAATAATATATTTGTCAGATTTTTATTACGCATAAATAATTATCACTGAAATATTGGTTGGTTATTATCAATTGCAAACATAGTTAGCGGCTTGTTATTATCATTGTTGATCCTATCACCCTGATAATGCTATCACGTTACCTGTATTTCGGTTGACTTATACCAATGGTTTTAACACTGTTTTTCTGTTAAAACTTGTAGGCGTTATTGATAATTGCAATATATCACACCCTTTTTTTACCCAACCTACAACTAATCCGTATTGGTGTACTGTGCTTGGTCTATGTTATAATACTTCTCTCAAAAAGAAGAGAGGAGGCCTATGCCCACCTGAGAGCCACCTATAGAGCTGTGATAGCCCAGCGGTGAGACTGTGTGACTCTTTCGAGGGGAACACGAGTTCAAACCCGGGCAGGCACCAATGAGTTTTTCTATTAAATCTCATGTGTCTAATTGATAATTGCAATCTATCACACGCTTTTCGGTGAAGAAAAAAAATCGTGAGGAAACCTGCATATCTCTAGAGAATTCTGAAGATATGTGTAACCTACCAATCCGCATTGGAGCAGCGTGGTAGGTCTTAGCTCCAACCCTACTCTCCAGAAACGGAGAGAGGAGGCCTATTCCCAGAAGTGGGATTATAACAGCCGCTACTTCTACTTCTATGTCCACCAGTAAGATGCTACAAAGCTGTTACTCTACTTTTTTATCCTGTGTTGGGCTTTGAAGAGATTTCATGTAGTTTTTCATGTAAATTATACAAATGAATATTAATATAATTTTTTTTAATAATTTCTTAGTTATACCGCTTGTGTCGGCGGCCATATTTTTTTCCTCCAGCTTGCTAGATATCTCGAAGTCGACGACACACTGTTTAGATAGTTATTTTGCTGAATTTACAAGTATATTCGTGACACTAAACTTGGTACGCTACTTGCCTTGTTTTAAATCAATATAATCTCAATGAAATTGAAATATTAGTCAAATATTAATTTGTAATTAATCTTAAGTAAAATATTTTATTCAAAAGTATTCCATCATGAACAACCCGTTGCGTAACACTTTATCAAGTTATTTTAACTGTTCATTCGCTATAATATTCATATAAATTCAATAGGCATCTAAATTTTATATAAAATCATTGTCAGCCTAGTTTTTAGAACGTCACCGGACGGGGTCAGAAGCTACGCCGTGGGTGAAAAAAGCAGAAAGTAAAGCGCAGGAGCTCTACTAGATCTCTTTAAACAGCGTAGTCAAGTCTAAGCAATGTATCTCGCCCCAAAACTAAATAGGAGACCTTTATCTAAATGCCAGTAAATTCCGCAGCATATACACTAACTACAGTTGCTACTAGAAAAACAGACAGCTGTATCGGATGATATGAAGTACAATCAGCGAAACAAAATTAACACGTGTCGTAACAGGATCATAATGCGTCGTGATTTTAACAATATAAATACTTACTTTTTAAGTTGTGGATTAGAAGTGTCTACTATTTATTATTTATATTATACTGCTACATTACTATATATCGAAAGAAGGTGAATTCACGGGCGTAAAGTTAATGAACAAAAGGAAAACTTGTCCTAGTCCATCTCCTTACTATTGATTTAACCTACCATAGTAATAATTAATAGCAACACATTGTATTTATACTCAACATTTATAGAATAACTAAAGTTTAGCTACATTTCTTAGTCACTATGATAAATAATGGCTAAACCAAATGAATGCCTATCAGAATATGTTACTAATGTAAATCATTTCAACAAAATGTACGCAGATTTTTTGTTTTTACTTCTCGGTAACGGCAACATTCCAAACCGGTGATAGAATGTAAAAAGATAACGTTAAAAAAAACCTTTCAAAGCATACTTCAATTGAGCTCAGAATCGATAACATTTGATGTGTTTAAAACATTTGAAATATTAATTTGTTGTAGAAACAGCTTATAAAATATTGTAACATAAATTATAAGCAAAGGAAATAATGAAAAACGTCGGTAACTCGTAAAAATTATCGTATTACTTTGCATTTGTGTGCATGATGCCGATACACTGACAGCACACGTCGATATTTTTGTTTATCTATAACATAGGGTTGGCGATGGTGATTTTTTTATTTGGCTATAATCGTACATGGGTCGTTAATCATAACGCCATGCGAAGTTATAACCCCATGTAAAATTGTAATTAAGGTCAAATAAATCAACAATTTTATGTACAATAAATATGTTAGTTGTCTTATTATTAAGTGGAATTATAATTTTAACATAGCGCATAATATTAAAGAATTTTTTATAATAATTCTTTTAGGCTGTTTACTATTACTGAATAATGTTTTGTGACCAGTTCAAATGTTATCAGAATTAGCAGTTTGTTTGTAATCTCTTTATTGCACAAATTAAAACAAGATATATTTCGGAGAGTGTGCCCAGGTACTTCATGAACTTATTCCACCTTCACCGTCTTATCATCGCACCGCTAGGCACCAGGAGAAGTTCCACCCTTATGTCATCGACATTCAGCGAAGACGCACGCAGCGTTTCGCTTCATCATTTCTGTTGCACACAGCAAGGGAATGGAATTCCCTCCCGGCATCTATCTTTCCCAATACCTTCGATATGGGTTCCTTCAAGGCTAGGGTGAATAGGCACCTTACCGCGCTTACCTAGAAGCGCGCTCCATCTTAGACTGTATCATCGCTTACCATCAGGCATGATTACAGTCAAGCGATCGGTTTTTAAACAATAAAAAAGACAAATTAAAAAAGTAATAATAATAATAAGTAATAATTATGGATTTCCGCAAAGTAACGCCTAATTCTATAAATTATTTAAAGACAAATTAACATAAATATAAAAATTATAAATAAAAAAAAACAAAATAATGTGCAATGGCGTGCTGTCCGTAATCAGGATACTAGCAGTACTACAGACAATCGATTCTTAGGTAATTAAATATGCAATGAAGATGCAAACCTCCTACCATCCAAATTTTCATGGTATTATAGTTTGGTTTTGTAGATATTGAATATGATTTATTATAATAATCAACCAGTAGTCTTTCTTAAACAAAATTTCTAATCCTGAAGTTAAAAATTGAAGTGGAATTTTGATTATCATAATGGGAATTTAAATGTATATTTTTTTTAATTTATTTTTGTACCACAAGTTAAACAATAAGTTACTTAAAACAAAAACAATATGTTCAACGGAAAGCTTATCGCTGTAAGCGATCTCTTCCAGCAGCCCTAAGAGTGTCGGGAACAATATTGGAATGTGGTATAGGTACAAATAATATAAACAGACATAATATTATTAATAAAATTTTGCATATGTATATACTATATAATAAATAAATATACAACATAAAAATATTACATATACTACTAATATGTATACTTTCTCATTGATTCACAAGTGAAAGATAGTAAATATTGTTTGCCTTGAAAGCTTTATTAATAAATTTGATTGAACACAACTATCACAATTTGAAGTGGGTAAAACAAATTAGCATTAATTATTGCACAACCCTGACCCGCACTCACACACGCACAATGGTTATATGAAACCGAATGCTTGTCAAACTAAATGGATACGGTCTGTAGTGATGTTAATAAGAAGACAACAATATAAAATATATCGATATTATATTTGGACTTTTATCTCAGAGAATAAGAGGAATGTAATTTCTATCATCATCATCATCATTACCTGCCCTGATCCCACTCTAAGTGGGGTCGGCACAACTGGTATGAAACATGTAACATGATTTGGTTAGGTATTTCACGACCGGCCGCCTGCCTGACGTAAACTTACCTTAGTCGCCTTTTTACGACACCTCGGTATATGAGGGTGTCTATTCTACTCAACCGGATACCACACGAAGGAAGAAAGGCGAAGGAATGTAATTTCTATATTTCTAGTTTTTAGCACCATAGTTTTAGCATCATAATAGACTTTATGTATGTTTCTCACGTTTTGATTCGGGAGATATTCATTGCGCAGAAGCGGCAACCTACAGTATAAAATTAAATAATTAGAAGAATATTTATGTGATTTTCTTACTCACAATAGTGTTTACGATAATTTAGTCTCTTATATATTGAGGGATAGCTCCTTGATGCGCGTCCAATTATTTATGGGTAGTTCTTAATTACGTACATACAATTAGAATATAATCATGACCGTAATAAACCCATTTCTTAATTATATAATTAGAAATATTATTATATTTTTTATCTTTATATCAAGGTATGAAAATTGAATAGTAAAGTTATGGTAGCGATAAAATTTCTCGTAAACTAGTCAGTTTAAATTATAATATTTTTAACATAATCACTCGCCACGATTTATTACGCCACGGTTATCGTTAAAATCTATTTTGGTACATTATTTGTTATATAATATGCTTTTATAAAATCAACAATAATTTTATAAAATTAAAATTGATATGGCAAAGGATTATTACTATAATTTAGTAATTATTTAAGATAACATTTTTTCCTCTACAACTAACTTGCCATTTAGTAACTGTTACGTTTTTACTCTTCTGTTATTTACTTTTATAAATGTGCACAAACACAGTAATACCACAATACATTTTCTCTAAAACGCCAAATTCACTGTACTAAGAAATAAAGAATCTGGTGAATTGCGCCTTGGGGTGCATGTGGTGGCTGGTCCTGCATGTATAAGGTGCGTAGATTTTGCCTGCTTCATACACATTGGCTTTGCATGCATTCACTTAACCCGTGCGGATTATAGCAAAGTAGTTAGTTCTGTTATATTGCTTGTAATATGGAATTCCGCAAAGTAACGCCTGCTTCTATAAATCAATTATCGATATGCTTCATCGACTCCTGTCAAACCCTCGGTGTTAGTGGGAGAGTCGCGCAAGGTATGTTCTTGTTATTATTAGCAGAGATTAGGGTTAGCACACAATGCTCCATCATTATTATTATTATTATATTATCAAAACACGATAATTTATTTAGAAATGCTACACAAATAAAAAAATTGGAACATCATATTCATATTTTTCTATCAGACGTAGATTATAAATATTGAAATGTGTAAGTTAGATGTAGTGCATAATGTTAAAAAAAAATTATTCTTAATTATTTCTTAAATCAATTAAAACAATAATAACAAATGAACTATATGACCCAGCTCTATGAGCCGTTTGGTGAGCTCATGCTCCGCGGGCTTGGCGTTGGAGAACGTCTCCGGTAGTGGAAGCCTCCAATCCAGCCAGCGTAGCATCTTCTCATCGCCCTCTTCCATTTCCTTTTCTTATCTTTCTCATCGCCTATCCATTTCTCTTAGATGACAGGATATATTATAGGACAGGCGTAGGCAAGGGTGGGGGCGGGGGTCAGTTGCCCCCTTACACTGAAGTCTGTAGCACTGGGAAACTGATAACTCGCAAAATGGGATACTTTATAAGGCTTGTATAAGTCCTCCTCACCTACAGAGGTAGGTGAGGAGGACTAGTTAGTAGAGCTAACTCATCTCTATTACTAATGTGAGCTACTCATATTTTAAATACCATGATTAAATAAATATACTCTGAATTTCATTCTACGCCCGGCGCTCTTGTACCCAGTCCCGTCCGTCCCGGTTTTCTTAGCAATCACTATCTTGACATCCTAACCTTAGTCTTAGCTTAATTAAGTGCCCCATATATGTATTTATTTATTTCTCGTGATTAAAACAATATATTATATAAAATCTGCTTAAAACAATATTATCTAGGATTTACTGCCCCCTCCCCCCTGTATAGAATTCTGGCTACGCCCTTGGTTGGAGGCATTCTGCGCGGGCACGGCGATGGTGGACATATCCAATAGCGGAAGTAAAGAACCGTGATTGCGCACGCTTCTCTGTGATCTTCTACAAATTTTTTTTAATTTTTTTATATTAAGATAAAAGTACCAAAGGCGAATTTAACACTAAATTAAGCATTCTCAACCAACCTTAGAGTCAAACGGAGAATATAATTTTCTTTTAATTTAAACTTTTCCTCACTACCCTCCCACTTCTATAGATAATTACTTGCAAGTTAGCACAACAGTGTATATAATCCAAAACGGACGGCGTGGACGTATACAATGGCGTTGCCGCTGCCCCTTCCTAACCTGAATTTGACCACAATCTTGACGTTTCACTACAGTGCTCATCCAAAACAGCCGTGAAGCACTTGCGATTGGAAAAAAAGAAGCACTATGAGTATGATCCAGACACAATGAAAATATATGTATACATATATATAATAAATTAATATTTCAATACAAGCAATCACGATCGATAGATATTAATTAGTTCATACGTTATCGGGGTGTTTTAGTCCTATTTAAAACACCACTAACAATAGTCTAAAATCAACAACTGCTAAACAAAATAAACGTGTAAAGTTGTTTTAGAAAGCCCACAATTTTTCCATCCGTGTATTCTTTCATTTAGAGCGTCAGGCAAACTATTGTAATATGTGTGCATGTATTTAAAATTATATTAAAATTCTACCCACGGTCACAGCGCGACTTGTGTCCGAGCCCTTACGTACTCAAGGTTCGTTTACACAGAGTACTTGTTTTTTACAGGTGATAATGTTATTTAAAATTAAGTTTTAATTATAAGTTAAAGGCGAAATAATTCGTTTTCCAGTTATCATTTCATTGCATCTCAGTTTTTTGAAAGTATGACTTTAAGTAGCGCTTAATAAGATGAGTTATAATAGGTCGAGGTTCCTAAGCGAAATGAAGTTCCATACTGTGAATCATTGGCTGTTAACATGAATTGATTCTGTAGTTTTTGAGGCTTGAACAATCTGAGATATCTTTTAATTTTATTTCAAATGTTAGTTTACCTTTATCACCTTTGTAACCTATTACCAAAACTTGATATACTGTCACTTTGATAAATTTAAATCCTTAACATGGTGAAAAGCATGCGCCAATGTTTATATGACATAAAATAGAAAAATAATTAATATAGATACTTTTGTTTATTAGTCAAAGCAGCAAAAAAGAATTAGATGCTAATCTATTCATAAGAATAGTTATATGCAGATATAGAAATTATTGAAAATATTATCTATTTAAAATAACTGGAAATCATACCAGGTATCTCCACGTGCTACATGTCGCGGCAGTAAAATGAGTCACGATAGTTTTAGTATATGTAAGTGGGTTAATTAAATAATTGTTTCTTATAAATTCAATACAGATAGGCCTTTTTTGTTAAGCGAACACGGTATTTATTAAGTGTAAAATAAGATCAGAAGACATATGGGGAAAGGCGACGATTATATCGGACTCGCACCGACTAAAACGACCTGTGTGTTTTACAACACCGCTGGTGACGGGGATAGGATATCCTACCCGCCAAAATTGCCAGGAGGCAATGAATACTTACATAGATACATAATGAACGTCTATCTTCACCGTGTTATTCTGTTTAGTAGAACGAAGAATCTTTGAATGCAGCCCGCATTCAATTTTCAATTAAAATTATCAATTTTAAAATTAATATTGAAAAGCTTCTGCGGTGAAGTTATCCTATGTCAGTACATACTCGATTTGAAGAGCGAGCCAATTTGCCGTTTGAAATCATTGCTAGGGTTCCGCCATCTTTGATATTCTGTGAATTACTTTAGAATTACTTTACGTAAACAGTGAATAGAAAAGCTAATTTAATAATCCATTAGCGAATGTTCTCTTTAGTTCTCTCCAGATTTCTATGTCGATATTTTTATTTTATTCTAAAATCTTTATAAGCCATGCTACTAGGGGTTGAATGAGAAGCTGGGCATAAGCCTCCTCGCTTCTGTCGGAGAGACGGTTTGATGCTGCTTCAATGCGGACTGGTAGGGTACGCGTATTCCAGTCTTTCTCCAGGTTTCATCACGATGTTTTCCTTTACTGAAAAGCGCGAGTCTCAAGGGAAGCAATAATAAAGCATATTTTACCACAGATCATTATGAATTAAAACTAGACGTTCCTAATTGTCCCTAAATTTAATTCTTATCCGTAAGTAGTTAACCTTGAAAGCTATTCTCAAATTTGAGCACCGTATTACATATCATTCATATTTCGGAAGATATTAGTTAACCAGATTGACTGTCCTTGAGATAATCGATGCATCTAGTTCTCTCGATACATTGATCAGCGGAGAGCGGAGGTCTGTTTTTGGATGCTACGCCCTTGAGTGCGCATCAGCAGCATTACATGGCTAGAATTAGGGGTTAGAATGAATTGTAAGACACAACGTTACCCTGTCTCGCCACGCGCAGCGTATATTTTCCTCGAATCAGAAAACTTTGGCATTCCGTGACTAGTGTGTATGTTTTTGTAGCAACATTGAAGATTTATTTTTGGTCACTGAAAACTCAGACATTTGTCCGCCACAACAAAAAGACTTCCTTTTCAAAGAATTCTGCCAAGTTTGGAGTAATGGCATACTCTTAGGCCCTTCTTCGCTTGATGAGTAATTCAAGGAAGAATTAACTGAATGATGTCCATTCAGCCATCCAAATTATGCAGTTTTAACTTTCCATTACTTTCCCTTTCTATTAATATGACGAGGCTAGATTAGTCCGAGTGCCTACCCGTTCATTTATAATTGATGCTACTCATTCGATGTTGTAACTTATAGTAAATAGTTAGTATAAATAGTAAATAGTCAGTAGTAGCTGCTGATTGGGTACTGGCCAAATACCAGCATCCTATTTAATGATAAGGGTGTACCTTAAGATACTTTATATGATGAGATTCAGAGGCGGCGTTCGGTCACAGACTGCTTGAGCTTGAAGGCTGCTGGCCATCAGATAATGATTTACGTAGTAGAAAGTAAGGGATTTTGACTATGAAACCACATTTAGAGTATCCAATGCCGCGTTCCGATAACAAAAAAGTATTAACTTATGAAAATATTTCTTCATTTTTTTAGGGGAAGTGGATGCAGCGAACTAAGGGGTAGTATTCACCCGTCAATGGGTCAAGACATACGTGGCAATCGAACCCACACAGATAGACCGAAAAGGTGTGGCGACCAACGAATCCGTTAATAAAGAAGCTCATGGGAGGACCCTCGCATAAGAATACCTCTATTGTTTCAGTACATGACTGAATTAAAGGTACAATAAAGGGAACGGTTTTCGAAATAAAATATACTCAATAATAAAACTTGGTACCGCTAAAATGCCTAAAGACAAAAATCTGTCTGTTTGTGTTGTCAGCGGTGACCTGAGAAACCTGATCGGATTATTGGCTTCCATAAGTAAACTAGGAGTCAATGCCGTGCGGTATCCGGCTGAATAGAATAGAGCGCCCTCATTTCTCACCGATGTGTAGTAAAAGGCGACTAAGATAAGTTGACCCACAGTTTGGTATCCGGTTGAGTAGAATAGACCACTCTCTGTCTTACCGAGGGGTCGTAAAATACAACTAAGGTAAGTTGGCAACTAAGGTAAGAACCTCAATGTATGTACATTGAGGTTCTTGAGGTCTTTGAAATGTTGAAATGGCGAATCATTAATGAAGACGTAGAATTCTTTAAATCGCTCCTTCACGAGGAAATAATCAAAAAAGTTACAGGGATCCGACGGATAGCAGTTATAGTCTTAAAAGGTCTACGTTAATGTAGGAGATTCTCTTCATTGCACTATAGAGTACACAAATACTCAGTAAGCCAGTTAAAGTCGATGGCACCACCCATTTATAGTATAAATAACACAAATAATAAATGAACTGTTTAAACTGTTCATTTAATTACGCGGTAAAGCGATCATGATTAAAAGCAGAAAGGTTTTTTGTCTCATTCGATACCATTTCAAATGCGACGCATTCGTTGTCCTTCCACAGATCTAAAAGCATCTAGATATGACTTTCCGTTTTCTTATTGTCATTACTTACCTTAAAATCTGCGTAAAATATACTATAAGATTGCGGCGTCTTTTAGAACTACAATCTTCAATAAAGTCTATGAAAACTATTAGTGATGAAATTTAAAGTCAAATTCCAAAATAAAAATTACTATTTTGACTAGCACGTTTGACAGTGAGTGAAGTGACCCTGCTTTCGCGAATCGCAGGTTCTATTTCAGGGCGAACATTTTCTATAAACAATTTGTTGGTACTTCGAGTCTGGGTGAAAATTATGTAAGTATATATTTACTAGTTTTCTGTAACCCATAGCACAAGTATTAAGTTACTTACTATTGGGACTGACGACCTTGTGTGTGTGTGTAATCCCACATATTTATTTATTATATTTAATCAAAATATCAGGATCAAATCTGAAAGTGAATTTGCAATCTTTCGAGCATGAATCTGATTTTTATCAACAACAAAAGTAAGAATATATCTTACCTTTGAATTATTTGCATTTAATAATTGCCACCTCTATTTTATTAAAAGTTCTGTATTCATATGCTCGTGTTTACGAAAGGCAAAGTATTTATATATTTATATACCATCAGAATAGTATGGATAAGTATAGTTTATATCCTATCAAATACAATAAAAAAAAAACGGAACGCCATAACTTGGGGCTTAAGTAATATGGGCATAGTCTTTCTGACAAAGACTTCTCGCAATACACCCATGCCGAGATTTTAGACATACTTTTGGATATTGATCTTTTACATGAGATTGCTTTGTTAGTGAACTCTTACCTAATCTATCTAATTTTCCCGTGCGTGAAATAAGATTTGTTATGCTTTATTATGATATAATAATAATATGTTTTTATAAATATGACTTATCTATACTATGCTAATTACAAAGCGGGAAGACATTCCGGTTTCATATGACTACTACTACTACATGCGAAATACTTATAGCTATCTACGCACACATGTACAATTTTCGAATATGGAACACTCACAAACTTACTGTTTATATACACGTTACAACAAATTTAAACTTTATTATCAAAGCAATAAGACTTTTAAAGGCGTTCGAGTAAATTTGTTACGAATTCGAACGATTTCCAAACAAACTCTGTGTCATATTTTTTTACCGAATTTTAATATAATAAGACATCGTGTCATTACATTATTACTAGTAAATGTTGGATACAGCCAACACTTTTTTTTTATTTTGGAAGATTTTAGAAAATCTATGCTGTGACTGAATTCATGTGTTGTTTTCCAATTTGAACAACGTATTTGATTTAGTCAAAGCTTTTTGACTCTGTGTGCCGATATCGGGAGTTGTGTTGGATTTGAAATACGTTTTTGTATGTGTGTATAGACCGCGAACGTTGGCATAGACAATATTGACCTGTATTGAAATGGATTGTTATGTATTGATACTTCACATAATTTGCTTCTTTGTACGATTGCAGTACGATTTTTGTCGTGGAGCCTATCCTCCTGATGATGCTTCGGTTTCGGGGCGAAGCGATCGTCGAGATTGTGGTGGTGGGTGCGTGTGCTGCTTTTGTGTTCGTTGTTGCTGGTGAATTGCGCCTTGGGGTGCATGTGGTGGCTTGTCCTGCATGTATAACGTACGTAGATTTTGCCTGCTTCATACACATTGGCTTTGCATGCATTCACCTAACCCGTGCGGATTATAGCAAAGTAGTTAATTCTGTTATATTGCTTATAATATGGAATTCCGCAAAGTAACGCCTGCTTCTATAAATCATTTGCTTCTTTGTATTTTGTTATACATTCGTATGTGCTTATTACGAGCAAAAATTTCTTATTATTCTTCAATGAATTTTATAATTATATAACAGATTTATCGTATTATACCCAAACACTTGGTTGGCCACCCTATAGTAGAAAACGTTCTACTATAAGGTCGCCAGTCCAATATGTTTGAAATTCTAAATCCTCCAAGTATTTAACTTAATTCTTTACATTACCTTAACCTATAACCTACTTCTTTTCATTCTTCAATTCTTACTAGCCATTAAATATTAATTAATGTAATGAAATGTCGAAGATATTGTACCCATTTTAATGCTACTTTTTTATCAATCGGGTTTAAAGTTAACATTTATTAATTTTTACCGTGTTTCATGTTTTCAAATAATTTACAGAATCTGATAAAATATCACACATGTTGGAATGAATAACATCAAGTATCAAGAGGTATTGCTGCAGTACATCCAATTTTCCGATTTAGCAGTAAACGCAACTCAACGTGAATTATATATTTTTGCCGTTCGCATTATGAGTGGAGCTCTTATGTTTCGCACCCGATTTTGTTTGTCAATTTGAGCTCTATTTTTTAAATTTAATCTCAGATATGTTTTTTGTTTTAGGTGAATGCACCAAGTTTTTCTGACTAAATGTTATTGCGTAGATAGTATTATCGGTATTTTTGTGGAATTTAAAATTACTAGTACTATAGTACCTACCAATCCGCATTGGAGCAGCGTGGTAGGTCTTAGCTCCAACCCTTCTCTCCAGAAACGGAGAGAGGAGGCCTATGCCCAGCAGTGGGATTGTAACAGGCTGCTACTAGCTACTAGTAGTACTATAGTGTCTTTTTGCGACTCCGTCTACGTGGATTTCATTATCGCAATAAAACGTAGCGTATACGCGTACTTAGCTTAATGGTCCTTAAGCTAAATCCTGCGATGCTGTTTTTCAGGCTGATATTAATTGTTAACCTTTATAATTTAAGCTTCTCGAAAAAAAAGGTTATTTTTAGATAAATATGTAATAATCTGCTTGAGGTTTACATACACGAGCATACAATGCATGAAGATGTGTTTTGTAGCCGTCTTTCAGTTTCAACCGATGAATCTCTGGGTGTATTTATTTCGTACTTGTGGTATCCGTGACTACTTTCGCGACAATTTAAACGTTTAATTATTCTTAACAATGCAAAATGCTATTTTTTCACTCTTACGTTATTATTTTTAATCCTATATGCAACAAGGTATACCATATTTCATCAATATTTATAAAAAAAACCCAAACACATGTATTTTTAATTTGTGTGTGTGTCCTAGGATTTAAATACTCCATTCGATTGTTCGAGAAGATAACTATTTTTTAAATCTTAATTGCTAAAATACAAACCACCTTTGTTTGCTTGTTACCTTTAAAAAAAGGTGTACTATATTAAGACAAACAACTAGGTTCTTAAAATGCTCCCATAATAATGATTAATAATAGCCATTATTTTCTAAAATGCAAACAGTCAAAACTCCGTTATTTTCAAGTATCAGTTATCACGGAGTTAATATGAGCTTCCTGACTCACAAGGGTGCTTCTTTATATAAGCCGACACGATTGCATACGACATTTTCAATTTTGCCTCTTTCGTTTGTTTTTCCGATATTATGGTAAGGTTTATTTGTTGTTGATATTGAATTGTAATAAGTACAAAACAAATTAATTGACAAGATCTGTCTAAAACTAATAAAAGTATAAAAAAAACAATATAGAAATTCAAATTCAAATTACCTTGTTTAATACTTACCTATTGAAATATATAAGACGCAGTATTGTACTGACAATCGCTGATGTTTTTTTATGAACATACCTAGTAACTAATACCATTGATTATTAAAGATGATTACTTACAAATAAAGTGTGTTTTCATTAATATTTAATAATTTATAATGCGTAATAAACATGATCATATAGGCTGAAAGTTCTGTGAATGGCATCAAATTTCCAAGGGAACAGTGTTACAAGTTATGACTTTAAGTCCGAAACTCGGTCACTAACAGTGGACTTAGTTGGACGTGGTTAGAATAGCTCAGTAAAAGATTTAGCTAGCCATGCTTGGAGTATACCTACGTGATCAAATAAAAATTTAGAATATCCGTAGATAACTGATTGGGTTTGGGGTGTTAAAGTGCTGGAATAGCTAGAAGTCGCAGTATTGGTATACCTTCTATAAAATTGACTGATCTGAAAAAGTGCAGTGAATACTTATTCCGATTTAAGCGAAGAGCTTTATTCAGCGATTAACGTCCATCATATGGGAATAAAGTTAACATATATTTTTAAATCTGCAAGTATAAATGAGTCTTTAGCAAAGTCATCCAAACAAAAAATGTAGAGTGCGACCGAGACAGATATATAATGTGCAAACGAGAGAATATCATACGCAAGCAATCGTAGTGAGAGCGAGATAGAGATATAATTAAAACTTTTGTCGCGTTGGATTTCTCAGGGAAAGGAGGTGGAACAGATAAATGCATTGAGACGTTATATATGGAAAAGAAATTGGATTTACACGAAAAAAATTGTTAAATTGATTTTTTTATAAAATATGTAGTAAAGCTTAGTAGCGGCCTGTCTTTTACCACGGCTGGATACAGGCCAACTCTGTTTTTTGGAATGAAGGATCAAGGATGATTATAAAATATATCAAACTAATGATATAACAATTCCATGAGATATCCACGTCAACGCAAAAAACAAGTAATTTCGGGTTTTTTCTACGTAATACCAATAGCATAATCATCATCATCAGGAGGATAGGCTTCACGACAAAAATCGTACTGCCAGTACGATTTTTGTCGTGAAGCCTATCCTCCTGATGATGCTTCGGTTTCGGGGCGAAACGATCGTCGAGATTGTGGTGATGGGTGTGTGTGCTGCTTTTGTGTTCGTTTTTGCTGGTGAATTGCGCCTTGGGGTGCATGTGGTGGCTGGTCCTGCATGTATAAGGTGCGTAGATTTTGCCTGCTTCATACACATTGGCTTTGCATGCATTCACTTAACCCGTGCGGATTATAGCAAAGTAGTTGGTTCTGTTATATTGCTTGTAATATGGAATTCCGCAAAGTAACGCCTGCTTCTATAAATCATTTTTTCTACGTATTTGATGTTTTAAATTTGATTAAGAGATCGGTATTATCATTAAATGATAATTGGCCTTTACTAACAATTTTTACTCATAAAAATTAATGTCTTTATTTATTTCTTACTTTACTGTACACAAAAACGGCATAGTAACATAAAAATAGTTTTGCTATTAGCAAACTTGATAATTATAATTAAAAATTAATGAATTATTATAAATTCTCAAATTTTCAAAATATCGTTTAAAACTCAATGTTCTCTACAAAAAAAGTTTATTAAAATATACAGTTATAAGCTTTTTTCATTTGTCAATTCTGAACGTTGTTCCTGAAATAACCAGTTTGAACATTTAATGAAGTTTATTCCTACTAAGTCAAACTCAAAGCAAAGCCGAATTAAATTTAATAAGCACTTTTGAATCGTCAAGCCATAATTTGTATTTCAAATTAGAATATCTAATTAGGAATGTAATTGAACACTGCCAAAATTCATTCAAATTTTGTTAAAAAATTAGAACATCGTAATCTAGAACTGTGGAGAAGAAGCGGCAAGGAAGACATTTATTTGTTTATTTAGATTTCCGGCTTTCACTTTATTGCTAAAACATAACAAGGACCATTAAATAAATAAAAATAATTTGATTGTTATCGACGAGGAATAACGCAGGATATTAAATTATATTAAAACGCTGAAGAAGCAACCCTATAAATATTAAGATAAAATTTAATGAGGTGATATTATTGCTAAAAATTTACAAATTCCAGGCATTAGCGAATTTAATTAGTCACTTAAGCTAGAGTTTATTTATAGAGTTTGGTATTTTAATTAAGTAAATGACTGAGAATTTTAAATTAAGTCATGATTATCATGCAAATACACTTGAGTTTCATGATTGTGCTTTGTTATGGGTGTATCTTCAACAATTATGTTTATATCTACATTTTGGATAACTTATGTTACTTTTTCCACAGAGACTACTTAATATTGTACTATAACCTTAGAAGTTATGTAGCTCGTGTAAAATTTGTACAATTAAACGCAAGTATAGCTCCGATTAGTTACCACGCCATACTATAAGCAATCACATTAAACAACGGAAAATATTTACCTTTTGTCTTTCGTTCTTATTACCTTCAGTCTTACCTAAATATTTTTCTTTCGTGTGTTTCCTTGGTCCTGATGATGATGAAAATATGAATAATAGAACGTATGTATAATAGAACCTTATTTTCCTTAATGACAACTGACTTCCACTTCGACTGTTTGAAGATCATCATACTTCAACTCTTCGCAGATTATCTTATAATAGTGTTCAATATTTGTGTCAAAGCAGTTAAATTTAGTGGCGATTCTTGGGAAGCCAACGTTTTTTTTAAATTTTTTATAATAATGTATACTAGAACAACGTTTCTCGGGTAAGCTAGTAATATATATTTTGCTCGAATATTTATGACCACTGTTCTTGCAACAGTGGTCATAAATATTCGTTTTAATATTAAAAGTGTCAAAGAAATATTTTTTTTAGGTGTTCAATGACTAATTAAACATTCGATCTCATATTAAACTATTTGCTACAAGATTCGTTACGAAATATTTTTGTAAAAAAAATAAAGGTCAATGTGCCTTTACAAAGTAAATAAAAGAGGTGTTAAATCAATATTAATTTTAATAAGTTGCAAATATCCTGTAATGCAGCTCGTAAAAGCACAATATTGGTTTATGATATCTCGTACAAAGTATCTCACGTTTTAAAAGTAATGCAACTTCAGAATGGTTTCTACAAGACAAATCGGAAAGCAAAAAATTAACTGACAGTTAATTTTTTGCAATAACAACTCTACGAGAACTACTGTTCTTGTCACGAGAATATATTTCAATGAATTCTGTTGCCTTAGAGTTTAGACCCTCTTTTATCCGATTACGCCGAAAGGTGTTTTGTATTAAATGCAAATACTGTTATTTACATTTTTGAAAAATTATAAAATAAATAAACGTTTTAACGTAAATTAGTATTAAACGTATAGTAGCGGCCTGTTAATATCCCACTGCTGGGAATAGGCCTCCTCTCTCCGTTTCTGGAGAGAAGGGTTGGAGCTAAGACCTACCACGCTGCTCCAATGCGGATTGGTAGGTTACACATATCAACAGAATTCTCTAGTGATATGCAGGTTTCCTCACGATGTTTTCCTTCACCGAAAAGCGTGTGATAAATTGCAATTATGAATTAGACACATGAGTTTTAATAGAAAAACTCATTGGTGCCTGCCCGGGTTTGAACCTATGTTCGTCTCTAGAGAGTCGCACGGTCTCACCATTGGGCTATCACAGCTTCATAGTCGCACGGTCTCACCATTGGGCTATCACAGCTTCATTAAACGTATAATAATTCATAATTAGAAAATATTTTCATGTTGATTGAATGTATACAATTAAAACCACACTGTTTGGATCTCCCTTTGCAACATATCCAATGTGAACAACATTTACTAAAATTGAAGTCCAAAAGCTGAAACACTAAAATACTATTAGTAATAAATTATATTTATCAGATGAGATAAATATAATAAATATCAAAAGTACTTCAATGAAATTCAGTTAATATTGCCATTGTTATAATTAATAACTATAAACAAGAATACCTTAAATATTATTAATATTTTATTATAACTAAAGAAATGAGTATTGTATACGAATAAATTATATTTTTGGAATAGAATGTCCGATCGTTTATATTCGGCAATAGTTTTTTATTGTACTGAATTTTGTCATTTTGTAGAAAAAAAGGTGAAATCAATTTTAGATAGGCTCCACGACACGGCATTTCGATTTTGTCGTGGAGCCTATGCTCCTCATGATGCTTCGGTTACGGGGCTAAGCGATCGTTAAGATTGTCGTAGTGCTTGTGTGGCGCGTTTTGTGATACATAACGTGGTGCATATCCTGCATGAATAAGGTATGTGAACGTTGCTTACTTCATACACTTAGTATTGCATATATTCTCTGAACAAACGAGGATTATAGCAAAATTATTCTATTATAACTTCTGTACTGTGCAAAACAATGTTCTCTTTCCGAGATCTCAGCTTCAGCCGTACGAATTCACTAAGATATACTGGAGGTACGTTTCTCAGAGATTCTTCGGATCTAAACTTACAATATTTATAATAATAATATTAGACAAAATAGTTGATTAAACGTTTACATAATAAAAGCGTATGTAGCTTTATATCTCTTTCTCTTTCGCTTTATATCTTTATACCTGTAGTATGTAATTATAGATAATATGTAGCTTGATTACTATATTGTGTTTTGCAGCATTACAATCTAATGCTAAGATTGTTATTTTTTTGTAATTTTTGGTAATAATATTGAATAATATCCTACTCAAAAACACCACCTGTGTGCACGCCCGCCATATTCATTTGAAAGAAGCGACTGGTGTTCAGGTCAGTGCACTTACACGGGGGATATATTTCTAAAGTTTATATATTTTTGTTTCTTGTGAATATCATATTGTGTTAATTTGTTTTATCATGTTCCATATGTATTCTTAGGTTTCAATACATATAATAATTTGATTTGTAAGTGGTACTTATAAATATTGGTTTAATTCAAAAATATACATATATGGATATAAGCTATCGTTTAATAATTGTTGTATAATATCAACCGGTCTAATACACATTATTTTACCCAATAATGAGATAAGTCAAACCTATTTGAGAAAGCATGACTTATTTAAAGATTATATTTTTTTGTCCAGAAAGATCTCTTTAAGAAAACATTTAAGGACGATGTCTTGCAAGGATGTTACTTCAATTGAGGGAATTTAATAGTATTGAAAAGCTGTGATAGCCTAGCGGTGAGACCGTACGACTCTTTAGAGACGACATAGGTTCAAACCCCGGGCAGGCACCAATGCGTTTTTCTATTAAAACTTATATGTCTAATTGATAATTGCAATTTATCACACGCTTTTTGGTAAAGGAAAACATCGTGAGGAAACCTGCATATCTCTAGAGAATTCTCTAGGGAAATGTGTAACCTACCAATCCGCATTGGAGCAGCATGGTAGGTCTTAGCTCCAATCCTTCTCTCCAAAAACGGAGAGAAGAGGCCTTAGCCCAGCAGTGGGCATAGTAACAGGCTGTTACTGTACTGTACTGTACTGTAATAGTATTGCATGAAATATCCTCTCTGCTGCAAAGTTCTCGTCAACTTTTAGTTTACATATTGCAACACTCCTTTCTAACTGGTAAACGACTTTGACGTTTCTTTCATTTCATTTTGAATATTATTTGATTTATTTTTACTGAACTTTAATTGGAGATGATTGGATATTGTAAAATAATAGTAAGATAAAATCATGTAGTGTGTTTCGTCCGCGTGCCGTATCCATTTTGTAGAAATTGCTGTTAAGGGCGCGTACACTTTGTGTGTTATCCGATATTTGCTTTACATTTATTATTAAGACGCGATTTCCTATTTTTTTTATAGTTTTTTTCATAAATTTAAATTTTCTCTTCAAAAAACAATCTTTTCAATGCAATCTGTTTTCCTACTTAAGACATTTTATTTACTGCTTCACCGAAAACGATGTCTGACTACAAAACATAAAAGCATTTTTACTAAAAATATATGTTAATTCAAATCTGACGTGGTCGCTCACTATAGGCCTTATAAGAAAGCTCAGAGTCGCTCAGCGGGCGATGGAGCGAGCTATGCTCGGAGTGTCTCTACGAGATCAAATCAAGAATGAGGAGATCCGTAGAAGAACTAGAGTCACCGACATAGCTCAGCGTGTCGCGAAGCTGAAGTGGCGCTGGGCGGGGCACATAGTGCGGAGAACCGATGGGCGCTGGGGTCTTAAGGTGCTGGAATGGCGACCCTGCACCGGAAAGCGCAGCATCGGTAGACCCCCTACGAGGTGGACAGACGACCTCAAAAAGGTCGCAGGGAGCCACTGGATCCAGGCAGCGCAAGATCGTGTGGTGTGGCGATCCCATGAAGAGGCCTATGTCCAGCAGTGGACGTCCATTGGCTGAAGAAGAAGAAGAAGAAGAATTCAAATCTTACACGCGTTACTTGACTCCATCCTAGATATATCATAGACAAAGTAAATCTCAAATTAAAGTTTGGTAATATCTTATAGATTTCGTTTTGAATAGCTTACACGGCTTTCATTTTCATGTACCGCTACTGTTTATTACTTCAATGTATCATGCATACATTATATCATTAGAATGAAATCAATCAATATTTATTGGGATATTCATTCACAGGGATTTCTTCATAAGCGTATTCAATGGAAAATTTTATTTGTGATAAAGTAGAAAGGGTTTACAGTGATTTCACTTCCAAACGACTGAATTCGTTTCAAGAATTAATAGAAATTATTGAAGGTATATTACTTCATTAAAAGTTTTGTTTTATTGTATTTACATAACTAAAGATAACTATTTGTTACGCTTACATATATATATATATATGGTATATTTAACATTTACTGTTGACCAACGTAACGGAATATTTTTGTAATTGTTTCGGAATTCACTTATGTATTAAATAAAATCTTCAACAATGTCATGTTGTTGTAACAACTTGTGGCCCTCACACCACATGAGTTCTTCTAGCAAAAAATTTAAGTGTAATAAAAATTAATTAATTAAAATTTACCAAATCGAAACTATCGAACAACTTTTTCATGTCAACTTATTTAATAACAAAAAAGCTGTTGTACCCTATTTTTATGCAGACTATATTTATGTATAAATGATAATAAAAATTACAGCCATTGAATTATAAACTTTAACTGTGAAGTATAAACTCTAATTTCATTTGCAGGTTATTGCTAGATTATTTGAAAAACGAACTTGGTTCAATGTGTGCGTAACGTCGTTACTCACTAGGCGATTTTCGTTAGTTTTTATGTCAATGAATGAATTTTATCTGATCGATAAAATGTTTACTTGTCAGTAATCAGTAATAGTAATAAAATGCTTTTCATCGGCATCTGCTTTATATAAGCAGTCTACCCCTATACCGTGGGCAATATCATAAAATTTACTAAATACTGTTAGAAAGTGTAAAAGGGTTGTTATACCAAATCTGAGTGCCAACTGAAACAAATAAGTCAGAATAATTAAAAAATATTTAATAATTTCGATTCTGCTTATTCTGCACGAAATCTCTATTCATTTTGTTAATAATTACAGAGTTGACCATCAAGTAAAACATGGATGATGCCTTTTAAATGGCATCAGGACATATAATTGGTAACAATTCCTAAAATATCATCTCACATAATAATTTCACTGATATTATATTTTTTTTAAGCAGCATGACCTTGTCATGTGGTAGGTTAACTTAATGCACACATACTCTCAGACCAATTAAAAACAACTTTTAAATCTTTACAGTCCAAAAAACTGTGAAACATGTTCTTTTTTGTTTCTTGATGGTAATTTTTGTTCGTTGCGAAAATTCCTGATCTTATGGCTGTTTACAGTTTTCTTAGTTTACTTCGCGCATGGAAGTTTACCAGTCTAGAATTAATTCATTTCTAAATATATAATAGCAATATTTTTCAAAAATAGTTTTAATTTTTTTTTACATTTACGTGTTTTGTCGCATGTATTTTAGTATATTTACAATATATTATTTTTCAGTAGATATTTCAATTAAATCTGAGGGTCAGGATTTGTCTATTTACGCCTATTGATTTTTGTTGCAAAAATACCCAGTGCGTTGAATGCAAAAATTACGGTATTTTTTCAAAAAAATGCGTAATACGTCAATAGTGGTTTATTAGTTTAATAGGTTAAGATTCATTCAATATTAGAAACCGCTTGTTCGATATTGCCCTACTCCATAAATGTGAATGCAGTTCTTGTTATTAGTACATCGCGTAATTATACGACGTCCTTCAAACGTGCTAGGTAATATACAGATGACCCCTAAAACAACTTTTAAGTTCGAACACAAGATAATTCAATTAAAAATATTCAACATTAACGAGGGACAAAATATATAGATAAAGTAGATGGCCAGTAAGACTCAGAGCTCAGAGCTGCGTCAAGAAGATTCCTTTAACATACAAACTTAATTGCGTGCAGTAGGTTTTGTGCAGTAGTAAATTAAATATTAATTTCTATCTAGTAAAACAAAAAATCTGGACTGCTTTGTAACACGATGTAAAAAAATGGCCGAAGTTTCATTATTATAAGTATATGAGCTTAAAATTGAGGAAAAGATGGGGTTGTCCGTCGCGTCGTCGTCAGCCATGCCGTTGACTATGTTCAGTTAAGGCAGTGGCGATATAAACTTGTGTGTGTGTTTTGGTGTAAAAATTATATTAACATTAAAAAGAAAAGTGGCTTGCGATCCGATAATAAATTACCTTAATCACATCACAATTATACCTACAATTAATAACACTGAATTGGTCGTAAGGAAATAGACTAAATTATTTTTAAATAAAGTAGCAAAATAAATAGAATATAGCTTTTGTTCATTAATACTAATAAGCTGTGATAGCCTAGCGGTGAGACTCTCTAGAGACGACATAGGTTCAAACCCCGGGCAGGCACCAATGAGTTTTCTATTAAAACTTATGTGTCTAATTGATAATTGCAATTTATCACACGCTTTTCGGTGAAGGAAAACATCGTGAGGAAACCTGCATATCTCTAGAGAATTCTAGGGATATGTGTAACCTACCAATCCGCATTGGAGTAGCGTGGTAGGTCTTAGCTCCAATCCTTCTCTCCAATAACGAAGAGAGGAGGCCTTAGCCCAGCAGTGGGCATAGTAACAGGCTGTTACTTTACTTTTTTTTGTTTATTGCATTTAATGATTTAACAAGAGGAGTAGAAAACAAAGATTAGTATGTATGAGAATTTCAAACCGTCTGCAAACAACCAAAATTATAGTCATACAGTATACCTATACATATTTATACATTGGGATAGTAGGGGTGCGTTCATAATCCACTGAATTTTGTTGAATATTATAAAGTAATATAACATACTATAAATATATTAATAAATATGTGGGGACAATCACACACACGGCTCTCTGTCCCCAAAGTAAATTAATACTTGTGTTATGGGTGATAGATACAACTGGTGAATATATACATAAATAATTTAAAAAAAAATTTAGAAATTGCTTTACTTTATTGATTTCTTTTTACTTTTGCAAATATTTATTCTAATTAATTATTTATAATTTTCTAAACTAACTAAACTATTTTACAAAAACAAGAATTTATAAAAACTCCAACAAAAATAACTTATTTTTAAATACATGCTTAATACATACACACTCGAAGAACCAACAAGATGTTTGTAGACCATTTTGACCCTCGGAAGGAATCGAAACCGCTTCCCATGTAGTTAAAGGCAGGGTCACTGTCAACTGCGCAACGGGCCAGTCCAGTTCTATATTCAAGTAATATTTGTTAACAAGTGTTTTTAAATTAACATCTCTACTGCTGGTTCTGACAGCTGTTTCTGAAGAGCCCGTAAGAAACTCAGCAAAATCTGTACTATCTGTATCCATAAAAGTAGTGATAGAATTATTTTTGCTATAATCCACAAACAGCAAAATAATTATAAGTTTAATTTTGTGTTATGGAACTCTGCAAAGTAACACCTACTTCTATAATTTATTTATCTGTGAGGAAAACTACGGTAATACTTCTTTGCACACGGGTTGGTAAGCACAGTGCGCATTTTTGCCATTTATGTATTTAATAAATGTCTGCTCTTGCATTTTTGAAATAATTATATCCCTAACAATTTTCTACCGTTTTTGATAACCTAATCTAAAATAGAGCCGAAGTCTTGTAAAAATGTTGGCATTTGTCTCAATCAGTTATATGATTGGCTTCGTTTAAGGCAACGCATTAAAACGCTTAGTGCTTTCTCGGAATTCGTACTTAAACTAAATTATTTGATCTAATACAACGTAAAAAGTACATACATATCAATGCATTACTGCATGCAAATATTTATTGCATCACTGTTCTCTTGGAATTCATAAATTAAAGATTAGTTTATTAAAATTCATTTCATGTACGTACTTGTGTATATTTATTTTTTTCACTGTTTTAACTATTTATGCCTTGTGGTATCCGGCTAAGTAGAATAGACCACCCTCATTTCTTACCGAGCTGTCGTAAAACGCGACTAAGGTGTAAGTCAACACGCCGTGTGGTATCCCGTTGAGCAGAATAGACTACCCCCTTTCGTACCGTGGTGTCCTAAATACGACTAAGATAAATTGACGTTAGGAGGCGACCGGTCGTAAAATACGTAGCCAAATCATGTGACAACATATTGTGTCGACCACACTTAGAGTGGGATGAGGGCCGGAGGATGATGGTGACTGTTTTAACTACCTGGCCGCTTTTGAAATTTATAGTATAGTGCTGAACACATACGCACTTGTTTATGAATTGCCATGGCTAACAGAAGACAGGCATCCTCCAACTGATAAAAACATTCATTATGATTTTTGAAATATTAGACTATAATATGAAATATTAGGAATTTCACTGATAAGTACCGAAAATTAAGGCACCAAAAAGGGAAATTATATCTAGGTAGACCTGTAGGTTTTTTCATACGCAATTAGGTAGGAAGTGCTCATGTAGTCTATCATCATCATCATCATTCTCCGGTCCTTATCCCACTCTAAGTGGGTCGGTACAACATGTTACAAACATGTTGTCATATGATTTGACTACGTATTTTACGACCGGCCGCCTGCCCGACGTCAACTTACCTTAGTCGCCTTTTACGACACCTCAGTAAGAAATGAGGGTGGTCTATTCTATGTAGCCGGATACCACACGGCATTTACCTTAGTCGCCTCTTACCACACCTCGGTAAGAAAGAAGGGGGGTCTATTCTATGTAGCCGGATACCACACGGCATTTACCTTAGTCGCCTCTTACGACACCTCGGTAAGAAAGAAGGGGGGTCTATTCTATGTAGTCTATCACAGACATAAATTCAAATTACGAGCGTGATTCCTATATGGCATAGGTATAGCATAGAGTTATCAGTATAGAGTAAGGGAGCCGGTCTAAAATGTGTCTATAACAATAAAGAGTAAGCAAATGAAACTGTATCTATCTGTCTCTCTTTTTATATATGATTAGACAAAGATAAGTATACGAGTTTCATATTCCCTCTTATTTTTTTTTTGATACGTTCACTAATAGGCCTGCCTATGGCTTCCATATTTTAGAAAAGGATGGAATATGGTTGTCTATAGAAAAAAGAGAAAGCAAATAAGGCTTTCCTTCTTTATTTGCGCATTATCTGAAAATTGAATTTAGATGATTGAATAGAATTGTAATTGAATATCGAAAATTTTTAATAATTTTTCTTTTGCATAAAAAAACGTATACACATTTTGAAGGTCTGCTAAAAATGTTTAAAGTGTTTAAATTAAAAACGTGCTAGTAATATTTCTCTGCGCCTGAATGAATAGAAAAAGATAAGTATAAGACTCTCATCTCCCTCCTTTGTTATTTGTTAGATACTCGCAGTGTGAGAGTATCGTGCGAGTATCCAACAAATAACATAGTAGTATAAGTCTGCCTATGGCTCCCCTACTTTATTTATAATAATTCTATGATGCCATGTCGAGGTTAATATATATTTTTTTTATGTTTTAATAATGTACATTGAAAAGTCAAAGATGTGTTTGATACATCCATATACTGCGAATATTGCTTGAATTTACGAAATGTGTAATAATCTAATCAGCCGTCACTATCTATCATATTTACGCAAAATTATCTAGTGTTCTATTATGAAATGTCATTACAAATGGTATTTTGTTTGCGGTAATTGCAGAATAAAAACTAAATGATTACTTAAAATTTTATACCTGTGTTGCATGCAACTAAATTTATTATAATTAATAAAATAGTGCTATGCTCAATTAAAAGTATAAGTTGCCTCTCAAGAGAGTATGGACGTTTATAACTATTATTATAAATTTTTAAAGTATTTTATTTATAAGTGGCAAAGATTAGGTACAGTTTCATTTTCTATATTTTACTAATTAGCTGTCTTGGTATTTCGTAATTTCAACGACAGAGTAATGCTTTGAGAAACTAAAGGTTTGACGTTGTCGGTCCCATAAGTGGATCTTTTACATACATTTTCTATTATATTTGTAAATTTATATGATATTGCACCCAACAAACATAACAAGAAACGGCGGGATTGTTCCCGCGGGCGAACCCTTTTAACACTATGTGAGTCAATCAATTCTTCTAAATTACCTTTAAGTTATTTTAGTTTGCTTGTAATAAAAATGTATTTGGCTACGGGTGTGCCTACTTCTTATCTAATATCGTCAAGTATGCCTCTATTCTTTTTCCGTTGAACATCTGAGTTTTCCAAGCCACAATCATCATAGCTTATTTTTGTTAAACTAGAATTGCACAGTCGCCCATTTTCTCATAAGTCAGAACATTTACATCAACAAATAATAGCTAAAAATTATTTTGTCAATTAGAAAAAATAAAACTTATTTTGTAAATCGCTGCAGAGTGTTTCAAAAATGAATATGCTTCTACACAAATATTGAAATCGCTGATTACTACTAAAATGTCACGTTTCATTGAACAGTTATCTTCCATTATTCGATCACGTTATATTAGGCAGTTAGCCACATTGATTTTTAAATTTAAGATAGGAAGAGGTGGAAAGTAAAAGGTAAACCTATGATTAAAATAACAGCCTATAAGTAATTGTTGCAACACCTGTTGTTACATTTTCTTTGTCTCCCCGTCAGATACAGAAACTTCCGAATCTGTGGATTTTGTCAAAACTAATTTATAACATATGTAACAAAAAAGGAAATATTTTAAATTTGTACAAATCTCGCAAGTGAGATGGTCTTACACTAACCATATCATTCAATCGTTGGTTCAAGGCATGCCATTGCCAATACTTTCTTCTAAAATTTACTACTCATGTTATATTTTTGAATGACAAATACTTGAAATAAAAAAGATACGCCATTGTGTTCGCAGCTTTATACAAGCCCGGCTTCAGGGTCGGCAGTTACGTGTTTTTGTTAAAATAGAATTTATTTTTAATTTCATGTTAATTTGTTATGCCACGCTAATTATGGTTTTTGCTTATTAATAATAGTAAAAAAATCCGATGATGACGTTCGGCATGCATACGGTGGTAAATTATATGAAATATTTATTCTATAATAGCATAAAATTTTAAAGAAATATATTACTTATTCCGTAATAATTCAGGTTTTTTCATCAAAATATATTCCATTATCTTTTATAATTATTATAGCTTATACCTTAAATATACGTTTTTTAATAAATATAAACATAGAATACTACAATTTTTATTATTCATAGTAATTAATCCATACTAAGTAAATTTAAATGTTTCTCAATAATTGGCAAGCACAACTATATAAAATCAATTTGTATATTCAAGTATTATTATGATTTTTTCAGTACATCCTAATCAAATTCGGATATAATAATTAGATATTTTTTCATTACTGTAAAATTTGTGGCGCACCTGTATTTACTTTATTATGGCATAAAGCAAATTATAATTTAAATTATTTAAGTTCTGTATAATAGTAATAGACATACACTGTAATAATTTAAATGTAGCGCAATTTCACGAATAAAAGAAAGCTTGTTACTGAATAAATTTATTAAATATAATTATTTATAAAAAATGTTAGTAAAATAATTAATTTACTTATTTAAATAATAAACACAGCCCTAAACTAGTTCGCAAGTGTGAGAGGGTGAGATATATACTACACACAGATACGGGCTGGCGGTCCAACGAGATGGTAGTGTGACGTTTCGTTCCTAGCGTCCCCCCCACCCCTCGCGCGCGTACTTTACTTATTTTTGTCAAACCTTACGCCATATTGTTTTATATTTTATTGTTATTATATTGGCATTCTATTTTTGTGCCATTTCCTATTATCTCCAAAATTAAAAAGTATGTTGCTACATAACTAATACAAGTCAGATTCAGATAACGACTCAAAAGAAAAATTCAATTCAATTATTTTTTAATTAGTAACTGTTTTTTAAAATATATTTATATTTTAGAAATGTGAAAGAAATGTCGTTTAGTGTATTTGGTGTATATAAATAGATCGTGGAAACTGTTTTCAGTACAGTCAGTGTTGTTTTAAAAATAGTGTAATGTGTACGGTGTAGTCTAATTTAAAATGCATCCGAAATTTTTAATTTCGCCAACCTGAAGTGCATTTTTGTGGTACTGTGCATTATTTTGGATTTATTATGGAGAAACCGTCATATAAGGTAAATTATTACCTCTGTTCTATAAAAAAGGTTAATTTTTGTAAAGGTTTGCCAAATTGAGATAAATTTATAATTGAATTTAAGAACAGATAACAAATATTAAGTGATGTATTTAGTAAATTATCGCAGTCACTTTTTAATGTGGTGACGTCACCCATTGTTCTCCAATCATCGGAAAAGGAAATGATTTACATAACTTATATATGCCCACGTAATTAAACATTACTGATTATTATAATTTTTATTAATTATAGAACATGAGTTTGAAATTAGAATGCAATGAAAGAGGTTTTTAAAATATTGTCATTAGGATAACTCTAACCCTGCCTCTGTCCGCCATATCAGTAAATTAAAGTGCTGCGACAGAATTAATTTTTATCGATGTCGATGTTTTTTTTATTTGCTTAACGAATCCTTATAAAGTTCTATTTAATTAACATTTCCCACTTGATATCTATTAATGTTGTTGTTTTAATGATATTTTGTAACTCTGGGTATCGTCCTTAAAACTACAATATTTGGCACTTATTATGTGAACAAGTCATCGGACAGTTGTAGATATGACAGTTCTACTGTCGGAACTAGATGCTTTTCTATATATAGTGCTCGTAATCATCACCTTTTTTACTAGACATAGTGCTGACTCTATTGTAGTGATAACCATGTTGAATGTTATCGTTCAGTGATATTTAGGTCAGCTGGTTATACCTATCGTCATCAAATTCTAGATATCGATAAGATGCCCCAGGATATCTGAAATTGTCAATTGTCAGAATGAAGGAAGTTTAAAACCAGTTACAATTGTATCTACAGTAAAACATAAATATAATACATACTTTAGACACGTAGTTTTATAGAGTGCGTTACACGTAAGGAATGTGTGTTAACATTTTCGATATCGATATTGATTGATATCGTTATAATAAATTGTGAAGTATGATAATCTTGTTGATACACGTGTTACTTTAGTATATTTATTTAAAATGTATATGTGAAATATTCTGTTTGACGTTGTGTGCGGGAGCTCGTCGAATTGTCTCTACCAACTTCATACACGGTTTACCTAAATACAAACTGATAATTGCGCCACAATTAAAGTTGCTATCGCCACTGCCACGTCCAACCCTAGATGAAACACATGCATAGGCTTGATGTACGTTCATCTTTTAAGAAGGTCACAACTAGAAATATTGTATTGAATGAAATGCGTGAACCGAAATCTTCAAATTTTTTACACTTAGTTTAGGACTAAGTGTAACATAATTTGAAAACTAATCACTATTAATAGATAACATTTAAAAATGTAAGTTACAGGGAAGTTACAAAGGCAACTAAAAAAAGACAAGTTGAGAAATTTATATTACAAAAAGAGATTTATATTACAAAAGCAATTTCACCCGCGAATTCCTCATCATTGCGATTTGAGTCTATGTCCTGATGATACTTCGATTGCTGGGCGAAACGATTTTTGAGTTTGTAATAGTGAATGTGTGTAGTGAAAATACCCCAGATCAAATCCCAGATATCACATCCCATTTCTTTCTTTTTTTATTGTATTTTTTATATTTTTAAAAAAATTAAGCAATTCTCGGTCACAGCGACATAATTTTATTATTACTATTGCATTATATCCGCAAAGTAAATTAAAGTTAAAAAAAAATAATTATACCGTTATATATGCATTGTTATTTCAAACTCGAGATTTTTTGTGTGTGAGCTCGGTATATTAGCTAAACGTACCAAATTTCAACACTATCGGTCAAGCGTTTCATCTTTCTTAACTACACATACATACTGAGGCAATTATACTTATCCATTTTATATATATATATATATATATATATATATATATATATAGTTATCCCTTCTAGGAGTTGTTTGATCAAGCGGTACGTATAATCAGTTTTAAGTTGATCCGTTCGGATTTGTTGATCCTGGCCTGATTTGTTGATCCAATACAATTTTACATCACATTTGTTGGCTCCGCTTCGGATCAACAAATGATGAATACTGTTTCTCTGTAAGTACTCAATAATTATACAAATCCACTCCGTAGTTATTTGATCCGATTCAAACGCGCCAATCACAGAGCAGATCGTCACCGAACGTACTCCGTACTTTGACCCCGGCATTCAAGGCTCTTTCAAGGTTGGATTTGTAGTACATTCTTAAGCATGCAGATTTCAAAGAAATGTAGTTAAAGGATCTGATTGTTTTAATTGAAATTACAACATTTGGGAATAAGTGACCTTGAATAAGAGAATGAATTAATATTAAAAAATATCCCTAAAAATCTCTCCTATCTGGCTAAAAGAAGATCATAAGATCTTAATACTTTTTACATGTACTTGTTATAAAATAAGTACATGTAAATATGTAATCATAGAAATCATATTATTATTATTGTATTATGGAATTCTGTGAAGTAGCGCCTACTTCTATTTTTAATTTTTAAGTTTTTTATTACATTAGTTGTTTTAAGGGGCTCCAGGCGGGGGTGTAAGAGGGAGGTTCGTCCCATTCAGTCTCTTTAAGTGTCAACCTCGCCTGCCCGTGGTGCACCCTGTAGATAAACTAACGAGGATCTGGCGACCGATGAATGGTCATATAACCATTTCCCTCCAGCTGACCCAAATACCAGACCGACCGACAGTGGACAGCAGCATCGGTCGGTGCGACATTGTCAGCTCTACAATCGCCAACCCGTATGCCAAGCGTGGTGATTACTCGCAAACCCTTCACATGATATTATCACAATATAAACCACAGACCCTAGTTCCCAGCTCTGGCAGCGGTTTAAATAACGGCGTAGCGTATTATCTGAATGTCATACAGGTTTTCGCACCGACATTACCACATCAAGACGATGATGCATACCATGCATGCCTCCAAAACCTTCTACACTGTTTTGATGGGGGGAATTAAACGCAAAGCTTGGCAAATGAAGCGGCACAGAGGTAAGAGTAGGGCAATTTGGATACAGGGTACGGAATCACAGTGGCCAGATATTGGCCGATTTCTTGGAGAGAGAAGACCTCTACATAATGATTTCTTTTTTTAAGAATTAGCTGCATCAAAAATGGACCTGGATAAGTCCCGACGAGTATAGAAAGAAAGAGTACGAGAAATAAGATCGACTTCATCATATATTTAATGATGTATCTGCGATCAATACCGTAAAGACGGGGATCAATCACCGTATGGTTAAAGGCACATTGAATATATTCGAACGACTGGAAAGGTCCAGACTGATGAGGTCTACGCTCCCGACCCATTTAAGCTCATATCCAAAACCCCATGAAGTTCCAACTCGAGCTGATGAACCGTTTTGATTGCCAAACTGACTTCTGTGGACGATTTAAACAGGCTGGTGGAAACCATCCATACGGGTCAAACTTAATAAGAAACACCGTAAGAGAACCAATAAATTCTTGACACCGACTCTCAAGCTCATGGATGAGAGAAATGAAATGAGACTACAGTGTTCAGTGGATGTGCTGAGCTACCGTTTGATCAATAGACAGATTTCTAAGGTGCGAAAGTGCGACCAGCGACAGTTCAACACCGAATACATTCGAGGTACTATAGAGCGTAACAGGGGCTCAAAAGTTTTGACAAGACATCTGTCTATTAGGCAGAGGCAATTGATGTGATTGAAGACAGATATTGCTTTAATTTCGTCTCGACCTGAGATTTTAAGAGAGGTTCTATGGGCAGTTATACATCTCATACCTTTGTCAATTTGGCAATAGATCTAAGACCCAATTTGACTCGACACTATACCAAAGATATCCCGGACGTCAGCCTTACGAGATTCGTACTACTCTCAAACAATTTAAGAACAACAAGGCTCCAGATGATGATGAAATGACAACCGAACTACTGAAGGTGGTTGAAAAACTAATACCTCAAGTCTTTCAGCTATTGTTTAATTCTGCTATTTATAAAGGTATTATGCCGAAAGCTTGATACAGGAACATGGTGGTTCTCTTCTTCAAGATTTAGAGTCCCATCTTGCTGTTGAATCATGTTTATAAGTTATTCTCCATAGTCAAAACGAATCGTCTCGCTGGTAGGTTCGACGAATTCCAGCCTCCCGAACAAGCCGGATTCCGAAAAGGCAGGCAGGTTATACAGAAGACCGAGTAGTGTAACCAGCCACTTTGCTTGGCGTTTGTGGACTGTGAGAAGGTCTTTGATTTGGTGGAAACATGGGCTGTATTAAGATGGCTCCAGAGATGCCGAAGCGACTATCGGTGCGACTAAGTGCTGAAGTGTTTGTATGAAAACGCCACAATATCTCCAACACGGCGAGGTATGAGACAGGGAAATGTCATCTCCCCGAAACTGTTTACCGTTGCATTGGGTGATGTCTTTAAGCTTTGGATTGGAACGGATATGGCATCAACATCAACGGCGAGTATATCACTCACCTTAGATTTGCCGACGATATAGTCGTCGGCAAGTCGTTATGGCAGAGTCTCTGAAGGACCTTAACATAATGCACGATGACCTCAGTAGAGTAACTTAACATGTGGGCTAAAACTAAAATGGCTCAGAAAATGGTGATGATGATTGTATCTTGTAACTTATTTTAACAGTTTATATTATTAAGTATTATTAATAAAAATAATTTTGTTGTCTCTTATTATTCAAACAAAGTATGTTATACAGTATTATTTTAAAATTTAACGCTGTTTGCAAACATATTTCGTTACATTTTATGCAAAAAAAAAACAGTCCAGAAATAGTTCTTACTAATAAGCAGTTTTGAATTTCAAATATATGTCAAAATGTCCCGGACGAAGTTAAAATAAAAAATGTATATTAGATCAACTTATGCCTATTCACGCAGAAGTATATGGTAGCAATGACCTCCGGGGCCGACGTTGACGTGTGAGGCATCTCACTCATTATATATTAAACATGGATCAAAAAGTGTCTAGAATGTATTGGTTTTTAAGATCAACTAATGCTTAACGGAGGCTTTAGAAAAAACCGTTACCAGGAGCCAAAAAATAACCAAAACTATGAAACGAAAAATATAGAGTCTACTAGTGCATAATAAAATATGAGTGAGTGACACGATATGCCAATGAAATATATTCTTTTTGTCATTGTGAATACAACTCAGGAGCCATTAAAACAGCTAATTTAAGTGGATCAAACAAGTACTTGGGAAATTTGCATGATCAAACAAGTAGCAGAAAAGGACTATATATATATACATATATATAATGGATTAGTATAAATATGCGCGCGTGATATTACTATAAAATTAAAGATAATAATGACGTGGGAAAATGTAATAGTAGACGACATATTTATTTATAACGTAATATAATTAACATACTGCAATAGCCTACGAATGAAAATTTGTACCTACGAACTAACGATTAAAAGAAGTACGTCCATCACAAATAAAAAAGCCCCAAAGTTTGTAGCCATTATGATAGAACACGGAACACTAGGATATATTTTGCAGTATCTAACAATCGTGTATATAAAAATGAATCTTTAGAATAACCCCAGCGAAAGGTGGCCATCGGAGCATTTATTATATACCGTCGAGTTCTGTTTCGAGGGCAATTCGAAACCAGACTGAGCTACAGCAACGCGTGGCCAGATAGACAGTACCTAGTAAATATCAGAATAATAAAGTTATTTCTGCGTTCACCATTTAGTTTAAGTAAAAATCCGACATCTACTTCTTTTTGTTTTATGTTATTCGACTAATACAGAGAAAATTTAATATTATATCTTATTAAATCCTCCTTTCGTCGTTTTCCTCTGTGCTGAGGGTTGGGAACTTTTGCACGGATCACTTTTTCGTGGATAGTCGATTTCCAGATTTTGCGATCTCTTGCGGCTTACAAGGCATCTTGAACTTGGATGGAGAGCGACTTAGTAATCTGGTCGGTCCATCGAGTTGGACTGCGGCCTCTTGCTCTTTTTCCTTCCACCGAACCAGTGGTCATCAGCTCAAGGACTCTTCGGAGACACGTAGTTGAGAGCCTGGTGGTTACTCCTATGTCCATGTTATTAAATATGTATTAGTTATTAATTTGCATTTACTATCGTTTTTGTCTAATATATTGCGGAAATGGTTGGAGTTATCCATATAATTTCTAAGGCTGTTATGAGACTGGAGATAAAGAGAGAAAGTAATATTTAAGTAATATTTTAATTGGTCGAGAATCGAAACCAGAAACTTTGACCTGCGGAGCGTGCAATTGTAGCGATACGTCATAGATAATAACCTTCATAATATCGTGGTTCTGCAGTTGAACGTTAAAATAATTTCGTCCATAATATCCATAAAAATCCATACTAAAATATACTAAGCGTAAGTCTGTCCTTTTGTATTTGATTTTTTTTTTATATTTTGATATTATGAAGTTGATATTTGATGAATTGTGGGGGTTAACTTTGTCAAATCTACACCAGTAAGGACTAATTTTCAGATCATTTCTAACTGTGTTATAGGAACTCCTTTCTGATTGATTTGAATTTTTTTTAAATAGTTTGTACAAACTATATTCTATAATAAAATTCCTCAATCCATTTTAGACCAGTGTACAGAAAGATTCCAATCAAGTGTAAAAAATATGCTTATACGTAAAGTATATTACAAAATTGAAGATTATTTGGATGATAAGAAATGGATTTGAAAATCCTTTCAGCTTCATACAAGACAGCGGTTTAATAATGTATAATTGAAAATATTTAAAAGATTGACCGCCGAGTTTCTTGCTGGTTCTTCTCGATAAGAGCAACATTCCGAACCAGTTGTAGCTTCATTAATCATATAGATGCTTGACGATTCAAAAGTGTCTGAAATGGTTTATTTGAATAAAGATTATTTTGATTTGATTTGAAATTACGCAGTAGCCCAACAAACTTTAATTATCTATCACAAATCAAAACTATGTCGGCAAGTATATTTAATTCCGGTTGGAGTAAGCTTCCAAACCAGTTACAACCTCATTACCAACTCACAGTTAACATTTGGCGATTCATTAGTGTTTGTCTGTTTGTGTAGCAAATGTTTGATACATATACTTATACATATTAGACTATTAATTTTTTCCCGTTAAATTTATAAATATTCATAATAATGTTTTGAATACGAAACTGCATTTTTTTGCTAACCTATATGCTATATTGCTTTCGCGTCTGAATGTTGTAACAAATCGATGTTTATATTTGCAAAATCAAAATCAAAATAATCTTTATTCAACTAGATCAATTAGATTTAATGAAGCTACAACTGGTTAGGAATGTTGCTCTTGCCGATAGGAACCAGCAAGAAACTCTGCAGTCAATCTTTTAAACATTTAAATTTACATTATTTAACCGCATTTTTGTTTTAAGCTGAAAGGATTTTCAAATTCAAGCATTTTTATCATTCAAATAATCTTCAATTGTATGCCGTTTAGGAATAATTCGTACACTTAATTTAGACTTTTCTGTATATAAGTCTTATTTGGATTTCGGAATTTTATTATAGTTTTGATTACATTGCTATGATATAATATAATAATAAAAAATAAATATGGGTCGTCAGTCCCCAGAGTGACTTATAACTTGTGTTATGGGTGACAGACATCTGTTAATCATACTACACGGTAATAAATAATGCACATCGAGGCTCAGAGAGAGAAATCGGCTAGATTCTGCTTCATAGAGCATTGTCTCTGTCGCAAAGACTGACGAACCCGTGTGTGACAGTGACGGCGCACTATGAAACCGAATTAGCCGGCTGTTTCTTTCTAGTTTCTCGATGTGCATTATTTGTTGTCGGGTACTACACTTATATATATTTTTAAATAAATAAATAGGATCAACAAAAATAATAATTTTTTGCCCTGAACCCTGAAACTGGGACTGAAGGCAGGGTCACTGCACTTCACCAAGTGTCCTATCAATAAAGATTGTTAAACGTTGAAAAGTTTTATAGGCTACTTTTTAATTTATACCAAAGTCAACGCAAACGGAATCGTAGGCAGAAGTCGGTATATAATACATTTAAGATTTTTTATAAGGCCATTCAATCATAGTGTAGTGTAAATGCGGCCTTACGCAGCACATTAAAACTAAATTAGACCAGCTATTTATAAATAAAGCCTCACGCCTCGCACTAGGGTTTTATGGACGATTAGTACAATTTATAGTTCAATTGTTCAATAAAAAGTAACAAATATAAACACTGACAAGACTTGGTTGGGTTTTGATCATATCGTGTTTAATTAACTCCATAGAAATGACCATTTCTTTTAATTATTCCACAGTACTAAAGAAATGATGTAATTGCATTCAATGTATATTGAACATGTTTTATAGTCGTTCATCATTTAAAGTGGAATGAAAAATGTTTTAATTTTTACATAATATCTTTTGCTTTTTTTTCGTTCCACCCAACTTTTTTACAAAACCATCAACACAACTAATAGGTACTCATTATAGGTGTGTAAATTTTTTTATTTGTACGTATATGTCCATAGGTCGCTGATTCATATCCGGCTCGAAGGACCATTTAGGGGACTTTTTACGGCAAAATTTTTTCTTCACCGTTCGTTACGACAATAGGTTCTTTTTAACCATCTTCGTGCCTTTCCCATTGCTCAGATGCCATTTCAAGCCTATTTAAAACAAATATATTTGAATTTTTACCAATAAAATTCCTTAACATAAAGAAACTTTTTCTTTGAACTTTATTGATGACGATTGATTAATTATCCTCGTGACACCGATGTTTGTAATCTATTCTCTATGAATCAGTGAATGTCTTTATTCGGCAGTCACAAACAGTAATGAAGCATGACTTCGTGTACACTGTACTGTCAATATAGTTAATTACTCTTTACATACTGTTACAATTTATATATATATATAAAAGAGAAATAATGTATGTATGTCCCTTATAGATAGAAATTTTCAGACAATCTTGAGATTGATCCAGCGGATAATTCTGTAAAATTAAATCTTTCATCGCGTGTGCTGCGGAAACTATTGATGATAGAACAAAAAAATATTGTACAGTATTATAGAATGTATCAATATCCCCAAAAAAGTTCGCGATACCATATGTCTAACTATTATAGTTATGCCAATATAACTACTTTTTACATTGTAAAAGTTGGTAAAAGTGCCGACAGTAATAAAAAATGTTATACATATCTCTGTATCAATCCTTATCCCATTAAATGATATTTTATTAAGAACTGTTTCAATATCTATAAAAAACTTTTTGAATTATTAAAATCCGACATCTCAATCAAAAGATATTACGAATTTAAGAATGTAAATTGAAAGCAAATAATGCCATAACAAATTCATTGTTGGTTGCGTAGGTCTAAGCTCAAGCCCTCCGTCCAAAAAGAGTGATGGGGCCTTTGCCCAGCTGTGGGATAGATACAGGCCGCTACTTTACTATTGTTTACCTAATTATAATTAGTTTGGACAAAACAAAAATATTCACCTTCAGTCGTGCTCAGGTTTTCTTTCAATTTCTTTTGGCACTAAACAGCCATTTATATCTGTTACTGTTATTTAAAGATAATAAGTGTTGAAAGAATACGCAAACTTAAGCAATATGAACATTACGGTTTGAATGTATAATTTATTGTTTTTTTATATCAAACGAAAGGTTAGCACCTGGACGCAATATCTTGCAGCCTAAGATGGACTTCGCTTGTCTATGTAAGGCTTGTTGACTTTTCTTTTTTAACAAACATAATTGTAACTAAAAATAAGATAGACGATTTCTATATTTGGTCTGCTTATATAAGAAATTATGCCGTTGACGAGAAGGTGTAAGCACACGGCTCTTACCGTTGGGCTGTGGGTTCAAAAGTCTATTCTAGAACAAAATTTCTTCTTCGTCAACCGATGGACGTCTATTGCTAGACAAAGGTCACGGGATCTCCAAATCACACGATCTAGTGCCGCTTAATCCAGCAGCTGCCGGCGGCCTTTTTGAGATCGTTAGTCCATCTCGTAGGCTGTCTACTGACGCTGCGTTTTCCGGTGCGGGGTCGCCATTCCGAAACCTCAAGAACCCAACGGCTATCCGTTCTTTGCACTACGTGGCTCGCCCATTGCTACTTCAGCTTTGCGACTCGCTGAGCTATGTGGGTGACTTTGTTCTTCTACGGATCTCCTTATTTCTGATTTGATCACGTTGAGATCACTTGCTGAGATATTCTATTATTTAACAACAAAAATGTTCAAGTTATGTCTATCTTAAATTACTCACACGCTAGTAGTATACAAATCATGCCCACGTGGAATGGTCCCAAGAATGCTGGCAGCGTTTCCGCGTTGAATCGCTAAGCTTATTCTTTGCAAAAAAGGAGCCAGTCCTCTTGTCACCCGAAGAGGCAATCAACCGAGGTGATAAAAAGAAAGAGGTGACAAAGATAGTTCTGGCTAACACGCTCCTTCTTCCCATTTTAGATTACGCCGATATCTGTTGCATGGATTTGACGGAGGATCTCCTTAATAAATTAGAACGCCTACAGAATTTATGTATAAGATTTATTTATTGTTTAAAAAAGTTTGATCATGTCACGGAGTATCGCCTTAGGCTAAAATGGCTTCCAATACGGTATCGGCGTAATCTTCATGTCCTCTCAGTCCTTTACACTACACTTTTCCTACCTCATGCGCCACTTTATCTTAAAGATCGGTTCAATTTCCTTTCCTCCTATCCTCATCATCATTCTCTCCGTTCAAAAAGTGATAGCAGACTCAAATGGCTCCGTTTTAACACCCATTTGTACAGTGAGTCCTTCACAGTCACAGCTGTTAGGTTGTGGAACGCACTTCCACCACAAATTCGGCAGTCTAAATCTTTGTATATATTTAAGAGGCGTGTAAAGAATCATTACCTATCTATGTAATTTACATTCACTATTATTATAATTATATATGTATTTATGAATGTATCATTATGTATGTATTATCGCTTATATTGTATATATGTAGAAATATAAATATTTATTGAAGTATTTATCTATTTCATATTTATTTATAACTATTTTAGTGTATGTATTGGTATGTGCATTTATATATTTATTGAATCTTAGCTGCACTTATCCGTTTCGTTTTGTTTTAGATCCTTAGTGTAATGGTTGCCTGGAAGAGATCACCCTAGTGATAAGGCCGCCTTTTGTTTATAATTTAGTTTTTACATTACAGTTTGTATATCCCTGTATGCAATAAAGTTATCATAAATAAATAAAAATAAAAATAAATAAAACGGATACAAAAATTAATTTTGTATTATTATTTTTGCTAAGTGACTCTGGACTTTCTTATGGGGCCCATAACAAAACAAACAACAAAATCTAAAAATATAAAAAAGAAAGTTTGTCTGTGTCTCCTTAATAAACCCCGAAACGGCTGCACCGCTTTAAATGAAATTATTAGACAATCTTTATAATAACCCAGCGGACGAGCCTGTAAAGTTTGGCGGTGATCGGATCATTTTATTAAAAACATTGAGTTCTATTTCGAAGAGGCATTCGAAACCAGACTGAGCCACAGCAGCGCGTGGCCATACAGCTAGTTAAATATATAGTTATAAAGTAAAGTAATGGTGTGTTACTATCCCTATGTTGGGCATTGGCTTCTCTACTTTTTAGAGATAAGACGACCCTTTGTTCATCGATAGTGATACAAGTATCTATCTATTTAGATCTTCTAAAATCTAATGTAATTTTAAGAGAAAAAAATTGATTCATCAATGATCTGGCTTAAGTAGCCAGATCTTTGATGAATCAGTTTTTTTTAAAGTGGTTAAAGTACTTTTTTTATAATAATTAAAATATATATATTTTTGACTGGCCCATTGGCGCAGTGATTAGTGACCCTGCCAACGTGTCGCGGGTTCCGTCCCGCCGAGGGCCAATATTTATTGGTTCTACGAGCCTGGGTGTATGTATTTAAGTATGTATTTAAAATTATATATTTACCAGTTGTCCTTCACCCATAACACAAGTATTAAAGTTACTTACTTTGGGGATGGACGATCGTGTGTTTAAGTGTTCCATATATTTATATTTATTTATATTGCTATGAGATTTTTGAGCTAACCTACAATATGCACTCGAGAAGTTTTAACAAGTTAAAAAAACAACTGTACTGTTGTTTTTGTTCCGTAATTATATTTTCCTCTGCAGTCAACGAGAGGCGAATCAGATACTCAAGTTTATTAAATAACGCACAAAAATAAGAATTTATCCGCTTGCGTATTGTTTAAAATATGCATGATGTAAAATTTCATTGTCAACGTCCACGGTTGTTTGCGTAAGTTTTAAGTATAATATTATTTTTCTCTGTAACTTGTTTGTTACCCCGGTGTATAAGGAATAATTGTGCCAAATTTCATCGATATTGGTTCAGCGGTTAAAAGACCTTCGCATTTCTAATATAGTAAAGCTACAAAGTTATGTTACTTTAAAGATACAAGGTATTGCCGTGTCGCATAATATTGCGCATAGCGCCATCTATCCATTCATAGAGTTAAAAAATCTATTTAATACTATGCACGTTACTTTTTCCTTTTACAAAGTAAAATTAATAGTAACTCTAAACTGACCTGCTGTTTTGATAAAGGATTATATATAAATAAACACTTTTTAAGAATTCCCCTTGCACTTTACAGGATAATTTGAGCAAATAATCGAACCTGTAACACGTGTTAATGATTCTAACCACTACGTCCTAAGGTCGTTAAAATATAATGTGTCGTAAAACGTTAGTCCTATGCTTACTTGAGAGACTCCTTCTCAAAGTTTTATGGTGTAATAAATTTTAAATTTGTCTACGCATGTAAAAGTGAGAATAAATTGTTTTATGTATTGTGAGAGTGTCCTCATAATTGAAAGGTTCACACGCTATAGGTATATTAGTACATGTTTTCGGCCAAGGCTCAAGAAGTGCTCTCAGGATCGATTAGTTTACTTACAGATATCCGCACTCTTAGTTATTAAAGTAAAGTCAGGCTTATTAAAGTGAATTCGAAATTAGGCTTAATTCGGTTTTATACATTGTAATCCCTATTTTACTGCCATTTATGACATCATGCTACGAACTATTGAAGAAAATAGTGTTTTCTTGCTCTTGCCAGTTATGGGTCTCTTTAACACTCATGAGTAGGCTGAGTAGTTTGTAGACGCCACGCTACGCTATATTGCGATTTGCCACAAACATCTTTTTTTTATTAAGTCACTTTAATACGAAACGTGCGATAATATTATATAAATTACTAAGACTAAGTCATCATATTTTCTAAAGTAACATCTCGTCTAATATATCTATTTAAAGTAACATCATCATTATCCTCCTGCCCTTGTCCCACTTTAAGTGGGGTCGGCACAACAGGTTACATGTTGTTACATGATTCGAATACGTATATTACGATCGGCCGCCTGCCTGACATCAACTTACCTTAGTCGCTTTTTAAACCTCGGTAAGAAATGAGAGTGGTCTATTCGGCCGGATACCACACGGCATATGTAATGTATCGCGGATTGTAGCAAAATAATATTATTATTACTTTTGTATTATGGATCTCCGCAAAGTAACGCCTAATTCTATAAATTATTTAAAGTAACATAACATTATATTGTTATCTTTTGAACACTTTTTAAATATATTTTTTTCAATAAATTTCCTAACTATAATATATCGTGGCACATAAATAAAATAAATACAGGCAAATCGGTCGATACGACTGTCAAAGAACTTCACTTTACTTCATATTCAAATACAAAGAATACGACTAGGTCATTATAGACATTTGCTTATAAGTTCCAAACATTTCGAGTCAACTTTTTAAGTACTGTAGTCGTTTCATAGTGGCTAGTACAATTATTAAATAGGGTATTTTAAGATAATAATTCGGTACAATTGTTTAAGTTGCTTAGGTTTCCATATGATTCGAATATGCGATGCTTAGTATTTGACGTAGTTAGTGTTGTGGGTCTTGTTTTGAACTCATGTTCAAAAGACTATTAGATATTATGTTTTCAAGTCGTTAACAAGAAGTTTCTAGTGTCTCTGATTTCTTTGAGTTAGTTAGTGTATATATTGTACTGTGTAATTATAAACATTTTGAAGTATTTTTTTTCTCTGCAGATGTTATTTCTCGCATTGTATTTTGTTTTTGTCTGCTTTATCGTTAGAGCACACGAATCATGATCTAATAACGTACGCTGATTCAAACTATTTTTACCGCACCTCCTTAAAGCAGGTACATAGTGTTATTCACCATTGGGGAACAATATTATTATTTAACACCGACTGTGAATATTGTTATCACTGTTTACAGGATTTGTCGATACCAACAATATTAAGCGTTCTTTATCTTCTTATCTCAATAGATTCGATAGAGAAAATCGGTGATAATTTTTCTTCATACTTTACAGTACATATTAGTGTTACCCATTTTCTTCGGATACAATGGACGGGTAAACCCCTGCATATCCAAAGTGGTAATTCCAGTAATTAGTATGACATTTTTATATGGCATAAAATGACGTAGGCCAAGATAACGCTAATATACGGTAGTTATACATATATTATGTTGCTAAATATAAAATAAATTTCGCTACTGAATTTATTTTGTACATTCCTTCCATTCCTACTTAATTTAATTACTAATTTTCTAACTTTTCGGTTCTTACCACTAAAGTTCTGAGAGGCGAAATGCACCCACTTTCTACTATGCACAAAAGCCAATGACAAATAATGTAGTTGGGCATCGAATCTGTAGAATTGTTTTTTGTACACAATATGTCAAATATTAATAAATATTCCTTGAGCTCCACTTCGTTGTATGGAAAAGTCGATGACGAAGCTACAACTTCTAAAATCTTAAAATCACTTCGAGTAAAAGAGTATATGTTTCAACAATAAGCAGTTTAATATATTTTTAAATAAATTAATTTAAAATCTGAAAATATCAAAAACAGTGTTTAGGAAAAAAATTAGATAACATTTAACTTTGGAAACCACTGCTCCTGTATCACTATAATATACGGGTCTCGCGTTACTAATAGATTGAGTTCAGGGTTGTCATTTTACTAATATTTTTTTTATTCGAAGCTCTGTCCGTTACTAGCTTCATATCATGTTCAACTATTCTTGATTTATTTTATTTTATTATATACACATCAAAGGAACTATAGACAGTGTTTTCAATAGAAGCCACAAGACGCTTAAAATTCCAGAAAATTTCAAAAATTATAATCATATTCAATTTACACACAACTTCAACAAATTATACACTTAAACTTTTATCGAGAATCTCTCTTTCTATTGGTGCAAATTACTTAATCGTTTAATAGCTTATCGCGACAGATAGACGCGGTGGGGGATTTTTTTTGTAAATCAATATAAGTTAGCCTTAATAGATTTAAGAACAGATTATAAAAAACCCTAAAATTCAGCCACTTGCCAGCCCTAATTTTTTATCGCGTTCGCTATACTTTAGAAGAGAGACACAAATACGAAATACTTGAGTACGAGCGAGACGGATAAAAAATCCTACGAGAGTTCAATCCGATTTAAACTTTATTTATATCTGGATAAGAGTTAAAATAATCTAATTAATGTTGAAGTAAAGAAATCTTTGTTGGAAATTTTAATAATTTACACAGAGTACGTGCTTTTTAATAAAAGCCTTTATAGCCTAGTGGTTTAAAAGGTTGATTATTACTAAAGGTTGACAAGTTTGAACCAAATAACTTATGCTTATTAGATATTTACGTAACATAAATATCATATATAAAAATAGCACTATATCGCGATAAAGACGAAATAAGATAATAGGAAACTTAATATATACATATTTAGTAGATCACGAAAAAATTTCTCATAGTGTTTAAAATCAGAAAGTAGGTAAAATATGGAATATTGTATCCACTTAACGCCTTTCTTAAGATAATTTATAGAATCACGCGTTACTGTCAGGAAATCCATAACAAAAAAGGAATAATAAATTTATTTTGGTGATTGAAGCAAAATAATTGCAGATTGTAGCAAAATCATTTTATTATTAGTTTTTCCTTACTTTGGATTAAGGTGTTCTAAGTCATCTCCACATTTTATTTTGGCTAATGGAAAGTGGCAACTGCTACAAATGTTTCTTTCTCCATGCCACTGATCAAAGTAGAGCAGCTAAATAAAGATTGCAACCCGTCTGATACGAGCTATTATTATTAATATTTAGTTCAATTTAAAAAATATACCAATAAAATGAAGCCTTGAAATGAGTGACTGCAAAAATCCACTACGTAAACGCTCTTAATCAGTAGTTACTCCAATCTGTATTTAGATACAATGAACTTAGCGTTTATAAACAATACCGGTATATCATCTCCTTTATGGCTCACAGAAATAATAACCCTGATAGAAAAGAATATCAATCATCTTATTTCCAAAATCGGTTAAATATAAATAGCAGTCGAATATCAAGGAAGTTTTTATAAAGAAAGACATCACGTTTCTACCGCTACTGTAAGGGCAACGGCACACAAGTCTCCCTAAAACACAATTAACACAAACAAAAATTAGGATAAATAAATAATATTATTTATGTATCAAAAGTTTAGTCAAGTTCCAGTTTATTAAATTCTCTGAAATACCAAATAAATTTATTGACTCGGCAAGGTCTGGCTGTTGCTGAGTCTGTTTTCGTCTTCGTATTTTGCGCGCTTCGGTTTCAATTTTGCGTTTACGTCTAATTTATTCATTTAAATTGAGAGGTGTAAAAGATCATAATGTTACTAATTAAATGCTTAAGGTAACGTCACATAACGTAACATATTTAGGTTCATGAGGATTAATAATGTAACCATTTAAATATCATCCCAAATACTGCATTACACTTAACCTTTTTTATAGTTCGGCATGGTAAGTTATTCTTTAAAGATAGACATAGCCATTGTGGATTTCGTATTCCTGCAAAAAAAAGTATCCCACTATGCATTATTTTGTTATATATGAAACGGATAAAGCAGTGATGAAACCTCCCAGGCGACTGGACTTTTCCGAAAATGTCCTCAATTATCGTCATATTTAAACTAATTTACATAAAACCTTAACAAATTTTACACGAAAACATTCCTCGTGTATCATACTGTCTGTAGCGAAAACTGCATGTTCGAATTCGTAATTAAGTTAACGAATCAAGTGACTAACAAACAGACGCTATGGACTAAAAAAAATTGTTTGTATAATACGAATGCTAAATAAGGTACTAAGCAGATAAACTTGTACATTCTAGCACTTATTAAAAAAAAATGAATAAATGAACTGAATTTATACAAGACCACACTAATATATATTAACCAGTGTAAGTAAAATTAGTTTATATGAAATTAAATATATTTTAAGATGAATGTGTCACAACCCTTACAATATTTCCGTCTCACTCGCACGGCCCGGGGCTGTTTCAATTTTATACTTATTGATTCGGTACTCGTCCTACCGGTAGCGACAGTAGAAAAAATATTTTTAATATATTTTTGCACTAAACATTAGAGAATTTTTACTAAACTTTAAACCATAGAGTTATTTTACTTAGAGACTTATATAGAGAATATTTAGAGAGACGGGCTAGCCACGGGTTAGCCAGTCTAAAATATGCCAGTAACAATAAAGAGAAATATAGAAAAAGCAGAAAGATCAGATGCAAGAAAATGATCTAACTCTCGTCGTCTTCATCGTCATTATTTATTATTTTTCTATCACTTATAGGCCTGCTATTGTTCCCCTACTGTAAGTATAATAACTCTATGCCTTAAAGTAAACGACGAATATTTTTCTTTTTTACATAATATACCCGTTTTTTACCCGTGCGGATTATAGCAAAGTAGTTCTGTTCTATTGCTTGTTACATAATATACAATATCACAAATATACTTGCTTGTTCTTTTATCAATTTTGGCGTCTGCTATGGAATTTTTTATTACAAAATTATGCGCGATTCAAAAAATATTTAAATATAAAATAAGTTTGAAATATTAATAGAATTTTTTGTTGCGCATACGTTGAATAGGTCCAAAGTACGTGTATGTAATGTCTAGAACTTGAAATGTTCTTACATAACCAACCAAAATCAAGCATGATTTTTATTCAACTAATATCTAGCGTAGAAGTAGCTATAGTTTATTTATACACTTTTCTTTATATTAAAAAAATAATAATAATATGAAATATACATACAAAGATCTCGTTAAATATTTAAACGCATTTAAATTACTTTCTAAATCCCAATATGGCTTTAGGCAAGGGATGTCGACTGAAGATGCTGTGATAGCATTAACATCTCTTATTGTTGAGCAAGTAGACAAAAGAAAAAAATGCCTAACAGTCTACCTAGATTTAAAAAAAGCCTTTGATACTATCTCTGTCCCCATCCTTTTGCGGAGGCTTGAAGCCATAGGAATACGAGGCACCCAACTTGCTTTATTTGAAAGTTATCTCAGTGACCGAATCCAACGAGTTAAAATTGGAGATTGTGTAAGTGATGAAGTTTGTCTTACGTATGGAGTTCCTCAAGGAAGTGTGTTAGGTCCAACTTTGTTCCTTATTTATATCAACAATCTTTGTGATATGGAACTCCGCGGAGGCCGTTTATACACTTATGCAGATGACACTGCCGTAGTTTTTACAGCGGACACTTGGGAGGAAGTTAAAGAAATAGCGGAACAGGGGCTGGCTAAAATTTCGCTATGGTTGAATATGAATTTGCTCACTTTGAATACCGATAAGACTCACTATATATGTTTTACAAATAACATTAGTACACAACCAAAGTCTGATTTCCTAATCAAAATTCATACATGTAATATTAATCCTATCACGAATTGTTCTTGTAAATCAATCGGTAAGCTAGATAAAATTAAATATTTAGGTGTAATGATGGACCAACGGCTATCCTGGCATTCGCATATAGAACTTCTTATGAATAGAACTAGAAAATTAGTTTGGATATTCAAGTCCTTGCGAAACATTGCTTCTAAAACTCTTTTAAAACAAATCTACATTACTTTAGCTCAATCTGTCTTAACATATTGTATACCAGTCTGGGGTGGAGCTACTAAAATAAAATTTTTAGAAGTAGAAAGAGCTCAGAGATATCTGTTAAAAATAATGTTTTTTAAACCATTTAAATTCCATACTGAGGATCTTTATCACCAATTTGACTTATTAACTGTACGAAAATTATATATATTACACAGTGTTCTTAAACTTCATAAGTCTTTAGTTTTTCAGGCAGACGAGAGCACTAAAAGAATAAAGCGTTTGGTAGCCCCTATAGTTCGGACTAAAACCTTCTTTGCTGATAAACAATATCTTAGTCAATCTTCATATTTATACAATACTATCAACAAAAAAATCAATATTTTTGAAATGCCTCTAAAGAAATGCAAAGTAACGTTAAAAGAATGGCTAAAAACTAAGAACTATGAAGAGACTGAAGCCATTTTACAGAAAATTAAATTATAATAATAAGTATGAAAATTTATTATATAAACCAACACATACGCCATACATACACACAAATACACATACACACACATACACACACATACACACACACACACATGCACACGCACACGCACAATAGCATATTAAATATAGATATAAGTATAAAATATGTATTAAAGAAATAGTACTTTGTAATATCTTAGTTTAGGAAGAGGGGGATCTCCTAACACAAGCATTGTAATTCATGCTCAAAAGGAGATCTCATTTATAATAATATTCAAGAATGTACTATGCTAGTTATTGAAATAAAATATTTTTTCATTAAAGACAGACTACCCGTCCCATTTTACTGAGCTTTTTTAGATATTGTTTGCGTTTGTTTGCTGTACATAGATGTTATATTTTAAAGAAGTCATTAGCTAATGTCAATTTGCAGATTACACATATTCTAAGAAATCGCAGGATAAACAGGTTTTCCCACGATAATTTTCTACGCCTTAAAAAGCATGATGCATTGTAAATGTCAATTAATCATATTTAAAAAAAAAGAAACAGAAATAGCTGACCTGTTAAAAATTACACATTCTTACTGTTTGGCAAACAGCTTATACGTATTATATGAAAAAGTAAATATTTTTTCGTAATTCGAAGCAGTTAGAATTTGTTATGGAATTATTATTAAGTAAAAGATCTTTTTTCTATCAGTACATCACAAAATGGCTGCATCCGGCGTCAGGGTTGTTAGTGCGTTCCACGATTCGCTTAACCAAAGTTTACTGCCTCGGTTACAAAAACCAACATTGCTGGTACCAAATGGCTGACTTGGTTGCTGTCGCATTCGAAATTTTGAACTTACACCCACCAGTCTTCTTCAGTGCGAGATGTTGGGTTTTGGACGAGAGGTCTTCGTAGCTCTTTCATCATATCAAACGTCTTGTTTGCTATTTTTAGAAACATAAATGTCAGAACATCGTATTCTACTTGAAGTGACAGTGATAATATATAAGAACTCGCTGTTTTAATTGATACGCAACTTATTTCGAACTTTTGCCTATGTATTGTACTTATTTTACTAATTTGCGTTTATACAAATTCAAAACATTCATAATTCAAATCAACTTGTACGTAAGTTCTTTTGAATCGTCAACTCTACTGCTCGTTTAAAAATTGGGATCGTTGGGAGTGTTCAAAAATCGTGTCAAAGATCATTTTCTATCGCTTTGACACCGTGACAATGACTTCTCATATATTTATTGATTGACTATGCTATTATGGTGGTTATGAGTATTATATATGTATTTATGTATGTATATGTTATATGTGTATCTGTAAGTATTATATTGTTTCTTCATTGAATACACCTTGTATCCATAGGTATGTCCTCTTACTCAGCTGGTTGTCTGGAAGAACTCGCTATGTAGCGATAAGACCGCTAGATTTTACGACTTTATTTTTATTTAATTATAGCATTATATAGTATTTTTGTGGTGTGCAATAAAAAAATTTCATTGAATCATTAAAAAATTGCCTATTATTTCCTACAAGAAATTCGAACGTTGCACTTTACAAGATTATCATCCTCCTGCCCTTATTCCAGTGGGGTAACGGCACAAATTGTTGTTACATGATTTGGCTACGTAATTTACGACAGGCCGCCTGCCTGACATCAATTAACCTTAGTCCTATTTTACGACCCCTCGGTTATAATTTTATATTATTATTTAGATTATAACTGGTAAAATTCCATCATCACTTTCTCGTAGTAGTATAATTAAATATTGAAATCTTATCCTCTTTCCAGCTGGTGGGGGCACCGTGCGGCCAGCATGGACAGTACACCTTCTACAAGGCCATCAGGCTGACAGGTCCGAAGGAGCGAATAGTCGCAATCGGCGACTTCTTCTTTGTCAGGATATGGCAGGACTCAGAGCTGGTCTCAATTGGTGAGTCTTTAGGGCTGGACATACTCATTTCGAAAAAAGTTACACTATGTTTTAACTTAATACTTTGAACGTAGAAGGATTTTTACATGTGTAACAATTTTTTGCGTGCTCTGACAATATAGTGATCTTATGGTATATAAGAATGCAAATATCCGACTACTGGGCTAGTAGACGAAGGCTTGGTACTTAGATATGCTGCTCTAAGACGGATTGGTAGGCCGGTCTCACTGTTCGGTTAATCTGATGGTTATCTTCTTCATTCAAGGTGAACTCCAGCTGCTGTGGACGGATCGAGTCTCCGATCAGACCCTTGTCTCCTTGAGGCTGTATTTCCTCCCCGAGAACACCCCCGATGGCAGGAGTCTACACGGTGAGGTGAGTAACTATTTCATGCAAATACTCGTAACATTTATTGTAGAGTGGCAATTTAGCTTAATAAGACGGCATGAATCTGATGTGAACAGTTATAAAAAATGCGGTGCTCTAATAGTTTAACTATGAGACCTATTGGAATATGTGACGACGTTCGCGTCGATCAATTAAACAATTCTCCTCTATTATGTTATTTTTCTTTTGATGCCGTAGTAAGGATAAACGGGATCTTTTAATTCCTATATGTTAATCTGATGCATAGATACGTTTTAATTGCGCCAGATTTAATCTATATGGTTTTATTAGCGGATTAGCCGTAAAAGCGTCATACACAAACAGACTTTCGCATATTTAATATTAGTATGGGTAATATCATAATCTCAGATCCAAAAATAGGAAATATATAAGTGTACCTGTATTAAAGCGTAAGAATTTTCGGCTTAGATTTTGACATTTGATTTACATTTGATTTTTAACAGATTTTCTTTTTACGTTTACAAGAAACTAAACAGACCTAAATCGTAAGTAAAATACCATTCAGGCGTACCTAATCTAGGCTCTGTCTGTCTGTTCCCTATAAATACAAAAGGAATTATTTTTTTTTCTGAGATTATCATAATCATCATCTTGAACCAATAGATCTCTACTTCGTCCAAGAAAATTTTATTCAGCGTCTCTTCATGGGATCTCGACAACACACGATCTAGTGCTGCTTTGATTCAGCGATTTTTCTTGCGAACTTTTTGAGGTCGTCAGTCCACCTCGTATATGGTCTACGAACTCTGCGGTTTTCGGTGCGGGGTCTCCATTCCGACACCTTAAGACCCTAACGCCTTTCGGAACTGAGATAATCAACATTAATAAAAAAATATGGTACTAAAGATTAAAATATAGAAAATATAGAGATTATAGTAAAATAATATTACATTATCTATTTGTCATATACAATATATGTATAATATTACATTATCTAATTATAAAAAGATTGGCGATGTATATAATAGACAAAGTAGGAACCGACATAAGCTTGCGGTTCCTGTTTTGCGCCTTGCAAAAGTTCGTAATTCGTTTGTGGGTTTGGGTATAAATAAGATTCTGTAATAAAATTTCACAATCTACTTTAACTTTACCGTTACAGCAGTTTAAAAATACTATTTAAAAAAGGCTAATTCAGAAAGCCTATTATACTATTGAAGATTACGTAGACGACAAGAATGCGTGGCTATAGCTTCTCTTCAACCCTGTACAAGACATTAATAACTAGATGTAACTAGTGATACCAATTATTGTTTGAAAAGAGCAACCGCCCAGTTTCTTGCTGGTTCTTCTCGGTAGGAACAGCTTTCCGAACCAGCAGTAGATGTTGACGATTCAAAAGCACTTGTTTACAAGTTTACTTGAATAAAGAATATTTTGAATTTGAATTTGCCATATTCAATCAAAAATGAACATCAATACAAGTTTGACAAAACTAAAAATCATAATAAACTCAAGGTAACAAGTATAGATTCATCATTAAGAGTATGCTAATACGTAAAGCAAATACAAGGATTACATAAATCCGTACTATAAATATAAACCCATAGTTCTGTCCGTTTGTTAAGTTTTTACAACCATTTGAATAAATTTTATTAGATAGATAACTCCTTAGAAATGATAGTCTAAATAATTAATTTACGCAGGCAAAGTCGTAGCAAGTGCTAAATAATTATATTGTGGAGCAAACATGCTTAAATGGGCGTGCTTCAACGTGACAAAATCAGATATCAGAACAAAAAGTAAAGCCTTTTACTATTCCACTATCCTTCTCTCTCCGTTTCTAGAGATAAGGGTTCTCTCATGCTGCTCCAATGCGGATTGGTAGGTTACGCAATTTCCCACAATTCTATAGAGATATGCAGAATTCTTTACGATGTTTTCCTTCACCATGGGATAAATTGCAATTTTTAATAAGACATAAGTTTTTACAGAAAAACTCATTGGTTGCCTGAGGTTTCAACTCGTAACTCCCTCGGAAGAGTCGCGCGGTCTAACCGCAGGACTATCACAGCTTCAATATCAGAATATCCGTAGAATCCATACTATATTTATTTTATTTATTTGTTTATGCACCTAAAAAAACGTAAGAAAATCATTATCAATAAAAAAAGAGTGTACAAAGGTCAACTTATACCTTTGATCACAAAAAATATTTTCTTCACTACGGTCATGATAAAGATTTTGTGAGACTGATCTGGTCATTTACTAAATTTGGTTGAAATAAAACCATTTAAATTAAAAATTACAGTAATTTTTTTTACTCCAATATTATTTATAATGTTCTAAAATTATATTATAATAATTGGATTAGATGACACTTGTGAAGTTTTAATGTAAACAACTAATTCGAAGTAAAAACGTTTGAATAAATAGGTGTCTAAAAAATACGACCGTTTCTACGAAGCGCGCCATTTCGCTCGCGCTCGTAGCACCATCCTTCTCTAATCCCTATTTGGTAACGCCAACTATTTCATGGATGAAATTACGAACGGGCGTATGATCCAAAGTACAACAAATGGCGATTTCATACGTTGTTTTCATATTTTTATGATGGTGCTATTTTAAAGTGTATAATTAAAAGGCTACAAATGAAAAGGTCCAATTATATGAAACAAATTCATTATCATCATCATCCACATCTGTTTTACATTTTTCCAGGAAAGTATGCGATATCAATTCGTCAAAATCGTGCAATGCAAAAAATTTTCATACACATTGTATAATGTGCTCTTATAGTATGAAATATGGGAGTTATTTTGTTTAATACCATTTTGTTTCATATCAATTCTCAGTTTCTTTTTTACCGAAGCTGCGCTTGAGTCATTTTATCCAGTGGATTTTATAAGTCTGGGTTTATGATATTATTTTAATTAGTATAGAAATAAATATGACAATTGCACTTTTATTATTTTGGTGACAATCAATATTCTTATATAAAATTAGAGTTGTATAATATTAATAAATTATTCGGTAAATATAATGTGATGAGTACGGTTCTTTAACTATATTATTTAGAAATTACAAAATTAATAGCTATCAATGAATACTACGAATACTAATTTTTATTTTAAAAATAGTTTCCAAGCCTCCACTATGCCTCTCCGTTTCTTTTTCTTCTTCCTGCGGCGCTACAACCAACGACCCATAAAGGGTCTTGGCCTCCTCAACGAGCCTTTTCCATTTCACTCTGTCCCTGGCCTCCGCCTCCCAAGATGTGACTTTGCCCATGCATCTCAGGTCCTCCTCGACACAGTCTCTCCATCGCTTCCTGGGTCTGCCTCTAGGTCTCTTTTGCTGCGGGGTCTACTTAGAGATGGTTTTGACAGCTCTAACAGCGTCCATGCGTTCCAGGTGCCCTGCCCATCCGAGTCTTTGCGACTTGCAAAACCTGACAATCGTTTCTTTATGAATCAGCTGGTCCAGTTCGTGATTCATTCTTCTACGAAATATGCCGTTGTCTTCTCGCATTGGCCCGAAGATTTTTCGTAAGACATTCCTTTCGAAAAATGCCGGTTTTAGTTCGTCTTTTTGCGTCAGCGTCCAGGTTTCACAGGCGAATGTCACTATAGGCCGGATTATTGTCCTGTAGATAGTGAGCTTTGACTTGTTGGATAGAAGCTTATTGCTTAGCAAGGAATTACACGCATAAAAACACTTGTTTCCGGCTGTTATTCGAGCTTTGATTTCCTCACCCATCAAATTCAGGAATTCAGGTTTGACCCTAAGTAACGGAATGCATTCACCCCCTCGATCCTGTTATCGCCTATAGTTATGTCTTGTGTTGGCTCCAGGACTCTGCTACTTTTAAGATACTTTGTTTTGGATGCACTTACTTGTAATCCAAACTGAGCCGATTCAAATTCAAATTCAAATTCAAATTCAAATATTCTTTATTCAAGTAAACTTGTAAACAAGTGCTTTTGAATCGTCAACTTTACTGCTGGTTCGGAAAGCTGTTCCTGCCGAGAAGAGCCAGCAAGAAACTCGGCGGTTGCTCTTTTTAAAATATAAATCTTAGAACTAGTTACATTTATTTATTACTGTCTTGTTCAGGGTAGAAGTGCACCTATATCCACACATCCTTATCCTCAATGTAAGCCTCCACGGTATAATAGGCTTTCTGTATCAGCCTCTTTTTAACAGTATTTTTAAATTGCTGTAATGGCAAAGTTAAAATTGATTGTGGAATTTTGTTATAGAATCATATACCCAAACCCACAAACGACTTACGTACTCTTACAAGGCGCAAAGCAGGAGCCGAAGATTGAGTCTCAAGCATCGTTCCGAGGTTAATCATACTTTGCTTCGATCGACTGGTTATCACAATATCGTCCGCATATGCAGCTAGCTGTGATGTATTGTAGTCGATGAGCCCTCTGAGGTTGAGTTTACGTATGATAGCTTCAAGAACTAGGTTGAAGATAACTGTCGATAGCGCGTCTCCCTGCTTTACTCCAGAGACTATGTCGAATGGCTCCGATTGTTCATTTTGGATAGCTACTATGGACTTGGAGTTTCGCATCGTTACGTCTATGAGCCGATCAATTTTGCTTGGTACCCCAAGTATCAGCATACTGCAAAGGATGCACTTACGGTTAACGCTATCAAAGGCCTGCTTGTAGTCGACGAATAAGTGGTGCAGGATAATATTATATTCGTGAGCCTTTTCTAACGTTTGCCGCATAAGGTGAATTTGATCTGTGGTACAGCGGTTAGGTCTAAATCCGCTCTGATATTCACCCAGGATTTCCTCAGCGTATTTCATGAGTCTCGTGTAAAGTATCCTGGAGAAGACCTTGTACGCCGTGGACAAAATGGTGATACCTCTATAGTTAGAGCAGACTGTTTTGTCTCCTTTTTTAAATATGGGTACTATGATAACCAGATGCCAATCTAGAGGCATTTCCTCTGCTACCCAAATCTTTTTTATAAGTTGGAAGAGTCTTTCTTCGAGATTAGAGCCGCCAGCTTTCAGCAACTCTGAGGTAATAGTGTCTAAGCCTGGTGCTTTGTTATTCTTTAGATGCGTTATGCATCTCCGCACTTTAGATAAGTTCGGCTCTTGCAATTCCTCCTCGACATTGTAATAGATGGATGCGTCTATCTGATCTTCCTGATATTTTGCTTAAAATATTCTTTCTATCTTAGTACAATTTCTTGTTTTTCGGTGAGGATATTGCCGTCACCATCACGTACAGCACTTGTGCGCGGCTGAAAGCGACTACGGAGGTCGCCGCTTATAAAATGCTCTAGATAGATTTCTATTCCGCATATTTTCCAGGTCTTCGACTCGCTTATTATCGAGGTTGCGCTTTTTCTTCCGTGCTGTTTTTCTACAGAAGTCCCGAGACAACACGTCTCCAAAGTAAGTTACTTCTACTAGTATTACTGTCTTAATACATATATTATGGGTATATATATATACCCATAATATATGTATTAATATATATTATAGACAGCTGGGAAAAAATATATTTCTATATATAATTTTATTATTAAATGCTTGAATAAATAAATACACCCAAACTCGAACTACTATTTCAAATCCTGCAATATCATGAATATATATTCTACACTTGTACCAAGCGTTAATACAATTCCGAAGCTCTCAAACCGAACTGTACGTTATCGTGTAACAGCAAAGTTGAATATTCAATGCTAGAGTTATCAAGTGATTGTGTGTAGTGCGTTATGGGATTGTAAAGCTCGATGGAGAAGTTTTGATAGTTTCTAGTTTAATTTTTTTTTATTTATTCGAAAATTAATAGGGAGTTTGATTCCCATCTGAGTTGAAAAAAGGTCAAAAATACATAAGGTTTTTCTCGTGTTAATAATTACTTTTTTAGTAATTAAAATTATTTTCTAGTAATAAAACGGAGATCCATAGTACAAAGTAATCCGCAAACAAATGCGGATATAAGTTTCCTTCCCTGTATTCCACGAACTATTAATGCCCAATATGGTGCGCACAATATGCAACAAAAGGGGTATATAGAATTGACTAAAGCTAGAGGTGATGTGACAGTGGTTATTGTCTCAAATAATGTTCTCTCATACTTGGCTTTAAAAGTAATTTAGAATATTTAGGTCTACTGCTTGTTAGAAAAATAGCATGTACCTAGAATAGGTAGCAACATGGCAGTTGCTCTTTTCACACTATATTTCCTATAACTAACATTTTATTATTGCTTTCTTTGACTCTTCCTCTACTTAACCTCGCCACCTGTACGCGATACGCCCGTTTTATATTACGTATCGTGTTCTTCTAATATAAAAAATATGAAACAAAATTTCTTAAATGATACATCTATTTGACCCAGCGGTGAAACCGTGCGACCCTTTCGAGGGAAACGCGATTTCAAACACCGGGCAGGCACCAATGAACTTTTCTATTTAAACTCATGTGTCTAATTGATAATTGCAATTTATCACACGCTTTTCGGTGAAGCAAAACATCGTGAGGAAACCTGCATATCTCTAGAGAATTCTGGAGATATATGTAACTTACCAATCCGCATTGGAGCAGCGTGGGCGGTCTTAGCTCCAACCCTTCTCTCCAGAAACGGAGAGAGGAAGCCTGTTCCCAGCTGTGGGATTGTAACAAGCCGCTGCTTTACTTTTTACCCGTTTAACATCTATTTACTGAATAGAGTAAAGGTTGAAACGACGCAGACATGTAATATCGTAGAGTTATAATAAATAGTACAGTAAAGGACCCCTGTAAGTAAGTGTCTCAATAAATAATGAGACGGAAGATAAAACTTGTCTTATGTACTTATCTTTGTCTTATCACACATGAAAAAGAGAGACAGATAGAGTCTCATTTGCTTCTTCTTTATTTTTTTATTTTTTATTTTTTTAATGTAGTAGGGCATATTTTAGCTGGCTTCCCTACTCTAGTATAATAAATAATAACTCACATAGAGTAATTATTTTAGAGTCTCATATTCGCTGTTTATCCTAGTACATAGAACCCTCATATTTATAGACAAAAATATGAGGGTAGGTAAAGGGACGACTTTATGTATGAGGTCGTGTTTGCCATTTAAATTCTGTCGTCACGGAGTTAACAGTGAGATAAAAGTTTACCGCCTCGCTTGATTGCCTCGAGTGACAAGAAGGTTAACTTGTTTTTTTTTTAAAGAATTATTAACGATTTAGACCGGAAATTAATCTAGTATTGTTTCACGTGATACCGTGATTAAATTTTTATAATCTTGGAATGGTAATACTAGGTGCTCTTACGAGAATGACTTATGGTAATTATTACGGATTCTGCTAATAAAATTTTGTAAATGTATTATAGAGTTATTATACTAGAGCAGGGAAGCCAGCCAAAAATGTCTCCACCAAAAAAAAGAGAAAGCAAATAAGGCTACATCTCTCTGTAGCTCTCTCTCATCTCTGTGTGATGAGACAAAGATAAGTCGCCCTCCCTATATACAGGTCTGCCTCTTCCCTCTCTTATTATTTGTTGGACGCTCGCACTCTTGACCAGTCTATGGCGCCCCTACTCTAAGTATAATAACTATGAAATCTATAACCATACACCAACATACACCTTAGCATTGGACGTTGAACATACACCTTAGTATTTGACGTTGAACATACACCTTAGTATTTGATGTTGAATGTCGAAAGACAGTAAGTTTTTGTTCAAATTAGTAATTCTACTATGATGTACACGAAAAACTACCAATTCCTACCTAACATTACCAAAAATGGCAAGGTGGAAAAACTCAATGAGCAGTGAAACGAATAATATTTTACGCTCGTGGTTTGATACGGAAATATACTGACATAGTATTTTATATAAAACAGAAGTTATTGCAAAACTGTTATATAAAATATTTTTTTCCAAATAAGTTCCTTTACCCTATAAGTAACCTTATTGTTAAGAGACAAATAATAACTAGTATCCTGCGCAACACAGATAGTTTATAGTAAAAGGTGACATATAAAAAATATATGTTACATTGATTAATAACATTTAATTATCTTATGAGATGACTTTATACCATAGAGCTATAATTCTAAAGTAGGAAAGCCATAGGCAAGGCTGTTAATTATAGTTGCACAAATAATGAAGATGAAACTCATATCTTATCTCTGTCTAATCATACATGAAAAAGAGAGACAGATATATGCAGTCTCATTTGCTTTCTATCTATTGTAATAGGCATATTTTAAACTTGCTTCCTTACTTTAGTATAATAACTCTATAATAAAAAATCATCTAATATTTTGTACACATAATATTAGACTATTTTTTATAAAGGTATACGTGGATTTGGATCAAAATACCTAATGACTCGTTAAAAACACTTCATTGAACTTTTCACTACAAAATTGGTATTTACAGTCTCTATGCAGTGCGTTGTCCAATAAGAAAGCCGAGGTCACCATTTTTTCACTTTTATTTTCGCTTTTTAATATGCTTTTTATCGTTATTCGCAAACTGAACGTCGACACGCACGACACGTTCGCTTATATAGCGAACGAACCGATGACGACAATGTTCGTGATCGTTCGCTAGTCCTAGCGGGGATATCGAACACGATTCGTAAAGAGCCTGATAATATAAATAAATATTTACAATTGTTAGCTATTCCAAAATATTTGTCTATAGCTAAACTAAAAATCATAGACTAGAATATAAAATAAAGCGGACGGGCGGCCATGCTGGCGCTAGCGGTAAGAAGGAAAAGACGTAAAACGGAGAAATGGTAAATTGTAATAAAATATTGTTAATAAAATTGAATAAAATAGAATAGTACAAAGCTGCAGTATTTTATTATCACTACATATAATCAAAAGAGAAGGCGATCCTGTTAATACAATATTATAAATCATAACCATTGATTCCATTGCAATTGGGGTATATAAGTTAGTTAAGTTTATACCAACTAAAAGTCAATTAAGTAAATTCTTTTGTTTGAAATTAACTAGAATCAGGAAAATAATATATTTTCTGAATGTATCTGATAACAAAAGACCTTTGTAAAGAGAGAAAACGCTTATATAAGACGGATTCAAGAAGGCATATTTTTATTAAATTTGTTTAACCTTCAGTAAATCATCTGACATTTTGGTTATACGAAATATGATAAGCTTAAACGCTCTATATAAATAGAAAAATGCTCATAAAAATCCGATCGATTGAAGTATATTTTGATTTGATTTGTAAAAGCCTATTGCAGTGAGCCATGCCATGTTTTAGTTAAAAAAAAAACTAAGTGTGCCCACGGCTTTGCCCGAATGGTAAATCAATGTCATGCAGTTTTTCCCGTATAAATTCCGACACCGCGCGAATTCTAAGATAAAAAATGGACCAGACTATACCACAGCCTCCTCTAGCTCACAGTGAATGTCCCATAAAAATCGATTTAGCCCTTCTGGAGAATCAACTATAACCCTAGGCTAAATCTTCCTTAAAATATTGCAACATTTAAGTAGTTTGAGGTTACTTTTGCATGTTGTGTTTGTCCTTAATTAGTTTTACTTTTAGACTAAGTTTTATATTTCAATAGAATTTTTATTTGAAGGATGTAATTGTTAAAGCTTTTTGTGAACCTAATACATTAAAAAAAATTAGTCTAATAGTAAAAACCGTACAAAAGCCCTTCAATAGATTTTGAGAATATCTGTCACATACAGGCAGACGGATTTTAAGGACACTTCTTTTATAATATGCAGCGATTACAAACCAAAGTGCTTTCTTTACACAAATAAGAAAATGCATGTAAAAATTATTGTATTATTTTTTTTTTATCGTGAGTGGTATCAATAGTTAATGTATAGAATATATATAGCCGACTATACTCACGTCTTATTATATTGGATGAGGCCGAGTAGGTTTCGACTTATCCGGGGCCTTGGCGAGACTCGTGAGTTCCTGCCGTGATAACGCCGTATAAAGAGCTCATGAATAAGGGCCTGGAATAGGCTTGAAACTTGGCTATCGGGCTTACCTGATATAATAAGACGTTATAATAGCCGGTTTCTATACATTAACTAACTATGGACTAATTAGGACATGTTTTCATTTAAAAACTTTTATTTAAAGTATTCCTGTTTTGGTTGTGTATGGACTGATCGTAACACAGTTTTGTGTGTACTGATATGAAAAAGTTGATTTCAACCATTTGAAATTAATTTAAAACTACCAGTTAATACAAATCTTATGCAATGATAGTGTAAATACCGATCATATTTCCTTATCTACATACTTTATCGCAAACATTAAATTTAACGGTAAACTGCTAATTAAGCAGCTAGTCTCTACTATATTGTTTTTTGGTGAATTTAATTTTATTTATGGACAATTTACGTCTTTATTTTATTTTAATGTCGTTTTTACTTTAAATATGTATTGGTGACAAGATAATTACGAAGTTAGTCTGCTAAACTGATATAACCTATCTCATCACGCTATTTACGCGAGACCCAGTCTTCTTCTTCTTTCTCCTACCCTTATCCCACTCTAAGTGGGGTCGGTACAACATGTTTTTCTCTTCCATTCTCTTCTATCATTCGTCAACTCTGGCGCTACTCCTTTTATATGCATGTCATGCTTCACACAGTCCAACCATCTCTTTTTAGGCCTTCCTCTAGTCACATATCCATCCACATTCATACTCAACACTCGTTTGATCACATGACTTTCATCCCTCCTCATTACATGTCCATACCATCCCAATCTTATGTCATTTTGAGGTCATCAGTATCACCTCGTAAGGGGTCTGCCGACGCGTTTTCTGGTGCGAGGTCACCATTTCAACACCTTAAGACCTCAACTCCCATCGAATCTCCGCAATCATGGTGGATAGTAAGCTATAACGCGGTCTAAGATGGAGTGTCCTTGCATAGCAAGTGCCTATGGGAAAGCTAAGTGCAGGGAGAGAATTCTAAACCAATGCTGCGCGCAATGGAAATGAGGGAGGGAAGCCCTTCGTAGGACGTTGATTACCTAAGGATAAACCTTCTCTCTAGGCGGTGCGTAACAGAATTGTTATGGAGGTAAAAGGTCATGATGTACCTGAGCACAATCCGAAATAGATCCTTAAAAAAACGAATAGACACGCAACCCTAAACTGATGTTGAAATATTTGCAATTAAGCATAGCCAACGATTCCTCATGCAAGTCGATTTATTCCTACCACAAATACTAATATTGTTAATGCAATTTTTAAATTTAAACTATCGTGAGTAGTATTCATAGTTAATAAAGATACCGGCTATACTCAGTCTAATTTTATCGGATTAGCCCGACTAGTTTCGAACCCGTCCGGGGCACAGAATATGGACACCAATGGTTCGGCCATAGCGGAGCATGCCCAGGATTCGGGTACCAACCACTATATAAGGTTCGACAAAGCTTCCGTATTATCCAGGGAAAAATTTCTGGTACCTAGAAAAATACGTGAAGCCATTGAAATCAGCTGCTACCCGAATTTTAACAGAGATGGTGGTTGGACACTACCTCCGGCGTGGAAACCGATTTTTGACACTACCGGTTCATATAAAGACCGTTTTGAACCCGACACCGTAAGCGTCGCATGCACAAATTTGATTGGTGCATCCGACGAAGAAGACCAGAGCGACACGGAACAGTCGGAAGACGCGCGACCACCGCCGCAACAGTCTCCCCCCCGCCCCAGCCACCTACGAGGCGCGCCCAGCGAGCTGCTACACGCAGTTCCCGCCGCGATAACGTCGTGTAAAGAGCTCATGAATAAGTGCCCCGGACGGGTTCGAAACTAGTCGGGCTAATCCGATAAAATTAGACGTGAGTATAGCCGGTATCTTTATTAACTATTGTTAATGCCTGATGCTCCTGATGCATCGTCCAGCGGAGGGAGGGGCCACTTTTAGAGAGGCCCCGACCCAGAGGTGGCGCACTCTGGGGTTTAGAGTTGCTGCTGGCGGGAGTGGGGTCAAATAAGGCACCCTGCACCCGCCACCAGCAGCGTGCTGGAGCATACAGGTTATTTTAGTCGGTGCGAGTCCGACATAACCACTGCCCGTCCCCGTCGGGCGGTGGTACCCATAAGGGGTTTTTTCCTGTTTAAAAAAAAAAAAGTCTGTTTATCAGGCGTTTACACGTCTTATCCACCTGAGCAATATTGATAAAATTAGGTACAATAGAATATTTGTATACCCAGCTAACATATAGAATTAAAAATGCGCGTTTTTCTTTCGGGAACGGGTAATAACATTATATAATTGAAAGTGTTTTGATGAAGTCGATGAAACGAATTTGCAGCTCCCACTAGTAAGTAGTAAACATCCATTGAAAAGATCAATTATGGTATATTTTTAATAGTGGTGTTTAAATTCCTATCGTAAGAAAGTTGTTACTGAACGTTATCAGCAAATATACAATATTTTATATCAATGTCATCTTTTATCAATCAATTACAAAGTTCACAGAATTATAAATTACAGTTAGATAACAGTAATATATAGAATGATACTCGCTCTTTATACGGCTTTGTCTTCGGTATTCGTTCTTAATTGATAAATAGTCTTCTTCCTCGACGGATGGGCTTTCTCTATTGGACATTAGTCTTATCTAGGGATTTCAACTCCTTACGAACTTGAACCGCATCCAGCCGTCTGCGACCTTTTAGGTCTTATATCCACGTACTGGAATTTTATCGTGAGACCGACTCACGGTGCGAGATCAACGTCCTAATGCCTGCCTGCTCTTCACTATGGACGATGATCAGTAATCGTGTGATCGTGTGATCGTGATCGTCCGTATTACACGATAAAACTGACGACTTCCAGGTCGTAGAGGATCGTAGGCAAACGTAGACGATGATTGGCGACTACAACCGAGTATGCCCTCTACACGATCCTGCTTTGATCGTTTCTAATCGCCGATTATTAATAGGACTGATATAATAATTTCAATTGTATACTAATATTTTAACAAATAAATTTAACATGCTGGAGGAATATTTGCCTAAAATTGAAGCTCATATGCAAGACCAGAATATAGTAAAAATATTCCTACCAAAAAAAAAATTCAAAGAAAAATCATAAAAAATGAGGATATTTCAAGAATTAAAGTAAGGGCGAACAAAGTCGCGGGTGCAGCTTATTTACAGATATCCGTTTTCTTGCTGTGATCCACACATCAAAGGTTCTCCGGGAGAAGTTGCTGCAAACGACCACCCCTTCATTCTATTCTCATATACATACGTTTGAATATCTTTTTCACATTTAGTGTGCTGAAGTACACAATAAAAATAAATAAGATAAATATTATTCCGCGTTTTATAAAACAGTACTAGAAGAAAAAAGTATTTGAAATAATAAATGGAATAACTTGTGCAGCATCTTCGACGCTTTCACCACGCTTTTTTTTTGCTCACTAACATTTTTAACATTATCAAATACATCAACCTGGTTCATGTAATGAGAATGGATTAAATTTATGTGATATGGATGGATTGTATGCATATAAAAGAAATAGCATTATAGTCGAATGATAGCAGAGAAAATGGGATAGGGGTAAGAGAGTGATGGTATAAAATTTAATTATTTGAAATCACAGGGCGACCACTTAATACTTTTAAATTACATAGCCTCGCGTTGCTGTGGCTTAGTCTGGTAACGAATTCCCCTCGAAACAGAACAGTTTTAAAAAAATGCTCCGATCGCCACCAAACTTTACAGAATCATCTGCTGGGTCGTTCTAAAGATTGTCTGAAAATGTTATTAAAATATAGAGTCTATGAAGGACATACAGGCAAACATTCATTTTTATATATTAGATAACCAAAGAAAAGCCTATAAAATTTAACATATTTCTAGTTGAAACCGAGTTCTGAAGGTGTGATTAAAGAATCTTTGACTTCACAAGTTCATCCCTTTTAACTTAACGTACAAATAAAAATATGTTAAATCTCGATGATTTACGAGCAAAACTCGATTGTCCTTATTGACGAGTTAGCATCTACGTATATCTTATCGCAGGTTCGTTCTGTGTACATAACTGATAACGCGGAGTACAGTTAGAGACATAAGTGTTAGGAGAGACTAGGTAAAAAAATAGCTCGAATGAAATAAATTTTGGTATTATTACGCAGTTTGTTTGGCTTGTAATAATTTTACTCAGTAAATTTATGAGTAAATATAATAAAAAAAAATATTTATAATCTTCTTATAGAATCTTATTATATTCAACCTTTACCATAACAAAAAACATTGGATTCAGAGATAAGCTGAATTTGGTTTTATAGTCATCATTTTCTTACCCTTATCCCACTCTAAGTGGACTCGGCACGATACGTCACTTTAAAAAAATATATGTATACACTTTTGGTGGTGAGTGTCCAACAGGGTAATAATAATGATATTTTGTAAGTCGAACGATGTGAATACCTTTTTTAATGCCCGCAGAGATAAGGGGTCTTGCAGTGCTTCTCAAACTCTATTTAATATTATAGGGTATATTATTATTAATAATAATCTTTAAACGATTTAATAAAACTTTAGGGCCCGGGAAGACGTTTGGCCACATTATCTTGTCTTAACAAGTAAAGATCCCTAAAAGGTTGCGAAACAATATTTAAAATTGGTAATAGGTAGTGAAATTTTTAAATTTAATGTTTTTCTGAACAGAAAATCTGATAAAATATGATTTCATTTAAAGAAATAAAAGGTAAATTTTGAGACTTGTGGGGCTTCAAATTACCTCTTCTACTACTCGGGAAAGCTAGTATAAGAAGGATACTCTAAAAAAGTTTCATTGAAATCAGTTGCTTGGCTTCAGACAATCTCCATAATTAGGGTGTTACTTTGCGTAATTCCATAGTACAAATGTAATATACATGTTAACACTAGCTTCTGCTTGCGACTTAGTCTGATCATATAGTACCCGGCACTAAATAATGCACATCGATGTTTAGAACAAAACAACCGGCCGGTTCGGTTTTGTAGAGCGCTGTCACTGTCACTCAGTTAGTATGGGACGTTTCACACGAGTTCGTCAGTCTGTGCGACAGTGACGATGCTCTATGAAGCAGAACTAGCCGATTTTCTCTCTCTAAGCCTCGATGTGCATAATTTATTGCCGGGTACTAGACTTTAATTTATTTGGCTATTTATGTTCCGCTTTGACCCTTAATAATGAAATACAGAGAAATCATTTATATTCATTACAACTATGCCCGCGAGAAATCAAGGATAAAAATTCGCCTAGATGTTGCTGTATAACCTCCTCTAGCTTTCAGTGAAAGTCCCATCGAAATCGCTGTAGCTTTTCCGGAGAACGTACTATTCATCTAAATCTTCTTCAAAAATCTTTTAGTAAAAGCCGTAGAAAAATCCGTTCAGCAGATTTTGAGAAAATCAATAAAGACAGACAGTTTTGCGCGACTTCGTTTTATAATAATATATATATAACTGGTGAACAGCTCCGGCTTTGCACAGGTAGTAGAGAAAATTATGCCGGGTGATAACCGCACTTGAATTCAATTTCGGTCGCGTTAGTATTTATTCAGCGATAAATCCTAATTTAGTCGTTTAAATTATATGACATGTAAGTTTTATCATAATGTTATGCATGAAATAATTAAGGCAACTAACGTATTTAAGTTGATAAGGATTAATTCTGTTTTCGAATATATAGCTTTCCAAATACCTAGTAAGTATTATGTGGGGAAGTCTGAAAGTTGCGCCCATTATAGAAAAGATGAGAATCACTCATCCAGTTTTCACTAATGAACAGGGATTGGTGAAACAAAATTGGATAAATCTAGTATTTTTTGAGTTTCTGGCAACCATACAGAATGACGGACAGCGATGAGCGTCTTTGTTTTATAATATTTAGTGATAAATCGAACGCGTTTAATAATGGACATCGAGAACTTAGAACGAAACAGCCGGCCAATTCGGTTTCGTAGAGCGCTGTCACTTTCACACACGGGTTCGTCAGTCTGTGCGACGGAGACAATGCTCTATGAAGCAAAATCTAGCCGATTTTTTTCTCTGAGCCTCGATGTGCATTATTTATTGCCGCGTACTATACTTCCGCGAACATGTCGCCGCAACATTATCCGAACTGTGGTGTACTTAGCCTTACACATATCTATTACAGTTTGGTGGTAAATAATTACAGAAGATAAATGAGAGATTATTTTGATCATTTGTGCGTTAAAATCATAAAAAATATACAGTGTCCCATATATTTAATAATTATTTATTATTATTAATATTTTTAACTGATTTAACCTCGTTACATGTATACCAAATATGTAACATTACCAAAATTCAACAATCAATTCTAAAAGGATATCATAAAAGGAATAAAATTAGAATCCGACCTTACTTACTCCACACATTAGTAACCAAATATAATCTTATACCTATATAAAATTCACGTGACAGTAATGTTTGTTACTATACTCCTCAGAAAAGGCTTGACCGACTTATAAGAATATTTTATATGCATATTCAGTAGGTCTGAAAATCGGCTAGTATCTATTTTTCATACCCCTAAGTGATAAGGGTTGTCCCTAACATTTTTTTTATAATATACCCTAGAAATTCCCTAGAAATAATTTAAATGGCAAAACAACGTTTGCCCGGTCAGCTAATTAAGTTATAAACACTTTATTCAAGGGCAACAGTGGAGTTTCTTTCTGATTTCTTCTCGGTAAGGTCAATTTTCCATTCTAGCGACAAAGTTAATGCTCTCACAAGAATTTGTAAAATTTGAATACCTACAGTAAAATTTAATTTGAGTTGTATTGACTTTACAATATGTACTTTTTTTATCTTCAGAACAGAATTAAATAAAGTATTTTTTATTACTTACATTAAACGTACGTATACGTAAGTATACGTACTCTATACTTTATACGAACAATAAAGTACAAGAAAATACTTTTATTTTACATGATTTGATTTCTGGTTTAATTTTTGTGTAGTCATAAGTATTTATTCGTCAAATGCTTGATTGGTACTTAATCGATGTCGCCACTCGCTAAATTTTAAATATAATAATAAAAAAATCATAATTATTTTATACTATGTGCTTTTTCTTATCTAAAATAACCAATATACTTTTATTGCAGAAAAAAAAGATGGCAACCCTGATTGTAGTGTTAAATAAATCCTACTAATATTATAAATGCGAAAGTTTGTGAGTATGGATGGATGTTTGTTACTCTTTCACGAAAAAACTACTAGACGGATTTGGATGAAACTTTTCAGTTATATAGGTTATACATCAGAATAACATATAGGCTTCAATTTGTAATGATTTTATGTAATATAACGATACCAGTCAATAAAGTCGGAAAAAATCTGGCCTCTGAGAGCTATCTTGGCGTGTGCTGCCTAAACCATTGGAGTTACACAAAGATGATGTACCGTAGTATTATTTGTCTTGAATAGTTCTAAATAAAAGTCCGCGACAGCATATATCTACCTTTTATGTGGAAGCTACTATGACCAAAATTGTGAATCATAAAGTTAATTAAATTAGATATTATTTTATAATGCATATTTTAGTATATTTATCTTACTCTTATAAAAATTAATGCATTTGTCACTTTTAGTATTTCATTTCGATAAACGTTGTCTTTTACATTAAGTAATTTGGCCAAATAGTTTAAAAGTTATCACGATATGATTGACTTAAATGGAGCGCCATAGAGTGCCTTATATGCGGGACGCGAAGATTGTATGGAATCCTTTTGTTTTTAAGTCTTTAAGTCTGAAATTTTGGATGTAGAAGTAACTAAATAAATATAAGTATATTTTTAATATAAAGTAAAAAACGAAACTCAATGTGGCAGACCGAATTCCACGCGCGCGAAGCCGCGGGCAAAACCTAGTTTTATATAAAGGTACATACAATACGTCCGAATGCTCATTCACTGACGATGACATTCAAAATTGATTTTTTTTATATGCATAGAGTAAACTAGTTTAGTATGCGTTAGTCACTAAACAATGTTTTTTAGTTCCATGCACTCCACCTTTTTTCTAACTTTAAATTTTAGTAATTAGGTAACCTGTAACTGTGGTAATTTAGTGCCCAAAGTAGCCTTAATTAAGATATAAAGCAGCGTTTAGGCGTAACTTATTCATTTCTGAAATTGCTGAATAAACTTAGTAGAGCATATTGTTATACTGTTAGGTCGTAAAAACTCAATAAGGTATCGGCGAATATCTTTACGAGGTCGACGACATAAATGCAAGGAAGATAAGACGGCGACCGATAATTTAGCCAAATGTAATAATTATACTATCATACCTACTTGTTTCGAAACAACGCGTCTATTTACACAACGAAGTTAACAATATTTGATGTCTCTATATTACTAAGGAACATAGGAACGGAAATCTGTTCAATTAAGTTAATTTGTTATTGAGTATAAGATATTTTTCAATAAAATAAAAAAAACATAAAATTGCTGTTTTCGTGTATTTCTAAAGTAGTTCATAGCTGGCCTTGAAATCATGCCTTGAATAGTTCTCTATATAAATAAAAGTTTTATTACATTTATAATGTTAGAGAGTCGAATTTACAAAATGTACAACACTAGGCAAAATTTTCGGCTTTTGAAGGCTTGCGAATTATTTTTTTAATAATATTAATTTACACTGTAACTTTTTTAAATTATTCTTTTAAAAAATAACATTTTGATGTCATACACGCTTTTTTTAAATACATGAAGGTTTAGTTACAACACTCTTGATACCGAAAGTTTATAGCCTGCTGTTCGCTTTTTAAAATCATCACTGTTTTTCTAAATTGATTAAAAAAATATGTACTTATGTATAAATATATTATAAGATTATTATTATACGTAATATCAAGTTACAGAACTAGTTACAACAAAATATAAAGTTGGCTCTACGGTACCCTAATTCGGCCATTATATGATAATGGCGTATGGCGGCCAAGGTCCGAATACGTTTTCAAACACGGAACGATCTGTCGTTCAAAATTTGAATTTCATATTAAAATATATATCGGTTCAAAAAGTTCATTAACTATTTTAGCCATGTTTTGTTTGAAATAAAATTAAAAATTTGGATTTAAATCGGACGATGCAATACGTGCTGAAAATTAGCTATTATTACTTTTTATTTATTATGAATACGATATACAGACCGTTTTCAGTTTGCTACTGCTTTTAGTTTGTAAAAGTATTTTTACAATTCAGCATTCGATATATCGTATATTGTAATAGGTCACTTAAAAAGTACATCAACTATTCATGTTTTATTTGAAAAAAAATAGATTCAATTTAAATCGGGCAATTCAATGCGGACTAAAAATAATATTTACTTTTTATTTATCGTGGATACGTTGTACTGACCGGTTTCACTCTACTAATTGCTTTTAGTTGTATAACTTAACGTCCGATATATCGTATAGTGTAAATGTAAGATGGCGTTAACACGCGAAGTAAAATCGATATTGGCAGTCATTTGACGTCTTGCCGTTTTTTGTTAATAGATTTTCAATTAGGAACGAAGTTGATTTATAAGTTTCAGGCTTTTAGACTTTATTCGTTTCAACCGTTTCCATACAGTTATTATACTAGAGTAGGTAAGGTTATGGTTAATCTTTATCTATCTGACTCCCTTTTTTATGCGTGTCTAGACAAAGATAAGTATAGGAATTTCGTCTTCCCTCTTTTTATTTATTATGACACTATCACTTAAACGCCTGCCTATGGTTCCCCTACTCTAGTATAATAGCTATATGACCGTGTCACGTCTATTACAATTATACAAAGCTGATTTTTATTTCATGAAAGTTAATCTATAATAAATTTGGCAAGTAGGATTGTTATTCAAATAGTCAACCAAAGAACAAAAAAAAGATGGAGTCATGCCGAAACAGGCTTTTTTATAATAGTAGCTGACCGGGCAAACGTTGTTTTGCCATATATTTTTTTTTAAAGGAATTTCTAGTTTACATTATATATAAAAAAAGAAAAATTTTCAAAAAAATTATGGATGGAGAACCCTTATCACTTGATGATATGGAAAAAAATAGCCGATTCTCAGACCTACTGAATATGGATATAAAACTATACAAATCTACCAAGCCAGAGACCAAGAGTCAGAGGACGGCGTAACTAACATTGTCACACTAGAATTTTATATATAAGATTTTTAAATGTAAATACTATTAAGCACACATGCTTAGCATTGTAAGTAGTTATTTAGTCTATAAATATGAAAAATGAAGTCGAACATTACGCTCTGATATTTATTCATTTAAGATGGTAGGACGGTTTGGTTTTACGCAATAATATGTGCTTTTTTGCATTTGCACATAAAGAAGCAACGTGAGTGAACCGCAGAAGCTCAATATCTTACATAAGAATAATTAGAGAAAAATAAAGTTGTATCCGTTACCTATAAACGCTCCCTTAGATTTCATGTACAAGCAGAACCGCGTACAAACGCCATATTAACTTTAACGTACCTAAAGTACTGAAAAAGGTTTCGAAATGCGTCGTATCGGGGCCAAGGACGCTAGACGTCGAGACGTTTGAAAAATATATTAGAATATACAATTTTAATGAAAATAAAATCTTTTTGTACTATTATTATTAACTTAAAAATTATTATTATTTAAATCAATTCATAATAGTTACTTGTGACCAAGAAATTTCGAAGAAACAAAGATAAACAATTTTTTAAATTAAATGATCTAATAGTAGTGTTCACTATTTTAAAGATAATGCTCGTCCAGTGGTCGAAATTGAAACATATTCATAACGATTCAAATAAAGAATACCTTGAATCATATTGTGTTTGACATTCAGTTAGACTACAGATAATATCAAAGATAAATAATATTAATATTTCGTCTCAATTTGAATATAGACTTTCACCATAAACAAAAGAGTATATATGTATGCGCGCCCAATGTCTCATAGTGTGTGTAATAATTTTTATATTGATTTTGTTTTTTTTTAATGCTTTATTAAATAAATAATGTGTAGATTGCTCTACAAAAGGTTATTTTTAAAAGATAAGTAGATTTCATCGCGGACTTTTTGTAACTTTATAAGAGATTAATAAATTTGTTATGTCTCAAACGAACTAGGCAACGTTTTCGCTCCTAGGCGGAACCTTAAGGTATTGAAAATTAAAATCCTCCTTGAATCTCAATCTATTGATGAATACTGAATAAAAATTTGTTCAGTATTATTCAAGTTTATCGCAAATAGACAGACACACGTGTTGAGGGACTTTGTTATTCTATATGATAACTGTCCGACTCTAATCCGTCTACAGCGAAACGGGCCCTAAATATGTAAATGTAATTAAGTTATCAAACACATTACGCCATCTATCGGAGAGGGCAGAACAAAGTCTGTCTTGTAATGAGGTTACAATAGAAAACAAAGAACACAAAAAAATAGCATTATCATCAAACCATAAAGTTTTATATTGAATGATTTGGATTTAATATCTTTTTAAAATTAAATACTTTCAAAAATCTTATAGATGAATGATATGTAAAATTTAATTATAATAAAAATTTTAGATATAGTAAATAATACCTTCTGTATTCTTTAGCTAAATAGACAATACAAGAACATTCATTTAAAAAATAATTGATAGTTACGTCACAACTAAAACTAGACGAATTTTAACTCTATTGAATATGACATAAAGTTTATTTACACTTGCATTTATAGCTAACGTTCATTCAAATTTAGACTTTAATATTTCAGTAGTAAAGGCTGAGGTTACTTCTTTTAAATATAATGGTGTATGCAAAAGTCAACATTAAATATATCTGAATTAAAGTGTGGAAACATTTATATGAAAATTAATGCTAACATCAATTTCAACTTTATATTCATTGTAAGTAGAATTCCGTATCGAATAAAGTTTTTCTTAGATTCGGCTCACGCTCGACCTGAACGTTTTTTTCAAATTCGAAATGACGCAACTGTATGCTTAGTTGAAGGAAAATGGACGTTATCTTATAGCTATAAGTTTTAAATTTAATTTTACGGAAGTTGTTGTTCGTATTCTTGTGTGTCGTGACCATAAAATTAGATGTTCCTGTGTGCGTATATTAAAGGTTGCTCCGTTGAATGGAATACAGTTGCAACGATTATTGTATTTTCTTTTTTCAAAAATTATACTAATAATAACTAGTCTAGTTTTTAAATGTAAAATTTACGTCTTAATTTTACGCTTATGTAAAATAGCAGTATGAGTGAACCTTAAAAACTGATGTAATTTACACATTAATTTTAGGTTTCGCTACTTCATACTACTAAAATTGTTACTGTCAATAAATTTTTTTTTTTTTTTTTATTCATAAAGAACTCGTTCGTGATCATCATTTGTCTATGTAATAAAGACTATTATATCGATTTATTTTTGTTTTTAATGCTGTGTTATGTACTTTAATAAAACCTATATTCAGGTCAATACTGATATATAGGTAGAAACCCCATTGTCAATAGTCTATATTAGATGGTAAATAAAAAAATAAATTGAAAATTAAAAGAAAGTTGCAACCGTATTATAGTGAGGCGCATAAATATCAATGTACAATCGAGGTAATTTCTCTCCAAGCTTTAGTTAATTTCACGCGATTTTGCTTGTTATTTATTATTAAAATTTTGTTTTTATTATTGATTTACTAATTTTAATAGATGCAGATGTGCCACCCCTTCTAGTTATAAAACTTAATTGTTGGTTAATTCCATTACATTTTTATAATAATAAAATTATCATTAACGATTGAATAAATTAATAGAAATTTCATTTTTTGTACTTTACCATTAATCGCTTCAATTATTCATTGCATTCGGAAAAAACATTTATTCTTAATGTTTTAAAGATAAAACAAATTATAGGTGTCATTGGTATTAGTGCAAAATTTTCTTACATACTCGTAAGAGCTCTTTAAACAACGTTCCGAGTTTAATGAATAAATTTTGCTATTACCAGTGTAATGAATAGGCTTAGGCAACAAAAGTGTCTGCAATTTAGTAAACGCAACATTTTCCGATACCACATTAATAGACCAACCATCAAATCTGGTTTAAGAATCGTACAATTGCAATGTCATTGTAAAAACATTATCAAAACATCGTCATAGACAAATTGTAGTCAAGCCAACGCTCCTTATCAAAAGTAGGTTAATACAAAATAACGTTTGTACAAAGGTATAAAAGCAGGTAATAAGTGTTTAATATGAAAAAAGTTGTGATAAAAAATTCTATACGTCACAGTTGTGCTACCCGCCATATCTGTTCGGACGCAGCATGGTATGTAGTTGCCAATTTTATCGATATTTAAATTATTCTTTTTTTTTCTAAAGAGAAAATGGTTCAAAGACATTGTAACTGCCTGTGCCTGTGATTTCCGGCTGAGTAGAATAGACCACCATCAGTGATCACCAAGTGATACCAAGATGCCGTAAAAGGCGACTGAGATAAGTTGACGTCAAGCAGGCGGCTGGTCTTAGAATGACAGTTTAATTTTTTTCAATATTTTAAGTATCGTGAGAGGTTTTCGTATTTTTATACGGAAAAATTACTATATTGACGTATTACCAATTATGAGACACAAAACATAGGACTGAAGACACTAAATATAAAGGGATATAATCAGTCTAACCCGATATTTAAGAAATGAGCATAAACGGTTAACATGTACAAAAAATCTTACTGAACTTATTAGTCAATGAAGATTAGATGCATCGGCGTCTTGGTGCTCGAAATAAGAGATTCTGGATTTCTTTATCTTGATGAAAGTATTAAAACGACGTGCTTTAGTATTAAAGATTTTAGTATTAAGATTAAAGATTAACAAGTACGAAATTGTCTTTAAAAAAAACCTAGAATTCATAATATGTAACTTCCAATAAAATTATTTATATAAGCAATTCAAAAATAATATAATTCATATAAACTTAAAACATAGATTAATCTAAGAACGTATAAATCATTGTAATAAATAGAGGTAGTTACATACATTTATTGCGTTCTGAAGCCTTCATGGACGGTATTAATGTGTGAGCGAGATAGACGATTGTTTTTCAAACAGCAAAACCATAGAGCCGATGATGTAAAATTTTTTAAAGAAGGCAAATGTCGGTCAAATATAGCATATATTGCAACACTGATATTATAACACGCTGAATACGACTACTATTATAAATGCGAAAATTTGTGAGTATAGATGTATGTTTGTTACTCTTTCACGAAAAAAATATTGGACGGGTTTTGATGAAACTTTACAGTAACATAGGTTATTACATCGGAAAAACACATAGGTTACAGTTCGTAATATTTTCTGAGAGCTCTGCGTACGCGTAATATTGTTTGTCTTGAATAGTTCTTAATAAAAGTCCGTGACGGCATGTATCTACCTTTTATGCGGAAACCACTATGACGAAAATTGGGACCATAAATTTAATAAATTAGAAACAAAATAGAAACGAAACAAGATAGAAAACATAGATAAGGCTCTAGGATATTTCATCAAATACAATTTTCTTGAATAATATGTAGTAAGAAGTTTATTAAAAAATATGTATTCAAAAAATAATGTAACTTCTGAGAAACCACTCTCACAAGATGGATGTTGTATATGTAAACATATCTTAATTGTATTATCACTATAAGTTAAATAATTCTATTTCTTTTCAAAAAGCAAAAAAAAAAACTAGTTTTGTCTCAATTTTTCCCACAATATAATAACGACCTTAAGTTATGACAAAAGATTCATAATAAGTTAGTTTAAGATAACATAATTATCTTTTTTATACCTCTTTGATTATATTATGCACTAGCTAGACCGGCCGGCTTTGTTTTGGATCAGGCCGTCACTGTACTTAAAATGCTTCGAATTTCTCATCTCATTGAGAACTTCGGAACACATAGTACATAACAATATTTTTAAATAGAAATGCAATATTGTTTTTACAGTTATAAAGTTGAACTATAGAATACTTTCGTGTTTTGTGGACGTAAACATTAAATTCGTATTTTTTATGTGTTAATAATATGTAGATATAGTTAGTTTATTAAAAGTAAAAAAAAAGTAACAGCCTGTTACTATGCCCACTGCTGGGCTAAGGCCTCCTCTCTCCGTTTTTGGAGAGAAGGATTGGAGCTAAGACCTACCACGCTGCTCCAATGCGGATTGGTAGGTTACACATATCCCTAGAATTCTCTAGAGATATGCAGGTTTCCTCACGATGTTTTCCTTCACCGAAAAGCGTGTGATAAATTGCAATTATCAATTAGACACATAAGTTTTAATAGAAAAACCCATTGGTGCCTGCCCGGGTTTGAACCTATGTCGTCTCTAGAGAGTCGCACGGTCTCACCGCTAGGCTATCACAGCTTTAGTTTCTTTTATCACAAAGCTGTGATAGTTTATTAAACCACTATAAAACTGTTACGATTTGTTATATACCATCGTATGAGTTGTAGTCCACCGTAGAGTGTCAATTCTACGATTGTAAATGTATAATAATAAAAAAGAGTATTTCCAAAATAATTAAAAGAAACTAAAAATCATTTGCCTATAAATATAAATAAATAATGAATTAATGTAACAATGAAAATTGAATACATTAAAATATAAAAATCTTGTCAACTATATCAGTAACACTACAGGTATGATAATGAACTTTTATTCATTAAAAATGCAATACAGTTAAATAAATCTAAAGGTCATGAGACCAATATAAGATCGTTTTGTGACCAGCAATTCATGGCAGTAAAGACAGTTTTATCTGGCAAGACTACAAACAATACTCTTGAATGTTTCATTGAAATATTCCTTCGCTAATATATTTCATACGATTAAGCGATTGTTTATCAAGAATTAGTCAGATATAAGTGATATTTCTAAACAACAAAATCTTCCCGTGTTAAATGTTAATTGTTCAATTAAAAAAATAGTACTGTAATTCGACTCAACGATTTCCTGTTCCAGTGAAAAAATATCGGCGCATACTTGACGCTCTGTTCAGGGCTGTCGATGCGTTATTTTACTCAAAATACAATAAGGCGAACGAATATTAAAAAAACAAGCTATTGTATATATTCTAATAATACATATTTTTTTATAAATATGTAGTCTAGTGAAGAAAAATAATTTTATTTAATGATAACATCTTTCTCTCTTTCTCGCCAACCAATAGACGCCCATTATTTGATATAGGTCTCTTCCAACGACTTCCAAGCTACACGATGTTGTGCTGCCTGGATCTAGTGGCTACCCGCGATCTTTTTAAGGTCCTATATCCATCTTGTGGAGCTATCTGCCTAAACTACGTTTCTCGCGGGGCCGCCACTCTAGCACCTCGAGACCCCAAAGTCCATCGGTTCTTCGAGCTATGTGCCCCGTGTCGTTGTCACTTCAGTTTCGAGTCCCATAGAACTACGTCCGCTCATTTGTTCCTTCTAAGGATCTCCTCATTTCTGTTTATATCACGCAGAGATATACAGAGCATAGTTCTTTCTATAGCCCGTTGAGCGACTCTGATGAGGTCCATACATAGCGACAACAATAACATAATTTAAACGAAAAGAATATTCATGTTGAACCTGTGTCAATATAAAACATTTGTCTACATTTATGCTCGTAGAAGCAGCAAAAAAAATTAAATAAAATATTTAATTTAAATAACTGTGACAGCATTGTAACCGTGCAGTTGTGTAAATTACATGCAAGGGCAAGCTACTAGACGCATTTATTACTACATCACTTGAGTTCACGTTTAGCTTAAATTTAGTTAAACGGGAGGTTGGTGAAGAAAATGAGAATCCCACTGAGGCCGTAGTGAAAATATTAAGGAAAATATTCTTATTATGAATGTTGTCATTTTTTTACTTCTTATGCGTGATAGTCATAATTTTCTGACGTTTTTTTCAAATACCATAAGAATACTTCTAAATTAGTGATAAAAAATTAAAAGAGCATTAATCAGCTATTTCTAAAAACATAAAAATTGCGCGCAATAATTAACATATTTTGCTTATCATAAAAAATATAGACGACGACAGATAAAACATGTGAAAGAGAAAAGAAAATTGTTAACTCTTAGATATTAATAATCATTTATCTCTAAAAATGTATAACTATATGTTAAAATGGTAAGAAAACACAATTTCGTATGTCAACATACGCAACGAAAAGGTGCTATAAATATTTGGAATTTGCGACTAAAGTAAACACGAAGCTATTTTGTATTATCAATTGCTAATTTTCACTATACATAACTTTAAATTACTCAAAAGCCAGTATAGTTTTTACTAGCTTATACTATTAAATAGAGGAAGTAAAAAAAAATATTTAGGTTTACAATTTTACGTATGTTATTTAGAAATTCCCATTACCGTCAACCCTGTGCCCTCTGGTTTGCTTCGTTTGCTTGCTTTACTTAACACACTCTGCGAGAATAAAGGCATTGCTGAGAATAGCTACTGTAGTTCATAAATTAAATTAAGTATATGCATTTTTATAAACCGTGGTGCATTCGTCCGACATCCGGACGAATTGTCGAAGCGAATTGCTGAGAAAACGAAAATCGATAGGATTTTATTTGTATGAGAGGGATTATCAGAACAAGTTCCGTATGCTACTTTCCACTCGAGAATCTCATTGGTTGCTCAAAAGTAATAATAAATTTATTTTCCTATAATCCGCGATACAGTAAATAGAAAATATATATTGTGCTAAATGTATAGTGGACTATCAGTTTTTTTATACCCGTTACATGCAGGATTCGTAAAAACACATTCACAAACCTCCACCACTGCCACCACAATACACAAGCACTACACACGTTCACTATCACAAACTCAACAATCGTCTCGCCCCGCAACCGAAGCATCATCAGGAGATAGACTCCACGACAAAATCGCAAAACCAATGCGTTGCAATGGTTGCTCAATTCGAAATTTGTACATTCCTGAATAATTTCTATTACAACAAACCCATAAATGCTGGTTAGCATCTCCCAGTATTTGTATTAAAATAACGACAATTACCATTACTAATGATGTTGACTCGACAGTTACTAACTGATTAAAGTTTAGTTTTCTTTAATCAAAACCAACTTACACCCCTTACCACCTAGACCAGAGAGCATCTAATAGTCTAAAGGAGTAACAACGAAATTGACTTCCATTATTACAGCAACTGCAGAAACGCTGTATTTAAGGAAGAGTCATTTGTATCCACATACCAAGTTGTAATTGTCATTAACACTTATCTCAAAGTACCCGCCACTATCAATTCACTTTCTACCTCCTCCCATATCCTTCCAGAAAATAAAACGGTAAGTAAGTAAGTTGTATTTTAGGCCAAGAACAAAGCAATACAACAGAACTAACTACTTTGCTATAATCCGCACGGGTTAAGTGAATGCATGCAAAGCCAATGTGTATGAAGCAGGCAAAATCTACGCACCTTATACATGCAGGACCAGTCACCACATGCACCCCAAGGCGCAATTCACCAGCAACAACGCACACAAAAGCAGCACACACACCCACCACCACAATCTCGACGATCGTTTCGCCCCGAAACCGAAGCATCATCAGGAGGATAGGCTCCACGACAAAAATCGTACACGCCTTGGGGTGCATGTGGTGACTGGTCCTGCATGTATAAGGTGCGTAGATTTTGCCTGCTTCATACACATTGGCTTTGCATGCATTCACTTAACCCGTGCGGATTATAGCAAAGTAGTTCTGTTGTATTGCTTGTAATATGGAATTCCGCAAAGTAACGCCTGCTTCTATAAATCAGCCAAGAACAAAATTTGACTTTTCTTAATTAATATTCTTATAACTTTTAATATTGTTCAAGTACGCCTTAGGGAATTGAGAAGATAACTTTGTAAAGACCGCTCCACTTTGGTAGAAGCAGTTTTCATTTCCCTGAATAGGCATGTCAAGCAATTTAATAAAAAACATGCTAACGAATAAATTTAGCATTCAACAAAACACATATTATATTATTATATATATTATACATATGTAGACGGTTCCTTAAACAATTAATCACTAATATTTGATAAAGCTTTCAATATAATTAACAATAATTCAAAAGTCAGATGCGACATTATTCCGGTGGAGGGCGATAACATTTCGTAAGCGACGCGCGACGCCGGATTCCGGCCGGTGTACCGCGGCTGACACCTCTTGGTACTTAATAAATTTTAGATTTTAGCATTCGAAAGCAATAATGCTTAATAATAGTTTTTAAAACCGTGTCCTTTCTTCTTATACTTATACTTGAATTTGAAGAAATCGTGAACGTAATTCTGATTTGTTAGCGAAATTGTGCAAACTAGTGGTAAAATTGATTTTACACATTATTAAAGAATTCATAAAAGTGTATTTGTATAAAATATTACTTGTTTGAGTTTCGCGTTATATATGTCACCATCAGTCTCCTTTGGCGTTAATAAATTTTCAAATAATTTACAACTGGCTCAAATCCGAAAAATAATTATTATAAATATAATTTTCTAATAATTCTTACATGTAGTGACAATGAATTTTAAATGATTTCAGTATTTACACTACGCCAAGAGATTGTCAAAATATTGAAAACATTAAAACCTAAGTCTCTTTTAACCCCATAGGCGAAATAGTTCGGTGCAGCTTAAATCTACGTTCTAATTAATCTAGTTCACTCTGCATGAAACCGGTCCAAAAACGGCCAAGCCTTAGGTGAAAGCGATTTTATAATATCGAATGCTATCAGTATCAATCACGTTGCGCAAGAAAATCAAAATCCGCAATCAAAAGAATCCGCAAACTAGGTATCGCCACGCGTGCAGAATGTGGTACAGTAGTTACGAAATTTCTTAACTAAGAATGCTAAGTTATATAGCTTTTAAAGCAGTTTATCTCAAGTAGGAAAAGATAAAAGGATTCAATAACCATGTATGTTATTTATTGCAGTATAGAACTTAAGTTCTATCATCTAATCAGCTTAAGCTGATTTTCAGAACTATTCAGGAAATTCAAAATACTTTTTTCTTTAATTTTATAATTACTCTTCGATAACGTGAGTACATGGAACCTTATGAAGCATCATATATTTTAAAGTGTAATTTATATATTTTAAATGTTAAAACTTGAAAATTATTGTAATAATAAAGCAGTTTGTAACAAGTTTACTGACCAATACCAGACCATAAACCTTTGAGAACCAGGTTTTATTGCATTGCATTAATATTGTAAATAATTCTAAACAAATGTTTTACTCACCGCTTTCCGCTTATCGCTTGTTCCATACCCATCAATTCTATTATTAGTGGCTATCGAATCGATAAACTGACTTCAGTGTGTTATGATACAGTAACTACACAGAATTAATATTATAGTGGAAGATTTTTTAAACTATTTTATTAATCCTATTGCCGTCAGATTACATGTCACCAAAGCTGATTGTAACTGTACGCCTTTCTTTGTAGGACTTTGAAACCATTATGAAATAATGTAATATAGAAAAATTATATATATGACAAAGTTGTCATTCAGACCGAAGATTCGATAGAAGATTCATCATTTTAACTGAGTCCGGGTGAAGAACAGGTGAAAATAGGATAAATTTACAAACTTTTCTCCAACATCTTATAGGTCATAAGGGTCTAGTGTCTTTGGTTCTTTGATTCGAGTGAGTAACTGAAAGGCTTACGTTAATGTAGAGGTATTGGCTAGCAACTATGAATCAAGTCAGTTACAGAATGAGTGGTCGCATCGTGATGGAACGATTAAGTGTCTTACAGGCAAGCTATTAACTTAATTTCATTAGTAATAATCGGCAGTCCCATTTCATAATCTGTATCAAATTTAATTAAAACTTAAGGGGAAATTAATCCTAGTCTAACTCTTCAACTGGTATACCTTAATTATGCCCCACGCACGTTCCTAACCTACTCGTCTAATGGTCGATGGAGGTATAACAATTCCTTCCAGCAATTTAAAATTATAAATAATTACACTAAAATATAATGTGTACATGTTGTACACATTCGTACTCTTCAATAATAATAAATTGGTATTATATTTAAAGATCCCCGAATAACACCGAAGTATCCAACTAGTTCAGAATAAATACGGGACATAAAAAAGCTAAAAAACACGGTTTCCTAATCTTCAAATTCTATATAAACCAGCATTAATAAGTAAGGTACATAGAAAAACTTAATTGCGACTTTATTACTTGGGAATAGAGTCTTATTTATCTTGAGTCATATCGTACGATTTGGCGTTTCGACCCTTCTGTTCATTAAACGCTTGAAACTTCGTGAACACTTGGACACGTGGTATACTGCAACTACTTAGGTTTGATACTTTGTATCTTTATCAACAATTTTAGCATGTGAATCTTTCTTCTCTCTCATTTATAGTTAGATATGATAGACTCCTAAACTGAGTTCGGAATTTTAACTTTCAAATGATCCTCAGCATAAGCCTGCAGAACATATTTTGAGTATATTTTAGTCGCTTTTGAATTTTCCGTTTCTGTGTCATCATAAAAAATTGGAAATACCTAGATCTTTATGATACGCTTACATTAGTCAGAGCTACGATTATTTGTGCAAAATTAAAAGAGTCAAGATTACAAGACAGGTAAGCAGTTATTCTTAGTATGTATGCACAAAATAAATGGTTTTTTTGCGTTGTAAATATTGCGCGTTTTGCGAATAAGATATTTCCAGGTGACACAACTGCCAATGAATGTGATTTTTATGAACGCCTCAGGTATTATAAGATAAGCAATAAAATGTTTGAGACCTTTTTTGAATATAATATTTTTTACTTTTTTTAAATACTACATTGTTTCGACTTACTTATATTGAAGATATACCGCTAGTGTTAAATATTATTTTTTTTACATTTAACGGTTAGGTGTTGGTTTCTAAATGATTCAATTCAAACTCGATTTTGTGATAAATATCGAAAGCGGAAATAATCAAATGACATTTGTGTAAGTGTTTAGTACCGTATATTGGGTTCGCATATCGCTATACCGGAAATGGTATTTACAAGTCTTTAATAGCGAAAGTAAATTCCTAATATCACTATTTCATGTGAGTGGGGATTACCTTTAAATAGTGAGATTGCCATAGATCAAACATCTCGTTATAAACATTAACTCGTTAAATTTTTTTATAGCTTGGCTAGGTTAGACACACAGCACTGCAAAAAATACATGCTATATAACAGAGGCTGCGGGGTCTTTTTTTATGATATGCAAGTAGCCGCAATGGCAACTGTGTTTAAGGTGGTTGTGCGTTTTAAAGGGTTTCCCGTAGCGTTGTACCGCTTGAATGCTGTTGTTTCTAATAACTCGTTTTGATCGTCAGCCTTTCCATTCGTCTATATGATCATAATGAAATTTAAACTAAGCAAATTTTATGATCCATGTTAGTTTCCTGCAGTTGTTTTTATTTTTTTTTTAATTTTGGAGCAGCTTTTATATATTATAAGAATATAAGAAATACAGATTTAGAAAAATTATTGATTATTATTCGTTTTTGTTTCGGTATTATTGAATGTGACGTGATAATTTCGCACCTAAAATATTATCCTTAAACGATATATTTGACCTAGAGAATTCAACTTCGAAAACTACGATGAAAAGTCTAACATGTGGATAAATATCAAATAATGACGGACAACCCAAACATTTTAGACTATTACCGGGTAGCAGTATCATTGCAATCACCAGAATTGTGAGCACTTCACAAAGAAAAGTACGTGTTCTATGTCTAGTAACCGGCTGCAATTGCCGGTAGCGTCAACTAGCCTAGCGTCACAACGCTACTGGTCTCCAAACTGCACTGTCTAAGAAATTTCAAGTGAACGGGGCAATCTATCTTCGAAATAGCGAAGTTCAGCCTATTCTGCTGTTGACACTAGTAGGCATAAATATTAATGATTATAAAATTACCGAAAACAGGTAGTCACAATACTTGTCCTATTAGATCACAACAATTTGTCAAATTATTATGTATCAGCGATGTAATTCAAATTCAATGTATCGTTACTTTTAGGGGATTTGAAAATTTCACACTTTGGCTTAAGTAAGGATTCGGTGTCACAGTAGGTAATCACAACACAACATCTTCCAATACCTGTAATACTTCTGTGCTCTATAATTGAACATGTACATTCGTCACTTACTTATTCGTACAGTTGCTCTGTAGAGCTCAAAGTATACCATACCAATGATTAACAAAAAATGGGTTACAACTTGCAGGATATGCACATTGTATAATTGACTTTATTTTAATTAAAGACAACATAAATTCCTTTCTTATAACAATGTTGTAGTTGCTGTCGTATTATGTCGACAGTTTACTTAAAAGTGCTATCGTCATTTGTTTTAATGAGTCATTGTTTTTACATTGTCTTAGAATGACATGGGATGAAATGAAATTGATAATGCGCATATAACTTAAAAGATTTGTTCGGCATATGTGGAAGCGTCTAAATATCAGCGTTTGTCATTGGGATCACCAAAACGTTAATCATTTTGTGACGAATCTCTGTTTTATTGATCTATATTCAGCCGAAAATATTCCTGTCAATTAGTGTCATAATTCGTTTTCGATGAAAATTGACAAAAATCTATCAGAGTTATAGAGCTATGACGCGGTTGTACGGGCAAGAGAGAGAGAGAGAGACTTAGAGATTATGAATATGTCCGTTCAGCTGCGCAGCGATCTTATTCATAGTGTATTTTTAATACTGCTATATTAATCACAACTTTATAATCTAAATAATTTATGATCGAATTTTTAAAGATAAAATATAACTGTTTATAATACTTCACTACCTCAAATGTATTTCTAAGATAAGATTATTTTGTTATATTTAGAGTAACAAAGTATCAAAACTGTTCAGTTACTGTTTTGAACCGTTCTCATCTTTCACTGCTTTCGCCAGAGACGCACTACGTCACTCAATTATTACAATATTTATATTTAACTTCACTTTGTGATCCTTGATTGATTCATCAATTGATATTACTACAGTTTCTAATAAAAAACATCAATTCTTGGCTTATAAGGATTGACGAACTCTGATCCATTCAATTTCTGACGTTCTGTGTTGTGGTTTTCTGCTAAACTAGCAACTTCTGTCTTACTTGTAGCCCCGATTCTAGGTCTAGACTCACGGGAGTCTTCCTACTACACTGCTGTGCAATCTACAAATACGTTACAATTCAAAATTCAGCTGTAATCTTTAACGTAATCCCTAAAGTAAAATGCTCAATCACTTTTGTTTTAACTTAATGATATCACCGGTTAATCACCGTCATCATCAACTTAATTTAACAAGCATTTATAAAGCTTTATTTTAATAATAGTACAATCAAATAACTTTTATATTACTTTTATAAAAATGTACGGCATTATTTAGATAATTATTGATATCTACCTTAGATAGACTTGAGCACATATTTAAATTTATTATAAAAAAAGTTGAAATGGCTTATAACGGTCATGGTTTTAGTAAAATCATTGGCTATATCATAATGGTACAAAGTATTCTTATGTGGGGTTATTTTAAAGGTTTTATTAATTACTCTAATACAAATTATTATTCTATTATTATTAAGGATTTTATGCAATCATTGATTAAAATGTTAAATATGAATCAGGTTAAAAAAAGTTATAATAACGTTCAATTTCTTATACTCAATGCTGCAATATTTTAATAAAAGCACTGATTGCAAAAACTCGTACCTCTTCACTTATTTACGTCACTAGGTTCCACCTCTGTGAGTCCACATCCATTTATAATTAGATAAGAGCATAATTTATAAGCTATTAATAAATTATTTAAAGCTTGTCACTGCTTAAAACAAATATAATAGAAAATTACTTTAAAGTTTCTCAATTTATAGCTTATGATGATATGTAAAAGCATCCTAGTTAGGTCATTTAATGTATGAGAAAGAAATTAAGTTTGTGATTTATTTCTTAAAGCTATTTTAAACACTTGAAATTGAGAGCTACAATGTGTATAACATAGTGTATTTAATTATTCGACAGTTTTGAAAGTTAATTGATTTCCCGGTGGTATTACAAATGTATAGTGTTACATTATCAAAGCATAATGTAAAATGAAACTAGTTTCTCGCGGCCTGCCTTCGCCACGTATTTCATTATGCGACACGTCACAGTAATTGTTTACAATTAAAGTAATAATATAAAAATATTACTTGATAGCTGTGATAGCCCAGCGGTGACACCGTGCGACTCTTTCGAGGGGAACACGAGTTAAAACCCGGGCGGGCACCAATGAGTTTTTCTATTAAAACTCATGTGTCTAATTGATAATTGCAATTTATCACACGCTTTTCGGTGAAGGAAACGGAAGGAACATCGTGGGGAAATCTGCAAATCCCTTGAGAATTCTGGAGATATGTGTAACCTACCAATCCGCATCGAAGCAGCGTGGTAGGTCTTAGCTCCAACCCTTCTCTCCAGAAACGAAGGAGGAGGCCTATTCCCAGCAGTGGGATTGTATCAGGCCGCTACTTTACTTTTTTTATTACTTGACAAGTAATATTACCATGTCGTTATTGAATTTTGTTTTGACAGCTGTTTGTGGTCAATTAATTATTCATTTTTCGTTATATATTTTGTAATTTACACTTAATGAACTGTGACTTTGTAATGTAGTACAATGGGACTTCGTCAGAGTTGGAAGGTATTTAGAATGATATAAATTTAATGATTTCAAAGTAATGAAAAAAAGCGTATTTATCACGATATTTTTATATTATTTACTGGGCTATTTAAATAAAATTCAATAAAATTTATTAAATATTATTGCAATAGCTTTATTAAAAACTAAAGGACATTGCACGTTTCAAGTCTCAATTTGATTTAGTATTTGGTCAAAGTTAAGTGTGATGTTGTAAGAATTTTGCAAAATTCAACAATAAAATTACAAAGAATTATTATTACATCCATATGAACTTAACCATAAACTTTCGAAAGCAAAACTTGTATTTTATTTAAAAATTATAAAATCTTAATTTGGGTGATATACAGTAGAAGAATGGAGGATCGCTTTAACTATTATCACTCGATATGTGTGACAGAAAGACTTCGTCTTAACCAGCGAAGATATTGTGTGTACATTATACACAATATCCTAGCCATATACCAGTATTATTAATAAATAATTAATAATTAATAATAGAAAATTCATAATTAATAATTTAAATTAATAATTGAAAGGCGTAAATACAAATACTAAAATATTAGTATTTGTATTTACGCCACCTTTCAATTATTAATAAAATTTAATATATTAATAATTTATTACTATAATCATTAAATAAAAATGTCGTTTAGCTCCGTCCCTGCGTCCCCCGCCCCGCTACCCGCGACGCCATTTTGCGTTATTGAGAATTTATGTCGCTAAAGTCGCGTCCACATGAATATTTTTATAATGCTACATGAAAGATATAAGATAAGATATAAAAGTACATAAACAATACATACATAAAAATAATATAAAGTAGGCTTGACAACATATTTAAAAAAAAGTAAAGTAACAGCCTGTTACTATGCCCACTGCTGGGCTAAGGCCTCCTCTCTCCGTTTTTGGAGAGAAGGATTGGAGCTAAGACCTACCACGCTGCTCCAAAGCGGATTGGTAGGTTACACATATCCCTAGAATTCTCTAGAGATATGCAGGTTTCCTCACGATGTTTTCCTTCACCGAAAAGCGTGTGATAAATTGCAATTATCAATTAGACACATAAGTTTTAATAGAAAAACCCATTGGTGCCTGCCCGGGTTTGAACCTATGTCGTCTCTAGAGAGTCGCACGGTCTCACCGCTAGGCTATCACAGCTTCGACAACATATTTAATTATGACAAAACTGTATAGAGTCTTGATATTTGAATCGTTAATATCAAATAAAATTATGCATATATATTATTTATGTTTGTTGGTATATTTTATTTATATTAGTAAAATAAATAACAATAATAATAATAAAAATGTTCATGCTCTTGATTTTAATTATAAATTCTCTGTGATTTCTGTAACGAAAACAAATAATTTTCATTTACATATATTTACATATATTGACAGCTTAGATCTCTTTTTCTCAGATATAATGATTTGCAAATGAAAAACCTTAGAAAAAGTAGAAATGTCCGATATAATTGATTCGGAATTTTAATGTATGGAGCAGTTGCCCAATAATAAAATTTAACTATTTTATCAGATTTTTATTGTTAAATAATTATTTTTTGTATTAATTATCTTTAAAAAAAGACTTCAAATGTTTTGACCACCTTGTATTAATTCCAAAGCAGGCGCTCTTTAAATAGTTAAGTGTTAAGTGTCTTAAATTGACAATTTTATTTAGTTCTTAAGGCGTCGTTAAAAATTCATGTCTCTACAATTCAGTGCATTAGTATTAACCTTTTTATTGTTGAAGGTTAGATGATATGTTTATATTAAATAATACCAACTGTAGGAATACCTACATTATCACTTGATTCTTAAGAATAATTATTTTTAACCTAAACTTGAACCTCAAAATTTAAAATAGTTTTCCAGATCCATTAATAAAAACGAACTGTCGACATCGACCTAACTATTTAAAATTTCGCAAGCGCTTCAATCATGAGAAAGCGTAACATCAAAAAAATCCCACGTTCAAACTATAATTAATTACGGGCCAAATTATTTGATGCATAAAACAAATATATAAAATTATGTTAATGTATTCGTTAGTCAACGATGGTCGTTAGGATCCGGTTACATAGCCATCTTGAGCACTTTACCAACCGGCGAAAGGGAAATTGCGCGTATTTTGTTTTTAATCTAACAGTTTTAATGCAATATACATCGAGAAAATTGAAAACAACTTCAAAGATTCTCTTTAAGAAGTTATTATTAGATAAAATTTTTATGATTATTTTATAATTTTCCATCGTGCTTCAATTATATTATTTGTGAATAAGTTATGAAATTGATATCCATATTTATATAAACATAGCGCATAAATAACGATTCAATTTTTATTCATTATTTATACGTTTATTTCTCTCGAGATATTGCAAGTTTATTGTCTGTATTTTAGATAAACCAAAGAACAACTACTCTTTTGTTACAAAAACTATGCGAATTATGCCTTAAATACCTTAATTAACTAAATATTGATTTTTTTCCTACAAAAATTTCGATTCTTGCCTCAGTTTTACGGTATAATAATTTCGGTTTATATAAAAGTTTAAGTATATAATAATTTTGGCTGATGTACGTATGTACATATGTGCATACATATGTACATACGTACATACATATGTACGTATTTGTAACCAAATTAAAATAAAATTGACAATAATATAATTTATTTTAACATAGCGGTTCATTGGACGTCCGATAATATTTAATTATATTATTGTTAGTAAATACATTACATTACATACAAGTGGCGACAGGTCTCAGGGACAGTATGTGAACCCCGAATGCCCCTTAAACTTAAAGGGAAAATCTATAAATCGGTCATAAGACCTGTCGTAATGTATGGATCAGAATGTTGGGCAATGAAAAAGATGGATGAAAGAAGAGTGCATGCAAATGAGATGAGAATGTTAAGATGGATGTGTGGTGTGACAAGATTGGATAAAATAAGAAATGAGTATATAAGGGGAAGTATGAAAGTTGCGCCCATTGTAGAAAAGATGAGAGGTGCAAGATTGGGATGGTATGGACATGTAATGAGGAGGGATGAAAATCATGTGACTAAACGAGTGTTGGATATGAATGTGGATGGATATGTGACTAGAGAGAGGCCTAAAAAGAGATGGTTGGAATGTGTGAAATACGACATGCATATAAAAGGAGTAGCGCCAGAGTTGACGAATGATAGAAGAGAATGGAAGAGGAAAACATGTTGTACCGACCCCACTTAGAGTGGGATAAGGGTAGGAGAAAGAAAAATTGTTAGTAAATACATTTATATACAAATACAATTATTCATACAAGTATCAAACAAGTTTCTTTAAAGTGAAGCTCGGTAGCAAACAGCTGGTACACAATAAAAAATGTTCTTGCCTCCATTCTGTATGCCGCCCTTGTTCAGGGTTGTTGCACCGAATAGATCGCTCGCTATCAATTCCGATTGAGCGTGTGTGCGTACGGCTACGTACAGGTTGCTCTTAAATATTAAATATTTAAATAAGAAAGTAAGAAAGAAAAATATTTTACCCATAGTTAAACATAGCTGTTTAATTAGGTAAGAAATTGTATAATCTGAGATGAGTAAATTTTTAATGCTACTAAATACAAATCATACGCTTTCTTCGGTCCTATATTAAAAAAAACAAATACGCTCGCGCACACACACACACTCACATATCGCCCTATGCGAAAAACAAAGTTAAATGTATATATAAGATATAACACCTGTAACTTTATTCTTCGGATGGGGCGTAATATCCCTGCACAACTTACAGGAAATTATAACGATCTGTCGCATATTTATTAAGCTACACAAACAGAGACACAATATGGCTTTTCCAAAGGATTATTATTATTATTTACTAGCGCATGTGACAAGCACCAATTTTTTGCAATACAAATTTAAAATTAGTTTCAGAGATTTTCGTAAATGATTGGGACACGGGATTATTATACAAGATATTTTTTTAAAAACAGAATCAACCTGTATAGTTAGTTACCTTGTTTGAGGCAAAACACAAATACGATGCTTAAATATATTATATGTGTAAAATATTTGTGTGAGCATGAATTATTCATATATATAAAATATATATTAAATAGTTAAATATAAATATTGAGACTAATTTTATTTATATTTGAACCATGTTAATTTTTGTTATTAACTATTTGTCACTCATGGTTTTTTTAGTGCCTATGGAAAATACTTTTTCTTCTTTTCTTCCGCGTAAAGTAATGTCACAGGATCATAATGTTAATATCACCTGATTTTTGGAGTCATCGGTTCCGTAGGATGTAATTGCAAATTGGATGCAAGTGGCAGATTGAAGGACTTACTACAATTATATCAAGTGTTTTACAGAATGTATGTTTTACCGTTTAAAAATAAAATAAATAGTGCTTTATTAACATCTGACTAATCTTATAGATTCAAAGGTACATGTCCATTTGATTGAATCCTATTAATTAGTTTATGAGCATGGATGGATGTTTGTTACTCTTTCACGAAAAAACTATTGGACGGATTTGGATGAAACCTTACAGTAATATAGGTAATAAATTGGAATAACAGATAGGCTACAAGTTCTAATGATTTTATTTAATAAAACGATACATGTCAATAAAGTCGGAAAATGTCTGGTCTCTGAGAGCAATCTTGGCTTACGCTGCCTAAACCATTGGAGTTACACGAAGATGATGTACCGTAGTATTGTTTGTCTTGAATAGTTCTAATTAAAAGTTCGCGACAGCATATATCTATCGTTTATGTGGAAACCACTGCCCAAAATTGTGAATCATAAATTTAATTAATTTAGATACTATTTTACAATGTCAATTTTAGTATATTTATCAAACTCTTATAAAAATCAATACATTTGTCGCTTTCAGTATTTCATGTAGATAAACTTTGTCTTTCAAACCAAGTAATTTGGCCGAATAGTCATAAAGTTATCACGATATTATTGACTTGAATGGAGCGCCATAGAGTGCCTTATGCGCGGCGAGAAAACATTGTATGGAATCCGTTAGTTTTAGAGTTAGACATCTGAAATTTTGGATGTACAAAGAATTATATAAAAATTATTTTTAATATTAAGTAAAAAAAATATATATTTAAATTTAAAATGATCTGTCACCAAACTTAATGTGGCAGACCAAATTCCACGCGAGCGAAGCCGTGGGCAAAAGCTAGTATTATAATTATTGTATAAAAACGGGCTATACTCACGTTTCTATCGGGTGAGCCCGAATAGTCTCGAGCTCATACCTTATTCATGAGCTCTTTATGCGGCGTTATCGTGATTGGATACCACTCACTATTAATTCTAAAAGAAATATGAATTTCATTGAATTCCCCAAAGTAATGTCTACTATTATAATTTAGCTCATAAAAAGTAACAAACGTACAAACAAATGTTAATTTCTTATAGCGAATAGATGTTATTACTTTTCTACGTTCGCACACTACCACACAAATTGGTTGACTTATTCTGGAAACTAACGGGCTCTGTATATTTAAATCATTCATTGTGTACTATCTCTGTAACGAATATCTCATAAAATCAATTCAATTGGTCATCAATAATATTTTTGTGCTGTTATTGCGAATCTGTGGTAGTAGCATTCATTTTCTTTAATTTTTGCGAAGTAGTTCCCTACTAGTTTTCATTTTACAATCGCTAAATACCCCAATCATTCATGATTAAAAACGTGTTTTATCTTTTTAGTTTTGTCTACATTCTTAGATAAATAAAATTAGTATTTAGGTCAACCAATATAATTTAATCGTCCGCAATCTTTATGTAAGTAAGTAATGTGTATCATTCCGCGAAAAGTTGCACTTTGAGGAAAGTCATAGGCCTCCATACTCCTTATTGTATGTCTCTGCTATGGATTATTTTGAGACTGATGATGGCTGTGTATCTTTTAAATTTAATTTACATTGACATGCAAATTATAAGAAATATATATATGTAACGATTTTAAAATGATATTGCTGCTTCGGAATAATGCTTCAAGGTAGGTGGTTACTTATTTGAAAGCAATTTTAGTTCGCCCCTTCGGTTAGAATGGCTCAGGGACGGACTCGCAAAATTTTATATTTTATTATTTGATTTCATTTTTCATTTCATTAACATTTTTATTCATTGATTATATTATCAAAACGTTACGTTGCACAATTCCATGACATGAGGAAGGTTAGGAAAATTTACTCATTTATTAGAGAAAAATGGTTTATAATTAAGTCTATAACTAAGAGTGTAATATAATGTTACTATAACTTTTAACAATCAAAACACAAGCAACGTACGTAATATTGGAGTTTGAAAGGTTGAAGTTTTTAACACCTATAGCGATAATTATAGAATAGAAGCTTAATCCTTCTTTCCAAAGAAAATCGAGGATCCTGGCCGGGATAATAACAATATTTAAAATTGTTGTAAAAAATGTTATTCTGCGATGAATAAAATTTAATATACCGTCGAGTCCGGCCCCGTGCCACCCCGCCCGACTCGTCTCCCCGCGTGCACGAATCGACCGGATTTATTTCCTAATTATTTCTTAACATAAAACGTGGTAGAATTGTTTACATAACGTTTAAACTTAAAAATAAATAAAATTAATGAAAAGTGAATTGAATCAATAACACAGTTATTCCCTGACTGTCTTAAGTGGCGACCACAGAAACAAAGCGAGGCAATATATTCAATTATTAATCATATTGACTTTATCTTTGACGATTCAAAAGTGCTTGAAAGGGCTTATTTATTATTTAATTAAATTTAACTACTGCTATAATTTCACACAAACACTATACAAAATGCATAGGAAGATCTCCCCTAATACACTTCGTTAGTCTGATCTTTTCAGATGTTGGTTATATCATGTAGTAGCAGATTTCAGTCGAACAAATTGTATTATAGGGACGACCGCTTGATTTACACAAATTGTGTGAGACACAAATAAAAATCTAATAAAAAAAACTGATTAGGCGTTATTTAGTACCCATTGGCTAAATCTAAAGATTGTCTGAACACTTCTTTAAAATCGGTTCACCCGTTTCGGACTCTATCATCGGTTCATATTCTTAAATAATGAATTATAATAATTTCCTTTTCAGGATGAAGTCTTAGCCATCAACGATAAGGTAGTACTTCGCGCTGAAGACCTTCTGAGCTGGGTTTGTTCGGGGTCTGGTTGGAGATGGGGCTTACGGGCAGTTTGGCGAGGCGCCTGCGCCCCTCCTTCCGACACTCAACTGACAGCACCTCTGCATCACACCAAGCTGGACTTCAGCGACGTGGAAAAAGAAAAAAGTGCTATATGTGAGTGTTCTCCGTCCTTTAATTATATCCGGCAACCGGTACGGGTTACTTTTGCGTCCTCCTTTTGGAGGCGTTTGGTAAGCGCGGTTACGGTACCATATCCATCTTATAATAGCTTTACGGGTTGAGTGTTAAATACAATATCAATTCTAATGCATTTTCTAAACATAATTATTATTAAGCATTTCTAGCTGTCATAACCCAGTAGTATGACGGTACGACGCTTTTGAGGGGTCACAAGTTTAAGTCCCGGGTAGACACCAATGAGTTTTCTTTTCAAAATTAATTTATAATTGCAATTTATCACATGCTTTTCGGAGGTAGGTACGGTAGAGGAAAACATCGTGAGGAAACCTGCATATCTCTAGATAACCGTTTACACTCATTGATGTCATGTACGAGTAACTTGTATTAATCTTTTGGCCTTTATGGTTTACCATCGCCATTTTCGCTACATAGTCCGTTTATAAGCTTTTCACGTTCTCATTTTCTTCGTCCTCATCTCTTCGTTCCTAGCGGTGGATGTGGAAGACCCTGGGGTGGTGGTATTCTCGTATCCACGGTACTGTCGTTACCGTGCACTGCTGGCGAGACTTGAAGGCATCCAGGCAGACTGGCTGAGGGATTCTCTCGTGGCGGCTTTGGGAGGCTACGCAGCCCCAACGAAAAACACTAGAATATTATATTGCAAGGTATTTTTATTTATCATAAAGTTGTGTATTGTTTCTTGTTTTTTTAATACAACATTATTAAAAATTGTAAATTTTAAATTGCATTTACAGAGATAGGCTATAGTCAAGTCTTATTTTATTAGATGAGCCCGACTAGTTTTAAGCCCATACGGGGCTCTTATGAGCTCTTTATGCGGTGTTATCGCGCTAGTTGGGGTCATCCGTTAAAATAAGACGTGAGTATAGCCGGTCTCTGTACATTAAATATGCATCGATGCAGTACAGTAATGACACATCAAACCTCATTTAATGTCTTAATGCTGATCGATGATATCGATAAAGAACTCTTAAGTTACTGACGCCACTGACCTAAAATGAGCTGTTTATTTTCCGTATGATGATATTAAAAAAAATAAAAGAAATATTCACGAGGAGGAGCACTATCAGGCTTAAACAAACTTTGTCCGCTTCCTGTGATATTTCAAGGAATTCAGCCCAGGCGGAATCAATGCAACTACAAAAAAAAAATGGAATTTTATTACACGAACGAACCCACACTTACTCACAAGACGATTAAAGACTGAGTCGAATTAGCGGCCCGTATATTATTTACAAAACGTAAAAATATCTCCAAAGAAGTCTAAAGTCTCGAATAATGTAGCGATTTTGGTTCAAGGATACCTTTGAATACCCTGAGCTTGAGGGCCACGAGTTCGTGTGCAACCATCTTGCACCCAAACTAAAGGGGAGGCCTCGAGGCCGAAGAAGGAGGGCGGCGAGGTCCAGGTCGAGGTCTCCGGACCGGTCGCCGGACTCCCGCTCGAGCGACAGCGACTCCAGGAACACGCCGGACACCAAGGTGAGTGCCACCATTGGCAGTGGGCTCGATTACCACCTTTGACCAACATTTAAAAAACACGATTAGCCTTTTATTTCAGTCTGGATTTATTTAAATAAATATATAGGACACTTCACACATGGTGGTCAATCCCCAAAGTAATTAACTTAATACTTGTGTTAAGGGTGACGGACAAATATACTACATATATAATTTTAAATACATACAAATATACAGCCAGGCTCGAAGAACCAACAAATTTTTTATAGAAAATGTTGGCCCTCGGCGGGAATCGAACCCGTGACCCGCGGAGCTGAAGGCAGGGTCACTACCCAGTCAATTTTATGTTTAAGTCAAGTTGTTTGAGTATGTATTTAAATTACATATGTATATATTAACTAATTCTCTGTCACCCATAACACAAGTTTTAAATTATTTACTTTGGGAACGGAGAACGGTGTCTATAATTGTCCCATATATTTAGTATTATTTATTTAGGTAGCTATTTAATCAAAATTATACATTAACCAGTTATCTGTCACTAACACAAGTATGAAATTAATTTAGGGATAGACGACCGTGTGTTTAAAAGACTCAAACTCATATTTATTAACATGTTGCGTTCCAGACTTCAAGACGACTCTCCCTCCGTAGCGGGCCCGAAAAGCAAAGCGAAGAAGAAGAGGAAATAGAGAAGAAGGCAGAAGAGTTAGCGAAAGACGAAGCGTTCCTGCGTCAGCTGAAGGACTTCTTCAAGGGTCTACCGTCCTGCGAGTCGCTCAAGATATCCCATAGCGTTAAAAACGGTGAGCTATTCGACTTCCAGCTTTATATCAATCGTGTTACGTCCTAATATTGGAGAAAGGTCTGTTATATACATCGTTAGTAATATAAAAAAATACACAAAATAATATTCTTTTTTTACAAGCACTTTCGAATAGTCAAAAGTCTTATTGAAAATAAATAGCAAGGAACTAGGCGGTCACTTTAAAAAATATATATATTACGTAACAATTATGCTGAATTAAAATTTTACGATTTGTCGTATCCGGCCGAGTAGAATAAACCACCCTTATTTCATACCGAGGTGTCGTAAGAGGCGACTAAAGGTAAAGGTATCCGGTTGAGTAGAATAGACCACCCTCTTGCCTCCGAGGGGTCGTAAAATACGACTAAGGTAAGTTAAAGTCAGGCAGGCGGCCGGTCGTAAATATGTAGCAAAATAATGTGAAAAGTTTTTAATATGTTGTGCCGACCCCACTTAAGAGTGGTATAAGGACAGGACGATGATGATAATGCGCTGCATTAAATAAATAAATATATGAGACACTTACACACGCAGTCGTCAGTCCTCAAAGTAAGTAACTTAATACTTGTGTTATGGGTGAGAGACAACTGGTAAATATACTACATATATAATTTTAAATACAAACTTAAATACAAATATACACCCAGACTCGAAGAACCAACAAATTGTTTTATAGAAAATGTTGACCCTCGGCGGGAATCGAACCCGTGACCCGCGGAGCTGAAGGCATGGTCACTGCCCACTGCGCCAACGGGCCAATTAAAACTTTATCTAGGGCGTAGATGGCCTAAAAACTTTTTCACTTTTTCAGAACATATTATCGAATTCACCGGAGTGCTACTAAAAGTCTATATCGACTGTGAATTGGCAAATTGTCCTATCTAATTTTTGTCAACTTTTCAGGAAGACGAAAAAACGTGATTATTAATAAATTCGAATTAATTTTTATGTAATAAAAAGCCAGTTGACTTGAAATATGTTTATTTATATACAAATTTTCTAGTAGATAATACATGTTGATACGGTAAATGATTGGCAGTAGTACCTAATGCCGTTAAAAAGTGATTTGCCTTAAAATTGAGGACATATTGCCGGTTCACAGTCGATATGTGTTTAGTTTTTGAATTGCGTTATTTGTGACAGTGTCATTGCGGTGTTTATACGTGTCGGTGATATCTTCGGGGGGCTATGAAGCGGCGTGTCGCACTGAGTTTTGGCGGCGAAATTACGCAGAAAAAGCGGCCCGAATGCGCCGGTTGTATGAGAGGTAAGTTCCGAAAAAGTCTTATGAAAAAGAATCTCAAAAATATGCTCTATTTCGCTGTTAATATAGATAACTGCAGGTCAGTCCGCAGAAATAAATCATAGAGTTCAAATTAGAGTGATCCTTTTAATTTATATCATTTTGATATGTATTTGTATGTATAAAAACCCACCTAAAACCTAACATCCCATATAAGTAAAAAAATAGATAAACTTAAGATGATAGTTAATATTCCCGTGATATGGAAAAAGCTACCTTATAATTTGACTACTAAATTCCTGAAGCCATTAATATTAAAACTGAAATATGTTATTATTATTCCCGCAGATATCTTCTTCAACTTGAAAACCACCAAAGATGGGACAGGAGATGCTGCCCCAAGCTTCCGAACGGAAAGTTCATAGAACCAAAGACAATAGACACAATTGAAGTCGCAGATTCCCCCGTCCGAGACATAGACATTAAGCCCAGTCTCCCAGAAAAAAGGCTGCGGACGCCGTCACCCAGAAAGCACGAGAAGCTAATTCTGGACAACGAAACCGGGGAACTGCTTAAAGAGGAGATGAACATCACGTCGAAACCAGCCGAGGAGTTAAACAGAGAATTCCTTGAATCCCTGCCTCCGAAAGAGGAAGATAAGCCAGTAAAGATCTTCGTGAAGCCCGTCGAAAAACTGATTGGGCCCAGCATGGATGAGAATATGGTGAAGATAATTGAAGAGAAAACAGCTCTCATATCTGAGTTGAATAAGAAGAAAATTATGGACTCTAGCAAAAATATAGATAGTTGTCAATTAAGCGATGGGAATACGCGCTTCTTGAGCGAACTGGCGCAGAAATTGCATTTAGGTAAGTTTCTATTGTAAGTAAAAACAAATAAGGCATTAGATTAAGAAGACCTTTGTCATCATCGTCCTCCTGCCCTGATCTCACTCTAAGTGGGGTCGGCAAAACATGTTACAATCATGTTGTCACATGATTTGGCTACGTATTTTACGACCGGCTGCCTGCCCGACTTCAATTTACCTCGATAAGAAATGAAGGTGGTCTATTCTACTCAGCTGGATACCACACGGTGGGCCGACTTACCTCAGTCGCCTTTTACGACACCTCGGTAAGGAATGAGGGTGATCTATTCTATTCAACCGGATACCACACGGTGGGTCGACTTACCTTATTCGCCTTTTACGACACCTCGATAAGGAATGACGGTGGTCTATTCTATTCAGCCAGATACCACACGATGGTCGACTTACCTTAGTCGCGTTTTACAACACCTCGGTAAGGAATGAGGGTGGTATATTCTATTCAGCCGGCATTTATGTATGGCCTTAACGATGTATAAAGAAATAAAAAACATAAAAATAAAATTAAAACGTAAAGTTAATAAAACAAAAACAACATATATTAAAAATAAGAAACAAGGTACTAATGTTATATATGTAGGTAGGTTAAGTAACAGTTATGTTATGTCAGTCTCGCATTAAACGCATGAACGATACGCCGTCCTTACAAATAACGGATGGATTGACATGAACGATGAAAAAAATGTACCGGCGAATCCAGACAAAAATCCAGTAGCAAAAATAACGTTGAATTCGTAAGAAAAAAATCTGCTGGCTTCTCTAGTTAAGTATTACTCTACGAATAAAGTATTCATTGTTCTGATTGTTCCTGTCAATTCAAATTCAAAATATTCTTTATTCAAGTAAACTTGTTAACAAGTGCTTTTGGATCGCCAACATCTACTGCTGGTTCGGAAAGCTGTTCCTACCGAGAAGAACCAGCAAGAAACTCGGCGGTTTCTCTTTTCCAACAATAATTCTTATTATTAGTTATATATATTTATTAACGTTTTGTACAGGGTCGAAGAGTAGCTATATCCAAGCATTCTTATCGTCTAAGTCATCCTCAGTAGGCTTTCTGTATTAGCGTTTTTTAATAGTGTTTTTAATCTGGTGTTATGATAAAGTTAAAGTAAATTACGGAATTTTATTATAGAATATTATACCCAAACTCACAAACGAATTATGTACTTTTGCAAGGCGCAAAGCAGGAACCGCAAGCTTATGTCGGTTCCTACTTTGTCTATTATATACGTCGCCAATCTTTTTATAATTATGTATATTGTTATGTACAAAAATTAAATTGCTAAAATATACTGTGAAGCCAATGTAAGTATACCTGTTTCCTTGAATTTCTCTCGTAGGGAATTGCGCGAATTGAAATTGTAAATGCCACGCATGGCTCTTTCTTTGTAATACACAAATGTTTCAATGCATTTACTCCATAACAATATTCCATAAGGCAAAATAAACAAGTTTTGCTGTTTCAACGTCTGTCAACCGTCTTATCTTTCGGACAGCGTATGCCGCTGAACTGAGTTTCCCAGCGAGAGTTGTTATGTGTGTGCTCTATTGGAGTTTAGAATCCAAGGTCACTACCAAAAATACAGTTATTTCTTCTGTTTTTATTGGTACATTATTTATGAAGAGCTTATTCGCTATTTTAGCAGCTACATTCAAATAGGAAATACTATTTACAATAGAATTAGCGGAGTTTTTCAACGCTGCAATGGTTTGGCTAATTTTATCTCACTCATACCACCCCACATTACAATCATCCTTGTTCAGGTAACGCCGATACTAGGTTCCTGCAGCAGTTGTCCCAGAGCCCATGCACGGACAGCCTCACTAGTCTGTCTTCGCTTGGGGACAAATACACCAATGGGCATGCCAATGGCACCAATATTGGCGACCAGGTAAATAGCTTTAAATTTTAAAAAGTGAATACACTGCATTATATTCTTTATTTCACGTTATAACGTGAAAATTTAAAATAGCAAGTTGATAACAGTTTTTCAAGGCATCTTGATTTTTTTATCAAAATATATAAAGCATTTGTTAAAGATTATTTCAAAAGACAGTAGAAAGACAAAAGACAGTCATGAGTTCGATTCCCACCGAAGACCAACACTTTCTATAAAAAAAATTGTTGGTTGTTTGGTTATTTGTTGTATATTTATATTTAAGTATGTATTTAAAATAAAATATGTAGTATATTTACCAGTTGCCCGTCACCCACAACACAAGTATTACCGTGTGTGTAAATGTCCCATATATATACTTATACATAAAAAAAAAAATATATATATACTGATATCACGGATACTTCAGTGAATAAATAATTTGCATAATTTATAGAATTAGGCGTTACTTTGCGGAGATCCATAATACAAAAGTAATAATAAAATTATTTTGCTATAATCCGCGATACAGTAAATAGAAAATATATATAGTGCTAAATGTATAGTGGACTATACGTTTTTTCATACCCGTTACATGCAGGATTCGTAAAAAACGTATGCACAAACCTCCACCACTTCCACCACAATACACAAGCACTACACAGGTTCACTATCACAAACTCAACAATCGTTTCGCTCCTGATGATGCTTCGGTTGCGGGGCTTTTTTAAATAATTTGCGTTTGATTATTACATGTTTTGATATTAATACAACAATGTTTCTCCAGCAGAAGCGCCCAGTCGGCCGCAGCTCTTTACGCGCAGTGCGTGTCAAGCCCACTAGGCCAATGACCGCGAGGAACACGCGTGAGTGTCACCACAATATAATAGTAATTCAATGCCAAAAGAACCTTAAAGTTAAAAAAAAGTACCTTAAACTTCTCTGATACACTGCTGTATCAACTCAGATACATCTCCTAAATAATCAATAAATGGCGGTGTTTATATAAATGCGACGTGATGACTAAGAACATTACTAATCATAAATAATACACCAGATAGGATAGGTACTACACAAAAAGTACCTTAAACTGAGTAGTTTAAGGTACTTTTTGTGTAGTACCTATTTTTGTAAAGTACTCTCCCCCTCTTATGCGTGTGTGATTAGGCATACCTAGATAAGTATGAGTCTTTTATCGTCCCTCTCTTTTTATTTGTTGCACACTCGCTCTCGCATATTTGCCTATGGCTTCTGACTCTCTGTATAATAACTGGTTGCACATGTTGCCGTAACCTGAAATTCGAGTACCGCCATCTAGTTGCATACAATTTTAAATACTTTTACGTCTGCAGCGCCGGTTCCACCACCCCGTTCAGACTCGGCGTCTTCGTCACCACCAATGAGCGCCGCTACCACCACTACCGCGCCCACCATCACCAACTTTGGCATCCACCATCCGCCACCACCAGCCACGCATAGCGACGACGAAATCGTTGAGGTATGATAATCATGATGTCATTTTTTTCTATAGGGTATTAAATTTTTTAAGTATCCTCATATTTTATTCAAGGTTTTTGTTTGACTTTGCGGGTTCTTCTCGGTAAGAGAAACATTTCGAACCAGTTATTGATCCTTGACGATTCAAACGCGCTTGAAACGGCTTATTTGAATAAAGATTATTTGATACGACTTATAACCACTTCTTGACTACTTCTCCAATCTAGGTTGACGAGGCAGCTATACACTGAATAGTATGTTATACGCCGAAATAATAATAAAAAAAAATATAGCATTAAATAATTAAAAAACCCTTATTCCGTCAAATCCACAGGTACCCTATCAACCTAAAAGTCCAGAGATCATAGACTTGGACGAGTATCCGGAAAGTCCTCAAGGAATCAAGAAAAAGAAACTGGACATCCTCAAAGAGAGGGGTTTGGAAGTCACAGCCGTTCCTCCTAGCCCAATGTGGCCACCGCCACTACCCAACCCCCTAGCACCTTTAATCAACCCAAGCCCTATAATACTGAATCCGGCCGTCCAACACCAGATATTAACCCAAGCTCAAATGTTCCAAATGTATAATATTATTCCTAATTATCCAAACGGTGTTCAGGCCCCGCGGGTCATTCAAGCCTCAAGTGCTTTCGGGACATGCGGCCCAGAGAAGACTGTATACGGGAACCCAAAAGATCCCTTCATGCCACCACCCCATGTCCTCCAAGGGACCCCTATAAAACCCCAAAGAAGCATCGCCACCCCCACAACAACACCTCAAGACATTCTCGATCTGACGTGCAAAACACAAGCTGGTGCAACCCAAAAACCGGCGGTCGAAATCGTGCGAATACCTTCGGCACCATCTCCTTCGAAGACGCCCAATAATCCTCAGAATCTAAGCAAAAACTATACCATACTAGATGGCAAAGCCGTAGTATCGAATCTAGAGATAACCTTAGTCAATCCCAAATCACAAACGCCACCGAAGAAACATCCCCAGAAACGTTCTTCGAATGGGAAATTTGCGGCCGTAAAGACCCCTACGCCACCCAAAGATTACCCCAAACCGTATCCGCCCCCTTCCCCATCAAACGTAAAGAAACCCCCGATAGTCGTTCCGAATTACCAAATAAACTCGAAAGACGAGTCACCAACTAGCTCAACGGCACCAAAAGATCCAGCCATCCAAAATACCCTCCTCCAGAGCGTGTTCAAGAATCAAAATTTAGCACAAATGATGGAAATGCAGAAGGTTCCTATGAGCCCGCTGATGGATCCTCTCTACATGCAACACATTTACAATAGTCTGGGCCAAATGGACCAACGACAATTGGCTATGTATAGGGACTTTATGACAAACCAATTTAGGGGTTATAGCGGGTTGTTGAACATGGCCACGCCTACAACGAAGCATTAGTAAGTTTCTAGTCGGATAAACTAATTAAGTTTCACTTATAATGTACGCCAAAATAATAAATATGACATATTTCTGGACACTATAATTTTTTTCAACGGATGTCTAAAAGAAAATATGGTTTAAAGTGTATTTTTAAAAGGTACATGGCAAACTGTACTGTCTTTAAATTAAATGTATTGAAGAATATAATTAAATTATGTGATTTACCTTTTGTTTTCAAAATTTATTTTTAAATAGATAGGGTAATCAATGAATTACGAGTTTTAAAAATAAGTTGATCTTAGCTTTTTTGGACATGAAAATTCTGATCATAATTAGATCATTGGTTATGATTTTATCTTATTTAAATCAAAACAGAAATGAAATTTCATACCATCCAGTTTGTCATTAAATTTGGCGTCCATTATGTGTGTTCACTGTTTTATTTTAATTGTGATATGGCAATTAGTTATTAAGCGATGTCGATCTCGGGCTAGTAATTATTTTAAAGAAGATTTTGGGAGCAAATAGGGGTACTGTATGTTTGCAAACAGAAACAAAACTATACTAATGTATGCAACGGTAATATACAGTATACTTTTGTTTTTGTTTATGTACCATCCCTGAATACGACGCACATGACCGCTTTTAAATATTTTATTTCTATAATTTTTTTTTCAACCGGTAATCGTCTGTTATCCTAAATGTACCGATGATGTATACAATTAATTGGTTCAAAATGCTGTCTCGAACTAAATCGATCTTGATATCTTGGTACTTGGTATTGGTATCTTGGTTGTTTAAAATAACGATTGAGCCGTCTCTAAAATTTGACATTAGAACCTATATAAAAAAAATTAGATTCAATTAAAAATTTATGTTGCAAAAATTCGATCGTTTTAAATTGCATAAACCAATTTTTAAAACGATTTTCAGTTAATCGGTCATGTGTACTTAGTACTAGTGTAAATAAATTGTATATATTTATAACGGTATATTTTCCTTACTGCCGATTTTTGGGCTGCGTGACGAATAGTTTCTATTTAAGGTTTGACGATTAAATTATTATAATTTTTATTTGTCTTACGTCATATACAAGTTCCTTTATCTTTATGTTTTGTTGACTCGGAAAAGAGAAAATAAAAGTTAATATCTATTGTGTTTATAGGCTAACCGTTTAACTTAGATGTCGCCTGCGGGTTACAAGGGGGTGGAGGTAGGACGAGAACGGTGAGTGAGGTAGGTATGGGCGGTCTCCTCTTGTATATCGCGCAACGGAGCTAGCCGCCCGAAATTACCTCAGTCCCCATTCTCGTCATACCTCCGCGTCCTTGTACCCCGCAGGCGAAGTGTTTGTTAAACGGTAAGCCTATAGTTTTATTCCAACGAAAATATAGAAGTATATTAAAGAAAAGAAACATATCGCCCAATCCGTAGAATAATGTTACATCTCCTATGTATATATCATAGGACATGTAACTTTATTCTATGGATATGGCGATATATACAAAGATAATATACACGCTAGTACTATACAAATCATGTCCACGTGGAATGATCCCAAGAATGCTTGCAGCGTTTCCGCGTTGAATCTTTAAGCTGATTAATTGTGAGAAAAATGACCCAGCCCTCTTGTCACGTAAATGGCAACTAACCATGTTCGAATTTGTCGATTCCTTTAATTTAATGTGAATTATTTTTATTATTATTTAAAATTTTCTATTAATAAATACTGATTATTAGAAATTTGTGAATTTATTTTTATGTTAAATTATTATTTAGACAATTATTTCTTTATTTTATATAATGTATGAGTTTTTATACATTAAAAATATAGTATAAAGACTACCGCACATTACCTTAGACTATCTCTTCAATATCATGATTATATTTAAATGATTTATGTACTGTTAAAGAATGTTCAGAAGTGAGTATTAATGAATCCTCAATCAATAATTCAACTTATACTTCCCTATTTGCAATTAATACAATAATACAAAACACGCGTCATATCACACCAAATGGCTGGTATCCATGGCAACCACTAGTCTGAACGTTGCGAGAACATCTGCGGCTATGTTCGTTATTTCGGCTACACTCTGTATACGCACGATAGCAGCGACCTCTTGTAATTACCCCTTACAGTACTTATTCACGTACGTCCACGTGTCACATGGAGTATTCTGCTTTACCTTAAATTTTCGTTTATTATATTTCGACTTCACTCTTCCAAAAAATTCCACGCGTTTTTTATTTTTTTCTTTTATTTCTACAGCACACTTATTACTTAAATGAATGTATGTCGATTACTGTGATTGTTCTACAATTATATTGTTACAACATGCTTTAAATACAACCTCCTTCATATAATTGGTCAATAATATAAAAAAACATTGTCGCCCTCAATGTCATTGAGTTGTTGAAAGAGAATAAATGGGTTGACTTTTGAGAAAATTGCTTCTTATTTATTGAATAAGTCTAAAGGAAAAATATCGTTTCTTTCTTTTCCAATTTAATTACGTACAATCACTACTTATAACCAGTTGGGTATTTGATTTAGTTATTTGATGTTTTCATTTCGAAAACCTTTTCCCTTTCTTTAAGACGTTTTCACTTGTAATATTAACTAATATAATATACTACTTACTTATATTTTATCATAAATTTTGTAACTGTCTACTTTCAAAATATTTTTAAAAATTATAAGAATTGAAATGTGAAAATATTTAATTCAAAATAAAAACATTCCCTTTCTTCTTCACACTTTTCCCGAGATGTACTGTAGCGGAAGGAACTCAATGGTCGTTATTTTTATAAAAAAAATATGTTATTTTACATTCTATCATTTGTATCAAGGTATGTGCGAACCTTTTTTTTTTACATTACATAGGCCATTTGAAATCATTATAGTGAGCTTTGACCTTTATTATTCAATTATTTTGTTTGTCGTCACGTTGCCTTAGTTAAGGTCGGTTAGTCAAAATTATAGTTGGAATTGTTAAGATGGATGTTATAGGCTAACAGTTTTTTTTAATTCGCGACTGTATATAGTGTCGGTGCCGCGGGTCCGCTCGGTGGCGCCTCGAGCGCTGTACAAAATAAAATTATTGAAAATTTTAAATTGTATTATTCATTTTATATCCAATCTTAAAATATAAAAATCTGATATTTTATTTAAGGTAAGTGTGCTCCACACTTCCAACTCCTAAGAACCACTTACTCACTCCAACGATCTATAAAAGTATTCTATTACACGATTTCGCTTTAACACGATTTGTTAACTGCACCTAAACCTTTTTTGCGCAGATTTCTGTAACAGTCTTTCGCTATAATATGAAGAAATAACAGCAAATCCTTTGTAGTTAATGTGTAGAAACCGGCTATACTCACGTCTTATTTTTTAATGTTAGACTAGTTTCGAGCCCATCCGGGGCGGGGCTATTATTCATGATTGATTATTCATGAGCCCTTTACACGACGTGATCGCGGTTGGAACTGCGTATAAAATAAAAAGTGAATAAAGCAGGTGTCAACACATTAACTATGTATACTCTATATATACTCACGGTAGAAATAAAAAAAAAATCCTTTGCCCATACATACAGCACATACTTTTTGTACTATCTCTGAGTCTAATACAAAAAGGCTTTTTCTAGATATCTAACTACCCTGTTATACGTATTACGGTAATTTTTAATTTTTAATTTTTTTTTAAACCACTCAATCGATTTTGATGTAGATAAGAAACTGCAGTCGTTATCAAAAAAATATTTTGTGAATGTTAATTTCTGTCGTCAGTCTTCAGATTGTTCATGCAAAAAAAATATTAAATACGAATATCCCAATATCCTTTTTGTGTAACAAACATAGGCTTGCCGCTCTTGCTTTGCCTTAGAAAAGTACGTCGTTTATGGGTTTGAGTATAAGTTTCTATTATAAAATTCCCCAATCAATTTTAGTTAGTTGCTAGATGCCATTCTTCTTCTTCAATCGGTCCCTCATTACTGAGGGTCGTGGTCACCTGAGCCCTGTTTCGTATGATCTGCCTCTATCTATTCCTGAATTAGCCCTCACCGTCTGATAGAATTCGGATGAGGAGATTGCTTCTTTCACTTGGTCAGACCATCGTGTTGGCGACGGGCCGCGTGGTCTCTTGCCTTCTGTATTGCCAACAAGGAACAGCATTGCAAGGTTGTCATCTCCGCTTCGCATTATGTGGCTGAAATGCGCTGAAAAGTTGCTGTTATAGCAGATTAAAACAACTTTTAATAGGAGGCTGATATAGAAAGCCCACAGTTGAGGATAACAAACATGACTAAATGTAACTAGTTATAATAAATAATTATTATGTATAAACATTGAAAAGAGCAGCCGTCGAGATTTCTCGGTAGGAACAGTAGAGTTGACAATTTGATTCGATCGCGATGCGAGCTTTGCCACATATCGAGCACCGAATCTTCAGAAAGAAAACATCATCAAAACATAGATTAAAAATTATCCCAACATTTTATCTTCCCTTTTTATTATAATTTTATGATCTACATAGAAGTGAGCCTTTGGCAGAACGATGTCTTTCCAGGCCAGCTAGCTATAAAATCAATATAAAAAGAATCTTGTGACATGAGAAACGTACGAGCGTGGCGTGGGCTTAAACCCAACTAGTTTTATATATAGGCGTTATTTTGCGGAAATCCATTGTAGGAAAACAATTAAGATATTTTGAATTTATAGCTACGCACAAATAAAAATAAAGGAAGGGCAAAATTGACGGTATTATTGTTGGGGTATTGTATGGGGTATATATATATATATATATATATATATATATATACCGAAATCGTTTATAGATGGCGCTGTATTCAAGCTATTGTTTTGTGTTTAACAAAATATATATACCATGAGCAATACTCAGGTACCCAAAGATCTTCAATGGGATAATAATAGTTTTTTAGATAATTTTCGATTGTCGCACAGTTGTGTGCGATAGCGATTAATGATGTACTTGAAACTGAGATGTACAAGGCAAAACTAAATACTAGGTATCACTGTGACTGTGATTTAAAAATACCTGTGCCAAATACCTGTTACAAAATACTAGGTAATATATGAGCAACAATAGTTTAAAAGCGCAAACTTCTTTGTATTTTTTGTTTATTACTTTTGGTGTACAATAAAGAATATTGTTATTATTTTTTTATATCTCAAAAAAAATTACCAAGCAAGGCTCGGTCACTCAGGTAATGAAATTAAACTCTTATCGCTTACACAATGTATTTATTAACTCGCATAGATATTTACATCGAAAATTTTTGTTGGAGGTCGGTCAACGCTGTCATATAAATTCATCAATAGGGTATTAGGGCCCTTAGGACTAAGACAGTCCTTTTACGGTTCGTCAGCCCCTGCGCCGAGCACTGCTCCGCTGTATGCAAGGTCCCAGTAGTGCTCCACACCATGCTTCTGGAACAATTCCCGGGCTTGCTTCTCTGTCGGCATCACCTATAACATAACAATATTAAAAATTAAAAAAATATATATTTGACTGGTCTGTTGGTACGGTGACCTTTCACCTCTGTTGGTACGATTTACACTGAAGGCAAACTTTTTATGGAAACAATTCGTTTATTCAGAAGAAAGTCTGGTTACGTATCTGTATTTAAATATTTATTTAAAATACATCATCCTCCTGTCCTTATCCCACTCTAAGTGGGGTCGGCACAACATGTTAAAAACATGTTGTTTCATGATTCGGTACCGTATTTTACGACCGGCCGGCCGTCTGCCTGACGTTAACTTATTTCGTATATTACGACACCACGGTAATAAATGAGGTTGATCTATTTTACTCAGCCGGATACCGCAGGGCGGTTAAATATTTATTTAAAATTATTTATGTATCATCTCACCAGTCTGTCCCCATAATAGAAGTATTCAATTACTTACTTTGGTGACGGACGACCATGTGTATAATTGTCCCATATGTATTTATTTAATAATACAGAGGCTTTGATTTGTGAGCATATTGAATAAAAATACTAAGTATTTTTCGCCGTGTCCGAAGGATAAAGTCACATTTCCTATGATTTCCTATTATATATGGGAGATGTGACTTTGTTCTTCGGATAGGGCGACTTCTTGATTAAATATACTTGCAATGTACTTGCAGTACCGTAGTAATTAATAATTTGTACGAGAAGGTTAAATACGATCCACGAGCAAGCTAGGCATAGTTAATTTATACATATTTTTAGGAAAATCAGATATATAAAGAATAGCAATACTAGATTTAAAAAAACACAGGGCCTTTCAAGAGGATACTAAATATTTTTATATATAAGTGCCATATTAAAAAATATAAAAACATCGCGTAAACCCTCATAACTCCGTAAGCGCGGTCGATCTAAGCTTTATAACTTTTCTCCAAAGAAGGAAGAAGGCTTCCGAGCAGTGATACCTTAAACTTTATGTCCCCAAAGGACCTCCTGGTAGTGACGCCCTCCCACACCAGGTGGCAGGTGTTCGGTACATCCGAACCGTCAGTGTCTTTCACTGTGTCCTCCTCCCACTTGATCCGGTTCAACATGAGCCTAGCGATAAATAAAAAGGTTATTTTATTTATTTATTTTAATTATTTTATATTATTGTATTCAGGAGGATAGGCTCCACGACAAAATCGTAATGAATTGGAAGCGTCTTGACATGCATGTGGTGCCTTATCTTACATGTGTAAGGTACGTGAATTTTGCTTGTTTCATGCACATTAGCATTGCATGCATTCGCTTAACCCGCGCGGATTATAACAAAGTAGTTCTGTTATAGTTTCTGTGGATTATATGGAATATGGAATTTCGCAAAGTATTACGCCTGCTTCTATAAATCATTTTTGAAGATCGTGGTGTACAAGAAAGCTAAAGAAGTATAGTACCAGGCATTAAATAATGCACCTCAATGTTTAGAACGAAACAGCCGGCCGGTTCGGTTTCGTAGAGCGCCGTCACTGTTACACACGGGTTCGTCAGTCTGTGCGGCAGAGACAATGCTCTATGAAGCAGAATCTAGACGATTTCTCTCTCTAAGCCTCGATGTTTTATTAATTTACTACTAAAAGATATATATATAATTCAAAAGTATGACAAAAATGAGTGTACATATGCATTTTTTATCGTATGTAGAAACACGCTGACCTCTGTTCTATTAACAACCGTATCACTGTAGATCAGCAACACTCGTCCACGGTAAATTTTTAAATTAGTAAAAATTTAAAGTGCTTTAAATTATTGTTGAAATGTGGGCAGACAAAAATTTTGAGATATTGGTGAGTAAGTATGAATCATATATTACATTACATCTACCCACATTTCATTTATACTTACAGTACTGGTGAAAAATTTAGAGTAATGTTCAACAATTTAAGTTACTATGAAGTAATACCAGAAATGTCACCAGCGGTGAGACCGTGCGACTCTTTCGAGTGGAACACGAGTTCAAACCCGGGCAGGCACTAATGAGTTTTTCTATTAAAACTCATGTGTCTAATTGATAATTGCAATATCACACGCTTTTCGGTGAAGGAAAACATCGTGAGGAAACCTGCATATCTCTAGAGAATTCTGGAGATATGTGTAACTTACCAATCCGCATTGGAGCAGCGTGGTAGGTCTTAGCTCGAACCCTTGTCTCCAGAAACGGAGAGAGGAGGCCTATTCCCAGCAGTGGGATTGTAACAGGCCGCTACTTACGTTAAGCTAAAAACTAGTTGGTAAATCAGAAATGAAATACAATTAGTATGATAAAATAATAAGTGATGTGCATTTTTTATTGCCGGGTACTATATTGGTAAGGGAGAAGTGGAATAGGGAGTTAGAACTCTACGCTCATGTCGTGGTGACCACTCACCGCTTGTATTTAGCGTGCTGCTTCGGGCCACCCTCCACCACCACCACGCAGCAGCCGCGGTGCAGCAGCACGCAGCCCGTCATGTGCAACTGCTGAGCGTTCACCTCCACCTTGAACTTGGCGGACGCGCACTCGAACAGGTCCTTCACTCTGGAAACGAGGAGCTGGGGTGTTCATTATCCATAAAAAAGTAAAAAAAAGCAGTGTAACAACAAATAATAACAACAGATGATTTCGTATACTTATCTTTGCCCGATCTATATTTATATCCTACTAATATTATAAATGCGAAAGTTTGTGAGTATGGATGGATGTTTGTTACTCTTTCACGAAAAAACTACTAGACGGATGTGGATGAAACTTTACAGTTATATAGGTTATACATCGGAATAACATATAGGCTACAATTTGTAATGATTTTATGTAACATAACGATACATGTCAATAAAGTCGGAAAAAATCTGGCCTCTGAGAGCTATCTCGGTGTACGCTGCCTAAACCAGTGTTACACAAAGATGATGTACCGAAGTATTGTTTGTCTTTAATAGTTCTAAATAAAAGTCCGCGACAGCATATATCTATCTTTTATGTGGAAGCCACTATGACCAAAATTGTGAATCTTATGATTTATTATTTAATTAAATTAGATACTGTAGCACACAAAATTCCTAGCGAGCGAAGCCGCGGGCAAAAACTAGTTAATTATAAAACAAAGTCCCAAAAAATGTATGTGATTGATTTTCTGAAAATCTACTAAATGGATTTTTGTACGGTTTTTACTAAAATATAGTGCAATTCTTTCGGAAGGTTAACGTTACCGTTTTATGTAAATTGTATTAAAGTGGTTGCGCGGATGTTTGAACTCGGAATAAAAAAGGTAAAAGTTTACGACACCCTAATTTCCACGCGAGCGAGTCGCGAGACAAAGAGAGACAAATAGATTCAGTCTCATTTGCTTTCTCTTTATTTCTCTTTAATATAATATGACACATTTTAGGCAGGCTCTCCTACTAGTATAATAACCATAGAGTTATTATACTAGAGTAAGGGAGGAATAGGCAGACTATAGGCCTGCCTATTCCGAAACCGAAGCATCATGTTGTGTGTACTGCTTGTGTGCATTGTTGCTGGTGGAAGCGCCTTGGGGTGCGTGTGGTGATTTGTCCTACATGTGTATGGTGCGTAAATTTTGCCTGCTTCATACACATTAGCTCTGCATGCATTCGCTTAACCCGTGCTAATTATAGCAAGGTAGTTCTTTTATAATGCCCATTGATGGAATACTGGGATCTGCACAGAGGGACCTATAAGGAAAAGTAATAATAAGATTATTTTGCTATAATCCGCGATGCAATATATCGTGGATTATAGCAAAATAATCTTATTATTACTTTTGTATTATGGATCTCCGCAAAGTAACGCCTAATTCTATAAATTACCTATAAGGAAATTGTAATGTTCGTAGGGCCCAATCACTTTCTGCTTTTAAGAACCGAGTTAAAACTTCCTTTCTGTCTGAATAAATTAATAGCATTATCGTCTTGTTTATTATGTGTTTATACCGCACACTTAGTATTAAAGTGACCGAATTCAAAAATTAAGCTTAATTGAGTTACATACTTTGTAATCCTTATTTCTATACTATTTAATAATACTATAAGCAATATAACAGAACTAACTACTTTGCTATAATCTGCACGGGTTATGCGAATGCATGTAAAGCCAATGTGTATGAAGCAGGCAAAATCTACGCATCTTACACATGTAGGACAAGCCACCACATGCACCCCAAGGCGCATCCACCAGTAACAACGCACACAAGCAGCACACACACCCACTACCACAATCTCGACGATCGTTTCGCCCCGAAACCGAAGCATCATCAGGAGGATAGGCTCCACGACAAATCGTAATGTATAAATCATTTAATAATACTATCTAATGATACTATCATCCCACTACGAACTATTTAAAAAACTAGTGTTTTCTTGCTCTTTAACAGTCAAGTTTTTTAGATAAGTTAACTATAAAACTAAACGTGCGGTATACAATGACGATGCGGTTGTCATATTGTTTTTAAAAAGGTATGAAGCCAGACTTACATTTAATAATAGCTGGGATTTCTTAGAAATAAATTAAAAAAAAAGTTAATATATGAATCATCATTCTCCTTCCCTTATCCCACTCTAAGTGGGATCGGCACAACATGTTACAAACATGTTGCCACATGATTTGGCTACGTATTTTACGACCGGCCGCCTGCCTGCCGTCAACTTACCTTAGTCGCCTCTTACGACACCTCGGTAAGAAATGAGAGTGGTCTATTCTATGCAGCCGGAAACCACACGGCACATATTTCTTAAAATGTTTGTTGGAGTGAATTACGCGGCTTAAAACTATATGGATGAAAAAGAGTGCTGAGTGTGAGGAGTGATGAGTGTGACGTCATCTGTAATCCAATATGGCGGGAGACCAAAAAGAAACTTACCTGTACACCGCAACATGAACACCCAAAGTTGTGTCTTCTCGTATTTTTCTATCGACCTAGAAAAAAATATTCAATTTAAATATAATATTTAATAAATATTCATTAATAATAAAAAAGGTTTTTATATATCATTCTGATTTTAGTATTTTGTATGCTTATACAATTTTGTCAAATCGATTGCACAAGTGTTATACCTCATCACGAAATTATATATTATTACATAATAAAATTCAGAGTAATATATAATATATATATATATATATAAATTACAATATAATAATATTTTTTTCTTATAAATTTAGTTTCATCAGTTTAGTTGGCGGCTACTGAAAATCGGTGGAGGGTTTAACATTACAATTAAAGCAGGTGTATTCCTATTTTGTGACGTCACACCACGCCATTGTACAAACAAAAATTGTTTTCTTTAGTCTTTAAAAAATAGGTGATGTACGTCATCAAAAAAAGGTTTTCCTTTCTTTTCTTGCTTATGGAAATTTTTTTCAAATTAAATTTCATGGCCAATTTAAATCAAGTAGTTAATTATTTTCTTAATTCAGTTCTGTTTCAGCAAAATAGTGGATTTTTTCGAATTAAGCTACATAGAATTCGAGTGTTATCCTGATTGAAAGTTTCTGTGTTGAGTAAGGTTGGTGTGAAATTTGCGATTTTATTAAAAATGTCTCTGACCTTCTCTCTTTTTTGGTCCTTTGTTAGTGCCCTGGCTTTATTGGCTTCCTGGTGTGTCTTTTGCCGTTTTGCTATTTGCTCCCTGACTTTCGCTTCAATGGCTGTCGGATCTTGTACTGCTTCTGTACCTAACGCACGCATCAGGTTCGATATTCTGAGGGTGAAAATAAATTTTATGAATATAATATCAGAAGTGGAACCGTCTTAAGATAAGTTTTGGACTCTATCGTTAATATGAGGGGAGTTTAAATTGACATTAAGTTTGTGTACCTTAATAAAAGCTGTGATAGCCCAGCGGTGAGAGCGTGCGAGTTTTTTCAGGGTTACGGGTTCAATCCCCGAGTAGGCACCTATGAGTCTTTCTAGTAAAACTCATGTGTCTAATAGATATTTGCAATTTATTACACGCTATACGATGTAGTAAAACATCGTGAGAAAACCTGTATATTTCTAGAGGATTCTGGGGATATGTGTAACCCACCATTACCGCGATAACTAGCGAGGTGGGTTTTAGCTCCAACCCTTCTCTCCAATAACTGAGACAAGCCACTCATGCCCAGCAGTAGGATAATAAGAGGCCGCTATTTAAAGGTTTTACCTTAACTTAGGTTCGGGCGGTGCTTCTAGCCCCAAACGAACCTTCTCCTGCTCCTCTTTCCATGCTTCCCTTCTGCTTTGTCTTCTCAATTTCTTCCTCTCTTTCTTGGTGAGGAATACCGGCATGTAAGTAGGCTTTAGTAGTTCGGCTATAACATTTACACTTTAATCAATACCTACCCTCAGAATATCTGCTTTAGGTGACATAAATTATTTTTTTTGAAATTGATGAAACAAAATGTAATAAAAATAATACATAGCCAAATCATGTGACAACATGTGAACATGCTGTACCGACCCCACTTAGAGTGGGATAAGGGCAAGAGGATGATGCTGATTGATGAATCAAAATGAACTCTTGATAACGCTCTTACGTTGAAAATCCTTGACAACCCTTTTACGTTTTAGCCATTTCTACGTTGAGACCTTTGAGCTTCAGTTGATAAAAAAATATTTTAATATTGTTGCCGGAAATAATATTATACCAATGTAATGCCCGAAATGGAATACCACAAATTGAAGCGTAATTTAATAAAATTTGCGGTTAATAATTAAATAACATGAATCGTAAATAATGTAACTATATTAAGCGATAATAGGTACATAGTGTACGACAAAACTAGGTAGGTATATATGCTTATCGAAAATCGACTTGCGTTACAACTTCCTCGTCTGCATATATACAGTAAATTAATTAAATAAAATGTAGATTTGTATATCTGTTTGCATTTTCAAGTATAAGCATTTTTAATAATATATTCCTGTACAAGTCCGTCCCTATTTAACTTTAAATCATTCAAGTCTACAGATGCTATAGAAAATTGGCTTTTCAAAATACCATATTCTGATAATATTATTGTTATACCTTTTGAACTGAGCTGTGATAGCCCAGCGGTGAGACCGTGCGACTCTTTCGAGGGGAACACGAGTTCAAACTCGGGCAGGCACCAATGAGTTTTTCTATTAAAACTCATGTGTCTAATTGATAATTGCAATATCACACGCTTTTCGGTGAAGGAAATCATCGTGAGGAAACCTGCATATCTCTAGAGAATTCTGGAGATATGTGTAACCTACCAATCCGCATTGGAGCAGCGTGGTAGGTCTTAGCTCCAACCCTTCTCTAGAAAGGGAGAGAGGAGGCCTATTCCCAGCAGTGGGATTGTAACAGGTCGCTACTTTACTTTACTTACCTTTTGAACATCGTTGTCAACGAGTCTGGTGACACGTGTGCTATGAACTTACATAGCATTCTGTTGTCGCCGCTGCAGTAACAACAATTTCAAGTAGCTGATAGCCATGGTTAAATTACCCAGACTTCGTTACATTGTAAATACTGTTACGTACTGAGGTTCGTAGACTTGGATAAAAATACCCGGTGACTCGTTATAACGTATTTTTTTCAGCTTTTCACTACGTAATGAGTACTAATAATCACTATGCAGTCCCGTTATCCAGTAATAAAGCCGTGGTCAGTATTATAAAACGATAGGTGATGTATATAATAGACAAAGTAGGAACCGACATAAGCTTGCGACTCCTGTTTTGCGCCTAGCAAAAGTACGTAAATCGTTTGTGGGTTTGGGTATAAGATTCGATAATATAATTCCGAAATCAATTTTGGCCATGCCATTACAGCAGTTTAAAAACACTGTTAAAAAGAGGCTGATACAGAAAGCCTACTATACTGTTGAAGATTACTTAGATGATAAGGATGTGTGGATATAGATGCACTTCTACCCCGTACAAGATATTTTAAAAAGAGCAACCGCCGAGTTTCTTGCTGGTTCTTCTCGGTAGGAACAGCTTTCCGAACCAGCAGTAAAGTTGACGAATCAAAAGCACTTGTTTACAAGTTTACTGTGTTTTTGAATTTTGAATTTTGAATTTTTTATTATTATACTTTTATTTTCGCTACTAAATTCGTGCTGGATCGCCGCTCACAAACCAAACGACCGCTTATATACAAAACTAAAGGACGGGAAAGTACTGCTTCTCGATTACTCGTTAGTCGTGGCGGGGATACGGAACATGATTCGTAAACAACGTGAACGTTGCAAAAGATTAATGTCCGTATTGTGTGAACTCTGAACTGTATGACATATACATTAAAAAATCTTTTTGCATGTTCGTAACAATATTTTAGAAAAGCTACATATGAACAATGGTCAAAATGCCTCGGAGTTTCTGACACGTATTAAAAAGTGCTAGGATTGCAAAGGGTTAATACTTTATTGCGCTCAATAAATGAATTAATGAATAATATCTTTATATGTTCGACGAGAACAAAGTCCAACGGTATTTCTAGCCCTATCAATAATTCCTTACGAGCCTGATAATAGACATCTTAATGAGGTGAAAAATTACTGCTACTTGTCCAAAATTATCTTGTCCAAAAACTTCATCACAATAATCAAAACCTTATGAAAAATCTTAACATAAGTAATTGCATAAGTAAGAATTGTAGATACAAGCATCATGATATCGTTATAATTACCTGAATAATAAAAATATATATCACCTAAGCGAAGTAAGAAAATATTACTAGTTACTCAAAATTCAAAAAACCTCGCATCGAATAAATACCGAGTAACGTTAGTAACTTTATCATAAATAAACATAACGTCATCCAAAAGATGTGGTTAAATTTAACGTTACTTCAATACAAGCTCCAATACGTAGTAAACTTTCAAGATGTTAGTACCACTCTACTTTATCGCTGCCTTAGTCAATATTATAGCTAAAAATAATAATTATAATATTAAACATCGTAGAAATCCGGATTTTGACATACGCGTTAGAAGGAATACTCATCACACCGGAGTTAATTATGAAAAGGAAATTTTAAAGGAACTAATTGAAAGGATAAGGCATTCAAATTATAAAAAATCTGTTGATACAGCGCAGAATCATAATGATAAAGTAAAGAGTTTCATTTTTGATAATTTACCAAGAAATATGAACGAACTTGAACTTTTGAACGAACTAGAAATGAGTATAAATAGTTATAAAGATAAATATAACCACGGGAAAGTTGAATTAGGTTACCTAACTACAATTGCAGACCAATTACAGGTCAAGTCAAAAAAAAATGATGAAGTCCCAGACGTTGTCAGAAGTAATGCGATAATACCACAAAGAAATAATTTGAAAAGAGACAATGTGCTTCAAGTAAAACCTATAAGTTCAAACACATTTTATAATATAAATAAAAATTATGAATCTAAAGTAGCAGTAACAGATGAGGACATCGTCAACAAAGCGGTTAAAACTCTGATAAGTGCTAGTGGTGTTTACAACAGGAAAAGGGTGACAAGGGATAAGAATACTGGAGAACACAAATCATATTTGATTAAATACAAGGAAAACGACGTTCAAGAACACACAAAAACAGAATACCCTGAAAATTTGTTAGTCACAAAAGAGGGTTACGGTGGAAATTCCATGATTAAATCTATTCAATTTAAAAAAATGGGTCGATGCAACAGAAACGCATGTCACAGTAGTGAAGAAAATATAAAAAAGAAAAAACACAATCTCGTTCAAGAAACCAGTTATGTAGAGGAAGGCTTAGAAGTATCAAGAAATGATATATTACAAAAAAGTTCAGGCAGTATTAAAAATAGGTTCAAAAGGACAGCATCCCCTGATGGTGTTTTCAGTGATTTCTTTGACGCTATTTATAATAAGGTATACGGAGTGTTTCACCCACATTCAAACAAAGTCAAATATGTATATAACAATACGCAAATCGACAACTATAGTAACAATGAGAATTTTAATAATCAACGATCTTCAAATGGTAACTTTAATAAGACAGATAATGGGTATAACCAACATGAAAATAACGGAATTTATGGAAATGCTATAACGCACAGTGCTTTTATCGCACCGAACAAATATACCCCAAATTACAATGGTATGAACGGTGAGGTTGTAACAAACAATGATAATAATAACACGCTTAAATATGAACACGATTCTGAAAACCCCTATGGTTATTATGCATCATTAAATGGTAGCTATGGTTATAGCATACCACCAATTGAAAATTACAGTTATAACTTAACAGTTGTCGATTTGAATTCAGTCAACAAGACAAAGTCGGGAAAAATTATTGAGTCATGTGTGTTATGTCATAATTTTGGTTGCCAAAAGGGCTTTAAATGGATCGGTTTCATGTGCATAAAGCAAAAATGACCGTTTTTAGTTTTATTTCTAGTATACCCTCGATTCGTATAGTGTCTTGTCTCTCAAATTGTATTTCAACGAACTAGGAATTAAATGATAAAGAATGTATAGAATCTGGTCTAACTTTGCCGAGGTCCATAATACAAAAGTAATAATTATTTTTCAATAATCTGCGAAAAGGCGAATGGAAAATATAGGTGATTTATTATTTATTTGATACGTCAACAATACAATATATACACATTAATCATTAACACTTATAATAATTCTAGTACTGCTATAATTATCAATTACAGACATATTTAGTTTTGTCTTATATTATTCGCTCTTAGGTAATGATTTATAGAATTATCTCTCCGGACGTAGGTCAGAACGGAGAGGTAATTCTATAAATCATCCGGAGAGATTATCGCGGATTATAGAAAAATAATTAAATTATTACTCTTAGGTAACGTTAAATGTAGAAATAAATTTTCCGTTATACCTGACATGGAGGACATCGGTTAAAATGCGAAAACGGATACATAGTATTGCATATATTTTTTATTTGCTTTATTATTGCTTTTACAGCAAAGGAATATTATTGTTACTTTTTTAAATAATATAATTGTGTAATGGCGTGAACTTGGATAAAATTACTATATAAATTTATTCGTCTTTTTATCTTTTACATTTTATAGGAACAACGGATCGAGTTACTTAAATTAAAACAGGGTAAGCAAGCAAAAATCCATGTTAATCTGTTCGTTCAAAGTGAACCAAAATTGAGTTCAAAGAAACCGGTCCCATACATATATTCAGGTGGCATTAATATATAGAGTGAAAAAAGGTTGCCGGTAAGAGATTTTTCATAGCAACACACACTACACTCCTAAAAGGCCAAAAATCTTTGATATTGTGAAAATCAGTGTGTCACAAAGTTTTTCCCGCATATATCCCGAACCCGCAGAATTCTAAGAAAAAAGTAGCATATATTATCTTCCTAGAAAACTTCCTCTATCTTCCAATGAAAGTTCCATCAAAATCAATTCAGCCGTTCCGGACATTGTGCTACTTCCTAAAGGATTGCATTATATTTTAGTAAAAATAGTATGAAAAATCATTCACTGAATTTTGTGAAAATCGATCGCATTGGCAGACTGCTTTTTTTATAAAATGAGGGATATTGTTTTATAATAAGTAGAGATAAAATAAAGCTTACTTGGCGGCCTCAGCTGTTGCGGGTGCTCCACGAGGTTGGTGATCGCGTCCTCGTTAACATTCTCCACTATATCGTCACCGCCGGTGTTGCACGCCTCCACCCGCTGTGTGTCCGTCCGTTGGTCCGGATGAGTTTTGTTCGCTCTTTTACGCTTCGATTCCCTCTCTTCGGCTGTCATCAGTATCACGCTGTCCCACCTGAGAGTAAGCAATCAAAATATATTGCAACGAACATGCAAAATACTTCGTAACACTTGAAACATAAAGTTCAATTTCGCTTACCCAGAGTAAGCGAAATTGAATCGTTCATTGTGTTCCGTACCCCTAATACTGTAATAATGACTCCGGATTATTTGAGAAATAAAACTTTTTAGATCGATTAGTTTACTATAAAAAAGGACGATGAACAATTTATGTAAATTTGGAAAATTAGATATATACTACATACGGAATTTTATAATTTTGATTATCGTGAGTAGTTTAGAATTAGGCGTTACTTTACGGAAGTCCATAATACAAAAGTTATGAAAATATTATTTTGCCTAAAATATTTTGCTAAAAGATTACAAGAAAACAATGCTTTCATTAGTTTCGGTATAATGAGTTCATTGTTTAAGTTCGCTCCCGCTCACTAGTCGCACCCAGCGAGCTTCTGCACGCAGTTCCCACCGGGTAAAGAGCTCATGAGTAAGGATCCCGGACGGACTTAAAACTAGGGCAGGTTTCTATTAATTAACTAATACGGAATTGTTCATATTATAAATTTGTCCGGGTGACACTCACCACTCTATATCCGGAACGCGGTCTGAGTCGGGGGCGTCTGACGCTAGAAGGGCCAGCTTGGTCGCCGAAGAAATACCGGTTTTCCGTGCTATTTGAGATATTTCATTTTGCAGTTTCTCCAATTGAGCCTGAAAAGAGGAAATATAAAAACTATAACCGAAGGTACCGTTTTTTTATGGACATTCCGTAAGTTGTTAACTTATTACGGTCCGCTGCAGCTGTTCATCTCGGTGGTTTTTTTTTTAATAATAAATAAACGTTTATTTGGAACAATACATAGTACTGTGTTGCAGTGACCAACGCCCTCCTCCGTTACAAAATTAAACAAATGCTCCTTAAATTTAACAACATAATATGCTAAAGTTAATAAAAATGTGTGTTGAGTTCGTAATATATTAGTGTATCCGCGCGCGTGAGAATGTGTGTGTGTGTGCGCGTGTGTGGGTGTGTGATTTAGTGTGTGTGATCGTGTGCGTGTGTGTTCATTTAAGTTGATTATAAAGCAGATTTTAAAAGTTCCTCTGTATCCTCATATGGTAAAGTTGAGAGCCATGCATTTAAAATATTATTGTTTGATTCATTGGTTATATTTTGTATCTGTGTGTGTGGATGAGTTAATAGAGGGATGTACTGCATGTAATGTGGGTCCCCCAATAGAGGGGCATAGCGAAACCGCCGGCCGGCTCGAAGCACGTCCCAGAGACCCTTCTTTTTTGGCCACTCACCTTCATCCGCAACCGTTCAGCCATCTGTAGGAACTTGCCGGGCTCATGAAACCGTAGGGCTCTCTTAACCCGCGTGGGAGGTTTGCTCGCAACCCTGTCGTCTACCCACGCCGCCTCACCTACTGGTTCTGTCACTTGCCCACTGAGCTGGGCACGGAATTCTTCGCGACGTTTCGCACGGATGTTTGCCTGTCGAATAAAATTAGAAAAGAATAGTATATGGCGGCGCAATAGCAAACCCAAACCTTTTTTATAATACATACATAATTATAAAAAAGATTGGCGATGTATATAATAGACAAAGTAGGAACTGACATAAGCCTGCGGTTCCTGCTTTGCGCCCTGCAAAAGTACATAAGTCGTTTGTGGGTTTGGGTATATTACAGATTCTATTATGTATTCGATACCCTGAGTGGGTTTGCATGCAATATTTTTATACATAAGTTACTTTACATTACAAATTCAGAGCCAAATGCTTTATCTATCACTTATCAAAAGGTATTTCTGTCTACTCTATTTTTCTATTTATCTACTTTAATATATCACCTTGAGCGTTGGAGCAACGTGGGTAAGCTGGACCCTTTTGCCAGATGTATCCACAGTTCGCCCTTCCCGGTCGAGAATCAGGGGTGCAGGCCCTGAGTTGCCAGCCGCAGCGAGGGCTCCACCTATGAGAGAAACAACTTCATAGGAAAATTCCTTATTTGTACATTACGACTTATATCCCGTATTCTACTACCTGCAAGTTTTCTTTGAATCCTCGCTTGCAGCTCGGCAATCTTCCTTTGCTTTTCCAACTCCTCTGCTGTTATGGGCATTATGGCTGCAAATTAAAAAACATATAAAATACTGTTCAAAGGTTTTCTTTTTATTTGATAAGAGGAATATAAACCGCCTTATGGTATCCGGCCTAGTAGAATAGACCACTCTCATTTCTTACCGAGGTCTGGTAAGAGGCGACTAAGGTAAGTCGACCCGCTGCGTGGTATACGGCTGAGTAGAATAGACCACCCTCATTTCTTACCGAGGTGTCGTAAAAGGCGACTAAGGTATGTCGACCCAACGTGTGGTATCCCATTGAGTAGAATAGACCACCCCCTTTCTTATCGAGGTATCGTTAAAGGCGACTAAGGTAAGTTGACATCAGGCAGGCGGCCGGTCGTAAAATACGTAACCAAATCATGTGACTACATGATTGTAACATGTTCTGCCAACCCTGCTTAGAATGGGATAAGGGAAGGATGATGATGATAAGAGGAATATATACTTAGATTACCTACATAAATTCACTTCATGTGAATTTATGTAGATATTATGATGTAAAAATAAATACACAAAAAATTCTTAATTTTATTCAAGGACATGAATATTAATAGAATGTCCGGATACAGTCTAAGCCCATACACACTTTTAGACAAAGAGGGAAGGTACTATATTTCTTTGGTAAATTAATCGAAAATATCTGAACTCCCAGCTCACCAGGTTTAGAGTACAGGACTGGTTTGATGACACTGGGCGGTGGAATGGAGTTATTTTGCTGCATCTGGACCTTGAGCTGCTGGGCAGCTGCTGCAGCTGTATTCACATTACGTGGTTCACCCTTTAGAGCCATCAACGTACGCTTTCGTTCCTCAATTTCTTTTTGGGCATTCGCCATCATCACCTTAAAAAACCGGACAACAAATTTTATTTGCTTATACACTCACTAAGACTGTTCGCCGTGTGGTATCCGGCTGAGTAGGATAGACCACCCTCTTTCTTACCGAGGGGTCGTAATATACGACTAAGGCAAGTTGACATCAGGCAGGCCGCCGGTCTTAAAATACGTAACCAGATCATGTGACAACGTGTTTGTAACATGTTGTGCCGAGGACAATAAGGGCAGGAGGATGTTGATGACTCACTGAGATTGTCTTATGATTAGCAAAGGTGATTCACGAGTACAAAGCCTGGGCATAAAAAGTAACAGCCTATTACTATCCCACGGTTGGGAATAAGCCTTCTCTCTCCCTTTATGAAGGGAAAGATTGAAGCTAAGACCTACCACGCTGCTTCAATTCGAATTGTGAGGTTACACATAACCCCAGAGGTCTCAAGGGATATGCAGGTTTCCTCATGATGTTTTCCTACACCAAAAAGCGGTTGATCCAATGAATGTCTCTAGAGAGACACACGGTCTCACCACTGGGCTATCACAGCTTATTAGGTCATATAGACATTATAGAACAAGGTAATTACGGTAATACGTGCAATATAGTTCGCAAGACACTGTGAAAACTATCAGGGTTAACATCATGTAATCAGTTCGAAAACAAAATGTGCAATTTATCATCTTTTTTTTTTTTTTTTTATGCGATAAGGCTAGCGCCTGGCTGCTATCTCGCCTGATGGTGAGCGAAAGATGCAGCCTAAGATGAACCGCGCTTGCCAAGTAGGTGCCTATTCACTCGTCTTTTGAAACTATGCAAATCGTAGGAATCCGGGAAGATAGATGCAGGAAGGGAATTCCATACTTTGGCTGTACGCATCAGAAAAGATGACCTGAACCGCTTTGTACGTATTTTTGGCACATTAATCTCTGTACCAATACAGATCCTGACTAACAACTCTTGAAATTTTCAATCACTTTGATTATTAAAATATTGTCTTAAAAATGTACATAGCATAAATATAATAAAAGATACTACCTTAATTTTATCAGCACTGAGACCAGCCATTTTGGAACCGATAGTCTCACCATCTTGTAGTATTGCAGGTAACTCTATGACATTATCTACCTTTTTCTCTTTCTCTTCTCTTTCTCTTTCTCTTTCGCGTTTTTCTTCACGTGATTCGTGTTTCTCTTCATGACGAGATCTGTTAAAATCGGAAACGATGTTGATCTTGCTTGTGCGCGTAAAATTGGTATATAATAAGACTAATATAAAAATAAAAAGTAACAGCCTGATACAATCCCACAACTGCACAGTTGAGGAAGAGGAAGACTATGCACATAGTCTTCCTCTCGCCATTTCTGGAGAGAAGGTTTGAAGTTAAGATCTACCACGCTGCTCCAATGCAGATTGGTAGGTTACACATATCCCTAAAATTCTCTAAGGATATGCAAGTTTCCTTATGACTTTTCCTTTACCGAAAAGCGTGTAATAAATTTCAATTATCAATTAGACATAAGTTTTAATACAAAAACTCAAGTCACTCAGGATTTCAACATGTGACCCCCTTAAGAGAGTCGCACGGCCTCTCCTCTAGGCAATCACAGTAAAGACAGCAAATGATGAAAACTCTTTATTTAGTATAAAAAAATTACACAAAAATCAATTACGATTACCAATTACATAAAATATTCGTTACTATTCGAACACATCCTATTCCATACATAGTGATACTTTTATATCTGAATCCATACGATATTTCTTTTGAAGTCTGTCTCATTGAGGAACCAAAGCCATTACTTTCAACATACTGGAAACCACACAGAATACTTAACTAAGTATGTAAATGTTTATACAGTAATTTATAAAAATTATACAATGTAAATAAAAGAGTAATATAGCCATACTTTGTGAGGTAATTGAATATTTTTGTGAAAAGATCTCGCATAGTGAATTATTCTATATTATATTTCTTGTAGTGGAAGTAGCAGTTCCAAAATGGTGCACATTTATATACCTCTTAACATCTCGTTCTTTATCTTTATCATCATGCTTTCTTTTAGATGTCTTCGATGATGTTACCAGTTCCTGAGCAAGTGCGATGACTTTGTCTGCAAGCTTGCTTGCTTTTTTTGATTCTATGTGAGCTGATATTTTATCTATTATTTTTCGTCGTTCATATCTAAAACAATATAGATTGATTGTAAAATTATCAGTCATTTATATTATATGACCACACTGTAGCAATTTGTATATTCTTTTAAATTTCTATGTGGATATTTTATCTCATCCCATAAACAGGAAAGGTTTAGATCTTTTTCAGTTCAGAAGTCTGCATTACTGTGAGTTTCTAGTAGAGACATAAATAAAATTGAAAGTTGTAGGATTCAAACCGAACCAAAATGTTTAGTTAAACATCACAACAACCTAAACTTTTGTATACAAGTGATTCCACAAAAAAGAGAAAAATAATTTGCACAACAAATCTAATAACCCAGTCACAGCAACCACTTCTGAGTACAAACCTGCTGCTGTAAAACAAGTATGAAGCCAAAAAGTTCTCTTAAAAATAATGGCTATGTAGCCATTGAGCAGACCATTTCAGAAAAAATTTACAGAACACTTTAATGTAATTATTTAAAAAATAGAGTTTAGGTAAATTTAATTATATGTATTTATAATCCAATAATGTTTAAATCATCTTTAGCTAGAGGTTTAGTCCATAACATAACAATTAAACCCATGAACATTTTTCATAAATGTTAATGCAGAAATCGTTTCTTGACTTTATAAGCACAATAATTAATTTCACATAAGAATAGCTAAGCAGCTGAATACAGTGTAGAGTTAAATAAAGAGACTCAAATAATTCTTTGCTGCTTATTAATGGATGCTTAAACGTACCATATTGTTAACATATCTCAAGCGAGGATATTTTAAATCCAATAGGCAGTTAATTGTTTAATATTAAATAATACAAGTTATACATACCCATTTGTCAAACAAGACGATACCGTGGATAATATAGAACTATCCGATTTGCCAATAGTTCTGTATATTGCGCGATCAAGGGAAGATCTAAGATCCTCTACCTCTCTTCGTGACAGCTGGAAGGCCATAATTAATTATAAGAGCTAATCCTTCATACACTTATGCTCTTTTTAGGTTATTTTTTTTTAATGTTTACTCTAATAGCTATTATCGAAAAACTTCAACAAATGAAAGCCGTGGTCAACGTTTTTTACTTATCGTAACGTTGTTAATCATTTTTGGTAGTAATATATACTTATTAGTAAGTAATATTTGCAAATATTAAGTGGCCTGACGTAAACAATACTCATAAACAAGCTATAAGTTTTTGACATAGGCAATAGGTATAGATTAAGACATAGGGCTGTATTTTATAATTTCTTGGAAAGGCCAAAGGACCAAAAATTAAAGTGTACTGAGGAAAAATCGTCATTCGCCGTTGCATCCTTGCATTATTTTAAAAATGTATTGTTCGTATATTAAAAATGAACCAACTCAAAAGGGAGATTTTTGTGTAAAACAATTCTTTAAATACAATAATTGTCCTTTAGTGTCTTCTATATTATTTTTCGTTTTTATAATGATTCATTTTGTTTCGTATAGGGACTGTCTTTTTGTTTTTTTTTGTTTATTTTCTGTGTGGTTCGAAGGAAGTTAAAAATAGAAGAGGAATATACTAAGGAAGAGAAGAATTCGTTTTATTTATACGATGACAAAATTATTGGATATGACTACGAAGACGTATATAAGTGAATATGTGGAAGTAAACAATAGAAGAAGAATATACTAAAGAAGAAAAAACTCGTTTTATTATTATAGAAAATTGACTAGACAGTATGGTCAACGACCTTAGCCTGCTCGTCTAAACAAGGGCGAATGGAAGGAAAAAAAATCTCTATGATCCGTATTGTTGTTATGGTTTGTTGTGGTTATATGAAATAAAAGAAGAATAAATACACTACAATTAGTTACACATAGCTACTATCGTTGTAAATAATAAACAATAAACTAACGACAGTTTAATTATGTTATAAGACTGTTATATTAGTATCGTCAAATAGTTCAAGTAGTTAACCTCAAAATGTCTGACGACGAAGAAGTTCTGATAAAGAAGTCTAAGCAGGTGCATTATGGGTCTTTGGAGGAACAGGAGAAAGCCCGCTTGGCAGCTCTGGCTGCAGCTGCCAAGGAGGGAGCGGATGACAGTGGTGGTCGAGAACTCGGAGACATTCAAATTTCTAATGGTGTGTTTATTTGATGATAACATCAGCCTTACTTTGAAAAGTTCCATGAATACTATATGAAAATTTTTTATCACCAATTCTTTCATCGTATCCTGAAAAAAATATTAGTAGAATAACTAAAATCTACAGTCCCTTGCTTTATGTTACATTAATAATTTTTTATCATTGAATATGAAAATCAGACAAACTCATGAACAATCATTGAACGGCACAACCGACACACAATGTATAATAAATCGTATGATAAATCGAACTAGGGCTGGAAGAATACTTGCATTCAGTTAAATTATTTATTGTTGAATGACCTATTTTATTGAAATAAAAAGTAAAATTAGTATCATGAACTATTCAAATATTATATTTATCATAAACAACTTTGTTTTAAATATAATAACTGTTTGTTAAATTATATGGAGTTTCCATGTCATGAGTGTATGTGTATGTCATGAGCATGCTGTGATAGCCTAGCGGTGAGACCGTCCGACTCTCTAGCGATGACATAGGTTCAAACCCCGGGCAGGCACCAATGAGTTTTTCTATTAAAACTTGTGTCTAATTGATATTTGCAATTTATCACACGCTTCTCGTTGAAGGAAAACATTGTGAGGAAACCTGTATGTCTCTAGAGAATTTTGGGGATATGTGTAATCTACCAATCCGCATTGGAGCAGCGTGGTAGGTGTTAGCTCCAATCCTTCTCTCCAATAACGGAGAGAGGAGGCCTTAGCCCAGCCGTGGGCATAGTAACAGGCTGTTACTTTTTACTCTATGTCATGAGTGAGTATATAAGCCACTTGTATATGGTGAACACTTCTCCATTAATAGTATTATTGTATTATAGTAAAGTGTATTCTGATAGACACTAGTGTGATACTTGGAATAATCACAATTTTTCCTATGTCAATAAATAGTGTAACTGTTATAATCACTTTGCTAAAACTGCCTTTTACCTCTGTATAAACAACTTTATATAAAAATTTCAAGACAATCCATTAGCTAGTTTTTGATTATAGCACTAACCAACATAATAATAATAAATCAAGAATCAAACTGTGTGCAGAATACATGGAGCTGGAAGAAGAGATGTCAAGAGATAAAAAGGCATTATTGGAGGAGTTTGAGAGAAGACGCAAGGCACGACAGCTTAATGTATCCACTGATGATGATGAGGTATGTTTTTTAACTAGAAATAGTATAAATTTCATTTTTATTTTATTATACTTCTACTTTAATATTTTCTTCATTCAAGGGACTTAAAACGAAAATCCCCTTTGGATTTCTTGAGCTAACAGTATTGTGCTGTACAGAGCTTAATAATAGTGTGCAAGTCACTGGACTGATTCCAAGACAATTATTCTCACAACATTTTGCTGAATGCTCATTATAGAGAACAGATTGCATTTAAGATACATATAAAAATAAAAATATATATTTTCTTCAAATTTCCTTTATTATCGAAGAAATTTTTAGTAGTAGTAAAGTAAAGAGCTCACTGCTGGGCATAGGCATCCTCCCAGTTTTTGAAGAGAAGAATTGGAGCTAAGATCTACCACACTGCACCAATGAGGACTGTTAGGTTACACATATCCCCAAAATTCTCTAGAGACATACAGGTTTCCTCACAATGTTTTCCTTCAACGAGAAGCGTGTGATAAATTGCAAATATCAATTAGACACAAGTTTTAATAGAAAAACTCATTGGTGCCTGCCCCTGTTTGAACCTATGATCTAGAAAGTTGCACTATCTCACCGCTTGGCTTTCAAACCTTTTAAATCGTTAGTGGATTAAGATATAATTTAAAAAAAGATAACCAACCTTGGTTTGCAAGTGAACAAAAACTTTCTATCACACAAATAACTAAACCATAAGAAAATCATGGAAAGTATGTATAGGATTAATAAAAATAGTATAAATGCAAATAAAGTCTACAAAACTATAAATCAAATTATCATATATTTAAAGACACTTTTTAAGCTCTAAGCAGTGTCTTTATTGCCATTGTATATGTGCATATGTATAGTTTGTATAATATATTTATTTTAATTATATGAATATTACTAGTTATGGTTGTGAGTTCTGGAGAGACAAGAGTGTAACTGTCGTGAAGTCATGAAATAATGGAACAGCACTGTATCTAAGACGTTAATTGTGATAGAATTATAATAAATAGATAAATATCTAAATATATGGGACAATTATACACACAGCCTCTGTTCCCAAAGTAAGTAATTTAATAATTGTGGTATGGGTGACAGAAAACTGGTAAATATATACATAAGTATATAATTCTAAATACATACTTAAATACACTCAGGCTCCAAGAAGCAAATTGTTTATAGAAAATGTTCGCCCTCGGCGGGAATTGAACCTACGACCTGCGGAGAGGGCCAGTCTTATACAGCTCGAAATATGTATATTTGACACAATATATTTATTCTAGGTCCGAAGAAGTCTTAGACAGCTGGGCGAGCCTGTCTGTTTGTTTGGTGAAGGGCCAGCTGAGAGGAGGGTTAGATTACGAGACTTGCTGAGCTAGTGAGTTTGATTTCACAAATTTGTTATGATAGAATTAAAAATTTCTTCGTTTGTTTCATTATCTTATGTATAAACTTCTCATGTCACAATGTTAGGTACCAAATTACCGATTTTTATGAAATTTTATATGCATATTCAGAAGGTGTTCCACCACTATAATGTATTCGAGTTGAGATGTGTGTATCTCATCTTGTATATTTATATACAAGACACATACAAGAATATACTCACACTAACTCACATCAACACATAGGAAACATTACACTGTCTTAAACGCACTCACGTCACGGTCAGTGGCACGAGAGCCTTTTGGTGAGAGTGGACGTGTAGTTACATGTTGTTACTTGTTAGTGCGTGTTGAGCCTAAATAATACAACATAAATCTATATTAATACATAAAGTGAACAGTACACCCCCTAACAATATTTTTTGGTCTTTTTTTATAATGTGCACTACAAATTCCCTAGAACTAATTTATAAGGCAAAACAACGTTTGCGCGGTCAGCTAGTTATGGTATATACTTTATTAGCTTTATTATAATTTTCTTAACAGTTCTATATAACTAGATACACCCACAATTCGTTTTCGTCAATCCAATTCAATTTATAATATTACGTAAGATCGTTATATCCGCCGTGTGGTATCCGGCTTAGTAGAATAGACCACCCTCATTTCTTACAGAGATGTCGTAAAAGGCGACTAAGGTAAGTCGGTCCACCTTGTGGTATCTGTCTGAGTAAAACATACCACACTCATTTTTTAATTAATTGTTCGAATACCCTCAAAATACGCACTATGTTATTTGTCTTGTTATCGAGGAAAGAATGGATTTTTTAAATCATGTTAGACCGCTACAAGGCCTTGAATTGTATCACATTTTATCAACATTTCTCCAGCGGATTAAAAAGAGTAAAAAAACAAATTATCACATTTATAATACAGTGGTACATCTATATACGAGTGCCCTAATATACGACTGATTTGACATCCGAGCGATATTTTTGAGATGACAGCAAGATTTTAGATACGAGGGCACACAGACTGCGTCTTAACTGTTTCTTGACTCTAAATCTTTGACTCCTCCTTCCTTTTTTCCGTCTTTTTGAAGCATTTTTGTAAAGTTGAGATTCTCTTTGTTTTCTTTTTGTACATTTACAAAACATGATCAAAGATGAAAAAATAAACCTCCATGGACAGTGTTTCTAAAAATCTGCATTTATATACTAAGCGTGCGATATATACATCATTCCCCTGCCGTTATCCCACTCTTAGTGCGTCGACACAACATATTTTCTCTTCCATTCTCTCCTATCATTCGTCAACTCTGGCACTACTCCTTCTATATGAATGTCATTCTTCACACAATCCAACCATCTCTTTTTAGGCCTCCCTCTAGCCATATATCCAAATACTTCAATTATCGTCATATTCCAGTCTTGGTGAAGATGCGATCCACAAAAAGCTCGAGGAGGAGGAGGCCCGTATAGAGAGGGACCGAGGTCGAGAAGGCACCTGGTACCATGAAGGCCCCCATGAACTCCGTGATGCCCGGCTGTTCATAGCGCGGTACTCGCTACCGAGGGCGAAACGCAGGTAAGAGTTGCAGGCGATGGAAATAATATACTCGTATGTTTTATCATAGGATAAATGGGAATTTTGTTCAAAAGTAATAATAAAATTATTTAATCCTAATAATAAAATTATTTAAATTTTTTAAATATAAATCCGCGATAAAGTAAATAGAAAATATATATAATGCTAAATGTATAGTGGACTATCAGTTTTTTTTCATACCCGATACATGCAGGATTCGTAAAAACACATGCACAATCCTCCACCACCGCCACCACAATACACAAGCACTACACGCATTCACTATCACAAACTCAACAATCGTTTCGCCCCGCATCCAAAGCATCATCAGGAGATACACTCCACGACAAAATCGCAAAGCCAAAAATAATTATAATTTTATATTTAAATAATTTTATTATTACTTTTGTATTAGGAAATTTTGTTTAGTTAATAGTTACTTTAATTGTTGTTAGTGTATAATTTTTCAATTGCTTCAAATTTTATTAATATGGGTCCAACGGTTTACCCGTAAAGCCCCTCAGACAGACCGGCATTTACAATATTAATATGAATGATATATATTTATTTATTTCTGTGCATTTTTCCGAATAACTTTAATAAGATTTAATTGAAGTCGCTTGCATTTATGATGTTTTAATATGTTTATGTATTTATTAAGGTTGTTATCTATTTATCTATCAGTGAGTTAAAGTATTAGTAGTAAAGAAAATTAATTAGGCTTAATCATCATATCTCGTGCCCTTATCCCACTCTAAGTGGGGACGGCACATCATGACAGAAAGCCTACTATACTTTTGAGGATTATTTAGACGATAATAATGTGTGGATATTTCTACTCTTTAACCCTGTACAAGACAAAATGTAACTAATAATAAGAATTTGCTGGCTCTTCTCGATAGGAACAGCTTTCCGAAACAGCAATAGAGTTGATGATTCAAAAGCACTTGTTTTATAAGTTTACTTGAATAAAGAATATTTTGAATTAGAATTTGAACATGTTTTTCGCTTCCATTTTTACCTATCATTTGTCAACTCTGGCGGTAGTCCTTTTATTTGCATGCTTTACACAATCCAACCATCTCTTTTCCGGCCTGCCTCTAGTCACATGGTGAGTAAAAAATATATGTCATGAAAAATGATGCCCTGCTCCCATCAGGTTGAACAAGGCCCGCGAGGAATTGAAGCTAGCTGGTAGCATCAGGGCCGCCGCGAAACAGGAGTCGCAGAGGAAAGCGTCTGCCATGTCTATATACTGTAGTCAGGTAAGCCGTTTATAATCATCGGAAATAATCGAACTGAAGACTTCTTCTTCAATCGGTCCCTCATTACTGAGGTCACCTGCAGCCCTACCATGAACTTATTGCGACTCAATTGAAGACGTAAACGACGACCGCGAACCGCTTTCTTTTCGTACCATGAAGTGTGGATTGCATTGGGGTCGTAGTGTTTGAAAAGGATAACGTTATATGAACTATAGATAACTCTATCTCTTTTACTCACATGTCTTAGGACGAATTCCGAACGCTCATTCGGCAACGACTTAAAGTATGCGTCTTTAAGACATCATGGTATGAAAAGCAAAACAATTTCGTTTACGTGTTCAATTGTGTCGCAATAAGAGTTAATGGTATGCCTGCAGATCTCTTCTTTCGTACGATCTGCGTCCATTTATTTCGGTTTAAACTAGCCCTCACCGCCTGATAGAATTCGCATGAGGAGATAGTTTCTTACACTTGATCAGACCATCGTGTTGGCGACCGGCCTCGAAATCTCGAAATCGAGGTCATCTAGTTGCGGGATCGCCCGATTTCCCATCTGAGCTACTCAAAGCGAAATTTACTTTCGTATTCAAATGATATTGTAGCGGTTTTTCATTGTATGAAAATACGGATAATACTGTCTTTGCTAAAAATGAAATGTAACTAAATCGATTAAGCGCCCCCGAAACCCCCCACGTACTAAGTTTTATAAAAATCGTTGGCAACGTTTCCGAAATTCAGATTATATATACAAGAATTTACCTTCAACCATGTTTTTATATGTTATATTGTACAAAAGTATTAAATAAATAAATATATGGGACACTTTCACATAAGGTCGTCCATCCCCAAAGTAAGTAACTTAATACTTGTCTTATGGGTGACAGACAACTGGTAAATCTATACATAAGTATATAATTTTAAATACATACCTAAATACAAATGTACACCCAGGCTCGAAGAACCAACAAATTGCTTAAAGAAAATGTTGGCCCTCGGTGGGAATCGAACCCGCGACCCGCAGAGCTGAAGGCAGGGTCACTACTTACTTCGCCAACAGTTCAGGCACTAGAATTGCTTATTCTAAAGTACAAGTATAAGGTTTCGATGTAAGAAGGATTGAAACAATAAAAACGTATTCCCGTTTCCAGATCGGTGACACGAGACCTATAAGCTTCTGTAGATTCAGTCGCGACAGTCAAATGTTGATAACATCCAGTTGGTGAGTGGTACTCACCTTTTTTTTAACTGCATTTACATATTTACACAATATCCACATTTATGTTACACAATTTTGTGAAGAAACTATCACACCTGTATACTTATTATTTCGAACAACGTTTAGATATATCATTTTTCTTTAAAAATTGCTCATTTCGTTGAATGCTCTGTACTAAAATTCTCCTAAATACTACTTCATCGGCAAAAGCTCTCAATGTTGATTATATTTCGGGTCAAAATTGATTATAGTAGATTGATTGAGAGCAGCGTAGATCCGTACCAGGCGTGTATAACTTAACAAGTCAAGTTATTTCCATCAGGTCGGGACTGGTAAAGGTGTGGTCGGTGCCAGACTGCGTGCCGCTGCAGACCCTCAAAGGGCATACGTGCAATGTCAGCTCGGCAACATTCCACCCCCAGGCGAGCCTCCCAACCCATTGGCGGAACAAAGTAAGTAAGCATTATATTCCAGAGAAATTATTCAAGCCTATAGTTTATTTCCTATTGATGTATAAGAAAAAATACTCTCTAATATCTTCCTTATGGCTGTAGCATAAACAAACAGACGATGTGACTATTGTCAAAATCGAAAAGAACTTATGATCGGGTTGTAAGCGATAAGTTCTCTCAAATCTTACTTTATAATCATCAAGGTAAATATAGCTTGTAGCTTTTGCTTCATCGCTGACAAAAACTTAAAGGCTTACTTAGGATAGTTTTATGAAATACTGAAACCAGATTAGTAGATTAGAGTAGGCTTGTTCTACCAAAGTACCTGGATGACCTATATTTGCTCGGTTTTTTTAACATATAAAAATTAAAATAAAAAAAAGTAAGAAGGGGCAGGTGATATATGGGACTCGATCTCGGATATTTTGACGTTCATTTGGAAGTCCACTCATGCTCCTATTACAACTTTACAACTGTCAGCAAAATTAACCTTTGTATTCAATTTATATTTTAGCAGTTTTTCAATACCTGAAAACAGGGATAAAACGACATTTTTTTGAATAAAATTATCTCTAAGATTTATCACCGAAGTCGTAGTATTAAAAAATCGATCTCAGTTCTTAATCACAGCGCGACCTTCCGAATGCAACTTAATATCCAGCAAAGCCTATTTGACTGCATAGGATGAGGATAAATTACTAGTACACTAACACCTGCTATTAGAAAACTTTTGTAAAATAAAAAAAAATAATAATAATTTTGAAAAGTGATAGTTTTTAAAATTTAATTCTGAATAACTGATATAAAACCCCATTTGTTCATATTTAGATAGAAGCAGAAAAGGAGAAAAAACAAGATGATATCGTCGAAGAGATGGACGTCGAAGAAAAGTCGGAGTCGTGCACAATGGCATCTTGTGCTTATGACGGTTCAGTTCACTTGTGGAATTTTAAAAGGTAATGTGTATATAATAAGTCATCACTTGACATAATACTAAACCATCATTCATCATTATCCAGCCCTTATCCCACTCTAAGTGGGGTCGGCACAACATGTTACAAACATGTTGTCGCATGATTTGGCTACGTATTTTACGACCGGCCGCCTGCCTGACTTCAACTTACCTTAGTCGTATTTTACGACCCCTCAGTAATAAAGAGCGTGGTTTATTCTTCTCAAGCGGATACCACACGGTGGGTCAACTTACCTTAGTCGCCTTTTACGACACATTGTTTAGAAATGAGGGTGGTATGTTCTACTCAGCCGAATACCACACGGCGGGTCGACTTACCTTAGTCGCCTTTAACGACACCTCGGTAAGAAATGAGTGCGGTCTATTCTTCTCAACTGGATACCACACGGCGGATCGACTTACCTTAGTCGCCTTTAACGACACCTCGGTAAGAAATGAGAGTGGTCTATTCTACTCAGCCGGATACCACACGGTGGCTCAACTGATCTTAGTCGCATTTTACGACACCTCGGTAAGAAATGAGGGTGATCTATTCTGCTCAGCCGGATGCCACACCGCTTAAATGAAAATCTATCTATCGATAAAAATCTATCAACCTGCTAATATTGTAATGTCGATCTTAACAGCTTACTTAAATACTACTCACAAATAACTTAATATTACCCATCGACAACTAAATATTACAGACCGAGAACTAAATATTTTTAATCCGTATAATAATAAGTAGGAGTAATTTAATATTACTGAACAAAAACAAAATTGTATTAACCGATAACTTAATTATTAACCGATAACTGACTACTTTGATATTGATTGACAAATGATTAAATATAAAATTCATTAAATCTAACTTTTGTAGGTTTTAAATCTTATTTGTAATTTTATTTTATACGCAATCTTCATTACTATAGTCGCATCTGCCGTACTCAAGTGTCAAATTAAGTTTCGGCAGCGGCCTTGGAACAAGCGTATCATTTAATCTTTGTGATATGCTAAATATATCTTGATGTGCATATTTTTGACAAATGAATTGGTTTGTATGTTTAATTAATTTGTTTACATTTTGTCTTTTACAGTGACTCGCCCCTTGCATCGTTAAATGGTCATGGGCCATCGAGAGTGTCGCGAGTGGAGTTCCATCCATCAGGCCGCTTCCTCGCAACCACTGTCTTCGACCACTCATGGAGGCTTTGGGACTTGCAGACACGTGAGTACCGACAAGATTCGACCGGGTGCGTTTTTTGTTTGTGTAAAAACATAAAAATTGTGTTCAGAAATCTATATAAATATTATGAAACGAAGTCCGCAAAAACTGTCTGTCTGTATGTGATCGACTTGATCAGAATCTACTGAAGAGATTTTTATACGGTTTTTACTAAAAGATACCATTTAGATTTACTAAAAGAAAAATACATTACGGTATAATTCCTGCGGACTTAGGATTTAAGCAGAAAATACTTTGGGAGACGCTGATCTCCATGCGGGTGAAGTCGCGTACCACAGCTAGAACATACATAAATTAGGGATCTGAATATTTTGAAATATAACTATATCTATACTTCTGTACTAATATTATAAAGAAGAAAGATTTGTATGTTTGTTTGTATGTGTGTATGTTTGTAACGTTTTCACGCAAAGACTACTGGACTGATTTCAAAAATTCTTTTACCATTGGACAGCTGCTTCTTCACTGAGCAACATAGGCTATATTACATTTTCAAAAAAATAGGGATCTGTAACAAAATTGTAATAAGGTGTTAAAAATTAAGTCGTAAAAATCTTTCATCGCGTGTGCTGCGGAAACTATTGATGATAGAAAAAAAAATGTTCTACAGTATTATAGAATGTATCAATATCCACAAAAAAGTCCGCGATACCATATGTCTAACTATTATAGTTATGCCAATATAACTACTTTTTTACATTGTAAAAGTTGGTAAAAGTGCCGACAATCAAACCATTTTATTCACATCTCTGTATCAAACCTTATCCTATTAAATGATATTTTATTAAAAACTGTTTCAATACTTTTTAAATTATTAAAATACGACATCTCAATCAAAGGATATTACGAATTTAAGAATGTAAATCGAAAGCAAATAATGCCATAACAAATTCATTGTAGCGACCGTTATAGCAGGGCCTGCATTTGGTCAGTTAGCTCATATTCCAAGAATACTAATTATACCCATCTTTTATAATTAAATAATCTACAAAATAAATCTATAGTCCGACTTCGTAGACTTTCCACTACCACGAGATCGGTATGGACGCGGGTGAAACCGCGGGGCATTGCTAGTTATATATATATATAGGTTAGCTAATTATATAATTAAACACTATAGATTTGATGACATGTTGGTATTATTCAATAAGGCAAATCTCAGACTCAAAGACCGGTAGAGTTGTAATTGAATTGTAAATTTGTGGTTTCACGACCTCAATACAATACTACGTGATAATATTATAAAATAAGAGAGTTCAGAAGTAGAATGCCTCAGAAACGATGGACATTCATACGTATTTTGAAAACGATTTTCCAATTCTCAATACATATAGTACCCGGCAATTAATAATGCACATCGTTGCTTAGAGAGAGAAATCGACTAGATTTTGCTTCATAGAGCATCGTCTCTGTCGCACAGACTGACGAACCCGTATGTGACAGTGACAGCGCTCTACGAAACCGAACTGGCCGGCTGTTTCGTTGTAAACATCGATGTGCATTATTTAATGCCGGGTACTATACATCATTGAGAGGTGTTTCTCAAGGTTGACACCTGAGTCCAGTGGTCTTACATTTTACATTGATGATAAGAAATAACTCTTTTTGTAATAAAACTCACACAAACGTCTCGATCTTTCTAATCTAACTGATAAGAACAATAAAAAATGATATCGAAATAACAAACATATGTCATGTGAACGTAACATATGTTTCTTAATGAATTTTGAATGTCTCAAATTAACGAAGTTCCACTAGTCGATGACCGAGGTTTTTTTATGTTATTCAGATAAAAATTTAAACTTGACATTCTAAGTTAATAACATATAATATATATAACAATTCGTAAACGAAGTTTATTTGACTTATATGTATTGGTTAAATATCACAAGGTCAGAATGATTGGTTTTTGGCAAATTTCTTGTATTAATCAAGCCAAGGAGCTTAAATCTCCCGAAATGTAGTCTATGTGGTTTGATGAATGATATTTAAACGGAATTCTTCTGACATATTCCGGCTACTTTATGGTTATTTCTTCCCTTCATTTTATGCAACTTTTGCAACTTGCAACTTTTTTTAATGGACCACGTTGATTCCCATTGTTATTAAATAATAAAGTAATGTGTTCATTGCATCACAACAAACAAAAAAGTTCCTCACAATGTTGGCTTAGAAACTTTGACTAAATTCCAACTAAATTCCTATTTGGTCAGTGACAGCAACGTATAGTAGGGTCTTAAGTGTGCAAGATAATATATATAGAATCTATAGGACTCCGTTAATAAGATACGTTCGCAACAAGGGGTGGAGGATCTTATTGAGCGCGACGAGATGTGAACGGCGAATATAATTTTTAATAGTTGTTTAAGAAACAAGTGTAACCCAAGGTTGATACATAGGTCCGATGCTCTTGACCTTTTTCATTGAAAATATAAGAATTTGTTTTATGCTATATAATTAAATTTTTCTTGACGGCCTAACGGCAAAGGGATGTTGACCTTTCTTACATAATATTGATAAGACGTTATAATCCGTGACAATGAAGTGATAAAATTTAAACAAGACAATTTCATAGTAAAAGTAACATTAAGATAACAAAAACATGCGTTCGATAATTAAGTTACATTGTTTCAATTAACGATATACTTTACAAGTTGATTTGATAGTTACGCTCCAACGTACCTGCAAAATTTTGAACATTGCAAACAGACTAGTAATATATCGATGTCGTAGTCAGATAAATAAATTGACTTAATAGACCTACGTAATTTCCTTAGATATAATTTAACCTTAGTTAAGTCGTTGCCTGAAATCGTAAGCCCTTAAGTCTTCTAATGACAATCTGTGGAATCCAGCTCTGGATTATTAAAAATATAATAGTCCACAAAGCAGATAATCAAATGCATTATGTATGTTTAGTATATTAGTTTAGTTACCAATGTTTGACTGTTTCGTTTTGCAGATACAGAGGTACTCCATCAAGAAGGCCACGCTAAACCTGTGTATAGCATTGCATTTCAAGGCGATGGATCTCTCGCTGTCACCGGGTAAGCCAATAAATTTTACCTTATTCTATTCGTAACAATATAATCTTCTCTCTCCCCCTCCCGCTATTTCCGACGTAATTATAAGTTAAAACATTTTTACAAAACGAATGTCCTTCGAGCCGGATGCGATGAAATTTTTTGTACAATTTCTCTAGTGGAATGGACGCGTTTGGTCGCGTTTGGGATTTAAGGACTGGTCGATGTGTAATGTTCCTCGAGGGGCACCTGGGTCCGGTGCTAGGCACTGACTGGTCTCCTGCCGGACACCAGTTGGCTACTGCTGCTGCTGACCATCAGGTAATAATTCCTCATATGTTCACAAAATTAAAAAAATGGTAGTGACCTTGCGTTCAACTGTTTGCTCGTTTCTCACTCATCAATCCTTTTACCCCGCAATCGAAGCATCATCAGAACATGCATTCTATTTAGCATTGTATACAATCAGCATTATATATATTCTCTCTTTACTTAATCTAGAATTCTAGGAAAGCAATTCCATTATTACTTTTGTATTTTATTATATTTTTACCAATTTCTCCTGTCCAGGCAAAGATTTGGGATCTGAGAAGAAGAGCGCCTATTTACACAATTCCTGCACACACGCACCTACTGAGCGGTAAGTTCATTTTAAAGAATAGATGCTGAGTTTGATTTTCGGTTGGGTCCACTATAAATGTCTAAAAAACTTTGACAATGTTGACTTAATTGAATGCAACAATGAATGCATGAACCGATAGCTCTGTGTCACCAAAATTCACGTTTTTATGATTTTTATAATTAACCACCCCTTACAAATACAAGTTGGCTGTTACTTTTTACTAAACATATTAGAATACGTAATTATAATAAGTCGCGCTAACTTAGTCACTAACATACCAGACAAATCTCTTTGATTTTTGTTTTATATCTTTCGTGATAATTACATTCTTTTGTTTAGATAAATAAATAAAAAATTAGAAAATCTCATTGTAGGTCTCTAAAAGACAATTTCAAAAATTCACTGAAATGCAGGTATCTTAAGTAATGGTATATACCAAGTGGTACTTTACATGTGTGCTGTACAAAATAATTAAAAATCTGTACAAAAATCAGGTGACCAAACGAGTGTTAATTATGAGACAAGAGGGAGTCCTAATAATGGTTGGATTGTGGGAAGTATGACATGCATATAAAAGGAGTGGGACCAGAGTTGACGAATGAAAGGAGAGAATGGACATGTTGTGCCGACCCCATTTGAGTGGGAAAAGCGCGGGGGATTTATGTTCTGTTCAAAATAATATTTCACAATTACCTCACCTGTTACGGTCCTCTTGAAATGTAGTAGATGAAATAGTTAAATAAATTGAAATTTATTTTTAGATGTGAGATACCAAAAGAGTCATGGTCATTTCCTTCTCACGTCGTCCTACGATAAAACCGCCAAGCTGTGGTCCAACCCGGCCTGGCATCCTCTCAGGACGCTCTCGGGACATGACAACAAGGTACATTAACATAACACAGAATAAATTTTCTCTAAAAACAGATTATAGCACAACACTTAATTTTTTATATTCTGGAACTACGCAAAGTAACGCCTTATGCTATATTAAAATTAATAAAAGAAGCTAAACGTTCAAGTCCAAACGTTCAAATCTTTAGGGAACTAAATGACGAATTCAAATAAATAGTAGCTCGTAATTATGCGCGTTTTTTACTTTTTTTATTCCTAGTGTTATAAGTCAAATCTCTGACATCTGATACTCCGTAATTATATCATTTCAATCATCTTTTTTTTTTCTTTAATTGTACAAACAAAAGGCGGACTTATTCCTAAAAGGGATCTCTACCAGCCAACTTATGAGTAACAGAAAGAAAATGAAAAGAAAAAATAAATAAAATGGATGATGAAAAAAAAAGGAAAAATAAAAATAACGAAACACTATATACATAGATTAAGATGAAAAATGAATGAATAAAATAATAGATAATAGTGATTATTTGAATTAATTAAAATGTAATTTAATATTGATAATTAGCGACTAAATTTAATTTAAATGACTCGAGACAAATATTTCATTTCAATCATCAGTTAACCGAACAATCTCCTATGTGCGTACTTCACCCTACGTGACATTGGCATAGTATCCTGTGCCCAGTTGGCACGCCTGAACGCCAAAATTGAAAAGAAAGAAGATGAAGAAGACGTGTAATAAATTAAAGGGCATTCTAAGAGACTGAAACCTCTTTTTCTAAAAGCTGCCACAATATTCTTTGCTGGTTGTCTGGTAATCCAAAGCTGCACCTTTATCCATTATCTGAAACATCTCGCTCAAAAATTGATATCTTGAAATTGCATAGGTTTATTGCAGTTAAGTTTTTGCCACATATTGTTTGAATAAGACATGATCAATATCTGATCAACCTGCCTATTGAACTAAGCCCTTATCTTAAAATTTATAATTAATTTAACACAATTGGAAATTGGACCTAAATGTAATTGGCAATAATTAGGAGTAGTATGCAGTAGAAGTTAATTTCTTAATATATTATTTTATTTCAGGTAATGAGTGCTGATATATCCCTCGATAACAAGTTTATAGCGACGTGTTCCTATGACCGGACCTTTAAACTGTGGGCGCCTGATCTCGCTTAAGTCGTTTATTAGTTATGTAATAAAATATTTTAAAAAGAATCTGTTTTTATTCATTAATTCCTGAATCAGCTACACATCAGGGGTATTCATGATTTAAAACGATATCGACTGTACATTGGCTTATCCTTAACTTAAAAAAAACTAAAAAGATATTTTATAGCACATTAAACTAGAAAGTGAAAAATATTTCTTAATACGTAGAATATAATTAATTGATGATAACTATTAGTAGATTTGTGAAGAAAGCGTAGTTCGTTTTTGCCGTCTTTTTTCGTGCATCCGTGCCCTTTTTGCAATTTATTTATTCATTTTATTGTATTGCCACCTGTTCGTGATAAGTATACAAAGTTTGTACTAAATGAGTCCGTTTAAAGTGGATCAAAATTGAGTTCAAATAAGTCGGTTAGATAATTACAGGTGAAACTAATATAAAACGAGAATCATTTAAAATAATCTGATGATTAAATATCACGGGAAAGTATACTTTAAACTACTGTCGTCAATCAATCATGCCATACAAACGGCTTAACTAATTGATCAAATTATTAATTAAGCTAACCTACAAAGTGAGTCAATTCATAGTAAAGCAGTTTTGGTACGCAAATATCAGTAAATTAAGAATTTAAATTATATTTAATAAAAATAGTTATCAATAAATGTGTAAATATGTATTATATAATATATACATAAATGTCAACAAATACTTTAGAGAGTAGAGAAAGATAATATTACTAAGTATATAATGCGCTGGCGGAAACGTTATCGCTATCATGTATAATGCTGTATAGCAACGAGTTTCATAGACGTGCAGCAAGAACTTTTAAAGATTTAGCAAAAAATACGGCATTCAATACCGTAGGCAAGACGATAAGTGATTTTTAGGCACACAAGACCGTACAGGCCTGTCATGTGGAGGAGCTTCGTGGAACTACTCACATAAGTAGTTAGATGAAGAGGTTTTAAAAAGTATACTAAGGATATGCAGAGGATGAAGGCCAGATTGTAACGGATTTAATAAAGTCTGCTGACCGACGAAATAAAAAATTTGATTGTAGACAATGTTTTCAAACACTTCGGAAATGATATTGAGAAATGGAGATTGGATGATACAGTGAGAAAGAAGAAGGATTGGCAATTTTTCGTAATGGAATGATGTAGGCAAACTATATTATAACTGTGCATATTGTTGTTTTCAAGGAGAAAAGGAAAACTTTGCCTCTCCGGGGGTTGTCACATGTTATTTAGTGATTAGTGATCTTTTTTGGAAGGTTCTAGCTGTTTGTATAGAATCATCAAAGAAAGTACCTTGAAACAGAATTTAATACGTCTCACAAAACAGTGATTAATTGCCAACATTCATTGGTTATCCATTCATCTGTCTCGAATCGGGACACAAATGCGGAATAAATCGATTTATGTCTACAATTCCATCGTTTCTTTTTCATTTCAGTAACGATTATATAACTCCTAACGAATAGAGGTGCAAATAAAATTATTCATATACTTATATTACATACATACATTAAAATACTGCAAGATTCAACATAAGAACATTAAAAGAGCTCACAAATTTTAAAAAATTTCAATACCAAAATAGCTCGGCTAGTTCTTCCTATTACTAATTCTAATTTTTGTTCTATTTCTAATCATTTCATGCAAAGAATAATATTCGAATTCTGCTTTGAAAGAGTCTGAAGCCGTTTTGCGTACAAAATGTGCAGTCTTATAGTAATAATAATAATAATTTAGTAAAATTAGACAGATACCAATTACATATTTTTTTGTTAATAGCACACTTGGCACATTTATGTAACTAATAATTAAAGAGATTTATATTAGTCGTTTATAAAGTTTTCTCCTTGTTAATATAGTTCAATGAACTAGATAATGTATTGGAATATAATCGGCATGTAATCGATTTTACATTAGTATACATCACTAGTACCGCTACATGCTAGAGATAACCAAATTAAAGGTTATCGATAAATATCGCACCGATATTTTAAGAAATATCTGTGTTTATCAAATCCTTTACTGAAATTTCTACACTTAAATCAAATGCTATTATTATGTTAGAGAAAGAGAGATAGGTAAGAAAACTTATGTAACTCCCAGAACCATAGTAATTGATTAGGCTTTTTAAAATTTTTATTATATACGATCTTTTTTGATCGTAATATACAAACAATGCTGATTACTATTTGTTTTTGTTTTGTTATGTGTATTTGTTTGTAATAAGATGTAATAGTACCAGGTATCATAAAAAAATGATTATCGACATATCGATATATTACAAACAAACCTACACGCTGCTCACTGAAATGTCATTGACACGGGAGAATGTCCAAGTCTTGACGCTTCGTGCTTGTATACGAGCTAATGAAGAGGCATTTGTAATAAAATGACCGCATAGTTGTGCCGCCCGTTATTAGCCCCGAGCCTCCAGACTTATTAACTTGCTAGTTGCTTAATATCAAACAGTGTATCGCGCCGTTTATTGGTGATTAAACAATGGTGATTAAAAGGATTTGTTGTTTAGGTGCTGGTTACGTCGGCGGTCCAACATGCAGCGTGATTGCATTGAAATGCCCAGATATAAAAGTAACCGTTTGCGACAAAAGTGTCGACAGGATAAACCAGTGGAACTCGGAAAAGTTACCTATTTATGAGCCAGGCTTGGATGAAGTTGTTAGACAGTGTCGTGGTAGAAATCTATTCTTTTCTACCGATATTGAAACAAGTATTTTGGAGGCCGATTTAATCTTCATCTCAGTTAACACTCCGACGAAAACGATAGGGAATGGAAAAGGTAGGGCTGCAGATCTGAAGTATATAGAAGGCGCGGCGCGTATGATCGCTGATATTGCTACGAACAATAAAATTGTAGTCGAAAAAAGCACAGTGCCAGTGAAAGCAGCTGAAATAATTATGAAAATACTTCGCGCGAACACTAAACCTGGGGTTGAGTATCAAATTCTATCTAACCCTGAGTTTTTAGCTGAAGGAACTGCTATTGCCGACTTAGTCGAGTCGGAAAGAGTGTTAATTGGTGGTGAAGACACAGTTGAAGGACAGAAAGCAGTGCAGGCTCTATGCTGGGTGTATGAACACTGGATTCCTGCTAAAAATATCCTCACAACAAATACATGGAGCTCAGAATTATCTAAGCTAGCTGCTAATGCATTTTTAGCCCAAAGAATTTCCAGTATTAATTCCCTGTCAGCAGTGTGTGAAGCTACTGGTGCTGATGTCTCTGAAGTTGCAAGAGCTGTTGGTAAGGACTCAAGAATAGGCCCTAAGTTCCTTGAAGCCTCCATTGGCTTTGGAGGCAGCTGCTTTCAAAAAGATATCCTCAATTTAATCTATCTATCTGAGTGTTTAAACCTACCAGAAGTGGCAGCATATTGGCAACAAGTGGTAAGCCTGAATGATTATCAGAAGACTAGATTTACCCGTAAAGTTATTGAATCATTATTCAATACAGTTGCTGATAAAAACATAGCAATACTTGGATTCTCATTCAAGAAAAATACAGGAGACACTCGTGAATCTCCAGCTATATATGTATCAAACACATTGTTAGATGAAGGAGCAAAACTACATGTATATGATCCTAAAGTAGAGCATGAACAAATATTATATGAATTAACACATCCCCTGGTAACAAATGAGCCAGAAACAGTACGTAAACACATTACAATTCACGACACTGCATACTCAGCTGTTTCTGGAGCACACGCTATAGTATTATGTACAGAATGGGATGAGTTTAAAGAGCTTGATTTTAAAAAGATCTATGAAGTTATGATGAAACCTGCTTATATCTTCGATGGAAGGAAGATTCTGGATCATGAGGCTTTGCTGCGAATTGGCTTTCATGTACAGACTATTGGCAAAAAGTTATCACGGCACAGCAGTATTAGGGCACAAGGAAGTCAAACAATGCCATAATATATTTAAATAGTAGGTAAGTATTATTATTATTCTTTTTTTTTTATTTGATGTATAGCTACAGATTTATGGTCTATAACCATTTCTATAAATCTGATACCAATGTAAAATATCTTTTTCAATCTATGTATCTCTATTGAGTATCTATATTTTGTAAAATTAAGAACAAATTTATTTTTGCACTGAATATTCCATATTGTTTATATTTTTTTTGTATATTTTATGAGTAAAAATCACAATTTTTTTTATTGAAATACATAAAAGTAACAGCCTGGTACTTTCTCACTGCTGGGCAGAGGCCTCCTTTCTGTTTTTGGAGAGAAGGATTGGTAGGTTACACACATCCCCAGATGCCTTTAGAGATGGGCAGGCTTCCACATGATGTTTTTCGTAACGAAAAGTATGTAATAAATTGCAATTATAAATAGGACATATAAGTTTTAACAGAAAAACTCATGACATAGCTTGAATTGCATATAAGAATTTTGTTATCTTAACTGATCAACACTTTAATACTTTACTGTTTATTACAATGTAGTTTACGGAGTCATTTCGATATCAGAAAAAAAGGCTGGCAAGAGCCATTATTCATATCTTTGTAATACTTTTATTTTGTATACTACTTGTAGATATTACAGTGTCATGAAGGTTTTTTTTTTACTTTTCACTCTTTTCATGCTTACTCTATTGATGTTGCTGTTGATTTAACAGTGCTGCTTTTTGTAACAATTTGTAAGCCTTATTAGAAAAAAACTATGATTCAGAAGTAAGAAATAGAATTAAAATATATGCATTATCTACGTCGTTTTATAACGTGCAAACTTTAATCGCTATTATGTTCTCGTTAGTTTAATTCCTAAAATACACTCAAATATGTATATTTTTTTTTTCTGGTCCTCAAAGAGAAACGGAACTTTTTATCGTATATGTTAACAGAATATATAAGACGTAATTTTACAAAATTTTATCACTTAATTGATAAACATAGTGATAAAATTTTAGCCGTAAAAGAATACTAGATAGACAGACCGACTTTTAAATTTATATTATTAGTATGGATTAAAGTTTAAAAACCGGTCGATATCACTTATGACCGGATCTTAAATGGAAATCTTGAGTCATAAGATTACGATGATATGTTCCATGCGCAAACGAATTACTAATAAATAGCAAAGAATTAACTTGTAATCAGCGTCATTTAAAAAAAAATCTTTTTTGTATTGAACCGAAGGGCTGTTAAAATAGGTATGCCGCGAATCATGAAACGATACCCACTGCGACATACCGTAATCATGCCACTACTTTGTACTTTATTTCATCACAGAATTTTAAATCTCACTTGATGCAAAAGTACAATTATTTTGAACATAATAAGTTCAAACCATACCAAACCAATGAGCTGTGATAGCCCAGCGGTGAGACCGTGCGACTCTTTCGAGGGGAACACGAGTTCCAACCCGGGCAGGCAACAATGAGATTTTCTATTAAAACTCATGTGTCTAATTGATAATTGCAATTTATCACACGCTTTTCGGTGAAGGAAAACATCGTGAGGAAACCTGCATATCTCTAGAGAATTCTGTTGATATGTGTAACTTACCAATCCGCATTGGAACAGCGTGGTAGGTCTTAGCTCCAACCCTTCTGTGCAGAAACGGAGAGAGGAGGCCTATTCCTAGCAGTGGGATTGTAACAGGCCGCTACTTTACTATACCAAACCATATTCTCTAAACAGATTAAGTTTTGGTTATATTTACTATACAATAAATTTTCACGGCATCAGAAATCATTCTCGCGTTCTCCTCTTACTTTCACCGCTGAAGGTGATATTTATTGTAACATCAACATAGTAAGCTACATCGAGCGAGTTGTTCAGACACTATGATAGTTATAAATTGTTAAAGATATTCTATTTAAGATTACATATTTAACTAACATATCTAGCCAAGCGTGGTAGTAGCCTAATCCTTTCTTTCCCTCTCAAATCAAATCAAATGAAGATAACCTTTATTAAAATAATCTCTTACAAGCACTTTTGATTGTCGAGGATCAATATGATTAATGAAGCTACTACTGGTTCGGAATGTTGCTCTTACCGAGAGGAAACGGCAAGAAACTCAGCGGACAATCTTTTAAACATTTTCAATTTTACTATATTAAACCACAGTCTTGTATGAAGCTTAAGAGATTTTCAAATACAGGCATTATATATATGAAATAATATTTAACAATACGCTCGATTTCTAATTCGTTCGATTTCTAAACCGTACAAAAATACTCAGTAGATTGTGAGAAAATCGATCACATACAGATAGCTTTAAGGTTTTTTTTAATATGTATAGAGTATCCATAATACTAGGCGGCATTTGCAGTATGTATTTCAAAATGCTTTACTATACACTACACGACTCACTTCTTTTTTTTTTAAGTTTTTATTCAACGTGCAATGCATGTATGTGAAGCTGGAATCTTGCAAGTTAAATTTGAAATTTAACCCACTTCCCGGGGGCTCTATGATCTGAAATTTTACATATTAATCTGGTCCCGATGACAATGCAACTTGCATTGTCATATTATAAGCATGACCTGATGCTGCTACCAGGATTGGATCCAGACGAGGAAACAACTCAACTATTAACAGCAGAGAATTAAAATTCCGATAAAATCTTTTTCAAGTTGATTTGTTTTATATATGATTAAATAGTAATTCGTTCTGAAACAAGTCGCATACTAGGAAGTTGCGTAAAATGTCATGTTTCATATCTCGCGGCCACTGTTGATAACGTAATTAGGGTAGAAAGAGCATTGTTTTGTAATAATTAACGAGAGAAATCGATTTTTTATAATTAGTAACGCCATTGAAAAGTTCCGTTCAATTTTATTATAGAACAATTTTTTTGAAATGTAGCTTAAGATTTTTTTTTATTCTCTGCGACAAGGCACAGGACCTGTTCTTAGATATAACTTAATTTATAACTTAAAGTTAACATGAAGTTCCTTAATTGGAAATTAAGAAATTTTATGGCTAGATTGTGATCTCAATAAAGTACTTCCATTGTGGACATACTTTATAATAAATAAAAAAAACTAATTACTATGTACCTAGTTCGATGGATAAAAATCTTTTGTCGCTGATTGAGTAATTCAATATACACTCCTATATTGTGGTTTGCGCTGTATTAAAGTTTATTTAGGTATTGCTTTATGCAGATCGAACTATGTGGCTAGAGTGTAGCTAGATTAAAAAAACATTTTGCGATTATAACATTTTCTGATGATGCTTCAAATGATCTTTGAGATTGTCTTAGCGCAGTGCTAGTTTAGCGTGGTATTGGTGATAGCAATTTGTGGGACGTGCGGTTCTTATCTTATCTTATCTAATTTTGGGGACGCCTGCCGGTACAGGACGGGTGGTCAGCTCCAATACTTGACTATTCCACCCATTTCCCCTTGTTGGGACAAGGGTTTCACTGTTGTCCCGACAGTGTCACCTGCTCTAGCCTTCCTGTTGCTTTTACAAACCTTATAATATCCCTGAAGGAGATATTTGTTAGGTCATCAGCTTCAATTTCGTCCTTACCTAATATCTCCCATCTTACCAGCGAGTACATGGGGCACTCAGCCATAAGGTGGAGACTCGTTTCTTCTTCTCCACACTCTGGGCACGCTGAATCTTCTTTTATTCTCATTATTGACAAGTGTCTATTTAACAGGCAATGCCCAGTAGTTATGCCTGTTATAATTGCCACATTTCTTCTGCTATGAGACATTAGCTGTTTTGTTTTCTTTGTGTCGAAAGATTTGAGAAACAGCTTTGATTGACGAAATGTTGTGTTTCTCCATCTAGTGCTCGATTCTTTTTCTATTCTTTTATCTATGACGCGCTTTATTATCGTGTTTCCGATTGGGAGGAAAGGTTCTGGGCCTACGAACGTTTGGCTCGCTCCTTTTCTTGCCAATTCATCGGCTTTTTCGTTCCCTACATGACCATGGTGTCCTGGGACCCAAGCGATCGTTACTTCTCCAATTTCAGCTAGTTCATTCAGTACTTGTTTACATTCCTTCACGATAGCTGAAGTTGTTTCTATACGGTCAAGTGCTTTTAGTGCCGCTTGACTGTCACTGTATATAACTATGTTGTGTATAGGTTCTGTACGTGTTTCTTTCAATTTCCTGGCGCACTCCATAATAGCCAACATTTCGGCCTGGAAAATACTTGTATATTTACCCAGATTTAAGACCTGGTGTAAATTTGACAAGGTGCTGTAGATAATACCGGCTCCTGCCAGCTTCGTGGATTCTCGTCTAGAGCCGTCCGTGTAACAGATGGTCTGACGCGAGTCACTAATATTTACTTCCCAGTCTTCCTTAGCTCCTATGTGTATTCTATATTTTTTATCGAAGATTTTCTGTCTTTTGATCAAGTCACTTCTCTTGACGACCATTGACAGATTGTCTCCGTAGATTTTCTCTATTTCAGTATGACCTTTATCCGTAAAGTTTCCCTTCCATTGTTGGAATACTTTCATCTTGTACCATTGTTCTATAGCCTTTCTTTTGGCTGCTAGATCCAAAGGATATAGTCCTACCAGGACCTCTAGTGCGGCGGATGGAGTGGTTCGCACTGCGCCTGTAATCATTACTGTTGCAATCCTCTGTACTTTCGTTAAATCCTTAATATTGACTCCGATCTTGGCTCTATGCCACCAGATCGCAGCACCGTAAAGTAATCTGGGTAGTATGATAGCCGTATATATCCACTTAGCAATATTTGGCTTCATACCCCAGGTTCTTCCCACTGTTCTTCTACATTGCATAAGCGTTATTTTAGCTCTATTGCATTGTTCTTTAATATGTGTTCTAAACCTAAGGGTTTTATCCAGTGTGATCCCTAGGTATTTTATTTCCTTTATCAACTGTATCTCAACTCCGTTTATGTTGAGTGGATTGAAGTTGGCTATTTTCTTTTTATTAGTAAAAAGAACTAGTTTGGTTTTCATAGGATTTAGGTTAAGACCCCTTTCCTGACACCATCTTAATGTTATTTTAATGCTATTACCCATTATGTTCCTTATAGTACTCAGGTCTTTCCCAGTTACTAAAAGGACTCCGTCATCTGAGTATGCTTGCATATATGTCTTTCTTTTATTAATTTCCCTAACTAATGAATCTAGAAGGAGACACCATAAAAGGGGTGAAAGACACCCTCCCTGAGGAAAACCTCTGGTTGATTTTATTGTGTATGTTACTCCGCTTAACTCCGCCGAGATTGAACGATACTCTAGCATGTTCATAATCCAGCGTCCTACTTCATTTGATATACCTTCTCTAAGAATAGAGTTTCTTATAGCATCGCGGTTTGCTTTGTCGAATGCACCCTCTATATCGAAGAAGCAACCCAATGCCATTTCTTTGTTACTAAGTGTTCTCTCTATTCTTACCACTAGGTTATGGAGAGCTGTCTCTGTTGACTTGCCCTCCATATATGCATGTTGATTCTCGTGTAGTGGTAGATTGCTTTGTTCAATTTTAGTTCTTATATGTACGTCCATCACTTTTTCTATTGTCTTTAGAATGAAGGAGGAGAGGCTAATACACCGGAATGACTTCGGGTCCTGATAAGTTTTCTTCCCGGGTTTTGGGATAAACACCGCTTTTACTTTTCTCCAGCTCGTTGGCACATATCCCCATGCCAGGCTAGCTTTGAAAAGTGCTATCAAGTTTACTTTTATATATTTATATGCTACCTGCAGCATTTTTGGGAGTATTTCGTCTGGCCCGGCAGCTTTATATGGTGCAAATGCCATAATACTCCACTTAACCTGCTCTTCGGATATGATATTTCCCGGATCCACCCAATAGTAATCGGTGTTTGGTGATATCTCATCTTCCTTGAATTCTTCACATTCTGGAAAGTGTGCTTCTGTCATCTTGGTTAGTATTATTTTGGGATCTGATATGATCGAATCCTCTTCTTTAATACTGCCCAATCTACAAGATTTATCTTTTGCCAGTATGCGCATTAGGCGGGCTGCTTCGGGGTATTCAGTGATCCCGTTGCAGTACGCCTGCCAGCCATTTCTGGACTCTTTCCTGCACTTCTTTCGGAATTCCGACCTGCTCTTTCTATATTCCGCCCAGCTCAATTCATCGCCTTTTTTCAGGGCAGTTCTTTGAGATTTGCGTACTTTCTTCCTGAGTCTTTTCAGTTCGTTGTTCCACCACGGCTGACCTTTTCCTGTTGTTACCTCTCTTAGTGGACAAGTTCTGATAAAGGCATCTTTCAGTGCTGTGCTTAGTTCCATTGCACCTTCCTCTAACTCCTTAATAGTGTTATAGGAAGTGTATTTGGGTCTCCATTCACTCATTAGGGACTCAAAATTGTCCCAATTGGTCTTTTTAGCATTTCTTATTCGCAGTTTTTCAATTTTACTGTCTATGTGGAAAGTGATTCTACGGTGATCCGAAAACGGGTCTTTTCGATCCACTTTCCAATCTTTTATGTAATTTGCAATGTCTTCTGTTGCTAGAGTAATGTCTAACACTTCTTTCCTTGTACTTGTAACGAATGTTGGTTCATTACCAATATTCATTATCTCGAGATTATTACTTAAGATAAATTCTAACAAAGCTTCCCCTTTTCTATTTGTGTTCGTGCTACCCCACACATCGTTGTGCGAATTAGCGTCACAGCCTATTAAAAAGGAAATTCTCTTACCTCTGTATCTGTTGACAGCCTCTTCCAGTTCTCTAGTTGGTGGTGTGAAGTCGGTCTCACTAGGGATGTAGGCCGACATAAACGCCATTCTGAGTTTCTTGTCTTCATCCAATGGAATCAAAGCTTCTACCGTTACTAAGTCTCTGTAACATTCTATCTCAATTAGTCCTAAGTTTCTGATCCTGCTACTGGTATAGATACATGTTCTGGGGTCAGACTCACCGTTACTACAGTAGGACAGGTCTCCCCCTAAACATCCCATACCGACCACGCGTTTGTTAACAACGTACGGTTCTTGTAGCAGGGCCACATCTATTTGCTTGCTAATCACATAATCGCAGAGTTCGCTTGTGGCTTCCCTGCAGTGATGCAAGTTTAACTGAAGAATCTTTAGTGTCTGTGTGGAGTGTTTTTGTGTGGGTTTGTGTTTCTGTTTATTGGGTGTGAATGTGAAGGTGGGTGTAGTGTTGTGTGTGGGACGTGCGGTTACTAATCTTGTATTATATAGGGAATGAGAACATATTGTCACCCTTCATTTAAAGTTGGGTTTTTTTTGCGCATTATAGCAACATAATTTTATGATTACTATTGTAACGTGAACTTGGATATCTTATATTGTCTTTTTACCTTTCAATTGAGAATCCATAAATCATAATTTTCCGCAATCAATTATCAACCATTCATCGCAAGGTGAGACGGCAGCCTTCGCGGCAATGTTTCGTGCGCCGGCGCAGGGATACGTGTTCTTATAGTGTGTTCACGCTGGCAGCGTTTAAAAATTATCTATACTAATATTATAAATGAGAAAGTCTGTCTGTTACGAGTTCGCGAATAATCTGCTAGAACAATATTCATGAAATTTGGTACAGTTCAAGTTAATATACCGAGTTAACATCTATACTTATTATAAAACAAAGTCTCAAAAAGCTGTCTGTCTGGATGTAATCGATATTCTCAAAATCTACTGAACGTAATTTTGTACGGTTTTCACCAAAAGATAGTGCAATAGTTCCGGATGGTTTAGGTAAATAGTACATATCGGTATTATGTAAATTTTGTCGAAGAGATTGAGCAGTTGTTATAAACTTGCTTGCTGGGAGCTTTAGTCGCGTGCGCTGCGAAAACCAGCAGGCTCACGCTAAAGCAATGATGTAGAGAATTGTAGATCCATAAAAATACTCCAAAAACGTCCGCGACAGCATGTCTCTATCTTTTACGGTTAACTCACAATAACTACTTTTATGTTAAAATTTTAATTGTAGAAAAAATTGTGACACGCTGATTTCCGCGTGGACAAAGCCGCTGGTACAGCTAGTATAAGATAAAAAGTCACATATTTTCCTTAATGAACAGGATAAAAACACATAGTTCATAATTTAGAGTATTTTAAGTTGACGCACACGAAGTCGTGGGTTCAGGTATTCCAGATGTAAATTTGAAATAGGAATCAGAACGGATTCGCATAAATCTTGGCTTTCTCAAAGTATGATTTCTAGAAGCGGACATAGTGGTCGACGTTTATACTATGTAGATAGATATACTGTACGCTTTTCCGTGTGTCCGCTTGAATTGTTTCTTAATTTTTTTTAATTCTTCATATATTAATATTAGAAATGACAAAAAAACCTTTTAATTTTTTTAGGTTACATATTTGACGACAATTTTTTATGACCATGTTAAATTTTGATGATTTTTATATAGAATATAGATATACAATGTCAAAAATTCTTAGTTTTATTTTATTATTGGTTAAGTAACGAAAAAAATTGTGAATACCATGTAGCACGAAAATACAAATAAGACGTGTAATATATCTACTGGTAGGTAAGAGAAAATTTGCCAAAACATCGACTTGATATGTCCTCGGTATACCTTGGCGATGAACCAACCACCAATGAAATCCAGAAGTTGGAGGCTATGAAGGGAGAAATCAATAGCACGTCTTACCGGCCGTTGAAAAAAGAATAAATCGCGACGTTTTGAATTTAGTCTGAAACGCTTTAAGTCAATATTTGAGACGTGCGTCTATATCGGTGTCACGGTCGATAAATATATGCGGAATCTAGCGAATTAATAATTTACGACTGTTCGACGGGGTCAATCGATGGAACATCTCACGGCTGAGATCGAAGGTAAACAGAAAATTATAATTAAGTAATGCCAGTTTCCGCTTAAATCAGTACCAAAGTAAACAGATGAGCTCAAACAGATTTCAGAATAGTTAATGTAAGGTATAATCATGTTAAGAATATTTCTGCAAGATCAAATTAGAAATTACGAGATTCCTAGAAGAATAAATATTACGGACAAAGCCTAACGAGTCGCAAAGCTGAAATGGCATTGAACGAGGGACACAGAAGAATCGATGAACCTAGGTGTCTATCAATTTGGAATGGCGACTCATCACCGGAAAACTAAGTGTAGGCTGACTCTCTATTAGGTGGACAAACGACCACAAAAAGCCAAAAATAACACAAGTACGTGTCTTGTGGAAGTCCTTTGAAGAAATCTATATTCAAGAGTCGGCGTCTATTGGATGATAAAAAAAATATACTTGATTAAATCAATAAAGAATGACAATAATGAAGTCTATTATCCTTCAAGCCCTTATTTTCTAATTTACGATTTCTGATTTATTTCGGGTTACGTCATTTTTCCATATTATTTCTGTGGAATGTCGACTAAAAAATCTGTCCCTACGGGCCTAAGTCGACTTTTCGAACTTAATGGATAGCCATAAACCGTTTACTTAAATTTCGTATTACTTTTGTGATTATATAGAGTAAAAAATAGGATATTTCGAACAATAAAGAATATAACTGTTAACTATACTGAAAATTATAGTATATGAATCTACAATATCGATCACACAGCATAAGGAAGACAGTATTTCTATGATCGCATATTGATAGTGTTACTTAGTCTGGAGTTACAGTCGCCAGTATTCCGGACCGGCCGATAACAGTCTTTTATTCGTATGTTGTTAACTTGGTTTTACTATTTAAAAACTTGTACTTAATTAGTCTTTTTTACATATTTTAAAAATCTGATATTAAGATTGTTATCATAGAAATACAGTGATTGGTGAGAAAATTAGCATTGTTCCGATAATGCTTATCAGTTAATGTGCTATATCTATAATATTTTCAACGATAAGTGTTTTACGATGTTAATCGTATTAAAAACACGGTGTATTTTAATAATTCAAAAGATATATCGAAGATTGTAAGGGTGAGTTTATAAAATTCTAATCTGTTTCGGTGATTGGCCTCCGAAGTCACTTAGAACCGACGACTAATTTGCGACGAGCTAATGGCGATAAAACAATGTAGCAAAGATCAATATCACTAACCGATAACACCGTGCGAAGCTCGGACCTTAAGTTGTCATCCTTAATTGATACACTTTGATAAAGCGTCGCCATACGCCATAGCTAAAACTAAGCTACGACAGTAATGCCCCATAACCGACAGCCAAGTCAAAGCCCAAGTCATGCAGCCAAGGTTGCTTATCTATCTTCACGAGAAAGCATGCTTCGATGTAAGCCATAACCAGACATTTCTGAATGCCTTTTGATACACTGAAAGAGCACAAGCTGCAAAGCTGATTGATTTGATTCGATTTACCCAACACTGTAATGTGGGCCATAGTTATTAAAAAATTACTTCCAACTTTTCTTTTTTCTTTCACCTACCGCCACGAGAGAGCATGCATCGATATAAGTCATAACATAAATTTGATACAGTAAAAGCTTACAAGTTCTATCTGGAATTGATTTTTATTTCATTTCCTTTACATATGATCTTTTATTATCTTTGTTATATAGGTATTTATATGTGGATATCATAACTTGTAAAATATCATAAACCTTAAACGGCTTATTTAAAACAGCTATAAAAATCATTTTTATCTATATTTATAAGCTTTTTATCATTAAATATATATATAATAAAAAATTATTGTACACAATAAATAGCATTTGATTTCCGATTAGGTGTCGTTAAATCTTTTATTGTACAATAAGCCATATTATTTATTATAAGTGCCAGGTGTTAAACTATACGTCGTAGTGGGCTTAATAGTAATTGGCGTTCGAAGGTTTTTTTTTTGTTTACTAGCTATCCTCGCGGCTTCGTCCACGTGGAAATCAATGTATAACAATTTTAACCGTTTATATATATTAAAGATCCAGGGACCTGAATGTGATCCTTGAGGAACACCAGGGTTTGAAATTAAAATATATGCTTAAAATTCCTTTATTACAACGAACTGTTTGCAATCTTTCAGATAGGAATCAAACCAATTCAACATATTTCCGATAAAGCCATTCCTTGACAATTTATAAAGCAATGTATGGGGACAAACCCTGTCAAAAGCATTAGTTAAATCGGTGTAAATTCCATCTATTTGTTTATGGCGGTCAACATCTTCTAGAAGAAAGTTTGTATACAATGTATGAATAAAAAGCGACTAGATTTGTAGCTGTCGATCACCCCTTATACAAATATAAAACCATGCCGGTTATCACTTAAAAGATGTTAAATTATAAATGAAAAGTAGAGATATAACAAAGCTTCGAAAACTAGCAAATATATGCAGCAAATAAATTGTTACAGGATCCGGCATAGTGTCGGTCTTTTTCAGGTTGGCAGGCAAAAATGAACTTACTAAGCAGGTAGTGTAAATATTTTTTCTTTTTCAGATTATAATACGCGGCGAGAAACTAAACGGCCAAGTGTGATCCAGTGACGAAAAGATGTTCAAGTTTTTAACATATGTATATAAGTGTCACGTTTTATTTCGAACAAAGCATGTAACAAAGTCAGTTGATACAATTCTAGTAAGCAAGAGATAATTGTGAGCTGACCAGAATTTTTAGTATTATGATCAAAAAATCTAGAATAAGAATAAATATATATGATGGATAAACATTCGACATTAATTTTCTATTAACTACACATGACGAAATAACCGAGTGATCGCGTGGTTAAAAAGCATTGGTAACGGTATGTTTTCGTATTTACTTTTACATTGCTTCAATCGATGACGTTGCATTCAATTTTCGCGGAATGGATCTGAAACGGAATCCAATTTTACAAAAAGAATTGGATATCAAAATGATTTTTTGTAAAAACCTTCTGCGCACATTGGAGTAGATAATAATGACATGGAAATAAACCTTTTGGCCTTTAGATGTCTCAGCCGTAACAAAAAAATATATTTTTATGAGTATTCTAGAATAAGTAATATTTTTTAAGTTTTTACTTTCCTTGACCGGTCTTTATAGAAATTTCTATTAATTAATGCATCCTATTAGCATATAACTGTAACTAAAAATGTTGTGGTCTCCTATAATTAATTGGTACTACATAATTAATATGATCCGATCTGATTTATTTCTTTTAATTAATAAATAGTCGGCTTACATAGAACTGACTACTGGGTACTAAGTAAGAATTACAGTGTGTCTAAACAAGGCTAATGTGGATACCAAAATCTAGAGATGATATGACACCTAATATCTGAAGTTCATCGGGTCCCACGTTCATAACGCTATTCAAGTAAATATCTTATTCAGATGCAAACCTCAGTTCATTATTACTGGTTTTGCTATTGACTCAATCAGCTACATTGGCAGCTAAACTTAAGAATAAATATCAACTTATTTAACGTACCTTATTTAAATATCAACGTACTTTAAGTGCCTTTTTCCCTTTATTTATAGGGTCTTTTAATCACTTAAAGCTGTGGTACAGGCCGTGTTACTTTACTTTGCTTATTATTTTATCGCTTATAGTTTATATCGTACCCATCATACATTCTTAAAATTCTTAGTCATAGGTTTTCACAACATGCATTCATATAGTGCTATATTTGCTAAATATCTTACTATAATTTTGTTAAAGATTTAGGGGTAGTATATGTCTTGTAGACATAGGCGATAAAACGGAAAAAGGAAATAAAGGAATAAATACTAAAAACAGGCAAATTAGATTAATTTTATACATTAACGACTTTCCTTAAAGACTGGTCGACCTCCATTAAGATTATCTTAAATGTCTCAAGTTTTATGTTTATTTTAGTTTTCGTATATAAGTTTCAACTCTTATTGAAGTTTTCTTCAGTTACTATATTTTCTTAAGTTTTATCATATTGACCAATAACATGAAGTTAATATTGACAAAAGAATAAAAAAAACTGATTTAATCAAGTTATTTATTATATTAATACATATATGTAGTAAACATATTTCATTTGTTTGATTGTGCAGATTGTGATTCGTTGTGAAGGTTTATTTTTACTAACTATTAAGTTTCTTTAAATTTTTTTAATTATAAAAAAATTGATATATACAAATCGAATTTTCATAACTTTAATATGAACTTAGCTCCCCTAGGATGCTCCGCCATTTGCAATTTGAGACAAAATATATATCATATATTTTGTCTCAAATTGCAAAATGCAAATTGGTAATATTAAAAAAAAAAGTTTTATATTCTTTTTTTATTATGTTTATACATAAAACGAGATTAGTGATTCTAATTTTTTAAGTTTGTTATTGAAATGGTTGCCATTTATATTAATATTTCATTAGCTTGTAAAATGTATTCGCTAGCGTGCTATTTGCTGTATAAAATACTCAATTACATTATGTACACGCAGACATACGCAGTCAATAGGACAAATAATAATGACCGAATAAATAGCCAATTTTTATCATTGATAATTAAGTCATTTTTAATCCTCAAGAAGCATCCTTCATTTCCGTAACCAGAGCTCGATTGCAGTTGAAATCGCATTTACCAAGTGAATTTAATATTGGTTTGACATATTGCTCGCTATCATAATCGTTATAATCGTAAGACAACTTACTTTAAAAGTATTATTATTTTTTAATTCGCATTTAATGTGACATAAATCGAAATTATGCACATTACAAATTATGGGAAGTCATGAGGATTACAACTTGGCAATATTTAACTGGCGCCATTTAACAAATGTTTTAAATCGAGTTTGATTTGTACGAATGCCATTTTCGAAGCGTGTTTTGCGAGCGTTATGTAAGGTTGAAGTGGCCACATTTATTACCTTAAAATTTAATTTAGAGGCAATTATGTACAAATAACGTCCGTTATTTAGCTTTGCATAAATTTGTAATTTGTATTTCGAAAGTGTTCATAACATATTTTACAAAATTAAAATGACGATTCCGATTGCCTTTGATGTGCATCAAATCAAAATGGTTTCTAAAATTCTAAGACAGTCTATAGTAAGGCTTACGCTTGAAATTTTGTCTCTGGTTAACTTGGATGAAGCATCTGTTTGAGTAAAGAATTACGCAAAAAGGAAATACGGCGTTTTATAATTCCTAATTAAGCATACGCCGCAGTTAGGGTCGCCAGTTGAATCACTTCCCTCTTCCAACACTATAAATGTTGTTATTCTAAAAGAATATAAAAAATATTTATTAAACGTTATATAAAAATTTCCCGTAACATAAAAATGTGTGCTTTATTTTTTTACATTCACAAATAGCATATTTAGTGTCTTATTTTCTGAGTCTTTTTATTTTTATAATTTAATAGTTTTAATTTTATATATCACCTGTGTAACCGAACAAATAATAATAATTAAAATAACAGAAATTGCAGTTTTATTTAACTATCAAAAAAGTTACAAAAAAGCCATACGTGGCATCTACAATTTAAGTCCGCGTGATTCCCTGCGAGAGTAGTTTAAGGAAATAGGTATTCTTACATTTGCTTCACAATATATTTTAAACAATGTAATTTTTGTACATAAAAATATAAAGCATTATAAAACGATAGGTGATGTATATAATAGACAAAGTAGGAACCGACATAAGCTTGCGACTCCTGCTTTGCGCCTAGCAAAAGTACGTAAATCGTTTGTGGGTATGGGTATAAGATTCTATAATAAATAATTTATAGAATTAGGCGTTACTTTGCGGAGATCCATAATACAAAAGTAATAATAAAATTATTTTGCTATAATCCGCGATACAGTAGTAATAAATATCACGTTTTAAAATGACTACGGTGTTGCCTTTGTCATTTTAAAACGTGATATTTATTTGGAAAAAGTTAACGATGTTATCCAACGTGAAGAATTCGTCAAGTTACCCTCAGACCCTACCAAAAAGTTTGCACAGTCCCTTAGACAAATCATTAATAATACTCAGTATATACTGCCCGCCAACTCATCTAAACTGAGGGTCACTGAGATGAATCCTCGCGCTCCGATGTTGTATGGTTTGCCAAAAATCCACAAAAACAATATCCCCATACGTCCAGTTGTCTCGTACATAGGCGCTCCAGCATATAAATTAGCTAAATATTTAAATTCAATTTTGCCATTGAAAACATCCTTTCGGCCAATAAATGCCCTTAAAAACAGTCTCCAGCTGGTTGACAAAATTAAGAACATTAAATTACCAAATAAATGTAAATTGATATCACTCGATGTTGACAGTTTGTTCACGAATGTTCCATACAAAGAAACAATAAACATTTTAACCACATTACTTGAGAAAAAATGTTTACATCCTGGAGAGATTTCAGAAATAATAGAGTTAACAGAATTATGTATGGAACAAAATTACTTTCGATTCAATGACCATTACTTTCATCAAAAGGATGGTTTAGCCATGGGCTCCCCTTTAAGTCCGCTTATGGCTGAAATTTTCATGGACCACTTCGAAAATCAACATATTGTCCTTAATAAAAACATACTTTACTATTATAGGTATGTGGATGACATAATTATATGCTGGACGGGTACAGATAGACAACTTGATATTTTTATTAATAATATAAACTCCAAACATCCCAAAATTAGTTTCAAATTAGAATCAGAGCAGAATAACTCACTAAACTTTCTTGACCTAACTATTACACGGTCTAACAACGAACATACGTTTGAGATCTTTCGCAAACCAACCTACACGGATACGATCATACCAGCTTCTTCCTTTCACCCCTGGCAACACAAACTTGCTGCCTTTCATAGTCATATACACACTCTTATCAGTCCCTCTTTCGGAAAAGAATTTTAACAATGAGCTGCAAATAATCAACCAGATGGCGCATTCCAATGGCTACGATGAGCAATTAGTACAAAATATATTAAAAAACAAACAGAAGTTGCAATTGACAAAACACTTCTATGCGGTGCCACATTACAAAGATAATAAATACAAAGCCAGTTTGACCTATTTTGGAACATTGTCAGAAAGAATTTCAGCTATATTCAAAACAAAGTCAAATATAAAATTAGGTTTTAAAAGTAATAACTGCTTAAAAAAGATATTATGCAATAATAAAGACAAATTAGAAAGCCCGAAAAAGAGTGGTATTTACAAAATAAAATGTCCTGAATGCAATGATACATATGTGGGTCAGACTGGTCGTAATTTTGAAACCCGTTTTAAAGAACATATGGTCGCTTTCAGGAATAATAAGCCACAAAATTCACATTTCGCTAAACATTTGTTAGAAAGCGGTCATAAAGTTCCTAATGACCATTGTTTCGAAATACTGCACACCTGCGAAAAAAGCTTGAAATTAAATATTTTGGAACAATTAGAAATCATTAAGCATAACAATGGCACCCTCATTAACGAGCAGATAAATGTCTCTAGTTCAAGCTTGTTGCACGTGTTCCGAGGTAAATAAAGGGTGGGGATGAACCAAGTACTATTTAACAACGCTTGTTTGGATAACGCTTCACTTTGCGATTTTGTCGTGGAGTCTATCTCCTGATGATGCTTCGGTTGCGGGGCGAAACGATTGTTGAGTTTGTGATAGTGAAACTGTGTAGTGCTTGTGTATTGTGGTGGAAGTGGTGGAGGTTTGTGCATGTGCTTTTACGAATCCTGCACGTATCGGGTATGAAAATACTGATAGTCCACTATACATTAAACACTATATATATTTTCTATTTACTGTATCGCGGATTATAGCAAAATAATTTTATTATTACTTTTGTATTCTATAATAAAATTCCGAAATCAATTTTGGCCATGCCATTACAGCAGTTTAAAACCACTGTTAAAAAGAGGCTGATACAAAAAGCCTACTATACTGTTGAAGATTACTTAGATGATAAGGATGTGTGGATATAGGTGCACTTCTACCCCCCTGTACAAGACAGTAATAAATAAATGTAACTAGTTCTAAGATTTATATTTTAAAAAGAGCAACCGCCGAGTTTCTTGCTGGCTCTTCTCGGTAGGAACAGCTTTCTGAACCAGCAGTAGATGTTGATTCAAAAGCACTTGTTTACAAGTTTACTTGAATAAAGAATATTTTGAATTTGAATCTATCCTAGGCCTAGATTTACAAAATTTTGTAAGACCTTACAAAAATTGTTGGTCTTGTTTGTCTGGAGGGGGTTGTAAGAGAATTATTGCTCCTCTTTTTTGGACACCATATAGTACGCTTAGTATAAAAGTAAACCAATTCAATGTTGTTTTGTGGCAAATTACAAATGTCGTGTGAAAGACTCGAAAGTTGTAAGAGCAAGAAACTAACTAAAACTTTACTAATAGCAATGTTTTTTATACGAAAATCATAGTAATTCGACTACAAAAAACCCTAAAAGGTAATCACAATAAAACAACAGATCAATTACAAATTGCTATTTTCTTTATTAAAAACTACATGTTTATATAAATCGTCCGTCAAATTTTTCAAAAAATAACGAACATAATAATTATTGTTTAATGTACAAGTCAAAAATCAAATTACAAATAAAATACCTTAAAATATTTTAGGCTGCCACTATCACAACGATTTTTCCCGCCATATTGGAAACATTTGTAGTAAAAACGCAGAAGAATAACACGTATTCCATTCCTACACAGCGGAATGGAAATTTACAAAACGTTTATACACGTCAGCAAGAAATATCACTTTCTTTAAACAAGATGATAAACGGCTGAATCTTGTATTAAATCCTTCAAGCAACGTCATTGGGCCGTATTACTTTAAATTTTTGGACTGATAGCGCCACTCCACGTTAGTTTTTTATATAATATATTTATACATACCTACATACATTTTTTTCATTAATCGTAATTTATTTCGTACGAGAAAATGCATTACAACCAACATTTGAAAACCCATATGCGCCGCTACAAGTATAAAAATATGATAATAACTACGTATTAAATCTTTTAAGATCATTCATATTTAGTCTCTCGTAAATTATATTGTATATACAACATATCTGTATAAAAAACAATATATTGACAAATGATAGTTTTATAAAGGTAAATTCTAAAAAGGTTTTATTAAGGTAAATTTTTTTCTTTACTAGAGGTGTTTTTCCGATGTGATGTAATAACTTTGTATAATCCCATTGTGTATTCCTTTGTAATATTCAAATATTTCCAACATGGCGTTAGTCAAAAACAACAATAAATGCTCCAAATTCTGTGACTATATGAGTATTATATAAAATAAAATCGTCAATCTATTTACAATCCACAAATAAAAACCGTATATTAAAAATATATGTCAGTATATCGTACAAATCTTAAAATTGAAAATTAATCTGAGGGTCAGCTGTATTTTCACTATAGAGTTATTATACTAGAGAACCATAGACAGGCCTGTGAGTGTAGCAAAAAAAATAAATAAAAGAGGCAAGATGAAATTTATATACTTATCCTTATCTAAACATACATAAAAAAGAGAGACAGATAATAAGTAACATTTGTTGTTTCTTTTAATAAAGTACTTTTTAGGCTGGCTTCCCTACTCTAGTATAATAACTCTATGATTTTTTAGTCGCCATTCTTGTACACATATAACATGATATTGATAAAGCAAAATGGATGAACCAACCTTTGTCGATGGTAAATATTTGCAATTATCCAAGCAAAAAATATCCGAACATTTGGATAAAAAATGTTCGAGAAAACTATTATGATAGGCAGACGACTCAAGGATGCTAATTTAGACACGTTTGCTAAAGACGATCGACTGTACGGAATGCCTAGTATATTTGGAAAAAATAATAGACATCGTATAAACATATAATATGGCGTCTACGTACAAGACATACGTTTACTAAGGGCTATATCCAATTAGCTAAATTCATCGAAGCGCTGATATGTTCAACAACTAAATAATAATAAAATTACGCATAAATACTTTTTTAATCTACACAGATTATACGATACGATAACAGAGCATAGACAACATAAAAACTATAAACCTCAAAATGGTATCTGAAATGTCAATTTATATTGTCTATGGTTCTGCGTAATTTTCGAATATTTAAAAAAACTCATAAATATTTAATTTGTAGCTACATCCTAAATATTTAATACATTCACATTACATTATTACCCTCATCCAAATTATTTTCAATCAACATTCTCATTTCTACGTATACATTCATTTTTTTTAAATTTAAAGTGTGCCCTAATTTTTTAAATAATGCTGCCCACTCGTTACCTTAAGACTACACTATGTTATTTATGTGGGCCTGGGTATGAGCAAACTAAATGAGGCGACTTTTTAAAAAGTCTTCAATCATCGCTTAAACACTATAGTTTTGTTACGTAGGCACATATATGTGCGAAATAAGACTCGACTGCAAAGTGTGTTCTACTTTTGTAGTATAGTTCCCACTCGTTCATTAATTTACTTTAGAAGTATATGTCCTTTATATAAGCTTGTAACATGTGAATTAGACGTGGAGTTATTATACTAGAGTAAGGAAGCCATAAGCATGCCTGTAAGTGCGAGTGTCCAATCAACATTCAGAGAGAGAAGATGAGAGATATATATACCTATCTCTGTCTAATCTGACAGGCGCACAGAAATTAAATAAGTACCTAGCCTTATTTACTTTCTCTCGTTTTTTCTATGGACATGTTTTAGGGGCCCCTACTCTAGTGAAAATAAGTCTATGGAATTATATAATCAAAAAGAATGTTTGCTTTGTCATTATTTAGAAAAAAATATATACCAAACAGGCAGATAATAAATGCAAATTCCAGTATAAACTTGTTATAAAAAATTGTTAATACTCAACTATTTGTATAACTTGAATGACTATTGTTACGTTATGAAAAATATCTTCAACATAATCAATCACTAAATCCGACTTACTTATTGTTATGTATCGAAGATTCGTCTTGAATACAAAGAGATATGAAATAAATATTAGTACATTTTTTAGTACCCGATTTTTTATCGGCCTATTCTAGGTAAAGTGAGTAATTGCTTTACATAATCGCACGCTTAGTATTAAAGTGACCTAATTCAAAAAGTTCTTTTATGACAAATTGCAATCAAGCGTAGTTGCAGTGTAGTGCCTACAAAACTCGTGGGTGGTAAACAGACCCATAACTTGGAAGAGCAAGAAAGCACTAATTTAGTTTTTTAACTCGCAGCGTGATGCCATACATGGCATTGAAATGAGGATTACAATAAATCTAACTCAATCAAGCCTGATTTTGAATTTGGTTACTAAAATACTAAGCGTATGATGGTGGCAACACTATTTTTCAGTATAAGATTCTACAAGTAATTACAAAAATCCAAAAATCGTCGCGTGGAATAAAATATTTACTGAAAGAATTCCTTACAAACCATATCTTAAATCGAAAACAATATAGAATCAAATTCAAATATTAATCGTCACAGAATTCAATTCAATAGTGAATTACACAAATCGAATCTCCGATACACCAGACACCGATCCATTTTATAAATACTATACCTACAGCACCTACCTAAAATACACTTACATCACCTATATATTTATAATTAAATAATAATTCTATTCACAAACACTAAAATACACTTAATATTGTACAGACTATTAATAATGTAATATGGCGTCACTAAAAAACTAATAATTGGCTTTTTCGTTTAAAATCAGTTGAATAACGTCACACATTTGTAAATTAAAGCTGAACATCTACCGACCCACACAAACACTATCGAAAAACGTAGGTATATTATCTTGTCTTTGTATTTCCAATCATTTATTTAACTTTCTACAGCTAATAGTTGATTCCAAATTGCATTTCTGACTCGATTTCTAGTATCAATCAATTTTATTGACATATGAGTTTTTATCGATTTATAATAGTGATAATCTCTTTTTACTCAAAGTTTTGTTTTGTTTAATAGAAATAAATAAGCATGCATATATCGTAGGTCTTAAAATAAATATGTACTTATAGTTACGGCATTATTTGAAAAAAACAAAACATGACAACAATGAAACAAATAAAAAAAATATTTATCAATCATCAAAAATCAAATCAATAAAATTGTAATCATCCTTCTCAATTAACGTAATAAATATCGGTGATATTAATTGAGCACGTCTGTTCACTGTTTAAAAAAAAAGTGCCCATGAAGCATTGAATTTGTTTAGTATGAGTTTTAATTTAAAAATAACGGAACATCATGAGCGATATGTCAAAAGATAAATAAATGGTTGGTAAATACTATAGATACAAAAAAAAAATTGCAGAGTTCGCGACCTCCATACGTGCGGAAGTCTCTGATGTCTCAGCTTAGAATTGTTAGTAAAAATAGGGTAAAGCTAATGCGATATTACATCAGCCGAAGAAACATTATTGATTAAGTACATCTGATTCGTCATTTTAGATTTAGCTTCTATTGAGAAGATAGGTTAAGTAGGTTTGAACTTTTATTTCAAATAAATTACATCTTAAAATACTAACTACAACGCATCGTTTCTGCTAGGGTAATTGGCATGAATACTATTGCCGATCTGTATACAAGACATTTTATTTTTATTTAGTTTCAAAAAAGCTATAACAATTCCTTTTTTTAGAGACAAATATATGATTATTTGTTCAAATCTGTTTTCAATACCTCAGCAGTCGGATATAGATTGATACTTGTGTTATCGTAAAATATATTTTTTTAATATATTTTATAATGAAACCGGTAGATGTTCAGCTTTATCAGGTGTTAAGACCATGGTCTAATACACCATCACATAACAAAGGTGTCTGTCCTATACACAGGACAAATAAAGTAATGGTGTGCCATTACTTTATTTGTCGTGTACCAATAGTCCTTTAAAACAATATATCCTAAATTGACTTAGATTTTGAAAAAAAAAGTATTAAACCATTCATGTTTATTTCTCTTCTGTTGTTCAAATCTTAGATTAAATTTATAGTAATACATGCACTTGACTTGGGTAATTGAACAAAAATCACAAATTAACCCAACATTGTATTGAACTTTAAATTCCAATATAATTACTACCTTACAGGTCAATAATCGATATTGGCGTTTAAAAGTATCGATAATTTACCAAATCTGAAATCAAACGAGTTCCAGACTTTAGTTTAACAAAAAAATTATAAAATTTATATTTTTAAAAATTTCAAGCGAGTAATCGTACTGCGAGCCTAATAAAGTTACCCCATAGTTGGATAAAAAATTGGTAAATGTCACTTTTTTCATAATTTACCCAAGCATTAATCGAACCCAGGAGTTTCCATCAGGACCAATTACATATAAAACACGTTCCAGCCAACGCCGGGAGCTATATCTAGTAGACATATAATATTGTTCTTACTTTAATGAATACGCACGTAATCCCTATAACTTATTTGGCAGTGATGGACACTTCAGAATTTTGTCCTGGGAACAAAAGAAAATAACACATTATTAATTCTAAAAGAATCCAAGCTGATAAAATTGTCTTTATTGTAATTAGTTTATATAACTATAATGTAAGTATTTAAAATATTATTGATAAATAAATAATAAATATATGGGACAATTGCACACGGAATTGTCCGTCGCCAAAGTAAGTAGCTCAATACTTGTGTTATGGGAGACATACAAGTGGTAAATAGTTACCTCTTCAACTCAGTATTGTTTAAATTAAATATTTATTCATTAAATCAATGCCCATACCCAAGTGCGCTGTAGTAACTTTACAAATGACAGCGTAATTAGACTTTGTTTTCTAATAATATTGTAGATATTTCGAAATCTATGAAATGCTTGGAAAACCCCCTTTTTTCTACTTGCTCAGAAATAGCGATCGCGTCAAACTGAAAGCTAACTTTACAAATGACAGCGTAATTAGACTTTGTTTTCTAATTATATTGTAGATATTTCGAAATCTATGAAATACTTGGAAAAACCCCTTTTTTTCTACTTGCTCAGAAATAGCGATTCGCGTCAAACTGAAAGCTAACTTTACAAATGACAGCGTAATTAGACTTTGTTTTCTAATAATATTGTAGATATTTCGAAATCTATGAAATACTTGGAAAACCCCCTTTTTTTCTACTTGCTCAGAAATAGCGATCGCGTCAAACTGAAAGCTAACTTTACAAATGACAGCGTAATTAGACTTTGTTTTCTAATAATATTGTAGATAATTGCGAAATCTATGAAATACTTGGAAAACCCCCTTTTTTTCTACTTGCTCAGAGATAGCGAACGCGGCAACCTAAAGGTTTTTTTTAGAGAGTTTCTACTATCCGAGTAATGTTTTGTGATATGTGGAATAGTGTTACCGTTAAAGGAAGAGCACGGGTCGGTCGGTGGCGCGGTCCGAGCCGCTGGAGTGCGAGTGCGAGCGCCGCGCGCCGCCGCCGCCGCCGTCCGCGGCCGCACTGGCGCCCGACCCACTCGACGTCGACTTCACTTCGTTCTCGCGGGCGGTTGCTGCAAATATCGATTAAATGAGTAAACATCGATATAAATTCAAAATATTCTTTATTCAAGTAAACTTGTAAACAAGTGCTTTTGAATCGTCAATTTTACTGCTGGTTCGGAAAGCTGTTCCTACCGAGAAGAACCAGCAAGAAACTCGGCGGTTGCTTTTTATAAAATATAAATAGAAGTGAACCTATATCCACACATGCTTATCATTTAAGTATTTTTCAACAGTATAGTAGGCTTTCTGTATCAGCCTCTTTTTAACAGTGTTTTTAAATTGCTGTAATCGATTTCGGAATTTTATTATAGAATCTTATACCCAAACCCACAAACGATTTACGTACTTTTGCTAGGCGCAAAGCAGGAGTCGCAAGCTTATGTCGGTTCCTACTTTGTCTATTATATACATCACCTATCGTTTTATAATTCTTTATATTTTTATGTACAAAAATTACATTGTTTAATATATATAATCGGAACCTATACAATCGATATATTCAAATAATTCAATATGGCGAATCAAAATGATTATGGCGTGTTAGCGTACGGTAATTGATCTCTATAAATCGTGATTCTTTTTTTCAAAATGTAAAATAATTCCTATGACTACAATACTTCACTAATTTTTTATGTAAGGTGTAGGTAACAAACCTGTGGGTTCTTTAGCAGTAAGGTGGTCCGAGCCGGCACTCGATCCTCCGCTCCCGGACAGAACACTTTCTTCGCGATTGTAACTGAAATAATAAATAAATAAATATGGGAAAATGACACACAACAAATAATTTTTGTCATAAAATAATTGTGACTCTTAGAACGAAACTAATGGAACAAATGTTGAGATAATATGCCACCACCAACTCAGAATCTATACTTTTTATATTTCAGGCATTTTTATCTTATATATATGTAAACATGGTACATAACCTTTGATTGTACTAAAATTAATCTTTTGAATTACGATTACTTCACCATATTAACCTTAAAAGTATGTCATACTAAAAGAGTGACAAACATTCGCATTTATAATATTAGCATCGATATATGCAACTCTGCATCATAAGTACTCATATCATATGTCGGCAGAAAACGCAAGAATGTAGTTTCTAATAATTAGTAATCTAGTACTTTTTCTCACAATAATATTAAGAGCTTGATAGATATTTACCCGTATATAGTGTGTTCGCTCGTGACGCACGAGCTGTACTTGAAGGGTATGGGCTGGTAGCCGTACGAACCCGCGTACGGCATATATCCAGGGCCCATCATGCTGGAAAATATTAAGTAAACAGTAAGACAAATTCAAAGACTTAACTGTATACAGGTTGGTACACGCAACTGCGTATACTTAACTTTACTTTACGAGCTTTAATTTTCAAGATTAGTAGTTAAACTAACTAGTTTAACTACTAATCTTAAAAATTAAAGCTCTTTTTATTTATTCTCTAAATCTATATATGCCATTTGCCACATAACATATATATAATAATAAATATGTGGGACCACTACATGATTGTCCATCCCTAAAGTAAGAAATTTACTTGTGGTGACAGACAACTGGTAAATAAATACATATATACAAACACCTCATTTGCCATTATAGCAGTTGAAAAAAGTATTAGGAGGCCGAGAAAGAATATACTATAAAAGATTACATAGATTATAAGAATGTGTGGACATAGCTAATAATGACTTACTGTATTAGTAATGAGTTATAAGAATTATATTTTTGAAAAGCCACAGAGTATCTTTTCGAGCTTGGGATATATTATATCAAACTATTGTATTTTTAATTTATTTAGCCTAAAAATATATCTTTTACATCTTTGGCTCTTTTAGCCTGTTACATCTAAAAGAGATTGTCGTTTCGAAAATCCGTAGTTTACATGTGTAATACAAACATGCAATACGTCTATCTCTTTTACGCGACAATTGCTATATAAGCCCATCTCTTTCTGTCTAACCCTGAACGAGCCGTAACACATCACGAAAATTGACTCTAAAGTGTAAAGATATAGAGATATAATTTAAACACATGCGAGCTAGAGAGTGATTATCTCTTTTACAAAGATGTATATCTTTCTTGGCTTTAGCTCGCGAGCTACTCATCTCTAAGTTGTATACAGCAGACCTATAATGAACCCTTATTGCGACTCAATTGAAGAGGTAAACGACGACCGCGAACCGCTTTCTTTTCGTACCATGGAGTGTGGATTGCATTGGGGTCGTAATGTTTGAAAAGGATAACGTTATATGAACTATAGATAACTCTATCTCTTTTTCTCAGATATTCTTATGACGAATTCCGAATGCTCATTCGGCAACGACTTAAAGTGTGCATCTTTAAGACGTCATGGTATGAAAAAGGAAAACAATTTCGTTTACGTCTGTTACGCCTGCTGGTTGGTAAGGAAATATGTTTATAAATATGATCACTCACTTGGGGTTAGGCAAGGGTGCAAGTGTGTCTGAAGCCAGACTATCCTGGTCTGCACTCCGTAGACGCAGTGCAGCCATATCGGCGCATAGCTCGCCTGCCACGTAGTAGCACTGCTCCGAAAACGTGATTTTGTTCACAGTGTGCCTGATGAAACCAGCCTGGAATGGACCAAATTATCTGAATTAGAAAAAAGTAATCTTATACATAAAATTCTCGTGTCACAATGTTAGTTATCATGGTCCTCCATAACGTGTTGACCGATTTTTAATGAAACTTTATATGCATATTCAGTCGGTCTGAGAATCGGTTACTATCATTTTTTAATGATATATGGCTGATATAATTATCATTTTTCATACCCCCTAAGTAACAAGGTTCGTAACTTTTTATCTTTTAGACAACATTTTTTTTTAAATAATTGTCACTAGAAATTCCTTAGAAATAATTTATAACGCAAAAAAAGTTTACCGGGTCAGCTAATCGTAATAACTATAATGAGCCAAACTGTGAAACATCTCTCGAGAATTCAAACTCCAGGTAAGCACCAATGAGTTTTTCTATTCAAAGTGCCTAATTGATATTTACACCTTATCATAAGCTCTTCAGTGAATGAAAACCTCGTGGGGAAACTTGTATATGTCTGGAGCATTTCTGGGATATGTGTAACCTACCAATCCACATTGGAATTGGGTTGTAGGTCTAAGTTCCAACCCTTTTCTCTAAACAAGGAGATAGGAGATCTATGCCCAGCTGTGGGCTAGAAGCAGGTCGCTTCTTTACTTTTTATATATAATCATATACTATACTCCGCGATAAAATAAAAATTTATATAATGCTAAAACTATACTAGCCGTGGTCTTATTTTATGCATGCAGGATTCATAAATCGAAATTAATAATAATAATAGTACGACATATAGCTTAATGACGTCATTCTGAAATTTTAATCTCCTGCCCTTATCCCACTCTAAGTGAGCTTGACACATCATATTGTTGTCACATGATTTGTCTACGTAGTTTAGGACCGGCCGCCTGCTTGACGTCAATATACGTTCGTACGTCAACACTCAAAATTATTCTCTTTTCTTTAATCATTTGAAAACTACACAGTTTATGAAATGATAATATGTTCGAGGAAATCCCAATCAAACAAGTTGGTGACATTAGGGAAGAGAATGAAAATCGAAGGGAGTAAGATGAAGAGGATTGTGCGAAGTGAAGGGGGGGGGGGGGGGTGTGCGAATTTATCATTACCTTGAGCATGTGCGAGGCGTACTTGCGCGCGTCGCGGCGATCTGCCACGCCAGCAACGTGTTGCAGGATCCAGTCGACAACGTCGGCACCAATAAACGCGTTCGGTATTGTGATCTTCAGCCACATGCGGTCGCGGATCTCTAACCCTGCATGTCGAAGAAACTCTTATTAACATCCTATTACAGAAACTATAACAGAACTACTATGCTATAAAACGCGTGTGTTAAGCGAATGCATGCAATACTAATGTGTATGAAGCAAGCAAAATTCACGTAATGCCTATCTTATCGTAGAGCCTATCCTTCTGATGATGCTTCGGTTTCGGGTCGAAACGATCGTGAATATTTATATAGTTATGTTGTGTGTATTGCTTGTGTGCATTTTTGCTGGTGGAGGCGTCTTAGGATACATGTAGTGACTTTCCTGCATGTGCAAGGTACGTAAATTTTGCTTGCTTCCTACAGATTAGCATTGCATGCATTCGCTTAACCCACGTGAATTATAGCAAAGTAGTTCTGTAATATAGAATTACTGAAAAGTCATGCCTGCTTCTATAAATCATTTAACATCCTATTGTGTGTATCATTATCACTCACACTCACACACCCACACACAAACACACGCACGCGCGCGCACGCACTCACACAAACACATATACCCGATACATTTTATAACCAAGCTAGGAGTACAGCACATCACCCACCGGATTGAATTCACTTGTACAATCTATTTTATAAGACCAAACAATTTTGTATTCAATTTGAATCTACGAATAAACTTTATTATTATTATTAATTTTCATTAATAAAGTTTACAGTGGGGACATAATTTTAACACGAGTGGCAGTCAGGAGAGCAACCGCAACGTTCGTGTCTTGTATGTTTCTCCTGAAAACCTATTGCCAATAATTTTACGATTACGATATGATTATTGGAGAAACCCTTTAGCTAGTTAGCCCGTTAACATTTTATATTGTTACCACTCACTTTTGGGGTCAAATTGATTATCTTTAAACTTTATTTGTGAGTTATAAGCCACATACATGTACGTCATATTCATATTATAAAATTTATAATATAAATAACAGTGGTAGTAAAACACTGGTTTTGCTACCACTTCTTCTTTCTCCTACCCTTATCCCACTCTAAGTGGGGTCGGTACAACATGTTTTCCTCTTCCATTCTCTTCTATCATTCGTCAACTCTGGCGCTACTCCTTTTATATGCATGTCATACTTCACACATTCCAACCATCTCTTTTTAGGCCTCCCTCTAGTCACATATCCATCCACATTCATATCCAACACTCGTTTAGTCACATGATTTTCATCCCTCCTCATTACATGTCCATACCATCCCAATCTTGCACCTCTCATCTTTTCTACAATGGGCGCAACTTTCATACTTCCCCTTATATACTCATTTCTTATTTTATCCAATCTTGTCACACCACACATCCATCTTAACATTCTCATCTCATTTGCATGCACTCTTCTTTCATCCATCTTTTTCATTGCCCAACATTCTGATCCATACATTACGACAGGTCTTATGACCGATTTATAAATTTTTCCTTTAAGTTTAAGGGGCATTCGGGGGTCACATACTGGTTTTGCTACCACTGTTATTTATAATGTCCAGTAACCTTATGTCGTCATTAATAACATGGCACAGCAATTAGTAGGAGTAGATTGTATAGCTCCAGATCACCGTCCATCAGTAGAAACAGAACGAGATGCAATTTGGGTAAAATTATTGTTTAAAGAGGTGTGGATGAGCGATATAATCTATGAAAAAGGTTGTCAGAGAATGATTTTTAACGCGACTTCACAGCTGCAATGCTAAGCTCATGCAACGACATTGCTATATGCAAAATATGCCCAACCAGAAAGTCTGTTTGTTAGACTATTGCAATTAATGTGTGTAAAACATACATATGAAATAGTGTACAATTATATCAGCTTCAATAATAGAGGATTAAAAAATTACCTGCCTTTCATTGGGAATAGGAAAAATGCCATAGAATAAAAAAGAAGATATTTTTCTCGCTAAGTTAACGACGACTACGGTTTGGGTATATAGCTATACAGCTATATAGTTTTACAATAGCAGACAAAGTCAGTTATTTGCTCACCAGAGTCAGGACTCAGCATAGCTCTGACGATCCTGGCCATATCCATACCCACGGCCAAGGTAGGTTCGGCCGGCAGAGAGCCCGCGTCCGAGCCTCGCTCGGGTATTGATGCCGCGGGAAGGGTTGATAGCGGTGGAGGTGGATACGCCTCGCGGAGAGCTTGAGTGTGAGCCACCCATGCACCTGCAATATGATTATAACAGTCCTATTAAGAATATACTTAGATATTACGATCTAATCATATAAAACCTGTTTTTTTAATTTGATTATTTTGAATCGTTGATTGTTTACAACAGGATTCAATAATGATTCAGCTCTAGCTAAAATAACATTTACACAATACACTTTTCAATATTTTCATCATCCTTTAATTTCATATTATAATTATACTTAACTATAAGGAACACTCTATTTTTGTAAAGGAGGGCGTTGATCACTGCAACACAGTTTATACTTCTGCAGGATCATCATTTTTCATTGTTATGTATTGTTTTTCTGTATTATTCCTAATAAAGTTATTATTATTTATTGCTCTGGCCTTTTTCATTGAGAATAAGGAATGCAGTATTGGTTGGGAAACCATTTTCGATTCCTCTTTTTCCCTACCACTTCACATTTTTATCATTTTTTTAATACTTACATTAATTTTTGTTAAGAAGTTATTAAAAAAATATAAAATGTACAAAGAAATAATTGTGTTTAAATATAAATATATTAGTTAAATAATATAATAACTTCATGGGCCATACCATACCTACCCCATTTTCAACATTTCTCTATTGTGACCAAACAATCTCTTTGCAGAGCAAGAGTTACAGTTAACATAGAGGCATCTAGTAAGCAATCTTCCATTTACTTAAAAAGATAAGTGTTCGAAGGAAGGAGGTGATTAATATTTGGACCTTCTATTTTATAATCCTTTGGCTACCATACTTTCAAAGCATCCTTAACCATTCTATATCATTCTAATATTGCATAATAGCTGTTAACCTATGGTGGAGGTATACCCAAGTCCAAACTATGACCAATCTAAGGATCAGAAATCAATCACAGTACAAACTGTTACAGTATAAAAATAAAGGGGTAAATAAATACAAAAGTATATTACAAAAGTACATTATTATAGAAGTATATAAGGAAGATATTTATGAGGAATCCTCACCAGGGTCAATGGGCCTGACTGGTTCAGTACGTGGTATGGTGAAGTAACCCTTAGGGTTCGGGTCCCAGCATTTAGCAACTACCAGTTTAATCGGACCTGGCTTTTGCACCACTTCCCGTAAAACCCTTACTGCTTCATCGTTAGTCATATCTTCAAAATTTACATCATTCACCTGTAAAGCGAAATGTTTTGGAAACTAGGTTTTATCGGTAAGGAAAAATCATTTTGGTATTGGCTCTCATCCTATCTCTTTCTTTTAAATATAAAAAGAGCATGCAAGTATTCAAGTAAAAAGCAGCGGACAGTTGTATCTTAATACTAAAAAATGTGAAAATGATGTAAATTTTTTTTTTACTTTCGAGATAAAACCATAAATAACTTTGTTCCTAATAGGAAACCCTAGACTGACCCATATTATTTTTTTTTGTAATTATTTTAAATGATAACTATTAACTTCTACATTAAAAGCAATCATGTTTTGACAAACATTTGTTGAGTGTTTAATGCACTCTTCTCCAAACATGAGAACTGCTTCTTTTACTTTGTTCATATCTTAAAGATTAATCTTTGACTAAAAATTATAGGTACTAAACAGTTTGTATGATAATTATGTAAAAAATATTTTATGATTATAAGAAAATTTAAGGTGGAGCAGAGTCCACATGGCCAAGGACAGGCGGAAGGATATCCTGCATAACCCTTAGTGTTAAGGAATGTGATGTGAGGGGGAGGGAGGATAGTCAGTTGAACTCATCTTAAACTTTAAATTTCTTAACACGAAGGGAATTCAAATGTTAACATCTATATCTAAATCCATAGTACCCAAATAAAAAGTAATTCAAAGTGCTCAAATAGAGAGGGGTAATAATAAGTTTATAATAACCTTATGTACACACTGATAAGATATGCAATACTGGGTAAGGATGAAATTTAAAGTGAGGACCTAACGTATCTATTATATTTGATAGATAGTGTAAAATTGATATAAGCTAGATAGGTCCAAAGAAATGCCACTATCTGGACAGAAGTCAAACCCATGTCCCACTATTAAGAAATGGGAAGAATTGGTCTTATTATGTATTGCATAATCTTAATATTATAAGCAATGTCAACATTGATGTGTCACAAAATATAAACTATTATATTTGAAAAGTCATTAAGTCAAGGCAATTTTTAGAACCTTCAATTAAGATAATTTAATATTTAAAATCTTTTTATCCTATGTATGCAAGTTTGAGTCAAAAAGATATTTTATAGCTAGACTGACATTTCTAGCTAGATTGCAGCTAATGAAGCTCAGACTCACCATGGTGGTCCAATGCAGACTGATAGGGTACACAAATCTAAGGAATTCCTTAGAGATATGGGTTTCCTCACTATGTCTTCATTGCAAATATCAACTATCTAAGAGGTAATTCCGTTATGAATGTCCATTTAGCAGGATATATTTGAATATGCAACTTAATCAAAGATTTGATTTAGTATCTGTTATTTAATATTTAATAATAAATTACCTGCAAAATCATATCACCAGGTTCAATTCGGCCGTCCAATGCTACTGCACCACCTTTCATAATACTCCCCACATATATACCACCATCACCACCTTTATTGCTCTGTCCGACAATTGAGATGCCCAAAAAATTAACTGTATCCATATTCAAAGTAACTGTTATAATATGCATTGACATTGTAGAGTCTGTGATAGACGAGTAGGAAGACGTACGCGACATGACCTGGGGCCTTTTCCGTCGCCTCTGTGGTCGCTTTCTTGAACTGACTTGTAAATGAGACACACTGCTGCACTCAGTAAGTGCTCTGTCCACCGAGGCGTTTGTATGCCTTCCTGTGGTAGTAGTAATTTCGGATTGGCTGTCAAACAGGCTCGTCGAGTCCAAATCAGAAGACAGGACAGATGCTGTCTCGTATTCCAGGCCGTGGTTACCATATTTGGAATGACCATTTATTCTCAGGCCTCTGTACTTGTATTTGTCGCAGGACGCCCTGTGCCCTGGTCTAGAGCTTATCGTACTGTCAGTATCGGTGCAGGTGTCTCTCGTGAGAGGCGCCGTCGGAGCGCCATGAATGTTTTGTTTTGCCTTACCAGCATTACTATCAGTACACTGCGAAGCCCCGTCCGAAGGATTGGATCCCTCAGCAGACACTAACCAAGACACAACACGACCATTAAAACATGGCAAGTGTGCGTTATCATCGACGATTTCCTCTTTAACAACACCAAAATCATCGTCCATAGATTTGAAAAAAAACTTGTAATTCGGCCTGTTCAATTGGTTTTTAAAGTCCAACAAGGTCACTTTTTCGGGAGATATGGGTATTTTAACTAAATACGGAGTCTCCTCGTCATCTATGTAGTAAATAACTTTTGTCTCCTCCATTTTAAAACATTTATTATTGATAACTAACAACACCCTTACGATCTATAAATATCAGCCGCCATCACAAAAATGGATATTTAATAGTTCAGTTCGATGACTGCCCGGGGCGCCACTGTTGTTTTTATCAAATTATCCTTCTTTTCCTGTGGGCACATATAGGTACTGTCCTAATACTACCTACACTGGGCTTCAGAAATGAGTTAACTTTGAGGAAAGTGATGACTTACAAAAAACTTTATGTTAATAGAGTAAAAAATGACTAACCATGATAACATTTTAACCCCCTTATCACTTTTTATCATTGATAAGCTTTGAAATATTTCCAAAGAATTCAAATTATTATATTATTATTAAAGTAATACGTATAAACAAAAATAAGTTGTTACTTAATTAATCTAGTAAGATTTTTGTAAATAGTAATTTATGTTGTTTGTTAAAATGTCATTTTGTTAAAAACTGTACAAAGAAATATGGAAACAACAATATTATGAGAGTGAACATAATACTGCAAATCATAATCTTGTATAAAAAAAATATATGTAAATTATCATATTATAATATTATTATTTTGTTTTGTTTGTCATTTTTAAAAACTAGTGTACATATCCAAATATAATGCTATTCTCATTTCTCGTTTGTCTGCTTCAAATGTCAAATGTTATCTTTTGATTAGTAATGATTAATGTGTTAGTCTATGGTATTGTTAAGAGGTTTTAAAACACAAGAATCCGTGTCGTAAATTTTGCGTTTTTAAATTTTCGTTAATTCAAATGTGATTCAAATAAATTTAGTTTGAAATTAATAATAAATATAATTTTCAATATAGAATCAGTTTGGTATTTGGTGCAATTATGATATCTATGAAAGAAGAGCAATGGTACCTCGCTATATGTGAGAAATACGATGCATTCTGTAAAAAGATTGACGGTATGAACTTTTGCGTCAGATATGGTTTTACCTAATTATCCGAGAATTAAAATGAAATGTGTGCTACATCTAAATTAAATTTAATTTAATACCTTATCTTTCAGAGAAACTAGCCAAAGAGCAACAACAGCTTAAGGCTTGTGTGGAAAGAAATGAATTGCATATCCAATTAGCTAATGAAAGAAAACTCAAAGTAAGTATGAATCTTGGGTATAGAAAAACGTTTTTTGACTACTCAAATTAAAATTTCGCAATACACATATGTAGCTTGTACAACAACCCAGGCTCTAGCATTCAGCTCAGCCTGCATTGTGCAGTGAAACACCAAAACATCCCCTTATGCTATATTCAGCATTGTATATAATATTTTCCCATTCACCCATTTTATTCCAGGCAGAACTAACCAAGGAGTTAGCAAAACTGAATTCAAGAAGTGATGAAATAGATAAAGCTTGTAACAACTTTGCTAAGTTATCTCTCACAGACAATGACAAGCAGAGGTTGGACAATTCTAAGTGAGTAAACTTATTGTCACTTCAACTTGTTAGTTATATATGTCAAATATCAATATATGAAAAAAAAATTTGTACACCCTTTACCTGCACTGTGGGCATCAAGTTATAATATGTGTTACAAATAAATTTAATCAAACAAAAAATATTCATTGCTTACATTTATTTTGTCAATATAATATACATAGATTAGCATATCGTTTATTTAGCTGCTAGTCAGATTAATTTAAGCTGTGATAGGTAAGACCCTGAGAATCTTTCAAGGGGGTGATAGGTTTAAATCATGTTAAGCATCAATGAGTAATGTTTTTGTTAGATCATTGTAATGTAGCAAAATAATTTTATTATTACTTTTTCTACTTATTACTTTAGTCATTATAATTTTTCACATGCTAAAACATCATGAGGAAACCTGCATATCTCTTAAAAAATTCTGGGGATATATGAGAGGAGGCCTATACACAGTAGTAGGATAGTAACAGGCCATTACCCTACAGATTACCCTTCAGCAATAAATTTTGACAGGTCAGACAGAAATTATGATTCCTATAAATTATAAATGATGAAATTGTCTTTGGGATCCAGATTAATATTTGTAAGTATTTGGAATACAGCACCATTAGCACAATTGTCTGTTTATGTTTCAGAGAAGCTTTTGAGTTGGCTAAAGAACTAACTGGTGTACGAATAGATTTCAGCGCTCCCCCAGATGTAATGAAGGGTTGTATCCTTTGTATTCAAATTGAAAATATTATTTATTCAAGTATATTTGTGAACAAATGCTTTTATTGCAGACAACAGCAAAAAATTGTTGCTATTACTTTTATTTTTAAGCATAATTATTATCCAACTTAAATGAAAAGTTATGAAGTCACAAGATAGAAACTTACTAGATCCGAAGCTAGTGACAAGCTCGCAATTAATAATATATTTCTAACAATTTTTTTAAATGATATTTTCCTTAACACATATTAAGACATAAAGAACGAAAAACGAAAACTTCTGCTACCATTCAAGACTGAAGTGAATCCTGACCTTCTGTGGGACCTCATGAAGACAGCTAGTGACCCCTCATGGCCTGATAAGGAAAATCATAATCCTAACTAGATAATTAACATAAACTAAATGTTGAGGTCTCGACGCCACGTTTATTGTGGTATATTACAAGACGATAGTTTCATTTACATGGTGGTGAATTTTAGACAATGATTAAAATTTTTAACATCTTAAAGGGGTTTTACTGTGAACATTATATAATTCACAAAGGCAGTGCATATTTATAAAAATGTTTTTCTACACTGTATTTTTAAATTATAATTTAAAAAATAAAATCACAATGCCACACTATTTTTTGGATATTTTAACATTAACTGAGACTGATGTTTTGCCAGGTATACTTATTTTGTGTACTTGTCAAAGCAAAGGTTTTCTGCATATTTATTATTAATCTGTCAGTATAGTGTTAACTAATACTATCATTCTCTACAGTAATATGGTATGAGTATAATTAATAAACGCTAACGGGTAACAATTTCGAATAAGAACTATGAATTAATTTAACATTCAAGAGATGTTAACCTGCCACGTGTTTAAATAATAAAAACCTGAAATTACAATTAACATTAACGGGTCAAGAAAATTATTAACTTAAGTGTTTTTATGTAAGTGGATAATAAAAGTATATTTTCATAATAGTTCTATTCTTTTTAACACCTTAAGTTTGTTATATTTCGCTTGGCTGGATTAATAGTATAGGGTAATAGGAATTAATTTATTTCTGTTCCTAGTTTCTAAGAGTAACACAACTGAAAGAGACACAATATTTTATTTTTAAGCATTATGAAACACGCTTTTAGCCTTCTTTTCACGCTTTTTCTTCTCCATTCTTCTCTTTTGTCTCTCTGTACTACGCAATAGTTTCACGATCGCCTCTTCCGGATCTTCTTCGGCGGTGTTTTCTGATGATAGTTTTGTTCTTTTCGCTTGTCCGTCGGAGGTTTCTATCTTTTCGGACGCTTCGGCGTGCTTTTTACGTGGTTTTTCACTGTAATGGTATAATTATTTTTTGAAATTTAATAATAATATTTATTGATAAATGATGAACAATGTATACATGACATATTGAAAACTTGGCACGTTGGCGCAGTTGGCCTTTAGCTCCGCATGTCGCGGGTTCGATTCCCGCCAATAGTCAACATTTAACAAAAACTATAAACAATTTGTTGGTTCTTCAGACCTGAGTGTATATTTGTATTTAAGTATATATTCAAAATTATATATATATATAGTATATTTAACCGATGCCGGTCACCCATAAGACAAGTATTAAGTTACTTACTTTGGGGGCGTATGTGTGTCTAGGTGTCCGATATATTTAAATACAAGAAACAAACCCTGGTTCATAAACTACATATAACTGTATGCCTTTCCTTAATAATGCATTATATTGTATTGTTAATGATATTAGTAGCAGTAATTTAAAATAGATTAGTTGTGACACTATTTATAACTAGCTGCGGCGAATGATTAGTCATAGAGGCATATTAAGAGTAAAAAGGATATGTAGAATATAGACGAAATAAAAACAGTTTAGTGATTTTTTTTTCCATACAAACCTTCGCCTGATAATAACGAACGTATTAGAGCGTAAAGATTTACCCTATTTGGTGTAGTCATTTGCAAATCATGCGCAATCAAACATTTCGGTGATGCATTTTTACCACATCACTATAGATGTATAGTTTACTTTTGTGTGTGTTTGTATTTGTGTATAACTATATGTATAAAGCACTGTTAAGACTAGAAACCTTATTGGACGACGACGTATGGTTTTGTATCCGTAGGAATGTGTGGATTAGTTTTTTCACCCAGTAGTCAGGGTATGATGCTGACATACTATATTATAGAATACTATTCTCTATTTGTATTTAAATACAAATATTAGTTTTATCTAACGTATTCCCTATTTAATCATAATCAGGAAAGATTAACTCACCCAACAATTTCCATATTATCAAATATCTCATCCATATCTTCTTTGATTTCCACCTCCTGTGCCGGGTCCTCATCTTTGATCTCTGGATCAACCTTCTGGAGAGGAGTGCTGGTTTCTGTCTGCACAAGCACGCAGCTCAGCTTTGAGGTTAAATATTGCTGTAAGGACATCATATCTTAACTATATTACATCGTACATCATCTACACACACATGCATACATTTACACACACACACCAATTCATAAATACATTTTTTCTTTCTTTCGTTTTTATTATAATATTTTAGTTGTCTGCCATATTTTTTTAGTATAGTATATCTTAGGTGTATTATTTTTTGGTAACAGGGGAAGTCTCTGGCGACCTGATATACTCGGACCTGATATACGGAAATCCTAGTTTAGGCAGCATTCTCTTTCCATATTGCACCTAATGTGAACTGTTTAAAGTTCATAACATTAAGTTTTAATGTTATAAACATTGTTTGTAAAGTTTTTAGAAGAAAATAAATAAACCATTACTATATTATATTATTCTTGTATTATGTTACTGGAGAACGAAGCAAAGTTACCCAGGGAAAGTGAGAGTTCCTTCATACAAAACCACGACTTAAAAGTCAGTCAGTGACAGTCAGACACTCTTCACCTGAATGCGCTTTGAACTTTTCGTAGTGATTTTCCTTCATCCATTTTCAAAAATTTTGAAGTGCTTCGAAAGCCTCAAAAGTCTTTGATACAAAGCATGGTAACATTCCCAAGAGAAAACTGTTCTCATTTATATTATTCTTCATTAAAGTAAATTTGTAAACAAGTGCTTTTGAATCGTCAGTTCTACTGCTGCATCGAATAAGCTGTTCTATCCGAGAAGAGCCAGAAAGAACCTCGTCGGGGCTCTTTTAAAAAAATAAAAGAAGATTCATATAACTAGTTACATCTTGTCATTGCTATCTCGTATAACGTCGAATAGTAGTTATATCCACGCATTCTTATGGTCGATTAATATCCAAATGTCCTAGAGATATTTTTGCTCCTTAAGGGATATTAACTTCAGAAAGTCATTTGTAGTACATTCTCAAGAGCTTTAATGGCTTTTGGTCATAAATTGGTGATATTATGATATTTACAAAAAGAAATCAATAAAAAGTCATGATAACTTGATGATACCGTTGACTTTTTCGACGCGAAATCAATCCTTGACCTTTTGTTTGTATCAATTGTGTAGCGATTTTTTATGGAACAATTAGTCCTAGGACCTAATGGCCCCAATATCTGTAAAGTGACGGCCTGCTACTACCGGTCTGTGGCCCTATGCCCACAGCTGGGCATAAGACCTCCTTTCTCTGTTTTGTTTTTTTTGAGAAAACATTTGGAAGTAAGACCTACCACTCTGCTCCAATGCGAATTGGTAGGTTACACATATCTTTACAATTCTCTGGAAATATGCAGGTGTCCTCACGATGTTTTCCTTCACTGAAAAGCTTGTGATTCATGGCAATTATCAATTTTATACTGTAGTGTATTGGGGTGAAGATGTTTGATTCTTACATTGTATATTTATATACTGGACACACGACATACATGGATATATAAATACATAAACATAATATCATTGTACAAAGGAAACCTCACACTATCTCAAACGCACACACGTCATTAACACCGGAGCCCGTGGGTGAGAATGAATGTGTAGTGACATACTGTTAGTGTGCGTTTGAGCCAGTGATATATTCATACAACACCAGTCTACATGAGAGATGAGTAAATCGCGAGCTAAAGACAAGAAAGTTATATATCTTTGCAAAATATATAATCACTCTCTAGCTTGCATGTGTTTCAATTATATCTCTATTTAAGAGTCAAACTTCCTGATGAGTTTTGTATTAAAAATGTAAACTACGGATTTTCGGAACGACAATCTTTGAGATGTGACAAGCTAAAAGAGCCGAAGATATAACGGATATATTTTTAGCCTTAGCTGCCTTATTCTCTTTTTGAGCCAAACTGAGCTAAAAAGTTAGAGATACAAAAGAGTTATATATATCCCAAGATCTAAAAGATATAAATCACTCTTTTCTTGTCAGGGATACATTTTGCCCATCTCTATTCTATATTACAAAAATACAAGTAAAAACATAAACCATAGACACTAAGTTTTTAACAGAAAAAGTCATTGGCGTCTTCCCTGGGTTTGAACCCGTGACCCCGCGAAAGAGTTGCACCGTCTGACCGCTAGGCTATCACAGCCCCAGAAAATAATGTTTCCTGTACCTTGTAGAGCAAGGCCTTGGTGTCCCGTGCGTGCACGCGTACATGCCTGTCGAGGCTGGTGCTAACTACGTATCCGTCTCCGTGCAACGCCACAGTGGTGATTGCACCGGCAGCACCTTTATACCCTTTATCGGGCTTGCCTCTGCGGAGGTCCACCTGGTGCAATTGACCCCTGCCGAACCCCACGAACACTTGGCTGCAATAAAAATTATTTTAAAATAATCTTTACAATGAAATTTAAAGGGTGGGTTACAGTGGGGTACAGTTATTTGCGTTGACACGTGTTCTGTCCAAAATTCTAAACACCTTGGGACCCTCATGTCATAATCATTAGCTTCGAGACTATTATATTCATAGGCAACCCAGGAATCGACATATACTTATGGTACAATTCCAGAAAATCGTTTATGGACCTAATTTAAGTATATGTATACATATTAAAAAACAAAGTCACCAAAAGCTATCTGTCTGTATGTAATCGATTTTCTCAAAATCTACTGAACGTATTTTTGTACGACTTTTACTAAAAGATAATGCAATTCTTGAGGAAGGTTGAGGTTAATAGACCGTTACGGTTAAATTTCTTTTACGGAATTTACGCGTGAAAACTGTGACACACTGATGTCTAAGCGAGCGCAGCCGCTAGCACAGCTAGTGTTTTCATAGTAAAGTTCTGCAGTTAATTTTGGAGTTGCCCTTACACAGTAAAACACTCGTCAAAGTCGTAAATCTAATATCAAAGTTAGTCAAGAAGAATGTGTTCTTTGTTACAGGGACTTTATATCCTAAGTGATATAAATTATGAACACCGTGAATCATAACTTACCGTTCATTGAATCCCCGTGTAATGCAAGTGGCGGCCATGTTTTCAAAATCAACGTTGCACACTGGCCTACGTTGCGCACGAGTATCGTACAATCTGAAACAAGAAGCCTTACTGCCATGTCTAGTAACATATATTTTCAAAATACACCATGACTACCGTTATAACTATTATACGTTGAGCTTGAGCTACTCTTCGAACATTTATCAAGAGCTATATAAACTTTCTTATATTATTTTTGTACATACAAATATAAAGGATTTAGGCGTTATCAGTCGACAAAATATAGAAGTAGATATAAGTGATTGTTACTACAAGCAATCAATTTGGTAGCAGGAGTTTTTGAGCATAAAAGTACAAGTAGCGGCCTGTTACAATCCCACTGCTGGGAGTAGGCCTCCCCTCTCCGTTTGTGGAGAGAAGGGTTGAAGCTAAGACCTACCACTTCAGAACCGATTTATGCGGACAGCCACAGGGTGTCCGTGGTTCATGCGGAACATTGACCTCCATAGAGACCTCGATATCCCTACCATTACTCCTCTTTAAACGTTTTTCGAAATCTTACTTCGAGAAATCTGAGGTACACTCGAACCCCCTTATTTCACACTTTCTGTTACCCTCTTAAAATAATACGTCACAAAACTAAGGCCCCTTTGAATATAAAATTATGACGTAAATCTAAATAAATAACCATTTTTACATACCAAGTGTATGTATTATTTATAACTCCGGGTACAAATAGCTAAGTATAAACTGACGTGTTATGAAAGGCCTCAGTAGAAAATCAGTGACATGCATTGATCACTATTAGTAACAAGTAAAGCTTTTTCATTTTGTTTTCTCTGAAGTTACTTCATATTAACAATATACCTAATATATCCATGTCTGGAACACACTGCTACTAGCTCTTGGCTTAGGAATGTCAGGTCTGAGACCCAGATCGGCCTTCGCAGCTGCAGCCAATCATGAGGTAGATTTTTAGCCGTAAACTGTGGTTGCTCTTCTCCAATTTTCCAGACTTTGAGTTCATTTTCCTCACCACCTACGTAATTTATAGGTCGATTGGTCATTCATCACAAGTAGTGTGTAGCATCTTAAGCGGACTGGAAAAATCTTTTCCCTTACAATATTGCATAAATACAGACAAATGCATAATAGTTTGTCATCGTCGTGTTGCATAACTGTATTGATAATATTAAGCGTACATCGAAACTTATATATGTATAAATGTGTTAACCATGATAATTTATATAGCACCCTTAAGCACTATAGCTTTTATATAAGGCTGTTACACCGTTTTTATTAACAATTCTTATGAACCAAATTGTGGTTAGACAGTATGATAATGCATCATTTCCCTTCCCATTAGGTTTTTAAGTAGTTTTTAAGTTTATAATGGCTAATAGTATATACCAGAGGTCGGAAACGCGGCGCCCGCGGGCGCCACTGCGCCCTTCAATAAATTTTAGTGCGCCCTTAAACTATTGTTAATTTAATCAAGAAATTAAAAAATGAACATCTATCTTCTATACTTATTATAAAATAAAGTCCCCAAAGCTGTCTGTCTGTATGTAATCGATTTTCTCAAAATCTACTGAACGGATTTTAGTACGGTTTTTACTAAAAGGTAGTGCCATTCTTCCGAAAGGTTTAAATTAATAGTACATTACGGTTTTATGTAAATTGAGTTGAAGAGGCCGTTTTACAACAATTTTTAGTGGGGGGGTAGTAACAAATTATTGTAGTTTAGAGGGGGGAATAGGTATAAAAAGCGGTGTAGGATATTAGAGAGCGAGTCTCCTGTCGTGACTCGAGCGACTATAACATGCAAAACACTGTATTGCACGCGGGCCGCACGTATTTCTAGTGATTTATAAATATAGGGATTTGTGGATTGATAGGAATATAGTGAATTTTCAATTTAGTATTTGGTATATACGATAATGGTCAGAGATTCTTTCCGCACGATGTATAGGAGAACAGCTTGAATAACGTGAATGATATTAACTACAAGATGCAATATGTTACCAATACGATTTACAATCACCATAATACATAAAAAAATTCTTCTCTTATTCTCTATATTACCATTATTTTCTAATATACCCACGGTGGTATCGACGACACGATATACGAAAATAAATATAATTTTTAATTTTGACTGTGCCGTTGAAGCTGTGGGACCCTGCCTTCAGCTCCGCGGGTCGCGGGTTCGATTACCGCCGAGGGCCAACATTTTCTATAAACATATTGTTGGTTCTTCGAGCCTGGGTGTGTATTTGTATTTAAGTATGTATTTAAACCTGTATATGTAGTATATCTGCCAGTTGTCTGTCACCCATAACACAAGTATTAAGTTACTTACTTTGGGGACGGACAATCGTGTGTGTAAATGTCCCATATATTTATTTATTTGAGATCTGGCATTGTTAGTAATAGTTGACTGACATGGCAGGGCGCGCTTATTTAAAAACAGGAGAAAACTCTCTCCCTCACACCAGTATTATTTAGTTTTTTGGTTAAGGTTATTTTTCGTTACATGTGTCGTAATAGGGTACTGTCGTTGATCTTTATAAATCGTGATTATTTAAAAAAAGTAAAATGATTCCAGTGGCTAAAGTAACTCGTTTTTTTATGTAGGGAGCTGAGGTGTGTAGGTAACTAAAATTAAAATCAATATCGTATTATCCGTACTACCTACTAGACCTAAATAAACTTTGTATGAAATCTAACGAATGAATACATTGCCCATATCAATAAATATACCACACTCACCAGTAGCAAATATTGTACTGTCCTCAGCGCACACCTGCATCTTATCTAACTTTCCTCCAGTATTAACAACCACTTTCCCTTTTTTACTCCACACCTGAACAACACCACTGGCCAAAGCTGCAATGAGTCGCCGTTTGTATTTCCCAATACCAACTATATCTCCAGTGCCAAAGTCTGCTGGTTCTGTCTTTGTAAAGCCATATAGAGTGTTATATACTTGAATCTGTAAATAAGTAGAAAATATAACACAAAACTTCCATGTGAAAAGGAAGGAAGATATCACCCCATCCGAAAAATAGTTTCATGTTCTATATCTTATACATAGAACATGTAATTTTATTCTTTAGATGGGGTGAATTATTTATTGCATTAATGTCACAGATATACTTGTTTGGCATAATTAGTTTTAATAATGAAGTCTGACCTGTATCAAAAATTTGCATTAAGCTTGTAAATAGAACCTTGGAAATTATATTTTCAAATAAATTCAACCATTTTATATACTGATATTCTAAAGCTAACAGCATGAATCTAGTCAGATATAGTTTTTCTGATTGATATTAAACTATAACCATATAACTCATTAATTGATTAAATTTTACAAGTGTTTAATACCTGTTGATTTTTCTTCCCGATCAATATTTCAGTCTGTTCTGTGTTACCCCACACCATTGATGTAATTGTGTCATCTTTCTGAAGACTCTTAATCTCTACAAGGTTCTCAATACATTTCTTGGAGTTTTTAGATGAATCTGTGTTAAATTTTATATCTGAAAGAATAAAGAAACAACTAAATGAATGAAAACATTCACTAGGGCTAGATTGTGTTTGAAGTTTATAAATGACATTTACTAAAATAAAGCCTACTTTCACACAAGAAACTGAACAACTTTGTCAGACTATAAGTTTAATATTTTATAAAGAATAAATGTCCAAACCAAACCCAAAATTGGGGTTTTTATTCCGACAACAAATTAATAATTTTGGTAAATAAAATATAAATTTCACTAGGATTCTAAGTCTATTGGATGAAGTACTGAATTTTGTATAGGTTGTAATATTTTTAAAAATTGATCTAATGCGAAATATGCTTAAGAAGATAATTATTTTTTTTGGAACCAGTATATTAATTCTGAGAAAACTTTACTTTATAAGATAACTTACGTTTAAAAGATCCTATTCTAGTGGCGATGAATAAGTCGATCTCCTTTTCTTCAGTGAGTAACATGATGAATGATGAATTCACAGTAATATCATATTGACAATAACGATTTCATATAGTTTTCGGCTTTTAAATTTATTATACAATAGATAAATAAACACGTCAAAACAAAAAATCATACAAACACGAAATAAATAACCTGAAATAGTTTTGTAAAATACTTTTTTAATAATTTTATTTATTATCTGGAATCTACTCTTTTACCCCTCGTACGCACGGGCGTAATAATTACGTCGCATTAAAATTCCACAATAGGCGTTATAAGAAGTTTCGTATGGTAAACTCAGCTTAACGCCCTCGCCCTAACGACTAAAATGGAACACTGCACGATAAAAATAAGTCGCGATATAAATACGCTGTCGTGTGAACAGATACCTGGATACCCATTTGTTTCAATTCGGCGTAATTTTTACGCGCGATAAAATTCATCCCGTGCGTACGAGGGTTTAAGGTTTCTTAAAAGTAAATTTTGTTAATACCTCGGAGAAGTAATCTCTCACAAAATTTATTCATTCAGTCTGTCGCTAGCCGCCATAAGGATGTATTTTAATTTTCAGTTAGTAATCTTTGGTGATCGGGAAATGGACTTTCAGTCAATTGGGCACCCAGTTGGGATTTGGGACTGAAGTAATTGAATTCTACATAATTCATCTGATGCCTTAAAAGACACATGACACAGATTACTATGAATAAAATATAAATGAACTAAAAAACAATGAAGTAAATAATACGAAATAAATAAAGCCGACTATAGAGTTGTTTGTCTATAATCAAAGACTACTAAAATAAATTATCTATGATGTTTACAGTTTATCTTTGATAAGCAGAAAAATTGCACCGTACTGATTACTGATATTATCATTCGTAACATTCATTCATATATCATTAGAAAAGCGTGTATCAATAAATTGCTATTATCAATTAGAGTTGATAATATTTTAGTTAGTAATCAAAGACTACAGTGTACATGTTGAAATTTCAAATTAGTAATTTATGACTGATAAGCACAAGCAAACTAACAAAATGAATGAAAATCTTTCAGATATATGTAGAACATGTCTAAATACTCAGTTGCTTAAGCCGATATTCAACAAAGAAGACGTGACAAATTATACAGATATACTTTTTACTGTGACCGGCGTTAAGGTAGATAGATAAAGTTTTGTGCAAATGTCGTGTGTTGTAGTAAGGTCATTTTGCTCATGATAATTTGTTTAAAAATAATAATTTTATAATATTGGTGTCACAACTTTATGGTTTGATCTAAGTAACTTGTGTTTTCTTTAAAAATAACAATTTTGCATGTTCTTATGCTTTTCTATGAACTAGACTTTTATCTGATTATTCTTATCTCGAAATTTCCTATAACTGCTCAAGGTTCATCATATTATCTTTTAAGTTCTTTCATTCTCTGACTTCACAATTTCCTTTTTTCAATTTCTCTTTAATTTCAATTTTTAAATTTTTTTTAGGTACAAATAGATGATGGATACCCACAGAATATATGTGAAATTTGTTTTAAAAAAATTGATAATGCAGTACAATTTAGGAAACAATGTAAAATAGTAGAGGAGAAACTATTCATTTTAAAAAATGATGGGCACTGTAATAACAATGACTTAGAATTTAAATTAGAGATTGCAAAAACAGAATTAACAACTGAGAATAGTAATAAGAAATTGCAACTTGTTCCAAAGTATACAGAGATAAAGGATGAATATGATGGAATAGAAGAGGATGATAAACCTTTGAAATCTTTTGTTACTAATTCAAACAATAAAGAAAACTTTTTTAGTGATGAAGATATTATTGAAGTAATTAAAGACAACACAGATAGTCTACAGAAACATGACAACAATATTTATGCTATTCAATGCAAGTTGTGTAATAATGTCATATTAAAGAACAATCTGTCTATACATATGTCTGTATTTCATAACCCAACAGACAGAAAATCAAGGAATTGTGATATTGATAAAGTTGAAAAGCAAAATCAGTTAGATAATCATCACAAGTTTAAGAACTCATTGAAATTGAGTGAAGAAATCTCTTATGATAGTGATTCTAACAAATTAAACAGTGCTGTTGAAGATGATTGCAATGAAGATACAATACGAATGCAAGATAAAATAGATGTATCTGAAAATATTTTATATGATTATGACAATGCCGACCCAAGAAGGAGAAGAGTAACATGTAAGCTATGTCAAAAGAATCTATCAATTCGGAGTATCGATGGACATATGGTGAAATGTCATCCAGGTGCTGATAAAAGAAGAATCAAATGCGATTTATGCGACACTGTTATAATGAAACAAAAGTTTACTCGACATAAAGCTTTAGTACATGGAACTGGAAACTTTAGATGTCGAGTAAGATATGTTTCTGTTGTCTTTATTTAAGTAGCTTTGGTAGGGTTAGGTCTTTGAACAGATAAATGTAGTTGATCCATTGCTTCGGTTTTGGGGTGAAACAATAGTAGAGATTGTTGTAGTAAGTGTGTGTAGTGTTTTTGTGTGGTGTGTTGTTGGTGGCGGCGTTTAGTAGTACTCAAGTTATCTAAATGATACACGTTCTTAAATCAGAAGGACTGTATTTCAATCAGTTTCTTAGGATCTATGCATCTATTCGTTAATTTGTTTCTTTTTAAATTTCTTATTTGGTTTATTTGGTCAAGACGTAGCTCTCAGCGGTGCACTCTGTCCTGGAGGCATGGAGGAAAAGAGCAACAGCCTAGTTTCTCGATAGGAACAGCTTTCCAAACCAGCCATAGAGTTGACTTTGCTGACTTTGTAGAGTTGAAGCACTTGCTTACAAGTTTACTTGAATAAGTAATATTTTGAATTTGAATAGTGCAGCTTATAATTGTGAACCAACGATGTGATTTCCATTTCCTTATAGTATTGCAAATGGGATTTTGTTGCGAAGGACGCACTGATAGAACATGTCGGTAATTGTACTTCAAGGAAGAAACGAAGAGTGTGTGAATCGGTAAGTATATTACTAATCGTGCACTTATAAATACACAGTTGCATTAGACTTCCACAATTGATTGGTGCAGTGCAAGCTTTGAATTTCTTTAAAGTCTTATATCAAACACTTTATTTATTTATTTTGACAGTCAGTTGTTGCTACAAATATAAATTACATATAATTAAGAAAGAAACAAAAAATAATTTAACACATACAACTTTTTTATTAGGAAACAATAATTTATAAATAATTTATAGAATTAAGCGTACACCACAATACACAAGCACTACACAAGTTCACTATCACAAACTCAACAATTGTTTCGCCCCGCAACCGAAACATCGTCAGGAGATAGACTTCACGACAAAATCGCAAAGCTTTGCGATTTATTATTACTTCTGTACTAGCAAACAGCTTGACTCTTTGGCGTTTCGTAGAAACGTTTCATCACTGAGTTTTCTACCGCATCTTTCACGAAGAGTGTTCATTGAACTACATGAACTGTTTCCTGCTGCTAAATTCCATAACCGCACTGTGCGTTTCAGGTTAAAATATACATCCTTACCATCTGGATACGTGGCGATCAACTACAGTGCGATTTTCAAATAATTTCATTCAACACACCACCATTTTAAGGAATGATCTCCCTTTAATTTAAAATTTGTCGTTGCTGATGTAGATATTACGATAAATATACAGAATTTTATACTCAGAAGTGAATATTATTGTATAGAGTCGTGAGCTTCGGGAGTGTGATGTGTGCCACAAAACCATGCAGAAGGCTAGCTTGAGGACGCACACAGCGGTCAAACACGCCGGACTGAGGCCAGTATGTGAGGTAATTTGGAAATAGACTGACATGATTGACCAGTTTATTTTTTTGATGACTGAGAATGGTGCAAATGAAATGAGTAGGTTAAGGCGGATGTATGGTAAAGACGAGAATGGTAAGATGGACTATTTCGATAAAGGACATATTTTTTTTATATACCAGTAAAAATAAATTTTAGAGAAATATTATTTAAAAAAAAAGTGTATAAATTCAAATTCAAAATATTCTTTATTCAAGTTAAAAAAACAAGTTTCAAACAAGTGCTTTTGAACTTTACTGCTGGTTCGGAAAGCTGTTCCTACCGAGAAGCGCCGGCAAGAAACTCGGCAGTTCCTCTTTCTAAAATATAAATCTTATAACTAGTCACATTTAGTCATTACTGTCTTGTACAAGTGCAGCTATATCCACCCATCCTTATCATCTAAGTAATCTTCAACAGTATAGTAGGCTTTCTGTATCAGCCTCTTTTTAACAGTGTTTTTAAACTGCTGTTATGGCAAGGCCAAAGGTTAACGTATTCCTTAGACAGAGATCTCTACCAGCTTACCTACGAATTGAGACATATAATGGGGAGGACATAAAATCATGTTAAGTGTTAAATGTGGATATGTTGACTAGAGGGAGCCTATGATTGAGCTCTAATTGAGTGACTTCCTTGTGTTACCCATATACCTAGATCTTATATGAAATCAATTTGGATCTGTATTTTGTCATCATAATTTTCCTGCCTTCATCCCACTCTAAGTAGGGCCGGCACAAGATGTTTTAATTATATTGTAACATGATTTTAGTAGGTATTTTACGGTTTGCTTGTCTGATGTCAATTTACCTTAGTCGCCTTTTATCACACACAATGAGGGTGGTCTATTCTACTCAACCGGAAGCCACACGGCGGTTGAATGTATATTTTGTATAATTGCTTGATGTATATTGCCAAACTCCAAGTCAAGCGTGCGTAGTTTTATTTCAAAAAAGATTTATATCCGTAGCATTGCGGCAAGAAGTTCGGCAACAAGTTCCGGCTGCACGAGCACTACCGCGCCAAGCACGGCTATGAGAAGTTCAAGTGCTCCTACTGCGAGTTCCGCAGCGCTGGCGTGATGGCCATGAGGGTGAGCGGACCCATATTTATCTATGATATCTATCACAGGCACTATAACAGAACTACCTTGCTAATTATAGCAAGGTAGTTCTGTTATAGCCTATTCCTATTTTTTTTATATATTTATTTATTTATCTTTATTGTATAAACAAAAGGCGGACTTATCCCTAAAAGGGATCTCTACCAGCCAACCTATGAGTAACGGAAAGAAAATGAAAAGAAAAAAAAAATTGATGATGGAGAAAAAGAAAGGAAGAAAAATAAAAATAACGAAACACTATACATAGATTAAAGTTGAAAAATAAATGAATAAAATAATAGATAATAGTGATTATTTGAATTGATTAAAATGTAATTTAATATTGATAATAAGCTAAATTTAATTTAACTGACTTGAGACAAATATTTTTTAGTCTGTGACTAAAAAATATTGGTGATAGGGAAATATTAGTGATAGGGAAGGAGATTTGCGGATTGATACAGGTAAATCATTCCACAGCTTTACACCTTGAAAGCTAAATGATCTCGAGTAAGTCAGTGAGGAGCATTTAGGGAAGGCAAGATCTAATGTATTTAAAGATCTTAGCCGGCCACATCCAACATCCGACAAGAAGTTGAAACGTTCTTTAAGATATATTGGATAATTTATAGAATTAGGCGTTACTTTGCGGAGATCCATAATACAAAAGTAATAATAAAATTATTTTGCTATAATCCGCGATACAGTAAATAGAAAATATATATAGTGTTTAATGTATAGTGGATTATCAGTATTTTCATACCCGATACGTGCAGGATTCGTAAAAGCACATGCACAAACCTCCACCACTTCCACCAAAATACACAAGCACTACACAGTTTCACTATCACAAACTCAACAATCGTTTCGCCCCGCAACCGAGGCATCATCAGGAGATAGACTCCACGACAAAATCGCAAAGCGAAGCGTGATGCAAACAAGCATTGTTATATAGTAATCGGTTCATCCCCACCTTTACCTCTGAACACGTGCAACAAGCTTGAACTTGAAACATTTATCTGCTCGTTAATGAGGGTGCCATTGTTATGCTTAATGATTTCTAATTGTTCCAAAATGTTCAATTTTAAGCTTTTTCCGCAGGTGTGCAGTATTTCGAAACAATGGTCATTAGGAACTTTATGACCGCTTTCTAACAAATGTTTCGCGAAATGTGAATTTTGTGGCTTATTATTCCTGAAAGCGACCATATGTTCTTTAAAACGGGTTTCAAAATTACGACCAGTCTGACCCACATATGTATCATTGCATTCAGGACATTTTATTTTGTAAATACCACTCTTTTTCGGGCTTTCTAATTTGTCTTTATTATTGCATAATATCTTTTTTAAGCAGTTATTACTTTTAAAACCTAATTTTATATTTGACTTTGTTTTAAATATAGTTGAAATTCGTTCTGACAATGTTCCAAAATAGGTCAAACTGGCTTTGTATTTATTATCTTTGTAATGTGGCACCGCATAGAAGTGTTTTGTCAATTGCAACTTCTGTTTATTTTTTAATATATTTTGTACTAATTGCTCATCGTAGCCATTGGAATGCGCCATCTGGTTGATTATTTGCAGCTCATTGTTAAAGTTCTTTTCCGAAAGAGGGACTGATAAGAGTCTGTGTATATAGTCATATACACAGTCATATACACAGTTCCTTTCATAGTCATGAAAGGCAGCAAGTTTGTGTTGCCAGGGGTGAAAGGAAGAAGCAGGTATGATCGTATCCGTGTAGGTTGGTTTGCGAAAGATCTCAAACGTATGTTCGTTGTTAGACCGTGTAATAGTTAGGTCAAGAAAGTTTAGTGAGTTATTCTGCTCTGATTCTAATTTGAAACTAATTTTGGGATGTTTGGAGTTTATATTATTAATAAAAATATCAAGTTGTCTATCTGTACCCGTCCAGCATATAATTATGTCATCCACATACCTATAATAGTAAAGTATGTTTTTAATTAACAATTAACAATTAACATTAACAAAATTCACATTTCGCGAAACATTTGTTAGAAAGCGGTCATAAAGTTCCTAATGACCATTGTTTCGAAATACTGCACACCTGCGGAAAAAGCTTAAAATTGAATATTTTGGAACAATTAGAAATCATTAAGCATAACAATGGCACCCTCATTAACGAGCAGATAAATGTTTCAAGTTCAAGCTTGTTGCACGTGTTCAGAGGTAAAGGTGGGGATGAACCGATTACTATATAACAATGCTTGTTTGCATAACGCTTCGCTTTGCGATTTTGTCGTGGAGTCTATCTCCTGATGATGCCTCGGTTGCGGGGCGAAACGATTGTTGAGTTTGTGATAGTGAAACTGTGTAGTGCTTGTGTATTTTGGTGGAAGTGGTGGAGGTTTGTGCATGTGCTTTTACGAATCCTGCACGTATCGGGTATGAAAATACTGATAATCCACTATACATTAAACACTATATATATTTTCTATTTACTGTATCGCGGATTATAGCAAAATAATTTTATTATTACTTTTAGATATATTGGAATTAAAGGATTAAAGAGTACTTTATAAAGAAGTGATAGAATATGTAAATTTCTTCTGGATCGTATAGGAAGCCAATTTAACTTATGACGGAACTCAGTGATGTGGTCAAACTTACGCATTCCATAAATATATCTAATAGCTACATTCTGAAGCCGTTCGAGCTTAGCCAATAGCTTTTCTGAAAGATCCAAAAAAAACAGCATCTCCATAATCCAATATAGGTAGCAATAAAGATCTAGCAAGCATAATTTTAGTTTCAAGGGGAAGGAATTTCTGTAAGCGCTTAAGAGAGTGAAGTGATGCAAAGAATCTATATGAAGCAGGCAAAATTTACGCACCTTACACATGCAGGCCAAGTCACCACACGCATCCCAGGGCACCTCCACCAGCAACAATGCACACAAGCAGCACACACAACCACCACCAAAACCTCCACGATTGTTTCGCTCCGAAATCGAATATTTCGGAAATGTGTGAGTTGCGTAAATTTTGCCTGCTTCATACACATTAGCTTTGCATGCATTCGCTTAACCCGAAGCTGTGATAGCCCAGCGGTGAGACCGTGCGACTCTTTCGAGGGGAAAACGTGTTCAAACCCGGGCAGGCACCAATGAGTTTTTCTATTAAAACTCATGTGTCTAATTGACAATTACAATTTATTACACGCTTTTTGGTGAAGGAAAACATCGTGAGGAAACCTGCATATCTCTAGAGAACTCTGGAGATATGTGTAACCTACCAATCCGCATTGGAGCAGCGTGGTAGGTCTTAGCTCCAACCCTTCTCTCCAGATACGGAGTGAGAAGGCCTATTCCCAGCAGTGGGATTGTAACAGGCTGCTTAACCCGTGCGGATTATAGCAAGGTAGTGCTGTTATAGTGCCTGTAATATGGAATTCCGCAAAGTAACTTCTGCTTCTATAAATCATATTTAGATATACTTATCCCATTTTAAAGCAGGCTCTTGTCAGTATTCCGAAGCCTTTATCCTGGCTGATTCAAGCAAGCCCTATTAGGCTGGACTGGACTTGAGCCGTAGCCTTGCGGCTAGACGTTTAGTTGTGGTAGGGCTGGTGGATCTGAGATTAATAGCTCCCAGACCCTAAATAAAATTAATATCTTTAAAGTAATACCATTTAAAATGGCGTTATTTATTAACGAATTATTAAAGTAACGGACTGTTACTATAACTCCTCTCCTTGCCTTTGGAGATAAGCATCGTTTCGTTACGTTTCACGTCAGGTTTCGTTGTTTTTCTTCACCGAAAAGCGTGTATCAATAAATTGCTATTATCAATTAGACAAGTTTTAATAGAAAAACTCATGTCTTTCCGGCGTTTAAACCCATAATCGTCTCTAAAGAGTCAGACGGTCTCACCACTGGGCTATCACAACTTAACGAATGATTGCAACATAAAAAATGTAAATTCATTTATAGAATTGGACGTTACTTACCAGAGTTCTATAGTACAACAATAGTGACAATACTTTTTTGCTTGCGTTATTATTATCTTATACAAGCAGGATTCGTAAAACATAATCACAACAATCGATTCATCCCGTAACCGAGACATCATCACGATAAAATCGCAAAGCTTGCAGTGACAGTGCTAAACAATTGTTGAGATATTTTTTAGAAAGTTGAATATTATTTTTCTAATTTAGATAGAAGTTAGTAAATAAAAAAAATTGACGTAATGTATTTTAGAATTTCAATTCGAATAGAAATTCGTTTGACGTGAAGTGTATGTACAGAACCAGAAGGGTAAGAAAATGTCTGAAAAGCACTTTTCAGGTCGCCGCGAGCTCTCTATCTCTTGGTAGGTAGAAAAACCTAAATGAGTTTTATGCAAGTTCTTAATAGAGATTGCAATGTCTACAATATAATAAGAAAAGAAAGGTTAATTACGCTGTCAATTGAAATGGCAATAAAGCTCAGTTGGAAACTGGTTGTCCCGAAATTCGAAATTCCTGGATCGAGCCCATATAATCACCAAACCAGTATTATACTTTTGCTTTTGTTTTCAAATTGCATCTTTTTTATATTTTCTAAAAAAGTATTTAGCAAAGCTCGGTCACCCAGGTAGTTTTTATTAAATGGGTAACTAAATAAGAATGCAGTATAGCGCCATCTAGTGGATTGTCACGGTAACTTTGCAGTGACATCTTTGAGAAGAGACGTAAATCTTCTCTCATTACTCGAATACATTGAAGGAGTTTCCTATGTATATCCTATATCGGACTATCCGAAGAATAAAGTCACATTTCCTATGCTTATACATGAAGATTATTTAGATGATAAAAATACCTGGATTTAAAAATCCTTTCAGCTTCATACAAGACTGCGGTTTAATTATTTAAAATCGAAAATGTTTCAAAGTTAGATTGACCGCCGAGTTTCTTACTGGTTCTTCTCGTTCCGAACAAGTGGTAGCTTCATTAATCATATTAATTGACTATTCAAAAGTGCTCGAAAGAGCTTACTTGAATAAAGAATATTTTGAATAAATTTGATTTGTATTCTTCGTATAGGGAGATATAGTGTATTATTTATTTGCAGAACCATGAAAGACGCCACCGCGGCGAGAAACCGTTTGTATGCGAGACATGTGGTGCGAAGTTCCACGCTGCATATCTGCTGGCACAGCATCGGCAGTCTCATGCCACTGAGAAGCAGTTTCAGGTGAGAGTGCTTAAAAAGTAATGACAATATTATTGTTCTATAATAATAATTTTTATTTGTTGTGCCGTGTGGTATCCGGCAGAATAGAATAGACCACCCTCCTTTCTTACCGCGGTGTCGTAAGAGGCGACTAAGGTAAATGCCGTGAGGTATCCGGCTGCATAGAATACACCACCCTCATTTCTTACAGAGGTGTCGTAAGAGGCGACTAAGGTAAATGCCGTGAGGTATCCGGCTGCATAGAATACACCACCCTCATTTCTTACAGAGGTGTCGTAAGAGGCGACTAAGGTAAATGCCGTGTGGTATCCGGCTGCATAGAATACACCACCCTCCTTTCTTACCGCGGTGTCGTAAGAGGCGACTAAGGTAAATGCCGTGAGGTATCCGGCTGCATAGAATACACCACCCTCATTTCTTACAGACGTGTCGTAAAAGGCGACTAAGGTAAGTTGACGTCAGGCAGGCGGCCGGTCGTAAAATACGTAGCCAAATCATGTGACAACATGTTTCTAACATGTTGTGCCGACCCCACTCAGAGTGGGATAAGGGCAGCAGAATAATGAATAATTTTTATTTGTTAGAATGTTGGTACATAATTTTATTAGACACACACATGATTACGCAGCCGTAACATTCAACTATAAATAGTATGCAAAATAATAATATAATAAAATAAATGTCCTACTTATATTAAATCTATTATTTGTATGATACAATAAATCCATTATAAAAGAAAGTAAAGTAATAGTAATTGGAAATGTCACACATATTTATATAGGAATGGTAACATACGTAACGCCTTGTGGTATCCGGCAGAGTAGATAAGAGCGCCCTCATTTTTTACTGAGGTGTCGTAAAAGGTGATTAAGGTAAGTTGACGTCAGGCAGGCAGCCGGTCGTAAAATAATAAGCCAAAACATGTAATAACATGTTTTAAACGTGCTGCGCCGATTACACTTAGAGTCGGATAAGGGCAGGCCAATGATGATATAAAGGAGCGGTATTTAAGTATCACTGCCACAGACCACAGACATCTCTCCCTTTTTGCAGAGAAGGATTTTGCGGAGGAGCAAAAACCCAACACGCTACGCCAAAGGAGATTGGTAGGTTACACATATCCCCTCACCTTTGGATGTTTTCCTTCACCGAAAAGCGTGTGATAAATTGCGATTATCAATTACACATAAGTTTTAACAGAAAAACATATCGGTGCCTGCCCTGGAATCGAAGCCGCTACTCTTTCGAAAGAGTCGCACGGTATTACCACATGGCTATCGCATCTTCTTATTTTGCTATAATCCGTGATAAAAAATAATTTATGTAATTCTAAATGTAGAGTGTACTATCCGTTTCAAATCTGATATATGTAGGATTCGTAAAAATACATGCACTACCAACCACCATCAATCACGACTACAATACACTAGCACTGCATACATTCAATATCACAATTTCAATAATTGTTTCGCCCTGAGTTAATGTGCCGTAACCCACGGAATCCGCTGAAGAAGCAAGCTGCAAGACAATGGGCTTCGCGGAATCCCAACCGGGTTACGGAATGCAACATGAATTTTATTTTAAAATTATAATTACTCATAATTCTGTCTTCAGTCAAGAAAGTCCTGTCTTTTTTTCATTTAATTATTTAAATATTGTAATATTAAATAAAATTATCTTTTTTAAAAGACTTTCTATCGCCGCCATATCATAACTGGCGCAGTCGTGGCGGATTGTGACAATTGGTTAATCAAATTCTTATCCAATTGAACGATATTAATCGTTAAAATCACAATTCTAAATTGAACCTACGAAGGCGGCGCTGAGGCAGAAGAGTCCGGAGAGGAGATGCAGAGAAAATTGATCTTATGGTGAGTACTCTCGCTATCCAAGTTCCTCTGTTATATTTCCTACCGTATAGTGTATTAAGTGTATATTAAAAGTTTTTCTGTCTAAAGGCTAATATCGCATTATTAGACATATTGACTCACTTAAGACGATATTTCGTCATAGTTTTAAATAAAATATTCGTATATCAAATCTATCGAATATAAAAATAATTTTAAGTTACTAATTTTAAAAGTGTTTCTGTCTAAAGGCTAATTCGCATTATTAGACATATTGATTCACTCAAAACGATATTTCGTCATAGTTATAAATCTAATATTCGTATATTAAATCTATCGAATATAAAAATAATTTTAAGATAAAAGTTTTAAAAGTGTTTCTGTTTAATGGCTAATTCGCATTATTAGGCATATTGACTCAAACAAGACGATATTGCGTCATAGTTTTAAATTTCATATTCGTATATTAAATCTATTGAATAAAAATATAATTTTAAGTTATTAAATATATATTAATTAATTAAATAAAAGTATAAAGATGGCTTTTCAAAAGTGCGATGTTTCTGGTTATAAATTAATAGCAGATTTTATGCCACATTACGATGGGAACGTAAAACGATTAAATTATTACATAAGAGAGGTAGAAAATATTATGAGCGTTTTAGACGAGTCCGCTAAGACACACCCGGCAACAGTTTGTTTAATAAAAAGTAGACTTAGTGGTGCCGCTATAGACGCGATAGCTTATGAAGAGTGTCTTGACTCATGGGAGCATATTAAAGTAGCCCTCATACGTAGACTACGAGAACCCCGTAACGAAATTCAAGTTATGCAAGAACTAAGTAGGACGCGTAGAAATAGGCAGGAGGACGCCGAGTCATTCGGTAAGCGACTCAGAGAAATATTAGATACTTTGTTCTCCGTAGGCAAGCACACAAATAAAGCGTATTATGAAAGCATGGTGATAGAACAATATATAAATAATTTAGAATTTCAAGTATCAATAGGCGTAAGAATAGCGCAACCCGCGACGCTAGAGTCAGCTATTGTTGCGGCTAGGCAAGAAGAGACTAGAATTGCATATAATAAGACGTTTAATAATTTTAATTATCCTTCAACTTCTCAAGCAAGGTTAAAAGAGCCAATTAGATCCTTTAACCAACAAAACCATAATTCATTTAAATTTAATAACCCACAATATCAGTCACCAAACCCGTCATATACACCTCGCCAAAATAACTGGACCCCCGATCAAAGACAGAAGTGGATTCAATCTATGTTACCGTGGAAGAACCGCCCACAACCAGGCAATTATAGACCCCCTTTAGGTAACTTTAGAAACAACATCCCCCAACAACAACAGGTGAACCCACCCCAAAAGGTTTCCGACGTAACCATGAGGTCACAAAGCCTCAGACACCACAGTTTGCCGTTGAGGAGCTGTTCTACTCAGGTGGACCCTCAACAAGTGAATCGACCTACTACGAGGAAGAACCCGAACCGTGCTACGAAGAAGGTCAGTACCAATACTTTGATAATAATATCCCTAACGATCAGGAATTTCAATGTGAACCAGAAGAAGGTAAAATTCAGCAGGATTTTCCCCCTGGCTCAAACACAGAGCACCCGACGTAGTAAAGCTCAACCACTATAAAGACCACCTTCCGTATATCGAACTACCAGAATTTCAGGGCAAATTCCTAATAGATACTGGCGCATCACGCTCTATGATATCGCCTAGCGTTATAATTGATACCATATTCGAAGAACTCATTGAATATGAACCATTCGAGGTTAAGACAGCACATGCTGTCACGCGTCACGATCAAGTAGCTTATTTACCCCTTCCCCCGGCATTTAATAGTGACATTATTCATAAATTTCTTCTTTTCGACTTTGACCCTAAGTTTAAAGGACTTATAGGACTGGACTTATTACAAGCGTTATCGTGTAACATTAATATAAAAAATAAGATCTTATGTACAGCTGACGCAGAGATACCTATTTACTTTGACTATCCTAGTAAGAATCTCAAGATTGAACCAAGGTGCGAAAAAATTATAACAGTTAAGACTAACTATACCGACGGATATTATATACATGACGACTTTATGTGGTTCAATGGCGTAAAATCCCCCGCAGCTATTGTAGAAGTAAAGAAAGGTAAATTCAATACTTCAGTAATTAATTTTAATTTTGACAAAAGAATCATATCTAACTCGCAGACTATTAAATTACAACCCTATAGAGACCCCGTAGAAAAATGCAATTTAAATTCAATGCAAATAAATTCCGAGATTGAAAACGAATTATGTAATAACTTAAATAAGATACGTACCGACCATATGAATGAAGAGGAATCTCGTGAGATAACGAAGATCTGTTTTCAGTACAGAGATATCTTTTACTCTGAAAATATTCCTCTTACTTTCACTCACGCGGTGAAACATCAACTAAGACTGACTGATCAGACTCCAATATTTGTACGAAATTATAGACAACCCCCACAACAACGTAAAGAGATACAAAACCAAGTAGATAATCTCTTAAATCAAGGAATTATTCGTGAAAGCATATCCCCATGGTCTTGTCCCGTACACATTGTCCCGAAGAAGCCAGATGCTTCTGGAAAAATAAAATGGAGACTTGTTATCGACTATCGAAGACTGAATGAGAGAATAGTAGAAGATAAGTACCCATTACCTAACATACACGACATACTCGACAAACTAGGACGAGCACAATACTTTACAACCCTTGACCTAGCTAGTGGCTATCATCAGGTTGAAATGCACCCCGAAGACATAGAAAAAACGGCGTTTACAACAGAAAGAGGTCATTACGAATTCCTTAGGATGCCATTCGGTTTAAAGAATGCCCCTAGTACGTTTCAACGGCTTATGGACCATATCTTGAGAGGAATAGACAACGTATTTACATACTTACACGACGTCATAATAATATCGACTTCCCTACAAGAACATATTGAGAAACTTAGACAAGTGTTTGACAGATTTAAGACTCACAACTTAAAAGTACAGCTAGACAAATCAGAGTTCCTACAAAAACATGTAAAGTTCCTAGGACATGAACTGACAGACAAAGGTATAAAACCAAATCAGGACAAAATCAAAGCAGTCTTAAATTTCCCATTGCCAAAGACTCAAAAGGACATTATAAGCTTTCTTGGCCTAGTTGGCTACTACAGAAAATTCATAAAAGATTTTGCTAAGCTAACTAAACCTATGACGTTATGTTTAAAGAAAAATAGTAAAATAATACATTCCCCACAATTCCTAGAATCTTTTAATAAATGCAAACAGATATTGACTAACGCCCCTATTTTACAATACCCCAACTTTGATGAACCTTTTATATTGACGACAGATGCATCAGACATAGCCCTCGGTGCAGTACTATCTCAAGGATCTGTAGGTTCAGATAAACCTGTAGCTTACGCATCCAGAACCTTATCTGAAACTGAAACTCGTTACTCGACAATTGAAAAGGAACTGTTAGCTATAGTATGGGCAGTGAAATATTTTAGACCTTATCTTTATGGTAGAAAGTTTACTATCTATACAGATCATAGGCCCCTAACATGGTTGATGTCATTAAAAGACCCTAACTCTATACTGACACGATGGAGACTTAAACTCGCCGAATACGACTATAACGTTATTTATAAAAAAGGACGACAAAACACCAACGCAGACGCCTTATCACGAGCCAAGATTTATCACAATAGTATTGATTCTCTAGCGGTTAACTTAGATGACAACAATGACGAGAACTTGATAAATCAGATATTCGAAAACGTCCAATCAGAGACAGAACCCTCAGCTGAAACAGCAGAGAGCAGAACAAGCAGAGAGAGAGAAGCAACCCTATCTAACGAAAATAATGACAACCTTAATAACGATAATCTACCCCAAACAAACACGCAACCCCCTACAATACAATCGGAATCGGATACTATGAGTGTCGTGACATTTGACCCCGATAATCTAGTTTCGACTAATCATACTCAACCTGATAATGAAAACAGAGGTATACCAATTTTATCAGATGCAATAGATCGACAGCTAAAACAATGTCATATAAGATCAACCCCTGGCTCAACTTATAGAGTAGATAATAGATCAACAACCTCACAAACGACCATTAAAGACGTGTTTATCCCAGTAAACAATACGGAAAAGGAAATAATTCAATTTCTTAAAGAGCATACCATTGCTGATAGAGTATTCTATTGTTATTTCCATGACGAAGATTTATATCTAGCATTTTCTAGGGTATATATTACGATATTTAATAATAGAGGCCCAAAGCTATTCAGATGCCCTTCACGCGTTACTCTCGTTGAAAACAAGTCAGAAAAAATTATCGCAAAACGCAACCAGGCAGCTGAAGCAGTTACTTTTAAGGTAGGTGAAACAGTTTATAAGCAGGTGGCGAAGACAGCGAGGAATATTAAGACCAAACCGGTATTTAAAGGACCCTACAAAATTATACATTTACATCCTAATAGTATAGCTGAGATTATAGGCAACCACCCTAACTCTAAATCAATTAGAGTACATTTCAAACTTCTACGAAGACCACATCTTGTTCCAGGACCCTCGTCTTCGGAGCCCTCGTGTTCCAGACAAGATCCGAACTTACCTTCGAACCCGTAGATAATGTTAATGGAATCCTTTTACTGCGACAAGGTTTTGTTATAAAACAAATTGATTCCTTGAACCTAGCTTGTGTTTATAATGTTACGCAATTGCATTTAGTTTCAATCGAACTAATGTCATTATATGCAAGTACTAAAGCAGCCGAAAACAACACTGCTTCGCAGGATTTACATAGGACATATAGAGATCAGATAGAACATAACTTAGATTTAATTAGTAAGAAAATCATTTTTATTGCACCTAGGATAAGAGTAAGACGTGGTATTATTAACGGTTTAGGCTCAATAGTTAAGTTAATAACAGGTAATCTAGATAATGAAGATGCGATTCGTTTCGAAAGCGAAATAAATAAATTACGTAACTCAGTAGTTAAAATCCAAAAATCCCAGAAACAAACACTTTATTTGGCGGAAAATAATATTAATGAATTTTCTATTCAGTTAAATAAAATAAATAATAATCAAAATAGATTGGTATCCATTTTACAAAATATTACTATTAGCTCAAATACAACTATGAATCAATTGCACTTTTTAGAGATATACGTTCAAATAAGTTTTAGTTTACAAATAATTTTAGATAAGTTAATGATACTAGAAGATGCGATGACGTTCTCGCAATTAGGTATAATGCACCCTAGTATTATAAGTCCCCGTAATTTACTATCAGAACTTAATATTATGCAAAGACTTTATCCCTTAAGGACTGTAGCAGATATAAGTATTAATAATATTCATAAAATAGAAAAGTCTATTAATGTAAAGGCCTACAGCACAGACAACTCTTTAACATTTATATTAGAAATCCCATCCATTTATCATAAGATATATGATTATATACATTTATACTCCCTTCCAAATAAAGAAAACCTAACCATTATTCCTAAATCCAAGTTCCTTGCACTTGGAAGCGACGAGTATGCTTACCTGGAAGAAGAGTGCAAGAAGATATCAGAAGACACTCGACTCTGCAAATCTCTCAACACTAAAGTCACTGAGAATTCAGACGATTGTATCATATCCCTTATCAAACATCAAAATGGAAACTGTACCCGCGCTAAGATGAATCTAAAACAAGGAATTATCCAGAAAATCCGAGAAAACACATGGTTGGTGATAACGATAGAACCGGAAGTAATAAAAACGCAATGCGGAAGTAAAACCGAATATAGAAGAGCATCAGCCATATTTCTTATAACCATCACGGAAAACTGCAACGTAACCGTCATGAACAGGACCCTAGACTCGCACAGTAGCACCGTCACTATGAACGAGATTGTCCCACTACCGAATGAGAAAATCTTAGATCAAGAGGCAGTGCACTATGAACTACACATGGACGACGTTTCGCTAGATAACATCCACGAGCTCCTGAACAAAATAGAAGATGTTGATGAAATAGATTATAGTCCCTGGATTAATAAGATGGCTATTCCCAGTTGGTCCACCTTACTTCTATACGTTCTAATCATAGCTTTTGCAGTATGGAAGTTCTATCCACTCAAGAGTCCCCCCAAGGACCGGAAGCGCGAGGACGCTCCTGAAAGCTGCAGGACCAGCTTCCATCTTAAGGAGGGAGGAGTTAAGGTGCCGTAACCCACGGAATCCGCTGAAGAAGCAAGCTGCAAGACAATGGGCTTCGCGGAATCCCAACCGGGTTACGGAATGCAACATGAATTTTATTTTAAAATTATAATTACTCATAATTCTGTCTTCAGTCAAGAAAGTCCTGTCTTTTTTTCATTTAATTATTTAAATATTGTAATATTAAATAAAATTATCTTTTTTAAAAAGACTTTCTATCGCCGCCATATCATAACTCCTGTTACCAAAGCATTATCTATCAATGACCTAATCGGAAAGGCTTTGCGATAACGTCTTGGAGTCTATCGACGAGAAGCGAAGAGATTGTTGACATTGTGGTAGTGAATGTGTGCAGCGCTAGGTTTTTATTATATTATAAGCCATCTAAACTAGTAGTGTATAACTATGTAGTTAAAAATACTAATAATCACAACATTTATATTTAAACGACATAATTTATATATCTCTTTTTGCAGTGTGATTTATGCCCGGCTGCCTTCAAAGCGAATAACAGTTTGCATATGCATAAACGTGCATGCCATAGCACGGCCAAGTATGCATGCGCAGTGTGCGCGCGTGCATACAGCTGTCGAAACTACGCGGTAAAGCACATGCGAACCGTGCACCGTTATACTGGACCCGTACCTACGCTACTGACAACTGAGTGACAGCGAAATTATATTATTAAAATAACTTATTAGTAAATAATCCTGAGTTTTTTTTGTAAACCATTGTATCTGACATTCTTTCTCCTATATTAACTTGACCAAAGGCGCAAAGAGGTCATAAAGTTAAAAAAATCCATGTCTAATATGGTACTCTAGTAGAGTAGGAAAGCCAGCCTGAAATATGTTGATATTGCAATAAAGAGAAGTAAAGAAATAAAGCAAATGTCGGTCCATCTATCTGTCTCTCTTTTTTTCGTGTGATTAGATAAAGATGAGGTATAGGACTTTTTTCTTACCATTCATTTTGTGACACACACAGACCTACTTATGGGTCCCCGACTCAAGTGTGTGTAGTACTCCTCTATGAGCGAGGTACGGCTAGAGGGGGCAGTTGCCCCTCCCTTGAGCGTTCAGTCGCTGGTAAACAGAACTCTCAACAAAGTAACACGATTAGGTTTGCATAGGGGCTATAATTTATTCCACCTCCACGACTTATGTGAGATACTTATATGTTGAAAACCATCATTTAAAACAATACAATTTAGAATTAACAGTCCCCTCTGTATTCTATACAGAGGGGACTGACTACGCCCTTGATCTTGACGATTAAATAAAACACACATGCCCAGCGTCTTATCCCGCGAAGAAACTGTCCTCTATTTTCCAACGGCGGTGTCGTTCTTTCACGCCTCATGCTTCACGACAGACTTTCACATTTTTAATTGTTTAAATATCACGTTATGTTATAAATAAAAGAGTGTCTATTTTAAATATTTTATTTTAAAAGATTTAATGAATAAACACTTGCAGTAAAAGATCGATTTTTGGTAAGAGTAGAGTGTCTAAACATTTAAATTTTACTGTGTTAGTAAAATTAGTTATAATAGAGTGAAAAATAACAAGCAAGCCAGAGCTTGACCGAAAATAATAATTACAATAAGATTGTCGGCGCCGTATTTATTTTAGTAATAAATTATTTTTGATGAGATAACAGATATCACAACCGCATTCAAATTTGAAATAAATCCCCAGATTACCCATCTTCGTGGGAAGCGGCACCAAACACCAAAAACGTTTAAGCATAAATACCCTATCCAAATTTTTTTCAATCTTCATTGTTTTTTTTAAATTAATTCAGTTGAATTTTTGGAATCTTTTATTTTGTAATATATGGTTTTGTGTTAATACGATTAATTAATATTCATCGTGGAACGGGAAGTCAGGGTGATGAACACTGAAATAAAAAAAGTTATTTCACAATTATCGACCTATTTACAGAGTAAAACTTTTATATAATTTTTTTTTTCTTTATTTGTAATCAAATAGCGTTTCACAAGTTTTAGTAATAAATAATAAACATTGCTATTTAAAAAAGGCCAATAAAAGATTATTCTAAATAATATAATGAAATTTAAATGAAGTTTTTTTTAGAAAACTACAATTCTGAATAAGTATAAGTATTTATATAAAAAAATCATGCATATCTTTTATGTATTACGTAATTTAATTTCTTTATTATTTAATTGCGCCTAAGAAATATAAAATACGTCAATTTTGGAATACTTTTTTATTAATATTATTGCCGTAATTAGTATTTCTTTTCTTCTTATGTACTTAGTTGGTATTTAGAAGTTATCACTCATGTTTCTATCAAGAAGGAAATCTCGATTAAACCTGCCTATATCTAGAGTATTCCTGGTATTCGTTTAACCTTTCGACTTTTATTAAAGCGTAGTTGAACTTAGCTTCATTCCTCGTTTCTGAAAAGGCTACGGAAAGCTTTGCCCAGCTGTGGATTAGTAACAGGCTGCTACTTTACTGTTTACACGCCTTATTAGTTTCATCTGTATTTAAATACTTGTGTATGTTTTTGTTTGTAAATGTAAATGTTTTTGTTTGTATATGTAAATCTCCTTTTTTACACGCTTTATATTTGTGCGTTGGGGCTGCGTTATGCAATGCAATCTTTTTCGTGTATCGAGCATACCATCTTAAAGATTATCTAAAAATTAAATTAAAATCGATCCAGCCGTTTCGGAGTCTATAAATGACATACAGAAAAAAAATTCGTTTTTAAACTATTTTTTCTCTAACGTTCAAAGTTTTTAAAAGAACTGTCTATAATTCAAAGAAAAAGAAAATTATTTCTGCGATCGTGTAGTCTTTGAAAAAGGTGAAGGTCTCTATACTCACTCCCCCATGGTACAGAATCTTCCGTTGCACTCTAGGGTGGCCACCAGATCGACATCCTCCGGGGATAGTTGAAAGTCGAACACTTGGAAATTCGACTCGATTCTACTCTTCGTCACTGACTTAGGAATTACGATCAGACTGCGGTCGATTGCATACCTGATATAAAGGAAGAACTAAGTATTCAGGATTTACCTAGCCAACACGCCTTGTCTTTGCACAGGTACTATACAAATCTAAATTTAAAATATTCATGAAAACAAGTGCTTGCTCCTATCGAGAAGAGCCAACAACAAACTCGGCGGTTGCTGTTTTCAAAATATAATTCGTAATTTAGTTACATTTTGTTACCATCTTATGAAATCTCCAAGAGTAGCTAATTTTTTTAGATAAAGATGAGTCTTATCTTCTATTTAATCCTTAATATAGGCAACACATAAAAGCGATTCCATCCATTTTATCGATACTAAACTTATAGTTGAAAGTCTTCAATTAGACAACAATATTATAGTTTTAAATAGGCTATAAAATTGGATTGATTTAAATAATAAATCATCATTATCTTACCCTTATCCCACTTTAAGTGGGATTGGAAGAATTATCTTCCATTCGTTTCTATTATTCGTCAACGCTGGTACTATTCCTTTTATTTGCCTATCATTCTTCACACAATCCATTCTCACAACATTTTTTTCGGCGTCCTTGTAGTCATATATCCTTCCAAAATCATATTTATAACTTTCTTGGTCACAAGGTTTTCATCACTCATTACATAACAATACCAACTTAATCGTCATCGTACCCATTTTTTCTACATATAATGGGTGCAACTTTTAGATTTCCACTCACACTTTCAGACAGATTATAAATATATTATTTAAATTAATTCGATCTTAAAGAGAAGAAAGATATCGTAGGTACTTCTACTAAATGAGCTATTTGGTCAAGCTTTTAAGACAAATTTCTGAGTACTACAATAAGACTGCTATTCACTAATCATCGATTTTTAGTTAAACATACGTGTTGTAAACGATTTACAATGTTTTTATTGCCGCCATCGCACTAATGAGTTGCTTCGAGTGCGATGAAAGAACAATCAATATTTCCGTGTCAGCATCGAGTTTTATGATGGACGTTATCTGAAGAGTTTAATCGATGAGTAGGATTATTTTGTTTTTTATTAATGGAATATTTTTCGAATGCAAAGACTATTTTTTATATTATTTTGGGCTTGCGATGGTCACAATGAGGCAACGCTTACATTTTGTAAGATGAAGCACGGTACAAGACAATTTAAGACCTGAATATACTCAGGTTTATCTTATAGCTCGCTGAGTTTAAGTACAGAGTAAGTTTTGAAGTACAAATAGATAAACAATATAGTCACGTAGTTAATGAATACACATAATGTTGTTGATTTTTAAACCCCGTTATTTTCGTGTCCTAGTTATTTCAATAAAACTGTTACTACTTATTAACATATTTGCGAAACACCAGATGGCGCATTCAAAATTATTTCGCGCTCCAGTGACTAACCCAGAAGTTTCTAACAAATGATATTCACTTTTGTATGGGTATTAATGTCGTTTATTCTGGGTAATTTCTGATTACCACGTAAATTCAAACGCTTGTAGAACACTGAACAGTCTAGAAATGGAGTAGAAGTATAACACCTGTTGCGTTACTTTCTAACATGTGAATGAAAAGTCTTGAGGAGTGCACACATGCAAAAAATGTAAAGCACTAAGATTTCAGTTACTTTAATAAGTTCAGCGTATGAACGCTCATCAACCAGCAACTAATCATAATATAACTATCCGATCTGAGTTACTAATGCTAAAGAAGACTAGAAGATTTTAAGACAGAAAAAGAGGGCAAAAGCAAAAAGTAATATCATAGAGAAATCGATTGCACCAGGTGCTGATGGAACGCCGGTATTGAACGATTAGGAACAATCATTCACCTGATCAACACTTGAGCGACCGTCTTGTTGTATCTGTCAGCGATTGACTTTAGTCTTGAGTCTTCAAGAAGGAGCGGGTCACCGGGCTTCGCCCAGGGTCTGTCCGGGGAACCGAGAGGGGAGTACGCTGTGACCACAATTCCCAAGGATTTGCAGTGCTCGATCAGCTTTTCTTGGTTCAGATAGGGATGCACCTCGATCTGTAAATGGCAAATTGAGTTTATATAGGCAAATTGTATTTATTCAGTCATGTTACGCTGTGGTTTAGTATTCATATAGTATAGATATTTATTAAATTGAGTCTCAGCGATATCGTAATACTTTCACGTTTGATGATGCTTTTACTATGTTTCTTCTTCTTAGTTGATATCTTCATCACTGCAGTTCGTTTCTAGACTGAATTTTTATTGCTTATCACTTGAAGCATTCTGCTCTTTGCAGTATTTAGGAATACGCTGGAAGCAAACAGACGATAGACTAATGTTCCTTAAGACTAGATGAATTGGTTCGGCGTGCAGTCCATGTTGATTTTACACTGAAGTTAACTAAAGCGTAATAACTTAATTATTACCTGCAGCACAGCTGGTTTAATTCTGGCAATTTCCATTACGCGGTTGATTTGTTTCCTATTAAAGTTGGACAGTCCAATACTCTTGGTGAGACCCTTGTCCACGAGTGTTTCCATTGCCTTCCATGTGTCGACGAAGTCCACGGGTGATGGAATAGCTTTCCCGGTTTCATCTAGCGGGACGAGATCTTGTCCTTCCTAAGTGCAGATAATGGGATGTGAATATCTGTCTGATAGATGTCGGATCGGAATCGGCGGGAGTTAAATATATGAGATACAGTCTTTTATCATATACAATGTAGTCTTGAAACGAACACAATAGTAATCATTGATGGTTACATCTTCTTACGAGTATATATTAATAAAACAAAGTCCTCAAAAGCTGTCTGTCTGTATGTGATCGATTTTCTCTAAATCTACTGAAAGGATTTTTGTGCGGTTTTTACTAAAAGATAGAGCAATTCTTGAGGAAGGTTATTCTTCCAGTATATTATATTAGATTAGTATATTAAATTAGGTAAACTTCGTGGCACATTGATTTCCACACGGGCGAAGTCGCGGACACAGCTAGAATCCTATAATGTTTGTGATCAAAAATTAAAAAAATTCAAAAATAATGTAATTATACATTCATGTTAACTATTGATTTGTAAATCGTATAATAAAATAAAATAAGATCATTGATAATAATTAAATCTGACAATTATTGTATATGCTCACTTCAAAGTTATTGCCAAAAACCTACAGTGTACCTACATGTAGAAACGGTTAATAGTTAAATATATGGTTACTGCATCAGTAGGTAGGTATTCAAGTTTAGCTTACACAGTTATCGTACTAGAGCAGGAAAGCTGTAAACATCCCTGTGAGAGAATACTATGTATATGAACTATATATGAAACTTGTATCCTTATCTTTGTCTAATCTTATCTTACTAATATTATAAATGCGAAAGTTTGTGAGTATGGATGGATGTTTGTTACTCCTTCACGAAAAAACTATTGAACGGACTTAGATGAAACTTTACAGTTATATAGGTTATACATCAGAATAATATATAGGCTACAATTTGTAATGATTTTATGTAATATAACAGTACATATCAATAAAGTCGGTAAAAATCTGTCCTCTGAGAGCTATATTGGCGTACGCTGCCTAAACCATTCAAGTTACACAAAGATGATGTACCGTAGTATTTTTTGTCTTGAATAGTTCTAAATAAAAGTCCGCGACAGCATATATCTACCTTTTATGTGGAAGCCCCTGTGACCAAAATTGTGAATCATAAAGTTAATTAAATTAGAAATTATTTTACAATGCATATTAGTATATTTATCAAACTCTTATAAAATCAATACATTTGTCGCTTTCATTTCATGTAGATAAACTTTGTCTTTTACATTAAGTAATTTGGCCGAATAGTTTAAAAGTTATCATGATATGATTGACTTAAATGGAGCGCTATAGAGTGTCTAAGTTGCGCAGTGCGCGAAAATTGTATGCAATCCTTTTGTTTTGAAGTTAGACATCTAAAATTTTGGATGTACCTTAAGTAAAAAAAATATTTAAATGTATAATGATCTGTCCCTAAACTTAATGTGGCAGACCAAATTCCACGCGAGCAAAGCCGCGGGCAGAACCTAGTTACTCATAAAAAAGGTAAATATAGTTACAGTCTCATTTGCTTTCACTTTATTTCTCTATAATGTAATAGGGCATATTTTATGCTGGCTTCCTCAGTCTAGTGAAATAACTTTTTTTATTACGGGAGTTCTAAAATGAAGTACATACAGGGTGGTACTAACCATTCGACATTAATTTTAATTCCAGGTACCTACACACCTTAGGAGCTTACGTGAAAAAATTCAGTTCAGAGGAGTAATTTAGCTACAGGAATTATTTTACGTTTTGAATAAAAAGATACATGATATACAATAGAAGGGTGAATGACTGTACCATTTCGTAATCTCGGTCAAAGTCATGCATTCCATTTCGTATGTAATGCGTAACATTGACCGAGAGACTAGACACAAGTGTAATGGAGACAGAACTATAAGGTTATTGTTTTATCCCGTTTTTTGAACAAGCGCGCCGTGCCAGGTCACTGAACCATTACTTGTTAGCCAGATCTCAATTAATTTATATGTATTTTGTTCGATAATACTTTTTTTAATACAATATTTAAAAAGATTGAATTATGCCAAAGTTATCTTATACGTTTACGTGATCAGTGGATTAATTTAGTTTTCTGTAATAGTACTCTGGCTAGTATTTACGTGCATGTCTTTTATTTATAAAAATATATCGATTTAAAATAGTTTTTGTGTACCTTATAAGCTTGCGGCCAGTGGATCAGGTAAAGGTCAAGGTACTCTAGTCCAAGGTTCTTGAGCGTGGTACCGATTGCCCCTTCGACCAGGTCCGGCCGATGTTCAGTGCACCACAATTTTGAAGTTATGAAGATGTCTTCTCTGCAATGAAAGAACTTACAATAGTTCCGATGCAAACTCCCCAATGAAAAACTGGGGTAGAGTCGTTCGTGGTGAAACATAATAGTAACGACCTTTTACTATCGCACTGCTGGCCATAGGCCTCCTCTTTCTGCTTTCGGATAGATGGGTTGGAGCTCATATCAAGCACGCTACTTCAATGTGGTTTGGGAGTTTTCATATATTCCAAAAATATTTCAGAGATATTAAAGTTAACTCATGATGTCTTCCTTCATCGAAATTCGCGCGATAAATAGGTTTTAACAGAGATTCTCATTGCCCAAGATTTTAACTCGCGACCTCATCAAAAGCGTCGCACGATCTTTCCGCTAGACGATTACTGATGATGAAACAACCGAATGCAAATTCTAATTCAAAATATCCAAATTCATAATATATAGAGTTAATAATTCAGAAGCACCTGTAAACAAGTGCTTCTGAATTATGAACTCTACTACTGGTTCGGAAAGCCGTTCCTTCCAAGAAGAGCTAGCGAGAAACTCAGTGGTTGCTCTTTTCCAAATATAAATCTTATAATTAATTACATTTAGTTATTACTGTCTTGCATAGGGTCGAATAGTAGCTAAATTCACTCATTCTTATCATATATGTAATCCTCAACCTCCTCAGTATAGTAGGTTTTCTGTATCAGCCTCAATTTAACAGCTTTTTTTAACTGCTGCAATGGCAAAACTAAAATTGATGCAATGTGGGGACTACACGGTAGTACAGAATGGGGGGGGGGGGGGGTTTCAAGACTCCCTCCTTCACCAGCTCTCTAAAAGAGGTTGTGGATTCTTTCTGCTTTGAATACTTCAGCAATATTATAGCAAGGTCTAGTGAGCAAACATTTTTGTTTTTTTTTTCATTTTTTTTACATGTTTTCAATTTTTTACGTTTTCAAAGATTATAAATTTTGATATGCAAATATTACATTAAATTCATATCCGACTTCTTTGAAATCCGTTGATGCAGATGGCAATTACCATGCCTTCAGATGCGCGGGTCGCGGGTTCGATTCCTGCCGAGGGCTAACATTTTCTATAAAAAATGCGTTGTTTCTTGGAGTTTGGGTGTATATTTGTATTCAAGCATTCAAAATTAAGTATAATTAAATTAATTAATTATAAAGAGCAGCGATAGCCCAGCGGTGAGACCGCGCGACTCTTTTGAGGGGGTCACGTCTCAAACCTCGGACAGGCACCAATGAGTTTTTCTATTAAAACTTATGTGTCTAATTGATAATTGAAATTTAACACACGCTTTTCAGATTTCTGGATATATGTGTTATCTACCAATCCGTATTGCAGCAGCGTGGTAGGTCTTAGCTCCAACCCTTCTCTCCAGAAACGGAGAGAGGAGGCCTATTCCAAGCAGTGGGATTGTAATAGGCCGCTTCCTTACTTTACTACTTTTATTCAAAATTAAAAATGTGTATATTTACCAGTTGTATGTCACCAATAACACAAGAATTAAGTTATTTACTTTGATAGATAGCCTTTCGTTTACATGTCCCATATGTTTTGATATTATGATTGACTATTGAAGATGGGATTTGCTTGCTTAGAAGAACTTCTACCTCTAGCTTTAAAGGTAAGCTCATTGTGGTGGAGAGAACTGTAGCCGATTGTTCTATATTAAAGGGATTGATGATAAGGACCAACAGAAAGATAACGGTAAAGCCACATCAGCGGAGTCGATTTTAAACTTTCTGTCGATTAGAACGTATATTAATCTTACCGAGTATACGTCTATTCGAATCTGATATCGTTTTGGAAGTTTTAACTCGCGTTAAGCGTTACAATTTTCATTGTTTGCTAATCGACTCAAAAATGGCTAAACTAATTCAGATAAAATACATTATAATGACGAAAATAAATAATAATGTTATATTTCTAATATACCTACGAGTATAATACGTCTACGTTTACGAAAGATTTTTCGTAGATCTCTGTAACGTGGAAAGATAAGGTCGGACAAATAAAAATAAAATAATAAGTTACGTATAAAAAAACAAATGAAAATGAAAATAAAGTAATAACTTATGTTATGTAAAATAATACCTTAAGATAAAATCTTATAATGGTGCAATACTGTCGTTGAAAAATATAATATAATTATATATTATACGTGTGTATATATTATATAATTGCATGAAACTTTTGTAAATTATTGTTTTATAGATAATTTAAGAATGTTTTATAAATATTTGGTATACGGGTTTGCTTTAAATACTGTTTAACAAGTAATAACAATAATAAAAACATTTATTCTCTGATAGGTAATATACAAGAAAATAAACTAAACTAAAAAGTAACATAGGCAAGCTAATACTACCCCAGAGAAGAGGATGTGTCTCAGCATTTTGCTGCAATATGGTTATTGCAGCACTGATTTTCAGACGCCAACATACAAGTCGTCCAACACCAGTGTTTGTATGCCAACTATTAACTTGACTTATTTTTTAGATACCTCTATGATATATGGTAAAATAGTAAGTGATATCGTATCAATTTTACATTATTAATATTAATATATAATAACCTATGGCTAAAACAGCGTCGATTTTTTTTCAAGTGTTTTCGAATAAATTATATGAAAAATTCGCTTCGAGATTATAATCAGACATTCATCAAGTCATGTTGGCGAAAAAAACCCAAAATAGCGGAATATAAAAGTGGGAGGATACCAAGCCACTTATGAATTTTCTATAAAATTTGTGTGCTTAAACAACATTTACATTTAATAATCCAGCTTACGGTAAAAGGAAAAAAATATGAAATGTGCATATCCTCATTATGAACCAGGGATATTGCGGATTTGTAAATTACCTACACAATATACTATTTTTTATTAGAACAGTGTATTTATTGGTTTGTAGCTCTAATGTTTCTGTCCCGAGATAGAGGACGCCTTTACTTTTTTACCATTATTAAAAATTATCATTTTTATTGGTCCTAGTCTCGAATCGACTAACCAATAGCGTACATTACTCTTTTGATAAAGCAGTATGACAAGAACGAAGAAACCGCATGTCGTTTGATTAAAGTTTTAAACCTTGTGTATATTAGCATTGTTTTTGATCGATGTGTCACGACAACGATATCAAATAGATTCACGGTTCCCGTTTGCTTGTTTATCAATTTTTTTGGCCTCCACCATAATTATCGTTTTTATTTTAAGAGTAGAAAATTATATTAAAGTTTGAGGTAAGCGTCTTACGTAATAGACAAGATATCGTTGTATAGACAATTTATACAATAATGGCATGCAGAATTTGTAAATTCTACCCAACTAACCAAGAATTGGATTTTGACTAGATTTGATAATGATTTTAACGGATGCGTAGAATTTAGGAGTAGGATTTAGATGAAAACTTAATCTTTAGAGAACTCTCAATATGAACATCACTTTAATTTTTGAGGTTGCAATCTCTCCAAAAATCTCAATCAATCTTTCCAGCAGATGTACAACATAAGTACACAGAGGTTCACGTAAGACTTTAAGAGGTATGAAGCAGGGCCACCAGTCAGTTTCGCTGGGGCACCGTTTTAAGAAATGAAATGACCATCGTGGTCCGCAGATTTTATTTATAAAAAAAAATATTTATTTAACAAATGAAATGAAGGAAATAACAAAGGTATTTACATAGGTATCAATGGAAATAATGACATTTTTTGTTGAGACTTATCTGTCTAAAGTTTTAGTAAAATTGATGCAAGCTATTGACATTAAATCCTGGAGATATTCAGTAGTAAGTCAAGATCGAAATTTATTCTTAATGAACTTTATCATCAAAAATGCTGCTTCACAAATATATGTAAAAGTGCAAGAAGTGTTCTTGCGGTCACAAAATGGGTCGGCGGTATAAAGTATTTTATTTATATATTTATCAATATTATAATAATTTCGGTAAATTCAAACTTAAGCATAGATTTCAAACTTCTGTTCATTCACTGTATATACTTTCCGAGATATAAGCAAGTGAACTTCGTTTACTATTCTAGTTTAGGGCCATAAAGTTCTACCAAAGTCAGTCGGTCTATAGTTGGTACCTCGTATAACCTAAACTTTAAAATCCTAAACTGATTGTTTTTTCATAAACAATTTCGCAGCAATAATAGTAGTTGATGATAAAAAAATTCAAACCTGCAATCATTCAATTAGAATTTGTTTACGTGGCTATTATTTTTAAAAATTACAGTAATCGTAGTATATAAAATAATATTAAATATTCACAGCATTATAAAAATTCTTGTCGAATATAATGAATGCTACTTATCTGAAAAGATAATCATATAATAAGAATAGTCTGGGGCTGTTTTAAAGTCTTACCAATTTTAGTTCGTTAGTTTCCAAACTATGTGATTTATAAAGAAAACCATCTTAAGTACTTGTTTTATATTTGAGTTTTAATTAATGTACCTTTTGATGACACCTTCAATAAATTTGGTTTTCAGCGCTTCGCCCACTTCCTTCTCGTTGCCATAGACGTGTGCGCAGTCGATGTGACGATATCCGATGTCGATAGCGTCCTTGACGGCCTGCGTCACTTCTCCGGGCTTTGACTGCGGAAAAGGTACATCGTTTAGTATATTACAGCTCTCTCTCTATAATAAATGCACCTTAGTTTTTGGCAATAGGTTCCCTTCAAGAGATTTTCATGTCACACGATCTTGTGCCATTTGAAGCCAGCAGTTCCCTGATATAAGAATATATACCAGATAATTACACAGTATTTATAGGCTATATGCGTCCTTTTAAGGTACTCCTACCAACCAAACTACCAACATTGCGTTGCGAGGTCGCCTCTCATCTTTAGATAGTTAAGAATTAAGTTGACTTACTAGGCTTTGCATAGCTCGAAATTTTTTTTTTATAGTCCATATAATACTAGATTACTTTTGCAAAATCACTAGACCACGTTTCATTGTAGCTCAGTCTGCATATTATATTATACAATATTCCAATTTGGTTTTACCATAGTAAATTTTATTTGTTTAATCGTCAAGAAATATTATCAAGAGTGCTAATATTCGATAAAAATTAATGAAAGTGATCGACGTGTTCTCGAATTATCCACTTGTTGGCGAAGAGGATTTAAATACGTACATTTCCGTTCACTTGAAATAACAACAATACTTTATTTGTAATATTATTTCAATAGTCATTTAAAAAATTCTTCATATTAATAACAATACGACTTAAAGAAAATAGTAGATCCGTATGCTAATTGTCACAAACAAAATATCCACCCTCAATTGGTTTATAAAATACTGAGGACGCGTCGTAGTTATGTATTTAAAACGTTATATTAATATATTTCTTGATATCCACTTAATCTTATATACTGTTCGAATACATCACTAAATTGTCAATTTCTAGATTTTTAATTATTTTCAATTTTTAAATCTATTAAAACTTACCTATATTAATCTATAAAATTGATAAAAGCAACATAATCTACTAACCAAATTCAGTATGAGTCTTATAATCTCGTTACATTATTCATGTACTTTTATTTATTTTTATTAGTATTTTTCTGGTACAAGAAGTGGATAAATACATAGCATGTAACTTAAACGGGTAGGTAGATGCATAACATCTCTTTTTAATGAAAAAATTAAATGATTTAACTTACTTTCCAAGTCCCCAATCCTATAATGGGGCAAGTTCGGCCGTTGTTAAACACTACTAGAGGTACAGTTGTCATTTTTAGTGTTCTAATAAATAGATGAATTGTATTATAATAAAGTTTATTTTTAGGTTTTATAAGACACGTTAACAACAGAAATTTCGGATGTACTGACGGCGGTTGACTTACCTAGCCTGTATTTAAAGCGTTCCGAATTAAGGTACGTTTTCAATGAAATGATTCGTTGTGAGGACTATTCAATGAATAGGTAATAATCAATATTTATAAATACTGAGTAATTAAAACGAAAATGGAACTATTTTTTATATTTTAATAAATCGCAATTATCTATAAACTAAATATTGATAATACCACAGAAATTGGTCCTTATAAAAGCTTTTCTTCAACTTGCCGTGTATTTATGTGAAGGTGGAATCATGCAAGTTAAATTTCGCACTTCCCAGTGTCCGATTGAGTTGAAATACTGGTCCAGTTCCGATAAGCATGATAAGCTGACCTGGTGCAGCTACCAGGATTGGTTTCGGACGAGGGAACGCCTCAACGGTTAACAGTAGGCATAAAAAATGTTTTTAAAAGCTTTTTCAAAAGCTTTTTTAACTTGACTTGTATCAATTTAAAAAAGCTTGCAGCATTACATTAGACGTCGATTCATGGTAACAGTGAGTTTATAGCATGTGTTATGTTTAGTCATAAATATATTAAAAATGTGTCTGTTACTAAGCTTTGGTGATTAATGAATTATGTAAAAACTACTAGTAGTAGGAACGTAAAATGCATAAAATTATTTATTTATTTAAATTGTTCTAGGTCTATTAAATAAAACATAACAGCAATTCCTAATATCTATACATATTTTAAAACCAAGTCTTTAAAAGCGGTCGGTAAGTAAGTGATCGATTTTTTATTAATATGCTGAAAGGATTTTTTACCGCTTTCACTTGAAGCGATTTTTGAGGAATGTTTAGGTTCATAGAAAATTCTCCGGAATAGCTAAACCGATTTTGATAGGACTCTTACCGTAAGATAGAGGTGTTTAAGCAACATATAGGTTGGGATTAATGCGGGAAAACTTTGTGACACACTGATTTCCACGTGGACGAAGCCGCGGAAGCAGCTAGTCACATTATAATTTACTACAACTAAGCTACAGTAAAACTATTAAGAATCAAAATTTGCGCTGCGCTGGTGCTAATGAAACGTGACCTTAAACCATTATAGGATCGATTCAGACACACAGGGTGGAAAATTATTAGAATGATAGCATACAGTGACTAATCGTGGAAGTAACCATATATTCGTAGCCTTGAAGACTTAACGTGTCGTCGGTTACGAGTCAAATTTGGAGATGATTTATTTATTTATTATCGTGCGTCGCTACTCTCTTAATAAATAGAAACTTAAATAATCCTTTTTATTAATTATTTTAAATGTACAAACACAAGTAAAAATATAGCTGTAGCATGTACGAACAAATTTGTTGAGGTCGTATTTGTTCTACATGGCTAAAAAATCTCTATGTACTTCATTTAATAAGATTCGAATATAATAAATCATTCTATTACATTACTTTCGATTTTTGGGACGGTAAAACTTTTGAAATTTCATGGTATAACAATATATGTATATCGATTTTACTCTCAAAATTACTTTAATTGGTTTTTAAATTTAAATTGAGATGCATGTGCATTACCTTGTTTTATACATTATACCTTCTACAAAAAAAATATGTCAAGTACATTAGTTTTTATAAGTCTTAAATTTGGTTTGGTTTTGCTAGAATTTTTGTAATGTGAGGACATCGAATTTCTGTGACAAAATAAAATTGAAAGAGGAAATCAGTAGAAGCACAATTTATTATTTAAAAAGAATGATTATATTTTTGTATTATGGCAAGTAGCACATTTAAAATGATAATTTTGATTCATATATTTTGTTTATTTTTATGAACAATTTAAAATATTATTTAAAATTTTCGTATAACTTCTGGTTTATTGTTTCATATATTTTTAGGCATTTCTTGATATTCACTTTTGGCTGAAATTTGTAAATTCGATGATATTCGAATATTGTAAGTCTGATCTGATAACAGATTCAATCGCTTATTTATCTAAATATACCCCGGTTTTGATCATAAATCTAGATGCTTCGGTCGCAGAATGCAAGTTGATGTCATATTGCTCGCTAGCCGCTTTTCTGAGCCTTTATATTCTATAGATTATGTAATATTAAATTAATTAATTATATTTTTAGCGATCAACGAGTTTAAATTGACCGACTTGCGTTTCACTAATTAAAGAATAAGTTACTTATTATCTTTTAATTATATGTAATCTACCTTTTTATATTGTAAAGTGGTAGGTAGGTTTTTAATCAATACTCAGAAAATACTTAAAGTATCTGCCTGATACCATTCCACTACTGAGTAAAAGGCACCTCTAACCTTAAGGTTTGATTGCTATGGCAGTTTACACATATTCTAGAAATTTTTTTCCCTTAACGTTTAAGCAAATGATTGATTGTAAAATATGAACTCATTATCCTCCTGCCCTTATCCCACTCTAAGTGGGTTCGGCACAACATGTTATGTTTTATAACATGTTGTGCCGACATGTTGTCACATGATTTGACTACGTATTTTATGACCGGCCGCCTTCCTGACGTCAACTTACCTTGGTTGCCTTTTACGACACCTCGGTAAGAAATGAGGTTGGTCTATTCTTCTAAGCTGCATACCACACAGCGAGTCGACTTACCTTAACCGCCTTTTACGACACCTCAGCAAGAAATTAGGTTGGTCTATTCTACTCGTACTCAGGATATCACACAGCATAATTTTACACTATGAACTATAAATATAATTTGTTATAGAAAACTCATAAACCTTTGTTTGTGTTTTTTTAATTTATCGAGAAAAGGACGTATATGTTTTCATAGTGGTAACAGAGTTTGCCAACATTTTGGAGCAATACCATAACCCACGTGATAGTAAGTGACAATGTAGTATTATTTGGAAAGGATATTTTTTTAATATTGAGTCTCCAGAAATTGCCGGTCCAAAACTTGTGGCGTCATGAGATCATAGTTAGGCATCATGACTAATAATCACAATGTCTCCCGTTTTGATCGATGGAGGTTAGTAAAATGTCCCTTAAAGATCTTCTGTTGCACTGAGTCATCTTCAGCTTGTCTGGTCATATAAACAATTTTCTACCAGTGCGTTTATTACGGCTTCTTAGGCTACTGCCTAAGAAGCCGTAATAAACGCACTGGTAGTGTTATACTTAACATTCATGTACTTTAGGCCTTCCACAATCCATTGCTTCTTCTAGCAATATCATCGCTTTAGCTATATCACAACTTATTATTTCGGATTGTTCTATTTATTTACCGGTTATAATAGACAACGGTCTTATTCGGTCTTACGTTCTTTAATCAACTTTAAAAATTCTTACAATATTAATTTCAAAACAGAGGATTTATCTGTCACAATATGAGTTTGTCATCTCGTAATGATACAAGTTTACGTGTAATTTTACCTGATGAATTTATTATATGTTTTTTTTTCTGGTTCTGTAGTTAATATTATGTAAAGTATATACCTATATAAGAATTGAAAATATCTCAGTTGAAAATGGGAAATCTGGTATGTTAAATAAACAAACTATATACAATAGGGTTACCAGTACTGTAACCGATGAACAGGTAACAAATAGATTGTAAACATTTATATTGTAAAAAATATTATCCTGCAATCCTGGTAATAAAATTGCCGACTTAAATAGGAACCCCATTTAGAGTCGGATAAGGGCAGGAGGATGATAATAATCATATTAAATTAAGTTTATACTCATTTAAATTACAAATCGCGAGGGAATGCGTTGCCATATATGCAACCAAAAAAAAGCTAATTTGTCTCTTATTTTAAAATAGCACCCAACTAGACCTAAGGAAAAAAAACTCATTTTAATGTTTTCTGTAGCAAAAATTTTACAAATATTGTTCCAGCAAAAGAAAGAAGAGTAACTGTCAGACACACAGACTTTCGCATGTATTTATTATATGTATATATAAGAAAAAATACAAAAATTGTATGGATTAATGAAACAATATTCGATGAGTTCACAAATGTAACATTAAATGTCACATTAGTCTGCATTGTGTTTATTAAAAACCAAATATAAGAATTTTAGTTCAATTTACTACATTCATTTTTCTTTAATAATTTCTGTCTGTTGGTGGAAGCCACAAATAAATCCGTTCAGTCGTTTTTTAATTTATTGCGAACAGATAGACGCGGCGAATGAGAACTACTAAGTCATATTTATGTATTTAATATTCAGCCAGGAAGCCACGGTCCAAGACGAGGCGGTCCAGTTGGAGGCCATGGTGGTGTATTTGAAGGTCAAGGCGGCCCATTCGGAGGTCAAGGTGGCCTTTTCAGAGGCCAAAGCAGCCCTTTCGGTGGACAAGGTGGTCCCTTTGGGAGTCAAGGTGGTACTTTCAGTGGTCAAGGCGGCCCATACGGAGTTCAAGGGGGACCTTATGGAGGCCAAAGAGGCCCGGGACAGGGTCCCGGCACACAAAGGGATCCTGATTTCGGCCCCGACCAATATGGTGGGCAACCTCCTATAGCCAACGTAACTCCACCACCGCCTTATGGACAAGGTCAGGCGGCTGGGCAGGTAAATCTTAAAGATTAAGTATTTAAGTGTCATTTCAACTAATAGAATACTACCAAGATCGTCACAATACTGAACTTTAGACCTGACCTACAATGCTTTTTGGTCTGACTAGTATGAATGTCTAATCTGCCAGAGTCGCTAGAATGTTCGACGCATACGCGCAGGTATGGATTGGCAATAGCCACTACAAACTGCAAAAGCGGCAGGACTACGTATGCCCAAATGTATTTTATTTATTTAAAAAAAACGGCAATTGTTGACTAAGTTATCACTAAGATATCTCATGAAATATATTTAGGAATATTTCAGCAACAACAACCGCCAGTATACTCACAGCAGCATCCTTCTTCGCCTCAGGGTTACCCACCCCAGGGTTACCCTCCACAGGGATATCCCCCTCAGGGGCATCCCCCTCAAGGATATCCTCCTCAGGGGTATCCTTCTCAAGGCTATCCTCCACAAGACTATCCTCCGCAAGGATATCCCCCGCAAGGATATCAACGTTAGTACTTTACTCTTACTTTACCTTGCCTTAGTTTTCTATCGTAATTTAATATAATAGAAATCCTCACTAGAGACAACAATTATATCGGAGAGGGTATTGATTCCTCAGTATGTTACTCTTAGTTTACATTATAAGTTACTTAATTTACATAAACAAACAAACTTAGACAATTTAAAGAAGTGGAAATGTTGATGTTTAGGTACCAATGCCGAGTCTTAGTTTGGAGTCATGTATACACTAACTTGTTCCAACTTCTGCTACTTCGGAGTACTCTTTAGTATATTGGTTTAAACTAAAGTAACGGCCTGTTAGCGCCCAGTCAATGATAATCAATTTGTATGTATCCATTGTATAGCAATTTTATATGGAAAAATTAACCCTCAGGACCTAATGGGCCCAATATCTGTAAAGTAACGGCCTGTTACTATTCCACATAGATCTCATCTCTCCGTTGTTGAAAAGAAGGGTTAGAGCTAAGACCCATCACTCTGCCCTAATGCGGATTGGTAGGTTACACTTATACATAGAATTCTCCAGAGATATACAGGTTCCTTAATGATGTTTTCCTTCATCGAAAAGCGTATAATTAATTGCAATTACCAATTAGACATATGTTTTGAAACAGTAACTCATTGAAGTCTAACCTGAAACTTATTGAAGCTTAAAGTCTTGACATCGAAGGAGTCGCACGGGCTTAGTACTGGGCTTAGTACAGGTGTAATTTATTTTATTAACATCAGAACAATGTTTATTCCATAGGTATTCGATCACCAACATACGGAAATGGTTACGAATATACATTTACATAACACACATTACACAGTTACATTTTCACTCGTCAGAAGACCTGTAACTTAAGCGTTAGAATAGAAATATATATATAATAGAAATGCTTTAGCGTTGTAAGGTTTTGACGGTTGAAGGTTTCAGATATTGAATGATTGTAATATTTGTCAGCTCAACCTTCGCCGGTGGCTCGGATGGGCGAGATGGCGTGCTGTGCTTCGTGTATGGCTTGCCTCACATGCCTGTTTTGTTCGTGTTGTCAGGTAAAATTTTACCATTTCTGCAATACGTGTAGCGGGTTGTAAAGAAGTTATGCTCTTTAGGCATTATATGCTCTAATTACTTATATCATAAATGTTTTAAGAAGTAGGTTGTTTCTCTAGTTAAGATCTCTTTTTTTATAAAGATTTTATACATAGAGAAGGGGAGCCATAGCCATAGGCCTGCGCGTGAATGAGTGAGAAAGCGACCCATACTTATCATTGTCTAACATCACATAAAAAAGAGAAAGATTGGTAGGGTCAATTGCTTTTTCTGTTTTTTTTCGATGAACATTTTTGAAGCTGGCTCCCCTATCCTAATATAATAACTCTATGCTTTTTAAAATACATTTTAAATAGAGGTGCAGACAACAAAAACAGTACGCTAGACTAAGTACTAAAGAAGAAGAGAGAATTTATTAAGACACTATTACGATATAGTTGTTAGTTAAAAAATGCTTTCAAGTTAGCTATATTAATATTTGCTATATTTGTTACTTATATAAGCTATATTTGTTGCTACAAATATATTTAAATAAAATAAACGTCTCTGGAACAATAACTGCGCATTTTGAACTCTCCAATGCGCTTGTCCTAAACTTTTATAACAATATATATATTTTGTATTCTTTTTATTTTCAGGCTCTTATGGGCGGAATAAGGGATGAAGGTGACGAGGAAGGACATCGACAAGGCGAATCAAGGGACTATAATGATTAGGCTATTTACAATAGGGGAAGTTCAGAATAGCCGAAAGAAGCCGTACGATCTAGTCGATAATACCGTCTTTGAGTGTGTTAAATGCTCTAAAAATGAAAAAAGAGAACAGCTAATCAATGAAGTTTTTTTGCGACCATCGTTAAGATTGCGTAACGCTCAATTTTCAGATTTTTTACGCTTCAGACTGGGCGAATTTTTATTTAGTTTATACATAAGAATTTTTATTTTGTTTATCCTTACTAATATTATAAATGCGAAAGTCTGACTGTCTGTTTGTGTCGTTTTCACGGCCAATCCGCTGAACCAAAATCGATGAAACTTGGCACAATTATTCCTTATACACCGGGGTAACATATAGGGTATACAAATCCTGTTCTTCCTGATATAACAGGAATAGGATGACATTACCATTACTTCACTTTGAGAAATAATACAATATGTCGTGAATCATTTTTGGAATTGCACTCCCTAAGAGAGTAAAATTAATTTACTGGAATCTTTGTATTGTTTATACAATCTTGAAGTAATTTATAGAATTAGGCGTTACTTTGCGGAGATCCATAATACAAAAGTAATAATAAAATTATTTTGCTATAATCCGCGATATAGTAAATAGAAAAAATATATAGTGCTAAATGTATAGTGGATTATACGTTTTTTCATACCCGTTACATGCAGGATTCGTAAAAACATATGCACAAACCTCCACCACTTCCACCACAATACACAAGCACTACACAGGTTCACTATCACACACTCAACAATCGTTTCGCCCCGCAACCGAAGCATCATCAGGAGATAGACTCCACGACAAAATCGCAAAGCGATGGCTTGCGATTTTGTCTATCTCCTGATGATGCTTCGGTTGCGGGGCGAAACGATTGTTGAGTGTGTGATAGTGAACCTGTGTAGTGCTTGTGTATTGTGGTGGAAGTGGTGGAGGTTTGTGCATATGTTTTTACGAATCCTGCATGTAACGGGTATGAAAAAACGTATAGTCCACTATACATTTAGCACTATATATTTTTTCTATTTACTATATCGCGGATTATAGCAAAATAATTTTATTATTACTTTTTTACAATCTTGAAGCTTGAATCTTGTATTTGTAGACATACCTTTTTGATAAAAATATACACGTGTGCTAATTTAACGTTAGCTAAAATTGCCTACCAAAGGAGAATGGCGTATAGGATTCGCTCATAACTACCCCTCATTTTGCGCGTACATTTCCGAAGCCCGCATATCAGTGTGATGATCACGGACTGATATGAGTCTTGCTTTGATACCGTTTTTGAAGCTTTAATCTTTGAATGACAACCGTGATATGCTCTTTATATCGAGTGAATATCTCCGAATGTCATATCACATGTAACTTCATTATTCGGATGGGCCGAATTCATACCTGCATTGCTTCTGTCTCAATGTATAACGGATTTTAAGCAGTAACAGTGTATACTTTTTCGTCTTTGAACTTTCTATACCTCAATAAAAACCGATATATTTTTAATATACATATATTTTTTTATATAATAACTAAAATAGACCACATGTAAAGATATTCTGGATTAAATGCAGTGGCGTAACTATCAAAGGCTTAGACGGGACAATATTCCGGGCCCCCAAGCTCAACGGGATTCTCGGGCTATGACTTACAATCTATAAATTGAACTAGTACTTACTTTATACTTTAACTAGTAGTAAAAGTTCGTTTCAGATTTGAAATATTATAAATAAACTATATTCCAGGAACGCGACTTTAATACAAATAAACATTTTTAAATAGTTTAGTTGGACCCCCAATATATTTATTGCCCCTGGCCTTTTGTTACCTAGCTACGCTACTGATTAAATCCCATTAAGAAGTTTTATGTATGAGTTTGGAGTTTTCTTTCTATGCGTTTTCTGTGGTAGGAATGTTTGTCAGTTCATTGAACCAAAATCCGATTTGTTACATTTTCGAACTCGAGACGAAGAAAAATCCACTACACCATAGGTGCCGAATTTCAAACTCATACTATATCATTTACAAGTTCTATGTTTAATATTGCAGGTGTTCATTTGTACATAATATTAATTCAATGTATATACATATAATAAATGGTGTCTATTAATGCAATTTTTAATTCCTCTCGAATATTCGATTCAGAAGTAATCGTCACATAAATATATAATTAATAATATCTTTTAATTGCAATTGTGTCAGATTTCATTAATATTGGTCCAGCGGATTAGCGGTAAAAACGTAACGGATAGACAGAATTATAAAAATGAATATCTATATCCTTCAAACATTATAGCGTTATAGTCGTGATGAATGGATAGAACTATTTCCCTTTAAAATCTATTTCTGTTTATTCTAACAAGAAGGTTGTTATGAAATAAAAACAAAAATTTTGTCCGATATTAGAAAATTTAAGAAAACTTTCTTACTTAAATAGTTAAAACAGGACAACGTCTGTCCATATATATTATACAATACTACTATATTATAATACTACGATTCTTTACAAACCCCGAAGTTAAGTTTTCAAATATAAAAAAAAATGGCACCTATATGTAAAGGTACATGAAAGGCTAGCGTAATATATTTAAAATGAGGTTCCAATTCGGAACCGATAATAGCACTTCAAAAAGAATGAAAAAGAGAGGAATAAAAATTCAAATTTCGATACTACACAACATCTTTTGTTCTGGCAAGACATCAACCTACATCTACCATGGCCAAAATTTTCAAGTAAAATAAATCAACAATTGAAAAATTTTCAAGTCTAAATAACCGTTAAAGTCAATAATAACCCAAAAAGAAACACTAAAATGGCACTCGTATTGAGAAAAACCGTTATACCGAAGAATGCTTCCCTTTTGAAATGTATTAAAGGGCGACCTTTGGCCACGACTACGAACAAAAAACATGCAGCACCCCTATGTGAGTATTATGTGTGTATAATTATGTATAGCTAGCTATTGATTGATTAGAAAAGTAATAGAGTTGAAATATGTTCATACTGATGTTTTTTAGTAATGCATCCATTATTATAATATTTGAGTAAGCTGCGTTCAAAAGCGTCGAGTTTTTCCTATTCATGATCGTTCTGTAATTTTGATGTTTACATAATAGTGATGCATATTTTTCGGTAGTTTGTAAATACTGTATTTAATTGTCATGTAGATGTCTTTGGTGTGGCTTCGTGTTATTTCGGAGAACGGTGGCCGCTGCCTGGGACCTCCATCTATAATACTCGATAATCATGACCTTCGTTCTTCGAAAAGCACACCACTAGCCAGGTTAACGGCGAGTATTATATGCATGGATGTCCTTTGCAGTGGCGGCACGCGGCGTGACGTTCGGCCCTTATGATGCTCGGACAACATTGTGTTGCGGGGATCATTTTACATCGATTCGCTGCTACTCTGAAAAAAAGAACGAGCCAAAAGCTGGGCCGGCCTGTGGCTGTCCGTGTGGTCCTTGCGGGCCATGCGGGCCGTGTCGCTGCCCCTGCCCGTGCCCATGTGGGCCTTGTGGACCCTGTGGGCCTTGTGGACCGTGTGGGCCATGTCGCTGCCCGTGTCCGTGCCCTTGTGGGCCTTGTGGACCTTGCGGACCTTGTGGACCCTGCGGACCGTGTGGACCGTGCGGACCATGTGGACCGTGTGGGCCATGTGGACCATGTGGACCCTGTGGACCGTGCGGTCCATGTCCATGCCCTTGCCCGTATCCATGCCCTCCTAAATGTCCACCACCAAAAAAATGCCAATGTGGTGCCTGCCCTATGTGCGGGGCTCCACCGTTGTCAGCCGCAATGGCTGCGTCTGCTTCAGCTGTACCATCGCCATCTTATTTTCAACCACAACAACCTGAAGCGCATATGCCACAAAGGTCAATGTCACAAATGGCAATGTCTCAAATACCACAAATGTCTCCCTCGCCTTCAAATATGGACTCGAAATCTCAAGAAAAGAAATCAACGCGAAATCCTACGAATTCTATAAAAATAGCACCTTGATATAAGAACTAATATTATTTCAATTAACTGAACCATGCTTTAATAAATGTTTTTAATCAACCATCTATATATTTGATTAATCCAAAGTGTTATGATATTAATTTTTAACATTATAGTAGTCATGTTGTTAATGCTAAAATTTTACTAAGGAAATATATAGTTTTGTATATTTGGTCTATCTTACATACTTTTTGTTTATAAGAAAAGTAATAAAGCCTAAAACAGTATCAAGTAGTTACGCTAAACATCTCTATTTTTTTAAACCTGTGCTAAATATTTGAAATGCTTCAGGACGATAAAAGAAAATTTGGATAATATGCCCTGAATATCTCCGAATAATATGCCCACCAACTTCATAGCGTAATAGGCCAAATCTGCACATATCTCGACAATATTAATACAAAATTTATTATTCTATTATCGCTTATGTGCTTAATTTATAATATGCTTTCGTGTCTAGAAAGTTTCTTCGATATAGCTGTCTCTAAAATCTATTCTCTATTCCTCTTCAAGGAGATTGAGAGACTTTCAGTAGTAGAATAGGAAAAGAAAGTTAGTTTGACCAAAATTGTAAATTAAAAGATGGGATTAAGACACATATTTGAAGCTTGGCAGAACTCACAAAATGCTATAGGCATTTTTTGTGATTTATCTAAGGCGTTTGATTGCGTTGAACATAAGACCCTTCTTTTAAAATTAAGTTATTACGGTGTAAATGATAACTCGCTTGGTCTTATTTCCTCTTATCTTAGCGATAGATTACAAAAGGTATGCATTAATGATGTTAGGTCATCTGGATCGTTTAATGTTATGGGTGTCCCACAGGGGTCAATCCTTGGTCCTTTTCTGTTTTTAGTATACATAAATGATTTAGCATATTGTGTTCAAAATATTTGTGATATTGTGTTGTTTGCAGATGATACCTCTTTTATTTTTAAAGTAGATCGAGACAAAGACAACTTTGACGATGTAAATCAGTCTCTATCTCAGATATCAAATTGGTTTTCAGTAAATAATTTACTTTTAAATGCAAATAAAACCAAATGTCTGCAATTCGTGTTACCAAACGTAATTAGGTCCGACATAAAGTTAGAGATTAATAAGCAGATACTAAAGATAGAAAATACAACTAAATTTTTGGGGCTCACTTTGGATGATAAACTCCAATGGGGCACCCATATATCTGTCCTCGCAGGAAGACTTAGTTCCGCCGCTTACGCTGTTAGAAAAATTAGACATTTAACCGATGTTGAAACAGCGCGACTTGTTTATTTTGCTTATTTCCACAGCATTATGTCATATGGAATAATGCTGTGGGGTAAAGCGGCCGATATAGAAAAGATTTTTGTTGCCCAAAAAAGAGCCATACGGGCTCTATCTATAATATGAAGCAACGTGAGTCCCTTCGCGAAAAGTTCCAAGAAATAGGCATACTGACTGTAGCATCACAATATATATATATAGTAATATTCTATTTGTACGGAAAAATATAAGTACATATAAAACAAAATTTTATGTATATCATAGACATACGAGAGGTCACAAACAGCTTACGATACCTGCGTCGCGACTCAGCAGAGTAAGCAACTCATTTGTTGGTCTCGCTATTCGCTTCTATAATAAAATTCCTATTCTAGACCAGTGTACAGAAAGATTCCAATCAAGTGTAAAAAATATGCTTATACGTAAAGCATATTACAAAATTGAAGATTATTTGGATGATAAGAAAGCCTGGATTTGAAAATCCTTTCAGCTTCATACAAGACAGCGGTTTAATAATGTATAATTGAAAATATTTAAAAGATTGACCGCCGTGTTTCTTGCTGGTTCTGCAACATTCCGAACCAGTTGTAGCTTCATTAATCATATTGATGCTTGACGAATCAAAATTGCCTGAAATAGTTTATTTGAAAAAAGATTATTTTGATTTGATTTGATTTGATTTCATTATACTTAAATGTGTAAATGTGGAAAATGAGTTGGATCTTTGGTAAACTTAGGTAATTAAATATCTTTGGTGACAAAGTTAAGCTAGCAGTACAGTAGTAGTAGAAATATGAATAATTTGAAATAACACTCAAAATAAAAAGCGTAGATCCTCGATCAGTCGTATCTGAAATGAAAGCAAAATCATGAATTATACTTTAAATACTTTTATTTTACTTACTTTTCTCCTATAATCCTTTTATACTAAAAAATGTTTATCCGTAGACTACATAACCGTTTTATGCTTTCAGCCTTATTGCATCACATTCACGATTAATAATCTTCGAGTTTCGGTTACTCTGCTTTGATATAAATATATTTGGACATTATTTGGAGTTGAATAATTAAAAAATTATGAACTAATTAAGGCAATATTGTTTGCTATATTTAATCAGAACTAAAGAATTATTGTGTGCTTAGACATTAGTTAGACGGTATTGTATATCTCATCTAGATCACCATTTAATGAAGCATATAGCATAAAATACACTTTGCAGTTTTGCCGGTTGCTCGACGAATCTACAAGGTCAAAACTCTACCGACAGCATTGACGAAGATAAGAAGAACGAGGCAGCATTCTGCCATTCATTACTCTGCCACCAAGTCCAGTAACGCATATACAAACAGACTACTTCGCTTCAGCATATCTTGCCCCAAAGTTACCACTCCAATGACACCAGCTCTTCCTTTTAGACAGTATAGCTCTACAAAGAATCCACATTCCCTAAAAAAAATTACCCCACGTCATAAAATTTCATCATGTTCTTCAAACACGCTTAATCTAAAAAGAACCTTTGCAACATGCGATGCAAAGTGCCCCTGTCCTTTCCCATGTGGTCCATGTGGTTGTAAAGCTGGGTGTGGCTGTCTCCCACCACCATGTAATACGCAACCTAAGTGTCTACAGTACATGACTGGGTATTATTATTACCCATACGGAACCTGGTTTTGTGGCCCCTATCACGTAGCTGGAACTTGTTGTCCGGTAGGAGCGAACGGTCCACCATGTCCTTGCCCACCAAAATGTTGCCCAGCGTGCGTTTGCTCCGCCCCAGGTCAAAACCTAAATATTAACAAAAACGTTTATGATGTAAATCAATTTCCAGTAGAATTACCATGCCAAACTGGAACTAATGTACCTAATGAATCCCGAACTAGTATTTCAAAAATTATGAATTTCAATGCTCCTGAGAAAAAGGTTGCTGAATCCAAACAAAATTGTCCTATGCCTCCAGTTTTAGTTTCTATGCTTTGTCCTAAATTAAACGAGTCGTGTAAGTTATTGGATAAGGAATCTAGAATTCTAAGTTCCTATCCTATACACGATTCTAACCAGAAAGTAAGATTTTATCATACCAAGGCGAATCAAATGTTCCCAAACTCACCTAACAAAGCTCCTATACAATATAAGCCAAAAAATTGGAGATATTCTTATTATCAAAAACGTCATAAGGAGGTAACTCCTTTGGAAAGAACTAGAGTTATTTTAGAGAAGAATAAATCTCAGGCTCGTAACAAGGTGGGCTCTTTAAATTACTTCTCTATCCCCAATCAAAAGAGACGCCATCCTTGTCCGGATGTAGATGTCGAACTAAAAGCCTATAAAACATAAAATACAATAAGCAATAGCTTAACTAATGCATATCTAATTTAAATACTGCGATATACTATGTGTGATTTTTATTTTACCCGAATAAACACTTTAAGTAAAAAGTTAGTTTTATTGGTATTTATGTAGACCTATATATACTAAAAACATATAGACTAAAAACGGTAGCCGGATTAAGGTGGTTATTATAGCTAAGATCATCCTTTCAGTGCACAACCAAATGAAGAGGAGTTTGGGCAAGAGAGGACAGAGATTCGCCTTGACGACATTTTCAAAGATGAGAAATATGAAGCAAGAGAATTCAATAATGACAAGTAGGCGTCATATTTATAGGAGTATGTCCTGTCCCTGCTTCACGCTTCCAACATTCTCAGATAGCTCTTGTACTGACTATTTGCCAAAATCGTATTCAGCCTTATATCATTCAGATCACAAGCATTTATTTCGCAACTACAAAGTTGTTCCGAAATACATACTTCTAAACTTTTCACAGCGAAGAAAAGCGTCGACAGCACCTACCTGTAAATCACAAAAGCGAACCGTGAACCCTTTCCAAAATTTAGAAACAGTATGTGCATGTCCATGCCCTTGTCCTTGTCCGGGTGGTAACAACTTACCTCCGCCGTGCAATACGGCGGCAAAATGCTTACAATATATGACAGGTTATTATTATTATCCGTACGGAACCTGGTTTTGTGGACCGTACCATGTATCTACTGGTGCGTGTGGACCATGTTCAGGTCCAGTTGCGCCGGGTGGACCTTGTGGACCTTCTCCTTCATGTCCAGGTGGCCCGTGTGGCCCACCTGGAGCCTCATCGTGCTGTGCTTGCGGTCCTCTTACTTGTTGCGCTGTATGTGGCGTGGGAGCACCAAATACCTCAAACACTAATGTTCACAATTCGCCTGCGGCCTATAATCCATATGCACCAACTCCCTCACTGGGACAATTTGGCATGTACGGTACTTATGACCCATACGCTTTTAACAGTTACATGCAATACAATACTTACAATCCCTATACGTCTTATGATCCCTTTATATCGTATGATCCCTACACATCTTATAATTCGTATAATTCTTACACACCTTATGGTTTCTGGGAGCCACCTAATATGTTTAGTCCATATTTTGGACCTGGATTCAATGTACCCATTACGCCTATACAAGTAGATCCAGAAACATTAGGACCTCTATCTCCCACACCTAAGCCACCTACTCCCACCTGTCCTGGTCCTAAATCTTCGGTCCGGATTAACCCAAATTTATTCAAAGAAACTCGTGCGGTTGGACAGCCACTTTCTAATATGTCGAACATGCCGAAACCTTCTATACCGACGCGAAAGGCTCCGAAATCTTCCGTTTATTTAAATGTCCGTGGTCAAATGGGTCCCAAAATTTACTCACAAACTAGGACAGATTCAGCGGCTGGCAACGGTTGTTCAAAAAATCTTACACCAAAACCATTACGGCCTAAGCCTCCTTCACAATATGACACTACTTGTTCTATTTCCAGGACTAACCCATACACTAAACCTAAAATTAATGGTCGAATTCTTTCTCATTTAGACACTATTCAAATATGCTATTACACAACTAGAAGTATGTAGAAATATACAAATAACGTTTTTTTACCTTCGTTGAACAGATACAAGAGTTTTAATAATTAAAAAAACTTTTTTATAGAGTTGTTCTTATTCTTAATCATTCCTATTATAACTAAACTGACATATTCAGTAGGCTTGAGAATTGGCTACTATCTACTTTGCATACCCAAAATGATATTTATTACCCTATTTTTTACGACGGGGGAAAATCTTTTATATAAGATATCTTTTAATAAAATCTTTGAATAATAAGATTTAGGTTTCGGTTATGTGGGATCTCTAACGAATTGTACCGTTGCCTCTGTGGTGCCATGAGAAATACTTACTACCATTAGAAATATTACTTAAAATATTTTGAATTTGAACGAATTAATCCTGGAGCGTATAATTTTTTATTTTAAACAGCATTTAATAATTAAAAATTTGTTAATATAAATAACCAATAAAGTGATTTTGTTTAAACATATATATTTAAAGTAACCTTTGTTTGACTATTTCCTTTATGAAAGTTTACTTTACTTAGCTTTATTCAATATTAAATTAATAAAGCTTTACCGAATCTAGTGGTCATAATATTTTTATATAGGTGGATTATTCCTCTTTTATAGGTTTACAAAATACAAAAAACTTTTAAACAATATTAAAAACTTATAGGGTACGATTAAAAAAAAACAGTTGATGCAACCGGGTATTCGTGGTTAGTCCAGAATAATCGAGAAAATAACATTGACGGCGACAGTGTTGCCTAAACTATTGACCTAATTGTTAGAGGCAGGTGGCATTTGTAACAACTATAACTAGGTATTCTAATTTTGAAGAAAATAGTAAAGTGTGATGTGGTAATTCTTAAGTTATTTGTACCTATGCAATATTAATCCTTATTAAGTTAAACATGTCGCTATTATACTAGAGTAGGGTAGCCAGCCTAGAATGTCAATTGAAAATAAATAGACAGTAATAAGCTAATTGTTGAAAATTTCAGAATAGTAATGCCGTCTGGGAGCTTTCATCGACTACGCTGCCTAATGCGTTGGGTTATTTGAGTGTTTGAGTTATAAATCAATTTGTAATTATTATTCCTCTTTTATACGACTATAAAAAAGTCCGCGATAGCATATTCCTTAATAAATAATAAACAAATGTATGATACTACATGTTTCAAATACAACCCGCTTTAAATAATAAATATATGGAAAACCCAGTAGGTTGTCACGGAGTCAATCTCTTTCCAGGACTCGAGTAAATATAAGATGCCGATATCTAGGTCGTGAGATAATCTAACGTTTCGTGTGCTGGACTAATGAGTGATGTGGTGATGGCGTTTGTCTTGCGGGGCCAAAATAGATAGCGCCATAGCCAAAAAATCTTTCACGCGTTATATAGTATAATTTCAGACACGGTCCTCAAAGAAAGTGACTTAATATTTGTGTTATAGGTGACAAACAACTGGTAAATATATAATTTTAAATACATACTCAAACAGATAAATACACTCAGAATCGCAAAACCAGCAAATTAGAATTTATTTAAATATACTTCTTGCTATACCGATTCCACCTTTATTAATTGGTCATGTTCAAACGATAGTAGATACAGCATTTATCCTTATCAGTTTAAATACTTTAGCAATTCTTGCTTAACATTTTGACCTACAGTATACAATTAAATTTAATATTTTAAAATTCGTGGCCAGGTCTACTAGGATTTTATAAAATTAAAATAAAAGATAGAAAAAATAAAAAGAGAAAGAAGAAAGTAGAAGAATATTTTTATGTAACATTAATTTCTCATAATTCATCAAATTGTTTTAAAATCGTACTTTTCGGTTTTTAATTTTTATTATCTATAACTTTATTGTCAATCACTATCGAAGCCACCGGCAGCCATTTTGGGAGAAGACGAACAATGTTGATTTCCGCCATTGTAAAATGAGGTGCAGTTTTTAATAAAAACACATTAAATAGGCATGCGGACATAAGTTGCAAATATATCAAGTGACAATTTTAATAAAAATGGAGGACGAATATATGGACACAGCGGACTCTGGTATGAACGATTCGATGAATCGCGGTGGTGATGGAAATGATTCCATGAGTGATACGTCGAAGGATTATGGTGATCTATCGGGTTATGATGATGGATATGATGATGAAGAGGGTGGGAATGGTTTTCGGGGCGGACGCGGTGGACGAGGGAATTTCAGGTAAGTGCTTTTCCGGCTAAGAATAAGCGAAAAACTTTACAGATATATTCGCGATACGAAATATCTTTACATATTTTGAAGCATTATATTCAACTTATTTGCATAACACCTTGAATAGTTTTTGTAAATATTTGATGTATGTACATTTTTTCATTTCTGGTACGGATCGTGTTCTGTATAGAATGATTTTTATTTAAATTTTGCAAGTTGGAAAACCGACTATTGATTTTTACGCAGAACTTAACATGGCCTGTTATTTATGTCGTTTCCCTAGATACAAATACAAAGAAATATGAAAAAAATACAAATTGTATTTTTTATTTTACATGTATGTGAAAAGCGCGCGGGCTCATTACCTTAAATGTTATATTTAACCTTTTCGTCTACAGCATGTATAGTTTGAATGGACAGTTCATTCTACTCAACATAACCCTCGCCTAAAACTCTGACTCGCCACTTTTTTCAAAATGGGTGGTTAAATCTATTGGGTATGGCACTTAGAATACAAAGGTGTCAATAATACTTTCTCAATGAATTTTATACCTAAATTGTAATTGTCAAGTAAGTTATATGTAGAAGAAATATATTATTGTATTTATCTGTAATATAAAAATGACTCTTTGAATGTATTGCTAAGCATTAATCTTGAGAGCAGCCGAACCAATTTCCCTAATTCGTTTTTATAATATTCCTTCATTTGAAGGAATATTATAAAAACGAAGAACGAATTTTTTATCTCTATAAGATAAAAAATTATAGAGATAAAAATTTTAAAAATTACCTGAAAACATCTAAAAATAACCCTTTTATATATTTTGATTTTTAGTGACTATTAATAAGTTAAGTTATTAGTCTTTTATAATTTATTTTTTACATAGTGTAATTGTTGACTTATCAGCTTTCTTTTTCATTTTTTATCTTACTAGCTGACCCAGTGTCCTGAATAGCAAAAAATGTATTTAAAAAAATAAACAATAGACTGTTAGGCATTATGAAGATCACTATCAGCTAGTACCTATATAAATATTTTGAAGTGTACAATATTGGTTTGATGGTTTTCTAAATTACAGCTTAAAAGCTTATATGTTTTGCTAGTTAAGTTAGATGAGTATTTGACATTCAATAATTAGTGGTATAACCATTCATACGAACCAATTATGTTTTGGCAGCAAGAGCATTATTAGATTATTTTAGCAATAACTCACTTGCATAGTTTACCCTATCTGTAAGATAGACCATTTTATAATCATCTATATAAGAGAACAATGCTCAATGGTGGATGTTCATAACTTAAGACAATGAATGACATTAATTTACATTAATAATGTATTTCTGAATTATTGTTTGCTTACTGATTTATTATTGTATATTAAGAATCTGTGTGTCAGCTTAATTTATATGCTTGCTCAGTGAAATCCACTTATGAATATAAAAAATTGTCCTTAACTACCTTATGAAAACAAAGGCAGTAATTATTTAAAGTATTTTAAATATTATTAGGCTCTAAAAGTTTGTAAATATTGTAAATAAATTATTGTTTTATGCACCAAGAAAGATTTGGAAGATTTTTATTTATTTTAAGCTGTGTCTAAAATTAAGGTTGAATTATCTGCACACAATCATCATTGAATGTAGTCAAGCTCTTGACTTTTAAGTATTTTTTATCTTTTTTTTTGGATGTCAAGTAAATCTTGCCTAGTATTTACTATTAATGGTGTTATACAGTGATATGTTTATATAATATAATCATACTAAAACTAAATTGACTATTTAACTTTTGATTAAGATTGTACTTGTATTTACACTTAAAGTATCACCCAAACTTTTACAACTGATTGATCCTTATTAGAACAATAAGCACCATTTTGAACTATTGTATTTATTGTATTTTATTATTATCTTTTATCTCATTTTATTTGTAACATAGAAGTTTGCTGGTTACTTTGAGATTTAACATAAGGAGTTTAGTAGTTTCAACTCAAAAGCTTAGCGCTTAGAACCTAAAATTTCTTAATTGAAACTTTGCTTTTAATGACAATGTTGGTTGGTTTCTAGTATTGCTGCAATTTTTAAACCAATAAACATTTCCTCTTGATGTTTTTTTGGCTTCATATATATAGGTGTGAATAGACACCAGTACATATTATAAAACAGTCCTTTGCCACCTGACAGGTGTCTGTATGAGATGAACTCAAAACAGCTTAACAGTTTTTCATGTAGTTTTCTCCAATAGGCAGTATGATTAATAAGAAAGATAAGGTGTATAATTTGATAAGGTAGTCTGTTAAAATATAACTATAATTGTTGAGAATATCTAGAAAAATCCACCATGAACCTTTCATCAAAAACATTGCCTAATTCTATTGAGATTGTACTAAATTTACCATGGGATATTCCTCTTTTTAGGGCTACAAAAAAGTCTGTGTGGGGTCTCACTCAAGGCATAATATGTTCTCCTACCTATGCCAAGCTGAAGCAAACAGTTAAAATTTCTTTTATAATGCTGCTATTGTTTAAATACTATCCTAGGTTCCATAATAATTTGCTCCATGTTTAAACTGATAGCATTACATGTAGGTTCAAGCAACTGGTTAAATTTTTAAATTTCTTTTTAAAATTAAATCGTAGGTCTCGGAACTACGCAACTGGCATAATTATGTATACATTGCAACTGCAGTCCTTGTAGAAATCATTTTATTTATTTATTATTTATTATTTTATTTGTACATATTTATTGACAATTTTAAATGATTTTAAACTTTCGCGATTCATACTTATTGATATGTAACTAAATCGAGTAACCTTTGTATAAGGTTCGACGTTTCGGCAGAGTTGCATCCGCCGTGGTCACGAACTGACGACGAAACTTATATAAAGGTAACTCGATTTAGTCGCGATTTATACATATTATTTACAACTTTATTAGTATTTTATATTAGTATATTTACATTTTAATAAATAATTTAAACAATATACTTGTGTTACTCACTCCTCTTAGAAGAAGTAGTTGTACATGTTTTTATTTGATGATTGAAAAGTAATAAAGTTTGGTACTAAAACCTGTTTGCTAGACAACGTTCAAAATGGAAACACCTGGATAGAATAACACCATTCTTACGATTTTGAAACAATATATACATTGTTAATCCTTGCGAGTGTCAAAATGATGTTCTGGGATTAAGTTATCTTTATGAAATTTCCTGTTCAAGCTGCAGAGGCAGGGGTCGTGGACCCCCACCTGGTTGGATAAACGGTCCACCGCCGCCAATGCGTTTTCGAGGCCGCGGTTACGGTCCCGGAGGCCCGCCGATGCGCGCTCGCGGGTTCTTCAGAGGCAGAGGTGGTCCACGCTTTGGTCCGAACAACGGACCAAATTTTGATAATAACTGGGGACCTATGGGTCCACCGCCTCCGGGCATGATGGGTGGACCTCCTCCCTTTGGCCCACCTCCTGGCATGATGCCGCCAGGTCCAATGGGGCCACCGCCGAACATGATGGGACAGCCACCGCCATTTGGGCCGCCAGGAATGCCACCTCCTAATATGGTTAGATTTTAATCTATTATTTTGATAATTTATAGGATTAGGCGAATTATATTATGGGGGGCGACTGTTGGGTACACAAACTCACTTTGTTTAGTTCAATTAAATTTATTTATTTACAGTTAATTAATTATATGTTTTCTTATACTATGTACTATGTTAAAATCTTAAATATAATAGCGTCCGATCCCACCGAAGTTAGGTAGGGAAAGGCGAGGTTGCACGAAGTGTCTTTCCCAGGCGTGGAACGCTACACCTCCAGTGTCGAGTGGAGTCTGGGAAAGCGGTAAACGCTGAGTTGACGTAACAGGTGTTACTTTGCGGAGATCCATAATACAAAAGTAATAATAAAATTATTTTGCGATAATTCGAGATAAAGTAACTATAAAATATATATACTGCTAAATGTATAGTGGACTATCCGCTTTTCATACCTGATACATGCAGGATTCCTAAAAACACATGCGCAAACCTCCACCACCGCCACCACAATACACTAGCACTAAACACGTTCACTATCACAAACACAACAATCGTTTCACCCCGGAACGAAAGCATCATCACAAGAAAAAGCAAAGCTTTGCGTTTGAGTTAAGCTACTTTTCTATTATTTTGAATTTTTTATACTATACTTTAGGACTATTACCTGATTGTTAGTGCGGTTGAAAGCATATTTTATTTTAACGATAGTATAAGCTTTTTTTAATTATATTGTTAAAAAGTATCGTATTTTTCTTTCTTGTATTGAGTTATTAAACAGTAAAGTTTTTCAAAAGAGTTAGAACTGCGATATCAACTCACTTAAACAGACATTATGGACTGTCTCAATAAAAAAAAGCTCTGATGTGTTTAAATTATATTTTCTTTATTATTTTTTTTTAATTAATATTAATGTCTCACTACATTCTATAGCTTACTTTTTTATGTTATTTATATACAATTATGTATTAGGCAACAATAGTGGTAATTGCATCATTCATACAAATGTTGTACTAACTTTTAAAGGTGTTTTACACAGACTTTGATTATATTATATATTAATAATGTGTTTGGAAATTGTGTATTGTAAAATACTTCATTAAGTTGGTCTAATAAAAAAATAAGAGACATGAATTAATTGTAAATTATTAATTATTATTGTACAAACGAAAATATCAGCTAAATGTATCCCTAAATGTAGCCAACACCAGAGCTCTGGGTGGAGACAAAATCAGATGAGGGCAAATCATATTACTACCATGCAAGGACCAGGGAGACCACTTGGACCAGGCCCCAGGAAGGACCGACTTGCAAGGTTGTCGCGCAGTCTGAACTAGAAACCATGATTGCTACTGGTGAGTATATATTTTTAACAATTATAAAAATACCATAAACATATTTCATAGACGGTGAAAGAGTCAGTTTTATAATAATTACTAGCTTTTACCCTTGACTTCGTTCACGTGGACCGCTGAGTCTTGGAATAAAAAGTGGCTATATTAAATGCGGTATATATCATTTGCTCTCGAAAAAATTGTAAAAAAACCATAATAAAATTTTGAAAAACCTTTCTTATACTATAACTAGCATTGCCAGCGGCTTCGCCCGAGGAAATAAGCGTGTCACAATTTTTTTCTAGAATTCAAATTTTAAACATAAAAGTAGTTATTGTGTGAGACATACTATCGCGGACTTTTTTATAGTAGTTTTATAGATCTACAATTCTCTAGTAGATTACTTTAGCGTATCTCTGCTGATTTACGCAGCGCACGCGACTAAAGCTCTCAGCAAGCAAGTTTTTTATTACTTCGGAAGTATTGCACTATCTTTTGGTTTAAACCGTACAAAAATCCGTTTAGCCGATTTTGAGAAAAATCGATTACATACAGCTGTCTGTATTCAGCTTTTTGGGACGTTGTTTTATTATAAGTATAGATAATGTATATTATTAATGAATTTTGTTGCAGGCCAACTTCCTGGAATGGGTGGTGGTCAATCAATGGCAATGAATGGACCTATGGGTGGTCCGCCTATGGGGGGACCAATGGGTATGATGCCTAATGGAATGATGGGAATGATGCCGCCAGGCGTTGGGCCTCAAGGGCCCTCCCCCGGGTCCATGCCTCCATTCATGAATCAGCCTCCACCATGGGTTAAAGAAAGTAAGTTATTACTATAGCATAGTAAGTTCACAATATCCTGCACCTATATCCAATGGCACTTATAGACTTGATCCCACTTGATTAATACCAGTGACCTCTATTGGTAGCCAAGTCATACAACCCAAGCACAACAATAGCACTCATAACTATTGTTACCGAGTAGTAGTTGTTATGATTATTTACCTATATGTATACATACATACATACATACATTATTACATACATGTAATAATATGTAGTAATTTTTTTTGTTCCACTTAGGTATATTGAGTATTACATAATGTGATATGTGTAATATTATTTTTATATTAGGATTTCTTCAAAAGAATGCCTGGTCCTATAATTTTTTTCTTATTCATTTATAATATAGCATTATTATTATTTAAAATATTATTTATTTATTTTAGATTTATGAGTAGATGTACATTGACATAGTGTCCTTACTCCCTGTAATAATTAGTTATATCCATGTATTAATACTTGTTATTTCTCTCAGATTCTTCAATGCAGTCATCGAAAATGATGGAAAAGCAAGATAGTCCTCAAGACGACGAGTCGCCGCCAGGTGACCCTTCACCAATATCACAGTCGGCGTCCCAACCCTCGTCGCAGGCCCAGACACAGGCATATGTGCAGTCCATGGCCCAGGCGACCACTCAGGCTCACATGCAGTCTCTGACCCAAAGCATTGCACAGAGTCTAGGACAGCCAAATACACCAGCACTTGCTCAGCCTTTGACACAGCCAGCAGGTAAAATTTATCAAATCAAATCATTATTATTATTTGTTCATCATATTTATTTATGTACTAGCTTATGAAAAAGGAAACAGTTACCTTATGTAATCTCAGGGACACTTGTTGGTACAGCTTCTTGCAGGCAATCAGCTTCTATTCCAGACTATTCCACACTTTTCTCCATAAGGAAATAGTTATTGTAAGGTACTACACAGTTGTGTGCAAAAATTTAATCACTCAAGTTTTATATTGAAAGAGATGAAAAAAGAAGATAGATTATCATCTAATACTTATAAAGTTGGTCCTGGTAAAGCTAATAAACAATACACAGTCCCCTATAACCCCTCTAATATACTCTGATGAATACACCTAAAAAGTCCATAAAGTTTTTATATCTCTCTTTGTGTTTAGTATCTATGACTGGCGGTCTCGGCGGTCTAAATCCCGGTACGGACCATGGTGGGTCTCGTCAGAGTCTTACCGGCCCTTCTGGTATGGGCGGACCGGCCGGACTTGCCGGGCCAGCAGGCCTTGGTTTAGGAGGACCCATTCTTGGTGGCCCTCCGGGATTAGGCGGGCCTGGAACTGGCCCAGGTGGTGCGTCGGTTGGGGGTGCATGGGGACAGTGGGGATGGGCGCCGCCAGGCCTAGCTGCAGCAGTGCCTGATGCAGGTTTGTATATCAAATACTAATACTGCTTAATAAGTATACAAAATTAATGTTTAGAGACTGGCTATCACTCACGATAGTTTAAATTCAAAAAGTCTATACAAACCCAATATACAGCTCGTCATTTATTTATTTAGGTTTACTAACAAATTGTCTATCCTAATAATATAAGTTCTTGCTTACTAAGTACATAAGTTAAGTGTAACAATATACTTTAAACATATCATAACATGTAACTGAAATATTATGAAGATGAATTGATTATTAATCAGACTTTTTCTTGTATTTACAAGTTATTTTTAAGTTTATTTTTAAATATATTTAGGAATTCCCTTATCTTTATCAATGATAATGATAAGCATAGTTAGTGGGTTTGTTAAATTTGTTTTTTTTCTTGTAATACATCATATTAAGATTGTTTTTTTTTCGTGAATTAGTGTGAGTAGATGTATATGAACCTTATGCATAAGCAAAACAAAAATATAAATCCCAATAAGGATTATTTTGCAATTAAAATAAAGCATTATTGGCATATGAGCTCATATCACACAACCACATTAAACTCATACTACAAAAACTCACTAAGACAACTTAGGAAATAGGATTTACTACAAAGTTTCAAAATTGCAGAACATCATAATTTTAACACAAACGATTTCAATCAAATATTATTTTACACCTGCATCTATTTAATAAAGTATGGTAGTTTCCAAAATCATAAAGAATAAGCTCTGTTGTTCAGGTGCAGCCAACCAGCTTCCAACTTCGCAGCTTGGTGCTCCGCTGGCCGCTAGCGAAGCACCTGCCAGCGATCAGCCTGCCCCACAATTAAGCAAAAAGGAAGAAACGGTAACTGATTTATCAATAACCTAAATCAACATAAATATAAATATATTGACTGTCAAGGTATCATGGTTCCCAAAGTGTCATAATCATCTTAGAGCACGAAATATTGGCCACCTTCATATAAAAATCTTCCGTATTACCTTCCTAATAGGATTTATGGTAAACCTGTTCGGAGGTTTGAGATTGCTGCTGCTTTTCCTCTTAATCCTCATTGCTGCTCTTGCCATCCAAACACTATAAAAATCTACCTTATATGTGGTAAGATTTTCTTCGAGTTATCCTGTATTATTCCCCCTTTAAATTCCAGTGAGTATACTTTTCGTAAATAGGAATCGCTGACCACTGCCAATTATCAATGAGACATAAGTTTTAATAGAAAAACTCATTGGTTGCTGCTTGGGGTTTGAACCCATGATCGTCGCTATGCTGGCTCTCTCTGTCTCTCTATGTCTCTATCACAGCTTCATTAATATATTATTCATTATTTATTCAATATATTAATCATTATTCAGCAATATATACATATATAGTTTCAAACACATACTTAAATACAAATATACACAGAGGCTCGAAGAAGCAACAAATTGTTATAGAAAATGTTGGCTCTCGGCGGGAATCGAACCCGCGGGACTGAAGGTAGGGTCACTGCAAACTACGTCAACGGGCCAGTTTAAAATAATATTACACAATTGAACATATTTGATTAGTAAAGTAAGGTGTTAATAAAAAAAAATACTTATTTTTCTTTTCATTATTCTAATTGATAGCTTTGATAAAATTACTAAAACTAATAACATTTTCTGAATGGATTTGGCTGTGATTCTTATTTACTGGTTTAGTTTTATTTTGTGTTTATATAGTACTGAGTTTTTTTTGTTTATTTAAACTTGTTAATGTATTGTTGGCAGGTGATCCCTGCGGAACTGTCGGCGAAGGCGAGTGAATGGACAACTCACCGGGCGCCCGACGGCCGCCCATACTACTATCACGCGAACACACGTCAGAGCGTATGGGAGAAGCCGGTGCCGCTCAAGGACTTGGAAGGTTGGTTACCGTCATTTGGAACACAACATCTTAGATCCTCACAGTACCTTATGAAAGCCCAATTTTTTTTGGAATCAATTTAAAATTAAAATTGAAAATATTCGTTATTCAAGTAAACTTGCAAACAATTGCTTTTGAATCTTCAACTCAACTGCTGGTTCGGAAAGCTTCTACTGAAAAGAGCCAGCAGGAGACTAGGCTTCTGCTCTTTACAAAATATTCTTAGTTACATTTAGTTACCTATCTTGTACAGGGTTGAAAAGTAGCTCATCCATGCATTCTTATCATCTAAGGCCCTGGGATTTGACAATACTCTGCTTAGTGCCTTTTTAGTGCCATTCACATTTTGCCCATCCAAGTCTTTACAAAACTTCTGCGAAAGAGCATTAGCCCTTTATGTTTGTAAAAGCATATAGCTTTGCATATAGCAAAGCTATTAACAAGGAGCACAGACAAATGCCTAGGTTGACGTGAACGATGTCGTGCCAAATATTTAGTATAACCTTTAAGTTATTCTTTGTCCATGATTTATTGTTAATATGAATTGAGTACATAAGTACTCAATTCATATTAACAATAAATCATGGACAAAGAATAACTAAACATTACAATAATATGTGCATCTTCCCAGGTAGTTTTAGTGATCCATATTAAAATAACAAACCTTTAGGTCTAATGTTTATTTATCCAAGACCTTTGCCCACCATTGACATAGTAACATTATATTTACTGTACATAAACCTAAAGTTAAAAGTGACTACTATTTTCAGAACTTCAAGCTAAAATTGCGGCGGAGAAAGGCGAAAAACTGCCTGAAAGCAAATCTGACAAAATAGAAATTGACGAAAGTAAAATTGAAGGTAACATAACACATATAATCTTTATGATTTCATTAACAACACTTCAAACATATTTATACAATTACCAATGTGTCAGGTTTTATTAAAAAATGTAAAATTTAAACATAATTCTTCAAAAAACAGGTTTCTTAACATGGTAATTAAGGCATGATTATTTTTTTAAACCTGTTTTAACTTTTATTTGATGTAAATGACCAACCAAATGAAACAATTTGTTGCTAGCTTATTCTTTGACACAACTTTATCACTAGTAGAGCTGAAATTAACAGTAATTTACCAGCTTAATGTTAATTAGATTGAATCACAAACATCCATTGAACCTCTTCAGAGTGTGATTTGAGAAGTTGGTAGATGTATAAAAAAATATTGATTTATTTCAAAGCCAATACATCACTGGCTTACCGATTTGTGTAGTAAGACCATCCTTCTGATCCTAATTGTGAATGTATATCACTATCGAATCAACTTCCAAATCCAGCTGCTAAGCATTTTAAAATTATTTCAAGTTATTTCAAATGTGTGTATTTGAATTAAACCTGCTTAGCATACTGAAGAAATTTGTATATAAAATGAAATATAACAAATTTTCTCTTATTTCTTGTTCCAGTGATAGATGTAGAGGCGCATGCTGAGGCAGCCGCTGCTGCGGAGGCGGCTGCTGAAAGGGAACGCGAGCGAGTCGAAAGGGAGCAGGCCGAGCGCGAGAGACTCGAAAAAGAAAAGGCAGAGAAAGAGAAAGCAGAGAAGGAAAAGGCAGAGAAAGAAAAAGCGAAGACGGATAAGAGTAGACCTGTGTCTAGTACTCCTATATCTGGGACTCCTTGGTGAGTGCATCCCTAGGATAACCCCATTTTAATTGAAACTGACTTGTTTGCAGTTTCTTATTTGTTTTGTGTTACATTTAAGAATTATCCCTTTTTTTAACTGATGGACATGTACTACTTACATGTCTCTTAAAGAGAAACAAAATTGAAGGTTGCATAACTTCAACACAGCATGCGATTTTTTCGACCATATTTCATTGAAAGTGCTGCCTACACTCCTTCAGTAGTTTTCAGGAGACAACCTTTAAAAATAGTTTATAATATCTTTGTAATGTCAACAGACCCTCCTCAGTTTTTAAATAGGGTGAGGCTGGGATTTGAGGGAACTGGATGGAAATGGGATATTTAAGAACAGATGTCACTGATCAGGGAAATAAGAGGGAAATCTACTCCAATTGAAAACAGACCAAGCTGAACTGGGAAGTGAAAGCGATTGTAGAAGTCAAGAACCACCATTGTTCTATGGGCCATTGGAGTTAATAAGATTTGTATTAGCTCCCCACTTGAAATTGTTCTTACATGGGTATTTTTTCGTTTATAAGGTGTGTGGTATGGACGGGCGACGGGCGCGTGTTCTTCTACAACCCCACGGCGCGATCATCGGTGTGGGAGCGACCCTCGCAGCTGGCGGGCCGAGCTGACGTGGACCAGGCTGTTTCCCAACCACCACACTCCAAGGATATGTCGGTGAGTGCTCTGGTTTGCTAATGTTAACACACTGTCAATATTAAAATACTTCATTGTTGCAAATCTAACACCTATGGATCTTAAATTTTCTAGCGAGGGGAACCTCCTCCTCCCGGTGTCGTAATCCTCAATGCAATCGAGGAAACCATATATACTTACAAAACTTACGACCATTGTGTTGGACCATGGCGGCATGGGTTCATTATAATAATAATAATAAACCACAGGCACATTTTTTAATCTTATAGCCGTCTCGGCCGAGAGTATTCGATTGGCAACTGCGAAAAGTGTGAGGAGACAGAAGTACATTCACTTCATATGTAGTTATTTTATAAATACTGACTTATGTATTTTCGCCACTAGGTAAAAAATGTACCTTCTATTCATGTATGCCTTTCTATATTAGCATTCGGAAGGAAAGGAAGTCATTATTAAGACAATAGTAACATCATCATCCTCATCATCCTCCTGCCCTTATCCCACTCTAAGCGGGGTCGGTAAAACGTGTTATAAACATGTTGTCACATGATTTAGCTACGTATTTTACAACCGGCGTCGTTGACGTCAACTTATCTTAGTTGTCTTTTACGGCACCCCGGTAAAAAAGAGGGTGGTATATTCTACTCAGCCAGATACCACATGGCAATATATAACAAATAACAGTCAGACACAACTCAGTGGACGTAATATCTATAATTCATACTGCCTAATGTTTCAAAAAGGCTTATAGCAAATGATGAACCACTAAAAATTTAAGAAACCAATGTGTTTTTAGTAGTGACCTTATATAGAACACTCCAACGAAGCATACATGCAATATATCTGGCTGAAGTTTAATTTAATAAAGATAATTTTTTGATTTATGAATTTATAATAATAACTTGATGTTAAAATGAGATTGTAAAAACAAAATTTGATCATATAACAGATTTTCTGAATCACGAATATTGCAAAATAATTTTGTCATTACTTTTTTTTCTCTGGAATACTGCAAAGAAACACTTGGTTTGTCAAACTCTTTTAATATTTTGTTATTTAGAGAAATGCAATAGTAGAAACCGTTAAAATTTTTTATACGACCCCTAGTGTACAGATTTAGTGAACCGTAAACAAAAAAAAGTAATAGTGACAATATATTTACAATAATATAATTTATGTGTTTATTTCAGCGCAAAGAGCCAGCTTCGGCTGCGGCAGCGAAAGGAGCTAATGGCGAACTAAAGCGTTCAGCAGATTCGGACACGTCAGACTCCGATGCAGAGCCAGCAAAGAAATCAAAACCGGAAGAGAGTAAGTTTTCTTTAAATGTTTTGAACTTTCGTAGTAAGTTTGTGTAGCCAATACATATTGGGATACCGCTGTGGGTCAATTCAAATTCAATTCAAAATATTATTTATTTTTTATTAATATATTGTAATCGAAAAAGTGCTTTTGAATCGTCAAAATCTACTGGTTCGGACAGAGTTCCTACTGAGAAGAACCAGCAAGAAACTCAGTGGTTGCTCATTTCAAAGAATACTATTCTTATTACTAGTTACATATAGTTATTGATTTCTTGTAAAGGGTCAAAGAGTAGCTATATCCACGCTTATCGTCTAAGTAATCAAGGTCTAAGCTCCAAATCCTCCCTAAAAAAAAATTAGGCCATGCTCAGTGGTGGGATATAAACTTTACTCTTTATCTTAAATTACAGATGTTGCAGCGGTCCGTAAGAAGCCCGGACAGGCGATCGACATGGGCAAGGATGCGGCGAGGGAGGCGGAGACCCGCGCGGCGCGCGAGCGGGCCGTCGTTCCCTTCGAGCAGCGAGTGCGCGCCTTCCTGGAGATGCTGCACGAGTCTGACGTGTCCGCCTTCTCGCCGTGGGAAAAGGAACTGCACAAGATTGTATTCGACAACCGCTACTTGCTGCTGGACTCAAAAGAGCGCAAGCAGGTGCGTACTGTGATCATACTGAATGAGAGGAGAGAGGTCAGAAAGGTGATCTTCAATTGTCGAAGTATCTTATTGGTAGATTGTAGATTGTATGGTTGATTTTAAACTTTTGCGGTTCATACTAATTATTATATAAATAAACGGGTCGCATCGCAACAAAATCGAATTACCTTTATACAAGGTTCGACGTTTCGGCAGAGTTGCATCCACCGTGGTCACGAACTGCCTTGTACCTCTTATAAAGGTAATTCGATTCTGTCGCGATGTGATCCGTTTATTTATATAATAAACCTTATATATATTTTGTTGGTTCTGAAAAGATGTGTCCAGTGAATCCCTAAATTGCACAGTATCTGCGATTGAAAAGTAAAATTGTACACACCGGAATGTCCAGCTTTTTTTTATTGTTTAAAAGGCGAGCGCTTGACTGTTATCGTGCCTGATGGTAAGCGATGATACAGTCTAAGATGGAGCGCGCTTACCTAGAAATTGCCTATTCACTCTAGCCTTGAGGGTACCCATATCGTAGGTATTGGGAAAGATAGATGCCGGGAGAGAATTCCATTCCCTTGCTGTGTGCAGCAGAAATGATGATGCGAAGCGCTGCGTGCGTCTTCGTGGGATGTCGATGATATAAGGGTGGAATTTCTCCCGGTGCCTAGCAGTGCGATGATAAAATGCTTCCGAAATTGGCGGGGATATTGCACCCAATGATATCACTTGACACTGATGGGATTAAGTTCGGAGAACGGACACAGTAGCACAAAGTTTTTTTTTAAGAATAGGCACGAACGCTGCTATGACGGACGGACAGGTCAGTGGTAAGAAGACGATAAAGGTCGGGTGTCGGCGGCGCTAGTGGCGAAACATACCCACCAATCCCGTACCACCAAGTGATACCATTGGTATTATGGCAGAATTCACTGCCAATATAATATCCAAGTACTGAACAATAGGTACAATACAAGACAAACTGTTTTTCTTTTATCTGTGTTACCCCAGTGTATTAGCTTTAATTGTGACAAATTTCATAAATATTGGACTAGCAAATAAGCGTTGAAATCATGACAGACTGTCAGACAGTAATATCAGTACGTATATTTATTTGTTGCATATAAGAAATTTTTAAATGCTCTTTTCTAGGTTTTCGACAAATACGTCCGAGAACGTGCTGAGGAGGAGAGAAAGGAGAAAAAGAACCGGTTGCAACAGAAGAAACAGTCATTTAGACTGCTTATGGATGAGGCCAAATTACATTCCAAGTGAGTATTGTGGTTATTATAATATTGTTTAAGGTAGGTCTGATGTCATCTGATAATTACTGTAGTTAGTTATATTGAGATTAAGCACATCCATATTGAAGAGATGCCTCAGTACTTTAAGAATCTTTACGATGATATGATAACAGAAAAATGTTAACTGTAAAAACTATATCGCATGGTTAGTATTGTAGTGACCGAATTTAAAATTAGGTATAATTGAATTAGATACATCGTAATCTTTATTTTAATGCCATCTATGACGTCATGCTATGAACTATTTAAGAAGGTAGTGTTTTCTTGCTCTTTCAAGTTATGGGTCTTTTCAACACTCATAATTATTTTGTTGACGATATGTTAAGCTTTATTACAATTTGCCATAAAAAAAATTTTTTTTGGTATTGGGTCACTGTAATACTAAGTGTGCAATACGTATGTATAGCACAATGTCAATATAACTATTGTTGTTTAAAGATTTATATATTGTATTCTGGAAGAATATTGAGCTTTTCGGTCTGAACGAACCTTCAAACAGATCTCGGAAAAATGCATTGAATCAAATAAATTTTATTTTATCCCAAAATAGCTTTTCACTGTTTATCACAACTGATGGATTTTGATATTTTGTTAAATAACCTTAAACTCTTGTTAAATTCTCTTAGCTAAATTTTTTTCACCATCTGACCTGTGATAGCCTAGCAGTAAAACCTACTCTTTCGAGGGAGTCACGAGTTCAATCCCTGGGCAGGAACCAATGAGTTTTTCTATCAAAACTTATGTGTCTGATTGATAATTGCAATTTATCACACACTTTTCGGTGACGGCAAACGTGAGGAAACCTGCATATCGCTAGAGAATTCCAGTGATATGTGTGACCTACCAATCTCCATTGCAGCAGCGTGGTAGATCTTAGCTCCGACCCTTCTCTCCAGAAACGGAGAGAGGAGGCCTATGCCCAGAAGTGGGATTATAACAAGCCGTTACTTTACTTCACCATCCAGGTCGTCATTCACGGACTTCTCCAGCAAGTACAGCCGAGACGAGCGCTTTAAGAACATAGAGAAAATGCGTGACCGGGAGACTTACTTCAACGAGTACATCGTCGAAGTAAGGAAGAAAGAGAAAGAGGAGAAAGATCGGAAACGGGAACAGGTGAGTGGGACAGACGCGGTGAGATGGCGTGTACTTTTGAATGATTGGAATCTGTTTACGTGCATAGAGTTATTATAGATAAAGTCAGGGAGCCGTAAAAAAAACCGAATCATTTTCATCATCCTCCTGCCCTTATCCCACTCCAAGTGGGGTCGGCACAACATTTTACAAACATCTCACATGATTTGACTACGTATTTTACGAAAGGCCGCCTGCCTGATGTCAACTTATCTTAGTCGAATTTTACGACCCCTCAGTAGGAAAGCGGGTGGTCTATTCTACTCCAACAAATACCACACGGCGGGTCGACTTACCTTAGTCGCCTTTTACGACACCTCGGCAAGAAAATGAGGGTAGCCTATTCTACTCAGCCGGATACGGCGTGATGGCATGGCGTAAAATGAAGGAAGTTACCTATTTGTCTCTCTTTTTTGAGCAGTTTCATACTATAATCTTTCCAATCTTTTATTTAACTTTTGATTGCTAAATAAGTGATGTCTGATTCGATTCTATAACCAATCGATTTTATTTACATAGAAGTTTTGATCAATTTATCATATTGATATTCTCTTTTAACTCAACATTTTGTATTGTTTTATAGGTAAATAAACAGCCATTTAAATGACTACTTTGAATGTATTAACATAAATATGTCCGTATATTTATCGCATTACTTAAACAACAACATGTAGGTACAAGTAAAAGTATTTATTATTTAGCAATCCTCATAAGTCATAGACAATGTGCTTCGCCAACAAAGCAACAGCTATTTTCTGTCAATCGCAAAGAAATAGTGGTTAAATTAACTTGTTAATTTGGTTAAATTAACTGTTAACTTGGCTCAATAAATATCGTGGAAAAGTAGCACGTCATGTCACTATTAAAAAAAAAACAAAGTGCCCATAATGTATTGCATTGTTTACTGTGGTTTTTAATGTAAAAATTACGAAACTTCGTAAGCGTGTATACGTCAAAAGTTAAATATATAGATGGCAATACTATAATCTTCTTTTTTTATAAAAAACTAATAACCTTTTGAAATATAACAGAACTAACTACTTTGCTATAATCCGCACGGGTTAGGTGAATGCATGCAAAGCCAATGTGTATGAAGCAGGCAAAATCTACGTACCTTATACATGCAGGACAAGCCACCACATGCACCCCAAGGCGCAATTCACCAGCAACAACGCACACAAAAGCAGCACACACACCCACCACCACAATCTCGACGATCGTTTCGCCCCGAAACCGAAGCATCATCAGGAGGATAGGCTCCACGACAAAAAATGCGATTTTTTGTCGTGTTGTTGTGTCGTTGTTGCTGGTGAATTGCGCCTTGGGGTGCATGTGGTGGCTTGTCCTGCATGTATAAGGTACGTAGATTTTGCCTGCTTCATACACATTGGCTTTGCATGCATTCACCTAACCCGTGCGGATTATAGCAAAGTAGTTAGTTCTGTTATATTGCTTGTAATATGGAATTCCGCAAAGTAACGCCAGCATCTATAAATCATTTAAAAACATTTTGAAGATGAAAAAATATAAAAAGTAATTAAATTAAAAACGCACCATTAATATATCTCAAATATAAGTATGTTCATGTTCACTCATGTTCCCTCTTTTACTATTTGTTGGCCACTCACACTCACAGGCCTACCTATGGCTCCCTTACTCTATGTATAATAACTCTATAATTATGTGTTGGGTATATACAAGATCAAAATTTATCTTTGGTGATATGCATCAAAAGATAATGTGCACCAGAAATTTATTTCTATTGCTAAATTATAGAGTTACTTTAATTTTAAGTTAAAATTAATTGTAATTTTAGTGTGAAACTTTTACTTTGGCTATTTTTTAGTCAAACTTAAAAAATTAGATATTTACTTCATACAGTCTTTTCAGACTCAGTTTATTATTTTTTAATGAATTTAATTTACCAGAATTGTACAATCTACTAAAGATCATTTAAAAATGCAATGCAAAAATGCATAGATTATTTACTCCAAGATAGTTTGAATCATAGATTGAACAAGTTGTGATTGATTTGATAGAAGGTAACTTTATAATTTAGCATTTTGTATGTCATTATGAAGTTAATTAAAAAAAATCTTTATATATTACACAAATACATATTTATTGTAAATTGGAATTAAGTACCATAACTTTTAAAATATTATTTTCCATCATAAAATTAATCATATATTTTTATTAATTAATAAAAATAAGTTCTCTCATTGTAGTAAAAAGTTTTTTTAACTTGTTAGCTTTTAGATCCGTTATATCTTAAAATGATACATGTGTATAGATAAACCTCTAGATAAAAAGAGACGTTATGTGGGCACAGTGGCTTTAAAATTTAAAGATTATTTTAAATCGGCTTTTGCTATTTTAATAATATTAATGACACCGAAATATATACAGTTATTAAATGATAATGCCTGCTTGCGTGTATGTATGCGAGCCATGATGCCATGACGCGATGACGCAATTCATGATGACTTTTGAGTAAGTATTGTCTGTTGTCTGTATGGTGTACAAACCCACTGGATATTAGATATTTATAAAATAATTGATATCAGATATAACATCTACCTCAGAAGGCAATAGCACCTGAGAGTTGATGACCTTTTTGGTCCGAATTCGGCTGCAACTTTAAATTTAAATTGACGTATATTCTTTTCAGTGCAGGTATATACTTGACACATGATAGATACTTAGTAGAAAAATAATAGCTTATAATCTAGTTCAAAATGTCTGAAACATCATAAATTTCCTAGTGTTGCCATGTTCGAATACCGACGCCGATCACAATTTCAGGGGAAACGCGCATTGTTATTCATAATAAGAAACAGTAAAATAAAATAGAAATAATATTAATTTCCAACTTTTGCTTCTATGTATAAATTGTAAATAACTGACAAGTAAACAGAGGCGAATTTTTTTTCAATTACAAAATATTTTCTTAACAGTAACATTTTTTTTATCAAGTGCGGACTTAGTTATTAGTAAGATGGAAACTTTTTGAAGCGAATTTCGTGAAATATATTATTGCTAGAAACAAGAAAATTTTGATAATTAATAATTTTGACATGATTTTTTTTTTCGTAATGATTTTTCATAATTATTTGTACAATATTGTTAAATATAAATATTTAGACTTAAAAAACGAATCAAATCCATTATGTCAAATATGATTTATGCCTTGCTTCCAAAATACCTCTGCATTGAGTATACAGGTTCGAATCCTGCGTTAATGATCGGGTTCGATTCCCGAAGCTGGCGTAAGTGAAGCGATGCGAACTCTTTTCAATTTCTTTGTTTTATTTTTTGAATTAAAAGGTTAGATTTAGTTTTGAAATAATACCAGATATTGAAAAGTTCTTGGCGTCTATATATTTTTATATATTTGGTATACTCTCGATGGATATGCGTAGTACTCATTTATTTAATCTAGGAGCATATAATCACATTTATTTTAATCATAGAAATTTGAGATTATGCCAAAAATATATTGATGTAATATTATGTGTTTTGAAAAATTATTAGTCTATATACAGTAAAATTAATTAATTGATGTGATAAGTTGATTGATTGGCTGCATAAATAAAATTTTTCAAAACAAATAATATTAATTTTCAGACCGACAATTGTTGATATATTTACCTTTCCATCAAGCGAGTGTTTCATGATTATGCCGTTAAAAAAGTAACTTATTTCAGTAAAATAACTCTTTATAAGAATTATTACATTTGTTTTGATAAATATGAAAATATGGACATTAATTATTAAGGTGATCATTTATACAGGCATATTTGATAATCGTGTTGTGATAGATTTAGCTGAAAATATTATATATAACGGCAAAGTCACGCAAACATGACAGCAGCGAGCGGCGAGCGGTGCCGGGCGGCGAGACGAGCTACGGAGGCGGCCCGGGGTGCTCACTTGACGATCTAACCCACTACCACCCACCACTTTTGACTGTTGCGGGCCGATTGTCAAATTTATCGGACCAGGAACTTAAACCGTTTGGGATATTCCAGATCTTATAGAACATCATGTAGGTTCACAATTTTTTTTATAAAATGTGGGGCGCCTATAAAATGACTTGTTTTGAATAGAAAGTTGCGTCTAAAGAAAAAGTAGCTAATTTTTAAAGAGTCAGAATAAAATTGGTACCGAGACTGCTCCCTGTGGGAGGCCGATATGCATCAGTCTTAATATAGATGATTGGTGGTTATCTTTCAGAAATATTCCGAATTATACTCTTAGCATTATATTTAATGTTCATAAACTAGTAATCGTACGTTTTAGATTCAAAAGTGTTATGATCAACGCAATCAAATGCTTTAGTTAGATAACGGAATACAATATATAGAAGATAACGGAATATTTTTAAAATATTGTATGAGATATCGGACATCGGTTTTAAACTTTGTCATCGCTTAGTCTACATGCCTATAAAAGTTATTACCACAATTTCCATCCATCCATACTCTAGACATCATCATTTTATAAATTGTGCCGCATTTCGATGGTGGGATTTAGTTGCTCAAGTCAAAAGTCATTCTACAAGTAATTTTTAGACTCCAGATTCTAATTTTGCATCTGGTGTAATGTAATGGCTTCTAGCTATTAAAACATTCTACAAGTCTGCCGTATAATATAGCCTGAAATAATAGGTATCGATCACTGTCTTTTCTTGATCTGAATTCTCGGTATAATGTGTGCCCAGTTTTTCTATTGATTCATTGCGTCTTGATTATTGAGCAGATATAGAGTTGTGTAGTTTCTCTTCAATGTAAAGGAATTCTTACTAAATTTAAAGTTTTTACTGATTCGAACGAAACTAAATATGAAGGTTGCCATGTCGAGATAACACCGCATGTCTAAAAGATTCCATTAAACATAGCTTTCTGATTCTTTCTTCTAAGTGCTCCCTTCGGGTAACATATTACGTTATCATGATACGGGATGTACGCTAGTGAAACTTCCACTAAGGGCCGATCCTGGTTTACACTAAGTCTATATAATATAATATAACAAAGTCCATATCGAAGTCGCTAGGTTAGGTTAGTAGGTTACTTATGTAAAAGTTATGTCGATAGCGATAAATGGACGCTAAATAGGGCTCGTATTTTATAAACGCCACACATTTCAGTATTATGATTGAATTTATTCAAATGGTATCTCTCTATTATATAAAAAAAAAAATGATTACTTTTTAGCAAAAAATAAATCAGTAATTTGATCGTACAAATCGTCAAGTGGCCACCCTGGAGGACGGGAACAGCATAAGGTTAGAATTAGTTTTAAGCAAGTTCCAAGTATGAGTAACACTTTAGAAAGTAAAAGTAAAGTTTGATACTTTAACTCGACCACGGGAAAATTATAAATGTTTTTTTTTTTCGTGATTTCGGGCAGTTAAACAAAGTTTTGCGTTTTTAAGGTAGGGAATTTATGCATAATAACCTTTCACATCGACTTACGTTGGGGCATAACATTTATACTAGTGAGAAAGAGGCATTCCCGTCCACTCTAACTCTCCAAATTCTACCCCAACTTCATCTTGAGTTTTTTTTCCAGATTGTAGTATACTTTTAGAAGTATACCCAATTGCAGGTTATAAAGCCATACCCCCTTTAAATGTTTGTAAAGAAGCTACTACTTCTAATAATTTTTATTTCTTTACAAAATAATCAGGTCCAAATGAGCCAATATAGGCCTTGAAGACTCTTGAATTATTGAAATCTTTTCTATTTATATTATCCTATCGTGCTATAAACTTTATATCCTTCTATCAGTTGAAAATAAATTGAAACATCCAAAACAACTAATAAAAATTTATTTTTATTACGAAGTGCATACATTACGAAAACAGCATTTCTATGAAACATTGATCGTGTCCTAACTAATTTATTAAATGATAGTTATTAATAAATAATATAATTTAATAAATAATTACTAATATTAAGTAAAATTAATCACAGTTTAGCACCTACGCTTATCAATTTATGATATTCTATAGAAGTAAAATATATATTGCAGTACACTTAGAATGGCTCAACCGATTGGCAGTTTTTTTATTAGCAGAACCCCAAATGAAGTTTATTGGGTAAAAGAAAGTAGGAACTGCCCGAATTCCATATTGTTGGAAAAGCAAATAGTGCTTTTAACTAAAAATTTGAGAATTTGTACAGACCATCTGTTAAAAAGGTCATTTAAGCTACCCTTGCTTGTTCGCACACTCAGTCAATAAAAAAAAGTTGGTCCTAAATATTTTTTTTATAAATAATCTCTTTCAATATATTACTTATATAGTAATGACAATTGTAACGTCTTTCAAAGTAACAGATTTTTGGAAAAAAAATACTTTGCCGTGGTCGAGTAAAGTCAAGAAATTGACCCCCAATGATTTAATTGTTGAGTAAAGATGAAATAATTATATAAAGCCCCCATTGAGCTTCCAATTCAATTCCAACTTGCATGCATCAAGCAATATTACCAGAATTAAGAAAGATAATTATGGTGATGGTGACAGAAGAAAAAGGAAGAAAAAAAATTGTTTAATAAATGGTAATTGTAAATAGTACAAAGAAAATCTTTTGAGCGAATGTCGTCAATTAAGTCCTCACTAATCTTTTTTTTTCAGGTTTATTTTTTCTTAATTTTCCCCCACTCACGAAGTTTTTTTTGACGAGAAAGTTTTTTGAAACTCACTTTATGTTAAGCTTAAACTACTGAACTCATTGAAAAGTTAAATTATGATATTTTATTATTTCCGCACACATTACAAAAAAACTTCTTGCCCGACTTAAAAAAAAATAGTTAGAAAAAGTTATTATAATTGATTGAAAACTCCGAAAAATTTTATATACAAAATTAATAGCAATATATAAAATCTTAATCTAATTAAATCAATTTTCGAGTAAAATTTTTAAAATGAAGCAAATAATGAAAGTAAAGTCACTTGAGTAAAAGACTTCACCAGTTTAACGGGTGTTTGAATACTTTTCTAGGAACGAAACCATTTTTGATGAATCTCTTGTGATTTATAGTTATAAGTGATGTAACATCATGTGCGTATCATACTCCTGTGCAAAGACCTTTCCTATATAAAGATTAGAACCATCCTGCCAACACGTATTTTTTCGCGCATTATACGTATATTAGAAAATCTCTAGGTATATGCAGGTATCCTTACGATAATTTCGTAATATAAAACAAAAATCTGTCTGCCTGTTATTTGACCCGCGAGTTCCTTATTAAAATAAAACTGTAAGGCCATAAAAAAAGATATAAATTTAATTTGTGGTGAATAATGGAAGAACAAATATAATAAATAGCTCACGAGTCTTTGCCTTAGCAAATGATGTGCGGATTCGTAACAAGTTATATTTATGACAATAAATGTAAGTGTCAAGGGCAGTGCTATTAAAACTTATGTGCCTAATTAATACATGAAATTTATCAAACGCTTTCGGTGAACGAAAACATCGTGAGGAAACTTACATATCTCTAGAGAATTCTAGGGATATGCAAAACCTACCAATCTGCATTGAAGTCATAGTGGGTCTAAGTTCAAACTCTTCCCTTTAAAAAAAGGAATGAGGAGGCCTTTGCCCCGCGGTGGAATACTAACAGACCGTAACTTTACTTTCATAGAATACATAATAATTTTCTATCCCTATAGGGTGGAAGGAAAATGTATCACAAACCACCAGTGATGATAACACATTATTTTATTGCTGTATCAAATTATATTTTATGATAAGCACTTTTCAATGATCGAAGATTACGCAGATCTAATTTAGAATATCGCTCTTGCCAAAATACAACAGAGAGACTGAAAGCAACTCTGTTAGAAAAGTTAGAAAGCATACTGTTTAATTTACATAATTAAAACTTGAGAAGTTGAAAGGGTTTTCATGTATTTTTTTATCGTTTCACCTTTTATCATTTATCTCATAAACTTGTTTATAGGCCAGCCTAAGATGGATTGCGAATACTTAATTAATTTCAAACTAAACCTATGTGTTATACTAGCTATCTATTATTTTGAAACAAATAATGATAGCTAGTATAACTCATTCTGACGCAATATCACATCGGTCAATATTTAGGTTAAAGATTAGGCAAAAATATCTCCCTAACATTAGGAAAAAATATTTTTAAAGTTATTATTTTAAATTCACCCGTAAAGCTGGTGTCGATTGAAACATTTTTTTTTTAATTTACAAAGTAGGTAGATGATAAGAAACGCAGCGAAAGTGGAGAATAATTTATAACATGCAGTGATTTAAAGTCATAATTTGAGACAAATAAATATATATTAGCATGACCTTTATATTGAAACTGTTAGATAACGGTAACCATATTATGAATCACCTGTAGATGATAAGATGTACTCACTATTTCCAATTAATTTTATTTTACTATTTATTCGCACAATTATTTCGATATTTGAGGTAAAATTGAACTAATCACGAAATGATAAGAAATTATAAAAAATTGTCTAATTTGTACAAAAACCAATAAAAATTTTGAATAGTAGTTAGAATATTTTTTTCCATTATTAAAAGTGTTACATTTGTGTGGTCACTATCTTCTGGTTGTGACTTCAGTGCCAAAATTAGAAGTTGGAAAAGCGTATGTCGCTCCACGGTCTATCCTTTCTATCTATCCTTTAGCTAGATTATGGACTTTGATTATATTGATATTCAAATCCAAAATACTCTTTATTCAAGTAAACTTATAAACAAGTGAATCGTCAACTCTACTGGTGGTTCGGGAAGCTGTTCCTACCGAGACGAGCCAGCAAGAAACTCGGCGGTTGTTTTTTTAATGTGATTCTATTTACTAGATACATTTACTTCATTACTGTCTTGTACAGTATTGTATTCGTTAAGAGATTCTCTTCCATATACAAAAGTTCGAACTAGTTGTAATGGAGTTATTAACTCCTTGTCCACTATTACTATCTAAACATTATATTATGTGACATTCAGGAATTTTGAACATGTTACCGAATGATATTTTACCTTAACGTTATATATTGCGTTTCAATATTTTAATAAAGCATCTAATTTCTTTTAATATTAGGCCTGAGTGGGACCTGCGTATCCTTAGTAAGGATTTGAACATTAACATTAAAGATTTAAAGAAACAGCCGCGGTTGCTTAACTTTTATTTTATATTCTATTGTTGCCAAGTTGCAAACAATATTTTTTAAGGTAATTTCCGTGCTGGTAACGTTACTTAGCTTCGTATTAAGTCATGCATGTTACGATAATATTCATGAAGGCTTACAAAGTACAATCCAAGTCTTTATTTGATCTTAAATAAGAAGTAATTTTATCGCTCAATACTGATATGTGATTCTTGGACTCCGTGAGGCAGATACAGTTACATTATTAGCTGAAAATTGTTCTTCACTTTCGTTTATATTAATCAAAGATTTTTTCCAGGCGCTAATAATCCTTTCGTTTCACAGGCATCTAATAAATAACTCTTCTTTACAGCTTCTAATATGTATTTTTATTTCAGGAATAGTTAATAAGCGCGCTTTTGTGAGATGTGTAATTTGGTTAGTGATATTGGGTGATTTGTTTAAGAAATCATTAAAAATATTAAAGGGAAGAACAAAATTTTTCTTCAATAAATGTCATAAAGTCTTACATGTCACAGTTCTTAAATCTTATCGAGGTATTTCGGCGTTGATCGTATTTAATTTATTTTGTTATAAATATTTCCAAATCTATTATAAGAAATTATTTTTATATAAAAATGCGTTGTATATGAAAGAAACGGCTCCATTTCATTTGTTAATTATATTTAGATTTATAGAGTAAATTAAGTATTATACAATTTATGTTTACAAATCAGAACACGAAATCTCATTTTTTTTCTTTATTTCAAAACCTCTGTCAATATTTTGATAGATTAATTTTCTGTTGTGTGAATTAACCCCAGGATTCACAAATAAATTCCCTCCCTTTATTAAAAAAATAAGTTTCAACTAAAAACACCCAACCACCGACCGAGTCACACGCTCCGCGACCCATCCCATGCCGATCGTGTCACGTGTCTAACTCTGTGCCCTCTTTTAGGCAAAGTTGGAGTTCATAGCGCTCCTTAAAGATAAGGGAGTGGACCGCCACTCGCGGTGGGTGGACACCAAGAAGAAGATAGACTCGGATTCGCGATACAAGGCTGTTGAGAGTAGTACGCTAAGAGAAGATTACTTTAGGGAGTATTGCAAGATGGTTAAAGAAGAGAGGAAGAAGGAGAAGGACGGGAAAGAAAAGGGTAAGTCTATTAAAATATTTTTATCCAATAACTAATAATTTTACGGAGCTCTGTTTATAAAGAAAGTTAGATCAGAAGCTGATCTAAAGGAAAGTTACATAAAGGTCATAGACGAAAATCTAAATAGTTTCTTGGACCATGGACAGTGTACTAGAATTTAAACTAGGAGAATATATGTTTAAATAATTTATAAAATTTGGCGTTACGTTGCGGAGATCCATAATACAAAAGTAATATTACAATTATTTTGATGTAATAATTGTGATAAAGTAAAGTAAAAAATATATAATGCTAAATTGTTCAGTGTATTATCCGTTTTTATTCTTTATATATGAAGTATTGCAAATCCTGCATATATTACATACGAATCAGGTATTTATCGCGGATTACATATAGCATAATAATTTTATTTATTTTTATTATTACTTTTGTATTTATGGTTTTTTTTTTAAACTATTATCGCGGTTCGGCTAATTACTTAATACGGTTTTTAGACTATACCGAAACGTCGTGAAATTAAAATAGGTACATTACGAAAAATATATTTTTTAATTATTATAATAGCTATTCAAGGTGTAGATTGGTGAAAATTTCAACTTAGTATAAGTCGTTCATATTTTAGAACGCGAACGAGGAAGTAAGAAGGAAAAGAAAGACAAGGACAGGGAGAAGGATAAGGACAAGGAAAAAGAAAAGGAGCGAGACAAGGAAGGCAAGAAGGAAAAGAAAAAGGAGAAAGGCGCTGAAGTGAGTACTAGATTATAACAAAGTATATATATAAGCCTCAATTTTTACTTCTTTCTTAGGCTTTGCGAATATTACAAATACAACTTCTTACAGAGTATGTCTTATTTTTTCGGCGAACATTTCTCGATGTGCTGAGATAGTAGGTAGACGTGTTATCTATTTTGTCTTTTATGACATATTTCATATATTTTCTATTATAAAATATACTGTGATTGGAAAAGTATAAGCCAAAAGCCAGGTTATAAATTCAAGATAACGGTGATCGGGTTTCAAAAGTGAGGAATATATAATATACGAGAATAGTTCGCGGCAATAAATAATGCACATCGAGGCTTAGAGAGAGAAATAGGCTAGATTCTGCTTCGTAGAGCATTGTCTCTGTCGCACAAACGAACCCGTGTGAAACGTCATATACTAACTGAGTGACAGTGACAGCGCTCTACGAAGCTGAACTGGCCGGCTGTTTCGTTCTAAACATCGTTGTGCATTATTTAATGCCGGGTACTATACGTGTCTTTTTAAATAATACTGATATATTTGCTGTTCATTAAAATAACTGCAAGTTATGCTAATCTTCGGGTTGCTTTTTCGCTAAAATATATCAACTAAAATCGATTAAACATTCGTTTACTAAAAAAAATTCTAGCTTTATTATGCACGCCATAATTTATACAGTACATAGATGAAAAAGATCGTCAATTTACAACACTACATAAAATATTAAATGAGTTTCTTTTGTACAATTAATGGTACACAAAAATAAATGTTAACAACTTTCGAAACCTTTAAATGAATTTTCGAAACTGCTTTAATTGAAATTATTACTTAGTAAAGATTTAAAAATTATAAAGTCCAGTGTTTGGACTTGAACTGCGGACTGCATTTTTATTAATTTTATTAATATTTCCTCATTTTCATCGCCTCGGTTCGTGCCCCTTGGCCTTCAGTCAAATTCAATCTTCGTTTATAGTTCGGAAATTAATACTGTCAAAAATTAAACCATCCGATGACACGCAATACGCGCAAGGCCATAAAGAAAAAATGAATTAAATTAAATTACTAATTGGATAAAATTATACATTGTGTAATTATACGTGTAGCAAAGTGTAAACATACAAGTAGAAATTATGCAGTGTATGTTACATAGAATACGTTAATGTAAACGGTTTAACACAGCGAATAATAAAAATTCTAATTAGTCACAGTGCAAAGTTAGACAAACTTTAAGTATTACAAAATTATACAGTGATTCTACGATACAATTGTATTAAATACAACGTGATTGGGTGTCAAAGTGTTTCTTACAGGAGACTGTCATATTCTGCGGGGGTCTTTGCCCCGCGTGAAAAAAAAGAGGAAATTTGAAAATAATAGTAACAGTGTGTGGTTTTGCAGTGCGTTATTTAATCTGCGGAGGAACAAACGGAACTATGGTGAGATATAAAGAACTTAGTGAACCTACATCGGACATTAGACATCCCGCAGAATTATGACAGGCATAGGGCGTAGTCACATCTAACGGATATTTATCTTCAATTCATATATGTTATAGAAGATGATGCAGCGAAATAAAAAGTTGTTAGTTTAATGTTTTATATCGGCCACTTTGTTTTACGTTAGATGTGGCTATTGTTCCGCGTCCTGTTTTGAATTGTGCGTTTGGATTGATTTATCTCTAGTTTTTTTAAGTAGATGGTAGATATGTAGAAAGATATTGCCATATGGCTTATCATACTGCGGAGAGAAGGCGGACGAAATAAAAGGCTACACTTCAATTTTATACTTAAAATTGGCTTTGTATATAAAGAAGGTCTGTGTCAAACCTTTTAACAACCTTCCTTCGTTTGGCCGGTTTAAACCATTTTTTATTTATCATAATAATCTACATTTTATATATAAGTGCTAGATCACATCATAAATATCGCCTCGCGTAGTTTCCAAACGAGATTCTTAAGTTGCATTTATTCATAATATAGCATTAGTCATATTTTTATATTTAGACATAAGCTAAGCATAAAAATATTGCTGACCATTATATATACACTCAATAGTTTAAATCAGCATTAAATATACACTTTCATTTATTTACCAACTGATCCCTAAAATAATCTTGAATCTCATTTGCCTTAACGCACTACGTTACATTGTTTTTAAAAAAATATATATTTGGCTCCATCAGTAGTATGATAATATCATACTTGTAGCATATTAAATAAACTTTAAATGCTTCGTTATTTAGAGTTCATACTATGACAATTAAAATGCGTTAAGAAAATGCGAGGCGAACGTTAAACATTTCCATGAGCGCTAATGTGAAATCAAAAGGGCAGAAACAGTTTGAAAAGGTTAGAAAATAAAATAAATTATAATAAAGGCAGTGCAAAGTGCTACTTGATCGAAGTAATTTGTCAGAATTAAAACTTTAAATAAAATTAGATAAAAAGCCTTAATACCTTTTTTTCAATACAATGTTGTGAAAGAGCTTTTTTCAAGTTAACCGCAAAGGTTGTGGGTGAATTTTTAAGCACTTTCATAGCAATTCCTTCTTTTTTCTTATGTAAGAAGTACGACGTGCTTTTGCAATTTGCAAAAATTATGAATATTAAAACATTATTAAATGAACATTTTTTATTATATAATCGATTGTTAAATAAGAACTTTAGGATATTTTCGTTCCACTTTATATTGCATAAAAGTATTGACTATAATTGACTATTTATTATTACATAATTATATTATGTTAATGGCAATTATTTCATAATAACGTCTGTTTAATGTTTTGATTTATTGATTTCTAAATATTTCCACTAAGTTCAATAAATATTTCTGTGTACATCAGATACATACTTGAAATAAAAAATCCATTTTTTTTTAATTTTTGTTTATTTTTTTACATAGATATTAATTATCCGTGAACATATACTATCGAAACTTCAAAGAATACTTAATTAACCGAAAACTACAATTTTTTTAATTTATTTATTATCACAACGCAGATTAACGTAACTATGAAAAATATATTTTTTTAATAAGAGTCTAAAGTGTTTAAGTACTATTTTTCGTAAAATCTTTTAAAAATAACATTTTTCATGGAATTAGTATGGGTTATTATGGTACCTAAATATATAAGTTATTTCGTCCGCTTGACCTTTTAAAAAATATTTAGTTGAAATTATACATATTGTATATTAGTTGGCCAAAACTTTCCCGGTTCGACGATACTTATACTATTCTTTATAGTAATACAAATTCTTGTACAGCCTAATTTCGATCCACATTCGGTTCATTATGACTATTCTAATAAACTATAGAAAAATTAAATTTCAAATCGGGAACTCCATACAACTTGTTTAATAATAAAAAAATAGTTAAAAATTTCACTCTTGAACTCTATCTGTAAAGAGATATCCTTTTTGTGGTAGTTTCTCGTTTTTTTAATTATTGAAATATGTCAATATTTAAATATGAATATTTAGTATTTAGGTTTGTATTAAGCAATTAAGCTTAACTAAATCGTCATTTTTTTTAAATTAATTTCGTAATTAAAAAAAGAAAATGACGAGACAACAAATACCTAATGTTTACGTTTGTTAGAAATGTAAACATTACCGTTAGGTTTTTTAAATGTTCAATACATTCCCAGTAGGGTATCCAATCCGGCGTCGGGCTAGTAGTATTATGAATAAAGAACCTAGCGTATATTTTGACTTGTACTAAAATTATACATTATGTCTAGATTACAGCACCTAGAATATCCGCTGCTTTGTGTTTTGTAATATTTAGTATGTCCGATGCAGGTATGCTTTGGTTTTTCTTAAATTACTAAGAACGCAACATTCTATAATAGTTTCCTTTCTCTCGCAGAAACCACCAGAACAGTCCACCGAAGACGAGAAAAAACAGCCAACACCACCCCCCGACCAGTGGGCTGAGATCCTTGGGATACCCGGTGAAGAGGATTCTAAAGAATCCAAATCGACCAAGTCCTCAAAGGAAAAGAAGGAAGAGTCCTCGGAAGCGAGCGAAGCGAAGTCCCCGAGTCCAGATAAAGAAGTAAGATCACCGAAGCAACTGAGATCGTCCAAAAAGGAACCGCCGGCCGAGAAAAAATCACCAATTAAGTCGCCTCCTAAAAAACGACGCCAAGACTTTAAGTCGCCGGAGGCCGAGACGGAAAAGAAGGGTAAGAAGAAGGCGGAGAAGACCGAGAAGACGGAGAAGAGGAAACGAAAGAAGTCTGAGAAAGAATAGTGTTTACTTTACGTGTTCTGCAAACGCTGATTCCTAGAACAGCGCAGGCGACTGTGCGACCGGGACAATTAGTGTTTAGGTTTTATTTTTATGATTTCGTTATATTAATTTCGTGAGAGAGAGAGGGTAGTTGGATTTTTATCATCGCTTAAACTTCGATGCTAACAAGGGGTACTCGAAAGTACTGTTTGTACTTTCAAAGCTATTAATATTATGTTCTCAATTATTAGTTAAGTATTATATTTTTAAAATACTTGGCTTATATATATTAAAATTCAAAAACTCTCCTTTTTTATCAAAGCACTTTAGAATCGTCAAGGATTAATATGATTTTAGATTATATAACTTTCTCTGTACTTTAGAGAACTCAGTAAGTTTTAGGGGCATCTTTTCCGTCTAGGAATACGATCACTTACAATAAATGAGGTCTGACGTAAACGTGTAGATGGTATAAAAGCCTCGTTGGCAAGAATCTTCAGATAAAAATTATACATTAATCTATTAATATAAAGGCACCGTTTTGGAAATTACAGTACTCCCCCCTATGACGCGGTAAATTGATTCCGCGTTTTCCGAAAACGCGTTATATTAGAAATGTACAGTATTCTGGTATACCGCGTTGTATGACACTCGTTAGCGGTCATCATTCAACCCCCTAGGGTTTGAATGAAATATTAAGATAAAATTATGTAATGGTTTTTATTATAAGACCTGGCTGAGAAATAAATATTTTATTTTTAATTAATTTTAGTATATGTGTAACCAATTTTCTTACGAATCAAAAACAAGGCATATGAATTTAATTTAATTTTATAATACTTGAAAAATGTGAAATCCCCGCGTTATACTGATTGAAATCGCATAATGGGAAAACGCGTTATAATAATGCCGCGTTATAAGGAGAATTACTGTATATTTGCGTTCGAAAGTGTCTAAGCGCTGTATTTAAGCTGAACGTACGTCAAAAACCGCGGGCAAAAGCTAGTATAAATACTATATAATAGATTATTGTAAAAGCTAAAATTTATATCCATTGTCAAAAACATTGCCGTATCAGTATAAAGTGTGAAAATGCTGGTACTGGATTTATAGCTAAAACGAATATTGTATTTGCTGCAAAATTCTGTAAAGTGGTACAGTACATTAGATTCTATAGTCAGAATTGCATCTATTATAGAATCCAATGTGGATTTCACGATTTAGTACTGTAGTAAACCAAGTATTGTATTTCTCACAGCCGACATTACGATATCTATTGCATAAATCAGTGACAAAAAGTAGTACAGCTTAAAGTATACTGTTGTTATACTTTAAGCTTATTTTCCAGTATCATGTTGTTATTATAAACGACCGTGTCTCTTTAAGATTGAACTAACTATAGTATTTCCAACCATTTATTTACCTTTTCACATATACACGCTTATGAAGTTCCGTATTTATTACATTTATAACCACAGTAAACTATAGTAATGCTTTATGGGCACTTTTTAATAAACAGTGGCTTGACTGACTAATTATCACCGATATTCATTGAGTAGAGTTGAGTAGAATGATTTAAATTTATTCACTATTTCGTTGCGAGTGACAAAAAAAAGACTTACGAAGGTGTTTTTTATATACAATAAATACTTTATTTTTTCTCTATCTTTCATTATTTCATTGTTATATGTTTTTTATTAAAGTAATGCGATAAATGGAAGTTCATTTTAATATATAACATAAGTTTTTTTTAATACTTACAATATCGTCATACCTGTTTATGTCTATAAAACAGTGCAAAACATTAAGTAAAAAAGGAAATAACAATATGATAAATTGATTAAAAGTTCTATGTAGATAAAATCTATTATTTTATAAATCTAGTCAGATATGCAACTTAGACATCACTAATGTAGCTGTCAAAAGGTAAATAAATGATTGGAAGGATTATGTGCGTTTAAAGTAAGGACTTGAACGATTGGCTCAAACAATACCTAATATTGTAGACAGAATTACATCTTTACAAAAGGCAGTTGCTCGTCTGCTCGCATCTCCAACTACCCAATTTAAATAGTATAGAGTATTACCTCACGACTCGAAAGCGCTGATACAGGATTGTATTGATATAACATTATTTTATAAAGCAATTATATAAATTATATAATATTGACTCCTTTGTAAGTAATTATTAAGCCCAGTACTAGAATGTACAGTATATTTATTAGAGATCGTTCAATAGGTTTTAATTAGGTTAATATAGTATATAAAAACTTAGTGGATAAATTATTGATGTGTGTGATTTTAGCGTTTTCGAGCCGATGGGTCGAGTTGGCAATTATTTTATATTGTTATTAATTAAAGCGATACGAATTATAATCAAATATCAAAATGTTGTGAGTTAAACGCTGGGCAATATTCAATATTGAATATTAAGATACTGACGTGAATATTTAATATTCAAAAATGTGTATTTTTAATATTTTAGACAATTGTTTCTAAATATTTGTATAAACTCTGGCTAGAGTCATAAGATAAACTGCTTATCTTTGTCTAATTTCACATAAAAAAGAGAGATAGATAGATACATCCTCATTGGCTTTTTCTTTTTTGGCCCGTTGGCGCAGTGGTTAGTGACCCTGCCTTCAGCTCCGCGGGTCGCGGGTTCATTCCCGCCGAGGGCTAACATTTTCTATAAAAAACTTGTTGGTTCTTCGAGCCTGAGTGTATACTTGTTTTTTTTAAAGAGCAAACAAACTTTTATTTAAAAAACAAAATGAAAAAGCAAAATAACTTGTTTTACGTATTGCAAATAAATATTAACCAAATATTAACCACTGGTGTAGCAATTATTAACCAAAAAGAAAAACAATGATTGTAGACCTTTTCCTCATTTCCCATCTGTAATCTATGTAAATCTTACTACTAATGTCTTAGATACTATAAAAAAAAACTTCGCGTAAATAGGGGAGCTTCACGGTATACATAAAAATGATGTCAAAAAGGTAAATGATATTGTTTTATATTTATTGAGCGAGCCCTTTAAGCAGACTATTTTGCAAAGTCCATTGCGTACAACGGACGTTGCAATATATATGTATATTTTTTTTATTTGAAAATATTTTGAATTTATATAACAGTGCCACCTATAAAGATTTTTTTTTATTATTTATCCTATAATTACATGGATTAAAATCATTGCTAATAAAGAAAACAAATTAGATAAACATGGTTTTGTAATTAATTATAATTGCAGATATTATTAATATTCAAAAATTATTTACAACGAAATTATACAAGTTATATATATCTTAAATTACACTCTAGTACTATACAAGCCATGCCCACGTAATTGCTTCTAAGAATGATGACAGCATTTCCGCGACGTATCACTACGCTAATTCTTTCTGCGAAAAATGACCCAGCCAGTCACCTGAAGAGACAATTAATAAATTCTGAATATATATATTTTTTTTATTTAAGTTTATATACCAAATTCCTCAGGATGTAAATAATTATGTTTTTTTTAAACACTATATAGCTTAAATATACATCACATATCTGTTCTTATCATATGATATTATCGCACGATGACATCCGCATTCGAGCGAAGTCATAAGCTCCAAAATGGAGGCATGAGGCAAAGAAATCGTCCCTAAGCCTTAATCATGCCTGGCTTATATTATAAATACAATAGTTCTGAAAAAAATGAATAACGATAAAAATGGTATGATCCCAATATTTCCAGCGCTTTTCGTTATAAATAATCCAAAACTGACCTTGGATTCCGTTTTAAGATGGTTGGTCTAAAAATCACATCATTTTCCAGTTTGACAGAGTGCAATCTAACTAATTTAATATTCATGGTAAAGACAAGAACGATTTCGATTCCGGGACAAGTTTTTGGATAGGACACATAGATACCGGATAATCTCTTTGTTCACAACTTTGTAATACGGTAAATGCATTATCAAGGTTAAAATGTTTAAAAAAAGTTCAAACTAATTTTATCGGGCATTTTCTTGTATATGTGAACGAGGCTAGTTCAGTCCTTATGATTGATCGGTGGGTTTTGAGGTCCTATTCACAATTGGAGGTCCAGGTGCATCACTAGTGCTAGTGAAGAGTAATCTAATGTAAAGGAAATTGGAGAGTGAAGTGAGAAATGTTAAGATCTGAAAACGTTAGCAATTCGTGACATGATAATAGTCGTCAATATTGAATATTGCCTTTTCGCTATATATTCAGCCTCTATTATATAAATCTTATAATTCGTACAATGTAAATATATAAAAAATAAATCTGTAAATTTTCACAATAGCTATACTATAAATTTAAGTTAGTTATAAGTTTTTATGTGTTAAAAACAAATAAATAGACTATACAAGCAAGTGTTTTTTTTATTTTACTCCATACATCTTTGTCCTGTCATCCGTTCAATTGATAGATTTTACTGGGCGTATTGCTAATTGTTTACCTATAAAGTTTAATTGCCTATTATGCTTGGAATGCTTATAATGCTTTGGTCTGATAGATGGGCCGCCCAACCACCGGTAGTGCAAACACACTTCGGTGATAGTTGGTTATGTAGACTTAAAAATAGGATTCCACCAAAATAGTGTGCAGCACATTTGTTTACAAAGATTGTGTACAAAGTTGTCGCACTACACGTACTAAGCTGATATCGCGTTTAGTTTCCGTCTCCACCGGCAATGTTGTGTGTAAGCGCACAGTGAAGCACACGTGCGCGAACATGTCATTTAGGAATATTTTACAATCTTTATTATTAATTAATTACAATTTTTTAAATTTACAATTTTTTTTTTTTTACAATCTTTATTAATAATTTCACTTATTAATTATATACAAATTTACAATATAGACATTTTCTAGACTTCTTTAGACATTTTCTATAAAATTATTCTTAATAATTGTTTCATTCCTCCACTCTTTATTAAAGATGTGCGCGTACAAACAAATGTTTTCGTTCCAGTAGCCGAAGCAAAACAGTTCGTGAACAACGAGTGCGTACGCGTCGACGCGAGTCCACTGTTTTAAGTGTACGCGCACAAATTTGCCTAGATGTGCGCGAACATTTCTAGAATATTCGCGCACAATTTATTAATGTTTGCTTGAGTGAGTCGACCGCAGTAAACATTTGTGCCGCACACTGCATTCACATTTCTGCACACTGGTGGAATTCCACCTTAAGAGTTACACAAGAGTAGGAAATTTGTCCAAAATATGCTGTAATGATGCGTAGTGAGAAAACTTCATTTTGGAAGTAGGACACTAACAATGTTCTAAATAATGTTTAAATAAGAAACGCGCGTTTAATACTTTTCTGCGTGTGTGACAAAGATAAATATACGAATATTGTGTTCCCTTTCATTATTTATCGTAACACCCTAACTTACAGGCCTGCCCGTGAGTCCCCTACTCTAGTATAATAACTGAATGTAGACTATCATTGGCCGCTCTACAGTTATTACTCGTCGTTAGGATCTATCTACGGCAATTTGTTATGGAAAGTAAATCAAATTTCCCTTGGAACTATTTAACCTTTGGGCGGAGGCCTCTCGTATTTAGCATATAATATGTTGACTATGTTCAGCATTTTTTATGGAATTACGCAGTTATGGTACGGACTTAACGCCATTTTAATATTAAGATCCTGATTTACATCGAAGAAATCAACATAAGAGAAGATAGCAAACTACTTTATGACCTGCATATCCTGAATCTGCTTGCTAATTTAAGTCTCATAAATAGCTCCGACAAAAGTCACCGATAGTAATGGTTATGCTCGATATTTTTGTCAGTGATTAAAGCGTGAATAAGGTAAGCATACTTGGAGAGGGCCAGAATTGCCTCAACTCAACGATTCGGTTGTATAAATTTAAGAAATTTCCGAAGCGGAATACCTTCTGTCGGTAAGCCTCTCAAACTAGATATACAGGCGACTTTAAAAATCATAAGAAGCCTCTGGGTAAAATACTTGGAATTCTTGTGAAGAGCTTAAATTCTAAAATAGAAGTTCATTGGTTGATATTTCTATGACGAAATTATATACAGTAAATACTTTTCGATATGTTAACTAGACTTGGGATAAGACATCGTCTAGTAGATGAATTAAAAAAATATATTATCTTACCTCTTCATTTCGTTGTTCTTTTTGTTTATTATATGAAATTAAAGGATCTTTTCAAAGATTAATTTATATCGTAATAAAGTTTTTCATCAAAGCGGTCGAAATACAAATTATTTTGATATAATTGATATATAGGAGCCGGTTCCTGAGGTAATAGAGACCGAGGAAGCAGAGCCCGAGGACAATGAGAGCGAAGCTGCCAAAGAGAGGGAAGCCCGTGCACAGGCCTCAATCAAGGAACGTGAGAGGCAGGTACAACGGGCGCTCGCCACGAGTCTGCGGGACCGGGACAAGGAGCGGGAGTACCACAAACGGGACGAGGCTGTACAGGTCAGTGGCTAAACTGCAGGTGGGACTTAGAAGTAACGATGGATTTTTGGCTAACGAAGTATAAATATCTGTCTCTCTACCTGAAAGCATTTTTCAAGACATTCCTTTGAATACCTTCAAACTTAGGCTAAAGCAACACTGCATTTCATTTCTCTCATAACTTGTATCTATGTTAGTTTATTATCTTTGGTAGTACTATTAGTGTATGATATATACTTTCATAAGATTGAATTATTTCTCAGGAATATACAAGTAGAGATCTTTCATTCTAAAAGTGCACGCCCTCCAATGTCTTTACTCACACACAAAAAACTTATGTACAGTTAGCATGTCATAAAAAAAGAGGATAAATATTTTTTATTTTAAATAATAATTAGATAAATTTTTTCTTTAATAGAAAAATATGGAGAATTTTATAAAACTATGTGGCGAAAAAGAACGGGCAAAACTTAACATCTATCATTATTTCATCATTAAAGCCATTGCTTTAATTAAGGAACGAATTGACATGATTGATAGAAATATGTGGGAAAATACGTGTCGAAATGTGAATGATATTGAGATATAATATATGAAAAATTTTGAATTTATAGTTAATGTTGAGTCTGAATCTGAAGATAGGGACGTGAGTGAATAGCGTTAAAATAGTTAATATTTATTGCGGTTTAATTTTTTTCTTTTTTTTACTAATTAAATAAATGAACAGACTTCTGTACATTACGTTTTATTAATCATTCTAATAGTTGTATAATGAATATATGATATGATCTTTATTAAATTAAGTTGGCAAGCTAGCTCTTGATTGCGAATTCACCTGGTGGATGCCGATGTAGTTTAAGTTTAAGTTGTAGTTTAAGGGTTTGGAGATTAAACGTGTAACCATTCAGGATTTTTACATGACATCGTACCTGAATGCTAAACCGCTTGGTGGTCTTTGTTAGAAAGGTACGTCGGAAGTATGTATCTAGTCAAGACCAGGGATAAAGTTTAGAAATATAATAATATGTTTTTTCTAGGATTCGAATGCGGAACTTCCCGTTTACAATCCACAGCGCACACTATTACTCCAGGGAAACGTTAAACGCTTACTTTTTATTCTAAAGAATTTTCAACATAAATTTGATTATAAATATTATATAATATTAATTTTATTTTTTTGCAAACGATACTTGTAACCCGAATAACCGGATTGGTTGGTCAGCCAGTGCACAAATGATAGGAACGCGTGACAGCATAGACGTGTTGTCTCATACAAAACGTGGATTCTCCGCCATATAAATGTTTGACTTATACTAGTCGAGCAATTAGTTGACCTTTAAGTGCGCGAATGAGTCGAGTCAACTTTGAAATTGCTGCGCGCACACATATACAATAGTACAGTCAATATTTTCTCTCACACATTAAAATAATGTAATTTAGTGGAGGGGCGTGCACTTTTAGAATGAAAGATCTCTACGTCACTAAAAATCAGCTAACTTTAATTGAACTAAATGCCCAGTCATGGACTCAAATTTCTGGAAGTTTACAACGGTCATGTAGTTCCTATAATCTGATATACATATAATGATATCTTTTTTATTATAAGATATAGTTTAATTCTCACTGGAAACATTGGTGACCGACGGCTTGATTGATATAATGCAGTGATTTGATATTGGCAGCATTTCAACGCGTTACTTGCCGACCTGGTTCGCAATCCGGACCTTACGTGGCGAGAGGCCAAGAAGCAATTGAAAAAAGACCACCGTTACAGCCTCGCAGACGAGCTCACCAAAGACGACAAGGTATCAAATAGAATTTTGACAATTTGACAGCAATTTATGACGTCCGATTATCCAGAAATTATTAGTACATGGGACAATTTTTTAAGTCAACTTCTCATATAATGTATATGTTTGACTACTGCATTACAATTTGTTGATAACCATTTTTCAATATCCGAATGGTTTGACTTTTTCTAAGCCATACGGTATTTGGGCCTGATTCCAGCAGGCCTTAACGTTTTTAAGATTATCAATTTATCTGATGATGGTGGTTTAATATCCAAATCGGTATCACCTTTAGACCTTGCAATTCCTTTGCGAACTCACCCATCCATCGCTACTTTAGCTCGACAGTCCGTAGCGTTATTTCTTCTACGGATTTCCAACATTCTTGAGACACAGAGTAGGTTTGGTTATAGACTTGCTCATGACACTTATCTGATAGTAACTATGTAATAAAATGGTTGCCTGGAAGAGGTCGCCGTCTTAGCGATAAGGCCACCAATTGTGCAATGTTCTTCTTTTCAATGTTATTTATGTTTTGTTTCTTTTAGGTGAAGTAGAAACAGTGATGTTTATTTATTATTGTACAAAAAAGAATATTTTTATTTGTAAATAAAGGCACAGTACTGATAGACGCGCTTAAATCTAGACCCCTTTCCGATTTGCAAACGTCATCAATTCGATCATGTCTAACTAGCAATGTTCGAAGCAGGTTCCCACGCATAGATAGAAATTTGTAAAATATAAATATCTCATATAGAAAATTGATCTTAACTCTTCCAGAACTAAAACAACACCAACGAATGCATTTGTTAAGCTACTATATTCGTCGAGAATATTAATATACTAATATATTATAATTAATTAATTGGTAAACAACAAAGAGTATTATTAACCTATGCGTTTATAGTGTAAGAACGGCCGCACAAAGTAATACAACCTACTTTACAACTTCATATATATATTTATTACTAACAATATTACCACTTTACAATTCACTTTCGTCTTCACTGTAACACTTTACAAAACGTACAGTACCCACTCCACCAACTACCGTCCCTTTTATAATCTATAATATTAGTCAACAATCAAACAAAAATACAATTATTAATTAAAACATTTGTCCTAAAAATTCTTATAAAATTATTGAACCTTACACTAGGAACGTCTATTCAGTCAACACATCAGCACATTAGCCAGTAAGCGGAGGGACAAATTGCGCGCTCTGCTCGCTGAGCTAGGAGTAAGCTGCACCGCGCACTGGCGCGACGTCAAAAAACAGCTGACCGAGCAGGCTAACGCACCCACGTACAGAAGTGCACCGCAGGTATATATATACTGTTATATACGGTTCAGAAGTGAGTATTAATGAATCCTCAATCTATAATTCAACTTATACTTCCTTGCAATTAATACAATAATCTAAAACACCCGTTACATCACACAAGATATGCCTCTTTGCTATCCCCATGGAAACCACTATTTGTTGTTAAGCAGTGCGTCGAAAACGCCATCGGCTGTGTTCGTAGGACGCTCGGTAGCAGTGTACTCTATAATTATTGGTTTCTGGCGTCGCGACGGGTTCGTTATTTCTCGGCTTGCACTCGCCGATATGCAATACGCACGATAGCGGCGATTTCTTGTAATTGCCCTTTACAATACATATATACTAACAACGTACATAATTGGGTAGAATCAGTTCAAACTTGCATATAAGCCACACAAACGAAACTGCAAATAGTCAAAACAGGGTTACACATAGATGTAACTGGAAGTATTCGATACGTTCGCAAAGGACGCACACATAAACTGGCATACATAAACAATTTGTCGATTCTTTGAAGCTGGGTTCATTTATATTATGGGTGTATATAATAGACAAAGTAGGAACCGACATAAGCTTGCGGTTTCTGCTTCGCGCCTTGCAAAAGTACGTACGTACATAGCTGTGATAGCCCAGAGGTGAGACCGTGCGACTCTTTCGAGGGGAACACGAGTTCGAACCCGGGCGGGCACCAATGAGTTTTTGTATTAAAACTCATGTGTCTAATTTATAATTGCAATTTATCACACGCTTTTCGGTGAGGGAAAACATCGTGAGGAAACCTGCATATCTCAATTGAACGGATGACAGAACATAACGATGTATGGAGTAAATAAAAAAAACACTTACTTGTATAGTCTATTTATTTGTTTTTAACACATAAAAACTTATAACTGACTTAAATTTAAAGTATAGCTATTGTGAAAATTTACAGATTTATTTTTTATATATTTACATTGTCCGAATTATAAGATTTATAGAATAGAGGCTGAGATATATTTCGAGAAGCCAATATGACTATTATCATTTCACGAGTCATAACATTGCTAACATTTTTCTGCCCTTAACATTTCTGTTAAGAATTCTAGGCATATGTGTCCGCGTTGGAGCAGCGTGGAAGGTCTTAGCTCCAATCCTTCACTCCAAAACTGAGAGAGAAGGCCTATGCCCAGCAGTGGGATAGTAACAAGCCGTTACTTTACTTTTAATACTAAGCGTGCTATATCTATGGTATCAGATGGAACGCGAATTCCGCGACTATCAGCGCGATAAGCAAAGCGCAGCGAAGACTGCGATGCGGCAGCTTCTATTAGAGACGAGGGCTATCACGCACCGCTCTATGGGCGCCGTGAGAGACAGCCCGACCGCGCTGCAGAGCATACAGGACACGCTGAAGCATGACGCCAGGTACCATTTGCACTATGTTTTAACTTACGTTACTTTGCGGAATTCCATAGTAGAGATCTTTCATTCTAAATGTGCACGCCCCTCCAATGTCTTTACTCACACACAGAAAACTTATGTACAGACGAAATACACGCAAACTTGTTATTCTGATTGGTTACTCAGTTGCCGGACAGACACAAACGTAGGAGCACGCATTGATTATTGCCAAAAGTACAGTTAGCATGTCATAAAAAAAGACGATAAATATTTTTTATTTTTTATTTTAAATAATAATTAGATAATTTTTTTCTTTAATAGAAAAATATGGAGAATTTTATAAAACTATGTGGCGAAAAAAAACGGGCAAAACTTAACATCTATCATTTTTTTTTTATCATTAAAATCTAATTGCTTTAATTAAGGAACGAATTGACATGATTGATAGAGATATGTGGGAAAATATTGAGCCTGAATCTGAAGATAGCGACGTGAGTGAATAGCGTTAAAATAGTAAATATTTATTGCGGTTTAATTTTTTCTTTTTTTTACTAATAAAATAAATGAACAGACTTCTGTACATAACGTTTTATTAATCATTCTAATAGTTGCATAATAAATATATGATATGATCTTTATTAAATTAAGTTGGCAAGCTAGCTCTTGATTGCGAATTCACCTGATGGATGCCGATGTAGTTTAAGTTTCTTGAAAGGGTTTGGAGATTAAACGTGTAACCATTCAAAGTTTTTACACGACATCGTACCTGAATGCTAAACCGCTTGGTGGTACGTCTTTGTTAGAATAGTACGTCGGAAGTATCTATCCAGTCAAGACCAGGGATAAATTTAAGAAATATACTAATATGTTTTTTCTAGGATTCGAATGCGGAACTTCCCGTTTACAATCCACAGCGCTTATTATTACTCCAGGGAAACGTTAAAAACTTACTTTTTATTCTAAAGAATTTTCAACATAAATTTGATTATAAATATTATATAATATTAATTTTATTTTTTTGCAAACGTTACTTGTAACCCCTGTTACCGGATTGGTTGGTCTGCCAGTGCACAAATGATGGGAACGCGTGACAGAATAGACGTGTTGTCTCATACAAAGCGTGCATTCTCCGCCATATAAATGTTTGACTTATACCAGTCGAGCAATTAGTTGACCTTTAAGTGCGCGAATGAGTCGAGTCAACTTTGAAATTGCTGCGCGCACACATATAAAATAGTACAGTCAATATTTTCTCTCACACATTAAAATAATGTAATTTGGTGGAGGGGCGTGCACTTTTAGAATGAAAGATCTCTACAGAAGTTACGATATAATTATTATCTTCACAGCTGGATTCAAAGAGTGTGCATTAATGAGGTGCAGTCATCCGGAACGGCCTTAGTTATGGGTGTGCCTCAAGGATCAATCCTTGGTCCCTTTCTGTTTTTAGTTTATATGAATGATTTACCATATTTTATTCATAATATTTGTGATATTGTACTGTTTGCGGATAATACATCTTTAATTTTTAAAGTAAATAGAAATGACCATAGTATTGACGAAGTAAACAGTGGTTTATCGCAAGTAGCCCATTGGTTCAGGCTAAATATTTTTTTGGCCATGCCATTACAGCAGTTTAAAAACACTGTTAAAAAGAGGCTGATACAGAAAGCCTACTATACTGTTGAAGATTATTTAGATGATAAGGATGTGTGGATATAGGTGCACTTCTACCCTGTACAAGACAGTAATAAATAAATGTAACTAGTTTTAAGATTTATATTTTAAAAGAGTTTCTTGCTTTGGTTCTTCAACCGCCGAGTTTCTTGCTGATTCTTCTCGGTAGGAACAGCTTTCCGAACCAGCCGTAAAGTTGACGATTCAAAAGCACTTGTTTACAAGTTTACTTGAATAAAGAATAATTTGAATTATTTTACTATAATCCGCGTTTGTTAAGAGAATCTATGTAATGTGAAGTGAAGTTTTTTTTTAATTAAGTGAAACTGTACGCACGTTTGACATGGCGAGTAAGCTGTAGGTCAACCATGAAGTTTTAGAAAAGGATTCAATACAAAGTCAAAAATTAAACTCAACCGCTTTATTTTCGTACCATGAAGTTTGGATTGCATTGGGGTCGTAATGTTTGAAAAGGAATACGTTATATGATCCATAGATAAGTCTCTTTTACTCAAATGTTTTTAGGACGCATTCCAAACGTCAGCGACTTAAAGTGTGCGTCTTTATGACGTCATGGTTTGAAAAAAACAAAACAATTTAGTTCAAGTCTTCAATTGAGTCGCAATAAGAGTTTATGGTAGGTGTGCTGGTGTGGCGAACAAAAGTTGAGATAGACATATAAGTTAGTACCGCTAGAAAGAAAGAGAATGTTTGGTCATTGCAATTTGTCTGACTGATTTAATATAACTTTCTAATAGTTATTTGAATAACATAGAAAAATCAGACATTTAAAAATAAATTAAGTAATTTATTTTGTAGAGGTTAAAGCGTCTGACAAAAATTCAGGCCCGTGGAAAGCGTTTGACTTCTCTGATATGACATCAGAGTTATATTCTACAAAATATATATACAAATCAGTCTTTAAAATTTAAATTAAGTAACTCTGATTTCAAGTAACCTTTCGCACCTGGTACCACATACAAACATGCAGGTATTAAAAGTATATGAAGACTACTTAGATTCGAAAGATCTGTGCTTTAGAAAATAAATTGTCTTACGGCTCTAAGTCTATAGGTCTAAGTCTATAGCCAGTACATTAAAAATATACATATGTGCATAGATAGTTAGGGCTAAAGAAGTTTTGTTCAGTCGTGTGGTCTCTCGCTCGCTTTTAATTTATTATAGTAAATGAATTTTGTTTGAACTGTCCGGCAGGTACATAGCACTTGAGCACATTCCGGACGAGCGGCTGCAGATCATCAACTCGTACCTCGAGGAGTTGGAGAAGAAGGGCCCGCCGCCGCCGCCCACCGCCACTGAGCCCGCGCGCCGCTCCAAGCAGTGACATGTGCGTATATAGCACGTTTATTATTCACTAGGACTGGCCTGTTGGCGCCGTGGGTAGTGACCCTGCCTTCAGCTCCGCCGGTCGCGGGTTCGATTCCCGCCGGGGGCCAACGTTTTCTATAAAAAAATGTATTTAAGTATGTATTTAAAATTATATGTGAAGTATATTATTCACCAGTTGTCCGCAACCCATAACACAAGTATTAAGTTACCTAACTTTGGGAATGGACGACCGTGGGTGTAAGTGTCCCATATATTAGTTTAAAAAATCTTATAAGGCGATTTCATTTTCCTATAACGTCAGTTTGCTGTTTGTTGATATTAAGTTTTCCTATAAGGCGAGTTTGCGCGAAGTGTCTTTCCCAGGCATGGAACACTACACCTCAGGTGTCGTAAGGAGTCTGGGAAAGCAGCAAACGCTGAGTAGACATAACAGGCGGATTAGTCTTTAAAGTGTAGCCGATAACCAAACATTTGCATTTTGCAAGGTGCAAAAAAAGAGAAAGACAAATAGGCAGGCTCCCCTTCTCTAATATTATGTAATAACACTATGCAAGTTATCATATTCTTACTAATTATTTTTTTCTACAGACGGTGCCAGTCGTCAAGTCAGACGGCGACGTGGCTCCTTTAAATAACGTTTCTCTAGAAGTAAAATTGTGATAAATAAAATGGTGTTTACAGTGTATTCGACTTTTATTTCCCCATTTTACTTTTAATTTTAGGTATCTCCACTATCTATATATCAACCAAGCTATCTTTTGTAATGATTTAAGGTTCGAGCTCAAAATTTACTTTATTCAAATAGACTTCTGTCAGTTATTTTGAATTGTTAACTTTGCTGCTTTTTCTAAATATACTTAAGTAACCAATATAACTTTCTCAGTTGTTAGCGCCATCAGTTTATTGGTAACAACATTTAAAATGTTCGACGGAGAAGAAAGAAAGAGGACTGTCTAATGTTAGTTATGTACGTGGCGCCGCAAAACGATTAAGCGCGAGCACGATCATACTCGACTGTTCTCGCGAATATTCGTCTATGATCGCCTACATAGATAATAAATACACCACATAGGATATCGATTAGAAACTCCTTAATTTTAGTCCAGTAATGAAAGGAGACTGTTTAATCTGCAATGTCAGAAGTGTCACTGTCACGTTACCGTAATAAGCCACTAGATGGCACTGTTCTGCATTCTTATAAAATAGTAGTATTTATTAATAGTTTGGCGCTATACCTCTTCAATTTGAACGGACTTGACATCTCAAAATTCAGGTTCAAATCAAAGTGCAACGGCAGACTACTCTTCTAAAAAAAGGGGTAATTAATAAAAGATTAAAGCTAATGTTTAATCATTTTTAATTTTTACATATTTTTATGTATGTTAATTCCGGGAACACTAGAAATACTTTAAAAACATTTATAAATAAACAAACGTATACAAATAATAAAGGTTCATCAGTTTGTACATTTATATGTTGAAAACAACTAACTTTAATATGATAATAGAAAAAAGTCTACTGTATATGCACATTCCTCTAGTTATATTTGCTGTTCTGAAAAATAAGAGTTCTCATTAATTAACAACCACATAATGCATATTAACATCACATTTATTTGATAAATGTAGTACTTACGTGCAAAAAATCTCAGCAGATGAGATTTTTTGGCTAAAAATTTGAACAGCATATTAGACTTCCATTTTCGGTACTTTGATATCGAATACATGGGTCTCTGTTAGTTTATTCACAAGCCTTATTTCATGCTCCCCAACATCTTCATTGACGAATATTTTCAATGGTCACACTTAGCTATCTTAACATTAAAAAAATGAAAAAATTCAACTGGTCATTCCCACATAGGTCATACCCCTTTCTTTGCCCAGCATTAAAAGGATAAAATTTAAATTTCCGCAGTAAATCTTATAATAATACATATGTATCATATGATAATACGAACTATCTTGTGGATTCTTGTGTGATTATAGATGATCACACAATCAACGATCATCGTCGATAGTAACTAGTAAGAAGCAGGCATTAGTTTCGCTCACGCCTCGTACATGTAACATATAGCTGTCACCAATTTCAATTAAAAAAACTGTTTTCTACATTCCCGTATTAAACAAACAAATGCCCCTATTTGTAACAGAATTAAATTAATTCAAATAAAATAAAGAACATTCTATATTTATTATTTGGCAATGATAACACAAGTAGTTGTTAAATTAAACTAGTGCTTCTTGCTCCTAAAAACTGTAACAGATTCTAAAAGTCCAAATCATGCGCTGAGAGCTTGATGCGTCGAGTAGGCAGCTCCCAAAGCCTCACCGTACCGCTGTGGTCTCCAGCAACAATGCGGAATGACCTGCACACATTGTTTAGTTTAAATGCATTAAAATAGTTGATACTACTATAATTTGTATGCTACATGTTTAGGGTTACCATCTGTCGATATATCGAGACTGGCAACATTATTGAGTTCTGCCGAAACAAATACTTAGTGTTTTGGGAAAACGGAAAGTAGGCTAATTTGGGGCAGCTAAGCTAGAACTGATATTTTTATTATATATACATCAAAATCTTTACGTTAAATTAACTTTCATTCATTTTTCATCTATAAAAGGGCGTCTCAATAGCCCGCAGGCTATTGCGGTGCAGGCTCCGAAGGAAACCTTGCTCCTTCGGGCTTAACCGGTATATATCCAGGAACTTATGGACTAAAAACACATTATTATGGACTCTCACCCGCTCTGACTGACGGCAACACAGGTGACCTTCCCTCCGGCCAGGCCGCTGACAGGCACCGTGCGACCACTGCTGACATTGTAAACCCTCAGCGATTGCTCGCCGCCCGCCAACCCGAGCAACACGCACGGCGCACACATCCACGCCATGCACGATAGCGGCGCGTCCAAGCACACCACCTGTTTGTGGTACATGGTACATATTAACTCAAACACAATATATGTATATACAAAACAAAATAGAGATAAGACCACTCTGCACCCTTGTCATGCTTTTGTATCTGGTCGCCGTATGCCGCGCCAGCAAAGCCAAAGCAAGCCACAACAGTTGAGCCCTAACCTTTCTGATTTCAATACACTTTGTGCAGAGGCTCTTAGTGTATAATAAAAAAAAAATTTTTTTTACTATTATCGAGTACATCCAGAGTGGTAGTATGTACTTTATTGAAGTTACGACCTAGCCATAAGGCTAATAAGCGACTTTATATTAACCTAAACTTATAAATTAACTTGTCTAAGAACAGGTCCATTGACTTATCTTAGTCTTGTGTTCCTTTATCTATAATTTTATTTAATTTATAATATTAATACGAATGAAAATTAATCAGGGCGTCATGGACTCAATTAATGGATGCCGACTCTAGATATTACTAGCAATATATATGTTCTTTATCTATTTATTTTGAAATACAGATAAGAATCTATCACGCTTACATCTCCATCACGATTATAGGAAATTATTACGTAAATTATTATTACCTTCAATGGAGCTCCTTGATTAATGTCGTACACCCTCAACTCCGAGTCGATAGAAATGGAGACAAACAGCTGAGGCCGCTGGAGGCTAAATGAAACGTCTAGTACGCAGGTAGCATGACCTTCAAGAAGATCGTATACTGGATCCACGAGGTCTCCTACTTCCAGCGGTTTAATCTTGCAAAGAAACAGTTTCCCAGTGTTCGTTCCGACCACGAACACGTCCTCTGGTGTTTTGTCTTCCACGGGTCGAAGAGGGGAGCTCTTTATGAAGTCGAAGCAAGTCAGCTCTGGTTTTAGATTTTGAGTACCGCTGATGCTGTAACTAATGACATTTTCAAATACCTTTAGATTCACATTAACTTGCCACACATTCAATGTTCCATCTGATCCCGCTGAGAATAGAATCTGTGAAAAATAGAGTTATTTCCTCTTAAAGTACAAAGCATTTTTATAGTAAAAAATAAAAAAATCACTTGGGATAACAATTTTGGAGACTTAGTTCTTTTATCATGGGTTAACTTTGGTTAAGTCGACCAAAATATCTCTACTCCGTCTGAAATGACCAAAGTAGCTATGCTTTGGTAGCGTATGATACTATGATCGACAGATTTTTACATTTCGAATTGTGACCTGGGGGTCCATCTGGACCCACTTTGGGAGAATAGGCTCTTTGATAGTAAATCATTACCTGATCCGAGGCTCCCCTGCGTTTCCCCTTATTATTAATCTGCATTAGTAGAAAGGTGTTGGCGAGCGGCGCGTCCGCCCACAGCAGGACAGTAACCCGTCGTGATCCGTGACAGTCCGACGGAGAAGTGAGCTGAGTGCCCTCGTCAAGACACCCATTGCTTAGGTTACAAAGGACCACTTCACCTGAACTTGTACCTATTACGAATCTATTATGAAAATCACAAAATACCAGTACCCAGACATTGAAATTCTTGACAAGTGACAGATAATTCTGTGAAAGGTGTTAAAGACCACTGATAATAGACTAGAAAGGTTTTTTATTCATATTTGAATCAACAGGCTTGAACTTTAAACTTATTGCTAATTTTGAATAGTGGCACTACAATAAATTATTTAGTAAAATAACTTTTTTATTTCGGCACGATGCACCGATATACATTTTTTTTTTTCGAATTGACTGTATGCTGTTAGCCCTAATGGCTTTTACAGCGTCACCGGGCGGGACGGACGAGCGCAGAAGCATCGCCGAGGCACCGATATACACCTATGATTAGGTTAGTAATCCTAACAAACTGCGATGCCTTGCACCTTTAATCCTTAATACAATAAAAAACTACGAACTAACCATAAGCTAATAAAGCTGCCACAGTTGGGTGATACTTTAAAACGGTTACACAGTTCTTTTCTGACACGTCTATGGTGTGGATGAACCTGTCTTCGCTGCATTTCAAAGTGAAAACTTTGATGACACCTGCATTCTGGCACCAAGTTTCGTGCTGCATCTGACCTATGGATACGGCGAGCGAATTCCCAGCGCTGCTCCATGTCACCCCAAGGACTGAGGACTCGTGATCACCGGAACCGTCCTTCAACTTAATCTCCTGTAGTAACCTAGCCGTGATCACCTCCTCTTCATCAGAATCCGAGGAGTCAACCAGTTCTCTATCATTCTGGTCAAGTTGTTCCAGGATACCTGGAACAACTCTTCGTAGAAATTCATTCAAGCCAGCCGAGGGGTATTCTTTTAGTACATTATTCTCCGCGTTGAGATCATCCGGCTGAACCATGCAGCTCATATTTCTGGATATATTCGCTTGGGAACCGACACCGGCTTCCCCGTACTCCGTAGTTTGGGAAGAGCTGCTAGTGATTGGTTTCGAATCTTGGGTAACGCAGTCGAAACCCACAACATCGCTGTCATATCCACTCAGGGTGGACATTTTATATGCGTTTGTCGCTCTATTTATTATAATTAGCGTGTTTAACTCCCTATACGACACAACTTAGGCGTAAAACTATTTTTTTGAAGTTCGACGTTATTTTGTTTTATTACCGGTTGTCATGGTGATAATTGTTTGGAATGATGCCATGTTTTGAAGAAAAGAGTTTATCTATTTAAATGTATTTTTGTCTTATTAATATGTGATTATTATATATTGAGTTATAATATGTGCAATAATTACATATTATAACTCAATAGTTATAATATGTACAATAATTACATATTATAACTCAATAACAAAAACACAAATTTTAAAACACCTCAACAAACCTCGTCGAGCTCTGACGGTCTCGCCAATATGGAACGACGAGAAATTTTTTTTTAATTAATTTATACATAATAGCTCACTAATACTTTTACAATTTATAATTTACTGCAGGCTAAGCACATAAAAATTATTGTTATAAGGTTTATATATTTCGGGGCTAAGTATGTAAAGTTACAATCGCAATGAGTTTAGAGTGCAATGTCGTCTTCTAAAAGGGAAGGTCATGTAATTATTTACGTGACCTTTCGGCATTAGTCAGCATTGATTTTAAGTTTAATTGAAAGGAAATTTAGCAATTATTAAGTTTAATGCCAGAAATTAAATGTGTAATTCATATTTTATACGTTGCTCACAATAAATTAATTTTTTTACACTAATTAAATTGCATTTAAGCTACGCGGAGTATGTATAAATACTAAACCTAATTAAATAAAACACCGAAAAGATCACATATCAACGTATAATATATTTTTTCATATTACAATCAATATTAACATTATATTTATGTGACAAACATTGGTGCCATATTTATATTTTACAGCAAGTGAATTTTATATCATTATGTATTACTGATTTAATTATAACTATACAAATTAACTTTATTGTATATTATTATAGAAATATAAAAACAAATTTTAAAAATAGCATTTACAAATAGCAGCCTCGTTTGTATGTACCGGTCTCTTTTTGGCTACCATTTGTTAAAGGATAGTAAAAATCACAAAAAGTAAATACTTGCAAAAAGTTAATAAAAATTATATTGAAATCATTACAAGACATACATATAACTATTTGCTGGCGTTCTTCGATAGCTTATTTTTAGAAATAATAAAGGGTTGTGCGCTTCTTGCAAGCGGTAGCGACTTTAAAATTGGGATTGCCTAATGCTAGGGGATATATTAAAAAAAAAGAAAGAAAATGAGTGTAGGTGTATTAAAAATTGAATTATTATATTAAAACGAAGAGAATGATCACGCCATGAAATTGAAAATTGTTTTTAATGTGATGTTATATTGATCAGATATACTGCGAAGTCGAACAGCAATATAAAGGTTCGAATCGTATCCTAACTCAATGGCAGCAAAATGTTACTCTATGCTTGACCAACTTCGGACCCGTAACCGTTAATGGCAAACATTTTATATAATATCTCTATATATATCGATTTAAGTACAAATAGAACAAAGCTTATATGAAGAATGTTCTATGTTAGTGCGTAAAGTTCAAATCATAAATTTTAACATATACTTAATGTTTTTAGATTATGATGAGACATATATAACATCTCGTTTATAATTTCGAGACTTTAAATGTAATTGTAAATTGTGAAAACTATTCTATATGTTAATTAAGTGTAAGACTAACTTTAACCCAGCCTTGAGCTTGTGATAACTGAGTGGAGGTCACAGCACTACTAAGAGGAACATCGTAGATGTTTGATTCTAGAGAACTAGCGCCAGTTGTAAAAAAATATCCTTAAGTTATGTTGAATGAATAGAAAACTTAATAAAAAAATAATATAAACTAATAATCGTATACCTTGCTTAATGTCTATTTATAATATATCGTTATTTGAAGTATTTAATTATTGAATAGCAAAAAAATTAATCACAACACAAATAACATGTCTATTATATCTGCCTTATATTATTATGTGATAGTGTTTGTTAAATATTTTATTATAAATTTAGTGTGATAAGAATGGAAAAAATATTTTTGCTTATTGCACGGTTTTAATGTTTAAATCTTATATTAATATAAACATTTTTAAGAAAACTATTTTTTATATTTAAATAAATTTATGATTGTAATAACTAAATTAACGGTGTTGTACTTGTGTTATAACTTATCAATAAATATTTGTAATTTGTGATTCACAAATAACTTTTCATAAAATTTTGATATTAATCGACCATTTATATACTATATAGATACAAACAGTCTTAGCCTAAATATACTGCAACCCTATTATTCATAAAAAATGTTAACATTTTTTAAAATTCCGGTATCAAGAGTTAGTAAGTGAAAAAAAGTACGTGGACCCGATTTCAATTAAAAATATTTATGTTACATGTCTTACTTACGAAATAACAGACATAACTACTTGGCACTGCCTGTTAAACACACATGTGTCAATAATGAGAATAAAAGAAGATGCAACCAGCCCAGAGTGGAAAGGGGAAGAAATGAATCATCACTTCAAAGGCTAAGTGCCCTATGTACTCGCTGGTAAGATGGAAGACACTACGTAAGGAGAAAATTAAGAAATATGCCATTTCGATTGTGTTGATCTCGCAAACAACATAGTGCGCTTGCGCACTCCTAAACACATAACTCGCAAAACACCTCTTTTCTGTGTCCCTTCCACTAAATCAATGTATGCAGGAAACTCGATAGTATGTCGACTGCTAAGAAACTATAATCTTAATTATACCCAGGTTGATATATTTAGTAATTCAAAGGAATGTTTTAAGAAAAAAATTCTGGTACTATTCAGAATATGTAAAACTATTTAATGTATGTAACTATGTAAAATATATATACAAATTGAAGCATTTTCATGCATAGCATAAACATGCACTCAACCATGCGCACACATTTCTCCACACATGCAACACATTTACAAACATGCAACACATTGACACACACACACACACACACACACACACACTTCTCTGGCGTCCTTATTATATTGATAATATTGTTACCAAAATTAAAATCCGTAATTGGCTGTAAGTTAAACTAAGTAATATTTTGTAAATTAATATAAGAGCTGTGGATTTTGTTAAAGTAAATAAATAAATAAATAAATAAATTGTATAAGCAACGGGTAAAGAAGGTGACACTGTCGGGACAGCAGTAAAACCATTGTCCCAACATAGGGAAGTAGGTGGAATAGTCCGAAATAGGAGCTAACCTTGTCTTCTACCGACAGGCGTCTCTGAGATTAGATAGATAGATACTAACGAAGTGCTTTGCGCTTTAGGATGCGCTTCAAATAGGATTTTAATAGTACATACAGGCCATGATGTTATGTTTTCATATAAACATTTTCTACTCTACTCTTTGGTTTATATTTTGTAATCTTACACATTATTTTTCTGTCTGAGACATATTTTATTTGATAAATACATGATCAATAATAATAAATATATATGGGACAATTACACGGTCCTCCGTCCTTGCTACCTGCGCAAACGGGCTAGTTAATTCAGATTTTAGACGCAATTTCGTTTTATTCTTTATGAAAATAAATTTAATCAAATATATTAATTTTATAACCACTGTCTTTAAAGAAAATGAATGAATGAGCTTTAACTATAAACTTTTTCCAGTTTTAAATTGGTATTTCATCGTAATCCCTTGAACCAATTCGACTCAATGTTTTTTAATGTATTTTATGAATAATCAGGTCACAGTTAAATTGAAATAAAAGTTAAATACAATTCGTACAATATCACACCGTGTACATTATGTGTATTAGCGATATAGCTTTCATATAAATAACAGTAATATACTATAATGCGGTTTATAAGGCATGTGGTGCTCAATCCATCCAATCGTCACCTCCAAAATCGACACTCTCCGAAAACGAAGAAACTTGTACCTTGAACAGAGATTATGAAAAATTTCAGTTAAACTATGGACAGTATAAAATAAATTATGAACCATAGACAACTTAAATGTGTCCTCTTAATAAATTTGTTTTAATAATTTTAATACAATTAAAAGTTATGAATTATTTTGTTATCTATGTTGAATAAATACTTAAGAAACTTATTTTATATATAATTAACATTGTACCTAAATCCATTTCATTGCCAAGAAGTCCCATTTCTGAGGCAATTGCAAATATCCTTGAATATCTATCTACTTTGTTTATTATATAGGTTACAACAATATCATGGATTTAAAACTTTATTTTTAAGATATTATAAGACACCTTTAGAAATTGATTAATGAACGATATTAAATAAGTTATAAATCTATTAAATAAAAAATATAAAGAAACATATAAGATTCAAATCAACTATATAATATTAATATGCTGTACAAAAGGTAGTAAAAATTTTGTATAGTGTTTTTAAGATCGCCATTTTAAAATAAACGTTAAGTTTAAGTGTATTCATAGTCCTAGGTATTTAGGCTAGTGAGAAAAAATAAAGAACGCACGCGCCCTTGTCGTACAGCCTACCAAATTTATTAACTATAATTAACCAAGCTTGTTTCGGTTGATTCCTCAGTTTTAAAGTATTAAATTTGTACAAATATTCATTTTTTAAATGCAATATTTGAATACGTCGAATTATGTTAATGCTTTATTTTTTTTTCGAATTGTCTAATGCTGTTAGCCCCAACAGACTTTACGTTTTACTACTAGTTACTACATCTTGCAGTTTTGACAGCTAGCGCCAGCCGCTAGCATGGCCGCCCGTATTTTTTATAGTCGCCTTTATTGTTTTGGGTGTAACCAGCAACAAATATTTTGGAATGGCTAAGAGTATATTAGTGACTGATACAGTAAAGATGTATAAATTACCAACCTCCTCTGAGGGGCTGTCGCGGCTGAAGCCTCCGCCTAAAGCGTAGCCCGCTAGGCCGCCGGCTGCCAGCGCCCCTACACCTAACCCAACGGCGGCCCCGGTACCGAGCCCGCGACGCTGTTCACCCTGCACGTATTGGGTGCTATACCCTTGCTGTGGCTGCAGGAAATTTTAACTTATTTTATTTATCTATTTCTCTATTATAAAACACTATAAAGGTGGATACATCTCAAGTGATGCACTTTTATCGTTCTTAATCTTTGCACATTACAAATCATCGTTTGGAACTACAATTATTTATCTTCGAATTAATGCGTAGAATGTGATCGATAGTAATATTATAAATTCAATACTAAATTTATCTATCTGTTACGTTTTTAATGCTAATTTGCTGGAACAATATTGCTAAAATTTAGTAGATACAATTGAAGTTTATATTACCGGGTTGACATAGAGGTTCAAAAGTGATGTAATTTTCTATGGGCAGTAAAAAATATAATAAACAAATATTATAGATCAAAGTCCTTTTTTCATCCTATTTAAGACGGGTTTTGATTTAAACTGCAACATTGACATTTACTTACCACTCCGCTGGTAAAACCTGTAACAATAAAAAATATATGAGCCTAATATTTGATGTTTCGTTCGTATTTCTAGCGATAATTTTTGTTAGTATTTGAAATTTTCATAGGATATCCAAAGGGATTATATCTTTATGTATTTTTTTTTTGACAATTTTATATATAAGATTGTTAAGAAAGAACAATATCTTCAAATAATTACCATGATCAATAAATAGATTCTTTCAATGAACTGACTTTGGATTCCATCTTGATATTTCCACTATACTGTCCTATATAGCTGTCGGTAGATATCGGAAAAAGTATTTAGATCAGCTACGGTTATATCGGTTGAAGTAGAACGGACAACATTCATAATATCCGCTATGATGTCTGGAGATCGCTGGTGATTCTTATTTTGAATAAATAGCCACTACAATTATTTTAATGATATAGTTTAAAGAAACTAGGTAATCTGCGCTCGATAGAAAAATATTCGACGATAACTCAGTAGGAGATTAAGTTGGTATGGACATGTAATGGCGTGGGATCAAAATCATGTAACCAAATGTGTTTTAAATAGGAATGTAGATGAATATAGTATAACTAGAGTGCGGATAAAAAAAGATAGATGGATTGTGTGAAGTATGATATGCATAAAAAAGAGTAACGCTAGATCTGAGATCTATATAAAGGATGGAAGATGAAAACATATTGTTCCGAGCGAACTTAGAGTGGGATAAAGGTAAAAGAATGGCGATATGCCCATTTAGTTCAGTACTTACATCGACAAGCATCGGCAGATGCATGGGCATGTGTATACGACTAACTTCAGATAAATTTTTAATAATTGTTAGGACCATAACTATGGTCGTAAAGATTTCGTTAAATTACTTGATGACGACAACACATAACCAATAATCATGTCATTAGAAAAATCAGTATTCGTTGGAGCTTCTAAAAACAAGATATAATAAAGATAAGATGGGAATTCTGAAATGAAAGAACTGTTGTAAAATACAAGTTTAATAAACATCACAAAGAATAATACAGAGGCGTAATAGTAACGGGAAAAAAGCAATAGTCAACATTAAATAGCACAAACATAGCTATATACTATTAATATGAAAACCTAAACCTAAAATTGCTACAAGAAATGTTTGTATAAAGAAATTCAATTCAAGATCTTCAAAAAGATTTTGTAAACATTTAAATTTATCTTCCTTCCATTTAAATTTATCTTTTCTTACATACGCAGTGGTGTAGCTAGGTAACGAAAGGCCTTGGGGTAAAAATAAATTAGCGCCCCAAAGAAACCATTTAAAATGGTATGTTTCAGGTATTTGTATTAAGGAACCAAACTAAGTATCTCAATGGTAAGTTTTTATCTTGCTTCATTGTAAAGCATTAAAAAAAACAATTTGATCATTAACGTCATGTTCCTGGAATCGGGTTAATTTATATTCGGAATGGAGGAGAAATTTTCACTAGTTCAATTAATAGTTCGTAAGTCTGAGTTCAAGGGGCCCCCTAGGCTTGGGGGCCAGGGGCACTCCCCCGGCTTGCCCTCCGATAGCTACGCCACTGTATATACGCTACACCATGTTCAGAGGAATCCTATTAAAAATGCTGTGAGACATTTTCAAATTCCGAGCATATTATGTAATGCAAAATGATGAAAGTTTTTTCCCGCAATTAAAATAGCTAAAATATCGAAATAAAACTACCTCGTGTTGTATTAATAGTTACGAGAATAACATTTACTTACTTATTCTAATGAATTAAACAATATACGTGAAATGCTTCGAGAATAAACTTTGTTTGCAACTTGTTATTCTAAAGTAGAAAAAAAAAACAAAATTTTTAAATCTCTGTTTGCATGTATGATTAAGAAAGAAATAAAAGATTAAACAAACATCTAGAATTTTAGAAAATTAGTCGTGTATTTACCTAAAGTAGTACTAAATCGTTTAAAAAAAAAAGTTTATCAGAGGAGAGGACACAATTTTTTCGCAATACAAACATAACAAGACTCGAACACGTTATTCCAATCACTTGGATCCCAAATTGTCCTAGCTTTAAGCTAAGTGATTAGATAAAAGATAAAAATCTTCTACTTTAAAGACTGACAATTTTTTTATTTATCTATCTAGAGCATATATCGTACTCGAAATGGTTCAGAGAGCAACCTGATATATTAGTTTCGGAATTTGGTATCCTATTTTTTTAACTATGTCGGTAACAAGGTTAAGCAGTCTTGCCATGTTTGAAATTTTACACGATTTTTCATAATAGTTTACTACCCAACATTAATTCTTGATCATAACAAAAAACGCAAATGTGTAGAAAAATCATCTACTCTTTTATTTAGAAGACTTATTTAGCATATTTTAGAACCTTTTAAAAAAGTAATAAAATATGCAAAATGTCCAAACCTATTGTATAAAAGATAGCAGCCAAAACCTGTTTAAGCACGTTTAACTATCGCAGGTTTATATATTTTATTCCTATGTAGTTTTTTTTATACATATTCTTAATACTAAATAATTCATAAGAAAAACTTTTCACAAAAAAATTAAAACAAAACTTTGAACAATTCGAAAGGCAAAAAAAAGGAAAAACGAAAAATAATAAAATAAATCTTTGATTCTTCTCTTCGAGATTTCACAAGGCACCTGAAATTAATAAAAAATGTCTTTATTATGATATGATTATATATACTATTATTCCGCTTATACCTTTAGCATAAGGCGAAACTTGTGGTAATTTATTTCTTTAGCCTAATTATTTTAGAGCTAGCAAGGTCCCGTATAAACGACTTTATTAGCCATTAGGCCAATAAGGCCCTCGATATCTCACAAAATTTCAACTCCCATTTTCAATTTTGCAAAAAAAGGAATGGATATCTAGTTTGGCGGTTAAACCGTCTCACGTTACCGAAGAACCAGCTTTATATTAACAAGTTTTGGATTTTTTTTAATATTTAAAATTACTCTTTTGAATTAAAAACAGAGAGTGAATTAATATTTTACCTAAAGGCACAAATCCAGGAAATTATCACTTGTTCGGAACATTACATTGCTGTTGAAATATATATATATAGATATAAATTAGCCAAATCCTTTAATCCATTCACATCTTACACTCCGTCGTCATATATAGTGATCAACAACAAATAAAAAAATATACAAAAATACCTACTTTTCGTAACTTGCTTACAGATCCACCATTCAACAAAGCTCTCAGTAAAAGCCTGCAAAAAAGATAAAAAATATTATACCAAGTTTAAATAAACAAAAACAAAACCTGGTCCCCAATAAATGAAAAAAAAGCACATGCATTCACCACTATATAAACAATAGAAACCAAACCAGTACAACAAAATCACAGCCAAATCCATTAAGAAAATGTTATTTGTGTTAGTAATTTTATCCATGATATCCATTTGAGACGGTTATCTAGGTTTTCCAAAAATAATGAATTGAAAATTCTTACAAATTTTGAATAACAGCTTATTTTACTAATCCATATTTTAGACGTCACAAGCTGTCTCACTGACTATCTCCTGGTGATGCTTCGAATGTGGGGCGAAATGATTATTGAGTTTGTGGTAGTGACCGTGTGTAGTGCTTGTGTATTGTAATGGCGGTGGCGAAGGTTTGTGCATGTATTTTTACGAACCCTGCATTTATCGGGTATAAAAACGAACAGTCCACTCCATATTTGGCATTATATATGTGAATATTTTCTATTTACTTCGCAGATAATAGCACAATAATTTTATTATTTCTTCTGCACAAGAGATGTGTCCAAACGACGTACATCACAATAAGCTGATAGCGAGAAGCATAAGAATCTGTCCTTAACATGTGATATGGTGAAGTGACAAGGTATACGAGCGTCTTCGCGGTATTATTGAGGTACAACTGCATTTGCAATCAGCTCTACAGAATTCTCCCCTTATTCTCATCACCCATGACAAAGTTGACACGTTCGTCCTGATTTTCTTTTGAGGCACCAGCACTTCCTTTTGAAGGCCGAAGGCAGCCGTGACCAGTGGCTGTTCGCATGAATCGGCTAAGTAATAAGCTTCATATTGAATATATAAAATACCCTCAGTATCAAACCAAAATTTTGTGAATCGATATAGGTTGGGTTTCTAAGACATCGAAATGGCAACCCTTTTGTGCTAAATAAATAGATTTGTAGAAGAATAGTAGTTGAAAGCCGTGTGGTATCAGGCAGAATAGAATAGACCACCCTCCGTTTTTACCGAGGTGTCATAAGAGGCAACTAAGGTATGTGCCGTGTGGTATCCGGCTGCATAGAATAGACCACCCTCATTTCTTATGGAGGTGTCGTAAAAGGCGACTAAGGTAAGTTGACGTCAGTCAGGCGGCCGGTCGTAAAATACGTAGCCTAATCATGTGACAACGTGTTTGTAACATGTTGTTCCGACCCCACTTAGAGTGGGATATGGGCGGGAGAATGATGAGTAGTTGACATGACTTAACGTGTTGCTAAGTTTTAAGGAAAGTAGCTTAAAACAATGTTGAGATCATAAAAGTAAGGACGACATGAAGGCAATATTTCTGTGAAACATTAGTTTCGCCTGACTAATAAATCAGGTTAGAGGGAACTGTTATAAACAAATTACTTTTTACGAATTTTAATTTCAGAGTTTTAATAGTCCAGTCTTAATGTTATTTTTTTGTTTTCAGTATTCTCTAATGTTTATAATTATATAATTGGTACTATAATTCTTCTATAATTACTTACTTCTATAATTTAAACTTTATGGGATATATGTTGAATGATTTATCATGTAATGCTGTTAAAGATCCGAATAAATAAATAAATAAATAATAAAATAAATAAATAATAATAAATGTACATGGAAATTGTGAAACTTCTTCAGTATCAGTAAACACCGAATCTTCTAGCAAGACAATTGACATTGCTTAATTCTCCTCTATCTTATATTTTGTACAACAAAGATAACACGAATTTTATTTTTATGTACTTTTACCTTAATTACCTTAACAAGGGTCTTTATTCAACTGCGATCTTTTTAAATAAACCAAGGCTTTTTCTTAATCTAACAGGACGACAATTTCAAAATTATATAAATACAATTTCTATGAATTCCACCATCTTTACTTCAATAGACATGTAACAATGCGGTGTAAAACCCAAGCGTGTATGAAGTAAAAGTAAAAAATACCACAATAGAAACATATGTATATATACAATATAGAATACTCACCCATTTTAACTTTCATAAATAACTAAGAGATATTAACTAAAATTCAATATAACCAACTTTAAAATATGACTTTATGTTTTTGTCACTTGTTTGCCGCTTGTCCATCCAAAGTATTTTACAATTATAATTCGCACATAACACTTAATATTAATATTTGTTCCATAACTATTAGTTGAACTGATAATATACTAATTCTGTTCAAATTTTCTACATCAATGTATAATTTATACAGTATAGCACGGCTTTATTTATCATAATTATTGTACGTTTTAGGGTAGCGTTTTTGACCACCATAGAATTAACATATCCATGTAGCAATATATATACGACATACACTTTCCACATGTCTACAGAATTGTTGCAATTGAGAAGGACAAACTTAATTATTGCTACTGATGTCTCATATAATATTAATTTCATATGGAAGATGGACTAGCTCTTATAGGCATAACATACTCCGTATTAAGTATCATTCAGTATCACTACATCACAAGACACGCATTTCCAGGGATCGGGGATTTAAAAGAGTGTAAGACCGAAATTCACCTTCGACGTTAAGATATACGTAACCCTGCTTAGCAACAGGTGTTCCAATTCTGTGTTCCGATCACCGCTGTTCGAACCTTCAAACCGTGTCTAATTCTTAAACATTAACCGTAGACATTTAATTTCTCATGCAGTTATCAAAAGCTTCGGCCCAAAAAATTAATAAAGCCCATGCTGTATTTACAATTCGAACTCCAATTCAAAAACCATCAATGTATACGCTTAATTACATAGCTATATCTAAAGTTAGTTGATTAAAAAAGTTGTTAATGACAACGATATAAATATGGAATAATATGGGTTCTAAGAGCATACCTTGAGGTGCACCATAGCCTGGTGCCCCGTAAGCCGGCGGGGCACCGTACGTAGCGTATGCAGGAGCTTCAGACTGAAAAAAATTGATAATTTGAAAATATACGACATTGATATTGACCATTTAACGGGGGTTCGGTTGTCCGAAATTGAAGAAATAGTTTCGGAACTCCGAAATGAAAGTGAGGTCGAAGTAACTTTAAACTTATAAGCAAGACTAGTTATAACAGACATTGCCGAAACCATGAAAACACTATTTTTCACTTGTGAATCAATGAGTAGATTATATATATTTATATACTAGTATATATAATATTTTTATTTTGTATATATATTTATTATATGTATATATACATATGCAAAATGTTATTAATATTATGTCTACATTATTTGTACCTATACCACATTCCAATATGTTTACCGACACTCTTAGGGTTGCTGGAAGAGATCGCTTATAGCGATAAGCTTTCCTTTGTACACATTGTTTTTGTTTTAAAATGTATTGGTTAACTTGTGGTACATAAATAAGTAAATAATTTAAAAAATAAACATGTATGAAAACGTTTGCCCTTGCGTACAAAGACTTCATTCATTTACACACGTGTTTGCCAAGAATAATATAGACTTACTTACTATAATATAAGACTATACATATAATTAACCCAAATAACGCGCGGGATTCCTCGCTATACGTTTGATCACTATATATTATGGATAATTTTAATATCAGACGTAATTAGCGGTGCAGTAACAAAAATTATCATTTCTGTACCCCGCTCATATAAAAATAATGATTTTGTAAATAAACACATATCCAGATTTTAAAAAAATTATTAAAAAGCCTACAATTATAACAAAGTATAGAATAATAAATATAACAGACTGATTTCTACGTATTAGAAAGGTAATAGTAATTGATTACGTGTCCAGGTCATTTAATGAAATTGATTATTTATGTACCAATAATCTATTTTTAAACTATCTTAAGATGACGGTGATGATATATACAAAAATAGCTTGTCTGTCATTGAAACAAAAATATATGTACATATTTTACGTACGTCTCAAGTGATGTTCACTTACCATGTACATTTGGCTTGGAGGCGGTTGGGCTCCTTCGAAGCCCACGAATTGTATCATGACGTCACCATCGATGGTCATATGCGAAATGCGCTGGTACGGGATACGATGAGGGAACTCGCAGAAATGGAGGCCATTGAGTGCCACCTATAAAAAATGATCAAATGAATATCCGATAAACAATAAGTTGGTATTTATATTGTTACGAACATTCAAAAAGAGTTCTTAAACTATATCTCTAAGAGTTTAAATTCGCTTGGCGCAAATTCTCTAGAACATTCACGTTGTTTATGAATTATGTTCCGTATCCCCGTTACAACTCGCAACCAGTTGCGAACACTCTAGGATCGGTTCATTCATTATACAGCGGTCGTATGGCGCCTCGAGATTCAAGAGATCTCCAGATCGCTTGGAAATAGCGAACTAAGAAGCGAAAATAAAACAATCACAATCTTAATAAATTAAGAAGTGAAATAATAGTGACCCCGGTTTGTTAACAGACTGTGAGTCCTAATTTTGTAGTGAAAAGCTGAATTGGGTTTTTTACCAAGTCACCAAGAATTTTCTTCCAAGTCCACGAAATTTTACCTTCATAGACTGCGGTTCGCAAAGTACCAGCGCCTCGAACTGCTCGCCTCTAACCAAAGGCATACCACCACTTGTCTCCTCCATCCCCCAGTTCATCGAAGACAAATGGTTCCTGACGACGCACATCTCGATGAAGCGGAAGTTAAGGTGCAGGGCGATGTCGTCGCGGGGATCTGTGTTCGGGCCGCATTGGAGGTTTATCGCGAATCTACAAAATTAACAGTATACGGTAAAAGTTATAAAAGTGATTTATAAGTACGTAATCTAGTTCCATTTTTTTTTAATAAAGTATAAATTTACGTTTTTTACGATTATACACAAAAATAACCTGTTAGTCTTCTCAAACATTAAAAAATAACGATTATAAATTATTACTTTCGGGTACATACCACGGTTACCGTGGTATGTACCCGAAAGTAATAATTTATAATTATGTCTTCAAACCACGAATATTCAAGTATAAAATCATTAATAACGATTAACTTCACATGTAGGAAATTAATGCAAGAGAGAGTTTTATGTGTAAGGACAAAACTTTAATTTTTTTTGCCCGATTCAATTCTGATTTTTAGGGGCTTTCAATGAATTTAGTTAATGACAAAAACCAATTTATTACTACACTAGCAATGTCCCACGGTTTCACCCGCATACATATACCAATCTCGTGGTAGTAGAAAGTCTACTAAGTCGGACTAAAGATTTATTTTTGTAAATTAAAACTTTGGCTCTAGGACTTATTCATGGTTAAGGCAAAGGAAGATTTCACTGGAAATTTAATTTTTTTAAAAGGTACAGCTATATCCGTGTACATCATTGGTATCCTTGGAATAAGGGCTAACTCACCGGTTGCAGGCCCTGTTATAATAGTCGCTACAATTAATTCTTTATGACATTATTAAATTACATCTTTTGATTGGAATGTACGATTTTAATAATTTAAAAAGTATTTTGCAGTTATTGAAACAGTTTTTAATAAAATATCATTTAATGGGATAAGGACTAATATAGTGATATGAATAAAATGGTTTGATTATTGTCGGCACTTTTATCAACTTTTGCAATGTAAAAAAGTAGTTATATTGGCACAACTATAATAGTTAGACATATGGTATCGCGGACTTTTCTGTGGATATTGTACGTTCTATAATACTGTAGAATATTTTTTTGTTCTATCATTAATAGTTTCCGCAGCACACGCGAAGAAAGATTTTTACGATTAAATTTTTTACACCTTATTACAATTTTGTTACGGATGCCTATTTTTTTGAAAATGTAATATAGCCTATGTTCCTTAGTGAAGAAACAGCTTTCCAATGGTAAAAGAATTTTTGAAATCGGTCCAGTAGTTTTTGCGTGAAAACATTACAAACATACACACAAACATACAAATCTTTCCTCTTAATAATATTAGTATAGAAGTATAGATAAATAAACTAATTCTTATATTCCTAAAAAATATCTGAATATGGTTTTCAAGAAAAAAAAACCTTTACAAATTTTGCATTTCATGACAAAATGACGTAAAATAATTCCGATGACTACGAAATTAATTTTCCTCATGTTCACTAGTCAATATATTTTATAGCTTAGAATAACCACTTTAATGTTTTTTAAGGAAAATTGTGGCAAATTTTCCTTTTTTTGCATTTCTTATGAGTTAGTTACTTAGTTATTTATTTATAAGAAATGTGAACAGCATTCTTTTTTCTTGGTAAACTAAATATATATTAGTTGACTAAATCCTTGCGTAGATGCGTAATCTTTTTTTAATTATGGTCAATAAATCCTCGCTATTGCTTTCTTAGACAGTACTTAATATTTTTGGGATCAAGTTTATTAAAATATAAATAAATATAGGAAATTTATTCACTTATACATAATATTCAAATGATTGCCAATTTTATTAGGACACAAAAATTAATGAGTGTCATTACAACCTCTTCTATCATTTCTATACAACGTATATGAAGTCTAATATTTGGAAGTTTAAATAAATGCAGAAATGAGATGTAGTTGTAGATAGAATAGCGCTGAGGCAATAATATCGGAATTTGAATTCATATAGCACCCATAAACCTACAAGCTTTTCGCGAGACCGCCTGAACATAAGACTGTAGTTCAACTATAACGGTGTCATGAAATTATAAAATTTATTTAAGAATTATAATTTATCTCACAGCACAGTTTTATAACAATCTATACTCATTATAAACAAAGAACCCAAAAACTGTCTTTATGTGTATCTCTCTACTTAACAGATTTTTGTAGAGCTTTCACTCAAAGATAGTGCAATTCTTTTGGAATTGGAAGATTTACGTTAATACGGTTTAATGTAAATTGTGTTGAAAAGGTCGCGCTTGCTGAAAATGCTGAGAGCGTGCTCCACATAAGCCAACAGAGATAGCCTAAGTAATATACTAAAGAATCGTAGATCTACAAAAAGACTATAATAAAGTCCGCGACAGCATCTATCTCTAATGGTGAACTAATAATAACTACAAAAGTAATAATAAAAATTATTATTCCGCGATACAGTAAATAAAAAATATATATAATGCTACATGTATAGTGGGCTATCCGTTTTTTATACCCGATACATGCAGGATTCGTAAAAACACATGCACAAACCTCCACCACTGCCACCACAATACACAAGCACTGCAAACGTTCACTATCACAAACTCAACAATCACTTTGCCCCGCAACCGAAGCATCATCAGGAGTAAATAAATACACTGATCTCCACGCGGGCGAAGCCGCAACCACATCTAGTAAAAAATATTAGATCTTAAAATGATGAGTTAAACGTTTCGACAAAAATTTTTTTGAAAGCTTCACACAGAATAATATTTCGATCATCGATGGCCCTCCTTGTTTTAGTTTACAAACTTCAGTTTGTGTTGTATACCTCTGTGCACCCGGTGGAATGCTGCCTTGGAAACGAATCATGCGTCCGGGGTACATACCCCCAGGGATTGGCTGCACACATGGGATGACCTGAAAAACAGAAAAATAATCATCTGTAACGAGGTGTCATAAAAGGTGACTAAGGTAAGTCGACCCACCGTGTGGTATCCGGTTGAGTAGAATAGACCACTCTCTTCCTTACCGAGGGGTAGTAATATACGACTAAGGTAAGTTGACGTCAGACAGGCGGCCGGTCGTAAAATACGTAGCCGAATGATGTGGCAACATGTTTGTAACATGTTGTTCCGACCCCACTTAGACTGGGATAAGGGCAAGAGGATGACGATGAATCATCTGTCGCATTATTAATTCGAAAATCAATAATATAATAATGATAAATAAGAAAGTCTGTCTGTCCGTCTGTTACGCTTATCACAGCTAAACGACCAATATTGATGAAATTGTGTGCATTTGAAACTTATATACTAGTCTAACATATAGGATATTAAAAAGGATTTCCTTAGGGAATAGGATAAAAACGATTGAGGATATTTTAATACTAAATTCTATAACAAGTCAAAGTATCAAATGAAAATGGATGGATGATTTATCAACGTAGAAATGGCTAAACGGTTAGGTTTGAAAATATGGAACACAGATAATTTATAAACCTAAATATTTATCATTGTAATGAAATCATAAGAGGTGTTATACTCAGATTAGGGATTAGACAAACATGAAGCATACCAGTTTCATTTTCCCTTTCATTATTTAATGTGACACTAAAACCTACAGGCCTACCTATGGCTCCCTACTCTAAGTATATCATGTCTGTGACTGATATACATGGCGACAACACCGCGGGCAGGAGCTTATATATTATATTAGTGTTGACGACCAAGGCCTAATTGTAACAGCGAATTAGATCAAATTGTTATAACCACGTTCTAATATTACAACTTAAATTACCAATATTTCTCGGTTCTTTTTAAAAACCATACCAAGATGATTTTCCTCTCCAAAAGTCCGGTATCTTTAAAATGTTTGACTCTAAGTGCTACGACTCTACTTCAATTTCTAGGAAAATTCAAATAAACCATGCAGCACTTTGTGATTGACGTGAATTATTTCCTGCAATATTTGAAGCGAGCGAGTGACTAATTCAGGAAAGGCAGTTGATAATTTAACCACTTCATTTGCATGCATTTAGACCATCCCAATTCTGTTTGGGTGATAAGTTTTAGACATTAGTATTTTAGATATTCATTGTGATAAAACCGGATATATTGCTTTGTTTGTGATTACATCATGACAACTCATTACGTAACAGAGCCACGACAATACCGTATTACGTAATAACGAAAATTGTAAATATATCAGCCAATATCTTTAAAATTTTCTTCAGAGTTCAGATTAATCACCGAATTTAATTCTACTAGGAAGGGTATTCTAGTCTTCATTAAAATCCCTTACTATGTAAAGAACAGTCTCCAGAATCTGCCATGAAAGCCACAGTTTCCGTAAATAACTATTAGGTCCATGAAACAATCTACAAGCACCTCTTAGATGTGAAATGAAAATTGAGACATCAATAAAATTAAACATATTGTACTAATAATAATGACTAGCCATATATTTTAAAGAACGGATATAAGTTGGGGTCCTACGCCGTGTGGTATCCGGCTGCATAGAATAGACCACTCTCCTTTCTTACAGAGGTGTCGTAAGAGGCGACTAAGGTATGCGCCGTACGGTATCCGGCTGCATAGAATAGACCACCCTCATTTCTAAGAAACCGAGGTGTCGTAAAAGGCGACTAAGGTAAGTTGACGTCAGGCAGGCGGCCGGTCGTAAAATATGTAGCCAAATCATGTGACAACATGTTTGTAACATGTTGTGCCGACCCCACTTAGAGTGGGATAAGGGCAGGAGAATGATGATATAAGTTGAGGTCCTAGACTTTAAAGACTGATAGCCAAGCCATGGTAAACACAGTGTCTATAGAACAACTCACTGCAATGATGCATTGTATGTAACTATTCGATGTATTTACTATCAATCTTACAGGTAAGTAAATATATATTATGCATTTATATATGTAAATATTAAATATCAATAATATATGGTTTTTGTATGAATGTTATGCTAATTATAAGTGCTATTGTAGAGGACATGCAGCACTAACATAGGCCTTAGAACATTGACTGCCACCTTTAAAATATTTTAATAGGAAGTAGGAATGCTATGGTGATGGAAGGACAACCCCTCAGCAAAAAACATAGTATTAGTAGATTCCCTATGACATCGTCAGAAAACCTGAAAAGAGTTTCTGCTAACTGCTGGATCCAAGTGGTGCACAATCACATCTATGTCTAAAGTGAATGTCAGTCAATTGAATAGAAGCATCTTTTATAAAATAGAAGTTCAATAGAATCCTCTGTAGCTTAAAACAATAATCTATGACCTTCCCCGCACACCCCCTCTATAACTTAAATTAATAATTTCAATGTTGACCCTCAATAAAATAAAGAAATGTTTTGACACACACTGTAACTGTAACCATCTGTTGATTTCAGTAATAAAAAAAGCTTGGAATTTATCACTTGCATTTGTTCACCTATTGTTTCTAAGAGATTCCTTAAAACTGTACTTGAAGCGGCAGTTCAATTGACATTTCTATATTGTGACAATTTTAAAGCTTTTTATCATTCAAAATCGAATCAATGTAGAAACTGTAAACTCTTTAAAACAAAAGAAATCAACAGACCATTTTCCTGTAGAATAAACTGTGAAGAAATTCCCATTTTTAGATAACATGTGTTACATACACATTATTTTCAACTTAGGGTACCTTCGGGTACAAATAGTATATACTCACAACTAAACCCCCTCCCCCATTCATCCTAACACAAACTCTTGATAAATTAAAAACTCTATAACATAAAATATATTATATTTCCCTTGGATTTTAAACTATCAAGGTTTGGCTTTATAGTTACATCACTTTTTCAATACTTGACTTGTAACTGTTAACTATAAATCCTTGAAATTATTAGCAAATAGAGTTCTTATTTAAGTATATGATAATTGGAGTGTCCAAAGCAAGCCTAAAAATTACACATCAAGTATTTGACATTCAATTTGTAGTGCACTGTATGAATATTTTATTTCTAAATTTAACAATGAAGTAAGTAATTTAAGATGTCTGCATATTTATATATAAATATATATTTGAAGACAAAACCTAGGCATAACTATATTATACAAGACTACTAATGCTATTAGAAATTGCAGGATTTATAAGCACAAGTGAATAATGGTAACAGGCTTCTTCCTCAATAAAAAAACCACAAGGCTACAATATTTAATTTTGAATAATTTTCTTAGTTAATGTGATGATATTTTATTTAGAAGTCAAGTGTGATCATTTCTTTGATTGTTTATTATTAGAACTCAATTTCAATTTTAATGAATTGATAGAATATTTTACTTAAAATGTCTTAAATTCTTTTAATAAATATCAATTATGATAATATAATACTTTTCTATAAGCTACAATGGTGACCTCTGCAAATCATTTCAATAATGTTGCACAACAAATATTACAAGGCATAGGTGTACTATTTCTTTCCATTTATTTTTTAATAATAGGCTTCTATCAGATTAATGTTCACTTATATGATAATCTTTGGTCTTAAAAAACAAAGGACCAACTAATAATAAGTATTTTTGTAACAACACTTGTATAAAATAACAATCATTATATTTTGATACGTTTATAATCGATAGACCTGATAAGTATTTTTTTACAGACATTTGTTTAGCAAGTACCATATTAAGAGACAAAAAACAACAATGTTATTTGTGCCGTATTTACACAGCGAATTACATGGACACGTGCCTGATATCAAAGCGATGCCCTTGAAGACAGAAAAGACAACAGAAAACGTATTCTTGCGTTATATGCATTAGAAATGTGCAAATTTCGATTGTACATACCGGACTGTATATCGGTGGAACTGCCATTATACCACTGCCCTGATACTATATCCACTAAATTATATACGATTTGTGATCTCTGTAAAACGTGATAATACTTTTAACCCCTAGGATCAGCGGGTACGTCTTAATCACTAATAAAATATATTTTACAGTTGATTCTTTGCCTGCCTACTATGCGTCATACGTCATATGACAAATGACGCCGACGGAATTAGACGAAGTCGTGACAGTTAAGAAAATTATATACAGTAAGCAACTCCGACTAGTCTGTGTAAAAAACAGTTACTACGTGCAAGTCTAGATTAAAATTTATATACATTTACTTATTACTTAAAACTAGCGTTGGGGCCATTATCTCTACTATACAACTAATTTTAACTAGTACTGTAAGAGAAACTTTTCATTTCATTATGATTTTTAAAATAAATAATATAGGTTATAATAATAATATAAAAATATGTAGGTACCAATATAAGAATGTACTTAATGTAGTACTTATTAAAAACTCATCAGTATTGTGAAGTGTAGACAAAGAATAAAGCATAATAATTAAATTTATTTATAGTCATTTGCACTATCGTTAAATCGTAGGGCTATCTTTTTTCTCACAAGAAGTTGTATTTTAGAGATTGCTTTTGATAATAACTTAATAAGGCCGCCGTACAAGTTTTCTCATATTATCTTTTAATTGATTAGATTTTAAAACTTTTACTTTTTGAGCGCAAAAAGATTATTTATGAAATTGTCTTAAAGCATTGAAAGAGTTTTTATGGAAGATTTTTATTAATAAATGCAAAATATATACCCTAATAATCATACATTTCTAACTAATAATGCCCTCTTCGATCTTATTCGATGAAAATTATTGGCAACACTGATGATGACATATTTATTGATCAAATTACTAGTAGAGCTAGAAGTCCTTGGTTGCCTTCATTTATTATGATTGATTTAAGTAAAACAAATAATTTACGCTAATTAGATTTGCTTACTTCGCGAAACGATTGCTCAACTACCTGTCTAGGTTTCATTTGATCAAATCAAAGTTTTAAATTGTTAAAATGACAATCGAAGGTAACAAAGAGGACTCGGAAAAGTGTATAGAGGTCGCACAAAATGCTTTTGCAGCTGGAAATTTTGAGAAAGCTGAGCGATTTTTGTTAAAAGCTGAGAGATTATATCCTAGTGCTCGTGTTAAAGAGCTACTAACACGGGTTAGAGCTGCTGCAGCTGCGGGACCAACAAAATCTACGCCTCCAGGAACCCCAAATGCTGACGAAATCAGAAAGAGAAAAAATGCGACACATCAACCTACGCAAAGAGAATATACTCAGGAACAGTTGGAGGCGGTGCGAAGGGTGAAAACAAAATGCAAGGATTACTATGAAATATTGGGTAAGTGGATGAATACTAATTAGTTAATAGTTCAAGGGCACGGGAATAATTAATAGATTATCTTACTGGTTACCATTGAACATTATAAACTCAAAAACGATATGTTAAGGTTTTCAAACCAGTTACCATAATTTTAAACATTTCATGCTAATCCTCTAACACACATTAAGTGAATATTATAAGAGTGTAGGTCCCACTCACTCACTTATATACACTATAACCATGCGAAACTGAGGCGGTACAATAATTACTTCTATTAATAACATAAATCCATTTTCAAAGCTTTTTATGTAACAGAAGTGACAAAGGAGGCAACTGACTCTGACATTAAAAAGGCATACAAGAAGTTAGCTTTGCAACTACATCCAGACAAAAATCATGCACCTGGAGCTGCTGAAGCTTTCAAGGTAATAAAATTTAATACATAATATATTGCATCATCTCAAGGAAAATAGGAATACATCACTTTTATATTTTCCCATATAAAATGACCAACAAAGTATGAAGTATGCTGGTTCAGCTAGTACAGCATATAAATATTCTTTTTTTTACTTTGTAAGCTTTTTTCAAAACAAAGCATAAAGCTAGAGATCCAGTGGGCTCAATTATCTTACCGAACCACATAAACTTTTAAGAGTTTAAGTTCTCGGTAGGTGTATCAATGTAGGTACAGCGTATTAAATGTATTATACACTGTTCCTTAATGGGATATCTTATGAGACAGGCTGTGGGGAATGCAGCAGCTATATTGACAGACCCGGAGAAACGCAAGCAGTATGACGTGCGTGGAGAGGAACCCACACCCACACAAACTCATCACCGATATTACGCCCGTGGGTTTGAATCCGACCTAACAGCTGAGGAGTTGTTTAACATGTTCTTCGGAGGAAATGGTATGTGTAATTCTCAGACAAAGATATATAAGCTAGAAGCCTTTGCTAAGAAGCTGAATGTCTTGAACCAGTGGTAGCTTAATTGCTCTTATTGATCCTTGTGAAAGTGTTATAAAAACCTTATTTAAGTTATTGATTATTTTGACTTAATTTGATTACAGCATTCCCAGGTGGAGGTCCAACAGTATACACTCGCAGGCGAGCCCGCGAACCCGAACCCCGGGACAATAATGCTGGATTGATGCAGATGCTTCCTATCCTCGTACTAGTTCTGCTATCAATGATGTCGGGATTCTTTATCAGCGAGCCAGTATATAGCCTTACACCTACTCCCAAGTACCCTGTGCCCAGAGAAACGGCAAACTTGAAGGTGAGTGTCTTTTTATAACTAACGAATCTGGTTTTAAATCCCTTTAGTTTGATTTGAAGATTGTAGATCCTCTTTGACTAAATTATTCAGTTTATTACTATATACAATTTATTGTGCACTGGGTGTATATGAATATGTGAAGTAGGATTTTTTATGCTTGCTTGTCACTTGTCAAATCAAACCTGTGAGGGTATCATGTATAAAAATTTTTTTTTTTGAAGAATGAGTTCAAATAGGATGAACACCATATGGCAAGCATATTACTGCCATTATTTCAATTGCGATGTCCATGTGCTTAAGAAAACTTATTTTGAGGTGCTTGTAAATGGTTAAATATTAAATAAGTAGTAAACTGAGAACATCTGAGCATCTCGGCTTTAGATTATTTCATGTCTGCACTGAGAGTAAATAAAATCGAAAGGAATTCACCAATTCCATATTTTGTTTAGAAATTAGATATTTTATTTCGTAACTAATTTTTGTCTTAATTCAGGTTCCATATTACGTGAAAGAAAACTTCCACACTGACTATCAGGGCTCTTTGCGGCGACTGGAAATGGCGATCGAGGAGGAGTTTATAGGTAGTTTCAATTTTTTCTAAAAGAGGGATAGATACCTTTCACAGAGATTAATTAATGATTAAACAAAATTAATTCATAGTTTTGATTTCGATTTGTACTGAATTCCAGTGGGGCTCCGTCACGCGTGTCAGAGAGAACGTAACTACCGAGACAGCGTCGCTTGGAAAGCTAGGAATTTCGGTGACTCGAGACACCATGCTGACGCGCAGCGACTACGCATGCCCTCCTGCGAGAAACTGCACCAGTACCAGCCATAAACCACATCTCGAACGATTTGTTCTTAAATAATTCCTTTGTGTTTATCTCCTTTCCTTACCTACATCCTATCATTTGTGAAATTGTAAAACCACATTCCGAACCCATACAACTCGAAACAAACCGACATGTCAAAGACAATATCCTGTGCCAAACGATAATTTAAAATGCCATAGATTAAAATCCGAAACCATACAAATAATTGACAAATGAAACAATATGTTCTAAACTTAACTAAATGAAAATGTCCTCATCGGAAAAAAATAGATGGTAATCCCATATATACTGTAATTTAATTTCCTAAATAGGAAAATATATAAATTCCTATAAATTGCAACAATATCGCTTAAATTCCCATAAACTATAAATTGAACTTATCAAACAGTATAGTAAATTGTGAAGTTAACACCAATCTTATATAAAAGAATAACATCCCATAAATTAGAAATATTTCAAATTTTAGTTTGATTTTGATTTTGTTTGTTATTATTTCAATTGTTATTGTTTGAATTAGGTATTTATTTAATATGGTATTACATTAACATTATGTTCTCTCCATGGTAAATGAGATCTATTGAGGTGTTCTATTAATAAATATCAAATATTTAGCCAACAGAGCAATAGCTAATAAGGCTTTAGTATATAAAATGCAATCATTTTATGGGCACTTTTCATCTTATTATTTTTCGTTGTTATTTCCCTCAAGTATACAATATATTTGTAAGAAATTAAGTCAATGCAGAATATATTAACTTTAAAGGGTGGTACAGACGATACGACACTAAATGAATCCCCTGATTATTTGTAATTCAATAGCCAATGGTATGAAAAAAGAATGAATTAAATACGTTTGCGATACAGTTTAGATTGTCATGACTTAAAGTGTGCGTCTTTAAGACGTCAAGGTATGAAAAGCATAACAATTTAGTTTACCTACTTCTTCAATTGAGTCGCAATAAGAGTTCATAGTAGGCCAGCTGGCTTTGTTTGTAATGGTCGACTGACCTGCCTCGGCGCACTTATTCTAAGAGCAGGAGAATACAATAACATTGTTTTTTTCTCCCTCGCAAAAGCACTATTTAGTTTTTGGGTCTAGATTATTTTTCATTTCGTAATAATAATAATAATAATAATCTTTTATTGATTCAAACGGTAATAGGGTACGGTCGTTGATCTCTACAAATCGTGTTTGCTTTTTAAAAACGTAAAATAAATTCCTTGGCTTAAATCGCTGAATTAACTGGTTTTTTTATTGTAGGGTGCTAAGGTGTGTAGGTAACTATTATTAATGTAGTATGATCGATACCACCTGTATGCCTCATATTTTCAAAGAATTATGTTGCAATGGGTATAATTTTAAACCTGGTTTTGACTATTTTATAAATAAGACCAAAAAAGATATATATGTTTCTTTCCAGCATTTATCTACAATGATTCTTATGACGAATGTAAAACTTTAGCGCTGAGGTAAATATTACCGCATCGCACACCACGTTTTCGGATTTTTAACTGGACAGTAAAAAAAGGCCGTCCAGACGCAATTTGTTATATTAACAGCTATTACGTTGCTTGTGCAAGAGTATTAAAAAAAGTTTATATAGTTAAGTTTTAAGTTATATTATGGTGGTCAATTCTAAATCTATTATAATTGACTACTGAAATTGTGAAAAATATGTGAAAATTTAATACATATGAACAGTGAGACAAACGCAGTTTAGTAGCGAAAGTGTTTTAAAATGACGAAAAGAATGCTATACAATTTAAAATATATTAGAACTCAAAAAAAAAACAAGATTAGTAATCTAATTGAATTTCATATTTTTTTAATAATCATTGAGATAGTCACAAACAGTATAAAGCTTTTTTCTCCACATAGGTAGATTAAAAAAAAAACAATTTCATGAATGCAATGATTCATAAACTTGTGACTTTAGAAATTGCACCGATTCAAATTCATCTTGTTTATTATTTTATATGACATTTATACTTAAGTTGAATATATAAGCAAAGCTGGGTGTCTGGTGAATTCGTTCCAAAATATATCTTCGCATAGTATTCGCCTGTTGTTTAACTCATCGTTCGAACTTTGCTTAGCGACTGGCGTTGAGGCTAGTCAAACATACTACAATCCTGCAGTAAACGTCTAAATCTAATAGAGTTATTTTCGTATGCATCAACTATGTTTTAACCATATGAGCCCGTAGAAAAATATTACATAATTGACTCACTTACATGATTGTATTGGTAGAACCGGGCGGTGGAGGAAGTATATTATAACTAGATATATATTATACATACTTACAAGTATGTAGTCTTGCCAACTGTCGTGAGAAACCCATCCATTTTTGTCGTCATTGAATGGACGGAACTTGAGCAATAAAATTTGTATTTTTGTTGAATGTTTGAGAAAACTTTTATAGCATTCATAATTTATTATAACTTATTTAAACATTACGTTGGTCTTACTCAATAGATTGTAATTTTATTGAGGTATATGTGGTGCTAAAGACACTACCCCGTAATGTACTTTCATGTACATCACTTCATAACTGTACTAAAAAAACATTTTTATTTTAAGTATTGGTTATCGGTTGATAATTTGTTGTTGTAAATTAAATTTATTTATTCCAGATTGGAAATTTTATTTACGGAATTATAATCAATGCAATTTATTGTAATAAAATACATATTCAATTTGTAAATTGATGCAATCAAACAATTAACCCCATTTTAAGGAGTCCTTTTGAATTACTACACAGGATACCTCATTATATATAGGATAAAAATAAGAAACTCTTTCATTTTATTCGAATAATAAAACGTATAACTGCATAGTTATAGTAATAATACACTAGATGGCGCTGTACTGCATTCTGAAAGTGACCCATTTAATAAAAAGCACCCGGGTGACCGAGCTTTGCACGGTATTTTTTTAGAAGTTATAAGATACAATATAAAAAAGTAAAATCAGTTAAACGGGCGCTGATATATATAATAGGTCCGGGAAATCCTTTTTTTAAGCCCTATCTGTTCCCTTCTCGACTGTAGTTTTCAGTATGTACACTATAGTCTTTAACTAGAAACTTTCATTATGGACACTAATCTTTGGTCTTAACAAATGACAGCTTAATTAACCTTTGTTTTGTAATAATATTATAGACATTGCGACGTCTATTCAGCACTTGGATAAAACGCATTTTGTTTTTCTATTTACGAAGGGATGGAACTCGCGGCGACGTAAAAAGTACTTCATAGAGAGTTTCACCCCCTTGCAGTGACGAAACAAGACAATAGAAATTTTAATTAAAGAATAAGCGACTTCACGTTTGGCAGCCTCATGTCATACGCCAAAAGTACATGCTTACGGCTATTGCAATAAAATGGAATTTTAATTTCAAAGTAAGGACAAAAGTAACTTATTATTGTCTATTATATATTTCTTTGAAAGTATTATAATATTTCTATGTCGTGCAACACTGAAAGTGTCAGTCGGTGTCGCGGCCAGCTGTATGTAAGGGGGAGGGTTGGCCGCGGAGACTTCTCATCCGCCTCCCCCTCGCTCTCAGAGTCGCTCTCCGCCATCCGATAAAGTTCGGAGAGCTGCTTTGACATATCCCGCGCTAGCTCCAACGGTATTAAGACCTTGAAACAAATAAATGATTGCATTTATAATTCAATATTTCAATAGTAATGATATAATATTTTGCTATAATCCGCGATTAGAGAAAATCTGTCTAATGCTAATAGTATGGTGTACTATCAATGTGCATGGGTTACGAGTTACGTTTTCGATTATTTTGTGGAGTCTGTCGTTAAAAAAACAGATATTACACTTTACAATTAGCATTACATATATTTTATATTTGCTTTTATCACGAATTAAAAGCTTTGATTTAACTTGTGTTCGCGCCTAAAACGATGTCAGCCGGGAGCGAGCGGCAAAGGGGGTTGCGGGGGGACGAGATAGACGCGCCACCGCGACCGAGCAGAGCGCTGTCACAGTTGAACACGTACATCATCATTACAACATCATTTTTTATCCAAAATTAACATAATTGTTATAGTTACGAATTATAAACAGAATTATAAACCAGATACAGAATTTTTATTTACACGAAAGTCGTAATACACGACAAGTTTTGGTGACCCTCGGACGCGATCAACCGACGTGCTTCAACGAAGAGATATATCGAGAAGGCGCTTAAACATCGCAATCGTAGAAGGCAAAAACCCAGAGGACGAGGTGAAACAATCCAAACCAAGGGGAGTAAGCCTATTTCCATCCTATTTTACATCATTTTAAACAATTTTGCTTCGTTTTGTTCTAATATTCGATATATTTCTCACGCGTCAGTTGCATATTCTACCTACATCAATTTTACTTTTTTGTTGTTTTGATCAAAGTTCGTTTATTTCTTAGTATTACATTAAAATTACACGCCTAATTGATGAAATAATCATATTACGATACGTAATTCCGTTTGAATATAGTAATTTATTAATTAATTACGTTCGACTAACGTTACTTAGTTACTTTCAATAGTGTTTCGTACTTATAAAGAAAAGTTTGTTAACGTCATCGTTTAACCTTCATTAATACAAACGAAATACTATCAATTCAGTTAGTTAAGCATATATGCTGACTATTCCAGGAGTGCTTCGGGAGTGATTTGGCGAGAATCGTGTGTTCTTCATGCTGTTTGTTGCCGCGCCGGCGCCGGTTCGAGTTGCAGCGGCGGCCGGGCGTTGCTGTTCGCGAGCCCGGTTTGTACGGGCGCTCGAGGTTGGATTCATTGTTTATCTAGTATTTTTTCTATTATAGTTTTGTTTTGTTGTTTGCGCTTACATAATGACGGAGTTAAAGGAACTTATTGCGCAACGAGGGCGCGTTAAAACTCGCATAACTCTTTTTGAAAAATATTTAACGCCTCTTTTAAATATAAAATTAAATAAAAGTCAATGTAACGAATTAAGTTTGAGATTAAATAAATTTCAAGATTTATCGTATAGTTTTGAAGAAATTCAGTTTAAAATAGAATCTTTAGACAAAGATGAGGAATCTCAAATAATCGAAAGGGAGGAGATCGAAAATAGATTTTTCAGTTTAATCGCGCGCGCTCAGGAATTGTTACAACTTTACGAAAATATGCCTAAAAGTGAATCAGCATCTATTAACGGTTCTGCCTCATCAAAACATAATTATCTAAAATTACCACCTCTCAAGATTTCGCCTTTTAATGGGGATCCGAATAAATGGTTGGAATTTAGAGACATGTATATATCATTGATTCATAACAATGACAGTTTAGATAACACAAGCAAATTTCATTATTTAAAATCTTATTTAGAGAATTCTGCCAGTGCAGTCATAAATTCAATCACGGTATCGTCTCTTAATTATCCGATCGCTTGGTCGCTCCTCTGCGATAGGTTTAATAACAAGCGTCTTTTAATAAATGAACACATCAAATGTCTTTTTTCCATAGAAACGATTTCTAAAGAATCGGAACAGTGTTTACGCAATTTAATAGATGAAATTTCAAAAAATCTGAATGCATTAAATTCATTAGGAGAACCAACCGAATATTGGGATTCTCTGATTATATATATGGCTTCTTCAAAACTTGATTCTGTAACAGCTAGAAACTGGGAGGAATTTAGGGGCACCCGGGAGGTTATTAAATTATCTGACTTCTTTGATTTTCTTCGTCAACGAGCAACTGTTTTAGAAACAGTTCATGCGAGTAAATCTATCAGATCTGAAAAACGACACAGTTTAGTAAAGACAAAATCTTTCGTGGTATCCTCGCCTTCTACTTCTCATTCTCCCACTCAAGGTAGTTGTCTAGCCTGTAAACAAGATCACAAACTTTATGAATGTACAAGGTTCAAATCGCTTCCTACTGAAGAACGAATTTCTAAAGTTTTTCAATGGCAATTATGTAGTAACTGTCTTCGTAGTGGCCACCGATCAAATCAATGCAGGCTCGGTGGGTGCCGCATCTGCAAAAAGAAACATAACACAATATTACCATAAACAGTCATCTTTATATACTACACAAACATCACCACATACGTTATTACAAAGTAGTGAAGAATCTGCTTCGTCTTCTTTAAAAAATTTAGCTTCTTTGCATAACATGCCTTCTTCTTCGGAGTTAAATAAAGTTAAAGATTCTTCACGTGTCATCAGTATGTCTTCTGTCTCCTCAAATCAGGCTCTTCTGTCTACGGCCTTGGTCGAGGTAAACGTCAATAATACTTCTTTTACTTTGAGAGCATTGCTGGACAGCGGCAGCCAGTCTTCTTTTATAACCGAAGTAGCTTTAGCAAAAATCGGTTTGTCTACAATTTCTAATGAACTTCGTTGTGTATCTGGTCTAAATAATTCCATCATTAATATTACGAAACATTGCGATGTCGTAATACGGTCTTCATTCAATACATTTAGTTTGCCTGTAAAATGTTATGTCATTCCAAAAATAACTGACAGTTTGCCGCACATAAACATTAATTTGGAAAATTTACATATCCCAAGTTACATCAAATTAGCTGACCCGAACTTCTTTAACCCGTCTGATATCGATTTGCTCTTAGGCGTTGATGTATTTTGGGACTTAATATGCGGTTCTAAGATAAAACTAGGTCCAAACAAACCGATATTACAAGAAACTCAGTTAGGATGGATAGTTGCTGGCCCCATGGGGGGGAAAAATTGTACGAAAGCAAATAAAACTTTTTGTAACTTTAACAAGGTAATACAGCAGCAACTTTCTTACTTCCGGGAACTAGAGGAAGTACCTACAAAAACGTCTTCTTTCAAAAAACATTTTTACGAAACATCGTTTAATGACACTACTTACTGTCACCAATATGGTAGGGTTTGTGTTCAAATTCCTCTTTGCGATTTACCTGATGTGCTGGGTGAGTCCTATATCATTGCTAAAAAGAGATTATTTGCGATGAAGAACAAAATGAAAAGAAATCCATCATTCCGCGTGCTTCCCTATTCGCAAATTCCGAACTAACTGTCATTCTGTTTACAATCTATTCAGACAATGCATCTATTTAAATCTTTTGATATAAGGACTGAATCTACCACCCTGGGACGAACCCGTACCTGATGAAATTGCGAATGCATGGTTCAATTTTGTTTAAAATTTAAACATCTTATCAACGCTTGAAATTCCTAGATATGTTCTTATTAATGAGCCGCACATCATAGAACTTCATGCGTTCTGCGATGCTTCTTTAGATGCATATGCTTCTTGCATATATTTACGATCTATTGACAAATTAGGAAATATCACGGTTAATCTTCTTTGTGCGAAAACCAAGGTCGCTCCAGTGAAATCACAAACCATACCACGCTTAGAACTCTGTGGAGCGCTCCTTGCAGCGCGCTTAACCTCATCTGCTACAAAGGCTCTTCGAATTAAAAATATATCTAAACAAATTTATTGGACAGACTCTTCAGTCGTTCTTGGTTGGATATCGTCACACTCCAGGGATCTTAAAACATTTGTTGCTAATCGAGTTGCAAAAATTCAACATTTAATTTCTTCTGGTCACTGGAGACATGTATCTTCTTTAAATAATCCAGCCGATCTTGCCTCTCGTGGTATAGATCCTAAAAATATTAGAAAAATCTTCATTATGGTGGTCCAGAATATTTATTAGAAAACGAAAGTCAGTGGCCAAATAATTTACAAGCATCCAAAAAACTGCCTGAAAGAAAAAATAATAAACATGATCTCAATTTATCATCTCCATACCCCACACCTACATTCACTACAACTACACATAATAAATCTACTGATACAAACACAATTCCAACATATCATCTTGTAAATTTCGAAAGGTTTTCTAAATTTTCAACATTACATCGAAGCACAACTTACGTATTGAGGTTTATCTATAATTTAAAAAATAAACATGCAAAATGCAAAGGCTACTTAACTACTGATGAACTTAAAACTTCACTTACTCTTCTAATAAAACAGCATCAAATAGAATGTTTTGAAGTAGAAATTAAATTACTTACCAATAAAAAATGCTTGCCCTCGAAGTCGCGCTTACTGCCACTGCGTCCGTTTGTAGATGAAGACGGCGTTATACGCGTAGGCGGTCGCATCCAACACTCTTCTGAAACCTATAATAAAATACATCCAATTTTGTTAGATTCAAATCACACATTTACAAAATTATTATTCTCTCAAGAACATAAGAAACTTATGCATTGTGGTCCTCAATTATTACTAACTAATTTAAGACAAAATTATTGGCCTATCACAGGAAGACGACTCGCTAGAAGTACTGTAAATAATTGCAAATTATGTAGAATATTAAAGGCTAATACAGTAAATCCTATAATGGGTAACTTACCAAAACCTCGGGTGACTCCTAACTTACCTTTCCAGATTTCTGGCGTAGACTTTGCAGGACCATTTCCTATACGAGATCGTACAGGACGTGGCTGTAAAATAATAAAGAGTTACTTGTGTCTCTTCGTATGCTTCTCATCTAGAGCTGTACATTTAGAAATTGCATCTGACCTTAGCACTGATGTATTCATTTTATGCTTGAAGCGTTTCATCTCTCGTAGAGGAAAACCTAGTGAATTATACTGCGACAATGGTCGTAACTTCGTGGGTGCAAACAATGATCTTTCAAAATTAGTAAACAATGAATCAATCTCTTCGTACGCTGCCACTGAGGGCATTAAATTTAAATTCTCGCCAGCTTACTCTCCCCACTTCGGAGGACTCTTCGAAGCTGGCATAAAGTCTGCAAAACATCATTTACATAGAATGCTTGGTAATACTCACTTGACATTAGAGGAATTATCGACATTATTCGTGCAGATCGAAGCAATTTTGAACTCGAGACCCCTCACTCTATTGTCTTCAGACCCATCCGACTTATTTCCCTTGACTCCTGGCCACTTCTTGATTGGTAGACCTCTCACCTCGTTGCCATCACCAGCTTTACTCGACGCAAATGTTAACCGACTTAGTAGATACCAACAAATAGAACAAATGAGACAACATTTTTGGGAAAGATGGCGCAATGAATTTCTATGTGAGCTACAGCAAAGATCAAAATGGCAAATTAATAAAGGAGAGCTTCTGCAAGGTGATATGGTTGTACTGAAGGAGCCAAACTTACCTCCACTCGACTGGCGCATGGGCCGTATCTCCAAGCTATATCCAGGAACCGATGGCGTAACACGAGTGGCAGATATTTTGACAACAAAGGGTACCCTACATCGCGCTGTGAAGAACTTGTGCCCCTTACCTAAGCTTGAACCATTAGAAGATTCTTCTCGAAATCCGAAGGTCTTCGAGAGGGGGGAAGATGTTCGCGCCTAAAACGATGTCAGCCGGGAGCGAGCGGCAAAGGGGGTTGCGGGGGGACGAGATAGACGCGCCACCGCGACCGAGCAGAGCGCTGTCACAGTTGAACACGTACATCATCATTACAACATCATTTTTTATCCAAAATTAACATAATTGTTATAGTTACGAATTATAAACAGAATTATAAACCAGATACAGAATTTTTATTTACACGAAAGTCGTAATACACGACAACTTGTAATGTATATATGTGAAGGTGGAATCTTGCAAGTTTAATTTTCACACTTTCAGATGTTCGATTGAGCTGTAATTTATCATATAGGTCCAGTCCTGATGTACAACCGAGAAGAACAAGCAAGACACTCGGCGGTCCATCTCTCAAACATTCTCAATTTTACATTATTAAACCGTAGTCTTGGTATGAAGCTGAAAGGAGTTTCAAACCCAGGCATTTTTAACATCCAAATAATCTTCAATTTTGTAAAATTCTTTATGTATATCTCTTACACTTAATTAAAACCTTTCTTTAGACTGGTCTAGTATGGATTGCGGAATTTTATTGTAAAAGCGAAAACTGAGACCAAAGAAGGAGTTCCTAACTCTGCTGAGTTGCGACACAGGAATCACAGGCACGAATAGAATATTACTATATTAGCTGTGCCAGTGGCTTCGCCCACGTCGTAATCAGTTGTCACAAAAAAAAATCCAAATTGTAAAAGTAGTGATTGTGACTTAACCGTAAGAGATAGAAACATGCTATCGCGGACTTTTTTGTAGTATTTTTATTTATTTATATGTATTTTTGTAGTAGATCTAGAATTCTCTAGTACATTACTTTGCTACTTTGTATATTACTGCTTACGCAGCGCACGCGACTATAGCTCCCAGCAAGCAAGTTTTTTAACGACTGCTCGATCAACACAATTAACAACCGATATGTACTATACAACATACCGATATGTACTATTTACCAAAACCATCCGGAAGTATTGCACTATCTTTTGGTGAAAACCGTACAAAAATCCGTTCTGTAAATTATGAGAAAATCGATTACATACAGACAGACAGGTTTTTGGGACTTTGTTTTATAATAAGTATAGATATATATTGTGACGTTATATAACCACAAACGTACCTGTAGCCACGCGCCCCTGGCTGCGTACGGCCTCTGCTCAGAGACAAGCGCGCCCGCCACGCTGGGCGGCAGCACGGTCACAGCGCGGGCGCCCTGCCGCCACGTGAAGTGCCGCGAGTGAAGCACCCTACCACTACATACACAGAAAACTTGTACATTCAACGATTTGCAACATTTGACTATTAAATACAACATTCGTCTAATAGATGGCAGCATTAGTGGCATAAAGTATCCATAATCACATTAATGCATAATATTAATTTCGGAAACTACAACGATTTCCATGAAATTTAGTAAACTTCCAGTAAGTTTCGATAATATGTATGTAGCTCTTTACAAAACATTTTTTCCGTTTTCAGGCAACTATTGTGGACTATCCGTTTTTTCATACCCGATACATACAGGATTCGTAAAAGCACTTTGCGATTTTGTCGTGGAGTCTATCTCCTGATGATGCTTCGGTTGCGGGGCGAAACGATTGTTGAGTTTGTGGTAGTGAACGTGTGTAGTGCTTGTTTAATGTGGTGGCAGTGCTGAAGGTTTGTGCATGTGTTTTTTTTACAATGAAAAATTGTTTAATATCATTAGAATACGAAGGTAAATTTCACCACTATCTACAAGATTATAATAAATGATAATCGGTCGGTCCTGAAACCAGCAGACCCCGCAGTCCAGATATACGCAGTCAGATTTTGTTTTCTCCTCTTTTTAAATTCCATCATTTTTTGAGAAAAACTAATATCGGGAGCCCCCATTAACATATTTAATTCGTATCTAAGAATTTCTTCTAAAAAAAAGTACCAAGGAAAGCTTGGTAATTCAGGTACTTTATGTTCAAATCAAGAATAACATTTAAAAACAACCTAGTAGAGTTATTATACTAGAATACGAAGCCAGCCTCAAATGTGCCACATTACAATAAAGAGAGAGAGAGAGTGCCGTATTACAAGAAAAGAGACTGCTCTTTTTATGTGAGATTAGACAAAGATAAGTGTACGAGTTTCATCTTCCCTCTCATTATTTATTGTGACTCTCTCACTTGGCCTGCTTATGGCTCCTAGTCTAGTATAATAAATCTATGAAAATGGTTAACCAAATGGTCAGTTGTGTATGTAAGTACTTACTCAATAGCCAATGGTAACAGACTAGCCCCCTCCGCGTTCAGCATCAAATGCACGCTCTCCAGGTACTCTATCTCCTCTTCACCCCGCCATGAGCCCTAGGGATAACACTCATAGGTCAAGGACGAATTGGAGTTAGACAATTTGCTTGAATTAACTATTGAAAGTCAAACCAAATTGATGACAGTTTGAATTTTTTTTTAAACTTACTAGAGGCGAAATTAATAAAAAGCTGGAAAGAGATATATGTTTGAATCAAAATTGAAAAATCAACTCAGTAATCGTATCGTATAGCAGAGTAATCAAAGAAAGTATTTATAAAGTCGCTCAAGCCCGTATCGTATTTTATCGTATATTTCTCAGAGATCGTGACGATCTAAAACGACTAACGAAGTCGCAAATGAAAACTCCGAGATGTTCCAAATATTTTAATTATACTTTGCTAAATTGACAATTACATGACATGTACAGAATTTCTTAAATTATGGGTCAAACAAAGTGAATCGGCGTTTTGGGGTTGAGTTCTTTATATATATCGATAATAATCTGCAACGCAGTATTCCATTAAGTCAATAAATACTTACAAAACAATTTGACGAATCTATGTCTTAAAGATTTATGGTTATTAACAGTTAAGTTTGTTTTCTTCCAATCTTCATCATTGTTTTACCAACGGTAAAATTTTCACGAACTGTTAACCTATGATTAAATAGTTCCTGTATTCTTAAATGTTAACTTAATTATTTATATTCATGACAGATTATGATATATGCCGATTCATTCACTTCACAAGCTGTTAAACTATGGAATAAACTGCCCGTTTCCTTTCGTAAATTAAAAACAATATCTTTATTTAAACAAAACATTAAAAAAAAATTCTCAGCCGATATTAATATATGATAATAAATATATTTTATTCTATTTATTATTTTATTATATTTATTATATGTACTATAATATTATTTTATTATTTCGTATTACTTTTAATTCTATTTTTGTTTCTTAATTTAAGTTTTCTGTATTTTAAGTTTTATTTTAATTTTAATATCTTATAGTTAGTTTTAAATTTTTATTAGAACCTTTATCAAAATTTAAGTAGTTGGCTGGAAGAGATTCCGATTACGGAATAAGCCCGCCATTGCATTAACACATGCAATAAAGAGATTACAAACAAACAAACAGATAGTCTCTATACATAAACGGTAACGCTTGTATCTATTCGTACGTCTCCGAGAGCTGTGATAGCCCAGCGGTGAGACCGTGCGACTCTTTCAAGGGGAACATGAGTTCAAACCCGGACAGGCACCAATGAGTTTTTTTAATAAAACTCATGTGTCTAATTGATAATTGTAATTTATCACACACTTTTCGGTGACGGAAAACGCATGGAAGAATATTGAGCTTTTCGGTCTGAACGAACCTTCAAACAGATCTCGGGAAAATGCATTGAATCAAATAAATTTTATTTTACCCCAAAATAGGTTTTCACTGTTTATCACAACTGATGGATATTGATATTTTGTTAAATAACCTGCAACTCTTGTTAAACTCTCTTACTGTTTCTTCACCATCTGAGATGTGATAGCCTAGCAGTAAAACCTACTCTTTCGAGGGAGTCACGAGTTCAATCCATGGGCAGGTACCAATGAGTTTTTCTATTAAAACTTATGTGTCTAATTGATAATTGCAATTTATCACACACTTTTCGGTGACGGCAAACGTGAGGAAACCTGCATATCACTAGAGAATTCCAGTGATATGTGTGACCTACCAGTCCGCATTAGAGCAGCGTGGTAGATCTTAGCTCCGACCCTTCTCTCCAGAAACGGAGAGAGGAGGCCTATGCCCAGCAGTGGGATTGTAACAGGCCGCTACTTTTACTTTTACATAATATTCTTTCATTAAATATGCTGGTAAGTGTTTGCTATATTACTCCCCTAAGACAGTAAGCATTAAAAATTCCCAACAAAATATACCTGCATCATCTCTGGCAACTGCGGTAAAGCTCGCTCGATGCTAGACATTTCGAAGCTATCCGTGGACATGTTGTGACCTGGTGATGAGAGACTGTGATGATGATAGGAGCTATCGGCGATTCAAATTCAAAACATTTTTTTAATTATTTTATAAAAGTAGGCGTCTTAATTTACTGAATTCTAGTCTCACGTATCACAAAACACCATTATCAAAGCGCAATACTATCACTACACACATACACTACGACAATCTAAACGAGCGTTTCGCCATGTAACCGAAACGCCATCGGGAAATCCACGACAACATTGCAAAGTTTTCCAAAGCGTATGTGCGGCTACTAATATTGCATGTATATGGTATGCGATTGGATTATGCTTCCTACACTTAACGTAGCATAGATCGATACTTTTTAAAACACCTTTTATCTAAATAGACTGTTTCCAGTACTGTTGTACCTTCAAATATTATTAAAGAAGGCAACAATGATTCGTAAGTTTGCTCCAACCAGCAGGCCTACTATGAACTCTTATTGCGACTCAATTGAAGACGTAAACGAAATTGTTTTGCTTTTTCATATTATGACGTCTTAAAGACGCACACTTTAATTCTTTGCCGAATGAACGTTCGGAATGCGTCCTAAGAACATGTGAGTGAAAGAGACAGAGTAATCTATAGTTCATATAACGTTATCCTTTTCAAACACTACGACCCCAATGCAATCTACACTTCATGGTACAAAAAGAAAGCGGTTCGCGGTCGTCGTTTACGTCTTCAATTAAGTCGCAATAAGAGTTCATGGTAGGCCTGCAGAAACCAGTTTATTGGCGTAACAAATAGCACTTTCCTGCCTTTCATGGAGGAGACGCATGACTTAGGCCGCTACTTTGTTGTTATAAAGGGTGATTGACATGATGATCTAGTAAACACAAGGTAACAATGGTAGTGGAGTAGATCCCCATGTTCGTCGATGCATCTGGGTCAATGTGAACAACGTTGCCATGTCCTTATCACCAGTAGCGTGGTGAAGCACCATAAGGTTTTTACCGGATTCACAATGTCCATAATGGGTTTTCTTGATCTAAAAAAAAAGGTTGGCATGGATTTGAGAATAAAAGAATACCTTCAGTTCCCCTGTCAGTCATGCTGCTGAGGCCTCTCTGTAAGGTCTCCTTGATCTGCCTCTCCAAATTGGGAGACAAAGGACTCGTTTCCTCTGAACTCTAAAAATAGATCTAAGAAATAGAGATCTAAGATCTTCAATAAAATCCTTCAGTCAATTATAATTGATGTTACGTAGTACGAGGAACTAATGGGCGTTGTCTATACGCGTTAAAGGGGCCCCGAAGAGTGAAGCTCATTAGCTTAGCTGTAAGAACACCTATTTCCTTAAACTTCTCTCGCGCGGAAACACGCGGATTTAAATTATAAATGGCACGTATGGCACGTTTTATTTTTTTTCAATAAAAAGGTTTTAAATAAATGCGAAGTAACCCCATAACAGAATTCTATAAGACATAATGCTGCAGAAGTAAGAAAAATCATTATAATAGTATCATATTATTCTAATTAATTATAATTATTTAATAAAGTTTAATTGGTAAATAAAATTATAATTATTAGATGAGCAACAAAAAATAATCAACATCGTTCTTTTTAGAATAATTAAAAAATGTTCTATATCTTTGGAGAGTAAAATAATAATCATTTTCAAAACTGTTTTTTGTATCTTTTTGAAGAATAAAAAATAAAATAAAAATATTACAAGGTAAAAGATTTTAATAGTCATTTACTGTTGTCTGATTAAAATTTCTTAAAAGACTGATTGTCATTATATGATGTTCATTTGAACATTAAACAAATGTAATGAAAATATTATTTTGCTATAATCTGCGATAAAAGAAAATTAAAGTTATGGAAGTTGAAGAGTATAGTATTCCTACTACCCAGTACTATACCTTAGACGTGTAGGATTCATACAAACGTATGAACTTTAAATTACCACTACTATACTAAAAGCACTGCACACATTCACTACCATAATCTCATATTTCGCCCTGTAAAAATGCATAAGCAGGGTATAGTTCCACGACAATATCTCAAATCTTAGCTTTGAACGCGAATTATGGGCAAACATATGATCAATACTTTTGTATTATGCATCGTATATATATGTGCATACGTACAGATGCGTACGTACGTGCGTACAGGTGAAACTAATATAAAGCGAGTAAATAAAATATACTAACAACGGGCTGTGAAGTCCAGCGGACGCGCGCAGACACGCCCGCGAGGTGCGCGGGACGACGCGTGGTGGGCGGCAGGCGGGCGGACACGCGGCGCTGGGCGCGGGTCACAAGCCAACTACCACCGCACCTATTAACATGTCAATACTAATATCTGTGATAGCCTAACGGGAACACCGTGAGACCCTCTAGAGATGATCATGAGTTCAAACCCCGGGCAGGAACCAATGAGTTTTTCAATTAAAACTCATGTGTCTAATTAATAATTGCAATTTATCACAAGCTTTTCGGTGAAGGAAAACATCGTGAGGAAACCTGCATATCTCTAGAGAATTCTAGGGATATGTGTAACCTACCAATCCACATTGGAGTACCGTGGTAGCCCTTAGCTCTAATCCTTCTCTCCAAAAACGAAGAGAGGAGGCCTTAACTCAGCTGTGGGCATAGTAACAGGCCGTTACTTTTATTTACTAATATCTTTACTTATTATAAAAAAAAGTCCTTAAAAGCTGTCTGTCTGTATGTAATCGATTTTCTCAAAATCTACTAAACGGATTTTTGTACGGTTTTCACCAAAAGATAGTGCAATACTTCCGGATGGTTTAAATATATAGTACATATCGCTATTATGTTAATTGTGTTGAAGAGATCGCGAAATTGTTAAACAACTTATTTGCCGGGAGCTTTTGTCGCGTGCGCTGCGTAAGCCAGCAGAGATACGCTTAAGTAATGTATTAGAGAATTGTAGATCTTTAAAACTACTACAAAAAAGTCCGAGATATCATGTCTCTATCTTTTATGGTTAACTCACAATAACTACTTTTATGTATAAAATTTGTATTATACAAAAAACCTGTGATGCGCTGATTTCCACGCGGGCGAAGCCGCTGGCACAGCTAGTTATAAATACCAAAGTCTGTCCGTCTGTCTAATTCGCTTGTGAAATATTGGTAAATAATAATGTAAACCCTGATCTGACACCCATGACTTAACATCAATATGAGTTGAAAGACCTTAAAGTGCACTTATTATTAATATTTAAATTACATTGTACAATTTATGAGTAATGAAGACGTCAGGATATCTGCGTATGGTGTACAATTTCTTGTATATTTGTAACCTGCCACTCCGCGTTACCCATTTCCTTTTCTCTAAAAGAGAAGAGGCAAAAACTTATAAATCAAAATTATATTTCAGATGCTATCTTATGAACAAAAGATACAGTAATAATATATAATAAAATTTAAATATTCGCACCTCGGGTCCTCACTTAACGTCTTGAGCACCTCAAAACCAGAGCCGCGTTGCGCCGCCCTAAGCTCTCTGCTGGTACAACCCACCATCTTAAATTTCAAACATATCCGTTACAGTTAAAGTATAGAACCGGTTATACTCACGTCTTATTTCGTCGAGTCGTGAGCTCTCAGTTTCCTCCGCGATAACGCTAAGTAAATAGCTCATGAATAAGAGCCCCGTATGGGCTTGAAACTAGTCGAGCTCATTCGATAAAATAAAACGTGAGTTTAGGTGGTTCTACGTGTATACCTCAATTATGAATACTACTCACGATAGTTTATATATCCGTTACAAATTTTACTGGTTTGCTAAAAGAGGTCATGATCAAGGGGCTCGGGTGGATCCGTAACTAATCGGGCTAACCCAATATTTACGACGTGAGTTTCGCCGGTCTCTGTATATGAAATGTCTGTATAAAATAAGAAATTTAATCACCCGAGCAGGCAGGAAAGAACCCACAAACAAACACGCATATATAGCATAAGATTTGTATTGTAAAGCAATAACATGCAAAAATGGTAATACGTTAATACAAAAGACATTCGGATTCGTTTGACGTCATTAATCTGGAATTTTCGATTAGTTTTTCCAGTCGACAAGTAGTTTTTCGTATCCCTATATACCCTAGAGCTGTGATAGCCCAGCGGTGAGACCGTGCGACTCTTTCAAGGGGAATACGAGTTCAAACCCGGGCAGGCACCAATGAGTTTTTCTATTTAAATTCATGTGTCTAATGATAATTGCAATTAATCACACGCTTTTCGGTGAAGGAAAACATCGTGAGGATACCTGCATATCTGTAGAAAATTCTGGAGATATGTGTAACCTACCAATCCGCATTGGAGCAGCGTGGTACGTCTTAGCTCCAACCCTTCTCTCCAGAATCGGAGAGAAGAAGCCTATTCCCAGCAGTGGGTTTGTAACAGGCCGCTACTTTACTATATACCTTAGATTGTACAAATTTTTGATTGTGTATATTTCCTAGAAGAAATAGTCCTTTCTCAATTTATTAGTTTCCTATATAAGCGGACAAAACGCGGGCCTCGGGGAATAAGTTTTCAAATATCTAGAGATCAATAAAGAACTCGCAAGCGAAACAAATAAAATAAAAGTAAGTAAGCAACAATATATACAACTAGCTTTTACCCGCGACTTCGTGCACGTGGAAGTCTTGGAATAAACAGTAGCTTTTGTCACTCACCAATCCTGCAAATATCTCTATCACAAAAATCAGATCGATCCGGGGAGTTAAATTGCAATTACTATTAAAATTTATTAACAACTTACTTACATATAATTAAGTATATATGATCTGCTCTAAAAAATTGTATAAAAACCATAAAAAGAATAGTAAAAACTTTCTTATACTATATCTTTAAATGGTCATCAGATCTCCTATATAAAACCTATTTCTTTAACTTACAAACATGACTTTGACATATTTTGAATAAAAAAACCCTAATATAATTCAAATTCAAAATATTCTTTATTCAAGTAAACTTGTAAACAAGTGCTTTTGAATCGTCAACTTTACTGCTGGTTCGGAAAGCCGTCCTACCGAGAAGAGCCAGCAAGAAACTCGGTGGAGCTCTTTTAAAAAAGAAGATTCTTAATACTAATTACATTTTGTCATAGCTATCCTGCACAAGGTCAAAGAGCAGCTATATCCACGCATTCTTATCATCAATGTAAGCCTCCACGGTATAATAGGCTTTCTGTATCAGCCTCTTTTTAACAGTATTTTTAAATTGCTGTAATGGCAAAGTTAAAATTGATTGTGGAATTTTGTTATAGAATCTTATACCCAAACCCACAAACGACTTACGTACTCTTACAAGGCGCAAAGCAGGAGCCGCAAGCTTATGTCGGTTCCTACTTTGTCTATTATATACATCGCCAATCTTTTTATAATTATGTATATTTTTATGCACAAAAATCAAATTGCTAAAAATATACTGTGAAGCTAACGTAAGAATACCTGTTTCCTTAAACTTCTCTCGCAGGGACTCACGATAACACGATATAATGATAACAGATGGTATTTTTAATGTCATCCTATTCCTGTTTAACTTATAGGATTTCTATAGCCTCTGTGTTACCCCCGTGTATAAGGTATAATTGTGTCAAATTTCATCGATATTGGTTCAGCGAATTCGCCGTGAAAACGTAACAGACACACAGACTTTCACATTTATAATATTAGTAAGGATATATACTGTCTAAAATTACTGTAAGCAGGTATTACATAATATATGATAATGCGGGATCTTCTGTAAAAAGAGCTACATTAATAGTGATTGAACGAATTTCTACCTGCAGGAAGATGACCGTCCCGTGTGGTGTGTCGGTGGATGGCAGTTGTGGGTCATCTGCCACCAGCAAGTGCCTCACCCGGGATTCGGAGCCGTCAAGTGCCGCATGCCAGGACACGTGGTCACCGGCGCAAAACTTATTGCCTAAATACCGAAATGTCAACATTTTATAAATTGGTAAAAACAACACGTTATTTAATACCAGCAAAAAAGGTATGATTTAAAATAAAAGTAAAAATAAAATTATTTTGCTATATCATCATCAGAAGATAGACTCCACGACAAAACCGCAAAAATCGCTTTGCGATTTTGTCGTGGAGTCTATCTCTTGATGATGCTCTGGTTTGTGATAGTGAACGCGTGTAGTGCTTGTGTATTGTGGTGGCGGTGGTGGAGGCTTGTGCATGTGTTTTTACGAATCCTGCATGTATCGGATACTAAATGGATAGTCCACTATACATATAGCACTATATATATTTTCTATTAACTGTATAGCGGATTATAGCAAAATATTTTTATTATTACTTTTGTATTATGGATCTCCGCAAAGTAACGCCTAATTCTATAAATTATTTATGATAATTTATTTTGCTTTTTTTTTGAGATTTCGGATTTCGGTTTTGAATAGCTCGTTGACAATGAACCTGCACCAGTTGCGAGTTCGATGTCTGCCGAGAGCCAACATTTTCTAATTAATAAATTGTTGGTTACTCGAGTCTGTATTTTAATATGTACTAAACTATGTTTTAAAATTATGTATATGTATATATGTGGTGATTTTTCCCAAATGGTTAATGCCCCAGGCACACAAAAACTGTTTCACGTTATTAATACGTCTTTATTCGTCTTTTTCCTACACAATCCATTTCTTCTTTTTTACAGTTTGACAGACCATAGATAATCTAATCTTAACGCCAAAAACTATAGAATCCCACATATATTTACCAGTTGTCTTTCGCCCGTAACACAAGTATCAAGTTACATAGGTACTTTGGAGACGCGCCCGCCGCCATGTGTGAAAGTGTCTTATATATTTGTATTATGGCAAAAGAATATTATTATTACTTTCGTATTATGGATTTCCGCAAGGTTACACATAATTCAATACATTATTTCAAAGAATGTCTTATTAGGATAGGATGGCTAATATGCATTTAAAATAGCCGTGTGGTATCCGGCTGCATAGAATAGACCACCCTCATTTCTTACCGAGGTGTCGTAAAAGGCGACTAAGGTAAGTTGACGTCAGGCAGGCGGTCGTAAAATACGTAGAAATCATATGACAACATATTTGTAGCATGTTGTCCCGACCCCACTTGGAGTGGGATAAGGGCAGGAGAATGATGATGCACTTAAAATAACATTTAAAACTTGAATATAACTGATGTATAAATATTTATGAAAATTATCGCCTTCATAAATATTTTTTAAACAGGAATTAACATACCAGTGGTGAAAATGTATCTCGCGAGCGATTGCAACAAAGCTGCCGGCCATAGCGGTGGCTCCCTGGCTTCTGATGCCAGACGGAAGGTTAACTCCAGACCGTAACCGGAACACCGTTCTATGGGATCTGGCTCTGGATGAACTCTACCGTCCCCATGTAGATCTGACAGTCCGAAACTGGAAAAAATAAAATTGCAAATAAAAAAAAGATCTATAAATCTATACTTATTCTAAACTAAAGTCCCCAAAAGCTCTCTCTCTGTATGTGATCGATTTTCTCAAAATTTATAAAACGTATTTCTGTATAGTTTTTACAAAATATAGTGCAATTCTTCCGCAACTTTAGGTTAATAGTACAGTACCGTTTTATGTAAATTGTGTTGAGGAGGTCGCGTGGTTGTAAAAAAAAACTCGCCTGCTGCTTTACTGCGCCGCGTGAACCAGCAGAGATACACAAAAGTAATGTACTAGAGAATTGTAGATCTATAAAATACTACAAAAAAATCCGCGACAGCATGTCTCTATCTATTATGGTTAACTCAAATAACTACTTTCATGTTCAAAATGACAATTCAGTACTTATTTCCACTCGGACGAAGCTGCTGGCACATAGCTAGCTTATTTAAATAACTTTAGTGGAATAATCTAACAAATCTTCTGAAAATCTCTAAATTGTTTGTCAGTATGGAAGATTGCTCCTCTACCAAGCAGAATCAGGAAAAAATACGGCGATGGGTCTTACCCTTCTATAATGTTAAAAAGAGATCATTTAAAATTGTGTTCCTACACGACCGAGAACACTAAAAAATTTGTAATAAAATTATTTTGCTATAATCCGCGATAAAGTAAATATAAAATATCTATAATTCTAAATTAAGAGTGGACTATCCGTTTTAATACCCGATACATGCAGGATTCGTGAAAACACATGCGCAAACCTCCAGCACCGCCACCACAATACACAAGCACTACACACATTCACTATCATAAATTCAGCAATCGTTCCGCCCCGCAACCGAAGCATCATCAGGAGATCCACGTCAAAATCGCTTTGCGGATAGTTCGCTCTACTTTTAGCATTATATACATTTTCTATTTACTTTATCGCGGATTATAGCAAAATAGTTTTATTATTACTTTCGTATTATGGATCTCCGCAAATTTACGCTTAATTTTATTAATTATTTTCCGAAAACACTCTCAACCTTTTTTTTACTCTCAACCTAGGGAGCAAGCAAAAAGTTTAGTTCCAGCTATTAGGCAGACATAGTTATTTTTATTCGTAGGTCCAATATTTTACGCATCATATTTTAGCATGATAGACTAGTCCACGCGATAACATAAAGAGCTCACAAATAAAAGCCTCACATGGGCTTGAAACAAGTCGGTATAACCCGATAAAATAAAAGGTGAGTATAGCCGGTTCTATACATTAACTATACATATCAGTCATGATACTTTAAATTTAAAATTATATACTAGACTTCGTGTATAGTGAAACGTTACTAACGTTTTTTTTAACAAGGAGTGACTCCTTGTTAAAAAAAAAATCAAACTGAGTTTATATTATCAAGTCAAGATATTGTTTGACTTGTGATGTCTTACTACTGTTTCCTATTAAATTATTACTTGAGAACCATTAAATATATGCAGTAGTATATTCTTTTTATCAGGCATGTAGGCTAAGTAATAAAAATAAGCAAATGCTCTTAACTATGAATGTGCTGGAATAGGTCAAGTTAATTTTTTAATCTTTGTGAATGTGTGTGTATGTGTTTTTTAATCTTTGAATGATCTCTGTCATGTAAAAGGTCAATGGTCTACTGACCTGACATAGTGCCAATGTGATGGTATATTTTCCCCAGGTCTGCCTGGATTCCAATACATGCTGATGTAATCCAATGGATCCTGCCCTCCTAACCTGGAAGGCAAAATTTTATATATTATAAAGTCTACTACCACATCTGTCTATCTGTGCGCATAAAGCACAAAAGCTTCTGAAAAGATCTAAATTTGGTTCTCTACAATATAAAGATAATCACATGAATAAAGTTTAGAAGTATAATTTACTAGCTTTTACAATAGTTGATAATTGTTGATAATCTTGGGTAGAGTCCATGTGGAATCTTTTGTCGAATCTCAAATTTTGAGATATAACAAAAGAATGTATTGTGGAATCATTCTTTTTTTTATAGGTCCATCTTTGAGACTCTCAATATACAAAAAATTTAAGAATCTTTTTAGTATACTCCTCCACTAAAGTAAAGCTTTTACAATTATGCCTTAAAAGCTGCATCTACATATAACCATATAAAACTTATTTTAGAAGAACTTGTCCGTATACCATACCAATATTTAAGTCGAGTAGTAACTTGCAAGGGGTTGAGCTGTTCTGGATACACTTTAGAGCAGCCATCATAGAGAGCTTTCAATCCAGCAGGCATGAAATGATCTGGAAGCAAATAATACTCAGAGTAATATTAAATTGCAAAGAGCTAGGATTTACACTGAGACTGAGGTCCATTCAGCCAAAATCTCAAACAGTAGATAAAACTATTTGAAAGGTTTTGCATACAGAAGTTATCTTAATTCATGGTAGGCCTGGGAGGTTTCCTCATATTGCTTACTATACTTCTATATATTCTTTTAAAATAAATTAAGCAAAATCACAAATAATGCTAAAGAAATTCCAAAGACTATTATTTCTACAAATGAAGTTCAAATATACAGCTAACTTATTTTTGTGTAGAGGCTATAACAAATATTCACTATGTATTTTGTTCATGTGCAGGTTGGTACATAATCAGTGCTGAGTGCACCAATAATTTTGTGGATGACTTAAGTCTCAAATAGCTAATACACATACTACTAAACTATACCACTGTCACCTGAGCCTTATCTGGCAGTACATTCATCGAATCATGAACAAGTGAGGTGGGTAGTTAGAAAGACAAACACGAACGAAATTGGACTAACACATAAAGTAAGGCCAAATAAAGTAAAGCCATACATTAGTTAAATATAAATGTATTATTCACGTATAAAAAAATATTTAAGTTCACAACTACATCATATATACATTTCAGTATCACCTGTTTGATTGTTTTGGTCTTCTGTTGATCCAGGAATACCAGCTGGCAGGGCAGATACCTCAACAGTCGTTGGCTGCGCTTGCGCAACAAATGACAACGCACTGTTTTGCACAACACCGTTCGGTACCCCTGAACCACTCGTGCCAGACATTTTGTTAATCTCAAAAATGTTATTATAGTATAAATATAAATAACATGTAACATACAAAATTCACACATAAAGTATCCACCATTTTTGTTTTTGTAATTTTTTTATAGAGATTGCCAGATTGGTGCACCTTTGATTATCTTTAATATTTAGCAAAGACAACACTGTAGTGTTTAGAGAAAGAAGAAGACTATTATTAGACACTATTATGTTTTGTAAATGATGACTCTTACGGTTGGACAAGTCTCCCTTATTTTTTTTCATTTAAATGCTGTTCTTATCATCATGCGTTGAAATAGTTATTTAAAAAATATATCATACTTTCATTCAAGCCAAGCGGCTTAGTTAAACTTTTTATATTTTGATTTACTTGAACGCAACCACAGACTAGTTAAACATACTACAGCAACAAAAAATTGACAGCCGGTGCTATCATTCCTTCAATTTCAAATTGCGATTTGACAGTCTAAAGTCTAAACGATTATTGTTTGGGTTAAATATATTTTCGTTCTCAAATTTTATTTATCTCTATTTTGAAAACAAACACTACTGCTGCGCTATAAATAGCTGTATTACTCACGGACGAATGCTGTGGCAACTCTACATCAAAAGTGTGGTTATTAGTGTATAATATTAAATATGCGATTCATATTTTTTACAACTATATTTAGTATAGTTTTTGCATATGAAAAAGATATGACTTTTACCGTGCAAGCAGGCAAAATGGACTGTTTTTTTCAAAAAGTTCTACTCAATGAAATAATTGATATAGAATACCAGGTATGTTCTTTTTATGTTAAATAAACGCTAAAATATAATTTATCAACACTATCGAATTTTGCACTCGAGAGTTCAGTATTCAGACCATTAAAGTCAATTCCTGTCTCAAATGGATTTCAAACAGCTTAAAGAAACATTGACAAAATAACTGAATTAAAACAATAGGCAAGGTGTGGGTACTCTTTTAATAAATAATGATTTGTAAAATCAACAAAATATCATGAAAAAAACTTCTTTCACTGGAAGTGAATGTGACACAATCTCAAATTTTTTGCTTACATTGATCAGTAATATATTGATGTTCTCTTTGAGATAATCTTAATATTGTATACTTTTTTCTTAATTGGTTTAAATTCAATTTGAACTGTGTTTATTACTAGTAATACTGAAAATTGTTTATTAAAAAATGAGCTAATCTAAATGCAAAAATATGCAAAACTACCACTAACGATGAACTTTACATATTTTTACTTTTCAATTCCTTGAGAGGGTTATGCCTTATAAGATGCTGATTAAGTAGTATTTTGTATACTTTCAATTAACCTCTGTTCCCATTTTTTGATTTTTTTTTAATTTAATTGCTGAAGCAAGCATTTTTAACATCTATAACATGCTTGTATTATAGTTAAATAATCTCTTTTAGTTTAGATAAGTAAGCATCTGTAATATGAATTTAAATGTATTCTATATAGGGCAAATAACCTTAAAATAAATAAAATAATTCTATAAACAAAAAGAAGGTAGGATGATTACCAGTTGTACAGGCTTGTGTGATGTGGAAATTTATATAAGAGGCCTATATCTAGCAATAGGTGTACTTTGACTGATTCTTCATTATCTACTATATCATCAACCTTAAATATTGTTTCCTGTAAGCTTACTAGATCTAGTTTATGAAAACCTGAATTCAGTATTGATCGATTTATAGATTTTAAACTAATCATAAAGCCAGTCTGACTTACTTTGGAAAATTAACAGATCGAGTGGCAAATATATTTAAATCAAAATCAGGTACTAAACTCTCTTTTAAAACTAACCAATCGCTTCGTAATTTGATGTGTAAAAATGAATATATATAAGATAAGGGTAAAAAATCTGGGGTTTATAAAATAGATTGTCCTGAGTGCAACAGTACATATGTAGGTCAGACTGGCCGAAGTTTTGCGGTTCGATTCCGGGAACATATGGCTGCGTTTAGGAATAATAAACCACAAAATTCTAATTATGCAAAACATTTGCTGGAAAGCGGTCATAAAGTGCCTAATGACCATTTATTTCATATTCTCCACACTTGTGATAAGGGAGTCCGACTCAATACGTTAGAGCAACTTGAGATAATAAAAAATAACAATGGTCACTTAATTAACGAGCAAGTAAATGTATCTAATTCCGTTTTGCTACATGTGTTCGGAGGGGAGGGTATTGGTGGGAGTTGAACTATTTAAGACTGCTTGTATGGGTAGCGCGGCGCATTACGATTTTTGTCGTGGAGCCTATCCTCCTGATGATGCTTCGGTTTCGGGGCGAAACGATCGTCGAGATTGTGGTGGTGGGTGTGGGTGCTGCTTTTGTGTACGTTGTTGCTGGTGAATTGCGCCTTGGGGTGCATGTGGTGGCTTGTCCTGCATGTATAAGGTGCATAGATTTTGCCTGCTTCATACACATTTGCTTTGCATGCATTCGCTTATCCCGTGCGGATTATAGCAAAGTAGTTAGTTCTGTTATATTGCTTTCAGTATTGATTAATTTTGACGTCATTACAACACAATTTAGCAACTAGTAAACCTAATATCAGAAAACAATGCATATGCAGGACTCACTTGCAAATACAGTGCTGACAATGATTTGACATCAAAGTCTTTAGAACTCGTTGCCAGTCTATTTATTTCAATGGATAAAGTAGTAGGTAGTATTTTAGTCTAAATCACTGTAAAAAAATCCAGATGTTTCTTGACTGATTGCATTGATTATGTTTGCTTCTGAATAATCAAAACTAGTGTGTTAAAAAATGCTATGTAATTTATAATAATATTATTTTGCAATGAAATTTTTATATCTGACTAAATGGTTAAAAATATAATATTATTACTTTTGTATTATGGAATTTCACATGGACTCATTCTGTAAAAATTATTATATATATTTGACTATTGATTAATGTTTTTTTTTTCATTTCAATTGCCTGCTCCAAGCTTAAAATAATATTTCTTAGTATCTATTACAGTTTTATGCAACAATTTAACTGATTCCTTATTTTACATACCACAGGTGATAGATGCCAGTCATGGAGAGCTGGACATCTCATTCCAGCTTACCGACCCAGTAGGCAGGTCAATAGTGGCAGATTACAAGAAGCCTGACAATGCCCATAGACACACCTCAGTGCTGGAGGGTGATTATAGATTCTGTTTTGATAACAGCTTTAGTACCTTCAGTGAAAAAACAGTAAGTATTACTCTAAGGTTACTTCTTAAAGAAAATTATGAAAACATTAAATTCAAATTCAATAACTTCTTAATACAACTGATTAATGATTCAATGAGAGGAACAGTTTACAGGTTTTATTTTAAGTGTGACAGACAAATTACTATACATTGAATCATGGGCTATGAATTTTTGTTAGTTTCTACTTAGTATGGCCAATTTTTCCATTATTCCAATAATGATTTTTGATTTTTCAATATGGACTTATTTAAAAAGTTATGATTTTTTAAATATAATTATATATTACTACTTTAATACTTAATAATTACTTATACCTATTTCTTTTATTTTTATATATTTTCACAGTGTAATGCCTAATCCTGTAAATTCTCTACACCTATTCATAAAACATGCACTATACATTAAGCTTAAACCAATTAAAAATTTCAGGTATTCTTTGATCTTATGATAGACAGTGAAGAAACTGAACCTAAGGACTATGATGATGATAAAGAAATGGAACTAGGTAATTTGTTTATATCCATAGTTATTATCTAGATCTAGGCAAATTTGAATTTTGAATTGGAATTTGAATTTAGTAGTCTGGGGAGACTACTAATGGTGCGAGAGTGGAAAGTAGACAGAAGAACTCTAGTCACAGAAAGCAACTGGATTAATGCAGCAAATGTCTGAATAAAAAGAAAACATATTAATATTAACAATAAAAAAATATTTTATGCTTACTATCACTACCTCATCATACCTGTACATAACTTAAGAACAAAGGATGATTCTCAGCATTTTGCTGCAATTATTATGTTGTAGCTCTGATTTTCAGAAGCACTTATTACTATACCTAATATAATGCAAAATAATACCTGTAACATATGTGTAACGATGTAAATCAGCACATGTTTAATGTTTAGTATAAAAGTTTTAAAGTTCTTTGAATTATAACTATCGTGAACGGTATTCATATTTAATGTATAGAAACCGGAAACGTCTTATTTTATAGGATGAGCCCAACTAGTTTTAAGCCCAAACTGGGCTCTTATGTAGTTTTCCATTCATTAGTTTTAAAGTTCTTCGAAATTTTTCATCACAATAATAAGAATGTTATATGGAATGAAAAAGATTACTATACTAACCAATTTCTACAATAAAAGAATGATCATTAAACATCTACATATAAAAATAGAAGCTCGTTAAAAGCATGATGTCGATAACTAGTTCATTACTACATATTATTTGTCCTACTTAATTTATGTCGATACCTCCCACTTCAGAACTACATCTGAGCAGATATTTTTTGATTCTAACATACATTAATTGTACTCCAAAGGTGACTGAAATTTATTGCCAGCAAACTATTTACAGGTTCATCAGCAGAAACATACATGATGAAGGTTAAAGATATATCAGATTCAGTCGCTAAACTAAAGGAGAACGTGTCGGCTGCCAGAAGGTTGCAAGAGTTACTTTCTGCACACGAAGCGAGGGATAGAAACCTCGCTGAAGACATGTGCTCCAGGTAAAATTTTCAAGCCTCAATTTTTATTTCATAAATGATGCTAATTATAGAATATAATATTTTACTTTCGTTGCAGGGTGATGAAGTGGTCACTGGGACAAATAATTCTTATGACTGTAGTGGGAATAACTCAGGTAAGTTGTAATAGAAAAATCACCATATTAGCATATATCACTGGTGTGCATACTGATATAAAATTATTGTATATTCTGCTTATAATCTATACTTTTTATAAAATTTAGTCCCAAAAAGCTGTCTGTCTGTATGTTATCTATTTTCTCAAAATCTACGGAACGAACGGATTTTTGTACGGTATTCACCAAAAGATATTGCAATACTTCTGGATGATTTAGGTAAATAATAGACATCGGTATTATGTAAATTGTGTTGAAGAGATCGAGCTGTTGTTAAAAAACTTGCTTTCTGTAAGCTTGAGTCGCGTGCGCTGCGCAGAGATACGCCTAAGTAATGTACTAGAGAATTGTAGATCTATAAAAATACTACAAAAAAGTCCGCGACAGCACGTCTCTATCTTTCACGGTTGATTTACAATAACTATTTTTATATTTAAAATTCCACGCGGGCGAAGTCACAGCTAGTTTTTAATAAAATAAAAAGTTGTATTCTTTTCAGGTATATTTCCTTAAGAGTCTATTTGAGGATCCGAACAACAGAAGCTTTAAGAAAATAGTCCCAAATTTTATGTCAAAGTGATATTATAAAAACAATTAGTAAAAATATGTGGTCTGTTCGAACAGATATGATTCTGTCCTATTATTTAAGTGGTGCGATTGGTTTAATTTTTAAAACTAAACAGCACCACCAAGTTTAAGAATCTGTGGTTTTCTTTTATGGCACAAACCATTTTATATAGATTTGAGTTTAGAATAAGAATAAATTGTTTATGAGCTGCTATAGTGCATAACTCAAAAACTCATACATTTATTGGTAAATTGGTTTAAAGTTTTCATTTATTGCTAAGAAAAATGCTTTAGTTTGCTTAAACAAACGGCCTTTTATTGATTTATGAGTTCTGCTGGTATTGGTGCTGAGAAGAATGTGTATTTTAACAATTACACCTATTCTTAGTTCAAAGCAAGTGTTTTTTGAGTTGTGAAGCTATTGCAGCCCATGAACTATATGCACCAAAAGGCGTGTTTGGAGTAGTCGTTGGAAGCCATTTCCATGTCCAAGGTTTTCCAACCATATGCTCTTACTATGACCTAATCAGTCTTGTGACACAATGTGCTATATAACTCACTAGGGTAATTCTACAGATCCTCTCAATTATGAAAAAGTAAAAAACTCTGGTTGTAGCTTATTTAGTTGCTAAAAGAACTTTTTTAGACCAGTGTTTTAGTTTCTTAGTAAATTCATAGTCAGATTCATAGTCATAATCACTAGAAACTCGAGTTGAAGACTGGTATTTACACACTGAGATTCTTAATATATACTTTATATTATTTAATATTATCACTTATCAAAATAATCAACACAACGTTATATCCATATTTCTACATTAATATTTATTATATTGAAAAAAACTGATCAGGAAATTTCAACCCCTTGTTGTAAATAATGTTACATTACAGTTAAAGAAGCATGAATGACAAAGAATAATGTTTTCGTAGGGCTTTAAATCAACATTTTCTTGTTTTTATATCACCCTTGTGAATTAATACTATTATTGAACTGTAGATATTTTTACGATAAGTATATTTAAGTTAACTTGTAAATCTTGTAGTACACTTATTTTGTATGAAGTCTTCAGCTGTCTACTTACATTTCTATATGTATAGCGGTACCACCAAATAATTTTAAAGTGTCCCTGAACGTTATTATGTTAGAAGACTAAACTAAATGTCAAGCAATGTGATCGGCAATCATAAATATGTCATCGAATGTAAACTAACCAAAGATTTTTTGTAATATGTATTTTTCACGTAATTATTTCAGTAATTTGTCAAGTCAGTTATCATATTTAGGATATTGCTGACTTTCGTCACGGTGTTTGTTCATTTCATAGTACGATATTTACGTCATAAACAATAAAACAATAAATTATAAATGTGTTTTATTGCTGCTATCATAGTAGGTATTGATATTATAAAAGCACATATATAGCATACAAAGTTATATGAATTTAATAATTCACATAATTTAGGTGGATTTAAATAATCTATTGCTAATTGTAGGATTTCCAAAAAGCGATTATATAGGTGAAAATAGTAATAAAATAAGAATTTATTTCTTTCTAATAATTTATTTATTCAGTTATTAAATTATAAACCGAAGTAACGATAAAACAGCAAGAAATTCTATAATATTTATTAGACGTAACTGGTAATTCTAAAAGTTTAATATTTTATATAAAAGGTTCTATGACATAACAAAATATACTTATTTTAAAACTAAATAGGTCTTACGTTTTTAATAATTAAAATTCAACATATACACATTTCTTCATTGTAAATAAAATTTTAGCACGTACAGGTTTTTTGGAGACAGTATGGGTTTTGCAATTCATCATGCCGAACATAAACATTAAAATAAAAACTACATATTTCATTTAACTCAAGTTGCACTGATTGTAATTTGTACGCATATGCAAAAATGATTCGTAGTTTTTATGGAATAGAGTTCAAATCTGATGTCACTTTTTTAACTGAAGCGATAAAAAAGTGATCAGCTATTGACTACGGACTTGCTCTTTAATTGTTTGTACTGAAAGTTGTGTAGAAAATCTTAAATAAAGTTGACTTATTAAAAAAATAAGTCGATAAGTGTTTTCCTCCAAATCCATGAACCCTGTACATAACAATATCATCATAAGATCTAAGTGCAATTAGGGGCACGTAATCCACAACAATGTTATATGTTGAGAGAGTTCATTTTCCTTACGAAATATTACTACTATATGTCCTACACACCATCGAAATATATTATCACTGTCATGAGAGGCCGATTAAGAAAGAATTCTAATATGGTGCAAAATTAAAGAATCGGCGACTATTTTTTATATCAAAGTGATAAGGGTTGTCCACCCCTAACACATATATATATTTTTTTATAGTGTACACTAGAAATTCCTTCGAAATAATTTTAATGGCAAAACAACGTTTGCCGGGTCAGTTAGTCTTATACATATATTTCTCGTGTCACAATGTAAGTTACCATGCTCCTCGCAAACGGCTAGGCCGATTTTTATGAGATTTTATATGCATATTCAGTACCGTCTGAGACTAGGCTACTTACTATCTATTTTTCATACCCCTAAGTGATAAAGGTTACCCACCCCTAACATTCTTTTATTTTTTGGACACACTTTTTTATAATGTTCACTAGAAATTCCAGGAAAATAATTTACATGCCAAAACTACGTTCGCCGGGTCAGCTAGGTAGGTGGGTAGGTAGGTAGTATAGTAACGAATAACATATTCTGTGCTTTATTTTTATATTGTCTGTGATATTCATTTCCTGATGTATCTATGGTCTCTATATTAAACAAATACCTACGGTAATTTTATTTGTTTTCTATAAATTTTACTTCGTAAAATCCACGATCCGGCAGTCGCTTTTACCGGCAATTTTATTAACCAAGGAAATATGAATATGCTTACAATATGAAGTAATTATTTAGTTAAGGCGTTTTTATCCAAAAATTTTGAAAAAATGTTTCCTACTTTCCTCATAATGAATCGTATAGCAACCAGACGAAGAAATATAAGAAAAGCAGTGAAAACTGTAAAAGTGGATAAAGGTTTGCTAAATGCGGATTATTGTAGGACTTGTCTGAACACTGAGGACCTAGTCGCAATATTTTATAATAAGGAATGCGAAAAGAAACGTTCAGAAGATCTGCGACTAGCAACCGGCTTAGAAGTAGGTATTAAATCTGTAAAAAATATAACCAATAAGGTTAATTCATGCCCCTGAGAGATAGAGATATGCTGTGGTCAACTTTTGTAGATGTATAGATTCTCTAGTATGTGACATTAGTGTATCTTTGTTAGTTTATAGGGCTCACACGACTAAAACTCCCATCAAACGAGTTTCTTTACGTTTGCGCGACCTCTTCAACACAATTCTGGAAGATGTTCACTACCTTTTAGTAAAAACCATTCAAAGATCGGTTAAGCAGATTTTGAGAAAATCAATCACAACAGACAGACAGCTTTTGGGGACTTTGTTTTATAATATAGTTTCAATAGATAGAGACTTAATATTATTTTTTTGTGAACATATATGTATTAATTAACCATAACTGATTATAATGAAATTATAGTTATTAAAATTTAAAATTTAATACTAATTTTATCAGCTGATGTTTGCTATCAACAATCACACAAATATGCATGTAGAGATCTTCCATTCTAAAAGTGCACGCCCCTCCAATGTCTTTACCCACACACAGAAAACTTATGTACAGACGAAATACACGCAAACTTGTTATTCTAATTGGTTACTCAGTTGCCGGACAGACACAAAAGTACAGTTAGCATGTCATAAAAAAGAAGATAAATAATTTTTATTTTTTATTTTAGATAATAATTAGATAAATTTTTTCATTAATAGAAAAATATGGAGAATTTTATAAAACCATGTGGCGAAAATAACGGGCAAAACTTAACATCTGTCATTATTTCATCATTTAAGCCATTGCTTTAATTAAGGAACGAATTGACATGATTGATAGAAATATGTGGGAAAATACGTGTCGAAATGTAAATGATATTGTGATAGAATATATGAAAAATTTATAATTAATGTTGAGTCTGAATCTGAAGATAGCGACGTGAGTGAATAGCGTTAAAATAATAATATTTATTGCAGTTTGATTTTTTTCTTTTTTTACTAATAAAATAAATGAACAGACTTCTGTACATTATGTTTTATTAATCATTCTAATAGTTGCATAATGAATATTTGATATGATTTTTATTTAATTAAGTTGGCAAGTTAGCTCTTGATTGCGAATTCACCTGATGGATGCCAATGTAGTTTAAGTTTCTTGAAAGGGTTTGGAGATTAAACGTGTAACCATTCAGGGTTTTTACACGACATCGTACCTGAATGCTAAACCGCTTGGTGGTATGTCTTTGTTATAAGGGTATGTCGGAAGTATCTATTTAGTCCAGACCAGGGATAAATTTTAGAAATATACTAATATGTTTTTTCTAGGATTCGAATGCGGAACTTCACGTTTACAATCCACAGCGCTTACTAATACTCCAGGGAAACGTTAAAAACTTACTTTTTATTCTAAAGAATTTTCAACATAAATTTGATTATAAATATTATATAATATTAATTTTATTTTTATGCAAACGTTACTTGTAACCCGTGTAACTGGATTGGTTGGTCAGCCAGTGCACAAATGATAGGAACGCGTGACAGAATGAACGTGTTGTCTCATACAAAGCGTGCATTCTCCGCCATATAAATGTTTGACTTATACCAGTCGAGCAATTAGTTGACCTTAAAGTGCACGAATGAGTCGAGTCAACTTTGAAATTGCTGCGCGCACACATATAAGATAGTACAGTCAGTATTTTCTCTCACACATTAAAATAATGTAATTTGGTGGAGGGGCATGCACTTTTAGAATGTGAGATCTCTACATCTTTGAGATATATAGTAAATCTATATGATATAACCTGCCGACAATTTGCCATTTAGCATTCTTTCAAAATGCATATAAAGTAAAATTAGCAAGTTAGATTCCAATATCATTAATCCTTATTCTACAGATAAAACTTAATGATGGTTTATCTCAAAAGATATGCCATCAATGTGTTGAGTGCATGCAATTAGCATTACAATTCAGACAGACCTGCAGAAAGACTGAAAAAACTCTACTCAATAGGCTTTATGGTAAGTACAAAAAGAAAATCACATCAAGAGTCAGCAAACAAATTCAGAACCTTAAAACAGAAGATGATGAGGCTGAAATGGATTATGACAATGATGTATACTCAGATGATTTTCAAAATGACACCAGCTATTTATTCAATGATGATGTGACACCAGTAATAATTACCCAGGTTAAAGTTAGTATATTTGAATTATTTAAATGATTTTACGGTATAGAAGTTATAATAGAACTATTTTGCTATAGTATGTTAAGCAAAACAATGTAATCCTAAGTGTATGATGCAGGCGACATTCTCAGGATAAGTCACAACCCCAGAGCCCAGACAACATTCTGTATTGAAGTAATGCATAAAATTATCACCACTTGTATTTTTATATGCAGTAGAGTTTTAAGTTTTCAGGTGCACTAAACAATTGGTTCTTAAAGTGACTCTTGAAATAAATTCTGACAGTTTGAATTGCTGATGCAGATAATTCCTTCCTATTCTTCAACTGATAAATGTATACTGCTGCTCTTCAAGAGATTTCCATACCATGCTATCCTGTGTCGCTTAGATCCATTCACTAGTTTGATTGGTCTTGTTTGTTGATAAACCACCAAAGAATGGAAAGAACCACTAATCTATTATATTTATTTAAGCCTTTATTCAGACATTAGTTAGATACTGATTTAAAATAAGGTTTTTTTTTTTTTCATCAATTATGTCTGTTTGTCTACAGACAAAGGCCTCCTCCAACTGTGACCAGATACTTCTATTTGCAGCAAGCCTAGTCCATTTTGGCCCTGCCACAGTCAAAATGTCATCCACCCATCTTAGGGGTGGTCTGCCTCTCTTTTTTTTCTGGTGTTTTGTATACCAGAACATTAATTTTTTCGACCACCTCTCATCTCCTCTTATTGTATGGCCAGCCCATTTCCATTTTAACTTCCTGATGGTTCTAATTACATCCTTAGTTTTAGTATATTTTCTTATAGTGGAAGTTCTTACTTTATCAAATAGTTTTTTGCCTAGCATACTTCTATCCATGGCATTTTGACATACTATAAGTTTCTTATCTTGCGCTTTTGTTGTAGCCCAGGTTTGGCTCCCATATGTGAGCACTGGTAGTATACATGTATCAAACAGTTTTCTTTTTATTGACATCTTCATCTGTCTGTTTTTCATGATGTCTTTTAAGCTCCAATATTGCTTCCATGCATTTCCAATGCGTCTGTCTATTTCTTTTTCCACTGGTTCTGTCGTCGAGATTACTTGGCCTATATAGATATAGTCGTTTACATAGTCAATTGTGTTGTTGTTAACAATTATTGGTTCTTTATCTCCGTTTGTCATGACTTTAGTCTTTTCCGGGTTCATGCATAATCCTACTTTACGGCTTTCTCTATCCAGGTCATTTAACATTGCCTGTAGTTCCTCCTTAGACTGGGAAAAAATGATCAAGTCGTCTGCGAATCTTAGGTGCGTCAAGCTTTCACCATTAATTAGTATCCCACAATTTTCCCAGTTAAAGGAACGAAAGACCTCTTCCAGTACAGAAGTGAATAGTTTGGGTGACATAGGATCCCCCTGACGTACACCTCTGTAGATGTTTATTTCCTTGCCTTCTCTATCCAGTTTGACTCTAGTTTTGCTGTTTTTGTAGATGTTCCTTAAAATTCGGATATACTTATTCTCTACTCCTTGGTTCTTTAGCGCTTTCCAGATCTCTTCATGTTCCAGTGAGTCAAAGGCTTTGCTGTAGTCGATAAAACAGCAGTAGAATATAATATTGAACTCTTTACATTTTTCAAAGAGCTGCTTTACGACAAATATGTGGTCTATAGTGGAGTAGCCACATCTGAATCCCGCTTGCTCGAGTGGCTGGTTGTAATCAAGCGTTTTTGTAAGTCTACAGAGGATTACCTTTGCAAAAACTTTGTAGATATTTGACATTAGGCTTATTGGCCTATAGTTATTTATGTTACTTTTATCACCTTTCTTGTGTAGGAGTGTTATAGTCAATTTTGCCCATTGCTGTGGTATGTTCTCACTTTCCAGCACCTCGTTAAAGATTTGGGTGAGAATAGGCACAAGATGGTTTATGTTTTGAATTAGAAGTTCATTGCTAATACCGTCGGAACCCGGAGTTTTATTTCTTTTTTGAGACTTTATAGCGTTATGCACTTCTGAAAACATTATATCTGGTATATCATCTTCACCTGTTAGATCTGTTGGTTGACTAATATTATTTTTTGCATACAGGTCTCGGAAAAACTCTGTTGCTACGGACACTATTTCTGTACGCCTTGTTTTGTTTTTGCAGTTTCTGTCTTTTATGTTAGGCATCCACTCTGTTTTTTCTTTTAATGTTTTGATCGCATTTTTGACACCACCTGTTTTTTGTATAGATCTTTCTACTATGTCTAGCCTGTGTGTTTGACGATCTTTTCTTATGTTAACTTTGATTTCCTTGCTCAGCTTTGATATACTTTGTCTTATATCCTTCGTTTTGTTTGTCATTGATATTAACTCTGCTCTTTGTCTCAATAGTTCTTTAGTTTTTTCTGTTAGCCATTTTGTTCTCCCCTTTTCATTATCATGTGAGTTATTTTTTACCGTTGTGGTTAAGATTCTTTCAAAGTTGTTGTATTTTTCTTGAAGGTTTAAGTTTTTTGTTATTTTTGTGAAATCTTCTAATTTTCTAGATAATTTATCATCATTTATTATTGTAATATTGGTTCGCCTTGAAATTAATGGTCTTTTTGTTTTGAAATTTTTTAGTTTAAATTTAGCTCTAACCATTCTGTGGTTACTATTAAAGTTAAAGTTATTTAGTACTGTACAGTCTTGAAAATAGTTGCTTTTATTAGTTAGAATATAGTCTATCTCATTTTTATAACATCCATCTGGAGATATCCATGTCCATCTATTTGCTTTTCGCTTTTTATATAAACTATTAAGTATTTTGAGGTTGTTTTCATAAGCAAATTGGATAAGCTTTTCACCATTCCTTGTTCTCTTTCCTAAGTAGTATGGTCCCAGTATCATGTCTTCTCCTTCTTTTCTGCATCCAATTCTTGCATTAAAATCGCCCATTACTATTAATTTCTTATAAGTATGGTTTCTTATTGCATCTCCAAGCAAGCAGTAGAAAGAGCTAATTTCAGTCTCGCTAGATTGTTCAGTTGGGGAATAGATTTGTACGATGGACCATATTTCATTATTGGCTGGAAATTTCAAGTTAAGTATGGAAATGCGTTCAGAGATTCCAATAAATTCATTAATAAAAGGCCGTAAATCGTTTTTGATTAGGAATCCTGTTCCATATTGTCCTGGTGTGTCTCCTTTAAAGTAAAAGATGAAGTCGCTATGATCCTCTATGCTTTCACCAAGACGACGAACTTCACTTAGTCCCAATATCGACCAATTAATTTTTCTTAGCGCTAAAATTAATTCAGCCAGATTTTCATTTGTTCTCAAAGTAAGAGTATTGTATGTAGCAATATAGATAATTTCATTATTTTTACAAATTGGTTTGTGGAGCATTTGTGGATGCTGTTGAGGTGGTTCAGTTGGAGGGTTATGGTCTTCTTCCCCCACGGTGACCGGCCGGATTGGGGTGTATTTTGTGAATGTTGGTTTAAACAAAGTTATTTTTTGTGTTCGGTTCCGGGTATTAATACCCGCTATTAGTTTTTTGTAGTTTCTGATAGTGATAATGATCTTCCTCTTTCTAGGAAATTCAGTTTATTTGGTTTTAATATATCTTTTGATAAAGTTTTCGATGATGACTGCACTGGCTTGTTGGTTTCAATAATGGCTTTCTTTTGGTTTAAAGAAGTAGGCGAACTAGAATCCCCTCTCTTTCTTTTTTCTCGAACGTTGTCTTTTGGCTTTATCACCACTAATTTGTCTTGTTTCAAATATGCTATATTTCCTTTCTTCCTTTCTTCTTCGACTTTCGGCTGTAGCTGTTTTCTTTTCTCCAATACTTCTTTGGAAAAATCTTCTTTCACATATATTCCAGATGGAAATTTGGACTTATTTTTCAATATTAAATGTTTCTTCCATATTGTTGTAAGGGTGACTATGACAGGGCGATTTTGGTTAGTCTTCTGTCCAATCCTATATGCATTTGTAATTTCGTGACTGTCTAAGTACAGCCCTGTTTCCAATATTGCATCTTTGATGCAGTCGACTAGTTCAGCTTCTGTTTTCAGTGACGGAGGTTGTTATGAGTATAGTTTGTTGTTTTAATTTTTCATCTAGCTTTGCTAATAACATTTCCATGCTTTTTTCCATTTTATTGTATTTTTCGTTTTGGCCGCACTGTGAAACTTATTCAAAAAAAAAAAAACTATTATATAATTTGTTTATTATCAGAAGCAAGTAGTACAAGGCAAGAGAAGAAAAAGAGAGATTATTCCTAATGCTCCTTCATACAAATGTCACACATGCGACAAGGAATTTAAGATGAAGGCAACATATAAGGCTCACATGAGGTTTCACACAAACTATTGTGTTTGTGAGGTGAGTCTTTTAATATTTTAGGCTTATGCTTAAAGTGGCTTTATGTACTTTTTATTTGTGTGCTATAAAGAATTTTATCTATATACAAGGTGGTACACACCTTAGCAGCCTACATAAAAAAATTCTGTTAATTTAGTGAACTAATTTGGCCAAAGGAATTATTTTACGTTTTGAATAAAACAATACATGATATAGAAGGGTGAATGACTGTACCATTTCGCAATCTCGGTGAAGGTTATCCATTTCATTTCATATATTATATTATAAAGTTGACCATGGGACTAAACACGATTTAACCATTAACTTTACCATTACAGCGGGTAAAAAAAGGCTAATACACAAAGCCTTCTATACTATTGAGGATTACTTAGATGATAATAATGTGTGAATACTCTGCGACCCTGTACAAGACATTAATAGCTATATGTAAACAATTTGAGAAGAGCAACCGCCGAGTTTCTTGCTGGTTCTTCTCGGTAGGAACAGCTTTCCGAACCAGCAGTAGATGTTGACGATTCAAAAGCACTTGTTTATAAGTTTACTTGAATAAAGAATATTTTGAATTTGAATTTGAACAAGTACGAGGGAGACAGAACTATAATGTTATTGTTTTTTTTAACAACCGCTCCGTGCCAGGTCTCTCAACCATAACTTGTTAGCCAGATCTCAATTAAATTATATTTATTTTGTTCGAAAATACATTTTTTTAAACAATATTTGAGAATAGTGAATTATGACAAGTTTTCTTATAGGTTTAAGTGATCAGTGGAATAATTTTTCGTATCGTCGGTACCACTCTATATATATTATTCAATGTTGCAGACTTGTGGTAAACGTTGCCGCAACAACAACCAGCTCCAAGAACACAAACGGGCTCGTCACGGTCTGGGCCGGATACACAAGTGCGCATACTGCGAGTATAGCTCGGCGACGAAAGAGGCCCTCACCGTGAGTGTTGGTTTGACTTGTTTTAGTACAATTTTATTATAGAAATAAACGATTTAATTTATTTTTTTAATTTTGAATATAACAGGTTGCTTGGTTGCTTGGATCTTTGCGATTTTTCTTTGGAGTCAATCTCCTGATGATGTCTCGTTGTGAGTGCTAGTGTCCAAATTATATGAAAGTGAAGATATTTATACCCAAAGGAGACCCATATTTTTCTTATCACACATTAAAAAGTAGCCTGATTTGCTTTCTCTTTTTTTTCGATAGACACATTATTTAATTAACGGTTTGAACAACAGATCCACGAGCGCCGCCATACAGGCGAGCGGCCTTACGTGTGCGATCATTGCGGAGCCACCTTCCACCGCCGGTCGAATCTTGTCCAACACATCGCGATACACCTGCCCGAAAAGAACTTTCAGGTGGGTATATTTATACAAGAACGTTAATGAATAAATATATGCTAATTAAAAGGTTATACTAGGACTACTGCTAGGACTACAGAGCTGTGATAGCCCAGCGGTGAGGCCGTGCGACTCTTTCTGGGGAAAAACGAGTGCAAACCCGGGCAGGCACTAATGAGTTTTTCTATTAAAACTCATGTGCCTAATAGATAATTGCAATTTATCACACGCTTTTCGGTGAAGTAAAACATCGTAAGGAAACCTGCATATCTCTAGAGAATTCTGGAGATATGTGAAACCTACCAATCCGCATTGGAGCAGCGTGGTAGGTCTTAGCTCCAACCCTTCTCTCCAGAAACGGGGAGAGGAAGCCTATTGCCAGCAGTGGGATTGTAACAGGCCGCTACTTTTACTAGTCCCTTTATCAAGAGAACACCTTTATAAAAGAATAGCTGACCCAGTAAACATTGTCCTGCCATATAAATTACTAAAGAATTGACTTGACTTTAGACACGTCGTGAATAAAAAAAAATTGATAGGTTGATAATAGATGGTGCTTTTCAATTTTATCCTATACCTTTTAAAATAAAAGTGTTTATTTAGCCTATATGTTACCCCCCGGTGTATAAGTTATAATTATACCAAATTTCATCGATATTGGTTCAGCGGATTCACTGTGAAAATGTAACAGATAAACAGACTTTAGCATTTATAATATTAGTGAGATTTCATACTAGTTATAACTAGTAAGTATTAAATATATTATATATATATAGATACACCTGCGGCTTTATTAAAAATTATCAGCGGATTCGCCGTGAACGAGTAACAAACATTTTATCCATACTTACAAATTTTCGTATTTATAATTTTAGTAGGAAGTAGAATAGATAGGAAAAAAAAATAAACGCTCAGAAAAAATGCTTTGTTTCTACTTAATTTACATACAAATATTATAATATTCTCCACAATTTGTACCCGTTTTGTTTTTAAATACCCTCGATTATAATTTTATAAAGATTATAAAGCTGGAGTTAGCTTCCATGAAGTGTTGGTCAAAACCGTTACTAGTTTTTAATTTACATAAACAACAAATTAGTCGTCTAAACTATTTTTTTTTATCGTTGTATATTTAATATTTTTCATAACTAAATGTTGAAAAGTACTTTTAATTGCGAATATTAACATCGCTATGATGTCAGTGCGACATGTGCCCAAAGAAGCTCAAGTCGCGCAAGTTCCTGCAGATCCACAAGCACAACGCGCACACCGGCAAGCGGTACGGCTACCTATGCTCCATATGCGAGCACCGCTTCGAGAAGCCGAATAAAGTGCGTGCGCACGCGCGTCGCGTGCACGCACTGCGCGACGACCAGTTGGGGCCGATTGTGAGGGTCCAGCTGTAGGGAGAAATCGTTTTATGACATTTAATTTAAACCGAATAAATTTATATCATAGAGTATATAAATATTTATTAGAAATATAGAATTGAACGCACCAAGCACAGTAAAATACAACTTCAATCTTTGAGCAGACTACTGGCCGAAAGTACCAATACTCTTTCATTTATTCTTTTCTATTGCTGGACTAACGTCGTAACAAAATTTGAAAGCAATTGCAAATGAAAACGAGTTAGTAAGATGACTTGAATAGATGCGTGCACAATAATTAAATGTAAAAATATATTCTGATAACCAGATTTAGATTTTATTGAATATGGACTCATTGATATCAAACTTTAACTCCTAATCATAAAATAGATTTATCAAATTATTCTGTGGCAACGAAACAAACATGAATAGTATTTATTTTAAAAACTATATCAAGAGATATTTCTTAAACACACTACCACTTAATCTATGGAGATCGTGTAGTGATAAAAAATAGAGACTTTCAAGAATGGGTAGTAAAAGGAGAGGAGAATACAAAACAATAGATAAGAGAGAAGGAGAGTATTGCAGTCTCTTTCTTGCTAGAATACTACACAAATCTTATGCAAAATATAGTCATATCTCGTCAAAATATTAGATGACTACTGAGTTAATAATACATCATTTACGGTTACAATTTCCCCAAAAAAAAATGTTGTGTCGTGCAAGGAATAGGCCAAAATTCAGTTCGCAATGAACAAATCTTGTAAAAGTTAGTGAAATAAAGCAAATTATACGATGATTCTTACAAAATATTTTCGAAATTTAACAATAATACACAAAATGGGGGTAGCTAACAATCGGCCCTATAGCTGTATCAACTTGGAGACAATACGATAAGGTAAGGACACTAGTGGTTGACGTATATGCATTGTTTCACATAAGCTATAGGTAATTGTATCGCGGATTATAGCAAAATAATTTTATTATTACTTTTGTATTATGGATCTCCGCAAAGTAACGCCTAATTCTATAAATTATCTATAGGTGCCTACTGATTTATAAATAGTTTCATAAAATTTTCGGTTTAGAATACTTTTGAGCAATATTTTAATTTATTTGAATGTATAGGTACAGGGAAATGATTAGATTGTGCCACTAAGGAAAAATAACATCATTTTTACATTAATTCCTTACTGACTGACAAATTGTCCAAATAACTGCGGTAGTTTGACAGATTATTGCCTATTAACTAATAGATACCTCTTATCAAAGTCGACCTGGCCAACACACTGCTAAACTCGCTACAGCTTGACAAAATGCCTACTAAATGGAAGAGATAGGTCATCTAAGTTGCCCTGACCACTCAACTTATATAAATCGACGGACTCGGTGATAGATTGATAGTGATGAATATTAACAATGTATTGAACACGTGCTTGACCTGTGAAATTGCAATGGATGACAAAATGACCTTTTTAAAGGTTGAATTTTATTTCATACCGCGTTGTCCAATGAGAATTTATTTTTGTATTTTCAAACATAAACGATAGTTTAGAGTAAAACACTAGTGGTTGGCTTGAACGTGTCATATAAAGTGACATTTCTTATTACGTTGATATTTGAGGCGTAAATTTTAAAAAAAACCAAGGAAATTCATTTCTCGTCCCAAAATAATTTTTTTATTTATGTGATACGTCAACTAGTCAATCCAACACTAGTGTCTTTACCTTAATTTCTTATTTGTGCTAGATATTATATAACAGAGAACTGGCAGAGATGGGTCAAAACTAATTTTGATCAACTATTCGCTATGCCATTACGGTCATCGAGACGATATAAATATTCTTTGTCTTACTAATGTTATGTAAAATAAATATTATCTTATACTTATGTCATCACTACATTTGCATGGACAATAAACGATAAAAAAAAATTAAATAAAAGAATAATAATATATAATTTAATGATTATGTATACGCCGTGTGGTATCCGGCAGTATAGAATAGACCACCCTGCTTTTTCACCGAGGTATCGTAAGAGGCGACTAAGGTATGTGCCGTGTGGTATCCGGCTGCATAGAATAGACATCTCAGTTCTTACCGAGGTGTCGTAAAAGGCGACTAAGGTAAGTTGACGTCAGGCAGGCGGCCGGTCGTAAAATACGTAGCCAAATCATGTTTGTAACATGTTGTGCCGACCCCACTTAGAGTGGGATAAAGGCAGGAGAATAATGAATTTAATGATTATTTATGTATGAAAATTACTTAATGAATATTTTTTTACTTTCATAGATACTGTTATATTTTAATTGGATTTAATCTTATAGAAAGAGAACCGTAATTAATAAAAATACAATTCTCGTTCTCTCATGCATTGTAGTCTGGAGAAAAAAAGAAATGTTTTACATTTATAATTATATGGTGCAGTAAATATTCTTAAAAACAACTTTATTTTTTAGTGCCAAATCTGTTTCAAGCGTGAGAAATCTCGCAAGTTGCTTCAAGTGCACGAGTATAAACGTCACAGAGAGAATCGGTATAGATACGTGTGCCCCGTGTGCCGGGACTCGTTCGCGCGACCCGACAACGTGAGACAGCACCTCGTCAGGACACACAGCGTGCCACGGGAGCGACAGGGACCGATAGAAAAATATGAGGTACGACTTTTTACCAATAAGATAGGTAATATACCATTAACAACACTTATAAAACTTTAAATGTGTTTATTACATATTTGTTATTTTACAAGCAATATAACAGAACTAACTACTTTGCTATAATCCGCACGGGTTAAGTGAATGCATGCAAAGCCAATGTATGAAGCAGGCAAAATCTACGCACCTTATACATGCAGGACAGGACGTAATGGGCGCATTACGATTTTTCCTATCCTCCTGATGATGCTTCGGTTTCGGGGCGAAACGATCGTCGAGATTGTGGTGGTGGGTGTGTGTGCTGCTTTTGTGTGCGTTGTTGCTGGTGAATTGCGCCTTGGGGTGCATGTGGTGGCTGGTCCTGCATGTATAAGGTACGTAGATTTTGCCTGCTTCATACACATTGGCTTTGCATGCATTCACTTAACCCGTGCGGATTATAGCAAAGTAGTTAGTTCTGTTATATTGCTTGTAATATGGAATTCCGCAAAGTAACGCCTGCTTCTATAAATCATTTGTTATTTTAATTTCAATCTGTTCATTTTCATCTATCTACCTAGACCGGTGACCTAGACCCGTGTTATTTGGGTCAATGATGAATAGTGCGCCGAAGGCAATTGAAATCAGTTACATATTTGAATGATTTTCTCTCTCATAAATCAAACGTGGAAGTTTGTTTTTGCGTCGAATTCAATTAAGTTACGCTGACTGGAAAATTTCGAATATTTAAGCCTAAGATATATTAAATCGTACGCGATAAAATATAGTGTTAGCAATTTTAACATTTATATAATAATTGTAATAATAATATTGTATTGATATTAATTATTGTATTAAGTTAAGTGTATTTGGAAGTTTAAGTATTGGCATTAGCCTCAAGTTGAGGGGATATTAAAAAAGGATATGTTAATTCATTTTGGCGGCATTCTGGTGTGCCGAAAAATAATTAATATAAAAGTAATTACGCGTAATAAAGTGTTTTAAGAATGGTTTTGATATATTATTGGAAACCTTTATAAGTATTTTAATAATAGGTTCATTTAAATCATTTGCAGAAACAAAGTTATTTATGTACTGGCAATGTTTCATTGGAGTTTTCTATTTTTCCACAGATTAATCTTCCTCATCAACCTCACAACACAGTCTAAGAAACTATTAATAGATGCGAAGGATTTTTTTACCTTTTGTTTAAAAAGTTAACAATCAAATGCAATTTGTGCAAATATTAATGTTTATGGACATAATAACTAAATTTAATTCCATTTTATTGGTAGCAAAAAATATTTGTAAATAATTTTTGTAAATAGTGTATAGCTTATCATCTTATCATTAATCGATTTCTATAAAGCAATTCGTATAACTCCAAAGAGTTTATTGATCACTATAATTAAGTCAATTAATTATCCTTTCAATACCTCTACAAATAATAGTACAGAATATTTGTTTTATAAGTCAAATATTAAAAGAATATTTTATATTAGTCACGGTTACTTGATAATATGCTCGAAACTTCAAAAGTTTTAATGTAAACTTTAATTGTAATATATATTTTAAATAAATAAAAATAAAGCTCATCTCGTTTATATTATCGTCTGTGTCAATGTATATTGTATAAAAATAAATTTAAAGCGGCTTTTAAAAAAACTTTTTTATTTCCTTTACCCCCTAGAATAACTTTACTATCAGATCATAGTCTATTATAGATCTTACTATTACTATTAGCTCATAATTTTGGCTCATGTAAAAATTTATATAAAAAAGGTTATAATGATAATTATAATTAACTAGTGGCAATAAACATACGACGCGAATTAATTTTTAAAATTCCGAAAAGTAATCATCAAGCTCGTAAGATGTTCTGTTCGTAATGATCTCTATCTCTTCATAAACTATTCGGCAAACTCGTAATGAAATTCCTAAATGTGTATTCAGCTAACCGATACAATTCGTAGATAGTCATTAGTCTGAATCGTATATTATTTAAATAAAATCCGGAACTTTTGTTTATTCACCCATAGCATCTTTGAACGTAAAGTAAAATTAACTCAATTACAACCGAATGCGCGTAAATTGATTTAACCGATTTTTCTCTCTTCTAGACTGAGGAAAAGCTAAGAAGCCTGAATTTTAGCTTGAAAAAAAAACTTCCTCTATACGTAAAATATTTGATATATTCCAAACCATTTGTCAATGGTTAAATGTTCGAAGTTGTTTATTATTTTAGTTAATAGTCTATGTTGTTTCTAATCTATGGTTGTTTATCAAACAAAATAAATAAGCCTTGGTTGTTGATTATTACGTAAATAAACTATAAAAAATTTATATCTTCAGCTAGCAGTTCCCTGCTATTGTAAGAAATGTATCCATGGAATTGTTGCAGAACTTGTTTAAGCACTCAAGGCCTATATCCTATATTTACAATTCCGGAACATAGTGAAAAGTACACGAACGCTGTTTTTTCAATTGCCGGCGTTAAGGTAAACTAAATATTAATTTTAAAAAATTTATCAATAAATTATTGATACTCGATATCAACATGTTTCATGCGAATATGAAATAAATATATGGGACAATATCTTTTGGATTTGATATTATATAAAGTTTTATAAGTTAAACCCATCGCAGTTATAAAACCACTGTACAAAACACATGTCCTAACAAAGTAGCATATATTATTAATAGTGAATAAATCACTTGATATTGAATTATATACAAGTTTTAGTAGCGTATTGAAAAATAAAAAAATGAATTAATGATTTTTAAATTTTATAGCAATGCAATATTACCTAATTAAAAATGTGAACCCAAAGCAAGACTGGTTTTGGTAATTAAAGAAATTGTTCTGTATTATTTTAACAAATACAACATAAAATCCATCTTCAATTCACACACAATCCATTCGCTCAAAAACTTCTGTAGTTGGGTCTCTTTGGCTGCTAGATGGCTGATTAATAGTTCTATAGTAATCTGCAATTACCTCAATCACTCGCAAAACATATTGCTCAAATTGTAGAAAATTCATGTCTTGTAAATAATCAAGTAATGAAAATTTATATAATAATAAGTACTACTTTCTTCTAACTATCTAGCTGCGGGGTTGCCTGTCGGTGCAGGACGGGTAGTCAGCTCCAGCATAGGACTATTCCACCCATTTCCCCATGTTGGGACATAGGCTTAACTTTTGTCCCGGTAGTACTTGCGTATACCTACCAGTCCCTTTTACAAACCTGATAATATCCTTGAAGGGTATATTTATTAGGTCTTCAACTATAATTTCTTCCTTACCTAGTGTCTCACATCTTACCCGCAAGTACATAGGGCACTCAGCATTAAGATGAAGATTCGTTTCTTCCTCTCCACACTCGGGGCACGCTGAATCTTCCTTAATTCTCATTATTGACAAATGTTCATTTAACAGGCAGTGCCCCTTTGTAATGCCTGTTATAATTATAAAATATATAAAATATTTATGCTACTACCTTACTAAACAACCAGATATATATCTATACAGGTTGAAATGAATGATACAATGCCCCAAGATATGTGTTTGAACTGCATCAGTTTTATAAACAAAGCAATAAAATTTAGAAAGAAATGCGAAGAAGCACAGAGGCTGCTTCATGTTAATAAATGTAGCAAAATAAAAATAGAGAATATTCTTAAGACAGAAGAAAATTACAATTCAATAGATATAACTGATTTCTTAGATGATGACTTTAAAGACTTTGATGACAATATAACATTAGACACTCTACAGTATCATGAATTACCAGTAGATAATGAAGTAGACACTGATAAAATTTTAGGTAACAACAAAAATCAAAATAACAATAAAGATTTAAATGATGATAATAAAAATGCTAATGGCAAGTTAGATTTGGATAAAGTTGATAAACCAGCATTGTATAAGATGAAAAAGACTAGAGTAAAAGCAAGTAAGAAGACTGAGAAAGCAGCTAAAGAAGAAATAGAGTGTGAGTTCTGTCACAAAATATTGACATCAAAATTATCCCTCAGAAATCATTATAAGATTCATACTGGCTTTGATATTGTCTGTGAGGTATGTATTTGAGAGCAAAATAGTATTTTTTTAATAGCTAATATTCATATAGTCTCAAAGGATTGGCAAAGAACCTGTGAGACTAAATATATTTGTAATAAGTTCAGAAAAAAAAAATTAAAGTTCTATGATAATTCTTTAATAGCTAAGTAGCTTGTCATGAAATGACACTGACAATATCTTATTTTATTTTACAAAAAAGTAAAAAAAAACCACAGACAATAACATATACATATAAATGACAAAGTAAAAAAATTATCCTCTTTAGTAGTCACATATCTAATTTGATACTTAATTATAGTAATTTAATTGTTATCAAAATTCACTCACAATCCACATGCTCAAGAACTTCTAGATGTGTCTCTTTGGCAGCTAGATTGCTTATTCATAGTTATATAGTACTGGGCAATTACCCCAAACCCTTGCAAAACATTTATATAGTTTTACAAAAAAATACAAATTTAGCCTCAATACCACTATAATGATAATATTAGTATCACAGTATAATGATAATATTACTATAATGATTGCATATTGAAAGCCAAAGTTTTTTACAAAAGTAATAATAAAATTGTTTTGCTATAATCCGCGATACAGTAAATAGAAAATATATATAGTGCTAAATGTATAGTGGACTATACGTTTTTTCATACCCGTTACATGCAGGATTCGTAAAAACACATGCACAAACCTCCACCACTGCCACCACAATACACAAGCACTGATGATGCTTCGGTTGCGGGGCGAAATGATTGTTAAATTCGTAATAGTGAACGCGTGTAGTGCTTGTGTATTGTGGTGGCAGTGGTGGAGGTTTTTGCATGTGTTTTTATGAATCATGCATGTAACGGGTATGAAAAAACGGATACTCCACTATACATTTAGCACTATATATATTTTCTATTTTATGGTATAGCGGATTAAAGCAAAATAATTTTTTTTAAAATTTATTTCTTTTGTATAATGGATCTCCGCAAAGTAACGCCTAATTCAATAAATTATCCAAAGTTTTTTAAAATCCCCAGCATTGTGGAAAGAGGTTTATAACACGTAGACTCCTGCTGATGCATTGCAGAGCAAAGCACGGCTATGAGAAAACAGACAAGTGCTCGTTTTGCGACTACAAGGCTTCTAATGCTGAACAGGTTAAGGTAATATTCGTTATATATGACAGTACCATTTCAACAGTTATTATATTATCTATACTTATTATAAAACAAAGTTCTCGAAAGCTGTCCGTCTGTATGTGATTGATTTTCTCAAAATCTACTGAACGGATTTTTGTACGGCTTTTACCAAACGGTAGTGCAATTCTTCCAGGTTTAGATTAATAGTACATTAGCGTTGTATGTAAATTGTGTTGATGAAGTCACGCGGTTATAAAAAACTCCACAGCTGTGAGATTTAGTCGCGTGCGCTGCGTAAACCAACAGAGATACACTAAAGTATGGTACTAGAGAATTGTAGATCTACAAAAAAGTCCACGACGGCATATCCGTATCTCTAATGGTTAACTCATATTTACTACTTTTTGTTAAAAATTTCAATTCGGAAAAAATTTTGTTACACACTGAATTCCACGCGGGCGAAGCCGCTGGCACGGTTTGTAATTTAATATATTGGAACACTATTATTTTACTATACTGGTTACTCAAACCAAAAATTTGTATTCTAAGTTTTTTATCAAATTTTTATAGTACTGCACATTGAAACCATTGGAATAAATGATTATGAAATAGTAATTGTTTTGTTTACCCAACCAGTTATCAACTAGGGTAATTTTTAAATGCCATCAGCAACCATGATGTGATCAGCGAGCATACAGCTGAATGATATGTCTAGATCCATGAACGGCTGCACACTGGTGAAAAGCCGTTTGTCTGTAACACCTGCAGTGCTGGCTTTCACCGGAAGAGCAGTTACCTCCAACACGTCGCGATACACTTACCAGAGAAAACAGTGCAGGTATATTCTATCAAGTATTATTTATGATGAAAGAGAAATATTCAATAATTAATATCATTAATTAATTATTAATGGCAAAGGAGTAGAAAATTAATTAAAATATGTCACGTAGCGACGCCTAATAGCACGATAGGCGCCTGTCATGTAGGGTGGCAATATCACTTCACAATTTACGGTGTGTGACAAAATTACGGGGGTTCGGTATCCCGAAATAAAAGAAATAGTTTGGGCAGAACTTCGTATATTATGAATGACTTAAAGAATAAAACTATTACACAACAAACTCATAAAACAGTGAAGCTAACTAACACAACTTGCCGAAACTTAACCGAAACGTTAAACAATTAAGACATGTACCACCTCGCCCGCGGAGGCGTAGTCTGACTCAAATTCAAAGACGCATCCACGAGGCGGGAACGAATAAACAACTAGGTACTAATCCAAATAAGCGGGGTTCCCCGAAATACGTGTGCTACAAATATTATTTTGCTATCATCGGCAATAAAGAAAAATATATTTATCGCTTAATCTAGACTAGAGCACACTATCTGTTCTCATACCTGAAAATTTCACTAAAATCGGTTCAGCCATTTTAGAGCCTATAGAAACATACAAGTTTACTTTCTCTAATATATATACTTATATAGATTTTCAATTTCAATTCGATTTACAGTGTGACCAGTGCCCGGCAAGATTCAAATCAGTTACACTAATGAGAATACATAAAAATAGACACCGACCATCCCCATACACGTTCAAATGTGGCGTTTGCGACAACAGCTTTGCGCGGCGGCGAAATGTAGCGCGGCACCTACAGAGGGTTCACGGATTGCCATCCGATCATCATATACACAGGATAAAAATACACTGAAATACACTGAAGTGCTCCGTTCGGCTAACAGAATTATAATAAAGCAACAGAAATGACAGAAATGAGCATTAATGCATAGATAAAACAACAATGATGGCAATTTCTATATGTCATACATTGTTGAAACAACAATGATAGCAACTGTTGTATAGTAAGTAATACATTGATGAAAAACGACAATAAGAATATTTAAAAAGGAATAAATTAATGAAGCAGCAGTTATAATGTTGGCTAAAAGTAATCTATTTATGAAAAAACCATGGTCAAAAGGAACAAATTGATATAGCCACAATGATAATGATCTCTAAAAGTTCAAGCAATTGATGAAATAAATTGAAGACTGATAGCTAAAACTAATACATTGATATAACAAGAATGTGATGATTTAAGTTATACATGCATGAAACAACACAAAAATGATGACTAGAAGTAATAAATACTTTTAATTCGTCAAATGTTTTTAAAGTACCTACCACTTCAACTGACTCTGAAGGTTATTCCTATCGAGCGGATTTTTTAAATATGTATTGATTGATTAATTACATGTTAAATATTGCACATGCACATTGTCAAATATTCCTGGTTAAACGCCAGGAAGCACTGATTAAAGCCTGCATGTATAAGGTATGTTAACGTTTTCTGCTTCCAACGCTTAGCATTACATAGATTTTCTTAACAAACTCAGATTAAACTCAAAATAATTCTATCATATTTTTTGCACTATCCAATTCTTCAAAGTAAGGCCTGCTTTTATAAATTATAGCAATATAAATATTACGTCGTTTCAATTTGTTTTGTATGATGATTACATAGTGACAAAGTAATAAATACACTTAAATATTTAACCTTTTTTTTAAAATTTAATTAAAACAAAGTTTGTATAAAAAATTTATTTGATTAATCCACATACTGTTATTTATTTACTATTTAGACACTGCATTTTACACTCGCCACTTGTTGCTTGCATTGTTGTTTGTGAAAAAAAATACTTGGGACATAATCATTTCTTTTTGTAATAAAAATAATCATTTTTTTGTTGTAACAAAAAATTGAGGGCTCACAACATTTGATTCATTATACAAACACATTAGACAAAGAACTATCATGACAGATAATATTGCAAGATTAAAAATAAATAGTCCTTTGAATTCATGTACACTTTAAGTACAAAAGTAAACAAAAACATTTTGGTATAATTTGTGATTATGAAAAAGAAAGAGTATATAATAGCAAAATAATTCTAACATTAGTTTTGTACTTATGAATTTAAAAAAAAAACACATACTTCAATATATTATTTAATTCAATATATTATTATTAATTTAATTAAGTCCCACTTGCAAAGGTTCAAATATATCATCCAGTACCTCACATATCTTCAAACTCATATATTATAAATAAAGTATATACAAGTGTATTTCAGCTTATCATCAAAATCCTAAAACAATCCAATGATGTATGATGTAAATCTGCAATTGTCACAAAATCTGAAATATTATCAAACTCTACTTAAGCTCCTGGTATATCATACAATGTCACAAGCATCCTTGTTGATTGTGGGGATTAAAGTAGATAGATTTTCATAAACTGGTCAGAATTTGACAGTTTGATTCTCACCAACAAAAAAAACCAAGAGTTTCATTTTCAAGGTGAACATATTTCTTGCCTCACATAACCATTATGAACATCATGTTTCAGCATTATAGTATTTGTATGTTCACCATCAATATAATCAGTTTGAGGGCAAATCATTGATCTGTTCTCATTACATTTACATTTATTATTCAGCTGCTTCTTTAAGAGCTGAATTTCTAGTTCTAATTTTTCAGTTTTCTTGTCATAGTACCTAGCTATAGCTAGATTCCTCTCTCTCATTCCAGCACCTACTTTTTTACCTGGAAATTATTAAAATGATTTTCACATTTTTGATGATTTGTTTAAATTAATAAATATCTAAAATATTGTTTGCTTCATAGCAAATAATTGATATTATTAAATTAAAACTTGACATCAACAAACACTACAATAGATATCATACCTGCATGTGTCTGAAACTTTCTTGTCTCTTTACATTTACTGACATAGAATTCTTCCATTATAATCTCCCCTTTTCTTTTTTGTGCTAGAAACAAGCAATGACTTTGAAATTCGGTTATGACAAAATTGGTTGATGTTGAAATGGACAATTTGAATATTTTTTGATATTATCATGAAACAATTTATAAATGTATATATTCTATAGTTTGTCTATGTGTATATATTAAAAACAATAGTTACATCTATTACAGTTGATATTATAACAGTAAATTAGTCATTTTGTGAAATTCCCTGGTTCAACTTATTTGAGGTAAAATTTTCTTATACCTGTATTGGTGAAGCTTTCTCCCACACTATCTACAACAATCCAATCTCCACTAAACGGAGCATCAGTCTGTGGCACACTGAGTAGCCCTGTAACTTTCTCCAGAATGTCATCAGGTGGTACCAAGTCTGGGGTGTCACTACCAGACTGCTAACAAAAAGAATTGATTTCTAAATCTATTGCTTTTTTAACTTTACCCAAAATTGTGTCCAAGAGGCTAGAATAAATAGTAAATTTTATACATTTACAAATAATGTTTGAGAACAAGAGTAACCTATCAGCCTTCAAATGGAAACTAGCATATTTTAGATTTTCTTTTCACAGATAAATAAATGACCACTGCTGAACTCTAACTCTCTCTTTAATCAAAAGACTGTTCAATTTGGTTGTGGCTTATTATTAATAAAGCAGCACCTTTAAATCAGTCTGTAAAATTCTTTTCCGTGCAGCCTTTTTCAAGTTGTCCCATTTCAACTTTATTTGATCTTTGCTTCTTGACTGGCCACTTATTGAATTAAATTCAGTTGTAATAGATATCCAGGCATCCTCTTTCATTTTGTTAGTGGCTGCATTGGTTTCCTTCCTGGTCAATATTGGCCTGCTGACTACAAGATCCAGCAGGAGGGACACCTCCTCTTTTGACATGGCTTTCTTGGGTTTCTGTATTTAAAAACAAAATTCAATTTATTTACAAGAACTTTTAGACTAAAACAGCATGGAAAAAATAATGTCTAAAAAAACTAGTATGAAATGAATGAGCATTAAAAGATTGTGACCTAATATTATTTGAAATAACATAACTCATTTAATTCTGGTTGCTTTTAAATAAGCATAAATTTGAATAGCAAATATTAATACCAACCTAAAACTTCAATGAATTATTTAAATTAAATTAATGGCATCAGCATTTTTACCATAAACTGATGATAGTATTTTTTGTATTCTGGTATATCCAGTTATTTATTGCTGATATATATGTGGGAATCCCTTAAAAAACTATTTGTAATGAAAGATATCTGTGTCATATTTGAATAATATATCAAACTTAAGTAACGTAAATAATTAAAGTAAAACAAATTGTTATTACACATATGTTGCTAGGTTACAATTGCTAACCATTTACCAGCTTATCGTAAATAAAACTGCAACTTAAGACCATTTAAAAATAATAAAACACCAAAAAAAGTATTACTGTACAGGCCATAAAGAAAGATAATAAAAATAATTATTATTACTAGTCAAAAACTGATTACTGATATAAGGATTTGTAACTTTTTTAACACATCAATAAAAGATTTTAATTTATATGACTTACCAAAGAAGTATTCATTCCCAATTCTTCTCTCTAGTCTTTACAATACAATGTATAAACCAATTTATTTTGAAATTATATTATCTTTCTTTACGGCTTGTACAGCGCAAATAAGGGGTTTATTTTGGAAAATATACCACCTTGACCTTTCCTTATAATTGAATATAAGCAATAGACTTTTTTTTCTTCCATAGGCCCGTTTAAACGAATAAGTATAGACTATCAATAACAACTCGTCGATGGTAAGTCATAAAAATTATAGAGTACAAACTACAGGGTTCTAAGTTCATAAACTACAGTAGTACAGTATAGTAGTAATTAAACAAAAAACTCGATATACGGAATTAGGCTTTGAGGCGGAATTATAAAAGGCTACGAAAGAGGAAGATAATCCGGTAATGTCTATATTTGTGGTAAATAAATTTAGAATATTGTTCAATGCATTAAACATCATCAATTTAATCAGAATACAACTAAAATCTTGATTTTAAAGATCAATGATTACGATTTCAGTTATTTGTGTTGTCTTTCATTAAATCTTCTTTCACATTGATTTTGTAATGTTGCGCCATTAGCATGACGTATTTCTATTGTAATGAAAAAAAAATATTTAAAATTAATTGTCCTGAATATAACGAAAAGGAATCAAGTCGTAACCTTACAGCTGGGGGTTGTTACCTGTCTACGCCAGCCTTACAGAGACGGAGCTTTTCAAGGCTTTTAACCTTCTAAAAAAGTTAAGGCGAAGGGGATATAACAACGATATTTTTCCATTATTATTATCTTTCTTTATGGCCTGAACAGCGCAAATTCATATAAATCCACATGTACAATAAGTTTCATTAGCAAATTAACATAAAATGTATCTCTACAAAGAAATTGATCTTTTACAAATTAAAAAAAGGTATAATTATATCTATCAATCTTCACTTTTATTTCTAATTTTAGTTCTCCTTGGGATATAAATAATTGAATTTAAGTTATCCGAGTTCTAGTAAGTATAGAGTTATTGTACATTCTAGATCTAGAGTAGTGCAGGCATGTATACGATTGTCATAACAAATAATGACAAAGGGACGATAAAACTTATATACTTATCTTCGTCTAATCACATATAAAAAAGAGAGACAGATAATAAGTCCATTTACTTTCACTTTATTGTCGATGAACACATTTAAAGCTGGCTCCCTATTCTAGTTAATATCTCAATGAATATGAGAATCTCTTATTATATTATTATATCCCCATTTAGCGTGTTGCTTTCCTATAAAACTAGTATTTCTACACTATGTACAACTCTGAAACAAAAAATAAAACTAAAACGTTATGTGACTACTGCATGCGTCGTTTTATTTTGCATAAAAAATAAAAATCTGCATGAAGTGTTAAGTGGATATAGTGCTAGGTGCTAAATGCAGATGTTTTGTGACGGACTCCTCAAAAAAAATCTAGCACTGAAAATGGTATGTATAATGAGTTTAATGAGTTTATATTCCCTTTTGTAATTATACCAGGTTATATAGTATCCTGTTTGAATAAATGCCATTATCCAATATCCAGAGTACGGTACCGCAGACAAAAGAGTTAAGAAGATGGATCTAACTTCTTATTTTCATCGCTTCAGAATTAAAAGGTGTACCTATGTGGTCTACAATAGCTTGAAGATGGGCTTTGTGGCTTGTAATCAAAATGACCTTTGCGTCATGAATGAAGGCCTATATCCACATAGTTATAATTAATAACTCGAACACTCCTATATAGTATAGGAAAAAATATAAAATATCGATAGAACATAATTTTAACTCATATGATCATACTTGAGACAGAATTTTGAAAGAGTTTGGATCTTGATAATAAAATCATAGCTTAATCAGGAATTCGCTATGTGAGGTTTATTTGTCTATGGCATTGCCACCACGGCATCACAGGTGACAACTGACAAGTGACAACTGCCAAAAAGTGACGCTATTGTAACGATATCAATTACTTATTTGCGTTATTATTACGTTATTTATCAGAATGATATTTTATCACTGTTGTTATTATCATTATAATGTCTGAAGTTATTTTAAGCTTTTTCAAAAAGTGGTTATCTGAAAAGGGAGATAAAAAGTTTCAATGTGTTCTTTGCGAAGAAAATTTTAAAAATGCCCATGTGTCTGGCCTGGAACAGCACCTAATAAAAAATCATTATAACTATATTAATATGTCGGAATTACAAAAAAAGCGTAAAAATCGAATCAAATCTCCAGTGTGGAGTCATTTTAAAAAAACAGATTGTAAATATTTCGCTGTATGTAATTACTGTAGTAAAAGCCTTTCATATAAGACAACAATCGGTAATTTGAAAAAACATCTGAATAGGTCACATCCTGGCGTCTATAAGATTATTAACAAAACCAATGAGGATGCTTCTAAGACAGATGAAGAGTCGGAAAAAAGTGATACCGAAGTCGTAAATGGTACGTGTGTTTACTAACTTTTTAGGTTAAATGTTTGTTTACTAGTATTTCTTACGTGACATTTAGGGACGTTAACTTATTAACGTTACTGTTTTCAATAGATATATTGGTATCGCGTCGATATCAAGATTCAAAGCAAAAATTGCAGTGTACATTGATTCAAAGGCCCTTAATTTAAACAGGTTTAATTTTAGGCTTTTGACGAGATTTCATTGCTGGTTCGGATGTTTTTGGTAACTTCACACAGCTTTAAAGATAATAAATTGGCGTTTTGAGACTTCTTTTTGAGTTAGTAGAAGCAGCAATAGAAAATTATATGAATTTTGTATCGGTGTTTTTCGTCTATTATACAAGGTAAGACATAATAGATGAAATAAAAATTATAATTTATGGGCCTCATGAGACCGCTCAGCGCTCTTCCAGCAAGCAGTGAAGCTCGTTATGTTGCGATCTGCTGAAGACGTAGAGCATGTAATTACGCCTTTGGGGAGAACCGCCCGTCCGTCCGTCATTTTTAGGATACCTAACTATACCCATTGTTCTTAAAAAAATGCGGTATATTTTTAAGACAATGTGTTAATTGCTAATTAATCCTTATCAACTTAAATACTTCAGTAACTTAACATGAAAGTTAACATTAAAACTATCCCTGCGCCACGACGCTCACTGTGTGTCTACCTGCCTGTTTCAAGCAATGTAATTTAATCAAATATTCGCCAAGTTGAGTCTTTGGATCCGCTCTGCTGTAGGAGTCTCCATAAAGTTGCATACCACCCCAATAGCAACCTCCGGCTGTTTGAAGACTCAGGCCCCCATCACGGACAATGTATCTGGTGTTGTCGATGCATTTACTAACGGAAGGGCGGGTCACTGTTTATAGAGGTTCATGTTTTAGTGGGTAGCCGATTTAGTGTAGTAAATGGTACCGCCATTAGCAATACCAACCCAGTAGAGGTTTTGCTTGATATAAAAATATATATCACTTGGAAAACAAGGCTTTCTTTCTAATTGGAAAAATGGATGTGATGATTGAACCCACTACGATCTTCCGATAGTGGCCGGTTGGTTGCACGTCTTTAAGGACTTTTTTTACAACTTTTCTCCGTTTTCCTTTTACCGTTTTCGACCCCATGAAAGTTTGTAAACCGATTTTTAACAACGTCGGAGCAGTGAAATTACATTTAAATAACAAGGATTAGGCAGACGGGCCTTTATTTTTAAGAGTGCAATACTATATAAGTATACGGAAAATACAATTATTTAATATTTTCTTTTTAAAAAAAAAAGTTTTTCGTACTTTTGTTCTATCTAAGGGTTTATATGTGTACGATAAACATATTTAACAATTCAAATTACTAATTGTAATATTGAATATTCCTATTTCATTAATATAGCATTAGAGGCTATAATTGGTTTAAGATAGTATAAAGTCTTTAAAACACACAGTCTCACTCTTTGCAAGAAATACTTAGTAGCCATAGTCTATGCCATTCACTTACATAAAAACGCCAGGATTTTCTTTGACATTTGTTTGTTCCGACTAAAAATTCTAATATTTTAACAAAATATATGATCTCAATAATACACATATATATATCGATCTGATAATGATACAATTATTCGTCTTTGGTTTTAAGGTGTTTCAAAATTTTTTAATAATTTTTAGAGTTACATCTATAAATTTATCGTACATTTTTCTCAAGGCAAAACAAACCGTTGATAAGCGTTGATAAATTCCTATTAAACATTTCTTATCATTCATTTCACGGTTAAATGTATTGACATCATGAACAAGAAAACCTTTATATTTTTATCTAAATTACCATAATGATATATCTATATAATTATACATATATATAATTTTAAAATTTATGTAATATTAATTTAGGCGCTGATGGGACTGGCATATCCTTGTAGGAAATAAGTCCTTAAAAAAAATAAAGATAAAAAAAGAAAAAGAAACCTCATATTCTGACCTAAAAATACATAATTAATTTTTCAGTTGATAGAACCGTAACCAGATTTAAAAGAAACAACTTATACAATGATTTAATTATAACGGTGTTTACATCTCAATTTATTCGGATTATACTGTTGGTACGTGACTCCTTTCAGGAACATCACGCCATTTAAAGTTCTCTATGAATGTATTACAAACTATTTACATTCTTATTAGAATGCAGCACGTATTAAGATCGTTTGGATATTTTCATTGTTTACGTTTATATTTTATTTCCATAGGTTCTATCTACAATCTACAATTTTTTTAAATGGTACGTAATTATAGCGTAGTAAGATTGAATATTATTTGGATGATGTTATTTCATTCAACAAGATGGCTGACACACTGTATAATAAGGAATATCTGGCCAAAAACGTACCAATACTATTTTAGATCAAAGTAAAAATATTGTATTTTAGAACAACATTTTATTTAATTACTTGTCAAATGAGATATTTCTCTTTTTGTTTAGAACAATGTAGTAAGGAATGAGACTTTTGTGTATATACCTGTTCCAATACATAATTGAAAAACCATCTCTCATCCTAGTAAAACAGTATAATGGATAGTATGTTCACAGCCTCTGGGATTCCACATACAGAATTCCAAATCCGATAATGTTTAAAGTCTAACTTACGAGGGCTGCAAGTAATTTCTTCTTGTGGTACCAACAAATGTAATTCTATAGCTAAATACTCGTAATTTAAGGTCTCTAGAGATGTAGCATCCAGAATTTTTCCATTTTTTAAAATACGCACAGCCAATGACAAACGTTGTTCTTTTTTGATGTTTAAGTAAGAATATCATGACGATTAGTGACTAATTTTTATTTTTTTATAAAACTTGCTATAATTATTAATTTCAACAAACAGTTTGTTCTGTGGACGTATGCTCCATAAAATTTCAAAGTAAAAAGAAGCGGATAATCATACAATCAGCTCTTATTTCATGTTTTTTACATTCCAACATAACTTTCCATGAGCATCAACAATGAATCTTAAAATCAAAGTGGCAGTTTGTATATTGAAAATGACATTAACTAAAAAACATACAAATGAAAATCAATTGCGAGTGTTTCACATTCAACAGCGAAAACCATTTTTATGGAAAATTCGTGGAGCTCGACTCAGGTTTTTAAAATTACTAACATCTTTTGCTGACAAATTGACAAAGCTCTGAAAAAACAGTCTTTTTATACAAGTTTAGTATAATACCGTTGTCTCATAATGGGAAGTTGAGTTATCGGTGTAAGGAAGAGAGACATTACATTTTAATCTTTGTGCATAAGAATATACATAGTTATAAAAAGATCGGCGATGTATATAATAGTCAAGTAAGAACCGACATAAACTTGCGGTTCGTGCTTTGCGCCTTACAAAAGTAGGTATAGTACCCGGAATTAAATAATGCACATCGATGTTTAGAACGAAACAGCCGGTCAGTTCGGTTTCGTAGAGCGCTGTGACTGTCACTCAGTATATGACGTTTCACACGGGCTCGTCAGTCTGTGCGACAGAGACAATGCTCTATGAAGCAGAATCTAGTCGATTTTCTCCGTCTAAGCCTCGATGGGCATTATTTATTGCCGTGTACTATAGGTCGTTTGTGGGTTCTTGCGCAATCGATTTTAACTTTGTCATTGCAGCAGTTTAAAAACACTATTGAAAAAAGGCTAATACAGAAAGCCTACTTACTATACTGCTGATTACTTAGACGAAAAGAATGAGTGGACATAGCTGCTCTTCGACCTGTACATTAATGACTAAATGTAACTAGTGATAAGAATTTTTACTTTCAAAAGAGCAACGGCCAAGTTTCTTTCTGGCTCTTGTCGGTAGGAATAGCTTTCCGAATCAGCAGTAGAGTAGACGATTCGAAAGCACTTGTTAACAAGGTTACTTAAATAAAGAATATTTCGAATTTGAATCATCGTATTCACATCGCCCCATTTGCCAAATGTTAAATTTACTGGTGAAAACTGCGTCCAACTGTCAGCTTCCTGCGACAGTGAATTAGACTTTTTAGATAGTATTTTTTTTTTAATTATTACGTGTTATTTTATGGCTAGGACTTCGTAATTTACCCCACAGAGCAATGTGATATTTTGTTTGTAATGTAAGAGTGGCAACGTCGCACGACAGGAGGGCTATATTGATTAATTCTATAAATGGACACAGGTTTACCTGGACGCTGTATACCGTCAGTGGTTCTTGATATCACCTGTTTATGATTGTGGATGTATAAAAATATCAGCTGTACAAAAGATAGATAGTGACTGAAGTGATCCTTTTTATTAACAAGTAATATACTCATTAATTTATGTGTAATTAAAATATGTTAGAAACTGTATTTGACTTTTTAGTAATTACTTATTGAACATTATTGAGTTTCCTATAAGGTTAAGGGAAATTTTAGTGAAAATTTTTTAACGTTAATCCATAAAACTATGATTCCCTAGTCATGCCGATTTGTTGAATAACTAACTGGTTGTAATTTTTTCGATACAATCACAACGGTAAAAATAATTTCAATTGGAATGTCCGATTGAAATACATGTATATGTAAATGAAAATATACATCTGAATTACATTCGTATGAGAAATTAAATAAAATTGAATTTATTCTATAGGGTATACAAAAATTATACAAGATTTAAATCATTTTAATTTATTGAGCATTATTTATCATTTGAATTCCGCATTTATTATATAAAAATAAATAATTTATAAAATAAGACGTTACATTGCGGAGATCTAGTATACAAAGGTAATAGTAAAATTATGTTGCTATTAAGAATAAAATATATTGCTATTAACGCGGATTATAGCAAAATAATGTTATTATTACTTTGTAATATAAAAATACTTTTCATTATGAACTGTGAAAATTATTTCTTTTATTAGGCATTTCCTAAGGTCTTCATTAATATTATAGCTTACGTAAAATTATAGCTTCTCTATAGTTGACGAATTGCAAGTGATTAACAATGTAATATCTAGATAGTATATTATTATATTATCACAGCAGTATCAAACATTTTAAAAAGAAAATAATTTCAAAATCACGTTGAAAAACTTAGAAGTGAAGTACCTAATGTACCAGACATTAGATTTTTTATTATGTCGAACTGTATAAACAAGAGGGAGAATCGGTCACTAGTTTTTACTACGGATAATATGCGTCAGGATTTCTATGGATCTCAACTAAATCGATTCGAATCTTATTTTATAAATTATGCTCAAATCATAATTTTTTCCATTTTGCAATCTATTATAACAAAAAATTAAAATTACTTTTAGGTACTTAAATATTTATTAAAGAAAGTATAGGTGATGATTTTTAACAATTACTAAACTTAAATATATTCTGGTTGGTGAGGTAAAGGCGATATTATGTTGTAACTCAGGATTGCTAAAATATAAATTTCTCATTACTACAATGTCCAGATTAAAGTCAAAGAATTTAGTCGTTCCTTTTCTATTAAGCAACCCCGCAACAAAATGCTTACTTTTACTAAAACTGCTATTCGTTTATAAAATTAAATTTAATGTTGGAGCTCAGTTCCCGCCGCGATAACGCCGTATGGGCTTGAAACTAGTCGGGCTCATCCGATAAAATAAAATATGAGTATAGCCGGCCTTTAAACATTACGATAGTTAATATTCAAAAATTAAATTTATTACTATATTATTTTTTACATAAGATATTGAATTATTAATTGTTGCTGAATTCATTTGTCAATTATATGAGAAGCACAATGAATGGATACCCTACTGTTAACTGATCATTGTTACTTTTTATTGTTGTATCCAGATGTCTTTTCAGCTTGTTTATGACTATAATCGTTTTAACCGGCTTTTATATGCTTTAACGACAGCTGGTTCAGTTACCTATTTCTGGTATTAAACCAATATAAATTTTATCATTTTTTTTTATCACGCTTCACAATTGTCAACTTTCTAACTTGCTATATACCATTGTAACCCTGGATCTGATGAGACAGAGACGTGAAACTTCGTCCGCTCAGCCGCTTCGCCACAACAGAGGGCCTTTTCTAAGAGGATACGAAAACTTGTTCGTAGAGACCTCCGCTGCTCAAATACAAGGGCTATCGAAGCCCTTATTGAGCAGAATATGGGGGTCCAAAGTTTTTCAAAAAACCGTAGGAAGAGGCCGTCTCGTGAAGCTTAAAACAGCGGACGGCGGGACAGTTGTCTGTCGCTTTGAGATCTAGAAGGAGGTCGAGAAATATTACGGATTGCTTTACTCGTCGAGTGCACATAAGCCTACTACCCGGGATACCGAGGATCTACGAGCACCTCTGTCGCGCCATTATACAGAACACATCCCGGACGTTGAGAGTGGCGAGATTAGTATGGCACTCGAGCAACTTAAAAACGGAAGAGTCCCAGGTGATGACAGGATTCCGGCTGAGCTGCTAAAGGCTTCTGGACGTCCTATCCTTAAAGCCTTAGCAGAGCTCATTAATACCGTTATCCATACAAGCACTACACCTGAAGCGTAGTCTAGGAGTGTGGTCATCTTATTTTTCAGTAGAGGTGATAAAACTCTTTTGAAAAACTACAGACGAATCTCGCTCCTGAACCATATCTACGAGTTGTTCTCGAGAGTCATAACGAATCGTCTTGCCGCCAGACTTCACGAATTCCAGCCACCAGAGCAGGCTGGGTTTCGAAAAGGTTATAGTACCGTAGACCACATCCATACTGTCCGGCAGATTATACAAAAGACCGAAGCGTATAATCAGCCTGTGTGTGGCATTTGTAGACTACGAGAAAGCCTTCGCTGTTCTGGAATCTCTGCAGCGTCTGACGATATATTGATATCATATCGACTGACGATATGATGTCAATATATTGAGGTGTTGAGATGTATCTATAACACTGCAACAATGACCGTTCAAATTCAGGACCTGCAAACAAGACCTATTCACCTACAGCGTGGGGTAAGACAGGGGGATGTAATACCCCCAAAACTGTTTACCAAAGCGTTGGAAGAAGTCTTCAAAACTCTGGACTGGACTAAACGAGGCGTCAATGTTAATGGAGAATACATCTCACACCTTCGTGTCGCGGATGACATCGTCATCTTTGCAGAGACGCTGAAGGACTTGCGCGAAATGTTGAATGACTTAAGTGATGCCTCCCAGCTGGTTGGTCTTGGCATGAACTTGGACGAGACCAGGGTCATGTTTCATGATCGTGTTGTGCCAAGACCAGTATCAGTGAATGAAATCCTTCTCGAGGTTGTGCAAGATTACGTATACTTAAGCCAAACTACCCAACTTGGCCGGCACAACTTCGAGAAGGAGGCTGAAAGGAGAATTCACTTCGGCTGGGCAGCCTTTGGCAAACTTCGTCGAGTCTTCACGTCCGAGATTCCTCAATGCCTGAAGACTAAAGTCTTCGACCAATGCGTCCTGCCTGTGTTGACTTATGGCGCCGAGACGTGGACACTGACGGCGGGACTAGTCCACAAGTTTAAAGCCGCTCAGCGTGCTATGGAGCGAGCTATGCTCAGGGTATCTCTCAAGGATAAAATCAGAAATGAGATTATCTGCGAGAGAACCAAGGTAACCGACGTAGCTAGCAGAATAAGCAAGCTGAACGAGCTGGTCACGTTTGTCGTAGGACTAATGGCCGTTGGAGCAAAAGAGTCCTGGAGTGGAGACTGCGTCTTGGCAAACGCAGTGTAGGGCGTCCACCGTCTCGCTGGACCGACGACATCAAAAAGGTTGTTGGGGCCAGCTGGATGCACATTGCGGAAAAGCGGGATGTCTGGCGCAAAAATGGGAAGGCCTATGTCCAGCAGTGGACTGCCATAGGCTGATGGATGGATGGATGGAGATTAAAACTTAAATGAGCATAATATGTTTTCTGTAAGATGATCCCACGCAGTTATGAGGATGGTTACTAGCCAAGGATAAAGCGTCCGACTACGACCAAAGCTAGGACAATCTTTGTGATAATTTCATTCGATCTAAAGTAAAAATGATAATCACAAATGTCTAAAAAAATTGGCCAATATGTTGATATAAGTAAGTAGTAAGTCATCATACGAAAAGTTGAATGAAAATTACTCAAGTATAACTTGCCATGCTTTACTGGAAATACAAAATAAGCACTTTTGGTTGTATTTTGTGATCGATACGGTTGCCGATATACTCCAGGCTCTTATGATTAACATATATAAGTCCCAGTCTTATTAAAAAAAAAATTGTGACGTCTGGCTACACTATAGTTTTTTTGATCTTTGTATAAAAATTCTTAGACTAATAAATTAAAAAAAATATTGATAAGATATCTGTGTTATCCATTGTTCGTGATATTAGCAAATTGTATTGTGTCTAGTTATGAAGCTTTAAATATGATACGAAGAAAGGAAAAAATACCTTTGGTATTGAGGAATAGTGATGAACGATTTTGTTATCTATATCGATTTATTACTAGTACTTGAAAATGAAATTAAATTATTCCTTTGTTTATTTTTAAGAATCTGTAGACATTATTTAAAAAAAACCAAGCTTACAATATTGGTCATGACTATGTAAATTGGTTGTTATAATTCCAAGAACGTCATTTTTATTCTGTTGTATGTCCTTCTTTTAATATGAGGAGTTAAAAACGAAAAGAATAAATCGACATAGATGACATTTAATGAAAAACAATTATCATCATATCCTTACATTGATCTCGAAACTGCTTATTTATAAATTGTATATTTATTATTTCTTCGGTTTCTTTAAATTATATGTAATATAAAAACTAGGCGGAAGTGGTGACACAGAATTAATAATACCTACTACGAAGCTATATTACGACCCATAGGGTTGCCGATTATACTAATAAAATACCATTCCTTTTTCTTTAACAGTGGTTAATATTCTTATCAGACCTAAATGTTCTTTATTTCTTGTAAAAAAAGTTGGCAATCCTACACATACCGAAGCTGTTTGACCAGTGCATTCGTCTATTTGATATCTCAAACAAACTTGGTATCAAAAACAAACTACATAGTTGATCTTATATCCCCAAAAACAACGGCACTTTTTATACTATAAGTTACAGAAATTGTACCGAATTTTATTGATATCGGTCCGTGGGTTAAGCTGTGTAAGTGTAACAGATAAACGGATAGACTTTGGCATTTAAAATTTTAACCTGGATTTATTCAGATGAAAGTTTTTCAGTTTATTATCCGTACTAATATTGGAGAGAAGTTACCTTAAAAGTTTTTGTAATTCTATTAAATAACTAATTTTAGTTAACTATCTAAATATTGTAGATTGGAAGTATCTTATTCTAGATTCTTTGAAGGAGCTGCTCTATAATAAGATTAAGTAGGGGTGAAATAGGAATCAGGATTAAAATCGTATAAATTAATTTCCGAACTTTGCAACATAATTTATTGTTAGTAAGAATTAACCCTTCAAATCCCATTCTTCGCCATATTAGGTAGATGTATTTAATCTACTGCGGAAAAATATATATGATGAAATATTGTAGAACCGGTTTTAACCTACTAAATTTTGTTTTTTTTTTTAATATCTTTTTTGCATATTTGGTTTTATTTAAATATGGATTTGCTGTTGTTGAGTATTAGTGATAAAGTTAGCATTGAAGAGTCCTTTTTTTGTTTGACAAATTATGGTTAAAGTAGGATTAGTATTTTAGGTAAAATTGAATTTATGAAGCAAAAAAATATCTCTTTACCCTCGACGGAATAACAAATACCTACTACATGACTGGTATACAATTAATTACCTACCTTGAATAAAGTAAAAAACTAATAGGTAATGTCTTTTACTAATTTCTTTACCGTCTTGCTTCTTTTCCATGTATTTACCATGAAACTGCTTTATAAGGCTGACTATATTACTGAAATAAATTTATATATACTACTGCGTACTACATACTAGGTACTAATGACTAAAACCAAATTTTAAATTTCAAATCAAAAACACTATACCGCCCGTGTTTGTGGATGATTGGTAGCACGAAGCGGCAACGTCGCCTTTCTCTCCAACGGGTTCTCGAATCAACCAAATCGATTTCATAAGTGATTCCAGCTGCGTAGTTTCTTTTTATCAGAAACTGCGAAGTCTTCAAACAGTTTATTGTTAAATATTTTTTCTTATGTTATGGACTAAATTATTAAATGTTAAAAAGTTGCTTTGCGATTTTGTCGTGGAGTCTATCTCCTGATGATGCTTCGGTTGCGGTGCGAAACGATTGTTCAGTTTGTGATAGTGAACGTGTGTAGTGCTTGTGTATTGTGGTGGCAGTGGTGGAGGTTTGTGCATGTGTTTTTATGGATCCTGTATGTAACGGGTATGAAAAAACGGATAGTCCACTATACATTTAGCATTATATATATTTTCTATTTACTGTATCGCGGATTATAGCAAAATAAAAATTTCAGTACTTTGTATTAGAAAATGTACTTAAACAATTGGTAATAATATTAACGAAAAAAGTTATTTAACTCTAACTTTGGCTGTTACTAAAGATTGAACTATTTTTTATGGATACTAGTATTAGTATAGGAGTAAAATTGTAGTGCGGCTAAACCACACCGGGTCATACTGACTGATGATTTCTCAACTGCTTTAAGACTACTTCAACATAGTGTATCCGAAGAACGCCAAATAATGGCACTGCCTCAAACGATCACCAAATATTCACTACTGTTGTAACTATTGTAAGAAGATCTGATCCGTCCCTAATAGCGATGTACTAAAATCTACTTTAAAAAAAAAGTAATGGAATGAAATACTTTGAAATACAAAAGTATAAAATAGTAAGTTCTCCTCATTGGATAATGCCTCCACAGATGGACACTACGCAATTACGCATACAAAACCACGGACTTGTAGCTTGTATATAGATAAACATATAATAGCCGAAAGCATTTACGAAATCAATTCGTCGATTCACAAAGAACCCGTCCCGAGAGTACGCAACGTTGCCGCTCAGTGCAACCAAACAAACCTCGTTGCGACCTTACTCCAAACTAAGCACAAAAATATATATACCTACGCAATTGTGGACCGCTGCGAAGATGTATATTTAGTTGTTGTCACGAAGTTAACACGCACGTGTCAAATTCGAAGTCTTCACTGAAAAATCTAAATAATTATCTTATGCTATATTATCTAATTATTATTTCTTAACCGTCGTATATCTAATACATGTTTTCAAATTTACAAAAATTGTCATTGTAGTACTAGCGAATCGAAAGATGAAAAAGTACTGTTACGTATTTCAATGTTGGAATACCCATAGAAATCCATTGTTAAATTTCTTTCAACAATCTAGTAATAAAAAAAGATAAGACACTTAACAATCATAAGTATACAACGGATATGAGATTTAACTGCTATGCCTAAAGTTCTTATGAGTATCAAACCCGTGTATTAGTTTCGTAGTTTATTTGCAAACGCAGAGAATGGCTAATAGCAAGATCTATTGAATAAAGAAAATTTGAAATTCACAGGCTATGTGGTGTGTTTTTTGCATTTTAAGGACTGCTTATAAGTAACTCGGTCCTTCGTACCATGCAGCCCGAAAAACCGCAAAAGGAGGTTTAGTTGAATAAAGAATCTATGAATCAAAGTCTTTTTTTTTTTTTTTTTTTCGAACTGACTGTATGCTGTTAGCCCTAATGGCTTTTACAGCGTCACCGGGCGGGACGGGCGAGCGCAGAAGCATCGCCGAAGTTGCGAAATGCAGGAAGTAGAGCGCAGAAGCCCTACTTAAGTCGGGGAACGTCGTCCTAAGGGTGCCTCCTGTGAGGCCGGACCACGGCTTAGGGCGACGCGTAGTGGAGGGTTCATGGTATGACTTAGATTAGTCATTGCGGCGTCGGAAGTGTGGCGAGAAGCCACGACCGACCGACGTCAGAAAACTGGGACCTCGTCTTCGCCGGCGAAGACGCTGTGTGAGTGTATTACGTGTTTCTGTGTTGGCGATCGTTATTTGATCGTCGGGGTCATACAGGACGCTTTTTGGACGCCTATATTTTCGATGGTCGGACCTAACTGGGATGTAGGTAGAAGCAACTGAAATCAGGGGGTTCGGGTGTACCTCAGATTTCTCGAAGTAAGATTTCGAAAAACGTTTAAAGAGGTGAGTAATGGTAGGGAGATCGAGGTCTCTATGGAGGTCAACGTTCCGCATGAACCACGGACAACCAGTGGCTGTCCGCATAAATCGGTTCTGTAGTCTTTGGAGCCTGAGCAATCTGACTTTTGAAACGTGTGCAAACGCAACGCTCGCATAGGACATTATTGGTCTTATGCAAGTTTTGTAGAGTGTCACTTTGTTGCGGAGCGACATCTTACTTTTCTTGCATAACATCGGATAAAGTCGTCCCATGACATACGCAGCCTTATTGCAGACTATGTGTATGTGCTCGTGGAAGGTCATGGAAGGTTGAAAGGTGACACCTAGGTACTTGACTTTCTGTTGCCAGTGAATCGGTGTATTGTAAAGGGAAATTTCCGTAGGTGTGTCTATGTGAGATCGAAAGCGATTACCGATAAAGTGCATGGCTGCACTTTTATCCGGGTTTATTTCGATTCTCCATTGGCGGAACCAGCGTCCGAGGCTGTCTACCGCTTTCTGGAGACGTCTAGTTATTACATGAGGCCGGCGGGATGTGGTAAATACAGCGGTGTCATCCGCGAAAAGGGCAAGATGTGTACGCTCTTTGATAGGCGCCCGTGGAATGTCACTCGTGTAGAGCGAGTACAATAAGGGTGCCAGGACAGATCCTTGAGGGACACCAGCACGAATTGTGCGGCGAGACGATAAAGTGCCGTCTATGCGATACCGAAAGGTGCGATTACTCAGGTACTTTCGTAAGATGAGTACGAGTCGATCTGGTATATTTAGTTGGAGCAGTTTGTAAATTAAGCCTGCGTGCCAGACCTTATCAAAGGCTTTGGCGACATCGAAGAATATGACACCTGTAAACTGCTTGGTTTGTAAACCTTGCAAAATGTGCTCCGTGAGGCGGTGCACTTGTTGAACACAGGTGTGTTTTGGACGAAATCCGAACTGTTCGTTCGGAATAAGATTTTGGCTATCAACTACGGATTTTAATCTGGCGAGGATAATTCGTTCGTATATTTTCCCTAAACTGTTTAGTAGACTAATGGGACGATAGCTAGTCGGGACGTTTCGGGGCTTTCCCGGTTTAGGGATACCTATCACTGTAGCTTCTTTCCAATCATCAGGAAAGGAGCATCCGACAAGGAGGGCATTGAAAATCAGTACCAGTAAGTGGATGATTTGGTTAGGAAGGCATTTTAGTGCTCTGTTGGAGATGGAATCAGGTCCTGGGGCTTTTTTGGAGTGTAGGTTTTTAATAATGGTGCGGACTTCTTCTCCGGTAGTGGGAAGCAACGGCTCGCTTTCGGGAGTCGTCACAGATAGATCATCTACTACCTTTACCACTCTGGAGTGGAATTGAGTGAGTTCGGGTCTACTGGGGTTGGGGGAACATTGCTCTTCCAAGCTGTCCGCCAAGCATTCTGCCTTTTCAGCGTCGTCAAACGCAGGGGGAAGATTCGGACGAAGTAGAGGTGGGGTGGCTGCGTACCCATCCGCTTTTAGAGATTTCGCCAGGCGCCAGTAAGCCTGGTGTCCCGGCTTAATCTCCGAGAGCTTTCTATCCCAGGAAGTATTGTGAAATGAAGCTAGTTTTTGTTTAACCTCTTTCTGCAATCTATTAAGCGTATTACGATTCTCTCGAGTCGGATATCTATCGCGTGCCCTAGTGGCAGCACGTTTTTTAGTTATTAATTCTCGCAGATCATCTGGTAGTTCTCGACAGCGGAAGTTGTCGGGAATTTCCCTAGAGCAGTCCTTGAGAGTATTACATAAGTGGGCTGATGATGACTTTATGATGAAATTTGTTAGAAAGCGGTCATAAAGTTCCTAATGACCATTGTTTCGAAATACTGCACACCTGCGAAAAAAGCTTAAAATTGAATATTTTGGAACAATTAGAAATCATTAAGCATAACAATGGCACCCTCATTAACGAGCAGATAAATGTTTCAAGTTCAAGCTTGTTGCACGTGTTCAGAGGTAAAGGTGGGGATGAACCGATTACTATATAACAATGCTTGTTTGCATAACGCTTCGCTTTGCGATTTTGTCGTGGAGTCTATCTCCTGATGATGCCTCGGTTGCGGGGCGAAACGATTGTTGAGTTTGTGATAGTGAAACTGTGTAGTGCTTGTGTATTTTGGTGGAAGTGGTGGAGGTTTGTGCATGTGCTTTTACGAATCCTGCACGTATCGGGTATGAAAATACTGATAATCCACTATACATTAAACACTATATATATTTTCTATTTACTGTATCGCGGATTATAGCAAAATAATTTTATTATTACTTTTGTATTACTGATGTAAGTTGGGTTACTGTTTAAACTTGGTCAAAGGACAGAAGTACAAACTGCAAAAGCTTGGAAATCACGACGTGATGTAGGAGAGAACTTCAAATATTTGAAATATAATATAATTACTTTGGAAATTAAAGTAGAAAGTAGAAAAGAAATCAGATTTGCTCGAGACATTGTTAAAAAAAGCGAGACGATCGTAAGATATAAGGAATTATGAAAGCAAAACAGTTAAAGTTATTGAAAATAGAGAGGAAAAACTTCAAAAACCTTGTTATTTGGCCGTTAACACCTGAAACAATAAGAGTTTCATAAAAGGTAAATTAAAATGCTGACGGCGATTACGATCATAACAAGTTTAAGGAATATAGTAAAGTAAGTAAAGAATAGTTTCCTCATTATATTTCCTTTTAACTAAAGAATAGCTTTTCAATGGAAAACACAGCTTCTTCTCCGTTGGAAAATGGATAAACTGATTGAAATCCTAATTACAGAAAAGATAAGAAAAGGTAAATCAATTACTGTAGAATAAAAAATAAATGTTAGCTCATACTCGATATCTGGTGCGTCTCAAATTTATAATAATTCTTCAGAATTATGAAGATTTTATTGATAAATTGACATGAAATATTTAATTTATTCCCTCAAAGTACTGACAAAGTTCTTGTAATAAGTAGATACTGGGTTAATATTAAAAAATTGAGTGACAAATAATAGTGGCTATTATATAAACCTCTAGGAATTTTCAAATGACGCAACTTATAAATAAAAATACGAAATGCAGGCGTACAATAACAAACACGAAACAGGTTGTAAATTATTATCAAAGCTTAGTTATTCGAGAAAATTCGGTCGAACACAAACATGAATGTTAAATGTCATAGGTTACTTACTGTCGAAAGACAACGGCTGGCGTAATATTTATTAGTGATTTACATGACTTTACAATAGAAGACGTTTACGGTATTCCAAATCCTGAAAGTAATACTTTAATTATTTTCTTGTGGTCCAAAATAAAATCAGATTTACGATCTGATGTCCTTCCTTAGACATACTAGATTACTGAATTGAAGTATATTTCCAAATTTGTTGATAAATTTTTATCCTGAATAAGCTTTAACAATCAAACAGTGGAAACGGGATAGCAACTTCGCCAGGGTTACTGATACGTATGATTTGTGATTTGATGACCCTAATGACATTTTCTATGAAATCTTATGAATCAGATCTATATTTAATATTTACCACGCGCTTTTCGATGAAGGAAAACGTTGTGAAAAACCTTCACTATTTATTTTGCGCCTATTTTCTTATCTTCTACCAAAATGGTTGCCTATATGTCATCGTTGCCCCTATATACATCACTATCACTCTTCAATTCAAATCTTAAATATGCTTAATTTTATCTCCTTATAACGTCGAATATTCCTTCTTTTATTATCTTTTGCATGACAAGTCATTTATTATTCCAAGTCGTTAGTCAGAGGTGAGCCTTAACCTAAATACAAAGATATGTATATACAAAATGAGCGAACCGTCACGTGTGGCGAACATCCAAACACTAATAAACTTCTCCAATGGCATTTAAAGATTATTAATTTGATAGCCGATAACAAAATAGCATTCGAATTCGAGGTCGAGACCGATTTTGCTTCGTAAACCCTATAGTACATACATTACATATACATTTTTATTTAAATACTAATATGACATTAGTAATTAAATAAAAATGTTTGGGTGTCAAGACCAATACTGCATCATGCCCTACGAGGTGGACAGGATGCATGTCCATCAATTCATTTAATTAGTTAATCGGCCCGTCATCTGGTCTGAATCTGGATTTTTTGATAACCTTCTTATTCTATGGAGGTCTAATAATTTAGAAACACTCGAAAACTGATCTGCATCTTACTAAGTGACCTTTTTCTTCTTAGAAATTTAAAAATAATATTTTATCCTCCACTGCTGAAGGATTTTGGACAAAAAATATTACGAAAGGATTACTTATGCTCGCCAAATTGGATTTGGTAAATTTTTTTTATCAGAAATTCGTTCAAAAAATTAATATTTATCTAACTTATGATCATCATTCATTATGAATACTTCTATTTGCAGTGCTCGATATATAGTAATGCAAAACTTCATATTTAGCCTGCTAGCTTCCTAGTAATAAACCATACACATTATAAATCCTACTTACAAATGCCCCAGTAGCAACCGTGCTGAGAGTTTATCTGCTTTGAGTCCACGTAATCTCCTTCCTTCATAGTCTACACTCTACACATCAAGAATCCAACATGCAAAGTTTATCTCAAATTTCAAATTTCTTTCAAAATTTCTTTATTTTATTAAATTTTATTTCAAATTTCATTTCTCAAATTTCCTAATGGTGGATTTAAGATTTGACTACCCGTATTATAATACTGAAAAATACATAAAAGTAGTATATTTTTGTACGATATGAAATAAAATGAACTTTTTCCTATTTTTTAAACGAAATTGATGGCATGAAGTATGAACAATTTGGGCACCAAAAAAAAACCTTTTTAACGAGTAAACAAGATAATAAAAAGCACATTACATCGGAAACGCTTTCACGCCAACGTCTATTTTTGGTCTACCGACTACCGACGTACCATTTGCATTTATGAATTTAAAATTATCTGTGGTGAATCAGTTGTTGTTAATTTTATACAAACATAGTTGGTCTATACGCTAGAATTATTAATTCTAATATTTTGGTACCTCTAGTTATTAGAAGCATATGGTTTGTCAATTACTAAAATAAAGCTTTTATCATTAACACACTTAAAAACAATTATCTCCTTTTTTCATGTATAATTAATTAAATTCCAATTCAATATCCACGACAAAATCGCAAAGCATTTGCGAGTCTATCTCCTGATGATGCTTCGGTTGCGGGGCGAAACGATTGTTGAGTTTGTGATAGTGAACCTGTGTAGTGCTTGTGTATTGTGGTGGAAGTGGTGGAGGTTTGTGCATGTGTTTTTACGAATCCTGCACGTACCGGGTATGAAAATACTGATAGTCCACTATACATTAAACACTATATATATTTTCTATTTACTGTATCGCGGATTATAGCAAAATAATTTTATTATTACTTTTGTATTATGGATCTCCGCAAAGTAACGCCTAATTCTATAAATTATTTAAATTCCAATTATAATAAAACACATTTAAAACTTTCATTCGACTTTCACTTTGGATTCAGTTTGGATTAAAAAAATCCACGTTTAAATTAAAATGGTACCCTAGTTTACTGTAATGACTTAACATTTAAATAAAGTTATACTTATAACCTCAGTAAATCATTGAATTGTTAACACGGTACTATCAAGTCAGGCTTGATAGAAAGTGACTTGCCTTACACCTTAGCAGTTTTAGCTAAAGGATATTTCATGAAGCTGCAGAATATTAGCGCTTTAGTACATAAACGTAAAGCGAACGATGAATAAAAAAAACAATTAAGCACATAATTTACAAAGAAAACACGATATCTCAACTTGCGACTTTTATAATGGTTACAGTTAACACGCTACCACCATTGCAGCGTCATAATAGTTATGCTTATGATTGGAAGGTTGTCTATTCGTACTCATTATCGATTGATCCACATCAATACGGTCTTTACGATCGTTGTCTACAGAAATAAACTCAAATTATCTATATCCGGAACTAAGAATTTCAAATAATATATTCATCTACGTAGGCCAACATGTGGGTTTGTCCACTATATATGTGGTTACGTATACTATAGGTAGTAAATACTAGTAGGTAATTCGTAAGTTTGTGTTCTAGTGACGCATAAAACACTCAGTCTGCGTCAGCGAAGATCCCTCGTGACGTCAGAACAACTGTTCAAACATACCGCGATAATATTGCCCGAAACAAAACAAAAAAATTCGCGAATAACTTTTTGGAAACAATAATATCGCTTAAATTAAAACTTAAATTAAAACAAGCATCATCATCATCACTGTCCTGCCCTAATCCCACTCTAAGTGGGGTCTGCATAACATGTTTTGACTAGTTATTTTACGTCTGACCGCCTGTCTTGGGTCAACTTCTCGTGTCATTACACTCGATATGACTGCCCAAAACCTGTCTAATCTTCACACCTGTACTTGAGTTGGTTTTAAACGGAAAGTCCTGGGAGATATATTAGGTCCTTACATATGAAATTGGCGTTTTCTATGGGAGGAACATAAAGTCGTTTTTCTTTAAATGAAATATATTTAATTAATCAAAGTACCATTGCTATGTATGCACTTTTGCCATCTCATAGGTAGTTCATTGATCCCCTTACTAAAAAAACCTTTCGGGCGGGAATCAATAAAATCTTTAAAAGGCGGTTTGGACTGCCCCATCGGAGTTGAATTTTTTTCCTTGCAAGTAGTTATCCAAATTGCGAAAAAATGGTAATCTGTTGGAGCAAGGTCCGGAGAGTACGGTGGATGTCTAAAACATTCTAATTGAAGCTCCTCTGATTTGGTAGCCGTCTGTTGTGCAGTGTGTGGTCTAGCGTTGTCCTGAAGCAGCAGTGGCCTAGAGCGATTGACCAGCCTCGGTTGTTTAGCAGCTAGCTTTTCCATCATGGTTTGCCGTTGCTGACAATAGATATCTGCCGTAATCGTCTGGCCAGATTTAAGAAAGCTGTAGTGAACGACACCGGCACTAGTCCACCAAACACTTACAAGCAACTTTTTTTTAGTCAATTTTCGCTTAGGGCAGGATTTGGCTGGTTCGCCAGGGTTCAGCCATTGCGATGAGCACTTCCGATTATCGTAGAGGATCCACTTTTCATCACAGGTAATGATTCGATTTAAAATTCCTTCATTTTGTGCCGGTTGAGTAACGTAACGCAGCAGTCGACGCGCGTTTGTCGGTTTGCTTCACTCAATTCATGAGGTACCCACCTTTCAAGCTTTTTCACCTTCCCAATTTGCTTCAAGTGGATTAGAATAGTTTTATCACTAACACCGGAGCCTGCAGCTAATTCGGACGTGGTTTGCGATGGATCCGCTTCCACAATAGCCTTCAATTCTTCATTATCAACTTTGGTCTCCGGCCGTCCACGAGGCTTGTTCTGCAGGTCGAAATTTCCAGAACGAAAACGTTGGAACCAAAAACGCACTGTGTTTTCTTTTGCGACACCGTCACCATACACATCATTAATCCTTCGAGCCGTTTCTGCAGCACTGGTGCCACGGTGGAACTCATACTCGTAAATAACGCGATATTTCATGTTTTCCATTTTGTAAACAGTGACACAAAGAAAAAAACAAATGAATTAGGGGGTTTGAAACACAAATGCATGAGTAAATAGCTGTATGAATTTGAATTTGGAATTCCTAACCATAAAGGTAATATTTGAGATCAACTTGTTTATTTTGCTTACTTCCATAGCATTATGTCTTATGGAATATTGCTGTGGGGTAAATACGCGGATAGTGAAAAAATTTTCGTATTACAAAAAAGAGCTATACGTGGCATCTACAATTTAAGTCCGCGTGATTCCCTGCGAGAGAAGTTTAAGGAAATAGGTATTGTAAGAATACCTATTTTAGCAATTTGCTTCACAATATATTTTAAACAATGTAATTTTTGTACATAAAAATATAAAGAATTATAAAACGATAGGTGATGTATATAATAGACAAAGTAGGAACCGACATAAGCTTGCGACTCCTGCTTTGCGCCTAGCAAAAGTACGTAAATCGTTTGTGGGTATGGGTATAAGATTCTATAATAAAATTCCGAAATCAATTTTGGCCATGCCATTACAGCAGTTTAAAACCACTGTTAAAAAGAGGCTGATACAGAAAGCCTACTATACTGTTGAAGATTACTTAGATGATAAGGATGTGTGGATATAGGTGCACCTCTACCCTGTACAAGACAGTAATAAATAAATGTAATTAGTTCTAAGATTTATATTTTAAAAAGAGCAACCGCAGAGTTTCTTGCTGACTCTTCTCGGTAGGAACAGCTTTCCGAACCAGCAGTAAAGTTGACGATTCAAAAGCACTTGTTTACAAGTTTACTTGAATAAAGAATATTTTGAATTTGAAAATGAACTTATAGCGTACACCAAACACGCTTTTCCAATTCTAAGATTCCATGGTTGCTAGGTTACACATATCTAAGGATTCTCCGGAGATATGTATGTTTATTCACGATTTTCTTCACTGAAAAGAATGAGATCAATTAAAAATATCAAATAGGTTCCTATTTTAGTGCTAAATAGGAAAACTAATTGGTTCCTCCGTAGGTTTTGAACCCGTGACCCCTCCCAAAGAGTCGCACGATGTCACCGCTCGGCTATCACAGCTCATAAAAGTCTTAGCTTTAATATTATATTTATAGCGGACTGTACTGTGTATTATAAATTCTTTTTTTCTAGAGTAGATCACTAGATCAAGTAAACAGGTTATGACACGGAAATTAAACACCAAGACTTGTTCTCCGACTTCTGCGGTAGAATAATAGTAATACACATAACCTATCTACCTAAAGGTTTAATATATATTTATACTCTCATATAAAAGAGAAAGTATGTATGTATGTATCTTTATGGACTCCGAAAACGCTGGAATGATTATAATCAAATTTTGCTGACGATCATGTAAAATGTGGTGGTGTGGTAAATCTTGCGGCGATCCAACTTTCAATAACAATTTTGTTTCGATGGAATTCGAAACCAGACTGTACCACAGCAACGAGTTGCTGGAGTATAAATATTAGTGATACCCGCGGAATCTTCTGCGTCTACTTTGGTTTTAAATCACCATCAAAAATACATTAAAAAAACACATATATATTAAACTTATTGTAAAACAAAGTCACCACAAGCTTTCTATCTGTGAATAATTTTCTCAAAATCTACTGAACGGATTTTAGTACAGTTTTAGTACAAGTGCAATTCTTGAGGAAGGTTTAGGTCAATAGTAGATTCTTCGGAAAAGCTAGACCAGTTTTGATGGGACTTTCGATGGTAGATAGAGGCGGTTATGGAGCAGCAAATAGGCTACATACAATTTTTATCCTGGAACTCCACTGTCGCACTGATTTGGACGTGGGCAAGCCCCGGCCTCACAGTAGGCACCCTTAGGACAATGTTCCCCGACTTAAGTAGAGCTTCTGTGCTATACTCTCTGCATTTCGCAACCTCGACGATGCTTCTGCGCTCGCCCGTCCCGCCCGGTGACGCTGTAAAAGCCATTAGGGCTAACAGCATACAGTTAGTTCGAAAAAAAAAACGCGGGCAAGCTAGTGTATTATATGTTTTTCTATTGTCGAAGGAAAAGCGTTATTTTCTAAAATTCTCTATATTAGTGCCGCATATAAGCTTCAATTGTTCATTCCATCAGCAGATTAACCGTAACAACGTAACAGATGGACAAACTTTTGTATTTGTAAATACGGTATGAATGTAATTAAAACCTAGATTCTGATGCAATAATTTATTATTTTTCATGTCGATTGTCCTGGTATATGACTAATGTTTGGAAAACCGAGAATATAACGTGTACATTATTTCAGCATTAAAATTGTACCCTCTTTGTTTCAGATGAGGAGTTAGTCGAGAGTGAGACTAAAGATGATATGTGGAGATATTTCGAGAAGGAAGCGTCCAACCGGGCGCGCTGCATCTTGTGCAAAGAGACCTTCAATAGGTTCACACCTTACTTAAAACAGCATATGAGCGAGAAACACCCAAAGATTCTTGCGGTAAATAAATTGCATTTTTTGATTCTCTTTAACCGATGAACATCCACTGCTGGACATAGGAATTAAAAGTAATTTGACGGTTTAGAAAGAGAAAATTTTCAAAGAAAAAACTTGATTATATTATACTTTTTTTTCTTTTGTTGAATAGCATTATGTTAGCTCTAAAAATTTTCACGTCATCAAACGTTTCCAACAATGGGGAACTTGAGGCGCCTTCTAAACTGACGCGGGCGCGCTCTACGGTGACGTATAACTAGACTGGACTTTGTCTATGGACTAACTAGAGCAGGCCGATTATCGGTCATCACATTCCAATTTTAAAAAAGTGGAAATTCAAATTCAAATTATTCTTCATTCAAGTAAACTTGTAAACAAGTGCTTTTGAATTGACAATTCTACTACTGGTTCGGAAAGCTGTTCCTACCTAGAAGAGCCAGCAAGAAACTCAGCGGTTGCTCTTTTCAAATATAATTCTTATAACTAGTTACATTTTGTCATTACTACCTTGTACAGGGTAGAGGAGTAGCTATATACACGCATTTTTACCATCTATATAATCCTCAATAATATAGTAAGCTTTTTGTATCAGCCTCCCTTTATTAGCGTTTTTACTAACTGCTGTAGTAGCAAAGATGAAATCGATTGCGGGATTTTATTATAGAATCATATACCCAAACCCACAACCGACTTATGTACTTTTGCAAGGCGCAAAACAAGAACCGCAAGTTTATGTCGGTTCATCGGAATATCACAGGTGTTCCAAGGTGGGAGATCGCACGTGGCTTTAAAAAATTTTTTTTGTTTAAATTCTTCTACAGATACATTAAAGTAGTAAAAAAATTAACAAGTCGTGATGACGCGCTCCGATCAAAGATTTGAGTGGAAGTCTTTTGATCTACCTTTTGATCCTCCATACAATCAATTGAGTCAAAATCAAACGACGTAGAACCACATATATAGAAATAAGGCTAAGACGCAGAAAAATTAAAAAGTATTTTATTTTTTTAGGACTTACCTAGTGATTCCGATGAAGATCCAAACTGTTACACGGAAGTCGTATACTTAGAAGAGGAGCAACCATTGACGGTTGATCAAAATTCTAAACGAAATTTCTTTATTTCAACTCCTGCGACTAGAAAACGGAGTCGCGGTTCCATACAACCTAAATTCGAGAAAAGGAAATCAAAAGACGCAAATAGCAACGATACGAAGGAATATAGCGATACCGACGAAGATTTAAATAACTTCGGACGATACGTCACCGGTTTGCTAAAAAAAATACCAAAAAGTATGTGCATGCAACTTCAAATGGACATAATTAATTTAATTATGAAAGCAAAGTTGCAAAATATTGCGTCAAACACATCAGTAGCTTCCAACGATGCTGTTCAAAATGGCGAGGTTACTGTTTCTCAGCAAAATAATGTTGATAATGATAACCGCTTATCATTAGCGGATATGGTTGACAAACAATAACAATTTCCATATGACATGAATATGTACAATAATATTAAGTATTACACATTTTTTAAATTTGTTATCTTGTTTTTTATTCTGCCCAAAATTCATAAAATCGTTTATAAACAACATAAGATATTTTTTATGGGTAAAACTGTTAGAACACTTTTTTTTTAGCACATTCTATATCGAGATTTTGTTTTTCTTTGCTTAAAGTTCAGTCATGTTACATAATTAGCTTCACTCTGAAATCAAAAAACGGAAAATTAAGTCGATGCCCAGAAGACGCTATTGTAATATGCGCGGGCGTAGTTATTGCAGTTTAAAAATATATATATATGGATTGATATGAATGTAAAGCCAATTTTTCGTCCCAGCCACACTTGCTGTATTACAAATTTACTATTCTACATATATTGAACAAATAATATAATTAATCACGTAGAGTAGTAGTGACTCGCTTCATCAGTCACTCGATCGTAGTAAATAAATTCAATTTCCTATTACACTTCCTCAACTTCATCCTTGAAACAGACTAACATTTTGCTATGTTTAACAATTAATATTTCATCATTTCATATCAATTCATTGATTTAATTAAAATTATTTTGTTAAATAGTAATTTTATGCATGTACTTAACAGATTCACACAGTGCATATTGATCATTATCCTACTGCCCTTATCCCACTCTAAGTAGAGTCGTATAGCCACATCTTGTGACATGTTATAAACATGTCACAAGATGTGGCTATATATTTTACGACCGGCCGTCTGCCTGACGTCAACTTACCTTAGTCGTATTTTACGACTCCGGTAAGAAAAAGGTTGGTCTATCATACTCAGTCGGATACCACACAACATACACAGTGCATATTGATATAAAATTAAAAGGTTTCATTTGTAATTGTTAAACTAGCTGTCCCATCGGCTTCGCCCGGGTGGAAATTATTGAATTTTCGAAATTTTCGAAATCGAAATTTTCCTATTTCGATGTACATCAAATCGTAATGTACTATTAACTTAAACTTTCCTCAAGAATTGTATTTTAATAAAAATTGCACTAAAATCCGTTCAAGTAGATTTGGAGAAATCGTTCACATACACAGATAGTTTTTGTAAAGATAGTAGACTCGGTCCCATATATTTTTTATTATGAGAAGTTATTCCTTCTCATAATAATAAATATATGGGACACTTACACACACGGTTGCATAATATTTTATGCATGTTTTAATTCTTCAATTAAGGCCGTGCGACTTTCGAGAGCGACACAGGGTTCTAACAAGCACTCATGCGTTTTTCTATTAAAATGTATGTGTCTAATTGATAAATGCAATTTATCACAGGCTTTTCGGTGAAGGAAAAGACCGTGAGGAAACCTGCATATTCTGGAAAATTCTAGGGATATATGTAACCCACCAATCCGCTTTGGAGCAGCGTGATCTAGCGAGGCGAGGCGAGCGAGTAGATCTTAGCTCCAACCCTTCTTTCTAGAAATGGAGAGGACCCTACGTCCCGCAATGAGATAGTAACAGGCCGTTACTTTATTAGTTGGTTTTAATTTTGTGACAACTTCTAAGATATTAGTTTAAATTATATGATATAAATGATCATAATGATAAGCCTGAAGTGCTCAAGGTAACTATCGTATTCTATTTGTTGGTAGGGACTAACACTTAGGTACTTTATGCGCCTAAATAGCTTTGCAAATCAAATATCTTACTGTACGTACCATTCCATTTCCGTAACCAAACTAAACATTCTTATTATACCATGGAAGACTTTGTAGCTCTATAAATTGGCGTATAATTTTTACTTATGTTTTAAAATTTACCTAAGTTATTAACAAAAGAATCTTCAATATTATATATATTAAAATTAGAAAAACTTACTAACCTACTTTTAGAGAGAAAGCTGGTTGTGTTGGCCAAATGCCGCTGGTATTTGTTTCTGAACTGATTTTGCAGAAAATTTGACACACAGTTTATAACTAACTAATAACAACTGGCCTTTTGCCATTGCCAGAGCAACTAAGTCATTGGAAATGAATGATTAAAAACAATTAAATATTTCAGAATAGACATACCTAGGTATTGTTTAAAAACGAAAGATGGATAATTTAACTTGACTTTTAGTGACAATTAGCTTGATTACAATCAAGACATTAGATTAATTCAAAAGTTTAAAAACTATTAAACTATAGAATTATTAACAATAAAAAAATTAATAAAACAGTATCTAAAAAATAAATATAGAGTATATTACAATAAAAATTTACATTTTGTTATGTCTTCGTTTCAAACACTGCGTCGTAGCTTCCATCAACTGAGTACACACGCCTGGCAATAATCTGTAAAAATAATAATATAAAAATGTTTGACGAAGTGTAAGATTCGAATTCTTATCTTTTTAAACTATTTTAAAATTGTAATGTTTTATCTTCTCTCTTTAATAATGTAAATTTACCTCATATGAATCATCATAGTATAATTTATTTGAATTTGTTGTTTAATTTTTTATAAGATTAAGAGCCGTAGGTTTTACGTCTATTTATCAATTACAACCCATGAAATAATTACCTATAATTAGTTGTGTAATTGCACTATAAATAAATATAATTTAAGAAATAATACTGTAACCATTGTTCGTAATTTTGAAATAAATCAACAAACACAAACTTGGGAGATACGCACGTGAAGCTGTAAGAAATCTTTAAAATTTGAAATCTCGGCGACATGAAACCATGACAAATCGTTAAATTGTGGTAAATCCCGATGTTGTTATTAATATTCAAATTGAAAGATACTTGCGTGAGGCTGCAATGAACGTTGATATTCGTAAAGTTTAGCTTGGTACGGTAATTATTTTTCAATTTTATTTGTCGTGAAGCTAGTAAATTATAAACGTACGGTTTGGTAATCTCTTTTAACAGTAGTTATAAATGTTAATGCTGTTCAAATTAAAGAAACACATGTGATATATAATAAATATTTACATTTGGAGATCTAAAAGTAAAGCAACATAAAATTTCAAAGCTGAAAAAATGCAAGACTGGAATTGATTTGAAATTAATAGAAATATAATTGGGGCCAGACCTGGTTTTGAAGAGTTATTGTCCCTAACCACTCTACACTTATAGACACCAACATTGTGAATATAAGAGAGCACACATCTTTATTTTTTCGAGATTTATTGGGTTTCTGTTTGATTTCACTATTACCAAACTCTTCACAGAATGCATTATACCTTTTAAGAAATTGCAAACAAGACAGTCAACAATGTCAAATTTAGCAGACACAAACCATTGACAGCTACACAGTAGGTACTCTGAAACAAAAATACATTATTGCTTTAATATCAAAGACATCTCATACAATGGATAACTAAGTCCTCCATAATATTTACAACTACATACATTTGCCATATTTTTAACAACTCTCTCATAACTATTGCTGAAACATCTAATAACAGTGATTTTAAATTTTAATCTTTACACATCACCCCATCAGAAGAATAAAGTTACACATATGATATATATACATATAACATGTAACTTTATTCTTCAGAAACATTATGCCAGTGACATATTTCTAATGATTTGGAAATTTCCCTGTAGTAGTACGGGACTGTCATTAGACCACAGCAGAGCAAGAGCATTCCTTTCATTATATTCCGATTATAGACCATCATCACTTTTCAACTGCAGATTCAGAAATTTCACATATACAAAATGATCTAGGAATGTACAGGTTTCCTTAGAATGTTCTTGTGAATATTTATAATTTTACTGTGTGTATTTTATTTGTCTTCCAGAATGTATCAAATTTTTCTTATGAATTCCTTCTACATAATCTTGTTGAAGTAGCTTCTTTTTTAAAATGTATGGCTCCTTAAAGACGTCTTAAGAATACAATATTTCTGTACATCATTAAATATTACAAATTATATAGTTGATTCTTTTAGAGCACTTATTGTTCTTAAGAGTTGTGTATATTCCAATTTTGCTTCAAATTGTTTAAAAAAAACTCAAGTCTGTTCCTCCATGGTCTTCTTTCTTGAATGATCTAAATAAGTAGAAATGACACTGAAGTTTATATATTGACGTTTGCAGTGAAACAGGGAAACATTTGGCGGGCTCCAGGGAGCCCTGGGATAGGAAAGGAAGAAGGATGGGATGGGTTGGAGGGGGATGCTGCGAGCGGCTCAGGCGCGGCAAACATAGCCACCGCGCCACCATCTACACTTAAAAGTATACTTTACAAACTAATATTATAAAAAACTTGTAAAATTCCAAATATTCTCGTTTCATTTTGTACATCACAGAAGGTACCTACGGCAGGTCGCGCGCCCGCAGCTTGAGATCAAATATAACTCTCTGTACAAACATATATAATTCTTCCAATTTTTTTTAAACAGTCGGCATTACACGCCGTGTGTAGTTCAATTTTAAAATCTACAACTAGAATTAGGAACACCGAGCCGGCGCCCACTTAAAACATTTTTTAAAGCTCTCTGACAGCGAGGTACTAGGTTTGTGGTCGAATGAGCGCCGGGGCGCAGGGCGAACGCTCGCTGGAGCGCGGCTCGGCGTTGATACAAATAAAAATACATTGGTCTCAAGTTAAATAAAACGATATAAGACTAGGGGGACGAGCCCCGCCCGGCGCCACGAGCCTCGTCGCCGCGACTCTCGAAAAATATAATATAACGTCTCATTTATAAAGAAAATGCAACGTTTGTGCGCCTTGTAACGGCAAGCTCCCGGCGCGGTGCTCCGCCACGGCGCTGCGCCCCGGCCGGAATTTAAAATTAAGTAGTTCAGTCAAGACAGAAAACGCAAACTTATCTCTTTTGGAGGCGAGAGCGCAGCGCTGCTTTTGAGAGCCTTTATAAAAAAATCACAGGAGCGCCGATGGAACGCTTGAAAGTACAAGGCGAAGGCGACGAGGGGCGAAAAGTCGGGCTCCGGACTGCCATCAGCTCGCCACAGGGCCGCGCACAACCACCCGTTATTTTTTTTTGTGTTTTTCTCGTATTTTGAAGGGGAAGCGATTACGGTTATGTGGCGCGACTCACGACAGCCCGTATCCACTTAACTACTAAAATTTTCACAAAATAATACCTAACGCCAGAATTTAGTAGACGCTGAGGCGGAGTCGCGTAGCAAGCCAAGCGAAGCCGCCCCTTGCACGTCGGCGACGCGCATCGCGTTACGAAATAAAAAACTTAGCACGAGAGAGGCGGGAGCGCAGCCCTTCGGCGTCACAACGGCGTTGGGCTGCGCCCCCGGGCACTAACACTAGGGTCCGTACGGGTGGTTTATGCTGAGACGCTCACGTTAAGGAGCAGTTTGAGCGGTAGCGCACGGTCTGGTTCCGGGCGACAGCGGCCCTCACGGCGCCAGTGCGTGGGAGGAGGTGGTAATGCTGCGGCGGCGGGCGCTGCGCCCCACTTACTGCCTGCGTATCGCTCTTCGCGGCGCTCTCGCTCACGTCGTGCGCCGAGCCCCGCTGGCAGCACGGTTCGTGCGCAGCGTCTTCGCCCCCGGACCTGCTGTTGCCCCTGGCAGTTCATCCCCGCTCGGCACGTATATTATAACAGACTGACACTAGTTACCACAGAAGTTCACTTATCACTTTAGCTTTGCGCCTTCGGACCGGAGTGCACCATGCACGAGATCACGAACAAGATGGTTGCCGTCACACGCTCGTCGACGCTGCAATCCGCCGTTTTCGGCCTCGAACCGCTGTCGATCTACGCGGATGACACGTCGAAACACTTAACTGTTTTACTTTCACAACTTCTAACGTCGACGGTCGTACTGCTAGCTCCGGTGATAATCGATTATTTGAACATAATATGGACGCCACCTTTCCATTATTCGCACCTTAACCTCTCGATTTCGACTACATGACGTCGATGGCGCTCTCGGTTTAAATAGCGTAATGGCGACTGCGCGACTCGAATGCGCAGTGGGGACATAAAGCATGCCTATTCACGCCACGACAGAAGGATATGTATTTTTTTATTAATTCAAATTAATACATTTGTATATATGCAATTTCACAGGAACCTAGTTGTAGTTTATTTTTTGAATTGAAACTATATCTACACCTGACAGTAAAAACTTTTTAAAATTTTATATTTTCTGTTTTTGTTAATGTTGACGACAATTAATTGAAATTTATCTAAATCTTAAAAATGCACAAGTATATATTATAAATAAAACTCAAAAGAATGCAAGACACAGTTGATGTTTATGTAACCTGAATGTAAGTTTGCGTTTAATTATAACAATATTATCTTTAGAAATTACTTTCATAATACAAAAGTAATAATAAAATTATTTTGCTATAATCCGCGATACAGTAAATAGAAAATATGTATAGTGCTAAATGTATAGTGGACTATCCGTTTTTTCATACCCGTTACATGCAGGATTCGTAAAAACACATGCACAAACCTCCACCACTGCCACCATAATACCACCGACCACGATTTTGTCGTGGAGTCTATCTCATGATGATGCTTCGGTTGCGGGGCGAAACGATTGTTGAGTTTGTGTTAGTGAACGTGTGTAGTGCTTGTGTATTGTGGTGGCAGTGATGGAGGTTTGTGCATGTGTTTTTACGAATCCTGCATGTAATGGGTATGAATAAACGGATAGTCCACTATACATTTAGCACTATACATATTTTCTATTTACTGTATCGCGGATTATAGCAAAATAATTTTATTATTACTTTTGTATTATGAATCTCCGCAAAGTAACGCCTAATTCTATAAATTACTTTCATAATTGTAAACACTTCAATATTAATAATCGAAATCATTTCCCATATCTGCTTATGGAATATTTACTCGGTCTAAAATGTAACAACATTTAGAATACTCATTACTAATAAAGGGGTTAATGATTATTCTATGTGATAATTCTGTACAATTACGACACTAAAGTAATATCTCTATGCATTATTGAATATTGTACTGCACGAAAAATTGGTGGACATTGCGACCTCAATACCGCATGGCAAAATACACGCCATCATCACGCTACACATTGGCTTAGCACACGGCACGTAAGTTTAGCACACCACTGTCAGTCTCGACAGGAGACATAACCTGATAACCTACACCGTTTCTTAAACTTATTCCCATCCTAAACTACAAGCGACAGTTTGTTTTCACCTTCACTGAAAATTATTGTAACAATTTTCTATTAACCGCAATTCTTGTATCTATTTCAATAACACTAAGCATGAGAAATTAAAGTGAAAAGTTATTCAATTCAAATAGTATGTTTTACATTTATAGTCTGTATTTAGTTACAAGTAAGAAAATACTTAACTGAATTTCTTTCAAACTTAACTTTATATCCACATAAATATGATCCATTGCTGTTGTAACTTGTACTTGTCTGAAATAAGATTTTATAAAATACCAGCCTGTTACAATCCCACTGCTGGGAATAGGCCTCTGCTCTCCGTTTCTGGAGAGAAGGGTTGGAGCTAAGACCTACCACGCTGCTCCAATGCGGATTGGTAGGTTACACATATCTCCAGAATTCTCTAGAGATATGCAGGTTTCCTCACGATGTTTTCCTTCACCGAAAAGCGTGTGATAAATTGCAATTATCAATTAGACACATGAGTTTTAATAGAAAAACTCATTGGTGCCTGCCCGGGTTTGAACTCGTGTTCCCCTCGAAAGAGTCGCACGGTCTCACCGCTGGGCTATCACAGCTTATAAGATTTTTTATATTTCTTTAAAAATATTTAAAAAATGAAACAAGTAGTACATACTTGTTTGATAGATACTAGATGTGTAATATGAAGATTTACGCAACCGCTATAAAACAAGAATTTTGAAAATCCGAGATAAACGTCGAGTTAATGTCGACAAATTATCTGGTCGTGCAAGCCATGGAATCTTTTCCTGCGCACGGTATAACAAGTTGCGAGAAAAAAACGAAACGTTGAAAACAAGGAGGTTGGGTTCATAACCCGACCATATTTAGCAACCTATGAACACAAAGCTATTCCGTACGTTACTATGACAATTACATTTATTTGCTTTGCTAATAAATGGATATAGCTTATTTTAGATTTTATGTAAAAATACGATAATACATTATACTATTTATTGTGACGCTCGACTTGCATGTTATCTTATTTAATGTATATATACTATCATTATGTAGTCCGCCGTCTACAAATAATCTGTTATCAGTACATGCTGTAGTAATTGCGTATTTCAGTACGTTGATATTATGCAACTCGATTAAAAAGGTGCGTTTTGTAATTGATTTAGTACTGACAAAAACAAATCTTTTAACTTGTTCGTATAGTACAGTTATTTATGAAATTGGTCTAAATTTAATATGTATTAATTTAATTTTGCATTTATTTATTTTTCCATTGGAAACGGTAAAATAATAAGATCAAGGTGATTTAAGTACTTGAGTGGATTTTAGTAAATTAAAGTATCTACTTCATTTCCATTCAATCCCATTCCTATGTAATACTAAATTTAAAAGGTGATTTCTCACATACGGAGGTTAGTAAAGCCACCTCTGCCATGCCCCGTTTTACCTACCTAACCAAGAGTAACCCCTCGTTCGCACGAGAGGATTTTTACCGCTTCGTATGGTATGGTATGGTATGGTAGTTTCGTATGGTATATTCAGCTTAACGCCCTCGCCCTAACGACTAAAATGGAACATCAACACTGCACGATAAAATACGTCGCGATTTAAATACGTTGTCGTGTGAACAGATACCTGGATACCCATTTGTTTCATTTCGACGTAATTTTTACGCGCGATAAAATTCCTCTCGTGCGCACGAGGGAGAGGTGTACACAAAACATAAAATAACGATTTGTATTATATAACACGTCCTGTGTCTTTAATACGTTGTGTTTTTATAATGCAAGAATGGAAAGGCGTTGAAATTTTAGAAAAACTTGCATTTGTTACAGTTGCTATCTCGCTTATAAGTTTTCGTTGGCGTCCCTTTAGTACGTAAACCATATTATTGTCTAAGGAATGCATCAGCTGTTACCTTATTTTTTTGCCCACTTTATAAAACAGGTTGTTTATGTTGAACAGCTGAGCGTCCGGGATGTGGCATTATGTTCAAATACATTATTAAGGAACCAGAGTTATAAAATTAGTTTGAATTAGGTTTAAATTACCTATTAGGTATATATATACATATATATAGAAGAAAAATTACAACACAAGCTTTTGAATCAAATTAATGAAAAGTTACGAAAAATATAAGTATTATTGTGAATTTAGTGTGGAGTTTTCGATATATGTATATACGAAAAAGATAACACAAAAAGCCCCACGCTTTTTTTATTATAAATGTTATAAAAATTATCTTGGAAGATTATTGAATACTAGCAAAGCCCCGCGGTTTTACCCGCGTCCATACAGATCTCGTGGTAGAGGAAAGTCTACGAAGTCGGACTATAGATTTATTTTGTAGATTAATTTATTATAAAAAAATGGTTATCATTAGTATTCTTGGAATAAGCGCTAACTCACCAAATGCAGGCCCTGCTATAACGGTCGCTACAATAAATTTGTTATGGCATTATTTGCTTTCGATATACATTCTTAAAATCGTAATATCTTTTGATTGGGATGGCGGATTTTAATAATTTAAATAGTATTTTACTGTTATTGAAACAGTTATTAATAAAATATCATTTAATGGGATAAGGATTAATACAGAGATATGAATAAAATGGTTTGATTATTGTCGGCACTTTTACCAACTTTTACAATGTAAAAAAGTAGTTATATTGGCATAACTATAATAGTTAGACATATGGTATCGCGGACTTTTTTATGGATATTGATACGTTCTATAATACTGTAGAACATTTTTTTGTTCTATCATCAATAGTTTCCGCAGCGCACGCGATGAAAGTTTGAAATGTTTATGACTGCAATGCAACGCAATGAAATGTTTACGACTAAATTTTTCCCAACTTATTACAATTTTATTAGGGATCCCTAGTATTTTTGAAAATGACATATAGCCTGTGTTGCTCAGTGAAGAAGCAGCTTTCCAATGGTGAAAGAATTTTTGAAATCGGTCCAGTAGTTTTTGCGTGAAAACGTAACAAACATACATACAAACATACAAACAAACAAACAAACATACAAATCTTTCCTCTTTATAATATTAGTATAGAAAACAATACGATGGAATAACGTTAAGTACTTTAATAAATATATATAAATATTAGAATTTATTCATGATTCAATTCAATATGTAAATATCAAGATTATATTAAAGTAAAGGGAACAGAATTTGTCTATATGTCCTATATATCATATCCTATATCCTAATCCTATGTAATACTCCGGCATATAAGCTTCAACTATACCAAATTAGATCAATAATATTTGTTACATACAGATTTTGGGATCTATAATATTAGAATGGATAAATAATAATAACGAACTTATACTAATAATAGCATACTTACTAAATATTGAAAAATCTGTTAATAGTTATAAAATTGATTATTTAAAACTTCAATACATTTTTTATTTAATAGACCAATTAATAGCATTTTACAATACACAATTTCCAATGATATTATTAATATATAATATAATCTGTGTAAAATACCTTTAACAGTTTGTACAAGATTGTATGAATGATAGAATTAGCTCCATCTTTGCCTAATACCTAATTACTTAGGTTAATTTGAAATATTAATTCTAAAAATAATAAAAACATTGAACACATCAGCGCGTTTTTAAAATCAATCTTAAATCTAAATTGTTTATAAGATCAACAAGATCTTCAGAGACTATTTATTTATCTTTCAATTATATTCGCAAAGCTGTTATTTAACATCTTAAGGGTGTAATAGAATTACTTTTTATAAAACTCCGTAGAATGGTTTATCAAGATTGGCATTATATTAAAAAACTATCTACCTTATAAGTACGTATATGAAATAACCCACATCCGGCCGTTCAGCTGTGGACCCTAAAAAAATCTCATTTCACGAAGTGGGTTGAAAAAACACCCACTCGAATGACATCGGTCGGTTACGCCTCGTTCGGACTAGCGTAAAAAACACGTCGCGTTAAAATTCCGCAATGACGTTATAAGAACTTTCGTATGATATATTAGGTCCTTACATATGAAATTGGCGTTTTGTATGGGAGGAACATAAAGTCGTTTTTTTTTTAATGAAATATATTTAATTAATCAAAGTATGTACCATTGCTATGTATGCACTTTTGCCATCTCATAGGTAGTTCATTGATCCCCTTACTAAAAAAACCATTCGGGCGGGAATCAATAAAATCTTTGAAGGCGGTTTGGAATGACCCATCGGAGTTGAATTTTTTTCCTTGCAAGTAGTTATCCAAATTGCGAAAAAAATGGTAATCTGTTTGAGCAAGGTCCGGAGAGTACGGTGGATGTCTAAAACATTCTAATTGAAGCTCCTCTGATTTGGTAGCCGTCTGTTGTGCAGTGTGTGGTCTAGCGTTGCCCTGAAGCAGCAGTGGCCTAGAGCGATTGACCAGCCTCGGTTGTTTAGCAGCTAGCTTTTCCATCATGGTTTGCAGTTGCTGACAATAGATATCTGCTGTTATCGTCTGGCCAGATTTAAGAAAGCTGTAGTGAGCTACACCAGCACTAGTCCACCAAACACTTACAAGCAACTTTTTTTTAGTCAATTTTCGCTTCGGGCAGGATTTGGGTGGTTCGCCAGAGTTCAGCCATTGCGATAAGCGCTTCCGATTATCGTAGAGGATCGACTTTTCATCACAGGTAATGATTCGATTTAAAATTCCTGCATTATTGTGCCGGTTGAGTAACGTAACGCAGCAGTCGACGCGCGTTTGTCGGTTTGCTTCACTCAATTCATGAGGTACCCACCTTTCAAGCTTTTTCACCTTCCCAAATTGCTTCAAGTGGATTAGAATAGTTTTATCACTAACACCGGAGCCTGCAGCTAACTCGGACGTGGTTTGCGATGGATCCGCTTCCACAATAGCCTTCAATTCTTCATTATCAACTTTGGTCTCCGGCCGTCCACGAGGCTTGTTCTGCAGGTCGAAATTTCCAGAACGAAAACGTTGAAACCAAAAACGCACTGTGTTTTCTTTTGCGACACCGTCACCATACACATCATTAATCCTTCGAGCCGTTTCTGCAGCACTAGTGCCACGGTGGAACTCATAGTCGTAAATAACGCGATATTTCATGTTTTCCATTTTGTAAACAGAGTGACACAAAGAAAAAAACAAAAGAAGAAAAAACAAATGAATTAGGGGGTTTGAAACACAAATGCATGAGTAAATAGCTGTATGAATTTGAATTTGGAATTCCTAACCATAAAGGTAATATTTGAGATCAAAGTGGGCAGTACGACAAAACGCCAATTTCATATGTAAGGACCTAATATTCAGTTTAACGCCCTAACTTAACCTAACGACTAAAATGGAACACTGCACGATAAAAATACGTCGCGTTTTAAATGCGCTGTCGTTTGATCAGATCCCTGGATACCCATTTGTTTTAATTCAACGTATTTTTAACGCGCGATTAAAATCCTCTCGTGGGCACGAGGGGTTAGAACAGCTGACAAAGTTAATAAACAAACAGTTAATAGCACGTGACCGACTTATTCGCTCGCAACTCAAATACCGACAACAAACAAAAATATAATTTCTTATTCACCCTACTGTAAAATATGAAAGTCATTTAACCTATAATGTAATAGCTCTCAAATAAATATACATAATCAATACATATCTATATATAGAAACAGGCAAAAATTAACGAAGACCGCTTGTAAAATAACAGCATATTGCATTAAAATTGTTATACAATATCTTTACATAATTTTAATTTGTTATGGGTATTATAGTCATTTTTTAATTTATAGAAGTACCTAGACGTTATTTTACGGAATTTCATAGTACAAAAGTATTATTTTGCTACAATCAAAATTTTTCTTTATTTATCAAAATTATAGCAAAATTATTCTATTCGTACTTTTGCTCATTTTATCTTGAGAATTTAACAATTTGATAACCATTAGTAAGATATGATCCACAAAAAATGCAAAATATTTTTTTTTCATCATAATCTAATAATAATTAATAAAATATACTTTTACAAGATGTAAACCTGTTGTTTTGAATCGTAAAAGGTCAGTCAGTTGGCAGAATGCAGCTACTAGTTTGGAATGTTGTTCTCATATATTTAACGGTAGGTATAGGTAATTATTCGTAAAACAATAACATTTGTATTTAAAATCTTTTTGAAGACAAATATCAATTTATTATCCTTAATCTTTTTTAAGTTCAGAAGAAAAATCAACAACAAACATAAAAACATGGAGTCCTGCCGAACAATTGACTGAAGCATTTTTTAATTACATACTAATAGTAGTATACATATAATTCTATCCTAACGGTACACGCGACTTCGTTTGCATCGACTGCAGTGTTAAATTCATTGTGAGAAATACTAGAGAGCCTAGAGGGAGTCCTAAAAAGAGATGGAGTGTGTGATGTATGACATGCCTATAAAAGGAGTAGCCAGAGTTGACGAATAGGAGAGAATGGAAGAGAAAAAACGTGTTGTGCCCCACTGAGAGTGGGATAAGGGCAGGAGAATAAAAAGCGGGAATTCTTTAACCTATTTGTTAGGCAGGTAAAAAAAAATCAATCGAACCAAATTTTATCTATATTGTTGGAATGGATAAGCCTTAAACGTAATTATCAGACAGACCAACAGAAAGAAAGACTTTCGCATTAATAATATTAGTACGGATATTTACGTTGTAATGTTACTAACTAAGCCAAATTATATACCGAAAAAAATAAGAAAAATATTTTCTAAATTTATAATATTTTATTTTAACATACAAAAATTTACGTTTTAAAAAATATAATTGTACATACATGTACAAGTACTTAATTCTGCTTGTCTAAATAGAGAACGAAGAAGACAAAATATTTTAGCATTATCGTCCAGTGACTTTTAACTCAGTATCTATTATCTCTATTTTAGTCATACTCATGGATCATTTCCAAATGCGGCTTAGTTTGACGGCTTATTTTTAGTTTCAATTTGTGGGTTTTTTCTGTTTTCTTTTTATAGACATAATTGGCTCAGTATGGACTCATAAGATCTCTATAAGAATCAATAAATTGTGTTATTATAAATTTATTAATAAGAAATATTCGATTATTTAGAAAAATTCAAAATTTAAAAACTCTAGTTTAATAGAACAGAGCTATTATAATTTTTTAATGGAATAACGTTCCAAGCCTTACTGCTTTTATGTTTTTGATTTGAGCCTCTCAGCTCAATTGTCTGTTGTAATTTCCTTAATTCTATAGGTGAAAGCTAAAGGACCTTAGGTCACATTTTACAAATTTTTCAGTAAAGCTTTATTCAGTAGCGTTTACTGTTTCACGCTTAGGAACTTAATGTCATTTATACATCCACGAAATTAGTGGCTGTAGAAATAAATGTCTTGTAACATTTGACCAATACGGGTATACTGAAAGAGAATCATGGAAAATACAAAAAGACCTAAAATGGACTTAAGGTCCTTTAGCTTTCACCTATAGAATTGTCTGTTATTGCACTGAGGCTAAGGATCAATTAATTTCTTTGTCTGTTTTTGAGAAAAACATTAAAGTCAGTAAACGATTTTAAATACTTATCTCTTGTATATCTAGAAATCCCTGTCTTTTCCATTGCGTCATAAGATAGTCTATCTTTTCTGTTATTGAATCATTCCTTATCATAAGTATCACTGTCATTAATTCCTGTGATAAGTGTGTTTAGTCATAAAACTTGTAAGAATATGTCTATTTGCTAAATAATCATTAAATATGGCATGTATGCATCTGGAGCTCTAGATGCATCGATAGTGAAGGGAGGAGACACTTTTCAGAGAGGCCTCGACCCAGAAGTGGCGCATTCTGGGGTTCAGAGTTGCTGCAGGTGGTTATGGGGGCAATAAGTACAATGGTACCCTGCCCCCGCCACCAGCAGCGTGGTGGAGCACTGGTAGGTTTTTAGTTGTTGACAGTACGACATACCCGCCGCTCGTCCCCGTCGGGCGGTGACGACCCATAATGGGTTTTCCTGACAAAAAAACCCCCCCGAAACTTTTAAGATTACGTTTTCTAACGGCTTTGTATTTTGCGCTCTACTTTTCGTATTTCGGGTTATAACGTATATAGTTATAACGTAATAGGGCTATAACGAAGACTCCACGACAGACCGTCCCGTGCATAAATAAATACGTTCATTTATTAATATTATCTTTTATGTTTTACAACAATCATAAGATCATTGCCTACATTATAATAGAAAGATTACAATACTTTTATTCCCAAAAGAAATTTTGATATTTGATTATTGAAACGCCAATTTCATAATGTTGCTAATCGAATTGGACTTCGCTAATAGCATTGGCTACTAGAATCATTCAAAAATGTTGTGTTGTTGTGAAAGAAAAAGAAAATTGAATATTAATCTGCTTTCGAGGAACGACCGTTGAAATCTTTTCAAGCATTTATGTCATGGTACAAAAATACCGGAACAGAACTGTGGATAGAAGCACAAATAAAATCTGATGAGCGAAGAAAAATTCGATTAACTTTAATCGAAAATTTTCAAATTTTCGACTCGATTAAAGTCGTCATATCAAAATGTGTCTACATCACTACATACATTATTTGTCAACTTGTCACTTGTCAGTGTCACACAGGAAAACAATATGGCAAAGCTGTGAAGTCAAATAAAATCTTTTCGTTTTATCGAAAAATAATAATGCGACGTGAATTTATATTAGTTTTATTAGGAATTATAATTATATCAACATTGTCATCGTTACTATCTAATTATGTGCAAGTAGAGACCGATAAATTGTTATTAGATACTGTAGTCGGTGTTGTAGGCGCAGGCAACTTTTCATATTGGCAATTAGGGCATTCAGGGCCATTATTAATAGAACTGTCGTCCATCACAGGTGATGCGGATATTTATGTATCGGATACTGTCCGGTAGGTATATATATATATATTTACAAAATTATAATTTTCAAAAGTGGCCGTTGAGTTTTTTTACAATATGTCACTAAAATAACTTCCTGTTACAATCTCACTGCTGGGCATAGGCCTCCAATCTACGTTTCTGGAGAGAAGGGTTGGAGCTAAGATCTACCACGCTGCTCTAAAGCAGATTGGTAGGTTACACAAATCACCAGAATTCTCTAGATATGTGCAGGTTTCCGATGGCGATTAGCGATTCCGTTAGCGATGTTTTTCTTTACCAAAAAGCGTGTGACAAATTGCAATTTTCAATTAGACACATAAGTTTTAATAAAAAAACTCTGGTGCCTGCCTAGGTTTAAACTCGTGAAGAAAGACTTTGCACTGTCTCACCACTAGGCTATTGCAGATTTTTAGTAGGACATGAATATTTGAAACAGCAATATTGAGTTGTATTTCACGATATTATTATAATGTGATAATAGGTTTATACAAAAAAGATTTACTGGTTCAGCTGATAAATACTTGCATTAAAAGTTGAGTTACTGATATTCCATAATAAAGAAATCGTTTACTTATTTCAGGCCGAGCTACGAGATAGATAAAAACAATTTCAGTTCAGTGACATGTGGAAGTGACCATGTCAGTATTCCTTCTGACTTTCCTAGGCCAATTGGTAAATGCAAGTTTACTATCTGTTAATTAAGTGAAATTAAAATACTTATTACTAATATTTATAATTGATACTTTGCGGAAACAGGAGACAACACCTAATTTTGGTAGGCTAGCACCAATTCAAATTACTTATATCAGTATAGTATAGCTACTATTAGCTACCATGTATTATTGTGATATGTTGTTCCCATTGTTGACTTATTATTTAAATTTAAAATGTAATATATATTTTTTTATTAAGATACACTGAGGACACTGGTAGTAACACCAAAAATTTAAATCAATAAACACACTGTATAAAATAGTGCCAATTTCAATATAAATGAATAAGTTCAATAATTAACTTTATTGTATTGATAGCAAATAGGACAATGGTGACCTGGTTTGTTCAATACTCTAATTTTCTCTTTGAATTACTATCTATTTTGTATAAACTTTATGTAATAAATTGCATATAGAGGTAAATTGTAGAATTTTAAAGCATGTTTACTGTAAGTAAAGCATGTTTACTGAATTAAATTTCATCAAGATGATTATACTATCATTAGGCATAACTTTGCAGAGGTCCATAATACAAAAGTAATAAAAATATTATTTTGCTATAATCTGTGATAAAATAAAATATTTGTAATGCTAAATGTGGAGTGTACTATCTATTCTCATACCTGATACATGCATAATTCGTAAAACTCATGCACTATCAAATACCAATAATCTAACAATACACAAGCACTGTACACATTTACTACCACAATCTCGAAAATAGTTTCTCCCTGTAACCAAAGTAGAGATAGATTCCACAGAATTGCAATGTTACAATTGCAAACATCGAAATATTGCAGGTATCAGTATGGATAGTACACTCTGCATTACATATAGTTTCTTTTATCCCAAATAATAGCAAAACAATATTTTCATTACTTTCGCTTTAAACTGAAAAATATGTGACAAGGATACACATTATACTCGAATTTCAAGAAGCTTCCTGTTTTAACGGATCACTCTATCATTGCTAATATAACACCCACATCCAAAGAATAAAGTTACAGGTCCCATGTACAAGCACTGGAAATAGAGTTTATTCTCTGGTCGGGTATCTGATGGTACAATCTTCTAAATCGGTATCTAACTGTGACTTTCTTCAGTTTGCTTCATTGCCTATTGACACTAATTGACCCCAGCTTATCAATATGAAAAGAATAAGATGTAATTAAAAAAATTTTTGATTTGTCATTAATAGTCTTTTGTTTTTTCTATTTTAAGGTATCGGCGTTTTCGGCCACTGGTCACACTCAGTGTCCGAATACAGCATCCAAGTTTTCTTGGATGGAGTCAAGATGCAATCATTGGCTATGGAATTCTACAATGCCAATAGTGAGAGACCAGGTGTGTATACTTGCATTTTACAGATAAATTATTAAACCGTATTTAGCAACTAGAAAGACATCTGAGATATGTTAACTCAATAGGATGTGAGTGGTACAATAAATAAAAAATATATTTCAATGTTTGATAATTTTTGCAAGATATGATCAGAAATATAAATATGTGTGGGAGACACATGGTTATCAGCTGCTAAAGTAACTAACTCAATACTTGTATTACGCGCGACATACAACTAGTAAATATATGCACATATATGTTTTAAAATATCGCGGGTTATATACAACGTAATTTTATTATTACTTTTGTATTATGGATTTTTTTTAAAATTATAATATGTGGGACATTAACACACGTTCGTCCATCCCCAAAGTAAGTAACTTAATACTTGTGTTATGGGTGTGAGACAACTGGTAAATATATACATATATAGTTTTAAATACATATATACACCCAGACTCGAAGAACCAACAAATTCTAAAGAGAAAATGTTGGTTTTCGGCGGGAATCGAACCCGCGACCCACGGAGCCGAAGACAGGGTCACTGCTAACTGTCCCAACGGACCAGTCAATCTCCGCAGAGTAACGCCTAATTATATAAATGAAATTGTTTTAAAATACTCAAATAAATATATTAAACCATACTTGAATAACTAATAAATTGTTTTTGGGAAAATGTTGGATTTCGTCGGGACTATAACTCGGATTTTGAACTAAGCAGGCAAGGCAACTAAGAAGATAATAACCTCGATATTGATGATTCATATTATAAAAATAGCATGCTTTAAAATCACCAATCAAAATTTATTAAGATTGTCAATAATCTAATTACCATTTTACTTCTAGACAGTAACAACAGTCAACGAAAGGAGAAACCTCTGCCAAAGAAATTAGACGACGAGAATCCAAGGTTTTTCTTAAGGTTGCTGAACGTTTTGGAAATGATCTTTGAGATGGTCGTGTTGTGACCTTGCTTGTTCGCTGTCGAGAGGATGCTCGTGGCGTAGGTGGGCTAGATGCCCTTGGTAACAACCATTTCACCATACACCCACTGTAATAGGACCCTTATCACGTTGCAACAAATAACGCTTTGTGAATTCGTCAAGTTTGCTATCTTGGCATACTTTCAGTGTTGGGGCGAAACATTTAGTGTCTTAGTGCATCTATATGAAATGATTGAGGTGAAATAAAAGGAATTAAGATATATTTTGAAAAACTTCCAACATTCATTCCCTTATTTAATTCTGTATCATAATATTCCCTATCACAGATTCTCTAAATTCATTCATTCTCTTCTCATATAAATTTTCAAACCGCCATTTTCTAATCACCTTATCTTATATAGCCGTTACTTATTTTCCGGTCCTCTTACCTCTATATCTCCATTATCGTTCTTATATATGCATTTCCTTACCCTCTGTTTTCCATTTATCAATTTTCGTTCCTATCCTATTTCCCAAATTCGTTCATAGCTTTCACATCTTTTTACTCATTCCCCGTTTGCTTATTTCTCCATCCGAATACTCTATTAATGATGCTTCCATTTCGTGTATGATGAACCGTTTTTTTTTTGTTACTCTCGACTAGAGGATCCCCGAAGAACGGTTGCGGTTAGTTAAAAATGACTTTAGCCCGCCTGACTCTAAAAACAGTTTGCATGAGTGCTTCCTAAATAACGATCAAAAATAAGTTTATTTTTAAATTAGCGTTGACTTAGATTGACGTTACAGATGTTATTTTTGATAAAAATGTAAACGGAATAAGAAATTTATAATTTGTCATTTCACTAATACCTTATTTCGATATAATATAATTTGGACGAAATGAATGAGAATTATTCCAAACTGATGACAAATATAAAAAGACGCTACTAAATATTTTAATATGTAAATATTACAAAAGACCGCCCATTAACATTATCACGACCGAGAAAGTAAATCACCTAAAATATACTTCTGTGAATTTATGTCTTGAAGGTACCTATGAGAGTTATTGTAAGTCATCATCACATGTAGTAGGCGGATTGGTGATCTAGCCGACCCTATCACACCGATAATGTTCCCCGTCATCCGTCAGTGGTATTTGGGTCAGCTAGTATAGGAAAGCGAAATCAATGGATTTCGCAAAGATTTTTTAATTCTAAATATACAAATTATAATTATTATTACTGTAATTATAAATGCACTGGAAGCAAATTATCAATATTAAATACATACTTATATAAATTTCACGACGCTCCCAAAAATGCTACTTATCCTATACCACCGTAAAAAATAATAGTCGTAATAAATGTTGAAAATGGTACGACAAACTTACCTAGATTAACCAATCGTGGCCTATAATTCAGCAGTGTCATTATTTTTTTACATTCATGACTAGAAAATAATATGTAACTTCCATGATAAAAAGACCTTATTAACCCATAGCAACAATAGAAACAATATATAACTATAACAATAATATAATAACAATATATAAATAGAAAACATAGAAACAATTCAACAAAAAAGTAATTCTTGCTAACATTTTTTTCGGACAGGATAATAAATTGATATACTATTTTTTTTATCACTCTCTGATATAGTCACCGACTTAATATACATTTATTAATTCTAATCATTGTTTGAAACCCATTGTTAATGAAAGTACAAAAATTCTTTTTGTATGAGCTTAGTCGTGTTTAGCTTATAAAAGGTCGCAGCACGTTTTAAACTTTCTATTTAAATGGTTTTTGTATGTATTATTAATACTTTAATGTAATGTGTTAAACGTAAAATATACAAAATTCTAGTCAAAATTTGAGTTTAATTTTATTACCTGCCTAAAATTTAAGGCTCCTTTGAACAAGGGCATATGAAGGAGTAACGAAAACATTTTTTTTATCTGTGGTGTTTTATTTAATATTCATATTTTGGTTTAAGATGGAAAAGATTAAATAAAAAACATTTTTTTACGTTTTTATTTAGTGACACTGGATAAACAATAAATAGAGGTTTGCTGAATATCTGGGAATAGCTATTATTTTCCGCCAAAATATTTGAATGTAATATCTATAACCTGTAGCAGAGAAGATGGATTTATAAGAGTAATTTTATATTTACAAATTGTGGCAAAACAACGACAATAGTTGCCAAGAAAAACAATAACTCAATAATATCACTAAGTGTGAAATTGGGTAGCAACAGATTCAGTGGTGTATACTATAAATGGCTTACATCTAAACTTGAGATTAAAAACTATGCAGTGCCGAAAACCTGAAATATAAATTAAATCCTAATTAATCAGATCTTATTCGAAATACTACATAATATTTGAAGTCAAAGTTGGAAGCAAAATTATCTATATATAAAAATATTAACATTCCTTTCATTGGCCATCCAAAACTTTTATCCATTATTTATTGTTTCATTGCTGTCATTTTGGAGAACAAAATATTAATATTTTGAACGCTTCATATATGATGATACGAAGAAGTAATACATATGTAATATAACTTAAGATATATAAAAGAAAAAATCACAAAAAGAGCTTAATTTTAAATTAAAGCTATTTAAATTGCGCGCATACTCAAAACTCAGAACAAAAATTATATTATTATTTATATTTTATATATAAAAACGTATAAGTTAAAAAATTAATAACAAAATGAAAATAGAAAATATTATGAAAGAAAGATAAAAATTAAAAATCTATTATTAGCAATAGGTGATTTGAATAAAATAAACTACCAGACCGGCGAGTACATCACTCGCCTTAGATTTGCTGACGACATAGTCGTTATGGCAGGTTGTCTGGAGGACCTTAACACAATGCTCGACGACCTCAGCAGAGTGTCTCAGCAGGTGGGCCTTAAAATGAACATGAGTAAGACGAAAATCATGTCAAACTCACACGTTCCGCTCCACCCGGTCATCGTTGAGAACTCTGCACTCGAAATTGTAGTCGAGTACATATACCTGGGACATACGGTCCAGCTGGGTAGGTCCAATTTCGAGAAAGAGGTTAGCCGCCGAATCCAACTCGGATGGGCAGCGTTCGGGAAGCTACGCGAGATCTTTTCGTCCGAAATACCTCAGTGTCTGAAGACCAGGGTCTTCGAACAGTGCGTGTTGCCAGTGATAACCTACGGATCCGAAACGTGGTCGCTCACTATGGGCCTTATAAGAAAGCTCAGAGTCGCTCAGCGGGCGATGGAGCGAGCTATGCTCGGAGTGTCTCTACGAGATCAAATCAGGAATGAGGAGATCCGTAGAAGAACTAAAGTCACCGACATAGCTCAGCGTGTCGCGAAGCTGAAGTGGCGATGGGCGGGGCACATAGTGCGGAGAACCGATGGGCGCTGGGGTCTTAAGGTGCTGGAATGGCGACCCCGCACCGGAAAGCGCAGCGTCGGTAGACCCCCTACGAGGTGGACAGACGACCTCAAAAAGGTCGCAGGGAGCCACTGGATCCAGGCGGCGCAAGATCGTGTGGTGTGGCGATCCCATGAAGAGGCCTATGTCCAGCAGTGGACGTCCATCGGCTGACGAAGAAGAAGAGAAACTACCAGATTTGACATTTATGTTACATGGAATACAAGCAACATTCTTATATATAATATATTTAACAAATAACACATTACACTTTGGTCTACTCATTTTGTACATTCAAACACTCAATGCATAGAAAACGAATTGTTATATTAGTGCTACTCTATAAAAAATAAGTTTAATAAAAGTCATAGTGCATTGAGTAGATTAATTATTACTACAAAAATTATAAAAACAAACTGTGTTTTTCAGTTTTACTTCTCTACAGCTCTACAGTTCTACAGCTTTTTAACAATCCTAAATGTAAATAGCACAAGGGCAAATTACTAGTACATAAAATCCATAGAATTATTATACTACAGTACCCCTACTGCCAGGCAGCCTAAAGTGAGTCCATCGTAAATAAAAGAGAAACCAAATGAGGCTATCTGTCTTTTCTTTATGTGTGATTAGACAAAGATAAGTATGTGTACTCTTATCTTAGATACTTTGACAATTGCACTCACAGGTCTGGGCTCTCTACTCTATGTATAATAAATCTATGATAAAATTAAGGTAGAGCTTGTCTTATTTGAAATGCCCCACTAAACAAGTCGATATAAATTGTGAGTGCTAATGATTATAATGATCACAGTCCCATACAGTCAACAGAGCGTCGCTTTAAGCCGAGGTCCGGCCACAGGAGGCTTCCTTAAGGCGACGCTCACAGCATGCTACGAGCCTCACTCGAGACTCGCTCTCCAGGTCTCACTCCCGACGATGCTTCTGCGCTCGCCCGTCCTCCCGGTGACGCTGTCAAAGCCTTTAAGGCCAACAGCATTAATTAGGGACCGAAAAAAAAAATTTGTGTAGAGCTATTAACTGTTGCGTGATTTACGATCTGTTTGCAAACTCGTGGTCGACTAGTTGCGTGATTGACGATCTGTTTGCAAACTCGTGGTCGACTAGTTGCGTGATTGACGATCGGTTTGCAAACTCGTGGTAGACTAGTTTCGTGATTTACGATCTGTTTTCAAACTCGTGGTCGACTAGTTGCGTGATTGACGATATGTTTGCAAACTCGTGGTCGACTAGTTGCGTGATTGACGATCGGTTTGCAAACTCGTGGTCGACTAGTTTCGTGATTTACGATCTATTTGCAAACTCGTGGTCGACTAGTTGCGTGATTGACGATCTGTTTGCAAACTCGTGGTCGACTAGTTGCGTGATTGACGATCGGTTTGCAAACTCGTGGTCGACTAGTTTCGTGATTTACGATCTGTTTGCAAACTCGTGGTCGACTAGTTGCGTGACAAAACTGGTCACTCTATATGAAGTAGCGCTGGCTTATTGTATGAAATGAAACATCCAGCTTCTCGTTTATTCGGAGAAAATTAAACTAATCCAAAATGAGAACTACCGTTCCTTAGCAAGTACCTAGTCTTTAACAACTAATTGACCAATGCAACTGTATTTTTATGTATGTTTTCGTACATATTTTAAATTTGATTGAGTTGGTAAATACGAGAGTGGGGCCGGTTAGTTTAGCTTAGACAAGCTCTTACACTTAATATAGACTACTCTGTCTTTTTATTAGATTTTGCAGCCAGTTTTTGTTTACACTCTTGATAAATTCCGTCGAGGTCGAAAGTAGCTTTCATGTTGTCTTTTGAAAATAAGAACCTGAAAAATAAACAGAATCGGTCAGAGAGGATCTAAAAAAGGAGTACTAAGTTAAGTAAATGGAATCAGTAAACAGTGAGAAGGGCGATATTATTGAATTCAAAAGTAATAATAAAATTATTTTCTATAATCCGAACTAAATCACGGAAATCGCGATAAATCGATTTATCGCGGATTATAGCAAAATAATTTTATTATTCCTTTTGTATTATGGATCTCCGCAAAGTAACGCCTAATTCTATAAATTTTCTATAAACAATTTGTTGGTTCTTCGAGCCTGGGTGTGTATTTGTATTTAAATATGTATTTAAAACTATATATGTATATATTTACCAATTGTCCATCACCCATAACACAAGTATTAAGTTACTTACTTTGGGGATGGATGACCATGTGTGTAAGTGTCCCATATATATATATTTATAATAACTCTATAAAAATATTAGATTGAACTTACTTCTGCAATTTACTATTTGAATCTGGCTGTGGTCTTCTCATTTTCTCACGACCATCAGTCATGAGGAGTACTGTGGGTAACTGTCGACTAGTAGGGCCATCATGTATTCTATATTTCTTGGCTGCTTCTGGATATCTAAATTAAAAAATAATACAAAATATAATGCTTGTAGTCTTACATTGATATATATTTAAACTTCAGAAGATACTATAGTATCTATCATATAGTATAGTTGGCATTACAAATTATATGAAATTTTTAACCAAATATCAGGAATTTTAATAATTTAATATTATTTTTATATATAGTTAAATATGATCTATAAGATAATTCTATGCCATGGATGAATACCTATAAAAGTTTGTATAATAAAGTTATTTCCAAAATAAAGAATTTTAATTTCAATACATACATGCTCTATGTTTACCAGTTGATTCATGTAGAGCAGAAGAATTTAAATATTAAATTCCACATACCATTTTTTTAATTCATATAATCACCTTCCAACATCAAGTTTTCCAAACTTTAAGTTGTCCAGACTGTACTCGGCAGACAGCTCAGCAAAAACTGGTGCAAAGTTTACACACGCTGGATGCCATGCTGCATATAGGCAAACCAACCAAGTCTTATTTGAGTTATGACCCAGCTCATGTTCAAGAGACTCAGGTCCACGGAAGTATGTAATGTACTCAGGACCCATATAAGTTGGTTCAGGGAGCAGTAGTGAAGTGAGAACTAAAATCAACCCAAAAGTGGGGCCATACCTGGAAATTATAGAACTGTGTAAATAACAGATGTTTTACACGCTTACCATGCAACATATTTAACACAACACAATCGATTGTGAGGTATAAATTATTTAGCATAATCTATTCTAAACAATACTGCAGGAACAATAAGATTCCTAGTCATCCTCCTGGTATGTTTAATACTAGAATTGTATTTCACTAATATTCAGTATTATATTGTGGTAAGTATTAAGTGTGCTACAGTTAGTTAATGAATGTAACCAATCAATATTTTTATTTAAAAAAATTAATATACTATAAGACTAACCTCACATCAGCATACAACCAAAGAATTAAATTTGCAATCTTAGTATAAACAAAGGAAGACGACAAATAATTAACCATCGTCACACTGCCCGCCTTTCTTGTCCTCAGCATCACTACGATTAATAAAAAGAACAGGATTTCCGTTTCCCGTGCATCTAGTTCGCAGTCTGAGTCAGGAAATAAGAAATTGCATATTATATTAGTTCTTTTAGAAACTATGTACGATATACTCAATAGAATGTTGACCCAGTAATATGGTTTTAGTAATTGTTGCAGATCTTTAGAGAACGACATCGTTTTATCTTATAATTTTAATAAAATTAAGATACAATTATCATATTATATATTGAAAACACCGATCAATGACAAGTTAGAAAAATAATAGAGAACAAAAGTAGAAAATGGACAAGTAACATGAACGTAACTCACGCGAGTTTTCGCTGTCAATTGTTATACATAGAGGTATTGTCTTTTTTCCAGCTTTATATTCTTGAATATGAAGTCCCGATTATTTGCATTGATTTTTTCATTTTTCAGTATGTAAATGTATCTATTAATAAAATTAATTTAAGTTAATAGTATTATATGTAATCTGCCTACTTTAAAGAACCCAAAGGTACTTTAAACCTTTTCGAGCAAAGGATGTAAAATATTAATTAAATATAAAACTATTAACTGTATTTTTAAGAAACTATTAAGATATAATTGAAGTATATGTGTAGTAAGTCTTTATCAGGCAAACTAGAGCCTATATTTATTAAAAACCAGACCAACATCTGTTCCCGGATCTGGTTCCAACCGATATTTTTTTTCTTTATAGGTAAAAGTATTTCACGTGCCAATAGAACAGTAGTCTACGAGCTTTATCGGTTTTTTTTATGTACGAGTTCCGAATATAAGGAAATTTACCCTTATCGCTTATGAAAGAAAAAAAAATATTTTGTTCAAACATATTTACTTAAATCTTATATTTCAAATTTGATTCCGTCACTCAGTCTGATACTATACATCTAAAAAATTCCTATCCCTTGGATACAATAAATAAAATACTATTTACAAATATTTTTATACATTGCGTTAATATTTCATATCAATTTATTGCCTACTATCTGAGTTTCCAGAACGCAAACGCACGGAAGTTAACTATATACAATAAAAAAAATATGGTTGGACAAGTTGTCAGTAAACTGAAGGAAAGATAAAAAAGTAATAATAAAATTATTTTGCTATAATCCGCGATACAGTAAATAGAAAATATATATAGTGTTTAATGTATAGTGGATTATCAGTATTTTCATACCCGATACGTGCAGGATTCGTAAAACCACATGCACAAACCTCCACCACTTCCACCAAAATACACAAGCACTACACAGTTTCACTATCACAAACTCAACAATCGTTTCGCCCCGCAACCGAGGCATCATCAGGAGATAGACTCCACGACAAAATCGCAAAGCGAAGCGTTATGCAAACAAGCATTGTTATATAGTAATCGGTTCATCCCCACCTTTACCTCTGAACACGTGCAACAAGCTTGAACTTGAAACATTTATCTGCTCGTTAATGAGGGTGCCATTGTTATGCTTAATGATTTCTAATTGTTCCAAAATATTCAATTTTAAGCTTTTTTCGCAGGTGTGCAGTATTTCGAAACAATGGTCATTAGGAACTTTATGACCGCTTTCTAACAAATGTTTCGCGAAATGTGAATTTTGTGGCTTATTATTCCTGAAAGCGACCATATGTTCTTTAAAACGGGTTTCAAAATTACGACCAGTCTGACCCACATATGTATCATTGCATTCAGGACATTTTATTTTGTAAATACCACTCTTTTTCGGGCTTTCTAATTTGTCTTTATTATTGCATAATATCTTAAACTATACATTAAACACTATATATATTTTCTATTTACTGTATCGCGGATTATAGCAAAATAATTTTATTATTACTTTTGTATTATGGATCTCCGCAAAGTAACGCCTAATTCTATAAATTATTTAAAGACGGTGAGCTTGACCGTACAGGCTAGACTCTACATAAAATTGACCAAATTACATCGCGTCGCTGTCCAAAATATTTGGTTCAACCAACAGTGTAAACATTTGAACGTAACACCCAACTACATTAAAATAAAATGTAATACACACAGCAAATCGTCCCAAATTGCTGTTAAAAAAGCTCAATCTACCTGGCTTAATGAAGAATCGCGCCACTGGTTTACTATTAGAGATAATTTGAAGCTCCACCTTAAAATACTTTACTCCGAACTTTCTTTTAAACTTCACAATGTAGAATTCGACCTATTAGATATGAAAGCTAGGGATTTTGCCTCCATAGAAGCTCATAATAAATTCCTTACACAAAGTAAGAAGTTAAAATCTTTAACCGATAAAACCCCAGACAGTAATATTAAAACGTTTACCTCTTCAATTTCTACCCAACATTCATTTTATCCCCGAGTAAAAAACCTCACAGATGTTACTATCCCCGACGTTGAAATGGCACTTTTAGAAAAAGGCCTAAAATATAATATTCCCCACAGCATCTCTAATAAATCCCTAGAAACACTAGCTGTCGATGCTGAATTGGCCGTGATCGTTAACAAAGAGGATAACATTGTTAGAAATTTAGTCGCACAAGAAATTAAAGCAACTCCCATCTGTCCCTCATTTAATTCAGAATCAAAAACTCTGAAGTCTCTACAAAAAACTATATCCAATAATAACCTTGTCATTTCTAAAGCCGACAAAGGCAACACCGTAGTCATTTTAAAACGTGATATTTATTTGGAAAAAGTTAACGATGTTATCCAACGTGAAGAATTCGTCAAGTTACCCTCAGACCCTACCAAAAAGTTTGCACAGTCCCTTAGACAAATCATTAATAATACTCAGTATATACTGCCCGCCAACTCATCTAAACTGAGGGTCACTGAGATGAATCCTCGCGCTCCGATGTTGTATGGTTTGCCAAAAATCCACAAAAACAATATCCCCATACGTCCAGTTGTCTCGTACATAGGCGCTCCAGCATATAAATTAGCTAAATATTTAAATTCAATTTTGCCATTGAAAACATCCTTTCGGCCAATAAATGCCCTTAAAAACAGTCTCCAGCTGGTTGACAAAATTAAGAACATTAAATTACCAAATAAATGTAAATTGATATCACTCGATGTTGACAGTTTGTTCACGAATGTTCCATACAAAGAAACAATAAACATTTTAACCACATTACTTGAGAAAAAATGTTTACATCCTGGAGAGATTTCAGAAATAATAGAGTTAACAGAATTATGTATGGAACAAAATTACTTTCGATTCAATGACCATTACTTTCATCAAAAGGATGGTTTAGCCATGGGCTCCCCTTTAAGTCCGCTTATGGCTGAAATTTTCATGGACCACTTCGAAAATCAACATATTGTCCTTAATAAAAACATACTTTACTATTATAGGTATGTGGATGACATAATTATATGCTGGACGGGTACAGATAGACAACTTGATATTTTTATTAATAATATAAACTCCAAACATCCCAAAATTAGTTTCAAATTAGAATCAGAGCAGAATAACTCACTAAACTTTCTTGACCTAACTATTACACGGTCTAACAACGAACATACGTTTGAGATCTTTCGCAAACCAACCTACACGGATACGATCATACCTGCTTCTTCCTTTCACCCCTGGCAACACAAACTTGCTGCCTTTCATAGTCATATACACAGACTCTTATCAGTCCCTCTTTCGGAAAAGAATTTTAACAATGAGCTGCAAATAATCAACCAGATGGCGCATTCCAATGGCTACGATGAGCAATTAGTACAAAATATATTAAAAAATAAACAGAAGTTGCAATTGACAAAACACTTCTATGCGGTGCCACATTACAAAGATAATAAATACAGAGCCAGTTTGACCTATTTTGGAACATTGTCAGAACGAATTTCAACTATATTTAAAACAAAGTCAAATATAAAATTAGGTTTTAAAAGTAATAACTGCTTAAAAAAGATATTATGCAATAATAAAGACAAATTAGAAAGCCCGAAAAAGGGTGGTATTTACAAAATAAAATGTCCTGAATGCAATGATACATATGTGGGTCAGACTGGTCGTAATTTTGAAACCCGTTTTAAAGAACATATGGTCGCTTTCAGGAATAATAAGCCACAAAATTCACATTTCGCGAAACATTTGTTAGAAAGCGGTCATGAAGTTCCTAATGACCATTGTTTCGAAATACTGCACACCTGCGAAAAAAGCTTAAAATTGAATATTTTGGAACAATTAGAAATCATTAAGCATAACAATGGCACCTTCATTAACGAGCAGATAAATGTTTCAAGTTCAAGCTTGTTGCACGTGTTCAGAGGTAAAGGTGGGGATGAACCGATTACTATATAACAATGCTTGTTTGCATAACGCTTCGCTTTGCGATTTTGTCGTGGAGTCTATCTCCTGATGATGCCTCGGTTGCGGGGCGAAACGATTGTTGAGTTTGTGATAGTGAAACTTTGTAGTGCTTGTGTATTTTGGTGGAAGTGGTGGAGGTTTGTGCATGTGGTTTTACGAATCCTGCACGTATCGGGTATGAAAATACTGATAATCCACTATACATTAAACACTATATATATTTTCTATTTACTGTATCGCGGATTATAGCAAAATAATTTTATTATTACTTTTGTATTATGGATCTCCGCAAAGTAACGCCTAATTCTATAAATTATTTGAAGGAAAGATAATAATGAGCACTTGTGGTGAAGCGTAGCCCGTCTTAAGATTTTGTTGTGGATGACGGTAAAGCCCTGGTTTTCGAATTTTCAATTTTATAAACATGTTTTTAGTTTCATTATAATTTTTTTGGTATTTATTACAAATTCTTTATTGTGAAAATCTTACGAATAATGTACAAAATTAAAATAATGTCGTAAAAATTAGTTTAAACATAATTCGACTTCGAATATTCGACTTCAAGCTTTAACTTGTTATTCCTACTATAATAATTTGAATTAAAAAGGGATTGAGTTATTTTTTCCAATATCTGTGTTAAAATTTGTCTCGATAATTAATTGAAATAAATCCATCCATCTAGATTTTGAGTAGTCGATCGGCTAAAACTTTGTAATTAAAAAAAAAAAACTTATCTGTGAGTCAGTGAGACTAAAAGCTCAAATAAAATTGAAATAGCTGACCTAAGGAGGGGTGAGTTATATTAGAAGTTGCGTTATTTTTAAAATTTGTCTCTAAATTAACACTAACTCCTTATCAATGTAGATGTTTTCTTCGAAAGGTCGACTTATATGTATCAAGTTGCGGTCTGCACTAATTCCTTGACTTTTTTCATTTTAATCAGAACCTGGTTGTTATCTGGGTTGTGCACTTTGTCTATATGTTTTCTCAGTTCATGACTCCGAACGAAACTCGCATGACACTCCATACATTGGAAACGAGAGCCCCTGTTATGTCTACGCTTCGCGTGCTCAGATCTACGGGATGATGAGATGAAACTCTCACCGCAGTCTTCACACTCATACGGCTTCTCGCCTGTGTGCCTTCGTCTATGATACACTGCAGCCATCTTAGAGACTAGTTTTGCACCACATATGTCACATTCAAAGTTCCTAACGCGGGTGTGAACAATAGTGTGTTCAGCTAAACGCGCAGGTGTATAAAATCTCTTTCCACACCACTGACATTGATGCGGCCTGATATCCATATGGATCCAAAGTATATGATTCTTGAGCTGCGGCCTAGAATGGTAAGTTTTCTCACAATAGTCACATGTGAACGTAGCCGGATCTCTAATATTCGATCGACGACTGCGAGGAACCATCCGGAGATCAGGTTTAGCGTTGGGTTCGCATTTAGACCTATGCATTCTGTAACAGCCTCGGTTTGTGAACTGGGAACCACAAGTTCTGCAAGTTCTGACTGTGTGCATTTGCGAATGGACCTCGAAGGACGAGCTTCTTAAGAAAGTCCGGCCACAGTCTGTACAAGTCAATTTTCCTGGGCCATGACACTTTTTCAAGTGTCTCCTCCTCTCTAGCTCGTTTTTGAATAGCAAAGGGCATTCGGAACACAAATACATGATCATTTTGTGCCTCTCCGATAGGTGCTCCTTCATTTGCAAACCTCTTATAAACATGTTTCCACAAAGCCAGCATGCCTCCTTCTGCCCACTGTTTCGTAGATGAATATTCAAGTAATAAGGACTAAGGAACGCTTTCCCGCAGTCAGTACACTCGCAAGATGGACCTGTACGCGGGTGCCTCGGCTTTCTCTCAGTCAAAATAGGTTTTTTTTTCAAATGACGTGAAAGGTGATGCGCCAAATCTTTCGCACTACCCTCAAAATTGCTTGCACTCTGCAGCAGCAAATTTTCTTTTACAATAGCGTATATTGACTTTTGTGGCGACTTAAGCGGGAACAGATTTTCGAGCGAATTAACGCAATTATTCCATAATTTTTGTGAATTTTTCACGAACAGGCGAAACTCGTAAGCTGTGACCGCTATTATGGCGCATGACATACATAAAAGCTGTGGAAATAACTGTTCTTCTGGTTTCTGAAACAACAAGAAATCCCATTTTAATAAGACTCATATATATACTGAAAGTATTATATATATAACTATTATTTTGACTTATTATTATCTGAAGATTACATAGATAAGAATGCGTGGATATAGCTACTATTCGACCCTGCACAAGATAATAATGACTAAAATACTCACTAGTTATAAGATTTATATTTTGTAAAGTTGATGATTCAAATGCACTCGTTTACATATTTACTTGAATAAAGAATATTTTGAATTTGGATTATCATACTCACATTTGAGTAATCTAACTTAGCAGCTAAATATAAGCACGACATATTTACCGTACTAATATGCAGCAAGGTGCCATCAATTAATGATGTGAATCGAATGAGCAGTTTGAACGTGTTTTTTAAGTTCGAATGGTCTGAGGAATCTAGCGCCACATTTATCGCAGATATGCGACATCCCCGAGATCTTATGCCTTCTTTTCACATGATCTAACCTTCTGGACGACGAAAGGAACCTGTCACCACACTCCTGGCACTCGTACGGCTTTTCACCGGAATGTATTCTTTGATGCATGAGAAATCCAAGCGATGTCATCATTTTCGCACCGCAATAGCACTGGTACACTTTCCTTTCGGATTTGTGCACTAAATCATGTGACTTTAGATGATTCTTTGTCGAACAACGCTTACCACATACTTGACAGACATAAGGGAGTATGTTTAAATGTTTTTGGACAATATGCATTCGCAATGACGGTTTCTTTGTATATTTCTTCCCGCAATCATGGCATTCATAAGTGCCATCAACCTCAGAGGCCTGCTGCTGTATGGTGCAATTCTCTTTGTGGTAAACATAGCATTTTCTATTTTCAAAACTGGTGTTGCATGATGAGCAATTAAACAATGTGTGAGCATACATATGCGCACGTAGAGATCTCTCATTTTTAAAGCAATGTCTACACATCCTGCACTGCAGTGTGCTCACCGCATGTAGTTTTCTGTGACTGTTGTAATCTCTTCTGTCATCGAATAATTTGTGACAAATTTCGCAGTAATAGACGAACTTCCGATGTAAATCTTTCAAATGTTTGTGTAATCTCTCTCTAGGCAGAACACTGCCGCATAGCGTACACGCCCGCTTTGTCGTATTCAATAAATGTTTGTTCAAATAATAAGGTAAACTGAACACTTTACCGCAAATATGACACTTGTTTTTAATATAGTTACTAGTCTTTGGGCGCTTTTTTCGGTGTTTCGTGTTTGGGCGAGTTTTTTTTAAATTCGAATCGGCGATGCGACTGAGTCTCTCGGCAGCCTCAGCTAAAGAACGTGTGGCCACGTTGTCCTTGAATATCACATTCTCTTTATTACAACATATATATAAGGTAGTTTCTTTCTGGGTTGCTTCCACGATATTACTGTTCAGTACTGTGGATATTCGATTCCATTCTAGAAGAGACTTGCGACATAGCAATTTGAAATTCCACGCTACTAAAGTGCTGTTGATACAGTCGCTGCAAAGGCTTCCAGGCATTTCGGTCTCCTCCGTGACCTGAAACCACGTGACCAATCAATCTTCATTCTTCTTGATATTGGATCAATTCTAATATGAAAAGCTCTCTTGAGTTTTGAAGGCATTGTATAGTGGGCAATTTGCGACATGTTAAACAATTCAAGGTTAAATAATTTTTCACCTAGAGAACAATACTTGTGTCTGCAGCATAAATATTAAAAGACTGACAAACTTTAACAAAATGTTATGATATAGTTGAGCATGCTATCATTAATTAGGCTTAAGAACCACATGCGCGGTTTGAACGCGAACATTACAAAAAATCCTTAAATGTATTATTTAAACATTCAATAACGGGCAAAAAAACAGCGTTTGAGCGCAAGCTTAAGGAGACACTGATTTTAAGGTCGATTTGTTAAAATTGCAATAAAATAGCTATATAAAAAATCAAACATTTCTGTATTTAATTGGCTATTAAGTATCATAAAAATATGTCTCAATATAATGGCACTACATTGCTGCTCAGTTTATTAAGAATCAGGCTCACTATACACTTTGAGCACAATTGACTTTTCGGGATTCTTATGCGGAAATGCCACATTCTGATGTTTTCTGCTATGATGCAACAAGCCACGGCACGATCCAAACTTTTCGTGACACTCTTTACACTCAAACTGTACAAAATTATCGCCGGGTTCATTATTGTGCGCCGTTTGTATGTGCTTTTTTAATCGGTATGGTAACCTGAATCTAGCTGGACACAATTTGCATCCATGTTTCAGAACAATCTCTGGTCCTTTATGCACTTTACGCATGTGTTCTGACCTTCTAGAAGAAGCCATAAAGGTTTCACCGCATAATTTGCAAGCATAAGGCCGTTCCCCCGTATGCAATCTCAAATGTTGGACGTAACCAAGCTTTGTTTTGAGTACTATGCCACAGTGTTCACAGGTGTAAGAATAATCTATCTCGTGCTTTTTAATATGCTCCGTCATATGGGCTGTGGCTAAAAGCTTTCCGCAATAAGCACAAGGCCGATGCGTATTTTTCATATGGACTATCTGTATGTGAGCTGCTATATATTTTTTCTTTGCGAACTTCTTCCCACATTCATTACACACGCATTCAGTATCAGCGCTGCCGCGTAAGCCCACTTTGACTTTTCGCCTACTTTTCTCGTTCTTGACTTCAACAGTGACTTTAGTCTTAGTGCGCAGAATGCTGTGTTTGCTTCTACCTAGGTTGCAACATCGTTTGACGTGATAAACATAGCAGGACTGATTTCGGAATATCCTATCGCAACTGGGGCAGCTTTTCTGTCTGTGGATGGATACATGGGCATAAAATGCATTTGATGATTGGAAAGTCTGGCCGCAGTCGATACACGTGCATGACCCGCTTGAGTGTGCCTTCATGAGATGCTGTATGTACTGTTTATTGGTCAGTAACATCGCAGGACACTTCTTGCAATCATAAGGCTCTCTGTTGTGCGATTTAATAATATGAGATATGAGATCATCCCGCATCATGATCTTACTACAAATATGGCACGCTCTTTTTAGATCAGTAGATGCTTTCAAATGGTGATACAGTTTCTGTGCGTTTGTGAATCTCTTCCCACAATTTGGACACTGGCAGGATATCCTCGCTTCTGTATCAACATCCTGTTTTGTTAGATGTGCTGTCAGTCTTTGTGCTGCCGAATCTGGGTCTAGGTGATACTTATCATTGATGACAATCATTTGATCACTCTCTATTATAGCAAACATAATTTTATCATTTCCTGCTTGCTGCATAGGTAAGTTGTACAACAGTTGTAAGGTCATATTCCATTTGTTCGAAACTTGTCGGCACAGCATCCTGAACTCGGCGGCGTTTATTGCGCACATAGAGCATTCCAAACAGACTCCTGCTGGCAAGTCTCCATCAAGCAGCACCTGCAAGCAGTGCTTTAGTCAAATGGCCACAATTTAAGAAGAATTGGTTTTCACTTTTTAGACTCTTGATTTCAAATCATTCATTTGCAATCTAATTAAATCAGGGTCATAGTACATTTTCCATTGAATGTGTTTCAGTTGATGAAAAGCAATGATTATACATACTAAGTACATAGAGTTACATAGTAATGTCATTAAAAAAACAGGCATCTCTTTTTGCAGTGTTTTTAAACTGCTGTAATGGCATAGCTAAAATTGATTGTGAAATTTTATTATAGAATCTTATACCCCAATCCATAATTGACTTACAGTACTTTTGCAAGGCATGAAGCAGGAACCACAAGTTTATGGCTGTTTCTTCTTTGTCTATTATACACATCACCTATTGTTTTATAATTCTTTATATTTTAATATACAAAAATTAAAATAAAATAATTAATAATAAAAAAATTAAAATACGCTAAATCACTGAGCAGTACATATTAACTATTTGTGACGCCTATCTGAGCTAAGACTTCTATAAATCCTAAATAGGAGTCACAAAAACTAATAACAATGTTAAGAGATTCAAAATACATGTAATAGAAATTATATGCTATATACTATTTGAGCAAGCCTTAAGAATCATAAGGACTTATCGACAAGAGTAGCTTTAATGATATAGAATTTAAAAAGTAGTAATAAGGAATATTATAATGTTATTTTAATTTTGTCACAGTGTATAAAAATGAAAGTGAAGCTATGAAACAAATTTTATGAAATTCTCTCTTATGAATTGTTTTTATTAATGGTGTTTGTTTATTCCTTTCTTTTGCATAAATAGAAAATAATATATCTAAATTTTATTATGATTTATTAACTAAATCAAAAAAGGGCTATTTATTTCAAAAAAGAAATGAGAGGCACTTAAACAAGCACAGGCTATGTACACAGGCTTTTCAGTGAATTATTTGAGATTTCTCATTCCTTTTTATATTTGTGAATTATAAAAATAAATGATCAGTTCATTAAAAAACTAATAAAACCCAAAGTTTTTACATATTTGAGGTCAGAAAATTGAGTAAAACCTAATATTATTTAAATGAAATTAAATGTAGTAATGTGATTTCAAGAGAAATGACTACCACATTTAATTTTTACAATTTGCTCTTTGACATCTGATATATCAAATCTCTGAGTTGTCCACATTCAAGTTTATATCAACAATCTTATTTAATTTCAACTTTCATTAAAAAGTAATAAAAATATTTTCATTTTATGGCAAAATAATATTTTCATTACTTTTGAATTATGGATCGCTGCAAAGTAACACCTTTCTTCTTTATAAGATATGCTGTTGAACTGAATGATACTTAGAGTAATTGATAACATGTGACTAATTAGAGCATTTTACAATTTATTTTTATATATTGAAAGTATTATCATTATCATTAACAATTTTGTGAGTTGATATCTAAAATGCTTTTTTCGCTATAAACCAGTTATGTTTGTGTCAATGTATGTCAATCATGTCAATTACATTTGATATCCTCACATTAATTAAAAACTAGAAAAAGACTTTGGTTAAATAATCAAATCAAGCATATGAGCTAGTGACACAAAATAAATTAAAAAGCTAAAATGAATCACAGTAACTTTTTGTTTTTTAAATGGTATTATCGAAGTAATTAATACTACAATGACTATTACTGTAAATAACTTATAAATCTTTCTTACCATAACTTTAGGATTATTATTATAGAAAAAGTTAGGGAAAATAATAATATTTTTTAGTTTGTTTAAAGTAATTCATAAGAATATTTAACTTTACTGCTATATCCTGATATATTGGTCTGTACGACCTATTAAAAAGTTTTTCAACTTTATGTATATTTCAAAAAAGTCTAATAATTGATAACAAAGTTCTTGCATTACAATACTTTTTATTATATCGTTGATGTTTAGAATTAAAATCAACATAAATCTTTCAATAATCGTATAGTACGGTGTCGTTTTCCGTTAAGTAACTTTATATTTTATTTGATATGTTAAAGTCCGAAACGGTGGGTGGGATATTTATGTCGAAAGGTGTAAAATACACGCTTCCCTAGTTGGATCATGCGCCATTTTGTGTACCGTTCCGTTCATCGCAAAACTGTATAAAACATAAATAAAACGATAATTTACCTGAATTCCCGTGACGATTTCCAGCAGTTCAGATAAAGTAACAGGTTTATCACCTTCCATCACCACCGTATCACTTAGGTGTACTTGTCCCTCAGACGTATCACCCATGCATATTCGGCACCTATTTACTCCGTCTCCACGAATAACATGCGAAACTAAGGCTTTAATATCCACCTGTCTATTCATTTTTCTTGTGTGTTTAGTTTGTTATTTTATCATGAAAGAAAATTTTACTATATTTTTTGGAGTTATATTTGTAGTCACAGACCAATTTTCCAATAGAAATATTAATAATTAATATGGAAATAGAGGGTTATAGACAAGTTACATACAGCAGAGTAATAAACATCATATACAATGATGTCGTTACTACAATTGAAATACATATATGTATACGAAAAATTTAATATACCTACTTAATTATCAAATATTCAATAATCTTTTAAAAACATTTAAGACCTAAATGGTTAAAGTAAAAAAGCTTTCAGGTTGCCAAAGAAGATTTTATCATTTCAAAAACTCATTGATATGTTGATACACTGTGATAATCAAGAAAAACACTAGGTACGGTAAGTAACAGGCGTTATACTATAATGTATAATCTGAAATTCGAATGTCCATCTGTTTGACTAATCTAGTAGTCTGTGGTCAGAAGATAATTTTAAAATTAATGCTTTGCTTTGTGTCTTTATTAGTCTATGAAATTGTTTTGGTTTAAGATTCAGGAAATACAAGATGGTAATTAAATTTACTTTTTCTAATGTAATCAATTTACTTTACCTAAACAACTTATAGAAAATTAATTCAGCGTCATGAAAATACTTTGACTATAAACGTATTTTAGTGCTCATTGTTGTATTTACAGCTAAATACAAATTTAAAATACCAGGTTATGTGAGACTATTTAAGGGAACGAAAAGTTTCCTGAAGCAATAATATATATATGTTAAATGCTTTACTTGTTCGTACAAGGGTTGTGTAAGTAAATTCTTAAGCTTATCATATAATGAAAAACTATATGTGCCAAGTATAATGGTTAATTGGATTATTAGGTTTTATTAATTGTTATTATATTGGAAACATTAAATGACAACCAATTTTTTAAAGACAGCCACAAGTTCTTTCAATTTTATTTTATCGTGAATTAAAAATAATGTCCCAGTATTTAGAAAATATTGCACCAGATGTCCACTGATTTCATGGTACTTCTGTAGAGCCGGTTTCTTGTTTGCTATTAGCCAAATTTGTCTTGTCACTTAACATTTCTATTTTATTTTGCTATTTTGGGTTCTCCATGAATTCCATTGTTCTTCCCACAGTCAGAAAGGTCGTCTGTTACTTTCGTTACTCTTGATATATTATAGTAGCTTTAAGTATTGTATCTCGTTATTAATTTACTGAAGTAATTATACTTATCGAAAGATCCTCTTTTAATGCTGCCTGATTCCAATGGGCCCATAAGATCTTTTTCAACGCTGTGTGCTCTCCTACATTTTGTTAATGTTTAATCTAATTCAGAAGAATGTATCAGATTAGCTGTGTTAAAAAAACACCCTTATTAAGACATCAAAGATGAACTGTGTCTATCACAGTGTCAGCCTTTAATAAATTGCGAACATGCACATCTCATGCAAAGTAAAAAATGTAATACCCAATTTTTATATTTCCAGCAACCACAGATTTTAGTGTTACGGGAAGGGACGGATCAGTCACAGGGGAAACCTCAGTTGATATCAAATATTAATGCTTGCCAAATTGTTGTTGATGCGGTAAGTTACTAAATTAATCAATATTTCAAGGATTATAGCTGTTAATCTTTTACTATATGTATTATTATTATATAATAAAGGAGTAATATTTAATTTATCGATAAATAAATATTTAATAAATGTTAACAAAACTTTAAATCATAATTTACTAATTAATCATGTAAAATATATTTTACAATAATCATCTTTGGAAAGGGTAACTAAAGGTAAACAAGGGTTTTGTGCTGATTCTTTAAAGAGCACCTTTTGTCCCTATTGTATCATGGTTAATTAACAAACATTGGATGATTAAATGGGTTTTGTTGCATCTTTTTTTATTTATTTTATATAATATAAATTTAACTCTCAATTTGGTTACTTAAGACTTGTTATAAAAACCTGTAAAGGTTTCAGTATATTGTAAAAATCTGTATAAATTGTTCTTTTTGCATAAAGAGTATAATTTTAAATTTCATAAAATGGCTATATTGATTTTAGGAAAGCTAATTAAAAACTTCACATTCATTTGAGTTCAGATGAGTATGTGGTATAAATGGAGAGAAAGTTTTTATTTATTTTATACACAAAATTATTAAAAAGTTAAAAAAGGGAAAAAGTCTCTTGGAGATTTTTATTTGAATAGCATGTTTCATAGTTCAGTATGGGTGAGAGTAGTGTAAATTGTCAATTGCTCAAGGTGCCGAGCAATCTGATCTAATGAAAGTGATCTAGGCCCAATAGATATTCTTTATATAAACCCATATTTTATATTTTGGATTCAATTATTTATATGTATACATGATTATAGGTTATCGTTCCAATTACTGATTCCTATGTTGAGAAGTGGATGATATTATGACATTTTATTTTTTATATCCCGCAATATGCAATTATCTCTGTATTTCAACACTTGTTCATGACCAGGTCCGTACAACACTTGGACCCCGTGGGATGGACAAGCTGATTGTGGATCACAATGGTAAAGCTGTTATATCAAATGACGGTGCCACTATTATGAAGGTATGCAAATTACATATTTTTTATAATTTTTATATTTAATTTAAAAAAAAAATTTTTTGTAGAGTTGAACACTGCAGGAACATTTTAGTAGTATGCCACAGTTTCCAATCTTATGTTCATTGAGTTGTATGTACTTGTAGCTTTTTGCATCAATTTAATTCTCGAAAATTTTAAAGTACCCTGTGGAAAAAATATTTGCTTTTACATAATTTATAGAATTAAGCGTTACTTTGCAGAGATCCATAATATAAAAGTAATAATTAAATTATTTTGCTATAATCTGCGATACAGTAAATAGAAAACATATATAGTGTTAAATGTATAGCAAAATAATTTAATTATTACTTTTGTATTTGATTTTACGTCAGAATTCTGCAAGTACTACAAATTCAAAATATATCAAAATTTACTATAAAATTAGAAGTTCAATATTGTGAATAAAGGTCTCCTCTCTCTCTGCTCTCACTAATCTTGATGCTTTACTACATTTGAAATATGTACATTTTTTATTTCAGCTTTTGGATATCGTTCACCCAGCTGCTAAGACTTTAGTTGATATTGCAAAATCACAAGATGCAGAGGTGAGTTATTTTAGTTACACTTCACATAATGAATGAGTGGCGGCAGGTAATTACTATTGAAATTTTTGCAAAGTTATAATATATAATATTTTGAAGAATAATTTAATCTTTAGCATGAAAATCACTGCAACAAGTGCAAGGACAACCTTTTATGGAAACTCACAGGTTTTGTAATCTTGAGTTGATAGTTTTTTTTAAGTTATTGTGAAAGTTTTTTGTGTAGTAGTATTTTTAACCAAAATCAAATTTTTACCCCTCATAGCAGGTCTGAACTCTATTAGTAATGACTTAAGTAGGGTTATTTATAACAAAAATGATTATAAACACGGATCCAATTTCCTAATTTAATTGAGGACACCCAGAATTATGAATGATATTTATTTTCTTATAAAAGGTTTTTCATTCTAAAGATTTTTAAACGTATGCTATGCTTTTGTACAGGTTGGTGATGGTACTACATCAGTGGTCATTATTGCCGGTGAACTTTTGAAGCGGTTGAAGCCTTTTGTTGAGGAAGGCAAGTATAGATTTATTTGTTTTGTAAAAAGATGTTTGTTTGGACTGACAGCTAAGTGTATTACTGTTTTTCCTTTGTTAAACTCTGAATCAGCCATAGAATTGTACTAAAGTAATAATAAAATTATTTTGCTATAATCCACAATATAGTAAATAGAAAATATATATAGTGTTAAATGTATAGTGGACTATCCGTATTTTCATACCCGATACGTGCAGGATTCGTAAAAACACATGACAAACCTCCACCACTTCCACCACAATACACACGTTCACTATCACAAACTCAACAATCGTTTCGCCCCGCAACCGAAGCATCATCAGGAGACTCCACGACAAAATCGCAAAATATCAAAAAAAAATCGCAGCTTTGTAATTTTATTATTACTTTTGTATTATGGATCTCCGCAAAGTAACGCCTAATTCTATAAATTATTCATAGCATTCATAGCATTTATAGCATAGTTTGGCCGTTAGAAAAGACTAGTTAAAGCCTATTGTGAGTAAAGAAGTATTAAAGTTAATTGAAAATCTAATTGAAAAAAAGTGGTTTTGTCGCAAATTGCAATAATAGCACAGCTTCTACAAAACCCTTGGCATTGTGACTCCTGTGTTTTTTTTTTATATATGACATTGAAATAAGGATTACCATGTACATATCTCAAATCAATTATTCTAATTTTGAACTAGGTCACTTTAATATTAAGTTTGTGAAGTATGCTTCAGTCTGCAAATTATATTGCTTGAACTTGAACAGTACAAACATATGTGTATTAATAATATTAATGGATGGAAATAAATGAATGAAGGTTAATCCTTAAAGAAATTTCTTTCTGTAAACAGATTGTGACCACTTTTGCATAAATGAAATTTTTCATATGATTTTTCATTGTCTTAGCATAATATTGAATTAACACATCGAAAATTATTTATTTATGTGCAAAAATAAACGCAACACGTTTTTCTCCTCTATGCAGTCAGTATGATGTAAACATCTATACTTATTATAAAACAAAGTCCCAAAAAGCTGTCTGTATGTAATTGATTTTCTCAAAATGTACTGAACGGATTTTTGTACGGTTTTTACCAATAGATAGTGCAATACTTCCGGATGGTTTTGGTAAAGTTCGCGCAGTTGTTAAAAAACTTGCTTGCTGGGAACTATAGTCGCGTGCGCTGCGTAAACCAGCAGAGATACGCTAAAGTAATGTACTAGAGAATTGTAGATCTATAAAAATGCTACTAAAAAGTCCGCGACAGCATGTGTCTTTCACGGTTATCTCACAATAACTACTTTTATGTACAAAATTCGGGAAAAGTTTCGTAAATCACTGAATTTCACGCGGGCGAAGCCGTTGTTGGCACAGCTAGTTGTATATAAGATATACTGGTAAATTGGTGATAGAGTTCACTCAGTAATTAAGTCCCAGTTGTCTAGTCAGATAATTACGTAAATTCTAAGATTACAAGATCCTAAAATATTTAGTGGTATTTTTCAAATGATTAAAAATTGGATCCAATTTCCGATTCAACCGTGTGGTTTCTGATAGTAGAAATGATGCTTATACCTGCTTAGAAAATAGTATGGTCCTTATATGTGTGATACTCAATGGTAATCTGAACTTTCTTAGGAGTCCACCCTCGCATTATCGTGCGCGCCGTAAGGACAGCTGGAAAGTTGGCAGTTGATAAGGTCAAAGAATTATCTGTGAAGATTGAGAGTAAATCTCCTGAGGAGCAGAGGTGAGGGATCTTTTTGAAATGTTATTTTATTTATTTGACTAGCTAGCGATTTTTACTGGCCCACTGGCGCGGTAGGCACTAACCCTACGTTCAGTTACAAGATTCGCAGGTGCGATTCCCAACGAGAGCAAACATATTTCAAAAACAATTTATTCATTTTTCAAGTCTGTGTCTATAAATGTATTAAAATATTTATTTGAAACATATATGTCTATGGATTTTATATGTATTTATTTGTCTGTCGCCAATAACACAAGTTATAAGCTACTTAGTTTGGGGACAGATAATCGTGTGTGATTATTCCATATATATTTGCAATAACAAATCATATGCCATATATGGTCTAGTTGATCGATGAGACAGTCTGAACGGCGCTGAAAGACACGATTAAATCTCATAGTGTTTAAAAACATTGAAATATATTTATTATTTATTGTAACACTTATGTAGTATAATAGCTAACATAGAGAGCTAATTATAGATAACATATCACAGATGTGTCCTACATTAATTAAGCAGTACAGTATTATTTCTTGTAAAATAACACAACTAGTAGCAGTTTTTTTGACAGTTTTTGACATTTTTTGATGTCTACATAAATTGTCATCATTCTCCTGCCCTTATCTCACTCTTAAGTGGGGTCGGCACAACATGTTACAAACATATTGTCATATGATTTGGCCACGTATTTTACGACCGGCCGCCTGCCTGACGTCAACTTACCATAGTCGCCTTTTACGACACCTCGGTAAGAAATGAGGGTGGTCTATTCTATGCAGCCGGATACCACACGGCACATACCTTAGTTGCCTCTTACGACACCTCGGTAAGAAAGGAGGGTGGGTTTATTCTATTCTGCCGGATACCACACGGCTTATGTCTACATAGATTGTATTTATACAATATTATTTCTACCAGAGAATTATTACGAAAATGTGCTGCCACTGCCATGGCATCAAAGTTGATCCACCAGCAAAAGGATCATTTCTCCAAAATGGTGGTGGATGCTGTACTGTCTTTGGATGCACCATTACTTCCTCTGGATATGATTGGTGAGTATTCAATTTTACATGATACAAATTTTAAAAAGGTACATGCATTGATTGTTAAACTTTTTTTGATTTTTGGAATAAGAAGATTTTTAAAGTATTTTACTACAGCCTGAATCATTCTCAAAATCAGTTTGAAAATTCTATCTAATGCCAGAGTCTAATTACTCCCAGTATTGGAAGTAAATAGTTAGAATATTGGGATGAAAGATTAAGTTTACTCTACTTTGAAAGACACCTTTTATTTCAAAGATCCATTTGCATGACCTAAATTAATTGTTACACTATGCCTATGATTAAAACACACGGATCCAATTTCTGAACAGAATAATGTGGATCATTGATAGTAGACATGAGGCATATTTTAAATATACATTCAACACTTTATTATGCTTTCTTTAAATAGGGAAAGGGCAGTGTGATTTATTTATACATATATATAACTGTATATTTGAACTCAGCCATGATCTGTAGTAAAATAATTTTGGCAGGTATAGTGAATGTGGTGTGTCTTAATTCCCTGATTCTGAATGCATAAGTACTTCAATTCAATTTGTGCATTAAGAAATATAATTTTTTAGTTATATTTTACAATCAGTTTGAAAATATAGTTTGAAATAGTTATATGTATATTTGAACAAAAAAATACATTGTATTTTTATTGAGTTTTTTGACAACACAACGTTCCATTCTAATTTAAAATATTCTTTATTCAAGTAAACTTAATAGTAAAATTATTTTGCTTTAATCCGCGATAAAGTACATACAAAATATATATAATGCTAAATGTAGAGTGGACTATTCGTTTTTATTCTTCGAACATGCAACTTTCGTTAAAAACATGCACAAACCTCAACCACTGCCACCACAATACACAAGCAATTCACGAACAATACATCACAAAATCACAAAGCTTTGCGATTTTATCGCGTATTATAGCAAAACTAATTTACTATTACTTTTGTATTATCACTCTCAATCAAAGTAACAGCTAATTCTTTAAATTATTCAAGTAAACTTGTAAACAAGTGCTTTTTAATCGTAAACTGTACGCATTTGCACCTTTCTCTTTATGATCATTTGCTATTAACAAACTTCCAATGATTCAGGCAAATTGGTTTTTTAAAATATATTTTGTAAAACTGTGAAATCTTAATTTGAAATTATCCATACACATTCATGGACTTATAAAAATTGCTAATCAAGCATAGATTATTAACTTTTATTATAAAAAAATAATTTATATATACAGTTATTGTGTGATAAAATAAAATTAAACTCAAAAAGTACTAAATATATCAGTTGGTCATAACAACTATCAATGAACAACCTATTTCAATCAAACATAGCCCTTTTAAGGATGTGGTCAAGGTTGAGGTGTTTTATCTTCTGTACTAAACCATAAGGGATGTTATATAATGTATATAATAGAGAAAGTTATTTTTTATACTGCCCTATCCCTAAACTAAGAGAAATAAATCATATAAATTAATGAACCTATTATACTATCAATTATATAAAGTGTAATAAATAAGATTTAAAAACTTACATTCGTTTCACTTTTATACCAGGCATCAAAAAGGTAACAGGAGGTGCTTTAGAAGATTCATTCCTTGTGGCGGGTGTGGCGTTCAAGAAGACCTTCTCCTATGCCGGCTTTGAGATGCAACCAAAGAGTTATGAAAACTGCAATATAGCACTTCTTAATATTGAGTTGGAGTTGAAAGCTGAGAGGGATAATGCTGAAGTAAGTTCATCATATAAATCATTATAATGAGATGGTTTGCCAGTATAGGGTCACTATGGACACAAGTTTGAATGTGGTGACAGATTTTTTTCGAATTGAGTAGTATGCTATTAGACGTAACGGTTTTTAAAGCGTCACAAGACGGGATAGGCTAGTACAGAATGATCGTCGAGGGTACAAAACTTGGAGAGTACAGTGCAGATGCTCTGGTCTATAAGGACGTGGAATGTCGTCCTAAGTAGTACCATTAATGTGATTGCAAGATATTTTTTATTGATTTCAGGTTCGCGTGGACAATGTAAAGGAATATCAAAAGGTGGTAGATGCAGAATGGCAGATTTTGTACGATAAGTTGGCAGCACTACATGCTAGTGGTGCAAATGTCGTACTTAGCAAGCTGCCGATAGGTGATGTTGCTACACAGTATTTTGCTGATCGGTGAGTTATACACGGATTTTAATTGACTGATGGATTGTAGAGTCCTAAGGTGCTGAGAAAGCATACCTCACCAAGAGTTTACATACTATATATCTATTTGCTGAATTCCTTCAACACAATAATAGCCATATTTAAATGATAATTAAAGAAAGTAAAGTAAAATTATTATAATCTTTTAAAAAATACCAATAAGCAATTAGGTAAAAAGTAACTGACTTTTTTACTAATTTATTTGCACTCATCTAAAATCTGCTAGTATAAAAATTGATCCACGAAGTTCTTTTTATTCAAAGATATTTTTATATCCCCTATTTTTTGCAAAATTAAGTGCGAGTGGAGGTAAGGTACATTATGCAGATCCAATCACAAATTGACAGATTACACATGTGTCAGGAATTAACTAGAGGTGTTAGGACATCCTCACTATCTTTTTCTTTAACTGAATGTGTATGATGAGTAAGTGAATTATCTATAGACTCTTAAGTGTGTGTCCAGGTTTTATCTGGATTTTTAAGTATTATGAGGTCATACTGTTGAGCCATAACATTTAAATTAGTGTAGATGGCTTCAGTAACACATTGAAGGATTGCTTTTATTGTATCTAGTTGTCAATAATTTATTATTAATAAGATGACTTTTCATTCCAGTGACATGTTCTGTGCGGGGCGAGTGACTGAGGAGGACCTCCGCCGCACACAGAGGGCCTGTGGTGGAGCAGTGTTAAGTTCAGTGAGAGATCTCAAACCTGAAGCACTTGGGCATTGTGCTGCATTCTCCGAGAGACAAGTGGGTGGAGAGCGATACAACATATTCACTGGTGAGTGGTAAAACAGTTCATGATGTATTGATAATAATGCCCGTTGGCGCAGTTCGCAGTGACCCTGCTTTCAGCTCCGCGGTGCGTGTGTACAATTCCCGCCGAGAAAATATTGGGTATTTTCTATAATAAAAATTGGTAGGTTCTTTGAGTCAGTGTGTATTTATACACTTACGTATGTATTGGAAATCTTATATATAACGTTCTCGTGTCCTATTGTTAGGTACCATATTCCTCCGAAACGGCTTGATCGAGTTTTATAAAATTTTATGTGCATATTCAATATGGCTGAGAATCTGCTATTATCTATTTATCATGGGTGGGATAATCCGACATAGATTCATTTGTACCTGCGACCTTGTGAGACTGTTATACATTCTCATTGTTTGGCCATTGAAGCTAAAAAAGATTAAACATTCTAATGCCAATATACATTTCCCAGGTTATGATAAAGAAAATGCTCCCTCTGGTGAGATGTTTTGTAATACTATTGTAATAGTATATTATTGTGCATAATTGAATTAGACATGTAATTGTTGTTTAACAGATTATTATTTTGAATAAAATTAGATGTCGAAATTTATTGTATGACTAAAAGTATATAAATATGTATTGGTCACAGAATTGTTGAAGTTAAATATTATCTTTAGTAAATAATGTCATAGAGGTAAAACATCGTATTAATTTATGTTATTGTATTTTAGGTAATTTATGTAGAAGTAATAATGTCTAGAATAGAAGTTATTGGGTGTTACTACTACTTTAAATTAACTTGGAAATTTATGTTTGTATTAAGCTATTACTAAACAGTATTTCATTATAAGAAAATATCATTATATTTCATTGCAAATGTTTTTAAATGTTTTCCAAAACTTCTTTTGGGATAATAATGATGTTTCCTATCAGTACAAAATATTTGTTAATATATATATATAATATATATTCATAACTATTTAGAGAGATGGCTGGGTTAGAATGGAATCGGCCCTTAGTTATGACAGTTATAGAAAGTCATCATCTCTCAGGGTGTCCGGCGGCAAAGACCTGTACGTTGATTCTCCGCGGTGGAGCCGAGCAGTTCTTGGAAGAGACCGAGCGCTCGCTCCACGATGCCATCATGATCGTTCGACGAACCATCAAGAACGACGCTGTTGTGGCAGGTAAGTCCATAGCAAGCTACAAGCGAATGTTTCTTGGCCATTGCAAATATTAATTTTATATATAGAACCCCTTCATTCTTAATGTAGAAAGAATAATGAGATAGGCAAAAAGTTTGAAAGAAAATGGGAAGGTTGGGATAAAAAAAATATATATTGTAATACTTTTCCAACCTGTTTATATGGTCTATTAATTCGACGTCAGGATTACTCTTACATTAATTGGACGTTAAGGTGGAGTATGTCACAATGGCGCTCTCGGGGGCCCAGAGCTGCTGCTACAGTGACAATGTGCACAATCACTCTATCCTTCTCACCAGGTGGATGGTGGAAGCGTCAGGTTTTTAGTGAGAGTCCCACATACCTGCCGCTCGTTGCTGTCGGGCGACGATATCCATAATAGGGTTTCCTGATTAAAAAAAATAGGTTGGCCTTCCATAATTAGATATTAACACACTACTATTCTCGATTTCAATAGGTATTATAACCATTTAGCCAAACCTGCTCCTCGTAGTCAATATATGTGTTAATGACCAGGTGGTGGCGCAATCGACATGGAACTGTCGAAGCACCTTCGTGACCACTCCAAGACAATCGCGGGAAAGGAGCAGCTACTGATATCGGCGGTGGCGCGAGCCTTCGAGGCCATCCCGCGGCAGCTGTGTGACAACGCAGGCTTCGACGCCACCAATCTTCTCAACAAACTTCGCCAGAAGCATCACCAAGGTAAGCTCAGAGAATGCAAGAGAATAAGAAAATGAGTTATATGAAAATTGAATGAGACAATGTTAGTAAGACCTGGGATAATAAGAGCAAAGTTTGTGTAAGACAATATCAAGTAAGAGCATGAGAAAAGGCATGGATTAAGAGAAGAGAGTAAGGCAAACATAAAGATTGACAGAAAGGATTGGATAAGAGAACATTTATATATTCTATGGTTTTTAAGAAATCTCACACAGAACCCATTTTGGGGATTATTTTTTTAAGAATTGATTCTTTGCATTTTTAAACATTTAATACAGAAAAAAAACTGACTAGCCATAAAAATAGGTTGTTTGATATCTAGTACAATATAATAGTAGAAAAAAGTATAAAAAGAAGAGAATTCAGAATAATTAGTATACATGGCCTATTCTTTGTTAATAAGATTGTTAAGTAAAGGTTAATAATGTATGTTTAAGATATGTTTAATGTTAATGCCTTATTTGTCTGTAAGCTTAAAATTTATGCATTATTGTATGAACTTTAGAGGTCTTTGTATGAGTGCATGTGTGTGTAAAGCTTAAATATTGTTTATTTTCTTAAATTATATTGATTATTCCATTAGACATATTTATATAAATTTTTTTGTAGGTGAAGTCTGGTATGGAGTCGACATCCAGAAAGAGGATATAGCAGACAACTTTGTAGCTTGTGTGTGGGAGCCTGCTGTAGTTAAGATCAACGCGATCACCGCTGCGTGCGAGGCCGCTACACAGGTAATGTAAATAATATATTTTTAGTAATAATACTAATTATACCTTTTTGAACTGAACAACATCCAATGCAGCACATAGGTTTTTCTCAAGGCATTTCTATTTGATACAGTCTTATGGGTTATATGCTAGGTTAGGACCCAGCTTGGGAAATTTATTTAATTATTATGGCATCTATAAAGTGAAAAACGCACTATTCTCAGTATGTTTCCTTTAACTCGAATGCAATATCCGTTAGAAAACCCTTGAATAAATGCTAAACTCCAACATATTAGGTGTTTTGTCCTGAGCACTGTCGGACATCTTAGCGTTTTCATACCAACACTTTAACATTTGTTTTTTATGATAGTAGGCCTGATATGACGACCTTAACAGTACAGTTTTGATTGAGTCTTAAGACTTTCTTATAATCCAAAAACCAGTTATAAGTCATGAAATTAGTTATACTGCTGAGTCCTCTCAGCCTGTCCAGTGTCAACGAATTTGTCAGTTTAATTGGTGATTATTTGATCCTATCGTACGATTGATGCTGTAACCCGCTCTTGGGTTAGTTATTATGTGTTCTTTTATCGTCAATGATAGCTAGAGTTTTGTTTCTGTATGTGTTTAGAGACGAAGAAAGAATATCTGCATAGTCTTCGACAATATTTGACTGGCCCGTTAGCGCAGTGGGTAGTGACTCTTCTTTATACTCCGCGGGTTCCCGATTCCCGCCGAGAGCCAACATTTTCTATAAACAATTTGTTAGTTCTTCGAGCCTGGGTGTATTAAAGTATGTGTTTAAAATTATATATGTAGTATATCTGCCAGATGTCCGTCACCCATAACACAAGTATTAAGTTACTTTGAGGATGGACGACTGTGTGTGTAAATGTCCCATATATTTATGTATATTTAATATCAATCATATATGATATATATGATAGGGCTTTGGGTAAAACTTTATTTAACTACATATATTATATTTACTTTCCAGATCCTTTCGATAGATGAAACAATCAAGAACGCAAAAAGCGGCGGTGACATGCCACCACCGGGACGTGGAATGGGCCGTCCACGAATGGGCTAATAAAGTACTATAGATCACACTCACAGTTACTTCTTCAAATTTAAAAATTAATATTTTCATTTATTTAACTAAACTTTTTGTGACATTCATTCACTTTGAATAGCATGGTACATAATTCTAGTGCTTTAATATTTTAGTTGTGATATAAAATACTGTTCATATATTTATGTTTATAAATAAACTATGTGTTGTATGTTCCATGAGAACTTATACTATATGAAACCTTAAAATCTGCATAAAGATGACACAAAAAACAAAGAAGTTGGTCTTAAGAGATATCACTTTGTTGAGAAATCTTTTTGTTGTTATATTTGCAGTTATAAATATCCTGAATTTTGAGAATAATATGTGCCTAATATTTGTACTGTAAATTCAAGGATAATTTTTAAAATAACAATCCGTTAATATTATTTTCAGTGCAATTTAATATTTGTTTATATAAATGAAAATATTGCAACATGTAATTTACCTGAAATGACATCTATTTATTTTACTTCATCCAGAGACCCCTGTTTGGGCATTCACAATGATTGTATTTAAATATAGAACAAAGTATACTTTTAAGTTGCCTAAGCTTCATACATCGGTGGATGCATTTCGCTTTCACAAAAATAGTTTCTTAAGTTAGTTATGTATAAATTAAAAGTATTAACTGAAAATGTTTTTTCTTCAAAAATTAAACATTCCAATATTTTGTATTCTATTCACTAAATCTTCAATATCAAATGAGTGTCCATGTTATAATAAAATGAAAAATAATATGTTACTATTATTTTGCCATGATAAAAAACATTTACTGAATACAAAATAAAACATGGATCGGGCCTTTTGCTAAACAAATTCCCTTAATGCATATTCTCCATTTCACAGACTCATCTTCAGAGTGTAAATTGTGTTAATTTTGCGATTTGCCGTTTCCATAATTGCATAAGTTAATGACAATGATCTTGTCAATAATCAATATTTTTGTTAAGCGGATATGTATTGTGACAATGCTCACTATCGCTCATTTATGACTTCTGCCCATTATGATACAATATACAATTGAAGATTGAGTAGGCGTCTATCAAACTATTTTTCGGGTTTTACTCCGTACTCGGTAGGTATTACAAATGATTCGAACATAGGAAATACTTCACGAAGGCCATAATTAGCACTTCAAATAAAACTCAGGTTTTGAATATTTCCTTTCTTTTGTCTTATTAAAATTACTTTATACAAAATAAATTATCCTATAACAATATAAATGGCATGTATTGGTGGTGAATTTACACAAGATTTGAGGTGAGTAATCTCATGACAACAGTGAAACTATAATTATTTAAATTATAAGTCTATGATAATTATAGTCAATCAATATAAATATACATCTTATTATGATATATAATTAAGTTTAAATACACAATTTGATGATTCAAACTTGGAAAAATTTTGATTTAGGTATGAGAATGCAAATAGCCTGCCATATCTTTGATATTTCTGGTTTAAAATAAAACTTATAATTTGCGTTTTTTTTTAAATGTTAACATATTTTAAAAAATAGAGCTCTGTTAAATAACTGTTTAAATGCATGCGTGCGTCATAGAGTTATTGACAAATTATTTTAATAGAGCACGACAGAAAATGAAAATGTTTTCGAGAATGTTTTGAAATTATTATTATTAATAAACGAGATTTTAGCGGCAAAAAAAAATCGTTATCTTATTTCCATTGGTTGAAAAGTTGTAATAACATAACAATACATAGGTTTTCTGATCGATAAATAAAATTATGTATGATGTAGGAAATCTATAATTTGTATATTAAAAATTACAATGCAAGGTGTAATAAGTTTGAAAGGTAATAAAAAACGATTTAGAATTGTTTTCTTGTCGGTGTCGTCACTAATTTGTTTTTGTCTAAATTATATGCAAAGACTGTGCATATGAAAAATTAGATACATTAGATTCTAGTATTTTTTATTTTTAAATATTTTTCTTCTATATACTTTAATAGATTTCATTAATTTTCTAATAGGCTGATTGGAATTATGTTTTAATTTACATTGTAATTGGTGTATTCTATTTAACATACTTCGCATATTGTTCGCTTTTTTATTTTCGATTGAGCGTTTCTGTATAGGCAATACTTTTAAGGTATTTTCGACGTCAAAATTATTTTCTCGAGTTAAATGATTGTCGACAACATTGGACCCATTCCAAATCTTATATTTCACGTAGTATTTGATTATTTCGTTTTGAGGAACGTTAGTATCACGTTTCTGGATGGATTTCCTATTTGTTTTGGACTCAGTAGGCAGACTTGGTGAGTACCCATTTTCAATTTTCGACTTATTTGATTCATGAACCGATTCGGCTTGAAACGTTGATATGGGCGGGAGATTTGTAATAGAGAAATCATTCTGCTTTACGACCTTTAATTCCCCCCGTTCCAGTTCAGATTCGTCTTTTGTAAAGTGTTTATGCGGATACATTGATACCGCAGGCCCATTTTCTACCTGTTCTAAAATTTCTAGATCTTGAAAATGTCTCGTTTTGGACGATTCGCTTGCTTCAGTCGATGTTATCGAAGAATTATAACCTGGCAATATAAAACGGTTTTAGGTTAGTTATAGGATTTAGATTTTACACAACACGAACGGATGCTGTAAGTGACACTAACGTTCATAATTTATAGAATTAGGCGTTACTTTCCGGAGATCCATAATACAAAAGTAATAATAAAATTATTTTGCTATAATCCGCGATACAGTAAATAGAAAATATATATAGTGTTAAATGTATAGGGGACTATTCGTTTTTTCATACCCGATACATGCAGGATTAGTAAAAACACATGCACCAACCTCCACCACTGCCACCACAATACACAAGCACTACACACGTTCACTATCACAAACCCAACAATCGTTTCGCCCCGCAACCGAAGCATCATCAGGAGATAGACTCAAAAATCGCAAAGCTTTGCGATTTTGTCGTGGATTACTGTATCGCGGATTATAGCAAAATAATTTTATACCAACTATTACTTTTGTACCAACGTTCATTTTTTAAACTTTGCTATACGAAGTTAATGGTTCTACACAACAAAGCATCTTATGTATTGCGGACTTAGTTACGTGATATTATCTAATTAATATTCTTTAATTTACAATTAAAATTTCGTGTATTTAATTATATATTATTATTTTTTATAAAACCTGTAACACATCACCTGCGTTCTTTTCGTTGTCGCTCTGTTTATTGATGTCATATCCGGTGAGGAAAGCGAGCCGATCCAGAGTCCATGCCAGCTGGAGCAGATTTGCTTCCTCGTCATCGCCATCCTGAGGCAACGAAATATGTAGATTTTTTCGTTATTTTTAAATACTTGATAAAATATCACAAAGCTACGAAAACAGATCGTCAAGTAAAGTCATTCAGAGATTTTTATCTTAATGTAAACCTATATTAAAATGGTTAAGGTGCATTTGAATAACACTGACTATAAAATATTGCCGTAAACTTCATTTAAAAAATCTATTTCTACTTTTTAAATTAGTTTTATTGAAACCTTTCTTTACGTTGACAACGGTGTAGGCGTTAATTTTAAGAAAAAATTACGAATATGTACTCTACACGATACGCACGTGTTAGCGTCCGCTTCAAGTTAAGAATTAAAATAACTACAATTATGTGCAATGTTTTTTCTTGTTCCCGACGGAAAATAGCGAGTTTTTCTCATAATATAAATTAAGTCGGTATATACCTTTAATTATACACATTTCATGGATATTGCTGCAGTGGATTAGACGTGGAAATGTAACAAAGAGACAAAAAGACAGACTTTCGTTTTTATATTATTAGTATGGATAAGGCAATTTATTCGTTATGATAATGATATTTATTAGTTAAATATGAATGTGGATAGATACGTGACTAAAGAGAGACTGAAAATGAGTTATTTCGATTTTAGGTACTATTATACATACATATAAAAGGAGTAGTGCCGGAGTTGACGAATGATAGCAGAGCAGAGAGAATAACTTGATGTGCCAACCTCGCTTAGAGCGGGAAAAGAAGGAGAAAAAATCTACTGGTATTTCTTTATCTTTGGGGATACATTATCATAGCGAGTGATAAATTGCAATTATCGATTAGACACATAAGTTCTAACGGAAAAACTCGTTGGTAAGCACTAAGGTTTGAACCCGTGACAACCTCGAAAGAGTCACACGGTCTCACCGCTGGGCTATCACAGCTTTACACATGTTTATCACAACTTAAGAAACATTTTCATTTATTAATAATTAAAGGACTGTACCTTATCTGTCTTGACAGCATCATCCCGAAATTTATTCGTCGTTATGAGAGCTATTTCTGATAGTTTCTCGACGTGATCTCTATTCTTCTCAGCTATCTCACATTTATTAGTCTTCGTGCTTCCATTTTTTCCGTGAAACTTTAATAAATGGAAAAAATAATAATAATGTGCCAAAAATTGTTGTGTCGGTGTGTAATTACGAAAATTATTATGGTAATTTTTATAATTTTACATTTTTAAGCTGACTTGTGTGCCTTAACTACGTTAAAATTAAATGGACTTTCCCTGAATTCTCCATACTTAACCACGCCACGGGTCCTATAATATAGTATATTATCTTCGCCACGTGTGATGCATGAAGGAAAATCGTACCTTATTACATACATCCTTTGGTAATGCCATCTATCGGTCTACTTATCGAATCGACACCACTCTCACCTTCCTTAGGAGAATTCCTTGTGCCGAGGTCTCTTAAACGAAGCCCCTTATGAGAACTTATGAGAACTCTTATGAGAACTAAGCAGATTTATCAAACTGTTACATGTATGTACTAATGTTATACGATGGACTTTTAAATTTGAATCTAATGTAAAACTCTTTAAGCAGATCCTTTTCAGTTACACGAATTACCTGTGTGACGTTTCTCGTACAGTTATCGAGTATGTCTTTGTAAATAGCCAGGGCCTTGCTCAGTCCATCTAAATAGAGGCTGCCGCTTGTAATGACCCGGTTTACCTGAAGAAAATATAAATACTTTTTGTTTTTTACCAATGAGCTTTGACTGTTGGTAAGGGACCACGATGGTCATCCACGATTCAAGCATGAGTTATACTTAAATTCAGCGCTTTTGACTCAAACTGTTTTTTAGTATTGTTATTATTATTTGGATCTCCTGTTATAGCACGCCTACATACGCTTTTTAAAAAAATCATAAAAATCGGTCAAACTGTTTCGGAGGAGTATGGTAACTAACTTTGTGACATATAACATATATAAGATTAAGTATATGGTAGTGGTACTAAAAAGTTTATTAATAAATGAAAACTACATATTCAGGTGGCAATCACCAATTTTAACACCTTGGAACACAACGGTAACTTACTATCATGTATTCTAATTTGAAACATTTGTTTCGTAGCTATTACCTACAACGATTATGAAGTATCACGTTTCAAATTTAAACTATCGTGAGTAGTATTCATACTTAATATATAGATACCAGCTATACTCACGTCTAATTTTATCGGATTAGCCCGACTAGTTTCGGGAGTTCCCGCCGCTATAACGCCGTGTAAAGAGCTCATGAATAAGTGCCCCGGACGGGTTCGAAACTAGTCGGTCTAATTCCATAAAATTAGACGTGAGTATAGCCGGTATCTATATATTAACTATCGCGTTTCAGTAGTTACCACACTTAGTAGAAGTGGAGGAGGACGTTGGAGGTATACCTGCAATAACATCACAGCAAGTAATACCCAGGCAGTGTAGAGTACTGCAAGGCGAATTTTGTTAGACGTCCATTATTACGTAGTCCATTTAAATTCACCTTTATTTCTATACAAAAATTTCAAACATTTCAATAATATTCAGTTTTCATACAATGCATATATTATGACTTGATTTGATTATGATTACCTTCTTAATATCTGTTAGTATGTTAACGTTTAATTAATAATAATAAAATTTGCATAGAAATAATAATGAGAAGTAATGTTTTAAATATTCTGGATCTTTATCTAATATTTAAATATGTTGGGTATGATTAGCTACCCTTAAAAGACATTTTATTTTCTATTTATGCGATTTGCTTGCCGTCGCTTCTAGCGGAGCTTAAAATATCACCCAGCAATCATCTAGTAAATATTTGAATTAAATTTAAAATTACATCGATAAAATACACCACAGACCAATTATATTTTTATAAATTTGATCAGGCGTTATCTATACTATTAGGTTTAAAATGTACTCTTCAGTATAACCCACGGTTTAGACGCTAGCTCTGTCAATGGAAATAAATTATTAAGTTACGATTACCCTCGCAGCGAGAAGGTAATGAAATCATATCTTATGATGTATAAAGTTTACTCCAACAAATAAAAACCTCTTTTGTTTTGTAACGGTGATATCCAAAGTTCTCGGCATAATTTGATGTATAAATAACTTCATTAAAACTTTCATTATCATTATTCATTGGATCAGTGTCTTCAGAAACGGCTAACTCATGCGATTGTTGTTGGTTCAGAAATTTCGTCACTTTCGCCAAATCTACTGTCCACGACATCACATCAGACAAAACAATCGCGAGCGATAAAGCAAATATGTTTATGGCAGCTGACATTTCGTCCGTTTTTTCTGCAGAAATTCTGATCAAATTTTGCTTTTACAAAAAAGTTAATTCGAAAAAAAATTCTCGTAATCGACCATTTATAGTCACATTTTAAACAATACTAACTAATGTGAATATAGTAAATATTAAGAAACAAAAGGATGTTTTTTGCGCAATTAACCGTTTCCCGAGGTTATTATGCGCGGAAAAAAGATTGCCAACATCTGTTCGCACGCGTCCGATGATTTAATGACCCACTTTCTAACATATTTATCCTGGGGATTAACATTGCACCAAAATATCCAAACTAAGATTGCCCACGGTTGTATTCACACGAAAGAAATACTAATTCTTATTCAGTGCTGGATTTACGCTTAGGCTATTGAGGCTCGCGTTTAGAGCAACTTGATTTGAGGGGCGGGAAACTACACAAATGTAGACTGTGCTTCACATATTTTTTGAGTATCCATTTAGAATTTGAAGATCAACAAGTCGAAGAATTGATTATGATTGAATGAAGTTATAATTAGTTAGTTAGTTTATATTTATTTATCTATCAAGAGCTGTGGTAGTCCAGCGGTGAGATAGTGTGACTCTTTCGAGATGGTCACGAGGTCAAACCCCGGCCAGGCACGAATGACTTTTTCTATTAAAACTTAAGTGTCTAACTGATAATTATAATTTATCACATGCTTTTCGGTGAAGGAAAACAACTTGAGGAAACCTGCATATAGGTGTAACCTACCAATCCGCATTGGAGCAGCGTGGTAGGTTTCAGCTCTGACCCTTATCTCCAGAAATGGTGAGAGGTGACCCTATGCCCAGTTGTGGGATTGTGACGGGCCGTTACTTTACTTCTGTTATCTGATGCAAATATATTCTAAAGAAATAAAGTTAGTTTAAATAAAAATACTTGATCAATATTAAAAAAAAATCTAAAATTAATAGCGACGTGATAAACAAGGGTTAGGGCGGCAAGCCTAAATCCATCAATGTTTATATTTATACTAGTGGTACAGAGGCCAAACAGAAAATCATCAAAAATGCAATTTTTTATGTATATAAATCGAGATACTTTGAGCTTATTTTACCCTAGTGTAGTAGCTATAATTATGACAAAATTCACCGATATTGGTCAAGCGGATTAGTCTTGAAAACGTAACAGACAGACAGATTATAGTCCAATCAAATTAATTTATTCAAATAAGTAATTTCTTTCAAGCCCTTTTGAATCGTCAAGGATCAATATAACTAATGGAGCTACAATTTGCTCGGCTCTTACCGAGAAGACCCGGTCAAGCAACTAGGCGGTCCATGTTTTAAACATTTCCAAATTTACTTTAAATGGTCTGTCGTCATCGAAGGATGCCCTTAAATACTCTAATGGGAGCCATATTTTAAACACGTTGTCACATGTTTTGGCTACCTTAATCGCCTTTTACGACACTTCGGTAAGACATGAGAGTGGTCTATTCTCCTCAGCCGGATAACACAGGGCGGACTAGTTATCGGTCTGTATTTAATAATTTATTTTTTATTACGTTTATTATCAAAAACATATAATTTTTCCACAACGATCAGACCTTAATTTGCCAATAATTGATTTCTCTAAAACATCACAATCACGCCAAATATTATCAAGACCGATAGGCGAATTCGCTGTTATTCTCATAAATATTTTAAGTAAGTTAAAATATTTAAATAGATTTAACAATTTACCACGATTCAAGCTATCTACTAAAACATCCTCATTAAAACCACCACAAACTAAAGGTTCCTCATATTAGTATGAATTCGAACGTATGATTAAACTTATGTAGTACTTCACTAGACGACTGCTTTTTGCTTCTCATATAGTTTTCAAAGGTAGGAAAGAAAATAACAAAAACATTTATTCGTTTATTTACAAAAATAGTAATCTTAAACTAAAGAAAAATATACTTTTATTTTTAATTATGTAGTATCCAAAACTATGTTGGCTCATATCACAGGTTCATAAAGTTACGTTCTTAAATTAATAGTAAAGTGTTTTTCTTAGTACTATTTTTGGGAATATTCATTAATTCGTAACGATACTCATCTCATAGTTACGCGAATACGATAAAAATTCTTAAAAATAGTTTTGTTAACGACTAATAGAGATTCTTCACACCATTAGACAGTGATCAATATGCGAGTACGATTTTTAGAAATCGTATCGTATTCAACAGGTGTCTTTATCTAATATGAAATAGTATTATAGCTTCGCTAAAACTGGTAACGCGCGGGCAGCACAGAAAGTACCTCGAGATACGAGTGTTTTAGGATATGAGTCGCCGAGCGAGCTATATTTTGCTTCGAGATGCGTTTTGAGATGTTCGTGGACACTGGTGTCGTGTGCTACGTCTAATACTTCCTCTTATCTAAGACTATGCTGTATGCTTGTTTACATCTTTCGAAGCATTTTTGGTTCGCGTTTTTTGCTTTTTGTACATTTACACTACCACATTTATTTATATAATCATGGGCCAGAAGATGTCTATCGAATTAACGCGTGAAATTATAGAATATCATATAGAAATATAGCGAAAAATAAATTACTTTCGTTGCCACAGATAATTAATAATTAAATAAATGTAGGTATATATAGATTTATATATTTTATTTTGTCTTTGACAGAGAAGCAGCTTATACGAGGAACCTTAACACAATGCATCATATATGAGAAGGCACGAAGGGTTTACGATAATTTGCTGAAGACTATTAAGTTAGTGTTGTGGGTTCTGGAACGGATTAATGTCATTTCAATTAATTTCAACTGGGAAAATTGCTTTAAGATACGAGCAAGGCTACGAATGAATTAAACTCGTATGTCGAGTTCCTACTGTACTTTAAAATATTAAAGAAAAATAGCTGCCATGATTAACTATGTCAATAGTTAATAAAAGTAAGACTTGATTATACATCAAGAAACCTATCTACAAATATAATGGCAAGAATCACACGAGCAGTGTATAATGGGTGTCATAGGGGAGGTTTACTTGCTTTTTACGCTTGAATTAGCATATTCAAGGCTACTGGTTTCCCCTGAGAGTGTCTTTATGTAGTTCACTAAATGCAACTTGGTGCCACATTTGTATTCACAAAGGTCACACGAAAAAGATGTTCCACGGGTGTGAGTCATATGATCCTTTAGTGAACCGAGTGGAGCACTCTGTCCATGTCCCTCGTCCATGTAAATCCTCGTTTTTGAGAACATTTCCCTGTTCCTTTTGTGTTTATGGACGCACGTGCATTTGAATGGTTTACCATTCGTCTGAATAAACTTATTTTTGCCTTTACAACCGCATACTTCGCTCGTACATGATTTATGTACACTATGAGTTCTCGTATTGATAGATAATCTGCCCTTAACAGATTTGCGTTTGCATTTATAGATCCCGAAATCTGAAGTTGTAAGACTTCTTATATGTCTGTTTAGTGCAGAATCTTTTGGGCTATAGTCGCACGATATACGTTCATATATATTTCTGTCTTTTATTTTATGGGATGGTAGCTGAGATTCAATGTCAATAATTTTATTAGTCGTATCACTGGCTGGGTTAAACGGTTTTCCTACCATTGTGTTTTGTGCATCGTGAAAAACCGTATCTGTTGATATGGCTGTGTAATTTTTAGTTTTCGCTTTGCAATTTAGTTTGTTTGTATGAAAGTTGTAATGAACATCTGAAACTTCGGTATTTAATTTTCTCTCATCAAAACTATTTTTTTTGTTCGTTTCTAGAATATGAAAATCTATTAGACTAGTGTCCAATTTATTAGTTTCGATATAATTTTGATTGTTTATATGTAGATTGTAAATATCTGATATGTAGGTAGATTCGTCATTTTCGCCGATAGTTTGCGTGGTTGTTTGGTTATTATAAATAGTGTCGGATACGTCGGTGCATAACTTGTTGTTGCTGCTATTTTCTTCATATGTACTAAAATTGCAATTAATATCTGATATGTTCGTGTCGAGTTTATGTCTCTCGGCACGAATTTGTTTGTTCGTATGGAAATTATAGTGATTAAAGAATGCTATAGTTTTTTTTCTTTCTACATTAATCTGAGATTTTTTTGCGTCTGTTAAATATTTTTCTTTATATGCAGTCAAAACTTTTTCGTTCTTATTTTTTTTCTTTTTAACAACAAATTTTATTTCTGTACTTTTTTTAGTTGTATTGGATTCTTCGTTCAAAATTCTATCATCAGTTTTATAATTTTTGTATAAAAAGTTCCCTGAAATTAAATTTGCAGTTAAGTTTTTCATTTCAAATAACAATATTGTTTTTATTTTGAGATTTTGGAACAACACCAGTCTTATTTATCCAGTCAAACTACCTATGGTTTTTTTAGCAAAAAATAAATAACATTCATGATGGTCATATTAAATTGATATTTATTTAATAATTAATATGAAAAGCTGTTACCGCGCGGTATTAAGTCATAATAAAATTATCTATCAATTTGTGAAACAATGTAACTAAATTAAAATTAATGAAATTAAGAAACTAAATATAGCGAAAAATAAATGACTTTCGATCCCACAAATGATTAATTATTAAATAAATGTAGGTATGTATAGATTAATATATTTTATTACATAAATAACATCAAATTTTGTGTAAAACTACGAATTCTGTAATTAGTCGAAAGCTTGTATTATATCTATAGTATTAAATAATAAATTATCTATATCTGCTTTAAGAAAATATTCCTGCCATATTTTGACTTAATAAAAGTGGATAAAATTTTTTTCAATGCTTAAAATACGATTTAAAAAATATATTTACCATATTGACTACCAAAGTCACTGATATCATATCTGTGTCTGAGAGTGGACCAGCTGAAAATAAAAATATGTTCTAATGAACAGTTGTAGTATCAGAGTATATCAGACAGTTCTCGACCAGAGAAAAATTTTCAAACAAGTGGAATGTTAATTTTCTGCGGTATTAAGCATGTTGTATTAATATAATCATCAATATTATTCAAAAATACATAATTATACAGTGTTAGTGTGTCCTTACGGGATATATTCGTGTAACCTACCAATCCAACTCTTATCTCCGAATACTGGGCCTATGCCCATTAGCGGAATAGTTACTTTTATAAATGAATATACATAACATAAAAATATATAACATATAAATATAAATAAGTATCCGGCTGATTAAATTGGGCCCCCTCTTTGTAATCCAGGATGTCGTAAAAAACGGCTAAAGTAAGTTGACGTCTGGCAGGCGGCCGGTCGTAAAATAAGTAGCCGAATCATGAGACGACATATTTGTAACATGTTGAGCCGACCCCACTTAGTGGGATACGAGGAGGAGGATGATGATATAAATATAAATAATGAAGCTGTGATAGTCAACATTTTAAGTCCCAAAATCTAATAACTATAAAAATCTCAAAAAAACATCTTTACTCATTGGTAGTTAACAGTTTTCTGAGTGTGGAATCATCTGACTGTGTATTTGGTTCTTCGCAATGAGTCCCACATTTATCCTCGTGTAGTTCACTGGGCCCCTGCTTTTGCTGAAAAAAAGGAATAATTTTAAGTGACTTTTAGCTTGAGTATATTGCCATTTTTGTACATGGATTTTAATGCCTTAATTACAATACTGAGTTAAGAACAACTCCTCCAATGTAATGAATGGCTGACTAAAAGATTTGAAATATATCAGAAATGTGTTTTATAATTGAAAAAACAAACAATTTGTCAATATTGAAATATTGTATTTTCTATACAGCCTAAAATATTCAAAAATATCCACATTCAGTCAGGAACCTTAATATGAAACTGACTGAATTAAAAAATTAGGCTATCTATGACAACATACTACTGACTATTAAAAAAAAATGTTTTCTTGCACCTCTAAGTTATGCAGTCATAAGCATTCATGAGTTTTGTAGGCACACCTCTATGCTTTATTGCAATTTGCCAAAAATAACTTTTTATAATTAGGTCACATTATTGCTAAGGATGAAATAATCAAAATGCTGTAGCATTACTGTGATAACTGTACTCTATTCAACATATAAAATTAAACAAGGATGACAGCCACATTTTGAGTGCAATTTCAATATCAAACTATAAGTTGAACCTACATCTATTTTGGATTGGATCTACACATAACTCCATTTAACTATTTCCAAATCTGACAAATACATGAATACTCACTATAGATTGATACTTTTAGAATTCTGTTGCATATTGACAATTTCTGAACCTAGATCAATTTTTGATTGCAAACTGTCATTTACATCACCTACCTTTAACGCAAGGACATTGGAGGCATTTTCGTCTACCATGGTTAATTGTAAAATGTTTCCTTTTGTTGATGGCATGTTTTCTTTCATGGGTGCCACATCTAAGGTACTTTCCTTGACCTCTACCAATTCTGAAGCATTATATTCTATCCCAACAAATTTATCCATCACTACAGCTGGGTCAGATCTATTTTCAGTTATCAGTGCTAATTCTAGGGATTTTTCTTTTATAACTGGTAAGTCCAACACACTTTCTTCCGTGTTTATTAATTCAGAGTTATTTTCTATCATCACTAATAACTCAGTACTCTTTTCTTTTATTTCTGTTTCTTTTATATCTTCTGATATTTCTTGAGAAGTTTCTGCATTTTCTTTATCTATGTTTTCCTTACTAAATTTGATGTCTTCAACTTCATATTTGTCTTTGCATTGTATATGCAAACTGTCTATTATATCTAGTGTAATATTTTCAGTTTTATGCTCCAAGTTTGACATGATTTGATTATTTTATTTACCTGCTTTTGTTAACTCAATCTGAAAAATTAGGTGTAGTGAATGAATATGGGCAGCTCTGCTGAACTTTATAACACAATAATTCTTGTTAGAACTAAAAATGCAACAATGTGGTGAACATGCCTCAAGCATACCTGAGCTTACTAAAAAACATACCAAACAGTAACAGAGCAAGAAACTATGCAGAGAAATTAAATAACAAACTTTGCAAGTATCTGAACAATGGCTCTTCTAATTGGTTATTCCTCCCTTCATTGTGATAATTTGAAAAAACATAAAATTATTGATATTATATCTACATATAACTTGATCAAGCCTTTTCAACATGCACAAACTACCCATGAAGTATAAGTTAGAAGTCATATTTATTAATTAAATATGAAATATTGACTATATACTATATTATTTAGTCAATGTTTCAAAGACATGCTGTCTTTCTTACCAGTATTGTTTGAACTCTAAGCACACTCTCTGACAATAGACCAACAGTTATATCATACCAGTACACCCTAACACCGAATATTACCAATTAGCAGATGAAATATTGGCGTAAATAGGTCAGCGTTACGATCACCAACCCATATACATGTGGTGATTTAGGCATTATCATTCTTCAATGACAAAAATACATACAGTAAATAACTCCAGTAGAGGGCATCCATTAGCGAAATTTTTGATTTTACCATATTTGTTACAGAAATTAAAATATTGATTTGAAGGACGATGCCGAATTGTAAGAAAACTAAATGTCGAATTTTCAATTGGTGCAATCCGAAAATGTTATTTTAAGTTAAAGTTATGAATATAAAAGATATAAACCCATGTTGGAATAATTTCATACACATAATGCATTCACCTTAACTACGCAATTGATATTGTCAGCATATAAAGAAGTAAAATATCACTTTCAGACAAAAATTGAATAACGTATTATTTACGCTTAACAAATTAAAATTAAGTACATAAGAATACCAATATTGTACTTAAAAAGTAAATACAAAAGTATTTATCACAAAGTATGTACATGCTTATTTTTATTCATAGACTAAATCTGATCACAGACACATCACCAGGGCAGTTTTACTACGGGCGCCAATACAAGAGTTCTTGCATCCCTCTTGCACATGTACGTTTTTATGAATGAATCGTATGAAAATAGTCTCAGCTGCATCTCGCTCCACTCCGCCATACATATTAATTACGCACTCATTCTTATTTTGACAGTGTATAATATAACAAGAAAATTTATCAATGAAAGTATGGGAGCCATTTTAAATTTTTTAAACTTCCCGTTGAAAACTTTAACTACTTTAATTTTAACAAAAATTGATAATTTTATTTTAATTTAGTTAGAAATATACTTAAAACAAATATTGCTTATTACAATTTAAATGTATAAAGTCTTATTTCACTAATATCTGTTGAGATATTTCTTAAATATGTACTAATGAAATAAAATTGTGTGTTAACACGTGGAAAAACAATACGAAGAGGATTTACTTAATTTTAATGTAAGTATTGAGTTTTAATGAATTTTGTGCATTTCTATAATAGTAAGTGCATTCATAAAATTTATATTCTCACATTCTAAATATAATAACCTAATTCCTTGCAAGCTGAAATTGTATTTCAAAACTATTACTACAGTAAAATTTTTAACAACTGATTCAATTATCGTAATATGAAAATTGCGCGGTTTATAGCAAAATAATTTTATTATTACTGTTGTACGTTACGCACATTAATTTAGATTGACGAATTACCTGTATTAAATATTAATATATTATGTCCTGCAATTTTATATTAAAGGGTCTAGTGGTCTTGTTGCTCTATAAACGATCAATAATGTAGCATTAAAGTCTTAAGTTAGTTCATTAGAAGCTGTTTTAAATGGTTTTAAGGGTGAATATTAGTTATTAATAATGTGAACAGAATTAAAATGGTTTTGAAAAATGGAGTTCGCTGTCATAGCATAAAATGTAAAAATATTTTCAGATCCGCTTGCTCATTGGAAATCATTGTGTACCTCTTATACCTTAATTTTATAGATAGCTTAGAAACCAATACTTGTGAACTGTGTGAACATAAAGTTACATTCTTTACAGTATTTTTGATTGAAGTAACATGTAATATATTAACATGTAATTTAAAACTTATTGTCAGGTTTTTAAAAATGACACTCAGATAAAAAACTAGTAAATAGTATAATAGAGAAAGTTTATTCTGTATAAAGCAATAGAGTATATTGCTTTATATAAAACTATTGTTGGTTTGTAATTAAAAAGCCAAAGCAAATTTTAAGACTGTTTAAACAGATGTACAGAAAGTCAAATCCCAGGATTCTTGAATCAATTGCATATTCTGTAATATATAAGCAACTCAAAATAAATTTATGTAATTTTTGTCTAAATTTGATTATCACATGATCTGATTTGTGGTTTAAGATATATTTACATTTACAGTGCTGATAAACAATATAGTGCTATGTGTAGTGAATGAAAGAATAATAGCAATTTAGAAAGACTGTTCAATAATACTACAAAAGAATAATTATTTTGTTTAATTAATCACTTATATATGCTACTGTTTGTACTTAACAGAATTTATTCTCAATTTTACCAAAAATATTTTCAGAAATTTAAGACTAGACTGTATGACTAAAGGCTATAAATATATACAGTTATATTTGTGAAAAAGATGACACTCAAGCTACCTACCATCTTATCTAACAATTTCTACACATACCTGCGACAACAAGATTAAGTATGTAAGTCTTTTTTTTATTACAAATCATTCAAGTAATAACTTTAACCCTTTGACTGACAAAAAGCAGGAGGGTGTACTAATTTTTTACCTTAATTTTTAAATCATGTTATTACTATATGTATAATAATTATACTTATAATTGATATACCAATGTCTTTGTTATAAAATGCCCCATTGAATACAATAAATCATTTTATAATAACTTTTTTTGCTGGTGATGAAAACATTTGGATTTTTCAATCCCCCCCCCCCCCATATTTGGAGGGGTTAAATATAATTTTAAGTAAATTTGTGCTCTGGCTTCTAGGGGAAATATTATTATTTCTAGTTATTTGTCGCATATCTATTTCTCTCAAGTCTTTAGCTCAGTCTGTTTTTTACTCCTAATATTGTGGCATATGTTAACACTTTACACCCATAGCACTTTTATGTACTCTTAGTTTTTAAATACTGTGTTTATGTTAAGAAAATAATGAGTACATATAAATTACAGATCAAAGAAACTGGCTTATCCCTACAACTCCTTCATAACATTTAATGATATAGTTTATTCAGTTTCTCGACTTAAACTCAAGTTTACTTTATCCAAAGGAACTTAGAGGATTTTTAAATCGCTAATTTAAACTTAAATTTGGAAAATTGCTTCTAACAAGAAGAACAAGCATGAAACCTGGTGATTGATATCTTCATAATTAATTTCTAATACTTTATGTTTCATCATAGATATCCTGTGCAAGATGAGCTTACATTTTAGACCAAGTATGTTTATCATTTATATAGTATACTAGCCATCCTGTTTCACATTGCTGTGACTCAGTCTGGTTTCGAACTCCTCTCAAAATTAAATTCTCATTGACCATTTAAAAACTATGATTCTGATTGCCACCAAACTTTACAGAATTATGCTCTGGGTTAATCTAACGATTATCTGAAAATATAATTAACATTGGTCCAGCCCTTTCTGATTCTATAAGGAACATACAGACAAACATTTATTTTTACATATATATAGATTACTATATATGAACTGGCCTTTTTGAGTAAAATCTTTTATAGTAAAATTAATGGTAATGTCCCTCAATTTTATTAGAAACATTTATCTAAATGTAATATCTGTTTTAATATGTTTCTATGGTGTTAGGCAGGGACCTCAAAGCTGAATCTTTTTTTTATTCGACATACTAATATTATAAAATTTAATCTTAAAATAAAATATACAAAATTGTTAAAACATTTCCTTTCATAATAATATTTATTATGTGTTCATTGAATCGAATCTTAACCAATATCAGTTATATCCTATGTTTAAAGTATTTATTTATTGATAGTTTATTATTTTTTCTGTAAGAGAAAATATATTATAGACAATCTTTAATTCTTTAATAATAATAATAAAATTGAGTTATGGCTGACAGACAACTGGTAGATATACTACATATATAATTTTAAATGCATATTTAAATACAAATATATACCCAGGCTCGAAGAACCAACAAATTGTTTATAAAAGATGTTGGGCTTCGGATGGAATCGAACCCGCGACCAGCGGAACTGAAGGCGGGGTCACTAGCCACTGCGCCAAAGGGCCAGTCAAATATAAAGTTATACTGTATCATTGCTTACCATGAGGCATGATTACAGTCAAGCGCTCGCCTATTTAACAACAAAAATATATATATATTTATAATGTCTATATAAAACTGGCAAAGTAAGACATCTAGACATCACTTGTAGAGATTTTACCTAGATATCAGAACTCTAGACACAGTCAAGTCTGTTAGTTAAAGACCAATATAAAAATATTTTGAGGACACTATTTAAGAGCAGGAATCACACACAATACACAACAATTGAAGCTTATATACTAACAGATAGGGTTAAAGAGTTCAATTTTCTTTCAGGAACAGGAAAATATTATATATATTTTTAGGAGTGTTCTAATGTACACAAGCCACTCTCTATTTATTTATTAAATAAAACTCACAAAATAGACATTTATAACTCGCTGTAACATTAAGTATGCAAGCAATCCTGTTATTCTTATGAGAACAGGATAAAATACAGATCGTAATTCTAATTATTATAAAATGTCTAATTAAAGTTCTTGGTTTATTTAAATAATACTAGATTAATAATATTGGTACAGTTTTAATAACAAATTGTATATTTAAACATTTCTATTATAATACTTTATTTCCTGTAAATTTTCTAAGATTAAGAATAACTTTCATAAAAGGAAAATTCTTAATTGTTATACGTAGTATTTATTTCTACATAAAATCACACAAGTTTATTATTGTTTTGCATCTACCAAAATATTGTCAATTCTATATGCCAAGATTGTCTGTAAGATTGCTTTTGCAATCACTATTTTTAGTATCATAACATTATTTAAACAATACATATGCATTACAGGATCAGTAGCTGCACAATCCTCCGCCAGGAAGTATCTACCAGCCACATGATGCAGATGAAGATATATGAAGAGCTTCAGTTGGATCACAATTATTTAGCACCAATATTAATAATAATTTGGCATAAAATACCTGTTCTGATTATAGTAGTGGACATCTAAAATTTCTCTTTGTCAGTAAATTCAAACCATTCTGAATTTTGAAGTTCAGCTGTAAAAGTCAGAGTCAATGCGATTCGATGCTTGAGACTCAAGAAAAAGCAAACCAATGTCTTCATAAAATTGTATTCATAATATTCAAATTGACAAACAATATAAAGTTTGAAGGATGTTAACTAGGAGCCCATGGATTTTTTTCTCATAATCATAGATAAGGTAGCTGACACACTAGCACTGATCGTAATTTTGTTGTTTTGTTAGTTAAAAACATTATTGGTTAATAATATTAGTACCAGTAAATCTTTGTATGCTAATGTGCCGATGATAGTGATAAAATGTTAGGAATTCTCAGTGATAGGCAGAAGTTTGATAGTTACAGAACCTAATATTCCATCAGAAATATGTTCCAAATCTAATCCGTATATTTCCGGTGCGGTACATCGATATATCGCAAAAAATTATATTTTGAGACTGGTTGATTGAGATCTTTTGAAATGGGTTTATAGTTTTTGTTGCTAAGGAAAATGTATAAAAATTGTTATAGTTTGAAACGACGGCCTAATATTGAACCATGAGTTCTTCTTGTGTTGGTGCTGAATAGAATGTGTACTTTAACATTTACACATTTTATTCCTACTCCGATAGACGTGTTTTTTAATAGTGCCACTATTGCATTCCACAAGCGATATATTTCTTTGAATGAAAAATCTGAATTTTGTAAATTTTGAAATTTTTATAAGTACGCTGTTTTCTAATAAAATTGAAAGATTTGATTAAATTGCTTTAATAAAAAATAGAGAATATATTGCCAGTGACATCACATGTGTGAAATTATATTATCCATCACAGAAACTTATGTCTTTTGAACAGTATTATATATGTTTAAGAAAAGACTTATTAAGTCAACGATTTGTTTAGTCTACTTGAAAAATTATATTATTATTTTTACTAGAAGAATTTACAGATAGCTGAAAAAAGGGAATTGAAATGTAAATGTTTTATCAGAAGTAGGGTTATTTGAAATACATGAGGCAAAAGTAGCAAACCGAAATTCCTATTCTTAACATTTGTAAAGCGATATAGTTTTCTTGTTGGATAAATTTTATTATTTTTATATTCCATAAGTAGATACTTCACTTAATGTAAACAAACAAAACCATGTCATTACAATAATATAATTGACAAATGAAGAAATACAAATTGAACTGAAGTTGTCAAAATGATATCTTTAATGAATATTTATTTTATAAAATTGAATATTTGTACCTTGTATTTTATATATATTTTGCCATATTAAAGTATAGCAAAACATAAATATATATGTATGTAACATAATATCAATATTCTATGAATTAACTCTGTGATACTGTAATACTTTATTAATATACTTGAAAATGTTTAAAATACTTTATGTTTAGGTTTTTATAAGTTGATATTAAATAATACTTATTTATTTGCTTCAAAGTTTAAAAAAAATATTGATAGCAATCACGCCATAATCAAATAGTCCGAAAACTATAACTAAGTTTATATATTGTTGTTATATATTAGATATTTGTATGGTTTAATGGTAAAATAATGTGTTTTGTGCCTACTACTACAAAGTACTTTTTTACATGTTTCCATTTAGTTAAATAAGTTATGGAGCATACTTCGTTTAAGCGTGATAATTATTTCAAATAATACTATAATTTCGTGATTTCATTCTTTCTTAACTATGTATTAATCTCAGGTGTTAATTGATTTGATTGTAAATAATATAAGTAGAGATAAGACCCGTTCATTACCATAAGTGATATGCGATTGCACATACATTCTCACTCTAATATTTATAATTTACCAAAAGCGACATCTATCGTTTCAAATATTGATCTTGTAAATTGTTTCGAGTGAATGTATAAAATTCCTTTTTTTTTGTTTATAAGTTACAAATCCAATTTAAAGATACATGATCGCTTACGTGTCGTATGTTTGAGGCCTGTGAAATCTCTGTTTGAATAACTTTTTGTCGGCTTATTCTGTTTTCTATGTACAAATTATATTTGTATTTTTTTGTTATACTTTTAGCGTGTTTAGGAAAAAAAAAATTTTAGCACGTATGCTGAGTTAAATTTTTTGCATCTCTATGCGCTGTTTTTAAAACATTTTTTTTAATTCAATAATAAATTTAATAAAGAAGTTACTAAAATATTTTGTTTTATTTAAATTTTAAGATTAATATTAGTATGTAGAAGAAAACCGGTAACTGAAATAATCGGTAACAGAAAAATATGAATCGATAAAACTTTGGAATCACTAGTTACGGTTTTAGCACAACAAGTACATCACTAATTTTACTACGAATTTACGTCATTCGTTATATATATTACGCGTAGTAAATTTCCATGTGTTAGAGAGAGTCAGAGCTGAGACTATTTCCGGATTTATGAATGAAACGGGTGAGAGGCAGATACATTTCTATGAATGACTATAATTAGTACCTATAGTACGTATCCGCACCTCCCACCATCTCCCACTCTTCCTAATATTCTAACGCGCCAAAGTATGAAACATTGTCGTCTTTATTTTAGTTAGTAGTCTATGCACATCACTAATAATTATGATTATAATCTGATTTTGTACTCTCTATGGTATCTTGTGAATGTTCTGTTCATAGACAATACATTATATAACGCATTTTTTATTATACACAATACCCATATCCAATTGAGCTGTAGTAACTTTGAAAATAACATCGTAATAAACTTTTCTTATATTAAATATTGCAGACAGTGCGACAAGTTTTTGAATAAAACTCCCTTTATTTTTCCTTTGCTTGCTTTTATATGGCGATCTGAAAAGTGCATCTTAGATAGTTTCACCTGTTGGTTCTGTTCATGGTAAAGTACCAATTAAAATTGGGTATGATTGCGATTTGAGAATCATATTCGCACCATGATATGATCAAAGGTGACCACGGCCAAACAAATGTAGGCCTTATATGAGTACGCGATGTATAGGATATAAGGAGTACATTTGTTTGTATAAGCAAGCATTTAGTCAAGTAATCGCTGAATCGCTAAAAGCGGAAATATCAAATAGCAAAAAATGCTATCGGCTATTACAAACAAACGTAATTCTTAAATTATTCTTAATCATATTCAATACGGTCTTTATTTCTATGTTATACTTTCAGTTATATTAGCGTAAAAGTGTCACATCATCCCGAAATATCGACCATATTGAATCAGATATAAGAATTAGAATTGTTTGTGTAACAATAATTTCGGCCAATTCTAGGTAAAACATTCACTCGGAATATCGTAAAAGTGCCACATAACCTCGATACATATGATATCTTTTCTTTGTAATATTATTTTACTTTTTTATGGACAATCCATAATTTTGTATAGGAATAGCAGTTATCTAAAATTCAATAGCAGATGATGCTATATGATGAGTGTGATGTGATCACTATCTCTTGATGAGTGTGATCATATCACACTCATCCAAGCGATCATATCATGATCACTAAGTGATTGGTGATAATACTAATACCATAGATACCAATACTTACTACCATATTATAATAAAATTATGAAATTACCTTTTCCTTGTGATTTTAATTATTGTAGCAGCATTTTAGCCATAGACTAATAACTTAAAAAGTTTACGTGACGATGGTGTAAAATGTAAATACTAAATTTTAATCACAAATGATACACTATAATATGAGTTTTAATGATCTTTTGATAATTATACTATAAATTAACTTGGTGTACCGAAAAAAATAGAAGGAAATAAACGTCAAATATATTTGAGATCAAGAGAGAAGCATTTAGCATATAATTACTATCAGGGTAAAAAGAAAATGGCAAAATTTAAAACAAGCGATACACAAGGCTGCGGTAATGCAGCAGTCACTACTGAATTAGAAGATATTTCAGGAACAAATCTAAAAATTGAAACCGAGAAAACAGATTATTTTTACATAGAAATTAAAGCTGAACCTATCGATGTCGATGAAGCCTGTAGTCATGTTTCCAATCTCAACAATAAAAATATTGAAACAAAACAACACAATACTGACAAAGACAAACAAAATGTGAAATTAAACATGAAAATTTTAGGCAAGTATATTTTACTATGGAGTCTAGTAGTATCTACGAAACTGAAAACTACAGTTTTATATGTTAAGCATTGTGTTTTCTTTTCTTCCTTACAAGAAAGTTAAGTAAAACAGTGAAATGCTACAGTAGTGAATAATAAATATCAAGCAATATAAAAATTGAACCTTATGGATGCTCATTACTGCATAGATCTTTTCTGCAATTTTTAAATTCTTGTCAAGATTATATTAGTAAACCTGTACTAAAAGAAGGCCTACAAATAATGTTTATTATTAATCTTAACTGAGAAAGCTTTGTTCCATGTATTATCAATCCATCTTTTCAACTGGTTGAGTTTTATATACGAGTTCATTATATTCTATATTCTATTATCTGATTTGAAAACTTAGAATATTTAAATAGATGATTACTGTCTCTTGAGATACTTATCTCTGTCTGATGTCTGAGGTACTTAGCAACCTGGTTTAAGCAAGCTAGGTTGTCAGTATTGATTTTGAATGTGGAAATGTAAAGAAATATATAGCTTATCAAATTCAGTGTTGAAAACTTTGCATTAAATGTAAATCTTAAGTATCAATTGCTATTGAATTAAAAAAAACAATTCAGCTATTAGTTCGTAAATATATTATTAAGTGAGAAAAATTGATTTTCAGACCCACCCATATCTATGAGGCTTACAGCAGAAAAGGATGAAAACAGGTATCACAAAACAAAAAATGATAATAATAAATTAACAAAAACTGGGATTTATTTAGAGCCAACGAATATTCAACCCAACGTAGCAAACACTATGAACTATGGTGCTGTTTGGTGTAATGATGATAATCTAGAAATGGCTTTTCCAGGGAAATTGTCTTGTAAGATTTGTAACTACACTACCAATACTAGAAACCATATGAAATCTCATTCAAATCTGCATATGAATAATGAGCATATGAAAAATATACTCTCATGTCACTATTGTAATTATATAACAAAGAAGAAAAACAGTTTGATTTGACATTTAAGAATCCATACTGGAGAAAAACCTTATTCATGTAAACTTTGTGACTACAAGAGTACACAAAGTGGCCGAATGATAAATCATATGAGAACTCACACTGGTGAAAAGCCTTATTCCTGTGAATATTGCTCATATACTTGTGGCAATATCAGTTCTTTGAAAAAACATACAAAACACCACACTGGTGAGAACTTATTATACTGCAAGCACTGCAGTTACAAATGCAACCAGTCAAGTTCGTTAGTTGCACATCTTAGAACTCATACAGGCGAAAAACCATTTTCTTGCACTTTATGTGATTATAAATGCAGACAGAATAGTGCTTTAGTAACACACATGAGAGTGCATACACGTGAGAAGCCATACTCTTGTGAGGTTTGTGAATACAAAAGTGGTCATAGCAGTGACTTAGCTAGGCATATAAAAACCCACACAGGTGAGAAACCTTTCTTTTGCGAGTATTGTGATTACAAATGCAGTCGGAGCTCTTCCATGTCTTGTCATATGATGACGCATACTGGTGAGAAGCCATTTTCGTGCTCACTTTGTGATTACAAATGTTCAAGAAGGGTATTGCTCTCACATCATATGAGAAGACATAAAGGAGATAAGCCTTTCACTTGCGAGTTCTGCTCATACAAAGGTGCAACCAGTAGTTGTTTATTAAAACATATGAAACACCACACTGGTGAGAAGCTCTTTGTATGTAAGATTTGCAATTACAAATGTGTAAAGAATGAAACTTTGATTGTTCATATGAGGAGACATGCTGAAGACAAACTTTTTACTTGTGAAGTGTGCTTGACCAAATTTGCCTTCAGAAAAGATCATGTAAACCACATGAAATCTCACCAAGAGAAACCATACTCATGTGAACATTGCAAATACATAAGTGCAAAGAAATGTGACTTAATTGATCATATGCAAAGCCATGTTAGTGAAAAATCATGACTGTAAACTTTATGATTATAACTGTAAATCCCTTTGATTGTGATTCAGTGAGAAAATTCAATTTATACAATCATTTTTATGTGATATTTGTGTTTATAATTGGCATGTGGTATGTTGGTACATTATTTGAAAACCCATTACATGGGCAAAAAATTATTAACATACTATAATATGGCATGATGAGTTTAATAAAAGTTATATTTTGAATGAAAGGAATATGCAAACTGTAAGTAAGTGTTTTAGTTAACTGTTTAGTGATATGTACCTATCTTTTATGAAGCATATAAACATTTTCCAATGTCAATAAAGAAGTCTAAATAAGAATATTCTATGTGATCGGTAAGCTTTTAAATTGCAGGCAAAAATCTTATTTTAATTTTTAGTAATACCAAGTTTTTTTTAGATTCAATTGAGCACAATTAATAATTCTGTCAAAGGATATGTTTATTTTGTCTGTTTAAGTAAAGTTTTGCTACTTGTAATGATTATTTAAAGCAATCATATTAACAATTGAATGAACCTCAAATTGTAAATTTCTGTCACTCATCACTGCTCTATCATGATTTTGTATTAATTTGATCGTCATTCATGATTTTTTTGTTTATAGTAAGCATTTATTATTAAGTATTTAAAATAATTAAACAATATATTTATATTGATATAATTTATATTAAATACATCTATAAAAGTTACAAGTCTTGATTATTTTTATACACATAATTTTTTCGTACACTACAATCGTACAATAGTACACTAAATTTAACATTACATACATTTCGTCTAATGGTGAATTTTAATGTAGCTAATGATTTCTAGTTTGTATTCCAATTTCCATCATAGACTACTAACTAATTTCCATGGCCACATCGTCTTGAAATAAGAATATCGCGCTTTTTTGACTGACAGGTGTCACCATTTGAAAGTGACATTTCTTCAGTGATTATATCTATGGTGATTATCATTTTCATTAGGTACACTGTAATCTTTGACTATTTTTCAAGTGAAGGGTATCTCAGAGCGGGAATTGTGATGTTGTATTTTATCTTGTTATTGTAGAAAGTTTAGCGATAACATAAACAAAATAATATTGCCATATATTTTTTATAATAGTTTATTACTGCCGCTTTACTGCTCGTCGTTCCCGACATAGATTGTAACCAGTACACTGTAGTCTTTGATTGTAACTAAAATAGCGCCCGTAGTAAAACTAGCTACTCTAGCCAGTAGCTAGTAGCTACCGTTGCCGTTAAATCGCCTGGGTTACCGGTTAATAATTCCTGATGTGTTGACACTCCGGCAAAATAATCATTTCTTCGTAAAAGGAAATATTTTTTTTAAAAAGACAATAGATATCTATTTTTCCTCACTAATGGTAGCTATATGAATAAGTTTTGCGCTGCTATTTTCATTTAATTCTGCTTTCTCGAGTGGTCTGATATTTGATAACGAAGCTTTGTAAGCTTCTTATAGACTACATTTTTTACTTCCGCCAAATGAGAAACATTCAGTGATCTTGGAAGAACACACAATCAATGATCTTCGCCGATAGTGAACAGCAGGCATAACACAGCTATGCTTAAATAATTTATAGAATTTACTTTGCTTACAAAGCTTTACTTTGCGGAGATCCATAACATAAAAAAAACAATAAAAATATTTTGGTATAATAATTTCATTAGTACTATTGTACAGCTATGGTTGCTTTATTTAAATAATCTTGTAATTCTTCTTCTGCGTCTTTTACTTAGGTAACGTAGGTAGATAATTATTTTTAATGTATGGAATTTCGAATATGTTTGAAATTTATTGATGTGTAAGCTTTGATCTATGCCTGCCTGGTACAATAATAAAAAAATTACAATGTCTATGGCAATCATCTGTAATCTGTCAGTTCTGGTTGTTAATTATTCGAATCAATATTTTATAAATAAAAGATAAATTTAGCAATTGTTACTTTTTAAAAGTATCAAACTTTTAAAAGCAATATTATGCCTAAATTGTATTAATTTGTACCATCTGAATGGAAGTTTCGTTGACCATTCAGAGATAAAACAAGGTATTGCATAGAGCAGTATTGCTGTATTTCATGAGCATTTACTTAATAGATTGATGGGTGAATTTGTGTTGAATGTCAACAATGGATTTGTCTCCGGACGAGGAACACTTCCAAGGTCGTCTTTTACACCAGGTACGCATAGATTCAATGATAATGAAGTCGAAACCATGTTGATACCAAAAATGCGTTGGTGCGTGAAAAAACAGAACAGACCTGTAGTTCCGCAAGGCCACAAGCGAACTGCAAAATAAAATATAAATATTTAGTAATGAAGAAGAGACAATGCCTTTTTAAAGATGTTAATGAATCAATTTTTCATCTTTTAGTATAATTCAATGCTTTTGTAGGGGATTTCTAAACACGACACACATATTACTATAATTATGACTGCATATATATAGTTATATATTAAGTTTGTGGTGTAATTCTATAAATAATATATGAAATAAAAGTTATTGAAGTTGTTATTTTTTTATTTATTAGTTGTTGAATACACAATAAGAGTTAGTTTGGTAATATGTTATGTCACATTATGCCCATTAAGAGAAAAAAACAAAATTTTATTCTGTATAGGCTTTTTTAATATTTACAGGCAGATCATGTCTGGGCTCCAGATAAGCGAAAGGCTTTATATCTAAAATATATTTTTTTAATTATTTCAAAAGTAATAGTAAAATTATTTTGCTATATTCATTTAATTACAATGAAATAATTTTATTATTACTTTTGTATTATGGATTACCGCTAAGTTGTTACTTAGTGGTGATTCCTAATTCTATAAACTATTTTTATTAAATTTTTAACTGTATTGATTTATTGTTTATTACACAAACATCATTGAAAACAATTCATTCGTACAAATAATAAATATAACACAACAATATGCTAAGCAAAAATCACATAATTGTATGAAAGTTATTTTTAAAACTATCTTGGTAATGATTAGCTACCATGTGCTCTATCTACCTATTTAAATAAGTAGGATAGAAAAGGATAAAAGGTATTCCTTCTCCTTTTGGAAAAAAGTTATGAGCTTAAACTTACCATAATGCTCTAATGAGGACTGGCAGGTAACACACATCCCAGGACTTCTCCAGAGATATACAGGTTTCATAGCTCAGCTCTCTCACAATATCATATAGTACATTTCTTCACTGACAAAAAAAAATTATGACAAATTGCAAATATCAAGTAGGCATATAAATGTTTTTTATAAAAATAAACAGAAAACCCATTAGTGCCTGACTGGGGTTTAAATCAGTTACAAAGAGAAAAGAGTTACACAGTTTCACCATTCCAGTATCACAGCCTTTATGCTCATACATTCTTTGGTTGATATCTTGAGTCTATTGGCTTGACTTATATTGGCCAGGCAGCATTATGGGACAACCTAGAGCTACTGCAGGAGTTGATAGCTGGTGGAGCGGAAGTCAATGCAAGGGATGCAAACATGCGGAGTGCACTTCATGCAGCAGCGCTTGCTGAACGAAGCCAGTGTCTACCTGCGCTAAGTGTCGCAGGGGCAGATGTTGATGCAAGATCTGACCACGAGACTGGTGGGAAGGTATATTTTTGAACATTTGTGTGAAGTCTAAGCAATAGTTCTAGGGTTGGTAGACTAAGTAGTGATAATGGTACTAAGGTCGTTCATAAGTGATGATAAAAAATTACCAATTTTTATTTCACGATCGCTAAATATAATAAACAACAAAAAAAAATTGGAATTAGAAGCTGAAGTCAATCAATAGTGGCAATATAAATTATTTTGTAATACTGTATATGTTTACAATTACAGGATTACAGCGGATTTTACGTTTATTGTATTAACTTATATTTTATTAAGAGCACTCTACGTTCAAAACTATTCTGTTTTGATGTCCATTAAAGCTAAAAATTTGTTTGATCATTCAAACGTAGACTGCACTGCACATCGCAGCAGAACGTGGCCACGTGGAGAATGTTAAAGCGCTGCTAAGCGCTGGTGCCGATCTAACTGTGCTGACCAGTAGCGGTGACACAGCGCTCGCGCTGGCTGAGAGGGGGAGGCACAGACATGCAGCTTTAGCTCTACGGGAGGCTAAGGGTGAGTTTGTATATGAATAAAATTTTAGGAATCAAAAGTTACGCCGTAAGTGCAGGGAGCCTGAATAATTTCGCAATACTTTTTGTTATAGTTTATTTAAAATTATAAATGCTATGACTATTTTACGTGCAGAAGTTTAAATATACACACTAATTACACCAACATTTTCTTACAACAATATCAACATGCAACTTCCATAAGTCAGACATATCAGGGGTTTGGCTATGGTACATAGATTTTATCTATGTAAATTAAACTTTTAGGCTATGAATAACATTTTCGGTAATTAATAGCTTCAGTTCTAATAGGTCGTGGGCGTGGTTAACTACAGTAGAGTTGACGATTCAAAAGCACTCGTTTACAAGTTTACTTGAATAAAGAATATTTGAATTGAATTTGAACTGGATTAAGTCCATGTGTCCATTCTAGTGAGAAACTTAAGGCGTGCTTTAAAGCGTAGATATGGCTCGGGTGGCATGTTTATTTGACTATGTCCGTTTTTTTCCTGCTGAGAGGATTTGGGTAATTCGCCTAGGATTTGTCTTAAAAGCTTTAGGCGTACATAATCATTGTCCAGGATAGTTTCAATAGCGTTTGCTGGGTAGCTTAGTGGCTCTGGTGTGTTTTCAATGATTGCAAAATAGTGCCATTCAGACGAGACCTATTTACTGAACTCTGACTACATTAGCATCATTAGGTGATTGCCATGAAAAAAAATCTGAATCTGATAAGACAGAATATCCTTTTTGTATCAAACTTGGAAAATAATATTTGACCTTGTGCTTCGAACTAGCTAATATCCTAACAGGTTTTTTATATATATATTTTATACGACGTTGGATATTATCAGAGTTCGTTCTCCGTATAATATTTTGATATTAACATGAATGTTTTCAACGAATAAAGTAAAATGGTTAGATCGACATTGGAATAACACGAAATCTGAATCGTATTTGTATACGACTAATCTCGATAATTTCATAAATATTTCGGTTAACAGACTTTTGTATTCCTTATATATTAATTCCGTACAGTAGTAGTTTATGAGTTTATCGTCGACAGACTAAAAGAAAGGTTTATTATAATATGTATGTACATAATGTACTATGTGTAATACTTTATTTATAATATGGTATAAGTTAATATGTAAAAGGCAAAAAAATATTTTTAGAATAGAAATATTTAAAGCTGGGAAGCATTTATTTATTGCAATGATTCGCCACATTTGGAATTCCCACTGAGTAGACCCTATACGTACGAAAATCAATGCTTTCTATCATACCCTCCCACCAAAACATTTAAGCCTCAGACTTATAGGCATAGAGTTATTATACTAGAATGTGGGGAGTCATAAGCAGGCCTTTAAGTGTGAGTGAAAATAATTAGAGAGAGAAGATGAGACTGATATATTTATATTTGTTTTACACATGTGAAGAGAAATATTCATGGCACGTTATTAATTTAAATACTAAATTAATTACTAAATTAAATAATAATTTAAATATTTTTAGCACATGTTCAATATGTTCATGCGTTTTTATTACACATAATTGGTTCAAATTATATACAAGTAACTCTCCGAGGTAGTTAGGTTTCTAGTACATCCCCGTGTTGTATGAGACCCAAATCTAGTACAAACAAGTCAAGTTAAGATTGCGTTAAAAACAGCTTTAATATTTCATGTTCCTAGTATTAACCGGTGACCAGTTCCCACGTCTGGAGAAAATCCTGGTAGCAGCATCAGGTCGTGCTTATTATAAACATGCATTGTCATGGGGACTGGATCAAAATACAAAATTTCAGCTCAGTCGGACTTTGGGAAGTTGGTCAAATTTAACTTGCAAGCTTCCACCTTCATATACATACAATTCGAGTTAAATAAAAGCTTTTAAAAAGGGAGTTACGTTCAAAAACGTATCGAAAATAAATAATTAATATTATAAATAATAGTTCGAGAAAAACAACTTTATATATATTTTTATTAAAAAAAATACTCAAGTTATTCCGCTAAACTTAGCATTATTATTAGCATTTGTTATTTTTGAATGTTTAATTCTTAACTGTACAACAGTCTTCATCAGAGCGCGTGTCGCGTCCGCCACTAGCCTAGTCGTAAATTAGTCAAATGCCAAGACCGCGCGGGAAACTCATAACTAATCAGTCTCCGTAGGTGACTATCTCATCTGCCAGTTCATGCCTTTGACTGGCCCGTTGGCGCAGTGGGTAGTGAACCTGCCTTCAGCTCCGCGGGTCGCGGGTTCGGTTCCCGCCGAGGGCCAATATGTCACTTTGATACTCTCTCGTGTAAATTTTGTTATAATTGGTTTTATTGAAACCGTTATACGTCAATGACGTGTTTGCTCGCCCGGTGGAAACAGAAGAGAGCGCTGACATAGCTGCGTTTTGACATTAACAATTGCATAGATTAACTAATAATTGTTTACAGATAAAAAACTCTTATGTGCATGTATTGTACAATAATAAGAATGCGATATGTAATGTATATAGAGTATATGGAGTGTTCTATCCGTTTTCAGACCTGATACATTCAGGATTCGTAAAAACGCGTGCACTAAAAACCTTCACCACCATCACAATACTCTAGTACTGCACAAATTCACTATGACAAACTCAACAATTCGCCGACAAAATCGCAAAAAGCTTATAGTTTCTGGTCACCCTAAAATTTATATTTCACATTATTTCTTTCCACGTTCCTCGTATAGTCACCTCAGTGTTTACGGTTAAGTGATCACGAACGCACGTCGCACATTGCGTTCACATTTACGTTACAATAATAGTTGTTAATTAGATTAATGTGCGCGCTGTTAAATGAAAGTTATAAAGCATTTTATGAATCAGATATAGTAAAAATAAAATAAGTAAGTGAAATAGTGTAGAAATTGTAATAATCACATCGATGGAGTTGGTTTTGAAAATATTTGAAAAAAAAGATCTATTATCTTATAAATGGCTTGTGGTATCCGGCTGAGGAGAATAGACCACCCTCATTTCTTATCGAAGTGTTGTAAAAGGCGACTAAGGTAAGTCGACCCGCCGTGTGGTATCCGGCTGAGTAGAATAGACCACCCTCATTGCTTACCGGGGTGTCGTAAAAGGTGACTAACGTAAGTTGACCCGCCGTGTGGTATCCGGTTGAGTGGAATAGACCCTCTCACTTACCGAGGGGTTATAAAACATAAATAAGGTAAGTTGACGTCAGGCAGGCGGCCGGTCGTAAAATACGTAGCCGAATCATATGACAACATGTTTGAACATGTTGTGGCCACTTGGCGTCGGATAAGGGCAGCAGGATGATGATAATCTATTATCTTATAAATATAAGTGCATTGACGTTTCCGTAAAAAGAGTAATATTAAAATAGGAAGATCTAATAGAGATCTTTACTATGATATTCTGAACTTAACCTTGGAGCAAGAACCTTCGTGTATTTCATAAAAAACATGTTCTTGAATATTTACAATTCATCATGCATTTAATCACTATCTTGTATACCATTACTATGTAATATATTTAAATTGCTTCTTTATCATCGTGGTGTGTGTAAGCTATATTCCTCATTGAATGAGATAGAAACTATAAATTCAAATTCAAAAGATTCTTTATTCAATTAGACTGCTTCCTGTAATTTAGAATTGTCCAATGTTTTCAAAGAAGCTACCACTGATTTAGAAGTTTACTCCTACCGAATAGGAAATTCGCCGGATACACTTAAAAAAAAGAACCCTATATTCATCATGTTGTGACTATTAACGGATTATTATCTTTTTAACGTCATATCACGACCAGATGATAAAAAAATGTTTATACCATTTTTTTATCATTTCCTGAAAATATAGCAGAATTTACGAATCAACATATGTATAAAATCCCTATTTTAATTTTTTTCATTCTATTTGTTCTCGATATTTAGTTAATGTTTCAAAACCTCTTCTGGATAGAACCGTGTTAATGTTATCTATGATCCAATATTGTTACAATAATATCATCATCATTCTCCTGCCCTTATCCCACTCACACTGTGGGGTCGGCACAACATGTTACAATCATGTTGTCACATGATTTGGCTACGTATTTTACGACCGGCCGCCTGCCTGACGTCAACTTACCTTACTTGCCTTTTACAACACCTCGGTAAGAAATGAGGGTGGTCTATCCTATTCTACCAGTTACCACACAGCACATACCTTGGTCGCCTCTTACGACACCTCGGTAAGAAAGGAGGGTGGTCTATTCTATTCTACCGGATACTACACGGCGTATTGTTATACGGCAATAATAGTATACTATTATAAAAAAAGTAACGGCCTGTTACTATGCCCACTGCTGGGCTAAAGCCTCCTCTCTCCCTTTTTGGAGAGAAGGATTGGAGCTAAGACCTACCACGCTGCTCCAATGTGGATTGGTAGGTTATACATATTCCTAGAATTCTCTAGAGATATGCAGGTTTCCTCACGATGTTTTCCTTCACCGAAAAGCGTGTGATAAATTGCAATTATCAATTAGACATGAGTTTTAATTGAAAAACTAATTGGTGCCTGCCCGGGGTTTGAACCCATGATCGTCTCTAGAGAGTCGCACGGTGTTACCGTTAGGCTATCACAGCTTACTATTATATAAATGGTTGTTAAATGTTAACAAGAAATTATATTTCAAACTTAAAATGTAACGATATATATATATAAAAGTTTTTCAGACATTTTGAATCATCAATTAATTATTTGTCACGTCGGTTCGGATCATTGCACTTAAGCTGTAGCAGAAAAAACTCGATGATTGACAAAATATATTTACTTATTCATTCTATCATTGCTGTGTAATGCATAAATTACAATTTGATCAGTTACAATTTGACAAGATCAGATAAACAGATATAAACATTCAATATATTATCACAACGCTTACTTAGCATTTACTACCATAATATTTACGTAACATTTCAAATAATAATTGATGCATTTTTTGCATATATTGTTATTCATATCAATGCTTAAATCCAGCCAAAGCACGTTAGAGTACCGTGGTGGGTTTAAAGCTTTAATACTTATTGCGAAAGTTAAGAAGACCTGTATCTAATAGTTTAGCTACAGGTGGATTGTTCCGTAGATTGAATTTGTTTTACTTATGTTTATTTTTTATTACGATTGTTTAAATTCTTTACGTCAACCGGGTGTTTATTTATCCTATTATACGTAGAGGCCATAGAGTAGCCGTCGTTACAAGAGGTTAATCTTTACCGAATGACGACGAAGTTTTATGCTATTTTTAGAGGCATGAAACGTTAGTTTCATTTCTTCTTCTCAACCGATGATTCACATTTTTAATTTACATAATTAAATTGCCGTCTTGTATTATGCTGAAAAGTATTTAAAATCCAAGAATTTTATGAATTATGAAATCTTTAATTGTGTAATATGCTTTACGTATTCCGTACTTTTAATTAAAACTTTTCTGTAGGCAAGTAGTAATGTAAATTGCGGAATTTTATTGTAGAAGCGCATACCAAGACCAATTAATGATTCTTCTTCGTCTTCGTCATCTCACACCACTCGATACAGCGGCTTTCCGCGACGTGTTAAGATCGACTGTCTACCTCTTAGTGCCTATATACTATGCCCCCCCCATCGCCACTTGGGCTTCCTACGCTACGCTAAGTTATGTCGGTAACTACGATGATAGTTCTTCTACGGATTTTCTCATTTGTAATTCGGGTACGTAGATTTACTCCGAGCACAGCTCGCTACATATAATCAGTCGCCCATTAAGTGACTCCGAGCTTTATTATGAGGCCTTTAATCAGCGACCACGTTTAGGATCCATATGTCATCACCTTGGCAACACGCACTATTCGAGGCTAACTCTCCTGCGTACGAATATTATTGTTGACCATATAACCAAAACAAGAGAAACCTATCCCACTTCTGCAATGTAAAATGAATTAAATCTACATTTACAAGAATATTACACTACCTATTGTAGGCCGTAAAAGCTCAGAAATATAAAATACATTTAAATAAATATATATTTAAATGTATAATGTTAACGCTGTATTAATATAGATTTAGTCACAGCAAATGAATAACAAGATTATTAAAATTTCAAAATTGAGCATGCAAACATATAGAATTGTAGACTTCTGCAATAATGCCTCAATTAAGCAATACCAATATCAATGTCAAATGATCTCTGGCTGTTTATTACTTTTGTAACGGCTGAACGCTAACACTGATTTTGATCGTATTTATTAAAGGTATATGGTGGACTTCGGCGTAGGACATAAATAATCTAAGTAATGTCATTATTATATGAAAACAAATTTATGTATACAAAATTGTTAAAAAAACCATGTTTGAAGATTGTGGTTTTTACAGCGCAAGTAGTAGAACAAAAATTACTGCATATAATTTATGTATTATGTCGTATGATATGATATGATTTCGTGTTGTTGTGGCGCAGATTAAAATTATTGATTTACATAGGAATTTCCTGTTCCCTTATTCCTATAATAGCCTTGATCCCAGAAAAAACTAAAATTTATTTTCTTATTAGCTATAAAATAAAAAAGGGGTACTTTTAATAGGTAGGTAACAAATTCATTTAGATACATGACATTTACCTTGAAATCTTTGAAAAGTTTCTAAAACCTAGGGCGCGGTTAGCAGAATAAAATAATATAAGCAAATAATAAAACTACATAGTACGTCGTGGTGATTAAATTCTAAGATGGCTATAACTATAAACTTTTACTCTTTTCTGATAAATATTTAACTGATTGAAATTTTTGTTCTATATAAAAGTAATTCCAAAAATAATAGCTATAATCCTTTCCCTAAATAACATTTCAAAATCAGGAAAGCAAATATTGCTTTAAAATTATTTAATGCTAATCTGCTCGAATATAAAACCTTCGGCTTAAAAGACTCATCCTCACGGTTTGAGATAACCATAACGTGTTTTCTGAAAAAAAAAAACGTAATGTGCGTCGTGAGTGACAGCGGATCATGTATATGCATAAGAATATATGCAGAGAGCGTTGTAATACTTAAGTCTTAACAGATATTTCTAGCACTGCGCTCGGCACTGACATCCCTATGATTTTAAATGGCAAAATGGTTATTTCAATTTCTGTAGAAGTTCTTTTACGACTCAAAAAATTTGTCAGGCACGAACAGTAAACCTTGGGCAAGCAATTTCGGGTTTTCTATTAAAAATTGTGCTTTATTGATATTTTCTATATGTGGGTATATTTTCTATATATACAGGGTGGTACCGACGATAATAAATGAATGCACTGATCATATGTATGTAATCGATAACTTTAGCATTACTCATCATCTTCTCAATTAAAAATTTTTCGATGAAAATAGTTATAATTTAACTGAGAACTGGCTCTGTTAGTAATAGTCAACGAACGCGGCGCACTTGTTCATGTTTTCTCTCCCTTTAGTTTGTGGATCAAGGTTATTTTTCATTTCGTTTGTCGTATTAGGGTACGGTCGTTGATCTTTACAAATTATGTTTTTTTTAATCGTTAAATAATTCCTGTGGCTAAAATACTTCGCTGAATTACCTGTTTTTATATAGCGTTCTAAGGTGTGTAGGTAACTACGGTGTGTAGGTAACTAAAATCAAAATTAATGTCGTAAAAGACAGACGAATATAATTTGCACATAGTCCCGTGTACACGTCACTCAGACCTCATACTAAGATTGATAAAGTGGACGCAATGTCTTGCGAGAGTTGGCTATTATTGGCAAATTACGACCAAGGTGTCCCACGGCCTGTAACGCCTCATTTGCATCCTTTCGCGAATATTCCGAAATATACCCGAGTTATATGTAATTAACTTTTCCGGTAACCTCTGTTAATCTGCTTGTGAAATCAAGTGCATTGACTTTAGTGGTTACAGTTGTTACGTTCATTTCTGGAGATAAATTTATTATATGGGTTTCTTTTATTCCTTTCCTATTCAAATAAAAATACAAAAGATAAAATATGACGATAAGCAAAAGTCAATCCTCTTGGGCACCTTCATCGAAAACGCTGCCCAATCCATTTATAATTATTATAATAAAACAATCTGTCGTGAAATTTCTGTTTTATAGACAACTCAATAATTAAATACTAACTACAAAAGTTATCATAGCATTATTTCTCTTTAAGCTAAGTGTAGGAAGGAAAACCGTTCTCATACTTTATATACACAGGATAAGTTACCGCATGTGTCACAAGACACCACCAACAGCAGATTACACAAGCACTACTCACATTCACTCCGACAATCTTAACTATCGTTTTCACCCTGTAACCAAAGCATCGTCAGGAGTCAAGCTCCAGGATAAAATCGCAAAGCGTTTTTGCGTGCGGTAACTGATCCAGCATGTATAAGTTATGAGAAATGTATTGCTTCCTATACTTAGTATTACATAGATTTTCTTAACAAATGCAATTTAATAATAACTTTTGTACTATGGAATTCCGCAAACTAAAGCCTACATTATGTTTTCAATAGTATTTTCTAGTTTAACTTTTCGGTTAGTTACATATATTATTGTTGTTGTTTAGACGGGCTCGGTATTATTTCTTATCAACATAAAAACTTTAATTACCTTAACAATTTTATGATTCGTCATTTAATCCCTTACACCATATAATATTAAGCTTGAGTATTATCGCTGATTAAAAACTAACGTTCGTAAATAAATTCAGGTGCGTGTCCCACTCAAGCCATAATACTGTGTACGATGTCAGAGTTAGTGCAATAATAGAATTCTATAGATCTCAAGACATGTAAATATTTCGAGTAACTGTATAAAACACTTATTTTTAACATCCGTCATACTAAACACATGAACATTTTATAAAAATAAGGTATTTATTTTTGTTAACATTTTGAGAAATATGTCCCCATATCTGTTTATCAACTTAAATTAATGCAAATGTTGAAATGTGGTCAAACTTCTCCTGAACCAGTTGGCAATAAATATTTATAAATAGTGTTAGTCCATGAGCTTGCAACAAAATTTCGCAATAGATTCAACATTACTTTTTTCAATGGTTTAAGACGTTAAACAAATAGCTTAAATTATTTGTTGCGACTTGCATAAATAATAATAGCCGCAACCTATGTGACTAATTGATATTTTTAATTTTATTTATGAAAGCTTTGATGAAGGAAAATTTAATGAGGAAACCTGCATATCTCTTGTGAATTACTGGGTAGGATATGTGTAACCAACCAATAGTAGCATTGGAGTTCTGATTGTCTGGCCTCACAGGAGGCACCCTTAGGACGACGTTCCCCGACTTAAGTAGAGCTTCTGCGCTTTACTCTGTGCATTTCGCAACCTCGGCGATGCTTCTGCGCTCGCCCGTTCCGCCCGGTGACGCTGTAAAAGCCATTAGCGCTAACAGCATACAGTCAGTTCGAAAAAAAAATGCAGTTCTGAGCTCCAGAGGAGGAATTATTTTTTTCCAAGAACGGAAAGGGGGGTCCATGCCCAGCTGTGGGATTGTTTGAGCCCGTTATTGCGCATATTCCAAGATTTTGCCACCTCGCACATTAATATTATGACGTGAATGAAGAAGTGATAAGGTGCAGTGTTTACCATCACCCCGATACTGCAAATAGAGGTCACTGAGAGCTAATAGGAGATTAATTTGTCGACCCATTTATATATATTAATGACATGAATACAATAATTAATGATTATTTTGAATTTGATTTGCCTCATTAGAGTATCGCATTAGATTGGTCTGAATACTTTTATGTGGCTTATATATGGTATTGTAGATTTTAATTGTGCTAGTTTATATTAAGTAAGAAGTAGATGCTTTTTAAACATTTATTTGGGTTGCCAGCTCTTAGGCTAAACATTAGATTGGTCTGCATAAATTACTGAATGAAATGAATAAAATTCTAGCTTTTTATTCAAATAACGCTTGAATTTTATTACAAAATAAAACACATATGACTAATAAACTTATCAACGGAGAGGGTACGAAGAATCTTAGAATAAATTTTAAAGTTTCCTTTAAGTCAAGTTTTAATAAAGGTATATTATGTTGTATAATTTTTTCTTTATATTTATATTTATAGCACTTACTATTTATGCCCAAATTTACTCATATATGCACACAAATAAATCCACATAAGAATTTATGTATATTTTAGAACAGGTAATATGTGAGTGTTATATCTAGTATATACTCGAGATACCCGCGACTGCTTTCGCTTAACAACTAAAGGGTTTAAGTGACTTCAATAATGTAATTTGTTTCTGGCCTGTTACCGAAAGAAAAACGGGATATCTTTTAATCCTATACGTTACCCCGGTGTATAAGCTTTATTTCCACGAATTCATTATTGGTCTAGCGGATTAGCCTTGTAAGCGTCACAGGCAGACTTTTGCTTATGTTATGTTTGTTAATAATTTAGTATAGATATGTGATACAACTTATCATATATATTTTTATAGATTAGATACATTGAATCGGTGCGAGCGAACACGTCCACGTCATAAGCTCATACTGAAATATGTTAAACCGTCGGAAAAACATTATTTACCGTATGTTTTTTTTTAATCTCTATATTGTAACGCCGGGATAATATAATATAATATATAGGACAATTACATACACGTCTGTCCGTCCCGAAAGTAAACTAACTTAATACTTGTGTTATTTCTTAGAAATAATTTATATAGCAAAACAACGTTTGCCGGGTCAGCTGGTAGTAGAAGTATACTTTTATAATTTTAAATACGTAATTAAATATTAATTACCCAGACTCGAAAAACCAACAAAAATTGTTGTTAGAAAATGTTGACCCTCGGCGGGAGTCGAACTCGCAAAGTTAAAGGCAAGGCCAGTGCAAACTGCGCCAACGGGTCAATCGATGTTTGCATGGGCAGAGACGGCAAAGACGCAAATAAAGGATAAGACCTTTTAAAATTGACAACTCCTTGAGTTTCATCTCAATAAGATTCTATAAAATTAGGAACGCGCGTAAAATGCGTGGGTTCTTCCCTTTGGTTTAACCCATAAATAAGACAAGCACTATAACAGAACTATCTTGCTATAATCCGCACGGGTTAAGCGAATGCATGCAAAGCTAATGTGTATGAAGCAGGCAAAATTTATGCACCTTATACATGCAGGACAAGTCACCACACGCACCCCAAGGCGCCTCCACCAGCAACAATGCACACAAGCAGCACACATAACCACCACCACAATCTCGACGATCGTATCGCTCCGAAACCGAAGCATCATCAGGAGGGTAGGCTCCACGACAAAATCGCAATGCCAGCAATATAGCAAGGTAGTTCTGTTATAGTGCTTGTAATATGGGATTCTGCAAAGTAACGCCTGCTTCTATAAACCATAAATAAGACTTAGTAGGGTTGGCCGCTACCTAGATGGTAAAAAAGAGCTAAGTTGGGAGCGAAACACTTTTATAATGATACTAGCTTTTAAACGCAACTTAGTTCGCGTGGACTGCAGTCTTATAAATAATAAGACTGCAGTAAACGTAACACATATTAATTATGGTTAAAGTGGGTTAACCTTAAAATCTAGACGTATGCTGTCGCGGACTTTTAATAACAACTTTTAGAGGGAACAATTTTGTGATACATGATTTTTGAATAACTCACCGTTTACTTAGCGCACGCAAGGAAAGCTTTAAATTTTGCCGTTTTCGCAATATTTTTTTAATGCTGCTCCTCTCCTATTCATCTTAGCGTGATAGTATTATAGCCTATTATAGCCTTCCTCGACAAATGGAATATCTTACACTTAAAAGAATTTTTCAAATCGGGCCAGTAGTCTCTGAGATTAGCGCGTTCAAACAATCAATCAAACAAACAAACAAACTCTTCACCTTTATATATTAGTATAGATGGAATTATTTTGATACGGAAATATATAAGATGATGAAGTCGAGTCTACGAGTGGATACAGTTTTTGCGTGGTCATCCGAGCACTTTTTGCACTTTCAAATTAAATTCCATAACACTGGCGGCCGACTGACTTAATTTTGTATAATAATTACATTTATTTGCATTTATGTAATGTAACCACGTATTACATAAGTTTTTTTAATGTATGTTTACGTTCATTATGTTTATGTAACATAAGTAGGTACGTATAGTTATGACTGTCCTCAATTTTTCGTCTCCCTTGGGCTGCTAGATAAGCGAACTATAGCCTACTTTAGCCCACTTATATTAGCCCACTTTATTTCATATTGTATTGAATTGACACTGCTCCTAAGCGTCCTTAAATGGTGGAGCTTAGAAGTGTTGTTAAGTTGTAAGCAGAAGCTCCTATTATATACTAATATAACAATGCTCTACTGACTGCTTTGCTCTCAGAGTCGGACTTTTTAGTATGTATATTTGTGCATAGAGTAGCTGCCATTTTGCAGCTTAAACGCTAGGTTGCGAGGGAATGGAATATACTAAAATTTAGTGCAAAAGACGGGCACTACACATTAAAACAGTATAGACTGTGCTGCATATGCCCCCTCCCACTCTTTGTGACACAAAACAATAAATTAAAACCATACAAATTCAAATTTAAATTAAATACGTTTTGATATAATTTATAGAATTAGGCGTTACTTTGCGGAGATTCATAATACAAAAGTAATAATAAAATTGTTTTGCTATAATTATAATATATATATTATAAATAATAATAATTTTATTATTACTTTTACATTTTGATATATTATTTATTTAAGTAAACTTGTAAACAAATGCTTATGAATCGTCAACTCTACTGCTGGTTCCAGGCAGCAAGAAACTCAGCGGTTGCTCTTTTAAAGTATAACTCTTATCACTATTTACATTTAGTCATTCCTGGCTTGTACATGGTCGAAGAGTAGCTATATCCATGTATTCTTATCATCTAAGTAATCGTCAATAGTATAGTAGCCTTTTTGAAATAGAGATTGTGAACTGCTGTAATGGCAAAGCTAAAATTAATTGCCGATCCGCCATTAATATTCGCCTATTCACAGTAACAAAATTCACATACACAGGGTTGCTCAACATTTTGAATCATTTGCTCCTCATATTGATAATTTTTCCTATAATGCCTTATCATGCCTGCCTGAGATTTGTCCCGTAAATTCTTCGTAAAGTACTGTTAACTTAACAAAATATAAAAAAAACTTGTGAAATTGTAATATATATATACCTCAAATTTATGTAAATAATGCCCATATATATTTTATTCTTTTATTTTAAATTTACATTACATACTTGCAATGTAGGCAAATATTAATTACTATTCTAATCGCAGTGTAACGGGATGCATCGTTCGTTTGCTGAGGGATGAAAAAGTAAAAAGCCGCTTAACCTTCTCTACTTTACTCTAGTAGCAGACTACGTATATCTTACAAATTTTCTAAATGACTTTTTCACAATGTTTTTATGTTATGCACCGTATAACCTTAATGAATTCTAAAAATACATTTGTTGCGCGTGTAGATATGAATTGCCAATTATGAGTTATGTTAGCGCAGGAAACGATCAATTATTTCGTTTCGAACTCTCGAGTCGAACATGCAACGGGTGTCTTTTGAACCGAAACTAATCAAACAGGTCTTTTATTCTTTTTATGTATTTAAAAAATAAAAGCTAATGATAAGCCGTATATAAGTATTCTAACAAGACACTAAGTCTACACGTGACCGATATGCGAAGTTCTTTATTAAATTTTAGCCCGTACCTCTCATCCGTACCTCGAGTTCATAATTGAGGGTGGTTTAACACTAAAGTCGACGAGTACGAAGTTGCGGTTGGATCTACTTTTATGAACCATTGTATACTTTGTCCTAGTTCATGTGAAAAATTCTGCATAAAATAGGTGGGATAGTAAGGAAAAACATATCAGTGTTGATTATTCCCAGAGAAGTGGGGAAGTGGTGGGCGTATCCCACACATGAAGCCACCAACCAAACCTGAGTTCAGTTTGGTCGCATGTATGGCGCTTCTCAACAGTGCACAAAATTAAGTCACCCAGATATGTGCTAAAAATAGGAAATAAAAATACGCGCAAGGCCCAGGCTGTGAATCGCTATCAAAAAAATATAAGCGTCCGTATTACTTATAGCTACCTAGCTATAAGTAATATGAACGCTTAACCATAGCATTATCACAAGATTGAACGAGTTAGAATAAGAAGAAATTCAACGCCTAGAAATAATAAAAATGTTTCAAAACCAATTCCAACTCAATTATAGTTTAATATGCTACAAAAATTGTTCTATTACTTTGACATTCGAATCTTAACCTCTAAGTATTTGCAAAGTAACCAATAAAAAGTGGTAAAATCTCATTGTATCCAAATCATGTTGCGCCGTCTACGTTCACTGCCCAGTGCTAGGGATATCGGGAAAGTGTCATCCGTATATGACACAGATGACGCCTATGACGCCGCGCAGTATTTTATAGATGATGTCAGAGACCCTTGGAAGGAAGGTGGGTATGATTTTGTTTCATTCTTTTAATGATAATTTCTATAATTTACAGCGAGCTTTGTACTCTTTTTTAATAGCATGTTTTGACATGTACAAAACTAACCTAGTTATAACTACCATACAGTTTTACATATAGTCAGAATGATGCATAGTATGTCCACCAGATGTACTGGAAAGAGAACGAGCTTCGCAGCACGCCCAATTAAGAGAGCTAGTGGTAAGAGGCGATGCGGCTGGTCTGAAGGGCAGACTAGAGTCCCTTGGATCGGCTGCTGGGATCGTCGCCAATCTAACCCCCGGAGGAGCCAACACTTTGTTATACGTGTAAGTGCTCTGAGTGATTATAACTTCATGTGATCCATTCGTGTATAGGTCATTTATAATGATGAGTAGAATTTTAATTCTAATGACTTACACCGAAATCGCGTTTTATGAGGAATCTCAGAAGCTTTTTTGATATCATGCGAGAAATGTGCACAGTAGAACGCAGAACATCTATAAGTTTCTGGGAGGTTAGTCCTAAGAGTCTTGTGGATCTGGACCTTGGCCAACTCTTTTGATAAATAAATAATAAACAATTTGTGCAAAATTAATAGTTAAAAATAATAAAATTAATATCATAAAAAAAAAATTAGTTAAAGTTAATAGATAAAAATAATTAAAAAAAATATATAAATTAGTTAATTAAATTTATATCATGACAGAAACTCTTAATGTGTATCTTATTTTCAACTAAACTTTGTTCTAAATATCTTGGCGGGTATAGTTAAATATTCTAACCCTCCTGAAGTACTAGGAACAATCCCTTTGTAGTTATGATTGATAATGTTGATAATGATAGTCTTTTTAATCTATTTATCTCACTTATCCTCAGAGCGTCAGAGTTAGGCGCCACTGCTGCGGCTGCAGGGTTGGTGGAAGCAGGCGCGGACGGCCGGGCTCATCCCGTGACACGCTACGGTCCTCTATATATCGCCTGCTATCACGGTCATTTAGACATCGTGCAGTTGCTTCTCCAGCACTTTCCAGAAGCTGTACAAGTTAGTTCTGTCAGATACAGATATTCAGAATAAGTTTGCTGTCTAAACCAACTGTGATAGATGTGCGACTCTCTCCAGATTGCCACAGATTCAAACTCCGGGCCGGTACAGAGTTTCTCTGTTATAACTTATGTAGATAATTGATAGTTACAATTTATCATGCTCTTTTCAGTAAAGAAAAACATCATGTGGAAACCTGCTTATATCTAAGGTCCAACCGCACAATTTAAGAAGACAAGAGAAGGTCTATGCTCAGCTGTAGAATACCAACCTTTTTTAGTTTTTACAAACTAAATGGCATATTTATTTTAACAATTTATATGTATAAGAAGTCATGATAAAACTATACCTAAACATAAAATAAAATCGTTAAGATGTTAAATCTGTTGGTCTAATAATTTTTAATATAAAATGCTGTTTTCACTATATGATTAATGGCCTATAAAAACGTTTAAAAATATCCTATCCTGTGCCAATATATTTTAATCCATTCCATTGTTATCGAGTTTACTCTGATCATTACATCTTTTTAGCATAATACTGAGGTGCACGGCCTCTTTAAAATAAATAAATATATGGGATACTTACACTCACGGTCGTCCGTCCTCAAAGGAAGTAACTTAATACTTGTGTTATGGGTGACGGTCAACTGGTAGATATACTACATATATAATTTTAAATACATACTTAAATAAAAAATATACACTCAGGCTCGAAGAACCAACAATTTTTTTGTAGAAAATGTTGGCCCTCGGCGGAAATCAACCCGCGACCCGCGGAGCTGAAGGTAGGGTCAATACACAATTACACACACAATTGTGCTCGTTTTTTAATTTATATATTTATTATCCTATAAATGTAAAGATTTTTCATTCCAAGTAAATTAATAAATGCTTACTTACTGTGAAATGAATGCTCTAATATTGTATTTTCTCCAACAGCAAGAGACAGTGGAGAAATGGCTGCCTCTCCACGCAGCCTGTATTGGCGGACATCCAGCAGTCGTCACGCTTCTGTTGGACTATCCCTACCCGGAACATCTACTCAGCACCTACACGTGAATGATAATACAATATTTTTTAACTCTATCCGATCGTGTGCTTGAGAAATGTTTTGAAAAAGGGTATAGCAAGACATAGTTTTAGCCTACTTGTGCTAAATTATCAAACTATAAAACTCAACATTCAATATTACTGAGTTGTTTTGCAACATGATCGAAAAGCTCTTGCTTTCAGCAATTTTAGCAATTTTATCGACAATTAAATTGATATTTTAAAGCACCTGTATTTGAATAAAGTAAATGTTGAGAATTATTTGTCCACTATCCGAACAAAAATCTTATAATCTTTCGATATCGCTGTTGCATCGAACCTAGAGTATCATTATTGAAAATTCTTTATCAAGACTTTATCTCTGTATAAGGTTTTGAAAGTTGAAGACGACTCATTCAGCTGTCAATCTAGTATTTGTTGTTGTTGTTGGTTGTTTGTTAGTTTGTTGTAATTTAGTCGTTTGATTTATCGAGTCACAGCCTATCTGCCAGTTCGTGCATTTCAAACCTCAAATAAGTCTTTATTCAAATTGGCCTTTACAAGAATTTTTGAATCTTCTTTCTCTTACCCTTATCCCACTCTAAGTGGGGTCGGCACAACCTGTTTTTCTCTTCCATTCTTTTCTATCATTCGTAAACTCTGGCGCTTTTCCTTTTATATGCATCTCATACTTCACACAATCCAACCATCTCTTTTTAGGCCTCCCTCTGGTCACATATTTATCCACATTCATACTTTAATCGTCAAATTAAAATTAAAATGAACCTTCGACTGGTTCGGAAAGGTTCTCTAACCGAGTAGAACCAGCAAGAAACTCGGCGGTCACTCTTTTCAAAATAAATATTAAATATTACAATATTGAATACAATATACAATATAGCTTAGCCTTATATACCTATACCTTTCTTAGTGTGATCGGGCACCTTTGCCTACCAGAGTAGATATTAACAGACTGTTTTTTGTACTCTATTGGCAGAGACGTAACTGGCAAGTGGCAATATCGGTTCGCGTTCGACGTGAATGCCCGCGACGCTAGCGGGCAGACCGCACTGTACGTGGCGTGTACACTCGGAAATGCAGCAGTTGTCGACGCGTTGCTATCGCACTCGGTGCCGGTTCATCAGGCAAATGTTGAAGAACAAAACACACCTTCGGCTCAAGTCGTGTCCCCTCAGCGCGCTGGAATCTCGCTTGGGATTCATGCAATCGTCAGCAAGCTTACTGGAGCAAAACCTGTTAGTACCATCTTCAGATTTGGACATTTCACCTTTTTTAAATGATTACTTGTGTTTAGCTTCCAGACGTTGCATTGTGATTTTTTTAAAGTTTTGTAACAGACTGTTAATAGTCCACTGCTAGGGGAGAGTCTTTCATGAATTGAAAAGAGATATATAAAGTTTAGATCCAGTACATAGGGCCGTCTTGTAGAAATAGGTTTTTAACGGGCCTGGCTATGTGTGTCTCGAATCCCTGCTTAATTCGTAAAATCTTACTAAGCCTAACCGGTAATCGAATACGACTATTAATCTGTAGATAGAAATGGAGTCAAAGCTTGATGCTATATCAATACTTGTATAGATCAATAGGTAAATGTAGTTCTTGCTTTCACATTTACCCCATTTCACATTTAGGGTCACGGCGTCACTTGATAAAAAATGTTGAGATATTAGCACAAAAGCTCTACAATCGTAAAAGAATTGCGTTCAAAAGCTTACTGTGAGAGACTTTGGCTAAAACTAGTTTATGGACGATTGTAGTGCGTTGAATCAGCTACAGACTGTTAAGTTACAGGCGGTACCGGAGTCGTCGGTGCAACGCGTGCGTGCAGTGCGGGTTGAGGCGGCGCGCGGCGCTGATAGCTGCGTGGCGTGCGCGGCGCGCCTCAACCACGTGCGGGTCCTGAAGAGGCTACTTGCAGCGGGAGCCCGTGCTGATGGCAGTGCCTCTCCCCCTCATCAGGTTGGAACAAATCTATAACCTTTATTTAAACTAGCAAAAGCTTTGAGTTCACTTTAAATTTGAAATGTATAGGTTTAGCTTTGATTAAAACTTGATTTTTTCATTGAGTTGAGGTTCTTAACTTATTTTTATTTTTCTATTTTAACTTTATCGCCTAGTTCCCCATAGACGTTGTTCGCTCTTGGTTACCATGGAGAAATAGTTTTTGTGAAGTAAAATTTAATAAAAAATATTAATATGAGTATTTAATAGCAGGATACGGGAGGATCTGAAAGCAGCCGCGACCTCCGTCGCAGATCGCGCAGCGCGTCTGTCTCCCGTAGCCGTGCGTCTGCTTCGCCATCTCCCGCCAGACCCAACTACACCGATGAACGTGAGTAAGGCACAAGATCAGAAAATTAAATCTCACAACACAGCTAGGCTTTAACTCAAAATAAATTCTATTCATATTTTTAAATTGTTCCAGGTGAGGGCCCTTGGACCGCGTTGGCCATAGCGGCCCGGGCCAAGAACGTTCAGGTAGTCGAGATACTGCTTGCGGCCGGCGCTAGCGACCCCGGCGGCAGAGCACTCAGGGAGTGCGCGAGGCACGGGCTCGCTGACTTATTGGCAGCTCTTCTAGCCACTAAGGTAAGACCAACATTCTAAATCGACTTTTAAATGTGTCAACAATCCACTGTTTGATATATAATTCTAAAGATATCCATCTTTATTATTATTATATTCCTATGGATAATGTTTTAAAAATAGTGCGCTATCGGTATGACGTTAGTTCGTGATTGCTGTCTCAAACATTCCCCTCACGCCATGCTATATGTACAGTTAATATAGGATGAATTTTTTAATCTACAGGCATACCCTGATCCGGATTACAAAATCAACAAGTCCGTGGTATCGGCGGCGGTGTTGAGCGCACGGGATGCCGATCCGGCTCTCTCGTACAGCGCCCGCTGCCCGACCACCCCTGTCATGATCAACTGGCGAGAGTTACGTTGTCAGCTAACACAGATCAAGTAAGTATTTTTAAAACAACCATTGGAGAGAAACTCGGGTTGAATAAAATGATTGAAATTGAAAGATTATAATATATTTATCAGTTATTCTTGTTCTTCTCCTCAACCGATAGATGTCTTAAGTGGGCAATGGAAAGAGATAGTTCACTATGTATCGACATGATTAATTCAGAAATGATTGGATTCATAGAAGAATCAAACCACTGAATAGTTTCGCGGGGCGTGGAGCTATTCGAATGGTTGCAGATATCAAAAGCGTTAATTAGACAGATAGACAAACCGATGGACCTTAAAATACCAAGTGTTAGAGTACTGCCGCTTATTAATTAAAGTGGTCCAAGACTTATTAGTCGCGGATGTCACTCGAAGAAACATACATCCAGCAATTGATCATTCTGTGACGACGTTCATTACGGCGTGGTTATCATAGGCTTTATACTAGAGTAGGCTATCCAGCCTTAAATGTGTCCAACGAATCAAAAGAGAAAGCTACCTATCTGTATCTTTTTATATGTTTCTAGCTGACCGGGCCAACGTTGTATAAAAAAAATTGTCCAAAAGGCAAAATAAAAATTAGGGGTATGAAAAATAGATAGTAGCCGATTCTCAGACCTACTTAATATGCATAGAAAATTTCATAAAAATCAGTCAAGCCGTTTCGGAGGAGTAAGGTAACTAACATTGTGAAACGAAAATTTTATATATAAGATTAAACAAAAATATGAATGACTTTTTACCCCCCCCCCACTCCTACTATTTGTTGGACGCATGTTACTATGGATATTAACTTTATGACTGTTATACGCATATATGATATGAAAATCATAATTCAACATTCTCAATATGATTATAATGTATTTTTTAATGGTATTTTATGGTTCATATATTTGATATAACTATTCCATGCTAGGATGAGTTGGATCCGTGTAGCAGCGCTGCGCGTGAATCCACGTGTCTGTGCGCCTTCAAGTACGATCCATGCGTTAACGCGGTTGGAGCTCACTAACAACGAACTACGTGTGCTTCCTCGGGAGCTCTTCTCTATGCTGAGTTTGAGGTAAGATATTTATTTTATATCCTTGAAAACATTACATTCTATAAGAAGTGAGAAAATCGAATAATTCAATAATTTAGTAGAACAAAACTATTATGGCGATGACAATATTTATCGAAAGAAAGAAAGAAACTTTATTTGTAACCTAGCACTACTCTACAGAACTTATTAAACTATTATGTTATATTTATTACATTTTAAATTAAATGAGCAGTAGTTTTATAATACAAAAGAATAGATAGATGTTAATTCGAAGGTGTTGAGATGTTGACTTTGCACTACGATCTATACAGGGTTGATTTTCCATTTAATGGCGTCACAAAGCTCCCGAGTTACCAGTCCCATATATTCAATACATCGGTTATTCGCCCTAGGTAGCACATATTACCAATTTTTGTGACCAGTTGACGTATATCAATGTCTAATTTATAGAATTAGGCGTTACTTTGCGGAAATCCATAATACAAAAGTAATAATAAAATTATTTTGCTATAATCCGCGATAAAATGAATAGAAAAAATATTAAGTGCTAAATATAAAGTAATTAGTATTAGGCTTTCTCTACTAGCCTATTTTTAATAGTGTTTTTAAACTGCTCTAATGGCAACATTTAAATTTTACAACAACTATTCTACTAGTTGTTACAATATTTATACATTCATTACCAGATATTTAAATGCTGCTCAAAACAAGCTGGAGCGGCTTCCCACTGCCGGCGATCCCTTTGAAGAAGAAATAGACAGTAGGCAGCGTAAAAATAAGAAGCCGGTGAAAAGAAGCGCAGATGTTTACACGGCACCAGTTTTACAAGAACTGTATTTGCAGGTATAGATTATGCTACAGACACGTTTCATTTTCATTATTTTATCCCTCTTTTCTTTATTATTTCATTTTTAGGTAAAAAGTAAACTATCTATTTGACTTTACTTGTAATCTGTTGAGCTGTTTACAAATTAGTTTATATAAATGCAACAGTACTTCCCATATAAAAAACAATCGTTATATTAATTCTAATGTTCGAAACTGTGAATGTCCTCTCCCAGTTCGGATAGAGGAAAGGTCGGACGGACTGAAAGCGAGACATTGACATTTATCGAATTCGTATTGACGTTTCTCCAGTGTACAAGATTTCACTGTGTTAAATTTAATCAAAATTTATCCAGCGGATTAGCCGTGAAAGCATGACAGACATACAGACTTTCGTATTTATATTATTAGTATGGATTCGTTTCTAAGAATTATTGTTCAAAAGTTTCAATTTTTTTTACATCCAGCTTCGTTTATATTTGGTTTGTTTTGTTTTGGAGTCGAACATTCAGTAGACATTTTTTTATAGGACAATCGCCTGGAAGAGCTCCCACCTGAGCTGTTCTCTCTTCCCTCACTGACCAGTCTCGACGTTTCCAATAATAAACTGCGTGCGTTGCCGCCGCAGATGTGGCAGTCACCCGCTCTAAGGGACCTAAATGCAGCGTTGAATCATCTGAAGGACTTGCCGACAGGAGATGAGGTCAGTAGTGTTTCTATATTTTATCAATATTACCAATGTTCGTCAATATGGCAACAATTTGGCAACCTTTAGATGTTTACTCCGAGAATCGATAATTAGTTGATTTATGTTTTTAGCTTAAGTATTGCCTCTTCCCGACTTTGTTCTTCGTATTTCTTTTATATTTCATTTAATTGAAAAAAAATAAAAAAAATAATTTGTAAAATTGTAAAGCACGTATAGCACCATAAGTATGCATGTTGTGTACACCTATAAGTAAGGATGTACTTGTAGCAGGATACAATATTGTTTATATTTAAGTTTACTCTAAGTGCATTCTTGTTGGTGTTCCAATAAATAAATAAATAAATAAATAAATAAATAAATAAATAAACAAACAAACAAACAAACAAACAAACAAACAAACAAACAAACAAACAAACAAACAAACAAGCGAGCGAGCGAGCAAGCAAGCAAGCAAGCAAGCAAGCAAGCAAGCATACCAACGAACAAACGAACAAACGAACAAACGAACAAACGAACAAACGAACAAACGAACAAACGAACAAACGAACAAACAAACAAACAAAAATATTAAAACAAACGAACGAACGAACGAACGAACGAACGAACAAACGAACGAACGAACGAACGAACGAACGAACGAAAGAACGAACAAACAAACAAACAAATAAATAAAAAAAATGTATTTTTAATGTTAAACTATTCATATATAATACCGTACATACATAATTGACTAAACTAGATTCAAGTATCACTGAATGAGTCCGGTAAAAAACTTTACCAGAAAAAGACTGTGCTCATTTGTATAAATAAGGATGAAAGAAGTATATCGAGGAAGAATATTAATATTAAAATAAATAAATAAATGATATAATATCGTGTGAAATACTCAGATCTAAAAATATTAACTTACATAATAATATGACGTTGATATTCAAATCAAATCAAATCACATAATCTTTATTCAAGTAAGCTCTTTCGAGCACTTTTGAATCATGAAGGATCAATATGATTAATGAAGCTACAACTGGTTCGTTATGTTGTTTTTACCGGGAAGAACCAACAAGAAACTCTGCAGTCAATCTTTTCAATATTTTACATAATTAAACCGCAGTCCTGTGTGAAGCTGAAAGGATTTTCAAATCCAGGCCTTTTTATCATCTAAATAATCTTCATTTTTGTAATATGCTTTACGTATAACCATATTGATATTACGATAAAAACGAGTAATACATTCAACATTTAGCATTACATATATTTTCTATTTGCTTTATCGCGGATTATAGCAATACAATATTATCATTACTGTTGTATTTTGGCTCTTCGTAAATTAATTATCAGGGTGTGACGGAGGGTCAGCTGGCATCTTCCCCATCAGAATCATCTCCGTCGAACGCTTCGCCTTCGATCAACACACCGCCTTTCGCCTTTGACCAGTCTGTGAGTACATGAGATTGTTTTTTTTTATTAAGAATTATAAATATTTAAACGAAATTAGGCGTTTTATATTATATTATATATCATAAAGTTGCTCCCATTATAGAAAAGACGAGAGGTGCAAGATTGGGATGGATTGGACATATAATGAGGAGAGATGAAAATCATGTGACCAAACGAGCGTTGAGTATGAATGTGGATGGATATGTGACTAGAAGGAGCCCTAAAAAAAATGGTTGTATTGTGTGAAGTATGACATGCGTATAAAAGGAGTAGCGCCAGAGTTGATGAATGATAGAAGAGAATAGAAAAACATGTTGTGCCGACCCCACTTAAAGTTATTATATTATATATATCATGAAAGAAGATTATATTATATATCATAATTAAAATAGAATATTATTGCAACGGCCCATGTAAGCAAGATTACTGGTAAAACTGGAAAATAAAATAAAATGTATTTCGAATTTTTTTATTTTTAGAGTTATCTTAAAAAATATTGTTATTTTTTTAACGGTACACAGAAGTCAGCATCTCGAAGTCCCTCTATCGAAGCAAGCGAGTCATCACCGGATGATGATGATGTTCCTGTCCTAGGCAACAGGGCCGGCAATGCTGTGTAAGTTGTTCCTAATAATTGGCAGTATATTTTTACTGTTAATATTTTGGTGGAATTTTAGCGACATCTAATGTGAATGAAATGATTTTTACTACAGCGTATAGATCTGCGACATTGTAAAATTTTAACAGTTGTTTAATTGTGTTTAACAATTGGTTTCGTTATTTTTTCCATACCTGTAGGTATAGAAAACTTAAGTTTCCTTGATGCACTGAACTTCCAGAGAAAATATATTACCCTAAGCACAAGAAGTAAAAAAAAGACTATGTACTGCATATTGTGCTAACATTCAAATAGTTTCCAAATACCCAAAGACATCGGGTCTTAGAGAGCAATGAGACTATTTTCAATTTTTAAAGGTCTTTGACTTGTTTTTCAGCTGGTCGGAAGCCCGCCGTGCTCATGCTTGGCGCGGTGCCCGCGCTCCGTCCCCAGTCGGCTCGGTGGGCAACGCTGCGAGCGGCAGCAGCTGCCTGACATCGCTTAACCTCGCTCATAATCAGTTCTCGTGCGTCCCTCCGCCACTAGCCTGTCGGGCACCAGCCCTGACTAGACTTAACATGGCGTATAATAATCTTAGGTAATAATAATAATCTTAGGGAATCAAACTTGGGTCTGTTACACACTGTGTTTTCAATACTATTCAAATATTTATTAATTTAATTAGTCAATGACAATAGTTAGGTAGTTGGTAAAAAGAAACAACAAAAATGAAAAATTGTTGTAATTACTCAAACAAATACTCAAAAAACAAATACTTATTCATCGTCACTCACCAGTTGAATGTTTTGATATACATGTTTTGTTATTGTTTGCAGATCGATGTCATTTGTGACATCATATCCGACCAGCCTCCGACAGCTGGACTTGAGCCACAATGAGATCACCTGTTGGCCAAGTCTACCGCAGGTTAATTTAATTATGGCGTTAAACCCATCCAAAAACCCTGGCACATATTGTCTTTAGTTAAAGTTCTGCACTTATCATAGTCCTTAAATATATGTAATGTTAATTAAATACGTTCAATAAAAAAATAGAATAAAAAACTCTGTTAATAAAAAAAAATCTAACGTCAAACGCTTTTTATTGCTGATGAACGTGATCTAAGCAATGCCTTAGACGCCTTATGTAGCGATAAAATATTTATCGTGTGTGTGTGTCTATCTCTGTGTGTTTTTTATGCGGTGTTTTTACATAAAACTAGCATCTATATGTAATATGGGTTTTTATATATTGCTTAATTTCATTAAATTCTTTTGAAACACTGTGGTACACTTTCCTACTACTTATTTTATTAAACAGCTCAAGAACGCTCAAGAATGCCTGGGAGAAATCACTGGTTAACGATGAACCAATAATTGTTCACATTTATTAATGCCTGTATTTCTGTATTTTGTATGCTCTGTATAAGCTATAAACAGTCTTGTATTCTTTCAACTATTCTATAAACTAAAACTGTGCTATATTTTATACTCCCACATTGTAATTTACCTGAAACAGGTGGAAAATTTCGGTTCTATCGAAGGCGATCCCCTAGCCTGCTTTTGTCCCAATAAGTGCGCGCGCACTCGACCGCGCTCTAGCGGCTCTGTACGCTCTCAGTTGTTGAGTGCAGCGTGCCCCGCCCGAAGACATCTAAGGCTTGAGGGTCTCCGTACTTTGGTGAGCCACTTTCGCATGTAGGTGTTCAAGCATATTTTGTATTACAAAAGTAACGATATGGATGACCGAGCTTAGCTGAGTTTGTTTTTTCAGTAATAGTTTCTCACAAAAGATAGAACTTGAATTCTCTTATTTAAAGGCTTAAAATAATTAGGCTCGAGACATCTGGTGTTGATCTGGGATTTTTTTGGATACAAATATATATTATATACAAATTGTATAGTAGATTTTGTATATTTTATGTTGATATATTTTTGTTTTTAGATCTTAGCTAACAACATGCTAACGCGAATTCAGCTTACAACTGATGATGATGGACTCGTACCTGCCGCTGAACCCTCAAATGGAGACGAGAATGATGATGAATGGGTAAGATATCATATCTCTGATGACTTTCATTACTAGGCATTTTGAGGAGAACCCTGTTTGTTTAAAGCTAATTAACTAAAGTCCCTAACATTTTACGGTTTTTTTTGGGTTTCAAATTAATATTAACATATTCTTTATGTAGAAGTGTTTCAAGTACTTTATGTCAAAATGAAAATCTGTGCTTATCTAATTTATAGAAATAGCAAATCATTTTAAAATATTTTCTAAATTGTGTAAATGCAAATCTAGATCTATCAAGTCTACTTCTATTTATTTCATTTTTTTCTCAAAGTCTCATACGTATACTGTTCACAGAGCAGCCGCGGGTCGCTGAAAGCCCGGCTGCTGTTCCCGCTGCTTTCTATGTTGGATGTGTCCAGCAATCTGCTGCGAACAGTACCACCTGCCCTACACCTCCTCGCAAACCTGTCCGTACTCAATCTCAGTGGAAACAAAGGTAATTGCTTTCTTAATTATTGGTTAGGTAGCTGTATATCATATACACAAGAATATTGTGATATACTACCACACTACAATTTTTTTGCTTTTATCCGCCTGCCTCACGTCAACTTACCTTAGTTGCCTTTTACGACACCTCGGTAAGAAATGAAGGTGGTATATTCTACTCAGCCGGATACCACCCAGCGAAATGCAAGCAAGCAAGTAAAGATTCAAAAACTGAAAAATTTTTTTTCTTAAATATCCCAAAAGACACATTTTGTATGCTAAATTTGGAGACCATATTTTATAGAATTAGTTGCGCTTATCTGATGAGTAATGCTGCTACTAGTACTTGGCACAAAATTATCAATATTTTTAACTTTATCAACGGTTAAATGTGTAAAATTGCTCGCCTATAAAATTCTCGTTGTTCGCGTTGGCGATGTCTGGATTCACTACAATGAAATCGATGTAACGATAATTAGGATAAGTGCCTAAAAAATTCTTCTGAATACGTATTTTAGTAGGTCAATACATATTATTGACAAATAAATAAATAAATGAAATCCAGATATAACGGACCTCCCCCCACAAATGGGTTTGCTCACTCGCCTCTGGAACCTCAATACGGTTGGATGTTCTCTCCAAGAGCCACTGCGGTCGGTGGTGCGTAGTGGACGATGTCGCAGCGTTGACGTTGTGGGCTATCTCCGCTCGGTACTGCAGGAAGCTAAGCCATATGCCCGAATGAAGCTGATGGTTGTGGGAGTTCAGGTAAGTGTATTTCACATGCTACTTGACAGAACTAAGGTTACATTGCTTGCTTGTGTGAAGTGAGCAAAATGTTCTACCATTTTTGAGTAAAAAACGAATGCTTGAATTCTATAAAATAGCTAGTTGTGACTAGTAAATGTGACTATATATGAGACGGTTTTACAGGGCATCGGTAAAACAAGTCTGTTGGACTGCCTCAGACAGGAGTCTGCGATACATCATCGGAGGAAACCAACTGAGGTATAATACCAAAATAAAAATTGAATATTTTATGAGCAAGGCAAATATTCGTAGGATTCTTTTGGTTTTAAAATCGTTACTGGCTAACATTTAAAACATAAAAATGATGATACCCATTTCGATTGAATTTAGAGGTAACCTGCAACACTTAATGGGTTATTAGACTATATCAACAAGACACGATTTGTTGTCAAAAGCTTTGAGAACTGGATATTTAAGGGATTTTTTTCGCAATTGTATTGAAATTTGTGCTTTGCCACTTATTGATCTGTAAGTAATAAGAGTTATTCTGCGGATCTCAGAATCATAAATCATTATTATTTGAATATGTTGAAATCTTCTAAAGCATTCTCCATAATCTGAAGGATTCCGTTACTTTATTATGAAGACCATAGTTGTTAAAAATGATACGATGATAGTCTATCGTTATCTATAGCATTTCGAATTATTTTCTTTTTTTACTTTTTAAATAGAATTTATTGCGTTGATCCAATGATTGGATTATAACAAAATCAAATATAAATATTCCACTACTAGCAGTTTGAGGTCAGTCTACTGGTAGCTTAAGTTTCAGACCTAGAAATCTTCATACAATACAGAAATGCTTGCCTCTTTCGTTTTAATTATGACACTGTTTGAACTGTTTGAATTGGAATAGCTGAAGTCGGCACTATTGACGAGAAAATTTAAATATTTAGAGTCATACATTTGCTTGATGCTTTTTGTCTCGTCTCATCCGCAGCATTGGGCAAAACGTATGGGCAATAAGTCATCCCGTCGCGGAGTTTCTACGGTGGGCGTAGACATTGGCGCGTGGGTGTATGAACCGCAACGATCAGCTCGCGGTCCAGTCACATTCCGGACCTGGGACTTTGGTGGGCAGCAAGAGTGAGTGACAAAGTTATCCTCTACATTAAGTTAATGTTGATAAGTGCCAGTTTATCTCAGTTGGTCTATGCTTGTTACTTCATGTACAAACTAAACGTACAATGTTTGCAGTTACCAGCGCGACAAAGTTGCAAAACGTGCTCATTACCAAGAACCCCATTTTTATTTTAATGTTAGTATAAATATTGTAAGTCAAATTGTACCACATGTCACCAATCAAAATTGATACGCGCTACCTTCTGGTTGTTTAAATTAGTATAAGTAAAATAAAAAGTTTTCTCTAAATTGACTTTGCTATCAAATTGTGTAGTACATGAGGATCGTTCAAAAGTTTGTCCAGTTGGAAACTAGTAGGTACATAAGTAGCAACAAATCCACTAATCACAAAGTGAGTACGACTGAAAAAAAATGAATATAATGGGTTAAACACGAGGTTGAAGGAGATACATTATAGGTTTAATGTTAAATCTCTTGCAGATACTACGCCACACACCAATACTTCTTATCGAAGCGTTCTTTATACCTCGTGGTGTGGAAGGTTCCGGATGGCAGGAAGGGCCTCGCTGGAGCGTTGCAGTGGCTCAGGTATGTATCTTCGTTGCTTTGTGTTTCAGATATTATAGAATACGTTTTACCTAAATGTTCCTCAGTTTAATTAACACTGTGGGTAACAAATGATTGCTATATGCTATTTCCTATTTCGTGGGTGACTCGAAAAAGCATTTATTTATTAATTTAAAGGTTTATTCAATATATATTAAGGTGTATCGCGTTTGACTTATTGTGGTTTAGGGAAGCTTTGAAGAAATGGCAACTTTTTATATAAAGTTTATGTAAATATCAATTAATTAATATTGTTGTAAATTTAGTCATCATCGAAACAGATGTACCAGATATGGTGTCTTTCATTATATTACATTTCAATGGATTCAACCTATCGTTAATTGGTTCAAAATTATGAAGTCTATATTACTAGTTTTTGACTTTGATATGAATCTACTATATAAGAACAATAAATATTTTGTGTTATATAGTGAATATTCAGTTTACTATAGGCAAGCCATTCAAACTTGGCAAATGTGTTATCGCCAGGTCCATCCAGGCGCGCGCTCCCGGCTCGCCTGTTATCATGGTGGGGACGCATTACGACCAGGTGTCTCATGTAAGTGGTATTTGAACTTCAATTACACTATAATCATTTGACGATCGTTTTGAAAAAATCGGTCCGTTTGGATTTAAACTAAAGGTTATTTTCATAATCCTAAATTAATTCTAACTTGGCTCCTTATATCTAGTATTTTATAGAATGAATATAATATTTTTTTAACCTAAAATTACATCTACTTGTGGTCCGGACGAAAACAAGCGTACGGTTAGAAGAATTCCATCTGTTCTTCTCTTCTCTATTCTCACTTAAACAGTGATTAATATATAAAACAAAAATATAATTGTACCAGGAAACAAAGAGGATGTAGTGCGCCACGTCAGTATGTAACAACAATTTTGTTGAACCCAAGGGAAAATTTAAATTGCATTTTCCCTTAGGTTCTTCGGTCCCTTCTTATCGAATTCGATTCGACCGCTTTGTAATTCAAAATTATCTTTATGATACGACTAATTAAAATCTGATGATTTTGTTTTGTTTTAAGTTGTCAGTTCAAATTCATATTTAATTGCTACTAATTTTAGAGATTTTTTCATATTGACTATATGGTATTAGCTTAAGCAACGTCGAGGTCGCTAAACACGAATATTGGAATGCAGAAACTCTACTAGCTAATTCTTAACTCTCATAAAGTTTACATGACGAAAAGGGGCTTTGTACGAATGTTTTGCGTGTTGCACAGAGCACGGTGTGTTCGAGCGAAAGCCCGGTAGCATTGCAGCGGTTGATCCGAGGCGCCGTGATGGCCGCTCCCGATGCCGATAAACTAGGCCTGCCCAGGGTGCTGGACTCTATTGAGGTATCCTACCGCCTTTATATATTTCAATAATGGCGCGAGCGAAGCATAGATTTATTATATAGCTATACACGGACTAGGGGCGCCATAGTCAGACCTGTGAGTGCGAGTGTTCAATAAATATTAACAGAAGGAAGATAAGAGATCCATATTTATCTTCATCTAATCGCACATAAAAACGAGAAACTGATAGGTAGCCTTATTTGCGTTCTTTTTTTTCTTGATGGATACATTTTTGGCTGACTTTCTTCTACTCTGGTATGAAAACTTTATGGAACGAAAGCCCAATTGCCACTAGTGTATCAGAAATTATTATGTCTTTTTTTTATTCGACTTCCTCTTACGTATCATAGCCTTTGTTAATTCTATAGGTTACATTTTTTGGGTTTTATTTTGTTACCCTGTAGGGGTATTACAATATGAGTTGTACAATATATATTCTATATTTTGTTGCTATTTTAACTAACAATTTGCATCTTACGGTGTATGCTAGCTTACATCAGGATATTTATTACAATTTTATTAAACAGGACGGTTTATTATGTAATATTATGTAATTGTTAAAATAAATAAATTTCTTATTTAACAATTTGAATATCACTACCAGTTTAAGTATAGAAATAATTTCCCTTTAGAGCTTATGAAATAAAATGAAACATTTTTCGTTCATCTGTTTACTTTTCATTTCAATTTTCGTGTTGCAGGTATCGTGTAGCACCCGACACAATATAAAACTGCTGGCCGACATAATTTATTCCATAGCTTACAGCGTTAAACCCCCAGGTGAGAAAATAATCCCATCTTGTATTATTTATATGCATTTAGTTAAGATATCAATAACACAAACAGATGAATAAATATTCAGATGAGAGAAGACCTAGCTACAACCTTTTTTTATAGATCGTTTATTAAAACTTTGTATATGAACAAGAGCACCGTAACTGTGTTTTGGCTAGTTCTCTAAGCGATACATTTTAGTTATTTTGTGATAACTATTAAGAATTTGGATTTGTATCAAATAAGAATTAACCCGATAATTATGAAAGTGTATATAGTAACAACGTGTGTACCTACTTTTAGCTAACTCAAACTCTCGGAAGGCACCTAATAGTATTCTGTAATAAAATTAATTCATCACGTGCTACTATCCTTACTAATATTATAAATGCTAAAGTGTCTGTCTATCTGTCACTGCTTATACATACACTGGTGTATAAGGTTTTAATTGTCCCAAATTTCATTAATATTGGTCCAGTGGACTAGCCGTGAAAGCGTAATAGATAGATGGACTTTCATATTTATATTACTAGTTACTTATTAATATGTCTTCTGTTGCATATTTTCAGTCTTTAACATGTTGCTATCCTTGATAAGGAAAGAAAACTAAATTCAGTTGTTATTGATTAAATTAGACTAATACTTAGCTTTAATTTAGAATTCGTTTTTCAATGCAACATGTTTTTTTCTCTATCAAATGTGATGTGTATATAAACATGCATATTTGGGTAAGCAAATTTATTATAGACTAGCTGTGCCAGCGGCTTCGCCCGCATGAAAACCAGCATGTCACATTTTTTTTCTCGATTTCAAATTTTAAACATAAAAGTAGTTATTGTGAGTTAACCATAAGAGATAGAGACATGCTATCGCGGAATTTTTTGTAGTATTTTTATAGATCTACAATTCTCTAGTACATTACTTTGGCGTATCTCCGCTGGTTTACGCAGCACACGCGACTAAAGCTTCCAGCAAGCAAGGTTTTTTAACAACTGCGCGATCTCTTTAACACAATTTACATAATACCGATATTTTCTATTTACCTAAACCATCCGGAAGTATTGCACTATCTTTTGGTGAAAACCGTACGAAAATCCGTTAGGTAGATTTTGAGAAAATCGATTACATACATACGAACAGCTTCTTGGGACTTTGTTTTATAATAAGTATAGATATGAATAATATGTATACATTTTAGATAATCGTTTTGTGAACTGGTTTGTGTGTATATAAAATAAAAATATATAAGTAACATATGTTACTTATTTATTTTTATTTTATATGTATGTCGATGTAGGTAGCAAGGAGCCTCTTCTAGAGCAACGCGTGCCAGCGACGTACCTAGCGCTAGAGGAGTGCGTGCACAACCTAGCCGCCGAGTTGAAGGAGCCCGTGCTAAGGCATGACCACTATCGGCGACTGGTGAGACATTAATAAGTAATTGGCTTACAAAGATGTTTATATAGATTACTAGTTGTGCCAGTGAAGTCACCGCGTCAACTTGAGTGCTCTATTGGCTCACATGTGGTCGCACATCCAAGCGCAAGAAACGACAAAGTTCGCCTTCATTGAATAAGACAGGAAGCTATACATTTTTCAGATATTCCTTAAATTAAATTGAGTATTTTTTCCTGGTCTCGAAGAATAAACAGAAGTTATTCATCCATTCATATGTTACCCTGATGTATAAAACACAAGTAATAATGTAAATATTAAGTAAATAGAAAAATATATAATGCTTAACGTAAAATGTAAAGTAGATCCGCTTTTATACCTGATACATACAAGTTTCGAAAAACATATGCACAAATCTACCACCGCCACCATAATACACACTACACACTACACACGCTCACTATCACGAACTCAACAATCGTTTCGCCCCGCAACCGAAGCATCATCAGGAGATGTTAGAGAGTAGAGTTTCTACGACAAAATCACAAAGCGATTCACTCTACATTTGCGAGTCCACTCTACATTTAACATTATATATATTTACTATTTATTTAATCGCGGGTTATAGGAAAATAATTTCATTATTACTTTTGTATTATGGATCTCTGCAACGCCAAATTCTATAAATTATCTATGAATTTAGTTAAATTGTACCAAATTTTATTAACAATGCTCCCTTCAACAACCACTTATATGTCGTACCAAATTGTTATTTTAGTCGGTTACCGCTTCTTTATGTCCCAGGTCACGCAGTATATGCAGCAAAAGAATCTTCGCATGTTTCGCGATGCGGCCGAGTTGCATCAGGCGACAATGTTTTTGCATGAAAACGGTAAGAGAGAAGAAGAAGGCACAAAATTATGTTAGCTGCTAGGTAAACAGGTAGTAATCGGGAAAAGTATCAAAATAATGGTTCGCGAAGTATTTTTTTATTGTTAAAATAGTAACTGAATGATTAGACATCGTTTTTATGAAATAGCGATAATGGTGATTCATTATACCGTTCAAGAAAGCCACAACCTTTATCTCCAAACGGAAAGAGGTGGCCTTTACCCTTTACCCAACTGTAGGAATAAGAAAGTTAAGTAACAGGCTGTTATTTAATTTTTATAATTGTTACTATTCAAATAGTACTTGGCAAATCAATTCTTGAATGTTCTTCACATAATTGAATGAAATATTGTTACATTTCACTAATGTAGACACACTAAACACTAACACCAGACAGCCTACAATAAATAGCATAACGGGCTTATTTATAACTTCTGTCACATTGTTGCGTGCATTTTCTGTTTCCGTTCTTAATATTTTATGAAACTACTAATGAACGACATTGACTACTTCCGTCACCAACAAATTATTATTAAATTAATCCTATTAATTATATCTCCTATTACACAATCACAAAATCGTTATAAGTATTTATAAGCATATTTAACACAATATCTAACAATATCCTACTTTTATAAACGCGTAATGGTTGTATTTTAACGCGTTGTAGAAATTACATACTTGTCACATTGTAGTATTGTTGTTCATTCTATTACTCTACTGTACTATTTTCCAGGAGTGTTGCTCCATTATGACGATGCAACTCTAAAGGAGCTGTACTTCCTTCGACCGCAGTGGTTGTGCGATGTGTTGGCCCACGTAGTCACCGTCAGGGAAATAAACCCCTTCGCTAATAATGGTATGAACGAACCCACTAAAACTGGTTTTATTCCAGGCACATTGATTTTTCAGCAGGTATTATCTTTTTTCATTGATACAACCGTAACAACAATGTACTGAATGCAGACTACATTAATAACAAGTAATCATATTAACGCATTGCACTGTTACGTACAGGGGTCGACGATTTGGATAAAAATACCTGTTGACTCGTTGAAAATACTTTATTCAGTTTTTCACTACAAAATGAGAACTTACAATCACTATGCAGTCCATTGTTAAATAACAAAGTCTAGGTCACAATTATTTCACTTATACTTTCGCTTCTTAATTCGTTCTCCATCGCTATTCACAAACTGTTCGAAAAGATTCCACTTCTCAATTACTAGTGAATTGCGGGTACAATTGAAAAAGAACCATGGAAAGAATAATTGATAATCGCGACGCTATCTCGTGAGGATGATTCGATATGATGTGAAATATTATAGTATACTTTGCAGGTAATGTTATACATATCAAAATATTAAGCTGTACACCCTGCCTGTGATATTTTTATTGAAATCCTTGTTGTATTAAAAGGGTTGCCTGTAGAAAATCGCTGGTTTAGCAATAAGGCTGCCATTGGTGAAATTTAATTCTTGACTGATCAGTGCAATTTAAATTTTGCCTTCTTTTATAATTTAGGCTAAAATAAATCTGTTAATGAAGAGTATTTGTTTTTGTATTTTTGTACGGCTTTTACGGCATCACCGGGCGGACATTTTTCATTTTTACGTACAGATGCTTTAGCGGTACTGAAGCGGTCACTAGATGTCGCTGTTGCAGCATCATAAAAATTGGAGTAGCTCCATAGACTCGCACTAAGCACACATATCTACGGATTAGCAATTTTGTTGGATTAAAACAACTGATTTAAAAATGTTTTATACGTTAAGTAATGTATTAGGCTTTATGTCAAATAAAAGTTTATTATTATTATTATTTTGATTGTATAGTAGTAAAATAATAACACAGTGTTTTTAATCAATTAGGTATCATGAAGGTGGATGACCTGGCGCACGTATTTAAGGCGTCCCCGGTGTTGGGTGGTGGCGAGGAGGCCCGCTCCCTGGGCGTGTCGCTGCTCAACAAATTCGAGCTGGCGTTATGCTGGGACGCGCGCTCGCTACTAGTCCCGCCGCTGCTGCCCGACGCGGAGCCCCGGCAGCCGCAGGTAAAACTGGCCTACCGGAGTTGAAAGCCTAAATAAATTAGAGAGGAGAATAAATAAGTATATCTTTATTCATTTTATTTACATTGTCGTTCTCGTTCTTATTTTTATATCTGCTGATTTGTAGCATAAAGGGTGGTACCGACAATACGACATAAAATGAATCCACTTATACATAATAGATAATTTTGGCATAATTCTTATTAAATATCCTTTAAAAAATGTCGTTAATAAATATAATTGAATTGAGATCTGGCATTGTAAGTAATGGTTGACTATACTGACACGATAGACTTGTTCAAAAAACGGGAGAAAACAATTACATTGTTCTTTTTGGGCCAAGGTTATTTTCGTTTCGTTGGTCGTATTAGGCTACGGTAGTTGATCTCTATAAATTGTGTTTATTTTATAATAAAAAACGCAAAATGGTTTATATGGCTAAAATACTTCGTTAAAGTAACTGATTTTTTTTTATGTGACGTGCTGAGGTAATTGAAATTAATGTCGTACGATCGGTGTGGTTAGTAAAGATAAACACGGTAAGGGAAACTGTAGAGATAATTCTGGGTATGTATGTAACTTACTAATCTGTATTGCAGCGCCGTAATCTCAAACCGTTTTTCCAAAAAGGAATATGGCAGCCTGTGTGCGTGTGTGTGTGTGTAAGACAGTAACAGGCCGTTTCCTTATTCGATCTTTCAACTTGTAATAAAAATAATTTGACAATATGTACATATTATATTTATTTATAGTTTTACATATTATAGTTCTAAGCAGCGTTTCTTCTATTATAAAGTGAAATTTAATGAAATGTGTTTCCCCAGCTGGCTTTGAAATCCAGAGCTTGGCCGGGTACACCGCGTCGCAACGCGCTTGCAACACTGTCCACTGTACCGGACTCCATACGCGGAACGGATTCACCAATGTTGATTCGTTAGTTGGCAATTATTTAATTTACTGTTTCTGTATTTATATCAAACCTCTGTGCTTTCTATGCAGATTATGTATCATAAGGTAAAAAAGTTCCAAACTGACATTATTGCCTCCAAAAGTATACTTCGACCGTATATATAGACACAAAGAAGCTTCAACGCATTTTTATATATATACTGTGTACACATGACTTATATAGTGCAACTAAATAGGTTTCGTTTAATCCCAAAAAATGGAAATAACCTGGAAATAAAAAATAATTATTTATTTTCCTTCAGATTAAATTAGATATTTATGAAAATGTATGTAATGCTAAAAGTAGAGTATATGCATTCATACTTAACGCATGTTCGATTCGTAAACCTCATGCACTACAAATCACCACTAAACTACACTACTAGGACTGCACATATTCACTACCATAATCTCAACATTCGTTTCGCCCCGTGACTGAAGAATCATCAGCAGATAAAACTTCTTGATAAAATCGAAAAGCGACGCATCATTCAAGAATGCTATTGTGCGATTAACGAGTATGAGTCTTATAAATCCTTTTACGTATGAATGGAAGTAGTGCACTCTAGTTTGAGCATTACATATATTTTCTCTGATCGTGGATTATTGCAAATTAATTCTTTTTTGTTTTGAGAAATGGTTTGGCAATGGTTTGCCAAAAAGTGATGGTTCGATTGAAGTATGACATGCATCGAATGATAGGAGAAAATAGACGAGAAAAACATGTTGTGCCGCCCGCACTTAGAGTGGGATAAGGAAAGCAGAAGAAAAAGAAATGTGTGAAGTGATTCTTAGTAGAAAATATTGCCGCAAGTACAACTTTTATAAGGGAAAACCTTTTATGAAAGCTGTGATAGCTCAGCGGTGAGACCGTACGACTCTAATAAGTTCAAACCCCGGGCAGGCACCAATGAGTTTTTGTATTAAAATTTGTGTCTAATTATTAATTGCAATTTATCACCCTCTTCGGTGAAAGAAAACATCGTGAGGAAACCTGCATATCTCTTTAGAATTCTAGGGATATGTGTAACCTACCAATCCGCATTGGAGCAGCGTGGTAGGTTTAAGCTTCAATCCTTCTCTCCAAAAATGGAGAGAGGAGACCTATGCCCAGCAGTGGGACAGTAACAGGCCGTTATTTACCCTTTATGATGTTTTGTAATTTTGATGGACAGAGGAAAGTACTGGCGGCATAGCAGTGTCATCTCGCGCAAGCGGCCGCAGCATTCGCCGGCTGCTGCTTCTGTCGTATGTGCCGCGCGGGTTTTGGGCGCGGCTATGCGCCCGGGTCCTGGCCGATCCTGCGCTAGCGCTGCACTGTCCCGCACTCTACACGGCGCCGAGGGAGGTACGACACCTGACACCACGGATGAAATTTTGAATGATTTATAGGCAGGCGTTACTTTGAATCCCATATTACAGAAGATATAACAGAACTACTTTGCTGTAAGCCGCATTTGTTAAGAGAATGTATGTAATGCTAAGTTTATGAAACAGGCAAAATTCTCTTCTCATTCTCATAACAAACGCAGATTATAGCAAAGTAGTTCTGTTATAGCTTCTGTAATACATTTAGACTTATATATATTATATTATCTTTAACGTACAATAGGATATAACAAAAAATTCATAATGGACATAAATTTTATAGTGGCATCTTCTTATTAAGCTTCGGCTACAGGACGTGTTAGTGTTGTGTCGTGGTGGTGGTATCCGTTTGTATGAATCCTGCCTGTATGAGGTATGAGAACGGATAGTACATTTTTCAATAAGGAATACATATATTTTCTATTAGCTTTATTATATCGTTGATATAATAGATTAATATTACTATTACTCTTCTAATCGAGTAATCCGTAATTTTACAGACTATTTCATTCTATGCCAATATAACATACATAGGCAGATTTTAAATACTTTAGATTTTCTAAACATATGGATTCATCACATTCTTTTATTTAAAGCACATAGTGAGTTATAAATATTAATTGACTGTTTATGTATTAAACTTATAGGAGCTTTTTCGGGGCCTTATTTTTCAAACCCTTGCTAAGGGTCACACGCTCTTGTCGTTTGACCGTTTGAATCAGTTTATTATAATTTTTTTCCTTGCTCTATGCAAATATTAGATGGAGATAGACGACAATGTAGTAAAAGCGCTTGATCTTAACTGGTGCTGGAAGTTGTGGAAAACTGGTCTCAAGCTTGTGTGCGGAGATCTGACGTTGCTAGCTTTGAGAGAGCTTCCTCCACGGTATGATCCACTGCTTGGAGCCGTGGGGGATGAAGATGAACCTGATGAACTATACCACTCTATACGGTGAGTATGCTGTTCCAAAAAACTATTTTGTAAAGAAGACGTCATCACACTGTATACACGTACATGCCTATTTAGAAATTTAGCGCTGATTTTAAGCGAAAGCCCATAAGTTGGGCTTTCGCTTAAAATCGCTATCTTGTATCAACTTATATATCACACACACCACACAAACAAAACGCTACAATTTGTTTATTGTTGACTATATAAAATTGATCGATCTCAATAAAGAATATATCCATTGTTATAAATTATTGAAATTTTTTCTATTTTATTGAAATTAAAACCTTTTGTTTCTATAATCTCAGCGATTTTTTTACTGTTCTAATGTTTTTACAATTTCGATTCTACTAATGGTCATAAATTGTCTGGTCGTACTGATTACGATCCCTAGACTGTACATCGTAATCCCTTTATGATGAAACTCGACGGTAAAAATAAAAACATCTATGGTGATATAATATGTCTATACGTCTCTATGGTTTAAAGCCAGCGAAGTGATGAATCAAATCGTATTTATTAGATTCCGCGTCCGCCAAGAGGGAGTGTGGTGCGAGCTGGATGTACAGTCATCGGCCTGCGTAGAGGTGCTGCTGCCGGCCGAGGTGTGCTGCGTCAAGAGGGAGGACGGCCTGCCTATTGGAGGGTGTCAGGTGAGTTAAAGTCTCTGACTTCAACACTTTTATATTATTATAGTACTGGAGAGCGACTACATGGAAGTAATAAATGGTAGATAAGAATAAAAACGTATATGAATATAATGAAAAAATTCTATCCACTTTTAAGTTCACTGCAAATGCGTTAAGAGTAAAATAAATGACGAATTTCGTCACCACCAACGTATCAACGTCAATTATAAGAGCCCGTTTATAATATACCCAGGAGACTTCAATACAATCAATGGCTCTGTTTCTAATTAATAAAGATTTCTTTTAAATTACAGAGCATCAGCTTAGAACCAAATCCCGAAGTACTAACAAAAGTGTTGGCGTTGATATCAGATCACGTGGACTTGCTGCTTGAAGATTGGTACCCGTCACTTGGTAAGTGTCCCTTAAACATTCTCCTCAGATATACAAATACGACTTTTGATTCTTATGTTACAGTTGACTCGTGATTATATAATAAGAAACCAACAATCTTTAAGTAATGAAAACTTTAATGTTTAGTGACCGGCTATACTCGCGTCTATTTTATCAGATGAGCCCTACTAGTTTCAAGTCCATACGTGGCTCTTATTCATGAGCTCTTTATGCGGCGGCAACTAATAATAATAATAGCCGGCCTCTAAACATTAATTATGAATACAACTCACAATTGTTTAAATTAAAGAATGAAAACTTTGTGACGTTTAATTTTTTATTTTTATATTTAATAAAGATTGGTTTGAACTGTTAAAAGCATGTTTCATTCTGATATTGTAGGTACCCGGTTCGTGCACACGTCCGAAGGTAGGTGCCTCATCACTCGGGTGGTTCCCTGCCCTCCCTGCTTGCGGGACTTCCTCTGCGGCAATATACACGGCGAACACATCCACGGCAATCACAACGACCACGAAAAACACTTTGCTCAGGTGACTAACTTGTCCCTTTTTTTCAGGTATTTTTATCATTCATTTATCAATAGACATGATCTGCAGGCCTACCATGAACTCTTATTGCGACTCAATTGAAGACGTAAACGACGACCGCGAACCGCTGTCTTTTCGTACCATGAAGTGTGAATTGCATGCAATTGGGGTCGTAATGTTTGAAGAGGATAACGTTATATGAACTATAGATAACTCTGCCTCTTTTACTCACATGTTCTTAGGACGAACTCCGAACGCTCATTCGGCTTAAAGTGTGCGTCTTTAAGACGTCATGGTATGAAAAAGTAAAACAATTTCATTTACGTCTTCAATTGAGTCGCAATAACAGTTCATGGTGGGCCTGCTGGTCCGTTTACGAAGGTGGTAGTAGCCCTTGTATATCGTGTCCGTGCCATCTGAGCCTAGATTCTGATATTTTTCCTGGTTTGTTTTTCATACAGGTATTTCGACGTTTGGAACTAGGCAATGCGGAGCCGAGACGTCTGCGTCTGTCAGAAGAATCCCGAACCTCCGACGGGGACAGTGGAGTCGGAGCTGAATCAAACAGTGAGTCATAGCGATTAGACTCAATACTAAACAACTGCTAAGTGACATACTTTTTTTGCGGATATTGCATGTACATAGGAAAGTAAAGTTAATGGTCGGCACAGGTTATTCCGGTTAACGGACCGATATTGACAAAAATTTCGCTACTTATAAAGCTAGTACACGCAACTATCATATGGGATAATAGAATTCACATATTATTTAGGAAAAAGAAACGAACGCATATTGCATTATTGAGGGCATTTAAACACTTAAGGTGACTAGAATGAAATCGTGCGTATCACTAGTGATATGTATAATCGTACTACTATGAACTGGCTTCTTATTAAGTGTATAATTATATAATATTTTAATATACATAAGGTACGGGAAGGAACTGTTTATCTGACTCAACTTAGAAGCAAGGGTTTAAGTGTTGTATCATTTAAATCCTAATATAATCACGAATTCTATATTACTATTGACCATAGACATAAATTTACTCTTGTATTATAGTTTTTGTAGAATTTTGGTAGACATGAACTTTTGTTACAGCTTCGTCCCGAATGGGTTCCACGGAAGGTTTCTGCAATAGCAACTGCTCGGTAGCAACGTGCTGGACGCTCGAGGAGTGCGTGCTAGCTGCGTGCACGACTACCCCGCTGCGTTGTCCGCACCACGCGGACGTCCTCTTGGCAGACGTTGCACCTGACACGGTCCGTTAATAAATTATCTGGTAGTGGTTAAGGTCCAAAGAACCTGAACCTGGTGAAATAAATAACACCACTTTAAGGAGAAATTTTTCAGTAACTAGCCTGGTACCGTTCTAAATCTAGCCTATATTATATTTAATTTACTCTTTCAGCTCCTTTTGGACGTAGAAGAGGACAAGCGCGCCCGCTGGGAGCACGTAACACGCGGCGCGGTAGCGGGTCGGGGTGCTTTTGGCACAGTACTCACCGGGACTTGGAAGCGGCCGGGGGCAAAGCCCTGTCCCGTGGCTATCAAGGCTCTGCAGCCTGTGGCTCCGCCGTCAACTCACGACCTGTCTGCCATGCAGGCTTACAAAGTTAGTCTAATAATAGTGGTCCAAAAAATTTTACAATATAATTCTTTTGTTGTCTGTTATTTGATCGTCAAGAATGTATCGGACACTTTTTGGTCGCTTATATTGTCGGTGGTCCGGTTTAGGTTCGGTGGCGGGAAGTGCATGAGTTTTTAAAAATTCTCCATGTTACAGGTATGAGAACGGATAGTACTCTTCATTTAGCACTACATATATTTTTTATTTTATTGCGGATTGTAGCAAAATAATATTTTCATTACTTTTTTAATTATTGATCTCCTCAAAAAAACGGCTAATTCTATATATTGTTCAAACTAAATAATACGGTCATCCATCGTGAGGTATCCGGCTGAGTAGGATAGATCACCCTCATTTCTTACCAAGGGGTCGTAAAAGGCGACTAAGGTAAGTTGACGTGAGGCAGGCGGCCGGTCATAATATACCTAGCCAAATAAAATGATGTTTTAAACATGTTGTACCGACCCCACTTGATTGGTATGAGGGCAGGAGAATGATGATTATGATGTAAATAATACGGTCATTCTACAGGCGGCGGTATCCCGATGGGAGCGAGACGCGTGGGGCGCGGCGTGTCGCGCGTACTGCGGTCTGCGACAAGAGCTAGGCATATTGATGAGGCTGCGGCACGCGCACGTTCTGCCACTGCTGGCCGCGTGTGCCGCCCCACTAGCCTTACTGCTGGCCGTCGCACCGCAGGTACGAGCATACCGTGATGATCAGAAAAACCATTTTTATTTCGAATAATGACAATATGCTGTTGCCGAAGTAGCTTTTTTTGTCACTGGGTGATATGGGGCGAGTATAAAAGCATCGTCGGGGGTGAGGTGCGGCGAGCCTCAGGAAAGACTCGTAACATCATTAGGAACGTCGTCTCAAGGTTGCCTCCTGTGGGGCAAACCTCGACTTAAAACGACGTCTCATGACGGACTTGTAAAAACCATAGCAGCAGACTATCACTATCAACAATTTATTAGAATCCTGTCTTGAAAAGAAACTAATGTAAACATGATGCGACACCCTCACCTATACTCATTTTGTTTTTGTTATGTTTTGATATAAATTTACTTTTACATTCATTACAAGAAGTTTATCATTGTTACGTACATACGTACTTTATAATCACAGACCAGTTCCGTACTCGCGTAGCTAGGTAGACTATAGAGTAGGTCACTATTGTATCACTTGGTTACTGGTCGCTATTCGAAAACTGAATTCCCGAGGCGCCGGATACGGCCGCTTATATAACATGTACTGGATCCAGAAAGTTTTGTTTCTCGATTAATCCTGAGTCGCAATTGCAGTGGAGATGATTGAAATTGTTAAGTACATAAAGAACGAAAACACAATTTCTAAAGAAATGAGAGTGCCGAAGTAGAGTAGTCGTAAGCCAATTTGAACTCTACAAGTATTACGAATCATTTTTGCATGTTCGTATCATTGATGTAAAAAATAACTATTTTATATAATTATAATCTCCATTCTTAATAATTTTAAAAATATATATTACATTCCATATACATTGTCTTCCTCAGGGCTCTCTGGAAAGTGGTCTCCGCCGCTACCGTGGCTGTGGGGCTCGCGTAGGACCGCGTACTGCACGTGCCTTGGCGCTCCAAGTGGCACGGGCCCTAGAATACCTCCATGCACACCGTGTTTTATATAGAGATCTGAAGGTAAGATTTCTCATAAAAATGAATGTTTTGTTTTCGCTATGGACCATATTTCTTATACCCTTTCTCAGTACATAGACAAACACAAATATTAGGAAAGACGTTGGATTAAAGTTGCACAAAACTATGTGACGACGCACTTTGAAATACAAATGACAGTGAACAGCAAGGTTTAAAATAAAAATAAGTACACATGAAATGCCATGACATAGTAGTTTTTTTTTATGAAGGAGTATAATACTTTACTAGACTTTCAATAATACGTTCGAATCAGTTCAAACGCTATGGTATCCTACGGCGGACGTCAAGTAAAGTCTTAAATTTCAGTATCAAATATTAGATGACGATCATAGTTCAGACCAATCTGTACAAAAGAACTAGTAAATGCTATTACTACTTTCAATTGTCTTTAGTGTAACTCAATAGTTAACTAACCTTTAGTCCGTCTGTAAAATATAGTTGCATTTGCTATATAAAAACTCTTATCACTTAACTCTTAACTTTGTTCACTCTCAGTCCGAAAACGTGCTAGTGTGGACCTTGCCTGCACCCCAGGACGCTGAAGCTGTAGAGTTCAGTTCCGACCCGGTTGACGTTCACGTTAAACTTGGAGATTATGGTAAGTACTTTATTATAATTTTTCTTACAAAAGTTATAATAAAATTATTTTGCTATAATCCGCTATACAGTAAATAGAAAATATATATAGTGCTAAATGTATAGTTACAAGCAGGATTCGTAAAAACACATGCACAAACCTCCACCACTGCCACCACAATACACAAGTACTACACACGTTCACTATCACAAATTCAACAATCGTTTCGCCCCGCAACCGAAGCATCACCAGGAGATAGACTCCACGACAAAATCGCATTCCTCAGTCTATGGAGCCGTGCCATCTATATCCCAACTGTTATACACTATTCATGCAAAATCATTATTTTATTAAAGTCAGCAAGCCTACCATGAACTCTTATTGCGACTCAATTGAAAACGTAAACGAAATCTTTTCACTTTTTCGTACCATGCCGTCTTAAAGACGCACACTTTAAGTCTTTGCCGAATGAGCGTTTGGAATTCGTCCTAAGAACATGTGAGTAAAAGAGACAGAGTTATCTATAGTAAATATAATGTTATCCTTTTCATACATTACGACCCCAATGCAATTCACACTTCATGGTACGAAAAGAAAGCTGTTCGCGGTCGTCGTTTACGTCTTCAATTGAGTCGCAATAAGAGTTCATGGTAGGCCTGCAGGACACTAAAATCATCATTTATCTGCCTTTATCCCACTCTTAAGTGGGGTCGGCACAACATGTTTTAAACATGTTGTTACACGATTTGGCTAGTTATTTTACAACCAGCTGCCTGCTTGACGTCAACTAACTTAGTCCCCTTTTACAATACCTCTGTAGCCGGATACCACACGGCGGAGTCAGGACACTAATGTTTATAAATTGACTTTCATTTCCGTTATTCTAGTCAGACATTAGAATAACGGAAACATAAGTCAATTTATAAACATTCAATGATACTTTTAATTGTTTAATTCAATGATACAAGCTTTTATTATGTTAAACTTATTAGTTGTAACTACGAATGAAATTTAGGTAGATCTAAAAATAATCTTTCCAGAAATAAGATTCCATCACATTTCATTTAATACGTTAATGGTCAAATAAAACATATCATAACATTGATCAATTAAATAAGTTAGTTCGATAGGTATATCTCGACTCGCACCACCTTCTGGTACCAAGGGTTTCGGTGGCACTGAGGGGTTCATGGCTCCGGAAATTATGCGGTACAATGGCGAAGAGGAGTATACCGAGAAGGTATGTATAACAATTATTTGACACAAAACAGCTGTATCTTTTTAGTGACAGAGGAAATAACAGTTCATAGCATTATATTAGCAACCAAAGAACACTTTAGCTAACACAGATGATCGAGTCACGATAGCCAACTCAAATGGCATAGTACAATTATATTTTCAGAATTAGGCTTTAGTATGTTGAGTCCGAGCTGTGATAGTCCAGCGGTGAGACCATGTGACTCTCTAGAGACGATCATGGGTTCAAACCCCAAGCAGGTACCAATGAGTTTTTCTATTAAAAAACTTATGTGTCTAATTGATAATTGCAATTTTTCACATGCTTTTCGGCGAAGGAAAACATCACGAGTAAACCTGCATATCTCTAGAGAATTCTAGGGATATGTGCAACCTACCAACCCGCATTGGAGCAGCGTGGTAGGGTTTAGCTCCAACCCTCCTCTCCAAAAAACGGAAAGAGGAGGCCTATGCCAGCTGTGGGATAGTAACAGGCTGTTACTTTTTTTTTATTTTTTTGTCGAGTCCCATAAAACGCATCAATACTTATTCTTATAGTATTATAATAGTAAAACTACTATTTTGTTACTGTAAGAAGTTTTTAGGCGTATATGTACGGCGTACTTTTGCAGGTGGATTGCTTCTCGTATGGAATGCTGCTGTACGAGATATTCACATTGCGGCAGCCTTTCGAAGGGCACGAGGCCGTTAAGGAGGCCGTGCTTGAGGGAGCTCGACCGCCGCTCTCGCCACGGGTGAGTACAGTTGTGTATAGAGTTTGAGAAGAGTAAACGTATATTATATTAGTCTATAAGTCTCAAGTGCGCAATCAAATGTGTGAATTGTAAAATTTTGTGCGTGCGTATGAAGATGAAACTATGGATTGTGTGCCAAGTATAATAATGTGAATATTGTAAGTGCAACGTTGTCAATGCTTTCTTATTTTCGTATACGTGTCTGTGTTTTTTTTGGCAAGTATGATATAAGGAACGCGGATACGTCATTGACAAGGTAAATTATATATACATAATCTATACTTATTATAAAACAAAGTCCCAAAAATCTGTGTGTCTGTATGTAATCGTTGTACTCAAAATCTACTGAACGGATTTTTCTACAGTTTTCACCAAAAGTGCAATACTTCCGGATGGTTTAGGTAGATAGTACATATTGTTAGTATGTAAATTGTGTTGAAGAGATCACGCAGTTGTAAAAAAACTTGCTTGCTGAGAGCTTCAGTGCGTTGCGTAAACCAGCAGAGTAATGCTAAAGTAGTGTACTGGAGAATTGTACTGTGTATTGTGTTACGCTAAAATAGTCTAGATCTATAAAAGTACAAAAAAAAAGTTCGCGATAGCATGTCTCTATCTCTCACGGTTTTCTCATAATAACTACTAAAGTTTCTTAAATCACTGGATTCCACGCGGGCGAAGCCGTTGTTGGCACAGCTAGTATTAATATAATAATAACGGTAAAACTCGATCGTTTCGCAATTTCATCACGATTTCAATTAGCCATATTCTTGTCCCCTTAGGATCTGCAATATCCATGCAGCATGCTGGAGACGATGCGGCGCTGCTGGAGCGGTGCTCCCGAGTGGCGTCCTTCAGCTGCGGCCTTAGTGGCTGTTTGCGCGGCGCCCGAGTGCCTGGCGCTGCGGGACGCGGCTTCCGCGCGCCCAGCCCGCGCCGCTGCTGCCGCACCGCTACGTAGGCTGGCTGGTACGAAATCATATCGAAACTTTGAAGGCTCGTTTAGGAAGTTGCCGTTTCTTGTTATTATTAGGAAATCAGATTTTTACCGACGTGGGAACTGATATAGTATACAATAACGTAAACTATAATAATAATTAATATATAAAATATATGGGACACTTACACACACGGTTGTCCGACCCCAAAGTGAGTAACTTAATATTTGTGTTATGGGTGACGGACAACTGGTAGATACATATATAATTTTATATACATACTTAAATACAAATATATACCCACGCTCGAAGAACCAACAAATTGTTTATAGAAAATCTTGGCCCTCGGCGGGAATCGGACCCGCGATCCGGGTCCGATTCCCGGACAAAGTTTTTGCAAGGATCGACACGCAATATATTATGCAGCTAGTATTCTGGCGGTCCCTTCAAAACTTAAATCTCTGCTTCTGTCCGATACTGTTTCTTCCAATTTAAAGTCGACATTCTAACATCTTACCTAACGGCCATCAGTTCTTTAATTATTTATGTCTTTATTTAAATCACAGATGATGGAGCTGAAGGTTGGGAGATATGGTACGGCGGTGCGGAGCCAGAGCGAGCCCATACTCTTATCACCACACCCACCACTTTCACACATCACCACACGTTAAGAGTGCCGCCGGGTAAGAACTCTGTATATAATATCATGTAAAAATATATGTATCTTCGAATTTGTGCTCGCCTTAGTCAGGACATAAGGAATAAATATTGTAATGTCTGTTTGGTTGTGTTAATCTTTACGTCTTCAAAACAAAATACGTTTATGTACCATGTTGGTTATATAAGCTATGTATTTAAAACTATGGTAAAATAAAAGTATGATAAAATAAAAGTATGATAAAATAAAAGTAAAATGAAAACCATGTAAGAACTGGAATAGAAAAACATGTCGTACCGACCCCACATAGAGTGGAAAAAGCGCAAGAGAATGACGATATGTACTTAAAAGTGAGTTATGTATTTAATAATAAATTGAAATATATTTTATTGTTCATCATAAGCCTAATGCAAAACAAAATCATACAAATCATCTCTAAAATGGGCTTCATCGTTAAGTAGCGATCTCTTCTAAACAAAGAAGTGTAAAGAACATAGGATCGAAGTTACAAAGCGGTCTACGAGAAATATATCAAAATACAAATTTAATTTAATATGTGTATAAAGAATATATAACGTAATAAATAACAATAATTAAACACAGATAACAACAAGACATTACATTAGACATAAGCATTTGTACGTGTAAAGTCTTGTAATGTCTTTTAACGATATTTTTAATCTGTCAGATAACTAAGCTTGGGTATGATCGCTATTTAAGAATCATATGCGTTCGATGATATGATCAATTGTGGTCACGATGATTATACCTGCTAGCGCTACTGTTATTGTGTGCAAAGATATGTAGGCCTTATATCGTATGCATGCGTTTAAGATATAAGGGTTACATTTGTTTGTAACAATCATTTATACATATACTAGTTTTAGCCCGCGGCTTCGCTCGCGTGGAATTTGGTTTACCACATTAAGTTTCGTGACAGATTTATATTTAAAAAATATACTTATATTTATTCAGTTACTGTTACATCCAAATTTCAGATGTCTAACTTAAAAACATAAGGATTCCATACAATCTTCACGCCCCGCATATAAGGCAGTCTATAGTGCTCCATTTAAGTCAATCATATCTTAATAACATTTAAACTATTCGGCCAAATTACTTAGTGTAAAAGACAAAGTTTATTGAAATGAAATACTGAAAGTGACAAATGCATTGATTTTTATAAGAGTATGATAAATATACTAAAATATGCATTATAATATAGTATCTAATTTAATTAACTTTATGATTCACAATTTTGGTCATAGTAGCTTCCACATAAAAGATAGATATATGCTGTCGCGGACTTTTATTTAGAACTATTCAAGACAAACGGTACTACGGTACATCATCTTTGTGTAACTCCAATGGTTTAGGCAGCGTACGCCAAGATAGCTCTCAGAGGCCAGATTTTTTCCGACTTTATTGACATATATCGTTATATAACATAAAATCATTACAAATTGTAGCCTATATGTTATTCTGATGTACAATCTATATAGCTGTAAAGTTTTATCTAAATCCGTCCGTTAGTTTTTTCGTGAAAGAGTAACAAACATCCATCCATACTCACAAACTTTCGCATTTATAATATTAGTAAGATAGGATTTATATTTCCGAGAGTCAATCTTTTAAATTATAAATAAATAACCTTGTTTATTGTTTATTTTCGTACAAAACTGGCCATCTATGGATATACAACCTATGAATAACCTAAATAAACGATATATAACCTAGAAATATCGACTGTATTGTCTACGATTTAAGATTTACATTTGTTTGTAATAACAATCATGTTGACCAGTAATCGTGATTAGCAAAGACGCTATCCGCTTTCATATTATTCAGCCGTTACTGGACAAAATGATTGCTAGTACAGACAAATGTAACCCTTATATCCTTTACCCATAGATACGTATAAGGTATACATTTGTTTGTATACACAATAGCAGTAACGCTATTATATATAAGGATTACATTTGTGTGTATAAATATATTACTTTACTTTTTCATTGAATATCAATAATTTTGTATATTTTTGTTATCAACATTTCGTACGCACTATATTAAAATTGTAATCACTTTGTCAGTGGCGGTTATTATAAAGGTAATAGCAGATGGTGCTATATGATGAGTGTTTCATATCATGACCACTAGTTGATTGGTGATTCTGGCCATGTCTATAGATAACACGGAGCCGGTGACTGTGACAGCAATGTGCCGCGTCGGAAATAACATGTGGCTCGCGGATTCCGTCGGCAGGCTCTTTGTCTACTCGTAAGTATTTAATTTTAACAATTTTCACTTGCCGTTTCATAATTTGTTGCTTATAGAAGTCGTTAATTTTTTAATCCAATTAATTAATGCAATAATCCACTATTTCGTTTGATTCAATGACGCTATAATAAGCTAATTTTTGTAATTGTATCAATAAGACTCGTTTATATGTCTGTAGCCTGGATACTAGGCATAGACGTTGTTTTTGAAAATACCCTAAATTGTGGACTATGTGTCGTGCCTGTTCTCGGAAAAAAAAAACAAGAATTTTAATATCCTATATGATGCTGATCCTAAATGGAGTATGGATGAACATTCCGTTTGTATACAGGATATCCACGTGCTCGTTGTGCTGGAGCGTGCGTCTCCAGGAAGCAGTGGGCGGGGCTCCAAGTGCTGTCGCTGCGCTGCACCACCTCGCGCCACTCCCACGACTGGCCATCGCACTGACTTGTGGAAGGTAACAGTTGAGAAATCAATATTTATTTTTAACTTACACATTCTGGCTTTTACTAGATGTGCTCACGACTCACAAAGTTTTTCCCGTAAAAATTTTAGGATAAAAAATAGGCTACATGATGCTCCACAGCCTCCTGTATCGTCTAGTGAAAGTCTTCTCACTTTACTATTGACCTAAAGCTTCATCAAGAATTACTCTATTTTTTAGTAAATAATGAAAAATATCCGTTACGTAGATCTGGAGAAAATCGATCACATACAGAGATACAATTTTTGCGTACTTTGTTTTATAATACATATACATAGATATTATAATACATATAGATAAATTATTTTTACCAATAATAATATTTATCGAATATGAGTAATAATCATCCGAATTCATCAAAGTGCTATTCGAGATTTTGGGGAATTGAAATTATTTAATGATTTTTTACGAGCAGAAACTTTATTATTGGATACATATCCGTCAACTGTAAAGGCCATAGTCGCCTTACAGAGTTCTACGCAGTGAGCTTATGTATACTATATGTTCATTCGAAAGTAGTAATTAAATTATTTTGCTATAATCCACGATAAAGTAAATAGAAAAATCAAATAATGCTAGATGTAGCATGGTCTATCCGTTTTCATACCTGATACATGCAAGATTTCGTAAAAACACATGCACAAGCACATAACTATCACCGCCACCACAATTCACATGCACTACACACGTTCACCATCACAACTTAAGATTTTATTTCTGAAGTTTTAAGACTCGAGTGTTAGAGTTCAAGATTCAATTAAAACTTTCGATTTTCCATCCACAATAATTGTTGCAGATTATTCATAGTGACGTCCGAGCAACCTGAAGCTGAGAGTACTTTTGTATTGACGGAACTCGGCACTGCAACAGAATTGTGCTGTCTGGCGTCAGTCGACACAGATCATGGGTAGATATTTCGTAAACTGTATAAACAAACTTCTATAAATATAACTCCCATGCTGTTATTTCCAATACATGTTCAACTTTTTCCTTTTGCTAATTTAACTCTTGGAGTCTTCTCGTGGCCGCCACATTTCCTAGAATGGTATTCTGCGTAAATAAATCTTTATAACTGTTTCTTTTGTAATGAAATCGAAATGTTTCGTTTTCCAATATAGCTCTCTTTGAAATGTTGTCTTTTTCATTACTAGCATGACTTCATTCACTATTTTCCTCAAAGCAACTCCGCATAGCCATCATTATGCCTGTAGAATTCCTCTAAGATTTGTCTTTTTCTCCTTGTGCAATACTTTATATTTATACCTTATATATTATGTATTTTGTCGTCCTATTAACATCACTCAACTACCAATAATGTACAATACATTATATTATAATAATGTCTTGAGGCATAAATTTAGATAAGAAATCACGTTTAGTTATAAGTCCTATTGCCGCAGGTGCCAGTGCTCAGCTTTGGAGTTTCAGTTTCAATTCTTGCTGGGGGTCAATATTTTGTAATACCAATTTGTTGGTTATTTGAGTCTGCGTGTACTTATGTATTTAAGTATTAATTTAAAATTATATACGTATACTAGCTGACCCGGCAAACCCGCAGCTGACCCGTTTTTTGCCATATAAATGGTATTTTTTTGTGTACGTTATAAAAAAATAAGAAACTTTGTCCAAAAAAAAAAGTTAGGGACAACCCTTATCACTTTTGAGTAGGAATAACCAGTAGTCGATTCTCAGACCTACTGAATATGCATATAAAATTTCATAAAAATCCGTCAACTCGTTTCGGAGGTATATGACAACTAACATTGTGACACGAGAATTTTATATTTAAGATATTTACCAGTAGTCTGTCACCCATACAACAAGTATATTATACATAACACAAAAGTATCAAGTTACTTTGGGAAGAGACGGCCATGTATGGAATTGTCCCATTTATTTATTATTAAGGCCGTCTTTAGATATTTTAGTTTTCATTGCTTGTTTTTTCTGTGTAATTTTGTGTCTTATATACAATAGAGTATCTTACATTACCTTCTTTGCCAATGTGCCAGTATCGAAGTGTGGGCGGGCGGAGACAGGCTGTACACATATACAGTGACTGAAGAAGGCGTTAGCGCCGCCGAGTCCCTGCCGTCTCCCGCACCAGGCAAGCTGGCTTTACTGGCGGCGGCAAAGCATGTGCCCGTCGTTTTAGGAAGCTGCACCCCGGGTAAGTGTGTATTTCGCAATATATCTTTGATGTTTTTGAAATACATTCCGTACTTGTATCTGATAAAATAGAAATTTATGATTATTTAGACTAGTATAGATAGTCAGACACCACCAGTTTTTTAAAACCACTGTTAAAAAGAGGCTGATACAGAAAGCCTACTATACTGTTGAAGATTACTTAGATGATAAGGATGTGTGGATATAGGTGCGCTTCTTCTCTGTACAAGACAGTAATAAATAAATGTAACTAGTTCTAAGATTTATATTTTAAAAAGAGCAACCGCCGAGTTTCTTGCTGGATCTTCTCGGTAGGAACAGCTTTCCGAACCAGCAGTAAAGTTGACCATTCAAAAGCACTTGTTTACAAGTTTACTTGAATAAAGAATATTTTGAAATATCTTAAGTATTAGCGAATAAGGTTTGATTGCATTAAACTTTATCATTATTAATAAATCATAAAATAATGTGCTTACCATGAGAGAGAAAGATTAGAATTGTTTGCAGTAAAAACATCAGCGTTTTAACTCGCACTGTTTTAACTGTTTGAGACTCTATTGCATCAGTAGTGTGTTACAAACACATCATCATCATCAGACTTTGAATCATTCTATTATTTTTCAGGAGTGTTCGTCTATGCATGGTGTGCGCAGACTCGCAGCGCAAGTGCCCGATTGGACTGTAGCAAACTTGCTCCGTGCTCTGAGAGCCTGCAGTCGATTGCATTGGACGAACGGCTCAACGAAGAACGTTGTCGGGTATGGAGAAGCTTATAGAGTATCTTTAGCAAGCTAGCTAGTTACAATAGTGTAATGGAATGTCTTGAATAACAGAATTTCAGTCCCATTAGCGTAATATAATCATAAATAACATGCGAAAGGTAACTTAAGGCTGCAAAAGTGAACGCCATAACACTCAGCAAAAAAAAGTAGGGTATACGTTACAAATTTACAACTACCGATAACTACCTACTAATATATCATGGAATTTAACTGATTTATAAAATCAGGCGTTACTTTGCAAAACTTCATAGTACAGAAGTTGTAACAGAATTATTTTGTTATAATCTGCGTTTGTTAAAATATTATTACTGATCCGTTGGCGCAGTGGGTAATGGCCCTGCCTTCAGCTCTGCGGGTCGCGGGTTCCATTCCCGCAGAGGGCCAAAATTTTCTTTGAAGCAATTTTTTGGTTCTTCGAGCCTAGCTGTATATTTACCAGTTGTCTGTCAACCATAACACAAGTATTAAGTTACTTACTTTGGGGGATGTACGACCGTGTGTGTAAGTGTCCCATATATTTATTTATTCATTTTATTATTTATTTATTATTTATATCAATCTGCATAAAGAGTTATGATACAAGAGTAAAGTAGGAAGCGTAAAATGAAAAATAGAAGAAAATGAGGCTATCTACCTGACTCTATGTGATTAGACAAAGATAAGAAAAGGGTCTTTCATCTTCCCGCTTTTACTATTTGTAAGACATACACACTTCCGAGCCTATTCTATTCTACTCTATGTATAAAAACTCTATGGATCGAAATCCTAGGTGACGGCTTTGTGCACGCTGGGTGAAGAGGCGTACGTGGGCACCGCGTGGGGTTGCGTGGTGGTAGCACACGCCGCCTCTCTGCGACCGCTTGCCGTGTTTCGCCCCTACGAGGAGGAGGTGAGAGGATATTCAAATTCAAATTCAAAATATTGTTTATTCAAATAAACTTTTATACAAGTGCTTTTGAAATGTCAACTTTACTGCTGGTTCGGAAAACTGTTCCTACCAAGAAGAACCAGCTAGAAACTCGGCGGTTGTTCTTTTTAAAATATAAATCTTAAAATTAGTTACATTTAGTTATTATTGTCTTGTACAGAGTAGAAGAGCTATATCCACACATAATTTAAAACAGAATATGAAAGCAATTCAGAGTGTAAGACGGGCAACCGAGCAACTCTTTTCGAGGAGTCACTGGTTCATATCCCGAGCAGACTACACTGACTTTTTAGGTTTAACTTATGTGTTTAACTGAAGTGTGTAAGTTTAGTCTAAGTGCCAATAAAACATTCACATTATTATTACATTCGATCTATGTGCCAAGCTTAATAATATCCACTTAGACCCTTTTGAATTAAATCAATTGATATTTAAAATTTGACACACGCTCTTCATTAAAGGAAAACATCGTATATCTGTATATCTCCGGAAATTTTCTTGGATATATGTAGCATATCAATCCGGATTGGTGCGACTTGGTGTGTATAAGCTCAATTTACGTCTCTAAATAGAGAGAGGAGGCTTTTATCCAGCAATAGTAAGAGTAGTCGGTAACAGGCCGATATATTCACCTTAACTGTGGCAACCACAGTACTAGAACTTGTAAACCTTACTAATATGTTAACATGTCAAAGCCTGAGTACCTATGTTGCTTTATCAAAACGAATTTGCCTGATTGATACGTACAATTTGTCATACGTAATGATCATCATGTTAATGAATCCCGCATGTGCATTAGAGTAAAGATTTGATGACATTCTGTTTTTCAAGGATAGACATGGATAAATAAAATGTTTATTATATTTTATTTCTGTGAGTACCGAAGTACGGATGTTATATTATGTAATAAATCAGTTCAATCACACAAAAGTAATAATAAATTTATTTTGCTATAATCCGCGACAAAATAAATAGATAATTTATATAATGCTAAATGTATTAGTGGACTATCCGTTTTTTCATACCGGCTCGGCTAGTCGGCTCGGCGATAAACCGCGATGGCGGCTGCAGCGCGACCGTCTGATTAGCCGCGCGACGTAAGCGCTGCCGCTTACCACTAGGTTCGTGGCAGTGACATTCTCCAATGCAAAATACGCCCAACCAACTATATATATTATCCATTTACTTTATCGCTGATTAAAGGAAAATAATTTTATTATTTTCCATGGAGATCTATAATAAAAATATTATGGATCTCCGCAAAGCAACGCCTAATTCTATAAATCAGTTCAATCATGTTATAATAGGTGCGAGCCATCGTACCATTGCCATCTCACGGCAGCACACGCCGGGCGTACTTGGCCACGTTCGGAGCTGGATACCGTCCGCTCGTGCAACGCTATGCGCCAGCGCAGGTAACATCAAAAGTCTCTCTCCCTCACTCAATTCAGCCAATACGCGTCCTCTGTTAGACATGTCTTGTCTCTTTTCGAATGACTTCCATGTAACACGATGTTGTGATGATAAATTAAAAAGCGAATAAAAAGAAAACATGTACATGATTTTAATTTTAATTGACGATTTTTTATTAGTTTATTGATACTTGTTTACTTGTCTTGGTGGATGAGCGGGGCACCCAGCAATATGGGTTACCCTTAGTGCAGGGACCCTTGCTATTAGTGTATGATGAAATTTTATATAAATAAAAATTATTTTCATTGTCAAGGCGTCACGCCTTGATCCAGCGGCTTTTTGGGACTGTTTTGCGATCGACCAGATTTAGGGTCTTTAATATTAGTACGGATTATAAAAAATAATTCTGTTAGTATAGAAACACGGAAAATCAACAAAGTAAAAATACAACACTAAAACAGAGAGATTTGTGCAGTCACCAAATGTCAACCAATCAATGCAAATACTTTCATAATCATAGAATTATCATTATATTTCTAATAATAGAAGAAGCCAGCCTAAAATGTGTCTTATGAAAAAAAAGAGAAAGCAAAATAAGGTTACCCTATTCATCTGTATTTTTATCGGTAATTAGGCAAAAATAAGCATGGGTCTCTCAACTTTTCGTCTCTTATTATTTATTGGACACTCGCATTCAGACGTCTGCTTAAGGTCTGCCTACTCTATATACAGTAACTCTATGGAGCATTGTTCTGTCGCAAGATGACAACCTACTTACTTCTAGTACTTAAATATTTTTTTAATGTTATAAATTTAGTTTAAAAAACACAATAAAAATCAGACAGATTTGTCTGGTCTTTAGTAACTTAGTCCGACTACAACTTTAGGATTTCGCGCTTTTAGATGCATAGCACCTCAACCCAATATCACTACGTATAATGCTTAATTTTTATTACTAAAGGGTAATAATAAATTTATTTTCAGTCTAACAACGCTACAACACACTCAGGCTACTTCTGTCTGTTGTGGCGTGCCCAGCACTGGTTACCGGACTAATTGAAACAATGTTAGAAATATTATATCGGGCTTAAATATCCCTCGGCCTGCGCGCCGCAATCGCCAAACGGGTTCCACTTAAATAGTGAGGTGGTCCCGAACTAATGTATTCAATGGAGTAAAGGTAAAGTAAATATAAGTAAGTTTTAACTGACGAAATTTTCTAATACAAATCGAATGATCTTATATAGTATATTAGTATCCGCTTCAACTTTACCACTTTTGAATGTTACGATATATCGTTAGTATGATAAGTGATAGACTAAAAACCTATCATTTATTAAATTTAAAATTGAATTTAAAAAATCAAAATATCTTTAATTGAATGTATAGTTAATTATATTTATACATCATCGATATAAATTTACAGTGGAATAGTTATTTTTAGATGTTGTACTGAAATGGGATCTGTGCTTTCGAAATCTCTATATTTGACTTCCATTTCTAATATAAGGATTACTACTATTGACTTATTACAAAAAGTTGGCAAATTGTCATTTCGTTTTTTCGAATGACCGAAGAAATGACCTCGTTTCTTAACTATAGCTTTACAAACTAAAATAAGTGGTTGGCTATTTTTATTTTACAAAAAGCAAGCAGCTAAATTGAAGCAGATAAGTAGGATAAAATGTAGGAATTCAATATACATTTTAGTCTTTCAAATGTTATTTGAAAAATATTGTAAGAACTTCCAAAAGCTTTTACAGTTTTTGCTAATAACCTGATCCCAATGGTAAAGTAGCCCGGTACCAGTCGGTAGTTTTTTGTTAGGTAATAGAGATAGTTTATGGGCATACACCTGTCGCCAAAGCCTTGTCAGTTTTAGGTAGACTATTGATATTTGAAACTGGCAGCAGGAATGACGGATACGTCTATAGATTTTATCAACGCATACTTCTTGTATGTTCTATTTGTGATAATTACTCAGGGATTTTTTAAATAGCTTGATAAAATGTTCCATATCAAAGGATAGATTCTTTTGTTTATAAATTAACGTTTTTAAGTTTATTAACGTTAAAATCACAATATTTAGATAATAATAATACATAATTTTAATCTATAAAAGTCTCTACGACTTGCGCTTCTTTTTTTAGTCATTTTAGTCTGCGGGTTTTTCTTGAGTCGTAAGTGTTTTATATTTGGTTGTAATGATTAACTATCTAGATTAGATAGTATTTTTACAAATTCACAAATGTCTGTTGTCTTATGCATTTATTTTACGAACGAATTTATTAGTTCCAATAAACGTCCTGAGGTCTAAAATTTAGTCACGTTTATGGACTGTATTTTAAGTACTAAAAATATGATCACAACTTGGCAACTGTTTTATTTTATATCAATTATATCCTAAGGCATTATAATAATATAAAATAATTAAGAAAAACAAGAGCCGTATTAACGTATTAAGATAATTTTAGGAACGAATAAAAAGAAATATCTTGAAATTGGTCTTTTTTAAGGATATCAGCAACATCTTATGTCTCTTTAATCCATCAAGTTTCCTATCCAAAGACGCTTGAACCCTTTTCCACTGACACAGTGGGTTTCAGTGCGAAGTCACCACTCTAACACGAATCAATTCGATGGTCCGTGACTTTGGTTCCTTTACAGACATTGGTCTGAGTTCTTTTTTTTATAATAAACCTATTTAATAACCAAATTAGCAAGGCGACATAGCTGACATTACTGGCAACACACACAAAAAATCCTTAAGACTCTAAATGCTACCCATCATTAATTGAATCTCCTAAATATAGAAGGTTTGTTCTTGTTGGGTTAGTTCTACCCATTCAACAGTTTTCTTTATAACGTATTAAATATTTAAAATGCTCGTGATATAAGTAAGTCTAATCTTATCCATAGTTTGTGTGCTTTTCTTGGTGCTTCCATAACGTTAATATGTCATAAGACACTGTACTGCAGTGAGGTTGATAGCAGCTGCATGGCGTCAAATCCCACATAATTTTCACCGTCGTAATTTTTATGCGCGAAAATAATTAAATATCGTTAGAGGTACGGTGACTATGGAAGTGATATGAGTGATGCTAAAAAGGGTTCCTCTAGGGAATCAAATTTATATAATATTAGACTTTGAGCAGCGGCCTCTTTAGTAGAGATTTCAGTGATTCTCATGAATATTGTGATGTGGTGAAACAAAACTATTAATTAATATAATTCCTCAAGGTTTGAATCTCAAAAGTTCCATGACACAGTGCAGCTATTATAATTGTGACTTAAATTTAATATGTAATGTTTTTAATTTCTTTTTGACGCGACTAACGTGCAGCTAGTAATAAATATACGTATTTTTTATTTACTGAAATATTTTTTAATGATTTATTGGACTTTATTATTGTTTATTTTTACTTTATGCAAAGTTGAACTATATTAAGTGGAATATTTTGGATTCGATGAGTTGTATTGTAAAATTCTAATATTTACTCAAACTGTCCAACTATAACAAATCTACTTATGTTATTTGCATATTTAATATGCTTAAATTTACTTGTAATTTGTGAAGTCCGAGATAAATGTAAACCAAAGATGTTTAATAAATTTATTACGTCTAATATTGTTTTATTTATATATTTTTGTCAATTTACACGTCTATGTGATATCACACACGTTATTAGTTGAATCAAATAAATTAATTAAACTATGAGTTTTTTATCTATAAACAGTTCGTGGTAGTGCAAAGCGTCGACTGACACTCGATTTTTTAAATAGTCTGTCAATATATTACAACAACCACGAGAATAGAGGCCTCCTAATCCCTTTTATTATAATTAAATATACAAATTTTTGTTTAGAATCAGTCCTAAATGTATCTGAATGCAAATACATAATTCTTGAAAGTGTTTACTGTGACAATATTATAAAGAACAACTTTTATGGAAACATTTGCAGACATGAGATCGGATCAGCTGCAGGTGTGCGGTGTGTCAAGGCTCAATTTTAGGTCCTTTTCTTTTGTTAGGCACTGTACAGTTGTTAAGTAAATAGAAGTGAAGCAAATTTAAACGAAGTGAACAGTATTCTGTCGTAAATCATTTTAATTTGCTTAGATCTTAATATCTTAATATCGAATAATGATAAATTAACGACTTAGAGACTAATTTAGATCTGCCCTCTTTTCGAAAAAGAGGACCTTGTTTTAAGAATCTCACTAAATCCGTTCGAACAATTTTGCGGTAATCTGATGTACAATCCTAGTAAACCTATTTTTACTCACTCGCATAGCTTTTTGCCTTACGAAATACAAAGTGTTTCGCTAAAGTCTAATAAAGTCGATTTTTTTTATTGTTACCTAGATTTTTAATAAAAAATTCATAATAATACAATGGTAACAACTAACACCCTTTATTCGAAATGTACTATTGTAATTCATTATTATTTCAAGTCATCCTATTAATGGTTTAAACTCAAATATTTCTATGCAGGTACCTTTAAATTGTGCATAAATATCTTTAAAAAAAAGCGTTTTAAAACTGGTTTTTGAGGAACCAAAAGTATGATTGGAATGCGGTGTGTACTAATTCCTGATTGGCCGCTATGTCGTCATACATTGGATTGTGGCCTGTTTGATTCAGTCGCATTATTCAAGTCGTTACCGTTTAAAATACTAAAATGAGATAATATGTAGGTACTTTACAACATAATGACGCTAAAATAGATAGAATGGAATAATTAATTTGAGCTTCGAATTTGATTGAAAGTCTTTTTAATCTGTATTCATATTGGACGCGATGGCAATCAAATATGAGTACGACAGCAACTGTCAACTAAACTTATACAAGTTGTACAAGTTTTCGTGCCACAAAAAACGCCGACTTGTTTTCTGAATTTAAGCAGAATTTTCTTTTGAAATCGCGTAATCAGTGCCTTAGATGTTTTTGACAATGCCAAAAACTTGCTTCTAAATATATTTTAAAGTTTTAAGAGTTTGTATTTCCTTTGGAATAAATGTTAAATGGTGTGAACAGACTTGGGTGTGTAAAGTAGTGTGTGAATTGAAATTTTGTGAATTAGCTAAAGTTTTTACCGCTACCAAACAGATAAGAGAGTTTGCCCGCTCTAAGGTAAGTGTGCGACGACTTTTTAAAACTTATCTTTGTGTTGAATTAAGTTTTACAAATACGAGAAAGTGTCGCGTATTTTGTTACGTAGCATATTAAGTAGGTGTTTCACAGTTCTTCAATTTTAAAACAAATAAAATCAATAAAATACATTCCAAATTTAAATTGCGTAATTTAATTCTACACAGCAATAAAAGGAATGCAGCCGTGTAATCCAATAATCCGATACGTTAGCGGCATTGTGCGATGCCCTTGAGCCTGTGGAAACAAATGCAAGTGGAGCTAATTAGTTACGATATATTTCTTCGTAAATCACTATAATTACAATAATCTTAGACTTTGTTTATTGTAATTTTGTTTGTATACTTTTTATGTTCAATTTATTTTATTTTAAAATAGACTAACGCCTATTTATTTTGCTTCATTAGGACTTTAATAAGATTAGCTATTAAATCTTCTCGGTGTTTACCAATTGACTGGACTGATGAGCCTGACTTTGCTATGAACTCAAGTTAATATCTCACATCACCACCCTTAGGAAGCAAACTAGTAACTCAAAATTTATTTACAAGACTTTATTAGGCAACTACTAATGGTATAGCCATCTCAAGTTTTTGCCATAAATAGTACAGTTTTACTTAAATCATCTGGTTTAAGTAAATCGTAAAGTAGTTTTGCACAATCTTTTGGTGAAAACCGTACAAAGAACGATAGATTTTGAGAAAATCGATTACACACATACTTACATGTTTTATGTTATTTTATGTTTTTAAAAACATACATCCATACCAGCGTTTGAATTTAAGTCCTCTTTGATAGACTCACATGATTTTACAATTCAGCTATAACAGATCAGTCAGTCTTGTCAGATCACTTTCACTACTGTTACCAAGGAGATAGGAGAGCTTCGTGAAGCACATATTTGCAATTTGTAATTTATATATGTATAAAAGTATTTTAACATTTTATGTTGTAATTAACTGTACAAATCAAACAATGATAAATTTTAAAATATTCATTGTATTAATTATTATTTTCACAAGAATACAATGTAAGTTTATAAAAGAAATGGTAAAATCATTACAGTAAATTTTATCATTCTTCTTATAAAAAATATCACTGAAAATATATAAGTTCAAAATAAAATATAATTAGTGGAACCCAATTAGGAAATGAAAAACAACTGGACCATATCTCGGAATATTTTTAATAGCACTCTGTGACATGTTCTCGTTTCATCAATAGTAAGATAGAAAAACTAATCAGTTAATTCCTAGATATTAAGACAAGTCTTAACATCCAGATTGTAAACTGAACAATGTGTGATGTGATCTTAGTGTTATCTTATTCCTTAAACATCTTACTGCATATTAAAAATTACAGTTGCTACTTTGATAAAATGAAAGTGCGTCATATTTGATAATAGCTTGATACTGTATAAAATTTACATTTTAATTTGAGCCTAACACTAATCTCAATTAATATGTTAACCATATGAATGTGGAAACTAATTGCAGAAAGATTTTCTCAAATGTATGCAAGGAGATGTTGTGTGAGGATCAAAGCTGCATTAGAAAAAAAATCGTGAAAATACATACCCTTGGCCAACTATGGTTCATAGGTTCAGACAAAGTCGACCCCAATAATTTATACAATACATATAAGCGTGAGAATTTGATACGTTAATTATTTGTTTGTCATTTATGGCCTATTTACATTTACAAATATTATTATCAATATGTCATATTTCGAGGGTGGTATGCCCTACATACGACAGCGAGTATCAGATGATTGTAGTTATTGCATCGAATAAGACACCGATATTTGCGGTTCCATTTTGTACCCGTTTGGTCATTAACCATTCCTCCGTTGTTTAGAGCAACTAAGCCTCTAGTTAACGCCGGAAAATAATTGTATGATGATTAGCCGAATGAATAACTAGTTAGCGTGTCACAATGTTATATATAAATAGTTTGTTGTCCTGAACAAATATCGGAACTGGCACCCGGAAAAAGGTTTTAGCACTATGATAGAGTAACTCATTGAAATCAGAAACGGATGAAAGCTAACTACAGTAAAAATACTTTAATACTTGCTTTGCCTCTTGTTTACAATAGCTATGTACACCTCAAGCTCCCATAAGAGGGCGTTATTGTTATTCATATTGAGAAAGATTGGACTAGAAAATTACATACATGTATTTATTGTATTAAAATTATTGATTTTATAAAAATTAATTCTAATTAAACACTTTCAAAATACTACAGAAATTACAAAATTGTACTAAGTATAAAGTTTTTGATTTACTCTGAAAGAAAGTGTTGTAAAAGTAGCGGCCTGTTAATATCCCACTGCTGGGAATAGGCCTCCTCTCTCCGTTTCTGGAGAGAAGGGTTGGAGCTAAGACCTACCACCCTGCTCCAATGCGGATTGGCAGGTTACACATATCTCCAGAATTCTCTAGTGATATGCAGGTTTCCTCACGATGTTTTCCTTCACCGAAAAGCGTGTGATAAATTGCAATTAGGAATTAGACACATGAGTTTTAATAGAAAAACTCATTGGTGCCTGCCCGGGTTTGAACCTATGTTCGTCTCTAGAGAGTCGCACGGTCTCACCATTGGGCTATCACAGCTTGAAAAAAAAAGAAAGTGTTGTGAGTACAATAGATTGACAATTCAGAGTCTGGGTCATTAATTTCTTTTTGATTGTAGCTTCCGTTGCGTACGGCCACCACTAATTAAAAGCGATATCAATCTCTATGTTTAATATACCTGCTGGATAAGCACATTCTTATTGTGTTCCTCAATCTTCAGCTGCATAAACTTTGAGCTGATATAATAAAGTAACAACCTAAAACGGACAAAATCTCGCCTACCAGCATAGAATAAGCATTTTCTGTAGAGGTCTGTGGGCGGTGGCCGCCTGTCATCAGATGACCCGTCTAGTTGGCCCGCGATTTCTATACAAAACCCGTTTACTTTAAATATCGATAAAGGCCAGCGACCTGCTGGATATTGAGGTTAATTGATCTCATCGTCAAATATCAATTTAATAGATTGTAGTATTGTAATTTAATATATTAATGATGGCTCTTGATTTTTGATGAACTTTTTGTTATATGGTTGAAGTTAAGGTAAGCTTTCAATGGTTCACGCAAATAACAGTGCATTGAATACATACTATAGATGTGAAATGTATTTAATTGTTTATTCCACTGTTTGTATTTGGTTTGATTGTATGTATTTTATTTATTATATATGTTACTTGGAAGTCTCTGAAGTCGTGAAATTTTAACATGTTTTTTTGTATACATATATAGTATATATTTATAAATTATTTTAATTCCATTAGCTATTTAAAGAATAAAGAATTTTCGATAGTCTTCGTTAGTTATGGCTTTTTTCGTTGCACAAATATTTCGCATATCGCATGCTGGTCGACTACGAATACTCTACCTCCGTCACTTTCAGCTAAGAAACGCGCAGGGCATAATGGTGAAGGGGTAGTTACTATAAAGTTACACAATCAATTTGGACTTGCTACCTTTAGAAATTCAAAATATATCTTAAAAGTAAGCTTAAATTGACAAAGATTATATACACGAAAGGAAAGCTTAAATGGCATCCAGATAAGCACTAGACTTCACATCATACATTCTAAACATGTTTGTGTACAAATAATTGAAACGTATACTTTACTAGTTCTGTTCGATAAAGCACAAATTCGAAACACTAATAAATTGTAAAATATGTGAATAATAATAGACAGTATATAAATCACAAAATATTAAAGCTTTAAGTGATTCAAAAGTAATAATAAAATTATTGTGCTATCATCCGCGACAAATGGAGCTCCGCAAAGTAACGCCTAATTCTATAAATTATTTTAAGTGGTTGTAAGACCTATTTGAAAATAACATTTTAAATACGAATTTATAGAAATCAGACTTGACGAATAACCAGGACTATGCACTACCTTCCCCACTTAAAAGAAAAAAAGTTTCAGTTTATAATATATACCCAGCCACCGCTGATAAACAGATCACAAAGTGATGCCGCTTTATTATCAACATAAGCAAGTTTATCTGAGAAGACATCGGTTAAGTAATTACATGGGCGATATCCATCTCTGTCGGCCCCTAAACCTTCCGGGCGTGATCTCATCTGTTTACATTCATAAAACTGCAGTCAACTCTTTATATAGATATTATACACATTAGTTTAGCTCTTGTCGATTATTATAGAGTTCATTGAATCGAATTTTAGTGAAATGATTTTATTGCTTTTATTAAATAATAATAATATAATATAAATCGAGGTCGCACAAAGAATAAGATAGCGATTCAATACTATATTTTCAGACCAATTCATAGCTAGCATATTCTCTCTCTCTGTTTCTTGCACCGATAGTTGTATTTTTATGGACTTAGGTCTTCTTGACGGATCTACATCATTCGATTTGTTGGATATGTTTGCAATCAAGAGGCTCACTGGTATAAACATGATCTTTTAGATCCTATGTACATCTAACACAGTAAAACTTTAAAAACAGTGAGTGGGCACTACATTGACAAACGTGGTCCACTTTAGGCTGCATCTTTCGTTGTCCATCAGGCGAGATAGCAGCTAGGCTCTAGCCTTTTATATAAACAAGTCAAGTTAAAATAGCTATGCACCTTAGCAAATTTAACTTGCAAGATTCCACCTTCACATACATCTGTCTATCTAATTCGGAGGCGCCTGCCGTGGCAGAGCGGGTGGTCAGCTCCTATGTCGGACTATTCCACCCATTTCCCCATGTTGGGACAGTGTCACCTGCTTTAATCTACCAGTAGCTTTAGTAAACCTGATAATATCCCTGAAGGGGATATCAGCCAGGTCCTTAACTGCAAGTTCATCCTTACCTAGTATCTCCCATCTTACCCGTGAGTACATAGGGCACTCAGCTATAAGGTGAAGACTCGTTTCTACCACTCCACACTCTGGGCATGCTGCATCTTCATTATGGACAGCTGTTTGTTCAAGCAGTGCCCCGTAGTAATCAAATACATACACGGCAAGTTAAATCAAAGCTTAAAAAAACCTATGACGCCGTCTATACTGCGGAATCACCACCCCAACATCTTGGGGATCTCTACGTCTACCAAAACGACAAACTATACACTCTACTCACAACTCTATCAAAATTTAGTGTTTCCTGTCTGGAATTACAGATGTAAATTTGTTTTCAATCAAAATCGACGATAAATTTAATTATTAAAAAAGTGTTTTTAATAAAGAGTTTAATTTAATACGATAAAACATTATGATATTATTCTTGGGACCATTCCACGTGGGCATGATTTGTATAGTAGTAGCGTGTAAGTAATTTAAGATAGATATTTGTACATTTTTGTTATAAATAAATAAAAAAATAACGAAAATAACTAAATAATATATGTAAAACCATTTTCTGGTGCTTTGTACAAGGCTCGAAATAATAATATGAAAATATAAGCTGCATTCAGCTGATAATAAACAATCAGTTTTACCTGACTATATACCGGATAATCCGTCGACCTTCAACCGGTGAGATTGCGTTATCTACGTAACTTCTTCGTCAGCGACGAATTTTTGCGTTGTTACGTAATGCTATCGGTCCTTCATTAGTGTTGGTATGTAACGTGATAAGCTCGCTGCTAAACCACTTTTTATCTCAATCATTTGAAGATACAGCGTTGAAGACTTTAAATTTATAGGCCCCAGTAGAAGGTGTTTCAGGCATAGAATTATTATACTAGAGTTGGGGAGCTAGTATAAAATGTGGCCATCAAAAACAAATGAGAAAGCAAATGAGATTACCTATCTGTCTCTCTTTTTTATGTGATTAGACAAAGATGAGTATGGGTCTCTCATCTTACCTCTTATTATTTTTCGGACACTCGCCCTTTAAGGCCTACCTATGACTCTCCTATTCCATGTATAACAATGTTCAGGAGCTTTTCCATTCATTTACTGTTGTGAGTTCTAAATACTTTTGGGATGATGCAGAAGCAAGCGGTTGAGTAGCGCACAGTAGATAATTGGAGTCTTATATACTATGTAAAAATAAAAATGAGCCACCCCCTAGTTAAGTACCACCCCTGTTAAAAATTTAAGGACTACCCTAGATGTAAAAAAAATCATGTATAATATATAATATATATAGTATAATAATTAATTTCCCAAAGATTGTGGATGGAAATTATATGTATATATCATTTTCATGAATTTATAACGGAGGGATTTACTAACGTAAAGTTAACTGCTAGGATCTACTAAGGTTTAATTTTCTAGAATTAACATTTGCCCTTAATACACCTTTCACGAAAAGGCATATAACAGTATAATAGACTGTTTGGTTTATAACGAATTTTTTTTTATTTATTTGAAATTGAAATAAATGTAAATAATTTTTTGAACAATTGTTAGAAATTGTTTAAAAATTACCGCAACTTCCTTCGTGATCTCTTTGGAACGCGCCACCATAAACAATTTATTTCGTCGCGGCCTATTGTTCAGATTATTAGAATGAAAAAAAGCTTTGTCAGCGAACAAATGGCGGTAAACTGACGTCATCGATTTACAAGTCAAACCAAAATCAGTGTTATCATATTGCAATATATGTATCATACTGCAGCCCATGAGCGATAATATAAAACCAGACAGAGTTGTACTCATCTTACGAGAGTACCTGACTAATCGCACCTTTCGCTATCGCATAGACGGTACTTTATCGTCTCGCCGCACAATTCATGCTGGTGTCCCTCAAGGATCTGTGCTAGCACCCTTATTGTACTCGCTCTACACGAGTGACATTCCACGGGCGCCTATCAAAGAGCATACACATCTTGCCCTTTTCGCGGATGACACCGCTGTATTTACCACATCCCTCCGACCTCAAGTAATAACTAGACGTCTCCAGAAAGCGGTAGACAGCCTCGGACGCTGGTTCCGCCAATGGAGAATCGAAATAAACCCGGATAAAAGTGCAGCCATGCACTTTATCGGTAATCGCTTTCGATCTCACATAGACACACCTACGGAAATATCCCTTTACAATACACCGATTCACTGGCAACAGAAAGTCAAGTACCTAGGTGTCGCCTTTCAACCTTCCATGACCTTCCACGAGCACATACACATAGTCTGCAATAAGGCTGCGTATGTCATGGGACGACTTTATCCGATGTTATGCAAGAAAAGTAAGATGTCGCTCCGCAACAAAGTGACACTCTACAAAACTTGCATAAGACCAATAATGTCCTATGCGAGCGTTGCGTTCGCGCACGTTTCAAAGGTCAGATTGCTCAGGCTAGGTTTCCTAGATGATTTCGTATAACGATAAATTGTTTGGCAGCCGGTTCAGCTGGCTATAAAGATAGATGGCACAATAACCAAACCATGTAGTGGAAACGCTATCAGCAATACTTACGTAGTTCGTCGTGCCGACCTCACTTAAGACTGGGATAAGGGCAGGAGGATGAAGACAATGTTATATGCTATGATTAAGCTCACTGCGACGTTTTTTACGTCGTCTATTCATCTCCTTGGGGTTCTACCAACTGCATGTCTTTGTCTTCGCCATTCGATCTTCTTGAGATCCCAAAGGCCGCGATTAAATATAACGATTGCAGCTTTGAGCTTGGAACCTATTATAAACGTGGACAGCTAAATAAATAACACAAGTAGGTAGTATTGTCTCATTAACTCACATCTTTATCTGTACTGAGTTAATTCTGTCGAGAGGAAATGGCCGCGTAATATAGGTATGACTAACACATCCGTGTATACTTTGGACAATAGATTAATTGATAATTGTAAAAACTACAACAGAACTACTTTGCTCTAAGCCACGCGGGTTAAGCGAATGTATGCAATGCTAATGGGTATGAATCCGGCAAAATTCACGTGCCTTATACATGCAGGACAAGTGACCACATGCATCCCAAGACGCCTCCACCGGTAACAAAAATATATATAAATATATAAATCATTTGATCATTGCAATTTATCACATGCCTGTTGAGATGTGGTGCTGGCGAAAAATGCTTTAGATCCCATGAATGGCCTTCCGCACAAATTCGTCTATTTTGCACGAGCTAAATGTAAGGATTCGACTCTCATCTATCTGCCTGCGAAGAGTGCTTGAGTTTTTTGGTCACTTCGCTCGAAAAGAAGGTGCCAACCTCGAGCAACTCATGGTTACCGGCAAGATTGACGACAGAAGACCTCGAGTACGCAGCCCAATTCGGTGGACTGATCAGATCCGATCTGCTTTGGACGCAAATCTGCACGTTGCTCTTCATCCGGCGAAGGCGAGGGACAAATGAGAGCAACCGTCCAAAAGATGATCACTCGGCACTAGGGATCACGACCCCCAGCAATGAGGATAACGATGCGAGGAGGAGGAAGAGTGAAACCTACCAATCCGCATTGCAGTAGCGTGGTGGTTTAAGTTCCAACCCTGCTTGCTTTTATTCTTTCAGCCGCTAAACCACACCACACCTCTGATTGGAATAGGAGAAATAAATAAAAAAAAGTTTCTAATTACAGTCATTAGCAGAGAAATCCAAATGTTACGCTAGACACGACATAACTTGTGATTAACTGGTACGGGTGGTGTACACGTGTCCGGGCTCGCTTCACACATGTGCTTCACCGTTTATTTTGAAAATCTATTTTTAGGCACGTTTGATCCAAGATGTCCTGCGATACGTGTGATTCCGTATATCGATTTTTTAGATACTGTTGGATTCTCTTTAATATCGGTCGGAGATGTAGTGGCATTGATTGCCAAGTGCAAGTATAGATGGGCGATATACATACGCACGAATAGAATCAATTTGCACGAGGAAATAGTAGACTGTCATAACGATGGAAGGATGACGCCATACGACTGTCAGGAGTGGCAGTATTTGTCTTCCAGACTACGTAAAATATAGGATGCAATTCGAGCCATCATATATATATCTTTGTTACCAGTGTAACAAGTACTATTATATACTCATGGAAAACTGCTAGATTTCATAAAAGAAAGCAGTCTCAATTTAGCGACATGTGGCTAAAGGTCATCTTTATTTTGGTAAGAACTATTAACCTTAAGGCCTATCACGCGTCGGATTGGTTGCGTATACATAGCTCAGTATTCTATAGACTTATCGCCCCATCCGAAAATAAAGTTACATGTTCTATGTTTATACATAAAACATGTAAGTTTATTCTTCGGATGGGGCGATATGTCTCCAGATGAACCCTATCAAGTGATGAAGAATACAAAACCCCGGTAGGCGTCTATGAGTTTTCTATTAAAATTAATTGATATTTATAATTCACTGCGAGTATGAAGATGACAGAAATATCGGTAAGAATTCCTGGGATATGTGCAATTTACCTTCGAGTACTATAGCGTAAGGATTTAAGTTCAAATCCCAATGTTCATAGAAAGAAATAGTCTTTGACTAACCGTGGGATAGTATTAGACTGACTTCATTAATTGTTAACTTATAGATTAAATCCAAGTTTAAATTGATAATTATAAATGCAAAAGTCACTTCACGGACGATGCAAAGGGCTACTCTAAGAAAGTCATTACGTGATGAAACTAGCAATGAAGAGAACCGTAGAACAATCATAGTCACGGATATAGTTAAACGAATTGCAAAGTAGAAGTGACACAGATTGAACACATACATACTGACTTGTCAAGATGTTGGATGGCGAGCTCGACTTTAAAATGGCATCGCTGGTAGAACCTGCGCTACTTAGTCGAGCAATCAAAAGCTGTTGTTCGCAAGGTGACTGACATATACAGCTCGAAAAAAGTCTTTTCAAATGATTAGCTTGCTAGACGACCTTGACCTGCTTGATTTAAATGCCACCTTGCGAGTTCGTTGAAGTCACCTACCCAATCTGTCAATACTGCGTTTTCCGGTGCGTATTCGCCATTCCAACGCCAGAAGCCACCAAGCTCTTGTAATTCCAACAATAAAAGTTTAACATTAACGAAAGTAAACAGCAGCCAACTCACGAAGGCCCCCGGTTGTGCGAAATTAACTAGAGCATGACCCGCCAGCGCTCTCCGGTTTGTGTTTGTGGGTTCACTTCACCGCGATATCTGATGTACTAATATTACAACTATGAATCGACTCTACACTATAGCTATATAAATAGATTTTTACAAGAGATTTTGAGCATTGCTTTGTTTTAAAAATATTTTATATTTGAATAGAGTTAGCAAAAAGTTTTTGTGATTCTTCTGTATAAAATACAGAATTAAAATCTTTAACTATTTCAGTGCTGCGAAAAGGCGTCCTCTCTCTGTCGGAGAGAAGGAATGCCAGGGTGACAAAAGATGGCACAATGCCCCTAACGGTGTTGTCGCAATAATACTAATATTTTCCTTATCTTTTCTTAACTCTAATTATTTTTAATTTTTTTGGATGATGTACTAAACTGAAAAAAATATGTACAAAATTAAATATTTATTTCACAGCGGAATCCCAAAAGTCTTCTTTGTTTACACGTGAAGGGATCGGTTCATAAACAGTCAACGCGAGGACGAATACCTCCAACCCGCGTCAACGTAGACAATAAATTAATAAAACTAGTGTATTCAATATTCTTAATGGTTCTGAATATTTGAGATTGAATTTATTTTTCATGATTATCACTCATTGACCAAAGCAACCTTGAACTACCATTAGTACAACGTCCTAAAATTCACATATCAAGGGTAAAGCAGAACCAATTTGAAGGACCACCACAATTTGCTATATTTGAAAGTAATAAAACCATTAGCTTTCCAAAATGCAACAAATAGCTTAAGACAATCATTATTATTTATGATATAAAATTTATAAATCTCAGCGCTAATTTCGTCAAAAAAGTAAGAATAAAATTTATTAATATAAATCTAAATTATGTACTAAAAAGTTGTAAATATTGTGGTAAAATGGTAGTGAAAGTTCGAACAAAGTTAAACCACAACAATAAAATCGCTTATAAAATCATCAATGGTACATAATATAACTATTAAATTAGATTACTTTCCCAGGCGAATCATAACAAACATCACACATTATTTTCTACAAAACACAGTAAAATGTGAATAACTTTATATTTATTATAATTAAAAGATGGCCATTGACCATTAGATGGCGTTAATGGTTGTGTAGAAAGCGCTAAGTAATGTACATTAAGAAAGTTTATTTTGAATGGTAAACATTACTTTCTTGATCGCATGTACTCTTAGTTCTTACAGGGTAGTCTCCTATCGATAGCTTTATTGTAAATTTTGAAGCCATCAATATTGAAATCAATGTTCACAGGACTAGCCCGTATCGATTACAGAGACTCTTTAGCATTCTGTAAATAACTCAAAAATATCGTAAAATATACGATCATGGATTAAAAATACATTATTATTATTTATAGTTAATAGTAAAATTCTAATACTGTACAAAGCTGATTATGGCTACAATTTTTCCATAATCGATAGTTTCAAAAAACCAAAAATAAATTGGAAAAAACAATGCGACCGTCTACAAGTTGGACATAATATCAAAGAAGATGGATGGATTTATGCAGCAGAGTTTGTTTAGTAGTGCACGTCTATTGAAGTGAAAGATAGATATACCCGTGCATCGAAAGGAACCGTTAATTTTGTTTAAACCTAAAGCAGTATACAGAAAATTTAAATCTTACACACTAAAGGATAGTTTAAAACAAAAATACCTTATAATCGAAAGATGTCTACTATCTCGGCCAACATTAATAAGATACATGCAAACTGATGTAAATTTATATGTGAAGTAATAAGCGCTGTATACATTTATTAAAATAGTTTTACGTATGTATCCAATTATGTAAGTTGGTATAGTAAATTAAGTTTATTTTAAGTTTTGTGTATAATAGTTTTAATTAACATATTATTATAAATTTAACGTTATTATCTAATATCTCGTGGTTCTGTTTACCACACTGTACTTCTCTTATTAAGTTATTACATACATATTTTACTTAAATAGCTTTAACTTTTTTTTACACTAATTAACCATGAGATTGCAATTACCTACTATAAAAATGAACTTATTAATTTGCTATTGGTAAGACGAGTATAGTTCGGGGGAAACATTCTGAGGTATTAAAGAATAACAGAACAGTAAATTTCCTTCTTTAATTATATTTTTCCTCATAGTATCAATTTCAATATTTTAAATGCTGAACTGTTATTTTCGTCTTTCACGTCCAAATCGAGTATCGTATTGATATATTCGGGGTGGGTTACTAGTAAGTGTACGCCATAGTTAATATATTACGCATTAATATGCAAGTGTACGCAGATGAAGTTGCAAGTGCCAGTTATCAACAAATTCTATAAATGAGACAAGAGGTTTTCGCACGTATCACGCGGTCCCCTGAATTTCTCACTCATGGCGGAAACATACCATTTACGGCATAATTCAAATATCAAAAGTTTTCAAACCGTCAGTCAGCGTTCGTCCGTCGTCGCGTGTTGGCGTTACTGCACTTTGTTTTAGAAAAAAAAAATACTACAATTAATCGTACAATATAAGGTGATTTACTGTGCTTGTGTAGTGAAATTTAGTGATTAGCCGGTGTTTGTATCTTTCTGGTTTTGTGTGTGTAACGTTGTATTAGATGAATTTTCTGAATACTGTCATGCTAGATGGAAATTAAACTTTTATAACGACTATTTCTTATTACATTTTCAAGTTTTTATTCGTATATTATGTTGATGCTAGCAGTTTTTTTATTGTAAAATGTAAATATAATATCGGTATATGCCAGACTGATTATAGCGTTTCCAGTATCTTGTTAGTGAATAGATTTATACATTCGTAAATTTTTGCAAGTTTCTCATTGCATTTTCATGTCTTATGCACTCTTAGATGCTAGTTCATCTATTTTAAATGGATATGTACTGTGGCTAGGGCTGCCACAATTAGTTTGAAATATAAGTTGAATCAATAATTGACTTAATTCGTTTTGCTATAATATGTACTATACAGTAATTTTTGATAAAATAAATTCTAGTTAAATAACACGATGACTAGACATCGATATATCGTAATGGTGAAAGTTTGATGTCACTTTAACTTCGAATGCTTCTGTGTTCTCGCAACGCCTGTCAAACAACTTTAGACTTACTTTTTCAGTCTTCGACAGAATATTTGAAGCCCAAGATATAAAAGTTTGAAATTGTTAAGCGAAAATTATTGTCCAAACATTAAAATTATCTATAGCGTTCTTTGTGGGGAAGGTTTATGTATTTGTGGTAATAATCACTTTTTGATTTTAAACAAAATTTCTACAATAAACTTCTTTAAAGTTTGTGCGTATTAATAGTCATACTAGCAAGGTTTTATTATTTTGTTGCTGGGCCAAAGTGTCTCAACACTTCTCTTCTCTTCTCCAGTTTGACAGGCACACTTTTCAATAATTCTGGCAAGATTTTCTCGATGTTCTTTCACTATAAAACTCTTGAATATTTTTGAAAAGACTAAGTCATAGATGCCTAGGCGTAGAACTCGCGACTCTTGTAACTGTTATAGAAACAATGTCATTACTTTTGTACAATATATTATTAACTCTGCAATCTTATTCATAAAGGATTAGTAAACAATACACATTTAATTGTAGCTCAAGTAACATAACGTCAATACGCAATTATTGAAAAAGATAAATCAAACTGTGATTATTGGCCGAGTGAAGCCAGAGCAGGTAAATTATGAATAAATGACCCTTAACAAGGGTTTAGCAAGGCTGGGTCTAATCCCCACGCACACGCCTATGAGTTTTCTATTAAAATTCTATTACTTTCGCTTTGCATAAAACTATAGTGATTTTTTTATAAACAATCTTTTTAAGGAATGGTGGTCTAGTTTCCAAACGGTTCTTCCAGTTAGTTTATTGATAACTGTCAGACAAGTAACTTCTTCAAAAGTGATCTAAATGTTATCTATGTTTAGTGAGATTACTTACCCTTGGAATAGTATGATAGTGGGGTTTCGCTATTAAACTTCGCGAAAAAAATTTGCATACTTTGTGGCATCAATCGCAGATACTATCATCGATAAGCGAGTGACGTTACTATTATCGCATAGATAAGGGCTATCTCTGTTTACCTGTAAGTGGAATGAATCTTACTTCTACTGGCTAATCCTGTATTTGCGTCATAACGAGGAAAACTAATTGGGAAAACACTACTAATTGAGTATTACGAATCAGCTAATAACAGTGGCTTCCATCCAGTAAGCTCTATGAATTTAGACAAATATTTCTAAAGGAAACGTGGAAGTCGAATCTCGATCAGTATAAAGACAATAAACAAATACCTACAGCATTTTCTTCGGAGCAGACAATATCTCTGTTTACGCTGTGGTTTCCGGCAAAAAATTATATACCCTTAACATTTTTGGTCAATTTTTTTATTTTTTTATAATGTACATGTAATTTTCTAGAAATAATTTATACGCTAAAACAGCGGTTGCCGGGTCAGCTTGTTAATTTATAAAATTAAGCGTTAGTTTGTAGTGTTCCATAATACCAAGTTATAACAAGTTTTTACACAAAACTTATAGATCATAGTCCGATTTATAATATAAAACCATGTGACTCGATTCCTGATAAATTTAAAGAAATAGGTATGTAGCTCCACAATACATTTATAATAATATATTGTTTTTGTACAGATAAAAAAATAGCGATATTGGAAATAAGCAAAGGAAGAGCCGAAATAAATTAATAATACCAAGGTTACGTGTCAAAAAGTTCTAAGATTGTTTATGGTTTACGTTTTTATAATTTAGGTATACGTTTTTATAATAAAATTCCACAATCTGTTTGGACTTGCCTTTACACAACAAAATTTTGATATAAGTTGCAACCAGCTACCCGCTAAATTAGATTGATAGCTTTTTATTTTGTATCTTGAATAATTATATATTATTTAAAAATCAATTTTAAAGGAGTGATCACAAAGATTTTTGATGGTTCTACTCGGTAAGAACCTTTCCGAACAAGTGGAAGGTAGCTTCAATTAAATTTGACTATTCGAAATAGCTTGTAAAAGCCGGCTCGAATAAACAATCAATTTGAATAGACGACTGCCGAAGATTGCCGAACACGCTTATTCTTGATAAATTTTGTAAGTCCCTTACAAAACAAAAAATACAATGTGTAATTTTAATTTCCTCAAGGAAAAAAGGCTCACTTTTAATGATTCTACCCTTTTTAAAACTCCGTGAAAAAAGAAAGCTTTCGAGGTCACCTGAGCTCTTCTTTCGTACGATTTGTCTCAATCTATTCCTTTTACTGTAGAACATGATAAAAATTCACTCGTAAAACGGTCCCATGAAGTGCATACAAAGTTAGGTTGTTATGTACAAAACTGCATAAATAAGAGGTATCAATCTAACAGAAGGTCCGCCGGTTTGAATCCGTTGCAAGCTCGGCGACCACGTGCGTTGCATCGTCGCCACTTTCACAAAGGTGAAAACACGAGAAACTATATCCACTTCGAATTTATTGCGAACGCGCATCGGATTGTTGCGGAACTATCGATGCAGTTAGTTGGCTTTTTTTTAATTTTTTGAATTAATTTTGAACAATTTTGAATTAAAAGTGAAAGAACTTCTTTTTAAAATTGCAAACAAATCTATTTTGTTTTTGTAGGAAATAACGTCCTGGCTCACTGCACACATGTTACACAAATAAAGTTGTATTATTAATCATACTTTAAAATACTTTTGAATAAAACCTACTTTATTTTCAATACAAATATACTTTTATTTATACTTTTGCATAATTATTTAGGAAATACATTATATGAAATATGTGTTGTGTATTTTTTTGCTACTTTATTTTATATAACTCAATCAAAAGTAATGATATAATTTCCATATAATTCGCGATGAGTTATCACCCGATTACTTTTGTATTATGGACCTCCGCAAAATCACGCCTAATTTTATAGATTATTCATTCAAGTTGAAATTTTATTTCTTTTAAATCTGTTGGTAGCCCTACGTGATGAAGATGCTTAAAATGTAATGCGCTTGTCTAGAAGGTACCCGTTAAATTATTCCTTAGAAGTACTTACAAAGTGGTTGGCAAGAAAGTAAAAGATCTAAAATATTCTCCAAATTTTAGCGTAACGCTTAAGAGCCGAAAAAGCATAGCAAAGCATTTGTAAAATACTTAGCCAAATCATGTGACAATATGTTTTTTTTTGTTCCCGAAGGAAAAACAAAAGATTTGTTTTAATTCTATTGATTAGCTCGTTATATGCCGTGTGGTATCCGGCTGAATAGAATATACCACCCTCATTTCTTACCGAGGTGTCTGTTGTAAAAGGCAACTAAGATAGGTTGACCCGCTGTGTGGTATCCGGTTGAATAGAATACATAACCCTCTTTTTTCCGAGGTGTCGTAAAATACAACTAAGGTAAATTGACGTCAAGCAGGCGGCCGGTCCTAAAATATGTAGCAAAATCATGTGACACCATGTTTATAACATGTTGTGCCAGCCCCACTTGGAGTGGGACAACGCTTAAAACGCAAATGCATTTGTTTCGGTTTTGCCAATATTTTGTTCTCTTACAACTTACAGCCTTACTGGACAAACAATTACAGAAATATCACCGAGAGTGCAAAATGCGTCGGACAAGAACATATAAACTCTGTTAGCGTCGCCTAACTCTTTTATCTTATCTTAGATCATCACAGAGCGGAAATAATACGTACTGACATGTTCGTGTAACGAAAGATGTAGTAAACAATAATTCAGCATTTAAAAAACGGACTTTTTATCAGGGGCCATCGCACGTTCCACCTGTAGACAAATATATTATGACGTAACTCCAAAGTTTATTCATTGTCTGAGCTACGATATTCGCATATCGTTAAAAGATAGTTATACTAATGGTGCCCGCCACTTCGTTCATTTCATCTTGAGCGTTTATGTACTCTAATTAATGCAATATGTGTTTCTGTTTTGTGTGCCTGAAGATAAACGAGTAAATTTTATCCTTGTGTATGTTTTATATGTTACCGCAGTGTATAAGCTTTAATTGTGACAAATTTCGTCAATATTACCTTTCTCTTTGTAGTCGTTTAGTTTTTAATTACAACCGTGCCGATTATTCTATAATTAATGAAGAACTTGCCAATTATAACTGGCAAACTTTAAAATCAACGGACGATATTGATGGTGCAGTTAATATTTTCTATGATGTTTTAAATGGCGTTCGAAAAAAGCACATTCCTACTCGTATAGTCAAAACTAGAAAGGCATATCCTCCATGGTATTCTAGTGAACTAATAAAAGTTATCAAACGAAAGTTTAAGTTTCACTCCAACTATAAAGTATATGGCAACCTGGCAGATATTTGTGAATTCGAACGTCTGCGAAGTAAGGCTATTGAAATCGAAAAAAATTGTTATAAATTGTATGTTAACGGAATGGAATCTTCAATAGTATCTAACTCTAAGAACTTTTGGTCTTACATGCACAAACTAAACAGAAACAATTCTATTCCCGCGGCAATGAATTATTCAGGTACTAAAAGTGATTCAGGCGCAGGAATCTGTGACCTTTTCTCGAAATACTTTCATTCGAATTTTTTGGTAAGAAATAATAACTCGAGTAACTCAACAGATAACTCAATTATATCTTCTATCCCACCAAATGATATAGGTAGCATAGAGGTAACTGAAGACCGAGTTTATAAATTACTCAAGTCAACGGACTCTAACAAGTCCCCCGGACCCGACTCAATACCGCCTATCTTTATAATCAATTGTGCATTGTCTTTATCTTACCCTGTAACTTTATTGTTTAAGAGGTCTCTCAAGGAAGGTGTTATGCCAAAAATCTGGAAATCTGCATTTGTAACTCCTGTTTATAAGAAAGGAGTTAAGCATGATGTTGTGAATTATCGTCCCATTTCAAAACTTTGCCTACTGGCTAAGGTACTAGAACGAGTTGTTTTTGATCAATTATACTTTAAATTAAAATCATGGTTTAGTCCCTTTCAACATGGTTTTATAAAAGGGAGATCTACAATATCGAATTTAATGCTATTTACAGATTTCATATCTGAGAAAATGGATAATCGTGACCAAGTTGATACAATATACACTGACTACAGTAAAGCATTTGATCGAGTTGATCACGATCTTCTTTTGCGAAAACTAGCCATGGCTGGCATTAGAGGAGATTTATTTCGGTGGTTTTCCTCTTATGTGGAAAACAGATCACAAGCTGTGGTTCTTAATGGCTTTACTTCCGCCTGGTTAGACATCCCATCAGGTGTACCACAAGGATCTTTACTTGGTCCTTTATTGTTTACTATTTTTGTACAAGACATAGACGTTTGTTTTCAGAACTCTAAATGTTTACTTTTTGCAGATGATATGAAAATATTTAGGATAGTAAATAACGCCGTAGATCAAATGCTTCTTCAAGAAGATTTATGGAGACTTGACGAGTACTGCAATACCAACAGGCTAGATCTTAATGTATCTAAATGTTTTGTCATTTCTTTCACCCGTAAACACAACGTATTTAAATCTGTATATGAAATTAAGAACCATGTACTTAGCCGCGTTTCTGAAATTCGGGATCTTGGAGTTATCATTGATAGCAAATTGATGTTCGATAAGCACATAGATCATACTGCTGCCAAGTCCTCTAAGTTGTTGGGATTTCTGATTCGGTCTTCAAAAAATTTTACCAATCTTAAAACGATTAAAGTCTTATATTGCGCTTTAGTAAGAAGTTCCTTAGAGTACGCTTCCCAAATCTGGAATCCCAATTATGATCTATATATAAAGCGTATTGAAAATATCCAGAAAAAATTTATTCATTTTCTAAAATATAAATTTAATCTCCACCAATTTCCTCAATACGATGCTATGTGTGCGCACTTACATCTACTGTCACTTAGTCTCCGAAGAAATATTAATGATTTAACTTTTCTGCTTAATTTGGCCACAAGTAAAATAGATTGTCCGCATCTTTTAGAAAAAGTAGTACTCAGAGTACCAGTCAAAAGAACTCGATTTCATCCTATTCTACATGTACCGTTTGCTCATACCAGATTCAGACGCAATAGTTACCTTCTTAGAGCACCTACTGTATTCAATAAATTATGTAAAAATAATTTAGATTTAGATTTAGATTTATTCTGCACGTCTGCAACCTCCGCTCGTAAAATTTTAACTTCTCTTTTTATTTCAAATATAAAGTAATTTTACATTGTATAGTTATTTTAAGTATTATAAAAAAAATATATATATATTGTATCCACGCAAGCATATAGATATATTTATCTTCTATATACGAAAACTTGTAATTGGCTTTATTTTCTTAATTATGTTATTAACTATTGTGATATCATAGCTGTAAGTTTTCCTTATAAAATAAAATAAAAAAATTACCGGTTTAGACGTGATAACGTAACAGACAGACAGACTTTTTATTAAAATATTAGGTATGGATTCCTTTCTAACTTTTAGTCCCAAAAAAACAACATTGTCTAAGTAAAGGGAATACGCATAGTGATAAATCTTAGTAAAGAAGTTAGCATTTTAGTTAGTAATAAGAATAAGAATTTTATTAAATAACACATCCGTATCTTGCGAAACACAAAATATCATTCACTGTTACTTACTCGTAAAGTGAACAACAGGAAATAGGTCAAAAAGCTAAGTTAGGAATATTTGGGTACATACCTAATTATGAGGCAAATGAATATTTAGTTAATACCTCATGCGGAAACGGAACTTTTGTTCTGACGATAGTGAAATCGCAAAAATCTAAAAAAAACCTAACCGAACTCTCGTTAGTGCTGAAGTCCTTGTGTTGGACTCCGGATATGCGGTCGAAGTCGTTTGGATCACGATTTCAATAACGATTTGCATAAAAAGCGCATGACCTCATTCTTTGTACTCATAACATTAAGGTAGTTCAAAACTAACTTTTCTCTTCGACATTTGCTGCATTATGATCGCGTTCTCATTATAGTTGATACATTCATGTAAAAATGAATCAAAACCATATTTTTATGATTTCTTAACTCAGTATTTTTTTCTAGGTTGGAGTTCAGTCTAGATCAAGCTAAGTTACTATATACTGTATAGATGTACACGATACTTTTTGAAATTCTGTAACATAAACGAAAATCTATATCAAATAGTCTCCGCACGCAACTTAAGTAAGGGAATAAAAAGTACTGTTTAAAATTTCGTTCATCAAAGAAAGTTTTGGAAATACTCATAACCGCTATGCGTGATTAAATAATTAATATCCTAACATACAATTTTTTTGATGTCAGATTTTGCTAGTTTTATGAAATAGCTATACTTATATAATACGCTTATTGTATAAATATTATAAATCTAGATTATATGTTGAAACTTTAAGTCATGAGATTAAACCAGCTTTTCCATACCAAGCCGTCCTAAGGGATGTTGCAACACTTCTAGTACAACGCCAATGACTCTTTCTGTTTTGAAGGTAAATATAATATAACTCATAAATCCTAGTAATAATATGTAAGCCTGTAATGTTTATACAAACAAATGCTTAATAATATTAGGTCCTCACATATGAAATTGGCGTTTTGTCGTACTGGCCACTTTGATCTCAAATATTACCTTTATGGTTAGGAATTCCAAATTCAAATTCATACAGCTATTTACTCATGCATTTGTGTTTCAAACCCCCTAATTCATTTGTTTTTTCTTTGTGTCACTCTGTTTACAAAATGGAAAACATGAAATATCGCGTTATTTACGAGTATGAGTTCCACCGTGGCACCAGTGCTGCAGAAACGGCTCGAAGGATTAATGATGTGTATGGTGACGGTGTCGCAAAAGAAAACACAGTGCGTTTTTGGTTCCAACGTTTTCGTTCTGGAAATTTCGACCTGCAGAACAAGCCTCGTGGACGGCCGGAGACCAAAGTTGATAATGAAGAATTGAAGGCTATTGTGGAAGCGGATCCATCGCAAACCACGTCCGAGTTAGCTGCAGGCTCCGGTGTTAGTGATAAAACTATTCTAATCCACTTGAAGCAAATTGGGAAGGTGAAAAAGCTTGAAAGGTGGGTACCTCATGAATTGAGTGAAGCAAACCGACAAACGCGCGTCGACTGCTGCGTTACGTTACTCAACCGGCACAATAATGAAGGAATTTTAAATCGAATCATTACCTGTGATGAAAAGTGGATCCTCTACGATAATCGGAAGCGCTCATCGCAATGGCTGAACCGTGGCGAACCAGCCAAATCCTGCCCTAAGCGAAAATTGACTAAAAAAAAGTTGCTAGTAAGTGTTTGGTGGACTAGTGCCGGTGTCGTTCACTACAGCTTTCTTAAATCTGGCCAGACGATTACGGCAGATATCTATTGTCAGCAACGGCAAACCATGATGGAAAAGCTAGCTGCTAAACAACCGAGGCTGGTCAATCGCTCTAGGCCACTGCTGCTTCAGGACAACGCTAGACCACGCATTGCACAACAGACGGCTACCAAATCAGAGGAGCTTTAATTAGAATGTCTTAGACATCCACCGTACTCTCCGGACCTTGCTCCAACAGATTACCATTTTTTTCGCAATTTGGATAACTACTTGCAAGGCTTGATAAATAATTCAACTCCGATGAGGCAGTCTAAACCGCCTTCAAAGATTTTATTGATTCCCGCCCGAATGGTTTTTTTAGTAAGGGGATCAATGAACTACCTATGAGATGGCAAAAGTGCATACATAGCAATGGTACATACTTTGATTAATTAAATATATTTCATTAAAAAAAAAAACTTTATGTTCCTCCCATAGAAAACGCCAACTTCATATGTAAGGACCTAATATAACAAAAAGTCCGTTATCGCTCCGCTCATACTTCCGCCCGCACTCGTCCCGTGTACTCAGGCCAAGGTCGCGCTGTATTCGGGATTTAAATTCAAACACGTTCGATAACCGTCGGCCGGCGGGGCGCGCGGACTAACATGGCGTCAGTTCACACGCCATTTGCGTTTCGTTAACCATAATAGCAGATTAGGTCATTCCAACTTTAGTGCTTGCATCAACTGGCGCGTAATAAGTTTATATTTTATCTCCCATGGTAATTACTTTGCACAATTCCAGCGTACAAAACAAGCGATAAAATATTCTTCCATAATCCGCGAAACATGGATGTTCCCGTTGTGTGCGATAGTCTAAACGTTACGATAGTTTCTACATACAATCCTGCAGGATTGTATGTAGAAACTAAAGACTTCTTTGTTAAACTTCGATCTTCTTTTGATTTAATTTAAATATAATTTATTATATGTGCAATTTAGACCGTCTCTTGCCAAGTGGACGAGCTATGTGAGCTTTTTATTTTTGACAAACCTTAGCGTACAAGGAGAAACAAGTGTGAAGAAAAAAAACATAACAAGCGTATACGACATGACTGGCCCGTTGGCGTAGTGGATAGTGTCCCTACCTTCAGCTCCGCGGTTCGTGGGTACGATTCCCACCAAGGGCCAACATTTTCTATAAACCATTTGTTGGTTCTTCAAGCCTGGGTGTGTGTATGTATTTAAAATTATATATGTATATATCTACCAGTCGTCTGTTATCCATAACACAATTAAGTTACTTACTTTTGGGATAGACGACTGTGTGTAAGTGTTCCATATATTTATTTTATTTATTTATTTAAATAATCACAATAAAGTTGGTTCTGCAGGGATCAAAATATATCCAAAAAGCGTGACGTCACGACAAAACCAGTCGCGTCGACGTCGGAGAAAGCTATGGGAACATACGGATTATTGTTTATGGAACAGATATCACACGTTAACTTTCAAGTTCGTTCCTCACGTCTGTTATTAAAACTAAAGTATAACTAGTAATAATCTTATTAAAATCTTTTACTAAGCCATTAGTTAAAGTTCTAATTTCAGTCCCCAGCAATTGTCCGAAGGCAAAATAGACTGTCTTCTTATCGTAGTTTACATATTATAATGCAAAATCCCCCGCCGCGTCTATCTGAATGTTTGCGATAAAATTAAAAACTCACGATTTTCTTTATGTTTTCACCAATGGATAATGTGATTCATAACAAAAGTTTTGGTGTAGTTTGAAAATTAAAAAAAAAGCGAGCTGCCTGGAAACTTTCATCGAAAATACTGCTCAATCATCAATTAGATATAACAAAACAATGCATGATGTAGATATTCCTTTTTTATACAAAAAAATATATGGAAAATCTTTCTGTGAATATATTTATTTTTAATAGCTCTTTAAAATCTGGAAAAGGTTGGCAATATAATATGATTTTGCATCTTTTGTCCTTAAAGGTAAGCAACCCCTGTCCTCTCATATAAACAAACATGACCCCTATGACTTGTGTGGCTCGAAATCATACTACGCCATAGGTAGTACAATGTTGTAGGCGAATCTGAAGTCTCTATTGTGTCATGCTTACTATCGCGCTTCGGGCCGAAACCGGTCCAGACCGGATTCCGGCACCCGTTATCCTTACGAGACCGGGCGCGGGCAGTGGGTTTGGTGCTTCGATGATATAATAGTGATGCCAGCGCGAATTTAAGGAAGAAAAAATCCGAATAGAAGTAGTTTTCATATAGGGTGCAACGGGGTCTCCTATCCCTGTCTATCTCCTTATTTGACTACATTACGCGGTTACGTTATTTTTTTGCTTAATAACAAAATAAAAAGGAAGCATGAAAAAGTAGCAGTTATTATTTTAAAAGGTGTAAGACAGGATGTCCTATGTTTTTTCCTCATTACAAGTAACGGTCAATTTACCGAACTTACTTGATAATATATATTACAAGGTAGGCAAAATAGACACTAATGTAAATTTTCGGCTCCATCTTCAAAAAGTAACATATTATTTATGGCATGGGTAACATATTATTCAGGATATGGGTATGGTATGGATCTGATATACTAAAAAATAACAATTAATTGTAATTTTGCTATCAAGGTAAAGTTTGAAAATACAATTTATAGAAAGTTAATATACAATTTATGATTTTAGAAAATATAAAAATGCCTAGATTGATTAATACTCTGGTTTCGTATTAGCAACCAACTAAAAAACGTAACCTAGTTATAAGTTTCTCGCTAGTACATCTCGGTTGTTGTTTTCCAAAACAGTAGTAGGGTAGACTTGAACTTGTAACATTTCGTTTTATTTAAGTCTACCCTCGTTGTACGTATCAGTTCAGTACACAAATTTTTCATTGGCCTGTCCGGAGTTAGATCGCGTGACTTTGTAAGAATCGCACCTTTTTGTCAGGATTGAAAACCGTGTAGGATGTTAAATTAAACTAGTATAGATTTTAATATATATAAAAAAGCTCAAAGAACTGATGAGCATTGGGGTTAGATAACGTAGCATTGATGAACCGATGATTATTGGGGTTAGATAACGTAGCATTGATATACCATGGTGGGCGGGACGTCCATCGAAATCTCGGGTACTCTACAGTACCTGGGATTGCTCCTCGACAGCCGATGGACGTTCGAGGCCCACTTCCGGCGGCTCGCCCCCAAGTTAACGGCGACCGCCGGAGCCCTGAGCAGGCTCCTCCCGAATTTGGGGGGACCTAATGCAGGCTGCCGGCGTCTTTATGCCGGAGTGGTCCGCTCTATGGCCCTGTACGGCGCTCCCGTGTGGGCGGAGCGGCTGACTGCCAGGTCCCTGCCCCTGCTGCGCGGGGCGCAGAGGATCATGGCGATCAGACTCGTGCGGGGCTACCGGACCATTTCCGGCGAGGCGGCCTGCGCCTTGGCTGGGTCCCCTCCCTGGGACCTGGAGGCCAAGGTGCTCGCTCAGGCCTACCGCCGTAGAGTTGAAGCCCGTTCATCGGGGGGAGACTCGGCGGTGGTAGAGGTGGACTGGCGGAGGGCAGCTCAGGAGGAGCTCCTCTGCCAATGGAGGCGGCGGCTGGAATCGCCCAGTGCAGGAGGCTGGACGATTTCGGCCATCCAGCCCCTTCTCCAGGGCTGGGTCGCCAGGAGGCATGGGGTCCTCACCTTCCGCCTGACACAGGTACTTTCCGGGCATGGTTGTTTCGGGAAGTATCTGTGGAGGGTGGCCTAGTGCGAAGCATCTGGTGTGTGCCACGAGTGCGGCGCCGAGTTTGATACGGCGCTGCACACGCTCGCAGACTGTCCAGCTTGGGCGGTTCAGCGGGCGAAGCTCGTGGCAGAGGTGGGGCGCGATCTCTCCCTGCCCACTGTGGTTCGTGCCATGGTGGACAGGGAGGGATCTGGGCAGCGATGGCCTCCTTCTGCGAGGATGTTATCTTGTGGAAGGAGGCGGCCGGACGGATCCGGGAAGTCGAGTCTTTGGATCCGATCCGCCGCAGACGAGCGGGGCGCAGGCGACTCACCGAAGTCCGTCGCATGCCGCCCTAACGGGGACCTCGTGGGCATTCCGAACGGGGTTTGTCGGACGCCCTCCTTATAAGGTCCCCGAGGCGGTCGATGCATCTGGTGCTCCCGCTGCATCGTCTAGCGGATCGATCCTTTGGTCGGACAAATTACTTCAAAAAGGTCATCGGGAGCAGTAAAAGCTTGTGTGAAATCCTTCTAAATTAACTATGTCGAAGCAGGAGACGTCCATCGGTTGTAACAAATATGCTATTAAACCTATGCCAAACTACACTTATATAAATACTGTACATTTATAATTAGTTTCTACCTGTGGAAGCCCAGTTCTCGAGGTGTCGCTATCTCGTTATCAGCCGTTATCAACGATGTGGGGCACGCCTTGACCGCGCTTCGCCTATGACTATTGGAATTTGTAGTGGAGCGTTTGAAGTGTAGAGCTGTAATGGCGTCGTTACATCGCTTAATCCTTATGATACTGAAATCTAACTCGCGTATACCTTTGTTTTTTTTTACTTATATAGTTGATTAAATCGTATTCTACGAATGTTCATATGAATATGAATTTACGGGTTTTTTATCTCTCCTGATCATCATATATCTCCTTACCAAAGGTTACTTACTGTGTTTAAATTATGAGAACAGTTTCATTTGAAACCGTATTGTATTACCATAAAGTGAAACTATACGGGTAACTATACACTTGCCAAACTCATGATAATTTTAAAATACGTGTAGTCAGTCCTCCAACCTTTACTAGATACCACATTAAATGCTGTTAACCATTATTTTTCTTTCAAATAAGAAGGGAGATAAGAGGTTACCTGGCTGTGTTGGATTTGGCTTTGTGGGTTGTTACTTTACTGTTTAACTAACTATGTAAAGGAAGATTTTAGTGTGGCATGTATACTTCCCTTTCTGATCCCGCATTACCTTATACACTACTTATCGTAATTTGACAAACGAAGTATTGCCAGAAGTGTTTTCATGACGCGAAAGTTAAAGGTTTCCTGACGTCCAATTTCTCATGATGTTGCTAGAGGTCGTAAATTTATTTTATAATTTTCTGTAAATCGGGATCAGGTGGGGGTGTATCGGGGTTAACGCCCCGCCGTAATTGTACCTCGTTGCTGGACCGTCGGTCAAGTACTACGCCTTATAGATAGTAACGTATCTTTGGCCTGAACAAATACTGAGACAGGCATCGCAAGTATCAAACGAACAAAATAATAGAGACCCATTCTTGATAACAAAAATTCATGTAAAATACTTGATTAACACTGTTTTAAAAGTCAAGTATTTGAGGATATAATAAATTACTCCCTCTAGGAATAATAATTAAAAACATCAGACTATTTCCACATTTCTGAATATTTTCGTTGCGTTTTTGTTTATTTACAAGTTTTATAAATCCAATTCGTATGTTTACATAATTAGATTTACATATAGACCCACACGTTTTACTAAATTAAATCTTGTTAAAGCCGAGTGTACATAACGGGTCGGGTCGCGCGTCCGGCGCGTGCTAACAATTACAGTGGTCTGTGATCACCGCGACACGCTCAGATTACCATCCGTGATGTCCGTGTGTTGACCCCTCGTTCCGTTATGGTATGTATGCTTTATTGGACCATCCATTTGGGATACTGGTGCTATCCTTTTTTAATAATATACCATCTTCCTATTCTTCTTCTTGGTCGTATCTTCACTGATGAAGGTCGTGCCTAGTATTACGGTCTAAGATACCACCACGCTTTGCTCCTGCCACTTTGCTCTGTTTGTGGCTGTTGTAATGGCAACGGATAGAGGTAAGTGGGTAAGAGATGTTATCTAGTCTATCCATCGCATAGGGGTCGACCACTATAATATTATTTATTTATTTATTATTTATTTATTTATCTTCTCTAATATAGCCCAGGTTTAATTGGTTTAAAATGTAATTATAGAGTGTACTGCTTTTGTGTGTAGATTACATATTTTCTCGCTGCCTTCTGTAGGGCAGTCTAGTGGAAGGCGAAATAATAAAGGCCCTATAGGTAATCGTCCTCTTTTGATATATTTGCCTTTGCATCGCAGATACATGTAAAAATAATATATCAAACTAATTACCTAAGCTCAACTTTTATCTACACTGGTGAATTTTGCAACTTATGCTTCGATCTCGTACAGAACTGTCGTACAACATTTGTTCGTAGATTGTCTTGAAGTATTAATTTTATCTGTTAGCTCGCGATGGTTCAACTCTGAATCTGTAAAACTATATTTATTATTTAAGCACTTATTTTGAACCATAATTAATGTAATAGTTATTATATTTTTGAGTTCCCTTTGCGTTCTTTTTTTACAAGCAGACAATACTCGTTAACTGCTAGCTGCTACTTAACTAACTTTTATGGCCACTGTTTAACTTTATAACACCTGCCATTGATAAAAAATGTTAATAGATCAGAGGAACACCACCTTTTGTATGTATATAACATTTAATTGTAAAAATATGATCCTAGCAACTTGTCATTGGCGTAGACTCTACACTATAAAGAATGAGTTTTTTATGTTTACAAGTTGTTTCGGTATACCTTATTTAGAGTGAGCTGTTGCAAGATTCAAGTATAGGGTAAACAAAACGCCTTCACTTAACTAGGGCCATGAGTTAAGAAAGATTTTCAGATTGACGGAAACTAGCTTCGCTGTTGGGTTCTTAGATACTCTTCAAGTTATATCAATTCTTAAATGAAATAATTCAGAATGTAATTCAGCTAAATGTTTGTTTTGCCAGATTAATGGTTTCTCGAGAGGCTATTCGCAATCATCTCATTAGTAAACTTACATGATACCACTACTTTTAACACCTATCGTAGAATTAAAAAAAAACAAATCTTGATTTAAACTTTGGTGTCTGCCTGGTTAATTTACTATATCGTACATTATTCGTAGTATATCGTCCGGTCACTCAACCCGTCGTAACGTGTAGGCGTTTAAATAATAACCGAGTGTAGACTCGGCTATCATTTAAACGAGAGTAACTCAATTTCCTACTCAAATAACGATTGAGGTGATTTTTCGCCCCCACAATGTTTTTTTTCTAAATTCATTAAGTTTGGAAGCTCAGCGTTAGTTGACTGCTCTTGTCTAATCGTTCTTTAGCCGTATTTAATCTACTCAAGTGATTGTATCAATTGAGTCGAATCGGGAACTGTTTTTTGTTTCTTTGTTAGTTAAATTCACTGGCCTGCGGTTTATTCCTTTGGAAGTTGAGTAGTGACGAGCGATTCATATCAAATCAAACAAACATTGTCCTACCATGGCGGTAGCCGCCTTATTGGTAAGATAGGTCAAGCAAAAATTATTGGCAAATCCTGCTAAATGTAATAATTGGTCATTAATAAGTTTAAACGAAGAAATTTAGGACATAATATCAACAATAACCTCTTTGTGTTCTTTTGCTAAATTTTATAACACAAATATAGGAGCCAAAGGCAGGCCTGAGAGTGTAATAATAAATAATGAGAGTGAAGATGAAACTTGTACACTTATCTTTGTCTAATCACACATAAAAAAGAGAGACGGCGATATAGTCTCATTTGTTTTCTCACTGTTTCTCTTTATAGAAATGACTACTAATAATACTCTAGTATAATAAGTCTATGCAAAAACTACGTCTGGCGTTTCGCCGATTTTGAACATAACGGCAACGCGCTATTAACACCTTTTTATAGCTACGCGATGGTTCAGTGAATTGGTTTACACAAATGGAAACGTTAGGCCACGTTGAGGCTACGTAATTAAGAATAAAGGTAAATTAAATCAAGAATTATTAAAAATTTAAACTGCTGTACTTGGAACATAGAAAAATATTACAAACTTCTACCTTTTTCCACTTTGTTGTTCTATAGGCGTGCATGTTAGTTGATTAATTGTGAGCGTAATAAGATATAGTCAACTTGAATTTTGAACAAATTTATCTACATATTATATTCTATTGTAAACCTTCTGTTTGGTTTGTTCTGAGTTTCCTACTAATTACACGCTCTGCGTGTTGCTTTTACGAATAAACATCGTGAACTATAAATATTTTGATTATATCTGTAGTATTTATATATGTTTCTTTAGGAAATTTTATCAGAACCGTATTATAATTTCCTTAATAAATAGTCATTGGGACACAGGCCCTAGTGTGATTAGTGCAGCTCAAAAAAAAAACTATTTTTTCTAATTTAAAATCCTTATCAATGAATCGGGCTCGTTTTTGCGCAGAAATAATGAATTCAATGCAGAGCCGCATCCAACATTCTTAGGAGTATTATACGTGGGCAAGACTTGAATAAAAATAGTTTTGAGTTTAATAATAGATGCAAGTTGCACATTTCAACAAATTGTAAAGACTTTAAATACAATGAAATCTTTTACGTGACGTCACATATACGCCATACTGTGAAAAACCAGAAAGATATCCGAAATCGGTCATCAAAATAATGATGTGTTTATAGCTTTTAATATATAGGTGGTTCTTTTTTCTAGTGTAACGTTAGTTTTGATAATAGTAAAGCAAGAAGCCAAAGATAAAGCGATATAAGTTGTATGTAAGTGTTTGAGCTAATGTCGCGATGCAACGGCAGCTGAGTAACGTCAGCATACAGTCTTACCAGGACTACCAACCTAGCAGGCGATATGGTAGGTATCGAGGAGGGCATAATTATTATTTTTTAAAAATATATAATAACAATATGGTAGTTATTGATAATTTGAACGGCCCGTTGGCGTAGAGCATTTTCTTGTGTCAGGTAAATCCATTGTGGGTCGTCGCCGCTAGACGTGGACGAGTGGCTGGTATGTCGGACTCTCACCGATTAAAAATTTAATAGTGCCACGGTACTGGTGGCGAGGACAGGGTAACTTTGTACACATTGCCCCATCCCCGCCAAAGCTCTGTACCCTGGACAAAGAGTTGTCCTGTCTTAAGTATTTAATTAAAAAGTTTTCTTAAATTTGCTAAATTTTCCGCTGATGAACTCACAATTTATTTACCATTAGAACTATGTTACAATAAATTTTAATTATTGACTCATACTTCGGATTAATTGATTTTTAAACGGTATTATATCAGAGTTTTAATTGTTTTGACGCTTAAAATTCCCAAACGGATATCAGAATGTTTATGACATGAGACAACGTGAACTTGAACTTGTAGATATCCACACTAATGTTACAAACGCGAACCCGTATGTATATTACTTTTCTTTCTTATATTGGCGGTTCACGGCTCATCCGCTGGAGCAATATTGATGAAAATTTTTATAATTAAATCTTCTATACCGGGGTAATATATTGTACATAAATATTGCCTTTTTTACTTTTTAATACGGTATTTTAATACTAAGTAGGAATGTGACTTGGATTGGAAAAATCGATTACTAAAGAATTGACTCACTCCACTCGAAAATAATCTGTTATTAATCATATTTTTTTTTCTATTTAAAAATCTTTCTTTTTTATGTTAATAATTAATTACAATTAAGACTAATTAGAGTCGAGTAGGACGATTAGAAAATAACATAGATGCGCTGTTTACAAAATTTGATTAAATATGTAGTTTAGCTACATTGGTTTCAGCCAACAACGCATATCTTATCTTAAAAAGAAAAACAGAAAAAAGAGTAAAAAATAGGGTAAATAAAATAATGTAATCTATAATGTTTAGAAATTTTATTATCAGAAATCGATTATAATATTAAAATAATCGATAATTTTTACACGTCCATAATACTAAGTCGACGCTGTTACCTTTAGTACCTTGTACACGATTACACGATTTTGTAATAATTATGTTTGTCGTGTTCCCGAAGGAGAAATGGGATATTTTATTCCCTAGTTAGCCCGGTATGTTAGCTACAATTTTTACTTTACTTATACCAAATTTCATCAATATTGTTTTAGTGATATGCCGTGAAATCGTGATTGATAGACAAACTGATTTTCACACTATGATACCAATAGAGAATAACACTCTTATTCTCTATTACTAAAGGTTAGATTATACAGCAACAAAAATATTGTCATTACTTTGAAAAATTTTTTTTGTCAAGAATAAAGTAAATAAAAATCATTTGTTTTTTTAACAACATACCTACTAATTATTATATAAACATACACACAACGTACCTAAATCTCGAAGGTTTTAAATCTACCAACATATTAACTGTAATATACCGTATGCAGGGCAGCAGTATGAGCCGGGCGGGTACGCGACGGCAGTTCAGCAGCGTACCAACATGACGCAGCGCGAGGACGCTCTCAAGTTCGAGCAGGGCCGAATCAAGGCCCTGCAGGAGGAGCGCCTGCACATCCAGAAAAAGACCTTCACCAAATGGATCAACTCCTTCTTACAGAAGGTACGTGTTCTATTTTTAAATTACTACATTTACATGAACTGTTCCTGCAACTTTTTATAGATATTAATATACTACAAAACTCGCAATCCGCCACTGCTTCATTCGGGTCTAATACGTACTTATTTATACTAATATTATAAATGCGAAAAAGATTCTGTCTGTCGCGAATACTAGCTATTGAATACAATAGTAATAATAATAATTTGCCATAATCCGCGATAAATACAAAAATATCGTGGATATAGAATCCTAGCAAAATAAAAGCGAGTAAAGCAAAATAATATTATAAATACTATAATATAAATAAATAAATTAATTATGAATTATGAATAACACGATGAGGCAGTACTTTGGTTTCAATTGATTTAATGTTTTTTCTGTCCCTGGTTGCTCTGATCGCAGTGCCTGTGACACTTATTTAATGTAATGAGTTGTTTTTTGGAGGAAGAATAACACCGTTAGAATGTCTTTAAAGAATTCTCGGAATATGTGTAACTTATCAATCTGCATTGGTCAAAGCACCCACCCTTCTCTCCAAAGGAGAAAACAAGCGTATGCCTACCTATATCTTTGTAATAGGTCCCTAAATATAACACGCATATTTTTTTTTAATTCTTCAGTTAAATGAGAAAAAGTTTATAATCGTTTAATGCAAAATGCACAGATGGCAAATCCAAAGTTTACGGTAGTCCTAATAAACTAAACTTTGTTTTTAACAAGTCTAAAATATAAGAACGTTCGGATTCGTTAACAGCTTCAATGTGATCATACGACAATATGTCCGTTTAAATACCTAAAGTCATAAACAAATATGACACAGCAATATAAATAAAACTAATGTACAGAAATAACGCAATCAAGTTATGACGAACGCTTTGTTTTCCTTTGGAACGTATCGCAACAGTATTATTACCAATAAAATTAATATGAAATACATGAATTTCAGAACACATTTTGCGTCTTCTAGGCTTTACATTGAAACTGACTGCCGTATGAGGCATAAATTTTTAGAAAATTTAATATGCCTTATATTGTCTTGAATGTGCTCTACTTGCAGTTATTTGAGACAATCATCAATCAATTTTTAAAAGTTTTTATTTAACTTGTCGTGTATGTTTGTGAAGATGGAATCTTGCAAGTTAAATTTGATCCAGTTCCCGGTGTCCGATTGAGATGAAATTGTACATACTGTTTCAATCCCGATTACAGTGCATGTTTATGATAAGCTTGGCCTGATGTTGCTGCCAGGATGTCTCCATACGAGGGAACTCCTCAACTAATTTATAGAATTAGGCGTTACTTTGCAGGGATCCATAATACAAAAGTATATTTTGCTATCTTGCAAAATAGCAATATAATTGCTTAGCAAAATAATGTTATTATTACTTTTAAACTCCTCAACGGTTATCAATAGGGACTCAAATTTTGTTAAAAGCTTTTTTAACTTGACTTGTTAATGTTTATTAAATTATTTGACGCATAATCGACTTAACACATATGCATATAAATTCCTACACACACAGCCTGCAATAACACATAGGGTAGTTTTCATTCACATTCAAACTACTTTCACTTATTGTAAAGATAGAAATACGGAGTCGCACGTTCAATTCCTTAAAATAGACAGATTTCCTTCCGTAAAGAACAAGTTTTTTTTTAATTTAGACTGTCGTGAGTGGTATTCATATTTAATGCATAGAAATCGGCTATACTGACGTATAATAAGCGACGTTATCGCGGCGGGTACAAAGAAAGGAATAAAGGTCTCATGAATAAGGGCCCAATATGGGCTTGAAACTAGTATACTAGTGATAGAATAAGACGATTCTGGTTCTATACAATAACTACAAGAACATGCAAGATTGTTATTATTAATTAAGCGCATTAATTTTTGACGAAACCATTTCTTGCCTAGGATTGTAATCCGCTAAGCCTTGGTAAGGATTCTGTAGTTAAAGTTGCAGCTACATAACATATTAATTTTAAAACAAATATAATACTGCACATTGTCACTTCCCACACCATCGCGTCACCCATTATCATCGCCCAAATAATATCACGGATGGCACTCAATTTACAACGCTACTATAACAGCGATTTTGATTTAACAGAACGTGTGGTAACGTCAAAACAAACGGGTGACATCATGGTATTCGTCATTATAATAAATATATCGAAAACTAGAGATTAAACGCCGCTTTGTTAGAGTTATATACCTAAGAACGGCACAGGCGGTTCCATTCGAATAGCGCATATTTATAGCTTCCAAATTATATACCGGAAACTTTAATAATTCCGATAACAAAGTAGCCTAAATTATTTCGTATAAAGTACACAAAATCTGTCTAAATTTCGTCGTATTCACTGATTTTAACTGGTTTCAGTCATGTCTTCCTTTTTTTTCCCCTTAACTGACCGTTTCATCAGGGACACCTTGACTTATACACCGTGGTCATATTGCAATTTCAATGCTGTGTGATATTGTGATATCGGGCTGAGTAGACCGGGTGGTCTATGAGGGTTCATTACTTACCGAGGTGTCGTAAAAGGCAACTAAGCTAAGTTGATGTCAGGCAGGCGGCCGGTCGTAATATAATCGTAATATAGTCGTAAATACGTAGCCGTGTCATGTGACAACATGTTTAAGACATGTTGTGCCGACCCCACTTAGAGTGGGATAAGGGCAGGAGGAAGGGAAGTGTTTCTGACTACCTTGTACAGAGCCTGCCCCGCCACAGAAATCCTAGCACTTGGGTATGGTACTTATTAGACAAGCAGGGCAGTTCATAAGAGTATGCATTGTCAATCTAAGTGATGCTCTCATATGCCCTATAATATGTAATTTCCTCTTGAAGTAGCCGGGTTGTAATATAATCTGTATTCAAGGCGCCTAGCATAAGTACTTGGTATTACTCGTGAAGGAGCGGGATTAGAATTTAATATCGATTAATTATTTTATCGAAAATCGTTTCGCTCTTATTACTTTAATAATGTACGGAAAAGATATGTATACAAGAAGAAACAGAACATTCGACATACCGAATCATGTCAACACGGAATAGCATCCAGATTACTGTTAACGTTGAATAGCGAAACCAAAAAAAAAAAAATTCGTTCGTGCAAAAAATTAGCCTGCCATTATAGTGAGATGAATCATGACATTGAACAGTTACAAGTTAAGTATTTCGTTCGATTTTAAGTTGAATTCGACGTTTATTCGTAGAAACTTTCACTGTGGTATGAAAATTTTGATAAAAATTTTGTTTTTGGACATAGACACTACACGCAACCGTGCGTCGGTTAAATAGAGGTTAACTATCTAACCGACGCACGGTTGCAACACTGTTATATGCAGACTTATTATACATAGAGTATGGGAGCTATAGTCAGACCTATATGAGTAACCAAAAAAAAACAGGTAAGATTTAAGACCCATCACTTATCTTGTCTAATCAAACATAAAAAAGAGAGATAGAGAAAAGTAGCTTCATTTGCTTTCCCTTTTTTCGGTGGAATCATTTAAGACTCACTCTAGACTAAGTAAAGTAGGGGACACTACTAAAATAACTCTATGGTTAAATGGATCGTTTGCGATCCACTTTTTGGAGCGTCTACCAAAATATCTTCCGGTATCACTTTCCGGTATCAGTTCGTCATTTCTGACTTCAGATTTACGTTCCAATTTATATGTGTATGGTAACCTATGAAGTCTCCTCCCAATTATGATAGATTAGAAGATGAAGTCTAGACTCCGTGTATGCGCTTATTAGGGACAACACGGGGACAGGAAACTTGTACAGTCTCCAACGCTAGAGCCTCGTCTGAAATCATAGCGTTTTATTTACAGCATAGCTGCATTGTGAACAATACATTTTATTGTTAAGTCTGCAATAACATACTGAATAATATTGACTAGATAAAAAAGCTGTTGATAGTTTCAGAACGACTAAAATAACAATTGATAGACAAAACAAAGATAATAATGAGCGTAAAATTGGTAAATTGCGACAAATTTTTTCCGGATGACTCGTGATACAACGAGGCTTAACCTTTTTATATCTACTTTGCTTAACCACAGTTCGTAGTAAGTGTTAGTGCACTAAAAATTATGCTACAAGTAGATAATTTTTATTACAAACTATTTTTACTGTATCTTACAGATACAGATTATAAATCGTATAAGATTTCCTGACCCACTTACGAGTAGCGAGAAAAGACTTTTGAAGACAAACATTTGGCAGTAAAGTATTTATTCTATAGCTATTGTTTCACTATTCATCATTCTCCTGCCTTTATCCCACTCTAAGTGGTGTCGGCACAACATTTTACAAACATGTTGTCACATGATTTGGCTACGTATTTTACGACCGGCCGCCTTCCTGACGTCAACTTACCTTAGTCCCCTTTTACGACACCTAGGTAAGTAATGAGAGTAGTCTATTCTATGCATCCGGATACCACACGGCATTTACCTTAGTCGCCTCTTACGACACCTCGGTAAGAAAGGAGGGTGGTCAATTCTATTCTGTCGGATGCCATACATAGCTATTGTTGCTATTGTTGCTATTGTTTCACTATTAACTTCAATTCAGGTGGCGTAAACTATTGGAGTGTTCAAGGTGTAGATATGATGTATATAAATAATCGAGTACAGTTTATAAAATATAAAATTAAAATAATAAGAAATTTATTATAAATATGTATGTGTACTACTTGTAATAGTAATTATTATTGCGCGCTAGAGGTCGCGTGCTTTAAGGTCGACCACACAAAGCGTGTTGAGCTATTGTACAACCTAACTAAAAATGTTTTAATTGAATTGCTCGTTAATATTTAGTAATTTTATTTATTTTTTAACATCTTTCTTGTCTCTGGGCATTCATCATTTTTATTCATCTATACGTGGATAGTAATCAAAACGCCACTCGCCAATTGGATCGTTTTTAGGTGTGCGAGTGTCTAGGGCCTTCCGACGCCGCAATGACTAATTTAAGTCATACCATCAACCCTCCACTACGCGTCGTCCTAAGCCATGGTCCGGCCTCACAGGAGGCACGCTTAGGAAAACGTTCCCCGACTTAAGTAGAGCTTCTGCGCTCTACTCTCTGCATTTTGCAACCTCGGCGATACTTCTGCGCTCGCCCGTCCCGCTCGGTGACGCTGTAAAAGCATTAGGACTAACAGCATACAGTCAGTTCGAAAAAAAAATGTCTACGTGCGTGAGGAACGTTTGTTAATGGCCGCTCGATCTCGCTAGTAATAGGTATCGGTGATAATTGTGCATTGCCCAGAAAAATGGGAAATAGTCAAAAATTTAACCTCCCATACCTGCCATCAGATAGATGTTATGGAAGAAATAGTATCAATAGACCTCACTAGATAGTCAGAAGACGTATTTATTTATTTATTCTGATCTCCAACAGCATTTAATCATCCAACAAAGATCCTATAGTTTTAAACTAATTATGTAGTACCAATTATAGTAGATCAAATCATTCTTACTTACAATGTTATAATTATAAACCTAAAAATAAATACTTATGGTCAAGAAAGTCGTAGAGGTGTTGAAATCAAGCGGCTCAAATCCATGCATTGTTGAAATCCTGTAGGGACTTTTCTCGTTGTAGAGTCTTATTTTTGAGATAACAAGTAGGAGGTTTTAGATTGTGTATAGGTATTACACTTAAAATTCTCTTCCAATCTTATTTTGATGACTATGTTCGGGTTTTCAACCGATGTATGTCTATTTTTGGACATAGGTCTCTTTGACTAGTTTCCTCTCTAACTAGTTTTGTATCTAAGTCATATTCGTGTTTAATACCTCCATGTTAACCTTTTGCATCTTGGGGTCCATATACTTCATTCATTCATAATATAATTCGAATCGGTGAAACTGCGAGTAAGACATTGAATGGGTTCTCTCCTAAATTAACAGCTTTCTCCTAGACCTCTTGCGAAAATTTCTAGACATGGGTTTCGAGATAGAATTCGATTTTTTATTTTATTTATTTATTTAAATTTCACAATTGCTTATGTGTCTAATTGATAATTGCAATTTATCACACGCTTTTCGGTGAAGGAAAACATCGTGAGGAAACCTGCATATCTCTAGAAAATTCTAGGGATATGTGTAACCTACCAATCCGCATTGGAGCAGCGTGGTAGGTCTTAGCTCTAATCCTTCGCTCCAAAAAATGGAGAGAGGAGGCCTTTGCTCAGCAGTAAGCATAGTAACAGGCCGTTACTTTTTTTTACTTTATGCAATAATCTAAAATTAAAAAAATTTGTTGCTATAAGTCAGATACAATATCTTATATCCGAATCATGAGAACAAAAAACTACTCAAACTACATATTCGGAAATCTGATACCCGTTTCATACATTTTTATCGATACACGGAGCGACAGCTAAGTAAGCCGGTGCTTACTACATCATTGTACACGACCTTCATGTCGTGACATCATCCCTATTTCGAATCATCCAACGATTAAGTCTTCGGCTTCGAGGAAACGTGTTAAATCAATTCATATATTTCATTGTAAAGACAAAAATTAACCTATGTAATCTCCAGTACAAAAAATCAATTCGCTTTCGCTTTTTTGTTTTCAAATAAAAGAAATACAAAACAAAACTTTTTTATCATAAAAACTATATTGTGACTAAATTTTGTTATCCTTTTTGATAACCCGGTATATAAGCTACAAATTTCATTGCTATTGTTCTAGTGGATTAGCCATCACGGTGAACTAGATAGACTCTCAACCTTTGGAATTTATAATATTGCTTGAAGGTGAACATTATTTATCTTAGATACTTTACAAAACTTTCATGAGAATAATTAGAGAACATAGAAATCACAAGCCTATTTTGTTTTGTACAATCTTCCAGTACACTTCGCTACACCAATTTGTACCGATCTTTATTCTTAAGTGCGTACATGTCGTCAATTTCAAGTAACGAGGAGCAATTATGAGGTCATCCATCCTCCGATGTGACCCGGCCGGCATTACCCCGAGTTATTAATAAATTTATCATGACTTATTGCAGTTCACTGTAATGAGACGGCTGTGTAACGGCGGCGTCTTTGCAGATAACGTGTTTATTTGATTACTGAGAAATGAATTCTATTTCAGAAACTTTTTTTTATAGCTTTTGAATAAATTATAAATAAGTGAAATATGGATAAATTTGACCACAAATATCGTAACCGCGTAATTTGGTGGCGTAACAGCGTTTTAACCACTAACTTAATCGCGTTGATACACTTCTAAAATAATACTTACTAATTATCGAAAATACTTTTTTTAGGAAATTTCAGAGTAATGTACTGGGTTGACGGTTAATAAGTTAAAGTTCTACCTGTGTGACTAGCCCCAGATATGCTGATATAGCGGCAGGCTTCAAAGTCCAAAGAAAAAACTTGATACTCCTCCATAATTAAGGACCGGTATCGGTAATCTTAATTTATATACTTTTTGCATCAAGAGTAAAGTTGAGGGGCGTAATACTATCAATGTCCGATCCTCATATATGTGTATACATATACATATAGCTTGAACTTAAAGTTCAACTTGCGTTCAAACTTGTGGTTTTACGAATCCTGCATGTAACGGGTATGAAAAAACAGATAGTCCACTATACATTTAGCCCTATATATTTTTTCTATTTACTGTATCGCGGATTGTAGCAAAATAATTTTATTATTACTTTTGTATTTTTAGGATTTCAGTTTTGGTTCGGTTATGGTGGTTTTGTTTGTACCCATTCAAAGATAAATAGAGATGATGGCAAGACGAGATTGTTTGATGTCGCCTTGAGACCGGTTCTTTTATAGGACGCAATGTGCGTTAATAGATTAGCAGAAAGCGATGTCAAGAGTTGCAATAATTTATAGAAGTAGGCGTTTGCGAAATTCCATAGTACAAAAGTCTGAAATGATGCCTAGAATTATTTTTCTTTAATAATACTATGATATAATATTACTTAATAATAATTTATAGAATTAGGCTAATTTAATTAAAACCGACAAGAGATCAAAACATGCGTTATAGGAGTTACATATGTATCTACCACTTCCCAATAATATTAATATAACAAACACTATGGACATGTATCTACCATTTTTATTTACTTGTATTGCAAGTGTCATAAAGCATTGTCTTTTACCGCCAGTCTGTCGTCAGAGATGCAAATTTGATTGCAAACAATATGTTAGCGCGTTCCAAACAAAAAATTGTGTTAGCGGAAATGTCTCTATATCGTTTCAAACAATTAGTCGACTGCCCATTGAATGCAAAATATGTTATATCTCGAGTACATGTGCGGCTTTCAGGAACGAAGTTGATTGGTACAAACAGTAAGAAAAAAAGTTGCCATTCTTCTTCATGCGACTATTTCTTCCGTTGTCTCTTTCTTTTAAATACGAACACGCTCTCTTCTACGAACACACACTGATTCTCTTTGTCTTTTATTTGGATTATATAATATGGATGTTTTCGTACAGGTCTCGAAATTCAAGTATCATAAGCAGCCTGTTGATATCAATAATGATCTTCAATAATGAACGCATATAAATTTGTTATAATAAATTTTATATTTTTATATAAATATCATAAGAAACTCCTTTCTTAAAGAAGGTCAAATGACCTGTGTCGTGTTTTTTAAATAAAGAGACGAATCATCAAGATGTTTTCTAATGATGACGAAAATCTAAGGGAGGACAAAGAGAGGGTTGTATTGGGCTTCATGATGGGTCAAATTTATAAAAAGACATACCGAAACTCTCGAAGCTTCCTTTTTTTCCACGTATCAGAAACTTCTTGTCCTATTTAAGCCTTCAAATTTGGTTTCTTACAGTGAGAATTTTACTTCATTCCGTAAAGAAATAAAAGCGAAAACTTGTATAAGATCTACTCGGAACTAGGAAATTGTGATGTACTGTAATAATTAATAATTTTAATAATTAAAAACATCTTGCCACTTTACTATTAAAAAACACTGACATATATTATAATATATGTATAAGTTAACATTTATTAATTTTTATAATTTCTCCGAAAATACTCGTATGGTCGATGAATCAATCGATGTAAATCACATACGCCTAATTATATAAATTGATCTCTTTTACTACATATCCTCTTCCTCGCGCCGCATTCCTCGTTCCTGAGGGTCGTGATCCCTACGATTAGAAAGCTTTCACGTAGAACATCCCTCCATCTGCTCCTATCCTTGGCCATATAGAGTACGTCGTGCAATTTGGTGTCTAGTGTGGCACCGAACTGGTCAGACTATCTAATTGGGCTGAAGCCTCTTGACTGTTTTCCATCCACCTTACCCGTGGCCAAGAGCTGTTCCAGATTATGTCCGTCTTTCCGAGTATTGTGTCCAAAAACTCCATATCTCTTCCCAGACGCATACCGGATAGGTTAACCTCGATTTTTAGTTCACGAATGTTGGACTGATTTGTGTAAAAGGTCGACCACGGAATCTGTAGTATCTTGCGCCAACACCAGTTAGTCCATATAAATTTCATGTAAAATTTCAAATTTATGAGATTTAAGATATCATGATAATGTTCGCTTTTACACATATTGTAATCTGGTGAGCAACATGTGCGACAATGCTGATTAGGCACGCAGGATTTTACAATAGTGGTCACTAACGTAATTTAAACTACGTGCTTCCTCCGTGACTCACATTTATACTGCATATCTAATATTGTCGCAAATTCATTATAATATTTACTCTGTAGGTATGGATGATTAATTATTTGCGTTAACCCTAACATAAAGGTTATATACGTGCGTGTTAGAATGGCGTGCTTATGCCCTTAAAGCATATATTTTTATAAGAATTTATTTTTTACTCTGACTCTATTATAAAATAATATACCAAGCGCGTGCACCCGAAAAGCAAAACAGCCGAAAAGCATGACTATCCCGTTGGGGCAGGTAGCAGGGAATCTGCCTGCGGTGCTCTCAGGGGTTGCTGTTCCGATTCCTGGAAAAAAAATTGGTGATCCCATATATTTATAATCATTTATATTATTTGTATATTTTAGTAACATAGTTAGGTATAGTACCCGGCAATAAATAATGCACATTGAGGCTTACAGAGAGAAATCGGCTATACTGCGTCCATCATATTATCAGTCTTTTGACAGCTCACGCTCATTAAGTTTTGTATTGCTTACGTACAAATATCATACAAATAATATTTGTACTTTATGGATGGGTACCGCCCACTTAGTGATGTCACACATAATGGTTACTACGATTATGCGACAGATTAAAAATAATCGGTAGAAATCGATGTTACGAGTATTAAAAGACATTTAATAACATTATATAAAGTTTTACTTTCTTCTTAGTTAATACATGAATACAAATAAAACAATCAGGATATTTTAATTTATTTTATTAGCACGAGTCGTCGGAATGATAATCAACACTAGACTCCTCCGATGAGGAGTCTTCAGTAGCAGTTATTATTAGCTCTTGTGTAGATAATATATTATCAAACGCAATATCACGTTCCCAATCAGAGAATATTACTCTTTTAGTTCTTTCCACCACACTTGCCCAGTTCTCGGCCGTTACGTGGGTGCAAGCATTTTTTAGCAATTGCAACATTTTATTCGCTGTGAATGGGGGGCTTGTATTGCATCTCGCAGCATGCCCTTTTACTTGTGCCCATATAAGTTCTATTGCGTTGTACTGGCAGTGGTATGGAGGAATCCGAAGAACAGTATGGCCATATTCTGCTGCCATTTCATTGATTACATAGCGTTTTGCTCTCTTTTTGGTTTTTAATATTTTTATTAATTCAACTTTTAACATTGAGTCGTCCACATTTTCTCCATTGTCCCGAAGCCAATTAATTATTTCATGCTTTTTATTAGCCTGTGTTGGCATTTTGTCAATTTGACGGGAGTGGTAGGGCGCATTATCAATAAAAATTATTGATGGTTCTTCCAATGAAATGAGCATTTTTTTGAACCACTCTTCATACACATTTGCATTCATCTCTTCGTGGTAGTCATTTGATTTCTTCGATTTAAATGCCAACAGTGCGTCTTGTACAAATCCTTTTGCTGTACCTGCATGGCAAATGATTAGGCGCTCACCTTTTCCCATTGGTACTGAGGAAGTGGAATCAGCAGTATCATCAGTCCAGAAACGAGATAGTGTGTGGTTAGCGTTGAGCCATGTTTCATCCGTGAAAACAATATTTGCCCAATCTTGTATTTTCTTTGCCTCTCTTAAAAAATCACAACGTGCTATAGCTATATCTGTGCGTTCCATTAATAATTTTCTTTTATTTAACTTTTTATATGAAAAGCCAATTGTGTTCAAAACTTTGACCAAAGAAGATTTTTCACCATGAAATAGACCACTTCTTTTCAAAGAAACAATAAGTTTTCTCAAAGTTGGAATTTCTTTTCTCAAGTAGTAATCATATACATGACGACGAATAGCGTCAGCGTCAAAGTCATCAACAGCTGTCACCTTATGAGCCCGGCGCTTTCTTTTTGGTGTAGATGGTTTGTTTTGCTCCAAGCCGCTCCTGCCGTAGGCATCAGTAGTGATTTTAGTCACAGTTGATAGACTGATCCCCAACGCGGCTGCAACACGGTTTCGGACTTGCGTGATAGGTATAAGAGGTCCGCCATTTTGATTTTCTTGCTCAAAATACTCATGAAGTTTTAACACTAACTGTCTCGATTGTGCTTTCAACACACGTCCTTTCGGCATTTTCACGATCAATTAATATAAGTTTCACAAAAGTTTTTCCGAGGAATAAAGCTACTTAACTCAAGGTGTAACAGATGCGAGAGAACACTCAGCGAACGTAAATGCGTGTGACTATCACGGGCGTTTCGTTGAGAGTGACAGATCACGTCAAAATGGCGGCCGAGCGGAAGGTCTGTTGATGTTGCCAGTTGATGTATAATATATTTTTTATGATTATAATAAATACACACGGATTAACATTTATTTTCAAAAAACTAAGGCAATATTAAATCAAAATGTTGATTTCTATATCTGTTATTAGTTTACGTAGGTTATCATTAATCGAATTACTTAGGTACGTAATTCGATTAATGATAGTAGGTACTATAATCGGAATGGTATCGCATACGAGAATCTTTAGGACATCACTAAATATGTAAATCGTCAATCTGTCAAAAGATGGTTAATATAATGGACAGTGTATAGATTCTGCTTCATAAAGCATCGTCTCTGTCGCACAGACTGACGAAACCGTGTGTGACAGTGGCAGCGCTCTACGAAACCAAACTGGCAGGCTGTTTTGTTGTAAACATCGATGTGCATTATTTAATGCCGGGTACTATACGTGTGTATATATTAAATAAATTATAAATTAACAGTATACAGTAGCATGTGAATCCACTTCCAGGCACGGATGGAGGTGGAGGATCTGTTTGTGGACCTGGCGGATGGACGACGCCTCCTAAAGCTGCTGGAGATCATCAGCGGCGAGCGTCTGCCGCGCCCCAACTCCGGCAGGATGAGAGTGCACAAGATCGAGAACGTTAACAAGTCCCTCAGCTTCTTACACACGAAGGTATGGTGGCTATGAAGTATTTTATTATTATTTGTTTCTCATCTTAACCGCTTGTGTGTTGAGCGAATTTGGTCGGTCCAACGGCATTTGCTCCGTCCCCTGGGCCTTTTCCCTCCTACCTTGCCCGTGTATGACCGAGTAAGTTTTTATATTATAAACAAAAATTAGGTACTCGTTTTGATCGCACACTTTAGGCTGTCATGACTGCAACAAAGTGTTAGTCTACTCTTTACTCACAATGTCTCAGCTGAGATGGTGTGGTCATGTCTACCGTATGGAAAACTATAGGCTACCAAAAACTGTTTTCTACTCAGAATTGGCGAGTAGAAAACGCACATCTGGCGGGCAGTACCTGCGGTACGAAGATGTGTTCAAGCGACATCTAAAAGCTTGCAAATTACCTCTGAATGGATGGAAAAATTTCGCACATCTTAGGTCAAACTGGCGTTCTCGTGTCAAGGAGGGTATTAAGTGTTATGAGGATTCGCGAGTGCTCGACCTTGATGCGAGGCGCCAACAGCGTAAAACTCGGCCGAAAATGACATATAATTATACTTATAATAGTACTGGTCAACTCTACTGCCCAACCTGTGACCGCACTTTCAAGCACAAGTTTGGATTTGCCAGCCACATCCGAGCTCACGTCATAAATGACTACTATGAAAAATACTATGAAATACTCACAATGACATCTCTTTCCTCTTACCAAGGATTATGGCAAAAAATGCTTAAAGTATGTCGAAGTTTTACGAAAAGATATTCTTAATAGATAACACAACAACATTAATTATGTTGTAATCTCACAGCCAACGTAACACTAGCAATGCTATCTGATAAGGTGGCGGCTTCTAGCCTTGACTGAAATAGCTACCACTCAACTATTATTGATATCCAGACATTGTTAGGATGTCTTCGAATATTATATTTGATAATTTAACTATTGAATATAAGTGGGTCGTAGAGCTTTTCATTAAGAAAGTGAAGAAAAAATAGTCTTATCCTGTACACTATGGAAGAGTTTAATTCAAAATATATATGATGATTATCAGTGATGAATTTGAAGAACGGTCAGCGCGTCTCTCGTTGCAACTGAACTCAAGTATAGAATATGCAACAGGATTCAATTTTTTCGAGAAGTCAATCGTAGTTCCATTCGAATATTAACTTAAAATCTTGTTTAGAAAAAAACTTAAAACAAGTAGACAAAATAAAAGTCATAGAGTTTAGAACTGGTTGTTGAAAATTATTTTGTGCTCTATTGAAACCGGTCCTTTATCACTGCATATCGTGGCTAATAAACCTGATTTGTTATTAGTCAGTCGATCTTCAAATGTTTTGGCTTTTTTCCCACTGATAATTATTGATGTTATTGGAAAAACTCACAGAGCCTAAAGAGTTTGTACCATGTGTATTATAAATAATATCTTAAAATACACATTGTGCAAACATTGTATAAAATTCAATTTATTATTTAGCAATACAAAAACTATTGCTTTTATCATATCAGTAGAAATGTATCTACACAATGAAATCAGAAGATTCTAACTTAAGACATTTCACAATGTGTCATAAAGCTAAAATAACACAGGGTCTATTACTTGCGAGTTCTTTTGAAATTGTAGCAAGTAAGAGCTAGATGGCGCACGAACTCGAAACAAGGTTGCTAATTGAAGCTCAGGGTAACTAACTCAACGGGAATGCTGGTGACAGAATTACTTGGAATGTGATTAGTATCATAAAAGAAATACAGAGATTGGTAGAAGAATCAAATTTCAGAAATCTTATCTTACTTCTTATCTTACTAATATTATAAATGCGAAAGTTTGTGAGTATGGATGGATATTTGTTACTCTTTCACGACGAATCCGCTAAAACAATATCGACGAAATTTAGCACAATTACTCCTTATACACCGGGGTAACACATAGGCTATTAAAATCCTGTTAATTCTACAGGAATAGGAAACCAAAGTTTTTTTTATTCGCAATGCGTCAAAAATCAAGTCAATTCTATAGTATTTTACATGGCGAAACAACGTTTGCCAGGTCAACTAGTCATATATATTATATAAAACGATACTACATCATTAAAAAAAATTATTGGCTCTTTAAAATGTGGATATTTTAAAATGATCACTTAAATTGTCAAGGATGCCGACCTCTGGAATATGACCGTCTGAAAAGGTCTATAGTAAGCGACCAAATTTATGTTCCATAAGTCAACATTAGTAATAATCTCTGTTCGAAGGCATTATAAAAACAGGGACGTCAAGGGAAATATGATGATATTCCTGGAACCACAGGCGGATGTCCGTAAAATGTTGATGCAATTGTCTGATTCACGTATGAATTAAAACTGTGCTGTCATAAAGAACTTAAAATACGAATAAAATAATTTTAATATGATGACTATCATTTTGTGTTGGTGAAGTTGTTATTAATTTCCCATTCATCATTAAATTTTATGCTCGCTATATAATATAATAAGTTCATCGATTAATAATAGTTCATTGCAGTTCTTTGGAATACATAAAAAACAACCCTGATGTCTTATAAACTTGATCGTCAAATAAGAATCATAGTATCTTAGCAGACGATGAGAAGGACTTATCTTGGAGTTTCATCAGTAGCATAAAAGCAATGCTGAAAATGATTGGAGGATGAGAGTTGGTGACATCACTCCATGAAAGCCATGACCACGCTGCTAAATTGGCGACAGCTGTGGCCACAACATCTATCGATATTGAGTTCTTTAAAAGGTGTCATGCCTACTAGGATGCGAATGAAATCAAACAATTCCGGAGTCCGTAGAATCAAGTAAAAAAAGGAAAACGTGTGTAGTAGTTATTCTTTGAAGAAACTATATATGCAATAGTTACGCAATAATAAACTTAAATTAGTAATTAAGTAAACGGCGATGAAACCACGAAATACACTTGGAATGCGTAAGGCTTCCGTTGGAATGCGTACATTTGCTAACGCGCCTCTAATGCAATTAGTTGCTGGTTTTCTTAGTTAATAACGGTCTTTTATTTAACATGGGAATAATATGGTCTAGTTGAGTCCAGTGAGCGCAGAAGCATCGTCGAGGGTGTTAAAGGCCTGAAACACAACAGTTTTTATTAACGTTGCGGAAACGTCGATCTAAGTATGCTATGTAGTTTTATGGTTTGGCCAAGCATAGGGAGAAATTTGGAAGCGGACTTAATATACTTCGAACTATTCGCTTTCCTATTGTTTTACAAAAAAAGTTTTAAATAAGATTAATAATAAGATGAATATATAATATTTTTTATTCCCAAGGTGCGTCTGGAATCAATCGGCGCGGAAGACATTGTGGACGGGAACCCACGCCTGATTCTTGGTCTCATCTGGACCATCATCCTGCGCTTCCAGATCCAGGAAATTGAAATTGATGTGGTGAGCTATCATTAATTTAATAATGCATTTCAGGAATTTGCTGTTATAAACATTTTATGCAGAAACCATTTTATCCTGAACTTGTTGTCGTTCATTGTTGACTTTCCCCTGGAGGTATTTACGTCATTTAATATTACGTAAGACATAATTTTACTACCTTCTCTCTCCCTGTGTATATATAAAACTTTCTTCAGGACGAGGAGAATGAGTCCTCCGAGAAAAAATCAGCGAAGGATGCACTGCTACTATGGTGTCAACGCAAGACAAGCGGCTACCATGGAGTTCACATACACAACTTTACTGACTCCTGGAGGTCGGGACTTGGCTTCAACGCGCTCATACACGCGCACAGGTAACGTATTGCAGGCGTTCACTTTTAATCCAACAAAAGAACGTCCCATGAGTTGCAAAACAAATATTTTCCTGTACATCTTTAAAAACAACGGATAAAACTGAACCATTTTTAAGTTATTGCGATCCGATGCGAATTAAATTCATTTTTGCGTATCATATACAGGGCGGTACCAATTAAATGAATTAACTGATTATTTGTACGTAATAAATAACTATGGCATAATTTAATCTTTTTAAATATCTTTTAAAAAAAATGTGTTTTCGAAGAAAATAAATATAATTTAATTGAGATCTGACTTTGTTATAATGTTTGACTGATCTTTTTAGTCACAGGAATTCCATTATCTCACAGAAAACCCAAATTTTGTCTATAACTAGGTGACAACCCAAGTTTGTCTATAACTAGGTGACAACATCTTACATTTTCACATAAACATTGAGCTCAGCTAGGGTATAATTTAAATGAAAATCAACGAAACACAATTACACATGTATAAAGTCTGTTGACTCCCTAACACCATCAGTAACCTGTTACCAACCGTTTGCATACTAATGACGAGTCTATGTCGTTAATAAACCATGTGTTACTTCCAGGCCGGATTTGTTCCGCTGGACTGAGGTGCCGACCGGCGAGCACGTGGAGACCCTTAATCACGCCTTCGATGTCGCGCACAGACACCTTGGAATCCCGCGACTACTCGACGCTGAAGGTATCGCTTTCCTTAACATGATTTTATATCTATAGGATTTATTTATCCGTCTTATTTATTTATTTAAAATTGATACTTATTAATTAATAGCTTTTAAACGCAACTTCGTACGCGTGGACTGCAGTCTTATTATTTGAAACCGTAATACTTATATTAATTAATTCAAATTAATCCGTCGAGGGGGTCACAACCCTCAACATTGAGGCCTCCGACGCAAGGACAGGGCTTATATTAATTATGGTTAAAGTGGGTTAACCTTAAAAGCCAGATATATGCTGTCGCGGACTTTTATTAAGAACTTTTAGAGGGGAACAATTTTGTAGTACATGATTTTTAATAACTTCTACCGTTTACTTAGCGCACACCAAGAAAGCTTTAAATTTTGCTATTATCGCAATATTTTTTGTTGCTGCTCCTCTCCTATACATCTTAGCGTAATGTTATATAGTCTATAGCTTTCCTCGATAAATGGACTATGTTACATTCAAAGAATTTTTCGAATTCGTCCAACAGTTCCTGAGATTAGCACATTCAAACAATCAATAAAAAAAAAACAAACTCTTCAGCTTTATTTATTAATATAAATTATTAATACCATAAGGAAAAATATACTTCCTTACTAATAAAAGTTGTGTTACAGCATTCATATCATAAATTCTTAATTAGAGTACATATTTTTGCCTTACAAAGAACGAGGCTGACATATCAATGCATATTGTATCGTACATTTTTTTTATACTTTCATGAGTTGTTTGATTTATGATTTAGTTTGTATAGACATGTCATGGGGAGGAATGTCTATCACGTGACAAAAAGAGTTTAAAAAAGGCTGTATAACTAAAGAGAGCCCGAAAAAAAGATGAATAGATTGTGTAATGATATGCATAAAAAAAAATTAGAGTACAAACTGACGAAATATAAGAGTGGAATAAGGGCAGGATAGAGTCGTAAAATTCAATTTTATTTGTCTATTCCAGATGTTGACACAACCCGTCCTGATGAGAAATCGGTGATGACGTATGTGGCGAGCTACTACCATACGTTCGCGCGCATGAAGAACGAACAGAAGAGCGGACGGAGGATCGCTAATGTGAGTTACACACTCCTAATAGCTTTTAAGCATTAGTACACAAAAAAGAACATTTTCCTATATACTACTAAATCAGAAAATTAATATTATACTGAATATAGGACACTATCCAATATCTATGATTAGTTACTTTCCAACACGGCAGTTTTAGGAATATATTGTTCTAGTCTTCGGCCATCATCGTTTGTTCGAGGCATAACCTTTTAATCAACCGAGAGGTATCCTAAGGTCTGACATCTGGAAAAAATATTTGGATACCTCTTAAGCCAATTGATAAATTGTTCGAAAATATCAAAAAGTCGATATCATTTTTAATATTGCTAAAATTGTTTAGAAGAAGAAAATATTTTTAAATTGATGTTATAAGAAATTTGAATAAATATAAATATATATTTTTTAACACTTACACACACGGTCGTCCGTCCCCAAAGTAAGTAACTTAATACTTGTGTTATAAGTAACAGACAACTGGTAATATACTACATATATAATTTTAAATACATACTTAAATACAAATACACACCCAGGCAGATAAACCAACAAATTGTTTATAATAAATGTTGACCCTCGGCGGGAATCGAACCCGCGACCCGCGGAGCTGAAGGCAGGGTCACTATCCACTGCGCCAACGGGCTAGTCAGAATGAAGATCTATCAGAGATTTTATCTATAGAAGAAATATATTACATCTTATATACATAGCTCAACGACGGACGAAGCTATCAATGGCATAGACTTAGTCAGATCAATGAGCACCATGTTAACCTTGCACATAATTTGTGGTGGTTTCATTTTTGAATTCTGTCTGTCTCCAACATATCTGGCTAATATATAGATAGAAAAAGGTTTTCTTTTGGAAACAGTACAAAATTGAATACAGTTAAGTTAACACAAAAGATAACGGTGTATATACATAGCTTGTTTACCAAAAAAAGCATACCGTTTAAAAGTTGCCGATTTTTTTATTTGTTCTAGATTATTGGACAATTGATGGACTGCGATGGACGCAAAGCGGAATACAGCCGCCTGCTTACTACTCTTCTGGAGTGGATCCGAATGAAGATCGAAGAACTCAACGGCCGTGACCTGCCCAACTCGCTGGACGGCATTCAAAGACTCCTGCTCGCTTTTAAACAGTACAGGACCGTCGAGAAACCGCCTAAGTGAGTGTTGTTTCGAAACTTCTGACATGGCTTTTATTTTCGGGAATGTTCTAACCATCTTCTATTACAGTGTAAATGATATCCTTAATATAATGTATAATAAGATAAATACAATTTTCCTAACTTTTTTACAATCAATATGTAAGTTCAGTCATGGAAAATTAATTTAATATTATGTTAACATGGTTTCAATATAAAATATTTATATTATTAAATGTTAGCTATTCTCTGTGGAGACTTGCGGTTTTCCCTTTATTTGTGTTATTTTATACATTAAGCACAAATAGATCCTTAATTATGCTTCTGATATGCCAAATTACATATATAAATGTATAAACTTTTTTTTTTTTTTTTTACTAAAATATAAATTGTCTTGGTTGCTAGATGCGTGTTACATAAAAAGTACAAAATTACCGACTTTGTCCACATTTCAGATACAAGGAACGTTCAGAAATCGAGGCGCTATATTTCGATATAAACACAATGAACAAAAGCCTGGTGGGTGAACCCTGGGCTCCTCTAGAAGGCCAGCTGCCGCAGGACTTGGAGCGAGCCTGGCAGCAATTGGAACAGGTATAGACACAAATATTTAAAACCAATCACATTTGTTTTTGAACTGTTTAATATTATTTGGTTGTAGCGATCAGATTAAAACGTTAATTATACGTTTTAAATTATAGACATTAGCTAAAAAATTTAGCTCAAAACTACTAGAAATTTATGATCGAAAAATATAGGTATATATTTAATAAAATGAGGCGTAACTTTGCAAAATTACAAGATAGAATTATTCATTATTAAATATCAAGTACCATTAAGTTAGGTTGAAACACCGTAACTATTCCTCAAAAGTTATTTATGATGTTGCAACCTAACCTCATTACGACAATTCATATCCGACATAAATACAAAGTACATAAATAAAAAAGTAAATACAAAAAAATATTTTTTCCAATCAACTTGTCATCTATACTTGTTATAAAACAAAGGAACAGAAAGCTGTCTGTCTCTGTGTAATCGATTTTTTCAAAATCTACTGAACGGATTATTGTACGGTTTTCACCAAAAGATAAAGCAATGCCTTCGGATGGTTTAGGTAATTAGTACATATCGATCGGTATTATGTAAATTGTGTTAAAGAGATCGAGCAGTTTTTAAAAAAACTTGTTTGCTGGGAACTTTAGTCGCGTGCGCTGCGTAAGCCAGCAGAGATACGCTAAAGTGTTGTACTAGAGAATTGTAGATATATAAAAAAATTTACAAAAAAGTCCGCGACAGCTAGTCTCTATCTCTTATGGTTAACTCAAAATAGCTATTTTTATGTTTAAATTTTGAATTACAGAAAAAAATTGTGACACGCTAATCTCCACGCGGGCGTAGCCGCTGGCACAGCTACTATAATATAATTTAATCTATGTCTCAGTTTTCTTGTATATATACAAAATCCCGCACTGCAAAAATCATCAAAATAATACGAGTAAAGTTCAACTTTGTTTCCAGGCGGAGCACGCCCGTGAGCTGGCTTTGAGGACTGAGCTCTTACGCCAACAGCGTCTGGAGCAGTTGGCGTACAAATTCCATACTAAGGTAAGCTCGGTTATTTTTTCCACTATCTTATAGGCCGATTTACTAATTAGGTCAAACTCATAATATACAAAAAATGCCGGATATTCAAATTTTTGGCTTTTTATAGTTTTAACAGTAATAATGGGTTGTGTCAAGTATATTATGCATATAAAAAGAGTCGCGCCAGAGTCGACGAATGACAAGAAAGCATGGAAGAGAAAACATGTTGTGCCGACCCTACTTATAGTGGGATAAGTGGGGGAGAATAATGAAGGTATGATTTAGTTTAAATACTGTGTGTGTAATTCACAGGATTTTTAGATTGAGAACATACTAAATGTTAATGTCCGTTTCAGTCTGTACTCCGCAAGGGGTACTTGAAAGAGATGATCCAAGTGCTTTCCGACCCCCGATACGGCTCCAACGTGGCGCAAGTTGACGCTACCGTTAAAAAACACGAGGCCATTTCTGCCGACATACTGGCGAGGTAAATTATAGTGTAATTCATAAAAAAAATTGCAGCGTCATATTTTTGTCTTGGCAAGATATACGATATACCTTACCAATCTTTAACTTAGCCCACGACCTCGATGCTCGATTCTCTGCAGCAGAATTGATTTGGAAGAAAATTGGAATGCCTTTCTTTATTGTGTAATTATTAATTTCTTATAATTTGATTGATAATGTGTCTAATTATTCGTTACTTTGCATATCCGTCATTATTTTGCGCTATAATTTTATTTAATATCTTTTATGTAATGTTGAGAATTTATTCTTGTATTTTTGAAACAAATGAAGCATTAATACATTCATTTCAGAACTGAGCGCTTCGAGGATCTTTCAGCGATGGCGGCTGAACTGGTGAAGGAGAACTACCACGGTGCGGAAACCGTCTCCCGCACAGAGCAAGCCGTGCTTCAGCGCTGGAAAGAACTGCTTGAATTACTGGAGAGACACAGAAGTTCCCTTGCGAAATTGGCTCATTTGATGTCCTTGATCAGGGAAGCTGATGCTGTTGCCCACACCTTAGGAGAGATGAAGGTAGGAAATCAGTGTGCTTGGACAATTTTAGTTTACTATCACGGTGTAAAAGCCTTTATTTAGATAATTTTTTATCAATATTAGTCTAGCAGATTAGTCCGTGAAAGTATAACAGACATACAGACTTACCCATTTATAATAGCAGTAACCATACCATTTATGATGTTAAATGTAAAAATTTGTTTCCAGGCCCAGTTCCAATCGGAAGAAGTAGGCCGGCATCTGGTCGATGTAGAGAGACTCCTGCAACAGCACGCCTTGCAAGAGCTGCAGCTGGGAGCGCTGGAAGAGAGCATCCGGAGGTTGGTCCGCCACGGAGCCGGCGCCGACGGACCGCAGCAGACCACGCAACAACTGCATCACCAGCTGCAACAGCTGGAGGATTCCCTTACTGAGTAAGCTAACTTTTGTCCAGCGCATATTTAAGTTCCATGATATCAAGCTTATACTACAATTATATAAAAACAACGAAATAACATGAAACTTTTTATAATTAGCTAGCGGTCAATTAGTGCCCACAATTCGTAATGTAATTTTGTTTAAGAAAGTTTTGCGAATATCGTAGAAATATATCTGAAGTCGTCCAGTGGACTAAGCTAAATTTTGAAATTCTTTTACAAAATCTTGGAACATCACGTTTAGATTGATGGCGGCGGCCAAGGATCGGAAGGCGAGGCTGGAAGATGCTAGAAATTTGTACCAATTTTTAGAAGACCATGATGAAGAAGAAGGTAAGGTCAAAATATGAATGTATAATATGAATTGTTACTAAGACGATATGCATTATTAATAATAATAATATTGTGGATGTGTATAAGAAGATTAGTTATTAGTGTTAGCTACTTCGATTAATGATATACGATTTATTCTTAGAACTCGCACCTTTTCATATCTTCTTTCACGACCCTTTCCATCGTATTTTTGGTCTACTCCGCTTATTACTGGGAACGTCTAGGTGCGGTAATCGCCGATGTAATCAGCGAGACATAATTCCTAGACTATCGAGCACGTCTTAAAATTACTATCACAATATCTAGATTTTAATAGGTAACTATACGTTCATTTTTATTGTCAGGCTGGGTGACCGAGAAACAACGCATATGCCGAGCTGACGTGGCCGCTAAAGATCTCCGCGCGGTCCAAGCATTGAGACAAAAGCACACGGCACTTTTGCACGAACTGCGTGCGAGAGACCTCGTGGCACAGAGACACCGCTCTAAAGGGCAGAGGTAAGTTGTAGGCCGGTTTTCCGATATTCTTATACGAAGGCATTATTACAATTTGTTGGAAATAATAAGTCGTTAGATTTTTTTTAAAGCCATCAAAATTCAGTTCAAATTCAAAATATTCTTTATTCTTGTAAACAAGTGCTTTTGAATCGTTTAATTTTACGGCTGGTTCGGAAAGCTATTCGTACCTAAAAGAACCAACAAAAAACTCGGCGGTTGCTCTTTTCAAAATACAATTTTTATTACTCTTCTTTTTGTTCTTCTTTATCATCGACCGACGTAATTGGTGGCTCTGATACGAACAATTAATTAATTAATTATTAAGAAAATGTCTGTTATATTTACTGTTTTAAACACTTAGATTTATTAAGTAATAGTACAAGATTGCCCTTTGGTCGAGATTGTTTACCATAATTAAAATGTTCCAGTTTAATCGACGCCAAGCACCCCAAGAGTCTAGAGATAGAGCGGCGCCTCGCATCGCTAAGCAAGCAGTGGGAGATCTTACGAGAACTGGCTGAAGCAAGGGAGAAGCAGTTGGCTGATGCCGCTGAAGCACATCAGGTATATAGTTAAATATTGATTATGTCATTCTGCAGTAAATTCAAATTCAAAATTTAATTTATATTTTCACTTGGTCTATACCAATATCAATTAAGTATAAGTGTTCATAGAAAAACTCTTTGGCGCCTGCTGGGAGCTTAAACCCGTGACCTCTCGAAAGAACCACACGGATATGTCGTTCCACTATCACAGCTTGGTATTGGTATTTATAATTTATGCTATGAAGGAAAACATCGTGAGGAAAACTACATATCTCTAGAGAATACTGATTCTGTGTCTCTGAATTTTGGGGCTATGTGGCCAACTCCAACAAAAGAGAAAAGAGGCCAATGAGATAGAAACAAACAGCTACTTGACTCCACTTTTCTTTGTTATGTGTTTACAAAGATCAGTTAAAGTTTTGGAACAATTTTCAGTTCTACGGTGATGCTAATGAAGCTGAGTCCTGGATGAGGGAGAAACGTGCCGTGGTGGCGAGCGCGGACTGCGGCAGAGACGCGGCTGGTGCTGCTGCGCTGCTGGCGCGGCAGCGGCTGCTACACGACGAACTTAGGGCGCATGCAGCAGAGCTCAAAGCGTTGAACGGCACTGCTCAACGCCTGGTTGCTGCTGGGATCCACACACTGCAGGTTACTTAAATCTCCATTCCAACTAAACAAATACAACCATCTTTTACATTGAAATTCCCAAAGTAATTTTTAAATTTAAACTATCGTGAGTAGTAATCATAATTTATGTATAGAAACTGGCTATATTGATTGTCGTATACTTTTGCGTTCTCGCGGTAACGCCTTATAAAAATCTGAATAAAGGCCCCGGATGGGCTCGAAACTAATCGGCATATAAAGCCGGTTTCTATAAATAAACTAGCCCACTATAAGATTTTTTATTAGGTATGTCAAGTAATAAGAATAGCATTTCATTCATGAATGTTTTTTATTTTAATTACTACAGGTAATAATATTAATACGTTAATATTAAAAAAGGGTTTTTTTTTATTATGAATTTGTTTGCCAACTGTCATTGCATGATTCATTATAATTAAGTTTTAATTACAAATAAAAAATAATTTTCTATTTTAGTTGCCAACAGAAGTAGAAGCGAACGCGGGCCTGGAACAGGAAGAGGAATGGGTGAACGAGTCAAGACTAGTGCCCACCGAGGTGTGGGAAGAGGAACCCGTGGAGAGACTCGAACATAGAACTGTGACCGAACAGCGAAGTGTACCGCAAGTAAGTACTGGGGATAATATTTTTCCTTAATATATTTATTAAAGGCTAGATGTACCCATGACTTAGTTTCGTCACTTAAATTTTTAAATACCCTTAATTATCTTTCATAGCTTTTTCCATTTCCGAATTTTGAGTGATACCCTTACCCAGGTGATAAACCTTAATAATACCCCATCATATTTATAGATATGTATGTATTTATCCAGAAACTATGGACCCATTTGTGAAACGTACTTTATAATTATTGATGCCCTATCTTTTTCAAATCGATTCTGACAACAATCTTCCAAGACTGTATTCTGTGAGAGAATGATATGTAGCTATTGTGGATGCTATTTATAATAGTTGAGATGAAGTTGCGAAATAGATATACAGTAGTTGAAAGTTGACTGTCACAGATAATTAAAAAAAAAAAAAAACAACGTCATCTGCCATCAGGTGAAAGCTCTGTACGCCTTCAGCGGGCAAGGCATTTCTATTGCCAAGGGAGAGGTGATGTTCCTCATTAGCAAGACCAACCCGGACTGGTGGTCTGTGCGTAAGGCAGATCGTACTGACGGCTTCGTGCCCGCCAACTATGTGCGAGAAATAGAGCCTAGAGTTGTACCGGTAAGTATATCTAATTATAAAATATATATATAATTTTTAGTGTTCTTTTTTCGTCGTTGTTAAAATAACTCATCAGTTATATTGTGGCGAGTAGCCGGACGAGTAGGCAAGCGCCTTCGTCCGCTACAATATAATTATAGTATGTCAAAATATTCTCTGAGAATATGAGCAGCTTTGTACCATCGTAGAACCTAATTTTTTAGTCGTAATACGATACCTTAAGCCTGGAAATTTTATATGTACTTATTACTTATTATTTGTGTGTTTGTTTTTTATACAGGTACAAGTCCGCCGTCCAGAGAAGGTTCGAACAGTGCAGCGCGTTAAGAAGACAGTGCTGGTGAAGCAGGTGGTCCAGGTTAAGAGAGGGGCTCCAGCGAGAAGAGCACGTGCACAGCCTCCCGCGCCCGCGCCTCACCCTCCCGTGCTGCAGCGAATGCAGCAAATACAAGCCGAATATGGTTAGTAATAGTGTTACAACTATTTGGAATTATATGATTATGATTTGTTGAGTGGTAAGTACGTGTAAATATATATAATAAAATGAATGCTGTCAGTGCACCAATCTGTTGCAGTAACTCAATCGAGTTTTTTTATACAAACGCCTTTTAAAAAAATGAATTTTCAAATTAAAGTGAAAAATCTTAACATCATGTTCATCATTACTACATATCCCGATCATTATTAGAATTTTAATATATGTATTATATAACAATATATATTTATTATAGCTGTTCGTATATTCTTTGCTATTTTAATGGATCTCATAAAACGTATTGAAACTCCTGTTTCTTGGTCTCCTCTCGTTAATAATAACAGTAAATCCATTGTGTATTATCATTGTAATAGACTTACGATTTGGATGAAATATATTTTGAATAAAATATTATCTGTTTCCGTCAGAGGAACTCCTCAAGCTGTCGGAAGCGCGTCGCGCGCAGCTCGAAGACGCGATTAAGCTGTACAGCTTCTTCGCCGAGTGCGATGATTTTGACAAGTGGATACGCGACAAGGAGAAAATGTTGCGGTCTGACGAGGCAGAGGATAGCGTCGATACTGCCAAGAGAAAGTATGAGGTAAGCCGCATCTTGAATCATTAATTGAAAATGGCTGTAATCCAAACAATTCAACTAAAGCTGATTTAAATATGATAAAAAGGTAAAATTTAGTTGATAGATCAAATTTTATTTTCGTAAAAGCTATCGTAAGTGATTACATATATCGTACTTTATTATTGGTGTGAATAAAATTACTGTCACGCGGGGATTAAATTAAAATCTAATAAAAAAAGTCTCAGAGCAAATTATGCAATAGATTCCATTTCACATTAGAATATTGAAATATAATATAAATTTGGTAAATTTACATGCTGAATAGATGAATAGCATAAACTTAGACTAAAGCTCAGATAAGATATTTTAAAATAAGAATAAATAATTTAAAATAAATTACGTAAAATATTTCTTTCAGAAATTCGTAACTGATCTATCTGCGGCTTCCAAACGACTGGAGACTATTGACGCAGCAGCCGAAGAACTAGTAGCGGCCAACCACAGCCAGGCAGCTAAAGCGACCGCCAGGCGCCAGCAACTGCGACAGCAGTGGGACCGACTGTTACGGCTCAAGCAGCAGAAGGAGAAGAGCTTGGAAGGAGCATCGAGGTAATAAATAATAGGAAACATAAAAACTTATGATAAAACTGCTATAAACTCATTTACACCTAAACGTATCTTGCTATAAGGATGTATATTACTTTGTGTACATTTACTTTGCACTATTAAATCATAAGACGTCAACTATTGAACATAGGTCTCTTCGAAGTTCTTCCATGTCATATATTCTTGTGCCTGCTGGACCTCGCGGCTTGCCGCCAACTCTTTGCGGCCGTCTGTCCATCTAGTGGAGGGTCTATATTCTAGCACTTGTAAGATTCCAACGTCTATCAGTTCTTCAAAGTATATATCCCGCACATTGTCATTTCACCTTCCGAATCCGTTGGGCTATATTCTCTGTGATTCTTGTATGGATCTCTTCATTTTTATTGATTATGGAGATATACTCCGTGCATAGCTCTTTCCAGCGCCCGCTGAGCATGTCTGAGCTTTCTCATAGTTAGCGACTAAGTTTTGAGATCTCCATTTGGAATCACAAACGTAACTCCCAACTGGTACCAGTTTTGGTACATCAGTTTCAATCATGTATGCATCAAATAATTTTTCTATCTACAGCGTGGAGCTGTTCAACCGTACATGCGACGAGGCCCTGGATTGGATGTCGGAGAAAGAGCAGCAGCTAGCCGCCAGCGGCGCGCCCGCCTCGGATTTACGTACGGTGCGTGCATTGCAGCGGAGGCATGCACAGTTGGAGCGAGAACTGGAACCGCTCAGGGAGAAAGTCAACACTGTCACGCTGTTAGCTGACTCGTGAGTGTGCACTTTATTATCATTGTATCAACACTAAAAACGCATTTTGGTTATATTATTAATTCTCTACGGTACAGATAGAACAAATTTAAATTTGAGAAGCTAATAAACATCCCCTGGATACTTATGAGTTTTTTTTAAATCAACTAGCAGGTTAGAACATCGTCGACAGTGGCACCTATCTCCAAACATTGATGTTGGGTCGAATAGTCCAAAATTTGAAATTCAATGTTCATATCGTAATGTGGTTAAGAAATGTAACAAGTTTTAAAATATCAGACTTAATCAAATAAAAATAAATGCTTTTTAAAGTCGCTATTTCGATCAGGGAATGCAATTTAACACTATAAACGACCATTTTTACATACTAGTATATAGTATTGCATAAATTTATTATTTATTTACATGCAGCGTCTTGCAATGGCTAGATATGAACGGCGGGTATGTTTTGAATAAAATTGACTTATTCTACGTTATTTACGTAATTAATCTACGTTCTAAATTTCAGTTACTTTTTTCAAATTTACTTTGATTGCTCTTTGTCATGGCAAAACTGACAATATTACCCTAAGAATGTGTTGATTTAAAAAAACATTACGATTCTATAAATTTCGCCGTTACGAGAGATAGGCATTAACCTCAACGGTTTGTTTATTCGCAAGCGTTTCATTAAAAGGCAAGATGTCTATTAAGCATTACCTAATTATAATATTTCTTTGCTAATGTTTTTAATGTAATATTACTGCAGATAACAAAAAATGATCATTTTGTATAAAATATTCTAATTTGAAAGGTGTCTTTCAGTTAATGAAATGTGTGTAACGCTGTATAAAATTTAATATCGCGTATTTTCCTTACAGTGTGAAATCGCAATATCCAACGGAGCGTGGTAACGTGGAAGGAAGACAGAAGCAACTGGAAGCGGCTTGGGGTCGCTGCAGAGCTCAAGCGGCGGAGCGACGAGCACGGCTCGAGAGTGCTGTTGGACACCAGGTGTTTGCCAACGGAGCGAGACAGTTGCAGGACTGGATACAGGTTAGACAAAGATAGAAAAATTACACACATTATTTTTATTTAAAAGACGTGTATTAGTTCCTAATAATCAACGTTGGATGGCATTTTGAGAAGAATAATTTAATACTTATTCAAGCAAAGTGCGATATCAATTTCGTCACGAATATTTATTATTAAAATATAAAATCGGAATAATTTTGGTTAGAAAATACATCTTTAAAAGTAAAATTAATCGGTAAACAGGTTGTCCATAAGGTATCTCATTCTGAAAAAAATAACTTTTTTGAAAAGTTTCCTATATACTCTTAGATGTTTATTGCACAATGCTAATATGTAATAAACTAAATTCCATCGCAACATTTTGATATTTACTTGCGGAGTTTAGAAGGTGTGAACGTAATTCCCATTCATGTTATCTAAGCCCGAAAACGTGCGTACATTTCCCAATGTCGGTAACGTTCTGAACTGTAAACGTCTATTTCTTTCTTTGGATCACATTTCTATGGTTTTATCCTTTGTAAAAATTATATCAGTGGTTTCTTTACGACAGAAAGTCCGCGAGCAGGTGTCATCGGATGTGCACGCAAAGGACGTAGCGACGGCTGAGGCGCTGGTCAAACAGCATCAGGAGCTGCACGACGATATCAAGGCCCATGAGGACGAGTGAGTAGCCGCGTTTTCAACTACAAAAGGATCTTATTTTGTAAAGGAATAAATTAAAATTTGGTTCTTATTTCAATTTTTAAATCTCCAAATACTTTTTTTAAAATTTCCACAAATCAGTAGTGCAATTTATAACCAAAAGTAATTTTTATAGCTAGCAGGGGCTGTATAAATTACTTCCTTATTATTTATTTTCTCTTGAAAAATTTGACCACAACAAATTTACAACTGTTAATAATAATTAGGAGATTGTTTAAAATTAAATAATCGTCACAATATACCTAATGTTCTAATCAATGCACTCAATGTAAGATACATATGCCAATTCAATGCATTCAATATTTCAAAGGATAATGACTTTATTTCTCATATTTCTTCTATTTAGTGCTACAGACCTAGCACAAAGAGTCACTACAGACATGCCATCAGAATGCCTATGATAGTTTAATAATTTTCATTTTAAAGCTTCTTTGCTGAATTGTCCTACAATATTCTCTCTTTCTTCCAATTATAGATTTAAAGAAGTGATAGGTCTGGGCAAGCAGCTGGTAGCAACCAACCCCTCCTTGACTGACGTTGCTGAAACGGCCAAACTGCTGGAGGCGGAGCAAAAGGCTATCATAAAAGGTATATATAATAAATCTTATTATCCAGCACAAAACAAATAGCAATATCGCAATAGCTAAACTAGCTGGAGGATCTCGACATATTTTGTTTAAATTAAACTAATATTTTAAAGTATTTTGAACATTTTCACTATCAACCTGTAGGTGAGCAAAATACTTGTTGGTGAGATTGGTGCTTGCCTTATTATCTACCAAGAAATAATAATAAGGAAGTTAAACTTTTTTATAGAATGGCAAGCAAAGGACTTGCACCTAAAGCAATGCCTCCAACTCCAAAGTTTCAATCGTGAGGCCGACCAAATAGATGCTTCGAGCGGGGCGCACGAGGCCTTCCTCGACTACAACCACGGTGGTGTAAGTTGAATGCATATGTGCCTTTTTTTTATGTAATGCAAGTATTTAAGATCGAAGAACACCTTTGTAAAGTCTGTGGAGAAAACTAAACATATATAAAAAATAATTAGTTATTACATTTGGAGAAAGCTAAACCTATATATAATAAATAATTCGTTATTACAATGACATTTTAATTTCTCACAAAATTGTAAAATAGATACAAGAGTCGGAGCTTTAGCTTCCAATGACAAATTTATGAATTAATAAATTTTAAGTTCAGTACGATGATAGAGTTATTATACTAAAGTAGGGGAGCCATAGGCAGTCTTGTAAGTGAGTGTCACAATAAATAATAAGAGTGAAGATAAAACACGTATCTTACGTACTTATCTTTGTCGATTCACAAATAAAAAGAGATACAGATAGATACAGTTTTAGTAGATTTCAAACTATTGCGATTCATACTTATTAATATGTAAAAGTACGGGTCACATTGCGACTAAATCAAGTTACCTTTGTGAAAGTTTCGACGTTTCGGCAGAGTTGCATCTGCCGTGGTCACGAACTGACTGGTTCGAGTCAGTATTGATAGATACAGTCAGTTAGTACATATTAAAAGATAGTCTTATTTGCTTCCTCTTTATTTTTATTTAATGTAATAGGACACATTTCAGGCTGGCTTCCCTTCTCTACTATAATAACTATGCGTTTACTACGATGTCCTAATCAAATTCAGATAAATGGAGTTTGAAATTCAAATACAGTTATTGACTCGGTAGCCTACTGGAAATTGAGAACAATAACAATTTATTCGTAATAACGTAATTCCAAACTGATCAATTAAATATTTGTCATTGAAAATGTCTTCAAGGCAATAACACAGTTGTTTTCCCTTCCGCTTTGACAATGTCATGTTTAAAAGATTACATTGTATTTGCAGTCATCGGTTGACGAAGCGGAAGCACTCCTCAAACGTCATGAGGAGTTGGAGGCGCGGCTGACGGCACAGGACGAGCGTTTAGCTGTCTTCGCACAGAAAGCCCACACACTGGCCCATCAGAGAGACCCGCATTACGCTGCCGATCAGTGAGTGCCCGTGGTTCTTAAATATTTCTATATATTACCAGCAATGCCCCGCGGTTACCCTCGCGTACATACCGATCTCGTGGAAAGGCTACTAAGTCGAACTAAAGATTTATTTTTGTAAATTAAAAGTTTGGCCATGGAACTTATTAATGCTTAAGGCAAAGGAAGTTTTAAATGCAAATAGAATTATTTTAAAAGGTATAGCTATATCCGTTTATATCATTAGTATCCTTGGAATAAGGGCTAACTCACCAGTTGCATGTCCTGTTATAATAGTTGATACAATGTTGATTGAAAGTTGGCATTATTTTCTTTAGTTTGTCATTTTGAAATTCGTTAAATGCAATAAATAACAGCAAATAATATCAGCATAGTATTCTACTTAAGGTGTAGTAATATTTTAATAAGGGGTTACTTTGCGGAGATTCATAATACAAAAGTGATGTTAATATTATTTGGCTATAATTTCAGTATCTATTTTTTTTTAAGTAATGATAGATTATAGCAAAATATTATTATTACTCCTGAGGTTGATCTATTGGTTCTAGTAGTATATTGTTTCAATTTATTGATAATGACCCATGAGTTGAGATATACTAAAGAACAATTGAACCTGTACTGAAGAACTATTTTCGAAAACTTAAGTTCAAATTATATTTTGAACCGTACGCACAATATATCTTTTATAAAATCAAATATAAATGAATTGCATAAATGCACCAAAAATACTATTCAAATTGTTAAATTGTGTAATTGTTCTTTGAAAACAAGTGCTTTTGAATCGTCAACTCTACTGCTGTTCCTACCGAAAAGAGCCAGTAAGAAACTCGGTGGTTGCTCTTTTCAAATATAATTGGTGTAACTAGTTAAATTTGGTCATTACTATCTTCTACAGGGTAGAGGAGGAAGAGGAGCTATAGGAGAGGAGGATGATAGTTTAATTAATAGTAGAGTAGGCTTTTTGTATCAGACTCCCTTTAACAGTGTTTTTAAACAATGATGTTTTAGCCTGGCCATCCTTGATGATCTTCAAAAATATAACATTTTTGAAGATCATAGTTTTTCTCTTAACGTTTGATAATATTAATAATATTTATATTAATAATATTTATATTAATAATATTTCTACAGTATCACCGCCCGGCGTGCGGCCGTGCTGCAGCGGAGGGACAGCGTCAGACAAGCGGCTGCAGAGAGAAGACGTGCGCTATTGGCCAGTTTGGCTCATCAACAGGTTCGTGTAATATTAATTTGAAGATCTTACGAAGTTTATATTAGTTTCGCCACAATTTTTTTTGAATATAATTATATTTAATAGCGGACTTTGTTGTCTATGAATTGTTTGACTTTTTTTATTTTAAAAAGTGATATAAAAAAAATTATAAATATAATTTCAAGTTATATATTGTATATGGTTGGACTGTTGAATGTCTCAGCTAATAGTTTTTTTTTGGAAGGCTGTAGTGTAGCTTTGAGAAAGGTCCTAAATTACTAATCCTAGACTACAAATAGCAATAGTCGAACTATTGGAACCCGCGACTTTGTTCTCTTCGATTTTGCTGTTGAAATCCCCTCAATTATGTTAATATATTGCTATTTTCTTAATCCTGAAGGATAAATAGTGTTTTTTAATACTATTTTCAAATTCTGACAAATTTCATCTGATTCGGTTTAACTGTGAAAGCGTTACAGGGAGACCCTCAGAAAGGCCGACAGACCGATAAACTTTTGCATTTATGAAATTAATGTTACACACAATATACATATAGCCAATATGAAAAGATTCATCGATATTTGATTATAACTTTTTTTCAGTTCGTGGCAGCATCAGAGGAGTTACAAGCATGGATAACGGACAAAACTAGAACGGCTAAAGATCAAAGCTATAGGTAAATATTCATGTTTTTTACGGTTACAATGGTGCTTGGCTATAATCATGGATGACAGTAATTGTTGATGCATCTTATATTGAAAATGCACTTTTCTAGAAGATGCGTAGTCTATATTCTAATGCTGTCTTGATATAAGTGGCAATAAACTAAGATTGTATAAATAATTTCGTAGCCCTTAAAGGCTTCTGTGCGGATTCTACCCTTAGGAATCAAATCCAAACAAAATATTCTGTCTTTACAAAAACAAAAAAATATAAATTATGTAACAAAAATAGAAAATATATATTATATAATGTTTTTTTTTTATTAATAACCTATATGTTGACAATTAGTTGCACAACTGGCGGCCTTGTCACTAAAGTAGCGATCTCTTCCAGGTAACCTTCTTATAATGGAATTAATTAAAACTTTATATAGGCAGTGTGTACTCTATTATTGCTAGTTTATTAGCAATGTATTTAATGTAATACAATATAATACAGTACAATACAATAAGATATAATGTAGTATGATATATGTAATAACATACAAATACTTAAAGCTATGATTACGAGAAATAAAGTAAAGGAATAGTTTATTTTTGCAGAGACTTGGCGAACTTGGAACGTAAGTTGCAGAAACACGAGGCATTCGAACGTGAGCTGCAAGCAAACGAAAAGCAACTCAGAAATGTTGAAAGCGTGAGTACATTTTTCTAATTGAAATATACATCAACTTTTATGGAAATAAGGGTTTTCCGGATAGTTTAAGGTTGACTTTGCGTACGGCTTTTTTAAGATTAACCATTGGACAATATTATTATTAAAATTGACACATCCAAGTCTATTTTTTACGATTATTATTTAAGTTTAGTATTACAGATCAATTAAAATTTAGCTCAGTCATACGGAATGATCTTAAACATTCTAATTGCGTTTCCACATTACAATATACTAATTGTTGTGTTAATAATTTCAACATCGGAAACATATAATCTTTTAAATATTTTCGTACTTTACTTGTGGAATCGTTCCTGCACATGGTCCACGATATGTAGGTAAATATCACATAACTTTCATACGGCTATCCCAATGATGGTATCAAACAAATGCACGGATTCTGATCACTTACACACGCTTTGCGATTTTGTCGTGGAGTCTATCTCCTGATGATGCTTCGGTTGCGGGGCGAAACGATTGTTGAGTTTGTGATAGTGAACCTGTGTAGTGCTTTTGTATTGTGGTGGAAGTGGTGGAGGTTTGTGCATATGTTTTTACGAATCCTGCATGTAACGGGTATGAAAAAACGTATAGTCCACTATACATTTAGCACTATATATATTTTCTATTTACTGTATCGCGGATTATAGCAAAATAATTTTATTATTACTTTGGATTCTGATTACATTTTGCAGATCGGTCAATCTCTGCAAAAGTCCGACCCAACGCGCGCTACAGAAGTATCGGAGCGGCTCGACAGGCTACACGCGGCATGGGAGGAGCTAGTCGCGGCGTCTCGTGACAAGGGCTCCAAGTTGAGGCAGGCATCGCAGCAACGGCAACACAGGCGGTTAGTAGCCCCATTTATATTTATGCAAAAACAGTTTTATTAAAAACGGTATTATATAATATTTGTAAAGCCTATTTCACAGAAAGAACTTACCTTTTTTGCTTTTTATAAAGTCTGAAACGACCACAACAACAACGAATATTCATTATTGTATGTACAATAAATGTAGTTCGCATAAAGCTAAAGAGCTGTGATAGCCCAGCGGTGAGACCGTGCGACTCTTTCGAGGGAAACACGAGTTCAAACCCGGGCATGCACCAATGAGCTTTTCTATTAAAACTCATGTGTCTAATTGATAATTGCAATTAATCACACGCTTTTCGATGAAGGAAAACATCGTGAGGAAACCTGCATATCTCTAGAGAATTCTGGAGATATGTGTAACCTACCAATCCGCATTGGAGCAGCGTGGTAGGTCTTAGCTCCAACCCTTCTCTCCAGAAACGGAGAGGAGAGGCCTATTCCCAGCAGTGGGATTTTTAACAGATCGCTACTTTACTACTCTTATAAAGCTAAAATAAGCGCTTTTATTAAAATTATTATTTAGTGAGTTTGAGATTGCCTTATTCGTGCCGTATTCGTGTATAGTTTAGCTGAACCTAAGTTTTTCTTTAACGTCAGGTCGATCGAAGACGCCAAGGCGCGTTTGGTAGAGTTGGAACGTTCACTGACGAGTCAAGAATTGGGTACAGACTTACGTTCCTGCAAACGGCTTCTTATTCAACACCAGGTACGATTTCCTTACGTGGATTTTTGATTTCCGGAAACTGATTTTTAAATTGTGGCTTTTGAATAACACTTTTGTACAACTTTAGGCTCTAACTTACAAATCACCAGAATAACAAATTTATAGTCAGATTAATCTCCCCGATATATATTTAATGTTTCCCTGCATCAATTTTACAAAAAAATCCATAAAAATCTTAGCTTATTCTTATGTTAGGCGGTGAGACCATGCGACTCTTACGACTCTTCTATTAAAACTCATATGTCTAATTGATAATTGCAATTAATCACACGCTTTTCGGTGAAGGAAAACATCGTGAGAAAGATATCTACAGAATTCTGGAGACATGTGTAACCTACCAATCCGTATTGGAGCAGCGTGGTAGGTCTTAGTTCCGACCCTTCTTTCCAGAAACGTAGAGAAGAGGCCTATTCCCAGCAGTGGGATTGTAACAGGCCGCTACTTTTTACTGTTAGGTTAAATTGTTACTTCAGACAATTTTAAGTTGCATTTTTGTTAGTTTTTGATAGTTGTGGGTTACATTTGCATTTTATGCGTACTTTCAATTACTTATACATTTAAACTAAGTGTTATATTACAAGAATATGTATTTGAAAGATATTAAGTGTTAAAGCTTTTGGTAAACCTAATAAATAAATAAAAAACACTAAATTCTATCGCATCTATGGATAGGTTGCTTTTTACCTACGACCTATTATATCGGTCTTCTCTTGGCAGGCCTTAGAACAAGAGCTGAACCAATGTGAGCAGCGTGCTGAGACGCTAGTGGCGCAGGGCTCCGACCTGGTGTCGAGCGGACACTTCGACGCGGCTGCTATAGAGCGAGACTGCGCAGCTTTGTTGCAGGCGGCCCGGGCGCTGCGCCCCCGTGCGCTCGAACGCAGACAAGCCTTGGAAGCAAGCTTACGGTTAGCTATAGTGTCAATATTTCTAACATAATAAATAAATAAAGAACTGATCTATTCCATCCTTTAGTATGTTTATAGACTTTAAAAAAAATAGTTTGTCTTCGTACTAGCGCAATAAATGTCTAACAATTTATCCACAATACCTAATTGCCAATAAAGCTACACTAAAAAGCGTGGGGTGATCGCGAAACCAACCCTGATATTGCAGCTGTATTTTAGTGACATGGTACGTATAATTATTCCACTTGAGAGAACTAAAGTGTTCTGTACATATGTATAATCTTTAAGGAATGACAAATATTTAATAATTTTTGATTGATATGAATTTCGTACATCACACCTTCGTAAAATATCTATTTAGGAACACAGCTTACAGCTTATCACGTGATAGTTCTCCCAAGAGATAAGAGTATATATGAGATACAGCGGCTGATATTCACAGGGTCTTCGTTTTACAAAAAAGAGCTATTCGTGGTATTTATAATATGAAACCTCGTGATTCTTTAAGGGAGAAATTCAAAGAAATAGGCGTCATGACTGTAGCTTCTCAATATATCTATAGTAATATACTATTTGTAAGAAAAAATATTCACCTTTATAGTAAGAATAGTGATAGATACGACAGACACACTAGAAACCGAAATAAACTAATGACGCCAAGGTTGCGCCTCCAAAAGTTGCTGCTACATAAAGCTTACTATACAATTGAAGATTATTTGAGTGATAGTAGCATATCTTAACTGCAGTCAGCTACGCACCAAGCTGCAACGATTAATTTGTAACCATCAATCAAATTGTAAAAAAATATATATTTAAAAAAAAGAATGGCCGCCGAGTTTCTTGCTGGTTCTTCTCGGTAGGAGCAAACTTCCGAATCAGTGGTAACTTCTTGTAAACATTTGACGATTCAAAAGTACTGTAAACAGTCTACTTGAATAAAGAATATTTTGAGTTTGAGTTTGAGTTTGAGATAAGACTACACACAAGTCAAGACTTGATGCAGAGGACTACGTCCAAGTCTGAATACAAAACGACTGATGATGACGACGATGACGTAAAATATGATTAAATACTTTGCAGATTACACAAATTCGCCGCAGAGGTGTCCGGCGAATTGGACTGGGTATCCGAACGTAAAGCGGCCGCGTCGTCCACAACCCTCCCGAATGACCTGCACGCTGCTCAGGCTGCACAAAAGAAACACGCAAAACTGCGCGCTGAATTACTGGGCAGACAACCCCTGATACTCCGCGTACTGGAACAAGGCCGCGAGCTGCAGGGTGAAGGGGATCAGCAACCACAAGCAGTAAAGGTAAGCAGCTTTAAGCTTCATATTTCTAATTTATGATTAAAAGATAGATAGATATTCCTAAATTCAAAAAAAAAATATTGTATCATATCATCAAACTAGAACTAAAATAATAATACGTGTAATTTTTAAATTTTTTCTTGGAACTCTGTGTAAATATGACAATAATATATATTTTTTTACTATTAATTACTGATTTTTTTATCATTGATGTACATGTTTTTTGTATCTTGCTATCGGACGGATTTAAATTATGCATTCGTGGCAGCTTATTATAATAAAAATCTTTCTAGATCAAACAACTCTGCAACGAGCTAGAAGGAGCCTACTCATCCGTGTCTCAAGCTGCAGAAGAGAGGGCGGCACGTTTGGAAGCAGCACTAAAGGCGCAGCAATTCCTTCATGACGCCCTGGAAGTGGACTCGTGGCTCGCTGATAAAGACGCCGCCCTATCATCTGCAGATGTAGGCAACGATAGACACAGAGCTACGCAACTGCTGACCAGACATAAGGTAAATATTACATACATCGGATTTATGAATCAGTCAAATAATGTTTATTATGTATTAATTTATTAAACAGTAGTGATAATACTAATATTATCAGCAATAGGGAAAATTTATGTATGGCTTAATTAGAAGTATATCAATGTTTATCTAAGGCATAAATCAATCAGGTAAGTAACAATCAGGTAAGCTGCATGCATTATAAATCACCACTATCACACTACACTACTAGGACTGCACACAATAACTGCCATAATCTCAACAATCGCTTTGCCAAGCGAAAGCATCATCAGAAGATTGTTTCCAGGACTACATTGCATAGACTGCGATTATGTCCTGGAGCTGCATTCATAAGGCATGTAAGTAGAGTGGTACTATCCGTGTTTGATAGTACCACTCTAGTTTTAGATTTATGCAGACTTTCTCTTTGCACCGATGGTTCCGAATATAATATATTATTATCATTACTTTTGTTATATAGACTTATTACTTTGCGGAGGGCAAAGTACATCTAATTCTGTAGATCTCTATTCAATTTTGGACCTGTTGAGACACTGGGTAGGTACTCTGCCTTTAGCTCCGAGGGTCGCGGGGTTTGATTTCAGCCGAGGGCCAACATTTTCTACAAACAATTTGTTGATTCTGGGTGTATATTTGCATTTAAGTATGTATTTAAAATGATATATGTAATATATCTACCAGTTGTCCGTCACCCACAACATAAGTATTAACTTACTCACTTTGAGGACGGACGACCGTGTGTGTTTAAGTGTCCCATATACTTATTTATTCTTTAGTAAACCAATTATATTGTTAGGCTGTGGAACTCGAGCTGGACACGTATGCAGCGATTATCGCCGAGATGGGTCATGTGGCGGCATCCATGGCCTCGAGTGGACACCCAGAAGGTGCTGCGTTGGTTGAACGTCACGCCCAACTTGCAGATACACTCGCTCGTCTGCAGCGACGAGCTGCACTTCGTCAGGCTGCGCTCGTTGAGAGTGTATGCAGGTAGGTTTTTTTAATCTATAGCAGACTTGCATTATCACTAAGTAAAATAATTTTTTTTATCTGACTTATAAGACTAAAATGAATTAGAGGAATCACTGTTTTGTGATAGTTGAGTATATATTAACACATTTATAAACTTTATGTATAAAGGCATTATTTGTAACAACCTGATATTGTAAATCTGTGTAATGCATAAAGCTGTGACACAGCTTTGTCAGTATGCATTTTCATGAGCATGTACACTGAATCCATGAAATATACTTCTAATCATCATGTTAAATCTTAAAGACTGGGAATTTTCAAGGCCCGAAACATATTACTGCCTCCATTTTCTTCAAACCTTAAAAAATTTACTTCTAGGCATGAGTACTTAGCTGAAAGTGCCGAACTGGAGAGTTGGATTCAGGAGCAATATGCTGCTGCATCGAGTGAAGATTATGGACAGGACTATGAACACCTATTGGTAAGATTATTCAGTATACCTGTAAACACATGTTATCTCAGAATACTCCTTAGCATTTCCTAATATGTATATGACTAGAGTCTATATATGACCAGCGAGTGAACATCTAGAATTCATGATGATGTAATAAAGGGCTAACTTCTGTTTCATCAACCCAGATAACAAGTACAATTAGATGTTTCTGGATTGGTTGAAAGGAAACGATAATTGCGGGATAAATCTTGTCCTGTATAAATACATTTTACAACACTTTTGCAACTAACCAGTTCCTTTTAATTTCCATTTATTCACTTAAGTCGAATACTAATAGTATGTTTTATATTCTAGATTCTACGCTCTAAGTTCGAGGAGCTCCGACATCGCGTAGAGAGCGGCGCCGAAAGGTTTAACCAGTGTGAAGAGCTGGCTAAGAAGTTGCTGGCTTCTGAAAGCCCCTACATTGCTGACATCGAGAAGAGACAGGAAGCCCTAGGGTAATTTTTCTAACTTTAACTCTCTGTTTATTGCTGTAACTATTATAATAAAAAAATATATTGCTCTCATTCGACGTCGACAATGTGTCTTAATCATCACAGAGCGTTTCTATGGTACTTGTGTAATTGATGGCGAAAGTTATGTTAGGGATTATTTAACAGTCTTGCATGTAAGAACTAGTAATGTAGACATACTGTCTTATTTAGACATAATGTCTTTACCACTTTTGCTTATTAATTATTTTTTTCGAAATATTTGAGAGATACCATAATACACCGAAATTTATTGTCTGTATTAAGCATTTATTTAAAATATATTAGAGAGTACAAATTCTCGGAGTTATGGAATTAATTTAAATATCAAATGGGATAGCACCCTGCCTTGAGGTATCCCAGTAGTCAAGCATCACAAGATTTTGCGTGCTGAGATATTTGCTACTATGTTTACGAAGTAATACGCAATTTTATAACTTCAAAAGTATTTTATTAAACTGTTTAATATAAAAATTTGAAATTAATATTTTAGAGAATCCTGGCAGCGGCTCGTAGATCAGATCCAGTCACGTGGCGCTCGGCTGCACGCTGCTGGTGAAATTCACCGCTTCCATCGCGATGCCAGCGACCTCCTGGCGAGAGCTGCTGACCGACGAGCACGGTTGGCTCCGCCCCCGCCCCCCAGGGACCTTAGAGCCGCAACCGCCTTGCTTAGAGATCACGATACGGCAGAAAACGACCTGGTGGCTATCGATGCACAAATGCAGGTAACTAATCTATTATTCCCCATTTTTAGGTAAATTCCCTTGCCTTTATCAAAGTTTATAACTCTTTATAATCATTTATTAACTCGTGCCGTAAAATTACATTTTGGTGTGTGCTACATAAATATTAAATGAAATTTTAAACTTCAGACACAAATTAGTAATTGTTATTTTCTAAAGAATATTTCATAAAATGTGTCTTGTCAGTGACCGTACTAGGCACTAAACGGTATTTTCTTGCAGATAAGCCAACGTAACCTTTCAAATTTGTTGTTATTCTTCAGGTGCTGCAGGAGGAAGGCGCTCGTCTTCAGCGTTTATGTCCTGGTGGTAACGAGCAACAGATCGCACTGAGACAGAGAGCACTGAGCGAAGCCTGGACAGCACTACGGAGTGCGGCCGATGAGCGGAGGAGACTCCTTCACCAGCACCTCAAACTGCACCAATTTTTCACCGAAGTGAGAATCGACATTCTTTCTTATAGTCAGTCACCTATCTTATAGCTAGATATTAATAATTATTATAATCGTTTATTAAACACCTTAATTTAACATAGATTTACAGATTCACTCTTTTGTATTTTGAAACTTAACATTTAACTGACAGGATGCATCAGTTTTATGCAGCTAGACTATACTGCACAAATAATAATAGATTGGATAGCTACATCGTATCTTCCCATATTCAAAGCACATATTTGTTGGCCTCTTAAAAAACATTGAACCATATGTTTACAATATTTTATAACTTACCTTTTTTGTAAGTTTATCACATAAATGGTAACTAATATATAATTTTATAATAATCAGGTCCGCGATGTTACATCATGGTCGACGGCCCTACGCGGGGAGATGTCCTCGAGTGGGAGCGCGCGGTCCGCGACGGCTGCGCAGGCGCAACGTGCGCATCACGATGCGTTGCGTGCAGAGATCGACGCCCGAGATGACAGCTTTCGAGCAGCACTTGCCAGTGGGCAGCAGCTGATCGCGGACGGACACCCCAACTCTCAGGTATGTTACACATTTTACGGTAAAATTTAGTTGAAATTTGTAACGTCACATTTATGTATATTTTTTTTAATTAATTTTACTGTTATTTACTTTACTGTGACGTTATTATTAAAAGGTTTTCATTTGATTTAATGCCCAAAGTGATCCAGGTAGACACTCAGGAGTCAACGTAGGGCTGAACGGTCCACAATGGCGTAATAAAAAATGGGGGTTTACAATGCGTAACATAATTTTGCCTTGTTTTTGGGAATATAGTAGAAATTTAGCTGGAGCATGTCTGTAGCAACCAATACATGTAATTAATAAACAAACAAGGATTGTAAATAGTCATTAACTTGATATGTGAATTACCAGTTACACAAAATTTTCAAAGCATGTGCCTTAAGAGCGCTGATGTCTGTGGTCATTAGGAAGCACCTATTATTGTTTTATGTTTTGCTATGTTTTACGGGCTATTTATAGCATTGTTCCTTATATAATTTTGTATAAAAAATACCAATTGATGAATTATTATGAATAGGAAATCGAAGAACGTTGTGCGGCGTTACTGGAAGAGCGCGCACGTCTGCAAGGAGCATGGGCGGCGCGGCAAGTGGCTCTGGACCAACTCATCGACTGGCACTGCTTCCTGAGGGACGCGAAACAACTGCACGACTTGTGTGCGGCGCAGGAGGCTGCCTTGAGTGAGTGTGGTGGAAGGAGTTGTACAATAGAACGAACATAATTAACACAATATAAAATACTAGAGGCATCTACGACTTCGTTTGCGACAACTTAATTTCAGTACCCTAAACAATGCGACATACATATTTTCCCCGTTTTCGAAAGAAGAACGGGATTTGGCTATCCTGTATGTTATAGAAGTATTCTTAGTTCGTAATTTATCTGATTATGAGTGCACTTGGCTAGATTACTAGTTATTTAACACATAATATTGCGGACTTGACTATTGTACTTGCGCTTGGCAAACCAGCCCAAGCAGAGGCGAATTTAGGTATCCAAAGGCCCTTGGAAAAAGTCAACGATGGCCCCCATTTTATCTATTTAAAATCATATGTTCGGAGAGCGGGAAGAGGGGGGGGGGGGGAGATCAGGGTCCCCCCCTGATCTTGTGGGTCCCATTTGGCCCTCTGGTAGTTACGCCACTGAGCTCAAGCCTGTGATCAAGGTTTTTATTAAGGTTAATACAAAAAAACAATCATATAGAACTCAACTATTCTATACTTGTACCTTCTAGTTCTCAGTAATCCATACCTTTAGTACATATTTTTAAAAATTGTTTAGATAAATTCAGCTTCCAACCTCAAAATTTATTTTAGGTAGTGAGATTTCACCGACTAGCAGCGTTGAAGAGGTCGACAACCAACTCAAGAAACATGAGGCCTTCGAGAAACTCTTAGCAACTCAGGTGAATACAGCTCAATACAATATAATGAATAGTGGTATACTCAATATTGATTTGTTCGATTGATATCAACCATTATTGTGTTTGATAAATGCAATGGAGTGCATGTGTGCGTAGTTTATACAAAAAATTGCCGTGTAACATAAAATGTATCTAACGCATAAATTGTTTGAAAAAGAAGCAGCTTATTACTAGTTCTGCTCACTATAACAAAAAAACATTTTTAAGTAGTGACTGTTCCATTTATATGAAAATTAGGGTTTTGGGTATTGATCCGTGGAATGCTTTAGGACGAGAAATTGACCACCCTGAATAGTCACGGCGACAAGCTGCTGCAGCAGAACCATGTAGAAAGTCAGCGAATAGCCGACGAACTGCTGCACATCAACGAACGCAGGAAGAAGGTATGGCAAATATATCGACTCTATCACACCTAAGTACATTATTTAACAGACAAATGAGCTAATATGTATACTACCTGTTATCGTAGTTATTTTTTTATATTTTAGATTAGCTAGATTAGCTTGTTCCTTTGTATTGTTTTTCTTGAATATCTCATTACATCTGTGAAATGTTTATTAAGATTTATATAACAGATTGATGGTTTCCTATACATAAAAGATTGTGATAAAATTCAATGATCAATTAAAACACATATGTTTAATTGGTAATGGTTGGTTGATTGACTAACTCATAGGTGCCTGCCTGGGTTTTGACACGTGACCCCTCGAAAGGGTCTCACAATCTCACTGCTGTGATATCACAACATGTATTAATATCAAATCAAACCCCATTTCATTAATATGGGTCCAGCCGATTAGCCGTAAAAGTGTAACAGACTAAATTTCGCGTTTATAATTAATGCCGTAAGAGCGAGAGTCGCCTATCTTCTTAAACAAAAGTTTACAGTATTAAGGAAAAGAATTAGCGCTGATTTAAAATAATTGCAACTTAAGCAAATTAATATCTTTCTTAAATATTTGCTGTCTCTTATTATATAATATTCTTTATTTTTAAGTATTTTTACTAACCCTAAGCATCTTATTCATTAATTAAATAAAACTCAGTATTGAAAAACCGTTAGTTAGGCAACTCTGGCTCTCATCTAATATGGATTGCAGCTGTACGAGTCAGCGGCGCGTCGTCGCGAGGCATTGCGGCGTGCGCGGGCACGTGCACAGTTCGCGCGAGACGCTGCCGAGGCCCGCGGATGGATTGCAGACAAACTGGCGCAGCTTCCGGCACACCATGGTAACATATACTGCTGTTGTATTTCGCATATTATATTTGTGCAAAAATTATAATAATATTTTTTTTAATGTTTAATAGTAAAGTAGCGGCCTATTATAATCCCACTACTGGGAATAGTGGTAAGTGGTAATCACAGTAAGCTGTGATAGCCCAATGGTGAGACCGTGCGACTCTCTAGAGACGAACATAGGTTCAAACCCGGGCAGGCACCAATGAGTTTTTCTATTAAAACTCATGTGTCTAATTCATAATTGCAATTTATCACACGCTTTTCGGTGAAGGAAAACATCGTGAGGAAACCTGCATATCTCTAGAGAATTCTGGAAATATGTGTAACCTACCAATCAGCATTGGAGCAGCGTGGTAGGTCTTAGCTCCAACCCTTCTCTCCAGAAACGGAGAGAGGAGGCCTATTCCCAGCAGTGGGATATTAACAGGCCGCTACTTTACTGGGAATAGGCCTCCTCTCTCCGTTTCTGGAGAGAGGGGTTGGAGCTAAGACCTACCACGCTGCTCCAATGCGTATTGGTAGGTTACACATATCTCCAGAATTTTTTAGAGGAGAGGCACCGAGGTTAGAACCTGTGACATTCTCGAAAGAGTCGCACGGTGTCACCGCTGGGTTGCCACAGCTCTATACCATTAATTTCAAATGAAAAAAAAAATAACAACAGAGATTTCGGACAGTAAATTTGTCCGTTTTTTGACCCTTGATAGGTAGTAAATTTGTTATAACAGAGTATAGGTCCTTTAAGTGAAGTATATAATTATAAGATATAACACTATAAAAAGAAAATTATAAATTAAATATGCAATGAAATTTGTAATAATCATAATTAATGCAGAAGTAATGGGTTGCAGATTGTTGTGGTTAGTGGCGCGATATTGTAAATGAAACAACACGCACTAGTTTCACTACGTTTATTTTAATATATACAGAATTAAATTGAACGAATAACTCGAGTACAATATTTGCAAGATGGGAATATTAAGAAAGATACAGAAGTGTTTTATTACATAATTTAAAATCATTTTCAGGCGAAGTCACAAATCTCGAAGACAAAATTAAGAAGCTGCAAAAGCACCAAGCGTTTACTGCCGAACTGGCCGCCAATAAAGCGCGACTTCAAGAAGTGCAGAACCTCGCTAAACAACTTACCCCCGATCCTGATGTGGAGAAACAATTGGAACAGCTACATAAAGACTGGCAGAGACTGGAGACTGCTACAGAACAACGAGGTAAGTCTAACTCTTTATTTTACAATTGTTGGTAATATACATATGTGTATCAAATATAAAACCCTGTTAAAAAAAATAGAGATTACAAGAGTCATCGTCCTATCAACAAAAAATGCCTATAAATGCTAATTAATAAATCATTTGTTAAAAATTTGTGTAAATTTATTGTAGATAAGTTAAAGGTTTATCTGTAATATAAATATAAAGTTATATCCTAAGTTTAATTTATTTTGTAATATTTTAGTTAAGTTAGTTCATTTGGTGCATTCTCTTCGAGGCAATTTCTAAATTCAATTACTCGTGTTTTTACCATTTTGCGTGATACTGGCTTAGTAATTTGCGCCTAATTTGCGCTGTACGCGCTTTACGCACGAGATTACAAGAGTTAACTTGTAAGCTGTTACTTACATTTACACACATAATATACATTTTTTGGTTATTAATTAATAAATTAGTAAAATTTAACATACATTTTTTTATTTTCAGGACGTGGACTAGAAGAAGCTCAAGATATATTGGAATTCAACCAGCATTTGGATAAAATTGAAGCTTGGATCCGAGACAAGGAAATGATGGTATTCATACATTTAGCCAACATATTCCTGGAGCTATATAAAGCTCCTATATAAAACCTCATTATTGTATATAACTTGATATGATGATCTATGATCGTGGGTTTCTATAAAAGTTCTTTTATATAGTCTATACTCTTTTCATACTAGTCTACTAGTAGTTAATATCTGTATAGATATTAACTACATAATACATAATTATAAGTATTTATATCACCCTAAATTTTGTCTTATTAGTCTTCAAGTAAACTAGCTCTCATAAATAGCCAGATGAAATCATAATAGTTCATCATTCTCCTGTTCTTATCCAACTCCTAAGTGGGGTCGGCACAACATGTTACAAACATGTTGTCACATGATTTGGCTTCCTATTTTACGACCGGCCGCCTGCCTGACTTCAACTTACCTTAGTCGCCTCTTACGACACCTTGGTAAGAAAGGAGGGTGGTCTATTCTATGTAGCCGGATACCACACGGCATAATATCTATACTTATACTATGATATAAGTAATATCTATACTTATATCACCCTAAATTTTGTCTTAATAGTTTTCAAGTAAACTAGCTCTCATATACCTATAGCCAGATGAAATCATAATAGTTGCATTTTGTAATTTTAGGGTTGTGCTCATTGATTTATAGAAGCAGGCGTTACTTTACGGAATTCCATATTACAAGCAATATAACAGAACTAACTACTTTGCTATAATCCGCACGGGTTAAGTGAATGCATGCAAAGTCAATGTGTATGAAGCAGGCAAAATCTACGTACCTTATACATGCAGGACAAGCCACCACATGCACCCCAAGGCGCAATTCACCAGCAACAACGCACACAAAAGCAGCACACACACCCACCACCACAATCTCGACGATCGTTTCGCAAAAATCGTAATGCCTAATAAATGTAATGTTTTGTCGTGGAGCCTATCCTCCTGATGATGCTTCGGTTTCGGGGCGAAACGATCGTCGAGATTATGGTGGTGGGTGTGTGCTACTTTTGTTTGCGTTGTTGCTGGTGAATTGCGCCTTGGGGTGCATGTGGTGGCTTGTCCTGCATGTATAAGGTGCGTAGATTTTGCCTGCTTCATACACATTGGCTTTGCATGCATTCACTTTGTTTTGTTGTATTGCTTGTTGTGCTCATTATTAACACGTGTTTTGTTTCGTAGGTGCAAGCCAATGAAACTGGCCGCGACTACGAACATTGTACAGCACTGCTCCGTAAATTGGACGACCTCGACAGCGACATGAAGGTCGACGACAAACATGTGCGCACCATCCAAGCACTCGCGCACAAACTGTTGCAACAGGTAAATTGCCAAGAATCACACAAGAGAACAAAAATTTAACTATTATAAATACTTTCTTTTATATACTAAGAGACATTATTTTGATCGAAGACGATATTCGTGTTATGTAATATGAAAATTCATTACCTGCGGTTTAAAATTTATATATTTTTAAAATTTACTTATTCAGTTTTGATATTAACATTTTGAATAAAATATAACTTTTGTGTGGCTTATCGTAAAAAAATATACAATCATCAGTAAAAGTATATACGATGTATATAACAATAAATATGATAGTAAGGATGGTAGTATGCATTACTTGCTAATTCCGCAGATATACCACAGAGTTTGTTAACTACAACCACACTAATTTGAAATCTTCTTTTTCTTGTTTATTTCTTGTTTTTTTTTTGTAGTGACGTTAATGACATAAACAAATAGCAATCTTTTAAGTATCCCTTTTTATTTCTCCAAGGGACCGACTCAGCAGGCGGAAGCGGTCTCGGCGAGGCGGGACGCGTTCCTTAACAAGTGGCGCGCCCTCAGTGGGGCTCTGCAGCAGTACCGTGAGCGTCTCACCGCTGCCCTACAGCTGCATTCGTTCAACCGGTACATAATCAAAAAATAGAAATGATAGTAAGCTTCTCAGTGGCAAAAATTTCGCAGAATCAACAGCTGAATGTGTTTTCTACTTTAGTTCTATTCTATATGACTATAGAGCGAAATCCGCATATGAACGTGTTTCCTATTATGCATTCTAGATTCTAAATTAAAGTATATGTATTGGTGTTATATTTGGAATGTATTTACGTTTTATTTATTATTGCGTGAATTACGTTAGCTGCCACGAGAGGTTCGAAAAAAAGCAATCTTCAGATATAATTAATTTAAAAAAAAGTTACAACTACAAGTTATCCTACTTAACCTATCTTTGCAATTAAAGCTAACTCTAGAATGACGAACTATCTCTACTTTATCAATAATGTTTCCTGAGCTGATCCGATATCGCATCAGCAACTTCCGCACGCAAGGAGCCCGCGACAGCAACTTTCGCGTATTCTAGTATTCGTAACTCGTGTGTATGCGTGGGTGCATGCGTGTGTTTGTGCGTGCGTGTAGATGTGTCTATGTGTGCACGTCTGCGTGCTTGCAAAGGCCTCTGTGTGTATTCTTGATTAATAATAACAATATTGTACTGTAGAGATGTAGAAGAGACTGCGGAGCGTGTAGCTCAAAAGGCAGCGCAGTTTGCAAGCACGGAGTGTGGTCGAGACCTGAGCGCAGCGCATGAGCTCCGCCGACGACATATCGCGCGGGCGGCCGAGGCATCCGCTATTGGCGACCGTATTCGGGCCTTGAAAGTCGATGGAGACAAACTAGCTAACAGGTAAGTAATATATGTAGACGTAGGTGAAAATATACAAAAATGATCAAAGGCATTATCAAATATTACAATATAGTTAGAAATAAACAATTGATGAAGTTAATGAACATTGATGATAGATTCACATTAAATTCTAATACGCTTCATTATTATTTCCACGATATATTTCGCGACATTCAGTACCAATATTGACCGCTCCTGATTTCCCTTTCATTTTTTCTCTATGAAGCGAAATTCCCGAAATAATTTATCCTACTTCAGATTTCTTACAAATCCGTTTAAGCGTTTGCTCGTTTACAAACATACACATATTCTCATTAACCTTAGCTTTTATTGCATTGGTAAATTTAATCATTTTATTATTTTTATTTATTTCCCTAGCCACCCTGACCACGCAGCCCAGATCAAGGCCAGCCTCTCCGAACTCGACCATGCATGGGAAGAGTTGCAACAGCTCGCGGCACGGAGGACATCCCTTCTAGACGAAGCCATCGCCGACCATAAGTTCGACGAAAACCTTAAGGTAAGTTAAAGTTTTTTCTAAATTTCTAAAAAAAAAACAGCGTCTTACTTTACATTGTTATACATCTTATATATAGGGGGTTCTTGTGCTCACGCTGCTTAAGCAGTGCGGGCTTCGGGCCTCGAGGTCTGACCTCTTTACCCTGGCTTGTCCTCTCAGGCGAATTTCTTCGCCCGGGTAATCTATTCGACCTGTTGAGGTCAGGGGTCCGGCCGGTCAGGTCAGGGGACGCCTTGTGGGCGGATGCTGTGGGGTATTCGCATCTTAGTCTCCCTCGACGCTGTCTGAGTAGTCGGGAGGGGCGGTCAGGAGCTCTCTAGGCAGAGGTCTTTCATCGGGAGGTCTTTGTTCTAACGGCGCTATGCTGTGGAGGTGCGCGCTCGCACTCGTTCCGCTCTGGCAAACATGGGTATTATACATCTTGATTTTTGGCAATAACATGATTATTGCTAAAAAATCAATAAAGAAGTATTCAGATGAATGGCAATACCTTAAAGATGAAAATGAAAATAAATGAAAATAATTTGATTTATGTACTATATGCATTATATATGCACTAGGTTTGCGTTTAAGTGCTTGAAAGTGTGTATATATGTATCGCTGATTGTTATGTTGATTTAGTTATATTCACTGAAGTTGCTGATAAAGGGGTATTTAAACCACCTATTTAAGATTTATTTATTTAATTAATTTAATTTACTATATAGCAAGTAATATGAATAGTTTTTTCGAGGGTCAAACTGAAAAATAATTTATTTAATTATATAATGATTATGACTTATCTAAAATTAATTATGTAAAAATAAGAATAAAATAAATATATTATAATATTACTTTTTATGTCACGAGTATATATGTAAAAAGTATTTTTTTAACATTGTAAATATTTGCTTGACTTCATTAGAGTGAATCATAGAACATTTTCTTTATTATTATTTTGGTTTTTTAAACATGGTGCTAATTGACTGTATTTTGTGCAGGAGTTGGAACTGTGGGTGTCGGAGACGGTAAAACGGATGGAGGGCGCAGAGCCGGAGAGTGTGACCGATGCGGAAGGACAGCTTGAGCAACACCAAGAGAGAAAGGTTAGTTTTAACTACAACATTTAAGATCTTATACTTATATAGTAGTAAACGGTGTATACTTGTACTACTGGTAACTATGATCCATGTATAAGTGCTTCAGATGGGCTTGAAACGAGTCGGACTAACCCGATTAAATAAGACGAGATTATAGCCGGCTATACTCTAGTATTCCTATACATAAAATTTGGTATAATAATTTAGTTGAATGAGTTTCGAATAATTAAAGTTAATTATACTATTGACAATATTGGGTTAAAGGGTTGAGAAGGAGAAATAATGAACAGGTGCGAAATATTTATTTTCACGTATCTTCATCAAAACAATATAACAATTTTAACTTTTTTAATACTTTGAATAAAGAAAATTTGGCATAAGAAATAAGCTTTATAAAGAGAGTTATAGGACACCCATTTTAAAGCATTCTGGGCTCCTAAGTTTAACATTAAATATAAGAATGCATTACAACATTATTTTACCGTTGATAATTTCCTATGTTATTCCCCTAATTTTGTCACATTTCAGTGATCGGCGGTGCAAGCAGGTTTAGAAATAAGTTGCCCACAGTTATTGTTTTATATTATAACATCGTGTTTGCCTCTGTAGGCTGAGATTGACGGTCGCCAGAAGGCAATCGCTTCGCTACAGAAAGAGGTTCATGCCAAAGAGCCCGAGAAGATGAAACGTGTTGAGAAGTTGTCGTCCACCCTGGACCGAGCTTGGTTACAGAGGAAACAGTACCTCACCCAGGTTATAGAACATTTAATACTAATATATGTACATTGACTTACCCACGCAAAGACGTTTTTAAATCTGTACGCTAGCGAACAATTTTTTTTTGGTTTACTTGTTATTGGTCGTTTTATTGATCGTAAACCTGTTAACGACTTTTCTTTACCATGGTCTTCACACAACGTAGTCAAATTAGAAATTGCCAGTTATTATTAATTAAGTCTTAATACTCATTTATATTTATTTATATTATGGGTTACATCATAAACCATCATGATACATAAATATCATGTCAGAATGTAGGCCTAAGATGAACAACTTGAATGTTAGCTTTGTCTACATATTCAAGATAAATAATAAATATATTTGGTAATAGTCCCACGAGCTGCAAATGTTCAAAGAGCAAGCGCGCCAGGTAGAGGATTGGCTTGCAGCAAAGGAGGCCTTCCTCAACAATGATGACCTTGGAGAAAACCTGGATGGTGAGTTCTGGCTGTTTAGATCATACAATTTCAATATACTCTTTCTTAGTATTGCTTAAAATTTATACTTCTTAGTTGGAATATGTGCTTAATTAGCCCTCCAACAGATTTAATATTAATACATAGTTTTTCTAGGCCTTGTTTGAACTTAACCTTAACCTTTAGGTTCAATAGGCACGTCATTTCCGTTAAGCTTTGCTAATCTTAGGATTACTATCGCAAATATAATAATTTTTTTATATCTAAATGTCTCATACCACAGCGGTGGAAACTCTTATCCGAAAACATGCGGAATTTAGCAAGCTTTTGGAGTCTCAACTTGGCAGAGTAGTAGATCTGGAAAAGTTTGCTGGCAGTGTGGTCGAAGGTGGTCACCACAATGCACCCTACATACAACGCAGGGTGGCTGCAGTCCGAACACGCGCAGACCAACTCAAGGTAATGTCTTGAACTATATCTACACGAATTAGTTAAGATCAGCAAGCCTACAATGAACTCTTATTGCGACTCATTTGAAGACGTAAACTAAATTGTTTTGCTTTTTCATACCATGACGTCTTAAAGACGCACACTTTAAGTCGTTGTCCAAAGAGCCTTCGGAATGCGTCCTAAAACATGTAAGTAAAAGAGACAGAGTTATCTATAGTTCATATAACGTTATCTTTTTCAAACACACTTCATGGTACGAAAAGAAAGCAGTTCGGTTTAGGTACTGACTTTGAATTGAATCATTATCCAAAAGTTCATGGTATGCCTACTGATGATCTTTAGATGCCTCGTGTTGCTGACGTAGATATCCCTTGCAGAGATTTACGACTACTAGTATACATACAATAATGGTGTCCAACAATCCCTTTATAAGAATTTTTAGGGGTATATCCAATGCTATTAGGTATTATCCTGAGTTGTTAAAGTAACAAGACATTGTAGTTAAATACACGAGCAATGGAGCAAAAGAGAGCATTCTTAAATGTTTTCAATTTAAATCTTGATCGAAATATAGAAGTAGAAACACGATAATTATTTTTAAATCCATTCGTTTTAACATAGTTAGTAAACATTTGTCAAGTACTACTAAGTGCTTAGATGGTTAGTGCTCTGTTTCTTTGTTTATCCAGGAGAGCTGTCGTATTAGGGGCGTGCGTTTGGAGCAGTCTAAGCAACTGCACCAGTTCCTCAGGGATCTGACCCACGAGCGGGAATGGATCGAGCTCAAGATGCAGATCGCTACGGACACCAATTACAGGTATTCTCTATCATTCATTTGTTCATCACAACATTTTGTGACTACTGGACATTGTTCTTCTGTTCAAGAACTTTTCTGACAAATGTTCTCATGGTGGTTGCAATAGGGTCCTACATCACTTTACCACTATAACACTTATCCATGTTAGATTAGTTAACAGTAACTTAAGAGAGACATTCTACCCATATGCCGCGGCAATATCGCGGCACAAGGTATTTTTTAATGGACAGCACCTGTCTGACTCCAGTAGACGTCTCTTATCTAAGGCTAACGCAAAATCTCACATTGCAGGGAGCTATCAAACCTGCAGAGCAAGATCCAAAAACATGCTGCGTTCGAATCCGAGCTTGCGGCTAACAAGAAACGTATCGACGACGTAGCGGCAACAGGAGAAGACCTGATTGGTGAGATAAAAATTTTATTTTTTGTACAATCGCATCCAGAAACTCATATGCTAAATTGACTAGATTTTTAAGTTCAAACTCAAAATATTCTTTATTCCAATTTGCGTTTATCAGCACTTTCGAAACTTCATATTATAAGAAAGATACCACTTTCATTACAACATTCAATAGAACATTCAGTTATTTTTCTTGTCTCATTATACGAGACATTTATTTAATAATGACTCTATAGACATTGTAGACTCTATTTAATAATTTAATATAATAATAATAAATATATAATATAATAATAATAATAAAAAATAAATATAAAATAATAATAATAATTTTGATAATGTCTATAGAGTACTTAAAAATTAATTGATACATTAATGTATAAATTAATTGTTAATCAATATGATTATATTGATTTTTGATTATATTCATAGATTGTCAACGTTGCGTTAGCCAGTGTAAAAAAATTTGGCTTAAAAAGTGTAAACAGTGTAGAGTAAGTACTGAATCGTTAAACATTAATATTTTATGCACACTTTACAATAAACATTTAACAGCGATAGGCCTTATTTGTAACCACATTGTTTTCAAAAGACTTCCTGTTGAATGTCTAAACAAAATTTCTTTCCGCAGAAGCCAAACATTACGCGTCACAGGAAATCGCTAGACACGTGGAGGATTTAGAAAACTTATGGAGAGATTTGATGGTATCTATTCTTTTTATATATATCATAACAGTCATATACATCAATACAGTCGCAATACATGATGATTTTTACTCATAGTAAAGGTCGTTTTGGCCCAAGCAACTTTTTTCTAGTATAAGCACGCGACTTATTAAATCTTTGCTTTTTATGTTTACATGCACTTGAGTTACACAAAACTTACATTTTGTCTTTTGTGACTTTGTACTCTTCTCTCCTACATCCTCACCACGTCAGTTATTCTGAGTTGGTTTGCCCGTTTTTGGATGAAAGAAGTAGCCACAACTATCATTCGGCAACTTCAACTCTCCAATGGATATTCTTCAGTTTTTAATTTCTCATTTGAATCTTGTAGCGACAATTCTTTCTTCATTGAACTATGATGAACAAGAAGTTTATTTCAAAGATGTAAACTATAGACTAGATAATGTTTTTGCATTTCATGTTTGCATTTCACTGACATTACATAATGTGTTATACAGTCAGCCGCTAAGCTACGTCGCGATCGCCTCCAGGAAGCATATCAAGCTCGGGTGTACCTCCGAGGGTTGGACGACTTTACCGCTTGGCTTGACGAGGTAGAATCGCAACTCCTCAGCGAGGACCACGGTAAGTGAAGCACTGTCTTCTATAACGAGCGAACTTAAAAAAGTTATAAGTGTTGTAATTAGGTAAACGTAAATTTATAATGAGTATATATAATTTAAATTTATAAAAAATCTATCTGTGATGTTTCCGGCTAAAACAAAAAAATCAATTTGTGCTGTCATTCTATTATAATAAAAGTCATTTAAATTATAAATGGGTTATTGGTATATTATTGGTATTAAAAAAATATAATATTTTCAACAATAAGAATACATAAATCATTATTCCTTTACCTCAACTTTAATTGACGTTATTGCAGGCAAAGATCTGTCTTCTGTGCAAGCGTTGCTCAAACGCCACGGACGACTGGAAGCGGCGGTTATAGCCAAGGCAGATATGGCGACCCAACTGGCGGACACTGCGCAACAATTAGCCGACAATCAGCACTTCATGGCTCAGGAGATCCTAGAAAAAGCGAGCCAAGCCGTTAAACGGTAAGAACCTTATCAAAATCAAAATACGAATGTTCTGAAATAAAGTGTCAGAGCAAAAAAATATACTGAATGTATATAAGTAAAAACCGCCGTCTGGTATCCTGCTGAATAGGATAGACCACCCTCATTTCTTTCCAAAGTGTAAGAGGCAACTAAGGTAAGTTGACCCACCGTGTGATATCCGGTTGAGTAGAATAGACCACCCTCTTTCTTACCGATGGGTCGTAAAATACGACTAAGGTAAGTTGACGTCAGGCAGGCGGCAGGTTGTAAAATACGCAGCGAAATCAAATGACGACATATTTGTAACTTGTTATGCCGAGCCCACTTAAGAGTCGGATAAGGGCAAGAGAATGATGTATATAAGTAATAAGTAGTTACAGTGTTAATCAACTAGAGAGGGTGTTGTTGAAAAAATGTACGTAAAAACGTTATGTATATTAAAAGATTATTGCTTTGGAGAAGCGATTTATAATATAAAGTGAGAGAGATTGTTTAAAAAGTGAAGTATGTAACAATACAGAGACTGTTGCATTTATTACTATTTTCTTTTTTACTATTAATGTATTATGATTAGTGGGTAATAAATATGATTGAAATTATTCATAAAAGCATACAGTTTGCCAATGGATCCAAGTGGTACAAAATCGTGAGGTGTGGGGATTTCTTAGAGATGGCCTTAGATCAATGTCCAGCAGTAGACATCTATTGGTTGAAGAAAAAGTATGAGTGATAGTTAATTTTAGACTTGCCATTACAGCAGTTTAAAATAAATAAGGACGCTGCCACAGAAAGCCTACTACTACGAAAAAACTTGATTACAAGTTTACCTGAATAAAGAATATCTTGAATGTGAATTTGTGCATGTTTTAATGAACCAATTAATAAAACAATTGTATCCAGGTACCGTCAGCTACAGGAGCCGATGCAGATCAGACGTGACAACCTGGAAGATGCAGCACTCTTGCACCGCTGGGAGCGAGATGCAGACGAGGAGCTTAGTTGGTGAGACTCTCCTCCTATAAAATATTTTTATTTATAATCTTCTGAACGTAACTTAACGATCATGCCTTTTATTGAGAATTTTTCTTTCCACAACAATTCTTGTGATTGTTCAATGGCTTGTGATGTTGGTCACATATCAAGTAGAATTATAAGTACATTCAACAAGTACGGTTGTCGTACAAAATCCCTTAAACATCTCCCGATACAGGATAAGAATTAGGTAAATAATATCGATCCATTATATTTGTCAGGTTGAAGGAGCGTGAAGCGACAGTTTGTTCTGACGAGGCCGGTGCTTCGCTGCCCGAAGCGCAAGCGTTGCTTAAGAAACATGTGGCTCTGGAATCAGAGATTATTGCCAGGTAAGTGGAAAAAAAATTAAACTCACATGATGGATATTCTATTGAATGAATATTAGAACCTTAATTCATAAGAAAAGATTTTTGTCGGTTTTATGTTATAAAACAAGAGTAATACTTTTACTAAGAAAAAAATATAATACAACTTGTAATTTAGATGGGCTTGAAATTATCATTTATCTGACAATAATATTGAATCTGACATTGCAAATCAGCTGAGCTGTGAAAATAAAAGAATATCCTTCACTTCCATCAATGGCGCTTAAAAGTTAAAATCTAGCTCAAAATAAGCCATAATAATGTGAACGTGTATGTTTGTTAGCCTTTAACGGTCAATTCGCTGGAGCAATATTCATATTATTTGGTATAATGGAAACTTATGTACCAGAGTAACATACATTAAATATTATATTTAATATTTGGCTTTTTTTCTTCGGAACATGAAAAATACATTTAAATTTAAAAATACATTACACAGTAGAGTGTTTTAACACTGAAGTTAATGTGAACGACGTTGCGGATGTCACTAATCTATACTTATTATAAAACAAAGTCCCAATAAGATGTCTGTTGTAATCGATTTTCTCAAAATCTACTGAACGGATTTTGGTACGGTTTTCACCAAAAGATAGTGCAATACTTCCGAATGGTTTAGGTAAACAGTTCATATCAGTATTATGTAAATTGTGTTGAAGGGATTGCGCAGTTGTTAAAAAACATGCTTGCTGGGAGCTTTAGTCGTGTGCGCTACGTAAACCAGCAGAGATACGCTAAAGTAATGACTACAGACTTGTGGATCTACAAAAATACTGCAAAAAAGTCCGCGATAGCATGTCTCTTATGGTTAACTCACAATAACTACTTTTATGTTTAAAAATTGAATTCTTGAAAAAAATTGTGACACGTTGATTACGACGCGGGTGAGGCTGCTGGCACAGGTAGTATTGTAATAAAATTAAACGATGTCGACAGAGAGTCCACTATAAACGCTGTAAGCACGCGCGCAACCACGCTGGCCAGACGCGGACACTTCGCTGGTAACGAGCTAGAAGCGCGCGCACTCGACCTGCGACTAGCACACCGCGCGTTACTGGATAGGGCTGCAGCGAGATCTGCTGCCTTGCGAGAAAGATGCGAGCTATTGCAGGTAATGAAACAAAAATTCTTTTTCACCTATTATCTGCACTTATTTACTGAAGAATTGTATAAGATTCACGTCTTCATTCCTTGAGGTCGATAACAGTACTTAACTACAAAATGTTTCTACTTATCAGTTGCTTCTACCTTCATCCCAGTTAGGTCCGACCATCGAAAATATAGGCGTCCTGTATGACCCCGACGATCAAATAACGATCGCCAACACAGAAACACGTAATTCACACACACAGCGTCTTCGCCGGCGAAGACGAGGTCCCAGTTTTCTGACGTCGGTCGGTCGTGGCTTCTCGCCACACTTCTGACGCCGCAATGACTAATCTAAGTCATACCATGTCATACCCTCCACTACGCGTCGCCCTAAGCCGTGGTCCGGCCTCACAGGAGGCACCCTTAGGACGACGTTCTCCGACTTAAATAGAGCTTCTGCGTTTTACTCTCTGCATTTCGCAACCTCGGCGATGCTTCTGCGCTCGCCCATCCCGCCCGGTGACGCTGTAAAAGCCAAAGCCAAGGGCTAACAGCATACAGTCAGTTCGAAAAAAAATTCTACTTATCTTTTATCTAGCAAGATTCAAATTCATTGTGATATAAATTATATAAGTCGTCCTTTCTGCTTATGAAGAAAGGAAAATATATATATATTTTTAATTTGATCAGTTATTGAATGAAATCTGGGAGGCGGAAGCATGGTTGGCAGAGCGACGCGTTGCCCTCACAGGAGCGGAGGCCGGCCGCGATGAGGAATCTGTGCTGGCCCTGATGAGACGGCTGGAAGCCCAGCAACGGGAGCTAACTGCCTTCTTGCCCTCACTCACAAAATTGGAAAAGGCATTGCAGGTATTGAATACACAAAATTCTAAGAAAGATTGTCTGTTTAGAAAATTCGTTCTTTAGCAGGAATGCCATTTTAAGCTTAATCAGGAAAAAATATATATTAGGTTGGTCTCTTTTTACGCCAGAACTAGCTCAACATTAATGCTGAACTATTGAAGATATCTCGATAAAATATAAGTCAATATCAGTGATATTATAGGGCAAGTCCCAATATTTACAAAGTCTTCCAAAAGTAAACATATGATGGTTGATGCATATTCTAAGTTTTGTGGTTTGCTCATTATAAAAATCAAAACCACACAGTCTTCAAACGGTTTTGCGTTTGAATCAAAAAATTCTTAAAGATATTTACTTAGCGGGTGTAGTCGGCCAGTATTTATTCTTTTATATTATAGTTCTGCACCTTTTTATCCTGTTTATCCTTTTCAAGGACCGAGCGTCAGAAGATGAACAGGTGAGCAAAAAACTAGAAGAGCTGAAAGCCTCGTATGAAGAAATGAAGTTGCTTTCAGCTAAAAGACAACAGCGGTTGCAGCAGAGCTTGAAGTATTTCAAGTAAGTCTCTCACTTATCGCCATATACCACAGCATGTTCACGTATATCTATATTACGTTATGTGTTACAAAAATGCTCTGTTAGTCTATCCCAAACATTTATACTAATATAACAATGTGATTTATAATATAATATGGTTTATTATATCTAGATTTGTCCAAGAGTGTGAGGAGGTCCAGGAATGGATCAGCGAACAGATGGCGACCGCGGCAAGCGAGGAGTATGGGTTAGACGTCGAACATGTAGAAACTCTTCAACAGGCCTTCGATAACTTCCTTACGCAATTGCACGGTGAGTTTTGCATTTCTTTTTAAAATATAAGTTCGCACTTGAAAACACTTGATAGTAGATTCTTTTGAGTATAAGCGATAGTGCATGAGAGCCTAAAGACTTATTCCAAGCTATTTATTGACGCAAATGTCAGTAAAAATATGTGCGATCTTTGTCATTTTATTTTAGGATTTGTAAAGGCTTCCATGCGTTGAACATATGTCAAAAATTTTAAGAAACTTACATAGAAATACATAATAATCTAATTTCTTTTTTAGCTACTGCGTTAAATTATTAAGTAACAGTTAAATGTATTATAAACATATCTTTACAGCTAACGAAGGTCGGATAGAAGCGGTATGTGAAGCTGGCAATGTCCTTTTGGAAGAGAACACACCAGAAGCAGACCGAGTAAAGCAGAGAATCGAAGATATCCGTGGACTGTGGGACGACCTTAAGGAGTTAGCTATAGCAAGACAAGAGGTATGCTTTATTATAAATCGTTTCATAAACTGCATTACTATATATAAATTTTCATTTTAGGTTGCCTGTCGGCTTATGAATGAGCATATTGGCCGTGTAAGACAATTGATGCGATTTTTTATAGTTAAATTAAAAAACGATTCTTAAATTTTTAAAGATTCTTTTATTAAGTTTAGAAAATATTTCGAAACTATGCATCTATATAAAGCTTACTTAACTTAAATAACATGTTTCAACTAATATTATCAATGGTAGATTATAATCTTTTGCGATTCATACTGATGATGATATTAACATACGGGTCATATAATTATCATAATTTATAACATAATCATAATATAATAACGTTATCAATTTTTTTTACTTGAATAAAGAATATTTTGAAATTTGAAATTTGAAATTTGAAACATATGATATTATATTATATCCATGAGCATCTATTCTGTAGGCATTAGCTGGAGCACGTCAAGTGCACGAATTCGATCGTTCTGCGGAAGAAACACTCGCTTGGGTCGCAGAGAAAGAGGCAGCGTTGCAGCTGCTCCGAGCGTTGCACCAACTCAGGGCGCTGCGGGCTGACCTGCACGCCATACGCGACCAACACCAGCATCTAACACAGGAGGCTGAGAGGTGAGATAAATTATTATTTTTTATTTTATGTTTTTAATAATTTATAGAATTAGGCGTTACTTTGCGGAGATTCATAATACAAAAGTAATAATAAAATTATTTTGCTATAATCCGCGATAAAATCTTATTTTATATAATTATATATCTTTTGGTATTCTCTGAACTCAGCCGGTTATTTTCGTATTCACTAGAAATTGTCTATATATAAGAGCATTGTAATATTCTAAAAATGGAAAATTGAGGTGATTGTCTGCAGCGAATTTTATGCTCGTATAAGCATTATATAAAAAATCTTTTTCGCAGGTTGGGTGCAGCGTTCCCTGACGCCAAAGAACACGTTTTAGCAAAACTTGAAGACGTCACGGACTCTCTGGCTGCGCTGGAGGATCGGGCGGCTCACAACGAGCACCAGCTGGAGCTCGCAGATCAGCTACAGGCTTACTTCGACACATACCAGGAACTCATGTAAGTATACGCAGAATGCACAAGTATAATACTAAATAATAGTTATTTATAATTATTTTTATCTTAGTTTTTCATTTGTACATCAAAATTTGCATCAATTAGTGTTTGAAGTGTTATATAAATGTTGTACGTATCTGTAATTTGGAAACATATAGGAAAGATGGTATATTTAATGTTTATATTAGTTTATTAATGTCTAGTTGGTAAGCCTTATCAATAAATAAATAGTCTTAACGCAGTTGATGGCAGGACACCATTCTAAAATAAACCCTATTTTTTTTATTATGCTATTTATAGTGCTATGTACTTATAAATCTTAATGGAAAGTAATCTGTGTCGTACAGGGCGTGGACCAACGAAACCTTAGCGCGAGTGACTGCGCCAGACTTGAGTGCGGACGTAGCTGGGGCCGAGCGACTTGTTGCCCGCCATCGGGATATTGCTGCCGAAATGGACGCCAAGGACGAGAGTTTCCAGACTTTCTATGCTGATGGTAAGACTTAAGACGATTGTTTGTTTGATTTACGGTTTTGGGGGCGTTAAAATAATTCTATGTGAAATCTTTATGTAATGTGGCGCATGAGTGCTTCATTCAAATTTTTTACTTATTATTACGTTAACTAGTTATATTTAAGTATATTCTAAATACTTGGATTTAACTATTTTATTATGACGAAATTAATAATGGCTTAAATTTTTTTACAATTTAATGAAGGCTGCTTTGTTGTCCTAATAAAATTCTGAACATTATTTGGTTCCTAGAGTCTATAGATATTAATTTTTTTTTTACTAATATGCTATTTTTTACTAAAATTTAATAATGAGCTAAAGACATTATTAAATTTAGTCTGCTTATACTTTACCTACGAGTTAGCTAAACATAAAGAAAATATTCAAGTCAAGTTTGTGATGTTCTCTATCTTTAATAATATTTTAAGATATATATATTTTTTATCTATTCTATCCCAGGAGAGAAACTGGTACGCGAAGGGCACTTCATGTCCCAGGAGGTGGAGACGCGAATAATGACGCTTAAGTCCCGTCGAGGTACCCTGGATGGCGTGTGGAAGGCGCGTGCACGCATTTACGAGCACCATCTGGACGCGCTACTCTTCCTACGGGATGCGGATGCTCTGGACCAATGGATCACTAGCAGGTTAGTGGTTAAAAAAGTACCCAGAATTATCCTATTGTGAGAGACAAAAACTTAAAAAAAAATTAAGTGTTTCGTCATTAATAAAATATTTTTTTGATTTCACATTTTGACTGGTTTTTATAGCTTATTTTTTTCTATTAGTGCTGTTCAGTTTTTATAAATTTCTTGGCAAACCTTAAAGATATCGAAATATCAATAGATCGTTTCTATCAATTCAACTCCAAACGGTCATCTTTAGAGAAATTTTGTAGACATTTCGTACCGCTCAGGTCGTTTTTACATTAGCGTATGTTTAATCGTCTCATCATACAAATGACTTTATTCTTAGGGTGCCGTTAGTCCGTGACGGCAAGTACGGCGAGAGTTTGGCACAAACCGAGGAGCTAATCAATCGACACCGGGACCTCGAGGAAACCATAGATGCGCAACGAGACAAATTCCTGGCACTCAAGAGAATCACTCTGGTTAGTGGCCATCGATTGAATCACTACATGCTTTTAAACCTGTAGTCGCTCAATTGAAACTTTTAAGCTCAATAAAATTGGTACTGTTCACACATGCCTTATAATAGTAGTTTATGATACTGTTGCATAATAAGGGTTTTAGTTTTTTCGTTGGTTCGAGTTTTTTTATAGTGTCACACGAGTGTTATAAGACCAAGTTATGTACAGTATCATACACTACTTTATCTACTCTCATACTATAATACGTAAAACGTACGTTTCCATACCATGAACTCGTGGTAACATTTAATATAGTTGCTCCTAGATTTCGTCGGCAACAGGTTCACGGTCATGTTTGACGCATCTTTCAGAATATCTGGTGGTGTACAATCACCACTATCCCCGCTCTCAGACATGTTTTTACACAAAAACTAATTTTTTTACAAACAAAACTAAATTTCGTTTAAATATTGAAAAGATTTTTTAAATGTCATATATTGGCGCCAAGGCGCAAACATCGATTGCGCATGCGTGTTGCGTCGCCGCGGACCCATTCATTGAAACCTTTTTTTTAAGGTGTATCGTTATGATTAAAAAGTTACATTATGATACAAGACCTGTATCGTAATGAAACTTTTTAATTTTTTATTTTTGTTCTGTACGTAATGTTTGTCATAAGAATTTTGTTTTCAGTTTTATAATCTTTGTATTATAGTATCAGAGTAGATAAAAGTAATATTTGTAACGGTTTCGTGTCGCTTTCATGTATTAATTTCGTCTTTTTTTTTTAAACCTCGTCTTGGTTGCAGTTCTAGATATTACTTTTCAACATTAGTGGTTGTTTTATATATTCGTATTACCTTTTATTTAAGTATTATTAAATAATAATTTATATACCATAACATCTACAGAACTTTTTTGTATCCTTCATTTCACAATAGCTGCTCTTGTAATGTTGCGGTACATCAAATATTTTTTAAATTATAATTTAATTGTGAGATATTTTTATATTGTAATCAATGTAAAACTATCTCATAAAATATTGTTTGTTTGAAATTTATGAAAAAAAAGCGACACCTTTCACCAAAAACTGCTCGTTCTTTTGTTAAGAATATTACCACAGAATTACTTTATAACTACCTCTACAGATCGAGAGAGCGTTCAAAGAACAGAGGAATGAAGAAGAGGCGGCCCGCAGGAGGCACGCCGAACGTCAAGAGGTTGAACGTCTCCAGCAAGTAAAGCGGCGAGAGATGGAGAGGATTACTGAGGAACGGCGAAGAGAGACCGAGATGCAAGACCAACAACAGATGCAGGTGATGCAAGTATGTTTAGCTAAAGTATCTAATCGCAGATATTAAGGGATAAATTTCAAAAGTGATAATAAAATTATTTTGCTATAATCCGCGATAAAGTAATTAGGAAATATTTATAATGCTAAATCTAGACTCCACGACAAAGTCGCAAAGCTTTGCGGGCGAAACGATTGTTGAGTTTGGATAATGTGTGTGCTTGTGTATTGTGGTGGCGGTGGTGGAACTTTGTGCAAGTGTTTTTACGAATCCTGCATATATCGGGTATGAAAACAGATACTCAACTCTACATTTAGCATTATATATATTGACTATTTACTTTATCGCGGCTTATATCAAAATAATTTCATTATTACTTTTGTATTATAGGTCATAGTAACGCAAAGTAACGTCTATTTCTATAAATTAGGATTGACTGGCCCGTTGGCGCAGTGGGCAGTGACCCTGCTTTCAGCTCCGCGGGTCGCGGGTTCGATTCCGGCCGAGATCCAACATTTTCTATAAACAATTTGTTGGTTCTTCGGGCCTGGGTGTATATATTTGTATTTAAGTATGTATTTAAAATTATATATATAGTATATCTACCAGTTGTCCGTCACACATAACGCGAGTATTAAGTGACTTACTTTGGGGATGGACGACCGTGTGTGTAAGTGTCGCATATATATATATATTTATTTATTTATATATTTAAATACAACTGTTATCTTGTATGTCGCAAATTGAAACCTTCTCTGTCAGGTGGAGCGCCAGCTCAGCACTGGAACCGCGAGCAGCATTGGGGGGATGAACAACGTGGGCATAGTGGCTTCCTCGGAAGAGAACCTGAGTCCCGCTCCGCAGTTCGAACGTCTCCCGAAGACTGAAGCTTACGTAAAGCGCGCTGAGAGTATGAGTGTGAGTATTCGAATTTTATCGCGAATTTATTTATTCTACTTCGAGTTGTTTAAAGACAGAAGTAATAATCGACAAAGCGAACTTTGCGATTTTGTCGTGGAGTCTATCTCCTGATGATGTTTCGGTTGCGGGGCAAAACGATTGTTGAGTTTGTGATAGTGAACGTGTGTAGTGCTTGTGTATTGTGGTGGCAGTGATGGAGGTTTGTGCATGTGTTTTACGAATCCTGCATGTAACGGATATGAAAAAAACGGATAGTCCACTGTACATTTAGCACTATATATATTTTCTATTTGCTGTATTGCGGATTATAGCAAAATAATTTTATTATTACTTTTATCTTATGGATCTCCGCAAAGTCACGCCTAATTCTTTAAATTAAATGATTTAAAGACACTGAAAAATATGAAAATAATCGTCTTATTAATCGGGTTGGGTTGGTACGATTAGTTACGATCCTATCGGGAATATACAACGGCGCTGAAAAAAATTATGTGTTATATTATGAAACACTCGAATCCGCACTAATTCTCCACAATGTTTAATTGATTGTTGACTCGCGGACGTCATTCTATGAATTTTCCCAGGGTTTTATGTATTAATAAACAAGAGAGAGAATATAGCTTCTATAAGTATTAGATAGCTATCTAATACTTATAGAAGCTATATAGCCAAGCAATTGATAGCCAAGCAGTGAGACCGTGCGACAATTTCGAGATGGTCACGAATTCAAACCCCGAGCAGACACCAATGAGTTTTTAAAACGTATGTGTCTTATTGATAATTGCAATTTATCACAAGCTTTTCGGTGAAGGAAATCATCGTGAGGATAACTTCATATCTCTAGAGAATTCTGAGTATATGTGTAACCTACCAATTCGCATAGGAGTAGCGTGGTAGGTATTAGCTCAAACTCTTCTCTCCAAAAACGGAGATCGGAGGCCGTATCTCCAGGAACGGATACAAGAGGCCTATGCCTAGCAGTGGGATTGTAACAGGCCGTTACTTTTTACCACTTTTAGTATTAGATATAATTTAGAATCAATGAAGTGAGGCAAATAAGTCTAAACTAATATTTTGATTAGTATTTCATAACACCTGATATCCGCATATATTAGATTTATGCTGATACCAGATATCAAAAGGATATAACGTCAGCTACGAAAACAATTATGGTTCTAGTATGAAAAAGTAAATTAAAATATATTATAGGTTGTCAAGACTAACAAGCGCACCCCATCGTTTACAACTCGGCGTCGCACGCAGAGCTTCCGGAGGCATCGGCGACCTGACGACCTGCCGCCTGTGGAGATTGAAGGTATTTATATAAGTTGCTGGAATATTTGAACTTCTGCTACCATCTTGATTTCTTCAATAAGAGAAGGTTCTCTTATTGAAGTAATCAAGATGGATACATAAAATGTTTAAGAAATGTGCGGATACAAACTGCCATTAAATATTATACGGTATTGTTGGAATGGATTGCCCAAATGTGTTTTCTCACAATAACTTTTGTTCATAAATAAATTGTAAATTATTTTCATTCTGTGCTGCCCAGGTTATCTGGAACGGAAACAGGAAGCCGGATGCGGTGGCAAGCGAGCCACAGTGCGATCCTGGCGCGCGTACTACTCAGTGCTGTGCGGACAGCTCCTGTGCTTCTTCAGGGACGAGCAGGACTTTGCCAGTGCTAAGGCCGCGGCTCCGCCCGTCGCCATACTGAATGTGAGTATAATAAACTATGTATTTAAACTATATTGCAAACTACTAAGCAACTTCCACGCAAAAAATACGAAGTCGTTTCTTTAAAAAAAATGGTAAAACAACGTATAGTACCCGGCAATATATAATGAATCGAGGCTTAGAAAAAGAAATCGCCTAGATTCTGCTTCAGAGACAATGCTCTAGCATTGTCTCTGTCGCACAGACAGACGAACCCGTGTGTGACAGTGATAGCTCTCTACGAAACCGAATTTGGCGGCTGTTTCGTTGTAAACATCGATGTGCATTATTTGATGCCGGGTACTATATGTCACTTTCGGGCATGCTACCTGCGGCAACTTACGCTCGCGATTTCTCTTCAGAGAATTTCTTCCTAGAAAAGACGCGGGAGTGCTGTACAAACTTTCAGGCCGTATTTTCCCACTATGAAGTTATAATATTAATTTTACTTAAGTAGTAAATTGGGCCGTACAGCGTTTGATCGAATTTTCGAGTAGTTCAGTTAAGTTAGTCAATCCAGCCAATGTGTCAATAAACCTTTATTGTTTTAAATATATTTTCTCTTGCAGGCGCGCTGTGATCCCGCGGGAGACTATACGAAACGTGCAAACGTCTTCCGTCTATCGGGAGCTGATGGCGCCGAGTACCTTTTCGCGTGCTCCAGCCGCGACCTAATGAAGGAGTGGGTTGCCAAAATCGCATTTCATGCGCAGCTGCCCCCACAGTTGCAACTCACTCCCTATAACCCACCACCGCCGCCCGGGGAGTCTCCGACCGCAGACATACGAAGACGACTACAGTATGTACCATTTTTTTCGGAACAAACTCAACAGCTCCATGAATCCAAAAATATATGTCTATAATCTATACATATTGTAAATAAAAGGTTCCCAAAAAAGTGTCTGTATGTGATTGATTTTTCAAAGTCTACTTCATTTTGATCTAATAATCAACAAATTCTACTTGATCAGATTGTACTAGATTTTACTAAAAACCTTACAAAAATATAGTGCAATTCTTAGGAAAGGTTTAGGTTAATAATACTTCTACTTAATTAATTCCAGCTAAATTCCAGCCGCTGAGGAGTTAAACTGGAAAACAATAAAAAATATTAAATTGAAATATTGTAAAATATTGGAGTAATATAAGCGTTCGACGTTAATAATAAACAATTATTAAAGTAAAGTGTATTCTGTTTTAATATTTTATTAAAGACTGTCATCTATACTCTATACTTTAATAATATATAAAGCTGAAGAGTTTGTTTGATTGTTTGAACGCGCTAATCTCAGGAACTATCGGACCGATTTGACAAATTATTTGAGAGAATGATACTCCATTTATCGAGGAAGCCTATAGACTATTACATCACGCTAAGATGAATTGGAGAGGAGCAGCAATAAAAAATATTGCGAAAACAGAAAGTTTTAAAGCTTTCCTTGCGTAAGCAGTTAAAGTTATTCAAAATTTATGTACTATTAAATTGTTCCCTAGTAAAAGTTCTGAATAAAAGTCCGCGACAGCATATGTTTAGAGCTTTTAAGGTTAACCCACTTTAACCATAATTAATATAAGTATTACAGTTTACTCATAATAAGACTGCAGTCCACGCGAACGAAGTTGCGTTTAAAGCTAGTCTATATATACAAAAGGAAAAGTGTGTATGTATATTTCTTTTAACACTGATACGGCCTGAACGATTTTAATAAAATTTTCAAACAATGTTCAGATTGACCCAGCGGATAATTCTGTAAAGTTTCGTTTAAAAGCTAGTTATTAATACTAGGAACGCGTCTTCATCATCATCGGCTGCGTCGTCGCCAGAGCCGCAACGTAAAACGCGCACGCAGGCGGAAATACTGCAGGAGCACCGTAACAGCCAGCGCGCGTCCGCCACGCCCGAGCGCAGCGGCCGAGCGTCCTCCGCTTCGGACCGCCACAGTCAGCTCGGCTCGTCGCCTGAAAAGAGTCAACGCGCCTCTGCCACACCGGAAAGGCATATCGGTGAGATGCATTGCCCAAATCTAAGAAATGGCACCCTATTCAGTTTCTAAAATCGTCTTTTGACTAGAGATCACAGTTAAAAAAAAGCAAAGTAAAGTAGCGGCCTGTTACGATCCCACTGCTGAGAAAAGGCCTCCTCTCTCCTTTTCTGGAGAGAAGGGTTGGAGCTAAGACCTACCACGCTGCGCCAATGCGGATTGGTAGGTAACAGAATTCTCTAGAGATATGCAGGTTTCCTCACGATGTTTTCCTTCACCAAAAAGCGTGTGATAAATTGCAATTATCAATTAGACACATGAGTTTTAATAGAAAAACTCATTGGTACCTGCCCGGGTTTGAACTCGTGTTCCCCTCGAAAGAGTCGCACGGTCACACCGCTGGGCTATCACAGCTCACAGTTCAGCTCTGCTCAGAGATCACAGTTATTACAATAGAATAGGGGAACCAGCCGTATGTCCATCAAAAGTAAAGAGAAAACAAATGATACATTATCTGTCTCGCTTTTCTATGCATAGTTCGACAAAAATAAGTATGAGTTTCATCTTCCTTCTTAATATTTGTGACACTCACACTTACAGGCATTCTTATAACTCCTCTACTCTGGTATAAAAACTATACTAGAGATACGGCAAGAATTAATTTGAATTATACCGTCACTTTTGTTATCTAACAAATATGTCCCATGATTGCAATAATATTTTTCCAGTAGTTTAAAATGCAGATTATGTTAAGATCTTCCATGTATACTATGACCCTAACTCGGATGTCTGTTAGTCTGGAAGTGCAATTTTTTATTTTGGACAAAGGGTCAATAAATAGTAATAATTCAAACCATTTCTTGTAGAATCATCTGTGCTACCATCTCTCCCGCCGAGACAACCTCAACCGGTCATACAAGATGCAGAGGACGTGGTACTGAGGTAGGTCCTTGCTTATCAATTTTAGAATTAATTTCATTTCTATCGATCTAGCATACTCTGTTATCAGGTTTGTTAGATTGTTAAAAAATGAAAAATTGCAACCATTGGAAATGGTTATTTTTCACTGCCAAGCAGCCCTTTAAAAGATAACCACCTGCAAGTGTGTGATTAGAAAGTAAAGTAGCAGGCGGTTATTATCCAATTATCGGTTATTATCTATCCCTCCTTTTTTCATTCGAGAGTAAGATTGGACTTTGTACCAACTACGCTACCGAAGCAGCATCTAAGTAGTAGTCTGCATTGAAATGCAGATTGATATATTATATGAATGTGCAGATTTTATCATGATTTTTACTTCACTGTTTTTCAATAAGCACATACCTTAATAAGTATCTGCCCGATGAACACTGGTCGAGCGATCTCACTATTTACATCTCACTTCACATTAGTTCCAATATTTCCAATTTTTCAAGTTATACACCACCCATCGATACTCCAGCTTAAGTTATATCGTTATTCCGATAGTTATAGCGACTTAATTTATTAGAAACCTAAAATAAATTGTCTATGGTTTATATTGTTGTGTTTGTTATTCCTAGCAATGAAAGGAATGCTTATATATCTTCAGGAATTCGGAACAAACTTCACACACTTGGGGCCGAACGAGGTTCTCTAACGGAAGGGACATCAATATGGAGTTCATCAGATCACAAAGAGAGGGTGAGTTTAAATTCAAAATTAGAAACTGTAGGTTGAACCATAAATTTCACAAAATTTTATGGTCTAATTAATACGATTCCACATAGCGGATTGTCTTTTAACCTCTCACTCTAAGGTTAAGGGTATAGGGCTTTCGAGTAAGAGGCGGATGAAAAACTGCTATTATTATTTCGAGTTTTTTTTAAATATTGGGGTTTTTATGATCAAAAAAAAATTATGAAAGTAAATTTGACTGGATATTAAAAGTAGACAATTAGACGAACATTAATGCTCAGTTCAGGTTTGAAAGCAGTTAAATGTTCATGCAGCCAGTAACCTTAGTTGATTGTTAATTCTAACGCCAATGCCAGGGTTTCAAGTGTGAAATTTATTTTTCACTTCTAATAGAATTTAGAGTTCATTATTAAAGTCTTAATTTTTTTTGGCAATGTAAGATGTTAATATCATTCACTAATTTTGTAATTGTCTTTTGTAAACAATTCTATCTACAGCAATATTGTCGTGATATGTCAAAGCCTTTATATGTCCGCTACATTGTTTTGTACGTCAGTATATTATTTTTTATTTATATATTTATAGTATTTTCTTTTATAAATATAAAGCAGTTACATTTAAATATAACCATTGAAATAATTTTAACTATTAATATGTGGAGATTATAGTAAAGCCAAAATGATCCTTTACAATATCGTCAGCACAAATTTTATTCGCAACACAGGCGTGTACGCAATAGATGTAAGTAACAAATATTTATTATATATTTCAGGGTTTCTATACTGACACTTCTAATTTATTATTCATTTTTACCTTATAACTTGTTAGTTTCGGTTATTTTTTTAAAATAAATAAACACGTCTTTTCTTACCTCCTTAAATAATTAGTAATCTCTGCATATTAATTATATACAAAAGAAAAGAGACAATAACATATATTTTACTTTATTCGAGATGGAAAATGGAATAGTGTATTGCATCGAGCATTAATCTTTACTTATAGACTTTTAACTTATTAAAGATTTTTGTCTCATGTCTCTTTGCTTTTAAACATAATCAACAATAATAAACAAATACCTAATTAGCTAACTTCAAAGCAGTTGATAATGGAGCGGCACTAATGGAAGCACCGGATCGACCACCCGTTATACCCGAACGCGCCCCTGTTTTACCCGAGAGGGGTCCAACGTTACCTGAGAGAGGCCCGGCTTTACCCGAGAGGGGGCCAAATACACATGAAAGGGGCTCCATGACTTACGAAAGGGGCACAAATTTACACGAAAGGGGATCGATTATACACGAAAGGAGTCCAATCGTACACGAACGAAGCAGCAGTGACAGGAGTTCCTCTGAACGATCATCAATCACTGAAAGGGGGCCAAGTAACGAACGGGGCGAGAAATCTGTGACAGCCCTGGTGAACAGCTACCAGCAGAGGATGTCGAAGAGTTACCACGAGAAGATGGACCCGAACAGGAACTCCGGTGCCTGGCAGAACTACGAGCGTCAGAATAACAACTGGCAGGATACTACTACATCTCATTTCTACACGGCCAGTGAACTTGGTCAGTTGCTATAGAATACTCAGAGCTGTAAAATACTCAGCTACTACTATAGTTGAATACAGTCAACCCTTGAAGTAGTCTATTTCTAACGTTGGCTAGTAATAGAAGATAAAATGGGATACAGTCAGCTCTATGTCTAGAGCTGGGTGGATCCCATTTTAAACCCCTTATCTAAGATGGTCGGACAGTTTTGTATTTTTAATTTTGCGTTAAAATTAAAATTTGAAAATTTGGCGGGAGTAGGTAATAACTTTCGCCCCTCTATTCCTAAAGTTGATGAAAGGGTATATAGAGTAAGGTTTTATTAAGCTTTGCCTCTCCAATCCACTAAAGCCGGTGTTCATTTTAATTTGGTATGTAGGTGGTATAGCAAAGTTGTCTTATATTTTTGAGCGTAATATATTTTTGATATTAGATGCTTAAAATGTAGTCATAGGCTGGTATGGGAATCCTATATACAAGTACTTGGTTTTATTTCTAGTAATCTGGTTCAAAAGATAACAAATCCTTTACAGTTGAGTTTATTTAATTACTTTTTATAAAGACAGTATGAAGCTTCTTAAATCGTGTTAATGAATGGATGATATTTTTTTGGTAACGTGGGAATTCTTCCATTCAATTTCTATTCATTAACTCGGTTTTTTCTGAAATTAAAGCTGTTAATTTCGTTTAAAAAACCTTTACATTCAAATCTAATATGACTAACTATTACAACCCTTCTGTAGATCTTCTGTGGATATTATATATTAATAATATTAAAAAGAAAATATTAATAATATTATTTCTGCTTTTATTGACTATATTTCACGCTGCTAAGGGAATAGCCACCTTCTATATGTGCTGCATAAGGTACAATGTACGTATTGGTAATTTATTTCAATCTTTACTTTAAGTGCGCCGAAATTATGTAATTTATATTTATTTCCTGTTTCTGTACAATGTAATATGTTATGAATTAATGAATGTGTAAATATGTGGAGAGGCCGTGAGGAGATCTTTGTTCGCAATGGGCGGCCATTAGTTGAAGGAGAGATACCACGTAATTAAGGGTTCATTTAATTTATTTGCCAATCAAATTAACTCTTTGTGTTATCAACATATTATAACGCATAATTAGAAAATTGCTATACAGCTTTTAAAATAAAACCCATAATAATAAATATAATGTACAATTTTCGGCGCATCCTTCTTCCTTTGCAAATTCTGTGCTGTGTTGAGATTCAAGAAAGCACTAAAAATACGCAATATAGAATGTATTTCATGAAACTACTTTGTTTTAGAATGAACTTTGTCTTGCATTATTAACTTTAAAGTGTGAGAATAAGACAAATTCCATTTTAGTTATGGAAGCTTTTAAACATTTGTAAGTTTTGAAGGATTATTATGTTATGTTGCATGACCATAATATATGTCTTATGAATATTGTATCGCTTGTAACTACACCCAGTTTTAGATATATTGTATTTACTCTGTCATAACTATATTTGAAAAACATAGCTATTATGAATTTTTCTTAGTACAAAAGTTTATGATAAAATTATTTTGCTATAATCCGCGTTTGTTAAAAAAATCTATGTAATGCTTAGTATATGAAGCAAAACCGTTCTCTTATATTATACATGCAGGACTAGTTACCGCGCGCAGCACCACCAATAACACACTACACAAGCACTGCACACATTCACTACGACAATATCGACGATTGTTGATATTTAGAAAGAAAGAAATGTTATTATGTGTAATTAATGCATTCATAAATTCGGAAAGGGGATATTACCTGGAGCTATACAGTCAGCATTTTTTTGCACGGATTACAGAAAAATATATTTTGTCTCTTCTTATATTTAATTACACTAAGAAAATGTAATCAATTTGAGTAGTATTATAAAGAAAGCACATAATGAAAACAATTGAATGATTGTTTAATGGTACTTCAACAAAAATCGAATCGATCTTAATCTGAGGAATCTAATATAGCACTTTTTCAATCTCTATACGATTACTATATATTGTTGTATATTGTATACGTTTTTGTGTAGATTATATAGTCTTTTAGAAAATTTGAAAGCGTTATTATATTGTTATTACTGTATTAGTGAACGCTTTGTGCAGTCTACCTAATGTATGTAATATGCTTGCTATTTTCTGTATGTTGGTAATGTATTGGGGGTTTATAGGTGTGGTGCAAATTGTGTTGTCTACGCTTATTAGATTAGAATTATTTAAAAATGTTACTAGCTTTGGTCTTTATTCACTATGACATTAACTAAAATCGCGTTCAAAAGCAGTTTTAAATTAAATAGGAAAAATAGTAACTGCTAGATTTTCAGAAGCTGCAATTATTAGACAATTCTAATAAGTTATTATTTTTTGTGACAGACCCATTCAGTAGCGAGTATGTCAGTTTAGCTTATAAATACAAAAGTAATGAAAGAATTATTTTGCTATTTTTAATTTGTAACATTAATGCGTTTGTGAAAAAACATGTTAATGTTAATTCTATCATTACTTTTATATTATGGAATTGCACAAAGAAGCGCTCACGCCTACTTCTATGAAATGGGTATACTCGTGTTAATTTTGTCATAGTGATTAGGGACCCTTTAAGTGTTTGTCTATTGTTGAACGTCGTTTCTGTTATGAAAATCGTAAATACTATTATGGTAATACTTGACAGCGTACGGAGGAAGCAGCGGTGGTAGCACCCGTCCAGCATCCGTGGCCGGTAGCGGTGGGTCACCAGCTTTAGACCAGCGTCCGGCGTCAAGGTAATTATTCTTATATAACATAAATTACTTATGCGAGTGATCAAAGAACAAGATTTAATGACTGAAATCCCGCAGATCCTCCGGAGAATCAGAACTATCAGGCAGCGGAGGTACAAAAGAGAAGAAAGACAAGAAAGGAGTTTTTGGAGGACTGTTCAGCAGAAAAAAGAGACCCCAAAGTCATATGTAACTTATTGTATTTAAATTAAATCATATTTTTCTAATCATGAATATACAAAACAAATTATACAAATTTAATAAAAATATTTTATCAATTATTCTTATGATGCGATCGTCCATGGCAACATTTCAATTACTTAAACAGTCGTTTTTGCCAAGTTATTACCTAATTTTATAGAATAAAGTTGTTGAATCATGTCCAATTGTGCCTTTTGGTTATAACCTACTTATGATTTATGTAAGATTGTAATTTTTTTTTTAATTCGGATTCTTGTCCATTCGTGCCTTGTATTTGTAGATATTTAGTGATCAGAAATAAGGTCTTTAGCGTTTAAGTAAACTGACTTTGTTTTGATTTTATAATATTTTTGTGCCGTTTTTGGGACCGTTCGCTTCTTACATAAAACAAATTCCTCCTTATGATTTTTGAACTTATTATTGCTTACAATCAAAATGTAGCACGCAGATTAGTAATTGCTGTGCTGTATGTTATCGGGATATGGTATTTGGGTAATTATACCAGCACTAAACTATCGAGAGATTCATTTAGTTGTGCTGAATATATGACTATAAGCTTTAACTCTAATATTCTGAAATTATATTGTTGAATTTTGATGTTTGTAATAAACGAACAGCTCCCTTTTTATTTTATTTATAGACTTTTTTAATAATGCTTTATGATAATATGTGATTGAGGAAAATCGAGTCCTTTTAAAGTCACAATATATTCGAAGTTCTATAGTCGTGTTTTTGTTATAAATTATAGTTATAACAGAAAAAATACTAGTTACGTTGAAATAAATGCTATAAATTTAGGGGAAGCATTATGATGTAGGAATTACATATAAAAAAAAATGGTACTTCAATCTCAAGTTTATTTTAAATATGCTACTTTAATGTAAAAAAAACAAAACAAACATTCCGCATTATTTAAAACATTCCGTTTTGCATGAAAATAACGTGATCTGCGCCAAAATTGAATAATAATTTGACAATAAAAATTAATGAAAGAAAATTATTAAATTTGTTAAAATTCTAATAATTATATTTTTAAATATTGTTAATGCATAATTTTTCATCCTAGTAACCGAAAATAAATATTTTAACTGAATTCATAAGAATTCATAATCCGTTTTCGACACCCATTTTAGAAGTACAATTTACCACCCATACTATAATAAATATATGAACGTTGATTTTTTCCGAGTTTATTTCAAGTTATTAATAAGTTTCGGTGTCGAACTCGGTTCGTTGAATTAAAAAAAAGAAATCATTAAATTATATACATAATGTCTTATATCATTGTATTTATTATTACGCTATTTTTGTCAACTTTTTTTTCTTTAGTATTGAGGCAAAGGTCACCATGCCGCATTTAGGTTTTTTAAGCTTAATTAAAAAAAATTAAAAACTGAATAAACCATCATCAAAATATTTTATTCTCAAAAATAAGTTTAAAATAATTACAGAAATTGTTTCTCTATATACGAACTAAACATTGGAATATAAACTTCCGTATGTTAAGTTTTAACGTAATTAGTTATATTAAATATATATATTTTGCATAATATTTCTATGGTTTTACTTCATAAGGTGCGTAATATAAAATCACCTAACATACCCAATACCGGCTAATTTTCCCAACAGCCTCCGGCCTATTTCTGTCTTTAATCTGAACTTAAAAGTAAAAAAGTTCAACGTCATCACTGCGAGATTGGATGGTTCTGTCTATAGTAAAACTTATAGTAAAACTATAACTATATGTTATAAAATATATTTTTTATTGAAGATTAAAAAAATATTTAAACCACATACAGTTAAAACAAGAACATATAAAATATTTAAATTCAAATCCATGAAATAAGATCTCGAATGTATATTATAGCATCAACATAATCCATAATTATATAATAATAATATTTATATAAAAACTTTGTTAATTATTATAAAAATATTTGTAATATTGATTATATTATAATAATAATAATAAGCCTTTTATTCCGAACAATTAACACATATTGAGTTCTTCTAATTTTGCTTATAAGATATCTCTTAGCTCGGTGTGCCTTTTGGCATAGGCCTCCTCCAACATTTTCCATTGTTCTCTATCTTTTGCCACTCTTGTCCAGAAAGGGCCAGCAGTTAATTTGAGGTCATCTTCCCATCTTCTCACTGGCCGCCCTCTAGTTCTTTTTCCATCCCTGGGGTACCATAGAGTAACCTTTTGACTCCACTTATTTATTGAACAGCGCATTGTATGACCCGCCCATCTCCATTTTTGTCTATCAATGCGAGCGATGATATCAATGACTCCTGTTTTTGCTCGAAGATCATTGCAACTGATTTGGTCCAGAACCCGAACCCCCAGCATGCTTCTTTCCATAGCACGTTGACATTGTGCCAATTTTTTTTGGTGCAATTTGGTTAGGGACCATGTCTCACATCCATAGGTGATGCAAGGGAGCACGCATGTATTAAACGTTTTCCTTTTTATTTGCATACCCAAGTCTTTGCTTTTCATAATTTCCCTTAGAGCCCAAAATTTTTTCCAACCGTAAGCTATTCTTTTTTCAAGTTCTTTATCCATTTGGTCCTTTGTAGAAATTATTTGTCCCAAGTAAACATATTCGCTTGCAAATTCCAGTTTCTCGTCATTTATAGATATTTGTACTTCTTTCGAGTTTGTCATCAGTTTAGTTTTTTGCGAATTCATTTTAAGTCCAACTTCAGCACTTACTGACGCTAGGTCCCAGAGCATCGTTTCTAATTTTTTAGGGTCTTCTTCGAACAGGACAAGATCATCGGCAAATCTAAGGTGGTTGAGGCGACATCCGTTTATGTTCAGGCCTACATCTTTCCAGTCCAATTTTCTAAAAATTTGTTCTAGTACCGCAGAGAATAACTTTGGTGAAAGTGGGTCGCCTTGACGAACTCCTCTATTGATTGAGAACTGGGGGCCTACTGTCTCTAGTTTTATGCTGCTCTTGCTATTTTCGTATATGTTTTTAATGATGTTAATGTATGTCTCACTAATTCCTTGTTGTCTCATACTTAGCCAAATGTAGGAGTGGTCGATGCTGTCAAATGCCTTAGTATAGTCGATAAATGCTATGTATAGAGACTTTTGATATTCGTTATATTTCTGGATTAACTGTTTTACTGTGTGTATATGGTCAATTGTGCTGAAGTTCTTCCTGAAACCAGCTTGTTCGATTGGTTGGTTTTCATCTAGTGTTTTTGTTATCCTTTCTAATAGCACCTTTGCGAATACCTTGTAGACATTTGACATTAGGCTTATTGGCCTATAATTAGCGATGTCATCTTTCGCGCCTTTTTTATATAGTAAAATAATGTGAGATTCTCCCCACTGGTTCGGAACTACTCCTGTATTTATTATTTCGTTGAACATTTCTGTTAGTATTGGTGTTACTTCGTTGATAGTACCTTTTAGTAGTTCGTTTGTGATTTTATCAGGCCCTGGTGATTTCTCTAATTTTTGGGAGATGATCGCTTGCCTTACCTCCGATGTAAGAATAATCGGTTCTTTTTCTTTGCAGTTTTGTTTAGTATTCATGGCCATATCAGTAGTTGCATTTCTAATAGAGTACAAATTTTTATAGTATTCGGTGGATAGGTTTTGAATGTGTCCTCGCTTGGTGATGCTTTTTTCTTTATTTTTCAGCTTCGGGATCCATTCTTTACCTCTCTCTCTTAATTCTTTAAGGGCTTTTTTTGTACCTCCTGTTCTTATAATGTGCTTCTCTAATACTAGTAGCCTTCTTCTTTTCTTTTCTTTTCTTATGTTTTCTCTTATTTCTTTGCTGAGTCTAGAAACTTCATTTCGATTTTCTCTTCTTTTTCCAGTTATTACTTTTCGTCTTTCTTCCAAAAGGTTTATAGTTCTTTCGCTAAATTTGTTGGATTTGATATGACTTGTATTTTGTTGCACTATTTCTTTTAGTTTCGCTTCGATTATTTTATACTTTGCTATCGTGTGCAATTCAGATCTAACGATGTTCTCTAGAGATTTAATTTTAGCCCCATCCACTTCTGTATAACTTTGTTTATGAGGCTGGGAGACAGTCTTAGCTATATTTGACCGGATTCTTTTTAATTGTTGTAGACTTAGGCAGCTGCGCACCATGCGGTGGTTTGTGTTGAAATTCAGGTTCTGTATAATGTGCGTGTCTCTATATGGCTTGGTATTGTTCGTCAACATAAAGTCGATCTCATTTTTAGTTTTTCCGTCCGGTGAAACCCATGTCCATTTAGCCTTTAGTTTTTTCTTAAAAACCGAGTTTAGAAGTGTGAGATGATTTTCAAATAGGAACTCTATCAGCTTGCTGCCATTGGTGCTTCTTTTCCCGTAACCAAATTTTCCGAGAATAACTTCCTCTCCTGTTCGTCTAATACCAACTTGAGCATTGAAATCTCCCATTATTATTAGATGATTGTTATAATATTTTCTTATTGTTTCTGAGAGGGCACCATAAAAATTATCTATCTCACTCGACTCTGCTTGCTCTGTAGGCGCGTAAACTTGTATAATTGTCAAACCTTTTTTATACACCGATATGTCCATGCTGAGTACTGCTATGCGATCAGATATCCCTACAAATTCTTTAATCTTGTTCTTGTGTTTTAACTGTACTAGAAAGCCTACTCCACGGTGTCCAGCGTTACCACCTTTGTAGTACATTACGTATTTCTGTCTTTCTTCAATTCCTTCCCCTTCTCTTCTCATCTCACTAATGCCCATAATGTCCCATTTTAAATTTGTTATTGCATATTCTAATTCTTGTAGGCTTTCTTCTGTTCTAAGTGTTCGGGTATTTAGGGTACATATATATACGGAGTCATTAAGTTTGTACATTGGTTTGTTTGGTACTAATGTTTTTTCTATTGTTGGAGGGTGATGGTCGTACTTCTCCGTGGTGACCAGCCAACTTGGAGAAGGGTTTATTTCTAATTTATTCGATGTTTTGCCATTTCCTGTGTTTGTCTTCCGGTTGTCGTCGATCTGTGGTGGCTATTGTTTTTTTAAACTTGTAAGAGAATTTGATCTAGGTCGGTGCACTTGCTCGAGTTTATTGGTTTTGTTGAGTTTGTACGGAGCATTTCTTGGTATACCGTCTAGACCCTTATCGGATTTTGGTGATTTTGATTGTGAACGCTTCCTCTTTTCTGTAGGTTTGTTGGTGACTATTAGTTTGTTGTAACGTATAAAAGCTTGTTTTCCCTTTTTGAGTTCTTCCAGTTGTTGATTTCTAAGTTCCTTTCTTTTAATCAAGACATCTTTTGGATAATCTTCGCTAATAAATATTCTTTCTGGTAGAACTTTTTTGTTCTTTAGCAGTTCTATTTTACGCCATTCAAGATTCACTGTTACCAAAATTGGTCTAATTTTGTTTTCGCTCCTCTTTCCTAGTCTGCGGACATTGTTTATCTCCCATTTGTCCCAGTTCTCACTATTTATTTTACTACTGATAGTATTAAAAACATTTAAGACTGAATCTAGGAGTTCAGGAATATTTTTTTCCGTTTCCCTTATACCATGTATTATTAGGTTGTTTTTTCTTGAATTTCTTTCTATATTCTGTAACCTATCCTTTAGTTGGGCCACTTCTTTTTTCAATTCAACATTTTCTTCTACTAGCGACTTCAGTTTTTCGTCAATAGTTGATGACAAATTTTTTGTGACTTTTTCTGTAATTATATCCGTTTGTCTTTGAAATTGTTCCTCAATTTTCTTTAATATTATTTGTAAATCCATTTTCCGTTTTAATTTTTTTTTTTTTTTTTGTTTATTTAATTTTTTCGGGGTAAAATGAGACTAGCTGCTAGCAACACTTTGACGTTTATTTCATATGGCCATACTGTATCCTTGTCAATGTCAACTGACAATGTTGACAGTTAAAGTTGACTTGACTTGGATGTTATATGCACTATAGATATTTGTATATACAAAATTTGTTTCTTGTTTCACTTGTTTTACAAGGTAATCACTGTTGTTTTTCGCTGTTCAATGTTAATAACAACCGTTGATATGTAGCACCGTATTTGTATACACTTTTTACAAAGGAAATCGTCAGTTTGATGCACTTTTTTGAATAAATTTTACGAGATCGTGACAAACGCGTTTTACACTTGACAGGTCGGCTTGATTGATTATATTAATCTGTAAAAAATATATGTAAATTAACGTAAAATCCTCCTTGCTAGGGATGCAAGGAGGATTTTCAACAAGATCAAATTATAATATTTTAACAGCCCAAGATGTCCGATTATAGTAATGCTAGAGATATACGAGTATATAGGTATCATTTCAGAGTCCCCTCAACAACCCTTGAATATAAATGTACAAATAATTTATATTACGTTCTAAGGCGGCCAAGGATTAGAATACGTATCTTTATAGATATAGAATAAAGCATACTTATGAAGTAATAGTAAAAAAGAGAGTATAAACATTTATAATTAACCTGCAATACTAAATTAGTTTATAAAAATATATAAAACTTTCAAAATTCATCAGTAAATGATAAATCTTTTTTCAAATATTAAAAAACAAAGAAAAGTAACTATCCCAGTGCTGAGCATAGGCCTCCTCTCCCTGTTTTTTTGGAGAGAAGGGTTGGTGGTAAGACCTACCACACTGTTCCAGTGCGGATTGGTATGTTACACATATCCCTCGAATTATCTAGAGATATGCATGTTTCTTCACGATGTTTTCCTTCACCGAAAAGCGTGTGATAATTGCAATTACCAATAAGACACATAAGTTTTAATAGAGAAACTCACTGGTGCCATATCACACGACATACGACAGTAAAGTATACTGCTGTATGCTGTATGCATTACGAATTTGTCATAAAGCCCATCCTCCTGCTGATGCTTTGGTTTCTGTAGTGCTGGTTGTGTGTATTGCTTGTGAGCATTGTTGCCTGCTTCTAAACTGCTTAAACTTAGCATTACATACATTCTCTTAACAAGCGCAGATTATAGCAAAATAATTATATTATAGCTTCTGTTTTTATAACCGTTTCTTTACCATATCAAGTTCCTCAGTAAAAAATCTAGTCTACTGCTTATTCATGTGCCTTTTTATATGTGAAATAATGGCACTTTTGTATACAGTCTTATATTGGCAGTAGTCACACGTATATTGCCTCCCTGTATGCTTCCTCATGTGCTTTACCATGTTGGTATGACGTGTACATTTGAAGCCACACGTATCACACGTGAAACGCTTTACACCTGTGTGAGTTCTCATATGTCTCACCAACTGGCTGCTTCCCGCGAATTTATAATGACACAATTTACACCAAAAAGGTTTTTCTCCTGTATGTTTTCTTATATGAGTGACTAACGAGTAACTCGTTGAGCTTTTGTAGTCGCAGAATTTGCACGCAAAAGGTTTCTCACCAGTGTGAGTCCTCTTATGTTTAATCAAATCACTGTTTGTTATAGATTTGTAGTTGCATAACTTGCAAGAGTACGGTCGGTCACCAGTGTGAGTACGGATATGTTTCTCTAAGGAACTTCTCTGCGAGAATTTGTAATCACAGAAATCACATGCAAAAGGCTTCTCACCAGTGTGTATTTTCATATGCCTGGCTAAATGTCCATTATAGGTGAATGTTGAGTCGCACAACTCACATGAATAAGGTTTCTCACCTGTATGGGACATCTTATGTTTAAGGAAAGCACTGTTTAGTCTGCATTTAAAATCGCACAAATCGCAAAAGAAACGATCTTCTTTTGCATGTGTTTTTTTGTGAGAACATAAATCACTTTTATTTTTGCATTTATATTTGCATACTTTGCAATTCAGTGATTCATCTGCATGAGTTTTTATATGAGTTGTTAGGCTACTTTTCTTGGCACAATTAAAAGTGCATAATTTGCAGCAAAATTGTTTTTTATGGGTTTTCATGTGTACTGTGAGTGCCTTTTTTCCTATTCCTATATACTGGCATAGTTTGCAGCCTGAAGATTTTCCGCCTTTTCCCTCTTGCTCTTTAACAAACTTATTTTCTTGTCCATGTTTGGTGGGTTCTTCGCAATTCATAGGTTGGTTATTGACACTATTATTGTTCAAATTACAAGATTTAATTAATGTTCTTTCAGACACTAAAGAATTACTTTCATTTTGATTGGTATTACACTCAAAAGTATCAGAAAACTTATTTTGTTTCAGATTGTTTATCAACAGCGTTTTGCTAAGTGTATCATTCATAAGTTCTGTTTCCAACTTCAAGACCTTATCTGACAAAGAACCATTATTTGATACATTATTATTCACCATTTCCATTTTCACATCTATTTGCTCATGTAAATTTAACTCAAGGGCTGATACTTGACTGTGGTTTGATATTGAAGGGCTTATATTGTCAATTACTTTTTCTAATTTCATTCCACTATGAAATACTAATAATGACTCAGAGCAAACAACATTATTGGACATAAGCATATCTAAATCATCATTTATTAGTTCCTTTTTGACATCCATATGTTTCTCTGACAGAGCACTATTATTTGTAACTAAATCATCAGCACTATCTTGATTGATTTTGGCTTCTTTATTATCCATATCCGCTGTGCTACAGTTCTCTTTCATTACTGTTGTATGTAACTGTATTTTTTCTTTTAATAAGTCCTCAGGGTACTCCTGGATATACAGATCACAGTAGCTTATCAAAATAATTACTAACTAGCTCATGCTTGTTAACTAACTCCATTATAGATAGAGCTCTCTAAATTTACTAGTTTATTAATTGCTGGCTACACTCTGCACAAAGTGTGTAGGATAGGTTTTCTGCATCGAATACCTGAAACTAAACAGAGTAAGGTAAATATGAAAAAAAAATAAGTACCTGATAATTACTTCAACATCAACCTGTAATTTTTTTTTCAGTTTTTCCTGAGATGTGTATTCAACAATTTGATATTTACAGATTCCCCAATCTAGTTTTTGTGTGCTTTAATTAATTTGTGTTGAAAATAACTTTTATCTATTCTTGTGGACAATGGAGATCGTCATTAATTATACTTATAATTAACCGTTAAACTGATCGAGAGAATAAACGACAAGTCTCTTTGGAAGACGTTTTTTCTTAAAGATATAATGATAAAAGCGAAACAAAGTTTGCCAAATGCCAAAAGACTCAAAAAGACAATACCTGATACCAATAACGAACCAAAGACTTCCTTGATCCTTCCTTTCGCCCATGTTTAAACCATAGACTACTAACTAAAATAAAGACGACAATGTTTCATACTTTGGCGCGTTAGAATATTAGGAAGAGTGGGAGATGGTGGGAGGTGCGGATACGTACTATAGGTACTAATTATAGTCATTCATAGAAATGTATCTGCCTCTCACCCGTTTCATTCATAAATCCGGAAATAGTCTCAGCTCTGACTCTCTCTAACACATGGAAATTTACTACGCGTAATATATATAACGAATGACGTAAATTCGTAGTAAAATTAGTGATGTACTTGTTGTGCTAAAACCGTAACTAGTGATTCCAAAGTTTTATCGATTCGTATTTTTCTGTTACCGATTATTTCAGTTACCGGTTTTCTTCTACATACTAATATTAATCTTAAAATTTAAATAAAACAAAATATTTTAGCAACTTCTTTATTAAATTTATTATTGAATTAAAAAAATGTTTTAAAAACAGCGCATAGAGATGCAAAAAATTTAACTCAGCATACGTGCTAAAAATTTTTTTTTCCTAAACACGCTAAAAGTATAACAAAAAAACACAAATATAATTTGTACATAGAAAACAGAATAAGCCGACAAAAAGTTATTCAAACAGAGATTTCACAGGCCTCAAACATAGACACGTAAGCGATCATGTATCTTTAAATTGGATTTGTAACTTATTAACAAAAAAAAAGGAATTTTATACATTCACTCGAAACAATTTACAAGATCAATATTTGAAACGATAGATGTCGCTTTTGGTAAATTATAAATATTAGAGTGAGAATGTATGTGCAATCGCATATCACTTATGGTAATGAACGGGTCTTATCTCTACTTATATTATTTACAATCAAATCAATTAACACCTGAGATTAATACATAGTCAAGAAAGAATGAAATCACGAAATTATAGTATTATTTGAAATAATTATCACGCTTAAACGAAGTATGCTCCATAACTTATTTAACTAAATGGAAACATGTAAAAAAGTACTTTGTAGTAGTAGGCACAAAACACATTATTTTACCATTAAACCATACAAATATCTAATATATAACAACAATATATAAACTTAGTTATAGTTTTCGCACTATTTGATTATGGCGTGATTGCTATCAATATTTTTTTTAAACTTTGAAGCAAATAAATAAGTATTATTTAATATCAACTTATAAAAACCTAAACATAAGGTATTTTAAACATTTTCAAGTATATTAATAAAGTATTACAGTATCACAGAGTTAATTCATAGAATATTGATATTATGTTACATACGTATATATCTATGTTTTGCTATACTTTAATATGGCAAAATATATATAAAATACAAGGTACAAATATTCAATTTTATAAAATAAATATTCATTAAAGATATTATTTTGACAACTTCAGTTCAATTTGTATTTCTTCATTTGTCAATTATATTATTGTAATGACATGGTTTTGTTTGTTTACATTAAGTGAAGTATCTACTTATGGAATATAAAAATAATAAAATTTATCCAACAAGAAAACTATATCGCTTTACAAATGTTAAGAATAGGAATTTCAGTTTGCTACTTTTGCCTCATGTATTTCAAATAACCCTACTTCTGATAAAAAATTTACATTTCAATTCCCTTTTTTCAGCTATCTGTAAATTCTTCTAGTAAAAATAATAATATAATTTTTCAGGTAGACTAAACAAATCGTTGACTTAATAAGTCTTTTCTTAAACATATATAATACTGTTCAAAAGACATAAGTTTCTGTGATGGATAATATAATTTCACACATGTGATGTCACTGGCAATATATTCTCTATTTTTTATTAAAGCAATTTAATCAAATCTTTCAATTTTATTAGAAAACAGCGTACTTATAAAAATTTCAAAATTTACAAAATTCAGATTTTTCATTCAAAGAAATATATCGCTTGTGTAATGCAATAGTGGCACTATTAAAAAACACGTCTATCGGAATAGGAATAAAATGTGTAAATGTTAAAGTACACATTCTATTCAGCACCAACACAAGAAGAACTCATGGTTCAATATTAGGCCGTCGTTTCAAACTATAACAATTTTTATACATTTTCCTTAGCAACAAAAACTATAAACCCATTTCAAAAGATCTCAATCAACCAGTCTCAAAATACAATTTTTTGCGATATATCGATGTACCGCACCGGAAATATACGGATTAGATTTGGAACATATTTCTGATGGAATATTAGGTTCTGTAACTATCAAACTTCTGCCTATCACTGAGAATTCCTAACATTTTATCACTATCATCGGCACATTAGCATACAAAGATTTACTGGTACTAATATTATTAACCAATAATGTTTTAAACTAACAAAACAACAAAATTACGTAATTTATAGAATTAGGCGTTACTTTGCGGAGATCCATAATACAAAAGTAATAATAAAATTATTTTGCTATAATCCGCGATACATCGCTATACATGTATCGCGGATTATAGCAAAATAATTTTATTATTACTTTTGAACAAAATTACGATCAGTGCTAGTGTGTCAGCTACCTTATCTATGATTATGAGAAAAAAATCCATGGGCTCCTAGTTAACATCCTTCAAACTTTATATTGTTTGTCAATTTGAATATTATGAATACTATTTTATAGACATTGGTTTGCTTTTTCTTGAGTCTCAAGCATCGAATCGCATTGACTCTGACTTTTACAGCTGAACTTCAAAATTCAGAATGGTTTGAATTTACTGACAAAGAGAAATTTTAGATGTCCACTACTATAATCAGAACAGGTATTTTATGCCAAATTATTATTAATATTGGTGCTAAATAATTGTGATCCAACTGAAGCTTTTCATATATCTTCATCTGCATCATGTGGCTGGTAGATACTTCCCGGCGGAGGATTGTGCAGCTACTGATCCTGTAATGCATATGTATTGTTTAAATAATGTTATGATACTAAAAATAGTGATTGCAAAAGCAATCTTACAGACAATCTTGGCATATAGAATTGACACTATTTTGGTAGATGCAAAACAATAATAAACTTTAATTTTATGTAAGCGCAATTTTATGTAGAAATAAATACTACGTATAACAATTAAGAATTTTCCTTTTATGAAAATTATTCTTAATCTTAGAAAATTTACAGGAAATAAAGTATTATAATAGAAATGTTTAAATATACAATTTGTTATTAAAACTGTACCAATATTATTAATCTAGTATTATTTAAATAAACCAAGAACTTTAATTAGACATTTTATAATAATTAGAATTACGATCTGTATTTTATCCTGTTCTCATAAGAATAACAGGGTTGCTTGCATACTTAATGTTACAGCGAGTTATAAATGTCTATTTTATGAGTTTTATTTAATAAATAAATAGAGAGTGGCTTGTGTACATTAGAACACTCCTAAAAATATATATAATATTTTCCTGTTCCTGAAAGAAAATTGAACTCTTTTAACCCTATCTGTTAGTATATAAGCTTCAATTGTTGTGTATTGTGTGTGATGCTTTAACAAATAACAGACAGAAAGATAGATTCTATATTTAAAAATATATTCCTGCTCTTAAATAGTGTCCTCAAAATATTTTTATATTGGTCTTTAACTAACAGACTTGACTGTGTCTAGAGTTCTGATATCTAGGTAAAATCTCTACAAGTGATGTCTAGATGTCTTACTTTGCCAGTTTTATATAGACACTATAAATATATATATTTTTTTGTTGTTAAATAGGTGAGCGCTTGACTGTAATCATGCCTCATGGTAAGCAATGATACAGTTTAAGATGGAGCGCGCTTACCTAGAAGATGCCTATTCGCTCTTGCCTTAAAGGTACCCATATTGTAAGTATTGGGAAAGATAGATGCCAGGAGAGAATTCCATTCCCTTGCTGTGTGCAACAAAAAAGACGAAGCGAAGCGTTGTGTGCGTCTTCGTGGAATGTCGATGACATAAGGGTGGAACTTCTCCTGGTGCCTAGCGGTGCGATGATTGAACGGCGAAGGTGAAATAAGTTCATGAAGTACCTGGGCACACTCTCCGACATATATCTTGTAGAAAACCGATAAACAGGCAACTCTGCGCCGGTGTTGCGGACTCTGCAATTTGGCATTTGTCAGGGTCTCATCACCTATGAGTTCCTGGCACGTCGATCCACCGAGTCCAAAGCATCCAATTGGTATTTGGCAGATCCTTCCTACAAATGGCAGCAGTATATTTTAAAATTAATAAAATAGTAGGTATATCTGTGTCTCTTTGTAACTTAAATATCTTTGATTATGTACTGTTAGCAAACCAGGTTTTAAATAAGAAGCTTTCCAAATACTGTAACTCAGCATCATTGTCACATGACAAAAAAAAGTTAGAATAATTATCACTAACATATCTTTACATCTGTTCTTATATCACATACTTATATCACTCTAAAAGAGAAATAATTGATTTATACAGTATTTTATTATATCTCAAATCGAATGGCCCACTATATATATCAGCTTCAGATGTACCTAATTTTAAGTGAAAGTGAAATAGCCAGACAGACATACAGGCATTGAATTAATATTTACTTGCCTTCATCTTGTCATAAAAATTGGGCTAATCTTTTGCTTCATCCCACAAAGCATCAGCATATATAGCCTAGGACGTCATCCCACTGAGTACTCTCTTTGGCAATTACAAGGTTGGTCTGAAAAATATTACACAAAGATTTCAATAAACATGGAACATCGATACTATCGAAATAACTTTATATTTGACTGGCCCTTTGGCGCAGTGGCTAGTGACCCCGCCTTCAGTTCCGCTGGTCGCGGGTTCGATTCCATCCGAAGCCCAACATCTTTTATAAACAATTTGTTGGTTCTTCGAGCCTGGGTATATATTTGTATTTAAATATGCATTTAAAATTATATATGTAGTATATCTACCAGTTGTCCGTCAGCCATAACTCAATTTTATTATTATTATTAAAGAATTAAAGATTGTCTATAATATATTTTCTCTTACAGAAAAAATAATAAACTATCAATAAATAAATACTTTAAACATAGGATATAACTGATATTGGTTAAGATTCGATTCAATGAACACATAATAAATATTATTATGAAAGGAAATGTTTTAACAATTTTGTATATTTTATTTTAAGATTAAATTTTATAATATTAGTATGTCGAATAAAAAAAAGATTCAGCTTTGAGGTCCCTGCCTAACACCATAGAAACATATTAAAACAGATATTACATTTAGATAAATGTTTCTAATAAAATTGAGGGACATTACCATTAATTTTACTATAAAAGATTTTACTCAAAAAGGCCAGTTCATATATAGTAATCTATATATATGTAAAAATAAATGTTTGTCTGTATGTTCCTTATAGAATCAGAAAGGGCTGGACCAATGTTAATTATATTTTCAGATAATCGTTAGATTAACCCAGAGCATAATTCTGTAGTTTGGTGGCAATCAGAGTCATAGTTTTTAAATGGTCAATGAGAATTTAATTTTGAGAGGAGTTCGAAACCAGATTGAGTCACAGCAATGTGAAACAGGATGGCTAGTATACTATATAAATGATAAACATACTTGGTCTAAAATGTAAGCTCATCTTGCACAGGATATCTATAATGAAACATAAAGTATTAGAATTAAATTATGAAGATATCAATCACCAGGTTTCATGCTTGTTCTTCTTGGTAGAAGCAATTTTCCAAATTAAAGTTTAAATTAGCGATTTAAAAATCCTCTAAGTTCCTTTGGATAAAGTAAACTTGAGTTTAAGTCGAGAAACTGAATAAACTATATCATTAAATGTTTTGAAGGAGTAGTAGGGATAAGCCAGTTTCTTTGATCTGTAATTTATATGTACTCATTATTTTCTTAACATAAACACAGTATTTAAAAACTAAGAGTACATAAAAGTGCTATGGGTGTAAAGTGTTAACATATGCCACAATATTAGGAGTAAAAAACAGACTGAGCTAAAGACTTGAGAGAAATAGATATGCAACAAATAACTAGAAATATTAATATTTCCCCTAGAAGCCAGAGCAGAAATTTACTTAAAATTATATTTAACCCCTCCAAATATGGGGGGGGGGGGGATTGAAAAATCCAAATGTTTTCATCACCAGCAAAAAAAGTTATTATAAAATGATTTATTGTATTCAATGGGGAATTTTATAACAAAGAAATTGGTATATCAATTATAAGTATAATTATTATACATATAGTAATAACATGATTTAAAAATTAAGGTAAAAAATTAGTACACCCTCCTGCTTCTTGTCAGTCAAAGGGTTAAAGTTATTACTTGAATGATTTGTAATAAAAAAAAGACTTACATACTTAATCTTGTTGTCGCAGGTATGTGTAGAAATTGTTAGATAAGATGGTAGGTAGCTTGAGTGTCATCTTTTTCACAAATATAACTGTATATATTTATAGCCTTTAGTCATACAGTCTAGTCTTAAATTTCTGAAAATATTTTTGGTAAAATTGAGAATAAATTCTGTTAAGTACAAACAGTAGCATATATAAGTGATTAATTAAACAAAATAATTATTCTTTTGTAGTATTATCGAACAGTCTTTCTAAATTGCAATTATTCTTTCATTCACTACACATAGCACTATATTGTTTATCAGCACTGTAAATGTAAATATATCTTAAACCACAAATCAGATCATGTGATAATCAAATTTAGACAAAAATTACATAAATTTATTTTGAGTTGCTTATATATTACAGAATATGCAATTGATTCAAGAATCCTGGGATTTGACTTTCTGTACATCTGTTTAAACAGTCTTAAAATTTGCTTTGGCTTTTTAATTACAAACCAACAATAGTTTTATATAAAGCAATATACTCTATTGCTTTATACAGAATAAACTTTCTCTATTATACTATTTACTCGTTTTTTATCTGAGTGTCATTTTTAAAAACCTGACAATAAGTTTTAAATTACATGTTAATATATTACATGTTACTTCAATCAAAAATACTGTAAAGAATGTAACTTTATGTTCACACAGTTCACAAGTATTGGTTTCTAAGCTATCTATAAAATTAAGGTATAAGAGGTACACAATGATTTCCAATGAGCAAGCGGATCTGAAAATATTTTTACATTTTATGCTATGACAGCGAACTCCATTTTTCAAAACCATTTTAATTCTGTTCACATTATTAATAACTAATATTCACCCTTAAAACCATTTAAAACAGCTTCTAATAAACTAACTTAAGACTTTAATGCTACATTATTGATCGTTTATAGAGCAACAAGACCACTAGACCCTTTAATATAAAATTACAGGACATAATATATTTATATTTAATACAGGTAATTCGTCAATCTAAATTAATGTGCGTAACGTACAACAGTAATAATAAAATTATTTTGCTATAAACCGCGCAATTTTCATATTACGATAATTGAATCAAACAGTTGTTAAAAATTTTACTGTAGTAATAGTTTTGAAATACAATTTCAGCTTGCAAGGAATTAGGTTATTATATTTGGAATGTGAGAATATAAATTTTAAGAATGCTCTTACTATTATAGAAATGCACAAAATTCATTAAAACTCAATACTTACATTAAAATTAAGTAAATCCTCTTCGTATTGTTTTTCCACGTGTTAACACACAATTTTATTTCATTAGTACATATTTAAGAAATATCTCAACAGATATTAGTGAAATAAGACTTTATACATTTAAATTGTAATAAGCAATATTTGTTTAAAGTATATTTCTAACTAAATAACAATAAAATTATCAATTTTTGTTAAAATTAAAGTAGTTAAAGTTTTCAACGGGAAGTTGTAAAAATTTAAAATGGCTCCCATACTTTCATTGATAAATTTTCTTGTTATATTATACACTGTCAAAATAAGAATGAGTGCGTAATTAATATGTATGGCGGAGTGGAGCGAGATGCAGCTGAGACTATTTTCATACGATTCATTCATAAAAACGTCCATGTGCAAGAGGGATGCAAGATCTCTTGTATTGGCGCCCGTAGTAAAACTGCCCTGAGTTTAAACGAGCAGGCTAAGGTCGTTGAGTATACTGCATTAAAACCAAAGACTACAGTGTACATACTGAAAAACAAACTTACCCCTCGGAGCACGAGATGAATTTAATCGCGCGTAAAAATTACGCCGAATTGAATCAAATGGGTATCCAGGTATCTGTTCACACGACAGCGTATTTAAATCGCGACGTATTTTATCGTGCAGTGTTCCATTTTAGTCCTTAGGGCGAGGGCGTTAAGTTGAATATACCATACGAAACTTCTTATAACGCCTATTGTAGAATTTTAACGCAAATTATTTTTTACGACTCGTTCGGACGATCGTAAAAAACTAAACAAATGGATATCCAGGTATCTGTTCACACGACAGCGCATTTATTTATGTATTTTATGTATTTTTATAGCGCAGTGTTCCATTTTAAGGCGGTAGAAATGGGCGTCACCGGAATAGGACATACGAAACTTCTTATTCCTATTCGTACGAACGCGAAAAAATCGCGAGCGTTGTTTTTAGTCCGTCGCGAGCTCCCTCGACGGTCTGACGTGTTATTTAATTTTTGCCTGAGAGTGCATAGTACGATGTCATTTATCGATCCAGAAGTTATTATTATAGAAGTGGATTCTCGTGCGCATCTATATGCGAAACATTTTCCAGAATGCTGAAATAAAATTATGAAAAGTAAAAATTGCTTTGTAATTTCGTATTTCACTCGTTTATTTATATACAAATTGATTTACATTTTTAAATATTTTCTACAACAAAAAAAAACATTTAAAAATATAAAAAAATTGCCATCCACGGAGAGCGGAGAGAGGACCCAAGCTCCCGGTGGTTAGGGCTACAGAGTGAGGAACCTACTCACAATGCGTGCCGTCTCAAACAATACTGCCTTCTGTATCCTGCGCTTGATCCAGCAACTAAGCGTGAGCCTCTTGAGATATTGGTCGAGGCTCTTCGCGATAAGACCATTAACCGATACAACAATTGGAACAATTATTGTTGAATCAATATTCCACATGGCGGTCATCTCATGAGCTAAATCTAAATATTTTGTTAATTTTTCTTTTTCGGCTCATATGAGATTATCGCCATGCGGGACAATGATATCAACAATAATTGCCCGACGCGCTGACCGATCCACTAAAACTATATCAGGTTTAATGGCAACAATATACATGTCAGTAATAATGGATCGGTCCCAGTAGAGCAAAGCACGATCATTTAGTAATTTCGTTATTATTGTTTTCCTTACTTTAGGGCAGTCGTACATAAGTCGGACTTAAGTCAGTCGTCGTACATTTTATTTTTGCTGAACGCATATTAGTGGCTTGAAATGTGTTATCCTGGGACCAATATTTCCATAAAATTATCAAATGATCTTATTCTATTTTATTTATCTTATATTATTACATTTATTTTTTTAAATAGGAAGTCAACGCAATATATAGTTTACAATATAATGTATAGACACAATTATCTTAGTATTACTAACCCGTATATCTCACTTACCCCTCGTAGCACGAGATGAATTTTATCGCGCGTAAAAATTACGCCGAATTGGAACAAATGGGTATCCAGGTATCTGTTCACACGACAGCGTTTTTATATCGCGACGTATTTTTATCGTGCAGTGTTCCATTTTAGTCGTTAGGGCGTGGGCGTTAAACTAAACCATACGAAACTTCTTTTAACGCCTATTGTGGAATTTTAACGCGACGTAATTTTTACGTCTGTGCGTACGAGGGGTTATAGGCTAACTCAGCATGAGTTAAAAATGCCAAACAGTGGTTAAACTGTAAATTGAAAAAAAAGAAAATAACCTTATTGGTAAAAAAAAATAAACATGTAAATAAATATATGATAATATAAATAAATATAAAGAAAACTTATACACACAGTCGTACATCCTCAAAGTAAGTAACTTAATACTTGTGTTATGGGTAAATAAAACTGGTAAATATACTAATATGTAATTTTCAAATACATACTTAAATACACCCAGGCTCGACGAATCAACAAATTTAAGTTTTATAGAAAATGTTGGCTCTCGGCAGGAATCGAGCCCACGACCCGCGGAGATGAACACAGGGTGACTACCCACTACGCCTACGCTGAATTTCAACGCGACGTAATTTTTACGCCCGTGCGTACGGGGCGTTCGCTGAATTTTAACGCGACGTAATTTTTACGCCCGTGCGTACGAGGGGTTATTCTTTTGTTTACAAAACTTAAGACGAAACAAACGGTCGTACCATCTCTTTCTAACTTGAGCGATACCTATATATATTATACTTGCTTATAAAGAATGTTCACCATCGTAGATAGAAGTTTCATACTAACAGGTATAAATCCAGATATTTTCTGCATGTCCTTTAAAAATTGAGAATTTTATATGTGAAAGTTACCAAAATACTGGAAAAAGATGTTATAATATCATGGACTAATAAAATGCGTTATTGTCAACGACCTTAGGCTGTTAAGTTTGACACGAGCGAATGGAAGGAATAAAATATCTATGGTATTTTAGTTAGCAATCTATGGTTTTATGTCAATAATATTTGTATTTTGTATACTAGTCTATGTTGTATACTTAAAAATTGATTAGTACAAAAATATTGTAAATATTATTTTTTGAATTAATAATATCTCTTTGAAATCTGGTTTATTCTGAATATGTCAAAATGATCACTTAAAAAGAACAAACTATAAAAAATATACACGGTAAATACTATTCACTAGAGTCAAAATTCTTTTGTAGCCCGATAAAAAAAACAAATAATATTAGTAAATTTTTATATACAGATGCTAACTTATGCATTTAGGAGTCTTTTGGAGTGGATTAGTGCTTAGACCCACCTACCTTCTCAAAGGTGAATTGGCCGTTTTACATAGTCCAGTAACTCTCCAGAGATATTAAGTTTTCAGAAAGTTATTCTTGACTATACAGCAGCGATGAATGGTGAATGCAAATTATGTAAATAGGTATTCATAGAAAAAATACAAAAACCATGGTTCTATGGTTTGATCGTGGAATATTAAGAGGGCTAATTAATAAGACTGATACAGTATATTAAAGTTTACTAAAAATGTAAGAGAAATTTACAAATTATCTTTAGTTCGAACTATAAATTAGCAGATATAGTCATTTATACTGGCTGCAGAAAAACATATGAATATGTTTTTCTTCCATTTCCTGTGGTGATGAATGCAACTTAATGTTTTTAACTTTACAGTATATGACTGATACATAGAGTAAACCTGAATCCTTAATTTGTCAATTAACTGCCAAAGCAGTTATGAGATGTTGGCAATTAGGGAGATCAAATAGAATAAAAGATTACATAAATAGCTTATATTCCATTCATTTCCTAATATACAATAAAAAAAAACAATAAAATTGTTTTTTTTGTATAATTATAGTAAAATAGAAATGTGTGGTCTATCACACTAGCAGGTCATATGTTAATACATAGAATATGTAACTTTATTCTTCAAATGAGGCGAAATATTATTTAATAGTAAGTAGGTAAAATCGTTAATATATAGTTTTTCTGCTTGCTTTTTTATAATTAAAAATACTTACCTAACTGATGATTTCTAATATGTTTAATAACATATTAAATTTTAAAGGTATTTATTTATATATTTCGCAGAAAATGTAGCATAAACAAAAGGTAAAAAATTAAAAAAAGGAAAGCTGTCATTTAGTACAGAAAGTTGTAAAACCTATTACTGCAATAATCATGCACGAGACAGCAAAAATCATAGATTTAGATAATGTATTTGGAGCAGAAGAAAATATATTAGCAGGAAATTTTATTAAACATGTTCATAATAATAATAATAAAAATAAACAAGCACCATACAGAAAGATTCAAATAACAGATTTAAATGGAAACCCAACACACATTTTGGATGATGTTGAAATACAAGTAGACTGTATTGATATACCTGTTTACAATGATAGGGGACTTGATGAGGAAAATTCAGATTATAAGATTGATGATAAGATATCTCAGGTATCTGATCTAACTGAATACAGATTTTTGGTATTTCTATTATTGCAATTGTGGAGTGTATTTTTCTTAAACTTTATATTTTTTTGTTCACTAAGTTAAGGTTAAGTTCACTTGTTAACTATTTTTGAATAAAGTAAAGACTTAATACCATTACACACTCACCTGCTTAGGTTGGTAATTGCATGCTCATTCTTTATTGTATAGAAAATATTGTTGCCTTTATTATATTAACTTAGTCTAAATATAGTATTATATTTAGTCTTAGATTCATCAGTTACACATATCCCAGAAATTCTCCTGAGATGTGCAATTATTATATTTTATATTCTTACAATAATTTTGATATACTTACAATACAAAAGTAATGATAAATTTATTTTGCTATAATCCACGATACAGTAAATAGAAAATATATATATTGTTAAATATATAGTGGACTATCCGTATTTTCACACGTGCATGTGTTTTTATGAATCCTGCACGTATCAGCTATGAAAATACAGATATTCTACTATACATTTAACACTATATATTTTTTCTATTTACTGTATTGCAGATTATAGCAAAATAATTTTATTATTACATTTGTATTATGGATCTCCGCAAAGTAACGCCTAATTCTATAAATTATTCTTACAATATTTTTCTTAACCGAAACTATTTGATAAATTGTGTATCAATCATGTGTCAAATATTTTTTACTTTCATGTCCATTTTCCTTACACCACTTTCCTTCTGCATGCCACACATACACATTTTCGAAGAAGTAATAAATTATAATTTATGTTATTAGGTTCTTAAAATGGGACTTCCTACATGTAACCCTTTATCCATAGAAGACAAGTGAGTATGGTTTTATGTATTATTATTCATCTGCCACTCACATTACACTGTGAGTGACAGATGGTTTATGTAAAATAGAACTAAGATTGTTAAGTTTGCTTATGTTTTAGGTCTAAAGATGACATGGCTGAAAAAGAAAAATTAAAAACTGAGCTCAAAAAAGAAAAAGCCAGACTACGTAGTAGAAAGTATCGTGCGAGACTTGCTCAGTTGAAAAAAATGAAAATGTCTGATGGGATACATTCACTGCAAATCACTAGTAATGAAAAACTAAACATACGTAAGAAGGAATTCAGAATGTACTATTTTCTGTTTCTTTAAACTCTTAAGTAAATAGCGTTAAGTACAATAATAATTTTCCCTGTTTAATTTTATTTTCAGCAGTCCAGATCATCAGCAGAAGCAGGAGAATGAAGAGGAAAGAGGTAAATAGACTTTGTTGATTTACAAATTATTTCCTTACATACACACTTATCGTATATTGTTTATGAATTGTTTAACTTAAATGGATCAATCTACTGTTGTTAATTTTCTTTAAAACAAAGTTCCCATTAAAATTAAACTTTCAAAAAATTTAATCATCATCTTCCTGCCCTTATCCCACTCTCAATCAATCATTTGACAACATGTTACAAATATGTAAAAGGATTTGGCTACGTATTTTACGACCGGCCGCCTGCCTGACGTCAACTTAGCTTAATCGCCTTTTACGACACCTCGGTAAGAAATGAGGGTGGTCTATTCTACTCAGCCGGATACTAAACCGCGGATTTAAAAAAATAATTTGAAAAAAATTACACACAAGTTAAACGTAAAGTCATCATTTTAATTAGTTAAAGTATATAAACTGTTTCTTCTGTAAGCTCAAATTAAAAACTAGGATTCCGAAAACATTCGTAACACTTAACTGGATATTGCTAATTAGATCTTTCAGAAATGAAATATATAGCCCCACTAAAATTTTAGTCAATATTTTAATTGTATAAGATAACGCGTTTTGGTTGATAAAACTCTTAAAAAACATTATTTTCCACGATAAATTTGGTGCCCTTATTATTTGCTTGCAATCATCGTCAGAGTTAATTTCGAGTATGTAAGCAATAAAGGTTAGACGTCTGACAAATTTTATCTTTTAAGGGCCTAACCCAGAAAAGAAATTTGAAATCCTTAAACGCCCGAGTAATGTTTCAACTAACGTGGATGATGAAAAAGGAGTTCTTGCTATCAACGACGTAAACGACGTAAACGTTAAATCGGAAAATAAGAACGAGACAAAAGACGAGTGTGGAGTGACGATGGATAATTCTGTTCAAGGAAGTTCTAGTTTAGAACCAATGTTGACTAATGGAAACAATACAAACAGTTATGAGTCCAACAATCGAATTGATAGACCTAATATCCAAAATAGGCTCGACGAGAAAATTGCCTACCAATCCACGAATAATGAAACTGTTTCATCTGGTGCACCTACAATTCGAAGGAAGGCATTGAAATTAAATGGCGAAGAAGCCAATGATACAGATATTTATATGGAGCTGCCTAAGGTAATGCGTCTAAGCGATGTATGGACTGTATTTATTTGCAGGTTTTGCAAACTTGATTGCAATAACAAAACAGCACTCATTTCACATCTGATAGAACATACTGGAAAAAATTTATTGGTATGTTCTATATGCAAATTCGTGTGCCTAACACCCAATGCTTTAGAGATGCATGCGAATATCCATACGCATGTCAATAAACGAAAAAAATGATCCAGATACTAATTTTATGTGACTACCATTGATATAAATACACAATAGACTTTGGCATGATTTTTCGCATAAGAATGTAAATTATATTCTTTAAGATATCGGCTCTTTCGAGAACGCACAATGGTGATAAGTCTCCCATATGCGATGTATGTATAATGTAATGTTTAATTAAGTAAATAATACGTATATTTTTAGCCGAATTTTGGTTGTATACTTAAAATAGCTCTTGAGCCAAGCATGAGAAAGTATATACTAGTAGAACGTGTTTAGCGTGCGATCGATGCGACGCCAAATAGTCTTCTAACAGACAATCTAGTGAAATATAAAATGAAACAGGGATTTTCATGCAAATTTTCTTATCGAGAATTTTAATATTTAGATGAGTCTGTGGGTTCCAAGAAAACGCAATAAACCTTTCTTTCATGTATACAAATTTATAGCAATAAGGACTAATATAAGTCACTGGGTCTATTCTCAGATATAAGTTTAAGTCATCTTTAAGTTGGTTAATAGCCTTTTGGCTAGATCGTAACATCAATAGAGTACTTCCGTTTTGCTTGTTCTTTATATTAGTAGAAATTAAACAATTGCGTATGAAAAAGTTTCAACAAGCGTGAATTAAAAAGAATCCTATCACTCAAAACAAATCAGTTCTTTACAGCACTAATTATCAAAAACTAATTAAAAAAAAATATATATATATATTCCTTTATTTCTTGAAATAAGATTAGATAATAAAAATCAAAGTTGGAAACTTCTAAAATTGTAACAACACATTTGGAAAGCCCTACTGTCCATACCAATACTAAGAGATTAAAGTGATTAAAATAAATAAGAAAGACGAGACAGATTTTTTGAGTTGATATCAATAACGAGAATGTTTTCAAGCTTGTCTACGGCTAGGAAAGTCTTAAAAGGGTGAAATTGGTAAAACGTTCAATGTGATAAAAGGTACGACCTTCAAACAGAGCTAATTTATTAAAAAAAATATATACCAGAATAATCTTAAACAGACTGAAATTGGTATATTTTTGTTGCCGACTATTTCCTTAAATCTTTTGTACTACAAGATTTGACTGGCCCTTTGTCACAGTGGGTAGTTAGCCTGCCTTCAGCTCCCGCGGGTCGCGGGTTCGATTCCCGCTGAGGGCGAACACTTTTTCTAAACAATTTGTTGGTTGGCTTGGGTGTATAATTGTATCTGAGTATGTATTTAAAATTATATTTACCAGTTGTCCGTCACCCATAACACAAGTATTAAATTACTTACTTAGGGGATATGCGACCATGTATAAAAATAATAAAATTTTGACACAAAGCAAACAAAACAGCTTATATCTCACAATACAGAAAATGTGTCTATTATACAGTCTATTACTAGTGGGCATTGCCTGGTAAACAGACCTATCAATAACAAAAATAAAGGAAGATTCTGCGTACCCGGAGTCTGCAGAGGTAAAAACGAGTCTTTACCTTATGACTGAGTTCCCCATGTACCCGCTGGTAAGATGGGAGACACTAGGTAAGGATAAAGTTGACGTCGACGACTTAGCAAATATCCCCTTATCGGGATTGCTAAGGGTACTGGTAGGTTGAAGCAGTTGGCACTGTAGGGACAGCATTGAAACCCACGTCCCAACATAGAGAAATGTATGGAATATTCCGCAACAGGAGATGACGACCCTTTTTGCACCGTCAAGCGTCTCCGAGCTTAGATAACAGTATTTATTTGTATATATCGTATCTATTCTTTATAATAAGTTTTACTATAAATAACTAAAAACTATGTATCTAAATAAAAATAAGACGTAAGAAAAAGAATAAAATGATGCAATATAGATAATAGTATAAATTTAACTATTTATTTATTTTTTATTTACGTTATTTTGTAAGAGTGTAAATAGCATATAGTTATTTTACTAGAGTAGGGAGGCTAACTTAAGATGTGTCCCATTACAATAAAGAGAAATGAGGCTATCTATAATTTATAGAATTAGGCGTTACTTTGCGGAGATCCATAATACAAAAGTAATAATAAAATTATTTTGCTATAATCCGCGATACTATCTCTACTAGAGAGGCTATCTATCTCTCTTTTGTGTCATTAGACAAAGATAATGGACAAAGGTAAACATTCTAGGATGTTTTACTCATTATTTATTGTGACAATATGTTTTATAACCAGTTATCTCTTTTATAATAAATATTTGTGTAATAGTTAATCATAATTATTAAATATACTCACTACTTTTTAATGTAATAATATACTCAGTTGAAACTATATTGCTGGCAACCGAACCCTGTGGAACATGTAATATTTTTGTATGATATCATAGTTATTTCTCTCATAGATCAATAGGTAAAATTTAGTGTAAACGGCTACAGGAGAAAATCCAAAATTCAATCATTTAATAAATAAAGTAAAACTATAATCCCTCTCATAAAGATACATATATTGTAAAAAAATCGTTTTAAAGATTTTCTGCAGAATCACACTAGTTATTTGATATGTTAAATTTGTTTCGATTTTGTTATATTTTGTTTATTTGTAATCTCTTCATTGCACATATTTACGTCAATACAAAAATTATTTAAAAAAAAACAGTGTGCAACGGCGGGCTTCTTCCGGAATCGGAATCTCTTCTAGCCTACTAAATTAAAAATGTTAGTACTAAGCATAACCAATTAAGTTATTTAAACAAAATTGAAACGTATTTGTGTATTTTTTATATATATGTTATTAAGATATTTGTAATTACATATATGGTTATATTATTGTAATTTTGAATTGTAATAAAACATCACATGTTAGCGTAATACCACGAATAAATATTGACTGAACATTATGTAATTGTTTTTCTAACGGTATTGAAATACTAAGTCAAAGTGAAGTAAAACTGAGTAACGATTAAAGACTTTACTATATCAAAAGACATCAAGCAATGGCTAGCTGGCTACGGTTTATATTGAAGAATCCCCTCGCTTGGCGGTAGTGAGCGACAATATGATCGCACGGCTGACATCACATCCGTTTCATATCGTATTAGCAGTACAGAAGTACCACTGGGGCAATATTTGCTAATACAATACGGCTATTTGTATTTGACATATTTTTTTACAGACTGTCCTTTCATGTAAAACCAACTGTGTTATATAATTGAAGGTAGCTTGGCAAACACCACAAACTTTTTTTTTTCAAAGCTTTATCCTCACTAAATAGAGCAGGATCTTTAGATTCTTTGAGACTCACCTTAATACAAAAGTAATAATAATAAAATTATTTTGCTATAATCCGCGATAAAGTAAATAGAAAATATATATAGCGCTAAATGTATAGTAGACTATCCGTTGTTTAATACCTGATGCATGCAGGATTTGTAAAAACACATGCACAAACCTCCACCACCGTCACCACAATACACAAGCACTACACACGTTCACTATCACAAATTCTACAATCGACAAAATCGCAAAGCTTTGCGATTTTCGATGGTCGCTACAATGAATTTGTTATGGCACTATTTACTTTAATTCGTTACATCTTTTGATTGGAATGTCCGATTTTAATAATTTAAAAAGTATTTTACAGGTATTGAAACAGTTTTTAATAAAATATCCTTTAAATGGATAACAATAAATACAGAGATATGAATAAAATGGTTTGATTATTGTCGGAACTCTTTATCAACTTTTACAATGTAAGAAAGTAGTTGTATTGGCATAAGTATAATAGTTAAACAAATGGTATCGCGGACTTTTTTGTGGATATTGATAAGTTCTATAATACTGTATAACAATTTTCAGTTCTATCATCAGTTTCCGCAGCGCACGCAAAACTGAAGCAGCTCAGTGAAGCAGCTTTCCAATAATGAAAGAATTTTTGAAATCGGCCCAGTAGTTTTTGCGTGAAAACATTACAAACATACACACGCACAAACAAAAATCGTTCCTCTTTATAATATTAGTATAGATTCCTTAAGAACAGAGAGGAGAGAAATAAAACTAGAACATGGTATGAGAATACATAATTGATATTATTTATAAATGATAAAATACTTAAATTATTAAATACTTAATTATTGAAATGTAATAAAAAACGGTAAAATAATTATTCTATAATTTTATGTTTTCTAATGGTTATGACATAGAATTTAGGTGATGAGTTGAAATTAATTATCTATGGCATTTAAACTTTAATATTTTGTTCAAACATAACATACCATTACTTATCTAGCAATATCTAATCAAGAAAGTAGTAAAATGCTCTGACCGTGATTTGCCATGATATCTTAACATCTAATTTTAACATCATATATCTAATTTTAAAGTACATCTGCAAAAAACATTGCCACCTTGTACATCAAGTTTTTCTATTAAAACTTATGTGTCTAATTGATAATTGCAATTTATCACACGCTTTTCGGTGAAGGAAAACATCGTGAGGAAACCTGCATATCTCTAAAGATTTCTGGAGATATGTGCAACCTATCAATCCGCATTGGAACAGCGTGGTAGGTCCTAGCTCCAACCCTTCTCTCCAGAAACGGAGAGAGGAGGCCTATTCCCAACAGTGGGATTGTGATAGGCCGCTACTTTACTTTTTTACTTATATATCAAGATTTACATTATAAGCCCAAGAGTTGCAGCTTCCATAGTAAATGTTAGTGTTGTATTACATTTGCAATAAGGCCAATATTCCTGTGGATGCATTAAGTCATGAATATATACTCCAGGAGATTCAGATGCACCAGCACATGAATATGGATGATATGAGCAACAATCAAACGTTGCAGTCTGGTGTTCAGTGTTGAAACATTCTCATTCTTCATATATGGGACGACATCAGGACAACCTAAAATAAGATAATCATGTGATATAATATTAAATACCACTGTTTTTATAGCTTCAATTTTATATCTTTAATTTAACTCACCTTGACTGCAACATAAATTTTATATCTCTTATTTCTTGTAGTAAATTAACTAATGTTTCGCTATTTTTTTTTTCAATTTCCATTCTTCTCTCTGATATCCTAATTAGTGGTCGGAGAAAAGTCTCTTGCCTTATTGGAAACTCACGACGTCGACGGCGACGGGTACGCCTGGGTGTTTGTGTTTGTCTTACTATAGAGGATGTAGGCTGCTGCTCTGGCTGTTCAGCTCCACCTGGCACTGGGGGATTTGAAGATAAAGGAGCTGTTACAGGTAGTGGAGCTTTTGAGGGTAGAGGTGTTGAGGGTACTGGAGTTGGCATAAATGTTAATGCAGCTCCATCATTTGACTCTTGCGAAATCTGAAAATCAAAAATAAATGTCAAAGCTAACATATTCTAGTAATGATTAAAATAATACAGTTAAAAAAATGTTATTACTTCATCTAATGGCTCTACCCTTATTCTAGGCCAACTAGAGCCAAAGTCGCTCTGAATCATAGAGAGAAATTTCTTCTCTATATCAAACATAGAGCGAACTGGTGGTGCTCCCTCACTAGTCATATTCTGTGCAGCTCGGTTAGCTGCTGCTAACTTCTTAATTTTGCATTTGTAGTCGTTCCAATACTAAAAGATTAAAAAAGTACATTTTATTAGCTGCAAATATTTCATATATTTATATTATATAATAATATAAACTCAAATATTTAGCAATTTCTAACTTGACCTCAAATATTTCCTATCTGTTATCTATCAGGTTGCCTGGAAAACATCGATATTTTTGATTCCGATAGCTATCGATAGTTACGAAAAATGTATCAATGTTATCGATAGTTTCTGTTTCAGTTTTAAATAAATATATATAACTGATAATACTGATGCTGAATTGTGTATGCATGTTGTCTTAACAGGCACGAGAGGCCATTTGTGTTGGTTCTTAAACTTACATAGCTTACAGCTATCTCTACCTCTACTTCTTGTGATTCTCCGCGATGCATGTTAGTAGATATAAAAATAGTAATAAACCTATTAAATATAGCTATTAAGGCGTTATCGATACCATCGATAGTCTATGAATGTTTAACGTCTAGCATACGTTAAACTTTCATAGAATTAAACATTCATAGAAATAAACATTAACATAGAATTAAACATTTATAGAACTGGGAGAGATTCCGATTCCGTAATAAGACCGCTGTTGTACCAGTGATTATATTTGTTTTAATTTTTCATTTTTGTATTAGTTTAAGTATTTCTGAATGCAATAAAGAGACAACAAACAAACAATTGTTAATTGACTGTTTCAATTTACAAATTATATTTTAATTTAATATTCTGTTTATATTACTTTGCACCATCCTCGCCAGTCTTTTGTCGCACCATTGGCATGGGAATTTAAATTTGGTGCTATGTTTTCCCACATTTGTCGGGAAAATTCTCGAGCCTGGGCAGTTTTATTGAACCCGAAAGCTAGGTATCTATTTTTACTAAGAAACTCCCACAGCTGCTCCAGTTGACTGTAACTCACTCTTCGATGTGATGGTTCCCTGTAAACATCCCAGAATGCAAAAGTGATGTAAAATATAAGATAGTCAGGAGGGCATTCAAAATCAATGCTTGGAGTTGGCTTTTACAATATTTTAACATATTATGTTATATATGATAAGAAACAATATAGAACCGATTGTGCTGTAATGCATTTTGCTTATATTCATTACAAAATCAATTAAAACTTACCTACTGCATTTTAAGACAAATATAAAGAAAAAATGATCAATTTCAAAACATATCTTCATATTATTTGAGTAAAAGAGACAAAGTTCAGATTTTCAGATACAAATAGAGAGATAAGGCCAAAAAATAGCAGACTTATATATATAACTTAATATAGTTATATAACTTACGTTTAATTGCTTGTAGAGCTTTATTGTATAAAAATGTTTAAGGACTTTATACAAAGCTTTAAGGTCTGAACATGCCTTATCAATTTAAGTAAAGTAGCCTAATAACTTATTCTGCTTTTAAGTTATGAAGGACTATATACACATAGACTATACCGTTAAACCTAAGTAGTTGAATAGGGATACCTATTTTGTGTATTAGTTAATGTTATATATTAGTTTTTAGCATTTTCCCTAGAGCTATTGCTGTCCTAGAATGAAAAGTATTATTTATTACATACCAGAACACAAAATCTGTTATTGGAGTATTAAAATACTCAAAAACTTTCATCTTTAAAAATTGGTATAACCTAACTATTTATGATGATAAAATTTTCTCATTGAACTAATGGGTTGTTCATTTAAAAGGAACAGTTGCTTTTATCAAAATGATACATTAAAAACGTAAAAGTCAATCATTCAATTTATAATAAAGGCTGTACCTCTGGCATTTAACGTCTGATTTCTGTAAACCATGTTCTTGATTTTGATTAATATCAAAACAGTGTATATCAGTTTGCTCGTCTTGTCTTTCAGCTGCACTGCTTAAGTCTAACTCAACGAAAACGTTTTCAGATGGCTCTTCTTTTATATTTACTGTTGCAATTGCATAATTTTCGTTTTCCACATCACACATAGGCTCAATTTTTACCTCTTTATAATCAGTCATTTCTTCAATAATTTGCTTAGTTATATTTGAGATTCAATTTGTTTTGTGCTATTTTTTCAGGCTCAACATATGTATTATCAAACTTTGATTTAACAACTGGAAAATTAATTAACATGTAAATGAATGGTTATCCACATATAATTTATTTCATTTTTTATTTTTATTTCTTAATGATGCTATTTCCAGGCCAGTTGATACTTGAAAAGATATTTAAACAGTATTGGGAAGTCAATTTTTTTTAAGTTACATAAAAAAGGCAAACACACACCCCCAGAAAGTCTCCTTTAACGTTTATTTCATATTTACCTAGGTCAAAAATTATAATGAGTGTTACGTTAAACGAACTTAATAGATTGTTCTCTCAGCAAGACAAAACACTTACGCCAGACAAGATATTTGAAATAGAGGCCATGACCTCTTATTGAGACTCATTTGAAGACATAAACTAAATTGTTTTGATTCTTTATACAATGAGGTCTTAAAGACAGCCCGACAGCAGGCCTACCATGAACTCTAATTGAGACTTATTTGAAGACACAAACTAAATTTGTTTTGCTTTTTCATACAAAAACGTCTTAAAGATACAGTTTAAGTCGTTGAAAAATTACCGTTAGGAATGCGTCCTAAAAACATTTGAGTAAAAGAACAGTTATCTATAATTCATATAACGTTTTCCTTTTCAAACATTACGATCCCAATGCGATCCACACTTCATGGTACGAAAAGAAAGCGGTTGAGTTTAGATACTGACTTAGAAATGAATCGTTTTCTAAGTTCATGGTAGGCGTACAGTATTGCGACTCATTTAATGACGCAAACTAAATTGTTTTGCTTTTTCATACAATGACGTCTTAAAGACGCAGTTTAAGTCGTTGCTAAATTACCGTTCGGAAATCGGAATGCGTCCTAAAAACATTTGAGTAAAAGAGACAGAGTTATCTATAGTTCATATAATGTTTTTCTTTTCAAACATTACAACCCCAATGCAATCCACACTTCATGGTACGAAAAGAAAGCGATTGAGTTTAGATACTGACTTTGAATTGAATCGTTTTCCAAAAGTTTATGGTAAGCCTACAGTGTCAAATTATAACCCTTATGCTAACATAAGCAGATATCTAAACCAGAGCAACTAATTTCTTTCCCTCTAGCTAATTTCCCGCTAAGTATAAATAATCCAAAAAAAATTAGAAAGAAAGGCATAATTGATATTTAACTAATTTTAAAGTTATTATATACTTACACACCTTACTGCTGATTAATAATTATTACATATACATATTTTCTACTATATAAATCTCATTCTTATTCTGCCTCTTAAGTCTTAACATTTACCTCAATATAAATAATAAACTTTAATCAAAAACTCGAAAGCTATGCTAAATAGTGCCCAACATAGACTACTAACAAATAACTCCATAGAGACCATAGATTACCAGTGTAGATCATAAACTATTAGTGTAATTATCTATACTTATTATAAAGCAAAGTCCCAAAAAGCTGTCTGTCTGTATGTAATCGTTTTTCGCAAAATCTACGGAACGGATTTTTGTATGGTTTTCACCAAAAGTTAGTGTAATGTTTCCGGAAGGTTTAGATAAATAGTGTATATCGGTATTATGTAAATTGTGTTAAGGAGATCGCGCATTTGTGAAAAAACTTGCTTGCTGGGAGCTTTAGTCGCGTACGCTGCGTAAACCAGCAGAGATACGCTAAAGCAATGTATTAGAGAATTGTAGATGTATAAAAATACCACAAAAAAGTCCGGGATAGCATGTCTCTATCTCTCACGGTTAACAGACAATAACTACTTTTATGTTCAAAATTTCAAAAGGTTTCGTAAATCACTGAAATCCACGCGGGCGCAGCCGTTATTGGCACAGCTAGTAGAATGCTAAATAAAAGTGTAGAATACTTACTAAGTAGTCATAAGCCATTGTCATTGTCATTAGCCATTATTTTATAATTTTAATTTTTAATTAGTAATCTATGATTTGTAGTTATCTGATTAAAAAGACCTAATATTCAATCTTTATTTTTTAAAAGTAACAAAGATCATAGATTACTAACTAAAATAAACACAAAAAACAAATGATCTGTAGTTCGTAAACGTAAAAAAGCCAGAATAATTATTCTATTTGTAAAGATTACTTTTTGATATTTCAAAAAAAAAATCTATAGCTTAGAAAAAACATTTATAATAGCAATATTTCTTTTTGTACCGTTGATATTAAACCGCAATGATGTGGGGGTCTACTTTTGAACCCAATTCCGACCGATAACTATTGGAATTGTATTATTTGTATATTAGCGCCATTTTATTTCAATATTGGGCGGTTTTATAAAAACTAAACGGTCTTGCCTTATTTCGTTAGAGTCGTCGAATCACATAGATACTCTCAAAAAACTAATGCTCTCTCTCCTGGATGACGCTAAAAAACCAATCAGGACATTTAGTTCTACGTATAGATTACTAACTAAAATAGTCAAGAGTAGCGATTCGACGACTCTAACGAAATAAGCCAAGACTGTTTAGTTTTTAAAAAACCGCCCAATATTGAAATAAAACGACGCTAATATACAATTATACAATTCCAATAGTGATCGGTCGGAATTGGGTTCAAAAGTAGTACCACAACATTGCGGTTTAATATCAACGGTACAAAAAGAAATATTGCTATTATAAATGTTTTTTCTAAGCTATAGATTTCATTTTTTTTGAAATATCAAAAAGTAATCTTTACAAATAGAATAATTATTCTGGCTTTTTTACGTTTACGAAATACAGATCATTTGTTTTTTGTGTCTATTTTAGTTAGTAATCTATGATACAGATGAAAGGTATACTATGTCAAAACTTCAAGATTCAAAACTTCAAAATATTCAGATTTGCGTTTTGCAGGTTATGTTGTGATATTTATTAACACATCATCAATTTATATTTCTTTTTTTTCTATTATTTATTAATTTCACATTATGGCGCCTTTAGAAGGCAAAACGAAGGAATTAGATGAAAAAAGCATGAATAGTGTAGTGAAATTTGTTTCTGCGATACGAAGTGGGTAAGTTTGTGTCAATTTAAGAAAAAAATTGACCATCTTACATGTTCTTTTATGTCTTCAAAGTTTACTTATTGGTTATTGAAAGAGTACAAATGCGGTCTTGTTTTGTTTCATAATTTAACCTTCTATTAGTTCTAGCTACTAAAGATCGTAGCTTTCATTATATTAAGACACAAAGTCCAGCTAATCAGGCAAATGACTAGTTGTTTTGTCACATTTTCTCAAAAAAGTCCGTTGCTATACATATTGCTCTTGTATAAATGTAGCACTAATACCTGTAATCAAACAATCTATAGGATTTTGGTCATTTTATGTTAATAGTTACTGTTTATCTTTGATGGTATAAGGCTATGTTATATGTCTTGTATATGTTCTACCTTTTTCCAGCTCTAAGGTATTCTATACTTGATATAAAGATGTGGAAGCCAGAAATACAACCAACCTTTCTCTAAAACTGCCTTATGCTCTCAATTTGCCTGACTGTACCCAATGGTGCAATGTTCTGTGTATTCCTGTTAATTTATGTATATAGGGCCATCTAATCTATGGGACCCCTGTGGTACAGGAAGGGGGAGACAGAGGGCAGACAAAGGGCCAAAGAGATATTTAAATTGTATTACCTGAATATAAAAAGTTCATACAGTAAGGATAATTTTAAATAAAATAGTTAAAATTAATATTAATAAATAGGAATTCTTCAAATTTCATAATAAAGGAATTCTACAATTTCATATGCCTCTTCTCTTCTTTTTTTTTTTTGGAGAGAAGGGTTAGAGTTTAGACCTGCCATGCTGCAATGTAGATTGGTAGGTTACATCTTAAGAATTTTCCTGAGATATACAGGTTTCTGTTCACTGTTTTCGTTCGCTGAGTAGTGTGAGATAAATTGCAAATATCACTTTGCTTGTCAAGAAAAAAATATTAATGTATATTTTATAGAAAGCTGCATGGCTCCAAGAACATAGCGTTAGCAACTGTAGACCTCCTAGAGCAGATTATCAGTGATTCGGAAAACACTAATGCACTGTAAGTATGACAATAAACCACAGTTTGTTATATAAGTTGGTCTCAAATAGAAGTTTGGTTCTTAGAGAAAAATTATAAACTCTTGTTTATGGTTTAAAGGCAATTGCAAAATAATCTGTCTATTAACCTTTTTTTTATTAAATGTTTGAATATATTGCAGAGTTAGCATTTAATTTTTCAAACACTAAAGTGTGAGGTTCAATAAATAAATTAAATTTATTAAAATTAATATTGACTATGATTTATTTTACAACTTATAAAGAACTTAATGCTATATCATTTTTTAATGACATTTTCACTTGAAGATGTATCACAAGTATGAGGAAACAACTACCACCTTATAGCTGCTGTGATACCTACAAAATGTGATTCTCCACTTCTAGTTCATTCTATAGTGTTTGTTTAATTTTTATAACAAATATATAGACTATAAGACTAAATATATAACTAATATTACCAGTGACTTTATTCACGCTAATTCAAGCTATAAGGTAGACTACCTTATTGCAATATATGTTTTTTTTTGTTCCAATAACAAAAACATGAACTTTTTATCTTGTTTGTCACCCTTGTCTTTAAGCTGTAATTGTTTCACATTTATCACATTGACTTGTATTATATTTACCGGAAATTTAAAGCATAAGTTATCTTTATGTTCATTGTTTACATACCCTTGCCCTTAGCGTTTCCTGCCGTTATCCCACTCTAAGTGTGGTCGGCGCAACATGTTACGAACATGTTGTGTGACACGAGTGACTTTGGTTACGTATTTTACGACCGGCCTGACGTCAAATTACCTTAGTCGCCTTTTACGACACCTCGGTAAGAAATGAGGGTGGTCTATTCTATGCAGCTGGATACCATACGGCACGTACCTTAGTCGCCTCTTACGACAGACACCTAGGTAAAAAAGGAGGGTGGTCTATTCTATTCTGCCACACGGCGTCTTTGTGTGTATTGTCTATAATGCTCTTTTTATACTAGCTGTGCCAACAGCTTCGACCGCGTGGAAATCTGCGTGTCCCAATTTTTTCTAGAATTCAAATTTTAAATATAAAAGTAGTTATTGTGAGTTAACCTTAAGAGATAGGGACATGCTATCGTGGACTTTTGGTAGTATCTTTATAGATCTACAATTCTCTGGTACATTACTTTAGCTTATTTCTGCTGGTTTACGCAGCGCACGCGACTAAAGCAAGCAAGTTTTTTAACAACGTCGCGATCTCTTCAACACAATTTACATAACTCCGATATGTACTATTTACCTAAACTATCCGGACGTATTGCACTATTTTTTGGTGAGAAAATTGATTACATATAGACTTTTTGGGACTTTGTTTTATAATAAGTTATATTTACCTCATATTAATTGTTGTATAGCACACTGGTAAATATAGTGAGGGCTGCTGGTCGCCATATAGTTAAGGCGCTGCCCGCCGAGCTCTCCGCGGCGAACATGGTCCGGCGAGTGTTGCGTGCCATACGTGACGAGCAAAGGGCACACGCAAATCAGGTTATCATTTCTATGTACTTTTAACTCAAGTCACGTATCATAATAAACCTCTACTGACAATCGTTACGCCCAGTAACGGAAACATGAGAAGATAGATTCCACGACACAATCTAAAAAGTTATATAATAGTTGATTCAACCCCCACCATTTTTTTACTTCTGAACACATGTAAAAAGCCCGATGGTGTAACGGATCGCCACAAAGTAACTCTAAATTAATGTTTTAGAGTGTGGAGGGTGCAGGTGAGTCTCTGCAGCGTCTTGTGCTCGCTACCCCAAGTCGTCGCGCTACGCTCGGAACTATGTCGCAAGACCTGCGGGAGCCCATCAGAGATCATATTGCAGAGGTTCGTAAAACTATTGTATGTATAGTTTTTTTTAAATTACTTTGTACTTTAAAATATACAGAATTAAAAAAATGGCGATGTAAATAATAAACGAAGTAGGAACCGACATAAGCTTGCGATTTTTCGTCTTACAAAAGTACGTACGTCGTTTGTGCTTTGTGTTATAAGATTCTATAATAAAATTCCGCAGTCAATTTTAGTTTTGCCGTTACAGCGGTTTAAAACAACTATTAAAAGGAGGCTGATACAGAAAGCCTACTATACTCTTGAAGATTACTTAGATGATAAGAATGTATGGAAGAGAAGATTTATTCTTCTCTTCGACCCTGCACAAGTAATTCTTTGTAGGAACAGCTTTCTGAATTAGCATTAGAGTTCAAGATTCATTAGTACTCGTTATAAAGTTTGCTTGAATAAATAATTTTTTGATATTTGATTTTACCAGTAGCACTTTTGAATTAATAAATATTTATGGAACACTTACACACACGGTCGTCCGACATCATAGTAAGTAAATTAATACTTATGTTAAGGGTGACGGACAACTGTTAGATATATTACATATATAATTTTAAATACAAATATACACCCAGTCTCAAAGAACCAATAAATTGTTTATATAAATTGTTGGCACTCGGCGGGAATTGAACCCGCGACCCGCGTTGCAGAAGGCAGAGTCACTACCCATTGCGCTAACGGGCCAGTCAATTTAATATCATTAAATAGTGATGGTGTTTGTCAGCTTTTAATAAAATCATTTTAGCTTCGTGCCGAGTTGGATTCCAGTACCCCATCAATATGTTCTCAAGCAAAGGAGCATGTTCATGCAGACGAGCTGATTCTGACTTACGGAGCATCCAGTCTTGTGGAGCGGTTCCTTCGCGCTTCCAATACTAAACGGTTCCGACTGTTACTGGCCGAAGGACCAGAAGTTACTGAGGTGAGACCAGCCATCAACACTTACACATCTAGCTCGTGGATCATGCTCGAAATGAAACAGTATATAATCAAAGTAATTTTATTAATATCTCAAGGCTTCCTTGGATGGATCGGAGCTTAAAATCACTATAAAATAAAAATACTGCTTCAGATTTCCACGCGGGCGAAGCGGCTGGCACAGCTAGTATAGAACACGCTGTGCAGAGTCTGCACGATCCAGTGTCTTCATTCAGTTTTAACATGTGTCTATTTAGTCCACAGAGCCCTGTACGCGCTGTCGCTAGTTTGTTTAGATTTGTTCTACTTAGCGCTAAAATTTTGCCTATAGCAGTTTTGTTAAAATATATATTTATAAACGTAATATATATTCATATTTATAATATCAAATCACTTATCCATTATCATATCAAGGTATTCTTTAAGACATATGCTAATATCCTCACGATAGTAGCGTACAATAAAAATTTAATACCTATATTATTTTATAGAATTAGCCGTTACTTTGCTGAGGTACAAAAGTAATTAAATTATTTATAATATTTTATAGCGGATTATAAGAAATATTAATTAAGTTTAAAAAAGAAAATATTGTAAGATTCACATTTTTCGTAGCCTGCCAAGAGTCATACGGTCTTATTATTCGGCTACCACAGCTATACTCCAATACACTTTATTCAGATTATTGATTCATCAAGATTGTACCCCTGTTTTTTCGCTTAGAGTCACGCGATGGCGTCGCGCCTCGCAACGGCCGGAGTTTCCGTAACTGTTATCAGCAGCGCTGCTGTAGGAGCGCTCATGCCGCGAGTCAATAAGGTAATAAAAGCTGAAAGGGTTTATCTTGGTCGCGATAGAGTCTTTAAGACATATAAGTGTCCAGAAAAAGGATTAGAGTGTCTCAGATATTAATAATAATAAATATATGGGACATTTACACACACGGTCGTCCGTCCTCAAAGTAGATTAATACTTGTGTTATGGGTGACGGACAACTGGTAGATATACTACATATATAAGTTTAAATACATACTTAAATACAAATACACACCCAGGCTCGAGGAACCAACAATTTGTTTATAGATAATGTTGGCCCTCGGCGAGAATCGAACCCGCGACCCGCGGAGCTGAAGGCAGGGTCACTAACCACAGCGCCAACGGGCCAGTCAAAGTAATATGCTTATAATAAATCTTGAGAATCATGCAGACGCTTACGTGCTTAGAACAAACGTCAGAGTCTATCAGATACCAATCTAGTTGCTCATAACAAAGACTTTGTATCAGATGTAGATGTTCCAAGAAAGCTTAGAGATTATCAGACATTTAAGTTACCCATAATAATGGTTTGAATCTCTTGCACTAGGTATTCTAAAAAAGCGTGGACTTTTTCCTACGTCTAGAAGCTTAAAAACAAAAAACAAATCTCATGGTCTAGGTGTTCATAGCAAAGGTCTGATTTTATAAGACGTCTAGTTACTCATGATAAAGTTTAATGTTTCTAATACGTTGAAGTGCCTATAACAATGCTGATAATATCTTAATGGTCTTAGTGCTTATAAAAATAGTCTTTCGGATGTAAGTACTCTAAAAAAGTTCGGACTAGGTGCTAATAACAAAGCCCAGAGTATTCCTGATATCTAGGTGCTCAAAACAAAGCTATAGATCAGACATTTAAGTCCATAACAAAAAATTCTGAGTGACTCAGCAGTTACTAGGAAGGGCTAGTACTGGAGTTGCTCTGACATCAAATCAGACGCAGAATATTCGTAAAGGCACTGAAGTTTTATGTGGTACATAGGTTTTTATATATTTACCCGCGCTGTCTAATCGTTTTATAAATTTTTTTTCTTTTTTTTTCCTATTTTCAGTGGTTCTCAGATGTTGTATATTTAACCACTGACGAGAACCGCCAAACAAAAATAATCGTTTTATAATGTAGAATATACTGTGTAAATGGTGATGACATGAACCACAATGTAGGTCGTCGTGGGTGCCTTGGGAGTGCTGTCAGGTGGGACTGCGCTGGCGACCGCAGGCCTCCTCGCCGTTACTACTGCCGCTGCACACCGGGCGGTTTCAGTAAGAAAAATATTTGTTTGCAACAATGTGAACGTAAATGTTTTATAACATGTATAAATTTAAGAAATACACTTTGAAAAAGTACAATTAGTCGTTAGATGTTTATATCAGATTATTATATATCAGATTTAACCATAAATGTCGGTCAATAATCAATTAACGGCTAACTGAGATTGCAAGACCAAGGCCTTCTACTATACTATATTTTATATATGAAATTGTAGTGTCCAAATCTTAGTTACCGTACTCCTATCAGCTTGACCATTTTTATGAAATTTTATATGCACATGCAGTAGGTCTGATAATCGGCTACTATTTATTTTTCACTCCCCTAAGTGATAAGGGTTGTCCACCCCTAACATTTTTTATTATGTACACTAAAAAATCCGTAGAAATAAAAACAATACAAATAGCAAAACGTTTGCAGAGTCAGCTATCCGAAGAATAAAGGCATATTTTATATGCTTGTATATGGGAGATTTGAGTTTGTTGTTTCGATAGGGCGATATATACCTTACTATTGTAGAGAAGCCAGCCGAAAATATATCATTGAAAAACTAGAATGCAAATGAGGGATCTTTTATTTTTGTGTGACTTGACAAATTAGATATGGGAGTATCTTTCCTCTCTTATTTTTTTTTGTATATATCTTGTACATTTTTTCTTTGTTTTTTATACAATGGATGTTGCCTCCAGGTCATCGTATTGTCTCCATTATATAAGCTGTCCCCGCTGCATGCCTGTGATAGACAACATTTCAATGCGCTCGCGCCCGCGAACCGTGCCCTACCCTACATGTGAGTAATCGTGCAATTTTGAACAATAAAATAAAATCTATTCATCAGCACCTTTATTTAAATCTGTAACTTATATAACGTGGTACGGACCATACAACATTAATTTTAATTTTAGGTACCTACACACCTCAGCGACCTAAAAAAAAATCAGTTATTTTAGTGAAGTATTTTAGCCAAAGGAATTATTTTACGTTTTTTTTTAAATAAACACGATTTGTAGAGATCGTAGAGATCCTACAATTCCAAACTTGGCCAACTGTAATTTTAAATACAGTACAACTAAACAGGTACGAGGGATAAAAAAATTATAACGTTATTGTTTTCTCCTGTTTTTAAACAAGCGCTCCGCGTCAGGTCAGTCAACCATTACAAACAAAGCCAGTTCTCGAATAAATATATTTATTTTCTTCGAAAATACATTTTTTTAAACGATATTTAAGATTGAATAATGTTAAAAAAATATACCTTTAAGTTTAAAAATATAGCTATCAGTGGAATTCGTTTAATGTCGTGTCGTCGATACCATCCTGTATAATATAAATATGTATTAAATTCATCTGTAACTTCAGTTATGTCACATTAATGACTATAAAATCTGTTTTCTATTACTGTGTTATTGTTTATGAGTATTAAATCTAATCATCCGTATCCACCTGTAGAATTTGATCAATACTTAAATACTTATAGTTTTGCATTCATATATAAAGAAATTTATTTAAGTCTTGGATTTTTTGTAAATGAACTGACACGTTCTCCATGTAGCCATTGGGTACATGCTGTGCTAATTTTTAGTTTATAAATACTGTGATTTTATTTACATAAATAGGTATTTTAATAATTTAATACACCTTTACCATTCGCTAGGAGTGGTGAAAGTGCAGTGGCTCACGTGGTGTCTCCGCAATATGACCTCGTGCCACCAGACCACATAACTCTGTTCATCACCAATCTGTGAGTGTACATTCATAGCCATATGATGTTTAGAGATTTGTAAACTCATTTCAAGAACATTCCCCAACACTATTGGTACCCATGATGACGACATGTATTACTTGAAAGTAGAAAAGTAATAAGATTGCCGTTAAAAAAATATTTATTTTTATACTAAGATTGAATATAGTATATAAATTTCACATTTAGTCTGTGTATAAAAATTAAAATAAATTTTTTTAATTTCCAAGCTACTTAACAATTAAAAAACGCAGTAATAATTTTGTTAAGTTAAATGCAACATCTATAACTCTGATAGTAATTTATATAATTTATAGAATTAGGCGTTACTTTGCGGAGATCCATAATACAAAAGTAATAATAAAATTATTTTGCTATAATCCGCGATACAGTAAATAGAAAATATATATAGTGTTTAATGTATAGTGGATTATCAGTATTTTCATACCCGATACGTGCAGGATTCGTAAAAGCACATGCACAAACCTCCACCACTTCCACCAAAATACACAAGCACTACACAGTTTCACTATCACAAAGATAGTGAAGATTTAAAGAACATATGGTCGCTTTCAGGAATAATAAGCCACAAAATTCACATTTCGCGAAACATTTGTTAGAAAGCGGTCATAAAGTTCCTAATGACCATTGTTTCGAAATACTGCACACCTGCGAAAAAAGCTTAAAATTGAATATTTTGGAACAATTAGAAATCATTAAGCATAACAATGGCACCCTCATTAACGAGCAGATAAATGTTTCAAGTTCAAGCTTGTTGCACGTGTTCAGAGGTAAAGGTGGGGATGAACCGATTACTATATAACAATGCTTGTTTGCATAACGCTTCGCTTTGCGATTTTGTCGTGGAGTCTATCTCCTGATGATGCCTCGGTTGCGGGGCGAAACGATTGTTGAGTTTGTGATAGTGAAACTGTGTAGTGCTTGTGTATTTTGGTGGAAGTGGTGGAGGTTTGTGCATGTGCTTTTACGAATCCTGCACGTATCGGGTATGAAAATACTGATAATCCACTATACATTAAACACTATATATATTTTCTATTTACTGTATCGCGGATTATAGCAAAATAATTTTATTATTACTTTTGTTAACTCTGATAGTCTTTGCATGATATGCCAAGGATAAAAAAAATCGTAACCTTTTTTTAACACTCGCTAAAAGTTATGAAAAGAGTTTTTTGTAACAAATTGTACAACTTATACTTTATGTTCCAGCGGAGGCAGCTCCCCATCTTACATATATCGTCTCCTATCAGAGTTGTACGACCCCAATGACTACCAGCTATGAGTAATCAATGATGTGTATTTTGTGATTTTGTACATTAAAATAGTATATTACTGTTTTGTTGTTATTAATTTTATAGTATTAAAGCTATGCTCGTTTGTAATCTCTTTATTGCACAAATTTAACATTATTCTGGAATCTGAATCTCTTCCAGCTAACCAGTAACAAATCGTTTTTAAATTTTTGTTTATTATTTGCTGTGGTCGCAGCATCGCCCACATGGAAATCACTGTGTAACAAAGTTTTCCCACATAAATCCAGAACCCTCAGGAATTTAGCTGTAATGTACTATTAACATGAACCTTCCTCAAGAATTGCACTATCTTTTAGTACAATCCATACAATTAATAATAAGTTAAGTAGATTAAAAAAAAAACTTTTTTCTTTTTTTATACTATGTATTTGTCATATACCTTATTGGGTATTTTACAGAGCAATTAAAGAAAATTGGTTTTACGTTAGCTGGGAAAAACCTTACTCAATTGTTTTAGAATAAATGTTAGCTACCATTTTATGAGTTGTTTGTATTGAAGATATGATTTTTATATTACAAGGTAATCTAACACTGTGTGCTTATCAAAGTGAATGATATACTGAGTTAAGGATTTATCATGTGTATCATGGAAAATAAAAACATCGTGAGAAAATCTCAAGAGAATTATTGTAATATTTGGCGATTGTAAATCAGCACTAAAGAATCTCACCTCATGGTGATCTGTCTTTGAAAACAGCAAAAATCACCTCTACATACAAAATGTGGCTAAGGAGCTCTGTAACCATGGCTCTCATAAAATCTATGTAGGTTCATAACTTGGCATGAAGATGATATTACAGAAAATGTTACTAACAAAAGGAACTATCAAGATTATGTTACCATTTTCTTTTGCAAATTGTTTGTATGCTCTTAGCCCTGAAGGCTCTTATAGTATCAGTAATAACACAGAGGTTGAGAGTTGATGAAATTGGAATTAATAATTCAAAACATACCATTGTAGACTTAAGTAAACGAAATAAGAAAGTAATAGAAAAATAGTCCCAAGTAAAAATAAAAAAGAGAAATAGTGGGACTATTCCTCTTTTTTATTAAACATTGTTTAGTGATATTTGAATCGGACTAGCCTGCGTTTTCCATGAATGCTCCCAGGAGGCTGAAACTTAATTTGAGATTTTCAACAATTGTTATCAAATAAACAGGAAGACAGACCGAATTTGTATTAATAATATAAGCTAGCAGTAGCGCCAGCTTACCTGATCTCATCAATCAACGGATTTTTTTAGTCATGAATGTATGGGAATAATCACCACGCTTCGCTAGGGGTTTCGTAATGCTCACTATATCGAACTAAGGTTTAGTTTCGATCATTGCTATAAGGATCTAGTAGTAGGCATCGAAATTTTATACAAAAATTAATCAGTCATGAATATCACTGTTGATCGTTTTTCGGAGACCCAGAGATTAATAAATATTGCTTAAGAAAAATAACGATTTATTATAGTGTTAACTACACTATCCCGAAACTTTACTTGAATGTTTATTGTTTAATTCTATTCTTTACTTGAATACTAAGTAGAATGAAAGTTGCAAAGAAAGTTTTTTTTACAAGACATAACAATCTTCTTTGTTTTAACTAAATTACTATCTACTATCTAGTGTATCTACAAAAAATAATATTTCTTACTACAAATTTTACTATTGTTATCTCTGTCGTATTCAATAGTTAAAAAGGGAACGTTGCTATATGTCATTTATATTACAGCTATCTTCAGGCCATACTTTGTGCGTCATGTTGGCTGCATTATAATAACAATGGGTGGGGCATCAAGGGAAAACAGCGCTAAAGCGCTGTATAATTGGACGTTTTAGTTTCAATTGAAATTATTTGTATTGCTTGAATCGGTTAGGGAGTAATATTTAGCGTGAACAAGTTGAGTAAAGTTTTTTTTAAAGCTTACGTATTGTGTAGTTCGGGGCAGTTCGGGCGAGATATACAGCGTTGTGTCGTGTAAGGAAATCGAGAATTTTCGAAGTTTCTAATTATTAAGGACAGTCTAGCAGACTTTTTAATATATATACATAGGTTTAGCTCATTTTTCGAGTGAAATGTGCATGAATTATAAATGTGTCGTAGCGTGTAACGAACGCAACGAGATAATCGTCTGATTCACATTAATTATGTGAACAGTTGAAGTGCGCGATAACACGCCCAGCTATTTGCGTTCGGTCACCTTAAACTTATCTGTATCGACTAGTGGAAAATAAATGCGATTGCTAGTGATGTTAATATAAAATCAATACTGGGTGTGATTGAAATAGCATTCGGATGTAATTCATCCGCTACCGCTGCGGCTATTTGTTGGTATTTCTTTACCATCTAACGCTCATTAGTATTAATGACTGTGAGGTAATCGTAAAATAATAGTCATTAGAAATTAATTTGGCGGTCGTTTTTAAACTGGACGGAAGGTTCCGGTAGAGCGCGCTTCCTTCAACCGTGACGTTGGTGCGCTTGCGTGTGCTCAGTCCGCGCTAGCTTCGGACCGTTGCAGTTGTCTCCAAAACATTAGGGGCTCCTGTGGGGCCCTAAGAATTTATTTTATAGGATTCTTTACGCTGTAAAAGTGACGCAGTGCAGTGTGTTTGTGTTTTTGTGTTGTGCAAGAGGTGTAGAGAAGCGGGTTAAACGGCCCGCTACTGCGGCGCGGATCGATACAGTGTGGTATGGCGCAGAAGTTAGAATGAGCCAAGGGGGCTCGAGACGGCCCTTCTCGCGCGGAGGCCCGCGTTGGCATCCTCGTTACAAAGACTACTGGGATTACGAACAGAATTATAGGTAATACGAGCAACATTTTTTCCAGATGACGTTTCTGTACGTGACTTGGAATTGCCATTTGAATTATCATTCGCGGTTGTATATCACAGTTAGGTGCGCGCAGTATTGCTTATTTACCATACATAATTATCTAACACGTGATGGAATTTTTATATACAAAGTGTGCTATATAATAATATATACACTGTCCGGCTGCTCGATTCGCGTGATTGACTTTCTCCTTTCGTTGGCGTCGGTTCAGATGGTCAGAGGGAGTAGTCACAATAGTCATATTCATATCATATTCCAGATTATAGCTATTAAAAAATATGTTAATTGTTGCACATATATCTTAATAAAAATCTTGTCAATCAAGATTTAATTTCCTTAGCACAGAGGTTACTTATTTTATTTCAGATTCATTTTTCTACTGATCATCTTGAAAGAAATTAATACTTTTGCCAATTTATTTTTAGCAAACTACCAATATCTTTAACTTTGAAAAATCCTTCAAAAAATAGTTGCAATCAGTCAAATCTGCAGATTTACTTAGATCACTCACATTTTTTTATTTAGTTTTCTTCGGTTCTTTACTGCTCCACCTGAATTATCTAGCATTCTCATTAATTTTAAAAAATATATTTTTTAATTGCATTTCTTGTGCTAACCAAAATTGCAGTGATATCTCTAAGATGGGATGTAAACCCATTTCCTCTCATTACTCAAATAAAATGAGTTTCGTATCCATATCCTATATAGTGTATTATTTATGATGCTTATAATGTATTTGACTGTAATTTATACCATAGATAACATAACTTTTAAATAAATGACATCAACTATATATTAAAATGTATTTATACATCATTATACATATTCCTTATGACACATTCATTATTAAGAATAATGTAATATTTTTCTATGAATCACCCCCTACATAGTAAATGCCATTACCAGGTAATTCTGGTGGTTAGCAATATATTCTCTTAAGCTGGTTTTATTTTAAAGATATATCCTTAAAACCTCGTATTGTTTATTCAACAGTTTTAAAACATTTTTTCACTTTCATAATTGTCAAAAATGACTTTGTAGAGTACACTTTACATGGAATTTAGTTTACAATAGTGAATCAGACATAAAAAGAACAAACACATGAGATATGCTAATCAGTACAAATAAAAAACTGTCTTCTTGCTAGATAAAAATTTCCTCCAATAAAAACAAAATTTTCAAACCATAAGGAGAATTGAATGAAACTTCTTATTTCACTTCTTCAGTTCATTGACGTGAAGGTACATGGAATACATATGTCACTTTCTTAATAATCAAAAAAATTTATTTTTTTAAGGGATTTCCATTCTATATAATTTTGTATGCCACTCAAATGTGGCCCACTCTTTCTCTTAATTTAGCACTTTTGCTGAAAACACTTTTTTACACTGTCTACAAATTATCTATAACAAATTATGGTTACAATAGCTATCTTACATAATATTGAGCAAGATACCTCTACCTAGTAAGTGCATCCATACACATACATAGCTCATAAAAAATAGAGTATTCCTTATAAAATTTTTAACACCTTTATAGTTCATAAATGTCATCAAATATTTTGTATGTGAAACACCATTATAAAATTCTTTAAAAAAATATATAATAGAACTTAAAACTACAATAGTCTGTATCTTCCCATGAAATCTCTAATAGAGATTAAAATGTTAAAATATAAAAATGATTAGTAAATTAATTTTATACCTATTTTAAATTTGGATTGATATAAAGTGCAAGTTACATCTGGCAATGATTTTATTCACTGGTATCTATCTATCTATCTAAATTTTATCTATCAAGTGATATACTGAACAAGCATGCTATCAGTCAACTTACATCTTTATTAAACTGTTATAATCCTCAACTGCTTAACTAGACCCATCTTTTTTTTTTTTTAATCGATATCGTAATAGGCCAACTTAACTAATTCTTATTTTTCAATGTTTATATCGTAACATAGTTTCCTCCTACCTAGGATAGTGTCTCCTGCTAGGATGTATCTAAGCTTACAGCTTGTAGTGTAAGACTTTAATTATTTATGACCTTCGATGCCAAAAGTAGACGCCTCATTTTCGTTGTATCTCATGTACAGTATTAGCGATCGTGATTTTATGTTCTGAAATGCTAATGCCATATTTGGGTGCAACATTGATTTACGAAATCTATACTTTTAAATAATATATACTTAACTTAATAACTGTGGCTTCATCTGTGTCGACTTAAGTATTAGAATGCCCTTTCAAATCACTTATGCTTTTCAATGGAAAAGGGGGAAAATTTTATCATATATGTTAGCCCAGTATACAAGATTCAATTATTAGTATATCATCGATATTGCGCCAGCAGACGTTCCTACAGACTTTCACATTTATAATATTAGTTTGGATTTCTATATTCCATTGAACTAGCATTCTAGTTCAATAGCTACCTTCTAAATTTTTTGTGTCTATTGTGTCCGTGGCGCGTCTCATATTCAGTTAATAAGACACACTATACCAGTATCGAACTCAGGTAGTATTTTAGGAGGAAAAAAAAGTGTCAGACGCTGCGCGGGCGCAGGTATAACGCCAACCTTCGGGTTCAACGGCCCGTCCTAAATATAGTGGCAGGCGGATGTGTTCACCGACGGACCGGACCGAGTCGGTGTGACGAGCCCTCGCGCCTTATCTCGGATGACGTCTTTACTTACCCATTTTTTTTTGGACGTAACGAACAAAAGGTCACATTTCAAAATAACTATAAAATATATTTTTTAAACCGCATTTTCATTGCACAAAATTGAAGGTAGCTCATCAAAATTAAAAGAAACTTTTATATATCTTTATTAAGTCATCAGCACTCTTATTATCCTCTTTTTTCACAAATGCTACTTTCGAGAACGTTATTTTGTGAATTTGTATTCACCGTGCTGCTAAATACATGTTTAGGAATGATCAAGTTATAGATAACAGCCCTTTCGGACACTTGTTCACTATTCAAAACGCGAAGCATGTGTTAGAAGCACTTTCGAATTGTTCCTACTAGTATTTGTTGTTTGTTGTGAAATCTGAAATTAACCCTTGGATTTTAATTCATCGTTCTGTAAACTTTCTATGTGTTCATCTATAATGGTGAAGTTGAATAGACGGCCAAATAGTCATTCGATTAAAAGTAAATTATAGTTGTTTATTTTCGATTGTAGAGTTAACACTTGCGTTACAAAATCGATAATATTGTTATTTTGCTATAACAATATTATCTGTTATATGTTATTCTGCAATAAAATTCAAAATATATGTAATGTTAAATGTAGAGTTTACATTTACTACTCTACGTTTACATTCCCAATCATAATTGCCTTCGTAAAATGGATACCTGCAAAGTAACGCCTAATTCTATGAACCTTGCTCAATTCATGGAACGTTACAAGTAGTGTCCATGTCAGAGCGTGATATATATAAAATTCTCATTGGGCTCGTCCTTACTAATAAACACATTTGAACGCCGCTTTTGATTTATTTACAGTTTTAATTTTAACGTTTTATAAATTTCTCCAATATCTTAATTAGCAATTTTTCAGTCTTATTAGCAATTTTCTAGTAATTATAAAATTCTTCAAGATTGTCATAAAGTCAAACGCGTGTCCTACCATCCATCGAAGTAGGGGTGCAGAAATGAACACTGAATCTGCATATTTAGCATCATTAACATGTTAAGATAAGTACCTGGACTTATAATGTCAACCTCTGGGTGCAATGGCCCGACCTAAATATAGCTGCAGGCGGAAATGTTCGTTGACAGACCGGACTGAGCAGTGGTGATGAGTCCTTGTCCCTTTTAGAAATAACTCAGGTTCTGATAATAATTATACGTACTAGCGATTTAACATACCAGTAAGATCGTGTGTGAAAATCGCTAAAGAGGCACACACACAAAAATACACGAAACCATAGACTATCTATGGATTCGTGTATTTTTGTGTTTAATTATACCGTTATTTACCATAAAGATATTTAGCACAAATTAAAAAGGTAAGTATAATTCAAACTAACAGCATTATAATATTCCACTGCTGGTCAAAGGAATTGTCTTTCCCAGACAATGGGTTCTTGAAACAAATGTACGACAGTCAATATAGCCACATTGGTACCAAAAAGTGTACCAAATGACGAAAATTATATATACCCATGGTGATATTCTAAATGCCAACGTCTTGTCTGTTTGTTAAGCTTTCACGGCTAATCCACTGGACTAATATTAATGTATTTTTGCAATACTAAAACTTATACTTTGGGGTCACATGTAGGATAAAAAAAATTCTGCCTTTCTTTCGGTGACAAGGCAAAAATATATTTTAGAATAAACAAGTCGGTGAATCCTATGTCACGATTTAGTGCTCGTTGGGCCATGACGATAGATATAAGTTTAGTTACCAAGCAGAAAGAGAGCAACTGTCAAGTTTCTTGGTATAAAAACCCTTACCATAGGAATGGTAGCTTCATTTTAACGTTTGAACAGTAGCCGATTCAAAATTGCTTGTAAAATGTATTTGATAGAGTATTTTAAATTTGAATAAATCTAAATGCCAAACGGAAGTTAATTAGCAATTCGTAGGGGAATGCCCAACTGTGTGCGGGCTGGCCATTAGAACACTTACCACCTGGTTGCGGCGTACCAGGTGGTATTACCGTAGTATTGAACTTGCATTCATTGGTTGACGACCTTTATAATTAATGAATTTTTAACTGACTGGAAATAATTGGCATTTATAAAGATTTAGTAACCAATCAAGTATCAGTATCGTTTTGTCCTGTATGAAAATTGTTATCAATTTCTAAAAAAAGTCGAGTCAGCCGAGAGGTTTTATCAGTAACGTTGTTGTTGGATATTATTTATATACTTTATTAAATACATACCTAGTTTATGAAAAAAAAAATTTTTCGTATGAAAGCTGGATGACGTTTGAGACCAAAGTTTATATGTCCCTACCAAAGTATTGGGTTTCAATTTTACAGAAAATGTGTTAGAAATAAGTTCAAGTTCTCAAATACACCTTTAATTAACTGAATACATTACCGATATTAAAAAATATATCGATATTAACGTTCGTGGTACTAATTTGCTTCTACACTAATGATAACTAGCAGAAACTTGTGTTAGCTAAGTCAATTTATCTACAATTTACTGCGCCATCTAGTCACGCCCTAGTAACATAGCGTGGTCTGTAAAGATATTGGTTACATCGAGTAAGATGATCTCAATGGCAGTACAATAAATGCAAGTAAAATTACATTTATTTTATATAAATTCCGTCGAACGAGCATCGAGCCCTTAAATGGTGAATTGAAAATTTGGTAGCATGAATGTACGAAACAGACGAAAAACGAAATCGTTTCTAGTTTATTTTTTAAAAATAGTTATTTCATATGCATAACGTGATAAATATGAGAAATATCTAAATTTTATGTAAAATGTGTGTACGTTTAGTGACAAATTTTAAAAATTTAGGTACATATCTTTTTTGTCATTCATATCTTTTTAAGCGATGGAAGTCCGTCGATAGATGATTTTTTTGAGAATGTTAGTGGACAATGTTTAACGACAACATATTCTGCTGATGCTACTAAGTTTGAGATAGCAGGAGAATGAGAATTTGATTTGATATTATTTATCTTTTTATTAGGTCTGAGTAGTTAGCACTTAGTTACCAGGTTTATATAGTGTCATAGTTCATTTCTATGCATTAGTGACTGAGGATTCTTTAGTGGTACTCATTGACCAGATAGATGTTTTAGTCTACATAATTCATCAATGGTAACAAATGCTGTTTTTATTTATGTATCTAAAGTAAAAAAAAGTAACGGCTTGTTACTATGCCCACTGCTGGGCTAAGGCCTCCTCTCTCCGTTTTTGGAGAGAAGGATTAGAGCTAAGACCTACCACGCTGCTCCAATGCGGGTTGGTAGGCTACACATATCCCTAGAATTCTCTAGAGATTATGCAGGTGTCCTCACGATGTTTTCCTTCACCGAAAAGCGTGTGATAAATTGCAATTATCAATTAGACACAGTTTTAATAGAAAAACTCATTGGTGCCTGCCCGGGGTTTGAACCTATGTCGTCTCTAGAGAGTAGCACGGTCTCACCGCTAGGCTATCACAGCTACAAGCTTTGTATCTAAGCAGTGAAAAATTTTTGACGACGGTGTATAAATGGATCTTCATTTTGTACCTAGAATATGTTTGCTCTAATTCTAACGATTACCAATTAAGTTGAATAATGAAAAATCGATTTGAGCGGCGTGCACTGTAGCCTTCAAGGGCACTATAATTAAAAAGTGCTGTTAAATCAGCCGCCCTTTTGCATTTTGTAATTGCATCATTAATGTTTATGACTTTCGTGTTCGATTGTGGGTAGTGTAAGCGGTATGTCACGAGCACTGGTGTAGTGAATTTTACGTTAGCAAACTATATGTATTCTGCTTTTGTTTTACCTAAGATAATGTGGTTTGATGTTAGATACATCACAACCTAATGGACACGAAAACCCAAAGCAGATGAAATAAATACCATTACTTATAGTCATTTAATTATAAAAGTTGCCCCGCTAGTATAGGAAACGTTCGCCCGCAGATAATATAAAAATAGTTGCTTTCAGAACAGGAATGGTTGAGAAGTTGGGTAATAAATGACCATCGAATTATCAACGATTCTAATACCTTTTCGTAACGACCAGAAACTCTTGAAATACTTAATAGTCCCACTTTACAAGAACACCTATAGATAGTAGTATTTGTATTGGGTGAGGGAGAAATAAAATTACGGTCATTTTTCTAATCCCAAAAGGACACTGCAGCTTTCACCGAAAACAGTGAGGGGCATGTAGACAAATTTTCGACTCGCTTACAAGTCTCATCATTAAAACTAATAACTAAGAAAAAACACCTTACATTAGCAAACCAAAGCATATATTAGAATTATTCGTTATGATGATAGTCTACATCACGACTTGTGACAATATTAAACGCCGTGCCTTTAAATTGCCAAACCGACGCATTTGCGTACATCTGCCATCGAGACCACGAAGAATTCGGCTCAAAATCCAAAACGCCTATGAAAACAATCGAAAATCCTTAGTGCCACGCTCAAAACACGACCCTATTATAAGCAATTTTAAGTAGAAATTTACACATCACATATTTACACTGCAATATGACAAAAAAACACGAAGAAAGCTCAGCAAAAACCAGACCTCTTGCTGTGTGCGATACGTTCCAGATATAAGCGACCAAACTGCATTTTAATACTTAACCCGTTGTAGCATTAAGATAGATTTTCACTTGGTTTTGTGAAAAATTTCTTACCATGTCCTCTCGCTCGCTCAGTAGTTCAACTGGTATATTCATATATACTATATTTAGTCACTGCCCTTATTTCTATAGATTTTGAACTTAAATTAGCTGCTGCAATGGTAAAACATTTTTTTATTATCAAAGCGTTATCGAGGTCTTGTCTCCTAGTACATCTTCTACTAATCTTTACGTAAAAACTCCAGTGTCACGACGAAAGCAGTTTATTCTGGAATTAAATATATTAATGTTACGGTTTTTATTATGTAGGGAGTTATATTGACGACAAATGCGATGGAGACATGAGTAATATGCAACATTAGTGCGACAACGGTTAGTTTTAAATAAGTTATAAGAGCAGTTTGAACGTTTAGGACAATAAATATATGCAAGTGTTATATCATATCATATGCAAGTGTTATTTTAATGTAGTAGGTTCTAAATTTTTTACACGATTTTTGCGATTTTCGTAGAATGGTTCTACATGTCCTCTGCGAGTCTTAAATACCCTTTTAAAGTGTCACTGTGGTGATGTAGTGGGTTCTTAATATCCGATGCGACAGTTCCGGTCACGCATATATCAAAAGTGAAATAACGTTCCTAAGGCCCTAAATTGATTCATGTGGGTACTTCTGGCCGTAGTTGGTGCGCAAATCAACCTCCCTTGTATGATTCGGATTTTACCAAATAATTATTAAACCTTACCCAAAAATGATATCTGAAACATCTTGTAAAATTCGGATGATGAAATAGCGGAGTTAAAAAAAATGAAAATAGTATCAGAATTGTATTTTTTTTTTAAAAGAACATCTATTCTCACAGTGAATTGGCACAGGTTCATGAATAAAATACGTACGATACGTACTTTTTTGTGTCTGATGATATTCAAAAACTGGATCATAATAATATATTAGGTCCTTACATATGAAATTGGCGTTTTTCGTACTAGCCACTTTGATCTCAAATATTACCTTTATGGTTAGGAATTCCAAATTCAAATTCATACAGTTATTTACTCATGCATTTGTGTTTCAAACCCCCTAATTCATTTGTTTTTTCTTCTTTTGTTTTTTTCTTTGTGTCACTCTGTTTACAAAATTGAAAACATGAAATATCGCGTTATTTACGAGTATGAGTTCCACCGTGGCACCAGTGCTGCAGAAACGGCTCGAAGGATTAATGATGTGTATGGTGACGGTATCGCAAAAGAAAACACAGTGCGTTTTTGGTTCCAACGTTTTCGTTCTGGAAATTTCGACCTGCAGAACAAGCCTCGTGGACGGCCGGAGACCAAAGTTGATAATGAAGAATTGAAGGCTATTGTGGAAGCGGATCCATCGCAAACCACGTCCGAGTTAGCTGCAGGCTCCGGTGTTAGTGATAAAACTATTCTAATCCACTTGAAGCAAATTGGGAAGGTGAAAAAGCTTGAAAGGTGGGTACCTCATGAATTGAGTGAAGCAAACCGACAAACGCGCGTCGACTGCTGCGTTACGTTACTCAACCGGCACAATAATGAAGGAATTTTAAATCGAATCATTACCTGTGATGAAAAGTGGATCCTCTACGATAATCGGAAGCGCTCATCGCAATGGCTGAGCCCAGGCGAACCAGCCAAATCCTGCCCTAAGCGAAAATTGACTAAAAAAAGTTGCTTGTAAGTGTTTGGTGGACTAGTGCCGGTGTTGTTCACTACAGCTTTCTTAAATCTGGCCAGACGATTACGGCAGATATCTATTGTCAGCAACTGCAAACCATGATGGAAAAGCTAGCTGCTAAACAACCGAGCCTGGTCAATCGCTCTAGGCCACTGCTGCTTCAGGACAACGCTAGACCACACACTGCACAACAGACGGCTACCAAATTAGAGGAGCTTCACTTAGAATGTCTTAGACATCCAGCGTACTCTCCGGACCTTGCTCCAACAGATTACCATTTTTTTCGCAATTTGGATAACTACTTGCAAGGAAAAAAATTCAACTCCGATGGGGCAGTCCAAACCGCCTTCAAAGATTTTATTGATTCCCGCCCGAATGGTTTTTTTAGTAAGGGGATCAGTAAACTACCTATGAGATGGCAAAAGTGCATACATAGCAATGGTACATACTTTGATTAATTAAATATATTTCATTAAAAAAAAAACGACTTTATTTTCCTCCCATAGAAAACGCCAATTTCATATGTAAGGACCTAATACTCACTCAAATAGTTAACCGAAAGTTAAAATATTGCAATCCATTATTAAAAAAACAACTGTTTATCTAGTCTTCAGTAGGCTAATATCACTACAGTATCATCGCCCGGTGATGCTGTAGATTAGAAGATGAGCGGACGTGGAAGCATAATGTATATTGACTTATAGTAGGGCATAAGAGTTCTACTAAAAATGTACTGCTTTCAGTGTGCTTATATTGAGCGGTGGCTAAATTTTTTAAATCTACTTTATCGACTAGCGTTTAAAGTGAGGAACTGTGGTGAAGAGTTCGATATTCTGATAAACATAATGTTCTAAATATATAATTATCCCGCCGTATAATTTAATTGAATATGCAATAGTCAATGTTTTTGAGTTATTAATTTGTTGGTCCTTTAAGCTTACTGCTGCGCCGAATAGATCATTCGTCTTACGCACTCTCAGCTTGTCTCCTACCAATACAAAAATGTCCAGCACAGTGTGACGCGCTTTCTAACTTTCCCTGTTTTTGCAGTGGTTTGTTTTGCATGAGCACATTGGATTCATCTTTTTTTTAAATTTAATGCCAAGGAAAGTTGCCGGCTTCCTTTAAAATAACCAATGCATGCCTAAATTATGGCTAATTTATTAAGTTATGTCTAAGATATATTTAATTTTTGAACTATTTAATTTTTGACATATATTTAATTTTTTAATGAAAATGTACCATATTTCTTTTATTTATTTATATTTAATTTATAAGTGTAGAGTAAAGAGTAGTAATTACATAATTTGAATTTAAGTAATCAAGAGTTAAGCAAATTTTATATGCTTGAACGTTCTTTTTAAATCTAAAGATCTAACCAGTCGTATCTACTTACAGTAAGTCGAAACGTAATTAGTAGAAATGTAGATTTAGACAAAGATTTGCCAAAGAATCACACTTCTTTGACAAGTACCCATGTTTTTAGTTTTCTTGGCGAACAAATGCAGTGATTTCATAATAATAATGATATTCATTTATTTGCCAGAATATGAGTAATATACAGAGATGTCATAGTTAAGCTGCTTAGAAGAAATGATGACCCACATTTTTTTTACATGATAATTTTCCTTATAAATTTGGTGAGTGTTAGAGAACAATAATTTCTCAAATGACAGACAGTTATATTATCTTACTTAACGTATTCCCAGTCAGCGTTGTGCCATTTGACATTAGCTATGACCTGTGGGTTTGAGCTCCCTTTTTTGCCATTCAAATATTTCTGGATTTTACCGTCCATTGAGTCTTTAAAGTGCTGTTATATCCCTGACAAAGTTCTTTTGATCATTTAAGTTTCCAGTTTTATTTATGTTTTAGGAGGCCTAATGTCTGGTTTCTAAGCCTGGCGGCGTAATAAAAGTCTTAGGACTAACAGAAAATTGAACAGTTCGACAAAAAAGTATCTTTTGTTCGGGAATCAATAAAGATACTCGTTTGATCTGACTAGTGGTGATTCTACTGAGCATGCTTGCAACTCTTTGTATTGCTAAGATAGTGGAAGGAATTTCACATAGTTACTTTTATCTAAAAGTAATTCAACGCTGACGAGGTGGTAAGAGGCAAAGCTAATGGTATGAGGCTTGTTTGAAATTTTTATAAATACACGGCATTAAAGTAAAAATCTTTGCAAATGTTTCCAATCCTGTCCAATTCCTAAGTTTCATTACATAGTAATATAAAAAATAATGTGACTAACGAGCCATATATGTAAATTCTATCGTGAACGTCTTTTTTGATGTGACATCCCTGAGTGATGACGTCATCCAGTAATTAGTATATTGAGATAATTACATCGCGGAAGTCTAGCAAGGTTAGTTCGGACCAACATAATCGTTTGTTTAAGGCGACACAAAAAAAGGTTTCAAAAACTGTAGCTATTGTTTTCAAAAAAATTTGTTCAATAAAATCGACTACCGTGACGTAATTTTTTGATGTACAAGGCGCAAAATCCGTATACACTCATTTACGATTTTTTTACATAGTATGTAGCTGCTTTTCTGTCTGTTTGCGATGAAAATAATAGATACTGAACGGGTTCTCATGCAACTTTTTTTAATGGACAGAGTGATACATATTAAAGGTTTAAGTGTTTAATTTGGTAACGTGTGTAAATTGATTGAAATATGGCGATAAGTGTTAAAAAGGTTGATATAGATCAAACCGCCTTGACAAGAAAATAATGTGACGTAAGATTATACCTTCTCTATATGTTTACAGAAAAGTCCGCGATGGCATATACTTGTATCTTTAAAATATACTATAACTATTCAAACTTCTAAGGGACACGTACAATGCGTTAATTGATAAAACGGCTATTACGGATACAGTATTCTTTTTCTGTCAACTCAAACGAAATACATTATGAACCTTAAGTTAAGACATGTAATGCTTAATATGATTCCGTTCGAGGTTCTTGCGATTATCGAAAAATGAAAACTAATTTAAACTAATTGCGCGAAAAATTTGTAAATGGCGGACCTCGCTAAGGGCATGATATGTTCTATAGCCTGTGCAAAACTACATTTGATGGGTTAGTTACAATATAAAAAAAGGTAAAGGCAAACTTGGTCCATTGTATCAAAGAGATTGCTTCTTGCGGTTATTTTCCGATTGCGTCCCTCAACGCGACACAAATGTCTGTAACACGGTTAGCACAGACAATGGTCGGCCTTGTAACACTTGCAACCTATCCGTACAACATTACCGGGCCGAGCGTATTTAACATGACAGCATTACCATCCATTGACGTCGAACGCAGGACGTAGGATGTCCTGAAGGTGAGGGTTATATGCAATACCCTTGATGGGCAACTTAGTAATCAAACTGTTCGTTCTATTATACCAATAACACTGCAGTCGTCTGTTACTCCACTCGTATTTAACTCAGTTATGAGTGATTATGACATCACGCCGTCGCTAGTATTTTTAGTTCTAATGTAAAACCTCATCAGACTTGCAGTTGAAGAAACTTACTGGGACTAGATCTTCCGAAAACCCATTTATAAATTTGAAATTTATAAGGAACAAAATCGTATAAATCCGCACAAATAGAGTTCTCCATAATTTGCTTCTGCGCACAAATTTTTATTCTGAGAAGGCTTATAATTTTTCGAGTTGAAAACGCGTGACCGGGTTAGGTAAATTCCCTAGCACTGACATTTCCCTGAAATTAAAGGTCTCAGCTTATTTTCTGTAGGTCGACAATCAACTTTAATTGTAATGCTGGGTCTGTAATCACAGCCGATTCTGTTACAAGGTTGGATAGCGGGTCACGGTGAGAAGAGATTTACCAAGTACTTATGATAATCGCAATTTTCTTCAAGATTCTCTTAGCACAAAGATAATCTACATGACAGAAACGAAAGAAAATGTGTCTGAGGAAAGAGGATTACTGTTAACAATTAAGGTTAATAAGAACAAATAGAACCACACACAAATATAGTTAAATGACCGCAGTATACTATCTTATTACTGCAAAAAATGCTTGTTTTTAGGTATTATTTTATGCAATTTTCGCCGTGTGGTATTCGGCTGAGTAGAATAGACCGGGTGGTCTATTTCTTTTTTTTTTAATCCGCGGTATGGTATCCGGCTGAGTAGAATAGACCGCCCTTATTTCTTACCGAGGTGTCGTAAAAGGCGACTAAGGTAAGTTGACGTCAGGCAGGTAGCCGGTTGTAAAATACATAGTCAAATCATGTGACATGTTGTGCCGACCTCACTTATAGTGGGATAACGGCTGAATGATTGCTATTTACGTATAGAGTACGTCGCAGGCAGATAAGTTAGCAGTTTAAATGATAGACAAGGCCCAATTTCCTCTTCATTCGCTATAATGGATAAAGGTTAGCACCGCAATGGCTTCCGAATGAGGATGATTTCGGAAAATGTGATAGATTCAAAAGAATAGGGTAAACCTTATCAATATTTATCAAAAGGATACGGAAAAGACAATTTAAAATTATTTATCGACTTGCAAATTAAATACTTGGCCACATCGTTGTAGGATAACTGAGAAGGCCAGATTAATAATCACAATGTTGATATTACCTCGGAAATGTTTCGCAAGCTTCACGTTGAAGTTGCGGAAGCAGGTTTATCTTATACGCCCAATCACGGCTAAGGCGGTTTCTTACTACATTTTTTTTAAACTGTTGGAGTTGTTGTTAACCTTCCTAGATGGCAGCACCAGTTCATTATATCGCGCTAATGTTTGTCTATTGCAATTATCATAAGGATGGGCTTACCACAACAGTGGTGGGTTGATAATAGAAGGTTGTGTAGTTCTCAATTGTCAATTTAGTACATCTTGGTCAATCGTATTTCTGATTAGATGTCAGTTCACTCGACATTAGTGTCGACTGTCGAGAACTTAGTTCAAATTCAGTTCTTACAAAATGGTCCTATCGAGTCCGGATTTTAAGTAATAAATCCTGTTCAGTAAAAGATTCCGTGAGATTAATAATTTAAGTTAAAGTTATAAAATGTCCAGTTTATACCTATTGCAAGAAAACACCTTAGAGGCTATATCTAAGGTCGCTACAAACTTTGAAAAAACTTCTAAGTCGAGATGGAGGAAGTCATATCTCCAAATTAAATTGCAAACTTTAGATCACTACTGGGAATCATTCCGTAAAACACATTTAGAGATTCTGAAATCTATTAAAAAGGAACAAAAGAAAACAGATAATTATTTCACAGAGGATTTATTTTCTAAATGCGAAGAAGAATATGCAATTACAAAAGGAATTATGCTAGATGCAATGGAGTCTTTGGATTTAACACGTAAAGAAGCGTATGTGGAGGAAAAAATAGCACGAAGTGTGAAACTGCCAAAAGTGAATTTACCACTTTTTAGTGGGAACTATGAGGATTGGAGTAGTTTTAAGGATTTGTTTACATCTCTTATTCATATGAATAAGTCTTTAGGCAAAGTACATAAGTTATATTACTTGAAGGGCAGCGTTACTGGGGACGCAGAGCAGTTATTAAAGAATATTCAGATCACTGAGGATAATTATGAGCTAGCGTGGAATACGTTGATGCAGAGATACGATAACAAACGTATTATAATTAATAACATTTTGAATAGGTTGGTTGAACAGAATTGTTTGCAGAATGAAAACAAGATTGGTATTAGAAATTTATTGGATACTACTAGGGAGTGTCTTAATAGACTACAAATTTATAGTATTGATACAGTTAATTGGGATCCGTTAGTCATACATATTATAGTCAACAAATTAGACGTCATTTCTCGCGAACATTGGGAACAAAATGTGAGTTCCATGCCACCCGATACTTTGCCTCACTTAGAGAATTTACTAACCTTTTTAGAAAAAAGATATAGAATTTTAGAAATGATGGAAATGAATAAATCGTCCAGTAATATTAGTTCTGACAAAATAAGCACAAATTGTTTTTATACTTTATCCAAATGCAGAAATCCATCTATTACTTGTACGTACTGCAGTCAGCAGCATTTTATTTATAAATGTAAAAATTTTGCTAAACTAAAACTAGATGAACGGTTACAGTTTGTGCAAAACCATCACTTGTGCTATAATTGTTTATGGCCGGGACATAAAGTAAAGGCTTGTCGTCATAACACAGTATGTCGTAGGTGTGGTCTAAAACATCATTCGCTTCTGCATGGATTGAAACGAGAAGTACACAATAAGGAAGTCACTGAGGAGATAGATCATCAAGATTTTGTAGTTACGGACAGGCAATCAAATGAGTGGACAGATAAACAAAGTATATTGTTACCAACCGCTTTAGTTAAGCTTCATACAGAAGATGGAGTACAAATGTTACGAGCCTTGATAGATCCAGGTTCTCAAGAATCTTTTATTACTGAAGATGCCGTTAACAAGCTGAATCTGCCGTGTTATGGGGTTTCTGGTAAGGTAACTGGAATAGGAAAAATTGATAGTCCAATCGAGCACGCGGCGGAGATCGTTATTAGTTCAAGAACTAATAACAGTTTTCAGTTAAAAGTCACGACCTATGTGGTAAAGAATATAACAGAATTTAGTCCCATTCCTCTGAATCATAAGAAGGGTCGATTCACTCATTTTGATAATCTTGATCTGGCGGATCCAGATTACGATAGATCCGGCCAGATTGATCTCTTATTTGGTGTTAATGTTTACAGTAAGGTTACGTTGCCAGGATTCGTTAAAGGGATTTCAGGAAGCCCGATCGGCCAACAATCTCATTTAGGTTGGATTTTATCAGGATGTGTTCCCTCGCAAGCTAAAGCATGTTGATGATTTAAGTTCTTAACGTTGGTATTCAAATTATTTTAAATAAAACTTCTAGGACTTAATGTCCTAGGCGGCGGAGTGTTGTTGGAGTTGTTGTTAACCTTCCTAGATGGCAGCACCAGTTCATTATATCGCGCTAATGTTTGTCTATTGCAATTATCATAAGGATGGGCTTACCACAACAGTGGTGGGTTGATAATAGAAGGTTGTGTAGTTCTCAATTGTCAATTTAGTACATCTTGGTCAATCGTATTTCTGATTAGATGTCAGTTCACTCGACATTAGTGTCGACTGTCGAGAACTTAGTTCAAATTCAGTTCTTACATAAACGTACGCCTTACTTTGCGGAATTCCATAATCCATTAAAATATTGGTGTGATACAACGGTATTTTTATGCAATTAAATATAATCTATCATATGTTAAATATAAAGTTAACTACGCAGTATCTATCGCGCCTTTTTTCTTCTTGAGGAGGATAGCAGTTTAGTCACACCACGCTGTTAGTATGTGGAATGGCAGGTTATATTAGCAATTATCTAGGGATATGCAGGTTACGTCACTATATTTATCTTCACCGTTATGCGCGTCATGAATTTTAAATATAAATAAGCACTGGTTTTGTCTGAAAAAATTCTAAGCCTTCCCGTGGGTTGAATTTCCATACCCTTATATATTGTAACGCATTCTCATCATTCGAAATTGACGGGTTTACAAACTGTACAAGATTTCGTTAAAATCCTCTTTAAAAGCATCCTAAGAAGATTATATATGAGTTTCCAATCATTTGTTATATTAATTTTAATCGTTGGTTATATAAAATAATTATATTAATAGATTTTGGTACGTAACATTCACAAATCTTACATTATAAAATAGAACGGCTACTATGTGCTCTACATTATAGCACAAAATTAAATTTTCTTTTACCGTGAATGATGGCAAATTAGTTTTACTATTTGGTTTTTAACACAAATTTTTGACTTGAGACTATTAAATGTCGCGCTAAAATGTTCTTCTTCATCTTTTCTAGATCGCCCACATTCTTTTTTTAAAGAACGTAGGTTATAGGTAACATTAATATGTTATTTTGTATGTGGGTGATTTTATTGTTCTTAGAGCGATTCAAGGTAAGCCAATAATTGTAAAAATGTTACTATATCGCTTAAAGACTACGTACGATATGGCACCTTCTAATCTAGGGTCGGGAACGCCTGTCGGTACAGGGCGGGTGGTCAGCTCCAATTCAGGACTATTCCACCCATTTCCCCTCATGTTGGGACAAGGGTCTCACTGTTATCCCGACAGTGTCACCTGCTCTAACCTACCTGTTGTTCTTACAAACCTTATAATATCGCTGAAGGGGATATTTGTTAGGTCTTCTTCTTCAATTTCATCCTTACCTAGTATCTCCCATCTTACCAGCGAGTACATGGGGCACTCAGCCATAAGGTGAAGACTCGTTTCTTCTTCTCCACACTCTGGGCACGCTGCGTCTTCTTTTATTCTCATGATTGACAGATGTCTGTTCAACAGACAGTGCCCCGTAGTAATGCCTGTTATGATTGCCATATTTTCCCTGCTGTGAGACATTAGCTGTTTTGTTTTCTTAATGTCGAAAGATTTGAGAAACAGCTTTGCTGGTCGAAACGTTGTGTTTCTCCATCTTTTGCTTGATTCTATTTCTATTTTTTTATCTATAACGCGCTTTATTATCGTGTTTCCAATTGGGAGGAAAGGTTCTGGGCCAATAAATGTTTGACTCGCTCCTTTTCTTGCCAATTCGTCGGTTTTTTCATTCTCTGCATGCCTATGATGTCCTGGGACCCATGCAATCGTTACTTCTCCAATTTCAGCTAGTCCGTTTAGTACTTGTTTGCATTCCTTCACGATAGCTGAAGTTGTTTCTATACGGTCAAGTGCTTTTAATGCGGTATATATATATATCGCTATATATATATATATATATATATATATATATATATATATATATATATGGTACCTTAATTATATCTTTATCCAAAAGATATCAAGAGAGTAAGAAACAAGTGTAACAGTAGCTCGGAAAGAAAGGGGCACGGGGTCATCGAAAAGATAACACAAGAACGCAATTTACATTTTGATACCTTTTTACTTTGTTTGTATTGCTATTTGTAGTAAGCTTGTCTCTAAATCACGTGTGGAAATGCTCTGAGCAAGTTCATTTATACAAGATAAGTTCATGAAATTAGAAGAGCAATTCAAGAACTCCTAAATTTACGAACTATCATATACTAAACTCACGAATTCTCTACAAATCCATGTCATTCGTGTCATCTTCAATCGAATATATTATATGTATGTGTGTCTTAAGAGAATTAGTTACTTATTTTCATTCAGCCAGCCTTTGGTCAGCCTTTTCGTATTCATAGCCTTTAGTTACCAGAAGTTTCTCTGTTTCCCAATAAATCTACGATAGAAACAACGAAGGCAATGGATCATAAAACTCTCCTCCATTTTCGGTATTCACTAAAAAAGGTGCATTCAAAAGCTAATTATTCAAATAAACACTTTTTTCTTAAATAGATGCGTGTATATTACTTAAATAAAAAATGAATTCATATACTCATGTACACAAAGCGATAACGTCGCGAAACGTTTTATTATTAAATATAACAGTCTTAAATCTTCTCGGGCTAAACTACCCGACTGATGATCTCTATACGGCAGATTTGTGTGTATATAGGCCGTAGGAAAGAATGAATATTGCATAACACTTAATTTGACTTAAACGAAGTCGCGGTTACGACTTGTTTAACAATAGTTTTGTTATGACCACAGCCTTTAAACTCCGGAAGAAGATTATCTTCATATACCAATACGTCACAGTACCTTTTTATTGACTGCGCGTGCGAAACTTCCCGCTACGCGGCACGGTCGTCATTCAAAGTCGCGATGAATATTTCCTGTAGCAGGTTATTTCCCTGTTAATTGGGCATTTCGAGTGACATTATCAACTCGTCGCACGAGGCGATGTAATATTCCTTGTTGATTTGTTTTATTGTTTTATAGTAATCGGTCTTGTCGTCATAAAATTACCAAATAAGCTATACTTGTAATTTTTTTAATTCCTTCACGTAAAATGATTTTAGATTTACATAAATCTATGTAAAAATGTTTTGCATTATGAAACTGTATTTATTCCATTTAATCTATTAGAACTGTTTCAAATTTCGATCTACAATATGATACTATAATGGTCCTGATCGCCAGCCAATATACAGAAAAGTAGGTATAATTTAAAATGTAACTGTGTGAATCGCTAGCAGCGGCTTATTAATAACTATGAATATAATGATGTAACTGAAATATATAAAATCTATTGCAAGAATTGGTAGTCCTCATATTGCGCCTCAATTTTTTTTACACCATTGAGGCACTACTAGAACTGTAATAAAGAGACAACTTGCAGATCTTCAACACAAGATTCTATGTGAAAAAAGGCTGTTAAAAACTAAAATGAACTTTCGAAAATTTTGCAACAAAGGTCCACATTTCATATCCCGATTTCTTTGTGACCGCAACGATAAAGACAATTTTTAAAAATATTTCAAAAGGAAGGTAAATATTTTCGTTTGTATAAAGGACAACAAGGTCTTTCAAGATAAATTAAAAAAAATGAATTTAAACTATCCTTTGTGGTATTCATCTGATAAAGTAAGACGTCAATATAGCCGGTCTCTAAACATTAATTACATTTTAAACTATAATTTCTTAACCAGTGAAAGCTATATGTGTATAAAATGTGAACTCCAAGTCACTGTTCGTAGGAAAACCATCTCACGAACTAAATAGAGCTCACTAAACTTAATGTTGCAACAAGCAAGCGGCACGGTCAAGGGTGTGCAACAGAGGTCAGGATATTTCGCAATTGACCTCCACGGGCTGATTATCTTTAACGCCCTAGCGGTATCACCTGCCCCTCCATTTGATGGACCATTTTTTTTCTTCAAAGAATGAAATTCGATGACCTGAATCGACAGAATTGCTATTAGCCTCCTTCTTTGGTTATGTCGTGCACTTAGTCGGATTTTGGCGACCATTGTGTGCGAGGGTGAAAAGGGGGGAAATGATTCGTGATGTTTTATATAAAACTAGTGATACCCACGATATCGATTTTCACTATAACCTGAGTGAACTCTGAATTTACTTATGTTTTTAGGAAACATAAGTAAGGCTATCAATGTAAAACAGACGTCAAGGAAGCATTATCGAATTGTGTTTTCCTTAGAGATTGGTTTTCGTTCTGTCATGCAATAAACGCTTTTCGATAAATTAATCCTTCATTAATTGCGAAATTACACTGCGCAAGACCGGGACGCTGATTATATAAAAAAATCAACAACTTGTTTCATAACTTGTTCAAAATATTATAATTTCTACGGCAAATTGCCAACAATGTTTGCAAAACATAATGCCAGAGAAGCCACAAAACATTATGTCGCAACGAAGAAACTTAGCTGTCAAGGGTGGCGAGCTTCAACAATACATAATTTCGTAGTAGCTAACGAACGCAAATAGCTTAATGGTGAAATCGCGGAATAGATGGAGAAAGAAAGTTTTTTTAATAATTTTTATTTCTCCGCGGAATCCTTTAGAATTGATTATTTTGTTGACAGCCCTTATACTCGTTGCAGTAATAAACTAATATATATTTTTATTATTTTAACTCAACGAGTGAGATAACGACCATATTTCATATTTCTGTTTCTTGCGTTGGAGAGCCTTACCACACTGAATGATATATACTATATATCGTATTATTATACTATATATGAAATAGTAGTAGTATGTCGCCTATAGCGCAATCTACGGTAGCTTCATATCATTTCATTATTCTCCTAAACATATACCGTTCGATATTTTAACATAAAAATTAACAAATAGAAAAATATGCGAAGTTAGAAAAACTCAGATTTTTAATATTTATATCCGGTTATATATGAAAAAGTATTTTTTTCTAATGTAAACCAAATTTTAAGATAATTTATTAATATTCTCGAGTAATCGCTAATAAGTTATTATAAAATCTATTTAAATTACTGCAATAAATAATGTTGCAAAATATGTTCCTTTAAATTTCTCAAATTTTTTATTTCGCATATACCACTAACTGGTAAAAAAAAATAACGACGAGTATTTATTCAAGTCCTATACATGTTTGATTAGGCAAATTATGAACAAAATCCATAACCTTACATGTTTTCGCTGCCCGCTTGATTTCAAGTGCCTCTAATATGAGCTGATTCGGAGTCTTCATTTTTGATGGTTTCGATCCAACATAAGGATACATGCAATTTCATTTGTACCTCTCTTAAAAGTTTTGATACTTATACATTAACGCTTTTATCGAAAACTGCTTATACGATTTATGCTAATTTGTATCAGACGGTACTTCATGCACTCTGATTATGTTATTTAAAATATCTACGATAACAAACTCCGCACTTAAAAAATATAATTTTTACTTGCGTGCTTTTGCCTTCTGATACTTATACTAACTGTTATTTAATTCTTATTAAAGTTTTAGTAGTATTACAGTATTTTTTACGCATTGCCCCTGAATCTTTGCTTCTTCGAGATGGAAATTCTGCGTCTGAAAGTTAGACAAAACCCTGGGAACAATCACGATTGCCGAGTTGAGTCGGGACAAAGCTTCCCCTTGTTGTAACATCGGTCTACATATCCATCAGACGCTATTGTCTCAAGATGGGCGAGAGGGTGTTAAAAGGAATGGTTCTTGAACGATGCTGAGGTTGTGTTTTACCTTTTTTCGATGAATGTTTCATTGTTAACGTTTCATACGCGCTGAAAGCAACACACCCTAAATAAGAGACAAAATGGATGCAGAGGGTAGTTCTACTAAATAAAGCACTATACAGAAAATCGAGCTAGTTCGGCACGATATGACTGAAATATCTTTATTTGGTTTGAGTTTAACCGTGTGATAAAGCGCAATCTCGGTGTTCTTGTCGTATGCTAAAAATGCGGAGAAGCGCGATAGTGCTTCTGTTTTTATCAATATTTTTTAATCGTCATAAGATCTATAAGGACAGGAGATAATCTGTACAAAAAAAAAGATTATGTACGAGAAAGAAAATATATTTTTTTTGTTAAATAATAATTTATATTGAAATACAATGATTCTCTTGCACATGTAGAATATAAAATATAAAAAAATTCATCAGAACTCGGCAATGCGCCTGTCGTGACCTCAAACTCACTTAGAATTGTCGTAGCGTATTTCTTTGAACATTATATACATCAACAAACTGGCTCATCTGTAGGCCATGCAATTAAAACTTATGTATAGTATCGATAACATTCACGAAATATATCACGTATACACATATACATATCACGAAACTGACGCTTTCGCGACTATTCGAATGGATTTAATAAACGAAATGTCAGGCCGTTTCAATACTTTTATTACTAAATAGATATCGTTTTGCATTAAAGCTAGTATTAGTTATGTTGTATAAAAATTTTAGTTTGTTATTATACAACGTGTATCACTGTCCTAAAGCATCACGGAAACATAAATGCGCTAGTCGGATAATTTTTTTTTATTATTCTTTTATTATTCGTTTCGACCAATACGTAACAATACAATCACTTCCATATACGATACACTGTTAATCCAAAATTATTTTCTTATTTGCTGTTAAAGAAGATCAATTTTTTTTTAAAATTTTGATTAAAATGAAAAATGTGTCTTATAGGTCTAAAATTAAAGTTCAAAATTGGCATGATTAATTGGCATCTACTAGCAAGATGCTATCGTGCTGTGTACGGAAAACGTTAAAAGATAATAAGCCTTATTGTATACGTATTAAAATAGGTTTTTTTTCGTTAAATAATAACAGACCTTATGTAACATGTAATAGACTTGTAATTCATCTACGTTGCTTAACATAGGAAAAACGTGCAAAGGCGCTCGGGGTTTACAAACAATGTCAGACGTCACACGCACACGTGCCGGCGCGCGCACGTGCGGCACCAGCCTAGCAAGGGGCGGCCGTGACACGAGATGTGTCGACTTTATTGGGATAGTAGCTAAAATTTCATAACCAGTCTTGTGGGACTAGACGGTTTCTCATTCTAGAGGTGCTGGACGCGTTACGTAAATCCGTTACGCAACATAAACGTATTAACTTGTAATGAGCCTCATGACTATTAATTATCTGGCAGTTTTATTTTTTATATTTTTAGTATGAAGTTTAAGTGAAGAAATTAACGTAAATTATTGTTTAAGGTTGTAAATTTCAATAGTATTTTACTCATAACCATATTTTTCTATAGTATTATAAAGTATATTTGTGGGCTAATTAGAGGATAAGTATATTTAAAAATTTAACTAATGTAGTTTAGAAAATTGATTACTTCATTAATAAACAATAAGTTATTTTAAGTTGTCAAAATATATTGAAAAGCCAGGGCTTTCATAACTTGACAATATTACAAGCATATTCATGGTTGAAACTGCTACTATGACCCATTTCCGTTCTAAAACGAAGGAAGCTTAAGATCACAAGAATGACCCGTCATTATCTCATATTTGGTTCAAGTATTATATTTTTTAAGATTAGATATTGGTTGCAGTGTATAATTTACTGTATACTGTAGTGTATATATTTTGGTGTTGCTACCACAATTATTAATGCACAATAAAGAGAACAAATATAATACAAAATTAATTATAAAATTATTTTGTTAATAATGACGGTGTTCTAGGAGTTGTTGTGCATGTGTTTTGGGAACCCTGAATGTATCAGGTATAAAAACGTTCACTGTGCATTTAGCATTGTACATGTTCTCGATTTCTAGAAGAATTTCAACTTATCAAAATAAGATGTATTTTTTTTACAAAGTTTTTTTTATTTGAAAATATTATTGCGCCTACCGTAGATATTTGTGCCAGAGCCGCAATTAACCCTCGTTCGCACGGGCATAAAAAATATGTTGTGTTAAAATTCCGCAAACGAGGGGTAAGGGGCCACAGAGCCACATGTGGCTACGGAGCCGCACTTTGCCGACCACTGGCCTAATCAAAAAAAATGTCGGCATGACACACGTATCTAGATGACAGAACACTTATATACACATTTCTCTAACTCAAGTTAGACTCGTGTATAAAAGTGTAAAAGTTTATATCTGACCACAAGAGAACAGATGTCATATGACTTTCACGACTTATCTGTGTGTTTATTTACTATTTCTTTGTCATTGTTTTTTGCTACTAACTACGTTATCAATATATATGATTAATTGTGTTAGCATTTATGTATCCATACAAAGAACTATCTTTACCCCGTTGTTGCCCTTTTAGGTAACACACGACACAGGCAGGAAGCCGCACAGCCTTTGCCAGATAACGTATTCATACTATTTTGATTTATATTTGTACCGGTGTAGAATCGAATTTTCTTTGACTTTAACTAAACAGAGTTTAAGCGTAATCGTTACCTCCGTCTCTTTCATATTCACGCATTTGAAAGAGATGGTGTTACTTAAATCGGTTGCGGTCGACACATTTGCTGTTATCAGGCTTGTTCGGACTCTAATCATTGTAAATTGAACTCTAATATTAACAGTTAAATGTCTAAATTAGTTTGCGCTTACTAAGAACTGTGTAAGTATGGAAATAAATAAAGTAGAACTACGACTTAAAACTTTGTAAGCTATTACAAAGATAAAGATAAAAAATAAAATAATTCAGAAAAATCTAGAACTAGTTGTTGGCTTACGTGGAGTACTGTTATACAATATTCACTTCTACTTCTTTGATTATGTAATTTGTTTCGTTGTTGGAGATAACCACTGAACTTTATATGCAGCTACTTGCTCTCTTAACTTTGCGACCGGTTAAATATAGACCAGGCAGCGTTTTCGATTAAGGCTCCCAGGCGACTTTAATATTTCCGAAATTTACTTAAGATAAAATAACTACAGTAATTACACGGTATTCTTATAACACGTTTTCACATTACGCGATTTTAGTTCCTCGTATAACGCGTGTTTTCCCCCATATAACGTGGGAATTTTCCACGTTCCAAATATCATAAAATTAAATTAAATTAATTTATAAAATTTGTGTGCCTTGTTGTTGAAAGGTAAGAACATTAGCTATGCATATATATACAACATACATGTATAAAATATTTATTTCTAAGCCATGTTTATTATTTCGTTGATAGCATAGTTTTGTCTTATTATTTAATTTAAACTCCTTTCATCGAGCATCATTCGAGCGGGGTGTACAGGTTATACCCATACAACGCCTAATCAATCTACCGCGTTATATGAGGGAATACTGCAATTGTTGCCAAGATTATATTATAAAGAATTTTTATAGACTGCAATTTGCTCGACGTTGAGATATATTATAGGTAGCCTTAGAGACTTATTCATATTGACATTTTTGAGCGTCGATTTAGAGCTGTTAAATTAGAGTATTTTAGTTTTCATGCTATGATGCTTTTGATGAAGTATTGTATTATATAGATATAAATTGGTATTGGTATTTATAACTGTGTTTCATTATTTTGAATCTTTTTTATACTTATGATATAGCTAGGTTTTGTCAGCCCGCCATGCCGATATCACGTGAGGAATAACTATTTTTATGGCGTAATAATAGCTATCGTGCTATTCTATGATGTAATGTATTTGCCAAAAATACACTTTCCAACACTGTAACTTTCACATTACCATAGTAACACTGAGGTTATTAACATCACCTATTCCGTTCTAATATATTAAATGCGAAAGACTGTCTGCTAATCCGCTGGATCAATATTGATAAAATTTGGCACGATTAGAACTAAAACACCGGGGTAACAAATGGAATTTAAAAAATCTGTTTTTATTCGGGAACAAGGAAAACACATATTGACTTATTGAAGGTACTTAAACGCTTGAGTTGGCATGAACGAAGTCATGGGTAGTAAATATGTAAGTGAGAATCTTGACCCACTTAGCGATACTCTCCGCTCAGCAAAAAAAGAAGGATGGCGGCTTGCCGAACTGTCGAGTAACCACTAGACAATAATGCTAATATGGAAATGTGTATATTGAAATTTAATTCTATAATACAGGAACAATACGCGTTAACACTCGCTTGTAATTACATTGAGCTCTGGTTTTTGTATCCGGATCAAGATAGCCGGCTTAAGTATGAATCAATAACAAAGCTGAAAATGCCTAAATTTTAAATGCTCTCTCCATGTATCCAAAAAGTCTAAATCTATAAAGTACACAAGTACCAAATGTTATAAAAACTACCAAAACCGATAAGTTGCTATGAAGGTTAAACATACCCTATTAATATCGTAAGAGAGTCTGGTCTTACTTGACGTTTCCTCACTTCACGTGCTTAGAACAGATAATGGACTATCAATCTCGGTGCAGTGCGTGCTATCAGTTGGTGCTAGGGATGTCAAACAATAATCGATTTTTATATTTAATCGATTATTTAATACAATAATCGATTACCAAAAATCAATTAAACATTATAAAGCGATTTTTTTCGCGAAGTGAAGAAGAGAAGGAAGGTAAAATGCGATAGGTCGATCACATTAAGCAAACTGCTGGGCAAGATTGGGTAGACATTGCCAAAAAGATAAACATGTGGCAACAACTGTAGGAGGCCTATACCCGAAAGGGCTCCATACAACAAATAATAATACTAATTATACTAACATGGATTAGGGAACATAATTAACATTACTAACAACAATGTTTTTTATTAGTTGTGGAATAAATAAAGGCTTTATTATTACTATAAATGAATTTAAAAAAAATGGAGAATATTATTTACCCTATCTTTATTATTTTTTTATCTCTTTTTTCTTGTCTTATAACATAATATATGTGTTGTTGGATAAACCAGTGTAGCTAAATAACACATTTGAATCGAATTTCGCAAACAGCGCATCTGTTATTTTTATTCGTAGTTGTCCACTTTAGTTTCTCTTTATTCTTATTAATTCTTAAAATAAAAAGCAAATTTTGAAACACTAAAAATATCTAAAAAAATCTACTATTAAATATTTTTTTTTGTTTCGACATGATCGATGTTTTATAAATCGATTTATTTTGAAGGGAGAAAAATCGCTATCTTTGGTAACGGGGGCGAAAAAATTACTGAGATGGTGGTAGCTGCTCACATAGCAGTGCTAGTGCAGTTTGGTAGTGGTCTGCAGTGGATTTTGTAGTTTTACGGTTTGTATATATGAAACGTTAGTACATTTTACATTAAGCATTACATAGGTATTTGTAAACACGCGGATTGTAATCAAATAGAATCATCATTATTTTTGTTGCATATGTTTTTTTATTTTGTTAATGTCTCTTGATTTAACTTAAAAGTAATGAATAAAAATATAACCTTTTCTCAAAAATCTTGCTTTTCAAGATACAGTCATCTTTAAGAAAACTTAAAAGAAAGAAAATTTGCATATCCCAAAATAATTCTTAGGATGTTACAAAAGTAATAATAAAATTATTTTGCTATAATCCGCGATACAGTAAATAGAAAATATATATATAGTGCTAAATGTATAGTGGACTATCCGTTTTTTCATACCCGTTACATGCAGGATTCGTAAAAACACATGCACAAACCTCCACCACTTCCACCACAATACACAAGCACTACACACGCTCACTATCACAAACTCAACAATCATTTCGCCCCGCAACCGAAGCAGCATCAGGAGATAGACTCCACGACAAAATCGCATAGGATCGTAGGATGTTTGTAATCTTCCAATACCAGTGTATCAGTTTAAGGTCAAACGCTTCAAACTCTTTGGGGAAAGGAGGCCGCGCAAGGAGCGCAGTAATGAGATAGAGCCAGTTACGCTCCTAATATTGAAGCTTGGTGGCTTAAAATTGTCTCAAACGGTTGTTTGTTCTTTTTTTTTTATATTTTCTAATTGATGTAAAAATGAAATGATAGACTTAAACAGAACCATATTTTCATTCCTCTGTCACTGTTATTTTCATTATTTATATTACTTTTTCGTGTATTCAATTTAATATTAGTTTTTTTTAAATCCTCAATAGTCTATCTGGTAATTTTGCAGATGCCATTAGTGTCAAACAATATACAAATACATCTTTGATGCCTATTTCTCTAAGACAAACGAGTCTGTAGGTAAAAATTCTGGAGTTATGTTTTCCTAACCGAACTTGTTCTTTATATTTTTCATATTAGGGTCTTTTTTGCTTTGAAATATCTTAACAAACAATACTGAAAAGGTATGTATATATTATATACTCTGTTACATTATGTTAGAGCACGTTTTGCGCTGTACCTGATTACGCTTTTACCCCAAAATCGTGAGGTTCGTTGACCCATCTCCCCTATTGTTGACGTTGGCGGGGGTTTTAGAGGCTGGAAGAAAACTACACCCTATCTCACTTGTTCATAAAAATTTTAAAGTACAAACCCATTGTTGACATATGTTGTGACTTTTTCCTGTAACATTTACAACTTTTATAATTACTATGTACGGTTTAGTAGGAGTAACCCTGAAGAATCTGTCTGCTGGTCAATCTTAAGTTGTTAACATAGATGGATATATTAGATGCGAGTTTGTTGATAAATTTTTGTATAATTACAGGTTCGACTACCTAAGTAGCATAGTGCTTGGTGTACAGGTTTGAGGTCCCTGGTTTGATTCCGGTGTAATAAGCCACACTTATCTAGTAACTATATTTCATTAACTTTACTGATTATATTAAGTATATGTTACTTATTAAATTAACTTCGAATTGGAAGATAAATTATGGACTAACTTCAGGAAGTAAAAATACACTTTCTTGGTTTCTCATTTAATGCAATAATGTAATATTCGAAAGAGTCGATCCTATGTAACTAAGCGAGTGGAGAGAGCGAATTCGAACCCGTTCGTGACCCGCGTACCACGCCGTGTTGCAACTGAACCGGACGGTGAAAGCTACCGTCGGCCTCTCATTATCAAAAAATCATAATCAAAAATATTTATTTCCTTGTCATATTTGTATTGCAATCATAAACAGGGTTTGTGACCGTCCTAGCAACTTACTAGTATTGCTACTTGTACTTTTGACAGGTGACCCCGCTCTTACATAACATTTTATAAATGATTAAAATTACGTGTCATAGTGTGATAAAAAATATTTGCCGAATCCGTTCCGAGTTGGCAGTGACGTCATAGCGTTAAACTTTGCCTGTCCACAGGATTTGAGTCTATAGTATTTTGCACTATGTTATTGTCCTACAAGAAAAGAAAGCTAGCCCCAGCCAATTAACGAACGGGGCGATATCGTAGCGAAGTCACCTCACCTACTTTTGTTTGACTAATTAACTTTTTATCAGTTTATTAATATGTCACTATTCCACTACTGAGCAAAGGTACTAGCACTCTCATCTCTCTTTTTTTGGAGAGTTGTAAGAGTTTAGATTATACAACCACCACGTTGCTTTAATGCGGGGATTGGTACATTAAATATTTTCTAATAGATCTATTATGATATCCACCTTTTTCTGATATTTTTCTCGACCAGCGCGTGAAGAGTTTTAAATATCAATATGGCACGTAAGAAAAGTTCACTAGTGCCTGCCCATGGGTTCGAAGCCGTGTGTCCCGGGTACGGGTAGCACCTGTCTCTTAAGACGAATAAACAGAGAGGCATAGTTTGTTAACTTTAGTTTAGTGACGATTCGTTGGTTACAAAAAACTAATGACTATTGATAGAAATATTTTGATATTTCTTCATCTCCTATATCTTTATAAATGGAATTTCTGAATGGAACATGGCAAACTGTGGCTGTGTATTAATAGGTTCTGTAGTCTTTTGAGTCAACAATCTTACGTTCAATATTTGTTTGACCGTGACGCTTGTATAGCTCATTACGGTTTTGTAGAGGATTACTTTAAGGAAAATTATTATTTAAATTTAAGTAAGTTTTCTAGTAGTTCGTGTGGGTGCCACCCTCGCAAGTGTGCCATAAGAAATTAACAAACACATATTGAAATCATTTCTCTTTTAGTTGTTCATTTCTGTTTGCTTTCACCGCGTGATTGCATCACCGGGTCACAGAACTGCTCAGAGTTCTGGTTACCGTTTATACCTTCAAAATTTATAAAAAAATACTCAAAAATGCAAAGCTGTGTATGATTCAATACACATATAGGTAAGATATAGCGACATTTACGGATTCAAACCGTGATAAGATGTCGGGCGAGGCAATAGTAGTTTGTTGAACGAAAAGACGATCCTGTATCAAGAAACGAAGTTTCGTAAGACACACCCCCAATTGGAAAGATGATCTAAAACGCTAATAACGCAGATATTTCTTGTTAAGTCTATACAAAAGAGAAATTTGGTGTGACCACGAAGAATATTGAGTATATTCGTTACATTTTTCGAATTCCAAGGAATCTTGAATTAAATATCATATTTTTTTTTAAATTGTATAAATTGTGTTATCATTTTATTATTTTTAATTTGGTTGTTCGTTGCCTGCTCTATCGTCCGTGATGCCACCTTGGCTGCAGCTGAAAATTGGTGCCGATTGTTATCATTACTAATGACATTTGGTTCATGCCGATATAGCCTTTTCCAAGACTGTATAATAATTAGATTAAGTGTTTGTGTTTATGTTTTTGTATTCGATTATAGGTGTATGTGTCTATAGGTGTATCTTTCTCACGATTTTTCAATATATTATTTATATACTTGGCTATTGCATATCAGTTGTACTAAACGAGTTTGCATAGTTTACTTTGTAACAAAGAGTCTGCACACAAAGAGCTGAGGCGGTTGGGGTGACGTCACGCGCGTTGCGTCACGCGAGGTCCTCGCAGTAAAGTCAATTTGCGAACAAATGCGTGTCCGAATGTTGAAAGGACAAACCTGCGGAACCTGTGTGCTTGGTGCGTATTGGAAAGTTTCGTATGCTGATTTGCGACTATGAATTAATATTTCTTTTTATGTCTAGTTATGACCCTTAATTTTTTGTCATATCATGTAACTCTTCATACAATACGTATAATTAAGAGTACACATGTAACCATGGGTGACTTAGTTTAATATCATATGACATAAAAATTACAGGTTTGGACGAAATTATTACGACAGATAATTTATAATCTTGTCTAACACTTGAGTTTCGCTGACGCAAAAAGGAAACTATCTTTATGTAAAGATTATCTTACGATAAGTAAAACAGTAGAGGTATATGATCATTCCTTGGCCGTTAATATTCGTATCGTAAACCCGTTTATTATGCAACAGTACAAGGGTTCGAAATTATGTGGAACTCACTTCGGCTAAAACTTGACATTACTCTACTCTGCTGGCATAAAATTGATGTCATGGAATGGAAAATCTAAATTTTCTACAAAAAGTAGCCAATGCCTAATCTAAATCAGATGATTTAGTTAAGACATGCATTAATAAGCCTCCAATTTCTTAATCAAACTCCAGCCTCAACAGTACAAATTTCGTTTCCGCTTTGAATCGATAAACTGATTCACGTTGAGTGACTGATGATATAATAACATCCAATGATAACTTTCAGGCCGTCTTTTGGCTTTAAAATCTTAAAATTTTGGAAATATCAAATCAAAGAAGTCAGCAACGTTAGCAAAGTTTTGACGTGTCGCACATTATGTCACAGAAGGCCTAACGAATTGATTCGATTTGCTCAAGTGTACGTTCTGAGCGTTGAGAAATGTCGAACACGGCCTTTGGCACGTTCTGATTCTCTTGGGACAAGTTTTTGTGAGATTTAAGTTATTCTATTGACATCAGGAGTCAGCCACTGTATGCCTAAAGGCATCGCGTCCGCCATCTTTGCTACCATTGTTAGTTAACTAGCGAGTGGGGACTTGTTATCTAAAACTCTTGATACTGTTAGCTATGGGAACAAAGAGCATTTCTTTAGTTAAAATTAGCTTATTATTATTTAGTAAAAAAAACCTAACAATGTAGTGCTTACTTAAAATTTGCATATTAAAAAAATGTAAACAAGTATATTGAAAATTAATAAGTTATTAGGAGGGGGGTAAGGGGGAAAACGGCAATAACATCTAGTCGGCCCCAATAGTCAACCTCACCTGCACGTGGTGCCCCCTGCTAGATAACGGACGAGGCTCTGGCGACCGAACAATGGCGGTATAACCATACACCTGAGAGGGCAACCGATCAGAAGAGGCTTCAGGAGCCTTGGGGTCTAAATAACCTTTAAAAGTTCTGGTGCAGAAGGCAAGGGGAAACCACTGCAACTATTTTCCCAAGATAATCGACATGCAAGTAAAGACAAAGGAATCACGATTGCCATGCGAACCGATTAGCAACCGGCGCCGTGCAGCGTCCGGGGCGCGCGGTGGGAAATGGGTTACCGGTCATGCTGAAGTGGAAAACCAGACTTCTCATGAAAATGCTGCTACTGGAAATTCCGTTAAGCTTCGCAAAATCCAGAAGATAGGTACGTGGAATGTGCGTGGCTTACTTGAAAAAGGAAAAATTGATATTCTTGAACAAGAAATTACACGATGCGGTATAAGTATATGCGGACTAGCAGAAACACATTGGAAAGAAAGTGGACACTTCCTCACCGATACCCATGCCATTTACTCTTCTGGAAACGAAAGCACTAGCCGAAATGGTGTAGCTTTTGTCATCCCAAAACATCTAATGAATTGTGTATTGGGTTATGAATCTATTAGTGACCGAATCATGAGTATTAAGCTGAAAGCATCACCCATGAACTTAAATATCATTCAAGTATATGCCCCTACTAGTTCTGCAGAGCAGGATATCATGGAGAATTTCTATTCAGAACTAGATGCTACCATAACAAAAATACCTAATAGGGAGTTGCTAGTTATAATGGGTGATTTTAATTCCAAAATTGGTGCTAACTCCCATAATTTTAGCAAAAGTGTTGGAAACTTTGGCCTTGGGATACGCAACGACAGAGGTGAACGACTCATGCAATTCGCAGATGAAAATAGTTTAATAATTACAAATAGTCTCTTTCAACACCACCCGCGGAGACTTTATACCTGGACATCACCGGATGGTACTTATCGCAATCAGATCGATTATATCTTAGTTCGATCACGTTGGCGAACCTCCATACTCAATGCCCATACATTACCTGGAGCTGATTGCGGATCAGACCACGAACTTCTTGTAGTGAAATTAAGATTAAAACTAACAGCTGCTAGAGTCGACAAAAAACCAAGGAGATTAGAGGTCAAAGACATCGCAAAATTTAGTACAGCTATAGAGGAAAACTGGTGCGAGTGGGTTAACTTAAATCATATTGAGTCAACATCAGAAATGCTATGGAGCCAAGCAAAATATGTTATCCGAAACGCGATCGCAAAATCTGGACCACCAGCTCGAATGCATAAGAGGCAACACTGGATCACGAATAGTACTTTTACTTTGATTGAAATCCGGCGTCAAGCAAAAGCCAAAGGAGCTGACATTAAAGAGCTTAACAAGTTGTCCGCGCAGATACAGGCAAACTGTAGACGAGATTACAACGCGTACCTTCGTGGGATATGTGAAGAAGTCGAAGCACATGCAGGAAAACATGAATCTAGAGATTTGTACCACAAAATTAGATTCATTACAAGGACCATAAGCAATAAAACCTGGGCTATTAGCAATGAAAATGGCGAAGTAGTTACAGAATTAGTTCAGATTTCAGAAGCATGGAAAAATTACTGTCAGTCTCTGTTCTTGGATAATCAGTATCGTTGCTTTCCAGACACGAACCCACGTAGTGAAGAATTAGAACCTGATATCCTTCAATCAGAAGTGAAGGCTGCCATAAAACATCTCAAACCTAGAAAAGCTACGGGTTGCGATCAAATACCCATTGAAACTATTAAAGCTCTAGAGGAACATGGCGAACATATGCTCTGGATCATATGCAACAAAGTGTGGCAGACTTGTGAATGGCCTTCTGACTGGACTCACACTATATTCACTGCTATACATAAAAAGGGTTCAACGAAACAATGCAGTAACTATCGCCTTATTGCTCTCATATCACATGCTAGCAAGATTCTGTTGCATATTCTTAACGAAAGACTGAAGACGTACCTATCCAAGGAAGTCGCACCAGAGCAGGCTGGATTTGTTAAAGGAAAGGGCACCCGCGAGCAGATTCTCATTGTACGTCAGATCATCGAAAAAGCTCGAGAATTTAACAAACCAACGTATATATGCTTTGTCGACTTCTCTAAAGCGTTCGACTCGGTGAAGTGGCCAATCCTATGGAAAACTTTACTCGAGATGGGAACGCCTAAACATCTCGTGCATCTTCTAAGGAGTTTGTACGAAAAAGGAACAGCTTCAGTGCGTACTGATGACGTGCAATCCAGCAATTTTCATCCCACTGCGGGTGTTCGCCAAGGATGCATTGTCTCCCCACTGCTGTTTAATGTATACACCGAGCTGATAATGCGCATTGTTCTGGAGGATTGGACAGATGGGGTTACGATTGGTGGGTATAGAATTGCGAATTTGCGCTACGCAGATGATACCACACTTTTTGCGACGAGTAAACACCATATGGAGGAACTCCTTAACAGGATGGAACGAGTCAGCCTCGAGTTCGGATTAAGGATTAATCGCAGCAAGACCAAGGTGATGATTGTAGATCGTGCTGACTGTAATTCGCCAGAAGTCACTGAAATGGCGAACTGTCAAGTAGTCCAATCCTACGTATACCTTGGAGCTTTAATATCGAACAACGGCGGCTGCATAGATGAGATAAAAAGGCGTATGGCGCTAACAAGAAATGCAATGGACAAAATGAAGAAAATATGGAGGAACAAAAATGTTACCAAAGCCACAAAGACCAGGCTCGTGCGAACCTTAATCTTACCCATATTTTTATACGCTGCAGAAACCTGGACAGTCCGGGAAATTGAGAGGAAGAAGATAGATGCTCTAGAAATGTGGTGCTGGCGAAGAATGCTTGGGGTAAGATGGACCGAATTACGGACGAATGTGTCGATACTCCAAGAGCTAGGCATTAAGCAGCGTCTGTTTTCCACGGTACAGTCCCGTATACTCTCATTTTTCGGACACGTTTCAAGACGGGGCAGCCAGTCCATTGAACGTCTCGTTGTCCAGGGAAAAGTGGAGGGCACAAGACCGCGCGGAAGGTCGCCCATGCGATGGACCGACCAGATCAAATCTGCTGTGGGTGGTCCGGTGCATGAGTGTACCCGAATGACTGCAAACCGGCGAAAATGGCGAGACATTGTGAAGCGCATAACAGCAGCTCCTACCAAACCCACTACTTGATGCCGATCACGACCGCTCTGTCAAGAGCGTTACGATTGAGAAGAAGAAGGCTAGGATGTCATTGGAATGCTCTAGAATAGTATAAAATAAATATTGTGATTTTGTCCGGTTCTTTTTCGTATCATTTCTTAACTTTAATTTGTGATTAAGTAAAAAAAACCTGCTCTCGTTGGGCTTATACCCAAATTCTCCTACCTATACTCCTGCGCGCCTTCCATTCATATCGTGACAGAAGCTTTACCTACTTTAAACTGCTTCTTGCAATGTCTTTCGAAACAATTTTGTCTTTTTTTTCGACATCGGGATCGCAATACTAATATATGGGGATATTAATAATAAGTTAAACAGACATTTCAGAAAATTTTCAAGTGATCGTTAAGAAGCTCTCTCAATAAAACCATGTTAAAAGACTTGATGCTCGATTATATACGAAAGATAATCGCTGCTAATTTGTTTAGGCATTTTCTTTAGAGGCTTTTCATTGTCTGAAATTCTTGAAATGTTGAATTGAAGCAAAATGTAGTAAAGGCGTTGTGAGCGTTATATTAATTTTATAGCGTAAAGTGGTTAAAAAAGACGATTCATTAACAGGTTTCGTAGAAAACTTGTCGCCGTGAGTAACTGCTTGGCGTTTTGTCAAGAGGCTTGTCATTTTCAAACTCTTGGCAAGCGCTTCGCGGCGTAACCATCTGCATTGTAATTTGCCATATAATAGGTAGTGTGTTATGCAGCTATACGTTTACTGATTACATTATACTAACGACTTACTTGACTGCTAAAGTTTATATTTGCTAATCTTTTGTTCGGACATATAAATATTTCGTTTTAAAAATAACGGCAATATCACAATTTATCTATAAAATGCTGATTGTAAGAAACAAGGTCAATCATAACAGACTCGAGGGAAAGGAATAGTTGAATGTAACGGCCTGGTATTTTGTCTAGAAGTTTGTTTTTAGCAGATTTGGCAGTGGCCCATGGTTTTACTATATGGTCATTATATATGTCACTTTAAAGAAAAATTAAAATGACAGCAGAAAATTTTATTAACGATTTTATTACTAGAGTAAAGCAAGATTGTATGTTGAAGCTTCTTGCCACGAACTTTGAGCATCTGCATTCTAATATTCTATTAGCTGGCGTGTGAGGTAGCTGTACTTATTAATAATATTTTCTAATTAATTACGATTAATTATTTTGCTAGCTATTTTGTGCAAATTCATGTTTGTCAGTCGAACACAGCGTTTTCCCTAGTTTTCTGATACCAGTCGGTTGTGACTTCCCTCTAAAGATCCAACATCGTGATGTCTAGCCACAAATAAAATCAAAAGAATCTTTATTCAAATAATAATTTCGACCGCTTTTGAATCGCCAAAAATCAATAAGATTAATGAGGCTACTGGTTCGGAATATTGCTCTTACCAGGAACAACCAGCAAGAAACTCGGCTGTCAATCTATTAAACATTTCAAATTTACATTATTAAGTTGCAGTCTTTGTACGAAGCTAGAAGGATTTTCGAGGCCAAAAATTTTTATCACTTGTGTAATTGTCAATTGTGTAATATGATTTGAGTATAAGCATATTCCTTAGACTTAATTTAAAGCTGTGTCACAATTACTGCCTATTTCATCTCTTCCTTTCTTTCTCCTGAGCTAAAAAAACCGCTAGTACTAGTACTATATTATAGCAACGATATTTTACCTTTTCGCTTATTCAATAGATAAGAAGCAATTTTCTCAAAAGTCAGCTCATTTTAATCTCTTTCAACAATTCAATGTCATTGACGGCGACAATGTTTTTATATTACTGACCAACTATATGAAGGAGGTTGTATTATATTTGTGACACGCTAACAATATATTGTGGTATAGATCTTTTATTCTAAAAGTGCACGCCCCTCCAACTCACACACATAAAACTTATGTACAGACGAAATATACGCAAATTTGTAATTCTAATTGGTTATTCAGTTGCCGGACAGACACGAACGTAGGAGTATGAGTCGATTATTACCAAAAGTACAGTCAGCATGTAACAAAAAAAAAACAACTCCGGAGTCAGATAAATATTTTTTCTTTAATAGAAAAATATGGAAAATTAAAAAAAACTATGTGACGAAACAAAAAGGGCCAAACTTAAGATCTATCATTATTTCATCATTAAAGCCATTGCTATAATTAAGGAACGAATTGACATGACTGATAGAAATATGTGGGGAAAATACGTGTCGAAATGTGAATGATATTGAGATAGAATATATGAAAAATTCTGACATGGGTTTTGAATTTATAATTAATGTTGAGTCCGAATCTAAAGAAAGCGACGTGAGTGAATAGTGTTAAAATTGCAAATATTTATTGTGGTTTATTTATTTTCTTTTTTTACTAATAAAATAAATGAACGGACTACTGTACATTACATTTTATTTATAATTCTAATAGTTGCATAGTGAATATATGATATGATCTTTATTAAATTAAGTTGATAAGCTAGCTCTTGATTGCGAATTCACCTGATGGATGCCGATGTTGTTTAAGATGGAAGTAGGCTAACTTGAAAGGGTTTGGAGATTAAACGTAACCTTTCAGAGTAACCATATGATAAACATTCAGGGTTTTTACACGACATCATACCTAAACGCTAAACCGCTTGGTGGTACGTCTTTGTTAGAAGGGTACATCGGAAGTATCTATCTAGTCAAGACCAGGGATAAATTTTAGAAATCTACTAATATGTTTTTTCTAGGATTCGAATGCGGAACTTCCCGTTTACAATCCACCGCGCTTACTATTACTCAAGGGAAAACATTAAAAACTTACTTTTTATTCTGAACAATTTTCAACATAAATTTGATTAAAAATATTAAATCAATTTTATTTTTATGCAAACGTTACTCGTATCCCGTGTAACCGGATTGGTTGGTCAACCAGTTCACAAATGATAGGAACGCGTGACAGAATAGACGTGTTGTCTCATACAAAGGCGTGCATTCTCCGCCATATAAATGCTTGACTTATACCAGTCGAGCAATTAGTTGACCTTTAAGTGCGCGAATGAGTCGAGTCAACTTTGAAATTGCTGCGCGCACACATGAAATAGTAAAGTCAATATTTTCTCTCACACATTAAAATAATGTAATTTGGTGGAGGGGCGTGCACTTTTAGAATGAAAGATCTCTAATAACAAAATACGCAAATAACGCAAATATTTAAAGTACTGTATCTTTTATTTGTTACAGTGATGGCAGCAGTGCAGGGAGCCCGAAAGAAGCGTGCGTCGCGCAGTCACCGCCGCCGGTGCCCACGAAACGACACCCGCACCATCACGAGCAGCGCAGGCTAAGCGTCGGTCGGTATCGTTTTTTTTGTAAAGTGAGATAAAGAAGAATACTAGTGGAAACCACAGCTTGGTTCTGCATTATTTTTAAAATACCCTCAATAATGTATTATATTGTTCTTTTACCTAAGGAACAACGAATTTTGTTATACTATATATTAGAGCAGTGTGCAATCTACAATGGTACCAAATTTTTGTTTGTATTCCTCCAGGGGATTAGCCATGAAAGTATAACAGATACATAGACAGATGGACAGACATTTATACTATTAGTATGTACGCACTATAAGCAGTGTAGGCGAAACGTTGGTTGATATTTTTTTGTGAAGTGAAAGATAGAAGAATATGGGAGGCAGATGATAGAAAAGATAGTTAGCAGTGAAATGGATAAAACCAAATAACTGACACTTTTGTTATAATAGTAAAAGTAAAGTAAAGTAACAGCCAGTTACTATGCCCACTGCTGGGCTAAGGCCTTCTCTCTCCGTTATTGGAGAGAAGGATTGGAGCTAAGACCTACCACGCTGCTCCAACGCGGATTGGTAGGTTACACATATCAACAGAATACTCTAGAGATATGCAGGTTTCCTCACGATGTTTTCCTTCACCGAAAAGCGTGTGATAAATTGCAATTTTCAATTAGACACATAAGTTTTAATAGAAAAACTCATTGGTGCCTGCCCGGGGTTTGAACCTATGTCGTCTCTAGAGAGTCGCACGGTCGCACCGCTAGGCTATCACAGCTCAGTTATAACTGAGCTGTGATATTTATATATATGTGATATATAGTATGATTATAATAAGATGTAAACAAATAGTTTTATTACGAGTATAATTTAACTAGTTTAGAACAATATATGAATTCCGTTACCGAAATTCCGTTCTGCTAATTCTGAGAAATATTGTTCGAATTTCCTCATTATTTTCTGAACTGACAGACGTTCACTATTGCATTTTAATCTTTTTTGAAATATGTTCACTACCTTTGGCTTAAATACTGTAAACAACGAAGTCATTCAAATCCAGAAGCTTTACAGCGACCTGTTTGGAGTTTTCTGTGCACATAGTAAGAGATAATGAACAGACTCTTTTATTGCGTGATCTGAGGGCTCTAAGATTAATCCGTTAAACCTTTTTTTCAACCTTAGTATTCACTTATATTTTATTTACCACAACTCATACTATTATCTTTGACTTAGAATCTAAGCTTAATAGACGCGGAATACCTATAAAGGTTTTTGTATTCCATTTGTCGATAATCGTGGATTTACTGTATAAATGGAAACCCTAGTAAATACTTCCTATAGGCGGCTTGAGTTACCTGACAGCTTAACGTTCAAGCCATGATACCCTAGCGGTCATTGCTAAGACTCTACTGTTTCAAATCGTAAGTAATTGATATTGTCTCAATTCCTTGCCTCGTTGTTTAAACATGTAGCTCGATTAATAAATAGCTAAACATCATCATCCTTGTTATCATACATGTTACAAACAAACATGTTGTCTGATGATTTGGCTACATATTTTACGACCGGCCGCCTGCCTGACGTCAACTTACCTTAGGTGCCTTTTACGTACACCTCGGGAAGAAATGAGGGTGGTCTATTCTATTCAGCCGAATACCACACGGCGGATTAATAAATAGAACATATAATTACTATTACTACTACATGTTAACGCACTTTTTGCGTCACAACACTTATTACATGCTTTCACCTACATCCGGTTCAGTCGACCCATCGAACATATAGGCGTCCAAAAACATGACCTGATGAAATTGACTGTAATGAATATGACTACAAATATAGACACATATAATACACACACACCTGCACGTGCTCTGGAAAAACAAACAAACCAATTATAGTATTGCATGAAATGTATCTTAAACGCATCATCGCAGCGTCGACAGTGCGGACAATGCGAAAGCGTGTGTCGTCATCGTTGTCTATACCTTTACGTCTTTGGAATGCATCTCATAGACTAGAAAAATTAGGACTATTTAAGCGGAACTTCGTCTACAATAGTGCATAAGCGCACAGATTATCGCTAATTTATGCCAGAATAAGATTTCATTAGTTTAGTATTATGAACCTCCGCCAAGTAATATTTATCTCTTAAAAATACGATCTGCGCCTGCTAGGAATAGGAAATTTTTATAATTACCTGATTATTTTTGGTACGATGCTCATTATTCACATTAAGTTTAATAATATCAATGACACTTGTGATTGAATTGAAACCGTTGTTTTGTAAAGTGTAATATTATTTTTAGATTCTTTATTTTTTTTATAATACCACCCGAAAATAGGTTATGGAACTGAATAGCAAAGGCTGTTCTTGATGGGAAGGAATGGTCCCAATGAGATTCAAAGATTTGTAATCAGATGGCTCTATAATAAAACCAGGATCATGAGTGTAATGCCTTCGTATTTCGCATTTAATTAGCATAAGTGAAAGTGGAGGAGAACTGGAGTAAAGTCAGTGACGCGTGAAGAGGGTAGGCGAACAAAAATTATGAAATATTACGTAAAGTGAAAAAAACGAGCTGCTAGTATTCCCTTGGTTGCTAAAGCTTTACTTCATTTAAAAGTAGAATATATAATTTATGATTCACTCTGCTCTAGTCGGAGTTGGCGAGTTCCATATATATATAATTTTTAACATGCAAATTACTTCACGATGTTTTTTGCGACGTAACGAGCAGAACTAAATATCTATTTTGCACATAATGCTTTGTGAGGAAAACTTTGACCGGGCTTAATCTATAAATCTTCCGTCTGAATCTTGATTATATTAATACAAACATACACGATACTATAATATGATGGCAATGTGAAGTCCGACGTAATCTACGTCTTGCGATACATAATCATACATCAAGGATGTGCCTCCCATGTACTTTTATCATTTCAACGTTTAAAAACCGCTTCACCGTTTTCGTCAGTAAATTAATTATTAAAACCGTTACGTGTTCAAAGTAGTAAAAAAAAATCCTAAATTAATTTTTACGCTTGATACGATGGACGTCTACCGACCCTGAGTTGTTCGGTAGGCGTGGGCCATTCCAGCACCTTAGGACCCACGGCATCTCGGTTCCTCGTAATTTAAATGAAATTACATTTCTTTACAATTAAAATAATGGTTACAGATATTTATTATTTGATATATTATGTGTAAGCAGGCGGGGGCGCGGGCGGTTCGCGTCGCGCCGAGCGACGCGCTGCCGGACCCTCCGAGCGACGGCGGACAGGTAATACGAAAACCTACAGTAACAAAAATTATGTAGAGCGCATAAAGTAACGGCCTGTTACTATTCCACTACTGGGTATAGATCTCCTCTCTCTTTTTGGAGTCACAAGAGTTCTCAAAAAATATACAGGTCCTCACTGTTTTTTTTTCCAAAAAGCGTGTTATAAATTGCAAATCTTGAATGCTCACATTATAGCCACATAATAGGGGCTTTTAACACTTGACCATCTGGAAAGTCACATGATCGTACCGTTGGGCTTTTTCGCGTTCTTAGTGCAACTTTTTTAACCTATAGGCACTTGATTGCGTTAGCGTAACGCTAATTTGTATGGCGCTGGAACAGCGGTCACTAGATGTCAAACGCAATCGAGTAGGTTAAAAAGTTAGGGTAGGCTCGCACTAAGCACACAGAAGAGCATGTAGTCCGAGCAATATCTCTACTAGTCCACCCTTTGCTTAACAGTAGCCTGAGGTAGTTTCACTTTCACATTTAACCAACTTCCCCCTTAACTAATCAGTGTCCTCCCCCATTTAGATACTAATTATATGCAGCGGACTGAGCCCTCACACTCGTTGCTCAACAAGAGTGCTCTCGACGGTGAGTACGTGGCGGTACTCAGTAGCGTCTGTTGCTAACATTCCCCTACTGATTACGCTTGCATTTACTCGTGCTTTAGACGGTTTTCCATCACCATAAACAATGTTCAATTTTGGACATTACTGATAGAATATTGCTCTGTGTATTTTTTTTCGTTCTTCTGTCCATCTAGTTTACTAACCATGTATTTTTTCATATCTGTCGCTATTCCAAATATTGAGTGTCGAAATTTCATTAGAATGATGAGCCGTGCGCTTCGCTACTTTCATGATTTATTATTTTATTTAATCACAAGTCTCAATTTTGTCAAAATATTTTTAATTAATAATTTCTGAGGCTTAGCCATCGTAAAAAACGTACATTAATACAATATTTACTGCTGAATTACGAATCATTCATTTTATTTTTTACCTCTTGGAATGCTTTAATGTAAGGAAAACAGAAAAAAGATTTCTTTAGAATGCTAAAAAAACGTTTCTGGAGGGTTGTTTGTGATATCATGATTTTATCCATCAGTGGACATCATATCTTTGATTTCTCATATCCTTCACATCATAACTCAAAATCTCTGATATACTTATAAAATAGGTACATAAGTGCCGAAAAACATTGGTGTTCCTAAGTGTTGGAATAGCGATGACGTATAAAAAGCGACAGTGTACTAACTTTGCTAGGTACACAACAAAGTTGTTTCAGTGATCACAATTTATGAACCGCTAATCAAATTCAGGTAGAAGAGATGACATCAAACGGGTCGCACGGCGTTGATTGATTCGAAGGGCACAAGCCTTGTCTTTGATATCCCTCGAAACGCGAATATAAAACTTTAAATCGTCGACTTTAATAATAGTGCTAACGATATTTATTGCTCTATTCAGAATTACGAGTTAGTCCAGGCGCTGGAGCAGGCCCTTCAGCTGAGTCTCCGCACCTTCATCACACATCACACCATCACCATATGGTAAGTGAGTTGTTGAAGCTGACGAAGTTTTGAAGCTATTGATAGATGCGTTGTGTCCAAGACACAGGCCCTTGGTTTTACGAAAAATATTACAAGTCCATTAGATGTCCGCCGTCTGTCTTAATCATTTTTATCTTGTCAGAAAATATGCTGGTATAACGGGAGGGTGGGGTGAGGGTCTATATTTTTTTAATCTCGTGTGGTCCGGTTTTACAGGACACAAACCCCTTGGAAGGCACCGCACCTATGGTAGAGTCAGTAGTTAGCGGCGCAGGATCCTCGGATGGCGAGTTGTCCAGCAAACCTGGTGACAGTCCCACAAGGAAGCGACGCCGAATCTCAAGACATTTATCTTCAGGTTAGTAGGATTCCTTGTTGTGGAGCTTTCGTCGGGAGTTTTTTTGGTTCTTGTATGACAACTATCTTGTTGCATCTTACAAATGTCGTTTGTTTCCAAAGCTGCAACAAAATAAGCATACGAATTCTCCAAACTGGATACCAACCCATCATGGATGCATACAAGCTACTGCCTATGCATTGCATTGAGCTACATTGCGAGAAGTAAGTACATTGTAACACTGATGTTTCATAGTGGCTTCAAATTTTAAAAAAAAGTTGCAGACATAGAAAGAAAGCAGACATAGCCTGAATCTCTGAAGGTTGCATAATGCCAAACGTCCAGCACTTATGAATAACGTTACTGCGATGGATGTCACGGTTATGCAAAATTGATATCTAAACACAGCTACCAATATCTACCAATCATAGAGATTTGACGCATAAAGGCAATCGTGGATCGTAAGCTGTCGTTCAATGAATGTTCATTAAATTGGACTATACAAACCATACAAACTGTTCCTGGAAATTATTACTACCTTAAAATAATAGTCTATTTGATATATAATATTATGTCAGTATCACCAATGTTATGAATCGCCAAAATGTCGTTATTCACATTCACCTTGCTTCTTTGTGACACTTAAATTTATCCGAGGCCAGTAATTGTATGATTGATAATTTCCATTGCCGGAAGATGATTATGAAAAAAAGACCCATCCGTCAAACACACCATATTACTTTGCGTTATGCTTGAACAATAAAAGATAGTTCATTGTCGCGTTGTTATTAATTGTAATAATTAATAATTAGCAAATAAACAACCATAATAGCGTAGCTTTTTTGCTTCATTTTTAACAATTCGTAACAATCCATTAATACTAACTAGCAGATTTGAGATTTTAAAGGTATTTTGGTGTGACTAAAAAAATTTAATACTAAATTATTAGACTCTGGATCCGGCCGCTTGGAAAGAGTTATATGTAGCATTGGTAAGAGGAATAAGAAAGAAAGATGGCGTTGCATACATCGCGCTTGAGGGTCCACGGTTCGGTTGTAGATTTTACAAAGACTTGAGTATTTGTACATATTGCTCACAAATGAAGAGGTTACTGTAAACAACCACGCAAGCTGTGTTTTAGAACTGTGTCATGAAATTTGCTTCCGTCGAAATATTAATTTATCTAATAAATTCCATAATCAGCAACTTGTCAATCATGCAAATTTCAGGAGAGAGCAACGTATCTGTACCAGCGCCGCCTGTCGAAAGGCGGACACCAAGACACCACTACCAACCACAGTAAGTTTAAAACTAGTTGTTTTCACCGCTACATTTTTTGTCTTGAACTACTGAATTTTCCAGTATAAAGAATAAAATGTTATTTTGTTCTTTATCAACTTAAATGTAACTGATATAAGTTATATTTACGTATTTTGTGTTTTGAAATTATTTTATTTATTTATTTATTTCTTTCTTTCTTTATTGTATATACAAAAGGCGGACTTATCCCTAAAAGGGATCTCTACCGGCCAACCTATGAGTTACAGAAAGAAAATGGAAAAAAAAATGGATGATGGAAAAAAAAGGAAGGAAGAAAAAGAAAAATAACGAAACACTATACATAGATTAAAGTTAAAAAATGAATGAATAAAATAATAGATAATAGTGTGATTATTTGAATTAATTAAAATGTATTTTAATATTGATAATAAGCTACTAAATTTAATTTAAATGAATGATTTTTTAGTCTGTGACTTAAATGCTGATAGGGAAGGAGATTTGCGGATTGATTTTTATTAGTTACTGCGTCTTTGCCCGCGTGGAAATGAGTGTATTTAATTGAAATTGTAAACATAAATGTAGTTATTGTGAATTAACCATAAGAGACAGAGACATGTTGTCGCAGGCTTTTTTGAAGTATTTTTGTAGATCTTGTAGTGTCATGTTACAGTTGCAACTACAATTCTGTCCTACATTACTTTAGTCTATCTCTGTTGGTTTACGTGGTGCACGCGACTAAAGCTCGCAGCCGGCGAGTTTTTTTACCATTGCGCGAACTCTTTAACACAATTTACATAAAGCCATAATGCACTATTAACCTAAACTTTCCGGCAGAATTGCACTACATTTTAGTAAAAATCATTCAAAAATTCGCTTGTACATGTTGAGAAAATCGATTACATACACAGACAGACAGCTTTTGGGGACTTTGTTTTATAATAAGTATAGTAAGTAAATCAATCTTGTTTCATACCGTATAGATTTACGGCATATGTCATCATTCTCTTCATGTTACCAACATGTTTTCACATGATTTGGCTCCGTCTTTTTCGACCGGCCACCTGCCTGACATCAACTTATCGTTGACGTTATTGATTTAATATTTTTTAGCAACTGAGTCAAATAGTAAAAAAAAACACAAACGTTAGCTAGGCCACAGACACCCTAGAACGAGTTGCGGGAGGCCACAGGAAATAAGCTGCAGAAGGCCGTGAGTCGTGGTGTTGCTTGATCTACATCGAACTGTATACGTCCACTCTCAGAGTTGTGTGAACAAATAAATTATAATTAAACGTTATCGTTTCAGACGTCGCGTGCGTTATGTGAGCGGCAATGGGGCTGGGATGTGGCACGAGCGGATGCTGGACCAGCACCCGCAGCATCCGGCGCACCCTTCGCACCCGCACCCCGCCCACCCAGCGCACCCGGCGCACCCAGCGCACTTGCCGCACGCGCATCATACACCACTCCTACTAGACATTAACCAGGTATATTCATTGTCTGTTTTCCTAATACATACATATTGCCCGTCATCTTTGTGTACACGACAGTCGTAAACGCTATACACACTATCTTCAGGTGGCTTGTGGAGCCTAGCTTACGACTGGCAGCGTTATAATTCAAAGATAATTATTTAAAAAAAAAACTTTTCTGATGCGTACAGCCAAACTATGGAATTCCCTTCCTGTATCTATCTTCCCGGATTCTTACGATTTGCGAGTGCGAGTTTCAAAAGGCGAGTATATATAGGCACCTACTTGGCAAGCGCGGTTTATAGAAAATATATATAGTGTTAAATATATAGCGGACTATCCGTATTTTCATACCCGATACGTGCAGGATTCGTAAAAACACATGCACGAACCTCCACCACTTCCACCACAATACACAAGCACTACATACGTTCACTATCACAAACTCAACAATCGTTTCGCCCCGCAACCGAAGCATCATCAGGAGATAGACTCCACGACAAAATCGCAAAGCTTTGCGGATTATAGCAAAATAATTTTATTGTTACTTTTGTATTATTGATCTCCGCATAGTAACGCCTAATTCTATAAATCTCTTTATATTTTTATCTAACTTTAATTTATTGATTCTTCTATAGATGTCGTTACGAGGCGCCAGACTGAGTGCTCTGGGCGGCGGTGTCGGCTGGCCGCATCCCCACTCGGCGCACCCGCACGCTGCGCACCCCCACCAGCATCCCCACCCGCATCCGCACCCTCACCCGCACCGCGACCACCCAACGAGAACACAGGTATGAGCTTCCCTCGGTCGATGTGGCCCTAGTCTTCTATGTGAGCGCAGTTAAATTTTCCTTACCAACGGAAACCATTAACAACTCTAAAATAAAGGTTAATGGTAATCTCATCAAATTATATAATTTATAGAAGTAGGCGTTACTTTGCGGAATTCTATAGTACAGAAGTTATGATATTAATTATTTAATCCGCTCACTGAAAAGATCTATGTAATGCTAAGTGTAGGAAGCAAAACTGTTCTCATACCTTATACATGCAAGATTAGTTACCACACATATCACAAGACACGCTTAGTGCTTTAGTGCTTGTGTAGTTTGCTGTTGGTGGCGGTGTCTTATGACACGTGTGATAAATAATCCTGCATGTATAAGGTATGAGAGCGGTTTTGCTGCCTACACTTAGCATTACATAGAACTTTTTGAGAATCGCAGATTATAGGAAAATAATTCTATCATAACTTCTGTCCTCAGATTATTTTTTGTTCAGATAATCTGTGATAATGGTCGTTTTAGCAGCATTTCGAATTTATCTGAGACAATGTCGCATTTAGCGACAATACAAACTTACTCCTATTCATATGTCAGCCAAAGTGGTAGTTTAGCCAGATTGAAAATTAAGAATGGAATATGATTTGGGATTAATTCCAAAACAAATCAAAATAATCTTTATTCTAATAAGCTTGAAAAACAAGCTCTTTTGAATCGTCAATGACCAATATGATTAATGAAGCTACATCTGGTTTGGAATGTTGCTCTTACCGAGAAGAACCAGAAAGAAACTCGGCGGTCAATCATTTATTACAACTTAGAAGCGATTGGGATGTTCTGTTACCATGGAAAATTTGAAATATTAAAATACGTCTAATATCTGTATCAATTTAACTGCGCTCCTTATATTAATATGTAATTGTGTCTGTTTTTATTTTTCATTTATTCGCAGGGTAGAAATTTTATGGACTCACCATACAATACATATCTTTACATACTCTTCGGCTACATGACACACAAATTTTTTCAAAATTTAAAGCGCTCTTGATGCTTTCCATAGTTAGTATTTGCTCTAACTAGTGTGAGTCTCAGGGGCGTTTCAAATTTTTGTTATATGGAGGATAAGTGAGTTGTTGCTAATGCATCAACTAAATAAGACACTTGTTAGTCTTGACAACATTTCTAGGTAACCAGAATATGGACCCTCTTGATAATTTATATGTATTGTCTTTAAAAAGAGTTAAATTAACAGATCGGGTTATTGTTTATGTAATGGGCTTTAAGAGTTTCTATTTTTTAATTAATTTTTGTCATGTATATAAACAACTTGGTCATACATATTTTTCATTGTACAAATATGTTATGGGTATGATTTTTGGGAACATATTTTGCGTACAACACTAAAACTCAACACATAAATACACATGCCAAGTGTTATCTAAAATGTTGTATTAAACTTTATATTTTACAGCATTGAATTTGGAGCTGCGATGGTAAAATCCTTTCACATTGAGTTGTATGCTATAAAAATTTACTCGCATCTTTGCAGGAATATGAAACGGTATCTAAGAGTGTCTTAAGATTCTAGATGTAAAATCAGTGATTACTGATCTTGATAGGCTTTTGCATAACTCTTTACAACATCGAATACATGTCTAAATTTCTAAACGCAACGGGATTACGAGATACTTTTTTTATACTTCATTATCATTGGCTTAGAAATCGTGATTACATGACGGTTCACACTTGTCTATGAATTTGATACAATTCCGGTGTATATGTTTATTTTGGATAATATTTTATATTCCTTCTAAATAGGGAAATTGTCTTTTCAACAACTTTCAATGTGAAAGGTAAATAAACTTGCAAGATTTATTAACACTTGTTCAAGTTAAATTCCATTGCCATTATTAATTAATTTGACAGAATATACGCGAACGGGATATGACTTGAATAAGTATTTAATTCAACACTTGTTACTAGATTATAAAGTAAATCATAGATAAGTAAGGTTGGACAACGATAAATAAAAAATATTTTCAACCAAAAATAATGATCAAATTAATATTTTTTTGTGTTGATTCGAATCTGCGGCGCATAGTACACTGAAAACTGGAACACTTTCCATGTTAAAATTGTATAGTTAAAACCTGCCAGGGCTTTAATTAAATTATGATTTATTATACTTAAAGCTTTTAGTGGCATTTAAGGTTAAATACATTGATAGAGAGCGTACTTCAGAGTCATGAATAATCAGTAGTGATAAAAATAATATAATTAACTTTAAAAAAAACAACAATTTGAAGTGACGAGTATAAATAGTCGTAAACTTAAATATTAGAACTTCGTTACACCAATTTGTACGAATTAGTCCTAACAAATGGTATGACTCATTTGCAGTAAATGGCATGACTAATATATATTAATAGTTGTAATGCATTAATGAAACGTATGACTTAGTCATACTAATACCTTTAATAATTAATGGTCATTACTATTAAGTTGGTCGTAGTATTGCAATATTATTATTATCATATACAGATTGGTCTGTCAATGGATCAGTCTTGTTAAAAGCTTATCTTAAAGAATCACGTATAATAAAAGTGTAGGTCACACCTCGGTGAAACTGAGACGAAAATAGTTTCAGTTTTCAGTTTCAGTCCTGTATTACTGACTATTAATAATTAAAATGTCTCTCCCGAACAAATATTAATTTTGATCGATTATTGTAAAATATTTTTGGTATTTATCTTATATTTATTTTAATTACTTTTGTAGTCTGCGCTAACGAACTTGTGTTATATTTTTAAATCTGGGCATAGCATACACACAAGATGATCTTATAAAGGTTTTTAAAAGTTCAATGTAAGTCAGACGAATGATTTTTAATGTCTTTAAATATCAATCGTTGCCACTGCTATGTTCAAAATATTTTATTTCATTATATGTATTATAGGTGATCTACCATACATTATCAGTCCCGAAGGTTCTATTTTAATATTGCATTAAATGATTATTGATTTCTTTTACTTTAAAGAAGTCTATGAAATGTTATTTCGGCGTTCTTATTTGTGGCTTGTAAATCGTAACCGAATTTTAATATCGTTTCAATAATTTTTGATCTATAAAAATATATAAAATTAAGTATCGCGATGCATCAAACATAAATCAGTTTTTACTTTATTTCGATTATAATTTAGCTAATTCATTATTTTTTTTCGATAGCAGCTCGTTATCGGAATTATAGATGACTTTGGATATAGAACTATTAGTTGCCTGACTCATGAATAAGTGATTGAGTAGACTGCTTGACATACTTTTTTATTATGACCGAATCGAATGATTAATCGCAACATATTCAATATATCGATTACACTAATTCAAAACTTGAACAATAGTTTTTACTATTTATGCGATATTAATTATCTGGTTTCTCAATTATCTAAAATTGACACGGTTTAACGCACGTGTTACGATTCGCACGCCACGTCGCGTACGCGCACCGTGTTGGCGTTGTCATGCCTTATGGTACAAGAATCCTAGCGTGGCGGTACAGGTGGCGAGCGTTGCTGCCGGCGAGCTGTGGCCGGCCGTGCTACCGGCGTTGCCGCACGCGCACTTGCGTTACCAGGTACCCAATACCGCGTCCCCCACCACCCTACCACACAATACAATAACCTCACACTCTGTTGAGTGTGAAAAACACAACACATTAAAACCCGAGGACCAAAAGTGCTCCGACAAATTAACCAATGGCTATCTAATTATAGTCACAGTGCGATATTCGCGTAGCCAATTATGACAAGTAAGCCTCATTGCTAATCTTAAAAGGTATTACGAATTTGCAATTTTGTAAGTTATATTCCGTTCAACTACAATAAAAATTCGCAATTTCCGATTTAGGATATATTATGTCACAAAACTCAATTTGTGACATTATATCCAAATCAGCGGTAGCGGCAGTTTGACGGTCTGCAATGGAAAAACTGTATTGAGTTCACATCTCTATGTCCTCAGTCATGTAGAAATTATTTAAATCGAATTTACATCAACAATCTGTATTTTCCGATTGGTGAATACATGTGTAACTCATTCACATTCACAGATAATGAAAGTTATAAATTTCTGGTTGTTCTTTTTAAGTTACATACAACGCAAAATATACGTTAAACCATTTCGTACAAGTATTATAATTGTTTATTATACCCAAAATATCAAATTAAATTCTTAGGAAAAATACAAGATCTTTTCTTCCAATTTATTAACGTTCGTTATTAATAACGAATGAACGAATGTCGCCCTGTTTTGTAGTAAAACTTCTGAAATTGTATAGTTAATTTTTGGAAGAGCATTTTTGGTTAACATAATTAAAAAAACAGTCCTGATTCAATTCGATATTCACTGTCATCTCCTATTTCCTCAACGTCCCTCGAACTGTATTCTTCAAATATTTACTTATTACATTTTTTACTAATTTCCGAAATGTACTGCTCAAAGTATTTACAATAATATTACGAAAACCAATTATTCATTTGGATTATATAGCAAAATGCAAGAAATTTTTATGAATCTATTTTTTTCCATAATACTCTTTGTTACTTTTAAATACATATTCAATTTGAATTATGAAAATAACATTGTAATATACATTTAATAATATCATTATTTAAATTGTCAATCTACAGTAGACTTATAAATACTTTTACTTTTTCGAATTCCATTCCAATTTAATCCCTTCCATCCATCTCAATTCAACTCAATAAAATTCAACTCATAGACTCTGTGCTCCTTTTCGGACTTGAACTTGTGTCATAACATTTTCAATCAAGTTATCTCAGAGGCCTATCTTGTACACAGCTTTTAATATACTTATAATGGATTTACAACGCTTATAACATTGCAACGTCATCCATAAACGGCTTTTGTCTGACGAGGAGCACAATTTAGGCCACAAACTGCGAAATAGACGCGTGCATGCACTGAAACGTTGATGTGGAATCTCTAGAACTTTCCGTAATTATCTTATTAGCTTTTTTAATTCAATTAAAGAATATCATACGCTTGAGTTTAAAACAAGCCCTCTTAATTGTAGCAAGTTTTTCTCTATGTACACCCTTCTCTAACACCGTTGGACATATGCGTCGTGGTGTTGGTAAATCATAATAAATACTTTTATATTGCTTTGGTGGTGTATTGTGATTATTACTTTAAAATTTCCACATTACTTGAATTTGGCTTTTTATAAGTGAAGGGAATGGAAGTTATGGAATGATTTATTGTTATACTTTTATTACATGTTCCCCAACACCCTTACTTGTTTTTATTTCAAAGAGACCACAATGTTTTATTTCTTAGATATATTACTAAAATATATTTTTGTAAGCTGATTTTAAAATGTGTTGCACACTTATTGGGTTTCCTTAAAACTTGAGCGTGTCTTTATAAATTAAGGTAATTGTTAGAGATTTTAGATCAATGCACCTCACTCACATATGCACTGCTACATCGTCTTTAAAGACCTTTAAGCAACTTTCGTCCGCTACAGCTTCCCTCGCCTGGTACGGGTTTACGTTAGTGAGCGTCTGATAATCTAGATAGTGACTACAAATCTAATATAGAGTCTAAGGTGTTTTTTTTGTAATTAATTTTGTGCGTGGCTGGACCCGTGGCTTGTTGGAACTCGATTGATAATATTCCTTTGATACCCTACACTTTGTCGTGAGTTTTATAAGTTGCATTGGCATTTGTGGTGTAAGAAGTTTCTGTTATTTTGATTTAGATAATTGTATTAAGAAATTACTACGTATCATTTTCATCTTTGACTTAGTTTATTGAGGTATAAATTGGATAATTATTGCATAAATGGTAGTTTGCAGAAGTTACCTTATGGATTATCACAGTTTGTTTAACGCCATGTTTCCCAAGTGCCAATAATTCTGTTAGATGAAGCTCACGTCAAAGTTGGTTGTTTTGTATATTGGTCCCATTTTCGTCCCGATTTACAGCTTCTCAGGTGTCTGGTGCGTTTTGTATTGCTTAGTCCGTCCTTCAGGGTGCCTGCTATAGGTTTAGATTTGTTATATCTGCGCTGAGAGACTGCTGTTTTAGTGTTTTCAATTTTACCAATATTTTAAGTATTTTTAAAAGTCAACGCGCCTGGTGGTAATTTCTTAAGAATTGTGTACATGAGAATATTTTGCTATTTAACAATTTTATTTCTTTAACATTTTAAAATTGAACATCATTTGTTATAACAGTTTTACTTTGTGTATTCAATATATGGGGACAATTTTCTGTGAGGTAATAACGCTTTAGTTTATTGTGCTACTAAGTCCAATCATCAGCCCCGCATAACCCTGGGCAGGCGCTTTGACATAAACACGTAAAATACTATCACGAACGTGCCTTAATGTTTTTGTGGCTAATGACAACCTTATAATAGTTATAATGTACATTAATTTTTACGTTTTCATGTAATCCAATATCCATTTTCATAATTTTTATTTGTGGGCGTCTACAATCGGTAACACTTACACGGGCAATCTGTTAGAGCAATATTGTTGAATTTCGCAACAATTACAGTTTGTATAACATATAGGATAAAAAAGTCTGTTTTCCCTTTGAGAAAAGAAACAATAGCAATAAATAATTGATGAGCTTGAGCTTAATTAAGTTTATATTAAAAATTATTACGAAACCGAGTGTTAAAGATGTTTTTGGACGACATTAGCTGAAACTACTGTAATAGCATTTGTAAGAGTAGGGTATTACTATATACTTTAGTCAGTTAAAAAAAATCGTGAAATGATAAATGTTCAGAAACTGGGTATACTCACGTCTTATTATATCGGTCGAGTCAGACTAGTTTCAAGCTTATCCGAGTTCTCTATTCATGAGATCTTTATACGGCTTACCGCGGCGGAATACAATGGTAAAATGGATGTTGGATATAACGAGTATTGTCTGTTTTGTAGTAAAGTAATACTTAGAGTTTGTTTTCCTTGAGCTGCAATGTACACGGCACGCGCATATGTCTTTGGTAATAACTAAAGGAGAGCAGCGAGCAAGTTTGGTATAGTTTCATAAGATTGAAAAGTGGCCGAACTAATAAAGAAGGGTGACGTTACCTTCGACCAAAATCAATATAAATTTTAAATAAGAAGTATACATTAATGGAACGGTTCTAATTTTCTTATTTCATTTATGATTTCTTAAATTAAGTTAGGTAAAAATAAAACATAAGTAATGTAATGTTTGTTTATTTTCTAAGTATTAACTGAGGCTTATTTAATTACGTCATCGCTGCATCTGCGGAAGGGATGAATATACCAATCTTGTATAGCAACCACCCCCAAGCTTTTAATTTTAAAAACTCGATAGTTTGATAACTTTCAATGTCTCGACCTAGCTGCGTACTGACTATGTACACACGTCAACTCAAGCACGGATTTGATATGCATGCCCAGATTATACTATGATAATGGTAACATACGGTAATGAGGGTACTAGTGTGTAATTTTATGTGATAATACGTGTAAATGTCGCTTGTAAAATGTAAGCTTGCGGCGATCGCCGTTGTAGACGTTCGGGAAGCGGTAATGTTCCGTACTCATTTTAGCAAATTAGCCACCTATGTTCGCGAAGCTATAATTGCATTATATGATCAAATAAGATCGTAGGATGAATGAGCATAGTCTTTTTTATAAAGTTAACGGCTCTATTGTTCTTTTGGTAGTTTAGTTCCAGAATGCTTAAAAAAAATTGGTAAAATCCATTAAATTGCATACAGTATGTTTCTTGTATTACAAGAATGAAGTAGGTTTCTTTATTACAATTAAGTTGTCGTTGAAATATATTTTTATTTCATTTATATATTGTTTGTTTGCTTATGAGTATTTGTAAGTTTGGGAATATATGTTGTTATAATAAGCAATGTGCGCAATAAAACCGTGTGTGCAATAAAACCCTGGCGCCCCCTAGAGCTGACCCCCCCCCCCCCCGCGGCTGTAACTATTAACTTTGCCGTCGTAACAAGTGAAATAATACGTGAAGTAAGGTTTATTTCGAGTTGACACAAAATGTTCTAAAAAGAAGCCGCCCATAGGGTACTCGCGTTTGATAACTGCCACCACCGCGCTGGCTGCCCGCTTCTGTCATATGATTGTTATACCATGATGGTCCAATACGATGCTCTTAGTGCCGTCTCAGAGAGCGCCGCGGCGCCCCCGAGACGGCGGCGCCCGTATGCATTGCACACCCTGACTATAGAGGCTCTGATCTATACCCAGATGACAAGTGTTTTATATAGTAATTACGAAACATTACCGCTTCTCGTACAACGCAGTCTGCGCTCATTTTTTATAAAAAATGTCTACTATCTATCGGACGTTGCTTGATTTAGTATAATTAGATATGGACGCACACTTTTGGAAGACAGAGTTGTTTACTTCTTTTTCATACAGCGTCCAGTTTCGTTAAAAGGTGAAAAGACGTGCGGAAGCGGGCTCAACAATACTAATTTTATCACTGTTCGTTTACTTTACTGATGTCAGCGCACTCGCTTGCCGTGTATCTATCTACTGCTAGAGAGGCGTATCCGGGATTACTAGTTACGAGTATAAGGTTCCCTGCTGAATACCGCATATAGTAATTATAGAGTTTGTGTTTGTTTAATAATTGTGAGACATAACATAAACATTGTTTGAAGTTAAACATCCACAAGTCTTGTGAAGGCTGTTAACCCGGAAGCGACCCTTTGTTTAGCAATTTTCTTTTAAATATCACCATTATTAGACTGAAAAGGTGACGGTCACAGTAACGATATCCTAATCACACGCTTGACGTTATTTATGTTGCTTATGGTACTTTTTAATTTTTCTTTTTTTGAACGCGAGACTTCCATAGTGGCTAATTTATATGTAATGATAAGGAAATTGTTTTATTTGATAAAATGTTAATGCGTCAAGTATCAAATCATTTTCATAAAATCATTATCGTGTTTTTTTATATTATGTACTTCCTTTGTATAAATTCATTGTACACGAAGAAACTACAAAGACTTTGAGACTGCATTCGATTATACACAGTTTATGACAACGAAAAAACAGTATTTTATTGGTTATAACATTCAAACAGCAATTGCGATAAATCATTTATTTTTATTTTTAATTAATTAATTTATATTTATTTTAAATTTAGTTCATTTTAATTAAAGAAATAGAAAAGTTAGAAACAATTGACTTAGATATTATTTAGTTTACACGATAGATACATATACTTAAGCAAGTCTGCCGACGACGGTTCACATATCAATACTTTCTAGGACTTCCGTGAGCTGTCCGAGACACGTCCACTACTCTTAAGCACCTGTTATGTTAGTGATTTTTTAATACAAGCTTGGCTCTCGTGATTGTGACCCTCGCATTTAAAAACTAAGTTATACACTCAAATTGTTTACATATACGGTCTTAACTGAAGAGTTGAGAGCGACTATATTATAAAATGTAACAACTGAGTTATAAATTGTCATAGAATCATACTACTTATTTTTAAACTATAGTCAATGCCATGTTCTGTCCAATAAGCAATTTATAACTTACGCGTTACAGTATTTCGCGGTAAGTTTTTGTACGAGTTGTATGCCTAGTTTGCGATGTGATCGGTGTATAACTTTTAAGCCAGGCATATGGATTGTGTTAACAGCGGCTGCTAGATGCAGTGTGGTTTAGCGGTGGCGGTAGACTGCATAGTGACGTGTGCATCACATAATTTTTACCTTACGTACCTACTTTATGTAATACATAGACCCAGTCTGCACAATGCTTGATGACATTTAGGTAATTCGAGTCGGCTCTAAATGTGTCTATTGGCTAATCACTAAATAAACTTTTATTATTTACTATTTATTGAAATAAACTTTTGTCTAGCTGATTTCAATATTTATTTAACAAGTTATTAGCAGTTTCCTTTGAATGACTTTCCATGATTTATCGGTGAATCTGGCGAAATATTGTAATATTTATATCAGAGATATTAAAATATGTCAATACTGATCCATTGAGAAAGTGACAATATGTACTTTCAGTTTATTATACATTACTTTCATCTAATCAAAGTACTTAAACCTTAAAGTTATTCTTTGTGATTAGTTGTTTACTGGTTGATTTTGATACGTTTAGAATTGACCGAGCCATTCAATTGTCGATGTTTTATTATTCATGTTACACTTCCAAATTGACTCTGATTTTTATTAATTTAAAATTATACACAATCTTTTAACAAACTGTACCGAAGTTACGACGCCATAAAAGTTTTTTATCGTAGTTTTATACTAATAACTGATTAAGATATGGCGTCGAAATTAGGTCGTACAGCATGCGACACTACAAGCTCATTATGTTTGGTTCTGTACATACTCTGTACTCTGCTGGCTGAAGGTTACGAATGCTGTAGAATTTCTTACTTCTGTTCGTGAGAATGAAAAATATAAAGCCCTGTACGTAAATGTATCATTCATTCTTAAAGGACGGTTGTAGGAAGGGCAGTAGTTTACGTAATCGTTTCAGTATAGATTGCTGGGATGAAATGTCTAGTGTTACTTGCTCTTTACCACAGATTATGCATTTTTTTAACAATACAGTGCTATGGCCAATGTAAGAGTCTCTTTGTCCCGATCGGTCAAGTGCGACCTTCCAAATATTTTTCCGTCGACTAACCCCCACAATTAAAGTATATTTTTGATTATTTCGTAACGCATGCCTCGATTTTTCTATACGATACCCTCAATTAATAATTATGTTAATGTGTTTCGTGTTATTCGTGTACAATATCTTATATATCGTCCTTAATTTCAACCTGTGTCAGTTGGCTTAAAGGAGTTTTACCGGCAAATGTTAATAACGGTATTACGTATGGAGAGTTGATACCTTTAAAATCCTATTAATATTGAGTGTTATTAACGCACTCACTCACTACAAGTGCAAATTTTTACACTTAGCTTTGAATGTTTCCTTAATTCTGTCTAGTCGACTTTAAAATATCTATTTACATGTATTTTTTATGTATATTTAAATAACTCCGGTCTTTGCTTTGTTTAAAAAATTAAATAATTTTAATTTCATTTATTACTATTTTTCATTTGAAGTGACTATTCTGGATTTTTTATTCTTACTTTTATTTTTTATGTAGCCGAGCTATAGTTAACATTTCTGAATTATTTATCTTAGTTTTTATTATTAAATCCCATTTCCTGTGTAATTTTTCAATATTGAAATTCTTTGTACAAAGTACTATGATGTTTAATGATTCACGATTATGTTATAAAAATTATTTACCCCACATTTATGATATTTGTGTTAAATAACTTTTGAGAGACGTGATTTTGGACTTATTCGCCGGTAAGTCACTAACGCGTTCTAAAAATTTAATCAGCAGGCCTACAATGAACTCTTATTGCGACTTGAATTGAAGACCTAAACGAAATTGTTTTGATTTTGCATACTATGACGTCTTAAAGACTCACACTTTAAGTCGTTACCGAAGGAGTGTTCGGAATTCGTCCTAAGAACATTTGAGTAAAAGAGATAGAGTTATCTATAGTTCATATGACGTTATCCTTTTCAAACATTACGACCCCAATGCAATTCAAACTTCATGGTACGAAAAAAAAGCGGTTCCCCGGTCGTTGTTTAAGTCTCCAATTGAGTCGCAATAAGAGTTCATGGTAGGCCTGCAGGATAACGAAACTATCGTATAGGGCTTCTTTGATTTATAAATAATTTACAGTTCATTTATTATACTTCATAAGTTACAAATAATTTTTATCGATAAAAAATTACAAATTAGTTATCTTTCCTTATGCTGATTAATCCCACAATGGTTGAAATTCCTGACGATTATGCCACACAGTTTATTTACCATTTTCGCTGCTAGCAACTCAAGCTTTAGTATTTTGTAGATTAATTATAAATACCAAAATTAAAAATATTTGGCTGGTCGCTTTCATTATTAGACTTGGCTGTTTCCTACGATATTGCTCTTTTAATGTGGAGATAACATTTTTTTATTGGTTTAACATTTATGCCGAGTTTGTCAAGGGTGCGGTTATTAACATGGGCGCTATTTTTAAAGTAAAGATTTCTGTGTTGCGAAATTTTAGCTAAGGTTTTTATCTCGTTCTGGCATATACTTTATTAAAAACTTTTTACTTTTATGACGTACAAGCATAACGCTTATTCTTTCCGACTCCATTTGTTTTGATATTCTAAATTTTGTATGTATATGTCCAATATATTAGTTTGTATTTTATTTCTCTTCTATTTTTATATTATATATTTTTATATTTCTATTTCGAATCTTATGTTTTATCACCATACATACGTTCATGAAAGGATATTAATCATTATTTGGCCGTATATTATCATTATATACTATCAGTATTATCATTGACTGGCCCGTTGGCGCTGTGGGTAGTCCCTGCGTTCAGCTCCGCGGGTCACGGGTTCGATTCCCGCCGAGGGTCAACATTTTCTATAAACAAATTGTTGGTTCTTCGAGTCTGGGTGTGTATTTGTATTTAAGTATGTATTTAAAATTATATATTTAGTATATCTACCAGTTGTACGTCACCCATAACACAAGTATTAAGTGGGGACTTACTTTGGGGACGGACGACTGTGTGTGTAAATGTCCCATATATTTATTTATTTATTTAAAAAAAAAATTATATCACTTCTTTTTATCCTTTGATTTTATATTCTTTATTCGATTGGCCAGAGCACAGGTACGCACCATTGTTTAAATATCCAATCTTTATCATTCTTATGGATTATTATTCTAATACCCAATCTATCTTTTTCTCGCCCGATATTCTGGTATCGCTAATAAGTTCTATATATCTTATTTCTTATTTATTTACCTCATTTGGAAATGTTTGAAGTACTGTTAACGATTTATATTAAAATATTTTTTTTGGGTCTTTTTTATACTAAATATATGTATATACAAGGACGAGACAATTATCTGAGTTTGAATTAATAAAGCTGCGCCTTTCATTAGCTATTTCTGTTCTGGTTTACGGTTTTCTTTCATGGAAATTTGAATATTTCACGTAAAGTTCAAAAACTTTTGCGTGATGTATTCTCTTCCATATAATATACTTCGGATAATTGCAGCAATGGGTGCAATAAATTTTCCTAGTAGGTATTAAGATTTATTTCACTTTTATCAAGACGATCTTTCTCATACTTAAGTTCTTTAATATATGCTCAAATATAGCATTTATAAGCTAATAAAAATAACAACCTGTTATATATTTCTCCGTAGAATTGCAACAATATTCAATTTCTAATAGGAGATAAATACGGACTGCCTTTTTATAAACGAGTATTTTTACGTACGAGTATTTTACAGTTTTTAATTAAATTAAAACAATATAACTACATAAACTTTAAACTACCAGTATTTTTAAAACACTATTTTTTATGATTAGAGAATTAATCTGTATTTATTACTTTTCTTAAAGATATGCAATATCAGGATAATTTTCATTTAAACTTTACCTCACTCGGAAAGGTTAGCCAATTACTTAGAATCTATATTAACCACACCAAACTCGTCAGGCCTTGTTAATATTAATATCGTCGTGGTAAAAGAGTTGCGGTCCGTAATGACTACCCTGTTACACCCATCGTTGCATTTGTCCATATGGTGCTTGCATATAGAAATCGGTGTTAAATCATAGATGGGCGGTGTTTACGCGGCGGGGCTGCAGTACCACGGGAGTTTCGCACCCCCTCCGCCGCCCCGTGGGCCATTTGCTTCACCCCCGCATCCACATACTCATTATATAAGTAATTCCCAGGTAAGTCATAAATAGCTATTTTTTAGTTTAATTATAAGATGTTATAAACGCCGTGTGGTATCCGGCAGAATAGAATAGACCACCCTCCTTTCTTACCAAGGTGTCGTAAGAGGCGACTAAGGTATGTGCCGTGTGGTATACGGTTGCATAGACCACCCTCCTTTCTTACCGAGGTGTCGTAAAAGGCGACTAAGGTAAGTTGAGCCGGTCGTAAAATACGTAGCCAAATCATGTGCCAACATGTTTATAAAATATAATTTATAGAATTAGGCGATACTTTGCGGAGATCCATTAAACAAAAGAATGAAATTATTTTGCTATTATTTCATTCTAATAATTGGGAAATTATTTTGCTATGATTTCATATACTTTTGTGTTATAAAATATCGTGATTTGAAAAAAAAAATATTTCATCTTTTTTGACTGGCCCGTTGACGCGGTTGGCAGATCAATGTTTTTTAAAAAAATTTGTTGGTTCTGCGAGCCTGGGTGTATATTAGAAAAGGTTTTAAAATTATATATGTATATACTTACCTGTTGTCACGTATAATACAATTATTAAGTTACTTACTTTTGGGGACAGACGACCATGTGTGTAAATTGTCGTATATATTTATTTATTATTTTGTTATTTTTTATCTATATATAAAAATCCCAATCGTCTGTTAAGATATCTCCGAACCGTTTCAACTGATATCAATGTGTATATGTGTAAAATTTTATAATTTAATAATTTTATAATTTTTAATTGTTTGGATCCAAGCGACAAAAGGCACGAAAATGCATAGTGACTCTGTCTGTATAGCAGTGAAGTCCATATGGTTAAAATGAAGAAGAATATTTTTTGTCCTATTATAAAATTATACTATGGACCCGAAAGTTGACGAAAAATATTTTTTATTTTACTTTTAAGGGGGTTTGGAAAATGGCTGCTTGAGCATACTAGTTTTATTATGTACGTAATTCTTCAAAAGCTGTGTGATGCTACAGCAATGTAAACTAACTTTTTAAAATGAGGCTGACACAGAAAGCCTATCATATTATATACTACTTCTTCTTCTTCGTCAACCGATGGACGTCCACTGCTGGACATAGGCCTCTTCATGGGATCGCCACACCACACGATCTTGCGCCGCCTGGATCCAGTGGCTCCCTCCGACCTTTTTGAGGTCGTCTGTCCACCTCGTAGGGGGTTTCGCACCTTTCCGGTGCGGGGTCGGTCGTAGGAATATACGTAGGACCAATATTCGATTTTCTTTTTACTGTAGAATTCTGTTTTATTGTATTTACAGCGTGCCGATGGCGGGCGACTGGAAATGTTGGGCAACGGTGAGGGTACGTTGTCTCCGCTGCAGCCCGCGCCCGAACTGCACCACGCCCCACTTTTACTGGCTACAGAGGTAAATAATATATTGATATATTAATTATTGACCATCAATTGATTACTTTCCGCTGAGTTGCTTGTTGGTTCTTCTGGGTAAGGAAATAATCCAAATCAGTTGTATGATCATTAATACCTTATTGATCATTCACGATTTAAAAGCTTATTTGAATAAAGAATAATTTAATTTGAACACTATTTCTCCTATAGTCCAGAAAGCTTCTGATATTAATACCGGTTTCTCATTACTGTGACACGATCTTGATGCTTTCTGACAACACAGCGACTTTCAGCAAATTTTTTAATTCCAAATTTTAAAATTATTTGCAAATTACCTTTAATATGTGTACAAAATTAGAAAATAATCTTCTTTACTATTCCACTGTAATACTTTATACAATCCCATCATCTCTTTTTAGGTTTCGACCTCTAGTATAAATCCATTCACTTTCATATTTAACACACACACACATACATCATTTTCATCTCTCCTCATTATATGTCCATACCATCCCAAACTTGCATGTCTCGTCATCTCTAAAAGCTAAAAAATATTTTTTTTATTAAAATAATATCTAGACATATAACATACCATTTTATGTTGGACATTGACAGTACAAAAATAAACAGTGAATATTTTATTTTATTGTGGTGTATATTTATATTTTGTGATATCCAGTGTAAGCCTAATTTTTCCAAATATCAAACACAATTTTTGAACGCGAAAGAATGGCGTTTGATTAGTTTTGGGGTGTAAAGTTTAATCTCCATCAATATGCTCGAATTTAGAATTCATTTCGTATTACAATTTGTTTTAACCGCTTGCACAGTCGTTGTTATTCTGCAATCAGGAAGTTTGTTCATACTTTGCATGATTGTCTTTTTAGGCACGCGGTGGTCCGTTGGAACTGATGGCGCCGCACCACGCGAGGCACGCTCTCTCCCATCATCACCATGTAAGTTTTAGGGGAAGACGTATAATAAATGTTTGTAAGCTGGTAACATTTTTGGCAGGTGGACAATAATTTAAATGCAAACAAATGCTTTTGATTTCTGATTGCCTTCAAATTTTTGATTGAAGTTTTGAGTGATGGAATGAATTATTATATCCAATATAAATTTTATATTTATACCCCGTAATTAATCGTATTACGATATTGTCGTGGGGCCTCTTCTCTTGGGGAGACGTTTCTCCCCGCAACCGAAGTATCATCGTTCACATTGTTGTAGTAAATGTGTAGTTTGTAGGTGGTGGTGGTGTTTTGTAATTCTTGCTCTAAATAATCTTGCATACATAAGGAATGAGAACGAATTTTGCTTCGTACACTTAGCATTACATGGTGCCGTGTGGTATCCGGCAGCATAGAATAGACCACCCTCATTTCTTACCGAGGTGTCGTAAAAAGCGACTAAGTTAAGTTGACGTCAGGCAGGCGGCCGGTCGTTAAATACGCAGCCAAATCATGTGACAACATGTTTGTAACATCTTGTGTCGACCCCACTTAGAGTGGGATAAGGGCAGGAGAATGATGATGACTTAGCATTACATAGATTTTCTTAGCAAGTTATAACAAAATAATTCTATTATAATTTCCGTATAGTGGGACTTTATGTTATACACACTTAAACGTTAAATCCATTGTTAGAGCAAGAATCTTTATATTTTTGTTGATCTCATTAATCAACATTTCATCAATTGTTATGTTGTCCAAAACTGCAAAGTGATTTTTATCAATGTCCGCCTCGCTTGACTGGTTACCCAAATGATTGATTGATGCCCTGATTTCACTTGTAACCAATAATAACTGCCCATATCGGTCTTTGTTATTCTTTGGAACAAAGTATGCGTGCAAGGATTACAATAATAAAGAAACCTTCTAGTTCAATATGCTTCCATGCTAATGTACTAAATATGTTTGTGAAGCTTTGGTACTATTGAAACGTAAGCAGGCTAAGACACGTGTTGAAAAAGTTTTTTGGGAATGAGAAAAAAAGTGCATATGATTCTAAAGTTGACGTGAATTCGTGGGTGCCTCTAGTAATAATTTATAGTTAATATCTTTACACAGCAAAGCTGTGTTAGCCCGGCAATGACACCGTGCTACTCTTTTGAGAAGGTCACGGGTTGAACTCCGGGCAGGCAACAATGAATTTTGCTATTAAAAGTTATTGATATAACTGAAATTTATCACACGTGATTCCTCACGATTTTTTTTCCTGCATATATAGAAAATTCTGGGGGTTTTGTGTAATCTACTAATCCACATTGGAGCAGCGTGGTAGGTCTTAGCTTCAACCGTTCTCTCCATATACGGAGAGAGGAGGCCTACGTCCAGGAGTGCGGTAGTAACAGTCCGTTACTTTACTTTTCTAATTGTATATAAATTTATACAGCAACGTCGCAGTGGCGGAGGAGTGGGCGTGGGCGGCGGTGTCGGCGTGGGTGTTGGAGTGGGTGTCGTGGGTGCGGGGTCCCGAGCCGCGCGGCCCTACGTACGTGCAGCGCCACGCTGGGCCGCGCACCCGCATGCCCACACCGTGCACCACATACACGCACAGGTAATGTATTTTAGGGTTCGAAAATATTATTTTTGAACTTAAACTCGAATCTCCATGGCTTATATGGTGAACGAACTGTTAGACCGTCCAGTTTGGTTTATATATAAAGAAAAACACAAACTGAGCTTATTAACTTTAAATTCGTAATAAAACAAAAATACTACTTTAATGTAATCTAAACACAACTGGTACTTGGACTACTATTGCGCGAAACCCTTGTAGCGGGTTGGAGCCGGAGTATATGATCACTAGTCTATTGCTGAAGCCAGCCGGCAGGCAGGAACCGGGTCCGTAGCTGGGCAGCAAGTCGACTAGATCACAAGAACTGAACGAATTTTGAAAATGTATTGATTTTATAGGCCTATATTGCTGATTGACACTTTATATTGACCTCAATTGGGAAATAATAAGTCAGCAATATATGCCCATGTTGAATAGGGTTGTAACAGAACCATTCGTGAATGTTCCAGACAAGCCTCTGAAAACTATGACACATACATTACGTCATATACAACTCTTTTATACGTAACAATATGATAGTGATATGTCGTGAATAACGAGTAGTTGAAAGAGATAGCCAAACAATGTAAGATGGGGTTATATATGATTTATTGGTTCGGTGAAAAAAAAACATGTTACCAGACAAGTAGAAATGAATGTTGATTGAAAAAACCCAATTGTTATTGTAGGGAGGCGGAGGGCTGGTGTCTGCGGCGCTTCCGGCTCAATTGCACGTGGCGTCACCACTCTCGCTGCCACCACCACCACCCACATATCAGGTAAAATAACATAACGAATTTTTACACATAAAATACATTAACCAAGACGATACGATGAAGACCAAACAGTGCATGTTGCGATTGATGACATATAGCTCTGAAACTTGGTCGTTAATAGTAAGAAAGTTCAGAGTCGCAAAGCAGCCGATGGAAGGAGCTGTACTCGGAGTACCTATCAAATCAAAAATGAGGATATACCCGGTTCCCAAAGCTGGAGTGGCGATGGGCGTTGATGGGCGACCCACCATTGGGGTTTCAAGGTGTTTGTATAGCGACACATCAATATAAAACAGTGTAGGCGTACCTCCACTGGGTCGACGGCAACGAAAAGGTCGCAAGGAACCGTTGGATCTACGCGGCACAAAATACTGAGGCTTGGAAGACCTTTAAAGACCTATGTTATCTTATGGACTTTTATTCGGTGAAAACAGAGCTATACTAACATGTTTTATCATCTATCTGTGATCGGTCTCTATCTTAACAAATACCAAAACTTATCGTGTCAAAACTCAGAGTATCTAGCTACGGAGGGACAAGTGTCGCTTGGTTCGAGGAACTGACATAAAATGACGTCCTGAGGTAAAGGAATAGAGATCCACGTCGCCGTATTCGTGCTCACCTAGCGTTGATATACAGTGTGGTAGTGTAAAATCTAGTTTTCTGTACTGTGTTCATTTTTCAGTCCAATGTTCGGTATGTAATAGTGTGATGGTAAAAAAAAAGATAGCTGGAAAGTAAAATAACTAATAAAGTCTCTGACTCCCTTATCAGAGGAACGAGAAAAAAATAGTGTGATGGTGATATATTTTTTATTTAGAAAATTCCGGGACGTGTATAACGATTATTTTATCCAAATAAAAGACCCAAAGACTCAAACACATACCTATAGAAGACAGTTTAGCTTGAGGCTACACGTATTGTGGAGGAGGTTCCTCAGTCTGGAGTCTTAACCACCGGGCGCTCTACCGCGATTAAGATATTATTATAGAAAAATAATATTATCATACTTTTTTATTTTGGATTGCCGGAAAGTAACGCTTAATTCCATAAATCAGGTATTTCTCAATTTGCTGGCAATGTTCCCCCTATCGCCATACGCGGAAGCCCGGGACGAGGCGGGCGAGTCCCCCGAGACGGAAAATTACGAAGCACTGCTATCGCTAGCCGAGCGCCTTGGGGAAGCGAAACCAAGGGGCTTGGCTCGGCACGAGATCGATCTGCTGCCTTCGTACAAGTATTCTGAACAAACACATCAGGGTGAGTAACAATGAATTGCAACAGTATAAACATTGACTTGACGCAGTGGGTAGTGACCCTACCTTCAGCTCTGCGGGTCGTGGGTTCGATTCCCACCGAGGGCCAACATTTTCTATAAACAATTTGTTGGTTCTTCGAGCCTGGGTATATATTTGTATTTAAGTATGTGTTTAAAATTATATATGTACATATATCTACCAGTTGTCTACCACCCATAACACAAGTATTAAGTTACTCACTTTGGGGATAGACGACCGAGTGTGTAAGTGTCCCATGTATTTATTTAAAAAAAAAATATTTCAAAAAATAACTGGAAAATTTATTGGTTAAGTGATTTATATATTCTTTTTCTATTTATTAAGTCTTTTTATGTACTGTTTGTTTTCCTTACAAATAAATAAATAAACAGCTCGTAGTCATTGTATATTAAATAAACGACACTTTTCACTATCATTTAACTTGATAACGGACATGAAAATGTCTGTTGTAAATTGAAAATTTCATGTCCGTTTTCGATTTTCAGATAAATATTACTACTTTATTTAGGTACTCGATTTTTATATACATATAAAGATTTATGACAGTTTAATAGTAAATCTAAAACACATCGGCCGCGGTAATAAATCGCCGTATCAATCGCAGCTGAGTGACTGATACAGCCGCTATTAATATGATCTAGGGTATTATGCCCCGATTTCGATTTGAACTGCTATAATTAGAGAATGAAGGCATGATTTTTTTTTTATTAGTCTTAATGCATTCTATTTTTTTCAAAATGTATGTATAATCGATAATGCAATGTTCATACGTTCGCAGGTGAACAGACGTCTTGCGTGGTATGCATGTGCGAGTTCGAAGCGCGACAGACGTTGCGCGTCCTGCCTTGTGCGCACGAGTTTCACGCCAAGTGCGTCGACAAGTGGCTGCGGGTATGTACGCACGCGTAACACATCATACATCCACACGTACAACACAACGCGCTACAATAATATAGTACACGATATTAAATAATGCACATCGATGTTTACAACGAAACAGCCAACCAGTTCGGTTTCGTAGAGCGCTGTCTCTGTCACACACGGGTTCGTCAGTCTGTGCGACAGAGACGATGTTCTATGAAGCAGAAGCAGAAGTTGAAAACTGTAAGAACTTACTTAACACTCTGGGCTCTAGAAACAGGGTGATACTACGTTGGGTCCTAGGACACGAAGGCATCCCCGGCAACGAAATAGCCGATGGCCTAGCAAAAGCTGGCGCCAAAACTCTGCAGATGGTACCAGAACCTATCTGTCTGTGTAAGTCTGGCGTTGCTTACCCTGGAGACCTATTGTTATTATCACACACTTAATCTCTGGACCAACAGTCCGGGGTTAAAGCACTCGAAAGCGCTAATGAAAGTCTTTAATAAAAGTGCTACTCGAAAAATTTTAGCGCTAAGTAGAGTAAATCTAAGTAACTTAGCTAGGATGCTTACGGGGCACTGTGGACTAAACAGACACATGTTACACAATCCAGTGTCTGACACCTGAAGCTGTCAGACACTGGATTGTGCAGACTCTGCCTTAAAGCGGAGGAAACACCAATGCATATCCTATGTGACTGTCCTGCGCTGATCAACGTTCGATGCTCTCTCCTAGGGTCACATATGTTACGCCCTATAGAAGTAAAAGCACTCGCCGCCAAGAAGATCTTTGAATTCTTCAAGGACACCGGTATTGGTGGCGAATTGTAAGCAGTGGCGATCACAATAGATCAGCAATGGTCAAAGATCACTTTGACCATTGCTGATTGCTGGATTGCTGGCCAAGTATCAACTTGGCCCTCAGGCCCTGCATAGCCGCTACTCCCAGAAGAAGAAGAAGAAGAAGATGAAGCAGAATCTAGCCGCTTTCTCTCTCTAAGCCTCGATGTGCATTATTTATTGCCGGGTACTTTACATACTCACTCATAAACTCATACTTACAAATTGTGTATTTATATACATACAAAAATATATACTGCAGAGCATAACACGCATCTTTTAAACAAATAAAACAATACTGACTTGTGCAATATAAGTGATAGCACCAATTCTGACCTTTTTATGGTTTACACGTCTAAGGCATCTTTATATTTTCTTAAATAATACCTTATGATAAGTAATAGCAAATTTAAAATGGTCATATTTACGACCTTCACAAAGCATAATCACTTTTGTTTTAATTATAAACATATCTTGGTATTAAACGGTAATGAATAAGGTAATTTTCGTATTTTGTAACATCTACAGATTTCCATAAATGAGACTAAGAAATGAGTTCCATATTTTGTTTTGCCGAACATAGATATACGCTTATCTAGAAATTGATCATCTAGAAATAAAACTTTCTACGTAAATTTAATTTTTCTGTTATACAATGGTTACCATGATTTGAATGAAGATTGCATTATATGTTTGTTAACTAAATGGGATGACATTTCATTAGTTTCAACCAAAAACCGGGCTTTGATGCAAATGACCGATTAACGCGAAAATTCATTCATTTGCTTTTGGATTGGTCATTCTTGCAATATTTAAGTCGAATTGATTTTGAATTTTGAAATTAAATTTGACTGGCCCGTTGGCGCAGTGGGTAGTGACCCTGCCCTCAGCTCCGCGGGTCGCGGGTTCGATTCCCGCCGAAGGCCAACATGTTCTATAAAACAATTTGTCTGTTATTATTTTATTTTATTTCTTTTTTCGTAGTCAAATCGAACGTGCCCCATATGCCGAGGGAACGCGTCGGAGTATTTCAATAATTCAGAGTGACTCGCGGGGTATATCCCTGGCGGCGTACACTCTAAGAGCGACATTTCGTTGTGATGTACGTAGTGCTGGTAACGGCCAATGGATAAACAAAGGGACAATGAATACTGCGAACATATTGGCCGGTTGGATAATTAGAGACCATTTCTACGAAAAGCAATCCGAGTGTTCAGCGTGCGTAAGCACTGTTCTAGTAAGATACAGATTCGGACTTATTAACGGCTCGTTCGGACGATATTAAAATGTGTGATGTCGTGGCACGAAACTTGTATGCGAAATTTTTAAGGGCAATCTATAATTTTCAGAAGTAGGCTTAGCTAACCTTAGCAGAGTACAATTATTTGGATATAATCTGTCGTAAAAGAAAACTCATGTTATGCTGAACGTACTATTTTATTATTACTAAATAACTAGCATATTCTTCTACACTAGTCCATTATCGTACAACGCAATAATAAGGAGATAAAGTGTGAAGGAGATGCTTTTCACCATGCATGGAATAGTTCAGTGCAGTTTTGTAATATTTTCTAATTAGTAATCTTATTGCATGTGAAGTAGATGTGTGGTAAGTGTATAATGCGTAATATACGTATTAAGATGAATTCTCTTTTGTCGCGGATTTATTCAAATAAAGATATATTTTGGAAATTTACTCGTCTCATGTACTGACTTGTCTTGGTAATAGCATCTTATTCTGTGTTACATTAGAAGTGTTTTAAAGAAAGTGAATTTATAATAATCTATGTATATCTCATATCCACTGTCCACACATGGCCTTGTTCCATGAACCCATGCATTCTTTGTGATTCGTTAGAGGTCGCCAGTTAACCTAGATTTGATTCTCGGATGATCTCACTATGTGCCGCTCGTCACTACCTTTGTCTGTTACTTTATATCATTTTTTCTAGTTCTATATTTGGCACTGTAGAGATACTCCGAATATAAAATAAATTAATAGAAATATATTTATTTAATCTAACATTTTTAGGAATCACAAAGTTGAAGCAACCCTATTAAGTCAATAGAATACTTGTTGTAAGTGTTGCCTCGAAAATATTACGTTTTTTAATAAATGATTTACATCAAAGTTTTTTCATCTTTAGTATCATATATTAACCTTGTTCCAAGTTAATACTGGTATTAAATCGTTTGACGATTTTCTTGGAATTTTCAAACTATAAAGAAGATAATATATTTTTTAACTTTGTTAGATTGTAAGAATATTATTGTTACAATATAATTTATATATTTATCAACCGCCTACTAGTACTGAGGTAAAGGTATCCTTGCCATCATTTGCACCAAGTTTCGTGCCAAGTATTTATAAGCCGTAATGCGGTAGTATTTAGATTGCGACACCGTTGTGCCAGGACTTAACAATTGCTAAACATTCACGCAAATTTGTTTTTTTTTGACGGTTGTCCATTTTGTAGCCAGGAATTGAAATTGGTATTTAATTTTTCGCCCCTCAACAAAATGGAGAATCGTTGTAACCGTTTTAACTTTAATTTTGTATAATTTCATAGTTACCCAATAACATCGCCCGTAATAAATAATAAATGTAATTATCATAAGTATATCAACTAGTTACGCGGCCTTAGTTGATTGCGTGCATTTGCTTATGCATGTGTAAGTGGTTATAAATAAAGGCTTTGTTCTAATTTTTAGGTCAGTAATGCGCGAGCACTTGTTAGGGGTGGATTACTTCCTGGATTTAGTTTTAATAATGGCTTGTAATTAGTTGATAAGTTTTTGTTGCATCTATGGTGTTTTTAATGCGGAATGTTTTTTTTTTTGGAAAATTTGATATTCTTTATTCAGAATGAATTTGCTAAGATACACATTTTCTAGATTCATACTTATCAGTAATCGTTTGAGACACATCGTTATTTAAAGAGATGAAATTAACATGTAGTAAGATTTGCTATTTTTTTGATTTTAGTTAAATGTAGCTTTGTCCAACCGTCAAACCTAATTAATAAGTGGCAAATTGCTATAATCTACGATATAAGAATAGAAAACTTTTATAATTCTAAATGCAGCGCACGATACGCAGTATTTGATCTCCTATTTTTAATACATTTAAGATACACTGTTTTTTTTATGATCTTTTCTTGGAGATTATAGCAATATGGTACTGATGAAAAAAACGTAAAAACACTGACTACAGTTGGACGCGTGTTGTTAATTTTGGGATATTGCACGCACTCTTGATTTAGCTTTCTAACATTAGATATTATAAGACCGTTAATTTTTCTGTGAATTACGTGTTTGTTTTAGTTGTTGAATGTCAAGGAATGCTATGTGCAATTTTCATGTCGATAAAGTTATCAGGGAATTTACAATGGCTGTAGATATTGATTGAATAGTCCAATTACGTATGTGTATAAAAAGTAAAGATAAACCACGATAACATGGCGCGCCCCTTCAAAATACTGATTTAATGAGTGTAGTCACATTCTTACGAAGGATTTTGCAGTTTTTGTACAATCAGTAATCATAATATGTATAATGTAACTTATTACCGGATTTGTCGCGCAAGACAACTCACGTACCCTTTTCATAGAGTATATCAGTACAACGTCATACTATAATAATTAGCAATCATTTGACGATGTTAGTCGAGCAACAAACTCATGGATTTGTTTTTGTCTGACAGCCGTCTCATCACGCACATATGTATGCATTGCGAATCTCAGTGACTTTGTAAATACTAAGGATTTGAATTTTGGGGGGCACGCCATGTTATGGTAGTTTATCTTTACTAGAAAATTGTCTATATATAACTAAACATATTATCTGCGCCTCAGAGAGATCGGGAACTAAAACACATGTCGGCGTGTTTCATTCGCCCTAAACGGTGCAGTTTTCATTTTCAAAGAATATCCTCGTCAAAGTTCCCTTTAATAAGATAAGGAAACCGTCTTACTTATTCGACCTTGTCAATATTTAATAGTGTCATTAATCTTTCATTACCCCTGGAGTTCCTTAATTGGCATCAGCTGTTGATCTGTGTTTTTTTGTACACTTTTGTGTGTCAAAGTTCTGTAAAGCGTGTAGAGAATTTGTGTTCACTTTTATCGAGATCCGATTTCTATCTAAAAGGCTCACGGTGTTTTATTTGCGCCTAACTAACATAGGCACTTTTCTGTTACCCTACCGCTTTGTATTTCGACTATAAAAAGCAATAAAAAAAATTAAGAATGATAATAATAATATTTAATTGTTTTTTTATTCGTGCAATAATTTTCAATATGTAAATTTAATGAGAGTCATAAAAAATTGGTTATATAAGATTTGCACAAAAATGGCAATATGAGATTTGCAGAAAAAAGAAATAATGTGCGGTCAGGATTATAATTGTATCAATTGATCTGGATTATATTATACAAAAACTAAAAACAAGTGAAATCTCGCAACAAGAACCACTTTTTGTTTGCATTGTAGCAGATTGGGTAGTTGTTACATACTAATCGCTAGATGTCGTTAATGGTCTCGTAGATGTATAAAACAATGCATATCGAAAATTAAGTTATGATACCAGACTACGTAGCATTAAGCTAGGGGACTGTGGAAATCAGAGCATAGATTATAGTAGGATTCGGCATGGCACAACAGCCCAGAGATGGAAATATTGTTGGATCAGGATATATTTATAATAGTTCTCAAACAGTAATTAACAAAAACCTTAACGTTTTTAACAATTCAAATCTTGCAATCATGTGTATATCTAGGGATTGAGGTGAAGGTATTGTGGCTTCCATTTCTTAGTTATTATTGTAGGTATAAACTAAATATTAATTTAGGTAGTGCTAATATGGCCGGCGTCATGACTTGTAGCGGGCAATTATTGATTTGTGATACGGGTTAAACGTTTAAAATTTAAAACAGCTAGTGTGTTGTCAAGAAAAAATAAAAAGTGAAAAGTAAAGCAGAAATATTCCTGTCATGTAAAGTTTACAAAACAATAATCGAATACCACCCACCTATTTAGACAATTGATTTGTAAATCAAATATAATAAATTCAAAAATAATTAGCGTCTGAAAACTCCTGGATGTAATTAGAAACTCATTTTTGTAACACATGATGATACAGTAAAACCTGGGAAAAATATAATTATAAGAAATAAACTGGCAATTATCAAAATTATTGGGCCTTTAATTCTCATCATTTTGTGACTATATCAATCTGGGATTATACAAAAGGAATTTTGATCAGTAAAGTGTTCGAGGCTCACTTTATACTATTTTATATATTGATCTATAATAAAAGTTGTGTGTGTGGTCTAGACGCCGGTCACTGTGCCATGTGAAATATATTTTTTATATGTATTATATATTATTATATATAGCTCTCACACTGGTGATTTAACTTGGGTGTGCTTTTATTTTAATGAGTATAGATGATTATTCCAATTAGATGTCTTAGTTAACAAGGCTGTTTATTAGCTTCTATTTAGCTATTTCGATTAATAAGGGATCTTTGAAATCGTACCTTACCCTTGCCAAAACTTGATTAGTTCTCAGTGCAAAATTTTGTAATCATACTGTTGGTTTATTTCGATGCTCTTGCAATTTTCTTTTTGTTTTAGTGATTTTCCCTGACGATTCTTAATATATCTCTTTATAATGTTATTTTAAAGTGTATTAAAAAGGAAACTAGTATTTACTGTTCATTTTAAGGTTTCTTGGAGAATTATTTTTGTTTTGTAGGTAATTAAAATAATGAAGCAGTAGTCTATGCTTAGTTGATGATGGTAATGACTTCATATTATATATTATATACTTATAAAAATGAAGATTTGTTTAAATTAGTGTTAAATAAAGTCTTAATATGAAATCTCAGATTAACTCACCAATGTGTAGCTTGTTTGCGTTATCGTTGCGTTGTTTCAGCTTGCGGGCGTTGGTTTTATGAGTAATTCGGCATTAAGGAAGAAATATATAGTCTAATAAAGTATAAAAGCTAATATTATTGTTCAATCGCACTTATATTTGTAAATGTTAGTGTATTCCGACTCAATTTTACCTTTTACTTTTACATAAAAAACTACTTCAAATTAGAGAATATAGGGAACTCGAGTATACATTTATTCTTTTCACGACTGATTTTTATTTTTTGGGTAATCGCCTCTTAAATTATCGAAACTTGTTGTAAACAAATTAATTTGGAAATGTTTACCATAGTCCATTTTTGTTATGCCCTTGCAGTAAATGCTAAATCGTAAGCTAGCTATTTTTTTATTTGAAATCACAATTATTTATTTATTAATGTTTTGCAACCGTAAGAAAATTATGCGAACTATTTCAACGCTCGCAAATGCTCGAATAGTCTTCTTTAAAAGTTGTTAGTTATAAATGCTAGACTCCGTTTAGTTTTATTTCCTTTTTCATTAAAATTCAGAGGCGGATTTATTCAGTACACTATTTTTAATGCAGGGATATTTTGAAATATTTCGTCTTTATCGCGAATATAACTAGAATTCTATTAGCATTATATATCCCAGCTGGCTCAGTATGGATATTTATATACCAGGAGTCGGAAACTTTTTGAGTTGGAAGTATAAAAAAATACGATGTACAAAATTTTAGTTTTTAATGTGCTACAATTTTTTTCCTGAGTGAATTAAATTCTACGATCACGCCGTCGTTACGAGGCAGGGATGCTGTGAAAAGCATTTACAAGTGGCTAGAGATAGAAAAGATGATTTTTCCTCGTTAATCGAGTCAGAACGATTTTTAATATATAAATATAATATTATTTTTATAATTTGCATATGGAATTAAAGGGCCGCAGCACAGTGTCCTAAGAGCCGCATGTTCCTCGCGAGCCGTATGTTGGCGACTTCTGGTATATATTTATTTTATCTCATGTTATATTAAATCGCATCATCTAAATCTGAACCATGTTGTGTAACATTTTAATAAACATCACACAAAAATATTACATAGCAAAATCTAACATAAAACAATTTTGGTTGAAAACAGTTTTCTTAATTATAAAACGCCCCTTCTGCGTTGGTTCCTAGTAATTTTACCATACTATGACATCAGTGTAAATTTATTTTCAAATCTTATTTCTATATGTTTTTTATAATCGTCTTGTATAAATGCTGTTCTATAAATAATGCACAGATACACAATGACTCTTATATTAATTTTGTCTAATAAAAATTGTGTGTATATTCCTTTTTCGTATAATGTGCTCAATTATGTTTTCATTGCTCGAACGAATTGATACTAGGTGTTTTTTTAATCATATTATATAAATGGCTCTTCTCATCGCATTTGATTTAATTGATTATTGTTGAAACTATTTCACTAGATAGTCGTCTTAACGTAAATTCGAATAGTATCCTATTTGTATTTTACATTCGCTTTTTATTCAAATTTAAGCACGTCCATACAGTCTCAGTTGCGTTAAGAAAGTACCGAGTATGCAAATACTATAGTTATGTTTTAGTTTGAATTTATATATATCGCACGCCGCACGCACACAAAGTGGCCTAATACAAAAAAGTTGTTTTTGTGGCAAATCGCAATAAAGTATAGCGTAGCGCCTACAAAACTCATGAGTGTTAAAGAGAGAGCATGAAACATCAGTTTTTTAATATTTCGTATCGTGTTATCATAGATGGCATTGAAATAAGGATGACAATGTATCAAACTCAATTAAACCTAATTTTTAATTAAGTCACTTTAAATACTGCGATATGTATGGACCCCTCGTATATTATCATAAATTTTTTATTAGATTTTGCTATAAACCATTCATTTCTAATATTTCATAATATTTAACTATAACATAGACAACACGTTGATAATTTTTTCATGTGTATTATTTCATTGAAAAAAATATCCGATGGGTATCAATGGGTCAGGCTAATTAGAGTAGCCAATTCAAAAGTAAGTCTTCCTTTTCATATTCTATTTAATAGCTAAATATATGCATGCCTTTCATCGATTATAAAATTTGAATGTAATTTTACATTCGGAAATAAGATTATTTTGGGTAGGATTTCATCTCCCTGAATTTTATTACTGAAAATTCATTTCATCAACGATGGAAATTACAATTAAACATTTACTTTGCGAATATAGGATCGTTGATGGTCTTCTTTTCTACATACAAATAGCTGGCGTTAACAAAAAATTACTTAATCACTTTTCTTACGTATACGTCACTTTTTTCACGTTTCTTATATATGAATTGAAAGGCGTTCTTAATTTTTTCTTATTTGTAACTAGTAATTTCAAGATTATTCTTAGGGAGCCTCAAAAATTAAATATACCTTGTCAACTGTAAAATTTATATGTAATTCTACATTTATTATTAGCGTTTTATCGAAATTCCGAGATATTATGTTAAGATACGCTTTGTACATGTCAACCATTTTTTTTATAAACATGCGACTATAACTATAGTTTTAATTTGCATATATAACTTTTGTCAAATTATACGTGCAGATATTTAATGGGATTAGAAATGAGCCGGTAACATCAGCATAAGTAGTATGATGGTGATAACAAATTAATATTTTCAAATATACCTCTACAAACTTTCTCAGTGTAATATTAAATTTTATCATTACAATTAGAAAACCATGATTATTATTCTCCTGCCGTTATCGACTCTAAGTGAGGTCGGCACAACATGTTTTAAACATATTGTTTCATGATTTGGCTAGGTATTTTACGACCGGCAGCCTGCCTGACGTCAATTTAATTGAGTTTCCTTTTACGACACCTCGTTCAGAAATTAGTTTTTTTGTTTTTCACAATATCAGTTTTAATACCATTATTATCGACACAGATAATACATATTTTGTATCGTTAATGCGTAGTTCAATTTTCTTAATTGTGCCTTATTGTAATTATGTTAAGTTTTGTTTTTTGATTTGATCTATTAATTTTCACGCTATTTTCATGTTTTTTTTTGTTCATTTGAGGCAATATTCGCATTGACTTCTTTTTATTGTATTCTGCTTGCAATTTGTTTAAATTGTGGATATACAAATAGATGGCATTGCACATATTACTATACCCTTCTTATTTCACTGTATCAAAAGGCAATATACTGCGAATAGTGACAACCGGGAACTTAGTGTTTCTATTATGGCAACCGTTTCTCAAATAATTTGTCTTGAATTCTAGCAAAATAATATTATTATTACTTTAGACGTTTGTAAGGTCGCTAAGACAAAACCTGTTTCACTAAGAAGTGCCAACATATAACCAATTGCCCTTTTAGCGCAAATACGAATAAATCGCAAACGTGCTATCGCAAAATCGCTAGCAAACTAGGAATGATGTTTTTAAAAAGTAATGTTGCATTTTAAAGTGGAGTGCGCTTAAGAATGCCGTTGTAAACGTATTTTGCTGACGATCAGAATCCGTTGAATAGGCCTTGACGAAATATATTTGGTTAAGTGCCTTGAAAAGTCATAATAATGTCATATCTATGTCAATGATAAAAGCTATTAGAATAATTTTTTTGTTTGTAGTTCTTCGTAAGAGCGATCTTTTATACATTTTTTTGTATTTTAACGCTCATTTTAATATCTGGGAAACATCTCGTAATGTATGTCACGTATCTAAAATCTCGGTATTTTATCTCACATGGGATATCGCGTATATTTATAAATGCCTTGAAACCATTATAGTACCCGCTCTGTTCTCCCGCACTATTTGATGTTTTCGCCACGACCATATTGTGTATCTACAGTTGATATAATCCGTGATCGTTGATCAATTGATGTTTTTTCAATCTGTCTCAACTGTCACTTGAAGTGTGGCAACTTCAAGTGACAGTGTAGCTAAACCAGCCAATTACCAAAGTACTGTGTAACGATTTTTTTGTATAGAACGCCCGGAGGACTTGATGGCGGTTCAAGTGTCAATTCTTTCGGGTGCGCTACATCCGCCTTATTGTGCTCAGTCGTTTTTATTTTATTAAATGCACTGCAATTTTTTTCTTTTCTTTTTTTATCTTTATCCTCTTTTAATTTAACGGTTCTTAATCTTGCGTGTCAAATGTGAAATAGGCATCATCATCAAAAAAGTGACAGTAATTCAATACTAAAGTATATTCTGACATTCATATTGGTAGAACATGGGTTGATTTTGCTAGAAAGCGGGTTTACTTAACTTTATATTTGTTTATTTTTTATTGTATTAAAGAGTAAATATAATCTTTCTTACGCATTAGCCGCTCAAGTCACTCGGAAATAATTCCTTTTCCTCTTTAGGCTTTAAACGAAGGACGAAATAAAAATTAAAATAATTTAAAAACTACGTCAATAAAATACATAATGTCGTAGTAAAAGGACAATCTGTAAAAACAACAGACCAAACGTAGAGAGCTATTAATAAATAGCCTTAATAAATAAACGTTAGCTTAGGTCTCACTTCAGCTAATATCGTAGAGATCTTTCATTCTAAAAGTGCATGCCCCTCCAATGTCTTTACTCACACACAGAAAACTTATGTACAGACGAAATACACGCAAACTTGTTATTCTAATTGGTTACTCAGTTGCCGGACAGACACGAAAATAGGAGCACGCATCGATTATTGCCAAAAGTACAGTTAGCATGTCATAAAAAAAGAGGATAAATATTTTTTATTTTTTATTTTAAATAATAATTAGATAAATTTTTTCTTTAATAGAAAAATATGGAGTATTTTATAAAACTATGTGGCGAAAAAAACGGGCAAAATAATAATAAATAAATAACATCTATCATTATTTCATCATTAAAGCCATTGCTTTAATTAAGGAACGAATTGACATGATTGATAGAAATATGTGGTAAAATACGTGTCGAAATGTGAACGATATTGAGATAGAATATATGAAAAATTTTGAATTTATAATTAATGTTGAGTCTGAATCTGAAGATAGCGACGTGAGTGAATAGCGTTAAAATAGTAAATATTATATTGCGGTTTAATTTTTTTCTTTTTTTACTAATAAAATAAATGAACAGACTTCTGTACATTACGTTTTATTAATGATTCTAATAGTTGCATAATGAATATATGATATGATCTTTATTAAATTAAGTTGGCAAGCTAGCTTTTGATTGCGAATTCACCTGATGAATGCCGATGTAGTTTAAGTTTCTTGAAAGGGTTTGGAGATTAAACGTGTAACCATTCAGGGTTTTTACACGACATCGTACCTGAATGCTAAACCGCTTGGTGGTACGTCCTTGTTAGAAGGGTACGTCGGAAGTATCTATCTAGTCAAGACCAGGGATAAATTTTAGAAATATACTAATATGTTTTTTCTAGGATTCGAATGCGGAACTTCACGTTTACAATCCACAGCGCTTACTATTACTCCAGGAAAACGTTAAAAACTTACTTTTATATTCTAAAGAATTTTCAACATAAATTTGATTATAAATATTATATAATATTAATTTTATTTTTATGCAAACGTTACTTGTATCCCGTTTAACCGGATTGGTTGGTCAGCCAGTGCACAAATGATAGGAACGCGTGACAGAATAGACGTGTTGTCTCATACAAAGCGTGCATTCTGCGCCATATAAATGTTTGACTTATACCAGTCGAGCAATTAGTTGACCTTTAAGTGCGCGAATGAGTCGAGTCAACTTTGAAATTGCTGCGCGCACACATATAAAATAGTACAGTCAATATTTTCTCTCACACATTAAAATAATGTAATTTGGTGGAGGGGCGTGCACTTTTAGGATGAAAGATCTCTACCTACTATGGAGATGTCAGTACTTGAATATCATGTTTTTGGACTGTCAATACATACTTATTTAAGATCCTAAGTCTATTTAAGAATTTTAATACTACGTTATTATATCGAGTTAGCCCGACGAGTTAACGATAATCTACATTCAACAGTATTGCATTTTGTATTAAAGAATTTATAAAAAGTATCAGAAAAAATAATTCTTGTAAATGTCGATATTTGGGTAAATTAATATAATGAATATATACCGTATCAGTACATAAACCACAGCAAGAAACGGCAATATTATTTACGAATATAAAGAATATTAATAATCGGTTAATACTGTGCGAGTGTAAACACACTGTGTGGATTTCCCTGTGGATATTATCCCTACTATTTGGGAAACCTATACATACTTGAGGTCAAAGAATTTAAAAAGGCATTCATTATAAATAATCAAAAACTTCGCGAGAATTTTTGAGTTGGCATTGATCAAGACCTAAATATTACTTACTGGAGTATCTAAAGATTAATTGAAGAGTAAATTGTCTCGTAGGTGTTATAAAAAGAATTAAGAAATGTGTTTCTCACATTTGTTAAATATTTTATCAAAGTAAAAAGTTACCAACACTTATAATTTCAAAAAAAATATTTTAAATAAGATATCTTATTAATATACAATATATATTGTATATATGTAATTATAAGTCTTACAAGAATATTAATATGTAATATTAAATTAAGGCTTGTTTTGTTTTGGCATTAAAAATTTGCAGTATCCATTGTAACGGATTCGCGTTGGTATTGCTACGGGATTCGTGGGTTAAAAATTCTACAGCAAATTGTAAAATTATTCTTCAAGAATAACAGCCGACAACGACATTCGACATGCTTCAGAATATTTACCAATTAAAAAAGATCTAACGACCATTACTACTAGTTAACATCTGTTATTATATATATTGTATTACTAAAAGACACTGCGAGTTCATAATTGCCTGTGACTGCACGATTAAAGATTTTGTGCTTTATGCTCGTACTTCACTATCGGCGATAATCTTTGACCGTCTATAATCGGCACGACCATCATGCGAGTGTCCGCACGATTATCCGTATATTATACGATGCGTGTCCGAAATCGACGATTCCCAGGTTGAAGCCTTGAACGCCGATTATGAAGAGCAATTAGGTTAGTGTTGCCAAATTAATTGAGTATTCACGGACAACTGCCAATAAACCTTTTTGTACTTGATAGTAGATTATAAAGGGTGTAGACACAGCTTCGTATAAATAGAGCACAGTCCAGTTTGTAGTTTAGGGCGGTGTAAATAGCTCGTGTATTTAGTGTAATGTATACATAGTGATTATATAAATGGTATTTTTGCATGATTTTAATATTGTAAATGTTCGATTGCGTAACTAGCTTTGTGATTTACTTACGTTTTTCTGATCAAAATACTGCTCCAGTTTGCTTCGTCCACAATACAAAAAGCGTATGACCCCGTCCTAACGTCGAATATCGGCGATTTTAACCATTAGAATTTAAGATTTACCGTCTTGTCAGATCGTTTTTTTATTTAGATTTACAAATATCTTTGATTTTCATCATTTTTATAATGATTAATATAATTAAATGCAAATTACAAAGTATGACGCACTTCATGTTAAATCCAATTGTTCTTTCAATTGTTCAAAGAGCGGACTTCTTTTATTGTGTTTAGACATTGAAACATAATGCTATGAATACTTGCTAATAGCACTGCATCAAACAAAAATATTTAAATTTAAAAAAAAATTGTAATCGGATTCCGACAAGACAGCCGCAATATCCAAAACAAAAAAGCTTGCTTGCTTCTTACGCGAGTGTACATTTAGATATTAAATTTTTGTAAAGGAAAATATGTAAGTAAAACACATTGCAAACTCTTTAATGGCGTTTTTCGGCGCCGTGTTCCATGCAATAACTTTTCTATACGAATTAAATAATGAATATAATTAATTATATTGCGTAGTGTCGGTAGTGTGTTGCGCTGCGCTCCCTGTGTCCTTTGAGTGAAGACTGGAACTTGAAAAAAATAATGAAAAAGTTTAATTGTAATTAAATAATAACTAAACGAATACTCAATACAATATTATGTAATTAGTTATTTATATCGCTAGATTTTGGCGTTGTTGTTCTTTTATAAATAACAATAGTTATTTGTTGATTTTTCATCTTTTATCATAAGTTCTAGTAATTATTATTATGATAATGGAAGTTTTTTTTTATGAAAATTAAAAACATGAATCATTTTTGATGCAAATTTATCCAAATTCCCTAAGTAGATAACTTTTCTTTCGAGTGTAATTATCGTAATGAGCATAAAAATATATTGCCGTTATAATAAAAAAGTGGATTTAAAGCTTATGGTTAATCAAAAATATTTCATATTTTTAAATTAGGTGGTATCGACTTACCTATACAGCTAATATTTTTTTAACGTAATGTACTATGATTTTATTTTGTTTATAATACTTCCGTGTTGTTTAGTAGGCTTGTTATAGATGTGGTCGTCTGATTCTATACTTTTAAGAAAATGCGCGTGTGGGCCATCTTCTTATCATCTTTTGATTATATCAACCAAAGACTACAGTGTACATATTGTATCAACTCAAAAGAATTAGATTTCTTCCTTTGACATGTTAATGCTTGGATTAATATGTTCTTTTTTAAGTTTTGATTGTTTTAGTAATCATTTTAATAATAATACTTTGTTTGATTTCATATTCTCAATATTTTTGTTATCTAAAATTGTATGCAGGCATTGTCTATGGCTCATTAAAACAATTTTAAGTCTCCAGATTTAGTTCAATTCGATTAATGTTTAACATGTGCAGTAATTCTTGGTTGCAAAATGCCACTAGACTAGCACTAATGGATCGGGCATTGAGCAATTTACGATCTTTAACAATTCTATACTGTCTAATTTTTCGCGATGCTTAATATTGGACAAAGGGCTCTAATCGCCTTAGTCTCGTTTGAATAGTGCAATTGGATTAGACAATAGATCACATTGTAAATTTCAACTGGATACATGAACGTTTATCAAAGGAAAACAGCACTAACAATTAGGATACATTTAGTAATCTAATGTAGTCTCTATGGCACTGTAACATCTAACGTGCAATATCGATCGGAATGGCTATATTAAAACCTCAGGAGTTAAAACTCCTTGGCCCTTTAGTTCATTTCATGTCTCCAGTTGGAATAATTAAATCATTATATAAAAAAGCCTACCTATCTACCTAGCTACCTCGTGCGTGCGTTAAAACACCAAAATTGAATTTAATAATTAGTAAGATTAAAATTTTATATTGCTGAAAGAAAAAAATGTATGATTCTGGCATCTTGTTTAATGTTAAGGTTTCGTAGGTTAAATACTATTTAGTTAATGGGCTTAATAACATTCCTGTTACACACAAAAGACTTAGAGCAAAGCGATAAATTAGATAATTTTTACAAGAAAATTTTGAATTTTTTCTTCACGTATGGAACATTCATTGAAAGGAAAATGTGAAATAATTTCTGAGATTCACCAAGATTTGTGTTGTTAGGTAAGTATCTTACACATCCCACTAATTAATTGCCACATTAAAATCAGCAGGCCTAGCACGCTACATCACCGAAAATCGGGTTTTATCTATTTTCTTAAAAAATAAATTTCTACATTTTTTTAAAGTTTTAAAGCTCATTAAAAACTAGTTATTCTCTTATACTTTCAAAAAATCACAAAGAGAATTTGTATGTTATATTTTCAAGTATAAGGTCCAATTATGTGCTACGGCTATTGCAAAACAGACTATACTCTGATATAAAAGGTATACGATTGAGCCTTGCTAATATAATTTACTTTATAAGACATGTTTAGTATTATGGGAAGCATCATTGTTGAGTACAAAGCTGTAACAATTTTTACTGTAAAAATATCAAAATGTGTGACATTACTACTGAAATCTTGCAGATGGCAATGTCAGCCTCAAGGCGGCTTGACTTTTTCGAAATTTATAATAAGTAGCGTCGTATTTTAACTAATTTACACGGAACCTTAATAAATTATACACTAAAACCTTCCTTGTGTGTTACTATATCTAATCGTAAAACTGTTTGAGAATATTTTGAGTCTATCGCGACCAGACAGAAATTTTAGAATCTCATTTAATCTCTTTTATGTTACAGAATAATTGTTCTTTACAATTTAGTTAAAATATAGCGTAATGATTTATTAGTCTTACACTTTGGGACCTGCTTCAGTAAAAAATTAAATTCTATAAAGTAATATAATAAACAAAGTAATCATTTTGCTAAATTGAAACACATTATATTATGATATTTTTTTGTCCAGTTCTCTTTACAAGCAGTTTGCACGATTTTAAGTATTCCAGATAGAACGAAATTAAAATATGGGGCCTTACTAATAAAAATAAGATGCTTAATTAAACAATTCATAAATTATTTATAAGAACCTAATTAAAAAGTCTGTCTCAATTAAAAAAGGTCAATAAACCTATTTTATTTATCGATAGGGTAATATGTTACCGAAGTAAAGTAAGAAAAGCTTTGTATCAATCATCATTCTATGAAATCAGACAAATAACTGCTATGAGAAATTCATTATCATCGTCATTTAATTAATTAGGTGATTGTTCTAATAGATTAGTTGAGTTTTGTTTGTATGTCCATGTAGCAAGCTTGGGAAGTGGGAACTAGCATTCTGAATACGACAAAAGTTTAACACACACACAAAAACAAAAAGTAGACACAAAATCAGTCTACCATTTATTAATAACGAATTTTTTAAATGTTTTGTTGTGTTTTGTTAGAATCTTAATTTAATTAAAAGATTCTAACAAAACACAATCTTTTAATTTCATTAAAAGATTCTAACATAACATACAACTAATTACAAGTTAACAATAATTTATGGAATTAGGCGTTACTTTGCGGAGATCCATAATACAAAAGTAATAATAAAATTATTTTGCTATAATCCGCGATACAGTAAATAGAAAATATATATAATGCTAAATGTATAGTGGATTATACGTTGTTTCATACCCGTTACATGCAGGATTCGTAAAAACATATGCACAAACCTCCACCACTACCACCACAATACACAAGCACTCCACACGTTCACTATCACAAACTCAACAATCGTTTCGCCCCGCAACCGAAGCATCATCAGGAGATAGACTCCACGACAAAATCGCAAAGCGAAGCGTTATGCAAACAAGCATTGTTATATAGTAATCGGTTCATCCCCACCTTTACCTCTGAACACGTGCAACAAGCTTGAACTTGAAACATTTATCTGATCGTTAATGAGGGTGCCATTGTTATGCTTAATGATTTCTAATTGTTCCAAAAATATTTTTATCATTTATTTGTATCGCGGATTATAGCAAAATAATTTTATTATTACTTTTGTACAAGTTAACACGTTAATTTTTTTGTAAAGCTTTTATTCTATACAGTTAGCCAGGCAAGTTGAGTTTCATCTTCTATGTAAATATTGTACTCGAATCAATCCAGTTGATTAGAGTCCCAAGGGAGGCCCCATTGTGACGAGTAGTACACTTCGACGAATCATAGGACCAAGTTTTTAAATTTTACATACAAGTTTATATCTTTGTACTATTCTACAAACAAGGAGTAAATTATTAATTCACTCAGGTTTATTAGGATATTTGCATATTAATTATACTAAATATTATATTTAGTATCAACGTTTTGTTAATATGGGCATTAGTTTTCGCGGAAAATGTATTTAAAAAAAAAATATCTGAAAAGATAAATGTTCAGAATAAAATAACGTTGAAATTGGAAATACGCGCTTATTTATTTAACATAGCTGTGAAATATTTATATAATTCACGTTTTCAATTATCTAGATTCCTAGAAACGAATATTACTGCGTTTCTCTAAAAGATAATACGAAACAATTAAGTTTTGCACTTGCTATTGCGCATTACTCCATCTTCGTATTAAAACAAACAAAAAACATAAAACATCCTTATATTCTTTTTTTTTTTCAAATCTAATTTAACGGAAAATTTTAAAGCATGGCCATATATGAATATACGTATTTAAAAATCACATAATTTGAATGTTTTATTAAATAACGAGCGCATATTCCGTTAGTTTAATTCACTGTTTAAATTTTTCAATGCAGACAATTAGGTAATTATTTTTGATTATTATAGCCCGTAACATAAACAAATTGCTACATTCGAATGTAAGTAATGTAATTTTGATACGATTGTGTATATTGGCATCATTATTAAAAAGAAAAAAATATTCAAGAAATTCTTGGTAGTCTAATTTTGTATGTAGCTGTCATGTTTCAAACTACATTTGTTTACATGTTTTATCTGCTATGATTGAACCCTCGTTGTAAAAAGAAATATTAAAAAAAAAAACACAATTCCAATGTTGTCGGAAATTGTGATGCTTCTAAAATAGTAGATATTTATATAGCGTTTTGTGAAGGCTTCAAATATTTGATAAATATGCCAACGAATAATGCAATAATGCTTGTTCAATTAAAATTAAAGTTTTGAATAGATAAGGTTTGTGTTGTGTTCAACAAATATCCGTGGTCGAGAGCTCACATGTGACCCTCGGTGTGCAACACTACTGCAAATAAAGTAAATTTGAATAGAATCTTTGTTTTACTTTATCCACAAGTTACCCCTTGTACGCACGGGCGTAAAAAATACGTCGCGTTAAAATTCCACAATAGACGTTATAAGAAGTTTCGTATGGTATATTCAGCTTAACGCCCTCGCCCTAACGACTAAAATAGAACACTGCACGATAAAATACGTCGCGATTTAAATACGCTATCGTGTAGAGGTGTAAGAGTAACGACAAAAAGCGTATCCGTGTGTGTTTTACTACAACAAGTAGTACTCGTTACTAACGTAAAAGTAACAGCCTGTTAATATCCCACAGCTGGGAATAGGCCTCCTCTCTCCGTTTCTGGAGAGAAGGGTTGGAGCTAAGACCTACCACGCTGCTCCAATGCGGATTGGTAGGTTACACATATCTCCAGAATTCTCTAGTGATATGCAGGTTTCCTCACGATGTTTTCCTTCACCGAAAAGCGTGTGATAAATTGCAATTATGAATTAGACACATGAGTTTTAATAGAAAAACTCATTGGTGCCTGCCCGGGTTTGAACCTATGTTCGTCTCTAGAGAGTCGCACGGTCTCACCACTGGGCTATCACAGCTTACTAACGTATCGGTACTTTATTCGTTACTTTTGATACCTGATGCCATAGCATTAAAGTAACGTCTCGAGTGCTATTCCCGTACGGTATGATATCGGCGCGACATATTACTTACTTGCATACCTAGCTGCGTAAGGCGAATTTTTTCATGTATTTTTTTACAAAATTTTGATTATATAAAAAAAAAGTTAGAAGAATTGTAGAATAATTAAAAGTACAATTAATTTGTAGGCGGAATCTACTAGATTTTGCAATGGATTTATTATTTTAACTGTGAGAATAAACTAGATATTGTTTCGCTTAGTATGAAATTATTATAAAATATGATAGAAAAAATATTATAAAGGATAATAATATAAAGATTTCGAATAATTAAAAAAAAAAATAATAAAAAAAACATCGTTCTTCGTAAGGTACGTTTAAATTCACCGACAGCACGCATTCTAACCACAGAGTAGGTACCGTGTTATCCTAATACGTACCGATACGAAAGATGCGAGTAACGAGTAACGAATAGCATTCGTGAGTAACGATTCGGTACTCGGTACTAGATGGCGTACCCGTTTTTCAGTACCGAATCATATGGTTTGCTTACTATCGTGTGAACAGATACCTGGATACCCATTTATTTCAATTCGACGTTATTTTTACGCGCAATAAAAATCCTCTCGTGCTTACGTTGAGTTTAGGTCAAAAAAGTCAAAGAACAGTCTGAAAGTTGCAGGTAGTCAATTCTGTTATTTGTGTATCATTACGGCAGAGTGGCGTGCCGTAGAAAGAAGCCCAACTTCAACCATTGATTGAGGATTATAAGCATTAATTAAAATAATAAAATGCTGTTTAATAAAACTGTGTATATATTTTTACTATCTATTGAGTATATAATTCCATCTATCCTCAGACCTTGAGGAGCCTGTATATGTTTTGTTATGTGTAAAAATTTAGTCTTAGATTAAATCAAAAAAGTAAAACAAATTAAATAGGCAAACGTAAGAATTGAAGAGGTAAGTGAACACCGTTCTTTCTAAGTTTCTAAGTGTATTATAACAGATAATAAATAGAATAAACCACACAGTTACAAGAAGCGTTAACGCCCACTAAGGCCGTCTCGCTTACATTGTAGTGCGCTTTGTGGTACGCAACAGCCAACTGTCTCATATAGTGTATAATCTACGCTGGTATCTTTTGAAAGCGTACACTCTGGTTGTAACCACAACCACATGTGGTGCGTTCCTACCTACGAGTATAAATGCTATGCTATGCTGTAAAGTGTAAAAACAGTACCTGTAAAATGCTAGAATTTTGTTGGTTCCAAAACTATTCATGTTCACTTCGTACCATTTCCATTTCTCTTCAGAGAAATTTTTTCTCAGGCCAAAATTCAAGGAAGTTTCAGACAGCAGTAATATAATAAATAGCCTTGCACCGAAATTATATAAAATAATAAATAGTTCAACTAAACTTATAAATTTATAGATTTTAGTTAGTTACTTGAGTTATAAAATTTAAAAAATCTTAAAAACGGCTGAAAAATTGAAAATATGATTATGTAGAGGAATTGTTGATAACTCATATTTTAACAAAGATGAATAAATTCACTCCATCCATGCACACACTATTCCGATCTACATCCAATTTCAAACACCTACGCAACAAACTTTTTGGTTATAGGTGAAGTTTTGTAAAAGCTTTGTATTATATTTATAATTGTGAATTCGTTTCGTAATAATTGCGAAATGAACTGACTTCTTACGGCTAGCGCTTGTTCAGCAGTCAGGGTTGCAAGTGTATCATTTATATACATCAAAATCCAGTTATTTTGATTTATTTATTTTGATAAATTATTTTATATATTATTCATTCTGACTAGGTGTGGCCGCTCGAAGCGATTTTTCTAAATTCTTCAGCGCCGGTGTGATGTTGCTGCCGAGGTCTTCCACCACACTCGATAGATACACTGCAATTAAAACAAGTATTTGATATATAGATTTCTTTGAAAATATTTTCGATATAAGAGTAGGTTGTATCGGTAATTTATTATCATTTGTTTTTTGTAGCAGTTGAGTATGTTTAAAAATACATTAATTCATAAAGGGATTTCTGTCTCAAATAAATTCGCTATTCTTTAGCAGAATACTAATATATTTTGTTACTAAATAGGAAGAAGGAAAGGATATTTGAAGTTTTTTTTTATTTCTTTTAATTCTTAATATTAAATTAAATTGTACTCCCCGATATTCCAAACTTACTGATATCTGTGAGACAACGCTTAGTCCCCAGCGGGTCCATATTTCGTATGTTCAGTATCTTCTCCGCGTACACCTCACACGTGTGTGCGCACAACTACAAAGACATAATAGATGTGATTAAACCCTGTTTATACGAACATATGAAATTATTCAATATGTCATATACCATATATGTGAAACGGCAACAGACGGACACCAGTCCGTACACTACGACAAATTATTGAACATAGTAAACGGTGACGGTGAGAGCAGCTGAACCGATTTCGCTAATTCTTTTTTTTTTATAATATTCCTTGAACTACGAGGATGGTTCTTACTGTAAGAAAATAGCCTGAAAAAGTCTAAAAACAATACTTTTCTATATTCCCATACAAAAGATTTGTAAACAATACTTAACAAGTCAATTTGAAATTAAATGCCATACCATAAAGTGTAAGTGTCAGTGGAGGGGTTCCGGGAGTGCAAAACAATTGAGTGACGTTAGTATCGTATAAGTATTAAATCTGAATATTTAAATAGCTATCTTTATTACCTTGCTAGTTGACCCGGTATCCCGAATAGCATAATAAATATTTAAAAAAAATTAAAGAATCAACTGTTAGGTGGTACATAGTTCGCCGGGTCAGCTAGATTTATTATAAATACCATATATCATAACTTAGTGTCATTATTGTTTTTTTTAACAAGACAGAAGTCCTTATCAAAAAAGGGTAACACCGTCTTCATGGTACCTCAGTAAGGAACTGCCACGGCGCATGCTTCTCTGAGAGATGCATCTCGAGGTGCTGCGGCAGCGTCATTAGATATTGTCCAATCTGGAACGAGAAAAACTATTATGATATATCTTTGTAATTTTTATTGATATTATGAGATATCATCAATAATAAGCAATGAAGCGGAAGGTATATAATATATTGTTCGTATACGCTTTTGAAGCTGCGTTAGCTCAGCGGTGACACCGTGCGACTCTTTCGAGTAAGTCAAAGTCTTTCGGGATTCAAACCCCGGCAGGCACCAATGAGTTTGCTTTTAAAACATATTTCTAATTGATAATTACAATTTATCACACGCTTTTTGATGAAGGAAAACATCGTGTGGAAACCTGCATATCTCTAGAGAATTCTAGGGATGCGTGTAACGTACCGATCCGCCTTGGAGCAGCGTGGTAGGTTCGAATCCTCTCTTTTCTCCAAAAACAGAGGCTTTTACTTTACTTTAATACGTTTTTATGAATAAGTTATAAGTATGCGAACCTAATTTTAAGGCAAACAAAATTTTCGGAAATCATATTGATAATGTAACGTATGTGGTGCATTATTTAATTTATAGAATTAGGCGTTACTATGCGGAGATTCATAGTACAAAATTAGTGATAAGAATTTTTTTCTATACTCGTAAGCTGCGATAAAGGAAACTATATATAATGCTTAATGTAGAGTGTACTGAGCGCAAATGCTTTGCGATTCCGATGTGGTGGGGTCCTGCTCCTGTTGATGCTTCGGTAACGGGGCGAAACGTAATTGCTTTTCAAAATCATTACTTTTGTGGTGGATTATTTGTTAGAGTTGTAACACTTTTTTTACATGAGGTAACCCTTAATGAGTACTGCATTACGCGGGGGTGGAAGCAGTTATGCCGGACTCCTACCGGCTAAAATCTCATGGTGTTCCCCCATGCTGCTTGGTGACGACGGCACAGAAATACCTACCGCATCACGTTTACACACTCGTCAGCAGCCTATTCTTGCTAAACTTGGACAGACCCCTGCACCAAAACCGCCCCATTGGGAACACTTCAATGCATCGGCCACCTCTACGAATTTTTTTGTCCAGCCAGAGCGTCGAATCCCCCTATTCGACGCCCAGTTCTAACACCTACCTCCGTGATGTATTCCTGCGGTGAGAGAGCAAAGTCCGGCAGCTCAGTGGACAGCGCGTCGTTATTGTGCCACACGGACAGATGCGGGATTTTATCTGGACAACAGATAAAATCGAGGACGCTAAGCATTGAACATTTTAGTTGTGAAAATAAATCATTAGAAACGTTCATTCTAAAGATGTTGCGAATCTTCGGCTTCTATTCCAAAGGGTTGGATCCTATTAAATCTTGTTTTCAGTAAGTTACTGGCTACGATCGTCAAGTTTTTTTTTTAAATTTCATTATTTTATTTATTTAAATTCTTACTGAGACAGCAATATATTAAAAATTAATTCATCTACTCTCAACATTTTTTAATATTTCTACCCTGAGTCCCCATCTGCCTTTATGATTACTTAAATTTAGATTATGATTTCTAGTCTCAGTAAATCCACCTATATAACATAAAGAGGATTTGCCATGATTTGTTAGTGAAAATAAAACATCGCCCTCCTGAATATAAAATAAGGTTACTAAAGTCTGCCTTGTCCGATCCTTCATTAAATTTGGAATCGATGTAATTGGTACAAACTCTTCCTCTAAGAGTGAGCTATCGCACGCTTAATATTAAAGTGGCTTATTCAAAATTAGAATACACCTTATTTCGATGAAATCTATGACATCAAGCTACGAAGTATTAAAAAAAAATAATGTTTTCTTGCTCATCCAAGTTATGGATCTCTTCAACACTCGCGAGTTTTGTAGGCGCTACGCTAAGTTTTATTGCAATTTGTCACGAAACAACTGTTTTTAATTACTTTACTTTAATACTAAACGTGCGATGTATATTTGTTAATATCGCCTACCCTTAAGACGGGGTAATTTTGATATCGCAACGGTGGAATACAGTTAGAGAGTTTGAAACAACTCACCTAGCTGAACATCAACGGGATTCCGCAAGATGGACCGCGCGAGGTTTCTCAGTGCGTCCTTGGCGCGTCGGAGCCCCGCCAAACTTAGGAGTGGAGCCCTGGGCAGATCCCGGACATCTGCCTCTAGGATGAGTGCAGGTAAATCCAAAAGTGGATGCTGCGGTTGGGATTCTGAAAGGAAAGTCGTTTCACACGACTCAAGCTTTTGCATCCCAGCTGTGATGTATCTTGCACGTACACATTTCAGAAGTGCATACTGGGGGTTGGATTTTGTTTTGAAGAACTAATTATTTACAGAAATTCATTTTCTGAGTTAAAATTACAATGTGCTTAAATTTACTATATGTGATTTGAACAGTAATTCTGGTCCCCACACTGGGTCTAGCTTGTATCGTAAAAGTCAGTCAAAATAAGTTTCCAGACTAAATTAACCAGCACTCTTTGATTACAATGTTCTAATACTCTTAGCACTAAACAAAACGATCAGTAAGGATTCTGGAAGAAGTACACAAGCTAGAACACAACAAGGGCTCCAGATGGGCTTGAATCTAGAATAAGATAGAATAAGACCCGATAAAATACAACGTGAGTTAAGACGGTTTCTATACATTAAATATGAATACATCTGAAAGTCCTTTGCAACTTTTTCCACTATTTTCTTCCGTTTAGGCCGACCTTCAGCATCCCTCGGGCGGATATTTGATCACACTAGCGAGGTATTTTTCCTTCCGTCTTGCCCACAATAACCAACTTGTCAAGGCTGTAACCGCAAAGGCTGTAAGGGGAAGTAACCGAGGATCTTTGGTAGCAGATGGTAGATAGTCAAGAGAAAAAATTATTAGTACGCTTGACCGTCCATGGTATGATAATACCACTCACGATAGTTTATACTTAGTTTGTTATATTTAGTTTGGTATTCTTACATTTGCTTCATAGTATATTTTAATCAATTTAATTTTTGTACATAAAAATATAATCATAAAACGATAGGTGATGTATATAACAGACAAACTAGGAACCGACATAAGTTTGTGGATTTGGGTATAAGATTCTATAATAAAATTTCGCTACTTTAACTTTATCATTTAGCAGTTTAAAAACACTATTAAAAAAAGGCTAATATAATTTTTTTTTAATTTTAATTAAATTTTAGATACTTGCTTAAATAAGCAAGTATCTAAAATTAAAAGATAAAAAACTAGCTACAGCTAAAAGACGTATTTATACGCTTTCTCTATTGCATATTCATAGCCAGTGTGTTTTCGGAACATTTCTTTTTCTTATTATATTTAAATAACTAATACTTACAGGTAAATTCAATTAAAAAAAACGAAAATTGTATCATTACCTTAACGCCAATAAAGTAGGAAATAGGATTCTACCATCACATAGTCAGAAAAGTGAAAAAAAAAACTGCTATTAAAATTTAATATTTTGAGGATATGTCATATAAAACACTATTAAAAAAAAGGCTAATATAGAAAGCCTACTATACTGTTGAGGATTACTTAGACTATAAGAATGCGTGGATATAGCTACTTTTTGACCCTGTACATTATTAACTATATATAATTAGTAATAACAATTATTCTTTGAAAAGAGCAACCGCCGAGTTTCTTGCTGGTTCTTCTCGGTAAGAACAGCTTTCCGAACCAGCAGTAGATGGTGACGATTCAAAAGCACTTGTATACAAGTTTACTTGACACTAAAGAATATTTTGGATTTTAATTTAAATTCAAAAGTTCTTATTCTACTTCTAATAGGCCGTTATTTTACGCTCTGTCACTATACCTTGATCGGTCTCTTCTATCTTCTGTCTCTCAGCGAGCACGTCCAGTAACTGTGCTACAGCACTCTCCAGCAGCAGTGAGGCGGGGAAGGTCTCGCTGAGGACGCCGGCACTACTTCCGGCCGTCACTGACGAGAGGAACGCACTCTCGATGTAGCGAGTATGGGATGTTATCAGGTTGAGTATAGCCGACGTGAACGCCTGATAATAGACACGTACAATTTATTTGGAAAGGAGACTGCCAAAATTGGCCCTAACTGTTACAGTTACCCCACATACGTTAAAAAAATTCAATTTTTTTTAATGAAATATCACTATTAATATTATAAACTTTCAATGGGAATGTGCTAGAAAACTTATTTTAATAATTATACGTATTAAAGTAGTAATTAAGTAATTGTCAACTTGTTACTATTTTAACTGTTGTGAAATTACTATTTACTGATTCCCTGCGAGAGAACTTTAAGGAAACAGATATTCTAACATTTGCTTCACAGTATATTTTAAATAACGTAATTTTTGTACATAAAAATATAAAGAATTATAAAACGATAGGTGATGTATATAATAGACAAAGTAGGAACCGACATAAGCTTGCGACTCCTGCTTTGCGCCTAGCAAAAGTACGTAAATCGTTTGTGGGTTTGGGTATAAGATTCTATAATAAAATTCCGAAATCAATTTTGGTCATGCCATTACAGCAGTTTAAAAACGCTGTTAAAAAGAGGCTGATACAGAAAGCCTACTATACTGCTGAAGATTACTTAGATGATAAGGATGTGTGGATATAGGTGCACTTCTACCCTGTACAAGACAGTAATAAATAAATGTAACTAGTTCTAAGATTTATATTTTAAAAAGGACAACCGCCGAGTTTCTTGCTGGCTCTTCTCGGCAGGAACAGCTTTCCGAACCAGCAGTAAAGTTGACGATTCAAAAGCACTTGTTAACAAGTTTACTTGAATAAAGAATATTTTGATTTGATTTGATTTGATATTTAATGCTTAAATAATTAATTTAAATAAATTTTATTTTCGTTTTATTATTATACTTTGTCGCCGTCGTGTGATATACGGCTGAGTAGAATAGACCACCTTCATTCTTACCTATGTGTCGTAAAAGGCGACTAAGGTAAGATGACGTTAGGCAGACAGCCGGTCGTTAAATAACTAGACCAATCACCTAACATGTTTTAAACATGTTGTACCTCACTTAGAGTGGGATTAGGGCAGAAGAATAATGTACCTTGTCACATATATAAAGAATGAGTATGCGATGATGGTATCGTTTTAATTGAACCATATTTAATTTTTCAATTTAAACTATACTTGCTTTACTCGCGTCTCATTCTTTTGGGTCGGTCCAACTAGTTTAATTATTTAATTAATAAAATTATTAATTAAATTTTAGATACTTGCTTAAATAAGCAAGTATCTAAAATTAAAAGATAAAAAACTAGCTACAGCTAAAAGACGTATTTATACGCTTTCTCTATTGCATATTCATAGCCAGTGTGTTTTCGGAACATTTCTTTTTCTTATTATATTTAAATAACTAATACATACAGGTAAATTCAATTAAAAAAAACGAAAATTGTATCATTACCTAAACGCCAATAAAGTAGGAAATAGGATTCTACCATCACATAGTCGGAAAAGTGAAAAAAAACTGCTATTAAAATTTAATTATTTTCAGGATATGTCATATGAAACAGATGACTTCGTTTCTCGTATTCAAATATTTTTTTTATTATTTTTAATTTATTATTATGTACTTAGAAATAACAATATAATTTAGAAAAGTAATAATAAAATTATTTTGCTATAATCCGCGATACAGTAAATAGAGAATATATATAGTGTTTTGGTGTTTTGAATATATATTAGGATCTCCGCAAAGTAACGCCTAATTCTATAAAATATAATTTAGATTCAAGCCACACACTTGAGATTTGATTTAAACAATGCAACATTTTAAATTTTGAAAAAAAAGTCTTAACACGTCGTTATAATTCTAATTAAATAGATTTTTATTTTATTTTATATATTGTATAATACCTCAACAGATGGTGTATAGAACGGGTATACAGCTTGACCAGCTATGTTCTTTGCTCTGCTATAAGCTGAGTTGAGCCAGCCCTCGCTTCTCTCGGCTATAGATAACACAGCTCTAGAATATTCTAGAAGATCCTCCTGTAAAAGAAATACTTATGAAGGCTAATCAGATCAACTTTTATATTTTATACATAATCTTACGTGAAATAATGTATTTCAGAACATAATCTATAAGTCGTATTGTTATACACCAAAGTTAACACATTGTAAAACTACGGTATTGTTAAAAAAACTTAACAATCAATAATTGTATATCTATCGTTATTATTTATATGTAATTAAATTATTATACAATTACGTTAGATATCACTACCAAAATTATTGTACATAAAATTTGACTGGCCCGTTGGTGCAGTGGGCAGTGACTCAGCCTTCAGCTCCGCGGATCGCGGGTTGAGTTCCGCCGAGGGCCAACATATCTATAAAAAAATTGTTGGTTCTTCGAGCCTGGATGAATATTTGTATTTAAGTATGTATTTAAAATTATATATGTATATATTCACCGGTTGTCTGTCACCCATAACACAAGTATTAAGTTACTTACTTAGGGATGGAGGACCGTGTGTGTAAGTGTCCCATATGTTTATATTTATTTTTATTATTTATGAAAATACATTAGAAATTTAAAAATTATTATAACAATATAACCACAAACCTGCTTAAGTAGAAGGTCGTCCAAACAAGTCAGGAACAGCGTTGTTTGCAAATCGGTGTATCGCGGCATCAGCTCCCTAAGGGGGGCGTACACCGCGCGACCCAGCTCACGTAACGTCACTGGCTGGAGCTCCTCTACGTGATAAACATACTTGCATACGAAGATAGACTCAGACTTAGGTTATAGACCAACAGTTTAACTCAGCCCTCGCCTGACTTCTGCCGCACCTCCGCGCCCTTGTACCATGCAGCCGAGGGCTGGGTTAAACGGTTGGCTTATAGATAGACAGATAGATTTAGAAATAAATACTACAGTTAGGTATCTAGACTTTCAAGATGAAATAGCCTATGTAAGACGTCACTCGCTTTTTGAGGTGCGGCGTTCGTCGGAGATAGACGTGCTCCGGTGACGCCTTTTGTATTTTGTGTTATTAGAATCTAACCTCAAATAATTACTATTCATAAAAGCAAACACTTAGTTTCTCGCTAGTTCTTCTCAGTGGATGACAGCGTTTCGAACTGGTGGTAGAATAGTTTTGGTAATATTAAATATATATGGGACACTCACATACACGGTCGTCCATCCCTAAAGTAAGTAACTTAATAAATACGCTATGGGTGACGGACAACTGGTAAATATACTATATATATAAATTTAAATACATATTTAAATACAAATACACACCCAGACTCGAAGAACCAAATGTTTATAGAAAATGCGGCTAGTATTGCAGCAGCATGTAGCCTCGGCGGGAATCGAACCCGCGACCAGTGGAGCTGAAGGCAGGGTCACAACCAGGCCAGTCTACATATAATATACATCTATGTTATTCACTTAACCTGTCAAGACTAGCCTGTATCATATGTTATAGTGGTACGTTTTGTTTTGTTGATGTATTTTTTTTAATATTTACTACGTCTGAACGCTAAATCTACAATCAGCCACAAATAAAATTGAAGATAACAATTGCTTATTAATGGACTTAAGTAGATATATGCAACCAATCAGACTTGGATAGCTAGTCTGTAGACACGTTCGCAATAATAAATGTATTTTATTCATTCAGTTGACTCCGAACGAAATAGATAAAAAAAGACAATTAAAAAAAATTTAACATCATCTAGGGAACATAAACACACATTCTGTTTTTCAAAACCATCATTGATATGCGTTATTTTCTATATGTTTGTGATTCCTCACCATGGCCCCAATTCGGATTAAGAAGTAAATAATGAAAAACACATTCCTCTTCGAAGAGATCTCAAAAAAATTTCCGATCACCTCGCAATCCGTAGGCTATTTTTTTTTAATCCTTGAACTATGTGAGAGAAGGTCGACACTTTAAGTGAATTTCTCCTTAGATCCCCCTAGAAATAATTCTTATTTCATGGTTCTGCTTACCCTTATTAGCCCTGGGCGCATCTATAACTCCTCTAATGCAAGCAATGAATTCATCCAAGTCCGCCTTAAGATCCATTAGTAAGGTGATGCCCTCATCAGGTGTCTGACACAGTTTGAAGTTAGCAGTTACCACCTGAAAGACGTGAGGCCAAACGGTTAGAACACGTGATAGTTAGCAAAAGTTAGCGGATTCAACCTCAAAACAATTACCTATGTGTTTTCAAAATAAAATTCTTGCTTCTCTCCAAACGACAAAAACTATGCATAATACAAAAGTAATAATAAAAATTATTTAGCTATAATCCGCGATACACGCACGGACGTATCACGGATTATAGCAACATAATTTTTATAATTACTTTTGTATTATGGATCTCCCCAAAGTAACGCCTAATTCAATAAATTAACAAAAACTATATTGAAAAAAAAGCTAGTCCTTTTAATTTCGTTATAAATAGAGTATGAAATTGATCACATTTATTTTCTATAACAAATCTTATATAAGTTCTTAGTTTTACCTCATTAAGTTTTAGAATATTTCTATTATTTTTCTTTGTTCCAAAGTTGTTGTAGTATCACTTTAATGTACACAATTTTACTAAATATTTGTTACAACATGTTTTAAATATCTCCTTCATATATTTGTCAATGATATAAAAAAAAAACTTTGTGGCCGTCATTGTGTGTAAATTTGTTGGAAAAGATTAAATTGGTTGACTTCTGAGAAAAAATTGTTTATTATTTATTGTATAAGTGCAAAGTAAAAATATCGTTGTTTTAAATTAATACAAAGAATAAAAGAAAAAAAACACTATATTACTAGTATATAAAAAAGCGCACAAAGGCGGACTTATCCCATAAAGGAATCTCTTGCAGCCAACCTTTGAGGAAATGAAAGAAGAGCAAAATTTATTGAGTGAGTTACTGACGTTTTATGCCGGTCATATATTGGGTGCACGATTTTTTGGATGTAACAAATCTTTTATTAATCCAAGGAAAAAAAAGTGAGAAAACTATCAAAATTTTAAAATCAATTAACTTTAACTCATTGTGAACTTTTGTCTTGACTTTATAGCCTTTAGACGGTCAAAAATGAGTTGCAACCTGCACGAAAGTGATCCTGAGATATATTGTGCCATTTGTAAGTTGGTAACAGTTCACATTATTTATTAAGGTTGCCTGGAAGAGATCGCTGGCTTATCGATAAGGCTGTCAATTGTACAATTTAATTAACTTTCGGCTCAATGTGCTTGTCTTATTATATACAGGCTAAATTTTAATTTTATATTTCTTTAGTTTGTTTTCTTTTATGTATATGTGTGCAATAAAGAGTATTTCTATTTCTATCGTTCACCCTGTATGTAATGACAACTATGTCAGAGCATCATCATCATTCTCCTGCCCTTATACACTTGTATACACTGTAAGTGGGGTCGGCACAACATGTTACAAACATGTTGTCACATAATTTGGCTGCGTATTTTACGACCGGCCGCCTGCCTGACACCAACTTACCTTAGTCGCCTTTTAGGTAGGTACACCTCGGTAAGAAATGAGGGTGGTGAATGCAGCCGGATACCACACGGCACATACCTTAGTCGCTTCTTACGACACCTCGATAAGAAAGGTAGGTGGTCTATTCTATTCTACCGGATACCACACGGCGTATAATATTTCAGAGCCTCTGTCAAATTGCTGGTGAAACGGGCCATAAGGACAGAATCACTCGAGCTTCTTAGTCTGCTAGACTAAAGTATATTTGTGTCAAAAAAAACACACTCACCTTGGTCGGTGAAGGATCTAAAGACAGGAGCAAATCTGTGTGAAGTCTGAGCAACTCCCCGAGAGGAGTGTCCGACTTTAGCACCGAAGTCAACCAATCGACCTGTTAAAAGTATAAGAAATATATGAATATTTATAACAACAATATTGTACCCGTGACTATAATTGGGTCAACTTAAGTGTCAAAATTGCATGGGTCCCAGGACACCATGGGCATGCAGGGAATGAAAAAGCCGACGAATTGGCAAGAAAAGGAGCGAGTCAAACATTTGTTGGCCCAGAACCTTTCCTCCCAATTGGAAACACGATAATAAAGCGCGTTATAGATAAAAGAATAGAAATAGAATCGAGTAAAAGATGGAGAAACACAACGTTCCGACAATCAAAGCTGTTTCTCAAATCTTTCGACATTAAGAAAACAAAACAGCTGATGTCTCACAACAGGGAAAATGTGGCAATCATAACAGGCATTACTACGGGGCACTGCCTGTTAAACAGACACCTGTCAATAATGAGAATAAAAGAAGATGCAGCGTGCCCAGAGTGTGGAGAAGAAGAAACGAGTCTCCACCTTATGGCTGAGTGCCCTGTGTACTCGCTGGTAAGATGGGAGATACTAGGTAAGGATGAAATTGAAGAAGAAGACCTAACAAATATCCCCTTCAGGGATATCATAAGGTTTGTAAGAGCAACTGGTAGGTTTGAGCAGGTGACACTGTCGGGACAACAGTGAGACCCTTGTCCCAACATGAGGGGAAATGGGTGGAATAGTCCAGTATTGGAGCTGACCACCCGCCCTGTACCGACAGGCGTCCCCTACCTTAGATTAGATTAGATTAGAAGTGTCAAAATACCCTCAATATTTACAGCTTTCTTTCCTTTTTCCAAAGGAAAAGCAAAATTTTATTATCAAATTTAAGTTATTCTTCATTGAAGATGGCTTTTAGAAGCTCTATCGAATTGTGATATCGCTCTAAATGTAAGCTAGGTCTATAAGCTGTTTTTTAGAAATTCTATCAAATTTCATCACTGTTGAAACAGCAGTTAACCCTTGAAAGCGAAACAGACCGACTATTGCATTAATAACATTAATATGGATGTTATAGTAATGAGTACACTTATTTAATAAAACTTTTAACGATTTCATATAAGTATAATATAAAATTACTGAAAATTGTTTTGCGAAAAATTGTTATAATCCGCGATAAAAGAAAATATATGTAATGATAAATGCAAAGTGTCCTATCCGTTCTCTTACCTACATACATGCAGAATTTGTAAAAACTCATGCACCACTCACAACCAATAACAAAAGAGTACACAAGCACTGCATACATTCACTACCACAATCACAACAATCCGCTCGCTGTAATCGAAGTATCGTCAGGAGACTCCACGTCAAAATCCCATAGAAACAATTTAAATGAGTAATAGTAAATGGAATAAATTTATAATAATCACCTGTTTATTAGCATCTTCGGCTAACATCCTGGTGAGAGACCGCAGCGAGTGATGGTGGGACCGTGTCCAGCTGTGGGCGTGGGCTGTAGCCGCCGCGCGGCGCCAGCACCGAGACGCAGAGACCGAACGGGACATACCGCGGAACACAGAGACGTACACGCGAGTGCGCTCTGTGTAGATCGCAAAAAGAAATTTGCATTACTTCATATATTATTAAGGAAGCTATAACAGAAGAAAAAAATAAAATAAAGCATATATAATAATAAAGCACAATAATTAAGTCCAGTAATCGCTGAATCGCTAAAAGCGTAAATATCAAATAGCAAAAAATTCTATCTGCTATTATTCAGTTATCACTGGACAAAGTTATTGTTATTACAAACAAACGTAATTCTTAAATCATATTCAATATTGTCTTTATTTATAGGTCATACATAACATAACATTTCTTTGTAATATTATATTACTTTTTTATGGAATATCCATAATTTTGTATAGCAATAGCAGTTATGTAAAATTCAATAGCAGATGATGCTATGTGATGAATGAATCATATCATGATCACTAAGTGATTGGTGATTCTGTCCATTCCTACGCGAAACCTTTGTAGCGGGTTGGAGTCGGAGTATTTATTCACTAGTCCGGGTCCAACCGGGTCCGTAGCTGGGCACCAAGTCGATTAGATCACAAAAACTGAACGAATTTTGAAAATGTATTGAATTTATAGACTTATATTGCTCATCGACACTTTATATTGACTCCAATTGGGAAACTATAAGTCAGAAATATGCCCATTTTCACCACGCCACGATTATGTAGCGGAGCCTATCCTCCTGGTGATGCTTTGGTTTCGGGGCGGAACGATCATAATTTTGGTTGTTTGTATTGCTTATGTGAATTGTTGCTGATGACGGCATCTTGGGATACGTGTGGTGACTTGTCCTGCATGTGTAAGGTATGTGAATTTTTCCTGCTTCATACACTTAGCATTACATACATTCTCTAAACCAACGCGGATTATAGCAAAGTAGTTCTCTTATAGCTTCTGTAATAATATATGAAGTAATGCAAACTTCTTTCTGCGCTGCGATCCTGGTACTCTAACTTCCGTAATATAGAATTCCGCAAAGTAACGTCTGCTTCTATAAATCATATACTTAATATTGTTTAAGTTCGATAGTGTTTTTGAACAAGAGCTTGTTATTTCAGAACTCACACTATTTTTGTGATATGGACTGGACTAAAACTGATTTGTTCATTTAAAAGTAGTGGTAATTGTATTTAACAATTTCGTACATATCTGAGTAGACAATGCATGGTATCAGTTATGAATTATGGATCCGCAATATAGTCGCCGTCTCATAAGAAAGCTTAGAGTTCCACAAGTAGCGATTGAACGATCTATGATTGGAGTAATCTAATTGGAATAATCAAATGAGGAATGAGGATAGTAACGATTTTCAACATGGGCGTAGCTAGGCACGGGCAAGGAGGGGCACCTGTCCCCCCTTTACACTGGAAACTGTAACACTGGGAAACTATTTCTATATAAAATAATAAAGCTATCTCTGGTTATTATATACACTTTTTTTTACCTCTCTTCAAATACTAGTAATTAAAACAAAATATTTTATATAAAATCTACTAAAACAATATAGTCTAGGATTTCCTGTTCCCTGCCCCGCCCCCCGTATAGAATTCTGGCTACGCCCTTGGTTTTCAAACACAACACATAAATGTACAGATCATTAAATTGACCAAATTCAAAATTATTCTTAGTTGAGTTAGATACATAGTAATCCTTATTTTATTGCCATCTATGTTATTACGCTACGAACTAAGAAAAAAGGTAGTGTTTTTTTCGCTATTTCAATTTATAGGTCTCTTTATCATTCACGAGTTTTTTAGGCGCTACGCTACGTTTTATTGCAAATAGCCACAAATCAACTTTTTTGAATTAGGTCACTTTAATACAAAGCATGCACACAAATTTACTGGACATCTGACGTTGACATATTTTCGGATTCCTTTACCACTTTAAAAAAATAATAATTATTTGCTAACATAATTAAAATTTAATCTAAATTATTTGCAATTTAAAACTATTTTCGACATTACACATTACACATTATTTTTATTTCTTTGTCATGTAATTAATATAAAATTGTAATTTGGGTTTATTTAATTGTATATTTTGGTTATTTTAAGGAATATTATATAATCCACACTATAAATATTTTTATACTGTAATCATAAATTCGATCACTTAAAATATTTATAATGACAAATATTGAATGTTGTACATGCCTTTAAGTGACGTGTTCACCCAGAACAAAAATTTATACACTAAATATGAAATTATATAATTGTAACTGTATTCATGTCGTTGGAGTGTCTTATATAAATAAATAGATAAATAAAGAAAATACGATATAGAAAGACGATATTTCAAGACAATACTAATACCGGCATCCATTTGGGTCAATGCTTCTATGAACGGCGGACTAATGGCTGCCTCGACTCTGTTGTAAAGTGTCTCCAGCTGCACTCGCTTTGTCTCATAGTCGGATGAATCGCTTAACACCTGGAAGCAACAACAAGACACGAGAGAATGGAAGAGAAAAACTTGTTATGCCCAGTTAGAGTGGGTAAAGGGCAGGAGAATGATAAATTCAAAATTCTAATGCTATGATTTATAGAAGCAGGCGTTACTTTGTGGAATTCCATATTACAGACACTATAACAGAACTACTTTGCTATAATCCGCACTGGTTAAGCGAATGCATGCAAAGCTAATGTGTATAACACAGGCAAAATTCACGTACCTTACACATGCAGGACAAGTCACCACATGCATCCCAAGACGCCTCCACCAGCAACAATGCACACACACAACAAACACAACCACCACCAAAATAACAATAAAATAACAATGGCCACTTGATTAACGAGCAAGTAAATGTCTCAAATTCCGTTTTGCTATGTGTTTGGAGGGAAGGGTAGTGTTGGGGGTTGGCCTATTTAAGACTGCTTGTATGAGTGGCGCGGCGCATTGCGATTTTGTCGTGAAGCCTATCCTTCTGATGATGACCTAAACTATCGTCGATATTTTGGTGGTGGTTGTGTGTTGCTTGTGCGCATTGTTGCTAGTGGAGGCGTCTTGGGATGCATGTGTTGACTTGTCCTGCATGTGTAAGGTACGTGAATTTTGCCAGCTTCATACACATTAGCTTTGCATGCATTCGCTTAACCCGTGCGAATTATAGCAAAGTAATTGTGTTATAGTGTCTCTAATGTTATGATTGAAAAGAAAAAGTACCTCTAGACTGGCAGTCATAGCTGCCACTTGTTCGGCTAGTTCAGCTAACTTATTCTTCTGAGTAGGCACGCCGGTGTCCAGGATGTCTTCCAGGGAAGTCACCAGCGCCACCCACTTGTCTGCCTCGCGTAACGTCGCCGCAGCGTTCTGTATAAACAAATGTAACTAAAATAAGATAACCTTTTTACAAATAAGTTATGCCATCCTCTGGTTGAGTTCTATAGTTTAGAAATATGACATTCTTTATTTGGAAAGTTCTTAGAAATATTTTACTTGTGCGAGGAGTGTCTAATTAATAAAAGGCTAACTAACTGCTGACGTGGGAAAGATGTGTAACATGTATTGATGAAATGTGTGCAGACATGAGCGTAGCGAGGTACGGGTAACGGGGAGCAGCTGCCCCCCCTTACACTGAAAACTGTAACACTGGGACACTGACAACTCGCAACATATTGACACTATAAAAAGCTTGCATAAGACCTATAACGTACCTCGCCTTCATTACAAATGTGAGCTATTTTAAATACCATGATTACGACTAAAATATAGGTTAGATGTTCGGAGACAATTTTGACCCCCTCCCGCCCCCTGTATAGAATTCTGGCTACGCCCTTGTGTGCAGAATAAGTCTGAGCGACAGAGTCTACACGTTACAAGTAATATGGGTATTTGTAATAGTATACTGGCTGCTCCATTATCAAAAGACACTAGGAATTTGACAGGTTTTACATTTGAATGACTTGATGATGATGATAATACGGGAGTGACTTAGTCAAATTGACTAAGCTCATTGAAAAAAATAAATCAAAAAAATTAAAGGCAATCTTTCATGGAGTGTGACATTTATTCTTTTAACTACCAAACTTGTAGATGGTGTAAAGAAGGAAAACGGTTGAAATGATTTCTTGTAACTAAAAAAAATACCTCTAAAGTACTTTTAAGCTGATCTATCTTCTGTAAGCTCTTGATGGAATGACCTGTCTGCTCCTCAACACCCTGGACCTGCTGTTCTAGAGTCATCAGCTTCTGTTGCAGCAGGGCACTATCTAGCTGAAGTGTCGACGCATCTTGAAGTATACGAGGAATTGAAGACACAATCTGCAAAATATAGTTAAGTAGTATCAAATACATTTCATAAGTAAAAAGTCAGTGAAAGAAATGTTATGTCTCTTGAATATAAAGGACAGGAAATTCATCCAGAAAACATTTCCTTCAACAGTTATTGTATGGTACAGTGCATAACAAAAGTAATATAATATTAATTATCTTATGTAAACTGTGATAATCAAATGAATGAATTCTACTGTCTAAAAATATTCAATGCTCTTCCTAAAACTTTAATAGATTTAATAGATAGAATAGAATAGATAAAATTTATAACTGAATTAAAACAATGGCTGTTAAATAACCCATTTTATTCTCATTTTTTGACAGATAGCATTTATAAACTACATTGATGCTATATTGTGACATTTTGTGATTCCACTAAGTAATCATTATTGTAACACTAGTATTATATAATAAACTATGAATGATATATTTAAATTTTAATTTCATTGTTAATAAAATCAAACTACATTCACTAAATTTTAGCAAAAACTGAATTTGTATACCATAAACGGCTGAATATATTGTTGTAAGATGTACCATATTTTTATAACTTACTGATTTGTATATTTAATACAAATGAAGATATTGTTATATAATTTACATCTAACCTACATCTTTCACATCTCTGGAGAATTCCAGGGTCAATAAGTTAACAAGGTTCATTTTAAGTTTAGTTAGTTTAGAAATTTGGGAAATAGGGTTAAGATTGCTCTAAAAGAGACTTCTTTCCAAAAAATTTAAAAAGATCACTTATTTGGACTATCCTCTGGAAAATTTTGATAACTGACGGTTATATTTACTTGTGTTGTAGTCTCATCAAGTGAGTTGCTAAGTTGCTTCATATATAGCTGCAACCTGGCAACTGTATTGGCCACAAAAATCTGTAAATGATGGAAAATGTAAGACTATAAAACATAAACATTAAACTATTATATTATCTCAAATATATAAAGATATACAAACAAGCAGCACGAAAGTACACAGATACACATTACACTACATACAAATGAACTGTGTTTTAACTTTGTTAATTGTTATTAATATAATATATTTTAGAACAAGAACTGCGTGCTTCTTTTTACTAAATATGCGGTCTGAGGAGTATAAAAATTTGACGCACTTATAGTTCATATAAAGTACAATTAAATGCGTTCTTCTCTATATAGAGATAATATGATAAGAAGAAGAAAGTCATAACCTGATGGCAGATACAAAAAATACACATTTCACCTCTTTTTCTTGATTACCACTCGTACACCATGCTTTGTTTATCCATTTTTTGGGATCAAAATCATTTTCCGCGAAGGTTTTCAAATCCTGCCAACAATTTACACAATAAATGAATGTTCAAATTAAATAAAGTAGCCGGTGATTATTCCAGCAGCTTTATTTACGTATCAACGTACCATTTCTATATATTAAAATATATATATATATAAGATAATTAATAATAAAATGTTTTTAGATCGTTTTGATTTACGTATTTTTTATTTTAATTTAAATGACAGGATTATTTTAGTTAAGTAGTCTATGGGGAGGATAATACATTTTGTTATTAGTAAATCAGACTCAGAGGTGGGCGTTGAACGGACGAACCGTTTATTAGACGTGGGTCGTTACGTGATTTTCGCGTAACGTAACGTAACTAGTGACGCAAATATGTAACCTGTTTCATAACTAGTTATTTTCGTAACTAGTTACTCATTCGAAACTGTATCACAGTAATGAAATTTAGCCAAGGTTAATACGTGATTCTACTGAAGTGTTACAGTTACTTCAGAGACGATTGACAGTTGAGGGATTAGTTATGTTCGTTATTCTTCGTTACAAGTTACATTTTGTAGTCGTTAATGCAGTAGGCCGATGCCGTAACGTAGTTCAACGAAACGCAAACGCAACGTAACGTAATGTCGCATGAAAGCTGCTACGAAAGTAGCTAGTTACAAAAATAACTACTTCGCCTTTGCACACGTAACTAGTTATTCCGTTTCATAGCACGTAACCGGTTATTGTATACAGTGACGTGAAATAACGCCCACGTCTACCGTTTATACTTTATGAAAACTGTTTTTTATCCATTGACTACTAAACTAGTTTACGTTCCTCTGAGAAACACGTTTATGCAAGAACGACATTTGTTTCGTATATTGTGATTCGTCGTCCGTCAACGAGCCGACGATGAACGAAGTCGCTTTAACGGGCGCCCTCGTGCGCTTGCTGATATTGCTATCCCTTTTAATGTTTTGTCCAACAGATGATGGTTGTCAAATAAAAAAGGTCATTATTGCAATGAGCATAGGAATCTGCAATTTATTAATGAGTATAAGAGTAAAAATAGACATTATTACAATAGGCATACGAACCTGTAACTTTAATGAATATTAGATGTTTTAGTTACATATCTTACATCTTATATATTATATATCTTACATAGTTACATCTTACTTCTGATTAAATTGCAATTTGCAATATGTGTTGCAAATATGGCGATTTATCCGCAACTACTAATACTTTTACCTATACCTTTTATCCATACCTTTCTCTGTTTTTGAATTTTTATATTGCATGTGATATATAGTTACTATTTTTGTGTAAAATAATAAGTCTAAATACATTACTCGTTAGTGTAAGTTATTAAGAAATAGTTGTGTACATTTATATTTTCGTGTTAAATATAAATATTTTTTCCTTAGCGTAAATTATTAAACAATAATTGAGTACATTTCTATTTTTGTGTTAAGTATAAATATTTATTTCCTTAGTATAAATTATTAAATAATAATTGCGTACATATCTACGCACATTGTTACATTGAAAGTCAAAAAAATATTAAGTAGTTCGTTAATTAGTAAACACGTTCACGACAAAATCAATGCAAACGTTCATATTTCAAAGCAGTTCGTTTAATAATAAGTTCATAAACACGTTGACGCTATCGACTACTTTAAATCCCGTTTCGTTGACGAACGAACGCCATACGCGAACGCTGTAAAGTAGTCGAAAAATGGACTGCTTTGTCAACTAGTTTATTACGTTCGACAAACGGTCTCGTTTCGTTTACGGCAAAGACGTCGACGACCCACCTCTCACTAAATCTAATCTATGATGACAAGTAAATATTTACCACAGACAACTTACCACATTATAAAAAAAAATAAAAAAAGGGTTTCTCAGGAATATTATTACAAACCATTACTTAAGTATTATATGTAATAATTTATAGAATTAGGCGTTACTTTGAGGGAATCTATAATATAGAAGTGATATTTTGTTATAATAAAAGATTAGAAAATAAAAAATATATATAAATAAATGAAGATTGTAATTACCGTTTTCATAACTGATATGTATGAGATTAGTCCACATGTAATATAATTACTAAAAGCTAGAAATAATAAAATCATGTAATATAAATTTGCTTTAAATAAAATGCTTCGTTTAATTATTGTTTTACTGAAATCTGCTACAGCATATATAAATGTCATACGCCCAATATATTCTAATGAATGTTTTGAATGTTTTTAAGATATGTGTCAATATAGGCCTTGTAAATCCTATAAATTTATACTAAGAAAGAATAAAGATTTTTTGCAATAACTTTGTCATTTGTTCAATTGTATTGATATTAATAAAAATTTAAATTACTCTTTGGTATTTTAGTTAGTAATCTATGATTTTCATCTATGTAAACATGGCGAAAAAAATATATGGATTTAGGATTATAAATATCCATCTGTGATATTCATAAATAATGAATCATAATTTAATTAGTTCGAGAAATTTTCCAATATTAAGATTAATATTTAAGTCCTGTTATTTTATATATTTTATTTAAAATCAGCTAAACAGGTTAACTATTTTTGTTTTTTAATTTTTTATGCAGTTAGTTTTCATGCCAATAGGAATTTATTGTTCTCGTGAAAAATTAAATCACAATCGTTACAAAAAAATATGGCAGGAAGGTATTTGTTGCAATTATAATGAGGAAAGAACTAAATGTTATATTAAGATTATTTATAAAATATGTTCTTAACTAAGCCAGTATGTACTTATCTATATATTTTTGATTTTAATTTGGTAAACAATTTTAAAAACCTTGAATAAATAAAGTAAGTAATGAAAAATCTAAATTAAAGACAAAAATAATTAGTATTGTTGATATTTTATTTTATGGCTTATTATTTGCAAGTGGGATAATGCAAAGAATGGGAGATAAGTCATAAAGACAATCTGTGATAATGACTAGACTACCATCTTCTCTGTGTCTCTGTGCATACCAGATTAAACAGTGGCACACTGAGGTTCATCTTTTGCTTTATCTTAATTTGAAAAATTTAACATTTCAGGTAAAACAAGTTACTAAGAAATGGAGCAAGGTAGCAATAACTCCTACAAAGCATTATTGCAATGTAGCACACAACCGTGTGACTTTTGCAATAAAATATTTCACAATCGGTAAGATGTTTTCTTTTAATTTACCTGTTAACAGGCAATTTTCTGGCTGCTAAATCTGAAATTCTAAATATAAATTCATAGTTGTCCACTAAACAATTAAACCCCTACTAAAGTGAGGAATTCTTCTTGCAATTAGCACTGTAGTGAATGATTCAGAAACTCATTTATCTTTCACATTTCATTAGAGCCAGCATCAAAAGATCACATTAAAGAAAGGCTGACCAGTTATTAACAAACTGTTATTTCAATGGAGTGTTAGTATGTCATTCAATTAGTATGCATTATATTGAACATAATATAGATTTTCTTATGCTAGCTAAATAGATTGGTAAAAGACAAGCAACAATACTTCTTGTCTCTCACAAAGTTATACCTATTGCTATAAGCAATAACACTGTATTTTTATAAACAATAACTCTGTGTATTTATAATACTCTTTATTTATAATAATAAGGATAACAATACTATTTTGGTGGTGATTTTGTACCATTAGAGCTTCTTAAATGGAAATATTTCTCCACTCAAGTTATTTCGATGATTAGTACTCAATAAGCAACATCTTGGCCATGCTACTCTGGAAAACAAACTTTACAGCATCAAAACTATTATACTAAAAATTTATGCTGTAATATTACTGTACAAAACATTGTAGTATGTTTTTACTTGAAAAATTTGTAATTAACAATCTAATATTAATAATCATTTCAGATTCCAAAGTATAATTCACAATGCATCACATATTATTATACCTCTTATCAAACAAAAATATCACAGATGTAATAAATGCTATCATATTTTTACATCTCTAAGAGATCTTGATACTCATCTAGAGACTATACATCACATAAAAAATTGTAGTTCGTTACGTCTATCTAAGAAAAAATCTAAGATAAAGGTGAGTATTGCAGATCAATATGAAACTTGGAAAAAAGTTAAAGAAAATTCTATTCATGACTTAAGGTCTGAAAGTGTTGATGAGAGTTTTAATGTTAAAGAAAAAATTACACAAAATTCAAATATTAATATAATAAATAAAAAAGAAAATGTTGACATATCTAGTATTAATAGAAATTTTTTAGTTAAGAGAGACATAGAGTGCAATTTAAATAATGCTGATTATAATAAAAATGATGCTAATAAATGTGAAATAAAAGTTAATTATAATACTAATGAAAAATTTGAAAAGGATACTATTAAAATCGAAGTGGAAGACACTGAGAATGATGATCAACCTAAAAATAATGTGAAAGAGTCTATTAAAAGTAGATTGCAATTTGAAGGTGATGATATATTTGATAACAGCAATGTCTTAAAGGACTTTATTACAGAGTGCAAAGTTGAAATGTGTGATTTACCATTTAATGGAGTACAGAGGCTACTGACATCTCATATAGAAAAAGAAAATGATAATAAAACAAAAGATAGCTTAAATAAACAATTGAATCACAATGGCTTTTATGTATTTGAAAATTTAAAAGAGGACTGTGAAGGTCTTAAAATGGACAGCTATGTACATGGTTGTAGGCAAGCACTAAGGCAACATAAAGGTGAAATTAAATCTCAAATAGTAGAAGGACCTGAATATAAAAGTATACACCATAAGGATTTAATAAAGCCAGGAATATTTAATTGCAAATATTGTTTCAAGTCGTATCCCGATCGGTAAGTGTCATATCATACTTTACTTTAAATAAATAAATAAAAATTATAATATGAATAAAAAAGCACAATTTGGATTGGCAATGAATAAGTTATAGTTACCACAGTATTAAGTATTTGTATTATAATGTTGTCATATATATATAACATAATGCTTGTTATGCAGTGTGCTGTAGTGCACAGGCTTATGAAACTTTTTGTTAAATATAGCAATTTATGCTTTAATGTTTATTTGTTTTTATGAATTTTTTTATTTTTTATATATATTTTTATTTATTGGTACAGTTTTACAATAAGTGTAATATTACACAAAAATGAATTATATTATGTTTTAATGTTTATTTATGTAAAAGTAATAATAAAATTATTTTGCTATAATCCGCGATACAGTCAATAGAAAAAATATATAGTGCTAGATGTATAGTGGACTATACGTTTTTTCATACCCGTTACATGCAGGATTCGTAAAAACATATGCACAAACTTCCACCACTTCCACCACACAACAATACACAAGCGCTACACAGGTTCACTATCACAAACTCAACAATCGTTTCGCCCCGCAACCGAAGCATCATCAGGAGATAGACTCCACGACAAAATCGCAAAGGTCTATCTCCTGATGATGCTTCGGTTGCGGGGCGAATTAGTATTATTTGTTATTGAATTTATAATATTTATCACATTGCAATGGTTTACCCAAATATTGACTCAGAATTCCCTATTATCGTCAGTTGAAATACCAGTTTATTGACACCCTTCAATTTTGCTCAAAATTCAAATGTATTGATCAAAACTATAAGTAAAGCACCTAGATAGGTAAGGTACATATGGTTAGTTTAGGTATTTATGATGTAAAGTAAAAATCCAATAGATATTCTTTATTCTGGTTTCAAAATAAAACTTATGAATAACTTTCTTTCTTTTTAATCTTCTGTAGTGTTTTTTTTATTATCAGTATTATTTCTAACATATTCATATTCTAGACTATTCTGACTATTTTCTTTTTCTTCTTTGTCAATATGGAGCTGCTTTTCTCAGATAGGGATAGATCTCTGGGGTACATTCTCTACATGAAAACTTTCAAACTTTCACTAAATAATAATTTTCTTACTTGGTTGTATATATATGTATATATGATTATTTCTTTCTTTTAAAATTCTCTCATTGGAAGTCTTCTAAATAGTATAACTGAACTTAAATTTTTAAAAACTGAAAACAAGGGCATAATTTTGTTAGTACTCAAGAAAAGCTGTGTGAAATGTTTATACACAGACACATAGACTTTATTTAATTACATTTTTCTATTTCAGCTTAAACCTTATAAAACATGAAATTGATCACATCAAGTTTAAGAAAAAGAAACCTCCACTATGTACTTACTGTGATAGGTACATAGCTGGTACCCTTCATAGGCACATTAAAAAGAAACACCTAGAAACAGGCAAAGTAAACAAAAGGAGAAAAACCTACAGTTGCAACGACTGCAAATTGAAATACTACAATTACTCCAGACATATGATGAATTATCATCCTACAGACCGTCCTGAAGAGGAAGACCATCAGACAAATCTATATACAACAAGTAAACCATCCAGGATATTGAATGTATGTGACCTTTGTTATGCATTCATGAAGGTCACAACGAAGTGGATTTTGATAGGCAGTATTAACGTATCGGGCGTGAGACAACAGTGTAAAAGATGTGGTAAAATGTTCTTTCAGTTGAATACAGTGAAACATCCGCTCCGTGATTATCTGTGTGGTAAAAAAGATACTAAGAAGCTTTCTAACGAGGACAGGCTGAAAAAGATCCAGCAGCGTTTTAAGAAAATAAACATGTTGAATAAATTTTATACTGCAGTTTTATTTAGTCTAATTTTGATATAACTTGTAACAATTTTTAGGGATTGAAGGCAATAAGACTATAGTTAACTCAGTTATATGGGTTTTTTGGAGTTTAAGTATATTTAATTATATTTTTAACGTTATATTATTTAACTGAAGCACAGCTTCAGTTTGATAATATAAACATAAGTCTTTCTAGGTAGGTTGCAATTAAACCTTCAAGGTTTCTTACTATTTATACAATCATCAATGCTATAATAAGCCTTGTTTGTTAGTTATACCAAAATATTTTTCTATAGCTAAACTAAAAATCATAGAGGAGACTATAAAATAAAGCCGACGGGCGGCCATGCTGGCGCTAGCGGTCAAAAGGAATAGGCATAAAACGGAAAAATGGTAAATTGTAATAATATAACATAGTGGACTGTTTATAAAATTGAATAAAATGGAATAGTACAAAGCTGCAGTATTTTATTATCACTACATATTATCAAAAGAGAAGAGAAGGCGATCCTGTTAACATGTTGATAAATCAACTAAGCTAAACTAAGCTAATTAAGCTTTTTTGAACGTTCGTATGGGTAAGTCCAAAAATGATTACAAAGTTTATGATCAATGGGTCTCTTTCTGCAAGTGTGGTATATATGTTATTACATATATTTTGGTTCGTTTTTGGTGTTGTTTGCCCACTGTAGCGCTATACTAGAACGATCACAAAAATATATAAAAATACCTTCAATATATATTTTAATTGTTTATAAAACTGGTTACAAACCTAGGTCATGCGAACACGATGTTTATCAATTAGACTATCTTCTGGATATGAACTCTGGTGGCAAAATAGGTTAAACATTCTATAATTTTAGTAGTAGTGCTTTAATTATTAATTCGTTTTTGTTTTATTCAGAAAATCATGTCTAAATTACACCGTCCAAGATATTATATTAATTGGACCAATCTTCTAAGAATGTTTTTAATTTCTGCAAAATAATACATATAGTAATACATTTATAAAAAATAATTGCTGCTCCAAGCGAAAGGTGAAAATTTGAGACAAACGTTTGCAAAATTGGTATTATTGAATAATCGAGTGGAACTAATTAATTTAAAAATGTATTTATTTAAATAAACGATTTGCAAATAAAAAATTATATAACGCAAAGAACAGTTTATCAGTCTTATCTTTGTGTTGATTTAGGTTCATCTTCAAATAGTTGATGTTACCTTCAGCGATTTTTCTTCGCGTGCCCATATATGCCCATATCTGTAATTCTGTTTAAATCAGGTTAATGCAAAAAAAATATATACACAGAAAGTATAATATGTTGAAAAGTTTCATAGCATTACTTATATATATAATATAAAAATGGGACATTTACACACACGGTCGTTCGTCCCCAAAGTAAGTACTTAATACTTGTGTTATGGGTGACGGACAACTGGTAGATATACTACATATATAAATTTAAATACATACTTAAATACAAATACGCACCCAGGCTCGAAGAACCAACAATTTGTTTATAGAAAATGTTGGCCCTCGGCGGGAATCGAACCCGCGACCCGCGGAGCTGAAGGCAGGGTCACTACCCACAGCGCCAACGGGCCAGGCTAATAAATATACAGAAAAAAGAAATATTCCATTAATTCAAACTGGAATTTCACTCAGGATGTCCGACAGGTGAAGCAGGGAAGTATACCGTTGAGCCATAGACGCCTTCAAAATATATTTATGTAGATGATAAACAATGTTGTTGACAAACAGTGTTGGCCGATGTGCGGATTTATAATTAGTACTAATTGCGTATGGCATGCGTCAAAGTACATATGTTTGTCTCTTTGTTCTGCAAATAGGTTATTAATAAACATTACTTCAACGATCTGTAATGCGTATTAGTCGTTTTAACTAATGGGCTTTTACTCATTCGCAGTCATTTGCCGCTCTAACCCATTCGGAGTCACTCAATCTTAATGTTTCAAATCTTGTGCCGCCCATACGATAATTCGTTATATTGGAGACTGCTGTGTAATAAATCGTACGATAAAAATCGTATGAATATAATTAAAATAATATTTTGAATTTGAATATGATATATCTTTAAAAAATCACATTTCTTATCTTCCGCATTCTTATCTTAAGCTCTGATAGCCGATGACATCGTATGACTTTCAAGTGGGTCACGGGTTCAGACCCGGACAGGCACCATTAGCATTAGAGTAGTGTGGTGGGTCAAAGCTCTAAATGTTCACTCAAAAAAAAAGGGATGAGACCTATACTCCTAAATTCTAGTAAGTGCTTATAGTGCACAAATAGGCATAATATCAAACCTAGCATTCCAGTAAGTGTTGATGGTATTTCTAGCGCTAAAGAAATAGCTAACTTATTTGTAAGTCACTTTGCTGTGAAATTGTCTTAGGGCTCACCGTGCCGGGAGTTTGATGCTGAGTATAACACATTTAAATTATCAACAACTATTCTGGCTAAAGATGTGGAGCTTGCAATAAACAAAATTAAGGGAGGCAAGTCCCCAGGTTGTGACGGACTCAGCATCGAACACTTGAAGCATGCAGGAAATCATCTTCCACGTGTACTGGCGTTACTATTTAATATGTGCTTGAGCCACTCATACCTGCCTCTTCAATTGATGAGAACTGTGGTGGTACCTGTTGTTAAGAGTAAAACGGGGGATGTTTCTGATAAATGGAACTACCGACCTATTTCGTTAGCTACGATTATAGCGAAAGTGCTTGACGGTGTGTTCAGCCAATACCTAAATAAAAATATTAGGCTAAATGACGCTCAGTTTGGATTCAGACCTGAATTGTCTACGGAGGCTGCGATTCTTAGTTTAAAGCACACTGTTAAATACTACACCGACAGGAACACTCCCGTTTATGCTTGCTTTCTAGACCTTTCAAGGGCTTTCGATATGGTCTCCTATGATATCCTGTGGTATAAGCTAAAAGAAACAGGTTTACCATCGGAAATAAGTTCTCTTTTAAAATATTGGTACCTCAATCAGGAGAACCAGGTTAAGTGGGCAGGTGTACAGTCGGACACATATAGGCTGGAATGCGGAGTCAGGCAGGGTAGATTAAGTTCACCAGTGCTTTTTAGTCTGTATGTCAATGCACTGCATTAACGACTCAGCGGCATGCCCGTAGGGTGTTACATAGACGGCGTATGTGTAAATAATCTCAGCTATGCCGATGATATGGTGCTGCTGGCCCCTTCGATGAGTGCTATGCGTAAACTACTCGCGGTGTGTGAATCATATGCTGCATCGCATGGTTTGAGCTATAACGTCAGCAAGTCAGAAATAATGGTCTTCAAGGTTTAAAATTATATATGTGAATGTGTGCTTAATATGAAAGTTGCTATCGCCTGTAATTAAAATATCACTTAATTTTAGTTGGTCAATATTAGTATGAAGTATGTATTATTTATATATATTTATTATTATTAAAATACCTGGCCATAAACACATGTACTACAACACTATTAGCACAAATTTGATTTACAGTTTAAACCTAACCGTCCTCAGTCGGCCACTTTCAATGCCGTGTCTCGTCCATTGCCGATCTCTCAACAGCTTAACTAAATATACCGCTGTCATATTTGCGACAGCCCAATTTCATTGCGAGAAATTCTTGAGTAACAGTGTTTGAGATGCCGAGTGGAACATTCAAGAGATTAACCTTTTATACTACCTCAATCTACAATTATTTGGTATAATGTAGGAAAAAAAATTTGCACCTCTACATTTGATATATCTACATCTGAAGTATCTAGATTTTATATCACACTAGCTGACGCGGCAAACGCTGTTTTGCCATGTAAATGATTTCTAGGGAATTTCTAGTGCACATTATAAAAAAGTAAAAAAAATATATAAAAAATTTTTTAGGGGTGGACAACCCTTATCACTCAACAAATAGATAGTATCCGATTGTCAGACGTACTGAATATGCATAGAAAATTTCATAAATATCGATCAAGCTCTTTCGGAGGAGTATGGTAACTTACATTGTGATACAAGAATTTTAGGTATAAGATTAATTTTATATATTAAATTCTCGTTTATGCTTATATTTATTTACACAGTTAACTGTGTAAATAAATATATGCATAAATTTAAATATTGTAATCTATAGTGCATATAGAAGAACTTAAAAGCGATGGAGCATCTTTAAATTTTTAATATAAAATTATTTGCGTTATTATTGTTAAAAGTTACAATATAAACGTGGCTCAATCGAAAAGTAATGGTAGGATTATTTTGCTACAATTCGCATTTACTAAAAAAAGACTGTGTAACGCAAAGTATAGGAAGCAAAATCCGTTCTTATAACTTATACCTACATGCAGCATTAGTTACGGCACTTATACCACACTTACAAATCACTACCACAAGCAACACACTACACACATTAAATACAAAAAATTCAACAATAGTTTCCCCCTGTAAGCAAAGCATCATCAGGAGATAGGCTCCGCGACAAAATCGCAAAGCCCTTCAATCCCTGGTAGGCATCAATGAGTCTTCTGTATGATTTTTGATAGTTTACATCATCATCCTCATCTTCTTCCAACCCTTTTCTCAGTCTAAGTGGGGTCGGCACAACATGTTACAAACATGTTGTCACATAATTTGGCTACGTATTTTACGACCGGCCGCCTACCTGACGTCAACTTACCTTAGTCGTATTTTGACCACTCGCTAAGAATGAGGGTGATCTATTCTGCTCAATTGCATACCACACGGCGGGTTGACTTACCTTAGTCGCCTTTTACAACTCGGTAAGAAATGAGGGTTGTCTATTCTACTCAGCCAGATACCACACTGCGGTTTTTGTTGCAGATATATATAATAATATAGACTTGTCACTAGGCCCTTTAATTACATATAGTTATTATATTGATTATTATGGTGATCTGTCTGTCTCTCTTTTTTATGTGTGATTAGAGACAGATGAAGAATAAGAGTTTTACCCATACTATAGTTTTAACAACTCTATGTATAATTATGACGTCATTGTAGTTTAAGGTAACAATCTAACTTATAATAGCGTTAAACTTTTAGTTAAGGCCCATTTCTAGATAAACCCAATAATATCATATAAACTTGTATAAAAAAAAATAAAATGAGATTTTTTAATTAGTTTAAAATTTCTTTGTGCATTGCAGTATTCGTTATAACAAGCATTATAAAATTCGTAAAATAAGTTGAACTAACGAACATCTAAAGTTAATACTTTTTATTTAATTTAAGATTTAAATACTATGTAGTAGTCCTGTCTATAAACGTGTTTGCATAATTTGAGTGCAGCGACGAACTCGTTATAAGAATAGACGCTGCACGTCTTTGCATTGCGCTGAACAATGAATGCGTGGAGCGGGTGCTTAACCAATACATTTCCTGATAGTAAGAGAAAGAGTAGTAGGTTGATAGTAAAAGGACTGCTTTAGAAATGTTCTTCATTCTTCATATATTTTTGTGAAAGTGGGAAATGATCGATAAAAATAATTCAAAACATATTTATCGTCTGCTTCATTATATATCTATTTCTTATTTTTTTTGTAACATTTCATATCATAAATAAATTATCAAACACTTTGTATTTTTTACCTACGTTTTATTTTATTTATAAAATTAAATAAAACACTGTCTTTAACATTATATATAAATATTTAAAACTTTAACTGAATGTAAATATATGTTGTATTTAACAGCAATTACTGAAATATTAATGAAATTCGATAATTTATTCTATTAAATTATATATTTTTTTAAATATAATAATGATCTTAAAAATTAATTCTATAAAAAGTTTCATACAATCAATATCAATTCAAATAGTCGCGGATTAAAATTAGTTCTATTTCAGCTCTGTTAGTCCAATGTGCTTCTTAGCCAATGCATAGCGAATAAAACCCAACAGTTTGTGTCCGGACGCTTTCAAACTAACGCGCTAAAAAAAAAACTGTATACGAAGAATTGAGATTCTAAACAGATAAAAAAAACAAAAACAATAAGTGCGTCTTGAAAAGCAAAGACAATCGGTTCCAAATTTAAACTTAAATAACGCGTATAGGTACCTATTGTGTTTTTCTGTTATTAGTGATTGTGATTTTTTTAACCTTTACTGTTCTCAATTCTAGATATTTGGACGCTGGTATGGATGTATTTTTAACTAATAATGTAGTCACTTTATAAGTTTATACCATAAAAGTTTTAACACGTGTTTCAAGAGCTTAAATGCGGTTTATTTTAGTCGGTGTCTATTTAAGAACATTCTTTTAGAAATTTATAGTCCTCGTAACAGTTAGAATTCAACTATCCAATGTTAATGTTATTTTAATATATATATAAAACAATAAATAAACAAATGAAAACAACTAAAAACAAAATAATTGGTAATAGTATTTCAATTAATGCTAGATGTAGAGAGAACAAACCATTTGTATTAAATGGATAGAGTGCCCTCCACATTTAGCATTACGTTGGATTTATTTTATCGCTGATCATAGTGAATTATTTATATTTTTATTCTTAATGATTTTGTACTTAAGACCTCTCTAACGTAACGCCTAAATCTATAAATTTAATATCAAATATTATATATATTTATTTAACGATGACAAATGTTAACTTTGGGTTTATTACAATCGTGGAATATACGACGTTATTTATATCTCACATATAATTCCTGTTGTTCCCTTGTTAAATCATATGTAATTTATACATCGATGCGTACTTAGAAGTTTTGAATGGTAACGGATTAACCATTACCATTCAAAACTTTACCGAAGCATTACTGAGTTTATGATTTCATTCACGAAAAAAATATGAGAAAGCATTATATTTATGGTTCACAATAAATTGCGACCTCTATAAGACTAAGAGACTGCAATCTATAATATCTCTTATTTGACCTAAGAGACCTATCTCGATTCTCTTATAACAGCATATTCTAATTCATTTGGTAACGCTACAAAAGATTTTTGCGCTAACAGCATATTTTCAACATTAAAGAAAACGCAACTACGATGATAACAAATGATAACAATTTGTGAGCAAATTCTTTACGGTCACAATTTTAAAAATAGGCACCTTCTACAGCAGTGTCTAGAATCCGGCTTTAAGATTAAGCCACCGAGTATGACAGTTCAGAAATAGTATTTCATTCCAAAATAAATCTCGGTTAATAAGATTAGTTTAGATGAACTGCATTGGAATTTCCGATTTCGAGAAATAAAATGCTAAATTGTTTAGTATTTATTATATATAGGTTTCTGCAAACTAAGCTCATAAGAATAATTTTAATTGCGACCCGAGTCTAATTATTAGACTCAGACTCTAGATTAAAAAAAAAAGTTTCGCTTAACAACCATATGCTCTGGCTAATAAAGATAATGTTTCTCAACAATTGTTTTCAACAATGATTAACAAACATGTTAAATTTTAATGCATATTCTCTGTAATGTAGGTACCAGCAAAATTGATGTACTGCCAAATTTAACAGCTGTTTCGTCGCCGCTGACAGACCACGGACGAACAAAAAATGTGTTATTAGCACTATCGCGAATTGTCGTGGAGGTTGCGTGACATCAAAAATTAGATATATGAAAAATATATGAAGTTATGTGTTAGATACAGTCCTCCAAAACGCGCCGCTTTAAGCCGAGGTTCGGTCTCGCAGGAGACACCCTTAAGGCGACGCTTGAGTAAGTTGCGAGTGCCTAAAAACACTCGTTCACTTATCAATTTTACGAAGCGAATGGGCGAAGCTTCTGCGCTCGCCCATCCCACCGGTGACGCTGTAAAAGCCATTAGGGCTAACAGCAATAGACACATTCGAAAAAAAAATGAAGTTATACTTAACAAGTATGACTATCTATATCTATACTCATTACAAAACAAAGTCCCCAAAAGCTGTCTGTCTGTATGTGCTCGATTTTTGTACGGTTTTAACTAGTGCAATTTATCCGGAATGTTTAGGTTAATAGTACATTACCTTTTTATGTAAATTGTGTTGAAGAGACCGCGCGTTTGTAAAATAATTCACCTTCTAAGAGCTTTATTCATGCATGCGTGCGCAGCGTAATAGCAGAAATACACTATACTATATATATGTAGTTGTGGGTCTTAATTAAGGCACTTTTTTTAGAATTTAGCTGCGTTTATTCTTTAAAAATCTTAAATTATTATCAGAGACCTCGTAATCGTGTTAGCGTCGTACAGAAAAGGAAGGTAGTTTAATCATTCTCTCGCGTTCACACAATATTGTCATTGTCATCTTACACACCGTTCGGAAACTTATACTTTTAAATCCTACATATACATATATGTAGTGTATTTACTACATAGTAAATATTACAAAACATCCGCAAGAGTTGTCTCTATCTGTTATGGTGAACTCACATTAACTAATTTTATGTTAAAATTTTCAATTTCGGAAAAATTTTGAAATACCTACTGATTTCCAAGCGGGCGAAGCTGCTGGAAGCTGCAGAGTTAGTAAAATATAAAGTAAAAGTATGCGAGACTAAAAAATAAGTAAGTAAATATTTTGTTATAATCCGCGATTAGAGAAAATCATAAAAACGTACGATTGTATTGTACCTTAGTTTACAATTATAAATAAATAGAAACATATTATGTGGGTTATTTCTTATAGTTTTAAAATATTTATCGTCTTATCTACTTTTTATATATAATTTCATTAATACAAAAGGGTTCTATTTCACACAAATTCAATAAAGTGACCATGACAAATTTCGCCCTACAACCGAAATGCTCTATCCCATTCATAGAAATAGACGCTATGGTTACTTTAAGTAATTCCTTAGTCAATGATTATTGTAGAATCGTTCTGTTCTAGATTGTATCGGATGAAAATAATATTAACACTGATTTAGACACAATATGTGGTATCTGGCATAGAATAAACCACCCTCCTTTCTTACCGAGGTGTCGTAAGAGGAGACTAAGGTAAGTTGACGTCAGGCAGGCGGCCGATCGTAAAATATGTAGCCCAATCATGTGACAACATGTATCTAACATGTTGTGCCGACCCCAGTTAGAGTGAGATAAGGGCAGGAGAATGATGATTGATTTAGACACAATAACAAAATCACAAAGCGATGCATCTTCCAAGAAAGATTCAGTTGATTTTACGAGTAGTTTCAACTCCCCCAAACCCCAAGTTAAGGCTCAGCTTTAACCACTCAAAAAAAAAAATAGATAAAGTGTGATATAAAGCCGTGAAGAGGTAACAGACAGACAAAATTTCGCATTTAGAATATTAGTATGGATTGGATAGCTATCTTTACAGCAATCATCACGTGTGCGTGTGTGGTATCAGAAACGGTCTCCAATATTAAAGTGGTTCCTGGTTACTTGATATACACTCTGTTACCATGTATGACTAAACGCCAAGTACCTAAGTCACAATATTGTATACAGAACAATTTCATACTATCGTTGGAGTAGATGAAATATCTCACATTACTTGACACTTATCTCACAGCTGGCAGCGTTTCTATCCCGTGACATTTAGTCATTCCCCCCACCATTGGCTATCACTATTTATAATGACACTATTACTCGAATCTGGGGCGATCGCTTCCTGGTTCAAATGTTTGATCGATGTTGGATAGCAAATTGTAATGCGCAAAAAAGTGTCTATCTTTCTGATGCTGTTTACTCCGCAAAGACGTGTATCTATAAATATGATAGACGATTCTGTATTAAAATTAACAACAGTTTAAAAAAAGGAGGCTGTTACAGCCTACTACACTATTGAAGATTACATAAATGATAAGAATGCGTTGATCTAGCTACTCTTTTAGCTCGGACTAGATAGCAATAACGAAAAGTAAGTAAATAGTAGTAAAAAATATATTTTGAAAGAGCAACCACCAAGTTTTCCGCTGAATCTTGTCGGTAGAGTTCATTTACATTTAGTAATCTAAATCTATGGAGAATAATATGCTACGCATAAAAATAAAACTATATCGACATATTATGGCTATCTATCATATTTTTATAGTGTTGACGTCCCTTGTCGTTGGCATTCTAATTACTTAATCAATGCCAGTCACTGACAGGTAGTAAGCTCGTTGATCAATAACCGACAAAGTACGCGGATATTTATATTTACCTAGCACGTGCAAAATTAATTACTACGCGTAATGAAATCTGCATTCAATTCTGAACGTAGTTCATAGAAACGTTGAATAGAACATAGTTGCGTAGATGCATAGAAATTTAAAAATTTCGGAGACTTCTGATCTTTAGCCAAATTATTAGTATTTTTTCTTATTTAACAAATATATCGATGCTCGTAAAGACGTTTTTATAGAAAAGAAAATATATTTTGATATAGAAATTATTGTGTAAAGGATCACAATGTTAAATACTGTATACGTTTCTATAGCTTTCGAATTACCTCGTTGTATTTCCTTAGAACTTTAAATGGCTATAACCAATGAGTCTCTTAAAAAAAATATATATGGCATCTCGGACTACTTTCAGATCTATAGAAGAAGAATAATCGTACCATGCCATAGTTAGCTTTAGTGTATATCTAAAAAGGAATAGGCAGCTTTTCTCAGAAACCTCCCAGGTCGTTTTTTACGACATTTTCGACAATTATCGCCGTATTGCAACCAATTTACACAAAACCGTTACAACTTATTAAACTTTAACTTTCCTCATGAATTATTATGACTATTGGTGAAAACCAAATCGTGAGCACACGCGGCGGGGTACTTTTATATGTAATTATACAGCACCCTGGATAAGTTGAAGAAAAAAAAACAATTATAAGGTGGCTACACTTACTCTTATAATTAGCGTTTGGATAATAGTATAGTAATAATATATTTCATGAGATGAGTGTTCGATCGGACTCTGAGGATAGCTCAAGCACAGTTAGCGAAGAGGACGTGGACTCCGGGATCGCCGAAGAGCTAGAGAGAAAGAGGGACGTGGATTGCATGGAGTTGTCAGAGTTCTTCACTTATTGGTAAGTTTGTAAACTAATTAAATCTTTATTAAAATGGTTTCATAAATTTCATAGTTTCGCCCTCATATACATTATATGTACTTTTTAATAACAAATCTCGTTAGGAATTTAAGCCTCGTCTAATAGCTTTTAAATTTAAAAGACGGGTATACTGGATAATTATTTAACAGTATTAACAGAATATATAGATATAGGCGCTACTTTGTAGCACTCAATTGTGCTCAATTGTGCAAAGTAATGATCACATTATTTTTTTTATCTACTTAAATTTATAAAGCATACGTTCTAGTACATTCATGTCGTGTGAATGTGCTGAATAGAATAGGCCACCCTAATTTCTTACCGAAGTGACGTAAAAGGCGGCTAAGCTAAGTTGACGTCAGGCAGGCAGGTCGTAAAATACGTAGCCAAATCATGATGGGACTACATGTTTGTAACATGTTGTGCCGACCCCACTTAGAGTGGGATAAGGGCAGGAGGATGATGATGACGATGATCTAGTACATTCAAGATTATTATTCAATAGCATGTAACACAAACCATATAATAAATCGAAAATTGCAGCTCGATCCAGGGACTATAAGGCCACGTGTTTTCGAAATCTATTGACTGTTGACACTTAGCTTTGAAATAACGAGCCCTCTATTAGAAGACGAATGCGAATATTATGCCAACAAGTAAATTTGATTGATAGTGCAGCTTATCAGGACCGAACTGCTGCAGCTATGAACTTATTTTATATTTCCTTATATTTTCTATTATTAAAAGCGAAGTTTCTCTAAATTGCGGCTTATTTTAGTCAGGCGTTAAACAGTTTATTTTTCAATAATAACAGGGGAGTTGGACTAATGGATTTTGACTAAGTATTGGTCAAGGTGTGATAGCCCAGCGGTATGATCATTTCAGTGCGAGGGCGTCACGGGTTCTTACACTGGGCAAGAACCAATTGTTTTTTTCTGTTAAAACTTATGTGTCTAATTAATATTTGCAATTTTTCACACGCTTTTCGATGAAGAAAAACATTGTGACGAATTCTGCATATCTCTAGATAATTCTGGGTATATATTGTGTAACCTACTAATCCACATTGGAGCTGCGTGGTGGCTGTTAGCTCTAATCCATCTCACCAAAGACAGTGAGAGAAGAGGCCTAAGAGACCAACTGTGAGATAATAAGAGGCCATTTCTATAAGTCATTGGTCGCATTCAATTAGCTGTTAGTACAATAATATGTAAGTTAAACATGAAAACTAAGAAAAATAAAATTGTTTAGTTATTACATTTTATAATATCAGTACAAAAATATTTTTAGTGTAGTATATAAATAAATGATCAGTAAAAATGATTAATTGAGTAAAAAAATAAAATAATATATTAATTATTATATAAAATTTATCTCAAAAGAAATTTATATAAATCCGTTCTTTTAACGATTTTACTTTTCATTACTTATTTATTTTGGTAGTCTTGACGACTCTTTGTGATTTATAGTTTCATAGTGTACTCATTTTTTTTTATTAACAGCTAGTAATAATCGGATAGCAGTAGTAGTAGATTAAAAGACATCGGTTTTTTAATACAATCTGCTCAACATATGAGTGAGACGAATAGTAACATCAATTAAAAAAGAAACCCAATACAAAATTTTTAATGAATATATAAAGTTTATTTACAAAATTATTTTGTTTGTGCAAAGTATTGGGTCATATAGCAGCTAATATCTGTAACAAAAAGAAGTAAATAGTCTCGATCATTCAGAATATTGCAAAATAAATGCGATTTGGTAAACTCTGCAGAGCCTCGGCCAACGTAGTTATTAAAAATTTGTTGGCAGATTTTTTTTAATTATACGTACACTATACCCGTGATAGGAAAATGTCGGACCATGCGACCTTAACTAAAAGTTCTCAGGTTTGAACCTTGGGCACTCTAAAAAAACGGTAAAACTTCTTGTGATAAGCTGTTGGTCTCTCCACACCACACGATTTTGTCTCGCTTAAATCCAGCGGCTCCCATGAACTATTTGAGCACGGCAGTCCATCTGGTAGAGGTTCTACCAATGCTACGTTTGACACAAAAACATATGTACCCAATTGATATGCTTTATCCGCTCTTTAATTAAAAAATTTGTGACCTGCATATCCTTGGAGAATCTTTGGGATATGTGTAACCTGTCAATTCGAATTGTAATAGCGTATTAGCCTTGCTTCGAAAGAAAAGAGGAGAACAACTACGTCAGTACTAGTAGTACTCTTACTTCTTTTCCATTCAGAGCAGCGGGATGCAAAGTCCAAATTGCTTCAATGATCGCCAAACTTCGAAAGAAGATAGCATATTAGGAAGAAGAACTAGGCCAGGCTGCTATTTTACTTATCACAAGTAAATTATTAACTGTTTTCATTACACTTACATCAATAAATATTACCGCAGTCCCGTATCGTAGTAATCGTCGTTTTCCTCCACCACGTTCACACCGCCAGGGTTGTTGTTGTCCACAACATTCACACGTCTAGGATCGTTGTTTTCGACAACGTTGACACCGCCGGGGTTGTCGTTTTCAACAACGTTCACACCGCCGGGGTTATTATTCTCAACCACGTTAACGCCGCCAGGGTTGCTGTTGTCCACAACGTTCACACCGCTGCCCTAAAAATTATTATACTATAAAAAATATATTGGAAGTTAATGGAAGGAATGGAAGGAGTTAATGGATTAATGCAATTCTTTAATTTTTACAGTTCATTTTTTATAATATACTTGGTTTTTTTTAAATTAATGCCGCACCGGTTGGTTAAAAGGCATCTACTTTAATACGTCCAACATAGGATATAAAATAAATATAATTGATAAATCACGCAAATACAAAGGAACATCAATAAAAATAGACAATATATAGACAATACTCACTCCGCCCCACATATTGTTAATTCTAATATTGTTTTATTCTTACTGACTCATATGCGACTATATTCGCTACAAACACCTGAGTGCGATTTATCGTGATTGATCATTGCGTTGCTAAAAGTAAGAACTTTAGATAACAGTATTTTTTTCATTATTCTTGCAGCAAAAAAATTATGATAATATTATGTTACTATAATCCGCGATTAGATAAAATGTATGCTATACTAAATATAACCGATTTCATACCTTATACATGAAGAAAGGGAGCTGTGATAGCCCAGCAGTGAGACCCTGCGACTCTTTCGAGGGGAACACGGGTTCAAACTCGGGCAGACACCAATGAGTTTTTCTATTAAAACTCATGTGTCTAATTTATAATTGCAATTTATCACACGCTTTTCGGTGAAGGAAAACATCGTGAGGAAACCTGCATATCTCTAGAGAATTCTAGAGATATGTGTAACCTACCAATCCGCATTGGAACAGCGTGGTAGGTCTTAACTCCAACCCTTCTCTCCAGAAACGGGGAGGGGAGGCCTATTCCCAGCAGTGGGATTGTAACAGGCCGCTACTACATGAAGGATTCGTTAAATGCATGTACATATTTTAGGTCAGCATCATTCTAATGCCCTTATCCCGCTCTAAGTAGTCGGCACATCATGTTTTAAACATGTTGTTAGATGATTTGGCTGGGTATTTTACCACCAGCCTGCCTTACGTCAACTTACCGTAGTCGCCTTTTACGACACCTCGGTAAGAAATAAGAGTGGTCTATTTTACTCAGCCGGATACCTAACACGGCGGATGCACATATGTCAGGTATTCGCCAAATAATGTGTTCACTAAAAAGCGCGTATTTATTTTTAGTTAAATTAGTAAGTATAATTATATATAATAGTATATAAGTAGTCATATTACAATTTAGTAGTTGAGATGGCTCCATTTAAGAACTTTTTTGTACCTACCAACTAACTGTATGTTGTACCGTACTGTACTGTTATAATGTATATAGTCCGCAATCCATAATAGACTACAGAAGTCCATAGAAGTCGACGGAAAGGTTTTAAATTAGGTGTAAGAGATACGTAAAGCATATTACAATATTAAAGATTATTTGCATGATAAAAATGAAAATCCTTTCAGCTTCATACAAAAGTAATGTTTAATAATGTAAAATTGAGTTTAAAAGTTTGACCGCCGGATTTCTTGCTGGTTTTTCTCGGTAAGAGCAACATTCCGAACCAGTACTAGCTTCATTAATCATATTGGTAATAGACAATGCAAAAGTGTTTGAAGAAGCTTATTTGAATAAAGATTATTTTGATTTGATATATAATATTCGCCAACGTAACCACGCTCTGAACACGTGTCCAAAATGTCGGGATAATAAAAATGCAAATTTTTTAATTATAATACATGCTATTGTTCTTATAATGAATTTTAGGAGTTTATAAAAACCAACCTGTTAATAAAAAAGTGGACATGTAAGGTTTTTGTACTCATACATAATTGATAATACTAATTTTATTTTAAACTAGCTGTATAGCCATTCGTTGCTGTGGCTCAAACTGGTTTCCAATTACCCTCGAAACAGAACTAAACGGTTAAAAAATTGCTAGGGCACGCAGATTATCAAAAAGCAGGCAGATTATCTGAAAATTTCATTGAAATCGGTCCAGCTGTTTCCGAAAAAGGGCATAGATAAACATTGATTTTTATGTACTAGATAATAAAAACCATTTTATAAAAAACGCTGCCAATCCGCAGTAATCCGAAATACATACAAAAACATAAGAGTGTGTGGTATTCGTCTTTTAAGGGATTTCACGGTTGCCATAAATTTAAGGGATAACTAAAAATACCAATTCCAACTTTTTTTTATAATAGTCACCTAAAACTATCTCCGCCCTCACACCAAAGCTGACCTCCATAAAGGCTTGAACATCCCCACTAATTGAAAACGATACAACATTGTTTTTTTTTTAATTTGATTTTAAACTAAGTTCATATTTTAAGTAACCTAATCGCATCGACGTCGAATCTTATCTCCATTAACAGGAATTATCCGTGAATGCGAATAGAGAACTTATAGATAATAAAAAACTGATAATAGATTAAATTAACTATTGGTCATACATTTTAAATGCGTAATAATTAAATTAATAAATATATTTTACTGATGTTTTAACTTATAAACTGATAAACGTATCGTTTGGTAAACGGATTTCGTCGCCGCATGCTTGTGTTTGAGGCGGTTGTATATAGAGTCAGCAAGCCTACTATGAACTCTTATTGCGACTCAATTGAAGACGTAAACTAAATTGTTTTGCTTTTTCATACTATGACGCCTTAAAGACGCACACTTTAAGTCGTTGCCGAATGAGCGTTCGGAATGCATCCTTAAAACATGAGAGTAAAAGAGACAGAGTTATTTATAGTTCATATAACGTTATCTTTTTACAAACATTACGACCCCAATTGCAATCAACACTTCATGGTACGTAAAGAAAGCGGTCTGGTTTAGGTACTGATTTTGAATGGAATCGTTATCTAAAAGTTCATGATAGGCCTACAGGTCAAGTGTTGTCAGAATCTGTGATAGCCTAGCGGTGAGACCATGTGATTCTTTCTAAGGGGTTCGGGTTCAAACCTCGATCATTCTCCAATGAGTTTTATTGTAGAAACATGTGTTTAATTAATAATTGCAGCATATTAATAATATTGCATAAAAAGCAATCTATTACACGCTTTTCGGTGAATTCGAACATCTTGTGAAAATCTGCATATCTCTAGAAAATTCTGGGTAAATGTAACCTATTAATCCGCATTGGAGCAGCGTGGATGATCATAGTTACATCTTTTATCTCCAATAACGGAGAGAGAAGGCCTATACCCAGCTCTGGAATAATAAATTAAGAAGCCTGCTCCGGCTATGCACGGGTAGGTAGCTGCGTTTCCTTGTCGAAAAACTAAATTGATTGATGCTAAGTTCCACCAATACGATTATGATCAAGTAAGAAAGACATGTTACCACAAAATGTCAGTAAACCATTTTCCTCGAACCCTTGTCGCCGTTTCCTTAACTGGCCTTCTGGCGATCCAAAATATATAGCGTCAAAACAATTGGGGTCTAAAACCGCGTGTTAGCAATTAGTAACTTCTCTTCTATTCTTTATCAAGTAATCTATTAAAGTTTTTAGAACGAAGAATTTGTTAACCTAAATACTACGAATATGTTAAGTCTAAAACAAAAAAGTACACTAGAGTCGTTTGGTGCATGTTATAATTTTTCAACCAAGTATTTATACGAAAAAACCTGTTCAACGAGTTGTAAATTTTAGAAATTCGCTCAGTCGATGTGTTCAGTGAAAGTAGGAATAATTACAGCTGTTTTATGATAATCAGGGTTCGATTCTTTGCTAGTCGTCTGTCTACTGTTGCGAAGCGAATAGAGTATCCAAACCGGTTGCTAGATACCCCTATATATTTGGTATCTTAGAAAAAGGATTCTTTAAGATCGCGTTCGAATTTCAGTAAGAGCGAATCTAAACTACTGAAAGATTTTACTTTGTCACGCAATCATCATTTCTAGTATAACAATTAGAGCATTATTTTATGTTTCTATTAGGTCCTTACATATGAAATTGGCGTTTTGTCGTACTGGCCACTTTGATCTCAAATATTACCTTTATGGTTAGGAATTCCAAATTCAAATTCATACAGCTATTTACTCATGCATTTGTGTTTCAAACCCCCTAATTCAATTGTTTTTTTCTTCTTTTGTTTTTTTTCTTTGTGTCACTCTGTTTACAAAATGGAAAACATGAAATATGGCGTTATTTACGAGTATAAGTTCCACCGTGCACCAGTGCTGCAGAAACGGCTCGAAGGATTAATGATGTGTATGGTGACGGTGTCGCATAAGAAAACACAGTGCGTTTTTGGTTCCAACGTTTTCGTTCTGGAAATTTCGACCTGCAGAACAAGCCTCGTGGACGGCCGGAGACCAAAGTTGATAATGAAGAATTGAAGGCTATTGTGGAAGCGGATCCATCGCAAACCACGTCCGAGTTAGCTGCAGGCTCCGGTGTTAGTGATAAAACTATTCTAATCCACTTGAAGCAAATTGGGAAGGTGAAAAAGCTTGAAAGGTGGGTACCTCATGAATTGAGTGAAGCAAACCGACAAACGCGCGTCGACTGCTGCGTTACGTTACTCAACCGGCACAATAATGAAGGAATTTTAAATCGAATCATTACCTGTGATGAAAAGTGGATCCTCTACGATAATCGGAAGCGCTCATCGCAATGGCTGCACCCTGGCGAACCAGCCAAATCCTGCCCTAAGCGAAATTTGACTAAAAAAAAGTTGCTTGTAAGTGTTTGGTGGACTAGGCCCGGTGTCGTTCACTACAGCTTTCTTAAATCTGGCCAGACGATTACGGCAGATATCTATTGTCAGCAAGTGCAAACCATGATGGAAAAGCTAGCTGCTAAATAACCGAGGCTGGTCAATCGCTCTAGGCCACTGCTGCTTCAGGACAACGCTAGACCACACACTGCACAACAGGCGGCTACCAAATCAGAGGTGCTTCAATTAGACTGTCTTAGACATCCACCGTACTCTCCGGACCTTGTTCCAACAAATTACCATTTTTTTCGCAATTTGGATAACTACTTGCAAGGAAAAAAATTCAACTCCGATGGGGCAGTCCAAACCGCCTTCAAAGATTTTATTGATTCCCGCCCGAATGGTTTTCTTAGTAAGGGGATCAATGAACTACCTATGAGATGGCAAAAGTGCATACATAGCAATGGTACATACTTTGATTAATTAAATATATTTCATTAAAAAAAAACGACTTTATGTTCCTCCCATAGAAAACGCCAATTTCATATGTAAGGACCTAATATTAAACTAAAGTACGCTTGATTCTATCCTCTTGCTACTGGTTTAAGCACTCAGGATTTCAGAAGAATTCGCTTAGTGCACTATCTAGTAGCTTTCCCAATTTGAATAATTAGGAGACTCCAGTTACTAACGGACTATAGACAAGCTGACCATATTCGAAATTTTATCTGGCGTTTAGAATTTAAAAATTTGCACTTGATAAATTATCATGAAGTATATTTGAATTTGGTATATAAACAATGATCATCAGGAGTGGCTAGTTTTAAGAACCATGTTCGTTTGGAATGCTGGCTCTACTGTTCTGATAAACGCTGTTTAGATTCCTACAGTAAATAGATAGACTACCTGAAAAGTATAAGAATCGCGGAACCGTTGAATCAAAACGGCACTAGAGTGTTTGACATGGATTTTTTTTTAAAGATTATCCGCCTTCATTCTTCTCGCTTTCTTGCCGGTTCTTCTCGGTAGGAATAAACTGCCGAATCAGTGGCAGCTTCTTAAAAAACTGATGATGATCCAAAATACTGAAAACAGTCCACTTGAATAAAGAATATTTTAAATTTTTACTTGAATATCCTTCGAAGTTACGCATACGCAACTATGGATGCTCATTAAAAAAGGTTACGAGACAATCACTGAGTATGTACTTTAGTTTTTATTTAATATTTAAATAATACAAGCGAGAATATACTTTTTACATTCGACTTTAGTGCAATGGATTTTTTCTCAACCTCCGTAACTAATTACTGTATCCATTTCAACACTTCGTATTAAATGTATCTATGAACTACCATTGGGTAAAGTAATGGCTTCGGTTATGCCGTTTTTCTTATTTGAATGCAGTTGGCAAAAGTCTTTTGGACGAGATAGCTTTAAGAAATAAACAGTCCTTTAGTTTACTCGTCTAAAGAAAGTATTCCATCCGCCTTCTATCCCTAGCGGGCCTTCCGTTTGGAACCCCAAAGTGAAAAAAATAAAGCAGGATCAGCTGAAATACATGGCAAATGACTCAGTCCACAGAGAGTCAATGCAAAACGAAACGTAAATAAGTTTTCTATTTACAATACGGTAACCCGAACCAGTCTTTGAAACGCTGACTGACGCGCGGACGCGGTCACCCCGGCTTTATAAATTATATGTGATACGTCTGTGGAAACCAATATTTGTGACATTTGTGTTCTGTGCGATCTGTCAAACCTTGTGTCTCTATTTGTCTATTACGCTGTGTAATCATTTTGTATTTCAAAATAAGGTACTAGGTAATGAGCAGTTTGTATTCGGAATATTTTAATACAACCATTTTATGATTGTTAAACTTAAAAAGAACTATAAAGTGTTGATATCACTAAACTGTCATAAAAAGTGTAATATATTATTCATATGTAATATATCCATGTGATTCATCAGATTCGAATCCTAAAAAACTAAAAAATATTTCAAGAGGACAGATATTATTATATCGGACAAATAAATAACATATCGTAATACGAAAATTTCCTTTAACATCATACATAATAAATGATTTGATTGTTAAGGTACATTTATGTCCAAGAGAAAATGCTATATATGCTAGAAAATAACATAATTTGGTAGGTATCGTCTAAAAATTTATAAATCAAAAAATATTTTTTATATACATTTATAATAAGCTAAAGAGCAAGTTAGCAAAAGAAAAGAATCATACATAAAGACACGGTATTTCTAGAGTGTTATTGAAATATTTCAGAAATGCCTTTCTGCAATATATGGAGAACTTAAAAAGTTAGTAAGTTATTCCTAAAAAAAAATTACCTTGTTCAAATTAATTAAACCACTCTGTAATTTTAAAAGCGACAGTGACATGTTTTGATAAAATAGAGACCTTGTAACAATATATTTTATAAACAGGTACTCATAATTATTATCAAGCAAAACTAAAATGGCGTATATGTCAATTTTGCGCGTTTCGTACACAGAGTTATTATACTAGAGTAGGGTAGCCCGCCTAAAATGTACCCTATCAAAATAAAGACAAAAACAAATGAGGCTTATCGTCGTTCTCGCTTTGTAATGTGTGATCAGACAAAGATAAGTATTATAAGTATATGAGTATTTATATAACTTCTCATTATTTATTGCAAAACTCACTTACAGGGCTACGTATGAATCCACTTCTCAAGTATAGTAACTCTATGGTTTTGTAAACAAACTAGCGTAATGTTTTGCATAAGCGACGGAGAAGTAAAGTGAAACTATTATTTCAGCAGACGCTTGCGATGTTTATTGAGTTGATCTATTTGTTATTCAATCATAACTTATTATTCTGACACAGATGGATTAATTCTAGATGGACTCATATTGAAAACATAAAATGATAGGACTTTCGTACATAGAGTTTTATAGTTGAATACACTGTTTTTCATCGACAGTAAAGATTATGCAATCAGATTGAAATACCGCTTTTTTTTCTTTGTCAACCGATGGACGTCCATTGCCTCGTTATATGTCTTCGTATAGTTCTCGTTACGAAATCTCCTCACGAAGAGATATACAGATAGTGTATATCTTGTGTCATCAGTTCATCTCGTAGGGGTCTATCTACATTGCGTTTTTCGATGCGAGGCCGCTATTCCAGCACCTTTAGACCCGAATGTTCATCGGTTCTCCACAATATATGCCCCGCCCATCGCCACTTCAGCTTTGCGATACACTGAGCTATGTATCTGTGACTTCTTTTTCGAATCTCCTCTGGTTTAATCAAGTAGAGATACCCCGGGCAAAGCTCGGTCCATCGTCAACTAAGCTCAATCTCAGCTTTCTTATGAGGCTTATAGTTCCGCGACCATGTTTCACCAAGATACTACAAGCATATATATAAAAAGTTATGTGTCAACCATCGTTAATTATCATATTAAATTAGGCATGTATCAGAACTTTATTGAAATGTTCAATTAATTGTTTTAGCTATTTGGAGACTTTAATAAGTTAATGCAAAAGTTAAAGAAATATATGATAAATCATCAATAAATACAAATCGCTTTACCTCGGTAAATAAATAATATTTACTTACTTTGAGATACTTATTTGTACTTCCATCTCCTCCCGCCCAATCATAATTTAAGTATAGTACCTGGCAATAAATAATGCACATCGAGGCTTAGAGAGAGAAATCGGCTAGATTCAGCTTCATAGAGCAGTCTGTCGCACAGACTGACGAACCACTTTGAAACGTCACATACTAACTGAGTGACAGTGACAGCGCTCTACGAAACCGAAATAGCCGTCTGTTTCGTTCTAAACATCGATGTACACTATTTAATGCCGGGTACTATACGTCTACAAAAGTTAATAAAGTTTTGGAAAAAAGGCGCTAAACTTTTACCCCAAAAGTTCAAACAAAAATGTTAATGTAATGTTTCGGAGAACTCAAATATGATATTTTTCGGAGGGACGGCACATATTGACGACTTCCCCATTTCGCTTTGATGTCGCATCCGGTATTAGGAATGAGAAAAGAATTTTCTAGAAATTTATATCGGATGTAGTTAATTAATGGTTACTATTAAAATACACACATATAAAAGACTATAGAGTAGAATATTGTGTACCAATCTACCTCCCTTATTACCACGCACGCCTGCAATATAGTTATAATACTAGAGTGGCGGATTCATATGCAGGTCTGTAATAGAGTAATTATACTTAGAGGCAGCCAGCTCAAAATGTGACATTAATAAATAGAAAGCAAACGAGGTTTATATCTATATCTTTTTTTGCGCGTGCGTACCGAGCCAGCGTAATTTTAAAGGTGTACTAAAAAAAGTTCTACGTATTTTTTAAATTAAAAACGCGCCATGAATACTTTTCTGCGCATGTCTGATTAGACAAAGATTAGTACAAGAATCTATTCCCTCTCATTATTAATTGTGACACTAACTTATAGGCCTCCCTATGACTAGCCTAGTATAATAACTAATATAACAATATTTATATAAAAATACAACTAAAGAAAATTCAATATAACTATAGAAAACTCGGAAAATCAAAATATTCTATTTGTGAATTCAGATTACATATTTACTATGTTACGAATTTTTGCAAACAAACTCGTTTTTAGGTAAAAAACATAGAGTCAAGTTTATATTAGTAAGACTTTTCAAATAATAATACTATAGAATTATAATTAAATAAGGTAGATTTTAAAATCTTAATGTATAAAATTTACATATAAATTGATATAGAAGCGAAAATTAAATAAACTTATTTAAATTAAATGCAAAAAAATATCATAATGTTGTCTGGCCGGTTTTTAATTAATTCACTACAATTTATAAATTTTGCGAAGATATATAGGTCAAGCGAAATCTAAAGAATCTAGAATGAGATATTAAAATTAATAAACGTTTCAGATGGTTATAAATATAAGCAGACAGTACCGTTATGAAATTGCCTTCAAATGGGCTTCTTGAGCGTTTATTATTGCTAAATGAAAATACTTACTAAAGTAGAATCATACGGTAAATTATTAAATAAAATTATATAAATTACTAAGTTTTGTAATCCGTGATAGTCGAACGGTGAGCCGTGAAAACATCGTGAAGAAACCTGCATATCTCTGGAACATTCTGGTGATATGTGTATCGGAATTCATAACTGGATGACTAGTGCGGGATCACCTTTTAAACACCTTAGGAGTAAATAGCTTCAGTTCTTCAACTATATGCCCTAAGCATGGTGACTTTAGCTTCGTGACTTGTTTAGCTTTTTTGCGTTGTCATACGAATCACTCATACACAAATTCTCCTTTTCGCTGACCGCGCACCGAAAAACGCAGTGTTTGCAGACCCCAATGTACAACCTTTCAAAATACCATGCACCCTGGGGAGCCAGCAGCAAATGATAATATGGCATTTAAATATTTACAAAAATATATTCAGCTATAAACAATATTTGTTGTTTCTAAAAGGTGAAGGAAAACACCTTTAGAAAACCTGCATGAGCAAAAATATTTTATTTTTATTAAAGACTAGCTGTGCCAGCGGCTTTGCCCGCGTGGCAATCTTCGTGGCACAACTTTTTTCTAGAATTCAAATTTGAAACATAAAAGTAGTTATTGTGAGTTAACCATGAGAGACAGAGACATGCTATTGCGGACTTTTTTGTAGTAGTTTTATAGATCTACAATGCTCTAGTACATTACTTTAGCGTATCTCTGCTGGTTTACGCAGCGCACGTGACTAAAGCTCCCAGAACGCAAGTTTTAACAACTGGGCGATATCTTCAACACAGTTTATATAATACCAATATGTACTATTTACCTAAACCATTCGGAAGTATTGCACTACCTTTTGGTGAGAACCGTATAAAAATCCGTTCAGTATATTTTGAGAAAATCGATTACATACAGATAGCTTTTTGGGACTTCGTTTTATATATGTATTAATTAAATAAATTAAATTAAATTAAATTAAATTTATTAAAGATTCAATAGGATAAGATTGAGACTTACGTTCGGTATATTTAATCATTCGATAAAATTATTGAAACTAAGAATCATCTCTTACCACAATAAATAATCTACAATCAATGTTTTTATTTAACTCGCCTTATATGTACATGAAGGTGGAAACTCGCAAGTTAAATTTGACCCACTTCCCGGTGTCCCATTGAGCTGAAATTTTACATGCTGGTCCAATCCCGACTACAATGCGTGTTCCTGATAAGCATGAACTGATGCTGTCAGGATTGACTCCAGGCGAGGGAGCTCCTCAACGGTTAACAGTAGGAATATAAAATATTGTTAAAAACTTTTTTAAATTAACTTGTTTTAATATATGCATGAATTCAATACAACACGCGTCTGTGTCGTTTCTTAATGTTTGCTTGATGACGAGTATGCTGTAGTGAAATATAAACATGCTTCCGCTATAATAACCTTAAGATATATGAATCGTTTTGTAGCTTTTTTTTTAAATTGCATGTTCATATATAGGATGTCTGTCATCATATTTTGTAATTAGCATGCGTTCGTCAAATAACGTCTTTTAAGACAGCAGCTGGCCTACCATGAACTCTTATTGCGACTCAATTGAAGACGTAAACGACGACCGCGAACCGCTTTCTTATCGTACCATGAAATGTGAATTGCATTGGGGACGTAATGTTTGAAAAGATTATTCTTTTTATGTTATATGAACTATATGAACTATATGTTCGTTATATGAACTATAGATAGCTCCGTCTCTTTTACTCACATGTTCTTAGGAAGAATTCCGAACGCTCATTCGGCAACGACTTAAAGTGTGCGTCTTTAAGAAGTCATGGTATGAAAAAGTAAAACAATTTCGTTTACGTCTTCAATTGAGTCGCAATAACAGTTCATGGTAGGCCTGCAGATCACAATCTAATACCCGATTCTAAAGCCCATCTGTTCTATATTTATTTTTTTATTAATAATTAAAATAAATTCATATAATAATAATGATGATAACGAAAACAAGCAACCATGAAAATCGAAATGGATCTGATATTAGAGTGTGCGATAAATCTTTAAAGCCCATATACATGTTTTGGCTGAAACCCAATGACTGAATCGATATTGATGATTTATGTACATTATCTGCTTTTGGAACATCTGTTGAGTTAAAAGATTGTGCACAAACATATATAAGTCAATAATAATTTGGCGTATATAAAAAAATTGTTTCTAAATATAGTGAGTAAAATAATAAGCTTATAATATTTTATAGATTATAGATATTTTATAGATTAAGGCGTAACGTTGGGGAGAACTATAATAAATTACATAATTTTTAATTAATTTTATATTTGACTATGATTTAAATATAGCTGCAACTCGTTCTAAAAATGTTCCAAAATAGGACAACCTGGCTTTATACTTTTGCTTTTATATTTCACTTAACTTAGATCCACCATGTTGATTTAATGTAATTGTTGCCTACTATTAGATATTTGTCTCTTAAGAGCCATAATCTCTTCCTCTACATGATTTTAATTAAGTCCAATCTTTTAAGTCGTGTGTCGACCTAGAGGGGATGTACTAATACATGGTTTTCTGCTACGGGGTCCTCATTTAATTACTTCATAACCCCAACTTCTATCGCGTTTTAAAAAACTATGATACATTAAGAAAATTCTTAGCTTTGCGATTTTGTCGTGGAGTCTATCTCCTGATGATGCTTCGGTTGCGGGGCGAAACGATTGTTGAGTTTGTGATAGTGAACTTGTGTATTGCTTGTGTATTGTGGTGGAAGTGGTGGAGGCTTGTGCATATGTTTTTTACGAATCCTGCATGTAACGGGTATGAAAAAAAAAAACGTATAGTCCACTATACATTTAGCACTATATATATTTTCTATTTACTGTATCGCGGATTATAGCAAAATAATTTTATTATTACTTTTGTTTTAAAATTCTTAGCCTTTTATCCATCGTTTGTATCTTCGAAAACTGGTAATGTGTCACGGAATGTTTTGAATACGTCCTATCAATACACAACTCGTAATATTAATATGCTCATTATAGATTTGATAATCTTGCACTGTCGCTTTCCAAGGCTTTATTCAATATAAAAATGCAAACACGTTATAATACAAACCACCGAAAATCAGCAGCGAGGTTAGGATTCCAGTTTGAGTGACAATCCTTTTCATGTTTACAGGGTGTAAACTGTTTTATTTGTTTTTCTGTATATTCCTGTACTTACATTATTTATAGCAATTTAATTAATGTGCATAAGAACATACATAATTATAAAAATTAGCTGTGCTTGCGGCTTTACCCACGTACAAATCAGTATATTGAATCGGAATTTTGAACATAAAAGTAGTTATCATATGAGATAGAGACATGCTGTCTCGGACTTTATGTAGTATTTATATAGATCTACAATTCCGTAACGCATTACTTTATTGTATCTCTAGTGACTTACGCGACGAACGCGAGTAAAGCTCCTAGCATTCGAGATTTTTTTACAACCGCGTGATCTTTTTAAAACAGTTTACATAAAACGGTATTACTGTTAACGGTATTTCGGAAGATTTGCACTACCTTTTAGTAAAAACCGTACAACAATTTGTTCAGTAGATTTTGAGAATATACATCACAAATAGACAGATTTTGGGGACTTTGTTTTATAATATGTATAAATGACGATTATCATTCTTCTTCTTGCCTTTCTTACCTATCATAAATAAAAAAGTAACGTTTCAATTTATACGTAATACAACAGTTGCGTGCGCACGCGTATGTATATAACTATGTTACATTCTTATTACCATATAACAGAGATAAGAGAAAACATTGTTACAAGAGTGATTAAACAGAAGAAAAAATAAACACGCTCGTTGATTTTTTAGAATTTACTCGAAAGCAACTTCACTCGCTTTTCTCTATTCAAAGTACCATCACACTTTTATACGCCGCTTTATAATTGCAAATAAAAGAATCGATTCGTACGTATTACAACTTATTTATGAAAAAAATACTATTACAGAACAGTAGGTAATGTAGTGGTATTACTTCCTTCGTGAACAGTTTGTGAGTTTCATCATTTACTCATTACTTAATATGAAGAATTTCTTCTGAAGATATAGGTGTCTTCCACGACTCTGACTTTGTGTCCTCCACGATTCAAAAGTAATAATAATAAAATCATTTTGCTATAATCGGCGATACAGTTAATAGAAAATATATATAATATATATAATAATACCCGATACATGCAGGATTCGTAAAAACACATGCACAAACCTCCACCACTGCCACCACAATACACAAGCACTACACACGTTCATTTCACAAACTCAATAATCGGTTCACCTCGCAACCGAAGCATCATCAGGAGATAGGCGCCACGACAAAATCGCAATTTTTGTCGTGCGTCTTTGCAAATCGATTGTTGAGTTTATGATAGTAAACGTTTATAGTGCTTGTGATTGTGTTACTGTATCGCGGATTATAGCAAAATAATTTTATTATTACTTTCGTATTATGGATTTCCGCAAAGTAACACCTAATTCTATAAATCCTTTACGATTCTGATGATCAAATCGCGATCGGCAACAAAAACATCGTAATATCAACGCTGGTCTGAACATATCTAGGTACCTGTCGTTGCCGATGGATATATGTAAAGCTTAAGATATATATATGTTCTCTCCTCATTTAACATCCTCGATGATGCTTCACTGTTCACAATGTGACAGTTAGTCGTTAGTTATTAGCACTAAGTACCAGACAAACATATGTTGTTAAGAGATTGTTATACAATGCGATAATCACAGCAAAGATAAGGGTAGAATATCAATTGTCGGATTCAGTTATACGTCCTTCCTAATAGAACACATCTTGTTGCCTAGTCAAAACAGTAATAGAAGTAATAAAATTATGTTTACAAGAAATCTTCAACGTCAGCTTTATTGATTTAATTCGTCGCCACATCCGGCTCACGGAATTAATTTTCATTGAAGTTCGTGTCGAGCATTTTATTCTCAGTCTTAGTTGGTGGAAAATAAGATTAAAATTACCTAAAAAAATACATTGTACGTAAAAACATCTCTGCGAATTATTTCGCATGTGGGCGTAGGAAATAAAATGTTTACAAAATACAAGATGTTTTTAATGAGAGAAATCCTATTTATGTAGAATATTAAAGCAGAAAGCTCCGATTTTTATTAAATCTAAAAAATCTTAAGCGGGTAAGAAGAATAAAGATAACCATTTTAAAATATTACAGAGTAGTGAACATACAAGAGGTTTATCAATGAGTATCTTTATAATCTAAACTAGCAGTCCCTCGAGGTTTCACCCGCGTTCATACCTATCTCTTGGTAGTGGAAAGTTTTAGAAGTCAGACTAGATTTATTTTTGTAAATTAAAAGTTTGGCCCTGGGACTTATCAATAGTAAAGGCAAAGGAAATTTTCACCGGAAATTGGATTCTTTAAAAAGATATAGGTATATATATCCTTGTGTATGATTGGTATCCTTGGAATATGAGCTAGATCACCAGTTGCAAGCCCCGTTGTAATGGTTGCTTTAGATTTAAATTTTTAAATTCGTTGCATCTTCTGATTGCAATATCCGATTTTAATAATTTAAAAAGTATTTTAGAGGTATTGAAACAGTTTTTAATAAAATATTATTTAATTATCATAAATTTATCATTTAATGGCATAAGGCATAATGGCATATTAATACGAAGATATGAAAGAAATGGTTTGATTATTGTCGGCACTTGTCAACTTTTACAATGTAAAAAAAGTAATTATATTGGCATAAATATAATAGTTAGACATATAGCATTGCGGACTTTTTTGTAGTTATTAATACTTCTATTAACGTTCTATTAACGTTAAAAAATGTTCTAAACTATTAACTTTAGAACATTTTTTTCTATCATCAATAGTTTCGACCGTGCACGCGATGTAAGATTTTTATTCCTAAATTTTTTACACCTTATTACAATTTTATTAAGGATCCCTATTTTTTTTTAAATGTAATATAGCTTATGATGCTCAGCGAAGAAGCGGCATTCCAGTCTTAAAAGAATTTGTGAAATCGGTCCAGTAGTTTTTGCGTGCAAACATTACAAACTTACATACATTTTCACATACACACAAACATAAACATCCAAATCCTTCCTCTTTATAATATTAGTATAGAGTAAGTAGAGACAACACAAATCGCAAATCGCAATATTTTTATTGTTAGTAACAAAATAATACAGCATTTATAAGCTATGTGATCCCCAACATTCATATTTCTCAGTGTGCGATAGGTTCTAAAGGAAAGAAAAGGTTAGAAGATTTTAAGCAGTTGTATCTTTATACAATAGAAAACTTGTTATGGTTGTCGTAGCTGGGCATTGAACAAATTTTAACACAATATAAAGAGTGACGGTGATTCATATCTCTTCTCGAGTAAACCCGAAATCGGTGTAACATTTTAATTGAAAAGTTTATCTAATTACTTACTAAGTGAAACGCATACATGTCACAAATTTAAAAATGAATGTTAAAAGAAAGCAATAATGAATAGAACTTTTATTTAGCGATAAAGCGCGGCTGAGCCTTTTTCTCCATTTGCCATCAGAATATAGCGTCAATATGTTAACGCAAATTTTGCACAAAGGAAAATCGATACAATTTACTTTAGAGGTCTTTGCCTTGACTAAAATTAAACATGTGCGCAGAGAAAGTGTATAGTGATGTTCAAAAAACGCTGTCGATATGTCGATGTTATAGGAAAATCAATTTTTAACAATTTATAGAATTAGGTATTATTTTTCGGAGATCCATAATACTAAAGTGATAATAATATTGGTTTGCTATATTTCACTATAAAAGAAAATATCTTTTCCGCCAAGTATAGAGTGTACTATCCGTTTTCATCTATACAGAATTCATTATAATACATACACTACAAACCGAAGAATGTTATTTCTAAAAACTTGAGAGATATGGTATACTATAGACCGGTATTTCTCACGATATAGCTAAATACTCAACAATATCAAAGGCAGATTGCGTCAACGTTTAAATTAGCGATAACAGACCATGGGGCGGGAAACATTTCTTTAAGGAACACAATTTCATCTGAGGACATCTTTGCTTGAAAGAAATAGATAAAATATATTCACAATAAACTTAACCGCTGTTCAAGGGACAAGAAAGTGTTGCATTTAAGTGAGTAAAATAATTATTCAAATTTTTCAAAAAAAAAATTTTTTCAGGATAATTCCTTTAAAGTAAATCTAATGTGATGATGTAATATCTTTAAGTACATGTACATTTACCATCGCAGTTGTTTTATGTTTGCTATAAAATTAATATATTATCGACACTTCTACGCGTCTAAAAGTGTCGTATTCTGATTAAGTGTTATAATATTCACGATAATAAATCCATCGGCAGCTTACTATATACGCGTCGAAATCTCTTGCCAAGTCGACTGTTCTATTTTTTATTTGACACGCTTCACGCATTAAATCGTAAACACGTGGTTGTTATACAGTTATTGCGAGGAACGCAATTTGTTATCAAACAAAATAACATAGATATTGTTTAATTTTTTAAAGATTTCATTTTATTCACTCGAAGTAAAGTAATAGATAGATGCATGGATTACTGAAGCTTTTCTTTCTTATGTTTTCTTTGGCCAATTAACATATTTTTGGGAATTATGAGATAAATTCGTATGTCTCTTATGTTCCTAAAATTATGTTAAATCGTGAGGAAAATATATATTTTTTGAGTTTGCAAGAAAGAACGTTTGCGTTAACAACACGTTTAATCCCCTAATCGTCAGTGCTGTACAGCGTTATTCGATTAATAAAAATTACGTTTATATGAAAGACTATTTAATCATATTTTATGTTAACAGAAGAGCACATATTGCACATTGCATCGCTTGATTTTATTTTTAACGTCGAATCATTCTTAACAACGCTTGTCTCTATAAATTAATATCTTAAAAACCATGTTTATAATTATTGGGTTTGGTATATTGCGAATACTATATCTTTTCCTTCAGAATTTCGGAATAAAAGGTCTCTAAAATCAACTTTTATCTAACTCCTATATATTTTGGTGGTACTTAGACTAAGAAAAATACACTAAGACAAGTTTACATCTTAGTTTCATAATAAAAATACAACGTTTGTCTGTCAGTTACGGTATTAATAAAAAAATCATTAAAAAATTTCGTTTGAGAACATTATCGATACATCTACTAAGAACTCACTACATTACAGCTGATTGAAAACGGATGCATACACGTTCTGGCCTATTTATAGTTATAACTCCCTGTAAAGCGGTCAAGTGCGAGCGGGATTAACAGGATGGCGCGCGGTAAATCAATTGTATGCCCTAGAATCTAGATTGTTTGAAATCTATTCGTTGTCTATGATATTCCCAGTGTTAACCAGAGTCTGACGATTAGTGGAACCAACATATATGATTATTACCTTATTATTATTATATTATTCCATAGTATGGAGATTCCAACGTTTGATCTCGACTCATTAAGGTTTTAAGCACAGAGATACGATAAATTGTTCCTCTTTTTAAGCTGAAAAATCCTCAATGAATATGGCAAACAGGACTAACTAAACCCCACGTCACTGCTTATGTTATGGACACATACAATGAATGCTATAAAATTGTCTATATAACCCCTAAAAAGACCTCTGTAATTCGAAGACTTCTTTTGGCACATGGCATTTCGAAATCGCTCCCTCCTCGTACCGAGGCACAGGGAAAATATCAGATGCATTAACCACGCAAAATATAATTTTTATAGGATACTAGCTGTACTTGGAGCTTCGCCCGCGTGGAATTCTGTGCCATAAAAGACACAAAAATAGTGTACACACACAATAATAGTGATTTAACCATAAGAGATAGAGACATGCTTTCGCGGCCTTTTTTGTAGTATTTATATAGATCTACAATTCTCTACTACATTCTCTCTACATCTCTGCTGGTTAACGCAGCACAAGCGGCTAAAGCTCCCAGCGAGCTAGTTTTTTAGCAACTGCGAGATCTCTTAAACACAATTTACATAATACCCATATGTACTATGTTCCTAAACCATCCGGAAGCATTGCACTATCTTTTGGTGAAAACCGTACAAAAATCCGTTCAGTAAATTTTGAGAAAATGGAGTACATACAGACAGACGGTTTTTTAGGACTTTGTTTTATAATAAGTATAGATAGATTATTGTCTTATATAGCAAGGAAATAAGGGAAGAAAATAGGTTGCCCCTCCAAACTTTGACGCATAGGAGAATTTATATAGAAGCTTTGAAGGCAAATTTTGGTAGATAGCTAAGAACGCAGAGAGCCGGTGATCCCAAGCGTCACAAACTCTTATTGCATGCTAGTGCCTTGCACTGACCTTGAAAAAAGAAAGAGAGTGAGTGACAGACAGAGAGAGATAAATAGAGTTGCTATTTTCATCCCCAGATTGTTATTCAACAAAATTTCGAGTGCATTAACTAGAATGCATGTGTCAACAGTCGCGTAACAGAAAAAAAAATATGTCCGCCTAGCAAGCGAGGAACGTATTTTTTCTAATTTTATTTTACCATATTTTTAACTGTCTTTTCATGCCAACTTTTTAGGAATTCTTTTAATGAATTCACACTATCTTCTCTAGAAACTAGGGACTTCTAACTTGAACATAGCTTGATAATGAGTGATAATATTATATTACATCGATTTCTTGTGATTCTGCCTTCCGCTAACTATTTCAAACTGACTACTTATAAGCTAAAGATATCTTTATAGACTTTATTTATTTATTTTAATTAATTACAACGATTAACCAATAACAGCAATCGCCACTAAAAATGAAACATAATAAAACATAATACATATATCAAATATACTACAACTAGTTTGGTCCGCTGTTTAAAAATCGTAGGCTACCTGCAAAATTATGAATTTTTGGAGCGAAACATGCATTGAAAGTGTCTTAATGAATGTTATATAAATTTTGCATACATAAAATAGAAAAGTGAATTATGCAGTGCAGTGAAACCTACAATACATAGATTCACTCTTATATTCTACTAAAGATAAATGAATATTTTAGTCTTTTTAATTTTAGAATTATCTATACACATTATAAATCAAAGTCTCCAAAAACTATCTGTATGTGATCGATTTTCTCAAAATCTCTTAAACGGATTTTAGTACAGTTTTTATTAAAAGGTACTGCAATTCTTGAGGAAGGTTTTGGGTAATAATAAATTACAGTTTATGTAAGTTAAGTAAAAACAAATATTAGTAACATACTGGTCATGACACTGACATCACTATTTACAAATTCGTCACAATAGTCTAAATAGCTAAAATATTCGTCTTAATAGCTTTCCGATTACCGCATCCTACTTAGAATTTACAATAGGTATAGTATATACTTGCAACTGGGTATCATTCATGATGGGATTTATGCAGGTTTCCTTCATCCCATTTCGAACTTTTCTGTAGACCTTTATAAGCGAAATAATCCCGCCATTTATTATTTTGTTACTTGGCTTTTTCCTTTTGAAATTATCAACTACTAGGTTTTGCTCGCGGCTTCGCTCGCGTGGAATTTTGTCTGCCACATTAAGTTTCGTGGCAGATCATTTTAGGTTTATTTTTTTTACTTTATATTAAAAAATATACTTATATTTATTTAGTTACTCCTACTTCGAACATTTCAGATGTCTAACTTAAAAACAAAAGGGTTCCATTCAATCTTCACGCCCTTGAATGGAGCGCCATATAAGGCACTCTATGGCGCTATAGTATATTTTATAACAAGAAAGGATGTTTTTTACTTTCTTTAACATATTTTCAAATTGAAATATTTGATTGATTCAAATTAATAAAACGTGCAGGCATGTACATTTTTCTCCTTATATCTTATCGCTTAGAAATCAGTTCCAGTCACGTTATATTAGCTACACACTCTATAGACCCAAATAAACATCGCAAATACGTCTCATAAAGAAAAATAAGTATTCGAACTATAAATCCTTCTTTTACGTATATTTATAAACTGGTATTGCAGCGATGGCCTCAGTTTCCGAACGGATCTCATTTTGACAGCCGGCCATGTTTAACTTCTTTAAGCGAAAAAGCGGGAAGGGCGAAGCTTCGCCCGAGACTTCACGGAGACAGCCGAACGCTAAACCAACCTCAGTCGAGACTCGCGCGCCGCCCGACGACAATGACATAACGAACGAAAAATCGGGAACTATTAGGAAGGATGTAGTGAACCTACTCATACCGGAAACTGACTACAACCAGAAGACCAAAGTTGGCGCGCTTCTGCAAATAATGGCCGGTAAACGGAAAAAGTGCAAAAGGAAACGCGACTGCAAAACTCAACAGAGTGACGTGAAACGCATCGCTGAAATAACTCCCACGCCCGCCAAAAATACACGAGACGCGCCGCAACCGCCCGACGATCCGGCCGACTTCGTGAAAGCGCTCGTACTGCAGAAATACGCAAAACCCGAACCAAAACAGCACGTGTCTCTTGTGTACGTGTCAAATGAGCCCGATTTGGAAGAGAAGCGACATGCGGAGGCGTTGCTCCGCGAGATCGCCAAGAGCATCGACTGTACGATCGATCAACTAAATGAGAAACAAATGGGAACTGCGGACAGCAAGCACGCCGTCAAAAAAGAGCCGGTATACGAAACGGTTGATAAAAACATTAACGAATACAAGAATGAACTTAAAGGCGAGCTGAAAAAACTGCTGCAAGAGAAAGTTGAGGATAAACTCGACACAGATAGTCCTGAATCACCGCTAAATAGGAAATCTAATCTTAAACCGCCACGTTCAGACAACGAAGGTTGTTCAGACGACGATCGATCTGACAATGGAAAGAAAAAGGTTACATTTCGTAAACATATCGTCTTCGACGACGGTGAACAGCAGACCGACGAAGAAGTGGATTCCTCATTCGAATCCCTTACTTCTGAGGAAGCTGACTATTTGGAAGACCTGCCTGATAACGACGAGATGCTAGGTGGTTATGTAGTCTCCAAAAATGATCACAAAACGGTGATAAACTTGCAAACTGAGCCTATAATTAAAGTTGAGTGTGTGGACGATCTTAGAAAGATCACCAATGACAATAGTGATAGTGGGTTCATTGAGTGTGATAAAGAGTCAGGTGATGAGACTAGTGACGTTAAGAGTATTGTTGAGGAGAGTGATGAGGCGTGCGAAGAAGAGAGTGAAGAAGAAATAATAGAAGAAGAGATTATAGAAGAAGTGGAAGAGGAGGAGACTGACACAGAAGTAGAAACAGAAGATATCGCTAATGACGTGTGAGTATTATTGAATATTTTGTTATTTATAATCTTATAGAAAATAATTTACACAAATTTTCGTTTCGACTTTATTGTCTTTTCTTGGTGTATCCGGAATAGCACGTTAAATCCGAGGTTAATTAACACATTTATAATAGTTTTTTTTAAACTTATATTATGCCCTAACGAGTTCCGGAAATCTCATGAGAGTTGAACTCAATAACATAAAATGTTAAGCAGATTTTGGTCTATTACCGGAAAGGTATAATGTTGAATAATGAAATTATTTAAAGGTGAAAAAAACATAGTCACAGCCTGTTAATATGTCGTGGCTTAACAATAAAATATGAAGCTGAATCCTAAAATACTGTACTTGGATTAGGCTATAACCACTTATCTCATAAATTTCCAATGGATATCAAAATTTATTTTAGTTGTTTTGTCATCACGGAAGAGGTCATAAATTGTAAAAAACTAATAGATAACTTGGAGGTTTCCTAGAAATTCATTCCAAAACTAACGCAAATGATCGTGCCATTTTAAGGTTACTTAAAATATATAGGAATACTAGTGGCATCCGCGTCTACGTTTGCGTCATTTAAGGTATTTAAGACCATCATACAGCCTATATTTTTTTCTTTGTTTCGGAAAAAAGGACGGTTTTTTTATTCTATATGCTATGCTTTGTGCCAAATTTCGTCAATTGGGGCATTGGATTAGCCGTGAAAGCGCTACAGACAGACAGACTTTCGCATTTATAATATCAGTCTGGATTTCCCTATACCAGTATTATCTCAACATTATTATTATTATTTAAACATATGATGTTGAAACAGTTTCCAGTTAGTAAACAGCGTAGGTAGGACCCTCGCCAAAAATACATACGTGTCGAAACTGTTGTCGAAACGAAATAATATTATTATGAAAAATTAGATATTGCTGATTCATCTTACTCCGACTGTTTTTACACATTTTAATTTCGATCCAAATTTAATTAAGAATTACGGGATCACGGAAGAAAAATATTACTGCGCCATACTCTTCATTCTATAGAGAATTGTGGTGGATATCAGTCACTATGAAAAACAACGTCTTATTGATAATTACAGTAATTTAGCGTAACTGCTATTTTATTATCCATTAAGGATATGTGTTATGATGATACGTATTGCGTGCTGGTAGTGTGGTATAATGGTGAATGATGCGTACAGTTCTGCCACCAGTACTCGCCCGTCACGTCGTGGTCATCATTAGGTACGACATTTTGTTATATTTGACACGATCTTAACTGGAAATTGGATGGACTACGGAATTAGATATGGATGCCACCACAGTCCTGGTGATGGTGGCAAGACAACACTACATTATCCAAACTGTGACTAGTATCAGTTCTGTAAATCTAAACAGAGTTGCAAAACTATATAGAGAGTTACAGAGATATATAATGTATTGATCAACAATCAGACCTAACTGTATAATAGTACGGCCATTCAATTAGTTTTTAACGGCTTGTGCACCAAAATGAATCTAGATTAACTGAAAACAACAATATCATAAATCTAACCTACTACCCACGGCCCATCTCACAAGGACGCGTGTTTGACGCACGTACACTTCCTGAATCAAAATTTATTTATAATCCCTCGTGTGATCTTGACACAAAGTACCCACAAAGCTTAATTAAATATTTCAAAACCCTCATCTCACAATTATTGAACTCTAAACTCAACTCAAAATATTCTTTATTCAAGTAAACTTGTAAACGAGTGCTTTCGAATCGTATACTCTACTGCTGGTTCGGAAAACTGTTCTTAGTTGGCAGTTGCTCTTATCCGAATATAACTCTTAATTTCATCATAGCAATCGTGTGCTTCTGAAGAGTTGCTGAATACAAGCATTTTTATCAGTTTTATAATTGTCAATAGTATAGTAGGCTTTAGTACATATCAATATCATTGGAATTCAAACCACCTTATACATATTTTAGATTCGCATATACTGAATTGATTATCTTGATATTAATAAAGCAATGAGAAATTAATTTCAGCACTATTGTAATTGACAACTTTATAGAGTAATTGAAAAATTTCCCACTGCGGCGTTATACAGATGCATATTAAAATGTCACTCGTCAGTAGTATTTGCAGTAGTTATTCATTTTTTTAAGTAGTTTTAATTATTTATCGTCACGTTGCCCGTCTAGAAAATTTTAACTACCACTAGAACCTTTGAAAATGTACGAAATTCTTAGTTTATTAAAATCAAAATTTTCAAAGAACACTTACCAATCATGATATAGCGTTTACTTTCTCACTACGGGCGTAGAGTAAAAATCCAAAGTCAACATTAGCGATAAATAGTAATATATTACGGGAAGATCCAAGAGAAGCTGGATTTTACAAGGCGTTAGAGTGAACTCCGAGGGATTCCGTAAAAATAAAGAAAATATCCCTCACTAAACAGATTTCCTTAAGCATTAACAGTAGAAAGTTTCCTGATGCTAGCGACGCAACCGGTAGACAAACATCCCATAAACAAGCCTAATGTCCTTTGCTTAAGACGAAAATGTAAGTCAAGTCCTTTTGTTTGTTGTATTCTCCGATTGTGAAAACATTAACTTATTTTGAGAATAAACCTATACCAAAAGCGCAACAGTTTAGTTCATAAACGTGCCTATTTATTCAACAAAAGAATAATTGAAACAACATTTTGTATTTTGTATACAACTTGTATTTACGAAACACAGAAAAGCTTCAAGTGCATCGAAGGCATAACTAAAGTCCAAAATAAATACTTACAAAAGTAATCATAATAATAACATTATTTTGCATAAATCCGGGATAAATCATCGCATAATGTATAATCGACCGATATTCCGTAAAGTAACGCCTCATTCTATAAATTACATAAACAATTTTTTTTTAGTTATAATGCAATTAGATTGTATATAAATAGAATACATAGGGAAGGAATATTGTTATATTCAAATCTATCTAAATTCAATTACCTACTTTTTCCACCTAATTTAATTTAAAGTCAATCTAAACTAATACTGTACTCGTTAATACGAAAGTCTGTTTATCTTTATGTTTATCTCTCTTCGTCATCCAAAGGCAGCAACAAAGTTCTTAATATGGAATGGACAACATTATTTTTATTTTTCATTTGGGTACTCAAGTCAATGCCGACGAAAATTCTAGGTTTAGAATTGGAATTGTGTCCACACTCTTGAAAAATTGGCTTTTGAGACATAAGGCAGTTGAAGTTACTGATTATAATTTTCCTGTAATTACGAGAGAAGAATATTCCAACTGAAGTTCGTTGCTCTACCATTATTAATCACCCGCAAAAATTTCTGCTTTTTTAAAATTCATTTTTTATGTCGGCAAAACGACTAATTATTTAATTACAATTTATAAGTAAAAGATTATTTAATTACAATTTGTAAGTAAAAGTTTGAAATTTAATTTGATAAAGTTATTACAATCTTCCTGAATAAGGAGACTAGCAGGAAGACTAGGAGTGAATTTTTTTTTATATAAATACAAAGAGCCCTACTTGAAGCGTTGTAAGCTTTTTCATCCATTATTGATATATTTTTTTAATAATTCCAATTCAAAAGTTGTAACAAAAATGTTTGAATTTAATTTCCTTAGTTTCAACTCTCCCCGAGATAAGTTAAAATATTCCGCGAAAAGAATTTTGAAACATTTGATTACGGATTGTATTTTGGTCTTTGATAAAATAAAATATTTGCACTAGTCTATTCTTAGTAATTATATAATTTTCTTAATAATTCAGTCTATTGTCGTATCCAATTCGAGATATTATTTTAATTACTGCTTAACTTTAGACCTACTAATTTATAGAATTAAGTGTTACTTTTGCGAAGATCCATAATACAAAAGTAGTAATAAAATTATTTTGCTATAATCAATAAAAATAATAATAAATATTATATATATTTTCTTTTTACACTATCGCGGATTACAGCAAAATAATTTTATTATTACTTAGACCTTCTGTTTTTTCGCTGTGAATTTGATGTAATTCGAGAATATATGTATACTATGGGCAATCCCTGTCCTTCTCGGTCTGCCCTAATAGCAATCTTATTGCGAATATTGCATAGAGCGTTGGCACGAAAAGAGTTAAGGTGTAGTAACCACGTAGTTAGTGAGGAATTTCACGTTAACGAATGACATTCTTGATGAATAGCCAAAATTGAGACATAAGTACTTGTTGTCAAAGTGTCACTGCACTGGTACAATTTATATATAAAATGCCGTTTTGTAATACAGTTTATCTCTTTTGAATATTGTCCAGAAGAAAGTTAGTACAACTTGCACCATGGATGGGTAATGTGGTGATGAAAACCATTGGCATCAAAGTTTTAAGATTTACTTTTGTAAGGCAGTGCTGATTTTCTTTTCAAATCAAATCAAATCAAAAGTCTTTTATTTGCAGAGAAACACATTTAACTACGTATATAAGAAAATAAAACAATACCTAAACGTACGTAAAAAACACAGTTTTACAAAAACAATAAATAAAGTATGCAGAGAAATGTGACCCTGTAAAAAGGCCCACCACTCAGCGTAATTTGAGGGGGTACCTCAATGCTGGTTTTCAGTGGCGACCTCTTACTACCACGAAAAATACACCCAGAACGACAGCAACAGTGTAACATATACTTATTAAGAATTTAAATGTTTTCTTTTATGTCAATTAAATTTCTTTTAAACGCTACTTCTTATTTCTTATGCTAAACATCTTTTCGGCAAACCGTTGCACGTGTTTAGCTTATTTACAATTCGCAAAAAAACATTCGATCCAACGAGTAAATGTTTTATTTGTGGCAATGTAAATATTCATTGAATTATTCGCCCGTTAAAAGCATGTATATGCGATTTCGATTGGAATGTATGGATGTTTTTTATGCGAAACATATTATTTTGTTTGGGAAGAGTTGAATCAATCATACAGATAGGTTTCGCATCTTCATCTGGTCTGGAAAATTTTACAAGAAAAGTATGTCATCGTTGGGAGGAATATGACAAGACATTTCAAACGGATGTGACGATAGCTTACGCTAATGAGTTACTTACGCATAAATCTATAATGTTCAGTACATCATATTTGGATTTAATAATTATCTTTTAATGTCATTGCATACTAGATTATATAAAAAAATGGATTATTAATTGATTATTAATCGACACCGGAACAAAGTTACGACTAATTCGTCAGTTAGGGGCTATGTCTATTGACTAGGGCAATTTCTCTTTAGATCTATCTTTAGTTGTTCAAGTGACAGTGATCCTGCCTTCAGATCCGGGTATCGCGGGTTCGATTCCCGCCGATTACCAACATTTTCTGAACAAAAAATTGTTTATTCTTCCAGTCTAGGTGTATATATGCATTTATTTAAAATTGTATATGTTTATATTTACTAGTTGCCTGTCACCTACAAAACTAGTATTAAATTACATACTTACTTGCGTGAAGGACGACCGTGTGTATTATTGTCCTATATATTTATTATTTTTACATTATACTAGCTGTACCCGCGGTTCTACCCGAGTGGAAATCTATGAGTAACAAAGTTTTAAAACTAAATTAAATATTACTCTACAACACTCTAATTTCCAGTGAAAGTCCCATCAAAATCGACTTAGTTGTTCTACAGAATGTACTATAAACCTAAGCCTTTCTAAAGAATTACACAAGCTTTTAGTAAAAGCCGTTCAAAAATCCGTTTTGTAGATTTTAAGTAATTTGATCACATAAAGGAAGACAGCTCCTTGGGACTTTGTTTATTTTGTATTATTATTATATCATGCAGGCCTCACAGATAGAATCTTAATCTTTTCTAATTCTAAAGAACGTAAAGTTTGTTTCTTTTGAATATTGAATTTAATCGTGTTATGATGTATTTAATTATATTATTTATTTGTTTATTTATTTATTTCTATAGTTTATTTGTTTCTTTTGTTTATTTTACTTTATTTTGTATAGATTAAGTTGTTTTATCGTCCTCGCCACGACGCAGCTGCTTTTTAAGACAAAAATCCAGCGTGACCCGATCTCTTGAGATAAGAATTATGAGAATCGAAAAGATTCAAGCATCGTTCCGCAATTCCTCTGACCCAGATTCGTTTGCGAAGCTAAATTTATTGTAAATCTAACCCAGTCAAGTCCTATAAATTCTGGGTTATTTGGAACACTGTCTAAACATTAACGAACGAAATATTAGCACAAGTAAATTATGAAACTATGGTAGAAAACGCTATAATATTATTTCATCATCTAAGATATCACTGGTCTGTTGCCTAAAAATAAAGGGAATCATCGCTTTATTTTTAGGCACTGTTGAAATCTAGAGATCCTTAAAACATAAAGTGGTAGAGATATTTCATTCTAAAAGTGCACGCCCCTCCAATGTCTTTACTCACACACAGAAAACTTATGTACAGACGAAATACACGCAAACTTGTTATTCTAATTGGTTACTCAGTTGCCGGACAGACACGAAAGTAGGAGCACGCATCGATTATTGCCAAAAGTACAGTTAGCATGTCATAAAAAAAGACGATAAATATTTTTTATTTTTTATTTTAAATAATAATTAGATAAATTTTTACTTTAATAGAAAAATATAGAGAATTTTATAAAACTATGTGGCGAAAAAAAACGGGCAAAACTTAACATCTATCATTATTTCATCATTAAACTCATTGATTTAATTATGGAACGGATTGACATGATTGATAGAAATATGTGGGAAAATACGTGTCGAAATGTGAATGATATTAATATAGAATATATGAAAAATTTTGATTTTATAATTAATGTTGAGTCTGAATCTGAAGATAGCGACGTGAGTGAATAGTGTTAAAATAGTAAATTTTTATTGCGGTTTAATTTTTTTCTTTTTTACTAATAAAATAAATAAACAGACTTCTGTACATTACGTTTTATTTATCATTCTAATAGTTGCATAATGAATATATGATATGATCTTTATTAAATTAAGTTGGCAAGCTAGCTCTTGATTGCGAATTCACCTGATGAATGCCGATGTAGTTTAAGTTTCTTGAAAGGGTTTGGAGATTAAACGTGTAACCATTCAGGGTTTTTACACGACATCGTACCTGAATGCTAAACCGCTTGGTGGTACGTCGGAAGTATCTATCTAGTCAAGACCAGGGATAAATTTTAGAAATATACTAATATGTTTTTTCTAGGATTCGAATGCGGGACTTCCCGTTTACAATCCACAGCGCTTACTATTACTCCAGGGAAACGTTAAAAACTTACTTTTTATTCTAAAGAATTTTCAACATAAATTTGATTATAAATATTATATAATATTAATATTATTTTTATGCAAACGTTACTTGTAATCCGTGTAACCGGATTGGTTGGTCAACCAGTGCACAAATGATAGGAACGCGTGACAGAATAAACGTGTTGTCTCATACAAAGCGTGCATTCTCCGCCATATAAATGCTTGACTTATGCCAGTTGAGCAATTAGTTGACTTTTAAGTGCGCGAATGAGTCGAGTCAACTTTGAAATTGCTGCGCGCACACATATAAAATAGTACCGTCAATATTTTCTCTCACACATTAAAATAATGTAATTTGGTGGTGGGGCGTGCACTTTTAGAATGAAAGATCTCTACCTGATGTCACAGTGTCGTATAAACTTTAAAAAATACATTCACTACATTCATATACCAAGTCGAAGGAGAAGAGCTCACTATAAATTCGAGTTTTTTATATGAATTAAAATCGCAAATGGTTTAGATGATTCCTTTTGCCTTTGCGAACTCGCACATGGTGTTTGTTTGTATTATGATATAAGGTTAAAACACAATTGTGTCGCAGGAATATTTAACGACGAGGATATATTTACAGAATAATTTAACTGTTATTTTTCACCTAAGTAAATAAATAACAAACGAATTTGTTCAAAAGAAAATTTATTCCCCTTTTAACAACATATCGATTCCGCGCACAAAATGACAACTGCGTCAAATGGCGCCACTGTCCACTACACTCCACTAGACTCCTCTCCACTCCTCTCCGCCCCTCTCCACAACTCTCCGTAACTATCTTCACGTCTCTATGATACAACTTCCGCTGCTCTCCTTTTCCTTCCGTTACTATTAATTTGCTGCTTACTTGAAATATAAACTTTCGATAAAAGCTTTTATCCTCCGTTTTAATTAAAGGATCCTTAATCCATCATAAATGCGGCAGTAAATTTTTATAAAGATAAAATAAATAAAAAAAAGCTTCAATCTCTTAAGCGAGTTAAAATTGAGATTATATGAAACATACAAAATAACTAACGAAAACAATTTTATTTTTGCATCTGCTTCAAGTGTTCACAGATATTTCTAGAACGTTTTTCCTATTAATTTTCGTTTTAAAACCAATCGAAACGGGAATATAAACAGTTCGATGTAAATAAAACTGCCGATGTTTTCCGTGGAAAGTATATCGTTTATAGATTTCTCTAGAAAAATTTGGAGAGTAATGATAACATGATGACGTGATGTTTTTTCGTGGTTTCCTTTAAAGATGAACGTTACCTGCGTGCTATTAAAGTATCTTGAGCTTGAAATAACTTATCTATAATGTAAACTAAAAATTAGCAAATTATCTGCATAAAAAACACTATTGACACACTTGTCATAGTGTTCTTTTTATCCACTATTGTCTCACTTAACATGCCCCTAAGATTACTTGTTATTCAGGCGATGGGGAAGTGTCTGTTTCTGTTGTCTGGCTTGTGCACATTAATTGTCTCGATAATTGGATTCTGTGATAGCTTCCCTACTGATACTTTATACGGAGAGAGATAGATATGAGGTTATGAGTGATGAATGAGAGTACTACAATGGATTTTTATGGATCCAGTATCTTTACACTTAACTATGAAATAGACTAATAACATTAGTTTAAAGGCTTATAACATACTTAGAGGGTAAAGATAAACGTGTTTTTATCAAAAAAGATATTAAAGAACTGAAACATTTAAAATTTACATTTACACTTAAAACGTAAGAAAAACAAAAAGGTCAACATATTCCTTTGACGGAGATCAAATGAATGAATGAATTAATTAATTAATGTTGGTTAATGAAAAAATCCTATACCTAAGTGTCCTATACGATTTTCGTCTATTTCAATTTAGTAGTAGGACATCCGATATCATTACCACCGTCAATTGCCATTTCTATTCTTCTATGACGATAATCTTCATAGAATAAAAAAAATGCAATATATGTAATTGTAAAATAAACTCTTTTCAGGAAGGACCTAGTGAACCAAGAGAGCAAATTTCAGACACAAGTAGCGGCGTTAACAGAGCTTGCAGACACAAGATGCAGCGAAGCAGAGAACGCAAGAGAACTGATTATCGCGTGCAGGAAGGAGATAGAAGAAAAAGAACAGCAGATCGAACGTAAGTAGATATCGAAACGATCTTAAAACAGGATATAATCTTCAGAAAGATAGAGATAGGAATATTCATAAACCAGTTACAGTGAACGCCCACTTAAATTAATATTACAACCCAAGAATTGACAGACGAAGATGAAGAAGTGAAATCACAAAAAAAAGTACTATTAATAGTCAAGGTTAAAATTTTTAATGATTAGAGCTGACCAGAACATACAAAGCTTATCTTGTATCTCATTGTACAAGACAATGTCATCATAAGCATAACAAGTCAAGAGCGCAAATTTTGGAATTTGAATTTTGGATTTATCATAGATGTAAGGATCTAAAGAGGAATATCCCACTGTTCTTAGTAACTTACAAGTAGAACCAGTAGGATATTCTTCCTCTAATCCGACGGATGTCAACTGAATTACTGGCCTCAAGGGAGGCACCCTTAAGACAACGTCACTCGACCCTAGTAGAGTTTCTGCATTTTACTCTACGCATTTCGCAGCCACAATGAAACCCGACTCTCCCGGCGACGCTATTTACAGCCATTAGGGCTAACCGCATATGGTCAATTTGAATTAAAAACTGATTTGCTATCTGCTATCTGTATCACGTCCAAAATCAAACCACGCATAGGAAAAAAAGCTAGTTCAAATATGTAAGATTTTATGGACACACGTATATTTAGTGCATAAAATATTTCCGATCCACTAATTCATAAATTCTTCCGAAAACATCGATCATAGATACATTACTCTGTAATGGCTAATTCATGCGAACTCGATATGAGCGATTCATGCGAACTCGATATACGATTTCAAAAACACGAGTTTACGTCAATTTGGCGAGACGCCATTTCACCGCAGCACTTGTTTATAAAATATCTCAGGACATTTTGGCTCTTACTACAAAGTTGAACAGGACGAAAATTGAATAAACTTTTTCTCGTCTATACTATATTATACTTGCTTTACTTTCCGTATCATCAGGTGTCATAAAATGAAAGATTCATCTTAATGTATATTATAGCTTCAATTCCAATTCTGACCTTGAGAGATTGTTGACTTGCAGTCAACGAACGCATTGCCACCTTCCCGGTTCAAAGTATTAGTTTTTTGTATTATAAAATATATCCAGTGCGGAGCTCATTGAAAGATCAAAGTGTTAGAATGGTGCATTTATCTGGTATACGAATATATGAGTATGTCTCGAACAAAAATCCAAATCCCACACCAACCTTAAATACACTGAAATTATCAATTTTACTTTTTTTTTAAATAACGGTGCTAATTATATCGAGCTATAAATACCAACATTTTTATATAAATTAGAAGGATTCTACGTTACTGCCTTTTCCAGTTCAAAAAAAATATTATAAAGTTAAATTTAGTAGTATTAAAAAAGCAATTCCTATTTCAACCATTTATGACTCTGTAGTATGTTGTGTAGAATAAGGGACAATTTCTCCAAATAATTAGATATGAGTAAGCGTTTCCATTCAAAATTTTATTGTAAAAAAGAAACGACAAAAATATCTTAAATACCTGCGCAGAGTTTGAAACCCGGGGCTCCAATAAGAATCACGTGCTCTCACCGTTCAGCTATCGAATTTTTTATTGTTAGTTAATCGCTATTAATTTTAGTTAGTAAGTTTAACAGTGCTTTCAGAAATTTAATGTGGGCACTTTCATATCGCTTTCTTTGTGTCAGAACAAAGACGAATAACGTTGTTGTTTATCACCCTTGAGTAATTCCTCAAAATAAATCAACGAGCACGCTGCGCGACTGACAAAGGAGATATATTTAGCATTAAAAAACGACATGATACATACCACACGACATAGATGCACAAAATGATTAATTTTTCACTAATTAGTCTACTTCCGTATCCGAACGTTGTATACCCTGACGATATAGGTTTTCACTGTGACACTTTCAACTATTTCTAAAATTAAGTAACCCTTTAAATCTCTCCGATATCAGACCGTTGACAGTTGAACGCAGAGCATGTATTAGGGGTCTAGCAATCGCCACGTGTGAGACCGGATCCTATGAGTATTTAGTTAAGTTCAGTCCAGATGAGCACTTACGTCGATATTTATTTAAGAGCTAAGAGCTATACAAATTTATTTTAGGACTGTGTATTGGCTCCAGGAAGTATATTTATAAAAAAATAGTTTAATTTTTGCTTTGTCCTGCAGAGTTAAAATCCGACCTAGCAGCAGCCTACAAAGAGTCAGAGCTGGTGAGACAGCGAAGTCGATCTCTTGAAGAGGAGTTGGCAGCCGCAAGGAAGTGTTCTGCCGATTTAGCTGAAGATCTTCAAAGGCGGATAGGTTAGTCGTTGGCTTGCTGTAAAAGCTTCTACTCTGAATATATAGCAAACTATATTTCTTAAAATAGCCTTAACTAATCCACTATCCGCCATTAGTCCACTATTAGTCATACCCACACATTACTGACTTCAAGTCTATCATCCGGTCTTCATAAATAAAAAAGCAGCCTACGTTTAAATGGAAATGTTACTTACGATGGAGTGGATATATTTTAAGAATTTAAATTTTGTGAATCTTGTGATTGAAAATATATCTGATCGTAAACAGGTCGTAAATATCTCATGCTCAGAACTTTAAAGATATATTAGATTAGAGATAGAAATAGGTTTCACCAGCGTAATGCTAATACGGAACTAATTCAGCACCCCTCAAATCCCTTCGATAATTTGGCTTGCAAGTCATATAAATAAAGTCAAATCTATTGGATGCTTTACAAAGGAATCGCTCAAGGTCTCGCCAGTCTTCTAACGACAAGCAAGATCGAATTACAGACCTCTCCCTTAGATTTTGACGTGACATCAATGTGTAACGAACTTAGATATCAGAACTGCGGATAGGTGAAAAAATGGTTATGTCTGGCAATGTTTTTTCATGTTTTAGTATGGTTTTCAGATGATGCAATCAGACAACTACGATCGGAGTTGGATGATGCGATCGCAAGGCGAGCTCATCTGGAGGTGAAAGTGCAAGACCTGGAAAGAGATAAACTTAGATTAGAACAAGAGAAAATCCAGCAAGAGCTAAAGGCGAAAGAGGTAAAATAATAAAAAAAACAATAGGAAGCAGGTTGTAAATAATTTCTCAAAGAACTTTTCATGGAGTCATAGTTAGGCGGCATGTTAGTATTGTCTAAACAATAAAAGTTTTCGACTTCATCGTTTCCAAAGTGATCTGACTGTAAGATGTTAATATCTTTTCGTGTTCGTCCTGTAGTATTGCTATAACTTTGAATTCCCAGGATATATTTTAGCTACTGAAAGATTGCTGTACGTCTAGTTTTATTGATGTTTCGCCTACAGCAGGAATAGTAATAGAATTTTAATATTTCGTTGGTAGTAAGGGGTTGGAGAAATTTGATAAGTAGTACTGAGATAGAAAAGTGTAGTAGACGGACAAGATTAATTTGTTGCCTATTCAGCCACGAAAATCGATAAAAACTTACAGACACTCGAAGCTGCTGAAGTGAACACAGCAAAATGGCGATCGGCGCACGAAGCCGCCAGATCACAAGCGGCGGCGCGAGCGGAGAGGATGCTTTCCGATTGCGAATGGAAGATGAGGGAACTGGAGAAAAGGGCGAGGGATGCTGAGAAAGAAAATAAAGACGTAAGATAGCAAAACTTATACTAGATAAGCATTGTTTTATTAATCCGCAAAAATATAAACCTTCAAATCTAAAGAGATGTTTTTGAGAAAGCACTTAGTACTTTCTGTAGCCACATGTGTTGTATTGGCCTCGAGACTAACTATGAAAGCACTAGTAATAAGATAGTTAACCAAAGACAAGAAATAAACCAGGGCCCCAACGAAACTATTTAAAATCGTTTGTTCGTACTTATGTTGCGTTCCGAATCGTTTGTGGGAGAAATTTTCAATAGTTCAATTTATAGTTGTACATATGAATGCGAGGGGCCCCCTTGGTTTCTTTCTTCGTTTTGGTTATGTTAGTCTTCTTGGTTCGCTTTTTTCGTCTTTTTGATTTCTCAATACTGCTAACGATGATAACATGTTGGCTTCTAACTTATTAATTGTAGAGAATGAAGTTGACCTTTAGTATGTTTATGTTTTAGTTGACGGAAACAGTACAACAGCTAAAAGCAGCTCCACCGACGCCAGCACACGTCGCAGAGTTGCAACAGCTGCGCGGACTTGCCTCAGAGCAACACCGGTCGATCCAGTCACTCACACTACAGATTCAAAAAATCGAGACTAGGGAGGAAGCACTGAAACTTGAAGTACACAGATTGAAAGACTTACTGGAGAAGGAAGCTAGAATTATGAAGGACAAGGAGGACCAGCATTTGATAGTGAGTATTAATTTATTTTACAAAATATATATATCGATTGCGTGATGATATATAAATGACCTTCTCGGTGTTACTTTGCAAGATTTCTGATTTCACATCTTTGAATGTACATGTAAAAATGATAAGCGAATTCGCCCTTTACAAGGATTTTTTGTTGAAGTCTACAATAATTAATACTGAAAATTTTATTTTAGGCAATAGAACGTTTAGAACAACACCATTCCGATAAAATAGTAGCACTTAAAGCTGAACACGCTGAGGCCACAGCGAACGCGGCGAGCGCTCGCGCAGCGCTGGAAAGGGCTCACGCTGAAAGGACGAGAACAGCATTGGCACAATTGAGAGCTGAAGCGGAAAAAGATGCGAAGAACGCTGATAGGAAGTTACGAGAACTTACTAACAGGGTAAGTTAAAGATTAGCGCTAGGTTATCTACCTCTCGGAGTTAATCCAGTGTAGACTAGAGTTAAGACCATATTAAGGGCACTTGATACCACGGAAAGTAAAAAATCTAGAATAGGAAACTTGTGGATGAGGGTCAAACTCGTCCATGCACGTGTAAAAATTTCAAATCAATGAAGGAACTGTGGATAAGTATGCAAATAATTATGCTTCGTTTAATTCTTTATCCCTTTTTACATACAGTTTGAGAATCTAAAAGAAGTTTTGGCAGCAAAAGAGTCACAATTCGAACACGATATATCGCAAGCGCACAGCAAAGCTGACTGGGACATCATGCAATTGCGCCATCTATTGGACAAAGCGGACATCAACTACGCTAACAACATTGAGGCTTTGAATGAACGATTCGAGAGAGAAAAGGGTATGTGCTAACCCACCTTTTTTTATTTATAAAACGCGATATACGTTAACCTCATCTCATATCAAAGAGACGGCGTTAAAATCTCGAGGTGAAGCGGGATTCACTAAATTTATTTTTATTCATTATATTTACACTATTTACACATCTGGTCAAAACTAACTTAACGTTATAAAAGCTTGATGAGAGCATGATCAGAGATGTGGAGCAAATTACCTAAAAGTATCCTAAAATAGGCTCTAATTATAATAAAAAACAACTTGGAAGCGCAAATGCCTTTTCTATTGAGACTTATTATTACACTATTAGACATATTCATCAAAGGATATAACCATACTGCTTCCTCTAATTGATCAGTGGTATTTGATTCAAGTAGTATGATACGGCCATTAAACACAAATTATTATTCATCATCACCAATTCATCGGTTCATTGGTAGATTATGCGACCGAGCATCATGACACACACTGAAATAACCATTGTGAGGAAAATATAGAACGCGTTTACCTTTATTCCTACATTAATGATTACAGAGCGGTTAATAAACGAGTGGTCCGAGAAAGTGAGAGAAGTAGAAGAGCAAGCGGTGACAGCGGCGAGCGAAGCGAACAAATTGTTAGAGACAACTAGAATGAAACTCATCGCGGAGAAGAACGAAGTGATAAACAAACTGAAAGAGAAACATCAACAGGAAGTTGGTAAGACAGTTTAGAATTACTCCTTTTTGTAACGGATGTCTTTTCTAGACCAAATATAATCCAATATAAGCTTATAGCTATTGCTTTTCGGCTTTAAAAATAATTGAAAAAAAACATTAATTTATATAAATCCAATTATACTTATTGCGACAGCAATGAAGCAAATAATAAGTTATCTAGAAAATGATTTGGTCTCATTGATCTGGATTTGAGTAAAATAGATCCAATCTCGAAAGAATACCCAAAAACACGTAATTACATTCGGTATAAATATAAGTGAAAAATATAATACATACTAATGATCTTTTCTTTATATACGCACTCACAAATATGACGTCATTTTGTCACAGAGTGTAAGCTTCAATAAAGGCACGCAATTTACCGCGATTTTTAGGGGACTAAGAACTTACAGATAATACTAATAAGGCATAACAAAAACGATTGTGGCTTAATATCTCAATAAAGAATTTTCAAAATTTAATTAAATTGAACCAATAAACCTTATAGATGACCAATGGGAGTATTTTATGACAGACAAAGAGAACTGTCTCCAGCGGATGAAGGCGGAGTGCCGGCTGGAGGGAGAAGAGGAGCGGGTGAAGAGGGAGAAAGAGCTGATGGAAGAAATTGCCGGTGAGATGAAACACCGTAGCGTGCATCTAAATGTCCTTTGGTTCTTGATGGATAGGTTATCACAATATACTGTACTTTTATAAAAAGTACATACGATTTATAAGTCGCACTATACAAGTTTGTTCAACAGACGTTCTGTCCTTTACATTAAGAAGCATGATGAGTTAAATTTCTTTATTTCCTGTAGTATCTTGATTACGTATATTTAGACCGCCAAATTTTTTAATGGTTTTTCTAAGTTGATGAAAGTACTAAATGGGTTCTTGATGATTTTATTTTTATTTTATTTTTCTTCATTAGGTTCACCAGCAGTTAATATATAATCTTACATTCTTATAATAATACATAATAAAATTATTGCTAATTAGTTAACTATATTAAGGTAAACACAACATGCAATGATTTTTTTAAAGAAAATTTTTGTATAGAATATGTATATTCGAAATTTTTAATCTATCACAAAAAAAATATCATTTTCTAAAAAGTAACAAAAGAATCACCGAAAATGTCTACGTTTCCACTATGCTCGTTTAATAGGCGAGTTATTAGCGGAATAGTAGATTTAGAATTAGGATTTTATTATATTAGAATTTATTTATCTTTAGAATAAAAAAAACTTATGATTCTCATGTACATTGTAAACATGGATGAGTTTAGTGACTCATTTTATTGCAGCGCCAACCACACCCTTTTTGTTCTATATACATAATGAAGTACTCTATTTTGGTGGTAATTTAGCATCGTCTTTTGGATCCTAACTCTTCATGAACATCCGCTTCAACTAAAGCACTCGACATCACTGAAATATCGTGTAAATTTAACCTCAATAAATCAAGTAATTTCGAAGTAATATTGTTAATAGTATATTCTGAATAGCAGGCAACTATTATAGAATAAATTATAAATACAAATACGCGCAGAAACGCCTATTCATTTAAACACGATGAAAACTAATTTGAATTAAAAACAAATCCTCTTACAGAGTTGAAATCTCAAATTCATTCTAAATCGACTGACTACGAACAATTGTCAATGAAGTCTGCTGCTTGCGGTAGAGAATTGGCTGTGACAGAGCAAGAGTTAAGGTAAGGAAGCAAAATTTAAACAAAAGGTTCCATTTCATTTTATCAACAGGAGCCTGCGCCTACGACTATATTGCAGAACTCTAAATCATTAGTGCATGTGTGTGAAACTCTGGTTTAATAAGGTGTTTCCTGTATTCCACACTTGATAATATAACACACGTTACAATTGCATATTCAAATGTATTCATCCTATGATGCAATTATAATTGAGAAAAAAAAACAAGTGTGTCATAGAGAAATACATATGAATTAATTTAACCACGCTTACATTAAAAATGGGCCTCATAATGTTTTTCCGATAAATAATCTCGCTAACGACTAAAGTTCATTTTATGAGAGCTAATAAATAGGTTGATTTAAAATACAACACAACATCAGACCTTAAAATGAAGCTTAGTCGATATTTCGTGATTAACAGCAACTTCCAAATATAATTGGTAGCTAATTTAGTCCCTAAAACAATATTTTTTTGATTTTAAATTAATAACTAAATTTAAAAAAAATGCGTGTTTTTTCATTAATCTCTCGAGGAAATATTGTCTTTTGGACTTATTTGGCTACCAGAGGAGCATGCCAACGTCGTTGTATTATATCTTTATATGTTGTAACCTTAATAATATTTTAATAGAATTCATTATTCAGAAGTCTATGTCGTGATCTTTAAGTTCCTATTTTAAAAATGTAATTTAAAAAGTAGTTTAAAAATAAGAAATACCTACCTAAAATAAATTTTGTCAACTACCCAAAAATACTTTAAAACTTTTTTGGTAGTTTGTCGTATTTCTACTGTTAAATCATTCATAAAAAGCAATTAAAATAGTAATATTTCAAAGCCTCTGTAACAGATTTCTTTGCTTAGAGAACGCACCATAGACATCATCGTAAATGCCTTATTTACATTATCATTATTACACATATTCAAATATTAATGTTAATTATATATAAATAATTAATTTTCATATAATCATTTTATTATAGCTTTATATTTTAATAATAACCATTATCAAATCTCAAAATTATTTTTTAATGTCCAAAAGGCAGTATTTACGGTTCAAACATGTGTCGTTTTAAATTTTTAAATTTCTATTAATACATTTCATAAAAATCAAGAATAAATAATATAAAGCTTTAAATTTTAAAATCTAGTTTAAAGTATTATAGAAAAAGGTGATAAATCCTTATTTATAAATTAGTTAAATAATTTTGGATAAATAAAACAATTATAAACTATTCGTTCGTAGTAATTTCAAAAAGGGTCGGTTGAATCTTTAAGCAAATTGTTAAAAATGGTAATAAAAAGAAAAGTTGAATCTGTGTAAAAAAAATTACGAATCTATCTTATTTGCAAAAAAAATTCTGTGCAAAATTTTGCCATGTAGTTCTTAATAACATCGATAATTTGAAAGTGCATTTTAAATAAGGTCTATTAGAGTGTACACTTTTATTTAACGAAGCACTTGTATATATATAAATGCAATCTATAAAAGTAAACCAATAATACTATTGCACTGCATATTCGCGAACACTATTGGAAACATTTATAAGGAATTATGAGCACAGCAACTTTAAGTTATTATTAAAATTTCCGCACGCAATTATTGAGCACAGACTATTTAAGATAAAAAATAAATGGGCTGCACTTAGTTAGTAGTCTTTGGGCTTTAGGCGGTATGGTCAACGATCTTAGCCTGCTCGTTTAAACACGGGCGAATGGAAGGAGTCTTTGGGCTGTACGATGGTCATAGAGTTATTATACGATGGTTGTCAACAGTTGCCGCTGGGTGGGGGCGCTAGTGGCGCCTTGCGCTTGTGTCCTCGTCGGCTCGCTGCGTCTCGCTTTCGCAGCGCTCCTTCTCTCTCTAGCCATTATATTTTATAGACGTTATAGAAGAAAATAATGATACATATAGGGTTATCTAGTAAAATATAGCTGTGAACTACTATTTGGACTGTAGAAATTCCTATTTTTACCAAGGAAGTAATATATTACTTCCATAAATTTGAAAAGTAAAAATGTAGGATATTTCGCAATTAAAAATACTGCCGATTTGGACTGACGTATATTGTTAATATTAATTAACTATATGTAATTGTGGACTTTTTATTTTTATATATTGATTGTAACTAGTCACTCGTAGTGTAAAACATTTCTCATAAAATTCGTTATATTTTATAGATCATTCTTTCTCTTAAAACTAAATTGAGGGTATATATTTAACGCACAGTCTTGGTCTAGTAAAATTATGAATAAAAATTTCGTATGCACTTCAAGTTACCACATATACTAAGGAACAATATGGACCGAAATCGTTACACTGACATTTACTGAGCAGAATTTTTTTTTGCCATGGTGTAAGATTGCTAGGACATCATTTGTGATAAAAAAAAATTAAAGGAAATTAAAAGGAATACTTATTCCTATGAAAATGTAAAAAGTATAATAAGTATCATTTTATATTATTAATATGTGCTATTTTTTATTTAAAAAATCGATATTTCAAAGTTGATTCCGATTCTATTTTTCTACATTACTAGACCATTCATGTTTATGATACCAAACATTTCCCGGTACTTTCTTTGTTCAAAATCAACACATTGATTCATAGTTTCCATTTGTAAGTTATTCCATATGTTCATTACCAGATATCGTTAAAACGTTCGAGCTCTGTACTGAAATCTTAACACATTTGCTGTATTTATAAATAATACATTTAAAAGAACCTTTGTTAATTAATTTTTTACCGTATATAGAATTAGGTACCCGTGGAAAACTCGTGGTAACTGTTCCTTTTGATTAGCGATTAATGGAGTGTGGGACTCCTTTTTATCTTAACAACATCGTCAAACATCATGGTAAAGGCTAGTAAAATAACTGGCCATGTGAAATATACTCGTAATACCTAGCCTATCTATATAATAATGAACATAGGTCTGTATGTTTGGCTGGACCCATTGTGATGAAATTATCAGACAACCTTTAGAATGACCCAGTGGATGATATTGGAAATTTTGGTGGCGATCGAAGCATTTTTTTAAACTGTTGTGTTCTGTTTCGAGGGTTATTCGGAACCAAAATAAGTCACAGCAACGCATGGCCGGACAAATAGTAAATAATATATTGTCTGAACATGACAAAAGCTATACTACGTTCCGATCCCTACTAAAATTCTAAATGCAAAAGTTTCGCTTTCTCTCTGTGTCTTTTACTTTTAGGGCTCATCCACTTGACCGATATTGATGAAATTTAATGTCAAAAATGTCAAAAAATTTGCTTCATAAATAAAGGTATTTCCACATTTAAATTAACGCAAAACGAGGTCACGGGTACATCTAGTTCCTTATAATCTTTTATATGCATCTTTCTCTGGGAAATATTATAAATATAATATCTTACAATAACAATATTTAATATGCTATAATTAATTGTCTGTATCATAGCAGTTCTATAACAGATACAGATTTATATTTTAGTTATATATTTTTCTAATTTGCTCAACTTAACGCTTTCAATTTTATATATAAGGACTTTTATAATAATAATTGAAATAAATATTTCTTTAATATACTATTGATTTATTTCGCATTGTATTTTTTACAATAAGATATGTGTAAAGGTAATATTTTTCAAGATGATAACGGCTTATTGAACAACATTTATGGCCATTGAATTTAATGATTACGAAATATTGACTTTTGCAATTGAATATCTATTTTTTTAATATATTACATATTACAAAAAATCGTTTGAATTTAATCAACGCTGATATTAAAGTTTTTGAAAATAAAGCATAGAGCATGCAAATGTTACCAAATGATTTTTTAATATATTTAAGTATTATTTGTGATGACGACAAATAATTAGAATTCTATTTTAAATTTGCACTCATAGTTATTTTGTGAGAATAAATACATTTAGATATTTGCCTTACAAATAAATTTACATCTAAACAGTCACACTTACAACAAAACGGCAACGAACAATTTAACAGCCTAATTACCGGTTTTTCCCTGACACTAACAAAATAGAGAAGCGCTGGAGAGAGAGAAGGAGCTACGCGAGAAAAGGATAGAAGATGCTTCCAAACTTAAACAAATGGGCAAGGAGAGTCAAGGGCAAATCGAACATTTAACAAGGAAATGTGCTTGTCTAAGGAAACTGTAAGTATTTAAACGTTTTTTTAATTTATTAAACAATTAACTCGATGAATAAACCGTGAATATCCTTCGCTGATAGAGATCATTTTATAGATGCTTGTTATCTTATGACTGTTTACCGTAAATATCCATTTTATGATATGACATGGATGATACAGATGGTCGTAATCGATTAGTGCTATTAAGGTGTAATGAATATTTCAGCTGATTGGTCGTTGCTTCATTCAGGCACTTATTTTCCACGGGTGTCCGGCTACATCTGTGCAAATTATGTTTTTTATTTAAATATAATACACAATAGTATATTATTAGTCTAGCCGATAGCCGATCGGTGAAACAGTTATGATAGCTGAATGTGGAGGAGGGGGAATGCCGCTCACTGGGTAATGTCGCTCACCTCTGTAATTCTATCAAAATTGAACGTACTCCACGCAACGTCGCATGAAGGACCGGGGGAGAGGCTCTATAAAAGACAGCGATACAAATGGACAAGCAGCCCGCATCATCTAAAATAATAATAAGTTTATTTGACATAAAGCCTAATACAAAAATAACTTAACTTATAACAGATTTTTAATTTATGGCTTATATTAAGTTGCGTATAAAATAAGAGTGACACTGACTTTCAAGCTAGGATAAACCTGTGTTTTGAAAGTCAGTGGTTCAGCCCGAACATCAAAAAATGGCAACGGCATTCCTTATATGATAAAACAAAATTAGAGAGACTTACTTGCTATATAAAAATTATGTATGTATGGTATTTAATAGTTGTGTATCTGTTTTGGACCATGAAGTCCGTTTTTTCGTTTGCGTCTGTACTGATCTAATTTTCTGTTCGGTGTTTTTGTCGATCAGTCCAAAACTATAATGCTTATAGTTTTATAATATAACTTGTGATAATGCAATCAATTTTCCAACAATTGTGTATGTCTTCTTTAAAATTTTAAATTAATCATAAAATAGTCGTTTGGGGTAATAACGCTCACTCATCCCGAGTTAACACTTGGCTCGAACATTTTGTAGTTTTTGCTAAGCATTGTCAAGAATCATGTGCTATTCATTCTGGACACCAAAAAGCGTGTGAAGAAATTTATCACACGCTTTTCGGTGAAGAAAACCATGGTGAGGAAACCTGCATATCTCTAGAGAATTCTTGGAATACGTGTAACTTACCAATCCGCATTGGAGCAGCGATGTAGGTCTTAGGTCAAATCCTTCTCTCCAGAAACGGAGGGAGGAGGCATATACCCAGCAGTGGGATGGTAACAGGCCGTCACTTATTTAATTTTAATAAGATTCAACAGTCCCAAATTTTAAAATTCATGTTTCAGTTTCGACGACATGCGAGCCCGGCTGTCCGCCCGCGAGCGAGCCGCTGAGCACGAGTCGCGCTCTAAAGACAAGGAGCTTCACCAGCTGCGAGCCGAGGTCGCCAGACTCACCAAGATACTTATCGAGCAGAGGTTATTATCATATATTATATGTAGCGACGTACAGAGGAGCGCAGCTACCTTACGCCTAGAACAGCGGTCGGTCGCTGGTGACTGTCGGTTTACTGTAGGTTAGTTTATAATTCTATCACCTTGAAAGTGATTAGTCAACGAGGAGTGAGTAATGAGAGGCTTAAGCACATATACCCATCCTCTGAAATGTATTGATCAAAAGGTGGCGCTATTAAGTCACGGATTCTCTGGACAGAGCGTCTGGGGCGATGTTTGTTCAATAAACATGGGTCTATTTGTCTCATGTCATCCGTAGAATAACTCCTGCGCAGCCATGCACTCCCAGTATTATGATCGGAATTTTCGTCTGACTTTTGTATTCGTTTGTTAATAAATATTATTTTTGTAACAAAAATTATTACTCGGTCTTGAACGTATACTTTCAGAAGAGGTGCGGCGTGAGAGGACTCTCACGTTATTTCATTTTGTTTATGTACGCGGCCCTAAACACGGCCATATAAATAATTTCTAGAATTAGGCATTACTTTGCAAAAGTAATTATATTTTGCTACATTTCGTGTTACTACTGACAGGCTTATATGATTAGACTTACGGAGGAGCGCGGAGTTGTAACATAACTATCATAGCTTTATTTTTAAGTAAATATAGTTTAGTTTCATTTTACTTCAGTTCGCCAAAGCTCGGTGCCCGGACGCGCGCTGACGGTTGCGAAACCACTAAACAGGAGGAATCGTTTTTTTGCAAGAGCGCGCCTCTAGCGTGTGAAACGCTAGCTAACGCGCCGCGAAGGAAAGGTAACTTATTTGTTCGACGTCATTTATGTATTATTATTAATTGTAATGTATTATTTGAATATAGTACTGTTTTCTGTAAATTAATAGCAATACAAATCCATATTTTTTTAATAATTTAAAGAATTAGGCGTTTCTTTGCGGAGATCCATAATACAAAAGTAATAACAAAACAATTTTATTATTACTTTCCATAATTTTAATTAAAAAACTTGATTCTAAATAAAAATTATAATCAGTAATTCTATAAGTCAGGAGGAATAGGTTTTAATATAATTATACTATTTGAGTAATCAATTTAACTACCTTAAAGAGACCGAGACCTAATATTAAAGTTTCACAGGCAGTTTTTAATAAACGCTATATAAGAAAGATTTGATTTTAAATAATTTCAGGAGGAACCCTCCGAACACCAGAACTCGCTAGAAAGCGTCCTACCCTCCCCGAGTTACACGCTTTGCCGCCAGAAGCCCGTCGAGCGAATATGGAATTCGAAGATGGCCGCCGCCGCGCCAAGAGCGTCGACCTCCCGGCTGTACAAGTGCCCGTCAGAATTAGACAGCTAGAGCAGAAAACTAAGGAATAAAACAAATTCATTAATACAAATTAATTAAGATACATATAATATTAATTAATTATACAGATATTTGATAATATTGTTACGTTCGTTTTATTTAAACGTCTGTATTACGTAAACGTGATAAACCAATATGTACACTGTAGTCTTTGCCTGTATGTCTATTAGAAAGTTTAGTGCTTAGAATCTAGAATGACCATATTATCAAGCTGTCAACAGGAAAAAAGTTCAGAAAAGACATTATTGCTGGCAATTTATTATCAAACCAGATAATGACATAGACAGAGAATATCTACATCAAAGTCTCTTTGAAGTAGTCTTTTAAACTTCTGTTATGTCGCAGGCAAAGACTACAGTGTACATATTGAAATAGAGTGGTAACTCGAAGTCATTTTTGGAGATTTGTAAAAACGCCCTCTAGGAGACGGCTATGGTACTAAATCGACGCCCGTTGGCGCAGTGGGTTTTGATTATGCCTTAAGCTTCGCGGATCGTGGGTTCGATTCCCGCCGGTAGCCAACATTTTCTATTTTACCATAAAATTTATATTTTTTTTCTAATTGTATTTAAGTATGAATTTAATATTATATATGTATATATTTATCAGTTGTCCGTCACCTATTACACAAGTATAAAATAAAATCGAAATTTAATTGATTCTAATTTTATGCTAAATCATTTACCTTATGTTAGAATTACTATGTCGAAATATAAATACAAACAAAATAAAACACACAACTATTTAAACCTCATCTATTTTCCTATAAGAAATAAATAATAAATAAGAGAAATCTCAGTATCGCTAATACAGTGAACAGTTTTTTCTTTTCTTGAGATCACCTTCTTTTTAGCTAAAAAAGAAAGAAATAATTGTATATTAACAAATATCTTCAGTATCACATTATAACACTATATCTATCTGTTTAAAGAGAATGATACTCAGCTTATAACCACCACTCCAATACATGATAAATAATTCTGAGTATAATATTTATGAATATTGGACATCAATTTTTCATTAACTGATCAATTTTATATAAATTTTATAGTTTTGAATTGATATATATATATATATATATAAAGTGATTCCTATCCCATTGCTATTAAAAGGCCTCCTCTGTAAAGTTAAGCTTTTGCACGATATTGATGAACACTGTCAGGTAACATATATTTCAAAGAGTATGCAGGTTTCTTCAAAAGATAGTCCTTTATAGCTAAGTGTATGACGAATTTTAAATACCATAACCCCTGCCCAGATCTATCTTGAACTTCGATTTTATAAAATTTAGGTATATTTATATGAATTTAGTAGTTTTAGTGAAATTACTGTTTGATAAGTAAATTTTTCGATACATTAATTGTAGGTAAAAAATAATCATATAAATAATAAATTCAGACTTGGCACAATAAATTAATATTATAGAAGAAACGAAAAAAACTAATAGTTATAGCAAATTGATTTTATGTGTTTTTTCCTTACCAGTCAAAGATGGAACTGCTAATGCGTATAACTTTTTTGTTCACAAAGACTTCATCAAAATATCTTCAATAAACTCAAAAGCAGAGGTTTTAAAAGGTTTTAAATAGTTAAACGAGAAAATCTTGGAAATTTTTAATGGAAATGTCTCTTAAATGTCAGAAGAATTTAAAAAGAAACAGATTTGTGCCAGATATATTTTTTTCTGGTACACAATATCTTTTATTGATTAGAATATCATTCATTTTTGTTATTTAATTTAATTTAATTTAATGGAAAGAAATAACATTAGAAAAATACTTTTGTTTATAATTTGCAAGATTTTATTTTTTCAATATATTAACACTACACTTTTTAGTTAAAAAATATATAAACACTGTTACATAGTTATTTAATGGCTCCGACCTAGATGTCGCTATAACCGTGTCTGGAACTTTAGTTCTAAGAGAACATACCATGGTCGCAGGGCAAAATAATTTCTCTATGAATAATTTACCTGGAGTCTTGTCTGGCACATAAGCGCTATTTATAAAATAATACGATAAGATCAAAAAAATATTTAACTAATATGAAAAAAAATACCTTTAGTACTATTCTTCCTAACTAATCAATATCTAGCTAAGTTTTTTACGGGGCAGCCGTCGTGTCGTCGTTACTATAGATAGCTTTATCTGGTTGTCAATGACAATGCCAATCAGACTATGTCATATATCCTAAAAACTATAAAACTAACTAAAACTATAAAAATATTAATAAGCTAACGATCGTTATCAAAAAATAGCTGGATAAAATTATTTATTTCTTTTTTTTATTTCCCTGCAGCGATCCTCATAATCATGCTGTAAGAAAACAATTTATTAAATCCTTCCTTTATCTACAATTACTTACACATTGTTAAAATTATTGATGTTAACTTAAGTATACAAAAAAAGGTAGTAGGTACCTACTTAAACCACTTAAGTCGGACCGATTTCGGGTCTATTTAATAAAAAAATGATTGGTAAAAAATGTGATTAGTAGTTTATGGTCTACTAGGCGGTATGGTCAACGACCTTAGCCTGCTCGTTCAAAAACACGGACGAATGGAAGGAAAAAAAGTCTATAGTCTATGAGAAATATAACCTATAACCTTCCAAATTTGACCAAAAAATCAACTTGTAATATCTACCCCTATAGTAAAATGTCTAATAAACATTTATTTATGAGGTCTGCATTTGTGCGAGCCCCATTACAGAATGGTGTCGGTCGTTACGTCCCTCAGTTGCAACGAATTGTCCTGAAATTCTGTAAAAGCCATGGAGGTAGCCGTGGAATGAGGTTAATTTTGCAACAATAATATTAAGTTCGATCCGGTAAAAATAATTGAATTGAATTATCAATTAAAATATGGTTATTAATTCAATTTAACGCAAGTTCATGTCACATAATTACATGCCAGCATAATTTAACTTAATCGCCATAATGTAATTTTGTAATGTTTTTTAAAAATAAAATAAAGCAACCCTTGACAAACATGATACTAAAGGTCATTTTTGTATGATGTAATCAGTTGTGATAGCAACAATCTAAAATCATATTAAGTACAATGAAATTTCAGGGACTTCATAGAGCAAGATTTAGTTGAGTTTGCAAAGCAGAATCCCAGTGTTGTCGTCTATCTGAAACCACGCAGACACCGGAGTCCAGTTGCTGTAGCAGAATATTGTATGCAAATATTACAAATGGCATTCTCCTTGCAAAAGATATTATTTGATGAGAGTAATCAATTATTGGTAAAGAAGAAACCCTTACAGATAAACCTGTCTTTCGTTCGCCTCTCTTCAACTTTAACTAATGGAAGATGAATGGATTTGTGATGTATTTATGCTTGCAAGGCTTCAAATACAGAGTCAAATATGTATTAACATAAAAACCCAATGGTTTTATATAATTTGTATTCATAACTTAGTGTGTTGAAACTGAACTCTCATTAAGAATATCTTAGGCCCTCACCACTGTTTATGTTCCAAAGGCAGATGTACTTTTACATTTGTGTTAGAGTTAAGTTGAAGATTTTTAATGTAATACCTATATTGAGTAGTTGTAAATAAATGTACTGTATTCCATTTTTCAGTAAATGGTGATAGAGTTTGGATGAGTATGCATGACAAATCACACTCGGAAATAACAAAGTGGATCGAAGTGTTAAGGACACAACAGGGTGATGTTTCTGGTGCACGCTTCAGAAAATATCAGTACACAGACCATCCATCCATCCAAGGACCTTGGACACCTTTTACTTTCAAAGATCCAGAAATAAATGTAGCACAATTGCCAGATCCAAAATTTGGTGCAAACAATAGATTACCAATAACAGCCACTGAGAAACTGAGACTCATGTTTGAAAAACAAAAAATACAAAATCATGATATTAAAACTGCAGAATAAATGTGTTTACTAAACCAATATCACAGCAAGAATGGAATTTATTCCTTGAATTCTTATTCAAGATAAGTATTTATAATGAGAAATTATTAAAATGAATTAAAACTAAAGAATAATTTCAGCTGGAAACTGTTGTAATTTTTTTTAAGAATGTTGAATTTTTTCATTTTGCAAATTCCTAGATGTACCGATATTTGTACATTATAGAGTTATGTTATACTGAGAAAAGAGATTGTACTAGATATTTTAATAATATCCGCTCTAAAAATAAATAGAAAGTTTCAAATCAAAATCTTGGTGTGTTGATTCAGTAAGGATGTTAAAGTTTCAGTGTTTTATACAGTTACAGTATTAATTAAATTAACTAATAGAGGAAGATATTAAAAACTTATGAATAAATATTACAATATAATAAATCTTGAACTTACAAATATGATGAAAAAGTAAATGAATTTCAGGATTGCCAACTTGAGACAGTCATGTTAGGTGGAGGAAAGTTGATAACAAGACTCTTAATTTCTATTATATTTAATGCTATTTTCAGAATTAATTAACCTGTATTATCAAATTAACTACCAAGAAGTGGATACCACCCACTAAATGTACAAAGTAAAGAATAGTATACCTGTTAATAGAAATTTAGTTTTAGTTAATTACAAATAAATATATTGCGAAAGTTTAAATATTGTTTAATCCTTCTTGTTGATAATTTTATAATTGTAGCTATAATATATATTATATATATATATATATATATATATATATATATATATATATATATATATGTTATAATTGTAGCTACTTACCAGCTACAGCTTATTAGATACAGTAAAGACACATAGAGCAATGAACTAGCACAGTGATATAAATAAAAAAATAGAATATTCAGTCACCTAGATCTTAGATAGTAGAAATGCAACACAAAGTATTGCTACATTACAAAAATAAGTAGATCGTTGATACTGGTGCTGCATTGGGCTCATGTTGAAACTGATAGATTTGTACAGTACACTGATTATTAAAAGGTTTTATACCAATTAGGCACCTCTAAACTTCAAAACATCTAAGGGCCATTTGGTACTCTTTGCTTCTACCTCTATCGTGTACAGATGTTTTGAGAAGTGACTTGCTTTGTTTTTCTAAGGTCACCCGTCCCACCCGATGACAGTGGAAAAGCAATAAGGACATTGAGATAGGGTCATTTGAATTGCAGTAAGTCACTGATGTTCTTGCAGCAATTAGAGTACTCCTTAACAAATGGATTGTTTAAACCTTCAAATCTCACATATAATCAACAGAACACCATCATAATGTCTACAATATGAAATACATAAATGAAATTTAATAAGAAAAACATGTTTGCCCCCAGTTTTTTAAATTTTATTTTAAAAATAACAAAGAATATTGTGTATTTATTTCTTCTGTCTCCTAGGTAGTGTGAGTATCTCAAAATTGATCCATATGAAAAGTGAGCTGACTCAATCCCATAGTGATAACTAAAAGAAGTAACTGTACTGAGACAACATCATGAATGTTTCTCTTTCGTGTGAGCATTCTTTAAATGTATCCGTAAATATCTAGACGATTTAAAATCTTTGCCACATAAATCACATTTGTGCAATAACCCATCATTATAATGAACACGTTTCAGGTGTGTCAGCAAATAAGATTTGCATTTTAATGTGGATTTACATAAATGGCAAGTAAACTTTTGATCACTGTGGCAGTTCCTTAAATGTGTAGTTAAAGCACTTTTGCTATCCAGTATAGATGGACACTTTGGGCATTTTGTTTCCACTTTAAATTTACACTGCCATGTTCTTGGCTCACCATTGTGAATGAACCGCATATGTCTCTTTAAATAACGGTCACATTTAAATGTAACATTACACTTTTCACACTTAACATGTTCACCATGCACTTCCCTGATGTGACTAAACCAGTGTTTATAGGAGTAAGTCTTTTTACATAGTAAACATTTATGTTTTTGTTTTGTTATAGATACATTGCTATTGTCTTTACCTATTAAGTGTGTATTTAGTATATGATTTTGCAGCTCACTCTTATTTTTGTAGAAATTAGGGCATTCTTCACACATGAAGAGTTTTCTTCTAATCAAAGGCACTTTCAAATGGATAAGATTGTGTTTCAAAAGGGAAAAACTGAAATGAAAAAAACAATGAAGATGTACATGTACAGTGTATAGAGTAGTAATTTTTTTTTCATTACTGTAGTAAATATTTATTTTTAAAGTTATTATTCATATAGAACATTTCCTTAGGGACAATAAGAGAGGTACATTGTATATTAAATTTACTGCCAAAACATTTTACAATAACCAGTGTACACTGAAATTCATATGATTACTAGCTATATATGTGGCTTCGCCCGAGTGGAAATCAGAGTATAGCATGTAATAGTCGCTCGAGTCTGGTTGGACAGCAGGATACTGGCTCTCTGATACCCTATACCGCTTTTTATACCTTTTCCCCTGCTAAACTACAATCAACACAAGTTAGTTACTCCCCCACTAAAATTGTTATGTACTATAAACCTAAACCTATTGGAGGAATTGCAGTACCTTTTAGTAAAAACTGTACAAGACTAAGTTCAGTAGATTTAGAGAAAATTAAACATACAGACCTGCAGCTGGGGACATTGTTTTATAATATATTTGATTATATCAACCACATAATTGTCAAATAAATCTTTTATCCGTGAAATTTTTATCAATCGTCATAATGCTTAGCATATTATAGGATTGATGGTTGCAGATCTATCATTATCTATGGCTCCTATAACTGTTTTTTATCAATGTTTATCACTTCGTATTGGCAGTTAAACTGCATCATTCATTAAAAAGGACCCCACGTACCAAGAGTGAATACACTAGTCATTTGAGCTTAAATAATATACATTTACGATTTAGTCTTTTGAGTTAAGAAACTGTTCACAATTTTAATGAACTAATAAAATGTACAAAATACATACCTATCATAAAAAATATCTCGACATATCATACACGTCTCAACGTTTTCTTGTTTTAATTTTTCGTGACTTACTGTCTCCAGGTAGTTTTCATCAAAAGTTAGCACGTTTTGTACACACCAATCGTCCGAAATGACTGCGTGATTTTCAACTTTAACGTGTACATCAAAACAAAATTGTAAATAGTTATCATTCTTGTCTTCTATAATAGCCTCCTTTTCTTGTTTTATTTTAATATCGGACTTATAGTCCATTTGTGTTAAAAATTTTCGGTATATCTCAAAAGCTTCAAAAATAATTCATAAACTCTGTGGCTCTGTCAAATTGACAATAACATTTCGAAAATTCAATCTTTTTTATCTTACGTTTACGTGGCCTGGAATCTAGTTATTTAAACTTTTTATTTCATTCGTGCAATCACAATATATTATAACATTCTAGCAATCGACAAAAAACCTATATACAGCCTAGTAGCAATAAGGCAATGTAATAATGTATATAGTATTATAATAATGTAATAAATAGTAAGAGTATAAAATCGGAAGCAATATCCATACGATTGTCTAAATTGATATTTAAATTCCAGTCTGTTACGCTGTCACGGCTAATCCATAGTACCAAGAAATGAAATTTAATGCATTTAAAGCTTACACACCGGGCTTAAAATAATTATAAATTTTCTTTCGAAAAATAGAAAAAATATATTTGAGGCTACTTTAAGAAGTCAGTTAACTACCTAGTAGGTAAAACTACTAATTATAATTAGAAAATGAAAACAGTAAAAAGAAACAAAATTACTGCTATTTACAGATATAATAAGGAATAATTTATAGTAAATAATAAGTCTGAACTGCTGATGTTTCATAAAATAAAGAAGATAAGAGAAACATTTAATTTGAATATTTATTATAAATTTATTTACATAATATACAGAAGAAAAATTTGCAAACAAAAATAAATACATTATTGAAGTTAACGAAAGATGTTTACATATTTTAGAATTGAATTTTACATTAGAATGTTTACAGGTGTGTATGTATTTAACATTATAGTTGCCTTCATAAAAACTTATTCCATATATACCTACTACTAAGTTTCATACATACTATTAATATATAGTATAATAAATTGAGTTTGAACGTACTGATACAAAGAACTATTATTAAGGCAACCATTTAAAATTACAAAGGTAACTTCGCTTCTATAGTTCTAAAATTAAAGGACATGAGTCCATGTCGTAGAATTTTGTTCATTACAAATTTATCGTCTAACGATCTGTCTACTAATAATCATGAATAAACTACAGTAATTCGATCCGTGTATTATTGCATAGAGTTATTATATTAGAGGAGCCAGCCTAAAATGTGTCCATCGACAATAAAGAGAAAACAAACGGGACTTATTTCCAGTCTCTCATTTTTATGTGTGATTAGACAAAGATATTTATATGAGTTTCATCTTCCCTTTCGTATTATTTGTTGAGAGACGTTCGCTTACAGGCCTATTATATGATATTCATAGTATACGGAATGATTCTGACTAATCAAAATATATTTAAAAATGTTAAATATATTGTTTATTTTATTGTACAAGAATCGATTTTAATATCTGTCGTATTTTTTCGATTCCTGCTAATCTTAAATTCTAAACAGTCTACGTTCATTAAAATTATTTTTTAACCTTAGGGTAAGCAATTTACATATTGTAAAATACCCTTATACGTAAATAAGGTTAAAATTTAAAGATTTTAGCCTATATACAATGAATTTGTTTCGCCAAATCTAAAACACAGTACTACTTTATTAATAAGGAACTATAATTACCTTACTAACAATACAGAACTTAAAACGCATCTGTATTGTGTTGTATTTCGGAAGCTGTAGATAAAATGGATCCATTTTACATTTTGGGTCCGTTATATTAACTATAAATGATGTAAAAAATAATTATATAAATAAGAGATATTAAGTGTAGCGGAGTTTTGTTTTAAAACAAGTTTACTAGATACTTTTACTGGAAATGTCATTTGAATCATATCAATGATATTTAGTCATGATTCACTGGTAGTAAAACTGTAGCGCAGGAAAGTAAGCGACCTGTTACTAACCCAAGACCTCGCTCTGTTTTTAAAGAGAAGCGTTGGAGGGTAGAACCACTACTGCTCCAATGCGTATGGACATACCCCAATAATTATCATAAGATATTGAAGTTTCCTCATGATGTTTTCCTTCGCCGAAAAGCGTGTTTTAATAGCAAAGGTCACTGGTTATTACCCGTAACCCCTCGAAAGATTAGCACGGTATGACCGCTGTGCTGTTTTTTTTGTCCTATTCATTTTTACCCGTAACATAGACTAAAAAGTAAACAAGTAAACAAATTATAAAAAATTTAACATATTAAAGTAATTGTGTCTATCATTTCAGAAAAAACAAGCCTGTTTTATTTACAAAAATTAAAGTAATCTACGATAAAAAATTGATAACTATGGTCATCCTACACTTAATAGCTCTAGTAAATCGTCGTACCCTTAAATAATTTGTTTAATCAAACAGATATGCCTTATGTTTAGGGAAAACGACAAAATCCAATACAATAATTGACAATTTATATGACAGGTTTTAAACATTATTGAAGTAAAACTTCTCTACGCACGCTTGGCTTCGGAAGTAAGCTAAGTGTATGTGTGACGTGAGCTTTACGAAAAGTGATCGAATGAAAGTTGTGAGGGAGATATGAGTTACTGAAGATAGAAAGAGTTACGGTTCGTATATAGAGGCGAGAGAGAGAGAGATGTGAATATTTTCTTTCTCTCTTTCTCTCTTAGCCATTTACGTTTCCCATAAGACCCAGTCCAGCCCTATTGCCTGTATCACATTGTAGGACCGAGAGAGACAGTTCCGGGAATTTCTTTCTTTTTCTCGCACAGCGTGTCATATATTTAAGACATTTCAGCCCTGTCTATATCATGTTGTAGGGGCAAAAGAGACACCTGCGAACATTTTCTTTCTCTTTTTCTCCCAAAATCATTTTGAATATCTAAGACACGGTGCAGGCAGTTTCACACTGTAGGAACAAGAGAGAGGTGTGCGCGCGCACAATATCTCTCTCTCTTCCTCTCATAGCCAGTGGATGAAATATATTATATGAATATATAAAGAGGTTTTACTTCGTCGTGTGGTCTAAAGCACATTCTTTTTTCAATTTCATCTAGAAAAACTTATTATCTATTTATCTATAGATATATCAAGAAGACTTAACATTTGTGATTTTTTTAACAGGGTTGACCAATCCATCCCCAGCATAAAATAAAGGATATACACATAGGCAAACGATTATAACAGATAATAATTCGCATGTCGACAAAGGGATAACTACGCCACATAATAAGGACTTGAATTTTGAGTCAATCATGTTTAACCCATTTAATTTTAGATAACACTCAATAATTATACTTAATTGAAATGTAATTATAAAATCCTTGGTAATATAATAAATGCGAAAGTCTGATTGTCTGTTTACATGTTTGTCGAAGTAATCACTGGTAACGGTTCAAAAATATCTTAACTTATAAAATTCAACAACAAACAAACTAACTAAGTCCTAAAACTATTGACAGTTAAAAGAGATTGTAGAAATAAAATATAGTTGCACTTGTGGGGGCTCACAATGCTGTAAGTTTATTTGTTACCAATCAATTAAATGTAATTGAAAATTTGGCTTATTGACATGAATAAAAAATCTAGTCAATGTCAAACATGACCACCATTTGGTTTCATTAACTGCTGATCATGATCCTACCGACTGCGCCAAATAATACAACCACATATTGTTAATACTCATCGGCCATTATCAGAACGACAAGTGCGGTCCATCCAGTGAAAGGCTTGCATCCACTCCCGTGGCCGTCTTCCCCTGAATACTGTTCATATAAGTATCCAGTTCGCTTGTACTCTGACAAGATATTTCCTGTTAATAGAGATTGGATTAAAAATAGAAAAATCGCTTTTGTAATACATCGAATAGAAAAGTGAATTATTTATTTTTAGTTCGATTCTTTATCTTTAGATACTTTGTCTTTCAGTTTTTTAAGTACATATATTTTATATTTTTTAGTGCAGTTCATGATTATTTTAAATTTCATTTTATTTATTTATTTTATTGCATTGTCACCGGTTCTTAATATGTAAACAAAGTTTGTATTGAATCTATCCGTTAAAAAATCCGTACAAAGGAGTTGGTTATATTAATTCTTTTTTTCTCTCCTCTTTTATTGATTTAGTATAATCTTGTTTGATTAGTATTTCAGTTTAGTTAAGATATTTATATGTAACCAACTTTTTTCGGAATAAAAAAAAATCTTATATATTAAATTCTCGTGTCAACGTTAGTTATCATACTCCTCCGAAACGGCTTGACCGCTTTTAATAAAATTTTAAATGCATATTCAGTAGGTCTGAGACCTTAAGTGTTTAGTCTTATTTTCTGAACAATTTATGATGGCAGATAAGCATGCGGTTCACCTCAAGTAATCACGGCCGCCCACGACCTCTCACAGAGGGAGTGTGTTGCCGTCCTTTAAAAAGGTGGAATACACGCTTTTTGAAGGTACTTCAAAAAGCGTAAGCGTAAGCGTAGCGTTCGGAAAGCTGTTCCTACCGAGAAGAACCAGCAAGAAACTCGGTGGTTGCTATTTTCAAAGAATAATTCTTATCACATATAGTCTTGTACAGGGTCGAAAAGTAGCCTATATCCACGCGTTCTTATCATCTAAGTTATCTTCAATAGTATAGTAGGCTTTCTGAATTAGCCTTTTTTTAATAGTATTTTTAAACTACTGTAATGGTAAAGTTAAAGTATATTATACCCAAAGCCACAAACGAATTACGAACTTTTGCAAAGCGCAAAGCAGGAACCGCAAGCGTATTTCGGTTCCTACTTTGTCTATTATATACATCGCCAATCCTTTTATAATTATTTATATTCATATGTACAAAAATTAAATTACTAAAAATATACTGTGATGCCAATGTAAGAATACCTGTTTCCTTGAACTTCTCTCGCAGGGAATCGCGCGAATTTAAATTGTAAATGCCATCTTTTTACTTACCCACAACATTTTCCCGTAACGCGGTATACAACGACAGAGCACGTGCCGCGTGGGGTCCGTCCGTGCTCCCGTAATGTTTCAACGCAGCCAACGCCAAATAATTTATGTTGATCCAAATTTGGCCACGCCAGTACGGCGGGTCGTGCTCTGTGTTCCGTTTCATATACAACGGAGAGAGTTTTGATAGAGATCTGCAAGTCAAATCAAAATATCATGAAAATATTTTCTTAATAGCTATTATTATTATTGCTAGCTGTCCGGCCACTCGTCGCTTCAATCCAATTTAGATTTACCCTCGAAACAATACTGTCACGAACTATTGAAAAAAATACTGCGATCAATACCTAACTGTACAGGATTATCCACTGTGTCAATGTAAAAATTGACCGAAAATTTAATCAATATCGATCCAGATGTTTCTGAATCTTAAGCTGAAGCTGTTACTTACTTTCTCTTATTTCAGAGGAAACATACAAATATAATATGCGTTGACTTTTATATATATTATTGCTGTTAAAAAAAAGGAAAAGTTAAAAGTACAAATACCGAACATGGAATAATCTGCCGCACCAAAATGTTTATATCCACTAAATAGTGAAAATGGAATGATCTACGAAATCAATAAATGATATGAGATCAATCCATTTCTATTAAAAAAAGTAATGGTACAATTATTTTGCTATAATTGATGTTTTAAAAAACATATTAGCAAAATAATTCTATCTTTACTTTAGCATTATTAAATTCCTTAAAGGAACGTCTACTTCCATACACCATTTCGACTTACACTTGAATTTAAATTTAATATGTATATAATAAAAGCGAGTCAAAATTATTTTATAGTAAATTTAAATAATAAAAATACATAAATATTTTCCTAAAACATTAAAAAACCATTATTAAAAAATGTTTATCTTATATATAAAATTCTCGTGTTACAATGTTAGTTATCTACGAAAAGGCTAGAGCAATTTTAATGTAATTTTATATGCATATTCAAAAGGTCTAACAATCGGCTACTATTTATTTTTAATACCTCTAAGTGATAAGGGTTCTCCACCTGTGTGGAGAACTCTTGTTCTCCACCCCAAACATTTTTTAAAAATCTCTTTGACATTTTTAATTTTTTTATAACGTACACTAGAAAATCCCTTGAAATAATTTATATAGCAAAACAAAGTTTGCCAAGTCAGCTGCTATTTAATATAAAGATTGGTTTTAATTACCTAAGCCCATAACGGGACCATAATAAGTCAGGTTTGTCCAACATCTCTAGGATTTTCCCCAACTTTTCACTCTCAGGCTGTAAAACCTTTAGCAGCATCGGGAACAAGGAGACATATCCTGCAAAAAAAAAATCATATTTATGATACTGAGGTACTCGTTCAGTGTTAATTGGCTTTAAGTTAACATAGTCTGATGCTTTCGGCTAAAATGTGTCTAAATTATTCAATACGTAACAATTTTGATTCTTGGAATCCCAGCCTCTTTCCAAAAATTTATACAATTTATTTTTCACACCCCTAAGCGATAAGGGTTGTCCACCACTAAAATTGGATTTTATTTTGTGGACTATTTTTTTTTTTAATTTGTTAAGTAGCGGCCTGTTACAATCCCACTGCTGGGAATAAGCTTCCTCGCTCCGTTTCTGGAGAGAAGGGTTGGAGCTAAGACCTACCACGCTGCTCCAATGCGGATTGGTAGGTTACACATATCTCCAGAATTCTCTAGACATATGCAGGTTTCCTCACGATGTTTCCCTTTACCGAAAAGCGTGTGATAAATTGCTATTATCAATTAAACACATGAGTTTTAATAGAAAAACTCGTTGGTGCCTGCTCGGGTTAGAACTCGAGTTCCCTTCGAAAGAGTCACACGGTCTCACCGCTGGGCTATCACAGCTCTCAGCTAGTAATACTTTAAAACACTAGGGGATCATAAAATATAAACATATCTTACCAAATGCAGACGTCACTAGACGCGGCTGTGGAGCGATCGTAACACTTCGTACTACTTTAGATCCTTCTTGTTGGTATTTATTGTGTTGTCTAACAAACCTGACTCCGTCTGTGTGTAAACCTGTAAAAATGTATTTCAAATCAAATCAAAATAATCCTCAATCAAGTAAGCTCTTTCGAGCACTTTTGAATCAAGGATCTATATTATTAATGAAGCTACAGGTATATTGCTCTTTCTGAGAAGAACCAGCAAGAAACTCGGGGGTCAATCTTTTAAACATTTTCAATTTTACATAATTAAACCGCAAAATAAATAAATAATTTTTATAAGGTAAAGCCAACATCGAGTACATAAATCTTTAGATTTATGTACAAAGTACAACTAGTGTTATCCTAATACAGTATGACACGCTACTTACAGGCCTACATAACATTTCAACATTAATGAACAAAATTACATAATTACAAATGCAAATGGTGGTTACCTTTTTAAGACATAACCACCAAAAAGAAAAAACAATACTTGAATTAAAAAATACATAAATAGAATCTCTAAAGAATCTACCACTAGCGCAAAAAAAAACGTTTAAATGTCTGAAGTTGAAAGGATTTTGAAATCCAGGCATCTTTATCATTCAAATAATCTTCAATTTTATAATATTCTTTACGTATAAGCATATCTCTTACATTTAAACCTATCTGTGAACTGGTCTAGTATGGATTGCGGAATTTTATTGTAAAAGAGAATACCGGCAAAAACGAATGAGTTACAAACTCTGCTACGACACAAGGATCCCAAGTTTATTGTGACCTCTTGTATGTCTATGATATAAATCAAATTTCGTCCTATACACATGGATAGTTTCTGTACGAATAGAATATTATTATATATATTGTGATGCTACAGTAAGTATGCCTATTTCTTTGAACAATGTGAATTAATAGCTAAAAAAATTAATTCTATTCAGTTTAGTCCTATAATAGAATTATGAATTTATGACATTTCTATAAACGGATTCACCGACTCGATTCAATATTTTTAAAATCATCTGTTAAGTAAGGATGTTAAAAAATAATCATTAATTTGATTGTTATAATTTTACAATCCAAGAAAATAAACAACACATTAGTAATTAATTTGATTTTTTAAATCGATTATATTGATTACTCCCTTTTCATTCTTTTTTTACAATCTTTTTTTTGTTCTTTTAACAGACACGACACCAATGGAGCCGAACTACGAGTTCTTATCGAATTTTATATTTAGCGCAACGAAAACACCAAATTTATTACTACTAGTCCACTTTAATTAGTCTTAATTCTAATTAAGTATTAATATAAAAAAAAACTTTTACTTTGAAGTAAGTAAAAAAATCGATTGTGAGTGGTATTCATAGTCAATGTATAGAAACCGGCTATTCTCACGTGTTATCTTATCGGGCGAGCCCGACTATTTTAGGACCCGTATTTACTTCTTAAATTCATTTTTATTCTAGAAATCAAATTTGTAAATGTATAACTATACTACGTCATCGGAAATATTTTAATGGCTTGTAAATTATTTATTTTATATAATTTAATTTTTATATTCTTTATAATCTGTTTTTTATAATTTTAACTTATCGCTCTTTAGTCTTTGAAGATTGCCGACCCCTGGTCGTAAAAAAATGATTAGTATAGGAAGTATAGTCTAACCAAATCTAAAAGCAACGTAATGACTGCTAATTTTACAATTAACTTATACGAGTAAGATAAGGCATACCGTAGTCAGCGTAAGTATGCGTGTGAGGGGACCAGTGCAGTTCATTCAAAAGATCTTCATTACCCAACTGGTCTCTTGTCGATTCATATCTGAAAATAACTATTATATATGAATCATTGATCACTGATATAGCATAGCATAAAACACTTAATGTCAGGGCCAAGAAACTTATAAGCTTTATAAACTGGTTATAGAGATCATGTATCATTATGTTACATCATGATTTTAAATTTTTTCTTTAAAACGTAAGAAAGCTACTTAACCAGTAGTCAATCGAACTCTAAAATGATTTCTTTTATAAGTATGCTGCTCGGTACAAATATAGACGTGCAGTTAAATGAACAAGTGCGCATGCACGCTGTTTGACCCGTTCGGTACAAAACCGTTAATTATAATCTTACCATTGATTTATTTTACTTTTGACAGCTAATGTCCAAATTGCACGTCTGACTCGGTTTTAAGATTCAATTACGTGAAGTTTTAATCGATTTATCATATTGATGTTCATTTTTTACACAACGATTTGTATTATTAAAATAAACAGGCATTTAAATGACTATATTTTAGGTATTGGGATAAATATGAACTGTCATTTATAATATCAGTTTTTAAAAAAACGATGATAACAATGAAAATGTGCCTATCATTTATCAATAACACCCTCATGAGCCATAGACAATAATTTCCTTCGCCAACAAAGCAACGGCCATTTTGTGTCAATCGTAACGAAATAGTAGTAGTTACTTTAAATCATTGCACACAATTCTTTTTTTTTTCTCGTGCCTCTTTACTACTAAAGGTTGGCCGTTAGCAGACTGTAAGCCACTCTGTCCTTCACAAGACAGACAGAAACAAATCTTCAACGAAAGCAATTCCGGTCCACTCTCTTATGTTACGCAACCGCCATTTTTTCCGACGTCCAGCGCGCCTGTACCCTTCAATCTTGTCCATTATTATTATGAACTCAATTAACTCGGCTTAATAAATATCAGTGGTAACTAGCACGTCACTATTAAAAAAAAAGTGCTCATAATGCATTTGAATGATTATAAATGGACCTTTTCAAGATTGACCACTGCTTGATTAATAATTAATGGTAAAACATCTTAAATACGGGAAAAATAAAAATGTGCCTTTTGTTTTATGACATTTTGCCGAGAATGACAGTTTTATTTATTTTTCTTTTCATAACATTAAAAAAGGTGCCAACATACCCCCGGACGTTGAAAGCTGGTCTTTCAACCAAAATTATTAATAGGCACCGACAGAGGACAAATTTTAATAAAAACCCTTGACCTATTAATGTATCAGTAACACATGCTATTCCATCAACTCCTGGATGAACTGCTATTATTCCACACAGTCTCCATCGCATATGGTGTAGCTAGTCGTCCTTTAATATGATTAAGGAATTCAATTACAGACCATCCGATACATCAGGCGCTTATTTCACACGTTGCTGTAATTCTGCCCCATATGCTTTAATTCACCAAGAAGAAAATGACCTGGCATGTTATCTGCTGGATCTGATGACAAAGCGGACGAGAATCCAATATTTTCTTTAAATGGATTAGGACGCTGTTAAGCTGCTCATACGACGAATTACAACTTCTTAACACTCGGTAGAGATCATGTTTGATTGAATTTAACACCGACTTTTCCCAGGAGCAGTTGTACTCGGAAATAAAATTGAATTCATTTCCATCATAAGTCATACTTTCATCAAATGAATGTAGGTTAGTCCTTAAGAAAGATCATTGTACGCACCAAGAAATGAGGTACCGCTTAGCAAAAATATTAACCAGTTTGCCTCTTCGCGAGATAAATAGGTATAAAGCTAACAAAAAAATGTTGCTTGTTAAACCACCAACCAGCTCTAAAAAAGATTGCTTTAGTGATAAACCATATAAAAATAGCAATATATATACCTTTACTAGTCTACATCCACGACCTTGGCGATTTGCGCACATAATGGGACTAGCATAGTCGATACTTATGTTTTTAAAGACCACCTGGAAGAAAACGCTCCGGTGGCAAGTTTCCCTTTATAATAATTATTATAATAATTAATATTTATATTAATTATTTATAATAATTAGTTTACCGTTCCTCCGATGACACAGTACATATAAAAGCCTCCTTAATGGAAGGTAATAATAACTGACTCAACTTTTCATGCTCAAAATCAAAAGTAATATAGTAAAATCATGAGTGGACTGTATTAAATAGTTTTGTATTAGACATTATACATTATAAAAAATCCGAATTATCTAAACGTCCTCCAACGCGCATTATTTAATAATGAAATTTAAAAATACAAACAAATATAAAAATATATGGAGTTCAAATTCCGTAAAAAAATGACAGACATATCGTGAATTCGATAATTATTTAATACGTCATGGTGAGGTATAATATATGAATTATAACTTAATTAGGATTTTGTTTAGTCGGTATACGAACTCAAAACCGTACGTCGACGACGACGGTTAAATAATCGTGAAGTATGTTTCACAAAGTGTTCCTCACGCGAATTCTCTCCTGGCAAATAACTAGAGGAATAAGAACTAACCTTTCCAAGCCGCCTAAGGCGTGTTTGATTAGACCTAAATTTATACAAATCGCTATTAGAAGAGGAACTTATTTGAGTAAAATTACACTTTATGTCATTATGAAATAATGTAACATTGTTGTTACTGACAGGTCCAGAAACTATCCACCCTAACTTGGTTTCACTTAGAACTGGGTTTCCGTTTCCCAACCTTATAACTTGCGACCCCAACAAGTCCCAGAATAGATCAGCGCCTATTAAGATGTCCACATCAGAGGGCTTGTAAAAGATAGGGTCCGCTAAACAAATAGTAGACGGAATATTAAGTTTAGACCAATCGATTAAAGAACTTGGCACCTGATTAGTAATTAATGGTAAAACGAAACAGTTAAGTTCAGTAGAAAAAGAATTACTTAATGACGTCATATTAATACGACACGTTTTACCTACCTGTGATGTCACGTTATTTATGCCAAGAATCGATCTGTCAATCTGATTCGTTATTAAATTTAACCTTTTACATAATCGCTCAGTTATAAAACTTGATGTGCTCCCACTGTCGAGCACTGCGCGGACAACATGCGCGCGATTATTGCGATCATATAGCTTCACTAAAGCAGTTGACAATAATACGTCACGCTGAATAAGCTTACCACAAGGCGTGACATTAGCTGACAAGGCTATACTGCTTGCGCTACTAGCACCAGGTGCTGGAACCGTAGTTGAAGGACGTTCGGATACAGTTCCATGAAAATTATCGTTCCGAAAATTAACACTCTTGGCCTCTGATAAATGAATAAGAGTATTATGCCTCCGTTTACATAGTTTACAACCTGGTTTTTTACAATGATTAGCAAAATGACCGGCACGAAAACAATTACAACATATTTTATAATTCGGCAATAATTTAAAACGCTCGTAATTACTCAGTGAAAGAAACTGCGGGCAATTACCTAAATGATGGTCACCCTTGCACTTAGGGCAAATCTTAGTAACAAAGTCTGTACCAGAATTCATAGGACTTTGAGTAGCAACCATCGACTTTAATTTAGGAACCGCTTTGACAATATTATGAGTAGAATTATTACGTGACAGCTCTAAGGTTTCAATGAGATCAGCGCGATTACGTATAAATTGAATAAACAATTCAAATGTCAAAGAATTATTTTTATCAACGCGACCCTTAAACTCCTCCCACTCACGAAACGTTGTTTCATCTAACTTGCGAGTAACAATATAGATTAAAAGAGTGTCCCACTGCTTAACCGGTTCACCCAATGATTCTAACGCACGTAAATTTTTATTTAATTGATCAATTAATTGTTTCAAAACAGTTGAGGATTCCGTAGTAATATTTTCAATATTAAATAATGTTGACACATGGTTCTGTATTAATAACCTTTTATTGTCAAAGCGATCGCATAGTAACTTCCACGCTACTGAGTAATTACTTGCCGAAAACTCAATCGATGTTATTACCAAAGCAGCGGATCCTTCCAGGGATGCACGTAAGTAATGAAATTTATTTATCTCATCTATATCTCCATTTGAATGAATGAGGCTAGTAAAGGTATCATGAAACTCTAACCAATTTTCGTATGCCCCACTAAATTTGGGCAATTGTATGGTGGGAAGTTTAACAAGCTTATGATTGGCGCGAGTGCTTTTATTACTACTGACCGAGCCATTATCGTTATTAAATCTACATAAAATACTTTGAGCCTTAGCTAAGGCTTTGTAGTACCGTGACTCGAATTCTGAACGTTCAGCAAACTGAATCTCGACATCGTCAACAACGCATTCCAGACGTAACTGCACCTCATCATATTGGTGGTACAAAGATTCAATCTTACCCATACGCAGCTCCAATTCCTTTACATCAGATAAATCGAATGATTCCATATTTACCGCGTTCAGATAATTAATAAAAGCAGTTAATCGGCCTTTAAAACTTCCTCTCTTCTTAATTAGTTCTTTTTCCTCAGCCATTCTAGGTGACGAGTGCAATCCTCTGTTTATTTAATAATATCTCGTTTCCGGCTCGAAGATGACCAATGAATGATTATAAATGGACCTTTTCAAGATTGACCACTGCTTGATTAATAATTAATGGTAAAACATCTTAAATACGGGAAAAATAAAAATGTGCCTTTTGTTTTATGACATTTTGCCGAGAATGACAGTTTTATTTATTTTTCTTTTCATAACATTAAAAAAGGTGCCAACAGCATTGCATTTGTTTAATGTTGTTTTCAATGTAATAATTACTGAACTTCGTAAGAGTATATATGTCAAAAGTAAAATAAATGGTTGGAAATACTATACAGAATCTCTAACATTGCGAGATTTGTTGTTTGCTTATTAACAAATCTATTGGAACCAATACAATTACAGTTTATTTTAAATAACCGATTTACATGAAACCAAAATGTTGAACTCTTTTTTGGGAACCAGTTTCTAAGCTCTGCTTACAACACGAACATTACATTACTTAAAGGACTTCATGACATCAATGGGCGGATAAACACTGAAGCATTTCCAAGGATACCATATTGGAAGGAAATGATATGAACGAAAATGAAAATTAATGATAAAAACAATTACTGGAATGCTTAAATAAATCCAGTAAATCATAAATCTTGTTTGATTATGTCATGTAGTAGATAATTTTTTTCTCACAATTTTATTTTTATTTATGTTTTTCCACTGTCTATGTATTAGTGATAAGTGCGAACTTATTTTGATTTGTGAATTTGTAATAATTTAATATATTTAGGGTCAAGTTGTTTGTTTTCACAAAAACAAATAAAATAAAAATAGAAATATTGGAAATGAGCTATGATCATAACAACCATGAGATGGTGAAGCTACTGTAACAGACACTAAAAATGTTGGAATAGGAAATAGTCAAATGACAGTCTGTGTTGTTGTTAATACCGGAAGTGAGGTTCATGAGTGGTCAATAGCGAGGGTAGGGACTTTTTATGTAAGTGTAGATTGCCTCAAATAGTTAAACATGAGGTAATTAGAGAGATTCTGTTGAGATTCTATCGAGAGTCTGTCGATTATCGTCGTGCACGTAATTTCTAGTAAATGTGTATTTTTGAGTTGATTAATGAAGTCAAGGTGAAAGCGAATAGTGAATTAATACATGTTTAATAGTGAGAAGGTGAAGATGTCGACCCAAGACCTTCTGGTCTTGTTTTACTACATTAATTGGAAAACAGAATAAGCAATAGTACCTAAGATGAAGAAGGTTAGGGTAATTGTACTAAAAACAACTATTAATTTACTAACCTTTCACGTTCCAATGGGAAACTAATGAACGAAAAGCGAAATTTAAGTTGTGGTGAAAGCACTATCGACGTGATGAGCACTATGACCACTAGCCCCCTAGCAATACTTGATGATTATGGGTATTTAATGATATACAAAAATGATATTTATATGATTGTACAAAAATTTATCATTAAATATAAGATCCATGTTGATCCAAGTTGATGTATTTTTTATAATATATGGGACAAGCTGTGATAGCGTAGCAGTGAGACCGTGCGACTCTTTCGAGGCGTCAAGCATTCAAACCCCGGGCACCAATGATATTTTAAGTTAAGATTTTTGTGTCTTATTGATAATTTCAATTTATCACACGCTTTTCTGAAAAGGAAAACATCGTGAGGAAACCTGAATATTTCAAGAGAATTTTAGGTATACGTGTAACCTACCAATCCGCAATAAAGCAGCGTAGTAGGTCTTAGCTTCAATCCTTTCGAAAACGGAGATAGTAGGCCTATGCCCAGCTGTGGGATAATAAAGTGCTGTTACTTTAATTTTTTTATTGGACAATTATCCACACGGCTGTCCATCCTCAAAGTTAATACTTGTGATATGAGTGACAGATACCACAAGTAAATATACGCATAAATTTTAAATACATAAATACACACAAACTCAAGGAACCAAAAAATTATATATAGTAAATGTTGGCCCACGGCGGGCATCCAAATCACGACCCCACGAAGCTGAAGGCAAGGACATTGCCAGCTGCGCCAACGGGCCAGTCAACTTTAAGAACTTAAACAAACCTAAAACTATGATAGTAATATTTTGAAGATTTATAACTAAGAATTAAGATGACTCACTTCTCTGAATCGAGCTCCAATGTTTGGGCGATCGTGGCCATGGCATCAGCTGCCGCGTACATCCAGCAACGAAGATCCACATGCCGCTCAATATCTGATGGGTGCGAAGCTCTGGAAATAATGGATGATCTTTTATAAGAGCTAAAAAGACCTCCGGCACATGTATCGCTCGTAGCTTGATATAAAAGAGATGACCGCCCACAATTACCTCAGTCCCCGTTCTCGTCTATATCCGCATACTTGTACCCCGCACGCGAGGACTAAGTTAAACGGTTGGCCTATAGTTGGTAATTATTTATTATAGTAGCCGTCCATGGTCGCGTTGCTGTTGCTTAGTCTATTTTCGAAGCCCTTCGAAACAAAACTGTCATTTACGGTCCAAAAACTGCTCTGATCGCCACCGATCGGTGTCCAAATGTTTCATTAAAATAAGACCATCCGTTTCAGAGTGTATGAGAAACATACATATATACTTTCTTTTTTATATATGTACTAGCTTCGTCTTTTCTATCACAATCGGTTTTACTGAAGAATATACTATCAAGACAAACCTTTCTCAAGAATTGCACTACTTTTTAAATAAAAGCAGCACAAAAATCCATCAGTAGATTTTGAGAAAATCAATCACATGCAGCAGACAGCTTTTGGAAACTTTATTTTATAACCTAACGGGCTTACAAATAAAATCACGCTTATGCGAGAGTTATTCTAGGAATAGTTATGCTTAGAATATCCTAAGTTTAAGGAGACAAATATATTCTTACAAATAAACTCGGTATAAGCTCGTCATAACTATTCCTCCGTTATGCCATGCATGCATAAGAAAAAGTAAAATTTTGTTTATGGCTGCCGTGTTTTTTGTCATTTTGACATAGCTTTGACATTTCTATTTGTAATTTAGAGGGCGGGAACGACTGTGAATTGTGATTTGTGATAGTGATTAGACTGTTTATTATTATTTCTGTGATTCTCTTGATTAAAGAAACAGATTTATTTTGTTAATATGGCAAACAGCTATGATGGCAAATAATCGAGAACGCTCTATCAACTGGGAACGAAACCACCATCCCCTTCATCAGAAACTGTAGAACTAATGGAGTTGTACCTCGAGAATTTGTGGTAGATACTAACAAGTTCGATTGTGATGGTATTCAGGTATATAACTTATAATAATATTAAATAATATACTTACTCTGCTGGCTTAGCAGACAGAGTGTAGATTACAATTAATAGTGTACATACAGTAAATATATTGGTACTAATTGGTAAAAATTATTTGCATATTTTTTATAGGAGGAAATTAAACCACCAAAACGATCTGTAAATAAAAAGTTAACCTATTTATTCTTTTTCAACAACTTGTCACATTGATGGTGATAATGTTTTTTTTATTATTGACCTACTTGAAGAAGGTTGTATTTAAAACATATTGTAACAATTTAGTATCAAAAAAATCAACAAGTTCTTGTTTTGTTACAGCTAAAAAAGGAAAAACAAAGTTTTAATTTTGCAGTCTCTTCACATACAGATATGCATAACTTCAGAGTCGTAGAAAATGAGAGACTGCCAAAGGAGCGTAAACTCAGGACGAAGAATGCCACTGAGCTACATAATCAAGTGATGGAAAATTAAACCTTTAAAAACAAATTCTTCTTAAGACTTTGGAATCATTAAAAAAATAATAAAGAATTTAATAAAATGTTTTTATTGAATAAATAACAGTTTTATTAATCTTAGAAATTTTCTTCTACAAATGCGGCTCTCACTGCAGCTCCATGCAATGTATTTTGTTGTAAAGGTGCCATGGTTGGTTGAGGCAGGGAATGCACATTGTCAGTTTCATTAGTTAAAGGCTCTTCATTCAACTCAATGGCTATAGCATAATAGGCAGTGTTACATAATATATTATGTAACACTGCCAATGCAAAATGCAATATACATTTTGGTGTTCTCTAGAGATGTTCTGAATCCTGTTAGTAAACACATAAATCTATTTATCCAAACATCTTTCTATAGTGTTACAAGTTCTAATGTGGGAATAGTTGAATAACTTTTGTTTCTGTGTCCTTGGATTTAGTAGTGGGGCAAACATGTATGGAGTACATGCATAGCCTGAGTCTCCTAGTAATCTACCATGGAACTGCCCTTTTTCAAAACATTGTTTTATATCTGCTGCTTCATCTTGTATCTGTAAAGAAAGCAAAAAAAAATATATCTATTTACCTACCTAAAAAAAGGTAACAGTAAACTGTGCTATAACAGTAAGATATTAATGATAGTAGATACATATTAAAAAGCTACTTACCTGGTTGCGACCCCAGTGCTATTAATATCAGGAGAGTAGAAGGTAATCCTGCACCACACTTATCCATACTTGAAGATTACTAAATAATTGGTCCAGAAACATAACACTGCTATTAGAAAATCTATATTTAATACAAAATTCTTCTTCACCATACAAATCAAAGTGATTTTCTTTGTTTTTGAATGTTTAACTTTCCCTTCTGTCTGTATTTGATTAACAATATTATTTACTTGCTATACTTCGTATATTGCTATTAATGACATCGTTAATAATAAAATAACTAAAAAATTAACTTATTGTGCTTGCTAAAAATAAACACAAGTCAATGATTTTTGAGGTTATTCCTTAGTTAAACTAGGGCAAGGGTAAGTATAACGTGGGAATAGTGCTAGTATGAAAAGATATTCCGACGTTATGCTAGGTATAACTTATTCCGAATTTATTTGTTGAAATCTTGCTTATTCTCCTTTTATTCTCAGTATAACATTTTATACTGTGTTTATTTGTAAGGCCGTAAGGGTTTAGATATTTCTTAAAAATACCTAGGATAGTCGTCAAGTCCAGAAGTCAAAGTTTTAGGGTTTAACTGAACTCCATCATTCTCCCTCCCTCGCCATCTGTATGATGTTGGTTCTTCGCCTTTTTGTGTTGTCTGGAACCACTGGTACCAAGCCTGTAATGACCAATTTTGCTATAAATTCCTTGATGTTTTCTGTTTTGATTGTCAAAAGTAAAAGTAACGGCCACTGTAGCTGTAGCTGGGCATAAACCCCATCACTCCTTTCTTTTCGGAGAAAGATATGAGCTTAGACCCACCATGCTAGTGTTACACATATCCCAGGAATTCTCCACAGATATACAGGTTTCCTAACGATGTTTTTTTTTCACTACCGAACGTGGGATATATTGCAAATATAAATAAGGTACATAAATTTTAACACAATAACTTAATGGTGCCTGTCCGTAGTTTGAACCCATAAGCCTCTAGAGCAGTCTCCAACCTTTTTTGTACCCCACCTTAGCCTATCTACAATTTTTATATCCCCTTATTTAACATACTTACATAACTGTTAAAAAATTGTCTTATTTATTAAAGTGACTTAAACTATAGGTTTCAGGAAGACGAACTTGCTTTTTTCGTTAAATTAGGCATAAAATCATTACATTAGCCCGGAGCGAAAGGATTAAACTCGTGTCGAGCCCATTTTTGAATTGCCCCCTCTCCCTCCTAATACTCAAATTGTTCCTTTGTGGGGCGTGGGGCGCACGATAAGAAACTCTTAAAAACGAGCAGATGTTTCCAGTTCAAGCTTGTTGCACGTGTTCAGAGGTAAAATAAAGGGTGGGGATGAACCAAGTACTATATAACAATGCTTGTTTGGATAATGCTTCGCTTTGCGATTTTGTCGTGGATTCTATCTCCTGATGATGCTTCGGTTGCGGGGCGAAACGATTGTTGAGTTTGTGATAGTGAACGTGTGTAGAGCTTGTGTATTGTGGTGGAAGTGGTGGAGGTTTGTGCATGTGTTTTTACGAATCCTGCACGTATCGGGTATGAAAATACGGATAGTCTACTATACATTTAACACTATATATATTTTCTATTTACTGTATCGCGGATTATAGCAAAATAATTTTATTATTACTTGTATATAAGAAACTCTGTTCTAGAGAGAGGCAATCGGTCCACATTTTCTGCTAGCACAGCTTATAAACAAGATTTGCATAAAAAATTTAAAGTGAATTGGAATATCTTACTTCAGAGTACTAGAACAATTTCGTACCAGGCGTGAATATGTTGATAAATAAACTTACGTCTTTTTATATATTATGGGATTGCCTAATTTATATGTTGAATATTTCAGTAACGTCGATAAGTCTTTTATATCGCACATACAAACTTGTTAATATTTAAATAACTCTCTTAAACGTATACTAAACGTAAACCTGTTTATTGGTGCTGAAAAGTATGCGTTTTGAACTTGTTAAGTTATTCACGCCTGGTACGGAGTTGTTCTAGAAAAAATTGTCACCTGCAATCTAGGGAACATTCTATCCAGAGTTTTCCTGTGTAATGTGTCCTCTAGGAACATCTCTGGGTGGGCTTTGACGAGACGCGCGATCGTAATTAGCAATATGGGAGGATTAGCCGCAGCGTTGCTCTGCACGACAAAATCTTTTGGAACCCTCGCTAATGCCTCCGCTCCTGGTAATGCAAGCACCAAAAAATCATCATCCACCTGCCCTTATCTCACTCTTAAGTGGGGTCGGTGCAACATGTTACTAACATGTTGTCACATGATTTGGATACGTATTTTACGACCGGCCGCCTGCCTGACGTCAACTTACCTCAGTCGTATTTTACGACCCCTCGGTAAGAAAGAGAGTGGTCTATTCTACTCAACTGGATGCCATACGGTGGGTCAACTTACCTTAGTCGCCTTTTACAAGTGGTCTATTTTACTCAGCCGGATACCACACGATATGCAAGCACCCACAAATACTTTTAAAAATATTCTATTTCTGACTGTCTAAAAGCCAGCCACACTATGATTACCATTAGATAGAGTGATTATATTATATATTATATAGAATATACATATATTACAATTAAGACAAAGCAAATGAAGATGATCTGTCTCTTTTTTATATGTGATTAGACAAAGATAAGTACAAGTTCTATGCCACTAGTTGATATCTCCACATGTCGCACGCTTAGTATTAAAAACAACTAATTCAAAATTAGGCTTAATTCGATTAGATACATTGTAATAATAATTACAAAGACATCACGCTACGAACTATTAAAAAAACTAGTATTTTCTGGCTCTTTTAAGTTACTTCTTTAAAACTTGTGAGTTTTGTGATAAATACAAATATTATTACACTCATAATTATTATTATTCACATATTATTTTATATATATATTACCTTCGTATAGCTTTTATATCATTTAAATTGTACACTGTTATTTATTAATTATTTTATATAATATATGTATATATACACTGATGCCATACTTTGCAATCACGGGGTACTGCTGAAAATTGCCTAGGTAGGACATACAGCTGTATCCTTTTCGTTATGGTGTTACAGACAGGTATGTCACATTAGTTTAAGTATCTGTTTGTAACACCATATCTGAATAAATGATGATTATTATTATTATTCAATATATATAAATAAAGATATATATAGGAATAGGACTGACCCAATATCTGCTCCCGTGGAATCCAACCTTCCACGTTAATAAGGTCGAGCCAGTGAGCTGCAATATCTAACTGAATTTCTGGTGACCAACGACCGATTAGAAGACCGTGGAATCCTTCGTCCCAGAGAAAACCTCGGGGGAAGAACGATCTGCATACAGAAATATTTCGTTTATTGTAAGACCATCTGCAGAGATTGCTTCGATTGCTTGCAAAAATGTGAAATGTATACAGAAATAAAAATATATATAGTATAGTTATTTATATAGTATTTATGTATAGTTTATATATGTGTCTATAAAGATATATGTGACACTGAAAATCAGGGTGTCAGTAGATATCATACTAACCTGAATGTCATACCTATTTGGGATATTGCACCACTGACAGGTACTTTACAAGAGTGGGGCATATGGGGTATATGCCATAACTAGTTGGTAGTATTTATTTATAATTAGTTGATAATAATAGTTAGTTAGTTAGTTATTAGTTAAGCCATTGTTATTATAGATATTGAGTGTGTTAGCCAGCCAGCGGTGAGAACGTGCGACTTTTTTTCTTTCAAAGGGGAGCATGAGTTCAAACCCGGGCAGGCACCAATGAGTTTTTCTATTGAAACTCATGTGTCTAATCGATAATTGCAATTTATCACACGCTTTTCGGTGAAGGAAAACATCGCGAGGAAACCTGCATAACCCTAGAGAATTCTGGAGATATGTGTAACCTACCAATCCACATTGGAGCAGCGTGGTAGGTCATAGCTCCAACCCTAGTCTCCAGAAGTGGAGAGAGGAGGCCTATTCCCAGCAGTGGGTTTGTAACAGGCTGCTACTTTACTTTTTACTTTTTTTATGAGTCAGTCTGTGCAAGTATACCTCTTTAGTTAAACTTCACCTGCTCGGTACAGCTGTGTATAAAGGTGCTCGCCAATAGGGTACTGGTTCCTTAGTATACTGCGATTGCACCCGACTTGCGCCGTAAAAGTAACCAATACCACCAATCATATTCGACATAGCCGCTTTGGCCACGTATATATCCTCGTCAGAGTATCTGTAAAAACACATATTAATATCAAACTAGATGGCCCGATAGACGTTGTCCTGACTAATCTTTTTAAGTACGAAACAAATTTGTTTAATTTTCCAATGTTTCGCTAAGCTTATATTTTTTTTTCTTCCATAAAAACTGTATTGTGGTAGCGGTGGTGGGGGTTTCTGGGCATGTGTTTTTAGAATCCTGCATATATGAGGTATGAATAGTCTACTCTACATTTAGTATTATATATATTTTCTACTTATTTTATCGCGGATTCTAGCCGAGTGGTATCCGGCTGAGTAGAATAGACCACCCTCATTTCTTACCGAGGTGTCGTAAAAGGCGACTAAGGTAAGTAGACGTCAGGCAGGCAGCCGGTCGTAAAATACCTAGCTAAATCCTGTGTCAATGTGTTTGTAACATGTCATGCCGACCCCACTTAGACTGAGATAAGGGCAGGACGATGTTGATTTAAGGAAAGAACTGATACATTAAAGCTATGTACAATGTAGCATTCGTATTCCGTACCGTGGTGGCTGAGAGGAAATATACGTTACCGGAATGGTAAAAAGGCTTTAGTGGCTGAGAGTAGACAGACATACGACCGCAAAGGGTTAAAAATATTACGTTATTTTCGAGACTGTTTTATTCTGTTGAGTATGAATTTTTATCAAAATAAATGCGGTCTTTAGCTTAGCCATCTTATATAGGACTAAGACTGCAAGAGGTGCCTGTCTGTATGTCATTGATTTTCTCAAAATCTACTGAATGAACGAGCTGTGATAGCCTAGCGGTGAGACCGTGCGACTCTCTAGAGAAGACATAGGTTCAAACCCCGGGCAGGCACCAAAGAGTTTTTCTATTAAAAACTTATGTGTCTAATTGATAATTGCTATTTATCACACGCTTTTCGGTGAAGGAAAACATCGTGAGGAAACCTGCATATCTCTAGAGAATTCTAGGGATATGTGTAACCTACCAATCCGCATTGGAGCAGCGTGGTAGGTCTTAGCTCCAATCCTTCTCTCCAATAACGGAGAGAGGAGGCCTTAGCCCAGCAGTGGGCATAGTAACAGGCTGTTACTTTACTTTACTTTACTTTACTGAATGAACAGGTTTAACTAAAAGAAAGAAGTGCAATTCTTGAGGAAAGTTAGGTTAGCAGGTGGTGGAGAAACATATAAGCTACTTTTTATCCAACAACTCCCGCAAGATAGACATTTACGCTAGAAAAACTATGTGACGTGCTGATTTCAGTCGGGAGAAGTCGTTCAATCGTCGTTTTGTCACCTTGTTGAAATAAAATCTCCAAATAAAACAGAAACTACAACAGAACTACTTTGCTATAATCCGCGCGGGTTAAGCGAATGCATGCAAAGCTAATGTGTACGAACCAAGCAAAATTTACACACACCTGACACATGCAGGACATGTCATCACATGCATCCCAAGACGCCTCCACGAGCAGCAATGTACACAAGCAATACACACAACTACCACTAAAATCTCGACGATCGTTTCGCCCCGAAAAGCATTAAGCATCATCAAGGGGATAGGCCGTAATGCCAATGCTTTAAAATGCGTAATGATATAAATCATTTGATATTCAAATGCATAATACACTTTTTGCGTAAATGGCTTTGGCACCCGACTAAATGCAGGACTTACCCCTTCTCTTTCAACTTGAACTGCTCCTCAAATCTCTCATCAAAAGTTCTCGTGTAGTTCTCTAGGGAATCCGTATACTCTTCTCCCTTTAAAGGGGGCATGGGAAGATCCTGAGTTGTGTACACGACGTCAAGGACAAAAGGTGTCTCCACCAGCAGCTGGATTGGGACAAAGTTTACTTCTTTCTCCTATAAATAATTAATTATTTATTACACACACGCAAATACTGTGATAGCCGAACAGTAACACCATGTGACTTTTTAAAAAAGGGGTCAAGGAGAAAAATCGCGGGCAGGCACTAATGACTTCTTATAAAACTTATGTGCCTAATATATATTTGTAATTTACGCACGCTATAAATATTTGGGACAATTACACATATTGTCCGTCGCCAAAGTAAGTAATTTAATAAATGTGTTGTTTAATAAATGATACAACAACTCGTAAATATTTTTAAGCACATCCATACATCCAGACTCGAGGTACTGACAAATCGTTGATAGAAAATGTTGGCCCTCGGTGGGAATCGAACCCGCGACCCATGGAGCTGAATGCCTTCAGCTGGCTACTGCCATTGCGCCAACAGGCAAGTCAATTCAGTAAAGAAAACATCGTGAGGAAACCTGCTACGACTCCAAAAAGGAGAAAGGAGTGCTATGCCCAGCTATGGGATAGTAACAGGCGCCAACTATAAAAACACGAGAGATACATAAACAGACACACACGCGCTCACTCACTCTCTCTCTCTCTCTCTCTCACACACACACACACACACACACACACACACACATCCACTCACTCTCTCTGTCTCTCTCACACACACACAGCCACACACGCAGGCACGCACATTCTCACGTACCAAAAACACGCTCGCATTTTTTTATTCTTTTATACTTATATTTTTTATTCTTTTATACGGTTCTATTATAACGGTAGCGTTTAACGGTAGATCTGACGGTCCTTTTAGTTCAGCTTACTATGTGACCTAGTTAGGACTCCAGTAATTTCCTTTTAAATAATTATATAACACTATAATATATACACTATATTGCTACTGATTATGATTAATATTATATACTTGAAAGGTGACCTGTAAATTGTGTGTTAAAATTTTAATAAATAAATAAATACTTGTATTTTCTAGGGATATAATTCCCAGTATTTTTATGTTATGAATACAATAGTTTTACAATACACATAGGAAACTCAAAGGTCTGTTCGGACTTAATTGTCTGCGCTGAACCCTCGGTCGCTTGCTAAAAAAATGTTCTTTATTGTTCTGAAAATATTAATATTATTTTACGTGAATTTACAAGTACCTCATCTTTCAGTACCCCGTCGGGCCCTAAAACAGCAAAGCGGCCAAATTGGGGATGCTTATCCACCTTTAGGAGGGAATAGAACTTCTCCTTGAGCAAATGGAGCCCTTCGGCATGCGCTTCTGAATATGACGTATGAAGGAGTCTACCTGTAAAAATATACAACCATGCTGAAAATCTCTTCCTTAAATCCTTACTACTACATCTATACTAATATTGGTATCCGGCTGAGTAGAATAGACCACCCTCATTTCTTACCGAGGTGTCGTAAAAGGCGACTAATATAAGTTGACGGCGACGGCAGGCGGCCGGTCGTAAAATACGTAGCCAAATCATGTGACATGTTTGTGACATGTTGTGCCGACCTCAATTAGAATGGGATAAGGGCAGGAGGATGATGATGACTAATATTATAAAAGTCTGTTTATCTGTCTGTAACGTTTTCAGGGGTAGTTCTAATGTTAATTTATTTAATTGGTTACAAAATGTAAGTTACAGATACAATTTTCTTATACTATTTATATAATTAATAATCAAAGAATTATTAGGAAAAGAGTTTGTCTACACTTGTGCTAGAGAATACCTGTTACAAGTGTGAACACCTTCCTAAACATCACAAGTTACATTTCTGATAAGGAGTTATTAATTACAGTTAGAAGTTTACAAATGAGACAAGTTTACAAAAGAGCTGTGATAGCCCAGCGGTGAGACCGTGCGACTCTTTCGACGGGAATACGAGTTCAAACCCGGGCAGGCACCAATGAGTTTTTCTATTAAAACCCATGTGTCTAATTGATAATTGCAATTTATCACACGCTTTTCGGTGAAGGAAAACATCGTGAGGAAACCTGCATATCTCTAGAGAATTCTAGGGATATGTGTAACCTACCAATCCGCATTGGAGCAGCGTGGTAGGTCTTAGCTCCAATCCTTCTCTCCAAAAACGGAGAGAGGAGGCCTTAGCCCAGCAGTGGGCATAACAACGGGCTGTTACTTTTTTTTTAAAATGAGACAAAAAATAATAAACAAAACAAGCAGACAAAATTTATCGCAATCGCATACATGCATGTTAATTAAGTGAATGTGTTAGTAAGTGTGTATGTTTGTGTGAGTGTATTGACAAAAGTTGGAACATTTGAGGCTTTCCCCTGTATAACATATCGGATAAAAAAATTCCCGTTTTCCCTTCAAGAACAAGTAATAAAACAGTACAAAATTAAGGGTATTTTAACATCTATATTGGCAAACAAACACAAAAACTCGTAGTTTTTATCTGTAGGTATAACCTATCTAGAAGCAGCTATATTTTACTAATATACAAACAAACACGATATACTTAAGTGCCTTCATTTATAGTTTTCGTGGAAAAAAGTACCAGGGTAACATAATCAATAAAGAGTTCTCACCAGCATGCGGCACAAGGTGCACCCGGAAATTGCCTAGTGAGGGTGTGTGTCCCAATATTGATCCCAGCTCGTGCCACAGGCGGGAATGACTGCCTGAGCCCATGGATTCGTCCAACGCGCCATACCATATCAGAACGAAAGGTGTATTCAGTTTGCTCTGTTAAACAGAGAATGGCGTTTTAGGGTTCAGAATGCCAAATAGTAAAAGTAAAATAATAAAAATGTGTTAGGTTATTTAAAATTATTGTCACATGAAAAGCTTCAATACATATTTATAATATTTTAAAATAACTACTACTGCTTCTATTTTAATATTGGGTATATCCAGACTGAGAAATGGTAGGAAAGTGGAGAAAGGTATAAAAACAAATGCTGACAAAAAACGGGGCATTCGAGAAGTTGTTTGTTTGTTTGTTCATCCGACTTTTTATCATCGATTTGCTAAAGAAAAAGTATTGGAGGGTATTAAAAGAAAGAGTGGTAATAAAAGTGGTAAAGGAGTATCGTATTTTACATACTACCGAGAGATGGAGTCCTACAAATGAACATTTTGGCCATTTAATTTCTGCAAAATAAATTCTTCATTTGTTACTCAGATTTGTTCTTTGATCAGTGTGTCACAATGTTTGTCAAGCTTAATATCAACTCCGTGGGAATAAGAGGATAAAAGTACCCTACATGTTGCTCCACATCCACCTCTAACTTCCAGTGAAAGTCTCATCAAAATCGGTTTAGCCGCTCCGGAGAATGTACTATTAACCTAAACCTTCCTCAATAATTTCAGTATCTTTCCATTAAGTAGATTTTGAGAAAATAGATAACAAAAGACAGACTTTGGGGACTTTGTTTTTATAATATGTAGTTAATAATCTAGACCAGTGATTCCCAAAGTGGTCTATATCAACCCCTAGAGGTCTATGTCAGTGAAAAAAAAATTGGGGGTCCATGAAATGAAAATGGGGGTCCACGATAGTAGATCTCAACACATACACTGATAGTACCTATTTACTTAGATCATACTATCTTATAATATCAACACATACATTATTTATAAAAGTGCCTATGAAGTATAAAAAAATATTATATATGTTTATAAAATTGTGTAACTCGTAGGATGTTGGTATTCGCTTTGTGGTCGCAATAAATTTTGAACTTGTAATTTTATTTTGAGTAGTTTTAATTTAAATTCAATTAATAAATGTATAAATTAACACGTGTTTTTAATTAAAGTTTTTAACACTAAACTTCAATACAGTTAGAAATTTAGAGGAAATCAATATCAGATAAGTAGGGGGTCTACCCAACACGGAAAACATGGCAAGGGGTCTACAACACAAAAAGTTTGGGGAACTCTGATCTAGACCATTAGTTATCCTATGAAGTTAATAAATACTGAGAAGAAAAGAAAGAAATTGGCAAACTTTCAAATTTTTCAAACTGTGTAAGCCTTTGAATGTAGTTTCTTTGTGAGAGGTGTTACATGTATGCTCCATTGAAGTTTTTAATCCAATGCGACTCTTAAAAACAGTACTTTTTCCTTGAATGAAAGTTAACCATTCTTTAAATAATACTTTTAATATATCGCAATCTTAGTATTAAAGTGAACTATTTTTTAAAAGTTGTTATGTGGCTAATTGTTATAATGCATAGTGCACCTACAAAACTAGTGAGTGTAAGAGATCCTTCTTGGAAGAACAACAAAACACTACTTTTTAAATAGTTTGTAACATAATGTCATAGATGCCATTGATATCAGGATTTCAATGTATCTAATTCAATTAAGACTAATTTTGAATTTGGTCACTTTAATACAAACGTGTGATACATCTCTAAACATCTCTGTTACAAATAATTCAACTAATGTTTACATACAGTTTTAGTAACATTAATGCGTGCTGTCCAATGACCTCCATGCTGCCCACCAGGGATCTTCATGAATGAGGTCTGTATTTTATGTGGGGGGTCAGATATTAGCTGCTCCCCAAAGTTTACTCCATCATGTCGGAGCCAGCCATATGTTGGCAGCTTGTCATTTTGCTCACACCAATGTCTAAAAAGAAAATCTACCTATATTGGGAAACAAAACAGAATGGGATGGATATTTATTCAATATATGCTCAGTTAATAAGTAAACAATGTGTGAGAAAAGAATACCCCCCATATTTCTTGTGAACAATTTTAAATAACTTAATTCTCAATTCATATACCTGATTCCTTTGTGTGCTGATGCTGACATTTCATACCACATCAGACCAAAAACTGGTGATCGGGGCTCCCGGCTCTTTAGGCCAAAGTACACTCCAGGCCTATATGTGCCCCAGTATCTGTCTGGTACTGTCAAACCTGAATTTGTGACTGCCTATAAAATGAAGTTACATATAATGCAAAAAACAAAAAAGAAACTCGCTATATCTGTACATGTATCTTTCAATTATACTCTACTGTTAAAGAAAACTAATACATATTAAAAATTATATGTTTTCTCTATTTTAAATAAAAATTAATATATTGTGCATACCAAAAAGTCTAAAAACAGCCTAAACATAAACTTTGGGCTACGGTATTGCAAGTTGCAATTTAGTTATTGACCAGACCAACACATCTAAAATCTGAATGACTGGAAAATTTTGATAAAAATAACAGGACTGCTACTGTTCATTATGTCAAAACAGGATTAACCATAATCAGAAACATATTAATGCTTGGAATGAAGAAAATCAATTCTTCACTAGCTAAGTGATAAAGACTTAGATATAATACTAGGTATATAAAAACCATAAAAAGCTTGATGAAAATCAAGCTCTATTATGCTTATATCTATCAAGCCCTCATAGGGAGTCTTGAAACTTGTGATCTCTTGTGATATATCTATCTGTTTATAAGACAAAAATAATCAGTCTATTATGTGGGCAGTTTGCTAGTAGATGATTAATAGTTTTGAATAATGTTAGTATGTAAACATTTCTAGTAATTAGTTAATCATAATAAATCAAATAGCTTTGATTTAGTATACATATGTAATAAGAATAAAATTTATGCTAGAGGAGTTTACTTGTAAGTGAATTGTTACACCTAACTTTTGTATTTAGCAAGTAAGAATTTATATTATTAGTGCAAGCAATTTGTAAGTAAACCTAAATATATAAAATTAAATTAAAAAATATATATATTAACAAATCTGAAGTGGCGGTAATACGTGACTAGTGTGTATTTAATTCTAAACTGCTTTCACTGACAAAGTTTACTGCATACCATTTCCTTTTCGTATTTCCTTAGCAGTGTCACGGTAGATATGATAAAATAATACGATACGAGACACTATAATTAAAGCACGAATTAATATCGGCGGCGAACAAAACTAACTTGATATTACCTTTTCATCGTCTAATGGAGTGTTCACCCTCGTCTCCAGATATCCTAAAGTACCTACATATACAGCTATTATAAAGCACACAACCCCAACACAGGTCTTCCATATAGATAATATGTGAAAAGTTCGGCTTGCAAAAGAAGATTCACTGGCACCAGAGCTACTGCTTGACTCGTTATTCCCATGTTTGTGCTGCACGTTAGGTTTTCTTTGCCTTACCATATTGGGCGACCATTAATCAATCGCAAACTCTATGAATCTAATGTTTTATTGCTAAAACTTTTATTGAAATTAATACCGCTGATTAAACAACGAAAACGTCAATAACGTTAGCCGCCGTCGACTTCAGACTTCACCATAGTGGCATAGACTACTAACTAAAATAGACTTCACCATGACTTCACTATGACAAATGACAAGACGTAGTGAATAGTGATGCGCTTTTCTGTATCAGTTACCTATATATCGACAAATCTTAAGAACATTGATCGTATATAAATGGAATGGGGGGGAAATTTTTGCACTATGAGCACAAATAAAATTCAAGAAATGTGATAAAATGGCAGGAGTTGATGTTGATGTCTATACTAATCTATATTAATATTATAAAGAGGAAAGATTTGTATGTTTGTGTGTATGATTGTAACGTTTTCACGCAAAAACTACTGGACTGATTTCACCATTATTCTTTTACCACAACATAGGCTATATTACATTTTTTTTAAAAATATGGATCCCTAGCACAATTGTAATAAGGTGTGAAAATCTTTTATTGCGTGCGCTGCGGAAACTATTGATGATAGAACAAAAAAATGTTCTACAGTATTATAGAACGTATCAATATCCACAAAAAAGTCCGTGATACTATATGTCTAACTATTATAGTTTTGCCAATATAACTACTTTTTTACATTGTAAAAGTTAATTAAAGTGCCGACAATAATCAAACCATTTTATTCATATCTTTATATTAATCCTTATCTCAGTAAATTATATTTTATTAAAAACTGTTTCAATACCTGTAAAATATTTTTTAAATTATTTAAATCGGACATCCTATCAAAAGATGTAACGAATTTAAAATGACCCGGAAAATGTCATAACCAATTCATTATAACGACCATTATAACAGTGCCTGCAACTGATGAGTTATTATAAGTTATATTCAAAGGATACCAATGGATATAGCTCTTAAAAGAATTCAATTTCCAGTTAACACTTTATTTGCCTTAACTATTAATAAGACTCAGAACCAAACTTCTAATTTACAAAAATAAATCTATAGTCCGAATCAGTAGACTTTCCATTATAGGCGTAGCGAGGTATGTAATGTAATGTAAAAATAAATAAATATTAAGTAAAATTACTTAATTAAAATTAAAGGTATATAGTAATGACAAAAAAGTAATAATATTTAATATTGATAAATATCTACATCTACTAAAACAATATAGTTTAGGATTTTTGCCCAGGTATGTACGCGGTTTTGAAACCGCGGAGCATTGCTAGTAATAAAATAACAAAACAATAAACTTTACAGAAAATTATACACGAAGAGTAACTAATTATTTATAAAGCATAATAATTTTTCTCGCTTCAATTATGAAGCATCATAATTTTTGCAGATTTTAAAAAATATTATAATATAGCAATATTAGGGGGTGAAAAACAATTGCACCTAGACTATCATACAAGAACTATACTGAGTTTTATTAAACCAGTTAATTTCTTGATTTTAATTTTAATTTATTTCAATAAGTACATATGCAAGGTAACAAATTCAAACTAAATACAAAAATTTTAAACTTATTCAATCACTTTTGCAATCCAATCCACGGACAAGCTTACAGGCGTAATTATTCCCGCTTTTGTAAATAATTTATATATCGGATCCATTGCAGTTTTAGAATGACAGTTTCTTAAGTCTGTTGCTGTATTAATTCCCACTATACCTGAAGGGTGTACGACTGGTCCCCCCGAATCACCCGGGCATAAAGCCGACCATTGTCCACATGGTCCAACTAAGCAAAACGTTGGCTTGAATTTACTCCTCTCGTCACATCGTACCATAATTGCTTCTAAAACTTGTAGTGGCTTTTTAACTTTAAGAGCATCATCAAAATTATCATTAGGTCCTTCCGTGAGACCATAACCCAGAGATAAAACTTTTTGACCGTACAAAGTTGAATAATCAACAGAGCTTATCTTTGCGAATGTCGCCATCAGGATTTGTTGTGTTTTTAGGAGACCAATATCATTCTGGCCTATGAATAAATTTACGGCATAGCTTGAATGCGAAACAAAAGATAAGACGTCGCTCACGTCTTTTAAGGAAAATGAATTATATCGTACCACTATTTTGAGTTTTGGGTCCTGGTTTAGTGATATCAGCGCTGATTCTATACAATGACCTGCGGTTATACTCCAGGTAGGCTTAAGAAGAGAACACGTACAAAAGTCTGTGAATTCTTCTATGTTATCATGAAGTCCTTGGGTTGCTAGCGACATTACATAGGGAAATTCGCCTATACTAGCATTACGTCCCCCCATAATTCGTAGTGCTTGTTTTTTAACGTTTAGTCGACTTGAAAGGATCACTTGAAATTCTAAAAATATGATATAATAAAAAATACTACGACAGTATATATGTAATGTATAAAGCATTTTACATATTCAAATACAACGCTTTTAAAAAAAAATTCTAATAGTATGATCAATAAAAGATATTCAGTGATATTTTGCTTTCTTCATGTGGACAAAAACTAACTGTGATAACACCGCGTTTCGAAAAGCAAGCAATATTTATCGTTAAATTGAAATTTTACGATGTAGGTGTAATAAATAATAGGTCTATGAAAAATATTTTAGTATAGTGTTATAAATTTACTATACGGCGCAAATCTATACTTATTATAAAACAAAGTCCTAAAAAGCTGTCTGTCTGTATGTAATCGATTTTCTCGAAATCTACTGAACGGATCTTTGTACGGTTTTCACCTTAAGATCGTGCAATACTTCCGGATGGTTTAGGTACATAGTACATATCGGTATTATGTAAATTGTATTGAAGAGATCGTGCATTTGTTAAAAAACTTGCTTGCTGGGAGCTTTAGTCGCGTGCGCTGAGTAAACCAGTAGAGATACGCTAAAGTGATGTACTAGAGAATTGTAGATCTATAAAACTGCTACAAAAAAGTCCGGGGCAAAAAGCATGTCTCTATCCCTTATAGTTAACTCACAATAACTACTTTTATGTTTAAAATGTGAATTTAAAAAAAAATTGTGACACGCAGATTTTCACGCGGGCGAAGCTGCTGGCACATCTAGATATACATACAATAAAAATTATTATGAAATAAAAATAGTTTGTTTTATATTATAAAAATATAATACAAACTAAACTTAATTTTAATCATAAAAACTTAATTTTTATTATAACACAGTGCAGAAAAGGCTTTAACTCAGCATAATACTGTGTGCCTCGAAAGGAAGCACACAGAACTGATTTTCAGTCAAAGCCTTGTGAGTTACGTCACGGATGACAACTGATTGAACTACCTACCTCAGTCAGTCTTACCAAGTGTCCAAGTGCACTCAACACACATTCCACCGTAAGTGTGCTCACAGCATAGGAAACCCACGAAATATCGGTCGCCGTATTCCATCAAATTTATTTGTGTAGTGAGGGTATTCTACTATCGTCCACTTATCACGTTTACTCTAAACGTGACAAGTGGACGATAGTAAAAGTGACAGAGACAAGGAAAGAAAATTAAACCCCCTACACTGTTCCTATTTGAATTGTCGAATTAACACATATCTATGAATTCTCCAGAGATATAAAGCTTCCACACGGTGTTCCTTTCACCGAAAAGCTGAATCTTAAATATTATTTAAACACGAGTATTTCTAAAGTAAACCCATAGTTGTCTGTTTGGGAAGTATATCATTTACTAACTTTTACCCGCTACTTCAGTCACATGAACTTGTCACTCGCTTTCGCTCTCGAAAGCAAGGAATCCGTACTCAAACGCCTCCGTGTAAAATTGTTACTCTTAACGATACCTTCATGTAATTACTAGGTGCGGCGTGAGATTTACTTCATCAATTTGTAATTTACTATTTTAATCAAAGTTTATGCATGTTTAATTATAGCCAAAAATACCTTCAAATTGTATATATTTCTTCTTTCTATTGCACAGAGAGAGTTAGTGGCACACAGAGAATTATTAACAAGCCTTAAAAAAGAAACTATTGTCACTTATAAACTTTTAAAAGTTATAGTTTAAACAAGTTTCAAGTTTTGTAGCTTGCGTATTGATTCAAAATAAAGCGCATACAGCGCCATCTTTACATACAACTTAAATCACTATAAAATTAAAAAGTAAAACTTCTAAAGGCGCAAAGGTTGAACAACGTTCAATATATAATAGAAATATATTTTCTTTGTAAGAAATAATCCACTTTTCACAAGACCTAATATATATGAATAAATATAACAGTACAAATAAAAACAGTGAGCTCGGGTTAATTTCTAATTCAAAACTATTGCTCGCGCCGCCACAGATTGCCACCTGCTACACATGTCGGTAAAACAGTTTGTTTATTCGTCGGTAAAACTGAAAGCACCCCCCGCGGCGCATCGCCCCGCCCCGCCCAACGCTCGACCAGCCAGTACCATCGAGCGAGACGGGTTGTGTATACACATCGTACGATGCGCGACGCTACGCGACTGTCATGAGACGAACGCTATATCCCAATCAAATAATCAGTGAAATAATGTAAAACATTACAAAAACAATCGCCCAAAGTCACCACGGCGGCGCCTACCTGCGCCCGTGAGTTTCCTTCCCGCCGGCCGGCGACGCGGCGCGCGACAACGCTTCCAAAAAAAAAGAAACTCGATGTCAGTACGCGTGAGGATTGTAGTGACCAGTGTAGTGTAGTTCAAAATAGTTAAATGTATAAACGGCGTGCAATGTTCGTATGAGGAAGAAAGGCACACGGAACATTGTAAGTGCAGTATTTGTTAGAGAAAATATGCGGGGTGTCCCGCCCTGCCCGGAGGTTTTATACGCGTGGGGCCGCTGATTGAACTACGGAGGTACGGAGGTCTACCCCTCGTATTCTCGTTGCTTTTTTTCCTACACGAGCAGGTCTCTAACCCCTTTTTTATGCGTCCCGTATTTTTTTGGAGGGAATGCTTAGTGTTTACGAATCGATGTTGCAGGTTATGGGTGCCTGGAACTTTTATTATAAACTTTTGTTTTTGTTTAATGAACTTAAAAAAAAATACAAAACAAAAATAGAGATTCAAAGTGTCCGCACGGGATTAAATATGTAATTTTCATTCAAAAAAATTATAAATAATAACTTTATTTATACTTTACAAAACTTACAAAGGAGGTTAATCTAAAAAACATACGTACCTACCTACAGAGCGAGCTTAGGCTAACTTCAAAACCAGTTTTGAGATACCTACCGGCCGATGTACGTGAAACAGTTACTACATTTATATGTACCTACTGTTGAAACCATAATTTTGACGGACTCCGTAGTGCAACGGCGTGATTGCTGGATTCATGAACCAGAAGGTCCCGGCTTCGATGCCTGTGTCTATTGATTATTATACATACATTTGAAATTCGGAAAAATAACCAAAGCTACAGTCTCTAATCACATGTAAGCTAGTATCACAATAATGATAATATTATTTATCTTCAATTGGTTTTGCGATTTTGTCGTGAAGTTTAACTCCTGGTGATGCTTCGTTTCCGGGACGAAACGATCGTTGAGATTGTGGTAGTGAATGTGTGTAGCGCTAGTGTAGTGCGCTGGTTTGTATAGCGGATGTTTTGCTAATCGTGCATTTATAAGTTATAAAATCAGATAGTACACTCTACATTTAGCTTACCATATATTTTCATTAATAGCGGATCTTAGCAAAATAATATTATCTGAACAAATATTAAAAAAGAACAACTCATTCAAGAATAGTGTATGTACTGTACTGTAAATCGTAAATATCCGTTATTACTACACTATAAACGCGTAATCTGGCCTATTACTATCCCACTATTGGGCATGGGCCTCCTCTCTCAGTTTTTGGAGAGAGGATCAATGCTAAGATATACCAATGATAGAATATAATAGATTTATTCTAATGCAAATTTGTAGGTTATACATACCCCTAGAATTCTCTAGACATATGTAGGTTTCGTCAAGATGTTTTCCTTCACCGAAAAACGTGTGATAAGTTTCAATTATGAATTAGACACAAGTTTTAACACAAACACTCATTGATGCCTGCCTGGGATTTTAACCTGTGGAGAATTGTAACCTCGAAAGAGTCGCAAGGTTTCACACTTGTGGTGGTGAAAATCGAAACCTCAACCCCGAACCTGAAGTCACTGACACCTGTGCTAAAGGGCCAGCCAAAGTTTGGGTATTCAATGTATAACCATTTTTAATTAATATTTAGTTCTGACAATCTGCAGACAAACTCTAAAGCAGTGATCCCCAAAGTGGTCTATATCGACCCCTAGGGGTCTATGATAACCTGCATAGGGTCTACGTCAGCGAAAAAAAATTTGGGGGTCTATGAAATGAAAATGGGGTCCACGATAGTGGATCTCAACACATACACTGATAGTACCTATTTACTTACATCATACTATCTTATAATATCAAAACATATACATTAATTATAAAAGTACCTATGAAGTAAAAAAATATTATATATGTTTATAAAATTGTGTAAGGTGTAAGATGTTTATTCGCTTTGTGGTCGCAATACATTTTGAACTTGTAAAAATCTGAGAGTCGCAGTCTCAGAGCTTCGCTACCTTGCACGAAATTTGTTTTTTTGAGTGTTTTAATTGAAATTCAATTAATAAATATATAAATTAACACGTTTTTACTTTAGGTTTTTAACACTAAACTTCACTACAGTTAGAAATTTACTGGAAATTAATATCAGGGGGTCTACCCAAAACGGAAAACATGGCAAGGGGTCTACGACACAAAAAAGTTTGGGGAACTCTGCTCTAAAGCATGGGTTGACGTTCGTCGTTCGTTCTACGAAATGAATATTGCCATTTTCTTATCAATATTTCTCAGGTCAGCGATTCAGTCTAGTTAATAATAACAGAATACCAAGGTTGCAACTTGATAACATTCGTCACTAAACTCTGTATTCAGAAATAAGTATTTCGTCATTAATTCTTAAAAAAAACTATATCTAACTTGTGTCTGTATTAATTTCGAATATATTACTAGAGAGGCAAGTCCATATGAAATGGACCTAAAATACTGAATGTTTATCTCTTACAATCGCTTAGCTTATGTTTCTTGCGGAAAATATTCAGCCCGCTTTATTACTATGGTTAGCCGTGTTAATTAATTTAAATTAATAAATAAATAAATACTTACTAGCGGTCTATGTTTTTTGTGTGGCTCAGTCTGGTTTCAACTTCCCTCGAAACAAAACTATCAATGACTGTTTAAAAAATGCTCTGATTCCCAGCAAACTTTAGAGAATTATCCCCAGGGTCAATCTAAACATTGTTTGAAAATTTTATTTAAATCGTTCCAGCCGTATCAGAGTGTAAAAAAATTATACATACACACTTTCCCTTTTGTATATATAGACTAGCTTTAAGCGCAATTTCGTTCGCGTGGACTGCAGTCTTATTATTTGAGTAAACCTCAACACATATTAATTATGGTTAAAGTGGGTTAATCTTAAAAGCTGTGGGTTAATCGTAAAAACATATGCTGTCGCGGACTTTTATTAAGAACTTTTAAAGGGGAACAATTTTGTAATACATGATTTTTTAATAACTTTCACCGTTCACTTAGCGCAAGCAAGGAAAGCTTTAAATTTTGCCATTTTCGCAATATTTTTTATTGCTGCTCCTCTCCCATTCATTTTAGCGTGATGGTATATAGCCTGTAGCCTTCCTCGATAAATAGACTATCTTACACTCAAAGAATTTTTCAAATCGGTCTAGTAGTTCCTGAGACTAGCGCGTTCAAACAATCAATCAATCAGACAAACAAACTCTTCAGCTTTATATATTATAGTATAGATAATTAACTACTAGTTCCTGACCACGAATTTGTTGGTGTAGACCTCAGTACCGCGATAAAATGTAGCCTTCATCACTCAGCCCTTTAAAAAACCTCCAAAAAGACTCCATACTGTCTGTACTGTCTCAATACTGTTTTCTAGTAGTTGCCATTCCAAAACCTTGAGGTTCCGTCGTCCTTAACGTCCATACATTTACAAGGTTATCATTCCAAAATTTTGAGGCTTTAAAGTCTAGGAACTTACGGGGTTACCATTCGTAACGTCTCTAACGTCCATTGGCCTACAGTCTCCTTTCTAACACATTGAGGCCCTAACGTCCATGGGCTTACGGAGTTCCCATCTCTAAACACCTCCAAGCTCTTACATCGATGAATGGGATTGCCATTAACACTTTGATCCTCTAGAGTCCATGGAAATTCGAGGTCCACACCTAGGTTCCAACACCTTCGTTATAATTTCCAAACCTTAAGCTCTAAAGAAGTTCGAATTGATATAGCCTGCAACATCGTGACCCGTGGATCTTTAACTAAACTTTGTTTTTCCAAGAATTTCCTGATTTTTGATTTGATTACGCAGACACACTCCGAGCATAACAATTTGATAAAGGTATAGCGATGATAACGGTATAACCATTTGTACAGACCAATGCAACTATATATGACCGATTCCGGCTAGCAGCGTAATGCTTATCGGTTGAGACGAAGAAATATTGGTTACCATAAAAACAATTTAAAACCATTTAAAGACAATTTAATATAATAAATAAGCTGAGGAGGACAGGTTCTGGATGACATTTTTTTAAATTGTTTTGTATTTTTTAAATTTAAATAAATTAACAAAAATTTAATGAACTTTAAACACAAATCGACATTTGAGTTTCAAAATATATATTAATCTGAAAGTACAATACTTTCAGAGTATTTTCACAGTGTCTCAATAGATGTCGCTAGGTAACCGGTAAGACGTTAAAAAGTGACTTATTTTCGACGTAAATCTTTCTCAGTGGTTGTAGCATTTGAACGCGCTCTGAAGACGCTAGTTCGATTCCTATAAAGACAAAGGTAAGAAGTCAAAGCCTGTCCCTGAGATCGGTCCTTAGACCCACGCTGCCGCATCGCTGTTACCTAGTTTACCATTCCAGAAATTCTGTAAAGTTATTTTTCCGGATGTTTTCTTTTTTTTAAGCGTATAAATATTACTTTTCAAAACACGTTAGAATAAATGGTTTTATATCTAAGGAAAAATTAATAAATTATTATGAAATTATTTTTTAATAAACCTTTACGGTTTATTCGAATCGAATTAATTAAAGTTCTAATATTTTTTTTTATATATAGCAAAAATGTACAAGTCTATGTTAAATTACTTAGACGCTAGTACTATACAAATCATGCCCGCGTGGAATGGTCCCAAGAGTGCTGGCAGCGTGTCCGCGTTGAATCACTAAGCTGATTCTTTGTACGAAAAAGAGAGCCAGCCCTCTTGTCACCTGAAGAGGCAATTAACCGAGGTGTTAAAACGGATGTTTTTTTGCACTTTGACTCCATGGCCCTAGGGTCTCAACTGCAAATGGCACAAATATATCTATAACTCTCGATGAGAGGTGGACGCTTTCGCCGCTTGCCGAATTCCAATATTTATCTGTAATTACTAATTCGAACTTACAAAGTTCGAATTAGTATTCCAAAAATAAATAATTTATAGAATTAAATTTTACTTTGCGAAAATGCATACTAAACATAAAGGTATAGGTTATTTCAGTATAATAGGGGATTTTTTATTTAATAAAATTATGGAAAAAAATGAGTTAATTTATTTTTGTAGAAGTGTCAGAAACAATATATTAATAGGTTTTTGAAAAGAACGGAAAAATAAAATCATATTATCGCGCTCTAAGTACCGGTCCATTTTTAAAATTAATTATCTGTGAAAAACGTGATTATTGATTCTTATCATTTTATACAATAAATATTGCCAAATTAGCAACTACGATTATTTTTTGGCATTCTTAAGTATTATATTAAATTATAAATACATGGGACATTTACACATTCGCCTGTAACTAAATTAATACCGTGTTATGGGTGACATATAACTGATATGAATATATAATTTTAAATACATACTTAAATACAAATATACACCCAGACTAGAAGATCCAATAAATTGTTGATAGAAAATGTTGGTCCTCGACGGGAATCGAACCCGTGACCCGCGGAGCTGAAGGTAAGGCACTGCCAACTCCGCCAATAGGCCAGTCGAATTGAAATTGTCTTTATTGTTTTAAACTAGGAGAATAAACATAATTGTTTTCTTATGAATAAGTCATTTAATGAAATGAAGCCACTATATGTTTATTTATTTTATTTTATTTATTTAGGTTTACTTGCAAATTGCTTACATAATATAAATTCTTACTTGCTAAATACAAAAGTTAAGTGTAACAGTTCACTAAAAAGTAAACTCCTCTAGCATAAATTTTATTCTAATTACATATGTATATTTTTTAAATCTTAAAAGTCAAAAGCAGTTTTAAATATATTTGAACGAATGGTTTGATACCCTCCGTGTCAAAATGTAAATCGATATGATCACTGCATTTGTTGACGACTTTGCAAAATCTTGCATAAGGGGATTTAGCTCCCACAACTGTCTGTCTAAAAGGTGGATAGAGTGGTGCTATTGGTACTCTGGGGACCTTAGATGGTTTAAGTTACGTTAAGTCGTGGTTTTAACAATTATTAAAAGATTAAATTGAATTAACTGTTGGGCAGAAGCATTCTTTCTTCTCGGAGTGAAAGATTATACCTACATTATTCTGCTCTAGTTTGGTAAATATTTTCTTTTTTTATAACTATATTTTACTTTAATTGAAATTACAAATACACTAAAAATACATTATTTAAGTAGAAAATTGTCATTTTTTTCTGTAGGTACCCGTAGGTAAACTTTTCTAATTTAATCATAATTTTTTACAAGTAAAAAATTACACCGCGGCCGAAATCGTGTAGTGCATCTTTTAAATTTCTTTTTTTTTTATTTATAGTGCCTATACGCTATTAGAAAAATAATATCGCAGTCTTCAAATCATTTGACAGTGATTTAACGTAAAAGAATTACAGTGTATGAAACGTAATCCGTGCGAAACGACGTATGACCTATAGTGAAATCGAATAACAGTTGATTTTTTTAAATGGTAGGTACGTCCCTATTGTTTAAGGTTAGTACATGTATTTTTACGAATCCTGCATGTATTGGGATTGAAAACGAATATTCCACTCTACATTTAGCATTATATATATATTTTCTAATTACTTTGCAGGTAATGATAAAATGTTTTGCTATAACATTTTATCATTACCTTTTTATTATGGATCTGGATGGAGTAACGCATAATTCTATAAATTACTGTTTATTTATATTTATAGTAACGTAAAAAAAATCTCACACTCGCGACATCAATTTAGCTTTGCAAGATGCACGGCATTACCTTAACAAACCACATGGATATCATGGCACCTAACCGTCGCTCGAGTCTCGGTACAAGACTGGCTCTTTGACACCTGTAGGCTTACCATGAACTTTTAAAAAACGATTCAATCCAAAGTCTCAACCGCTTTCTTTTCGTACCATGAAGTGTGGGTTGTATTGGGGTCGTAACTGCATTTACCGGACCCTCAAGGCCATTGGAGCAAACATATTGCTTATCATTAGCCCGAAATAAAAGCCTTTTGCTGGTAGCGCATTGCTTGTATTTTGCCTTATTATAAATGAATCAATTCGATAACGCCGTATAAAGAGCTCGTGCATAAGGGCGTAACTATGGACTTGAAACTATTCGGGCTCACCCGATAGAATAAGACGTGAATATAGCCGGTTTGTATTAATTAACTATTAATATGGTAAAAATATAATTCAACAAATCTATCAGCTCCGCACAAATTCACTGAGACCTTTCAACACGTCTCTCCTTATAACCGGACTGTCATAGTCCTATAATTCGTGAAGATCGCATCTATACGCTACGACAATATCCTAAATTAAAATCTACATTTGTTTTTGGAAATTGAAAACAAAAAATCCTTTGAAATAAATAATAACATCATCATCCTCCTGCGATAATCCCACTATAAGTGGGGTCGGAACAACATGTTATTAACGTGTTTTCACATGATTTACGTATTATACGCCCGGCCGCCTGCCTGACGTTAATTTACCTTAGTCGTATTTTACGACACCTTGGTAAGAAATGAGGGTGGCTTATTCTGCTCAGCCGGTTACCACAGGGCTATAAGCCAATAATGGCGTTTTAATTTTTAATTTTGAATAATGAAAATAGAATCATCGCAATTAAAAACATAAGAAATCTGCCAACCATTACTAATTACTAGCCAATCCTGCTGACCTTTTAGAATGTGTTAAAAAAATATCATAAATGTTAATCCGAGCGATGATATGCTTGATGGCAAACGGTTATAGCGCGTTATTTATACCAAGGAATCAAACCTGTGGAGCTAACTACGAGAAATCTACAAATTCAAATTCAAAATGTTATTTATTAAAGTAAACAAGTGTTTAAATAATTTGGGTATAGATGTAGGGCATTACATTGCTGAGATCCATAATAGAAAAGTAATAATAAACTTATTTTTCTATAATCCGTGATTAAGTAAATAGAAAAAAATATATTTAATTCTCAGCGTAAAGTGAACCATCCGTTCGCATAAATAAATAAAATATAAATATATGGGAAACTTACACACGATCGTCCATCTCCAAAGTAAGTAACCTAATACTTGCATTACGATTTTTGTCGTGGGGCCTATCCTCCTGATGATGCTTCGGTTTCGGGGCGAAACGATCGTCGAGGTTGTGGTGGTGGTTGTGTGTGCTGCTTTTGTGTGCGTTGTTGCTGGTGAATTGCGCCTTGGGGTGCATGTGGTGGCTTGTCCTGCATGTATAAGGTGCTTAGATTTTGCCTGCTTCATACACATTGGCTTTGCATGCATTCACTTAACCCGTGCGGATTATAGCAAAGTAGTTAGTTCTGTTATATTGCTTGTTATATGGAATTCCGCAAAGTAACGCCTGCTTCTATAAATCATCTAATACTTGTGTTGTGAGTGACAGACAACTGGTAAATATACTACATTTATAATTTAAAGTACATACTTAAATACAAATATACACCCAGGCTAGAGAAACCAACAAATGTTTATAGAAAATGTTAGGCCTCGGCGGGAATCGAACCCGCGACCCGCGGAGCTGAATGCAGGGTCTCTACTCACTGCGCCAACGGGCTAGTCTCATACCCGATGCAAGCAGGATTCGTAACTATATTCGCACTACATTTATCCGCAGATGATGCTTCGATTGCGGACGAAAAGATTGTTGAGGTTGTGATAGTGAACGTGTGTAGTGCTTGTGTATTCTCGTGGCGGTTGTGAAGGCTTGTGCATATACTTTTACGTATACTACATGCATCAGGTATGAGAACGGATTTGACTTACTGCTTTTTTTAGTTAAATATAATAAAATTTAAGTAACAGTCGATTACTCTCTTCGTAAAAGCATATGCACAAACATATGCTTTTACGAACCCTACATGCATCATGGGAACGGATGGTCTACTCTACATGTAGCATTATATATATTTTTTATTTACTTTATAGCGGATTATAGAAAAATAATTTTAAAATAAATGCGAACACGTGTTTTTGAATCTTCAACTCTACTGCTGGTTTGGAAAGCCGTTCCACCCGAAAAGAGACTGAAAGAAACTAAGCGGTTGTTCTTTTCAAAACATAATTCTTATAACTAGTTTCATTTAGTCGTTACTACTTTGTGCAGGGTCGAAGAGTAGCTATGTCAACGCATTCTTAACATCTATTTAATCCTTAACAGTATTAGTAGGCTTTCTGCACTAGCCCAGTTTAATGGTTTTTTTTAAACTGCTGTAGTAATGTACAAATACCCATGTACAATTTATTAATTTATTGACCCGTTACGGCAGGTGATAGTGAACCTGTATTCAGCTCGGCAGGTCAGGGTTTCGTTATCCGCCAAGAACCAAAATTTTCTATAAACAATTTTTTGGTTCTATGAGTCTGGGTGTAATATGTATTAAAGTATTTATTTAAAAATGTCTACGGACATATACTATACTAGTTTTTGCCCGCGGCTTCGCTCGCGAGGAGTTTGGTCTGTCACAGTATCTAATTAAATTAAATTTATGATTCACAATTTTGGTCATAGTGACTTTCACATCAAAGATATTACAATACATACAATACCTACGGTACATCATCTTTGTGTAACTCTAATCGTATAGGCAGTGTACGCCGAGATAGCTCTCTGTAGCCAGATTTTTCCGACTTTATTGACATGTATCGTTATATTACATAAAATCATTACAAATTGTAGCCTATATGTTATTGCGATACCTATATAACTGTACAGTTTCATCCAAATCCGTCCAATAGTTTTTTCTTGAAAGAGTAACAAACATCCATCCATACTCACAAACTTTCGCATTTATAATATTACCAAATGTCTGTCACACATAATACACAACGCAACAATTTGTTCGTTCTATAAGTCTGGGTGTACTTAAGTATTTATTTTAACATGTGTATGGACATACCATACCATTTGTCTGTCACACACAATACAAGTATTAAGGTATTATGGGAACGGACAATCATGTTTGTAATTGGCCCAAATATTTATTTATTAATATACGATATACGAAAGCTTTACGGATTTTTTTAAAGAGACAGCAGACTTTTGCCCAGCTGTGGGATATGAATGAGCCTCTAGTTAATACAGGGTACATCTAAATTAGTTCTTTTACGTACTTAGTACATTACTACATTCCGACGTACTTGTAGTTTCATTTCCTTAACAATATTATAAATTCTATTTGTTACGTTCTAACGCCTAAACTACTTTTAGCAATATTAATGAATTTTGGTATAAAAGATTTTTTATATTGAACTAGCATATAAGATATTTCATATCTGCTTTCGCCTCAGGAACATGATAAAAAACCACTGTGAATAATTGGGGGTATTTTTATTAAAACAGTTGACCCGCACGAACTGCGAAGTACAACTTGTTCATAATACAAGTATAATTATTTTAAGTAACTTCTCCGTAAGTTTTTCTAAATCAAATAAAAAAGATGCAAATCTTAAAAGGTAAATCCGTTCCATAATCAATCTTGTTTAAAATCGACGTAACATTAGTAAACCGGGGCACGCTGACGTCTCGAAGACAAACGAAGTACCTAAATATTGTTTCTTATATACGGATCGCTAGTCGCGATATCGCGTGCCCGACTCCGGTATTGCAAGCACTATAGAAATTAGGTTAGTGTTTATTTTTAGGGTTCCTGCGTCGTGCCTTGTACCGGCAAACACAATACTACGGACATATAATTAAAAAAACATTCCATTTCTTCGTTTTATCCGAATTGTCGGAAAATGTCATTGACAACTGCATGCCTACAAACCGCAGCACTAGCACTGCGTTCGGTTCTGTTTAATAAACGTTCTTATTTTAATTTTCAATACTCCTAATGAAAAAAATATATTTTCTACATCTTTATCTTTTACATTAAATAAACCAAATATAGACAAAATTTCACAGTTAAAATTAAAAAAGAAATTTACCAATATAAAATGTACGTATGACGTATAAACAATTGGAATTATCTCGTATTACAATAGGATTGTTGAAATTTATTTCTTAATTAAACTAAATTATCACTAATTATGTTATCAATCATTATCCAATGTTACCGATAACAATCAGAAACGACGATTTGAGGTGCTCTCTGAGGCGTGATGGCAAGGTGAATGGGTGAAATATAGACCCTTTGAATTTATCCAGTTGACAGCTTGGGCCTTTTTTGAAATAAAAGAAGCAAAAAGATATTCGCTGTTCTTCCAAGGACATACATCTTCAAGTATTTTTTTTTTATATTCTTGTTTTATAGATTCTGGTGCGTTGGTTTTTTATTTCTTAATAGTGTAAGTATACTTAGGTAAAATCGAAGGACTATGTTACTACTTTTGGTGCATTATAATAAGGGGTAAGAAATAGAACCTTTGAGTGCATTCAGTTGACAGCCTCTTTTTCAAATATGAAAGGCAAACAGATTTCGGTATCCCTTAAAGGACATAGATTTTTTTCTCTTAATTTTGACATTATTGTGCGTTGATTTTTTATTAAAAATTTATGTATATTAAGATAACGAGACGCCACCACCAACAGCACCCGACACAAACACTACACACATTCACTACAACAATCTCGATGATCGTTTCGCCCCTTGACCGAAGCATTGTAAGGAGATAGGCTAAACGACAAAATGGCACTGCTACGTGATTTTGTGGATGTCTTTTGACTTTGATACTGATTTTTAAAGGTAATTATAATTAAAGCAACAGTTGGTTACCCTCCCGTTGCAATCAAAGTTGGTTAAATACAGTTCGCAAAATCGGCGCAGTTATAGTTAATATCCATTCTATACCAGATGTATTTCAGAGAGCCTGTAGAGGCATCTCATGACCTTGTTCCTCTATCGCATGTCTAGGCAAAGCAAGAGTGAAGAGGCATCTTGGCAAGCGCGCTCCAACTTAAGACTGTATCTTCTCTTACCATGAGGCACGATTGTAGTCAAACGCTCGCACAGTAATCTAAACTATTACTAATATAAATATTATAAAGAGGAAAGATTTGTATGTTTTTATGCATATGTGTATGTATGTTTGTAATGTTTTCACGCAATAACTGCTCGACCGATATCAAAAATTCTTCCATCATTGGAAAGCTGCTTCTTTACAGAGCAACATAGGGTATATTACATTTTCAAAAAAAATAGGGATCGCTAATAAAATTATAAGGTGTGAATAATTTAATCATAAAAATCTTTCATCATGTGCGCTGCGGAAACTATTGATGATAGAACAAAAAAATGTTCTACATTATTATAAAACGTATCAATATCTAAAAAAAGTCCGCGATACCATATTTCCAACTATTATAATTTTTCCGATATAACTACTTTTCTACATTCTCAAAGTTGATAAAAGTGGCGACAATAAACAAACCATAATATTTACATATTCGTATTAATCCTTATCCCACTAAATGATATTTTATTAAAAACTATTTCAATACCTGTACTTTTACCTATATTTTTTAAATTATTAAAATCGGACATTCTAATCAAAAGATGTAACGAATTTTAAAATGTCAATGTAAAGAAAATATTGCCATAACAATTGTATTTGTGTACCTATGAATAACTTCCATAAAAAAAATCCTTTTCCTTAATTATTGATAAGTCCCAAACCAAACTTTCAATTTACTAAAATAAGTCTATAGTCTGACAGTAAACTTTCCACTACCACGAGATCGGTATGTACGCGGTTGAAACCGCGGGACATTGCTTGTATAATATAAATAAGTAATAATAACCTTTTGCCCTTCCATGATAAGGCAGGCCTGCTGTTTCCTAGGATCAAAGAATATATTGTTAACGCCCATTTCACTGTTTCAATGCGAGATGACATTTCACACATATCATAAAATTTCTTAACGAAAATGAAGTTGCCTCGAAGGTTTTCTTTAAGGGTATTTTTTTGTTGATGATAATTGGTGGAGCCTTACCTGTGAATCCTTATTAAGCGTGCCGCACTTTTTTAAGTTTGTAGAAAATTATTAAAATTGAAAAAACAAGGGTTATTAATAGATTTGGTTAAATAGATAGATATTATTATAAAATTAACATATTGATAGTTAAAGGATTGTGTAGACCACGTGACTTAAAAAAATTAACTAATTCAAATGAGGAACCTTTATTAAATTTCAGTTTAGCGTTTAGTTATACCCCAGTGGTGGGACCGTGCGACTCTTTCGAGGGGGGGGGTCACGAGTTCAAACCCCGGGCAGATACCAATGAGTTTTTCTCTAAAAACTCATGTGTCTAGATGATAATTGCATTTTATCACACGCTTTTCGGTGAAGGAAAACATCGGGACTGGCCCATTGGTGCAGGGGTAGTGACCCTGTCTTCAGCTACGCGGGTCGCGGGTTCGATTCCAGCCAAGGACCAACATTTTGTGATTTGTTGATTCTGCAAGTCTGTATATTTGTATTTAAGTATGAATTTAAAATTATATATGTATATAATAATAATAACATGTCCGTCACCCATTACACAAGTATTAAGTTACTTTAGGGATGGATGACCATGTGTGTCCCATATGTATTTATTTATTTATCGTGAGGAAAACACTCTATATTATTATTTTTTTATTATTATTATTATTTGGAAAACAAACAGTATACTTTTGCTAATAACATTGATAAAACTAAATCTCTATATATCTCTAGAGAATTCTGGGGATATGTGTAACCTACCTATCCGCATTGGAGCAGCGTGGTAGGTCTTAGCTCCAATCCTCCTCTCCAAAAAACGGAGTTAGGAGTCCTATGCCCATACTCATATTTATAATGTTACAGATCTGCAAACCTGTTTCCTTTGTTAATTTAAAATAATGGTAGCCGTGACCTCGTTTGCGTCAAGTTTTTAACATACTCCTAATTATGTATGTACTATATATAAATATTAATTTAATTATTACTTTCCTATTTCCGAAGGAAAAACCAGGTAGGTACTTTTTTATTCGATAAGGTAACCCTTTATATATCAATTTTACCTTTTTACATTATATATTAATTTTATCAAAGCGTAATACACAGATTTTCGCATTTAAATATTATGAATTTCAATTTAAACAACCATCTAGTTACATTGAATTACTTTTATTATATTACAATTCACGTGAAATCTACTTTCTAGCCCTCCACTCTAAGCAGGTCATGTTACAAATCACCGCGTTACAACCACGTGAACTGTAACACACCTTTCGTCACAACAAATTACACAGATTTCACTGACAACAAAAAGTGCCTCGCTCGGGAGTCGAAGCGGTTAGCATTCCACGGGTCAACGACCCCGGCCGGCCGCGGATTGATTTATCGTAGATTATAAGAGACTATCCCAAGCCCTTCATTTTTCATATGTGTGTAAACTGTTGCATCATCGAACGGAAACATAAATAGAAAGATAATGTATGTATATATTATTAATATAGCAATCGTTACTTAATTAACTGTATTAACAATATATTATTTAAAACCTGTCTCTTTGTGAGAATTTGGAAAATATATTATTCTTTCTTTTCTTATAACTGTTGAGATTGATGACTAGTCAGTCATACCAGTGCTCTGTTACACGTTGCCTTTAGCCGCGTTCCGGCTTTATAAGAGCCACCTGACGCGTTTCCCACCCTCGTAGATGCTTCTATCCTCGCCCGTCCAGCCCGGTAATCCTTTAATATGTCGGTAAGGCTGAGACCATAAAGTCAGTTCTAAAAAAGTAGTTACAGCTTGATATGAAGAAACGTAACTCTCTCTCTATCTCTCTCTATTTTCACTAACTTATATCACCCATTACTTCTTTTCGCCGCGCCCGATCACACTTTTCGTAACGCCCTTATCACGCCTTCACCAGCTTAGTCCTCAAGTCATGCATGCGTAAAGAAGTTTTACTTCTATGAAACAAGCTCAAAAGGTTTTGGTTGTTATTTAAAATGTTCTTCCACCAGCAGATGTCGGTGGGCCTTCAGCGGCGAGTGCCAGCGCTGGACGAGGCGGGCGGGGGCGTCCCGGCGGCATGGAAAACGGCCGAGCCGCCGTTCCCGGCGTTCGCGCCGCCCGCCGGCTCGCCAGCCGGGCCGGCGTTCGCCGCGTCGCCGGCGCCGTCCACGCCCGGCCCGGGCCCCGGGTTCGCGGGCCCGTACGCGGCGGCGGGCCCGTTCGGAAGCCCGTCCGCCCGGCCCGGCTCCGGCGGCGGGTTTCCCCCGGGCCCGCCGCAGCAGGCACACTTCCCCGGCCCAGGCTTCGCGCCGCCCGGCTCTCCGTTCCACCCGCACCCTCCACATCCGCCGATGCCGCCGCATCCGCACATGATGGCGCCACTACCGCCACCAGTTGACAGGTAATAAATATAAATATTTACATCTCACGTTGTTGGTACCAATAGTTTCTTTTCATTAATACTAAAAAGAGAGTAAGGTGACCTCACACTACCTAGATGACGAAAGGTCAGAAATATCCTTCTGACCTTAGAGGAAGGAAGGTTAGATGGGAAGGCATGGCCATAACAAAAAGGAAAATAGTCATAGAGTTGCATGGCGTCACATAATAGGGAACGCAGAGTCCGCGTAACAAACGAGGACAAAGAAAAAATAGATAATTTCTACTCTCAGTTTAGAAATTATATTGTACAAGAAATAAATATCCGAAGAGAAATAGAAAAGAAAAAAAAATTTTTTTTTGCACAATGTTTGATAGCAAAATTTGATGGCGATGCACCGTAAAGACTCTTAAGAAAGAGTGCTCCACTTAGCGCCGCCCTTTAAAGTTTTTTTACCGTTTTTATAGAAATCAGATCTTGAATATATGATTTTGAAATCTATTATGATAGTTAACTAACAGATCCTTGTAAAGCTCCCAGCGTCGAACGCATAAATTTGATCTATAGTGTTTTGTTAATAGGCACCAAGCGACTATATAGATTTACGTACCTTAGCTTTTTATTCATCCAGTTGGTGAACAACCTTTTAAATTCTCTTATTGGGTTCCCACTGTCAGTTCCTTGTATCAAGATAAGAACCAAATTAGAAAGTTTTAAATCTCTTATTAATATATTGTAGTTCCTTAGTAAAGAAAATCTAAAATGCTTTGAATTACCTCCAATTATTCATAATTGTAAGGGAAAAATCCTTCCAGTTACTATCATCGTTCGGCAACATCAAATAACCCAGTACACTTGAACCAACGAGAATTTTTAAACCATATTGATTTCAGTTAAAAACCATGCGAGACGAATTTTATAACTACTTCTGGCTGATAATGAGGCCCCCATTATATTGTAATGCGTCATAGTTTTGAAGGGTCGTCGATACGATCACCAACCCTAAAAACATTTACATCAGCGCTTTTTTAAAATTTTGTTTTCTTAGGTGATATCGGTTATTTTTTTATTTGTTGATGTTTGATACAAGATATACATAAAGGGACAGGAGTGAAAATATCTATCTTATATTTAGATAATGGACCTTAAGTAAACTCCTTATCGCGCTGCGAACTAAGTACTTGGTCCATGTTTATATAACATTTAATATTTATATAAACTTGTTTACCTATCCTTCTGCATATATACATCATAGTTACTTATTATAGAAATTCAGAATTATTATTTTAATCCCAAAGTAATATAAGGTAATTATTATTGACTCATTTTAGCTCTGTGTTATCCAATAGAATGAACACCGTCTTTAAAAAAATATATGAAGTATACAAATAGTTCAAGTAGTTCCATTTTTTTTTATTTGTTTCTTTTATTTACAAGTTATGAATTAGCTCTACACTTATGGTGGGATGTTTCCTACAGGAGACTGAAGCACAATAGATCTTAGGCCATATCCAGTAACAGTCAGTTTATGTCTAATCTAATTAATTAAAAAATCAAGTCACTCAACATTATTTAGACAGCGATTACAAGTAGGGAAATATATTAAAAAACTTGTTTACATATTGCGATGAGATAAATATCAGTAACGAAACTATATCTATTACGATCCTAATATGTCGCTAAATCTTTTCTTAATGACCTTATAGTAATGGATTATAATGCATTATTACAAAGCATGATTAATTAATCAACATTTTGAAATTAATATTTATAATTACCTGCTACATTTTGAGATACAATATAGTAAGAAGTCACTGCTTGAATTGAATGGAAACAATTAGTTATTCCTATAATGATTGATAAGAGTTAAGTGATCTTAAGAAATTAATTTTTATATTTTCTTTTAACTCTGCATTTTTTATCCGTAAGTTTCCAACAGTAACGGGAAGTTCGAAGTGAGCCACAACGCAGAGTAGCCGGTATTTAGCTAGTATATTATATAAAAATATTTTAGGAATAGAATGAATGCAGGATGGATGAAGTGGCGACAGGTCTCAGGCACAATATGTGACCCCCGAATGCCCCCTAAACTAAAGGGAAAAATTTATACATCGGTCATAAGACCTGTCGTAATGTATGGATCAGAATGTTGGGCAATGAAAAAGATGGATGAAAGAAGAGTACATGCAAATGAGATGAGGATGTTAAGGTGGATGTGTGGTGTGACAAGACTTGATAAAATAAGAAATGAGTATATAAGGGGAAGTCTGAAAGTTGCGCCCATTATAGAAAAGATGAGAGGTGCAAGATTGGGATGGTATGGACATGTAATGAGGAGGGATGAAAATCATGTGACCAAACGAGTGTTGAGTATGAATGTGGATGGATATGTGACTAGAGGAAGGCCTAAAAAGAGATGGTTGGACTGTGTGAAGTATGACATGCATATAAAAGGAGTAGCGCCAGAGTTGACGAATGATATAAGAGAATGGAAGAGAAAAACATGTTGTACCGACCCCACTTAGAGTGGGATAAGGGTAGGAGAAAGAAGAAGAAGATTATATAAAAATATTTTATAAAAAGAACTCATCGTTCGATTTACGTCAAGAAAAAAGGCGCCGTTCCACGACCATGCTAAAAATCGCAAAATTATCCTCGGAGTAAAATAAAATGCGCCCGTGTGTGTGCGGCAAAGCTCTTTCTATGTGTGAGCTATAAAATTGCATCTGTGTGAGTGTACAAATAAATGTAGGTGAACGCTGTGTAGGTATATATTTTGAAGCGGCTGTACTGTCGCATTGAAAATGTTAATTGACGATGCGATGCATAGGCCTCTTTCAAACCTTTCCACTTGATCCTATTCACAGTGTGCTTGTTGCGTCTTATATAAATTTCATATATAAAGTTCATTCCCTCATCTTACGGGGTTTACAGTTCACATTAATGATGTTTTGTTGAAACAATTGACCAAGGTATAATTATGTTTACATATTTTTAAATATTAACAGTTTAATATTACAAAAAGAACTAAATGTTTAGATAAAGATTTCAGCATTTTATTCAAAATTATGCTAAACTAAAATTAGACTAGACAATTCCAAAACTAGACCATACTCTTACAACTCAATATTTGAAGTATAAATGTACTGATGCGATGAAGATGTGAGAAATGTAAGGGTTAGGAGAAGTCGATAAAATGCAGTGCACTGAATGCAGATAGGTATGGCTATACCAAGCGAACATACTGAACTAATGCTGTGATGATGATATTTTTTCGGGTTTAACAGTGAACCAACGAGAAAATATCCGTTTCATAAGTAATATAAACGAATAATTTATAGAATTAGGCGTTACTTTGCGGAGATCCATAATACAAAAGTAATAATAAAATTATTTTGCTATAATCCGCGATTATAGCAAAATAATTTTATTATTACTTTTGTAATATAAACGAAATCACAACGTAGGCACCAGAACATCTACTAGTCATATTGAGTCTTCAATACACATAAATCATAATATAGCAACTACCCTACTCTGATTTAAAATATTTAAATATAAACTAAATCGAATAATTGTATAATACTTTAATGATAAGTCATAAACATGCTGTATATATGTACACTGCATGTGTATGTAAACCACCCGCCGCATTATTTTTATAGTCAACAAAAATCTTAGAGTGGTTTAATTGGAGGAATCTAAGCATCGATAAGACCACCTTATTACACTATTAATTGTAATAATTTTAATTAATTGTAATTAATGGCAAAATTGTAATAGTAATGATATTGATACACATACTAAGTTATAGTTAAGTAGGTACTACTAGGTCACAGATATCTTAATCTGCCTGTTGCAGGCCATAGTCACGTCACCACGTAGAAAAAATGTTAGCTTGAAAATGCGGAGTGAACTATACGTTCCGACGGTTTACTCGATGAATTTGATCGTGCAAAGTCAGTGACTTAGGCAGGAAAGTGACACAAGCCTGGATTTACGATAGAAAGAGATAAGAAAAGAATCTAATAAAAATGATATAAGATACAAATACATATCATAACATAAACACAATAACTCCATATAACTTTAACTACTTGGCGTCAAAGCTATTTATATTATTACTGTTTATACTATATATATTACACGGTTTAATTTTGAACACAATTAAACGGGTTAAATAATTAAAAATATGAATTCACTTCTGTCTTTGTCAGTACGCGCCCACCCCGAGTACCACCTACCTATCTATCTAGCGCTACGTACCGCGGTACCGCTTCGTCCATCATACCTTAACCCGCCGCGTTCCCCGCGCGAGCAATAACTACCCACGAACCAATGCTCGCGGGTGACGTTACACGGCTCAACGAAAACTGGACGGGCTGTACATAAGTAAAGACTATAGACTCGGTCGCTCGAGTGTCGTCTGCCCGCGCTCCGATCAAAATCATTCGAAATACGAAATGGTTTGACGTTTTCTGGATTAAAAAAAAATTAAGCTTCGTATTTGTTTACGCTCCTGTTCTTGAACTCATGATTTTTTTCTAAATTTGTTAAGTGTATATTTTAAAAAGGTACATTATTCTTTTTTAGACTCTATAATAATTAAATAATGTCATCAATGAACTCCAGTTAGAATCAGTATATAAACATAATGTAGTTGTCGTTATAGGTGACTAGGGAAATATCGAAAATATTTTTTTGTGAAGTACTATTTAATCAATTTTATAAAAAATCTATAATTACTGAATTAATATTATAAATATGCATATACACCTCTTAAAACTCCGTCTAAACCATTAACAAAACCTTATAGTATTGGTTCTATAATTTATTTATTTTGTTAATTACTTTCCGTTTCGTTTAACAGGTACTTACGTGTAAATAAAAATTAAACTGAATTGTTTTTTTTTTATAAATATTTTAATCTGCTTACATGATATAACCAAGTTAGATCCACGGCCAATTTTCCCAAGAGTGCTTGCAGCGTTGCCGCGTTTCGGGGTGTGTATAAACTATTCTCAGTTAGTATCACTAATCGCCGGCCTTAATTCCAACCCAACCTGCTAGCATTGCGACTTTCTGTTAAGATACAAATTGTTCCTGTCCCACATCTGAACAAGAGTCCCCTTTCGAATTAAAGATAAATAAATGAAGTTACAAGTTCATGATAGAACCACAACACCCTCCGCACACTAGTTTTATGCAGATTAGTACACATGTCCAAGAAAGCATCAATTGCAAATATCAAAGAGGCTCTCGTGTTTCACTGATGGTGGGATAGCAATTCCTAATAATACTGTTCTACGCACATAAAATAATGTCAGATTATCACCAACCCGCCTGCTATGCGTACTGATTATTGATAATATTATAAAACACTAATATTATTAGCGATTCACTACTGCAATCACCAACGCGGGTTGATGATTGCAACACAAAATTTCGTCGTCCATTGTGTGATCCAGTGTAACGTGAACATTGTGGTCCGGGAGCAGGTATCAGGCAAGTCTGTCGGTCTGGCGTAATGCGAACCCGTTCTAAGACGAATTTTATTTACTTCGGTTATGTTGTGTCACGCACTAAATAAAAGTTCTTTTCCAAAACGCCGTCTTTATCTTCCTAACGGTCAATAGTCTCCGGACGAGTAACGGGTTCTTAAGTAATACCAAAGTTATGTGTGTATTCAATATGCGTTAGATTTATGTTTTATAATTTAAAAAACTGCATAACTCACATGCTTTTCGGTGAAAGAAAACATCGTGTGGATACGTGCTTATCTCTGGAGAACTCCTGGGGAATGTGTGACCTACCAAGCAGTGTGGGTTAAAGCTCTTAACCTTTCAATCCACAAAAGGAGATGGGAGACCTATACCTAGCAGTGGGATAGTAACAAGCCGTACAAATCTTAGTATTTTCTAGATTTATTAATCTTAAGTTGCATCCGATTATTCTAAAATGTGTATCCTATTACTATCGTCCATTTTCATGAAAAAAAAAACTCATCTTCTCAAATTAAATGGATTGCAGCATTTCTAGACTGCTTACTTCAAATCATTTGGAGTTTTATTTATTACCCGCGGTCCGGTTACGCGTTGCTGCGGCTCAATAAGATTTTTAGTTATCTTCGAAAAACTGTCTATAGTTACATAAAAATCGCCACTTAACTTTGCAGGATTATACGCTAGGCCAAATTAAAGACAGTCTGAAAATTTCATTAAAATCGGTCCAGGCGTTTTAGTCTATAAGAACCATACATACAGACTTTCTTCTTTATATTATACTAGTATTGCCCGCGGTGGAATTTGGTCTGCTACTACATTATGTTTCGTGAAGAGTCATTTTAAATAAATATATATTTGTTTAGTTATTCGTACATTCAAAATTTCAGATGTCTAACTTTAAAACTATCGGATTCCATACAATCTTCGCGCGTCGCGCTTATTAGCGCTCTATCTATAACGCTCCATTCAAGTCAATCATATCGTTATAACTTTTTAACTATTCAACTAAATTACTTCGTTTAAAAGCCAAAGTTTATATACATGAAATACTGAAAGCAACAAATGAATTGATTTTGATAAAAGTTTGATTAATATACTAAAATATGCATTGTAAAATTTTGCTTTTTTGATTATTAAATTAAAATTTATCATTCACAATTTTGGTCATAGTGGCTTCCACATAAAAGGTAGATATATGTTGTCCCGGACTTTTATTTAGAACTATTCAAGACAAACAATACTACCCTACATGATCTTTGTGTAACTCCAATAGCTTAAGCAACGTACGCCAAGATAACTCTCAGAAGCCAGATTTTTTCAGACATTATTGACATACCTATATCGTTATATTACATAAAATCATTACAAATTGGAGCCTATATATTATTCCGATGTATAAACTATATAACGGTAAAGTTTCATCCATTTGGATGTTCCGTCCAATAGTTTTTTCGTGAAAGAGTAACAAACAACCATTCATACTCACAAACTTTCGTATTTATAATATTAGTAGGATGTAAATAGACAAGTTGTTTGCTCAATCGTCAACCTATGGTAATGTTAATAAACCATTTGGGACTGTTTTAGCCCTTAAACTCTCATTACTCCTTTTAAGATGTTTTCCGGTATATCAAGTAAGAAGCTTGCAATTGAACAAACAAAAAACAACAAAATTGGCGTGTGCGTACTCAAAACAGGTTTCCTGGTTTGTCAATAGAAAAAATTACAATTGAACAAAGAGTTACGCAAGACCTGATAACCCTTATTACCCTTCGTTCGCACGGGCGTAAAAATTACGTCGCGTTAAAATTCCACAATAGGCGTTATAAGAAGTTTCGTATGGTATATTCAGCTTAACGCCCTCGCCCTAACGACTAAAATAGAACACTGCACGATAAAATACGTCGCGTTTAAATACGCTGTCGTAGGAACAGATACCTGGATACCCATTTGTTTCATTTCGACGTAATTTTTACGCGCGATAAAAATCCTCTGTTGCGAACGAGGGGTTATTCATACAAACCACTTAAATTTGCAATGCTTTAAGTAATAAATTTTTAGAATAAAAACGTTCAAATCATTCTAGTTCTACGTCTGGTCGCTAACCTTACCTAGCGATTGGGGAATAAGACCCAGATTAGGTCAGATATACACAGTTTTATATGACTTGTCTACTTCAATTATGTTGCTCGTCGTTACCGTTATGAAATGACGTCATAGGTACAGAAAGAACTGGAAGACAAAACAGATTGTAATTATATCTTACTTGAGTGTAATGATGCTAGATCCTTATTAGTTAACACTGAATGATAAATTAAATTAGGTAAAATAAATAAATATATGGAACACTTACAAAGTCGTCACCAAAGTAATTATCTAACTTGATACTTAGGTGGTACTAAGGCATAGACATCTGGTAAATATAAAAAATATTGGCGATGTAAAGACAAAGTAGGAACCGACATAAGCTTACGGTTCCTGCTTTGCGCCTTGCAAAAGTACATAAGTCGTTAGTGGGTTTGGGTATTAGATTCTATAATAATATTGCGCAATCTTCTTTAACTTTAACATTACAGTTTAAAAAGACTATTTAAAAAAAGGGCTAATACAGAAAGCCTATTATACTATTGAGGATTACTTAGACGATAAGAATGCGTGGATACTCTTCGAACAAGATATTAATAACTATATATAACTTCTCGGTAGGAGCAGCTTTCCTAACCAGCAGTAGATGTTGACGGTTCAAAAGCACTTGTTTACCAGTTTACTTTAAAATATTCTTAAAATATTCTTTATTTCATTGTATATATAAGTAGTAACTTATATATACATACATACATAAATACACACAGACTCGAAGCACCAACAAATTGTATTTTAGAAAATGTTAGCCCTCGGCAGGAATGATGGAGCTGAAAGCAAGGTCAAAACAACCATCGCCAACAGGCTAGTCAGCCATCGTTTTATATTTTTTACTAATTTGACTATTACCAAGTTCTGATATGAAAACAATTTATTAAAATTTTAGTTGATTTTATGTATTTCAATATTTAAAAAACGGTTAGTAGCAGGAAATTTAAAACAGATAGAAAATCTAAAGTACAGTATCAATCTTGGTTACCGGCTAAACCATGAAACCAAACCACGTAAATCCATAAATAAAAAAAATATCCATAAAATTCCATGGCATATTATCATAAAATTGTTATAAATACACTGCGCTCGTACCAGGGTCGAAACGCGGCGAGGGGGTGGCCCACCCTCGCCACGTGCTTACCCCTCAGTTAAGTATTCATACCTAAATATAGGTTAAGGCGTCGGTATGTAACGTTTTATGTATATAATTTGAAATTCAACAAGTTAGAAAGGCGATGTAATTTTTAATTCTTGATCCAAAACCAACTTTAAAAATGTTTACAATAATGTATCGCAACGTACACAGCAACTGAAAATATTATTTTGCTATAATCCGCGATAAAAGTTAATATAATATGTTACGCTAAATGTAGACGGTACTATCCATTCTCATACCTGATGCATGCAGAATTCGTGCACCACCTGCCACCAATAACAACAATACACAAGCACTGCACATACTCACTGCCACAATCTCAACAATCGTTTCGCCCCGTAACCGAAGCATCGCCAGGGGATAGATTCTACGACCAAATCGCATTGCGACTACCAATTCTGCAAGTGTAAAGTATGAGAATGGTTTAAACACTGCATTTAGCATTCAATTTATTTTCTTTTATCCCGGATTATAGCAAAATAATATTTTCAATACTTTATTCTCACAACTTAGTTAAGGTTATCCGAACACCCCCGTACATACCGAACACGTACCGAACGTACATGCAGGACTCCGAACCCGCAAGTTGACAAATCGAGGGAAATCCCAGTCAGGTTGGAGTTTGTGGCTTGTCCCACAAGAAAGCAATGATGAAATTTAACAGGCTATAAGAATCATAGTTTGATAATAGCAACTGAGTTTCTTGCTGGCTCTTCTCTATGGGAGCAATTTTCAAATTATTTGTATAGATAGAGAATAATTAATTTGAAGTTTTGCCGCGTGGGTCGTTGTGAATCCCTATCATTTAACAATTTTTATTGCTGTTAGTAGGGTAATATTTCGTAAAACGGTATGATTAGACTTTTTTGTTAGCATTTCGATTTACGAAATGATTTAGATATGGAGAGCACCACATATTCTTCAATCAGTCTTCCATAAACTAAAGTAAAGTAACGGTCCGTTACAATCCCACTGTTGGGCATAGGCCTCCTCTCTCCGTTTCTGTAGAGAAGGGTTGGAGCTAAGACCTACCGCGCTGCTCCAATGCGGATTGGTATGTTATACATATCACCAGAATTTTTTAGAGATATGCAGGTTTCCTCACGATGTTTTCCTTCACCGAAAAGCGTGTGATAAATTGCAATTATCAATTAGGCACATAAGTTTTAATAGAAAAACTCATTGTTGCCTGCCCGGGGTTCGAACCCGCGACTTAGAGGTGTCTTAAAATTGGCACGGTTTCAATGCTGGGCCATCACAGCATTCAGACTTCCATACGATCATTTAAATAATCTTTTTGTTTAATGTGACTGGCCCCTTGGCGCATTTGACAGTAACGCTACTTTCAGCTCCGCGGATCGCGGTTTCGATTCCCGCCGGGGCCAACATTTATATTTAACCAGTTTTTAGTTTTTACCAGTTGTCTGTCACCCATAACACAAGTATTAAATTACTTTGATGACGGACGTCTCTGTGTGTGGGTGTCCCCTTATATTTATTATGATTTTTTTATAGTCAATTCTTTTAGGCAGTAGCTTAACTATTTGCTTGGTTTGATTTTATTTTCTTTTTTCTGCTTAAAACAATTTTTGGCTTCACTTAACTACTTTCATTGTATCTCTGTTGTCGAAGCTTAATATGAAAGTTGCTATCGCCCGTAATTAAAATATCACTTAATTTTGGTCAATATTACTATGAAGTGTGTATTTTGTTGGTGATTTATAAATAAATAATGATTGCTGTAATAAAAATGCTAATGAATAACCAAAAATTAAAAGAATCGCATCCAACTGTGTACACGGATTGACAGTGAGATAATTTCAGCAACGATCGTCAATTCTGCAACTTGAGAAATGGGCTACAGTACTAAGCGAAACGCGGGTAAAATACAGGGAATATACTATCATAGAAAATATTTACGTATGGTAAAATGTAATTATTTTTCTTAAAAGTTACTAGTAATTTTTTGCTACACATTAACAGAATATTTAAAAAAAACAACAACAATCGAACAGGTCCGCAACATATATATACCAGTTTAATTCATCCACAGTTTATCGTTTGACCTCCGCAACCGGTCAAGGACGGGGCGACTCGATTAATCAACTCGACATTTCTCTCTCGTTCTGAAACTTTACAATTCTCAAACAAATTATTTTTCACTTACGCAATAAACCAATATCATTTGATTTCAAATATTAATACCGTTTTTCATGCTATTAATAAATAATATTATAATAAATTGATTTAAAGCTTAAATAATTCTAACGCGTCCTGTTTTAATGACTATTCTACTTTTTCAAACATTCGCTGTAATAATATCCTACAACATTCCACATACAATTAGTAAGTGAAAGAAAGGAATTCCTTCGATTAACTTATTAATGATGTAAAAATCCTACTTGAAATTGAAATCATCCTCCTGCCCTTATCCCACTCTACGTGGGTTCGGCACAACATGTTATAAACATGTCGTCATATGATTCTGCTACGTATTTTACGACCAGCCTGACGTCAACTTACCTTAGTCGCCTTTTACACCTCAGTAAAAAAAGAGGGTGGCCTATTCTACTCAGCCGGATACCACACGGCGGTGAAATTTGAATATAATATGATTCGATAAATTTTAATCGTCGTCGTCAGCCGATGGACGTCCACTGCTGGACATAGGCCTCTTCATGGGATCGCCACACCACACATAAATTTTAATAATATAACGACAACAATATTTTTCCATTACACTTATTCAATAAATAAGAAACAAATTTTCCAAAAGTCAACTCATTTAATCTTTTTCAACAACTAAACACATAATGACAGCGACAATGTTTTTTTTTTATTACTGGCCAACTATATGAAGGAGGTTGTATTTAAAATACGTCGTAACAGTCGACCATCCTGACAACATTTGCGACCCCGCAAATCTAATAAGCTGACTTCTGGGAACGATTCTACCACCGATTCGGAATGCTGATTGTACTGAGAAGAATCGGCAAGAAACTCAATACTTGCTCTTTTAACCCTTAAGCTCTCGCTGTCATGGCATAACACAGCACAATTAATGGCAACCAACTCAGCAGATGCATACGTAAACAGGCTTGGTAATGCTAACGCTCATCGCCATGGCTTGCTTGCTACATGCATGCTACATTTCTGCTCTCCATTTTTTCCTGCTGTTAGAGTCAGCCATTCTGAAACAATTGCGCCGCAATTGGCGCAGGAAAGGTATTAGCTTTCTGTAAACTCAATTATTAAATATTACGAGCATCGCATTTATCCCCATATAGTAAATAAAGCTTCCCATCTTTTATTTATTACGCTAAAAACTAATCGGGAATTACATTTGTGTCAACACTATCACACATTACCGTCACTTGTTTTTTCTTCACCCTCTTAATATTTCGTTTTTTACATTTTATTTGTAGGTTTCCATCCCACTTCTGAATATAACGACAACAATATTTTTCCATTACACTTATTCAATAAATAAGAAACAAATTTTCCAAAAGTCAACTCATTTAATCTTTTTCAACAACTAAACACATAATGACAGCGACAATGTTTTTTTTTTTATTACTGGCCATCTATATGAAGGAGGTTGTATTTAAAATATGTCGTAACAATATTTAATTTTAAATAGAACATTTCCATCAACACACATAATACAATGTCTTTAAAACATTTCAAATTCGCGTTCCATTTTTAAATACAACCAACTCATTCACAAGTGTGCGAGCGCGGCACCCAACCCCTATTTAATAATAATTTAATCCGTCCTGCTCGCACCTATTGATTGTGCGTATCTCCGACTCATTTGGGATGTAAATGAAAAATCAATGATGCACTTGTCTCGTTCTGTCGTTTTCTTGTGTATTTGTTGTTAATAATTTGACGAGATACTAATATAAAAATATCAAGTAATTTTGATTTTTATTACAGGCTGTAATTAATTAGGCTTTAAATACACGTGTAAACTCATACGTGGTGGTAGGAGTTCAGATACCTGATTAAGTTCCTATCCTCGGTGCGATTCGCTATCGGTCAATTGGTACGAATGCGAACCCATTTAGTAGCGCGACACAGTTATGATAGTCCGTCAGGTCCCGACAGTTAAAGTTTGCAATGGAGATATATACTGATACAAGCTTTTCCCTTATGACTACAATACTGCTAAATAACTATACTTAATATGCCATTGTAGTTGTTTGTTGATAATGCGTAATACACTAGAGATCTTTCATTCTAAAAGTGCACGCCCCTCCAATGTCTTTACTCACTTATACCAGTCGAGCCATTAGTTGACCTTTAAGTGCGCGAATGAGTCGAGTCAACTTTGAAATTGCTGCGCTCACACATATATAATAGTACAGTCAATATTATCTCTCACACATTAAAATAATATAATTGTGTGATTGTAATGGTGGAGGGGCGTGCACTTTTAGAATGAAAGATCTCTACTCACATTAGACATTGGACACAGTGAACATTTAGATTATTTAGATATTTCAAGGCATTTTTTTATTGAATTAAATTAGAGAATACATATATGCCACACTCTATAATGCCCAAAATTAAATTAAATGATGCATAAAATGCTAAAGTAAGTTTAATTTAAGGAAACTTACATATTTAAGTTATATTTTAGATAATATACAAGAAGTTAGAATGGGTATAGTATAGTATATAAGTTGTATTCAGGAGGTTATTGTTAATATTCGTCATATAATATTAAAAGATTGTGTACCCTTCGTCCTTCCTTATAGGTGTGAATATAACGTTATATTATTGCTAATATAATTATTATTTTCCTTGTTATGTCGTAGCATTGATAAATGTACAGTTATTAGTAAACACTGTTAATCGCGACCGGAAGTGTAACAGTCTGTATACTGTATAACTGCTGGGCAGAGGCCTATAGAGAGATAGATACGGAGTTTTACTTTGTATTAATCCGTAAGTCAAAAAGAAGAAAGTTTCTACATGACAAAATTATTCTCTTTAGGTAAAGACGTGCTTTTAAAACGTAAATTTAGCTTTAAATCATTAATTAGTCCTAGTCCAGAGGTCATTAACCTTTTATGACTGATTCTAAATTGTCACTTATAGCCATAAGTATGTCATAAGTATCAAACTCATACGAGACTATTTAGATTTTTTCTGGACCTTTAACACCTTAAGCGCCATGTGTATCTTTTTATCACACAGTGTCTAGAACACTGTGTATCCAAAAGTATACACATTTTTGTATGTAGTAAACGCGCCGTGTATCCTTTGGGAACACGTTTTCTATACTTTTATTATACCAAAATGAAAGCCCTGCCCTCTCAATTAGGGTCTGGCGCTGATGGTGTTGAGAGCTTAAAAAATGTTTGTTAATGAAATAGTTTGTTACTAAAAAATTAATTGAAGAAATTATATTGATTCATACTAAAAAAATTAAACAAATATCTCTTTGTCACAAATCCTTCGAAAATTCAGCTTGCGGCGCGCCAGCATTAGATTGACGATCCCTGGCTGGACTGTACATCTAAGAATCTCTGTTATTTTTTAAGTTACTTCTGCTCGCATCTTTACCTGCGTGGACTTCATTACCAATATAATAAGATCTCCCTAAAATAAATTTTATCGATTCGTTACTTTGTTCGGACTTGAAACAAGGACAACCAAACACACTTTATAAAATTAGTATTGATACGAATCACAAATAGAATACCGATTGGTTGTAAGTTTCATCCGTTGTTCCGAATTTAGATTTCAAAGAATTACAATCACAATACGGGATGTGAAAACAATATTGCATTCCAAATAAAAGCACTTTCTCTTATGATACTTGTAGGTTTAGGATAACTTTTATATTTCAAACCCGCAACTTTCTGCGCATCAACTTAAGTATTTAACTACCCTCAATTATGTAAAATGTGAGTTTTCCCTATTCTTGAAAGAAAAACTGTTTTTAATCTTTATGTTACCGCGATGTATAAACTTCAATTGGACCAAATTTCATCACTTATTCTAACAGTTTTAATATTGCACACTATGTTGCGTACTTGTATTAATGTTACAACCGAGGCCTGTAAGTGATTACGGCGAGATTGTTTAAGCTATCTATTTTCAGTAAAGGCGTATCTTCGAGTTAGTTTAAACCACCTTACCAGCAACCTAAGTATCCAATAGTGAATACCATATACATATTTTGGAAAAATCAGTTTTGTCCTGAGATTTCTAAGACCAATTTTCCAAAACAGTTAAAGTGTCTAAATATTTTAAAACAAATGTGCTAATTTTTTTTTGTGAGAGAAGTTTTTTGAGTCCATATCAATAGGAAGTAGAGATCTTTCATTCTAAAAGTGCACGCTCCTCCACCAAATTACATTATTTTAATGTGTGAAAGAAAATATTGACTGTTCTACTTTATATGTGTGCGCGCAGCAATTTCAAAGTTGACTCGACTCATTCGCGCACTTAAAGGTCAACTAATGGCTCGACTGGTATAAGTCAAGCTTTTATATGGCGGAGTATGCACGCTTTGTATGAGACAACACGTCTATCTGTCACGCGTTCCTATCATTTGTGCACTGGTTGACCAACCAAACCGGTTACACGGATTACAAGTAACGTTTGCAGAAAAATAAAATTAATATTATATAATATTTATAATCAAATTTATGTTGAAAATTCTTTAGAATAAAAAGTAAGTTTTTAATGTTTCCCTGGAGTAATAAATAGTAAGCGCTGTGGATTGTAAACGGGAAGTTCCGCATTCGAATCCTAGAAAAAACAAATTAGTATATTTTTAAAATTTATCCCTGGTCTTGACTAGATAGATACTTCCGACGTACCACCAAGCGGTTTAGCATTCAGGTACGATGTCGTGTAAAAACCCTGAATGGTTACACGTTTAATCTCCAAACCCTTTCAAGAAAATTAAACTACATCGGCATCCATCAGGAGATTTCGCAATCAAGAGCTAGCGTGCCAACTTAATTTAATAAAGATAATATTATATATTCATTATGAAACTATTAGAATGATAAATAAAACGTAATGTACAGAAGTCTGTTCATTTATTTTATTAGTAAAAAAGGAAAAAATTACACCGCAATAAATATTTACTATTTTAACGCTATTCACTCACGTCGCTATCTTCAGATTCAGACTCAACATTAATTATAAATTCAAAATTTTTCATATATTCTATCTCAATATCATTCACATTTCGACACGTATTTTCCCACATATTTCTATCAATCATGTCAATTCGTTCCTTAATTAAAGCAATGGCTTTAATAATTAAATAATGATAGATAGGTTATAGGTTAAGTTTTGCTCGGTTTTTTTTCGCCACATAGTTTTATAAAATTCTCCATATTTTTCTATTAAAGAATTAATTTATCTAATTATTATTTAAAATAAAAAATAAAAATATTTATCCTCTTTTTTTATGACATGCTAACTGTACTTTTGGCAATAATCGATGCGTGCTCCTACTTTCGTGTCTGTCCGGCAACTGAGTAACCAATTAGAATAACAAGTTTGCGTGTATTTCGTCTGTACATAAGTTTTTTGTGTGTGAGTAAAGACATTGGAGGGGCGTGCACTTTTAGAATGAAAGATCTCTACAAAGTTATGATAAAAGTTCATTACTTTTGTACTATATAATTCCGCAAGGTAACCCCAACTTTTTTAATTTATATAATAACTAATAGTAACTCTATGTCTGTTAAACATGCTCAACTTTTTTACCGGTTGGGCCAAACTGACGATACGAAAATCATATAGTATGGAGTATTTTAGCTGAGTAATTCATTTATCATATTATGACTTGTATTTACTAACAAAATATTTAAACAGCAGCGTGGTAGGTCTAAGCTCTATAGGGAGGGAGAAGGGCTATGCTCAGAAGTGGGATAGTAACACGCCGTTACTTTAACTATACTAAACTTATAGTTCTGCGGTGTGGAAAGGCCTAATAATTTTCCTTCATGTGGAGTAGAACGATTCAGAGGTGGGCCATTCAAAATTTGCTCGAGGGCCACATTATGGACCCCGAGCAATGGGTTGAGCAGGTCTGCTCTATGTGGTCGCCAAAGTTATCACCGAATATTTTTTTAAACAAATCTTAAAATGACGAAGATTCCAGCTCGCTAAAACTTACCAGACGTTTTGGCAAGCACTATCATACAGAACTTAGTAGATATAAAGATAACTTATAATATGAATCTTGAGTTTCACTTAAAATTGCACCTTAAAATCTATTAAAAATTCGAGCAAAGTTTACTTTTAACGTGTTGCCCAAAAAAAAAAAGTAGAAATTTTTTCAAATTCCATAAGGTCGTTACGTACATACACAAATAATTGTTTCGATAGAGTGCACTCGTACCGACTCGATTTGACTATGTGTGAGTTGAAAACCTCGACCAAATAGTTTTGATCGTTTATATACACATTTTTATTTATTTATTTTTAGGAACCTAATATGTACAGTAGTACATATTAGGATCCTAAAAATGTGGATAAAACAAAAACAAAAAATGTTATTTTAATATCAATGTGGATTAGTAAATCCACATTGATATTATAATAACGAAAACTACTAGTTAAAAAAAAAACTAAATTTATTTTGCAATATTTAGCAGATATTTCTCCATACACATCTAACAATGATAAACAATACATATCGCATGCTTAGTATCAAACTGGCCGAATTCAAAATTAGGCTCAATTGAGTTAGAAGTACTGTAATTTTTATTTCAAGACTTAATACTACGAGCTATTAAAAAAACGGTAGCGTTTTCTCGTTCTTCCAAGTTATGGGTCTCTTTAACATCTATGAGTATTGTAAGGGCTATGCTATGCTTTATTTCAATTTGCCACAAACAACTTTTTTGATTTCGGTTACTTTAATACTAAGCGTGCGATATATAGTTTAGTCTGAATGTTATTGTGTATAAAAGCGATACGTTTTTATTCGTGGGTCCGTTGTGACAAGAACTACGATAGACACGATGCGATAGATAAAAAGTATGTCAAAAATTTATAGAATTAGGCGTTACTTTGCGGAGATCCATAATACAAAAGTAATAATAAAATTATTTTGCTATAATCCGCGATACAGTAAATAGAAAATATATATAGTGTTAAATGTATAGTGGACTATCCGTATTTTCATACCCGATACGTGCAGGATTCGTAAAAACACATGCACTAACCTTAAACAGTAGGGGCGTATCTATTAAAAAAACAATTTTTAGCTGTTATTCGTTTTCACTATAGAACTATACGTACACACTATACGTACATACGTCGTCTCGCACGGATTACGATTCATACATTGTAATCCTTTTACGTTACATCACTATGATTTGAAGACCGCGATATTATTATTGTAATAGCGTATAGTCACTATGAATAAAATAAAAAAAATTTAAAGGATGCACTACACGATTTCGGCCGCGGTGTAATTTTTTACATGTTTTAAAATTAATATTAAATTAGAAAATTTTACCTACAGGTATCTACAGAAAATTTTCTACTTTAATAATGTATTTTTTTATGTACCTTAAATTTCAATTAAAGTATAATATAGTTAAAAAAAAAGAAAATATTTACCAAAGCATAGTAAAATAATGTAGGTATAAACTTTCACTCCGAGAAGGAAGAATGCTTCTGTCCAACAGATAATTCAATTTAATCTTTTAATAATTGTATAACAACGACTTAACGTAACTTAAACATATCGTGGCTTCATTTCATTAAATGACTTATTCATAAGAAAACAATTATGTTTCTTCTCTTAGTTTAAAACAATAAAGATCGCTTTGCAATTTTGCCGTGGAGTCTATCTCCTGATGATGCTTCGGTTGCGGGACGAAACGATTGTTGAGTTTGTGATAGTGAACGTGTGTAGTGCTTGTGTATTGTGGTGGAAGTGGTGGAGGTTTGTGCATGTCTTTTTACGAATCCTGCACGTATCGGGTATGAAAATACGGATAGTCCACTATAAATTTAACACTATATATATTTTCTATTTACTGTATCGCGGATTTTAGCAAAATAATTTTATTATTACTTTTGTATGTCAACAATTATTCTTACGTTCTATATGTGTTTGTAAACAATTGGTTGCTAGATTATGTTAGATATGAAATTCAAAACTTTTGAAATACCTGATATCTTTGGTTTAAATGAATCGAATATTATTTAAATATATATAACTGCGATTGAATTGTTTTTAATTTAGTTTTTTTTTTAAATAAAACAATCTATAAAAAATTTGTTCCAAAAAATATTGGAACAAGGTTTACAACCGATGATAAAGACTACGAATCTTGTCGAATTAAATATACTGCGAGATTATTATAATAAAGTGTATAATATTAATATGTGTTAAGATTTCCCATTAATCACATTAAATCAATCAATATTATGCTTATTTATCACATTGATTATTATTTGTTTATTGAGTATTATGTTATTATTAAAATCATACTTAAAAGCCTTTATAGTTTGTATTGTATCTATACTTTTTATTATTACGTTATTTATTCAACTTCTATAAACTGTTGCAGGTATCAAAACTTTTCGTGCGATTTGTATTTTTAGCAACGTCTATTGTTTTCAACAACTAATTATATAAAGTAATAACCAAAATTTTACTACTCAAATCAACAAACAATTAACCTTAATAATTAACCTAATTACACAAAAAAATAATGTCAACTTTGAAACTTATTATAATTGTTTTTGTTATACGTTAATAAATATTGACGCTAAAATATTGTAGATATTTTTCGCTCTGACTTCATTTAGTTTTTCAATAACTTGTATGGTTTTTTAATTAGCAAAAAATTTAGTTATCAATCAAGGTACTTTGTATTAGTTATTAATATCCTTTTCTTTTTCGATATCGGCATATGGTTTTGTGACTAGTTTTTAATTAATTTATAGACTTAGGTTTTACTTTGCGGAGATCCATATTACAAAAGTAATAGTAAAATAATTTTACTATCACAAGCAATATAACAGAACTAACTACTTTGCTTTAATCCGCACGGGTTAAGTGAATGCATGCAAAGCCAATGTGTATGAAGCAGGCAAAATCTACGCACCTTACACATGCAGGACCAGCCACCACATGCACCCCAAGGCGCAATTCACCAGCAACAACGAACACAAAAGCAGCACACACACCCACCACCACAATTTCGACGATCGTTTCGCCCCGAAACCGAAGCATCATCCATCAGGAGGATAGGCTTCACGACAAAAATCGTACTGAGCAGTACGATTGTCGAGATTGTGGTGGTGGGTGTGTGTGCTGCTTTTGTGTTCGTTGTTGCTGGTGAATTGCGCCTTGGGGTGCATGTGGTGGCTGGTCCTGCATGTGTAAGGTGCGTAGATTTTGCCTGCTTCATACACATTGGCTTTGCATGCATTCACTTAACCCGTGCGGATTATAGCAAAGTAGTTAGTTCTGTTATATTGCTTGTAATATGGAATTCCGCAAAGTAACGCCTGCTTCTATAAATCATTTAGATAATTTTACTATCACTTTTGTAGTCATTAATTGTTTTTCATTTAGTTATTTACCTTTGCTTACCTGTGTCCGAAATCAAGACGGTCCTGTCGCGTTATATTGTATCTAGCTTGACGCCGGAGCACACTAGTATCTTTTATTGTCTTCACGCACACATCGCCGTTCTGCGGCGTGTGGGTGAGTTCAACACGCTTGCCCGCGTCATCGACAGAAGAGGACAACTGAGTTTTCTATGTGATTATAGAATATTATTTTTCTTTTTTTTTGTTAATTCAAATTTGTCGGAATCAAGGATGTTTCATTTTTTTTTTTGAGGATTTTTTAATATGATTCAAACAAGTATTTGATTCTTATATAATGGTATTCTTAAATTATTTTTATATTTAATTTGTAGTTTCCCTATTAAGATAATAACATAAATCAATTCAAACAATTTTTATTTTACTTTTATTTTTATACTTATTATAAAACAAAGTCCTAAATAGCTGTCTGACTGTATGTAATCGATTTTCTCAAAATCTACTAAACGGATTTTTGTACAGTTTTCACCAAAAGATAGTGCTATACTTCCAGTTGGTTTAGGTAAATAATACATATTGGTATAATGTAAATTGTGTTGAAGAGATCGAGCAGTTGTTGAAAAACTAGCTTGCTTGGAGCTTTAGTCGCGTGCGCTGCGTAAACTAGCAGAGTTAGGCTAAAGTAATGTATTACAGAATTGTAGATCTATAAAAATGCTACAAAAAAGTCAGCGACAGCATGTCTCTATATCTTATAATTAACTCAAAATAACTACTATTATGTTCAAAACTTCAATTACAATACCCTGACTTACGTGTGGGCGAAGCCGCAAGCACAACTAGTACTTAATAAAATAATAATATTTCGTATAGGATAGGATAAAAATCAAAAGAACTTATTTCATAAGGCAGCATTACATCCAAGCGCGTTCTTTTTAATTTCTAACAATAAATTATATTGGCGGTAAATGAAGAGAAAAGTAAGAGAAGATCTTGTATGAGTTTTCTATGTAAACCTTTTATGATTAATTGATAGATTTATTAACAATACTATTGATTACCTATATACCAATTGATAATCGATGGTATGGTGGAAAATAATTTTATAATCTAGCTCTTTAACCCAGGAGCTTAGATTAGCTGCCTTGTGTTAATTACCACTTTAATTAATTATGTTAATAGTTTCTTTAAGCATTCTAGCCTGTTTATGATTATTCGTCCCAAACAAGTTATGTAGTATGCATTTGTTTTATTTCAGAATCAACAATTTTGTGACAAATGTGTAAGATTGATATTGTTCCCGGTTACTTAACGGAGCAATGTTAGCTCTGATATAAAGATATGAAAGGAATTGGCAAGTATCTGCGACTTCGTCTTTATGGACCTCAGTAGCAAGTTAAAAAGTAGCCTATGACATTGACTCTGTATTTCTTCAATTGTCTATTTGTACTAAACAAATAAACAGAGTATATTTGTATAGATAGTATGCATCTAATTTGATGATAAAAGTGCATACGACCTAATGAAAGAGTATATAAACTTTGCTTTCCAATCTAAAGTCCCTTATTGTTGCATTGAAATGAGACTCTTTATGTATAATAATCAATTAAACGTTAAATTTTATATTATACTAGCTGTGCGAGCGGCTTCGCCCGTGTAGAAATCAGCGTGTCGTAATTTTTTTCTAGAATTCAAATTTTAAACATAAAAGAAGTTATTGTGAGTTAACCATAAGAGATAGAGACATGCTATTGCGGACTTTTCCGTAGTATTTTTAATCTAGAATTTTCTAGTACATTACTTTAGCATATCTTTGCGCATGCGACTAAAGCTCCCAGCAAGCAAAATTTTTAACAACTGCGCGATCTCTCCAACACAATTTAAATAATACCGATATGCACTATTTAGGTAAACCATAGTTTAAAGGTAGGTAATTAACATACTTCAGGTCAGCCAGCGCATTTAAACCTCATATCCTGATCAATTTAAATAGGACGTGACACGTGAAGTAGTCAAAGTTCTATTGACACGATCGGTTACCAGGTAAAGAATGTTTGACCTTAAATTATGGTCTATTAATAAAATAGCGTGCCAGATTGTTAAGCAAATTTCGTGAAAATTAACCAAACATTAACTGTATCCTAAATGAGCTTTTGGTTCATTAAGCGTTAATAAAGCCAGAAGTAGATTCTAGAACACAATTCTGAGCACTCAAGAATCATTTTTTAAGATGAAACTCCGTTGTTGATCCAGTAAAAATATAATTCTAATAACTAGTTTCTAATGCCATTGCTAATTTGCCAGGGAATAATTAAGTCCCCACATTTTTATCATCGTTTTAGTTATTGAAATTGTATACCATAAAGCACGAACATAACAAGTTGTAAGGCGCAAAAATGGAGCCTGTCAATTTCCACTTTTATACATAGCTTATTTCATGTTGTATATTCTTCCGCTAATGCCGTGTGGTATCCGGCTAATAGAATGGAACACCCCCGTTTCCTACCGAGGTGTCGTAAGAGGCGACTAAGGTAAGTCGATCCGCCGTGTGGTATCCGGCTGACTAAAATAGACCACCCTCATTTCTTACCGAGGTGTCGTAAAAGGCAACTAAGGTAAGTTGACCTACCGTGTGGTATCCGGTTGAGTAGAATAGTCCACCCTCTTTCTCACCGACGGGTCGTAAAATACGACTAAGGTAAGTTGACGTCGGGCAGGCAGCCGGTCGTAATACACAGCCAGATTCATGTGACAGCATTTTTGTATCATGTTGTGCCGACCCCACTTAGAGTGGGATAAGGGCAGGATGATGATGATATTCTTCCGCGAAAAATTATATTGCTAAATATATATGATGAAGATTTAACTAAGAAAAGCTATTTTATTGTAAACGACAATTTCGAATCATTTATATATAGTTGTGACAAAATATATCAATATTATTAGATTCCATCTCACAGCAAAGCTATTTATCCATCCGAGGTCATCAGTAGAAATTTACTATTTACATGTAATATTTTGAAATATTGCAGTTCCCTTTTACGCGCTATTTATAAATTTCATAGTAAATCGAAGAATAGGGTGTTTTCAAAACCTTCTTTTATCTAATATTTAACATCGATAAATTGTGTTCGCTTTCAATTGTTATTAGTCACGATTTCTCAATCTAAATGACATTATCCATAAGATGAAAAATACAATCTTTTTTGCTAAGACGTCAACGATTCGCGGTATATGATTAGTATATTCATTACATTTTAGATGTCAAATTATTAGCAACGTATCATTTATTATACATTAATATAATTGTGGTAGGCAGTGCCAATGTTTTAAAACTTACACAATAGTACTCGTAAGTTTTTAGTAAATCATGACCTTTTTCTCATTAAATTTTCATGTTACTGTTCGTTCTAAAATCTCGTGCTCAGAGAAATAAAATTACTTATGAAGTAGTTACGTCTAGAAGCTTGCATTCACATGTAGATATATGATGTGAGTACATTCATAATTATTGGGAATAATTTAATATTAATCAATAGGGGTAATGTAAAAGAAAAAAAGAAAGTAAAAGTTGGACAAAACACCAATCTAGGTGATTATTCATATTTTAATTATATGATATTATAATTTTATGATATAATAAGTGAAAATTATGCTGTGATAGCCCAGCATTGAGGCCATCATTCGAGGAATCGTGAGTTCAAATCCCGGCCAGATACTAATAAGTTTTTCTATTAAAAGTGTCTAATTGATGATTGCAAATGATCACACGTTTTTCGGTGGAGGAAAACATAGGAAACCTGCATACCTCTAGAGAATTCTAGGGATACGTGTAACCTACCAATCCGCACTGGAGCAGCGTGTTTGATCTTAGCTCCGATCCTTTTATCCAAAAACGGAGATATTAGGCCTGTGCCCTGCTGTGGAATAGTACAGGCCGGCCAACTTTAAATGAAAATTATAAGTGCAAAAGTAATATCCAGAAAGGATTAATTGAAAATGAAATAACAACGTTTCTGTTTACTGTAAGTGTTTAAATTTGATACTACATAACCTGAACTTAAATAACTTTTTTTGTACTTTGTTACCTTTATCTATTTGTATAGAAGTTTCTGCTCCCGTTATCGTCTTCGTGGATTTAAATGAACACTAAATACCTAAACAAAATAAAATTATGTAGATTTATTAAAGTACCTACGGAGTATGTCACTCTTCATTCCTCGAATTTTAACAAAAATTACTAAATTGATCTATAGCTTCATTAGGATCTGTAACAACAAAAATAAACTAAGACACTTCCGCTTATAGAAGTATGATCCTTCTGCCCTTATCCCACTCTCAGTGGGTTGGGCACAACATGTTACATGTTGTCACATGTTTTGGCTACGTATTTTACGACCGGCCGCCTGCCTGACGTCAACTTACTTTAGTCGTATTTTACAACCCCTTGGTAAGAAAGAAGGTGATTTATTCCACTCAACCGGATACCACACGGTGGATCAACTTATCATAGTCGCCTTTTACGACACCTCTGTAAGAAATGAGGGTGGTCTATTCTGCTATGCCCGATACCACACGGCGGGTCGGCTTACCTTAGTCGCCTTTTACGACACTTCGGTAAGAAATGAGGATGGTCTATTCTACTCAGCCGGATACCACACGGCATATGTTTGTAAAAGTTTATTTGAATAATTATTATGCTTAAATTGATTTCATTTAATTTATAGGGCTTACACTGTTTCCAAACAATGCAAGTTTTTCCCGACTGGTGAGTTCCAAAACAAGTTTATGACTAAGAACTCCGGATGCGTTCGAAACTAGTCGAGGTCGATTTTTGTACGAAGTGACCGGTTACTTTTCGACTACGACTTTTTTTATCGCGCCGTACAATCAATGCTACGTAATGTTGAATGTAGAGCGAATTAACCGCCCTCATTTACTTGCGGGAAATAAAGAAATAGAGAACTGTTTGTTTTTCGTGTTAATATACTGTTACCCCTAAATGAATTACACCGGATGAAGGACTTGAAATGCGAAGAATAGAAAGCATAGGTTTTACTAACTGCTCACTACACGTTGTCCTGTGTCTCTCTGAGGCCGGACTATACTTAGCGTGAAGGAGCTGGTGGGTTGACTGACTAGGTATCATGCTGTAGGATATATAGCAGAAAACAATTGAGTAAGTTTGTCTTATAGTAATAGTATAGTAACGGCCTCTTACTACCCCTCTGCTGGTCATAGGCCTCCTCTCTCTGTTTTTGGAGAGAAGGATTGGAACTAAGATCTACTACGCTTCTCCAATGCGGATTGGTAGTTAGCACATATCCCTAGAATTCTCTAGAGATATGCAGGTTTCCTCACGATCTTTTTCTTCACCGAAAAGCGTATGATAAATCGCAATTATCAATTAAACACATTAGTTTTTACGGAACTCATTGGTGCCTGCCCGGGGTTTGAGCTCGAAATTCCACAAAAGAGTCGCACGGTCTCACCGCTGGGCTATCACAGCAAGTTTCTCTTGGTTGCTCTATTTATATTAATGTTAGCGATAGTGAATTGATCTTCAGACCAGACTGAAAAATGAATCGTTTCTTTTCGTAACGTAACTAGATAGATGGTGTTACACTAAATCAGACACCAATTACCTCCACCTCATCACACTAAAACTACACTAGTACACTAGACTCTTCTAACTGCAACCATAACGCTTCCAATTATCAGAGTACATAAGAGAATTAAATAACTAACATCATTTTTAGTAGCAAAGCTCCCAACGAACCTTTGAAAAAAGTGGGAATATCTTAGTTATTAAAATCTACGCATAATATCGTTTATTTTGATGGTACATTTTTCGTGATGTAGTTGCTATTGTAACAGCCTGTTACTATGCCCACTGCTGGGCTAAGGCCTCCTCTCTCCGTTATTTGGAGAGAAGGATTGGAGCTAAGACCTATCACGCTGCTCCAATGCGGATTGGTAGGTTACACATATCCCTAGAATTCTCTAGAGATATGCAGGTTTACTTACGATGTTTTCCTTCACCGAAAAGCGTGTGATCACAGCTGTGATAGCCTAGCGGTGAGACCGTGCGACTCTCTAGAGACGACATAGGTTCAAACCCGGGCAGGCACCAATGAGTTTTTCTATTAAAACTTATGTGTCTAATTGATAATTGCAATTTATCACACGCTTTTCGGTGAAGGAAAACATCGTGAGGAAACCTGCATATCTCTAGAGAAATCTAGGGATATGTGTAACCTACCAATCCGCATTGGAGCAGCATGGTAGGTCTTAGCTCCAATCCTTCTCTCTAAAAAAACGGAGAGAGGAGGCCTTAGCCCAGCAGTGGGCATAGTAACAGGCTGTTACTAGTTGCTATTATGACTGGAGCTTACGACCGTAACAAAACCTAGTTCAGACACTAAGGCAATGAAAATTCAATAAAATAATATTACGCTAGGGCATACAAATTTTCAGTTCTCGACAAAAGCGCCACCTGTTGCATTTATAAGCATTTATAACTTTGACTAAAACACACATTACATCACTTCATCGAAATCGGTAGAGCTATTTTGGCGGATTATTTTGGACTTGCAATATTTACGTATAGAGATTACTAAAAACCTATCTGACATATTTTGATATATGTTAAAATTAACACTAGTTAATATCCATGTAAATTACATAACAAATATTTAAATAATTATAATAATAAAGTAATATTTTTTAATCCTTTTAATATTTTAATAATTTTGTATAAGTGACGTTTTATATTAATAATAATTTGCTTTAAAAAATCTTTAACCATTTGCTGTTGATATCGCTAATTGTATGATAATTAGAATTTTTACTTGACGCCATCTCAATGTTCTCGCTCGTATACTTATAATATTTTTTGTCGGTGTGAGTGAGACTGATTTATATGTGTGTGCGTGAATCATGCCTCGTTTACATGCTTATCGTACAAGTGGAAAGTTAGTTGAAGTTTCAATGAAATATTAATATTATGTTCGTTACTAATTTAACTTTCTACAACCTTTAAAATGAACAAAAAAGGTGTTCAAACGAAAATTATTTTTTATTTGAACGGTTTTGGATTAAATGGTAGAATAAAAATATTTCAGCGAAGTAATCATAATTTAGTTTATCGTGGATTATAGCAAAATAATTTTATTATTACTTTATTATTACTTTTGTATAATTTACATAATATGATGATATGATATGGTATTAATATGGTATTTATAATTATGCATAATTTGGTGATAATATGACTTTTTCACAAATGTTAGACATCAATTGCATCGAATGAACCCACCATGCCGGTAACAATATTTTATTCGTTATTATTTGTATTTTGGTCATCTTCTTTTTCAACCGATTTTTAGAAAGTCATGCGCCGCGCATCAACCCTAAATTCTGGTCATTTGTACGTTGTGATACAATATTATAACAGATTTTCGTCTACCAAAAAATATAAGCTTTTGTATTACATTTTTTAACATAACATTATACTGATAATTTAAAACGTCAAATGGTCGAACGAAGTCACCGGTAAAATATTGACTAAACTTTCTCAAGAGCCATCAAAATAATAAATAAGAAAAGTTCATTACTTCCATTCTTTCCAGATTCTCCTACGCTTCAGGTGAGTTATTTAATGACCTTCGTTTTTAATAGAATATTTAAAAAATTGTTTAAACACTATCGAAAATCACTTGTCATAAATAGAAACCGTGCAATAATGTCAAGTACTCGACCTCGTGTGAACGCACACAAAACTGCTGATAGCTCCTTATCTCATCTACTACTACGTCAACAGACTGCAATTGCTCTCCTCTGGCATAAGGACAGTGATATAGCGCCTTCTCTTTCCAACGCCGGTCGCGTTGTCTCATTCGCGCTAATGAATTATATCCACAATGTCTCACTCGCTCTCTCGATAGAGATGATCGGCGTTCCCTATTTGAATTTATTTCGAATTTGGAATTCGATTTTTACTAGAGATGCATATCGATTATTCATTAATAATGTATCAATATCTTATGTCATTCAAGTTAATATAAACCAAATATCAGATTTTAATCGCTTCAGATTTTGGATATTATTAATATATATTTTCAAAAATATTTATATTCCTGATATTTGATTTAAAAATATTTAAAGGTACAAACACAATGTGCAAATGTTAAGGTATTATTGCTTCATATTGTTAGAAAATTCTTCGTATTAAAAGACTCTTTAAGATATTTGTTACACAAATAGACAACTTTAAACAATAACAATTACAATATTTATTTCTATTACGACTACTAGATCAACTACGCACTTCGAACTGTCTGGACTTTTTTCTTTTTTTTTCATTTGTTTTTTTCTTGGCATTTTCGCCATCTTTTGTTTTTTTATTTTCACTATCTTACTAGTCAATACAACATTTTATAAACAAAATATAAATTATTACACGTAGAAAATAGTAATATATAATTTGTTTTATAAACTTCATGAATACATAAGCAGTAATTTATATAAAATCTCATTTAACATTAATTAAATTTATATCAAGACAGAAACCTTCATTATCTCCTTTTCTTAAATTCTTAATTCAAAATATTATTAGCAATTACAATTACATACTCTAACAATATATTCATAGTATTTACATAAATGCAATTTATCGAATAAAATACATTTTTAAACACCAACATGATACTCAACGTTTTGGAATACAAAATGAAAAACAAATACAACAATATATAACAATATTTTAAAGCTAATTTCTCTCAAACAATTACGAGTATGTTATAAAATACTCATATCTAAATAAAATTTGATGAAATAGTTTTTTTTTTGTAATGTTACATTAAGTTTATTATTATTTTTTGATAGACATAAGACTGGTTGTATTATTTTTGTTTTTCGTATGTAATTGGGTTATAAAATAGAAAAAACATTTGTATTTGTTTTTTTTATTATGATGTCTATCGGATGATTAAAAGAAAAAAATATTTTGTAGACAAATACTAATTCATTTATCTGAATTTTGTTTTAGTATTTTCTTTGAGCTAAATAATTTCACAAAATTAATAATAATATAATAAAACCTAATATCAATAGTTTTTTGATTATTCAATATTAAGTGCAAAACGTCATTGAAATTTTATTATTATTAATTCATATTTTCTACTTATTACCGTGTAATTCTAATTTATTTTGGACTAAAAATACCATTCTTATGTGGTCTCAGACATTCAAATTATACAGGTACTATGTACTCCCGTTATGTTGTCGTAACTTCAGGCATTCATTCACTCGTTCAGCGTTCCGTCGGCGCTTTCACTAACTTTCTAAACCGTGCTAACTTTTTATCTTTTATTTCAAATATAATTATTTGTTGCCTACGTCGTTTTTTTACCTTCAAAGAGATGGTTAGGTAGCAGCTATTTATTATGTAATGCGTAGAAGGTATTATATGACTGGTGGAATTGCGTGGAAATTACTTAATTTTTTCTTACATGATGACATTATTTTTAGCTTATCTTTTTTTGATGACGTTAGATTTTTAGATTATTATATAATGAATGAAAAAGATTTAATGAATCTGGCAAATATAAGATTAAACCTTTATCCGATAATTGATATTTATTTAATAGGAGCGTACATGCGTACGGCGCACAGAAGACTTTTTGCGGATTAAATTACTACGTTGCTGTGTAGGAAGCAAAAGTGACCATAGTACATAGTATTAAAATATTAAAAAACACCTGACAGAACTGGTATTTTCAATATGTAACCGTCAGTGATTGACCGGAGACCGGTTTTCGCTATTAATCAATGTGACATAATCTAATCATATTAAAGTTGCCGCCACTGGGCGACGGAGACAGCCGATGATAGTCGAGTGCTTTGCGGTTAGGGGCGCGACATATTTTGCAGTATAAGGTTTCGGAACAAGGCATGGACATTTTTATGATTGCAATAAAGTAAAAAAAAAATCCAATTATGTATAATATGTAGTATTTTATTTATGTTTTTACATGCAATTAATACTTCTCTTACTGTTAAAGTGAAAGTTTGGAAATCAACGGCCATTGTACTGAGCGCGCTGAAACTTTCGAGCGAGACTATAATATAATTGGAGTTCTACGATTTATTTATTTCAGGCCCGCTGTTGACTTATTGCATTATATAGTTTTTCTCTTAAGTTTTAATTCCGATAGACACTATATTAGTATGTCTATCGATCTATTTGTTTCTAATGCTCGAAAGTCGGTCATGTATCCAGCGAGTTTGTTGCGAGACTAACCCGATCGCCGCCGAAGTTTGCCGAGCGGCTGACAGCTCGTCACTCGTCCGTCACAACGCGGCACACTTCTTCTATGTACTCGATTACATAGGTGGAGTGTACGTGGCCGCTAGCGCTCTCTACTGCACTCAAATTTCGGAATCGATTATTTATTTACAGTTAGCATTGCAACTTTTTCGATAAAATCGATTCTAGGCATTGTTATGTACGCATTTTCATTGCACTGCCGTCGCGATCGCGTCGCGTTGCGGACGTGACGCACACAATTATCATCTTAAAGCGCTGTACCTAAGATTTATTACTGTGTGTAGTTGATATTTTACGTAGTTTCAGGTCGCTTTTCGCGGCGTATTCGAGTTTTCCCGCACGTGTGCTGCACTGTTTACGTGTAGCTAGAGTCATTGACACTCGGCATGACATACATTCGGCGAGTGACGGCACGCCAATACGCCCGTTTTTTTCGCGAGTGCTATCGGTCTAGTCGGCCTTATCAGAGTCGTATTTTTTCCTCCGTTGTATTGTTTATTATCGGTGTATATCTGTGCGATAAGAGTATCCTTGGATCTCGCGTACAATGGGATTTCCGCCCCAACAATTGTGCATTGTAGATTTTCAAACGTCAGCAACAAGTAGTTTTGTGTTGTGACAGGAAATAAGAAATTATTTCATCTGAGTGTTAAATATTAACTTATTTGTGAGTTTGACAGGAATACAAGAAAATTGTTGTGGATAATCTAGATTATTTTTAATGTTAAATTTTTTGTAGGTATCACCTATACCTATTTGACATAAAATATATGCTTTTAAAGGACAATCAAATGATAATTGATAAAAGAATTACTTTGAAATTGTCAATGAATTTGTTTCCCGCGCGCCGATGATTTTTTCAGTGCAGATTTATTGATTAATTTTTGCGCGTCACGGGCGTCACTAATGACGTTAGTTCAACACAACCCCTTTGGCTGCTGTGCTTATATTTGACGAAATAAGTTTGTTTTTTAAATTTTCTTCCTTCAAGGAATAAGCCAAAGCATTAATTATTAAGACTTCTAATTTTAACCTTTTCTTAAAACGGTTTATCAAGGTTTTAAACATCAGTAAATAAAGTCTTTCGGTAATAAAGCCCAAAACTGGACATTTAAACTCGTGAAAATTTCACGGACACATCTGCCAGTTTATTTATAGATGTAGTGTTTGATTTGTGTACCGCGTAGCTCACCTACATACCTACGGTCGTCGTAGCTCGGAATGTACATTATATACATCTTGCACTATGTCGGCACGTTGATATAACAATATAGATGTCGATGTGTGCGTGCCGTAATGAGCGCTCTATGTGCTGAGGAACAGTAAAAAGTATGGCGCGAGCGCACAGAGCGGCAACGTCGCGCGCTCGAGGTCGCGTCGGTGAAAACAATGCCTTTATCATTACTTTATAATTTTTGAATAATTACTTTTTATGAAATAATTTCATATGTGCCATTTCCTAAGTTACCATTCGTTTTGTTATATCAATAATATCAAATTAATTATGATCTTCGGATTTTCATGGCGTCAATATTAAAATAACAATTGAGTTAAGCATGAATAATTTAAAACTAGGTTTCCTTAAACCGACACTACGATAGATGTTGAATACATCATTTTGATTTAAAAACAAACAAGGCACGAAAATAGCCGGTATAATAAAAAAATAGTAACCGATGTTGACCTTTCCGAACGCAGCTTACTAGCGCGGCCAGCTGACGCGGCGTTGCCGCTCAGGCAGTACAGACACGAATCTTCTAGCTTATCGCCTCTATGTATTTGGAAGAGTGTCTAATTTTCCATAGCAATGTTAAGTACATAAGAGATATAGGACGTTTTCTTCACAGTAACGACACTTCCCGCGCGAAAAATTCGAAATACTTTTTATCAGTCTCCTTTGGCTTGTAGATTTAGACAGTTGGTGTGATTCATCGATGAATTATTCGGTTTATTTTAAAAATTTGATAACGGGAGACTATTATTTAAATGTGTTGCCTATTGTACAGTAACGCGTGGTTAACGTTTTAATGTATAGTGCAATAATTGTGATACCAAAGTGTCCAAAGTTTTACTATAATAGTGTTAAAGATAATAAATATATAAAAAAGTATATTTTTATAAATAAGTAACTAAGAAAAATTGCTCCATTTTGACATCTATAAAACGGAAGTACCAGGACTGTATAAGGCGCTTGGAAGTTTTCGTTTAATTGCGCAAAAGTTCGTGAACTAAAAGATAGATGGCGCGGTGACAAAGTGGCCTACATGCCTGTGGCGCTGGGCTCGCTCGGCGGCGAGGGCGAGTACCGCGAGTACCACCACCTCTCGCCGCACCATCCCCATCACCCCCATCACCACCAACTCCAGTACCATGAGTACGCGCCGCCGCCGCTGTACCACCCAATACCGGAGCCACACTTTAGGTAAATCTTCGAATTATTCTTTGTATATTTTGACAATGTATGTATTTTTTTACTGAGCAAACAAGAGCTGAATAATGACTAGTTTCTGGTTAAACTACTCGACTATTATGCTCTACAGAGAAGTGATGTCATGGGACGACATAATCCGATATTATATAAGAATAGTACGATGGCACTCCGCAATAAAGTGACACTACAAAACTTGCGTAAGATCAATCATTTCCTAATCGAACGTTATATTTGAGTAGGTTTCATAAGTCAGCTTCATCACGGTCCAAAGGCTACAGATAAACCCATTAATGCGGAGAGATCTCCGCACCGGTTGGACGTTGTTCATGCGGAACTTTGACCTTGAATTACTTCCTTTTCCTCAGCTTTACACTCACCACGATGGCGTACTTCCAGAAAGCTCAGGTATAACCGACGCCTCTTCTGACAGTGGCTGTCTATACGTGTTAGATGGAGCCACCGGAAATGCCTTCTTCTTTAACCGGTAGATGTCCACAAGTCTCATCAAGGGATCTCGACACCACATGATCCTGTGTCGCTTGGATCCAGCGGCTCCAGCGACCTTTTTGAGGTCGTGCCATTTATATTACGTCCACACAGCAGCATTATCCCTGGCGACCAGTGACTTTATAGAACTGCGGCGTTCGGGTTGCCGCAATTGAAGCGTGTTAAGTCGTTGTAAAATTCACCTCTTCACACCAATTTTCACCTCGCCAGCGAGTCGCCGGCGATCAAAGTCGCTGTCGTGAATACCCTACTTTAAGAGGCTTTCTCTAACGTTGTAATAGTTAAAATTTCTTTTCGCACTCTGCTTTAAACATTTCGCACTCAACGTGATGCTGATGCGTTCGTCCGCTGCGTCCTGTATCACAGTAAATTCTTTTAGAATTAGCAAATTAGCAACATATCGACAATGGAGAGAAAAAGGAATGTGTGTAAGTGTGTATACACAGTCCAACACACGTTTTATACACATATTGTGTGTATCAAGTGATATTTGTGAAATATTTTGTAAAAAATTCAGTATAAGAAAAACCATAATTTTAATGTGATAAAATCATTAAATTCAATTGATATTCAGTACTTTTATAACTTGCAATAAAACAAAGTCCCCAAGAGCTGTCTGTTTGTATGTGATTTTCTCAAAATCTACTGAACGGATTCTGGTATGGTTTTTACTAAAAGATAGTGTAATTCTTTAGGTTTCTTTCAGGATCGGGTTAATAGTACATCACCGTTTTATGTAAATTGTGTTGAAGAGATCACGCGGTTGTAAAAAAAACTCCTAGGCCTCCTAGGAGCTCGCGAGCGCCGCGTAGACCAGCTAAGATACACTAAAGTAATGTGCTAGAGAATTGTAGATTTACAAAAATACTACAAAGAAGTCCGAGATAGCATGTCTCTATCTCTTGAGGTTAGCTCAAAATAAATACTTTTATGCTCCAAATATCAAGTCTCTGGCACAGCTAGTTAAGTAAAATAATTTTATTCCGCGCACCACCATTTTATGGAATAATCTCCGTCTAGCAGCGTTTCCGGATCGGTACGACATAAAAGCGTATTTTCTCTTTCTTTTTTCTTCTCTCTTCTCTTTTTCAAGGTTGGCAGAACACTCGACTCTGCGAGAGGTCGTGGGCGGCGGTGCTAACGTTGAACTGCATGCTCGTCTGCCTATTTCATAAAAAAAAAGCTAGTAGTTAATAAGTATATTTACCAACAAAAATAAAAAATTAAAAAGTTTCATTACGATACAGGTCTTGTATGGATACCTATATCATAATGTAACTTTTTAATCATAACGATACACCTTAAAAAAAAGGTTTCAATGAATGGTTCTGCGGCGACGCAACACGCATGCGCAATCGATGTTTGCGCCTTGGCGCCAATATATGACATTTAAAAGATCATATCAATATTTAAACGAAGTTTAGTTTTGTTTGTAAAAAAAATTGTTTTTGTGTAAAAACATGTCTGAGAGCGGGGATAGTGGTAATTGTACACCACCAGATATTCTGAAAGTTGCGTCAAACATGACCGTGAACCTGTTGCCGACGAAATCTAGGAGCAACTATATTAAATGTTACCACGAGTTCATGGAATGGAAACGTACGTTTTACGTATTAAGTATGAGTAGATAAAGTAGTGTATGAAACTGTACATAACTTGGTCTTATAACACTCGTGTTATAAGAACCCTTATTATGCAACAGTATCATAAACTACTATTATGTATTCCAAATATTTATCATAATTCGTTCTGATTATTATAAATAATTAACTGGAAATATCTGTTTACAATATTATATGCTGTATATCATATTTCAGTAAATTAAATTATAATCTATATTTTAGTAGTGGTATCCGCAACTTTGTTCGCGTCGTCTTTATTGTTAAATACCCTCATTTATGTTACGGGAAAAACGGAATATTTTTTATCTTACATGCTAGCACGATATATTGGCTTCAATGGTGTTAAATTTTATTTATATTGCGAAATGGCCGTGAAAATGTAAATGAACATCGTACAGTAGTCTCACTCTACTATTGAGTAGCGCCAGAGTTGATGAATGATAAAATAGATTGAAAGAAAAAAAACATGTTATATCGACCCCACTTAGAGTGGGATGAGGTCAGGAGAATGATGTTGGAAAAAAATCGATACACAAAATTTATGCGTACCGTTGTTTTAAATAAGTTATAAGAAAAAATCAATGAAGTATCTCCAGAATTTTGTCCTTGCGTTACGTCTAAAGAAGTTTCATTTCTCCTTTTTCTTACCGTTATCCAATTTAATTTCTCCTACCTTTTCTTGTATATCTGATGAACAAAAATTTATTGATTTATTGATTGATATACAATGAAAGAGTATCATCATATCACCGAATCCGAAGAACAAAGTCACGTTTTGGGAGATGTGACTTTGTTCTTCGGATAGGGCGATATGTACTATACAGTCATCATCATCCTTGTGCCCTTATCCCAATCACACATGTTATAAACATGTTGTCACATGATTCGGCTATATATTTCACGACTAGCTGCCTCCCTGACGTCAACTTACCTAAGTCGTACGCCTTACGACACCTCGGTAAGAAATGAGGGTGGTCTATTCTACTCAACCGGATAATACACGGTGGGTCAATTTACCTTAGTCGTGTATTACGACACCTTAGTAAAAAATGAGGTTGGTCTATTCTACTCAGCCGTATACCATACGGCGGGTCGACCTACCTTAGTTACCTTTTAACGAAAGCTCGGTAACAAATGAGGCTGATCTATTCTACTCAGCCGGATACCACACGGCGGGTCGACCAACCTTAGTCGCCTTTTACGACACCTCGGTAAGACATGAGTGTGGTCTATTCTACTCAGCCGAATACCACACGCAGGTCGACTTACCTTAGTCGCCTTTTACGACACCTCGGTGAGCAACGAGGGTGGTCTATTCTACTCAGCCGGATACCACACGGTATATATACTATAATATATAATAATAGTTTTATTCTCTTTTGCTTCCAGGAGGCACGCCCCCTACTTCGGTCAACCAGACTACAGAGTATATGAACTCAATAAACGGTTACAACAGAGGACAGAGGTGAGCATATGTTATATCAACATTTTATTTCATTATATTTAAAATTTTAGAAGAGGGTTTTTGTCAACGTCTAAAATTGAGACCTAGAACTGTGACACCATTTTGTTGACTCTCAGAATGAAATTAATTTGGTATAACACTGATTTTGTTGTGGAGTCTATTATGCTTCATTTGCGGGGCAAAAAAATTAATTAATTAAATTTAATTTCGAATAGATTTTAACAAATGATTACGATTTGAGTTACTCTACTGTTTGTATGGGGAAGCCGTTCGATAAGTAACTTCGTGCTCACGTGTGTAAAGAGATATAATTAAATGCTTATTAATCCATACTAATATTAGAATTGCTAAAAGTCTTGTCTGTCTATCAGTAGTTTATGCGTTTATCTGTTAAACTTTCACCGCTAATCCGCTGGAGGATTTTTTTTATATAAATATGTGGGATACTTACATACACGGTCAATTATCCCTAAAGTAATTAACTGAATGTTTGTGCTATGGGTGGCAGACAATTGTTAATATACATATACAATTTCATATACATAAATACACCCACAATCGAAGCAACAAAATCTTTTTAAAGAATAATTCTGATCCTCGACGGGAATTGAACTCATGACTCGTGAAGCTGAATAGTATTCAACTAAAAAAGAATAATTATTGCACTTGTCTGTTTTTCCAGGACTCTGATAACCTATGGTGGGACGCGTTCGCGACAGAGTTCTTCGAGGACGACGCGACGCTCACACTCACATTCTGTTTAGAAGATGGACCTAAGAGATACAGTGAGTTTATTTGTACTAACACATATTACATCTGCGCTTTTCAACTTTAGTCCGCATAGTTATACTAGAGTATGCAGCTTCAAATGTATCTTTCGGAAAAAAAGAGAAAGCAAATGAGGTTCCCTATCTATTTCTCTTTTTTAAATCAGCGTGTCACAATTTTTTTCTACAATTCAAATTTTAAACATAAAAGCAGTTATTATGAGTTAACCATAAGAGATAGAGACATGCTATCGCGGACTTTTTTCTAGTAGTTTTATAGATCTACAATTCTCTTGTACATTACTTTAGCGTATCTCTGCTGGTTTACGCAGTGTACGCAACTAAAGCTCCCAGTAAGCAAGTTTTTTAACAACTGTGCGATCTCTTCAACAGAATTTACATAATACCGATATGCACTTTTTCCATAAACCATCCGGAAGTATTGCACTATCTTTTTGTGAAAACTGTACAAAAATCCGTTCAGTAGATTTTGAGAAAATCGATTACATACAGACAGACAGCTTTTTGTGACTTTGTTTTATAATAAGTATAGATTAGACAATGATAAGTATGGGTCTCTCATCTTTTCTCCAAAATGTTGGCTCTCGGCGATAATCGAACCCGTGACCCGCGGTGCTGAAAGTAGCATTACTGCCAATTGCGTCAACGGGCCAGTCGTTGTATGATTACTTCTATGTTCCAGCAATAGGAAGGACGCTTATACCGCGGTACTTCCGCAGTATATACGAGGGCGGCGTATCAGAGTTATATTACACAATGAGGCAGCCCAAGGAGTCCTTTCACAACACGAGTATCACACTGGACTGTGACCACTGCACGATGGTCACGCACCACGGAAAACCTATGTTCACTAAAGTAAGTTCCACCTTACTTATGCTTGCCTAGTACAAGAAAGTACATGCATTTTTATACTATTATTAAACTGATCATACAGACTGACTCATCATCACTCTGCATGAAACTTATGTTCATAATCTAAGCTCTACATTATTCATGCTTGCCTAGTAGACGTACATAAATTTTATTATGCCATCAAAACTGATCGACCATACTATTTACAAGAAAGTACATATACTTTTTTATAATATTATCAAAGCTGAGACTGACTCATCACTCTGCAAGAAACTTATGTTCATAATCTAAGCTCTACATTATTCATGCTTGCCTAGTAGACGTACATAAATTTTATAATGCCATCAAAGCTGATCGATCATACTAGTTACAAGAAAGTACATATACTTTTTTATAATATTATCAAAGCTGATCATACTGGAGACTGACTCATCACTCTGCAAGAAACTTATGTTCATAATCTAAGCTCTACATTATTCATGCTTGCCTAGTAGACGTACATAAATTTTATAATGTCATCAAAACTGATCGACCATACTAGTTACAAGAAAGTACATAACCTTTTTATAATATTATCAAAGCTGATCATACTGGACTGACTCATCACTCTGCAAGAAACATATGTTCACTAATGTAAGCTCTACATTATTCATGCTTGCCTAATAGGACATAATTTTTTTTAATAAAAAAATACAAAGTTAAAAAAAAATCCATGAATGATGATAATGATGATGATGAAAGTTACGTCCTACTAATTATAAACGCGAAGTCTGTTTGTCTATCTATTACGCTTTATAGGCTAATCTTTGTAGCTAAGGCTAAACAAAATTTGATACAATTGTAGCTTATATACCATGTTGTCTAACGTATAGAGTAAAAAGACGTTTTTCCTCCGTGAAAAGGAGAAAATACAAAAGAAAATCAGTTTATTTTTAACATTTATATGTTGACGTGAACTATGTCGCAGGTACGTCTCGTATATGAAAATATTGTAAATCTTATACTTTAAAGCAAAATAAATTTATATAGAAAAGAGTAAATTTCAAATTTATAAAAATAAATGATAGTGGAGTTCAACTGATGCGAAAGTAAATAAATATTTTCTTAATTTATTTATTCGAAAAAGTTGCTGATATGTTGTTATCCATATGTGGAAACGGAAATAAATTTTAAAAACTACTCTACACTAGATTATTTGAATACAAACTCTATATATCCAAAGTAATGTTTCAAAATCGTCAAAATAGTTATCACCGCTCATGGCCTTGAAATTCGAAGCAGTTTAGTTTTGATACCATAATTCATGAACTAAACAACGTATAAGACTTTATACAACAAGTTTTTACAATATTTTACTTACCTTGACTAATTTTGGTATCACTAACAAAATCATGCTCACATATTTTATAAAAAACCAGGCAGCCTGTTTAAATGCCTTTTTATTTAGCTGTGCCCGTGGCTTCGCCCGCGTGGAAATCAATTACATTAATATGTACGAGTATTTCAGTCAATTTACACAAAACCGTAATGAACTATCAACCTAAACCTTCCTCAAGAAACTGTGATAGCCCAGCGGTGAGACCGTGCGACTCTTTCGAAGGGAACACGAGTTCGAACCCAGGCAGGCACCAATGAGTTTTTCTATTAAAACTCATGTATCTAATTCACAATTGCAATTTATCACGCGCTTTTCGGTGAAGGAAAATATCGTGAGAAAACCTGCATATCTCTAGAGAATTTTGGAGACATGTGTAACCTACCAATCCGCATTATAGCAGCGTGGTAGGTCTTAGCTCCAACCCTTCTCTCCAGAAACGGAGAGAGGAGGCTAGCGGTGGAATTTTAACAGGCCGCTACTTTTCTTTCCTCAAGAGTTCCACCTTTTAGAAGAACTTTTAGTAAAAACCGAACAAAGATCCGTAAAGCAGATTTTTGTGCAAAACGATTACATACAGATAAATAACTTTCGTTACGTAATATGTATAGATATATGAAAGTTGTAAAATAATGTGTTTATTTTTGAAATAGGTACTGTTGCGTTTTCAGGTATGCACCGAGGGTCGCTTAATATTAGAGTTCACATTCGACGACCTTATGCGCATAAAGTCGTGGCACATGGCGGTCCGCGCACACAGGGAACTAATACCGCGGCAAGCGGTCCATCCTCCGGACCACGCGGCGCTGGACCAGCTAGCGAAGAACATCACAAGACAAGGGATCACAAATTCAACGCTCAACTATTTAAGGGTAAGCTACTTACAAACTTAGGAGGATGATGATTTAATATTTTATTTATTTTTGTATTCAGACAAGTAACAGTTAAGAGGAATGGTCAATATCCAGACAAGTCGGCAAGACTTATGGATATGAAGTAAATAAATTGTAAGGGTGTTAGATGTTATTTAAATAAATAATTTAAAAAGGAAAAACAATTCTTGTGTGATGGGTAATATATACATACATTAAAATACCTAAATACACCAAGAATCTGAAAGCCACACAAATTGTTATTAGAAAATTTTGGCCCTCGGTAGGAATTGAACCTGCGACCAATGGAGGTGAAGAGCAGGGTCAGTGCCAGCTGGCCAGTGAGACGATAAGTCTCACATCAGACTTCAGTTGGCTCAGGTTATTTTCATTTTTGACTACCTGGTATACGAATGGCTAAAGTTTTAATATATTTAAAAATTTGAAACCGATTGATTGGTAATGGAGAACTTAGAACACCCCTACTGGATGGAGCGATGTAGAGGTCGCAGGAAACTGGTGGGTTCAAGCGGCAAAAGGTTGTATGGTTCCTTGTATCCACACCTACGTCAGATTTTGACCATCATATGTGTAGATTATATGGTATAGCTAATCCTTGACGAGATCTATAACCTATTTTTTAAGCTGTGGACTTATATTGATCGAAAGATAAGAGAATAGGGTGTATTGAAACCTTAAATGTATCAAGCGGTATTGATAGCTATTCTCAGCACCATAATCAATATATAGCAATAATCAGGATGTAAACTTTTTGTGTCAAGTAAGTAGTTATGGATTAGATTCTTAGATTATTGCCCGTGTAGTAAAAAAATTACTACCAATTTGCAAATATAGAAAGCAAAGGCGTTTTCTCCTTGATGAGATGACATTGGCACGTAACTCAAATCCTATAGGTCTCTAAACATATGTAGATTTCGATTTTGTCGTGGAGTCTATCTCCTGATGATGCTTCGGTTGCGGGGCGAAACGATTGTTGAGTTTGTGATAGTGAACGTGTGTAGTGCTTGTGTATTGTGGTGGAATTGGAGGTTTGTGCATATTTTTTTACGAATCCTGCACGTATCGGGTATGAAAATACGGATAGTCCACTATACATTTGACACTATATATATTTTCTATATACTGTTTCGTGGATTATAGCAAAATAATTTTATTATTACTTTTGTATGTAGAATTCATGGGGATGCTAATACCATGAAGCTATGTATATTTTTATAGAAAACTCATAGGTTTAGAATTTCTGAACACCCGTAGCGAAGATTTGATGTTCTCAGAGATAGGCCAACAAGTTTAAAATAAATATTGCTTAGTCTTAGCCGATATTTGTCCCGAAGATTCAGGGTCCTCCAAGTCGGACCAGCATTTGATTATTCAAAAGCACTTGTTTACTTGAATAAAAAATATTTTGAAATTGAATATTATAGTTCTGTGTACAAGCTGGTATTAGTTAAATCGCCCATCCGAAGAATAAAGTTGTATAAACATTTCATGTATGTTTATACGTGGGACATGTAACTTTATTCTTCGGATGGGGTGAAATGGTAACACATGGGCTAGAATTAAATACACATTATTATAAAACAAAGAACTAAAAAGCTGTCTGTCTGTATGTAATTGATTTTCTTAAAATCTACTGTACGGATTTTTGTACGGTTTTCACCAAACGATAGTGCAATACTTGATTTATATGATTTATAGAAGCAGGCGTTACTTTGCGGAATTCCATATTACAAGCAATATGACAGAACTAACTACTTTGCTATAATCCGCACGGGTTAAGTGAATGCATGCAAAGCCAATGTGTATGAAGCAGGCAAAATCTACGCACCTTATACATGCAGGACAAGCCACCACATGCACCCCAAGGCGCAATTCACCAGCAACAACGCACACAAAAGCAGCACACCCACCCACCACCACAATCTCGACGATCGTTTCGCCCCGAAACCGAAGCATCATCAGGAGGATAGGCAAAACGACAAAAATCGCAATGCAATGCAATACTTCCGGATGGTTTAGGTATATAGTACATATCGGTATTATATAAATGGTGTTGAAGAGATCGAGCAGTTGTTAAAAAACAGCTAGTTATATATATAATGTGTATTAAATTAACAACATTGCAAGGTTTCATGTAAAAATAATTGTATTGTATTCCAGTTGTGCGTGATATTAGAACCTATGCAGGAATTGATGTCCCGGCACAAGGCGTATGCGTTATCGCCGCGGGACTGCCTCAAAACTACGCTCTTCCAGAAGTGGCAGCGGATGGTTGCGCCGCCCGGTGAGGATACAACTTAGCTCTTTAAGAATAAGAATAAGAATATATTTATTTCTATAATTGCACTACTATTCTAACAGTGTATTTATAAAAACCATTAAAAAAAACAGAATTTATGATATAGTAATGCTAACGTAGTGTTATTAAAAAAAGGCTAATTCAGAAAGCCTATTATACTATTTTATATATATTGAAGATTACCTAGACGATAAGAATGCGTGAATATAGCCTCTCTTCAACCCTGTACAATAATAACTATATGTAACTAGTGATAAGAATTATTGTTTGAAAAGAGTAACCGCCGAGTTTCTTGCTGGTTCTTCTCGGTAGGAACTTTCCGAACCAGCAGTAGATGTTGACGATTCAAAAGCACTTGTTTACAAGTTAACTTGAATAAAGAATATTTCGACTTTGAATTCGAATTACGTGTGTTGAGTCGAGAACGAGATTGGCAAGCTATCCAATGCGAATTCAAAGTGGTAAGTCGCGTCGGCTATGTCCTAATGTGCGCGTGAATCGTGCTACTACTACCATCATCGCTCTACATTCTCCTTATACAGTTGTCATTAAACATTTTCATTAAATTTTGGCGGCGTCGCGTCCAAATCGCGCGAAAATTTCAAGCCATCTGATTTATTTATTTCGCGCTTTCGTCTCTTCGCATCGCACTTCACGTGCGTTTCTTCACGTTGAAAACTTCAATAGGTATCGACTGTTTATTTTTTTTGCGTCTATCCGTGCCGCTTCGCGTTTGCACTTAGGATGAGGCTTTAGTGTAGGAAACAGGCATAGCACCTTATACATGCACGACCAGTCCACGCAAGCACAAAACACAATACAACATTCTCTACGATCGTTTCACCCCGTAACCAAAGCATCAAGGAGGATAGGCTTCACGGCAAAATCGTAATGATTATGCAATAAAAATTCACACTCAACTTTATCTAGATGCTCAAACACTGATTATAGAAAAATAATTCCATCATAACTTCTGTACTATGAAATTCAGTAAAGTAACGTGTGCTTCTATAGATTAGTTTGTTTTTTTATAAAAAAAAAAGTGTTTTATCTATTACACTATTATTATGCTTTTGCGTTATAAACTTTGTTAAGAAGTATATTGTTGATAGTCCCCTTTAAACAAATTCTACCCATCCAGTTAAAAATATTCTTTTTCAAGTAAACTTGTAAATACGTGCTTTTTGAATCGTCAATTCTAAAAGGTATCGAAAAGCTGCATTTTTATCATCTATATAATCTTAAACGGTATAGTAGGATTTCGGAATCAGGCTTCTAAGTATAGTTTCTTTATAAATTGCTCTCTTGGCGAAAATTGATTGTGGAATTTTATTATAGAATCTTATACCTAAACCCACCAACGGCTTTTAGATAAGTCGCAAAACAGTAGTTGGAAGTTTATGTCGGCTCCTTCTTTGTCTATTATATACGTCGCCAATTTTCCTTCCAATAACAATCACCAACGTCAATGATCTTCAGTTATAGTACCCAGCAATAAATAATGCACATCGAGAACTTAGAACGAAACAGCCGGCCAGTTCGGTTTCGTAGAACGCTGTCACTGTCACACACGGGTTCGTCAGTCTGTGCGACAGAGACAATGCGTTATGAAGCAGAATCTAGCCAATTTCTCTCTCTCTGAGTCTCGATGTGCATTATTTATTGCCGCGTACTATACTTACAGTCTCTATACAGTTCGTTGTCCAATAAGAATGCCGAGGTCACTAATATGTCACTTTTATTTTCGCTTGTTTATTCGCTCTTGATGGCTATTCGCAAAATGAATTTCGAGGCGCGCGATACGTCTGCTTATATAGCGAACGAACGATTTCGAGAACATTCGCGCGACCTTGCAAAGATCGTAAACAGGTTTTTTTTGTAAACATGTTTTGATAAATACGCCGAATGTTCCAGTTTGAACTTTGGCTCTTACAACTTTTGGAAACATGTATGAAAAGACTTTGCTAAGACTTTTCTGATTGCTTTGCATCGTAATTTTTTTTTGATAATATATAAAAACGATACAAAGACATTTTAAATGTATTAGAATGCAATCTCAATTTGCGCATGAGATTACAGTAGGTCCAGTACCACGGAACGCCAAAGGTACAATGAAACTGGCAGCGCAATAACGTTGCATCACAATTTTGCATGCAAACTATTGTGTTGCACAACACTCTGTTGAAGGTATAAACAGGAAATATCTCATTTTGTTATTCTATTTCAGAGTCCCAACGACCGGCCAGCAAGCGGCGCAAGCGCAAAGGCAGTGCGGGCGCGAACGCTGCGCCGCCCGCGCCCGCTAAGAAGCGCTCCCCTGGACCAAACTTTAGCCTCGCCTCGCAGGTAACCACTACTCTCAACCATCGTCGTCTATTTACCCTTCAGATGTCCAATCAGTACCATGTGCACAAATCATTGCTTAAGAATCTTTTACCATATAATAATTATACCTATGATTAGCATACTGCTGCATTTCTTCCTTTCTATCGTTCATTTTAAAATCCCCATGGAATACAAGCAATTATTTAATAATATATTAATAATATAAACTACCGTCGTGTGGTATCCATCATCATCAGCCCACTTCAGTCCACTGCTGGACATAGGCCTCTCCAATTCCACGCCACTTAGCCCGATCCTGGGCTTTCTGCTTCCATCCACTGCCCGCTGTCCTACGTATGTCGTCACTCCATCGAGTCTCAGGGTGTCCTACACTACGTTTTCCGATTCGCGGTCTCCACTCCAGAACACGTCTACCCCAACGGTCATCGGTTCTTCTACAGATATGGCCAGCCCATTGCCACTTCAGCTTGCTTATGCGCTGAGCTATGTCGGTGACCCTAGTTCTCTGACGGATTACTTCGTTACGAATATGATCCCTCAGAGAAACCCCGAGCATAGCTCTTTCCATAGCCCGCTGAGCGACTTTAAGCTTATGGACGGCCTTAACTGTTAGTGTTAAGGCGTGTGGTATCCGGTTGAGTAGAATTGACTACCCTCATTTCTTACCGAGGTGTCGTAAAAGGCGACTAAGGTAAATTGACGTCAGGCAGGCGGCCGGTCGTAAAATTCGTAGCCAAATCATTTGACAACATGTTTGTAACATATTGTGCCGACCCCGCTTAGAGTGGGATAAGGGCAGGAGGATGATGATATTAATAATATAAATTACATTTAACTTTGGTGCTTGCTCTTACGTGCACGTGTTGCTCACCTGACATACAGTGTGTTCCGAGATTAAATATATTGTATGATTCATATTTCAATACTCAATAATAATAGAATAGATAATCTATATACCTACATGGATATGTCTTAAAATAATTTATTGTCTTTCATTACGTGAATTTGATAAAACATTTGATATATCATTACAATATTACACAATAATTAGTGGTTATTACTAGTAAAGAACATTATTCGATTCATTTTAACACGACTCCCTACACTAGAAAACTGATATATCCAACTCTTGAATGTTATAGAAGAACTTGAGTTATTTTGTGTGCCTATGACCTTCATTCACTCATGTAGGAATAAAAATTATTTTGTTAGTCTGTAAAGGGCTCAAGGGCTTCCTCTCTCCGTTTTTGGAGGGAAGCGTTGGATCACGCTGCTCCAATGCAGATTGGTAGATTACAAATATCCTCAGAACTCTCTACAGATATGCAGGTTTCCTCACTAAGTTTTCCTTTACTGCAAATTATCAATTAGACACTGAAATTTTAAGGGGTAAACTCATTGGTGCCTTAAGGTTTGCATAATCGAGTCTCAGAGTCACGTCGCTGCGCCATCACAGCATTGTAACAGTAGCTGTTGCCAACTGTTCGTTATAAGCGTGGAATGTTCCGAGTTCGAGACGAATTAAGTCTTGATTATATTGAGTATGTACTTAAAATAATGACTAGGAACCGAGTCCTTTTTGAATACCTTTAATTTATCTTGCCTTATTTAAATTTATCTTGCAAGTTAAATTTGACCCACTTCCCGGGGTCCGATAGAGTTGAAATTTTAAATACTATTGATCCAGTGAAGATAAAAGTAAAAGTAGCGGCCTTTTACAATCCCACTGCTGGGAATAGGCCTCCTCTCTCCGTTTCTGGAGAGAAGGGTTGGAGCTAAAACCTACCACGCTGCTCCAATGCGGATTGGTAGGTTACACATATCTCCAGAATTCTCTAGAGATAAAGCGTGTGATAAATTGCAATTACCAATTAGACACATGAGGTTTAAGTGCCTGCCCGGGTTTGAACTCGTGTTCCCCTCGAAAGAGTCGCACGGACTCACTGCTGGGCTATCACAGCTCATTAGTGACGATGCATGTTTATATTAAGTATGACTTGATGCTATTGTCAAGGTTGGCTCTAGACAAGGGAACTCCTCAACAGTCAACAGGAGGGACTTGAAATTAGATTAAAAGCAATTTTCTAACTTGTTAACAGTTACTGTTGCCAATTGTTCGGTACAAGTGTGGAATGTTCCAGGACGTGATGGTGGTCGGCGAGCCGTCCCTGATGGGCGGCGAGTTCGGCGACGAGGACGAGCGACTGATCACCCGGCTCGAGAACACGCAGTACGAGGGCGACGGCGTGGAGTGGAGCAACCCGCCGCCCGCCTCGCCCGCCAAGACGCCGCCCGGCAACCACTGACCTCGGCTGATAAATAAATAATATAGGCCTTTACGGATACCACACACATTATACGGCGTTTTTGTTATACAGACATTCATTTTACCTACCTCTCCAACCTACGTCCTTTTACAAAGCGCGAAAGACTAAAATATATTCAGCTCGAAATAAATAAATAAATAAATAAGTATATGGGACATTTACACACACAGTCGTCAGTCCCCAAAGTAAGTAACTTAATACTTGTGTTATGGGTGACGGACAACTGGTAGATATACTACATATATGTATAGGTTTAAATACATACTTAAATTCAAATACACGCCCAGGCTCGAACAACCAACAATTTGTTTATAGAAAATGTTGGCTCTCGGCGGGAATCGAACCCGCGAGCCGCGGAGCTGAAGGCAGGGTCACTACCCACAGCGCCAACGGGCCAGTCAGAAATAAAAGCATATCAACTGAGTTTACAAAAGAGTCTGATAAGAGTTCTTAAGTCGCGAACAGATATATATATTTATTTTTTTTTTGATATTTGACGGTGTAGTAAAGTTTTGGATGGAGAAATTAAATTTTTCGTGAAACGAAGAAAGTACTTAATACTAGAGCAAGATCCCAGGGCCCCCGACAAACAAAACTATGTTTAAAACTACTTAAGCTCTCGCTCATACACAATGCGAGCCTTAGTGAGTGTCTGGGGGGAGGTTATGCCCCTTCGATTGGTCTGGCAGCTTAAAAAAAAAATTCAATTGTCTGAATATAATATTGAATATGATATTATAAGTGAAGTTACATTATTATTTCGGAAGCTTTAAAGCACGTGGTAAAAATAACCGCCGTCTAAATGAGTCTGGCAGTATTAAATATTCATTTTGAATAATATTTTCTCAGACATGCGTAAAAATCAGCATTAAGAATGTATGAAATGAAAATATTATATGTGCCTACCTGGTTCATGTAAACTGGCCGTCGGTTCAAGCTAGCAGGTATGTATAGTCAGTATATACTAGCACTAGTAACGTCTGGGGGCCCTGGGGTATTGGACTATATGTGCAATTTATCTATATATTATAAAACAAAGAACTAAAATGATGTCTGTATGTGATCGATTTCGCAAAATTTACTGAACGATATTTGGTACGGTTTTTATTAAAAGATAGTGAAATTTTTCCTCAAGGTTTAGATTAATAGTACATTCCCGTGGGGTCGGGATTTATGCGGGAAAAACTCTAACACAGTGATTTCCATGCGTACGAAGCCAGCAGCAGGGACAGCGAGTCTCTAAATAAAAAATTGTTTTCCTTTTTTCTGATATCTAATATAAATGGGACCACCTTAAATGAATATACTTTGTTTCACATCAAGGACAGATAATTGAATAATGGTGAGTTTTTCAAATCAAGAGTTTCACATACGTTTTGAAGATAAGAATGAGTACACCACTTGTATATCTGTAGTATCGTTAAATAGAGGTTAATTTTTCGTTTCGAAGTTAGACATAATTGTGGTCTTTCTCATTCACGTTAAGGAGCATGTGTTAAGATTCTTGCTGAGGCCGTCCTAAATTGTGTTAAGACCCTCTAATAGTATAACGATTATACAGTTCCGTTTTGACCCTTGGTGCAGGGGGCGCCGTGCCGATGACGGTCAAATCTCATGGGGGGGGGGCACTGATAGGCATAGGAATTTTTTACTTTAGAAATAACTGTACTGTAGAAAACGTGTTCTTAACTCTATTCTTCATCAAATTATCAGATTGAGGTACTGTAAGGTTAGAAAGGACGATGACGTCAGGATACTAATAAAACCCTGTACCCTGGTATATTTTATCATAACATATTTCTGTGAAGTCAGTTTGATAATCTTTGTCTATCAGTGGTATTACTATAAAAGGCACATAAGAGGTAAAGATAATTATTTATTACCTCTAATCGACTAGAAAAACACGGGATGTGTTTAATTATCACTCGAATATTTTCTTAATAAGGCTAAAGAAAATGGATATATATTATAATTTTAGACCATAATATGACCTGATTAACATTTATAGAGAGGAACGTGTCATTAAGGGAATAACGGAACGCATCTATAACTTCTGTCAGCGTGACATGCTGTCCACACGTCACTGATGATTTTCGAAAGCGTGTTCCGAATATAAATACAAATAGATTATATAGTTTTCTTAATATAATTTACTTGCTTTTCATAATTCCCAAATGTTATAAAAAAATTATTCATAATTTGAGTCTACGAATTTATTAATAAATAGTCATTCTTATGCATAAATAATATTATAAAATAAAAAATATATACTTTTCGACTCTGTCAAATATCTTGTGACATTAGTGTCATAGACTACTAACTAAAATAAAGACGACAATGTTTCATACTTTGGCGCGTTAGAATATTAGGAAGAGTGGGAGATGGTGGGAGGTGCGGATACGTACTATAGATACTAATTATAGTCATTCATAGAAATGTATCTGCCTCTCACCCGTTTCATTCATAAATCCGGAAATAGTCTCAGCTCTGACTCTCTCTAACACATGGAAATTTACTACGCGTAATATATATAACGAATGACGTAAATTCGTAGTAAAATTAGTGATGTACTTGTTGTGCTAAAACCGTAACTAGTGATTCCAAAGTTTTATCGATTCGTATTTTTCTGTTACCGATTATTTCAGTTACCGGTTTTCTTCTACATACTAATATTAATCTTAAAATTTAAATAAAACAAAATATTTTAGTAACTTCTTTATTAAATTTATTATTGAATTAAAAAAAATGTTTTAAAAACAGCGCATAGAGATGCAAAAAATTTAACTCAGCATACGTGCTAAAAATTTTTTTTTTTCCTAAACACGCTAAAAGTATAACAAAAAAACACAAATATAATTTGTACATAGAAAACAGAATAAGCCGACAAAAAGTTATTCAAACAGAGATTTCACAGGCCTCAAACATAGACACGTAAGCGATCATGTATCTTTAAATTGGATTTGTAACTTATTAACAAAAAAAAAGGAATTTTATACATTCACTCGAAACAATTTACAAGATCAATATTTGAAACGATAGATGTCGCTTTTGGTAAATTATAAATATTAGAGTGAGAATGTATGTGCAATCGCATATCACTTATGGTAATGAACGGGTCTTATCTCTACTTATATTATTTACAATCAAATTAATTAACACCTGAGATTAATACATAGTTAAGAAAGAATGAAATCACGAAATTATAGTATTATTTGAAATAATTATCACGCTTAAACGAAGTATGCTCCATAACTTATTTAACTAAATGGAAACATGTAAAAAAGTACTTTGTAGTAGTAGGCACAAAACACATTATTTTACCATTAAACCATACAAATATCTAATATATAACAACAATATATAAACTTAGTTATAGTTTTCGCACTATTTGATTATGGCGTGATTGCTATCAATATTTTTTTTAAACTTTGAAGCAAATAAATAAGTATTATTTAATATCAACTTATAAAAACCTAAACATAAAGTATTTTAAACATTTTCAAGTATATTAATAAAGTATTACAGTGTCACAGAGTTAATTCATAGAATAATGATATTATGTTGCATACGTATATATTTATGTTTTGCTATACTTTAATACGGCAAAATATATATAAAATACAAGGTACAAATAATCAATTTTATAAAATAAATATTCATTAAAGATATTATTTTGACAACTTCAGTTCAATTTGTATTTCTTCATTTGTCAATTATATTATTGTAATGACATGGTTTTGTTTGTTTACATTAAGTGAAGTATCTACTTATGGAATATAAAAATAATAAAATTTATCCAACAAGAAAACTATATCGCTTTACAAATGTTAAGAATAGGAATTTCAGTTTGCTACTTTTGAAATACAGAGGTATTTCAAATAACCCTACTTCTGATAAAAATTTTACATTTCAATTCCCTTTTTTCAGCTATCTGTAAATTCTTCTAGTAAAAATAATAATATAATTTTTCAAGTAGACTAAACAAATCGTTGACTTAATAAGTCTTTTCTTAAACATATATAATACTGTTCAGAAGACATAAGTTTCTGTGATGGATAATATAATTTCACACATGTGATGTCACTGGCAATATATTCTCTATTTTTTATTAAAGCAATTTAATCAAATCTTTCAATTTTATTAGAAAACAGCGTACTTATAAAAATTTCAAAATTTACAAAATTCAGATTTTTCATTCAATAAAATATATCGCTTGTGGAATGCAATAGTGGCACTATTAAAAAACACGTCTATCGGAATAGGAATAAAATGTGTAAATGTTAAAGTACACATTCTATTCAGCACCAACACAAGAAGAACTTATGGTTCAATATTAGGCCGTCGTTTCAAACTATAACAATTTTTATACATTTTCCTTAGCAACAAAAACTATAAACCCATTTCAAAAGATCTCAATCAACCAGTCTCAAAATATAATTTTTTGCGATATATCGATGTACCGCACCGAAAATATACGGATTAGATTTGGAACATATTTCTGATGGAATATTAGGTTCTGTAACTATCAAACTTCTGCCTATCACTGAGAATTCCTAACATTTTATCACTATCATCGGCACATTAGCATACAAAGATTTACTGGTACTAATATTATTAACCAATAATGTTTTAAACTAACAAAACAACAAAATTACGATCAGTGCTAGTGTGTCAGCTACCTTATCTATGATTATGAGAAAAAAATCCATGGGCTCCTAGTTAACATCCTTCAAACTTTATATTGTTTGTCAATTTGAATATTATGAATACAATTTTATAGACATTGGTTTGCTTTTTCTTGAGTCTCAAGCATCAAATCGCATTCATTGACTCTGACTTTTACAGCTGAACTTCAAAATTCAGAATGGTTTGAATTTACTGACAAAGAGAAATTTTAGATGTCCACTACTATAATCAGAACAGGTATTTTATGCCAAATTATTATTAATATTGGTGCTAAATAATTGTGATCCAACTGAAGCTCTTCATATATCTTCATCTGCATCATGTGGCTGGTAGATACTTCCCGGCGGAGGATTGTGCAGCTACTGATCCTGTAATGCATATGTATTGTTTGAATAATGTTATGATACTAAAAATAGTGATTGCAAAAGCAATCTTACAGACAATCTTGGCATATAGAATTGACAATATTTTGGTAGATGCAAAACAATAATAAACTTGCGCAATTTTATGTAGAAATAAATACTACGTATAACAATTAAGAATTTTCCTTTTATGAAAATTATTCTTAATCTTAGAAAATTTACAGGAAATAAAGTATTATAATAGAAATGTTTAAATATACAATTTGTTATTATAAACTGTACCAATATTATTAATCTAGTATTATTTAAATAAACCAAGAACTTTAATAAGACATTTTATAATAATTAGAATTACAATCTGTATTTTATCCTGTTCTCATAAGAATAACAGGGTTGCTTGCATACTTAATGTTACAGCGAGTTATAAATGTCTATTTTGTGAGTTTTATTTAATAAATAAATAGAGAGTGGCTTGTGTACATTAGAACACTCCTAAAAAAATATATAATATTTTCCTGTTCCTGAAAGAAAATTGAACTCTTTAACCCTATCTGTTAGTATATAAGCTTCAATTGTTGTGTATTGTGTGTGATGCTTTAAGAAATAACAGACAGAAAGATAGATTCTATATTTAAAAATATATTCCTGCTCTTAAATAGTGTCCTTAAAATATTTTTCTATTGGTCTTAAACTAACAGACTTGACTGTGTCTAGAGTTCTGATATTTAGGTAAAATCTCTACAAGTGATGTCTAGATGTCTTACTTTGCCAGTTTTATATAGACACTATAAATATATATATTTTTTTGTTGTTAAATAGGCGAGCGCTTGACTGTAATCATGCCTCATGGTAAGCAATGATACAGTTCAAGATGGAGCACGCTTACCTAGAAGATGCCTATTCACTCTTGCCTTAAAGGTACCCATATTGTAAGTATTGGGAAAGATAGATGCCAGGAGAGAATTCCATTCCCTTGCTGTGTGCAACAAAAAAGACGAAGCGAAGCGTTGTGTGCGTCTTCGTGGAATGTCGATGACATAAGGGTGGAACTTCTCCTGGTGCCTAGCGGTGCGATGATTGAACGGCGAAGGTGAAATAAGTTCATGAAGTACCTGGGCACACTCTCCGAAATATATCTTGTAGAAAACCGATAAACAGGCAACTCTGCGCGGGTGTTGCGGACTCTGCAATTTGGCATTTGTCAGGGTCTCATCACCTTTGAGTTCCTGGCACGTCGATCCACCGAGTCCAAAGCATCCAATTGGTATTTGGCAGATCCTTCCTACAAATGGCAGCAGTATATTTTAAAATTAATAAAATAGTAGGTATATCTGTGTCTCTTTGTAACTTAAATATCTTTGATTATGTACTGTTAGCAAACCAGGTTTTAAATAAGAAGCTTTCCAAATACTGTAACTCAGCATCATTGTCACATGACAAAAAAAAGTTAGAATAATTATCACTAACATATCTTTACATCTGTTCTTATATCACATACTTATATCACTCTAAAAGAGAAATAATTGATTTATACAGTATTTTATTATATCTCAAATCGAATGGCCCACTATATATATCAGCTTCAGATGTACCTAATTTTAAGTGAAAGTGAAATAGCCAGACAGACATACAGGCACTGAATTAATATTTACTTGCCTTCATCTTGTCATAAAAATTGGGCTAATCATTTGCTTCATCCCACAAAGCATCAGCATATATAGCCTAGGACGTCATCCCACTGAGTACTCTCTTTGGCAATTACAAGGTTGGTCTGAAAAATATTACACAAAGATTTCAATAAACATGGAACATCGATAGTATCGAAATAACTTTATATTTGACTGGCCCTTTGGCGCAGTGGGTAGTGACGCCGCCTTCAGCTCCGCTGGTCGCGGATTCGATTCCATCCGAAGGCCAACATCTTTTATAAACAATTTGTTGGTTCTTCGAGCCTGGGTATATATTTGTATTTAAATATGCATTTAAAATTATATATGTAGTATATCTACCAGTTGTCAGCCATAACTCAATATTATTATTATTATTAAAGAATTAAAGATTGCCTATAATATATTTTCTCTTACAGAAAAAATAATAAACTATCAATAAATAAATACTTTAAACATAGGATATAACTGATATTGGTTAAGATTCGATTCAATGAACACATAATAAATATTATTATGAAAGGAAATGTTTTAACAATTTTGTATATTTTATTTTAAGATTAAATTTTATAATATTAGTATGTCGAATAAAAAAAAAGATCTTTGAGGATCAGCTTTGAGGTCCCTGCCTAACACCATAGAATTATATTAAAACAGATTGAAAAATCCAAATGTTTTCATCACCAGCAAAAAAAGTTATTATAAAATGATTTATTGTGTTCAATGGGGAATTTTATAACAAAGAAATTGGTATATCAATTATAAGTATAATTATTATACATATAGTAATAACATGATCTAAAAATTAAGGTAAAAAATTAGTACACCCTCCTGCTTCTTGTCAGTCAAAGGGTTAAAGTTATTACTTGAATGATTTGTAATAAAAAAAAGACTTACATACTTAATCTTGTTGTCGCAGGTATGTGTAGAAATTGTTAGATAAGATGGTAGGTAGCTTGAGTGTCATCTTTTTCACAAATATAACTGTATATATTTATAGCCTTTAGTCATACAGTCTAGTCTTAAATTTCTGAAAATATTTTTGGTAAAATTGAGAATAAATTCTGTTAAGTACAAACAGTAGCATATATAAGTGATTAATTAAACAAAATAATTATTCTTTTGTAGTATTATTGAACAGTCTTTCTAAATTGCTATTATTCTTTCATTCAGTACACAAAGCACTATATTGTTTATCAGCACTGTAAATGTAAATATATCTTAAACCACAAATCAGATCATGTGATAATCAAATTTAGACAAAAATTACATAAATTTATTTTGAGTTGCTTATATATTACAGAATATGCAATTGATTCAAGAATCCTGGGATTTGACTTTCTGTACATCTGTTTAAACAGTCCTAAAATTTGCTTTGGCTTTTTAATTACAAACCAACAATAGTTTTATATAAAGCAATATACTCTATTGCTTTATACAGAATAAACTTTCTCTATTATACTATTTACTCGTTTTTTATCTGAGTGTCATTTTTAAAAACCTGACAATAAGTTTTAAATTACATGTTAATATATTACATGTTACTTCAATCAAAAATACTGTAAAGAATGTAACTTTATGTTCACACAGTTCACAAGTATTGGTTTCTAAGCTATCTATAAAATTAAGGTATAAGAGGTACACAATGATTTCCAATGAGCAAGCGGATCTGAAAATATTTTTACATTTTATGCTATGACAGCGAACTCCATTTTTCAAAACCATTTTAATTCTGTTCACATTATTAATAACTAATATTCACCCTTAAAACCATTTAAAACAGCTTCTAATAAACTAACTTAAGACTTTAATGCTACATTATTGATCGTTTATAGAGCAACAAGACCACTAGACCCTTTAATATTAAATTGCAGGACATAATATATTAATATTTAATACAGGTAATTCGTCAATCTAAATTAATGTGCGTAACGTACAACAGTAATAATAAAATTATTTTGCTGTAAACCGCGCAATTTTCATATTACGATAATTGAATCAGTTGTTAAAAATTTTACTGTAGTAATAGTTTTGAAATACAATTTCAGCTTGCAAGGAATTAGGTTATTATATTTAGAATGTGAGAATATAAATTTTATGAATGCTCTTACTATTATAGAAATGCACAAAATTCATTAAAACTCAATACTTACATTAAAATTAAGTAAATCCTCTTCGTATTGTTTTTCCACGTGTTAACACACAATTTTATTTCATTAGTACATATTTAAGAAATATCTCAACAGATATTAGTGAAATAAGACTTTATACATTTAAATTGTAATAAGCAATATTTGTTTTAAGTATATTTCTAACTAAATTAAAATAAAATTATCAATTTTTGTTAAAATTAAAGTAGTTAAAGTTTTCAACGGGAAGTTTAAAAAATTTAAAATGGCTCCCATACTTTCATTGATAAATTTTCTTGTTATATTATACACTGTCAAAATAAGAATGAGTGCGTAATTAATATGTATGGCGGAGTGGAGCGAGATGCAGCTGAGACTATTTTCATACGATTCATTCATAAAAACGTGCATGTGCAAGAGGGATGCAAGAACTCTTGTATTGGCGCCCGTAGTAAAACTGCCCTGATTAGTGTATCGATTTGGCACACACCTTTCACTTTTGCATCAGCAGGCGACGTTTTGACTTTCAGCAATACGTGGACGGGGAAGTGGGAACTAATATAGTACCTACAATATTAAACTCATAATTTTAACCAAAGTTTTGCTCAAAGAACTACAAAATGGTCATAATCTTAGCTCTGTTCGCCATCGCAATAAGTGGTTCATTTGCACAAAGTTGTCAGAATCCTCAAGTAGAAGCCTCTTCTTTTACAACACTTGATGCCACTGTGGTCACACATATAGCCTATATTGCTGAATTTACATTGAAATGTGATAACCCTTTGCCAGAAAACTACGCATTGTACGCCGAGGTGGAGGGGAAACCCTTGTCTGCTGCCCGCGTTGGATCTAATAAGTATCAGGTATACTTCTTCTGTATTCGTTATTGTTGTACGGGTAAATGGAATTTAAGGTTTCCAAATAAAAACTAACTGCAATCATGAAGTTTTTGTACATTAAAATTTTGACTACATTGAATTTCTCAATCCTGATTTGGTCATGTCTGACCAAATCAGGGTCTGATTTGGTCAGACATTCCACTGAACAACAAATTTAAGTATCCTGAACATAAGATTTCATTTTGCCTGTGACACAAATACTATGCTTCCACAAGATTTTGTGACACACAATTTATAACCAACTGATTAATTGAATGACTCTTCTAGCTCAATGAACCCCCTAAACTATGAATGTAAAATTTTTATCAGAAGAAAAACTACTGCTTTCTTTAAAAAGAAATGTCTAATATGATTTTTGTTATAGGTGTCATGGACAGAGGAACCATCCAAGGCACGTTCTGGTGTCCATGAAATCCTTATCCTAGATGAAGAGGGCTGGGCCTCTCTACGACGGGCTCGCCGTTCAGACCCTGCAGCAACTGTTGCACCGTTATTAGCTATTCAATTGCAACACCCCGGAAGTAAGTACAATATTATTGGATAACTTAATAAAAATTTTTAGTCTTCCATATAATGGAATTATTGCTATGGTATCTGTAATCATGATGATTAATCATATGTGAACCAAAGAATGCACAATTTTGATGATAGTGAAATTAAACTATCATTTTACTTAAAATCCTTGCTTCTCAGCTTTATTTGCATAAAAAATTTAAATTTTAAAAATTGATTTTATTCTCATAATAAATTAATTGAAATGTATAAGAAAATCATTCTGTTTAAAATTAATATTTTTTTCTAAAAAATGGATCTATCGTCATTCGTGGCAATCCAAATTGCTGTTATATGATATTTTAATTCTAATAATTTTTGCAGGCTACTCTGGTCCGTGGGTGAACTCCGAAGTGCTCGCAACAGTGCTTTCCATTGTTGTTGCATACACAGCTCTGAGGAACAAAAGCAAAATACTAGCGTAGTTATAGTACATAGTTATGTTTATAAATTTTAAATTAAATTTTTTAAATAATTTACGTATTCTGTTTTATTTTATAATTTCAATTGATTGAGGTGGAAGAAACTCGGAATTTTATAGGTGATGGAAATTGTCATTTCGAGCTTAGAAGTCAGGGGACAAAGTCACAACCACTAACAGTGCTTGACATTTTGTTAAAATAGTGTACCAGCTCAGGTTCCATCAGAATCTCAGGTACTATTGTAGCCATAGGGATAATATGGATCAATTGTGGGCATTTATGCGAAACATGTATGACACATACGTCACCTACGGTTGTTATAAGTTCAAAACCTGAGTGTCAAATATGGATTTGTAAATACAACGTTTATATACGGATATAAACTTTGTATCAACGCATATCTCCTTTAACCATGCAATCAATATTATAGTTTACTTCTTGAGAATTCAAAGCTTTTAATTATCCAAAACGGAGCAAAAAGCGCATACAGGTACAATTAGTTACTTTGGATTAACCCTCGACAGCCGATAGACATTAGTCTTAAGCTATCTAGTAGCTATTAAAAATAATTTTAATAAAGGTAGAAGGCAAATAAAATACACAGATTTTTAGCACTGAATATTTATTTTATAGCGTACAAGAAAGGAATGTATAAGACAGTTCACAGGATTAGGCGTTCCTTTGCAGATGTATACAATACAAAAGAAATTAAATATTATTGTGATAACATATATGTATTGCAAAATGTAGATTGTAATACCCGTGTTCAAACCTTAGGCATGCATGATTAATAACCGCACGTAACACAAAACCACCGCGTCATACATTTACTAACATAATTTCAACAATCATTTGGCTCTGTATCGGTAGTTATCAGAAGATAGACTTCGACTATATCAAAAAGCCTATTAGCGATTATTTTACATATTTTTTATTTTTTATTTATGAATTAGTAGTAGTAGTAGAATTTGAATTAGTTCTATATTAAATGTAAGGTGAAAAACTAGGACAACATAATCGGCAAGAAGTTAACTCATCGTCGGAAACAGTACATAGTCAGTTATAGGACACCGCCAAATATATGTCTGCTTGTAAATAAAAGGAAAAGAGATGATGAGATCATGGACGATCTGAGCAAGCTTAAGGAAGAAACTAAGAAAATTATATCACCCTTAATGGAAGCAGGGAATAAAAAAATATAATGATTAAAGCTATTTCACTTATGTCATGAAAATTATTACACTTATAATTGCGTCACTCTAGTGACTAAAGACCTCACCGAGTGAAACTTTGCACTTTCCTCTCATTTGAAATTCAACACTTCACTTAAGTGAATTAATATTAACAGCTATTTCATATTTATAGGTATTGTATATCATTTATGAGTATAACTAAAATTGTGTGTGATTGCAAAGTTACACTAAAATTATTAAAGCTGCTTCACTTATGTCAATTAAATACTTAACTTGTAAACGTATGACTCAACTCAAGCCGCTTCACCGAACTTCGTAAGGTGTTCTTCTCTTCTCACTTGAGTTTTACTTCACTCTCTTCGGTATATCTCCTCAAGCTCTGAGAGCAGCATCCAACTCGGCGAGTTGCATCGTGGCCCTCCGCAGCATCTCTGCTTGTTGCTGGCTGCTGCCGTTGAGCGCGGACATGTTCTGTTTGAGGGATGATATCCGGGCCGTCACTCGTTGTTTCTCCGCTACCAGGAGCTGATGGGCCTTGGTGCCTGGAAAATAAAGGTTAAGTTAACTAATAACATATAAATAACCATTTTTAAATTTAAACTATCGTGAGTAATATTCATAGTTAATATATAGACACCGGCTGTACTCACGTCTAATTTTATCGGGTTAGCCCGACTAGTTTCGAGCTTACCGTGGAACTTATTCATGAGCTCTTTACACGGACGTTATCGCTGCGGGAACTGAGCTCATGAATAAGTGCCCGGATGGGCTCGAAACTAGTCGGGCTAACCCGATAAAATTAGTCGTGAGTACAGCCGGTGTCTGTATATTAACTATATTCATATCAATAAAAAAAATATTCATCGTTTTTTTTTATACAAAGTAACAATTTTAGAGGTGTTTTGATAGAAATATTTTTCTATGATCCGCGTGTGTTAAGAGAATCTATGTACTAAGATAGGACGCAGGCAACGTTCTCATATTTATATGCAGGACCAGTCATCACATATACCACAAAGGCCGCCGTCAACAACAGACCACACAAGCACTACACACACTCGCTACGATAATCTCTAGGATCGTTTCGCCCCGTAACCGAAGCATCATCAGGAGGATAGGCTCAACGACATAACCTTTTTTTGACATGTTTATATTTAGTTAAGTACCAAAACCTGTAGAGTATAATTATTTTCGTTTCATAGACTTTTAAACCCATAGACTATATAAATTCACTTTAAATATTTATGTATTAAATTAGAGGGAAGGTTTTATTTACCTAATAATTGTAAGTACTCGCTGGCGCGCTCCGCCCTCACGTCGAGGCTGAACCACTCTTCCAGGTCGGAGTCTGATGACGGGAACTCCTGCAAAGAAGGAATATTTTAGCAATATCTTAACGTATTCCGGTTTCATACGGGTGGAACACCATACTGTTATAAATATATTGTTATCAACATGCAGAAATCGTCATTTTTAAGACATTTAGGTTTATTTTCATTTGCGTTTATTAACTTTTAAGTAATTTATTTAAATAAAGTTGTTGTTTATAGAAAGCAATAAGTACTCCTTCCTAAACTACAACTACCTTAATCCACTAATTTCATCGAGTTAAGAACACGTTTTCTACAGTTATTTTAAAAGTGAAACACACGCCATACGTGCCGAATTGGTATATCCAAGTGTTGAAGTATTAGAAACCGTTGACGTTGTCTTTAAGGTTTTGAATTTAAAACAGATATGATATTATCATCACCCGAACTTAAGTACAACAGGGTCCATATGAAATCAGTGCCCTAGCGCCCTAAATCCCCCCCTACCATGAGATTCCATCAACATTTCCTGCACTTAAGCGCAACAGGTGCCCTAAATCCTCCATGAGATTTTACCATCATCGGTGCGTACGCCTGCTGCACCATAGCGCCAGACGGGCCTGTATAATCGTTATGGTACAATGTAGGATGGCCTTAGTATTTATAGTGATCAAGTGAAAGATGCCTGTTCCTTATCCAAATTCTATCTAACGGTGAGGGTTACTTTGGGTCGGAATAGATGGAGGCGGAGAACCGATGGGCGTTAGGGTCTTAAGGTGTGGGAATGGCGACCCCGTACTGGTAAACGCAACGTCGGTAAAGCCCTACACGATGGACTGAAGACTGATACGTCTGCTTATATAGCGAACGAACGATTTCGAGAACATTCGCGCGACCTTGCAAAGATCGTAAACAGGTTTTTTTTGTAAACATGTTTTGTATAAATACGCCGAATGTTCCAGTGAATTTGAACTCTTTACGAACCCTTTTTGCATGTACTTAAACTGCCCCCGTCCAATTTAAACTTTATGATATATGCATTACGAACTGTTTTCGCATGTTCGTAACACTGACACCGTCTAATTCGAATTCTATTACATACACATTACGAACTGTTTTCGCACGTTGGTAACAGTGTTTTATCGAGGTCATGGGAAGAGACATATGTTCAGCATTGGACGATTATAGGTTGAGAAGAAGAGGTGGAGGCGGATCATAGGAAATAAGGATTCAGGTGACCACGATGATCAGCAATGAGGAAGATTGAAGAAGTATGTGTAACTTACATCGTATAGGCTGTCGTCTTCGGACTGCGACTCCCCATCGGTGGGCACCTCCTCGTCCATCTGCTCGGGCCGCATGATCCGCTGGTCGCTCTCCTTCTCGGGCTCAGAATCGAAATTCTAGTAGAGATAAATAAATAAATATATGCCGTGTGGTATCCGGCTGCATAGAATAGACCACCCTCATTTCTTACCAAGGTGTCTTAAAGGCGACTAAGGTAAGTTGACGTCAGGCAGGCAGCCGGTCGTAAAATACGTAGCCAAATCATTTGACAACATATTTGTAACATGTTGTGCCGAACCCACTTAGAGTGGGATAAAGGCAGGAGAATGTATGTATGTATAAATATTCCGTCCTCAAAGTAAGTAACTTAATACTTGTGTTATGGGTGACGGACAGCTGGTAGATATATTACATATATAATTTTATAATACATACAAATACACACCCAAGCTCGAAGAACCAACAAATTGCTTGTAGAAAATGTTGGCCCTCGGCGGGAATCGAACCCGCGACCCGCGGAGTTGAAGGTAGGGTCACTACCCACTGGCCCAACTGGCCAGTCAGATACATACACATAGTGAGATATTCTCTAAGTTTAGCCTCATTATTATATTACAATAAGCTGTGTAGCCCAGCGACAATAAGCTGTGATAGCCCAGCAGTGAGACCGTGCGACTCTTACGAGGGGAACACGAGTTCAAACCTGGGCAGGTTGGAGTTTTTCTATTAAAAACTCATGTGTCTAATTGATAGTTGCAATTTATCACACGCTTTTCGATGAAGGAAAACACCGTGAGGAAACCTGCATATTACTAGAGAATTCTGGAGATATGTGAAACCAACCAAACCGCATTGGAGCAGCGTGGTAGGTCTTAGCTCCAACCCTTCTCTCCAGAAACGGAGAGAGGAGGCCTAGTCCCAGCAGTGGGTTTGTAACAGGCTGCTACTTTACTTTTATTATATAAATAAACGGTTCACATCGTGACAAAATCGAATTACCTTTATACAAGGTTCGAAGTTTCGGCAGTGTTGCATCCACCGTGGTCACGAACTGACTGTCAGTCAGTTTATTTATATAATAATAAGTATGAATCGCGAAAGTTTAAAATCTACCAAGTTTAGCCTCGTTTATATAAAGTAAATAAATACGTTTTATATGTCTAGACCAATGTTTACTAAACTCTTTTCTGTCATTGTCAAGAGACAAGAGAAAATTACAAAGATTGTAATGGAAGGAAAAGGACGAGTGTGGCAGCAAGACTTGTAGATGACTTTGGTGATGGGCGGAGAGGAGAGTAATGCCGGCATTTGACGTAGTTGCGATTTGTGCGCGGGTTGGCAAGTTGTAAAATATATGAACCGATTGACTTTTGAGAAAATCGTTTCTTATTTCTTTAATACCATCCTTCTGCCCTTATCCCACTCTAAGTGGGGTCGGCACAACATTTTAAAAACATGTTGTCACATGATTCGGCCACATATTTTACGAACGGCCGCCTGACGTCAACTTACCTTAGTCATATTTTATGACACCTCGGTAAGAAAGAGTGTGGTCTATTCTACTCAACCGGATACCATACGGCGGTATTTCTTGAATGCCGTTGAAGAAAAAATATCGTTATAAAAACTTTTTCGATAGGTACCGTCCAGTTCCGTTAGGTAAAATATTGCACAAATGCAAATGGCAAAACAACATAACTAGTTGACTACTAGCAAAGTAACAGCCTGTTATTATGCCCACTGCTGGGCTAAGGCCTCCTCTCTCCGTTATTGGAGAGAAGGATTGGAGCTAAGACCTACCACGCTGCTCCAATGTGGATTGGTAGGTTACACATATCCCTAGAATTCTCTAGAGATATGCAGGTTTCCTCACGATGTTTTCCTTCACCCAAAAACGTGTGATAAATTGCAATTATCAATTAGACACATAAGTTTTAATAGAAAAACTCATTGGTGCCTGCCCGGGGTTTGAACCTATGTCGTCTCTAGAGAGTCGCCCGGTCTCACCGCTAGACTATCACAGCTTGGCTATTTACAGTTGACTACTAGTAAGTATATGTAATCACCTCATCAAGATCGAATTCATCATCTTCCTCCAGGAACTCCTCTTCATTGATGATCTCGTCTGGTTCGATCTTCGTCTTCCCAATTTGCTTAGGTTTGGGAAGTTCTTTAAAAACTTCTTTCACTTTCGCTGATTCTGTTTTTTTTGAAGGATCCTTCTTGGGGGTGTGTTTTGGGGTGACGGAATCCCTTAATTTTGAAAAGGCGATATCTAATTTCGCTTTGGAGAGTGTTGTGGAGGACTGATGACTCCCTGATGACTTTTCTGATACTAAAATATGATATACTAATATTTTACAGGTGTTTTACTATTTCACAATTTTGTATCTATACAGAGTGGTACCGACGATACGACGTTTAATGAATCTGCTGAGAAAACTACGTACCTAAGCGTATAACATATATTTGGAATAATGTTGTTGTTGTTGTTACGATGAAAATTATGTTGTACAAATTTGTTTGTTGTTGTTTGTAAAAAAAAAAAGTTTTTTCGAACAAATTTTCTAATAGGTAATAGTTGAATGTTCTAGCGCGATGCATTCGTTTAAAAACAGGATAAAAAAATAACATTATATTTCCATCTCATTCGCACTTGTGTGTAGTCTCTGTCAAGGTCAATGCATTACATACGAAATGGAATTCAAATTTAAAATATTCTTTATTCAATTAAATTTGTAAACAAGTGCGTTTGAATCGTTCACTCTACTGCTGGTTTGGAAAGCTGTTCCTACCAAGAGGCCAACAAGAAACTGCCGAGTTTCTTGTTGGCCTCTCTTTTTTTAAATATAAATCTTATAACTACATTTAGTCATTACTGTCTAATACAGGGTAGAAGTACACACACACACATTCTTATCATGCTCCAATCCAAGTAATCGTCAACAGTATAGTAGGCTTTCTGCATCAGCCTCTTTTTAACACTGTTTTTAAACTGCTGCACTGAATAGAGTGAATGGAATAGGTTACGGTCACTCACCCTTTTATATTATTTTATATTATATAGATTTTTTTTTCCAAAACGTAAAATAGTTCCTAAGGCTAAATTATATGTTTTTTTTTATGTAGGCTGTTAAGGTGTATAGGTACCTAAAATAAAATTGATATCGTATCGTCGGTAAAACCCTGCATATAATGTTAGCCCAAATTTATTAATAAATTATGACCACCATTATATTACTGAAATATTATTATATTATAATATTTTTGTCCGATACATGTCGACAGCATCGTAAATGTGATAGATAATAATTTATACTTATTATTTAAATATAAACTTTCCAACCATTTATTTAAGTTTTGAGATCTAAAGTAGTGATGTCCAAATTGCACGTATGTATGACTCGATTTTAAGATTTGCTTACGAGAAGTTTAATCAATTTATAATATTGACATTCCCTTTTTACTTAACTTTTTTTTTTATAGAAATACAGGCATTTAAATGACTATACTGTAGTGTGCTACTAAAGTTAATAAATGGTAATTAATACTGCTGACTAATATAGGCTCGCTGCCTCGCAATACGTCTTAACTCAGCGCCTGCCAGTGCACGACTGACTCAACCCGCGCTTGCCGCGTAATGCTTGGACGAGATGACAGATACGAATATACATCATTATACCTACATATATATCATATTATATCAATACACTACATATACTAAATAAAATAAATTATTTATTTATATATTAAGATTTATGGTATTACTTTTAAAAAAACTTGACAACAATGAAACAACGAAAAAGTATTTATCAATTGTGTCTGAGGGACTAGAGTCATTGATAACATTCGCCAAAAAAGCAACGACCATAGTGTCAATCGTAACGAAATAGTGGTTAAATAACCCGGCTCAGTAAATTTCGGTGATAAGTAGCACGTCACGTCACTATTTTTAAAAAAATAATGTGCCTTTAAAGGATTACATTTTTTTACTGTGGTGTTTAATTTAATAATTACGGAACTTTACAAGCGTTTTTTTTACTTTTACATGTTAAAAGTTAAATAAATGATTGGAAATACTATATTTAGTTAATTTATATATTTAAAATTATAAAACATTCTTTTATAAATAATTGTTTTTACATACTTGACAATGTATTCGAATATTGTAATCATTTTCGATTTATCACGCATAATCCTCGGTAGTATAGTGGTAAGTATCCCCGCCTGTCACGCGGGAGACCGGGGTTCGATTCCCCGCCGGGGAGGAAGTTGTTTTTTTATTTTTGCTTTTTATTTTTTTTTCATCAAATATTATGTATTTTTTTATCTTTGAAAATTACATATTTGAACTGTGGGTTTCAGATAAATAATTTCATTTAAATTTCAAATCAAATTTTGTAATAAAGTTTTTAGTTTAAATATTTTTATAAAAACTCAATATTCTAAAATAATTGTTTTTTTCAAAATTAAATAACATGTTACATTAAACTGGCTATATGTCTGTTCTCTACTCAACTACAACCAGGTTTTTACAAAGAGATTGATATGTAGCAATAAATCTAAGCAGATATGTAGAAATGAGATATATTTTTTACTTTTTTCCCCAGTTTTTGTATGGGGCCGTTAAATAAATTACGTCACGCAAAAAATATGTTTTTTTATCCCTCCTGCTTCTGACACGCTGTGTGTGACACAGCGTGTCAGAAGCGTTTCTGTTACAGCCCCTAAAAATATTACCTCACGAAACTAAGACCTCCCCTCCCCTGAATATGATAAATTTCAATTAATAGTGCACAGCTTTTGCAGCATATTATATTATATAATTATATTTATTATAGATTAGAGAATTAGATTTATAAGAAAATTCCAATAGATCAATAATCTTTTATGGCGAACTTTTATTGCACAAGTAATAAGAAAATTTCTTTGCTATAATCCGCGATAAATATTTTATTTAAATCTTTTATGAAATATATTCATAACTATTTTATAATTTCATCGCTAATTATAGCAAAAATAATTCTATTATTACTTTTATATTACAAATCTCCGCAAAGTAATGCCTAATTCTATAAATTATTTAATATTTCTATTAATAAGGATTTTGTAAATGCACCGAAATGAAGTAACAATCTATTGTAATAAAACTATAAACGTTCAAACTAGACATATTTAATATTTACTAAATACGAAATGATTGAATAAAAATTAAAAATACTCGGAAGGCATAAAGTAAAAGTAAAGTAACAGCCTGTTACTATGCCCACTGCTGGGCTAAGGCCTCCTCTCTCCGTTTTCGAAGAGAAGGATTGGAGCTAAGACCTACCACGCTGCTCCAATGCGGATTGGTAGGTTACACATATCGCTAGAATTCTCTAGAGATATGCAGGTTTCCTCACGATGTTTTCCTTCACTGAAAAGCGTGTGATAAATTGCAATTATCAATTAGACACATAAGTTTTAATAGAAAAACTAATTGTTGCCTGCCCGGGGTTTGAACCCATGTCGTCTCTAGAGAGTCGCACGGTCTCACCGCTGGGCTATCACAGCTTTTACGGAGGCTTTATCGGAAGGCATATTACTTTGCAATAATGAACGAATGAATTTAATAAACGGCGAAGGTCACGTTGCCGAAGACCCCTCGTCCCTTCCCTATCACATCTCGTCACGCTCATCAAGGTCACCCCTATTGTATGCGAACGTATATTATGAACCGCTCCTATTTTTTATGGTAAAATATTTTTCGAGTTCCGTCTATAGAACGCCCGCCACCTGAAATCCTCACCTGAGGGCCTGTTTATGGTGACGAGCCTCTTGGCGACGCTGGTGGTGGCGTTGACCGGTTTCGCAGTACTCTTTGATGCGTAGTTGCCCGCCTTGCGAGTGACGAACATCTTTTTAACCGTCAGACCTTCGTCCGATGACTGCAAATAGAGATTTCCACATAGACATCGTAGCTTCTATATACTCATAATAAAACTGTCTTGTTTGTCAGTATATGATAGATTTTTCTCAAAATCTTCTGAACGGATTTTTGTACGGTTTTAACTAAAAAGTAGTGCAATTCTTCCAGTAGGTGTAGGTTAAAAGTACATAACGGTTTTCTGTCAATTGTGTCGAGGTCGCGTATTTGTAAAAACAATTCGCCTGCCAGGAATGCCTGCCACGCCTGCTTTAGTCGCGTGCACCGCATTAAACAACGGAGACACACTTAGGTAATGTACTAAAGAATTGTAGATCTACAAACATACTACAAAATTTCCAGACTACATGTATCTCTTATGGTTAACTCACAAAAATAACTTTTATGTCATCTTTAAAATTTTATTTAAATACACAGATTTCCACGTAGACGCAGACACAGTTAGTTTAATATAAAGCGGTTATAAATTTTAAGAAAAAACTCCGGATCCTAGCCCTTTGATATAGATCTCATATTAACAAAAGTAATAATAATTTTTACAAAATCGCTAGTCAAATAGCACGACAATTCTACGTATCTACGTTCCACGACATCCGAAACATCATCAGCGGATGCTGATGATGCTTCGGTTATGAGGCGAAGGTGTCACTGAGAGTCACGTCGTGAATATGTGCAGTGTTTGTGTAGTGTGACGTAACGTACGGCTATTAATGTACGTATAAGGTATGAGAACGTATCGTGTTTCCTACACTTAGCATTACATAAATTATTGTGGACTATAGTGAATAATTCTATCATTACAACATCCTCACCATATCGGTTTCGTCTTTGTCGCTAATGCTTTCAGGCACCGCCTTGGTAGGGTACTTCTTCACAACTGAATTCTTTGCCACCCTCAGGCGGGCTACCTTAGCGCCCTGTGGACAAATGTGCAATAAAAAAAAAGCCATTTCCTATCACACTAGACGCAAATAGCACATTAATGGTATGCATTGTGAGTACTTCTGCCAAACATATTTTAAATAAAAAAAAAATATAATATTGACGAAATATAAATAGAACGAACCATTCAAAGAAGTAAGAAACTTTCGTCTAAGTTTTTGACATTGACGAAACATGTTGGAAAACATGACGAAGATGGATTTTTAGCCTATGTTTTACTCTGCTTACTTTAATTGTGCTAAATTTCGTCAATATTGGTCCAGCGGATCACCCAGACAGAAAAGCAGACATGAATATGCCAAATCGCACTTTTTTTTAATCGAGCAACGTGCCTAAAAGAGGGTATAACGTTTTTATTCACGTATTAATATATAGATCTTAATATGTGTAACATTATGCCATGTGCTATCCGGCTGTGTAGAATAGACGAACCTCATTTCTTAACGAGGTGTCGTAAAAGGCGACTAAGGTAAGTCGACCCACCGTGTGGTATCCGGTTGAGTAGAATAGACCACCCTTTTTCTTACCAAGGTGTCGTAAAATGCGACTGAAGTAAGTTGACGTGAGGCAGGCGGCCAGTCAAATCAAATCAAATCAAAATATTCGTTATTCAAGTAAACTTGTAAACAAGTGCTTTTGAATCGTCAACTTTACTGCTGGTTCGGAAAGCTGTTCCTGCCGAGAAGAGCCAGCAAGAAACTCGGCGGTTGCTCTTTTTTAAAATATAAATCTTAGAACTAGTTACATTTATTTATTACTGTCTTGTACAGGGTAGAAGTGCACCTATATCCACACATCCTTATCATCTAAGTAATCTTCAACAGTATAGTAGGCTTTCTGTATCAGCCTCTTTTTAACAGTGTATTTAAACTGCTGTAATGGCATGACCAAAATTGGTTTCGGAATTTTATTATAGTCGAAACCAAATTACCAAACCAAATAACCAACGTAGCCAAATCATGACAACATGTTTATAACATGTTGTGCCGACCCCACTTAGAGTGGGATAAGGGCAGGAGGATGATGTGCTGCATTGTTGCTGACGTTCTGGGTATATTTTTAATGGTAGTAAGAGCCAAAAGGTAACCACTAAAAACCAGCGTTGGTTAACCCCCTTAAATTACGCTAAGTTGTGTTCCCTTTTAGAGGGTCACATTTCTCTGCGTATTTATTTTTTTATTTTTCTTTATTTTTGTGAGATTTTTTATACTTTACGTACGTTTCATTGTTTTATTGTCCTATATACTTAGTTATATGTGATTTCTCTGTAAATAAAAGGTTTTTTATTTGATTTGATTTGATTCGATTACCTAGATAATATCGCTACCTCAAATATATACTCGTCGTCATCGCTAGACTGCGAGTCGTGTCCACGTTTCTGTTCAGGATGTTTTTTTATTTCCTTCTTGTTTCTCTGTCTGTCCTCACCCAACATGCGCTGAAAGAAAAAAAACAACATTAATACGTGAAATCTGTGACATGATGAAGCTATATGTAGGCGTATAAGGCGACTAAGGTTAGTCGACCCGCCGTGTGGTATCCGGCTGAGTAGAGAAGACCACCCTCTTTTCTTACCGAGGTGTCGTAAAACGCCACTAAGGTAAGTTGACCTACCGTGTGGTATTTGGTTGAGTGGAATAGACCACGCTCTTTTCTTACCGAGGTGTCGTAAAAGGCGACTAAGATAAGTTAACCCACTGTGTGGTATTCGGTTGAGTAGAATAGACCACCCTCTTTTCTTACCGAGGTGTCGTAAACGGCGACTAAGATAAGTTAACCCACTGTGTGGTATTCGGTTGAGTAGAATAGACCACCCTCTTTTATTACCGAGGTGTCGTAAAAGGCGACTAAGATAAGTTGACCCACCGTGTGGTATCCGGCTAAGTAGGATGGACCACCCTCTTTCTTGCCGAGGGGTCGTAAAATACGACTAAGGTAAATTAACGTCAGGCAGACGGCCGGTCGTAAAATACATAGCCAAATCATGTGACAACATGTTTGTAACAAGTTGTGCCGACCCCACTTAGGCATAAGGGCAGGAGGATGATGGATGATGATGCAGCTATATGTAGATAATTTGCTAATATAAGAGATAAAAACATGATGTAGCCTAGCTCTGCTGGTTTAGGCGTCCCACGCGAGTAAAGTTCCCAATAGGCGAGATTTTATGCAACCGCGCGATCTCTTTACACTATTTACAAAAGTACTATACTATTAACTTAAACCTTCCGAAAGAATGACACTACTGTTTAGTAAAAACCGTACAAAAATCCGTTCAGTAGATTTTGAGAAAATCAATCAAACAGACAGACAGCTATTTGGGACTTTGTTTTATAATAAGTATAGATATACAAATTGCATTGTATGATTATTTACAATACATACGAGAATACTCCCACAACACATGTTTATAACGCAGCATTTACTCCATAATAGTCCTACTAATCCTACTAATATTATAAATGCGAAAGTTTGTGAGTATGGATGGATGTTTGTTACTCTTTCAAGAAAAAACTATTAGACGGATTTGGATGAAACTTTACAGTTATATAGGTTGTACATCAGAATAACATATAGGCTACAATTTGTAATGATTTTATGTAATATAACGATACATGTCAATAAAGTCGGAAAAAAATCTGGCCTCTGAGAGCTATTTCGGCGTACGCTGCCTTAACCATTAGCGTTACACAAAGATGATGTACCGTAGTATTGTTTGTCTTTAACAGTTCTAAATAAAAGTCCGCGACAGCATATATCTGTCTTTTATGAGGAAGCCACTATGACCAAAATTGTGAATCACAAATTTAATTAAATTAGATACTGTGGCACACAAAATTCCTAGCGAGCGAAGCCAAAAACTAGTATTCCATAATACAATGTTATGAAAGTAAGCCTATGACCACTCACCAGCAGTTCGTCGGTATCATTACCATCGTCCTCCGATTGTCTGATGGACTCATCTATTTCACTGACAACTTTTTTCTCTTCATTTATTTTTTCATCAGTTTTCCTTACCAAGAACGCACCCAGCTCATCAGGAATCTCTGGCTGCAAGACAAAATAGTTACAAAGTTCAGAATATTTTTCACACTTAACTTTCATGATTTTAAACGAAAATCAAAACAAATCGACAGGATCCATATTAATATTTTAAATTGGAAAGTTTGTCTGTATGTCTGTCTATTTTGCTCTCGAGGCTAATTAGCTGGAGAAATATTAAAGAAATTCGCTATGATGGAAGCTGATAACTATAGGCTATCATATAGGAAAAAGTAATAATAAAATTATTTTGCTATAATCCGCGATACAGTAAATAGAAAAATATATAGTGCTAAATGTATAGTCGAATATCCGTTTTTTTTCATACCCGATACATGCAAGATTCGTAAAAACACATGCACAAACCTCCACCACCGCCACCACAATACACAAGCACTACACATATATTTTCTATTTACTTTATCGAGGATTATACCAAAATAATTTCATTATTACTTTTGTATTATGGATCTCTGCAAAGTAACGCCTAATTCTATAAATTGTTCATAATTGATTGAACTGATTGTTTGATTGACTGTGATTCAACCCTAAAATCAATGAGAATGAAGTTACTGGCACTACAAGTTAAAAGATAAATATCTAGGCCAGAAATACGTAGCCGTTCATAAAATACGATCGCATTAAAGGAAGGTGTTGCTGAGCATGATGAGATGTTACAGGGGTAAGCGAGGATCCGGAAACGTGACACGTCTAATAAAACCTCACTACAGCATTTAAAAATTGAACACCCAAAATAGAAAGCTCGAGCTCGAGAGCTTTTATGCATGGTAGGAGATGAAAGCACTGGTACGGACAATGCTAAAAAGTAATTATAAATATTTCGGCGCATTGACAAAATTATTGGACTTCTGATTAATGGAAATATTATTTATTTTGATATATTATTATTTATTATATATTGTTTATTATTATTCATTTATTTGTAAAATATATATATAAAAAGATTTTTAATATAAAAGATTTTTAACGATTTATTAGAATTTTATTACAAGTTATAATAAAATTATTTTATTATTACTTTACTTTTTAACTTTACTACTTTACTAACTTTACTAATTTTATAAATTATTTTGGAATTTTATTATAAAAACTAATCAAAAATAATTTAAATTCTCTAAATTTGTCCACTATTCATTGAAATGTATAATATTCCGTAAAAATAAACCTCATGCTGTTCAAAAAATATCTCATGTTTAAATAAATATATAAACATGAGGTATTTTTAAACAGCCCCAAATGAATCACTGAACATGTTCTTTCTGGACTGTAGTGCGCTAGAGTGTATCGTGAGCTAGTGTCTGTTGCATATATGTGAGTTTACATGCATTCATATTTTGCTGAGACAGTAAAATTTTCAAACAAGTGATTGTTTTCATACTGGCTGAGAATTCTCAAAATTGTCCAAAGTCTGCTCAATGTCCTCAGACTTGGCTGCGTCCTTTGTACACTGTTCCTGGGCATCATCATCTGGTATGCTGGGCGTTGTGTATTCTTGGCTGGTGCTCACATTAAAATCACTTTTGTCCTGGTCAGCCTGTCAAACAGTAAAAATTTAATATCAAAAAGTGAACCATTTTGAAGATGCTGAGGTGGATATGCGGCCTAACGAGGCTCCACAGGATCTGGAACAAATACGTGCTTGCAATACTGCAGTGCATGACGTTGCGTTGGTTAAAACGGATCCCACCACTAGACGGAATTAAAGCAAGGATGATGATGAATCAATAATTTGTTAAATCTATACTTATTATAAAATAAAGTCCCCAAACCTGTCTGTCTGTATGTTATCAATTTTCTTAAAATCTACTGAACGGATTTTAGTACGGTTTTTACTAAAAGGTAGTGCAATTCCTCCGAAAGGTTTAGGTTAATAGCACATAACAGTTTAATGTAAATAGAGTTAAAGAGGTCGTTTTACAGCAATTTTTAGTGGGGGTAGTAACTCAAAGTATAATTATAACTAGTTATTACTCATTACTATCTTGTACAGGGTCGAAGAGTAGTCATAACCACACATTTTCATCATCTATATGATCCTCAGCAGTATATAGTAAGATTCCTGTATCAGCCTCTTTAATTTTTTAAATCTGCTGTAATGACTTAAATCACATTGATTGTAGAATTTTATTATAGAATCTTATACTGAAACCCACAAACAACTTACATACTTTTGCAACGTGCAAAGTAGGAGCAGCAAGCTTATGTAGGTTCATTGGTTGGTCTTTTATAATAATATGAGTAGTATTAGTGGAGGAGTAAGCCAGTTGAGGTTATTGCTACATATGTCCATATGGGTCCACTTTTGATATGGCATTTATATTATCACATGCTAATTGGGTCTGTTTGTTTTGGCATATGCCAACAAAAAACATTATATTGCAATCTCGCTCTTGTCTCTTTCATTGCAATAATAGTAATAAGTATAATACAGTTTACAATAACCATTAAAAATGATTCTTAAAGCACTTACAGCAGGGTTATAGTCATCATCAGTTAGTAATCCCTCACTCAGCCACTCTTCCTGACCTTCATCCATTTCCTCTTCATGATCTTTAGCAGCCATCTTTAATAATTAGGCAATTTAGTTAATTAAAATGTATAGTATTATATTCATTTGTACATATTTTTTTTTATCCAAAATTCTTAAGGGCCTACAGATCAGACAATATAACCATTAATGTCCTTATTGCTAAATGTCCTATAGCTCACCTCATCTGGTTATTACTTATGCACAACTGGAGTATTTTGTAAATTTTTAAATCAATCTTTACATTTCAAGTTTTGCAGATGCAATCTTAGTGTTTTATATGTAGATTATTGTTATATAGTCAATGTATATGTGGGAAAAGCATACCTTGTGCATGTGTTGCATAATTAATACCTAAAAAACCTTTAAAGCTAAGAATACACCATTAACATAAGTTTGTGAATTATATTCATAAAAAATTACAATAATTTTACTTTATGAAGATGAAAGTTTCAGATGTGTTTAATTTAAAAAAAAATGATTTTTTTAAATATTATGAATATAAATAGCTAAATTTTACTTTCAAATAAGTTATATTATTGTTTTTATTAGGATTCGATTAAGAAAAATTAAACACTTGTTAGAAGTTATTGATGTATAAGTCAAAGCTCCATAGCTTGACTTGATGTTATATAATAATTTATATTTATTGACTTAAACAATATTTATTAATAGCAGGCAACACCACCAGCACTGAAACTTTTATCGCTCAAGAGTGGTCATTATTAGAATTAATCTCCATGGATTAAAGATTCTACAGTCTTGTCTTTTTTGAAATCATATCAAGTATAATTACAAGGCATTCATTAGATTATTTAATTAGATATTAGAGTAAATATTCTAGGTATTTCTTTTCTATTGCAATATAATTTACTTTTAAAAAATGTATAGATGAAGTATCAATTCCGTAAATTTCATTTTAATTCATGTTTGTCTTTAAATAAGTTTTTTATGGCTTAAACAGTTACACTATGAAGGTAAAGTAAAAAGTAGCGGCCTGTTAATATCCCACTGCTGGGAATAGGCCTCCTCTCTCCGTTTCTGGAGAGAAGGGTTGGAGCTAAGACCTACCACGCTGCTCCAATGCGGATTGGTAGGTTACACATATCAACAGAATTCTCTAGTGATATGCAGGTTTCCTCACGATGTTTTCCTTCACCGAAAAGCGTGTGATAAATTGCAATTATGAATTAGACACATGAGTTTTAATAGAAAAACTCATTGGTGCCTGCCCGGGTTTGAACCTATGTTCGTCTCTAGAGAGTCGCACGGTCTCACCATTGGGCTATCACAGCTTCCATTGGGCTATCACAGCTTCCATTGGGCTATCACAGCTTCCATTGGGCTATTGGGCTATTGGGCTTCCACTATGAAGGTAAAATGTGAGAAATAAAAAAAATCATATATTAAAAGTTTCTAACTAAATTTCTAATAAATACTCAGACGTAAAATAATTTAAAATTTCAAAGAACTTGTCTTTGTTATTGAGGTATTAATTTTATACTAACCTCCATTTTCGAAATTTTTGCCGCTGGTTCCTCGTAGTCAGTCATCATGTATATTATAAAACTCTAAAAAAAGTTTTTTCTGGTGTAATTACAGTGTAGGATCGAAATTTTTATGCGAATATTAACAATACAAATATCTAATAGACTTGTCACTCACTTGTGTAGTTCGCGAACGAATCAGTTCGAAAGAATCACTCCCACAGACGAACGACGGGAATCGAGTCCCATATTTCCCGCTTCATCGTTCGTTAGTTCGTGATTAATGAGTCATTATTTGGTACAGAATCAGTAAAGGTGGCATCAACCGAACTCATGTTGTCTCGCTCACAATCGCAAGGAACTCGTATCTGCCGCTCGCTCATCAAATTGTTTGCCGTGACTACTTACTGTTAGGGATGTCAAAATATAATAGATTATTTGATCAAAATAATTGTTCTTTAATAAGAAATTATTTAAACATTAAAAATCGATTTTTTTAATGGCTTTTGCTAATTACGCTCATTTTATTCTTTGAATGACCCCCTTTTTCTTGTTTTTAAGATTAGAAATGCGGTGATGGATGAAACCAAAGTAGCCAAAAAACACATATTAATCGAATTTCGCAAACAGCGCATCTATTAATTTTTATTCGTAGTTGTCCACTTTAATTAGTCTTTACTCTAATTATTATTTAAAAAAAGCAAATTTTTAATAAGTCAGAAAAAAAGGACTATTAAATAATAAATTATTTCCTTTCGAGTTAATAGATTTACAAATCGGTTTATTTTGAAAGAAGAAATTCGATTATTTGTTAATCGATCTAGCTAGGTTTTATTATTAGAAAACATTTTATTCTTGGCTCTGAAAAACTGCTACAATATAATTAGAATATAAGGGTGCTTAAATTCGTATCTTATATATTCTTCTAAAAACAATTTGGATTATTTTATTTTACGTATGATATATATATATATATATATATATATATATATATATATATATATATAGAATTGATATTATGTTAAATATATTAATAAATATATAAAGATAAGGTTACTTGATTATTTTCCAAAGTAAATAAAAAATATAAAAGGGTCCTTTTAATCACTACCTAAAAACATATTTTATGAAAATTCATAGCTTTATGCTATTTTTAGTGCTATAATTTTAATTAAATTTACAGCCTTCAAGAATCTTGTCATAGCAAGAGCAGTATAAAACAAGCGATTTCAATATTAGGCAGATCGTTCGCTAATTATAAAACGGCTCCTGCGGTGAAGAGTCGAGAACTTGTAACGACACACGAATCGCGAACGAACGAACGAAATGAATCACCTAGTTCGTTTAGGCGCGAAGAATCAAAAGAATCATTCCCAGCTGCGAACGATTACGCCCAAGGCTAATATCTAACCTAAAAATCGATATTTGACAAATGAAAACACAGATCACAGACTGCATCTTCATTGCTCTTTGTCCGTTACCATAGATGATACACTATAATATATCCTTTACCAAAAAGGGTGAACAAACTTGTCTTTAAGGACTCTAAGGAACCCTGGATGTAAATAAAAATTGATATTTTTATATTATATCTATATTTATATTTAGTTTTTGAATTAAATAGGAAATATAGAAGAATTAACTAGTATTTAATAATTTTCAAACAGTATCCGCGCTTTACCAATCAACATTTTTACTCCGCGATTGTTCACGAAAATGTGTCATGAGTTTGCTTGGATAAGCCTATGTAACTTTTTTGATAGTAGTTTTTAGTTATTTGATTAACAGGAATCATGGAAACGACATTGTGTGAAAATTTTACAATACAATACAATAAAGTATACTTTATTGCACTACTTTAAATTTAACATAGAAGGTAAATAAAACAAACAGTTTAAACTAAGTGCTACAATAATTATGAATATGCATTGTATTATAATGAAAATATTGTATATTTATTACGTAATGTGAAACCTAGTAGAGCGTGTCGCGAAGTATCACGAATTGTAGATAAAATTAACTTCATGAAACAAAATATTACAAGTACTTGCGGGTAGAAAAATAGTAAAATATTTTTTTTATAATGAAGAGCGGTCAGATCAGTATCTGATTAGAGAGATATATTCTGCACTGAAGCTCAAGACAGGAGTCAGATCTGTGATAGAACTGCGAGTGGAAAGGGGTGGCTATAAGGGGAGGTTGGAGGCCACTTACGGGGTGTTTACCCTGGCTAAGAGAGTTACTTAGAGCGCAGAGCACGCAAAGGTTAGCCCGGGTCGCGCTGTAGACGTTAGTAAACAAGATAGGACGTGCATAGAGAATGACCAACGGCGAAAAATCTTTTATATTAGTTCCATGCACTTTATCTCCCTTTTTTATTTTAAACTGTTTTAAGTAGAAAAGTAATAATAGAATTATTTTGCTATAATCCGCGATAAAGTAAATAGAAAATATATATAATGCTAGCATGTATAATGGACTATCCGTTATTTCATACTCAAGACATGCAGGATTCGGTAAAACTACATGCACAAACCTCTACCACCGCACTCACAATACACAATACACACGTTCACTATCACAAACTCAACAATCGTTTCGCTCTGCAACCGAAACATCATCAGGAGATAGATTTCAGGACAAAATCGCAAAGCTATCGCTTTACCGGTACATGCGATTTTGCATGTACCGGGTATAAACTAAACGGATAGTCTAATTAATATATAGACAATACATTTAGCATTATATATATATTTTCTATTTACTTTATCGCGGATTATAGCAAAATAATTCTATTATTACTTGTGTATCTCCGCAAAGTAACGCCTAATTTTATAAATTGTCTTAAGTAGCTTTTAATCGTCCAGTGTATAAATAATAAACATCTTTAAGCAAAAATCAATAGTAATTTATTAATTTACTTACAAAGTAATCTATGTTACATAATTACTCAATATATACTTTACTTTCTCTTTCTAAATAGCGCAACTATCTCGCTTCAACCAAAACTTAATAAAAAAAATTTAAACTAACAGGTCTTACACGACGCCAGTTGCTGAGGTCATTCGTTAAATTGTTTACATTATGAGGCCAAATTTAAAACTACTGTGACAATGAGATCACATTATGAATAAATGATGGTTTGCTTACGAGATGCAATGCAATTTAGACATATTCAAATAAGTACTAGATATATATATGGTCTGTTTTTAATGAACATTATTTAATGCGTAAAGCCGAAGTCAGAGAACGAAATTTGAATTCAGCTATTCCGGATCCGGATAGTTATTAGTCGGAATTTCTTGAGAAACAAAATCTTATAATAAATTAAAAGTTTTACATATATAAAAAGGAAATTCGTTCTTCATTATTTCGTATTCATATAAATATAACATTATTAATTAGCATGAAATTCTAATTACCGCCTGCAGTAATTAAAATTATTTTTTGTGATATTTTCTAGGATTTTTTTATTGTGTAAAAAAACAACATTAATTTTAAATGCCTTAGTTACTATCGTACTTATTAGTATAATAATTAATACTAAATCAGTCAAAATAACTTCGCCAGAGTACAGCTTATTATCAAAGATAAAATTATTATTGTATAGTATATACTTTATTATGACAAATATCTAAATGTACAACACAGATTTATTGTATTTATATCAAGGTTAGGTATAGCCTACAAAGCCTTTTACATTACTGACATTCCTCTATTTTAATACATTTAATATATTAGTGGAAACATAATATCCGTCTTTCAGTATAGAAGCGAATAAACAGGCGCACAGATGAGAGATAGATTAACTCGTTCGGATCGTACCATCCAGAAACTTAACACTTTTACAGGTTCAATGATCTTACAAAGTTACAGCTTAATTTATGAACTGACTTTTCAAGATATTAATTTTTTTTCTTAATTTTTATTGCATGTAAGATCGCACTTTTTGAGTTTCAAAAAGTGATTTTTAAATTCCTTTACCAAAACTTATTTTGATTAGGTTAAGGTATGACCCGAATAAATAGCAATAGTTAAAATATCTACCATTATTAAGTCTTCTAAAAAGTTACATCCATTAAAAACAATACATACTCAAACTCCACACAAATTTTACTGTCAAGTGTTGACATTTTGTACTCTGCAAAAAGGCACAAGTTTCGTTTTTAAATATTAACGTTCATTCGTTACATTTCCCACAAATAAATTAATTTTAAACTTTGGAGCAATTTGATTATAACTAGTGTACTAATTAAAAAAATTGACAATTCTTTTAATTTATGTAACATCTGCGCATTCCTTTCCGTTATTTATTATATATATCAAACCAGTTAAACTAAATCGTGTGCCTGAGTTGTCAAAATTTGTATCTATCTACTCTAAGTGTGTGACAAAACAATGATCAATTAATTAATTTAAATGAAATCTTAAATGGATATCTCACTTATTAAATATACAATAAGATCATGACTGTATTCCACTGAAATTTATCTTTCAGGACGCACAAATGACATTTATAAAATAACCCTAAATACAATTTTTATGTGTGACCTCAAAGATGTTAGAGATAATAAATTGTCGACAATAATCATTTATACAACGTTTAATGCAATTAAAATTATTTCAATTACTCTGTTGCTATAAAATATGTTGTCTACTACTTTAACTGTTTACTTGAACTTACAGTAATGTCGTGCAAACTTTGTAATGCTGAAACTGTCAGTATATAATAAAAAAAAATTAACGAATGACCTCAAGAATCATAATGAACTCTTTGATAGCGTAGTATACCCACGATAAATCTAAATTTTGATAATGACGTTTGCTATCAAATTTCTCCTATTAGGTACTTTACTATTTATTATCAGTGCATTACGCAATAAATTTTCAGTTTACGATTTAACAGTTGACCTCAGTAAATCCGTTATAAAATTTATAACGAATTTACATACATTCTCATTACTCTAAAGGCACGTTTTGACTGACGAGCGACGGTCTCAAATGATCAATTGTATTGCGATAAACTCGGGTCAACCGAAATAGCCATATATATAGCCGCTTGTCAGTCAAAACGGAAACTAATATAATTTATAAGTACAAATAAACTTAAAATTGTCTCAGAGTAGCATTCTTACTTCCTAATAGGTATTTCATACATATACACACTCATTAAGAACAATGTATAAACATTCGAATAAAACTATTTTAATGGATCGGATAAAATGCAATTAAAAAAAATATATATAAATATATAAAAAAACCATAACGACATCATTCAAAGATATAAAAGTTAAAATGGGGATTTTTACAGAATCCTAAAGTGTAATTTGTTTTTAGATGAACACTAATTTTATATTTTTCCATTATCTATGATAGAGAATAAATATTTTAATTCATAATCCATTTTGATAAATAACTTAGTCTCAGTTCACTAAAACATCGACAAAATCGAAGTATCAGCAGAAATGTCTTCCAAACACCAAAATCCAATCTAGAGTGAAAGAACAAAGAAGATAAACTTTTATATAGAAACTCCTTTGGTTCACCTAAATTATATAACTTCCTTTTTCGTTACACATGAACAATATATTAATATTTATTATTTAGTTATAGCTTTAGGAATTATAAATTCAACATCTTTCCACAAATACACATTCATCTCTAGGATGATTTAAAATTAACTCTTGTTTAAAATTATAATTCTATTGATAGTCAACTTGGATTTTATATATTTAAAGTTATTTTATTATAGCTCGTAAACTGACGGTTTATTCATAAAATTAAAAAAAATAAATAACATGTTTCTTTAAATTCCTATGCGAGAGTTATGTTTTACTTTAAATTTGTATTAAATATTTATCTATTTGATGCCTGATACCACAAAATTCTATTAAAATTATTTACTAGAGATATACATATTGAACTGGTAACTGTAAAAATATATTTTAAAAATAATCCACTAAAATAGCCTTATTATAACCGGTAACATTTAATTTGAACAGGCAACTCTTTAATTACTTAAAAGGGTGCGACCACATTTGGCGTAATCAATCAATAATGCCAACTCTTGCTCTAGCCTTTTCGCTTTGGTTCAGGGTTTGATATTAAAATAATTTTAATGCAATAAGGCCATTTAAAAGAAATTTTATATCGTCAAAACCTCTTAAAACTGCACCGTGAAATTGTCACATGTATTTTTGCTCAGCAGTAATTATAGCCGGTAGTAAACGCGGTATGAGGCCTATTACTTCTAACAAAATATTATCCTTTTTTTTCCTCTCTACCGGAGATGTGGTCACACCCTAAAATTTATCTAGCAATTACAATTAACGCATTCTAAATTTTTTCATAATAATCAGCTATCTATAAATATTTTACACTTTATACAGTCGAGGAGGAAAAAATAACCTTCTACATTTTCGTTGTATTCGACGCTTATAGGTTTCAGTTACTTTGGACGTTCGTCTCTTAAGACTGGCTACAGATTAACAAATGGCAGCATAAATATGAAGTATACAAATATTTTATTCTTAAAGTTGGACATTGGCCTCAACAACGCGAGTGAGATAAGGAAATATAAGTATCCAAGAAATTCTCTCAGGCATTGCGGTTTAAAAATATAGGGAATTTGTAGCAAACTAGAGTAGTTCGTGCAAAAACCGCTTTGGTTAAGCTGCTAGACGCAGCGGTATGAGGTTGGGAATTGGGGGAGACAGACTGGAATTACTTTTGAATTTGATCAGTTGTATCAATGTTTGGAAAACCAAGAGGAGGTTTGCTTGGTTGCAAATAAACGCATCTACTAAAGCACAAAATTTGCCTTTGTGACTGGATTGGACAATGGTGGTTGATATTTTTTTCACGTTATTAAGGAGTAATACAATCGATCATATTGTTTTGATTTATATTTATTATATATATTAAAAAATAAATGGTATTGAAATAATTACTCTAAAAATATTCACCCTAAAGTCGAGATACATCGTTTTGCGATTTTCTCGCAGGGTCTATCTCCTGAATCATCCTGACATTGTGCTAAATCAATGGCAGTTTGGAGGTAAAATTAGTTTTCGAATTTTCATGCTTTACTATTAACAATAATTTTTAGTAAGAAAATGATGAAGTTTAAAGACACACAACGGCCCATTAAAATGAATCATGTGACAGCCTTTTTTAATAACAGATTTGACTCAGGTACCCTTGGCATTTGACTAATTATTGCTACACCACTAATAGTAGACCAACACTCTCAATTAAAATTTTTGCAGAGCAAGCTAAAATCTGTCTTTTTTACAAGACTGTCTGACTTACTGACTTACTGACTTACTGACTGTCTGACTAAAATCTGTCTTTTTTATGGCCTGTTCAGCGCAAATCACTCTATCAGTGTCACGTAAAATGGACAACACGAGTAATGGAATTCAGAATTTGTCTCGAAGAGAATGCCCCAAAATAGTACAAAGTGCATATAATTATGAAATGATATAAAACTAAGGATATAATTAAAATAATTACACTATAAATTTATTATCTACAATAAATTTACACAACTTTCTGACAAATGGTTTAGTAACTAACATCAACAGGCACTTTATGTTGGTAGGACGATGAATTTTTAATGGAAAAATTTCATACAAAGAATATTTGAGCCTAGGACGATTAAAAACAATATGATCAGTAGCACCTTCGTTCAAAACACATTCACACAGAAAATTATTTTTAACCTTTAATTTGACCAAATGTAAGGGAGTACACGCATGGTCGAGGCAAAAGGCGGCAAATAATTGAGGTAGATCTCCGATCTGCTCGATGGTAACGAACGGTCTATTTAGCCATTTATTTTAATAGTTATTTTTACCAAAAACATAAAACGATTGTTAAAGGAAAATATACATTGTACAAAGGCGGTCTTATTGCTGATCGCAATTTCTTACAGACCTTTGGTGAATGGATTATAGCAAAAAAATGTGGCAAGATGGAGAATATATTAAATTAGTAAAAACATATGTAAAATAAGTAATTATAATAATAAAATTACAAATATAAGTCGTGGGGCGCTGTTGTATTATGTCGGCACAAGATGGTATAGCGTGAAAACAATTTGAAGAGGCCTATGTCCAACAATGGATGGTCTGTTTAGTTCAGAGTGAGATATCCATAATATATATAAGATATTTATACCCTTCCTCGACTGCAAACAATCAGTTCGTATGTACAATTAACGACGAATTATAATACTTTATTTAGCTTAAGTCAAATTGTAAAATTGAAAACATATCGAATTCTGCTACATTTCAAGGGAAGATGGGACAACTCTAAACTAGCATTTAAGACGACTGCTCAAATTGTGTTAGAATCTCACAAGACGAGACTAATCACGGCTGTAAACTCTGCGACACATCGAGACACGCCGATTGCGAAAGTGTACAGGACAGCATCTCGCCGCACCTAGGTATGTTTCGGGGAGTCTCGCACGTACTCGCTCCCGTGTCGATTTTTGTGCCTCGTCTTTCGCCTCGCACAATCGGCGAGCGCGTCGCTGTTATCTCACGAGAGTGTACATGGTCTCTCAATAGCTTACACGTCTTGGCTGAGGCATCTCGGTCAGGACATAGCTCTCGGGCGTTGTGTACAGCCACCATAATGTATTTCAGCATGTAGTACATTTAGAACATTATTCTCATATTGATTCCCAAAACTCCAGTTGTATGGGACAAAAGTTCGCCTTTCAGAAGAGCATGATTTATCCTCTAATTACAAATAATAAAGCGGATATCCGTACATAAACGAATTTTTAAGATCTACGACTGACTATTTTTGCCCGCCTGAAAAGAAATTTTTTGTCGCTCACAGTAATGGAAATTAAGATTATTAACAATTTTACTGTATTATAATGTTTACTTATAAGCTGTTGTTAAGATATTAAATTAAGATTAAAAAGAATTTCTTTTTTCCGCGTCAGAAAATGTTAAAGGAAAATATACGCACAGATCTAACTCAATTTATGACACTCATGTATTAGCGATGCACGCTTCGAACGAACCGACGAGGTTTAGGCGACTGATTTGAGGTGGGATAACTACACCTATCATTTGGTTCAAGTGCCAATGATCAAATCATAATAGTGGATAAAAATTGTCATAGTTTATATAACCAGTACCTATTGTCGACGATGTCAATTCAAAACAAGGGTAAGTCATAGTCAACTGCTAAATATTTACCTTCCAGACAATAATTCGTACTAGTCATTATAGTTATATAAATCTATATATGAAACCTTTCTTTGTCCTTTTTAACTTCCTTTGTGCACAATTGGACATAGGTTTAGTTTATAGATTTTCACAATACTGTTAGGAACATGAAAAAATCGTCTTTATTCATAACAGTTAAAGTCGAAATTTGCTTGACGCTAATTCTCTGGAATATGGGGCATTCAATTTGCGAATAGCGATCGATAACGAATTAAGAAGCGAAAGCAAAAGTAATATAATAGTGACCTCGGCTTTGTTATTTACTTATTGGATACTAGCTTAGTAGCTTACCAGTCATTCATTATACTTTGACGATTTAAAAGTGCTTGTAGATGCTAATTTGAATAAAGAATCATTGGAATCTGATAACAGACTGCATAGTAATTTTATGTTCTAATTTTATAGTGAATAGCATAATAAAGTTTTTTTTTTATTTTATTTTATCTAATGACCTCTAATAACTAGGTTTTTCATATTCAAAATTCTTTCCACCAATAACTCAGCTAGCTTTTATAATCCAATGTTTGCATGAATTTCTATGAATTGTTGATTCTGATTTGATCACTTGAGCATTGAGGCACTTCTAGTATAGTTCTTTCCTGATTATGAAACACAAAGTCAGCTACCAAGTTCAGGCACTAATAGATTTTTTACGAAATAAATACAATACCCAAAAGGAGTTCAACTAAGTTAAAAGAAAAGTCGTACTTGAAATTTTTACCTGCTATAAGTAAACAGCTGATAAATATATGTAGTTGTTGTTTTCCCATAGAAAGTGTTTAATAGTAGAGTTTTTTATTTTTTAATCCGTCTTATTTGGTCAAGTGCAATATGTAATTCCAAACTAAGACAGCCGAATACGCCAACAATATAATAAAACTCAAAACTGTATACTAATAAACTTATAATATATACATCTATATATAAATATAACCTTGACATTATGACAAGTTATCGGCAGTAAACATTTTTTAAATATGATCAAAAATTCTTTACTTATCATAGTCTGTTATTTTTTCATTCATACATTCAAATTTAAAATGTTAAATTAACAGGTGATCCATTGAGAAATCTCACTATAATATCAAACAAAATCACTATGTCAAAACATGTACTTATATATAAGATCATGTTTTGACATTAATGTGTAGTAATTAATTTAATCATGATGTATATTTGTTTATATATATCTATCTTTGACGCTCGGTCAAACGGTTAATATCTACCTGTTGCATCTCTGTATAATTATTCCACTAAAAAGCAATATTTATCCTGTGATCGCGTAAATAAGTGATCTACAGTGTTACCAAATACTTTTTCTAATTGTCTGTTAATAAATTAGTTAAAAATATAGTGTAAATTTATAATTGAACGTGAAATAAATAACAGTTCAAAGCGAATCAGCTGATGAGTGCGTGTTTGAGCGTAGTGCCGAGGGCAAGCAATTAACGCGGTTACGTGCTCGGTGCAAGTATCATAATCGCTTAAACTGCAGTGCTAGTGATTCAAATGTGACCGGTTCCACTACTTGTCAAAGATTAAATAAACAGAACAGTCACTTTTCGACGCTTTACTCTGTGAGTCTTTTTACGGTTTATAGAACTTAGTTGACTTTTAAATCAAAATGAAGTGCTACGGATGTTTAAAATCCACAAAGGATCTGATCAAAATTAAATGCTCTGCACCCACCTGCAATAAACATTTCTGTTGTTTATGTATCAACATATCGGGGATGTCTAGTGAGCAGAAAACAAATTGGAAATGCCCCGACTGCTGTGCTCTACAAAGAAGAGGTGGAGACAACAGTTCAACACCCATAAGATCTTTGGAAGAAAATACATCTTTCCGTAAAAAGGCCGACGCTGTCTCTGATCCAAATCCAAATGCCGAGGTTAAAGAACTAATTGGTGAAGTGCGTCTTTTAACGAAAGAAATTTCCTTGTTAAAAGAGCAACTCGCAAACGCCATATCATCACTATCGACCTGCGAAAAGAGATTGGACGAGTTAGGGTCCACAATTTCAAATAAAGACAGACGTATCACACAGTTAGAATCCCGGGAACAGGAAACAGATATGCTTAAAGGTACTGTAAATGATCTGAAACAAGAACTTAACTTGCAGGCCCAAAACTACCTTCGCAATGAACTAGAACTGTCGGGCATTCCTGAGCGGAACAACGAAAACCTCCACCATATAATTCTATTAACAGCACGCAAAATTGGTGTTGAATTGGAAGACAGTGATATAGATTGGGCGATGCGAGTAGGACCTCGCAGACATACCAACATCGCTGGTGACAATGTTAAATTTTCAAGACCTGTAGTGGTACGCCTGTTACGGAAAGCTAAACGGGATGAGATCACCAAAGCTGCAAAAGTGAGAAGAAATGTAACCAGCGCGGATTACGATATTCCTGGTCCTCCTCAAAAAGTTTTCTGTAATGAACGGTTGACCAAACAAAACCGTGAGCTTTTTCGTGAAACTCGATCTAAATCTAAACAGCTGGGTTTTGCGCATTGCTGGTGCTCCCAGGGAGTTATTTTTATTCGCAAACAGGATGGCAAGCCAGCGATTTCGATTCGCACACGTGATGATCTCTCTGGTGTCCTCTCTTTGCCGGGATGCACAAATTAATAAAGCCCCTGGCTTATACAAAAACTTTGGCGAGAATTCAATCCTGTTTATATTGATGTATATTAGAATAACAATAATTGTAAGAAATCTCTGTGATTGTAATTTTGCAGTTGTAGTCCTTCATGTAATATTTTTGTATCTTTTCTTCATTCTGTATCTTAAATCTAATAACCTATGGTTCACAAAACGTTATATAAGAAGTATTATATCCGATATTCCGAAAACTAGGATGCACAGTAGCACAAATATTTTGAGAAACTTAAATAATCTTTTAAATTTAATTGTAAAAGTACTGAGTGGTGGCTTTGCAAACTTTTATTTTGTACTGTTTTTATTTGATAGAAAATTATTTTTTTACAAAAGGCGATAGTAAAATAATAACTTATGATCTGAAAACACTACGTATAAGCTGCCATACAGTATCCGAACCCGAGCAGTATGGATTAACTATAGATAAGTGTCATAACTTTCATGTACTTAATTTCAACATTAGAAGTTTATGTAAAAACTTTGATTCCTTTTTGACGTCCTTGAAGAGGTTTGAAGTAGCGTTTGACGTTATTATCTTAACTGAGTGTTGGCTCAGTGAGGCTTCAGTTATTCCAAAAATTTTAGGTTACACAGCTTATTCGACGCATAAAGTCATTAACCAAAACAGTGGCGTAGTAGCATATGTTAGAAACTGCTGGGATGCCAAAATATCCGAGCCAGACCTCAAAGATGCTAACTGTCTAGAGATTCAAATTTTAAACTCCCTCGTTATACTAGGAATATATCGTCCTCCATGTTTTAGAAAAATAGACAATTTTCTAACCTCACTTGACGCAATCCTAAGTAAATTGTCAACCAACACTACCTGGGTTATGGCTGGTGACATAAATATAGATCTGTTGTCTGCTACGTCTAATCAAGACACTGAATATCTGCTGTTGATAGCTGAACATGGTCTTTTTCCAGCTGTAACTGTGCCCACCAGAGCTAATGCGTGTCTTGACCATGCTTTTGTTAACAAAGTAGAAGGGGCTATCGGTGTTGTATATCGCAGTGATGTAACGGACCATGATATAGTACTTATCGGCCTATCGTTGAGAAAGCTCAATACCAACGTAATAAAACATTTCAAACTAAAACATGACTTTGAGGCAATTAAGAAGGAGATTAAACAATTGGACTGGTCTGAAACATTCGAGTCTCACGACATCAATAAAATAGTTAATACATTTTGCCTTCGACTACACGATGTGATCAATAGACATACCAGGAAAGTGTTAATAAAACGAAGAGAACGTATTATCAAGCCGTGGATCACACCAGGACTAATCCGTTGTATGCGTCACAGAGATCGGCTTCACACCTTGTCAAGGAAATATCCTGATGACTCTCTTAAGCGAACCATTTACACTCGCTACCGTAACTTTTGTAACGGCTTGTTGCGAACACTGAAAAGAGAATATGAAAATAAAATTTTATCATCTAACATTAATAATCAAAAAAAGATCTGGAAATCGATTAAAGAAATTTGTCATTTCAATGCAGTAAATCATGAACCTCAACAGCTATTGAAGATTAATGGTGCAATTGATGCAAAAGTGTCACTTGATATGTGCAACAGCTACTTTGCGACTGTAGGTCTAACCCTGGCTAACAATATTCTTAAAGAATTGAAAACTGACGAAAAAACGCTGGCGAAAAATTGTTACCTAAAACATGTCATATCTAAATCTTTCTTTATGCATCCCACAGATGAACTTGAGCTAAGAGCCCTCATATTATCACTCCATAATGATAAAGCCGCAGGTATTGATGATTTGAGTAATGTCCTATTAAAAGAAATCATGGACATTATTACACCCCCTCTCACTGCCATATTTAATCTCAGTTTGAAACTTGGAGTTTTCCCTGAAACCTGGAAGAGAGCTTGTATAAAGCCAATTTATAAAGCTGGGCCAAAAGATCTTCCTCAAAACTACCGACCTATCTCTTTGTTGACTGTTTTTTCAAAACTCCTTGAAAAGGTTGTCAACAAAAGATTGGTAAAATTTGTAGAAGCTAATCATCTGATCTCTTCCAGGCAATTTGGATTTAGAACTGGGAAGTCTACTGAAGATGCCGTTAACCTATTAACTTCAACGATTGCCACTTATTTGGATGACGGTAAGGCAAGCATTGGTGTATTTTTAGATTTGTGTAAAGCCTTTGACACGGTGTCGATTCCAATACTCCTGCAGAAACTCGAATCCCAATTTGGGGTGAGAGGTATAACTCTTGACTGGTTTCGCAGTTATCTCATTGGAAGAAGGCAGTGTGTCAGAATCTGTGGACTGGAGAGTGACTTTGAACAAGTTAACTATGGAGTACCCCAAGGGAGCATCCTTGGGCCCACTCTCTTCATCTTATATATTAATGACATTCACGCTAATATTCAAGGTGAGATTGTTTGCTATGCTGACGACACAGCTTTAATCTTTGAAGGAATTGATTGGCCAGAAGCTTTTTTAAAGGCAGAGGAGGGAATTAAAAATGTCAACACCTGGCTTAGTCGTAACCTTCTAACGCTGAACCTATCTAAAACAAGCTTTGTCTGCTTTCATAAGACAGCTAACTCAGCACCAAGTTCGGCATTACGGCTACAACTTCACACTTGTCAACGCATCCAACATCCTTGTAACTGCGAGCCTCTTACTAAAACTGAAGTTGTTAAATACTTAGGAATTCTTATTGACCAAAATCTGAATTTTAAAGCTCATATAAATTCACTCTCAGGCCGAGTTCGCAAAATTATTAATGTTATGAAGCTGCTTCGAGATACAGCCTCAGCAAAAACTTTGCGGTCTGTTTATTTAGCGCTATGTCAATCTATGATTACATATTGCCTAACGGCGTGGGGTGGCGCATCAAAAACTCATATGGTACAACTGGAGAGAGCTCAGAGGTCAGTGCTCAAAACTTTTTTAAAAAAGCCTTTTAGATATTCGACAACTGAACTATATAGAGAGAGTAAAGTCCTCAGCGTTCGTCAGTTATTCTTTTTAAGATTAACACTAAATGTCCATCGGTCGATTATTTCGTCTGAGGACTATGTAAAACTACTCGAGCGTCGCGTTTTCAAAATCTCATTGCCCAAAGTTAACACGTGTTTCGCCAAACGTTTTAGCCCATACATAGATTCGCTAGTCTATAACAAACTCGTCTGTTTTTGTGATATAAAACATTGCTCTGCAAGAGAAGCCAAAAGCAAAATCACTTCTTTTCTCGCATCGTTATCTTACGATTCGACTGAAAAACTACTCAGTCAAATCAGGTAAAAAAAAAAAAAAAAAAGTTATGTTAAATCTAACTTTTCTTTGTTAATTATTATTGTGCCATGGAATTAGAATAAGTTATGCTTAATAAATGTTAACTGAGCGTCGTCAATACTAAAATTGTAAATCGTATACGGGTTCCCACGATACAGGCTTCCTAGTGTGGGTACCCAACGGATTACTTGTGAATTGTATACCTTTTTGGATTGGATAAATATTTTTATCTTTATCTATTTTTATCTTTATAGTAATACTAGCTGACCGGCAAACATTATTTTGCCTTAAAAATTATTTGTAGGGAATCTGTTGTGTATAATAGACAAAGTAGGAACCGCGAAACCGCGAAATACGCTTGCGGTTCCTGCTTTGCGCCTTGCAAAAGTTCGTAATTCGTTTGTGGGTTTGGGTATAAGATTCTATAAGAAAATTCCACAATCTACTTTAACTTTAAAAAGGCTAATTCAGAAAGCCTATTATACTATTGATGACTACCTAGACGATAAGAATGCGTGGATATAGCTTCTCTTCAACCCTGTACAAAACATTAATAACTATATGTAATTAGTGATAAGAGTTATTGTTTGAAAAGACAATAAGAATTATTGTTGAGAAAAGAGTTTCTTGCTGGTTCTCCTCGGAAGAAAATGGTTTCCGAACCAGCAGTAGATGTTGACGATTCAAAAGCACTTGTTTACAAGTTTACTTGAATAAAGAATATTTTGAATTTGAATTTGTATATTGTAAAAAAACTGTCCAAAAAAAATGTTACGTGTGGACAACCCTTATCACTTAGTGGTATGAAAAAAAGATATTAGTCGACTTTCAGACCTACTGAATATGCATATAAAATTTTATAAAAATCGATCAAGCTGTTTCTGTGGAATATCTTACATTGTGACACGAGAATTGTATATACTCTCTAGGTTTAGGTACTTAACTTAATGTAAACATGTTGAAAAAGAGTCTTTTAGAAGCAGGGTTACACATTACGTTATCATTATCATTACATATTTCTTTCAAAGCATTTAAAATAATTGATAGTATTTACGACATTTTATTATAACGCGCTTGCTATCAATAATTATAAAAACTGAAAAAAATCAATAAGAATATTTTAATGTAATATGTTATAATCTGATTACTTTTAAAGGTCCAAGCATGTAATTTAAACTTTTGAAGAAAACAATGGAACATATTAAATATATTAATATACTACAGTATCACAGAGTGAATTTACAAAAGATTGATATTACTTTATATCAGGTAATCTAAAACAATTACTATTACCAAAATTGAATATTGTTATTGTGTAATGGGCTTTAATTTGTATCTGATGAAAATATTTTATAAAATTAAACGTTTATGCTTTTGATATAGTAAAAAGTAAAAGTAAGTAACAGCCTCCTATTATCCCACTGCCTACTTTCTCCATTTAAGGAGAGAAGGCTTTTGTTATCATACTGGCATAAATATTTAATTTTTGCTAAAATTAAAATATAATTACGAATAACGTTACAAACTTAAAAAAAACTAGTCTTCTTGTTCTTACTAGTTATGGGTCTATTTAACACACAAGTTTTGCAGGCGCTACGCTACACTTTTATACAACTAAAACAACTTTTTTGAATTAGGTCACTTTAATGCTAAGTGTGCGATATATCTTGTTTTGTAAAGATCACCAATGTGAAGTAATTTACAATACACCAATCAATTTGTCTAGTGACCGTACTCCGTGTGTAAAGTGTTGCTGGTGGCAGCGGTTTGTGATACGTGTGGTGACATTATATCCATTTAAAGATATATGTTGCCCATTTTGTTAAAACTGGTTTCATTCACAATTCATGTTATCGCTATTTATGAGTATGACATTCCATACCAGCAAGTATAAAAGTCATACACCCAGTCTATTATTGACAATGGCAACACTATTAACAAAATTTTTGATACACGCCATGACGATCGGCGAATAAGAATGAATTTGGATTTTAAAAATTTTTGGCTAATTTTGTCTTTGTTTCTAAAGGGCCAAATACTTTAATGTACTGACTTAAAAATGGTCATTGTCGAAATATATTTTGTAGCGAGCTTTCTCAATGATCACAACTGTAACATCAGGACTAAGTGTGGGCATCTTTGAGAAGAAATGTTTTAGTCTCATTTTGATAATGATAAATTTGGATTGAAACAAGAACTTTACTTGAGAATTGAGTTGCATAAAGTAAAGACCACACTACTCAAACTATGAGGGTTTAAACCTGGTTCCAATTTTGTAAAATCCTGTTTTTTTACCTATGGTTAATACATATAAAGACTACATAGACTTCAAGACATTTCTTCGAGAATGGCCACACCTGTTGTTTTTCTATAAAAAAATCAAATACAAATATGTTTACAACTTACAGCTACGATGAATAAGCTGTTTTTGAGATCCAATCACTATTCTCATAAATTAAGATACTGGAAAAGTACCACTTTGAGTCACCTAGCATAATGTCTAGCTAAATTTATCGTCACCACATCACTTCTTAGCAGTATCACTTCACTTCACTTTAGTCACACCGCGGCGGCCGGGCCCGGATTTGTAGCCGTTATCATGAAGATAATGCACAAATACGGCCTGTGAGAAAAGCCTAGAACAAATAACAAATTATTACATTTTATACTCATTTTCTTAAAGCTAAAGCCTTGACCATATGATCGGTAAATTAGTGTTTAATAAGGTTATAACATCAATCCAAATTATTCATAAAACTTATATAATTTTATAAACTCTGTTTCATTTGGTATATAATATTATGGTATTTATCTATGACATTTTATTTTGGTTCATAACACTGATCATGTTACCTAAAGAATGTGCATCATACATTACCCATCCATTTCTAACAATGTGTATGTACAATATAGAAATATAGTACGCGTCAATAAATAATGCACATTGAGGCTCAGAGATTCTGCTTCATAGAGCATTGTCTCTGTTGGGCAGACTGACGAACCTATTTGACAGTGACAGCGCTCGAATTGGCCGGCTGTTTCGTTCTAAGCTCTCGATGTGCATTATTTATTGCCGGGTACTATAAAATGCCTTAAGCTAATTAAAACCTATCTGTAAGCAAGACTAATATGGTTCGCTAAACTTCCTTACCTAGTCATAGAAGGCCCGGTCTTGATCAGGCGACGAGCGTCGCGGGGGCGGTGCCGCGGGGGAGGGGGACGCGCCGCCGTAGTTGAGGAAGTCCCACACGAGGATAGTGTCGTCATGGGACGACGACACTATCTGGAATTCGTCGAATTGGAGCCGGAACACGCGGCCCGTGTGCTCCTGGAATTTTCAAAACATTAGCGTGTAAGAGGGATCATCATCTCAGTTTGTTTCTACCAGATATCTGATATATTTGGAAATGGTATACCTCAATGCAATTTTAATTATTCTCTTGTATATTTTTGTTTAAAATTGTTATTAATTCAAATTCAAAATATTCTTTATTCAAGTAAACTTGTAAACAAGTGCTTTTGAATCGTCAACTTTACTGCTGGTTCGGAAAGCTGTTCCTACCGAGAAGAGCCAGCAAGAAACTCGGCGGTTGCTCTTTTTAAAATATAAATCTTAGAACTAGTTACATTTATTTATTACTGTCTTGTACAGAGTAGAAGCGCACCTATATCCACACATCCTTATCATCTAAGTAATCTTCAACAGTATAGTAGGCTTTCTGTATCAGCCTCTTTTTAACAGTGGGTTTAAACTGCTGTAATGGCAGGGCCAAAATTGATTTCGGAATTTTATTATAGAATCTTATACCCATACCCACAAACGATTTACGTACTTTTGCTAGGCGCAAAGCAGGAGTCGCAAGCTTATGTCGGTTCCTACTTTGTCTATTATATACATCACCTATCGTTTTATAATTCTTTATATTTTTATGTACAAAAATTACATTGTTTAAAATATACTGTGAAGCAAATGTAAGAATACCTATTTCCTTAAACTTCTCTCGCAGGGAATCACGCGGACTTAAATTGTAGATGCCACGTATGGCTCTTTTTTGTAATACGAAATTTTTTTTACTATCCGCGCATTTGTAATCTATACTTATTACAAAGTCCCAAAAAGCTGTCTTTCTGTATGTAATTCATTTTCTCAAAATCTAATGAACGGATTTTTGTACGGTTTTCACTTAAAGATAGTGAATTACTTCTGGGTGGTTTAAATAAATAGTACATATCGGTATTATGTAAATTGTGTATGAGATCGCAAAGTTGTTAATAACTTGTTTGCTGGGAGCTTTAGTCGCGTGCGCTGCGTAAACCAGCAGAGATACGCTAAAGTAATGTACTAAAGAACTGTAGATCTATAAAAATACTACAAAAAAGTCCGTGAAAGTATGTCTCTACCTCTTATGGTTAATTCACAATAACTACTTTTATGTTTGAAATTTGAATTCTAGAATAAAATTGTGACACGTTGATTTCCACGCGGGCGAAGCTGGCTGGCACAGTTAGTTACTTATAACTGTAACACTGTAACTAAGAATAATGTGAGCTTCTATAATTTATACTACATAATCAATATAAAAATATTTAGGAGATTATTTACGATTATTTAATATTTAATACTGGTCGAGTTCTGAATTAATAAATAAATCGATTGCACTTCCTCAATACCCTCACAATCAGCTTTCATGTTAAATTATAGAGCTAAACCTATCACGGAAAATGAATTAAATAATTGAGAAAAATATCACCAAGAGAAGGTAATGATTTATTCGTAATTAAAATATTTACACTTTTTTTAAAGAAATTCATTGATAGACAAAGTAAGAGAGATGGGAGGACGAGAGGGGGGGGGGGAGAAAGAGCAACTATCTCACCACCAATGTCCTTAAGCATAGATCCTGATGAGGAGTGCGTACGTCCAGCGCCGCTCGGAGGTCCCACACTTTGATTTTGCCATCGTAAGCACCGCTTACTATCCTTTTATTGTCAAACCTATAGAATATATCACATTTGAAAACTAGACGATTGATATAGGCTTCTTTTAACTATACACTCAATTCCAAGTTTACATAATTAAAAAAATAGTTACTTTTATGTATTCGCTTGCTAGCTCCTAGCCGCGATCGACATCGGCACTTATTACATAATCGCCTATTGCAGTACATATTATAAAACAAATGTATAGTGATGCTTCGGTTGCGGAGCGAAATGAATGTTAAATTTGTGATAGTGAGTATTTGTCATCAAATGCTGTTTGTGTGTGTGCAACAGATTTACTCAAAATCTACTGATCGGATTTTTATTTTTATTATCATCACTTAGGGGTTTGAAAAATATATAGTACTTAACTCTCATACCTACTGAATATGCATATATAATTTCATAAAATTCTTTCAAGCTGTTTCAGAGGAGTATAGTCTATTATCGTGACATGAGAACTTTATATATAAGATGATAACATTTAACAGTATTTACCTGATACACCTGACCAGTTCTTCATGACCTTCGAGGACCCGGATACACTGTCCACACTCTATGTCCCACAGGCGGATGGTGTTGTCCGATGAGCCAGAGACAACAAGCCTGTCCCTGTACTGAAGGCAAGCAATCCCGCGCTTGTGGCCATTAAGGGTGCGAACGAATTCACATGACGATGTGTTCCATACCTTAAAATATTGATATGCATATGTCAATAGAAGCTATAAGTTATATTGCAGAAGAAAATTTCTTAAAAAGGCCAATACTAATATGAAATACATAAATTTTGTTTATTCTATTATATTAAGGTCAATTAAATGGTATCTTAAAGTTAAATCAATATTACCTAAGCCCTAATGCCTTAGCTAGAAATAGAACACATGTATTACAGTAAATTATCTTTTATTAAACAATATGTCATATAAAAATATTTATCTACTCTGATATTATAATACAAAGATTATAAAACTGAAAACTAAATTCTTATGACAAACATTACGTACAGAACAAAAATAAAAAATTAAAAAGTTTCATTACGATACGGGTCTTATATGGACATCTGTATCATAATATAACTTTTTAATCATAACGATACACCTATACAACTTCCAGCTGGACCAAGGAGGTTGAACCTCTACCTTAAAAAAAAGGTTTCAATGAATGGGTCCGCGGCGACGCAACACGCATGCGCAATCGATGTTTGCGCCTTGGCGCCAATATATGACATTTAAAAAATCTTTTCAATATTTAAACGAAGTTTAGTTTTGTTTGTAAAAAAATAATTTTTTGTGTAAAACATGTCTGAGAGCGGGGTTAGTGGTGATTGTACACCACCAGATATTCTGAAAGCTGCGTCAAACATGACCGTGAACCTGTTGCCGACGAAATCTAGGAGCAACTATATTAAATGTTACCACGAGTTCATGGAATGGAAAATGAATATTCAGAACATCAATAATTATTACAAGTAAAAATAAATTTGTTGTTATATTCAGCGTTTTATTTGCAATATTGTTTTACGTATTATAGTATGAGAGTAGATCAAGTAGTGTATGGTACATAACTTGGTCTTATAACACCCGTGTGACACTATAAAAAAACTCGTCTGGGGCTCGTTTTTTTAAACCACACTCGTGTTATAAGAACCCTTATTATGCAACAGTATCATAAACTACTATCAAATGTATAATAAGAAATATATATTTTTTTTAATAAAAATAATTTATAGAATTAGGCGTTACTCTGCGGAGATCTATAATACAAAAGTAATAGTAAAATTATTTTACTATAATACGCGATAAAGTACATAGAAAATAATATTATATTATGTTAAAGGAAAGCCAAAAGCTTTTTGTCGTGGTGTGGATACTGCTTCGGTTGCGGGGCGAAATGATTGTTGAATTAGTGATAGTGAACGTGTGTAGTGAACGTATGTAGTGATTGTGTGGTGGCGGTGGTGGAGGTTTGTGCGTGTGTTTTTACGACTCCTGCATGTATCGGGTATGAAATAACGGATAGTCCACTATACATTTAGCATTATATATATTCTCTACTTATTTTAAAGTGGATTATAGCAAAATAATTTTATTATTACTTTTGTATGAAAATAATTGTTTTTTATCCAATCTTTTTTTCTATACATATAAAACAAAGTACCCAAAAGCTGTCTGTCTTTATGTGACCTATTTTCTCAAAATCTACTGAACCGATTTCTGTACGGTTTTTACTAAAACAAAAGTGCAATGTTTCACGGATGGTTTAGGTTAATAGTACATTACCGTTTAATGTAAATTGTGTTGAAGAGGTTGTGTGGTTGTAAAGAAAACCCACCTGCTAGCTTCATTCGCGTATATAAATCAGTAAAGATATACTTCAAAAACCTCCAGAAAAGTCCGCGTTGGCATGTCTCTATCTCTTATAGTTAACTTACAATAACTACTTTTGTTGAAAATTTCAATTCGGGAAAATTTTGTGACACACTGATTTCCACGCGGGCGACGTCGCACAGCTAGTTAATAGATATATTTGGAAAATTCAAAATGCGAAAGACGCACATTGACTTAAAACATAAAATATGTTAACAAAAGAGATACAAAAATATATATTGGTCTAAGATTCTATAAAAAAAATAATAAAGTTTAAAACCACTGTTAAAAAGAGGCTTATACAGAAAGCCTATTATACTGTTGAAGATTACTTAGATGATAAGGATGTGTGGATATAGGTGCACTTCTACCATGTACAAGACAGTAATAAATAAATGTAACTAGTTCTAAGATTTATATTTTAAAAAGAGCAGCCGCCGAGTTTCTTGCTGGTTCTTCTCGGTAGGAACAGCTTTCCGAACCAGCAGTAGATGTTGACGATTCAAAAGCACTTGTTTACAAGTTTACTTGAATAAAGAATATTTTGAATTTGAATATCACACGCTTAGTATAAAAGTGGTAGATTAAAAAAAGTTGATTTGTGGCAAATTGCAAAGGTTCTACAAAACACCTCATTGTTGGAGAGACCCGTAACTTGGAAGAGCAAGAAAACACTAGCTTTTTTAATAGTTCGTAACATGATGTTATTGATTACAATACAATAGGGATTAAAATGTACTGTATGTACTATGTATGTAACTCAAGTAAGTCTAATTTTGAATTCGGCCAGTTTCGGTTATTATGAGAACTTTATCCAAGGCATGGCTATGTTATGAGTAGAATAACCTGATCCGAGATCCTAAAGAGCTACTGAATTGAACAATTAATATTTTTTTCTGGTTTTATTCTATACCTTTATAGTCCTGTCTCCACTAGCACTAACAATGTATTTTTCGTCAAAGTCAACTACATTGACTGCAGCCCTGTGGCCCACAAGGACCCGTCGCAACATTATCTCAGTTGTGGACGTCATATCCCATACAGCTATCGATCTGTCCTGGAAATTAAGAATAATCACAATTGAAACAATGTCTTTCATTTAGGTTATAAATTAGATAGATGCATTTAATATTATCTAGGTGGTGATTTTAGCGACATATTAACTATTAAAATATAATCTTCATATTTTGCTCAATGGATTCGTCATGTCACTACATCCCCAAGTAGGGATTTAACTAATGAATTTTCGATTTATTTGCATAACTTGTTACATTAATAAAAAAATATCAAATAAGTGTACACAATGATACAGAATTAGATCACCCTGCTTAGACTTCCAAACATTTTGCGGTGCTAACATTTCAAAATGTTTTACTTAATCATTGAACATTTGTAGTTTCAATAACTTGTGAACACTTAGTTCCTGTATAAAATTTCAGAGGCTTATAATCATCATTCTCCTGCCCTTATTGCGATAAGGTTTAAGGGCTCTAAATGGGGTAGGCGTAACATGTTTTTAACATGTTATGCCTACCCCATGACTTGTCTAGTTATTTAACGACTGGCCGCCTGCCTGGCGTCAACTTATCTCTGTCGCCTTCTACGACAACTCGGTAAGAAATGAGGTTGGCCTATTCTACTCTGCCGGATACCATACGGCCGGTCAACTTATCTTAGTCATCTTCTACCACACCTCTGTCAGAAATGAGAGTGGTCTATTCTACTTAGACGGTTACCACACGGCAGAGGGCTAGCTTTTAATATTAATAATAATATTCACTGCTGGTAATAAAAGTGGTCAGATTAAATGCCACAAATAAAAGAATAAATTTAAGTAATTGTTATAAATTTAAAGTAACTCAAGATTTATATAAGATAAGGTATTTACTTTGCTACAAGTAACCATCATCCCATTGCAGAACCTCAGATGTAGCACAGCCTCACAGTGGTGAATGAGTGTGTTCAGCATCGCCCCAGTGCTGACATCCCACACTCTTACCGTACTGTCCGATGAGCCAGAAATTATAGCTCGTTCATCATATTGTAAACATAGGACTGAACCTGTGTGACCTTGAAGTTCCTGGAAATAACAAAATACATATATTGAATCATCTCCATATATTGAAATTTTAAATTTGGTACAGAAATAAAATTTTATATACAGTGCTCAGAATCATAAAGACTCCTTAGAGCATAATTCTTATAATTAGTAGAACTTTCCAATGATTTGGCAAATCAAATCAGTCCAGGTTAAAGTAAAGAAGCTTCGTGTCCTTTTCTTTCTGTCACTCAAAGGTTGACTGGAAGAGATCCCTTTCAGGGATAAGCCCACCTTTGTACATGTGCTATTTTTTTTCTTTTTCTTTGCTAACATTATGTATATACAATAAAGAAATAAATAATAAAGAACCTTGAGGCAAGAATTTGCTATGAGAAACTTAATTACTAAAAATCGACTACATAGAGTTGTGGCAAATACGCATACATTTGAAGAGGCCATATCCTTTTCGAATTTTGGAAAAAAATGCTGGAAATTGTATTACCAAACTTATTTTGATGGCTTTTCAAAAACTTTTGCAAGCATTACTTGACGAAACCAACCAGAGATAAAAAAAGGGTCATATATCAGAGGGGTCCATTTAAATTTCTCTGCATTCCCTATTTTAAAAGCCATATTACCAATTAGTACATAGGGCATTCAGCTATCAGATAAAGACTGCCTTCAGAAACTATTTACTATTTTATGCTGTTTCAGTAACAACATTTTTACAGTTGGAGATTTTACCTGTTTAATTTCATTAACATTAAAGGATCTGTGATAGAAATAAATTACCTTTACACACTGCAAGGTTTTTCTGTCCCATATCTTAATAGTGTTGTCTCTCAGCCCTGAGACGATTTTGTTGTCATCATACTGGAGGCAATAGACACCTTTTGAATTTTCAGACCTACAGTTTATCCTCTGTGAAAAATTGGCAATGTTATGAGATATTTCATATAAAATACAGTATTTAGGAAGTAGGGTCATAGAAAACTGTTAATAATCTCAGAAGGAAGGAAGAAATGCACTGTGCAGTAATATCTTAGGCAGAACTACTAAAAGATGGTTAATGATCTGTAACAAAGAGGTCAGAAGACTATCATGTTTCAGATGTGCACCCCCAATTAAGAATAACAACTATTACATACAAACACGGAATATTAGAATATGAGAAACAAAAATAGACTTTCTGTTATACTACTGAGATATAACTATATTATCCATAATTGTATTTTTCAAGCTTCAAATTTCTTATTAGTTTAGTCGAGAAGTGAGTTTCCTGAGAAAAATCGTTCTAATTCTCTTTAAAATATGAGTGATAGCTTTTATTCTATTCGGAATGCGATTCTGAAAAAGACGTATTTTGTTCTCGCAAATAAAAATTGCAACTGTTATAAAAAAAAGATGCCTCCGCTTATTGGCTAAAACTCAAAAACTTTAATAGATAACGACAATTACAAAAAATCATTTCAAGGAGGAAGTTTCCAACAAAAAAGTCTCGACTTCCGAAACTCCATCTCCATTATTTATAATTTTAATTTGACGCTGAAAATAGGGTTCCGCGCGACCGTTCTAGCATTGACGCGTCGCTACTACATGGAGAGTGCGAAAGAAATTATTTTTTAAAATATTAATATGAATATTAAAATTAAAAAAAATAATGGCATTATCAGAACACTCCAAGGAATGTAGCCCAGCAGAAAAGAAATGTTCAACTTCAATTTTTATTTTTTTTCATTTTAATTAAAAAAAAACTTATACTATTCTTAATTAAGGAATTGTTCTGAGACTTCCGTTATCATAAATGATCACATAAAAGTATAAATAAATTGGCCTACAAATTTTTTGACTTCTTGGAGTCATTTCTATACATAAATATCATAAAAGTTTAAAAAAGTTCATTAATTTCAGTTCACTGATTAATTCATTTGTTTATAAAAAATTTATGGATATGCCAAAGAAAGGCTAATTTTTTCATTTTTTGCTGCTCCTCTCTGCTCTGGTTATCCACCAGGGGAGACACCTTTTGAATACTAATCAGATATCGTCATTTAAGCTAAGCAGAGAGATGTTGAAATGACGGTATCTGATTGGTTCAAAACGCATCTCTTCTCTATTTTGGTGGATACGGGGTCCTAATGCTAGTTCAAAATTCTGTACCTGTAAGTTATGTCTGCCCATGCGCCAGTTGTCTTCTATGGATTGTATGTCTTGGATGATCTTGGGATATAACTGTCGGTAGAACGAGTGGGATGGATGCTGGCAGCCAGGCTTAGGCTTGAACAGGTACATGATCCTGGAAAATCAAACAGTATTGGGAATCATAATACTTATATAGTTCTATGAAATATGTATAGCTGTAGACGACAGGTATGAGACAAATTTTATTGCCCTAATATGTTTTAAAAAAAGGTGGAATAGTTTAAAAACACGCTTTCAAACTAAAAAGAGTAAAATGACGAAAAATATTAGTACGTATTATTGTCAAAAAACTGTATGTTTTTTCTTACCATCCACGTCTCTCAGCGAGTCCGCGCCACAGCGAGTCGGTCCGGACCTTCCTCTCAACAAGTTTCTTCCACAGCATCCCCTCGGAGATCACCCGCTGCCACTCGCGGCAGACCAACTCCGCGGCACATAGAGAGCTAGCGTCCAGATACGAGAGAATATTTTCCGCAACGTGATCCAGTCCTTTTTCTGTCAAATTCGAATCCAAAATGAACGAACCAAAATCTTGATTCAAATAAACTTGTGTTAAAGACATAAAAATGTTTTCGGATGTAAACTATAGGTGATGTATATAATAGACAAAGCAGGAACCAACAAAAGGAGGCTCTTGCTATGCGCATTGCAATATTAGGTAAGTCGTTCGTGGGTTTGGGTATAAAATTCTGAAATAAAAGTCCGCACTCAATTTTAGCTTTGCCATTACAGCAGTTTAAAAAACTGTTAAAGAAAGACTGATACAGAAAGCCTAATATACTGTTCGACCCTGTAGAAGATAGTGATAACTAAATGTAGTTACATTTAGTCATTACTTATAATAAAATAATACTTATAACTTCACTTAAAACTTCAATTAAATTTATAGTGTACATTATTAAAAAAATATTTTTGATCCTTATTAGTTTTTTATTTTATTTTAAGTGACTTCCGGTTTCTTTTGTCCGAGCACTGCTGAGAACCGCCTACAATTTGGACAAACTCAGTACAAGTTAGGGTGGCGGCTTCCGCTATAGGAAACGTCCACCGTCACCCGCCTGTATGGGATTCAATGAACGCTGGAGTGCTTTATTCTAAAACCATTACATATAGCATATCAGAGGTATGAAACATAGATAGTAGCTGATTCTCAGACCTAGTAAATATGCATATAAAATTAAAAAAAAAAACTGTCAAGCCGTTTCGGAAAAGTATGGTAACTAACATTGTGAAACGAGAATTTTCTATATAAGAGATATATAATAACTTACTTGGCAGCATGCTGATGAAGTCCCGTTGCAGCATTGGCTTGAGATACGCATTGATGTGGCCATGTTGATAGTGGCACATACGCGCCAGGAGTTGCTCCACAAACTCTACCTGGAAGTCACATCGAAAGTCACCGGCTATACTTGTCTTATTTTATCGGGTTAGCCCGACTAGTTTCGAGCCCATCTGGCAGTTCGCGCCGCAATAACGTCGTGTAAAGAGCTCACGAATAAGAGCCCGACTGGTCGGGCTAACTCGATAAAATAAGACAAGAAAAAGTAAAATTAAATTTTCACAAAAAAACATTAAAATATACTCGAGTATATATCCAACCCGGGGACTAAGGTAGGTGCGGGCGGTCATTTTTAGCAAATCACGCACCTGCCTTAGACCCAGTTCTCGTCCAACCTCCGCGCCTATGTACCCCGCAGGCGAGCAATGAGTTAAACGGTTAGCCTATACTATATAGTGCGATTCAAAAACAATATCAGGTCGTAAAACGTAACAAAGTGTTAAACGTAAAAAAATATGATGATTATGATTACCTTAGATAATCTTTTACTGTTAAGCCCTTAAGAGTGATAGTTTGTTACTGGGAGCTCCAATGTTCCGATCCTCCAGTAAATCAATACAAATTAAAATTGTGTTGATCAAACAGTCAAAAAGTCTTTTGTGGCTAAGACTTCAGGGTCACAGTCAAAATTAGAATTTGAATGGCACAAAATGATTGTACATCCGCCGATGTTTTGCGGGTAGGTTTGCTAACTTTATTTTTTATAGAAAAATATAAGAAATGAAGTATATTAATTCTGACAAGAATATTTAACAGTACTTTTAAAAATTAACACTATTTTACTTATTTAATGTTCTAATTACTCATTTCTTTAAGAGTTCTCACACTTTTTTTTTAAACTTCATACGCCTAACCAAAATTATAACTAAATTAAGTCTTAAATTTACAGAATTAAGCATTATGCTGCTGAAAACAGTATTTTATATACTTTATTTTTGTTTAACAGTAAGATGTAAAATGTAGTGAAAAAAAGTAAATATATAACTGTTTTCAACAGTATTATTGGCAATCATGTTTGTTGTTTTCTTATTGTTGCATTTTATTGGGCAGAAAATACATAATACTCTTAAACAAAATTCATATAAGTACCCAGTTCAAATGCAAATATACAAGAGTCAAGGTATTAAATCAATTTTCATTGTATTTAATCGATAAAACGGTGAATATTTACAATTTATCGTTTCATCGATACATGCCCGTTAGTACTTTAGCACAGTTAAAGATCTGGGTCAATAGATTAGCAACAATGTATTGTGGTAACAAATTAGTTCGTCGCGCTTTTATATCCGATACGAATCCAAAACCAATGTGTCACATGCTTAAGGCTAATGTAAAAGTGCTAAGTGATTCGTCAATATGTTTGCCCTAACGGCTTTTGCAACGTGTTCGTGCGGAACAGCGAGGATAGAAGAATTTCTGAAAATATGAAATTTGTAGAATATAATGAGTGTGCTGCTAAGCTACTCTAAGGAAGTATCCATAGATTAGCTCTGTGGGATATTGTTCCACGGTATAATTTTAAGCCATTAAAAGTCCAAAGAGAGAGTTATCCTACGACACCCGACCACATCTTAATATCTCATATAATATACGCCATATTACGTATATTTAGAAAATTCAAAATTTAAAAAAATCAAAATATTCTTTATTCAAGTAAACTTGTAAACAAGTGCTTTTGAATCGTCAACTTTACTGCTGGTTCGGAAAGCTGTTCCTACCGAGAAGAAGCCAACAAGAAACTCGGCGGTTGCTCTTTTTTAAAATATAAATGTTAAAACATTTAGTTATTACTTCTTGTACAGGGTAGAAGTGCAGCTATATCCACACATCCTTATCATCTAAGTAATCTTCAACAGTATATTAGGCTTTTTGTATCAGCCTCTTTTTAACAGTGTTTTCAAACTGCTGTAATGGCTTGGCCAAAATTGATTTCGGAATTTTACTATAGAATCTTATACGCATACCCACAAACGATTTACGTACTTTTGCTAGGCGCAAAGCAGGAGTCGCAATCTTATGTCGGTTCCTACTTTGTCTATTATATATATCACCTATCGTTTTATAATTCTTTATATTTTTATGTACAAAAATTACATTGTTTAAAATATACTGTGAAGCAAATGTAAGAATACCTATTTCCTTAAACTTCTCTCGCAGGGAATCAAGCGGACTTAAATTGTAGAAAAAAGAGCCATAGGGCACTATGGCTCTTTTTTGTAATACGAAAATTTTTCACTATCCACGCATTTACCCCAAAGCAATATTCAATAAGACATAATGCTATGGTGGTAGTGGTAGGACTGGGACATTGTGCATCTGGCTCTTTGTTTAAGAAGTAGTGATGGCTAGATGCTAGGTCTGTGTGACTCTACCAGGGTTTCGCAGGTTCGAATCCTAGGCAAGTATAAATGTATTTTCTTTGAAATTTGAGGTGCTTGATATTTACAAATTATAATATGCTTTTTCAGTGAAAAAAAAAATTGAGGAATGCAGTGTTTCTGGAAAATTCTGCATTAGTGTAATGGTAGGTTAGGCTCGGAACCTTTTTTTTTAAATTAATAATTCGCCGTATGTTTAATAAATATAGTAATTTAAGTTTAAGACACTTTATAAGTGACAAATAAATTAATTATAAGATTAAATTGGAAAATATTTACCTGGTCTGTCTCGTTCCATCTAGAGAACAGGTTCAAACATGTGTTTCTTTCTGCGACGTACGCAGCCCCACTCGGTGCAGGACGAACGCCCGTGTCTAAGGAAGTTAGAGACGTCACCTAGGAGAAAAACATTTTCAAAACAAATTAAATTACTTAATTATCACACACCAGCGAGGGCTACCAAATATATGAAATAATAGGCATTGACCTCTTTTCTTATTCATATATAGTCAGCAACTTTATTTATTAAATGCCCTTAGTCATATGCTATGTAGCTTTCTGTTCCCTAAAGAAGAATGAGGATTTATGTGCGCTATATGTTGTGTCCTTTTATGTATACCTGGTACCTATATAAAAATTTGTAAAAAATTTCACCAACTTGCTCGCTTGCTCTACTCGATTAGCTATGCTGAATGTAACACACAGCCAGATACATTTATAATATTAGAATGGAGGCTATTTGTTCATTTAAACATTCTTACTTTGAGATGTATACATCTGAAATAATTGGTCTGACAAATATATGATTAATGTATGCTTGCTTGATGTTGAATGTATGCAACATTATTATATAAGTATCTTTTATATAGATTAACCAAAAATTAAATGATATAATTATTTAATAATTGTAATCTGCTTACCAAATGGTTATTTAAATGCTCTTACACTTTTGTATTCTATTTCAAACCACTAGCCTCAGTAGTCTAAAAGATCTTACCTTTACTTTGACAGGGAAGAAAAGATGTAGATGTGATGTAGAAATAAAGAATAGTATAGTAGTACATTATATAAATATATTCACATTAACAATCATATCAGAGAACTTTTTGTATCTTGTGGACTCTCAAACACTTCTAGAATAATTTAAAACAATTTAATAATTTCCATATGAGGATTTGGAAAAGAATTAAGTCCCAAAACTGGGGCTTGTAATGAACACTAATACAATAAACACAACATATCAGATACAGACAGATATATAACAAGTTTATTGTTTAACCATTTAGCTCATCATCACCATCGTCACTGTAAAAAATGAGGATCAATTCTAATCAGCCAGATAGCACTCAGCAGTATCCCTAACCATTAAGCTATCGCTAGTATTATAGGTATTTTTGTTTCGGACGATCTAAAATAGAGAACCATTATAAAGCAACCAGTAAAGTTACTATTTGTAACTTTGTAGTAACAGGTTTCTCTGGAAACCACCTTTATCCAGGTCAGTGTATTCTCAAACAGGAATTTATCGTTGGTAACCATTGAGTTGAACACTACCCTGACTTGATTAAGAGTTATATTTATTAATTAATCTATGAAGTGTGTAGTTCTTGTGTAAATAACAGGGCAAACGTAAAAAATACGAAAGTAATATACTTGAGTTTTTTCAAAATGAACTATATTTTTATACTTATATTATACTTTTAAAAGCCTTTCTAAGTCTTTTTTTATTAACATCATATTTCACTAAAAGTTTTTGCTTCTCTTCCTATTTTTATGTGATTATACACTGGACCTTTTTTCATGGAAAAAATATAGTGAAAATGTAGTAAAAGAAATTTATGGGTAAACTACCAGAGCTCAATTTGATACAAATATCGATATGATAAAAATATCGTTTCATATAATAAATAAATATAAGGAAAATGGGTTAAAACCCAGAGACTTGAAGCCTGCAATGCAGAAAGGTAATATATAGAGATCAATCGAAAATTATAGAATTAACTTCTTTGACAATTTTTATATACTTATAGAATGATAATTAATGAAGTTTACTAAACAAAATTTGTAAATTTACAATGGATATGGTACTAGAGAGGCAAAGATGGCGGAATAGATTGCCATGACATTACTTCTGTGGCCTATTTATTATTTTTCAACAATACCTTAGGTGTCGTCGAGTCTTCTATCATCCAATCAGTTTCCATTTTAGTAATTTCACAAAATACATTAATATTTGTCCCCACAAAACGCCACTAATAACGAAATCACAAACTAAATATTCATCGTTCTCGTGACGTCAAGCACTACTATTTTTTTTATTCGAAAGGGATGTTTTTTAATTCTCTGCATTAGACACAAGTCCTTCGGTCTATCGTCTATTAAATAAGATGACAGTGTGGCTGTTTGCGACGTAGGTAGGTATAGGTAAATATAATCTGTTTTTTCAGAATTCTCTGAGTTTTGTCTATGTTACGTTGTTTCTATCAAAAAATAATAATTTATTTCTTTTTATTTTGTTTATTTGTCCGTGTTTTTCAGTGGTACATTAATAATTTGTAATAAAACCTTAGACTTTTGCTTTAAGTAAAACAAATATCATGATTTTAATGTAAGGTTAATAAAAATAAATACTTTTGAATTGAATCATCCCTTTACCACACTTTACAAAAATTACCACCTAAGTTACAATAACAATCTCTTAATATGAAATCACCGATTCTTTTTTGTTTGTTATACTTATAGGTAAGTGTTTGTTGTTTTCGCATTACATGCTATCGTTAAATACTGTATCATGTGATTTTAGAGAAACTTGCATCATATTTATTAGTATTAGGGATTAAACTTGCATTAAAATAATCTTTGATACAAAAATAATAATAATTACCTTCTGCCTTAAACTTATTTGACGTCATTGCAGTGGAATTATTCGTCACTAAGTTAGGTTTTGTTCTGGTAGAAATTTTTATCATTCCTTTACTATTTACAAATGAAGTTTAATGGCCCATGGGCATTAGCTTTAGCTTCCTGTTACTTCTAATATCTCCACATCAAGTAATACACTGTATCTTACAGTGAGGGGGAGTATTTGTAATTATTTATTAATTTACTTACTTCATGGTCAGTCAGCTGTGTGTGTAATTGTCCCATATATTTATTTAATATTTTTTAACATGTCAATAATTTTTTTAATCACTCTTTTAAATGATGTATTTGTTGTTTGGTCACACTAAAAATCATACCGTTATATAATTTATAAGAATATTTTACAATTAATTGCATTGCACTGTATGCATGCATAGGCACAAAAAAAAAGTTAAAATTAAATATCTGTGTACTTCACATCCATGTTTCAAGAAAATAAAATGAATAAGCAGATATAACCCTATCTGATATATATTCCCATATAGCTTTTTTCCAAAGAAAGTTTCTAAGAGAATTCCAAATCATTTATATGACTTGAATACAGAAGTGTGTTTACTGGTTTTGGTGTTTTCTGAAAATTTTATAAGAGTCTCTTTACAGGCAATGTATTTTCATATAAAATCAAGATGGAAAATCGCCATGCTCCACCAGGAGTCAACTCCCGCTCACAAACTGCCGCCCAGTCTGCTGCCGATCTAGAGGTTTAACTGCTCATTTGATATTACATAATTTGTTAATTTTTTTGATGTAAGATGAATCAACTTTAGGGTTCTATAGTATTGGAATAGCTAACATGAACCGAAAGTCAGTGCTGGCACCTATTTATATATCTCTAGAAAAGACCTACGTATTGTCCATCGTCTTATTTATGACTGGCCCGTTGGTGTAGTGAATAGTGACCCTGGCTTCAGCACCGCGGGTCGCGGGTTCGACCCATCCGGGGCACTTATTCATTAGCTCTTTACACGACTTTATCGCAAGTCGTTTTATTATCTAAAGTTCCCGCCGCGATAACGTCGCGAAACTAGTCTGGCTACCCCGATAAAATTAGACGTGTGTATAGCCGGTGTCTATACATTAGATATGACTACTACTTACGATAGTTTAAATTTATAAAACTTGGTGGTTCTTCGAGCTTGGGGTGTATATTTGTATTTAAGTATGTATTTAAAATTACTTATATATGTACTATCTTTACCAGTTGTCTGTCACCCATAACACAATTATTAAGTTACTTTGGGGATGTACGACCATGTGTGTGAGTGTCCGATATGTTTATATTTATTTATGTATTCATCAACCTACATCATTTTAGAGAAATATAAATAATTTAACGTGTGATTCAAAATTAATTCATAACAGGTGTTACGAGAAATAGAACATATATACTTCTCTTCGCCGTCGGATTTCGATGCAGCGCGGTACGCTTTACAGCAAGCGCCATCACCGCCGGACTGTGTGGCCATTGAACAAATGTTCACCAAGCTTAAACGACAGCAGCAGGTGAGGGGACGAACATATAAATTCAATTCAATATACACTTTTGAGACAAACTGTGTCATGGTAATGTATCTTATCCTAAGTTAGGGGGGTAGACTAATGATATCACGGCAATATATGCATGTTCCAGATACAATATAACACTATTGTACTTTGGTTGAGATAAACAAATAATATCACTACAATATATTTCTAGTTCAAAAGTCATAAATGAAATCATACTAATGTTACCATGTGATATACAAATTATATTACACCAATGCAATTTATTGACAGAAAAGCAATATCACACCAGTCTATTCTGCATGTGGAGATAGATAAACAATATCAGAACAATCTTTTGGGTTAGGTGACAGGCAAATGATATCACCAATGTATTTTAGGTGTGGGGACAGAAACAATATCACATCAATATAACTAGATGAGGGGAGAGATGAATGATATTCTAAGTAAGGAGACAGGAAACTGATATCACACCAACATATTTTAGGTGAGAAGACAGATAAATGATATCACACTGTTGTAATTTAGGTAATGGACTAATAATGAAGTAGGATAATTGATACCATATAAATATGTTCCAAGTGAGAAGTCATAAGCAATATGTTTCACAACTATAATTATGATAAACTATGATTATAATAAACGATAGTACAAAATGTCTTTAAATAATTACGAGCTACCTGTAATTACTTATTATATCAGATAAACATCTTAAAGTATTGTATGTTTTATTGTGTATGATAATTTTTATTATGTAACCGGCCATGCGTTGCTATAGTATGTTATGTGTTAATTTTAATTAAACTATTTAACAGTTATCTTCATGTTTAAATTAATTAGTAAAAAATTATACTCTATATGAATGACTGTGTCCATCTGTGAAAACGCATAAAATCAATTTAGCAGTTTTAAGTTAATAGTGCACTAGCTGTGCTAGCGGCTTCGAAATCTGCGTGTCACAATTTTTTTCTACAATTCAAATTTTAAACATAAAAGTAGTTATTGTGAGTTAACCATAAGAGATAGAGACATGCTATCGCGGATTTTTTTGTAGTAGTTTTATAGATCTTCAATTCTCTAGTACATTACTTTAGCGTATCTCTGCTGGTTTACGCAGCGCACGCGATTAAAGCTCCCAGCAAGCAAGTTTTTCAACAACTTTGCGATCTTAACACAATTTACATAATAACGATCTGTACTATTTATCTAAACCATCCGGAAATATTGCACAATCTTTTGGTGAAAACCGTACAAAGATCCGTTCAGTAGATTATGAGAAAATCGTTTACATACAGACAGACAGCTTTTTGGGACTTAGTTTTATAGTAAGAATAGATATAGATATAAGCAGACACGGCGGGGGCATTTGTTTTCTAATAATTATGGAAGGCTAATCGTTCCTTGCCCAAATTGAAGGTAGACTGTCTGTCAAAATGATAGAAAAAGTGTTTACAATTTTATTTGATTTAAAGAATAAACTTTATAATTTAAGAATAGGGATATTAATCCTCATCTCTTTTTTTTCCATCCAGGTAGTATCAGGTAAAGCTCTTCACTTGATCTCTCAACAACGTGACAACTGCGACAGGGAATTTTCCGAAATTGAAAACATTCGGGCACAACTAGTACAGACTTTAGAAACTTGTAGAAAAGCAAGGGATCGTTTGAAAACTGCGTCCAACCATCTAACTATATCCACATTTGTCATACTTGCTAATGTAAGAAAACGACAAATAATAAAATCCGTCTTGAAATCTCTTGATTTATTGCAAAGTTTGCGTAGCGTAGAAAAAGATGTGGCAGATTTATTGGTTAAGAAAGAGTATTACGAGGCAATAGAATTAATACTGAAGAGCAAGAAGGCTGCTGCGGCACATAAAGAGTACACGTGTATAGCAGATCTAACCACAAGGCTGCAAGATACTTTGGACATGACTGAAGAAAAGTTGGATTCAGTATTGGCCAGCATTTGCTACAGTTTTGATGAAGAGGTGTTTAGAAAGCTAAAAAAGGCATACGACCTACTCGGAAAAACGCAAGCTGCTATGGAACAATTACATATGCATTACTCTTCAGCAGTTAACGAGTCTGCTTTAGAGGCCATTAAACCATTTCTGAACGAGTTCACGATAGAGATGAAATTTCAAGAGATGTGCAACGCTGTTCCCTCAACTAAGGCACCAGTGTGTTTGTTAAAATTATGTGAGAATCTTTTTCATGTGATGCGAAGTTATTATTTGCTTGTCAATTGGCATTTGAAGAATGAGGAATCTCTGCCGAGCTCGAATGTTTTCGATATAGAGAGGAACGTAAGCCGCGAATATATAAAACAAAAGTTAAAAGGCGGGCTGATAAGAATATGGCATGACGTCCAAGCTAAGGTGTCAACGTTTCTAAAAAGCTCTGGACTAGAAGAGTTCCCTTTCGAAAAGTTTATCCAAATGCTCGGTATCTTAAGAAAGTTAACACAAGTTGCTGAAGTGTTCTGCGGCGATACTTCAGATTTGCTTCAAGACTTTATAAAAACACAAAGCGTATTATATATTAAGAACTATCATAGAGGTAGGATGGAAGAATTGAAGTTATTTTTGGAAAATGAAGGCTGGGAGCAGTGTCCAGTTAAATCGACCTTCAATATCCTAAATCTTCAGGAATTCAAGCAGTTTAAGAAATATTTAAACCCAAAGATAGAAACTATCGCTAAGGGAACATTATCTGATGCAACCTCATCAGTCCATTCACAGGACGACAGCGTGTACATTGCAAAATATTTTACACAGAAGACTTCGCGTACGCCTTTTGAGATATTCAGGAATGAGAACGTAACGAACGATGATATATTCGGCTTAGAACCCGAATCGGATGAATCAGATGAGTCTGACGATGAGCCTGATGAACTTAAGGGGGATTTCGTTGAAGACGCAGATAGACACGAGTTCACAGCAAGCGATGTTCATAGCAGCCCGTTGAGAGTTAAAGAAAGTGTAATAGTCACTAACACAACCCTGTCCGTCCTTAGAAACTGTGGACAGTACCTCCAAATCTGTCGATATTTGCCGCAGATATCACTAGAAGTTATAATGTTAATGAATCAATTATTCGATTATTATTTTTACGCGGTCCATACATTTTTTACATCGGATTTAGAGGTCGCATCCACGACATTGTACAGTACAAAGTTGAATTTAGTTTTGAAGCGAATATCGAATAGTTTAAATGGGACCGCTGGAGAAAGCTCGGGTTTCGATTGCCCGAGCGTTCCTGAACATTTAAACTTGCATTACGAGGCGAATTTACACGGTATAAGCGTGAGAATAGTTGGTGTAGAAAGTGTAATATTTCTTGCAAAGCAATTCGAACTTCTTCAACCGTATTTAGAGTCAATAGTTGCTCAGCATCAACGTATGATTCTGGAGCATTTCAAAGACAATACATTAGCCGTGGTCGTTGACTTGAGGATACCGGTGTATATGTGTTCTGCTTCGAGAGTAGTAAACACGAGATCCATTTTAATGGCGATGACTAACGTAACGTGGGATGTTAAAAACGTGGCTGTCGAGCACAGCCCTTATGTGGATTTAATTATACGTAAAATACAAGTGTTTGCGTTGCGTTTGGAACTTATATCATCTACAGTTACTTTGAATCTTGAGGTAGTGAATTCAGTATGGGCGATGGTATCGAAGTTCATTGTTCATCTGCTAGTAGAGGGATACTCGAACGCTACTAAGTGCTCAAACGGTGGTAGAGGGTTAATGCAGTTAGATTATAGGCAGCTGTTCGTGAAATTTGAGAAAATATGCGGTCTGAAACCCGTGCCATATCAGGATTATGTGGATAGGTATGTAAAAGCGTACTATTTGCCGAGAAATGAGCTAGAGTTATTTATTAGAGATAGATCTGAGTATTCCAACAAACACCTTCTGGCATTGGTCAGTTGTGCGTGTGAAAACAAACGAGATAGGCAGGTTTTGACGGCCGTTATTGAGAACAGGGACGTTAATAGTTGAATTTTTCTGCGCCGTTGTTGCACACATAGATACTACACTATCTATGATATAGCTGGGAAACTCATTAATTTTATTCGAGTAATGAGGGAAAACTGTTTTACGTCCCTTCTCAGAGATGTCACTGCAAATGTACTGTACTGCATTGTTATACTGACCCATATAATAAAAAGTAACATAATATAAACTGCTCTCACTGGATATTTTTGAATCGAAATATTTAAAGGACATGTAATTCATAGGTGGTTATTTTTTTGCTGTTAATAATTATGTTAATCCTTGTACTGTATACATATTTATCTATATAATTTATTTCATGACTAATGTACAGGAAAAGAGGTAATCTCAAATATAAAGATGTAATATCTGATAATTTTTATTTTCAACATTATATTTTATTATAATAAGTTAGGTAATAAAAACTATGTACAATCTGTTTTGTGTTTTATTTATATTTAAATTGTTTCGCTTTAGATGCCAAGCAGTGATCGTTGATAACTCTATAGAGTTTTTTTTATATATTTGATATATATAACACTATCCGTTACAACACCAAGGTTGCCAATTTTACTTTTAAGTCATTGTAGACAAATTTTTTGCTCCGTAGAATAAATGTTGCGATAATTAACTTTGCGATCTCCCAGTTAGTTAACAATCAAATAAACTTAGAATAAAGCTTCAATATTAGAAATGGCTTATTAATAAAAAGTTCCTTTAACGTCAAGTTTAGGAAAATCGTCAATTGTTTGTATAAAATCCTCGTACGTGCAACAAAAACTGTGCGTCCCGTCATTCGGCCGCCATTTTAGCCATGCGTAGTTCCGATTCTGATCGCAGATATCGTTACAGAACGAAAGTTCCTTAATCGTAGTACGATTGTAGAATGACGAGTTTATTGATAAGAAAGCGACTGCTGTTTGCTTCAGAGGATCATAGACAACCTACAACAATTTGTTTTTAATTAGTACAAACTTTTTTTTTGTGTAACTTATTATTAACGACCACCTGCCTGACGTCAACTTAACTTAGTCGCTTTTTACCTTGGTAAGAAATGACAGTTGTCTAGTCTAGTCAGCCCGATACCACACGGCGGGTCAACTTACCTTAGTCGCCTTTTACGAAATCTCGGTAAGAAATGAGGGTGGTCTATTCTACTCAGCCGGATACCACCCGGTGGGTCGACTTACCTTAGTCGCCTTTTACGACACCTCGGTGAGAAATGACGGTGGTATATTCTATTCTGCCGGATACCATAGGGCGGATTTCCATTAAAATGAATTTATATATATATATTTTTATAAATACCTTACATTTCATACTAAAAATATCCAATTAAATAAAATTAAAACAATAAAAAAAATTTATATATTTGACGTAGAAGGTTTTAAGTTTACTTTCAAAGCGATCGTGGATTTCTATCAAGAGATAGTATAAACAACTTACCTTATAGAAATATAAAGGTACAGGCAAAATACCGTTATTGTTCTCGTCAACATCGAGATATATATTCTGATGCTGCGAGCTTCTGTCAGCGAGTGTGCATACCCCATAAGTGCCAGTGAACACTGTCAATGGCTTCCCGTGAGTGCGGACGCGGCGTCGAATTGCCTGAAAATAAAAAATAGCTTGGGTTAAACAAGCCAAGAATTTTTCAACCCGTTTTAGTCTAACTAACGACCAAGGATTGGACCAAGGATTTGGCATATCAAAAACTAGCTTTAAAACTTAAATTCTTTACATTTTTATAAAAAAAACTTCTTTACTTTATAAATAATTAAAATTGGTCTGTTTTACGGTGAAGAAAAAGTAAGTAAAGGTAAGAAATTTGTTAATCAAGATTCTCATACTAATGTGATACTCTCACACTCTTTGGTGCATACATGTAATGGCACCATCAACACGTATCTCATCTGTCGAGTCTCAGGGGCTGGCCAGTTGACTTCAACTTTCCTTCTCTACTACTCCATTTAAATTACTATACCAATTACGTTTCAACTATGCTATGAATAATTAAATGAGATGTAGAAGGAGATGGAACGCTAATGTTCTATCTCGATTAAACAAGAGCGATTGTAACTAAAAGACCCGTGAGTAATTTATCCTGATCACACCAGCGACGGGGCGATTGTCCGCGTGGACTTTAGTTACTACGAGTATATTACTTGCTTATCTTAGTTATTTAGTTGATATCGGGTAATATGAAGGGATTGACAATGAATTTGCTTCGATTCATATGATTGATCTATTATTATAGATAAAAATGTTGAAAAGTGTATCTTCTTTTCCTGTTTCCGCATCACTCATTTGTGTGGAACAAAAGTTTAAGTTTATGCACTCACGTCTTCCAATGCGGCCCAGTCGCCTGCGTTGCCGCGCATCCATTGCGGCGCTGCGTTGATGTAGTGGAAGGTCGCTCGCTGTTCTGCGAGCAATGGAAAGTCTGCCCTCGGTGCGAGGTGACCGCGGTTTAGGAACTGGAAATGGATTATGAATTATATATGACTTAAAAAAAACAATTCTTAACAGACAAAATTCACATTATACCGCACGGATGTAAACTAAATGCAGGTAAACGTAATCCAATTAATATTAATAGTAAATATATAAATATATGGCACAATTACATACACGGTCGTCCGTGTGCATAGTAAATAACTTGATACTTGTGTTATAGATGCATATATTTACCGGGTATCTGTACCCGGTAAATATATGTAAATAAAGTAGTTAAATAAATAATTTATAGAATTACACATTGCGGGGTTACACTGCGGAAGTCCATAATATAAAAGTAACGAAAATATAATATTATTTTGCTGTAATCCGTGATAAAAGAAAATAAAACAGCAATTGATCTATGACTAAATCGCGATTTTGTCGTGCAGTCTATCTGCTGACGATCCTTCTGCTACGGGGCGAAACGATTGTTCAGATTGTGGTAGTGAATGTGTGCAGTGCTTGTATATTGCTGTATTATTTATGGTGAGTAGTGCATGAGTTTTTAATTCTGCATGTATCTGGTATGTGAACGGATAGTACACTGTACATTCAGCATTTCATCGCGGATTATCGCAAAACAATATTTTCATTATTTTTGTATAAAATTAATACATATAGGTCAATTGAGTGTTTGTCTAAAACTAGACTCTACGAATTTAATGAGACCGATTTGACATGATTTGATTTTATTGTTCTAACTTTTAAGTTTTTCATTATGGTATGTTTTTTTCTGTAAATATGGTAAGTAAAGTAAGGAAGTAACGGACTGTTACTATCCCACTGCTAGGCATACGCCTCCTCTGTACGTTTTTTTGGAGTGAAAGGTTGGAGCTAAGACCTACCACGCTGCTCCAATGCGTATTGGTAGGTTACACAAATCCCCAGAATTCCTTAGAGATATGCAGGAATCCTCACGATGTTTTCCTTCATCGAAAAACCTGTGACAAATTGCAATTATCAACTAGACACATAAGTTTTAATAGAAAAACTCATTGGTGCCCGGGGCTCGAACCCATGATCGTCTCTAGAGAGTCACACGGTCTCACCAAAAAATTAAAATAATCCTCTTAATAACCCTCAATCTTTCAACAATATTTATTACAGGGGTTATACACTGACATAAAATTCGTGTTTAATTTTAAATTTTTGTAGGAAATAATTCATGTGTATAATTCTTTGTTATCTTACTAAAAAAAAAGTTTTAAAAAATATACTTTTAAAGTCATATCTTAACTTAAATTCCCGCAACTTTAGTTGAACCTTGGAAAAGTAAGCAACAAACTGTATTTCCCCTTTCATTTTCACTCAGTGTTCAGTAATTAGAATAAGCGTACACCTAATATTTATACAATTTTCGATGTTAAATTAAAATAAACAACAATATAATTTAATTAACCTAGTATTGTATGATAACACATACCATACTTCCGCATAATATTATAATACCGATGCGAAGGTAAGTCTCTAAAGGTTTTACATCCGAGCCACTTAACAATGAAATTCATTCAATATTCTAATTCTTGAAGGAAACAAGCATACAATTATTATACTAGAGTAACACACAACTTATGTACATAATGATTTATGTACTTATGCAAGGCGTAAAGCAGGAGCCGCGAGCTTATGCCGGTTCCTACTTTGTCTATTATATAAGTAAAGTAAAGTCGCGGCCTGTTACAATCCCACTGCTGGGAATAGGCCTCCTCTCTCCGTTTCTGGAGACAAGGGTTGGAGCTAAGACCTACCACGCTGCTCCAATGCGGGTTGGTAGGTTACGCATATCTCCAGAATTCTCAAGAGATATGCAGGTTTCCTCACGATGTTTTTCTTCACCGAAAAGCGCGTGGTAATGAGTTTTTCTATTAAAAACTTATGTGTCTAATCGATATTTGCAATTTATCACACGCCTTTCGGTGAAGGAAAACATCGTGAGGAAACCTGCATATCTTTAGAGAATTCTAGGGATATGTGTAACCTACCAATCCGCATTGGAGCAGCGTGGTAGGTCTTAGCTCCAATCCTTCTCTCCAAAACGGAGAGAGGAGGCCTTAGCCCAGCAGTGGGCATAATAACGGGCTGTTACTGCCTATTATATATATCATATATTTATTTTTTTAATAAGTACACTAACAATATACATATTATTACATTAACCACTAAAGATTCATATCATATATAGATATGATATGTATCTTTAGTAAGTGCACATAAAAGGAGAGTGCCAGAATTACATACATCTTTGGGCCTAGGCGTAGCCCTTGATAAGAAAAAGGGCGGACTATTCTACTCAGCCGGATACCACAAGACGGGTCGACTTACCTTAGTCGCCTTTTAGGACACCTGAGTAGAATTGACGGTGGTCTATTCTACTCAACCGGATACCACACGGTATATATTTTTGTATACAAAAATTAACTTAAATTAATGAAACTATCTTCCCTCTGTTATTGGTCACTCGTACTCACAGGCCTGCCTATGACTCCCCAATATATAATAACTCTGTAAACAGACTGGGACGAGTTTTCCTCACTTGCATTCGTCACTTGGATATATTATGTGTCTATACTCACTTGTTTTTTCGTTATATATTCGTCTTCCATGCCCTTCCCAAGGATTGTTCCCAGTACGCTTTTTTGATGTTGCAATGAATAAAGTTTCGACATTTTCGCATCACCGAACAGATCTCCCTCTGTCGATAAGAGAAAAAGTTTTCATAATCTTATATATAAAATTCTCGTGTCGCAATGTTAGTTATCATACTCCTCCTAAGCGGCTTGACCGATTTTTATGCAATTTTTGACGCGCATTCAGTAGGTTTGAGAATCGGCTACTATCTATTTTTCATACCCTTATGTGACAAAGGTTGTTCCACCCTTGACATTTTTTGGACAATTTTTTTTTAAATAATGTACAGTAGAAGTTCCTTTAAAATAATTGATATGGCTAGATAAGTTCACCTAGTACAAAAGTAATAATAAAATTATTTTGAAACTATATCTAAGTTTATCGTGGATTATAGCAAAATAATTTTATTACTTTTGTACTATGAATCACCGCAAAGTAACGCCAAATTCTATAATTATTTAAGTTTTCATAATTAATCTTATTTTCTATTTACGTTATAATATTTTTTCTTGGTTTAGAGCTAGTTGTACACAAAATTCAGTACATCACGAACTAACAATCCCAAACTTATAGCCCAGCGGTACGACCGTGCGTATCTTTTGAGAGTACACGGGTTCAAACCCCGAACAGGCACCATTGAGTTTTTTGTCTTTGTGTCTAATTGATAATTGCAATTTATCACCTGCTCTTTAGTAAAGGAAACAATCGGAAACCTGCAAATCACTAGAGAAAGCTGGGGATATGAGTATTCTTTCTATTGCAAGCGGAGAGAACGGAGCCCTATAGCCAACAGTAGAATATAAACAGACCGTTACTTTCATCGTTATATATCGTAATCGTTTCATATTCATGTTTTTCAATATAAAATACCTATAAATTGTGGTCTCGAACCGCCTTGCACAAAAGTACTTCCCGGTTTTAACTCGTGCTTGACGAACAGCGTATGCAGAAGGTAGTTGTCAAAGCAGGCTTCATACAATTTGTAGAACTTATTTTCTATTCTGTAACCGACCCTAAAATTATAGCATCATGTGAGTAGCAAGAATTGCCGGGACAAAGAGTTGATGAGCGTTATTTAGCTTAAATATTGGAATAATGAAAAAACAGTGTATTATATTTATCTGACTTGTGTTGTCCGCAATGGGATGGGCGATGGAGCTATGCTTGGTGTATCTCTATGCGTTTAAATCTGGAATCAGGAGATCCGTAGAAGATCTAGAGTTACTGACATAGCTCATCGCGTCGCGAAGCTCAAGTGACAATTGGCGGGGCACGTAGTACGTTGAACTGATGTGCGTTGGGGCCCTAAGGTGTTGAGATAGCAACCTCGCACCGGAAAACGCAGCCTTGGTAGACCCTCAACGAAGTGGACTGACGACCTCAAAAAAGTCGCGGTGAGCCGCTGCATCTAAGCGGCACAAAATGGTGTGGTGTGGAGATCCCTTAAAGAACCCTATGGACTTTCATCGGTTGAGAAAGAAGAAGAAGAAGTTTTCCGCAAAGGACAAAAGTCAAGAGGAAGTCATTACAATCACCTGTAAATTTTATAACCATCAGAACAGCTTGCTCCTGTATCTTCGGTGCTGAACCAAGGTGATCCGTTGCATTTAATGTCTTTTAGATCTCCCACCCATGACATTTTGGTAGCTCGGAATGTAGTGTCCTTTACACATTTAACAACCTGAAATATACGAAAAATCAATTAATATGTATTTATTGTGTTATTATTGTGTGTAGTCTTTTACAATTATGTACCTATAATTATTTTTATAGCATAGTTTATTTTTTTTTACTATTATACAGGATAATGAAGAACATACAACATTAATTTTAGTCAGTTAATTCAGCGAAGTATTTACAAGGGTTATTTTACGTTTTTAAAAATATAAACTAAAAAATACAATGACCGTACAGATCAAACGAAAAATAACCTTAACCCAAAAACGAAAACCCAGCGAGGGAGAGAAAACAACAATGTTATTTTTTTGTCCTATTTTTAAAACAGGTGCGCCGCAAGAGGTCTGTCAACTATTACTAACAAAGCCATATCTCAATTAAATTATATTTATTTTCTTACAAATATATTTTTTTAAAACTATATTTATATTAACTATAAAATTATATTAACTATAAAAATATATTTTTTAAGAAGATTAAATTATGCTAAAGTTAACTTTTATGTACAAGTGATCGGTGTGGATTCATTTATTTTCGTATTGGTGGTACCATCCTGTACAGTAAGACAAAGTTTTCTGTAATTAATGAATAACTTTTACGCTGGAAATCGAAGATTACAGATTATTATGATAAAAATTACAGGATTTCAGTAGAAAGAAAGTCATGTATTTCGCGTTAAAATGACGTCAAGCTTGCGATACGTAATGACGAAATTAAGTAACAACAAAGATATAAGAAATATTGAATAATATTAATTTTAATAAAGGCAAAGTACGGAAGTAAATTAAATAAACAAATTAAGTCTCAATTAATTGATTTATTACAACAATCTATAATTGTATTGTTCACAGAAATTGTATCTAATAAACAAATACCACGTAAAAACGAAAAGTGAACCATTTTTCAAAATGATTCGAGAATGGTTTTAGTATGTATATATGTATGTAATATTTTTTTTGTTTTGTACTTACAATACCATTTAATTCCGTAGCATTGTTGCCTAAAACAATGGTTCTCTGGTTTCCCGGACAAGCAATATTTAGAATTTCCGAACGACGTAATAAGATGTCGCCTGATGCCGTGTTTGGCGCCAAAAAGTTGCCGTTGTGAAGGAACACCGGGAAGGGACTTCCGAAATCTTTTTTTAAAGATAAATTACAACCTGAAAATTTTAAAAAGTGCTATAGATGGCATAAACAGAAAAAAACCGTAATGCGATTACGTTTTTGTCGTGGAGCCTATCCTCCTGATGATAATTTGGTTTCGGGGAGTAACGATCGTAGTGATTTTGGTGGTGGTTGTGTGTATTGCTTGTGTGCTTTGTTTGTGGAGGCGTATAGGGATACGAGTGGTGACTTGTCCTGCATGTTGTAAGGTACGTGAATTTTGCCTGCTTTATACACTTAGCGCTTATTGCATGCATTCGCGAAAAACCATGCGGATTATAACAAAGTATTTCTGTTATAGTTTCTGATCAATAGATCTCACGTTAGCAAGCTCATTATAATAAATAGCATAATTAGTGTGACGTCAGCGTAACGCCATTCTACTCTTTACCTTAATAACAATTATTTTTCTATAATTTAGATTATATATTGTCCAATTCATGCATTAATGCACAGTTCTTTGCCAATTGTAGAATGAATATAAAAAAAAAGCGTTAAGAAAATGATAATTTATCAACGCGCGTCATATAGTGATACTAGAGTAGGTGAGCGAAAAATGTGTCCCTAAAAAAAAGCCAGTGTTACGTAATTATGTCTCTATTTATTTATTGCGTATTATCTGAAGATTGGATTTAGTTAGTCGTAAATTGGATCAAATCGAATCTTTGTGTAATTTCAAACTTATTTTCGTTTTGGATAAAAAAACGTATTTAAATTAAAATCGAGCCATAAATATTTCCGTACCATGCGTGTTTATGTTTATAAGTCGACTTATATCCTTTTTATGTTTAATAATAGTCGGCATTATATCGGCGGAATAGGATATTTACGTCAGTTTGTGGGTTTGGGTATAAGATTCTATAGTAAAATTCCTCAATTAATTTTAGCTTTACCATTATAGGAGTTCAAAAATATTGTTAATAAAAAGGTTAATACAGAAAGCCTATACTATTGAGGATTACTTAGATGATAAGAATGCGTGGACATTGCTGCTCTCTGACCCTGCTAGACAGTAATGACTAAATGTAACTAGTTGTAAGAATTATACTTTGAAAAGAATAATCCCCGAGTTTCTTGCTGTATTAGTTTTCTGTATTAGTCCTTTTTAAAAAGTGTTTTAAAACCGCCGATGTTTGAAGTAATAACCACGGGAAATGTTTTAATCTTATTTTATTATTTCACTGAACACATTTTGTAATTAAAAATGTCTATGAAATTAAAATACGATTTTGACATATAATTTAGACCTAAGAAAATTTATATAATAACAATTAAAGGTAAAAATTGTATTATTTCTGGGCTCATTGACCTCGACATCTATACATATAAAAACACTGTGGACAAGGTCAATTCTGATTATATTAATTAAACATACCATATATTTCATCAGGAGATTATACATAACAGCAGCTACAAAATATTATTCTTTAACCTAATGTTCGTCAGCGAATCTCTTTCTCTTACATTCATGAGAAAGTTGGATTGATATGAATGAAATTTGGCGCAATTTTTGGCGAAAACATTTTTTTTGTTGGTGAATAGGAAAAAATACTTAATACGTAATTGAAAGTAATAATATAATTAATTATTAATGTAATATGCTAACACTATTTTAATAAAGAGGAAAAACATTAAAGAATGTACACAACGGATGTAAGCAATCCTGTTCGTCCCAAGGGAACATATATAATGTATTACAAGGTTAAAACTCGATCCAATATTGCGATACAAAAAAAACGCACATTTATCTAACGTGTTTAAGAAACAATTTTCCCTAGCGCTCTTCTTTTAAATAATAGTATAGAGATAAGTCAAACTGAGTGAAAACACTTTTATATACTAGCAAAAAATAATAATTTTTGGTTTAATAAAATACCATTGTTCTTATAAATAGTGAAAACTATCAATTAATGTTACGAGTTTATGTGAAATGAATCGCGGGCATAGTAAAAAGATTAATAAGCACTCAGAGCTTCCGGTGTAGATTCATTAAAATCTAGTCTATATTTAGCCTTACCGCCATTAACCTCGTTGCACATTTTTAAAACAAATAAAATTAGGGCGATTGAAACTCTGAACTTGTACATCGTGAATGCACGTTAATACTGATCGGCGAACAAGTACACACGTGAGTATCTTTGTATAACGGTAAACTAATCCCCTACTATTGTTCTCGAAACTTATATTTTTTAAATTCTAATATTAAAATGAAATATATAGTGTATTATGGAATTTATTACTTATTTTCTCAAAATTATTGTACAAGTTATATCTATCTTAAATTACTTACACGCTACTACTATACAAATCATGCCCACGTGGAATGGTCCCAAGAATGCTGGCAGCGTTTCCGCGTTGAATCGCTAAGCTGATTCTTTGTGCGAAAAAGGAGCCAGCCCTCCTGTCACCCGAAGAGGCGATCAACCGAGGTGTTAAAACGGATAAAAATTTTTTTGCACTTTGGCTCCATAACCCTAGGGTCTCAACTACAAACGGCACAAATATATAACTCTCAACGAGAGATGCATACTTTCGCCGCTTGCCGGATTCGGCCATTTCCGCCGCAGCTCCAGGTTTGGATGCCGTTTCCCTGATATGGGACGAGGCTAACGTATCAACGCATGTTGCGTCCCACATTAGGGCCCGTCCCCGTTCCCAAGGAACCAGCGTCAGACCGTCTGGTCTCTTGCCATCATCCCGACATATCCCGGAAGGCTCGAGAAGAGCAGGAATGTCGATGGTGGCAAGAGCTCTTTTGATGGTGTCATTAAGATGGTCTCATATATTATTATGTACAATCAAATAATATATGAGCCAAGCTGTGATAGCTCAGCGTGCGACTCTCTAGAGACTATCATGGGTTCAAACCCCGGGCAGGCAGCAACAAGTTTTTCTATTAAAACATATCTGTCTAATTGAAAATTACATATATAGTAATTTTCACACGCTTTTCGGTGAAGGAAAACATCGTGAGGAAACCTGTATATGTTTAGAGAATTCTAGGGATTTGTCTAACCTACCAATCCGCTTCGGAGCAGCGTGGTAGGTCTTAGCTAAAACCTCTATCCAAAAAACGTAGAGAGGAGGCCTATGTCCAGCCGTGTAATAGTAACAGGCCGTTACTTTACTTTTTTTAATACACTGTACTTTTGAGACCTCCATATCCCCAGGCAGGAGTTATGTCTAACCTGCTAGTCCAATAATCTCTAAGCAGAGTGGAGGAAGTGCCGTTATAAATTTCTCTTTTACAGTAGTTAGAATTACTCTGATAAATAGTTTCTACCGCTATATTACTTTATTTAATAAATCAATTTTTTTTTTCAAATAGGCTGTTTCTGAATATTTTATAGAACTAGGCTTTACTTTGCCAAGGTCTATAATGCAAAGGTAATGAAAATATTATTTACTATAATCCGCGATAAATAAAAATATATGTAATGCTAAATGTAGAGTGTATTATCCACTCTCGTTCCTGATACATGCAGAATTCGTAAACATTTATGCACTACCCACCACCAATAACACAATACACAAGTACTGCACACATTCACCGCCACAATCTAAACAATCGCTTCGCCTCTAATCGAAGCATTGTCAGGAGATCGTCTCTACAACGTTTTGCTATGCAATTTAACATTGGGGCATCCTTATGACGGCAAGTCTTAAGCTCAACAGACGCCCGTGCTCAAGTAGTGCTCTGGCTCCCCAATTCAAGACGGCTCTTTCCATAATGCAGACGACTATTATTATTATGTATGACAAGACACTATCTGCCATTTTTCATACAAATTGTTATATCTTACCTTCTTCATTTTGTCTTTCTTCTCTTTTTAATACTGGTGAGCTCATGCAGCTTATTAACAGTACTGAAATAATATGAGTTAATATGCTATAAGTTGCGTCTGTATTATATAGAGATACACTATTTATTAATTTATTTATTTAGGAACAACCAGTGGCAGTTACACTAAAACATTAAATTAAACTATGTACACCACGTTGACGTCTATAGACACCTCGACCTCCCATTATTCACCTCTTTAAACGTTTTTCGAAATCTTACTTCGAGAAATCTGAGGTACACCCGAGCCCCCTTATTTCAGTTGCCTCTACCTACATCCCAGTTAGGTCTGACCACCGAAAATATAGACGTCCAAAAAGCGTCTTGTATGACCCTGATGATCAAATAACGATCGAAAACACAGAAACACGTAGTACACACACGTACACATAGTACTACTGGGATCTGAAACGAGGTCCCAATTTTCTGACGTCGGTCGGTCGTGGTCTCTCGCCACCCTTCCAACGTCGCAATGACTAATCAAAGTTATACCTTTTTTACCATTAGCCCTCCATTACGCGTCGCCCTAAGCCGTGGTCCGGCCCCACAGGAGGCATCCTTAGGACAACGTTACCCGACTCTAGCAGAGCTTCTGCGCTCTACTCTCTGCATTTCGCAACCCCAAAGATGCTTCTGCGCTCGCCCGGTGACGATGTAATAGCCGTTAGGGCTAACAGCATACAGTTCGAAAAATACTTAATAAGTACACCACAAGAGGCATTAAATGCACTACCTTTAGGTGTCACAGCATACACATCATTATATATAAGGACAACAATGAACTACTTAATCTAAATGTATCACTATCTCGTAAGTGAACACCAGCTAGGATTTCAAAATTTCGTACAAAGATATTTTAGTTTTGTACTGCTTTTTACGCCTTAAGAATTCAATATCGTAGGAGACAAATTCATGTCACATTCGTGGTGTGGACATTTTATAAGAACTGAAATGATCACAAGCGATAACTAAAAAGCTTTATGATTCATCTTTGTCAAACACCCATACTAATAATATAAATGCGAAACTCATTCTGTCTGTCTACGCTTTTACGGCTTATATGTCAAGTTAACATGTAAATGGGAAAAATACACGCTTTCCGTCCTCCTGGTCAAATACGTAGCCTCCATTTAGCGTGCGTGTTTATAGGACTCCTTGCGGCTGTGGGAAGATTCATATAAAAACCGTTTCGAATCTGACACCGGAAGCGTCGCATGCACAAATTTCATTAGTGCATCCGACGATAAAGAGAATAACTTAGAAGACGTACGACCACCGAAACTAGTCGGGCCGATAAAATTAGACGTGAGTATAGCCGGTATCTATAATCTATACCTATACTAATATATAAAGCTGAAGAGTTTGTTTGTTCGTTTAATTGATTGATTGTTTGAACGCGCATATCTCGGGAACTACTAGACCGATTTGAAAAATTCTTTGAGTGTAAGATAATCCATTTATTGAGGAGGGCTATAGGCTATATACTATCACGCTAAGATCAATAGGAGAGGAGCAGCAATAAAAAAAAATTGCGAAAACGGTAAAATTTAAACCTTTCCTTGCATGAACTAAGTAAACGGTGAAAGTTATTGAAAAATCGTGTAATACAAAATTGTTCCCCTCTAAAAGTTCTTAATAAAAGTCCGCTAAAGCTTATGTCTAGCTTTTAAGATTAACCCACTTTAACCATAATTAATATGTGTTATGGTTTACAATAATAATAAGACTGCAGTCCACGCGAACGAAGTTGCGCTTAAAAGCTAGTGTATATATATTAACTACTCGCTTTTCTTTCAAAAACAGGTATAAAACAGTACATAACTGAGGGTAGCTTAAACTATACATTTACGCGAACAAAGTCGTGGGTATATCTACAAAAATAATCGAGACATTTTAGTAGTCCCGCTTTGATGTGTTAGTATGTTTTTAAATTATCCGAATTTCCATCGTAACAATATAAGCAAGGAAGAAATTTTAAGGTAAATAACCCTCTTTGTCTATTGCATATTCAAAGACAATAATATTTAAGAAGGGAACTACATTCACGTATCGGTATACTTAAAATAAGAAAAATGTAATACAGAGGTAAAATCTCATTATCCAAAAATTCATGTTATGACTTTTGTGTAGGAGTCAATCAACAATTAACCTTAATTGTTTTACGATCATTAGTATAATGCCTTTAATGAATTCATCAACAGAGAGCATCGTGTAGTTAGCAGTTGGGGAAACAGACTCATAGAGTTATTATAGTAGAGTAGAGGAACCAGCCTTAAGTCCTCGTGCGCACGGGCGTAATAACTACGTCGCGTTAAAATTCAGCGTACGCCCCGTCCGCACGAGCGTAAAAATTACGTCGCGTTGAAATTTAGCGTAGGCATAGTGGGTAGTGACCCTGCGTTCATTTCCGCGGCTCGCGGGCTCGATTCCCGATTCATATATTTATTTATATGGTTAATTTTTTTTACCAATAAGATAAAAGGTTCTTTTTTTTTCAATTTACAGTTTAACCACTGTTTGTCATTTTTAACGCATGCTGAGTTAGCCTATAAGTGAGATATACGGGTTAGTAATACTAAGATAATTGTGTCTATACATTATATTGTAAACTATATATTTAAATAATAATTTAGTGTATGCACTTTTCAATTTTTTAAATTTTTGTGGTTTACATCAATACAACTGTATTCCGAATGTCAATAATAGGTTCCTTGATTTAATTATAAGTAATTGTCTTTGTAAAACTTCTAAATCTTTATTTCCCTTAGTTCCTGAAGACAGTCATCATCCAGCTCTTGTAATTAGTCTTAATATTTCCAACCAACAACTCTTAGAATCACCGTCTCAAACATTAAGATTATTTCGTTCTGCTGACTATGATATTATAAATAGCAAAATAAGTAGCATTGATTGGTGTGAATTATTATCTTATCTTGATATTGAAATGGCTGTTAGTGTTTTTTATAACACTATCAATAAAATAATATCTGATTTTATTCCTGTAAAAAAAGTAAAAAACAATGTTCGGTATCCCGTTTGGTATTCTAAATCTCTTATTTAAATTATAAAGGAGAAACTTAAGTACCACAGGAAATGGAAAGTTTATGGAAGAATTGGGGATTATAATACATTTCATTTTTTGAGGCAAAGACAAAAGAAAGTGCAGCTTACTTGTTATGATATCTATATTAAAAAATCTGAAAGTAAAATACTCCAGCATAGTAAATTTTTTTGGTCTTTTGTAAAAAGTAAAAAGAGTTCCGATGGTCTACCAAGTTGTATGTTTTTGGGTGGACAGTCAGCCTCTAATGGTACTGAGGTATGTTCACTTTTTAATGATCATTTCCAATCAGTTTTTGAGCCTTCCACTCACACGGATTATGATATAAAAAGTGATAATTTAGTACAAAATAATGATTTTGTGTCCATTGGTACAGTAGAAATTTCCCCTTATACTGTTTTAAAATATTTAAAAAATTTAGATGTCAATAAAGGTTATGGACCCGATCTTATACCACCTTATTTCCTAAAAATGTGTTGTAACACTTTACATTTTCCTATTTGTTTGTTGTTTAACAAATCCCTTAAGTCTGGTCTAATGCTTCATGTTTGGAAACGTTCATTTGTAGTACCTGTTTTTAAATCTGGTAATAAACATAACATTGAAAATTATAGACCTATATCCAAATTAAGTGTTATTGCTAAGTTATTTGAAAAAGTAATATATGATAGTATTTACCCTATTCTAAGACCTATTTTTATTGATCAACAACATGGTTTTATCAATAAAAAATCGACAGAATCTAATTTGAATGAATTTACTCATAGGGTAACTTCTATGATGGATGATGGCTGTCAGGTTGATGTCGTGTATACTGACTTTTCAAAGGCTTTTGATAAAATTTCTCATCATTTTTTAATTCGTAGGCTTGTTGAAGTTGGTATACACGGCGATCTTCTTCGTTGGTTATCATATCTTCGAGAGAGGAGTCAGGCTGTGACTGTCAAAGGCTTTTGTTCATCTTTTGTACCTGTTACGTCTGGCGTCCCCCAAGGCTCTCACCTTGGTCCACTTCTTTTTAATTTGTTTATTAATAATGTAAGTAATAATTTTATAAACTCAAATTTTTTATTGTATGCTGACGATATGAAAATATTTAAGTCGGTTAAATCTAATGCTGATTGCCTGTTGTTACAACATGATTTGGATAGTTTTTGTCAATATTGTTCCTGCAATGGTCTCAATCTGAATATCAATAAATGCAATGTTATAACTTTTTCACGTAAACTTAATATACTAAAATTTGAATATAATTTGAATAGCACTGTATTAAATAGAGTAACCGAGGTGAGAGATTTGGGCGTATACCTTGATCATAAGCTTTTATTTAATTATCATATTGATTACATAGTTGGTAAAGCCTTTCAAATGCTTGGGTTTATTCTTAGGGTAGGAAAGAATTTTCACAATGCTTCTACTCTCGTTATTTTGTATAATGCTTATGTCCGCTCTATTCTTGAATATGCTTCCACTGTTTGGAATCCAATGTACAACAAGTATATTAACCAAATTGAATTTGATGTCTGTGGTCTGCTGTCAAAGCGACATGTTATAGTTGCTCCTGCTTAAATATAAATTTAGTTTTAATTTTAAATTAATACTTAATTAAGTAAATAGTTAGTTACCGATTGTATTTTTATATAAATTTTCTATTATTAGCTAACACTACTTCGGTTAAGTAAGCAAATAAAGTTGAACAGTTGACAGGAGTCGACGGTTGAAATACATATCTCAACGGACAAAACCCGGGGAGTATTTTCTTTTCTTTTTATTTTGCTAAGTTATTTATATATACTTAAACAAAATTAAATATTTGTATTGTATAGTTTTTACTATAATTAAATAAAATTAAAAAAATCGAATGAATTGGGCAAATATATTATTAAGTACGATAAACTTGATTTTGGTTAAAATTACTTATTAAGTGCATTTATTTTCATTATTAAAGTGTGTTGAAAACTCATACTTCACATTTTTCCTTCTCATTTATGAGAATCATCATTCCTCATACATAGGCATTGCTTTTTCTCTCTTTGCTTGACAAACTGTGGAAGCAAAGTTGAAGAAGGCACTACTGCCATACATACATAACAATATAAACACATATACATTAATACTTCAAACATACAAATAGTAAACACACTTCATTACTTATTATTATATTATACTATTAAAAAAAAAATTATTTTTTTTTCATTATATTTTTCATTATAGTATTATCTTTAATTAGTCAATATAACCGGACTTATTTAGCAGCTGGATGCTTACTTAACCTGCATTAACATTAATATTTATAATTAACTTATCCATAAACCTTTGCAGTACAATATAGTTTAGCCACCAATTGGATTATTGAAACACATTTAAGGAAATAATAACTGTAAATTTTTTTATATAGCTAATAATTTTACCGGGTCAATATTTTTATTGTATAAATATTTCTGTCTGTCTGACAGACTAGTTGCCTTTTAACTTAACTGATCTAACATATTTATTTTTATAATTATAGAAAACAATTTCTTTTTATACAACAATGATGACCCGTAATACATCATATAAAGAGATGGAATCAAAACTTAAGCTGGCCCTTAATGAACTCAGATCAGTTAAACAGCTCAATACACAACTCTTACAAGAAAGAGAGGAAAGTGAGGTGGAAATAAGTAAAATTGTTGAACAATCCTCACAATATAAAAAACAACTGGCGGACCTGCACATCAAGTATATGGACACTTTAGGTGAAAGGAACCAGCTTAAGGAGACTGTTGACTCCTTTGATCAGTGTAGTCATATACATGAAAGGGCGTTGAGTCGCATTAATGAGTTAGAAACCAGTCTGCATGAGAGTCAACAAACAATATTACAGTTAAATAAGTCTCAGGAGGTTAATGCGACACAAAGCCTTTTTAATGAACTGGTTGAGTGTGGTTCGGATTATGGGATGGAAAGACACCCACAAATTATCGATCTCACTTCTGAGAATGACTCACTGAAGAACGTACACTTCAGTAGTCATAAAAAACTAAAAAAATATATTAAAATTAATAAATTTATTAAAAAAACCAATAAAATTATAAAAACCAAGAACTGCATTCAACAGTTAGGAAAAAGTAAAAAAGAACGGATACACTTAATCAATAAAATAAAATCCATAAATGATAAATTACAGTATCGAAGACATATATATGATAGTGAGACCTTGCAACTTCAAAGAAAAATAGAAAAATTAGAGATATCACTAAAAAATATAACAGAGTTATACTCGAAGGCTCAAATTCTAATAAATGAACATATAAAATCCTTTGATGGTTTATTAGAAATATGCAATGACAACATGGAACGTTTTGTATCGTTGTCAAACAAGTACAAAGAGTCTGACGATAATAAATGTCAATGCTCTTTGAAGAGGCAAGGTGAAAATAATTTATCGTCATATATAAGTGCTATGAATCCTGTAAATAGTTCAAGTAAATCTAATAAAAATGATGTAAAATCTGAGAAAAAAACCATAATTTTCTCAGATAAATTGGGCAAAGGTTTTGGAGCAGTTATAAGTCCTTACCTTACACAATCAGTAATTAACTATTGTTCTCCAGGAGCAACTATTGATTATATATTGAATAACTTAAATTGTAATGATCTTGATTCAATTCAATTCAATTCAATTTTCCTTTAATGGCTTTTAGGAGTGCCATTTTGGCACAGATTACTTTGCCAATGTCACGTATGATGGAGAACACACAAAGGAGATTGTACGGTGAAACAAAGACTAAAACTAAAATTTTGAATAATTACAAATAGTGGGAACTTTATGTTTAACCCTTCACCTGAAACAAAAGGACTTGCCAACTCTTAGCAAGGTCTTTGAGAAAGTTATTCTAAATCAACTGCTCAAGCATTTTAATTTTAATAATTTACTTCACCCTGAGCAGTATGGGTTTACCAAGGGTCGGTCTACATCGGATGCGGGCGTAAGATTGTTGAAGCATATCTTTGATGCGTGGGAGAACTCACAAAATGCCATAGGGGTATTTTGTGATTTGTCCAAGGCATTTGATTGCGTTCAACACGAAACTTTATTACTAAAGCTTGGTCATTATGGTATTAAGGATCATGAACTTCGTCTCGTTGCATCTTATCTCGATAGCCGAATTCAAAGAGTGTGCATTAATGGTGTGCAGTCATCCGGATCGGCCTTAGTTATGGGTGTGCCTCAAGGATCAATCCTTGGTCCCTTTCTGTTTTTAGTATATATAAATGATCTACCATATTTCATTCATAATATTTGCGACATTGTACTGTTTGCTGATGACACATCTTTAATATTTAAAGTAAATAGGAATAACGCTAATAATATTGACGAAGTAAACAGTGGATTGTCGCAGGTAGCTCAATGGTTCAGACTAAATAATTTGGTACTAAACTCAAATAAAACGAAATGTTTAGAATTTGCATTACCTAATACAGCTAAAAAAGCAAATGAGCTCTTAATAGACAATGTACCACTAAAAACAGAAAATACAACTGTATTTTTGGGAATGACGTTGGATACAAAACTCCAATGGAGCACACACATAACAGCTCTCGCAGGGAAACTCAGTTCAGCAGCCTATGCTATTCGAAAGATAAGACAGTTTACAGACGTCGAAACAGCAAAACTAGTTTATTTTGCTTACTTCCATAGCATTATGTCTTATGGAATAATGTTATGGGGTAAATGTGCTGATATTGAGAAAATTTTTGTATTGCAAAAAAGAGCCATACGTGGCATTTATAATTTGAATTCGCGTGAGTCCCTGCGAGAGAAGTTTAAGGAAACAGGTATTCTTACGTTAGCTTCACAGTATATTTTTAGCAATTTGATTTTTGTGCATAAAAATATACATAATTATAAAAAGATTGGCGATGTATATAATAGACAAAGTAGGAACCGACATAAGCTTGCGGCTCCTGCTTTGCGCCTTGTAAGAGTACGTAAGTCGTTTGTGGGTTTGGGTATAAGATTCTATAATAAAATTCCACAATCAATTTTAACTTTGCCATTACAGCAATTTAAAAATACTGTTAAAAAGAGGCTGATACAGAAAGCCTATTATACCGTGGAGGCTTACATTGATGATAAGAATGCATGGATATAGCTGCTCTTCGACCTTGTGCAGGATAGCTATGACAAAATGTAATTAGTATTAAGAATCTTCTTTTTTAAAAGAGCTCCACCGAGTTTCTTGCTGGCTCTTCTCGGTAGGACGGCTTTCCGAACCAGCAGTAAAGTTGACGATTCAAAAGCACTTGTTTACAAGTTTACTTGAATAAAGAATATTTTGAATTTGAATTTGAATTGAATGTATCCAAAATAAGTTTTGTAAACATTTAACTTTTATGAATAGCCTTCGTAACATAAATTCACATAAACATAAACTTAAACTTTTAACTTTACAAGATCGCAGAACGTTGAGAGACGAACTTTATTTGTATAAAATTTTAAATAATTATATTGAGTCCCCTTATTTTCTGAGTAATGTTTTTATAAGATGTCCTCGTTCTCAATCACGAAAGCAACTTCTGTTTTATACTCCTAAAAGAAAAACGAAATATGCAAATAATACCTTTCTTCATCGTGCATGCAACAGTCACAATAGTGTTTTTATTGACATTGATTTGTTCAACATATCTTTAAATAAATTAAAGTGTCATTCGATGAGTTTTTTCCCTGCCAAATTGTAAGTTTTAATATTTCATATTTCTTTTTCCTTTTTATATAATAATAAATTTAATTTAACTTGTCATCTGTATATGTTCCTTTTTTTTCTTTAAGTTTTTTGTTGTGAAGACTTGATTGGTTTATGTTTTATATTGTTCTTGTATTATATTTATGTATTATGTAACTGTGTGTCTTCCTAATAAATAAATAAATAATTAAATTGCGTTGACTTCATTTGATAATTTTATGGAATGGAAACGATTGTTGAGTTTGTGATAGTGAACGTGTGTAGTGCTTGTGTATTGTGGTGGAAGTGGTGGAACCTCCACCACATGTGCATGTGTTTTTACGAATCCTGCACGTATCGGGTATGAAAATACGGATAGTCCACTATACTTTAAACACTATATATATTTTCTATTTACTGTATAGCGAATTATAGCAAAATAATGTTATTATTACTTTTGTAGATTGGGAAGAGCTTTCCGCACTTGTACTCTCTCATATCCAAGGTATGAACGACCTCAATGCTCATCGTAGATCGTTTCAAGTTATGCGGCTTGACCCTAGCAGCTTTATGTGGATCGCTTCTTTCTATAACATCATAATATTTAACCATTATAACGTCCCTCAGTTCTTCAAATCATGTGGCTTACCTAGCACCACGTAAAGTGTGAATCTATGGGATATATTTAGGAGTCCCGGTTTTATTGGTTGGCTAATGGCTAGTTTGAAATTATAACGAAACGGAAGAGTGTACCCTTTTAATACGTACTTCCATTCACATTTACGCTAATAATGATGAACAGAAACACAAAACTGAACACTACTGTCAAATACATTGTGACCAAACAACTATAGTGGCGCACACCAAACTGTAAGTGTTGTCAAACCCCCCGATATGGAAATTTCTAATACATTATGTACAGTTGCAACCAACCAATATTGCTATTTTTCATAGGGATAACATTTTCATGGGAATACAATGTCGCATTTATGATATAAATAGGGTTTTATACATTTAAAGAAACATATATACAAAGATCTATGCTCCTTATTTAGATATATGGATTATAATAGACATACATTTGATAACTTTTCACTGAATTGCAAATTTCAAGTATTAGATCACATCGTTATATAGAATTGGGTCATATTTCATATTGAACGTTGTTCTGAATGTAGAATATACATTTTATCCGACATGTTGTACATTACATGCGGGATAAGCAAAAGTATATATCGTATATTACATTTCCACACAACTCTACATCTCGCACAAAAAAAAGAAAAATAGCTGATAGCGATAAAAGAATGTGAACAATTGACATGAAGAGAACGAATTTATTTCAATTTAATAAAATTCGCTACTAAGTTTTGACTTCACATTACTATAGAATATTTATAAAAAGTTTAAATTCTAAAATAGTTGTAGTCAAGTGTACTAATCTCAGTCATAAATAAATCATCACGTAATCTGTTATCAGTGAGTTATTATGATGAAGCGATTTTCATCTAATTTTTGAAAAAATAATCACGCAAAGAAACTGTAACTGAAGTGTACATTCTTATGCATTTTTTTTGTCTATGAAGATAGGAAAATGCGTCTATGTATTGTAAATGCAAAATATTAAGTATGTATGTTCATATTGCATCCTAAGGAATTGGCACAAAGTATAATACAGTATTATTACCGCTGTTAAGAAACTTTTATATATTTTTAGGTGTATGTTGAAATAAGTTGATAAATCAGTACCTTTTCTATTGTTCAATATATAGATTTTATACAAAACAACAGTAGACAAATGTAATAATAGAACTTTACTTAAAGATCAGATAAGTTTCTCTGTTACATATTACTGCTAGGCAGACTGGGTACAAGATGAAAAAAAAGAATCTAAATGCATTCAGTTCCTCTGATTCAAATACAATAGATTTTCTAAGCCATTCAGTATTTTTTATATCTCTAATACCTCTTTTTGTATCAGCTTAATTTACTGTAAAATATATAAATAAAATACTATCAATAATTTAATGATTTATTTCACAGGTAAAGTATCTCCCCAGTTACAAGATCTTGCACACCTATAAGTAGTTTGATCATATTTCCCTTTCGAAAATATTATTTCTTTTAGTTCACCTTGCTTGGTACATAGTTTGCATATTGTGTGACCTGATCTAACAATAGGTGCTCTTACAATTCTCGGCCACTGTGGATCATCTGCAGGTCTTTCACCTTTCCTTAAAATTACATATGAAAATAAATCTGCCATTATTTCAATTTTTGATGGAAATCCAAGTGTTTCAAACTTTATAAGAAAATTGCAAGGTGTTTGATGCTCTAAATATCTAGGACATATATTATCATTAGCACATGGTGCAAAGGCATATCCTTTATCCTTACAACTGTTTAATATGAATTCTCTAGCTTCATTAACTACCCTAAAACCAGCATTGGAACCATGTTCAACAATAATCAAGAAGTCCTCTGTTTTGTTCCATAACTTCTGTATTGTTTCTAATCGACTTTTCATATCAGGCATTTCAAATAATGAGAAAGCTGATAAAACTATATTGTATTTTAAGTCTGCAGATGCTGGGAGAAACTGACGTTGGAAGTATGCTTTAAATGGCATGGCAACATTGTCTCTACCTTGACATAGAATGAGGCGTGCTAAATCATTCATATGAGTGGAAGTATCAACAGTGAAATATTCAAAAATATCACCTTTCCAATAATTATTCACTGCCCAAGTGCCAGTGCCAACACCTGAACCAAAGTCAAAGAAGCTTCTCGGCTTATAGTCTGGTAGCCGCCTTTTGATTTCATCAAGTACACGTAACAAGATCGCATACTCAGGAGCAGCTCTCACCATCAAGTATTGCAAACAAGTTGGCTTATCATAGGATATGTTGCCCCACCGATAAACATTCCTCTTTAAAACGTTAAACACAGTCGTATTTATTTTCATATTATACGTTTCCATTTCATCTTTGGTTAATTCCTTGTCTACTTGCGAGAGAACTTTCTTTAACACAGTAGCATGAATTTTCGAGGCTTTCTGTTTAATATCAGCGTCTTCTGGCGGAAGCAGGCGCGAATGTATATAGTTATTTAACTTTACACTTTCTTGATAGTACTCTTTAGCGCCGGTATCTTGGAAAATAACTTTTATTGCCTTCTTTAAATCGGGTGGTAGAGTGGCAATTTTAACCTGCGATCTACCAGGGTGTTTTCTAGGCTTATATTCTTGCTTATCAAAGTTTTCACGTAAAGTGGCATCAATTTCCACTCTTGTAGAATAATTTGTGCATACTGATAAATTTGAAAACCTAATTTTTCTAAACATTGTTTGTTTTTATTTTTATAACCTAAAATTATTTTGACAAATCACAGACTAAAAAAAGAATTTATGGACTCGCAATCATGTCAGTATCAAATACAGAAAATAACACTTGAAAAAGTTGACATAAGATTTTATGTTATAATAAAATATAGGTACCGTAATCCCAAGTAGATTTTTATATAACATAAAATCTTGTTAAACACTATCCTCTAAGAAATGTTTAATTATATACCTCTTGTTCAGAGAAACTGTTTCAATGTTACTTAAACATTGAAATATCCCTAATATTTTTACTGTTAAAGACGTATCAACTAAAAAAATCTATTTTTGTTAATTCAACTAAAAAAACTGAAAAAAGATAGAATTTCATTTTTTATACAGAGAACCAATCATAAAATCATTAATAATAAAAAAGATATAATAGTACTAAAACATATTTTATTATTTTACATTAAAAATAACAACAAAATTTCGTAACATTTATTACAACAATAGAATTATTATAATTAACTTTTTAATTAACTTTAATTAACTTTTTAACCGATCCATTTTGTCCTGCTTGTGTCTTGTAATGCAGTCTTTAAAATCATTAATTTCACCTTGACATTTTCTCCAGTCCCTCGTTGTATTTATGCATTCCTAGTAACAAATTCAATAGAATAATAAGAATGAAAGTTGTTTTGTGAAAGATTCTGAAAATCAACCAAAACAAATTGTTTGCACAAGATTCAATATCAGCTTATATGCTTATTCCTAGTAAACAGCAACTAATTCAATCTCCATAATCAGCATTACACTATTGAGGTATGAGTATAACTGCACACAATGTCATTATTGACAATGTTTAAAGATATTACAGTACAGGCCATCATTTTTTTAGATTTCAACAATAGAGTCAAATAACAGGTCTGAAATAATGTCTCATATACAAAACATTTTCAAAATTATGTTGATGTTGGTGTTTTTAGGCTAGGGCTTGGTTAAGATATTGCCTGCTAGAAAGCAAGTGTTGCAGCCTAATACCAGTTGCAGCCTAGGACCAATGCCAATGCATTATGCATTGGCATTGGTCCACCTATTCATTATTATTTTTAAACATCGCAGATCGTAAGAGTGCAGAAAGATAAATGTTGGCAGGGAAATCCACACTTGAACAGTTTCACATATTAGTATAATTGAACAACACAACAAAGGATATTTATAATAAAAATTTACTAATAAATGACCTCAGGATTTGAGATTTATTTCTGTTAATATTTTTTTAAAAAGCTTTTACTTGGAAAGAATAACACATGAAAATACAAGTGTAGTATATGTGACAACTTATACTTATTCAAGAAACAGTACATAAGGAGATTTTTTTGTTGTTTTCCAAGTGTTTAAAAAAGCGTATAGGAGACAACATGAATATTTATTATGTAAATTCATCGTATTCTACCTGTACTTTATAATGCAAATCAAGGCAGCCTGCCTTCTTCAACATTGATTCAACTATATCTTCCTCACCTTCAGAAATTTTTTCTCTCGGTTTTATGGTCATTTTTATATTTAATTTATACCGTCTCAAAGTAGTACATTATTTTGAAGGCAAAATGTAATCAAAAATATTTATATCATAAACCAATTATAACCAAAAAACCAAAACTTCTCTACTTTAAGGCAGTTTGACACTTTTATCAGAGACAAATAATAAGTAATAGCGAAGAAAAAAAAAAGAAAAAATATTTGTATTGCAGAGAACAATGAACAATGCTAATATCTTCTAGTTCCTACTAGTACTAGGGCCTATTACCCTTTTTTATGCCTTATACATGCAGGATTAATAAACAAACCACCGCTTCTACCAACACTACACTGCTACAGATCTGTACATATTTATAATGTCAATTTCTAAACCCGTTTCGCCCGGTAATCGAAGCGTCATCAGAAAATAGACTCCACATCATAATTTCAAAGCTTTACACAAGATATATGTTTCTCTGGAATCTATCCAATCCTCAATTGGACCTCCATCAATTGCAGAAATGCCTTGTTGAAATAAGTCTCTTTAAATGATTTTCATACGATCCTTTACCACTTTAATTACTACCTTCTAATAGAAATACCAGGTCAAACAGTGAATATTTATCAGATCAAGTGTATATTTTTCAAGTCGACATGATTATTAATTCCAGTACATGTACATGAAGGAGTTTATATAGTAATGGTTCCATGACAACTATATGTTTTGTCAATATACGAGTATGTTATCTTGTCAAAAACTTCATAAATATTAGTATCATAGATGATACACTATGATTAGTATGCATTAGATTGTTCTCTATTATTTATCATAAAAATGAGCGGCGAAACAATATACGAAGCGCCGAGGAGATACAACGTTTCTCAAATGAGAGTACATGATTATCTTTACGGTAAGCGAATTATGGTTTGGAAACTCAATATGTTTATACGTTTTAATTAACTTTTTTAATATCCAATACACAAGTTATTAGTTTTTCTTTAATATTAAGTTTTTTGACAAAGAGTGCTATTTAATAATCTGAACTCCTGAATCGTTGCAGCTAATTTATATATTCTATGCAAATTTTTGAAAACTAATTTTGATTACTCCTTAACAATAATGGTCTTGTATTTATAAACCATGTTTCTTGTTGTTGTTTATTCAAAGCATGGACTGATCCACTGCTAGACATAAGTTTATTTCCACGCACATACCCTTAAGCCGGTTGGATCTCTCGGCTCCCTTCGAAGGCGTTTCGCGGCTTTCATAAGAGCTTATTTATACGGGCCTTCCAACGTTCTGTCTACTTTTGGGAGATCGCCATCCTACCATAGGACCCCAACAAATAAAATTTCCTTGAACTATATGCGCTTGCAATCATTGCTTTAACATCGTTGCATCTTGAGCTATGTCAGGTAATCTGGCTCTATTGTCAATCTCCTCATTCGTGCGGTACATACCGAGTATCGATTGAAATATCTTTGATTCCCGATGGCAAGTGACCAACTTTCAGATCCATAATTAATCGCTGGGAACACGATTGCAAAGGATTTATGACGTATAGATCTGTCCTGATTTTAATAACACTGCCCCGTATATTTAATATATACTAATTATAAAATAAAGTCCCAAAAAGCTGTCTGTCTGTTTTCACCAGAAGATAGTGCAAAACTTCCGGATTTAGGTAAATAGTTTACATATCGGTATTATGTAAATTATGTTGAAGAGATCGGGCAGTTATTAAAAAACTTACTTGCTGGGAGCTTTAGTCGCGTGCGCTGCGTAAACTACCAGAGATACGCTAAAGTAATGTAGTAGAGAATAGTAGATCTATATAAATACTACAAAAAAGTCCGCGATAGCACGTCTCTATCTCTTACGGTTAACTCACAATAACTACTTAAATTTATAAAATTAGAATTTTAGAAAAAAATTGTGACACGCTGATTTTCACGTGGGCGTGGCACAGCTAGTTGTGTATAAAATCATCAACATTCTGCTGTCCTTATCCCACTCTAAGTGGGGTCGGCACAACATATATTAACCATGTAGGATAGGTTTTTTACGGTCGGCCTGACTTCAACTTACCTTTATCGCCTTTAATGACACCTCGGTAAGAAATGAAGGTGGTATATTTTACTCAGTCGGATATATATAATAAATTGCATGATTCGTGGAACATTGATTTAAACAAGTTCAATATTATCCATAATAATATTATAAACGTGAATGTATATGGGTGCGAAAGCATATAATATATAATTGAGAGTATGTTCACATATACATAAGTTGACGTGAACGAAGCCGTGGAAACGGCTTGTTATACTATGAACAAAGTCAAAATGATAAAATTTGTATCTTTCGTTTAGATTGTTCAGTTTTGTGTATTAAGTAAGATATCTTATATTGAAAATTATGTGCGCGTGTAAATATTTCCAGATTCAGCCTTCATAGTATCCGGTGCTCGGGATTACGCACGGACGGCATTCAAAGCAGCCATGGCTTCCGCTCAAGTGGTAATTCTACGTTAAAAACCCTTTTTAATCTTCAGAGATGAAATAAACGTTAACAATCATTCAATTTAATCCGTGGTAGAACCTGGATTTACGCGTAAATGTTATGTCAGCAGACTAAAGGTGGACTGTTATTCTGTTCTTCGTTAAGCTTTTTAAAAACTTAAGAGGATTAAAAGAGGGATCTCGAGCACAAATCCACCATTGCTATGTTCTCTCCTTACTCGTTTTAAACGATTACTAGTATTAACTAAAACGCTCGATTTCAAATAATTTTTGCACATTATCGAAAATCACTTCCATTTGTACACAGCATTTACAATTTAGTTTAAAAAGATATTGTTTACTGTTAAATTTTATCATTAGGTAATTACATTACTTATTTACCTAATGATAGTTTCAGTTTAAGTGACTTATCAACATTTAATTTCGTATCCAGGTGATTCAACCCGTTTATAAGACCATGTTCTCAGAGCTACGTCAGTTTCCAAGGATGCAAGTTGGTAAGTGTAAGAGGAAAAGGGAAGAGAGTGAGAGATAGATAATTCTGATAACTGATACCTTGTGACTCTTGTGATGTGTCAGGGGGTAAAAAACGGATGTGCACTTTTGAGTTTCTGTGTAAAAACTTATGTGCCTCATTGAGATGTACTATATTATGACTAATCACATCTTTTTGGTAAGGGAAAAGATCGTGAGTAAACCTGCATATCTATGGAGAATTGCTGAGTTGTATGTGGCCTAAAAAAACCGCATTGAAGCAGCGTGAGGGTATAAATCCGAACCCTCCACGCCGAATCCACACTCTTTATTCCGTGAAAATCGGTGTATGTATAGATATGTATTAGTGGCAGTAGTGTTACAAGATTATAAAGAAATAGAATTACCTGTCCACTTGGTAGGATCTCATTGTGTTTTTGTATACAACAGTTTATCATCCGAACTGCCGTCTACCTTCACACGTGGACCGTTCGTATGGTGCTTATTTGGATAAAGTGAGGCAAATGCGAGAGGTGCCATCTCCTGAGCTGGGCGGGAAGGATCGTTTTAGATACAGCGCAGTGTTAGTAGTAAATAAAGAATTAAATCAAACTCATTTATTATTTTCTCTATTATAGTCGTCTAGGCTTTCTGAACGATGAACAGTTGAACAATGAACATTGGGATCCTAAGTCAGTGAATCTCATTGCTAAATTCCTTACGAGGTAGTCTGTTGACCCTAAAAAGGTTGCGGGAAGCCACTGGATCTAAGCGACACAGGATCGCTTGAAGAGACTAATGTCAAGCAGTAGACGTGCATCGCTTGAAACAGAGGAAATAGAAGAAGGCGTTCTGCTAACAAAAAGAGTCGATGGGCTTCGACTCCAAAAACTGTTGACTTTGAAGCGAAAAAAGACATCGTTGTTTGAGCCCCAACAGCTAATAGTTAAAGTAACCAATCGTCGACTTCAATATTTGGGACGTAATTTAGAGATGTCCTTGAAATATCGGGTTATCTAACATAGTTTTCGTATTTTATTATTTGTTATTGTTAAAACTATCATAGATGAGACTTTTTTTATCTTACCTTGTTTTAATATATCTTAATGCGATATATATAAACTTTGCAGTCCAAAAAAATTGTTTCCACTGAAGAGTGCGACTCCAGATTTTCATCCACCGACACCACTGAGGGCACCTCGTCCGACCAGACCGAGGAATCGAGGGACGCAAAGCATATTTAGGTACTTTTTTTAAAACATAAACGTTATAACGTTGTTATATTTTAAACTTCCGTATACTCGTAAGAGTTACAATAGCGCAAGTAGAACCATACTGATATAATGCATATTTCTCACAATAGTTTATGCGATTTGTATAAGGCGAGGTTTTCAGGCCAATCAATCTTAAATTGCCCTTCTTGTTTAATAGACCACTTGAATTCGATTTATAGCATAAATTTTTACTTTATTATCATGCATAAAATATTATCATGCATAAATTAAATAAAATTTTAAATGATTTATAGAAGCAGGCGTTACTTTGCGGAATTCCATATTACAAGCAATATAACAGAACTAACTACTTTGCTATAATCCGCACGGGTTAAGTGAATGCATGCAAAGCCAATGTGTATGAAGCAGGCAAAATCTACGCACCTTATACATGCAGGACCAGCCACCACATGCACCCCAAGGCGCAATTCACCAGCAACAACGAACACAAATTTTAAACACACACAAATAATTTACCAGATAGCACTTTCCAATGGTTACACTACAGACACGGTTAAAAACATAATTAAAAGTAAACACAAGTCTCAAGTCGCTAAACTTTTGTATGCGGTACCATTTAATAAAACTAACTATAAAGCCAGTCTGACTTACTTTGGAAAATTAACAGATCGAGTGGCAAATATATTTAAATCAAAATCGGGTACTAAACTCTCTTTTAAAACTAACCAATCGCTTCGTAGTTTGTTGTGTAAAAATAAAGATACATTAGATAAGGGTAAAAAATCTGGGGTTTATAAAATAGATTGTCCTGAGTGCAACGGTACATATGTGGGTCAGACTGGCCGAAGTTTTGCGGTTCGATTCCGGGAACATATGGCTGCGTTTAGGAATAATAAACCACAAAATTCTAATTTTGCAAAACATTTGCTAGAAAGCGGTCATAAAGTGCCTAATGACCATTCATTTCATATTCTCCACACTTGTGATAAGGGACTCCGACTCAATACGTTAGAGCATCTTGAGATAATAAAAAATAACAATGGTCACTTAATTAACGAGCAAGTAAATGTATCTAATTCCGTTTTGCTGCATGTGTTCGGAGGGGAGGGTATTGGTGGGAGTTGAACTATTTAAGACTGCTTGTATGGGTAGCGCGGCGCAGTACGATTTTTGTCGTGAAGCCTATCCTCCTGATGATGCTTCGGTTTCGGGGCGAAACGATCGTCGAGATTGTGGTGGTGGGTGTGTGTGCTGCTTTTGTGTTCATTGTTGCTGGTGAATTGCGCCTTGGGGTGCATGTGGTGGCTGGTCCTGCATGTATAAGGTGCGTAGATTTTGCCTGCTTCATACACATTGGCTTTGCATGCATTCACTTAACCCGTGCGGATTATAGCAAAGTAGTTAGTTCTGTTATATTGCTTTAAATAAAATTTTGTATTCTTCTGGCGTGGATAAATTTACTAAAATTCCATTTATATACAAAATAAACTCAATTTCTTTTTCGTTGCAATGAGAAGGATACATTTTTTTATGGAGAGACTTGTTACCTTCTGTTTCGAATAAATCCTGTTTATATAAAATGAATGTATGGATTCTAACACCCACCGTGTGATGTCCGACTGAGTTGAATAAACCACATTTTGTGCCGACCCCACTTATAGTGGCATAAGGGCAGGATGATAATGATGATGTATGGATTCAAACACATTTTTTTTAGGGAGTCATCGGCACAGACACAACCTTGGCAGCCAGATGGTAAGGTAGCTGAGGATTGTAAGGAAACGCCAGAAGTAATGTTTCTGGATAAATTAGAGTGGGGTAAGTTCTGCTGTCAATGCAATGATATTTTAATTAGTTGATCATTCTAATTCACCATCACCTCGTGCCACTGAAATATGCAGTTCCTCACGATGTTTTCCTTCACCGAAAAGCGAGTGATAAAATACAAGTATCAATTAGACACAAGTTTTAACAGAAAAACTCATTGGTGCTTGCCGGGGGTTTGAACCCATGACCCCGTAAAAAGAGTATAATAATAAATTTAATTATTTCATTTTCTGGTAATAACCAGAACATTTCTGCCACCATAAACCAATTGAAATTTTATCTTTATGACGGGAAAGATTGGGAAATTGATTGGTTGTTCTCAGTAGCCATCAAAGGTGTGTAGATTCTATAGATTCAGATATACATTGAAAATACATCCTGGACCTAGACATTTGAGTTTCTAAAAGTTATAACAATTCAGCGTTCAGAATATATTCGAAGAAATAAGCTAGAAACAAACCCCACTTCCTTGTACAACAGTAATAATGAAATTATTTTGCGGTAAATAAGAATCATAAAGATTAATCGTAATTTTACCTCATAATACTTTTGTATTATGGATCTCCGCAAAGTAACGCCTAATTTTATAAATTTTTTACCCACTTCCTTCATTAAACAAATAGCCGTAGATTATTTTGTCCTTTACAGTTTCGATTTAAGAAAACCAAAATTAAATTAAATTTCGTCTGAAAACCGGGAAAGGATGTGTAAGAGTAATTTGTGGAATACAGAAAAGAGAGAGTTGGAAACAGCACTTAAGAAAGCTCAATATACTAACCTTTATCTCCCTTTATATTTGTGAATTAATACTTAATACTTTTTCTAAGACATAATCAAAATCTTTTTGAGAAGTGTAGACGTGAACGCCTTAATTTTAAGATTAATTAAGATTTAAATGCCCAAAGCACAGAATTGTTTTCTTAAATAAGAGTGTCTGTGTAATGGCTGTAAATTCACAATAATTAACCAAAAAGTATAGCAGAGATATGTGATTATACAAAATTTAAAATTACACTTCATAGATTTCTCATTAATCAAGTATTTTGTAATATTGAAGAGTATTTAAATTTTAAGCCTTAAAAATAGTTTAAACAATAAATATAACAAGTATAATAATTAAATATCTATAAATAACGATAAGTACGAAAATAAATGTAATAAAAAATATAATAATTGTATAATGTACTATTTGCATGCTTATAATAGGCAAAATGTGTCGTTCTAGATTATATTTATATAACATCATTATTTGTAACACATTAAGCAAATAAAAAAATTTGAATTTGAAAATATATTAGGTCCTTACATATGAAATTGGCGTTTTCTATGGAACATAAAGTCGTTTTTTTTTTAATGAAATATATTTAATTAATCAAAGTATGTACCATTGCTATGTATGCACTTTTGCCATCTCATAGGTAGTTCATTGATCCCCTTACTAAAAAAACCATTCGGGCGGGAATCAATAAAATCTTTGAAGGCGGTTTGGACTGCCCCATCGGAGTTGAATTTTTTTCCTTGCAAGTAGTTATCCAAATTGCGAAAAAAATGGTAATCTGTTGGAGCAAGGTCCGGAGAGTACGGTGGATGTCTAAGACATTCTAATTGAAGCTCCTCTGATTTGGTAGCCGTCTGTTGTGCAGTGTGTGGTCTAGCGTTGTCCTGAAGCAGCAGTGGCCTAGAGCGATTGACCAGCCTCGGTTGTTTAGCAGCTAGCTTTTCCATCATGGTTTGCAGTTGCTGACAATAGATATCTGCCGTAATCGTCTGGCCAGATTTAAGAAAGCTGCAGTGAATGACACCGGCACTAGTCCACCAATCACTTACAAGCAACTTTTTTTTAGTCAATTTTCGCTTAGGGCAGGATTTGGCTGGTTCGCAGGGTGCAGCCATTGCGATGAGCGCTTCCGATTATCGTAGAGGATCCACTTTTCATCACAGGTAATGATTCGATTTAAAATTCCTTCATTATTGTGCCGGTTGAGTAACGTAACGCAGCAGTCGACGCGCGTTTGTCGGTTTGCTTCACTCAATTCATGAGGTACCCACCTTTCAAGCTTTTTCACCTTCCCAATTTGCTTCAAGTGGATTAGAATAGTTTTATCACTAACACCGGAGCCTGCAGCTAACTCGGACGTGGTTTGCGATGGATCCGCTTCCACAATAGCCTTCAATTCTTCATTATCAACTTTGGTCTCCGGCCGTCCACGAGGCTTGTTCTGCAGGTCGAAATTTCCAGAACGAAAACGTCGGAACCAAAAACGCACTGTGTTTTCTTTTGCGACACCGTCAACATACACATCATTAATCCTTCGAGCCGTTTCTGCAGCACTGGTGCCACGGTGGAACTCATACTCGTAAATAACGCGATATTTCATGTTTTCCATTTTGTAAACAGAGTGACACAAAGAAAAAAACAAAAGAAGAAAAAACAAATGAATTAGGGGGTTTGAAACACAAATGCATGAGTAAATAGCTGTATGAATTTGAATTTGGAATACCTAACCATAAAGGTAATATTTGAGATCAAAGTGGCCAGTACGACAAAACGCCAATTTCATATGTAAGGACCTAATATTTCGTAACGATAATTTCGTTACGAAATATATTTTTTTAAATAAATAATAAAAATGTTCTAAATTCCATAATGTTTTATTAGGCCCGGGATGTCCATATCGTACGGGTGACCTTCCCGCCGATTTTCACACTACAGAGATTATCAATAAGTTAGTATTATCAATGTTTCAGTTTATATGTATTGTCTTGATTATGTTATACATATATATAAATGTAATTATGTATTGCTTGATTAATATAATAATTATCCTTTTGAGTTGTCGTGTATACACATCCTTTTTATTTCAGTTTGCTTACCAATTGTTTTATGTACATGAATAAATTAATCGATACTAATATTATAAATTGCGAAAGTCTGTGTTAAATCTTATACGTCAGGGATGTAACATGATGTTATATATAACATATAGGAAAAAGGATTCTTTCCACATTATACTTCATATATATCAAGTTTCATTAATATTGTCCAGAGGATTAACCGTGAAGGCGTAAGACATAGAGAAAGACAGACAGACTTACGCATTTATAATAATAGTAAGGAATTATAATGATATGAATAACTCGATTACCTACTCTCAGATTTATATCATCAAAATTTATCAGTGGAGGTAACTATCGATGAATTCAACAATCAATTTTCAATAAGATTACAACGACATACTAAATATTAAAGTAAAACTTGGATGATAGCTTTTGTTTTTCCATCAGAATGCGACATGCTCGGAAATGGGCGGAACTTGTAGAGAGAGGTCAATTCCCAAGGTGGATAAAGAAGCAGGACGCCATTATCAGCGACATAGAGACAAAGGATTGGATCTTCAGAGAAGCGGTAGCTATCCGTTAGAATTAAAAAAAAAGTTATTGACATCTAATTCACGAACGAAGGATCTGTATTGAATGGACTGGCTAATATACGAAATTAATACATAAGGGGAAGTCTGAAAGTTGCGCCCATTATAGAAAAGACGAGAAGTGACAGATTTTTTTTTTTTTAATAGTGACATTACTTACCACAGACTTTATGTCCGTGCTTTTTTTTAGTTAGTTCATTTGTATTCTTTTTTTTTATGTTATTGTACTTAAAACGAACTTACTCTAATGCATCATTAATTAAATTTTTTTTTATTAAATATTAATATTATTATTATTATTATTTTTTATTTATTTTTTATTTTTTATTTTTTTTTATTTTTTTTTATTTATTTTAATTTTATTTTTTTATTTTTTTGTTATTTTGTTTATATTAATTTAATATTTTCAATAGTTTTTCGGCCACCTCCATATTTTTGTCTTTTATTGCCATTTTGATGTTGAAGTGACAGATTAAGATGGCGGGGAGATATAATGTAAAGGAATGAAAATCATGTGACGAGTGTTAAACATGAATGTGGATGGATATGTGGCTAGAGGCAGGCCAAAAAGAAATGATTCGATTGGGTGAACTATGACATACTAATAAAAGGAGAAACCCCAGGGTTAACGAATGTTTTGTACGTCATGTTGCAGTTATATGAAATGCACTAAGATATGTTAATAATACAGGACTATGTATATGTATGTATATAATAGACAAAGTAGGAACCGACATAAGCTTGCGACACCTGCTTTGCGCCTAGCAAAAGTACTTAAATCGTTTGTGGGTTTGGGTATAGGATTCTATAATAAAATTCCGAAATTAATTTTGGCCATGCCATTACAGCAGTTTAAAAACACCGTTAAAAAGAGGCTGATACAAAAAGCCTACTAAACTGTTGAAGATTACTTGGATGATAAGGATGTGTGGATATAGCTGCACTTCTACCATGTACAAGACAGTAATAAATAAATGTAACTAGTTTTAAGATTTATATTTAAAAAGAGCAACCGCCGAGTTTCTTGCTGGTTCTTCTCGGTAGGAACAGCTTTCCGAACCAGCAGTAAAGTTGACGATTCAAAAGCACTTGTTTACAAGTTTACTTGAATAAAGAATATTTTGAATTTTGAATTTTGAATATGCGTAGCCAAGGTTCCTTTATTACTATTTATCTATTTGTCTACTTATGTACCATTACAAATGATAAGAGAAAATATAAGCTAAAAACGACATTTAGACCTACCACTTATAGTGTGATAAGAGAATGACGAACGAAGGATCTGTATCATTTTACAACAGCTCAAACTTTTTACAGGAAATAGACGAACTTCAGGATATCCGATTGAATCTTTTGAACAAACTGAAGGCCCAGCAGCAGAAGAAGGACGCCACCCGTGTTGGCACGAAGCTATCTAAGCTATGGGCTCGTAAGAAGAGCGACATGGAAAGGAAGATTGATAATATTCGGAAGACCAGGGACCGGGGTATGTTACAATTACTCAATGACTTATTTATTTTACGGTATTATCGAGATTTATTTATTTATTTTTTTAGCTGTTGCATTATAAATTGTCTCACTTCGTAGGTTAGCTGGTAGAGATCTCTGTCAAAGGGATAAGTTGACCGTTGTACTCTGTTTTTTTTATTGATAATGTTTTTCTTACGTATTTTTTTTCTTTATGGTACATAAATAAATGAATAAATGAGATTTCGCATTTTGGTTTCACTGGTAGTAATCGAAGGTAGTTTAGCTCATCTATACGTGACTAATTTGCAGTTCTCCCAAAAAACAAATATCCCTCAATGGAAATTTCTTGACTTCATCTCAACTTACCTAGAGAAAAATTAGGTTTATGTTAATATATATAGATACCGGCTATACTCACGTCTTATTTTATAGGGTTAGCCCGACTAGTTTCGAGCCCATCCTCACTTATTAATGAGCTCTCGTACGAGTCGCGCCCAGCGAGCTGCTGCACGCAGTTCCCGCCGCGATAACGTCGTGTAAAGAGCTCATGAATAAGTGCCCTGGATGGGCTCAAAACTAGACGAACTAACCTGATAAAATTAGACGTGAGCATAGCCGGTATCTATATATTAACAATGATTACTACTCACGATAGTTTTTAAAAATAGGTTTATGTTGATTATTATGCCAGAAAATAGCTTTCTCTACTATTACATTGACGATTAAAATGGTAGTTGTTTTAAAAAGCGGTTAAATTTTGTTTTGTATCTATGCACTAAAAATAAAAACTGTCAGATTAAAAATTACAGATTTAAATAAGTTAAACTATTTTGTTTTCACCAGTTGGTAAAACAACTACATAAAGAAGACGTAATAAAATACAGTATTGACACATCACAAAATTCTTATATACCAATGAAAACGCACACCCATTGTTTCTTTTGCCATATCGCTATGTTTTCTTAGCAATATTTCTATGAAATTCCTTAGAAATTCGCAAGCTGACAGCTCAACACGGACGCGGTGGTAGGATGGGTCTCGTTCAGCAAATGAGTGCGGCTCGTGGTGCCGGTTCTGCTATTGCAGCTGCCCACGATCCCACTTCAGATCTGTTCGCCCCACGAGCCAGACATGGCTACCAGGCCAGGAAGAGACACGGGGAGATTATTTACGATCCATCCTTGCTTGGTAAGAACAATAAGGTATAAGTGAAATGAAATATATTAAAGGTAGTTTGGTATATAGCTATGTCGATCCTTTATTAACATACATTTTAGAAAGCCTCTTTAAACTATGTTATTTCACTTATCAGATGTTTTGTATAAATTGCCGCGCGATCGGCCGGAGCAACGACCTTTATGCATTCTATTGCAGCAAGTCACGTCCGCCAGCTTAGTGATGTTTCGGATTACGATAAGACAGGACGCGCGCGCACCTGTACGACCTTATTGTAGAACGCACACGCGTAATTATGCGTTTGGGTGTGGTTTTTAGATAGTACCACGACTGTATTTACTTTTGATATTGATATAAGTATTTAGTAACGTTTCGGATACTATAAAGACAAGACGCGTACGCTTGTATAGGATTTTATGTATTTAGTGACACGTTTTAACCAGTGAAACGTGTGACAAGACGCGACCGTCTGCGGTTTTAGTACGTGTTGGGATTACTGTTTCCCCATATAGGGACGATTCAATAACGTGTGACCTTACGAAGGTTGTGTGCACACCGGGTGTTATTTGTGTTATTTAACCGCGTTAGTGAAGTGTATACGCCGGGAGAAATAGACAGTACGTGTCCGTGGAAGATTGCTGAGGCGAGCCAACGGGTTCGGGAATCGGCCAAGTACATACAAGCGCACACACACACGTACACATATACACGCAGTTATTCATGAGGCCGGACCGCATACAGCTGACGGCCTCATAAGGTAGGTTGAGGCGTCGAGACGGCGGGCCCAGGTCTCGGAGGGTGTTTCATCCGCCCGCACGTTTGTGCGGAACATCAGATGTTGAAAAAAACAAAATGAAGGTCGAATGGCGTGGATATAAAGCTAAGTCGGATTTAAGGATTGTGTATGTTCCAATCATATAGAATGTTTTGTGAGGAACAAATAAAAGTAGCACCTTATTACTGGACGTTCGGGACTGAAGAGAGATGTAAATTTAATCTTTAAAAATGTTATATTTTATTGGGTTCAGTGGGAGGCAACTTATTATGAATTAATATGATGTCGTGTTGGACTATAATAAATTATTAAATAATTTGAATATATTTACATTGTCGTCTGTGGCGCATTGGAAATGATGCTGATTTCCCTATATACTCTGTAAAAGCGAACGGCGCCAGTTCGAATCCAACTTTGTTTTTAGATTTCTTTTGTTTTTTTTTTTAAATTTCTTATTTCTAAGCGAGGAAGGTCACGGTAGGTCGAAGGCATTCGTGATCAGCTGTCCAAGGAGTCGGGCGTTGATCGGGACATATTTGTTTCTGTGTCATTGTCGAGATTATCGAATTAAATTAGCGACCTAGACACAGCATTTAGTGCTATTTATATTTTTATTGCAATAAATAAGTGTTATTATACACTCCACAAGGGGTAAGTTGCACAATATCTATGTAATTTAACGTCTCACATACTATTGAATGTTGATTAATGTAGGCATTTCATTGTTTTAGCCTATAGGAATGCCCTTTTTCACCTCTGTGTTAAGAATCCCGAGGTAACGATTAGCCGGGATTCGGGTTTTGGCAGAATTCCCCGTAAATAAGAATTCTCCTGGCGCCCACATAATTAAGATTAATTTAGTTCATTAGTTTTAATAGGATAAGGATAATACAAGAAATATGTTAATAAACATTGTTTCTTTAGTGAACCCGTAACAAACTAAAACTACTGGCAAAGGTGTACCGCAAGACGATAAAGTGTTCTGCACCAATGCCTTGGTGCCTAAAGCAAAGTAATGGTCGGATGCTTAAAGCAAAGGGGTTTGGGTGAATAGCGGATTTGAAAGGTCAAACAACGGAAGATGTTGTACATGTCATTATTGATCCTATCATTAATTTAATAGCTCTCGAAGATCACGACGCTCAAGCTAAGCCACCAGCCTGGTTAGAGCAATGCGGGCAGAATCTGACAAAATCGTGTTCTGGTCACCATTTGCCTCGTGACGGTACACAACTCTGCGAACGAGAGACCAAGTGGAGCGAGCAGTTTTTGGAGAACCTTCACAATGATCTGAAGAGTAAGTTGATTGGGTGGTTGATAGCTTTATATTCTAGTTCTATATTTTTGTATATTGGTAAGCACTGAAGTATAACACTTACGATCGGATCAAAAATGCCCGAGTGCTCAGGGTCATTCAGCGTTATGGTAACTTCGTAGGCAACAATGAAGCCTTGATGGTTTTATTATGATGATGCTATTGTGATCTTGTTAGTGGATAGGGCTTATGAAATATACACCATATGCTGTATATAATTAAGATTCACAACTATCCTTAATTTGAATATATATAGTGAAAAAACTTTTAGCATTTAGGCGGCATTGCGGTTTATCTGTACCAAGCACTCTTAGTTGCTTGGAACCTTTTCCTCCACTTTTAATCTCACCCACTAATAATATATAAAATATAGTCCATAGAATCTATCTCGTTTGCAAACAATGGTATCTTCCAGTTTTTCCTTTTTCATCCTCATTTTAATTATCAGAGGCACGTCTCGGAGCTGCAACAGCCTCAGCGGGTCCCCTGCGTGTGCTAAAACCACGTCGCATTGTGGTGACACCAAGACCTCCCACTCCCGAGGTCGAGTCAGTTCCTGAAGAAGACGAATCATCTCACCAAGCTGCTCTCACTTTGCAAAAGATACTAAGGGGACGAGCTGTGCAAAATTTGGTAAGTTAAACGTAGAGGAAAGCACTTATCAGATTCCATTTGCGAACTTCATCTGTCTATGGTGCCATTAGGTTTCCTGCTATCTAGTAATGGTAGTATAAACCTACCGAAGCCAGCAGTGATGGAAACCTGAGATGTAGGTCAGTGCAGCAAAGAATTTCAAATGATTTTATTTTTATCTTTATTGTTCGGCCCTGTATTTATTGCCCTCAGATATATCCAGATGTATGTAGAGTCCTGTGCTTCCAGTACTGCTATTTTAAAGGGATTGAAGCTGTTTTAAGATGTATTTTTTACTTGGAGCCTTGTAGAAATGCTATCATGTTGTTGGGGATATTGAAAATAGTTTTCTTACATCCAGCAACTTCCCATTTACGTGCTGCATTTCTATGATACTGTATTTTCAAATATTACCAACAGATGTTCGAAGGACGGACCAGGTCCGCAGAACTGACAGAGGAGTTGAAGACAACTCATGGCCTCCAGAAGGAAGATAGAGCTCGTATTGATAAGGAGGAATCCAAGGCCAGAGACTACCAGGCGGGGCGGTCTGAGGCTGAACAGAAGGTAAGGTTTTTACCGGTCCCTCATGACGAATATCTATATTTTTTTTATTAGGCTAGCTACTCATTTACCTATTCAGTTTATTTGCCAATTGAATTCTGTCAAAAGTTGAACAAAAGACTTTTTTGAAGCTGTAAATCCATCTAGGCTTAAATGTGTAGTGAGAAATAAAACTAAAACATTTAGGAAGAGGCTATAATGGCGCTTGTGGAAGAATTGTGCGGTGGGGCGGTCTCCGCTGCCCTGGACTTCCTGGAGAAGGAATTGCGAAGGTTAAAAGAGGAAAGGCGTCAGCACGCTTTCATATTGATTGCACGTAAATATAAGATTACATATTTCTACTAAATCATGAAAATGTTACGCTAAATATTCGATCAAAGATTTTAAGTTACTTTAATTGCGCTTTATAAATGTTTTATATTCCGCGATGATATATGATAACTCTTGGGAAGCTACGGAGGATCTTTTCGTCCACATGACATACGAATCAGAATGGTGGTCGCTTACTGTGGATCTCATTAAATAACTCAAAGTCACGCGGCGAGCGACGGAGCGTGCTATGCTTGGAGTATTAATCAGAAATGAGGAAATGCATAGAAGAATCAGAATAACTGACATATCTGATGAATAGCAAATTAGCGGGGCATGTAGTGCAGAGAACTGATAGGCGTCGGGGTCCTAAGGTGCTGGAATGGCGACCTTGCATCGAAAATTGCAGCGTCGGCAGACCCTTTACGAGATGGACTGACAACCTCAAAAAGGTAGTGGGGTGTGGAGATCCCTTAAAGAGACATCGACTGTGAACTGGCAAATTGTCCTATCTAATTTTTGTCAACTTTTCAGGAAGACGAAAAAACGTGATTATTAATAAATTCGGATTAATTTTTATGTAATAAAAAGTCAGTTGACTTGAAATATGTTTATTTATATACAAATTTTCTAGTAGATAATTTTCATGTTGATACGGTAAATGATGGGCAGTAGTACCTAATGCCGTTAAAAAGTGATTTGCCTTAAAATTGAGATAGGACATATTGCCGGTTCACAGTCGATATGTCCAGCAGTTAACATCTATCGGTTGAAAAGAGGAAAACGATAATATTTAAAAAAAGAAGTTAAATATTTATTGTATCGTATACGATGTTATAGAAATTTTCATACATCGCTCAACATAAGCACTAACTAATTTTAAAAGGATTAACTTGTGCATAAAGTTCGCGAGAAGATAATGCGCGAGGCAGCCGAAGCCGGCCGCAGGCAAAAGGAAGAGCATCGCAGGAGAGAACATGACGAGATGTTCAAACAGGTACCCAATAGCCTTATTAGCCTTAACCTTCTGAAAGAATTGCACTAGTAAAACCCGTACAAAAATCCGTTCGGTTCATTTTAAGACAATTACATACACACAGACAGCTTTTGGTGACTTCGTTTTATTATAAGAATAGATTGTGCTTCGGCTTTGGCATAACGACAACAAATGCCTACCTATAAAAGTAACGATGAATTATTTTGCTTTAATCCGCCTTTATTAAGAACATCTATTTAAAGCTGTAGATGCCGTATGGTATGTGGCTGAGAAGAATAGACTCCCCTCATTTCTTACCGTGGTGTCGTAAATGGCGACTAAGGTAAGTGCCGTGTGGTATCCAGTTGAGTAGAATAGACCACCCTCATTTCTTACCGAGGTGTCGTAAATGGCGACTAAGGTAACTGCCGTGTGGTATCCCATTGAGTAGAATATACCACCCGCATTTCTTACCGAGGTGTCGTAAATGGCGACTAAGATAAATGCCGTGTGGTATCCAGTTGAGTAGAATATACCACCCTCATTTCTTACCGAGGTGTCGTAAAAGGCGACTAAGGTAAGTTGACCTGCCGTGTGGTATCCGGCTGAGTAGAATAGACCACCCTCATTTCTTACCGAGGTGTCGTAAAAGGCGACTAAGGTAAGTTGACCCGCCGTGTGGTATCCGGCTGAGTAGAATAGACCACCCTCATTTCTTACCGAGGTGTCGTAAAAGGCGACTAAGGTAAGTTGACCCGCCGTGTGGCATCCGGCTGAGTAGTATAGACCACCCTCATTTCTTACCGTAAGGCGACTAATGTAAGTTGATGTCAGGCAGGCAGCCAGTCCTTAGATAACGAGACAATTTATCTAACAACATGTGTAAAACATGTTGTGCCGACCCCGCGTAGAGTTGTTTCGTTTCTGATCAGGTTTTAGGTGTAACTCAAGAAACGGTAGACGCCTATCTTCATGAGATTATTAAAGAGGGCGTAGAACTGGTAGCTGAAGAGGACGCAGTTAAGAACGCTTTGGCGGAAGCGGACAAGATTGAACAATCACTGCTAGAGCACTGCTCTATGTAAGTGTCAAAGTCCTATATAATGTGTTTTTACATATCCTTACTAATACTATAAATGTCGAAATCTGTCGGTCTGTCTGAAATTTGCGATATTAAAAGCTTATTATATATTATAAGTTCAAGTTATTGTTTCGGGACAGTAAAAAAAATCTGCACTATTAAAGGTACTTAAACGCTTAATTTGGCGCGAACAACACCGCTGGTACCACTATTTCAAGACTACATGTGACTTTTTTATATATTAAGCTAAGATATGGATAAAAACTTTTCGTTGGTGATAGCAATATTATGGTTGCTTTTATTTTCGCAATTAGAAATGAGCTTATAGAAGATGGATTTATAACAATAGTGTATGTATAATAATAATTTTATTTGAATGCTGAAAAATCTCTATATTGTTTCATCGTCACAATTATTATAATAACAGCGACGTAAAAGTTTTCAGGTCTCAGTTGAGGTCTTTGATATTTCGGGAAAATGGTTTAAAAAGATTAAAAATAATAAAACATTATGACTTTCTCTTATCTGATCATCACACTTATAGTAAGTACCAGGTAACAATTGTAAAAAAAAGTTATAAACCTATATTTACTATCTATATCTATATTTACTAATCTATAAAGCTGAAGTTTGTTTGTTTGATTGTTTGAACGCGCTAATCTCAGAAGCTTATCAGTAGTTCGGTCCATACTTTTATTATTATTATTATACTAATTTGAAAAATTCTTTGAGTGTAAGATAGTCCATTCATCGAGACAATTTAATATCACGCTCAGATGAATAGGAAAGGAGCAGCAATAAAAATTATTGCGAAAACAGCAAGATTTTAAACTTTTCTTGCGTGCGCTAAGTAAACGGTGAAAGTTATTCAAAAATCATATCTTACAAAATTTTTCTCTTCTAAAAGTTCTAAATAAAAGTCCGCGACAGCATATGTCTAGCTTTTAAGGTTAACCCACTTTAATCTTAAATTAAACTAATTAACATAAGCATTACGGTTTACTCAAATAATGCATTTAAAATATTTACGCAAATAATGCAGTCCACGCGAACGAAGTTGCGTTTTAAAGCTAGTATTACATAAATTTAATTTAAATTGAGCTGTGATAGCCCAGCGGTGAGACCGTGCGACCCTTTCGAGGGAAACACGAGTTCAAACCCGGGCAGGCACCAATGAGTTTTTCTATTAAAACTCATGTGTCTAATTGATAATTGCAATTTATCACACGCTTTTCGAAGGAAAACATCGTGAGGAAACCTGCATATCTCTAGAGAATCTAGGGATATGTGTAACCTACCAATCCGCATTGGAGCAGCGTGGTAGGTCTTAGCTTCAATCCTTCTCTCCAAAAACGGAGAGAGGAGGCCTTAGCCCAGCAGTGGGCATAGTAACAGGCTGTTACTTACTTTTACTTTAATTTAAATTATGATTTTCAGTGACCGCCGAGTTTCTTGCTAGTTCTTCTCCTTAAGAGCAACGAGCCAACGAGAATAAAGAATATTTTGAATTTGAATATAGATTATTTTTAAAGGTCTACAGCTGAACAGAACGAAGTAGTAGCTGATTTGGTGCAGCAATTTTTGCTACCTCAAGCGCATAAAGCTGCTGCCAGGCATTGCGTGTCAGCGCTTCAAGCCACCAGAATGGACGCTGCTAGGAATAGCATATTTAGATGTTTGGATGAGGCAGAAATTAGACAAGGTATTAATTATTTAAATTTCGCTTCAAACTATTATTTTTCATTAGAAAATCTTGCTTCTATGACGTCAATCTTTCTAATTAGTGTTTTTGACAAATTAGGTATGTATTGAATATAATTTTTCATTTTTGAATATTTGAAAAAGTTTATAGTTACTTAAGTTAATAATAACTTAATAATTAGCCTTTAATAAACAAGTTTAATTAAAAGGAGGCATTGCAAATTGACTTCTTATACAGTGATTTCCTCAAATATTCAAAGGATTCTCCAAACGATGTTGTTGTGGCCTTTAAGTTCGCTTCTCACTGTTAACAATTTTCCTTACAACTTTATTTATTTATTTCTTTATTGTACGTACATTATGTTAGAAAAGAGAAAAAAAACATTACAAAATAAGGTGTTCATTTAAACGGTCGTTGATTAATGTATGGTCTTATTTTGCTGTTACATACTTTCATAATTTTTTATTTAGTCTCGTTAATTGACTCTTATCCGTAAAAGACGTTTTCCGAACCTGCAGTAGAGTTCAAGATACAAAATCACTTGTTTATGAAAAGTTTACTTGAATAAATAATATTTTGAATTTGATTTATAGAAGCAGGCGTTACTTTGCGGAATTCCATATTACTAGCAATATAACAGAACTAACTACTTTGCTATAATCCGCACGGGTTAAGTGAATGCATGCAAAGCCAATGTGTATGAAGCAGGCAAAATCTACGCACCTTATACATGCAGGACCAGCCACCACATGCACCCCAAGGCGCAATTCACCAGCAACAACGCACACAAAAGCACAACACACACCCACCACCACAATCTCGACGATCGTTTCGCCCCGAAACCGAAGCATCATCAGGAAGATAGGCTCTACGACAAAAATCGTAATCGTTTTCTCGTGGAGCCTGTGGTGGCCATGCATGTGGTGGCTGGTCCTGCATGTATAAGGTGCGTAGATTTTGCCTGCTTCATACACATTGGCTTTGCTTGCATTCACTTAACCCGTGCGGATTATAGCAAAGTAGTTAGTTCTGTTATATTGCTTGTATTTTGAATTTGAATTTGAATATAGAGAAGTGTAACCGTTGTGGAGGCCCGCTAGACTATCTCTGCAAATGTGCGGCTTGCGAGATTCGCATGAAGCCCGTAGCGACCGTCTCCAGAGACGACCCTCGGTGGAAGGCCACGAGACGTAAGATATTTATCTTATATGAAGTTAGACCGACTGAATGATATAAACCAAACTAGAAGCGCCCTTAACTTTATTAACGTCAACTTTAGTGTTCAAATACTCTCAATTATGTATAATTCAACATAACAGAAGGCCTACCATGAACTCTTATTGCGACTCAACTGTTTGGACTAGCCCGTTGGTGCAGTGGGCAGAGACCCTGCCTTGTGCTCTGCGGGTCGTGGGTTCGATTCCCGCCGAGGGCCAACATATTCTATTAACAATTTGTTGGTTCTTCGAGCCTGGTGTGTATTTGTATTAACACTGCATTTGTATTTGTATTAATAAATCATTTAAGTATGTATTTAAAATTATATATGTAAATATTTACTATTTGTCCGTTACCCATGACACAGGTATTAAGTTACGTACTTTGAGGATGGACGACCGTGTGTGTGAGTTTCCCATATATATATATTTTTTTCAATATAAATATTTGTTTAGAAATATCATTTCATAATCATTTTTGATGTCACTCGATGTGCCGAAAATTGAGTTTGTGTTGAAAAATATTTTTCTATACAAATATGTCATTAGTTGTTTTAAAATCATTGATATATTGATATATTGAGTAAAAATCTCCTTAAATTAAATTTGTGAATTTTGCTAATTACATAAATACTATCTAATTTTGAATTAGGTCGTGAAGTTATTACTGTCGCGGAGAAGTTTCCTCCACAGCATGAAATCCGCCACATGCTCAACGATATCTTGGACGATGGTAAGTGTCACGATCGATCTCTTTAACAAACTGGAAAACGACACCTCGGTAAGAACTGAGGGTGGTCTATTCTATGCAGCCGAATACCACACGGCACATATAGTACTCTGCAATAAATAATGCACATTGAGGCTTAGAGAGAGAAAATCGGCTAGATTCTGCTTCATAGAGCATTGTCTATCGCACAGACTGACGAACGCGTGGGTGACAGTGACGGTGGTCTACGAAACCGACCTGGCCGACTGTTTCGTGCTACACATCGATGTGCATTATTTAATGCCGGGTACTATACCTTAGTCGCCTCTTACGACACCTCGGTAAGAAATGAGGGTGGTCTATTCTATGCAGCTGGATACCACACGGCACATACCTTAGTCGCCTCTTACGACACCTCGGTGAGAAAGGAGGGTGGTTTATTCTATTCTGCGGGATACCACACGGCGTTATTGTCTATATTGCATCATTTTTCAATATTAATCTATGTGTAATAGCGTTTCGTTATTTTTCTTTTTCTTCCTTTCTATTTTCATTATCCATATTTCACTTCTTGTCCTTTTCCTTCTGATACTTATGTAGCCTGGAAAATATCCCTTTTAGGGATAAATCCGCCTTTGTCCAAGTCCTATTTTGTTTCTCTTTTATAAAATTATGTATGTACAATAAAGGAATAAATAAATAAATAAACAAACTATTGGCTGTTGTCATTGGTAAGGCTGTTATTATACTTTTACATGTTTTAATATGAATGAACAAACGTATTATATAATTGTCATTAACTATTAAACCATTCTTTGTTAACAGCCGTTGCAATAGCTCGTTATATTCACGAAGAAGGAAAGACCATTACTTCCTATCTTGGTCGAACCTTGCGGGAGCGAACTGAGATCACGCTTGACGCTATGGAAACTGTTGATGAGAGTAAATTTATTGATGTATTTTTAGTGTGTTTTAGATTTTTACAGTGGCAATTCTACAATGTAGTGGAACTACATTGCTAGGGATGTACCTACATTGCTAGGGATGTGAGTTGGAGTTGTAAAAATCGATTATTAAATATCGATATTTCTCAAAATAAATCAATTTGTAAAAAAGAGATTATCTCGTATAGAAAAAATCGATTATTAATAATCATTTTTTTCTAATTATTTGAAAAGGTGCCTTTTATATTAAAAATAAATTAGGAAGAAAATTAACACATGCGCTGTTTGCGTAATTTCATAAATAAATATATGGGACACTTACACACACGATCGTCCATCTCCAAAGTACCTTAATACTTGTGTTATGGGTGACGAACGACTGGTAAATATACTACATATATAATTTAAAATACATACGTAAATACAAATATACACCAAGACTCGAAGAACCAACAAATTTTATATAGAAAATGTTGGCCCTCGGCGGGAGTCGAACCCACGACCCGTGGAGCTGAAGGCAGAGTCGCTTCCCACTGCGCCAACGGGCTTGTCAAATTTGGTTACAAAATGTTAATATGGGGTAAAATATAGTATCGGGTATAAGAACGAATAGTCGACTCTACATTATGCCTTATTTTTATTTATTTAATTGCGTATTATAGCAAAAAGAGCTGTGATAGCCTAGCGGTGAGACCGTGCGACTCTTTCGAGGGGAACACGAGTTCAAACACGGGCAGGCACCAATGAGTTTTTCTATTAAAACTCATGTGTCTAATTGGTAATTGCAATTTATCACACGCTTTACGGTGAAGGAAAACATCGTGAGGAAACCTGCATATCTCTAGAGAATTCTGGAGATATGTGTAACCTACCAATCCGCATTGGAGCAGCGTGGTAGGTCTTAGCTCCAACCCTTCTTTCCAGAAACGGAGAGAGGAGGCCTTAGCCCAGCAGGGGGCATAGTAACAGGCTGTTACTTTACTTTACTTTTTTTATAGCAAAATAATTTTCTTATTACTTTTGTATTATAAATCTCCGCAAAGTAACGCCTAATTCTATAAATTAAAATTAAATATCATTGAACATTGCCATAGCAGATATTATGGTATTTCTATAGTGATAGCGATTGCGGTTGGTGATCTACCGCCACGGGTCAAGAGACCTGACTACCACTACTTTATGCGTCGCGTACACGAGGACGCACTGGCAAGGACAGTACCATTTGACACTCGTACTGGATGTGAGTTTGAGTATTCAATGAGTTTACATATGATAAGTTAATCTTAGAATTTGATTTGCAGTAATTTTGGTACATAAGATTGTAAATAATTTAATTAATACACATCTCTCTCTCTTTCCTCTCTTCCCGATAGCATTTCAAAAGATACAACCTCTGTAAACTCGTTAAAAATGAAACTGAAAACACACTATTTTTCTCTTATAAATTAATAAAATTTTTATTTATGTATTAGTTTATGTAATATTGTTATGTTGCTTATATGTGTAGTATATATAATGTCTATAATGCTTAACATTACTTGTTCCTATACCACAATTCATTACCTTTCCCAATACTCTTAGGGCTGCTGGAAGAGATCGCTAAGCGATAAGCTTTCCACTGTATACAATGTTATTCAATTTATTTTGTATGTAGTAACTGTTGGTACATAAATAAATAAATAAATTAAAAAAAACATCTTCATATTAATTCGTCGTATTTTTTTATACATTACTAGGTGACAAACTTTGTTGTGCCATATAATTTTTTTCTACGGAATTTGTAGTGTTTATGTACATTAGAAATTCCGTAGAAAAAAATTATATTATTAAAGAGCCGTTTCGGAGGATTATGGTAAATAACATTGTGACACGAGAATTTTATAATACTAGAGGTGGCGATATATGTGAGTGTGTCACAACGAATACTGAGAGACAAGATGACACTCGTATACTCGTATCTTTATATTATCACACATAAAAAAGAGACATAGATAGGTTTTATTTGCTTTCTCTTTATTGTCGATGGACTTGTTTTAACATACAAACAAGCTAGCAAACAAGCAAACTCTAAAGCTTTATATATTAGTATAGATTACAGTAAATATCAAAAGAAAGTTCAAACTGAAGACCATACTATTACTATATTTCCAGGTCCCGGAGAAATGCCTTCAGATATAAGAAGGAAGGCTGAAGAGGCCGCCATATTAGCAGATCCAACTTGCCGATGCAAAGAGGATCCATTGAGGAGCAAAGTTAAGTTTGGACTAGGTGAGTATAAAATAAAGACACCTTATTATCAATCAAATATACTGACTGACTAAGTGTAACGTGTGAAAATATTGTGGCCATGGCTGCATCTATTTGGCAAGGCGACATACGCGCCATCACCATACCACATAAAATAAAATAAAATGAATATATGGGACACTTACACAAACGGTCCTTGATATCATCCTTGAACTCATGTCTGTCCCGTTAGCGCAGTGGGATTGCCCTGTCTTCAGGTCGCGGGTACGATTCCCGCCAACGGCCAAATAATTGACTGGCCCGTTGGCGCTGTGGGTAGTGACCCTGCCTTCAGCTCCGCGGGTCGCGGGTTCGATTCCCGCCGAGGACCAACATTTTCTATAAACAAATTGTTGGTTCTTCGAGCCTGGGTGTGTATTTATATTTAAGTATGTATTTAAACTTATATATGTAGTATATACTACCAGTTGTCCGTCACCCATAACACAAGTATTAAGTTACTTACTTTGGGGACGGACGACCGTGTGTGTAAATGTCCCATATTTAAAAAAAAATTATATACAAACCATATTTTCTATAAACAATTGGTTGGTTTTTCGAGTCTATGTGGATTTTGTATTTAAATATTGTATTTATAAATAAATATGTATATACTTACCACTTGTCTGTCACCCATAACTAGGGATGTCAAATTATCGATTTTTATATCAATCGATCATTAAAACGCTATAAATCGTTTTTTTTAATTGTCACCCTCTTTTTTTATTGCCCTCTCTTTTCTTGTCTTTTAAGATAAGATATCGTTGTTGGATGAAACCAATGTAGCTAAACAACACATTTTAATCGAATTTCATAAACAGCGCATCTGTGTATTTGTTATTCGTAGTTGTCCACTTCAATTAGTCTTTATTCTAATTAATTATTCAAATAAAAAAACAAATTTTTTTCGTTACGAGTTTAGATTTTTTATAAATCAATTAATTTAGAAGGTCGGAAATCGATTATTTATCGATCTTTTACACTCCAAGTTATATTCCTACCCATAACATAAGTATTGAGTTACTTACTTTGGGGATGGACGACCGTTATCATAGACATACGAGAGGTCACAAACAGCTTGCGATACCTGTGTCGCGACTCAGCAGAGTTAGCAACTCATTTGTTGGTCTCGCTATTCGCTTCTATAATAAAATTCCTCAATCCATTCTCACCAGTGTACAGAAAGATTCCAATCAAGTGTCAAAATATGCTTATACGTAAAGCATATTACAAAATTGAAGATTATTTGGTTGATGAGAAAGCCTGGATTTGAAAATCCTTTCAGCTTCATACAAGACAGCGGTTTAATAATGTTTAATTATAAATATTTAAAAGATTGACCGCCGAGTTTCTTGCTGGTTCTTCTCGGTAAGAGCAACATTCCGAACCAGTTGTAGCTTCATTAATCATATTGATGCTTGACGATTCAAAAGTGCCTGAAATGGTTTATTTGAATAAAGATTATTTTGATTTGATTTGATTGATTTGTGTGTGAGTTTCCCATCTATTTATATTATTTATTTTTAACTATAGATACCATGGATGCTGCAGAGAAGTCGAGGCTCTTGCCGTCCGAACTCCGTGTCCTGGAGGAGTTCAGACGGTGCAAGTGCGACACCGACCCATCGCCGAGCCCTGAAGCTCTTTGTGAGTAGTCATTTAAACCAGTGGTTTCCCTTATACACTTGATTTTTAAAATAATTCATAGAAAAGAACACGCCATGAATATTTGATGTTACAATAGACGCAGATATAAGACATAGAGTAGAATAGGTGGTCTATTGTGCCTACCTATAAAAGTAACGATGAATTATTTTGCTTTAATCCGCCTTTATAAAGAATATCTATTTAAAGCTGTAGATGCCGTATGGTATCTGGCTGAGAAGAATAGACCACCCTCATTTCTTACCGAGGTGTCGTAAAAGACGACTAAGGCAAGTTGACCCGCCGTGTGGTATCCGGCTGAGTAGAATAGACCAAATCCTTTCTTACCGAGGGGTCGTAAAATACGACTAAGGTAAGTTGACGTCAGGTAGGTGGCCTGTCGTGAAATACGTAGGCAAATCATGTGAAAACGTGTTTTTAACATGTTGTGCCGACCCCATTTAGAGTAGGATAAGGGCAGGAGAATGATGATGCTCATGCTCTGGCTAGCGCTTACAGCGGACGAAAGATAAGCATAATCCCCGGAAGGAACCGTTTTGATTGAACTTGTTCTATTTAAACAATTGTATTTACGTTGATACGCGGTCAAATTTGATGTTAAAGTGACGCTATAAATCTTCAGGGAGTCCACTATCTGATGATTACAAGTCAACCGAAGCAACAACTGCTGAAGCGATCAACGAAGAGGAAGAATACCAACAATAAACAAATTGTAAATGTAGAGCTTTCATACAGTACAATTATAACTATGGTGTCTCAGTTATTGATTAGAATGCGTAATAGTTAACGAAGTTTTGTAAATTTAAAACCACGGAAGCTACTGGACAAGTCTTTTTAAACAAATTATGTGATAGCCGAACACTGTACACCTCTCTCCAAGGGGACACGGGTTCAAACACCGAGTAGGCACCATTGTCTTATGTGGCTATATTGTTATTTGCAATTTGTCACATGTTGTTCAGTGAAGGAAATTGTTGTGACGAAACCTGCATATCTATACAGAAATCTCGGATATGTATAATCTACCAATCCGCATTAGAGCAACGTGGTGGGTCGCAGTTCCAACAGTTATTACCTATAGGGACAAAGCATGCTCATGCCTAACAGTGGGGAAGTAACAGGTTGTTCCTTTATATGCTCCACGATGAACATAAACAAAGTGAAGAAAACGTGATGGGAAAACTAAAATCTTTTTCCACTTACGAATCACGAAAAAGGATTTAAGCTATTAAAATTTGAATCCAAAAAGGTTGGAGTCTAGTCGAAAAATAGAACAAAGTTTTTTAAATTTTTATTGTACAATTTATGTTATTAGTCATTTTACCCATAAAATAAAAAAGGATTATTTTGTTTGTTTACATACATTATTTTCCAACCTTCATCTGCGTCAACTTTATTATCCAACGCTCAGAACAGCAATATAAATGTACTTATGATCTCTCGTCGTTTTTTTTAAATTAATTTATAAGAATCCATACAATTTTTATCAGTGTTTATCTTGAGCATAATGTACAACTTAATTCTTTTATTCTAAAAAAATATTCATGAATAAATAAAGGTTGTAAACATTAATCCGTTTTATTTATTTATACAAGAATAAAGTCATGTTCTTATCCGTGCACCACACGTACCCTGGGCGTATATTAAAAAAATATATATAATTTATCATAAAATTTACTAGAATAATTTTAAAAAATATGCAAATATAAAAAAAATGCGGCATTCATTTTAAATGAAGAAATTTGAATCTGATAACTTAACAGCATAAGTGCATACATAATTTTACAATTAAGTATTTTAATCTTCTATAGAATTATAATGGACAAAATATCAGAAGCTAGGCTCAGATGGTACGGACATGTAATACGAGCACCCAACGATTTTGTTGTGAAAACGTGCCTTTCCATAGGTAATCAAAAGAAAGGTAGGGGAAGACCTAACACTACCTGGATGACGAATGTCCACGGAGTCATGAAATGGATCGGACACAACAAAGAGGATATAAATGACAGGGTTGTATGGCGTCGCATGATAAGGAAAGCCGACCCCGCGTAACAGGCCAAGGCGAGGACAAAGAAGAAGAAGAAGAATCTTCTATAGAATTAGTCAATAAACCGCTCTATGGAAACATTATGTTAAACTCCATCTCATAACAAATCAGGTTCTACCAAATCGAATAAAAGTGAATCTTTATTCAAATAAGCTTTTGAAATCACTTTTGACTCGTTAAGGAACACATATTTGAAGAGACTAAATATTCTTAACTTCGCAATGTTGCTCTCACTAAGAAGAATTAGCAAGAAACTCGACGGTCTATCATTTAAACGTTTCAATACCCATAAGCTGCAGTTTTGTATGAAGCTGGAAGAATTTTTTAATTTAAGCATTTCTATAATTAAATGCTAATAAATTTAAGTGCAGTAATCAATTGAGCAAACTCGTTCAGATTAAAACGACTTTATTGTATGTTATGCTAATATACATACGTCTGATCTTATTATTATTAAATATTATACAATCAAAATTAACAGAAAAACATGAGTTATTAACATATTTTCTTAACACAATTTGTTGGTTCTTTGGGTCTGGGTATAAAGCTATTTATTTAAAACGATATATTTATATATTTATTTTAAGCATGGTACACATTTGACAGAGCATATAGTGATAAAATAGTTATATAGTGATAAAATAACCTATCGTAGTACTAATAACACAACAATAGTTTGTTTTAATCGTCGTTTTTATGTATTCCTCTAAGTTTTATATCAGAGGCTGCTTAAAATATTTCAATATGATCATATTTTAAATAAAATTTTATAATCCAACATATTTGGTAATTTCGGTGGACAAAAAACCTTAAACCTATATCTAAGAATCGTAACTACTTCGTGAGATTACCTTACAAAGATAATAGCTAGATAACAATTACAACTTAATAAAGTTATATGTAATAGATATGTAAAATTTGATATATTACCGACATGTTTGCTATGATGTGAATTCTTCAAAAAGCCAATCATTGAATTGAATTTTAACACATTATAAATCAGAATATCGTTAAGCCATGCAGTATTATTTAACATGAAATAGAAATGTCGATTATTATAAATTTACATTATTATATTATATGATATATTTATATCATGATTTTTACAATTTTATTATATTTTATTTACATGCCGTTGGTTCTGCATATACGAGAATGTCTGGAATAGGTTTGGGAATATTTTGAACGCAATAGCGACTTTTGCATTGAGAAAGATAAAGTCATTATTAAACATTTATGTGCAGGTATACCTATTTAATTTTAATTTTTAATAATTATTAATTGTCCTATAAAATATTGGTTTATTCTATTTCTATATTTATATAATGGTGTTATTTGAACTTCGATTATTGTTTCGGCCTAATACGATCCCGTGTGATAAAGGTATATTAGTGTCATAATCCCAGACGGTTTTTCTTGATCAATAATAATACTATGCAATAAACATATCGTAGAGAATATGCTTTTAGTCCTAAGGGCCTTACAAACGAACGAAGCGAACGCCGATTATATTCGAACAATTTACTCCATGCTAAAAATACACTTTTAAAGGTAGACCACATTCTAAGAGCGACATCTTGTTGATGGTAAGACTGTGTATAATTGTGTCGTTGGTATCAGTAGAAGTGAAAAGCCACAACGAACTAACGAACAAGATACCTAAGAGATAAAATATAACGACTAAAATTATGTAACAATAACAAACACTGAAATTAAAGTAAAAAAAACTTAAAATTACAATGTTTCCTCCTGTCTTAGTATAAATGCATTTTCTACAACCTCTTCACTGCTATTAGAAAATACAACGCGAGTTTTCAAATAGTATCTTCAGACCAAACTTAGTAAAAGTATTTAACACATTCATTCAATCAATGTGATCTGCAGTCAGTTTTTCGTTTTATTATTTGACATTTTATTACTGCCTTTGGTATCCGGCTGAGTAGAATAGACCACCCTCTTTCTTACCGAGATGTCGTAAAAGGCGACTAAGGTAAGTTGACCTTAGGAAGGCGGCCGGTCGTAAAATACGTAGCCGAATCATGTGTCTTGTTTATAGCATGTTGTACCTACCCTACTTAGAGTAGGATAAGGGCAGAAGGATGATGATGATTTGACATTTTATTGAATTCAAGTAGGGCTAAAATTTATCTTAAATATAACCGTAATTAAAGATAAAATTTATTTAATAATAATAACAAAAAATTATATTATGTAGTCTTAGATGGCTTTTGGATCGCCGTTCGTCTCAACAAGTGCTCGAGCTGTATCTTTTCAGATATTTATATATTAATAAAAACCTATGATAATGTATATTGTAATATATATAACGAGTAATGTCTATTGGTAGTAAAAATATAGGACCAAAGATGTATATATATTCATATAACATGTATATTTATTTATATTAATCGTTATCTATGTCATTTACGATATGGTATCAAATATATTATAAAAAAAATATTATTACTTATAAATAACTACGAGTAGGTTGATAGGAATTAAGTAAGATGGATATGTAGATTATAGATATTGGGGTGAAACTCTTTAAGAAACACTTTTCAGATCGCCGCGGTATCTATCTCTTGGTAGGTAGAAAAAAGAAATGAGTTTATGAATGAGTCTACAATATTACAAGAAAACAAAGTATAATTACGCTGCTATTTCCAAAGTAAAAAGCTCAGTAAAAAACGAGCGGGCATAATTTCAGGTTATCTCGCTCACACCTTCAATAAATACGGTTATAATAAGCGAGACGGAACGATCACTCTCCAAAGTCATTTCAACAAACAGTTTCAATATGAAAATAAAGCTGATATTTCTTTGACATATATATGTTGTTTTATAAACCAGTTTCTTTAGTTTCGCAGTTCTTCATCGGACCGAACCGGTTAGTGCCATAGGTCATTCAAATCGAAGAAAAAATAATTATTATTGTTTTGGTCGCTGTTAATAAATTCGCGCAATTTTTAAGCTCTTTTTTTAGTGTGTTCAGAATATATATAACGTAGTTCTAAAGCGTTTTTAAATAACTGTTTTTTGTAACCGTTTCTTTTCGTCTAATAACTGTTTCGTTTCGTTTTTCACAAAAGTAGTTTTTGCCCAGTTCTACATCGCTGAGATGGGTCGTAAAACAGTTTCCTCTCATTACTCGAATAAAACCGAACCAGACATCCTCAGGTCACCTTATAGGTGACATTGGCCCGCAGGCTCGAACGCCGTCCAGGCCACAATCCTGCGAGGACCAGCCCGGGCAAGGAAGTTCGCCACAAGGCCCGTACCCTGCCACTCCTAGGGGTAGCGAGAAAACCCTGCTGCTCGAATAAAATGAAGGAGTGTATCATCTATGTCCTATATATTGTATTATATATGATTGTAGACGTAAATCAAGTTTTTATTTAGAGCTTTCTTCTAAGAATAACGCAACAAAAAAGAATTAGTGCATTTGTTGCATCTGTTTACGCGTGATGCGACCATCAAGGGATATAGAGATTCGTGTTTTTATGTACTTACCATAGATATTTGATATTTATATTAGTGCAATATTTTAATACGATTTTTTATTATATATTTCATAAAGTATTTTTACTCGTTTATGTGAAGTTAAAAATTATTATTTTACACTAAATTCTACGTAGCTTGAAAAATTATAAAAGTTTATAGAATTATTATACTAGAAAAGGGGAGACTGCATAAAATGTGCCCTTTAAAAAAAAGAAAGCATATGAGAGAACCTATTTGTCTGTGAACCTATTTTTTTATTATTAGACAAAGATAACTATGAGTCTCTTATCTACCCTCTGTTATTATTTGTTGAACACACGCACTCAAAGGTCTCCTCCCAGCTCTATGTATAATAAATCTATGCAAAAGTTACAAAGGAAATTTAATTGTATCTCGGAATTATTTGTCTTTGTTAGCTCCGCAACAACGTGAGGGTTAAAAGCACGTTAAAGGACGGAAGAAAATTGAGGGATAAAAAGGAGATGAGGGATAAATTAGAGGGTGTAGCCCGTTGTGAAGTATTGCAGGCGTCGGCATCGTTGCAGCTCTGAAGGCAGCCATGGACGTATCTAAATAAAAGATTTTACTTGTTCAACTTTATCTATACAGTAAAGTGCAGTGACTCTATTTATGTATGGATCAGAATTTTGGGCATTGAAATAAACGGATGTAAGAAGGGCATGCAAATGAAATGGGAATGATAAGGTCGAGTGTGATAGGGCTGTATAAAAAGTGTAATGGATGTCTGAAAGGTGCACCCATTGTAGAAAAATCGAAAACTGTAAGGTTAAGATGGTTTAAACATATAATGAGTGCTGATATTCATGTGACCAAACGATTGTCAAATATACATGATGGATGTGTGACTAGAGAGAATCCGGAAAGATGTTGGGATTTTGTAAAGTATGACATACATAACAAAGGAGTAGTGCTAGAGATGACGAATGATAGGAGAGAATGGGTGCGGAAAACATGTTGTATCGACCTTGAAGTGGGATACGGGCAGGAGAATGATGAATGATGATGACAATAAAGTGCTATCACGTTTTTATCTTGTTATTAAAAAAAACGAGTTAACCAGATGGCATTGTTTCAAAACCTCATCAGTGAGGAAGACGTCTATTGGTATATACTTATTAAGGGTACGGGTGACTTCGTTGGCATCGACGTCAATGTTAAATTACGCTCATGTACTAGAATTTTTCCTATTCTCCAAAGAAAAATGAGATTTTTTTTATTTTATTTACATGTTAGGCCGTTGATCGTCCAAAATTTCATCAATATTGCTTCAGTGAATATAGCCGTGTGGTATCCGGCAGAATAGAATAGACCACCCTCCTTTCTTACCGAGGTGTCGTAAGAGGCGAGTAAGGTAAGAGCCGTGTGGTATCCGGCTGCATAGAATAGACCACCCTCATTTCTTACCGAGGTGTCTTAAAAGGCGACTAAGGTAAGTTTACGTCAGGCAGGCGGCCGGTCGTAAAATACGTAGCCAAATCATGTGACAACATGTTTGTAACATGCTGTGCCGACCCCACTTAGAGTGGGATAAGGGCAGGAGAATGATGATTGCTTCAGTGAATAAGCAGTAAGAGCGCAACAGACAGACTTTTGCATTTATTAAAAGCTTTTATTCAAAAGTAATAATAAAATTATTTTGCTATAATCCGCGATACAGTAAATAGAAAATATATATAGTGTTAAATGTATAGTGGACTATCCGTATTTTATACCCGATACGTGCAGGAATCGTAAAACACATGCACAAAACTCCACCACTTCCACCACAATACTCAAGCACTACACACGTTCACTATCACAAACTCAACAATCGTTTTGCCAAAATCGCAAAGCAAAAGCTTTGCGATTTTTTCGTGGAATCTATCTCATGATGATGCTTCGGTTGCGGAGCGAAACGATGCAGACGGGGAACTCCTCAACTCAGTAGAGACATGAATTTTTTAAAAAGCTTTTCAATTTGACTTGTAATACTGTTTGGATGTTTGTTTCACCTGTCATCATAATAAAATCGTCCACAGTGTGACATTCGGATAATCTCGGTGTCAGTGGTAGCTGTTCCCGAATCGAGACCACACCCTCGTACCGTGATCGTCTCCCCGTTGTCATCTGAAATGAGAAAACTTTTATTGTGAAACTAACTGTAAAACAAATGACTAATCTAGAAGCAGATTTCTTTTAAAGAAGATTAGATGCAATTATGGATTTACTTCACTCATTAACAGTTTTTATATCTTGCTAGCTGACCGGGCAAACGTTGTTTAGCTACATAAGTTTATACGCAATTTCATCATTCTCCACCCTTATCCCACTCTAAGTGGGGTCGGCAAAACATGTCACAAACATGTTGACACATAATTTGGCTACGTATTTTACGACCTGCCGCCTGCCTGACGTCAACTTACCTTAGTCGTCTTTTACGTCACCTCGGTAATAAATGAGGGTGGTCTATTCTACTAACCGGATACCACACGGCATTTACCTTAGTCGCCTCTTACGACACCTCGGTATGAAAGGAGGGTGGGTGGTCTATTCTATTCTGCCGGATACCACACGGTGTGTATTTGATACAAAACATTATTATAAATGTTTGGTTGTGTCCACGTTCATTATAACACAAGAAAAATCGATTAATACTCTCTTGCTAGTTACTAAGGTACTTACCAAACACGCCAGCGATTTTGATACAAGATGTAGCCGGGAACAAACCATCTCTACCCTTCCTGCCGCCCATGCACGGTGACTCCAGTAAGTTTAATGAGTGGTTATTGTGGAAGGGGTCATCGCAAGGAGGGAATCGGCCATTCATGGAGACGCACTTAAAACAGTCTATGGTGTGAACTGAAATAATTCAAAGAAATAATCAAATTTAAAAAAGTTAAGAATGTTGACATTGTCATAGTAATGTGCTTGTATAGTGTGTAGGTGGAGATGGTATTTTGTGATACGTTCTGTATCTTACATTATATATGTAGCCATGAGAACGGAATTTGCTTCTCTCAGATTTTCTCAATAATAATAATGAAAAATATATAGGACACTTACACACACGGTCGTCCATCCCGAAAGTAAGTAACTTAATACTTGTGTTATGGGTGACGGACAACTGGTAGATATACTACATATATAGTTTTAAATATATACTTAAATACAAATACAAACCCAGGCTCGAAGAACCAACAAATTATTTATACAAAATGTTGGCCCTCTGCGGGAATCGAACCCGCGACCTACTGCGCCAACGGGCCAGTTCAGTTAATAAATAGAATTATAGCAAAATAACTATATCATTCCTTTTGTACTTTGAAATTCAGCAAAGTAACGCCTACTTTTATAAATTAAATAATTAAATTTTATTTATAAACATGTTTTGGTTATTGCTTAATTTTACTGACTGTTAGTCAAAAGATCGTATTCAATATCCTTACTCTTACCTAATAAAAATACGGCTTTAGTTTAGGTTTAGTTTCAAATAACTACCGTCAAAAACAGCTGAGTACTTGACTTGTTTTAAATGACTTGACATGTAAGAAGCGATATCTTTAATTCCAAACCCCAAGAAAAAAACGGGCGTAAAATTCACGGGCTTGTTTGGGATAATTGATTCATCAAATTTGTTTTAGTGGCTATTATTTCGAATTACATATAGCATAGATATGTATAGATGGTACAGATGGCATTTAATATAAATATATGGGAGAATTACACACACATGTCCTCCGTCTCCAAAGTAAGTAACTTAATACATGCGTTATGGGTGACAAGACCTTGGAAAATACGTACATATATAATTTTAAATACATAAATACACCCAGACTCGTAGAACCAACTAATTAGTAGATTTTTTCATCCGCTGTGAACTGACTCTTCAGTCAGTTCGTGACCACGGCGGATGAAACTCTGCCGAAACGTCGAACCTTACACAAAGGTAACTCGATTTGGTCGCAATGTGACCCGTATTTTTACATATTAATAACCAAGTAATTGTATTTAGAAAATGTTGACCCGCGGTGGGAATCGAACCCGCGACCTGCGCAGCTGTAGGCAGGGTCACTAGGTCCAGGTCCTGGCGAGTTCACATATATAATAGCTTACAATGTGTTAGCTTTTATGTATATCGAACATGTACAGAACCAGAATGTTCTAGACCAGTGTATAGAAAGATTCCAATTAAGTGTAAAAAATATGCTTATACATAAAGCATATTACAAAATTTAAGATTATTTGGATGATAAGAAAGCCTGGATTTGAAAATCCTTTCAGCAACAAGACAGCGGTTTAATAATGTATAATTGATAACATTTAAAAGATTGACCGCCGAGTTTCTTGCTGGTTCTTCTCGGTAAGAGCAACATTCCGAATCAGTTGTAGCTTCATTAATCATATTGAAACTTGACGATGCCTGAAATGGTTTATATGAATAAAGATTATTTTGATTTGATTTGATATGATGTTTTATAATTGTAACATTGCAACTAAGATTGATATGTGATCTATAATTAATTTAAAACTACATGCGATAATAAATGCGATATAAGCGATTTATCATGTCATGCTGTTAAAGGTCCATATAAATAAATAGTTTGAATAGATATCTTTGTGAATATTTCATGATTTTAATAAAATGACATCATAGATGATATACCACGGTTAAATAGCGTAATAAATACAAAAAGTCTTACCGACGGTTATACATGCTATTAGAATGGCAGCCCTGACGAACAGATTGTTGGTCTTCATTGTCGCACTCATTGCATAAACTGAAAAAATATATAAACTACTCAAAACAAAATAGGGCCCACCTCGCCTCGATCAACAAATTTGTTCACAATTTTTTTTTGCACGGCTATTGTAATATGACTCAAGCACTTAAACGTATAGTTGATATGTTTAGGAGTCTGTGCCACCATTTCTAACAATAACTTGAACATTATTTTCAAGTCAGTAGTCAAGTAAAGTGTAGGGCTAAAAAAATGCATATTTTTTTCGCTCGCGCTCTCAGTCGTATTCTTAACGTTACTGTTGAAGTTTATTTAGTAAACCATTTCCTTTGATTACGGCGCTAGTTCTAATCATTATGCCTGGTCCTCGTCGTCATATGGACACTGCAGCTAGAGCAGTCACTACGCTTCAGGAAGGGCACTCTCAGAGATCTGTTGCAACAAGCGTCAGTGTGTATTAACGAGTTATCCGAAACCTGTAGGAACGCTATTAAGAGACCTGAAGTATTGCTAGAAGACCTGGATCAGGGAGAGCGAGAGCCAAGATGGAGCAGGACGACAGAAATATCAGATTAACTGCCCGTCGGGAGCGTGCAATCACCGCCCGAGCCATACAAAATCAATTACGGCAGTCTAATGGAAGACAAGTGAGCGATCAAACTATTCGAAATCGACTCCACGAAGATGGCCAACGTTCCAGAGGGTGTTTTGGTAGGCTCAAACTGACAAGACCTTATATTGCAGCGCGCTTAAGGTTCGCACATGAACATTTGTATCGGACAATGGATAACTGGAGATCTTTACTCTTAACGGACGAAAGTAAAATCAAGTTTTGTAGTCCCTATGGACGAGTATGTGTATGGAGAAGGGATGAAGAACGTTTTTCAGAACCATGCATCCATAAAATTGGCCGCTTTGAGGGTGCAAGTGTCATGATTTGAGGTGGAATAAGCTTACTAGGTAAAACAGAGCTGGTAATTCTGGATGGAGGTACTGTAACGGCCTCTAGTTACGTCGAACAGATAGTCCGCCCTCATATTGTTTCATTTTCACAAAGAATTGACGCTTACTTTGTTTTAATGCAAGACAACACTCGTGCTCACATGGCGCGTACTACACAGAATGCACTTTCTGATGCCAATATTTCAATTTTGCCATGGCCAGCCAGCCGTCCATGGCCAAGCCAGAGTTCCGACCTCAATCCCATCGAACATTTATGAGATCAATTGAAAGGAAGCCTCAAAAAAAACTACAGGAGCGTCATATTCAAGAACAGCTAATAAACGCACTAAAATTGTGTTGGTAGCAAATACTGGAACAAAACATAGTGCATCCTATCGAAAATATTCCAAATAGACTTAAGGAGTGCGTACAGAGTAGAGGAGGAACCCCATGCTTCTAAAATAAGGATTTCTCAACATATGGTCCCAATAGAACGATAAAATGTAAACTTCATTAATCTCATGATTTTACCGAAATATCGTAAAAAACTGTTCTTTGTGTTAAAGTTAAAAAAAATAAAGAAATTATGCTATTGGATAAGTTCATATAATTTAGGAATCCCTACTTTAACCATATCTAATCAGGAAAACTGAATAATTGTATGTATTTTAAAATTAATGCAAAAAAACGTGGTGGGCCCTATTTTGTTTTGAGTAGTTTATTAATTCAATATAACCTGTACTTAATAGCCGCCGTGTGTTATCCGGCTGAGTAGAATAGACCACCCTCATTTCTTACCGAGGTGTTGTAAAAGGCAACTAAGGTAAGTTGACGCCAGGCAGGCGGCCGGTCGTAAAATACGTAGCCAATTCATGTGACAACATGTTTGTAACATGTTGTGCCGACCCCACTTAGAGTAGGATAAGGGCAGGAGAATGATGATGTTTTGTATCGAATTCCAGACACGGTATGTGTTTTCTAAATATCTTATTGATATCCAACGGAACTGTACGAATCATTACATGATTTGCACCACGAATCCCCTCCTGGGTTTATCTTACCTGCCGAGTTAAAAAGCACCTTTAAGGCGAGTGAATCTTACACTCAGAGTGGGATAAGGGCAGGAGGATGATGATGATGAACCTGTTACTTATAAGCGAGCTAGCCCTCAATTGTTGCATGAAGAGGTGTCGGTCATATGAGATTTTCTTCTCTCTTTGTCTGGACTTAAAAAATAGTATAAATGCAGAAGAATCGGATATAGCACATTGCACGACTTGCTAAATTCGTATTTAGTACACGATTACAGTAAATTAACGATGATGTTGATGATATTATATGGTGAAAGTAATTACAACCATTTCCTTTGTAGCTGCAATACTTGACACTGTTATCCTGATGTAAGGAAAAGCTAATATATTACGAAACGAAGATATATCTGCAAACATGACATTTGCCATTCGAAAGGCTTAATAGATTTTTACAAAATTTAACTATCAGGTCCATCTTTCTTCTTGATGGATCTCTGGATGGAAATAATAATTGAAGCATAGACTTTTTTTTGTCGCATAGACCGACTACGTTATTAATGCAAATTGACAAATTACACATTTCCCAGGACTTCTATAGGGATATATAGGCTTCTTCACGATATTTTATTTCACTGTAAAGCTCGTAATGAATTGTAAATAACAATAACGCACTTTTTAAAGAAAACTTAAAGGTCTCTAATCTCTCACGCATTTTCACCGTTCGGTCTTTGCTGGATTAAAGTAGCTATTATTATATAAACAAAGCTATTTTAATTAATAAATTTGAAGACTTTCATACAAGTGAGTGGATGTCCTCAAGTCATAGATATGTCGTCAAGTAGATAAGTAACTATAAAATAGGGGATACACCAAAACTTCAGCGTTAATTACAGAAATTTACATCCTACGAGTATGTGCATTATTTACATATCGATATAACAATCTATGATATTCTACAATTTCCAGTAAATCAAAGACCAAAGAGGCAGTAAATTAAGGCAGTATCTAGACTGTAAGTTTCATGAGGAAATACTTAAGTACCACACTACACAGAAATTTAACATAAATAACCGCCATGATTTCTCATAAACAGTTAAAAATAGACAATCAGCTTACCGTGGTTTCAAAGCGGTATAAGTCTCTTCCCGTAAATCAATATTACAGATGTTATTGAAGAAATCTCTCAACTATTTAACTGTGCAATAATTCCATACCTAAAACCTAAGGCGTAGTTATAAATAAAACACCAATAATCTTTCAATTGCGCATTGTTTGCTTCGTGTGCGGCATCGCGTGAATTAAATACGATAGTGATCAAAGGTAGCGCCGCACGCCGCCGAAAATATTGACTGAAATTCTGAACCGTACGTAATATGGGTAGGTATATACACATTTTTCCTTACAGTGTTGCAATACGTTATGAGTTTCCATTTCCTACTAAAATAGGAAAAAATCTAAATGAAGCAAAAACATATCGAGTAGTTTTCGCTGTATAATTTTGCTCGCTGATCTCTACGATTGTACTAATTGTACTTGGGATGGTACTTGGGTACTTGAAGTTATTTAACAAGAATGTTTTATAAAATTTAGTATACATCTTTAACCGTTACAATGTTTTAGAATAATATACATCAAGTCCAATAGAAACAAATATTCCGTCCCTCTAAGCCAAAAAAGAGACAAGCACTAACTATCGTAATCAAGATGTAACATTCAAAATAAGGACTATAGCTATAGAACGAATTCAATAACGAAAAGCCGTCGGAGGTACTAAATTACTTTCTCTAAAAAAAAGACGGACGCAGACGAATCCTATTCATTTTTACAGGCGTAGGAAAAGCGTCTTGCGCCTAATGTAAATAATTATCTATCCGCTTCATACTTATATGTATAAAAAAATTCTCATCTTAAATTATGTTTCATTATAATTTAATCAGAGCTGTGATAGCCCAGCGGTGAGACCGTGCGACTCTTTCGAGGGGAACACGAGTTCAAACCCGGACAGGCACCAATGAGTTTTTCTATTAAAACTTATGTGTCTAATTGATAATTGCAATTTATCACACGCTTTTCGGTGAAGGAAAACATCGTGAGGAAACCTGCATATCTCTAGAGAATTCTAGGGATATGTGTAACCTACCAATCCGCATTGGAGCAGCGTGGTAGGTCTTAGCTCCAATCCTTCTCTCCAAAAACGGAGAGAGGAGGCCTTAGCCCAGCAGTGGGCATAACAACGGGCTGTTACTTTACTTTTTTTTATTTTTTATAATTTAATCCCGAAACAACATGGTATATTAATTTTGTATGACATTATTTTAATCATTTGTTTCCTGTATAATGGTCATTTTGAAAACAAACTTGTATTTGTCCATTTATTAAATAAAAAAGGATTTATTAATTTTATATTTAGCTCTTGTGATTTTAATCATATAGGCTTCAATACTCAAGAAATAATGATTAGATAGTAATAGTGTTTTTTTTTTACTGAGTAATTTATACTCAATATATGAAGTAATACCCATACTATTTTGTATACAGTATGTGTATCCATAATTATGAAAGTGGTCTAAGTCAAAATTTGAAAAAAAAATTATCGCTTATTTCACACGACATGATTTTAAACTAAATTTATTAAATGTAATCTTACGATATCATCAAAAATGAACTTTTAGATAGTAGTTGTAATTACGTTATACGGAATTCATTTAGTGTTAATTATGTAAGTGGTCTAAGTCAACAATTTAAAGAAATTATATTATTTATCGAGTTTCTGAACTACATGGAAAGCTTTGCGATTTTGTCGTGGAGTGTATATATTCATGAAGCTTCGGTTGCGGGGGGGAAAAGATTGTGGAGTTTGTAATAGTGAATGTGTGTAGTGCATGTGTATTGTGGTGGAGGTGGTTAGTGTATGTGTTTTTACAAATCCTGCGTGTATCGGGTATTAAAACGGATAATCCACTCTACATTTAGCACTATATATATTTTCTATTAACTTTATTGCAGAAGATAGCAAAATAATTCTATTAATACTTTTGTATTATGGATCTCTGCAAAGTAATGCCTAATTATATAAATCATTTCCAAGAAGAATATAAGATGGCAATGTCAATGGAAAACATAAAATATATTTTTAAAATCATAATAAAACTATCGATTGGAAATAGATTTATTATTTTAATAAGGACTTAAGGAAATAGATTAACCTGTTAAAGTGTTATCTCTTGCTAGTCTCAAGTGAAATACATTCAAATTTACTGACATTTACTATAAGCTTATAATTTCTATGAAAATCCATAATCATATAAGGTCTATACAGCTTAAAAATTTTGTCTTTTTCTAGAAAAATATTACTAATGTACAAATGATTAATTAAAATTATAAATCTTCTGTCCTCCATATCAACTGCTTCCAATAAATAACATCCATGTTTGAAACACACATATAGAATTTTGAATGCAATGAAGTCATCAGGTATGACAAAATTTGAATTTCTTGCTAAAAATCGTTCATGTTGCCATAGAGAAATATGAGCCTTTTGTTTTTTTAGCAATACACTAAGGCGATGTGCCAGTCCATCCTTTTTATATTTACATTTCTTCTGCTTTTCAATTAGAAATTCTTGATTACTTTCCATGCAATCCAATGATGATCTCTTCTCTATTTCTGTATTTTGTGTAACTGTTTTCATTTCTGTTAGAGAATTAACAATTTCAATTTCTTGACTTGATTTTGAACTGTGTTTTGGTGTGCTATCATGTTCACTGATTGAATGCTGAGAAGAACTTTCTGAACTGAATTGAAAATCAAAATATGACTTCACTTTTTTGATTAAATGGTCATTTGTAACTTTGTTTGCTACTGTTTCTGATTTATTAATTTTTTCCTTGATAGGACTGCTTCCTTCTATATTAATTTCATTTAATTCTATGTTATTTAACTTTATATGCTTACTATCTGATTTGATTATTTCTCGCTTAATATTGCTATTACCACCAGTATTTAATATTTGTTTCACAGGTACTGCTTCAAATATTCCACTTTTGTGTCTTATCTTTTTATAAATCTGTGTACAATTGTCAACAGGTGATTTACAGGAATTTGGTACTTCACTTGAATGGCGCGCAATTATGTTATTACCGTTGTTAAACAACTTTTTACACACCTTAGGAGAAACTTTGGGCGATATATGCTTCACAACCAAAATAGGACTTGTAAGTGAATTATTATGTAAACTGTTATTACGGTTACTAGACAATATAGGCGAATCAGAAACCAACTTATTCTTGTTTATGGGGACGAAATGTCGCTGTGAATTCGTTAAAATAGGTGATAATGCTGATCTTTGATGCCAATTTTCTTTTTGTGGTGTGGATGGAACGTCGATAAAACTAATTTCTATGCCAGATGTTTTTTTCGACGTCTTGTTTGTAGTTTGTCCCCGTTTCCTCTTTCTATTTACTGTTTTGGTTACCTTACCAAGACTCTCGTTATGCTTGTTGTTTTCGTAATCGCTGGAATCGCTGCATGACCAAACAATCTCTTCTGAGTTTTCCGGTGTATTCAATAAGCGAAATTTCGATTTAAAATCATTCTCTGTTGAGTTTTTCATATCGTTAAAAAAATTGAAAAATGAAAATTTTATGTTTATAATATACTGTAATCTTTGGTTTATAATGTCAAAATCGTAAAATTTTTATGTCATAGACAAAATATATTACTAATCACTACTTTTCAATTATCTTATTTGTTGTTTATTTTATTCAATAGATATACTGTTAATTTGAAATCTACAATGTATATAATTATAGAATTGATTCTGTAGACATTAGTTATAACTTAAAAAATTTTTTAGAACAGACATTACAAATACCTTACAAATACAACGTTACAAATACCTACTACAGAATAGAATAAGTTTTATTGTATAATTATGATTATTAATATCCTTTTTATATTAATATATAATCCAATTTAGAACTCTATTTTGGTTTCAAAGTTTTGCCACTTGTACAATATTTTACCAAATAAAGTAGTACATAGATGCTAGGTTTGCTATGAAGTTATGGTTATGTTAGAACAATTCTCGATTGTTGTAACATAACATAACTTTATAGATACATAATGAGTAATAATGGTAATGTAATAGATTATAAAAATTAGTTTACTGACCTAGTAATATCTAAAGGTTGGCACTATTAACGCAGTTCACTATTTACTTTGCTCTTTGGTTGTCCATGTTATTTTACCAACTTCATGTCAATGTGCTCTCAAAACAAATACGCATACTGCATGCTGTACACAAATACGTGTGCTAAGTTCGTCCCTCTTACTTTATGAGTTCCATTGGCAACTAATAAAGTTTTTTCTCCTACTAGAATCCAAGAGGATTTGCTTAGAAATTTCCAAAACTTGTTTTGCACATTCCCTGCCCCGTCCGAAGCCGGCTGCTGTCGCCACAATGGAAGTTGATAGCGTCGCATCCGATTCGGGAAACGTGGCGGTGAACGAACATGAGAAACAAGTTGCGGGAGCCGGAGACGCCGCTACCTCGCAACCAGAGAAATTACGCCGCAAAAATAAAAAGTTTGCCCGCAGTAACAGCAAGGAATCTACAACTCCTGTAACCACGCCGCTACCTAAATATCGAAGCTGGAAAAACAGTCGCCGACCCCGAAATGGACATGGTAGAGGTCTGCCGAAGAAAGGTAAGCCATATATCCGCTTGTTAATACATTATGTGGTTAATATGCTCATGAAACGCTACAGAATGTTCGAGAACAACGGTTCGATGTAGACACAGATGAATTTTGAACATATTTACATAACTTTGTGTTTACTACGCACCGGCAAATGGCAATATTTTAATGTGTTATATATACAAGTTGCGGCATTTTTAGCGTCGCCTGAAGGTCATGTTTTGCTTTTGCGCAGTTGCATTTAATTGAATGGGTCCTGTTTCGTGTCGATTAAGGTAGGTCAATCACTAATCGCTATGATAGTTGAATGACACGTTACGCAATCGCAACTTGTAAACAACTTTCGACATCCAAGGCTATTTTGGTCATTTATAATACACTGAAGTTTTATTGATAAGGTTGAATTCATGAAGTATTTAAAACAATAAGATTAAATTATCCAGGATGGTTGAATACTCTCTATAAATTTAAAAATATGTTATCTCGGCGTTTTCGTTCAAAACGAGAATGATAGATGACCACTTATTTGTTGATAAAATGAATTGAATATTATGCTAGCAAAAAATGTATCATCAATTGGCTTTCAATTGTATTATTTAACAATTGAATATTCTTTGTTAGTAGTATCAATAGTCAAGGTCAAGGCTGTTGTTTGAACATCTTTTTATTTGAAAGTGCTGCAACTATAAATGAACATTATAACAGATTTTGCCTTTAACAAGATTCACTGATTGTATTAAAAAAGAAGAAAGTCAATTTTTTCCTTCTCATAGTCTACTTCATTATTAGGTTTTTATGATGTATTGCATGATAATTTTAGAAAATTTTCATTGTTTCGGTAATAGTTTTTACAAGAAAACCACACACTAAGTAAATAATTTTTTCATTATGGATATAATATAATGGATATTTTTAGGATTTCTTAAAATATCAGTATCTGTATAACCATGTTTTTATTTTTGGTTTTGTGTAAAGAAAATATTGTTGTGATCTATTAAAACTTAAAATCTGTTAAAATCCTGTTTTGTACATGGATTATAGCAAAATAATTCTATTGTAACTATAGTGCTATGGAATGCCTTAAAGTAACACCTACTTCTATAAATTAATTCCATAAACAATATCTAGTACATTTTTTTGTATTGCGCTTTATAAATATTTTCTTTGTAAATTCCACTAGTATTGCTTTAATAGTAGTGTCATGATCAGCAGCTTTATATATTTATTTTTAGATAATTCATTGTAAGGTCAAATGGATAAAAAGATATCATTTGTCATAGCACCTAACCTTGTGGTTTGAGAAACATATCTACCTTATTTTTATTCATGAAGCTTGTTTTTGAATGCAATGAAGGATAAATTTTTACCTTTTACTTATTATAATTCATCTTTTATAGAATAGGAAAAAATAAACTATTATTGTCTTAATTGATGGAATTCATTTATTTTTTTTATTGACACTATGCTGTCATTCCCTATGACTTTTCGAAAGTTACAAGAATACGCCCGTGAGATTAGAAACTGTAGCGGGTTGCGAAATTTGTTGGATACAACACAAGCTTTACTGGCGTCGGGAGTACCGTCGAAGTTATTATATGTTATAGAGCGCAGAAACTCTACTAGAGTGTGGGGAACATGAGTGCCTGCTGTGAGGCCAGACAACTACGTATCGCAACATGTAATGGAGGGGTGGTAGTATGACTGTGATTGATCATCAATCACACCCTCAAAATCATTTGATCATGTGATTGATCATCACACCCTCAAAATCATTTGATCATTATTGTCATATAGGACATTTTTTGGACGCCTTTATTTTTGGTGAGTCGACTTAATAGGGATGTAGGTGGAAGTCACTGTTTTAAGTGGGTTCTAATGTACCTAGAGTTGTTAGTTACCTTAAGCTGTAATGTACTTCAAAGTAATTATAATATCAATTTCATATAATACGCGATATATAAAAAATTATATATAGTTTCATTACTTTTGTCATGAACATCCGCAAAGTAGCACCTAATTTTATATTTTACTAGCAATGCCCCGCGGTTTCACCCGCATACATACCGATCTCGAGGCAGTGGAAAGTTTACTAAGTCAGAGTATAGACTTATTTTTGTAAATTGAAAGTTTGGTCCTGGGACTTATCAATAGTTGAGTCAAAGTAAATTTTCAACGGAAGATTAATATATAATCATATATATCATATAATCATATATATTCATAGATACAATACGCTACAATTGTTATGGCTTTATTTTCTTTATATAACATTTTTAAATTCGTTACATCTTTTGATTGGAATGTTCGATTTTAATAATCTAATTTAAAATATCATTTAGTGGGATAAGGATTAATTCGGAGATGTAAATATTATGTTTGATTATTGTCGCTACTTTTTACAATGTAGAAAACGTAGACATATGCTATCGCGGACTTTTTTATAGATTTTCTGTCATATCTGGAATTTCATCCGGGGTATTTTCACTTTTTCAGTCTGTCCGTACCCAACTGAGCTGTCATAACTTTGCAATTGACTGCGTAACGACAACGACAATTTTAGAAACTGAAACCTTGCTAAATTTATTGCCCCCGAAACCAGTACAAACTGGTTCATGAAAATCGTTGAAGCCGTTTCCGAAATTCAGATTAAGACACACACACACACACACACACACACACACACACACACACACACATATATATATATATATATATATATATATATATATAATGACAGACAATTGGTAAATATATGCATATATAGTTTAAGTACATTCTTATATACATAAATTGTATTACGAAAATGTTGGCCATCGGTGGGAATAGTCCACTTCCGCTTCGCTTTTTTGCTCGTCAAGTACGCTCGAGCATAAAAGCGGTACACAATATGCCTCATTTGCTTTATGTATTTTTCTGATGCACACATGTTAGGCTGGTTCCTCTACTGTAGTACAATAACTCTATGCGGGCTCCACGCTGTCTACCCCTGTGTACACGGCCTTATCCGTTAAAGCTAATAATGTAAACGCGTTACGTAATTTGTTTTCGTTTCGCCCGATTCGTTCACTTTAAAACTGCGCAGTTGTTGTTATCTAATGTCCGCATTCCAACAGAAGCTGAGCTATGAAATTTTCTTACTACCGTCTGTATCAAAAGGCTACAAATTATTCTAATGAAATCCAAAATCTGTTCATGGAAACTTCCACATATTCGTATTCTTGTTTGTTGAATATCAAATCAATTCATAGTATATACGAGTTATTAAGACAAAATAAAACCGTGTTTATCGTATTCCATCTGGGATAATTATCACTCTGTCGATAGAACAGTCACTGTCCAAATAAGCAAGGCTAGGAGTTTATTGTAGCTGTCATATGCATTATTATGTTTATTGGCCATACGAATATCAATTCACAAAAATTGACCATAATGGGACAACAAAAGTAATAATAATATTATTTTGCTATATTCTGCGATTAAAGGTAATAGAAAATATATGTAATGCTACTATTCATTTTCATTCCTGATACATAAATAGGATTCGTAAAATCGGATATATAACAAATCTGCATCTCCACCACAATATACAAGCATTGCACACATTCACTAGTATAATCTCAACAACATAACAAAATCGCAAAGCGATGCATCACCCTTGCAAGCTATTAATTAGTCATTGCATTAATTACATATTTAGAAATGAAATAGGGGACAAACAAACAATATAACATAAATTTTATTTATAATTAATTAATTTGTGTATCGATTATATTATTTTACCTAAAACTTGATTTTAATTACAGTTATCATAAGTTATTAATTCGTTATCTATATTTTAATTCTTTAAGCCTTTTGTTTATCAAAGTACGCTCAAAATCCGAGTTTTCATAATATTATATGCAAACTAGTTGTTACCGCGGCTACACCTGAGTAGAAGTCAGTGTATCACAAATATGTATTTCAGTCAGTTAACATGAAAACGTGATGTACTATTATTACCTTAAACCTTCTTCAAATATTACACTACCTTTTAGTAAAAACCGTACGAAAATCGGTTGATCCGCGCCTACCTCAGTACCCTTTCGCGTTCTTCGCCTTCACATCCTTGTACCCCGCAGGCGAGGACTGAGTTAAGCGGTTAACCTATAAAAATACATATAGCGAAATTACTCCATCAGTTTACGCGTGATGCGAGGGGAAATAGAGATATTCATTTTTATATATAGATTATAAAGAATAACTAGTTATTCCCAAGTCTTAATCACCTATAGATATTTTATTTTCGAATTGAAATGTTTATAAATTGCATATTTTTTCATATCAGTCGCCTGACCTGATAAACCTAAAGATAATTGGTATCATTCTGGTTTTTATTTAATGTATACAGTAATGTCGAGTGAAGTAAGAGATAAATAATATCAAAATAAAAAAAATTGTATGCAATGTGATTTACGTTACTCAGTAGACAAAAGTAACGCCATTTATAGAAGCAGACGTTTTTTTTGGAACTCCATAGTTCAGAAGCTATTATAGAATTTTGCTATAATCCGCATTTTTTAAGAGAATCTATGTAACGCTAAATGTATGGAGCAGGCAACGTTCATCTACCTCACACGTCAAAGACAAGTCACCACAGGTGTCCCAAAATGCCGTCACCAGCGACAATTCATTCAAGCAATACACACATGCTTGCCTGTCTATCGACCGATAATAATCGGTCTAGAAGACCTTCTACAGGATATATTTCGGGGAGTGTGCTGAAATACTCCCCACATGGGCGTAAAAAATACGTCGCGTTAAAATTCCGTATAGGCGTAATAAGAAGATTCGTATAGTATATTCGGCTTAACGCTCTACGCCTAAATATAACACTACTCGATAAAAATACGTCGCGTTTTAAAAGCGTTGTCGTTCGAACAGATATCTGGATACCCATTTGATTCATTTCGACGTATTTTTAACGCACGGTAAAAACCTCTCGTGCTTACGAGGGGTTATGTCGTTCACATCCCACGAAGGCGCACGAAGCGCTTCGCATCTTCTTCTTTGTTGCGCGCAGCGAGGGAATCTATTCTCTCCCGGCATCTATTTTTCATATAAATGGGTAAAAGTGAATAGGCATCTTCTAGGCAAGCGCGCTTCATCATAGACTGTATCACTGCTTACCATCAGGTATGTTTTTCATTCAAGCACTCGCCTATTATGCAATAAAAAAAAACACAATCTATACGATCGTTTCGCCCCGAAACCGAAGCATCATCAGGACGATAGGTTCTGCAACGAAACCGTAATGCTTAAGTTTCTTTTTATCCCACTGCTGGGCATATGCTTCGTCTCTCTGTTTTGAGAGAGAAACGTTAGAGCTAAGATGAACAACACTGCTCCAATGCTGATTGGTAGGTTACAAATATCCCCGGAATTCTCCAAAGATATGCAGGTTTCCTTAAGATGTTTTCATTCACCGCGAACGGTGTGATAAATTGTAGTTATCAATTAGACACAACGTTTAATATGAAAACTCATTAGTCATTCAGTCATAATCATTAGGGTTTGAAACCGTGAACCTCTCGAAAGAGCCACATGGTCTCACCACTGGGCAATCACAGAAAAGAGAATGTGATAACCCAGCGGTGAGTCAATGAATATATTTAATTATAAATCTATTTATAGAAGACATCGTTAGACTAACATTAAAATTCAGTTTGTTATATGTCGTTACTAGCTGTCTTTGGCTTCGCCCAGACGGTAATCTGTATATTTAATAGAAATTTTGAATGTAATATTCTGAGTTAACTATAAGAGATAGAGACATGCTGTCGCGGACTTTTTTGTAGTATTTTTGTAGATCTACAATTCTCTAGTACATTACTTTGTGGTGCACGCGACTAAAACTCCCAGGAGGCGAGTTTTTTTTACCCGCACGACCTTTTCAAGCCTTACGGAAGAATTGAGCATTCTTTTAGTATAAACCGTTCAAAAATCCGTTTGAGAAAATCGATCACATACAGATAGACAGCTTATGAGGACTTTGTTTTGTAATAATATAAATAAAAATATGTAATAGCGACAGCGCGTTGTTTGCACACATTAGTGTGCCGCTATAAAATCGACAACCGCTCTCTGAGTCACTGATAACTGAGGAAAACATTGAGTTAGAATTTCGGCACCGACTGATAAGAAAAGTAAAGAACATTCGAATGTAGAGCATATCGTTCTGCAACGACCATAGAATGATTATACTTAAGAAGTTAAGAGTAGCGAACTCAATTACAATTGAAAGAAAGAGTGATCTATCTGTCTCTCTTTTTTTTTATGTGTGGTTAGACAACGATAGGTATACGGGTTTTATCAATTCTCTCATTATTTATTGTGATACTCAGTTACAGACTTTAGGCAAGTGCCTATGGCTCCTTTACTTTAGTATAACAACTCTATGAACGATATCAATCTATTATAAGTATGCCTAATGTAAAAAAAACTAACGTTTTCAATATCATGCTATCATTGGCCGTAAAAACCTTTTCATATTGATATGGCAAATTTTGACTAATTTGCCCCTTCCGACGCCGCAATGACTAATCTAAGTCATACTATCAACCCTCCACTGCACGTCGCCCTAAGCCGTGGTCCGGCCTCACAGGAGGCACCCTTAGGGCGACGTTCCTCGACTTAAGTAAAGCCTCTGCGCTCTACTCTCTGCATTTCGTAACCTCGGCGATGCTTCTGCGCTCGCCCGTCCCGCCCGGTGACGCTGTAAAAGCCATTAGAGCTAACAGCATACAGTCAGTTCGAAAAAAAAATAAACTCATATATTGTTATAAGTAAATGCGCGGATATTGATATAATTTTTATATTACAAATAAGAGCCATAGGACGCGGAATTAACAATTTAAGTCCGCGTGGGAAATAGGTATTCTTACTTTGTCTTCACAGTATATTTTTAGCAATCTAATGTTTGTGCACAAGAATATACATAATTATAAAAAGATTGGCGATTTATATAATAGACAAAGTAGGAACCGACATAAGCTTGCAGTTCCTGCTTTGCGCCTTTCAAAAGTAAATAAGTAATTTGTGGGTTTGGGTATAAGATAGGGAATAAAATCCCGCAATCGATTTTATCTATGCTACTACAGCTGTTTAAAACCGCTGTTAAAGGGAGGCTGATACATAAAGCCTAGTATACTATTGAGGATTATATAGATGATAAAAAGGCGGGGATTTAGCTACTCCTCTACCCTGTGCAAGATATTAATAACCAAATGTAACTAGTTATAGAAATTTTATTTGAAAAGAGCAACCACCGAGTTTCTTGCTTGCTCTTCTCGGTATGAACAGCTTTCCGAACCAGCAGTATATTTACGCTTCAAAAGCACTTGTTTACAAGTTTACTTGAATAAATAATATTTTGAATTTGAATTTGAATGACAATTATTGCATAATGCGCGGTATAAAAGTGGATCGTCATCAGAGGATTTGCAAAATTACAAATGATATCTTTTCATCCATTTGGCCTCACAATGAATTATCTATAAATAAATATATAAAGCTGCTGATCATGATACTACTATTGAAGCAATACTAGTGGAATTTACAGAGAAAATATTTAAAAACATTTATAAAGCACAATACAAAAAAATTGTACTAGATATTGTTTGTAGAATTAAATTATAGAAGTAGGCTTTGCGAAATTCCATAGTACAGAAGTTAAGTTAGAACTATTTTCTTACAATCCGCGTTTTTTTAGAGAATCCATGTACACTGTGTAGGAAGCAGACAACGTTCACATACCTTATACATGCAGGATTAATTAGGTAATCCTATCATAACTTCTGTTAGTATTTGCTTTTTTCTTTAACAAGTTTAACATTTTTACCCTGGGAGTGCAAAAACATCTTTGATTTATGTTAAATTCAAAATATGTAATTTAATTTTTTCAAGTAAACTTATAAACAAGTGCTTCTGAATCGTCAACTCTAATGTTGGTTCGGAAAGCTGTTCTTTCAAAAAATAATTCTTATTGATTGTTACATTTAGTCATTGCTGTCTTGTACAGGGTTGAAGAGTAGCTATAACCACCGTTCTTATCATCTAAGTAATCCTCAATAGTATAGTAGGCTTTTTGTATCAGGCTCTTTTTTAACAGTGTTTTTAAACCCTGTTATGGAAAAGCTAAAGTTAGCATTTAATGTGGTTATTCGCAGGTGGTGCCGGTGGTAAAGGAGTCTGGGGCGCCCCTGGGTCTGAACTTCTCGAAGAGTACGTGGAGGACGCCAATGACCCTAACTACGACTCAGAGGCGGTCACCAACGGCGATGTGGAGTTCAAACAGGTGATAGTTGAAGCTGACCCTAAAGAAATTGTGGTGAGTGTAATAAATAGATAGATAAAATACTTTATTGCACACCAAAATAATACATGTAAATAGTTAAAAGAAGTATCGGTACAATAGGCGGCGATCTCTTCCAGGCACCTTTAGAGTAGTAATAATTAAGTACTAAATATATAAATATTATCCTGTAAAACAATAATAAAACAAATTAATAAGTATTATATAAATGACGAAAAAATAAAAATTTAATGAGAAAAATATACTACGATCTTTGAACGAAATTAAACAATATGAGTCTTGTAAAAAAATGCACAATAAAACAAAGCTTTTAGTCCGTGTCATTTAGACTATATTCTTTTTAATGCGTACCTTTAACAGGAAAATGTATTTTTTTTGTCTCAGCGTCATTTAAAAGAGTTAATTTAATCATCCGGCTCCAAGGACCAAATGTATCTTTTTCGATATTATGAAGCTCCATAGTAAATAATTCTAGTGGTGTTCTTCAAATCTGGCTTTCTTCTTCTTCTTCTTTGTTGGCGGGCTGTTTTCCGCACTTAGTCGTGTTTTGGCGACCATTGTGCGTGAGGGTGAAAGCGGGCTGGTTACTCCAACCAGCCAAGGTTCTTTAAGAAGCCTAATGGGGTCCTTGGCTTCTGGAAGGGAGGAAGCCCCGGAGTGCAATATAGCGTGACGTGAGATGGTGTTTCCGTTTCCCTCATCCATCCTCTGCAAATTGGGCTGTCGCACCTAAATAGAACAGGTGTTTATTTAGCAGACAATGGGCGGTGATAATCCTTATAATTCTTCGCAAGTTGGGTCTGTTCATGCGAAGAAGACTGTTGGTCAAGTGAGGATTTAGGGACGGTATTGCGTCTCTGGAATTGCCTACAGTCGGTCCGGTTTGTCCAGAGTGTATTGTGGGTTACCATGGTCATCTCTCTAAGCCATGATCTTAATAGGCTAAAGGTTCAAACAATAGGTTCAGGTTCTTCGACCGTGGTATTTGAGCCTATTCTGGCTAGTTCGTCTGCTGCGTCATTTCCCAGTGAACCAGTGTGACCTTTGGTCCATTGGAGTACCACCTGGTTTTCTACTGAGATAGTCTCCAGGATCTCGTGGCACTCTTTTATCAGTCCCGATGTGACCCTTACTTTTTTTAATGACTGGAGTACCGCAGCACTGTCAGAGAGAATCTTAATTCGACAGTTTGTTAACCCCTGTTTTTGACAGCTTGAGCTGCTCTGATTATACCTATACATGCTGCATATACAGAATTAAAGGAACCTATTGAAGGAAGAAGCCTTTGTAAATTCTAAAACATTTAAAATAAAACTTTAAAAATGGAATTTGTTATCCTATAAGCTTTAATTGCGCAATTTCATCTACTGCGGCTATACACTCTCTTTGAGACACCCGAGACATGCCGCGTGCGAGGGGCCGCGGGTCGAGTTTACGCGTGGCTCTTGCCTTTCTTCGGTTTGCTCGGGGTGTCTTGCCCACTCTCGCACCCGTGACGGTTTTTAAGCCTGAATCAAAGGGTCTCTTTGTACATTCAGCGAGCGCTTCACTGTTCACTCTCTAGAGTGTACATGGTACCACTCGGAGCTTACCCATCTTAACCAAAGCGTCTCGGGGGAGAGTGTAATAGTATAGCAACTCTATGCGTGAGAGTCACGCAGTCTTATAATTAAGTCATTACGGCTATATTAATTCTCTTCTATCCCCAATCATAACAAGATATTATTACTATATGTTTATATATTCAGTACGTGTCATCTATAAACATACCTGACCTGACACAATCTTCACACGGGTCATTGGCGGATATCCAAGCGAGGCGTTACTTTGTATACCTACTTGTTATTTTTGCGATAATACAAGCTACGCTAAATTAATTCAAACGTAATATGATTTAACTTTCAGTTTAAGTAAAGTTATAGTGGAGTAGCGGTTTTTAGCGTCTCACTATATAATTCAGCACGCTGCCCAAATATGAATCTAAATCTATCTATACGTATTATAAAACTAAGACCTCGACCCGACCCTTACCCCTCGTACACTCGAGAGGTTTTTTATCGTGCGTTAAAAATACGTCGAAATGATACAAATGGATATCCAGGTATCTGTTCACATGAGAGCGCATTTAAAACGCAACGTATTTTTGTCGTGTAGTGTTCCATTTTAGTCGTTAGGGCGTAGGGCGTTAAGCTGAATATACCATACGAAACTTCTTATAACGCCTATTGCGGAATTTTAACGCGACGTATTTTTTACGCTCGTGGGTACGAGGGGTTACCCTTATGTAAGGTCGCGCGGTTGTAAAGAAACTCGCCTGCTGGGAGCTATACTCGCGTGCCCCGTGAGAACCACCAGAGATACACTAAAGTAATGTACTAGAGAATTGTAGATCTACAAAAATTCCGCGAGAACACGTCTCAATCTCTTATGGTTATCTCACAATAACCACTTTTATGTTAAAAAATGCTAGAAAATTTTGTGACACACTATTGCCAGCGGTCGAAACCGCTTGCGCAGCTAGCATTGGTATAAAATAGAAATATATTGTACATGGTATATTTACAATATATTTCTATTATTTTATATAGTAGTATTATTATATAGTATCTTACAGACTCATAGTATCTTTAGGTTGACTTAAAATTCACTAAAGCTCTACTCTACAGGTTAAGCTTAGAATTATGTTCAATCGCTAACTCTGTTTCTATGGAACAGATGCGATCGTACAAACACTTCAAATAATCATCAAGACTTATCTCATTTATAGATTGCGTAGACAACAGTGGTCACTATGTCAAAAGCGGCGTGTTGTTGCGACATAGTTACGTAAAAATTCGAAGGATTAGGTTGAGGTTACAAGAAATAAAAAAAAGCTTAAACGACGTTAATGTGAAGTGTGCCTCTGAAGAGTGGAGAAATCGATATGATAATTTCAGGATTATATTTACTATTCTACATACAGTTTTTATACTAGCGTAGGGACGCCAGCGTTAAATGTGCCCTATTACAATAAACAGAACGCAAATGAGACTGTATGTCTATCTCTCTTCTTTATGTGTTATTAGACGAATTTCATATTCCCTCTCACTATTTTTGTAACACTCACTTACAGACCTGTCTATGCCTCCTCTACTCTAGTATAATAACTATGCTATTCTACCAGACAATCGTGCTTATTTAAATTAACGTGTATGAGTTGTATATACGACTGGAGTTAACTTCTTGACTCATACATTTTTAATTATACAATAGCCAAAAAGGGTAAATAAACCTAAAGGTTTATTTATTCTTTGACTAAGCAAGTACGGTTTCGTACTTGCTTATGGACCGCCGCAAAATAACGCCTAATTCTATTTAATATTTGTATAGCGATGCCATTGTTCAACTTTTTGTATAAATGTCAGATAAAGAAATGCGTTCGTGGCAATCGAAACTTTATATCAGACATCCAGTGCTATTCCAGCGCGAATTTTTGACTGAAGTCCAATTTTATATGGAACCTCCCTCGGTTCCATATTAAACTGGACGCCTACTTTTTTGTAAACAGCGATACAATTGCAGCTATTTATTTAATCGCTTCCGCTTGTCACAATGGACGACCACTTGTGATGCGGGTCAACGACCTCGTGACACAGAATCAGAGGAGCTCGTTAGAGAATACAAAAATATGCAAAGTAGGCGCGTTTCGTATCTTTTCACAACATAAAATAAGATTGCGACACTGCGTAAAGTCTATATGTATTCGATTATGGAATAATGTATTAAAAAAAAAAAGTTTTGTGAGGTATCATCTAAAGTATTTTTATTTATTTATTTATTGTATTTGTATAGATATAATCTACAAGATGTGCCCGCGCTTTTGCGCATGTCTAGTTTAGTGTTCAAATGTTCCTAATTATGTAGGTTATTTTTTAAATTCTCTGATATTTCCTGTTGCTCGATTACGATACTTCGTTAAATTTACTGATCCATATTCTTTTCTGTTCTTTTGCTTAAAAATTGTATCCGAAAATGCTATTCATTAAGTAGTTTATATGTGGAATTGTATTACTAGCTTAAGCTGTTCATTTCCCAAATAAATAAATAAAAAATAAAAAAATAGAATAGACCACCCTCATTTCTTACCGAGGTGCCGTAAAGGGCGACTAAGGTAAGTTGACATTAGGCAGGCCGGTCGTAAAACAACTAGCCAAAACATGTTATGACATGTTTAAAACATGTGGTGCCGACCCCACCTGGAGTGGGATGAGGGCAGGAGAATGATGAATTATATTAACTAATAATATACTTATCAATAAATTTATATAAATATTTTTAAAAAACCATATGCATATTATATTTTAGTACTCTTCCACCTATCCATTCTCTCAATAATTTATATATCGTATTACACGATTCCACGGTTGTAAAGCGATGCAAATTCTACCATTTAGAAGCGCACGCGCATGATATGAATGTCCAATGCCACAGGTAAAACAACGGGTCAATGACTACGAATACGTTGCAAACAATGTGATCGTACTGCGCGGTACTACTAGATATCACGAAGGTTTCAATTTATAATTCCTGATTCATTGATGTTATGTATTCGAGACAAAGTTTTGTTGTCATACGAGTCTGAACGATTAACTTATTTACATGCTCCCCCTACCAAGATGACAAGTAGATGGTTGTGTAAAGAAATCTTCTAAGTATATGTTTTTCGAAATAACTACTTGCTGTTAGCCCTGACGACTTTTAAAGCGCCATTAGTAGGCAGAACTTCGTCAAAGTTGCAACATACATGCATGTATCTGGATAGTAGACCGCAGAAGCTCTTCTAGCGTCGACGAACGTCGATATAAGGGTGCCTCCTGTGAGGCCGTACTATGTAGTGAAATGCAGACGGTATGACTGTGATTAGGCATCACGGCATCGAGCGTGTGGCGAGAAGCATCGACCCAACGATGTCAGATTTTCGTCTTTGACGACGAAGACACTGTGTGTTTGTTAATCGATCTACATATCAGACCCTCCAAAAAAAAAATCTGGTACAGGTTAACGTTATAACAACGCTGTCACGAATCAGCATAGTAACTAATTCGTTGGACTCGTTGGTATTTGCTTCTACAATAAAATTCCGCAATCCATATTAGACTAGTCTATAAAAGGGTTTTAATTAAGCGTAAGAAAAATGCTTATAAGTAAAGCATATATCACGATTGAAGATTATTTGGGTGATAAAAATGCCTGGATTTGAAAATCCTTTCAGCTTTATGCGTTGCTGCGTTTTAATAATTGTTAAATTGAGTTTATAAGATTGACTGCCCAGTTTGTTGCTGGTTCTTCTCGGTAGTAGCAACATTCCGAACCGGCAATTCAAAAGTGCTTGAAAGAGCTTATTTGAATTGATTATTTTGATTTGATTTGATTTGATATTCTCCGAATGAGGTCATCCCTCAGCCCATAACCCGTAAGGGCTAGCAAAAGAATGCTATTTTACTGTTTTAGCCTGTGTTAGAGTTTTATATGTGATTTATTTGTTACAGCGTAAATCAGAACCTGTGATATTAGAGTATTTTGAACATGGCGACACGAACGCCGCTGCTGAAGACTTCTTAGAATTCCTAACGGCCATGAGAAGTCATGTAGTAAGTAGTGAAGTTTTTTATTAAATGACAATTTGGTAAGCCTTGGTTCATCAACGTTCAAACAAGAAATAATACAAAAGTTCGTTGACACAAATAATTTAATGTTATTTATCTCTAACTCAAATATTTATAGAAACGCAATCGTGATATGACGCCACAGAGTTATTATAATAGAGTAGGGGAACCATATGCAGTATATGCACCTATAAGTGAGTGACGCAAATTTTTTAATTATTTATTTATTTATTTACATTTACAGCTAACTATCATTACAGGAAACCTTAATACAACATAACATAATTAATAATAACTTATAACATATTAAGCTATTCTTGTAAATAAAGGTAACTCAATTTAGTCGCGATGTGACCCGTATTTTTACATATTGACATCATCTGGAAGATAGCCTCCACGAAAAAATCGTAATGATACATAGAGTATGTACATATGTTCGTTATAAACTCCAAAACGATTGGATAGATTTTAATAAAATTTTCAGACAATCTTTGGTTTGGTGGCGATCTGAGAATTTTTTTTAACTCAATTCCACTTTTGTATCATGGGGACTCGAAACCAGAAAACCATAGCATCCATTGTACCATATGTTTCTTATGATAATATGCGAAATATAATAGAATATATCGACTGTGAATAGGCAAATTGTCCTATCTTTGTTTTGACAACTTTTCAGTAAGAAGAACAAACGTGATTATTAACACATTCGCAATAATTTTTATTAGAACAGTTGATTATAAATTATTTATATATTTACAATTTTTTAAATAAATAATAAAGGTTGATACGGTAAATGATGGCAGCAGAGTACCCAATGCCGTTAAAAAATGATTTGGCTTAAAATTATAAGTAGGACGTATTGCCGGTTCACAGTTCACACTTAGGTATGTATATATTGTTTGTCAGGTCTGCGAGACGATAGTGGAAATAGCGTTGGACCATAAACCCTCCCACTGTGAAATGGCTTCCATACTTATATCTGATTTATACGGCAGACTGTTCTCCGCTAAGGACATTGGCTATGGTGAGATATAGTTTACTATTTTGCTCTAAATAATATAATTTCACTTTTTTCGTAACCTCCATACTAAACAATTAATAAATTACTTAATTTATTGCGTTACTTTGCGGAGATCCATAATACAAAAGCAATAATAAAATTATTTTGCTATAATACGCGATAATCTCGATAATATTATCGCGGATTATTGCACAATAATTTTATGATGAATTTTCTAAACAATAAGATTATTAAATAGGTTTTTCGCAAGCTGGTGCCTAAATTAAATTTAATATCGTATTGTCAGTATTACCCCTATCCGGTTGAGTAGAATTGACCATCCGCTTTCTTACTGAGGTGTCGTAAAATACGAATAAGGTAAGTTGACGTCAGCCAGGCGGCCGGTCGCAAATACTTAGCCAAATCAAGTTTGTAACATGTTCTGTGGACCCTATTTAGAGTGGGATAAGGGCAGGAGGATGATGATACGTAGTATATATGGTGGTACCCTTAATATACGAATTGTTTGTGTGCGTGTGCGTGCGTGCGGGTGCGTACGACTTACTTCTTTAACCAAACGATCTTTATGTCGTACAATCTTTAGTCCGGAAGTTAAACCTTTAAAGTTATAAGTAACGATAATAGGAAAATAAGTGAGGAAGGTTTTAGAGGTTTTATACAAGGCGAGATCCAAGGAAAAAGAATGTGTGGGCCGACGGAGTGGAAGTGTGGGCTAACAAATCTAAGCCATTGATTGGTTCGGTAAAAGTACTCGTTCCCTATTCCGAGCATAGAAGGTCCAAATTGCTTTATTGATCGCCGAGCTTCGAGAAAAGATTGCACCTTAAGAAGAAGGTTTTAGAAATATCCCCTTCCAGCATTCGAGCGGCTGCTGGAGAAGTTGCCGGACCTGGTGCTGGACACGCCGGACGCGGCCATCCTGCTCTCTAACTTCATAGCGCGGTGCGTCGCCGACGACTGTTTGCCCCCCAAGTTCGTGCAGACCCAACTGGCTCGGGGGGAGGAACTCAACGCGCCGGCGAGGTTAGAATATTCTAGATTAAAATTCAAATCATGTTATCACAACTTGTAACCAAGTTCTTTTTAATCGTGAACTCTACTGCTGGTTCAGAAAACTGTTACAATCGAGAAAGTCAACAAGAAACTCGGCGGTTACTATTTAAAAAATTTAATCCTTATAACTTGGTACATTTTGTCATTACTATCTTGTACAAGGTCGAAGACTAGCTATATTCACGCATTTTTGTCATTTGTGATATCCTCAGACTACTGAGGGCATAATACATCAAGCCAATACTAATTGGCTTGATGTATTATGCCTTCTTTTAACCGCTGTAATAGCACAAAATATTGTTAAAAATATAATGTGAAAGTAATGGAACACCAATATTCTAAATCTTCTTTCGTACGCAATCACGCGGACTTAAATTGTAAATGTCACGTTGGGTTCTTTTTGTTTTAAAAGAAATTTTTAATTTTTTGCATTTACCACATAACACTATTCCATAAAACATAATGATTTGGAAGTAAGAAAACTCCATATTAATATTAATATGAAAATCAATAATGTTTCAGACAAGCAATACACAGGGCGGAGACGCTCCTGTCTATGAAACAAGGGTTGGTGAGGCTAGATAACATCTGGGGAGTCGGCGGCGGTATTAGGTAAGAAAATAGCCTGATAACATCCCACGACTGGGCAATTTATTTTTTTTAATTTAAAAAATACGTTTGTAGTACAACTCAAGCTTTATTCTTCCTGCGGGCTATTTTCCTCATTAAGCCACAGAAAGCTTCCACAAACCGTGGCCTTTGCCCGGATTCCTCAAGAGAGGTCCTTTGTTTGAATTCAAGCTTATATAACGAGGTAACAAATAGGCAAAAATATTCCCAATGCCTTGCCTTGGGGAGTAAGAAATTTTTCTGCAACGCAACATTATTTTTCAACACTAATATATTTTATCTACTCTGATACTATAATACAAAGATTATAAAACTGAAAACAAAATTCTTATGACAAACATTACGTACAGGCTAAAAATAAAAAATAAAAAGTTTCATTACGATACAGGTCTTGTATGGACACCTGTATCATAATGTAACTTTTTAATCATAACGATACACTTATACAACTTCCAGCCGGACCAAGGAGGTTGAATCTCTACCTTAAAAAAAAGGTTTCAATGAATGGGTCCGCGGCGACGCAACACGCATGCGCAATCGATATTTGCGCCTTGGCGCCAATATATGACATTTAAAAAATCTTTTCAATATTTAAACGAAGTTTAGTTTTGTTTGTAAAAAAATAAGTTTTTGTGTAAAAACATGTCTGAGAGCGGGGATAGTGGTAATTGTACACCACCAGATATTCTGAAAGCTGCGTCAAACATGACCGTGAACCTGTTGCCGACGAAATCTAGGAGCAACTATATTAAATGTTACCACGAGTTCATGGAATGGAAACGTACGTTTTACGTATTATAGTATGAGAGTAGATAAAGTAGTGTATGATACTGTACATAACTTGGTCTTATAACACTCGTGTGACACTATAAAAAAAACTCGCCTGCGGCTCGTTTTTTTAAACCACACTCGTGTTATAAGAACCCTTATTATGCAACAGTATCATAAACTACTATTAATTAAGCTATTACAGCCTAGTGGTGCAATTCTTTCGAGATGGTTATGGATTAAAACACTGGGCAGGCACTAATGAGTTTTCTAATAGAATTTATATCTCTAATTGATAATTACAATTTGGAAAACGTGAGGTAACCTGCATATTTCTAGAGAATTCTAGGTATATGTGTAACCTATCAATCGGCATTGGAACAGCGTGGTGGTTTTTTTTTTTTATACATAAAATATATTTTTTTTTATTTATTGATGACTATAATGAAATAATCAATAAAACTGTATGTTTGTACAGGCCAGTGAAATCCCTCATCAGACAAATCCAACTTCTTCTTAAGGAGTACCTCACGTCTGGAGACCTTGCTGAAGCCATGCGCTGCGTCAGGGAGCTCGAAGTTCCTCACTTCCACCATGAGTTGGTTTATGAGGTATATTTTATCGCTTTAAGCGGTTTAGTTTTTTATTCTATAATTAAAGGACATTTACACTACATGTGCCTAAAACTTACCATACTTACCCGAAAACTTAACTAATCTAATAAATTATTCTTTAGACATCATCAAAAAGAGTTTGAATGAATTGTATGCCCCCTCCGAATCAAGTTTTGACAGTACACTATGAAAGGCACTAACTTGGAATTTGTTCACGCTGTCTGAATTTAACATAATATTTTCTGGCCGAGTAAAATCGGCAACCGTCTCTCAATAAAGGTTCGATTTCTTTAACATTTGTAATTTTTTTTAAAACTGGCCCGTTAGCACAGGTGGCAGTAACCCTGCCTTCAGCTCCGGTGATCGCAGGCTCTATTCCCGCCGAGGGCTAACAATTCCTAAAAACAAGTTGTCGCTTGTTCGTCGTCTATCGACCGGATATTTGTCGACTAAAATTATAAATTTAAAATCCGATCGTAATGTACACAAAAGAAGACTATTGCTTTCACCTTATAAAATTGCCGGACAATACTAGCCTGTATTCAAATTTTAAAGGGGCTAAAATAGAAAATCCTTTAAATAAAGCATATAGAAAAACTTTCTATAAATAAGTTTTTTTTACACTTTATTTATCGAAGGCCTATCTTATCCATTTTCAATACTCTATATTCATATTTTACAGTGCTAAACCTTTAAAACAGTAAAAATATGGTAGCTAGATCGGTCAGCATTCCTGATATATGATATACTCGTATGTGTCATTGAACAGACGGTACTGCTGGCTGTGGAGGCGATCAACTCTACCGTTGAGGAACAGCTGTGCACCTTCCTCGCGGAGCTCCGCCGGTGCGTCATAGTCACCCCCGATCAGATGGACAGGGTGAGTGGATAGACTGAAGACAGAGAATTTACTTTAAATGGACATTGGTCTCTTGAGAGAGCATTAACGGCTTTTCCGTAAAGGGTGTGAAATGCGGAGAGTAGTAAAGCTCTACTGTAATCAGGGAACATCATCCCACGCTACGTCCTCCTGCCGACAACTCACCACTTGAGTAATAGTAGAGGGTGTACGACGAGGGCGTAGACAGAATTCTATACAGGAGGGGGGGGGGGGGGCAGAAAATCCTAGACTATATTGTTTTAGTAGAATTTATATAATATATTGTTTTAATTAGGAGTTTTATTTAACTTATGAGTATGTCTTATTAGTAGTTGAAGAGAGTTAAAAAAAAGTGAAAATAATAACCAGAAATAGCTTTATTTATTGATATTGAAAAATTTTGAAAAAAATTTTTAAATATAAAATAGGTCTTATATAAGCCTTATAAAATGTGTATGTCGTGAGTTATCAGTTTCCCAGTGTTACAGTATTCAGTGTAAAGGGGAACAGCTGCCCCCCCCCCCCCTTGCCTGTATCTCGCCACGCCCGTGGTGTACGGTAGAATTTTACGTCATATTTTTTATATCGTACGAATTTCGAGTCGCTGCGACGTCAGTGGCCTTGCGTGCTTACGCTATCAAATAATTAGAATTGTAGCTATCAAGTAATATTAATTATCAAATTACTTTTATTGTACTATCAATATAATAAATATATCAACTGAACATTGGTACCACCCTGTATAGTAATGTTGATAACATATATGCATTGCAGGGTTTCCTCCGAGTTCTGGAGGATATGTCGGACATAGTCCTGGACGTTCCGCTTGCGTACATAATGCTGGATCGGTTCGTTGAGCGGTGCCAGACACGCTTCCGGCTCGGGTACAACGTGCTGCAGCGTATGCCCACTCGGTGAGTCCCAGCGTTGGTACCTCAATAAAGTAAGCGCCTGTTACACCCCCACTGCTGGGAATAGGCCTGCTTTCTCCGGTTCTGGAGAGAAGGGTTGGAGCTAAGACCTACTACGCTCCAGAAATCTCTAGAGATATGCAGTATACCTCACGATGTTTTCCGTAACTGAAAAGCGTATGATAAATTGCAATTATCAATAAGGCACATGAGTTTTAGTAGAAAAACTCATTGGTACCTGCCCGGGTTTGAACTCGTGCTCCCCTCGAAAGAGTCGCACGGTCTCACCGCTTCTCTGTCACAGCTCTGGACCTCAGCGCCACATTCAAATTGTTTGATATTTGCCATTGTAAACTTTTCTGTACATCCGGAGGAATAGTCCAACCATACATTGTTAACGGGTTAAAGAATTTATTTTGCTCAAAGAATTTATACATTCACTTACACAGAAAATCATATTTACATACATTCGTTTCGTTCCGCCGTGTTGTATCCGGCTGAGTAGAATAGATCACCCTCATTTCTTACCGAGGTGTTGTAAAAGACTTAAGTTAAGTTCACGTCAGGCAGTCGGCTGGTCTTAAAATACCTAGCCAAATCATGTTACAACATGAACATGTTGTGCCGACCCCGCTTAGAGTGGGATACGGGCAGGAGAATGATGATACATTAGTTTTGTTCGGCTATCTATCTATCAGTCTAGAAGTCACTATTGTATCACTTTTTTCGCTTCCGAGTTCTTTACTGATGGCCATTCGAAAACTGACTCCAGGAGTCGTGAGATACGGCTGCTTATATAGTCTACTAATCAATCCATAAAGTTCCGTCTTGATTAATCCCGAGTTATTATTATAGTTGTAGAGATAGATACATCATACAACATAAAATTCCGGAGCGAATTTGTATGTTTTGAATATTAACAATATGTTAAAGCAAAATCGTTTAACTGAGTCCTCGCTTAAAGAGACTCAGTTAAAGGGTTTGCCTATGGTAATGTTAATATTATTTTCCTTTTTTTAGAGGTCGTAAGCGTTTCGTGTCTGAAGGAGACGGTGGTGCGATTAAAGACCACGTTCTCAAACTGCGCGAGTAGACCCGCGCCGCACCGCATGCACATCTTCAACGGACGGACATTAATTTTGTTAGTTATATGATATAAACATATATGTATTAAGTTTTACGTACATTTAGATCATATTGACCTGCCTCAAACGTTTAAAAATTGTCCCAGCTCAGACTTTTCCACCAATGGCCATAAAGTGAATTTTGATGATTCTCAAATAACAATATATTTTTGAAGAGTGTGAAGTTTCTCAATTGATAAAAAATTACTAATAAAATATAATCTATCACAATCGAAAGTAAAAAGATTTTTCTCAATTAGAAATACACTTTTGTGACATATGACCATTTTCAATCGAAAATAAACTTTAAGTGACTTTTGTTTGTGAAAATTCACTTTTGTTAAATGTAATTTCTAGATAGGAAAAAAAACTTCTTTCGAATACTTTTTTCAACATCAAAGACACTTCTGAACTTTTAAATTGGAAAACAGTGTAAAATTTGACTTACCAAATTTAATTAACCCAACACTTTTTGAGTAGGACTTTTGATTAGCAATAATTCTATTTTGGAATCACTTCATCACTGAAAATATTTTTTGTGTAGATTTCATATTATCACTATAATCATTAAAAAAAAACCCGCTACCGATATGATTTGTTGTAATATTCACCCTTCGAAATTTTCATCAAACATTTTGATTGTATGACGAAAGGCTTTGGTTTAAAAACATAATTATGACGATCCTAACACAAAATGAATGTAAATATTTGCTCCATGGAATCTAATACATATATGTATATGGATAGTTCCATAATTTTCAAATTTTAATTATAGGTGAAGTTTGTCATGTAATCAACCATTTTTAATTACTATTTACAAATAATACTACGCTATAGTGAGAACGCTTCCAATTTTTATAAATAAACATATAATTATATATATTACATCGTTAATTGTCTGTGACGTGCGAATGGCGCGAAAGTGTACTTGTCAAACTCACGGCCATTCGGAGTGGGGAAGCATAGACAAAAGTTTATATAGACTTGACAAGAATAGAAGCAATAAATTGTTTAATACTACCACTATGTATGATTTTCGTTGCATCATATAATTTTCATTCGGTGACGTATCGCCGTTTGTTTTTTTTCGATATTTCAACAGTTTACACTAAGCAAAACAAATGGTTAGATATTCGCCCCTTTATATTTAACGATATTATCTTCCCCCGGCCTTGCACATCGAGCAGCAAATCGCGGTACATAATCGAATGATAATACCATACAACAGTTTAAAATTCGGTATATTTAGATCGACAGCTCTGCAGTCTGCAATTTTAAGGCCCAGTTTCCACAAAAGCGGAGAGCAGAGGAGATGCGTTTTGAACACCAATCAGATAGCGTTATTTCCATTCTCCTCTCCGCTTAGCTCAAATGACGATATCTGATTGCTGTTTATAACGCGTCTCTCTCAGCTTTGGTGGGAACCAAGCCTAACGTTCTGAAAACTACATCAAAGAGATTTATAATTTGTATATTGAATAAAGAATTATATATTTATGATATTATTTTTTGGTCTGGATTTGTCTTGATTAAAATCAATATATTAATATACGCGGTATAAATCTGTTAGAAAAAATATTATTGATGTGTTCGCACTATAAGATACAATTTAGTCGTTTAAACATTAAAATTACGATAAACGATAACGAGTTATCGTCGTATGTATTTATGTCTGTATCAGTGACTAATGTTTCCATGATAATCCATAATCTCACTCCAAACGGCCACGGGTTCTATGATTATTATATATTTAAGTTGTGTATGTCATCGTTTAATCATTGCTCGGGCGATATTTTGCTTCGTCTAGAGTAGTTAAAGGAGTTTAAAGTTTTATCATAACATTCAGCTTTTCAGAGTGTCGCAAGTCTGTGTTTGAAGATCGGCTTTTATAATCTATGGCAAAGATTCAATGGGTTTAAGGCAATTTAGAAATTGAACTTTATTATATTGTTGGTTAAGGTTGGAAATTAAGTGGTCTACCACTGGACCCTAATAAAGTCGTATAACTTTGATTATTAGTGGATAATATATTTCCATATTTTTCAATTTGGCTGGTTCTGTGTAGATTCGATAAAAATAACTTTTGAAACTAATGCTTACATGTGCCGTATTTCCATTAAATTAAAAATGAATTTGAAATCCATCGTTGAACATAAACTGCGCGACGCTTTTGAATCTTTTTTTGTATCAATGCTGGAAGGCGAGTTTTGTTTGTTTGTTTGTAATATAAACCCACGAAATGTGCATATTTTTGTTTCTATACTTTCATAATGTGGAGAGTCGCAGTAGCTCAATTCACCTACTAAACTTTATTCAATTTTTCAAGATACATCGAAGAGATTCAGTAAATTAATTCAACTTGTACTTCTGCTCTGCGATGCTCAGCATTTGATAAAGATTTACTTGAGAACTTTGAGGTAAAGAACTAGAACGCTTATTATCTTTCAAATCCAGCAGATTCTGCGTAACTAAGATTAAACGTACGAATTTTCATATGATTCAGAACTCTTCAATGCGATTTCTAGCATTGTCGCTATTTAATATCGTATGCGTAGAATTTATGTTGCGTATATTTGTCAACAAAACCTGAAATTTAGTAGTAATAACTTGAAATTTTTACATAACATTACATTTCTATATTAAAATGTTTCATACACTTTAGTTCCACGGGAGTTGAATTTCTGAGCAATTTCTAAACGTTAATAACATCTTAATGCCCTCTTTTCTTCATTATCATTCCCTCACTGCTGAAGATCGTGACTCCATTTCAAATTGGCTACTAACTTCTTCCATTGGTAACACTTAGCTGCCTGGTGAAATGCTTAACTGACCTTCAGCTTTTCAGTGAAATGGTATGACCATTGCTTAGGACTAGGTTCTAGGCTCAATTTTCACAGTAACCATCAATTCCTATCTAGTTTATCAGTGCCTAAATGTGCAACGTGGCTTAGTATCGCATAACACGTCACAAGTAGGTAGAAGACAGGTGTTGTGCAATGTCTAATTAAAGTTGTTTTAGAATTGAGACATTGTTGCTCTCTAAACATCTAATGCACTATACCAGAAATTATTGGTATGACTTTTTTTTTGCTGAGTTTACATATTATATTGAAATCAAATACATTTATTAATATAACAAAGTGCCAGGTTATAAATGAGGCTTACAGAACAGAAAACAGATTTGCGTTATATCTTTATACTTTTACAACAGTAACTATTTCTGTATGAAATTCTCTGTTGTTTTTATTGTTAAATGATAAGTTGTAGAAGCAAAAATAAATCGCTGTCGTGCTACAAAGGTGCCTGATGCGTGAACATACAGTGAGTGGGATTGTTACATGGGATTTTGTGTGACAACCCGTTCGTTATAGGCGAGCGTAAATGAAGATCAAAATAATATTATTTAAGTTGACCTTGAAGTTTGTACAATCATATCACACGAACAGCAGGGCTACCATGAACTCTTATTGCGACTCAATTGAACACGTAATCGACGGCCGCGAACCGCTTTCTTTTCGTACCATGAAGTGTATTTGAAAAGGACAACGTTATATGAACTATAGATAACTCTGTCTCTTTTACTCAAATGTTTTCAGGACGCATTCCGAACCCTCATTCGGCAACGACTTAAAGTGTACGTCTTTGACGTCATGGTATGAAAAAGCAAAACAATTTCGTTTACGTCTTCAATCGAGTCGCAATAAGAGTTCATGGTAGGCTTGCTGCTATAAATTACATAACCATAAAAAATATACTATTTTATATAGAAATACATGTAAGAACTTACGGACAGTAATAAAAATTAATACCCATAGGCGTGCAATGTGAATGTGAGGTAACAGTACGCCTATAGTCTATGGGGTAAATTCGCCTAAAATGGCGATTGAAATTGTGTCTACCTGTCACATTCTAAGTAGCTCAAAGTAGCGTGCTTTTAAGTTCCAGCTGTGAATAAATTCTATCCCTCTACGCACTCGATCCTTATGCCTTTCTTTATAAATATGCTTAAGTATTAAAAAAAACATGTAACTGTTATAAGAAAGAGGTATTAAAGTGGGTTCCAGGAAAGATGACCTATCTATACATATATTTACATTAGACACAAAAGGGGTTTAGGGATCGATATTTCATTCAAAGTTTACATTTTTTGTGTAATAAAAATGTATCAAAATTTTTACAGATTTAAAGGCCGTTCTAAAAAAAATGTTTTTAAGTTTGCCCTGCTCTTGTTGTTTTTAATTATGAATATCGTATACAATTCAACTTTTAGTCACTGTTATGATTTATATTACTTGAAGCGTAGTCTAAAATCTAGTGTTTCCATCAAATAAAATCTTCCTCAAAAAAAAAAACTTAGTACATGCAAATGACATATTTAATATTAAGTACATCCCCAATTGCTTTTATTTCTATCACTTTTCACTACTAACTGTTTGATAAAGTAGATATTTAAGTCTACTTTTTTTATAATAACGGTAAGATTATAATGTAAAATGGATATAGTGATTAACAAATCCAAAAAAAAAATTTGAAAATTTCCAAAAAATATTGGAACGAACCTGGACTTAAAATCTCTCTCTGAGTAACTCGCCATGGTATTTGAGAACTCTAAAAGGATATCAACATTCTATAGAGGTAAAACCTCGATATGCCTTTTGCTGCGCAAAAGCACGTTTCTGACGAGTAAAGGTAATCGCGATGATTACAATCAAGTAAATAATTTCCTTTTTTTTAAGAATGTGGTAATTTATTTAATATATTTTTTCTTATTTTTATTTATTTAACCTGTGTTGAATTTTTGCCGCCATTAAGTAAGGATGCTTACTTTAGGTGTTATGAGTACGTATATGGTGAATGATAACATATATTTATATATGCTTTTAATATATTGTTAAAGAATGTTCAGAAGTGAGTATTAATGAATCCTCAATCTATAATTCAACTTGTACTTCCTTATTCGCAATTAATACAATAATACAAAACCACGCGTCACATCATACAAGATGGCTCCCCGTTATTCTGTATCCATGGGAACCACTATTTGTTGTTAGGCGTTGCGCCAACAACGCCATCGGCCGTGTTCGTTAAGGCGCTGAACAGAGCCAAATAGGCTGACTTTAAACACGTTTTTAACAAAAGCTATAGGGATGACGATTAAAAGAAAAATATATGTTAATATACATCATATCTCAGAGAGAATGTAAGATTTCAAAACATGATTACGATACTTTTTTTCGATAAAAAAAATTGGTAAATAGACCTCTGATTTTTACATTTATCGTAAATATCTCTAATATTTATCAACAAAAATTGGTAAAATTAATAAGACTAATAAATCATTATAATATAAAGAGAATGTAAGATTTAAATTTTGAATTAATTAAGATATTTCATTCAAATTAAATATTTTTTAAAAAATAGCAAAACTGAAACGAGTCATCGTCTCGCTTCTCTTTTACATCTATGAATATAGACAGTGATCGCTGAGGCGCGCTGCTATACGGACGTGTGTCGCTAGCTGCCGCCTTTTGTGACTATTCCTTGTTGATAATATGTCTTTTTTTAGGTGTTTAGTTATAGTTTCAGTATACTTAGTTTTATAAGATTAATTAGACATAAGTTTTTAAATAAATTGTACAAAAAAAGTTTGGATAAAATAGTGTACACCTACAATGGGTGTTAAAAAATTAATTTTATCGCTACGCCGTCGCAGAAATTGTGGGCGTGGCTTATATGCCGAAATCTGAATTTGCGCCAGCTCTGTTCAGCGCCTTAATCATCGGCTGCACTCGTAATACGCACGATAGCAGCGACCTCTTGTAATTACCCTTTACAATATATTTTGGAACGTTATCGGGCTATAAATAATAACATAGATAGTGTAATCTTTACAAAATAAATTAATTTTTGTAAGCGTGCAAGAAGAGAAATAACAAAATAATCGTCATAAATGAACCTAAGACAGACTTGGCCAAGCTCTCGCCCTACACCCATATTACAAATAGTTGTAGTGAAAAGTGATGTTCAATGCATTTTTTTTATTTTATAATTTAATTTTAAGTTGTATTAATGCGCGTGAGGTCGCCGGGTTGTCGATTTGTAAATATACCTTCAAAGCGGATATTAAATACAATATGTTCACGACAATGGCTTTTTATTTTGTCCTCTTTAAGAATATCTATATCGTTATGAATATATATACGCAGACTAATGTGGTGAATATTAGTAATTAATATAAATTAAAATATAAAAAAGCAGAAAGTAAATAATTTATTTTTGTCAAAAATACAATAAATATATATCACTGACCATACAGGCCGAGCAATCGCAAATGGTGCCACTGGGTGTCAAAAAAAAACTTAATATATGTAACTGCAGAGATCTTCCTCATTTTAGAACTAAATAGTGATTATAAAACCAACAGAAGGATCTATTATTGCCGAAATCTTATTGAGATATTCTGGGCAATAATATCAAAATATCTATATTTATTTTAAATTAAATGAATTCGTAATTTCAATTGCTTGTTCTAAGTTTTGGGTCCGCTTTAACTTTTCACTTTAACTTGCAATATACTTAGGAATTTCATGGAAATTTATATAAAGTATAGTATTCTGTCAACATCATTAAAAAGCATAACATCTTTTTATCATTTTAAGTATTATGTGTTATAGAAGAAATAAAAATTGTTAATATGTCGAAACGTTCTGTTAAGCGTAGATTGTTTATACTACTCGTATGTGATAGCTCAGTTGGTGCGGAAGCGTGTAGTATTAAAGATAAAAATAATTGCGCCATGTAATTGCTTCCGTTCATCGAACTTATCTGAAAACAAAATAAATACACTGTTAATACTTTTTATCATGCTAATCTCCTTAATAGAGTTTGTACGTTCGGGATTTGTTACTGAAATACGCATAAATGAAATGGATTTGATAAAAATTTGGTACACATTTTGTAACCAGTCGGCCTACCATGAACTCTTATTGCGACTCAATTGAAGACGTAAACGACGACCGCGAACCGCTTTCTTTTCGTATCATGAAGTGTGAATTGCATTGGGGTCGTAATGTTTGAAAAGGATAACGTTATATGATTTATAGATAACTCTGTCTCTTTTACTCACATGTTCTTAGGACGAATTCCGAACGCTCATTCGGCAACGACTCAAACTGTGCGTTCTTAAGACGTCATGGTATGAAAAAGCAAAACAATTTCGTTTGTCTTCAATTGAGTCGCTATAAGAGTTAATGGTAGACCTGCTCGATTCAGATGAACTGTACTAGGCAGACGAAGACGCAAACAGAATTTAGTTAGAACATATAACAGTCTGTCCCGCTGTTCAAAGCGGAGAGGGATATGAAAAGTCATAGTGCGGTCTTGCTGTATTTTGGCAAGAGGCATTTCTTATAAGAAATATGATATCGTATCGCGGATTATAGCAAAATAATTTTTATTATTGCTTTTGTATTATGGATCTCCGCAAAGTAACTCCTAATTCTATAAATTATTTGAAATATAAAATGTTATGGAAGAGCGGGGCCTCCTGTCACAAGTACTAGTAGAAATACTAGCAACTTACTAGGATAGTCCCAGATTGTGTATATAATTTTTACAACGTATTCGTGAGGGATATAAATATTTTTTGATTTTTTAAAAATATAATAGGTATTGAGTTCGTTAAGAATTAAGAATCGAAAATGTATTCCACGATGAGTTAAAATATGTTATCAAAGTTTATACAGCCGCCGTATGGTATCCGGCTGAGTAGAATAGACCATCCTCATTTCTTACCGAGGTTTCGTAAAAGGCGACTAAGGTAAGTTGACTCATGTGCCAAACGTGTTTGTAACCTGCTGTGCCGACCCCACTAAGAGTGGGATAAGGGCAAGAGGATGATGATGATCAATGTTTATACAGACGAATGTTAGTTTGATTTATATACCAAGATTTTGAAAATTGCGTAATCATACAAATGACGTTGAAATAAGACACAGATACTTTAAAAAACGAAGGACCCGGAGTCCTTTAGTACCTTGAAAAGGCAGAAGTCAAATTTTGGTACTCACTAAATTGCCGCGAGGGACCTTTCCATAAGTTACCAATGTTTGAAAATCAAATCATTTGCGAAATCAGGACGAGAGAGGAAAATCAATCATGTGACTCATGACTGATTTTCATAATATTATCAATGTAGATCAAATGGTAGTGAGAACAAGTTTATGGACCTGACACTTACCTAAATAAACGCTAATTTCTCCGCGGCTTCCCCTGCGTGTTGTACTGGGGCGGCACGTTCCTGTACTGATACCACTCGTACGCTACCATCGCCAGGCCTATAACCAATCCTATACCGACCACCAAACCATGCACCATCTTCTCCATTATTCAGTCAACCTGTGAAAACATAATTGTGTTTGCGTCCTGCAGGCTTACCATGAACTCTTATTGCGACTCAATTGAAGACGTAAACGACGACCGCGAACCGCTTTCTTTTCGTACCATGAAGTTATGTTTGAAAAGGACAACGTTATATGAACTATAGATAACTCAGTCTCTTTTACTCACATGTTTTTAGGACGCATTTCGAACGCTCATTCGGCAACGACTTAAAGTGTGCGTCTTTAAGACGTCATGGTATGAAAAAGCAAAAAAATTTCATTTACGTCTTCAATTGAGTCGCAATAAGAGTTCATCGTAGGCCTGCTGGAGTCTATTAATAGAGTTATTATACTAGGGTAGGGGGGAGCCAGCCTAAAATGTATCCATCGAAAATAAAGGAATGCAAATGAGAGTTATCTGTCTTTCTTTTTTATGTGTGATTGACGAAGATAAGTAGATGACTTTCATTATCCCTCTCTTATTATTTCTTACGACACTCTCATTTACAGGCCTACCTATGGCTCCCCTACTGCAGTATATTAACTCTATAAGAAGAGTTCTCTTGGTCGGCGAAGTGCGCACCTTCAAGACGTAAGTCGCAAGGTTTCTATTAAAATTAATAAAAAAGTTTTGAGAGTTTCTTTCACACCACGCAATTTCTACATTTTCTTGAACATGTACATTTTCTTTTTATTGTGTATATAATAGCAAATTTTATTTTTGCTTTTATGATACAACTGTTTGAATCCCAAGCAATTGAGTACAAGCAAATTATAAAATTTGAACTTTGCGTCGTTGTAATCGTTAATGTATCGTAAACCAACACACTCGTTAAAGGATAAGGCTTTAAAGAAAAGTGTAGGTGCTTTGACCTTACTCGCTGAATCGTTACACATAACTCATATTTTCTAGGCATACGCAGGTTCCATAACGATGTTCCCCATTAATGAAATTTTTATATTTACTCGTTTAATATCCTCACATGTTTGAAAGTTAAGATATGAAATATTAGATATAATATAAAATGATTATCATTTTTTTTAATAAAATTACATATTTTAATAAATGCGCTTACATATATAAAAACAAACAGAAAAACTAGTCTCGTAATATAAAAGTTATAATAACAGCATCAAGTTTCATAATATATACAGATATATTTACGCTCTCACGACTAATCCGCTAGATCAAAATGAATGAAATTTATCACAATAAAAGTTATATATAGGATAAGAAAATCCCGTTTTATTTCCACGGGACTATTCCTATGACAAAAACAATACATAGTTAAAGTTATTTTAACAATATAGTCGTCCCAAACGAAGTCGCAGATACTACTAGTTATGAAAAAAAAATTGCCATAACTCCGTGGAAACGATAGTAGTCTGGTAAAAATGCAATAATATAATAATTTTGCTATAATCTGCGTATGTTATGATAATCTATGTAATGCTAAGTGAAGGAAGCAAAAACCGTTCTCATTCCTTATACTTAGAGGATTAGTTATCGCTTTGCGATTTTGTTATGTAACTATCTCCTGATAATGCTTTGATTACTGGGCGAAACGATCGTTGAGATTGTCGTAGTGAATGTGTGTAGTGAGTTGTTGATATTGGTTTTTTGTGATACGTGCGGTAAATAATCCTGTTAATATCTACACGATGGTAATTATACCATTCAATTTTGTATAATTAATGTTAAATAAATAATATGACAAAAGTTATAATATTTTACTTATCATCAACTGTCTATTGATAAACTAAGTTATATTGATAAAGTAGATATTTCACAATAAAAAAAATGGAACATAAATTGATCTTATATTTTGACAGGGTATGTTCCGATATCCAAATAAAATACGAATAGGTATTGATTTAACAAAACGATAGTAACAAAAAAAAAAGCGCAAAATAGTTAATTCTAACATACTTACTGAGATTCAACTTTTAATTGTTAATTTACGCAGCTAGATAACGTATCTGTAAATTCACGTCTTGCAATAAGCGAATGTTGAGACTTGAGAAGTTATTCAACGTCAAATTGTAACCTTAAACATACAATGATACAACAAGTAACAAATGTGCACTCAGCACTGCGCAGAGTTACAAAATTGCGTTATTCCCCATGTATAAAAATAATACCACCATAGACTACAAACTAAATAATATCCAAACTATAATATGTACATAAACGATCATAGACTAAGTATTTTTTTAATAAGATATATATGCTGAAATAGTCTATGGACTGAACCGTTGATATCAGACATCAGTTGATATTATGGAAACGTGGTGATGAGTAAAGCATAAAATACACAAGCTATAATTTAATATTAAACAACAGTATAAAGGCAACCTTCAGACACTATAAAATAAATGCTGACAGTAGCTTTCAGCATCAAATTTATTGTTTCATTCGTAAAATGTGAATTTTAAAAGTTTTATTTTGTTTACTAATTGTGTTCTGTATTATAACCACTAGGATCAAACGATAAATAGAACTTCATGGTTCAATTAGATTATTATAAAAGCATGGCTGTATCTGAGCCTCAGAGATGTTAATTTGGACAGCCGTAAAAAACTCTGGTGGACGAAACAAAAACAAATGATAAATAGAGACCTCAGTAGCGTTAATGGAATATAGATCTAATTTTAATTAAACAGTGGCAGACGAAAGTGGTGTACTAATCAAGTGTTTAAAGATATATGACACAATAATATAGTACATTCTACGTCTATTCTATTCTATTCTATATTAATATATAGTATTATTCCTCAGTGCGCTTTCCGGTGTGAAGTGTAAAATCGCGGGGAGCAAACCTATTTTTGTAAATTTTTTCACACACAATCCTGTCTGGCAACGAACAGAAGTTATGTTGTCTATGAAAGTCTCAGGCTACTTCATATTTATTTAAACTGAGGACCCAAACCTACATTTCTCTAAAAATAATATAGTATAACTAAAAGATAACAGTACCTATAGTTTAATTGACTACTTTAAATAATTAATATAATATATATTTATAAGAAATGTTTGATATTATATGTGTAACCGCATGGGCGTAGCGAGCAAGGGGCTGCAGCTGCCTGCCCTTATACTGGAAACTGTAACATTGGGACACTGACAATTCGCAACATATTGACACTTTATAAGGCTTGCATAAGACCTATTAATTACCTCATAAATCCAAATTTCAAAATTTTTCAATATCAAAAATAATAAAGCTATTTCTGGTTATTCGTTTTACTTTTTTTTACCTCTCTTCAACTACCAATACGAGATAATCGTACGTTAAAAACAAATTAAAACAATATATTATATAAAATCTACTAAAACAATATAGTCTAGGATTTTCTGCCCCCCCCCCCCCTCCTGTATAGAATTCTGTCTACGCCCTTGTGCAACCGCATCCAGATGCTCCGAGATTCAATCTAGGATTGAGTAAGGGCATAAGGCATGAACAATGGAATTGGTGGTGTTATAAAGAAGGTCTCTAAGAAGAGCCCAAACCTAGTCTTAATTCAAGGCTCTTATTCAAACTGATTTAATACTCGCATTACGTTCATTGTCTCTTGTACTTGTGCTTGACGAAAGTAGTTTTTGCTAAAATCGTAATATGACGTCATCGCACATAAACCAACTGCTTAATAGCTAATGAAAACGAACGTAAGAGTATATATATATATAAGCTAAAATACGAAAATTAGAAAAGAGACTATGATTTGATAGGTACTACTAAAAAGTCTATGCTAATAAGCATTTTAGTAGTAATTGACTTAAATACTCGCGGGGTAACAAGTCTGCACACAGGACGCCCTCTGTCGCAGTTACGGGCTTTAAGGTATAATAACGGACCACTTACGTGTCGATGTTTTGTGTTTTGAAAAAAGAAATAATATTAAAGTGACTCCACAAATCTTCGCAATAAGTTCACGTGATTGGTTGAAATTAACACTTTATTTTTGCGATTAATAAATAATCAATTTTTTACCTTTATTTTCAAAATATATCGATATGAAAAAAAAACGTAATAACTCCGAATTAATAATAGATTTCTATCTGATTATTTGAAAACTTGTCTTGTTTCATCTTAATAATTAATCAGAACAAAGACTCATTGAAATATAATTAAAATGTGTCTTTGGCTTTATTGGTTTCATCCATTAATAATAAAAGAAAATACCTAATAATGTAATAAAATGTTGTAAAATCTTTAGTATCCTATATAGTGTATTATGTATATATAGTGTATCTATGATGGATCATAGACTAAAGTATGGATACTTTAGTCGATGGTTCGTAAAATATTTTTGTCGTGTCAAAGTCGTTGAAAAAACAAACTGAAAAAGTCGTTACGTAGCCAAGTTCGCATTGAGACTTGAGAGATTGATACGCAATACTTAAAATCACCAGAATAATGAGTTTACGTGAAGAGGACAGACAAAGAAATACATGCCCATCCCGTGGTTTGGGAATAGCGGCCGCGGCGATAGGCGTCGGCGTTGGGGCTGCCTTGTACTACTTCTTTAGCAAGAGGCCTGAAAATCCTTCATCTGGCGGCTCTACATCGCGGGATTGGAACTACGATTCACCGTCAATGTTGTAAGCATCATAAAATAATATTTTTAGAATTTTAATTTTTTAATTATTTATAAAAGGTATTTGAAATGCCACAGATGGTCTTTATTAAATATTTCCGCTTGTTAAAAACCATATTTTTAGATTGGCTTGCACTTATTTTCCAATATTCCTTTAACATTTGCAGTTTGAATCTTATCCTGGTTCTTGCTGTGCTGTTCAGTATTTAAATTATACTATTTGTGGCTAAAATTATTATTCTTTGACAAAGGTTCAGGTGGAGTTTAACCATTTGAATAATAATTTGATATATGCGGCGCATCTGATTTCTTAAAAGTAGTTTATATTTTGAATGTAAAATATTGTAAAATTTACATTACCTTTCTCGGTTAGAGCACCTTTCCGAACCAGTTATAGTTTCATTGTAATTTGATGATTCAAAGGTGCTTGGAAAGGCCAATTTGAATAAAGTATTATTTGAATTTATGTACTTTTAGAATTATGGTGACATATGTTTATAAAATACAAATTTTCTGAAGCACATATAAATTAAGAATATATCTTGTGTGTGTTTATGTGTCTGTATACACACTTCATTGCATATCTCTGCGTCTTGGTTGATGACCTAGTCTTAACATGCATAGTCATAAATTATTAGGCACCATGCATTTATGTGGTTATGTATTGAAGTATGCAAGGATTATTTTATATGGTTGCCCTTTGTATAATAGTGAAGAGAAACTTCGTTTTGTCTTCCTCATGTATATATTTCCAAGATTACAATTTACCACGCAAGAGTACAACAACAATTATTGTCTTCAGACGATATATCATAGACTACTAACTAAAATACATTGCCAATCAACACAGACTAAAAACCATTTAAACATAAAACTAAATAGTTAAGACGCCACACCACCCCCCTACGGAGAAAGAGAATCCGTAGAAAAAGAGAAAAAAAAATTATAGGTCAAAAGGTTTGGGGACATGAATTCTACGTCCGCACCGGGTGACATATTGAGGATTAGATGTGGAAGGTGCAGCGATAGGAGGTGTAGATGACATGGGTTTGGGAGGAGAGGCACTGCTAGATTCAGGTTGCACTGGTGGAGAAACGCCTAATTTTTCAATTTCATTGGGTCTAATGGGATATGCCTGACAATCTATGAAGGCTGGCTTAAGTCTGTCAACACTTACATTCATTTTCTTGCCATTAAAGTCTATTAGAAAAGTCTTCCCATCACCTGCTCTAGAAATCACTTTATAAGGACCGGTATAGGGCTGTTGTTGGGAACGACGAATAGCATCGTCTCGTAGAAAAACGTGACATGTAGTTGCAAGATCTTTAAAAATAAAAATTTTCTCTTGGTTATGCTGGGAAGCCGGAGTAGGCCGCAGCTTAGAAATCTGTTCCCTTAATTTAACAACAAAATCAGTTGGCTCCTCATAACGAGTAAGTTCTAATGGGACTAAAAATTCTCCAGGCAGCGTAAGTTTTTCGCCATACAATAATTCTGCCACTGTGGTTTGTAGATCTTCCTTAAATGCTGAACGCATTCCTAGAAGAACGAGAGGCAAAGCAGTCAACCAGGAGGTGTTGTGACACATCAGTGACGTCTTCAGTTGTCTATGCATACGCTCCACTAACCCGTTGGCGCACGGATGGTAGCTTGTAGTGCGAATTCTTTTTGTGCCGCACATGTCATTAAAGCGTTTGAATAAGTCCGACTCAAATTGACGTCCTTGGTCTGTCGTGATAACAGAAGGAACGCCATATCGAGCAATCCAGCCAGCAACAAACGTGCTCGTTACTTCTTCGGCGGTTATCCCACTCATAGGCCAAGCTTCAGGCCACCGAGTATAGCGGTCAACAGCTGTAAGACAATATTGATAGCCAAAACAAAAAGGTAACGGACCAATAATGTCTATATGAATATGTTTTAGCCGAGCTGTTGGGCTGGAGATATGTCCTCGCGGAGAATGTGTATGTCGCGTCACTTTACTACGCTGGCAAGCTATGCAATTTTGGCACCAATGGCGGCAATCCTTTGCTATGCCTGGCCATACAAAACGCTCAGAGACTAACCGAATCGTAGCCTTAGCGCCGGGATGGCTTAAATCATGTAACTGCGAAAATATTTTTTTTCGTAATGGTTCCGGGACAAACGGTCTTGGGCGTCCGGTTGATGTATCGCAAACCAATGTAGTTTTAGTACCAGGAACGGCGACAATCTCCAGTTTGAGGGAGGAATTTGCATCATTTTGATACTTCTTCAAGATGTCATCCTGATTTTGGCAAACGGCGAGTGTAGAGTAGTCCGTTTCGAGACTAATCGCTTCGACGCGTGACATAGTGTCCGCAACTGTGTTGTCTACTCCCTTTATGTGAACGATGTCCGTCGTGAATTGCGATATGAAGGAAAGTTGATTCAACTGAACTGGTGGTAGCCGCTCACGACGCTGCGAAAACGCAAATACTAATGGCTTATGGTCCGTATAAATGGTGACATGCTGAGCGCACAGAAAATAGCGATAATGTTGCACGCTCTCATATACTGCGAGAAGCTCTCTATAGTATGCCGGCCATTGTGTCTGCCTTGAGTTTAGCTTCTTGCTAAAAAAAGCTAAGGGTTCCCAAACTCCGCCAACATTCTGTTGCAGACAGGCACCTATATGGGAATTTGAGGCGTCCGTGAACAGTCCTAGCTTGGCATTCGGACGAGGGTGAGCCAGAAGGGCAGCTGATGACAAATTGTCTTTGCACGCTTCGAAACTTGCTTCGAGTTCAGGCGTCCACGAAATGGGTGTAGTACCCTTTCCTTGAGCGGCTACTATTGCATTAATCAGCGGTGCCTGCATTTCTGCAGCATGGCGTAGAAAGCGCCGATAATAGTTAACCATCCCAAGAAACCGGCGGAGTCCTTGTACGGTCTTGGGTAGGGGAAAATCTTTAAGGGCCTGAATGCGCTCTGTTGGTGGACGCATTCCATTAGCGGAGATGCGATTACCCAGAAAGGTAACTTCGGACATACCAAATACGCACTTTGCTGGATTAATTACTATTCCGTATTCTTCAAACCTTTTGAAGAGGATACGGAGATGATCTGCGTGCTCATTGGTGTCGCGAGAAAATATCAGGATATCGTCAATATATGCGAAGCAAAAGTCTAACCCCTGGACAACTTCGTCGATAAATCTTTGGAACGTTTGGCCCGCGTTTCGCAGACCAAAGGTCATATAGTTAAACTCGAAGAGTCCGAATGGTGTGATAATCGCAGTTTTCGAAATATCTTGTGGCGCAACAGGTATTTGCTGATAAGCTTTTACTAGGTCAACTGTGCTAAATATATTTATTTTATTAAATATTTTATTAAATATATAGTACACCCTGATATACTATTACTAACGTCACCGATGTGACGAACCGGATATCTATCCGGTATAGTGCGCGCGTTCAATGCGCGGTAGTCTCCACAAGGCCGCCAAGTTACATCTCGTTTAGGTACCATATGAAGAGGCGAACTCCAGGCACTGTTAGAAGGTCTAGCTGTCCCGCACTGTACCAAGTCGTCGAAAACCTTTTTAGCTTCTTGAAGCTTCTGAGGAGCTAATCGCCGAGGACGACAAGACACAGGGGCACCCTCGGTAATTACGATGTGATGGACTGTATTGTGCTTTGGCTCTCGTATAGGTCCGCATGGTCTGGATATTGACGGAAATTCCGTAAGTAGCGCATCATATTTGGACGACGGAGCAGAAACAACTTTAACACTGACTTGAAATGAACCTGCTACTGCAGCAATGCATGATAAGCCGGTACTGTTATCAACGAGCTTTTTATTAGCACAGTCTGGCAAAAGACTATAATGAGCTAGAAAGTCGGAGCCAATAATTGCAGTATTGACTTCAGCAATTATGAAATTCCACTGAAAAGCGCGTCGCAAACCTAAATTTAAAGTCATTTGTAAATGGCCATAAGTGCGGATGTCACTACCATTGGCAGCAGCCAACGTATAATTAGACAACATAGGTTTATTGGCTAACCATTTGTATGGATAGCAAGAGAGGTCAGAGCCAGTGTCAATTAAGAAAGGACGTTTTGAAACACGTTCGGTTACAAAAAGGCGGCGACTCTCCGGTAAGCAGTCTGTCATCGCCATTAGAGACCGCTGTTGTCGTTTCCCGATGACGGAGGCGTCGTCCACGTGCAAGGCTTTACACATTTAAGTGCCTTAATTCCATACTTCTTATGGTAAAAACACATTTTTGGTTTATCGGGAGTTTGTGAGCGTTCTTGATGGTTTGAGCGAGCCCGTGATCTATGTCTGCCTCGTTGGGTTGATAGAGCAGCAATTTGCTTTGAATGCTCGTCAAGGCGTCGCATAATTTCATTGAAAATGGGTGGTGAGGTAGTCGAAGTGCTAGCTGAGAAAACTGCTGGAGACCGAGGAGTGGCAATACCTGGCGATACTTCCAAAATTTTGTCTGCCAGTTCAGCAATTTTACTGAGCGCAAGCTCAGATTGAGCAGCCAAAATCGCCTGAAGGTGTTGTGGAAGACGGCGCATCCAAAGCTGGCGAAGCAGATTTTCGTCCGTTAAGGCGTTCCCAGCTAAAGATCTAAGATGTCTTAGAAACTGGGAGGGACGGCGGTCCCCCAACTCCTCATCGCTAACAAGCTGTCTGACTCGTTGTTCCTCAGACGTAGAAAGTCTACGAATAAGTTCAGACTTTAATTTATTATATTTGTCATCATGGGGAGGTTGGAGAATTATATCTTCTACCTCACCAATAACTCTAGTATCTAATTGAGCAATGACGCTACTTAATGCGACGTGTAGACAAAACCAACAATGCTGGATACGTTGCAGGACGCCATAGATGTCTTATAATCAACAATGCTTCATACTACGGATGTACACGAAGAAGTCTCGTATTATATACATACAATGATTGCAGTACTTTAAGGTGCTCGTTGAATCGCCACTTGGAGCGACTTAGAAGGGGTCACCATATGAAGAGAAACTTCGTTTTGTCTTCCTCATGTATATATTTCCAAGATTACAATTTACCACGCAAGAGTACAACAACAATTATTGTCTTCAGACGATATATCATAGACTACTAACTAAAATACATTGCCAATCAACACAGACTAAAAACCATTTAAACATAAAACTAAATAGTTAAGACGCCACAATAGTATTGTAAACTCAGCATAACCTTCATTAAAATTGCTTTCATTTCCTACCCTTTAGTTTATGTTCATACATTTTTTTTGCAAGGTTATGAAAACAGAAAGGATACATAGCATATTAATTAAATTGATTTTAAAGTAAATTTAAATATAGTTTATTTTTGTAAACTTTACAACATTGAATTATGTTTGAACAAAAACTTTTCAAAACATAGAAAGTTTTCTATTAGAATAGAATACAGATTCAAATGTGCTGAGCTACTGTTACACCCATCACAACATTTCTTGGGACCAAAAAAATTTAGTTGTTTAAATACTGAACTATCAAAATCCAAGTGGCATTTGTATTTTAAGTGTGAAATTTTGTTAAATGATCCTGAGTCATTACATATATTACTTATACAGATGGTGTGACCCATTTCTTCACATCAGCTTCAAAGTTGGTATATCTGACCATTTTTTAAAGATTTCTCAGGTTCCCAGGTTTCCATGTAAAATATATATAAAAAATTGCTCCTAATTAATTTTTACAATTCATCATGGACTTGACTGTGACGAAAAAATTATATTATATCTCTATAGTTTTCCTGGGATATGCATAACCTGCCAATTCAATTAAAATCCAATGCTCTTTTTTCAAGAAGAAGCTGAGCCCTTTATCCAGCTGTGGGATGACAATAACTGGTTGCTTTGCTTTTTCACATATCATCCATAAATCGCACAATATCATCTTTACATGCCTGATGTGCAATAAATATGACTTTAATTACATATATATGCAGGTTGGCACTAAAAGTATATTGTAAAAACCTTTTTCAGTAGTTTGTTATTAAAATATTGAGTAAATAAAACTTATAAAACTATTTATACTCCATAGGTTTAGGTACTTAACTACATGTAAACATTTTTTTTTATTAATACTATTGTACTGAGGTGTGTTGAAGAATAAAGATTTATTCAATCATTCATTCAATTCATTCATCCAAAATCATATGACTCAGGGGGGACATAAATTTTATTGCAATAATAATCTACACATAAATAAATTTAAATGAAACTGCATATGTCAAAAAAATTCTTTAATAAAATATTTATTTTATAAAATTGAATATTTATACTTTTAATATTTTTACTTTAGTTAGCAATTATGGCAATAGTAATTGTTTAAGACACAATATACATATATATAGATATAACACAATATCAATCTTATAAAGTCACTCTGTGATAATTTAGTATTATAGATTATTAAATATTTTCTATTATTTCCTAGAAAAGATTTTAAATACAAGTGATTTTGTCATGTGACATGTCAAAGAAAGGCTCTTAAAATAGACATTACGATACATTACATTAAATAGAATTTATATTTATTTATTTCAAAATTTTTAAACCTACCTACTAACCTTTAAACCTATCCATTACATTTTAAAAATTTCGAAAATTTTCGAATGTGTATTTAACTTTATGTTATACAGATCAATGATGTATTAAAAAATAATTTAACACAAAAAACAAAAAATGTATAATTATCATTTCTTTTGTGTGATGCAAAAGAGAGAGAACTTTGGTAACTTCTTAATAACTGAGTCAAATATTTGTAGTCTGGATGTTGCCTAAAATTGTGTGTATATAAATACCTAAAATTAAAAATGTATAATTAAATCCAGGGGTCTTCATGTCATCTTATTGGTAGCAGTTAATAAGGGTAGACAAAATTTTCAGATACATCATTATTTGACAACAAATACTAAATAAGATTTTCCTTTGCTCATTTGACTATAGTATATGTATATTTTCATTCTTCAATTCGACTTGTTGCATGTTCATTTGTAGATATTTCATGTTCATGTTGCTTTTGCATCAGGTTTGATTTGCCCGAAGAATATAATTCTGACAGCTCATACATGACAATATCAGTGAATACAACTACTGACACAAGTATGTATGAGACAGACAGTGACAGGCTGAGTCTTACAGAACAGAGCGATAGTTATATGAGTATCTCGGATGTATCAGACTTCTCAGACACTGAACCAAACAGTTCTAATTACGCTCCCAGCTATTCAAACTCGTACTATTCAGACGATAATACCCATGACGGAACAGGATCTGACATGTCCGAATGGGACGAGACAAGTTCTTTAGCGGCACCAAACTATGAGCCTCCATCATATAATTTATTCAACAACTATGTTAGAAACGTAATTTCTCCTATTCAAGCACGAAGGTGAGTTAATTTAGCTTGTTAATTATTGTGTTATCAAATCCCTATTTCTGGATTAAGATCTCCGTCAAATGTGGTTTGGTTGGTTATTCATAGTAATCACATTAGGATTAGAAGGATATGCACTTGAATCTTTCTTTGGAGTAGAGGTTTCTTCATAATGTTTTCCTCAAATTTACTAACTAACCAAAAACCTAAACAAACATTAAATTTTTAAATTTGCCCTGTTATATCAATTTACATTATAATTACTAAAATATGTTATTTCTAATTAAATATACTCGGTTCTTCTTTCCCGTCTTTTTTGTGCTACAAGAAATAAGTTTTAATTAAAGCTTTTAATAAATAAAAGCTTTTAGCAAATAGGTTTTGAACAAAAGTTAATTTCCCTACTGTTAATTGTTGAGGAGTTCCCTCTGGAGCGAATCCTGGCATCAGGTCATGCTTTTTACAAGCATTGATTACACTGTTCAACACTGTTTTTGTCACATGAACTTAGTGGTCATTTTTGATTAGGTTGACAATACATCATTAAAAAAAACTATATAGTTTCGTTCCAGTCACGTCCAGTTTTTTAGTGAAAGTTATAAATACATTTCTTACCTCAGAACGCGTTTAAGTAAGGAAAACTTTATTTCGGCAACTGTATAACTACTTTATTTATCTAACTTACATTTTATATATGTTAGTTACATCGTAAACATGGCAAGAAAGTGTTTAAACAATCCCGACAGTTTTTGTTATGTGTGTAGTGAGTTAACTTTTACATCTCAGCGTCGAAATTTACGCTATTAATTAAACAGTGCTATTTTGATTGCTTTGGCTTTCCTGTGTCGCATCAAGATAAATCCTGGGTTCCAAATATATGCTGTGTAACGTGTATGAGACTCTTATAAGGTTGGGCTAAACAAGAACCTAGACATTGGCCATTCGCTATACCAATGACTTGGATGGACCGAAAAGATCATATAAGCTATGCTAGCTAAAGAGGGCAGTGGATTTCATATCTAAAACAAAAATTCCCCAATCTCAGCGAGGCAATAAATAAATAAGGTATATTTGTAGGTCCACAAATACGGAAACTTATAAAAATTTAGGAGAGAAATTGAATGGTCTAGAAAAAATTACCTGGAAAAGTTTTATGAACGTTGTCCAGAATTTTTTAGGGAACTATAGAGCGGAAAATTACAAAGATTTAATAATTGAACGTCTAGTATCATATAAAGCATTGGGATGTAACATGTCCTTAAAAATACACATGCTGCAATCTCATTTGGTTTTGTTTCCTGCAAACTGGGGAGCTGTGAGTGATGAACAAGGCGAGAGGCTTCATCAGGACATTTCCTTGATGTAGAAGCGCTACCAAGGAAAATGGAGTCTACGAATGCTAGCAGATTGTTGTTGGAATGGAGAATGGAGTTGGAATCTTAAAAGAGACCTACCAGAAGCTAAATATTCCCTAAACTGAAATTTACCTATTGTACATTAAACAATAACTTCTTTAAGTGTAGCTAATTTTTCTATTTATACAAAAATAATATGCTTCTATATCACAAGAATACCTGACGTGTAATTTTTTTTCCCTTGATATACTCGTATTATTGCTTGAAGGCCCTAGTATATTCAAAATTTGACATATATTTTCGTGTGACAAAAAAAAGTAAATATTTTGTTGACCAGTGTTATCATCATGACTGGACCAGTATGAAAAGTTTTAGCTCAAAGCTCAAACGGTCACCGGGAAGTGGGTCAAATGTTACTTGCAAGGTCCCATTTTTTCCAAATTGAACAATATACAAAGCAAGATAAAGAAAAGCTTTAAAAAAAATTTTCATTTTCAAAATTTGTTTTTCGAAAGAAAAACTGTTATACAAATTCTGATCAACATTGCTCAAGCGGATTGGCAGACGCAGTTATAAGTGTAGATTGGGAAAAGCTACTGTTTTGGCAATCCACTTGATACGTGTAGAATTTAATGATTTTACTTCTCTTTTTCATATTTAATAAAACAATAATCATATTTCAGGAAAAATGAGAACAAACGCGGATCGCAGGCTTTGTAAGGCTAAATATTTGTTTTGCTCGATTTGGTATTTTATAGAATGCAAACTGCTCTAACTCGCATGCTGCAATTATACTTTTAATATACATTGACAAGAAGGATAAATGATAATACTTATTCAATGTATATTTTTTATTTTCACTTTGCTTGTTTAACATAATAATTTCATATTTTTGAAAGGTCGAATTTATACTAATTAAACGGTTTTTATTTTTATTTAAGAGTGATTTAAAAAACATTGCTAGTGACTAAGTCATTAAGTGATTAAGTCGAACTATAGAAATATTTTTTGTGTAAATAAAATTTTGGCCCTGGGACTTATTAATGGTTTAAATGGTAAAGGTACGCTACAATTAATTTGTTATGGCATTATTTTCTTTAGACTGATATTTTTAAATTTGTTTCATCATCTGATTGGAATGTCCGATTTTATTAATTTAAAAAGTATTTTTAATTTAATTACATCGGATTATTATCACTTATTGGGACACTTTTTAATAAAATATCAAGAATAAGAAAAGAGTTATTATATTAGTTTAATAAAATATCAAGAATAAGAATAGAGTTATTATATTAGTTTAATAAAATATCTAGAATAAGAATAGAGTTATTATATTAGTAGCGAAGCCAGCCCAAAATGTGCCGTATTACAATGAAGAGAAAGCATATGAGGTTTAACATATAACCTTTTTCGCGCGTGCGTACTGACCCAACGTCATTTTGAAGATATACTAAAAATGTTCTAAGTATTTTTTAATTAAGAACGCGCCATGATGTCTCACATATGTGATTAGACGAAGATAAGTATACGAAACTAATCTTCCCTCATTATTTATTTCGAGAATCTCACTTATGGACTCATGACTTCTCTACTCTAGTATATTAACTCTATGGGAATAAGTAGCACAGAATTAATAGGAAATAGTTGGAATAATAGACTACTGGAGTGACTAATGGAATAGACTTAAACACTTCTGGAATGATTCGTAGATAGTTAGTCGTAACTGTTAATAACTTTCTAGAATAATTAATAGGACACTGGGAAAAACTGTATGCAAAAGGAATAATTAGAACCAAATTGTGCTGAATAATAAGGTGTTGATATTTGTGTTTCTAGTCGTGAGCGCTCTTGGACTTTGGAAGAGTGTTCAATTTGCTTCGATATGATCCTCCATAACCAAGAGGTGATGTCGCTCCCTTGCACGCATCACTTCCACCAGGCGTGCATTTTGCCCTGGCTCCAGGAGAAGCAGACATGCCCCAACTGTCGCAAGCCCATTGATTAACTCATCGGTAAGTTATAAGTGATATAGGGTCTAATCAGTGCAGTGCGAATTTAATGCCTATGCTGCGTCCATCATATTATCAGTCTTTTGACAGCTCACGCTCATTAAGTTTTGTATTGCTTACGTACAAATATCATACAAATAATATTTGTACTTTATGGATGGGTACCGCCCACTTAGTGATGTGTCACACATAATGGTTACTACGATTATGCCACAGATTAAAAATAATCGGTAGAAATCGATGTTACGAGTATTAAAAGACATTTAATAACATTATATAAAGTTTTACTTTCTTCTTAGTTAATACATGAATACAAATAAAACAATCAGGATATTTTAATTTATTTTATTAGCACGAGTCGTCGGAATGATAATCAACACTAGACTCCTCCGATGAGGAGTCTTCAGTAGCAGTTATTATTAGCTCTTGTGTAGATAATATATTATCAAACGCAATATCACGTTCCCAATCAGAGAATATTACTCTTTTAGTTCTTTCCACCACACTTGCCCAGTTCTCGGCCGTTACGTGGGTGCAAGCATTTTTTAGCAATTGCAACATTTTATTCGCTGTGAATGGGGGGCTTGTATTGCATCTCGCAGCATGCCCTTTTACTTGTGCCCATATAAGTTCTATTGCGTTGTACTGGCAGTGGTATGGAGGAATCCGAAGAACAGTATGGCCATATTCTGCTGCCATTTCATTGATTACATAGCGTTTTGCTCTCTTTTTGGTTTTTAATATTTTTATTAATTCAACTTTTAACATTGAGTCGTCCACATTTTCTCCATTGTCCCGAAGCCAATTAATTATTTCATGCTTTTTATTAGCCTGTGTTGGCATTTTGTCAATTTGACGGGAGTGGTAGGGCGCATTATCAATAAAAATTATTGATGGTTCTTCCAATGAAATGAGCATTTTTTTGAACCACTCTTCATACACATTTGCATTCATCTCTTCGTGGTAGTCATTTGATTTCTTCGATTTCGATTCGGTACTATAATCGGAATGGTATCGCATACGAGAATCTTTAGGACATCACTAAATATGTAAATCGTCAATCTGTCAAAAGATGGTTAATATAATGGACAGTGTATAAGTCACTTTTCAAACAGTTGCCACCTCCAGATGAGATTTGCTCTGAATTTAGTAACTTTAACATTTGATCTAATATTGTGGCATAAATTTACCACCTAAACGTCTATCGACTTTGATAAATACTTTGAAGTATGTATGTGATTTTAATTTTAGAATTAAAAAAGGTTTTACCACTAAAGTATTAAGTAATATATTTATCAGTTGTAAATTTAGATGCCTTAAAAGCACATATCACCGAAATAACGATTATATAACATCATACGTCATGTTTGTGATGTCCACTATCTTGAGCCTCTGGTTTTAATTGCAAACACTTTAATATCAGTGAGTAGGCATACAATACAACACACGTCGTTCTATCTACATCAAACACAACTTATGTACAGGGTTGTCGATGTTATAGATTTTATGTATTAAATTGGAATACATTTTGTAGATATCCATCAATTCCATTGATCTATTTGAATTGATCTATTTGTCTGAATTCAACAGCATCTAAAATCTCGTAAAAATTAAAAAAGTGAGGGAACTGCAGGTATTTTATTAACAGGGTGGCAAAAACTAAGTGGCCTATTGGCTACAATGCCTAATCTAAGGTACATCTAATAATACATTTTTAAACACTCTCGAATGATGCCACTGTATACAATATTCTCGTAGACATCCTGTTTGACTCTAGGAGAAGTAAATATTCTTACTATTAATACATTTAGCGCCTCTCTGATTTATAAGGGGGTCCCCGTCAGGCCACGCGCGCCACTTAGCAGTGTTGGTACTGTAAGGCCAATGTTTCTTCTCGCAGTAGAAGATAGTTTACGTCTGTAACGTGATACTTACAGGCATTTATTCAACACGTTCAAATTCAAATTATTCTTTATTCAAGTAAAGTTGTAAACAAGTGCTTTTGAATCGTCAACATCTACTGCTGGTTCGGAAAGCTGTTCTTGCCGAGAAGAACCAGCAAGAAACTCGGCGGTTGCTCTTTTCAAAGAATAACTCTTATTACTAGTTACATATAGTTATTGATGTCTTGTATAGGGTCGAAGAGTAGCTATATTCACGCATTCTTATCATCTAAGTAATCCTCAATAGTATAGTAGACTTTCTGTATTAGCCTTTCCCTAATAGTGTTTTTAAACTGCTGTAAATTTTAAGTACGTGCCACGTCTGTTTGTTTTCTAAAACAGAAGTCCATCTTACAAGTTATGACGAATACATGCTCTGAAGTTCGAAAGTACTGTAAATTATGTTATGACAAAAATGTAAGACAAGATGATGAGAGATGGCAAATTAAAAGACCAAGCGTGTTTGTTTATTTTTTTAATACTTAAAAAAGAACCATTTTTTATTTATTATGTTTCAATTAATCTGTGCTGCTGTGATGATACCAAATTAAGTAATTCCGTAAAATAGTGTAAATTTTGTAGTTTTCATGCCATATGCTATATCGCTGTCAACCAGCAATTGTTGATGCAGCCTATACAGAAGGTCTAATGTCAGCCACCGATAGCTAACGGGAGGCCTAAACGGAAAGTCTAATGTCAGACACCAATGGCTAATAATATGGCGATAATCGTATTAACATTGATAAAGTTTTCATACCTTTTATTTACAGACATCTTCGCGCTATCCTTCAGAGGACTCAGCGGGACCTGAGTTTGAAATCTAGCAAAGTTTGGCTTAACTCTGAAGATGTAACAATAAATGTATCATAAAAAGATCAATAAATTTCTAGTCGAATTTTCAGGATTCAGCCAAACCGTCTCTATATCTAGGACCTCTGTTATCGCACTCTTATTGTTGTAAAAAAAATCTCTAATAGCATTAATGTAGTTTTGATTAGAAGTAGCAGTTATTTAAAAAACAGCAAGGCTGGTGATGGTAAATCGTAACAAGACATATGTCATGGGACTTTTATTGATGATGTGGTACAAGATATCGCCATATCGATGCCCTAACTTTTAAGGCTAATAGAAGTTAAGGATTGCATCTTGTACTGATATCTCGTAAACAAAACTTTTATTTTATAGGGATATCTTGATTGTAGAATGTTATTTGCATGTATTTTGATTGCTCTAAAGAAATAATGTTTTATCGGTATTTTATTAACACATCTTAAATCTATCAAATCAATATTTTAACTTGATGGTTTGTTTTAATATTTCTTGTTATGATGAAATATCGATAATCCAATTTACTTATGTTAAATAATTTGTCAACACAGATTCCGTGTCATATTTTGACTTTACTCAACGAAGGGGCACGTCAATTGGCGTCCTAACTAAAACGTAATGTTGTCGGTAAAACATTTTGATTAAAACTAGCTGAAACTGAAAAATACCATGTGTAAGTGAGCGTCATTAATAACCGTTATCGTTACATAAATTTGAGTTTGTTTAAATTGAAAGTCTTTAGTTCAATGATATGATAAACTGAATTTCAATATTATTCGCATTGTAGCTTTCAAAAAATTTAAGAAAAACTTAATTTTTAAAATAATACTATTAAAGGCAAACCGTTTAACTCATACCTCGCCTATGGGGTACAAGGGCGCGGAGGTAGAATAAGAACGGGGACTGATGTAACCTCTTGTATAGTACGCTACGAGCGCTCGGCGCCCGCACCTACCTCAGCCCCCCGTTCTCGAAATACCTCTGCGCCATCCGCGCGCGGGTACAACGCAGGCGAAGTCTGAATTAAACGGTTAGCCTATAGACTGTTTGCTTCATACTTCTATTAACTACACTTCTTCTACATGAATTATATCGCTTTCACTATCGTCAGTGTCACTGTGGTCACTATCGTTAGGAATATCTTACAAAACAATTTTTTCACAAAAATATTTTTTCTTTTTCGTTTTCCATTTCTATTAGGGTTTATGAAGCAGACAGTAAAATAGTATTACTGTTATGACTTTAGTTTTTTTTATAACAAAAATGTAGTAAAAATTATGTGATAACTACACTGCGTATAATAATGGAATAAGAATTGGAAGTTTTGTGAAGATATCGGTTATTGAATATGACGCTTACATAGATATCGTATTTGCAGCTTTCAGCTAAATTTAGTCAATGGTCTTATAAATAAATATTATTATTATTTTAAATATGGCGTCGATTTGTGTTGCCGATTGATAACGTTAGTTTTGTTTAGGACGCCAATTGACGTGCCCTGTTGTTAAAGTGTTTATATAGTAAATTGATTATATTTAATTAATTATTTTGCTTAATTTAATATTAAATTGAATAGAATTTGTCAATATCGCATCAGCAAATTTCTTAGGCATCGATATTACTTCAAGGATTTTAAAATTTCGGTCTATATTTAAAAATATCAATAAAATTAATGACAGAATGAGCCAAAGCGAGGCGAGGCCGTGGTTGTAAATAGTACGTAGATCACGTGATATCGAAATATGTTATAAAGTGATAGTTAAGAAAAGTCCCAGACAAAAGGTAGATAGATTTTAAACAAATATTACTGTAAAAAATGACTATTTTAAATTATCGATGCACCATATCACAAATAATATTTTTGTATAAATTGACCTATTTCAATTGACTGCTTAATGTTAAATGATAATGTGATGAAAATTGTTAGTAATTATATAATTGTTTTTCTTTAGAGGATTATTTAATTAATAAAAGAAAATGGACCTAAAGGATGTTATAAATTAATGCATTAAGAAGCTGTTATATGTAATACGAACTATCAAAGATATCCACTATATTTTACTGTATTGCTTGTTTTTGAATTTTGCTATAAAAAAATTAGGATGTTTTCTTCGCATAGTATTAATATTAATTTTCATAGCAAGGTTTTCAAGCAAGGCAAGCAAGAAGAGCTTTGGTTTTTACGGAGATATTTCTAAATTTATTGTCTAAAACTTAGAAAAAAAAAATTAATTGTAATTTTTTATTAAAAGCTTAAAATAATTTATGTTTTTTCTTTCTTCTATAGTTTCTATTAGAAACATTCATATGTGCTAAGTATAACATTGTACCGTAAATATTGTTATAGTTAGTACAAAAGTTACAATGTCATTCCTAGCAGTACCCCTAGCACGAGTTTTAATCTATGTCGCCTAGATTACGCTTCCAAAAGGTAAAATCATATGTCGGTCTCAGTACACGTTTTTATAAAACAATCCCTCGACATTATCTAGACTTGTCTTTACACAAGTCTAGAAATTATCTTAATACGATGTTGCTACATAAAGCTACTATGCATATACTACTATACATATACTATATATTATATACTATACGATTGAAGATTATTTGAGTGATAGTAGCATATTTTAGTGCAGCTACGCACCAAGCTGCAACGATCAACTTAACCTTCAATCAATTACATTTTTTTTTCGAAAAATTTCCTACGTTACGAAAAAAATAGTCTCGAATTGGCCTCGAGTAAGGACAGGTGAAAAATATGAAATACTAACCAAGCCGCCCGCCCGCGTGGAAATCAGCATGAAATCATCATTTTTTTTCTGGAATTCAAATTTTAAACAAAAGTAGTTATTTTGAGTTAACCATAACAGATAGACATACTATCGCGGACTTTTATGTAGTATTTTTATAGATCTACAATTCTCTAGTACATTACTTTAGCATATCTCTGCTGGTTTACACAGCGTAGGCGACTGAAGCTCCCAGCAAAGTTTTTTAACAACTGCGCGATCTCTTCAACACAATTTGCATAATACCGATGTTCTATATATTTAACCATCCGGAAATATTGCACTATCTTTTGGTAAAAACCGTACAAAAATCCGTTCAGTATAATCGAGAAAATCGATTACATACAGACAGACAGCTTTTTGGGACTTTGTTTTATAATAAGAATAGATTGCACCTGTATATGTACATACACACAGGTGTAATCTATACTTATTGTGTGTTGCACTCGAACCCAATTAAATACTCGGCCGTCTCTCATAGTCTTCCATACCTTGAAGGCGCCTGAGATATCAATCTGAGAATTCAATATAGGGGTATATTGAATTCCTACTTTTTAGTGCGATTAAGATATTTATTTATCGTATTTTTATCTTGATAACAAAAATTGAGTTCAAAGAAGATAGTAACATATGTACATACATACAGGTGAAACTAAAATCGTGTGTAAAATATGGTTACTTTCAATTATACGTTATTTTATGATCTCAAAGAAAATTGTTTCAACTCATAAAACCTTGAAATTAAAGAAAGAGTGCCTAGTGCAATAAAATTGAAATTGGTAATTATGTTAACAAACATTCACGGACTTATGTACCAACTGAGATTATAAAACTTTTTAGCCATTCGTTGATCTTGAAATGACATATTTTTTCAACAACAGATTTATATATTTTTTCATTTGTAAGTTTACTAAAGGTTTATAAAAATGTCTGCTTTCTTTGCAATTATAATAGATTTATTTCCGAACCAGTGAAAGCTTCATTAACATCAAGACTAATCTTTAACGACTTGAAACTGCAGGCCTACCATGAACTCTTATAGCGACTCAATTGAAGACGCAAACGACGACCGCGAGCCGCTTTCTTTTCGTACCATGAAGTGTGAATTGCATTGGGGTCGTAATGTTTGAAAAGGATAACGTGATATGAACTATAGATAACTTTGTCTCTTTTACTCACATGTTCTTAGGACAAATTCCGAACGTTCATTCGGAAACGACTTAAAGTGTGCGTCTTTAAGACGTTATAGTATGAAAAAGCAAAACAATTTCGTTTACGTCTTCAATTGAATAAGAGTTCATTGTAGGCCTGCTGCTTGCAAAAGTTTTTTTTTAATAAGGATTATGTATATTTTTATTCTACGTAGTTCAGACTTTATGCAGTCTATGTAGAGTGACAACGTCCAACAGTGGGATATTCTTACTCCTTTACACCTCTCATATAGAATCTAACCCATTCGCAAGCGTTTTGTTATGAAGGAAAATATAGTAAGATGCATGTGTCAAGTGAATTCATAGGACGTGTGTCAATTTGATTTTAAGTAGCGTGTTGAGTCAGCTTTGCATACATTCCTACAAAATATCGTTACCTTGCTGTATGTAGGGTAATAATATTTTACTACTTATTTTTTTATGAAATTGATTAAAAAGAAGTTTTATTTTACTTATACATAAGTTACATATAGCATAATATATAACATAAGTTACTTATACATTTTTTTTTGTAATGCCATACATTGGATGTATATGTAAAGGATGGATGTACATGTTCTGGAACATTTTGTTTAAAGTAAAGTAAAGTAACGGTCTGTTACTATGCCCACTGCTGGACTAAGGCCTCCTCTCTCCGTTTTTGGAGAGAAGGATTGGAGCTAAGACCCACCACGCTGCTCCAATGCGGATTGGTAGTTTACACATATACCTAGAATTCCCTAGAGATATGCAGGTTTTCTAACGATGTTTTCCTTCACCGAAAAGCGTCTGATAAATTGCAATTATCAAATAGACACATAAGTTATAATAGAAAAGCTCATTGGTGCCTGCCAGAGGTTTGAACCCATGTCGTCTCTAGAGAGTCGCACGGTCTCACCGCTGGGCTATCACAGCTTTTTTTTGTTATTAATTTTAAATTTTGTTTACTAAATACTAATTATGAACGCTTAAATATACGAAGTTTTATTATATTTAATATTATATATTAAATATTGTTATATTTATTGTTATATATAATATATTATTATTATATATTGTTTTTAGTAAGCTTCGTGAGTACTTCACACGTTTTACCCAAATCAAACCAACTCAGAGGCGGCTATAGAACCAAATACGCGAGAAAGCCTCCAATTCCGCCTTTGGAGGTTAAAAGGCAGAGATACCACGCGACGTCCTTTGAAAACATGGCGTCTAGAAGGTCACTGTCCACCGAGATCAATGATATTAAGAACCTGTTCAATAAAGACGGAATTATATATCTTAGAGCACCGAGGAATAAAGATAAGCGAATGAATAGGCTTCTGAATGACGTCGATTATAATCAACAAAATAATTATGATTGGAATCAAGAAATAAATAAATTGCGAGGAAAGGATACCCTTAAAGTACTCTTGTTGAAAGCCTTTAGAAGATTTGCTATAAATGAAAAGCCTAAAACTATCTTTAAATTCTCTGAATTAGTCGTTTGATATTTGCTATTTAATAAATATCAATAAATTAAGTATAACGCAATCTGTATATTACATACGAGTTATTCATTATACTTAGAGTAGGTAAGCCAGCATAAAATGTGCCATATTACATTAAAGAGAGTGCAACTGAGGGTGATCTATCTGTCCCTTTATAGTATACAAGCTTTGCTCGCGGCTTCGCTCGCGTGGAATTTGGCCAGACATTTAGTTTCGTGACAGATCATTTTAGATATAATTTTTTTTACTTAATATTAAGAAATTTATTTAGATACTCATACATCCGAAATGTTATATGTTTAACTTCAAAACAAAAGGATTGCATACAATTTTCGCGCGCCGCGCATATTAGACACTATTCTAGCGCTCCATTTAAGTCAATCATATCGTGGTAACTTTTTAACTATTCGGCCAAATAACTTAGTGTAAAAGACAAAGTCTATTTACATGAAATACTGAAAGCGACAAATGTATTGATATTTATAAGAATTTGATAGAAATACTAAAATATGCATTGTAAAATAGTATCTAATTTAATTAACTTTATGATTCACAATTTTGGTCACAGTGGCTTCCACATAAAAAGTAGATATATACTGCCGCGGCCTTTTATTTAGAACTATTCAAGACAAACAATACTGTGGTACATCATCTTTATGTAACTTGAATGGTTTGGGCAGCGTTCGCCAAGATAGCTCTCAAAGGCCAGATTCTTTCAGACTTTAGTGACATGAATAGTTATATTACATAAAATCATTACAAATTGTAGCCTATATGTTATTCTGATATATAACCTATATAACTGTAAAGATTCATCCAAATCCTTCCAGTAGATTTTTCTTGAATCAGTAACAAACATCCATCCATACTCACAAACTTTCGCATTTATAATATTATAGTAGGATGGTATAGTTTGGCTAGCATTCCTACTCTACGTATAATAACTCTATCAAGATATTTCACAAGCATAGCTTGCGCCATTGTTCGTTAGAGTTTTTAAATCATATTTCCACTTTCGAATTTATAATTGATCACTGACAACGTGCAATGTTCAAAAACTGGTTTTCACTACCTGGAATAATCGACGAAAAATCTTACAAAAATAATTATGTAAAATTATGCGTCATGTTAAATAACAATAACACATTAATCATTAACTTTATTAGTAATAATAATATAAAAATTACCCACAATCCATACAAATGTAATACAAACAAATATAAACATAGTGTCCGTATTAAATAAATAAAAAATATATGTTAACTGCAACACTTATTGCGCGCGCATATGTAATAAGCTAGGTGCCAAATTCTGTTACTAACATTATTTTAACATATACAGACATAACTTTAAACATACTGTAAATTTAGTCACGGTTACTTGAACGATATTTGTTGTCCTAACCTGAAAAATTCTGAATTTCATCCCCATTTAAGGTTTCCCTTCAAATGTCTTTTCCATTGTCAGACATTTCATAAAATTTCTAACTTCAACAATGAGCCTATGTTGCTTGAAAAATAAAAAACATTATTATTATTATTATATTCATAAATGTCTCTAGCGATCAACTTGATGTTACTTTATGTAAATTAAAACAAGAACTGTATCTAACAGTGAGGAATAAGAAGCGATTATCCGTAATAAATAAAAAATACAATCACTAACAAAAAGCACGACAGTTGCGTATAAATATATTAAATACTATCAACGCCATCTGTTAGAAAACGATAATATTAGTATTATAGCTGTAGTATTTGTTTTTGGTTAAAATATTTTTTTCATCTATATGTGCTTTTAAATTAGTATGTTATCTTTTAAAAATCTTCAGACCCAATGTAACACAGATTTTTTTTCAACGTAGAGTGAATACTACATTCCTTTAAAAAGGTATAAATTCATGTTGTACAAAGGAAAATTAATATAAAAACAAAAGAGAGCATTATATTCCTTTTTTTTGGTTTTTATTACAATTTTTTTATCTTAGCGAAGTAAGTGAAATAATATTGAAGACAATCTGCAAATTTTCTGTATAGCTGCAAACTTATTGGTCTCCGAAATACGACTTAAAAAAAACAATAATATAGTCAGAGACAAAAACCATGTTACACCTTTTTATTTTAAAATCTCAACGTTATAACTTCAAAATTCAGAGAGTAACTTTTAGTTAATAATTTGGAATAAGGATTCGCCTATTTACTTAAGACTCGTGCTATTTTACATAATGTGTTGAAATTTCATCGCCATGGACTTACTTATTTAGCAACGGCGTTTGTGCGCGTTCGGTGATGTCATGAAATTAATTATTAAATATTTATATGTATAGAACAGACAAAAAAAAATATTTGTTAAATTCATATTGGATAATTTTGTAGATGATTTGAGCCCTTGAATATTGTTATCTTACTGTCCCGTGAAATCGAAGCTGTAATTTTTTAAATCGCTAATCGGGTTCTAAATATGGGGAATGCATCTACGTACTGTAAAATGCGGCGTCTATAACCCCCATTATGTATACGAATGATCTCTAATGACATATAATCTAGTGTCAATCCTCAAAAATCTGCAAAATTGGGAAAAAACTCGGGAATTCCAATTTTGCAATATCCAATTCCAATTTATTAATTGAATTTGGAATAATGATTCCAAAGATATAAATTGAACATCTTTTTTATAAAAGATATAAATCGAATATCTTTTTTAAAAAAGATATTCAATTTATATCTTTTGCTATACTATACGAGCGTTCTACACCACAACGCTAATCGTAATACCTAGATCAATATGAAATTCTAAAGTTAAAATAAATCTTTGCTAATTTTCCGATAGTATGTAACATCAATATTAAAATATTTTTTAAAACACACCTTATACATATTCCGTAAATATCAAGGCATTTGAATATTATTAAAGGCATTGAGTTATTGCTAAATTGATATACGACCAAACCACCTCTATTCCATTTTGATAAAAACCTTACACTCTACCCCACTAGTTCATTTAAAAGCCAGGCGATGTAGATTTAAAGGGGCAAATCTGAAACCCCTTTAGATTATACTTGGCTTTGCGGAGGCATGTAGATCAAAAGCTTTTATATGTAAATAGTAAATACAGGGTGGTACCGAACATACAACATTAATTTTAATTTTAGTTGCACTCTACATAAAAATAACCACTTAGTTCAGTGAAGTATAGGAATTATTTCACGTTTTGAAAAAAAACCATCGATTTATAGAGATCAATTACCGTACGCTATACGAAACCTTGACCTAAAAACTGAATAGTAAGGTGCGAGTGAGACAAAATAAGAAAGTGTCTTCTCCTTTTATTTTTTTAATATAGTTCGACCTACACCGAGCTCACGCATACGCCCCTCTCCCACCTCCATATAAAAAAAAGTAAAGTAGCGGCCTGTTACAATCCCACTGCTGGGAATAAGCCTCCTCTCTACGTTTCTGGAGAGAAGGGTTGGAGCTAAGATCTACCACGCTGCTCCACTGCGGATTGATAGGTTTCACATATCTCCAGAATTCTCTAGAGATATGCAGGTTTCTTCACGATGTTTTCCTTCACCGAAAAGCGTGTGATAAATTGCAATTACCAATTAGACACATGAATTTTAATGGAAAAATTCATTGGTGCCTGCCCGGGTTTGAACTCGTGTTCCCCTCGAGAGAGTCGCACGGTCTCACCGCTAGGCATCACACCTCCACATTAAGTTTGTTCGAAAATACAACTTTTTTTAAAACAATATTTGAGAAGATGTAATTTTGCCAAAGTTTTTTAAGTGATACGTTTAAGTGATCAGTCGATTTTTTAATGTCATATCGACGGTACCACTCTGTATACGGTAGTACCGTCTACCTCTTTATTATAGCATAAATACCGCTAAAACTTTTCATACTTGTATCATATTTAAAATAGTATGGTAAAATAATTGTAAACATCTTAATGTAGGACTCATATCAATTTTGCATAAATTTGTCATATCTAAAGCTATATATCCTATGAAATATAAATATACCTCTCTATTGGCAAATGTTTTATCCTCCAACCCCTCTTTTAATAATTATTTAATAGAATAGCCAAAAATTTTGCGCCCTTTTCTGATAGGGATGAAGTTACAAGGGTGCGTCGGTAGTATTGAATATTCTCTTGTAACTGCATCTACGATTTGAAGAGAACTCAATATCCCTCTCCTCTAAATATAATAAATAATTTAAATTATTAATAACCACCCAGTTGTGCAAGAATACAAGATATATTTAAGCCAACACAACAAGTGTTTTAGGAACTAAAGAATTTTTTTTTATTGTTGTTTTAACTATATACGGTTAAAATTAAAATTTGAGAGGACCGAAAGTCAGATTTTTAGATCTTAATAATCAAGTTATTACATTATATTGTGTAACATATTTTATGTAATAGATATTCTATAAGAGCTTAATGCACCAAAAACAGTGTTAAAATATATTTATTTGTTTTTTTTTAATCAATGTTATTAAGCAACAACTAAAAATTGGTTAAACACTGTTCCCAATATGACCATAGAGTTATTTTACTAGAGTAGGGAAGCAAGCCTAAAATGTATCATATTACGATATAGAGAAAGCAAATGATGTATATGTCTCTCTTTGTTATATGTGATTAGACAAAGATAAGTATACGAGAGTTTCATATTCCCTTTTATTATTTATCGTGACACTAGTACGTACACGTCCTATCTACTCTAGCATAATAACTTAACGGTTATTAGTGATCTTTTAACGTTATTAGAAAACTACCCACCGTTAGTTTCTATTACTTGACTTTCATGTACGATAAAGGCACCCCTTATTCTTGTAAGCCGATATATAATAACCACCCAAGCTTTTAAACATCGCATATTTTAAAATTTAGCGTCAATAGTCAACCATTTTCTAAATAAATATTTAACTCCCCATTATTTAACACCTGATATAAATAATAAAAAAAACTTAACTAAATATACAAATGTAGCGTCAATGCAAACTGGTCTCGGAGTAGGAATAGATGTGGATTCCGCTCATCTGTCCGCAGCGCTCGGTTCTAACGGGACGGCGGGTGACGTGGCTTGTTGCGTTTTATCCTTTTTGTGGTTTTTTGTGTCGTAATGGAGGAGACAGCCGACTGCACCGAAGTAACTGTAATAGAGGAGTTTAATGAAAATCGAATCTCCACAGACTTGACAATATTAATGACATATGCGATTTACTGAAGCTTTTAAGCTGTAATAGCCAAGGGGTGTGAGTGTGACTCTTTTGAGGGAGTTCACGGGTTCAAACCCCGGGCAGGCACCAATGAGATTTTTTAACAACACTTATGTATTGATTTCAACAATTTATCACACGATTTTCAGTGAAAGAATACATAGTGAGGAAACCTGCATTTTTTTTTCTAAAACATAAAATTTACTCTATTTAACTACTTGATAAAGTTCTTTGAATCGTCATCTTTATTAATAACAAGCTGTCACTAAGTCACAAATGTTAAAATACTCAAATCTCATGATTTAGTATGGGTCTTTCCTGCACTCGTAGAAGAAATTGGTTTTTATAATCGTATACAGAGTGGTACCGAAGATATGACATTAAATGAATCCTTTGATCACTTAACTATAAGATAACTTTGGCGTATTTCCATCTTCGTAAATAACGTTAAAAATATGTATATTTTCGAAGAAGAAATATGTTTTAATTAAGATTTAAGGCTTTTTTGGTAATGGTTGACTGACCTGGCGCGGCACGCTCTTTCAAGAAGCAGGAGAAAATGATAACATTGTTGTTTTTGGGTCAAGGATATTTTTGTCATTTCGTATGTCCTAATAGGTACGGTCGTTGACCTCTATAAATCGAGTTTATTTTTTAAAAACGTAAAATAGTTCCTGTGGCTAAAATACTTCGCTGATTTAATCGATTTTTTTATGTAGGTGCTGAGGTGTGTAGGTAACTAAAATTAAAATTAATGTCGTATGATCGGTACCGCATAATATAATATTAACTAACCCCTCATGCTCCAAAAACAGAGCCTTGAGCGCGCCATGGGACCAGTACGACATGGCATAAGACAGTAGCTTCATGGACAGTGGGTTCACGCGGAGAAAGTTGCCGCAGAAGACAACCTGCAAAGGAATAAGTTAATAAGTCAATATACGTTTAAACAATCCGTTAAAACCGTGTTCAATCAATTAGCTAGGCAACGTGCTCGAGCAAAAGACTTCGTCAATCCTCAGGTGTCGTTCTTTCAACATTGCGATAAACCCTGTCACTGTCCACTCGGAGACTAGATCATTTGCTGAAGCAAGCTAGGTATCTTATGTATATGCTTTAGTAGAACTATAAATAAATATATTAGGTCCTTACATATGAAATTGGCGTTTTCTATGGGAGGAACATAAAGTCGTTTTTTTTTAATGAAATATATTTAATTAATCAAAGTATGTACCATTCCTATGTATGCACTTTTGCCATCTCATAGGTAGTTCATTGATCCCCTTACTAAAAAAACCATTCGGGCGGGAATCAATAAAATCTTTGAAGGCGGTTTGGACTGCCCCATCGGAGTTGAATTTTTTTCCTTGCAAGTAGTTATCCAAATTGCGAAAAAAATGGTAATCTGTTGGAGCAAGGTCCGGAGAGTACGGTGGATGTCTAAGACATTCTAATTGAAGCTCCTCTGATTTGGTAGCCGTCTGTTGTGCAGTGTGTGGTCTAGCGTTGTCCTGAAGCAGCAGTGGCCTAGAGCGATTGACCAGCCTCGGTTGTTTAGCAGCTAGCTTTTCCATCATGGTTTGCAGTTGCTGACAATAGATATCTGCCGTAATCGTCTGGCCAGATTTAAGAAAGCTGTAGTGAACGACACCGGCACTAGTCCACCAAACACTTACAAGCAACTTTTTTTTAGTCAATTTTCGCTTAGGGCAGGATTTGGCTGGTTCGCCAGGGTTCAGACATTGCGATGAGCGCTTCCGATTATCGTAGAGAATCCACTTATCATCACAGGTAATGATTCGATTTAAAATTCTTTCATTATTGTGCCGGTTGAGTAAAGTAACGCAGCAGTCGACGCGCGTTTGTCGGTTGGCTTCACTCAATTCATGAGGTACCCACCTTTCAAGCTTTTTCACCTTCCCAATTTGCTTCAAGTGGATTAGAAAAGTTTTATCACTAACACTGGAGCCTGCAGCTAACTCGGACGTGGTTTGCGATGGATCCGCTTCCACAATAGCCTTCAATTCTTCATTATCAACTTTGGTCTCCGGCCGTCCACGAGGCTTGTTCTGCAGGTCGAAATTTCCAGAACGAAAACGTTGGAACCAAAAACGCACTGTGTTTTCTTTTGCGACACCGTCACCATACACATCATTAATCCTTCGAGCCGTTTCTGCAGCACTGGTGCCACGGTGGAACTCATAGTCGTAAATAACGCGATATTTCATGTTTTCCATTTTGTAAACAGAGTGACACAAAGAAAAAAACAAAAGAAGAAAAAACAAATGAATTAGGGGGGTTTGAAACACAAATGCATGAGTAAATAGCTGTATGAATTTGAATTTGGAATTCCTAACCATAAAGGTAATATTTGAGATCAAAGTGGCCAGTACGACAAAACGCCAATTTCATATGTAATTTCATAGGACCTAATATAATAATATGGGACACTTACACACACGGTCGTCCATCCCCAAATTAAGTAACTTAATACTTGTGTTATGGGTGACGGACAACTGGTATATATACTACATATATAATTTTAAATACATACTTAAATATAAAAATACACCCAGGCTCGAAGAACAAACAGATTTTTTATAGAAAATGTTGGCACTCGGCGGTAATCGAAACCGCGACCCGCGGAACTGAAAGTAGGGTCACTACCCACTGCACCAACGGGACAGTCAAATCCAGGCTATGTAAATGTTCAAGATCGAAATATTTCATTTAAGTCGCCCTTCACTTTGTATTATTCATAATATAAGTTTTAGAAAAAAAATAGGCAATCCAAGTTTCCTCACCCTCTCTAGCCGCTGATTGACCGCGCACAGCCTCGCTATGGAGCCGATGTTGTTGGTGATGGTCACCAGCGTGGCGCGGGCCAGGTCCTCCCGGGATACCTTCGCGCGCCGCTCAGCAGAGCACATGTGGCCGAAGCTGCGGAATATCTGAACCTTATATGTATACTCTTGGCCAGAGATGGTGAACCAGTGATGGGAAACTCAGTTCAGCGGCTTACGCTGCCCGAAAGATAAGACGGATAACAGATGTTGAAACAGCAAAACTTGTTTATTTTGCTTACTTCCCTAACATTATGTCTTACGGAATGTTGTTATGGGGTAAATGCACGGACATTGAAAAAAATTTTGTATTACAAAAAAGAGCGATTCCCTGCGAGAGAAGTTCAAGGAAACCGGTATTCTTACATTGGCTTCACAGTATATTTTTAGTAATTTAATTTTTGTACATATGAATATAAATAATTATAAAAGGCTTGGCGATGTATATAAAAGACAAAGTAGGAACCGACATAAAGTTGCGGTTCCTGCTTTGCGCCTTGCAAAAGCTCGTGAGGAAGATGATGACAATACATAAAGAAACATCTAAAAAAACAATGTTGATTAAATTTTACCTGCTGGCAACCAAATCTCCCCTCAGTCCGAATCTCTCGTAATCCCCCCCATAAATGTCTCTCACTAATTTGTCGACGGTGGTGTTGTCACCCGACGCCGCCAAAGCTATCGCCTCTTCGAAGCTACTGCAGCCAGCCAGTAGGCAACAGAGGCCCAGGAATGTACCACCGCCGAGGCTGAAATAAACCACTTAGTAAACTAAAACCAAAAAGTAATAATAAAATTATTTTTCTATGAGCCGCGATAAGGAAAATACAAAATATATATAAAGTAAATGTAGACTGGACTGCAAGTTTGCATACCTGATACATGCACGATTAGTAAAACCGCATGTACTTAAAACCTCTACCACCACCACAATACACAAGAACTGCACACATTCACAAACTAAGTATTACATTTCAATTCAATTCAAAAATATGCCAACAACAATCATTTCGCCCCGAAACCGAAGCATCATCAGGAGATAGACTCCAAAACATTGTAAAAATATGATATAGAGTAATAAAAATGAACAAGATATTATTTGATTACAGATTATTTTCGGCAAGTTACGTTAAAAAAACGTTTTTTTTAAATTGAAATTTTAAATACAGATTAATATAAATCTATTTTACAGACCGACATCACTACTCTCTTTCTGTATACTACGAACGGATTTTAAATTTGGCTGATTAATACTCGATTGCTCAATGGTCGACAGATGTCGTGTCATCTGAAAACAAAACGCAACATGTGTTCGTTGATTTCAATAAAAATCAACTTTAATACATACTTATAAGGTCGATATTTGTTTGTATTTTTTTTTCTTTTTTGTATTCTTTTTCTGAAAATGCCATTTATGACAGGGGAGAGTTTTTAATCTGATATGTAACTATGTATCTATATGGATATGGATATTAATCATCATCATGTGATGATGATTCATATCCATATCGATATAGAAATATCCATATCCATATAGAATGGACCGGTTCCTGTCTCTAGGCCTCTTCCCTCTCCTTCCACTCCCGGCAGTCTTGTGTTCGTTTCAACCCGACTCTTCCATTGGTCTCATCTATCATCTATGAGTATTATAAATATATTATTATCAAACTTACCTAGTACCACTGACACGGCAGTAGTCGTTGGGTGCTTTCACCAGCAGCATGGAGACACCGCTGCCAATGTTTACCAGTAGAAAGGGGTAGGGGTTCGAGAAGTCGAATGGTTTCCTGACGTACTGGCTCAAACTGGCTTCGAGGTAGGGCGGCTAGAAAAATAGCAATAGCTGTTTAAATATGCGAATGCGAAACCGGCACGAGGGGTGAATAATCCATAGTTAGGAAACATAAATAATCTTAACTACAATGAAATTCAAGATTTGATAAGTATTCTAAGCTAACATACTTTCAATAATAAAATCCCTTTCACGCTTTCGGAAGTGTGTTGATGAATTTACATTTACCAATTATTTTTTTACTGAATTTTGAACATATGAAATATATCAGGATTATAATACACCATACTTGTATAATACGCCATAAAACATTTATGCATTTTGTGCGCAATTTCCGGTGAAAAAGGAGTGTTAATAAGTGAAGTTAAAATGTTGTACCCCTCCTCCAAGCATATTCATATATCGCCCTATCCTAAGAACGAAGTACCTTTGCTTATATAACTTAAAAACTATATAAGAAAGAATCTAGTATATGGTTTACCTTTGAAGTATTTTTTTAACTTATATTTATTATTATTATTTGTATTTTTTTTTAATTTTTGTTTCTCAGCTTTTTAGGCTGGTTTACCTTCATTTACGGGCTGTTGCCAAGTAAATAAAGAGTGTGGTGTGTAGTTTTTTTTTTCTTAATTATGTATTTTGTTGGGTTATCAATGTGTTTTCGTTTTCTTTGATTTGCAAGAATTTTCTCACAATTCTGCAAGTGTTAAGAATTGCTGCCTTTTGTAGGGTGATATAAATGGAGTTCTTTAAATCTAATAATTTTAAACTGTGGTCTAGATGATTGGGTATGACACCTGTAGTAGAAAGCACTATAGGTACGATATAAACTTTGTCCTGTTTCCATATTCTTACTATTTCATCTCTTAGTTCAGAATATTTGTTAATTTTTTCAGTGATGGTTTTTTGTAAGTTATGTGTATTGGGAATAGCAATATCAATGAGGTAGGTTATTTTATTTAATTTTATTATTATTATTATTAATATTATTATTAGTCCAGTTATAATTGTTTTTTGCTATTTTTTTTTGTTTGATTTATTGACATTTCGATGCTTTAATATGTTTGACGTTATTTTAATAATCCAAATGTACTGTAATTTTTTTTACCATTTTGTGTCCACTTATAAATAGGGTAGCATTAGACCTTGCATATATGTAATAATAATTAAGTTGACATTTACTGTGTATACTCTGTTGGCGGACCTATGATATAAATAAAATAAAATAAAATAAAATAAAATAAAATAAATATGGGTGTGACTTCGTTCTTCGGATAGGGTGATATATCCTATGTATAAGTGACTTTTTTGTTGTTTTGTTTCAAGTGTTTTCTCACCGATTCCTGGCTTCCCCTGGTGTTAGGGTTGGGGGGAGCCCAGTAGTAACACTCCTGGGGGTTCATGGAGTCCACGAACAGAACTCCGGCTATTAACGCGTCCAGCTCGTCCAGTTTCGACAGGTTCATGTTGACTTCCTGTTGACACAATTTATTTGACAAAGGACAAAATGCAAAAGTGTGACAAAAAACGATGCGTTATTCTTTCCACGGGGTTACGGACTTATACTATATGCCTAATTGGTATTTGCAATTTATCACATATTTCTCGTTGAAGGACAACATTGTAAGGGAACCTTCCCGCATTAGAGCAAAGTGGTGGGTCTTAGCTCCAATCCTTTTCTTCTCAAACGGAGAGAAGAAGCCTATGCCCATCGGTGGGATAGTAATAGACCGTTACTTTACTATAACTATGAAGATTTCAGCTCACAAGTGTCTTGCGTGGCCAGTTGTATAAATTCAATACTATGAAAGTGGTCATAATCGTTTTTAGCTTTGCAGACGTTTTTTTTTAATCTTCAAGGTAAGGGTCTAAATTTAAGTTCGTTACTTATTCATTTATTCTAGGATCATCAACAGTTTACACTTTAATCAGGATGTAAGCCCATTTAAAGATAACCACAGCTTGCATTATTATTATATTATTATATTATACATACATGACCCGGGAAACTTTATTTTGCCATATAAATTATTTCTAGGGAATTTCTAGTACATTATAAAAAACAATTTTAGGAGTGGACAACCCTTATCCCTTAGAGGTATGAAAATTAGACAGCCGATTCTCACTACTGAATATGCATATAGAATTTCATAAAAAACGATTTAGCCGTTTCGGAGGAATATGGTAACCAATATTGTGGCACGAGAATTTAATTATCACCCTCCTGCCCTTATCCCACTCTAAGCGGGGTCGGCAAACATGTTACAAACATGTTGTCAAATGATTTGGCTACGTATTTTACGACCGGCCGCCTGCCTGACGTCAACTTACCTTAGTCGCCTTTAAGACACCTCGGTAAGAAAGGAGGGTGGTCTATTCTATGCAGCCGGATACCACACGGCACTTACCTTAGTCGCCTCTCACAACACCTCGGTAAGAAAGGAGGGTGATCTATTCTATGCAGCTGGATACCACACGGCACTTACCTTAGCCGCCTCTTACGACACCTCGGTAAGAAAGGAGGGTGATCTATTCTATGCAGCCGGATACCACACGGCACTTACCTAAGCCGCCTCTTACGACACCTCGGTAAGAAAGGAGGGTGATCTATTCTATGCAGCCGGATACCACACGGCACTTACCTTAGCCGCCTCTTACGACACCTCGGTAAGAAAGGAGGGTGATCTATTCTATGCAGCCGGATACCACACGGCACTTACCTTAGTCGCCTCTTACGACACCTCGGTAAGAAAGGAGGGTGGTCTATTCTATGCAGCCGGATACCACACGGCACTTACCTTAGTCGCCTCTTACGACACCTCGGTAAGAAAGGAGGGTGGTCTATTCTATGCAGCCGGATACCTAACGGCACTTACCTTAGTCGCCTCTTACGACACCTCGGTACGAAAAGAGGTGGTCTATTCCACTCAGCCGTATACCACACGAGAATTTAATATATAAGATAATTAAGTTAAGTTACCTTGATAAAGTAAACTTCGAACTTGTAAGCGCCGCCGCCGGTCGCGGCACTTACCTTAGTCGCCTCTTACGACACCTCGGTAAGAAAAGAGGGTGGTCTATTCCACTCAGCCGTATACCACACGAGAATTTAATATATAAGATAATTAACTTAAGTTACCTTGATGAAGATAAGCTGTGATAGCCTAGTGGTGAGACCGTGCGACTCTCTAGAGACGACACAGGTTCAAACCCCGGGCAGGCACCAATGAGTTTTTCTATTAAAACTTATGTGTCTAATTGATAATTGCAATTTATCACACGCTTTTCGGTGAAGGAAAACATCGTGAGGAAACCTGCATATCTCTAGAGAATTCTCTAGGGATATGTGTAACCTACCAATCCGCATTGGAGCAGCGTGGTAGGTCTTAGCTCCAATCCTTCTCTCCAAAAACGGAGAGGAGGCCTTAGCCCAGCAGTGGGCATAATAACAGGCTGTTACTTTACTTTTTTTTACTTTTTTACCTTGATGAAGTCAACTTCGAACTTGTAAGCGCCGCCGCCGGTCGCGTATATAGTGTTGACGAGCGTCGCCATGCCCTTGGAGCGGGCTAGCTGCAGGAACGCGCCCACCTCGCTGGTGGGGAAACGGATGAAGTGAAGGGTGCCGCGTCTACCGCGAATGGTCACGTTATCCATCTGAAAGAGGGGAACAATCATTGAAAATTCTGGTTTATTTAGTAATCCGGCCACGTGACGTTCAGTCTAATTCTAATAACCTCAATATTCAATCGACGTTTCAAAAAAATGTTCCGATCGCCACCAAACTTTAAAGGATTATCCGCTGTAGTATCTCCTGATTATGCGTCGGTTATGAATAAAAAATAAAATACATTTATCATTAGTACTTCTAGTCATATTTTTTTAGTAATACACACAAACTTAATCTAATATAAAAGTAATAATAACATTATTTTGTTATACTCCGCGATACAGTAAATAGAAAATATATATAGTGTTAATCGCAAAGCTTTGCGATTTTGTCGTGGAGTCATTTCCCGATGATGCTTCGGTTGAGGTGCGAAACGATTGTTGAGTTTGTGACAGTGAACGTGTGTAGTGCTTGTATATTGTGGTGGCAGTGGTGAAAGGTTTGTGCAAGTATTTTCACGAATCCTGCATGTAACTGGTATTCTGTATTTAAAAAAAAATACAGAATACCCAATAGTTTATTCACCCCTTTTAAAAAGTTTACACAAAGTACTTTTTTGAACGCAATGTCAATCATTACTTACAGTATTCGACAGGATGACAACAAATGTTTGACAGGTACGAAACGAATTAACATTTATTTATTTTCATAATTATGTTTTAGTTGATTTTTCATTTTTTTAAAGATATATTGCTATCCGGGGTGGAGACAAATCCAACGATTCAAAAGCCATGAAAATTGGTCCAGCAGATCTCGAGTTATAGGTGTTGTAACAAACCCGACTTTGTTTTATATATATAAGATAGGAATAATCCCATTATAGGTTATGGGATGAAACGATTGTTGAGAATGTGATAGTGAATGTGTGTATTGTTACGTAATTTAGTAAATCATTAAATTATTGTGTATTCTTTAAAATACTGCCTAATATTCTTTTTATAACTAAATATACCTTTATTGTAAAAAAGTTACCAACCATATGTATGTGCGAAACAAGGCGTCGGCGCCGTAGGAGGCGAATCAATAGTAGTTTTGCACAGCAAAAAAAGTATCTTATCAAGAGGTCTAACTCACTGTTTCCGGTTGTTATCATTAACATTAAATACGAAATAATTACTTTAATTACCGTTTCTACGACATCCAAACCCAGCTGAATCATCAAATGCGTTACAACTAATAAATTAACGCAATATTGGTCACCTATTTATCATTAACAAATTAAACGAAATACCATTATCTTTTTCCGATGATTGACTTAATTTCGCGTGTATTATTAGAATTATAACAATACATATAAAGCTTGTTTGCATAAATTATTTGTTTATATATATAAATTATTAGTTTTATATTGTTTGCATTGATAAAGAAAAATATATCAATCCGTTGTGTTATTCAATGATAGATATTTATTACCTATTCATTCCATACTAATATTATAATTGCGAAAGTCTGTCCGTCACTGATATGTTTCACAGCTTATCTGGTTGACAAGTATTTATGATGTTTGGCACAACTGCAGCTTATATATGGGACCAATATATACGATGAAAAACATATATTTATTATTTGGGAATTCACTGCAACAATATTGATTAAATTGGATGGGATTGAAACCTATATGGTATATAACTAACAGGCAATTACACTTACTACGTAATTGAAGGTATTTTAAATTTATTTCATCATTATAAATTAATTATATCTAATTCGACGCATTTAAGTCTCAAGTACAGCTTGTTAAGAATATATGCAAGCTAGTTTTAACAGATCATTAATGATTTATATAATTAGTTTATACTTTATCTAAAACATAATACAAAAGTAATTATAATATTATTTTGATATATTTCGCGATAAATTTTTGATAGATAAACAAATTTTCAAAATTATTTTTAACTGGCCCGTTGGCGCAGGTGACCACAGACTTTATACTGGATACCATGACAAAATCGAACTAGTTATAAGAATTATGTTTTTAAAAGAACAACCGCCGACTTACTTGCTGGCTCTTCTCAGTAGGAGTTTTTCGAACCATTGTTTATAAGTTTACTTGAATAAAGAATATTTTGAATTTGAATATATATAAGTATTTATTTAAATTAATAAGTATATATTTACCAGTTGTCTGTCACCCATAACACAAGTATTAAGTTACTTTGGCGATAGACGACGGCGTGTATTTTTATTAAAAATATATTTAATTTAAAGAGATTATAGCAAAATAGTATTTAGATCTTTGATGGATTTACCTGTAAATGGACATCCCGCCTTCCAGTCTTGCCATAGGCGGAGTTCCTCGTAAGATACCTCCGTATGTTCTTCAGTATTTCAGTTTCCTTGTCGAGCTCCCTGCGATTGGTCTCCCGAGGTTCGAAGTACACTAACTTGGTTAGAGTACCACCGATGTCCATACCGAACCACGGCATCGCTGGAACGAGATTGTTTATTTAGTAAATTATCCATCGAGTTATTTTACATAGAGTAGGGGAACCATAGGCAGGCCTGTGAGTGCGATCAAAGAAAGAAAGAAATAATAAGAGAGGGAAAATGAGAGACCCATACTTATCTCTGTCTAATTACACTTAAAAAAGAGAGAGATAAATCAAATCATTTTATTTCTCCTTTCTTTCGATGGACACATTTTAAACTGGATCCCTTACTCTTTTAATTTTACAGACAATCTATTAACAGAATTAGGCATTACTTTGAGCAGATCTGTAAAATAAATATTGATAATATAATTTTCTTATTATCCGCGAGAAAAGAAAAGTCGACTATCTGTTTCAGTTCTGCGATTTTGTCGTGCAGCTCATATCCTGATGATGCTGCGGTTAAGGGGTGAAACAATTTGACATAAGTGGTAATGAATGTATGCAGTTCAGATGTAGTGTCGCCCTGGTGGAGGTGGAGGATTATAGTGCATGCGTTTTTATAAATTCTTATTTATAAATAAAGTAAAAATATACTATAGCACACTAAAAACTTAGCATTACATATATTTTCTATTTTCTTTTATCACGGATTACAGAAAAATATTATTAATATTACAAAGATAGTTTAGACAATATTTGTCTAAAATCTAAGACCCAAATATTCGTACTAATATACTATAATCAATCTACTACTCAAAATAGTAGCATTAAATTGATACTCGCAAAGCAAAAATTCTCAATACTTTGTTTTACGATACAAAATCAAGGTAGTGTTTAAATATCGTAATAACATTATAAATTTTTGATACTTCATAAAAACCATTTTAATCTCTTGACTGTGGCAATTACTATTAATCACGGAACAGCTTTTCGGTAAAGGAAAACATCGTGAGGCAACATGCATCTATCTATACTTATTATAAAACAAAGTCTCAAAATGCTGTTTGTCTATATGTAATCAATTTTCTCAAAATCTATTGAATGGATTTCTATATGATTATCACCAAAAGATAGTGCAATACTTACGGATGGTTTAGGTGGTTTTTATTTTTATTTTTATTTTATTTTTTTTTCGATCTGACTGTATGCTGTTAGCCCTAATGGCTTTTACAGCGTCACCGGGCGAGACGGGCGAGCGCAGAAGCATCGCCGAAGTTGCGAAATGCAGGGAGTAGAGCGCAGAAGCTCTACTTAAGTCGGGGAACGTCGTCCTAAGGGTGCCTCCTGTGAGGCCGGACCACGGCTTAGGGCGTCGGAAGTGTGGCGAGAAGCCACGACCGACCGACGTCAGAAAACTGGGATCTCGTCTTCGCCGGCGAAGACGCTGTGTGAGTGTATTACGTGTTTCTGTGTTGGCGATCGTTATTTGATCGTCGGGGTCATACAGGACGCTTTTTGGACGCCTGTATTTTCGATGGTCGGACCTAACTGGGATGTAGCAGATATACGCTAAAGTAATATAGTAGAGAGCTGTAGATCTATAAATTACAACAAAAAGTCCGGGATAGCATGTCTCTACATGTTATGGTTAACTCAGAATAACTTTTATGTTTAAAATTTGAATTCTAGAAAAAATTGTGACACGCTGATTTCCACGCGGGTGAAGCCGCTGGCACAGCTAGTATCTTAATAATTAAGAGAATTCTTGGGATATTGCGTAATCCCAAAGTATCCTTAAGTAAGTTCCCTTCTTTTCAAAACGGAGAGACCTTTGCTCAGAAGTGGGATAGTAACAGGCCGTACAAAAAGAAATAAACAGCAGAGCTTCTCACGCTCATTTCATCGAATTGAACTGAATGGTATTGAATAGTCTAGTAATGAGTTAACCGAAAATCGTATCTGCTATTGAAAAAATTGAGCACGATACTCATCAATTTCTATTTTATACAAAATACATTTGTTTTAATCTGTAATCTTTGTTTTCCTAGTATAAATCAAGTTAACGCATATTTATCACTTGTATATAACCTTCAATTGATAAACTTTCTGTAAAATAATCAAATAAAACGACATGTTATTTACGTCTTGTAATTCAGTAAAAAGAAATGAAATTAATTGAAGAATAAAAACATTTATTACCTTTTGTTCTGATAATGCGTTCTGGAGAAGGTTATTATAATCACTGATTATATTATTAATGCTATTTCTGTTCACTATTATTGCACGCTATATATTATGAATATTATATAATTAAGATATAAAACGTGTTATTTGCTGTGTGGACGATATACTAAAGGATAAAGTGGTATTAACGTTTGCTTTGCCTGTTGGTTTTATTTTAATTTGCCGCCATTGTACTGTGACGTCAGTTAGCGGACAGCTAAGGTCAATTGATATTATAGCAGCAAGTTATGATTGTCTAGTACTGTACAGTACGAGGTTTCTATCAAGGATTCGCACGTGATATTATTTTTCAAAATTTGATATCCATTAGATTTAAATAGCTGATAGCCCTAACTGCTTTTAAAACATGACAGGCGGATCAGTTAGGCGGATATTTCGAGTAGCAGAAGCTCTACCATTGTTAGGGAACTTCTTCCTATGGCTGCATCGGTTCTCTAGTGGAATCTCCACCATCCGCCGCCATTCCAGCACCATGAGATTCCAACTTCCATCGGTTTTCTGCTCACCACTACTTTATGTTTGCGAGTTGTTCTGATGTATTATTAAATATTATGTAGCACTAGCTGAGCCGATGTACGAACGAAAACGAAATGAATATATATGAACGAAACATAAAGTTACTTTAGGCTAACCGTTTAACTCAGACTTCGCCTGGGAGTATACAGGCACGGAGGAGAACGGGGATTGAAGTAGGTGCGAGCGGCGAGCGCCCGTTATGTGATATACAAGAGCAAAAGAGTAGGTAGTGTGTATTGTGCTTTATGTTCAGTACACATTTCCTAGCGTGTAAAAACAAAATAATTATCTCGTCTACTTTTATAACTCTCAAGGACATTGTAATTTATAAAAAAAAGACCTTTGAAAACAAATAATGTGTAGCGTTGTTTTGATCTATTGAAGATTTTAATTAGATTAATTACCGTCTGAAAGGTCAGGCTCTTAGGTTGTGACTTGTATGCATTTTTATTCCTTGTATGTCGTAAGCGTTTTAATGATAATTCTTTTTATTGAAATCGAATAACATTAGCGTATAGAATCAGACGTTACTTTCCGGATTTTAAAATAATATTTAAGCAGTCAAGATATAAATTTTTGTTTGTTCTTAAACCTTTGGAATCAGTTCGAAGACTGAACATAACGAAGACTCTACAATTGCTTATAGTCGCTGGTCCAATAATGCTACTTCAGCTTGGCGATATGATTGTCTATGGTATTTTCGCTACCGATACAATTATTTTTATTTTTGATTAAAACATGCAAAGATAATAAGCATAGGTCGCTCCGTTGCCTGCTGATAGACTGAAACTGCTTATGATTGTAAGTAAGAATCCAATCACCATCTATTTACTTCGCGGAATTCAATATTACAGAAACTATATACTGTTTCTTACAGTTTCTGTAAATTTTTAACTCTTATGATCGTTTATCTAATCTAATTAACACAACACTAGTTCTTTTCTAATGGATTGCGCTTAGAATGGCATTTGGTTCGTGTACAATAACTATAAGTGAGCCACATACAAGAGCCAAGCCAGAGAGAAACTTGTATGATTGCGAGTATCCAACTCATAATAATAAAGTGAAAATAACAGATCTATACTTATTATTTAATCACACATAAAAAGAGAGATAGCTTAATTTGCTGGGTCGTTATTCCCAATGGACACATTTTAGGTTAGGTCCTCTATTCTAGAATAATAACTCTATGGAAATAAGTGTTTCAATTGGCTTACAATACACGAACCCTCGTATAATACTTAAAGGGATACGTACGTGGTGCATTATTGTCTGGTGGTGTTGGCGGCGTTGGTTCGGCCATTTTGATTTTCCCCTTGTTCAGCGGCGGCGCCGTGTACGGAGAACGTCTCGATCTTTTCAATTGACTGCTTTTAATGAGAGAAAGAGATGAAAATATTTTTATAATTTTAGTAACGAGTAATCGTATACCTTGGCTCATTGTAGGTAGTGTTCGTAAGTTCCCATAATGTGAAAAACTGCTTTGCAATTTTATCGTGGAGACTATCTCCTGATGATGCTTCGGTTGCGGGGCGAAACGATTGCTGAGTTTGTGATAGTGAACGTGTGTAGTGCTTGTGTATTGTGGTGGCGGTGGTGGAGGTGTGTTCATGTGTTTTTACGAATCCTGCATGTATCGGTTATGAAAAAACGGATAGTCCACCATACATTTAGCACTATATATATTTGCACTATTTCTATTTACTTTATCGCGGATTATAGCAAAATAAATTTATTATTTTGTATTATGGATCTCCGCAAAGTAACGCCTAATTCTATAAATTAGATTCATTTATTTCAAGCAGCACAAGACCGTGTAAAAGAAAATCTTGAAACAGAGAAGGAGAAAGGGATTAAAAATTATAATTGCATTTTTCATTAGTAGAATATAACAAAGAATATAAGAAAAAAACAAAGTAATGAAATAAGAATAATTTTAAGGTTGCGGGGCGAACCGATTGTTGAAATTGTTTTAGTGAATGTGTGAAGTGCTTATAATGGTGTTTAATGGTACTATTACTAATCCTGTAGATTCGTGGAGGGTATCTTCTCCAATGGAAGACGAGACATTCGTCCAAAAGTGGGTTTAATAATACTAGTTTTATATGTCATTGTATAATGAGGAGTCAACTACCGTTTGCGTACAAATAGTACCAGGCTATCATAAACAGTGAAGAGGTTACCTGACGAGACTCCTAGCGCCGCGCTCGGGCCGGCAGGCCGCGAGGCAGCCTTCACAACGGTGCAGTCGCATCTGAGAAAAAGAAATACTTTTAGTTAATAAACAATATATATAATAACGATAGCTATCTAAAAATTGACTAAGGACAATCCGAACTAATATTATAAATGCCAAAGACTATCTGATACACAATCACAGCAAATCCGCTGAGTTCCTAAACTTTAAATCTAGTTACTGCATGGGTACTGCTAACAATATTTGCATTTTACATATATCCTTCTTAATATTTGTTGAATAATATCTTAATTATTTGGCTATCTACAAACTACATTTCCATCTAGCTTAACTATTTTTTTTTTATGAGCGCTTATTTATTTCAAAATTATTCTCGCTAGCGTACTGTTCCTTATTAACGCGATAATATAAGATTTCCAGCACATTCGCGATGCTGGACCAATATTGAAAATATTAAGCACGATTAAGTTTAAGTTGGTTAATATAAACGATAAAAAAATTATTGATTCTTCAGAAAAAAAGACATATACACACGTAATTTTACACTTATGTTGACGTGAACGAACGTCGCGCGTACATCTTATACAATATATTTAAAAAAATATATCAGGAAAAACGCAGTATGCGTCATCGCCGCTCGACGGGGACCAGCGAAAGGTATGTCGGACTCTCACCGACTAAAAAAACCTGAGTGCTCCATCACGTTGTTGGTTTCGTGGACAAGGTAACGTTGTATACATAGTCATCCCCGCTATTAGCGGTCGGGGCCTCTATAAAAGTGGCCATTCCTCCCCTAATCGATGCATCGGCAGCACCAAATGCATCGACCGTCTCAGGAACTCAACTCCAGCGGGCGTACGATAAACAATATATGCGTAAAGCAATAATTCGTGACACTTTTTTGTAAAACGTTGGAATGTGAGAAAGTTTATTGAAATAGATACAATGAAACAACATCAAATTAACACTGATGAATTAATCATACTAAGGCACGTAAGCGGAGATAAATCTATCCGGTTTATTAGAACGAAGACTAAATTAGAAATTATCGATGACAATTGGTATACGAACAATTTTAATTTATCATTTATTAAAAAACCAATGTTCACTATTAATAATTATTGTTTTTAATAATTCATATTATTATATGCGGTTACTCTTGTCCAAACGCATATATGAACAACGTACATTAATATAAATTGCATAAACCATAGAAAATAGTAAAGGCCCGTAAATAAAGTATTGAACTTGGCGGAAACTGGCTTGACATTACATTTTTCCTATAGGTAATGCCAATATGTAAATATATATTCGACTTACCCGTATAGTACTTGTAGATGATTAGCATCAATTTATATACATTGTTGCATATATTTAAACCGCGTCAATTCAGCAGGTTTCGGTGACGATTCAAAAAACTCCAACTTCCTACACTGGATCATATATATATATAAATAACCTTGAAGTCCCAGAAACTCTTTTTCCTTTAGACTCCAACATTTTCGTCTAATTTAAAGTTAAAATTTAAATAAACTTTGAAATAAAATTATACTGAATTAATCATAAATTGCACGTATAAGATAAAAACCCAAAAATTTTGTATTCAAAGCATCAAATCGCTCAATCAAATTCATAAGGAATAAATTTAAAGAAATTTAAGGCACCTATGTGTGGTGGAATATTGTTCCAGTATTTGAAACTGCTTATTATCTACAAAACTACTTTGACCTAATTAAGATTGTAGACCTTTTTGCCTGTAAGCTAAATTAGAGGTGACCCGTAAAAGACGACCGCGAACCGCTTTCTTTCGTACCATGAAGTGTGAATACTGAATAGCATTGGGGTCGTAATGTTTGAAAAGGATAACGTTATATGAACTATAGATAACTCTGTCTCTTTTAGTCACATGTTCTTAGAACAAATTCCGAACGCTCATTCGGCAACGACTTAAAGTGTGCGTCTTTATGACTTCATTGTATGAAAAAGCAAAACAATTTCGTTTACGTCTTCAATTGAGTCGCAATAAGAGTTCATGGTAGGCCTGCTGATATCACACATTTAGCTTTTATTCTACAACAAAACATTTACAGCATTCCCTTAGATAGCAAATCTGTTACCCAGGATTACTACCGGGGTAGGATCTAACCAAGGAGAGGCTTAGCTAAACCACAATTGCACCCTACAGCGTGTTATAGAGTTAAGATATTCGTCGGCTAGCTTGCATTATTCAATAAGTTAACCTTTAGATATTTGTATATCAATGCTTGACCGTGAGCGAACATTTATTTAACATCGTTAATTGTTCATAATAATAATGTATAAAAACAAAGTCCTCATTTTTTGTTTTCTATCTGTTTATACGAACTTCGACACATCCGTACTCGTATTTCGGTAGTACTATGACTGCTTAATTTTGGTTTTTAGTTAAAAAATTAGGCTATATCGTATTTTTTTTTAATAATAATAATGCTAAATGTAGAGTGGACTATACGTTTTCATACCCAATACACGTATGAGTTCACTATCACACTATCGTACAATCACGTGTGTAGTGCTTGTGTATTGTGGTGGCGGTGGAGGTTTGTGCGTGTTTTGACGAATCCTGCATGTAACGGGTATGAAAACGGATAGTCCACTCTACAGTCAGCATTATATATATTTTCTATTTACTTTATTTTCGATTATAGTAAAATGATTTTATTATCACTTTTGTATTATGGATCTCCGCAAAGTAACGCCTAATTATTAAAAGTTTCCTGTTTTTAAAATAAGAGATTCGGTATTGAATACTGCTATGTTACTAGCAAATCAAATCTGCAAATCAGTGTATTACAAATATGTATTTCAGAAAATTTGGATAAAACCTTAATGTACTATTAAAGTAAAGCTTCTTCAATTAAGTAAAAACCGTACAAAAATCCGTTTAGTAGATTTTAAGAACTTTATTCACATACACACAGACAGCTTTTGGGAATTTTATTTTATAATATATAATGATTAAATTGGTAAGCAAATGTAAGCAATGAATATTTCATTTGATTTAAGTAGTAATCCTTCTCTCCAAGGTAACGCCTTACGTTGAAAGACTGCCGTTATAAAACTAGATCTGAACGCAACAACATTATTGGTGATGTCTCTCTGTATATACCTGTAGGTACCTTATACCTAGTGCTAACCTACGAAAATATTATACAATTGTAGCATAAATATAGGGGCTATTATATAAGATAAAACATCCCTTTTTCTTTCGGGAATCGCAAAATACACAATAAATTGAAGGGTATTTAAACATTTAAGTAGACTAACGGCTTTAAAGAACCAGCAGACACAACTTGTAAAAGATACTTCTTAATAGATACTGTTACATAAGCATTACAAAAATACTAAGTGCCCAAATCACGTCGCACACTGTGACGAAAATCTTTTTGTATTCAGTATCAAAAGTTGCACTGTTGGATCGATGGAAACAAAAGCCAACTTTATTAGGTAGATACTCTTTGGTTCAAGACTTGAATCGGAGGCAAAAATAAAACTTAATCAAATTTTCTATTAGGTTATGTTGTCCTGATACTTAATAAATCTTTACAAAACATTTTGTTCTGACCTCAGATCAAGAAAAAGGAAGTGTGAATGTGTGAAACTAGTTAACAATTTTTTCGAGCTTAGTATTTGACTAAACACTAAATCGACTGCTGAATAACGCACACATTGACAAGCAATACTGAGCCGACTGCTATCATAAGCATCGGAGAATTCAAGCGTATTTTTTATCTTATGTTATACATCCTTGTTCGTTATCCTTCTCGGATGACAACAATAATCTACTTTTATGTGGGAGAACGGAAATTAAGTCAAATGTAATTTTTGGTTAGTTTACCAGTTCTAAAGTGGATTGGGGTATTCTATTGAGTGAGATAGTTGCTTTTATAGCGTTGATTTTGGTAGAGACGTTGATCTGATCTAAACATCGACGATAATTTTTAGGGCATTGAGAGAAATTATTGCATAGACAAAGTACCTGTCGACGTAGATATAGACCTATGCAATTTTAGTATAGACTCTACGATAATGAGCATACCCAATATCTGTTAAAACGAAAATCAACAATGTTGTTAACTCTTAAAGGTCGCAGGTTCAAACTTGTGTACTTAATTATATTTACTATTTTAATCAGGAAGGATACCTCGAGTACCTTGCGTATTCTTAGAGATGATGATCTGTGATAGTCAAAAGGAAGTGATATTCACTTAAGGTCTTCAGGTTGAAAATAAGGGCAGGGGCTTTTGAATATTGTTCACAAAAAAAAATGCATTTTTTTATATGATATCCCCCCGATACCCCGATTTATAAGTTTTACTTGTGCCAAATTTCATCAATATTGGTTCAGTGAAATAGCCGTGAAAGCCTAATTAGTAAAATAGCGATAAATTACAATCCCACTACTGGGAATAGGCCTCCTCTCTCCGTTTCTGGAGAGAAGGGTTGGAGCTAAGACCTACCACGCTGCTCCAGTGCGGATTGGTAGGTTGCACATATCTCCAGAATTCTCTAGAAATATGCAGGTTTCTTCACGATGTTTTCCTTTACCAAAAAGCGTGTGATAAATTGCAATTATCAATTAGACACATGCGTTTTAATAGAAAAACTCATTGGTGCCCGGGTTTGAACTTGTGTTCCCCTCGAAAGAGTCGCACGGTCTCACAGCTGGACTATCACAGGCTAATAGACAGATATTATAATATTAGTACGAATAGATAATAATAATCTATCGTAATCAGACACAATCTCTCGTTTTTCGCAATTTCAAGCACCAGAATTCTGCATATTTCGATCGACAAACTTACCCCACTGCTCAACCCCAAACCCCTTCCTACCATATGATTTTAGTCATCTAAGTATAGGCAGTGACTACACGTGCATGAATTTATAAGGCCTGCAAAACTGAGTAAATAATCGGCCTAGGACATTCAAAAATTGCCTTGAAAACGACCTCACTGTCTGCATATGAATATATATTACTGACAACTACATAAGAAAAAAAACTATTTTCTTCGTGATAAATTATATTTATTATAACGCAGAAGGAACGGCTTTGAGAATAACGAAATCACTGGCAAAAGGTGTGAAAAAAAACAATCCATTATTAGAAAAATATAATACCAGATCACACAGATATACTTAAATTTTTCGCAATTATAATATCATATACGTATATAATTTTTTTTTTAATTTTAAATATTAAATTAAACTGTCAAGAGATCTAGTAGTCGGAATTTTTTATGGAATTACCATAGTATGAAAAATTTATGGGTGTTACACTTTTAAGTTGTTAGAATAGCTTTAGTGGCATATAATAACAAAGAACTCTCATTAGCTGAAGCCAAGCAATTTATCATCGCTTGGCGTGGAAAATCTTTTAACAGACCTATCTAGAAGTGAGTCTTTATCAATATTATGCTGTGTTGCGTCCGACTGAGTAGAATAGACCACCTTAATTTCTTACCGAGGTATCGTAAAAGGCGACTAAGGTAAGTTGACCCACCGTGTGGTATCCGGTTGAGTAGAATAGACCACCGTCAATTCTTACCGAGGTGTCGTAAATATGACTAGGTAAGTTGACGTCACGCAGGCGGCTGGTCGTAAAATACGTAGCCAAATCATGTGACAACATGTTTATAACATGTTGTCACATGATTTGGCTACGTATGATGATGACATGATCTCACTTAGTGTGGTATAAGGGCAAGAGGATGATGATGAGTCTTAGTGGAATTAATCAATATTCTAAATGGAAATCATTACGAAGAGCTGGCCAGAAACGATTGCTGTTTTTTTTGAAGACTACTTATTCTGTTCCCAGTAATTTCTCTTGACATTAACGTTGTTACACGCAAAGATATAAAAACAATGATAATGATTTCTGAAACGTTAACCTTCTTAACTGCACTTAACCTTCAATAATGTCTCCATCAGGATGTCGACTTCGGAACAGAACGTCTACGTGGTAGAGTTACTTATAAGTTGGGAACAACAATTTATATTATTCTGATTAAATAAAAAGCTAAAAAATAGCTTTTATTCTTTTATTTTATTAATTTCTTTTTATTTTATTTTAGTAATTTCTTTATTCTAAATAAAATTACCAACCCTATATGACATTGTATCTATTTGACAACTGTCATGATCATTGCTTAATCAATGCAATAATTGCTATTATTCATCATTAAAATGTAAATTAATAAATAAGTGAATAATTTAGCAAATTAGGCATTTTTGCGGAGATCAATAATACAAAAGTAATAATAAAATTATTTTCACGCGATATATCGTGGATTATAGCATAATAATTTTATTATTACTTTTAAATTAGTGAATAAACAACGTGTTGCATTTTAAATGGCTAACGACATTTGACATCGGAATGAACACAATAATGTATTGTTTGTGAATAACTTCATTGAATATATTCAGGGGTAGATTGTTTAACCGCATTTAAATATAATCAGGTATACCGCAATTCTGTGACAAGCTTTTGTCTTTATTAATTACTAAGATATTATCTTAGGTAACCTTAAAAAACCGTACAACCATAATAAACGACATTGCTTCTATCACCCCTATTAGTGGTTTAGCAAAACTCATCCTCCACTCCTTTTAGGTTTATCATTTGTTTCTCTCGTTTCTAGTGCAGTGGTGCTATTCGCATGATGCAGTTCATCATGCTGATAAACGAGACTTATCACCAATCAAAAGATGGTATCACCAATCTTATCGTATTAGTGATATTTATATATAAAATGTATATTTATTGAAAATTTGTCACTTAACCTCGCCTTCGCGTAACCTAATCTGACTAAAAAGAAATTTATAAGAATCAATTGAGAAAAAAATAAAAGAATGAGCAAAGTTCTATAGGCTAACCGTTTAACTCAGCCTTCGCTTGCGGGGTACACAGGCACGGAACGCCCATAGCGTGATATACAAGAGGTGACCGCTCGCACCTATCTCAGACCTATCTCAAGTCCCGTTCTCGTCGTACTTCGCACCCTTGTACCACACAGGCGAAGTCTGTGTTAAACGGTTAGCATATAAACACAATTTCGTGATACATAACCCTTCATTTTAATAGTCATTTCCACGATAAGAGACTTACTCATTATCTAATATAATAATTAAAATATAAATAATTAAATAATCTAGTGGCCAATGTTCAAATACTGTTTTAAGACGAAACAAACCACTAGTGATTTTTAAGCCCAACAGAGTTGTGTATTATCATAGATTACAGAGGACTATTCTTATCGGTTTTTTTTACATTTTTGGATTTAACAAAGTAACGCTATCTAATATTAAATATTTATGGTATTATATAAAGAATTCGTTCGATTTAAGCCACTTTACGAGTATATCTATTAATCAGTTGCCACCAATTGTTGTATGACGAATGCCAAGAATTTACGCGTTATCTGTCAAGTGAGGTTTGACCCCTATATGGAGTGTTTTATAGCCAATGTCAGTTACAAGAGTCGTATTATACCGAGGTAATTTGGACTACAAGGTATTTGACATTATATATATAACAACATAGATTGGCCGTGTTTCAACCATAATTAAAAATCTATACATATTAGAACACAAAGTCCTCGAAAGCTGTCTTTCAGTATGTGATCGATTTTCTCAAAATCTACAGAACTGTTTTTTGTACGGTTTTTACTTAAAGATGGTGTTATTCTTTCGTTAAGTTTAGGTTAACAATATATTATGGTATTATGTAAGTTGTGTTAAAGAAGTCGCGCGTCTGTAAAAAAATCGTATGCTGGGAGCATTAGTCGCGTGTGCCGTGAAAACCAGCAAGTGATACACTAAAGTAAGTACAAGAGAATTGTCGATCTACAAAAATACTATAAAAAGTCCGCGATAGCATGTCTCTAACTCTTAACTTACAATAACTACTTTTATGTTAAAATTTTCAATTAAATACACTGATATCCACACGGGTGAGGTCGCAGACACACCTAGTATTGAATAAAAATTACCGTTAAGACTTTAAAACTTATTCTTGTTTGACTAATTTATTTTGGGATAATTTATCTGACCCTTTGACGGGTCCACTTATTCCACTATTATACGGTATTTAGTATTTCTACCAAGTCTACTGTGTTGATTTGATAGTTACTATACTAGAATAGGGGAGCCATAGGAAGGCCTGTAAATGAATGTTGTAACAAATAATAAGAGAGGCAAGATAAAAACTCATATACCTACTTATCCTTGTCTTATCACATGGAAAAAAATAGACGATGGAATAAAATAATAAGTCTCCATAGCTATCTCTTTTATTGTTGATGGACACATTCTAGCTTTTGACTCTAGTATAATAACTCTAAGGTTGAACTACATTAGTGACTGCCACAACATCAAAACAGTGCTTAAAGTGAATTGATATTTCATGTACGGATCAAGATTTGTTTTTCTGAAAAAAGATCGTCAATTTTTACATTAAAAATGCGTGTTCATTTTGTTTGCGATTTGTTCCAACACAATGGACATAAAACCGTAATGAACTATTTACTTAAACCTTCGAAGAATTGCACTATATTTTAGTAAAAAAAACCATATAAAAATCCGTGCAGTAGATTTTGAGTCTTGTTGAATAATATGTACATATTTTAGTGCACTATATATAGAATGAAGGACACTATTGCCTAAAATACAGGATTTTACACATAGTTTAGCAATAAGTGTCTGCATCGATTGTTGTAACAATACAATTGTCTTTACAATACGAGCACATTTTATATACCTTGATTGAATAAATGACGTATGAACGCATCGACCCGTGAACTATGAAAACTTGAAATCATAAAAAGGTCCGGGGATTCGACAATTTAATACAAGGAAGATAAGATGGTTTCTCACATAGTAATTTAGGTACTAGGTAATTTAGGTAGGCGTATGCCGTGTGGTATCCGGCAGAGGTGTCGTAAATGGCGATTAGGGTAAGTCAACCCGCCGTGTAGTGCGGCTGAGTGGAATTGACCACCCTCTTCTTACCGAGGGTCGTAAAATACGTAACTAAATCATGTATCACACCAGCCGCACACCGGCCTATGTAGAGACGGTCACCCCAGTAAAAAAAAAGTATAATTATTTTTTCCTTCATTCATTCATTCATTCATTCCTGTTGTGCCGACCTCGCTTAGAATGGGGTAAGGGCAGGATGATGATGTAATTTAAGTAGGCGTGTGAGGTCTGAGTGTTTATGTATCCGATCTACTGGTGATATGATTGAGTTAAAATTGTCACACAGCATCGTTTGGGTTGAATAATGACAGCTAGAAAACGAAATGTTTATTTTTAGGTTAATTTTAATTTCATTTAATGGCAATGTTGTTCAATGAAAAAACAGTTTAAGGATTTTTTTATCGTATGTGTTGTTTTGATACTACGTGAATCATTCTTTTGTAATAACACAATGTCAATTTTAATAAAAATATACATTCACTTCAAACAATTGAAAATAATTATTTTCGCAGATATGGAATATAATAAGTTAAAGCTGTTCATATAGGAAATTAAGTAATCGAGAATTATTTCGTTAATATGTATATTTCCATACAAGGTGAAATATATTAGGAAAGTTAAAGAGTTTCGACTAAATTAGTCGAGAATCTTAAATTTTATTGCAATTTTAGGAACAGAAATTTCGAGAAATCCTGCAATGATTTTTCGCGTGCCTTCAAACAAAAAAAAACTAATGCTGGCTGGTTTATTTTTTTTTTTTTAAAAAGATCCTCAATATTAAGGTTTATATTATTCTTATTCAGGGCGTTTATATTTCTCGTCTAACTTATAGAAATAGTAGGTTGAAAGTACTGCTAAGTGGATTTATATATATTTCAGCTTTCTCAAATTACTTCAGAAAGCGTAAATTTAATTAGGGAATTCTCGAATTTTCCGATTCGACTGTTTTTAATTAGCATACAAATCGTTAAAACGAAACCAAAGGTTACACCGGTTTAATATACGAAAACGAACCACAATAATACGCGCTCCAATAATTTGACTGTTGCACTTTGGTTATGTACTTACGTGGTGAATAGTAATAACTCCTGATTTTTCCGTCATATCACTAAATTAACGATGCAATATATTATAACTAATATCACAGGTTGAATAAATAATTAAATATTTAAATATTAAACCATAACTAGTCGTCGTCAATGTCCGATATCATAAACTGACCAATGTCCAGCAAATTCACAACTACGTAATCGAATATTTTGTAAAGGAATAAATTATAATATATAATCACAGCTGATAGTTCGATCAGTATGCGTATATCGATGAGAAACATTTAGGCGTTCGTGACGTCCACGTGCGACAGCGGTCGCGCACCGAATGCGATTGTAATGTTCTTATTTCAAATATGTATGCGCTCGCGCATGAATTGATAACGATAGCTCACCCCCGATGGACATATGTTACGCATGTATCGCATCGTAACCATTAGACAGTAGTTTAGCGGGTTAACGTTATCGTTATATACTCTTATCAATTTATAAATAACGCACTACTGATAAGAGGAATATCTTCGTTGCATCCTGATTGGCTATGACGGAACACTACACTATAGTAGAATCAAAGATTCGCTGCCTGCGGGGTAAGAAGATGTGGAAACAGGACGCCGTCTATTGCGCTATCTGTCACACTTACTGGCTCTACGGCAGGCATAGTCATGGACGACTTACCTGTTCTGGTTATGACAAGGGAAAAGAAATTAATATCTATCTCAACAAATCTTCGCAGTAAGTTCACGATCTTGGTTAAAATTAATACTTTTCAATTTTTCTGCACCTATGACTTTCGTTAGAAATGTTAGAACATTGTTAGCGCCTGAGGTTGAATATAAAATGAAACTATTCATTTTAACTTATGTTAATTAATTAAACGGCAACATAAAAATGACAAATTACTACATTGAAGCACATTAAAACATGTATTTATACCTTCTAAACGTATTTAAATTACTCTCGCAAACGAATTATTAAATTAACGGCACTCATTAAAATATGATCCTATTTCTTAGATTACCTGCACTTATCAACAAGCTACGGCGCGTTAGCGAAAATTATTTTTTCGTCCTTCCAAGAATCGATAAGTGACGCAACACAACACACGCCTGTCCCTAGCGCACGTGTATTTTCTGGCACCGCGGGCAGCGAGTCTTTAACTTCACCATAATATCACTATCTACGGAAATGTTTTATTACAGTATAATAGTCCACTAAAAATAATACATGCAAACGTTATACAGGGTTTACAATTAATTAGTGGAGTACCGGTTTCGAATTTATAGTAAGTATTGAAGTTACGATTATTTCAAATTATTTCAAAATCAAACTCTAACAATTACCAAGGAATACACAGCAAATTAGTAATGATGTAATTTTCTACGAACGGTTTGACTTTCATTTAATGAAAGAACCGAACAAATAAAATTTATTAGCAAAAAAATTTGTTTATATGAATACGTACCAATATTTCAAACTACATTTATTATCTAATAACCCTAATCTTTGATAAAATACGATGGCAACATTAAATTTAACGTACTTTTGTAATGTATGGAAAGAAGAAAACACAATTTTTTTTATACTTTAAATCTGCTGCAAAGGTTATTCAAAAGTTTGTTTGTTTTATTAAATTTTGTTAAAAAGTTTAATTTATGAAACTTAGGGCACATGTATCCTATCCTATCCATCATGTATCATGGACATTTATTCGATAAGGTCATAAGCACGACTCAGTTTTTGGTAACACTAATTTTATTCATACACTCATGTTTGCAAAAATACTTAACTAGATTAAAAGCTTATATGATAGGAAGCGTTATCATTTTATTGTATGATACCATGCTCTTTCTATCTTCCATATTGAAATTAGTGATTAGTGTAATAATTGAAATGAATATAATAAGGAAAAATACTATCATTCGCTAATAGATAAATTATTCATTGGATAGACACTGTTTTCGGCGTGGACACCGATTTCTGGCACTACCAGTTCATATAAAGACCGATTTGAAACCTACAAATTTCATCAGTGCATCCGATGACAAAGATCAGTAATTTGTGTAAAGAGCTCATGAATGAGGGCCCCAGATTGGCTTGAAACTAGTCGGGTAACAGAATAGAATGAGAGGTGAGTATTATTATATAGCCGGTTTTAGTACATAAACTATACCTATATATTTTATCCACTAACAGTATGAAGGCAAAGACGCTCTCAGGCCATTCGTCTTGCAGCAGCACAGCGAGCTATTTATTTCCTTTTACTAAGTAATTGGATGGACTTGAAATTAACCAATTTATAGAATTAGGTGTTTACTTTGCCGAGGTCCATAATATGAAAGTAATAATAAAATTATTTATTATATTATAGAAAATGTTTCTTATCAGGTAAACTTGTAAGCAAGTCCTATTACTCGTAATTCCTCAGGTGGTTCAGAAAGCTATTTCTACCGAGAACAGCCAGCAAGAAACTCGGCGGTTGCTTTTCTTCTAGCCTCCTCTTAATAGTTTTTTGAACTACTGCAATGGCAAGGTTAAAATTGATTGGAATTTTATTATACACCTTATGCACTCTACATTTAGCATTAATAAATTTTAAATTAGACGATCAGCTTAAATCAAACCGACAATTTTACGACTGTACCCGCGTATATTTTTCAAATTTATAGGTTTACATTAATAAACGCGCGAGAAACCTCAAAGCTGAGTAACTTTATATCTGTACCAGACGTGAATAACTTAACAAGTGTAAAACACACACTTTTCAGGGCAGCCATACATAGGTTAAGCCATGAATAAACGTAACCTACGTTTAAGAGATTTATTTAAACATTCACAAGTTTGTATGTTCGATATAAAAGACTGATCAACCTAATGCCTATTATAATTAAACATATAAATATAAATATAATATTTATAAACGTATAGTACCCGGCAATAAATAATGCACATCGAGAACTTAGAAAGAAACAGTCGGCCAATTCGGTTTCGTAGAGCGCTGTCAGTCACACACGGGTTCGTCAGTCTGTGCGACAGAGACAATGCCCTATGAAGCAGAATCTAGCCGATTTCTCTTTCTGAGCCTCGATGTGCATTACTTATTGCCGCGTACAATAAGTCGACTCAATAACATATTCATGTCTGATAAGGATATGTACTGACATCAGCGGGGGATGAAATATTAGATTCTTTTACCCAAAATACATTCTAAATTACGACTCCATAATCATTCTGAATTTTTTCCTATTAAAATCATATTATAGAACTTTTCCCGAGCCTACTTAGTTTCTTGACCATAATATTGAAACGGTGTTTATTTTCATTGAAAATTATTGCACGCACCATACAATAATATTTACATACACGGACACACCTCCGAATAAATTCACTTAACAATGTTATCGGGACCACACTAATTTGTACAGAACGTGATATGGTTATTGGACGTAGGTAAATAGTACTGATAGCAGCAAATAAGTTGAAATGATAAGGATACTTATTTATCCCAGAAAATATGGTACAAAGTAATATGAAAAATATACGTCATTTTGAGTGTATCCACAAAAATATTTTAAATGTGAATGTCTGTGTTTCTTGCGGCTAAAAAGCTCTAATATATATAATTATAAATTATAATAATTATTAATATATATAATTATAAATTATAACGTTCACAATGTTAGAAAAGAGAGAGAAAAAAGCATTTAGTGATAATTTATAGAATTAGGCGTTACTTTGCGGAGATCCATAATACAAAAGTAATAATAAAATTATTTTGCTATAATCCGCGATACAGTATATAGAAAATATATATAGTGCTAAATGTATAGTGGACTATCCGTTTTTTCATACCCGTTACATGCAGGATTCGTAAAAACACATGCACAAACCTCCATCACTGCCACCACAATACACAAGCACTACACACGTTCACTATCACAAACTCAACAATCGTTTCGTCCTGCAAACGAAGCATCATCAGGAGATAGACTCCACGACAAAATCGCAAAGCGGTAAGCTTTACGGGTATGAAAAAACGGATAGTCCACTATACATTTAGCACTATATATATTTTCTATTTACAGTATCGTGGATTATAGCAAAATAATTTTATTATTACTTTAGCATTTAGTGACTTGCCCGTTGGCGCAGTAGTGACCCTACTTCCAGCTCCGCGGGTCGTGGGTTCGATTCCCTCCGAGGGCCAACATTTTGCGTGTGTTTTGTATTTAAGTATGTATTTAATATTATATATGTATATATTTACCAGTTGTCTGTCACCCATAACACAAGTATTAAGTTACTTACTTTGGGGATGGACAACCGTGTGTGTTAAGTGTCTCATATATTTCCCAAATATATATGTACGAACGCGGAATTTTCTCCTTTGAGTAACAGGTGAAAGACATGTAATATAAAAAGAAAGAAAAATAAAAATAACGAAAAACTATGTACCTAGATGAATATTTGCACTCGAGATAACATAATAGTAAATTAAAGTATTTAATATGTAAATTATTTTTTGTTAAATAAGAAGATAAATAAAGATGCTACTAATATATTGTTAGGTCTTAAATGTTGGTTAACATGATATTGTTTATTATTAGAAATTGTTGTCTCAAAATAAAGTTCTATATGTTGGTATTACTTTCGAATAAGATGGAAAAAGAAGAAAAAGTAGAAAGATGGTGGATGCGTGTCGTGTCGGACTAGTTCATTAAAGATTGTCAATAAGTATTTCAATAAATAGTGTGAAGTAAAGGGAGTTTTATTACAATATAATTACTTGAAATAAATATTTTCTAGTCTGTTACTTAACAGCCGACAGGGAAAGAGATTTGCGGATTGATACTGGTAAATTATTCCACAGCTTAACACCTTGAAAGGTAAATGATCTCGAGGAAGTCTGTGAGAAGCACTTACGGAAATCAAGATTTAAGGTATTTATAAATCTGAGCCTACATCCGACAAGAAGTTGAAAGGCTCTTTAAATTTCATAGGGATTACAGGATTACCAAATACTTTAAAAACAAGTGATAGAAAATATATTTTTTTTTCTGGATCGGATAGGAAGCCAATTTAACTTGTGGCGGAATTCAATGATGTATGTGGTCAAACTTACGAAGTCCATAAATATATTTAATAGCTACATTCTGAAGACGTTCAAGGTTCTTCTCTAAGATCTAAAAATACAGCATCGCCATATTGGATAATATAGGCAGCAATAGAGTTCTAGCAAGCATATTTTAGTTTCAGAAGGAAGAAGTTTCTGTAAGCGCTTAAGAAAGTGAAGTGATGCAAAAAATCTTCGGCTCAAATTAGTGACATGGATTGCCCAACTAAGTGTCTCATCAGTAAAGTAGCGGCCTGTTACAATCCCACTGCTGGGAATAAGCCTCCTCACTCCGTTTCTGGAGAGAAGGGTTGGAGCTAAGACCTACTACGCTGCTCCAATGCGGATTGGTAGGTTACACATATCTCCAGAATTCTCTAGAGATGTGCAGGTTTCCTCACGATGTTTTCCTTCACCGAAAAGCGTGATTAATTGCAATTATCAATTAGACACATGAGTTTTAATAGAAAACCTCATAGGTGCCTGCCCGGGTTTGAACTCGTGTTCCCCTCGAAAGAGTCGCACGGTCTCACCGCTGGGCTATCACAGTCTCATCAGTAATACCTAAATTGTTAAATAACCTTTTTGATAAGAGTTTTCTTATATTTCAATAGGATTGTCGCGAAGTGGGAAATGCAGTGTCGGTAGACCCGCTAAGAGATGGGCTGACGACTTCAAAAACGAGGAGCCGCTGGATACAAGCGTCACAAGATGTGGTATGGAGATCCCATGAAGAAATCTATGTCTGACAATAGACGTCAATAGGTTGACGGAGAAGGTGAATTAGCAAAGCGTTTTCGTCTTGGACATGTAAAACAATTATCACACTTCACAATTAACATACTCAAAACGAAGTACGCAAAACGTTAAAAATTATACACTTTCTTATAAATCGCTAGTAGTTATCAGATTATCACAATCAGATAAACAGACACGGCGGTGAACATGGTTTTATAAAATTGTAATACTTCAAATAAAAAATTTTACGTGTAGTGTAGGTACTACATTATGCAATTGAACCCGCGGTTTGCCCCCGTAGAAATCGTGTATCACAAATTAATCAATTTTAGAATATAAATAGCCAATATGCTGCTCCACAACCTCCTCTATCTTCCCATAAAAGTCCAATAAAAAAATTGGATCACCGTCCCGGAGAATATACTATTAGCGTAAACATTCCTAGTCCAAGAATTGCACATTATCTTTTAGTAAAAACCGTACAAATATCCGTTCAGTAGCTTTTGAGAAAATCGATAACGTATACAGACAGACAGCTTTCGTGGACATTATTTTAAAATACGTATTTTATATTATAAAATATTAGATATTTTATAGTATTACCTTAATGCTAGAACATTAAGTACGTCATAACTGACGTACTAGTAACGTTTGATGTAATGGGAAAAATTAAAATAATAATGATTAGGGACGTTTCAACAGTTGTTGCTAATGGGATATTTTTCGTGGGATTTAACGTGTTCTGTATGATAATAATGTAATTTTAATAGGTAACGAGCTGTGACCACAGTTTGCGTATTAAAATACTTTAATTATAAAATACTATTTACCTTTGAAGTTTCTAAAAGCGATATAGAATTTTGCTTATCTATAAATACTATATGTCCGGCATATAAGCTTTAAAAGTAAAGGAACGGCCTGTTACTATATCACTGCTGGGCATAGGCCTCCTCTCTACGTTTTAGGACAGAAGGGTAGGAGCTAAGACATACCATCCTGCTGCAACGAGATTGGTAGGTTAGTCATATCCCAGAATTCTCTAGAGATATGCAGGTTTCCTCACGATGTTTTCCTTTATCGAAAAGCGTGCGATAAATTGCAGATATCAATTAGACACATAAGTTTTAACAGAAAAACTCATTGGTCTGTCCGGCGTTTGAACTCGTGAATAACATGGCACTATACACGTCCATTCTCACCAAGGGCCCTCGTGTTACTGACGTGGTGCGCTTGAGACAATGTAATGTTTCCTTTGTACACTAGTATAGATATATATATATAATATGGATATATTATACGTGTGTCTAGTATATAAATATACAAGGTAAGATACAACGACCTCAATCCGCATACACTACAGCAAGGTCGCAGGACGCTACTGGGTCCGTCGGAAGCGACGAAAGATCTTATAACGTTAAAATTACTTGCAAGCTACTTATTTCGAATAGTATACTAAAACGAGCCCAGAAGGTCTTACGTCGTAACATCTTCACTTTCTCACTATCAAACTTGTATTAATTCACTATTAGCTTTCAGCTTGACTTCACTAATCAACTCAGAAATATACTTTTACTAGAAATTACGTTCGCGACGACGATCGACAAAATCTCTATAGAATCTCAACAGAATCTCTCTAATTACCTCAAGTTTAACTATTTAAGGTAATCCCCACTAACATAAAAAATCCCTACACTCGCTATTGATCACTCAAGGACCCCACTTTCGGTATTAACAACAACACAGACTGTCATTTGACTATTTCCTATTCCAACATTTTTAGTGTCTGTTACAAAACTTAGAACCGTTGAAAGAATTTAATATTTAAAAAACTTTTTCAGTTCACCTGTTTATTAATATTGCGCGAAGGTCTACTATCTGCTTGGTGAGAAGGAGCTTATTTATGGGGTTTGTGGGTTCCAACAATTCTCTGGGCTAGTTTTATAAGGATTTTTACCTTCACCATTAATGCATACTATTATAAATAAATATGATATTCTAATATAACTAATGTCTACAGAAGAACTTTGGAACATTTAATCATCGAGATCATTATAGGGTTAAAACATATCTCCAGATAGATAAAAGTAAAAGCGTGTAAGATTAAGAAGCGCGCAGGAACATCGCACATAATCTGTAATGTTAATGGCGAAAGGTCTAGAGTTCGTTATTACGCAACTCTTATAAAAAATTCTTTATCTGTATTGATTTATTATCTGTAATAAGCGTATTATTATGAGATATGCATCGTCAACACTATTACTAATCCGACATGTAGAGAAACGTAATTTTTCGTTATAAAAAACATAGTAACTGGCGGTGGTAGTTGACAAAATATTAAGTTTGATTGCTTGTTTTTATTCGAACATTTATTTTGAAATTATGTTACACGAACAGCACCTTGTTTTATCTGTCAGTTGATTAGGATATATGTTCTTTACGTACTAAATTGTAATATAAGTAATAAATCGTTTACAGACTGTTTTTGTTTTTTTCTAATTAAGGGTGTACCCGACTAAGGGTCATCTGCAATATATTGCAATTCCGACTATTAATTTGTTATAATTTCTGATTAGGAAACCCTTGAAAAACCTGTGTCCAGAAGTGGACGATAACACTTAAAAAAAGTTATGGTTTTTATTTTATGGTAAAATAATAAAGGTGAGATTTTATCAGAGAAGATATAAAACTTACGATTTTTTTTATTCTTACTTTACCTACACCACTTGATTATCAGAACGTTAGGCATTGACTCATATGTTATACAATAAAAGGAAGATAGGAGTACATACATATTTCAAAAAAAGGAGGATTGTGACTCCATATATGTTCTGTCTTGGGTACTTGGAAAGTGGGATACCTGGAAATTGTTTAAGTATAAGAAAGGTTTAGGAGTTGAAGCCAAACAGAGCCTAAATAGGTAATCTATTAATAGGTATTTATACGCTGAGCCTCCGCAACACTTACCGGAGCAATCAATAGTGCAGAGCAAAAAAAGTAACAGAGCTGCAGTCAAATAAGGAATAGTTTATAGAATTAGGCGTTTGCAGAGGTCCATAATACAAAATTATTTTGCTTTAATCCGCGATACAGTAAATAGAAAATATATATAGTGAGATTTTGTCGTAGAGTCTATCTCTTGATGATGCTTCGGTTGCGGGGCGTAACAATTGTTGAGTTTGTGATAGTGAACGTGTGTAGTGCTTGTGTATTGTGTGGCAGTGGTGGAGGTTTGTGCATGTGTTTTTACGAATCCTGCATGTAACGGGTATGAAAAAACGGATAGTCCACTATACATTTAGAAGTATATATATTTTCTATTTACTGTATCGCGGATTATGGCAAAAAAATTTTATTATTACGTTTGAAATAAGGAATAGCTTAGATTCTTGATATATTTATTGATTGATAGATACTGGACCTCCATAACCCTCTAAAGTTTATTCAATATAGGATAAAACTATTCAAAATATTCCTATTATGGCCAAAAACTTACCTAACAGCATCCCTGCGCCTTTATTCGTTTCTTCGGGAGAATGGACGTGCACATTACTCTTGACCTTGTCACCTACAACCCATGCTTCAGCTGAAAGCAAGGTATATACGTATATATAGGACATAAACGTAATAAAAGACCAGCCAATAATACCAACAATATTTCGATGTTGTGAACTCTACATCGAAAATCTAAAATACATTTTCTAACGCCATATATTTCTTTTCTTAATTGTTTTATATTATTTTTGTCTTCTTCTATCGCCTCTTTAAAAGTGAAAGTTTCGGTATGTAGTTTTGTATACAACATGTATAAAGTAAAACTGTGATAGCCCAGCGGTGAGACCGTCCGACTCTGTCGATGGAAACACGAGTTCAAACCCGGGCCGGGCAGGTACCAATGAGTTTTTCTATTAAAACTCATGCGTCTAATTGATATTTGCAATTTATCACACGCTTTTCGGTGAAGGAAAACATCGTGAGGAAACCTGCATATCTCTAGAGAATTCTGTTGATACGTGCAACCTACCAATCCGCATTGGAGCAGCGTGGTAGGTCTTAGCTCCAACCCTTCTCTCCAGAAACGGAGAGAGGAGGCCTATTCCCAGCAGTGGGATTGTAACAGGCCGCTACTTTACTTACTTTATGTATAAAGTTCGAGACCGGGTGCGTAATCCCCTATACTCAGAATTATAGTAAAATAATTTTGACGTTCCTTTGTAATACAATATTTGAAGCAACAACTTTTTTAGCGGCTTTGTATTGGGTAAAAGATGTTAAACTCGCATCAGGATACGCGACCTAATCGTAAATACGCAAAACGGAGGAATAGTAGACAGTCGGCGCGGCGTAGGAGAGTAAGTATCCCTCTTTCTTTCTACCGCGCGGCGAAAATATATGCCTGCGCTTGTTGTTTCGTTTAGGCAGCGCAGGTCGCTTGCGCGAAATAAATTGTCATATTTGAGTATGATAGCGCAATAAATATAGTATGTTATATATGATTATAATATGATTAGTAAATATACTGATAATTAAAGCAATTCGTGCAAAATGATTCCCTAACCATGCTAAAATATCAAAAGTGCACAATGCAAATTCAAGTTTTCACTTCTTCCGGCACGCCCGGAATGCAACCCGTCGACTTTTTTTTCAAAATACTAAACACAACACAAACAAAACACCCTTTTATTAAACATCTTTGATACATTTATATAACCGACCCAAAATTCGTTAACATTACATTGAAGACATTCGATAGCGCGAATATGAAATAACTGTTTTGAACTTAAATTCAAATTCAAATTCAAATACATTTTTATTCAAATTGGCCTATTACAAGCACTTTTGAATCGTCAAATTAAAATTAAATTGAAGCTACAACTGGTTTGGAAAGGTGCTCTAACCGAGAAGAACCAGCAAGAAACACGGCGGTCACTCTTTTAAAAAATAAATATTAAAATTTTGTATTAACTATTGTTAACAAACATAGATTATTATATCGTCTAGTGCATAGCCGGTCACAATTTAGTTCCAAGCTTTCTTATCATTGACATAGTCTTCGACATTATAGTAAGCTTTATTAATGAGAGTCTCTTTAATTGCTTTTTTGAACTTGTGTAAAGGCAAGTCCAAAATAGATTGAGGAATTTTATTATAAAAAAGTATACCGAAGCCCACAAACGATCTACGTACTTTCTGAAGCCTTAGCCTTGGTATTATTAATTTATTTCGGTTCCTAGTTTGCCTATTACTAATATCGCTTTTTATATTAAAAAGATGAATATTTTGTTTTACAAACACTATATTATTATAAATGTATTGTGAAGCTACAGTAAGAATACCTATTTCTTTAAATTTATCAAGAAGCGAGTCACGTGGTTTCATATTATAAATCGCAATAATATTGTAAGCTGTAGAAGAGGATAAGTGATTGACATACATCAGATTTACATAACATAGAAATTGTTTACAATGGCCCACGAGAAAAAATTATGATGACAAGTATTATTGTTTAGAAAAGTGTTAATTTTTAATAAACGAATAAAAGATTTGTCACGAATTTAAGTAAACAACTTATAAATAAGATTTATGTATCTGTGTTTTCTTATTTTTAGGCCATCCTTTACACACTCATATGGAGACTGTTGACAAGATGGCGAATACTTTCTTTGGTTGTATAGTTCACACTTGCCACATGCAATTTACAGAACTAAATTTTGCCAGTTTTCCAACAATTGGTGTTACTTGAAATCCTTATCACGTGAGGTGTCATGTTATTGAGCGTCTAATATCTGTTACCACTTTTCCAAAGCATTATTCGGTGACATCTACACTTAATGCTTTGGATGTGTCTTAATACTTTGTATGAGACCTCTACACACAGTGTTTAGAGGTCCTAGTGAAAAAAAACAGCATAACCCTACCAGCAGTAGCATGGACTTTTAAATTTTAGTTTAAAGGAATAGCTATAATGCCACCAGTAAAGACAACAATACCCATAATTGGATTCTAATAAGAAGTTACAATGGTCATGAAACTATCCCATTGCATGGATTAAATATATAGAAAAGAAAGTCTGTAGTACCAAGTAAATCAATACAAAAATACTGGTACAAAAAAATTTACCATACTGCTCTTTGTTTTTAAATTCATCAAAGATAAATTATTAAAATTTAAATACTTGTGTTAATGTCTGTACAGATTGAAGGTAATTCTGATAGGAACAAAATGTATTGTAACTAGATCTATAATATACAGCTAAATATAAATATTTTACATGACAAAACCAACAATAGACAGAATAGAAGTTTGGTATTCCCAATTGGGCATTATATTCATTCAATATGTATCATTCACAGTTCACCCAGCATGTCCGCTACAGATATAATAGGTGTGGTACTTTATTAGCATTTCTGTTATCGCATGTATAAATATGGATTAAGTTAATTATTAATAGCTACGAAAATAATGAAATGCCTGGTTAGATGGCAATTATAACCTCTAAAAAGAGCATAAGATTAGTTATCAGTCGAATGATAACATTGATAATGTTAAACAGTAATTTTATATACTCAGATTATTGGTTTAATTGAGCATTTTATGAATTACTACATGTCTTATGAAAATTCTCCTAAAATGTGCAATTTTTTTACTAGTCTTTACCAATAAAATAAGTATGAATATATGTTGGAACTATGAAGAAAGAAATGCTATAACATTTTAAAATTTTAGGTTTAATAAGTGATAGTTACCGAATTCAGTCATAATGACCTCATACTACTAGGCTCGGATATTGTCATACCAACAAACTTCATGTTTACGATACATATATTGTAATAACAAAGAATTTAAGTGCAATAAACAAAAGAAATAAAAAAATTATAACTTCTTATCGTTATCAGATACACATTCGATTCAATGCCAATAATACTCTGAGTTGCTCGCGATACACGTGCCTTAGCTTTATATAATGTATTAAATGCAATATCATGAATGACAACAATCATGGTTTTACGCGTACGAAAGAATATAGAGATAACCGGTTTCGCTGAAAGAATGAGTTTTTTTGTGTACATATTCATAGATTGACTAGTGTGCTGAGAAATAACACTCAAAATTTTGTGCGACCACAGTTCTATTTATTTGTAGAACTAAGAATAAGTAAATATTTTCAAGTCGGTAAGATGAGGTAATCCGTAATAACCTAAATATATGTACCGGTAATGCGAGTTTGTTGTAATTGCCCAGTTCTGCGTAAATGATCAAGAAAAGTGGGACGTTAAATTGCCGTCGCAATCTAAAACGTTGCGTTTAGTTATATCGTTTAATTGGAGAATTTACTGACATTCTTTAATTACTTACCGTTAATAGTTTTTAAGGAGTCCTTGATCAGTAAGTCTGAATTATACACAGCTTAATTATAGAGAAATTAAACTAAAATTGGTATACTGTGACGTACAAAGAATTACCGAACGGTTGGTTCTACCAAAGACAATATTTTCCAAGTGTCAAGAATACAACCATAGACTAATAAAACTCAAAGTCAAAACAATATAAAAGACCAAGACCATGCTAGAGAGTAGAGACAGAGTTAACATTGGAAAATTCAAGAGAATAGGAGTGATTCATGATTGCTTTGAAGAATATCATGCAACTATTACAAAAAACCACATTTATCAAAATTCTAGAGCAATATATATGTTATATAACAAAGTAGATTAAGAAATAAGATAAGTACATCTCGCATTTCACTTCTCGATTATGGTTTGTGATATTTCATTCAATATGTACATATGGTGTACATTTCACTAAATCATTTTTATGTAAAACTTATTTTTTTGTTATGTTAAGTTATACGTCTGTGGTGGTGACTATAGACGTCATAGAGTAAAATTAGATTTTATTTTAAACGTCAGATTCTCTAGTTTATTTTTCAAAATAGTGTGGTGAAATAACTAATTTGTATGACATGCGCAATATTCCCTAAATTATAATAATACACATGAGAAAAATCTATTTGAAAGCCTAATAAACATCAATAAGCAAATATGGTCTTAGCTGACTGTGGTTACCCTGAAGACAAACTCCCGCAATGCTGGTCGGACGATGTGCGAATGAATGCGCTTTTTGCACCCTTTCGCTTAAAATCTGCTAATCCCGAATCGTGGGAAATGAAGATGAAATTCTGGTCTGATATGGTGAGACAATGGTGTCGGTATAAAGTGGACCCTATAGTGTCGCCTGCTGATGTAAAGTGCGTGTTCCAAAGACGAGGAAGAACTGCTGCATGCATTGATATCGTCATAGAAGAAATGTTTCGGTATGTCTTGAACCTCGTGAAATAATTGTATTCTTTAACCTTAGTGTATGACAAAAATGATAAAGTAAAATTTCAAGGTAAATCAAGTGCGCATTTTTTATTGTTGGTATCGACAGTTTATCCATTGGCCATAAAAAGATCGATTGATGAATGTAAAGTTTTTTGTAACATACATATATTACTGAGTATATTATCTTATTTTGAATATAGCAATAGTACTCTGCTATTTATTAGTGTAATATAGTTTGATTATTTATGGTTACTATAAACAAATAAGGACCTAAGAATTTAGCCTAGACTTTATAATTTATTTATTAACCTGTAACTGAAGGTATCAAAGTTAGTAAAAATAATTACAGGAGTGGTGAGCTTTCACCACTGTCTAAATACCAACAAATCCTTCACAATGGCCCTGAGGGTTGGATGAGATGGGGAACCCGAATTGCTTTCAAACCTGCAGCTTTTGCACTCACTGCCTTCACTTCATTGTTGCCTGAGAGGCAGGCAACTGATGCTAATGGACTCCCAAAAGCCAGTATTGATTGTACACAACGATTTGTGCTGGAGTGTGCTGTTAAGGTATTTTCTATTTTTAACTACTTACATGTAGTGTTATTTCATTTGAAATCATTATACTTTGCAGAATTCTGTGTTTAATGCCTGATGATGAAATTATTTAGCTTAAGCCTGTGTTTTATTCTGTACCTTATCTACAAATTCTATGAACCACTCAATATTCCACTTCACCTGAAGCATCATCAGGTGATAAGACTTCACATGACACTGTAACATTATTACAGGTTTGTACATAGTATAGTTGCTGGTTTTATTGACTATTAAAAAGTGTGATTTACTGTGGCAATGGTGGTTAATTAGTGTAGTGTAAATCAATGTGGTTATCTTATGAATTATTGCTACATTTTTTTTACTGCTATATGCTTTGTATCAAACAATTTGAGAAACAGCTTTATTTTCTATGTTATTAATGTTTATTGTCTAAACATTATGTTCCTGCATATTACATTTGATGAAAGAAATCTTTAAAAGATAAAAAGTATAGAACAGAATTAGGATAGCTTAAGTCATTAAGTTCCTCAGGAGTTGTTTGAATTCAAACAGTATAAGAGTGTATGGTGTGGAAAAAAGTTGACTAATTGTTCATTACATTTCAGGATCAATCCATGAATGTCCTAAATAACTTTCCCCCAGGGGAGGAGCGTATTGGCACAATAGAAGAACTCATGAGACTTAGTGGGTACCACAATCGTGAGGTGTTTGAGGTGGTCCTAGGCTATCTAGTGTCACAGGGTATGGCTGTCAAGCAGGGTGATGTAGTTAAGTTGGGTAAGTTAATTTTTGAAAAACATGCAATAAGATATTTCAGGCCTTTTTATAACTTAAATTAAATTACATACAAATGTATGTTACATTTGTAGATTCAAATATCCTTGTAAAATCATTACACTGAATGCAAGTGACAGTGTGAGTCCAAGCAACATTTTATTTTCTCGCTGATAATACTGTAAACAGTTTTGCAACTATCTAAAAGTAACTAACTATATTTGTATTAACCCACACTATTGTAAACTGAAAAGATTGTATATAAATATAGCTGCCCAGGCAAACATTTTTTTGCCATATAAATTATTTCTAAGAAATTTGTAGTGCATATTATAAAAAAAACTAACTGTCCAAGAAATAAACAAATGTTAGCTATGGACAACCCTTATCACTTAGGGATATGAAAAATAAATAATAGCCTATTCTCATTCCTACTGAATATGCATATAATTTTATAATAATTTAATAAAAATAGTGAAGTTCCTTTGGAGGAGTATAAATAAATAAATAAATATATGGGACATTTACACACACAGTCGTCTATCTGCAAAGTAAGTAACTTAATACTTGTGTTATGGGTGACAGAAAACTGGTAAATATATACATATATAGTTTTAAATACATATATACACCCAGACTCGAAGAACCAACAAATTCTAAATAGAAAATGTTTGTTCTCGGCGGGAATCGAACCCGCGACCCACGGAGCCGAAGACAGGGTCATTGTCAACTGCGCCAACGGGCTAAAAAACGGGGTAAATGGGCTGATAAATAAAAAATAAATATATCATCAGGTTATAACTGATTAATTTATATATGAGATTAATTTATTGGATAAAATAAATAAATTATTTTATATTATACTAAGGAATTGTAATATAGATTCTAGTTACAATCAGAGTGATACATTTGATTATGTAATACATTTAAATTTTGATTATTAATTGTGTTAATAATATTGTTATGAGTGGATTAGTCCAGAATTAGGAGCTCACCATCCGTCCTGTACCGACAGGGGTCCATGAAATTAGATGATATCCTTTTGGCTCCAAATTTCTTTGGTATCTATTATTTGATTGATGTCCAATGAGCAAATGTCCAATAATTTAACTTTAACATATTTTCAGCGGAACCAAACAAAAAAGTGACACCTGTAACCGAATTAGACGAAGCGTTAGTGAAACTAATGTCGACTGAAACGCGACTGTCGGGCGATATGACGCGACTTTCGCGCGAAGTAGCGAATGCCGATATTGAAGCGAGAGCTGCCTTGAAGTTGGGGAACAAACTTGTTGTTAGTATTGAGTATTGTTTACATATATAAAAGTAATATAGCGGCTTATTCCACTATGCTGCTCCAATTGTGATTGGTAGGTTAAACATATCCCCAGAATCCTTAAGTAATGTAACGGCTTATTCCACCACGCTGCTCCAATTGTGATTGGTAGGTTACACATATCCCCAGAATCCTTAGGTAATGTAATGGCTTATTCTACCACGCTGCTCCAATTTTGATTGGTAGGTTACACATATCCCCAAAATCCTTAAGTAATGTAATGGCTTATTCTACCACGCTGCTCCAATTTTGATTGGTAGGTTACACATATCCCCAGAATCCTTAAGTAATGTAATGGCTTATTCTACCACGCTGCTCCAATTTTGATTGGTAGGTTACACATATCCTCAGTATCCTTAAGTTACATCACAATGTTATCCTACACCGAAAAGCATATGATAAATTGCTACTGTCAATTGGGCACATAAGTTGTAATAGAAAAATCCATTCTGCCTTCCTGGGGTTTGAACTTGTGACACACTCGAAGGAATAGCATGGTCTCACCGCTGGGTTATTGTTATATATTAAAGAAATTGAAATGCGACTGTAATACTATGTCAAAAAGTATATTATTTTCCTTTGATACATTAAACCAAAAATGTTTAATGTACCAAAATAATATACAGCATGTTCACGAATCAGAAAGATGAATGATTAATGTCTTAGAAACATTTTAAAATTTTCTATTCATAGATGTAGTTCAAAACAATATTTATTATGCTTATAAACTTCTTTTAGGCAAAGAACCACCTTCGAAGAAAATTAAAAGCACAACAGCGACTCGACAGAAGCGAAGCAGCTCTCGAGAACATTCGCGAGCTACTCCAGCAAGCGAGGAATACTGACATGAATACTGCTGTAGTTGATACATACAAGTAAGTTAGGAAATTAATAATATATTCTAGAATATTCCAGAATGCGATGCCTTGCTCCTCCAACACCTTTCTACCATCGCACCGCTAGGCACCGAGAGCAGTCCCACCCTTACGTCATTGACATCCCACGATTATTGCGCAAAGCAAGGGAATGGAATCTCCTGGCATCTATTTTTCCCAGTTCATTTATTATGGGTGTCTCTAAGGCAAGAGTGAATAGCCATTTTCTAATCAAGCACACTTCATCTTAGACTGTATTAGCGCTTACCATCAGGTATGATTGCAGTCGAAAGCTCGCCTATTATTCAATAAAAAAAAGATGTTATGTTATTTACATGTAAATCTTTGTATTATTACATCGACACCCATAATGAGCTAATTAGAACCATATATAACATGTTTGAGCTGTGATAGCCCAGCGGTGAGACCGTGAGACTCTTACGAGGGGAACACGAGTTCAAACCCGGGCAGGCACCAATGAGTTTTTCTATTAAAACTCATGTGTCTAATTGATAATTGCAATTTATCACACGCTTTTCCTTGAAGGAAAACATCGTGAGGAAACCTGCATATCTCTAGAGAATTCTGGAGATATGTGTAACCTACCAATCCGCATTGGAGCAGCGTGGTAGGTCTTAGCTCCAACCCTTCCCTCCAGAAACGGAGAGAGGAGGCCTATTCCCAGCAGTGGGATTGTAACAGGCTGCTACTTTTAACATGTTTTAACTGAATTTGACAAAGCTTTAGTGTAACTAATGTGGAATTCAACGCGACTGTCGCATCATGTCATTCATACAGAGTGGTACCGACTATACGACATTAAATGTCTAGTCCGTATATATTTTTTAAAATTAAATTCCATATTCTGTTTTGGACTTGCCTTTACACAAGTTCAAAAAATCAATTCAAAAGACACTTATTAACAAAGATTATTAATACTATTGAAGACTATTTAAATGATTAGAAAGATGATTGAAATGAATTATTAGAAAACGATTAGATTCTAATTTTTGATTCGTCGAACAATTATATATTATTTAATGAGTGATCGCCGAGTTTCTTGCTGGTTCTCTTCGGTAAGAGCAACATTCCGAACCAGTTGTAGCTTCAATGTAATTTGAAGATTCGAAAGTGCTTGTAAAAGACAACTTGAATAAGTAATTTGAATTTGTATCTGACTTCGGATACAGTATGGTCTGTTTTTTTTATTATAGAAAAAGCGCTCAAGCGATGAAGCGAACCTTCAAAGAAGAAGGCTTAGGAGAGGACTCAGTATACAATACCATGGATAATTTAAAAGAGGTGAGTAACCAGGAATGAAACCATAACCCTATTACCTGAAAACAGTAGAGACTTTTCAGATACAAAAGTAATTGTAAATTATTTTATAATTTACAATTACTTTAATTTAAAATAATTTTAATATTACTTTTGTATTAGAGATCTCCGCAAAAAAACGCCTAATTCTATAAATTATTTTTTATATAATTAAAAATTCTTTCAAAAAAATTAATAAACTAGCTGTTCCAACGGTTTCGCCCGCGTGTGTTACAAAATTTCTCCCGTTTTTATACATAAAAGTAATTATTATGACATACTATGCCAGTTTTTTTTGTAGATCTACAATACAATACAATAAAGATTTAGTACATTACTTTATTTTTGAATTTGAACTATCGTGAGTGGTTTTCTAATTATTGTTGAGAAACCGGCTATATTCACCTTTTATTTTATCGGATGAGCCTACTAGTTTCATATGGGCACTAATGCGTCAGCCATAGCGGAACATGTCCACGATTCGGGTGCCACCACTACATCAGGTTTGACAAGGCTACCGTATTATCTAGGGAAAAATTTCTAGTACCTAGAAAAATACGTGAGGCGATTATAATATTAGTATTGATAGATTAGATAAATATAGTAAAATATGTGTATGTCTATTCTATAGGTCATGGATATGCACAACGAAGTGGAGAGAGCTCTCAGCGGGAACCTGGACGATCTGGACACGACCGAACTGGAACAGGAATTGAACGACCTGCTGGCTGGCTCCGGTAACACAGGCGGTACACCTGGAAAGGAGGAGCGGAAGGAAGGTGAGTTGTCCTGTATATACCCAGCGTATATTGCGTATGTGGTTTTCTTCTTGGGAATGATATTCAGTAACCATTATAGTAATTAACTTTATTAACACACAGCCATTACATATCGCGTTACACGGAAGAAGGCATGGGCGTAGCGAGGTAATGGCAAGGGTGAGCAGCTGCCCCCCCTTACACTGAAAACTGTAACACTGGGAAACTGACAACTCGCAACATATTGACACTATAAAAAGCTTGCATAAGACCTATAATGTGAGGTACATTATATGTACCTTCATTACTGAGACAATTTGACCCCCCCCCCCCTGTATTCTGAATTCTGGCTACGCCCGATACATACATATAGTACCCGGCAATAAATAATGCACATCGAAAACTTAGAACGAAACAGCCGACCGATTCGGTTTCGTAGAGCGCTGTCACTGTCACACACGGGCTCGTCAGTCTGTGCGACAGAGACAATGCTCTATGAAGCAGAATCTAGCCGATTCCTCTCTCTGAGCCTCGATGGGCATTATTTATTGCTGCGTACCATACATTACAGCCTATTGACGTAGTTAGAAGTAATCCTACCTTCACCTCCAGGTTCGATTTCCTATGAGGCCAACATTTTCGAATAACAATTTGTTGACGCCTCGAGTGTGGGTGAAATAAATAGATAACTTTAAGAGATGAAAATTTAATTTTTAAAAATCACTCGCCTTTTACAATAAAAGGTGGAAAATAAATATATAACAAAATATAAACTAAAAAACTCACTTTAGAATTAAATAGTGAAAAAAAGAAAAATTATCGATCTATTGTAAAAAAAGCGTGGGGATCTTTGTACATCTTTTTCGTGTATATATGACCCATGCTTTTATTTTAAATAATACTATTTTTCACTTTTAGTTTCTAGTTTATGTACTTATATCTAAAATTGCGATAACCATTTAGAATAGACTAGAAAATATTTAAAATTGATTTTATTCAATAAATAAACGATTTTCTCAAAAGTCAAATCGATTTATACTTTTTTGACAAGTTATTAACTCAGCGCACACCCTGGCAATAACTGCGTCGAAAGACAAATCTCCTCTTCTCTCCGCACCTCTTCACTCCTCAACTGTCCTCACGTCTCAACTCTCTCTCAATGTCACAACTTCCACTCTCGGTCCTTCACTTCCGCTACAATAGATTATTGTAACCCATAACCCCTCATATGGAATTAATAATTATTGAACTATAACTATATGTAACTAGTAATAAGAATTATTCTTTGATAAAAGCAACCGTCGAGTTCTCTGCTGGTTCTTCTCGGTAGGAACAGCTTTCCGAACCAGCAGTAGATGTTGACGGTTCAAAAGCACTTGTTTACGATTTTACTTGAAAAAGGAATACATTTTTATAATTTTGAAAATAAAAGTCATTTTTAAAATTTTTAAATTTAAACTATCGTGAGTAGTATTCATAGTTAATGAAGATACCGGCTATACTCACGTCTAATTTTATCGGATAAGCCCGACTAGTTTCGAACCCGTCCGGGGCAATTATTCATGAGCTCTTTACACGACGTTATACTAATCCGATAAAATTAGACGTGAGTATAGCCGATATCTATATTAACCCTAAAAATAAGTCACGTGATTTTGCCGTACAGTGTTAAATAGACGCTTAAATAATCGTTTGAATGTAACCTTCGCAGTTCCCAAGCTGCCGTCTCCTCCCGGTCAAACCCCAAAGAAACCGGTCAAACCAGCTGAAAGGGACTATGTCTTTGACGGCGAGGAGCAGATGTTGGCAGATTTGGACAAGCTTGGCGTCGATGAAGCTAGTTCGGCCAAAAAGATCCCGGTCGCGGAGGCTGTGGAAGGTAAGGTATTGATAGATAAGTTTCTTAATGTAATCAGCATTTTCCGTTCATAGCAGAAAAAATAAACACGATTTCGATGTAAAAAGCACATATGTCATTCAGTTATTCTGTGAGGACGATATGTTTCTGCAAAATTTCCTCTATGTCAAAGTGAAAGTCCCATCAAAATCGGCTTAGCTTTCCGGAGAATGTACTATTATGCTAAAACTTTCTCAACAATTGCACTATCTGTTAGTAAAAACGGTAGTTTTTGAGAAAATTGACTACACACAGACAGACAGCTTTTGGTGACTTTATTTTATAATAAGTATAGATATAGATAACATGATTGTGTGGAATATAAGTTCTGGGCAATATATTAGGTCCTTACATATGAAATTGGCGTTTTGTCGTACTGGCCACTTTGATCTCAAATATTACCTTTATGGTTAGGAATTCCAAATTCAAATTCATACAGCTATTTACTCATGCATTTGTGTTTCAAACCCCCTAATTCATTTGTTTTTTCTTCTTTTGTTTTTTTCTTTGTGTCACTCTGTTTACAAAATGGAAAACATGAAATATCGCGTTATTTACGAGTATGAGTTCCACCGTGGCACCAGTGCTGCAGAAACGGCTCGAAGGATTAATGGTGTGTATGGTGAAGGTGTCGCAAAAGAAAACACAGCGCGTTTTTGGTTCCAACGTTTTCGTTCTGGAAATTTCGACTTGCAGAACAAGCCTCGTGGACGACCGGAGACCAAAGTTGATAATGAAGAATTGAAGGCTATTGTGGAAGCGGATTCATCGCAAACCACGTCCGAGTTAGCTGCAGGCTCCGGTGTTAGTGATAAAACTATTCTAATCCACTTGAAGCAAATTGGGAAGGTAAAAAAGCTTGAAAGGTGGGTACTTCATGAATTGAGTGAAGCAAACCGACAAACGCGCGTCGACTGCTGCGTTACGTTACTCAACCGGCACAATAATGAAGGAATTTTAAATCGAATCATTACCTGTGATGAAAAGTGGATCCTCTACGATAATCGGAAGCGCTCATCGCAATGGCTGAACCCTGGCGAACCAGCCAAATCCTGCCCTAAGCGAAAATTGACTAAAAAAAAGTTGCTTGTAAGTGTTTGGTGGACTAGTGCCGGTGTCGTTCACTACAGCTTTCTTAAATCTGGCCAGACGATTACGGCAGATATCTATTGTCAGCAGCTGCAAACCATGATGGAAAAGCTAGCTGCTGAACAACCGAGGCTGGTCAATCGCTCTAGGCCACTGCTGCTTCAGGACAACGCTAGACCACACACTGCACAACAGACGGCTACCAAATCAGAGGAGCTTCAATTAGAATGTCTTAGACATCCACCGTACTCTCCGGACCTTGCTCCAACAGATTACCATTTTTTTCGCAATTTGGATAACTACTTGCAAGGAAAAAAATTCAACTCCGATGGGGCAGTCCAAACCGCCTTCAAAGATTTTATTGATTCCCGCCCGAATGGTTTTTTTAGTAAGGGGATAAATGAACTACCTATGAGATGGCAAAAGTGCATACATAGCAATGGTACATACTTTGATTAATTAAATATATTTCATTTAAAAAAAAACAACTTTATGTTCCTCCCATAGAAAACGCCAATTTCATATGTAAGGACCTAATATAATAATAGTATGGACTAAACAATAAACATTTTTGACAGTGGAAAGACCATCGAAAACGAAAAAGCCTTCCGACGAATGGGATCCAACTTCTAATCAGAGTATCTCAGAAACATGGAGCAACAAACTGAACAGTCTGACCGAGGAATACGGGGAGCTGCGAAAGGATAATAGGCTGCATCCAGGTATATTAAATATTAATTATATTAATATTAAGTAAAAATAATAATAATAAATAAGATAAAAATAATGAATAAGAGCCCCCTATGGGCTTGAAACAAATCGGGCTCATCCGATAAAATAAGAATTGAGTATAGCCGGTCTCTCAACATTAATTAAAAACAATAATAAAATTATTTTGCTATAATACGATAAATAGAAAATATATCTTATGAAATGTAGAGTGGACTATACGTTCTCATACCTGATTCATGCAGGATGTGTAACATATTACACGTCTTTGTGCATAACACGTGTAGTACACAAGCACTGCACGTGCTCACTATCACAAACTCAACAATCGCTTTGGCCCGAAACCGAAGCATCATCAGGATAGACTATCAGGTATAATAACATTAGCATACATTTAACATTATATATATATATATATATTTTCTATTTACTTTATCCAGGATTATAGCAAAATAATTTTACTATTAATTTTGTATTATGGATCTACGCAAAGTAACGCCTAACTCTATATTATTTAATATTAAGTATTATTTATTTATTAGGTTTGCTTACACTAATAGTTTAAAATCTCAATTGCTAATACATAATTTAAGTCTCATAATTCACTTAAATTAAAGAAAAACTTATACGATGTTAGTTTACTTTTATAGATATTATATTTATATGTACATAAGTAAATAATGATAAGTTTACAATATTAATAAATTAAAATTTTAATTCGTGCATTTACCTAAACGTACCATGTATAAGTAAATTCATATCTATATATTATATTAGGTTAGTTAAGTTTTCATTTATCAGTCGCTGACGTTCATGTGTTACAAAATGGCTGCCACTGAGAATCGGTTTTTGGGATTCAGATTTAAACTAAAGTCGAGTGTTTACCCATTTTGTGACGTCACAACACATCATCCTCCTGCCCTTATCCCACTCTTAAGTGGGGTCGGCACAACATGTTACGAACATGTCAGAATGATTTGGCTACGTAATTTACGATTGCGTGCCTGACGTCAACTTACCTTAGTCGCCTTTTACGACAACTCGGTAAGAAATGTGGGTGGTCTATTCTACTAAGCCGGATACCACACGGCGGTTTGTGACGTCACAACACGCATTTATGATTAAATTTGTTTTCCTTAGTGTTCTTAGTTGTGTAACTTAGTAGTGTACGTCATAGATAAAGTTTTTTTCTTTCTTTCTTTGAACTCCTCTAGCATCATTTATCCATTGCACCTATTTAAAATACTATAGTACAACCGCTCAATCATCATAAATAAAGTTATTTTATTTCTTTAAACTCTAGTAGTATGTATCCTTTTAAAATACTCCAGGTCAAACGCTCGATCATTATAAATAAAGTTATTTTCTTTCTTTAAACTCTAGTATTATGTATCCTTTTAAAATACTCCAGGTCAAACGCTCGATCATTATAAATAAAGTTATTTTCTTTCTTTAAACTCTAGTATTATGTATCCTTTTAAAATACTCCAGGTCAAACGCTCGATCATCATAAATAAAGTTTTTTCTTTCTTTAGAATCCTCTACTATCATATATCCTTTATATTTAAAATAATCTAGGTCAACCGCTCGACGTGGATTTCTCGACGCCGCCCCAACACTACAGCTCGGAGTTCCAGGTCAAGGACCATAAAGCTGCCAATGGTGTGTGGCTCTTCAACAGCAGAGATGAAGACAACCTCACACCGAGCACAGAATATTGCAGGTAATCGAACAAGTTTAGAAAAATATTGATGGATGAAACATTAATGATATATCACTAACATTATAGATCATGCTTCGGTTACGGGGCGAAACGATTGTTGATATTGTCGTAGTGTATGTGTGTGATGCTTACGTTGTTTGAATGGCCCGTTGGCGCAATGGGTAGTGACCCTGCCTTCACCTCGGCGGGTCGCGGATTGTTTTCCCGCCGAGGGCCAACATTTTCTATAAAACAATTTGTTGGTTCTACGAGCCTGGGCGTATATTTGTATTTAAGTATGTATTTAAAATTATATATATAGTATATCTACCAGTTGTCCGTCACCCATAACACAAGTATCAAATTACTTACTTTGGGGATGGACCACCGTGTGTGTTAGTGTCCCATATATTTATTTATTTATTATTTATTTGGTGGTTTACCACAAACCAGTAACGATTCAGTCTATCTCATGATGATGTTTCGGTTATGGGGCAAAAAATAGTTAAGATTGTGGTATTGAATGTATGCAGTGCTGAAAGTATGTAGCCATGGAAATGGATAGTACAATGTATTTCATATATTTTCTTTTATTGCGGATCATAGCAAAATAATCAGTATCATTACTTCTTTATTTTGGATCTCCGCAAAGTAACGCCTAATTCTACAAATTACATTACATTTTTTTAACGAGAACTATAGTAAATTGAAATTAAAAATATTCTTTATTCAAGTAAACTTGTAAACATGTGTTTTTCAATCGTCAACTTTACTGCCGGTTCGGAAAGTTTTTCCTACCGAGAAGAGCCAGCAACGGACTCGGCGGTTGCTATCTTCAAAATATAATTCTTATAACTAGTTACATTTAGTCATTACTATATTATACAGGATCGAAGACTAGCACGCATTCTTATCATTTAAGTAATCCTCAACAGTATAGTAGGCTTTCTGTATCAGACTCTTTTAACAGTATTGTTGAACATGTGATATCTAGTAAGGACCACATGATTTAACCGTCCGGTTAGCACGGCTCTGCAACCCTTAAAAGTGTTAACCTTTTATTGTAACAGTTCCGAAAGCCCTGGGAAATCGTGGAGCAATTTTCAAATGGCTCCCGGTGGGGAACGGAAGAAGGCTGACCCTTGGCCCAAAGATGACAACCTCGAGGACCTTGAGAGGAGGTTGAAGAACTTGAGGGGATTTAATTTATAGCTCTGACTATGGAAATGAATGGAGGAGGTATGGCGAAAGGGATATGATTTATTTAAAATGACATTATTGCAGGGATGACGAACCGATGGCACAATATTTGAAGCATACCATCGATCACGAAATTCATAATGCACTAAGTGCAATAATTACTCCTATTTCTCCTGCCCTTTTCACTCTAAGTAGGGTTGGCACAACATGTTTTTCTCTTCCATTCTCTCCTATCATTCGTCAACTCTGGCGCTACTCCATTTATATGCATATCATACTTTACACAATTCAACCATTTTTTTTCGGCCTCCCTCTTGTCACATCATCATCATTCTCCTGCCCTTATCCCATTCTAAGTGGGGTCGGCACAACATGTTTTAAGCATGTTGTTAAATGATTTGGTTAGTTATTTTACGATCGAACGCTTGCTTGATGTCAACGTTAATCGCTTGTTACGACAAATCTCTTACGACCTCGGTAAGAAATGAGGGTGGTCTATTACACTTAGCCGGATACCCCCCCCCACACAAACACACACACAAACACACACACAAACATACACACAAACACACACACAAACACACACAAACACACACACACCTACTAGTCACATATCCATCCAAATTGATATTTAATACTCGTTTGGTCATATGACTTTCATCCCTCCTCGTTATATGTCCATATATTCCCAATCTCAACGTAAAAAATTGTCGATGCCACGCCTATGACCTTACTAAACATTTCTATAGATAAAATGGCACGTCTATGCATAATGTTACGCCTATCCTGCTCTATTGTATATATTTTACTGAAACAAGAAATAATTAGGTAGTTAGTTTTGACCCAAAAGTCATATTTCTATTTTAATATAATAATATATCGACCGTGAACTGGCAAATTGTCCTATCTTATTTTAGTTAACTTTTCACGAAGAAGAAAAAACGTGATTATTAATATATTCGCAATAATTTTTATGAAATAAAAACAGTTGACTCTAAGTATATTTGTTTATTTACAAATTTTCTAGTAGATAATACATATTGATACGGTAAATGATGGGCAGTAGTACCCGATGCTGTTTGTTCAAGCAATTCTGCATTATATGAAGAAACGGGACGTAGAACCGCCATTTTCCAAAATTAAAAATTCAAATTTGATAGATTCGCAAAATACAATTGTAAAATTCGCTATTAAACTAGTTTAAACCAATTCAAGCACGCTTTTTACTTGACTGTTAAAAAGTGATTTGGCTTAAAATTAGAGATAGGACATATACCCGGTTCACAGTCGATATTACATATCGATTGACCCGTTGGCGGAGTGGGTAGTGACCCTGCCTTCAGATCTGCGGGTCGCGGGTTCGAATCCCGTCGAGTGCCAACATTTTCTATACACAATCTGTTGGTTCTTAGAGCCTGGGTGTATATTTGTATTTAAGTATGTATTTAAAATTATATATGTAATATATTTACCAGTTGTCCGTCACCCATATCACAAGTGTTAAATTACTTACTTTGGGGATGGAATACCGTGTGTGTAATAAATAAATGTATGTATTTATTTTATTTATATTTATTAATATAAGCAAGACGAATGAAGCAAAAAGAGAGGATGAAGGGGTAAGATGGTAGCAGTTAACTTTTTCTTTTGACGTAGTTTGAAGTTTCATTTAAAATTAGTATTTGTTTAAGTTACTTTTATTTCTCTTGTTTTACGAATTACTCATTTAATCATATTTCTTTCTCCTTTAATCCAAATCAAAGTCATGACTATAACTGAAGGGGAGGGAGTAGTTTAGTGTATAAGATAGAGTTTAGTATTATATAAATCTTAGTAATCAATCAATTTATTTCCCCACCTTTTCAATATCACATTCTGCAGGGCAAACTGTAAGAAGGTCTAAAGAAAACTAAATTGAAAATAATTATAAATGAATATAAATGTAAATAATTTTAATCTATAATTAGTGAAATGAATAACAAATATCATATATGAAATATAACGTAGGTAATATTTTTGTACTAACGTAGATAGAAATGAAAATGTATTGGAAAAAATTCAAAAAAATCTAGCGCTGTCAATAGCGAATGGTGTTCGAGAGAAATGTTCTAGTTTCGTTAAGCTGTAAGTAATAAGCTCGATTTGATATTATAATTAATATTAAATGTAAATTTGCTCTAAATTCAGATTCAAAATTTTCTTGATTCAAATAAATTTGTAATCGAGTGTTTCTGAATCGGAATCTCTACTGCTGGATGGTAGAACCAGCAAAAACTGTTTAAATTAAATGTATTAAAACAATTCTTCATTAAACAAGTGACCTTTAAATCACGGTAAAATTTTGCATATTTAGCACTAAAACACAAAGCGAAATATCTTGGCTATATTTATAGATATATTGCGGTAAGTCATTATGTATACAAAACCGGCTAAACTCACGTTTTATTCTGTCGGGTAAGCCTGACCCGACAGAATAACTATAAATAGGCTAACCGTTTAACTCAGTCCTCGCTTGTGGGGTACAAGGGCGCGGAGGTAGGACGAAAAATGGGACTTAGGTCACCTCTTGTATATCACGCTACGACCGCTTGTCGCACGTGAGGACTGAGATTACACGGTTAGCCTATAGTATTTGCTAGCGGGAACTACAGGTCCCACCGGGATAGCGCCGTATAAAGAGCTCACAAATGGCTGACCCGATAAAATAAGACGTGAGTTTAGCCGGTTTCTATATAAGTTAACTATGAATACCACTCATGGTTAATTAAAAAATATATGTAAAATGATCATTAGCATGAAATTACTTGTTTTGTTTCTCAAACTGTAGATAATTAGTAAAATTCTTAGATCTATGTAAAAATATGACAAATGTTGATAAAAATAACTCACGGCTTATAAAAAAGAAAACAATTGTGCTATAAATATAATATTAGAACTTGACCCTGTTCTCATTAGGGCTTTTTTTATTTTTAAAATTATATAAGATAGTAGGAGTCTAAAATGCATCGCAACTTCGGTTTTGTTTTGGTAGTATTGCTATTCTGCAATATGTCTTTCAAGTCGTATTTTTAGGTTCTGTGTTGACATTGTATGTAATTATATGGAATATTGTAAATAGTGATGTACATATATTTAGGTTAAAACATTGTGCTAATGGATTTAAAAAATTTTTTAAGTATGTTTAAAAAAATAAGTAATAACACTTGCATATTATGATATACGCCCGTATAATAAATTTAAGGTTGAATGCCTTTAACATAATAACGCAAGATGTTAAAGAAGGAATAAATCCTTCTGCCTCGAACGTATTAATTTTTTTAATAGAAAAATAAGAGTAAGTATTCATAATTCATAATAGAATCAAATTATATCGCGTATCTATATAATTTTTAATTATGATCATTAATCTCATAGTATGCAAGTGTTGTCATTTGAGAAAATTAAAAAAAAAATGTTTTTAGTCAGGAGTGCCTTTCCGAATAACGATAGTCGCTAAGTGCAGTATCAAAAGAGCCTTTATTTTGTTTATTATAAATTAATATATTCTGTAGCAGGTTTACAGTGTCAATCTGAATGAATAAAGATAAAAAATTATTAACATTTATCTACTCTGATACTATAATACAAAGGTTATAAAACTGAAAACAAAATTCTTATGACAAACATTACGTACAGAACAAAAATTAAAAATGTATCATAATGTAACTTTTTAATCATAACGATACACCTTAAAAAAAAGGTTTCAATGAATGGGTCCGCGGCGACGCAACACGCATGCGCAATCGATGTTTGCGCCTTTGCGCAAATATATGACATTTAAAAAATATTTTCAATATTTAAACGAAGTTTAATTTTGTTTGTAAAAAAATAAGTTTTTGTGTAAAAACATGTCTGAGAGCGGGGATAGTGGTGATTGTACACCACCAGATATTCTGAAAGCTGCGTCAAACATGACCGTGAACCTGTTGCCGGCGAAATCTAGGAGCAACTATATTAAATGTTACCACGAGTTCATGGAATGGAAACGTACTTTCTCACAATTAAAATATTAAATCCATTGCAAAATCTAGTAGATTCTGCCTACAATTTACTTGTGCTTTCTATTATTCTACAATTCTAACTTTTTTTTAAATTAAATCAAGATTATGTAAAAAAAAAAATTCGCCTTACGCAGCTAGGTATGCAAGTAAGTAAAATGTCGCGCCGATATCATACCGTACGGGAATACGACTCGAGACGTTACTTTAATGCTATGGTAGCAGGTATCAAAAGTAACGAATAAAGTACCGACACGATAGTAACGAGTACTACTTGTTGTAGTAACGAACACATACGGGTACACTTTTTATCGTTACTATTACACTCTACTGAGCACACAAACAGCCAAGGTATTCGTTCGCAACGATCGTATTTCCCGAATACTCAGTGTGAGCACACACGTCCACACAGCTAGAGACATGCGAGACGAACCCTTCGCAACGCACGCCTCGCACGCACGCACCTTTAGGTGACGGGTTAAACATGGTTCCCACTGTTTGTAAAATATCAAAATTTCAGTTTTAATTCACCTTACAAAATCTTTGTATGTTCTCCATCCTACGTGACATTGGTGAAGTAATCGGTGAAAATAATGCACTCCTGAAAGCTATGCGTTGAAAAATTTAATTGAATTGATTACTACTTTTTAAATATTCCAGCGACGTTAATGATTTTTGAATTATCAATTCTCATATTTCTAGATAAGTTTAGTTTATGCTGTTGATAAATTAAGTTTATGATGCTGTGGGAAAAATACGTTTGCTTCTGAATAGTAATCAAATGCGCTTTTGATACTGAACTTAGTATAGTTATTTAACTTAGTGTTATGAAGTCGGAGTATAGGATAGATTCAAGCAATATGCAGAGTGGTACCGATGATACGACTTTAAATACTTAAGTATCGTTTTAAAAGAAAGTATTTTCAAAGAAAATATTATAATTTAATTGAGATCTGGCTTTGTTAGTAATAGTTGACTGACCTGACGCGGCGCGCTTGTTCCAAAAACACGAGAAAACAATAAGATTGTTGTTTTCTCTCCCTCGCACCATACTATTTAGTTTTTGGGTCAAGCTTATTTTTCGTTTCGCGTCTCGTAGGTAATAAGGTATGGTCGTTGATATCTATAAATCTTGTATATCGTAAAATAAATCATTTTTTTTAAACGTAAATTATTATCTGTGGCTAAAATACTTTACTGAAAAACCGATATTTTTATTTAGGATACTGAGTGGTCCTGGTAACTAAAATTGAAATTAATGTCGTATACGGTACCACCCTGTATAATAATTATGAAGAGTACGTAAGATTTTATAAGTATCAATGTCCACAAATATAAGCATTTTTGAGATTTATATTTTCGGAATTATAGCGATGCTTTTTTTTGATTTTCAAAACCATGTTTCTCTCTATCACTGCACGTCAGATTATTAAATATAAATTCAAATAGTACCAAATAATATGTGAGTTTATATTTGCAGCTTTTTTATTTGTAAACGATTTTTTAAAACGTTTTACTTTGTGAGTTAATGTTTATTATAAACCTAATAGGTGTACGAACAAACGAATGGTAAATTTTCTATTTTTTTTTATTATAGAGTGAAATTTACAAAAAGGTACTGAACAGATTTACCGTACTATTTTAATAATATAACAGATAGTATAAATTAATCGATTTTATAATCGATCAAAACATATATAGTCCAGACTAAAAAAACTACGTAGTCGACTACAATTCTCATTGAGTTATTACACTAGAGAAGAGCCAGCTTAAAATGTGTTCATCGAGGAAAAGATAAAGCAAATGAGGCTCATTATACATCTCTTTTTTGCGCGTAACAAGTCAACGTTTCTATGTATTTAAATTAAGAACGCGCCATGATATTCAAATTCGAATTCAAAATATTCTTTATTTAAGTAAACTTGTAAACAAGTGCTTTTGAATCATCAACTCTACTGCTGGTCCCATAAGCTGTTCCTACCGAGTCTTCTCGGTAGGAACAGCAGCTGTAAGTGCTGGCTCTTGCCAGAAAGAAACTCGGCGGCTTATAACTAGTTACATTTAGTCATTACTGTCTTATACAGGATCGAAGAGTAGTTTTATCCATGCATTATTATCATCTATATAATCCTCAGTAGTATAGTGGACTTTCTGTATCAGCCTCCCTTGTAACAGTGTTTTTAAAATGCTGTAATGATATTTCTCTGTGCATGTGTGATTAGACAAAGATAAGTATATGCCTGTCATTCTCCCTCTCTTATTATTTGTTGGACACTCGCACTCACAGGCCAGCCTGTGGCTCTCCTACTCTAGTATAATAACTACTACATTGTAGTCGATGTTCTAGAATGAGCGGCTACTAAATCAGCACCATCTTAGTTAATAGGCTGTAACTATTTGAGCGCCACAAGTTCCAATATATATAATAATATAACAACAATATTTTAGAAATAAATATAAATATATAGGTATAAATTTTACAAAAAAAAATTATTGAAAGCATGTCCATAATATTTATTCTGTGCTTGCGGTCCTTTTTCAGTACCTGACGTCATCGTAACGACTAATAATTTTGTTAATTCTAGTACATATTGATTTTGTTATACGATACAATACAATAGTTTTGCTGTGTCATTTTGATTGAATATCGTTTTATTATGTTCACATAAAGCTGAAAACAACAAATAATGTTTTTTCATTTACTCCTCTATTTACCACTGATAGTTTATAACCTCTCTCCCTTTTCAAAATAAGGGTTGAAGCTTAGTCCTACTAAAATATCTTAACACGTTCGTAGCGAAGCGCAATTACGGCGAGATGCAAGCCAGATGCCAGCGAGGGCAAGCCTAGATGATGCATATGCGCTCTATGTTACCGGAAAAGGAGGCGAAATATTGACAAAAAATATGTAATAAACACTACGACGTATTGTTCAAATTGTCCGAATACACCACTAGTGTGTCTACAATGTTTTAACGCACACATACCGCATAGTATAATGCAATATTACGTCCTTACATATGAAATTGGCGTTTTGTCGTACTGGCCACTTTGATCTCAAATATTACCTTTATGGTTAGGAATTCCAAATTCAAATTCATACAGCTATTTACTCATGCATTTGTGTTTCAAACCCCTTAATTCATTTGTTTTTTCTTCTTTTGTTTTTATTTTGTGTCACTCTGTTTACAAAATGGAAAACATGAAATATCGCGTTATTTACGAGTATGAGTTCCACCGTGGCACCAGTGCTGCAGAAACGGCTCAAAGGATTAATGATGTGTATGGTGACGGTGTCGCAAAAGAAAATACAGTGCGTTTTTGGTTTCAACGTTTTCGTTCTGGAAATTTCGACTTGTAGATCAAACCTCGTGGACGGCCGGAGAACAAAGTTGATAATAAAGAATTGAAGGCTATTGTGGAAGCGGATCCATCGCAAACCACGTCCGAGTTAGCTGCAGGCTCCGGTGTTAGTGATAAAACTATTCTAATCCACTTGAAACAAATTGGGAAGGTGAAAAAGCTTGAAAGGTGGGTACCTCATGAATTGAGTGAAGCAAACCGACAAACGCGCGTCGACTGCTACGTTACGTTACTCAACCGGCACAATAATGAAGGAATTTTAAATCGAATCATTACCTGTGATGAAAAGTGGATCCTCTACGATAATCGGAAGCGCTCATCGCAATGAATGAACCCTGGCGAACCAGCCAAATCCTGCCCTAAGCGAAAGTTGACTAAAAAAAAGTTGCTTGTAAGTGTTTGGTGGACTAGTGCCGGTGTCGTTCACTACAGCTTTCTTAAATCTGGCCAGACGATTACGGCAGATATCTATTGTCAGCAACTGCAAACCATGATGGAAAAGCTAGCTGCTAAACAACCGAGGCTGGTCAATACCGCTCTAGGCCACTGCTGCTTCAGGACAACGCTAGACCACACACTGCACAACAGACGGCTACCAAATCAGAGGAGCTTCAATTAGACATCCTGTCTTAGACATCCACCGTACTCTCCGGACCTTGCTCCAACAGATTACCATTTTTTTCGCTATTTGGATAACTACTTGCAAGGAAAAAAATTCAACTCCGATGGGGCAGTCCAAACCGCCTTCAAAGATTTTATTGATTCCCGCCCGAATGGTTTTTTTAGTAAGGGGATCAATGAACTACCTATGAGATGGCAAAAGTGCATACATAGCAATGGTACATACTTTGATTAATTAAATATATTTCATTAAAAAAAACGACTTTATGTTCCTCCCATAGAAAACGCCAATTTCATATGTAAGGATCTAATATTTTATACCCATGTTTAAGCGACTGGCCCGTTGGCGCAGTGGGTAGTGACCCTGCCTTCAGCTGCGCTGGTCGCGGGCTCGATTCCCACCGAGGGCCAACATTTTCTATAGATAATTTGTTGGTTCTTCAAGCCTGGGTGTATATTTGTATTTAAGTATGTATAAATTTATATATGTAGTATATCTACCAGTTGTCCGTCACCCATAACACATTATTATTATTCACAAGTAAGCGCACAAAACACGACTACGTCAAATGGTTCTACGACTCTCCTCTCCGCACTTCTCCCCACACGTCTCCTCTCTACCTGTCCTGTCACCTCGCCACAGCTATCTTCAAGTCTCTATGCTAAAATTTTCACTCTCCTCCTTTTCCTACCGTTACACAATCATTATACTCACTCACCGATACTCTCTTTTATGTGTTACTTATAGACAAAAATATGAGTTTTAACTTATTATTTGTTGCGACGCAGGTCTTGCCTTTGGCTTCCCTACTCTGGTATTATAACTATGGTTTGTCTATAAATGTAGCATCAAATCACCACCGAATACAGATAATATCAACACTTATTTCTCAATCTTAAACTTTCCTTATACATCGTAAATTACATTAACACGGACAAGTTATTATTTTATACGCATGTTTATATAAGTATGGGAATATTAGCAATTCAAATTGCCAGATTGTATACAATATTGCAAGACGAGTGTTGTAACAGTTAAGTCGAATAAGCCACATTTTTTAGAAAAAACTATAGTATACACACATATACAATATATTAAAACAACACAGCCGTGATAAATGAACGATTAATTCGCGTGGCGCTTGCCAGTTCGCGCCCCGGGCTGGCATATATAAATTTTCTATGAAAATGTAAACCTAGTACTTAATTTACAATTCATGTGCCTGAAAAAAGTTAATATGTAATATCGGCCTCTTCATTCTTCGCAGCTGCAAATTTTTAAATACTAAACTAAATCGTATAAATAAATTCTGCAATTGCCCAAATTTTTATTGAGGAGTTCCTCAATAAAATTTGTCTACAAGAAAATAATTGGCAAACTATATTTTAGATTTAAGATATAGCTTTCTCAAATCGATTTTCAGAGCGATTTTGTCGTGGAGTTTTGCGATTTATTCGATATTTATATCGGGTATGAAAACTGATAGTTCACTCTATGTTGCATTATATGTATTTCCTATTTACTATATCGCGGATTATGGCAAAATAATTTTATTACTACTTCTGTATTACGGATCTCCGTGAAGTAACGCCTAATTCTATGAATTATAGAAACCAATAATCTTGCGAATTATATATACGATTTATAGAAGCAGGTGTTACTTTGCAGAATTCCATATTACAAGCTCCACGACAAGGAGCCTATCCTCCTAATGATACTTCGGTTTCGAGGCGGGGCGATCGTCGAGATTGTGGTGGTGGGTGTGTGTGCTGCTTTTGTGTGCGTTGTTGCTGGTGAATTGCGCCTTGGGGTGCATGTGGTGGCTTGTTCTGCATGTATAAGGTACGTAGATTTTGCCTGCTTCATACACATTGGCTTTGCATGCATTCACTTAACCCGTGCGGATTATAGCAAAGTAGTTAGTTCTGTTATATTGCTTGTAATTATATATACCTTAAATTTTTGATACGACAATGAATTTCATTACTTCTGTTTTAACGGAACTTGTTTAGATATCTATAAAATATATTATGTGTTTAACCTGAGATTTAAGTATGTGTGTAGAGATTTAAACGGAACAATTCGTCAAATTACTTAACATATCTGTAGTAACTGAGATGAAGACGGAAATATTAGAAAAAATTTCGAATTACGCAATGAAACGGTTGCAAAATTCCCGAAAAAGCAACTACATTCAATTCACAATCTTACGTAAAACCTCTTTACGACTGATATATAAATAGTTTCACAAATATTCTTTGAAGTTTTATTTAACTAGTACTCGCACTGTACTTTATCGATGATAGTGTATCGATAAAGTACAGTGCGAGCCTTTATAGCCCTGCACCCATCTATGCAAGCACCATGACAAAGTCAAATTCATTGTTATTTACTTTAACAGCATGACCCGTTTCTGATACATAAAAAAATAAATATCAGCCTAAGTCTAAGCTGTCATCCCAATCGTGATAGCTAAATTAAATAAAGTCATTATATCACCCAAAATTATGCAACTATGTTGTAGGATTGAAATAAAATTTCTCATCTTGAATTTCAATAGGAAATTGGAAAAAAATGAGATCACGAGCGATAAACTACTGTTTCTTATTAATGACATTTTTTTTTAAAGGTTAAATTATTTATTACATAATAAGGCTTAAAGCTGTTTTACCTTTGCCTGTATTAAAGCGATGAAAAAATAATAACCTAATGCACTTGTGGACAAACTAACATATCATATTTATTAGATTATGGACATACAGAGATGATAATTGCTAAACAAGCAAGTGGGATGGCACTTAAGGTCAAAAGTCACCATCATACATTACTTTAACTTAGTGAAGGTACAGACGTGGTAACACACACTTGCACAATACGCTGTCATCGTTGGCGCGATTATTAAAATAAGCGGCAATTTTTGATATTTAATCTATAATAAGTGGAAGTTTTTTTTTTAAATAAACGAATATTCAGACACAAGTATATTCATAACTTGCTTGATTAAATGACATAGTTTATTCTTAAAAAAAGTTGCTTGTGAATAAATTAATAAAAAAAGGTTTTATAGTCGAATAATCGAGTATTTCGTCTGTAATTTTGTATAAAAGAGACAGTAAAAATTTTTTTTTTGAAATGAAATACACTGTCGGCCTTTCATTGGTAAGTCTTACATGATTTTTATTTATTTGATCAATCATATTTCCAGTATTTATGCGCAATAACCTAATATCCACAATATTCAAATTTTTCATTACCTACCAGTATGTACAAACTCCGTTAACCGTTAAAAATGCGTTATCATTACGGAGATGAAAATAATTATGTATTACTACTAGGTTTAAATCGTATTTTAATGTTTCCTATCTTATTTCAATAATACTAATCGGAACCCATGTTACTTTCTTTAAGTTAACGAGAGAAGATAAGTAACCGACAGATGAATTATACGGGGTCTCAAAATATTGGTACCATTTTTGAATACAGATAAAGGCCACTATAAAAACAACGTAATATCCTATAAGGGCTACAAAAATTATAAACCATTCATTAAAAGTTAAATTTTTTTAAAAATCCGCTTAATAATGAACATAAAAGATTTTCAATGATGTTCCGTTTTTCATCATTAAATAACTTTCCGAAGTATGGTGAAAAACGTAAGGAACTTTGCAAACTATTGTTACAACATGTTTAAAACAACGTGTCCTTCAAATAGTTAGGTCAAAAGATTAAGTGAGCTGCCTTTTGAGAATATATTGTTATTTCTTGAAAAGTAAAGTGTAAAGGAAAAATATCGTTGTTCCTTAAAAACAAAAAAATATATAGCATGTTACCTTCATGGAGAAAAAAATAACTTTGCCTTTAAAGAAACTTTGCAAGAAGCGATTACGCTCGATAAAGCTGTATGGATTTCGATCTTTGCCTATGCAAACAGTAAATTGATGTAAAGCTAAAATAGTTAATAAACAAATCACGTCCTTTTGCTATATGTACTCATTCATGAGACAATCTTGTTATGGTAATCATAGTGAGTACATCTGTCATGCCAATTGCTTCGATGTAAACCTTTATTATTCCCCGTTGATCAAATAATCGCTTAACTATCAGATCGATTGTCCTGTGACAAAAAAATGGGCATCTATCAACTTTTAAGCGTTACTGGAAGGATGAGCGTAAACTATTGCCTCCGATGAGAGTTTACAAAGTTGTTAAAATGTGAAAAAAAACACGAGATAACTAACTCATAGTGTTATTATACTAGAGTAAGAGGAGCTGGCCGTCCATTAAAAACAAAGAGAAAGCAAATGAGGTTACCCCTCTGTCACTCTTTTTTATGGGTGATTAGACAAAGACAAGCATGGGTCTCTTATCTTCCCTCTTATTATTTGTTGGATACTCGCATCCACAGCTGTGATCTCCTAACTCTTATTATGATAACTCTATGATTCCGTAAACTAAACCGCTGATGGCCTTTGGTAAATACATTTAATAAGGTCTCTTTTTCAATGTATAGAAAAAGTTATCCGCTCGTGCACATCGGTTAAAAATCATTTTTTTTGCGGTTAATTAGAAACGAACCAAAGACCAACGAAAATTGTATTCTCTTGACGACTTTAAAAATATTTTAAACTCCCTGTTAACTATATGAATTATCGAATTGTTACACTTAGTTGGAATCTTTCTGTACACTGGTCTAAAATGGATTGAAGAATTTTATTATAGAAGCGAATAGCGAGACCAACAAATGAGTTGCTAACTCTGCTGAGTCGCGGCGCAGGTATCACAAGCTTTTTGTGACCTCTTGTATGACTATGATATACATCAAATTTTGTTTAGTCCGAGCATAGCCCAGTCCATCGCCCGCGGAGCGACTCTTAGCATTCGTATGAGGCGCATAGACAGCGACCACGTCTTGGATCCGTATATAGCTAGACGCTCCGAAAGCATCATTAATATTCCTAAAACTTTTAAAGTTAATGATTGCCTATTTGGCTTCAGTAATATTGCACGTGGTCGGCGATTCATAAATTTAATACTATTTATGTGCCGAATTAACCTATGACCTCCGTATGAAAGCGACGCGTCGTTTGCCAACCGTTTGTATCTATATCTATACTTACTATAAAATAAAGTGCCAAAAAGCTGTCTGTCTGTATGTAATCGATTTTCTCAAATCTACTGAATGGATTTGTTTACAGTTTTCACCAAAAGTTAGTGCAATACTTCAAGGTAGTTTAGGTAAATATAACATATTGGTAATGTGTTAATCATGTTAGAGAGATCGCGCAGTTGTTAAAAAACTAGCCTGCTAGGAGCTTTAGTCGCGTGCGCTGCTTAAACCAGCAGAGATACATTAAAGTAATGTAGTAGAGAATTGTAGATCTATAAAAATACTACAAAATTTCCACAATGGCATGTCTCTATCTCTCGTGGTTAACTCACAATAGCTACTTTTATGTTCAAAATTTCGTAAATTCGGGAAAAGTTTCGTAAATCAGTGAATTCCACGCGGGTGAAGCTGTCCTTGGCACAGCTAGTTAATATTATAAATACGAAAGTGTGTGTGTCTATATATCTACCTGTCAATTATGATGTTATAGATAGTCTACTGGAGCGATATAGATAAAATTTGGTATAATTGAAGCCAGGTAATCAAAGGTCCTGCGGCAAAAACGAAATTATTTAAAATCACTAGCAGATCGGGCAATTATTATTAGTTTTGCCATATAAATTGTTTCAAAGAAATTTCTAGTGTACATTATAAAAAAAATTGTGCAAAAAAAAACGTTAGGGGTGGACAACCCTTATCATTAAGGGGTATAAAAAATAAATAGTAGCCCTTTCTCAGATCTACTGAATATGCATATAAAATTCGATAAAAATTGGTTAAGCTGTTTCGGAGCAGTATGGTAGCTATTGTAAACATTTTTTACACTGTATGCTGTTAGTCATAACGGCTTATACAGCGTCATCGGGCGGGGCGGGCGAGCGCAGAAGCATTGTCGAGGTTGCAGTGTAACATTGTGACAAGATAATTTCATACATAAGTTGTGTTCTTGTAGACGATATAGACGATGATTGTCGAGCACAGATAAGCGATCGATCTTTATACGATTGTGTTCGCGCCTAATTGTTCAAAATTAACGATTATGATGAGTATCTATTATTATAGATTATGATGAGTATATATTATTATATTATATTTAATAACGTAAACAAAGTCGCGTTAACTTTCATAGCAACTCAGCAGTCTATCTTGATAAGGTAATTTGAAATAATCAATATTTATTTAATAATATGCAAATTGGAGATTTCGGAGACTAAATTTAATAAAAATGGTTTGGAATTTATCTGCCGCGCTTATATACTGCTGTAGTGTGGTGCGTGGCGTATTCCACCGAAGATAGTCACAGATTCGAAATTCACTAATACTAAACTTGGTGTATAGTATCAAAACTTCATATGCACGGCATGACACATATACTACGTACAATCGGTAAGTTCGTAAACGTATATATGAATATATATTTAATAGCTGTGTGTTCATAGTAAGTGTATTTAATTGAAATTTTAAGCATAAAAGTAGTTATTGTGATTTAATTAAAAGAGGTAGAGACATGCTGTGGCGGACTTTTTTGTAGTATTTTGGTAGATATACTATTCTCTAGTATATTACTTTCGTGTATTTGGTTTAGGTTCAGCAGATTTTTTTTACTACTGCGCGATTTAATGTATTCGAGAATTGTAGATCTGAATAAAACTACAAAAAGGCCGCGACTGCATATCTCTATCTCTTATGGTTAACTCACAATACTACTTTTATGCTTAAAATTTCAATTCGGGAATACTGTGACATATTGATTTCCACGCGGGCGCAGTAGCTGGCACGACTAGTTTTCATCATACAACTTATCATTTTTTTATCAATAGGACAATGTGTTTGCTGAAAATAAAGGTTTTCTATAATATTGATTCTTTTAGGCGTATAGAACTTTATCACGAAGAATGTGCGGATCGCGAGCCCTAGGTTGCCGCTTCCTGACATATTCTATTAGGAAATGAATGGTCTCGCTTTTTGCCTAGAATGTGCTTATTATTTGTAAATTTAAATATACAACTCAATTCTCCAAGAGCAAGCAAAATTTATCACTGAGCCATCGATATTTTATGTCGGATTCTTTTACACATCATTAACATACAAAACGCATTAGTTATTCAATATTTAATAGCAGTGTGTTATAAAATTTTTGTATATTTCTCAATCTTTGGACTCTTGAAGCAATAGTTAAGTTACAGCTTAGTAATACACTACAAATGGACAAGTCTCTCTACTTAACTGAGGTAGGAAATATGAGAGTTACATACATATAACAAAAGTAATAATAATATCACAAACTCAATGATAGTGAACGTGTGTAGTGCTTGTGTATTGTGGTGGAAGTGGTGGAGGTTTGTGCATGTGTTTTTACGAATCCTGCACGTATCGGGTATGAAAATACAGATAGTCCACTATACATTTAACACTATATATATTTTCTATTTACTGTGTCGCGGATTATAGCAAAATAATTTTATTATTACTTTTGTATTATGGATCTCCGCAAAGTAACGCGTAATTCTATAAATTATTTACATACATATATCGCAAAACGTCTTCGGAAACTTTTTGGACATTTCATTTTTGAATTATTGGAGCAAGTTTATAAGAACTGTCGTATTGCATGGAACAGTTGGGCAATGAAAAAGACGCATGGAAGAAGAGTGTATGAGATGAGATGTTAAGGTGGATTTGTTGTGTGACAGGACTGGGTTAAATACGAAATGAGCGTACGCCCTTCGTACGAACGTTGCGCCCTTTATAGAAAATACGAGAAGTGCAAGAATAATATGACATGGACATATAATAAAGAGGTGTGGTATCCGGTTGAGTAGAACTGACCACACTCATTTCTTACCGAGGTGTTGTAAAAGGCGACTAAGGTAAGTTGACGTCAGGTAGGCGGACGGTCGTATAATACGTAGCCGAATCATGTGACAACATCTTTGTAACATGTTGTGCCGACCCCAGTCAGAGTGGGATTAGGGCAGGAGGATGATGATATAATGAAGAGGGATGAAAATCATGTGACCAAACGTGTGTGCGTGAATGTAATTGGATATGTGTGTGTGGAGACCTAAAAGGAGATGGTTGGATTGTGTAAAGTATTACATGCATATAAAAGGAATAGTGCAAGAGTTGACCAATGATAGAAGAGAATGGAAGAGAATAATGATTTATAGAAGCAGGCGTTACTTTGGGGAATTTCATATTACAGGCACTATAACAGAACTACCTTGCTATAATCCGCGCGGGTTAAGCGAATGCATGTAAAGCCAATGTGTATGGAGCAGGCAAAATTTACGCACCTTCATAGGTTAATAAGCAAATATTATATATAGCAAGGTAGTTCTGTTATAGTGCCTGGAAGAGAAAAACATCTTGTGCCGACCCCAGTGGGATAAGGGCAGGAGAATGACGATGATTGGAGTAGTGGAAAGGGCATAGAAAATTTGTATTAATAACAAACCAATTTAAACACATAAATATAACAACAATATATAAAAGTGTCTTTATAATCTTTTCCTGATCATTACCTTTATCATTGTATATAAATATCAAGTAAGTACATACATTTCTATAGCAAAAAGGTTGTGTTCTAATCTTTTAAAAACGCGGCTTATTATCTACGAAAAGTCTACCTGTAATTCTTCTGGACGACAAATCTATAAAAAACCTACATTAAACGATTGTCACGTAGCGACGCCTAACCCCTCGTACGCACGAGATGAATTTTATCGCGCGTAAAAATTACGCCGAATAGAAACAAATGGGTATCCAGGTATCTGTTCCCACGACAGCGTATTTAAATCGCGACGTATTTTATCGTAAAGTGTTCCATTTTAGTCGTTAGGGCGAGGGCGTTAAGCTGAATATACCATACGAAACTTCTTATAACGCCTATTGTGGAATTTTAACGCGACGTAATTTTTACGCCCGTGCGCACGAGGGGTAATAGCGCGATAGGCGCCTGTCACGTAGGGTGGCAATATCACTTCACAATTTACCGTGGGTGACAAAATTTCGGGGTTCGGTATCCCGAAATAAAAGAAATAGTTTGGGCAGAACTTCGTATACTATGAATGACTTTAAGAACAAAACTATTACACTAAAAACTTAACTTAACCGAAACGTTAAACAATTGAGACTTGTGGTACCTCGTCCGCGGAGTCTGGTTCAAATTCAAAGACCCATCCACGAGGCGGGAACGAATAAACAACTAGATACTATTCCAAATAAGCGGGGTTCCCTGAAATACGTATGCTACACGATTAAGTTAAAAACAGGATACAGAAATAAAGTAAACGTAGTGTAAAATATATGTATATGGTTCGTTACCAATAAACAGATTAATATATTTGTATATTAAGTGGTATATCCTCAACCACTATATGAATGAGATTGATATTTCATTTCCTTCAACTGAGAAATCTAGTCTATGTCGACAAAGATAATAGAAGATTATATTATAGCTTAATGTGCGAAGTTATACACACAAATATTAACATTTTACGTAATAGTTTGGCGAATCTTCAATCCCAAGTGGCCTTATAAGCTGATGATATGTAAACCCTCAAAAGAAGGTTACAGTGTCGATTTTAAGTAGAGCTTACGTAAGAAACAAATCGATGTGGGCAATTGCGACAAGTGAATGCTAACATATAGGGTTGTCACATTGGATATCTAACATCTTACATAGAGGTGATTGAGTAGGAGGTCGCATCTAGTGTGTATGATGAGATAGAAGAGCAAATTTTTTTCGTAAAAGATGGTGGGAAGAAATAAGATTGTACAAATGTAATAATAAAAAATATTTTGCTATAATCCGCGACACAGTAGAATATATTTAGTGCTAAATGTATAGTGGACTATAAATTTTTTACATACCCGATACATGCAGGATTCGTAAAAACAAATGCAAAAAACCTACATCACTGCCACCACAGTATGTACCACAGCATGTACGACAAAATCGCAAAGCTCTTGCGATTTTGTCGTGAAGTCTATCTCCTGAGGATGCTTCGGTTGCGGGGCGAAACGATTGTTGAGTTTGTGATAGTGAACTTGTGTAGTGCTTGTATACTGTGGTGGCAGTGGTGGTGGTTTGTCCATGTGTTTTTACGAATCCTGCATGTATCGGGTATGGAAAAAACGGATAGTCCACTATACATTTAGCACTAAATATATTCTCTATTTACTGTATCGCGGATTATAGCAAAATAATTTTTATTATTACTTTTGTTTAATGGATCTCCGCAAAGTAACGCCTAATTCTATGAATTAAATAAAGTTGTCATTGATATACAATAACTGTAAATGAATTTCGTATCCTATCTAATATCTATGTTAATTGCCTTATCAGATAGGTACTGAATCGAAATTCAAGTAATTCTTAAGGAATTTGTAGTGCACTGGACGAGACGGTTTTACGTTAGAAATAATAATGACGGCGCGAAATACACTGAGTAGTGTGAAGGAACTTTACTAACGTGCTAGTAAAGTTCCTTTTTCTTCTTCTTAAGGCGCCATTTTTCTTCGAAGATCGTTAAGGTAATTTGGACTATGGGTACGGCTGCTCTGAAGAAAAAACGAGTACTTTTGCCCAACAATTGGCGTAGATTTTTTAACCAATATATCCTTCATCGGCCAACATTGCTTTCTCTTTGTATTTTGCCTTAGATGATAAGTCGCAATAATTCATATTAGGCGCCAATGATGTAGCTAAAATGATTATGTTAATAATAATGTAGGAAGTTTACTAGGCTCGGTCTTTAGCTTGGGGCAACGTGAAGCAAATGCTTGGTGGTAGCTACGTAAAGCAGTTTACTTCTTTACTTACTAGTTTACTAACTGTTCCTTAAAGTTGAAAAGTTGTTTAAGTATTTATAATGATGAATATTATCGCGATGGCAACCCTAGTCGAAGTATAATAAGTTCGCTTAGAGAAAGGCAGACGAGTAGGTAATATAAGCACACTTGTGATAGTATCTGCGTGGCAGCAAAGTAAAGGCTATTAATTCCATAGCTGGATAAAGCAGGCCAGTTTTCTTTGACTTGGAGCTTGGATCTATCAACCCTTTCTTGCTGGCTCTTCTCGGTAGGAACAGCCGTCTGAACCAGCAGCAGACTTGACGATTTAAAAGCACGTGTTTACAAGTTACTTGAATGAATAATATTTTGAATACGAATTTAAACTCACACATGCCTGCCCGATGTTTGAACTCAGAAATTTAATAAGACTCACATGTTCATCTTGTCCATCAAGGATTATATCAAATAAAATTCAAATATACTTAAGAATTATTAAAACGTGACTTTACCATTGTTAAAACAAATTTTCGCCAATAACCTTCAATGTATTGAACACCATTGAACGTATTTCATTGAAAACATGGTTATTATTAAATATATAAATATTATACATTATAAAAGTAATCTTTAGAAATTGATAGCAATCCGCCTCGGCTTTGCATGTGTATATGACACATACACGGTCGTCCGTCCCCAAAGTAAGTAACTTAATACTTTTGTGACTGACACCTGGTAAATAAACTTATATATATTTATTAATATAATATATTTTTTAATAAAGGGATCAAGGATAATGCGCTTAGTCTTATTACATCTTTTCTGAACAATAGATCACAAAGACTATGTATAAATGAGGTCAAGTCATCCGGATCAGTCACAGTTATGGGCGTGCCTCAAGGTTCTATCTTAGGTCCTTTCTTGTTTTTAGTTTATATTAATGATTTGCCATATTTTGTGCACAGTATTTGTGACATTGTATTATTCGCAGATGATACATCTTTAATTTTTAAGGTTGACAGAAATAAGGATAATCTTGACGATGTGAATAATGCTTTGTTTCAAATATCTCACTGGTTTACTACAAATAACCTACTTTTAAACGCAAAAAAGACTAAATACGTAGAGTTTTCACTACTTAATGAAACCAGAGAGGCAAAAAGTGTTGTATTAAATAACGAAACATTAAAGAAAGAGGATACAACTGTGTTTTTAGGAATGACCTTGGATACAAAGATCCAATGGGGCCCCCATATATCAAACCTTTGTGGAAAACTTAGTTCCGCTGCCTACGCTGTTAGGAAAATAAGACAATTAGCTGATGTTGAAACAGCAAAACTTGTTTACTTTTCCTATTTTCATAGCATTATGTCATATGGAATCATGCTATGGGGTACAGCGGCTGATATTCACAGGGTCTTCGTTTTACAAAAAAGAGCTATTCGTGGTATTTATAATATGAAATCGCGTGATTCTTTAAGGGAGAAATTCAAAGAAATAGGCGTCATGACTGTAGCTTCTCAATATATTTATAGTAATATACTATTTATAAGAAAAAATATTCACCTTTATAGTAAGAATAGTGATAGATACGACAGACACACTAGAAACCGAAATAAACTAATGACGCCAAGGTTGCGCCTCCAAAAGGTGCGAAAGTCATTTGTCGGTCTCGGTACACGTATTTATAATAAAATTCCTCAACATTATCTAGACTTGCCTTTACACAAGTTTAGAAATTATCTTAAAACGATGCTGCTACATAAAGCTTACTATACAATTGAAGATTATTTGAGTGATAGTAGCATATCTTAACTGCAGTCAGCTACGCACCAAGCTGCAACGATTAATTTGTAAACCATCAATCAAATTGTAAAAAAATATATATTTAAAAAAAGAATGGCCGCCGAGTTTCTTGCTGGTTCTTCTCGGTAGGAGCAAACTTCCGAATCAGTGGTAACTTCTTGAAAACATTTGACGATTCAAAAGTACTGTAAACAGTCTACTTGAATAAAGAATATTTTGAGTTTGAGTTTGAGTTTGAATACATTCTTACAGACTACCAGACTCAAAAAACCAACAAATCGTTTGTAGAAAATGATACATACTTTGTGTTTTATTTTGTCCCACATTTTTAACAATGTTTTTCATATTTCATCCAGTCTATTATTCTTATTCTATATTCATCACGTTCCAGTCTATTATATCTTACATTTTGACCTTTGTCGTGAATTATTATTAAAAAAACTGCATGAAGATCTGTTTTGGTTTATCTCTTGCCGACAGACAGATGTGGCGACCGACTTTGTTTTATAATATGTAGTGATCAGTATACCCATGACAAAACATATAAAATATAAAGTTATTTTTATGCGATGTGCAAGATCGCGCATCCTAATCGACTATATCAACTTTTAACTCAATATGTTAGATTCTATCTCTACAGTCGTTGCTTCATTGCTGAAGGTCGTGGCCCTTGCAAGATTTTATCCTCGACTGGATGACTTGTTTCGACCGGCTCCTATTGGTGGCCATTGTTGCTACCTCATAAAATTTGCAGGACTTAAAGGACTGGCGCAGTTGGTCAGACGATCTAGTTGGTGAGCGGCCTCTATGTCTTCTAACTTCAGTATTTCCGTTAACTATCAATCTCTTCAAAGGTAATGTCGCCACGCCGCATGATGTGTCCGAAGTACTTGAGTAGACGATTATAACATAGTAGCTGTACCAGCGGCTTCGCCCGCGTTGATATCAGTGCGTTACAATTTTTTTCTAGAATTCAAATTTATAATAAAAGTATTTATGTATACGGACTTTTTTGTAGTATTTTTATGGGTCTACAATTCTCTACAACTTCAGCGTATCTCTGCTGGTTTACGCAGCGCATGCGACTAAAGCTCCCAGCAAGCAAGTTTTTTAACAACTGCGCAATCTCTTCAACTCAATTTACATAATACCGATATGTACTATTTACCTAAACCATCCGGAAGTATTTCACTATCTTTTGGTAAAAACCGTACAAAAATCCGTTTAGTAGATTTTGAGAAATCAATTACATACAGACAGACAGCTTTTTGGGACTTTGTTTTATAATAAGCATGGATAGATAGATGGAGAAGATACCCTGCTATTTTCAGCTGTGAAATAATAGATGCATTCGAGTGTTTGGCAGTCCGCAGAATCCGCATCATTCGCCCACATCTCGAATGCATCTATTGTTTGCCTTTCTCTCGCTTTAATAGTCCATGACTCCGCTCTACATGAAGATTGGGAAGACTAGGGCATGCACAAGACGACTTTTTGTTTTAACGACGAGTCGTAGCACTTTTGTCATTACGATATATTGGTAGTTTATTAATTCAACCGTCGACTAAAGTGATTAAAGAGACGAGAGTTTTTATAACAATGATCGGAGCAACGTTATTTCGTCGTAAATGTGTTGTACATCTAGACCTTTAATAGCTATTAGAACGTAATTATTGTAATGCACAGTGTATTATTGTGCCTTATTGAAAGGTTAAGTCAGGCATATAGATATATCTTTTAACGTAGGTAATAAAGTAAAGGTCAAATATAAATTTTCATTGTTTTAGCTATAACGAACCAGATATAGACAGTAGTGGCAGACCAAAAATTGTTCAAAAGCATTATTATTATTTTGCTATAATCCACAGTATAACAAAATAGAAAATAAATGGACTGTCCTTTTTCATCCTTGATACGAATCCTGCATAATTCGTAAAACACATGCAACATAAACCAGCACCGCGACCACAATACACAAGCACTACACACGTTCACTATAACAAACTCAATAATCGTTTCGCCGCGTAACCAAAGCATCCTCAGGAGAGAAGTCTATCCACGACAAAGTCGCAAAGTTTTGAGTTTTACGAATTTTTAGTTTATTCCTCCTGCATTGTATGAGGTATGAAAACGAATAGTGTACTCTACATTTTGCATTACCTACATATATTTTCCTAATGCTTTATCGCAGATTGTAACAAATTAATATTATTATTATTTTTTTATTATGGATATCGTGAAAGACAATTCTTTTAATTATCAATAATTGTTCTTAAATTGCCTACACTATTATATAACCTATTTTATTTTATTTAATACTCATTACTTATTTAATGTTATGAAAATTAAACACACATCAGTAATGGTAACATAATATGCCTGTAAGAGTGAAAAAGAACGGATACAATGGATAAAAGTATGCAAGTAAAGGATAAACATATAACACTAAATATTTTAAATATAATGTTTAGGGGTATGTGTTGTCATTGCAATTTGTCTAACTGATTTAATATAGCTTTGTAATAGTTATCACAATAACATATGTAAAAGTCACACATTTAAAAATTAAATAAGTTATATATTATTTAAAGCGTTTGACAATAGTTCTGGCCCATGGAAAGCGTCTTCTCTGATATGACATCAGAGTTATATTCTACAAATATATATAAAAAATCATTCATTAAAATTTATGTTAAGTAACTCTGATTTCTAGTTACCTTTCTCACTTGGTACCTGCGCAGGTGTCGGCAAGTTCCACAAAGATGCAGGTATTAAAAGTACATGCAGAACTACTTAGAATCGAAAGATCTGTGCTTTAGAAAATAAGTTGTGTCTTACGGCTCTGGGATCTTAGTCTAATATATATCACCACGGGTTTCCTTTGTTGTGTGGCCGTGAAACCGGCAATTTCCGGGTTTTAAGCGATCTTAGGCGATCATAGTCTATGATTGTCGAGTACATGAGCCATTTACACGAGCGTGCTCCTACATAACCGTTTGTAATAGCCGATTATGAAATTAGTATGATTGTTAGAGTATGTTGACTGCTCGTGGTTGTCTGTGTGAAAATAGATTGTTTTTTAAAAATATTTTATGATTTTGTCACTATTAAAGCAATCAGGCGAAGGTTATGGACATTTTAAAACTAGCTTTTAATAAGCTTGACCCTAATGAAATTTACAGCTTTGTTTCAAATCACGCCATTGATTCACTTTGGCCTTTGATATTATCTTAAATTTTGTGCAAGATTTGTTTTTCAAGACGAAACATAAATATTCATATGGAACACAAGTGGCACACACGACTTTTTTGCATCGAATTCAGTGATTATTTACCCTCGATTATGCATTACAGCAGGCCTACCATGAACTCTTATTGCGACTCAATTGAAAACGTAAACTTAATTGTTTTGCTTTTTAATACCATGACGTCTTAAAGACGCACACTTTAAATCGTTGCCGAATGAGCGTTCGAAACTCGTCCTAAGAACATGTGAGTAAAAGATACAGAGTTATCTTTAGTTCATATAACGTTATCCTTTTCAAACATTACGACCGCAATGCAATTCACACTTCATGGTACGAAAAGAAAGCGGTTCGCGGTCGTCGTTTACGTCTTCAATTGAGTCGCAATAAAAGTTCGTGGTAGGCTTGCTGGTGTTACAAACGTTACAGTCAGATACATTGTCGCATTCATTAGTATGATTTGTAAATAGTGAGTATTGTAAATAGAAGATGGCATCACGAAGTGACGTATTACATTTTTTACACAATAAGGAATCATAGCGAAACTTTCATATTTTTGAGAACTCTAAAGGGTTTTCTCGTTTTATAAAATCTCATTCTATTAATTTATTTGAGAAATATTGTGCGTATAATGCTTTTATGTCACTAAAATAAATTGCAATTATTAATTAGATACATAAGTTTTACCAGGAAATATTATTTTATATATATATTCTTGATGCTTGCCCAGATTTGAACCCGTGACCCTCTCTAGATTATCGCACGGTCTCACCGCTGCTCTATCATACCTCGTGTTATAAATTCATTACCTCATTATAAATAGATTGTCGCTAAGATAAATATCGAACATTGATTAAATAATTAATATTAAGTTATTCTAATTCTCAATTTGCTTGACATTGCCTTTATTTGCTTAAGAAATTAAGTATATTTGTATTGAATGAGACGTATTAAAATTCAATGATGATATATTTTGGAATATGATTTTTAATGATATTGCCTTTGATTTTAGGTAATTGCAATTCATCTCACACTTCTCGGTGAAGGAAAACATCTTTTTTTTAAATTTAAACTATCGTGGGTAATATTCATAGTTAATAAAGATACCGGCTATACTCACGTCTAATTTTATCGGATTCTCAGGAACTCATTCTCGGGAAGTCAGTTCCCGCCGCGATAACGTCGTGTAAAGAGCTCATGAATAAGGCTAATCCGATAAAATTAGGTGTGAGTATAGCCGGTATCTTTATTAACGAAGGAAAACATCGTTAAGAAACCTGCATGTGGAGAATTCTAGGGTAATGTGTAACCTACCAATCCGCATTGGAGCAGCGTGGTTGGTCTGTAGACGCGTAGGCGCAGTAGTGAGAAGTATGAGGCCGCTACTTTACATCAATTGACCTTTCATATATTGCAATACCTAAATTTGTGGGCATTGCAATACTTATTAAATTTTGTTGTAAATTCTAATAATCACTTTTAGGTTTCTTCATTCCTGTACACTCTACACGAACAAATAAATCGTTGAATCAAATTACACACAAAGTGTCTTCGCCGGCCAATATCCTTCCCGGTTTCGGATGTTTTTATATTTGATGTCAGTCGTGTGATAATTAGTCATAGTTATAATATCTATGGTGTCAAAAAAGCGTCTTATATGAGCCTGATGATTTAATAATGATCGCAAAAACAACAACTTATTTAAGCACACAGCGTTTTCGCCGACGAAATCGATGTTACCAAGTTTCCTCACATCGGCAGGCCTTGGCTTCACGCTTCACTCTGGACAGCGTGATGACTAGTCACAGTCATACTACCAGGCCTCCACTACATGTCGCCCTAAGCTGTTGTCTCACAAGAAGCACCACTCCACATTTCAAATCCTTAATGTTCTGTCCTTGCCAGTCCTGCCCGTTGACTCTATAAAAGTATAGCTAACAGCATATGGTCAGTTTTTTCGGTGAAGGAAAACATCATGAGGAAACCTGCATATCTCTAGGGTATGCTAGGGATATGTGTAACCTACCAATCCGCATTGGAGCAGCGTGGTAGGTCTTAGCTCCAATCCTTCTCTCCAAAACGGAGAGAGGAGGCTTTAGCCCAGCAGTGGGCATAGTAACAGGCTGTTACTTTGCTTTTTTTTATATGGTCAGTTATAGCGGTTATAGCAGGGGAATATAGAAAGCACGGGACCGCGTGGCACCCTGTTGGATGCATTTACAAATATTTTTGTATATATATTAATGAATTGAGTTATATCAAATAACGATGTTCCTTCCCTTTTTGCAGCCCTTACTGTCCACTTACCGATGGATGGCGCTATAAGTATTAAAAGCTATTGGTCAAATTGAAATTGATATCCATAATTTATTTAATGAATTAAAAGTTGTATATATGCAAAATATTTAATGTTTTTAGAATATTTCTTGTAATATGTTAAGTATATTTAACATCATTCACACAGCCGAAATAGCTCAGTTGGGAGAGCGTTAGACTGAAGATCTAAAGGTCCCCGGTTCAATCCCGGGTTTCGGCACATTGCTCTTTCCTCTCTTTTATCTTTTATTTTTTACTAGCGACTCTACCTGTTCCCATTGAGGTATAAAGAATATTAAGCATTGAGTGAAACCAGTGCCCGAATTAATTTTGGCGCGCGATACTTTTCATTTGGCGATAGCTAGACTAACTTATAATATTGATTTATACAACGTATCCCGTGAAAAATGGGTAATCTTGTAACGCCTGATAGTAGACCTATTCACGACTCAATTTAAATTAAAAAAATATATTTTCGAAGTAGTAACTAAGTTACGAATTTTTTTAATCGTCGAATTTATTCACACTACTTCGCGTTTCTGTTCACCGCAACTAAAAATAAGTAAATTTGTAAATTTTTTGCTAATATATAATAATCTTCGTGAACTGTACAAATAGATACATATGGAATCATATAAGCAGCAGTTGTAACTTTTTGGAAAAACGACTCTGACCTTTAATTTAAATGTGGAAATATGGTAATTCCTTGTCGTATTTTAAGCGCATGTGATGAAAATTTTTATTTAAGCATAAAGTGAAAACTCGTTTAAAAATATTCGCTTTTATTAGATATTTTAAAATGGAATAGTAATAATTTATTAAATTAGGCATTGCTTTGCGGAGATTCATAATACAAAAGTAATGATAAAATTATTTAGTTATAATCCGCGATGCAGTAAATAGATAATTTATATAATGCCAAATGTAGAGTGGACTATGTGTTTTCATACCTGATACATGCAGGATGCGTAAAACACATGCACGAACCTCCACCACCATAATACACAAGCACTACACACGTTCACTTTCACAAACTCAACAATCGTTTCACCCTTTTTAGTGTATAAGTTAGGATATTAGTACCATAACTGTTTTACTATAAATCGTCTCACTTCGTAGGCTAGCTATTAGAGATCTCTGTCAAAGGGATAAGTTGTCCGTTGTACTCTGTGTTTTTATTGATAATGTTTTTGTTACGTTTTTTTTATGGTACATAAACAAATAAACAAAAAAAATAAATATTGTTAGTGTTCATCAAATCATCATCTAGGCAATAATTTAGATCGTTTCTTAATATGGCTAATTATATTATGGGTGGCGACTATTGGGTACACAAACTCATTATCCAGATAAATCTATTTATTGACAGTTAATTATAATTAAAATTTCTCTTATACTATGTTCTATGTTCTATGTTCTATATAACTAAAGCGTCCGGTCCCACCGATGTTAGGTAGGACAAAGGCGAGGTTGAGCGAAGTGTCTTTCACTTTGGAACACTACACCTCCGGTGTCGAGTGGAGTCTGGGAAAGCGGCAATCGCTGAGTGGACGTAACACCTCCCCTTCCAGAAAAGCAACTATTTGGTGGCAGTAATGTTAACACCAAATGTTGCGGTATGGTGTTCTTCTTCACTGATGGCAGCTTCTGTCGCATTGTGGTGTTTTCACGAGATAGCTGCCCTGCAGCATTTGATATTAAGATAGTGGCACTTTAGTTGGAGTTAGAGTTCGGGTTGGAAATGAAATAATATAGCTTTGGCTAGACGAGAATGTGCAATAATGATTGATCTTCTGTATATATTTTAATTTGTTAATACAGTCAAATTTTGTTCGAGTATAATGCGTCAGCTTGTTTTCGAAAATATCATATGTCGAACTAAACTTCGAGCATTCAGCTTCCATGTACACATACTCTTTCAAGTTAGTAACTATATAGGAAGGAGGTAATATTAACCTATGATCTTTATTGGGAACAGGACAAAGTCGGAAAAGGTAAAAGTATCTAAATGAAATTTAATAATTATGAAAATTTTGGGGTAAATTTAAAAATAAGTAAATAGTAAAAATAAGTACTAAAATAGGCTTATATAACAATTCAATAATTTTTTTATTTATAAAATAATATATAATTTAACTCTGAAGGTCTTGTGCATTTTTAGGTCAATATAACGAAAATTTGCCCAAGCAGAGCGAAGTATTTTAATCGCTCTATATCTTTAGAAGTCGTATTCTTCGACTAAAGTAAGAGCTCTGTGTAATTTTTGTTTATTTATGAAAATAAAGGAAATAAAAAATATGTTATTGTTATATATATGTTATAAACCTAAAAGGAAATGAAAGTACCCAAAAACAATTTTTTTTTTCGTTTGAAATGTGATTTTGCAACAAGTCCGCGAAAGTTAGATGTGTAATATGAATTGGTTGGTTACTAATTACTTAATCCTGAATGGTCTGAGGTGCAAGTTTTTGTCTTATAGTAAGCGGAATACGTATGTACACGTCTTTATTCGGCTCATATTGCATCTCGGACTCTCTGTTTACGTTGCGGTTCGAGATAAGAGAATTTATTTTGAATGCTAACATATCATGATTCGAACAATTTTATAAATCTTAATATTTGTTGCATGCTTAAAGTGGGCTGAGAAGGAGCGGTCATATTTAATTCTATACTATTATCTATATCTAAACTAGAATTTCGATTCGCATCAATTTGCCCAATGCAAGTTTGCGATCGCTTATATTCCTATTCCTTATTCTAATTAAATGAGAAATTTAGTTTGTTTTTTTTTTAAATTATTTTTATATATTTTTTTTTATATATATTTAATTAGGATAGGATTCATAGGAATAGTGACTAAACTATCAGAGTAGTGTACTTACAAAAACATCACGATCGGCGTATTCATCGATTTTTGGACGAACGAGATCCGTACGTGGGTTTCTCCAACAGTCAGCCTCCGTAAGTAGGTTCTTATTTCGGCACCAAACACGAAGCGACGTATTTTTTCCACAAATACTGTTTCGATGTTAAGTACCGCACCCAGACTGCGCCAATTATATTATGGGTGGCGACTATTGGGTACACAAACTCATTATCCAGATAAATCTATTTATTGACAGTTAATTATAATTAAAATTTCTCTTATACTATGTTCTATGTTCTATGTTCTATATAACTAAAGCGTCCGGTCCCACCGATGTTAGGTAGGACAAAGGCGAGGTTGAGCGAAGTGTCTTTCCCAGGCGTGGAACACTACACCTCCGGTGTCGAGTGGAGTCTGGGAAAGCGGCAATCGCTGAGTGGACGTAACAGGCTTATTAATTATCTGATTTAATTAACTTCACATTTTAAATAACGTAATTTTTGTACATAGAAATATAAAGAATTATAAAACGATAGGTGATGTATATAATAGACAAAGTAGGAACCGACATAAGCTTGCGACTCCTGCTTTGCGCCTAGCAAAAGTAATAAATAAATGTAACTAGTTCTAAGATTTATATTTTAAAAAGAGCAACCGCCGAGTTTCTTGCTGGCTCTTCTCGGCAGGAACAGCTTTCCGAACCAGCAGTAAAGTTGACGATTCAAAAGCACTTGTTTACAAGTTTACTTGAATAAAGAATATTTTGATTTGATTTGATTTGATTTGGTGGAAACATCAACAAAGCTTAAATCTGTGATCTCTAACAAGCCACTTTGTTAAATTATTTTGGGCAAAAAAAATCCCACTTTCGTGCACAAAAAAGCTCGATTCCAGCGTATTTAATATTCATAATGACGATAAGTATCTATTCAACATGATAGAGGCGATAACAAGATATATAATTTATTATTTATTTTACGAGCTTCGTTACGATACGAGAGGTTAATGGCGTATTTAAATTCATAGAAAAAAAAGAGAGAAGATGAAACTTTACTTTAAAATTAGGTATATTATAGGCATGTCCGCCATCTATACATCTATATTTATTATAAAACAAAGTCCCAAAAAGCTGTCGGTCTGTATGTAATCGATTTTCTCAAAATCTACTTAACGGATTGTTGTACGGTTTTGACCAAAAGATAGTGCAATACTTCCGGATAGCTTAGGTAAATAGTACATATCGGTATTATGTAAATTGTGTTGAAGAGATGTCACAGTTGGTAAAAACTTGTTTATTGGGAGCTTTAGTCGCGTGCGCTGCGTAAACCAGCAGAGATACGCTAAAGTAATGTACTATGATATTGTAGATCTATAAGAATACTACAAAAAACTCCGCGATAGCATGTCTCTATTTCTTATAGTTAACTCACAATAACTACGTTTATGTTTAAACTTTGAATTCTAGAAAAAAATTGTGACACGCTGATTTCCACGCACAGCTAGTATTACTATAAAAAAACAAAGACCCCAAAAACTAGTCTGTCCGTATGTGATCGATTTTCTCATAATCCACTGTACGGATTATTGTAAGGTTTTGATAAAAAAAAGTGCAATACTTCTAAGTGGTTTAGGTTACATTACAGTTTTTTGTAAATTATTTAGAAGAGATTGAAAAAAAACTCGTCTGCGTGAAGCTTTAGTCGTGTGTGGCGCATAAACCAACAGAGATAGACTAAAGTAATGTACTAGAGAATTGTAGATCTACAGAAATCCTACAGAAAACTCCACAGCAGCATTCTGTCTGTGTGTGATCGATTTTCTCAAAATCTACTAAACGGATTTTTGAACGATTTTTACTAAAATATTTTTATAATAATTTTGAGGAAGGTTTAGGTTAATAGTACATTCTCCGGGTTGGCTTAATTTTTTGATGGGACTTTCACTGGAAGATAGAGGATTTTGTGGTGCAAGATGTAGGCTAGTTAGTTTTTATCCTAGAGTTCCCGCGGGGTCGGGATTTACGCGCAAAAAACCTTTTTGATAATAATGACGAAATGAACTATGCTTGGAATTTCGATACGTGACGAAAAGAGAAACTTTTCATAATCATTTCACGGTACTTTTTCAGCTGCTGACGCTCACGACGCTGTCATCCTGTCAGAGTGCGGACGGGATCATCAGAAATGATTTCGACGGGCCTCACGACGACGGCTCCTACAGATGGGCTATACAAACAGGTTACAAACTCGCTTACTGTACGTGTAGGATTCAAAGCTGCTTTGCGAATTTGTCGTGGAGTCTATCTCCTGATGATGCTTCGGTTGCGGGACGAAACGATTGTTGAGTTTGTGATAGTGAACGTGTGTAGTGCTTGTGTATTGCGGTGGCGGTGGTGGAGGTTGGTGCATGTGTTTTTACGAATCCTGCACGTATCGGGTATGAAAATACGGATAGTCCACTATACATTTAACACTATATATATTTTCTATTTACTGTATCGCGGATTATAGCATAATAATTTTATTATTACTTTTGTATTATGGATCTCCGCAAAGTACCGCCTAATTCTATAAATTATCCACGACCATTGTTGGACTTCAGAAGATGGAATATACCACGAGCAGAGAGGTGTTCTGGATTCCGGCGCGGACGGACCCAGTTTACTAGTAGAGGGTCAATACCAGTACACCGCTCCAGATGGACAGGTAAATAATAATATTAATAAAATACCCTTTATAGTATTATGAGAAGCCTTCGTCTGTAGTATATATGCAATTTTCCATCCCGTTTCAGATAATCCACGTTCTGTATAAGGCTGACGAGAACGGCTTCCACCCTACTGGCGATCACATCCCCACTCCGCCACCCATTCCACCACAAATACAACGAGCACTTGACTACATCGCAAAACAATCACGGAATAATGATGTTTGATTTAATATTTATACACTACTAGCTAGCTGAACGGGCAAACGTTGTTTTGCCATATAAATTATTTCTAAGGCAATTCTAGTGAACATTATAAAAAAATGTTAAAAAATGTTAGGGGTGGACAACCCTTATTACCTAGGGATATGAAAAATAGATATTAGCCGATTGTCATATAAAATTTCATAAAATTCGGTCATGCCGTTTCCGAATTTTATATATAAGAAATTCTAGGATTTCCCTAAAAATAATTTATATCGCAAAACAACATTTGCCCGGTCAGCTAGTTGTATATAAGATTTTGTTAATAAAAAAACAATTTATGAGTATTGTTTATATGATTGATTGACTGTTATTTGTATTTATATTTGGTTCGTTGGCGCAGAGGGTAGTGACCCTGCTTTCAGCTCCGGGGGTCGTGGGTGCGATTCCTGCCGAAGGCCAACATTTCTATAAACAATTTGTTTGTTCTTTTGTTTTCTTTCGTTTCTATAAGTGTCCCATATAATTATTTACATTCACCTAAATTCACTCAATGCTTTCATTTGGATGTCTTATGGTAATTATTAAGTTTGAAATTCTCATTTCCAGAGGAACTTGAGAATAAAAATGTTTTCGCGAAGAAATTGAGTGTGTGAATGAATCTGAAATACATCCTGACATAACTAATATAATTTTGTAGCCCGTTCGTCTAGGTGGCAGTGAACATATCTTAAAATTTAAGCCCCAATTGTGGCAGGTTCTATTCCCAACATTTTTAAACACCATTTGTTGTTTCTACGAATTTGGTTTTATGTATTTATTTTAGTTATCCATAACACAAGTATTAAGTTACTGTGAGGATGGATGTCCCTGTGTGTAATTGTCCCATAATATAAAAAAAAAGTTAAAAAAAGACAAAAATAACATTAGAATAATTTTATTGCTATCGGTACAGTATATAAGAATATACAAATGTTAATTACCTTTTAATACGTATTATATTCATTTATACTATCTACAAAAAATGAATGTATTGAACAGTATAGAATTTTTAAAAAAAGGTACCAAAGACTATTAACATATAATAAAGCTAACATATTAAAAATCAAAAGTTGTATGCGTGGAGTATACCTTATTATTTGGTTCAATCAATTGGTAAAGTTAACAGAAAATTATTAATTTTAACTTACTTGTGTTACGAAATAAGTATAGGCAAAATATAGTTACCTCAATATATGAACTAGGAAATAAAGTCAAAATTGTAACAGCTGGGCGTAGGCATAGGCCGTATCTCCATATTTTAGACCATATCCATAAGGGCTGGAGCTAAGATCTACCACGCTGCTCCAATGCAAATTCGTAGGTCACATATCCCCACCATTCTCAAGAGATATGCTGGTTTCTTCACGATGTTTTCCTTCACCGAAAAGTGTGTGATAAATTCAAAACATCAATTAGACACATAAGTACGCCGTGTGGTATCCGGCAGAATAAATAGACCACCCTCCTTTCTTACCGAACTGTCGTAAGAGGCGACTAAGGTATGTGCCGTGTGGTATCCGGCTGCATAGAATAAACCACCCTCATTTCTTACCGAGGTATCGTAAAAGGCGACTAAGGTAAGTTGACGTCAGGCAGGCGGCCGGTCGTAAAATACGTAGCCAAATCGTGTGTGAACATGTTTGTAGTATATTGCGCCGACCCCACTTAGAGTGGGATAAGGGCAGGAGAATGATGAAACATAAGTTTTAACAGAAAAACTTATTGGTGCTTGCACAGGGTTTGAACTCGTGACGACCTCGAAAGAGTCGTCTATTCTCAACGCTGAGCTATCACAGCATTTTTAAATAACAAGTTTTGTTCTCAGTTTATTTTTAAAGTTTAATATCTACTATATAGTTATCATGACTTATTTAAAAAATTTAATAGCAATAAATGTACTCTTTTTAATTATCCATTTTAAACACGATTTCAAACAACATTGACAAAAAAATACATATCTCTATAATAATTATTCCGCCGTGTGGTATCCGGCTTCATAGAACAGCCTTATTTCTGAACGAGGTGTCATAATAGGCGTTTAAGATCAGTTAACGTAAGGCCGCATGTATAAAACATATTATGGCCCACTTAGAGTGGTAAAAATGATAATGATCTATATCATAATTATTATGATTTCTTTGTAATCTAAATTGTACAAATCGTAACCCCACGCACACCTAGCCTCTAACTTATACAAAAAATGGCACAATCAGTCTGTTATATATATAAAGTAGATGAATAACAAAAATTATTAATTGGAACACATTCGCATATAAAAAAAAGTAAAAGTAAGTAGCAGCCTGTTACAATCCCACTGCTGGGAATAGGCCTCTTCTCTCCGTTTCTAGAGAGAAGGGTTGGAGCTGACCTACCACGCTGCTCCAATGCGGATTGGTAGGTTACACATATCTCCAGAATTCTCTAGAGATATGCAGGTTTCCTCACGATGTTTTCCTTCACCGAAAAGCGTGTGATAAATTGCAATTATCAATTAGACACATGAATTTTAATAGAAAAACTCATTGGTGCCTGCCCGGGTTTGAACTCGTGTTCCCCTCGAAAGAGTCGCACGGTCTCACCGCTGGGCTATCACAGCTCTTCATTCGCATATATCTCATATTTATTAATGCCTCTGTTGCTCAGTAGTGGCTGTACTAAAAATATACCCCTAATTCAATTATGTAAATTGAATTTGAAAGTGTTTTCGATCGAATTGTTACTATATTATTAGGACTGGCGAGTGCTTAACCATCGTCAAGGAACTGATATGAGAAAACTAAAATGCAGAAGCTGTAGCATCTGCCTAAGATGCTTTCTGAAGCATTGGACGTTAAGTTCGAAAGATGGTTAATCGATCCGTGATTTTACTATTCTCATTGTGATCAAATGTCTGAAACAATAATTGAAAGTGTGCTCTCGGGAAAGTTGGAGTGCAATTTACTATATAAATGGCTAAGCAACGATTCCATTGAGGCACATAGCCTATTTTATGTATTGCTGTTAACATTTAGATCTAAAAACTAGTCGGGCTCATCCGATAAAATAAGACGTGAGTATAGCCGGTCTCTCAATATTAATAATGAATACCACTCACGATACTTTAAATTCAAAAATTTAGATCACTTGTTTATATTTTAAACTATATTTATAGGCTGCATCAGATGATTGTATTTTGCTATGTTCGAGTAGAAGTGAATTTGTGGTACATTTTCTATCCTTCTTAAGAAATCAGACTTAGAGGTGAGTTAATGGAGGACTGTAGTATATTTGTCTCTAGTCATGCAGACAACGATAGAGTGGTTATAACAACTGGTTCTAATTTGATGTGGTTATAAGTGGTTCTGGTTATAAATGGTTTTGTTTTATTGGCTTATGCCGTTATCTCACCTAATACTGGCCCGTTGGCGCAGTGGGTAGTGACCATGCCTTCAGCTCCGCGGGTCGCGGGTTCTATTCCCGCATATACATTTTCTATAAAAAAATTGTTGGTTCTTCGAGCCTGAAATTATATACATATGTAGTATATCTACAAGTTGTCCGTCACCTATAACACAAGTATTAAGTTACTTTGGGGACCGATGACCGTGTGTGTAAGTGCGTAAGTGTCTGTTTATTAATTATTTATAACAATAAGTGACGATGCAGCCTAAGCAAAGCCAGGAAGGTGTTGATCTCTTCAATATCGCATCAAAACATTTCAGGACTTGACTATATGGCTTTGCCAATAACGTTATTAATAACCATGACCTCTGTTTAGTCTAGACTGTATATAAATTGCATCCCATAAAGGGAATCAAACAAATAACCAAATAGTTGTTACAGTGTGGATTGATTTTAATACCAATCCCAGATTTCTCAAGCCTGTATTGTATAAGAAATTTAGTATAAAATCTCCAGACATTCAATATCGTAGCATCTTATAAAATATATTTAGGGATTTTCGCTACATAGCAAATACATTGCAATAATTGAAATTATTGTTGACCCTGTTCGTATTATGTTAATATGTAAATTAAGTCTTATATTATATAAACAATTTAATCAAATACGTAATTGTAAAGATAAAACGCATCCTGTTTAATTACCCGCAATATTATCAATTTATCTCAAAAACCAAATTCTTATGTGAAACAATACCCGTTTAGTTAGTAATAATACAAAAATTCGAGAAAATACATCATTCGTTCATAATATCCAAAACCAATACGTTGTTTAACAATTTATCGATTTACAAAATCATTAATATGGCAAAAATATTTCGTATATTACCATAAATAATATCATGATATCACGATTACACGAAAATATTCATGAATGAATCAAAGCCTTACATTATAAAAAAAATGTTGGTAAAATCTCACATCATTCTTTGTTAATAAGAAAAAAATTATAGCAAAAATAAGTTTTACGCATAATGACTCAACATAAATATCTTTATCAAAAAAAATTAACAATAGCAATAATAATTCGCAGTTACCAAAAATACAAAATTCGATACAAAGTATTCATATGGCAACACGTCGTCGCAAAAAAAAATTATTTTACTAAATGTCACCAAATCATTCAGAATTAACAATGCAATAGAATTATATATTTTACGAAACAAATATATTTGTTAACAAAAAATGATTAAAAAAACACAATTCCATTGGCGCCATCATTAATATACAGGGTGGTACCGAAGATACATGATTAAATGAATCGACTGATCTAACTGTACGTAATAGATACCTTTGGCGTGATTCAATCTTCTTGAATATTGTGTTAAAAATTATATTTTCGAGGAAAATAAATATAATTTAATTGAGATCTGGCTTTGTTAGCAATGACTGACCTGTAGGCCTACCATGAACTTTTAGAAAACGATTCAATTCAAAGTCAGTATTAAACCCAACCGCTTTCTTTTCGTACTATGAAGTGTGTTTGAAAATGACAGCGTTATATGAACTATAGATAACTCTGTCTCTTTTACTCAAATGTTTTAGGACGCATTCCGAACGCTCATTCGGCAACGACTTAAAGTGTGCGTCTTTAAAACGTCATGGTATGAAAAAGCAAAACAATTTAGTTTACGTCTTCAATTGAGTCGCAATAAGAGTTCATGGTAGGCCTGCTGGCGCGGCGTGCTTGTTCAAAAAACAGGAGAAAACCATAACATTATATTTTTCTCTCCCTCGCTGGTACTATTTAGTTTTTGGGTCAAGAAGAGGGATTTTTTTTTCAATAGGGTACTGAGGTGTGTAGGTAGCTAAATTTAAAATTAATATAGAATGATCGGTATCTCCTGTATAATACCCAGATATACAATTTGGCGTTAAAAAGCGTCCTCAGTAAAAGAGCACAGAATTTGAAATAGTGTGCCTTTTTTCAATCAGTACATTTCCAGCCGTGGATACGAATACGTGTTAGGGGAAATGCTGATATTTTCCTTTAAAACTGTATATGACATCTAGAGTATTTAAACGGACAAGGCGTTTCGTTGAGTTAAGAAAAATTTAAGTGTATTGTATACTTAATTTAAAAGTACTATTGTACTATTGTATCTATTTTTAAATTTAAATGCGGTTTAAAATAGTTCGGCTATTTTACAGAGCGACAGCACTAGTATCCTTTTTGTATATTACGCTCCGCTTTTAAATTTGGTCGACTAATACTCGATTGCTGATTGGTTTACAGATGACGCGAGACAAAACGTAATATATGTTCGTTGATTTGAATAAAAGTCGACTTTAATACATACCATTAAGGTCGATATTTGTTTGTGTGTTGAGGCAGGATTTTTTATCTATGGGCATTATACAATATAGAGCACTCACTCTGCATAAGCAGCTAGTTTAGTACCAAAATATTAAGTCAATACTGTTAGTTATCAAAAAAACCTATCGGTTATACAAATGTGGTGTAAAGCTGAAATACATAAAGCGAGTTCGTCACTAATATGACTTCTTATGAGATCGTAGGACTGATGACGTCATACGGCGTTAATAGATTCTTTGCCGTCCGATTTGTCCGAAAGTGGTACAACGGTGTCCCGGTATATTGCGTCATTCGGAAGCATCTTCTCCACTTCCGGTGTCGATACTTCTTCCTGTTTTTGTTCTGCGAATTGAGACAATTATCGTTTTTTACAAAAAAATATCTTTGTAATTGGGTACAAAGTTATTTATAGTAGCAGGCGTTACTTTGCGGAATTCCATATTACAGACTAACTAACTAAACAGAACTACTCCGCTATAGTTTTAAGATACAAAGATTTTAGCGTATTAATATATATTTAATAGTGGTCACCGATCGAAGTAACCGCATTCAAAATTAGGCTTAATTGAGTTGGATATATAATACCATGACCATCCCTCCTGCTGATGATGGCGAACATGAGTGCGTGGAGCCCTGACGCGACCAGCGCCAGTCCCGCGAACACCCTAAAGGAACCTCTGCCACCCGCGTAGCTATAGAGTTGTCCACCGAGCAGGGATCCTAAAGCAAAACCTAAACAACAATAATATATTGTTACATTCTTCTTCTTCCTAGCGTTTATCCCGGCCTATGCCAGGGTCCGCTTTCCTACTAAACTGCTTCCACTTTGCACGGTCTAATGCATCCCCTCTTTGTAGACCGTTGGAACGCATGGTTGACTCCGCAATATCAAGCCAACGTTTTTTCGGTCGGCCACGTGGTCTATTGCCGGAAACAGGCATGTTGAGGCACCTGTGACCCACATAGCTCTGGGGGCGTCGTAGCACATGACCAAACCAGCGAAGACGTGCTTCTACGACTTTGTCAGCAATATCTCTCACGCCAAGGCTTCCGCGAATGTACTGGTTACGTATTTTGTCCAAACGCGTAACGCCGCACATCCATCTCAACATCTTCATTTCATTGGCGTGGAGTTCGCGAATATGCTTTGTCAGTGCTGGCCAAGTTTCACTCCCATAAAGCATTACCGGTCTTATTATGCTCTTGTATACTAGTCCCTTTAAGCGGGGAGGAACCTTTGGGTCACAGGTCACAGCCGTCAATTCTCTCCATTTAGACCACGCAGCCGCCACTCTTGACTTGACGTCACTTTCGACGCTTCCGTTGTCCTGCAATACCGACCCGAGATATTTAAATTTATCCATTCTTTTGAGTGGCTTGTCCTCAATGTGAATGGAAACACTATCTGGTGCATTGCATGCCATGTATACGGTTTTATCTATATTTAATTTTAATCCACCATTCTCAAGGGCGTTTTTCCATATACATAGTTGGGCTTCCAGTTCAGTTCTACATTTGCTCACAAGGACAATATCGTCAGCATACTTCATAGTCCATGGTGGTTGAACTTGGTTGTCCGCAGATAGTGCATCAAGAACAATGCTGAAAAGATATGGGCTTAGTACAGATCCCTGGTGAACACCGACAGAGATTGGAATAGTCTTAGTATCGCCAACAGCGGTTCTTACAATAGCTTCGGAATGGGCATACATATCCTGGATAATATTAATATATATTTCAGGTACGCATTTAACTCTTAGTGCCCACCAGATTACGTCTCTGGGTATTGTATCAAAGGCCTTTTGAAGATCTAAAAAGGCAAAGTGCACTGGTTGACTCCTTTCACTATGGGTCTCCATAATGATTCGAAGAGCGAAAATTGGGTCCATGGTACTACATCCAGGACGGAAGCCGTATTGACAATCTGATATTGTGCATTCCAGGCGAAGTCTTTGGTCTATAACCCGCTCAAAAAGCTTCATTGTGTGGCTCATGAGTTTTATACCCCTATAGTTACAACAGTCCTGCACATTTCCCTTTCCTTTGTAGATTGGTGTTATAACACTAACACGCCAGGTGTCAGGAATCCGACATGTTTGAAGAATTGTGTTAAAGAGATTAGTGAGCATATGAATGCCAGATGTTCCCATGGATTTCCAGGCTTCTATAGGTATATTATCATGGCCACAAGCTTTACCATTTTTCATGCGTGATAAACACTTCATAACTTCTTCGGATGTTATTTTAGGTATTAGTCCCAAGTTTGGAGGTGGCTGAGTTAGCTGTCTATGATTACTGACGCAATTTGACAACTCATTAAAATAACTTCGCCAACGATCCTTTATATTATGGACGTCAGTGAGTAGGACATTAGAGGAATTAGTCATAGCAACACACTTGACGAAGTCTTTATTTGACTTGCTTCTGGCTTTAGCTAATTTATAGATGAGCTTCTGGCCCTCATCTGTATCCAGCTTATCGTACAAAGGAGCAAATTGTGCGGCACGCGCTTTAGCCACTACTCTCTTAGCTTGATTTTTAGCTAGGATGTACGCATCCTTGTCACATGGTGTTTGGGAATGTTGCCATGTTTTGAAGCAAGCCTTCTTCTTATGTACCGCCTCTTCTACTTCTTTATTCCACCAGCCAGTTTCTTTGTCAATGCGACGTCCACCCTTTGTGGTACCAAGAATATTTCGTCCTATCTTTGTAATATTTGATTGGTAGTGTTCCCAAAGTTCGTTGCTGCAGTTGCTTTCGGTGTTCCAGTTTGCTACATTTATCGCTGCTTTAAACTCTGCCATCTTGGAATCAGAAAGTGTCCACCATTTGATAGTTGACCTACAAAATGTTTTTGGTATTCGCTTTTCACAAGGCAACAAAATGTCCATAACGAGCAGACGATGCTGCGAGGTCAGACTTTCTCCTGGGATAACTTTACAATTAGTTACCTTGCTAATTTGCGTGCGTCTTGTTAGAAGATAGTCAATTTGAGTCTGTTGTGAACCGCTTTTATACGTCACTAGATGTTCTTGTCGCTTTTGGAAGAAAGTATTGATTACAGCAAGGTCTAATGCTATACAGGTGTTAAGGATTTCTTCGCCTTGACTGTTCACCTGTCCAAATCCGTAACCTCCATGTACGCGCCTGAATATATCAGATTTTTCACCCACGTGACCATTGAGGTCTCCCCCCACTATAATGTTTTCTGTTAATGGTATCTTCCACAGTGTATTTTCAAGATTGTTCCAAAAAGAGAGTTTGTCGGAGTCAGGTAGGCCAGACTGTGGAGCATAAGCACTAACAAGGTTTGTGATGTTACTTCCAATCAAGATTTTGACTAGTATAAGTCGGTCTCCCATCCTCTCGACTGACAATATTCTGTCTTGATACTCTTCTGACACAACGACTGCGACCCCATTTCGGCCTCTTTCTGAGCCGGTATATATTAATTTGTAACCATGTCCAATTTGACGCGATTTGGCACCCTTCCATCGAGTCTCTTGTAAGAAAGCAAACTGAATGCGTCGTCTGTGTAGAACTTCAGCAAGTTCTCTAGAGCGTCCCGTTAGTGTTCCAACGTTGAGTGTTGCAAAGCGGATCTTTTGCGCTCGCGTCTTTGGCCGTGCCCGCGCTTGTAATAATAATATATTGTTACATTGTTGATCTAAATTACATAATGCACCGCCATCATTATTGACTCAAAAATAATAGTTCCTATTGTTTGTAAACGGTCTACTATAGGCTAACCGTTTAACTATGTCCTCGCATGCGGGCTTCCAGAGCACAGATGTATGACGAAAACGGGAACTGACGAAGGTGCGGGCGACGAGCGCCCGTTGTGCGATATTCAAGAGGTGTCAGTTCCCGTTGTCATCCTTCGAATCCTTAAACGCAATGACTCAGTTAAACGGTTAGCCCATAGCGACAAACACTCTCGCTTAGTTATTGAACCAAAGACAGGTTACAAGAAAGCAGCATTGTTTCAGGAAGCACGTATTGTGAGGAGAAAGCAATATTGCTTACTACCGCGAGCTTGTTCCCTTTCTCCAGTCTCTCACAAATGACAATTTTTTTGTTGTTTGTATTTTTTTCTTGGAAAATATATATAAGAATCTAATAAAATTTGTGAATAAAATGGCTCTTGAGATGGCCACGAATTCAAACTCCAGACAGGCCTATGAGTTTTTCTATTAAAACTTATGTGTCTTCTAGATAATTGAAAATCATCACGCGTTTTCTCGGGGAAGGAAAAAATCGCGAGGAAACTTGCATATCTCTAGAGAAATCTGGGAATATGTGTAACATACCAATCCACGTTGGAACAGCGTAAGGCGGCATATGCACGGCAGTGGCATAATAAGAGATAGTTACTTTTATGGATTATTAATACAATTAACTCACCAAGGCCGTCGTCCATTCCGGCGACGATGCCCTGGACAGTGGCGGAGTAGCCCTCGGGCGCAACGTGAGCCGCGTAACCCACTATGGCTGAATAGCACAACGCGTACGTGGGCCCCTGCATTATACCCTGCCGAGAGCTCAACGTTAACCCGCAGTTATATTAATTTATAGCGTTACTTAGCGGACGTCCATAACACTACAGAAATGTTACTATTGTCACGAACATTCAAAAAAGAGTTCGTAATATAGATGTCATAGAGCCTAAATTTGCTTGACGGTAATTCTATGGAAGATTTACGTTGTTTAGGAATCGTGTTCCGTATCCCCATCACGACTCTCGAGTATTCGAGAAGTAGAACTTTCTCGTTGTAAACAACGAGAAAGTTACTTCACTGAAGTGAAGTATTCAGTTTGCGAATAGAAAACGAATTAAGAAGCGAAAGTAAAAGTGAAATAAAAGTGACCTCGGCTTTGTTATTGGACAACGGATTACATAGTGATTGTAAGTACTTAATTTTATAGTGAACAACTGAATAATTAAATTAACAAGTCATCAGGTATTATTTATCCTAGACCACGAAGCCCTGTATGTAACAATATTATTCCGCTATAATTCGCGATAAAAGTAATCTTTGTAATACTACAATACTAGTATAGTGTTAGAGTGCACCACCAGTGTTTGTACATGGCGAATGCAGAATTCACAAACCGCATGCACTATAAAACAGCATCACCAACATCGAATGATAGTGTGAAGTATGACATGCATATTTATGACGCAAAGGAGTTGCGCCAGAGTTGATTAAAGATAGAAGAGAATGGCAAGAGCAAAACATGTTGTGCCGAAATACAACCAGGCTCAAGCCAACGAATTGTATTTAGAAAATATTGGTCCTCGTCGGGAATCGAACCCGCACCCCTCGAGCTAAAAGCAGTCACTGCCATATCTACAATTACCTCTATAAAAACCAAATGCCAGGGATGCTGTATCAGCGAGATCAGAGCCAGCCTGACGCCGTAGCAGAAGAGGCAGAATGTTATGGTTGTCCCATAGCCCCATCGTTTTATTATTCTACCTGAAACAAAAAAGTGCCAAAAGCCCATAAGTTTTATTTATAAATATTAAATGACGATGGTTTAAAAGTATTGAAACTATTATTTTTCTATAATCCGTGATAAAAGAAAATCTATGTAATCTATTTATGTGAAAATCTAAATGTAGAGTGATATTGTAGACCAGGGCTTCTTAAACTATGGGTCGCAACCCCCTTTTGGGGTACGCGTAGCAAAATTCTGGGGTCGAGATATTTTAATGTTAAATATTTATATATACCATTTTATAACATCACTAGAGTTTGCGGAATACAGTGAGTGGACTTGCAGCGTCTATACACGCGCATTTGTTGAAGGTTTTGAGCTATCTCCACCGACAGATAGATTTTTGTATGTTTCAAAACGAATTCTAAAACTATATATTTTCATATGTATATGTATATTGATACCTAATAAATAAATCATAAAAAAATATCAGTTTATTTTTCTTTTATATTTGTATGGAGTCGTCAAGAAACTCGCAATCATAAATGGGGTAGTGAATGACAAAATTTTAACAAGCCCTGTTGTAGACTACTAACTCTCTCGTTCTCATTACTAATACATGCAGAATTCGTAAAAAAATCATGCATTATTATCCACCAATAACGTATGTCTGTTACGGTAAATCTGATAAACCAATATCACGCCAGTGAAGTTGCGGTTAATTAATATTAACCAAAGTTTCAAAGACTCGCTGCACTCGTAATATTAAAATGTGTAAACAGGACACCCTCTGTTGTGCTCTCTGTCGCACTTACGGGCCTCCACAAATCTAGGCAGTAAGTTCAAGAGCTTTTGGTTGAAATAAATAAATACTCTCCAATATTTCAGGCTCTTCTTTAACTTCCGTTAACAATGTTATCACATTGTTAATAATGATACGCTCTTGAGGTTGAATATTACTTCTAATAAGTTTAATATTGCATTCCAAAAATGAGTACATTTTAACTTACGAGTTTGTTAAACGAGCTGGGTGTGACAACGTTGCTCCACAACCTTTTCTATCTCATCTTTCATTCGAAGAAAGTTAATTACATTCTTATATCTTATACTAAAAAACGTACAAATATTCGTTCAATAAAATTTGAGAAAATCGTTCACATACAGACAGTTTTTGGGGATTTTGTTTTATAAAATATACTCGAATGTTAAACAATCGATCGGCAACGTCCCAATTTCAAAGTACAATATTATAATTTATTATAATATTGTATAATATATATTATAATTTATATAATTTAATAAAAATCAGCACTAATTAATAGACCATAATATTTTTCAAATTACCCGCACTTATCAACAAGCTGCCAGCGCATACTATTTTTTCATCCTTCTATGAATCGATAAGCAGTTATCGATGAGTGATGTACGACACCCACCTGTCCTTAGCGCATCTATGATTTATGGCACAGCGACTCTTTAATACTAACATAGTATACAATAATTTGGTGTTTAAGCACTCACCCGAAAAGAAAAAGAACAGCAGCTCCCCGATGAAGCTCTGCGCCGCGACCACCACGCCCTCTATCAGCTTTATTTGTTCCCTGCTGCCAGTCAAATCTGACAACTCCTCGAGGAACCTTTGGGACATTTATATTGAAATCTGATGAAATTAAGGTAAAAATAATGCGGTTCTTATCGAGGAAAAGGGACAGAAAGAACATCCAATGGAGTTCACTACCACACCAAATCAAGACGAAACTACTCGAGTACCATATACGAAGTGGTCGGGGGCGTCGAAAACAATTATAATCCTATTGTACTCGTCGGAGAATACATGTATTTTCCTCATTGAGCAAATCGGGATGACATGTGTAGTATTTGGATAGATATTTTACGACCAGCCGCATGCCTCAACATGCGTCACATGTCATGTCAACTTGCCTTAGTCGCCTTTTACGACACCACGATAAGAAATGAGGGTGAACTATTGTACTCAGATACCACACGGCGGTTGAAATGAGACATCCTACTTCCTACTAATCCTACTAATATTATAAATGCGAAAGTTTGTGAGTATGGATGGATGTTTGTTACTCTTTCACGAAAAAACTACGGAATGGATTTGGATAAAACTTTACATTTATATAGGTTACACATCAGAATAACATATAGGCTACAATTTGTAATGATTTTATGTAATATAATGATTCATGTCAGTAAAGTTGGAAAGAATCTGGCCTCTGAGAGCTATCTTGGCGAACGCTGCCTAAACCATTCAAGTTACAAAAAGATAATGTACCGCAGTATTTTTTGTCTTGAATAGTTCTAAATAAAAGTCCGCGACAGTTTATATCTACCTTTTATCTGGAAGGCACTGTGACCAAAATTGTGAATCATAAAGTTAATTAAATTAGATACTATTTTACAATTGCATATTTTAGCATATTCATTGAATTCTTATAAAAATCAATACATTTGTCGCTTTCAGTATTTCATGTAGATAAACTTTGTCTTTCACACTAAGTAATTTGGCCGAATAGTTTAAAAGTTATCGCGATATGATTGACTTAAATGGAGCGCTATAATAGAGTGCCTAATATGCGCGGCGCGCGAAAATTGTATGGAATCTTTTTGTTTTGAAGTTAGACATCGAAATAAATATAAATATCTTAATAATAAGTTAAAAAAAAATATATCTTAAATGATCTGTCACGAAACTAAATGTGCCTGACTATACACTGTCCATTATATTAACCATCTTTTGACAGATTGACGATTTACATATTTAGTGATGTCCTAAAGATTCTCGTATGCGATACCATTCCGATTATAGTACCTACTATCATTAATCGAATTACGTACCTAAGTAATTCGATTAATGATAACCTACGTAAACTAATAACAGATATAGAAATCAACATTTTGATTTAATATTGCCTTAGTTTTTTGAAAATAAATGTTAATCCGTGTGTATTTATTATAATCATAAAAAATATATTATACATCAACTGGCAACATCAACAGACCTTCCGCTCGGCCGCCATTTTGACGTGATCTGTCACTCTCAACGAAACGCCCGTGATAGTCACACGCATTTACGTTCGCTGAGTGTTCTCTCGCATCTGTTACACCTTGAGTTAAGTAGCTTTATTCCTCGGAAAAACTTTTGTGAAACTTATATTAATTGATCGTGAAAATGCCGAAAGGACGTGTGTTGAAAGCACAATCGAGACAGTTAGTGTTAAAACTTCATGAGTATTTTGAGCAAGAAAATCAAAATGGCGGACCTCTTATACCTATCACGCAAGTCCGAAACCGTGTTGCAGCCGCGTTGGGGATCAGTCTATCAACTGTGACTAAAATCACTACTGATGCCTACGGCAGGAGCGGCTTGGAGCAAAACAAACCATCTACACCAAAAAGAAAGCGCCGGGCTCATAAGGTGACAGCTGTTGATGACTTTGACGCTGACGCTATTCGTCGTCATGTATATGATTACTACTTGAGAAAAGAAATTCCAACTTTGAGAAAACTTATTGTTTCTTTGAAAAGAAGTGGTCTATTTCATGGTGAAAAATCTTCTTTGGTCAAAGTTTTGAACACAATTGGCTTTTCATATAAAAAGTTAAATAAAAGAAAATTATTAATGGAACGCACAGATATAGCTATAGCACGTTGTGATTTTTTAAGAGAGGCAAAGAAAATACAAGATTGGGCAAATATTGTTTTCACGGATGAAACATGGCTCAACGCTAACCACACACTATCTCGTTTCTGGACTGATGATACTGCTGATTCCACTTCCTCAGTACCAATGGGAAAAGGTGAGCGCCTAATCATTTGCCATGCAGGTACAGCAAAAGGATTTGTACAAGACGCACTGTTGGCATTTAAATCGAAGAAATCAAATGACTACCACGAAGAGATGAATGCAAATGTGTATGAAGAGTGGTTCAAAAAAATGCTCATTTCATTGGAAGAACCATCAATAATTTTTATTGATAATGCGCCCTACCACTCCCGTCAAATTGACAAAATGCCAACACAGGCTTATAAAAAGCATGAAATAATTAATTGGCTTCGGGACAATGGAGAAAATGTGGACGACTCAATGTTAAAAGTTGAATTAATAAAAATATTAAAAACCAAAAAGAGAGCAAAACGCTATGTAATCAATGAAATGGCAGCAGAATATGGCCATACTGTTCTTCGGATTCCTCCATACCACTGCCAGTACAACGCAATAGAACTTATATGGGCACAAGTAAAAGGGCATGCTGCGAGATGCAATACAAGCCCCCCATTCAGAGCGAATAAAATGTTGCAATTGCTAAAAAATGCTTGCACCCACGTAACGGCCGAGAACTGGGCAAGTGTGGTGGAAAGAACTAAAAGAGTAATATTCTCTGATTGGGAACGTGATATTGCGTTTGATAATATATTATCTACACAAGAGCTAATAATAACTGCTACTGAAGACTCCTCATCGGAGGAGTCTAGTGTTGATTATCATTCCGACGACTCGTGCTAATAAAATAAATTAAAATATCCTGATTGTTTTATTTGTATTCATGTATTAACTAAGAAGAAAGTAAAACTTTATATAATGTTATTAAATGTCTTTTAATACTCGTAACATCGATTTCTACCGATTATTTTTAATCTGTGGCATAATCGTAGTAACCATTATGTGTGACATCACTAAGTGGGCGGTACCCATCCATAAAGTACAAATATTATTTGTATGATATTTGTACGTAAGCAATACAAAACTTAATGAGCGTGAGCTGTCAAAAGACTGATAATATGATGGACGCAGTATAAATTCCACGCGAGCGAAGCCGCGAGCAAAAGCTTGTATATCATAAATAAAAACAATAGGAGATACAAAACAAAATATGATGTCCTCCTTGACGTATTTCGTCAACGGCGAACCTTGCTAAGTACGTAAATGTGCGCGACTATGACTGGCAAAACCCAAATTTTATTTTAAAAGTTCTATTGCAAGGTGCACAGTTTAGTTCGCCAGAAGAGTTGTATGTGTATGTATAAACAATTTTGGGGCGGTTCTTTTTAAGAAGACGTTTTTTGTAGTATAAAACAACTTTATAATTAAATATTTACACAAATAATTAGCCACAAGTTGTCGCCGCTGTGCTACGACAGCTCCATATAAAATGTTAACTTAATAAAATCCAGTAGTAAAGATCCTCACCAGAACATATAATAGATGATGAAGCTGTCGAAAATTCCCACCACCACTGCGAAGGTGATGAACACCATCACTCGCGGTATACGGAGCACGTCCCTCAGAGCCTTGCCGGCGTCGTCCGGACTCGATAGAGGTGGCAACTGGAATAATCAATACTTATTATAAAACAAAGTCCCAAAAAGCTTGTCTGTCTGTATGTAATCGATTTTCTCAAAATCTACTCAACGGATTTTTGTACAGTTTACACCAAAACATAGTGCAATACTACCGGATTGTTTAGGTAAATAGTACACATCGGTATTATGTAAATCGTGTTGAAGAGATCGCGCACTTGTTAAAAAACTTGCTTGCTGGGAGCTTTAGTCGCGTGCGCTGCGTAAACCAGCAGAGATACGCTAAAGTAATGTACTGTATAATTGTAGATCTATAAAAATACTACAAAAAAGTCCGCGATAGCATGTCTCTATCTCTTATGGTTAACTCACTATAACTCTTTTTATGTTTAAAATTTGAATTATAGAAAAAAATTGTGACACGCTGATTTCCACGCGGGCGAAGCCGCTGGTACAGCTAGTATAATATAATAACATAAATTAAATTTATTCTTGTGACGTAACAATAAACTCAACAATTATATAACCCATTGCCATTTCCCTAATATAATATTATTATTAGTTACGTTCCTTAGAAAAGCTTGAAAAAATAGTGTTGTCAATACATGCGTTATAAATGGTAAATTTGGTGATGTTCCATAATGTTTAAAAATCGTGTAAGATGAAAAAACTTTCCATAGTAAAATTATTTTGCTGTAATCCGCGATAAAGTAAATAGGCTATCTAATAATGCTAAATGTAGAGTAGACTATACGTTTTCATACCTGGTACATGCAGCATTTGTTTAAAACACATGCACAAACCTCCACCTCCGCCACCACAATACACAAGTAATACACAAGTGTTGTCCACTCTACATTTAGCAATATATATATTGCCTATTTACTTTATCGCGGATTATAGCAAAATAATTTAAGTATTAATTTTGAAAGCACATCAGTTTCTTTTAGACGTGAATGTGACCTTTGGTACAGCTTATACTGACTGAGTTTATTGAACTTATACATCTCGCTTACATTAAGGCGTCTACAGGCGCCCAAATCGATGACCGTGGCCACTATGGCCACGAGGAACGCCGGGGTGAAGTCCTTGTTCAGTGCCGAGCCTGACACAGCGTCAATCAACCACCCCCCCAAAAGGGCCGTGACCCCGTACCCTGCAGTGCCCCAAGCACGCTGCGCACCATATTTCGACCCTCCTTCGGGACCTACAGGCGAATATAGTATAGTACCCGGCAATAAATAATGCACATCGGGAATTTGGAACGAAACAGCCGGCCAATTCGGTTTCATAGAGCGCTGTCACTGTCACACACGGGTTCGTCAGTCTGTGCGACAGAGACAATGCTCTATGAAGCCGAATCTAGCCGATTCTCTCTCTGAGCCTCGATGTGCATTATTTATTGCCGCGTACTATATATACTATACTTTAGTACTACATATTATTACTTCATTAAAAAGGATAATTTTATAACTAAGTACAAATATTTTTTGAAGTAAAACGAAATAAAATGATTTCAAAAGATATTTTTGCAAGTACATGTCTATATACATACTTAGTATAAAACAAAACCTTCAAAAGCTGTCCGTTTATATGTGATCGATTTTCTCAAAATCTATTGAAGGGATTTTTGTACGGTTTATACCAAAAGGTACAATTCTCCCGGAAGGTTTAGATTAATAGCATAATGCGTTTATGTTTTATGTAAACTGTGTTCAAGAGGTCGTGCCCATATTATTATTATATAAATTGTCTGATACACGTATATACTCACCTAAAACATCAAAGCAAACCGCATCCCCTATACAATTGGCAACATTGAAAGCAACAGTACCAACGCACATCAATACGACGAAAGCCCAAAACGTAAATGTAGCATAAAAACTGCCCTCCTCTTCAATCTTTTCACTCATTTTCAAATCTCTAACTCCATCCTTTTCTGTCACGTCTATTTCATTCACTTTCGAACTTCGAACCTCTCTTTTATCCCTCTTGAACGATTCTAGATCCTTCGTCAAAGATTCGTCGTAACAGAGCAAATTGCAATCACTTCTCGGTACACAAGTTAGTTCTCCTTCTCGCACGTCGTCGTATTCCATATGCAAGAGCGAGCAACTTATATTTTCTGTGGTTTCTATATAAATTGTGTTGATATAAGTGGAATTTGACAGGTACAGTTGGAATTTATCGCCTGTGGAACAATTCCAGTGACAAATGTACTTTTGCAAGACGGCGTCAGTGTTATTCGGGTATGTTTTGATGTATACGGTATCATTCAGCTCGTATACGGACTCCAATAGGGGTTCTGCAGTCTCAGGCTCGTCAGGAACGGGCAAAAACCAGAGACAGCAATATGAGCCAGACATTATAAGTATAAGCATCATGAAAACGAATTTTCTTCGATTCTGTAAAAAAGAGAGCATGATAATAATTTTATATGTGAATAGCGGTCTGGACGCACGATGCTGTGGCTCAGTCTGGTTTTGAAACGAAACTCTAATTGACGGTTCAAAATAATTCGGATCACCACCAAACTTTACAATATAGATTTTTTAATTTATCTATAAAAAATACTTGTATGAATTAAAAAAATTAACAAAACCAATCCCTGTTATACATAGAAGAGTTTGTCTGATCTGGAGGCGAACTTTTTATTAAAAAAAAAATTAAAAAAGTGTTTTTGTAAGTAAACATAAAAAATATATAATTGTGTTTTTCAACCTGGTTTTCACGCAGATACAGAACAGTAAAATCAAAACTACCGCCCTTTCCCTACGGAAGATAAGAACCGTATAAAGAATGACTACCAGATAAGGGGTATATAAAGTGATGAAACATTAATATAAAGCACAAATTTATTACAGACAAAAACGGATAATATGCATCGATTAAAAATAATCAATCAATCAAATTGTAGGTATATATTTATTTAAAGAGTATCCGTTGAGCTTCTTGCAGCTTCTTCATTAGAAGCAATATTTCGAATTCAAAGCTTCTTTCAAAACACTTGACGATTCAAAAGTACTAAACAGTGTTGAATAAAGTATTAGTGTACGTTAAACATCGATAGATTATCGATAGTATCGACAACGATGGACTACCGATAGCTATTACACTATCGACCGTTGGTTTATTATTATTTTTATCTGTTCAAACTGGCATCATCATCATCCTCGTGCCCTTATCCCACTGTAAGTGGGGTCGGCACAACATGTTAAAAACACACCGTCACACGATTTGGCTAACGTCAACTTACCTTAGTCGTATTTTACGACCCCTCGCTAAGAAAGAGGGTGGTCTATTCTACTCAACCGGATACCACACGGTGGGTCAACTTACCTTAGTCGCCTTTTACGACACCTCGGTAAGAAATGGGGGTGGTCTATTTTACTCAGCCGGATATCACACGACGGGCTCTTCAAACTTGCATAGTGGGGAATCAATAAATGTAGAGGTAGAAGATTTAAGTTCTATCGATAATATCGTAATTTCGTAGCTATATGAAATCAAAACTATCGATGTTTAATGTACATTATAAAAAATATTCTGAATTTGAATTTTAGGTACTTACAGGCCAATAATCAACGACGTATCCGAAGAGTGGCTTCGCGGCCGCCCACAGCAGGGGAAGCACCGCGGTCACCAGACCCATCACCGCTGGGGACACTCCCAGCTGCTTTCCGAAGACATTTATTTGAGGTAGCAATGGTCCCAACGCTATAAAAAAATGGGTCTGTCTATATACTTTTATTTTTTTTATTTATTTATAAGGCTTGATTAACTGTGAAAATGTAAAATACATACACAAACTTTCATATTTAAAATATTACTATGAATTTGCGTTTAATTTGATCTCAATAAGTAAATTCTCAATTATGTTCACAGCCGAAATAGCTCAGTTGGGAGAGCGTTAGACTGAAGATCTAAAGGTCCCCGGTTCAATCCCGGGTTTCGGCACAAAGCTCTTTCTCCCCTTTTTCTTTTTTATACAATTTTTAGTCAATTGCCGTTTGATTTAATTTTTCTATTTAACGTTTTAACGTAACTTATTGCGATACCTCAACTAATAAAAGTATTAGTAATTCTTAGTATAACTAACGGAATATAATTAAATTTAATTTAATTATGAATAGTTTCGGAATTATATATATAGATAATATGAAAAATATGTTGATCAATTTTCCAAACATTTTTGCACATTTGTTCATAAGCAATTAAATATTGTTAAGCCGACGCTCATTTCTTTACTATTCATTACACAAAAAGTATATAAATAGCGCGTAAATAAGTCAAATTTAATTAATCTAAGGATTATATCAAAACGCCTATGAATTTGCTGTTCATCTACTCTCCTACTCCTCTCTACTATCCTACTATATTAATATTATAAATGCGAAAGTTTGTGAGTATGGATGGATGTTTGTTACTCTTTCACAAAAAAACTATCAGACGGATTTGAATGAAACTTTAAAGTAATAAAGGTTATACATCAGAATAACATATAGGCTACAATTTGTAATGATTTTATGTAATATAACGATACATGTTAATAAAGTCGTTAAAAATTTAGCCTCTGAGAGCTATCTCGGCGTACGCTGCCTAAACCATTAAGAGTTACACTAAGATAATGTACCGGAGTATTGTATGTCTTTAATAGTTCTAAATAAAAGTCCGCGACAGCATATATCTATCTTTTATGTGGAAACCACTATGACCAAAATTGTGAATCATAAATTTAATTAAATTAGATACTGTGACAGACAAAATTCCTAGCGAGCGAAGCCGCGGGCATCTACTAGTCATCTATACTCGCCAATCATAGTCTATGATCGCCTGTAACCCGAGAGTTGATGGATGTATTTATGTACTGTAATTCTATATCTAATAAATAAATAATAATAATAATTATAATAATTATAGACGATCATACGATCAACGATGCATTGTATTGTACCTCTAATGTATTTCTGTATTGTAATTCTATGTCTAAATGTTCATATTTTATACATAAAGTTAAGTATGTATATCATATAAAGATTTCTGTTTTTTTTGTTGTTTTTATGGTATATATTGTCGTTTTCTTACAATTTTGTTGCTTTAAGAGTTTAATGTGTTAATTGTGTACACGAAGCATTAAATGTTTTGTACTCAATTTTTATATTTTAACTCTTTATTATTTCGTCAAGAATTTCCGGTTGGCTAGAGATTCCTATTATAGAATAAGCCCGCCATTGTACGTGATTATATTGTATTAGTTTGTACTTTGTAATTTTGTCGCATCTGTTTTATGTGCAATAAATAGAACAGTATTCACCCAGTCTGACCCACATATGTATCATTGCATGATACATATGAGGGTCAGACTGGTCATAATTTTGAAAGCCGTTTTAAAGAACATATGGTCGCTTTGAGGAATAATAAGCCACACAATTCACATTTCGCTAAACATTTGTTAGAAAGCGGTCATAAAGTTCCTAATGACCATTGTTTCGAAATACTGCACGCCTGTGAAAAAAGCTTGAAATTAAATATTTTGGAACAATTAGAAATCATTAAGCATAACAATGGCACCCTCATTAACGAGCAGATAAATGTTTCTAGTTCAAGCTTGTTGCACGTGTTCCGAGGTAAAATAAAGGGTGGGGATGAACCAAGTACTATATAACAATGCTTGTTTGCATAACGCTTCGCGGTTGCGACTGCCCCCCTCGCCCCCCTTTCGCCCCCGTTGAACCAAGCGACCCCCCCGGTCGTCGCGAAGGTCCCCAGCGGCCCCCCCGCCCCCCAGGCGGCCCCCCCCAAGCCAAAAACGGCTCCCCCTCAGCTGAGCAGCTTCATGGAAGACATGAAGCTGGTCAGCGAGACCATCGCCAGCATCGACACGCATGAGCTGTCAGTGCTGGCAAGCAAACTGAGGAGAAATCCTCAAAATAGACTCATGGCCCTCATCGAGCACTCAGAGCTCGTGCAGGCCATTGCAAAAATCTCAAAATAAACCTTAATGGATAGTACACCATTAAGAGTAAAACCACACGGGCTCAGGGTCGTCACGTTTAATGCGAACGGCCTTATCGATCAAGTCCACGAAATCCGTGACTTCGTGGTAACTCATAACGTAGACATTCTGTTGGTTCAGGAAACCTTTCTGAAACCATGTAGGCGCGACCCCAGGATCGCAAACTATAACCTCATCAGACACGACCGTCTTGATAGTAGATTAGGGGGAACCCTTATCTATCACAAAAGATCCCTCTATGTCTCCCCAGTAGACTCCCCAGAGTTGAAAAACATGGAGGTCTCAGCTTGTCAGGTGGGTATGGCGGGTCATCCATCCGTCATAATAGCCTCAGTTTATCTTAGTCCCACTAAGAAAGTGCTAAGGGGCGACCTCGTGGCGCTCCTCGCACTTGGTAGTTCAGTAATCCTGGCCGGAGACTTCAATTCGAAGCACGGCCATTGGAATTCTATTAGCACAAACCCTAATGGGCGCTTACTACATAGCCTCAGTGGACTCGCACATCTTAATTTCGATGTAATAGCTCCCGACGAGCCCACACACTATCCAATAAATGGTGATTATCGTCCAGATATCCTAGATATAGTTGTGCTCAAGAATGTAGCCTTACAGCTACGTTCTATAGAGGTCATCCATGATCTGTGTTCCGACCACAGACCGGTCTTGTTTCAACTGGGCAGGCCTGCTTCCGCGGCGCCCAGTACTAAAACCATCATAGACTGGAAGAAGTTCAACGAGCAACTCCAGTCGACAGACTCCGTCCATCTGGACCAAATTCCCGACCAAATAGATTCTGAGGAAGTCGCTAAGGCGGCCTCTTCACATTTCACCGCTCACCTGAGCGAAACTATTAAAGCGTGCTCTAGGGAAATTCCCGACGATCTAGGTCGGCTAAGGCTCCCTGATGACATCAGAGCACTTCTCACTAGAAAACGCGCAGCCGCCAGGGCTAGTGCCGCGTACCCCACCCCCGAAAACCGGAGAACTCTCCGTAGATTACAAAGAGAGGCAAAAGAGAAAATTGCCCTCTTCAGCAGCGATTCCTGGGATACTAAACTCGCAGAGATCTCGCCGAGTCATGTCGCCTTCTGGCGGCTGTCGAGGTCACTGAGAGGCGAACAGTACCAGTCTACGCCGCCTCTGTTGCGCGATAATCTTCCGCCCGCGTTTGAAGATATAGATAAGGCCGAATGCATGGCGGACAGCTTTGAGGCCCAATGCACCCCCAACCCCAGCTCACGAAAGCATGCTAGATTCCACGCCGCGGTGGAAGCAAACATCGCCCTATCTTTCAATAGGGTTCCCGAGAGGGTGAGAGAACCCTTAACCCCCACATCCGGAGACGAGATCAGAGCTATTCTTAAAAAGCTCAAACCCAGGAAAGCCCCTGGCCCTGATAGGATAACAAACAAGGCACTCAAGTGTCTACCTGACCGCCTTGTTCACCTCCTAGTCCTTATATTTAATGCCCTTTTGTCACGTTGCTGCTTCCCAGATGAGTGGAAGGAAGCAACGGTAATAGGTATTCACAAACCGGGTAAACCCCGGAATCGTCCTGATAGTTATCGCCCCATAAGTCTGCTCAACAGCATGGCGAAAGTTTACGAGAGAGTGATCCTCTCGAGACTCAAAACGGTAATAGATACCAAAAACCTTCTACCGAACGAACAGTTCGGTTTTAGATCTAACCATACGGCTGTCCACCAAGTCCACCGACTGGTGGAATTTGTTTCGGAACGGTTTACCCGTAAGAAACAACATACAGCCGCCGTCTTCTTCGATGTCGCCAAAGCCTTTGACAAGGTTTGGCACGCGGGCTTGATTCACAAGCTCAACGCCCTAGAACTTCCGAATGGTCTCGTATTTCTCATACGAAACTATCTCGTTAATCGTACTTTCAGATACCGTTTAGAAGGTACTCTATCGTCCAGACGTCCGATACGCGCTGGAGTTCCCCAGGGTTCGGTGTTAGCACCTTATCTCTACTCGCTCTACACAAGCGACATTCCTCATGATGAAATGGTTGCGTCGTTGGCGCTCTATGCTGATGACACAGCCATTTTCTTATCCTCTCTAAAACTCGAACTTCTCGTTAGTCGTCTCCAAAATGAAGTGAACAACCTTGAGGGTTGGTTCGCCAAATGGAGAATTACAATCAATCCAGATAAGAGCGCGGCCATGTATTTCCACAGGTCGAGTAATCAGCGCTTCATCCCTCCGTTGTGTATTTCCATACACAATCGGGTAATCCCATGGCGGGACGAGGTTAAATACCTCGGTGTCACCCTCCAACCCTCCCTCTCTTTTATTAAACACTTCAGAGTAGTCCGTAACAGGGCTGCTTATGCGATGGGTCGCCTCTTTCCGTTGTTATGTGGGAAAAGTAAGATGTCACTTCGTAACAAAGTGACACTTTACAAAACTTGCATAAGACCAATTATGTCATATGCGAGCGTAACGTTTGCGCACGTTCCTCCGTCAAGACTGAACGTTTTGCAGAGAATGCAAAACAAATTCACGCGTCTGGCCACGGGCTGTCCCTGGTTCGTGCGCAACGTCGACCTACATAGAGATCTCCGTCTCCCCTCTCTCGCTCACCTGTTCAAATGTATCTCGAAGAGATACTTTGAAAAGGCTGAAACTCATCCAAACCCGCTCGTCGGGAGGATGGCTAAATATACTTGTTTTGACAAAAAGTTCAAAACAAAATATTATAGACGCCCTAGGAGCGTCCTCTCCGATCCTGACGATCACTTCACGATCGCCAACGGCACACTCGACAAACATTCACACACACAGCGTCTTCGCCGGCGAAGACGAGGTCCCCGCTTCCTCACGTCTAGCGGTAGGGGCGTTCAGCCCCGACCGTTATGACATTAGGACTCTTCCGTGAGTCCGATACAGTCCACCACAGCGCGTCGCTTTAAGCCGAGGTCCGGCCTCACAGGAGGCACCCTTAAGGCGACGCTCCCAGGATGCTGCGAGCCTCGCTCGAGACTCGCTCTCCCAGCTTAACCCCCGGCGATGCTTCTGCGCTCGCCCCCTCTCCCGGTGACGCTGTAAGAGCCATTTCGGCTAACAGCATTAGTTAGTGTCCGAAAAAAAAAAAAAAAAAAAAAAAAAAAAAAAAAAAAAAAAAAAAAAAAAAAAAAAAAAAAAAAAAAAAAAAATAACGCTTCGCTTTGCGCTTTTGTCGTGGAGTCTATCTCCTGATGATGCTTCGGTTGCGGGGCGAAACGATTGTTGAGTTTGTGATAGTGAACGTGTGTAGTGCTTGTGTATTGTGGTAGAAGTGGTGGAGGTGTGTGCATGTGTTTTTACGAATCCTGCACGTATCGTATACATTAAACACTATATATATTTTCTATTTACTGTATCGCGATTATAGCAAAATAATTTTATTATTACTTTTGTATTATGGATCTCCGCAAAGTAACGCCTAATTCTATAAATTATTTGCAATAAATAGATTTACAACAACAATGATCACGATCATCATGATCATCAAAATCATCGCCAATAGTGAAGAGCAGACAAAAATGTATACATATACACGCGTACGATGAGTGTCAGTGATGTCACTGGTTTTATCGCACATAATTGAGCTGTATAATAAACTGTAATTTGCAGTCTTAAGTACCATAAATGGAATCTCTAAGGAAATATAACAGTATTTTTACCTAAATACAGTTACTAAAGAAACTCTTTGGTTTTAATATGATATTTACCTACATAAAAGCTGCAGGTTAGCGCACGTCATCCTTTACAAAGGTTTATGGAATCAAATCCTAGGCACGTGTATTTTCTATAAAAAAAATATGTGCTTAATTTATATTTATATCATGCGCTTTTAGCTTTTATACATATTCGGGTTTGCGTAACTTCCGATCCGCATTGGAGCAGTGTGGTGGGTTTATGATGCAATTTTTCACTTAAAATTTATAGTAATAGGCATCTACATTTACATTTTGCAGTATTCATATTCAAATGTATCAGCTATTTAGAACCTTCTTTCTCTTTATAACTGTTACAACATCTTACAATGTATTTGTAACATGTTGTAGCTGCTTCAAATAATTAGGTCAATAATATATTCAAATTCAAAATATTCATTATTCAAGTAAACTGGAAAACAAGTGTTTTTGAAACTACTGCTGGTTCAGAAAGTTATTCTTACCCAGAAGAGCCAAGAAGAATCTCGGCGGTTGCTCTTTGCAAATATAATTCTTATAACTTGTTACATTTAGTAATTACTGTCTTGTACAGAGCAGAGGAGTAGCTAGCTATATGCACGCATTCTTATCATCTATACTTATAAACTCCAATAGTATGGTAGGCTTACTGTATCAGCCTCCCTTATATTTAACTGTATTTTTAAACTGCTGTAATGCTAAAAATAAAGTTGATTGCGGAATATTATTATAGAATGTTATGCCCAAACCCACCTAAGAGTTACATACGTGTGTAAGGCGCATTGAAATTGAATTCAAAACAATAGATAGTCCTATTTATCAAAATGTCGCATATATTACGCGATGGAGTAGAGAAACATAAGATAATTCTCATATTAATAATCTTCAATATTATCTAACAATCGAGATAATTCTATCATTATCATGAGAACAGTTAATACATTTCTTACAGAAAACAACGATAAACGCTCTACAGAGCTCTAAAATTGCTTTACGACGTTGTTTAGTTTCAATAAACATAAGCATTGTCTACATTTAAGATATTTGCACATTTTATTATTCGGAATTGTTTTGTTCGGATAATTTTAAGCGATGTAATATATAAAGTAAAGTAAAGTAAAGTAACGGCTTGTTACTATTTCAGCTCGGCATGCCTCCTGTCTCCATTTTTTTAAGAGAAGGATTGGAGCTAAGAACCACCACGCTGCTCCAATGCGAATTGGTAGGTTACACTTACTCGTATCCAAAGAATTCTCTAGAGTTCTCCTTACGATGTTTCCCTCCACCGGAAAGCGTGTAATAAATCAAATATGTTTTCTTTTATTGCGGATAATAGAAAAATAATATTTTCACTTCTTTTGTATAATGGACTTCCGAAAAGTAACGCCTATTCTAGAAATCAGAACATTTTTGCCCTATTCTCAAAATTCCATAAAAAATTTCATTACGAATTGTAAGTCCCTATTATGTTGTCGCGCCAACATAGACGTTCTCCTGAAGAACTCTGGGAGGTCACCTGAACCACTTTGGAAACTAACGTTACGCATAATTCAGAGTGTTACAGCTTAAGTTGAAGTGAACGAAGTCGCGTGTACAGCTACAGTCTTAAATATACGTGATATAAAAGTGTCCCATATGATCCTCCCACTTACTAGGTGTGATAACGGTCAAGGGCTAATTTATTACAGTTAAACAAACGGATCAAAGGACGCGAGCTCGTTAAAATGATTGATCGCGTGGTACACCAAACGAGCGTAAGTACACACACAATAACCACTCTTACGCTAGGGTCAATAAAAACTAAAATAGGATAAAACGATATTATTATATGAACGTAAAGTAATTGAAATGCTTTTGGGGGGAGAATTGGGACCTTGAACTACTTGAAAAGTTCACATCATTCATTTAATACCATTTTGATGTGCTATGTTAATTTATCAATTTAATGATTTCGGGGCAATGATTGTCACCTTGATTGACTTGAAGTTAAATCTTTACATTACTTTATAAATGTTTACATTACATAACTCTATAAATTTTTAATAGCATTATAGATTTTTTTGAGACCTTAACCTACTAGAAAAGTTCATCGCTTGTTTAGTACAATTTTTTTAAATTTTTCTTTACAAAAGTTACATTACGAAAATAGGTAAAGTAATGCTCAATTCTAAAAACTATTTTACTTTATTGATTTTGATGGGGAAAATTAAGTTCAACTTTAACTTCTTAAGTTTTGATCTAATTCAGACAGTAGATAATTTTTAATCAATGATTAATTATTATTAATCTTCAGGGGACCCATTGTTAGTAATTAACAGTCAAAACATTAAAATTGAATAATTTTTTAAAACAGACCTGACAATTTATGATGGATCATAATAGCACTACATAATTAGTAGAGCTATAGCTGACGTCAGTTACCTCATTTAGGAACAAGCTGAGGAAGACAAGAAGAAAAAACTTTTTTTTTATCAAGAAGTTGACACTTAAGACATAAAGATGCTCTTTCAGGGACATTGTCGTCAGATTTTTAACTTAGTGACAGATAGGACAGAGTCAATGTGCTGAACAGCGAATCTTATATGTGAATATGGCCAAATGGTTAAAAGGTGTTAAAATATCAGGGTAATATTTATATTTTTTAGTTTACAAAATTGACTTGAGCAGTTTGTTACCCATTGAACAACAATAGTGTTATTGTTGTTCAATGGGTAACTGCTGTTTGTTATAAATAATTACTTGACTTATGGTGCACCCAGTCTGTAAAACTATACTCCCATTCCTGACTTGAGGGTTAATAAAGCCAAATGGATAGACAGGCCTTGTACATACTATTGTAAATTGGGAGAGCACATTCACTTTTAAATTCATAATGTGAGAACTTAAAGGGTTTTTAGTTTTATTAATTTCCCCCTCATAGTCTCAACCTTGCAGTATACTATTAGGAACTAGTTAGTAACTATAACAGACCTGGGGAAAAATTCAAATTCAAACTTTATGGTTATAATTATTTTGTTCCATAAATATAATATTTTCTTAAATTACATACATTAATTTACGAGTAATAAATTACTATATTAATTTTAATTCTTCATAATATTTACTTACCCCATAAATTACATTATTACATTAGTAGTAATAAATTAGAACATACAACAGAAATAGTATAGTACTTTTTTTACAGAATTATAATTTTAAATCTGATAACTTACCAGCAAAGAAAAAGAAAAAATGTATTTTTATCGGCAAAAGACTTCTGTCAATCTTGATTTTCATTTTTTATTGTAACTGTGTAACACACAAACTGTTTATTTTTAACTATTTATATAACTTTTGCTTCGTAAACATTGTTTAGAGCTTGGAAAAGTCATTAACCTCTTGAAAACACTTTTAACTCTGCGGTGAACCGACTCGACTGCTTTCTAATCTCGTATTCTATAACTCTACAGAATTAAAGCGCTTGGAGCTGATTAATTTGAATACAAATATTGTTGTTTACATTGTAGCGAGTAACAAGTTAAAAGGCAACGTCAATGACATTTTGACATCTAACGTTGACAGCAATAAAAGCATTTGACAGCAATTATTAGAAATATGCTCAATAACTCTATGGTCATTCCATAGATTTTTTATTCGGCCTTATTGCAAGCCTTATTATACTAAATGTTTTTTTACCATAGTCTATGGTATTAACATCTCAAAGGTGCCGCCGCGGTTTTTTTTCTGGTTTTAAATTATTTCGGAATCATTAGGTAGTACTTTCCCAGGTGAAACGTTTCCATCCGGATTGAGATCCTACACTCAATATTTCGCATTAACACATTAATCATATTCTATATTTTGATAAATAGATCTTGAATACTATCAACTGCAACTTATTGCCATATCCTCGAAACGTAATATATTTATTGATATAGATGGGTTTTGGAACTGCAACAATTAAATCACATATACATATAACTAATGGATGTAATATATCATCATCAAGATTAAAAAGTGCTTGTAAAAGCTAATATATGAATAATATAGTATATTTTCAATTTGAATTTATTTGTATAATAAAACTAATGTGTACAAAAAGGGTGAATAAATTTGAAGTTAAATATAAAAATATAAAGTTTGATCTGTGTTTACAATTTATAAAATACAGTTAAATATACAAAATATGTATTTTTTTTTAATTTCGAACGAAGCCGAATGTCTTTTGTCAAACAAAGGCGAAAAATTCGAAATTTGATTACAGTGAAAAAATCATTGGTGAAATTATGAAGTTTATTATGAAAAGGCTAAATATGGAGGATGAGGAGGACTTTGTAGGTTGCATTAGTTGCATGAGTACAACTGATTTATGCGACCTATTTGTTGCGTACGCGAATAATGAAGAAACTTATGCACAAATGCTTAAAACCTGTTTCGATATTAAGGTAAGCATTTTATTTTTATCAAAGTATTTGAAGTTTTAAAAAATGTTCGCTTTTATATTTTATTTAAATTGTAACTACATTCTCTTTAGTTAATACGTAATTAAAATTTTTGTTATTGTTTCTAAAATACTTATACTGTACTGGGGGTTAAAGTTTTAAGAACAAATATGTGTTAAAATTTTAAAATAATAACAATTATCAAACTCGCACCTATATGTTAAGATCTATCATTTATCTTCAGGGTATGATTCGTGTAAAGCAACAATTATAAATACATTGATCCAGACCGAAATAAATTATTTGAATTTGATTTCATTTCATATATTATTCAGGACATTCAGAGTCTCATGACGTCTCTAGATATTAACATATATTTCAAACTACAGACACGCCCGTCTGGACCCATGGTGCATGGGTTGTAATTTGGAGTGGAAAAAACCGATTATTACATCCTCGATTTTTCTTTCATCAAAATAAATCGATTTGAAATTCGAACCGAAAAAATCTAAAAAAGTTCTGATTAGTTAAATTTTTTAAAATATAATAATTAACGAAAATTGAAGATAAAACGGGCCTGCCTAAGATCGTCCATTTGTCGAGAGTTTCAATTCATTTAATACTAATGGTACCCACGACTTAGTTTCCGACGTTTGTTTAGTTTTTAAAAATACCCTTAATTCTGTACTCGATATAGAATTTTAATTCTAGCAAATTGCATCCCTGTAGTTCAAACGGATAAGCCTTTTTCACTTTCGTCAATACTTATTTTACAAAAGTTAGTTTGTCTGTCCTTCTGTCACATCCAAGCTAGTGGCTAGTGGCAGCAACACATCTAAAATAGATATATTTTTAAATCTACAGGTAACAAACGACTACAAATACATCTGTGCAAACTGCGTTGAGAAACTTGAAAAGGCACTTACGTTCAAAAATCAAATTGCGAAGAGTATGGCAATGCTTCAAATAATAAAAGGTTTGTTATAAAATATTCTTTTAGGGCTTAAGGTAAGTCGAAATTGTTTTATGTTAGATTGGTTTAAATATTGCAGCAGTATAAATTGTAAATCGAATATATTTGAAGTCAAAAATAATGTCACTTATTTCGATTCCTTATATTACGGAAAAGATATGTAGGATACACAATAGGCACTAACTATTTGAAAGTTAGTGCCGATTGTGCCATATTGCAAATACGGAATGGCTATTCGTCTGAATACCTAAAAGGAGGCTTGTATTTAAGAAGATATCAACAGGTGCTGTTGTAATTTTATTATTCGTAGTTATTATTTTCATAAGTCTCATTTTGGAAGTACCTAATTGTTCATAGTTGACATTGCCTAAGAATTTAAAAGTAAACGTTATAATTATAAACTATATGTACTATTAATATATCTACATTTATAATTGTTCTTTTTTAATAAATTTAATAAAAAGTACAACAATGAAAAAAGAATTAGCATGAAAATCTGAATATTTTATTCTCTCATTACAAATATAGTGCATGTCAAAGCACCAATAATATAACATTGAAAAACCTTTGGTGAGAAAATAATTCACACAAGGCACTTTCTCACGCCTTAGTGAGGTAGTAGTCAAACTCTATTATCCTTATTACACTGAAATAATCGAGTCATTCACTCCTAATCTTTTTGGTAGAACTTTTCTTTGAACTGATTATGACCCTTTTATCGGTTTCCAGCGCGAACGAAGTATGTTACGTACCACTTGATTTAATTAAATGGACATTTAGCATTTAGAATTAAACCAAGTGAAATTACGGAAAGGGCCGTTCGCATACCACAACACCCAAAGAGATATTATACATGAGTAGGGAACTCATGATAGGCAGATATCTGAGTGCGAGTTTCCAACAAATATTATTAGAGGGAAGATACGAGACCTATATTTATCTTTTTCTAGTAACACAGAAAAAACGAGAGACTGAAACCCCATTTGCTCTCGCTTTTTTTTTGTTGAACACATTTTAGGCTGGCTTCCCTACTCTAGTATAATAATCTACTACGACTGCACCACAACAATCTAAAGGTTTATTGTATAGGACCATGAAAGTTAATTTCTGCTGAGAGGCTTCTTTCCAAGTTTATAACCATACTATGGAAAAGCAATAAAACTATGGAAAATCATGCTGTTTGACGTTTAATTGTTTCGATGGCACAAGAAGACAATATTATATATTTACCTTTACACGTTTTGAAGTCGATGATTAAGATGCAATTTAGCTTATAGTATTTTTCTATATTTATATATCTTATCTATTCACTTTGTGCCAGACGAAGAATATTTAGATGAGACAATATTAGAAGAAGCGGAAAATACAGACCTATATGATAAATCAAGCCATAGGAAGGTTGTAGTTGCTAGGAAGACCTCTGACATCTATAAGTATGAAGATGATGATGGTGAGTCAGCCTTTTTAATTTTATTATATTTAGAGGTGTACTACGATCTATTGAAAGTTTGGATGTGAAATGTAGTTCCATTTAAATCTGGTAGAAAGAGACTGTCACTTTTAAATGACACTAGTTGAGGGTAGAAGGAGGCTGCGGGCGATATGATCAATCCCTTGATACCAACTTCTATACTGAGATCGCCACTATCTCAATAAATATGTGGAAATCGACTCAAAACCGAGTTGTTATTTCTTTCTCTCTCTCTTCTTTCTCTTTCTCTAACACTAAATAAATGTTCGCAATAGCCACTATTGACGAGGTCGAAAAACGTTACCCCGTCACCATGTGGTGATTAGCATCAAGCGCCAAGTTTAAGCGTATAGCTCGTACATATTCATTAGTAATACGTTATTTGTAAAGATTTCCTACCCTCTTTGGAGACCAAAAATATATGTATATTGAACTTCCTAATTTCTAGATGACCTAGATGATAAGCATGAAATAGAAGCCCTAGATGAGACTACGTGCATCTACTGTAATCTACAACTCCCAACTGTGGAAGAAGTTCATCATCATGTGCGCCTTGTTCACGGATTAGAACCTCGAACAGGTCGTAGAGTGCGGGAATGTAATCTGTGTGGTGCTTCGCTAAGGAATCTGGCTGATCATCTTAATAGGTAAACATAGTATAAATTAGCATAAAGCAGTTTACACAAAAAACTCCCACAAAATAAACTTCAGAGAAACCTGAACATGAAAATATTAAAAAAGATGTAACTAAACATATAGATATTTTATTTACCTATGAAAGTTAGTGAATCCATAAATATAACAAAGAAAAAATGATATGGGAAAAAAAATAGCTTCACTTAATACAGTGCTTTTTTTTCAAAAAAGTGGTATTTTAGTCATATAGTACACAGTAGAAGAATAGTATTATTTTAACGATTTTAATAATTATATATGTTATAGAAATATTTTTCTTATATAAATTAGATCTAATAAGGTACTTAAAGTTTGGAACTTTAAAGCAATAAGGCTATAGAACTTTTAAAGATTAAAAATTGTAGGTGCCACAATGCAAACTCTGAGAAAGACTGTAGAGAATACGCTTGTCATTTCTGCGATAACGTTTACAATAGTAAGAAGGCTTGCTTCACACATTTGAGGATGAAGCACGGATGTAAGTTGATTAATATCTTTGTAGCCTATGCCATTTTATAAGTGTAACAACGGAATAATTTGCGTAAGCAAAATAGATATCACTCACTCGCCATCACATGATCTGTATGCCTACCATGAACTTTAAGAAAACGAATCAATTCAAAGTCAGTACTTAAATTCAACCGCTCTATTTTCGTACCATGAAGTGTGGATTGCATTGGGGTCGTAATGTTTGAAAGGGATAATGTTATATGACCTATAGATAACTCTGTCTCTTTTAATCAAATGTTTTAGTACGCATTCCGAACGCTCATTCGGCAACGACTCAAAGTGTGCGTCTTTAAGACGTAGTGGTATGAAAAAGCAAAACGATTTAGTTTACGTCTTCAATTCATTTGCAATAAGAGTTCATGGTAGGCCCGAAAAAAAGTTGCCCGAATCTTAGCAAGCGGTTGATGAACTCAAAAGCCGCATTTCATATAAATTTTCCACTTATCATATCTGTTTATTTATATATTTACTACCGTTTTTAAGTATTGTTATCACAATAATTATGAGAAAAAGAGTGGTAGTAGGCGTAAAATAGATCCATGGCACTATCCCATTGCTACTGTATTTTGGTTAAACAGCCTGATATTGGTGACATGCGTATCTTTTTCGAGGACAAATAATTTATTTACATTGTTTCTTGTGAGTAATGTATTAAAAATAATATTATGATAGTGAAACTCTGCAACGACCACACCCCCAAATATTCATCGAGGGATCGAAAGAAGTGTCACATCTGTGGACGCGATTTCAGCCAGAAACAAATCCTGAATAACCATTTGTTTAAGGCTCACGGTTTCGAGGTAAGGAGGCAATATTTAGCCAAGTTTTTTCACTGTTGAGTTCTCTTTTTAGTATTTTCATTACTACTTCGCTCAAATGAAGCCTTTTCCCAATCTAAATATGGATAAGTATCAAACGATTAACTTCATTTACGTCGCTTTTGTTCTACATTATTTGCTTATTATTATTTTAGATCCCTCAACAAATCTCCCTACCTTTCTATAAAGTTTTCTATTTTAGAATGTTCAGTAACAAAATATAACATTGTAGAATTAGATGCTTTGTTTTCTGTTTCAATAATTGTCTTATCCATCAGGTCGAAAAACGCAAAGCATTCTTCTGTCCACTGTGTTCAGAACGAGTGAGCTATGGCGCTAACTTTAGCGCACATTTGTTGCATCGTCACCACGTCACCGAGCAAGTGCAGCAACTTGAGTTCAGCACAATGGACGGTATATAAAGCAGCTGCAATTTGGTTTCTACGTAAAATAACTATATAATTTATATAAGATAAATGTTCAGCATGACCCAACAGTCATCAGATCAAAGACACCAGCAACACGAACGATAGACGCTTCTTGTTCTTAATTGAATTTTATAACTTTAGTACCTTTCTTAAAAGAAGGCGTTGTATGTTATTTAATCTCATCTATCTTTTTATCTTTATCAGGTAGGTAAAATGTGAATTATATTTAGATTACATTCTTAGATTTCGTCCGCCATGTGGTATCTGGCTGATTAGAATAGACCACCCTCTTTCTTACCGAGGGGCCGTAAAAGGCGACTAAGGTAAGTTGACCCACCGTGTGGTATCCGGTTGAGTAAAATAGACCACCGTCTTTCTTACCGAGAGGTCGTAAAATACGAGTAAGGTAAGTTGACGTCAGGCAGGCGGCCGGTCGTAAAATATGTAGCCAAATCATGTGACAACATGTTTTTAACATTTTGTGCCAACCCCACTTAGAGTGGGATAAGGGCAGGAGGATGATGATGATACATTCTTAGATTTCGTGTTGTACAAAAGTGAAATCCAAGAGGAGACGAAATTCAGATTTCGTAAGACGACGGCCAGTAAACAAACCATTGAGGGCATACGGTCTCACTATATGTGCAGCCAGTCTGGAATATATGTATACCAGGTATAAACATTTTATTTTCTATTATGTACAGTGCTATATTATAATATTGGGTGATGAGTCGCTTCCAGATTTTGGTGTGAAATCTCATCAGGAGATGATTCGGTATCGGGGCGAATCGATTATGGAGATTGGGTAGTAAATGTGTGCGGTAGTTATGTATTGTTGTGTTATTGGTGATTGTTAGTGCAAAAGTTCTCGCGAAGTTTACGTTTTTCACGAACCTTGCATGTATCATGTATGACACAAATAGTACACTCTACATCTCGCACTACATATATTAATATTTTCATTAGGCACCTCTTTTGTATTATGGATCTCCGCAAAGTAGCTTCTAATTCAATAAATTACTTATAATCTCAAGAATTTTCTTTGTTTATTAGTCTAAGAATTTTTCCAGGGTAAAGGCAAACGTCTCGCTCCTGAACGTCAAATATATAAAACTGGTAAAGCGTGTCCTGCTCATATGATAGTCACAGAGACATTGGATAAGGTCCTCGTCACGTTCTACATGACACATGTTGGCCATGGAAGTGAGTATAATGATTTATTAAACGATTGATTAAAAGATTTCAATAACGCCAAATTTTTATCTGCACATAAACCTTTACCTTTATTTTCAATGACATTAAATTGCTTGCTTGTTGCGAAGGGACATATACTACTTTTCTATACGCCCTGTGATCCAGAAAAGGACATGTGATATGTATTGTGAATAACGAAAAAAAAACAGAATATATATAAAAGTAATAATAAATTTTTTTTGCTATAAACCACAATACAGTAAATAGTAAATATATCAAATCAAAATATTCTTTATTTAAGTAAACTTGTAAACAAGTGCTTTTGAATCGTCAACTTTACTGCTGGTTCGGAAAGCTGTTCCTGCCGAGAAGAGCCAGCAAGAAACTCGGCGGTTGCTCTTTTTTAAATATAAATCTTAGAACTAGTTACATTTATTTATTACTGTCTTGTACAGGGTAGAAGTGCACCTATATCCACACATCCTTATCATCAAAGTAATCTTCAACAGTATAGTAGGCTTTCTGTATCAGCCTCTTTTTAACAGTGTTTTTAAACTGTTGTAATGGCATGACCAAAATTGATTTCGGAATTTTATTGTAGAATCTTATACCCAAACCCACAAACGATTTACATACTTTTGCTAGGCGCAAAGCAGGAGTCGCGAGCTTATGTCGGTTCCTACTTTGTCTATTATATACATCACCTATCGTTTTATAATTCTTTATATTTTTATGTACAAAAATTACGTTATTCAAAATATACTGTGAAGCAAATGTTAGAATACCTGTTTCCTTAAACTATATATAGTGTTAAATGTATAGTGGACTATCCGTATTTCCATACCCGATACGTGCAGGATTAATAAAATCACAAGCAAAAACCTCCACCACTTCCACTACAATACACAAGCACTACACACGTTCACTATCACAAACTCAACAATCGTTTCGCCCCGCGACCGAAGCAACGAAGCAGGGAAGCAGCGAAGCTTTGAAGTAATATTTTAAAATTAAATTAATTTCAGCTTGTCCATATTACGAGCCGCGAGTTCCAAAACGTCCTAAATTGCCGGCTACATCCACTTCCACGGATCCTAACGATGAGTGTGTGAGCGAGAGTGCACTAGTGTGCGACACGTGCGGTGCTACAGTGCCTGTGGAGCGTTTACCAGCACACGTCGCTGCCCATGGTCGACAACTGTTCACGTGCGAGTGTTGCTCACAGGTAATCCTGCCCGGTCTAAGAAGAAGAAGTTGTGTTTTGTATAAATTCAAGCGGCGCGCGCGCCTAGCCAACGGAGCTTCGGTAAACTCGCGTCGAGGCTGCCTTGACTCAATTCGAGTGCGGGGTCACGTACGCTCGCGGCTCGCGTTTATTACGTAGTATTTTTAGTAGCCTTGGGCGTAATCGTTCGCAGCTGGGAATGATTCTTTTGATTCTTCGCGCCTAAACGAACTAGGTGATTCCTTTCGTTCGTTCGTTCGCGATTCATGTGTCGTTACAAATTAGCCTTGGGCGTAATCGTTCGCAGGTGAGAATGATTCCTTTGATTCTTCGCGCCTAAACAAACTAGGTGATTCCTTTCGTTCGTTCGTTCGCGATTCGTGTGTCGTTACAAATTCTCGACTCTTCACCGCAGGAGCCGTTTTATAATTAGCGAACGATCTGCCTAATATTGAAATCGCTTGTTTTATACTGCTCTTGCTATGACAAGATTCTTGAAGGCTGTAAATTTAATTAAAATTATAGCACTAAAAATAGCATAAAGCTATGAATTTTCATAAAATATGTTTTTAGGTAGTGATTAAAAGGACCCTTTTATATTTTTTATTTAATTTGGAAAATAATCAAGTAACCTTATCTTTATATATTTATTTATATATTTAACATAATATCAATTCTATATACATATCATACGTAAAATAAAATAATCTAAATTGTTTTTAGAAGAATATATAAGATACGAATTTAAGGACCTTTATATTTTAATTATATTGTAGCAGTTTTTCAGAGCCAAGAAAAAAAGGTTTTCTAATAATAAAACCTAGCTAGATCGATTAACAAATAATCGAATTTCTTCTTTCAAAATAAATCGATTTGTAAATCTATTAACTCGAAAGGAAATAATCTATTATTTAATAGTCTTTTTTTTACTACTTAAAAATTTACTTTTTTTAGAATAATTAGAGTAAAGAATAATTAAAGTGGACAACTACGAAATTCGATTAATATGTGTTTTTTGGCAACTTTAGTTTCATTAAAAAACAAGAAAAAGGGGGTAAGAAAAAGATAAAATGAGCGTAATTAGCAAAATCCATTTAAAAAAACGATTCTTAATATTTAATAATTTCTTGTTAAAGATCGATATTTTGATTAAATAATCGATTATTTTTTGACATCCCTAACAGTAAGTAGTCACGGCATACAATTCGATGAGCGAGCGGCAGATACGAGTTCCTTGCGATTGTGAGCGAGACAACATGAGTTCGGTTGACGCCACCTTTCTTGATTCTGTACCAAATCACGGCTCATGAATCACGAACTAACGAACGATGAAGCGGGAAATATGGGACTCGATTCCCGTCGTTCGTCTGTGGGAGTGATTCTTTCGAACTGATTCGTTCGCGAACTACACAAGTCTAATTTTTAGTAACGTTTTGCATTACGATAAGACAGGACGTGCGCGCGCATGTACGATATGCGCCCTGTATACGATCTTATTGTAAACGCACACGCGTAATTATGCGTTTGGGGTGTGGTTGTAGATAGTATTTTAGATAGTACTACGACTGTATTGACTTTTGATATTGATATAAGTATTTAGTGATGCGGTCAATTAGTGAAGCGTTTCGATTACTATAAAGATAAGACGCGACCGCGACGCGGTTTAAGTACGCGTTGGGATTAATGTTCGCCGATATGAGACGATTCAATAACGTGTGACCTTACGAAGGTAGTGTGTACACCGGGTGTTATTTGTGTTATTTAACCGCGTTAGTGAAGTGTATACGCCGGGAGAAATAGACAGTACGTGTCCGTGGAAGACTGCTAAGGCGAGCCAACGAGTTCGGGAATCGGCCAAGTACATACAAGCGCACACACACACGTACACATATACACGCAGTTATTCATGAGGCCGAACCGCATACAGCTGACGACCGCATAAGGTAGGTTGAGACGCCGAAATGGCGGGCCCAGGTTTCGGAGGGTGTTTCATCCGCCTGCACGTTTGTGCGGAACAAGTTGTAAAAGGCACTAACGCTAAAATTTACCATGATATGATTAGATACTAATCAAATCTAGATTGTACCATGAAGTGTATTGTAATCATTGGTAGTAACAAGCTTTTATTAAAGTTTAAATATTGTTACGACGTGTTTTAAATACAACCTCCTTCATATAGTTGGCCAGTAATAAAAAAAAACATTGTCGCTGTCATTATGTGTTTAGTTGTTGAAAAAGAAAAATGAGTTGACTTTTGGAAAATTTGTTTCTTATTTATTGAATAAGTGTAATGGAAAAATATTGTAGTCGTTATATTCAGAAGTGCGATGGAAACCTTTAACCCACAAATAAAATGTAAAAAACGTAATATTAAGAGGATGAAGAAAAAACAAGTGACGAATGGCTGACTCTAACAGCAGAAAAAATGGAGAGCAGAAATTTAGCATGCATGTAGCAAGCAAGCCATGGCGATGAGCGTTAGCATTAGCAAGCCTGTTTACGTATGCATCTGCTGAGTTGGTTGCCATTAATTGTGCTGTGTTATGCCATGACAGCGAGAGCTTAAGGGTTAAAAGAGCAAGTATTGAGTTTCTTGCCGATTCTTCTCAGTACAATCAGCATTCCGAATCGGTGGTAGAATCATTCCCAGAAGTCAGCTTATTAGATTTGCGGGGTCGCAAATGTTGTCAGGATGGTCGACTGTTACGACGTGTTTTAAATACAACCTCCTTCATATAGTTGGCCAGTAATAAAAAAAAAAACATTGTCGCTGTCATTATGTGTTTAGTTGTTGAAAAAGAAAAATGAGTTGACTTTTGGAAAATTTGTTTCTTATTTATTGAATAAGTGTAATGGAAAAATATTGTAGTCGTTATAATATATTAAATATATTAAGTTTAAAAACCAGCGCCCTCTTATTTTATTTAAGTTTTTTTATTAGCTATAATGAGTTTTTAAATTAATTTCAAATTCCGAATACGATTTAAAAACTTGACAACAAGCGTCTTATATTGAAATTCAAACAAGGGCTTTAGATATTACTCTGCATTGTTTGATATAAAGCCTATTGATGATCAACTCCAAATCGCCACAAATATAAAAAACTTCATAATTTTATTTTATTTTTTTATGAAAGAAAATCTAATATCTCTTATATCTAAGAATATCTAGTGTAAGTTTAATTATATTTTAAAAAATTATTATTATTATTATTTGTTACAGATATACCAAAGTCTCGAAGAATGGACGCATCACATGCGTGTTGAGCATGAAAATGTAAATATGTTTTCTGCAACACCAGCGCCATACAACTAAACTTACCGTTTACTAATAATATAAGATATTTTAACGTGTTAAATATTTTAAAACGCTCATCATTTGTAATAAAAAAACATTTGTGTAATGTTCCCAAGATATTTTAATACAAATTCCTGTTTTTGAATTTATGCATTTTGGTATTTGTTCATATAAGTACCATGTGAATTATGTATTGATTTAAATATAATAAATACTGTATCCTGTTAATGTGATTAGATTAGATTAAATTTTAATATGTAGTTTAATATTTAGGAATAAACGACTCTATGTTTAACTTCGAGAAGTGTATTTTTGTTTAAGGCTGATTCTGTTTTTATGTTAAAAATAAATATTTCTTTAAATTTAATTTTATTTTTCTCTTATCCATCGTTAAATAATTGATTGCATTAATAAATAGGCTTTATATCATGAAGGATTTTAAGTCTGTGCCGCTAGCTGGTGGATTTCACCGTCGAGATCTTATTTTTCTGTGAACATCATATTCAATTTAATGACGTTGCAGAAATTCTAAACCGATAATATTTATGATATGTAAAAAAAAATATTTATCATTTGCCTACTATAGAAAAAATATTATTCATTCAACTTTGGAATAATTGAATAGAAAAATTACTAATTTTTTGAATAATCGATTTTATTATTTCGATGGGCACCCCTAAGTTATAATGAAATTGTCAATTCATTATGAAGTCTTAAGTTGTCAAACACTATAGGTTTGACAGTTCGTGATTTCTAACTGGCGTAAGTTAATGTTAAATCATTATACGCTTAAATGTATATTGGATGTTAAAGAAATGTAAAATAACAACCGATTGAAATGGAAGGCAACACAGGTGAAGTGCCAACTATTGCACAAAAGCTCTTAAACATTAAATTTAGCGGAAAGAAAATTCTTGTTTATACTTTGATCACTGGTCTAGGTAAGAATTTGTTTATTGAATATTTTTTTCAACAAGAAAGGTTTGTAGTTGGAAGCGAGAAAATCCTAAGTTGCACTATCCAATTAATAATACTTATGTTATGGGTCACAGGTGTTTGATGTATAATTTTATGTAAATACATTAATACACCCAGACTAGAAGAACCAATAAACCTTATTTAGAAGATGTTGACTGTAGTATATGTTGACATGTATGTATCTTACGTTGTATATTTATTTATATACAAGACACTTACATGAATATTCTCACACTAACTCACACTAACACTAATGAACAAAGGAAACATTACACTGTCTCAGAGACACAAACTTGAGTACACGAGAGTGGATGTGTAGTGACATATTGTTACTTATAGTGTGTGTTTGAGCTTGTGCTATATTCATACAACATTACTCTATATTAATACAACACACACACACAACCCCTAGAATTGAAGGCAGGACCACTTGCATCTGCGCCAATAAGCTAGTCTATTTTTTTTGTATATTTAGTTAGTTTTTAGTTTGATTAAAATTGTTGTTGGATCAACTCTGTTTATAAGATATTTTTCACATTTAAAGTAATTTAAGACTATTATAACTAGATTCTATATACTGTAATAAATGGTACTTTAAAATGACTGTTTATTAACTTGATACTAATCAAAGGCTTATTGAAAGTTGAATGTTTGGTTTTATATATACATTTTCAATTCTAGTAAAGGAGAAATATGAAATGAGTACATAGATTATTTGTCTGTGATTATGCTTCAATATCAGTAGTAGTAAATTGTAGATTGAAGCAAATTTAATGGGGATTAATGTATTTTATAATCAGAAATAAAATAATAACAAATATATTTTTTTTTTTATTATAAACACATTTTTACATTAAATCAAAACCTTTGATTCCACTGCAATTAGGTAAGTGTATCTTGAATTGACACTCGATAGCGCCGCACAACTCAGTACAGCGCCATCTAGTTTCAAGAGGCACAACTACTAAAATGTAAATATTAATTCATAAAATTAATTTAGCTTTTTAGTTTTACACAGTAAGGTTCCCAAAATACTGGCAGCTTTACTTCATTGGCCGGTTGGGGATTACAGTAAAATAACATAATCACATTATTTTATTTTAATAAAGGTTTCTTTACACTACTGATGACATTATTATTTATATTAAAATATGCTTGTTGTCTTTGTAAAATCCAGCAATGCTTCTGTGTTTATCCATTCTACCTGAAATGCTGTTTATTTTGACAATATTATGTCACTGTGAACAGTATTATAGATGATCCAAATACAAAAGCTTTGAAAAAAATTATGAATATTTTTTCTTATTATCAGATATTTTTTTATGAACAGTATCAGTAATGTATTTTATCCTTTCAGCTATCACCCTTGCATATGTTCATTACAGATATGTATCAAATCTCTTTGATAATGATAAAAATTTCTCATATCTTTCCAATTTGGAACGTGAGATGACATTTAGAACAGAAATGGGTTTTTACTATTCATATTATAAAACTATAGTTGAAGAAAAGTATTTTATAAATGGAATATCAAAGCTAATGTATGATAGATTGGTGGAGTATCCAAAAGATATAAATGCATTAAATAGATTTAACATATACCCAGAGGTAAGGTAAAACTTCTTTAACAAACTCAAATTTATGTACTTAGTTTATATAGTTAGAATGAGGCTTTTCTTTGCAGTCCGAGATCCATAATACAAAAGTAATAATAAAAATTATTTTGCTGTGATCTGCGATACAGTAAATAGAAAAATATATATAGTGCTAAATGTATAGTGGAATATCCGTTTTTTAATTCCCGATACATGCAGGATTCGTAAAAACACATGCACAAACCTCCACCACTGCCACCATAACACAAATGTACTACACACGTTCACTATGACAAACTCAACAATCGACAATAGACTCTATGTCGTCTTTGTCGTGAAGTCTATCTCCTGATGATGCTTCGGTTGCGGGGCGAAACGATTGTTGAGTTTGTGATAGTGAATGTGTGTAGTGCTTGTGTATTGTGATGGCAGTGGTGGAGGTTTGTGCATGTGTTTTTACGAATCATGCATGTATCGGGAATTAAAAAAACGGATAGTCCACTATACATTTAGCACTATATATATATTTTCTATTTACTGTATCACAGATTATAGCATAATAATTTTTATTATTACTTTTGTACTTAGTTTATGCTTAAAGCCATAAATTAAAGAATGAAATTGTATATCTGAATCTAGTATGTTTAATCTAGTAATGATTGCCATAAGACAGATTGACCCAACCTTATGACTCATATAAAAACTCATGTGCCTCATGTGTGTGCCTCTTTAAAAGTGAGAGGAGACATACACTGCCAGTAGCTACTTTGTGACTGACATACATTAATTAGTTCATTGTAGCAGAATTCACTCACCAATTCGACATCACTGATTCATATCCTATGACTTAGTGATGTCGAATTGAGGTCTTTAGCATCATACATTTTTTACAACTAACACTTTTGTTAATCAGTATTAATATGTGTATACATTTTATGTATGAAGATTTAAAAGAATTAAATAGTTAAAAGCTCTTTAAGCTAAGCTGTCAGTTTGAAATTACAATTAAAAAAATAGTTTTTTTAATACAACGATTAGGGAAAGAAAACTTAGTTTTTTTTGTGATCAATAAGTTAATTATGAACTTTTTAGGTAATTATCGGCTCACTGTACAGATATTTTGAACCATTGTTGAACACCAAAGATTATAAGCAGTGCCACATGGTTGAAAGGGGGGAAGGACATAGCCCTGTTGAGAGCTGCATTGGCTTGGGACAACCTATGTTTTTCTATCTCGAAGCCATTTGGTGGCTGGCCGGTGTAACTGTTGCAGTTCTCTTCTTGCATGCAACTGCTCTCAGGTGAGTTAAGGTTCAAAAAATTACAAATAAGTAATTTTTCTCTTGACGTCCAAAATACCGCAATGTCTAAAGACCAAAAGCTCCGAATAGTACGTGTTACCAGTGATGACTTACGGATCTGAAACGTGCTCGCTGACTATGGCCTCATGAGAAAGCTCAGAGTCAATCAGCGGGTGATGGAGTGAGCTATGCTTGGAGTTTCTCTACGCGATCAAATTAGGAATAAGGTGATCCGTAGTCTACTACTAACTAAAGTTACCGACATAGCGTGTCGCGAAATGAAGTGGAGATGGGCGGGGCGCATAGTCCGCAGAATCGATGGGCGTTCGGGTCTTAAGATTTTGGAATGGACAACGCAGTGTCGGTAGACGAGACACGACTCACAAGCGTTAAGAAATATGAGAAATTCCCTGAGTAACTTTTTTTTTGTGTTTTTGGTGATGCTCCTATTCTTCCATATTTTTCTTAATTTTAGAATCAGGTAGAATGTCTAAATTGAAGGGCCCTCTACTATCGTGCATTTTACCGCGCAGGTGGTATGCCTTCAAAACCTTACGACGCCCATCAGTTTAACATAATATGTACTCCATTCCATAGCCACTTAAACTTCCTGACATCATGAGCTATATCGGTAATTTACCTCTTCTACATCTTCTCCTTTCTACATTTTGTTTAATCACGCAAAGATTCTCAAAGCATAGTTTACACCAAAACATTCTCAAGCGTTATCTTTTGTGTCCTTTGATTTAACAACAAAACAGGAACCTTTTGCAATTTCAGTACGAGGTTTTCTCTTTTTTTTAATATCAGAAATAACAAGAATCACTTAATTATTTTAGAGACTTGCCAGCTATGTTACGGGCGTGATCGGTTTTAATCTTATATTTATAGTCAAAGCATCCTGGGAGGGCTTATGGCTGTGCTACAATATTTCGCGAACCACGTAGAGTGTACACGAGTACAATGGTCGCCGAACGAGCGAGAAAATTTGGCAGCTCCTTTACTCCTTCTACAGAGTTGGTTGCTTGTCTTGCAACTTAGGAACAAGGGCACCGTTTTGCAGCTGCAGGTAACATAAACTTTTCTATCGGTAAATAGAAATTAGTACTAACTGTTGAGGGGTTTTTTGGCGTTCTATTTGCGTTTTTTGGGTTACAACAAAAAAAACATTAACTTGTTTTTGTTGCAGATATCGATTTATCTACTAAATTGCCTCTGCCTGCTATTCTGGCAGTTCACCCAGTTTATATTCCTAACTCAGATCGCTATATTCTTCGTAATGGAGCAGCTAAGAATAATCGATCTGAAATCTCTTACGATGTTTCTACATTGCCATTTCTGTGGACTCCACACAGTCGTCTTGTTGATTCAAGGCAATGATATGTTAAAATCGTCTTTATTTACCTGCTACTTCTTCATAGTCTCCTTGTACTGTTTGTTCTTTAGCTCATTGCGCATTAAGATCCAAAATCGTTTGGACTTTTTTCTTGAGAGTTGGCTTGTTCTGCTACGAGTTCTCATATCGATTTTTGGCGCATTCTATTTGAAGAAAATTCTGAGCGATTCTTTAGATATCCAAGAGGACTCCCACATATGGGGCATATTGTATTCAAAATTTACTGATTACGAAACTTTTCACACTCTAATATACACATGTTCTGAGGTATTCGATTTTCTTCCTTTAAGTTCTATTATAAATATGACAAAAAGTCTCCTCATTCCTATGGCTCTTCTGGTTTGTGTTAAATCTGTGAATTATTGGTTGTTTGGATCTTTTACGCGCTGTATGAAAGAGATAGACGATTACGAAAAAAGTATAGTCAGAGATTTCGAAAATGTAAAAAAAACAGAAGGTGAAGCCGAAGACGATGACAGTGGAATTGAGAATAATGCAGAGTCAGTTAAACGTTCCAATCACATGGACCTGATGGTCTGGAGAGCGAAATGCAAGGATGGACTTAATAAAGATGCTATCATAATGTATTTTAAGAATTTAGACATAGATCCAGCCGTGTTTTACAGTTTATCGCAAATGGTAGTCTATGCTGTGATGGCTGGGCTGGTTATGAGGTTGAAGATGCTTTTCTCGACACAGATGTGTCTCGTTTCATCGCTAGTGGCGAACAAGAGTTGTTACGTGTAAGTAAATAAAAAGTAAAGTAAAACGGTCATCTATTTATCTAATGAGAGATTCTCGGAGAGAAAAATAGTCCTTTTACTCAACGCTACTCTTAAATGTACGTGTAGAACGTTCCAGAAATTCTAGACTTACGTATCATTACTATGATCATTAATTTTCAAGTTTTAATAACCAATATACTGTGCTTCACTAGCTTTCCATCACAATGTAACGCTCTCAACTTCCCAAGTCATTACAAAGGGCCTTTTGCATTGGCGGTCATACAGTACCTTTTCATATCTTCTTATTTCATAAATATATTTGAATTACTGATAAAAAAACTAATTTCTATCCTTCGCACTTTAGATGTTGAATATGTAGTCAATTTTTGTGCATAAAAAATAAAGAATTATGAAACGATAGGTGATGTATATAATAGACAAAGTAGGAACCGACGGAAGCTTGCGGCTCCTACATTGCGCCTAGCAAAAGTACGTAAATTGTTTGTGGGTTTGGGTATAAGATTCTATAATAAAATTCCCCAATCAATTTTAGCCATGTCATTACAGCAGTTTAAAAACACTGTTAAAAAGAGGCTGATACAGAAAGCCTACTATAGGATTACTTAGATGATAAGAATGTGTGGATATAGCTGCTCTTCTACCCTGCACAAGACAATAATGACTACATGTAACTAGTTATAAGAATTGTATTTTAAAAAGAGCAACTGCCGAGTTTCTTGCTGGCTCTTCTCGGTAGGAACAGCTTTCCGAACCAGCGGTAGAGTTGACGTTTCAAAAACACTTGTTTACAAGTTTACTTGAATAAAGAATATTTTAAATTTGAATTTGAATGAACTATTCAAATTTTGTACTTTTTATTATATTAAATTTTTTGCGACTTAAATCTCGTGGCATGGTGAATTTAACATATACGTTGTCTATTACAGGCTTCCCAAATCAAAAGCAAAGTACGTCCCGATATTTTGGGCATTCGCGATTATACCGGTTTTGAGGCAACTTTCGATTAATGTTAATAGGGAAATGTCGCATGTTGGTGAGTGTTTGTAACCTCTTAAACAAGGGCAGCATGATTAAAAGTAATACAAAACATCTTCTTTCTTCTTCGTCAACCGATGGACTTCCTCTGCTGATCATAGGTTTCTTCAAGGGATCGACAGACCATAGGATTTTGTGCCGCTTGGATCTAGCGGCTACCTGAGACCTTTTTGAGGTCGTCTGTTCAGCTCATAACGGGTCTACCGAAGCTGCGTTTTACGGTTGGGGTCGCCATTCCAACACCTTAAGATCCTATCGCCTATCAGTTCTCCGCACTATGTGCCCCGCCCATTGTCACTTCAGCTTCGAGACACGCTGAGTTGAGCGGTGACTTTGATTCTTGTACGGATCTCCTCATTTCTGATTTGATCACGTAGAGAATCTCTAGGCGTAGCTCGCTCCGTCGCTCGCTGAATGACTCTGAGCATTCTTATGATGCCCACAGTCGGCACGGCATCTTTTTATTTCGAGCTATTAAAAAAAAACTAGTGTTTTCTTGCTCTTCCAAGTTATGGGTCTCTTAAACACGCACGAGTTTGTAGGCGCAACATTACCCCTTATTGTAATTAGGCCACTTTAATACTAAGCGTGCGATATTATCTATATTATAGTTCATCAAATTTTAATTCCAGGTGAATTTAGCGACTATCCTCAAGAGGAGTTGTTGCAGTGGATTTCCAAAGAGGCTGAGGACGGTGCGTTTGCGGGTTCGATGCCCATTTCGGCGACCATCATGCTGACCACTCGCCGCCCGATAATAACACATCCTCACTACGAGAACCTGGAAGCTAGGTAAATGAATTTTAGGACATTAATATCCCTCTTGTCTGTAAACAGCTCTCAAAACTTTTATACTTTTGTTATTTGTAAATAAATATTTTAAATAGGTAAGAGGAGTATAAAAATTCTAAAGGTCACATGAGTAATAAGGTCCTAAACGTTATTTACTGAAATAACTTCATAAATAACCTTTATACACATGTGGTTTTTAAAAAATCTTCCAGGCCTTTCATACTCCTGTTACCTGTAACTTTAAGAACTTTATTACCTTCCTACCTGTTACCAGTACATGAATGGACTAATTTTGATCCAGATTTTTTGGTTGAAGCTGACATAATCGAGATGTATGTGGAGATTAAATTATTTCAAGTCCAGGATATTTAGCTCTGAAATATGTTTGAAACTTAGCATTCAATATGCTATTATATAAGTGAGTTATGCAGGAATGTAAGGCAATTGATGAGACTGATATAAGAATAATAAAAGATACTTCAGAAAAATTATCATAAAAGATTTTTATTAAAGATTAATAAGCAGTTTTAAGAAACATTGTATCATTTCAGACAGCGTGCTCACACCGTTTACAAGGTGTATGGCAAATTTTCTGCGCAGCATCTCTACCAAGAGCTGACTAGGCTTAAGGCGACCTACCTTATAGTGGAAACCAAATATTGCTACGGAAAGAGCGTGTAAGTAGCCATTGTATTATACTTGTAGACCGGGGACCGCGATTAAAATCCATAGTATAATGCCAAAATCTATTATCCATATATATTTTATCCGTTTCACAAGTGCACCGCTTCACAGAGTACATCATGAAAGGCTTGAAAACTAAGCCGTTATCAAATGTCATATTCTTCGACTTCGCTTAAGCCTTTGATAAGGTCAAGCACGCAGGCTAAATTCATAAGCTGCTTCTATTAAATATAACATAAATTTAATACTCCTGATACGAGACTATCTGAATAGCGCTCTTTTCTCATCGCAAAGACGACAATCTCTCATCTCGTCGCCCCATCAGTGGTAGAGTCCCACAAGGATCAATATTTGCGCCCTTATTATATTTGCTTCAGACGAGTGACATCATACTAGCGCATAGGGACCTATTCGCGTCTTCTAAGTCCCTAGAAGTCTCCAGAAAGCGGTCGATAGTGTCCTTGGTCTGTGTTTCCGCTTATGGACAATGTTATTAATAAAAGGTTTCGACTTGATTTGATATTGATCCCAATAGCAGTGTAGAACCGAACTTTATTGGAAATCGCTTTCGTTCTCGCAAAAATACACACACAGAGATTTTTTTTGGTATACCAATAGAATGGCAACAAAAAGTCAAGTACCTGGGTGTCACTTATATTTGTATATTTTATAGTGTATATTTATTTTATAATAATTTTTCACTAAAAAAAACGAATTTTTTTTCAGAAAAGGCTGTTCTTTCGAGAGCATCTGGGATGTTGAGATGCCGGCGCTAAAATCGAACCCCAGGATATGCCACGTCCTACTCACTGAGCCCGTGGACCACTTCTACCCTGTCTTCCGGAATGAACATTACGCCGTCTTCCGGATACACGACATCAGCGTACGGTAACGGGTTTTTGATTTTTTACGAAGTGTATCTTGAAGTTCCACATTCCGTCTCCCTACAAGTCAAGTCTTTGGCGACCGATCGTAACGACCAAAATTGAAGTGAATAATAAATAAATAAATAAATAAATAAATAAATATATGGGACGCTTACACACACGGTCGTCCGTCTCCAAAGTAAGTAACTTAATACTTGTGTTATGGGTGACGGACAGCTGGTAAATATACTACATATATAATTTTAAATACATACTTTAATACTAATATACACCCAGGCTCGAAGAACCAACAATTTTTTTAGAAAATGTTGCCTCTCGGCGGGAATCGTTTATGTTTGGGTTCTTAAAATTAGTCAGATTACGATACATTACATTAAATAATATCATTATTTATTTGTTTCGGTTGTTATAATTATTGATAGCAATCGGGCTATAATAAAATACTATCAATAGTTATAAATGCCTTAAAACAAATAAATAAGAATAATATTAATGAATGGCAATTTTGTTCCACCGTGTAGTATCCGGCTTAGTAGAATAGACCGACCTGATTTCTTAAGGCGTTGTAAAAGGCGACTAAGGTCAGTTAACGTCAGACTAGTTAATTTAGGACCGGTCGTAAAATAACTAGCCAAATCATGTTACAACATGTTTGTAAAATGTTGTGCCGACCCCACTTAGAGTGGGATAGGGGCCGGGGGATGATGATTTTATAGTATTGTAATATGTACATGCCTACTCTATCTCCGGTCGTTAATTCGTTACTGAAAATCGTAGGGATAGAGTCTAGACTCTATCCTCGAAAGGATCAATTGTTTCCATCAGCTTCTATTAGTAGCCACCATTTTTTTTTAATATACGGGACACTTACACACACGATCGTCCGTCCCCAAAGTAAGTAACTTAATACTTGTGTTATGGGTGACTACCCACCCACTGACCCAGTGACACTTCCTTCAGCTCCGCGGGTCGTGGGTTCGATTGCCGTCAAGGACCAACATTATCTATAAACAAATTGTTGGTTCTTCGAGTCTAAGTGTATGTTTGTATTTAAGTATGTATTTTAAGCTGTGATAGCCTAGGGGGTGAGACCGTACGACTCTGTAGAGACAACATAGGTTCAAACCCCGGGCAGGCACCAATGAGTTTTTCTATTAAAACTTATGTGTCTAATTTATAATTGCAATTTATCACACGCTTTTCGGTGAAGGAAAACATCGTGAGGAAACCTGCATATCTCTAGAGAATTGTAGGGATATGTGTAACCTACCAATCCGCATTGGAGCAGCGTGGTAGGTCTTATCTCCAATCCTTCTCTCCAAAAACGGAGAAAGGAGGCCTTAGTCCAGCAGTGGGCATAGTAACAGGCCGTTACTTTACTATGTATTTAAAATTATATATTTACCAGTTGTCCGTCACCCATAACACAAGTATTAAGTTACTTTGGGGATGGACGACCGTGTGTTTAAGTGTCCCATATATTAATTTATTTATTATTGTTATCTATTGTGTCCAAAACAAAATTTACTGTATATTGTTCATTTAGTGATATATTTTACTTTCAGATACATGCCGCGCAGTTTCGACACTTGACATTTACTTCAGGCACATCCCAGTACGACTTACGTTGAATCGGATATGGCCTAACTATCTATAGTTATTATAAAACAAAGTCCCTAAAAGCTGTTTGTCTGTATGTACTCGATTTTCTCAAAATCTACTGAACCGATTTTCGTACCGTTTTTTCTTAAACGTAGGCAATTCTTCCGGAAGGTTTAAATTAATTGTACATTACGGTTTTATGTTAACTTTGAGGTCGCGCAGTCATAAAAAAACCTCGCCTGCTGAAAGTGCACCTCTCGTGCGACGCGTAACCGATATAGATACACTAAATTAATGTACTAGAGAATTGTAGATCTACAAAAATACTACAAAAAAAATCCGCGACAGCATGTATCTATCTCTTAACAACCAAAAAATTTCAAAAAATATTTTTATTTCTGAATAAAATAAATTTACGCGGGAAAAATTTGAGAGATACCGATTTGGACGCGGGCAAAGCCACGAGCATAGCTAGTTATATATAGTAAATATTATTTTAAAAAAAATATAGTATCATATAGAAACGGTATATTCACGCGGTGCTATAAAAAATACCCTGGGTCTAATTTGAACGTATTTAATATTAACTATTATACCTTCAATCTAGAAGCTGAAGAAGGTCGCAGGTTCAAATCCATACCCTCTATAAAAACGGATACAGCTGAATAATACTATAGAACATAATATAGTATTATATTTATTCCTTATCTTCATTCATTAACTAGCTGTCCAGCCACGCGTTGCTGTGGCACAGTCTAGTTTCGAATTCCCATCGAAACATCTCAACAGTTAAAAAATGGTCCGATCGCCACCACACTTTACAGGACCATCCGCTGGGTCATTCTAAACATTGGAAAATTCATTAAAATCCAGCCGTTTCGGAGACTATAAAGGACATACAGACAAACATTCATTTTTATATATATAGTTGTCATTATGTCATTATTTTTGGGGTATTTGTAAAAAAATTACATTAAAGTATTACTATATGAATATTACCTAAAGTATTCCTTCGGTTATGTTGGTATAAATGTAAATTATATATATACATAGATGTCTAATAGGCTGTTCGTCTGAGAGCTATCTTGGCGTACGCTGCCTAAACCATTAAAGTTACACAAAGATGATGTACCGTAGTATTGTTTTTCTTTAATAGTTCTAAATAAAAGTCCGCGACAGCATATATCTACGTATTTTACGACCGGCAGCCTGCCTGACGTCAACTTACCTTAGTCATGTTTACGACCCCTCGGTAAGAAAGAGAGTGGTCTATCCTACTCAACCGGATATCACACGGTGAGTCAACTTACCTTAGTCATATTTTACGAAACCTCGGTAAGAAATGAGGTTAGTCTATTCTACTCAGCCGGATACCACACGGCTAAAGGTAAATACATATATAGTTTTAAATACATACTTAAATACAAATACACACCCGGGCTCGAAGAACCAACAAATTATTTATAGAAAATGTTGGCCATCGGCGGGAATCGAACCCGCGACCCGCAGAGCTGAACGCAGGGTCACTACCCACTGCGCCAACGGGCATGTATGTAATTAATTTGAAGTTTTAATATAGATATATTTTACGAATTAAGGTCTTTTAACGCGATAACGCTGCTATCAACTATCGATTATAATGCTAAGTATTAACGAGTTGTGATTTCTGTACTTCTATAACTAGTGAATAAATTTATTCTTGTATTTTCACATTTTTCATTCCTCTTTGCCCTTTACCAACCTTTTATTATAGAATAAATTTTCATGAGCACTTAGCAATAATAGATTTATTTTATAAAATTAAATATCAAAAGCATAAACATTTCATTTAATAAAATAGATTCTTCAGATACGGATTGGAGCAAATTAAAGCATTTTAATATGCAATTCTGGTAATCGTAATTATATTAGTTTAACCAATATTAATAATGAACAGTTATTTCGCGCCACAAACCATACATTAATGTATGGTTTGTGGCGCGAAACTTAAAAAAATTAATTAATTGTAGAAAAATTATGGTTGTGGATTCCTGGTGCCTATTATAATATCAACCTTTTATTAGTCACTCCGTTATGCTTTTCCGTTTTCTTGAAAAGGTTTTAAACACCTGTACGTTTGGTTTCTTAAAAATATTTAGATTACATCACATTACATTAAATAATATGTTTATTTATTTGTTTCAGTTTTTATAATTATCGATAACAATCGCGCTATATTTAATGGCGCAAATGCTATCAAAAATTTTAAACGCTTTGAAAAAAATAAGAATAACATTTAAAGGTTATGTAATATGTTGTAATCTGCCTACTTAAAGAACCTTTTTTGTCATGTTTACATTTAGTCAAGTATCTAAACATATGGAGTATAGTTCCATCTATTGTTGTCTAAAATAAATTAACTACATATTGTTCATTTAGTGATTTATTTTATTTTTCGATACATGCCGCGCACTTTCGATACTACATGTTTACATTTAGTTATAGTACCCGGCATTCAATAATGCACATCGATGTTTAGAACGAAACAACCGGGTTCGTCAGTCTGTGCGACAGAGACAATGCTCTATGAAGCAGAATCTAGCTGACTTCTCTCTCTAAGCTTCGATGTGCATTATTTATTGCCGCGTACTATAAGTACTTATGGAGTGTATTAATAAATAAAACTTTAAAGATATTAACAATATATTTGTACAAAAAATCTACGCCGCTTCTCTTATAAACGCCTCATGTTTTATTATCTGTGTGAACGCTACCGGCGTCCCGGTTGTGCACTCGTCGTCGTTGTTGGGGGACACTGAAACCACCCCCCGGAGGTAGTATCGCTCAGCGGCTAGTTGCGTAGCTGGGAACGCAAGTCCACCCCCACTGTCCCCTTGACAAAGCGTATTACCTGATGGGGAAGATATTATGTTTATTATTATTATATTTATATTTTATTTTTAAACTAGCTGTGGCAGCGGCTACGCCCGCGTGAATATCACCTGGTCATTTATTTTCTGTGATTCAAGAGTAATAATAAAAAATATTTTGCTATAATCCGCGATACAGTAAATAGAAAATATATATAGTGCTAAATCTATAGTTGACCGACGCATCATCAGGAGATAGACACCAAGACCAAATCGCAAAGCGATTATAGTGAACGTATTTAGTGCTTGTGTATTGTGGTGGCGGTGGTGGAGGTTTGTGCATGTGTTTTTACGAATCCTGCATGTAAAGGGTATGAAAAAACGGATAGTCCACTATACATTTAGTACTATATATATTTTCTATTTACTGTGTCGCGGATTATAGCAAAATAATTTTCATTATTACTTTTGTATTATGGATCTCCGCAAAGTAACGCCTAATTATATAAATTACTTCTATAATTCAGTCGCTCTACGCCGACGACAGCGCGTATTTCGCGTCGTCCTTCAAGCAAATCGTTGCAATAAACCGCATGCAACGTCTGCAGGACTTTTCGCCGGAATGGCTGGACAAGTGGAGGACGTCGGGAAGACGGTCGCTCTGCTGACCAGTCGCTCCGTGCCGCTACGCTAACTCACTCTGCGAGGCCAGGACGTAGAGTGGAAGACCACAGTAAGGTTCTTGGGGTGTGAACTGGACCGCAGCCTGCGCACGGTCCCCATGGTGAATCACACCGTGGGCCAAGCTGCTGCTGCCAGGTCCAAGCTCCACGCCCTGTTCACATCCCACTTCAACAACCAAGCTGAGGGTCTACGGTGCCTACGTCCGCTCGCGGTTGACGTATGCGGCACCCGCCTGGTACGCGCTTTGCTCGGCGTACCAGAAGCGAAGGCTACAAGTTCAGCAGAATCGATGCCTGCGATTGATCGTTCTAGCCCTGAGGTATGTGCGGAACGACGTCGTGCACCGGGATACCAAGATGCCGACCATGGAGGAGTTCGTTCGTCGCTTAGCGCGCCGACTGTTCGCGCGAGCGGACTACAGCGCGCACGAGCACCTTCACGACATCGCGCCACTTCATTCACGACCTCCGGAGGGATTTCCCCTGCCTCGCGAGCTCCTGCGATCACCGTCACCGCGGCCCGAAGCGGAAGACGACGGCGGCGATGACGACGACGCTACGGGCAAGAGGGCAACACCGGACTTGACATCACCTGACACGACAAACCACCCGGATACGACACCACCAGAATATGACGAAGCGGTCTGGGAGCTACTATTCCCAGACCCCCCCACCGGAAATTACATCCCTCAGGCCACCTAGGTGGCCTGGACCAACCGACCCGAACACAGACCAGGCCCAAGGCCTGCGAGGAACAGCCCGGGCAAAGAGTTTCGATTCGTGGCCCGTACTCCGGCACCCTCACAGGGTACCGAGAAGACCGGATTGAATTTCAAACATAAAAGTAGTTATTTTGAGTTAACCATAAGAAATAGAGACATGCTACCGCGGACTTTTTTGTAGTATTTTTTATAGATCTACTACATTACTTTAGCGTATCACTGCTGGTTTACGCAGCGCACGCGACTAAAGCTCCCAGCAAGCAAGATTTTTAAAAACTCGATCTCGTCAACACAATTTGCATAATACCGATATATACTATTTACCTAAACCATCCAGAGGTATTGCTCTATCTTTTGGTGATAATCGTACAAAAATCCGTTCAGTAGATTTTGAGAAAATCGATTACATACAGACAGACAGCTTTTTGGGACTTTGTTTTATAATAAGTATAGATAGATATTGTCAGCCAATATAAATCACAAATTTTGTATGTAAATAATAGAAATAAGTTCAGTGTTCCTTATATATATAAAGCGGAGATGCGTTGGACGTATCCAATAGCGGAAGCCGTCACCCCGTGACGAGTTTGGCCACAAGTTGAGCGTTTCTCGCCAGTAGTACACAAAAATCCCACAGAGAACAATTTAAAACTGGAAAAAAACGTGGTGGGCGAAAGATGAGGCTTTACGCTTGTTTATAAGCGTGGTGGGAGTCGATTTTTTTATTAATAATTCATGTAATATTTATATCACAAAATTATTATTGCTAATTTAGTTTGACATATTCTTTATTGATAATTAAAAAGTAACAATATGTCCCATATTGTCCCAATAGCCTGTGAAATTATCCTGGATATGTCCCTACAGTATTGAAAAGGTTATACAGTAATCCCCCAATAACGCGGTACTCTTTGACGCGTTTACGTATCCGCGATAACGCGATTTTAGTCCTTCGCATAACGCGTGATTTCCTCCATATAACACGGAGATTTCCCGTGTTCTACGCCTTATAAAATAAAATAAAATCATTTTATTAATTAATTATGCCTTGTTTCGGAATCGTAAGAACGTTGGTTGTCAAACACATATATATTGAATGTGAAGAAATTTTGTTCCCATAAATTTTATTTTAACTAGAATATTGATATCTTAGCCATGTTTTAATAAAGCGCATATTAGTCGTATAAAGCCATATTATGAACGAAATATTCGTTCTTAATATGGCAATATCTTAGTATTATATATAAACTCCTTTTAGCGAGCGTCATACGAGCACAGAATACGAGCGTCCTACAACGCATTTTCCTATAACATGGAACCAATTTACCGTGTTATAGGGTGGATTACTGACTGGCTGGCTTCCATACTCTACTATAGTAATTAAGTCTGGAGATATGCAGGTTTCCTAACGATGTTTTCCTTCGCCGAAAAGCGTGTGATAGATTGCTAATATCAATTAGGGACATAAGTTTAAATAGAAAAAGTTATTGGTGCTCGGGGCTTAAGCCCGTGACCCCCTGGAAAGAGTCACACGGTCTCACCGCTAGGTTATCTAAATAACTACTAAAACAGTATGTTAATTACTGTCCTAATACTAATAATAAGAAAATTATACGTAAAACATTAAAAATTGAAGATTATTTGGATGATAAAAATGCCTGGATTGGAAAATCCTTTAAGCTGCATACAAGAATTCGGTTTAATAATGTACAACTGAAAAGGTTTAAAAGATTGACCGCCGAGTTTCTTGCTGGTTCTTCTCGGTAAGAGCAGCTTCCGAACCAGTGGAAACTTCATTAATAATACTGATCCTTGACGATTTAAAAGTGTTTGAAAGAGCTTATTTGAATAATGATTAATTTGATTTAATATACATAAATGATCTATGACAGACCTGTCTGGCCATGTTGTGTGATACTAAATAAGTACATACCGTTGGCGTAGCCAGCGCATATCTTGTCGCTGGTCAAATACATCCTGAAGTTGACGGGAGATTGTGATCGGCACTCGTCGATTGACACCATGGGCAGGTCCACAACCTTTAGGATCGGCGAGGAGATGCCGCTCGTGGAGGTAAATCCCCAACCTGCTACCTGATCGAACAAATCTTATATATAAAATTCTCATGTCACAATGTTAGTTATCATACTCCTCAGAAACGGCTTGACCGATTTTTATGAAATTTTATATGTATATTCAGTAGGTCTAACTATCTATTTTTCATACCTAAGTGATAAGGGTCCACCCCCTAACATTTTTTTATTATTTATGGACAATTTTTTATTTTTTTTTAAATGTACACTAGAAATTCCCTGGAAATAATTTATACGGCAAAACAACATTTGCTCGGTCAGCTATGTTAATATAATATAGCTATATTAAATTTTAATAATATCTGTATTCATATTTGTGATCTGAAACGGCTGGCTCGATTTTAATGAGATGTTCAGACATTTTTTAAATACATCCAGCGGATAACATATAGTGGTGGCAATCGAAACATTTTTTCACACTGTCAATGAGTGTTTTTACTTCTGATATCTCTAATTTAAGCCCGGTGTAATTAGGTATGGTATACAACTATAAAAGTACTTAAATGACAAATATAAAGAGACAAATTCGCTAAGCTTTGCTTTTTTGTCGTGGAATCTATCTCCTAATGATGCTTTGGTTACGAGGCGACACGATTGTTGAGATTGTGGTAGTGTATTGCTATTGTAGTGTATGTAGTATATTGTTCCCGAGTTTCTTGCTGGTTTTTCTTCTCGGCAGGAGCTCCCGAATCATTGGTAACTTCTTTAAAAACATTTGACGATACAAAAACATTGAAAACATTTGATGATGACAAAAACATTGAATATTGAAATATTGAATAAAGAATAATTTGAATTCAAATTCGATGTACCTTTCTCACTTTTAACAAATGCGTCAATCTCATTACCTTTCCCAAAGTGCCTGGTGTTAGTTGCAAGCTATCGAAGATCCCGTCAAAGTCGATGCAGACCGGCCGAATGTAAGGATGGTAGACGAAAGGTGTCACCACTATGACGATAGCGATGTCGTCTTGGTAATTCGCACCGGAGCCTTGGAAACGTGACGTCATTTTGATTTCGGCTATCTGGAAAGATCAATTTAACAACAAACTGTCAAGTTTGTATGTGTACGTGCGTTATGTAAGGAATCAACAAGTTGATTCAAAAATATTTTAACAAAAACTTTCACAAAATTTCATACTGTTAATCTTTGAAGAGTTCCCTCGTCTGGAGCTAATCCTGGCTGCAGCAACGATGCTTCGGTTACGGGGCGAAACGAAAATGGTAGTGAATGTTTACAGTGCTTGTGTATTGTGTTATTCATAGTTAATCGTACATCTGTTTTACGAATTCTGCATGTACATATGTTCTGATAGTCCATTCGATTTTTAGTATGTGTTCCGCACAAACGTGCGGGCGGATGAAACAACCTCCGAAACCTGGGCCCGCCGTTTCGGCGTCTCAACCTACCTTATGCGGCCGTTAGCTGTATTCGGTCCGGCCTCATGAATAACTGCGTGTATATGTGTACGTGTGTGTGCGCTTGTATGTACTTGGCCGATTCCCGAACCCGTTGGCTCGCCTGTGCAGTCTTCCACGGACACGTACTGTCTATTTCTCCCGGCGTATACACTTCACTAACGCGGTTAAATAACACAAATAACACGCGGTGTGCACACGTCCCATATCGGCGAACATTAATCCCAACGCGTACTAAAACCGCGTCGCGGTCGCGTCTTATCTTTGTAGTTTTCGAAACGCTTCACTAATTGAACGCGTCACTAAATGTATAAACCAAACGCATAATTACGCGTGTGCGTCTACAATAAGGAATGCCGTATACAGGTGCGCGCGCGCGTCCTGTCTTATCGTAATACAAAACGTTACTAAAAACACTACGTAATAAACGCGAGCGGCGAGCGTAGACCACACAGCACTCGAATTGACCATCAAGTCAGCCTCGACGCGAGTTTGCCGATAAGCTCCGTTGGCCAGGCGCGCGCCGCTTGGCGCGCGTGAATTTATACAAAACAGTATGTATTAAATATATTTTATTTTATCGCATATTATAGCAAAATAATATTTTCATTTCTTTTGTATTATAGTCCTCCGCGAAGTTACGCCTAATTCTATAAATTATTTGAATGATAGAAAGAATGAAAAAGACCAGGCCATAGACCAGGCCCGCAGGTTTGCGCGGATCAGCCCGGGTAGTGAAGTTCGCTGTGAGGCCCGTACCCCGATTTCCCTCAGGGTAACGAGAAGACCCCATGTTTATACGGATGTCATATTTTTATTTAAGGCGCTGAGCAGAGCCAAATAGGCTGACTTTAAACACGTTTTTAACAAAAGCTATAGGGATGACGATTAAAAAAAAAATATATGTTAATATACATCATATCTCAGAGAGAATGTAAGATTTCAAAACATGATTACGATACTTTTTTTCGATAAAAAAAATTGGTAAATAGACCTCTGATTTTTACTTTTATCGTAAATATCTCTAATATTTATCAACAAAAATTGATAAAATTAATAAGACTAATAAATCATTATAATATAAAGAGAATGTAAGATTTAAATTTTGAATTAATTTAGATATTTTATTCAAATTAAATATTTTTTAGAAAATAGCAAAACTGAAACGAGTCATCGTCTCGCTTCTCTTTTACATCTACGAATATAGACAGTGATCGCTGAGGCGCGCTGCTATACGGACGTGTGTCGCTAGCTGCCGCCTTCTGTGACTATTCCTTGTTGATAATATGTCCTTTTTTAGGTGTTTAGTTATAGTTTCAGCATACTTAGTTTTATAAGATTAATTAGACATAAGTTTTTTAAATAAATTGTACAAAAAAAGTCTGGATAAAATAGTGTACACCTACAATCGGTGTTAAAAAATTAAGTTTGTCGCTACGCCGTCGCAGACATTGTGGGCGTGGCTTATATGCCGAAATCTGAATTTACGCCAGCTCTGTTCAGCGCCTTAATGTTTGCTCATCGCGACGACAGATGGCGCTAGTGGTACATTGCGACGCGCTATCGAGTGTAAATTGTAAATATATATCGTCAAACGTTTTTTCCACTAGCGCCAAGTAACCTTAAGTATCAACAAGTATCCATACTTATTATATTATTATTTTATTATATAGTGTTTAAATGTTTAAATAAAGTGATATTAGTACAGTGCAGTGTTTAATTCAGAGGACCTAGGTTTGTGGGAGAGTTTTTCTCCACCCCAGAAGAAGAATGAATCCATTTTATAAAATTAAATGTTTGTGCTTTTAACATAATAAAACCTTTTTTTTCATATTTAATTTTATTAAAATTATTTATGCACAGTATTTTAAGTATTCGAGAATAACAGTTGATGCAGCTATTCTCACCTCAGACTTCTGGGCTTCTTCTTTAGTGTCCACGGGGTCGTTCCAGGGCCTGTACAACTTGCCCACGGCCACGGCGTAGTTGGAAGCCGGCAGCTTTTTCTCGGAGTCACTCCAGAAGCAATGTGCCGCTAAAATAAATAAACAAATAGGGACATGTAAACACACGGTTGTCTATACTCAAAGTAAGTAACTTAATACTCGTATATGTATAGGTGACAGACAAATGATAAATATATACATATACAATTTTTATTCACATACTTAATACAGACTGAAATACAAATGTAGATCCACAAATATATGCATATCTCTTGAGAATTCTGGGTATATGACTTAGCTACCAATCAGCATTGGAGCAGCTTGTGGCAGGCTTTAGGTTTAACCCTTCTCCATTAATAAGAAGAGGGGAGGCCTATCTTCAGTAAAAAAACACAAACTTACCCATGTAATAAATGAAATTCATTTTGGTCTAAAAATGTAACAAATGAAAGAATATTCAACAATAATTCGTATTTATTAGGTTTAAATTTTTTCTAAACGGAAACGAATTGCTCGTGATAACCATACAATTCAATTCAAATTCAACTCAAAATATTCTTTATTTAAGTAAACTTATAAACAAGTGCTCTTGGATCATCAACATCTACTGCTGGTTCCAAAAGAACCTACCGAGAAGAACCAGCAAGAAACTCGGCGATTGCTCTTTTCTATGAATAATTCTTATTACTAGTTACATATAGTTATTAATGTCTTGTACAGGGTCGAAGAGTAGCTATATCCACGCATTCTTATCGTCTAAGTAATCCTCAGTATTATAGTAGGCTTTAATTAATGAATTAGTTTTGATTTGGTATATATATTCAAATCAATACGAAATAATCTTTATTCGAATAAGATTTTTCAAGCACTTTCGAATCGTCAACGATCAATATGATTTATTAAGCTACCACGTATTCGGAATGTTGCTCTTACCGAGAAGAACCAGCGAGAAACTCGACGGACAATATTTTAAACATTTTTAATATAATTGTAGAAGCAAATGACCAGACCAACGAATAATTTGCTTACTCTGGTAAGTCGCAACACCGGAGTCACAAGGATATTGTGACCTCTCGTATATCTATGATGTACACCAATTTTAATTGGATACATATGGATATTTTACCATATGCCGCCGTGTGGTATCCGGCTGAGTAGAATAGACCACCCCCTTTCTTACCGAAGGGTCGTAAAATACGACTAAGTTGAGTACGACGTCAGGCAGGCGGTCGGTCGTAAAATACGTAGTCAAATCATGTGACAACATGTTTGTAACATGTTGTGCCGATTCTCTCAAAGTGGGATAAGGGCAGGAGGATGATGATGGATATTTTTAAATATATATCGTAACGCTACAATAAGTATGCCTATTTCCTTGAACTTTTCTCGAAGGGATTCACGTTGCTTCATATTATAGATAGCCCGTATGGCTCTTTTTTGAGTAACAAAAATCTTCTCTATATCGGCCGCTTTTCCCCACAGCATGATTTCATATGACATAATGCTGTGGAAATACGCAAAATAAACAAGTGGCGCTCTTTGAATTTCGGTTAGATCTCTTATTTTTGTAACGGTGACAGCGGCGGAAGAGGCTCACATTGCCCCATATTATAGACAGCCAAATCTGTTGTGGTAGCGTCAATAATTGAGCACTTAGGATGATTTAGACACACCTGATATAATGGCCGTGGTGCTGATGAGGGAGCCGCCACATACTTGCATGTAAGGTCTGTATAACTTGGAATAGATGCCAGCGTGCCATGGCAGCTCACCCTTCTTCGCGATCCGCCCCCCGATAATAAGGGGCTTAGCGTCTGGAGTTATAGTTCCACATTCTGCAAAATAATAAAAATATAATGTTAAGGACCTAAGCCTAAGCTTTCAGCTCCCTGTGTAGCAGGTTCTATACCCGCCGAGGGCCAACATTTTCTATAAATAACTTGCTGGTCCTTGGAGCCTGGGGTGTATATTTGTGTTTAAATATATATTTAAAATTATATATCTACTAACTGTGCCAGCAACGGCGTCGCCCGCGTGGAATTCACTGATTTACGAAACTTTTTCCGAATTTTCCAAATTTTGATCATAAAAGTAGTTATTGTGAGTTAAGCGTGAGAGATAGAGACATGCTCTCTATTTAATTAAGGATTTATAATGAACAGAAGAAAACAGTTACGAAAATAACGTAATATGTTTTATTGAAATCTTGCACATAAAAGTAGTTATTGCGAGTTAACCATAGAGATATCGTTGACTTTTTATAGTATTTTAATAGATCTACAATTCTCTACTACATTACTTAAGCATGCGACTTAAGCTCCCAGCAAGTTTTTTAACAACAGCGGGATCTCTTCAACACATTTAACATAATACTGATATGTACTATTTACCTAAACCATCCGGAAGTATTGCACTATCTTTTGGTGAAAACCGTACAAAAATTCGTTCAGTAGATTTTGGGAAAATCGATTACATACAGACAGACAGCTTTTTGGGACTTTGTATTGTAATAAGTATAAATGTATTTACCAGTTGTCCGTCACCCATAACACAAGTTACATACTTTGGGGATGGTGTAAGTGTCCCATATATTTATATATTTATTATTATTTATAAGGTAAAATTAAAGACTCGCTGCCCGCCATAATACATATGTGCGCTAGTGACAGGCGCGTGCGATGCGTCAATTATCAATAACTGCTTATTGATTCTTAGAAGGATGAAGAAATAGTATGCTCTTGCACGTGTCAACTTGTTAATAAATTCAGATAATTTAAGAAATATTATGGTCTAATAATATGTATGGCAGCTCTTACTATCCTACTGCTGTGCATATGCCGCCTCGTCTTTTGGAGAGAAGGGTTGGTGGAGATAAGACCTACCACGCTTCTCGAAAGCGGATTGGTATGTTACACATATCCCCAGAATTCTATAATATGCAGGTTTCCATACGATGTTTTCCTTCACCGAAAAGCATGTAACAAATTGCAATTGTCAATTAGACACATATTTTTGGTTGATTTTGGTTTGCCTACCCGGGGATTGAACCCGCGACCCCCTTTAAAGGGTAACACGGTCTCACCGCTGGGTTATCACAACGTTAATTATATTATTTTCTTCGTTATTTTTAACTTTTTTGTTTCAAATCGTGTCTTTTAGATTTTTTAACTCTATTTATTATCCACTTTTAAATGCGATTGATTGGTATCTATTTATTATATTGTATTCTGTCTATCAGTTTATCATAAGTTCATCAAAGTTTAAATTAAATCAGTCAGCTCTGAGCAGGTCAAACTAAAGTGCAAGTGTGAAGAATTGCACTACCTTTTAATGAAATCAGTACAAAAATCCGTTTAGTAGATTTTTAGAAAATCGTTCACATACAGACAGACTTATTAGGACTTTGTATTATAATAACCAAGATACTCTAATAAACTTAAGTTTGTATGTATTTGAAGTATTCAAAATTCTAAATAGTTAAAAAATATCCTATACGGCATAAATGTCGTATAAATAGCACAAGCAAAGGCCTCCTCGTTGTTGTTTCAATGCAGAGTGCTAAACAACGTATATCCTAGGAATTAGTCAGAGATACGCACATTTGCTTACGATGTTTTCTTTTATTTATTTATTGGAACACCAACAAGAATGCACTTAGAGTAAACTTAAATATAAACAATATTGTATCCTGCTACAAGTACATCCTTACTTACAGGTGTACACAACATATTATGGTGCTGTACGTGCTTTACAATTTTTTTTTATTATTTTTCTTAAGTTAAATTAAATATAAAAGAAATACGAAGAACAAAGTCGGAAAAAGGTTAAAAACATAAATCAACAAATTTATGATTACCGCGAAGCATGATAAATTTGTAGCATATAAGTTTTAAAAGAAGCATTCATTGGTAAGAAGCATTTCATTTAAAAGAAGCACTCAAAATTATCTTTATTTAATTACATAAAAAACAGAGACAGATAGAGGTAGCTCAATTTGCTTTCTTTCTTTCGACAGACACATTTTAGGCTTATTTACTACATGTATAATAACTCTATGGTAATGATTTATCATCATATATAGTCCGTTATTATGCCCACAGCTGGGCTAAGGGCTCCTCTCTCCGTTTTTTTGGAGAGAAGGATTGGAGCTAAGACCTACCACGCTGCTCTAATGCGGATTGGTAGGTTACACATATCCCTAGAATTCTTTAGAGATATGCAGGTTTCCTCACGATGTTTTCCTTCACCGAAAAGCGTGTGATAAATTGCAATTATCAATTAGACACATGAGTTTTAATAGAAAATCTCATTGGTGCCTGCCCGGGTTTGAACTCGTGTTCCCCTCGAAAGAGTCGCACGGTCTCACCGCTGGGCTATCACAGCTTTTTGATTATCACAGATTTATCATCATCAACCATAAATAACGAACGTCTATAGAAGAAATCTACCATAGACCTTTCTCTAGTGTACTGGCACATTCTACATTCTGTGACATATTCTCTATTCAAGAGATATTTGGCTTTAGTCTTAAATCATTTGACCTTAGAACAGGAAGTCGGTAATGTTAACAGGATTGAAAGTAAAAATGAAACTAAAAAACAATTTTTGAAATCTTTATTAAAACTCATCCTTTTAACATTACATACAACGTCCGTCAACGTCCTAGAGCTGTGATAGCCCAGTGGTGAGACCGTGCAACTCTTTCGAGGGGAACACGAGTTCAAACCCGGGCAGGCACCAATGAGCTTTTCTATTAAAACTCATGTGTCTAATTGATAATTGCAATTTATCACACGCTTTTCGGTGAAGGAAAACATCGTGAGGAAACCTGCATATCTCTAGAGAATTCTGGAGATATATGTAACCTACCAATCCGCATTGGAGCAGCGTGGTAGGTCTTAGCTCCAACCCTTCTCTCCAGAAACGGAGAGAGGAGGCCTATTCCCAGCAGTGGGATTGTAACAGGCCGCTACTACAACGTCCTTATTGATAAAACATTTTTATTTATTTAATTTAACTCTAAATAAGTCCCAATTATTGAAATCCATCCATATATTATAACTTTGGTATGGGTGACAACTGATAAATATATACATATATAAGTCCTTAAACACATAGATTAACCAACACTTCAGCCAATACCAGGAAAAATATTTATATTTATTATTTATTATTATATGACGTACGACGTCGAAAATCAACTGACACTAATTTTATGTAAAACATCCTCCGGTACTTATCCCAATCTAAGTGGGGTCGGCACAACATGCTACAAACATGTTGTCACATGATTTGACTACGTATTTTAAGACCAGCCGCCTGCCTGACGTCAACTTACCTTAGTCGCCTTTTACGACACCTCGGTAAGAAATGAAGGTGGTCTATTCTACTCAGCCGGATACCACACGGCATTAATGTAAAACATTAATTAATAAAACATTAATGCATTGAACGTAGTTTTAATATATTACAAATCGAATTACAGTCTAAACAATTTTTTTAAACTAAAGTGTATTTTATATTAGGTATGATATTATATTAAAAAAAATAATAATAATATAGTAAATATAAATGAAATGTTTCCGCTAACGAAATCCCGCATCGCGAATTTTAGGAACTATAGTATTAACATATACATATAGCAACTACCTTATATATAAAATTCTCGTGTCACAATTCAAATTCAAATTCAAATTAAAATTCAAAATATTCTTTATTCATGTAAACTTGTAAACAAGTGCTTTTGAATCGTCAACATCTACATCTACTGCTGGTTCGGAAAGCTGTTCCTACCGAGAAGAACCAGCAGGAAACAATGAAAAAAAAGCAATGTTAGTTAACATATCGTCCGAAACGGATTGACCGATTTTTATGAAATTTTATATGCATATTTAGTAGGGCTGAGAATCGGCTACTATTTATTTTTCTAACACAAGTGATAAGGATTGGCCACCCTTAACATTTTTTTATTTTTTTATAGTGTACACTAGAAATTCCCTAGAAATAATTTATTTGGCAAAACAACGATTGCCCGGTGAGCTAGGAAAGATTTGTATGTTTGTTTGTATGTATGTTTGTTACGTTTTCACGCAAAAACTACTGGACCGATTTCAAAAATTCTTTCACCATTGGAAGGCTGCTTTTTCACTGAGCAACATAGGCTATATGTCATTTTCAAAAAAAATAGGGATCCCTAATAAAATTGTAATAACTTGGTAAAAATTTAGTCGTAAACATCTATCATCGCGTGCGCTGCGGAAACTATTGATGATAGAACAAAAAAATGTTCTACAGTATTATAGAACGTATCCACAAAAAAGTCCGCGATATCATATGTCTAACTATTATAGTTATGCCAATATAACTACTTTTTTACATTGTAAAAGTTGGTAAAAGTGCCGACAATAATCAAACCATTTTATTCATATCTCTGTATTAATCCTTATCCCATTAAATGATATTTTATGAGTAACTGTAAAATACTTTTTAAATTATTAAAATCCGACATCCCAATCAAAAGATATTACGAATTTAAGAATGTAAATCGAAAGCAAATAATGTCATTCATTCATTGTAGCGACCGTTATAGCAGTGCCTGCATTTGGTGAGTTAGCTCTTATTCCAAGAATAGTAATGATACCCATTTTTTATAATAAATTAATCTACAAAATAAATCTATAGTTCGACTTCGTAGACTTTCCACTACCACGAGATCTGTATGGACGCGGGTGAAACCGCGGGGCTTTGCTAGTCATATATACACTAGAACGATGGCAACTAATCTCTGGGATGTTTCACTCTCTCATGTTTCACTTGCCCCTGCTACCATTTTAATTAATGAAAATTTGTTATTTTTGCCTACTTACGCTTTTTATTTTCTTTCTTACAGGTTCGCTTCGACAAATTTTCTTCTTATAAGTGATATTGAATATATTTGTATATAACTTTGTAATATTTTATATCGACATTGCATTTTATGCAATCATTTTTTATTAAAAAAACCATATTATTAATATTAGTATATAATTTGGTATTCACAGCTGTGATAGCCCAGCGGTGAAACCGCGTTACTCTCTAGAGACGATCATGGGTTTGATCAGCAAAAATCTATATTAAAACTTATGTGTCACATTGATAATTGCAATGTTTTTCGGTGAAGAAAATATTGTGAGGAAAGCTGTATATCTCTATAGAATTCCAAGGATATGTGTAACCTACCAATCTAAATTGGAGCGGCGTGGTAGGCCTTAACTCCAAACCTTCTCTCCAAAAAAACAGAGAGAGAAGGCCTATACCCAGCAGTGGAATAGTAACAGGCCGTTACTTTACTTTTTATTACTTTTTGTGGCATTCAAATTATTAAATAAATTTGCTTAATTAATCGATACGGTATGGGAACAATAAGGAACGGTTGTATGAGAATACTATATATTAAGATAAAATCATGTCATGAACGAAATATGTGCGTTTTGTTAAAACACGGGTAAGAAAAAATATATTTAAAATAAATTTTAATTTACGATTTAATAACAATGGACAAAAATTTAATAAAATAATTTAATTTAATTTTATAATACGCAATGACATTTTTTTATTATACACACTAAATATTCCCTAAAACTGATTATTATGACAAAACAACGTTTAACCGGTCAGCTAGTCAATCTTTTAATCTAATTTTTACCTTTATAATAATTTATAGAATCTTTATTTGGGCTATCTTTAAATCCCCCGCTATAGATCTCATTGTCGATCGGCCTAACGACTTGCGCTTGACCAATTCTCAAATCATCATCGTCTAATTCGTATTTGTAAATATTCTCTGTCGTCGTTTTTACAGGCTTACGTTGTTTGTTAGAGTTTTTGGAAAATATATTAATGTTGAAATCATTTGGTTTCGCTTGTCCCGTTATGCCCGCACCGGTAATCTTTATATCATTATTCTGAGCATAGTTATTTATAACGATATTGTTGTAACCGTTACTCGATATAGATATTTCTATGTTGTCGTTTATCGTGATAGTTATGTTAGTGCTAGGGTTCAAACCTGGTTTGCATATTGCGATGTAATCCCAAATACCGTCGATACAATTCATGTTCTGGAGGTATCCTGGGTAATAATAGTTTGGGGTGCGGCAGACCGGTTGGACGATCGTACCGGCTGGTTCGAAGTCTTCACATTGTCTAGTACCTACAATGGCACCAGTGCTGAGACAGCGGTATTCAATGCTTGGATGCTTCCGCAGTCTGCAGACACCTGTAGAAATAAATAAAATACTTTTAGAGACTGTTATACATTTGTTGACGTCCTACAGCCAAAATATAACAGTAGGCCATAACTTATAGAAAACGATTCAATTGGAATGCAATTCAAAGTCGGTACCTAAACTGAATCGCTTTCTTTTCGTAGTATGAAGTGTTTTTAATTGAGTTGCAGTTGGAAATACGTTAGCGATTAGGTTTGATTCGGAAATGACTTAAACTGCGCGTCTTTAACGCGTACGAGAAAGCAAAACGATTCAGTTTAGGTCTTCAATTGAGTCGCGATAAGAGTTAATGGTAAGCCAGCTGGTATATTTAATCAGATAGATCTTGATCTTTTGCATATCATCTTCAATTAGGAACTTTTACACGAATACTATTATTGTATTTATTAAATCAAAGATATATTAATTATATTATTTGCTTGGAACATCTCAAATTAATTAAAAAAATATATAAATTAAGGTTTTCATATTTAATCTTGATAAAATCCATTTTTTTCCACCAATTTAATACTTAGCTAGTGATGGTGTGAGAAGTAGTTACATATTAAAATTATATAAAAAAGGGCAACCATGAAGATTGGAAAAATGACAATATTAACTTTTTAAAGCAATCGGCGAAAGGATGCATCTCATCGAGAGATATATATTTGTGCCGTTTGCAGTTTAAACCCTAGGGCCGTGAAGGCAAAGTGCAATATTATTACTATCCGTTTTAACACCTCGGTTGATTACCTCTTCATTGTATCGGGTTAGAGATTCAACTCAAAACGTTGCCAGCATTCTTGGGACCATTCTACGTGGGCATGATTTATAAAGTACTAGCGTGTAAGTAATTTAAGTTAGACATAACTCGTACATTTATGTTGTAAATAAAAAAAGTAGTTCACAAGTTCCGATAATTTAAATATTCTTATGGATAATTTTAGTGAATGTACGCCGTGTGGTATCCGGCAGAATAGAACAAACCACCCTCATTTCTTACCGAGGTGTCGTAAGAGGCGACTAAGGTATGTGCCGTGTGGTATCCGGCTGCATAGAATAGACCACCCTCATTTCTTACCGAGGTGTCGTAAAAGGCGACTAAAGTAAGTTGACGTCAGGCGGGCGGCCGGTCGTAAAATACGTAGCCAAATCATGTGACAACATGTTTATAACATGGTGTGCCGACCCCACTTTAGAGTATGATAAGGGCAGGAGAATGATGATGAATTTTAGTGAATGTATCGAATTACTATGCAGTAAAAAATACTCACGAACACATTTGGGCATGCTATTAGACCAGCCGCCATCGAAGCACCAGATGGTGTACAACTTGTCTTCAACCTCCAAGCCGGGCGAGCAGGTGATGTTCAGGCTTACACTGGAGAATGTTTGTCCGGGGACAGCGTTGGGATTGTTTTTCACCGTGTAAATGCCGTATTTCGGGTAGGGAGGCAGCTTGCATTTACCGCCTAATACAGGTCTGAAATAATATCGCAATAATTAAGGCGCCGTCATTATTTAAAACAATATTTTATACATACAATATAACCATTACATCAGTTTAAAAACACTTTAAAAAAGGCTAATACAGAATGCCTACTATACTATTGAGGATTACTTAGACGATAAGAATGCGTGGATATAGCTACTCGTCGACCCTATAGACGTAACTAGTAATGAGAATTATTCTTTGAAAAGAGCAACTGCCGAGATTCTTGCTGGTTCTTCTCGGTAGGAACAGCTTTCCGAACCAGCAGTAGATGATGTTGACGATTCAAAAGCACTTGATTACAAGTTAACTTGAATAAATAATATTTTGAATTTGAATCTGAATTGAATTAAATTATTATACATTAAAAGCTGCGATAGCCCAGCGGTGCAACCGTACGATTCTTTCGGGGGATCACCAGATCAAACTCCGTGCAGGCACCAATGAGAAGTTCTATTAAAAACTTGTCTCTAAATGATAATTTCAATTTATCACACGCTTTTCCGTGAAGCAAAAACATCGTGAGGAACCTATCTTTAGAGAATTCTAGGTGTAGCCTACCAATCCGCATTGGAGCAGCGTGGTAGGTTTTAACTCCAAATCTTCTTCCCAAAAACGGAGACAGAGGAGGCCTATGCCGATTAGTTGGATATTAACGTGCCATTCCTTTACTTAGGGGAGCCATAGGTAGGCCTGTGAATGGGTATGTCCCACAGATTATAAGAGAGGAAAGATGAGAGATCCATACTTTTGTCTAATCACATATACGCAGGAAAATATGCATGGTGCGTTTTAAATTTAAATACTTAAAAACTGAAAGATGGCTATGAAAAAGTTATAATTTGGATTTCAATAAATGACGATTGCTCACTTGTAAAAAAGAGAGATAGATTGTACCCTCATATGCTTTCTCCCTTTTTTCTATGGACTCATTTTAGGTTTCTCTATGTCTTGTTGTTTCTGTGATGTTTAGGTTAAAATGTTGTAAATGGGGGGGGGGGTTTAATTTATTAGGTTCACCAACAATCTTTAACATTTATATCATTCAAATCTATATTCTATTGTAAAACAAAAGTAAGTCTAAATGTAAAACTAATTAAAGGCAAACGCCACATGCAAAAGTAACCTAAAACTACTTAAATGAAACTGGGGGTTGAACTAATTACTATATAACTATGTTTGTTTGGTTGATGCGTCGCTGTGCAATTTTGTCGTGGAGTCTGATGATGCTCCAGTTACGAGGAGAAACGATTGTTGAGTTTGTGATAGTGAACGTGTGTAGTGCTTGGTGGCGGTGGTGGAGGTTTTCGCATAAGTTTCTCATCCTGCAAACGGATAGTTCACTTTACGTTTAGCATTAAATTCTATTTACTTTATTGCGAATTATAGCAATGTAATAAAGTTAAAGTAAAGTTAAATACTAAGTGTTTGAGCATCTATGTCACCAAGTCACCAATCACTCAATCCTTCAGCCAACCAATCACGCGCCAGAACGTCACTCATCGGCTACATTCATCCATACCATCACCTCAAAGAAACAACATTCACTTCCAAGCGACTTTGGACAACCATTCTAATTTTTACACTCATAAACATAAATACTAAGATATTAAGATATATTGTTTTTTTTTACTTTCTCAGAGACCATGTACTTTCATGGAGTGTAATAAATATATTGGCTTACCTAATCGTTATGGGAGGTTGAGTTCCAGGTTGGGTTCCAGTGCCGATCCTGTTGCACAGTTCATCAGACTCGTCGGATCCGTCAACACATTCTTGTTTCTGAAAAGTGTTTTCATCATTTCATCACCTTAGCTATTTGACTTGAAGCCACATTTTAGATAGAGAAATACATATTGTAAAGTAAAGGTTAGTTATTATCCTATTGAACATAGACATCCTTGCTCCGTTTTTTTGGAAACAAAGGTCAAAGCTAAAACCCTACCACGCTGCTTGAATGCGGATTGGCAGGTTACACATATGTCCAGAATTCTCTTGAGATATGCAGGTTTCCTCACGCTGTTTTTCTTCGCCGAAAACCGTGTAATATATTGCAATTATCAATCAGGTTTTAGCAGATAATTTCATTGGTAGCCAGGAGTTTGAAACCGTGATCCCCTCAAAAGAGTCGCACTGTCTCACCGCTGGGCTATCACAGCTTGATACATATTGATATATTATTAATAGGTGAATATTTTGGATATGTAATAATTTGGAAGTTTGCATATTAGTAATTAAATTTTATGGAAAGCCATATCTATAGTCCATAGCCGATGTTCATAGTCTATGTAACTAATTGATCTCAGTACAAAACTTTTAGCTTGAAGTCTAGTAAATATAATAAAGCAGTTAAAACATTTCAAAATCAATAAGTCGAATAACATTTATGTAGTTGTTAAATAGCGGAGATGATGTTTAGTGACACAGATAACTCCTCAAATAGTGCCAAATTATACACCTAAGTGTTGTCTTATCGTTTGACTTGCTTAGGGAAGAAAAGATGCTGGATGTAGGCACCGGAGAAGTTTCACCCTTAAGTTATGGACATCACACGAAGGCGCACGAAGCGCTTCGTATCTTCTTTTGTTACTGCACACGGCAAGGGAATGGAATTCTCTCCCGGCATCTATTTTTCCCGGGTCATATAATATGGGTCTCTCCAAAGCAAGAGCGAATAGGCATCTTCTAGGTAAGCGCGTTCCATCTTAGACTGTAGCATTGCTTACTTAATCAGGCATTATTACCTACAGTCAAGCGCTCGCCTATTACGCAATATATATTTTTTTTATGGGATATTTGTTTCAATATGTATCGAGCATAGACACCTTACCCCATTACAGTCCGATCCCTGGTCCACACAAGCTCCGTACGCGCACTGGAACAGATACCCCGAACAACTTTTCCCTGCACAGGTCTCCAAGGTCTCGTCGGAACCATCAGCGCAATCGGCGACACCATCACAGTGTTCCGAAGCTGATATCATCTGACCGTTCTTGCATTTGAACTGTCCCCTAATAAACATTTACTACTATTATATTACTGATACTATTTTGTATTATATGAGTATAGCACAGACTCAAATACGCATTAACAGTATGTCACTACACGTCTTTTGAAGATGTTTTTTAATTGTAATTTTATTACATAAGAGAGTATATATGGATTATATTAGTAAATAATTGAGTAGAATAGACCTCGCTCATTTCTTACCGAGGTGTCGTAAAAGGGGACTAAGGTAAGTCCACCCGTCGTGTGGTATGCGGCTGAGTAGAATAGACCATGTAACATGGTATGACAACCCCACTTAGAGTGGGATAAGGGCTGATGATGACACGTCCACTTTCGCCTAGGGCTCTGGTTGTTATTGACGTGGTGCGCTTGAGACAGTATAAAGTCTCTTTTGTACACTAGGATTAGTGTATTTATGTATTATATGCCTTGAGTATTGTATATAAATAGAATAACACATCTCAACTCACATACACGACATTAGCAGTATATGTGGATGATTTTATGATGAGTTGAAACGGTCAGCGTAAATGATTTATATACGCAAGCGCTACTTTGCGGAATACCATATTACAGGCACTATAACAGAACTACCTTGCTTTAATCTGCACGGGTTAAGTGAATGCATGCAAAGCTAATGTGTATGTAGCAGGCAAAATTTACGCACCTTACACATGCAGGACATGCAGTGGTGGGGGTTGAACTATTTACTGCTTGTATGAGTGGCGCGGCGCATTGCGATTTTGTCGTGGAGCCTATCCTTCTGATGATGCTTCGTTTTCTGGGCGAAACGATCGTCGAGATTTTGGTTTTGGTTGTGGTTGTGTGTACTGTTTGTGTGCATTATTGCTGGTGGAGGCGCCTTGGGGTGCTTGTGGTGACTTGTCCTGCATGTGTATGTGCGTAAATTTTGCCTGCTTCATACACATTAGCTTTCCATGCATTCGCTTAACCCGTGCGGATTATAGCAAGGTAGTTCTGTTATAGTGCCTAGGGTCAGCGTATTTTATACAAGGAAGTAGACATTAATGTAAGAACAATGGTTGAGTTTTCACCTCATGGAAAGCAAAGTTGTCCAAAGCGTCTTAAGTAACCAACACAGCGACTTTGCCAGCGAAGGTGATAATGAAAGATGATGCTTCGGTTGCGAGACAAAATGATCGTAGAGATTGTTGTGGTGGATGTGTGTAGTGCTTGTGTAATGTGTTGTTGGTGGCAGCGTTTTATGATACTTGTGTCAACTAATCCTGCAAGCAAATAAATGTGTGTAAGGTTTATGAACGGTTTCTGCTTCCTACTTTTCATTCCATAAATTCTCTTAGCAACTTCTGTCTTTCACAGCGACGTTTCGACTGTAAAGGCCCTAAGTCTAAGGCCCTAAAGTCTTCTAAAAATGCCTAAAAGGGTCCTAAAGTGTGTTGGCGTGCCAAGGAAATTTCGTTTGAAAAAATGAAAAATTATCACATATAAAAATGCTTTATTTGAATGTTTTCCATGGTTTTTTGATATAAAAAAGTAAAACCCAGAAGTTGTACAATTTCTGAGTTTAAATTCCGTTTTTTGTTTCTTTGGTGATGGTTCTTTACCCACTGTGACTATATAACCTGTAGGCTACCCGTTTAACTCAGACTTAGCCTGCGGGGTACAAGGGCGCGAAGTAGGACAAGAACAGGGGCTGAGTTAGGTGCGGGCGGTCACCTCTTTTATATCACGCTACGGGCGCTCGCCACCCCCACCTACCTCAGTCGCAGTTATCGTACTACGTCCGCGCCCTTGCACCCCACAGGCGAAGTCAGAGTTAAACGGTTAGCTTATAATAGAGCTACGCCAAGTTGCAAGTTAATCATAAAAGATTTTGAAATTTAATTTGCTTACCGTGCATCAGTTTCGTTGCGACACCTGGGCAACAGTTCGTCGGAGTTGTCCGCGCAGTCCTGTATGCCGTTACAGGGCGCGTTACCATCCACGCACGCACCGTATGTACACCTGAACCAGTTACTTTGACATCTGGAAATATAAGACCATTGATGTAAAATATACCAAAACGTGTAAAAGGGCTATGATAGCCAGTAGATAGATTAGAGGGTCATAAGATAGGCACCAATGAGTTGTTCCGTAAAATCTTATATGGCTAATTTATATTTGTTTACGCTTTACGGTGAATCTGAAAACTGCATATTTATGGAAAATTCCTGCAATATAAGTAATCTACTTATTGGCATCGGATCAGCGTGGTAGGTTTTAGCTCCAACCCCTTCCAACCAAAACGGAGAAAGGAGCTCTTGTCCAGTATTAGGATAATAAGAGGCCGTTGTCTATTATAGTTTAACGATGATAGCCAAACGGTGAGGCCGTGGGACTTTTTTCAGAGGGTCACGGGTTCAAATCAAACACACACACATGCGCGCGCGCGCGCGTGTGTGTGTGTGTGTGTGTGAGCACCCTTCAGTGTAAGAAGCCGTTACTCTTCTAGCAAAATGATCCTTGACATGTGAGTGAGGCCACAAAAGCTTTGGCAAGCCACTTACTGTAGTTTTCGGCAAAGGGGGAACGTCTCATCGCTGCCATCTGAACAGTCAATTATACCGTCGCATTTTCCATCGAACGATATACACGACCCGTCTCGACACTGCCACTGATTTGTACTGAAAAAAGAAACGTTAAAATAATTCCAAAATTCAAGAATGCCCAATAATTTGAGAAAAGCATGGTTAAATAAGTCATAAGTGAAAGTGAGTGGAGTCACTCCATCAAAGTTCAGTTATACCGAATGTAAAGACAAAATAGCATAGACAGTGCCAACAACTATTATTTATTTGTACAAAAAAGCAGCTAACAAAAGGCAGTCTATTTATACAGAATCTTTACTAATATTATAAATGTGAAAGTCTGTCTGTCTGTTACGTATTCACGGCCAATTCGCTGAAACAATATCGATGAACTTTGGCACAAATAAAGCTTATACACTGTGTATACATATGTGCTGACATATGCTATAGAAATCCTGTAAATTCAACAGGAATAGGATGACGCTAAAAACGCCATCTATTATGTTAAAGTCAAGTTTCTAAGTTAAAGTAATAGGTTTTATATACATTAAAAGTTATGGTATTAGAGAGGTTTTATAAATTTTTTTATGGTTTTTGTACAATATTTTCCAGAGTAAATGATATATACCGAATTTTATGTTAATAAACTGTTAATAAATCTAATAGTGGTAGCAATTTAACCCCCCAGATCGATCTTATATTTATAGGGTTTGTGAGTGACAGAAGCTACTGTTCCAAAACCCAACGGTCCACATGAATAAGGTCGCGGGTAAAAGCTTCTAAATAATTATTAAATCTATTCAAGACTAAACTGTTCGTATATAGTGATTACTCGGCGATGCTTGCGCTCAACCTATGTGAAGCCAAAAAGCCATTAGGAATAACAGCGTATTATCAATTTGACTCTCTGGTGCTATTGCATGCTTGCCTTAGTAACTTGAGATCGTCAAAGCCTTATATCACCTATTAAAGATACAAAGCGGGAAATAGTGCTGGTGGATCCGCAGTAAGTAACGGGAGTGACCGGTTTATATATGAGAAAAAATATTTATTTAGACTTACCGACAAGACAATGCCTGCCGTTTCGTTCTGCTCCATACCAGGTCAGTCTTGTTTAACGTACTTCTGAAACAACAGATATTATTGTTATTGATACCAACTCAATAAGATCTGTGTAATTTAATTACTACTTTCATCAAGGTATCTCGCTCATCCAGGTAACAGAGGAACAACAACAATGTTGTGACGGATTCAGGAATGATATAGGACAAGGATGTGAAAATATGGTACGCAATACAATATTTTACGCAAGTGTCCGGTCACGAAATTTACCCATTACAATAATTGCTAATTAATCTACACTTATTATAAAACAAAGTCCCAAAAAGCTGTCTGTCTGTATGTAATCAATTTTCTCAAAATCTACTGGACAGATTTTTGTACGGTTTTCACCAAAAGATAGTGAAATACTTCCGGATGGTTTAGGTATATAGTACATACCGATGTATTATATAAATTGTATTAAAGAGAGAGAGAGATGATTATGTAAATTGTGTTAAAGAGATCGAGCAGTTGTTAAAAAACTTGCTTGCTGCGAGCTTTAGTCGCGTGCGTTGCGTAAACCAGCAGAGATACGCTAAAGTAATGTAGTAAAGAGTTGTAGGTCTATAAAAATACTACAAAAAAGTCTCACATTAACTACTTTTATGTTTAAAACTTGAATTATAGAAAATTGTGACATGCTTATTTCCACGCGGGCGAAGCCGCTTGCACAGCTAGTTAATAATAAATATTACGCGTAGGTAAACTGTGAGACAGTGTGAATCTTTCGATGGGGCCACGAACTTAAACCCCGGGCAATTATCAATAACTTTCTGTTAAAACTCATGTGTGTAATTGATCATAGCCATTTATCACGCACGCACTTTCCAGTGAAGAACATCATCGTGAGGAAACCTGCATATCTCTAGAAAATTCGTGGGATATGTGTAACTTACCAATCCTTATTGGAGTAAAGTTTTGTGTCTTAGCTCCAACACTTCTGTCAAAAAAACGGAAAGAGGAAGCCTATACTTAGATGACTAGATAATGAGATACTATAAATGCATAGTTTACGCGTGTAATTCATTGAACATGGAACATGTTATCTTTCGGTATTAAAAAAAGTTTTGTGTCGCTTGATACTATTTATTATGTTTCCAAAATCATAAAGTTAAAGTCCATGGAACGCATATGACCTCATTAAAAATTTGTTTAGATAAAAATTGACACGTTCATAACGTTACCGTCGGGGAAAAGATTGAATTTTAGTTTGCGGGTGAAATCATTGGCCTTCAAAAGATCGAAGATAGAAGATCGAGAAACAGATTAAAAATTAATCTGAATCCGCAGACATATCTGTTGATAAACTAGTTATTCGGATGATAAGTAATCAAAGATCAAAAATAAATACCAAATTGTTTTAGTGAGCTAAGGAACTTGTACATAGTTCTTAGGATACTGCTTTTCTTTTCATGCCTTTACCACTGAAGGTCGCCTGGACGTTAACTTACTTTACTTGTACACGTACTCTATCCTTTGTATGAGAAAACAATTCTTCAACTGAAGTAATTCCGGTACACTCTCTTAAGTTTCGCAACCATGATATTTTACATCATCCAGCGCACCTCTTACCTTCAATTTTACCCATTATTATAAGGTGATGCGATCTGAATCTCTCTTACCCAAAAATGTGTCCGAGATACTCCATCTTCCGTTTCTTTATGCTAACAACTTTCGAGTTGTGTTGGCGATTTCATTTTTAAACATTGTAGGTAAGTAACTACTTGGACAATGGCAACTGTGCTAACTCACCCAAAAACATCGCATGCCCTTTCGTCTGATCCACCCGGACAATCTACACGACCATCGCAGAGCGAGTTCAGTCCGACACACGTCCCATCGTCACATGTGAATTCATCAAGGCTGCGGATAAATTGAAATTCAAATGTAAATTCAAAATATTCTATATTAAAGTAAATTTATAAACAAGTGCTTTTGAATCATCAACTCTACTGCTGGTTCATAAAATTGTCTATCGAGAAGAGTTAAAAACAAGGCGGTGAAATTAAAATGCAAACTCAAAATATTCTTTATTCAAGTAAACTTGTAAAAAACTGTTTTTGAATCTTCAACACTACTGCTGGTTCGGAAAATTGCTCCTACCGAAAAGGGTCAGCAAGAAATTCCGACAGAAATCATATACAAGATATAAGAGTAGCTATAACCACGCGTTCCTATCATTTATGTGATCTTTAATAGTATGGTACTAGACTTTCGATATCAGCCTGCCTTTAACAGTCATTTTAAACTTCTGAATGGTTAAAAGTTAAATACTAATATTATAAATGCGCAAATCTGACTGTCTACTATGTCTGGATTCATTACATTTTTCAAAATTTATGTTTATATACCGCTATGATAAATACAGTTTTTTCTCGTTACTCGGCTGAGTAGAATATACCATCCTCAGTTCTTACCAACGTGTCGTCAAAGACGACTAAAGTAAGTTGGCTTCAGGCAGGCGGTTGGTCGTAAAATAACTAGCCAAATCATCCAACAACCTGTTATTTGATAAATTGCAATCATCAATTAGACACATAATTGCTAACAGATAAACTCATTGGTGTCTAGTGAACATGTTATAATTTAGAATAATTGAAATACGTAATAGACTTTACTGGTAGATTGAATTTTTATAAATTGACTAACAATGACGTCGTATAAACATAAAAAATTTACAGTTTATTGTTTATCATTACAGTTAAAATGTTATTGACTGCATTTAATTAAAATTTAGTTAATATAAAATAGATTAGGTAACCGAAAATACTTACAAGCATACATTTGGTTTATTGTCGACTACAGCGGTGAAGACAGGCGATGTCACTGTAAAGAGAAATCATATTCTCTATATAAAAAAATAATTTTGTTAGTCTCGCTGAAACTCTAGAATGGCTGAACCGTATTAGCTAACTTTGGTAATGAAATATTTGATAAAAGGAACTATAAGAAAAATAGTAACATTTTATTTTCTCATAGAAATATTTCGAACCTGTCAAACAGGATGTGTTTAGAAATTAAATATTAACCAAAGCTTAAACCAGTGCCTCCCAAACTTTTTCGTGCCATGCCCCACCTTGGCTTTCCTAAATTCTAAATGCTTTGTAACATACGTTTTACTTTCTCCATTTATTATCCTACTCTAAGAGGGGTCGGCAAAACATTTTTATTAGTATATTTTAGTAGTATTAACCATCTTCTTACATGATTTGGCTAGGTCGCCTTTTACATCACCTCGGTAAGAAATGAGGGTCTATTCTACTCAGCCGGTTATCAACTTACTTTTTTTTCTAGAGGAGGGATTTTTCCTTTCATTTACTTCCTCTTAGTTAGTTAGTCGCCTTTTACGACACTTCGGTAAGAAACTGAGAGTGGTCTTTTCTACTCAGCCGTATACCACATGACAGACTTACAACTTTTAATATTGAACATAAAATTTTTAGTTTAGAATCCTCAATCCTTGTTTTTTTTGTTAATCGAAATCTAGAATTGCATTTAAGTGGTCCGGAGTTAAAGAGTTAAATTCTTGTCGAGACTATTTTCAAATGAATCCCCTTAACATTACCAAGTTGTCCCCTTGTGGGGCGTGGGCCTCACGTTGGGAAACACTGGCTTAAACTGTTGAATATTACAAGACCCGTAAGACGTTCGTTCAACGCAAGGTACGTTATTCGTTGGCTACTCATTTTATAAATCCTTGTACCTAACTAGGATTAGTAATAACTTAGTAACTAGTATAACTAGTATCTATATATTATCATCTTATTTTCTAACATTCGCATCTCGAATGAAACCGCTAGGCAAAGCTATTTAGATAATATTTACAGTCAATAAAATTATTAAATCGATTTCTTTTCGCAAAATCATTATTTCACATTGAAATCGTTAATCGTTTTTCTTGAGGAACAATTAATAACATTTGTAAACATAAACTGCACATTTAATTATATAAGATATTATCGAAGTATTTCTCACTCAAGATATTGGGATAATTGGAAGCAAAAAGGTCAATGTTAAAGGTGACTTGCGAAATCGATATGAAGAAACAGTCGAGATAAACTGTAAATTACTGTGTTGTATGAATATGAATGATAGATTTCATTATTTTAAAACGAAACTTTCGAAAATTTCGAACTGTAAACAACGTGTGTTTCCCAACGTGGGGCCCATATCCCATAGGTGGGCAATTGATTGTAAAGGACGATTCAAAAATGGACTCAGCACGAGTTTAAGTCTTTCGCTCCGTGGCATTTAAATGTATTCATTGTTTCCATTGCCATTATTTTTCAAGAGTGGTAGATTTTCCCGTTTGCTCGCAAACTGGAAAATGTCACTCTGAAGTCTGACGAAAGATAATGTGGACTAAACTCAAAGCTTACACGTAACGCATAAATCGCAGAAATTTGCGGTGAGTGTAATTACCACCTAACTTTATACGATTTTGGGTTTTAAACAATAATTCTTAGAGAATTACGCACGGTTTGCTATGGTTTTGTTAACAAAAATAACTTGTAAAGGATAGTCTTGTGGGCAGCTACGTGATAAATATTTAAGTTGATCGTAAGACCTAGTTAATGGTCAGAAAACGCCTATACTAGTCTTATTTTAACGGGAAGGCTAGAATAATTTATAGAATTAGGCGTTACTTTGCGGAGATTCATAATACAAAAGTAATAATAAAATTATTTTGCTATAATCCGCGATACATCGTATCGTTGTATCGCGGATTATAGCAAAATAATTTTATTATTACTTTTGGGTAGGCTAGACTAATTTCAAGTGTGGTTATTCATGAGGTCTTTTTAGGGCGTTGAGTCGGATAATTTATTTTATTTATTTTCACACAGTTTCCATATATGAACTATTTATAACATTAAATTGACATAGTTAACATGTATATTTTCTGTTTAACTAATTAATAAAATAATCAAAATATATATGGGCCATATACATACATGGTTGTCCATCCCCTACTTAACTTAATGTGTGTTATGGGTGACAGAAACTGATAAATACATACATATATAATTTTAAACACAAATTCAAATACAAATATAAACCTAGGCTCGAATAGTCCAATAAATTGTTCATAGAAAATGTTGGCCCTCGGCGAGATTAGAACCCGCGACCCGAGGAGCTAAGACAGGATCACTGCCAACATCGCCGGGGAAGCCAAATAAAGGATTTTTTACTATGAATACCAGTTGTTACACTAAATTCAAAACCAAGATGTTTTATTTACAATAGCCTATACTATTGGGGTCATCATCATCTAGTTGAACTTAGAATACATAAAAACAACAAGAATGTCAGCGAAGTTATTAAAGTAGATTTTGGAATGTTAAATATCGTTTTAAGGCGCTGAACAGAGCCAAATAGGCTGACTTTAAACACGTTTTTAACAAAAGCTATAGGGATGACGATTAAAAGAAAAATATATGTTAATATACATCATATCTCAGAGAGAATGTAAGATTTCAAAACATGATTACGATACTTTTTTTCGATAAAAAAAATTGGTAAATAGACCTCTGATTTTTACTTTGATCGTAAATATCTCTAATATTTATCAACAAAAATTGGTAAAATTAATAAGACTAATAAATCATTATAATATAAAGAGAATGTAAGATTTAAATTTTGAATTAATTAAGATATTTCATTCAAATTAAATATTTTTTAGAAAATAGCAAAACTGAAACGAGTCATCGTCTCGCTTCTCTTTTACATCTACGAATATAGACAGTGATCGCTGAGGCGCGCTGCTATACGGACGTGTGTCGCTAGCTGCCGCCTTTTGTGACTATTCCTTGTTGATAATATGTCTTTTTTTAGGTGTTTAGTTATAGTTTCAGCATACTTAGTTTTATAAGATTAATTAGACATAAGTTTTTTAAATAAATTGTACAAAAAAAGTTTGGATAAAATAGTGTACACCTACAATGGGTGTTAAAAAATTAAGTTTGTCGCTACGCCGTCGCAGAAATTGTGGGCGTGGCTTATATGCCGAAATCTGAATTTACGCCAGCTCTGTTCAGCGCCTTAAGATTCAATTCATCGAGCCTCACATAATTTTAGATCAAATCAAGCATTACAATCAATTAAATCAATTTTCGTCTATTTCATAGAAAAAGGAGATAACAAGGTGTGACTCTTATCACGAAGTCACGGATTCAAGACCCCGGGCGGCCTCGTACGCACGGGCGTAAAAAATACGTCGCGTTAAAATTCCGCAATAGCCGTTATAATAAGTTTCGTATGGTATATTCGGCTTAGCGCCCTACTCCCTAACGCCTAAAATGGAACACTACGCGATAAAAATACGTCGCGTTTTAAATGGAGTGTCGTGTGTACAGATACCTGTAGGCCTACCATGAACTTTTAGATAACGATTCAATTCAAAGTCTGTACCTAAACGGAACCGCTTTCTTTTGAAGTACCATGAAGTGTGAATTGCATTGGGGTCGTAATGTTTGAAAAGTATAACGTTATATGAACTATAAATACCACTGTCTCTTTTACTCACATGTTTTTAGGATGCATTCCGAACGCTCATTCGGCAACGATTTAAAGTGTGCGTCTTTAAGACGTCACGGTACGAAAAAGCATAACAATTTAGTTTACGTCTTCAATTGAGTCGCAATAAGAATTCATGATAGGCCTGCTGGATACCCATAGTTTCATTTCGACGTATTTATAAAGCACGGTAAAAACCTCTCATGCAAACGAGGGGTTAGTAGTTAAAAAAGTATAGAGGTAAAAAGTTCTCCACGTATTAATATATCGAATGCTTAGTATTTAAGTTACCGAAATAAAAATTGGGCTTGTTTGAGTTGGATATTGTAATCCCTATTTCAATGGCATCCATGACATCACGGTACGAACTATTATAAACTCTAATGTTTTCTTGCTCTTCCAAGTTACCCCTCGTTAGCATGAGAGATTTTTTTACCGTGTGTTAAAAATACGTCGAAATGAAACAGATGGGTGCCATTTTAAGCGTTAGGGCGTAGGGCGTTAAGCCGAATATACCGAATATACGAAACTTCTTATAACGCCTATTGCGGAATTGAACGCGACGTATTTTTACGCCCGTGCGTACGAGGCTTAAATGGGTCTTTAACACTAACGAGTTTTGTAGGAGCTATGCTACGCTGTATTGCAATTTGTCACAAAACGTTATTGCAATTTGTTTGGTGGTCACTTTAATATTAAGCGTGCGATACGTATATTATATTTGATAGCAATATATGAAAATAATAAAAGTGGCGCGTCTGTATCGCATCTTCTAATATAACCATACTATGGCAGTTTAAAACTTGTTATTTTTTACTACGTTGTTACATTATCATCATTATTAAACAAGAAGTCGGGATTTTTTCGCTTTATTTTCCTGTTATGCTTAATTGATTATCTAATCAATATGAGATTGATTGTATGGCTGGTCTGTTATCACGAGATGATATTAAAATATTTAAAATTAATTTGTGACGGTTCAAACCATTGGCTGGCATCAAAAGGTTTTTCAATTATAAAATTATGTATTTAATTCCAATTAATCACACACTTTTCGGTAAAGGTAAACATCGGGAGGAAACCTGCATATTTCTAGAGAATTCTGAGAATATGTGTAACCTACCAATGCCTTAGAGCAGCATTATTGTTCTAGCTCCAACTCTACACGTCTAAGGTGGAGTGAGAAGGCCTATACCCAGCAGTGCGATAAAAACAACCCGTTACTTTAATGTATGAAGCCGGACGTCATATTCTAAATATCGTCTCTTAAGATTTTCAATACTCGTCGACACAAACGTCTGTAAAGAATTCTAGATATATATATATTTTTAAAAGACAGTAATCAAATAATGCTCCTACATAATAATTTTTTTCCATCAATTTACCTACGATAAAAAAATACCGAGTAAATAGGACCAAAATTTCGGTATAGCACATTCCCCTGTCCCCTTGAATAAAAAAAAAAATTAAGCCGTCTCAGATTTTGAAGCATTAAGACATTTTAATGACAAACCATTAAAAGACTATTCTCTTATCGATAACTCCTAAAATATGTAGCTTGATAATTAATATATGGGTTATTTGATAAATATAATATAGTAAGTGCTTCTAAATAGCTATTTGTAATAAAAAAAATTTATTGAGCTCTCATCATCGAGCTTGAAGTCGATTAAATATTATAGTTCATTAAGTGCTATTGAGGCGAATATCTTTTATATGCAATCTTTATCTATTATTGGTCAGTGCTAAGTTCAGGCATTTACCGCGCTCCGATTTAACCTTTGCCAATATTATTTAAATATAAGGTTATATATAAATCGGCACAAATGAGGTAAGTCTCTGCCTTTAATTATTATAAAAACTTAACTAAACTAAGAGCAGGTACTTATTCAACGTCGTTTATCCACATCACATTAATTAAATAAAAATATACTTACACACAAAAACAACAAAAACAAGACATAGCGAAGTGAACATATTTAAAACAACAAAACTATTAATTCACACACATAATTTAGAATTGAGTAACTATTTACGTAAACACATAACGTGTTAGTAAATAAATTGTGGCTCAAATAATTATTAAGTATACGAAACAAGACCTCACATCGGAAAACCCGGACTGACTGAATTGTATTGTCAGTATTGTGAGAAGTATTTTCCTCATTGGCTATAGTTAGAGACATTACGATATAAGTAAATATGAGTATGTAGTCAGTACTTTTGTTTCGATACCAAGTAATTATAGAATCGAACTAATCTTGCGATACTTACTTGATCGGAACGGAAGTGGTAACGAATCAAATCTGACTGAACGGATATTCGCTACTTTATAAGCCATACAGTTTGATTGTTTAATATCATTTTATAAATAATTATTTCTGTTTGATATTTCTAGATTCTCATTTCTTTATATGAATAAAAGATGATTTTATTAATAGTCTCATTTACTTTTAATTTTATTATATGTTAAAAATATTATATTGGTCCTATTAATTCAAATTCAAAATAATCTTTATTCAAGTAAATATAATCAAGTACGTTTGAATCGTCAACATACTGTGTATATAATAGCCCATACATCAATGATAAGTGCACATAAAATTTATCAAATTTACTCATATACTACTCAGTATTGAAAAACAATTTTAGTACTACTCATATAAGTAGGTATCGATACTTTATAGGTATCGGAAGATCCCTAGCTACAGTCAGGATAAAATAAAACGCACACATTTAAAACATTGCTATAATTAAATGGATGCGAATAGAAAATCTGAAAAAATGCACTTTACCTTATAGTCACAAAGTAATGTCCGGATTTATTAAATCACTTCATATTTTTTGTTATTAAGTTAAAAAACATATTATCTTGAATGTTTCTCTTTTATTTATTTTTTACAATTTTTTTCAAATTATTTCTTGTGTGATTGTTTCGAATAGATAATGAATATTGCATGTTATAATAATATTTTGGAGTGTTATTATGTGAATCTCAAAAAATATTAATGTTGCGAATTTATTTTTAATAACATTCTGTACTTGATATGTAATAAAGCAAAAAAGATCGTTACATAGAATCTATCTCATATAAATCATTGTTATTTTCGTTTCTTAACTAAATAATTCGCTGATATATTATAGCCACAAGAACACTGACCATGACTTTAAGAATTCATTCATTCAGCCAGTGCCTTACGTTTATGAAATAAACTATTATCTCGTTCTACTTGAAAAGAAATGTGCGGTCTTAGAGACTTATATTATTGACCGCATCCGGATTGGGGAGGAAGATAGAATTCCACTAATAACTGAATATCTTCCAATAAGATGGCAAATTTGCTTAAACTAGCAACACAGCTTAATGACCGTGAAACAGGTTCGCTTGAGGTTATTTCAATGCGATAATATTTCGACTTCTGACGTATACAAAATTTTAAGCGCGGGGAACGGGTATTTTTATATTAATAATAGCCGACCAGGTAAATGTTGTTTTGTCATATAATGTTATATCTAGCGAATTTTTAGTCTACATTTAAAAAATAATAATGGCCAAAAAATGAAATAAAATGTTAGAGGTGGACAACCCTTATCACCTAGGAATATGAAAAATAGATATTATAGGTGATTTTCAGATCTACCGAATGTGCATAAAAATTTTATGACATTAACATTTAAAATGGTGGTTCCCTTTGCGATACTCTGAAGTTTAACGACATTTTCGCTTTGGTACTACTTTAGCATATACGTTTCTTTGTAGTCCAACGTATTTTGTTCTTACATAAAAAAGTACAATCGATCTGCACAGTATTTTACAAATACTAAGCGGGTAAATGAGAAAAAACATTTTTGACTTAGCAAGAATCTTAGTTTTTTTTTAAAATTAAAAATGTAAAAGTAGATCATAGATAAAAGAATTATAAGATCCCCGATTTCTCAATATATTATATATACTATATTGTGATAAATAGAAAAACAATTGAATATAATCTTATGATTTTCTTAATCGTTTTAATAAATTTTTAAAAATATATAATCTTATATAATATAATATATTTATTCTTATTTACTATCTATCTTATTGATTTCATTCGGTAGTTTTGAATAAGACGTAAAAAATATATAAAATATAAATAAGTTGGTGCATGATAAAATGAAATGCATTCTATATTATCTGGGCTGACTATTTGTAGTTACAGACGCGTAGTTTGCCCGTAACTGAGGCGAAAAAATTTGCGACAAATAGATTTTAATGCTGAGCACACTATTCCAGTGTCGAGAAAGATTGTTTAGATTACAAAATTTTTTAAATTAATTAATTTTATTAATATTATTCCATATGAAGGTTCTTGGAAAAAAAAATTTAACCATCTTAAAGTGAATTGATTAGTGTATACTATTTCGCCAATATGTTCAGTAATGCGCAGGTTTATCTCCTGGTCAGTAGACTAAATAGCTCTACACACGTATCTTGCACAGCCCGATCTCAATCCAATCCCATTTTTTTATATGGATGGATATATGATAGTGGGAAGTCGAAAATTGAAAAAGGATTATGGGACCCATCTAATAAAAATTAACTGGGTAACTGAGCTTTGCTCGGTTTTTTTTTATGAAATAGGATGACAGACGAGCATGCAGTTCAACGTTATCACCGCCGCCCACGACCTCTCGCAGAGCGAGTGCACTGCCGACCTTTAAATAGATGGAAAATAGATGGTATTTTTTTTTTAGAAAAGAGCCATATTTCGGCTCCAAGATAAAATTTTTGTATGTTGATACAGGAAACAAAAATATAAAAAAGGAAATTAAAAATGAATGTTTGTCGGTATAACCTTTATACACTCCGGAATGGATGGACCGATTTTAATGAAACTTTCAGAGAGTCTTTAGAATGACTCAGCTAATAATGTTGTAAAGTTTGGTAGCATTTTTTGTGACCGTTGAGTTCTGTTTTGAGGGGAATTCGAAGCCAGCAACCACAGCAACGCATGGCCGGAGAGCTATTATAATTTTTGACTATCAGTATTAATCGTTTACAATGATTTATAATATTTATGAACACATAATATAAGGAAAATCTGTTTAAATACTCACCGTTCAAACCAGAATGTCGTTTAGTAAGATTCCGGTTCTCAACGTGAGATCACGTTCTGAACAATTAATTCTGTCACGTACATCTACCATAAGTTTTATGTGTTTTTATTATGTTTCGTTTGCTATGCTTTTATTTCTTTCGTATACTATGTGAGTATATTTTTTAAATATTGTATTAACAATTTATTATGTTTTTTACGAATACTGCATGTATCGGGTATGAAAACGTATAGTCAACTCTACATTCAGCATTATATATATTTTCTATTTACTTTATCGCGGATTATAGCAAAATATATTTACTTTTGCATTGTAGTAACAGTTAAATTTTAATTTAATAGAGGCAGGCGTTACTTTGCGGAATTCTATAGTACAAAAGTTATGATAGAATTTATTTTCTTACAATCGTTTGTTTGGAGAATTTATATAATGCTGTGTAGGAAACAGGCAAATTCATATATGCGAAGATATCTGTACGGGCTAACACGTACATTTGCACCGTCGGCATTTACGCCATATTATTAATATCACTTAATATGAATTTGAAATCAGTACGACGTTAGCGGCCGCGCGTGCTCAACATATCAAATCATTACTATCAATCATTATAATAACTATCAAATAAATCTATCAATTAAGCGTCGCAATTATCAATATCATTTATCAACAAAAGATAGTACAGGGTAGTAGCAGCCCGTACATATTACATAATGTGATACCTCTACAATTACATTACTATAGTCAGCTTTTACGCCCAGCTTTAAAACTAAATAACAATGTATTTTATCATGAACAGAAATTTATAGAAGAGCATACCTCAAATAAAATTAAGATACTCGTATCATTTTATATCATTGCGGAAAAACAGTTTGTCGCAAATAAACTATTTATGAATACACGAGCAAGAAAAAGCAAAATTTAAGAGCATATAAATCATCATAAAAACTGCTAAACTGAAAGTTTATTGAAAAAGACCGGGGCCGAAAGATAGTACAGGGTAGTAGCAGCCCGTACATCTTTTTGGTCCTTCGAGCATCTTAACCACACGTGCGGGTTGGTTAAAGTGCGGAATATCAAACACGTGGCGCACTCGAATTAACGCGTGTGTGTGGTGTAATCAGTGACTTTGGACTACACGTGTCCACAAAGCATCAGCATTCAGCATTCATCAGCAATCAGCAATCAGCATTCAGCATCAACCGGGAGCCAAACAAGCAAAGGTAGAGAGCAAACTCCGCAGCAACCAAGTAAGAATTTTCCATTTTATTATTAATCATAAGCAAGCATCATGGAAGCTTTGTACCAAAATCAAAGAGAAATAAATGAGGCTATCGCCAAATTTATCGTTAATTTAAAAAAGACCGGGGCCGAAAGGAAAACTGTAGAATATTTTATGAGGCGATCGGAAATTTTACAAAAGTATTGGGGTGATTATGAAAAAAATCACAAAAGCATATTGAGGTTCGAAGCAGAGGACCACCCATATTTTAAATATGCAGATTACGAGAGCACTCGTAAGCTGTATTTAGCAGCCAAAGCCCTCGTAGACAAGCAGCTACAAGAGGTAGGCACAGCAGGGGGGAATGAAGGGGATAGCATAGGCCAGAGCCCAAACATAGAGCAGGAAAAAGAAGCCCACCGCCCGAGCTCCCCAAGACTCAGCCAGCCTGGACCGTCCAGGTCATATTCTACAGGGACAACAAGTAAGGGCGACGATCTGCTGCGTAAGCAAAATATCAATTTTCTTGCATTCATGCGAACAGCACGAAGAATCAATATAGACACGGTTAATGAGAAATGGGAATTAGAAGATATGCTTAAAGAATTACAGTCACGATGGGCAGCAATAGACGAACTCCACTGGGAGATATATTTAGAGTTAAATGGAGGAAATGAGGATTATGAAGAGCAATTTAATAGTCACGAAAACACATTCCTAGGTTTAAAAAAGGCCATTTCTAGCAAAATGTGGTCTACGAAGCACAGGGAAAATATCACTCCGCAAATGGAGATTCCAGAATTTAATGGGTCCTACAATGAATGGACATCGTTTAAAGACTTGTTTACTGAGACCATTCACAGTAACACAAGTTTATCAAAAGCCCAAAAGATGCAGTTTTTGAAGAGCAAAGTTCGCGGTGAAGCTGAAAGGTTAATCCAACACCTATCCATCAGTTCAGAAAATTACACCACTTGTTGGGATATATTAAATAACCGCTATAACAATAAAGCGCTTATATTTCGATCACATATCGATCAGCTATTAAATATTCCCGTTGCTCAACAGACATCCGTAAATCATATCAAACGCATTCACGATACCACCTTAGAAACGCTGAATGCAGTCAAAAATCTCGGCGTCGACGTCAAATCCTGGGATCCACTACTCGTGTCTCCTATCACAGAAACTAGACGTCGACACGTACAACGGATACGTAGCTTCAGTCAAACAGCCGAGGGAATTGCCTCACTTGCAGGAATTTTTATCAATTTTAGAAAGTAAATTTACTAGTTTAGAATCCTCTCGTAAAAAACCTGAAAATCATACAAGTAAAGTAATGAAATTTAATACCAATCATTCACCTCAAAAGTTCAACAATTATCAAAGGAATTTTAATACGCAAGCATTTCCGGCGCACAATAGCAATATTTCGCAACAAAGCAGAAATAATGTGTGGAATTTTTTTAAATGCGGACTTTGCAAGAGCAATACCCACTGTCTATATTACTGTCGCAAGTTTTTAAATATGACACCATATCAAAAACGCAGGACTGTAACACAGTTAGAGATATGCGAAAATTGTCTCTATTCGCATAACGGTAAGAAATGCATTTCGGAAAAAAGATGTTCCGAATGTCAGCAAAGTCATAATACCCTTTTACATCAAGCATTTTCACAGTCACATGCAACAAATAATATCACACAAATATCACGGAATCCCACATCAGAGTCTTCACAGCAGTTAAGCAGCAACTCCCACGTATCACTACAGAACGATATCCCTGAAATACTTTTAGCAACAGCTATCATAAAGGTTCAAAAGTATGATGGATCCTTCGTTAATATGCGCGCTCTCATTGATCAAGGTTCCCAAACATCACTTATCACGGAACGTGCAGCTCAGCTACTTGGTCAACCTCGATTAAAATGCCGGGGGGTGATATCAGGCGTAGGGGTCAGAGAAAGCAACTGTAAGGGAGTAATTTCTATCACCTGTGGGGCTATAAGCAACAATTTTGAATTTAAGACAGAAGCATATATCATGAAAACTCTCATCAAAAATTTACCGAATTACAGTTTTTCCAAACCCTCGTGGAGCTATTTAGAAAACATAACTTTAGCAGATCCCGAATTTTATATCAGTCGTCCCGTAGATATACTTCTGGGGGCGGACATATACTCATCCATTTTGCTAGAGGGAATTTGTAGACCTAATGAGAATATCCCAATAGCTCAAAATACGCGTTTAGGCTGGATATTAACAGGCAACGTAAAAACTTTACAATGTAACGTAATTATCAATAATTTAGAAGAGATCCAAAAATTCTGGGAGATTGAGGATATCAGCGAGGCATCATATGATTCTTCAGAAACTCAACAGTCTGTAGAATACTATAAGTCAACAACAACGCGATGCAAAGATGGACGATATGAGGTTCGATTACCAATGCTTCCAGATTTTCAAACAAAACTGGGAGACTCAAAATCAAAAGCTATAGCACAGTTTAGGTCATTAGAAAATAAATTGAACAAACATACCAACATAGAAGAACAATACAAATTATTTATCAATGAATACCGCGCGCTCGGTCATATGATTCCCGCCAATGGAAATTTGAAGCCTGAATACTTTAATACACATAATTGTGTGCAGTCTAATGACCCTATCAAGTTTAGAGTGGTATTTAATGCCTCAAGCAAAACCTCAACGGGGATGAGTTTAAATGATGTGATGGAATGTGGTCCTAATTTACAGCAAGACTTACAATCTTTAATTTTGAAGTGGAGACAATATCAATTAGCTTTTACAGCTGATATAGAAAAAATGTTTAGGCAAATATGGGTACATCCTCAAGACCAAAATTTACTTAAGATCATATGGCGTGATTCTGCCGCGGAACCGATCAAACAATATAAACTTACAACGGTTACGTATGGTACCAAAGCCGCGCCTTTTCTAGCTATGATGTCGGACAAGCAACTTGCGAATGACGAGAGAACAAACTATCAAAATAGCAAAGCAACCGAAGTTTTGGAAAATTCATTCTACATGGATGACCTTGTCCATGGCTGTCACAGCATAGAGACGGCAAAGAGGTTACAATTAGACATTATCAATTTATCAAAATCAGGCGGATCTCCATTGAGAAAGTGGATGTCGAATAAGCCCAAACTACTCGCTGGGATAGAAATTAGTCAGGAGAACACTCCGTCATTGTTTTATTTCACCACACAGAGCATGATGGCATCGACTAAAGCTTATGCCTGCTGGATCTATTCACGAGTTGTCCGGGAGAATGAGGTGAACATAACACTGGTCACATCCAAAACTAGATTAGTTCCACGTAGCAAAACAATTTTTTCGTTCTTCGCGAATAGGGTCAAGGGTATAGCGCAGGTAATAAAACCTGATAGATGGAAATTCGTGAAATCAGCAGAAAATCCTGCTGATGTAGCAAGCAGGGGTATATTTGCATCTCAATTAGCAATTTCTAGATGGTGGTGGCAGGGACCAGAGTGGTTAAAATCATTTGTAGAAGACAGCAACAAGCATACTTGGTATAGTACAGACATCGATCTCAAATCAAAACAAAAAGTTAATGTTGTTCAGAAAAGTCACGAGCAGAGCATAGTATTATTATTAATGCAAAAAACAGGTTCGCTCGTAAAAATAACAAGAATTTTAGCATGGATTCTAAGAGCTACAAATACAATTACATTTAACAATTCAGCAAATAAGCCGCCTTGTGGATATCTCACATTACCGGAGGTGAAAAATACAAAATTGCTTAACATAAAATACGTTCAACCAACGGAATTTAGTTTAGGTATAGAAGTTAAAGCAAACAAAAGACGTAGAATAAAAACTTCTAAATGTTATATACCATCGGAGAGCAAAGAAGAAGAACTAAAGAAGAGCATTAAGGATGACAAAAGCAAAAAAAGGATACAATCTTCGTCTCGCTTGTTGTCTATGGCAATATCGTTTATGCTTTTTATGAAAATGGTTAGCGGATCGCAAGTATCGTATAACCTTACAGCATTAAACCCAGACCAAGGTCTATATTTAGACAAAATTGGCGAAATAAAATTAATGCGGGACACCTGGAAACTTGTCGTCTATTATAACATGGATCCCTATTGGCAAGGAATAGCCACATTAGAAAAGTATCAAACTTATTTGAGCAAGAAATGCTCACGCATTTCTTCGGAATCATACTGCGACGTAGTCCTTTTACAACTTCGTCATAGTACGTTAAACTTAGAGTTCAACAATCGCATACTTCTTGGTCAGCAAAACACAACACGTAGGCGTAACAAACGCGGGCTTATTAATGGAGTCGGATATCTGGCAAATTCATTGTTCGGAGTATTGGACGAACGTTTCGCCGAACAATATCAACAAGACATACAGCTTATCAAACAAAATGAAAACCATTTAGCCGCCTTATGGCGAAATCAAACATCAATTATAGAGGGTGAATATAATGTGCTGAAAAGGATGGAAGAGACTATTAATATACAACATAAGACCATAAATAATCAGTTAAATGTTCTCAATAAGGATATGAACACAGTAAAAAAGGAGGTAGAAAACATGGCGATAATTAATGACTTCACCATGTTATCGTTGATAGCTAGCAATCTTGTCATTAATTTAAGCAACCTTCAAGATCGTTTGGTAGAAATGATAACAGATACTCATCAAGAGATTTTCAATTTTCATCTTCTTTCCCCTCAGCAGTTACAAGATGAACTGAATATCATTTCCGGGCAGTTAACAAAGGACGTATCTCTTCCTATCGATAACATATCTCAGGATATTATAAAAATATATAAGCTCCTAAAAGTGAAGGCTCGCCTGACAAGCAAACATTTTATATTTGAAATACAAATTCCTCTCGTCTTCCGAGACACCTTCGAACTACACAAAGTCATAGCTGTCCCACGTCATACACTAACTGGAATGATTAGCATTATTCCCATTTCCGACTACATAGCAATAAATGTTCAAAAGGATATATATGTACAAATACGAGAAGTGGAAATTCAGCATTGCATGAACTTTGACTCAGACACCTATCAATGCAACCTGCCCTCTAATGTATATCATCTATCATCTGATTTTAAATTTTGTGTGCCCGATGCCGCTACTCACAAATGTCAACTAAGCATATCCGTTTGTGAAAGTAAATGGATTCGATTATTCCGAATGAATACGTTTTTGTTTTCTTGTTGCGGTAATTGCACACTCCGCATCCTATGTCCCGATCACGTTGCTATGGAAAGGCTGAGTGGATCGGGCATTCTTAATGTAGCAGCAAATTGCATTATAAAAGAAAATAACTTTACAGCACACTCTCATAACTCTTTGAATATGAACCAGATTTCGATCGATTCAGATTTTTATAACCCCCCAATCGCTCCAATAAATCATTTATTTAACCTCACTCTTATCAACTTTGGTAATGAAACAACGCATACAAGGCTTCACCAAGATATAGCCAAGATCGGCGAAGAACTTACCCAACTGCGACAGCTAAATAGTGATTTTCCGGTGGACGATTTATCACCTCATCATATCCACCACTACATTGTAAGCTATGGTCTGCTATCAGTAGCCATAGCTGTAGCAGCGGGGTTCCTGTGGCGATGGAGACGTTATAAAACGCGCCGGGCCGGCTCTCGGCGGGCCGCGCCGTCTGCCCAACCGGAGTCGGCCACGCCGAATATCAGTGAGAGTGTGTGTGAGCTGAGGACTAGGGACATGGCAAACTCTCCTACGACGAGGAGAGTTTATACTTTAGAAAACATAGTGTAGTGCAGTGTAAAAGTGGATATAAGTAAAAGCAAATCATAAGTACCTCAGTGGGTGTTGACTATCAGTGATTAATTTAATTAAGATTTATTATTACTATGTATTTTGTTTTATCATTATTTGTTTTTTTGTACTAGTTTAAGCAAAATGCCTATCATCTTGTAGTAGTTTTAAGTCACCTCATCAGCTTTCTTATCATTTGGCCGGGGAGCATGTACGGGCTAACACGTACATTTGCACCGTCGGCATTTACGCCATATTATTAATATCACTTAATATGAATTTGAAATCAGTACGACGTTAGCGGCCGCGCGTGCTCAACATATCAAATCATTACTATCAATCATTATAATAACTATCAAATAAATCTATCAATTAAGCGTCGCAATTATCAATATCATTTATCAACAAAAGATAGTACAGGGTAGTAGCAGCCCGTACAATATCAATGCCATGCATTACGATTTTGTCGTGTAGTCTATCCTCCTGATGATGCGTCGGTTACGAGGAACAATCGTAGGGATTGTCGTAGTGAGTTTGTGTGGTGTGTTTTGTGATACGTGTGTTGAATGATCCTGCATGTATAAGGTATGTGCATAGTCGTTTGTAAACATATAAAGGTCAATTATAAACACGGTCATCCGTCTCTAAAGTAAGTAAATGTTATGGGCTCCGGACAACTGGTATATATGTATATGTAATCTATATATATATATATATATATATCTATATATATCTATATATATATATATATATATATCTACATATACATATGTATATCTATATATATAATAATTTAATAATTTTGCTCTTCAATTATTTGTGGAAGTCTAGGGAAGGAGAGGATATAATAAAACAACAATTTTGTTTTTCCTCAGAAACAGGGATGGTCCATTATCATTAATTTTAGATGATCATCGATAGACAATAAAACATCGATGTTTTAAAATCGATTCTGCATTATTTAAAACATCGTGACATCTATCCTTACTAATATTATAAATGCGAAAGCGTGTCTGTCTGTTAAGTTTTCACGTAAAAAATAAGCCATGGTAATCCTGTCCTTTCAACAGGAAAATCAGGAAGAGAAAGCTCGTCTATTATCAATATATCAAGTTTCGAGTAACGGAATCATTGCAATAGGAATAACAATTCAATCCTCCTGATTGGTCTGATTTTTGTGATGGAGATATTTGCAGGGTTGGAGAGTGACAGAAGCTAAAGTTTATTTCAGGACTAAGGCCCAAGCAGACGAAGTCGCGGGTAAAATCTAGTATTTTATACATAAATATACCCAAAGTCGAATAACCAGCAAATTTTATTTAGAAAATTTTGGGTCTCAGCCCTTGAATCGAACCTGCGAATCGAAGCTAAAGGCACGGGATAATCCTATCTGATATTTTTAGATACATCGCCAGCTTTCACCGCCGCTGATGATATCAATCTAAAATCGTAAGTATCTTCTATTCTTCTTCATTTAATCTTTCTTCTTCTTCGCACAAATTAAATTTTTGACTCATTTATTGAGGACGCTGTTTATCTTGGGTTTTATCGATCTATCTTTCTAACATACATAGCACTACATTAGTATATCTTTCAGACCTGTTCAAGGCGGTATATGTAAGCTGCCCCCCTACCCTAAATACGGCATGTACACAGTGCTAAACAACCCCGACGCAGTTCCAGGACAAAGCTATCCTGGTGTTCTTCTGAATGTCACCTGCCAGCCTGGATACATGATGGACAACGCGGAAGAACCCGTCGTATGCTTTAGTGGTGTCTGGTGTAAAGAGATGCCGAAATGTACTCGTGAGTATATCTATATATTTAGAAGTATCAAATTTCGTGCGGGGCTAACTCAAAAGTTTAAGTACCCTCAAAAATGCAGTATGCGTTTTTCCTTGTTCCAGAAAAAAAAATTCTTTCGGGACAAGGAAAAAGATTAATTTATAAAAATCATTAATTTATAGACATAATTTTTTTAGGGACACTCAGTGATGACTGTGCGGAGTTTGAACCCGTGACCCACTGGTCACATGGTCTCATCGTTAATTTAAGATTTAATTCACAGCTGATGAACACTAGTAGAGCTGTGATAGCCCAGCGATGAGACCGTGCTACTTTTGAGGTGAACACGAGTTCAAACCCGGGCAGGCACCAATGAGTTTTTCTATTAAAACTCATGTGTCTAATTGATAATTGAAATTTATCACTCGCTTTTCGGTGAAGGAAAACATCTTGAGAAAACCTGCATATCTCTAGAGAATTCCGGAGATATGTGTAACCTACCAATCCGCATTGGAGCAGCGTGGTAGGTTTTAGCTCCAACCCTTCTCTCCAGAAACAGAGAGAGGAGGCCTATTCCCAGCAGTGGGATTGTAACAGGCCGCTTCTATTCTATAAACACTAGTATCCTCAACTTACACTAACTTCTATTAGCAGCCCGCTACAGAGAAGATCTTTCTTTCAGCGGGATGTTTCCCGCTCTTAGTCATATTCTGTCGGCCATTGTCCATGAGGGTGAAAAGAGCTGGTTATCCTAACAAGCCAGGCTACTTCCAGAAGCCGAGACCGGTACACGGGAACCTCAGATCTTGTAACGTCCACGGCGAGCCAAGGATGTTCGCTTGATGTTCTGCCACCTGCAGAATGCACCGCGCATTGCAGCATGACGTGTGATGTTCGAACTCACCTCACTCATTCCTTACAGGTTACTGCAAACTGCTAAAGCATCCGAGCGTTGAATACCGCTGTGTAATAGGTGCTGATGACAGGGATAACAGAGAATGTGGTATTCTCGTGGCAGCAGGTACAATCGTCAAGCCGTATTGTCGAACTCCACATTATCACTATCGAGGACATCTTCTCAATATGAAATGCATCGATGGTACTTGGGACTACATTGCTTATTGCAAACCAGGTCTGTACTGTGATGAGATATTTATTTATTTACTAGAAGCTAACCGTTAAGTCAGACCTCTGCGGGATACAAAGGCGCGAAGGTAAGACGAGAACGGGGACTGAGATAGGTATGAGCGGCGAGCACCCGTATCGTGATATACAAGAGATTAGCCTATAGTGATACCAGCGACTTCGTTCGCACCAATTTAAGCGTTTAAGTACCCTTCATAATGTATTTATTTACCTATTCTCGAAATAATACTCCGGTGTTGTAGCTTTAGCTGTCCAAAATTTCATCAATATTGGTCCAGTGGACTAGCGATGAAATCGTAGCAAACAGACAGACTGTCACATTTATAATATTAATCTTTAATTAGGGGAAGTCTAAAAGTCACTCCCATTATAGAAAAGACGAGAATTATAAGATAAAGATGGTATGGACATTTAGTGAGGATTAAGATTATGTGACCAAACGAGTGTCAAATATGAATGTGAAAGAATATGTGACTAGAGCGAGGCCAAAAAGAGATGGTTTGATTGTATGAAGTAGGACATGCATATTAAAAGGAGTAGCGCCAGAATTGACGAATGATTCCATGCTGATCCCATTTATAGTGGGATAAGGGCAGGAGAATGACGAATATAAAGTATATATTTATCAGCACAGAAATATAAAGCTTAAATAATCTAAATTTAGAAGTAAAACATCTATGTATTTAGTAGCTCTGAAGATTTAATTGCACGCCGATGATGGCTTGCATGACTCGTCCGTGTGGACGCAGGAAACTTTATATTTTTTATATTGCATTCCTGGCCCCAGATAGTGACAGCAATACAGCAATACCAAAACTATTCTTTATCATTTATAGAGTGCGGTAGAAGTACCGGAATCGGTTACTCGAGGGAAACGGAGTGGCTAGCTCGCAAAGGTGAACTACCTTGGCATGCCAGCATCTACTCCAAGCTATCCAAGCCTTACCAACAAGTTTGTGCTGGCTCCCTTATCACTACCACTGCTATTATATCAGGTGAGTTGTGAAATGTATATACAGTGGTACCGACTTTACGACATAAATTTTAATTCTAGGTACGTACACACCTCAGCATCCTAATCCTGGCTAAAATACTTCGCTGATTTCCTGTGAATTCTTATACGTTTTTCAACAAAGCAAACATGATTGAGAGATCAACGACCGTTCACGCCATTCTAACATTGGCCTAAAAATAAATACGGTACAACAGGTACAAGGGAGCCAAAACTATAATGTTATTGTTTTTATCTTGTATTTAAACAAACGTACCGCGATAGGTCAGTCAACCAGCACTAACAAAGCCAGAACTCAATAAAATTGTATAATAAATATATGGGACACTTACACACGGTCGTCGATCCCCAAAGTAAGTAATTTAATACTTGTGTTATGGGTGACGGACAACTGGTAAATATACTACATATATAATTTTAAATACATACTTAAATACAAATACACACCCAGGCTCGAAGAACCAACAACTTGTTTATAGAAAATGTTGGCTGAAGGCAGGGTCACTGCGCCAACGGGCCAGTCAATAAAATTGTAATTATGTCCTTCTTAAATCCTTTTTTTTAACGATATTTAAGAAGATTAAATTATGCCAAAGTTAGACCTTTAAGTGGATAATTTAATATCGTATCGACGGTACCACTCTGTATATCCCACATTGACCAAAGTGTCGTCTAAAATCTTCAAAAGTGGATTTAGTGATTTATGTTTTTTAATGGGATTTGACAAAATGCTTGCTCGTTTCGTAGGGGCTCGCTGTTTCTGGAATGACACCGAGAAGAGCCTACCTTCTAACTACGTTGTTGCGATGGGCAAGCTACATCGAGACTGGGATAATGCTATCGATGCCAAGGAAACTCAGACAACTGATGTGAGTAGAACGTTTACCTATAATTATCATGTGTTCAGGTAAAAAATCCAGAGGATATTAAGCATTAAGCAGTCTCTCTCATCTTTCTACTTCAACCAATGGACCTCCACTGCTGGACATAGGTCTCTTCATGAATCTCGACACTGCATGATCTTGTGCTGCTTTTACTCCAACGCCCAGCGGTTCTCCGCACTATACGCCCCGTCCATCGTCACTTCAGCTTGACTACACGCTTTGGTCCTTCTATGAAACTGTGCAGATAAAAAAAACTTTCTCTAGCGGATACTAAGCTAACCTACAGATTAGAAAATAATCTAATTATAATGCTTTTACTTATTGCTGTTGTATCCTCTGTGACTCTTTTCAAGAGGTAGAGCCTTCCAAACGCGAGCATCAATGAGTTTTGCTGTTAAAACTCAAGTGTCTAACTGATATTTACAATTTATTACACACTTTTCGGTGAAGACATCGTGAGGTACAACGGCGGTGAACATATATCTAAAGAATTTATGAAATTTGTGTTACCTAACTAAAAAAGAGAGGAGGCCTGTGCCTCGTGATAGTAACAGGCTGTAACTTCACTTGTTATTTGTTTAATAGCCAATAGCGTTCGCAAATGAGTAATATACTCGGTTTAGAGAGCGGAAGTCAATGAATTAATGATTATGATGCCCTGTCTATAGGTCCTAGTTGAGTTGAATATTAATGTTTGTTAGACAAGGAGATAATCTCGTTGGGTCATTAGTTAGGTTAGGTGGAAATCTGTTACAGTTTGATTTAATTTTAATTTGTATCTTGGGCTCTATCCACATTAAGTGTTCTTTGTTATTTTTGACACATTCCAAACGTTTAAAACAAATATAGGCTACTTTAATACCTTTCCTTATTCTTGCACCACCTATTGCTGGAAAAGATTGCTACGTAGCGATCGACAGATTGTATAACTACCTCTTATTTTGTATATTTTTCTGCTTTCCTTTTTTTTAAATGTAGTGTAAATTAAAACTTCAATAAAAAAATAAACCGTACTTCTAGGGATATTATTGTTTTCAGGTCGCAGATATTAAAATACCGTCTAGTTACCAGGGATCTGCTGCAAACCATCTGAATGATATTGCCGTAGTGTTAGCGGCCACACCGTTCACTTATAAACCGTCCATTCATCCCATCTGTCTCGACTTTGATATGCATTTAGACGAGCTACAGACGTCGCCAACAGTTTGGTGCAAGGTATAAAATTACCTTTATTTTTATCCTCTATAAGCAATACTAGTTTTTGCCTGCGGCTTCGCTCGCTAAGAATTTTGTCTGCCACAGTATCTAATGTAATTAAATTTATGATTCACAATTTTGGTCATAGTGGCGTCCACATAAAAGATAGATATATGCTGTCGCGGAATTTAATTTAGAACTATTAAAGACAAACAATACTACGGTACATCATCTTTGTGTAACTCTAATGGTTTAGGCAGCGTACGCCGAGATAGCTCTCAGAGGCCAGATTTTTTCAGATTTTATTGGCATGTATCGTTACATTACATAGAATCATTACAAATTGTAGCCTATATGTTATTCCGATGTATAACCTATACAACTGTAAAGATTCATCTAAATCCGTCCAATAGTTTTTTCGTGAAAGAGTAACAAACATCCATCCATACTCACAAACTTTCGCATTTCTAATATTAGTAGGATTGTACACTTTAGTTTTATAATCTACTACCACATCCAGTCCGCTTCGCCGGGCTTAATTTAACAATATACTTATTAATTTCAGTTCTTCAAATTAAAAAAAAACCGTTTTAAAACCAGTCGCCACCAAACTTCATAGGATTAGTCTAATCCGCTGGTCAATCTAGAAATTTCATTAAAATCTTGCAGCTGTTTGGAAGAACTAGGAACTACATTTTTCTCTTTTATATACTTTCTAGTCGACCCGACCGTGTGTCGAGACGTTGTCACGATTCACGTTAACAAATCTCACTATCCAATTGAAATGAGGTTCTCAGACGTAAAGGTGTTTTATCGATCAGAATCGGAAAGCAAAACGTCATCTTCTTACTGACGTCGGAGTTCTTTTTAAAGTTGCCCACACTCTGATAGGAGGGCTGGAGTATAAATAAAATCGATTTATTACGATTTAAAATGTGATAGATATTGATCTAAGTGTCTCTTTTTTATGTTTGATTAGACAAAATAAGTATACAAGTTCACCTTCCCTCACATTATCGATTACGACACATTCAATTGCAGGCATGCTTATGACTACTCAGTTAATAACTCTATGATAAATGTACGCATTACGCCGTTGGATGTTTGGTGAGAAACCAAATTTGACAGATATCAGAAAACTATTCCTTTTTTATACAAGTTTATTTATCGATCAAAGTATATGAGTGTGAAAAATTCTGTCAAATTATTAAAATGTAAATGTGAAAGTTTTATTATTTAGAGATGGTACTCGCCATCTCGTTCGCCCCAACTGAACCGTATAAGTACAATTAATAATGCAATGTGTTCATCATCATTCTTCTGCCATTATCCCACTATAAGTGGGGTCGGCACAACATGTTACAAACATGTTGCCACATAATTTGGCTACGTATTTTACGACCGGCCGCTTGCCTGACGTCTACTTACCTTATTACCTTTTACGACACCTCGGTAAGAAATGAGGGTGGTCTATTTTATGCAGCCGGATACCACACGGCACATACCCTAGTCGCCTTTTACGACACCTCGGTAAGAAATGAGGGTAGTCTATTTTATGCAGCCGGATAACACACGGCACATACCTTAGTCGCCTCTTACGACATCTCGGTAAGAAATGAGGGTGGTATATTTTATGCAGTCGGATAAACACGGCACATACCTTAGTCGCCTCTTACTACATCTCGGTAAGAAATGAGGGTGGTCTAATTTATGCAGTCGGATAAACACGGCACATACCTTAGTCGCCTTTTACGACACCTCGGTAAGAAATGAGGGTAGTCTATTTTATGCACCCGGATACCACACGGCACATACCTTAGTCGCCTCTTACGACACCTCGGTAAGAAAGGAGGGTGGTCTGTTCTATGCAGCTGGATACCACACGGCACATACCTTAGTCGCCTCTTACGAAACCTTAATAATGCAATGTGTTGTGAAAGAAAAACGCGATTTTTTTAGTCTGGTATATAGGCGTTACATGTACCAAATTCGTCACTACAGAATCGGCTTAGTATAAAGTATTTTTTATAACAAGGTTCCCGGATGGATGCCAAAAAATAAAGGTGCAAAAATAAAGCAGTCATCGGCCAAGCTCAAGGTCGTAAGTCTACCTATGTTATCGACTGAGGAGTGTCAAGCAGTGGCTCCGACCAGCTATAGGGGGTTCCTGACCCCTGACAAGAAATGCGCTGGTTTCACCAATGGTAATAAAAACAATCAACATCGACCATAGCACAAATAACTTAGTTTAAAGTAACGTTGTATATTAAAACTAAATAAATAAAAATGTTAAAATAATTTATAGAATTAGGCGTTACTTTGTGAACGTGTGTAGTGCTTGTGTATTGTGCTGGCAGTGGTGGAGGTTTGTGAAAAAACGGATAGTCCACTATACATTTAGACACTACATTTACACTATATATTTTCTGTTTACTGTATATTGTTGATTATAGCAAAATAATTTTATTATTACTTTTGAAGTAAAAATGTATTTTATTTATCTGTTAGTGAAGAAAATCATCGTGAGACCTGAATATATCTAGAGAGTTCCTGGGATAAGTGTTACCTTTCAATCCGCATTGGAAGGAGAAAAGAATAACATAGAATTGGTCTTTGGCGTGATATAAAAATAACCATATCAATCCAATCCTATTGTTTATGGGGATGGATATATGACTTGAGGGGGTCAAAATTGCGTAAAGAGTGGTAAGCGTATGAAAGATATAGGTGACGTCAGAGTTGACGAATGATAGAAGAGAATGGAAGATCAAGACATAAATACAAATTCAAAATCAAAATATTCTTTATACAAGTAAATTTGTAAACAAGTGCTTTGGAATCGTCAACTTTACTGCTGGTTTGGAAAGCTGTTCCTACCCAGAAGAGCCAGCACAAGACACGGCGGTTGCCTTTTTAAAATCTTAATTCTTATTACTAGTTACATTTAGTCATTGTTCTCTTGGAGCTGGATAGCCCAGCGGTGGGACCGTGCGACTCTTTCGAAGGGAACACGAGTTCAAACTCGGCCAGGCACCCATGAGTTTAGTATTAAAACTCAGGTGTCTAATTGATAATTGCAATTTGTCACACACTTTTCGGTGAAGGAAAAACATCGTGAGGAAACCTGCATATCTCTAGAGAATTCTGGAGATATGTGAAACCTACCAATCCGCATTGGAGCAGCGCGGTAGGTCTTAGCTCCAACCCTTCTCTCCAGAAACGGAGAGAGGAGGCCTATTCCCAGCAGTGAGATTGTAACAGGCCGCTACTTTACTTTTATTGTTCTCTTGTACAGGGTCGGAGGGTAGCTATAACCACGCATTTTTATCATCTATGTAATCCTCAACAGTATAGTAGGCTTTATGTATCAGCCTCTTTTTTACAGTGTTTTTAGACTGCTGTAATGGCATATTATGCCGACCCCACTCAGAGTGGGATAAGTGTAGGAAAATTATAAATTCCAACTCTTCACATAATTCCCGGGGCGGTAGAACCTTCTTCCAAAGCATTCAGTGGAAAAATCTATTTCCAAGTTTTTGTGATGTTGAATAAGAGTTACAATATTCTGTATTTCTTCCACCAGCTATTTTCGATGACCTCGCGGGAGGTGGGCTTGCGTGCCCAACGGTGGATGGCACGTTCGAGCGGCATTACCTGAGGGGTGTGGTGTCGTTTGTACCGAGTGCCAATGAGGTCGGCCCAACTGGGTCATTTATTGCGTTCACACAAATAATAATACATCAGTCTTTTATTGAACAATTTTTGTAGTTTGTTGTATGATCATGTAGGGACATGAATGTATCGATACTTCGCAGTATCGAGTACGTTTCCTTAGTATACTGATACTTTTGTACTCAATACTTTGTATTGGATTCTTGTTCTTAACACATACTTTTTAACAGGTATCGTATCGAATAAATCAACCACCTAAGTTTTATCATTAAGGTTTATAATTTTTATGGTTTTCAATCGAATGTATGGAGACGGAATACATTTTTTTTATAATACTTATTTATTGTATCGGTTCTTTCTATACGATACCGTGTTCCTATTCTATAGTTATTAGAGACTGCACTTGATTATATCGGCTGAACCCGACTAGTTACCCTGATATATATGACGTAATCGTACTTACGTATAGCCGGTTTCTATACATTTCTACACATACATGAGCGATATGAAGGGAAAAAAACATAAATGTATTAAGCTTACAAGAAAAAAAAATTCAGAGATTAATATTTTTTGTCCATGATAGAATAATTAAATAAATATTCATCACACTGAATTTAGACACCTCTAATTTTATATATATTAAAAATTAGTCCGTCCATTCAAAGTGAAGCCTGGATAATATTTTTTTCTACATTAAATTTATTTTTAAAAGATCTTTAATAATAAATTTTATTGTTAGTGTGATTTTATTATTAATTATGAATACTAATCACGATAGATTAAATTCAAAGAGACGTACTATTTTCATACCTGTGTATATATATGCATGCATTTTCCATCTTTCCCTTTTTCATCTGAGATGCTGATAAAAATGCGTATCAGCGTATGCCGTAATACAATAAATAACATTATTTTAACAAAATAAAATTCTTTTGCAAGCACACATATTTGTTCTTTCAATCATACCTTTCAAGTTATCCCTAATGGCTACTCTTCACAATCGGCCATTACAAACGATTAAACGCAAGCACGATTGTGTAAAGGGGAATATTCAAAAAAAAAAACTCAAAATATTCTTTATTCAAGCAGACTGTTTACAGTATTTTTCAATCGTCAAATGTTTACAAGAAGTTACCACTGATTCGGAAGTTTGCTCCTACCGAGGAGAACCAGCAAGAAACTCGGCGGCCATTCTTTTTTTAAGTATATATTTTTTTACAATTTGATTGATGGTTACAAATTAATCGTTGCAGCTTGGTGCGTAGCTGACTGCAGTTAAGATATGCTACTATCACTCAAATAATCTTCAATTGTATAGTAAGCTTTATGTGGCAGCATAGTTTTAATATAATTTCTAAACTTGTGTAAAGGCAAGTCTAGATAATGTTGAGGAATTTTATTATAAATACGTGTACCGAGACCGACAAATGATTTTCGCACCTTTTGGAGGCGCAACCTTGGCGTCATTAGCTTATTTCGGTTTCTAGTGTGTCTGTCGTATCTATCACTATTCTTACTATAAAGGTGAATATTTTTTCTTACAAATAGTATATTACTATAAATATATTGAGAAGCTACAGTCATGACGCCTATTTCTTTGAATTTCTCCCTTAAAGAATCACGAGGTTTCATATTATAAATACCACGAATAGCTCTTTTTTGTAAAACGAAGACCCTGTGAATATCAGCCGCTGTACCTCATAGCATGATTCCATATGACATAATGCTATGAAAATAGGAAAAGTAAACAAGTTTTGCTGTTTCAACATCAGCTAATTGTCTTATTTTCCTAACAGCGTAGGCAGCGGAACTAAGTTTTCCACAAAGGTTTGATATATGGGGGCCCCATTGGATCTTTGTATCCAAGGTCATTCCTAAAACACAGTTGTATCCTCTTTCTTTAATGTTTCGTTATTTAATACAACACTTTTTGCCTCTCTGGTTTCATTAAGTAGTGAAAACTCTACGTATTTAGTCTTTTTTGCGTTTAAAATTAGGTTATTTGTAGTAAACCAGTGAGATATTTGAAACAAAGCATTATTTCGGTTGTACTCGCCTATTAATTTGCAAATCAATAAAGCTCATTTTAGCTCATTAAAATTATACGTCTACCGACAGCATGCAAATCTTGACTCTATTGATAAATTACTTGAAGAAATCTTATTTAGCGTTTAGAATCCATTTTAAGGAAAAAACATCAACGATACAGGCAATATTGCGCTCTAATATAACAGCATTTGTAAATAACATTATAATTTTCCTGTTTTAATTTTCCTGTATAGCCAACGAGACCACGTATTTCGTATCGCATCGCGCAACGCTCTTTATTGGTAAAGGATAACAGATGATACATCTATATTGTTACATATTATATAACAAAGTCGCCAAAAGCTGACAGTCTTTATTTAATTGATTTTCTCAAAATCTACTGATTGGATTTTTGAATGATTTTTATTAAAAGATAGTTAAATTCTCGAGGAAAGTTTAGATTGATAATAGTAGTATTATTTTATTGGGACTTTCAATTGAAGATAGAGGACGTTGTGGAGCAATGTATAGTAAGTATTTTTATCCTATATTCCCATGGAATTGGAATTTACAGGGGAAAAACTTTGTGACACTGAATTTCATGCTGGCGAAGCCGCGGACACAGCTAAGAGTAGTTAATATAAATTAACGATCTACCTTTGGTCATAAAATTACCGGATATGAAGTAAATGCACAATCACCCAAAAGAATTTTACATTCCTAAAAATAATGAATAGTTTTCAAAAACCTGGAATATCTTTCAAACATTTTATAACTATTTTCTATACTCGTCACTCTCCTGCCCTTATTCCACTTTAAGTTGGGTCGGCACATGTTTTTCTCTTCCATTCTCTCCTTTCCTTCAACTATTTTCTATATCATACACAAGAAATTTAATTTTAATTAAAAGTTATTAAGTTCTACGTCCGATCCTTTAATTGTTTGTGACAATGTATAACTAAAGTAAATACGATTTAACCGACAAACTATTTTGTGTCTGACATTGTTAAGACAAACATGTACAGCCAATATTTTATTGCATCTAGTGCACTCCTCTGTATAACTTCTCTAAGCTGTTCCTACCGAGAAACAAGAAACTCGGCGTTTGCTTTTTTCAAATATAATTCTTATAACTTATTACATTTAGTCAGTCTAGTACAGAGGAGTAGCTATATCCGCATTCTTATCATCCATATAAAACTGGACAGTATAGTAGTAGGCTTTCTGTATCGGTCTCTCTTTAACAGTGTTTTTTAACTGCTGTAATGACAAAGATCAAATCGATTGCGGAAATAACATTAATTGCACCATATAATAATTAATTAATTAATTAATATTAATTACATTAACATTAATTGTACCATTCAAGGTAAGTATATAGCTGTGGGCTGTCGGACTACATGAAATATTACTCGCGATCTCTACTATGTTGTCTACTACTCATTGAGGCAGTAACCTTCCTCTTTTAGTCGTATTAAGTTTCGTCTTTAGTTGCTTAACGTTTTGTGGCTTAAACAAGTTTTTAATATTGTGATTTTTTGTATGAGTTCTTATGACTTCGTTTTGAGTTTAATGTTACATAATGTTACTTTTCTTTCCATCTTTAGTATTACTTGGTAAGTTGTTGTTAATTTAAAAAGGTTCACCAGTTACTAAAGGTTCTTATGTTTACCAGTGTTTAGGTTTTTGTTGTTTTCGTTTGGAATAAATCAAGTTCACCAAAATCTTCATACCTATCAGTTAAATAGTTTTCTTGTAACATTTGATGTGCGAATTGTTGATCGGAAAGATAAAAAATTATAGCGTCTCAAAAACATTAGAAACATTTTTTAATTTAAAAATGTCCGTAGAAGAAATAACTGACATAACTCAATGAGTTGCGGAGGTTATTTATAATTCGAGGAACTGGTTTATGGGCATAAGCTTTGAAGCTGTAGATATTCTGACTGCAAACTTTTTCGCAATGTTTTATTGTTTTATAGAGGAATTCAAAATGCTTGCATCGGACTACTGAATTAGTTTTGAAATGCCTAGAAGAAATTTTTAACCAATAAAAATTCGTTAGTCGAAAATAAGGAGTTATCTCAATATTAAAAGTATATTAGTTAATTTTAAATATCATACATTAACAATCGATTAATTGAAAATTAAATTATAATTGCATTATAATTGTTACATTTGACTATCAAATCATGCCCGACTATTTTTATCATAGAGTTATTATACTAAATAGGCAGCCAGTCTGAAATGTGCCATATTACAATAAAGAGAAATAAAGAGAAAGCAAATGAGGGTCTAATCTGTCTTTCTTTTTTATGTGTGATTAGACAAAGATGAAGTATACGACTTTCATCTTCCCTCCTTTTATTTATTGTGTCACTATCACTTAGAGGCCTGCCTATGGCTACCCTATTTATCACCATTATCATCATCATCATCCTCCCACTCTAAGTGGGGTCGGCACAACATGTTACAAACATGTTGTCACATAATTTGGTTACGTATTTTACGACCGGCCGCCTGCCTGACGTCAACTTACCTTGGTTGTATATTACGACCCCTCGGTAAGAAAGAGGGTGGTCTATTCTACTCAACCTGATACCACACGGTCGGTCAACTTACCTTAGTCGCCTTTTACGACACCTCGGTAAGAAATGAGGGTAGACTATTATACTCGGCCGGATACCACACGGCGGGTCGACTTACCTTAGTCGCCTCTTACGACACCTCGGTAAGAAATGAGGGTGGTCTATTCTACTCAGCCGGATATGACACGGCATTATGGCTACCGTGTGGTATGGCATGGAATAGACCACCCTCCTTTCTTACCGAGGTGTCGTAAGTGGCGACTAAGGTGTGTGCCGTGTGGTATCCGGCTGCATAGAATATACCACCCTCATTTCTTACCGAGGTGTCGTAAAAGGCGACTAAGGTAAGTTGACGTCAGGCAGGCGGCCGATCGAAAATTACGTAACCAAATCATGTGACAACATGTTTGTAACATGTTGTGCCTACCCCACTTAGAGTGGGATAAGGGCAGGAGAATGGTGATGACAATATTCAAGTCTGCTGTAAATAGCTTCGTCTCGAGCTACAGTCAAGTATGTCAAAGTAATAGCACTGTCTTATTTAATTCCAGTCATCACTTCAAGTCGAGCTAGCGATGACAACATATGTAAGTAAGTATTTTTTTCTTTTTCTTCAACTTAGGGTTGTTATAACAATACTAGCTGACCGGCCAAACGTTGTTTTGCCATATAGGGAGTTTCCGGTGTAATAATGGGAGCTCGGAGCTTTAGTTGTTTGCACCTATTAGCCTTCCCATTACAGCAGTTCATTATTACTTTCAAAAGAAGGATGATTCAAAAAGGATTCACTATTAACGATTACATACAGTAGAAGAAAGCGTAGATTTAAGTACTTTCGACCTAGCTTAAGATGATATATATCAAGATGATAATTTATATGATAATCTATACTTATTATAAAACAAAGTCCCAAAACGCTGTCTGTCTGTACGTAATCGATTTTCTCAAAATGTACGGAACGGATTTTTATACGGTTCTCACCAAAGATAGTGCAATACTTCCGGATGGTTCAGATAAATAGTACATATCGATATTATGTAAATTGTATTGAAGAGATCTTGCAGTTGTTAAAAAACTTGCTTGCTAAGAGCGTTAGTCGTGTGCGCTGCGTAAACGAGCAGAGATACGCTAAAGTAGTGTAGTAGAGAATTGTAGATCTATAATAATACTACAAAAAAGTCCGCGATAGCATGTGTCTATCTCTGACGGTTAACTCACAATAACTACTTTTTTGTTTCAAATTTCGAAAATTCGGGAAAAGTTTCGTAAATCACTGAATTCCATGCGGGCGAAGCCGTTGTTGGCACAGCTAGTATAATATATATCTATATATATAATTATAGATATATATAAAATTACATCTACAATCTCATTGAAAAATTTAAACTGCTTTTATGTTTAGTACGGAGTATGGTCCAGAATCCGTGCCGCTAACGTATACGTATAGTCATCTTCGGACATAGCTTGAGAAAATAGTTCCACTCTTTCTAATTGCCAATCGCACTGCCTGATTCAATTCGACTGAGTTTGTACTGTATAAAGCGTGAATAAATGGCATGAATAAAGTGTACCTCTATTGTAGATATCCCTTTGATTTCCGCTGCAATGATGGAACCTGCATGGAGCCCCACAGGACGTGCGACGGGCCTGTAGACTGCCCCGACGGGAGCGACGAGACCCGCGATCTATGTCAAATATCCAGGTAGTTGTATCAGTAATCGTAATTTTGTTGTAATTTTCTATGACGGTAGGAATATAACAAGAAACGTCTCACACGCTTAATATTAAAGTGACCTATTTCAAAATAAGGTATAATTTAGATAAATTGTAATCTTTTTTTCAATGCCATCTACGACATTGCGCTATGAACTATTAAAAAAACTAGTGTTTTCCTGCTCTTCCAAGTTATGGGTCTCTTTAAAGGTCACGAGTGTTGTAGGCGCTACGCTACTTGCTGCTACGTAACTTGCAATAAAACTTCTTTAAATTAGGTCATTTTAATACTAAACGTGCGCGTGTGTGCTTTGTGATTAAAGAATACCAAATGCATGTAGAAAAAGAAGAAAGTTTAAATAGAGACGGCGCTCTCTGGGGTACAGAGCTGCTGCTGGCGACTATGGGGCAACCCACTACCTCCCATAGCCCCACCAACCTTACGGTTATACAAGCAAGAATTCGCGGGAGAACGCGGTAGTTCTTGCTAGTGGCGTGTTCCTACCGCACATTCTTGACTCCATACAAGTTCTTTACGCTTTTCCTTGTCCCTCATTTGCGTACTCTCCTCGTTCTGGAGCGGACAGTACTGTTATAGCTTGCGCTGCTAATAGCGGTATGTTTTCCTTCGTCTATGCCATCCGTGAGCAAACTGCTTACGGCGATTGAAGTCCACCTCCGAAGTCACGAGATCCTGATAGTAGACCGGACTGACCTCGGCACAAACGAGACCCTCCAACATGCGCTCATGGACGTCATCTTACAACACGCATTCCCACAAGACGTGATGTCTAGTCTCTTCGACACCGCATTCACATTCACTAGCATCACAGAAGCGCAATCTATGCAAGCGCGCCCTAAAGCAGCCATATCCCGCAAGAATCTGTGCTGTCTCATAGCAGGTTCAGGTGTCTCCGGACTACCGGAGACACCTGAACCTCGCGTCCTGGAAGAATTTTCTTAGATCTCTTCCTTTCTCTTCATCGGCCCACCGTTCTTGCCAAAGATCAACAACAATGGAGCGTAGTGGAGATGGGGATAAAGTGCACAAAGTTACCATGTCTCCGACACTAACACCGTGGTGGAGCACTGTCAATATTTTAGTCAGTGACACTCCGACGTACCCGTCGATAGTACTCGTTGCGCAGCAACGACCTATAATGGGTTGTCCAAACATTTAAAAAATATACAAAGAGGCACCGCTGAATTTTTCTGTTTAAATTGTTGTACCTAATTTGTATTTACAATTTATCACAAGCTTTACAGGAAGGAAAACATCGTGAGAATACCTTTATATGTTTAAAGAATTCTTGCGATTTGTGTAACCTATAACCAGAGCAGCGGGGTATGTCGAAGCTCCAACCCTTCTTTCCAAAAAAGGAGAGAGGAGGCCTATGCTCAGCAGTAGGCTAGTAAGTAACAAACCAGTACTTTTTTATGTAGGAATATGTATGTATGTTTGTACCTTATAAACTCCGAACCGGCTGGACAAATTTAATTTACACTTTCATACAATCTTGAAATTAACAGCGATAATCCTGTATAGTGTGTCTGGTAATCGGGTAACTTTTTTGAACTTTCAATGACAGTTTTGTTTCGAGGGAAAGTCAGACTGAGCCAAAGCAACGTGGAGCCGGACTGCTTTTTATTATAAGTAAATATATATTTATGTATTCCAGACCCGTTCAAGGAGGTAAATGCAGGCTACCTCCCTACCCTAGATACGGCACGTACAATGTGGTGAACAACCCCGACGCAGTCCCCGGGCACACCTACCCTGGAGTGTTACTTTACATCACCTGCCAGCCTGGATACATGACAGACAATATGAAGGACCCCATTTTATGCGTTGAAGGCGTCTGGTCTAGAGAAATGCCGAAGTGTATAAGTCAGTATATTTAAGTAATGCTAAGTGTAGAATGTATCCCCTTATAGTGGTCACGTTTCCTTTTCTAGGGGCTGCGTCCAAATATTGGGTGTTTAACTTTCCCAAAAGATTTCACAGGTGCTCTAAGAGCGTCCTTAACCACCCCGACGATGCTATAACATCGTCCAACAAAATATACACAAATAGCGTCTTCGCCGGCGATGACAAGGGCCCCGTTTGCTTGTGTCAAGCGGTCGCAGCCCTTTGCCGTGGCCGCTGTGATGCAGACTTCTTCCAAGTCACTTGTCACATATAGTTCTCCAAAACACGCCGCTTTAAGCCGAGGATTGGTCTCGCATGAGACATCCTTAAGTTGGCTCCCAGGAAGTTGTGAGTGCGTCAATGCACTCGCTATTACCAATTTTACCCGGCGAAGCTTCTTCGCTCGCCCGTTCTTCCGGTGACGCTGTCAAAGTCATTAGGGCTTACAGCATTGGTCAATTTGAAAAAAAACTCTCTTTACGGTCGTCCAAAGTTATCCTTTCAAATTCATTAATTTTTCTTTTTAATATTGTTCATTTAATATCTAATACTTAAAAGACAGATAAATAAAAACTTATAGAATAAAAAAAGAATTTTTAAAATAAATAACATGAAAATGCAGTTAATTGTATTTATTTTGTTTTAATTTTAAGTTGTAATACCGCTGTTTGATATATCGTTTTAAAAACTTTCAAATTATATACACGATGTATTTGAAGATTTGCATGTTAAATTTGACCCACATTCCAGTGTCTGATTGAAGTGAAATTTTATATACTGGTCCAGTCCCGATGACAATGCATGTGTATAATAAGCATGACCTGATGCTGCTGCCAGGATTGGCTCCAGACGAGAGAACTCCTCATCCGTTAACAGTAGGGACATGAAATTTTGTGAAAAGCTTTTTTAACTCGTTATTGTTATATTGTAAATTTTGAGAAAATCGATCATATATAGACAAAGCTTTTGGGACGTTTTATAAAATGTGTAGATTATAAATTTGGTTTCAGTTCACATAACAGATTATGTGACTCGGACAGCTGAAAGACGGCGCCGTGAATGCTACAATATTGAGCTGTGAGAACTTTCTGTTAATTGCAGAATAAATATATTTCATTTCATTCAAATACCCTCTTGCAGGTTTCTGCAGACTACCTAAGCATCCAAACGTTAAGTACCGATGTCTCGATGGCGGTGGCAACAAGAATGATACGAGAGAATGTGGTAATTTTTTACCACATGGCACAGTAGTCAAACCGGTGTGCCGATCTGATAATTACTTCAGTCCAGAACCACTAGTCGATATGAATTGCATTGACGGCAGATGGGACAATGTTGCGCAGTGCGTGCCAGGTTCGTTATACATACATACATTATAGATGCTTCCTTTCGCGGTAGTATTACAACACCACCAAATGTTGAAACAATCTGCCCCCACCAATACGTAATGTTAACTCTTTAACTACTTTATAACTTAAATTTGAGGCTCACCTTCTAAATTTACAACTTCAATTTTAGTTATACTTTATAGTATAGACCGTTTCAATAGATACTTTTAAATGAAATTCTTAAATAACTAATAAATTAGGTTTTTGGATTCGGGGCGTATTTATGTATGTATTTAAAATTATATATTTACCGTCTCTCACCCATAACACAAGATTAAGTTACTATAAATATAGGCGATAGCAGATCCAATATTGAGGAAACACCAATTAGGATTTACATTTTTTAATGCATCCACGTTAAATCACTCTATCGGAAACACTCGAAATATAAGAATAACATTGATGGCATGAGAACAAGTACACGAGGCCGAAGTCTAAGCACAAGGCGAGCATCCAGACATTCTCCATATTGCATTTTACCCCATCTCGTTATATGAACGTCGTCATAGCGACCTGTAGGCCTATCATGAACTCTTATTGCGACTCAATTGAAGACGTAAACAAAATTGTTTTGCCTTTTTATACCATGACGTCTTGAAGACGCACACTTTAAGTCGTTGCCGAATGAGCGTTCGGAATTCGTCCTAAGAAAATGTGAGCAAAAGAGATAGAGTTATTTATCGTTCATATAACGTTATCCTTTCGAAACATTACGACCCCAATGCAATTCACACTTCATGGTACGAAAAGAAAGCGGTTCGCGGTCGTCGTTTACGTCTTCAATTGAGTCGCAATAAGAGTTCATGGTAGACCTGTTGTCCGTCAAAACCCCAGCCGGATGTACATGTTGTCGGCAAGAAGGACGCATATATATATATATATATATATATATATATATATATATATACATCCCGCTTCACATCAGGCATCCTTTCATTTTGCATTATTGTAACGTCCATCACTTGTACTAGGTTTAGGCCAGTGCTTTCGGCGAATACTGGCTAATAAACGTTTAGGAATATTGGTAAGCAACTTATTTTCATGGAAAAATTAACTGTTTTAATATACAAATATATGTATATCATCATGCAAATCGCTGTTGTTTAAGACTCCCCTTTAGACTCCTAATCGTCAGGCTTCCTGTGTATACTAATTAAATAACATTCAATTCTACGACTATTTTGCATCCAATAAAATGCGACGTTGCCAATTTGTGTATTGTGTACGTAAGTATGAGGTAACGAACATCGTTACACTACATATAAAAAAAGCTGTTTCAGACTTGATTAGGCGAAGTTCAATTAATTTATTTTCGATTTTCCAAATGCTCTATGATAAAAAGCCCACTTTTGACTTCATAAAAGCAAATTAACAGCCCCACATTCAAAAACTTGACTGCAATAGAAACAAAACGATAAAAATATACTAAAACCCAAATGTAAAACTGAAATATTATACTGCCCCTTTGGTACATGTAGCAGTAGTACAGGTAGTCAGCAGAAGCTCGACTTCAGTTCTGCGGGTTGCGTGTTTGACTCTCGCCTAGAGCCAACATTTTTTAAACACAATTTGTTGGTTCTTCTAATATGAATATATATTTATTTAAAATTAAATGCGTAGTAGTTCAGACCAGCCTTTTTCTGATTAAAAACGACGAAAAACGTAAAAAATGCAAATAGCGTTATCATAGTAAGCGAACTTCCAACTTAAAATTGACATATTTTTTATTTGCTGACCAATGGAACTAAAAAATGAGGCTTTCTCAATGTTAATGAAAACGGCCTCCAAAACGCACAATGCCCTAAAAAACTGGAATTAAAAATTCTTCAAACAAATCATCTTCAGACCGGCCTAGTTCTCATAAAAAGATGTTTGCTTCTCTTAGACATGGTAACATATGTAATCCAGTAAGTAAAATTTCTTCAGAAAAAGCGAAAAACGTTATTAATGCAAGTACCAGTATCATAGTACACGACCTTTCACCTTATAATTGACATCTCTTTTTTATTTGCGGACCGATTGAAATAAAACATACCCTATATGTTAAGTGAGACTTCTTACTATATATTAGTGAAAACCGCGACCAAATCGGATCAGCAGTTTCTGAGATTAGCGGGCACAAACGCACAGATAAACAGACAAAAATTTTAAAAACTATTGTTTCATGTTTTGGAGCGTGTTTAGAGACGACTACAGTTATTTTTTCTTGAAAATATTAAATGTAAAAATTGACATCTCAACGATTTTATTATATGCATTATATCATACATATATTAGGTCCTTACATATGAAATTGGCGTTTTGTCGTACTGGCCACTTTGATCTCAAATATTACCTTTATGGTTAGGAATTCCAAATTCAAATTCATACAGCTATTTACTCATGGATTTGTGTTTCAAACCCCCTAATTCATTTGTTTTTTCTTCTTTTGTTTTTTTCTTTGTGTCACTCTGTTTACAAAATGGAAAACATGAAATATCGCGTTATTTACGAGTATGAGTTCCACCGTGGCACCAGTGCAGCAGAAACGGCTCGAAGGATTAATGATGTGTATGGTGACGGTGTCGCAAAAGAAAACACAGTGCGTTTTTGGTTCCAACGTTTTCGTTCTGGAAATTTCGACCTGCAGAACAAGCCTCGTGGACGGCCGGAGACCAAAGTTGATAATGAAGAATTGAAGGCTATTGTGGAAGCGGATCCATCGCAAACCACGTCCGAGTTAGCTGCAGGCTCCGGTGTTAGTGATAAAACTATTCTAATCCACTTGAAGCAAATTGGGAAGGTGAAAAAGCTTGAAAGGTGGGTACCTCATAAATTGAGTGAAGCAAACCGACAAACGCGCGTCGACTGCTGCGTTACGTTACTCAACCGGCACAATAATGAAGGAATTTTAAATCGAATCATTACCTGTAATGAAAAGTGGATCCTCTACGATAATCGGAAGCGCTCATCGCAATGGCTGAACCCTGGCGAACCAGCCAAATCCTGCCCTAAGCGAAAATTGACTAAAAAAAAGTTGCTTGTAAGTGTTTGGTGGACTAGTGCCGGTGTCGTTCACTACAGCTTTCTTAAATCTGGCCAGACGATTACGGCAGATATCTATTGTCAGCAACTGCAAACCATGATGGAAAAGCTAGCTGCTAAACAACCGAGGCTGGTCAATCGCTCTAGGCCACTGCTGCTTTAGGACAACGCTAGACCACACACTGCACAACAGACGGCTACCAAATCAGAGGAGCTTCAATTAGAATGTCTTAGACATCCACCGTACTCTCCGGACCTTGCTCCAACAGATTATCATTTTTTTCGCAATTTGGATAACTACTTGCACGGAAAAAAAATCAACTCCGATGGGGCAGTCCAAACCGCCTTCAAAGATTTTATTGATTCCCGCCCGAATGGTTTTTTTAGTAAGGGGATCAATGAACTACCTATGAGATGGCAAAAGTGCATACATAGCAATGGTACATACTTTGATTAATTAAATATATTTCATTTAAAAAAAAAAACGACTTTATGTTCCTCCCATAGAAAACGCCAATTTCATATGTAAGGACCTAATATATGGGCGATAGGATGCCTAATATTATAGAATATGAATGTTTTTACTCATTCGACGTCTGTATAATACAATTTTTTAAATTAATTATATTTCCTTCAGTTTTGGGCCCAAAGACCCAGATAAAGTTACATAATTAATGTATGTAATCAAGTATATAATAAAATAGCATCTCGATTTATGCCTACCAACTACCTATATATGGACGTCGATTGTTGTGCAATATGAAATATTTATGGCCATTCTACATCCGTATAATGCAGTTCTATTAGTAAATAATAATATTTTGAATTAGAAAAACAGTTATTGGCATTAAATTGGTTATCGAGTTGAAATTAATTTGTACTCCATTTTAACGTTACCTACGCTAAATTTGTACAGAAGTGAAATGTTCATATATCATGCATGATTTATGCTTATCCGACATTCCTTTGTTATTTTTATAATAAACGAATTAATTAAACTATGGATTATTTGTAAAATCAGTTTAGGTACGAAATTTACATTACAATGAATTTGTACTCGTTACAGTAAGAACATATTACAACATATAAGTCACTTATATTTAAAAAAAAAGGCTTACTTAAATGTTAGCTTTTCAACAAGCATTTCTTGAAGGTACCCAAGTTGACATCGATTTAGAAAAGCAACTAAAGAAAGCTCGTTTCATATCCAGATAGGTAAGAAGAACGAATTGAAACTCGTCATTAAATTAGAGAAATCAACATTTTTCATTACGACGTAGGTTTTTATAGTTGTATTTATTCGGCATTTCATTAATTTTTTTGGACGTCAAAAAACAAACTGAATGTACGGACGCGTGTATAAAGAATATTCGATGGGCGAAATGAAAAATAATAAAAAAATCAAAACATTTGAGAGTACATTTGTATTTAATTAAGGGCACGATTTGGCAACGTCGCTTCGGTAAGCGGACGTAACATACTGCGTGCTATGAAAACATCGGCAAACAGCAGTGGCGCTACTGTTTTTAGCAATGACAAATTGCTGAACTACGAAAATATTCAGTACGTTCAACATGGAACCCAAGTGACGCCCAAATTTTTTTTTTAATTTTTACATTTCTGTGCTCAGTATAGAAAAGTGTACGTGATCCTCGCAATCTCTCGTTCAACGTCCGTATATCGGACGCCGTAAGCAGGTGGACGTCACATTATATGCAAAAAGGCCCATGTAAGGCGCACAATAGGTTGCAGGATGTATATATATATATACGTATACATATACGTATAAAGCAATAGGTTTTATATTATGCTGTTCGTCTTACCTCGAACAAGTTTTTGTTAAGAAAGTTTTTATATATTTCGATTTTTGTTTATTGGATTGGAACTGAGCTATATATAATTCATGTAAGTCAAACGGGTTATTTACTAAAATCATTTAACTATGTTCTCGAGAAAACGATAAGTCTCTCTCGATCTTCCCAGATCGATCTGATTTTTGTGATGGAGTTATTTACAGGGTTGGATAGTTGACAGAAGCTACTGTTTATTCCAAGATTACACAAGTTGCGGCTAAAAGCTAGTTTAATTGCTAGCTAGTTGTCTTTCAGAGTGCGGTCTTATTACGCCCGAAGTCGATCCCAATGTAAAGGAGGGCCGGTTTGTGAAAAGAGGAGAACTTCCGTGGTTTGCCGGGATCTACAACAAGAAAAGGCAACCATACGAGCAAATTTGTGGTGGCTCCCTTGTCACGAACACAGCTATTATATCAGGTAACGAATCAAAATCTACATAAAAGTAACAGCCTACAACCCATTGCTGGGTATAAGCCTGCTCTCTCCTTTTCTGGACAGAAGGGTTGGAGCTAGGACCTACCACGCTGCTCCAATAATTGGTAGGTTACTTATATCTCCAGAATTCTCTAAAGATATGCTGGTTTCTTCACGATGTTTTCCTTCGCCGAAAAGCTTGTGATACATTGCAATGATCATGACATATAATTTGTAATAAACAAACTCATTGGTACCTACCCGAGGTGTGAATTCATGACACCCTCGAAGGGGTCACACGGTCACCGCTGGGCTATCACAGCACAAAACCTACGTAATATGTATTTATTATAATAGCTGCGCCACGAGGTTACACCTGTGGCGAATAGGTAATTAATGGCCATGATCCTCATCAACATCCTCTTGCCCTTACCCCACTCTATGTGGGGTTGGCACAACATGTTTTAAACATATTGTTACACTCAGCTGGATGCCACACGACGGAATAGGTAATTAATGAGCATTATGAGTAAAATGCATAAGTAGATAAGTAGACTTTACAATGCCTTTCTCCCATTCACACTTGATTGATACGGTACAACGACCGACCGTTGGGACGTCACATTTTACCGAATATGACGTCACACCCCAATTCCAACTGGTCTGCTCTGTTTTACTGCCTCGTTTCGCGAAGTTACAAACTCTGGAAGTGATAAATGCCACGGCTTTCGCCTTATATTTTATTTTTATTTATTTAGGTTTACTAAAAAAAAAAATTTTTTAATTTTGCTTGCGAAGTACATAAGTGTAACAATGCTTAATCAAAGTCATACCATCAGCCATCCACTACGCGTCGCCCTAAGCCGTGGTCCGGCCTCACAGGAGGCACCCTTAGGACGACGTTCCCCGACGCTTGTAGAGCTTCTGCGCTCTACTCTCTGCATTTTTAAACCCGTTAGGGCTAACAGCATACAGTCTGTTAAAAAAAAAGTGTTCAATTCACTCAAAGTAAACTCCTCTAGCATCATACGTAGCTTAAATTTTATACTTATAAATTATGCCTATTTCTTAAATCCTAAAAGTTAAAAGCAGTGTTTGATGTACTATATATAAGCGAATGGTTTAACAAAATACCCTCTGTGTGTCAAAATGTAAATTGATATGATTACTGAATTGTTGACACTTTGTACATAATAGGACAGGACAGCTCCCAGAACTCTTTCTAAAAGGTGGATAGAGTGGTGCTATTGGTATATATATGTGTTATTTACTTAATCGCGAATTATAGCAAAATAATTTCATAATGTCGTGTGGTATTTTGCTGAGTAGAATAAGACCACGCTCATTTCTTACCGAGGTATCGTAAAACACAACTAAGGTAAGTCATCCCGCCGTGTTGTATCCGTTTGAGTAGAATAGACCACAATCTTTCTTGCTGAGACGTCGCAAAATACGTCTAAGGTAAGTTGAAGTCAGGCAGGCGGCCAGTCGTAAAATACGTAGCCCAATCGTGTGACAACATGTTGAGATGACCCTACTTCGAGTAGGATTAGGGCAGGAGTATGATATAGCAAAATAATTTCATTATTACTTCTATAACTTTAATTCAGTTAATGTAGTTTTTATCTCACACCCTAGCGGCGCACTGTTTTTGGAAAGAGCATGAGCAGGTGCTTTTACCTGCATCCAACTACGCGGTAGCGGTGGGCAAACTCTACCGGCCCTGGGACGACACCAGGGATGCTGCCGACGCTCAGAAGTCCGATGTCAGTAAGAGACGAGCACGGATTATTACCAGTGCGGTGTATTCAATTTGACCTATACGGTACACCGTACACCGGACCTATACTTAATACATTTGTACCAACCGTGAATATATTGATCAGTTGACTTACGTCCTTTTGTCATAAAAGACATTAGGATTGTCTAATGTATGTAGTGAATTTTTTAGTAAAGGTAATTGCTGAAGGTAATCTTGTAGATGTCATATACAATTTTTAAAGCAAAACTTCGGCATTCCTAACGTGTTCGTATGCACGGATGAAACTGTTCTCATTAAAAAGAAAGCACATTTTGGAATCGTGCGCTCATTTGCTAAAGACACTTTTCACTAACCTAACTGTTATTAATTTCGTAACAGGCGTGAATATCTTGATAGACTTATCAAGATATTCACGCCTATATAACTATCCACGATATAAGTCGACTGACTTATGTTATTTTATACGTTTAATCAAAATAGGCTCTAGGTTTTGCTAATTTATATAGTGAATATTTCAGTGAAGTCGATAAGTCTATTGTATCGCACATACAAACTTGTGAATATTTAAATATCTCTCTTAAACGTATACTAATCGTAAAGCTATTTGTGGCTGCCCTGCAGGCCTACCATGGAATCTTATTGCGACTGAATTGAAGACGTGAAAGAAACAGAGTTATTTATAGTACATATAGCGTTATCCTTTTCAAACATTACGACCCCAATGCAATTCATACACGAAAGAAAGCGGTTCGCGGTCGTCGTTTACGTCTTCAATGTTCATGGTAGGCCTGTTGAAAAGTGATCTTTTAGGACTTGTTAAGTTATTCACGCCTGGTACGGATATATAGAGTAGGGGAGCTATATGCAGTCCTGCGAGAGCGAGTATTTAACAATTTATAAGAGATCTTTGTCTAATCACACATATAAAAAAGGGAGACGGAATGATAGCCTCATTTGTCTTTTTTCTTTTTTTTCGACGAATACTTTTAAGTCGGACACCCTACTGTAGTAAAATAGCTCAACGTTGGCTACACTCCTTTGAAAGCTCCTAACGTCATTATTGATCACTTGAAAACCGTTTCTACTCACACACAACACACACTACCTATTTCCTCCCTTTGCTTTTCCAACAAAACAATACAATACAAATATTATTTAATGTACAATAATACATTGTTTTATAAGTAGTAGCAGTGCTTCTACTTCTAAAAAAATTAAAAGAAATTAAACAAAAATAAATAAGAAAAACATTGTACAATTGGCGGCCTTATCGCTTAAGACAGCAATCTCTTCCAGTAAACCATTTTATAACAAAGGACATATGCAACTTGCAAAGCAGGCTGTAGGTGCGTACGGAATATAAAAATACACATAAATATGAATTTAATAAAACATTAAAATAAAATAAAATTATAATATAATACAATAAATATATATAATATTCTGACAGAATCGAGACAACAAATACACGTAATTATAGAGACATAAATAACAGATTAAGTTATATCATCAAACAATTGCCGTTTCAATCCAGTTTTAAAGATCTTGCGATCTTTTTGCGTGTTTGCTACTGTTTAATATGCAAGGGAAGGGAGTTCCAAAGTAGGATTGCTCGGACAGTAAAGGACTTGGAATAAAATGAAGAAGAATGGGAGGGAATTTTTAATGTCAGCTACGGCCGGGAATTCGACTTATTATTCTACGTTCTCTCAGAAAATGTCAACAAATAATACGTCAACAAGAGATAACCGTACAACTATAACATATGGAACACGCTAAACAAGTATTGACAGGTTAAGTTAACAATAATTTGGAAATCATTAAGCCAGGACGATTCTACTACCAGTTCGGAACCCTGTCATCCACTGAGAAGAACTGGCAAGAAACTCAATGGTTGCTCTTATCACGTATATTTGACGTTAGATTCTAACAACACGAAATACTCAATGTAGGTAACCAAATCAACATTAAGACGTCACAGCACTTTGAAACGTATGGACACCTTGAGAGGTGGCATTGGACATAGTGTATCATCTATGTATTGGACTAATTAAAATGTTGAATGTCGCTCGCGAACAAGACTCGGGCCACAAATCTTTTAACCTCATTCATTCGGTTTCAAATTCAAATTCAAAATATTATTTATTCAAGTAAACTTGTAAACAAGTACTTTTGAATCGTCAACTTTACTTCTGGTTCGGAAAGCTTTTCCTACCGAGAAGAACCAGCAAGAAACTCGGCGGTTGCTCTTTTTAAAATATAAATCTTAAAACTAGTTACATTTATTTATTACTGTCTTGTACAGCGGAGAAGTGCACATATATCCACACATCGTTATCATCTAAGTAATCTTCAACAGTATAGTAGGCCTTCTGTAACAGCCTCTTTTTAACAGTGTTTTTAAATTGCTGTAATGGCATGGCCAAAATTGATTTCGGAATTTTATTATAGAATCTTATACCCAAACCCACAAACGATTTACGTACTTTTGCTAGGCGCAAAGCAGGAGTCGCAAGCTTACGTCGGTTCCTACTTTGTCTATTATATACATCACCTATCGTTTTATAATTCTTTATATTTTTATGAATAAAAATTTCATTGTTTAAAATATACTGTATAAATGTAAGAATACCTATTTCCTTAAACTTCTCTCGCAGGGAATCAGGGTTTAATTCCTCTACCCACCAAATGACAGATAACATTTTTGTAGACAAAACACTTCTTCATTATCATTCCACTCATATCTGACAATATCTAACATTAAGCTGGTTTATTTGTCCTCAGGTTTCCGAGATAAAAATAGCACTGCTTTTCCTCGGAGCTGCCACGTATTATCAAAACGATATCTCCATAGTAACAGTGGTCACACCATTCGTTTACCAGAAGTTCATCCGACCTGTCTGCCTAAACTTCGATGTGAATTTAAATAGAATACATACGTCACCTGGTATTCTGAGTAAGGTAATCGTTTAATACGTTCGAAGTAATTTAATTTTTGTGCATAACCATATCAACAATTATAAAAAGATTGGCGATGTATATCTATACCTATTATAAAATAAAGTCCCCAAAGCTGTCTGTCTGTATGTAATCGATTTTCTCAAAATCTACTGAACAGATTTTTTTACGGTTTTCACCAAAAGCTAGAGCAATACATCCGGATGGTTTAGGTAAATAGTACATATCGGTATTATGTAAATTGTGTTGAAGAGATCTAGCAGAGGTTAAAAAACTTGTTTGCTAGGAGCTTTAGTCGCGTGCGCTGCGTAAACCAGTAGAGATACGCTAAAGTAATGTACTAGAGAATTGTAGATCTATAAAAATATTACAAGAAAGCCTGCAATAGCATGTCTCTATCTCTTATGGTTAACTCACAATAACTACTTTTATGTTTAAAATTTGAATTATAGAAAAAAATTGCGACACGCGGATTTCCACGCGGGCGTAGCCGCTGGCACAGCTAGTTGTACAATATATATACGTGTATAAAAGTATATTATAGTGGGCGGGCTACAAATGTTTTGTTAAACAGGTGGTCGGGTGGATAGCCAAGAGCGAAGTCGAGCGGCCATTGATCCTCAAGGTGGTGTATCTACCCATGATGTCTATAGTAGATTGCATTGAAGCTTCTCCAGTAAGCTTTAGACCTTTCATAACAAGTGACAAGATATGCAGTTGGACAAGTGGTATGTGTTCCATATCTAAATTGATTTATTTATTTGATAGACCAACGTTATATTATAGATACATTAACAATTAACACTTATATGCCATGTGGTATTCGGCTGATTATAATAGACCACCCTCATTTATTACCGAGGTGTCGTAAAAGGCGACTAAGGTAAATTGACCCACCGTATGGTATCCGGTTAAACAGAATAGACCATCCTCTTTCTTACCGAGGGGTCGTAAAATACGACTAAGGTAAGTTGACGTCAGGCAGGCGGCCGGTCGTAAAATACGCAGCCAAATTATGTGACAACATGTTTGTAACATGTTGTGCCGACCCCACTTAGAGTGGGATATGGGCAGGAGGAGGATGATGAGGATACCAATTAACACTTATATTAAATCTAGTTTCGTAATAATTGTCATTTACAGGCGTACTCAGCATTTTTTGTTAGTTTTTAAAATGTTATTATAATTATGTCATCTGTGAAATAAAAAATTTCCACAAGTTAAAAATGAATAAAAATAAATATGTAAAAAAATTCAAAACTCTAAATGTATCGAATATGTAAAAAAAAATAGTAATAATGAAAATGATAATTGCCTAAAGAATACACTAAGAAATATTATTATTATGCCAAATCAGTATTTATTATAATATTACTAGCTGTGCCAGCGGCTTTGCCCGCGTGGAAATCTGCGTGTCACAATTTTTTTATAAAATTTAAATTTTAATACTAAAAGTAGTTATTGTGCTTTAACCATAAGAAATAGAGACATGCGACTTTTTTGTAGTAGTTTTATAGATCTACAATTCTACATTAGTACATTAGTTTAACGTATCTCTGCTGGTTTACGCAGCGCACGCGACTAAAGCTCCCAGCAAGCAAGTTTTTTAACAACTGCGCGATCTCTTCAACACAACTTAACATAATGCCGATATGTACTATTTACCTAAACTATCCGGAAGTATTGCACAATCTTTTGGTGAAAACCGTTCAAAAATCCGTTCAGTAGATTTTAAGAAAATCGATTACATACAGACAGACAGCTTTTTGGGACTTTTTTTTATAATAAGTATTTAGTATAGATTAATAAAAATAATATGCAACAAGTAATTAAACTGATGTCACAAGTGTATCATTTTACACACAGGTATATCATTTTATTAAATCTATTAAAAATATCAAAAGTGTTAGTATAAGTAACAGTAGTTGAAACCCGGGCAGGCACCAATGAGTTTTTCTATTAAAACTCATGTGTCTAATTAATAATTGCAATTTATCACACGCTTTTCGGTGAAGGAAAACATCGTGAGGAAACATGCATATCTCTAGAGAATTCTGGAGATAAGTGTAACCTACCAATCCGCATTGGAGCAGCGTGGTAGGTCTTAGCTCCAACCCTTCTCTCCAGAAACGGAGAGAGGAGGCCTATGCCCAGCAGTGGGATTGTAACAGGCCGCTACTTCACTTTTATACGTGTAATAAGTGATTGCAATCAGTCCCTGTCCAAATGTTTCATTAAAGTAGTTCTGTATTGTTATAATTGCTGTTGGTATATCTTAAAATAAATAAATAAATAGGTTAACATGTAAGAGGTAACCGCCCGCACCTACCTCCGCGCCCTTGCACCGACTGAGTTAAAAGGTTAATCTATAATTTGTATTACAGTCTTATTGAATGCTTTGAAATTACATTATTTGTTATATGTTATATGTTACAGATTTTTATAAGGGCAACAGTGGCGTTGGGCTTGCTTCCCCATCGCTGCAGGGAACAGTCCAACGCTACTACCTGCTAGGATTGGTGTCGGTAGCCCCGAGACCTGAAGAAAATAACTCTACGGGATCAGTTATAGCGTTCACAAATGTAATAAAACACGAACGCTTTATCCGAGACTACTTGGATATGTCTGAATAAATACTATTAGAAATGGCTGGAATTTCACTTAATTTTAGCTTTCTCACATATTCAACAAAGATAAACGTACAACTACAACATATGGAACAGGCCACACAAGTATTGACAGATTAAGTTTCATATAATTTGGAATTTTTATGCCAGGACGATTCTACCACCAGTTCGGAACGCTACTATTCACTGAGAAGAGCTGGCAAGAAACTCAGTGGTTACTCTTATCACGAATATTAATTATTCGAGGTTAGATTCTAATATTGCGATACCTGCGTCGCGACTCAGCAGAGTAAGCAACTCATTTGTTGGTCTCGCTATTCGCTTCTATAATAAAATTCCTCACTCCATTCTAGACCAGTGGACAGAAAAATTCCAATCAAGTGTAAAAAATATGCTTATACGTAAAGCATATTACAAAATTGAAGATTATTTGGATGATAAGAAAGCCTGGATTTGAAAATCCTTTCAGCTTCATACAAGACAGCGGTTTAATAATGTATAATTGAATATATTTAAAAGATTGACCGCCGAGTTTCTTGCTGGTTCTTCTCGTACTCGCTGGTACTATCTCACTGCTAGGCATAGGCCTCCCTTCTCCTTTTTGCAGAGAAGAGTTTTTGGTACGTTACACATAGTCCAGGAATTCTGCAGAGATAAGCGTGTGATTAATTTGAAATATCAATTAGGCACATAAGTTTTAACTGGAAAACTTATTGGTTGCCTGGTACGTTAACACGTGGATCGTTCAGCTATCACATATCTGATATAAGAATGTTAAAAGACACGCTGATGAAAAGGAGGCGGATACAGAAAGCCTGTTATACTGTTGAGGATTATATATATGATAAGAATGCGTGGATATACTACTCTTCGATCCTGCACAACATAGTAATAACTAAATGTAACTAGTTATAAGAATAAAACTTTCATATAGCGATCGCCGAGTTCCTTGTTGGCTCTTCTCGGTAAGAACAACATTCCGAACCATCAGTAGAGTTGATAATTCAAAAAATTATACGCATTTTTATTTCTCTCCCACATTTAATAATATATTCTTTAAGACTGATATAATCTATATAAACTCTCTTGTGTAGTAAAATTCCAATTTGGTTGGGCGTATTTTGCATTGGACACATTGTCCAACCGGTTCCTTGCATAACAATACTATGTCCGCGAGCGCAAGCAGTAATAATAAAATAGTTTTATTAGGTTCCGCGATTGTTAACGTATTAGATCGAAATTCTATTATGCAACCGATTAGAGTACTCATCGATATGGGTTCTCAAAAACATTTTATAACGAAACAGTTTTGTAAAGGGCTTGGTGTTAATATTAATCAACCGATTGAAAATATTTACATATGTGAAGGGAATAGGGGATAACTCACAATCGGTGCAAGGTTTATGTAATGTATCATTATATTCGCGTTTTAATAAGTTTCAACTTGACATTCAAGCGTTAGTTTTAAATAAAATTTCAAGTAATTTACCGCAGACCGTTGTTGACCGCTCCTCATTAGATTATTTATTTACTTTACCGCTTGCTGATGATAAGTTTTTTTTACCGGGTCATATCGACATGTTAATTGGCTCAGAGGTCTTTGCTGAAATATTAACGGGCACGAAAGTATTAGGTAGTCCCTGTAGTCCAGACGCGCTGGAGACCGAGTTTAGATACATCGTAATCGGTACAGCCAAAAATTTAAAGGGCTTTTCCGAGACCTCTGAGGCCAATAATTGTACCGCGTATCATTCTTACGTCTATAAGGAGGATTCAATGGAAAATTTAATGAATAAATTTTTAAATGTGGATGATGTTCCCCATGTACAACATTTGTCACCCACTGATAAACAGTGCGAATTAATTTACACGCAAAACATGTCTCGCGATAATACAGGACGATTTATATTCGCATTACCTTTTTCTCGTAGTCCGAGCGATTTAGGCGATTCCTTGTCGTCTGCTACGAGACGGTATAAATATTTTGAACGTAAATTCGGCTTAAATAATACATTACGCCTTCGATATGATACAGTTATCCGCGAGTACTTGGAAAAGGGTTACCTTTCGCGAGTTGAGAGCGATGTTGAGACGAATGTTGGTTACGTTATACCGCATCACGGACTTTTGCGCGACGATAAACTTAGCACAAAACTACATATAGTTTTAGATGTGAGCTCCAAAACTTCAACAGGGCTGTCATTAAATGATTGTCTTTATACCGGACCAAATTTACAAAATTATTTAACCGCTATTATTATTAATTTCCGCTTATTTCGCCTCGCTATAAGTGCCGATATAAAACAAATGTTTTTGCAAATATTGGTACATCCAGATTGTCACAAATTTTTAAGAATTTTATACCGCTTTCCCGAGGAAGATAAACCTTCGCTTTACAAATTCAACCGCGTCTGTTGTGAGCTGTGGTCCGTATCTCGCGATGCGCACTGTTCGCGAACTAGCTCAGTTAGAATGCGATAATTTTCCGCGCGCTTCCGAAACCGCAAATAATTTTATTTTTATGGATGATTTAGGTACATCTGTGTGTACACCTCAAGAGGGCGTTGACCTTTCTATAGAACTTATAAATATGTTTCTCAAGGGTGGTTTTGAATTAGTAAAATTTATAAGTAACAGCCTCGATTTATTAAGCTCTATTCCGCGAAATCATACAATTTAACAAGTCGAATTTAATGACAATGATAATTTAAAAATATTAGGCTTAAAATGGTGTCCAGAAGAGGGCTGTTTTTTTGTTTCTGTAATCAAATCAAATCAAATCTTTATTTTGCATGAAACACGGTATTATACGATATTAAATAAGCTTCTAAATAAACGAGCTACATGTTTCGCTAATAAATAGCATGCAAAAGTTACAATTGAATTTACAGAAAATTATGTCAAATTAAATAAAATATATATATGTCAAATTGATATTAAAAAATATGTCAAAAATATAATAATTACATAATCTGCTATATTGAATTCACAAATGTTCATGTATTACCTATCTAAGTAGGTACTCGTTAACACTATAAAAGCAATGGCTAATAACCATTGAAATAATTTTTGTTTAAATGTATTAAATGTCAGTTTATCTATTTTAAAATCTATTGGTAGTTTATTATATATTTTTATACCCATTGCATAACAATTTTTTTGGACAATTGCAGATTTTATTCGTACTGGCAAAACCAGCCTATTTGGATTCCGAGTATTTCTCGGGTACATGTCACTGGCTTTAGTAAACAGCGAGTTGTATTTTTTTATAAAAATTAATATTTCATAAATATATATACATGGGAGTGGTAGTATTGAAAATACTACTTTGAAAAAGAGGTTTACATGAATCCAAAGAACCAGCACCACAGACTGCACGCACACATTTGGCGATGAATGCTGTATCAATATTGCAAGAATTTCCCCATATAATTAGACCGTAACGAAGATTACTAGGTATATAACCATTATAAGCCATGAGCGCTGTACATTCATTAACTGTTTTGTAGAGCCTTCGCAATGCATAAATAAATTTATTAATTTTGTTACATATTTTTGTTACATGAAATTACCAATTACAGTTCCGATCTAGCTCTATTCTTAAAAATGTTGTTACGTTACCATGTTAATTTTTTTTATTATTATAAGTTATATTGAGATCTTCAGTAATAGTTGTAGGATCTTTAGTGAACTGAATATATTTTGTTTTATTTATATTAACTGTTAAATTATTGTGTTCTAACCATTTAAGTATATTAACCACTGTTAAATTTAAATTTTGTTGTTCTACGATAACTGATATATCATCAGCAAACAATGTACAGGGTTCTTTAACACTGTTCGGAAGGTCATTTATATACAAAATAAATAGTAAAGGACCTAATACGCTTCCTTGTGGAACTCCACACGGATTATTTTTATTATGCGATCTCTAATTGGTAATTGTGAAACCATCTAGTCTTTGGATTTCTACGTATTGAGTCTATCTTTCAAATAACTATCAAGCCATTGTAATGCTAGTCCTCTAATACCATAATATTCCATTTTATATAATAAAAGATCATGATCCACAAAGTCAAAAGCTTTCGACATGTCAAAAAATAGACCTATGATTGTTTTATGTTTGTCTAAATTATCAATAATATGTTTAGTTAGGTTAAAACATGCCAAAATTGAGGATTTGTTTTTTTGAAAACCATACTGTTCTTTTTTAATTGCATTATTTTTTGTTAAGTAGTTTATAAGTCTTCCGTGCATTACTTTTTCAAATATTTTTGAAAATATTGGTATCATAGTTATTGGTCGATAATTATTCATCCCATAATGGTTACCTTTTTTAAAAAGCGGTCTTATAATTGAAATCTACATATTTGATGGAAATTTTCCATTTTTAAATGAAAGATTAACCAAAAATGTTAGAATTGGCATCAACTCCTTATAACATCTTTTTATAATTTTAGTAAGTATTTCGTCATATCCTACCGACCACGTATTTGTAAAGGAAATACCGCAAACTATTACGAAACGCGTTATACTATCGACCATTGCCAGGTTATGGAATTTTGCGGTTTTGCGCGCAAGTAATATTAAAGGTAAAACTTATCATGAAGTCTCTGTGGCTTGAGAAGAGGCTTATCGACATCATGTCATCGCGTTGTAATATTTTTGATATTTACGCATTTACCGATTCTAGCGTCGCTTTATATTGGGCGCATTCGTCATCGCACCGCTTCCAAACTTACGTCGCTAACCGCAAAGGACAAATACAATATTATTTACCGTCTCGACTTATATTCCATGTAAATGGAAAGGAAAACCGCTTATCGCGAGGATTATTGGCATCTCAAATATTAGAACATCCTTTGTGGATGCACGGTCCTCATTGCATGCAGGAGTGACGTCACGGATGTGATTGCGACTGCCGCACTGTTCATGTTCTTAGTTCAACATAAATTCATATCATACGTTTTACAGTACATAGTGTTATTAAAATAATAGATACTGGTGAAATGAACTAGTTACAGTGTTATATCAGTTGGGTCTCGATTGATCTAAACCAATTACTAGTGAATTAAAAAACATTAACAATTGTTTGGTGCAAAACATACCCGCAAAAAGTAAATATTAATGGCTATACATGTCATAACATCTCTTTTTAAAACATAAATAGTCGAGTGCGCCATCTGTTGGTGAGAAGATACCACTCTACTGTCAACAAATTTATGTGCAGAGTTCACTTGTTAACGATAAATACTGGATTGCGCCATCTAGCGGTGAGAAGATAAAATTGCTCTGTCTGTCAAGGAGCAACATGGATTCCGCAGCGGCCACTCGACGACGCTCCAGATGGCGAGGGTGATCAACCATCTGACCAGTGAGCGGAACAACGGTCGCTGCACCGTCGGGGTCTTCCTCGATATCGAAAAGGCTTTTGACCGCGTGTGGCACGCCGGGCTCCTGGTCAAGATCATGGATACCACCATGCTGCCCGCTTATGTGCGAGTGCTGGCGTCATTCCTCAGCGGCCGTAGCTTTTACGTGGCAGTGGAGGGTGCGGAATCCCAGCCACGCACCATCCAAGCCGGAGTACCCCAGGGCAGCTGTATATCGCCGCGCTTATACGCGGCGTATACGGATGACATCCCCACCCTGCGCGACCATCTGCGGGAAGGGGAGGAGGACGTGCTGTTGTCACTCTTCGCTGACGACAGCGCGTATTTCGCATCGTCGTATTACCAGATCGTCACCACCAACCGCATGCAGCGTCTCCTGGACTTGTTGCCGGAATGGCTGGACAAGTGGAGGATGGCTGTCAACGTCGGGAAGACGGCCGCTCTGCTCACCAGTGGATCCGTGCCGCTACGCCAACTCACTCTGCGGTAGGCCAGGACGTAGAGTGGAAGACCACAGTGAGGTTCCTGGGGTGTGAAATGGACCGCAGCCTGCGCATGGTACCCATGGTCAATCGTGCCGTGGGCCAAGCTGCCGCTGCCAGGTCCCAGCTCCACGCCTTGTTCACATCCCACCTGCCCGTCAACACCAAACTGCGAGTCTACGGTGCCTACGTTTGCTCGCGCTTGACGTATGCGGCACACGCCTGGTACGCACTCTGTTCGGCGTACCAGAGGCGAAGGTTGAAGCCTTCCAGCAGAACCGTTGCCTGCGACTGATCGTAGGAGCCCCGAGGTATGTGCGGAACGACGTCGTGCACAGAGATACCAGGATGCCGACCGTGGAGGAGTTCGTTCGTTCGCACGGTCTCATGGCTGGGCTATCACAGCTCTACTAGTGTTTATCAGCTGTGAATTAAATCTTAAATCAAAGATGAGACCATGAGACCAGTGGTTCACTCGTTCAAAAAAAGTTTATTAAAGATGCTCGGTAAAATGTTATATATTATAATAGTATATAAGAATATGTTGAATAGTTTTAGGTGCTAAATATTAAGTCGTAAGCACGTCCATTACGTCACAATAGGTTCACCCTGAAAACCAGCTTTGCAGCTTCGCTGCAATATTCGCTGCTGAGGGCGGACCAGGTACCAGGGGATGTACTTCTTGCATTAGGTTCCCAAGTCGCTTAGATCCCTTTCACCATATATTCATACGGACGGTCTCATTCGTGTAGGAGGTCGACTTGAAAACGCTAATTTAAATTTCAATAAAAAACATTTGGAACCTAGTGGTGAGTGGCAGCGGTTACGTCGCGCGGTCAATCAGACGGTCGCGCTGCAGCCGCCATTGCGGTTTATCGCCAGCCGCAGCCGCCATTACGACTTGCACCGCCGAAGAGTCGAATCGCGCTCTGACAGTCGTTCGCAAGTGACGCACCACTTGCCCGCACCGCTTTTCTTTTATACCGCAACGGTCATCCGCGCCGCTCCTATTCGGATTCCGAGTGATCTGGAGCAGGCTATTGTTAACCCGCTATACAGTCCACAACCGCTAAGGTAAGTGCTTGACTTGTTTTTGCACTATACGCCTGATCCGCACCTCCGCAGGGGAGAACATAGGATCGCAGAACCGCCCCGCTGGTTTTACCACCACAATTAATTATTAAAATATTATTAACTTAACTCAATGATCATTCGAAACACTTTAAATAGTATATTTAGTTATATTTATTTCATATTACACATATCTACAGAAAAGTTTAAATTAAGTGTACGAACTATGCTTATACGTAAGGCATATTATAAAATTGACGATTATTTGAATGATAAAAATGCTTGGATTTGAAAATCCTTCCAGCTTCAAACAAGATTGCAGTTAAATAATGTAAATTTAAAATGTTTAAAAGATTGACCGCCGAGTTTCTTGTCGGGTTTTCTCGGTAAGAGCAACATTCCGAACCAGTTGTAGCTTCATTGAATATAATAGATACTTGACGATTCAAAGGTGCTTGTAAAAAGCTTACTTGAATAAAGATTATTTTGATTTTTTTATTATTTACAACAAAAATGTACAAGTTATATCTTAAATTACTTACACGCTAATACGATACAAATCATGCCCATGTGGAATGGTCCCAAGAATGCTGGCAGCGTTTCCGCGTCGAATCGCTAAGCTGATTCTTTGTGCGAAAAAGGAACCAGCCCTCTTGTCTCCCAAGAGGCGATCAACCGAGGTGTTAAAACGGATAAAAAAAAATTTGCACTTTGACTCCATGGCCTAAGAGTCTCAACTGCAAACGGCACAAATATATAACTCTCAATGAGAGATGCATACTTCCGCCGCTTGCCGGATTCGGCCATTTGATTGATTTGATTTGAAAATCAAAGAAAGATCAAACAAACAAATGAGTCGCTGTATTTTTTTTAATTTACATCGACAACACCCCTTTAAGACGGCAGCCATCTTCTTTCTTTTTCCTCCAGCAGTGTTGCTGACACAAAATATCCTCAACAATTAGTAATTAATTGTTCAAAACCCTTTAACCTGACACATGCAATTGAATTAATAAGAAGCTGAAGACCTTTTCTACTTCTATATTATGTTCTAATTCTACCTAAAACTCATTAACATATAATTTTGACTATGTGTAACCCGTGTGAAACGTCACATACTAACTGAGTAACAGTGACAGCGCTCTACGAAACCGAACTGCCGACTGTTCCGTTCTAGACAGCCTTGTGCATGTGCATTATTTAATGCCGGGTATTATACTTATGTAAACGTGGTCTGTTGTATTCATTGCCAAATTCCTGTAAACTTGAGCAATTACCTTGAACCGTACCGTTAGCGGTGGGGGGGGGGGGATTTTCTTAGTTTCTAGTGATAGTGTTCTTCTTCGATGAATAGACTTCTTAAATATATATTCAGGAGTTATTTAACAAATAGGAAACAATGTACAAAAATAAATAATTTAAAGAGTGATTTTCAAGAGATTAACTTTGGTGTTCCGCAAGGCAGTATAATTGGGCCTACTTTATTTATTTTATACGTCAATGACATACATTTTCTGCCACTCAAAAATGCAGATATTGTCTGCTATGCCGACGACACGGCCTTAATATTCCACGGCTCAACTTGGATGGAGACAGTGTCAAATGCTCAGGAAGGCGTATCAGTGGTTGCTAACTGGTTAAAAAACAATCTGTTAACTTTAAATATAACTAAGACAAAATGTATATGCTTTCACAAGACCGCTGCCTCTGCTCCTGGTGTGATTCAAAGTTTAAAAATACATAAATGCCATAACACTAAAAGTCCTCCAAGGACTTCATGCAACTGTGAGGAGATTAGTTTAGTAGATGCGGTTAAGTACCTGGGAGTGTACATAGACCATAATCTTTCATTTAGACCCCATGTATCATTTCTCGCAGGACGTATGCGTAGTGTGATCGGTATTATGAAAAAATTACGAAATGTTGCAGACCTATCAACTCTAAGATCCGTATATTTGGCATTATGCCAGTCTTTAATCAGCTTCAGTATCTTATCGTGGGGAGGTGCTTCCAAAACAATACTTATAGAAGCAGAAAGAGCTCAGCGCTCTGTCCTTAAAGTAATGTTGAAAAAGCCTCGTAGATATTCAACCGACCAGCTTTATCAAGACTGCAAAATGCTTACAGTGCGACAAGTATTTATTCTAAAAGCTACATTACAGAAACATAAGTCTCTATTACAATCTCCAAATATAGATTTCATTTTCGCAAAAAGAGTGCTTAAGACTACAATACCAACAGTAAATTCATCCTTTGCAAAACGTTTTATACCCTTTGTAGACGCACAAGTATACAACTACGTCGCAAAATTTTGTAACTTAAAATATCTCACAATGAAACAGGCTAAACATTGTATTTCAACCTGGCTCAGAAACCTGACATACGAGGAGACAGAACATATATTTACTGCAAACATTGTTTAAATTTCATTAGCTTACAATTCAACTTACTTTTTATTTATTTTACATTCTACTTATCAAGTCATCATTTATATTTAATCATAGCGTTAATTTAGTAATATAATCCTTAGATCGTCAATAGAAAATGTTATTCCCACCTAGTTCATAAAGCAAATAGAATAAATCTTTTCCTTGGCTCCGCAATACAGGTTTTCCTAGTGCGGAGTCCGCCAGTAAAATAGGTTTCCTTTAAGTTTTTAGTCATGTATACTTTAAAATAATGCTCTTAAGTAAGACCTACTCTGTACAAAAAACTGGAAATAAATGATATTATTATTATTATTATTATATTATATTGGATAGTGCGACCGATAGAGTTAAGACTTAACGAATTATTTAAATTGTTGGATTAAATTATAGTACACCTTGCAAAATATTATTACGAGGAACTCTACCAAGAGTCTCAAAGAAGATAGTCTTTATTTTTATTTAGGAAGATCAATATGAGATGTACACAAGACTTTATTCGCATCATCTTATGCGTTAATGTACTTGTAACCTACAAAAATTTCCTCGGTTTAGTTGATCCCTTTCATTAAGCATTTCATTATGCCAAAATCCAAAGGTAAATAATAACATTATTTTGCTATAATCTGCGATAAAGTAAACAGAAAATATATATAATGATAAATGTAGGGTGGACTATCCGTTTGTTTATACCCGATTCATGCAGATTTATAAAAACATATGCACAAACCTCCACCACCGCAATTATTTGCATGTGTTTGCCGCCGGTTCTATTTACTTTATCGCGGATTATAGCAAAATTAAGTAATTTTGCTATTATTATTACTATATATATTATTATTATTACTTTTTTTGTATTATGGATCTCCGCAAAGTATCGCCTAATTCTATAAATTATGTACCAAAGTCCATTATCATTAGTCCAGTAGTTTAGCCGTGAAAGAGTAACAAACAGATAGTCTTTCGAATTTCTAATAATAATATGTATGTACAATTGTTTCTAGGAATAGTAATATCTTTTACGCTGAAGATCTATAACAAATATTGTAAAATAAATTCCCTAAAAGCTGTCTGTTTGTATGTGATCGATTTTCTCAAATTACTGAAACTATTTTTGTATGGTTGTCACTAAATGATAGCACTATTCTTGAAGAAGGTAAAAGATTAATAGTGAACCGATTTTTACAGGAATATGGGGGAATTTGTGGAGCAACATATAGGCTACTTTTATCCTATAAAAAACTTTCCACGCAGGTGAAGCCGTGTACAGCTAGTTTAAAAAATATAATAAAAGTAAAGTAACGGCCTGTTACAATCCCACTGCTGGGCATAGGCCTCTGTTTCTGGAGGGAAGGGTGTGAGCTAAGACCTACTACGTTGCTCCAATGTGGTTTGGTAGGTAAATTATAATATATAGTTAATAGTTTTATCTAAAAAGTATTATTTGGTCTTATGATCAAAACAAATAGTAGTTAATGATGTCATCTATACCAAAAATATTAATCACTGAAACCGTAAACATGGATACATAAAGAATGTTGACTGCAATTAGTTTGGAGAGTAGCCGACAAACAGCGATGAGGTCACTTCGTATAATCGACCTTAACTTTCACACATAGATAAAGTTGCCGTAACAAACACTTACGTAAATCAGTGCATCCCTTTTCTTTTATTTGACACATAGACAAAGAGACCGTATTAATTTATGCATATCTAATTACTCTTTAGTGAGCTGTGATAGTCCAGCGATAAGACTGTGTGACTCTTTCACGAGTGCAAACCCCGGCAGGCAGAGTATTTTTCTATTAGAAAAAACTTATGTGTATGATTGATAATTGCAATTAATCACATGCGAATTGGTAGGTTACACATATCCCCGGAATTCTCTAGAGATATGCACGTTTCCTCACAACGTTTTCCTTCGCAAATATCTTAAAAATTTAAACAAATTGCAATTATCATTAAGACACTTAGAATAAAGAATCATTATATTTCTTTGCTCCCATAATGTATTTGTTGATATTTATGTTATAATTATTGTTATTCTATTTATTATATATATAAGCTATTTTTGATTTATATTTACAATATATTATTTATATAAATATATATATTTATTAGTATGTAAGTTAGGATATTAGTACCATAGCTGTTGCACTATAAATTGTCTCACTTCGTAGGTTTAGGAGATCTCTGTCAAAGAGATAAGTTGACCGTTGTACTCTGTTTTTTTTATTGATAATGTTTTTCTTACTTAATTTTTTTTTTCTTTATGGTACATAAATAAAATAAATAAATAAAATAAGACATAAGTTTTTATCATAAAAACTCATCAGTGCCTGTGCGAGTTTGAACCAGTGACCCTCTCGAGAGAGTCGTATGGACTGACCTCTGGGCTTTCAAAGCATATGGCATACTAGTTACAATTAATAAATTCAAAATTCAAATGGTGACTTTGAATTTACGGAAGTGATAATTAACACTCAGACTGTAATAATACCAGGAATACAGCTACTAGCTCTCGGCCTTTAGCGAATATAACTCGCGATCTTCACGCTATTGTTTTCCAATAAGAAGCTACGTTTTAATTTCGCATAACGCGCGAACTTCAGGAATACCGCGCTGCGCGAGCTACGGCCTACGAACTTACGAAGTAAGAAGTTTAGTGTATAACAAACCGCGAGGTGTGACGTTGTAAATATTGGGATGTATACTCAATTTTAACAGTGACTTTTATTATTCTTTTAATGAATTTATAGCAAACTATGTTACGTATTGTGTAATTAATCACATTAACAATGTTATTTAGTGGTAGTGTATTTTTTTATATTTCGTTTATAGTGTATTATTGCAAAATGATGGTTTTTTATTCAACTCTTATTTTACTCGGTAAGTCTACGTTTACATATCTTAACGCAAGTATATTTAATATGAAAAATCGTCGATCTACAAAGAACTACGTAGCTCAAATAAATAAAGTTGCCACGAGCTTTACAAGTTTACGTTCATAAGCACATTAACATGGTTTTGAATACACGTGTTATCGTTATAGTATCAATAAAATATGTAAATGTTTTAAAACTAGATGATTTAAGATAAGTTAATGAATTGAAACCATTTTCTGACAATAAATAAAAAATAAATATACGTAGTGTAGACTTAATTCATATCATTGGCGCTACCATAACGCATCGTACGCACGGGCATAAAAAATACGACGCTTTAAAAATTCCGCAATAGACGTAATAAAAAGTTTCTTAACGCTCTACGCCTAACGCTTAAAATGGAACGCTGCTCGATAAAAATACGTCGCGTTTTAAAAGCGCTGTTGTGTGAATAGATATCTGGATACCCGTTTGTTTCATTTCGACGATTTTTAACGCACGGTAAAAAACCTCTCGTGCCACGACGGGTTAAATAATAATCGGTATTTCTCGCTTCTGAATAACTCTATTAATTAATTAAATAACCCTGCCAAATTTAAAAAATCTACTAATCAGAATAAAGGAAATGGATTATTAAAAATTATTTATAATAAAGACTAATTAAAGTCGACTAGTACGATAAGAATATAAAGGATGGTTAAACTTTAAGCCGATGTTCATTTTGAATAAAACACAAATTATTCAAGACATTATTGTCATTTGTTTTTATTATGATAATGTAGTATGGTTCAATTATGTATAGGACAAAATATCGGCCAAATGGCCGCCGCGACCTCGGCGGCACACCTCCATCCGATGGTCCAAATATTCGATGACGCTGAGGCATAATCGAGGTTCTATGCCGTTAATGTGCAGAATTATCTCATCCTTTATCTCTTGAATTGGTGGCATATCGACACCTTTTCTTTTAAATAACCCCAAAAAAAAAGAAGTCCAACGGTGTCAAATCACATGATCTTGGCGGCCAATTGACATCGCCACCACGTGAGATAACACGGCCGTTGAATTTGTCGCGCAAAAGAGCCATTGTTTCGTTAGGTGTGTGGCACAGACCCGTTGAAACCACATATCGTCCACATCGATATCTTCCAGTTCGGTTAATATAGTTGCGCTGTTTAAAATTCGATTAATATGTGTAGTCTAGTTACATTTGTCTAAGCTACAACGCCAAAAAAACAACTTCTAAAACAATAAAGAGTAAAAAATGATGGTAAATAATATATTTTTAAGCAATTTATAATGTTCAGAATCGATTATCCATACGCGCCACAGCGGAGTGTAAGAGTCCTTTGCGATTTTCATGTCGTCATCATCTGAAAGCTTATTATTGTCTTTTTTCAAGTTTTCAATTAAGTAATTATTTTTTAAAGCTTCTGTTAATAAATAAATTAATTTTATTTTCACATCCATGTATATATGACCTGGATTTATGTTGTTTTTTATTTATTACATCAAAGTAGGGTTTGCCCGATTCATTTAGTCCGAATTTTGAACCTCTCAGCGTTTGTTATCATCACTCATCAGGACTCATAGATTATTTTACGGTTATTGTCTGAGAAGTGAGACCGTACGTCACTTTCATGTGGATCACGACGTTAACGTTTTCTGTTAAAACTTATGTGTCTTATGCCTAATTGCAATTTATCGCAAAATTTTCAACGAAGAAAAGCGTGTAATTACTGTAATTAAAGCGTGTAATTAAAGCTGTGAAATTGCAATTATCAATTAAACAGATTAAAAATGTAATGTACAATATATAAATATGAAAAAATTGAATTACAAGCAATATAACAGAACTAACTACTTTGCTATAATCCGCACGGGTTAAGTGAATGCATGCAAAGCCAATGTGTATGAAGCAGGCAAAATCTACGCACCTTATACATGCAGGACCAGCCACCACATGCACCCCACTGCGTACAGTACGATTTTTGTCGTGAAGCCTATTCTCCTGATGATGCTTCGGTTTCGGGGCGAAACGATCGTCGAGATTGTGGTGGTGGGTGTGTGTGCTGCTTTTGTGTTCGTTGTTGCTGGTGAATTGCGCCTTGGGGTGCATGTGGTGGCTGGTCCTGCATGTATAAGGTGCGTAGATTTTGCCTGCTTCATACACATTGGCTTTGCATGCATTCACTTAACCCGTGCGGATTATAGCAAAGTAGTTAGTTCTGTTATATTGCTTGTAATATGGAATTCCGCAAAGTAACGCCTGCTTCTATAAATCATTAAAAAATTGAATTGTTCATTTGTTAACGAAGAAGAATTTGCTTTTTTCGTTAAATAACTTGTGTCGACTTGATTTTTGAATTATCCCTTGAACAATGAAATTGCCCCCTGTGGGGCCTGGGCAACCCTTAAATTAGGGACATAAGATTTATTCATAAGGACTATTCTTTGTAAAAGTAATCTTTTTACTTTTATATATATTACACATTATCCACTCTAACAAGTTATAAAATGTTTGAAAACAAACAATCGTTACGAAGATAAGATATTTACACAAAAATACTATTATAGTAGCCACGTGTACACTTTTCATTTTTATCTAAATCTGGAGTCTTTTGCCAAATATATTTTATACTAGCAATGCCCTACGGTTTCACCCGCGTCCATACCGATCTCGTGGTAGTGGAAAGTTTACGAAGTCAGATTTATTTGTAGATTATTTAGTTATAAATAATAGGTATCATTAGTATTCTTGGAATAAGACCAAATTCAAGCCGCAGGGCTTGAATTTGGTCTTATTCCATAGTTACATAGTTACGGTCGCTACATTGAATTTGTTATAGCATTATTTTCTTTCTATTTACATTCTCAAATTCGCAATATCTTTTTGATTGGGAAAAGTATTTTACAGATATTGAAATAGTTTTTAATAAAATATCATTTAATGGGATAAGGATTAATATGGAGATATGAATGAAATGGTTAGATTATTAACGGCAATTTTATCTACTTTTACAATGTAAAAAAGTAGTTATATTGATATAACTATAATAGTTAGACATATGGTATTGCGGACTTTTGTGTGGATATTGATATGTTCTATAATACTGTAGAACATTTTTTGTTCTATCCTCAATAGTTTCCGCAGCGCACGCGATGAAAGATGTTTACGACTGAATTTTTCACAACTTATTACAATTTTATTAGGGATCCCTATTTTTTTGAAAATGACATATAGCTTATGTTGTTCAGTGAAGAAGCAGCTTTCCAATGGTGAATGAATTTTTGAAATCGGTCTAGTAGTTTTTGCGTGAAAACATTACAAACATACACACATACAAACATACAAACAAACATGCAAATCTTTCCTCTTTATAACATTTATTTTATATATCTATAAAATTATCGCTGATATTTCAGCGTAACATAATACACGATAACAGGCCTTATCTTTTCTATTTAAATAATTGCAAACACTTAACTTGTTTTTGCAGCAATTCGTGAACTTGTGAACTCTAGTAGAGTGGGAAATATGTCTGTGCGCGTGAATCTGTATATGTGAACTGTGTATGTACATGTATTACATAGTGGAAGCACTTCTTTTTCTTCAAGCGATGGACGTCCTCTGCTGGACATCTATCTATCGGGTATCTTTAGAAAAGATCCGTCTAACCGTTACACGAACCGCTACCAGAGTTAGGAATAGCGGGGATATGGTTTATGTTTTGACATAATGTGAAGGCTTTGGCAATAATCACCACACTTCGCATGCGGTTTAGTCATCGCAATGCTGACCGTATTGCACCGACAGCGCTGCCGATCACTATCGGTCAGTAGGATTTTGGTCAGCTATAGAATGGTTATACCGCCATTAGTCGATCAGAGCCTCGTTGGTAACAAGAAGGGTGCACCGCGCATGTGAGGTTGATAATTGAGGAGACTGACTGAGATGAGTCAGTCAGTCCCTTACACCCCCTGAAAACACAGTGAAAACAAATAATATAGTAATATCACGGTGCGTGTTGATATTATTTTGTTTTTCGAATATTTTTATTTTTTTGTTAGCAAACACCCTACACATATATGATGCATTGAGGGCAACTAAAATTTTTATGGGACTACTTAATTGAGTAATTACGTGGTAAGAGAAATAAAATTCCACAATCCAAACTATAAAAAGGAGGTTGATACAGAAAGCCTATAACTATTGAGAAATATATAAAAAAGAAATCCGTTCCAGGCGAGAATCTGTTGATAATTCAGCTTACCTACGTCCTTTTATATTTTTAATCATAATTAAATATAAATTAGTTATATGGTGAATATTTCAGGGAAGTTGATAAGTCTAATATATAGCACATCCAAGCTTGTGAATATTTAAATAATTAAACGTAAACATATTTATGGCTGCTTTTCATCATAAATAAGATTATAGAATGAAAACATACAATGAATAAATAAATTGATTGACGAATAGCCAATACTTGGAAAAGATATTGGTATCTGAGTGAAATAATGAAAAACGCAGTCATGCCACTAAAGAAAAATCGACAAGTTTACAAAATATGCATTTTGCCGTGCGTAACGTATAGTTGTCAAACATGAGCATTAACAGAGCAACTGATGAATAAAACAAGTCAAGTTAAAAAGCTTTAAACAAGCTTTTAACAAAATCTCCTGTACATACTGTTGGGGAGTTCTCTCGTCTGGATCCAATTCTGACAGCAGCATCAGGTCATGCTTATCTTATGTTGCCCTCGGCGGGAATCGAACACGCGACCCTAGAAGCTGAAAGCAGGGTCACCACCCACTGCATCAACAGGCCAGTCTAATATGTTTCTAATCCGTTGTTTTGCTTTTGTTGCAGTCTCATCCATCAATGCCATGGTCATTGCTGTCAACAAAGATCGGTAAGTACGCTACATATATTCACATTATTCACACATATTATAGAATTAGACGTTGCTTTGCGTAGATCGGTAATACAAAAGTAATAATAAAATTATTTTGCTATAATCGCGGAATTTACCGTGGATTATAGCAAAATAATTTTATTATTACTTTTGTATTCCAAAACATCAAAAAATGCACATTTCAATTGAAGTTTTCACTTCTGTCGGCGCTCCCGAGATGCAACCCGATTTTTCATCTATCACTTTTTTGAACATTAAATATCACTAGATATTTTAGGTAACAAAAGAAAGTACATAGCATCAAAGTACAGTTTAATTTTCTTTATTATTATATTTAGCAACGAAAAAAAACGGCTAAACTTTTAAAAATCGCAAAGAAATCACATCATACGAAATTAAGTATAGGAATAACGATATTAAGTATTACTTTAGGAAAATAGTTGTAAAGAATATATTACAATTACCTAAAATAAAGTACAATAATCTATACCTATCATAAAACAAAGCCCCAAAAAGCTGAATGTCTCTATGTAATCGGTATTCATCAAAAATAGTGCAATACTTCCAGATGTAAATATCGGTATTATGTAAATTGTGTTGAGATATCACGCGGTTGTTAAAAAATTTTTAGCGTTAGCCGCGTGCACTGCGTAAACCAGCAGAGATACGCTAAAGTAATGTATGTAGAGAATTGTAGATCTATAAAAATACTACAAAAAAGTCCGCGATAGCATGTCTCTACCTCTCACACTTTTATGTTTAAACTTTCGAAAATTCGGGAAAAGTTTCTTAAATCACTTAATTCCACGCGGGCGAAGCCGCTGTTGGCGTAGCTAAGTGGTGACGGCTCCATTATTTTGACGCGCGTTTATCAAAAGTCAAACCCTCTGCCATATATTTTCTAGGTTTATATAGTTTGTTGGTCGAGCCGTGATAACCAAAAGGTGAGACGGATCTGATAGGGGTTGCAAGTCCAAACCCCGGCAGTATAAAAAATAAAAAACAGTAATGTTCTCTTATTATCCCGGTGCTATGTATAAGCCTCATCTCTGCGTTTCCGGAGTGAAGGGTTGGAGCTAAGACCTACCACGCTGCTCCAATGCGGATTGGTAGGTTACACATATCTCTAGAATTCTCCAGGGATGTACAAATTTCCTTACAATATTTTCCTGAATTGAAAGGCATGTAATAAATTGCTAATATCAAATAGCAACATAAGTTTTAACAGAAAAAATCATTGGGTCCTGGGTTTAAACCCCTCTAAAGTAAGTAAAGTAAAGTAACGGCCTGTTACTATCCCACTACTGGGCATAGGTCTCCTCTCTACGTTTTTCGGAGAGAAGGGTTGGAGCTAAAACCTATCACTCTGCTCCAATGCGGATTGGTAGGTTAAACATATCCCTAGAATTCTCTACAGATATGTAGGTTTCCTCACGATGTTTTCCTGCACCGAAAAGCGTGTGATAAAGTGCAATTATCAATTGGACACATAAGTTTTAAAAGAAAAACTCATTGGTGCGTGCCCGGGGTTTGAACTCGTGACCCTCTCGAAAGAGTCGCACAGTCTCGCACTGGGCTATCACAGCTCTGAACCCTTGATCCTCTCTAAATACTCGCCCGGTCTCATCGCTGAGCTGCCAAATTAATATTTATCGCGTAAAAATATGGCGTATACAACGCCATATTTCTAAAGGATTCCAGCAGCCCTACCATGAATTCTTATTGCGACTCAATTGAAGCCGTAAACGAAATTGTTTTGCTTTTTCATACCATGACGTCTTAAAGACGCACACTTTAAGTCGTTGCCGAATGAGCGTTCGGAATTCGTCCTAAAAGAGACAGAGGTATCTATAGTTTATATAACGTTATACTTTTCAAACATTACGACCCCAATGCAATTCACACTTCATTGTACAAAAAGAAAGTGGCTCGCGATCGTCGTTTACGTCTTCATTTGAGTCACAATAAGAGTTCATGGTAGGCCTGATGATCCTACTAATCAAAATTGGAGGAGCATGCAGTTTAAATTCTTGTCCGAAAATGAGAGTACGCCGTCATTTTCTCAGTTCATTAGTAGCGGCTTATTACTATCCTTCGGGTGCATGGGATAAACAGCTATTTTACTACTTGAAAATGCTTTAATATGTCCAGCGAAACTCTACCTATTCTTTTTTTATATAAGAAGCCACGATACTCATATGACTGTTTAAAACATACACGAAACCCCTATATCTAAAAATGAACTAAAATATGAATAACGTTTCGTCAGAATGTATGTTAGCTTATAGAATTTTCAATCTTTTTTACCAATGCATCTTAATAAAGGATTAAACTTTAAAGGCCACAATAACTTGTCATGCTGTCAACTAAGTCAAAGAACAACAAACTCTATTTCATGTAGATACGGTTCAAATTAGTCTGATGGTTGATTTCCGGTCGTTTGGCGTACGTGACTTCGTTAGGATTTGTAGTTTTGTTTGGCGCTAAGCTAAAATGGAATAATGTTTTTTTTACATTAGTGTGGCTTCGCACGGGTGCCCTTCGGAATTTTCTTCATAAAAACTTTCAGATTCGCATTGTTTGCTGTAGACTCGTCAAGGACATAAGTGAACACATTGGTAGCTTGCGGCTCCTGCTTTGAGCCTAGCAAAAGGACGTAAATCGTTTATGGGTGTGGGTATAAGATTCTATAATAAAATTTCGCAATCAATTTTGGCCTTACCATTAAAGCAGTTTAATAACGCTGTTAAAAAGTGTCTGACACAGAAAGCCTACTATACTGTTGAGGATTACTTAAGATAAGAACGTGTGGATATGGTTGCCCTTCTACCCTTCTAAGTTTTATATTTAAAAAAGAGCCGCCGAGTTTCTTGGTGGCTCTTCTTGGTAGGAACTGCTTTCCGATACAACAGTAGATTTGACGATTCAAAAGCACTTATTCACAAGTTTACTTGAATATTTTGAATTTTAATTTGAATAACGACAAAACAAGCTTACCTATATAAATAGAAATGGACTGCTAAACGTGTTGCTAAGCGCTTAACTCGAGAACGTGGATTTGTTTTTTTTTTAATATTTCGACTATTATGCGCGTTACAGCCTAAAGTTAGATAATTCTCAACCACAGCGAAGCATCTTGAAACATCGTGAGGAAACCTGCCTATCTCTAGAGAATTCTAGGGATATGTGTAACCTACCAATCCGCATTAGAGCAGCGTGGTAGGTCTTAGCTCCAATCCTTCTCTCCAATAAATGGAGAGAGGAGGCCTATTCCCAGCAGTGGGATATTAACAGGCCGTTACTTTACTTTTTACTTTTATTCTTACTTTGTTTTAAAAGCAATGCAAAAAAATATGCGAAAGCTGATAATTGTTTTTACAATTCCCACATTCCAACGAAATGTGTAACGATGTATTAACCAAGCCGCGTATTAGGAAAATACATGTAGAACTATATTAATAAATAAACTGTATATATGTCCCATTATAGCTTCAGAAATCCGTGTAGAAAAATGTCACTCAATAAGGCCTCAACGTTTCTATAGGTGTATAGATTTTCGGTGTATAGTTTATGAAAATACTAGAAATAACCTTCGAATAGTTTGTTGAATAGTTAGTTGTATCCATCGACGACCTACGATGTTTTTGAGGCTGCCCATTCACCTCGTACGGGGTCTACAAAGAGATTTGTCGGTATCTGTAATAGCTACAGATCTTCTCATTCCTGATTTGATCACGTAGACATAGAAACTCTAAGTTAGTTAGCTCCATCGCACGCCGAGCGAGTCTGAATTTTCTTATCAGGCCCATTAATTTTAGTATGTATAAATTTTCTTTAAACGGCAGAAGCCTTATACGATTTTTTATTTTGAAATTTAGTAATGTTAACGTATTCAGTGTCTTTATTTTCATATGTTCATCTATAAAATTCTCGTGTAACAATGTTAGTTACCTTACTCCTCTGAAACGGCTCGACCGATTTTTATAAAACTTTATATGCATATTCGGTAGGACTGACAGTCGGCTACTATCTATATTTCATACCCCTCAATGATAAGGGATGGCCACCGCTAACATTTTTTTTTGGTGAAATTTTTTTATTTTCTATAATTTACACATAAAATCCATATAAATAATTTGCCTGGTTAAGGTTTGCCGTGTCAGCTATTCTATTTATTATATATATATTCTTCCTTCTTTCTTCTTATACTGTATTTATCTTAAATACCTACCGTATCACTAACCTAACCTAAACATTACGTTAACAGATTTCCAACAGATTGAAAAAGTTTTGGCATATTTATATGGTATCAAATCTTCCAAACTGTTGTGTTGCTTTCACAGCTTCATTGAGCGGGACGAGCGAAGCAACGTTGCAGTTGCGTAATGAAAAGAAAAGAGCACAGAACTTCTACTAATGACGAGGAAGTCGTCCTATGGCCTCTATTTCATATAAGTTGTCTGTCTTTCCTAATGATCCAAAAACATGATAAACTGCACTGGCTAATGGCTAAAGCTAATCAACCGTAGTTGTACTTGAAATGAACGAAGTCCCTCAAATCAGGCGGAACCACAGTTTAGTCTTTAGAGCGACGCGTGGTGGACGACAGGTGGTATTTCGCCGTCAGGGGTGTGGCGAGAAGTTACGACCGACCGACGTCAAAAAATTAGGGCCTCTCTTTGTCGGTGAAGACGCGGTGTGCGTGTAACAGATTTGAACAAAATTTTGTGTACAGGTGACCATACTTGTACTTAGAATACCGGATAGCCTACTTTTATCACAGTCAAAAAATCATTATCCAAATTTTTTCTCGACTGGTGGTGTATTAGCTATATTATAGTATTACATTGTACTAGCTTTTTAGCGCAACTTCGTTCGCGTGGTCTGCAGTCTTATTATCTGAGTAAACCCTTATACTTATATTAATTATGGTTAAAGTGGGTTAACCTTAAAAGCTAGACATATGCTGTCGCGGAATATTATTTTGAACTTATAGAGGGGAACAATTTTGTAATACACGATTTTTCAATAACTTTATAACTAGGAAGAAAAGCTTTAAATTGCCGTTTTCGCAATATTTTTTATCGCTGCTCCTCTCCTATTCATCTTACCGTGATGTTATATGTCTATAGCCGTCATCGATAAATGGACTATCTTACACTCATATAATTTTTCAAATCGGTCCGGTAGTTCCTGAGATTAGCGCTTTCAAACAATCAATCAAACGAACTCTTCAGCTTATATATTATTAATAAATTAGTAATTAGTATTAGTATAGATAAGTTTTTAAAATTAAATCGGCTTTCCAGAAATATGGTAAACTTGATCTCGTTTCTAGGAAGTATTTGCTAACATTGCGTACAATGATTTAACATAAATCGTAAGAAGGTTACATAGAAAATATGCTATTTTGTTTACGACAGAATGTGTCTGACTCATCGTGTTATTGAAAAAATAATAGTAGGTAGTTTTAGGTGTGCCATGGATTGAATTAATTAATAATTATAATTAAGTATAATTATATGGGACATTCACACACACGGCCGTCCGTCCCCAAAGTAAAGTAACTTAATGGTTGTATTATGGGTGACAGACAACTGGTAGGTATAGTAAAGTAACGGCCTCTTATTAACCCACTGCTGGGAATAGGCCTCTTCTCCCGTTTTAGGAGAGAAGGGTTGGAGCTACCACGCTACTCCAATGCGGACTGGTAAGTTATACATATTATCAGAATTCTCTGGAGATAAGCATGTTTCCTTCACATTAGACACATAAGTTGTTAACAGAAAACCTCATTGGTGCCTGCCCAGGTTTAAACCCGTGACCTTCACGTGAAACTTCCACGGTCTCAACGCTGGGCTATCATAGCTCATGCACAACTGGTATATCTATACTTATTATAAAATAAAGTCCCAAAAAGCTGTCTGTCTGTATGTAATGGATTTCCTCAAAATCTACTGAATGGATCTTTGTACCGTTTTTTTTCATCAAAAGATTGTGCAATACTTCCGGATGGTTTAGGAAAATAGTACATGTTATTATGTAAATTGTGTTGAAGAATTCGCGCAATTGTTAAAAAACTTGTTTGCTGGGAGCTTTAGCCGCAAGCGCTGCATAAACCAGCAGAGATACGCTAAAGTTGTGTTCTAGAGAATTGTAGAGCTATAAAACTGCTACAGAAAAGTCCGCGATAGCATGTCTCTATCTCTTATGGTTAAGTCACAATAACTACTTTTATGTTTAAAATTAGAATTCTAGAAATAAATTGTGACACGCAGAATTCCACGTTGGCGAAGCGGCTGGCACAGCTAGTATATATATAAAATTTTAAGTACATACTTACATACAAATTCGAAAACTCAGACTCGAAAAACTAATCAAGAAATCCCAGACTCGAAGAACCAACAAATTTTTGATTTACAGTTATCCTCAAGTTATACAAAATCATAATGCATTACGATTTTGTCGTGGAGCCTTTCTCCTGATGATGCTTCGGTTACGGGGTGAAAAGATCGTAAAGATTGACGTAGTGAATGTGTGTAGTGCTTGTGTTGTGCGATGTTGGTGGCGGCATTTTGTGATACATGTGATAACAAATCCTCTATGTATAAAATATGTGAACTTTTTCTGATTCCTTCACTTTGCATAACATAATATATTCTGGCAACGAACGCGGATAATATCAAAATAATTCTATCATAACTTCTATTAATAAAAGGAACTTTAACGTATTGCGGTATTAATACGTTTAATTTTATTTTATTATCCACTAGTATTATCCGAATTTGCAGTAATCATTATTTATAATATTTCGAGAACCTATTATTCGCTGTGACTACAATTGGCCAAATGTATGTATAGATTTCACGTGAGATAAGTTTTAGCGTTAATTTATTCAAGAATTTAACTCAGCGGTGTAGCCAATAGAAACTTGTTTGTGTTAAAGCTTGTTGCGGAGTATTTTATACTAACTTATACTAAACCAAATGACTTTGGACTTTCCCGTGTCGTCATCCCTCCGCTTAAGGCTTCATCTCTATCTGTACGAGTATATTCTGGTAGAGTGTAATAAGTATGACGGGGAAAGAGAACAATTGTGCGGAAATATAATTTAAATAATTACATTGAAGGAGCTCTAACTAGTGTTCTCTCTTACCCATCTGCTGATATATTTAAGCTATGATCAATATATTGACTTGCACTGGCCCGTTGGCGCTGTGGGTAGTGACCCTGCCTTCAGCTCCGCCGGTCGCGAGTTCGATTCCCGCCGAGGGCCAACATTTTCTATAAACAAATTGTTGGTTCTTCGAGCCTGGGTGTGTAGTATATCTACCAGTTGTCCGTCACCCATAACACAAGTAATAAGTTACTTACTTTGGGGACGGACGACCGTGTGTGTAAATGCCCCATATATTTATTTAATTTATTTATAAAAAAAAAAGTAAATATATTTTCACTTAAGTAATGTAATTTTATTCTATAATCTATATCCATACTAATATACAAAGTTGAAGAGTTTGTTTGTTTGATTGTTTGAACGCGTTAATCTCGGGAACTACTGGACAGATTTGAAAAATTCTTTGAGTTTAAGATAGTCCATTTATCAAGGAACGCTATAGACTATATAATATCACGCTTAGGGGAAAGGAGAGGAGCAACAATAAAAAATATCGCGGAAACGGCAAAATATAAAGCTTTCTTTGCGTGCGCGTACAACAAAATTGTTCCCATCTAAAAGTTCTAAATAAAAGTCCGCGACAGTATACAAGTATGTCTAGCTTTTAAGGTTAACCCACTTTAACCATAATTAATATTACAGTTTACTGAAATAATAAGACTGCAGTCCACGCGAACGAAGTTGCATTTAAAAGCTAATACATGTATGAAGCTGTGATAGCCCAGCGGTGAGACCCGTGCGACTCCTACCCTCGGAACACGAGTTCAAACCCGGGCAGGCGCCAATGAGTTTTTCTATTAAAAACTCATATGGCTAATTGATGATTGCAATTAATCACACGCTTTTCGGTGAAGGAAAACATCGTGAGGAAACCTGCATATCTCTAGAGAATTCTGGAGATATGTGTAACCTACCAATCCGCATTGGAGCAGCGTGGTAGGTCTTAGCTCCAACCCTTCTCTCCAGAAACGGAGAGAGGAGGCCTATTCCCAGCAGTGGGATTGTAACAGGCCGCTACTTACTATTTATTACTTTGATATAATATTTCCGTACCAAACGTGAATAACTTAAGACAAAACGCACATTTTTCTTTTTTTCCTACCCAGAAGAGCCAGCGAAAAACTCGGCGGTAGCTCTTTCTAGATATAGTTCTTGTAACAAGTTACATGTAGTCGTTGCTATTATGTACAGGTTCAAAGATTAGGTATATCCATGCATTCTTATCATCCATGTAATCCTCCACGGTAGAGTAGGTTCTCTCTATCAGCCTCCTTTTAGCAGTGTTTTTAAACCGACGTCATATTAATATCAATAGATTTATAAATTAAATTGATATTGTTAAATTAATACTTAAGTTGATATTAAATTGATACCGTAAATGCTAATGATAATAATATTTAATGATGCGAGCAACGGCGTAAGGAATATGGTGTAAAATGCTGATGTATATATATATATATGTATAATGTTAGCCCATACAATTACGACTATATTCGTCATTGTAATCTCGAGCAAAGGTGAAAAGTGGCTAAATCCAAGCATTTTTGTCATTTATATAATCATCAATATAATATTAATTAGTACCAGACGTGAATAACTTAACAAGTCAAAAACGCACACTTTTTAGGGCAACCATAAATAGGTTTACGTTTAGTATACGTTAAAGAGAGTTATTTAAATATTCATAAGTTTGTATGCGCGATATAAAGGTATTATCGACTTCACTGAAATATTCACCATATAAATTAGGCAACCCTAACGTTTATTACGATTAAATATATATAAAGGTCGTAAGTCGACTTATTAACAAATTCACGCCTGGTACGGATTTATATGAATGGTGATGTCAACTTTAATTAGATGTTTAATAATAGCACGGCCAACCTTGCAGCGATCAGCTGTTTAGGTTCGTCGAACCCAGCCAACGCCCTCGTTCAAAGTCCTAAATTTATATCACTTACGTTTTAGCTACGCAAATTATGTCGTATTAGACTTGCCCACAACGATTCACGTCATGCAAGTTGTCTGTTTAATACATTATCATTAACTAGCTGTTTCAACAACGGCTTCGCTCGCGTGGAATTCAGTGATTTACGAAACTTTACCCGAATTTTCGAAATTTTGTAAAAGTAGTTATTGTGAGTTAACCGTGAGAGATAGGCACATGATGTCACGGGCTTTTTGTACTATTTTTATAGATCTACAATTCTCTACTACATTTCTTTAGCATATCTCTGCTGGTCTACGCAGCGCACGCGACTTTCGTTCTCAGTAAGCAATTTTTTTAACAACTGCCCGATCTCTTCACCACAATTTACATAATACGTATTATTTATCAAAACCATCCGGAAATATTGCACTATATTTGGTGAAAACCGTACAAAAATCCATTTAGTAAATTTTGAGAAAATCAGACATACAGACAGACAGCTTTTTGGGACTTTATTTTATAATAAGTATAGATGAACTACCACAATTGTTACGTTTTAACACTCGTATTTTTCTTTGTCTTTGTCTTAATTTAAGGATTTTTTTATAATAAGAAATGTCTCTCCCAAGGTGACTTTGTACAAAAATTGATTAGTACAATCAATTTTTTCGAAGTGACTCACGATATGCAGTTGAGCCCTTACGGCTTTTACAGACGGACGGCGCAATGTCTGATAAATATGGGACGTGGCGTAGCACTTTCCAACTAATTTTCAAATAGTTTTTCACTAAAACCGCTACACACAGACGGATCTGTAGAATAATATTTAATATAGCAATATAATTCATAATTTTTTGTATCGTTATGTTACTTGCATAATGATGACGATGAGGGTACGAATCCGGCTGAGTAGAATGGACCACCCTCATCTATTACCGAGGTGTTGTAAAAGGCTACTAAGGTATGTCGACCCGCCATGTGGTATCCGGCTGAGTAGGATAGACCACCCTCATCTCTTACCGAGGGGTCGTAAAATATGACTAAGGTAAGTTGACATCAGGCAGGCGTGACAACATGTTTGTAACATGTTGTTCCGATCCCACTTAGAGTGGGATAAGTGTAGGAGGATGATGATGTTAAGTGCATAGTGATGATGAATGATATGCGTATAAAAGGAGTGGCACGAGATTTAACGAATGATACAGGAGAATGGAAGACGAAGATATATTGTGCCGGCCCCACTTAGAGTGGGATAAGGGTTAGAGAATGATGATGTTTTTAGGTGCATAATGCAGCGGGCAAATACAATAGACAAATACAATTCCTAGAATAACTCTTGCTTATGCGTGGTTTATATGTAAGGCTGATATAGTTTAGTAGATTTTGTTTATGTTTGTAATTGAAGTGAGCTGTGATGGCCCAGCGGCGAGACCGTACGACTTTCGAGAAGAACACGAGTTCAAACCCGGACAGACACCAATGAGTTTTTCTATTAAAACTCATGTGTCTAGTTGGTAATTGCAATTTATCACACGCTTTTCGGTGAATGAAAACATCGTGAGGAAACCTGCATATCTCTAGAGATTCTGGAAATATGTGTAACCTACTAATCGGCATTGGAGCAGTGTGGTAGGACTTAGCTCCAATCCTCTCTAAAATACGGAGAGAGGAGGCCTTAGCCCAGCAGTGGGCATAGTAACAGGCCGTTACTTTACTTTTTTACTATTATATATTTATTTATTTGGATCTCCAACAGCATTACATTTTAATTAATATCTTATATATTTTTAAATTAATTACGTAATTAAAGAAGATCATACCATTCTTAGTTACAGTGTTACAATTATAAGTAATTAAGATTTTTATAATAAATATAAACACACAACAGAATAATGAAAACATAAAAAATTTCATTGAGCCTAAATATTACGACTATGAAAGCTCATCGCAGCCAATATCCGGTGATATCGTCCTTTATACAACTATTATATAAGCGCGAGATAGCAAAGTAGATATACTAGCCAGTAACACGCCGTGATTTTATATGTTCAAAGATAAAGTATAATCTACATGTAAGGCAGCATTTTAGAGATATTTGTATTTTTAATGAATGAATGAATGAATGAACACTTTTATTGAACACCACATTAATAACAATAAAACTAAATATAACAATAATAAATAAGACAAAAGTAGTGATACAATCTGGCGGACTTATTGCTAAATAGCGATCTCTCCCAGCCAACCAGTTTGATGAAAAGACAGAGTTACAGATATATAGTAGGTGGTGTGTGTACATACAGCAAAGAATATTAACTAAAAGATACATTGTTGTGAAATGATCCGCCAATACGTCTTAGCGTCTGGTTTATCATTTTAGCCTTAAATCACGCCACGTTTCGTCATCCGACATACCGACAGCCGTAGGTCGGCGACGTTCGCTGTTTACATTCACACTCGCATGATCACGAAATTAAATGAAATCGTCAGTATTAATAATACTGGCGATCGCCCGGTGATCAAAGAGTTTCAATGCTTATATTATGCAAGCAGTAGTATATGCTAATAGTTAAATCTTCACCATTGATTCTGCCTCCAACGTGTATAGCAAACTAGAGTTGGAAACGTTTCGTTGTTCATTAATTAATGAATATAATATCTGGGGATATGTGTAACCTACCAATCTACATATGCGTTGTGGGAAAGTTTGGAGCTAACTCCAACCCTTCTCTCCAAAAAAAAAGAAAAGACGACAAGAAGAAGCGACCCACATTCACGTTGTCGTATTTCCAAAAACTGGTTGGATAGACTCCCTTGTGTAAAAAAAAGTCAAGTAACTTGACATGGGTCTTTTCTCTCCATTTTTTGAGATTAGAATTGAAGCTAAGATCTACAACGCTTCTCCAATGCGGATTGGTAAGCTTACCAACCAGTGTGTAGCTACACACCTTAGAATTCTCTTGAGATATGCAGATTTCCTTACGTTGTTTTCCTTCACTGAAAAGCATGTGATAAATTGCAATTATCAAATTCAAATAAGTCTTTATTCAAATTGGCCTATTGCAAGCACTTTTGAATCGTCAAATTAAAATTAATAATTTATAATAATAATTAAATTGCTTTTTTGAAAGTAATAATAAAATTATTTTGCTATAATCCGCGATACAGTAAATACTAAATATATATAGTGTTAAATGTATAGTGGACTACGATACGTGCAGAATTCGTAAAAACACATGCAAGTCCAAAATAGATTGAGGAATTTTAATATAAAAAAGTTTACCAAAGCCCACAAACGATCTACGTACTTTTTGAAGCCTTAGCCTTGGTTTTATTAATTTATTTCGGTTCCTAGTTTGCCTATTACTAATATCGCTTTTTTTATTAAAAAGATGTTTATTTTGTTTCACAAACACTACATTCAATCAATCAATTAGACTAATCAATTTTTAACAGAAAAACTCATTGGTGCCCGCAGAGGTCTGAACCCCTCGAAAGAGTCCCTCGGTCTTAGCGCTTGGCTATCACAGCTCGGTTGTGTAGATGATGCCTTTTCACTCTACTATCGCTCAGCTGTTCCGCGGTTGTCGAACTTGGTCTCTCCATGGTCGCTTTGCTGTTATCGTTTCCGATTATAACGTTATCGTGATTAAAATTGTTACGTAGCCGATATTATTCATGTATTTGTGAATGAAATTATCAAAAGGCGCTTGGTATTTTTTCCGATCGCGCCGCTGGGTGTCTCGTAATATTTCTGAAAGCCATGATACATTCAAATCTGTTCATAACAGCGATTTATATCTAAAAAACTACCATAAAAGTGGAAAATAAATAGACAAAAAAAGCGCGGCAACGCTGCCAGCATTCTTGGGACCATTCCACGTGGGCATGATTTGTATAGTATTAGCGTGTAAGTAATTTAAGATATAAATAACTTCTACATTTTTGTTACAAAAAAAATAAAAACAAAAAATACATTATCGAAATATTTTTAAAAATTAAATTAATTTATTCTATAAAATTATATATTAGCCTTTAGTAATATATCAAAAGCATAATAACTAATTTTATAAAATAGATTCATCGATCTGATCAGATTATAGCCAATTAAACCATTAGAATATGCAATTTTGGCAATAGTTATTATATTAGATAAGCGAATGTAACGTAATATCAATACTTTATAGAGTCGCTCTGTGATAATGTAGTTTTGTAAGATATTTATAATATTATTTTCCATCGTTTTCTTGAAAAGGTTTAAAAAACCTGGTTCCTAGTAGTCAAATTGCAACACATTGCATTAAATAATATTTTTGTTTATTTGTTTCAGTTTTTATAATTATTGATAGCATTCGCGCTACAGAAAATGTCCCAAATACTATAAAAGTTTTTGAATCAAATAAATAAGTATAAGATGTAATGGTAATGTAATGTGCTGTAATCTGCCTATTAAAAGAACCTTTTTTTGACATGTTTAGATTTTGGATAACCACCAATAATAGCACCAGGTATATATAGTACGCGGCAATAAATAATTAGAGGCTTAGAGAGAGAAATCGGATAGATTCTGCTTTATAGAGCATTGTCTCTGTCGCACAGATGACGAACACGTGTGAAACATCACATACTAACTGAGTGACAGTGACAGCGCTCTACGAAACCAAACTGGCGGGCTGTTTCGTTCTAAACATCGATGTGCATTATTGAATACCGGGTGCTATACCTTATTACACATGTAAAAATATTGATAAACTTTTAGGTTAGGAAGTATGAAGTCATGAATATAATATTATTCCCGGACTAATGTTTGTTTGTTTGTAATGTTTGTCTATACATACATAATAGTGTAGTAAAAACTAAATTTAAATGAAGGATTTGTAAAATAAAATTTTAATATCAGGATTACATAACATGAACACATTTAGTCCTACCCAAACCTATAGTAAAGTACAAGTAAAATTATAGAGAATAGGCTCGTGTGGCAAAAGATAAATAAATAAATAAATATATGGGACACTTACACGGTCGTCCGTCCCCAAAGTAAGTAACTTAATACTTGTGTTAGGGTGACGGACAACTGGTAGATATACTACATATATAAGTTTAAATACATACTTAAATATAAATACACACCCAGGCTCGAAGAACCAACAATTTGTTTATAGAAAATGTTGGCCCTCGGCGGGAATCGAACCCGCGACTCGCGGAGCTGAAGACAGAGCCACTACCCACAACGCCAACGGGCCAGTCAAAAGGGGTATTTACTAGAGTTATTTATTTAAACCTTATTATTCATAAGGAATTTCCAATGCCGCGCCAGTCCGACATCTGCAGTTAAACTCGTTTTACGTACTCGTATTTATAGCTATGAATTCATGAGGCCTACTGAATAATTATTGTTATCACTACAAAGTTATTCGACTTCTATAGTCTTAGTATTCATTTATAAACGGAGTGAATTATTATCTATATCCAATTAGTGTTATAATATACAGGAATTATCTATTTATTTAATACTTTTCGTACAAAAATATACAAATAACGGGTAAAAGGAAAATTTAGACTGTACAAATCGCATATTACTGTAAGGAAACTCTTACAGATATCCTTTGGTGAACATATTATAGCAAAAAAAGGAATTAATATAATGTAAGGATAATTTATAAAATTAGGCGTTACATCGTGGAGATCCATTATACATAAGTAATACTTCAATTATTTTGCTCTAATACGCGACGAAGTAAATAGAAAATATATGTAATGCTAAATCTATATTATCCGTTTTCATACCTGATACATGCAGAATTTGTAAAACCTCATGCACAAACACAAACCTACATATAAAATATATTTAACCTATATATGATATGTAGGAAGATAGGGAAGTAATAACTTTCTTTCGAAACAAGTCACGTTAAAAAAGCTTTAAACAAATTTTTTACCTAAAAATTTAATAAAATTTAACCGTTGAGGAGTTCCCTCGTCTGGAGCCAATCCTGGCAGCAGTATCAGGTCATGCTTATTATAGACATGCATTGTCACCGGTACTGGACCAGAATGTAAAACTTCAACTCAATTGGACACCGGGAAGTGGATAAAATTTAACTTGCAAATATTCCACCTTCACATACATATAGTGCCCGGCAATAAATAATGCACATCGAGAACTTAGAACAAAACAGCCGGCCAATTCGGTTTCGTAGAACACACGGGTACTGACGAACCCGTGTGTTCAGAGACAATGCTCTATGAAGCAGCTGAGCCTCGATGTGCATTATTTATTACCACGTACTATATAGCAAGTACAGCAAGTATATACATAGCAAGTTAAATCAAAGCTTTTAAAAACTATATTAATTATTTCAAGTTAAAATATTTTCATTCTAAATCAAGACAAATTAAAATATACAGAAGTACATTTTAATTTGTTTACGAAAGCGGCTATGGAATGTTTTACGCTCAAAAAAACGAAGAATAAAAGTTTAGTGCCGCAGGAATGCCACTTGTATACGTGATGCCCTTCCTCCTGACATCTCATATTCATTGCAATGTTAGCCTTCGAATTTACTTTGAATTGAGATTAGGCAATTCTGTTTTTTTAAAGGGAATGTCTGTCGGGGTCGAGTAGGATGGATTTGAAAGACTAATTAACAATTTAAATGTAGAATTACCATACCTCGTATCACTTGAGAACTCACTATCTTAATATTTTAAAAGTGAAATTGTGCTATCATGTTCTTTACTACAAGTTGCGCAAACCCTTTGTCCAGCCTTGCAGTAAATGCCATTAACGTGATAATCTCTGACGATGCTAGTGCTACTGTGCTCTACTCTATGCTTTTCATATTCTCGATGTTGCTTATGCACTCATTCAAACCCAAGTACGAAAAAGACGTTAGCTTTAACAATGTTATTTGTTATATGCTATTATCAGTTTTAAAAAACCTACAAACTTAGCTATCATCATAATAGGTTTCAAGAAACAGGCAATAAGCACGGAACTAGTTTTATATATAAAAATGAATGTTTGTCTGTATGCCCTTTAGAGATTTCGAAAGGTCGGGATCGATTTTAATGAATTTTTCAGACAATGTTTAGAATTACCCAGCGGATGTTCCTAGGTTTGTGGTGATCGGAGCGTTTTTTTTACTGTTGAGTTATGTTTTGAGAGGAAATTGAAACTCGACTGAGCCACGGCAACTCGTGGACGGACAGCTAGTGATTAGATAAGTATGTTATCCTTATTCTTACTAATATTATACAATCGAAAGTCTGTCTATTACGTTTACACGGCGAATCCCCTGAACCCTATCGATGAAATTTGGTACAATTAGCGTTTAGACATCGGGATAACATATAGACTATAAAAATCCTGTGAATTCAACAGGAATAGGATGACATTGAGAAACGCCATCTATTGTCACTATATCAAGGTTTTTTACTCACTATGTGCCAAAGTCAAGTTAAATATTTCATTTAAAGGAGGCTCTGTATCACTTTGTTTGGCTTACGTCGAAAGAAAGTTTTTATATATTTTGGTCTGTTTACTGAATAAACTTAACTAAGTTATTACAATGTATAATGAATGTACATTACTTAACCGAAGCATCATAAGTAAAAAGACTCCGCGTGGAGTCTTCTACTTTACTTATTATTACATATAGCCTTAACTAACATGAATTATAGTAAAATAATGCTATCACAACATTGGTACTATAGTGGTTTTTACAATTAGTCATGCGGTTTACATTAAAGGAAAATATCTTATATATACCCATCGATTATGGAGAAGCGTGGTGCGTTAACTCCAATACTTCTCTCTAAAATAAAAGGAGACTAACTTTACTTTTTGTTATTAAACTAGATGTGCCAGCGGCTTCGCCCGCGTGGTATTCAATGTGTCATAACTTTTTTTCTAAAATTCAAATTTTAAACATAAAAGTAGTTAACCATAAGAGATAGAGACATGCTATCTCAGACTTTTTTGTTTAATAGATGTACAATTCTCTAGTACATTACTTTAGCGTATCTCTGCTGGTTTACGCAGCGCACGCGACTAAAGCTCCCAGCAAGCAAGTTTTTTAACAACTGCGCGATCTCTTCAACACAATTTACATAATACCGATATGTACTATTAACCTTAGGCATCCGGAAGTAAGGCACTTATTTTTGGTGAAAACCGTACAAAAATCCGTTCAGTAGATTTTGAGAAAATTGATTACATACAGACATCTTTTTAGGACTTTGTTTTATAATAAGTATAGAACCTTTATTTAACTTGCCGTGTATGTATTGTAATAAAAACTCACAGGACTTGGAACTCACTTTATTTCTATACTCACAAATATCAATCGACCGCCTCGAGCGCCCGCTGCGCTCGGAATGACCACACAAAACCAGAAGGTAGTCTTACTTATCGTTTTTAATTAGCCAAAAGCTTACAGTATGTGAGGTGGAATCTTTCATATCTAATACTTATAAGTAAAATAAATAAAAACATAGAATAAAAAAAGAACTTTTAAAATAAATAACACGAAAATGCAGTTAATTGTATTTTATTTTATTTATTTTGTTTTAATTTTAAGTTGTAATACTGCTGTTTAATATATCGTTTGAAAAACTTTTAACTTCCATAGATAGGATACACGATGTAGGTAAAGATGGACTCTTGCAAGTTAAATTCTACCCACTTCCTGGTGTCTGATTGAGATGAAATTTTACATACTGGTCCAGTTCCTATGACAATACATGTTTATGATAAGCATGACCTGATGTTGCTGCCAAGACTGGCTCCAGACGAGGGAACTCCTCAACGGTTTACATTAGGGACATGAAATTTCGTTTAAAGCTTTTGAAAATCATTTTAACTTAACTTATTATTATTCTTGCTGGTTCTTCTCGGTAGAAGCAATCTTCCGAATCAGTGGTAGCTTCTTGAAAACATTTGACGATTCAAAAGTACTGTAAACAGTCTACTTGAATAAAGAATATTTTGAGTTGAGTTGAGATAAGTTATTATTGAATCCGAATATTAGTACCCGCGACGTCTTTCGCATTTACTTTAGTGTTGAAATACCCTCAATCATGTGTCGGGTTTTTTATCTTTTCCCAAAGGAAAAAGGTGTTTTTTATCAGCATTGGCATTTTACTATCCCATTGATGACTGAAGCCTTATCTTTCCGCTGTTGGACAGAAAAGTTGGAGCTAAGACCCACCACGCTGCTACAATGTGGATTGGTAGGATACAAATATCTTCGCAATTCACTAGAGATATATAAGTTTCCTCACGATGTTTTGCTTCACCGAAAAGTGTGTGATAATTTGCAATTATCAATGAGACAAGTTTCAAATAACAACTCATAGTTGCATGCCCATGGTTTGAACCTATGGCCCTGTCAAAAGAGTCGCACGGTCTCACCGCTGGGCTGTGAAAACTTTTTAATAAAAATATAAAAAGGATGAAATAAATGTTTGAACGACGTGTCGCAGGTTAGATGATGACATGCAGAAATTTGTATCTAAATATATTTATATAAATATACTTGTCATACTCACATCAAGTTTCCTACCATCGCGTAAATAGGTCAGTACTAAGAACTAAGCAAGTTCAGGTTCAAAAAGTACGGTCATAGAGAAAAAATACAAGTTCATTGACATTAAAGACGGTGATATCACCAATATCGGTCATCGCGCTGTTTGATCTTTAACTCTATATCAGGTTTATTGGCAACAGTATTCCTGTAAGTCATAATAGATTCACAAAAGCATGATCATTTTCGAGAACCAGGTGCTTGACTATTTACCATTAAAAATATTATTACTACTTTGCGATTTCGTGTTATAGTGTTTGCTGGTGTAGTGGGACTAACGCCATGTTTTATTAGTTAGCAGAATTTACATCATACATTCAGTTATATTTTACCACGAATACCAAAAAAAAATCATCATTCCTCAATGTTACATACCTAAATGTTCTAAAATATTACCAGTCGGCTAATTAACGGATTCTACTCTTTTATATTTATGGTATAACAATAAAAAATCTTTGGTAGTATAAAATCTATGTAATGCTTATACCTCATCATCATCATTTTCCTGCCCTTATGCCACTAAGTGGGGTCGGCACAACATGTTACAAACATGTTGTCACGATTTGGCTACCTATTTTACGACCGGCCGCCAGCCTGACGTCAACTTACCTTAGACACATTTTACGACACCTCGGTAAGAAAGAAGGGTGGTCTATACTATTCTCCGGATACCACACGGCTTAGTGCTTATAGCACAGCGCCTGAAGACCAAAATCTTCGAACAGTGCGTGCTGCTGGTGATGCCATTCGTATTCGAAACGTGGTCGCTGACTATGGACCCCATAAGAAAGCTCAAAGTCACTCACAATGGAGCGAGCTATGATCAAAGCAAATCAAAATAATTATTATTCAAGTAAGCTTTTAACAAGCACTTCTGAAACGTAAAGGATCAATATAATTAATGAAGCTATCACTGGTTCGGCATATTGCTCCTACCCAGAAGAACCAGCAGGAAACTCGAGGGTCAATCTTTTAAACATCTTAAATTTACTTTATTTAACCGCAGTCTTGTTTGAAGCTGAATATCCTTTATATTCAAATCAAAGCATTTTTATCATTCAAATAACCTTCAATTGTGTAATATGCCTCACGTATAAGCAAAGTTCGCACACTTAATTTAAACTTTTCTGTAGATAAGTGTAATATGAAATAAATATACTATACTCAATAACTAAAATTATACTATTTAAAGTGTTTCGAATTATAATTGAGTAAAGTTTAAGTCTTGGTAATATCCACAATAAATAAAAATAAAATATGATCTTAATAACAGGTATTGTTAGCAATTTCCTCTCATTCTTTCCTTATGAACTAGCAACAAATGTAGCGTCAGGGACGTAGTAACGCGTCCGCTGATAACCCGATCAGAGATTTGCGTAAACAAGGTACACTTAATGCTAGCCGCAGAAATGATTCACAGGGTGACTGGTTGAACATTTGCAATATTGATAGAGAACATTCAGTATTCGATTCTCGTTCTAAATATGTAATAAAAATAGGTACTTACAATTTTACCTAATTATCTAACCTATTATTGTTAATTGTGGATAATTGTATCCTCGCGTATTATTTGTTTACATTGTCGCTTCGCCGGCCGCCGAAAAAAATATTACCACCCGCCTTTACCTTGGCTTCCCGCTGATCGCACGACACGTGTAAGTAGAAGTACACGTGTTAGTCAAAAATGATACCCTCCCTTTAACCCTCTCCACCCCCGCTAAATATCACGACAGTCGTAGTCAAAATAGACATAGGCGAAATGTATCCCTGACAAGAAAAGAGTGATATATATCTTTTCGCTCTTGGGATATATATCACTCTTTTATATCTTTAACTCTTTTAGCTCAGTATGGCTTGAGAGTATAAAGCAACTAAGACTAAAAATATATCCGATAAATCTTCGGCTCTTTTAGCTCGGACTTAGAACTCAGTAAGGCGGTATTGTACTTTTTTATTTATTATATAAATTATGCTACATATTTTCTTTATTTTTTATTTTTTTCTATTTATTATGTACACTATTATTTACACTTTTCTGATATGTACAGGTAAGGATGACTTCTTCCCACTAAGAATGGAATGTAAATAAATAATCGTTCGCGAATTAGTGATTTTTTTTTGGTACATTTGCATCCAATTAAGCATTTTATGTCTTTGACATAAAGCACAAAAAAGCTGAACGCCGGCGCGTGTTGTCGTTCTGAAAATCCGTAGTTTACATTTTTAATACAAATATGCAATAGAGTTATTCGTATCTCTCTTTGACATGTAAATTGCTATATAAGCTCATCTCTTTCACTCTAACTCTAAACGAGCCGTAACTCATCACGAAAATTGACTCTTAAGATTAAAGATATAGAGATATAATTGAAACACATGCGAGCTAGAGAGTGATTATATCTACTGGAGAGATATATATCTTTCTTGTCTTTAGCTCGCGAGCTACTCAACTCTAAGTCAAAACAAAGCGCGCGTCGGGTTTACACATTACCTAATAATTAATTACGGCTAGACGAGATAGTATTGCATTGTGATTGTAGAACAAAATGTCGTTCACGAATGAAGAATACTGGGAATATGGTTCGAGGGTATGCGCGTGCAAATGACAGTTTATCTGGTGCAGTAAATTTGTGTCGTGATACATTTCCTAAGCAATGAAAACAAAGAATACCTACGCGTTACGTTATGCTCCGAGTAAACCAATGTTTACGGGAATATGGTCAGTTTACTGTGCCAGCGCATGCCCAAGGAAGACGTAGAGATTCCTGTCCCGTGAGTCTTCAGGAACTATTCGACTATTCATTCGACTGGACTATTATTTGTGGGGTGAAGTAAAAAGACTTGTTTAAGTCAGGGAATATCACAACAGGAACGAACTAAAGCATAAGATAGTTACTGTGTTTAATAAGATTCGAAGTGATCCTTTTGTACTTAACCGCGTAAAAGACAAATTACAAAAAAATATGCTCAACTCTGCATTTCACGAGGTGGTGAGCATTTTGAACAATTATTGAGATATTTATGGTTTAATTAATTAAGTCAATTATTAGAGTTGTAAAATAATATGGGCCATACCGCGACAAGTTGAGCGTATGACGTGCTACCTTTCAATTAAGTTCGACGTTTCGACAAAGTTTTGATGAATGTGACTTTGTCGAAACGTCGCATCTTATTAAGAGGTTTTATCGCGATATGACCCTTATTAGTATGCAATAATAAGTATGAATCCCTTTTTTTTATCGAAATAATCGCTGTAAATAATTCTATTTTTAAATACGCCAACAATACGGAACCAGATAATTACTGTAATTCTCTCCACGAGATGTACTGAATTTCTATTGATAAAACTATTTTGTTCAGTACTTCCTATCCTGGTATTTTTGCCTGTCCTAAGCCATGTAAAGTATGCAGGAAAAGCGGATCATTATACCTAGATCTTATCGAAGGTCACCGCGCTCACTTGCCCTAACGCGAATCATTGTTCGTGTTAGGGCCTAACCCGTTGTAGGGTGTCCATAGTGTTTGAGTCTTGGCGTCATTAACTTAACTTAAGTTTTCTTTGTAGTTTATCGACATTTTTTTGATTTTGTATATTAAACGTTTAATGAGACTACTAATTATGATATCCTAGAATATTGCAAATGTTAAACCAGTCACCCCTATAATACGATGTGCGCCTCCTTAAAGGCGGGGCTTCAGAAACTCAGGTCCTCCCTTGACTTATTGATGCTTTGGGAGCGTCAATACTTTGGCTCTCAGGGTTTTCAATTCGTTTATACATCAGTAAAACTCGCTATCGTATGCTATACTGTACAAACTGCTACCCTATACAGTCATTGGTTGATAGATTAGATTGATATAAAGAAAATATTGATTAAACTGTCGCAGTTTAATCAATATTTTAATATTAAAATTCAAAATATTCTTTATTCAAGTAAACATGTAAACAAGTGCTTTTGAATCATCAACTTCTACTGCTGGTTCGGAAAGCTGTTACTACTGAGAAGAGCCAGAAAGAAACTCGGAGATTGCTCTTTTCAAAATATAGTTCTAATAACTAGTTACATTTAGTCATTACTATAGAAGATTAGAGTTAAGTTAAATATATCTACGCATTCTAATAATCCATGTTGTCGTCAATAGTATAGTAGGTTTTCTGTAATAGCCTCCTTTTTAACGGTGTTTTTAAACTTAATATTAATACATTCATTAATTAAATTGCTGTTGTTAAATTACTAAATTGATACCTTAAATTCAATCGATAATATTTGATAGTGCGAGCACGCGCGTAATATGGCGTAAAATGCTGATGTGTAAAATTTTAGCCCATACGATGACGACTGTAAGTATTATATATGTACGTATATATGCTCATAGCTCCAACAGCTTAAGATCTGCCACGCTGTTCCAATGCGGATTGGTTACTCATATCCTAGCTTTCTCTAGAGATATGCAGGTTTCCTCACGGTGTTTCCTTCAACGAAACGCGTGTGATAATAGTTTAAACTCATTGTTGCCTGTCCAGAGTTTAAATCCACGACCCTCTTGAAAAGAGTCACCACAGCTATCACATCTCTTCTGTCTCTAATGGATATTTGTAATGTTTCACATGCTTGCGGTATAGAAAACATCGTGAGAAAACTTGCGTATTTTTAAGTTTTTACTGTTAAAACACCATCGTTTATAAAAGTATCTGATTATAACAAGCTTACGTTATAAATATATATATATATATATATATGGTACACTTACACGCACGGTCATCCATCGCCAAAATAAGTAACTTAATACGTGTTTTATGGGTGACAGACAACTGGTAAATATACTGCATATATAATTTTGAAATACATACTTAAATACAAATATTCACCCAGGCTCGAAGAACCAACAAATTGTTTATAGAAAATGTTGACCCTCAGCGGTAATCGAAACCACGACCCGCGGAGCTGAAGGCAGGGCCATTACCCAATGCGTTAACGGGCAAGTTAGTTGCTTCTAACATTTAGCAATGGATGGTGAGAATTGACGTCATTAGAATCATAAATGGAGCTTTAAACATGGACCGATTATATTCGTCATAAAATATCATGCGATTACTTCAAATATGCTAAAAAGCAAAATACCTATCAGATTTTTACGATTTGGCTGTTCTGTATTTCGTAAGTTAGCATGTAGGGAGGGCTGTCAGTCATTTTATTGTTTCAATAAGTAAAAATAAATTATTTTATCAAACACGAATTATGTTCCCTTTTTTAAATTAATTTTTCGGAATGAAAGCTTGAAAGTAAACCCCATTACGTTGGTCTAATGTGGTTTTGCAGGTTAAACATACCCCAAGAATTCTAGAGAGATATGCTGGTTTCCTCACAATATTTTACTCAACCAAATAGCACATGATCAATAAATACATAGTAAATACTCTAACGTGCAAAACTCGAAAGTTTGTCTGTCTGTCCCTTTCAAAATTAATTCGATGGAGTTTTATTATTATTGCAAGGCTATGGCTATAGGAGCTGTGATAGCCCAGCGGTGAGACCGTGCGACTCTTTCAAGGGAAAACACGAGTTCAAACCCGGGCAGGCACCAATGAGTTTTCTATTAAAACTCATGTGTCTAATTGATAATTGCAGTTTATCACACGCTTTTCGGTGAAGGAAAACATCGTGAGGAAACCTGCATATCTCTAGAGAATTCTGGTGATATGTGTAACCTACCAATCTGCATTGGAGCAGCGTGGTAGGTCTTAGCTCCAACCCTTCTCTCCAGAAATGGAGAGAGGAGGCCTATTCCCAGCTGTGGGATTCTAACAGGCCGCTACTTTATGGATATACCATATAATATGGGATAAAAACACGATCACATTTTTCCTTCGGGAACACGATTTAAAAACTATTACTGCAGTAATTGAATTTGCTCGAACGTAGCTACTACAGCTTTTATTAAATTAAAATTGGTGACATTATTATAAAGTTGCTAAAAAGCAACCCTATTTCACCTCCAAATATTTACACCTATACTATCAAAATGATATCGTTACGCAAGAAGATAAGAATTGTGTTGCCTTAAATTGTATAATTCAGTGCTATAATATTTGTCACAAAAAAGTGCAAAAGGTTGAAATAGTTACAAGTAACAATAACATAGAAATTAAGAATAATAATTATGTATATAATAAAGCGTCTTATTCCATATTATATTTCTATATGACCGATTTAGGACTGAGATAATTTCAGTTCATTCATTATTACAGCCAAGATTTTATTTTGTGACGCTATTTTATGCATCATTTATATTAGGTCCTTACAACATATGAAATTGGCGTTTTGTCGTACTGACCACTTTGATCTCAAATATTACCTTTATGGTTAGGAATTCCAAATTCAAATTCATACAGCTATTTACTCATGCATTTGTGTTTCAAACCCCCTAATTCATTTGTTTTTTCTTCTTTTGTTTTTTTCTTTGTGTCACTCTGTTTACAAAATGGAAAACATGAAATATCGCGTTATTTACGAGTATGAGTTCCACCGTGGCACCAGTGCTGCAGAAACGGCTCGAAGGATTAATGATGTGTATGGTGACGGTGTCGCAAAAGAAAACACAGTGCGTTTTTGGTTCCAACTTTTTCGTTCTGGAAATTTCGACCTGCAGAACAAGTCTCGTGGACGGCCGGAGACCAAAGTTGATAATGAAGAATTGAAGGCTATTGTGGAAGCGGATCCATCGCAAACCACGTCCGAGTTAGCTGCAGGCTCCGGTGTTAGTGATAAAACTCTTCTAATCCACTTGAAGCAAATTGGGAAGGTGAAAAGGCTTGAAAGGTGGGTACCTCATGAATTGAGTGAAGCAAACCGACAAACGCGCGTCGACTGCTGCGTTACGTTACTCAACCGGCACAATAATGAAGGAATTTTAAATCGAATCATTACCTGTGATGAAAAGTGGATCCTCTACGATAATCGGAAGCGTTCATCGCAATGGCTGAACCCTGGCGAACCAGCCAAATCCTGCCCTAAGCGAAAATTGACTAAAAGAAAGTTGCTTGACTTTGGTGGACTAGTGCCGGTGTCGTTCACTACAGCTTTCTTAAATCTGGCCAGACGTTTACGGCAGATATCTATTGTCAGCAACTGCAAACCATGATGGAAAAGCTAGCTGCTAAACAACCGAGGCTGGTCAATCGCTCTAGGCCACTGCTGCTTCAGGACACCGCTAGACCACACACTGCACAACAGACGGCTATCAAATCAGAGGAGTTTCAATTAGAATGTCTTAGACATCCACCGTACTCTCCGGACCTTGCTCCAACAGATTACCATTTTTTTCGCAATTTGGATAACTACTTGCAAGGAAAAAAATTCAACTCGGATGGGGCAGTCCAAACCACCTTCAAAGATTTTATTGATTCCCACCCGAATGGTTTTTTTAGTACGGGGATCAATGAACTACCTATAAGATGGCAAAAGTGCATACATAGGAATGGTACATACTTTGATTAATTAAATATATTTCATTAAAAAAAAAACGACTTTATGTTCCTCCCATAGAAAACGCCAATTTCATATGTAAAGACCTAATATATGGATGAGAAAATAACTAATGTACCGTAACCGCTGACACCAGTTTGTTGCGTATGTCGCTCTAATTAATTCGTTATTCATAACGATGGTGTATTTGTATGATTTGTGTTTAAGGAAAATCCGGATGCCGTTGACGTTTTTATTCGATTAAATGTTTATAGAAGTCTATCGTTGGACGCCGTGTCTGGCAGAATAGAATAGACCACCCTCCCTTCTTACCGAGGTGTCATAAGAGGCGACTAAGGTATGTGCCGTGTGGTATCCGGCTGCATAGAATAGACCACACTCATTTCTTACCGAGGTGTCGTAAAAGGCGACTAAGGTAAGTTGACGTCAGGCAGGCGGGCGGTCGTAAAATACGTGGCCAAATCACGTGACAACATGGTTGTAACATGTTGTGCCGACCCCATTTAGAGGGGTAAGGGCAGGAGAATGATGAGAAGTCTATCGTTGGGTGCGCTCGACATTTAACTTTTTTATAAAACGACGAAATCGAAAAAAGGACCCAGCAAATTCCTTGCTGATTCTTTTAAGGCGCTGAACAGAGCTGGCGCAAATTCAGATTTCGGCATATAAGCCACGCCCACAATGTCTGCGACGGCGTAGCGACAAAATTAACTTTTTAACACCCATTGAAGGTGTACACTATTTTATCCAAACTTTTTTTGTACAATTTAGTTAAAAAACTTATGTCTAATTAATCTTATAAAACTAAGTATGCTGAAACTATAACTAAACACCTAAAAAAAGACATATTATCAACAAGGAATAGTCACAAAAGGCGGCAGCTAGCGACGCACATCCGTATAGCAGCGCGCCTCAGCGATCACTGTCTAATGTCTATATTCGTAGATGTAAAAGAGAAGCGAGACGATGACTCGTTTCAGTTTTGCTATTTTCTAAAAAATATTTAATTTGAATGAAATATCTTAATTAATTCAAAATTTAAATCTTACATTCTCTTTATATTATAATGATTTATTATTCTTATTAATTTTACCAATTTTTGTTGATAAATATTAGAGATATTTACGATCAAAGTAAAAATCAGAGGTCTATTTACCAATTTTTTTTATCGAAAAAAAGTATCGTAATCATGTTTTGAAATCTTACATTCTCTCTGAGATATTATGTATATTAACATATATTTTTCTTTTAATCGTCATTCCTATAGCTTTTGTTAAAAACGTGTTTAAAGTCAGCCTATTTGGCTCTGTTCAGCGCCTTAAGAGCTTTACTTTTAATATCAGCAACCTAGTCTAGAGCAATACATAAAATAAACACTTATGGCGCTGAACAGAGCTGGCGCAAATTCAGATTTCGGCATATAAGCCACGCCCACAATTTCTGCGACGACGTAGCGACAAAATTAATTTTTTAACACCCATTGTAGGTGTACACTATTTTATCCAAACTTTTTTTGTACAATTAATTTAAAAAACTTATGTCTAATTAATCTTATAAAACTAAGTATGCTGAAACTATAACTAAACACCTAAAAAAAGACATATTATCAACAAGGAATAGTCACAAAAGGCGGCAGCTAGCGACACACGTCCGTATAGCTGCGCGCCTCAGCGATCACTGTCTATATTCGTAGATGTAAAAGAGAAGCGAGACGATGACTCGTTTCAGTTTTGCTATTTTCTAAAAAATATTTAATTTGAATGAAATATCTTAATTAATTCAAAATTTAAATCTTACATTCTCTTTATATTATAATGATTTATTAGTCTTATTAATTTTACCAATTTTTGTTGATAAATATTAGAGATATTTACGATCAAAGTAAAAATCAGAGGTCTATTTACCAATTTTTTTTATCGAAAAAAAGTATCGTAATCATGTTTTGAAATCTTACATTCTCTCTGTGATATGATGTATATTAACATATATTTTTCTTTTAATCGTCATCCCTATAGCTTTTGTTAAAAACGTGTTTAAAGTCAGCCTATTTGGCTCTGTTCAGCGCCTTATACATTAAAAATAAAAACCTTTATTATATCGACGATTTTTTCAAACGTAATTCGGTAAGTAATACCGTTCAGTAATGTATTTCTTTTGAGATAGATAATTGTGGAAAACGATTCAGTTATTGGTCACTAGAGTTACTACTGTTACATTAATTGTTCACAGCGAGTGACAGTGTGGGGCGCAACCATGGTATGTTCTCTTAGAACTAAAGTTCCAGACACGGTTATAGCGACATCTAGGTCGGAGCCATTAAATAACTATGTAACAGTGTTTATATATTTTTTAACTAAAAAGTGTAGTGTTAATATATTGAAAAAATAAAATCTTGCAAATTATAAACAAAAGTATTTTTCTAATGTTATTTCTTTCCATTAAGTTTAATTTAATAAAATAACAAAAATGAATGACATTTTATATAATTTTAATAAAAGAAATTGTGCACATGAAAAAAATGTATCTGGCACAAATCTGTTTTGTTTTTAAATTCTTTTGACAGTTAAGAGACATTTGCATTAAAAATTTCTACGATTTTCTCTTTAAACTATTTAAAACCTTTTAATGCCTCTTCTTTTGAATTTGTTGTAGATATTTGGATGAAGTCTTTGTGAACCAAAAAAGTTATGCGCATTAGCAGTTCCATCACTTTAACTGGTAAGGATAAACACGTAAAATCAATTTGCTAAACTATTCGTTTTTTCGTTTCTTCTATAATATTAATTTATTGTGCCAAGTCTGAATTTATTCTCTATTATTTATATGATAATTTATTTACCTACAATGAATGTAACGAAAAAATTACTTCAAACAGTAATTTCACTAAAACTATTAAATTCATATAAATATAAATATAGCCAAATTTTATAAAATCGAAGTCAAAGATAGATCTGGGCAGGGGTTATGGTATTTAAAATTCGTCATGCACTTTGCTATAAAGGAATATCTTTTGAGGAAATCAATGTCGTGCAAAAGCCTCCTCTGTAAAACTTAACTTTACAGCAACTAATTAAATAGCAATGGGATATGAATTACTTGAATTGATATACCAATTCAAAACTATAAAATTTATATAAAATTGATCAGTTTATGAACGATTGATGTCCAATATCTAAATTTATAAATATTATACTCAGTCAGAATTATTTATAATTTTATTCATGATGTATTGGAGTGGTGGTTATAAGCTGAGTATCATTCTCTTTAAACAGATAGACTTAGTGTTATAATGTGATACTGGAGATATTTGTTAATGTACAATTATTTCTTTTTTAGCTAAAAAGAAGGCGTTCTCAAGGAAAGAAATAAAACTGTTCACTGTAATAGCGATAATGAGATTTCTCTTATTTATTATTTATTTCTTATACGAAAATAGATGAGGTTTAAATAGTTCTGATTTTATTTTATAGTTCTGTTATAGGTGACAGACAACTGGAGAATATATACATATACAATTTTAAATTCATACTTAAATACAAATATACAAAAATATAAATTTTATTGAAAGCTCGCAGTGGGAATCGAACCCGTGATGCGCGAAGCTAAAGGCATGGTCACAATCCACTGCGCCAACGGGCGTCGATTTAGTACCATAGCCGTCTCCTAGAGGGCGTTTTTACAAATCTCCAAAAATGACTTCGAGTTACCACTCTATTTCAATATGTACACTAGTCTTTGGGCGCAACTGCGTCGCAATAAGTAGGGTTTTCTGCATACTTACATTGGCTTCACAGAATATAAAGAAAATGTAATAATATTAATATTAAGACAAAATTTATCCTCGTATTCGTACACACTCAGCCTAATTGCCCTACATTTCTATTACAATGGTCGTTATTATTATTGTTTCCTCAACTTTTTTTGGGCGTTTGAATATTACGTTAACAAAAATAGATATGTCTTACCAATCAAATGAACCATTTTTACTTACTTTTAAATGTGCGTGCATCGTAGTGATAGGGATAATTAGCTTTATCGCAGAAGAATATTATGATCGATTCATTTGCTTATAGCATAATGGGTGGTTTTCATATTCATGTAGAGTATTTATCTGCAACATTTGGATCACAAGCCGCAAGTTCTGTTTCGATTTAAATACAACAACCCGGCAATAAATAATGCACATCGAGGCTTAGAGAGAGAAATTGGCTAGATTCCGCTTCATAGACCATCGTCTCTGACGCATAGACAGACGAAACCGTGTGTGACAGTGACAGCGCTCTACGAAACCGAATTGGCCGGCTGTTTCGTACTAAGTTCTCGATGTGCATCATTGCCAGGTACTATACTTAGCTTTTAAAAACATATCAAAATAGGGTTGTTTTAGTAGGCAGATTACAACACATTACCATTAAATATTATTATTATTTATTTATTTCTTCAAAGCATTTAAAATTATTGATAGTATTTAAGCCAGCTTTCATTCCGAAAAATATTCAAGCTAAAAATTGAATATTTTGGAACAATTAGAAATCATTAAGCATAACAATGGCACCCTCATTAACGATCAGATAAATGTTTCAAGTTCAAGCTTGTTGCACGTGTTCAGAGGTAAAGGTGGGGATGAACCGATTACTATATAACAATGCTTGTTTGCATAACGCTTCGCTTTGCGATTTTGTCGTGGAGTCTATCTCCTGATGATGCCTCGGTTGCGGGGCGAAGCGATTGTTGAGTTTGTGATAGTGAACTTGTGTAGTGCTTGTGTATTGTGGTGGAAGTGGTGGAGGCTTGTGCATATGTTTTTTACGAATACTGCATGTAACGGGTATGAAAAAACGTATAGTCCACTATACATTTAGCACTATATATATTTTCTATTTACTGTATCGCGGATTATATCAAAATAATTTTATTATTACTTTTGTATTATGGATCTCCGCAAAGTAACGCCTAATTCTATAAATTATTTATGCAATAGTAGCGAATTCTTACTATCCCACTTCTGAATAAAGACGGCTGTTTTTTGAAGAGAAAAATTGGACACATACCCCTTAAGAGATGCTCTCAAGGTGTTTTCCTTCATCGAAAAACGTCATTAATTGTGATATCAATCAGTAGTGTTGGGCTGGTGGTATGAGCGTCACACGTCGTCACGCCGACAGAAGTGTGACGAGGCAGAACCAGTTAAACAGACGAGTAACAGGAAAGTCTGAAATATCTATAGAGTTAGTGATATTTACATATATATTGACTGGCCCGTTGGTGCAGTGGGTAGTGACCCTGCCTTCAGCGCCGCTGGTCGCGGGTTCGATTCCCGCCGAGGGCCAACATTTTCTATAAACAATTTGTTGGTTCTTCGAGCCTGGGTGTGTATTTGTATTTAAGTATGTATTTAAAATTATATATGTAGTATATCTACCACTTGTCCGTCACCCATAACACAAGTATTAAGTTACTTACTTTGGGGACGGACGACCGTGTGTGTAAACGTCCCATATATATAAAAAATATATATATATCAGATCCAAGCAATTGATACCCTTTATCAAGAAATTCTTTTTATTTTTTCTTTTTGTTTCAGGTTTGATGCACCACACAACGATCTCTTGATGTACCATAAGATAAAAAGAGAATCTATAGGCAGTTGCAGGTATGATGATAACTCTATCGCTTTTTAGTAGGTCAACGACCTTAACAGCTGGTGTATAATGATTAACCACACGATTGAATAATAAGTACTTTATTAATTAATGTTTAGAGACCAGCTATACTCACATCCTATTTTATCGGATGAGCCCGACTAGTTTATTAACTATTTGGCACGTGAATAGATAAATGGAATTATAGAAATATTGGTGGTGCTCGCGACTTGTACGCGCATCCTTGTATCCTTGACTGGCCCGTTGACGCAGGTGGCAATGAACCTGCCTTCAGTTCCGCGGATCGTGGGTTCGATTACCGTACTAACAGTACTAACATTTTCTAAATAACTACAACAATTTGTTGGTTAATCCTGAGAGTTCGACCGAATTAGATGTCCATTGTTTTTGTATGCATTATTTCAATTAGTGCTTATGAAGTGGTAGGTCGACAGAGATTATCTAAGGGTTTGAGGGATACTAAACTTCTAAATCTATCTGTATCTATATATAACAGAGAAAGTATTTAGGTATGTTCCTTGTACACTCCGAAATGACTAGACCGATTTTAATTAAATTTTGAGAGGGTCTTAAAATTGTAAAGTAAAGTAGCGGCCTATTACAATCCTACTGCTGGGAATAGGCCTCCTCTCTTCGTTTCTGGAGAGAAGGTTTGGAGCTAAGACCTACCACGCTGCTCCAATGCGGATTGGTAGGTTAACACATTTCACCAGAATTCTCAAGAGATATGCAGGTTTCGTCACGATGTTTTCCTTCACCGAAAAGCGTGTGATAAATTGCAAATAACAATTAGACACAAGTATTAATAGAAAAACTTATTGGTGCCTGCCCGGGTTTGAACTCGTGACCCCTTTGATAGAGTCGGCCTCATAGCTGGGCTATCACAGCTCTTCTTAATATTGATCCAAGGGATAATCCTGTAAGGTTTGGTGGCGATTGGACCATTGTATTTGAACGGTCGATGACAGTTTTGTTGAGGGAAGTCAAAATTATATTGAGCAGCAGCAACGCGTGACCTGGCCTGGCGTAGAGTATTTTATAACGCTAATGTACACTCCTTGTTCCAGTGCTCCCGTCAACTTCAGTTGTAAAGACGGCACCTGCCTTGAGTCCCATAGATCATGTGATGGGAACGTGGACTGTCCAGATGGGAGCGACGAAACCCATCATCTCTGTGTGAAGACGAGGTGAATTTATTATTATTATATTTAGCAGGAGCTATTTATATGTGTCTTCTCTATTTATCTATCCAAACTTATAAAACTTTACCCAACAGCTGACTGCCTGTATGTGGTCGATTTTCTCAAAATCTACTGAGCGGATTTTTATACGGTTTTTTACTAAAATGTACTAGGATTCTTCCGGAAGGTTTCAGTTAACAGTACATTACGGATTTATGTGAATTGAATTGAAGAGGTCGCGCGGTAGTTAAAAAAACTCACCTGCTGGAAGCTTTACTCGTGTGCGTCGAGTAGACCAGATACACTAAAGTGATGTAGAAGAGAATTGTAGATCTACAAAAGGTCTACAAAAAAGTAGCGGGATAGCATGTCTCTAGCTCTTATGGTTAACTTATAATAACTACTTTTATGTTTAAAATTTCAATTCCGGCAAAATTTTGTGATACAGTGACTTACTTGCGAGCGAAACGTTATATACGGAAATCATATACGTTAACAAACTAAATAAACATTCAACATATCTTTCCTATGTTTTGTAAATTACAAGTATGCACAACAATTACTCAACTTGAAGCAATTGATGAAAATTAGCCCAAAAAGAGCAGTGTTTTACGACCTTTTTTATGCCATGCCCCACCTTAGCCTTTAAACTTCCCTATGTAACATAAAAGTAAAGTAAAGTAAAGTAACAGCCTGTTACTATGCCCAGTGCTGGGCTAAGGCGTCTTTTCTCCGTTTTTGGAGAGAAGGATTGGAGCTAAGACCTACCACGCTGCTCCAATGTGGATTGGTAAGTGACACATATCCATAGATTCTCTAGAGATATGCAGGTTTCCTCACGATGTTTTCCTTCACCGAAAAGCGTGTGATAAATTGCAATTATCAATTAGACACATAAGTTTTAATAGAAAACTCATTGGTGTTGCCCAGGGTTTGAATCCATGTCGTCTCTAGAGAGTCGCACGGTCTCACCGCTAGGCTATCACAGCTACTATGTAACATAAACATAAATAACGTTTAATATAACATAAATAACGTTTAATATCTAGAAATTGATGTTCCACTTAAGAAATTTAAATTTTAAGTTTTAGGAAGAAGTATTTGCTAATAACTAAAAAAAATGAAAATGGTCCAGGGCGAAAGGGTTAAAGACAGTCCATTTTCGAATTGCCCCGTCTTAACAATCTAATTGCCCCCCATTACGGAGAAAATCACTGTTAGAGACGAACAGTTGCCTGTTCTATTATTAAACTAGTGTTGTATCAAATTTAAATTGACATATTTTATTATTTAATTCGTTAAATCAAGCTTTATTTAATACCCGAGAGCTGTTTGTTTCAGATGTCCAAGCTATCTATTCCGGTGCACGTACGGCGCTTGTGTGGACGGCACCGCCGCCTGCAATGGTATCAAAGAATGTGCCGACAATTCCGACGAGCTACAGCCGAAGTGCAGCAACAAGACTTTAATTAGAGGGTAAAATACAATACTGTTACTTACACGGTTCATAAATTGGTAGGAAAACCGTTTGCAAATTTCAATACTAATCTCTCTATTTTCAATACTAATCTAAATCAGCACGTGCGTAGTCCAGTAACCAAGGTCATTAGTGTATCACTTATAAAAACTGTTAAGACCTTTTGTATTGTATGGATCAAAATGTTGGGCAATGAAAAAGACGGATGCAAGAAGAGTACATGCAAATGAGAATGTTAAGGTGAATGTATGGTGTGACAAGACTGGATAAAATAAATATATAAGGGGAAGTCTGAAAGCTGCACCCGTTATAGAAAAGACGTGAAGTGATCGATCAAGATGGTATAGACATGTAGATAAGAGGAAGAAAGTCATGTGACCACACGAGACTTTATTTTTTATTTATTAGGTGTACCAACAGCTTTAACATTTATATCTTTCAAATTCTATTGTTATATAAAATTAGTCTAAATGCAAAACTAATTAGAGGCCAATAGCACATGCAAAGCTGTGATAGCCCAATGGTGAGACCGTGCGACTCTCTAGAGACGAACATAGGTTCAAACCCGGGCAGGCACCAATGAGTTTTTCTATTAAAACTCATGTGTCTAATTCATAATTGCAATTTATCACACGCTTTTCGGTGAAGGAAAACATCGTGAGGAAACCTGCATATCTCTAGAGAATTCTGGAGATATGTGTAACCTACCAATCCGCATTGGAGCAGCGTGGTAGGTCTTAGCTCCAACCCTTCTCTCCAGAAACGGAGAGAGGAGGCCTATTCCCAGCAGTGGGATATTAACAGGCCGCTACTTTACCACATGCAAAAGTAACCTAAAATACTAAAATGTAACTTACAATTGACTAAAGTAGCAAAATAAATTCTTAAATAAGTAAGCTAAGATTTTGATGGATTTGTTTTCTAAAAAGGTGCAGGGAAACATTAAATATATCCAGGATATTAATTTGGCTATAATTTTTTTATTATTTATATAGTTACCGCCCAATATTGTAGAACGATGGGGAAATATAGTAGATAATTTATAGAATTAGGCGTTACTTTGCGAAGGTCCATAATACAAAAGTAATAATAAAATTATTTTGCTATAATCCACTATACAGTAAATAGAAAATATATGTAGTGCTAAATGTATAGTGGACTATCCGTTTTTTCATACCCGATACATGCACGATTCGTAAAAACATGCAAAAACCTCCACCACTGCCACCACAATACACAAGCATTACACACGTTCACTATAACAAACTCAACAATCGTTTCGACCCGCAACCGAAGCATCATCAGGAGACTCCACGACAAAATCGCAAAATGTAATAGGTTATTTAAGAGTCTTAAATATGAATGTGGATATATTTATAACTACATGAAGACCAAAAAACATATGGTTGAATTATGAATTGTGAAGTATGACATGCGTATAAAAGGAGTAGCACCAGTGTTGAGGAGTGACTTTAAGCCCACCCCGCTTAAAAGTAGGAAAAGGGCAGGAGTATAATGAATATTGTATCACTTGTTTCTTTACTTTTCGATTTTCCAAATCGGAATCCCCGCTTTCATCTATACAAAAAGCACTATTTTTCGTCTTTACAATATACATTAAATAAATAATAAATATATGGGACACTTACACACACAGTAATCCCTCCCATATTTTATTAATTTTTATTTATTTCTTTATTGTACAATCATAAAAATAGAAAAATAAGAAAGAAAGAAAAATACCACATGTACAAAGGCGGACTTATCCCTAAAAGGAACTTCACCAGCCAACCTTTGAGTAACAGAACGAAAATGACAAGAAGTGGAATATGAATAATGAAAAAAGGAAGGAAGAAAAAGAAAAATAACGAAACACTATATACATAGATTAATGTTGAAAAATGATGCAAAATAGATAAAAGTGATTATTTGAATTAATCAAAATATAACGATATAATTAGTGGAGAATTCATCTACTAATTAATTTAATACTAATAACAAGTTTAAGTAAGTAACTTAATACTTGTGTTATGGGTGACGAACAACTGGTAAATAGACTACATATTTAAATTTTAAATTCATACTTAAATACAAATACACAACCAAGCTCGAAGAATCAACAAATTGTTTATAGAAAATGTTGGCTCTTGAAGGGAATCGAACCTGCGACCCGCGGAGCTGAAGTATTTGAACATGTCTTAATCATTAGAAATTGTTTAACATGTTCTTAACAATAGTAATATATATAGAGCATACATTATAAAGTATTCAATCCTATATGCCTATTTTTGTTTTTTACTGATATTCGATTTTACAATAGATCGTATACTGTCTCTTCGTAAACAGATCACAGTCCATACGTCGTAATCCGTACGCATGGCTTAAAGCTCGCAATGTATACTGCTCGTAATCAGCATGATTGTGTTCTGTCTATTCCGCCGTGTGGTATCCGACTGAGTAGAATAGACCACCCTCATTTCTTACCAAGATGTCGTAAAAGGCGACTAAGGTAAGTTGACCCACCGTGTGGTATCCGGTTAGTAACAGACCACCTTCTATCTTGCCGAGGGGTCGCAAAATACGACTAAATTAAGTTGACGTCAGGTAGGCGGTCGGTCTCAAAATACGTAGCCAAATTGACAACATAAAAACAACTATAACAGAACTACTTTACTTTAATCCGTGCGGGTTAAGCAAATGCATGTAAAGCCAATGTGTATGAAGAAGGCAAAATTCACGCATCTTACACATGCAGGACAAGTCACCACATGCATCCCAAGACGCCTCCACCAGCAACAATACACACAAGTAATACACAACCACCATTAAAATCTCGACGATCGTTTCGCCCCGAAACCAAGACGTCATCAGGAGGATAGGCTCCACGACAAAATCATAATGCGTAATCGTAATTGTTATGTGACATGTTTTATAATACGTTTTGCCGACCCCACTCGAGTGGGATAAGGGGAGGAGGATGTTGATGATGTGTTCTGTTTATTGCAGCACCCAGTTCACGTGTGGAGACGGTGGGCTGGTGGACATGTTCGCACGGTGCGACGGCGTGCGAGACTGCCAGGACGGTTCGGACGAGACCATCGGGGCCTGCGCCGGCGTCGTGTGCCCCTCGCACCTGTTCCAGTGCGCATATGGAGCCTGCGTTGATGAGGGCGCCGAGTGCAATGATGTAAGTTGGAGCAGCTGCCAAAGACACGATGTAGATACCTGTAGCAGACATTTCCATTACCCATAGATTTTGCTTTTAGCAATTAACGTAGAGCAAACAGCAGCAGCTAATCTAGATTTCTCTATAGTATGTAATGTTACAGATAATGTAGAGCTACCTATTTTAGATAATGTTGCAGATAATTAAGAGCTCCTTGTAAAAGCAAGTGCCGAAATGATTGTAATAAGTAGCCTTGTAGCTAATGAAGATCTACTTGTAATACTTAATACTGCACCTAATGCTCCTGCCTGTAATAAAAATTGTACAATTGCTTGTTATAGACAGCCTTATAGCTAATATAGAGCTTCATGTTTCACATAATGCCTCAGTTAATATTAAGTACTTACTGTGACAGACAGCTGTGCGTTTCACAATAAGCCCCAGTAAGTGTAAAAATGTTGTAGTATAACATACTACTTGTTTTGCCTGCGAGTTCGTCCACGTAGAAATTTAGTATCAAATAAAAAGTTTTCTATATTCATCTCCAGCCTCTTCTTGTCTTTTTATTAAAAGAATCACAGCGATTCGCTGCTTAAGAAGTAAACGAGGGACAAGAAATTAAATAAACACACTTTTTCATATATAATATTAGTATACAAGTATACATTTGAGTTAGTACCATTACCAAAGTTTCATTCGTTGTTTACAGATAGATGACTGCGCCGATGGTTCCGACGAATCTGATCTGCTCTGCAACCGCGCCATTCCGCGCACCACTATTACTAGCACAACTGCCACCACGCCCAACTCGTCTACCGAAAAGTGAGTCCTCCCATCTTGTACAGTCAATTCACAAAGCAAGCAGACGACACAGTAATTAAGTTCCGTCGTTAATTCCGTAATTGACTCGACCATAAACTAGAATTCTATACGCCTTCGATGCTCAAATATAACCTTAACCAAATATACTGCACATTTCCGGCTATAACAAACTCCTGATCCATCCACTAACGTCGACATAACATGTGAGCCGATTTCATAGGAGATATTCTTAAGCAATTGACCAAAAGCATTAAAGCTTCTTCACTTCACCTTTCACTGTTGCATCAGTGATAAACTTTAAGCCCTGGTCCAGCATCGTACGATGACATTGACCAGCTCTAGAGCTTGTCAATCTTGCTGTAATTATTAGATATACATATTATATTGGTCTACATCGTGTTAAACTTATCTTGGTTCGACAAATAGATTAAATCTAGTTGAATCGTTGCTGATCCAACTACGATTGTTAATTACTGTGGTGTTTTAATGTTTGATAGGTTGATCACCTCACCTACCGTTATATTATAATTAGAATCTACCTTCATATAATGACTACTTCTGTTAAGTCAGTAGCTATGAAGTTTTGCTATTCTCAGTGGATGAGAGACTTGGTGATAGAACCGTTTTAATAAATACTTTATACGTTTATATTATGTTATAACTTTACGTTAGCTAAAGTAACTATTATCTTCTCTGGGTCTCTTTTATTTCATAATTTTAAATCATATTTACGATTGTTTCAGAGCGAAAACAACATGCGTTATACCTAGTCAGCCTAAACATGGCCGTTTCCGAGTGAACGGGCCCAAAAACGTGGCCCCGGGGATGGCCGAGGACGTGGTGTACTTTAACGTGACCTGTGATCCAGGATACAAGCTGGTCGGCGATAGCAACGTCTTTTGCTACTACGGCTTTTGGTCTGTGGACCAGTTCCCCTCCTGTGTCCGTATGTATACCGATGCAAAATCTATATCAAGTAATAATTTCATTTAGACATCCAAAGTTTTATTTAAAAAAAAGGGTCTTATGTTATTAGTAACTCTTTCATTGCTAATCCACTGGAGCAACATTAATTAAATTCGGTACCATTTAATATATAGGGCTAACATATAGGTTAAAAAAATCCCATTTTTCTTTGGGATATAGAAGAAATAAAGTTCTAAATTGAGAGTATTATTAATAGAGGTAACACTAAAGATGACGCGAACGTTTTCGCGTCATCTTTAGTTATTTAATTTAACTATTGTTTAAATTAAAGGAAAATGCAATTTAATGTATCTACCTACCACAAACTAATTGATTCAAAGTTAATAATTTATGTAGCCAAAAATAAATCAACTTTATTCTAGGATTAGTTACTATCTTTTAGAAACTAAAAGTTTACTTGAAATATATTTGGAAATTTCAAAAATATATGGAACTTGGTAGCACAGATTTCACTGTCGTATAACAATATAAAATTAGATGTGCTATTTTATAGTGATAATTTATATACACATGTACATTTATCATGTATATATATTTATTGAGTAAAGGTAAAATGGCTCAAAATATGAAAATAGACATAATAAATATCAAATTTCTATGTTGCACTTCGAAAATATGATTGAAATTCGTCAGATTATTATTAATTGCATATTTTATTCTCGCTTTTCCATGGACATCTATAGGCCTATCAGTAAGTAATATTAATTAAAATAGCTTAGACTTTTGTCTCATATATTTACTTATATTTATATTTTGAGTTATATGTTTTCAAATATTGAATTTAAGATCTATATTGCTTTGTTTTTTGGTTTAGTTGTACTTATTTCATTCATGTGATATGTAGTTGATATGATGGTTTTGCCATAAAGTAATATGGCTCCCGCTTTACAGTTTACGAAAGTACGTAACTCGTTTGTGGTAAACGACTCTATAATAAAATTCCACAAACAATTCCAGCTTTGTCGTTACAGCAGTTTAAACTAATTATTAACAGGAAGCTGATACAGAAAGCCTACTATATATATATTAATGATAAGAATGCGTGGATGTCCACGCATACTTCACTAATGCGAATCTTCAAACTTGCAGCAATGATGAACTTTAACTAGTTAATTAGAATTAGAATTTCTTGTTGCTTTTCTCGGTAGAGCCAATTTTTCAGACTCAACAGTAGAGCTGCTGATTCAAAAGCATGTTTATATGTTTATGTTTACTTGATCAATTTAGAATTTAATTAGTTTTAAAAAGAAGCATAACGATCTTTCAGTTCTAGATTATACCAGTACATTTAAAGTTATCTTTATTTATTCCTGCTTGATATACAGGGGCCTGCAAAGTAGAGCGTTCCATGAGCGTCGTCTACCGTTGTCTGATTAATGACGTCACCGGGACTGAGGGTACTCGGAGGTGTGAGGATCTGGAGGTGGAGGGCACGATCATTCAGCCCGAATGCCGTCAGCCGAACTACTATAGCCCCATCGAGCTTTCATATATGTATTGCATCGATGGACAATGGAATCATATACCCAAGTGTCTTCCAGGTATTTGAATTAGTGACATTCTTTTAAATAAGAATTTCACATTAAGCATGCTTTAAAACGCCCCGTTTAAATAAATGGAGCTCTTTATACTCAAATTCAGTATTAACTGTAATTTGATATGACTCTTTTCATATATTTTTATAATAGCAAAGTTCAATTGTCATAGACTTATTATACTATTTTTAAATATGTCTATCAAAAAAGAGAATGCAAATTAGGCTATCTATCTGTTTCTCTTTTTTGTGTTTGATTAGACATCGATAAGTATCTTTTATCTTCCCTTTGTTATTATTGATTAGATACTCACAATTCCTGCCTATGGTTCCCATTCTCTGTGTATAATAACTCTATGTCAGTTGTACGAAAAACCAAACTCAAAACTCAAATAAGGCTTAGCAATCTAAGCCATTGCTTTTTTATATTTTTCTACATTTGTACGTAAACTCGATAATTCAAATTGAAAATCTGCAGAGAGGATTAACTCAGCTCCGTATCATCTCTGAAATAGATTAATTTTTGTGGCTTCCCATATAGCTCCAAAATGGGGAGCTGGTACAAAAAAAGTTAGTTTATGGAAGCGTTGATTTTTATTGTTTCAGAATGCGGTACTATGACGCCGAAGGGCGTACCTTTGATCGTGGGAGGAATGGCAGCTGAACGTGGCGAAGTGCCTTGGCACGCCGGCATCTATTGGAAAAATAGTACCACCAGGACGCAAATCTGCGGCGGATCATTGATCAGCGATAATATTATCATTTCAGGTATGAAAATTCTTTTTAAACATTAGGGCTTCATTCTGTAAAACGGAAGTTTAAAATTAGGGGAATAGATACGTTTTTTATAGTTGATCGATTAAAAAGGAAAGAAAGTATAATAGTAAAGTAAGCTTTTCTATAATTTGTATTCTCTTAGCTAAGTCAGACGAGTTGATGCTACAGGAATCAGTATATTCAGTATATTGGACATTTGTATTTTTTCTGCTAATTTTTTTTAAATTCAAAATATTATCTTTGAACACATATGAGTAGTGTTGTTGACTCAATCAGTGGCAGTGATAAATTGACGATAGAGTTATTAGTGTTATAGGGATCAATATATGTGTGTTGGATGTTAAAATTTTCCGATCACCAAAATCAAACATTTAAAGTAGATATATTCTTTTTCTTTTATAGTTAATTGGGCCTCAATCATGTTGCAGTAGGTAGTATTTTGAGTAAATCATATTAAATTGCAAATTAAATTTGTTGTGTATTGTACTGAGCATGTTTAAAATCATAATACAATAACGATATTAACTCGTGTATTATTAAGTAGTTCACTCTCGTTTGACCCACTGTTTCACTCGTTTATATTACCAAGGTGTGTTTCGCTTATGTTTGTGGTTTTTATGTTGGTAACGTGCTGTGTGTAAAGCTGTAATATTGTGGAGCGAATAGTGTGCTTTGTATTAGCATCAAGCTGGGTAGAGTGGTAATACAACAGGGTAACGGTTAGTTTTGTTTTGCACGTGGTCTAGCCGCACACTGCTTCTGGCACGAGCAGCTCAAGCAGCTACCCCCGTCGCGGTACTCGGCAGCCGTTGGCAAGCTGTACAGGGAGTGGAGCAACCCTCACGACGATGTTTACTCACAGAAGTCCGACGTGAGCTCACTCGTTTATGTTGCACCACCTAAAATTTACTAAATCTCTGTCATAATATCGCTAATAAAGGAAATGGCAACTAACCATAGAATTCATATATCAATTCAGACAGACCTGTGTGACACGTACTCTCATTAAACATAGAGGATTTTATATCACAAGGCTTAAATTCGTTCACGCCAACTTAAGCGTTCAAGAAACCTTAATTTGCAATATTATATAAATTGCAATATACGTTCACTTTCTTTTCCGAAATAAAAACACTTTTTGATTCTATGTAAAAATTTGATCAATATTAGTTCAGCAGATTAGTTGTGCAAGCGAGACAGATGGATAGACTTTACGATTTATAATATGAGTATGGATGTCCTCGTATCGAAAATTTGGTTTAATATATGACTTTTGTACTATTTCAGGTTAAAGATGTATATCTGTCGCATTACTTCTTTGGTGCTGAGTTGAACTACCAGCACGACTTGGCCTTGGTGATAGTTAAGAATCCTTTCGTCTACCGTACTTACGTGCGGCCAGTCTGCGTTGACTTCAACGAGGAGTTCAACGATCGGCAGCTAGCTAGCGGAAACATTGGGAAAGTAAGTAAATCATGTGCAATTCGAGCATAATTCAATCAAGTAGAATTATATAATAATAATTGGTTCCATCCCCCACCATTCATCTTGCATCCGAACACTTTTAGCAAACTGGAACTAGAACTAGGTATTGGCGTTGATGGTTTATAGTAATGCGGTTTATGAATCATGCATTAGGTATAAACTGTACTTAAAGCATTACATAGATTTTCTCTAATCGCGGGTTGAAGCAAAATAACGCTTAATACTATAAATTATCTACAATTAGCATTATTTATATTGTGTATTTATTTCTCGCGGATTATTACAAAATAATATTATTATAAATTTTGTATTATGGATTTCCGTAAAGTAACACCTAATTATAAAAATTATATTTGGAGTTAGATTCATTATTTTATAGTTATTAAATGAATGTCCCTAACTTTTGGGCATCGCAGACACTAACGTTATTATTTGCCTTACGTCTGGTCATATGGCTGGGCTTAGATTCATCACAACTAATGAAACTCGATTTCGACTGTGGTTTTTGTGGTGTAGTATTCAATTGGTATTCAGTTCCTTCTTACTGGTCCATCGAGGTTTTACCACCAAGGTAACATCTTATATCCTGCTTAGATAAGTATATCTAAGCAGGATATAAGATGTTACAAAATAGAAGACTTAGCCTCTTATTGTGGTAATGAGTCTTACTCTAAACGTTGACTTATGACTATTAGAAATTCAGGCGTTTGTGTCTTGTAAATTTCTCTTGCTTTAACTAGAAGTTCTAAAGGATAAGTGAGAACATGCATTATCTGATTTCATGTCGATTGAAAGATTGAATTCTGTCCCAGGTCGCAGGCTGGGGTCTCACCACGGGCTACAAAGGATCCGAGTCTAATGTACTAAATGTGTTGGACATGCCGTTTGTGCCTTTCGACACCTGCGTGCAGGTCACTTCGCCCGTTTTCAGAGAGTTTATCAGCGGAGATAAGATATGTGCCGGATACGGAAATGGTAATTTTTTTTTTTCTTGCTGTCAATTTATTCAAACCCAAGTTCGAAATATTTTTCATTCAATTAAACTTGTAAACAAGTGCTATTAGATCATCAACTCTACTGCAGATTCCGAAAGTTGAGACCGTACACAAGATTGCTATTTTAAAATATAATTCTTATATAACTGTAAAGTTCATTTTTGCACTATACATTTTTATCATGAATGCATTATATGTAAGGTAGTTACTAAAGTTACGAAGTTAGTAAGTTAGTTAGTTACGAAGAGTTACTAAATCGACGTATTTAATCATTAACTAACTTTTTCTATCAGCCTCCATTAAATAGTTTTTTTTTAATTGCTATAATAGCTTAAGTTGATTGTGGAATTTTATTATAGAATCAAACCAAAAGCTACAAATGATTAGTGTTGTAGCTGTTCAATATTTAAAATAATTTATTCTCAAAAAATACCAATGGTCACTTATATGAGAATATAAACTAATTACAAAAACTTAGGCGGTCACCAAAAGACCTGCTCGTTCATCAGTTGTAATTGTTCTAATGTCTAAAATGTGTTTCGTGAGAAGTTTTTTAAAGCTGTTGAAAGAGCTTACACGTGTAATATCAGATGGTAACTTATTAAATAGTTGTCGTGCGTTGTATCTTGCATACGTGATATTTTTGACGTAGTTTGTACGAACACTGGAATAACAAATAGACTTGGCCGACGAAGGCTACTTTTAGATATTATATACGATCAACGTACTTTTGTAAGGCGCAAGCTTATGTTACTACTGTTATTGTTACTAATGTCATTATATTACTACGCTATTAACTTTGGTAATGCGTTGGATGATCAGGTACGGCGGTGTGCAAGGGTGACAGCGGCGGCGGGCTGGCGTTCCCGGAGGTGGTGCTGGGCCGCGAGCGGTACTACCTGCGCGGCGTGGTGTCCACCAGCCCGCCCGCCATAGACGGCGCGCACTGCAACCTGTTCGCGCTCACCAGCTTCGAGCCCTTGCTCAAGCACGCTAGGCTCATCAAGCGCTACTGGTTCTTGTGAGCGCGCCGCAACCTATCCGCGCTCATCGAGCCCGTGCTCGACCACGCCAGGGTCATCAAGCGCTAATGGTTCCTGTACGTGCGTCGTAATCTGTCTGCGCTCACCACAATCGAGCCCGTGCTCGACCACGCCACACTCATCAAGCACTACTAGTTCCTGTGAGCGCGCCGCTACCTTTTTGCGCTCACCAGCTTCGAGCCCGTGCTCGACCACGCCACACTCATCAAGCGCTACTGGTTCCTGTACGTGCGCCGCAATCTGTAGCGCTCACTACAATCGACCCCGTGCTCAACCACGCCACGCTCATCAAGCGCTACTGTTTCCTGATAGCGTACTGCAATATGTCTGCACTCACTAAATTTAAGTCCGTGCTCGACCACGCTAGTCTTATCAAGCGCTACTGTTTCCTGATAGCGTACTGCAATCTGTCTGCACTCACTAAATTTAAATCCGTGCTCGACCACGCCAGGCTCATCAAGCGCTACTGGTTCCTGATAGCGTACTGCAATCTGTCTGCACTCACTAAATTTAAGTCCGTGCTCGACCACGCCAGGCTCATCAAGCGCTATTGGTTCCTGAGAGCGCACTCCACACGCGTACATTGCTCAAACGTCGAACAATGTACGCGTGTACCGCGACTGAACTGTTCCTCCTAATTAGTAGTAACTAAGCCAAAAAAAATATATTAAAAGGAGGATTTAGGATTATCTGCTTTACAAACAGATCTTAGAACTGCTTGCAAATTTTTCCCGAACGTTCTAACTAAGTGTGATGTAGGTACTTTACATTCTTTATGTGTCATCTGTGCGGGTAATCTTTTTGTAAAAAGTCAGTTTGTACTCGCCCTCTTGCCAATAAACTAGCCGACAAGAAAAAAAAAAAAAGATTACCCGCACAGATGACACATAAAGAATGTAAAGTACCTACATCACAATACGTATTCTCCTCCCATTATCTCCAAACCCTGAACCATCGCGATTATTATAGGATTTAGGTTTATGATTGCGCGATTTCTATGAACAATACGCAAATTAAATTTTAGTTATATATCACCATAAAGATTTTTAATTATGATCTGTTTTGAAAGCAGCCATAAGATCTGTTCGCAAATCTCGAACGTATAACCGAGGAATTCCCGATTATATAATTTATGTATAACATTGTTGTAACATTTCTGTTGCGCTGGTTGCAAAATTTTCTAAAACGGTAGTGCTGTTTTCAACCATCGCGATTGAAATGTTGCTCTTAACTAAGGGTAGTCTAAGCCAAAAAAAAATACTTGTAAGAACAGTATTTAAACAGTGTGTATATTAACACGTTAACAAAATGTGTTATGCTTAAGAATAATACAAAAAAAAACTATTTGTGATTTCCATAGGATAAACACTGAAGAGTTTGGTCAAGGAAATATTCATTATTTTCTCGTATAGACATTTTTAATGCGTTTCTTCTTAACGTAATTACAATGGTATAATATGGCGGAATAATGAATATGACAACGAGTCTTGTGTCAAAAAATATTAAAGTGGCGCCCGAGTCGCTCGTTGAATAGATGGCGCTTTCGGTCTATTGCGAACAAAAACATAAGATTGATTTATTTTCATATTTAAAAACATAAAAAAAACTAATTCGAAGCGACTTACTCAAATTTTATTCTGATAAATTATAAATAAATGAAATATCTTTGAATGGATGGAATGGAAATAGAAAAAAAAATAGTTTTAGTCAAGTACCGATAGAAAAAAATACTCATTTCTTATCCATTTATCAAAACAAAAGTAATAATATTTTTTTTTGCTATAATCCGCGATACAGTAACTGTACAGTAAAGTGGACTATCCGTTTTTTCATTCCCGATACATGCAGGATTTGAAAAAACACATGCAAAAACCTCCACCACTGCCGCCAAAATACACAAGCACTACACACGTTCACTATCAATAATCTTTTTATCTATCAGTACTCGTACCTATGACGTCATCACAAATTATCACAACCAGATTTTTTAACACTATAATATTTATTAAATATAAGTAAGTACAACATAACATAACTCAATAGAGAAACATTTGATAGAAATCGGAAAAATTATATAGATTGTAGTCTTAATATTTTATTTTTAAGGTGGTAAAAAAACTTTGCTATTAAGTTTACTATTTTATGCCATAATTTTCATCAAAATTTTCTTACCCAACGTTTTATTAAATATTCCGTCAAGAATGTATAAGATAAGAGTGTATAGGAATTATGTCATTTGTTGTAGTATATTACGATTTTTACACGGTTGTTGGAAATTAAGGTTTTTGTAATGTTATTTACCTTTTTTTACAATTTTATTTTGTTAATAATAATACATATTTTATGAAAATTATTTTATGGCATAAATAAATAATTTTCTAAATAACAATTTCTGAACTGAAAGTTTCAATGACGCTAGCGAAACTCCCTACACGGAGATTCAAATACAAATTGCAATATTATAAAAAAAGGCAATATATGTATTTAAAAAATATTTTTATGCTAGTTTATACACGGCTATAGTTTAGGTTAAGTTTTAATAATCGATATCAGTACAGTTGATAACTAAATTTCTGAACCTTTCAAAATTCTGATATTAATGGACAGACCTAAAAGTTTCTAAACAGATTTACACATTTACACAGAGATTTGAAAAGTTTCTAAATTATGATAATTTTTTTTTACTACTAATTGCTAATTTCAATATTAATTATTTTAAGTCGCCATTATTTTTAGCTTATAAATTTAAAGTAAACTATTTCTTAGATCAAGGTCTTTGAAAATGTCTATGGTCTATATCGAAGATATCATTGGCATTTTCTAAATACAAAGAAAACAAATATGGCGCTCAAATATTTTTTAATAGTAAATTCGTAATATACCAAATATATCAAAACATAGCCTTTATTGATGCTACTATACAGGTTGGTACTGATCATACGACATTAATTGTAATTTTGAGTTGAATGCTAATTTTTTTGTTCTTATTTATTTAATAATTTTCGTTTCGTAATAAAAATCTCACTTTGTGATTCGTTTATATGTTGTATATTTAAAACTATAACCGGCTATTCAATTAACTTTTTCTGATGATACACCGAGCTACCTGAGTCTAGTATCAATACACTTAAACTAGAGCATAAAGGGTGGTACCATTATCAGGGTGGTAATATTAATTGTAACTTTAGTTACCTATACAATTCAGCACCCTATTTAAAAAAAATCAGTTAATTCAGTGAAGTAGTTTAGTTACAGGAAATATTTTTCACTTTTTAAAAAATTAACACGATTTATAGAGATCAACGACCGTACCATATTACAACACAGGAAACGAAAAATAACCTTGACCTAAAACTAAAGTTTTAAAGTTTGGTAAAGTTTTACGTATACGTCGATACCACCCTGTATATGCGAGTGAGTTGGTAAGGGAATTTTGATTTCTTTACATTTTAATCTCGTATGTACACAGAGTTATTATACTAGAGTAGGACAACCATAGAAGGGCCTGTAAGTGGGAGTGTCACAATAAATAGTGAGAGGGAAGATGACACTTATTATCTTTGTCTAATCACAGATAAAAAACAGAGACAGATAGATAGTCTCACTTACTTTCTCTTTACTGTTGTAATAGGTCGCGTTTTTGACTTGCTTCCGTACTCTGTTATAAAATTAACTCTATGAGTATATAAGGCGCTTTGTACTTAGCATAGAAAATATTTGAATATAGTGAGTATTTTGTCATAGTCATTCGCATTATGAAAATTTAAGAAAACACCAAAAAAATACATTTCATATAGTTCATATACCTTAGGAGCGTACTTTCTTGTGTGTAGCACACATATCCTTTAACCTTAACAATAACTAAATAAGTAATAGCTAGTAAAATAATAGATAATTCGAAAAAAATCAACGGGCTGCACTGCGGGAATGCTGCCAGAAGTGAAAACTTGAATATTAACGTTGTGCATTTTTGATATTTTGAAATAATTATGTAACATTTTTGCACTAATTTCTTAAATTATCAATATTAAATTATAGTACCCGGCAATAAATAATGCACATCGACACATAGGCACAACTTAGAACGAAACAGCCGGCCAATTCGATTTCGTAGAGCGCTGTCACTGTCACACAGGTTCGTCAGTCCGTGCGACAGAGACAATGCTCTTTGAAGCAGAATCTAGCCGATTTCTTTCTCTGAACCTCGATGTGAATTATTTATTGCCGCGTACTATATTTATGTGGTAAAATACAATATTCATATATTGCGTTATCGTACACAAACGACACATTCGTATAAGCGCTCTGCGCCGCCTAAACGAAACGAGAGGCGCATACATTTTTACTGCACGGTAGAAAGAGAGAGGGATATACTTCCTCACCTACGCCGCACTGGTGCTCCACTCTCCCTGCGTCTTACAAATCTTCGATCAGGTCGCGTGTTCTAACGAGAGTTTTAACATTTTTTTCCTATCACAAATAGTGCACAACGCTAATGAAGTTTTCACTTCAAAGAAATCGCACTGTCGACAACGGTAACTATATTGTTTTTCATGTATGTATCTTAAATACTACATTAAGTTACGCTCTCTAATAATCTACAAAATCACAATAACACTGCCATTTATAATACAGAGAGATTGAAATTAACTCGTTAATAAGTTATTGCACGAGAAACTCACTTTGCGATTTTATTTTGTGGTTGTACAGATTATAAGCTAACCTTGGAGGTATGTAGGATTTGCATTCCTTACGTTATATATCGCACGCATAGTATTAAACAGGCCTTATTCAAAATTGGGCTGAATTGAGTTAGATACATTTTAATCCTTATTTTAATACGAACTATTAAAAAAGTTTGAGTTTTCTTGCTCATCTAAGTTATGGGCTTCGTTAACTCTCGCGATTTTTGCAGGCGCTAAGCCACGCTTTATTATAATTTGCCACAAAACAACTTTTTTATATTAGGTTTCTTTAAAACTAAGCATGCAATATTTCATTTCAATTGAAATGAAAAGGTCATGAATTCTAATATTCTTATAGTATAGTATAATTGCTCGTGGCATTATTTATAAAGCCACTTCTCTTTCTCTCGGCCTCTGACCTTATTCCCACCGTACCATCATTCGTCTTATTTACCTCTACATATTGTCATCCCAAAAATTTTCGCATCATCGACATTTAATCATCCCCTAACATACTCAGATTCCTTTAATTTCCCACATTCCCAACGTTACTTCATCTTCCGCCATTCCCACATCCCCAATATCTACCCATCTCCCTAAATTTCCTCATCCCCTGCATTACATTTTGAAATTTCCCCCAAGATTACGTCCAACCCCCACCATTACTCCCAGTCGCAACATTCTCACCAATCCCACCTCGCCCTCCAACCGCAACACTGTTTAACTTTCAGCATATGATCAACTCCAATATTCCATCCAACATTACATTCCTTCGCCTATAGAGGTTTTAGCAGCTCTGTGCTCGAGAAGGTTACAGTCTTACTACCTTTAAAACTTGCCGTAAATCCAAAAATAAAATTGACATAAATACATCCAATAGATTTAATATAGATCTTATTATATGAATAAATATAATATAAAAGCGTAATAATTATGCGTAAAAAGATCTTTTAGTTGATATTTAAATTTATTATGTTCTATTAATTTTTACATTTATGATATTTAAATTTTAACAAAAAAATTATCCAAGCAATTAATTCAGTTTGACATGTTTATTTGTCTGAAATTTAAATTGCAACAAACTACTTTGAGATTATTTTTCATTTAGTCATGTTAGTTTTCAACATATGAGATTTTTTTTAAATTTAATAATCTTAAAGCAAGTAGTTTGATGCGTTGATAATTTATGTAAAATTCATTTTAAGTGCTTATAAAAGCGTATTCATTATATTAATGATAAATAAATGAAAAAAAGAACATTTTACGGCTGTGGAATAGAGGATAAAATGCATTTATGGCATATATAGAACAAAAATTTGACAAATAAAAATTCTTGCCAGTTATTAAAGAGGCTCGCAACTTATAGAAGTAATTTACGCAAATAAATTGGAGACTGATCCTCAAAAATTTTCCTTTAATAAAAATTTTGTTCATCTACGTTAAGCAATGAAAGATACATGTTAAATTAAACTATAAAGAAATTCCTTTTAAATTAGCACCAAATAGTAAGTAAAATTCGCTCGCACATTAAATTTAAAAATTAATAAAATCCATAGACTAGCTTTTATTTATGTAGATAAAAAGGATCGCTTAATGATGAAATCTGTCACATTTTTGTTCTAAATATTTTATGATAAAATATTCATACGTATAACGTTGTATAATTGAAGTTCCTCCTAAATTAATGTTGTTTTTAAATTTTATAATGTTTTTTTAAAGAAAAAATTATGTTTGATTATATTTGTACTTTTTATAATAAAACTAAAAACTCATGTTAATGTTAGGAAATAATGTCGTTGCCGTGCATTGCGGCATTTGCTAGTTAACTTAAGAGGTTGTCTTTCATAAATTTGTGCATGAGAAATTATATAGTAGTACTTTAAATACAAGGCGTAGAATCGTTCACAACTAATTTATGACCCCGCCTCAAATGAAACTTCTGAAGCGCCAGGTTTACCAAGTTACGTTTGGGATTTGTACAAAAAAAAATAGTATTTTGATGTTTTACCAATTTGAACAATGTTTACTACATACATTAAATTAATGTTTTCACTTGAAGTTTCGCTTCAAGGAGTTCATAATTTAATACTCTGTTGCCAAATATTATTATTAGCGTAATTTTTTTAAATAGCAATAATCTGTTGTGTCGAATAAGTAATGTTGAATTACCTTTTTCATTGTTTTAGTCGAATGCTAGTTTTTTTGTTTTAATTTATTTAATAATTTTCGTTTTGAAATAAAAATCTCACTTGTGATTCGTTTATATGTTGTATATTTAAAATTATAACCGGCTATTTATTTTCCTTTTTTCTGATGATACACCAAGCTACCCGAGTCTAGTCTCAATACACCAAAACTGGACCGTAAATGGTGGTACCATTATTATCAAGGTGGTAATATTAATTGTAATTTTAATTACTAACAAAGGCAGATAATTCACAATTAAATTGTTTTTTTTTTCAAAAATACTTTTATTTTAAAGATAATTAAAAAGATTAGATTATGCTAAAGTTATCTATTACGAACCAATGATCAGTGGATTTAATGTAGTATCGTTGATAACAACCTGTATATAAAAAAATATACTTGTCTCGAACTAATAATCCAACTTATGGTCATGATTATGAACATCGACCTATAAAACGAGAATAGCCGATTGTAATTTTAAATAAGATATAATTTATTATTATTTGAATTAATTAATTTGAATGAATTAATTAATTAATTAGATATATTAGTGTCTTAGTGTTACTTAAACTGGGTATGTCTGCTGTACACTAAACTTTCATAGTGTAATACAAACATGCTGGCCTCCCCCCTGTTACTGTGCATTCGCAGTACCATCAGAGTAATTTAACTCCGAAACAAAACGTTAAATGTGCTTTACTTTAACTACATTTCGGTATCTTTATTTTTTGAGGATGCACTACACCGACGTGTCCGGTCTGAAATTCGTCCCTTTGCAGGTATAGATGTTTCCATTCCAAGACTGCTCTGTTCTATACCATCATATAATTCAAAATACCTAACATTTGTCTTATCAAATTTCCGATCCTAATTTGATTATCCTTTCATTATTGCGATATATCACCTATCATTTGTATTACACAATGAAACACTAGTCATTGTATTGATTTTGGTTTAGAACCATTAAATATAAATAAGATATACTTACAAATAGATATATGTACTTAATGGTAGATTTTGCAATACACGCCAATTTGAAGATACGATAGCTTTTTATACGAGTCAGAAAGTCAAAAGTGCATGAAATATTAATAATAAATATTTATATAATTGCCTACATTATCCAGTTGCACTCGTAATTTTGTTTGTTTGTTTTCAAATTAATTTACAGTTAAGTAATCAACATATTTGCTAAACTGATGGTCTAGGTATTCGCTTCTACATTAAAATCCCGAAATCCATACGAGACCAGTCTACAGAAAGGTTTAAACTAAGAATTTCCTGCTGGTTCTTATCGGTAAGAGCAACACTTCAAACCTGTTATAGCTTCATTAATCATATTGATGGTTAACGCTTCAAAAGCACCTAAATTTCAATTTTGATTATTTTGATTTGATGAAGACCGGATAAGATAAAGCGTTATAAATATTAATGTTAGAACCTACCAATTGCAGTAAAAGAGAAAATTTTAAAAAATCTGCAGAATCGGGTCTTAGGACTACTGTGTAAGACTACTAGCGCGTTTTGTATGAACGCTAATGAAAATTTTTACATTTTTGACATGATCAAACCCTATTACGATAAAGATTTTGTAATCTCACTTTGCTAGTTTCGGACGCAGTTACTATGAGTAAAAATAAAGTTTGACTTAATGATTGTTGTGGCACACTAAAGACTCTACAGAGTATCAAAGGGCAAAATATTGCGACATCTACCATCCGCCTAGTGGTGCCATCGGCATGTAGTTATAAGAAACACATTCAATAGATACATAATATAAAGGGCCAGTGGAGTAAATGTTTTAAACAAGCGGTTTCATTGTTTTATTTTCTCTGTATGCTGATCTATATTATATAATTGTAAGAAATTATTTCGGAATTAGTTTAGAAGGTTATTTAGCGTGTAGTGGCTAGATTGTGGAATACTGAGCAAGAGTTTAAGGGTATTCAGTTCTCTTCTTCTTGTTTAATATTAGAATCTCTGGGTCTAATTTAAAGATAACAATACAAATTTTACAGGATCCTCCGCTGGGTCATTTTAAAGATTGTTTTAAAAATTTTATTAAAATCGGTCCAGCCGTTTCGGAGTCCATAAAGGACATACAGACACATTAATTTCTAAATATAAGATAAGTGCAGTTGAAAATCAAATATTCTTAATAAAAGTATGTGCTTTTTTTTCTTTTGGATACTATTTCTAGCCTTATAGGCTTTTACAGTATCACCGTCAGGACGACCGAGCGCAGAAGCATAGTCGGATGTTGAAGAATGGGGTGCAATACTCAAGCGAAGTTCGCAGCATCCTTGGAGCGACGCCTTAATGTTGGACCTCGGCTTAAAGCGAACTATGTCGTAATTGCGTTAAAGTCCTGTCATATAGGTCTGATGTCCTGGCCGTTAGACGTCAGAAAGCGGGGACATTTGGTAGTTTATAAGAATGCATGTTCATTTTTCGCGGCCAACGTTGGAAAAACTATTTTTTTTAATTATTCGACATATTAATATATTATTGTGAAAGAATAAAACGCGGTAAATGGTCGACATGAAGTCAATTAATATTTATTATTGATTTTAACACCTGTATTTTTTATTTTAGAAAAACAAACATGTCAATAATAAGTCTAAAAAGGTCAAGACGTGTATAGGCACTTAGTCTAGCGTGATTTTTATTAACATTTCATATAGAATATAGCGACTATGGAGCGCGTCCTCCCGCGTGCTGCGCCCGCAAATCTTATACAGCTGCGCGTGCGCCGAGGACGCGCGGCCGGCCGGCCGCCACGAGTCTCCACTCTGCACTCTCCAGTCTGAAGTCTCCAGTAGCCCCCGCACAACGCGACGCGAAGCCCGTATCGAACGCCACACGTGAAATAGGGTCGCGACTGTAGGGATTCCACCATATTCATACATACGAGTACTTACATACATGAAGACATAAACAGAATCATTCTCAACACAAACACACGAGGACATCCGCGGTATAGAATATACTTGTATACTTACCCAAACTTACTTCCAAATGCAATGGGAACCGGTTGTGAGCCGCGCGGCTTGCCCGGCCAACGCATAAGTCGGTCACCTGCCATTAGCTAAAGGAAGCCTGTTGTTTTTATTCGCGATAGTCTTACCTAGTCCTTATATTTCTGTTCGCGCGTTTGTGCGTTTTTACTATCTAATTCTATTGTATGTAGATGGTCTGTGACAGTTGACAGTCGGTTCGGTTTTCGAATATTATAACAGTTTTTCTCTATGTGTAAAAAGTTTTAAATAAAGCAAAAGGAAGTAAAACAGGTTTATTAATAGTGTATTCATTTAATCCTTCAGATTCGGATAATAGTTTAGATTATTCGCGTGAAAAATAAAGTGATTAGTGTCAGTGACTCAAACTATAAAGCTTTACTTTAAGACTTGGTAAATAGCAAAAAGGACTAAAGTAAATTCAATTCATTTTGTATACAATTGAACTGTACTCAATAACAGTATTTTGACTTCTTAAATTACACAAAAAACATGAACAAAATTTGAAATTAACAGTGTGAACTTAATCTTTGTTAGGAGTTTTAAAAGTAGTAAATGTGTTTAATATACTTATAAAGTGACTTATAAACATTTCAGTGATATTAAAACATATCAACAGTTTGTTAAATTCTTTTAGAACTTAATAAATTTACAAATTTAGACATTTACTTACACTATGGACGATTTAAATCAACTTATAGCAATTCAAGAAGACAGAGTTTTGAAAATAAACAAAGCTTATTCAAATTATAGAAAAACTCCAAAACAAAGATTAAACATATGTTATTTAAACACCTGTCTAGAGTCTTTGGAAAAGATTTGGCAATCATTTATAGTTTATCATGAACGACTATTTTCTATTGTTAACAAAGAAGTTAAGAGTACTTTAGATTATTTCACAAAAGATGTTTTTGATGAAACTGAGGAATTTTTCATAACCTATAAAAATCACTAAAAACAGGTTGATAAATAGTGTATTCAATTTCTTTTATCTGCTCGTATATTGTGCTACCTTCCTTGTACCTCTTCTTCTGAACTTTTTGTGTGTTCATTATATGAACGGACTTTCGTGTTTGTGTATATTTTTCTCTCTTCTACTCTCGTATCGATACGCCTACCATTCACCACACACCTCCACACGGGCATATAAAAATTATACTGAAGATATGCTGCAAGATATGCGAGGTGGTTACGTCGAAGCAAATATCTTTGAGGGACACGGAACAACATTTCGGCATTCCACGACGCACCACAATAAATAAAATAAAAAAATTACATTTAAAACTTGTTGGGCAACCCACTTCATTGACACTTAAAGAGGAAGCAAAAATTGTGAAAGTGTTGCAGGCTTCAAGCGATTATGGATATTCGTTGACCAAACTCGACATTGAATTATTGATTTTCACATATTTAAAACATAATGGCCGAGAAATCGTGTATAAAAATAAAATTGCGGTTTATGCGTGGATGCAGGGTTTCTTGGTGAGAAATGCTAACAAGCCGAGTTTAAGAACTACTCAAAATATTACAAGATTGCGAGCCGAAAATGGGCCTCAGAAATAGCCAGTTACTTTGAAAACTTAAGTACATTAACCCTTCTTTGCATGATTTTTTTTATTTTGTAAAATAAATCAGGCTGGTGTAATTGATGCTCTATGTTAAGGGAAAATAATCTAAAAAATCCAATTGTAAAAATATAATATGAAAATAGTACAGTTACATCATTATGCAACATGTATAGCTCAGTACACAATAAATAAAAAATAGTATATGTTTGTACATTCTTTATTCTTGATGATAACTTAAGATATTCCCGCATCAAATAAAATAAATCTTGAAGAAACTAACCTACCAGACGATCCGGAATCGTCGAAGTCAATATTCAGACGTGGCAATAAATATCCAGAGAATAAGGATAGCCAATTTTAGTAAAGGAAACATAATTACCGTTATTGCTGGTGGCGACCTACCTTTATACGTAGTATTCAAGGCAAATTACATTCAGAGTGGATTACTGGAAGGCCACCTGGTACCAGATATAATTGTTCGAAATCAGGTTGGATTGATGTTCGAAGCCTACTTCGAAACAATTAGTATTCCATGGGCAAAAGACATTCCAGGGATTAAAGTTGTAATTTGTGACAACTTATCAAGCCACTTGAGCGTTACAATAATAGATTTATGCGAACATTGTAACATCAAGTTTATTCTTATTCTTTCAAGATACACCCACCTCACTCAACCCCTTGACGCAAAATTCAATGAAGTTCACATCCAAAGTGACTCTCAAGTAGTTTTAGTATAGCTATATACAGATATAATAAAATTACATACATAGCCAATAGATTAAAATTAATCAAAGAATTTAATTGGTTATATATGTATTTGTACAGTAAATCCTTGAGATTGCTTAAGTAGGGGAATAAAACCTCATAACTTACAAAATTATTATTTAGGTGGAAAGGGCAAAAGGAGATTTATCACCAATAGTTTAAGTGCGCAGGGTATTGCTTGAATAAAAGTCTTAAAATAAAGTCTCTGTCACTGTTCAAGTTCAAATTCATTATTGTTGTGAATTTTTATTACTACTTTTTATTTTTTCAAAATATTAAGATTAATATTATTATTGTGTATATTTTAATTTTGTAGATGAGTGGTAATGACTGTCACGATAAAGGCATTTTATTTTAAAGCATAATTATAAACTTGTAAAAATTGGTTTAATTCAAATTTTGTTAAATTTTTTCCTATATATATCCACGTCCCTACTTCACTTCTTTCTATGTTCCGGCTTGAGAACGCTATCCACATGTGAGTAATATTAGAATTGTTTTTACTAATGAAAGTGTGCGTATACAAATGACTTTCAATTTTTATGTCTAAATAATTACGTCTACATTTGTGTGACTAGTTTTAAATTACAAATATAACGAGCATCTAGGGATTGTATATCAATGCATGAAGGGCATGAAGTCGGATATAGAAAACTACGTAAAAATGCTTTCAATGCCAATCCAATAAAGCATTACGCCAAATCAACCGATCTCCAATGCAGACAACTATTACCTCTACTACTCTTTTCGAGAGACAACCTTGATTTCGTTGGGGCTCTCACCAGTTGCGGGCAAACCGATCTTAGATATATACCTTACAAGACAATCTCACCAAATTCACAGTACCCTACTCCATCACAAATATAACAGCAAAGAAGATTGCGAATGACTAATTCGAAATGGATCTCCTTATTTGGTATCCCCAAAATGATCCTCACGGATCAGGGAACTAACTTCACTGCTGAACTATTTAAGAAAACCTGCAACTTCTTAAAAATTAAACAAATATGGTCATCACCGTATCATCCTCAACTCAAGGCGCTTTAGAGAGATGTCACTACACCCTAAAAGAATATTTGAAGTCGTATCTAAATGAACAACAAAGAGACTGGCATAAATATAATTACACAGCCATACTAGCCTATAATACAAATACGTTCCTCTGGAGCGGGCAGCAGGTCCTTATGACTTGCTTCATCCTGCACAGAGGATCACGGTTTTATACACTACTCCGTCTAACACAGAGCTAGACGCTCTCCACTCTACCCCACTACACATACAACTATACACGGACGGTAGCAAGCAGGAGAGCGGGGCGACTGGTGCTGCTTTTGTGGCCTTTGAGGGCAATCGGATGGTTGACCGCAAGAGGTACAAGTTGCACGACAGTTGCTCTGTCTTTCAGGCCGAGCTACTAGCCATCTACAATGCCTGCCTCTGGGCAGGAAAACGCATCAGCACAAACAGACATAAAAACTATTCATTCACGGTGCTTTCTGACTCCTTGTCCGCTTTAGCGGCCTTGAGGGACAGAAGCAACACACACCCTTTGGTGGCGGGCATTCACCACATCATATATACACACCCTTCAGTAATTCAATTCGCCTGGGTAAGGGCACACGTCGGCATCGAGGGTAATGAAGCAGCAGATGCAGCAGCCAAGGTAGGAACGGCGCTACACAAGGGACCGGACTACGCGTCCTTTCCTATCAGCTATGCCAAGCGACAGATTAGACACGAGGTGCACCGCATTTGGCAGGCTAGGTATTCTAGTTCTGCCCAAGGCGGGCGCACGCGTACACTCCTACCTAGACTAGAGGACTTAAAGATCCTATTTCGAAATACCAACATCTCATTTTTACTCACACAGCTACTCACTGGGCACGCTTTTAACAGGGAGTACTTATTTAGGTTCAAAATATCTAATGGAGACAAATGCCCGTGCGACAACGCCACAGTCCAATCGCTGGATCATCTTGTGCAGGAATGCCCAGCGTTTGGACGTAGGCGATTGGAGCACGAAGCACTATGCAGGCACCTCGGGGTGTCTCCGTATGACATCCCTGAGCTGTGTCTAAAGGGCCCAGCGCTGGATTCTTTCATTAAATTCTCCAACTCCATCCTCGGCGGGTTGAAATTTTTCAACCAACAACATTAATTTTAATTAAAAAATTAGATTAGATTGCCTTTTTGGGCCTTTGTTATTAATTAACTATGTATACAAATAGTGCTAGCTTAAGCGCCTCCTGTAAAATTTTCTAGATTTTATTTTTCTGTTCTCATTTAGAGATAAATATTATTATCACTTAACATAGATTTACTATTTTGTATTGTTTAACTAGGATAAGTCATGGTTCAATCATTACTCAATCATTCAATCATCATTACCTAAAATTGTTTTATTTAGAATTAAGTTATTATTTTTATATGGCAAAATGTTGTTTTAATTTAAACTAAGATAGCAAAGATTCCTTTTGCTTTATCACGAAAAATACTCACTTTATATTATATTTTCTTATTTTAAACTTTAAATTGTAATTTTAAATTGTAATTTTATGCTAACTTTAGATTGTAATTTTAATTTTTAATTATTATCTCTAATTCTGTATTCGCTCTGGGCTGCGACTACGGAGATTAAATAAATGACTCTGGACGAACGTATCAAATAGCGGGCGTCCAGAGTCAAGATATGTCTCAAGATTTAAATACATATAGTTCTAAGTATCATAATAAAGCAAACCTGTTGTGGCTAAACTAGATTAAGAAAAAAAAAAAAATAAATAATAATAATAATAATAATAATAATAATACAAATACGCACACAACTATTCACTTTACTCCTGACGAGCTCCTCTTTGCGCATAAACCCTACATTCCCAATTCCATCTTAGACACTCCCGTAGAAGACACTTATCCCAACTATGCAAAAATGTTACAACACAGGCTCAAGGTATCAAGACAAAAAGCACTTGAAGATATCGAACTCTCAAAATTAAGATCGAAATCTTATAAAAAAACAAGTTGTAAATATTAGATTAATAGATTAAGACATTAGAAATACAAATAAATTTAAGTTAGATTAGACTAATATACAGATGTAAACAGGCATAAACATGTATAATTTGGGAGAGTCAAAATAATAAAATAGGGTTAAACAATAAAAATAAGTTGCAAATATTAGATCAATAGGTTAAGACATTAGAAATATAAGTGTAGGATAAGATTTAGGAAAAAAAAAAAATTACATGGGAGAAGCAGTTGAAAACATGGGGTACTAAATATAGAATAAGTAAATAACATGTATATAATGGATATAGTTTAAGAATTTAGTAATTTAAGTAATAGGATAAGTAGCTATTAAAAATTTAGACATAAGCAATTCAGTGAACCACATAATGTGGCGTACAGGCGGGGCGATGGTGGACGTATCCAATAGCGGAAGCCGTCGCCCCAACCTGTAGCGAGTTTGGCCACGGAGTTGGGCGTTTCTCGCCAGTGAATCAAAATAGCTGACAGAGATTCACTCAAAATAGGAAAAAAAAAAAAAAAACATGTTCGCCCAATTAGTTACAAGGTTGGCGATTACGTATATCTCAAAAATCTTGTTAGACTACGCAAGGGACTGTCTCCTATATGGAAGGGCCCGAACAAAAACGTAAAAATACACGGGAATTATACTCCCTCCCGTAATAATAATAATGCCTCTTAATAAATAGACGTCATTTCAAACACCATTTCGATGAAGTAAAGCCAGCCACTGCTGACATCTAATTTTACAAATTTTATTATTACCTTTATACTTTACCTTATATTAAATTAGTTTTATTATAAAATATTAATGAAATCTATTTAATTAGTTTTAAGATCATTCATTTACACTAATCGTTTTATATTATTTTCTATTTCCTTTACATTTTTAAGATTATCATATGATCGTAGTTACTAAATCATTTATAACTTACAACTTCACAATATCTAGTCATGGACAAATTCATAAGAGTCCAGGACTCCTTTAGGAACTATTACACTAGTTAATGATTATTTCTACGTCATTATACCGATTGAAATAAAACACATCAAACCTCACATCGATAACTATACTACTATCGCAATTCCATCCTTGCCAAATGTAATATTGTCATGTGTCACTTTTGGACACTTGTATTTGTGCCACACAGCTCAATGTAAAAATAATACAGGATTAAAACATTATATTCTCGACGAGGCTAATTTTTTAAAGAAATGGACCATAAATCAGTGAAATTTTGTGAATTCAACCCGAAAACAGATATTTGGGACAACTACATTGACCGATTAAAAGCTTCGTTTTGAAGCCAATGGCATCATTCTAGACAGCGCGAAACGAGCGACTTCTGCACCACACACAGTAACAAATACTGTGTGTAGTGCAGAAGTCTTTGAAACATTGTTAGCCTTGATTACACCAAGAAAAGCTAATGATGTTACATTTAATGAGATAGAAGCTATTTTGTCAAAACATTACAGTCCAACACCAAATGAAATTCCTATGTCTTACAAATTTATCTAAGTACTGCCTGTACCTTGACTGCCAGCATGAACGGCCACAATTAGTTGATTATTTTTTTAATCAAGATTCATTCATAGTTAAACTTTGAGAACAAACATGGAAGTATGAGTAATACTTTAACAACAAACACGGCGAACCAGAAGGATAATCAGAATTACATAGTTACAATGTATTATTAGCAACGGCAATAATTAGGTCTAAGTCCACATGTGAAACGAAATATGTGTCTAGAGCATTATTAGATCAGGGATCATAAGCTTGTTTTATCAATCAATCAATCAAAATAATCTTTATTCAAGTTCCCTGGTAATTTTGGATTTGCAACACCAGCCAAAATTGATATTTTGCTTGGAGTTGAGGTTTGTAGCGAGGTTTTGCTAAAAAACATGATTAAACTGCCATAAGGAAATCTTATTGCACAAAATACAATACTTTGATGGGTTTTATCAGGAAGAATAGCACATGACTCAGTTTCAGCATGAGGAGGCATAACAAGCAGAGATGGAACCAAACAGCTTAGAAAAGAAATTGACAAATAAAAAATGAGATGTGAGGAAATTTATGCTAACACTACAGAGGGACAACGGAGGAAGGTTTGTTGTGTGATTGTTATTCAAAGATGGAGAGTCACGTTGTCACTGAGGTAGAACAAGAGATATGGCAACACGAAAAATGTTAACTTTAAATCACAAGGAACAAAGAAATGATGAAGATATCCAAAATCCTAGATCTGTTCATCTGCCCTATCATGCAGTGGTGCAGGCAGATAAGGAAACTACCAAACTAAAGGTGATTTTTAATGGTTCGTCGAAAGGAGTCAACAACGTCTCTCTAAGTGATGATCTAGTCAGACCAAAGCTTGAACAAGATTTGAGTTTAAATGATCTGAAGAAATTATCAAGTGTGTATTATAGCTGACTTAGTAAAGATGGACAGGCAAGTACGTTTTAGCTAACAAGATGCGGATTTTTAAAGAATATTATGGAGAAACAATCCTGCTGAGTCCACAAAACATTTCAGATAATTGACTTTAACATTTGGCACTACATGTGCCTAACATTACGCACATGTTAAAGTCAATAATCTAAAACATTGAACATTATAGAGTTACGAAGTAAAATAATGAGTCTCAAAGGGCAAATAGCGACGGAGCGACAGAAGCTAGGAGTACGAGTACCTCCGTTCTACTCTGAACGGCCAGCAATTTGGTTTGTGCAACTCGAAGGACAATTCCAGCAGGCTTATATAACGACGGATGCAACAACGAAAAGACAAATATTTACGTAAGCTAAAGCATTTTTAAAGACCTAGTCTTGAAGGCGTATTGATCATTATGGCCGATTCGGATAAGACAATCGAAACCAAAGCACAAGCAAACCCTTCTCATGCAGGAAAACCAGCCGAAAAGGAGAAGCCGAAAATCGTTCATCCTAAGGTACGTATAAATAGAAAACAGCCACCCGCTCCGAGACATCAGTCTACTATATCTTGACAACTTACAAATGTTTGTGACGTTTTGTGGAAAGAGCACTATATCGACGGCGAATTTGGCACTACGCTAGAAGCTTATAAGGTGTAACATGTAAAGCATGATTCGAGATCGACATCTAATAACGCAAATAAATTCATTCTGCTTTGAACTGGTCTTTCTTTCGTATATCTATCAAATTTCATTCCACTACACATTAATTCTTTCAAAACATTTGCCTTAATAACGGAACTGGTAAACGACATGTACATGACGAGATGTCAATTTATCTTTTTACCAAAACAAACCACCGTTATTATCAATTTCTGGAAACTTAAATACAAATTGAAAAATGGAGACGAGTCTGAAACATTTCCCACATTGTGTGAATTAATCTATTGCGAGCACATCAAAATAAATTAACTCACCAGGTCCTAGCATTTCAAGTCAATTTACATTCTGTTCAGACTTCTGACGTTTCATCTTAAAGGACTCGATTCCAGGCCGTTAAAATATATAATATAATCCCTTCACAAGCTGTCAACCTCTCTCATTTTGCTATTACGATAGACTTATCAAACAATTTTAACTTGAACGCCACTGAAAGAAAGCCTGATAGAAAAAGAAAATAAAGAAAAAAAGCAGAAACACAGAAAGAAAATAAGAAATAGAAAAATCAGGGTGTTAAAGACATAATTTTATACTCATGGCAACACTGCCGCCATCTTCCTTCTTGGCCATATACTTGTCATCGAACGTGTGCTTCAACTAAAATAAATTATTAATTCAAATAAAACAAAGTTTAATTGCTGTAAAACAGCGTTACAAACATAAATTTGGTGCCGAAACGTATTCAGTGCAGTTATTTTTTCCATTTGGAAGCTATTTTGGCAAAAACACGATTTTCATTATCACGTGGCAAATTTTCTTTGTTCCAAAAAGATATATTTAATCAAAAACTCCATCAATACATAATGGAAGATAAAGAAAGGAAACGGTTCAAATTATTAAAGGCCCAGTGTAAAGGAACCATCACAAAACAAGAAAATTACTTAGTAGATTATGAGTCATCGCTCACACTAGAAGATCTGGAAGTGAGGTTACAAGTTATAAAAGATGTGTACGCTAAATACAATGACTATTGCAATTAAAATTACTTGGTGACACCACGGTCGAAGATGACTTCGAAGAACGCGTTTTAATATTACAAGCCAAAATGAACCGCCTCATAAAAGGATTTCTCAAGCCAGAGGCAGAAACGACTATCAAAGATAATGAAAGCTACAGGGCAAATGACAGTTCACATTGCAGTTCAAAGCTCCCAGCATTAGATATCCTAATATATGATGGGAGAGATATTACATTATATAAGCCTTTCATTGAAATGTTTGAAGCCATGATTCATGAAGATGACAAAATGCCTAAAGTACAAAAACTTTGCTTTCTTAAAAACTATCTACGTGGTGAGCTACTACAATTGATTGACAGTATGCCTATTTTGGGGGATTCTTATACTTCAGCATTGAAACTTCTTCAAAATCGTTATGACAACAGAGCATTACTTGTGAATAATCATATAGCTTATTTAATAGACATGCCTAATTTGCAAAAAAAGTACAGCACAGCAATTAAGGCAATTTGTAGCTAAAGTAAGACAACAATTGAGTGCTTTGAAAAATCTCAAGCAACCTGTGGATCAGTGGAATGCAATTTTGTCTAATATTCTACTTCGGAAAATTGACTCATATACAGTGAGGCTTTATCATACAGACCGAGACACTCCACAAATACCTACGGTGTAGAGTGTATTGGATTTTTTAGACAAACGATCAGCATCTATGGAAGCTAGTCCAATGCCTTTTTATAATAAATTTAAACCTAAAGCTGCTGTCAGTTTAGTTTCTACAGATACTAATTTTTTATGTATTCTTTGTCCACTAATTCCATTGTCACATGATGTATCAGATTTTTCAGTTTTAACACCTGGACATTTTTTAATTGGTTGTGCATTAACTTCAATACCTCAGCCTAATCTAGCTGATATTCCATCAAACAGATTAAAATTTTGGAGATGTTGTGAGCAAGTCAGACAAAATTTCTGGAAAGTTTGGTCAAATTTTTCCACTCTCAATAAAAGAAGTAAATGGTTTAAGGATCAACCTAACTTAAAGAATGGTTTGCTAGTATTACTAAAAAATGATAACACTCCACCTCTTCAATGGCCAATGGGCAGGATTGCTAGAGTTTTTTCTGGAGAGGATGGTAAAGTAAGGGTAGTAGAGGTTCAAACTGCTGATAAGAAATTACATTGTCGTGCACTATCTAAAATTGTTGTTTTGCCAATTGAAAAATAATTAATTAAGTAAATATAAATTTATTGCTAAGTTGAGTAACAGTTTAGTAAAGCTTAATTTCACAAACATTGTCATAACACACAATGTTTGTTTTACAAGACATTATTAAATTATAGTGTCATGGATATATGCTCGTGCATATAGTATGTATAATTAGATCCTGTCTTGTGGAGCTAATTCTATTATTGTATTTGTTTCCGATCCCAAGCCATAGGCGTAGGGCAAGCAGGGATCAGACGTTATAATGCATCATTTTTAATTTTGTTTAAATATAGTTTTGTATTTATCAAGCTATTAAATAACATGCTTGTAAATTTTTGAGATTTACTTAGCAAAGGGTAGCTATATGTTTGGTTCAAATCTTACTAACTATGCATTACTATGCAGTTATGTATATATACTGTATGTACACTTTGTTTAAAATATATGTATTATTTAATTAAAATAAAGGTAAAATTATACAATAAGCATAAAAATAATTTTAGTATATTTAAAGTAAAGATTGTTAACCTCATTGATATTGATATTTTTTGTTAATTTAAGTGATAAAACTGTTTCAAAATTGTAATTTAAAATTAATTTAAGATTTCAGGTATAATGGGACAGAAAGATATTTGAGCTAATATGAATAATTATATATAAACACGGTATAATTGCTTTATAATGTTTCACTATAAACATATTATGTAAAATGGTTAATTAAATTTTTTGGTACATATTGGGCTCCCCAATTTATGTTAAAGACAAATTTATAATTGTGGCAACACTGCCGCCATCTTCCTTCTTGCCCATATACTTGTCATCGAACGTGTGCTTCAACTAAAATAAATTATTAATTCAAATAAAATAGAGTTTAATTGCTGTAAAACAGCGTTACAAACACAGGGAAAGAAAACTAAAGTACAGAAGAGGGTCTCGAAAAGGTAAAGCGTCAAGTACTACAAGAATCGAATGAAACCTCTGTATCTGATGTTGGGACTAACGATTTGTGCCAAGACGATGAGGATGGTGACGCAGAAGATGTGGGAAGCACGTGCATAGTATGCAACGATTTCGGAAGAATCAATGAGATGTGATTCAGATGTGATGGTTTGACTGGCCCGTTGGCGCTGTGGGTAGTGACCCTGCCTTCAGCTCCGCGGGTCGCGGGTTCGATTCCCGCCGAGGGCCAACATTTTCTATAAACAATTTGTTGGTTCTTCGATCCTGGGTGTGTATTTGTATTTAAGTATGTATTTATATATGTAGTATATCTACCAGTTGTCCGTCACCCATAACACAAGTATTAATTTACTTACTTTGGGGACGGACGACCGTGTGTGTAAATGTCCCATATATTTATTTATTTACCTACGTTGTTGAGCCGCTACAGTTAATAGACAGCTTGGCTACAGTGGGTGTTACTGCTATATGCCTACTTCCCTCATATGCAAACCCGTTTACTCGCACGCTGGCAATCGCCGCACGAGTTCTGGAAGCTAAACGTTCGGGACGAAGACACCGCGTTTGCACATAAACTAATACATTTTTCGTATGGTTTTTTCGTATTTGTGACAAGTATTGTTGTGGAGTACAGAAACTGCCTGCCGATGACCTGTGATCGGGACAGTAACCGAACCAAAAACCAAGAACGCGTGCCTTCCTCCATTCCGCTCCCATTAAAAAAATAGTTCTTCTACGCCGCTATCTTTCTTTTCCCGCAACGTACCTATCTATGCCTTTTAATACGGTCCACTTCTTCATAATTATATTTCTGCCGCATACTTCATCCCGCTTTACAACTAGGATCCCGTGCTGCCACAGTAGGGGATTTTTAAAGCTTCTTCAAAAACGTTATAACTGCAGAGTGAATATGAATGGTCAAATAGCCCATGTAAAAGATGTCACTAATTTGCTGAAAGGTAGCACAATAATGGAATATCGTTACAAAAGTGAGACAGCATTTGACTGCGTTGAAGAGCCTTGAGTAACCATTTAAATATTGGAATGCAATTTTGTCCAATATTTTATTACGCAAAATAGATTCTAATGCAGAATACCTTAATGCTTTATTATTCAGACAGAGACACCACTTAAATACCAAAAGTGGACAGTGTTTGGAATTTCTTAGACGAGCAAAACCTATAGAAGCAAGAATTACGTCTGCTCATAATAAATTTGAATCTAAGCCCGCTGTTACTTTAGTTTCAACTAAATTTTCATGTTCTCAATTCCTTGTAATTGTCCTAATGAAATATTAAAATTTGTTCTCAAAATTTAATAATTTTTTATAAACCGGTTTAACGCATAACGAAATAACGAAATGCAGATGTTATACGTAGATAGTTTGTGGCGTAATTGTCATCTATTAATGTCATCCAGAATTGTTAATCACAATTTCCATATCATGTCGGCGGCATCATATACACACATATAAAGATATTTTAAGAGAAGCCAATCCGTGTCTTACATCCACCAAAAACCATTACATGGTATCAGAAGACAAGAAGAGAATATCAGGAATTAAAAAAACTGAATATTTCTCTACAAGATGTCCCGTGATGGAAAACACGCGAGTTATGCATCATCCGAGTCAAGACGCCATAATACCATGTCACGCCTCAATATTGGAGGAAATCTCCAACCGATGTCTCTAGAAGGCAATGTCAGCATTAACTGGAAAAAATGTTATCAATCTTTCAGTATATTTTTGAATGCTAGCGGTATATTTGACGAACCGAACGACAAAATAGTCACGGTATTGTTAGACTTTATGGGGGATAAAAGTGTAAAAATATTTAACACGTTTGATTTAAACATGGAAAATGTTGTATATGCAGCAGTCATAAAGAGATTCGAATTATATATTCGTACGTTTTCAAATTTAGTATAAAATAAATAACATAAACAATTAAATTGTCTCATACAAATAAACTTGTCTTTACAATAGTCAAATTGACATATATTGTGTGTATTGAAACGTAGTATGAAATAAACGTCAGTCTCTTCAAGAACGTCAAACTGTCTATCATTTATCAGGTTATGAGCCCAATTAAAATGTTATTTCTACAAATTTTAACGAATAATACTATCTGTTTTCGTGTTTCACATGTCGTCGACGAACTATATTGCTAATATACCTAAGTTGAAAGTTCGCGAAAACTAAGAGGAGTGGTGTTTTGCGGTGCAATATTTGCTAGTGCTAGAAGGCATGACATCCGCTATTACAACAAGGGTACCGGCTTCGGCTACAACAGTCCAAATAACTAAAGATGTCAAGGCAACGGTTAAACTAGTGCTTACATAGACCCATCGCTTTATGTGCACATCAAATACGCAACCACTGCGTATGAATTATGGAGCAAGTTGAAGAATATGATTTGAAAATTTTGAATAATTCAAAATGTTGTTTGCGCAACGGATAAACTTAAACTGTGTTAATGATTTATAGAAGCAGGCGTTACTTTGCGGAATTCTATATTACAGACACTGTAACAGAACTACCTTGCTATAATCCGCACGGGTTAAGCCGTTTGGACTAGCCGTATAGTTCTGTTAGTGTCTATTGTGGCGGTAATAGCGATAGGTCACATTGTCTGTGATGCGCGGAACAGCAGCGGAGGTCACTGCCCGATGGCATAATAACGAAAACACCAGTGGCAGATGGAACTGTTGCGCTCCATTAGTCTAAAATTGTACAATATAATCCAAGTAAAATTCTAAAGTCAATAATAGTTATTTAATTGAACATTGATGACCCACCCTGGCATGATCCACAGCTACACGAGATCCAAAACGACACGAGATACAACACGAGACACACCACGATATGAGTTCCACCACGACACGAGATCCACCACGACACGAGATCCACCACGACACGAGATCCAAAACGATACGAGATACACCACAACACGAGACACATCACGATATGAGTTCCACCACGACACGAGATCTACCACGACACGAGATCCACCACGACACGAGATCCAAAACGATACGAGATACACCACAACACGAGACACACCACGATATGAGTTCCACCACGACACGAGATCTACCACGACACGAGATCCACTACGACACGAGATCCACCACGACGCGAGATCCACCACAACACAAGATCCACCACGACACGGGATCCGCCACGACACGAGATCCGCCAAGACACGAGATCCACCACGACACAAGATCCACCACGACACGAGATCCACCATGAGAGAAATTACGAAAGCGGTTGAGAAAAGGCAGGTTCAATTGCAAAGGCGCGGCGGGTGATCTTCGGCGTTTTCGTACGATTCGCCTTTGCTTTTGCAGAGGTTGCGGGCGATCGAGAGTTGAACGCGGCGCCGCTGCACTTATCGCTGCCGCTTTTTTTAGTAGAAACGCTACTTGTTTACGCCAGTTCAAATACAGTTAAAGGTATAGTTTGCAGTTTCTGTTTATTGCATAATATATTATTTATACCTTTTATGCTTTTATCTACTCTGATACTATAATACAAAGATTATAAAACTGAAAACAAAATTCTTATGACAAACATTAGGTACTGAACAAAAATAAAAAATTAAAAAGTTTCATTACGATACAGGTCTTGTATGGACACCTGTATCATAATGTAACTTTTTAATCATAACGATACACCTATACAACTTCCAGCTGGACCAAGGAGGTTGAACCTCTACTTTAAAAAAAAAGGTTTCAATGAATGGTCCGCGGCGACGCAACACGCATGCGCAATCGATGTTTGCGCCTTGGCGCCAATATATGACATTTAAAATTTTTTTTCAATATTATAACGAAGTTTAGTTTTGTTTGTAAAAAAATAAGTTTTTGTGTAAAAACATGTCTGAGAGCGGGGATAGTTATGATTGTACACCACCAGATATTCTGAAAGCTGCGTCAAACATGACCGTGAACCTGTTGCCGACGAAATCTAGGAGCAACTATTTTAAATGTTACCACGAGTTCATGGAATGGAAAATGAATATTCAGAACATCAATAATTATTACAAGTAAAAATAAATTTGTTGTTATATTCAGCGTTTTATTTGCAATATAATTGTTTTACGTTTTATAGTATGAGAGTAGATAAAGTAGTGTATGATACTGTACATAACTTGGTCTTATAACACTCGTGTGACACTATAAAAAAAATCGCCTGCGGCTCGTTTTTATAAACCACACTCGTGTTATAAGAACCCTTATTATGCAACAGTATCATAAACTACTATTACTACATTGTTTGCACAGATCGAAACAGCGGCCGTTCGACACCATTTAAAAAATTCTTAAAAAATTGGTCGGTATTAAACCCGAGGACACCATTAAAATAAATAATGGAAGAAATAAATTACAAATATCGAAAATTTAGTTCCCAATCCTAGTGCACAATTGAGAGAAGAAAAAGTCTTATTAAAATTAAACGTCCACACACAAAAAAATCTCGGTTGGTGGACGTATGTTGATTAAAGGTCTTGATGTGACTGCGATGTACGAAATTATCAAAAACTTCACCATTAATTGATAGGAACCCGCAAAACGGGCTAAAATTCCACGACACTTATGTGACCTTGATTTACAGCAAAGCCAGTTTTGATGACATTAAGAGGTTTTATTATTTAAAAACATATTAAGAAAGCACACAAACTTGCAGACTTTAGTCATCAATTGTGTCACTGTTTGTGCGAATAATTATAATCAATTTCTTTGCGCTGCGATAGGTATGATAATAAGCGTTTGGTAGTAAACGAACATTTTAGATTCAAATGCAAATGCCTGGAGTGGTAGAGTACCATAATTAAATGGCCACTGGAGAAGTTTTATGCTAGTAATTGTAAGGAAATAAACACAAAATAAAAACTTTTATTGTCGTTTCTTTGTTTTCAGAGCAACATAATTTTATTTGACGGTCCCAAAATTTCCTTATGATTGTCTCATATATTTTATTCAAAATCCATTAATACACTATAGAAGATAAAGAAAAGAAGCTTTTAAAAATATTGAAAGGTCAATGTAAAGAAAGCATTACGAAACAGTAAAATCATTTAACAGATAACGACTCGTCATTTACATAAAACGTCTTAGAAAGGGGTTTTTTAAGCCAGAAGCAGAGGCGACAGTTAAGGCAAGTAATAGTTACAGGGTGCATGAAATTTACAGTACCGAGCTCCCAGCATGGGATATATCCCATAAATCATTTATTGAAATGTTTCAAACATGTTTGACATGAACCAAGTTCATGAAAATGACAGGATACCAAAAATATAGAAACTTAGCTTTCGCAACAAGTACCTACGTTGTTTAGCCGCTACAGTTAATAGACAGCTTGGCTACAGTGGGTGTTACTGCTATATGCCTACTTCCCTCATATGCAGACTCATTTACTCGCACGCTGGCAATCGCCGCACGAAAAGATCGCCGCACGAGTTCTGGAAGCTAAACGTTCGGGACGAAGGCAATATCATTCCTCCACTTTTCGTGTTCCCTCGAGTTCAGTTTCATGAACATTTTATTAGAGATGGTCCTGTGGGCTCAGTTGGAGCAGCCAATCCATCAGTTTGGATGGAACACGAAATATTCATTGTATTTCTAAAACATTTTCAGAAATTCACTAATGCTTCTCGTTTGCATAGTGTTACTTAAGCTAAATAACCACTCGTCACACATTCTCATAAATGCGTGAGACTTTTGCAAAGAAAACGGAATAGTTTTCGTTGCAAAAGTCCAACGCTCGTTCCTTCCTCACTGCTCTATAAGCTCCAGCCTCTGGATCGATCTGTGTACGGACCATTGAAGAAAGCAATAAATTCTACCACTGATGCATGGATGCGAAATCATCCCGGAAAGACTATGTCAATGTATGATATACCAGGGATTGTAAAAACTGCAATGCCACTCGCCTTGACACGGTCTAACATTGAAGCAGGCTTTCGTAAAACTGGAGTCTACCCATTCAACCGTAACGTGTTCCATGAAATCGATTTGCGCCCTCATACGTAACAGATAGACCAAATCCAAACGTGACAGAACAACGCGCGACTACTCCTCATCAGAACAATCCAGCAGAATCCGCAGTACGGAGTGCCGGAAAAGTCCCGTGGACGCCAGACACGTACAAAGGCCGCGGCCGCCCATATAAGTGAATAAAAATTCGTAAAAGTGGCAAATTTAGTGTTATCAAGAAGTGCGATATACCATCGTGTAGAGAATAAAATTCTCTACACGACAGTGAAAGTTGCGTGGAAATCAGACAATTTTTCACTAAATTATCAGCAAAAAATTAAATTTTCTCTCCCGATTACCGGACAAACCCGCGTGCGGCGCGAGATTTTGTGCGACAACTCATAAATCTAAAAGTGTGGTGAGGTGCCCAAATAGTGGGAGCATATGTGCAAAAAATCCCGGATTTTTAAACCCACAAATGGATTTGTTGTGATTGTTTTAAACAAAAATTTGTGATAAAGAAAACATGTTTTGGCTCAAAAATATTCAAAAAACTAAGTTTAAAAATATTTTATTAATGTATATTAGTAAACCTGAATAAGACGAATTAGAATCTGGTTAAACCAGATTTTTAGCACATCACGTCTCGAAGATATAAGGTTTTAAAAATTTTCAAAAATTGTGCCACCAACTTTGAAAGTGTTCCTCTCGCCCACTGGCCCAGTGCTGGGCAAGATGTTAGCCCTTAGGGGCAAGGGCGTCTCTCCAGCTACGCATCGCGACATGCAGAGTTCCGGAAAAACAATGGCGAATTCGCAAGTGATTCCTCCAAAAACTATTAATTAACTCTTTTGATTAATCTGTTAACCTTGTTTACAAACTAATGTTACATTATGCGAGCAATTATTGTTGAGTGAATACACATATCTAATCATTTCTGTATTGCAACTGTTTCCTTTGAGATAAATTTGACTTTATAGTATCTTTGCATTTTCGCTTCTTTTTACTTTTTAACAATAGTGATGGGAAAAAATTGTGTTTATTTTGGCTGTATACTTTATTCTAATTTATTTTATTAGTATTTACCGTTTCTTTTGTATTTTCTTTTTCTTTTACTTGTGTTTAATTGTCTTGCACTGAATGGTCTCACTGCACAATTTAGTATTCGGAGTAATAGCACAATAAGTATTACGTGCTTAATACTTACCGCCCATTTACAGGGCGCGATATCACAACTTGGTGTACACGGGGGTTGGTGCGCGGCTCTTCATTCACACCTATATTCACTCACTCATTGATACACACATACACATATATACAATACAACATGTCACACACAGGAGACTCTTCAGGGGAATTCAGCCGCACACCATCGCCACAACAGTTGAGGGCGTCACAGCTGTCCTCGTATACCCGGGAGGGTTTCGCGTGCGACATTGTGAACTTTGGAAAGGAGACCCTACGGGATCTCTTTTCCGAGGTGGACAGTCACCTCCAAATTCTTTGCGTCTCCATCGACGATCCCGCCAGGCTTGGACACTTTCGGCGCGCAGGGATTCGTGATACTACCCTGCAGCTACGGAAATATGCCATAGCCGTGCGCCGCCAATTAGATATGCTTCTGGCCAATGGTCCACCGGGGTCTCCGCCGTCTCGCGTTCAGGCTGAGGGTGGCGGTAGCCCCACGGCCGGTGAACTCAGGCCTATGAGGGAGGCTGTCGTCGAAGAGAGACAAGAGAGGGCGCGGGATTTCTGCCGGGAGATAGGGAGGAAGGCGGATGCAATTGAGACGACCATCACATTCGGCAAGTCGGTAACGCGCATAGCCAAGAATGCCGTTATCGACAGGGCTCGCGAAATGCAGAAGCTCGCTGAGAACTATACTCAGCAAATTATTGCTGAGCTTGACGACCAGGCTCTACTCAGCGAGCGGGACATTCATGGGGGGGCCTACACGGGTCCGTCCCGAGAGGCGCCGCGACACACGCGAATAGCGACAGCCCACGCGGCAATTAACACCGATTCGGACCCGCAAGGGCCCCCTCGAGACTCGAGGCCTTCGAGGGGAGAGCATTCGGAATCTCGAGTTTGCACCTGGGGCACACAGAGTGACTTTTACAGAGGAAACCATACACCAGCCTGGACTGGCTATGGCCTCCTCCTCCCCAATCAAAGAGACCCTTATTACAGGCGTTCCTGTAATAACACACACACACACACACACACACACAAACATACACACACACACACAGAACACACACACATGAATTCGGAGGGGGTACACATCGAGCAAAGACAGGTGGAACAGAAAGATGGACAGAACACATAAATCGTGCCTCATTTCTATGTGTTAGAACTAACCCCAACCACTGTTACAACTGACCCTGGTATGGGGGTAAGTTGTAACAGAGGTAGAACTTTTTTCAAAATGCTCCTGTAGGCTAAGTATCGCATTAGGCGCTCAAATGTTATGAACAATTTGAAGAATAAAGAATACTATTTCACTTCGCGTACTTGGTGCAGGAATTGCTAGTATCATTATGATTCTATTTCGGATTAATGCAAAACTGTTACAACCATACCCAGTCTACCCTACACAGTGGATCATCTCAATTGCATTCTTTGCTTAATACCGACACAAATTCTATAATAGCCCATTTCGATCAACGGTTTAGTCAATTAAATTCGACTATCGAATCTTTTAAGGCACAGATTACTTTTGAATTTTAAAAAGTTACGGACACGGTCAGCAAGTGGTCGGAAAAAATTATGCAACTGGAAACATCTTTCATCTCTGTCATCAAGAGAATAAACGAATTTGATGAAGAAATATTTAAATTACAACAGTTTGAAAAGGAAATAAGCTCTGAAAAAAACCCTTATTGATTTAAACGACTTTACAGCAAAAGTAAGGAGCAGGTGCGTCGTTCTAATATCCAAATAAATGGTTTACCTCAAAATAAACGTGAACATCTTATTAATTTAGTGAAGAGCCTTGCTGAAAAGTGTAATTTCTGGCAAATTGCCAGCGCACAACATGGAAAAGGCAGAAAAACTGAAGGGATGGGGTAAATTGTGCCAAACGACGTATAGAAAACTTACAAAAACAAGTAAATGAAATTGTTTCGTAGAATAACTAATTATTTATTTGACTTTTCTGATAATTTTTAATAAGTTTTTTTTGTATTACAAAGCAATAATTAAAATACCGATATAATAAACCTAACTCATCGTTTATTTATTTTTGTGGCCCATAGGGAGAAATATTTCCCATGAAATTATAGGAAACCTATACACCCTGCTATGATTTTCTGGTGATATTCTCTTACTTTACATCCACAATAGCTAAAATATTGTGTTGTATTGACAAATTTAGTCTTGGACATCTTATGGTCCTGTAAGGGTTAAGACTAACAAAGACTTAGAACATGTGGTTAGTGATACAAAAAAATTAAAATTATGTTAGTACATAACCCACACGTATCTATTCTAAAAATTAGTTGAATTCAAGTTATTGCTGCGTTATTCCACTCGAAGTAGCTCAGAAATGTCTTTCGTATATAGTCCAGCCTACTAGCAATTAACTTCAAAATGCTGTTGGAGATGCTCCATATTAAAATGTGCACTGGAAATTATCATCATCATTCTCCTGCCCTTATCTCACTCTAAGTGGGTCGGCACAGAATTTTTTAAACATGTTATCAGATGATTTGGCCAAGTATTTTTCGACCGGGCACCTACCTGACATAAACTTACCTTAGTAGAATACCCCACGTAATCCTACATTATATTGTTTGAGTAGATTTAGATAATTATCAATATTAAATATTGTTACTTTTTTTGTCATTACTATATATCTTTAATATCAATTAATTAATGTTTATTTATTTTACATTACATTATAGGTACTATGCAAGCCTTTTTTACTATGTCACTATGTTGTGAGTTGTAAGTTACTCAGTGTTCAGTTTTCAGTGTAAGAGGGGACAGCTGCCCCCCCTTGCCCGTACCTCGCTACGCCCATGCTAGAATGCCTACAGAAGATTAATTTAAACTTATCTGGAGATTATCCTGGCGTGCTAGAATGTTAACTGGAGTGGATCATAGACTGCTATAATAAAATGTCCACTGGAGACAGTTTTTTGGCAGCTAATTAACTAACTTCATACTCTGGTCCCAATTTTCATATCACATTTGATCACAGCACATTTATTTGGTAAGAGATTCTCTTCAATTACGCTTCAAATTCATCATCGGCGTCGATATATCGAAAGCTTTTATCAGCTCCTGGAACAATAACAAATCAAAATTAAACTCAATAATAAATTTATTAAAACTAAAATTGTTAAATATGTGTGTGTGTGTAATGCCGGGCGGCATCCGGTTGAGTAAAATAGACTACCCTCATTACTTACCGAGGTGTCGTAAGAGGCGACTAAGGTAAGTTTATCCACCGTGTGGTATCCGGTTACGTAAAATAGACCAGCCTCTTTCTTACCGAGGGGTCGTAAAATACGACTAAGGTAAGTTGACGTCAGGCAGGCGGCCAGTGGTAAAATACGCAGCCGAATCATGTGACAACTTGTTTATAACATGTTGTGCCGACCCCACTTAGAGTGGGATAAGGACAGGAGAATAATGATGTGTGTACTGCTTTAACGCTCCAACGATTTGACGGATTTTTCATTTAGGACACACGTCTTAAACTAGCATAAAACAGAGCTTTTTGGATATTCCAGAAAAACTATGTCTTTGAGGGAACAACTCAATATTCGTTTCACGGGAGCAAACTTGATGGTATTAAAAAAATGAGATTTCTGCCTTTTCGCTTCTTGCGTACAGTACGTAATCTCACATTCTTCATCTTTGGCGGGCTATTTTCCGCACTTAGTCGCATTTTTGGCGACCTTTTTGCGTGAAGGGTACATCTCATACTGTTCACGCTAATATTTTATTTATTTATTTTTAAATTTATTTATTTTATTTTACAAAAACAATTTTACATGTCTTAACTTAATCTAGTGACTGGAAGCTCCGTTTAAGCAATTAATGCCTGTACTTTGAGCCTCCATCCTTCCATAGAATCCATAATATAACCCATATACAGAGTGGTACCAACGATATTGTTGAATCCACTGATCACGTATAACATAACTTTGGCGTAATTCAATCTTCTTATATATCGTGTTAAACAAAATATGTATTTTCGAACAAAATAAATGTAATTTAAATTAATTTAAAATTTAATTTAAAACATATGCACAAACCTACACTGCTACAACAATAGACGAGCACTACACACGTTCACTATCACAAACTCCAAGACCGCCTGTTTCGACAGGATCAATTTAAAGATATAATAATTATAGCTTTAAAAAAAAAGGCTTCGATCGCCACCAAATGATTATCCGCTGGGTCAATGTTAACATTTTTTGAAAATTTCATCAAAATCGGTCCAGCCGTTTCGTACCCTATAAGGAACACATATACATATTTCTTTTATATCATACTAGCTGTGCCAGCGGCTTTGCCCGCGTGGAAATCTGCGTGTCACAATTTTTTTCTAGAATTTAAATTTTAAACATAAAAGTAGTTATTGTGAGTTAACCATAAGAGATAGAGACATGCTGTCGCAGACTTTTTTTATAGTAGTTTTATAGAACTACAATTCACTAGTACACTACTTTAGCGTATCTCTGCTGGTTGACGCGTCCGACTAAAGCTCCCAGACTTAATACCGATATGTACTATTTACCTTAACTATCTGAAAGTATTGCATAATCTTTTCGTGAAAACCGTACAAAGATTCGTTCAGTAGATTTTGAGAAAATCCATTACATACAGACATACAGACAGACCCAAAAAGCTTTTTGGGACTTTGTTTTATAATAAGTATAGATATTATTTAATATTATTTATATTATTTAAGTATATTGATTGTTTGTTTGAGATTGTTACCTTCCATCTGCGCATATCCATAGAGACTATGAACTGGTTCTCTGTCATATCCTCAGATTTGCGCTTCTTCTCCTCGCTTACTGGTACGATGAAAGGTAGCCCGATATTTTCATCTAAAACAATATAATAGATATAAATAAATATATGGGAAATTTACCTCCATCCTTAAAGTAACTTAATACTTGTGTTAACTACTTGTGTGTTGTGTTACATAGTAAAGTAACGGCCTGTTACTATCCCACTGCTGGGATAGGTCTCCTCTCTCCATTTTTTGGAGAGAAGGGTTGGAGCTAAGACCTACCATGCTGCTTCAATGCGGATTGGTAGGTTACACATATCACCAGAATTCCTAAGAGATATGCAGGTTTCCTCACGATGTTTTCCTTCACCGAAAAGCGCGTGATAAATTGCAATTATCAATTAGTAACATAACTTTTAATTGATAAACTCATTGGTGCCTGTCGGGGATTTAAACCATGATCTTCTCTAGAAAGTCACACGGTCTCACCGCTGGGCTATTACAGCTTCAATTTTTAAATACATAAATATATACAAATATACACCCAGGCTCGAAAAACCAACAAATTGTACCTAAAAAATTAAGGCTCTCGGCGGGAATCAAACCGCAACCCGCGGCTTCTCCAGTACATACTACCCACTGCGCCAACGGGCCAGTTGTTCAACTCAAGTTGGAAAAAATTAAGCTTAAAAATTAAAAACATTAAATAAGGTTAAATTCACCTAAAGCATTTAAGTCATGGATGTTTCTTTTGCTATATTCAGTCACAAAAAAAACTCTCTTCTTCACTCTTGTGAAATCGATATCCTTGGACATCAAAATCAAATCGAAAAATAAATAAATAAATGATTTTATTAATAAATCAAAATGAAGCTGATACAGAAAGCCTACTATAGATAACACTAATAAGGATTAAATAATAAAAATGCATGGATTATGCTACTCTTCGACCTTGCACAAGATGGCTAAGACGAAATGTAACTAATCATAAAAATTAAATTTGGAAAAGAGCGAACGCCGAGTTTCTTGTTGGCTCTACGTGGTGGGAGCAATTTTTCCAACTACCAGTAGAGGCCACGATTCAAAAAGCACTTTTTTACTAAATTACTTACTAAGTTAGTATAAGTTCAACACAGTAAGATAGTATGGATCAAATATGATTTAGATGTTACGCTATCACAGTATTCTTGTAATATGCAAGATAGTAGATACTTTGCTATTAAATTCCAAATTATTGTTTTTTTATCCAGAATATAAAAAAATCTTTCAAATCTTAGGTTTGAAAAAAGATGATTTGGTTTTAGCAAATTACAGAAAACGGAATAATAATGTCTTCCTAAATGAAAATTGAATTAAAAATATATTAAAAGATAGATGGAAGCAATATTAAAACAGTTAGTTCCGGTTTGGATATTATTTTCGGAACATCAATCTAGATGGCGCTGTTTATTGTTAGATCGCGCTATCAAGTGTCGTTTGTGGAATTATATAGAGTAAAAGAGAATTGTTCCCAGTGCTTCTGCGCTTCTGCGCTCTCTAATCCAATTTTTAACCCCTGAACGAGGCTCATAAGCCGACGTTAAGGGTATATACTCAACCATTGAAAAGTAAAGATGTCATACTATTTGATACCTTAGATTTCTCATATTAGGGTATCATACCTATTGGCTATTACTGAGTAATGGGCAAATAATAGTCAGTGATAAAAAAAGTATGTATTTACTTTTGCGTCTCGATTCATTATAGAAAATATGGTAGTTCATCTTTTTCATCTCATATAAGCAGTTCATATTAAATATTAAATCAAATTGTAAACAAATTAGACATCCACTGCTGCACTAACACCAGTTCTACTAGTGATTATATTTTATATAAATATAAGAAAGCCATTTTAATGGTAAATTTACTTAAAAACTTGTCCTCTATTATTAATATATTAGCGAAAAACCCGCGCGATTCTTTAAAGGGCTTTACGGGTTTAAACCACGAGCAGGCACCAATGAATTTTTCTATTTTAACTTATTTGCTTTATTGATATTAGCAATGTAACAAACGCATTTCGGTGAAGGAAAACATCGTGAGGAAATCTGCATATCTCTAAGCATATGTGTAACCTACCAATCCGCATTGGAGCAGCGTGGTGGGTCATAGCTCCAAACGTACTCTCCTAGAAACTTAGAGAGGAGACCTATACCCAGCAGTGGCATAGTAAGACGCCGTAACTTACCTAAATTCACAGCAATGATGCCTTCCTTCACGAGGTAAGACACGTAATAGATGTTCTCGATTGTTCGCGAAAAGCTGGTGGGGTCGAGGACCACGTGGAAGTAGCTGACAGGACCGGATCTGCACGAGTCCTTTACAAAACGCTGCACTTTGTCCACCATTTTGGAACAATGATCTGTTTTTCGCGACCTGAAAATATCATTAGACAAATCCATGCCAAAATTACAAATCCGAAAGTTTTAATTACAACACTGTCGAAAAGCATCTCTATCAAATCCCACCTTTCTGTGAATAATTAAATACTTTGATTCACTTATTCTTAACTTAAATATGTTCTGTTAAATGTGGGCTCAAAATCTGGGAATAATAAAACACAGTTCTAATTACTTATTCCTAACTTAAATATGGCTATTACGCAAAAATGTTATTATATGGGATCAAAATCAGCCAAGGAACCCACCTGCCTGGGCATAATAAAGCACATGTTTTTTTAATTTTTATAGAGGGTTTTTTCGAACGAAAAACGCCACCCCCTTAGTAACTACAAATTTATGTAATCTTGCAATAATTAAACACAGTTTCACGTACTTATTCTTAAGTTTAAAATGTGCTATTAAACGCGTAAGTCTGTCTGTCTGCTATGGTTAATCCGCTGGACCACTATTGATAAAATTTAAAAATGTAAAGATTATACACCAGGCTTACATATTTTTGTTTAATATTTGTGCATTAGAATATACATAATTATAATAAGATTGGCGATGTATATAATAGACAAAGCAGGAACTGACATATGCTTGCGGGGGTTTGAGTATAAGATTCTATAATAAAATTCCGCAATCAATTTTACCTTTGTCACTACAGCTATGTAAAAACAATGTTAAAGGGAGGCTGATACTAAAAGCCTACTATACTATTGAGGTTTATATAGATGATAAGAATGCGTGGATATAGCTCCTAGCCCCTATACAAGATAGTAATGAGCAAATGTAACTAGTAATAAGAAATATATTTCAAAAGAGCAACCACCGAGTTTCATGCTGGCTCTTCTCGGTAGGAACAGCTTTTCAAACCAGCAGTAAAGGTGACGATTCAAAAGCACTTGCTTACTTGAATAAAGAATAGTTTGAATTTGAATTTGAATATAAAGTGCATTGGAGTAATTGAAAAATAAACCAACTTACTGTTCCAACGTCTCTGGAGCTTTCAAGTCAGCTTTCTGTGCACGCTGCCTCTGTACGCGGGGTCGCTGCGCCTTCGGCCGCTCCTCAGGAGGCGTTGGCTCGAAAGTACCATATAGATATGATACAACTGGCACTTCATTTGGAAATGAAAACTCCCAAAAGTCGGGGTTATCGGTCTGTGGGATAATGGTGAATGATATTAATATATAGGTAGTACCTACCATACCGTGAGCTGTGATAGCCCAGCGGTGAGACCGTACGATTCTTTCGAGGGGAACAATTGACTAGGCACCAATGAGTTTTTCTATTAAAACTCATGTGTCTAATTGATAATTGCAATTTATCACAAGCTTTTCGGTGAAGGAAAACATCGTCAGGAAACCTGCATATCTCTAGAGAATTCTGTTGATATGTGTAACCTACCACTCGCATTGGAGCAGCTTGGTAGGTCTCAGCTCCAACCCTTCTCTCGGAGAGAGGAGGCCTATTCCAGCAGTGGGATTGTAACAGGCCGCTACTTTACTTACTACTACTTTACCTACCATACATTGATTTTAACTGTGAGTACCTACACCTGAGCAACATACATTAAAAAAATATCTGACGTCGCAATCATTTTTTTGCCATATAAATTATTTCTAGGGAATTTCTAGTGTGCATTATATAAAAAAAAAAACTTAGGGATATAAAAAATAGATAGTAGCCGTTTCTCAGACCTAATTAATATGCATATAAAATTTCATTAAAATCAGTCAAGCCGTTTCGAAGGAGTATCATAACTAGCATTGTGACACGAGAATTTTATATATAAGACTAGCAAGCAATGCACCGCGGTTTTACCCGCGTTCATACCGATCTCGTGGTAGTGGAAAGTTTACAAGTCAGACTACAGACTTATTTTTGTAAATTGAAAGTTTGGTCCTAGGACTTATCAATAGTGAAGGCAAAGGAATTTTTTAACGGAATGTATTCATAGGTACACAAATACAATACGCTACAATTGTTATGGCATTATTTTCTCTATATTGAAATTTTTAAATTCGTTATATCTTTTCATTGGAATGTCCGATTTTAATAATTTAAAAAGTATTTTACAGGTATTGAGACAGTTTTTAATAAAATTACATGACATTTAGTGGGATAAGGATTATATGGAGATGTAAATACTATGGTTTGTTTATTGTCGCCACTTTTATCAACTTTTACAATGTAGAAAAGTAGTTATATTGGCAAAACTATAATAGTTAGACATATGGTATCGCGGCCTTTTTTTAGATATTGATACGTTTTATAATAATGTAAAACATTTTTTGTTCTATCATCAATAGTTTTCGCAGTGCACGCGATGAAAGATTTTTATGACTAAATTTTTCACACCTTATTACAATTTTATAGAGATAGGGAGGGATATAATTTTTTTGAAAATGTAATTAATATAGCCTATGTTGCTCAGTAAAGCAGCCTTCCAATGGTGAAAGAATTTTTGATATCGATCCAGTAGTTTTGCTTCAAAACATTACAAACATACACACATACACACAAACATACAAATCTCTTTCCTCTCTATAATATTAGTATCGATTTACTCACAATATGTTGCGCCAATTCAAATTTATCATAATTGTTCACTTCCCCCGTCACATGTTCGGTACACTTGATCGCTAGTGAACTTGTATCTTTCAACAGTTTTGAATGTATGTAGCATTCACCTGGAAAAATAACATTTAATATATTATAAAATTAGTTGTTACCTCAAAAAGCTGTCTGTCTGTATGTAAAATGATTTTCTCAAAATCTAATGAATAGATTTTTGTACGAATTTCACCAAAAGATAGTGCAATACTTCCGGATGGTTTAGGTAAATAGTACATATCGGTATTATGTAAATTATGTTGAAAAGATCGCGTAGTTGTTAAAAAATTTGCTCGCTGGGCGCTTTAGTCGCGTGCGCTGCGTAAACTAGCAGAGGTAAGATAAAGTGATGTACTAGAGAATTGTAGATTTATAAAAATAGTAAAAAAATGTCCGCGATAGCATATCTCTATCTCTTATGGTTAACTCACAATAACTACTTTTATGTTTAAAATATGAATACTAGCTACGTATTACTAGAGATACGCTAAAGTAATGTACTATAGAATTGTAGATCTATAAAAATACTACAAAAAAGTCCGCGACAGCACATCTCTATCTCTCAAGGTTGATTTACAATAACTATTTTTAAATTTAAAATTCCACGCGGGCGAAGCCGCAGGCACAGCTAGTTTGTTATAAATCAAAGTCCCTAAAAGCTGTATGTAAGTACTTTATCGATTTTCTCAAAATGTACTGAACGGATTTTTGTACGGTTTTTTAACAGTTTTTTACTAAATGATGCAATTCTTTCGGAATGTACATTTTATTAGTTATGTTTGTTGAAGAAGTCGCGGGGTTATAGAAAAATGTCGCTTGATGGGAGCTTTACTCGCGCTCGCCGCGTCAGCAGAGATATAAAAATAAAAAACTTTTATATTAAAATTTTTAATTAGTAATGTAATGTCATTTTCGAGACCGTTTTCTTGTCTTCAATAACAATCCTTATCAAAATTAATTCCGTTCGTTAGAGCCGCCATTTAAAATAGGTCAATTGTCCTAAGTGACATCGGCACAACATGTTCGAATCATGTTGTGATGTCATTTTCATAGGTATTTTACGTCAATTTACCTTAGTTGCCTTTTACAAAAACTTAGTAAGAAATAAGGGTGGTCTATTCTACTCAGCCACATACCGCACGGTGGAAATAATAGTGAATCCAATAAATAAACGTATAGACAATCTGGAGTTATTACAATAGGTTCTTTAATTAAGAAGTATACGGTAAATCCTTTTGAACTTGTGAGTGGAACAAAATGATGCAATTATATGCTCATATATGCTGCATATCAAGGGCATTATTCAGACAATATTACTTCAGTCTTTACTATCCCTACAATGTTAATGTTGGCAATCACTTATTAGATATGTTAATAAGTTTCTGTTAGAGGGGTTGACTATTACCAATATTGAATATTGTCCTTTGCCTACACCTACTACAGAATAAATACATTTTTTTATTATTATTTACCTGTATTTGATTCAGTGGCATTATTTGAGGGTGCCTCTGCTTCAACCTTATAAATAATACTTTCAAGTTTCTTGATCCTTTCTTCATTATTCGTGATGATATCTTCTTCTGAAATTTGGTTACAAAAAAAAATTGAATAATATTATGAAATTGGTTTTTGTGTACTGCTAGCTTGACTAAATAAACAGCTCGACAGGATTGCAGGGAGCTGCTGGACCATGTCTCTAAGTCATATTATAAAGAGGAAATTTCTAAGCTGGACAGTTAAAATCCATTAGTTAGAAATGAAAAAAAGTAGGTGATTTTAATGTGTTAGTAATGAGGTTAGTATCTGAATGTTTAGGTTACAACTATGTTTAGGTTTTGATAAGTTCAATGTAAAATTATATACTACTAGTTTTTGTCCGTGGTTTCGCTCGCGTAGAATTTGGTCTGCCACATTAATTAAGTATTGTGACAAATCATTTTAGATTAAAAATTTTTTTTTCTCAATTTAAAAAAATATATATTTATTTAGTTTTATATAACTTATTTATATCTAACTCCAAAACTGATGGATTCCATACAATCTTCGGGTGTCGCGCATATTAGGCACTCTATAGCGCTCTAGTCAAGTGAATCATATCATGATAATTTTTAAACTATTGGGCCAGATTATTTAGTGTAAAAGACCAAACTTATTTACATAGAATACTGGAAGTGACAAATGTATTGATTTTTACAATTGTTTGATTACTATTCTAAAAAGTATAAAAAAATTTTCATTGTGAAGTAGTATCTAATGTAATTAAATTTATGATTCACAATTTTGGTCATAGTGGCTTCCACATAAAAGGTAGATATATGTTGTGGCAGACTTATTTAGAACTATTCAAGACAAACAATACTACTGTACATCATCTTTGCGTAACTCCAACGGTATACTGGTATGGTATAATGGTACACCAAGATAGCTCTTATAAAGCCCGATTTTATCCGACTTTATTGACAATTATCATTATATTAAATAAAATCATTACAGATTCTAGCTTATATGTTATTACGATGTATAGCCTATATAACTGTAAAGTTTCATCCAAATCCATCCAATAGTATTTTCATGAAAACAAACATCCATCCATACTAACAAACTTTCGCATTTATAATATTAAGTAAGATAGTAATTGTGGAGTAACCCTGTAGGGTTATAAATATTACTTATTACAAGTACTTGGCTACAAAAATGTATTATCTTAAATAAACAAAACATATAAATAAAAGCTATAAGTCAATAGGGATATGATGCTATGCCCCATTAGTAAAAAACATGAAGTAATCTAGATTCCTATCATGATGCTCTCACCTTTAGTATTCACCAAAGTCCTGCTTTTGAATAACAATGAGTCTTGAATGAACTCCATTCATTGGCTAATTAAATGAATTTGAATTAAACCTATTATTGACAACTGTCTCTTAAAATATGAAAGAGAAGCAAATTATATTTACCTTATGTTATTCATTACTACTCCTTAGTGTAGCTCTTAAGTATTTCTCAAAATTCTATTGTCATACCTCGCCGTTTAATGATTAATTCTATCAACCTATAGACGTCCACTGCTAGACATAAGGTCTCTTCACGGGATCTCTACACCACACGATGGTTGGTTGTCTGATTGTCAGTGACTCCCTGACCTTTTTAAGTTCTTCAGTCCACCTCATAGAGGTTCTACCAACGCTGCGTTTTCTAGTACGGGGTCGCCATTTCAGCAACTTAAGACCCCAAAGCCCATCGCTTCTCCGTACTAAGATGCACGCTAGTTGTTAAATTATTATCAAAATTATTTACCTAAAATAGATTCAACTTCACGAGTTATTTCGCCAAGATGAAGCCTTCTTTCAAAGCTAGAAAAACTACTATTTTGTTGTGTTAAATTAAGAGAAACCATTTTTGAATAACTCTATGATTTTTTTAAAACAGCATAGATTATGGATTACAACATACACATAGATTACTAACTAAAATTTTGAACAGTACCCAACACGATATACTACTTTACCCAACATACTAGCATTATGCATAGAATAGTAATAAAAACAATGAGTAGTCTATGCCCAAAGGTATCTTCACATAACCTTATCTATGAGGATGACATTCAGAAAAACTAGGTACGTATAGAGTTATTATATTAGAGTCATATTTAATTCTCCTGTTCTTAATCGAGTCTGAGTGTGGACGGCACAACATGTTTTTCTGTTCCATTATCTCCTATTCTTCGTCAACTCTGGCGCTACTCATTTTTATACATATCATACTACACACAATCCAACCATCTCTTTATAAACCCCCCTGTAGCTATATTTCCATCCACATTCATATTTAATACTGTTATGTTAGCCTGTAGGTGAGAAATGAAACATTTATTTATGTCTAATCACACATTAAGAGAAACAGATAATAGGTCTCTTTTGCATTCTCTTTATTTTCGCTTCTCAATTTTAATATTAATAACTCTATGATGAATACACATATTTAGAGATATAAATTATTATAAAAAAATGTGAAGAAATAATTTCCATAAAATTTATAAATTTATCAATAAACGTAATAATTAGAAATGCTATCCAAAAAGCGTCCAACTAACTAATAATGCATATGATTGTTGTATCTTAGAATTCATCTATATTTTTGCGTTAAATATCTGTCTATTTAATTCTTGATTTTATACTGACCTATATATAAAAAATCGTTTAGGAAAAAAGGTAAATTAGTTCGAGACAAAAGTCAAAATTAAAGACAAACAACAAAGTACTATTAAATTGATTTCACGGCAGAGAAAGACAATACGCTTGTAAATTTGTAATAGATTTAAAATAAATGCCTCTAGTTTAAATGAATTTATTGTATGAATTTCTTTATTAATAATATTTTATGTTATATAAATTGTATATACATTCACATTAAGTGCAATTGTTCTAAATGCGCGTTTAAATTGATCGTACAAATTTTTCCCAAGTGTCCAGTGAGGTTATAACATATTCGAGAAGTTATTACATGTTTTGCTGTTAGATAAAATGGATTCGGGACCAGCGCAGGAGGTTACAGAGCTTCTCAAACAGTGGGAGGAACAGTTTACGACTCCTACTTATGATCCTATCCCAATTTTGACAAGGTGAGCTGTTATCATCCATAAATGTCAAATCACATGCATGATGCAGGTCTTTGCACAATTTCGCTGTATGTTTATAAAGAAGTATCGTAACAGACTTAACTGATGTGATCGAATGTTAGACAAACCATATTTGTAAATTAAAATAGACATTGCTTAGCTGGTATGAAATATTAGGCAACAAGTGTCTGTATTAAGAAAATAACCACATTAATTTTGTGTAAATTGAAGATCCAGCTTGTCAGTGCAACCTGGAGTACAAACAAACATTGATTATCTAATGTTGATAGACTTAATTGTAATATAAACAGATAGTACATCATTATAATAAATAGGTTATAATAGGAGCTCTGTTTATATCTCAATGGTGGTGAACAGCATCCTGCCTTGAGTAGAATATCAACCTTAGACCCATCATAGTACTTGATAGTGAATCGTAAAGCTCTATCATATGACATATCTTGGAAATTCTATAGCATTCTCAGGTTTCTTGAAAATGTTTTCATTATAAATATAGTTTACTATTACCTAATTCAAAGGCATTCTCTACCAAATATAGAAAATATTTGAAATTTGCTAGAGATGAAATGACACTTAGGTGTAGTTTCTATTGTGTATTAAAAAAAGGAAGATTAATTATAACATTGGATTAAACAATAACTAAACAAATAATGTCATAGTGAAGAAATAAGTATAAAGCATTACCAATTAGCTATTAGCAAGACCTTATTATCTGAAACAATATTTACTTTGTATAATGATTTTTAAATAATTTATAGGATTAGATGTTACTCTGTGGAGATCCATAATACAAAAGTAATAATAAAATTATTTTGTGTAGCAAAATAATTTATAATATAGCAAAATATTTATATGAAAAAAGATATTTGAAAAACCGTAAGCATCAGCTTACGGTTTACGGATTACGAATGTTTGCTAATTGCCATTTGAGTCTTACTGATTATGCTTCTTTCTATGCTTAGTGAGACACAGCAGAACAAGCTATATATTCTAGTGTTATAAATGATAGTCTGTTTGTCTGTTACACTTTCTTAGCTTATCCACTGGAGCAATATGAAATTTGGTACAATAAAAGCCTTTACATAAAAGGCTTATAACATATAGCATATTGAAACTTCTGTTGTTCCTCTGAGAATGAGAAAAGCATATAATATAGTATAATTGGAGATATTTTGAAAAACCAAAGTAGAAGTCAAGAATATTAAACCAGTACTATACTTTAAATTTGACTTGTTCTTCTTTTATCAATATAAGACCTTGGCCATAACATGAAAAAGGTTATATTTTTAAATGAATTTTGAAATAGCCTGTTTATTTTCAGGATAGCAGAAATAATAGAAGTGGAAACAGAGAATTTCATGAAAAAGGATCCTGACCCCTTTGACGAGCGTCATCCTTCTCGAACAGATCCTGAGTGTGCTTTGGGACATGCATTAAAAGTTATGTTTAAGAAAGACATCTTTATGACTAAGGTAATAAATAATGATTGCAATGTAGTGCTCTATTACTAGTATAATTTATTTTAGCAAACTTTTATCCATCATCATTTTCCTGGCCATATACCACTCTAAGTGGGCTCAACATGTTCTAAACATGTGTTACATGATTTGTCTATATATTTTATGTTCGGCCGCCTGGCTGACGTCAACTTACCTCATTCATCTTTTACGACACCGCGGTAAGAAATGAGGATGGTCTATTCTACTCACCCAGATACCACATGGTGGCTGATACATAAGCTTTCATTTTATCAAATTTTATCAATTTTGACAACACTCAACCATATATACATAATATGTTGATGGTTCAATTCTTAAATAGTTCCACTTTAAAAGTGGCACATTTTTTTTATATACAACAGATTAAATCAATACATTTTTGGTACAACAATAATATGTACAACAATTTCACTAACATCGTTTTGTACAACCATTTTTTTTCAGCTAGTAAACGATTACGTACGAGACACATACTACTCTAGATTAAATATCACAGGGCGAGATGTACAGAAACTTAACATTGCGGCCTGTCGCTTGACATTGGATTTGATGCCCGGTCTGGAAATGAGCGTGGTTTTTCAGGTTCGTATATAGGGGCTAATGACACCGCATTTTGCGGTTCGGTGTCGCAAAACTGAGCATCATGCTGAGCATACAATGTACTATACAATATGGACTGAACGCCTAGCTCTAGCAGATGTCTCCTAAGTAAATATAATACAAATGTAATGTAAAGTAAAGTAATGTTGCGGCCTGTTACACTCCCATTGCTGGGAATAGGCCTCCTCTCTCCGTTTCTGGAGAAAAGGGTTGGAGCTAAGACCTACCACGCTGCCCTAATGCAGATTGGTAGGTTACACATATCTCCAGAATTCTCTAGAGATATGCAGGTTTCCTCACGATGTTTTCCTTCACCGAAAAGCGTGTGATAAATTGCAATTATCTATTAGACACATGAGTTTTAATAGAAAAGCTCATTGGTGTCTGCCCGTGTTTGAACTCGTGTTCCCCTCGAAAGAGTTACACGGTCTCATCGCTGGGCTATCACATCTCTAAATGTAATGTAGTGAGTTTAAAATAGAGTGTCCATATAGTCCAATAGACGCAACGATAGAGCGAGTTATTCGTTACTAACCAAAAGTAATAGTAAAATTATTTTGCTATAATCCGCGATAAAGTAAATAGGAAATATCGACTGCGAACTGTCAAACTTTCCTATTATTTTTGTCAACTTTTCAGGAATAAGAAAAAACGTGATTATTAAAACATTCGCAATAATTTATGAAATAAAAACAGGTGACTTTAAATATATTTATTTATTTATAAATTTTCTAGTAGATAATACATGTTGATACGATAAATGATGGGCAGTAGTACCCAATGCCGTTAGAAAGTGCTTTGGCTTAAAATTGAGATAGGATGTTGCCGGTTCACAGTCGATATATATATAATGCTAAATGTAGAGTGGACTATTCGTTTTCATATCTGAAACATACAGCAGTTAAAACACACACACAAACCTACAACACCACCACCACAATACACAAGCACTGTACACGTTCACTATCACAAACTCCACAATCGTTTCGCCCCGCAACCGAAGCATCATCAGGAGATATTGGTCCACTACAAAATCGGAAGTGTTTTGCGATTTTCTTCCAGTAAAGTTTCCTGGAAGAAAATTTTTATTTTTCCAGGATAACGAATCACTTATACATCGGCTGTTGAATTGGGCTGCCAATTCCCCTGAACCGCTGCAGTGTTATGCCACAGGACTGCTAGGGGCGGCTATGGAAGTACAAGAGATCGCCACAAACTTTAGGTATGTAACTGTACTTATCTGTATCGAAGTGAGGTCAGGACATTATGTTTTTTTTTTTCTAAAACTGTTTTTTTTGTCATAGTTGTTATTACTTATTGTAAATTAATATTATACTAGCTGTACCAGCGGTTTCGCCCGCGTGGAAATCAGCGTGCCACAATTTTTTGTAGAATTCAAATTTTAAACATAAAAGTAGTTGTTATGAGTTAACCATAAGAGATAGAGACATGCTGTCGCGGACGTTTTTGTAGTAGTTTTATAGATCTACAATTCTAGTAAATTATTTTAGCGTATCTCTGTTGGTTTATGCAGCGCACGTGACTAAAGCTCCCAGCAAGCAAGTTCTTAACAACTGCGCGATCTCTTAAACACAATTTACATAATACCGAGATGTACTATTTACCTAACGCCATGTGGTATTCGGTAGAATAGAATAGACAACCCTCCTTTCTTACCGAGGTGTCATAAGAGGCGACTAAGGTATGTGCCGTGTGGTATCTGTCTGCATAGAATGGACCACCCTCATTTCTTACCGAGGTGTCGTAAAAGCGACAAAGGTAATTTGACGTCAGGAAGGCGGCCGGTCGTAAAATACGTAGCCAAATCATGTAACAACATGTTTGTAACATGTTGCGCCGACCCCACTTAGAGTGGGATAAGGGCAGGAGAATGAAGATGTACTATTTACCTAAACCATCCGGAAATATTTCACTATCTGTCGGTGAAAACCGTACAAAAAATCCGACAGCTTTTTGGGGCTACAAAAATAAAAATTAAGTTTAAATTAGTAATTAATTAAAATTTTAAAATTTATGCAGTAACCCCATGCCCCCCCATACCATATAAAAATACATTTATACCTATCTATTTAGACAATATAGGTATATTAATTTAGTTTTTTTTATTTATTTACAAATATATTAAGTTTAGCTGTATGTTGTCTGTTGCTGAAAATCGGTGTTCGAGTTTTCGAACCAAAGCCGAGAGTGGTTACCCATTTTGTGACGTCACACCACGACTTTAAAAATAAATTTGTTTTTTTTTTAAATTTCATGTAAGTGGTGTGTACGTCATAAGTAAAGTTTTTCTTTCTATATTCTATAACTGTACTGTTTGTAAGGTAAATGTGACAGTTGTGAATAAATGGTTTTGGTTATGATTTCACCTTCCATTCTCTTCTATCATTCGTCAACTCTGGCAACTTCTTTTATATGCATAACATATTTCGAATAATCCATCCAGCTTTTTTTCTTCCTCTCTTTAGTCATAACTTCATCCACATGAATTTTGTAAACTCTGCTTTCTGTGTGTGTGTGCTTGTTTATTCGTGCGTATAACGATTCCCGTGATATTTGCTTATGTTTCGATGTCTATAACGCTATATTTCATTTGCTATCCATATAAGTTGATTTTGTATTGTTACAGAGATCTGAACGCGATGCTGGTACCTTTAATGTTAAAGAGGCTACACGAATTAAGGACTAAAACTCAGGAAGATAAGGTGAGTACATTCCTTTTTGGAACTGCCAGCAGTTACTATCTCTGTTAGAGATGCATAAAAACTTTTTGTCTTTATATAAAATATCTCTGTATATTATGACGTGTGCTATCCGACTGAGTAGAGTAGACCACCCTCATTTCTTACCGAGGTGTTGTAAAAGGCGTCTAAGGTGAGTCGAGCCGCCGTGTGGCATCCGGTTGAGTAGAATAGACCATCCTCTTTCTTACGACGACTAAGGTAAGTTAACGTCAACTTACCTTAGTCGTCTTACCGTACCTTAGTCAACCTACCGTGTAAAAGGCGTCTAAGGTAAGTCGAGCCGCCGTGTGGCATCCGGTTAAGTAGAATAGACCATCCTCTTTCTTACGACGACTAAGGTAAGTCGTCAACTTACCTTAGTCGTCGTAAAATACGTAGCCGAATCATTTGGCAACATATTACAAACATGTGCCGGCACCAGTCAGAGTGGGATAAGGAAAAGAGGAAAAAATATCTTTGTATTAAAAATTTAAAAAAGAGTATAAGGGGAAATCTGTGCATATTCTAGAGAAGACGAAAAAAAAAATTTGTTTATTTCTTGCTCTTAATATAAATGTTACATAATTAATGCCGGGGACCTCATTTTAAGCAATAGATATTACTTGTGCTAGGGATCCCCGCTCTTCCACATACAAGACAAGAAGTTCTAAGTCTAAAATTAAGATGGCATGGACATACATATAATGTGGAGGGATGAACATCATGTGACTACACGAGTGTTAAATATGAATGTGGACGTGTGACCAGTGCTAAGTGTAGGAAACAAAACCGTTCTCATATCTTATACATGTAGGATTACTTAGCACACATATCATAAGACACCAGCACCAATAGCACAACACAAGCACCACACACATTCACTACGACAATCTCAACGATCGTTTCGCCCCGTAACCGAAGCATCGTCAGCTTTGGATTATAGCAAAATAATTATATCATAACTTTTGTCTATTTTACTTAATTGTTCCAGCCAAGCTGCAATCTGGTGACACCTCAAAACCAGACGAGGCACTTTGCGCGTTTCGACAAGAAACGGAACAACGAAATCAAAAGTAACGGACCCGTGCCCGATAAGAAAGGTACTTAATTTATTATTTATATAATTAGGCCTTCTTTTGAGGAGAGGGCCAGACCTACATTTTACGTTTAGACATTTTAGAAAACCGGTTCTCGAATAGTATATTTTCCAGAAGGTTTTAACCGGTTTCGAATATTCTGTAATACAAACAAAATTTTTTAACAGAAAATTTAGAGGATTAAAAGCAGTTTTTAGCTGAAACTATTGACTGTTCAATTTAATTGATACTAATTTTTCTTATTATATAGTACAATCTAGTAGAATAAAGTTTGTTAAAATTTAGTAGAATAAAGAAATAATAGTTGATATGCTGTGTGGTATCCAGCTAAGTAGAAAAGACCACCTTAATTTCTTACCAAGGTGTCATAAAAGGCGACTATGGTTAGTCGACCCGCCGTGTGGTATCCGACTGAGCAGAAAAGACTATCCTCATTCCCTACCGAGGTGTTGTAAAAGGCGACTAAAGTAAGTTGAGTCACCGTCTGTTATCCGGTTGAGTAGAATACACCACCCTCATTTCTTACCGAGGTGTCGTAAAAGGCGACAGAGGTAAGTTGACGTCAGGCAGGCGGTCGGTCGTAAATATGTAGCGAAATCACGCGACAACATGTTTAAAACATGTGCCGAACCTACTTAGTGGGATAAGGACAGGAGGATGATGATTTATTAATACAGTTTGTTTGCAGATAGAGAGAAAGACGAAGGTGGAGGGGATGACCCAATGGCAGACGAGACCCCACCAATAACCAAAGATCCAGAAACACCTGTCAAGAATTTTAATTGTAAGTATAGCACCCGGCAATAAATAATGCACATCGAGGCTTAGAGAGAGAAAATCGGCTAGTTCTGCTTCATAGAGTTTCTGCTTCATTGTCTCTGTCGCACAGACTGACGAACCCGTGTGTGACAGTGACAGCGCTCTACGAAACCAAACTGGCCGGCTGTTTCATTCTAAACATCGATGGGCACTATTATAGGTTAAGATTAATAGACCTGATTAGGTATCTATAGAATTTAGCTAGTGTACTAATATCCTGTAGCTTTACATATGAATCATATCATATCGAATATATCTGTACAAGTCCAAAACGCACACTTTTTAGGGCAGCCATAAATAGGTTTACGTTTAGTATACGTTTAAGAGAGTTATTTAAAGTAACGCCTAATTCTATAAATTAGTTATTTAAATATTCACAGTTTGTATGTGCGATATAAAAGACTTATCGAATTCACTGATATTTGCCATATAAATTAGGCAATCCTAATACCCATTATGATTGAACATATAAAAGGACGAATGCTTCATAAAGCATTGTCTCTGTCGCACAGACTGACGAACCTGTGCGAAAGCTCTACCGAACTGGCCGGCTGTTTCGTTTTAAACATCGATGTGCATTATTTAATGCCGGGTACTAAACATCCAGAGCCGTGATGGCCTAGCCTTGAGACCGTGCGACTCTTTCCAGGGAGTCACGGTTTCAAACCCCAGGTTATGTCTAATTGACAATTGCAATTTATCGAATGCTTTTCGGTGAATGAAAACAGTCCTATGCCCAGCAGTTCAGTATAGTAACTGGCTGTTGATTTACTTAAAAATATGAAGCAATGTGAGTCCCTTCGCGAAAAGTTCCAAGAAATAGGCATACTGACTGTAGCATCACAATATATATAGTAATATTCTATTTGTACGGAAAAATATAACATATAAAACAAAATTTGATGTATATCATAGACGTACGAGAGGTCACAAACAGCTTACGATACCTGCGTCGCGACTCAGCAGAGTAAGCAACTCATTTGTTGGTCTCGCTATTCGCTTCTATAATAAAATTCCTCAATCCATTCTACACCAGTGTACAGAAAGATTTCAATCAAGTGTAAAAAATATGCTTATACGTAAAGCATATTACAAAATTGAAGATTATTTGGATGATAAGAAAGCCTGGATTTGAAAATCCTTTCAGCTTCATACAAGACAGTGGTTTAATAATGTATAATTGAAAATATTTAAAAGATTGACCACCGAGTGTCTTGCTGGTTCTTCTCGGTAAGAGCAACATTCCGAACCAGTTGTAGCTTCATTAATCATATTGATGCTTGACGATTCAAAAGTGCCTGAAATGGTTTATTTGAATTGATATGAAAAAGTCGTGGGCACCACCAAAATCGTATATGACATTGTTGGTCTTCAAGTTATGAACAGTATTGGTTTCATTTTTAGGCAATGTATCATCACCCGAGCGCCTCGGCCTGATGTCACCCCCCGCAAGGCCCCCACCTCTCGCGCCTCCCGCTGCCCTCCACGAGACATCCTCAAACTCCAGCTGGGCAGAAATGGAAACATACGTCATAGGTGAGTACCATAAATTATATATTTATATTATATAAGGATGGCGAAGTAAAACTTAAGTTGAACTGTGACTATCCCACTTCTGAAAAAAAATAGCCACACCCCTTAGCAATAAGGTAGAACTTAGAACAACCATGTGACCCCAATGGGGATTGGTATGTCACGAAATCAATATTCCGGATATATGCAGTTTTCCTCACGATATTTTCCTTCATCGTAAAGCGTGTGATAAATTTTAAACTTCAATTATGTAAATAAGTTTTTATAAAAAAGCTCATTTCGGTGTAATAGTGTTGGAAGCAGGCAACGTTTGCATACCGTATACATGGAGGACCAGTCACAACATGTCTAACAAAACGCTGGCACTAACAACACAACACACAAGCTATACACACACTCACACTACGACAATCCATACTATCATTTCGCCCCGTAACCGAAGCATCATCAGGAGATAGCCTCCACGACAAAATCGCAAAGCAGTGTCGTGGAGTCTATCTCTTGATGATGCTTCGGTTGCGGGGCGAAACGATTGTTGAGTTTGTGATAGTGAATGTGTGTAGGCTTGTGTAATGTGGTGGCGGTGGTGGAGGTTTGTTGATGTGTTTTTATGAATCCTGCATGTCTTTTCAGTGCACTATCCGTTTTTTCATACCATCGGGTATGCACTATACACTTAGCATTATACATATTATATGTTTACTTTATCGCGGATTATAGCAAAATAATTTTATTATTAGTTTTGTATTATGGATCCCCGCAAAGTAACGCCTGATTCTATAAATTAGAGGGAGAGATTATGATTGGTCTGATATAAAAAAATATCTGCAATGCGAAAGGCCTTTGCTTCAAACAATAAGTGTCAAAACTCAAAATATACTTTATTAATTTCGGAAAATTGCTTCTACCGAGAAGAGCTAGTAAGAAACTCGGCGGTTGCAAGTCTTCCAGATATTTCTACTCACAATCAACTCCTTTATAAGAAGTCGTGTAACCACTTGAATCCTAAGTATGCTTAATTTTGAAATATAAACAGGGCGTTTTCTCTCTCTCAGGTAACATCCAAATCCATCCACCGACGGACGCGACTAAGCAAATGTTAATACTGAGGTACCTGACGCCGATTGGTGAATATCAAGAGGTGAGTGCAATTTTTATATACTAGCACATTGAATGTGGTTGGGCTAGTTACACTATTTCTCTTGTCCCTATATCCTTCTCCCTCACCCTCGGCCAACCCTTTACCGAATGAAAAGAGCACGCAATAGGCTGCTGTCATCTACAAGCGGCCAGTACGAATAAAACGCCGTTAGGAGCATCCATCGCACGCGCCCTTATTATAACCCATACGCTAAACCACTATTTAATAGATAATTTTACGTGAACGCCTTTTATGGTGGGATATCTGTGCATTAACCCTGGCGGGCCCGACCAGTGAAAAGTGAGTGCGAGGACACGCGGAGAAAACCTGAAGTTCCTGTCAGCATCTCATACAGGTAGGTGGTTGGCCTCCCTCGTTCTCCATATACCTGGGGTCCCTTTTATGGAACCCCTTTACCCTCCAGAATGACTGAATTATTTATTTGGAACTAAACACTATACTATTTTAAACTATTAACTAATAAATTAAAAGCAATATAACAGAACTAACTACTTCTACTATCTCGACGATCGTTTCGCCCCGAAACCGAAGCATCATTAGGAGGATAGGCTCCACGACAAAAATCGTAATTACGATTTTTGTCGTGGAGGCTCGAGATTGTGGTGGTGGGTGTGTGTGCTGCTTTTGTGTGCGTTGTTGCTGGTGAAATGCGCCTTGGGGTGCATGTGGTGGCTTGTCCTGCATGTATAAGGTGCGTAGATTTTGCCTGCTTCATACACATTGACTTTGCATGCATTCACTTAACCCGTGCGGATTAGAGCAAAGTAGTTAGTTCTGTTATATTACAGCTAGTATATATAAATGTATAATCATATCCATTACTTGCAGTTCCTATCACACGTGTTCGAGTGGAACGCTCTCGGACTTATCCTGGGGTACCTGAACGTGCGCGAGTCGCGGGACTCCCGGCTGGCCTTCGAGGCTCTCAAGTACCTCGCCGCGTTGCTCTGCCACAAGAAGTTCTCCATAGACTTCATCAATATGGGTGGCCTGCAGGTAACGTCGTGATTTAAGACTAAACTAGTACCTTTTTGCCTTTTGTTACGTTATCACGGCTAATCTGCCTGAGTAATATGGGTGAAATTTGCCACAATTAAACCTTATACACCAGGTGAACATATATAAAAATTCCCGTTTTCCCTTGAGAACAGGAATAAACCCATATTTGTTTATTAAGGATACTTTAACGCTTAGGTAACCATTAGTGTCTATATGGCTTCTTTTGAATACACTTGTTCCGCACAAACGTGCGGGCGGATGAAACAACCTCCGAGACCTGGGCCCGCCGTCTCGGCGTCTCAACCTACCTTATGCGGCCGTCAGCTGTATGCGGTCCGGCCTCATGAATAACTGCGTGTATATGTGTACGTGTGTGTGTGCGCTTGTATGTACTTGGCCGATTCCCGAACCCGTTGGCTCGCCTCAGCAATCTTCCACGGACACGTACTGTCTATTTCTCCCGGCGTATACACTTCACTAACGCGGTTAAATAACACAAATAACACCCGGTGTGCACACAACCTTCGTAAGGTCACACGTTATTGAATCGTCCCTATATGGGGAAACAGTAATCCCAACGCGTACTAAAACCGCAGACGGTCGCGTCTTGTCACACGTTTCACTGGTTAAAACGCGTCACTAAATACTTATATGAATATCAAAAGTCAATAAACAATAAACCACACCCAAAACGCATAATTACGCGTGTGCGTTCTACCATAAAATCCTATACAAGCGTACGCGTCTTGTCTTTATAGTATCCGAAACGTAACTAAGCTGGCGGACGTGACTTGCTGCAATAGAATGCATAAAGGTCGTTGCTCCGGCCGGTCGCGCGGCAATTTATACAAAACAACACTATATAGTGATGTATAACAAGTGATGTATGTATACATTTTCAGAAGTTTCTGGAAGTGCCCCGTCCGTCGGTGGCCGCGACGGGCGTGTCCATCTGCTTATACTACTTGGCGTACTGCGAGGACGCGATGGAGCGGGTCTGCCTCATGCCGCCGCTCATTCTCGCCAACCTCGTCGAGTAAGTACACTTTATTTTATACAATACCCCCCCCCCCTATGAGTACCGCCGCTGACGGAGACAGACTATGACGCACTTGCACCGAATAAAATGACCGTGTTTTACCAAATTGCTGGTGGCAGGTAAAGGGTACCTTTGGACTCATTGCCCCCATCCCCACCAGCAGCAACTCTAAACCTCACAGTGTGCTATTTCGAAGCCGGGGACTCTCTAAAAATGGCCCCTCCCTCCGCTAGACGATGCATCGAGATCACCAGATGCATTGACCGCCGCGGGGAGTCTAGTAAGTAGCGCTGATTATCCTGAAACGGGAATAAATAAATAATCAATTAAGAACAATTGAGTTTTCTACGTAAGAAAAGATTTGTTCATATGTTCACATGACAGCTCCACCTCGCCACTCTTCTGTTTGGCGTTGTTTCCACGGGAAAACCAGCATATTTACACGCCAAAATCAAAAGGGCCCGTGAAAATAGTAAATATGTTACAAGATGGCCCTCACCCCGGATTGCTATACCTCGCCATAAAACTACAGCCTTTAGAGGAACGTTTAAGTACGCGGCCAGTAAAATATGGAATGATCTGCCTCCCCCAGCCGTAGCATCAAAATCTATACATGTGTTTCGTAAAATTGTAAAACAAAAATTTCTAGAAAAACAAAAAGAAGACATAATCGTAGCTTTTGGGTCGTGTACAATTCTGGATTGCAAATTATGATTGCTCGAGAAATAGAAATGACATACAATAATATCCTAATTATAATATCCTAAATCTTTATAATATTCTAAAACTCTAACCTGTATATGCTATGTGTACCTGTTTGCGGACCGGTCCGTGATATTACTTTAAGGTCGGGCCTGAAAATCAGCGCTGCGGTTTATGCTGAGGCTGCGACCCTTTCAACTAGAATACCACTTAAGTTGGTAAATTTAAGTATAGTTTTTATATTATTTTATGTTTATTTGCTTACTTGTCTTAGATTTGCTTTTCCTTATTGTAAAATTATTATTTAAGTTGTTGTGGTAATTTTTAGTTGAATAAATACTTTATTATTATTATTATTATTAAATAAAATAACAAAATCATGACTGCGCAGGGTTATTACAAAACCAACCAAAATGTGGGGAAGTTATCAATTCAAATTCAGTTAAAAGTATTATTCTGTGCAACGATGTTCCGGGTACGAATTCAACATATCCAATAGAATAAAACCGATAAATGAGAGAGCGGTAAGTTCGCTAAAATGGAAAAACATTAAAGCGAATCCACAGTGCTCTCACTCGCTGCCATTGTTTTTTTTTTGTATTCTTTTTATCTTCTCTTCTGTTCTAGATATGCGTTATGGCTACTGGAATGTTCGCACGATTCCGGCAGATGTCACGCGACCATGTTCTTCGGCCTCTCTTTCCAGTTCCGCGTCATATTGGAAGAGTTCGACAAGCAGGTGAGTTAAGGTTAATGAGGCGTTGTCATAAAATAGACTATCGTTAGATAAGGTACATAAAATTGTACAAAATAATGTGCAATGCAGCAACCTTCACAATCAAATACCACTATCAGTACCCCGTAAATACCTGCGTTATAATATAACAAAAATATTTCATATCCCTTCTGCAATGACAAATCTTGGAAATCGAGCTCCAATTATTCGTATTTGCGCGAAATACAACGTGTTGTGTAAATCATTACCAGGCCTCGACATATTTACTAATTAACTATTTTTTGACTAATTAAACGCTCTATTGATGAGATTTTTATTATATATAAAAAGTATTATTTATTTTTATTTATTTTTATAAACTGTGTAACTTTTCTTTAATAGTCATTAACTTTAGATTAAATTAAATTATAACTGTTTTCCTAAATGCTATATACTATATATAATTTTGGCTTACATGGTGTTAATTGGTAGATGTTATGTGCACTTACTTATTAGAGATATGCATATCAGTATGTTTAAAGTATGAATGTGAATATAGTGGTTAATGTAATAATAAGTATATTGTTAGTGTACTTTTAAATAAATAAGATGTAAGAAGCCTGTGGGGTAGACATACCCGTCTACCCCACCGTCAGCAAGTAAAAGTAACAGTAACTATCTCAGTGCTCTAGGCTTTAATTTTTGGAGAATAAGGTTGGAGCTAAGATTTACCACACTGCTCCAAGGCGGATTGGTAGGTTAGATATATCCCAAGAATTTTCTAGAGATATGCGAGTTTTCTCCCAAAATTCTCCTTTACCAAAAAGCGTTTCATTAATTAGAAACATAAGTTTTAACAGACAAACTTATTGGTGCCTGCCCAAGGTTAGAATCCGTTACCCTCTCTAAAGAGTCGGACGGTCTTACCGCTAGCCTATCACAGTTTTAGATTTAAATATATTTAGAACCATTATATTTCTAATTTGGGACATGGTTTTCACTACTACCTTTCTGAAAATGTCAATTTGTTTAACCTACCAGCAGAATTGACAAATTTAGTTCAATTCTAAATATTTTTTAATTTAGTTCAATTCTAAATACCTTGTGTCATTGAGAGTGTAGAAGTAAATGAGAGAAGAGTGAAGACAGACAAGAAGATGACATTTCGTATTTACTAACATGTGTAACTTTAATGAATAGTTGAATCGACGCATTTTTTTCATTCACGGTATTCTCAATAAATCAATGTAGGGGTGGGGAATGGTATGACTTGTTGATATTTTAAAAACACTTCTTTAAACTCAATAAAACTTCTTTAATTACTTCCACATCCTTACAATATTACATCATCATCATTCTCATCATTCTCCTGCCCTTATCCCACTCTAAGTGGGGTCGGCACAACATGTTATAAACATGTTGTCACATGATTTGGCTACGTATTTTACGACCAGCCGCCTGCTTGACGTCAACTTACCTTATTCGCCTTTGACGACACCTCGGTAAGAAATGAGGGTGGTCTATTCTATGCAGCCGGATACCACACGGCATTTACCTTAGTCGCCTCTTACGACACCTCAGTAAGAACGGAGGGTGGTCTATTCTATTCTGCCGGATACCAAACGACGTTACAATACATCTTACATCTTAGTCATTTTGAATATTAATCCCTTCCTCTTTCGACTCATTGCCACACATCCTTCCTACTCCCTCCCTCACCACCACATTCCCTCCAAAACAATTTTTTTATCGTATCTTATTTTATATATTGACTGGCCCGTTGGCGCAGTGGGTTGTGATCCTGTCTTCGCCTCCGCGGTTCGCGGGTTCCATTTCCACCGAGGGACAACATTTTCATAATTTGTTGGTTCTTCGAGCCTAGTGTGTGTATTTGTATTGAAGTATGTATTTAAAATTATATAGGAAGTATATTTACCAGTTGTCCATAACAAAAGTATTAAGTAACTTACTTTGGGGACGGACAACCTTGTATAAATGTCCCATATATTTATTATTATATATAGTTTTTCGCTTACAATAATGTTTAAAAATATTATTGGGCTAGATACACTCGCTTCCAATAATATTTTCGATGTTATTGGCCTTTTACAGGGGTATATGGACAAAGTAAGCCTTGCAAAGACATTAAAGGTATTTCCATTAAAAAAAATGAAGATATTCATTTGTTATTAGTTGATTCATACCGTCCAAGTATGTTGTATCTTCGATTTTAAATTAATATACATATGAAAAATAAATTTTCAGGACGGCCTTCGGAAGCTGTACAACGTGATATCAACGCTGCCCATCTTGGGCTCCGATGAGGAAGAGTCCAGGGTGTCTGACGACGAGACCTGTGCGGCGCGACAGATAGTGCGACACGTGTGCGTCGCGCTTAGGAGGTATCTACCCCTCTAGTTTAAATGTTAATTGTTATTCTTATTCCAAATCCTGAAATGAATTTTAATATTAAGTGGTTCAAACAAAAAAAAGGTTTAAATAGTTCTTTATTTGAAGCACAATCACAAATTGGTATATCGTTTGGAAATGATTTTACACTATATAAGTAAAGTAGTAGTAAAGTAGCGATGTTACGATCCCACTGCTGGGAATAGGCCTCCTCCGTTTCTGGAGAGAAGGGTTGGAGCTAAGACCTACCACGCTGCAATGCGGATTGGTAGGTTACACATATCTCCAGAATTCTCTAGAGGTTTGCAGGTTTCCTCACGATGTTTTCCTTCACCGAAAAGCGCGTGATAAATTGTAATTATCAATTAGACACATGAGTTTTAATAGAAAAACTCATTGGTGCCTGCCCGGGTTTGAACTCGTGTTCCCCTCGAAGGAGTCGCACGGTCTCACCGCTGGGCTATCACAGCTCAGCTATATAATCATAGTATAAATATAAAAAGATGTAAAGTCTATTGCACGGCTCAAAAGCATACGCGAATAGTAATCAAAACAAACAATTTTTTCCATACACGAAGGTAAGACTCTTGCCGGTGTATATAAAAAACATATATAAAAATATCTCCGACTCTTGGCCGCGTGTACGTTGAAATATCTTCTTCTTTCTCCTATCCTTATCCCACTCTAAGTGGGGTCGGTACAACATGTTTTCCTCTTCCATTCTCTTCTATCATTCGTTAACTCTGGCGCTACTCCTTTTATATGCATGTCATACTTCACACATTCCAACCATCTCTTTTTAGGCCTCCCTCTAGTCACATATCCATCCACATTCATATCCAACACTCGTTTAGTCACATGATTTTCATCCCTCCTCATTACATGTCCGTACCATCCCAATCTTGCACCTCTCATCTTTTCTACAATGGGCGCAACTTTCATACTTCCCCTATACTCATTTCTTATTTTATCCAATCTTGTCACACCACACATCCATCTTAACATTCTCATCTCATTTGCATGCACTCTTCTTTCATCCACTCTTCTTTCATCCATCTTTTTCATTGCCCAACATTCTGATCCATACATTACGACAGGTCTTATGACCGATTTATAAATACGTACGTAAATATGTACGTTGAAATATATTTTAGATTATTATGCAGTTTTTTTTAATAGAAATAAAATAAACTTTTACTATACATTAAATTAATATATAAGATCTTAATAAACATTATTTTATTGAATACATTTTTTTTTCAACATAATTTTCAAATTAGTCCCACTACAAATAGATGGCTAGATGGATCGATGTGGCTAGAGAAAGGCGGACATAGATGGATGGTTTTTTTAAATCTTAGTTTGCGGGGTTTTTCATAGAGATAATCCCCATAGTAAATACAAGCTAAACTAACTTTCTACGACTTATTACATACATCAACCACATGATTGTTTTCGCTTCTCCTGAATCTGGAGCAAAAATGCTATTACAAGTGACATAATCAAAACATACATACATTCTCCTACCCTTATCTCACTTTTAGTGGGGTTGGCACAACATGTTATGAACATGTTGTCACATGATTTAGCTACGTATTTTACGACCGGCCGCCTGCCTGACGTCAACTTAACTAAGTCGTATTTTAGTCGTAAAATAGTAAGAAATGAGGGTGGTCTATTCTGCTTAACCGGATACCACACGGTGGGTCAACTTACCTTAGTCGCCTTTTATGACACCTCGGTAAGAAATGAGGGTGGTCTATTCTACTCAGCCGGATACCACAGGGCGGGTCGACTTACCTTAGTCGCCTTTTACGACACCTCGGTAAGAAATGAGGGTGGTCTATTCTACTCAGCCGGATACCACAGGGCGGGTCGACTTACCTTAGTCGCATTTTACGACACCTCGGTAAGAAATGGGATGGTCTATTCTATTCTGCCGGATACCACAGGGCGGGTCGACTTACCTTAGTCGCCTTTTACGACACCTCGGTAAGAAATGGGGTGGTCTATTCTATTCTGCCGGATACCACACGGCGTAAGTGACATAATCAAAAATTGAGTCTAATTTTAACCTTAAATAATTTAAACCTGGGGTCCTACGAACACATTCAATAAAAATATGTAATACATTCTTTGAAATAAGCGAAGCTATTAACCTAATTCCGCGGATGGCAGAAAATCGTAGCACTGAACTTATGTACGATATGTTCTTATAACCTGATAAGTATCTACAGATTGAGGTAGTTGTCCACCGCTTATCTGCGATTAGTTTTCTTTTCTTCCTTGTTTTTTTAAAAATCCCACCACTAAACTTATGTACGATAAGTCCTTATAACCTGATAAGTATCTACAAATTGAGATAGTTGTCAACTGCTTATCTGCGATTAATTTCTTCCTTGTTTTTTCAATAGGTATTTCGAAGCTCATTTGAGGATACGTGCTGCGCAAGTCGCGAGGCAGCAAGGTGACAATGTACCCGAACCTCCTCCTTACAAAGTAAGATATATATTTAACTAATACTAAAAACTTTGCAACTCTAAACACTTTGCATAAATTTAAAGTCAATCTATATAATATTTCACAAACACATGGTACATGATTTTTTTATACATAGTGTCACCGACCATACGACGTTAAATGAAGCCATTGTTCACTTGAAACTATTATATAATTTATAGAATTAGGCGTTACTTTGCGGAGGTCCATAATACAAAAGTAATAATAAAATTATTTTGCTATAATCCGCGATAAATTAAATGGAAAATATATATAATGCTAAACGTATGGTGGACTCTCCGTTCTTTCATACCCGATACATGCAGGATCGTAAAAACACATGCACACACCTCTACCGCCGCCCCCACTATACACAAGCACTACACATGTTCACTATCACAAACTCATCAATCGTTACGCCCCGTAACCGAAGCATCATCAGGAGATAAACTCCACGACAAAATCGCAATAGCATTACATATAGTTTCTATTTACTTATTGCGGATTATAGCAAAATAATTTTATTAGAAACTATTAGATAACTTTGGCATAATAAGATGAATCCAAATATTGCAGTAAGTATGTAAGTAAGTATGAGTAGAATTTTTACTAGAATACGCTTTATTGATAATGATTCAATAACGTGATAGGCCGCATGAAAAGGGCGCATGTGATCCTTGTTTTATCTAACTCGCACCTAATTTATAATTATGAGTCACATTATTCAAAAATTAGACTTATTTTGGAATGGCGCACTGCCATCAGATGCGTCAGTCATTGCTCTGTTTGGGCGAGAACCATTAGCATTATACATCCTGAAGCAAATTTACAAAACCGAAAATTAAATCGCGTGGCTAAAGTACTTCGTCGCATCAACTAATTTTTTTTATGTAGGCTTGAAAGTTGTCAAAGTACCTTGAATTAAATTTAATATAGAATTAAAAGTAACCACTATTAACACCTTCCCATATTCTAATCATCTAATGCAATAATTTCGGTCAGAAATGGCTGTGTGTGTAAGAGATTGCTTATAGCAATAAGGCCGCCTTTGTACAGTTTAAATTTACCTTTAACCATTTATTTATATATAACGTTCTACAAAAAGTGATAAACAAATAACTTATAGAAGCAGGCCTTTGCGGAATTCCATATTACAGACACTATAACGGAACTACTTTGCTATAATCCGCGCGGGTTAGAAAGAAAGAAAGGAAACTTCATTTGTGACGTACACACATGAAATAATACAAAATATATATATATATATAATTCTAAACGCGTGGTGTGACGTCACAAAATGGTAACCCACTCGGCTTTGGTTCGAAAATTCGAACACAGATTTTCAGTGGCCGCCATTTTGTGACTCACGGACGTCAGCAACAGATAACATACCTTAATATTTGGTAAAAACAAAAGAAAAAAAAAACCATGAAGCGAATGCACGCAAAGCTAATGTGTATGAAGCATAGTTATAGTTTCTGTTAAACAAATAATAAATCCCTATAAATTACTATATACTTCTCAGGCAATATAACAGAACTAACTACTTTGCTATAATCCGCACGGGTTAAGCGAATGCATGCAAAGCCAATGTGTATGAAGCAGGCAAAATCTACGCACCTTATATATGCAGGACCAGCCACCACATGCACCCCAAGGCGCAATTCACCAGCAACAACGCACACAAAAGCAGCACACACACCCACCACCATAATCTCGACGATCGTTTCGCCCCGAAACCGAAGCATCATCAGGAGGATAGGCTCCACGACAAAAATCGTAATGCGCCGCGCCACCCACACAAGCAGTCTTAAATAGTTCAACTCCCACCAATACCCTCCACTCCGAACACATGTAGCAAAACGGAATTAGATACATTTACTTGCTCGTTATTTAAGTGACCATTGTTATTTTTTATTATCTCAAGATGCTCTAACGTATTGAGTCGGAGTCCCTTATCACTTCTCAGGCATCAAAATCATCAGCAGAAGAGATCCAAGAACAGATAGAAGTGGTGCAAAGCGCGTGGTGGGCTCGGTGGGCGCCTGTGGACGAGCTTCTGGAACTGGGCGGAGTTTCCCTGTTGCTCCAGGTGGTGGGGTACGCGTACGACTGGAATTTCAATGGCAGGTAATGTAGCAAGAATACAGTGGTATATACAAGAACGAAAGATGTATATATATATATAGCGGGTTTCATATTTGAATAGAAATAATAATAATAATAATAATCAGATATGGTGTTACAAACAGTTTGTCGTGTTGTATCCGGCTGCAAAGAATAGACCACTCTCAGTTCTTACCGAGGTATCGTAAAAAGCGACTATGGTGAGTTGATGTCAGGCAGGCAGCCGGTCGTAAAATACGTAGCCAAATCATGTGACATGTTTGTAACATGTTGTGCCGACCCCACTTAGAGTGGGATAAGGGCAGGAGAATGATGATGGTGTTACAAACAGATACTTAAACTAATGTGACATACCTGTCTGTAACACCTTACCGAATGGGTGTACAGCTCAGCATATGTCCTAGTTGTATGTCCTAAGCACTGATTTTCAGCAGTAGCCGCGATGGCAATGTATATAATATAGAAAGAAATAGGCATCATGTATATCATCATCATCATTCTCCTGCCCTTATCCCACTCTAAGTGGGGTCGGCACAACATGTTACAAACATGTCACATGATTTGGCTATTTGGTATTTTACGACTGGCCGTCTGCCTTACGTCAACTTACCTTAGTCGCCACCTCGACTTTACGACACCTCGGTAAGAAATGAGGTCCATTCTATGCAGCCGGATACCATACGGCACATACCTTAGTCGCCTCTTACGACACCTCGGTAAGAACGAAGGGTGGTAATTCTATGCAGCCGGATACCACACGGCACATACCTTAGTCGCCTCTTACGACGCCTCGGTAAGAAATGAGGATGGTCCATTCTATGCAGCCGGCTACCACACGGCACATACCTTAGTCGCCTCTTACGACACCTCGGTAAGAAATGAGGGTGGTCTATTCTATGCAGCCGGTTATATGCACACGACCCGGAGAAGTATGGTAACTACAAGATGAATAAGCGTTAATATTTGTTGTTTTTTGTCCGTGGTCAGGGCGGAGACGGTCCGGTCCGCGCTGGACGTGGTGTCCGTGTGCTGCGTGTCGCCGCGCGTGCAGCTGCTGCTAGCGGAGAAGCTGCACATGAGGGACGCGGACCTCACCACCGGCGTGCACATCGTGCTGGGTCAGTACAGTACAAGAGATTATCAAACTGAAAACAAACAACAGTATGGTACATGTTCCGCACTAACGTGCGGGCGGATGAAACAACCTCCGAGACCTGGGCCCGTCGTCTCGGCGTCTCAACCTACCTTATGCGGCCGTCAGCTGTATGCGGTCCGGCCTCATGAATCATTGCGTGTATATGTGTACGTGTGTGTGTGTGTGCTTGTATGTACTTGGCCGATTCCCGAAACCGTTGGCTCGCCTCTGCAGTCTTCCACGGACACGTAATGTCTGTTTCTCCCGGAGTATACACTTCACCAACGCGGTTAAATAACATAAATAACACCCGGTGTGCACACAATCTTCGTAAGGTCACACGTTATTGAATCGTCCCTATATGGGGGAACAGTAACCCCAGCGCGCACTAGAACCGCGGACGGTCGCGTCTTTTCACACGTTTCACTGGTTAAAACGCGTCACTAAATACTTATATCAATATCAAAAGTCAATACAGTCGTGGCACTACTGAATATAACACCCGAATAACGCAAAATTACACGTGCGTGTTGTAACAGAATGCCGTATACGGGCACGCGCCGCCTGTACTTATCGTAATCCAAAACGTTACTAACAATCGGCGCTCGCGTCGACAATCGAGTGTATGAAGGTCGTTGATCCGGCCGGTCGAGCCGCGTCGCGCGCGCCAATTTATTCAAAACAGTACATATCAGGGATACCTGCGGCTCGCGATCCCCCACGTGACTGTTTCGATGTAAAGTTGCGGCTCTTCAGTTCCGTAACTAAAAAAATATAATAAAAATTTTCACTAATCGTCCCAATCGATTTAAGAATGGTAGAATTTTTCATTCGAAGAATAAAGTTACATTGATGCTGCGATATGGTTTGTGTTAAGTATTATAATTTTATTTTTATGAGAATAAATATTATTTATTAAATCAATTCATTCTAAATCAGTAATTAAATCATCATCATCATCATCCTCCTGCCCTTATCCCACTCTAAGTGGGGTCGGCACAACATGTTACAAACATGTTGTCATGTGATTTGGCTATTTGGTATTTTACGACCGGCCGCCTGGCTTATGTCAACTTACCTTAGTCGCCTTTTACGACACCTCGGTAAGCAATGAGGGTGGTCTATTCTATGCAGCCGGATACCAGACGGCGCATACCTTAGTCGCTTCTTACGACATCTCGGTAAGCAAGGAGGGTGATCTATTCTATTCTGCCGGATACCACACGGCTATAAATCAGTAATGAAATATGTGATATAAATACTATATTATTTAAAAAAACAATTAAGTGGTAATTTAAATTGTACCTTATAGCTTTTAGAATTCAAAGGTTGCTGACCCCTGTGATAGGGCATATATTTCTAAAGGTTACATTTTCCGTCGACAATAGAATCGGTTGGGACGCAACGATTTCATTTTTGTAGGATAAAACATAGGTTTTATCCTCTGAAGCAAGTGACATAGCGACGTTACATAAAATTTCAGGTGCTGCGGATGGAGATATAGTACCTGAACCGGAAGTGCAGAAAGCGGCCTTGAACGTGCTCGTCAACTGCGTTTGCGCGCCTGTACATCGGGTAAGAGACGACAATGACAAATAATATGCACATAATAAAATTATAATTAACTAGATGACTTGGTAAACGTTGTTTTGCCATATAAATTATTTCTACGGAATTTCTAATGTACATTATAAAAAAAATTGTCAATAAAATTAAAACAAAAATGTTAGAGGTGGAAAACCCTTATCACTTGAGGCTATGAAAAATAGATAGTAACTTGAGACCTACTGAATATGCATATAAAATTTCATATAAATCGGAGAAGCCGTTTCGGAGGAGTATGTTAACTAACATTGTGACACGAAAATTTACTTTGTCTATTATATACATCGCCAATCTTTTTATAATTATGTATATTTTTATGCACAAAAATCAAATTGCTAAAAATATACTGTGAAGCTAACGTAAGAATACCTGTTTCCTTAAACTTCTCTCGCAGGGACTCACGCGGACTCAAATTATAAATGCCACGTATGGCTCTTTTTTGCAATACAAAAATTTTCTCAATATCAGCGCATTTACCCCATAACATTATTCCATAAGACATAATGCTATGGAAGTAAGCAAAATAAACTAATTTTGCTGTTTCGACGTCTGTAAACTGTCTTATCTTTCGAATAAAATCAATAAATATCGTGAGTAGTATTCATAGTTAATAACTATACCGGCTATACTCACCTATAATTTCGTCATGAATAAGTGCCGCGGACGGGTTCCAAACTAGTCGGGCTAATCCGATAAAATTAGACGTGAGTATAGCCGGTATCGTTATTAACTATATATAAATACATTATCTATAATGCAAAATAAATATATAACATATCGGGTCAAGGGTTTTAAGCGCGGTTTTTCACTTAAAATTTATGTGATGATTTAGCTTTTTGTTAAGCTTTTTGATGATGGAAATCAATGCGAGGAAACCTGCATATCGACTGTGAACTGGCAAATTGTCCTATCTTATTTTTAGCAACTGTTCAGGAAGAATAAAAAACGTGATTATTAATATATTCGCAATAATTTTTATGAAATAAAAAACAGATGACTTTAAATATGTTTATTTATTTGCAAGTTTTCTAGTAGATAATACATGTTGATACGGTAAATGATGGGCAGTAGTACCCGATGCCCTTAGAAAGTGATTTTGCTTAAAATTGAGATAGGACGTATTGCCGGTTCACAGTCGATATGACTTTCTCAAATGAATTTCTGGGATGTGTGTAACCTACCAATTCGCACTAAAGCAGCGCGTTGGGTGTAAGCTCCGATCCTTCATACCAAGCGGGGGAAAGAGGCTTATAGGAGGTCCAGCGATGGGATATTTATAAGCAGTTACTTATACGGCCACGGATACAACTGGATGGTTGCAGGCAGGTCCTTCAACGGCGCGGTTCTCTCTGACCGGCTCCAGTAAAAAGAAGGCGACGGTGAAGTCTTATGAGGACGTGATACAGAAGGTCTGGGAGAGTGTCCGGACCAACAATGGGATTATGGTGAGTGAAACGCCAAGAAAACAGTGAATTAGACATGGGCGAAATGTATCCCTGACAAGAAAAGTGTGATATATATCTTTTCGCTCTTGGGATATATATCACTCTTTTATATCTTTAACTCTTTTAGCTCTGTACGGCTTGAGAGTATAAAGCAACTAAGACTAAAAATATATCCGATATATCTTCGGCTCTTTTAGCCCGGACTTAGAACTTAGTAAGGCGGTATTGTACTTTTTTATTTATTATATAAATTACTCTACATATTTTCTTTATTTTTTATTTTTTTCTATTTATTATGTACACTATTATTTACACTTTTCTGATATGTACAGGTAAGGATGACTTCTTCCCACTAAGAATGGAATGTAAACAAATAATCGTTCACGAATTAGTGATTTTTTTTTTGGTACATTTGCATCCAATTAAGCATTTTATGACAAAAACACTGAACGCCGGCGCGTGTTGTCGTTCCGAAAATCTGTAGTTTACATTTTTAATACAAATATGCAATAGAGTTATTCGTATCTCTCTTTGACATGTAAATTGCTATATAAGCTCATCTCTTTCACTCTAACTCTGAACGAGCCGTAACTCATCACGAAAATTGACTCTTAAGATTAAAGATATAGAGATATAATTGAAACACATGCGAGCTAGAGAGTGATTATATCTTCTGGAGAGATATATATCTTTCTTGTCTTTAGCTCGCGAGCTACTCAACTCTACAGTGAATGTAGACATATAGAAATTATTTATTGCACACACAAATAAAATGTACATTAAGTATTTATCTGTCTATCTAATCTCGGGATGCCTGTTGGTACAGCACGAGTGGTAAGCTCCTATTCTGAACTATTCCATTTCATTTCCCCATCATGGAAGAAAGGTTTCACTTCTGTCCCGATAGTGTTACCTGCTCTTTTCAAAATCAAAATATTCTTTATTCAAGTAAACTTGTAAACAAGTGCTTTTGAATCGTCAACTTTACTGCTGGTTCGGAAAGCTGTTCCTACCGAGAAGAGCCAGCAAAAAACTCGGCAGTTGCTCTTTTTAAAATATAAATCTTAGAACTAGTTACATTTATTTATTACTGTCTTGTACAGGTTAGAAGTGCACCTATATCCACACATCCTTATCATCTAAGTAATCTTCAACAGTATAGTAGGCTTTCTGTATCAGCCTCTTTTTAACAGTGGTTTTAAACTGCCGTAATGGCATGGCCAAAATTGATTTCGCAATTTTATTATAGAATCTTATACCCAAACCCACAAACGATTTACGTACTTTTGCTAGGCGCAAAGAAGGAGTCGCAAGCTTATGTCGGTTCCTACTTTGTCTATTATATACATCACCTGTCGTTTTATAATTCTTTATATTTTTATGTACAAAAACTATATTGCTTAAAATATACTGTGAAGCAAATGTAAGAATACCTATTACCTTAAACTTCTCTCGCAGGAAATCACGCGGACTTAAATTGTAGATGCCCACGTATGGCTCTTTTTTGTAATACGAAAATTAACACTCTAACATACTTGTTGCTTTTACAAATCTGATAATATCTCTGAAGGGGATATATGTTAGGTCCTCTAACTTCAATTTTATCCTTACCTAGACCCATCTTTTTAGACAAATCTGTATTAATGTTAATACCAAAACAATTAAATGTAATCATTCAAAAATTGGCTATGTACTGTTAAAGAATGCTCAGAAGTGAGTATTAATAAATCCTCAATTTTAAGTTGATTTTATACTTCCTTGCTCGCAATTAATACAATAATACAAAACAGCCGTCACATAACACAAGATGGCTCCTTGTTATTCCGTCTCCATGGCAACCACTATTTGTTGTTAGGCGTTGCGTCGACAACGCCATCGGCTATTTTCGTTATTCATCGGCTGCACTCGTAATACGCACCTCTTGTAATTACCCCTTACAATACATAATAGGCGAAGTTGAAACCGACATAAACTCACGGCTCCTGCTTTGCTCCTTGCAAAAGTACATAAGTAATTTGTGGGTTTGGTTATAAGACTCTATGATCAACGACATAAACTTACGGCTCCTGCTCCTTGCAAAAGTACATAAGCTATTTATGGGGTTGGGTATAAGACTCTATAATCAAAATTCCGCAATCAATTTTACCTTTGTCATTACAGCATTTTTAAAGAAAAGAATAACCGCCGAATTTCTTGCTTGCTCTTGGTAGTGTGACGTTGGGTGTAATAAAAAAAACCGACGACTCACCAAGTCAACAACAACTTTATTGTGGGCCTCGGGAGTCTACTGCCCGTCAATGTAATTACTTCTTAACCCCCCGCCGCGTAAATAAATTTTATTTTAAATAATAAACTATACATATATACGTTGAAATAAGTATAAAAATAAATAAATGTACGAATTTACGTTACAGTAGGAAAAGCTTTCCAAACTAGCAGTAAAGTTGTTGATTCAAAGCACGTGTTTACGAGTTCACTTGAATATATAATATTTTGAATTTGAATTACATTTTTTTTTAATATCCAGGTATTACTGTCCCTTATGATGGTGAAGTCTCCGATAACTGACGCGGACCGGTTGCGTGGTCTCGCTTGTAGGGCGCTGGCAGGACTGGCGCGGTGTCCCACTGTGAGGCAAATCATATCCAAGCTGCCACTCTTTACCACCTCACATCTTCAAGGTAGGTAGATAGATAGAGTCTGTATACATTAAAGTAAGGGCCTGTTGTTACCATATCGCTAGGCATAGGCCTCCTCTCCTCATTTTCATTTGGTTGGAACTAATTATGTAGAGCCCTTCTTAAGAAAAATGCGCAGACGGAGAAGTATTAAACTTGACACGGTTATAGTTTATATTGAGGAGTGCAGAATGCTAATATGTTTCAAAAATAATGCGTAAATGTACATTAAATTAATAAAAAAAATCTTTACACATACTACTATGTATTTGACATATATATGTATCACACAGTATTAAATTGACCAAATTCAGCGAAGTTATTTTGTGGAAAATTGCAATAAAGCGTAGATGGCGCCTACAAAACCCGTGAGTGTTAAAAAGAGTGTGAAAGATTAAGAAAACACTAGTTTTTTTTTAATAGTTCGCAGCGTGATGTCATAGATGGCATTGATATTTCAATTTAGGTTCAGGTTTACATTGTATGTAACTCAATTAAGCCTAACTTTGAATTAAGTCACTTTAATATTCAGTTTACGATATATATTACACTCTTTTGCTTATGATTTTAGTTTGTTGTCAATTTGAAAAGAAATTATAATTATTTATATTATGATATGTCATATATAATCATAATTATGTCGAATATATTCGACCACTAGCTGGTCTTTTTGTTTGTACATAAAATAAAATATTCTTTCCTTCAGCTCCGATGGTCGCGGGTTTGATTCCGCCGAGTGCCAACATTTCTAAAACAATTAGTTTTGCGAGTCTGAGTGTATTTATGTATGTTGCGATGAAATTAAAAGATCTTTTTCGGGAAAACTCTTTTACTTATTACTATTACAGACTAACAAAAATACAGACAACTTTTTTATATTACTATACAGTTGGTCCTGAACGAAGTCATCTAAAACTGATATTGTTGATTTCTTAAGAAGTTTAAGCAAAAATTCTAGATGGCGTTAAAAAATATTTATTATATTATATTATATATTTATATAAAGGGGTAGTTCCCTTTATGTTAAACAATATATTTTAAAAATATACATGTATGTATATATTTACCAGTTGTTTATCATAAAATAGGTATCAACTTACATTGGAGATGGATGACCGTGTCTTTAATAGTCCCATATATTTAATTTTATTTCAGTTTTGATGCGGGACCCTATACTTCAAGAAAAGAGGCAGGAACACGTGATGTTCCAGAAGTACGCTCTGGAGTTGCTGGAACGGGTTTCAGGGAAGAGCAAGCACATGGGCGCCGAGTTTGAGACTTCTTTAGCCAACATACACCGGGTAAATTACAAAACCCATACTAATATAATCAATGCGAAAGTCTGTCTGTTATGCTTTCATGACTAATCCACTGGATCGATATTGATGAAATTCGCCACAAATTAATTCTGATACGCCTGGGTAACATAATATATAGAAAAAAAAACGGTTTTCTTACCAAAACAGAAAAAACCGATATTGCATTATTAGAGTACGTAAACGTTTAATTAGCACGAACGAAGTCAAAGGTTCATATAGGGGTATACAATTTCTTAATGAAACGCTGATTATAGTAAAATAAATAATTATACAATTCCAATTTTAATTTTAATATTTATATTATCTTGACCGGAAAATTAGGGCACATGGCAATAATCCTTACTTCAGCTACGAGGCTCGTTCCCGCCGAGGGATAAAATTTTCTAAATACAAAAGTCGGGTTGTATTTAAGTATTTAATTAAAAATTATGTAGTAGCGGCCTTTTACAATCCCACTGCTGGGAATAGGCCTCCTCTCTCCGTTTCTGGAGCTAAGACCTACCACGCTAAACCTACCTACGCCGCGTAAAGAGCTCATGAAAAAGAGCCCCGTATGGGCTTGAAACTAGTCGGGCTCTTCCGATAAAATAAGACGCGAGTATAGCCGGTCTCTCAACATTAATAGTTATATATCTTTATGATCTTGTTTTTTTTACAGGCTAACGTGGTAGCACAGACTCGGATAAGCTACAACGAGAGGCAGCTGTTGCAGCTTGTTGCGTCGCACCTCTGGGCGAGGGGGCTGAAGGAAAGCGCTGCAGCGCTGCAGAGGGAGGCCAAACTGCCAGCGCTGGCTCCCGCTGCGCCCGCACCTCCCCCACCTCCCGTATACACTCCCTCCACACCGGCAAGGGTGAGTTTGGTGCTACCGTATAAATAAATAACGAATCCAAAATCGAAAATATAAAATCGTCATATTGATTTCGATAATTCGTGCTGTACAATAATTGATCCTCGAAATGTTCAGTAGACGAAATAAGAATTTTTAATAGCCAAAGCCACAGGGAGCTAAACCAAAACGTGTCCATTGAAAAAAAGAGAAATCAAATGAGGCTATCTGTCTTCCTTTTTGCGCATTATCTTAAGGTTATCTGAACATTTTAAAGACGTGGTAAAAAATGTTTAAAGTATGTAAATTAAAAACGCTTCTTCTTCTTTATCAACTGGTGGACGTCCACTGCTTGACATAAGTCTCTTCATAGGATTTCCATAACACAAGTTGGGGTGTTAGGGGAAAGCTCGTCCCAATTAGTGTTCTCAATTGACAACCTCACCGACACGCGGTAACCGACGAGACTCTGACGACCGATAAATGGCGGTATAACCATTCATATAGCTGACCTAAATTCTACCAGACCGAAAGTGTGCAGCACTGTCTGTGTAACATGATTACCAACCCGCATGCTAAGCGTGGTGGTTACTGGCGAAACTTTAATTCTTATCTTATCTTATCTAATTTCTTCTGGTCTTATCTTATCTTATCTAATTTCTGGACTATTTCACCCATTTCCCCATGTTGGGACCAGGGTTTCACTGTATCCCGACAGTGTCACCTGCTCTAACCCACCTGTTGCTTTCACAAACCTGATAATATACTTGAAGGAGATATTTGTTAGGTCATCAGCTTCAATTTCGTCCTTACCTAATATCTCCCATGGTCACTATATATAACTTTCATGGTCAGGCACAATTAAAAACTCGCCATTAATATTTCTCCGCGCATTCGCGATTATACAAAGATTAAGTTATGGATCTCCTGTCGTCCCTTTCATGTTATTTGTTGGTCGCTCACACTCGCAACCTGCCTATGATAACCCCCATCTATGTATAATAACTCTGTTGTGAATCTTTAATTCCTTCGATCTCTCAGGGGAGTAATAAAGCGAACACTTACCAGCATCCAGAACAGTTATGCGTTACGGGGCCCCGTCTGCTGATGTCCTTAGGTGCATCTACTATATGTGGTTTTCACTAAATTCGCGATTGTTAAAGTGTCTGTATAAAAGGAGCTCGGAATCGTGCGAATAAAACAACCGTTACCGTTTTGAGTAGTAGTTACGGCACGTATGACGTCTGTATTGCGTCGATCGCAACTGTCAAAGAGATGAGGGTTCTGTTGCCCGTTAAACCCCTGACCGATTTGGTAGAATTTATTGAAATTTGATATTTGATATTTGAAAGTATTAAACAAACTCTAAGAACTTTTAACCTATTATGGATTTGTCTGTCTGTAGCCACGTCTGTCCGTCTCGCGGACAAGCAGCTGCGGCTCGCTGCTGCATCGCGACAGTCTGGACCACTCGCACGCGCACCACGAAGACAGCCCGGTGCCGCACGTCATCAAACTAAGGTGAGCTTTCGCCGGTGATACGTTTTCAATATTGGAGGGCCCTTTGACAATCCTAAATTAAGTAAAAATCAGACAGGTTATCAAGGTAAATAATTTCATGTAACAGTTATCTATATTTATAATACGTGATAGTGTGCGAAATCATAGATCAGCTGACAGACAACTAAGTGGTCCCATTTTCAGTGAAAGTGTGTGTCATTTAAGGACAAGGGACATAACATAATTAATATGTACATAATTTGACTAGCCCGTTTTCGCAGTGGGTAGTGGTCCCTGCGCCTCTCCTAACTGATCCTCCTATCTAGATTATTTTTTATACAGGTGTAATGGTCGTAAAAAAAACCAAAAGATATCCATCAATATGTGGCTAAATGTACATATTTTAATATTATCGCTGTTAAAAAGCGGGGCGCAGGCAGTAATCTCTCTCCTCCCGGCTATGAATCCCACATGGTGGTAGGATCAGCTTTCCGTATACTTCTCTTCCACTTCGCTCGGTCATGGACATAGTCATCGTTAACTTTGCATATTCTCTTATCCTATAGCATTACTTCTTTCTATCTTGTTTTGGGTCTTCCTACCGATCTTTGATGAAATGAAAGATGAAATTAATATTCCAGAAAAGTACAAAATACGACGCACTCGAGTTCAGTTCCGCCCGGTGTGTCCACACCTGGGGCGGAACACAAGCGGTCCCTCCAGAAGCAGCTGAGCTCGGCGGGGGGCGACCGGCCTTGCTCACCCCCGAGGGTCACCCTACACTCCATCATCACCGAGTTCCTGTACAACCAGCACGCGCTATGCAAAAACCCCGTAGTCACATGTCCCCAGTTCAACCTGTTCGAGTAAGTCTCGATCGTGACCACAGCTACTTAAGCAACTTTGACTCCAGTAATTTGATTCAGTACTTGACCGATACTTGTACCTCTCGCGACGTGACCGTGTGATAAAAAAGTTTTTGACGCAAATTAATAACTGCTATTTCTGCTGTTTGTGCTATTTCTGTGTATTGGTGTGGCTAAATCTTGCTTAAAAAAAAGTTATTTTAGCCCAAGCATGTCTATGTCAAATATTAGTAAATGAGAAAAATTGCAATTTCGATGATACATTCTTATACTTTGATAAGTAAAGTATACATCCGCATCCATTAGACTTGTAAATTAAGCGTAAGAAATATGTTTATGCATAAAGCATATTACGCAATTGCAAAAACTGCAATCAATGTTAGCTTTGCCATTACAGCAGTTTAAAAACGCCGCTAAAAGAAGGCTGATACAGAAAGCCTACTATACTGTTGAGGATGACATATATGATAAGAATGCGTAGATATAGCTACTCTTCGACCATACACAAGATATTAATGAATAAACGCACACAAGTCCTAATGTGTAGTGTAAAGTGTGTTGTGTGTTTGGTATTCAGGCCACACAAATGCCCGGAGCCGTCGTCGGGGGGCCTGGCTTCGGTGGCAGTGCGCGGCGCCGAGGCCCCCAACTTGGTGGCGCGCGTGGTACGCCGCGAGACGGGCGGGCCGCCCTCTTGCCGCGCGCACGCTCGCCTCGCGCACTCGTATTTCGCGCACGTGCGCACTCTGCGCCTGCAGGATGACGACGCATACTTCACGCACACCATATTTCATGTGAGTTATTAGTTAAAGCGTTTAAACCAAACGAACATAGAGCTACAGTAAGAAAAATCGGCGGCCAATGCATGGTCATAGCTGAGGGAGGGGCCACTTTTATAGAGGCCCCCACCCAGGATGGGGGCAATATGTACAACGGTACCCTGTCCCCGCCACCGGCAGCGTGGTGGAGCACTCAGGTTGATTTAGTCGGTGCGAGTCCGCTCGTCCCCGTCGGCTGTCGGGACCCAAAATGGATTTTTACTGATTAAAAAAAAGCGCGGTTTTAACCAAACGTACATAGAGCTCAAGTTAGGACAAAAGCATTTTGCAAGGTCTCTTAACGCAAAGGGACAGTTTTAACCAAACATCCGTTGAGCTCGAGTTAGGACAAAAGCATTTTGCACGGTTTCATTCTCACACGGTCAAGAGCATTCCTTTCGATATTTAAGTGTGAACGATCGTTCTTAACGTGTACAGTAAAGTATCAACGAGCAAGAATGAGAATCAAGAACTAGAATTTTTACAAAAGATCAGCCGAACGAATGGTTTGAAAAGACCGTTTCAGATAGCGAGCGCGTCCAAATGCAAGAACGCTCCAATCATCTGTTCACGCGCTCTAGTACTGTTTACATCAAGCGAGCGATCTTTCTTGGAATATTCATTCTGTGGAAAATCAGAACTTAGTAGCGAATATAAATTTTTCACAAAAATATAATAAAAAAAAATAGAGGTGTGATAACTCAGCGGTGAGACTGTGTGACTCTCTAGAGACAATCATTGGTTTAACCAGCATGTTTGACCAATGTTTTTTTCCATTAAAACTTTAATGTCTAATTGATAATTGCAATTTATCACACGCTTTTCAGTGATGGAAAATATCGTGAGGAAACCTGCATATCGCTAGGCATTCTAGGGATATTTGTAACATACCAATCCGTATTGGAGCTGCGTAGGTCTTAGCTCAAATTTTTCTCCAAAAAAACGAAGAGAGGAGGCCTATGGCCAGCAGTGGGACAGTGACAGGCCATTAGTTTACTTTTTTATAGAAAAAGTATATATATAATATATACTTAATTTTCAGCCGACGCAACAACAGCTGTTAACGGCCACGTCGTCAGGCGATATCCGAATATTCAACTTGTTTACGGGCGTCGAGGAAAATTCTTATCAAGTGCATGAGTCATATATATATCATATGCAGGTAACCAAATTCAAATTCGAATAATGCCTTATAGTCGAACTGTTCAAATATAGGCAAATCAAATCAAACTAATCTTAATTAACAGCTCTTACTGAGAACCAGCAAGAAACTTTTATATTTTTGAAATTAAATTATGTTCATAATTACATTTATTTGAACAATATATTGAAAAATTAATTGGCATAATAAAATAATTTATCTACTTATTGGACAATTACACACAACAAACCAGTTAGAAATTTATAAATTTTATAATAATTATTAATTTCATATGCACATGTACTCACAATGGTTTCCTTCAATGATTATACACGGCGGTATGGATCATACGTCATTAATTTTAATTTCAGTTACCTACACATCTCAGCATCCTACATAAAAAAAATCAGATAATTCAGCGAAGTATATTAGACACAGAAATTATTTTACTTTATCTATAAAGTACAACGACCGTACAAGAACAACGACCGTACCCTATCATATAACCTTGACCTAAATAGTATGATGCGCGCGAAAGAGAGAGAGATTAAACAAGCGCGCCGTGCCTAGTCAGTCTACCATTACGAACAAAGCAAGATCTCAATTAATTTATAGTTATTTTCTTCAAAAATATATTTTTTAAACGATATTTAAAAAGATTGAATTATGCCAAAATTATCTATTACGTACAAATGATCAGTGGTTTCTTTTAATGTCGAATCGTTTTTACCACCTTGTATATGAATAAAACAAGCTTCTATATTATTAATTTATCACGCTTATTCTTAAAATTCTCAAGATTACTTTTGTAATAATTTCCTTTGTTTATGTGAAATACAATTTTTATTTCAGGCAAGCAGAGACGGGTGCTTATTACTAGCGTCGTCGACAACCTCATGGCGGACTCTCTCCGCGCTCTGGAATATGAAAGAGTTCGAACAACAGTGAGTTTAAAACTTTAATATTAAATGTTAATAATTGTAGTTAATGTTTAGAAACCGGCTGTACTCACGTCTTATTCTATTTCTAAGCCCGACTAGTTTAGAGTCCAACCGTGGCACGTATTCATGAGCTCTTTACACAAGCTTATCGTGGTGGGAACTGCCGCTGACTGCCGGAAACTGAGTTTTGTATATTCATGGTCATGAATTGTCATGAATGCCCGGGATGGGCTCGAAACTAGCCAGGCTAACCCGACAGAATAAGATGTGACTATAGCCGGTTTCTATACATGATCTATGATTACTACTCACGATAGTTTAAATTTAATATTTGTTAACAATTGGGCACGTGCTGACTTTTCTCCATAAAAGTGATGTATATATATGTATGAATATGTAGAAAGTAAAAATTAAAAAAACAATACAAATCATTCATATACTTCTATGTATAAAAAGACTTACATATATATTAAAGTATTATATATTTTTCTTGTATTTTTATATGTTTATTGCTAAAACTGTGATAGCCGGACGGATTTACGAAATCGTTATGTTCGAGCGTTACGAAAAATGTCATCGTTCGAGGCGAACGGGAGTTGAGTGGGATATCTTCCTCTCATATCACTTATATCTAAGTTAGCGAAGATAGCTGTTATAGCTTAGCGGGGCGACCGTGCAACTCTTTCGAGGGGATCGCGGGTTCGAACCCCGCGCAGTTTTTTCTGTTAAAACTTACATGTCTAATTGATAATTGCATTTATCACAAGTTTTTTGGTGAAGGAAAACATCGTGAGAAAACTTGCATAAAGGTATACAAGTTTTCTTGCGGAGAATTCTAGGGATATGTGTAACCTACCAATCCGTAGTGGAGCAGCGTGGTAGGTCTTAGCTCCAACCCTTCCAAATAAACGGAGAGAAGAGGCCTATGCCCAGCTGTGAGATAGTAGCAGGCCGTTATTTTACTTACAGTAGTGAAGGGTATAAGCTGTGATAGCCCAGCGGTGAGACCGTGCGACTCTTCGAGGGGAACACGAGTTCAAACCCGGGCAGGCACCGATGAGTTTTTCTATTAAAACTCATGTGTCTAATTGATAACTGCAATTTATCACACGCTTTTCGGTGAAGGAAACATCGTGACGAAACCTGCATATCTCTAGAGAATTCTGAAGATATGTGAAACCTACCAATCCGCATTGGAGCAGCGTGGTAGGTCTTAGCTCCAACCCTTCTCTCCGGAAACGGAGTAAGGAGGCCTATTCCCAGCAGTGGGATTGTTACATGCCGCTACTATACTACAGAAGTGAAGATAGAAAAAAAGACGTTTCGTATTATACTGTAGGGGCAAGAGAGTAAGGTACGAAGAGATGTTTTATTACTCTTTCCCTCAGTCAGTATTTTTTAAAATAAAGATTCCAACTCGACAACGAAGAGTACGTGGAGTTCTCAAAGATGTCTGACGACCGCATCATCGGCACCAAGGGCGAGACCGCGAGCATCTTCGACACGTGCACCGGACGCGAGCTGATGACCCTCACGCCGGTCATCTCCAACCAGTACGCGAAAAACAGAGCCACCTTTAATCCCACAGATGAGCTGGTGCTATCAGGTATATTCAAACCATACGTCCCGGTGTCACTTCCTGTCTCGAGCACTATAGCGACGGCATCCTTATCATCATATCATAAGTCGTTTGTGGGTTTGGATATAAGATTCTATAATAAAATTCGGCAATCTACTTTAACTTTACCATTACAGCAGTTTAAAAACACTATTAAAAAGAGGCTAATACAGAAAGCCTATACTATTGAGAATTACTTAGACAATATGAATGCGTGTATATAGCTACCCTACGACCCTGTACAAGACAGCGATGATCTTCGGGCACAGACGTATCTTTGAAGAAAAGATCTCGCTTTCCCAAGCTTTCCAAACGGTGTTCATCCAACTCTTACTTAATTTAACTCTCTTTACTTTTAGTTTACTTTACTCTTACATCCTGGTGTCACTTTATCTTTACATCACTATGGATAGCACCACTTCAACGCAACCTCAAGGAACTTACTCAGTCTTTAATCAATACGTAAAAGGACTTCTCAACTTACGGATAAGTTATATTATCCATACTAATATTATAAATGTGAAAGACTGTGCGTATGTTTTGCTTCAGTGACTAATTTTATCTGCACCAAAATAGATGAAATTTGGCACAATAAAGCATATATACCCTGCTAAAATGTAGGATTCACAAATTCCCGTTTTGCCTTCGTGTACCGGAAAAAAGAAATTGAGTTTGCTGTCATATAATTGAGGGTAGCTTATCGCTTATGTTGATTTCGTATCAACATAAGCAAAAGCTTATTTATTATACACCGGAAAAACAATTAAAGAAATCTCTTTATTCTTCCGGTAGCACGTAAAAAACATATTGAGGGTTATTGAGGGTACTTAAACGATTATTTTTTATATAAGACTGCTCATGTAATATTTTAATAATCTCAGACGGTGTGCTCTGGGACGTGAACACCGGGAAGGAAATCCACAAGTTTGATAAGCTCAACCAAACACATAGCGGAGTGTTCCATCCTAACGGCTTAGAGGTATATCTTATTCTTTAATCCTCACGAACTTCCAGGATCTTGAAGAGTATTAGAAACATATCCTTTCAGGGCTCAATGTAAGATAGCGGGTAATGGGTCCAAACTTTCCAAATTTTGCTTTGCAATTTCGCCTCTTTACAAGAACAACGTGATATCTGTGAAACCACAACTTTACAGGAGAGAAATTTCAAACATTTAAACGTTAAAAATTTTATCGTGAAAAAATTTTTTTGCGGTAATGAATGTGCTGAAAGAAATAATAAAAAAAAGTTTTTATGAGATGTTACGTTGTTTTAGTAAAGAGGTGATTTGTTGTCGAGTCTTATCACCTGATTATGCTTCGCTTATGGGGAAACGATTGTTGGGATTGTGGTGAATGTGTGAATTTCTCACATAGACCAGACAAAAATCTTGTTGCTTTGTTGCTGTCACTGAAAGTAGAAAAGATTATTTTTGCTTTAGTTTTTTCCCTATAGGTGTTGAAGGATGAAAAGGATAAATTATTTGGTTTTATTTGTTCTATAGGTAATTTCCAACACTGAGGTATGGGATCTGCGAACATTCCACCTTCTAAGGACGGTGCCTTCTCTAGACAAGTCCGAGGTGAGTATCTAAATCCATACATATTATAAAACTAAGTTTCTCAAGATTTTCTCAAAATTATGCTATAATCCGCGATAAAGTAAATAGGAAATATATATTGTAAATGTTGAAAGGACTACCATTTTTTTCATATCCGGTAAATGCAGTGTTCACAACAACACCGCCACCACAATACACAAGCACTACACACGTTCACTATCACAAACTCAACAATCGTTCTCCTCGCAACCGAAGCATCATCAGGAGATAGAATCCCATCGCGATTTTGTCGTTGAGTCTATTTTATTTAGCGTTATATATATTTTCTATTTACTTTATGGCGGATTATAGCAAAATAATGTTATCATCACTTTTGTGGATGGATCTCAAAGTAACGCCTAATTCTATAAATTACCGTAGGCACACCTAGTGTTTTATATTTTCGTCTTAAGTGTAAATAAAATACCGCATTGGCCAATTTGGATACGCATATTTTAACTTAAATATATGATTTGTGTCACTTGTTATATACAGAAATATTTTTAGTCAACGGAAATTGTATTGAATTGGCAAAACTGCATTAAACTTTCCGTCCCTATCTTGACACACCGAAATTTCATTTTACCATATAGCTATCATGCTATCCCGCTCTAAGTTGGGTCGGCACAACATATTACAAACATGTAACATGAGTTGGCTACGTATTTTACAACCAGCGACCTGCCTGACGTCAACCTACCGTAGTCGTATTTTACGACACCTCGGTAAGAAAGTGGTAGGTCTATTATACTTACCGAATACCACACGGTAGGTCAACTTACCTTAGTCGCCTTTTACGACACTTCGGAAATGGGGGTAGTCTATTATACTCAGCCGGAAACCACACGGCATATAAAATTTATTTTTATATGCCGTGTGGTTTTATTTAAAATTAAAATTTAACCATATTCTTTGAAAAGAATTAATAGTGTTAAAATGTTCCCATCTTATATCTCCTTAAGACGTTATGATAAAGAATCACGGAGAGTTTCATTGTAGGTAATATTCAACCCCACATGCACAGCGTTGTACGCGGTGTGCTCGGACCAGGACTCCGAGGAGAGGAGCCAGTTCGACACCAGCTTCAAAACGTTGGATCCCTACGACTATTCAAGCATAGGTTAGTATTGACGCAACAATATGTATAGTAACCGGCATTAAATACTGCACATCAATGTTTAGAACCAAACAGACGGCCAGTTTGGTTTCGTAGAGCGCTGTCTTTGTCACTCAGTTAGTATGTGACGTCACGCACGGATTCGTCAGTCTGTGCGACAGAAACAATGCTCTATGAAGCAGAATCTGGCCGATTTTCTCTCCCTAAGCCTCGATGTGCATTATTTATTACCGGGTACTATACATATTTTTATATAACAACTTACTGTCCATTATCGTAGGAGATTTTCGAAGGGCTAATTGAGAGACTCATTAAATATTTGACTTTAGCAATGTAAGTCGAAAGCATTTCCAAAATCTTTTACTGTTCCACTGCGTGCATGCGTGCGTGTGCATGTGTGTGTGTTTTGATTCACACACTACCAGTTTTCGCATGAAACAGAGCACCACTGGATAGTCTCCCACCCAATTATCAAGTTCACTTATAATAAAACTATAATTTGATTTTTAAAAGTGTACGTTATTTTTAATAGTGATACAGAATCTTGTCCCTTATTTAATACCTACATTTTTGTTTATATTTATCAATTCCATCAGTCATTTGATTTAGTGTCCTGTAAGATGGTGTGTTGTTTCCTTTTTTCTCTGTGTTTTTCTTTATCCCTTTGTTCCACAAGGTTCGTCTTCTCCTCTGACTTCTTTTGTGAAAACTATCTCAAGTATTAGACCTGAATATCCCAAGATAGTTTCATCATTATTAAGTCCCTCAGACAGGTGTTTCACAAGGTGGCTTGCTGTCCCCTCTACTATTATTCATGTACATTAATAATGACAGATACAGATGACATCATCTGTACGTCAATGAGCTCACAGCATATCCTATGCAAATATTTAACATAGAATAGAATAGAAAAAAACTTTATCTGTTCTCACACCATGATACTAATGCAAATAATAATCTAAAATCTAACAACCTTACGTAGTTAGTTTAAATTTTTGTATATTCTAATATAGTATTTGTACAGTGGTGTGACACCAAAATGGATGACCACACAGCTGTTAGCACGCATAATAACAGTCTCAACTGCAGTAAATTAAAAAAAAATCCTCCTCCTTGAGTCGTGTGCTCACTAGTGAGCATCGTGATGGTTCCGATCCCTTCTGCTGTGGATTAAGTGCCGCCAAGATCGGGGACATTCTCTTTGGAGAATAGTCGCAGTGCTTTCCCCTTTCCTTCTTCGCTGAGTCTTTCGGAGGGTATTTAATTCCTCCAGGCCCACATAGCCTTTCCTGACCAGGTCAGGGTTCGGGTTACCATATTCGCCGCCCGGTGCTCGGCGTTGTCAACTAGTTTAGCACCACCCAAAGGACACTTTTAGGTAACGATTCAATTCAAAGTCAGTACCTAAACCAAACCGCTCTCTTCTAGTATCACGAAGTGTGTTTGAAAAGGACAACGTTATATGAACTATAGATAACTCTGTCTCTTTCACTCAAATGTTTTTAGGACGCATTCCGAACGTTCATTTGGCAACGACTTAAAGTGTGCGTCTTTAAGACGTCATGGCATGAAAAAGCAAAACAATTTAATTTAATTTAATTTACGTCTTCAATTGAGTCGCAACAAGAGTTCATAGTGGGCCTGCTGGAAGGTAATTCCTGCGGACACGAGCGACTCCATCCTCCATCCAATAAATAAAATAAATAATAAAAAAAATGCTTGGCTGTTTCTATTTCTTAATCACTACTAAAGGACTATAGCTGTGATAGCCTAGCGGTGAGACCGTGCGACTCTCTAGAGACGACATAGGTTCAAACCCCGGGCAGGCACCAATGAGTTTTTCTATTAAAAACTTATGTGTCTAATTGATAATTGCAATTTATCACACGCTTTTCGGTGAAGGAAAACATCGTAAGGAAACCTGCATATCTCTAGAGAATTCTAGGGATATGTGTAACCTACCAATCCGCATTGGAGCAGCGTGGTAGGTCTTAGCTCCAATCCTTCTCTCCAATAACTGAGAGAGGAGGCCTTAGCCCAGCTGTGGGCATAGTAACAGGCTGTTACTTTACTTTTTTTTTTTTTTACTAAAGGACAATTATTAAAAGTAAATAACATCATAACCGTTATTCCCACAGCGACGATAGACGTTAAACGCAACATATACTCGTTGGGTGTGTCGCGGTACGGCACGCAGATATCGCTCGTGGAGAACATGGGCGACTTTGAACAGGTGCAAGAGTCGTGCGTGAAGCTATACGACGTTGGCAGGAAGCGAGACCACGACGACGACGCGGTAAGTGGTCACGCCCTTTATATTGAACAATAGCACGTGATATTATAAGGAATGTTATAAAATAAGTTTCTATGTTACAGGAATTTTAGAAGAGATAAATATATTAAAAAATAAATTAACGAACAATAATTTATCTCTAACACCGCCATGTGGTATCCGGTTATATAGCACAGACCACCCTTATTTCTTACCTAAGAATTTTAGAAGAGATAAATATATTAAAAAATAAATTAACGAACAATAATTTATCTATAACACCGTCGTTTGGTATCCGGCCAAATAGAACAGACCACCCTCATTCCTTACCGAGGTGTCACAAAAGGCGACCAAGGTAAGTCGACCCGCCGTGTGGTATCCGGCTGGGTAGAATAGACCACCCTCATTTCTTACCGAGATGTCGTGTAAGGCGACTAAGGTAAGTCGACCTGCCGTGTAGTATCCGGCTGGGTAGAATAGACCACCCTTATTTCTTACCGAGGTGTCGCAAAAGGCGACTAAGGTAAGTCGACCCGCCGTGCGGTATCCGGTTGAGTAGAACAGATCACCCTCATTTCTTACTGAGGTGTCGCAAAAGGCGACTAAGGTAAGTCAACCCGCCGTGCAGTATCCGGCTGGGTAGAATAGACCACCCTTATTTCTTACCGAGATATCGTAAAAGGCGACTAAGGTAAGTTGACGTCAGGTGGGTGCCCGGTCGTAAAATACTTAGCCGAATCATGTTGCAACATGTTTTGAACATGTCTATGGTAAATTGACTCGCCGCGTGGCATCAGGCTGAGTAGAATAGACCACTCTCATTTTTCACCGAGGTGTCGTAAAAGGCGACTAAGGTAAGTTGACGTCAGATAGGCGGCCGGTTGTAAAGTAGGTCCTAGTCAAATAATGTTACAACATGTTGTGCCGACCCCACTTAGATTAGGATAAGGGCAGTAGAATGATAATGACAAATAATTTATCTCTAAAAGAGATATCTGCTAGCAATACTAATATGCTCATATTGATAATAAAAGAGTTTAAGAGAAATGAAAAACTGAGGAACTTAAAAAAGGCTATATAAATATTACAATTTCAAAACAAAAAAAATATTTATTTGTTTCCAGGATGAGGAAGAAGAAGAGGAGTTAGCGGGTGGCTCCGAGAATGACGATGGTTCAGATTCAGGCTCCGACAACGATGACTGTGAGTTATTGATACGTTAAATTCCCCTGTTAGGAATGCACCTGTATGTTAAAGGGGTTAGCCCTTTAAGAGATGCCGCGAAAGATTCGCGGGGACTCGCTGGAACTAATAAAGCTGTAAAAAACAAAAGTAATAATATATTTATTTTGCTATAATCCGCGATAGAGTAAATAGAAATGAATATAATGCTAAATTTAGAGTGGACTATCCGTTTTCATAATGTAGTGGAGTCTATCTCCTGATGATGCTTCGGTTGCGGGGCGACACGATTGTTGAGTTTGTGACGGTGAACGTGTGTAGTGCTTGTGTATTGTGGTGGCGATGGTGGGGGTTTGTGCATATGTTTTTACGAATCTTGAATGTATCGGGTATCTATATTTAGCATTGTATATATTTTCTTTTTCTTTATCGGGGATTATAGCAAAATAACTAGTATTACTTTTGTGTTATAGATCCCAGTAAAGAAACTTTTACTTTTTTTTACCTCTGGGTAGGGACTCCTCGAAAGAGAAGTCCCCCTCCGCTAACCGGTGCATCGGGAGCACCAGATGCACCGACCGCCTCGGGGATCTGTAAGCCAGGCGTCCGATATACCCCGTTCGGAAGGCCCGAAGGTCCCCTGTCAGGGTGGCAGACCATGGGCTTAGGCAACTCGCTTCCACCTGGACTGGATCCAGAACAAAAGTTCCCGGAACCGCTCCGCCACTTCCTTCCGCAAAGCAGGAGGCCATTGCAGAGGTTTTCTTCCTCGCAACCCGAAAGTCCCCGTTCCCATTGCTGGGCTTCCGGGCTTGCCGACGGTGGCCGAAAACCATGTCCAGTTAGACTTAAATTAAGCCCAACTGAACCCAAGCCTAAGAAATACTCAAATATGTATTATATTTGAGTATTCCAAAGGCCTGCCCAGGGTGCGCCACGAGGAGGACGACCGACTTTGGCACCCCATGAATATTTTACTATGGCTAAAATAGAAGGTTAGAAAGTTAGGTTAGAAGGCACGATCCGTTGTTTATGGTAATGACGAGGTTCTCACTGTGTGCAGTAGCGTCCAGCCTGCTGCAGCGATACAACGCGGTTATGGAGATGGCGGAGGGTTCCGGTTCCGGCTCGGCGTCCGGCTCTGGTTCCGCTTCCGGTTCCGGGGAGTCCTCCCGCGACGAGATCGAGCGGGAGGAGCGTCCAAGGCAGCGGCGGCCACGCAGGATGCGCACCAGACGGAGGGTGAGATTTTTAGAATTCTATCTCTTGATACATCAGACGTTTTAATTTAATTTTAGGTAAACCGAGGATTTTTAGAGTTAATTCACCATATTCAATAATATTAACTTCATTCAATAACGTAGTCGTACTTTACTATCCCTCGGTAAGAGAGAGGGTGTTCTGTTCTACTCAACCGGATACTACATGGTGGGTCAACTTAGCTTAGTCGCCTTTTACGACACCTCGGTAAGAAATGAGGGTGGTGTATTCTACTCAGACATACGCCAGACCTATCTCGATACGATATTTTGAAAAATAACGTCTCATTTATAGTATTTAGTATTGATTCTTTGTACGCAGGCGGCTGAGCGACGCAGCAGCGATAGCGACGCGGACATCGACTTTGGCAATATAATAGAGTTCGAGCTTGACTAACAGATATAAATAAATGTGTTGAATAAATAATGGGTGTATTATTATTGATCATATATTAATATCTAGTACCTGAATAAGGTTTGCTCGGTTTTGTGTTGTTAAGATACTTAGATACGAATAAGAAAAAGCTTTTCGCACGAAACACGTAACTTTGAAAAGGAAAAAAAAACGGACTGGAGACATCTGGACTCAAATCCTTTTGGTTTTTGGACCGTCTGATTTCCCTTCTGAGATGTTATAGCTGGATGGCGAAAATTACCCTCGTATTCTAATGATATTATAAGTTTTGATTGCCCGATAACACGGATGTAAAGGTGTTTTCTTAAACCTAGATCGACTAATTGCACCCGAAACCAACTCTATACTAGATTTCATGACTCATTAGAGTCGTTTCCAAAGTTTAGATTTTTGTATGTGTAAGAATGGCTCATTTAAGGGGTTAGATAATGTGTATTTTATAACGCCTACAGTATATATTCAAATATAAAACCCTACAACAAACAAAGTAAGTACACTGGGCAAGTATAACTTTTGAAGTTAATATTTAACACTGAATTTTATTAATAAGGAACCGAATTTATTTGTAATTTACTCGTATGAGATTGAAACAGTCTATGATCATATTTTAAGATACACAACTAAATCACACAACCTCGGGTAATAAAATAATAAATTTTGGTTTAAATGCATTTTATTTGTCCGTATCATAAATAATAATATGTTTAGAATATCACAATTTGTTTGTTCAATACTCGCCGAAAACATTTTATAATTTCTATAACGTTATATTACAATATAAAAACTACATACTACCTTTTCTGTACCGAAACGACATACGTACTTGATTATAAGTTGAATTTTATCTTAATTGCATTAATTTATTTTGAATTTACAGACTTAATAATAATTAATTAATAACTAATTCAGACTTAAAATAACTCAGTTGCAACAAAGAAATGTAAAAAAAACCTAATTGCGTATAATATACAGAAATTTCAATTTTTTGTTATAAAATTAAAAATAGTATTTGTTTATTACTTATAATACAGCAATTTGCTATTTCACACGATTAATATTAAAGTGATCTGATTGAAAAAAAGCATTTTGTGGCAAATTGCAATAAAGCGTAGCGTAGTGCCCACAAAACTTGTGAGTGTTAGAGACCAATGATTTGGAACAAAATATAGTACCCGGCACTAAATAATGCACATCGATGTGTAGAACGAAACAGCCAGCCAGTTCGGTTACATAGAGCGCTGTCACTGTCACATAGTTAATATGTGACGTTTCGCACGGCTTCGTCAGCCTGTGCGACAGAGACAATGCTCTATGAAGCAGAATCTAGCTGATTTTCTCTCTCTAAGCCTCGATGTGCATTATTTATTGCCGGGTACTATACTAGCTTTTTTGATAGTACGCAGCGTGATGTCATAGATGACATTGAAATAAGGATAACAATGTATCGTAACTCAATTGAGCCTAATTTTGAATTAGGTCACTTTATTAAACGTTCGATTTATAGTCTAGTTCAATTATAACTAATAATATAATGATGCCATATTTATAATTTTATGTTACATTCAAGTATCACTTAAATACATTTGGTTTTTTCGAAACATCTAAATCAACTAAAGCAAATACTGCAATATTCCGTTTTGAATGCTGTTTCGCTAAAAGCTATATGAACACTCGATGGCTTAAGACTAGTTATAGCAATATATATGAGATAAAGCTAGTAGATACTAAAAAAAATTGATATAATCCTATAATATTGCTGTTTTTTTTCAACAAGAGACTAAGGAGTCTATAGTGCTAAGTTGTGTTATTTATTTATTTGTGAAATAATTAAATCAATGAGAAAAAAACATACGTACTCCCAAGTTACGTGTCTGTGACCCTTTTCGGAAAATGGTGTAATTGTATCGAAATTTTATATAAGTAACATAGTATATGTAAAAAAAATTTCTGAAGTATTTATTTCATGAAACTATTATTAGAATATCGCTGGTATTCTATAGTAGAAATGTGTTGCAATTTTGACGCAAATAATTAAATTTAAGTAAGTAATACTTTATATAGGACAGCTTTGCACTTTATTAGAATTCCATTTTTGACATTTATATTTATTAGATAATCTGCAAATTGATCTCATTGGTTAATTTTTTAATTTAAAAACAGAAAGGTTAAAATAAACAATAAAAAATAATAATAAACGTAACTATATTGGAATATAATCAGCAACGATATTTAAATCAGGCATAGTGATTTTTAAGCATTTATGATGAAAACGAATACTTCAAACCTTGCACCGGTAGATGTCACTAACTACCTCAAATTAGCTATTGCTAATCGTTACGTCATAATTTTTTTCAATAAGATGTATTGTATTTAAACCCGTAGTAGTTCTTAATCAATTTTTGATCTATTAAGTAAAAATAAATTAATTTATAATATACATACGTTTATTAGCATTCGTTTGGCTATTAGATGTTAGGGGGACTTTATCCACAATATGTAACTACTTCATAGAAGTAGGCGTTACGTTGCCGAATTCCATAATACAAAATTAATAATTTTATAACGATTTACTTCTTGTAAATCTAATCTTCTTCTGTATTTTAAACGTCTATTTTATGTCCGTTAAATAGTTTAGTGAAATAATACCATAGATTTTACGCGCATTAACCATAGACAAGTTTAAAACTATTAAGAATATTACACTGCACTTAACACTATAAATACACGTAGAATAACACTATTATTGTCACTAACTTGATATATTGGCGTACAGTGCCTTCTTACTATATAAATGTAAATTCGTTATTATTTAAAAACCATAAAAACACGTAAATTTGATAGAAAAAAATTGAAAAATGTTTTGATTATAATGGATTATCGACTTAAAGTTGTATTTTATTACAAAAGTGTTTATTTTTTTCTTTTTATCTTCACGAAACTTCAGCTGCGGATAAAATTATAACTGATGATCTCAGAGAATTTGTGACCAGTATGGTCTGTTAAGAGGTTTTAGTTACTACGGGGTGGAGATACCACAGGCGCCGACACAGTGTGCAAAGTAGCCAATTGCATCCCCCCCCCCCTGTCCGAAAGGAAAATACATAAAAAATTACATATGTTCTACCCAACTAGTGAGATGGCGCCATTTCGAGGTCGTCAAAACTATGGCCGGTGATTTATCCTGGCCTCCACGGATAAAAAATTAGCAGACTTCTTTATGACAAATTTTGCCACAATATCCTGCTATCATCAATGTGGATCTCACCATAAAGGTTGTATCATTTCGCAATTGATAATTAAAGAATAATTATAGAGAAAAATAATTCACAAAAATGTTAAAATTTTATATACAAATATAATAAATACTATAATAATACAACTTACAATTTATTTATAAATAGAATGTATTTACACAATTTACATTTCTTTATTCCATTCATAGTGATGTCCGCAAACATTATAGATAACGTCAGTGAATATCCTGTATATTTCGTGTTTTAACATTATTTTCTTATAAAGCTAACTTTTATTACGTGTTATATTTTTTATATTCTTTATTAATCGCAAAACAATATATAGACTGCTTATTTTTCATATTTTTACAGATAATTATATTAAGACATCGTCTATTGCCATCTTTTACAGTAGTGCCAATAAACAAAAAATACAAATCATTATTGATTGACATTGAATATGATTATTCAACATATAAATAATTTATGTCTATAACAATTTTAATGAGCTATATAGTGTCTAACTTTTTTTAATTTGGCCATGTGATAAAAATTGAAACTTTATTTATCCTCAAAACCTTTTATCTACTGCTGAAATCTATTCATTACATGAAATATATATATCTAAAACTTTCTCAATTACGGTAAAATCTATTTTTACCGTTGGCCAAGTCCTTTCTTTGTTCTTATTTTGACCAGCAGGCCTATCATGAACTCTTATTGCGACTCAATTGAAGACGTAAACTAAATTGTTTTGGTTTTTCATACCATGACGTCTTAAAGTCACACACTTTAAGTCGTTTCTGAATGAGCGTTCGGAATGCGTCTTAAAAACTTTTGAGTAAAAGAGACAGAGTTATCAATAGTTCATATAACCTTTTCCTTTTCAAACATAATCAACACATCATGGTACGAAAAGAACGGTCGAGTTTAGGTACTGACTTTGAATTGAATCGTTTTCTAAAAGTTCATGGTAGGCCTACAGATGTGTTCCTGATATAAGTATTAGCAGTTGTCAAATATACATTGGTATATTTTCAGATATAGATGTCTTATTTTGTAACCAAGTAAAAAGAATCCTTGGTTAATAATTGAAGCAGTTGGTAACTCGATTTTAACTAATATGTTTCGTCAATGCACAAATTCGTTCACTCCACCGCCATGATGGTGGAACTGCTGTGTGTTGTCAACTATAACGCTGGTGTAGCCGCCCTCCTGGACTTGAGGGCTGGGCGTCATTTTGCCAAAACTACCCCCGAAATTACCATCCACAGGCCTACCGTTTTGACCCTGATTATGACTGTAGAACGAAATCAAATTCGTGTAGTTGTACTGCTGGTTGATTTCGGAACTTTCTATCGAGCTACACGATGACGAACTGGCCGAGAAGGGTCTTTGGTTTTGGGGATACGCGTAATTGTTTGGAACCACCTCGGGTTCCGTGTAGTTCTCGTTGTAGAACAACTCCTGGTAGCCGTTTTGGTGGTAGTCCTCGTGGCCGTCGTAAGCCGGGATGACCGGTAAAGTGTATTCAGGGTAGTTGTAACCCCCGCTGGAGTCGCTGAAGTCGTTTTCGTTTATAACATGATTTAATTTGTCCGTGTGTCTCACGTGGGGCATTTGGGAGGAGTCTGTGGTGGGCACGTGCGACGCGGCCGGTATGTCCGCGTGGTTCAATTTCGGCGGACCCTGGTCTATATTGAGTATTAAATGTTTTTCTTCGATGTCACTGTGGATACGATAAAATAAAAAATATAGAATTAGGCGTTACTTTACGGAGATCCATAATACAAAAGTAATAATAAAATTATTTTGCTATAATCCGCGATACCGTAAATAGAAAATATATATATAGTGTTAAATGTATAGTGGACAAAATCGCAAAGCAAATCTTTGTGATTTTGTCGTGGAGTCTATCTCCTGATGATGCTTCGGTTGCGGGGCGAAACGTTTGTTGAGTTTGTAATAGTGAACGTGTGTAGTGCTGGTGTATAGTGGTGGAAGTGGTGAAGGTTTGTACATGTGTTTTTACGAATCCTGCACGTGTCGTGTATGAAAATAGGGATAGTCCACTATACATTTAACACTATATTTTCTATTTACTGTATCGCGGATTATAGCAAAATAATTTTATTATTACTTTTGTAAATGAAAATCTTTTATCAAAAGAGTTACAAACGCCGAAGTAAGGTTGAAACCTTTTTGAAGCATGGGTATACTTGTACTAGAACACTCCGCTCTACCATCATATTGTTCTCATATTATCAGATATTCACTCAGGCTCGAAGAACCGATAAAGTGTTTAATGAAAATGTTGGCCCTAGGCGGAAATCCAACGGCCAAATGCCAACGGGCCTTTCGGGGTGTATAATATATGTTGTGTCGTGATCTTTTTTGACGATGTTATAATATTGTCAGGGTCATAAAGGTTTCTCTTTTGTCGATATATTACCTTAATACGTAATTAACGGAGACTATACAGTGCGGCCGTGAAGAGCGGGAGTTGTGGACGATGGTCGCATAGCTCTGCATCCACACCCAGCCTCCAGACTTGGTCAGGAAGCGGTAGTATCTCGACGTCACTTGACCCTTTGTTAGCACTGCCAACCCGGAAACAGATTAACTACTGTCTCGACAGGAAGGTTGGGTTAGTACCCGGCAATAAATAATGCACATCGAGAACTTAGAATAAAACAGCCGGCTAATTCGGTTTCGTAGAGCGCTGTCATTGTCACGCACGGGTTCGTCATTTTGTGCGACAGAGACAATGCGCTATCAAGCAGAATCTAGCCGATTTCTCTCTCTGAACCTCGATGTGCATTATTTATTGCCGCGTACTATACATTATATAAAGTAAAGTAAAGTAACGGCCTGTTTCTATCCTCAATGCTGGGCTAAGGCCTCCTCTCTCCATTTTTGAAGCGTCTAAGACCTACCACGCTGCTACAATACGGATTGGTAGGTTACACATATCCCTAGAATTCTCTAGAGATATGTAGGTTTCCACACGATGTTTACCTTCACCGAAAAGGGTGTGATAAATTGCAATTATCAATCAGACACATGTCTTAATAGAAAAACTCGTTGATGCTTGCCCGGGGTTTCAACCCATGATCAGCTCTACTGAGTCACACGGTCTCACCGCTAGGCTATCACAGTTTAGATTATGTAAACAATCTAAATAACTGTTAATTCTCTAAAAACTATTTTAAATCCCATATTAATGTCATTTCTTCGCATAAGACGTGACTTGAGACCATCGTGGTATTCTCCTGATTGATCTTAAGATATCGGTGAGACGTATGTATTTTGACATTTCGTAGCTAAATAATTATTTATGGACATTAAAGTATATACTTCAGTTAGAACACTAATGTCAAACTATAAGTAACGCTACAATAGGATGTCCAGGTTATATTTCAGAAGAGCTACGATAGAACGTCGCAATTATAATATTACGATTAAATATAATATTTAAGTTATAAATATTCATCGGTTATATTTAATAAGAATTTAAGTTTAGCTACAGTAGGATGTCCAGGTTATATATATTTAATAAGAATTTAAGTTAGGTACAATAGGATGTCCAGCAGGCCTACCATGAACTCTTATTGCGACTCAATTGAAGACGTAAACGAAATTGTTTTGCTTTTTCATACCATGACGTTTTAAAGACGCACAATTTAAGTCGTTGCCGAATGAAAGTTCGGAATTGGTCCTAAGAACATGTGAGTAAAAGAGACAGAGTTATCTATAGTTCATATTACGTTGTCCTTTTCAAACATAACTTCATGGTACGCAAAGAAAGCGGTTCGTCGTTTACGTCTTCAATTGAGTCGCAATAAGAGTTCCTGGTAGGCCTGCAGATTATAATTCAGAAGAGCTACAATAGGATGTCGCAATTGTAATATTAACGATTGAATTAAAATTAAAAATAATTTATGTTCAGCTACAATAAATACTCGCAGCATGTTACAGTTGATATGTTTAAGATGTTAAGTTCAGCTTCGATACTTACGTGTGCAGTGCGAATATCTCATATGTAATACGTCAGTTCCATGTATGTAGTGGTACAGCGTCTTCTCTATCAGATCCTGTGGCTCGTAGCCCGTCAGCGACGCCACTCTGAAACGTTATTTATAAAAATATATTATAGATCGCTAGTAAACTTTATTCGATATATCATTTATTTCGACGAGGTACGTTACTGTAGATATTTGCAGACCAAGTAAATCCACATATTTCGAGATGACCATTGAAGAGAAACGCCAGCTATGTGGCCAAACTCCACTCAGGTTGGGGTGACGGTTCTACTGACCCCCCCACCTGGCTCAGAATAGTCTAAGCCAAGTGTGTATACATCTAAATACTACAAGTGTGCATATAGATACACAATTGTGTAAATTGTGTAAAAATTACAAATAATTTTGTAATATAATAATATACATAATTATAAAATAATATATATAATAGACAAAGTAGGAACCGACATAAGCTTGCAGTTCCTGCTTTTCGCCTTGCACTGTTAAAAAAAGGTAAGCCTTTTTTATAGAAAGCCTACTATGCTATTGAGGATTACTTAAAATTTAAATGATAAGAATGCGTGGATATAGCTACTCTTCGACCCTGTACAATACATTAATAACTATATGTGACTAGTAATAAGAATTATTTTTTGAAAAGAGCAACCGCCGAGTTTCTTGCTGGTTCTTCTCAGTAGGAACAGCTTTCCCAACCAGCAGTAGATGTTGACGATTCAAAAGCACTTGTTTACAAGTATACTTGAATAAAGAATATTTTGAATTTGAATTTAAATTTGTGGCTTATCTATTATTTAACCTTATAGGAAGTAAGGCTGTTTAGGTTGCATATTATATTATCCAAAACGAAAAAACGAGGCTAATGTTTTAATTAAATATTGAAAATTAAAATGGAATTAGGCGTTATTTTGTGAATCAAATATAAAAGATTGAATTATTTTTCTATCCATGTTGTAATGTTAATTGTAGAGTGTACTTTCCGTTTCCATACCTTACCTTACCATATCAGCTCCAAGCCTTCCAATCCGATCCAAGAAAGAGGAGACCTATGCCCAGCAGTGGGATAGTAACAACCAGTTACTTTTTTTCAAAAAGTATTTTAAGCTTAATAAGCATATAGTAGAAATATTTTTTCGTAAACGAAACTGCAATCTCGCACGAGGGGTGCACACAAAAGATGGTGTTTAATTGCCGGAAGTGATCAGATTTTTTATGTCAACAGTTTTTTCGGTTGAAAAAACAATGGCGCGAAGTGGCGAGGGTGGCGTGTCATATGATATACGGCAATTAAGATTGAGGGGTTTTAAATGACAAGTACAATATGATGGTGAAAACGGAAATTTTATTTTCTTTAACTTTCAAAAAACTTCTTGCTTTACCGTGACCTACCGGTGACCTAGGTTTATGTCTACAATATTACTCGTGGTAAACAAAAAGCGATCTCTACGTCATCCTCCTCCCCTTACCCCACTCTTAAGTGAGTTCGGCACAACATGTTACAAACATGCTGTAAAAGTGGGGTCGGCACAACATGTTATAAACATGCTGTCTAAATGGGGTCGGCACAACATGTTACAATCATTCTGTCTAAGTGGGGTCGGCACAACATGGTACAAACATGCTGTCTAAGTGGAGTCGGCACAACATGTTACATGCTGTCACATGATATGGCTACGTATTTTATAACTGGCCGCCTGCCTAACGTCAACTTACCTTAGTCGCCTTTTACGGCATCTCGGTAAGAAATGAGGGTGGTCTATTCTACTCAGCCTCAACAAATATCGCACAAAGTTAGTTGGCCTAGGTGGCAGTGGCAATGTCTTCAGCTCCGGGGGTCGCGGGTTTTATTCCCGATGAGGGCTAATATTTTCTTAAAATGTTCATTCTTCGAGTATGGGCATGAATCTATTTTAGTAAAAAGTAAAGTAACGGCCTGTTATTTTATGGTATAGGTATAGGCCTGCTCTCTCCGTTTTTGGAGAGAATGATTGCAGCTAAGGCCTATACGACGCTGCTCCAATTGATAGGTAACACATATTATGTGTTACCTACCAATCCTCAATTTTTTTTAAAGAAATAACAGGTTGCCTCACAATGTTTTTTCTTCACACAAAAGCGTGTGATAAATTTTAATTATCATAAGCATATACAATAAGTTTTAATAGAAAAATTCATTGGTGACTACCCAGGGTTTGAACTCGTGATACCCTCGAGAGAGTCGAACGCTTTCACCGCTGAGCTATCACAGCTTATTTAATATCTATCTATCAACAACATTTAAGTGTTTATTAGGAATTCTCTATGTATATATTAACTTTTTGTCTGTCAGTCATAACACAAGTAATAAGTTACGTTAAGTTACTTTAGGGACGGACGACCGTGTGTGTTCCATATATTTACTTATTTATACTCTCAACTTAGGATTTTCTCCGCATCGGAAGATATACATTGATTTTACACACAGGTTCTATGATTATCATTTTATTTGATTTATAGAAGCAGGCGTTACTCCATTCCATATTACTGAAACTATAACAGAACTATCTTGCTATAATCCGCGTGTGTTAAGCGAATGTATGTAATGTTAAGCGTATGAAGCAGGCGAAATCACGTCACCATACATCACATCACATCACCTTACAGAATGACGGGTCAGGCGAACGCAGCAGTATCGTCGAGAGTGCGAAATGCGAAGAATAGATCACAAAAGCTCTACTAGGATCAATGAAAATACTAAGTTGTATATCTACAAAGGCTTCATTGTATTATTCTGATGAATTTTTTCCATTTTTATTTTGCTTTAATCATTTTTTTTTTGTTTAGAAGATAAGAAGAACATACACGACAAGTCACCACACGTATCCCAAGACGCCTCCACCAGCAGCAATGCACACAAGCAATACACACAACCACCACCAATATCTCCACGATCGTTTCGCTCCGAAACCGAAGCATCTTCAGGAGGATAGGCTCCACGACAAAATCGTAATGCATTACGATTGCCATGCATGTCCTGCATGTGCAAGGTACATGAATTTTGCCAGCTTTATACGCTTAGCATTACATACATTCACTTAACACACGCAGATTATAACAATGTAGTTGTGTTATAGTTTCTATGATTTCCATTATTATAAATAAGAATGGCAGCCTATCTATGGGCAAACCATGAACTTTTAGAAAACGGTTCAATTCAAAATCAGTTCCTAAACTCAACCGCTAACTTTTCGTACTATGAAGTGTGGATTGCATTGGGGTCGTAATGTTTGAAAAGGAAAAGGTTATATGAACTATAGATAACTCTGTCTCCTTTACTCACATGTTTTTAGGACGCATTCCGAACGCTCATTCGGCAACGACTTAAAGTATGCGTCTTTAAGACGTCATGGTATGAAAAAGTAAAATAATTTAGTTTACGTCTTCAATTGAGTCGCAACAAGAGTTCATGGTAGGCCTGCTGTCCTTGTTCTGTCTGCTAAGCTTTCAGAGCTAATCCGCTGGAACATTATATATTGATGAAAGCATTGCATGCATTCGCTTAACCCAAGCCAAAGTACTTCTGTTATAATTTCAGTAATATGGAATTACAAAGCAAAGTATTACAAATTACAAATTAAGAATTACAAAGGAATGCAAAGTAACGCCTGCTTGTATAAATAATATTAATAAATTTAGACATTTGAAGCTTATATGCTGGGATAACATGCAGGTTAAAAGTAACCAATTTTGACTTCTGGAAAATGAAAAAACATAGTACATAAATGTGGGTATTTTCACAGTTAAATTGAGACGACCAAAGTCGCAGGATAACTTGTAATTCAATACATTGTATTTCTCAAAACACGATCACTAAAAGATCATAATATATTAAGACTTTAAAATAGTAAATATGCACCAAAACTTTTTAAATATTCGTTACAAGATGCAATTTTCGACACGGTTTTTTTTTTATTTTACCGTACAAACGAGTGGCCAATTAATTGTGATACCGCTACACCATTAGAGTTTGGAATGACGAGAAAACAAAGGTTTTCTCGTCATTCCAAACAAGGGTGGCAGGACAGTAATGGCATAGAGAATCTTTTGTTTATCCTTCATTAATGGCCGATGGTAACTTCAATAAATTTAACGCACAAAGTTAAGCATGAATTCGTTGTAAGCTATTATAATCCAAAATGGGCGACGTTAAACAGTGACGGGATGTAGACGGGCCTAAATTTTAGATACCAAAATTTTAGAGAGAGTAATAAACGTTTGTAATCTATATTTCAATAATTCTATATAATTCTATATAATTCCAAATAGTCGTGCGAATCTATCAATATACAAAACCATAATCTGCTTACGTTTGTTTTGACATCAGATATCAATACCATCAATAAAGCACGCGATGCTGATGAATGCGGAAATACTGCAATAGTGTAAGAGCTGGTAGTGAAAGTTTATATAATGGTCAAAGTATGTATACATTTCTCTCTCTGCTTCAAATAATGGACGTCCACTGCTTGACATGGGTCTCTTCACCTATAGTACCCGGCAATAAATAATGCACATCGAGGCTTAGAGAGAGAAAATCGGCTAGCTTCTGCTTCATAGAGCATTGTCTCTGTCGCACAGACTGACCGTGTGTGAAAGCGCTCTACGAAACCGAAATGGCCGGTTGTTTTGTTCTACACATCGATGTGCATTATTTTATGCCGGGTACTATATGTGCTGCATGTATACACGCTCATAACATTCAATCACTTTTATAAATGACAAGATACTTACTTATCTTATACTTACTTATCTTACCAACTTATATGTTTAAAAAACCTATATATAGAAATACAATACAAGATTAGCTCATTTAAAGTAATATTAATATGGATAATCACCATTAAAGTACAGTAAACTAGATGTATGTCGATATAAAATAATTCTATGATCACATGTTCATTCGGATAGTTATAATTTAATTTTTCGAGTTCACAAACCTCTATTGTATACCTACTGCAAAAATTATGCCTGGATATATGAAACAAAAATTTATAAAAAATTATTTAGAAATCATACCGCCGTGTGGTAGCCGGCTGAGTATAATAGACGACCCTCATTTCTTACCGAGGTGTCGTAAAAGGCGACTAAGGTAAGTTGACCGACCGTGTGGTATCAGGTTGAGTAGAATAGACCACCCTCTTTCTTACCAAGCTGTCGTAAAAGGCGACTAAGCTAAGTTGACGTCAGGCAGGCGGTCAGTCATAAAATACGTAGCCAAATAAAGCGACAACATGTTTGTAACATGTTGTGCCGACTCCACTTAGAGTGGGATAAGGGCAGGAGGATGATGATAGTTATTTAGAAATCATAATTGAATGTGGATAACTGGACAATCAAACAGATCTCTATTCAAAGTGACAAATCGTGGCTGGCTTCCACACTAATAATTAAATATTTGCTACGTGAGTATAAAGAATTATATGAACAATAATAATAATTAATAAAAAAATAAATTTTGTTTAAATAAAACTGTCTAATCAGCTCTACGCTTAGTTTTGTGCTGATCCGTCCGGAAGCTTTGAGAAGGACGCTGTTGAGTCTGTCAACACGTACGATACTTAAACAATGTAATAAGCACCTTAATGCTTTGAATTAAAGTGTATTTTCATATGCCATGTGTATTACGATTGTTTTGTCGAAAAATCTTATAAAATATTTTTCTTTTTTTAAACTATAAAAATAATTTATTTTTTACTAAACTTGTTTAACTCTAAAAAGTAGTGAAAAAAGAATACTTGTACAAAGATTTAAGTCAAAGGGCTTTTGTAATCTATGGGTAGTTCCACTATATGGTAGACACTTGACTAGAGGGAGGCCTAAAACGAGATTGTTGGATTGTGTTAAGTATAACATGCATATAAAAGGAGTAGAGTTGACGTATGATTAGTAGAGAATGGAAGAGAAAAACATGTCGTGCCGACCCCGCTTAGAATGGGATAAGGGCAGGAGAATGTTGAATATATAAAAAGCGTTATGTATATAATAGACAAAGTAGCAACCGACATAAGCTTGCGGTTCGCCTTTTGCGCCTTGCAAAAGTACGTAAGTCGTTTGTGGGTTTGTGTATAAGATTCTATAATAAAATTCCGCAATCTACTTTAACTGCACCACTACAGCAGTTTAAAAATATGTACTATTTAAAAAAGGCTAATACAAAAAGTCTACAAGTCTACTTACTAGACTATTGAGGATTACTTAGACAATAAGTGAAACTCTCCGACTCTGTGCAAGACAGCAATGACTAAATGTAACTAGTAATAAGAATTATGATTAGAAAAGAGCAACCGCCGAGTTTCTTGCTGGCACTTCTCGATAGGAACAGCTTTCCGAATCAGAAAGAAACGATTCAAAAGCACTTGTTTACAAGTTCACTTGAATAATGAATATTTTGAATTCGAATATAATTTGAATTTATTTGTTTCAACGATATTAAAAGTTTACGTTATTTATTAAAAAGGAGGTTTATATAGAAAGCCTACTTTACTAATTGCTAATATATAAAACCGAAGAGTTTGTTTGTTTGTTTGATTGTTTAAATGCGCTAATCTCAGGAACTACTGGACCGATTTGAAAAATTCTTTGAATGTCATATAGTCCTTTTACCTAGGAAGGCTATAGACTATATAACATCACGCTAAGATAAATAGGAGAGGAGCAGCAATCAAAAAATATTGCAAAAACGTCAACATTTAAAGCTTTCCTTGCGTGCGCGTAAGTAAACAGTGAAAGTTATTAAAAAATCATGTATTACAAAACTATTCCCCTCTAAAGGTTCTTAATTAATTCCACGACAGTACATGTTTAGTTTTTAAGGTTAACTTGCTTTAAGCATAATTATAAAAATGCATGGATTTAGCTACTCTTCGCCTTGATTCAAGATGGCATTACGAAATGTAACTAATAAGAATAATATTTTGTAGAAAGCCAAATTTCTTGCTTGTTTTTCAAGCAATTTTCTCACCAGCAGTAGATAAAGCCATCGCGTTTTGATCATCCTTACTTTTCATGTTACTGCAGTGTTAGTTACTGAGAATCTAGGTACTTAGAATCTATGTATGCAATTGTTTCCGTAGAAGTAATAGATACGAGTGACACACAGTTATTAAGAAAATCATAATACCGGTGTTGTGTTACAAAATAACCACACCTGGGCAACAGATGGTCGACACAAGATACCTATTTGTAGCGGACGATTCCTATAATGAGATTAGATGATTCAATAGCGCGGGATAAACAAACGTGTCTATTTTGTATAAGGCTGTCAAGAAAAGAGTATTGAAGTATAAATACCTACTTGACACGCGTTGTATTCTTTACTAGCTTTTATACGCAATTTCTCTTATTATTTGAGTAATACTTATATTGATTATGCTTAAAGTGGGTTAAACTTAAAAGCTAGACATATGCTGTCGCGTACTTTTCTTTAGAACTTTTAACCCTCGTCGCGTTAAAATTCCGCAATAGGCGTTATAAGAAGTTTCGTATAGTATTATCTTATACTATCGGCTTAACGCCCTAACGCTTAAAATAGAACACTGCGCGTAAAAATACGTCGCGTTTTAAATGCGCTATCGTATGAACAGATACCTGGATACCCATTTGTTTAAATGGGTTTAACTAATCGTGTAGTAGTCCCCTAAGATTGTTTGAAAATTTCATCAAAATTGATTCAGCCGTTTGGAGTATATAAGGTACATAAACAGACTTAAAAAAATTGTAAAATCGAGATTATGTAACGAAGAAAAAAATCAAGCCCCGCACTCCTAGTTAAGCTTATTATCTATAAGGAATGGTTACATATTTATTTCAAAATATCATAGAAAAGTGTTGTGCCATAACACTAAAGCTAATCCTAACAAAGCGTACTATTTCACCGACTCCCCACCCTAGCGTTGTCGATAATAATTTATTGGCATTCCGAGAAATGTATCGCTAAAGAACAATAAGGCCCTTCGCGGTGGTTTCCAATGGTACAACATAAAGGTGGAGTTACGTCGCATTCTGGTGTGATAATTTTAATCATATAAATTTTCATTATCAGAAGATTATTAATTCCGCCGTGTGGTATCCGGCTCAGTAGAATAGACCACCCTCAATTCTTGCCGAGGTGTCGTAAGAGGCGACTAAGGTAAGTCGACCCACCGTGTGGTAGCCGGCTGAGTAGAATAGACCACACTCATTTCTTACCGAGTTGTCGTAAAAGGCGACTAAGGTAAGTTGATCCATCGTGTGGTATCCGGTTGAGTAGAATAGACCACTCTCTTTCTTACCGAGGGGTCGTAAAATACGACTGAGGTAAGTTGACGTCAGGCAGGCGGCCGGTCGTAAAAAACGTAGCCAAATCATGTAACAACATGTTTTAACATGTTGTGCCGACCCCACTTAGAGTGGGATAAGGACAGAAGAATGATGATGATGATATCAGAAGATTATTAATTAAGATCTAAAGTTTAAATAACACGAGTAGTTTTTTATATAGTTAGTCCAGATTGTACTGTTTTAAAAAAATATTTAGTGTCTTTCTTGTAGGATTTTCAACGTACCGTTGAGAAACGTAACTATGGGCCAAACTCGCCCAGGTAATAGTTGGTGGCTTCCGCGATGGGATACGTCCACCTCCACCATGCATGTACGAAAATAATTGTATACAGTCATTATTAATCTACGCGTATTATGAAAAAAGTCCCAAAAGTCTATCTGTAATCGATTATCTATGAGCATCTATGTGATCGACTTTCTCAAAATCTACCGAATGGATTTTTGTACGATTTTTACTAAAAGGTAATGCAATTCTTCCGGAAGGTTTAGATTAATAGTACATTACATGGTTTCTAGTAAATCATGTATAAGAAGTAGATTGTAACAAAACTCACTTACTAGCCGCTTTAGTCGCGTGCGCCGCATAAACCAGCGGAGATACACTATAGTAATATACTAGAGAATTGTAGGTCTATAAAAATGCTACAAAAAAGTGCTTGACAACATCTCTCTTTCTCTTATGGTTAACTTACAATAACTACATTCATGTTCAACAACTCAATTAAATACTCTGATTTCTATGTGGCTATTCACTAAGTGTCGATATGGCTGTGAGCTCTACACTTTATAATCTGTGTCGGCAGCTGTGGCAATCGCTCGCAAGTTCAACATTTATTAGTTCACGGCACTTAGCAACGCGTAAAACCCTACAATGCCGGCTTCGGCGAAACAACCGGCCCGATACGACACAGGTAATGACATTGGCCAATCGCGACCCCTCTGTCTCCTTGGTTATAGACCAAAACCAAAATTCAAAATATAGTTTATTCAAACAGACTATAACAAAAATAAGAAATAAAACCGTCAATTAAAGCGGGTAGTGATCCTGCCTTCAGCTCCGCGGGTCGCGAGTACGTATCCCGCCGAGGACCAACATATTTTATACTAGCAAAGCCCCGCGGTTTCACCCGCGTCCATACAGATCTCGTGGTAGTGGAAAGTCTTCGAAATCGGACTATAGATTTATTTTGTAGATTATTTAATTATAAAAAATGGGTATCATTAGTATTCTTGGAATAAGACTTAACTCACCAAGTGCAGGCTATAACGGTAGGTTAGGTTTGTTATGGCACTATTTGATTTCGATTTACATTCTTAAATTCGTAAAATCTTTTGATTGGGATGTCGGATTTTAATAATTTAAAAAGTATTTTACGGGTATTGAAACAGTTATTCATAAAATATCATTTAATGGGATAAGGATTAATACAGAGATATGAATAAAATGGTTTGATTATTGTCGGCACTTTTACCAACTTTTACAATGTAAAAAAGTAGTTATATTGGCATAACTATAATAGTTAGACATATGGTATCGCGGACTTTTTTGTGGATATTGATACGTTCTATAATACTGTAGAACATTTTTTGTTCTATCATCAATTGTTCTATCATCATACCGCAGCGCACGCGATAATAGATGTTTACGACTAAATTTTTACCAAGTTATTACAATTTTATTAGGGATCCCTATTTTTTTTGAAAATGACATATAGCCTATGTTGCTCAGTGAAAAAGCAGCTTTCCAATTGTGAAAGAATTTTTGAAATCGGTCCAGTAGTTTTTGCGTGAAAACGTAACAAACATACATACAAACAAACATACAAATCTTTCCTCTTTATAATATTAGTATAGATATACAATATGTTGGTTCTTCGTGCCTGGGTGTGTATTTGTATTTAAATATGTATTTAAAACTATATAAGTACATATTTACCAGATGTCCGTCACCCATGACACAAGTATTAAGTTACTTACTTTGGGGATGGACGGCCGTGTGTGCAAGTGTCTCTTATATTTATTAATAAGTATAAGTAAAGTTTTCTCATTTGTTTGATATTTTCTTTTTTTAATATCCAAAGTGTTGACAAGTGGAGCTACGTCAATACACGTCAAATTTGATAAATACTATTTGACACAACGTTTATACACATCGGTAAAAAATATGCCTTTAAAGAAAGACATATTTTTTATTAATTCCTTCAAGTTACGATATTGCATCAAAGTATTGATATAATAAATGCGAGAGTCTATCTGTATGTTTTTTACACTTCCAAGGTACAATCCGTTGGACCAATATTGATAAAATATGGCGCAATTAAAGTTTATATACCGGAGAACAGAGAGTTGTATAAACAAAATCTTGTTGATTTGTTTCGGAACAGGAAAAAAAACTTAATTCATTATTTTGGGAATATAAAGGCTTATTTTGACGCAAAAGAAGTCGCAGTTATCACTAGACTATTCTATTCAATACTAATGATTAATACTAGTAATAACACGTCGGAGCAACGTTATTACACATCAAATACGATAAACGCTAATTGACACAACGTTAATACACGTCGGCGGAAAATATGTGTTTCTTTAACAACGTGCATAAACGGCTGAAGTTTGTACCAATTCTTTCAAGCTAAGTCATTGCGTCGTATTATTTTTGATTTTTGGACTTATAGCGTCGTTCCAGATCAGTTTTTCTTTGTACATTATCAAAAGCAGGATATCATTAATCGTAATTTATTTTGTATGAGAAAATATAGTGACGTACAACAAAAATTTGAAAACACATATGCACGGCTCGAAATATTATAAAATATTGGCCCATTATATCTATACTATATACTATATTTACTATTTACTATATTTACTATAATATTAAAAAGAGGTTAGATTTGTATCTTTGTTTGTATGTATGTATGTTTGTAACGTTTTCACGCAAAAACTACTGGACTAATTTCAAAAATTCTTTTACCATTGGAAAGCTGCTTCTTCACTGAGAAATATAGGCTAAATTATTTAAAAAAAAATAGGGATCCGTAACAAAATTATAATAAAATGTGAAAAATTAAGTCGTAAAAATCTTACATCGTGTGCGCTGCGGAACCTATTGATGATAGAACAAAAAAAATGTTCTACAGTAATATAGAACGTATCAATATCGACAAAAAAGTCCGCGATACCATATGTCTTACTATTATAGTTATGCCAATATAACTACTTTTTTTCATTGTAAAAGTTGGTAAAAGTGCCGACAATAATCAAACCATTTTATTAATATCTCTGTATTTATCCTTATCCCATTAAGTGATGTTTTATTAAAAACTGTTTCAATACCTGTAAAATATTTTTTAAATTATTAAAATCCGCCATCCAAATCAATAGATATTACGAATTTAAGAATGTAAATCGAGAGCAAATAATGCAATAACAAATTCATTGTAGCGACCGTTATAGCAGGACCTGCATTTGATGAGTTAGCTCTTATTCCAAGAATATTAATGATAGCCATTTTATATAATTAAATAATCTATAAAATAAATCCGACTTCGTAGCCTTTCCACTACCACGAGATCGGTATGGATGCGGGTGAAACCGCGGGGCATTGCTAGTCTAATATATAATTCTTTTGTAACCTCTATCTATCTAGGTACGGTAGGTTTACCGTAGTAGGAATTCATTCCCTATGGGGATTAGCTTGTAAAAGAGGAGGAGTCACCTGGCGTCCAAGAAGATGAGCCGCATGTCCAGTGAAGCACGGAACATAAACATGTTTGAGTGGAGCTTCAGTTCGGTGACTGCTGAGGGCGGCAGAGAGTGCCCCACAGCCACCAGCCCCAGTGGAGCCGTTGTTTCGCCGAATCTCCTCGCGCGGAGATATCCCGAACAGTGGATTACCTAAAGAATAGAATTAGTATTTTTATTTGACTGACCCGTTGGCGCAGTGGGTAGTGACCCCGCCTTCAGCTCCGCGGTTCGCAGGTTCGATTCCGCCGAGGGCCAACATTTTCTATATACAATTTGTAAGTTCTTCGAGCCTGGGTGTATATTTGTATATATATGTATTTAAAATTATATATGTAGTATATTTACCAGTTGTCCGTCACAAGGATTAAATTACTTTGGGGACAGAGGACCGCGTGTGTATCTTATGTATTTATTTAATTTATTTATTAGTATTGTAAAAGTAAACATAACAAGTCGAAGCAGCTTTAACAAAACTTCATAGCCCTACTATTAAACGTGGAGGACGCCATCGTTCGGAGCCAATCCTAGGTCATACCTATCATAAACATAGATTGTCATCGAGACTGGATTAATATGTAAAATTTGAGCTCAATCGGACCCCGGGAAGTGGGTCAAATTTAACTTGCAAGATTCAACCTTCATGTAGATACATTGCAAGTTAAATAAAAGCTTTAAAAAAAGAAAATGCACAGAGTGACATTGCAAACAGCGGACTTTACAAAAGTTTAAAGTCCATTAGATAGCTTAATAGCAGTACTTCGGTACTGAAGTATAGTTAAATGTAAACCTATGGAGAATAGACTGACAAATATCGACGTCAACCTAGATACAATTCTAAAAGGGTTGATTCTGAACGTTATTACAAAGTTTCACCCTTGCAGATGACTGTTGCTCTAATTTCGTCGGGCAAGCTACAATTCATAAGCATTCAGAATGTCTTGTCCTGGAATATTTGCAGTTACCTTGTATCCAGAAGTAGTTAGTCCAGCGTTTCGTTTCGCCAGCACGCACTTCATCCGGATGAAGAAGGCTCTCTCACATTCTATGTCCACGTTGGGACTCCAAATGCCCCCAACAGGATAACTGAACAGGTAAATAAAATTTCAAAACACACGTTTATATAGTGCCTACATGTTAAAATTTCACAATGTATCACGGATTATAGCAAAATAATTTTATTTTTACTTTTGTAACGTTACGACAGTTAAGAATCGCAATATGAAGATAACTATTTAACGTTCAGTTTGAATGATGGCATCTATTCAGGAACTTTGTATTTATTGGAAATATTATTCTTAAGATATTTACTGTAACGATCCTTCACATTTCAAGTATTTGTTATTATATTAACTTTGTCCATATTGTTTGAAAATTAGATACCTACAACATCGGTAAACTTGAACATATTGAGAACAATGTGATATTAAATATCTCGGTCTTCTTTTTTAAGAAGAAAGTAAATCTAAATAATTTAACCATATACTAGAGTATAATATGTCCTAAGTTAATTTTTGTTTAAACGTAACCAAAGTCTCATTTGGTGGTGAGAAATTGTTTCAACAGTTGTTGAATTCAAGCATACCACTGTCTATATTGTAAAAAAACATAATAAGCAGGTTTCAGTAAACAGATTTTAAGAAAGTCTTTGCAACAGAGCCTATACTGGCTTTAAGTAGACATTAACTCAAAAAATCAACGTTAAACGACGTAATACACAATGTTCCTGCGTGTCACTACAAGAAATTGCATTCATACGAAAATTTTTAATCGATTTTCAAAGTTAAAAAACAAAAGCAATAGAAATCACTATTTGGTGGAGACAAATTGTTCCAACCATTGTTAAAAATATGTGTATCAGCTTCCTTAAATCGTTATTAATATGATAAACTTATTTTATTTGGGCAAGTTAAATGGAGTTTCTAAAATTTGCACAACCTTGTTCAATGTTTTTTTTTATTTCGAACTGACTATGCTGTTAGCCCTAATGGCTTTTACAGCGTCACCGGGCGGGACGGGCGAGTGCAGAAGCATCGTCGAGGTTGCAAAATGCAGAGAGTAGAGCGCATAAGCTCTACTTAAGTCGGGGAACGTCGTCCCAAGGGTGCCTCCGGTGAGGCCGGACCACGGCTTAGGGCGACGCGTAGTGGAGGGTTGATTATTAAAATTTGCACAACCTTGTTAAATGTTTGAACACTAAAGCTATCACCTGATTAGTATATTATGGGTTGGTAAATTAGATAAAGAATATACCCGAGACTAGGTGGTACGATATACGTGTGTGGATGCTGCAAACTCAGCACCGCGTTCATCTCTTCGTGATCTGCTTGGTGGATGTATTCATATATTGAATTTCCTGTCAGCTCTACCTAAAGACCAAAATATAAGTTCCTTGGAATTATTTCATATACAAGCTTCTAACTGGTATTAATGGACGGTATCTTGTTATTTAATTTGTTTTTTATTGTATACAGATTTATATTGAAATAAGTAAATCATTACTCATTAAGCTAAGCATCAGCTTACTCATTAAGCTTAGTTTTATGTTAAATTGTTAGTTTAGTAAATTCATTTTCCGTAGAAAAAATACAAGTATATATACTTGGAATAAAATTATAAAAGTTGACAACAAACAAGCGACACAAATGTACTCATCATTCTCCTGCCGTTATCCCACTCTAAGTGGGATCACAACATGTTAAAAACACGTTGTCACATGATTTAGCTACGTATTTTATGACCGGCGCCTCCCTGACGTCAACTTACCTTAGTCGTATTTTACGACCCCTCGGTAAGAAAGAGGGTGGTCTATTCTAATCAACCGGATACCACACGGTGGGTCAACTACCTTAGTCGCCTTTTACGACACCTCGGTAAGAAATGAGGGTGGTCTATTCTACTCAGCCGGATACCACACGGCGGGTCAACTTACCTTAGTCGCCTCTTACAGCACCTCGGCTAGAAATGAGGGTGGTCTATTCTACTGAGCCGGATACCACACAGCGGCGACACAAAAGTACTAATCTATATAAATATCCAATTTTAAACATTTATAAGACTAGTTATTTTATTGTGGTGATTATTTGCTGGTGACTTGGTGACCAGCATTATTAAGACTAAGCCACGAACTCCAACACCAACGAAATGAAGATGAGTAGATATGCAGCCTTCTCGTTGGAACAGACGGTAAGCTTTGAAGTATGAGAAATCGTAGAATAAATACAAGAATATTGCATACGTTTATTATACTATAGGTGCTCTGAAAGCCCTGTCACGTACCTGACTTAATCCAAGATGAACAGAGGCAGTTTCACTGATGTACATGATCTTGCCATCTGGAGCCACTACAAATATGAAACCGTCGAGGGTTTGAAGCAGATGCGAACCGAGCTCTCTGATAGACAGCTCCCGGGGTTGTGGTGGTGGTGGCGACGCGCCCCAAGCGTCTCCAAGACCTGGATATATTAGTTACCCTACTAACTTTTTAGTCGCAGTCAGCACTCATGCAAAATACTTTAGCGCATTGCAATTTATTAATTTTTTTGTTGTACAAACATAAAAATATTAATTTAAATTAAATTAAAAATAATAAAAATTAATATTAATTTAAATTAAATTTAAATTAAAATATTAAAAAAAAGTTAGAAAATAAAATAGCACATGTACAAAGGCGGAAAAGGGATCTCTACCAGCCAACCTTTGAGCAACAGAAAGAAAATGACAAGAAGTGAAATATGGATAATGAAAAAAGGAAGGAAGAAAAAGAAAAATAACGAAACCATATATATATATTCATAGATTAATGTTGAAAAATGATGCAATATAGATAATAATGTTTATTTGAATTAATTAAAATGTAACAATTTAATTAGTGGAAACATCATCTACTAATTTAATTTAATACTAAAAATAAGCTACTCAAATTTGTCGTGGAGTCTATCTTCTGATGATGCTACGGTTACGGGGCGAAATAATTGTTGAGATTGGGTTAGTGAAGTGTAACGGCTTACATTAAGTATACGGAAAGCATCACTCAACGCGTTATAAATTCTCGATTACTCTATTTCTGGCGACAGCAGTTACCAATGATGTAAAATTAAAATTATTTTACATCGTCGTCGTTACATGTGTAATAAATAAAAAATATATATATTTAAAAGTGGAGCTAAAATTTTGTACCCCCTTTTCGATCAAATTCAGTGCACAGTTAGTTAAACTGAAGGGTATCTGAAGAATCATGTACGATCGGCCCAGACCGAGTAATGAAGGGGCAAGTGCCCGGTCCAGATTGAGTAAAACTAAAGGGTCTTAACACCGGACTAGATTGATTCATTTATGTCAGGATGATCAATCAATAACATTTTACTTCTCTCTCTCAGAAACTACCTGCAAATAAGCGTACGAGGACGTACGCTAGTCAGTATGGCCTTGACGTCACGTCCTACTTGTAAACAACATATCCTGGCCCGTTGGCGCTGTGGGTAGTGACCCTGCCTTCAGCGCCGCCGATCGCGGGTTCGATTCCCGCTGATGGCCAACATTTTCTATAAACAATTTGTTGGTTCTTCGAGCCTGGGTGTGTATTTGTATTTAAGTATGCATTTAAACTTATATATGTAGTATATCTCTACCAGTTGTCCGTCACCCATAACACAAGTATTAAGTTACTTACTTTGGGAACGGACGGACGACCGTGTGTGTAAATGTCCCATATATTTATTATTACTTATTTATATTTATACCAGGATAGGGTTTGATGAACAGCTCGTCATGTTTATATGAATCGAACGGGGTAAAATTCAATAAAGTAAATGGCTGGATGCTCTCTTTGCTCAGACTACGGTACCTCGTGTACCTATTTGTTCTCGTGCGATCAACGCTAATCTTATATTTATACTTATTATAAAACAAAGTCCTAGAAAGCTGTCTGTCTGTATGTAATCGATTTAATCAAAATCTACTGAACGGATTTTATAAAATTTTCACCAAAAGATAGTGCAATACTTCCGAATGGTTTAGGTAGATAGTACATATCGGTATTGTTGTAAATTGTGTTGAAGAGTTCGCGCAGTTGTAAAAAAAATTGCTTCCTGGGAGCTTTAGGTGCGTGCGCTGCGTAAACCAGCAGAGCGCTAAAGTAATGTCCTAGAGAATTGTAGATCTATAAAAATACTACAAAAAAGTCCCCTACAGCACGTCTCTATCTCTTACGGTTAATTTACAACAACTATTTTTATATTTAAAATTCCATGCGGGCGAAGCCGCAGGGACAGCTAGTTTCTGAATAATTTAGTCTGTTTCAAGTGTTATCAATGGAGTGAATTAACGTAGGTACATTAAAAGATGTTAATCCTAATTGGTGTTTATGTTATAATGGATCTGTTACTGCCTATGCCTAGGCGCGAGTGAAGGGTTTGCATTGTGCCTCGACATAAAATATTGACGCATTGAAGAAAGAATATCATTCTTGTAATAGATTTTATGAAAATTCAATTTTATGCGTTTAGGTTATCAGATACTGGAATAGCGATCCCGCACCCGAAAAGGCAGCATTGATAGAGTTGGACTCACGACGTCAAAAATTTCGCGGGGAGCTGCTGTAGCTAAGCGGCACAAAATTGTGTATGTGGTGGACAGATCCATTGAAGACACCTATCTTCCGCAGTGAGCGTCGAAAAGTAGAAAAAGAATATGAAGAAATCTTGTGGAAAGTCTACAAAATAATGAAATTAGATTGAGGGATACATCCGGTCATTCTAAAAAAATTTTGATATTGTACGTGGGACAATTATACACACGGTCGTCCGTCAAGTAAGTAGCCTTAATACTTGTGTTATGGGTGACAGACAACTTAAAAATATACTACTTATTTAATTTTAAATAACTACTTATATACATCGTGAGGGGTATTCATTATTAATATTGAGAGACCGGCTAACGTCTTATTTTATAGGTTGAACCCGACTAGTTCCAGCCGCAGTTCCCACCGCGATAACGCCGTGTAAAGAACCCTATATGGGCTTGAAACTAGTCGGGCTCATCCCATAAAATAAGACCTGAGTATAGCCGGTCTCTCAACATTAATTACTTATATACATATATACGATTAGACTCGAAGAACCAACAATTTTTTTCCAGAAAACTTTTGGCCCTCGGCACGAATAAAAACTGAGACCCGCGGAACTGGAATTAGGGTTACTGCCAACTGCGATAAAAGGCTATTCAAATTTCTTGGAAATTTTGAACCTTGGCTTAAGATCGACTTACCGTCTGGAAACACTTGTCTCATTTTGAGGTAGCTTGTGGTCAATCTTATAACAGAGGCTTTGTCAAGCTGTGAAGTGATAGCTGAAGGTAGAGGTAGAAGTTTAGCTAGTTCCAGAAATTCAGCGTTCTCCTTTTCTCTTCTAGATCTGGCTGCATTTTTGCTCTTCTCCTTCATGATGGCCGCGCTTAGGGTGTGAGACCTTTGCGCCTCTTTGCGGCAAGCTAGGACAAAGAAATTTATATACATTTATAATGTATATTTAAATTGTATCAACTCCGTGAAATAAAAAAATAAAGAGTTAGTCATAAAGATCAATTTTGAACAAAATTAATAATTAATATGTTATTTTGCTATATAATCTATGATTATAGAAAATTTATGTAATGCTATAGTTAGTGTCCTATTTCTGTTCATAACTAACACAAATGGAATTCATTACTAACTATCACAATAGGACACTAGCACTGCACACATTCACTACTCGATCGGTCGGCCGAGCCGCAACCAAAGCATCATCAGGAGATAGATTCGACGATAAAAGCGCAAAACGTTGATTGTTTTGGCTTTGAGCATTACATGGATTTTCTCTAAAGGCGGATTATAGAATATAATATTATCATGAGTTTTATATTATAGACCCATACTCTATACATAATAACTGTATGCTTACGAGTATGTCCCATATCTAAAGATGAGTACTAAAAAACCAAAGAGATTTTATGACTTTTCATACAAAAGTACCTACATAATTATACTGACATGACTGCCGTGACGGTAAAATTATGCATTCACACTTGTACTACACTAATGATGTGGCAGGAATATTCATACAGCCTTTGCGGTTTGCTATTATGAAAAAAAAAACATTAAGAGTTGGCGGGAAATCAGCATCGTGTCAAAAAATTTGCGTTATTGCTGTACGGCGTTTTCTGTGTTTGAATAAAAAGAATTTCATTTAAATATTACGTAAGTATGATAGTACTTTAAAATTAGAATGCTGCAATGGTGAAAAACACCGTCATAATTAAATAACATGATGTGTATTTTTTAAATGTTTTAAATCTATTTTCGGTTATCAGCATTTTCTTTTTGATTTTTTATGCGGATCTCAGCCTCAGTCAGACCTGTGAGTTAAAAAAATGTTTGTTTGAAATTGTGTTTAATTAACGTTTACAATCACAGAAAATTATTAATTTATTGCCTTAGTTCACGAGTGTTTATAGTCAAACTCATTTATTTATCAGTAAGTTCCACAGGCTATTTAGAAACATGACCTTGAACTTTGATTATTATTTCTGGGAATTATTTAAAAAAAATGTAGAATTAAAATTTTATAAGAACAGAATAGAATAAGTAGGTACCTACATGAAAGTCTGAAATTCACCCTTAACAATACTAATGATGTAACATGAATATTTACAAGTCCTTTGCACCTACGAAAAGAAATTGGCGGGAAAACAACACCGCCATGATGAATTATTCAGGGTAATTCTTACAAATGTCCTTGCCAGCTTACAGAAATATGGGAATCGCGCATATTTTCCTTAGGGTTGCCACTATATACCCAATATCTTTATTATATTATTTTCGTATCAATTACAAATATGTCAAATTTCTTAAACTTGTTCAATTTTATTAAAATTTATTGTTTTGATTAAAATAAATGATAAGTTTATTTCTATAAGAATAAAGTGTCAAATTATTTAATAATTATTTATATAATCTATTCTTAGGTCATATTCTTGTATGTTAATAAGGTAAGCAACACTCCGAAGGATTAGGTACTTAACTAAAAGTACACATGTCAAAAAAGGTTATTTTTAGTAGGCAGATTACGATACATTACAGTACCCTAAATATTTTTTTTTCAAAACATTTAAAATGATTATAGATTAGATATACTATAATACAAAATAATCACAGGATGACTTTAAAAAAGATTGATATTGTGTTACTTTTGATAATCTGATATAATTACTATTGCCAGAATTGGATACTAAAGTTTTATAATGGGTTTTAATCTGCATCCGATAAATATATTTTATAAAATTCAATTTTTATTAAGCTTAAATTAAACTTTTTCAACTTGACTTTTCTATAATCAAATTGTTGCTTCTTCAACTCTAAGTATATAAGTAGTTATTTAAAATTATGTAAGCTATTATTTACCAGTTGTCTGTCACCAATTACATAAGTATTCAGTTACTTTGGGGACGAACGACCGTGTGTAAGTGTCCCATATAAAAGTAGCGCCCTGTTACAATCCCACTGCTGGGAATAGGCCTCCTCTCTCCGTTTCTGGAGAGAAGGGTTGGAGCTAAGACCTACCACGCCGCTCCAATGCGGATTGGTAGGTTACACATATCTCTAGAATTCTCTAGAGATATGCAGCTTTCCTCACGATGTTTTCCTTCACCGAAAAGCGTGTGATAAATTGCAATTATCAATTAGACACATGAGTTTTAATAGAAAAACTCATTGGTGCCTGCCCGGGTTTGAACTCGTATTCCCCTCGAAAGAGTCGCACGGTTTCACCGCTGGGCTATCACAGCTTCACAGTGTCCCATATACATATATTTATTTATTTCTCGACAACCCTAAACACCGTTTATTGGCTAAAAGCATACAACAATAAACTCAACAGATGGCTATCATAAACCACCGTTCTCGATTATGGAACTTATGGAATTTGCGATCGAATTAGTAAATTTACGAATTATAAGCAATCATAATTATTTTCGGCGACGTATGTATGTATACATAAATATGAAGTATAGTACCCGGGATTAAATAATAGACATCGGTGTTTTATACCAAACAGCCGGCCAGTTCGGTTTCGTACAGCGCTGTACGAAACCGAACTGGCCGGCTGTCACTGTCACTGTCACACACGGGTTCGTCAGTCTGTGCGACAGAGACGATGCTCTATGAAGCACAATCTAGCCGATTTCTCTCTCTAAGCCTCGATGTGCATTATTTGTTGCCGGTTACAATAAATATAAGTAGAGGCCTGTAACTCTCCCAATAATGGGGAGTATTTAAAGCTCACTCCTACCTTTCCAATGCACATAGACAGGTTAGCTATATCCCAGGAGTTACATAATTCCTCATTTATCAAACAGTGCATATGTCTTTTTGATTTAAAACTTGATTACAATATTTGTTCACTATTTGCCTCGAGAGAAACTTCATAGGATCGTAGCGGCCGAATTGAATCAGAAATACTGATGGGATTACTTGCATCAGAAATTTAAAAAAAGGAGAAGGACGCTTCAGATTATTCTGTGTAGAACCTGATTTGACGATCGCCGTTAGGTCACTGGGGTGCTGGCATCGCAAACCCAGGAGTTGATGGAATCAAGAGCATGCACCTAAAATTGCAGTGTTAAAATATACCCCGCTTAGTCAAGAAACAATCTATCTATTAAAAATGTCACACAAAGCAGGTGAATGTAAGTTGCACAAGATGTTGCAAATGAGATGACAATGTTAAGGATTCGAGGTGTGCCAAAACTGACGAAAATACGAAGTGAATAAGATGAAATCTGGAAGTTGCGGTCATTACAGAGAAGACGAGAACAGCAAGATTAAATTAACAAAAAACAAAGTAACAATTGAATTGGGATTCTGTGGGATGATGTTGTAAAGTTAGTTACTTAAGGGAGGCGCGACAGAATTATGATTCTCAAAGTGGAGGTAATCTAAATATGTCTGAGATTCTTTCTTCTAAAGTTTTATTGTACCTACAATATACTTAAAAATATATATATATATATTTTATTAAATCAAAAAAGATTGAAAATGATATGAAGATATATTCTATCTTATATATAGATTGATGGAATGGATAGACATAGATATAGTCTATCCATTGGGAGGGTACACTAGGAAGCCTGTATCGTGGGATGTTGGTGCCGTTATACGATTTACAATTTTATAATTGAAGACTCTCAGCAGGCCTACCATGAACTCTTATTGCAACTAAATTGAAGATGTAAACGACGACCGCGAACCGCTTTCTTTTCGTACCATGGAGTGTGAATTGCATTAGGGTCGTAATGTTTGAAAAGGATAACGTTATATGAACTATAGATAACTCTATCTCTTTTACTCACATGTTCTTAGGACACATTCCGAACGGTCATTCGGCAACGACCTAAAGTGTGCGTCTTTAAGACGTCATTGTATGAAAAAGCAAAACAATTTCGTTTACGTCTTCAATTGAGTCGCAATAAGAATTCACGGTAGGCCTGCTGTTATACATTTAGTTAAGTATAATTTATTCTGATTCAATTACAATACCAATTAATAATGAGGATTAGAAATAATAGAAGAATAAAGTTAGATTTACGTGGTTAATATAAATAATAAATATTTTTATCTGATTCGACTTAGTACTTTTTCAGTCGATTCGTACGTTAATGATGGGGGAAAAGAAATAATCTTGCTTTTAGCTTCTTTTGTAGTGCAATGTCTTGTATCACAAAAACTGACGAGTTTGTTATAGAGGACCGAATCCATGTATGGGCTAAACATTTGGTGAAACACGTGTTTCTTGGTGGGTAAAGAAATTTTGAAAACGCGACGCTCGAGTTAATATGATAAAACCCCAAAAGATATGCAACAGTAGCACACTGTTCTTACTAATTCACTTGTTTAATAAGTCATGTTTTTTCCTAGAACTGTTCATCAACCAGTGTTTTTTGTTTTGTTTAAACTTTTATAATAAAGGCACGGAAAATTGAACAGATATACATTAAAGTAATGTACTAGAGAATTGTAGATCTACAAAAATGCTACAAAAAAGTCGGCGACAGGACGTCTCTATCTCTTATGTTTAACTCACAATAAATACTTTTATGTTCTAAATTTCAATTACGAATATTACGTTATTATAGGACATAGTTACTGATTTTCACGCGGGCTAAACCGCAGGCATAATTAGTAATATATAAATACCTTTATTGCCTATTTTAATTATAATTTTCAATTATAGACACAGAAATGTGCTGCCTTTGCTTTGTCTCTGGTCATTATTTAGTCTTATATCGAAAGTAAACACACAAACAACCGGGTTTATTTTTTAACCCCTACGTAAAAAGAAAATCTTTTGGATGCTTTCCGTCGTGTCACTGCAATCAGAAGCACTGATTACATAAAAGGTAATTAGTTTTATTACACAAATATTCAATTAAATCTGTGTATGATGCAAGTAACAGCACCATTACATTTCAGTGTTGCTGTTTTATTATATAAAAATTCATAAAAGATATACTTACGAAATTCCATTTCGATGTCAGTTATGTATTTTCCCAACACTTTTCGACACGGATATTTCATTATTAATAATCTGTGGCAATGTATATAACCTTCTACACTAGATAAAGACTAGTTTATTATAAAATTACTATAAAACATTTGATAAAATTTTAAATTTATTTTAAAATTACAAATAGAACGTTTGAAATGTCTACGAACTTATTTAAATTTCGATATAATTAGAACCTTTCCGATGAAAATTAAATAGATTATTTAATTTTCGAACGCAACGTAAATCAATATAAATACAAAATGATTACAAAACTCACAACGTTTGCAATTTGAAAATTACTTAACATATTTCTTTATTTATATGGAGTTTGTTCATTTTACCACTATTTCTGAGAATCAGACGCAGTGTAATTGTTTCGTAAAAATTTCTGAACGTTATTAAAAAAAAAAGAAATTGCACCTTACGCGAACAGGTTCAAATGTGTACTGGCTGAATACACCTTCCTTCCTCATGTGCGTTTCCGAAAAAAAAATTGACAGGTACAATAGGGCCCGTATAGATTTGACAATTCGACAATCCATTGTTGTATTAATACTGGTGTTGTGCTATTGCATAACCGTTATGTCGATGCAAAAACAATTCTTGAATACTTTGAGGGTTTGACGACTAAATATAATTCTTAATTCTATGATACTACCTCTTCTATCTTTGACCTTGTCCTGTCAATTTCAAATTTATTTTTGTTCTTACATAATACAAGTTGTAAAACAAGCTGTGATAGTCCTGCGATGAGACCGTGCGACTGTCTAGAGACGATCATGCGTTCAAAACCCGGGCAGGCATCAATGAGTTTTTCTATTAAAACTTATGTGTCTAATTGATAATTGCAAGATATGTATGACACGCTTTTCGGTGAAGGAAAACATCGTAAGGAATTTGTCGCGAAATATCACGAATTAACTTTATGAAACAAAATATTACAAGTACTTGCGGGTAGAAAAATAGTAAAATAAAATGTTTATAATAAAGAGGGTAGGAATCATAAAAGTACGAAGCGGCGGGCGCCATTTGACTCATACCGAGTACCGCGTTAGTTAAGTGAACACCGTTGTGTGATCGTGAGAGAATTTAGATGAGTAGTTTGAACTACTATTATCATAAGCAGTGTATGTCAGTTACAGCATCTCACCTTTGGTGTATACCGTAAAGTACTGTCTTAGCGAATAGAGAGGTATTCTGCACTGAGGCCTAAAAGAGGGGTGAGATCAGTGTCAGAGTAGAGAGAGAGAGAGATATATTCCGCACTGGGGGCTCAAGAGAGGAGTCAGACCAGTGTCAGAGTAGAGAGAGAGAGATATTCCGTACTGGGGCTCAAGAGAGGAGTCAGATCAGTGTCGGATTAGAGAGAGTTATTCTACACTGAGCCTCAAGAGAGGAGTCAGATCAGTGTCGGATTAGAGAGAGTTATTCTACACTGAGCCTCAAGAGAGGAGTCAGATCAGTGTTAGAATTGTGAGTGGAAAGGGGTGGCTATAAGGCACCACTTCCGGGGTGCTTACCCTGGCTAAGAGAATTACTTAGAGCGCAGAGTACGCTGAGTACGAGTACGCAGAGTACGAGTTAGCCCGAGTCGCGCTGTACACGTCATTAGTAATCAAGATAGGACGTGCATAGAGAATGACGTCACTGCGGCGTCGTCATGAACCCCAGAAATAAGAGTTTGCTATGAGTTATCGTTACGCCTTTTATAGATTGAATTGTATATTAGAGAACTTAATTTTCCGTGGCGACAGTATCTCTAGAAAATTCTAGGGATATGTGGTATTCTCCAGGAGAAGCAGGAGGCCTATGTCCAACAGTGGGATAGTAACAGGTCGTAACTTTAATACAAGATCAAAAATCAAAATCAAAATAATCTTTATTCAAGTAGGCTTTTGAATCGTCAAGGATCAATAATTAGATTTAATAAGCTACACTGATTCGGAATGTTGCTCTGACCGAGAAGAACCAGCAAGAAACGTGGCGGTCAATCCATTTAAATTTACATTATTTATTTGCAGTCTTGTTTGGAGCTGAAAGGATTTACAAATCCAAGCATTTTTATCATTTAAATAATCTTGTGTAATATACCTTACGTATAAGCATAGTTTTTACACTTAATTTAAACTTTCCTGTAGATAATTCTAATACAGATTGCGGAATTTTATTGTAAAAGCGAATACCGAGACCAACGAATGAGTTGCTAACTCTGCTGAGTTGCGACGCAGGGATTACAAGCTTTTTGTGACCTCTGGTATATCTATGATACACATCGAATTTGGTTTGATACATACATACATTTTTTCGTACGAAAATAATATTACTATATATATAGATATATTGTGACGCTACTGTAAGTATGCCTATTTCCTTGAACTTTTTGCGAAGAGACTTTCAAATATCTGTTGTAATTATCTACATAAACTTTAGTATTAAAATATCCTCCATTATAAGCTATGTGTTTTTTTCTGTACAAGAACTAAAAACTAAGGTTTTTATCCTATATGTTGGGCAGCTATGTAAGCTTCAATTCTACCAATATTGCTCGAGCAATACTGCTTATTCTTGTTTTTCAAAGAAAAGCGAAGTTTAAGGTAAAAAACTTCGCTGTTAACCTAGGCAGACAGTTCAACAGTAATTATGTAATAGACAGACTTTCGTATTTATAACGTAAGAAAGATTAACACTTATTATGAGAATCTTTAGAGAGAGAGATATATAATCATATTCACAGCCGCAGTCTCAATTCCTAAGCATAGACACTAAACAAAAGTGGATAGTTCCATACATACGTGAAATATGAACACAAACAATCTCTATCTAATATAGTTGTGTACAAACAAGTAATTCAATAATTATCTGCGATCGCAGCCTTTGTAACATTAACAACAATAATGAGCAAAATTTATGCGCGAACATGTCACACGTTACCTTTGAAAGGAATCAATAAAATGACGATCGGATTTGCATAATATCAGCCATCTTGAGCCGTGTAAAGGCGACGAGTGACAATTCGAAATTCGAACCGCTCGATTTTTCATCAAAAACTTTTAACTGTAATGGCGGTTCTTTTGTCTATGGATGTTCTGATATTACAAGTTTTTATTAGTCATTTGTTATAAAAAAATTTCATTTTTTTTAATTCAAAAAATTAAGCTTTAAAATTTTAAAAAATGCTTTAAAGTAATTCACTATTGTATAACAAAGGCTTAGAGTAGCTTTAGGTGTCAGATTGGAAAGCACATTTTGCCTTAAGCACGTCAGTTTGGAAAGTAGGTAGTTGTGGCATACGAGGGCTTTAATTGCTTTTAGGAGCTTTGGTAGGCTATTTCGTCACTTATTTCGAAAAAAACTATTGCCATTATCGACATTTCTGCTCTTTTGAGCCCTCAGGGATAAGGCGGGATGTTGTTAAGGGGCCGGACGGTTTGACGCTGGGAGACTCCGTAATGTGGGACATAACAAATGGTAAGCTTCGTCTCATAATAAGGAATCGGTGCAAAGACCTGGAGCTGCGGATATAGCTGAATCTAGCAAGCGGATAAGTATTCATCGTTTGAAAATTATATGTTTGTGCCAATTGCAGTTGAGAGGGCCATTGAATTAAAGTGCAAAAAAAATGTTCTAACAGGATTGTTATTCGCCTCTTCTGGGAATAAAATTGGTGGCTACCTCTTTTATCTCAATCACCTAAGCCAGAGTTCAGCAACGCCCGCGGGCGCCTCTACGCCCTTCATTAAATTGTAGTACACCCTTAAACTATTTAGATAAGAAATTAAACAAATAAACATATTTTATAAATATGAATATTACAAAAAAATAGTCGGCGCCTGCCATGAATTTTTAATTTAGTTTTTCACCCTTTACTTTGAAAACGTTGCCGTCCTCTGATCTAAACGATTCAACGCGGAAACGCTGTCAGCAATCTTGGGGCACTTTCACGTTTGTATTAAACAAAACCATTTGAAAAGCGAATGCTACTACTATTCATGGCTCCATTTTCGAACTGTACCTCGGAGGTCGTCAAAATGTAACTGCTCTCATTAATATATTAAAAATTTGTTCACTATTATCGCACGATACTTGCACTCGTTTCTAAATAGCGAGTCTGTCCCTCTAAAACAACACGTTTGAAGCGTAGACCACCGGGAAGGGAACCCGGATCCGGTGGATTAGAACACGTGTGCCGGGTTTTTGTGCGCTAAGTACTTAACCCCTGGGGGCTGCTGATGGGAAATTACGAGAGACAGACAATTATGATCCAATATTATTCAAGGATTATTACAAGAAGTCTTATAATTCTATTTTTAATAAGGAAAGACTAACTTTTTATTTCCATGGTAAAACAATTCGCACGCTTAGTATTAAAGAGACCTAAATCAAAATTAATTTCAATGCCATCTATGACGTCACGCTAGGTACTATTAAAAAAGCTAGTGTTTTCTTACTCTTCCATGTTATGGACCTTTTTAACATTCGCGAGTTTTTGCAATTTGCCACAAAACAACTTATTGAATTAGGTCACTTTAATGTTAAGTGTTCGAATAGTATTATACAAGCCTTAGGACAGTATCTTTTGATTCTAGAAGACTTTCTGCGTTCTACTGTGTGCATTTTATATCTTCAACGATGGTTTTGCAGCCGTCTATGACATCGGACTAGCTTCAGAAGCCTTTAGAGATAGCAGTTTTTTATTAATTTAATTCAAAAAAATACTTTAATTAAATGACAATTCAACTCTAAAAAAAATTAAAAATAATTATGTAGATAATATTATAAGAATAGATCTTGTTTGCATTTTGCGTCATAGGTCTACAGAGTTATTAGTATTTACTATTAGTTATTAGTTACTTAGAGTAGGGAAGATAGTCTAAAATGTGCCATATAACAAATAAAGAAAAATAAAGATAAAAGGTATATCTATCTTTCTCTATTTTTATGTATGATTAGACAAAGATGAAGTGTACGAGTTCATCTTTCCTCGCATTATTTATTGTGACACTCTTGCAAGCCTGCCTATGGTTTCCCTACTTTAGTATAACTTTATGCTAGGGTCTCAATTGCAAGTTGTACAAATATGTCTAACTAGCATGAGAGAAGCATACTTTTGCCTCCGAAAAGGTTATTTTTATTATAATATATCTCAATTAAGGTTTTGTTAGAATTTTTAAATATTATTTTACATAATTTCGCGTGGGAACGTGGTAACAAGTCAATAAATTTACGCGCTAAAATCAATATCTATGGCATTGTTTTTTTTTTCGTCAAAGGCGTAGTGTCATAATGCCATTGTCTCTACCCGCAAAGACGGACGCACGTGTCTAAAGCAGGTTTTATTGTTTTGTTTGTTCTTTTCATTTTTTTTAGTCTACGTAGTACACCTGTAGAGTCATTCATGAGTAATTGATAATTTGCGTGAGGTGTGAGAATTTTTGGTGTAAATCGTAGTATTTTTTTGAAAACAGTCATGCGGTTTCCGTAAATTAGTATATATTACATCAGCATTTACCCACGGTTTTGCTTCATAGATAGATTAACCCCTGCATTGTATAGATTCACCCCTTAAATATAGATGAATACATCACATTTGAAGTTCAAATTATAATAACCTTTTATAACCCTTTATAGTTAATAACCTTATAAATTAATTAACCTTTTATCTTTAACAGGAAGAAGGGAATCAATCAAATAACTAGGTACATACGTCGTACTATATAGCAGTATTGGTTGAATTTAAAATTTATGATACAGCTGTGGAATTTGTGCCTACCCAGTTTAACAATAAATAATTTAAAGTTAAAAAATGTTAGTGGATCTAAATTTAATTTTTATTTTCAAATTTTATAGTATAAATCATCATCATTCTCCTGCCTTTATCCCACTCTATGTGGGGTCGGTACAACATGCTACAAACATGTCGTCACATGATTTGGCTACGTATTTTACGACCGGCCTGACGCCAACTTAGTCGCCTTTTACCACACCTCGGTTAGGAGGGTGGTCTATTCTATTCTGCCGGATAACACACGGCGTATTTTACAGTATAAATATATAAATAAATTAATATGTGACTAATCACACACACGGATGTCCGATACTAAGGTAGGTAAGTAATATAATATTTGAGTTATTATATATTGTATATACCTGACAAATATATACATTTATAATTTATAAATAAATAAATAAATAAATATACATTTTCACCCAGACCCAAAAGGTTTTTATAGAAAATGTTGGCACTCGAACCCGCGACCCATGGAGCTCAAGGTAAGCCCACTGCCATTTGCCAATAATAAAAATTAAAATAGTTATTAAGGTAAGATGCCACCAAAATAGTGTGCAGCACATTTGTTTACAAATATTGAGTACAAAGTTCGCATACCGCACGTACTAAGCTGTTATCGCGTTTAGCTTCTGTCTCCATCGGCAATGTTGTAAGTAACTTGTGTAAGCGCACAGTCAAGCAAAAATGTGCGCGAACATGTTCATTAAGAAATATTTATAATCTTTATTATTATTATTTCACTTATTTTTTTAATTATATACAAATTTGCAATATATTTTTTGACATTTTCTATAAAATTATTAATAATTTTTTCATACGTCCAATCCTCATTAAAGATGTGCGCGTACAAACAAATGTTTTTGTTCCGGCAGCGGAAACAAAACTGTGTTCGTGAACAACGAGTGCGTACGCTTCGACGCGAGTCCACTGTTTCAAGTGTACGCGCACAAATGTGCATAGATGTGCACGCACATTTCTAGAATATTCGCGCACAATTCGTTAATGTTTGCTGCACAGTTCTGCACACTGGTGGAATTCCATCTTTAGGGTTACACGACACACTTCTCACATAAATATGCTTTCTATTTCTCTAATTTTAAATAAACCAAAACAATAAAAGTAGTTTGTATATTTTATAAGATAATACAGCTCACACATTACATACATACATTTTTTACTTTCACATTACATACATATTTTACACACACACATTTTTTTTTAATTTATTAAGGAACATCAACAGCACACGTATTAAAAATTGATTAGGCTAGATACAAAAATGAGAAAACATCTGATACATGCACCAATTATAGACAGCATTTTTTCGACGGTTCACTCACTATCTATTATTAATTAAAACAAATACAAAAAAAAAATTAAAATACATATTTTAATAAGATAATATAGGTCATTACACTCTCACACACTTTATCTCTCACTCTTTCTCACACGCGAATACTCACACTCCAGAGTCACAACACAAACGCAATCACGCACACATGTACGAAATTTTTGTTCTCATGATTCGGATATAAGATATTATATCTGGCTTAAATATCTTATTTCTTAATTTTAGAATATTGCATGTTAAAAATTAGTTAGTAGTAATTAATTTAAATAAATAAATAAATAAATTACTGTTTGGTGCTAAATTAGTTTTGGTGCTATGCCTCAATTAAAGCTAAGTGATCATCCTTTTTGGTGTCACACCGCTGTACAAGTATTTTAAGATATATTTATTACAAGATTTAAGATGAATATATGTGTTATTAGGTTACGATGGGGCTGACATGTATCTGTAGATATTTAAGTCCCTTAAAAATAAATATATTAAAAAAAAAGATGATTATATAATAGGTATTTAGTTTTTCTTATCAGCATTTTGTATTTTTATTGTGGAGCGAAAGCAAATAAAGTTTGTTTCTATTCCATTCAGTATGGTACAAATGCAGCCACGGCAATAGCCAGTTCAATGTAACATCTTCTTTTCTCACGTCCACGTTACCAAAATCCTAATAAACGACGGAAATCTTTCGCATCACCGTGTCAAAATTGACAATTATTTAGGCAAATTTTAGAATAAACAATTATTTTAGGGTCCATCACAAGGAGTTTTTATATATTTTTTATATCCACGCGTTGTCTCTGAGCGGATGACAGGTCTAAATCGGCGGGACGTCATTGTTAGAGCGCGGGAAAAATGACGTAACAATGGATCGGAGTGCCCTTTGTTTTATGTTTTAGCATAAACTATTTATTTTGATTTAATTACAGAACTTGTATTATAGTTTAGAAGCCATAGATGCACTAAATGTAATATAAATAATAATAAGCAAACGGGACACTTTTTTTTTAAACGTATTCGCCGAGGTTCTTGGAGGTTGTTCTCGGAGGAAACATTCTTTAAGAATAAGTAGAAAATTCTTTAAATCATTTGATGATATAAAAGTGCATTTTCTAAGCCTATTTGAATAAAGCTTATTAAAAACTTCACATGTATGGGTGTTTGTATGTGATGGTGGAATGGAAGTTAAATTTGACTGACTTCCCGGCTTCCAGTAAAGTTTGAACGAATTTTTTTTATATAAATTTTTTTATATATATACCAAGACAACGTAACAGACAAACAGATTTTTGCACTTATAATATAGATATAGTTATTACCATAAATATATATGTTATAAATATATTCTTTAAATATATTAAAATGAATGTTTGTCTGTATGTCCTTTTTAGATCTCGAAACGGCTGGACCGATTGCAATAAAATATTCAGACAATTTTTAGAGTGACCCAACGGATAACCCCCTAAAGTTTGATGGCGATCGAAGCACTTTTTTTAAACTGTTGAGTTTTGTATCGAGGGGAATTCGAAACCAGACTGAGCCACAGCAACGCGTAGCCGGACAGCTAGTATCAAATAAAAATAAATAAAATCTCAAAAGCTTTCCATAAATAGATCAATAACCGTAATTCGTTTAAAAATTTTAAACCCCGCCAACGAAAAAATGCGGAAACATCACGCACGAAAACGATCTGTTACGATTTGGGCGCGCGTACGTGTGTCCAAAATGGCGGCCGGTTTTTCAAATTTTTTCCATTCTATTTGTTACTTTTAGTGGTGCATTTGTTTTTATTGCACTCGACGCTTTCTGGTAGTCACGGATCTGCCATTAGGGACCTATTGATTTTAATGACTTTCCGAATTTTACCGGATTACGTTAAATCTTCACAATGTTAAATTTATTTTACTACAAATTTGATAATATAAAACTATTAAAATTTTATATTTTCTGAAATATTATGAATTAAATACATTTTATTTATTGCTTAGGGCAAGTCAAAATACTAGAGATTCATGACCTAAAAATAGCAGAGGTCGATACCGGTTTAATTGCGAAATAATTATGCAAAATTCCATTGTTTAAAGTTATGGTAGAATTATTTTACTATAATCCGCGTTTGTTAAGAAAATCTATGTAACGCTAAGTGTAGGAAGCAAAACCGTTCTCATACCTTATATGTTTAGGATTAGTAACCACACAAGACACCACAAGCATACTACACAAACACTACACACATTCAATACGACGATCTCAACGTTACCAGATAGACTCCACAACAAAATCGCAAAGTTCGCAAATATCGCTTGGCGATTTTGACGCAACTGAATAAGTGGATAATATACCAAGTAATAATAGCAGATTTTTTCAAAATAATTCCATCGATTACAAGAAACTTTCATTTTTATCGTGTGGAAATCGAACCCGCGACCCGCGGAGCTGTAGGGTCACTGCCCACTGCGCCAATGGGCCAGTCGAAATAAATTAAAAATTGAGTTTTCCTCCAGGAAAACACTCAAATCAAATCAAATCAAAATAATCTTTATTCAAATAAACCATTTCAGGCACTTTTGAATCGTCAAGCATCAATATGATTAATGAAGCTACAACTGGTTCGGAATGTTGCTCTTACCGAGAAGAACCAGCAAGAAACTCGGCGGTCAATCTTTTAAATATTTTCAATTATACATTATTAAACCGCTGTCTTGTATGAAGCTGAAAGGATTTTCAAATCCAGGCTTTCTTATCAACTAAATAATCTTCAATTTTGTAATATGCTTTACGTATAAGCATATTTTTTACACTTGATTGGAATCTTTCTGTACACTGGTCTAGAATGGATTGAGGAATTTTATTATAGATGCGAAAAGCGAGACCAACAAATGAGTTGCTAACTCTGCTGAGTCGCGACGCAGGTATCGCAAGCTGTTTGTGACCTCTCGTATGTCTATGATATACATCAAATTTTGTTTTATACGTACTTATATTTTTCCGTACAAATAGAATATTACTATATATATATTGTGAAGCTACAGTCAGTATGCCTATTTCTTGGAACTTTTCGCGAAACTTTAAAAGATATCCAAATGAAAATAAAAATACTCTACTCTACTCGGCGCATGTTTTAATTTTTCCTACCCGATGCTTAAGTTGATTACTTGCTAAGCACTGTTTAAACGAAGTAAAAATATTTGCTTATATGTATGTATGAATGAATATGAACCGTTACAGCCCAGATGAGACCGTGCGACTCATTCGAGAAGTCACATATTCAAACCGGGCAGGCACCAATAAGTTTTTCTCCTAAAAATTATGTGTCCAATTGAATAGTTTAATTTATCATACGCTTTTCGGTGAAGGAAAACATCATGAGGAAACTTGCATCTCCCTTAAGAATTCTAGGCATATGTGTAAACCAATCCGCATTGGAGAACTGTGATATTTTTTAGCTACAACCGTTCACTCCAAAAACGGAGAGAGAAGGCGTTTTCGCAACAGTAGGATAAAAACTGGTTTCAACTTGCTATATTAATAATTTATTGTAAATTCCCTCCTAAAAACAATAGTTCATAGTTGGACGTATTATAATTTTAAAGGAAACAGTTTAAGTATAACAATAAACATGCAATCGTGGTAAATTTGCACCACGTTACAATGTATGTAACTAGTTAAGCCGCGCGCACATGCGAGAAGCTTAAATTCCGACAATTCAATATCAATATTTATTTCACTGTTATAAAAACATATTATATGTTCAATTATAAAAAGCTTCGTTCTAGTAATGTGAAAATTATAAGATGCTTTTATGTATAGACGATGAGCTTGACCCATTTTTCGAGGTTGCCAAAACACACCATGCTAGTTAAAATCATCTTATCCTTTAATTTTATAGTTTTATATGAAATTAAGACATCAATTTTTTTTATATGGGCTAAAAGTCTAAGAAATAAGACTAAACTAACTACTATACTAACCAGGAATAATTCATTGAAATGTATTAAGTTATATTGTTTCCATGATGGGTGCACAATAGCAGACCTCAATTATTTTAATTACATAGACTACCAATATGCGGTTAGCTCTTACGGCCTTTACACCTTCTTAGTTTTATTTGTTTAGTTTATTTATTAATGAATATATGTTTTGCTGAAAAGATTATTAAAATACTAAAATCGCCTTGTACTAAAACGTAATGGTTTCGCCCCGTAACCGAAAAATCATCAGAAGATTTCCGCCAACAATATCACAAATTTTTTCGCGAATTTGTGTGATGCAATCAATGCAGCAAGAATCACACAAATTAGCTAATTACTATTTATGGTAGTTTGTTTTTTTTTTCGAATTCTGCACGGGTCAGTACACTCTTCATTTTTTAGAGCAAAAGAATATTTTCTATTTTGGACCTCCGCAAAATAACGGCTTATTATAATAAATATGTATACAAAAGTATTAATGAAATTATTTAGTGTGTGTAGTGCTTGTGTATTGTGGTGGCGGTGGTGCTTTGTGCATGTGTCTTTACGAATTCTGCATGTATTGGGTATCAAAACGGATAGTCCTCTCTAAATTTAATGTTATATACAATTTCTATATACTAAATCGCGGATTATAGCAAAATTATTTCATTATTACATTTGTATTACGTATTATTTGACTGGCCCGTTGGCGCAGTGGGTAGTGACCCTGCCTTCAGCTCCTCGGGTCGGGGGTCAAGATTTTCTATAAATAATTTGTTGGTCCTTAGAGCCTGGGTGTGTATTTGTATTTATGTATATTTGCATCGGTATGCGCGCGCCACAAGCTGTAGTGGATTGCAACAGTAGCAACAAGACGTGCTCGTCGGGCGGGCGGCGCGCGGCTGTTTGCTCTCGGGGCACGTAGCGCAGCGATTACAGACATTGTTACTGCATGACACATACATTGTAGAGGTTGTATCGCAGCTGCACTTTACAAAGTCTGTGAGCTGCAAATGGCAACGGCTTAAGGTGATGGAATGGGGATCAGGCACCGGAAACCGCATCGACGGTAGACTCCCTATGAAATGGATTGACGACCTCATAAAGGTCGCGAGGAACCTTTAAGAGACCTATGGCTAGCAGTTAACGTCCACCGGTTAAATCAAATCAAATCAAAATATTCTTTATTCAAGTAAACTTGTAAACAAGTGCTTTTGAATCGTCAACTTTACTGCTGGTTCGGAAAGCTGTTCCTACCGAGAAGAGCCAGCAAGAAACTCGGCGGTTGCTCTTTTTAAAATATAAATCTTAGAACTAGTTACATTTATTTATTACTGTCTTGTACAGGGTAGAAGTGCACCTATATCCACACATCCTTATCATCTAAGTAATCTTCAACAGTATAGTAGGCTTTCTGTATCAGCCTCTTTTTAACAGTGTTTTTAAACTGCTGTAATGGCATGACCAAAATTGATTTCGGAATTTTATTATAGAATCTTATACCCAAACCCACAAACGATTTACGTACTTTTGCAAGGCGCAAAGCAGGAGTCGCAAGCTTATGTCGGTTCCTACTTTGTCTATTATATACATCACCTATCGTTTTATAATTCTTTATATTTTTATATACAAAAATTACGTTATTTAAAATATACTGTGAAGCAAATGTTAGAATACCTGTTTCCTTAAACTTCTCTCGCAGGGAGAAGACTCTGTTAAAGAAGTTTCTGTTAAAGAAGACATATAAAGTAATAGTGAAACCCGGCGAGAAAATCGGCTAGATTCTGCTCCATAGAGCATTTCCTCTGTTGCACAGACTGACGAACCCGTGTGAAACATCACATACTAACTGAGTGACAGTGACAGCGCTCTACGAAACCGAACTGGCCAGCTGTTTCGTTGTAAACATCGATGTGTATTATTTAATGCCGGGTACTATAAATACAAAGAACATAATTAATTAATACAGTCAGCACAAACATTTCTTTTCCAAAGCTTTTTGAAAAGTGGAATCATGTAAGTTAAATCTAATCCACTTCCCGGTGGCCGATTGAGCTGAAATTTTTCATACTGGTCCAGAGCCGATGATAATGCATGTTTTTGATAAGCACGAATATTCTTCTTCAACCGATGGACGTTTACTGCCGGGTGTATCTTCAGGGGATCTCCACACCACAAGATCTTGTGCCTCTCGGTTCCAGCTGCTCCTTGCGATCGATTTGTTGTAGTCAGCCCACCTTGTATGAATATTGTGTATATGTTTAAAAGATTGACCGCCGAGTTTCTTGCTGGTTCTTCTTGGTAAGAGCAACATTCCGAACCAGTTGTAACTTCATTATCAATGATTTATAGAAGCAGGCGTTGCTTTGCGGAATTCCATATTACAGGCACTATAACAGAACTACCTTGCTATAATCCGCACGGGTTAAACGAATGCATGCAAAGCTACTGTGTATGAAGCAGGCAAAATTTACACACCTTACACATGCAGGACAAGTCACCACACGCACCCCAAGCCGCCTCCACCAGCAACAATGCACTCAAGTAGTACACACAACCACCACCAAAATCTCGACGATCGTTTCGCTCCGAAGCCGAAGCATCATCAGGAGGATAGGCAGCATGACAAAATCGCAATGCATTTAAAAATATAAAAAAACGACATCCGCCGGAAGCGAGGCAATGTCCCAAGCTACCGGTGGCTAGGGCTCCAGAGTGAGAAACTTCCTCACAATACGTGCCGTTTCAAGCAATACTGCCTTCTGCATCCGACTCTTGACCCAACTATTAAGCGAAAGCCTCCGAAGATGTTGGTCGAGGCTTTTCGCAATCAGACCGTTAACCGACACAACAATAGGAACAATTATTATTATTATTATTATTATTATTAATATTATAATACCCACCAACAACAACACAACAATACACAAGCGCTGCATACGTCTACTAAGTACCACATTCTGTAACTGAAGCATCGTCAGGAAAAAAAATTGCTGTAAAATAAAATAACTAGTTAATAGTCTCTGACCTCTTATCAGAGGAACGAGAAAAAAACAAGCATCGCCAGGAGATAGATTGACTCCACGACAAAATCGCAAAAATTATCAGGTATGAGAACGGATAATACCTACATTTAGCATTGCACATACTTCCTTTTATCGCGGATTATAGAAAAATAATATTTTCATTACTTTTTGTCATATATTTTGTTTATTTTTAAACCCATAGTCACCGACTCAGTTTGACCAGTGGACCTTTATTTATGCTATATTTTTGCTGGAGTAACATGAAGAATACGCATACCCTTTTTTATATTATGTCTATGACAGAGGTGTGCACCATTTAAAAAATAACTATACATGTTGACTTTGAAATATTTTCTGGGTCTATTAGTTATAATTCTGTATTTTTTTGTCTATAGCGCGCAATAAAATGTATAAATACATAAACGCCAGATGTTCAACAGTTCAGTCCGAGGATTACCGCCGCCCCAACAGCCATAACTCTTGCATCCGACCAACAAGCTAATCCGGCTAATCTCAGCGGGCTGTACGACACAAAAAACATAATTGATTGCTTCTTCCGCTGAAATATTGACTGTTTTTCATGTTGTTGCACCTTTATGCTAGTATCTCCAGGAGATATAGGTTAACTCTTACAATGTCATTGCTACATTTTTCATTCATGTTGTTGCCAATAATTTTCAGTAGGCTTTGAGATATAGACAACTTTTGCAATGCCACCGGTCTACGCGAAAACGAAAATTATTCGTTAATGCTGTCAACTGCAAGCCTACCATGAACTCTTATCACAAGCCAATTGAAGACGTAAACTAAATTGTTTTGCTTTTTTTAAGTCACTTTAAGTAGTTGCCGAATGATTCAGAATGTGTCCTAAAAACATTTGAGTAAAAGCGACAGAGTTATCTATAGTTCATATAACGTGTTCCTTTTCAAACATTCGACCCCACACTTCATGATACGAAAAGATAGCGGTTGAGTTTAGGTACTGACATTGAAATGAATCGTTTTCTAAAAATTCATGGTAGGCCTACTGTAGTGAGTTCATAGTAAAATTTCAACTAAATGCTTTTTCAACAAACATTCTCAAACTTTTAATACATAATATATTGTAATATATGCTATTACTTATAATGCGAGTTGCAGACCAAGAGCTAAGTTAGTTTAGTTTAGCTCACATGGCTAACGCAGTTTTTCATGCCTGTGTGCAGACGGCAAACTAAGCTATATAAGCTAACTTAAATAAACTAAGTTATAGTGTGCGAAAAAAATTTATATAATAAATATATAGTAGTATAATTATAGTTGACTGACCCTGATGTACTATAAAACTTGTATAATTGTTTTTCATACTGTATCCTTTATATCTTAAGGTTATTTTGTCTTGAATGAATAAATAAATTCAATAATTAACATTAAAAATTGAATACGTAATACGGTTTTTAAGTTTTAACATTTATTATAACATATAAGGGGATATTATTGATTGCGGAACCCCAGAAATGTCTGACGCAAACCAGTTTTCAACTAAAAATACTTAATATTGACTTGTCAAACGAAAGCTGAGCACGGTAGCCATTTTGCTGGTAAACAAACTAATAAAATGGCCGTCTTGCCTTATACGGTAGCCGTGTTTGATATTCGTATGATTTGATAAAGTTAAATAAAGCAATGACCTGTTAGTTGTTACTATGTCTCTGCTGAGCACAAGCCTTCTAAATATGAAGTATGACATGCATTAATAGGTGTAGCGAAATTATAGGTGGGGAGAATGGAAGGAAAAAATATTTAAATGGAATAACAGAGTTAGTACACCTACGCATTGGTATGCGACAGAGAATCTTTGAGAAACTATTGTGGTAGCGAAACATCTCGGCATTACTGAGAATGTTTCGCTGCCACAATTGTTCAGCGAGTTTAGCGAGCGAGAGAGTTGCGAAAATCTCGGTGCATGAAATAAATCAGAAAAGGAGGAAATTTGGCGAGCTGTGCTTAGAACTTCAATCACATGAAGATCGTTTCCATACCTATTTCAGAATGAAATGCCATATCTTTTTATAATTTAGCAACAATTTAACATTTTCGGCATCCATAGTCGAGAATTTGTTCTCACTGACAGAACGCCTGCAGACATCTTGAGATGCGAAACTCTAGCGTAACTTACGCGAAAGACCATTCCGCAGTTGAACAATATCGACAAGAACGCAACTATCCTACTTAGCCTTGTGCTAGAGTGAGACATAGCGTACGCGAAATCCTACCATACTGCTTACAGATTTTTCCTTGTTTTGCCGCCACATACGAATGCGTAGGTGAACTAACAACGTAAGAGTACGAAAATGATGATGAACATCTGCCATTACCATCATAGAACATTTGTGGGTATCGTGCTGAGAAAGTGGACAAATGTAAACCTGTCATAAATACATCAATGAGCGCAATTTTACTGGTACAATAATAAACTTGACCCAGTTCCGGTGTAACGGTGACCTAATGTTTTGTGTGCTCAATATATTTCCCGACTCATCATAAGCCTTGTTACGTTGCGTTATGTAGATATCAAGGTCAAAATTTACAAGACCTTTAAATTAAAACGTTTCACTACTGTAGTTTACTGCTTAAGAAATTATAAAAATAATATATTACAACGTTACGGAAAAAATTTCCGCCGTGTGGTATCCGACTGAGAATAGACCACCCTCATTTCTTATCGAGTTCTCGTAAAAGGCGTCTAAGGTAAATTGACCCGCCGCGTGGCATCAGGCTGAGTAGAATAGACCACTCTCATTTCTCAACGAGGTGTCGTAAAAGGCGACTAAGGTAAGTTGACGTCAGGCAGGGGCCGGTCTTAAAGTAGATACCTAGTCAATTAATTGTACATGATGTTGTGCTGACCCCATTTAGAGTGTGATAAGAGAATGATGAAGGAAATATTGTATATTAGATGTTATGGAAAGATTTAAAAACTTTTAATTTTTTACCCGGTTTAAAAAGAACATGGACAGGGTCATGATGTATCCACTATATGTAGTTCCATTAATACACATCTGCAGCTTTATCTTTTAGTTTAACTAGCTATGCCAGCGGTTTTGCCTGCGTGGAAATCAGTGTCTAACAAAAATTTTCCCGAATTGAAATTTTGAACATAGAAGTAGTTATTGTGAATTCACCATAAGAGGCAGAGACGTGCTGTTGGACTTTTCTGTAGTAGTTTTGTAATTCTACAATTCTCTAGGACATTACTGTAGTGTATGTCTGTTGGTTTACGCGACGCACGCGTCTTAAGCTCCTACCTACGAGTTTTTGTGCAAATGCGCTATCTCTTCAAGATAATTAACATTAAACCGTTATATATTATTAACTTAAACGATCCGAAAGAATACTACGTTTTAGTAAAAACCCTATAAAAATCGGTTCAGTAAATTTTGATAAAATCTATCACATATAGACAGACAACTTTGGGAGCTTTGTTTTATAATAATTATATGTATTGCCCGTATGCTGAAGCTTTTGCAGCGTTAACTGGAAGAGCGAGCTTAGCATCATCGTTGGGGGTTCGAATGCGTAAAGCGTAGCTAGTTCACTGGTGGCGAAGAACTACGTCGTTCTAAGAATGCCTCCTGCAAGGCCAGCAGGCCTACCATAAACTCTTATTGCGACTCAATTGAAGACGTTAACTAAATTGTTTTGCTTTTTCATACCATGAAGTCTTAAAGACGTGCATCTTTAAGACTTTAGTTAATTCCGAACGCTCATTCGGCAATCGGCAACGACTTAAAGTGTGCACTTTAAGTCGTTGCCGAATGAGCGTTCGGAATTCATCCTAAGAACATGTGAGTAAAAAAGACAGAGTTATCTATAGTTCATATAACGTTATCCTTTTCAAACATTACGACCCCGATGCAATCCACACTTCATGGTACGAAAAGAAAGCGGTTCGGTTTACGTACTGACTTTCAATTGAATCGTTATCTAAAAGTTCATGGTAGGCCTACTGACCTCGACATATATGTATATAGGATAGTATATTGATATGTATTTAGGATTAATCGACGTTGAATTTTCATCTGTCTTATTCATGCCCAAATGTAGACTTCCATCAAATATAAAAGAAGAAGGAGCGGTTAGGTGATCAGTCTAGCGATTTACAAAAAAACGTTAAGATATATTATTTTATAAAATAATATCTGACCGGGTAAACGTTGGTTTTCCATATGGATTATTTCTAGGGAATTTGTAGTGTATATTATAAAAAATGGAGCAAAAAAATTATATTAAGAGCGGTCAACGTTTATGTCTTAAGGGTATGAAAATAGATAACCGATTCTCAGACCTACTGAATATGCATATAAAATTTTATAAAAATCGGCCAAGCCTTTTAGGAGCATAGTAACTAACATTGTGAGACGAGAATTTTATATATAAGATTTCACGCGAAATGGTTTTTGATAATGATAATTAAACAATGAAGTAAAGCTCTCGGCACAAAAGAAGAATCCGGAAAATTGCTGGCGCATGTATTAACAGCAGTGGTGCAGCAGCAGCAGCTATTGGAAGGCTGGGATGGGCAGTGCCCAGGGGCCGAGGGAAAAATTAACAAAAAAGTTCTATCCAGAGGTCAGACAAGGGGATAGAATAATAAGTAAATTAACATTAAATAACCAGATAGCTCACCTCTTTACTGGACATGGAGGTTTAGCACACTATCTGCATAAATACAAACTGAATCCTCAGAAATTTATAGACTTCTGACTAAATATTGTAAATAAAGATAATATAAGAAACAAAAGTACAGTAGTTAAGTGCCCAGGGACCCACAAGTCAGCACTGTTATCTATTAAAGTCAAAGATGCTTTTTCCGTATAGGGGCATATAAAGGTACTGCACTATTACACTATGAATTATAATAATGATATACATATTTACTATTACTTTAAGTACAATTTGTAAAAAAAATTGGCAAAAATATAATACTAAATGTTACTGGTTATATCTCGTAACAGATGTATATTCAACAACGATATGAATAAATATTTCACTAAGTACTTCTATTAAGAAGCGTTATTTAAAATGATATCTTATAACCTAGCTGAATAAGTATGGCAATCACGTTTTTAATGTATACAATACAAAATATTAAATTCAATATACTACCAATTTTCTTTGTTATCTTCATTTTTCTAATACAGTACACTTTATTTATAAGAAAACACAAAACCACTGTTCACATTTTCCGAACGTTTCACACAATATGGCGGCGCGGAAAAGCGCGCGAACCGAACTGTCAACTTCAACTGAACTAATTATGTTAAACAATGATTTTACAATATACTTCAACACAAATGTACAGAGAATATATTTGTATTGTCTGTTGGTTGCAAAAAAATTGCAATACATACAAAAATATGACTGAAGCAAATTTTTCTTTTTTAATTATACAAATAAAGTTCTTGTTAAAATAAGGCAATAAAATGGTTTAAATATAGATAATCCTTATGTAAAACTATCTATATTTTTTTTAATTCGTTTGTATTAATCTGGATTACAAAAAAAAAAATTAATCATTGATATGCTGTAAGCTCTTGCAGCTTTCATGACGTCACCAGCAGTCGAGGCTATAAAATGCAAGGCGTCGAGCACTGAAGCTCTCTTAGCGTCTGAGAATGACGTCCTAATGATGAATAAGCATATATTGAAAGATATTATATGCATTATGTTTATTACACGTCTAAAATATATACATCATTATAATATGTTTGCAGAAATTATTATAATTTTAATATAATAAACAAAACGTATTTTTTTATAACCATTACTTTTTAATTTATATTTTTTATCTGCAATAAAGATATCATTAAATTTACCGTGTTCCATAGACAAAAAACCTAATCGATACTGTCTATTTCCAAAAAAAAAACTATTTCAAAATAACGCTTCTTAAAATAACTTTCAGATACGATGATAGTTTTTACAGTGGCTACACTTTGTCTATTTTAACATGAACATGATTTGTAAAGGTAGATAAAGATATAATGAGTACTATACAGCTAATCAAAAAAGGGTTTAATAAGACAAAAATACACTAATAATGATGCTTGTTAAACATGTAGGTATATTTTAATACTACTGTAGGACAAAGAGCCTATGCCCATAGTCCTAAAAAAAAAAATCAATGAAGCCGTGGTATAATGCTTGTTAATAATATATCTTCCGTGTTTTACTTGAAGCAATGCCCAAGTTCCGCGCGCTCAGCCATTTTCTTAACTTGAAACATTGAATGGCCTCATTTTGTCCGCTCGTTAGGCACAATGTTTTGTGCTCTTTGCAATTTTGTATACTATGTTACAATTTATATACTTTATTTTATGTTTTTCAAGGTTTTTCTAAAGACGATTCCCTTATACAATACACATTGCACATTGTGTAATAGAAAACTAATGAAATGCCTGTCCGACGATTGGAACTGCTATTTCCAGATTTTTCCTAGTAGTAGCAAACCGGTTCTTATAAAAATTGTTTACAGTAAATCTGTATACGAAATAATACACTTGTGCCCGCATGATTAGATCTCTTTAATAGCACATGTATGTGAGTGAAGAAAAAATGGTAGAATTACGATATTTATAGCACACGATAAATCGATACGACACATTTGTACAGATCGATAAAGCGATCATATATATTTGAATTTACCTGAAGCTGTGGTGACTGTTTTCTGCTCTAGGGTTCGCGGGCTCGGTGCTCGCCGCGGGACATTTTATTAAAACAATTTATTGGTTCTCTTAGTCTGAATCATTATCAATAATGTATGTAATGAATGTAGTAATGTACTAATAGCAGCCTGTGATAGCCCAGCGGTGAGACCGTGCGACTCTTTCGAGGTGAACACGAGTTCGAACCCGGGCAGGCACCAATGAGTTTTTCTATTGAAACTCATGTGTCTAATTGATAATTGCAATTTATCACACGCTTTTCGGTGAAGGAAAACATCGTGAGGAAACCTGCATATCTCTAGAGAATTCTGGAGATATGTGTAACCTACCAATCCGCATTGGAGCAGCGTGGTAGGTCTTAGCTCCAACCCTTCTCTCCAGAAACGGAGAGAGGAGGCCTATTCCCAGCAGTGGGATTGTAACAGGCCGCTACTACTACTTAGTCTGAATCTACATATATATGTAAAAATTACATATGTTTATATTTATCAGTTGTTAGTCACCTATAACATGAGTATTAAGTCACTTATGGCACTGTGGACCATGTGCGTCCCATATATAATTATTTATTTATTTGTAAAAGCCCCCTCAGTATAGGTAGTCCGTGAGTGACCTCGTGTTGGACAAATATTTTTTAGTCGCAACATTGAATAATCTATTGCTTGAAAAGAAAAAGTTACGCTTACTGAATCAAATCCACTATCAACGTCTAGTAGCATGTGATCTGTGCAATCATAGTTGACAGACAAAGAGAAAATTAGTTTTTTAATGATTTACATGAATATAAATGTACCAAAGATGTGTCCTTGATCACATGTGTCCGTTCGAATCCCAAATAAGCACGTACAAGTTCTTTACTTTCTTATACCTATGTTTAACAATTTTTCATGCTCATTAAGCCAAATTTTGTTTGTTTAAAATTTTTATTAAATAAAATTCGAAATATTAATTATTTAAGTTAACTCTGAAAACAAATGCTTTTGAATCGTCAACTCTACTGCTGGTTCGAAAAGCTGTTCTTACTGAGAAGAGTCAGCAAAAAACTTGGCGGTTGCTCTTTTCAAATATAATTCTTATCGCTAGTTACATTTAGTCATTACAATCTTGTACAGAGTAGAGCAGTAGTTATATCAACGCATTCTTATCATCTATATAATCCGCAATAGTATTATAGTAAGCTTTCTGTATCAACTTAATTTTGACAATGTTTTTAAACAGCTGTAAAATTATAATTCCATTAATAACCAAGAGGGTATTTGATAACAATGGAATACTGACAAAATTATATAAAACGTCGTCTCGTCAAGTCTACTAGGATGCGGTTCTAATAAAATTCTCAAGTGTCAATGTGACATGTTATCATCTTCGATCCGAGATAGACAAAGGCATCTGTTTATTCAGCCTCACGTAGGGGCTAGAGGGTCATATTGTTTTTAATCTATTGTCCCTGTTTTATTGTTAACGCTGTAAATGTTGAATTAAATCTTTAGTTTATAGTTTTAACGGATATCAAAAGGTAATCCGTGGAGAGTTTAGTAAAGTATTATTAATAATTTAAAATTATATAAGAAAGTAGGTCAAACTAAATGTAGGTTATTAGATTTAAACAGAATAAACGGTTCATTGCATTAGCTTACGCATGTTTAACATTACGATGATAGCGGATATAAGTTTTTTGATGATGAAAATTTGTTGATTTGTTTTGTTTGAAGAGCCATAGGTAGGCCAGTAATTAATATTACTACCATGAAATATAGATAGACTTTAAAACTTATACTATTGAATGCCATGCAATTCGAGTGGTTAGTTTGTGCTATACCGAAAATTATATATGTATGAAGAATAATGAAATTAAGTACAATATTTTTATAAGTTTATATTTTACTTGACCTGTATATGTATGTGATGGTGGAATCTTGCACTTTAAATTTAACCTATTTCCCGTCGTCCGATTGATTGAAATTTTACATACTGATACCAGCCTCGATGACAATGCATATTTATGATAAGCATGATGCTGCTGTCAGGATTGGCTACAAACAAGGGAACACCAAGGGAGTTCCCTTGTGGTAAAATGTGACTGAAGGCAGGGTTACTGCGCGTACAGGTTAGTCGAATTGAATTAGAAAGAAAGAATAATTGATTTAACATATCACACCTTATTTATACGTCAGCTTAAATATAGTCCAAATTAGAAATTCGCGTGTGATATGAATTCAACGCAATAACATGTCAACAAGGCGGACACTATACGCGAATTTACTAGGGCGTGCGTAAACTGAATTTGTCATTGCCAGATACAGTGGCTACGTACGTTTGTGTGCGTGTGCTGTCGAATATTCCAGGTAACTGCAAATATTAGAAATACAAAAGAATTCAGATGCTTTCACCCAACATACAAATACAAAATACATATAAGTAAAACGCACAAATTACAAACTCACCCTCTCACTCACAGACTGGTGTTACTGACGTGCATCCGTTTGAGATAGTGTGAGGTTTCCTTTGTACACTAGTATTAATATATTTAAGGATTGGTATATTCATGTGTGTATTATTAAACACCACCAACCATCATCCATACTCCTATTGGGGTAAGGATGGTGGTTGGTGGTTCCACCATGAAATTGCTGCCAACTCCATGGTTGGCTTCAAACCAGAAAAACTTCACTGGGTGAAGTTCATTTCAGTGGGGACTGGAATTTTTTTTAAGCTTTAAAAAACTTCACTTGTTATTCGAATTACTATATGAAATTACACCCTTAAGAAGAAGGAGCCTCATCTAAACAAATGTAATGAATCCTATCAGATAAGATTGGTACTAGATTTTAGAATTTCGATAAAAAAATTTTTTTTAATCTGTACTAGATAACTGATAATGAAATATTTCAAAGCATTGCTAATAAATTACTACATTATATTATCTGCTTACTTAAGTGTACTTTTTTCATAACTATGTGGAAATTGATATTATCTTCAATATTTTTAGTATGTTTTTGTATTTATTTGCCACTATTATATGCATTCAACTCTTACTTTTATTATTATAGAGTTGCTATATTTTTTAAATGGGAAAGTCAGCCTTTTTTTACATGAGGATATCCTTCATGGGTACTGCACTCCTCGGGGGTGGAGGAAGTTATCCCGGACTCCTGACGGCTAGAACTTCATGGGCACAGGAATACTGAACGCATCACGTCTACACCCTCGTCATCAGCCTACTCCTGCTAAACTTCGTTGAGTCTGGATAGACCTCTGCACCACAACCGACGCATTGGGAACACTTTAATATACCCCACCTCTAGGAAGGGATGCCAGCCTAAAATGTGACATATCATAATAAAGCGAAAGCATTTGTAGAATTAGGCGCTACTTTGCCGAGATCCTACTTTACGAAATACTTTTTTTAACTGTGTTCTTAAACTGCTGTAATTAAAACCGTGTGACAAAACCGTGATCTGATATCGCGTATTTGTAAACATATAAAAGTAGATTACGAAGACGTGGATAAAAGCGCGAATATAGCTATTATTCAACAAAATCGTTTTAAAAACTTAAGCCGAGAATTCATTACAGATACAAACCAAACCACCATACCTTTGTATTTATAATAAAACCTGAAGATAATTAAATAATTCAGAGAATTATAATTATGTTATCTGTTGCAACCTTGGGAGACAGTTTCATTATAGTTAACACGAAACGTTCCGTCATTAGGTAAACACGATTCTACGACACGATTGTGTTTGTGACGTCATCTCCTTTTTTTAGAGCTTTACTAATCAGCAGGCCTACCATGAACTGTTATTGCTACTCAATGGAAGACGTAAACGACGATCGCGAACCGCTTTCTTTCGTACCATGAAGTGTGAATTGCATTGGGGTCGCAATGTTTGAAAAGGATAACGTTATATGAACTATAGATAACTCTGTCTCTTTTACTTACATGTTCTTAGGACGAATTCCGAACGCTCATTCGACAACGACTTAAAGTGTGCGTCCTTAAGACGTCATGGTATGAAAAAGCAAAACAATTTCGTTTACGTCTTCAATTGAGTCGCAATTAGAGTTCATGGTAGGCCTGCTGTTATGTTGAATTATACATAATTGAGAGTATTTGAACACTTAAGTTGACGCGAATAAAGTTAAGGGCGCTTCTAGTTTGGTTTATATCATTCAAACGCCGTGGCTCTACAACACGCAAACTTGTGGCCCCGTTGTAAAGTAATAATTAAAAATCAATTCATTCAGTTCAATTCTTAAAGTTTGTGACATATAAGTTTGTAGTATTTAACCGTACTTTTTGGAAATAAAAGAAGACATTCAGAGTGCACGTTTACTTGACGGTCTAAAAACTCACAGCTAAATAATTAATGTTTAGGAACCAGCTATCCTCACGTCTTATTTTATCGGATGAGCCCGACTATTTTTTACTATGTTACTATACACTGCTCGAAGACCGGGTAGTTTAATTTTAAAAGATTCTATTCAACTTGAATAGAAAAACTTGAAAATTGTATGTGAAGGTGGAATCATGAACGTTAAATTTAACCCACTTCTCGGAGTCCGAATGAGGTAAAATTTGATATATTGCCCCGATGACGATGTATGTTTATGATAAGCATGACATGGATCTGCTGCCAGGATTGACTCCAGACGAGAAAGCTCCTCAATGGTTACGAGTATGAGCATTAATAAAATTTTATTAAATGCTTTTGTTAAAAGCTTTTTTTAAATTAACTTGTTGTTTATTCACTTTAACAAGTTTAGCTTTATTTACTTTTGTCTTTAGTCACATAAAATATACTTACAAAAGTAATAATAAAAATTACTTTGCTTTAATCCACGATACAGTAAATAGAAAATATATATAGTGCTAAATAACGTATAATATGTAGTCTTACCTGATTATGCCTCGGTTGCGGAGCGAAAAATAATTGAGTTTGTGATAATGAACGTGTGTAGTGCTTGTGTATTGTGGTGGCAGTGCTGGAGGTTTGTGCATGTGTTTTTAATAATCCTGCATGTATCGGGTATGAAAAAAACGGATAATTCACTATACGTTTAGCACTACATATATTTTCTATTTACTGTATCGCTGATTATAGCAAAATAATTTTTATTATTACTTTTGTATTATGGATCTCCGCTAAGTAACGCCTAATTCCATAGATTATTTAAAATATACTTATTCACGTGCTCATTGATCGGGAACATTTTTTTATTATTATTCAACACGTTACAGATGTGTACAATTCGGCCGCCATAAAACAACTTCCCGCCAAAACAAATGCACCATAGACAAGCCGTCTATCGAGCTAATGTAATTCGGCCACCGCTTTCAGCGTCACGTACGAGCTATACGATCTTTTGTTACAGCCTCATTTGTCAATAACACTTCTATATTGTGATGCGTAATTTATTATACTTAATGATTTAAGCACAGCCATTATATGTAATCCGCCTCCATTTTATATTGATATTTAAGTAACGCTATAGAAATTCTTTCATTTATCGTATAAATACATGCACTATGTATACCTTCGATTTACATTTTAAAGTTCTATCATACAACTTATTATATAACTTATTATAAGACCAAGACTATCATAATTTTATGTTACCTGTATTTTAAAATGGTCTATGCTAAATGCTGGCGCATTGGCGTAGTTGGCAGTGACCCTGCCTCCACGAGTGCAGGTTCGATTCCCGTTGATGAAAATCTTCTAAAAAAAATTTGTTGGTTCTTCTAACCTGGGTGTATATTTGTATTTAAGTATGTATTTAAAATTATATATGAACATATTAAAAACTTGTCTGTCACCCATAACACTAGTATTAAGTTATTAATTTCGGGAAGAGCGACCGTGTATATCTCAAAAAAAAAAGAAATATGTTTGTATAGTAATTTTAATTGTAAATATGAATATATGGGACACTTACACACATGGTCGTCTATCCCCAAAGTAAGTAACTTAATACTTAACACTATAATAACTTAATAACTTAATATATATAATTTATTTGTATTAATGTAGTATATCTATACTAAATTAATACAAATAAACACCTAGGTTCGAAGAACCAACAAATTGTTTATAGAAAATGTTATCCCTCGGCGGGCATCAAACCCGCGACGCGCGGAGCTGAAGGCAAGGTTACTCACTGCGCCAACGGGCCAGTCAATACTTCTTTATTCCTTCAGTTTTATTCATTGACTAAGCATCAATACTGAGAATCTCGCTGTATAACCCTAATACAGAAATAGCATTCTCTCACAAAATTTAGCATATCCTCAGCCCACCCGCTAGGAAAACAACAATTAGTGACAGTCATTCATTAAAACACCCATACCTACTGCGTGGGAATCGTGACACCGAAAAAGACCTACTACTGCGCTGTCATTATATGGACATGTACACTTTTACCACGATTTCGTATAATTGAAATTATTCAAACACAACTTTAATACAAGTATATAAGAATCAAATATTATTGGCAATAAATATTTCGCATGCATTACATAAAGTTGTATGATGGTGTGAAATTTCTAATATTTGTGTTAATAAAAAATGATACTATATATCAGGTATGAAAAAATGTTTTGGCAGTTAAACATGGCCGCCACGCGGTCTGTAACGATAGTCTCCAAAATGATATTTGAAATATGAGTCACTGTATTCATTTTTTTAAACCCAAGAACATCTTTTAGTTGTATCGAATTTGCTTTGAGAATTACACTGAAATACTTAAGTGATGTCCTTTATTAATATAATATATTAATTAGTAATAAACTTTTGTAATTTAAACTAAGTTTAGTAAAATAGTAAGTGACCACAATGCGGCTGTTTGTCTTTCTTAGTTCTTTGCATATAGATTCTCTTTTACTACGGATTGTATCAAAAATTTTTTATTATTATTGTTGTATTATATGTAACTGTGTAAGCAGCTACGGAAATCAGTGTCACAAAATTTTCCCAAATTGAAATTTTGAACATAAAAGTAGTTCTTGTGAGTTAACCATAAGACATAGAGACATGCTTTACAGACTTTCTTATTATTTTTTTGTAGATCTAAATTTATCTAGTACATTACTTTACGGCCTGTGCTGGTTTAGGCAAGTAAAGTTTTTACATCCGCGCGACCTCTTTAACAAAATTTTCATAAACGGCAATGTATAGTACCTAAACCGGATTTCCGGATAGTTTAGTATCTACTATCTTTTAGTAAAAATAATAAAATCCGTTCAGTACACTTTGAGAAAATCGATCGCATGCAGCCTGAGAGCTATTGGTGGCTATGTTTTATAATAAGTATAGATTCTCTAAAGTATACAACATTATGTATGAACCTCAAAGATAAGCGAACGTCCATATTCGTCAATAAAAATCATATCCAGCAGTTTGTCCATTAATTAAGGTTAAAAACGCTTCAGTGCATTATTTTACTGTATCCTAAATACTCAAATTATACTTAACTAACTTGAACTTCTTTACCGAGTATTAGTATGGATACTTTTGTTTACTACAGACTGAAACGAGATTGATATTAAATAAAAGTAATATATTGTCTATGCCAAAAAATTAAAAAGTGGAACCTGACTTAAACGTAGGCCAACTTATCTTATTAATATCTGGCGTAAGACCAAGTCTGTAAGTGTGAGTACAGAGTCTTAACTACGTTTTATCTGTCCACTGGGCGTGTCCGTATGGCGGCGCCGCCTTTATAACACCTGTCACCAGAGTGCACTAGATGATCTATATAATCTACAGACTATAAAACTAAGCAGAACGCAAATAAAAAATTAATATTAGACTGAATTAGTAAATGTTAATCGTTGTAGCCTGTCGCGTAGCTAACTGCAATTAAAATATGTTATTAAAGTAACGGCCTGTTATTATCTCACTTTTGGGCATAGGCTTCCTTTTTCCGGTTTAGGACAGAAGGGTTGGAGCTGAAACCAACCACGCTGATCTAATGCGGATCAATAATAATATCAATTAATATTATCAAAGCAGCTTTTTATATATAAAAAACTGTTTTCATAATATTAATTTATTATTATACGAGCTTTTTCCCGCGGCTTCGCTCGCGTGGGATTTCTGTCACATTAAGCTTCGTGACAGATCATTTTAGATTAAAAATATTATTTTTACTTAATATTCAAAAATAAATATTTAGTTACTCGTACATCCAGGTGGCTAACTTCAAACTGCCGAATTCCAACACAATCTTCGTGCGCCGCGCATAGTAGGCACTCTATAGTCTATGGTGCTCCATAGAAGTCAATCATATCGTGATAACTTTTAAATTATTCGGCTAAATTACTTGGTGTGAAAGACAAGGTTTATTTACATGAAAAACTGAAAGCGACAAATGTATTGATTTTTATAAGACTTTGATAAATAAACTAAAATGTACTTTGCAAAATAGTATCAAATTTAATTAAATTTATGATTCAAAATTTTTGTTATAGTGGCTTTCACATAAAAGGTAGATATACTGTCGTTGACTTTTATTTAGAACTATTCCAGACATACAATACTACCCTACAACATCTTTGTGTAACTCCGATGGTTTAGGCAGCGTACGCCAAGATAGCTCTCAGATGGCAGAATTTTTCCGACTTTATTAACATGTATCGTTATATTACGTCAAATCAATACAAATTGTTATTCCGATGTATAATCTATATAACTGTAAGGTTTCCCAAATCCGTCTAATTTTTTCGTGAAAGAGTAACAAACATGCATACTCACAAACTTTCGCATTTATAATATTAGTAGGATTATTTGCTTTAGCAAAAAATATTTTTTTCAAATCGATTTATTTTGAAAGGAAAATAATCGATAATTTAATAATCGTTATGTTCTACTCTCAAGTCACATCCCTAGTTCAGCGATCGTTTCTACGCGGATGAATAGAAACACACATATGCTAATCCAATCCCGGGATTAATACCACTCGAGGGTATAACAACAGTTACACGCGCTCCCTTAAGTATGGATTTGGGCTCATTTTAAAAATAAATGCAATACAATAATACTTCACATTAATATTTTTATATTACTTACACATAGAGAAAAATTAAAGATAATTAAATTAAAAAAGGCATGTTAGCAGTGACTCTACCTTCAGCTCCAGGCGTCGCGGGTTTGATCCCCGTCGAGACAACATTTTCTATTCAGAATTTGTTGGTTTTCAAATCTGGGTGTATATATACCTATATTTAAGTATGTATTTAAAATTATATATGTACATATTTACCAGTAGTCTGTCACCCGTAACACAAGTATTAAATTACTTAAAGACGAATGACCGTGTGTTTAAGTGTCTGAGGAGAAAAAAAAACAATAATTTAAAGATTTAATATCGAACGTGTAATTTGAAATATAAGATCGAACTGCCTGTACCTATATCCCAATTCGCATTCGCTTGTAATAGCGGCCGATTTAGGAATAGTTGTGTATACTCGGAGTGTCTCTACGTGATCAAATCAAGAATGAGGAGATCCGTAGAAGGACCAAAGTGACTGACATAGCTCAAGGGGTCGCACCCCCCCCCCCCAACAGGTGGACAAACAAGCTCAAAAGAAATCTTTTACACATAAACAGTTATTGTGAGTTAACACAAGATACAGACGTGCTGTTGCTGGCTTATTTGCAGTATTTTTGTAAACCTATAAATCTCTAATACATTAGTTTAATGCATCTGTGTTGGTTTCTCTCAACAGGCGACAACGGCGCGACCTCTCCAAAAGAATTAACATAAAACGGTAATGTACTATTAACCTAAACCTTCCCGAAGAATTGAACTACATTTTATTAAAAACCGTATAAAAATCCGTTCAGTACATTTGAGAAAATCGATCAAATATAGACAGAAAGCTTTTGGGGACATTATTTATAATAAGTAATGATAGAGAAAAAAATGCTAACAGATACGTTTAAGATTGCATCAAAGATTCATCAAATTTGACTGCTTTTGTGATCGTGTTTCCATTTAATAGGAGATTTATTTTTCTTGTACACAAGAAAATCCATTGTAAATCTCTGCTTTAAAGCGAAACCCAAATTACATTTACCCCTCGTTCGCACGGGCTAAAAAATACGTCGCGTTAAAATTCCGCAATAGGCATAATAAGAAGTTTCGTATGGTACATTCGGCTTAACACTGCGCGATAAAGATGCGTCGCGTTTTAAATGCGCTGTCGTTTGAACAGATATCTGGATACCCATTTGTTTCATTTCGACGTATTTTTAACGCACGGTAAAAAACCTCACGTGCGAACGAGTTACTCTTAGCTCTTTAAGCTCCACCCAACGCCACATTACCATAATGATCGTTAGATCGTATTAGTAACTTCGGTTTGTCTACGGATTTCTTCATTTCTAATTTGATTGCGTAGGAACTTACTGAATATAACCTATTTCAGTCATCGAGCTCTTAACTTTATTTTAAGGCCTAATATTAGAATACCTAAAGTACAAGCACCATTTAGTTATAATGTAAGGGCAATATTATACACTCCCAATAACGAGAAATGTTTGTACGGCGCACGCGTTGCCTTAAGTGGTATGAGATTTGTGATAATTTTTAAATAAATATATCCCTCTGCGGTATTTCGACTGGGTGATTACGTGGCAACACTTTTGTTTTCTTTTTCTTTAAATATCGCACTCAGGACTCAAAAGCGAAGTGCGCTAATGGTTGAAACACAATCATAAAAAATAAATAGGTATATCTTGATTAGCACAAACGAGATCCCTGTTTATTCGTTTATCCTGATTTCTGCTCGCCCCGATTTCACGAATATAATAACTCGATGACCCAACTTTCAACAAGCAAGGAAAAGTAGCGAATGTTGGTGATAAAAATATTATCGGTGACCTGCATCTGTTACAGAGCGCTACGGCGAAGAATCAAGCAGGTAAATCGCATATACGAAAGCCTAAATTTAAGCCTAGATGATCTTCTACTATCAGGAGAAAGAGTTATTATACTTAGAGCAGAAGAGTCATAGGCCTGTAAGTGAGAGTAGGATAGAATAGGAGTAGAATAATGAGAAGGAGATCACACTCGTATACTACATCTTTAGATCTTTACATAAAGAATCATATCATCTTTACATAAAGAAAAGAGACAGATAGATCATCCTCATTTGTTTTCTCTTTATATGTTACATTATAGGCTGACTTCCCTACTCTAATTATAATAACTCTATGATCAGGAAAGGTAGCAAACATCAGGGCAACTCTATCTTAAATCGATAACAATCGATACCTATCGCGAGTGAAGTCGATATGCGTCAGCCCCAATCGAGAACGTCAAAACACGTATCGAATTACAAACTGTAAAGTTAAAAACAAGGGCTTTGTTCCCTTTGGCCTCAATACCAATGATGGTTTGGGCTCTTTGTTTTAAATATGACCGTCAATAATTTTTGAACGTTATTCCGACCGCCATGTTTGATTTATATCGACATTTATACTTTTAACGGCTCGATTAAATTTATGGTATAAAAAATTACAGCGACTTTTGTGTGACTATCTGGCATATGACCTTAAGTTACTTGAGCTACCCAATTCTTTAATAATGAGGGCTTGTCACGCTTGTCAAGGGTTTAAAGGTTCAAACCTCGAGTGTAAGTGACTTTTCTAAGAGATTTCGAGAAATATAAAACTTTGTGGATTTCGGAGACAGAGATTGACAATGCTTTTTCGATATCGCTTGCATAAATTTAAATACTCATAAATATTTCATATCGGGCATAGCCCTATATGAAGTTTCGATTGCTTAGTAAACTGCACCAGAGAAAAATTAAATGAAAAGGGCTTGTATATATCGCAAGCTTAAAGTGACCTAATTAAAAAAGTTGTTTTAATTAATTTTTAATTTTGTATTCGGTCAGTTTAATACTAAGCGTGCGATATGACCTTGTATATATACATAACACGTTTTTTTATTTCAATCCTCGTAAATATTCAAGACCGCAGGCAATTCGGTTCTTAAGGGGTAAAGTTAAATAAAAAAATTTGAAAATAGAAACTGTTCTTTTGTGATACGAGTTTAGCCTCAAAATTTAAAAATCGAACCGGGGTGGCTGCTCGCACCTGATTGGCCGCCACGGGGGTGTCTGCGCCCGCCGCCGGCCAATCGTGGCGCGCCACTCAAACGTGCCCTATCAGCGCCAGGCACCCTAAGGATTTGAGGGGCTCGTACGGGTTTTGTTTGCGTTGCGTTTTAGTTGTTTGTGGAATTAATTGATGTTCCTTTTTTAAAAGGGATGCTAGGCTCGAGGATGTCGAGGGTTTCGGCGCGTGAAATGTCTATTGAAGTGTTATAAATCCGTTGACGGGTTTTTAGTATCGAAAAATCCTTGAATTAGATACTTCTTATAAAACAAAGTCTCCACTGTCTGTTTGTCTGTGTGAGATCGATTTTTAAAAAATGTACTGAACGGATTTTTGTAGACTTTTTACTCAAAGGTAGTACAATTATTCTGGAAGGTTTAAGTTAAAGGTATATACCGTTCTATGTAAATTGTGTTGAAGACGTAGCACGGTTGTAAAAAAAAACTCGCATGCTGGGAGCTTTACTCGCGTGCGCAGCGTAAACCAGCAGGGATACACTAAACTAATGTACTAGAGAATTGTAGATCTACAAAAATACTACGAAAAACTGCGGGACAGCATGTCTCTATCTTTTATGGTTAACTCACAATAATTACTTTTATTGTCGAATTCAATTCATGGGAGCGAACCCGTTCGCACAGCTAGTATATACGAGTACATATATATAAATCAAGAACACTTTAGCCCCTTCGAATCACGTGTGCAAATTATGAACATAAAGCCTTATAATATGACTGGCCCGTTGGCGCTGTGGGTGGCTGTATGGGACCCTGCCTTCAGCTTCGTGGATCGCGGATTCAATTACCGCCGAGGGCCAACATTTTCTAAAAACAAATTATTGGTTCTTCGAGCCTGGGTATGTATTTGTATTTAAGTATGTATTTAAACTTATATATGTAGTATATCTACCAGTTGTCCGTCACCCATAATACAAGTATTAAGTTACTTACTTTGGGGACGGACGACTGTGTGTGTAAATGTCCCATATATTTATTTTATTTATTTATTTTAATATTTTTATTTCACTTAATTTACTCCTCTGCTATTTGTGTGTGCAAAATTTAGCAGATGCCGGAAAATTCGGAAACCTTAATAAATAAGTATGATTATTCACACATATGTTTTCATGATGTCCTTCTCACTAATAGTTGGTAAAAAAATTATTTTGTTCTCCATTAACAAACAATAATTCTGCACATAAGTTAGGATACCGCACATAGAGTTCATTCGAGATAAAGCTGCATATCTAGCACGAAGCTTTAAAGTAACCTTGAAATATTTTCTAAAAGTATAAATACTAAGTATTACTATTAATAAAAATATTTGTCTCGAAGAGATTTATTTTTGAATTTCCTAATATTTCGCTAAACTTATGTAAAAAGGTACAGGCGTGTGGTATCCGGCAGAATAGAATAGACCACCCTCCTTTTTACCGAGGTGTCGTAAAAGGCGACTAAGGTATATGTCGTTTGGTATCCGGCTGCGTAGAATAGACCACCCTCATTTCTTACCGAGGTGTCGTAAAAGGCGACTGTGGTAAGTTGAAGTCAGGCAGGCGACCGGTCTCAAAATACGTAGCCCAATCGTGTAACATGTTTGTAACATGTTGTGCCGACCCCACTTAGAGTGGGATAAGGGCAGGAGAATGATGATGATGTTGATTATGTAAAAAGGTAGACCCATACTTTTTAATACTGGAATGGTACCAATGCATCGGTATAGTATATCCAGGAACTCCGGGTCGCAGAGATAAATTTGTAACGGTGGATGTCAAAATAAGGAAAGTAAAGGTCTGTTACAATCCCACTGCTGGGAATAGGCCTCCTCTCTCCCGTTCTGGAGAGAAGGATTGGAGCTAAGACCAACCACGCTGCTCCAATGCGGATTGGTAGGTTATACATATCCCCAGAATTCTCTTGAGATTTGCAGGTTTCTTAACCGAATGTCTTCTTCTACATATATATTCTTTCACCGAAAAGCCTGTGATAAATTACAGATATCAATTAGACACAAAAGTTTAAATAGAAAACTCATTGGTGCCTGCCCGGGGTTAAAACTCGTGACCTTTTTTTTTATTTTTTTATTGTTTAAAAGGCGAGCGCTAGACTGCAATCATGGCAAGCGATGATACAGTCTAAGATAGAGCGCGCTTACCTAGAAGGTGCCTATTCACTCTAGACCCCTCGAAAGAGTAGCTCGGCTATTACAACCGGATACGGTGGATGTATGGTGTCACACAAAGTGATTATCTTAGTAATAAATACATCCACAGTAGACTCAGTGTCCGTAACATCAGCGATTAGCTGTAAAAAACTCACTTTTTCCAATTAAGTTTATTTGTTTATAATTAATCTATAAATAAAACAAAGTCGGGTTCGTTACAACACTTATTACTCGAGATCTGCTGGACCAATTTTTCATGGTTTTTGATTCGTTGAATTTGTCTCCGGCCCGAATAGCAGATCTTAAAAACAATGAAAAATTTACGAATACATAATTATGAAAATAAATAAATGTTTTAAGGCGAAACGATCGTCGAGATTGTGGTGGTGGGTGTGTGTGCTGCTTTTGTGTGCGTTGTTGCTGGTGAATTGCGCCTTGGGGTGCATGTGGTGGCTTGTCCTGCATGTATAAGGTACGTAGATTTTGCCTGCTTCATACACATTGGCTTTGCATGCATTCACTTAACCCGTGCGGATTATAGCAAAGTAGTTAGTTCTGTTATATTGCTTGAAATAAATGTTCATTCGTTTCATACCATTTGTTGTCATCCTGTCGAATACTGTAAGTAATGATTGACATTTATGCATGCATTCATAAATATATTTTGTGTAAACTTTGTAAAAAGGGTGAATAAACTATTGTCTGTATTTTTTTTTAATCACATAAAAAAGGTTGAAAAGTGCATTAAGCAGATAAATAGAAGTTCCTCAAATATTTATGCGTGCGTACAGAAATAATGACAAATGATTAACATTTACGCCAGAGTTCAGAATTTTTTTTTGTGTCATTGTATTACGTTCCTAAATTATTTCAGCTAAAAGGTAACACACTATTCATTGACTGGTAGGCGGTACGAAGTTTGCCGGGTCAGCTAGTTAATTATAATTCTTCTTATGCTATGTACTATGCTAAAATATTAAATACTACGGGTGTTCGATCCCACGGATGTTAGGTAGGGAAAGGCGTGGTGGCGCGAAGTGTCTTTCCCAGGCGTGGAACACTACACCGGAGGTGTCGTATGAAGCCTGGGAAAGCGGCAAACGCTGAGTGGACGTAACACGCGTAAACCTCAAAATTACGTCGGAAATCAATGTCTCAATATGGTGATATGAGGCTCGATCTCGTGGTCGTCCTAAAAAGCGCTGGCTGGAGATCTTTAATGCCGACATCAGAGCCAACAATTAACGAGAAGACCTGACAAAGTGGAAAAAAATGAGTCAGAAAGCGGACTCCGGGTCTTCGAGAAAACGCTGAGTAGAATATGAAGAGTACCAATGCCTAGTCCACCCTTCCGACGTCGCAATGACTAATCAAAGTCATACATCAGCCCTCCACTACAAATCGCCCTAAGCCGTAGTCCGGCCTCACAGGAGGCACCCTTAAGAAGACGTTCCCCCACGCTAGTAGAGCTTCTGTGCTTTACTCTCTGCATTTCGCAACCTCGACGATGCTTCTGCGCGTGCCCGTCCCGCCCGGTGACGCTTTAAAAGGCGTTAGGGCTAACAGCATACAGTCAATTCGAAAAAAAAACCAATGCCTAGTATTTCCACGCCACGTTCTGTATGCCACGTTATTAATGCCACGTTTTGTATAAATCTTAATATGAAATCACAATCAGCAACATAAACATGTAATACACACACAACATCTCTGCTAGTGAACACAAGACTTTACGACCCCCCCGACGGCGCGATTACCCTTTATCCACTGCAGTTAACATTAATCCTGTAGAGGCCTTAAAACGTTATTTTCTAATATTTAAATATAAAATATTACTTACTCAAATAATCTTGTAATCAAATCAATCAGTGAATTTAAGTGAAATTTTTAACGTAAAATTACTTATTGTGAGTTAACCATAAAGGATAGAGACATGCTATTGCGAACTTTTTTGTAGCTTTAAAATTTTCTAGTACATTTCTTTAGTATATCTCCCTTGGTTTACGTGGCGATGGCTCCCAAAAGGCGAGTTTTTTTTACAATTGCATCGACAAAATTTACTCAAAACCGAAGATACTATTAACGTAAACCTTCCGTAGGAATGGCAGTACCTTTTGGTAAAAACTGTACAAAAATCTGTAAAACTGTAAGAAAATCGATCACATTCAGACAGCTTTTGGGAACTTCGTTTTATGATAATATTAGTATGTATGAATAACTTTGTTTTGAAGGGTAAACAAAAGTTGTTTTGAAAGCCATAGAGAGTTATTATACTTAGTGTAGTGGAGGCCTGTAATTGAGTGTCACAATAAATAATGAGAGAGAAGGTGATACTCGTATAAATCATCTTAGTGTATTCACGCATAAAAAAGAGAGAGAGATAGATTAACCTCATTTGCTTTCACTTTATTGTCATATAGTTACATTTTAGGCTGGTTGCCCTACTCTAAGTGTTATAACTCTATGGTCCAACTCAGCGGCGAGAACGCGGCGTTTGAAGCGACGACGGACTTTGTTTCATAAGTCGTGATTTAGTGTAAATAATGATATATAATTAGATGTCATAACTGAGACAGTAATATGTGTATATATGTATAAGCACAAATAAATTTCATGGTAAATATGAGGAATGGTAAAGCAATGTAATACACAAAAAGAACCAAAGAGCGTTTTTAATGTTTATTTATATATTTGTTAGTAAAATTTAAAATAGATTACTAGATTTTTTTATTTAAGTAGTCCCTAAAAGGAATATGAGATCTTTCCCACAACCTATACCTATACACATACTTCAAATGTTCACGTACTGTATCATAATGTAGTAAGAGTCCCCAAATATTTTTTTCTGCCGCGCTGACATTAGTGGATACCATACAATTAACTCTTCTTCTTCTAACAGTATAACCCTGCCTTCAGCTCCGCGGGTCGGGGGTTTGATTCCCGCAAAGGGCCAATATTTTCTATAAACAATTTGTCGGTTCTTAGAGCCTGGGGTGTATATTTGTATTTAAGTATGTATTTAAAATTATATAATTTGTAGTTGTAGTATATCTACCAGTTGTCCGTCACCCATAACACAAGTATTAAGTTACTTACTTTGGGGTCGGACGACCGTATGTATAAGTGTCCCATATATTTATTTAGTATTACAGATATGCCACCCAATGCGTTTATCGAATAGTCATGAAAGTATTAAAGCCCATTTGCTATGAAGAGACACTAGGATCCAATAACAAAAGTAATAATAAAATTATTTTGCTATAATCCGCGATACTGTAGCGCGATATTGTATCGCGGATTATAGCAAAATAATTTTATTATTACTTTTGTATTATGGATCTCCGAAAAGTAACGCCTAATTCTATAAAGGATCCAATAAGATAACAGTTACTTCTTTTTAAAATAATGATTATTCGTATATTCAAGAGATAACAGGTAAATAACGTTCTAAAATCATTTTTATTGTATACACACTACATATATGTCAACATAGATACCTTATAAGAATCCGGTAGGGCGATTCCGGAAACATGCGACGGCCATTTTCAGTAATTTCTCAATAGTTCCCAATTTGAATTCCGAATTCACAGACAACATCTTTACAACTTCATTCAATTGTAAATGTAATTCACTTAATTTTGTTAAAAATTATATTTGTAGATGGTAGTGACTTTTACTATAATTATTAATCACTTTTTAAATTGCAGAACGATTAAATGCTTTTCTTTAAAAGAACACTTTCTTTAGAATATAAATTTTACACCATCTGTATTGTCAGAGTGTGAAACATGAAAAAAAAACTAATTGAGTCTTTTAAGATTGTCAGAACACTTTACACGATAATTTTTACGCTACAAAATAAAAGCTAAAAATTTAATAAATTAGAATGAATATATAAAAAATATATATGTTTTTTTAATCACACCACAGAGTTCACAGTGTATATATACGTTACAGATTCGCGTCTATTTAGTTTCACAATTTGTTTTTTATAAATTATTTTAATTAGCATCACAAAGTCAAAGGTCATTAATAGAAAGTCGCGTCACTTCAACACGGACGTCTTTGGTTGACTGAACGGTGTTAGCGTCCCGTTCCCGCGTCCAGAGGGATAGGGAGGGAAGGAGGGGTGATACAAGCCTGAGGTGTGCGATAAACTGACAAGGTATTTTATACGACTGAGATTTGTGTTTGATTTAAATATAATCTGGCTGGCATCGCGCTGCAGTTGCGTTAACGATGCGAATATATAATGTACCTGTATGTGTAAATTATTTCAATGTTGAAAAGACTGTCTAATACGTACAATATTAATTAACACAATGATTAATTAGGCGTTACTTTACAAAGGTCTATAAAACATAAGTAATGATAATATTTTTTTCCGAAAATTTACTAATGCCCGCCTAAATCCTGCCGGTGACCCTGTCAAAGCCATCAGGCTTTGACAGGGTCACCGGCAGGATTTACGAGCGCAGAAGCATCGCCGGGTGGTGATAGTATTATTTATATATCGAGGTATCGTAAAAAGCGACTAAGGTAAGTTGACGCAGGCAGGCCGGTCGTAAAATACCTAGCCAAATAATGTTAGAACATGTTTTAAATCATTTTGTGCCGACCCCATTTAAAGTGGGATAAGGGTAGGAAAATGATGAATATTGTTTTGCTATAAACCGCGATAAAAGAAAATCTATGTAATACTAAAAGAAGAGTGCATCACCCGTGGTCATATGTCATATAATATATATTATTGCATGCATTTTATGAATTCTGCATGCTTAAGCTATGAACACGGGAATGAGGTAAGGGAAGTAACGACCTCTTATTATACCATAGCTGAGTAAGGGCCCCCCTCTCTCCATTTTTGGGGAAAGGGTTGGTGCTATGATCCACCACGCTGCTCCAATGCGGATTGATAAGTAACACATATCAACAGAATTCTCTAGAGTTATACAGATTTCCTCACCATGTTTTCCTTCATCGAAAAGCGTTTGATAAATTGTTAATATCATTTAGAAACATAAGTCTGAATAGAAGAATCTTTGATGCCTGCCCGGGATCTGAAACCGTGATCCCAAGGACGAGTAACACGCACCGCTAAGCTATCACAGCTTTGAACACGGGTGATGCAATAAAATTCCGCAATCAATTTTAGCTTTGCAGTTACAGCAAGTGGAGAAAACTTTTAAAAGATAGCTGATACAGAAGGCCTACTATAATATTGAGGATTACATAAATTATAAGAATTAGTGGTTCAAGCTACTCTTCGACTCTGTAAAAGGTATTAATGACTAAATGTAGCTGCATATAAGAACTGTATTTTGAAAAAGAGCAACCGCCGTCCACTAGGGCTGAGTTCACTATTGTAATAGGCTATATTTCAAGGAAATACTGCGTTTGTTTTATTTCAGCGGTGTTTTTTAACAAATGTGTGATATCCTACTAAAACAAAATTTGAATAGCCCATTAAATCATAGCCCATAGTACTATGTATTTCATAATGCGAAAGTTTTCCCATTCAATTCAAATTAATGGTTTACAATTTTCATATAACACGTAAAACGTTTTGGATTATTATAATATTAACGTCACCGTGAAATCAAAGTAACGTTCATTCATAATCAAATGCCAACATCATAAAGAACTTCGGCATAAAATAACCATTGCGGCATTAAAAGACTAAACAAAGTGCCAAACTGGTTTGTGAAAAAAAAAAGAAAAACGTCATTTGCATCTGACGTTTGCCTCTTCCCGCCTACAAGGAACATAGCGCGCGGATTGGTCACGCTTGAGCCAATAGATATGAAGGTGATTCCAATTTTGAATTCAAATTATATCGAAGGCGGCGCATTTTATCTGCACAATTTATTTGTTGTTTTTAATTTATTTATTTAAAAAAATTATAATAATCTGTGTACCAGATAAAGTAATAAATAGTAAAATACATTTTTTTATAGCCTTTATTTATTCCTTATAAGATAACATATGCATTAAAAAAATATATTTTTTCACAATAATTATGTTAAATACATTTTTCACAATTTGGATTTTAAATACATTTTTAGACAATTTAACAAATAAAATACAATTTAACAAATGATAATAATTATTTTTTTTAATTAACTAAGTTTATGTCATATTTTTATGTCTAATTTATTATATTTATTATTTTAGTTATTTTAAGGACCTCTCACGAGTGAAGGCCTCCCCCAAAAGTCTCCACGTGTCTCTGTCCGAAGCTGTAGATACCCACTGGTTTCCTGCCCTACATAAAGTAAAATACATTATTACCTTATAATTTTAAAATAATATTTACGTGCAACATATTTCAATGGTTAGTTTTTGTTTGTATTATTAAAAAATATATTAATTACAAATATTAAAGTTTACATAATATACAATTATAATATGCATAAATGAAATATGGCTGTCAATCTTTTTTTGTATTGATTTGATAATGGTACAATTCCGAACATTTATTAACTATTGTTTATGTAAATTATAATTCTTTTTCTTATTTAAAATTGGAATCGAAACACATGAATTTCCTATTGCCTATTTCCTAGATGCCTAACACATCCAATAAACGCAGATTCAATTACCTAGCCATTATTAAATTTTAATGTTTTTAATATTAATGATTAATATTACTTTAGAACATGGCAAATATCGACAAAAACCCCTAGCCCCAATAGATATATTAATAAATAACGAACGAATAAAGTTATAATTAAAGACACCTCGTCCCACGCGCGCCATTTTGTTACAAATTGAACCAATTTGCTCACAACGATCCTCCCCCTCGTCAAGTTATCATTCAGGGTTGTCACAGAGACAGACAAGATATTAAAAAGTAACCATAAAATTATCTTGTCACTAGTTAATAGCCTAACGTTGAATTTAATTAAAGTGAAATTTAATTAATGAAATGAAAGTGGTATTCATAATTAATGTTTAGAGACCGGCTATGCTCACGTTTTATTTTATTGAATGAGCCTGACTTGTTACTAGACTAGAGTAAGACGTATAGGCTTGAAAATAGTCGGGCTCATCCGATAAAATAAGACGTGCGTATAGCCGGTCTCTAAACATGAATATGCTTCTTTCCAAAATGTCACTGTATGAGCCGTCATGGCTTTCATGGGAGCTGTTGAATCAATCATTATTACACTAAAGTTCCGGTAAAATTTCATAAAAAACGAATATCTAAATATTGTTGCTAAGATTCCTCACGCCATTAACTTATCACTCAGGCGTAAAATGATTTTAGTAAATGAACTTATTTTCGCCATTCAAATGCTATAAGCGCTCTGAATCTTTGTTTAAAGGATATCATGATATGATTATTAGCGTTATCCATACCAATATGCCCTTCTGACACTAACGTTTTCGGTGGGAAATCTTTTCTAGCGTTAGAGAGGATTATTTTCATATTTTGATCCTCTAATTATTTAAAAAAACTGTACGAAAATGAAGTTATCATTACAGACAGCCCGACACTTTTATAATTTTGTTGCAAATTGAAACAATTTGCACACTCGTCGCCCTCGTTAAAGACAGGGTCGGCGCAGCGGATGTTAAATTTACTTTATATTATTTTATATTACTATATATTTTATTTCTTAGTTTCAACTTTGAATCATATACTTAGATACGAGATGTATTATAGACATACGAGAGGTCACAATAAGCTTGTGATTCTTGTCTAAAAAAAGACAATAATTCTCAATCCAATTAATTAATTAATTTGAATCCAGTACATATACCTACGTTTGCATACAATACCAAGGCATCACAGGCTTTTGGATGAAAATCAGCGCTGCATTTGTGATGCCAATACAAAAGCGGCATCATGCTGAGCTTAATGCCTTGAATTGCTGCGCTATATGCGGTACCAAACATCAAGGGGCAGAAGGATAGAACAAGAGAAGCACAACAATACGGAAGCACAATTCGAGATCACAACGCGGAGGCTACTACATAACCTCCAAAACAGTGCCGGCCGTGGGCGTGAAACATTCGAAACGGGCCGAGCGAGTCTGAACACGGTTCAGTTAATCGTAATTTAGTACCACCAGTTCGAAACGCTGTCATCCACTGAGAAGAACTGGCAAGAAACTCAGCGGTTGCTCTTTCACGAATAACAATTACTTGAGGTTAGATTTTAATAACACCGAACGTAATTTGGGTAGGTGCGGAACTATCCGAACAACATCAAACGCCACAATAGTAATCACACGAGTATGAAGGTAGATTCCAATAACAAAGGACACTTAATATAGGCAGACGCCGAACTACCTAAGCAACATTAAAACGACACAGTAACTAACGATACTAGTTCGGACAGAGTAACGTCACAACAACATTGAACCTGTTGAAACCAACCAAGACAAGCCGAAATCTTAACGCGGGAGCGTTTAATAATCGCACAAGCCAAGCTTTACAGCAACACACCAAGGAAAGAAACGGTCTAGCCGCGTAAGCGTAAGCTGATAACCGTACGAGCCAATTTTTAGAACGAGACTGCCTTGAGCCTTCAATGTGGCGAACTCCACCTTTTATTAACAATTTTCGCTCCAAAACCAAGCCTGCGCTTTAGTATCGGTCACAAGATTAGCAGGCCTACCATGAACTCTTATTGCGACTCAATTGAAGATGTAAACGAAATTGTTTTGCATTTTCATACCATGACGTCTTAAAGACGCACACTTTAAATTGCCGAATGAACGTTCGGAATGCGTCCTAAAAACATTTGACTAAAAGAGACAGAGTTATGTATAGTTCACATAACGTTTTCCTTTTCAAACGTTACAACCCCAATGCAAACCACACTTCATGGTACGAAAAGAAAGCGGTTGAGTTTAGGTGCTAACTTTTAATTGAACTGTTTTCTAAAAATTCATGGTAGGCCTACAGAGTGCTGCCACTATACAAAACTAAAGAAATGAAACTTGACTATTGTCACGGATGCGACATACATTTATTTGTAAAATTGTATATTATTTTGTAGCACCGTGTGTAGCGCACAGATGAATAAATGTATTTTCTTTCTCCTTTCTAATGGCTTTTAGGAGTGCCATATTGGCACAGATTACTTTGGATCACATACAGGAGATTGTACGATGAATTAATAAGTCTCATTTGCTTCTTTTTTTTTGATGGACACATTTTAGGCTGGCTTGCCTACTTTAGTATAATACTCCTATTAGTAATAATTGCCCAACCCGTCAACTTTAGTATTGAACTATCTTCAATTATGTGTTATGCGTTTCTCATATTCCCAAAAAAACAGAATTTTTAAAGTATATATCAAATGATTTATAGAAGTAGGCGTTACTTTGCGGAATTCCATATTACAGAAACTATAACAGAACTACTTTGCTTTACTCCGCGCGGGTTAAGCGAATGCATGCAAAGCTAATGTGTATGAAGCAGGCAAAATTCACGTATCTTACGCATGCAGGATAAGTCACCACATGGATCCCAAGACGCCTCGACCAGCAACAATGCACATAAGCAATACACACAACCACCACCAAAATCTCAACATCTTATGAGAACTAGCTTCACATGCTTAACCCGTGTGGATTATAGGAAAGTAGTTCTGTTATAGTTTCAGTATACATAAACCCGGCATATAAATTTCAATTGTACAAACATAATGAACAGAAAGACAGACATTCGCTTTTATAAAATTAGCATTGATTTCATTTGCTTAAACATATGCGTTTTAAAAAGCACTTGAATCAGGAATAAATTCATTAACAAGCATACGACACGCGAAGAGGGTAGTAAATAAAAAACAAAGGCAATCACAGAGCACGCGGCCTCGTTAACGGCGCGCGCTCTGAGGGTTCTGGATAAAGTCAAGCGTGAAAACGATTTTACAGATGGAACTAATTTATTTCTCACAAACTGTACCCGTAACTTCGTTCATGTTAATTCAGTGCTCTTCTCCGTCAGCCGATGGGCATCCACTGCTGGACAAAGGTCTCTTCACGGGATCTCCTCACCATACTTTCTGGTGCCGCTTGAATCCAGCTGCTCCCCAAACGTTTTTGAGGTCGTCAGTCCATATCGTCGGGTAGTTCTACCGACGCTACGTTTTCCGATATGTGGTGAAGGTGTTCACTTATATTCAAATTCAAATTCAAAATATTATTTATTCAAGTAAACTTGTAAACAAGTGCTTTTGAATCGTCAACATCTACTGCTGGTTGGGAAAGCTGTTCCTACTGAGAAGAACCAGCAAGAAACTCGGCGGTTGCTCTTTTCAAAGAATAATTCTTATTACTAGTCACATATAGTTATTAATGTCTTGTACAGGGTCGAAGAGTAGCAACATCCACGCATTCTTATCATTTAAGTAATCCTCAATAGTATAGTAGGCTTTCTGTATTAGTAAATATATTTTTAAACATTATTTTAGGAATTATTTTTTAACACTATTTTTAGTTATTGTTGGAATATCTACTGGTGTTGTATGAATATAGCATAAGCTCAAACACGCACTAACAGTATGTCACTACACGTCCGCGGCTCTGGTGTTACTGACGTGTGTACGTTTTGAGATAGTGTGTGGTTTTCTTTGTACATTAGTTAGTATATTTACGTATGTTATCCGGCCGTGCGGTATCCGGCCGAGTAGAATAAACTACCCTCTTTCTTACCGAGGGGTCGTAAAATACGAATAAGGTAAGTTGACGTCAGGCAGGCGGCCGGTCGTAAAATACATATGTATTATGTGTCGGACGTCCTGTATATATAAATATACAAGGTAAGAATCACATATTTCAACCCACATACACAACATGTATTAAATCATCAACAGTAATTAAAATATTATTATAATTTATTATGTAGAGAAAATCCATGTTAATGCTTAATATAGTTTTTCTGTTTTCAAATATTACGCAAACAAAATATAGCACTAACGCAACTCTAGCACTGCATACATTCACTACCACAATTTTAACAATCGTATCGCACCATAAATAAAGCATCATTAGTAGATAGACTCTAGGACAATCGCAAGGTTTAAATATCATTAATAATGTCGCACGTTTAGTAATAAAGTGACGTAATTCTAAAAAGTTGTAAATTGCAATAAAACGTAGCATCTACAATACTCGTAAGTGTGAAAGAGACTCATAACTTATAATAGAAAAGTAACAAAACATCATCATCCTCCTGTCCTTATCCCATTCTAAGTGGGTTCGGCACAACATATTACAAACATGTTGTCACATGGCTTGGCTACGCATTTTACGACCGGCCGCCTGCCTGACGTCAACTTACCTTATTCGCGTTTTACGGCCCCTTGGTAAGAAAGTGGTAAAAGCCCAATTTTGATTTAGACCACTTTAATATTAAGAATGTGATGTATTTATTTAAACAAAAACCTTACTTTTTATCACAATTATCAGAAGCAATTTTTTCATATAATTTTAAATTTCATATAATAAGAAGGCGTGAATGTGAAAACAGATTGAGCCAGAGCAAAGCAACGCCGGCTCTTCTAGTTTCACAATAATTATAAAATAATCTACAGCTCCCAAGAATCCTACCCTATCATTATATCTACGTGTGATCACACTCCGATACGCGTGGCGTCAATTATACTACACCCCGTCGAGATTGCAGCGATGGTATTATTTACTAACAGGGGATTTTTGATAATACCTTAGTTTTCTTTTAAATTCTTTCTGGTCATATTTTCTTTTCTTGGTCATGCGCAAATATTGACCATGCTTGCATATATCTTTGACTCGCCGCGAACGTTAAAAAAAGCCTGAGGAACCCAGGCAGGGTTCTAGGCTTCTAGAAGGAACTTGGCTGGCTGGAATAACCATCCCTTTCACCCTAAACGCACAATCGTCGTCTTACAGTGACTAGTTGCGAAAAAATGTCTCGCGAAAATAAGTTGATGGTGACCATGTGTCCCAATTTCCCAATAAAATGAAGTGGTTCCAAGTCCGAATTTGTGGGAATATATATTCTTTCTCTTATGCCGTGTGGTATCCAGCTGAATAGAATAGACCAACCTCATTTCGTACCGACGTGTCGTAAAATGCGACTCAGGTAAGTTGATCCGCCGTGTGGTATCCGGTTGAGTAGAATAGACCACCCTAATTTCTTACCGAGGTGTCTTAAAAGGTGACTTAGATAAATTGCCCCACCGTGTGGTATCCGGTGAGTAGAATAGACCACCGAGGGGTCGTAAAATACGACTAAATTAAGCTGACCTCAGGCAGGTGGCTGGTCGTAAAATATGTAGCCAAATCATGGGACATGTTTGTAACCTGTTCTGCCGACCCCACTTAGAGTGGGCAGGGCATAAGGGCAGGAGGATGATGATGACATCTTCTTTCTCATCTTTATCCATTTTTTCCAATCCAATCCAATGCAGGTTTCCTCACGATGTTTTCCTTCACCGAATAGCGTGTAATTATAAATAAGACATAAGTTTTAACAGAAAAACTCATTGGCCTGCCCGTGGTTTGAACCCATGATCGTCTCTGGAGAGTTGCATGGTTTCACCGCTGGACTATCACAGCTGTTACTCTGTAATATAATTTACAAAATGGTGAAAAATTAAATCTTTTTTATAGAATGTCAATAATCTTGTCAATTTGTAGTTTATGGTAATTGCTGCCATCTTGTATTATTTTTTCTATACGAACTAGTTCGAGCTATGAATACTAGGTGGCGTACTTTTACATGTTAGTACAAAAGTTTAGTATAGGTATCGCTACAAATATACTATTTTTATAATTTTCTACTAGATGCCTCGTCTCTTTGGTCACAAAAATGGATATGAAAAATTAAAATATAGATTAGCATTCTATGAATGAAAACTTATTTTCGAATAATTGATATCATAATATTTTCATTCAAAAGTTATGTAGCAGTTTCGCTACTTAGACATTCCCTAAAAACTGGCTCTCATATCTGGCCACATTACATGCATCATATATCTGTTGGAATTTGAATTCTCCATGACGAGTCAGAGGTTTTTCAGTTAACAGGACCACTTATCATTCTAAATTTACTGGCAAAAGCAATATCTAAAAATATAATTGTCACAAGTCCATTTAGTCAGTACATTGTATAATTGCCCACCTTATAAAGAACAAAGGGCACTCTATGGAGATTTTCTGTTTCATTCTACATTTAAAGAAGGATGGTTATTACTATATTCTTATTTTATATATGTACCCATTAATTTATATTTGATTTAATATATTAATGGGTTTCAAATTAGTATAGAATCCCATCAAAATAAAAACCAGATTATTATAAATATACAATTTATTTCTTAATGCTATCTTAAACAACTTAATAATGAATGAAGCTTAAGTAGTTTCTGTTAATCACAGAAATATTGACAAATATTTATTAATAAATTTTAATTTTAAGGACAATATAAATTCTAGATTCTAAATTTTTATATAATTTTAGAACTTTTTGCAACATTCATGCATTGCCTGTATCCACACTGGAAATAGTACTTTAATATGACTGGTAAAATAAGTCTCGCTAAAGGAACTCAGGGTTTACAATAAACCTCAAATTCCTTAAAACTACATCATGGCCTTTCTATTCCTTGGAAAAGAGTCTTGCACTTAATAAATGTTTACATAATTAAAAGATTTTTTCTGAATGAATTAAGAATATTAAATTTATATACACCTAGGCTCAAAGAACTGACATATTATTTTAAGAAAATGTTGGCCCTGGATGGAAATAAAATCAACAGCAACCCGCTGTGCCAACAGTGCAGTTGAAATTTAATCAATGTAAAACACAATCCCCAATCCATGCTGAAGATTATTTAAAAAGCCAATTTCTTCATCAGCAGGTACATGTGCTGGTCAACTTCAAATCCATGGAGATTATTGGCATCTCCCTGCAGGCGCATTAGAAGCCCACCAAAGGAGACATAGGCTGATAGTCTTGAAGCTGGCTCCATTGCCACTTCATCGCCGTCTATCCTGAAACGCGAATTTACTACAGTTATTTATTTCCTTTTATTTTAAAATAACAGTCTTATATCCAATGGTCTTTGTTGTTGCAGTCAGTTTGAGATATAATGGGTACCTACACAAAGTTTTTGGATTGGAGACAACGAAAATAATTGATTAATGTCAACAATACTAACCTATAAACTTTACCGTACATAACATATTCGAAACTGTCCGCTCTATTTCCCTCGGTCTCCAAAGGATTCCATTCACCACCATCCGGATACCCATTTTCCCTTAATGTTGTCGCCAAGACCAATCGAAACTTATCACCCAACTCCATAGGGTATATCCATGAGTTTATGTCTAGAATTAAATCCATTTTGAATGACTCCGATTCGCAGTGGAGCCTGCTAACTCGGTCGAACTTTTTACCCTCTGGGTCCATGTCTTTAACGTTAAATATATCTTCAAATAATACTCCCGCCATTTTTAATACGAATAACTACTTTAATTTCTTAAAAATTTATTATTACAAGAAAGCATAATGCTTACGAAAATTTAAACTCGTTTGAGTTTTGACTTTAGAATTTGGCCATTGCCACAGACTACTTAGAACTATGCTTAGAACAGTTGCTGTTGACAGTTATACATTTTAGAGATATATGGCTATAGAGTTATTATACTAGAGTAAGGAATCCAGCATAAATTGTGTCCATCATAACAAAAGAGAAAGCAAATTAATTTTATCTTCCCTTTCTTATTTTTTTTGCGACACACCCCTCGTAGGGCAGGGGCGTAAAAATTACGTCGCGTTAAAATTCAACAATAGGCGTTATAAGAAGTTTCGTGTGGTTTATTCAGCTTAACGCCCTCGCCCTAACGACTAAAATGGAACACTGCACGATAAAATACGTCGCGATTTAAATACGCTGTCGTGTGAACAGATACCTGAATACCCATTTGTTACAATTCGACGTAATTTTTACGCGCGATAAAATTCCTCTCGTGCCTACGAGGGGTTACATGCTCTGGGCTTTCCTACGCATTTGGCACCTTGGAAATCAGAATAGTTTTTAATTCAGTAGATGATATGTAATAGTATAGACTATAGAACCGTTTCATGTTTAAAATTCTCATTAAAAAGATTCTTTAATTTGTTTGTGATCAAAGCAGTGAACCACAGACTACTAATAAAATAAATATGAACGTTGAGCAATGCCGATCAATACCGAGGCTTATAATTTAACCTATAGATTCACACGTGTTGATTAAAAACATTCTAACATAAATCGATAATAGTTGTGAGTTCATTGGTCAGCCATCATATTCAGTTCACGGATAATTTGTTTCTTTTTTAAATTTAATCGATAAACATGACGGAAGTATTGCCGTCCGGCACGGAGGTTTTCACCGAGAAAAAGAAGAAGAAAAATAAGGATACGGTGACACTAGGCGCATTTCAGAAGCTAGGCGACTTTAAGATCGAGCCATCAGAGTGTGTCTCTAAACTAGATACGGCGTACTGGCCTTTGTTATTAAAGAATTTCGACCGTCTCAATGTGCGTACAAATCACTACACGCCGCTACCGTTTGGCTGTTCGCCTCTTAAACGTCCCATTGTTGAATACGTGAAGTCGGGGTTTATCAATGTTGACAAGCCGAGCAACCCAAGTTCTCATGAAGTTGTGTCGTGGATAAAGAAAATTTTGAAAGTCGAGAAAACTGGACATTCTGGAACTCTCGACCCAAAAGTTACCGGCTGCTTAATAGTGTGTATCGACAGAGCTACCAGACTGGTAAAATCTCAACAGAACGCCGGTAAGGAATATGTTGCTGTTTTTAATTTACACTCCGCTGTAGAGAATCTTAAGAAGGTTACGCAGGGTTTGGAAAAATTGAGAGGTGCTTTGTTTCAACGACCCCCGCTGATATCTGCGGTAAAAAGGCAGCTCCGCGTTCGTACAGTATATGACAGTAAATTGCTGGATTATGATCAAGAACGCAATATTGGCGTATTCTGGGTCAGTTGCGAAGCAGGTTCATACATTCGTACCATGTGTGTGCATTTAGGTCTTATGTTAGGAGTCGGTGGTCAGATGATTGAGCTTCGACGCGTGCGATCCGGTATACAAGGTGAGGGAGAAGGTATGGTATCAATGCATGATATCTTAGATGCACAGTGGGCTTATGAAAACCACAAGGATGAAACATATCTCAGACGTGTTATTAAACCTCTTGAAGGATTGTTGATTGCTCACAAGAGAATCTTCATAAAAGATAGTGCAGTTAATGCTGTCTGCTATGGAGCAAAGGTGCTGATACCAGGTATTTTAAGATATGAGGATGGGATAGAGGTAGATCAAGAGATAGTTATAGTTACAGCCAAAGGTGAAGCAGTTGCATTAGCTGTAGCACTTATGACCACTTCCACAATGGCATCCTGCGACCATGGAGTAGCAGCTAAACTTAAAAGGGTTATAATGGAAAGGGATACATACCCAAGAAAATGGGGCTTAGGTCCAAAGGCCTCACAGAAGAAGATGTTGATCCAACAAGGCAAACTCGATAAGCATGGCAAGCCCAATGAGAACACACCTTCTGAATGGTTGAACAGCTATGTTGAGTATAAAACCAAGAAAGTACCTGAAACTGGTGATAATGAGACAGCCGAAGGCACTCGTAAGAGGACAGCAAGCACAGCCAATGCAGAAGATCCTAATACTTCAACAGAAGTAAAGTCGGAAAAGAAGAAGAAGAAAAAGAAGCGTGACACAGAAAGTGCCACAGAGGCTGATGCTGCAGGCCCGTCAGCATCAACAGGAGAAACAGCTGATGACTCAGTACGTAAGGAGAAGAAAAAGAAGAAGAAGAAGGACAAACACCATGAAAGGAATGACGAATGAATATTCTTGTAAGCGATTAATTGTACATAATGTTATAAAAGCAAGACTAACAGTGTCCCCCATTTATAAAATAAATAAGCATCTTAACTGTTCCATCATTTCAGGATTGATTAAAAAGCCATAGTTTGATAATTAGTATCATAAACTTAATGAATTAAGCTCAAAAAACTGTTTTTTTAGTTACTCTAAGGGAGAAATCTATAGGATTAAACTTATAATAAGATTTTTAAGTGTGATGTCCATTTATTGAGTATGAATAAAAAACTTAAAGTATCAAATGCTTAAATATTTGTATAATGGAAATTATTATTGATTTCATCAAATTGAATCTACATGTTCCTTGTTCTACATTTTTCTAAATAACATTTGTGTTAATAAATTTAAATGTCATACATTCTTTATACTCTATTTCTAGACAAATTATCATTTAAAGGTATTAAAAATGATATTAATGGAAATGAAAACTTTATCATTACTGCCTCAAGTCATGAAAACTAATGGTATAGTATTTTTTTAGATTATATTTTTTGTTATTGCCTCAAGTAATAAAACTAGTAGGTATAGAATTATTTTTTTTAATTTTTGAATTAGGTGTCTTTGTATCAATATATTACTAATATATCAGAAACACTGAGAAAGTGTAACAGATGTTTGCATTTATAATATCAATCATCATTATTCCATGATAAACATATTCTTTTCTATTTATAATATTAGTAGTGATTTCTTGGTTCCTAAACATCAGTTATTTTTAATATTCACTATAAGTTTTTAAATGGATTAGCTTTTTTGTAAATGTATATATTTAGTAGTTCTCAATGTGTCAATGTTTTATAATGGTACAAAAGTGATCAAAAAATTATTTTGCTATAATAAATGTACTACGTATTAAATGTAAAATATATATGGACTACATTATCTAAATGTATAGTGGACTAACCAATGTTTCATACCCGTTACCTACAACAAAATTGTTTTGCGATTTGTCTCGAGTCTTCTCTTGCGGGTCTATCTCCTGATGATGCTTCAGTTCTAGGTGAAACGATTGTTGAGTTTGTGATAGTGAACGTGTGTAGTGCTTGTGTATTGTGGTGGCAGTGGTGGAGGTTTATGTAAACACACATTTTACGAGTCCTGCACTATATGTATTTTCTATTTACTGTATTACGGATTATAGCAAAATAATTGTCATTATTACTTTTGTATTATGGATCTCCGCAAAGTAACGCCTAATTCTATAATTTTTTTATAATGTTGTTAATTAGTAAGAATGTGATTAACCTTTATTTTTCTAAAGCTTAGGTAAACATATTGGTTTCGCTAAGCATTTTCAAGAAAATAATTTGTATTTATATACATTTACAAATGTTTTGTATTAGATGTTTTAGGCAATTGAAAATGTAATATCTCACACTTAGTATTATAATGGCTTTTGTTTTTTTTTTAATTGCTTTAAAGTATTGTGTACTGATTACAAAACTTCTTAGTGTTGAAGAGACCTACAACTTCGAAGAACAAGAAACTAACTTATTTGATAGTTCAGTGTAGATGGCATTGAAAAAAGGATTACAAAGTATCTAAACCCCGACACTAGTAGAGCTTCTGCGCTCTACTCTCTGCATTTCGCAACCTCGGCGATGCTTCTGTGCTCGCCCGTCCCACCCGGTGACGCTGTAAAAGCCATTAGGGCTAACAGCATACAGTCAGTTCGAAAAAAAAAAAGTATCTAAATCAAGCCTAATTTTCGGTAACTATACTAAGCGTGCATTATAATTTCCTGTTGAAAAGACACTACGCCATAAAAAAATTGTCTAATATGGATAACTAAGTATTGTTCTGTCGATTCTTGTATTGATTGAAAGATTAATGTATTGCGATGTTCTTTCGTTGTGCTTTATAAATGTTTAGGATAAACATTAGATTTAAGAAACGATTACATTTATTTTAAAAATAATCTGTGTCGTAATAAATTACGGGTTTACCTACCTGCATTTAAAAGGTTTTTTATTATTCTTTTTCTAACAAGCAATTTTCGGAAGGAGTGAATGAACAAAACAATTTTTAAAAAATTTATTTTTGAGTTGTGATTTTGAATAATAAAACGTTAAGACAAGTATGATGGCCTAACGTTTAGAGCGCGGGTTCCTTAGCACGGACCTTATTAGGACTTTAAAAACTCATGAAGGGTGGGTTTTAAAGACCTAATCAAAAATGAGTTATGAACAAAACCATAATTGATTAGTAGATTAGTAGTTGTTTGATCTTTTTGATCTTTTGATCGTTGAGTAGTTGTTTTATCTTATTTTTTTTTTGGAAAAATGACACATAAGGCATATAAAGGCCTTGATAACTTCTAAATTACTATGTCAAATAAAATTAACAATCAATTGGGCTAGTGTTTTTTTTGTATTCATTGTATTTTACAAATCGCAAAGTTCATATGTTCTTACATATAACTATAGTGTAGGTCTGCTAGAATGCAATAAAGTTATGCACATTCGTTTATAATGGTGTCGGCTTAGCTTTGTGTGTGTTTTAAATATTTGAACATAGAAAACTGGCTTAGTATTTGAACAATGCATAAATTTTTATTTCTTCCAAATATTTTTTTGAAATCTACCCATAAATATTTAAAATGAAAATTAATTAAATTAAAATTTTTGATTATTGGTATATAAAAACATTTTTTTTAAACCAGTAAATAATACATGGAACGCATTTTAAAATTTCTTTAAAATATCTCGGTATTTAAAATTTAACTAAAGTAATTAATACAGGTACTCAGTAGATGTTATGAGATATGGCATACATTTAATATTTAAGTGGTTTTAGTACCTTAAATCTCCTCAATAGAGGTATTAATCATATCACTAGTCGCAATGTAAAAAATATTTTGTAATTTGCAAGTATTTTAGCAATCTATGAATGTAAGTGTTGCCATTTGCTATGCTGTGTTGTGGACCATAAACAAAACGCACTAAATGTTAGTGAATATTATTTTAGTAATTTAGTTAGTATCTGTGGTGAATGGCGTCAAGTAGCTTTTAAAATTTAAATCATTTTAGCCTACTATTTAAAATATTATTTTTCTAAATTTAATTGATAAACATCATAAACATATTCGTAAATTTTTTTAAATCTCGAACCACTTTTTTATTGTAAACATGGCTCTAGATTTACTGTTAATAAATGTTAATCCCGAATTATACAATTACGAATACTTTCTCCAAGAAGACGTGTGCCGCTTTTGTTGGAAAAGGGAAGCTTATACGAAAATTATTGAAATAACGACGGATAGAACTTTAAAAAATGATTTGATGGAAAAAATTACAGAGTGCTTGGAAATCGATATTTCGTCACGTCTACATCCAAAAAGTTTGTGTCATGAATGTACAATGCAAATAAATAAGTTTCATAAGTTTAAAAAGTTCTGTCAAGATACTGATCGAAAATTACGAGAGATATTTGAAAGCCGTGAAGAAATATATAATGATGCTAATGATTCCGTTAAAAGGGAAAAAGATTGTGTGGATTCAAGTGAAGGTAATGTTGAAGATATTCTAGATACTCTCAAGGAGTCTGACAGTGAAACTGAAATTAAAACTGAACGAAAAATCAAATGGAAGTATAAACCTAAACGAACGGCTACGTATTGTAATATCTGTAGGTTGGAGTGTGAAAGCGTCGATAAATTTATTACACACAATTCAAAATACCATGGCATTGAAAAGGGTGGCGTTTATAAATGTTTTGGTTGCGACAAGTCGTTTAAAAACCGAAAAACGCGTCTGGGACATGAGAACAATTTCTGTAAAGGTCTCAAAGATGGTTACAAATGTAGTATATGTAACAGATATTTACCCAGAAGGGGTATGTATGAAGCTCATATGCGGGATCACAGGACAAATATTGCGGTGCAACTTCCAGATGATATATTCAAGTGTAAGAAATGCAACATGTTGTTTAAAACTAAGCAGCTGTTAAAAGAGCACATGTTTGAACATAAAACTGATATGAAGAATTATGTTTGTGAGGTATTTATATGTTTATCAAGTTTTATTTTACCTAAATGCTTTTAATTTATATTTATACAAATATATACATACTACCTATCAGCATATCTGGCATTTTTTTCTTTTAATTTGACTACAGATACATCAATGCATACTTTTCTCCGAGTATAAAATTGTCTGAAAAGCTTAAAATTATATATTCGAAACAATTACATGCTCATTTAATGTGTTCTAATATAATTTTTTATTCTATCCTTCTCGACAGCTACTTCGCTCACCCAAGTTTCACCTTGTTATTTAATTGTGTAAAATAGTATATTGAAAGTTAAGTTGAGTTTCATTTACAACTTCTTTTTTATTGTGGACACACATTAGTTAAAAACTCTATCAACATACATTATATGAATTACATATATCAGATATAACATCAATTCACATTGTAATGTTTTCCAGAGTTGCGGCCGTGTGTTCACAAGAAAGGACTACCTACATAAACATAAGCTTACCCACACAGGAGAGAAACAACATGAGTGCCCACATTGCGGGTTTCGGACAACCCAACGTTCATCACTTACTGTACATATTAGGTAAATTTTAAATACTTCAATTTTCTATCTTTGATGTCTTCTTAAGGATACATATCTGTTAATGAGATATCAACGATTTACACACAACTAAGCAGATATATTGGGTCAACACCTTTCCTCTCCTTACGAAGAAGAATACAGAGCTTTCATCCAATACTCCAATGCAGAATACACATATTCTAGAAAATATTCAGAAATTGCAGATTTTCTCATATTTTCCTTTACCATATTAATTTGTAAAATATATGTGGGTAAACAAATGAGAGACAAATTGAAAAAGACCTTTATTACAATGCAGTTCTAATAAGTTTACCTGCTAATTGGCTCACTGACTCACCAGTTCATTAATTTCTTATAGCAACCAGATCACTGTCAATTTTTAACAAGAGCAGGAATGATGATAAAGTAGAAATTAAGTTATTTTTAGCAACATAGATATTGGTCTCTTGATTGGTAGAACTATATTCACTTTTCTTCCAGTTAACTTATTTATCTTTATTATAGAAAACTTATAAGTGCCTCCCCTGAGTTGAACTCTTTAAAGGGATGAAGCATTTTAACATTTGACTTTCTTTGCTACAAGTGCTATAAAATCTGTGTAATACAACCATACCTTTTGTAGTGGATATATTGGGTTGTAAAAAGTAAAGTATTTGCCTGTTGCAATACCACTGCTGGGCATAGGCCTCCTCTCTCCATTTTTGGAGAAAAGGATCGGCGCTAAGACTTACCACACTCCAATGTGGATTGGTAGGTTACACATATCCCTAATATTCTCTAGAAATATACAGGTTTCCTCCTGATGATTTCCTTTACCGAAAAACGTGTAATTTATTGTGATTATACACATTTATTTACAAATAGACACATAAGATTTAACAGAAAAAGTAATTGGTGTCTGCCTGGTGTTTTATCCCGTGACCACCTCCAAAGAGTTGTATGGTCTCACTGGGCTATCACACCTGTTTTATATTGTTTTTTACCATATTGTTTATTTATTATACCGGGTACCACGAGAATAATAACACTTGCGGATTGTTTTAAGTTAAGGCGTGCTCACGCTAGCGTTCCTGCTAGCAAAGTGACTAATTTGTAGAGGTGGGCGTTGAACGGACGAACCGTTTATGAAAACTGTTTTTTATCCGTCGACTACTAAACTAGTTTACGTTCCTCTGAGAAACACGTTTATGCAAGAACGACATTTGTTTCGTATATTGTGATTCGTCGTCCGTCAACGAGCCAACGATGAACGAAGTCGCTTTATCGGGCGCCCTCGTGCGCTTGCTGATATTGCTATCCCTTTTAATGTTTTGTTCAACAGATGATGGTTGTCAAATAAAAAAGGATATTATTGCAATGAGCATAGGAATCTGCAATTTATTAATGAGTATAAGAGTAAAAATAGACATTATTACAATAAGCATACGAACCTGTAACTTTAATGAATATAAGATGTTTTAGTTACATATGTTACATCTTATATATTATATATCTTACATAGTTACATCTTAGTTCTGATTAAATTGCAATTTGCAATATGTGTTGCAAATATGGCGATTAATCCGCAACTACTAATACTTTTACCTATACCTTTTATCCATACTTTCTCTGTTTTTGAATTTTTATATTGCATATGATATATAGTTAGTTAATTTTGTGTAAAATAATAAGTCTAAATACATAACTCGTTAGTGTAAATTATTAAGAAATAGTTGTGTACATTTATATTTTCGTGTTAAATATAAATATTTTTTCCTTAGCGTAAATTATTAAACAATAATTGAGTACATTTCTATTTTTGTGTTAAGTATAAATATTTATTTCCTTAGTATAAATTATTAAATAATAATTGCGTACATATCTACGCACATTGTTACATTGAAAGTCAAAAAAATATTAAGTAGTTCGATAATTAGTAAACGTAAACACGTTCACGACAAAATCAATGCAAACGTTCATACTTTAAAGCAGTTCGTTTAATAATAAGTTCATAAACACGTTGACGCTATCGACTACTTTAAATCCCGTTTCGTTGACGAACGAACGACATACACGAACGCTGTAAAGTAGTCGAAAAAAGGACTGCTTTGTCAACTAGTTTATTACGTTCGACAAACGGTCTCGTTTCGTTTACGGCAAAGACGTCGACGACCCACCTCTACTAATTTGTAGAGGTGTTATGAATATATTCGTAATAGGTATATGGAATATAATACAGCCCACGTAATACCGTATTATAATACGCGATACAAAAGTAACCTGTTACCAGATAATAGTCAAATAATAGCTGTCGAAGATAATAGGGTCGATATCGGTCGCGTGTGCGTGGCGATCGCCGGAGCGCTACCTATTCCGCTTAATAATAGGGACTATTCCGTAACAGGCTAATACGGTAATACCCGTATTTAAAACTTCAGTAGTAGAGAGTCGCCAACTGTGAGCGAGAAATCGGGATTTGATTTACTAAATACATGTCATGCTTTGTTTGAATGCGCCTTGAGATGGTTACTAAGTAAGTAAGCGATGCACAAGTGTACACTACGATAATCTATTGTACTAAACTAATATTGAATATTGTAATGTAATAATATATAATATTGTAAGACGAGCTGTGATAGCCCAGCGGTGAGACCGTGCGACTCTTTCGAGGGGAACACGAGTTCAAACCCGGGCAGGCACCAATGAGTTTTTCTATTAAAACTCACGTGTCTAATTGATAATTGCAATTTATCACACGCTTTTCGGTGAAGGAAAACATCGTGAGGAAACCTACATATCTCTAGAGAATTCTAGGGATATGTGTAACCTACCAATCCGCATTGGAGCAGCGTGGTAGGTCTTAGCTCCAATCCTTCTCTCCAAAAACGGAGAGAGGAGGCCTTAGCCCAGCAGTGGGCATAACAACGGGCTGTTACTTTACTTTTTACTTTTATTGTAATAAGAAAATATATTTTGTTACACACGCACGTCGGGTTTCATGTTAACGCGCATTTGTGCTAATAAAATTTATAATATATAATAAATAAGTATAAAATATAATCACTGGTAATATAAGACAAGTTAACAATATTTTTGAATGATTAATCTTTCATATACATAACCACATATAAAAACTATGATTACTTATCAATTATTGTACATAAGGTGATTTACTTTTTAAATACGCCAACATAAACACCGTTAACAGTCCTAAGCCTGTAAAAACTAAAAAGTATGAAGGAAAATTTAATCACTGTCTCACTAAAATAATATGTCACGTCACGGAATAGGCATGATTACTATAATAGCCAGTGAAAAAAGAATACATCATATTTTATCACTGACTATTATTTGCCTATTACCAAATAATAGGTATGATACCCTAATATGAGAAACCTATTATATCACATAATAGGATTATTCAAATATCATCCTAATATAACACCTCTACTAATTTGGCCCACATAAAGCCTATTATTCATGCATAGTGCTCGCACCCGTACAACCTTTATTTAGTAAAGCATGTACCTACATTGTTCTTATTCTATTATCATATACATATCTTATACTCCATTGGTCAGTGAAAGACAACTACTTTTAACGTTTATATCTGATTCCTCCTCCTTGCATCGATTCCCCAATAATGGGGGATGTGACCTCATAATTCACATCTTGTTCTTGAGGATGGTCTTCCAACTTTTCCTGCTTTCGGAATCTAATTCTATAATCTTATAAATACAAAGTTGTCAACACCTTTGTTGTTTTTTATGTTTATATGTATGTATGTATTTAGGAGGCACACTGGAGAACGTCCATATAGGTGCAGCATATGTCCCCAACGTTGTATATCCAGCTCCAACTTACGGGCCCATCAGCAGAGGCATCTCGGGATCAAGATACACGAGGTAATGCTTTGTTCATCAGATATAGGTTTATGAATGAACTTTAACTTGGTAGTTATCACCAAACCCACTAAGCTAAACCCAGCTACTCTTGTTTGAGGCTCTATCAGAATTTCTCATTTTTCCCTTTTGTATAGAAACTTAGTGTATGTAAAATATTGTAGTTGTTTCTTTTAGCTTTTATAACTTACAAAAAATTAAATATAATGCACGCTTTAGTATTAAAGGGACCTAATACAAAAAAGTTGTTTTATGGCAAATTGCAATAAAGCGTACCGTAGCGCCTACAATACTCGTGTTATAGAGACCCATAACCTTGAGGAGAAACAAAACACTACCTTTTTTTTAACAGCGTACCGTTCGTAGCGTGATGTCATAGATGGCATTAATATAAGGATTAAAATGTAACTAACTCAATTAAGATAAATTTTGAATACCGAATTCTAAATAAGTCTTAGTTACCAAGTGTGCGATATATTCATCATTTTTTTTAATAATTCACAAAATTACCAGCCGTGTGGTATCCGGCTGAGTAGAATAGATCACCATAATTTCTTACCGAGGTGTCGTAAAAGGCGACTAAGGTAACTTGACCCACTGTGTGGTATCCGGTTGAGTAGAATAGACCACACTCTTTCTTACCGAGGGGTCGTGAAATACGACTAAAGTAGGTTGACGTCAGGCAGGGGGCCGGGCGTAAAATATTTAGCCGAATCATGTTTATAACATGTTACAACATGTTTATGACATGTTATGCCGACCCCACTTAGAGTGGGATAAGAGTATATACATAAGGTAGGGAAGCTTTAGGTTGGCCTGTGAGTGTCCATAAAATAATAAGAGAGGGACGATAAGAGACCCATACTTATCTTTGTCTAATCACGGATAAAAAAAAGATCCGTCGAAAGGAAGGCCGGTCGTAAAATACGTAGCCAAATCATGTGAAAACATTTTTGAAACATGATTTGGCTATGACGACCCCACTTAGATTGGGATAAGGACAGGATGATGATGATATAGTTGCAAAATTCTATCGCTTTATTGACATTTTTAAAGACTAATATATTTTTATTCTTTCAGTGTAAAATCTGCAACAAGAAGTTCGGTTATAAAGTGAGCCTACAAGAACACATGTCCACACACGCGCCCGCACAAACTCACGCGTGCGAACAATGCGCCGCCTCTTACTCACGTTTGCGGGCACTCAAGAGGCATATAGCTGCTAAACACGGTTCTAAACAGAATGACTGAGACATTAAGACGTCAATTTAAAAAAGCTTTAAACAAAATTTCATGTCCCTACTGTTAACTGTTGAGGAGTTTCCTCGACTGGATCCAATCTTGGCAGATTTATGCTCATCATATTGTCATAGTGACTGGAGGAGTACGCTAAATTTCAGCTCATTGGATACCGGAAGTGGGTCAAATTTAACTTGCAAGAATCCTTCACATGGAAAATTAAAAAAAGACAGACCATGGAACTGAATCTATTCTGCTGATGTACGGTTAGTAATAAAGAAGCCGAGCAAGTCTCGAACTAAGAAGAACTGGCAAGCAACTCTTATCAGGAATAGTAATAATACATATAAAGATTCTAATTTATTTATTTATTGGAACACCAACAAGAATGCACTTAGAGTAAACTTAAATATAAGCGATATCATATCCTGCTACAAGTACATCCTTACTTACAGGTGTACACAACATGCAAACTTATGGTGCTATACAGCCTTACAATTTTTACCTATATTTTCTTCTTTTTTTTAATTAAATTAAATTTAAAAGGAATAAGAAGCTAATAAAACCAAACACATAATTTAGAAAGGTGAAGATGAATCTCATCAAGATTAAAAAACTACACTAACAAATAATTCAAATAAATGACCAAAACTTCTATTCAAAACTAGCTCCAACGATCTAGCGTATGAGCGTCTAATTAACGTACGAATCAACGTTTAGAACGAGAGCGTATTCACTACGAAAAACCTCCACTATTAAGAGGCAATATAGTATGCTGTTGGCGCAACTGATCCTGCCTTCAGCTCCACGGGTCGTGGGTTCGATTCCCGCAGAGGGCTCACATTTTCGAAATAAAATTAGTTGATTCTTCGATTCTGCGTCTGTTATTATAGAAACCATGGGCAAAAATATTATTTTATATTATTTAAATTAAAGTGTTTGGTAATTGTATCGTCAACGGATTTTGAACACTATTTATTTTCACTGAATTAATTTACTGTTCACAATAATGACTATGCTAACTATTATATACCTTGTTCTTCAATATTATTCTTCCTTTTTACTACTTGCTTTTACTTGATGTTACTTGCTGTTTTCTTGCTGTTGTTATGACCGCTTCGGTTGTTCGCCGGCTGTAGACTTTTTGTACGGCTTTTTTTTTGTTTTCGGACACTAACTAATGCTGTTAGTTTGACAGCGGCACCGGGAGGGCGGGCGAGCGCAGAAGCATCCAATGTCGCGAGGGCCGCTGTATCTGTACCGCGACGAGCAAACTTTCGCTTGTTTTTGTTCACAATAATTTTCCTATTCTATTTATTATTCTAAATTATCACTATTAAATATTTATATAATTATACATCTTAATTTAGTAAGTTCTTATACAATTTTAAATCAATGATTAGTAATTCTAAGTAACATAAATTCTAATGTCAACACTGTCCCGCACAGATTTCGTATTCTTACTATTCTCCTGCCCTTAACCCACTCTAAGTGGGGTTGGCACGACATGAGTTTTTTGAGACTCAAAATAATTGTCGAATTTTAATTTTAGTTCATTAAGAGTAATTTTCTCCATATCCATGTCGAAAGAGTTATAGATTTCACGACCACGTTGTCCAATTGTGTGTAACAAAATGGCGATTTTTCTTTTGTCCGACGCGACATCATAATTAGAGGCGAGTAGAAATAATTCAAAAGTTTGCCAATACTTTTTCCATTCTACGGCATTATTTCCGTTGTTAGATATTTGTAATCCGGGAACATTATGAAAATTAATATTTTGTGAGCACGTGTCCGACTTGACAATCCTTTTTTCTTACATTTAGTACGTTTATTTTCACTTCTATATGAATATTATTGTAATACGTACTTTTAAACTTTTGCGACGACTTTTGATACCATATTATACTTCTGAGACGACTTCTGTCACCATGTTATATTCTTGCTATCGCTATTTATTAAAACTGCATTTGGATTGACTTTCTTTATTGACATTATACTTTACATGACTGTTCAGGACGACGTGCGAGGACGGAGGGAAGATCGAAATCATTACAATTGACAGGACTTGACAATGACATAAAGCATTATATGACAGCCCGCTATGCTTAGCAGAGCTTCAACTTTTCGAAGCCTCTCCTTCTTCTGGAGCAACGTTAAAGGTTTTGAAGCACAGCTTGGGAGATAAAGCTATTTTGCAGACATTGCAAATGATCCTAAATCGTTTTTGAGTATTTTTCGCTCTGCAAAACCGACATCTAGTAAACTTCCCTTGGTCTTCTGGGTAGTGCGGCACAGACGCCTTTCTGATTTCATCCGGTAAACCGAAGTTTGCACCTCAATCATTTTTCTAAAAATATATGACTGGTTCTTTTTGCCTTTGAATCCATCTATTAGACTGCGAGCCAAGCTCAATTGTCCTGTACCCTACTAAGGGTTAATGCCACATATTTCTACGTGATCAGACAATTAAGTCTGCTCCATGATTGCTACTCTTTGATCCAAAGCTTCATACCGTTGTCTAAGGCTTGTAATTGAATAACGCAGGTCATAGCATTGATTTTCCAGCTCTTGATTTTTATTTAGGAACGCCTTCATTTTTTGTTCATAATCATCTATCTTGTGTGAGTGGAATTGAAGAGAAGCCTGTAATTCAATTCGAAGGGTTCCTAGTACTTCCTGTCGGATGTCTAACAATAATTGGCTCGAAACGGTATTAACAATAATTTTGGCAGTGTTTACTTCATCCTCGGCATCCGGTAATATGCACGATAAAAGACGATGATTGACATTGCGAGTTGATAATAGTATTAAAATATGTTTTTTAAATAAATTTTTTACTTACTAACATTAATGGTGGGTAAAGGAGTTCCATAAAAGAGACCCCGGGTATATGAAGAACGAGGGAGGCCAACCACCTACCTGGATGAGATGCTGACAGGAACTTCAGGTTTTCTCCACGTGTCCTCGCACTCACTTTTCACTGGTTGGGCCCGCCAGGGTTAATTCACAGATATCCCAACATAAAAGGCGTTCACGTAAAGTTATCTATTAAATAGTGGTTTAGCGTATGGTGTATGCGTATGCGAAATTAAAATGTTATAATAAGGGCGCGTGCGATGATGCTCCTTACGGCGTTTAATTCTTACTGGCCGCTTGTTGATGACAGCAGCCTATTGCGTGCTCTTTTCCTTCGGTAAAGGGTTGGCCGAGGGTGAGGGAGAAGTATATGGGGACAAGGGAAATAGTGTAACTAGCCCAACCGATTTGTCTAAAATGGATTGCCAAATATATTTAAGTAATTAAAAAAAACTCAGATAAAATACGGTTTGTGTCTGTTGAAACAAAGATTTTGTACCGCTGGGTGAATATTTGGAGCTTTTTAAGGAGATGCTCTTAAAGCAGCCTTGTCTTGTGGTTCGTCTTCTTTCTTAAATGACAAGACTGACAAGAGAAGTACCGGTCTTTGCACCATGTCGTTGTTGCTGTCTTTTACAACTATGCCTTTAGAACTTGGTCGCTTTTTTTTCGGTCCTCCGTACAAAGTAGTTTTGCTTTTCTCATTTGTCGTGCCCATGCCAACCGTAGTTGTGATGCCATCACATAAGTTTGTTTTTTAATTTGTTTTCGTTGTTCTTTTTCCCTTAAGTTATCGTTTTTGTTCGTTGTATTTGATTTCTGCTATCGTAGCGAATGTAGGTTTGGTGTTTTTACTAGATTCTCTTCTAAATATCTATATAGCTTCTTCATTTATTAACATTTGCGTGCATCTTATTATTTGATTGTATCATTTCCTTGATCCCTAACAATTCTTTTTTAATACGTGTAATCATATGGTGCTTCAAGTTTTTAGCTATTACTTTGTGTCCTGTTTTCATTCTCATTTTATATTTCAACTTGTTGATTTGTATTTACTCCTACGTCAATCTTCTTGGATTACGCAGGCAAAAATTGTGGATTATGATTTTCTCTAGAACTTTTCTTCTATATTCTTGTTTAGTGGTGGTGTAATCATCTAGTGAATTGTATGCCTCATAAAATCATTTAATAATAACGATGTCGAACGGTCTAACTGTCGAGACGGGCCCGCTATTTTTATTGGGCTGATGACGTATTATTAATTTTAATATATGCATTGTTTTCAATTTTACTTCGTTTGCGACGAAATAACTATATAACGTGTCGCAATATAAGCGCCAATTGGTTCTCGGTCTTTATTCCTATTAGTATTAAATTAGTGCGGTCTACCGTAGTAGATTTGGCGATGAGCTCATACACGGTCTTCATTTGGTCTCGGTGAGTGACTATGTACTGCTGCAATAAGTGCTTCGTTAAATAGATGTCTAAAGGATCTCTCAGGTCAAAATGTCCTCTTATTATGTCATGGGGTCAACATTAACTAAAACTATGAACAGAGCTGTTGTATGTTAATATCGCGTAAGGCATTTGGTTAACAGTTGGTTCGTCTTTGTTTTTCAGTTGTAATATTCGTAGATGTTCTAACAGAGTGAAATGAAATCTCTCTATAATGTCATTTTCATTAGGTGAGTTGGCTAATGTTCTGTGGTGAATGATTCTGTGTAACCTTATGAATGCGGAAAACAGTTGGTTCGTGAACTCAATTCCGTTATCGGAAATTATAGTCAGTGGTAGGCCATGGTGCGTACAGTAAGTTAATAATAAATCTTGCAAAATACTGACTGCTGTACCATCGCGTAAATGATAAGCCTGTCCATAATTCGAAAAGGAGTCGACGAAAGTCAACTATTTCTCATTCTGAGCAGTGAATAGATCTATATGAACTATTTCTAGGGGCTTAGTCGTTGGTGGTAAGATATTAAATTGGGATTTAACGGTGTTTCTATTGTATTTCGTCTGTCCGCACACAGTGCATTCGTTAATGTTTTAAGTAATATCTTCTCTCGCGATTTTTTTAGGCATTTAGTCATGGATTTAGTCAAACGTACAAAGTCGGAAATAAATTTCCTGTAATAACCTAATAGTCCTAAAAATTGTTTAATTTCCTTGGTCGTTTTTGGTGGGGGATAATTTTCAATAGCTTTAATTTTATCAGGATTAGGTTCGATGCCTTCTTTGCTAATAATATTACCTAGGTAGGCGGTCTCTAATTTAAAAAACTCGCGACTTACCCATTTGTATTTTAAAGTTAGATTCTCGTAATCTATCGAAAAACTTTTGAGGTTCACCATGTTCTGGAGCGATATACGATGCTAAATACGATGATATCGTCCAGGTAAACCAGACATATCTCATTTTGAAGTCCTCTAAGAGCGTTGTCCATGACACGTTGGAAAGAAGATGGGGAATTTTTTAAACCCATGAGCATGCATAAAAACTCAAAGTGTCCGGTTTCCACGTTAAATGCGGTTTTAGAGATGTCGTCGGGGTTCATTTCTACTTGGTAAAACCCTGAGGCCAGGTCTAATGTGAAATATTGGCATCTACCAAGCTTGTCTAGTACGTCCGTAATATTGGGAATGGGGTACTTGTCGTCAACAGTCTTTTTGTTCAATTTTCGAAACTCGACAACTAGTATCCACTTCTGTTTACCAGAAGAATCTGCTTTCTTGGGGACCACCCAAAAAGGTGAACTCCAAGCTGAATCTAACGGTCGAATTATACCCTGTTCTACCATCATAGATATCTGGTCTCTAACTTCTTGTCGATGTACGTGGGGATAACGGTAGCTTTTTGTATAGACCGGAATTTCGTCGTAATAGTATGTTTGATTTTATTCGTAAATTTAAGCGCGGCAAAAAATTTACGCATGTGGAACAGATTGATTGGCTAAAAAGTTGAGCAGCTAAGTTGTCTTTCATTTTTTGTTTGATGTATGTGACACCTGCTTGTCACAATTTATTTGCCAATTGCACTTGCTCTTTAGTTTGCAGACTGTGTAGCATCTCAAAGTATTTAAAAAATATTTCTTGTTCTCTTTCATAAAGCAACATCCTCTTATCACCCATAGGATTAAGTACTAGTTTTAGGCAGTGACAAGGATCAAGAAATACTGATATATTTAGTCCATTGTGTTCAAATTCTGTTTTAAAATTATTTTTATAATTAAGTTACAGCCAAGATATTGTGCGATAGCTAGATTATACTAGGTGCACCATCAAAAGTTAATGATATTGTGGTTACACCAGACTTTTTCAACAAATCCAAGCAGGATCGGACGAGTTCAGTTTTTTGTAAGCCCGATATGTCACAGATAAAAAATATCCCACTGGAATTTTAAAAGATTACTGCTGTTAACAAATGTAAGTGCTTCAGTGGCCAATGGAACAATATCATTATCCACATTGTTGCCAACATTTACATATCCGTGAGCCCGGAGACCACCTCATTCGACACATTTTCATATCGACATTTTATCTATACATAAAGCACCGAGTATGGGCTGCGACTTTATTACAAATGCTTCAAAGGATTCTTTGGCAAATCCAGGCTCACAGTCAATTAACTGATACCATTTGCTTATAATTTTTGGATGTGGTAAGCAACAGTCAAAATGATCACGGATATATTTGTAAGCACGAGGTGACAGAAAGTGAAGAGTGAGGGCGAATTTCCGAAGCTCAGAGAAAAATCGTAGTGGTTTGTTAATTTTTTCTTATTCAATCGTATCAGCAAATGTTTTTGTTTATTGCCTGGTGGGGTCAGTGCCCAGACGATGTATTGGGAGTTCTGATCCCCAAAATAAAAGAATGTGGACTGTATTGAAGAGTTTATGGTTGCGGTTACACGGTACAAGGCACAAAAAGGGAGTGTGCGCTCGCGTCGCTTGGTGTTGCGCGTCTAGCGGCCGGTGCGGCCCGTGTACGCCCCCCGCACTCTCCTAGCAGGGCGCCTGCGCGTGGCCTTGGCTTGACTATTGCCTATCGACAATAAATCTAGAGACTCGGTTTCCATAAAAATGTTGTCCTTCAATTCGTTAACATTTGTCAATGTTGCATTCTTCTTCACAAGCTTACGTTTAACTTCTTTTAACGTTTTTAATGTCCTGAGGCATCTTGCTGCTACCAACTGAGCTTTTGCTAGAGATCCCAAAATTTTCATCACTCGCCTGGGTGTTGAAGGTAAATCTTTTGTTTCAGTACCATCTCCGTTTCCGGGAGAGATAAATTCCTTTCGATCTGCAGGTGCTTTTCTCTTCCTCACAACCTAAACATACCCTGATATGTGTAAAATGCAAAGCATAATATGAATTCTCTAGCGAGAATTTATAAACAAAAATACTTACCGGTTGATAGGATTTTTGTATATCCTTCAAATATGTCAAATATTGGAACTGCATAAGTTTTAAGCTGTCTTCTTGACAATCCTTCAATGTAGCAAGAGTTTTCAAAGTGTCTTGAGCAAAGCCTGGTATTTTTAGTATTCTCCCAATTTTCTCGTCTAACCGCTTTTATCCACTGTTCTATCATTAGTGGGCATTTAGGAAACCAAATAAAATTATCTAAAGATAGAGAATTCGCATTTACTTGGCTAGTAAATGTAACTTTGACTGATATTTATGGATACATATCAATTCGTTAGTGTGTGTATCACTACGTAGGTAACACCTACGAGACATGTACAAAACAATTGAATATTTAACGATTCATTTCTATGTTTTATCAGTATCGCACATTCGTGCCAGCTAGAGCATATCAAACTGCACTGATACATTTTAATCTGAAACGCTTTAACTGAATAAAACGCTTTAATTTAGCACGCTAATGAGAGTCAAAGAATGAAATGATAATTATGGGTTTTAACTCCTCCTTTCTTTGTTCTTGATGGACATTATTAGGCAGTACACGACATATACGACCTTTTTTTGAAAAAATATTGTCGTTATTTTCTTCGCAACATTTATCATGTAAATGAAGCCCATTCTTTGCATAAAAATCTAAGACATAACTATTTAATTACTATAAAATTTGAGTCTGGGTTAATACCGGATCAAAAGGGAAGATTTACTGAATATGTCATGAAATAAATGAAGTACAAAATACGAAGAAGTAAAAATATAAAATCAGCTTAGAACTAAATTATCTATTAGCTATAAATGACTGGCTACCACATTAAATAAAAGGTCGAAAGGAAGGGCAAAACGTATTCTCCGACCCTATCGAGTAGTGTACTTCATATCATCGGAGCCAAGTTTAATAATATTAGAATCGGAATTTTGATCAGAAAGGGGTTTTAAGTTCATTATGTTAGTATGGAGATTAGATTCAAATACTGTATGTTTGTATAGACTGGTTTTACCAGGTTCACTCTAATAATGCTTGTTGTTCGGAGCTTTTTACTGCCAAATATCATCAGCCTACCAAACAATTCGGATTCAAATTGTCATCTCTGGCCCGTAGTAATGTAAATGGATATCCCAGAACGAAGCACCCAGCTCTTGAGACATGTATCTACGGTGTCCTCTATCGTTATACTGTGGGCCCGCATATAGAATGCCTGATGCTCAGATAGACCACCCGATACTTTGTTACTGGGTTGCTACTGGTTTTTCTGCTGCCTGCAAGGTTGATATGCAACTAGAGCTCCACTGATCCTAGGTGCGCAGAAGAGTTCCGGAGAACCACTGACCGCCAAGTAGTTACTGACGCTGTATATTGGGCGCGAAGGACCACTATGTACTTAGTTCAAAAATTAATGAATCGCTGTAGTGTTTTATTTATTTTCTGGAAAACTTTAACTTTAAGTGCTTCTGCAAAGCATCTCGATAGCGCGTACCAAAAATAAATTATTTATTTGCTTGAGGCAAAATAACAAATTGCATTAAATTGCATATATCTTTTTAAAAGAAGTCCAATATAAAAACATAATTCAATTAGGAACTAGGTTAATAAGTCAATGAATTCTAGGTTAATAAATTAAAATATTTAGACTTTGACAACCTTTTGGGAAAGACCTCTCTATTTTGGTTTCAACTGTGAAGGCGCTTGTGTGGTACCACACTATCAGCGATCCGAAATGAACATTATATTTGACTTCGGCTCTCACCTTTTCATAAGTGTGTATTGACGATGATCTTTTATTTTCTTTTTGTCTGTCCTATTTGTCTGTTTTCAGATTTTTTATATATGATCAACAGTCTATTATTTTGGTGTAGTATATTATTCTAATTCTGGCGGCGTAAGAAAGATGTCACACTCAACAGCACTGACTCGGTTCGGATGAACAAAACTCGCGGCTAACCCGTACAGAACTCCAGTATTCTTAAGGGATCTCAGCGATGCTACCGCCATCTCCTGTCCTTCGGCCTTGATGTTCTGCCATGCTGGATTGGCCAGATTCATTTTCTACGGCTATTATTATATTATTATCATTATAAAATATCAGAAAATGATTTAAATAATAATAAATAATGCGTCTAATTCCAATTGTCTTAAGTCAACAATGTCACGAAGTCAGGTGTCTATCTCTGGCTAGCCTTGGAGCCAGTATAGCCGTGAGCTGATTGAGTGATTCCGAGTGAAACAACCAGGCGAATTGTATATTCATTTGCCGCGCGTCTTACGGAAGTTACTTAACGTATCACTAGTTTACAGTAGTACTAGCACATACATTTAAACCCCTACAGTAGCTATGGTCTTATATAATTAATCATGTCTGTTAACATCAGGCGCGTCAGTTATGGAACTTTGCACAGCCTGCATCTAAATGTTATGCGACGTGGACTTGTCCTCCCATCAGTCTGTTTTTTCTGTTAAACCCCCGTACTCTTTTACTTTTCCTTGACAATCTCAGGGACGCCAAAACAAACCGCACTCTCAATGTAAATTACATATCAAAATCTAGATTTCCTATACTAAAGTTATTTAAACAACTTTTTGTTCATCAATACTCAAGGTTTTTGTAAACATATCAGCTGGTTGCTCACTGGATTTGACTTATTTTATCATTTTCAATTACATGTTTTATAAAATGTTGTATAAAATGTTTAACAGTATCAGTTGTTGCTGCTGACATAGCAGACTGACTAAATCTTTACAGGAATCTGAAAACCTAATTCCTTTGTCATGAAAACCTAATTCAATGTCTCATATATTTATTTAACAAATTAAATTTGTTTTAATTGATTTTGCATTTCTTGTATTTTAGATAAAAACGTTGACATTTTCGTGCCTTTTTCATATTTATATTGAAAGAAACGCTGCTGTACTATGTGAATATTAGTTTCAGATTTTTATTCATACACACTTTGCAACTCTTTCCACATCTCCGTAGAAGTTTTATAAGTTATCATATTTTTTTACTTGACGTTCAAGCGTCGGTTTTAATGTCTTCTTCGTTGCTTCCTTCGTTGATGAGTGTTTGTGTGTCTTGTGTCAGTTGTGTTAGTTGATTGTGTCGTGTTTGGCAATTGTAAAGTAGTTGGGTTTTGATTTGTATTGAATTTCTTGTAGGTTCTCGTACGTTACGCAATGGAACTGAAGGTGTTCTATGATATGACGTGATGAATGACAATTATATTAAAATTTGCCTGGGCTTGCGATCGCCTAATTTCTCTTGCATTAAAAGTTGCTTTACTTTATTTTCTTGAGTCTAATTTTAGTTTTTCATATTTACCTGTCCACGGGGTTGTTGTGACAATGTCTTTCACCTCTAATGTGTATTGATTGTCCAATTAAGCAGCGACATAATAAAGTTTTGTTGCGTCATTCGTTACATAACGTTAGATAACGAAAATTGTCCTTCAATCTGTGCGAACCATAAAGCCGGTTCTTCAGGCCAAAACGGAGGCACCCTGACTCCAAAACGGCATACACTCGTGTCTTGGGCAGATTTACTTTCTGCTAATAATATAAAATAACAGTTTTATATTTCCTATATACTTAATTCGGATGATATTTTTATGTATATGTAGCTCACCTAATATTTATTTAAAACTATACAACATGTGATCTATGGTTTTACTTTTGAATTATTCGTACAGCCGTACGCCACAATATGTATTTTTCATGTTTTGTGTATTTGACGGGTGTTGTTTGTGTGTTCTGTGTAATTATATTTAATTTATCCACTTTATTTTAGTCAGTTTCATTTTCTTTGTGTTGTTTTAGTTAAATTGAATCTATAAAACAAACACCATTATATGCTAAAAATTCCATTGTACCTTTCATTCAACATTCCTTCTAGTTTGAACTTGTTACCGTTACCTACTGTTACATATTTTTCAGATTTAATCTCTCTATAATCTTTAAATAAATGCAAACTCTTAGACATGTGTTCACTAGCTCCTGTATCCATAATCCAACTATCATTGTTATACGTATCAACTACAAATGCACTAGAAATATTACTATTCTTATCTGAATTATTATTATGATTATTCCTAACTTTATTTAAACGCACAATACATACAATCTTTGAAAATATGTACTTTTATACAAAAGTACAATGATTACATTTTCTAAATTAAGTCTTTTATAAACTGTCCTGGCTTACCACACTGGAGACACTTGACACTGTCACTAGCATTTTTCTCCTCATCTCTGTATTGTTTCTTTCTCTTGTAATTACTTCTATTTGCCATGAAGCCCACTGTAGACATCTGTTCATTCAATGATTCGGAGTGGTTTTGAATCCTTTCCTCTTCTACTAATAGGCGGGCTGTCAAATCTTTCAGTGTTTGATTGCAAACTTGAACACTTTCCCATGCTGATATAAACTGTTTGTATTCTTTTGGTAAACTCAGTAATATTTTTGTAATAATCATTTTTTCTGAAATTTACTCCCCGTGTATCTTCAACTGATGCAGTATATCTTCTATTTTAGCTATAAATGTAGTTATAGGACTTTTAAATTTTATGTTGTAAAACTTTTGTTCTAACAGATGAACGACGACTTTGGATTTAGCTTCAAATATGGTTATAAGTTACTCCCGCATGTCGTAAGAGGTAGCACATGTCATGAGATAAGTTAATATATTTTCCTTGACTCTGGTAACAATTAATTCTTGCGCCTTTTCATCTTTTTCTGGATAATCGTTTTCCTCTTTGCATTTTTGATTTGTAACAACCTGGTATAATCCTTTTCATCTCAGTATGATTAATGTTTGAAACCGCCATGTTTGCCAGTTTTCTTCGTTAAGGATAATTGCTATCCATATCTTTTCTTTATTCCTCTGTGGTTAGGGAGTCTTGGAGACTGGGCCCACATATATACGATACGATACCTATAGCGATACCTTTCATATTCCTCTCAAACCTGGATATTCAATGAATATACAAAAAATAAAATACAAACTTGCCAAAGGGCTATGGAAAGAAGTTTATTAAATATTAAACGCATAGATCAAGTAAGATGTACAGCTATAAGGAAGAAAACAAATTAATAGATTCTTTAAAGTATACACTGAAATTAAAATAGTCATGGGCTAGGCCACATTGCTCGAATGGATAAGAATAGATGGCCCAAAATAGTAACAAATTGGTCAGGTCCATATGGAAAGAGAAAAAGGGGCAGACCATTACAACGTTGGTCCGATGAAATTGTCAAGTGTGCTGGAATAAACTGGATGTATGTTGCAGATGATAGAGAGACTTGGAAAAAAATGGAGGAGGCCTATACTCAATGAAAGAGGTCCTTAAAAATTATAAATCATAAATAAAAAAATGACAAAGCTTTTGACATAAATTTTCAATTTGACAAAGTTTAATAAATGGACATGTATTATTAAAGTAAATAAAAAAAATGAAATAAAATAAATTCTTCATATATTTAAGGACAACTTAAAAGGCTTAAAAAAAAACCTATAGCGATAATAAAACTTCTGTATGCTTTGATCTCTATATTTAACCACTGTTTTATAATTATTACATAACACCTGAATGGTAAACGTGACCATCACACGAAATGGTGAAGGGTAAGGGAAGAAGTTATACATGGACAATTATAATCTTAAGAAATTACCACAGACAACATCATCTTCATTGTTACTTACAGCAGAAGCTATAATAGTTTGAATATTATTAGGTAATCTACTCGATCAGATGGTTTGGAGAAAATCTTTTGCGACAGACGGCCCTACGAGAACCTGTAAGTATCGCAGAAATTGCGAGGGCTTGCGATCGTCTAATTGCTCGTGCATTAAAAGTTGCTTCACTTTATTTTCTTGAGAGTGACGTATTAATTCTGATTTTAGTTTTTCATATTTACCTGTCTCCGGGGTTTTGTGGTAATGTCTTTCACCTCTAATGTGTATTGATTGTCCAATTGAGCAGCGACATATTAAAATTTTGTTGCGTCATTTGTAACATTAGATAACTGTGCGAACCATAAAGCCGGTTCTTCAGGCCAAAACGGAGGCACCCTGACTCCAACTCGGCATACACTCGTTTCTTGGGCAGATTCCATTTTCCTTCGTTCGTATCACCAGTTATAGTTTGTACTTACTGGGTGTGTTAGATCTGCTTTCTCGTGTGGCGGTGGTTGTGATTCATTAGTTTGCTTGGTTTGTGACTGCGCTTTGATTCTTAAATTTTAAAATTGGGTGCGGCTATAACGGCTGCATCTTTAGTCGATTAGCTTTTGCTTTTTTCTTTATCTGTTGCACCTTGCCGCCTTTTTCCGATTGTTTTACTGAACTCACGACACTTTCCTCTAATTTCTTCCAGCAATTGGTTCGCAGCCTGTCTGTTCGGTCTAGTGACCGATTTGCCTTCATTGATCTTTGTAAAGACAACTCCCGCCGAATTTGCAATGTCCAAGCACAAGTAGAAGAAAATAGTAAACCCTTATTTTTACTCTTTAAAAAATAAACATAAGTCAGGCGGCTGCAGTCATCAACAAAAATGAGAAAATATCTTGATCCTTCTAAGGATACATTCTCCATTGGTCCACATAGGTCACTGTTAGTGGTTTGCACCGGAGCGGAATATTGAAAACCGGTGAAATTCACCGGTGATTTTCCGATCTCCGGTTATTCACCGGTTATCTCCGGAGATTAGTTTTGGGCGTACATTAAAGTTGCAATTGAGATCGATCAGCTTATTTCGCCTCTCTTAAAAGAACTAGTTCGCTCTTTTAGTTCGTATTCCATTCCCAGCTCTTTGCTCTTCGCAGCAGGAGCAGTTTTAAAACAAGCGAACGATGTACCTTATTTTGAATTATGTTAAAGGAGTCTGTTCGTTCGTTTAATACTGCTCCTGCTAACTTAAAACACGTAAAAACGGCGGAGAGTTGCGGTGCGAAGAGGAGGAGAGAATGGAGAGGAGTGTGGTAGCGCCATTTGAGGTAGTCGTCATTTTTGCGCGGAGTTGACGAGTTGTTAAAAAGAATAAATTGGTGGACTTTCGAGAAAATTGTTTTTTTTTAATAAGGGTAAAGGAAAAAAATCGTTGTTACAAAAGCATTATTTCACAGTTTTAATAAACCGTTATTTTGATTAAGAAAACATAACCTTTCAACAGCATGACTGCGCAGCATACATCTTCGGTTGTTAAGGATATATCCTGTCGTTGAAAAGACTCTCTCTGACCTAACTGACATTGCGGGCACTGTCAAGTATTTAAAAGCTATTTCATCTAAAGGCTGAAGATGTTTATTAAATTTCCAAAATTCTATAACGTTATCCCAATTGTGGTTAATACCAGAAAAATTGTTTCACTGTAAATTCTTAACAAATTTATTGCGGTAGCTGATGATGTATCTGAAGTAGAAGCATTAACATTTTTTAAAAATCCAAACAAACTGGCACCACATTTTTCACTTGTACTTTTCAATGGGGATTCCTCAATATTTTCTGTTATTTGGCTAGTTTGCATCATCCTTAGAATGTTGTTGATTTCGGCTTTGACCGCATCTTTAGCAGCAACTTTATTTTCTAATAAGCGAAAACTGTTACGGAAAATAGGATGCAAAATTGTGGCAATACGGCATACCGTACGCTGTTCATACTCGCACAGATGTGAGTGAACCCATGAAAAATTTTAAATTGGTCACAAGCATTTGTCCTATACTTGTGGTTATTTTCGAATTCAAAGTTATTAGATTATCATACAGTCCGTATATGATAGGGATTATGAGACTGGATGTAGGATATTGGGCACCACTAATCATTTGCGTAGCTTGTTCAAATATATCAAGTAAGAGGACAATCTCTTTAAGAATTTCCTCTTCTACTGGCGATATTATTTCAGGCGCCTGAGGTAATTTTCTCTGCACAACCGTCAAACTGTCCATTAACTTCAAGATTCTTTTGATCATGTAGTATAAGCTATTCCATCGCGTTAGAACTTCTTGAATTAATGACAAAGGTACCACATTTGGATTGTGTTTCTTTTGCTCTTTCTGGAGCGATAAAGTAGCAACGTTTGATTGTTTGTAATATTTTACGATTTTGTTACATTTGTCTATTAAGGTTTTCAACTCGGGAATTTTGATGGAATCGTCGATGACTAAATTTACAGTATGGGCATATGACGAATCCCTAGCAGTCTGGCCATTTTAATCACGTTTGCTCCATTATCGGTAGTTATACAAACAATTTTGTTACGGATTTCCCATTCTGTTAAGGATCCATGAACAATTTCATTCAAATTATCACTTGTGTGTGCCTTTTTTAAAGCTTTAGTGGTTATGACATAACTTTTTAGATTATTTTCATGGAAAAAATGTGCCGTAATTGTGATGTACGATTCCATCATATTACTAGTCCAGATATCTGTCGTCAGTGAAATATTATCGACTCTTGCTAACATAATTTTAAGTTTAGTTTTTGCTTCAAAATAAAGTTTTGGCATAAGATTATATTGTAGTGCTCTTTTATCTGGAATATTATAGTTTGGGTTAATTGATTGAACAAAGTTCCGAAACCCATGCTCATTGTACAATGGAAAATGGCTGAAAATCTGTTGCTAGCGTTAAAGTAAGTTCGTGATCGGCTTGAAATCAGTCACAAAGGTTTCATCTTGAGTGGTATTGCCATTGACTACATTCTGGATATAAGAAGATGTACCCGATTCTGATGGAGTTAAGGTATCCGAACGCTTCCTTCTCAGGTGAGAGCATATTTGATGTTCCACCGCCAATGCTTAGCACCGTGGAACACATTTTGCAACGTACCTTTGTATTTGCATCATCAATTTTTTCGAAATGGTGTTTAGTTTTGGACTGAGCCTTCGGCATTCTGTAGTTATAAACAAAGACTGATTACTAACACGACGATATGAAAATAAAGACCAACAGTATGCAACACCAACTATAAGTTATTTAAAGCATCCAGTAAGCAAAATGAAGTTTCATTGGGCAATAATCAGAATCTTTCGATCGACTTGTAAAATTCGTGGACTAAACTAATCGAACCACCATAATTATAAATGTACTAATATAAATGTACTTACATTACAAGATAACTTCAATCACAAACAAATAATGTACTGTAATATACACTGAACAAATGAATTGCTACAGTTGCTCTTTACGCTGACTATTGAACTACTAAGTCCGAACAAAGCATTGAGTAAGTACCTCTTGAGTCTTCAATACTACATTGTTGGGGCATACCCAATCTATAGATACATGAAACCACCGAACTGCCAGTGTTGCCAGATTGTGGTGTGATGTGTGAGATAATTAAAGTTATGGAACGTAATTCTAAATAATTATAATTAATATCACGATGCAAATCTCAAATGTTAAAATAATTAATGATTGTACTAGGCAAATGTTAAATAAAAAGCAATGAGTGATCAATCTAAATTCTTATTTTTTCCCTAGACTTTTTTACGTATCAAAATAATAAATGTGAAATAAAAATATTTGTTAATTATTAAAGATAATAAGCATGTAAGGATTCAATAACAAAATAAGTAATAAATAAATCCTTATTTTGCTTTATTTTAATCATATTTCTTTTATTTTAGTTTCATCTGTAAGGTAAGTAACCGGAGAAATCCGGTTTTTCTGCGGTGTTTTCACCGATTAATTTTACCGGAGAAACACCGGTGATTCTCCGGTACTCACTGCTCCGTTGCAAACCACTAGTCACTGTGTACTAGTTCCAATAGCTTAGTACTCCTGTTCCCTTTATTCCCTCATAGCATACTATAAAGCTGTTACGTTCGATTTAATTTTGATTTTTGCGGAAACAAGCAAACGCATTGTTGGCATTACTGTCTTCCAGTTCCATGTCCATTAATTTTCCTATAATGGCGTCGGTTGTGATTACCATGCCGGAATGCGCGATAGCAATTAGGGTGTATATTTTTCAGATAAACCAGCCAACATGATAAATCCAATGCACTCGTCATTTATACCAAAATCCGTTCCTTGAAATTTCTGACCAGCTTCAACAATTTGCGTTAAATATGACGTCATCGAAGCGAAATTTTCTAATCGAATAGATAATTGATTTCTCCATAGACTTATTTCTCTGATAAATCCCGAGTCGTCGAATAACATCTTCAATTTATTCCACAATTCTTTCGACGTTACGACGTTCTTTATGTGAACATAAAGAACCGTTAATTGATAAGTCCTAGAACCAATTTTTCAATTTACAAAAATAAATATATAGTCTGACTTAATAAACTTTCCACTACCACGAGATTGGTACGTGCGCGGGTGAAACCGCGGGGCATTGCTAGTAATTAATAATTTTACCGTCGCGAAAACTAAGTCATTCTTATGAGCCAAGAACGGTCTGGGCCGAAAACCTATAATAAAACAACGTTCCTTTGCTATGCGCAGAACAAGAATGACAAATACCATAAAAAACGGAAGTATCTATTTTATGCCACTTATATATTTAAGGGATATGGTAAAATAAAAAGCTATATTCAACTATATTCATATATATTATCTAAGCAGTTACCCTTCGCAACCGGTTGACGTTCAGCTTAATTTATAAACATCTACTTACTCTACACATTCATATAACACTACACAAATATTGTCAAATACAGGAACTTTGCGAAGTAAAACTAATCTTAATTCTACTTTCATTTAAAATAAGACAATATTAATATTTAGGTAGAAGTTACAAAGAATCGAATGGACTGCCAGTAAAGTATTTATAATTTAAAATTGTATAACGCAAGAGATTTTAATTAAATTTTATTTAAATTACATTGTTATTATTAGTGTAAATATAACTCTTAAATGTAAATGCTATTAAGTAGCTTAAGAATTTTAATAACATCTACAACGCTATTTTTATATAGTTAAGCACCGAGGCCATATATATCATTAATTTAGTTAAACCTAAAATATAAATCACTTCTTAAACGCTATAAGATGACATATTGTATCGTTATATCTTCAAAAACCATGAGACTAATTAATATATTCTCACAGTTTCCTTAAGTTCCCGTACTCTTTCGACCTATATACAAATTAATCGTATAGTATTAATTGAAGAAGTCAATAGATTCACGATAGTAAGCCCCATCCGAAAAGAAAAGTTACATGTCCTATGTATAAACATAGATAGAGAAAGTAGTCCTTAAAGTTACGAAATACAAGACATTATGTAAACAATGTTTCCAACCTTCTGAATAACCTTTAAAATAATCTTTTTGTATAATAACGTCATCTTGTAACTTTTTTTGGCTGACACTGTCATTCTCACAGTTATTAATACTAGAGTTAAAGGGCCTGTAAGTGATAGTGGCATAAGTAATGAGAGGGAAGATGACTCTCGTGTAGCGAACGGATTTATTTTATAGAAATAAAATGCTACATCTCGTGTAAAATATTGTTATAATTGGTTTTATTGGACCTTTATTCGTCAATGACGTGTTTGCTCGCCCAGTGGGAATAGAAGAGAGGGCTGACAATTGACATAGCTGCGTTTTGACATTAACAATTGCATAGATTAACTAATAATTGTTTACAGATAAACTCTTATGTGCATGAATTGTACGTCTTGTATACTTCACCGTTGTCAATTTACACGTAAAGAGACAGAAAGATTACCCTCACTATTCATCGTTTTATTGTCTCAAATAAACATACTTTAATTTAACGAGTATATAATTTTTACTCCAATTTGATCTTCCGTTGAAATTTTGTGATTAGCTTTAAGTATTTTAGTAAAAATGACGCTTGCTTGCTACATAAACAAGAAAGAGACAGATGAAAGGCCTTATTTGCTTTCTCATTATTTTGATAGGGCACATTTTGAGCTAGCTTCCCTATTCTAGTATAATGGTCGGTACTGATAACTTCTATCGTCTATAGTTTTAATCGGACCAAGTTTACAGATAAGTAACAATATTTCTCGTACAATATGTCACGATATTAAATTTGAGATTTAAAATATTTACATTAGAACTAATAATAGCTATAAATTATTTTAAAATCTTAACATATTTATAGAGATACTGTTTAATCACGTAAATTTTATAAGATATTTAAAAAAATGACTAAATGTCCAGAAGTAGCAGAAAGATTTTTTTATAATCGAATATTTTTTCAAACGATTCTATTAAATGTTTCTCGTTTAAAATATTACACCGTTAAACTTAAATCATACCTAATGTAAATACTTATGTATTATTTCATGAAATTGGTATTCATATTAAACACAAAAATAGCGTCATCTAGTGATGAATAGTTTATGCAGTGGAATTGCAATATTATGTTAGTAATTTCTTCTTACAACCGTATAAAGATTAACGAACATCATCATCAGATTTTCTTTCATATTTAATATTTTGCTTGAAAACAATCCTAAATATTATCAAGAAGTTGTAATTAAATTGTAAATTTAACAACGCCATCTTGTTGGCACTACCTTAAACAAACATTTTACTTTATACCAACCTTGAAATTTGGAATTGTATTAAAAATATAACAATAAATTGATATAATGTTATCTGTGACCGTTGTTTTAGCTGTGGCTTAAAAGTAGCTTATGTAATTTACATCTATCAATACTGCGAAAAACTGATATGGTGTATTATAACAGTCGAAAAATTAATATTAAACTCATAGATTTATTGCATAAATACACCATATATTACTAACAGTATTACCTTAAATATTTCTATTGCTCTAAACAAATTATTCGAACTTACGATATGACTTCAAAATTGATCAATAAATTAAATAATAGGTTCTCTGTTCATCTTTCTACTTACACTATTTACAATTTGATAAAATAATATTAAAAATACTCGGGTTTTTGCAGAAAGATAAGGGTTCTTTTTTTTCATGCCGTTTGGATATTTGGAAGCTTAGATTATAAGTAATAATAGCAAGTAATTATAGTACAAAATAAGGAAAAATGATCAATGATGATTATGGTAAATCTACCTTATTTTATAAATTAAATATGTTTACATAATGAACTTTTTTGGTTTGTAAACTAACAGTTTGAAAAAAATCTACATTCGAATTTGCATTTCGTATTCACTCGCCATAGACAAAATAACTTCTCTAGGTTTATTTGCTTAACTAAAGATAAACTTTTTAAAAAATGTTCTTATTAGTATGCGGATTACAACACATTACATTACCCTAGATATTATTCTTATTTATTTTTTTCAAAGCATGATTTTATTGAATTATCGAAGTAGCGCCATTTTATTATTAAATCATGATTGCTATCAATAATTTTAAAATTTTTGAAACAACTAAATATAAATATAATGTAATGTATTGTAATCTGTCTATTTTAGGAACCTTTTTTGACGTGTCACATGACAACCACACCTGTGTGGTTGTCATGTGGTATTTTAAACCTTTTCTAGAAAATGATGGAAAATATTAAATATACTACAATACCACATTATCACAGAGTGACTTTATAAAAGATTGATATTGTGTTACATCAGATAATCTAATATAATTATTGTTGCCAGAATTGCATTTTTAAATAGTTTCATCGGTTTTAATCTGCATTTTTGACTATATTTTATAAAATTAAATTTTATAATAGAAATACTTCATTAAAGAAATTATTTTCACATATGCAGTTTTATTTTTCTTCATTTGTAGATTATATTATTGCAATAAAATGTTTGCCGCTTTTGAGTCATGCTTTTGTTTGTTATAAAAAGATTAAATTATAAAACGATTGGCGATGTATATAATAGACAAAGTAGGAACCGTCATAAGCTTGCGATACCTGCTTTGCGCCTTGCAAAAGTAAATAAGTTGAGGCTTATAAAGATGACAAAAATGCGTGGATATATATCTCTACCCTGTACAAGATACGAATGACCAAATGTAACTAGTTATAAGAATTATATTCATAAAGAGCAACCGCCGAGTTTCTTGCAAGCTCTTCACGGCTTTACTTGAATAAAGAATAATTTTAATTTGAATTTGTTTACATTTAGTTAAGTACCTAAACGTATGAATTATTTTTTTATACTGCAATTTAAAGTTTAAGCTTGTTAACATTCCACTAGGTGAAGGCTTCGATAGAGAGAGATAGTAAGCTGATATCTAGCATAGATTACATTACAAGTCTAGATCTGTACAGATTTCGTTTCTTAGCAGTAAATCTATTATTCAAAGTGAATTAAAAAAATCTAAATATATAATAATAAGTACATTTTTATTTTAAAGTAACTCATATTTGTCTATATGCGTTTAGAATTCGCGAATCAATTTTAAAATGATTTTTAGATGAAGATTTTTAAACTGTTCTAATAAAAAAAAGGTGGTAAAAATATAAATTCATAGAAAATTAAATAAAGTACATTGAGGTATCTATACTTATTTTAAAACAAAATCACCAAAATCTGTTTGTATGTATGTCTGTATATGATCTATGTTCTCTAAATTTACTGAACGGATTTTTGTAGTTTTAACTAAACGATATTGCAATTATTGAGAAAAGTTTACGTAAATAGTACACCCTCCGAAACGGCTTAGACGATTTTGATAGGATTTTTATCCTGGAATTTCCGCGTGGTCGAGATATACGCGGGAAAAAACTTTGTGACACACTGATCTCCATGGGCATAAATTAATACGGCAAATTGTCCCTAAGGAATGCTTGTTTCACGTAGCCGCGTCTCTGGCACTTGCCCCACCAAGATCTCTGTGTGCACACTTTAACCGGCTTCAGAATGAAGCATTTCGTTTGGACGATGTTGAAAAACAGCTTTCCGACCATGTTGGAGACTGACGTGTCAGCGAGTTTGAGGCAGGCGCGGAACCTGAAAGAATTAAATAAATAAATATATGGGACATTTACACACACGGTCATCCGTCCCCAAAGTAAGTAACTTAGTGTTATGGGTGACGGAGAACTGGTAAATATACTACATATATAAGTTTAAATACATACTTAAATACAAATACACACCGTTAACGTTTATTTTTATTCAATGAACTATCGATGGAGTTAATATAGTTAGAGTATTCTACTCTGTAATATCCTATCGGTGAGACTGTCTTTATAGGCGGTCACGAGTTCAAACCCTAGGCAGGCAACAATGAGTTTTTTTATTAAAACTTATGTGTTTAATTGTTAATTGCGATTTATCACACTCTTTTCGGTGAAGGAAAATATGAACGAAAACCTGCATACCTCTAGGGAGTTCTGGGGATATGTATAACCTACCAATCCGCATTGGAGCAGCGTGGTAGGTCTTAGCTCCAACCCTTCTCTCCACGGGAGAGAGGAGGCCTACGCCCAGCGATAGTAACAGGCCGTTACTTAACTTTTACTCTCTAGCCATAGGTAAAGTAACGGCCTGTTATTTTATTACCCCACTGCTGGGCATAGGCCTCCTCTCTCCATATTTGGAGAGAAGGGTTGGAGCTAAGACCTACCACGCTGCTCCAATGCGGATTGGTAGGTTACACATATCCCCAAAATTCTCTAGAGATATGCAGGTTTCCTCACGATATTTTCCTTCACCGAAAAGCGTGTGATAAATTGCAATTATCAATTAGACACATAAGTTTTTAATAGAAAAACTAATTGGTGTCTGCCCGGGGTTTGAACCCATGATCGTCACTAGAGAGTCACACGGTCTCACCGCTGGGCTAACACAGCTTAGCCATATGTAGTCCAACAAATATTTAGAGAGGGAAGATGAGAGACCTTTACCGGTCTTTGTCTGATCACACATGCTCAGAGAAATTTCTCATCGCGCATTTTTAATTTATATACTTTGAACATTCTTAGCACACTTACATTTTTTTATGCGAAAGGAAACGATTTTGCAATTGTAAGAACATCAAATTTGATCCAACTAAATCCAATGATCAGATAATGCTCACAGACGGTCTCAATTGCTTACTTTTTTTTCGACATACTTTGGAGTTTAGGCTGGATTCCCTATTCTAGTATAATAGCTCTATGTGAACTATACACCGTAGGTGTAGTGTGGTATCTCTTTTTTATGTGTGATTAGACGAAGATAAGTATATGAGTTACCTTAACTTTCATTATTTATTGTGACACTCCCACTAACAGGCTTGCTATAGCTCCGCTACTATAGTATAATAACTCTTTAACGGGAAATTTAAATTGCTGCGGTAAGCAACCAAACAGAAGAAGAAAAGTGAAGATAGGCGTAAATATTTACAGAAATGAAAGTCAATAAGACGATGTGCCTAAGCAAATGATAAATAAATAAGTGGATAAAATAAAAATAAAATAAAACATGATTTTATGTGATGGTAAAGGAATTATAAAATTTGAAGTATTCCACGTATAAAAAAAATATCCGAATTAACAGAAGCAGCCCTATAACCTAGAGAAATTGTTGCCATATTTCGATCGAACAAAATTTATTTAGTATTTACTATTTAAATTTTAAATATATTTTTTAAATATTTTAAATTATTTTATGTAAAAAATTTATTATTAGAATTTATTTAGTAATGGATTTACTATTTACTGGGAAAAGAAACAGCAATAACTTTATCCAAAACGTTGACCGTTTATATAAATCGATTTAAGTCATGGGTTATGGCAAACGTCAAATAAAACTGCCGAATTCCACTAAGCGCATCTTATTTTATAGAACACTTTATGGTGGTCGTGTGGTGGAGTCATAATGGTTGTATTAAGTGGGCTACGAATTTTAACTGTCACCTTTTATTGGGCTTTTATCGCATATTTTGTCAGCGTTTTATTTTAAGATCCCCTTAACTTTAACGCTTTAGATTTATTAGTTACCGTATATAGGCGATCAGTTGAAAAACTTACGTAGTTTGCCTTATTTAATGTTTTGACAAAATCGAATTTAAAATCTTCATTCAAATACGCTTTTACGAGCAGATTCGAATCGTTATATCTATCAATCGTCATAACTAGCTTTTAAACGCAACTTCGTTCGCGTGGACTGCAGTCTTTATTAATTATGGTTACAGTGGACTTACCTTAAAAGCTAGACATATGCTGTCGCGGACTTTTCTTTAGAACTTTTAGAGGGGAACAATTTTGTCATACATGTGATAATTTTTGTTGATAATTTTCACCGTTTACTTAGCGCACGCAAGGAAAGCTTCAAAGTTTGCCGTTTTCGCAATATTTTTTATTGCTGCCCCTCTCTTGCTTATCTTAACGTGATGTTATATAGTCTATAGCCTTCCTCGATAAATGGACTATCTTACACTCAAAGAATTTTTCAAATCGGTCTAGTAGTTCTTGAGATTAGCTCGTTCAAACAATCAAATAAACAAACTCTTCAGCTTTGTATAATATATAGTTAGTATAGATATAGATAGAAGATTCGAAGTTAAAAAATAACTGATGTTGCTTACATATTTATTTATTCGCAATAAGTATATAATATATAAGTATAAAAGTTCGTTCTCTTTGGGAGTTACAAAAAAGATCACTTCTTGAAACGTGTTTAATACAAATAAAGGTGAAAAATGATTTTGGAAAGTAACTATATACCGATAGGCTTTAAGAGTGGACAGGCATAGCTAAGTTGAACATCTTTTTTGCTTAACAAGCATACATCCTGAGTTATGGAGAGGTTCTGAATAAAGAGGAAGATTTGTTCTCCTCGTGAACTTCGTCGTTCAGTTAGGAAATCATTGTAGAGATATATTTATTCTAGGCAACGAACTTTTGCAGGCAATTTATTTTGTAGAGTCACCGGGAATAGACACCGCAGAAGCATCCTCAAGGGTGCGAAAAGCGGAGAGTATAGCGTGGAAGCTCTACTAATGATAAGCATGTAAAGTAACAAAAAAATACAGATCAATCCTGTGTAATGATTAAACTGAATTTATATAAAAGCGATTACTATACAAACTATATAGTCAAGAACGCTAATAGCGTTTCCGCGTTGAATTCCTAAACTGATTCTGATACAAGAAAGTTTTCCTTGTATTCGATATCAAAAAAGTTGAAATCCAAAAAGTTCTAATCTCTTTTTATTGTCTGTGAAAATTTAAAGTGGCTATTACTTTACCGCCGGCGCCGTTGGACTTAACATCTCCTCGGTGTTAACGTTCCCGCCAATTTATGACAGACATCATAAATTGGCGGGAAACTCTTGTCGCATGTGACGTTGAGCGTCAAGTGATGTACCGAGTAAAACGATTGTTGCAAAGTACGAAGCATTACTGTTATTTAATAAATATGAAATATTAATAATAATGTAAAAAAATACACCTGGTGGGAGATGCACTCGCGTGCGCCGCGAAAGCCAACAGAGATACATTAAAGTAAAGTACCACAGAATTGTAGAACTACAAAAATACTACAAAAAGTCTGTATCTCTAAAATAGCATGTCTCTATCTCTTATGAGTAATAATTTCCACGCGGTCGAAGCCGCTGGTACAGCTAGTGTTAAATAATGTTACGACTATTAAAACATGACAAGATAAATTTTCTTGTCTTAAGCTTCTAGAAAAGATAAAATCGGGCGGTACCTAGTGCTCAGCCCAATAAACATCTTCGAGTGCATCCGACGCTGACATAAAGGAAGTTTCGCGCCGAAGGAAGTTTCGGGAGCCTAGGTATTTCTGATATTATATCTGTACCTGAGCACGTTTGGACAGCAGTTGTTTTTTTTAATTTTTATTATGCAATGATCTTTCTATCTACCTAACTTTTAACTGTTTACCGTTTTGAAACGTATCATTACTCATAAGTGGCTATAATTATTTATTTAAAATTTTACATTATTTACTATTTAAATTATATAGTATTATAATTTATTACGTACTAGTACTATAAAATTAAAAAAAAGAATTTTGCCTTCCTAAAAGTTAAATAAATCAACTTCGGCCTTCATAATTTTCGATTATAAATATACACTTTCAAAGATAGTAAAATGTTAAACGTGACCATTACTTGAAAAGGCAGGAATAAGAAGGAAGTGAACCAAAGACAAATAAAATGTTAGGGGATAACCACAGACAACATTATCTAAAAACCTTATCTTCGTTGTTACTACTAACAATATAAATAAAGCGCAAATATTTTTATAAAAAAACTTAATTAAAACTTAATATTCACTTATTTAAATCTACGAATAACTTCGTGAAGAACTACAGAAAAGTAATTATAATTATTTTACTTTAATTTAACTTTAGCTACAGTTAAGTCTATTGAAAAATGATATATTGTGTATATCGAGAAAGCACGACAATTCAACGAGATATATCTTAAAAAAAAAAACAAAACGATATCAGATGCACCGCAGATTATACCGCTTCCTCGTGCATCCGACATTTGTCATATATCATTGATATAAAAGCAGTTTCGCGTCATTTATTGAAGCGCGCTGTTTTTGAACGGAAATATTTTATAAAAAAGTGAATACTTTTATAGCAAGTGACGAGGCTTTAAAAGACTGTGATCTTTACCTTACCTGATATAAAAGTAATAACAAAATATATTTTTATAATCTGTGAGTGATCTAATCTTAAAGAGTTATAATAGTAGAGTAGGGGATCCAGCCTAAAATGTGTCCATTGAAAAAAAGCAAATGGGGTTATCTATCTGTCTCAATGTTTCGTGTCTGATTATCAGAGATAATAATAGTTCTCTCATCTTCCCTCTCACTCACATGTCTATAGCTCACCTACTCTACACTAATTTATCAATTACTAATTGCAGATTATAGCAAAATAATACAATCATTACTTTATTATTATGAACCTCTGCGAAGTAACGCCTAATTCTATGAATTTATTAAATAAAATTCTATTTTTAAACAGAGAATTCTGATGATTAATTTTCATTATTTGCTATTTACTTATCAGATAAAATGAGTAAGATATATTAAACACTAATCCACCGTGTGGTATTCGGCTGAGTAGAATAGACCACCCTCTTTCTTACCGAGGGTCGTAAGATACGCCTAAGGTAAGTTGACATCAGGCAGGCGGCCGGTCGTAAAATACGTAGCCGAATCATGTGACAACATGTTGTGCCTACCCCACTTAGGGTGAGATAAGGGCAGGAGGATGATGATGGTAATCCATATTAATATTTTTTTTAAATAAATATATGGGACACTTCCACACACGGTAGTCCGACCCCAAAGTAAGTAACTTAAAATATGCATTAATAATATTATTAATGCAAAAGTCGGTTAAGCCTTCTAGACTTGTTCACTACTGTCAAATCATTCTAAAAGATTCCAACTACTTCTTTGCCGTATCAACATGTTTTAATTGCAAAGTGAAGTCAGTTCAGGAGAAGTAAGCCTCGCTAAAGGTTTTCGTTTCGGCTCGCGTGGGAGAGCGTCGGATTACCGCAAGCTGACAAAGCGATACTTATTTCGCACTTAACGAGCCCTTAGAGGTTTCGCTTTGTATGCACTTCGCATAGAGTATTCACAGACAGAGGTTTAAGCTGAACGTACATATGTAATAATAATAAATATATATATATATCCGCGATACAGTAAATAAAAAAAATATATAGTGCTAAATGTATAGTGGACTAGTCGTTTTTTCATATCCGATACATGTAGGATTCGTAAAAACACGCTTTGCGATTTTATGGTGGAGTCTATCTCCTGATGATGCTTCGGTTGCGGGGCGAAACGATTGTTGAGTTCGTGACAGTGAACGTGTGTAGTGCTTGTGTATTGTGGTGGCAGTGATGGAGGTTTGTGCATGTATCGGGTATGAAAAAACGGATAGTCCACTATATAATTAACACTATTTATATTTTCTATTTACTGTATCGCGGACTATAGCAAAATAATTGTATTATTACTTTTGTATTATGGATCTCCACAAAGAAACGCCTAATTCTATAAATTACTGAATGTACATATATTTTTTTAATACGATAAGGCAAACGCCTGGATACGCTCTCGCTTGAGTGAAAGCGAAAGATGCAGCCTAATGTGGACTGCGCTTGCCAATGTAGTACCAATTCACTCTTTTTTTTAATTTAGCTAAATCGAAGGAATCCGGGAAGATAAATGGAGGAAGGGAATTCCACGCCTTGGCCGTACGCATGAAGAAAGATGAGCCGAATCGTTTTGTGCTAATTTTCGGAAAGCGAAAGCCCTTCACGGCGTCTGGTTGCTTGTACGAACCACCAATTTATCAGTAGAAGTGAATCAAATTAAATAATCTTTATTCGAGTAAGCTTTTGCAAGAACTTTTGAAACGTCAAGGATCAATTAGAATTAATGAAGCTACTGGTTCGGAATATTACTCTTACCTACAAGAACCAGCAAGAAACTAGGCGGTCAATCTTTTAAACATTTGCAATTTATATTATTAACCGCAGTCCTGTATGAGGTTGAAGGATTGTAAAATCAAAGCATTATTATAATTCATAGAGTCTTGAATGACAATGTTCATTTAATCTTCAGAGACGTGATGTAATCAAATTGTAAATATTATTTATTCAAGTAAACTTGTAAACAAGTGCTTTTGATCAATCGTTAAAAAAAATCTCAAACTTTTTTTATCTGCTGGCTGCAAAGAAGAAAAAAGAAGAATCTTATACCCAGACTCATAAAGGCCTTACGTACTTTACATAATGAGTAACGAATGAGAAATAAACTAATAGAGCTGAATAAATGGCCGACGAAAGAGTTGATATCGGTAAGGTACATAGTTAAAAACAAAAAGGATGTTAGTTGGAAAAATAATGCAATGCCTATTGCATATATATATCTTCCTTTTCTCTTGCTTATCTCATCTTCTCATTAGAAGACGCAGTTTTCCAGAGAGTGGTGAAACATTTCATAAAGTATCTCCGATAAATCTGTTCTAAGACATAATAAAACTTGTGATAAAGATGTCTAAGAAACTACAAAACTCTGTATTAACATTACTCTGTATGACCGAGACGGCCTCTCACATTCACTTGCTTGATTTTGCAAAGTTCTGGTCAAGCGCTAGGGCGAGGAGGTTCGATAAAACAAATATCGATAAATATTTCGAAAACATATTATTCAGATTTAATCTTTTAACATCTCTTTTTAATATTTATAATCAACAAATGACTAACTTTACACAAGTCGTAAACTTGACAAAAATTTATTAATTCTTAATTTTAATCGAAAAGCTGTGATAATTAGAAAAATAAGCACGCCGTGTTCGAAACGATTTCAGAATTTTAATTTCTTATACATAGATATTAGAGAAAAGAAAGCTTAAGAGCTTAAAAAAGGCTTTTTACTCAAAAAGAAATCAGCAAGGAACTGCGCAAACCCGCTCATATTTCAGAAAATGTCTGAAACTTCAAAATTTTTTGAAAATATTTTATTTTATGGTATAATGAACTACAAAGGTTCTTTTTATGAAGAACTAATACGCAAATTTGATCTCTCAACAGCGCTAAAAGCGCTTAAGCCTTACCTAGGGTCTAACAGTTCGACCAAAGTTCTATTTGACGAAAATAAAATAATTTAATCTTTGATATTTTTATCGATTTATCGATAGTCCAACTCTCGGGACGTAAGTGGCTTAGTTACGTTACAAGTGCCAAACAGCGAATCAATGCGGGCTGCGACTTAAGAACAAAAGAAGGATTACGTACACCCGAAAAAGTATTAGCGGAATACTGACTTTTCTTATTGTTTTTTACTCGTTAGCCGGTCAGCGAAAAGGTCACGCCCGCATCTTACTTTTACGGCTAAAATATACTTTTTGCACTTTACTTGACTTCAAACAAAATAATCATACTTTTTTTTTGTAAGAGAAGGCAAAGGTTCTATTTCCGTATTTAATTGTTTGCACTTGGCTTAGAACTTATTATATTATACTATTATTATATTATAACTTATTATATTATGCTATTTGAGCCTTTTTGCTTTTTATAAGCGAATGCTTTAATTAACTTTTGGTCTCAGTACTTTTATTACTGGTATATTTTTCGAAAAGAGAAAGAAACCTCAAAGGTTCATAACTTTGAGGTTTCTTTTTCTCAGTGTAAAATATAAAGAAGCTAATAAAAAAAAACTCATTTTAAATAGGCCTTATAAATATTATTTTTCGACGTTTAATATTGTTTGTTATATTATGTTCCTGTGATTTTATTATTGTTTATTATTCATGTGGTAATGTATAGACAACTTAATTAGTGTTATTGGTCCGCTCTCATTAATTTGGAATAAATAAATAAATATTAAACAACGAAATACATCTAAAAAAGATTTTTTTAAATGTTGTCAACAGGAAGCAGAAGAGGATTCTATGCTTTCAGGATTTAGTTCAGTTAGGGTACTAAAATCTAGAATATGTTATTATAAAATGGAGTTTCAAGTATCACTAAAACAAAGGTCTTGTGTGAACTATTATTTATTGTTTAATAAATATTATTTTTATAAATATAAATATACATATGTATACCTATAATATAAATATAATTAAAAAACATAAATTAATATAGTAAACTCCTATATGCTCACCCGGAGATGAACAAGTGACCTAGTAATAGTCATCATACTCGTACATCGAGTCATTCTACCAAGCAATAATTTTAGATCATATTAAATTTGTCTATTTTAGGACTTTGCCATACTTTTATTTTCCATGGTAGATGAAAAAGAACTCTCGAAACATCCATATACGAGCATCCACTCAATTACTTCTTTATATCTTCATACTTCACGGTCTTATAAATTTTGCGATCTAAATTTCTTCCGACAAAACATTCACGCTCATATTTCGTAGACAACTGCCCGTTAACAGGTTGACACGCGACACCATTCCTCGTCGAGATGTTCGAATTTCGAAAATCGCGCGTGCGGCTGAATGGGCAAGTAATGGCGTGGAAACCATAGACTAAGATTTTCATATATTTACTTTTTTTCTGTACGCTTTAAAATACAATAATGGAAAACAAAAATCTTTAGTTTATAAATTAAATATACCTATACCTATATGAATGAATGTTCTGTGGAGTGCAACCTAAATGGGAATTGTGAATCTAAATAGATAATGTAAATAGACCCCCACGAAATTGTTACAAATTAATGTAGTAATTTTATATGGTGAAGAAATATGTAAATATTAACATTTCGCGACTTCACAACTTCGAAGATTTCTTCTTAATATGAGGAAACTACCCTGGCATATTAGACCGAAAATTATGTATTGCTTAAAAAAAAACAACAGACAGAGCTGTCTCAGTATTTAACAGACAAAACGTTCTTTATATTGTTGAACACTTAATATTCCTTTTTGTATAGATCTGAAGCAATACCTTCGGCTGAGATATTGATTTATATATCAGGCTGAATTTAAACAGGTATTTTACAACTTTCAACGTCTGACCCATATTTGCATTATATTGTGAGAAATTTTACTTAACACTAGAATTATATTATTGTCATTTTTGTGCCATAATGTTTGGATTTCTCTTTTGAGTTTTCTTTCAAGTATTTTCTTAATAAATCACCTAATAATCTTGGCGTGAGAATACATACACATATTATAATGATAAACTAGTCCAAGTTTCAACATTGGTCTTCAAGAAAAAAAAAAAATAATTTTCATTACAGAACAATAATGCCGCTTCCCGCCAAAAGTGCTGTCAAAAGGAGCCATCTTCGCTTATGGGTGCGTTCCTTTATCGCCACGCTTGACAGCGCATAATGTGAATAATGCGCGGAGGTTAAATACGTCGCCTGACAATACATAAATTATGAACGTCAAATAGGGTTCTTTGTAGGTATCTCCGATATCTATTTTCTTGTTTATTCAGACGGAAAGGTCTTTTTGTTGGTCACGGGGAAGTTCGCGCGCGATTAATACCCGCCCAAACGTTGTCATGTCAAAGTTTTATTACAATAGGCATTGTAACTGCTAAAGTCTTCAGTTTATGTGTCAAATAAACTCATTATTAAATAAGAGACCGTACTTACGTATAAAATTTACTTAAAAAGAAATATACAATTTCAGAGATATGTATTATGAATTTTTTCTGAACTTTTTTTAAAACAAAAGTAATGTTAAAATATTATTTTCACTATATAAAATTATAGCGAAATACCTAGATAGCGGATAGATAAATTAAATGATTTTTATGATGTAACGTAACGTCAACATCTTTAAATTTTATATAAATAACGTTTGCATGTTTTGTTTTTTAAATAAAGTTGGATACAGATTATAAAAATAAAAATACAAAACATCGAATCTTCTAGAGGTAAATGATATTTACAGTTATAACATAATATTTACAGTTTCATGGAATTAAAAATATTTTCTAATATTTACGTATGTAATATAATATTAATGTTATTTATATATTGCATATTATATTATATACAAACTTGCGATTTTGTCGTGTAGTCTATCTCCTGACGATGCTTCGGTGGCGGGGCGAAACGATTGTTGAGTTTGTGATAGTGAACGTGTGTAGTGCTTGAGTATTGTGATGGCGGTGGTGGCATGAGTTTTTACGAATTCTGCATGTATCAGGTATGAAGACGGTCCACTCTACAATTAGCATTATACATGTATATTTTTTATTTACTTAATCGCGGATTATAGCATAATATCATAATATAATAGCATAATAATTCCTTAAGCGAAGAAGCGCCTCAAATCTTATTTAAACAATTGGCCAGTAAATAATTAGCACATTTTACATGGAATAATTAAATTTGGTTATCTGAGAAAGTCAACTTCTAATATGTATACGTACTTTGTACAGTTGTCTTACTAAGAATCGATTTTATCATCATTTCCACTTCGCCAAAACATTAACCGCCCGCTGCGTTCAGTAATCCAAAGATGGCATCAAATTTTTATTTTTTATTTTTAGGCAGCAGTGCAACTTGTACATTGCTAACAGATAATTTATTTGAACTTAATCGTTACGGATAATTCGTAGCGATGATATGCACTTTTTTAATATAGACTAGAACGTATAGAATTTTTATTGTAATTGTTAATTGTCTTCGCCTTTCCTCCCAGCCTTATAAAGAAAGATATTAAAGTAAAGTAACAGCTTGTTATTATGCCCACTGCTGGGCTAAGGCCTACCTCTCTCCGTTTTTGGAGAGAAGGATTGGAGCTAAGACCTACCACGCTGCTCGAATGCGGATTGGTAGGTTACACATATCCCTAGAATTCTCTAGAGGTATGCAGGTTTCCTCACAATGTTTTCCTTCACCGAAAAGCGTGGGATAAATTGCAATCATCAATTAGACACATGAGTTTTAATAGAAAAACTCATTGGTGCTTGCCCGGGTTTGAACTCGTGTTCCCTCGAAACGGTCGCACGGTCTCGCCGCTGGGCTATCACAGCTTTAAAGAAAGAAAGATTTACTCAAGTATATTTCAACTATTTATCACTCTTATTGCAACTTTAGCTCAGTAACTTGTTGAGGTTGTTTGCGGTTATATTGAGTTAGGTACCGGTTTTTCATATTTCTGATTTTATCTTGAAGAACGCTTAGACTATTCTTTTGGACACTCTGCACCTTTAACTTTTCTATTGAGACTTTACTAACGAAGTTTCGCAACTTAAAAAAAATATTTTCTACGTCCTGGACTGTATTCTATAAAGATTAATAGAACAAAGTTCTGAAGAAGCCATTTACGTTTACTATTTTTGAAGTTCCAATCGCCGCTTGGAGATAGAATATAGGCATAGTTCATTACATGTCGTGTAAAGAGCTCATAAATAAATGCCCCGGACGGGCTCGAAACTAGTCGGGCTAACCCGATAAAATTAGAGGTGAGTATAACCGGTTTGTACACTTTAACCATGAATACTACTCACGATAGTTTAAATTTAAAATATAGGAATTTAAAATGTAAGTTATTATTTTTTTGTTCTCTTGCTTGTCTCTTTTATTGTTATCAATTAAGTAAAATATTAAATTTGCAATGTTAGTGGTGGATTTGCTAGGATACTTGCTAAAACATAAACATGTTGAAATTATACACCAGAAGTATGAATGAATGATAATTCTTTTATTGCACACCACAAAAAAAAAGCACTATAATTAAATAAAATTAAGGTTGCACAATCTGGCGGTCTTATCGCTGCATAGCGATCTCTTCCAGACAACCAGCTAGGTACGAGGACCTATGGATACAAGGTAGGTGTGGTGTATGTGTATGTATCAAGAAACAATATAATACTTACACATACACATATAAAATATAACATATTGTAACGTAAATACGTGCATTTATTTATTTTATATTTATTTCAACGTATATATGTATAGTTTATTGTTTATCTGTTATCGCGTGATGTGTGCCCACCTCCTGAGCCCCGCACCCTGCCTCTTGGCTCGCCCTAGGTGCGACGCTCGGGCATTAGCCCGTCGCCTCTTTCTGTTCGCCTTCTGAGTCGATGGGGTGCGCACGTTTACAGGCATAATGACCTGTGACGTCTATCGTGCGTGGCCCTTTCTTCAAAGATCGACGGACAGCCTAGGTTTCGTCTAAACCTAGTATATTTTATATATTCCCACATATTGGGTAAGTGCTGAACAAAATATTACGCATAGATCATAGCCTTTTGCTGCATCATGCCACGCGACCTTTAGGCGACCTTAACGATTTGGCCATTTCATTCATTTCTTTTGTAGTTTTTTCTTTAAAAGTCTTTCTTTTTAATTTAACTAAATTTGTAACTTTTCTAAATTCTCCCTTTTTGTTTTGTTTAACTTTTTTTTAACGCATTTCTTCTCCGTTCTGATTGCGACATGCACATCACTAATTTCATTAGCGCATTAGCCCTGCTTTGCCTACGTTGCCGTGCACGCAATCAGAGGAGATGATGAAGTAATTGCATTGACAGGCAGTAGACACCCGCGGCCAATAAATTTGTTGTTGACTTGGTGAGTCGTTTTTATCACTCCCAACGTCACAATATACACATAAATAAATATATAAAATAAACATAAATATATAATACTTAAATCGTCTAAATCGTCATAATAGCAATAGAAGTCATTGTCACGGTGATAAAGCGATAGTTAGGGTATGATCTTTGAACACTCCCAGCGATGGCGATTTCCTAATATTCAGAGGTAATGATTTCCAAACCTTGATTGCTTTAACTGTAAAAGACTTAATACAGAATATGCTATTGTGTTGAGGCATTTTCAAAAACAGCATATTTGAGGAGCGTACAGTGGAGTAATGAAACTCTAAGAAGTATGATGTGTAGTAAGGAGGGTGCCGCGACGTTAGAATAAGGGATTTCGATCCCATGTTTTTTAATATATATATATATATAAAAAAATTGCTCGAGTCACCCCATAATTAAAGTCCTAACACCCTCTATTCAGGGAGACGATAAAAAAATGTAATATCATCATAAACCTTACGCGTTTCGACTTGATAGATAACGTCATAGATAAAAACTACCTTTTAAGCTAAGGGACCGATAATGAACGCACAAAAAACTTATAACAGGCTATTGAGGAGTTTTAACGTGTATAGATCTTTATTGCCAGGAGAAGAATCTTTTTATTAAATTGAAATGATCCTGTTTCATCGAGGTATGTACACACTTACTCGAAGAACCAACAAATTGTATTTAGAAAAAGTATGCCCTGGATTAAAAACGTCGCTGATTTACGTAAACGTATATTTAACGAATTTTAAAAACGGTTTTACAAAATGAAAAAATGGAACGCGTACAAAAAGGGATTTACGAGTATGATAGTCTTCGGTGTTGCTATCCGCGTGTTAGTGTTGCTGATGATTTTAATTCGTGGTTGTCGCATAGCTTGACAAATCTGACAACACCATACTGACTGCTGGCGTTAACATGCCCCCGGCCTTGGGTACACCAGATTCCAACGAATGGTCTCCTCTGAGTGAAATGGTAGAAGTGGACAAATTTTAAGAAAAGCCAGTCGCATTGTTCCAGCAGATGTTTTAATTGAAGCGACTCGTGAAAATCCATCTTTGCCGACGAATGTTTCTAACACTCTCCCTAATCTCCACTTAAGAGGAGGGACGTTATCCTCTTTAATAAGCACAAGAGTGTTCGGCTCGATGTTACTGACTGTCGTTCCCGTTTTCCTGATTCCACGAGCAAGGGGTGGTCCGTCTCGTCGCCTTCTGTTCAAATTTTCGGTGATATCAACAAAATCCGTCAATACTAGAAGGCGAATGGGAACGTCTATTTTGTGTAATACGACTTCTGTTCCGTTTGGATTGAGTTTGCTTTGAATGAGCTGCAATAGATACCGTAAGCTTCTTTAATTGGGCGGTGAAAGCAAAGAGGGATCGTTAGGGGGACCAGGCGCAGCAGCAGCGTAAACCACTACATGAGTAGATGATGTTGTAATGTTAGGGACAGCTTCTAATGTTTTGTCTGCCTGCCTTGCAATATACTCAAGGGAATCCGCGCTGGCAGCTAATATTGTCTGCAGATGGAGAGGTAGTCCACTCATAAACAATTTTCGAAAAATATCTTCATCGGTTAATGTATTACCTGTCAGCAAGCGCAGGTGACGTAGAAAATGCGATGGCTTTCTATCTCCTAGTTCTTTTGTTGTCTTTGTGCTGTCAAGCACGCTGTTCTTCTAATATGGAAAATCGACGAATGAGTTCAGCTGTTAGGAGATCATATTTTCCACTTTCTGGCGGGTGAGTTATTATGTCTTGAACTTCTGACATAATTTTAATGTCTAAATTTGATACTACATGATCATATTTGGTTTAGATCTGTCGTGATGTTCTTCTTCTTCTTCTTTTTCAACCGATGGACGTCCACTGTTGGACATAAGGACACTCTTTATGGGATCTCCAAAACACACGATCTTGTGCCGCTTGGATCCAGCGATTCCCCGCGACCTTTTTGATCGCGTAGTGGATCTACCAACACTACGTTTTCCGGTGTAGGGTCGCTAATCGCCTATCGGTTCTCCGCACTATGTGCCCCGGCTATCGCCACTTCACTTCGCGACGCGCCGACCTATATCGGTCGTGATGTTAGCCAACTCTAAATTGGGTTTCGATATGATCAAACCATATGGCAGGTTTCGATGGCCATAACGGAGGAACTACTACTCTGCACACACTGTCTACTGCTTGGTTGATTTTAACAGAAGATTGTTGGTTGCGCAGCCTAGTGTTTTCTTCATTGATTCGCTGTAGCTTTGTCTGCAATATTTCAAATTGCTGTTGTACGACCTTCAGTTGGTAAGTGCCTACATGTGTTTTAGATTCATAATAATGTATTGTTATTGTGTGACGTCTTAATAAAAAGAAACTAATTAAAAGAAAATCTTGATAATTTATACACCAAGAACTTTCTCTGGTAACACCACATTATTTTGTTACTACTAATCAGTGTTTCTGATTAAAACTTGTGTCTTATTGATATTTTCAATTTATCACGCGTTATTTGGCGTAAAAAAACATTGTGTTTCTAGAGAATTCTATGGATATTTGAAACCCACCATCTGCATTGGAGTAGCGTAATGGGTCTTTATTCCAATCCTTCTCTCCGAAAACAGAAAAATGAGGCCTATGGCTAGAAGCGGATGACTATAATTTACTTTACTCGTCTTTTAAGTTTATGGCGTAAACACATAATAGATAAGGAATGGTGGGGGATTTAAACTTATAATGAGTACTAAGATTACAGATATTATTTTGATACAGAGATTTCATATGAACTACTTAATGACTCATAAATAAATAATATTAATTCCATCAACGGGCCATTAGGTGGAAGAAAAAGGGGAAGACCAGTTGGATGATGGGAGTATGAGATAGTGGAACGGGCAGGAATCCAGTGGGTATCTGCAGCTTTTGACTCAGATACTTGGAGACATTTGGAGGAGGTCTTTACTCTAGAGAGGTCCTTAATATAATTATAATCAGAAATTATGACATTAAAACATAACATTAATTTAGTTTCTTTTTAATTAAAAAATAAATTATTGATTGCTTTGTAACTTTAAATTCAAAATATATTTAAAACAAAATTGTGTCTTATGTAATTATATTTATTGTAAAGAAAAACAAAAAGAATGTATGTATTTAAGGAAATAATAAAGGCTATAAATAAAGAAAAAAAAATTTATCAACTTTCATTTTGTTAGGCCCCGTCAAAACAGGCCTATTTCCTAATTAGACCTAACCTCGAATCAAATCAAAACTTTTAATTACCTTCATAACTCCCAATCACTAAGCAGAATGGACGGACAAAATTTATATCTACCAATTAGGTGGTATGAGATTTTATCAGTTTTTGTGATTGTCGTTTAGGACAAGAACCGAATAGGAACGATGGAAACTATAGAATTTATACAAAAAGTATTTTTTACATATGCGAATACTTGCTTGACCAAATCTGCGCTTTGCATTTAATATCTATACTAATCTATATCTAACTTATTAGTATAGATATATAAAGCTGAAGAGTTTGTTTGTTTGTTAGATTAGCGCTTTCAGCTAATCTCAGGAACTGCCGGACCCATTTGAAAGAATCTTTGAGTATAAGATAGATCATTTATCGAGGAAGGCTATAGATTATATAACATCACGCTAAGATGAATAGGAGAGAAGCAGCAAAAAAAGATGCGAAAACAAAATTTAAACGCTAAGTAAACGATGAAAGTTTACTTATACTTGACAAAATTGTTTCCCTCTAAAAGTTATAAAAAAAAGTCGGTGACATGATATATCTAGCTTTATAGGTTAACCCACTTTAACCATAATTAATATAAGTATTACGGATTAATCAAACAGGAAGACTGCAGTCCACGCGAACGAAGTTGCGTTTAAAAGCTAATAAAGAATATTTTGAATTTTGAATACTTGGCTCTTAGAACGCTATGGGACATAACATTACAAATGTTAGGAAGCAAAATAAATGGTGGGGGTTGAATTAATTAGCATATAACTATGCTTGGTTGGGTGATGTGTCGCTTTGCAATTTTGTCGTAGAGTCCATGTCCTGATGATGTTTCGGTTGCAGGGCGTAACGATTTTTGAGTCTGTGATAGTGAATGTGCCTGTGTATTATGGTGGCGGTCGTGGATGTAGGCCATGTGTTTTTGAGAAACTTGTATGTATCACGTATGAAAACAGTTTACAGGGAGCCACAAGATCCAAGCGGTAAGATCTTGTGGTGTGGAGATCCTGTGAGGAGGCCTATGTTCAACAGTGGACGTCCATCGGTTGAAAAAGAAGATGTTTGGTCAATGCTACGCGTTCTTTTAAATCTTATGTTCCTGAAGTTAAATTATTATTACAAGACGCCTCCACAGTTTTCCCTAATCTATGTGATACGCCTATCTTGTACGCCGACAGGGTGGTGACGTTTTTTATTATTTCTATCCATTTTATTCCAAGTATTAAAATATATATTTTACCCTTTTCTCACCGGTCCTTCGCCACGAATGACTCTATTAATATGATCATTTGGGGACTTTCCGGTTTTTTGAAAGGATTTACTCTTTTTTTAGAAACGGCAGTTAAGTTCAATTTCAATTAGAAACTATGTTAAGTACTTTTGATTCGTCAAATGTATTTAATAAGCTACCGCTAAATCGGGAGCTTCTCCTACAGAGACTTTCTCACAAATAATCCAATATAACTTGAAATATTCGACAATAAATCAAAATATACAATTAATCGTTTCAGTGTGGTGTATAGGTAACTGCAGATCGGCTTCAAATTGCACGCGAAATTGCCTATTTTACCAATTAATGTGTATTTTTTCCGAATAGCCTATTCAGTTCAAATAACACAAACAATAAACTAATAAAGCCCGGCTCTCATAAAAGCAATGAAAAGGGTGAAAAATATTTGCAATTAGTCAATTTATAACACTGATACTCAAAACTTAAAAAGTTGTTTAAATGTAAATTTGCCCCTATCGCTGTGAACTTAGAGAAGACCTTGAAAACTAGTTTAGTGTCTTTTGATATAGTTAGATAAAGACTTCTCGATACAAATTTGCACTTTTTACAATTTTAATGTTTATTTTTGTAGGAACGAGTTATATGAATGTTAGGTACCCGATAAACGTCAATTCAAAAAAAGCAGTACAATTATCTTTCTTAAGTACAATTATCATAACTTAGGCATAAGTTCTACTATCATTTAAAAGTAATTTATACAACATAAATTATTTTATATCTATACATAACTAACATAGAGCATTCATAGACATTTATCTATTTAATTAATGTATTAATATGACACTAATATCTACTAATATAAGTAAAGCCATTCTATCACATGCAAAATAAATGATAAACTATAAGATTAACAATTATAAAAGACTTCTAAAATAAAAAATATAAGTTAACTACATCACTAAAACACTGAAACACGTATCTCCGATCATAAAAACAGACATCAACATACAGATTATCTTGATTTTATCTGATTATGTTTTATATCGTCCATTAACTTACCATAGACAACGAGCTATGAAGCCAATAAAAATGCATACTTAGGTAGTAAAAATAATCACGGCCAGCTAACATTCCATATTCGAAAATACGAACCTTTCGTCGCATCTGCAGTGCATTAACGTATTGACACGCCAATTGTATAGGCCGTATTTCTTCTCCATACCACCGATCCAGAATGGGCATCTCAAGTCGTGGACCCTGCAGCATCTATCGGTCCTTGTATACGCGCCGAGTTGCGAGTATCTCGTCGCTGAATAACCTTTCCCGCACCATTTCGTCCCAGGAACCCGTAGGAGCTCCATCGAATCGCGTTTTTTTCTGTCAATTTTTTATTTATTTTAACTGTCTTGTGTTGATGGATATCGACCTCTTCCGTAATTCGACCACCAACGTGTTTATTCATCAAATAATCGTTAGAAATAAAATCTGAGCCCGTCACAGAGTTATAAATGATGTAAGACGCTCAAGTGTGGTATTTATGGGTTAAGATCGCATATTTTATGGGTTTATTGGGTACATAAACGCGGATGCGTTATTAGAAACACTTAAATACAATGTCAAATATACACATCGACGTAAATTTATTTTCGAATACTTTGTATTCGTAGAGAATAGATAGATTTGACAGATGCATCACCAAAAGAAATAGACGTATATTATAAACTTGTATAATTATGAAAAGGCATATAGGTCAATCTGCATTTATTTTTAATAAATAACCTATTTCAATTGGGTGGTTTATGTTAAGGAATTATTTTTTCTTTTGACGTTTTTTAAATCAGCCCATACTACATGTATGTCATCTCAGAAAGGTTTGTAAGATTGTTTTTTTTTTAGTTCACTTATAATTGTTATCGCAATAACTGTACTATCTAATTTATAGAATAAGCATTACTTTACGGAGATTTATAATACTGTCGTACATTTACTGTTCGACTTCGCCATTTTCAAAACTATTTTCGATAATCATTATATATTCGTACTTTATTTTTCAAAATTTTATATCTATTTTATATAACGAAGTTAAATTTTAATAATCTTAATAAAGCACCCAATAGTTGGCTGCTTTTACATCGGCTATATTCATAAGTATTTTATTACTCATATTCATAAGTATTATAGTTATTGTACTGGTCTACGAGGCTAAGGCTTCAGAAAGTACGTAGATCGTTTGTGGGCTTCGGTATACTTTTTTTTTAAATAAAATTCCTCAATCTATTTTGGACTTGCCATTACACAAGTTCAAAAAGCAATTAAGGAGACTCTCATTAATAAAGCTTACTATAATGTTGAAGACTATGTCAATGATAAGAAAGCTTGGAATTAAAATGCGACCGGCTATGCACTAGATGATATTGTAATCTATGTTTGTTAACAATAGTAAATACAAAATTGTAATATTTATTTTTAAAAAGAGTGACCGCCGAGTTTCTTGCTGGTCCTTCTCGGTTAGAACACCTTTCCGAACCAGTTGTAGCTTCAATTTAATTTTAATTTGACGATTCAAAAGTGCTTGTAATAGGCCAATTTGAATAAAGACTTATTTGAATTTGAATTTGAGATTTATTTATTTAATTAAACATGATTATGATCTTGTAAAACCGGGCAAAGGAAATATTCACTTGATATTATTATAATTGTCACTTAAGATATTAACAAGTGTAGCGTAGAGCAACGAATGTAGATTTACATATATTTCAAGAGGAAGATACTCTCTTCTCACATATTTATCAGTAAACGAATACTGAAGGCAGTTTTGCTTAAGCCTACCAATTGTAGACCTAACAATATCTTAGCGTATTTTGTCTCATGTCTTACAAGTATTGTAATTTTTTTCTTTGTACTGTGTAGTGGTGTGACCAGTGATTCTTTAAAAATGGAGTCACGGGTTCAAATCAATGAATTTGTGTTAAAGCTTGCGTCTAACTGATATTTGCAATATATCACAGGCTTTTCGGTAAAGCAGAACATCGTGAGGAAACCTGCATATCTCTAGATAATTCTGGGGATACGTGTAACCTACCAATCCACGTTGGAGCAGCATAATGTGTGAACAGCTTCAACCTTTCTCTCGAAAAAGGGAAAGAAAAGGCCTATGCCCAGCAGTAGGATAATAATTTAAAAAAACTTTAATAACCGCATATACTTTACTTAAAAAAAACATGTTAAAAAATCTCTTGATGTATACAAATCGTTAAGTTATCATCTACCTTTATAGCAGTCATAAATCTTAAATAATCCCTTAAGTTCCTCATTTATTTTCTAATTCGTTCCGTTGTTTTTGGGGTTATCTTCGATAGTCTATATTAATTCTTAACATGAAAAAGAGTATTTGTCAAATTCTATAATTCTTTAGCTTTTCCATTACAGCAGTTTAAAAAAACCATTAAATGGAGTTTGGTACAGAAAGTCTACTATACTATACTCATCATCCTGACCTTATCCCCAGTGGGATAAGGTCAGGATGATGAGTATAGTAGATATCCAAGTGGGGTAGGCACAACATGTTACAAATATGTTGTCAAATGATTTGGCTTTATATTTTACGACCGGTCGCCTCGCTGACGTCAACTTACATTATTCGCCTTTTACGACCTCGAGAAAGTAAGAAATGAGGGTGTCTATTCTACTTAACCGGATAGCACACGGCAAGGCGACTTACCTTAGTCGCCTTTTACGACACCTCGGTAAGAAATGAAGGTGGTCTATTCTACTTAGCCGGATCCCACACGGCATAGAAAGTCTACTATTATACTATTAAGGATTATATCGATGATAAAATCCATGGCTTTACTGTTCGAATCGGCTGAAGATGTAAATGCCAAAATGTAACTGTTTTGAATAAAATGACTCGCCCGCCGGAGAGGCGAGCGACGCGAGCGGCGAAAGCAAGGGCGTTTAGGCATTCGATTCCTACCAGAGCAGCCGCCCGCTAGTCACCCTTCAAACACGATAGGGAGAAGCCGCGTGCGCCGGAACACGGCATTCCTTTCTTACGCACACGTGTAATTTTGCGTTTCGGGTGTTATTCTCAGATTTAGTGACGCGTTTAACCAGTGAAGTGTTTGATAAGACGCGACGGTCCACGGTTTTGGTGCACGTTGGGTACTATTCCCCGATATAGGGACGAGTCAATAACGTGTGACCTTACGAAGGTTGTGTGCACACCGGGTGTTATTTAGCCGATATAGTGAAGCGTATACTCAGGGAGAAACAGTCATTACGTGTCCGTGGAAGAGTGCAGAGGCGAGTCAACGGTTTCGGGAATCGGCCAAGTACATACAAGCACACACACACACGTACACATATACACGCAGTGACTCACGAGGCCGGACCACATACAGCTAACGGCCGCATAAGGTAGGTTGAAACGCTGGGGCGTCGGGTCCAGGTGGTTGTTTCATCCGTCCGCACGTTTGCGCGGAACAGTAACTAGTTATATAAGCTTTATATTTTTTTAAGTTTTTAGTTGCAAGTTACGCGTGTCTTACTACTCTTAGGCAGAGTTGACGATTTAAAAGCACTTGTTAACAAGTTTACTTGATTAAAGATTATTTTGAATTTGAAAATGTTCAAAAAATCAGTTTCAAAATAGCGTTTTAATAGTTTTTAGAATTGAGATCGGCATTCCACGATTTTTCAAACATGGATGTATGGATGTACAAAATTAAAAAAATATATTGTCTTCTTAGTGGCGCTCCCCGAATCCAAGCTTGGGGTTAAAAAAACTTATGTTTTAGATGAATAGCCTACTGACATTACGCACTTTCAAAGAGAGTGGTCTTTTTTAGAAGGATTTTAAGGTGGTATAGAGTTTAACGAGTAACGTTCGTATTTTTTCGGATTGTATTCGTGTTAAACGAGATCTTACGTTTAAAACAGAACATAATACGTATTTGTCCTAAATGATTATCAAATCAGTCGATATAATCGCGGTAAACGGATACTTTGCAAAGCAATCGGTAGTAAGAATGTAAAATAAATAAATTAAAATACACAATATAAATCACTTTAAAAGTTTTATTATTATAATCCTTCTTTAATTATAAAGGAAAAGCACCAGATTCCAAGCGCAAGCGATTCCCACAAGACCCCAAAAAAAAAAACAAAATAAAAAAACAAACCTCCTATCACAGCGGCAGTGTGAGACAGTGATCGGCGTGTAGTTGAAACAGCCGAACTTTCGCTTGAACGCCCCGATGTTCAGCCGACAATTGTCATGAGCTCTACAGCACTTATCTTCATTCCTATCGACGCCCAATTCGGTGTACGTCTCCGCTAATTGTCCCGCACCGCACCACTTTGTCCCCGGCATTATGAAATTTTCTCTGAGTGATCTGCGCGACCTGTCATCCGTGTCTATGGTTAGAATGGCGGGAATTTTGACAGCGGCAAAAGCGTTAGTCTTTCAGCCCTAGAATAAATTTTAGCCACTATGATTTTGGGATAGAAAACGAAATAAAAAGTGAATGATAATCGTTTATGCGGATGCATATTTTATAAAACCCCAAAGCGAAGAAATGAGTACGCTGAGATGGATAGCTAACATAAAGACAGCGAGAGACAAAAGAAATATATACATGAAATAAAATGAGTATAGAGAGATAAAATTATTAAGTATCAAAAAAAGGCTATAGGGAAAAGATTGTATAGATAAAAGTTTATTTTCGGTATAGTTGTTTTATTAAACCATAGCCTATATATGATATTAAAAGGTTAATTCTAAATAACCATTATAACAAACACATTTCATTTAAATATAAATATCCATATAGTCGACAAAATTAGCGAAGTAATCAGAATGTTTATTATTTTTAGGATATATTCTTAATCCGTGTTGTTTCGACTAAACATGTAATTATTTTTCGCTTAGCCGCCAATTGCAGACAATGATTTACTTTAATGAATAGAGAAAAAATAATTGTTGAGTTATGACTGAGCGGCTGTGTGGTGCTTGACCTTTGCCTATCGTCTTTAGATTTAGAGATTTCCGTGACTTTAAGAAAAGTAAGAGTCATCTTAATTTTCTTAAAGTTACGATTATATTATAATTTTAGATAAATTTTTACACCATGAGGAGCGAAATATGTTTGTAAGATCTCCGGCTTATTCTTAAATGTGGTACTAGAAATTTGAAAATTAAAAACAATATGTGTATACGCCGATGGGCTTGATTATAGATAGACAATTTAGAGGGGTACACCGATACGGCACCTAATAGCTAAAGCATGTCACAAGGTCCACGTAAGAGGATCAATATTATGAATTAATATAAATCTCTCTGAAATAATTGACTCGAACTTAAATGATTTGTTAAAATGACAGCGTCCTGCAGGCCCACCATGAACCCTTATTGCGACTCAATTGAAGACGTAAACGACGACCGCGAACCGCTATCTTTTCGTACCATGAAGTGTGAATTGCATTGGGGTCGTAATGTTTAAAAAGGATAACGTTTTATGAATTATAGATAACTCTGTCTCTTTTACTCACATGTTCTTAGGACGAATTACGAACGCTCATTCGGCAACGACTTAAAGCGTGCGTCTTTAAGACGTCATGGTATGAAAAAAGCAAAACAATTTCATTTACGTCTTCAATTGAGTCGCAATAAGAGTTCATGGCAAGTCTGCTGGTTCCTGATGTGACATACAATATGTGAGCGATCGCAAACCTTGTGGTCAAGGTTTTTGTCTTTAACCTTCATGGATCATTTAATTGCTTGATAAAGACTTCCTCACTCTTTTCTAAAGAGAAGAAAGAAGAAGAGCGTAGATCCATCGCGCCACTACAATGCGGATTAATAAGCTACGTATATCCCAGTAAATCTCCAAAGATACGCAGGTTTTCTCGATGTTTATGTAAACCGAAAATCACATGACAATTTGTAAATATCATTAAAGCACATATGTTTTTACAGCAAAGTTACTGCTAGTTAGGAGTTTGAATACGCGACGTTTGCTATAAGAATCATCAGTCCCATCGTTTAGCTACAATATTAAATGATTATTTATTGCTAATTATACCTAAATGTAATCAAAATACGAGTAAGTATACTCGTATATTAGGTTATAAGAGTAGTAATAACCTAATGAGCGAAAATGAAGTAAAAAAAAAACAAATTTAGTTTCAAACGTATGTAACGTTCGCAGTAACGCGTGTCTTATACAAAGTATAGTGTGCGGCAATAAGTAATGCACATAGACATGCGGCAATAAGTAATGGTCATACACACACTCAGAGAGAGAAATCGGCTAGATTCTGCTTCATAGAACATTGTCTCTATCGAACAGACTGACGAACCTGTGTGTGACAGTGACAGCGCTCTACGAAACCGAATTGGCCGACTGTTTCGTTCTAAGTTCTCGATGTGCATTATTTATTGCCGGGTACTATACATAGGTTTAGGGTAAGTCGTGTTTTGCGCGTTTTTTAAATAACATTTATAGACACATGTTTTAAAATTTCTCTTTTGATTCACAGAACCTTTTATCAAAGGTTTAAAATATATATTTAAAATATTTAGAAAGACACTTATATTTCTAGATTTTCCTTATATGAATTTGTTAAACTGTTCCATTAAAAAATCAGACAAATTTTTTATAGCACTGGATTTGATTTATGTAAAATAATTTGAATACTGTATTGCCGCCGTGTGGTATCCGGCTGAGTAGAATAGACCACCCTAATTTCTTACCGAAGTGTCGTAAAAGGCAACTAAGGTAAGTTGACTAACCGTGTGGTATCCGGTTGAGTAGAATAGACCGCCCTCTTTCTTACCGAAGCGTCGTAAAATACGACTAAGGTAAGTTGAAGTATGGCAGGGCGGTCGTAAAATAAGTAGCCAAATCTTGTGACATGTTGTGCCGACTCCACTTAGAGTGGGATAAGGGAATGAGGATGATGATGCATTTTAATACTGTATTTCTTTTCTTGACTCACAGTGACAAAATATACTCAACATATGAATTTTTTAGTTTTTAAATTATCACATTTCATGCCATAAACAATTCCAATGTAACTGCGAAGAGAAAACCTTATACTTTACGCTTAAAGTAATTGTTATAAAACAAGTGAAGTGAAGTAGTTGCGATATGTTACTATATCACGACTGGACGTAAGCCTGGAACATATTGGATAGAAAGTGCTTACTAAAGTTATTAAGACGTATCAGTAAGAAACAGTTTTATCCTTATATAATAGTGTCAAGAATCTATGCAAAGTTCGTTTATAATTTTGTGCGTCGACTACAGATGAAAAAGAAATATTTGAGCTTATGTAATGGTTTTATTTACGTGTTGGTGCGTGCGAAGTGCAGAAGAGGTCGCTAAATTACTAAAAATAACTTACATCTAACTTATAATATAGACATTAAACAACAGGTCGTGTATTAAAATATAACGATGGACTTGACTCCAGCATATCTCTCAGCTTTAATTTTCACTTAATAGTACCCATAAAAGTTCAGTGATAACGGAAAATTTTTATTTGTATATTTGATTTTTATCTTGCATTTAACCACTCGTTAATAATATACTATAAAATCGACTATTTATAAATTATCCATAACATAGAGAAGCAAAAAATTATAAAATTTCTTTGGACGAATAAAATAAGCCCTTAACAATGCATTTATCTCTTTCGAAGGTTCACTCTGTAGCAATAAACTATAATTTCGGAAATTACTTGTTCCCTAATTAGCAAAAGGTCGCATTAGTATGGGCGATAAATGCAATGGATTTGAGAGAGTATGTAAATGTTTACTATGTTTATTACTTATTTATTGAAAAAGTGTAAAGGAAAAATATCGTCGTTATAATTTATCGATTGATTCCTTATAAAATATTATTGGATTATGTTACTTTAAAATAAAATACCGAATAAATTATTTTTGACAAAAGTTCCTCTTCGTCGCAAACATAACAGCATTTTCGAATAAAAGTATCAGTTTTTATTTAATATGTATGTAAATCGCAGGTTTCAGAATACTAACGCATACACAACAACGCGCACACAACGAAATAGTTTATGACACTTTGCACACACAAAAACACACAAAAATATTTAGTACGTGTGGAAAACAGTTAGTAATGAATCTGTTAATCAAATTAAATAAATTAATATTAATTTGACGACATAATTATTTTATAATTTTTGGTTATAAAAGTAAATATTTGATGTCTCGGCTGACCTCAACTCCCAGAGGAAAGAATGAACTTGAATCTACTTCGCAAGATTATTATTAAAGTGACATGATTCAAAAAAGCTGTTTATGGCAAATTGCAATAAAGCATGGCGCCTATGAAAGTCGTAAGTGTAAAAGATACTCATAACTTGGAAGAGCAAGGAAACACTAGTTTTATAAAAGTTCGTAGTGTGATGTCGTATATGGCATTTTATTAAAGATTACAATGTATCTACGAGTGACTCCATTAAACCTTATTTCGAATGCAGTCACTTCAATACTAGGCATGCAACTGATATACTCCAGTGCTGCTCCAAAAACCAAGGAATTACAGCCATATGCAGCTTCTCTTACCTCAGTTATTATACACCGTAAATCACATTGTTAATATTAATATAATTAATAAAATAAGCACTAATCAATATTAATAAAGGTCTTTAAAATCAAATTTATAATGCTAGCAATTCCTGTGTTATAAGAAAACTTTATACTTGAACGAGTAGAAATGGCTGGCATGCTTGTCTATTCCAATTACCAACTTTCGACTGAAATTTTGTTGGCGAAACATAAAGGCTCTGGCAACCGACAAATGGTGCTGAAATAACTTCTTTGAGTTGTTTTTGGTTGTATGCGATTAAATGAGAAATAAGATCTATAAGAATATAATCGAATAGAAGAGCAAAAGTTTGCGACATAATTGATAAGAATCTTAGCTAAACTAATAGTTACTAGGAGTATGTAACTGATAGTTCGCTTTACTATTATCCATATTGAATCATTTTTTTATCTTTCGTGTTATCTCCAGTGCAAATATTAATCTAGGTACATAGCTTTTCGAATTTTTTTTTCTTTCTTTCTACATTACCTGTATTTCACTTCTTGTCTTTTTTCTTCTGTTACTCAAGAGTTGACTGGATCCCTTTGGACTACTTTTGCTATTTTGGTACTTTTTTCTTTCTTGCATTAACTATATGTATGTGCAATAGATAAATAATTACGAATGGATGCGAATCAATCATCAATCGGTTATTCAATGGACGTTAAGGCGCCAAGGTGTTTCAATACAGTCGTAAATTATGTCGTTAAACTAACATTAATTTATCAAAATTGAATATTCCGACATAGATTTTTTAGTTATCACAAACATTTATACGTGAGTTATTTAGTAACAGAAGCGTCCTTTACATTACAAAAAACTATAGATTTATTATACTACAGTAGGGGAGCCAGTCCAAAATGTGTTATTCTAAAATGAAGTGCAAATAACTATAACATTTCTCTACGAATGTGTAATTTTTGTTTTTTTTACCGGGTCACCGGGCGAGACTAGCGACAGAAGCTCTACTAGCGTCGAGGGACGTCATCCTAAGGGTGCCTCCTATGAGGCCAGATCACGGGTTACGGCGAGGCGTAGTGGACGGCTGATGGTACGACTTTGAATAGTCATTACGATGTCAGAAGGGTCGGGAAAAGCCACGACCAACCGACGTCAGGAAACTGGGACGTTGTCAAGCCGTGTGTGTGTTACGTGTTTCTGTGTTTGCGATCGTTATTTGGAAGACTATATTTTCGGTGGCAAAGAAACAACCCGTGAGATACATTACATAAAGATCATCATCGCACATGACAAGTCTCCCTATGGCGCACATACTCTAGTATAATAACTCTATATAATAAATGCTCGAAATTAACAAAATACCAACCTCTGTAAGCTGTTTTCGCTCACTTTATTCCTATGCTGCATCATATAAGTAAGCTCTTCGTGCCTTTCAAAGCATTCCGTTTTTAATCTTTCATAATCGAACCAGCTCGCGACATCTGCTGGCAGCTTTTCTCCAGTTTTCAATAACCGAAATGTCACATTATCAAAATGGCGGTAAAACCTTTCATCTGCGATATCATAAGGCCTCGTTTCTAGGATCCTGTAACTCTCTTCGTCTAATGCCAATTTTAGTTCTTTTCTTAATGTCTTCAGGAAATTCCTCGCTGATTTAGCTTCGGTTATATACTCGCAGTCCTGTAGGACCCCATTCGGTGTGTATATGACTTGTACAAGATGGCGCCCATCGGTTAACTGCCGAAGTTTTAGGCCGCCTCTGAAACAAAAATACAGTAAATTTATTGAAAATTAAATTATTAAAATTAAATTAAGCAACCAACATTTCAAACAAAAATACTAAACAAGTATTTTTTTTTAATGTTGGTTGATGGAAAGCGAAAAATCTGTATAATTGTTATAACTCTGTAAGTTAGGCACATTGTACTCTATACAGTGTGAGTTGAAGTGTTATTATACAAGAGTAGGGAAGCCAGCTTAAATTCAAATATCAAATTCAAAATATTCTTTATTCAAGTAAACTTGTAAATAAGTGCGTTTAAACGTCAACTTTACTGCTGGTTCGGAAAGCTGTTCCTACCGAGAAGAGACAGCAAGAAACTCGGCGGTTGCTCTTTTTAAAATATAAATCTTAAAACTAGTTACATTTAGTTATTACTGTCTTGTACAGGGTAGAAGTGCAGCTATATCCACACATCTTTATCAAATAAGTAATCTTCAACAGTATAGTAGGCTTTCTGTATCAGCCTCTTTTTAACAGTGTTTTTAAACTGCTGTAATGACATGGCCAAAATTGATTTCGGAATTTTATTATAGAATCGTATACCCAAACCCATAAATGATTTACGTACTTTTGCTAGGCTCAGGAGTCGCAAGCTTATGTCGGTTCCTACTTTTTCCAGTTCCGATAACGATGCATGTTTATGATAAGAACGACCTGATGCTACTGCTAGGGTTGGCTCTATTCGAGTGAATTTCTCAAAGGTTAACAGTAGGGACATGAAATTTTGTGAAAATATTTTTTTCTTTCTTTCTTTCTTATGTCGATTCCTACTTTGTCTATTATATACATCACCTATCGTTTTATAATTCTTTATATTTTTATGCCTGTTTAGACAAAGATGAAATATACGAGTTTCATCTTCCCTCTCATTATTTATTGTGACACTCTCAGTCTTATTTTCCAGGCTGGTCTATGGCTCCTCTACTTTAGTATAATAACTCTTGTTAGCAATACTGTCCTATGTCTTCTTGATTCATTATTCAAATAAGTTTATTGATATCTCTCGTGAGATTCAACGTTCCGAAACGTAGATTAGAAAAAAGATATGGTTTCACAAGCCCATGCTTGTGAAAGTAAGTTTAAAAAAGCAGTTACTTTCACATTAATTTAACTTTTCATTAAATGATTATAATGACTCAATCAAATATTTTAATTTGAATTCGCCGTTAAATGCAACGCCTTAATCATGTTACGTAGTTCTTATTACCATATAGTAAAGACGTAATAAAAATATGGTTTTAATTATCTATAAAGATGATTGGCCAACAAGTAGAAACTAAGATGATAAGATGAGAAGATGAGAAGATTGTGTAATAATAATTTATCTATGAACAGCGCTTCAAAGCATAATATAAATTTATTTAAAAAATTGATCTGATCCTTAAAGCATAGTTAATTTTATTCACATTCAATTTTAAAATATTCTTTATACAAATAAACTTGTACGCAAGTACTAGGTATGTGACTTGGAGTAAAAAAATCGACTACTAAATTATCGATTTTTATTCCTTCCAAATATATCGATTTATAAAAACCGCCGTGTGGTATCTGGCTGAGTAGAATAGACCACCCCCATTTCTTACCGAGGTGTTCGTAAGAGGTGACTAAGGTAAGTCGACCCGCCGTGTCGTATCCGGCTGAGTAGAATAGACCACCCTCATTTCTTACCGAGGTGTCGTAAGAGGCGACTAAGGTAAGTTGACCCACCGTGTGGTATCCGGTTGAGTAGAATAGACCACCCTCTTTCTTACCGAGGGGTCGTAAAATACGACTAAGGTAAATTGACGTCAGGCAGGCGGCCGGTCGTAAAATACGTAGCCAAATCATGTGACAACATGTTAGCATGTTGTGCCGACCCCACTTAGAGTGGGATAAGGGCAGGAGGATGATAATGATATCGATTTATAAAAAGTCGAATAACTTGAATTGAAAAAAAATAATTTTTAGTAATCGACATAAATACGCCTGATATGGATATAAAGTAGTTATTTGGTACCCCATAAAAATAAAGACATCTAAACTCATTGCAAGGCAATAAACCTATCCTTTACAAAACCACCCCCATACAACATACTTAATTCGAGACGGCTTAGTATAAGAGGACTCAATTGTATTCGACTTATTTTATAACTTTAACCTCAAATCTGATAATACATAAATCCATACTAATAATATACATTAGAAAGTCTATCTGTTACAGTCACAGCTAATCCACTTAACCTATATTGATAAAAACTGGCAAAATATCTTATACAAACATTTAGAATAAAAATTCCCGTTTTTCCTTTGGGACTAGAGAAAAAACACGAACATTATTAAGGAGAACGTTGACGTTTAAGGTGGCGTAAACTAAGTCGCGGATATTAGATATTGTATAAACGCGAAAGCCTTTCTGTTGGTCTGTTTGTCTATAACGCTTTCGCGTTTAAGGCGCTGAACAGAGCCAAATAGGCTGACTTTAAACACGTTTTTAACAAAAGCTATAGGGATGACGATTACAAGAAAAATATATGTTAATATACATCATATCTCAGAGAGAATGTAAGATTTCAAAACATGATTACGATACTTTTTTTCGATAAAAAAAATTGGTAAATAGACCTCTGATTTTTACTTTGATCGTAAATATCTCTAATATTTATCAACAAAAATTGGTAAAATTAATAAGACTAATAAATCATTATAATATAAAGAGAATGTAAGATTTAAATTTTGAATTAATTAAGATATTTCATTCAAATTAAATATTTTTTAGAAAATAGCAAAACTGAAACGAGTCATCGTCTCGCTTCTCTTTTACATCTACGAATATAGACAGTGATCGCTGAGGCGCGCTGCTATACGGACGTGTGTCGCTAGCTGCCGCCTTTTGTGAATATTCCTTGTTGATAATATGTCTTTTTTTAGGTGTTTAGTTATAGTTTCAGCATACTTAGTTTTATAAGATTAATTAGACATAAGTTTTTTAAATAAATTGTACAAAAAAAGTTTGGATAAAATAGTGTACACCTACAATGGGTGTTAAAAAATTAAGTTTGTCGCTACGCCGTCGCAGACATTGTGGGCGTGGCTTATATGCCGAAATCTGAATTTACGTCAGCTCTGTTCAGCGCCTTAATCTGCTTGAGCGTATGCCGAACATAAACAGATAACAAAAAGAATATAAAAATACCCGTTTGTCCCTCGGTAATAGGAAAATAAGGACATATTTGAAGGTATTGGACATATTTGACACTTTGTATCTATCTGCCTACGAAGAGTGCTTGAGTTTTTTTAGTCACATCGCTCGAAAAGAAGGTGACAACGTCGAACTCATGGTTACCGGCAAGATTGACGGCAGAAGACCTCGAGGACGCAGCCCAATTCGGTGGACTGATCAGATCCGAACTGCCTTGGACGCAAATGTGCACGTTGCTCTTCATTCGGCGAAGGCAAGGGACAAATGGAGAGCAACCGTCCAAAAGATGATCACTCGGCACTAGGGGTCACGACCCTCAGCAATGCGAGGAGGAGGAGGACACTTTGTACGGCACTACATTCTCTCATAGGAAATAAATACGGCACAATAACTTAGCTTGAAGGAATTGAATACAATTGAATACAAGCTTCAGCCGTTTATGCACGTTGTTGAAAGAATGACATATTATTTGCCGTTGTAATAACGTTGCTCCGCTCAGTGTTAACATTAAAGTCAACGCGAACTAAGTCGCGGGTATTAGTAGTGACATTATTAATTACAATTTCTCGAAGTAGTTTGCTTAAATTGTTTTCTATACCTTAGGTTAAATCATAAGCTATTTATATACAAACTTTGTCCGAATGATCCCTAAACGCTAAAACGATCTGTATTGAGCAACGTTTAGCTTTCTGTTATCCTAAGTACTGTTATGATCGTATGGAATCGGACAAAAATAATTTACATTTAGTTTTGATTCTTCGTTTATTAGATCATTGTTCGTTATTACATAACACCATCCATCGAATCTAATCCCCATGGACTTCATACCGTCCCCATAGTGTTTATAATTTTATTATCGTTTAAAATGTCATCAAATAATAATTTTTATGACATGTTCACGAGCACTTACATTTAAAAACTTAATTGATGTTCAGAACATCTCGGTCTTAAAGGTGGGTATCTTGTCTTTACTACAAATGCTTTATTACAATTCCATAGTACAATAGTTATGAAAGAATTATTTTGCTTTAAAAGTAAAAGTGACGGCCACTTACAATCCAACTGCTGGGCATAGGCCTCTTCTCTCCGTTTCTGGAGAGAATGGTTGGAGCTAAGACCTACCACGCTGCTCCAATGCGGATTGGGATATGTGTAATCTACATATCCCCAACATTCTCTAGAGATATGCACGATATTCCTCACGATGTTTTCCTTCACCAAAAAACGTGTGATAAATTGCAATTATCAATTAGGCACTTAAGTTTTAATAGAAAAACTCATTGTTGCCCGCCCGGGGTTTGAACCCGTGACCACCTCGAAAGAGTCGGACGGTCTCACCGCTGGGCCAACACAGCTCAATTAATCGGATGAATCGGACGGATATTTTGCTATAATCGGCGATATTAGAAAAATCTATATAATGCAAAAAGTAGAATGTTCTTTCCGTGTTCATACCTTATGCATGCAGGTTTTGTAAGACCATATGCACTATAAACACCCTTCGCCAACACCACGATATCAGAACTGGAATAATTTTGTGTGTAGGTAATTAATATACGATCATACGAAAATACATTCACGAAAAAAGCATAATCATTAATTTAGTTCACATATACTTGATGCTTCTATCGCTTTCTTAATGGGTGGTAGAGTTTCCTATTTAGGAAAAGCCCTTTTTTATTTAATTATTATTCTTACTCGCTATCTTTTGTTAATTGTTTTTGTATTTTTTTATTGTGTTATAGGCGAGCGCTTGATTGCGATCATGCCTGATGGTAAGCGATGATACAGTCTAAGGCGGAACGCGCATTGTTTTGTATGAATTCACGCGCGCCAAGCGGCGCGTGCCTGGCCAGCGAGCTTATCGGCAAACTCGCGTCGAGGCTGACTTGACTGTCAATTCGAGAGGTGTATTATCGAGTTTATTACGCGTTTATTACGTAGTGTTTTTAGTAACGTTTTGTATTACGATAAGACAGGATGCGCGCGCACCTGTATACTATCTTATTGTAGACGCACACGCGTAATTATGCGTTTGGGTGTGGTTTTAGATAGTACCACGACTGTATTGACTTTTGATATTGATAAAAGTATTTAGTGACGCGTTCAATTAGTTACGTTTCTAATACTATAATGACAAGACGCGTACGCTTGTATAGGATTTTTATGGTAGAACGCACACGCGTAATTATGCGCTTTGGGGTGTGGTTTGTTGTTTATTGACTTTGATATTGATATAAGTATTTAGTGACGCGGTCAATTAGTGAAGCGTTTCGATTACTATAAAGATAAGACGCGACCACGACGCGGTTTGAGTACGCGTTGGGATTAATGTTCGCCGATATGGGACGATTCAATAACGTGTGACCTTACGAAGGTTGTGTGCACACCGGCTGTTATTTGTGTTATTTAACCGCGTTAGTGAAGTGTATACGCCGGGATAAATAGACAGTACGTGTTCGTGGAAGATTGCTGAGGCGAGCTAACGAGTTCGGGAATCGGCCAAGTACATACATGCGCACACACACACGTACCCATATACACGCAGTTATTCATGAGGCCGGACCGCATACAGCTGACGGCCGCATAAGGTAGGTTGAGACGCCGAAATGGCGGGCCCAGGTTTCGGAGGTTGTTTCATCCGCCCGCACGTTTGTGCGGAACACGCATGCCTAGATGTCTGTTCACTCTTGCTTGGAAAAGATCCATATTATAAGAAGTTTTTTCTGAACTGCCGTTACAGCGTCATTGGGCGGGACGGGCGAGAAGCATCGTCGAGGTTACGAAATGCGGAAAGTAGAGCGCAGAAGCTCTAGCCAAGCCACGGCTTAGGGCGACGCGTAGTGGAGGTCTGATGGTATGACTTTGATTAGTCATTACGACGTTGGAAGGCTGGAGAGAAGTTTATTATTATAAGCATTGGGAAAAATAGGCGTATACAAATGTGGAAAATCTCTAGGTGCCTAGCGGTTTAATGATAGGAAAGATGGAGGAACAAGGAACAACGAATTGTATACAAGCAAGCGATAAGACAAACAAATCAACTTATACCTGGCCGGTGTAGACTCAGCTTTATAAATATCAAACGAGCCGACAACTGTCCACTTCAGTAGCGAGATATTTGCGAATTAGCGCGTCAATACATCAACTTAAAGTGACCGCGGTCTGGGAGACGCACCCTCGTTGTCGCGTGGTAAACTTATTGACAGAAGGCTTATTAATCATTTAAAATTCATTCACTGGCCTGTTACTATTCCATTGTTGAACAAAAACTACCTTCTTCCTCTGGAGTAAAGAATAGGACCGTAGTCCCAACCGTGCTGCTCCAGTATGTATTGGCAAGTTAAATTTATCTACAAATTCGCGTATGATAAATTAAAAAAATCACTTACGCACATCACACTGTTCCGATGTGAATCGTGATCAATAGACACTGTAGAAATAAAGTAAACTTGCAGATCCGGTTTTGCGTCGCAAAAAATACAAATATCATTCGTGGGTTTTGGTATACGTAAAAAAAAAAGTAAAGTAGCAGCCTGTTACAATTCCACTGCTGGGCATAGGCCTCCTCTCTCCGTTTTCTGGAGAGAAGGGTTGGAGCTAAGACCTACCACGCTGCTCCAATGCGGATTGGTAGGTTTCACATATCTCCAGAATTCTCTAGAGATATGCAGGTTTCCTCACGATGTTTTCCTTCACCGAAAAGCGTGTGATAAATTGCAATTATCAATTAGACACGTGAGTTTTAATAGAAAAACTCATTGGTGCCTGCCCGGGTTTGAACTCGTGTTCCCCTCGAAAGAGTCGCACGGTCTCGCCGCTGGGCTATCATAGCTATTGGTATACGTATTTTAGGTATAATAAAAACCCATCATTTCCATTAGAGCAATTTAAAATAAATATTTAAAGAGGCAGATACAGAAGGATAAATGATAACAATAAATGACTATGCATGGATTGAATTGAACTACGACCTTGAAAAAATATCAATGATGAAAGGGTGCTAGTAATAAAAAATATATTGTGAAAAGAATACGTTTTCAATTTTTTCAATTCTTCTTCAACGAAGACAATTCAAGTACTTTTAGAAAGTAAAGAAATAAAGAACAATTTGGAGGGCAGACTTCCTCACAATGTCCTCACCCTAAATGTTATGATGAATTGTAAAAAGAGTGTGAATATGTTGTCCTAGTGAATATGTGCACTACACCACGTCATATCCTAACCCCATTAAACAAGTAGTGGGGTGCTGATGTTGTTAAAATACGCTGATTATAGCAAAATTAAATAAAAACTATGAAATATATTTTCGTCTTAATTTAAGTATACTTTCTGTATGCGAATGTACCGATAGACTACACGATATAGACGTCTATATTAAAATAACTTTTTAACCAGATCGGAGTGGTTAAATGAGCCGTGATTAGTTTAGCAGTGGGGTGGCCGGTTGGGGTGAGGGTTGTAATCTAATTGTGCTGGTAAGTGATACTGCATCGGGCGTATATAATTCACATGCCATCAACAATATCTGCAAAAACTCTAATTCAAAATATTAATTACTCAAGTTCATTGTTTCCAGTAGTTTTGAATCGTCAAATGTTTTTAAGACGCTACCACTGATTCTGATTTGTTCCAACCGAAAATACCAGAAACTCGGCGGATACTCTTTTAGCCAAATATATATTAAACAATTTGATTGAATACATATTTATCTTTGCAGCGTGGAGCGTAGCTGACTGCAGTTGAAATATGTTATAATGTTATCATCATAATTCTCCTGCTCTTATCCCACTCTAAGTGTGGTCGGCACAACATGTATTAAACATGTTGTCACATGATTTGGCTACGTATTTTACGACCGGCTGCCTGCCTGACGTCAATTTACCTTACTCGCCTTTTAAGACACCTCGGTAAGAAATCATAGTATTCTATCCTGCTCAGCTGAATACCACACGGCGGATCAACTTACCTTAGTCGCCTTTTACGACACCTGGGTAAGAATTCAAGGTGTTTTATTCTACTCAGCTTGATACCACCCGACGGGTCAACTTACCTTAGGCACCTTTTACGACACCTCGGTAAGAAATGAGGGTGGTCTATTATATTAAGCCGGATACCAGATGGCGTACGTTATTATATTATTATAAGGGCTCAAATAATCCTCAATTGTATAGTAAGGTTTGTGCAGTAACATCGTTATAACGTTGTCGTTATAACTTATATTAATCTAGTAGTGTTTGCATGTATATTTATTATATTTATCTTATTTATGTATAAGTAGTATATTTTTATTGCTTGATTTATTTGCTATTATTTTTATGATTATTTAAGTATATTTATATTTAGTATATGTACGTATACTAATATTGTTTCTGCACCATCCCACACTCCTGCAAATAGGAACTTTATAAAGGTGGCCTGTAAGAGATTGCTCATAGCATTTAGCAATAAAGCCGCCTTTGCACAACTCAAATGTGAAATATCTCTATTATGTTTCTCTCATCTGCTGTATCTGTTTTAGTGTTGGAATGTGCATTAAAGTTTTTATAAATAAATTAATTAAAAAATGGTTTTAAGATTTTTTTTTAACTTTTATACAAGAGCAAGGGAGCCAGCCTAAAATATGTCCATCGAATAAAAAAGATAATGCAAGTGAGATTGCATATCTCTCTCTTTTCTATGTGTGTGTGTCCGAGAGTTGTACCTGCGTAATTTTGATCTTAATAATTTATATTAAATAGCGAACCTAACGACCGCATTTATTTCGAAAAGGCTTGATACTGAACAGAAGAAAACAGTCTCAAAAATTTTAATTGAAATTTTTTATATAAAAGTAGTTATTGTGAGTTAACTATAATAGATAGAGACATGGTACAAACTTTTTGTAGATTTACAAATCTCTAGTATATTACTTTAGTGTATCTCTGATACTGTGAGGAGCTGTGATAGCGTAGCGGTGAGACCGTGCGACTCTTTTGAGGGGAACACGAGTTCAAACCCGGGCAGGCACCAATGAGTTTTTCTATTAAAACTCATGTGTTTAATTGATAATTGCAATTTATCACTCGCTTTTCGGTGAAGGAAAACATCGTGAGGAAACCTGCATATCTCTAGAGAATTCTAGAGATATGTGTAACCTACCAATCCGCATTGGAGCAGCGTGGTAGGTCTTAGCTCTAACCCTTCTCTCCAGAAACGGAGAGAGGAGGCCTATTCCCAGCAGTGGGATTGTAACAGGCCGCTACTAGTGCATCTCTGTTGGTTTACGCAACGCACGCGACTTAAGCTACCAGCAGGCGAGTTTTTTTACGACTGCGAGACCTCTTCAAGGCACTTTACATAAAATAGTAATGTACTATTAAGCTAAACCTTCCGGAAAAATTGCACTGCCTTTTAGTAAACACTGTACCAAAATCCGTTTAGTAGATATTGAGAAAATCGATCACATACAGATAAACAGCTTTTCGGAATTTTGTTTAATAATTAGTATAGATTAGACAAAACATTAGATTAGACAAGTATTTCTTTTCCATCTTCCCTCTATTATTTCGACACTTGGACGCACATGCCTGACTACTCTAGTATAATGACTATGAAAAAACGTATCTAAAAAAACGCCCTAAGATATTAAGGCGTTTTTAAAAACGCCTTAAGATACCAAACTATAAAAATTTCTTAGAATGAATAATTTTCTTTGTCACATTATATCCGATTTAATATACTTACACATATACTTAATACAAATATTTTAATTTTCTGTAATCCTCTATCTAGATTTTAATAATCACATGACTCCCAGACGGTCGTTAATTTTTAGACCGAGCGTCAGTGCTGCCAACCCCAAGAAACTAAAAAAAACAACAGCTCACAAATAAAAAAGCAGGAAAAATAAAGTAAAATTGTATTTCGTCGAAAATACAATTTTACGTCGTCTGGTAATTTAAACTTTGAAGTATGGTTAGTATCTGTGGATTTCAATTTCATTTTTAACAATTCCATACATGTGAAGTAGGAATTTTCTACAAGTGTAGGATCTTCATTGTCATTTATGGCTATTAATAAATCGTTGTAGTCCTTGAATAAGTAAGTTACACGTTCTTGTTTGAGTAAATTCATTTCATCTGAACATTGAGCAAGAAATTCTGCTGCTATTTTAAACGTGTTATACTTGCTTTAATGTGACTTCTTTTAGTTAAGAGTGTAGTTATATCCTTACTTTGGCTAGTCATTATTGATTTATTAACTTATAACTATTGAATACTAGAATCATCGTCAATACATCATCATCAATCAATCATCTAGGTCATCGCGTTTTAATAAACAATGTATAGTGGATATCATAAAATACTAGCATAGGTAAAAGCTAATAATTAGGAATAGAACAGCAAACAGTTGCATCAATTAAGGATTCGAAAAAATAATCGATTTTAACAAAATCGATTATATTAATGACCTTTTTTTACTCTCTTTATCCTTGTTTTTTTAAGATAAAATATGTGTTGTTCAAAGTTGAAAAGATGAGAGGTGCAAGATTGGGATGGTATGGACATGTAATGAGGAGGGATGAAAATCATGTGATCAAACGAGTGTTGAGTATGAATGTGGATGGATATGTGACTAGAGGAAGGCCTAACAAGAGATGGTTGGACTGTGTGAAGTATGACATGCATATAAAAGGAGTAGCGCCAGAGTTGACGAATGATAGAAGAGAATGGAAGAGGAAAACATGTTGTACCGACCCCACTTAGAGTGGGATAAGGGTAGGAGAAAAAAAAATGTGTTCAAAGTTTCTAATGAAGCCAAACAACACATAATCGATTTTCGCAAACAGTGCATCCGTATTATTTTATCCACAACAGATTATTAATAGTCAATCGATTTTATAAAAATCGACTTATTTTTTACTTAATGAGAGAAAATCGATTATTTAATCATTCCTCATGTCCATTTTCATTAAAATCTATTACTACAATTACTGTTGCGAGCACTATAAAGCACTTCAACAGTCTCAAAAATACCAAAAACTACTGAACCGATTTGTAGTTCAAGAATACCACATTCCTTATATATTTCTAGGAACGCACAACGATAGCGCGACGCAAATTGTATAAGCGCCATCTAGTTTAAAAATGGAAAACAAAGTTAAATGTTAACATTATTCGTTTTGTTTGCGAAATGAAAAAGTATACGCAATTGAATGGATAAATGTAAAATAATTGACACTGTATTTTTCCTGCGTCGAATTCAATATAACCGAAATAAAGTACTCAAAGTCATTTTTCATTCATTTTCGTTGCTCTTTTCAAATGTAAATCTTACTTTACATTACTCATTACTCCTTGGCATTATTTATTTGTAGAATACATTTTTAAAATGTATTTATAAAAAGTACAAAACAAACTTAGGACATTACTCTTTGATACCCAGGCTGTGCAGGCAATTGAATGAATTTGTCAATAAGACCACATTAATAGATATAAGTGATAAATTAGACCTTTTCAAAAACCAATTATATAAAACTTTGCATAGAAAATGGACAGATTATCATCCCTAAGTTTGTTAAATTTCATATTTTATTTAAATTTTGCTTTTCCTTTTTATTTTTCCTTTTATATTTTTAATTATAATAGTTATTGTGCGTTTATAACCTATTAAGCACGTTGTGACTGCCTCTAATTATGTTACTAACTCATATGTTACTAACAACGCTGTAACATAGATCCTTATTACTTAAATTACATGTATAAGTCTGTTGGTAGTTCTATGGAATAAATAAATACTTTTTTACAAAAATAAACAAAATTAACTGGTTAAAGGTTACATTGTACAAAGGCGGTCTTATTGCTGTAAGCTCAGAAACAACCTTTGGTTAACAGAATTTTAACAAAAGAATGCGAGAAGATGCAGATTACATTAAATTGGTAAATATATATATATATTATAAGTAATTATAATAATATACTAATAAATATAACTTATAATTATTCATATTATAATACATGAATATATATATATGCATATAAATAAAGATGGATATAGAATAGAAGAATATTTAGAGATATAGAATCAGCTTAGCGATTCAACGCGGAAATGCTGCCGTTCTTGGGACGTTCCGTTTTGCTACATGTGTTCGGAGGGGAGGGTATTGGTGGGGGTTAACTATTTAAGACTGCTTGTATGGGTAGCGCGGCGCAGTACGATTTTTGTCGTGGAGCCTATCCTCCTGATGATGCTTCGGTTTCGGGGCGAAACGATCGTCGAGATTGTGGTGGTGGGTGTGTGTGCTGCTTTTGTGTGCGTTGATGCTGGTGAATTGCGCCTTGGGGCGCATGTGGTGACTGGTCCTGCATGTATAAGGTGCGTAGATTTTGCCTGCTTCATACACATTGGCTTTGCATGCATTCACTTAACCCGTGCGGATTATAGCAAAGTAGTTAGTTCTGTTGTATTGCTTTCTTGGGACTATTCCACGTGGGTATGATTTGTATAATACTAGCTTGTAAGTAATTTAAGTTAAATATAAGTTGTACATTTTGGTTGTAAATATGCCGTGTGGTATCCGGACGAGTAAAATAAACCACCCTCATTTCTTACGGAGGTGTCGTAAGAGGCGACTAAGGTAAGTCGACCCGCCGTGTGGTATCCGGTTAAGTAGAATAGACCACCCTCTTTCTTACCGAGGTGTCGTAAAATACGACTAAGGTAAGTTGACGTCAGGCAGGCGGCCGGTCGTAAAATACGTAGCCAAATCATATGACAACATGTTTGTAACATGTTGTGCCGACCCCACGTCGAGTGGGATAAGGGCAGGAGGATGATGATGATGATATTCTTGTTGTAAATAAAAAAAATGGTTGGATATACTGCAAAAAAGTAAGGACTACCAAAGAAAATATAAATTATATAAAAGACTTGAAATTGCAAGAATTATTACTTTTTTTATATCCAATAACTACGTAAAAATATATAAGAATCTTATTTCGAAATATGTAGAATGATTAATTAAAAAAAACAGAGAAGAAGAAAACCGTTTAGACCTACAGTCCAATTGTAAACATTAAATTTTTTTGTTTGCAGATTTTTCATAAACAGTTAGTTTGATAGAGTTGGTACTAATAAAATATAATAGTACATACATGATTGGCTTTACATTTAAACTTTGTATGATTTACATTTATATCTAAATAAAATAAATGTATGCTTGTATTTTATTTATATATTTTTTTAAAATTATTATTTAATATACAATGCACGTGATCCTTTTCTAAGATTATATTAGCAACCGAAATGATGTTTTTGGCAAAATTTGTGAGCTTGATTGAATTTATAGAACTAGGTGTGACTTTGCGGAAGTAAATAATACAAATTAATGAAAACTTTATCCAGCTATAATCCGTGATAAAAGAAATATGAGTATGAAATGAATACTAAATGTAGAGTCTACTCTACCCGTCATACGTGATATATGCAGGATTTTTAGGTTAGGTTAGTTTTAGGTTTTAGCTTTTAGGATTGACAAAAACCATACACAAGCACTGCACACCTTCACAATCTCAACAATTTTTTCAACCTGTAAGCGAAGCATCAAGAGATAGGCTCCATGGCTAAGTTTATCTCATGATAATGCTTCGGTTATGAGGCGAAACGTTTGTTGAGATTGTGGTAGTGTGTAGTGCCTGTGTTTTATGATGGTGGTGGTTTGTATCCAAAGCGTTTTTACGATACATGTATCAAGGTATGAAAACGGATAGGATTTTTTAATTTCTTTTCATAGATTATGGATAAATAATACTATCGTAACTTTTGTATTACGGAAATCCGCAGAGTAAGGAAATTTTATAAATTATTTTTTGTTATATCTTACAAATTATTGTTCTTCATTTAAAGATGAGCTTATCACCTCAATAAGCTGTGATAGCCTAGCGGTGAGACCGTGCGACTCTCTAGAGACGACATAGGTTCAAACCCCGGGCAGGCACCAATGAGTTTTTCTATTAAAACTTATGTGTCTAATTGACAATTGCAATTTATCACACGCTTTTCGGTGAAGGAAAACATCGTGAGGAAACCTGCATATCTCTAGAGAATTCTCTAGGGATATGTGTAACCTACCAATCCGCATTGGAGCAGCGTGGTAGGTCTTAGCTCCAATCCTTCTCTCCAAGAACGGAGAGGGGAGGCCCTAGCCCAGCAGTGGGCATAATAACAGGCTGTTACTTTACTTTACTTTTATCACCTCAAATGTTTTGCCCTGATCAATTAACATAATACGCGTAGACAAAATAGAGGGACCGTAACCAAATAGAACGGCTAATCTTTATTGCTAGTCTACACTCTCGCGTCCGACCGCAGCACTCGCAGACGGATTGTGGCGACCCATGCCCTCATTTAAAATTTACAGTTTAAGCAACTAATTTGTAATTGAGAGTAAGTAATTATTAAGTATTGTAGATACGTAGATACTACGACTAAACAACTGTATTTCATACAAATAATTTATGTACCGGAAACTGTTTCTATATTAATAAGGCCTCCTTGTAACTCCAATTAGTAAGGCCTAATTTTGAACCTTGGTAAGGATAATAAATCCAAAGGAAGCATCAAATATTCAAAGTTATAGAGTTTTTAACTTTTAGTTATATAGAAAATTGTTGATCTTGACTTTAAATAGAGTATATATTAGGTCCTTACATATGAAATTGGCGTTTTCTATGGGAGGAACATAAAGTCGTTTTTTTTTTAATGAAATATATTTAATTAATCAAAGTATGTACCATTACTATGTATGCACTTTTGCCATCTCATAGGTAGTTCATTGATCCCCTTACTAAAAAAACCATTCGGGCGGGAATCAATAAAATCTTTGAAGGCGGTTTGGACTGCTCCATCGGAGTTGAATTTTTTTCCCTTTCAAGTAGTTATCCAAATTGCAAAAAAAATGGTAATCTGTTGGAGCAAGGTCCGGAGAGTACGGTGGATGTCTAAGACATTCTAATTGAAGCTCCTCTGATTTGGTAGCCGTCTGTTGTGCAGTGTGTGGTCTAGCGTTGTCCTGAAGCAGCAGTGGCCTAGAGCGATTGACCAGCCTCGGTTGTTTAGCAGCTAGCTTTTCCATCATGGTTTGTAGTTGCTGATAATAGATATCTGCCGTAATCGTCTGGCCAGATTTAAGAAAGCTGTAGTGAACGACACCGGCACTAGTCCACCAAACACTTACAAGCAACTTTTTTTTAGTCAATTTTCGCTTAGGGCAGGATTTGGCTGGTTCGCCAGGGTTCAGCCATTGCGATGAGCGCTTCCGATTATCGTAGAGGATCCACTTTTCATCACAGGTAATGATTCGATTTAAAATTCCTTCATTATTGTGCCGGTTGAGTAACGTAACGCAGCAGTCGACGCGCATTTGTCGGTTTGCTTCACTCAATTCATGAGGACCCACCTTTCAAGCTTTTTCACCTTCCCAATTTGCTTCAAGTGGATTAGAATAGTTTCATCACTAACACCGGAGCCTGCAGCTAACTCGGACGTGGTTTGCGATGGATCCGCTTCCACAATAGCCTTCAATTCTTCATTATCAACTTTGGTCTCCGGCCGTCCACGAGGCTTGTTCTGCAGGTCGAAATTACCAGAACGAAAACGTTGGAACCAAAAACGCACTGTGTTTTCTTTTGCGACACCGTCACCATACACATCATTAATCCTTCGAGCCGTTTCTGCAGCACTGGTGCCACGGTGGAACTCATACTCGTAAATAACGCGATATTTCATGTTTTCCATTTTGTAAACAGAGTGACACAAAGAAAAAAACAAAAGAAGAAAAAACAAATGAATTAGGGGGTTTGAAACACAAATGCATGAGTAAATAGCTGTATGAATTTTAATTTGGAATTCCTAACCATAAAGGTAATATTTGAGATCAAAGTGGCCAGTACGACAAAACGCCAATTTCATATGTAAGGACCTAATACTTTATATAGCTAGAAAAATAGCTTCAACAATGTTACAATACTGAAATGTCTTTCTAACCGCAGCCCCTTTTTCAAATACATTTTTTCGATTAGACTAAAATGTAAATACCTGTTTTACAATAACTTACGCTGGGCAAAATGGGCAAACATAGATGCATTGTCGAAGGTTCGATATGTGGAGAGTGGAGTTACTAGCATCGGATCTATGAGGTGATCGACCATAAATCGACGTTGAGAGTGACTGATCCTAGTAACGTTAGTAAATATTTATTAATGAAATAGAAGTTTCTAAAATTTGCGCCAACTTTAGAAACCTAAAACTATTTTAATATTCTGTTTCTTTTATAATATTTCCCTTCATTCCATTGCCCTTTTTGTAACAAACATCGGGCAATCGAAACCAAATATTTCAAATATGGAACTCTAAAAATGTTAATATCCTAACACCGGTATTACTACATCGAAAGATAGATAACATATTTCATGTAACATCATTCCACGTGAGATTCCACGCGTCTAATAGACAATTAGTATTTTTTTACGATTACTTTATTTTACATTGGGATGATTTATTATCTGTTGTCTGGATTCTTTATCGGGCCGCCGTAACACTCATTACATGTAAAATCAATTTGAAATAGGAACATCAGCGCTGCCATAAAGAGAGTTATCATTCAAAATAAAAGTATTCGAATTTTAAAATAAAATCGAATGATACATCGCCGGACGTCGCCCATATTATGTTAAAATCTGTTTAAACTTCACATGTCCTTTATTCTTATGGACATAAAGTTTATAATTAAACGTAAAAGAATTTAATGCAAGCAAATTTAAATGGACATGCAACGTAAATGAATTTAGTAATAAATCCATTCGATTTTTAACGAATATAAAAGATCATTGTACAATATCGTTATAAATGATGGAATGTACAAGTTAAATGACTCTTGGATACTTAAGATTTATATTTTGTACTTAAAGGCTTTATTGTAAACTTGCATCATGAGTACTAAGTCCAGCGAAATGAATATTATTTTCTTCTAAATTTAATCTATAGAATTTTCTTTAATAAGTATTGTATTCGATATAAAGCATGTATAGAATAAAATATGTATCAATATATGGACTATGCGTGTATATTTGCTAAAATAGGTTTTAGATATGATTCCATGTTAATTAATGTAAATTCAAAATCGGGCTGTCATCTTAAAAAATTTTTCATGGAGAGTTGAAATTTGCATGTAGAAAACGTACGTACGACTATCGATGTTAAAAGATTTTCGTTACTATTCCGTTGTTGGGGAAATGATTGGCGAATGGAGAAGGATTAAAGCTTTGATCCACCACGCTGCTGCATTGTGGAGTTACACATATAACAAGAATACTTCGGATATATGCAAGGTTTACTCCCAGTATTTGCTGCTGTAAAGCAGGATAAATCATCCATATTAATTATGGAGAAAAGTTTTTAACAGAAAATTTATAGGTGCGCAGGCTTTGAGCCACGATAAAAGGGTCTTATAGTCTACCATTCACCCATCATACACCATACCTTAAATAATTTTTGCGAGTTCATAATTTTGGAATTATTCCATGGGCATACCCATGATTTGTATGAAACCATGGAATCTCCGCCTACAGTACCTTTAGGTTTAATGTATAGACGGTGATTCCATGGCTGTAGTTATATGATTCCTTAAGAGTATATATGATTTTAAAGTAACATGTCTTTAGCGTGGACGAATTAAATTCAGCGCCACCTGTTTCCACTTCACAAAACTAGTATAAAACAATAAAGTACAAGTAGAGAGTAAGCTGTAATAAGTGTATCGGTGAGATTTTCAATTGAGGTTCAAACCTTAGATATGCACCAATAAGTTTCATATAATATTATGTACTTAATTGATATTATAAATGTGTTTTACTTTGACAGAAAACATTGTGTTGAATACTGCATTTTTCTAATGTATTATATGTTAAAACTATTGATAGCCATTGCACCTTGGTAGATATAAGCTACTCAACCCTACTCTGACGTAAAAGGAGGCTTCTGTCATGAGAAGTTTTAAAAATATATATATATATCGCTCATGGTCTGCAAAAAAAATCATGTTTTGAAATAAACGGGTTCTAAGGAAAAAAGCATAAAAAGTGTTTTAGTTTGCTTAAACGAACCGCCTAATATTGAATTATCATATTATTTTCTGAATTGTTGCTGAAACGAATGTGTATTTTAACATTTACACCTATTGTTAGTCCAAAACACGTGTTTTTCGAGATGTGTCACCATGGGCGTAGAGAGGTACGGGCTGGGGGCAGGTGCCCCCCCCCCCTACACTGAAAACTGTACCTGTGATACTTTACAAGGCTTGCATAAGACTTATGTATAGTACCCGGCAATAAGTAAAGCACATCGAGAAATTAGAACGAAACAGCTGGCCGATTCGGTTTCGTAGAGCGCTGTCACTGTCACACACGGGTTCGTCAGTATGTGCGACAGAGACGATGCTCTATGAAGCAGTATCTAGCCGATTTCTCTCTCTAAGCCTCGATGTGCATTATTTATTGCCGGGTACTATACCTCGCCTACATTACTAATGTGAGCTATTTAGCATTTAAATACCACGTTTAAAAATATAGTCTAGATTTTCTGCGACAAATCCCCCTAATAGAATCCTGCGATTAAGTTATATGAGTATTTCGAGATTATTATTTTAGGGACATCGACGTTCTCATGATTCCACTGTCTCTTAAAAATGAAAAAAAATATATAATAGACGAAGAGTCGAGGATTTTCTGCGGATTGGTAGGTTATAAAAATCCCCAGAATTTTTTAGTAATATGCAGGTTTCGTCACGATGTTTTCCTTCATGAAAAGAGTGTGATAAATTAACATGACGATTATCTATCACATATTCATAAAAGTTGTATTTTATTATTGCTGTGTCTTGTATAAAATCTGTTTTGCAGGTTTCATTCTTGTAACTTGATCGAAAATTAAACCATCAAAGGTTTTATTTATTTATATGTACTTGTAACTACGTTGGTCGTTGACCCAGTAATGTGCAAAGTCAATCTATGATTATCAATTCTGATTTATGCACCGCGTTTCGGTATCTCTTCCTTTCGTCATAAAATTTGTGTGCGAAAATAGAGTAGAGTAAATAGTTTGTGGGTTTGACTATAAGATTCTATAATAAAATACCGAAATTAGATTAATTAAATCTCAACACGATTACCTCTATAAACCGGTACATAATCCAGGAATGCTTAACCGATAACTGCTGCTCCGTTAATTTCAAATGTAGGTAGTTAATATGGCATAATAGTGTAATATGTTCTGTAGAGTAGTGCTAGGTTACAAAAAAAAGTTACTTTCTTTCTTTCAATTACTCTTTGCTTTGCCATTACAGCGGTTAAAAAACACTTTTAAAGAGCGGCTGATACAGAAAGCTTTCTATACTGTTGAGGATTACATAGATGATATGAATGCGTAGATATAGATACTCGCGTATATAGTAATACTCATCCTTATATCGACTAACATTTTATACATCAGCATTTTACGCCATATTCCTTACGCCTGTGCTCGCTCAATTTCAATTTAGTATTAATTTAACAATATAATTTTATGAATAAATCTATCAATATTACCATTAAAGCATTTTAAAAACACTGTTAAAAGGAGGCTGCTAAAGAAAGCCTACTATACTGTGGAGGATTACATGGATACTAATATTTGACCCTGTAAAAAGTAGCGGCCTTTTACAATACTGCTGGGAATAGGCCTCCTCTATCCATTCCTGGATAGAAGGGATGGAGCTAAGACCTACCATGCTGCTCCGATGCGCATTGGTAGGTTACACATATCTCCAGAATTCTATAGAGATATGCAGGTTTCCTCACGATGTTTTCCTTCACCGAAAAGCGTGCGATAAATTGCAATTATCAATTAGACACATGAGTTTTAATAGAAAAGCTCATTGGTGCCTGCCCGGGTTTGAACTCGTGTTCCCCTCGAAAGAGTCCCACGGTCTCACCGCTGGGCTATCACAGCTCCTTTGACCCTGTACTAGATAGTAATGACTTAATATAACTAGAAATAAGAGTTATTTAAAAGGAGAAATCGCCGAGTTTCTTATTAGTTTTCATAGTAGGAGCAGCTTTCGGAACCAGCGGTAGAGTCGATTATTAAAAAGCACTTGTTTACAAGTTTACTTGAATAAAGAATATTTTGAATTCGAATTTGAATTTGAGAGAGTAGAATCTCTGTAGCAGATAAACACATGGTTTTATTTGAGTTAAGGTCGTTTTTAGCCTGTGAGCCCAAACAATCAATGTTTGTAAAGAATCTCAGCTTACCCTGATTATGATCTATAATACCCATCATACCAACCCAGGTATAGGATAGGCGAGGAATGATAATGGATTGGATTCATATGGAACATGGGAAGGAAACCTATGGAAAATTGTTGATGAGCCTTATCTACAATGGTCAAGCTCATGATATCTAAAAGCGCGATATTATCATAAAACTTTTTACAACATCCAATGCCACCTTGGACCCAGGCTATTGTTTCTTACGGTACAAGCAAAATGACCGGACTCTAGAGCAAAAAACATGCGGGACGATAAGATGACGCTGTGCTGACTCAAAAAATGCACATTTGTAACTTTTACTTTTTTTTTATTTGATGCAATGTTTTATAATACATTGATGTCACGAGTGTAGAGATTGCGTAATTTGCATAACTAAACAATCGGATAGTTTAATTACATCAAATCAAAATAATATTTTTTGAAATAAGCCACTTAAGGCACTTTTGAATGGTCATGGTTGACCATTCAAAAGTGCATTCAGGAATAATAAGCCACAAAATTCACATTTCGCTAAACATTTGTTAGAAAGCGGTCATAAAGTTCCTAATGACCATTGTTTCGAAATACTGCACACCTGTGAAAAAAGCTTGAAATTAAATATTTTGGAACAATTAGAAATCATTAAGCATAACAATGGCACCCTCATTAACGAGCAGATAAATGTCTCTAGTTCAAGCTTGTTGCACGTGTTCCGAGGTAAATAAAGGGTGGGGATGAACCAAGTACTATTTAACAACGCTTGTTTGGATAACGCTTCACTTTGCGATTTTGTCGTGGAGTCTATCTCCTGATGATGCTTCGGTTGCGGGGCGAAACGATTGTTGAGTTTGTGATAGTGAACCTGTGTAGTGCTTGTGTATTGTCGTGGAAGTGGTGGAGGTTTGTGCATGTGTTTTTACGAATCCTGCACGTATCGGGTATGAAAATACTGATAGTCCACTATACATTAAACACTATATATATTTTCTATTTACTGTATCGCGGATTATAGCAAAATAATTTTATTATTACTTTTGTAGTGCCTTAAGTGGCTTATTATTAAGGAAGCTACAATAAAGGCAGTATGATTAAGAAAGCTACAATAAAGGTTCGGAATGTTGCTCTTATCGAGAAGAACTAGCAATCTTTTAAATATTTTCAATTATATATTATTAAACTGCTGTCTTGTATTAAGTTGATAGGATTTTCAAATCTAGACATTTATATCATCCAAATAATCTTCAATTTTGTAATACGCTTTACATATAAGCATATTTCATACACTTAATTTAAATCTTTGTGTAGACTGATGTAGTATGGATTGCGTGAACAGTATAGAAATTATTTTATACATGCGAAAGCCTGTCTGTGTTCAACGCTTTCACGGCATAAGTCGTTGAAATAATACTGATGAAATTTGATATAAACCAAGCCTATATACCTAACATATAGGATATAACCTGTTTGTCGTTCGGGTGTAAGAAAAAAGAAAAAAAAACAGTCCCGTATGTAAATATTATTTATTTAACTAAAAAAAAAACATTTGAAAAATTTTTCCCGTGCCGCGTAATACCGAGGTAACTGTAGGTATTTCATTTGCGCGGGAAATAAATTGTGGCTCTTTGAAATATGAAATTTTGTAAATCGTAATTTTTGATTCTTCCGACTCAAAAGGTTAACCACCTCTGACCTATAAAGAAGATATCATTTAGAGAAATACTTATAGAATGAGAATACATTGTCAACAACGTAAAGTTTTATACAAAACCAACGTTTATTTTTAAGTAAACATTCCTCAAATCGCATCAATGCAGCAGGTTGCTGTGATGTTATAGTTTCTGTTTAATACGTGCAGCATTTTAGAGGAACTAAGTTGCACAAGAACTTTTTATACAAAGTTTTTTTGTGACGGTTGAACGATCTGTACTCAATTATGTTTGTTTATGGGTTTTTGGTTTAATGAAGAATCGATAAAATAAAGTGGGAAATTGAGTTCCCAGAGTGTTGGAATGGCAACCGCTCTGGAAATACAAAGTTTTGGTAGGGAAATATCAGTTATTATACTAGAATAGACGAGCCAGCCTAAAATGTGTCCATAAAAAAAGCAAAGGAGGTTATATATCTTTTTTTAATTTATTTATTTCTTTATTGTACAAACAAAAGGCGGACTTATCCCTAAAAGGGATCTATACCAGCCAACCTATGAGTAACAGAGAGAAAATGAAAAAAAAAATGGATGATGAAAAAAAAAGAAAGGAAGAAAAAGAAAAATAACGGAACAATATATACATAGATTAAAGTTAAAAAATTAATGAATAAAATAATAGATAAAATTGATTATTTGAATTAATTAAAATGTAATTTAATATTGATAATAAGCTACTAAATTTAATTTAAATGACTTGAGACAAATATTTTCTAGTCTGTGACTTAAATGCTGATAGGGAACGAGATTTGCGGATTGATACATTTTTTATGCGTGATTATAAAAAAAGATAAGTATGGGTATCTTATCGTCCCTCTCTTATTATTTTATGGACACTCGCAGGCAAACCCAAACCTTCCTAACCCTATGTATGTACCCTTAGTCCACTCTAAGTGGGATCGGCATAACATGTTATAAACATGATTTGGCTAAGTATTTTACGTCCAGCCGCCTGCCTGACGTCAACCTACCTTAGTCGTATTTTACGATCCCTCGTAAAGAAAGAGGGTGGTCTATTCTATTCAACCGGATACCACACAGTGAATCAATTTACCTTAGTCGCCTTTTATGACACCTCGGTAAGAAATGAGGGTGGTCTATTCTACTCAGCCGGATACCACACGGCGGAACTCTATGAAGAAAAGGTATCAATGTTGCAAGAAACCACTGAATAACACGGGTTATGGAGACACTTATGCCCAAAGATGGACAATGAATCTAAGAATTGGAAAAAGGTGATCGATATAATGTTCAAACAGTAAAGCTACGCGGAATAAAATTGCATACTCTGCAACAAATATAGTCTTATGATATGGTTTCTTATTTTATTGTAGTGGACGTCCATTAGTCCTTCGAGGAATTCTGAATCACTATGTTACTTTTATATAATTCAATTATATGTTAAATTTACAATTCTAAACGTCAAAATGCCATTTCAGAAGCTGCGGTCGCGGTCTCCGACTTGTTCGACCCGGCGGGAATCCATTTTGTAAGTTTGACGTTAGCAGTAAAATGGCCGCCGCAAATGGCCGCAATCCGATAATCTTGTTCGCAAGTTGTTCAGAGTTTGGAACCTAGCTTTAGTCGTTGAAATAGAAGTGTTGCAATTCCCAAAAATTGAAAAGAAATAAACAATAGACCCAATTTGTATATTTTGACGTAAATCACTTCTCATTGTTTAAACATTGCTTGTTGCTATTGACCTATGGCTCAGAATTTTTTATTGGTAAATATTGACCTTATAAGGTAATGAAAACGATTGTAAGAACAGTGCTCATATGCTAATACAGACTTAGGAGTAATCGAAATTATCACCACACAACTACTCGTAGTTTCGAAGCTAACTAATTGACCAAAACCAAATTTGCATGATCACATGAACAAATCCACGTACAAAACCAGATTATAACAGCTATTGGAACAAATTAAATGATCATCTGTTTTATTTCAGTTGGCTGTCATGAAAATAATTCTGAAATACATTACCTTGGTCATTATCCAACTAAATTAAGCGGATTTTGTATTCATTATAACAACGACAAATATTACGCCTCGCTATAGCAACGCTGAACTAAGGGTAGTCGAACAATAACGTACAATTGACCACGAAATTCTTTCAATACAATTTCACGCTAAATAACAAAGAAGTATTACTAATTACTACAAATGATAAGTTATAATGTCTCCACTTTCATGGCTTAGCGAATGGAAAGATATGAAATTAAAATGAGATAAAAATAGACAAACCATTAAATTACTAGCGATATTAAATGAGAATGTTTTGTATTGTTCCTATATTAGAAACCTTCCATACACCGTTTTCAACCTATCCAAAGAATAAATCTTATAATAGCGTCACCTCAAGATCGTAAGGAGACGTTCCCGTAATGGCTTCAAAGAAGGCCTACCCACACCTAAAAAAGCTATTGCCTGTTCTTGGTTGTTTGATGTGAATAAAAATACATTTAATATTTTTTGAACTATCTTTTTACTGAGCCGCATTACAATTTTTACCCAAAAATTTAGATTCAGTACAAATATAATCACCATGTGATGCGAATCATGCGAATGGCGCGAAAATATCTCCATTGGCAGCGTACACATCTGTAGTGTTATTCTACCTACGAATGTCACCAACTCCACATACGTCTGTTTCAGAAATTATCATGAAGGTTGTGTCTAAAATTGCAGCTGTTCCTTAGTAAACTTTAAGTAGGACTTCCTTTACTCTGGTTGGACGTCGCTCAACACTGTGTCTTTCAATTCAACATCGACTTTTCAATGAGTTGAGACTCAAACGTCCGTCTGTTGTTCGGACTGTCTCTTGTCCATCGCCACCTTAACCTTAGGACTTATCGAGCTATATCGGTCCTCTCGATTCGCTTTTAAATCTCCTAATTTCGTTTTGATTGTATGAATACACTGTATTCTTTCACATTACTGTTATTTTCTTTATCCGCCAAAATTTACCATATTTTCGATTTTCTGTATTTGAATTTCTCATATGTAATAAATAAATATAGGTTTTATTTTTATATATGTATCGCATTGCCTGATCATCGCCTAAGCGATGGAAGCGAAGCATTTTGCGAAGCATACACGTGCATTTTACCGCGAAAATATCGTGCACTCAAATTCAACCTTAACGTTAAGAAAATAAAGAAGACGGCTTGTGATAAACGTTAAATTGATACTAATTGTGAGGCTCGCGTGTTACTAGATAGAAATGCATTCTTCAGTAACATGTTATTTACGTGTTTTTTTAATTTTTAATGGTTGCAACGACTGCACAAATAAAGTCTTATGTTTGTAGATTTTATCATTATGTTTTGTTGATTTGCGGTGTTATTTCAATTGGTGGCAATGACGGCTTATAAAATAATGAGCATAATTCATAGATTGCATGCCTATAATAGAATAAAGTGGAAGCAAGGCAAGAACATATCTTAAGCAGATATCACGCTAAATATAACGCTATACTAAGTCATTCTTAAGAAATTGTACGCGAATACACATGCGGAGAAAAAAATCACGGTAGTTTAAATTATTTTGTAAAATAAACCAAAAATATGCGCACACTCATAATCAAATTACAGTCCAAAGTCCAATGCGTAGACACACTCAGCTCATTTCTCTTCGGATCTGATTTCATTGTAAATAAAAAATTAGGTTATGTTTTTAAAATACTGAATGCCTCTAGCTTGAATGACTGCTTGATTTGAAAACAAGAGATAATTTTTACCAAGTGTAAGGTTTCATTTAGAAAGAGGAAATTATATGTAAGCACTTTTTTTTTTAAATAGGAAAACAATACAAAGAGTTTTGTGGGTGGATAGAGTAGGTGTAGCACCTAGTTCAGATAGATTTTAAATAAAGAGGAAATGTCAAAGAGAACATTGAAATAAAAGGGAAATTAATGCCTAATACATACAATAATTTAAAGCAGTGTTTTTCAATCTGTTTTTCAAGCCTTACTCGGGGGTCGCCCACTGAAAGCAAAAGGTCACTACAATATAAACACAATTTAATGAGAAATGGGCTTATTTATTTTTCAAAAATTTATCAAATCGTTGTGCTATTTTCGAAACGATAATAATCAAATCATTTTCTAATTGCAGTCTATTTCTCTTTTTAGTTTTAATGTCTACCATGGCAGAAAATGTCAGTTCACACAAGTATGAAGTGGAGAATGGCACTAATAATTTTAGAGCTTCCCTTGCCAGCTCTGGATACTCGTGTTTTCTTTTCATCCAAAATAAGTCGACACTTTGCGAATAAAATTCCATTTTAAGCATGCCATCGGCAGCTAAATCTAGAAGAGATTCATTCATATTTGTGGGGACATCAGCGAGTTTACCAACTTACTTTCAAAACTCTCCGGGCTTCTTGCAGAGTAGATCTGAATAATAGAGAAATGTACCAAAAAAGAAAAAAAATCAGTGACATAGTCTTTTAATTAAATTTAATAATTTCTTTGTGTTTCTATGACACAAGGGGGTCGCCAGAATTTTTCAACCTGTAAAAGGGTCGCGAAATCAAAAAGATTGAAAAACACTGATTTGAAGTATGGATTCGGATGTTAGAGTTCCTGACGCAAGTATATTTTTCTTAGAGATTTTCTTAGTTTAAAGGCGCATGATCCTTTAAATTAAATAAAATATAAAAGTCCAACATCACTCTAAAATTGGTATTTCGATGTAAAAAATTAATACAGATTAACATATAATGCAAAAACAATCATAATATATTAATCGTAATCAGTGGTCATATTAAAACTAATTAAAAGCCGAAAGAGGTCACACCGGAAACGTCACTACTCATCCATTACTGCGGCTTGATATTTGAAAATGATTGACAGCCGCGATAAACCGCGGGAAGATAGCGGCGTATCAATGATTTATAAAGATTCTTTATGATTAATCATTGTTTTTGAAAGCATTTGTAGTTTATACTTAAACTAGAAATTAGAAGACAAGGCCACGTGTTGCTGTTCTTGAACTTGTACGTGTTGACAGTTCACTTCCCCTCTCTTAATATTTTGGTCCGTTAATTTTACATTCGGTTAGGTACTAGAAGACTTGACAACCTCTTTGGCTATACAACAGCATATGTATAAAAACATCCTACACAGTTAGTTGCTTGGAAAAGGTGTGATAGCCCAGGCGATACCATGCGACTCTCTCGAGAAAGTCACGGCCAGCAAACCCCGGGTAGGGAACAATGAGTTTTTCTGTTAAATCTATTGTCTCTAAAACTGTGTCAAATTGATAATTCCAAATTTATCACAAGCTTTTCGGTGAAGAAAAACATAGTTAAAGCCTGCACATCTCTAGAGAATTCGGGGGATATGTGTAACCTACCAATCAGCATTGGAGCAGCGTGGTAGATCTTAGCTCCAACCCTTATCTCCAGAAACGGAGACATGAGGCTTTCGCTCAGCAGTGGAATATTAACAGGCCCTTACACTACGTGTAAAACCTACCAATCCGTATTGGAATCAGGAGGCCTATGGCCAACAGCGGGACAGGCCTTTACTTTTTCTTTTTTCTTTACCTGTGAAAAATGATTGGCGACCGCGAGATAGACTGGGGCGAGTTCTTCCTTTACACCCAATCATAATTTTCTTTTCTAAGTAGCTTTACATCATAGAGGCGTGGATTTTAACGAACAGCTGAGGCAGCAATAATAGATATATCTTAATAGACAGACAGGTTTTTGTGAGACCACAGATTGTGTAATATACACGTGCCAAAGAGCAATAAACTGTATAGTTAATCGCACATCATATATCATTTCCGAACCGATTCACATATAATTAAAATATTTAATGTGCGCTAAGCCTAAGAATTGGAAGTTCTTAATCCGAAAATTAGTATATGTTAAACTCATACCACGGAAAATAAATGTGTATTTTATTAATTAATAGTACTGACACATAATTTTATAAATACTGTAATACTCTTCATATAATTTGAACAAATACCTGCTTTTACATATTAGAATTTGTTTGTATGTTTGGTTGCGCAACTTAGAAAAAAAATTATTATCTTTTTTTAATTATGTAAAATGCATGCAATGTTAAATTCCTAATTTATACCATATTTAGTTATTCCTTTAAAATGCGTTATAAAAAAAAATATTTCAATAATCGTTAAATTAGTTATTTCTGTTTTTGTATATAAAAACCGAGCGTAAAATGATAAACAGTTAAAATAGAATTAGTTTATAATTACGTTTTCGCGTAAAGACAAAGTTAATAATAGTTACAAAAAACAATGTTTTTTCTGTTGGTAAGATAGAGCCCTATTGGTTCGTCTGTACAGAACGAATTCAATATTACTTGAGGTAGTAATAACTATGGCAGTAGGCTTCTTTTTAATACCTACTACTCTATCAATTACGTGATATAAAAATAACAATGACCTATTTTGTTATAAATGCTACAAGACTGGGTCGTTAACGTAGGTTGCAGTGACCCTGCATTCAATTCTCGTGGTGTTTTCGTTTCCTGACAGGGGCAACATCTTTCTTAAAACAATTTGTTGGTTCTTCGAGTCTAGGTCTTCATTTAAATATTTGTCTCAACAAATAATATTAAATGTATAACCAGTTATATTTCACTTACAAAATAAATATTAAATTACATACTTAGCGTACGGGCGAGCGTCCGTGTATATGTTTCGCATATAATGTTTTTATATTAGCTGCTCTTTACCATGCCATTCCATGGCATATTTATAAGGTCTGGAGCTTTCCGTAGCTTTTGCAGGTGTATGTTTCCTCTTCTCCTTAGCCTATAATAAATTGTTAATAGTGTTTAAAAACAAAGGTTTCTTTTCAATTATAGATGACTGCCCGGGTAACTGTCACGCTTTCATTCTTTCGTAACAGCTGTTATTATTTTACTATAATCCCTTATAATCATAGGTTCAGCTTCAGTACTCTCGTCTATTTCCGACTTTGCGAATTCTAGCTTTGCATTACGGACATATAGTCTCGAGAGGAGATCTAAGCATTTCACGTTGGGGTGCGACGCGACGCGCTGTTTATTATGATGCTGATCAGTTTATTTACTTTATTATTTATATATATTTAGTATGCTTATGTATTTATACTATCGTGAGTAGTATTCGTAGTTAATATGTATGTTTATTTTCATATATATGTATACTATTTTATTTATATATATGTATTGAATTTAGTATAGTATATAACTATTTGTGTATTTTAATTAAATATTAGTATGTAAGTTTATGCACCTCCTACCCCACTTTATATTCAATTTCTTTCACCGAGGTTTTCTGGTAGAAATCGTTGTTAAGCGATAAGACCGCCTCTTTTTACACAAGTCTTCTAGTGATAAGTTTACTTTGTTGATTCTGTATGTTTTTGTTGTGCAATAGAGTATATTAAATGGATTAAGGATATTAAGGATGCTGGATTCATTTTTAGGTTGGCATTACTTACAACTTGCTTTGTAACCTACAAATGATATTAAGTCATCTTTAAGGAACCTAGAACCATTACATAAAAATGATAATTAAGTGTTAAGAAAATGTACATTTTAATCAAAGTGAAATTGAAAAACTCGGATTATTTAAAAGAACAGCTTCTTTACAATTTATGTCCCGCTCTCAATCTCGCTTTGTTTTAACTCAGCGACGCGAGAGTGAGCAGACGTTTGACAGCCGAGCAAACGGCCATAGACACGTAGATATGCAGACGGTTAATATTTTTTTATTTCAATTTTTATGATTGAACAAAGATGATATTATATGAACACAAATTGTTTACCCAACAAAAAAATTATTTATTTGCCTTAATTTTACTTTTCGTTATACTTTTGTCAGTAAACAGCCTATGTAGCTAAATTATTATTTAAATTGACTGACTGTTCGCGTTTACTTGATAGATGTGAATCATGCTTAACGTCAGAGCAATAAAATAAGCGTGTCCTTCCGTAAGCCATACTTACAACCATTAAAATCAAGGTATTAATTTTTTTCAAATGATACAAAAACAAAGTATAAGGATTACCAAGACATGATATCTGTGTGTTTGGGTTTTTAAAGTAAAATGGCGTAAATATAGTCAATAATTTTAAACACGTTGAAAAATATAAATAGTAATAATATTTACCGCAATGTAATATGGTTACTCGAGTCTATATTAAGTGTAGACATGTGTCAAGTCTGTCTTAAGATTTTGGTTCGTTAGTGTATGGTGGGGTACATACATATATATATACCATCTTTTTCATAAGAGTCAGTCGCCCGACGATGCTTGTGTGCTCTCCCGTCTTCTCGGTGACACTGTAAAAGTCTTCAAGGCTAATAATCAGCATTAGCTAGTTAGTGTCCGAAAAAAAGAGTTAGTCTGTTGATTGTCGTCGCTGAGATAATTTTAAATGAAAGCAATTTTGGGCTCAATGAAATCAATAGTGATTATCAAAGAATTTTCCTCCCAAATCTCATAGGTTCGTTTTACAGAAACAGATATTATATATGTTCTCTAGTTGGACTTAATGTTACCTTTATGTATAGTACCCGGCATTAAATAATGCACATCGATGTTTAGAACGAAACAGCTGGCCAGTTCGGTTTCGTAGAGCGCTGTCACTCAGTATGTGACCTTTCACACGGGTTCGTCAGTCTGTGCGACAGAGAAAATGCTCTATGAAACAGAATCTAGCCAATTTTCCCTCTCTAAGCCTCGATGTGCATTATTGCCGCGTACTATACCTGTTTCGAACCTGGAATCTTCAGCAATAAGACTCTATACAGTGCACCACAGAGCTCATCAGATCTATAAAGTAAAGTTAAGTAACTGTCTGTTACATTCCCACTGCTGGGAATAGGCCTCCTCTCTCCGTTTTTGTGTAGAGAAGTGTTGGTGCCAAGTCCTACCACGCTGCTCCAATGCGGATTGATTGGTAGGTTACACATATCTCCAGAATTCTCTAAAGATATGCAGGTTTCCCCACGATGTTTTCCTTCACCGAAAAGCGTGTGATAAATTGCAATTATCAATCAGACACATGAGTTTTAATAGAAAAACTCATTGGTGCCTACCCGGGTTTGAACTCGTGTTCCCCTCGAAAGAGTCGCATGGTCTCACCACTGGGCTATGACAGCTCTATATTAAGTTTTTCAATTTAATACAGTGATTTCCACGCGGGCGAAACTGCAGGGACATCTAGTGTATCATCAGAGTAATAGATAAGTTATTGAGCCAAAAACCATATTCTAGATAAAAGCAAATAAACCCCTCTACAATAGTTTATTAATCTATGACAAAAGTCGCCGGGTTGAGACCTTTTTGACCGCTCCGCTCACATGTGCATTGTTCACGTACAACGCAATATGGATATACCTCATTATTAAATTTATGGCGAAACAAACATGTACTATATACTGTATTGAGGGCAAAATATACATAATGGGAAAACGATGACGAAACATACAAATCAATGATTAGTCAATACTAGTTATGCTTGCGGCTTCGCCCTCGTTGAAATCAGTGTATTAAATTAAAATATTTAACATAAATGTTGTGAACAATTGTGAGTTAATAATAAGAGATAGAGACATTGGCCGTGTGGTATCCGGCAGAATAGAATAGACCAACCTCCTTTATTACCGAGGTGTCGTAAGAGGCGACTAAGGTATGTGCCGTGTGGTATCCGGCTGCATAGAATAGACCACCCTCATTTCTTACCGAGGTGTGGTAAAAGGCGACTAAGGTAAGTTGACATCAGGCAGGCAGCCGGTCGTAAAATACGTAGCCAAATCATATGACAACATGTTTGTAACATGTTGTGGCAACCCCACTTAGAGTGGGATTAGGGCAGGAGAATGATGAATAAGAGATAGAGACATGCTGTTCCAGACTTTTTTGTAGATCGACAATCCTCTAATATGAAATCATGCTACAACCGGAATGATAGCAGAAGCTGTTGGACCAGAACGCTCAATATAATTTAATAAAGTGATTATTCAGTATACGAAAATTGCCTTTCATTTTCACACAAAAAAACGAAATGACTTTCCGGACAACCCAACATTTTGAATTTACAAATAATCGCGAAGTATAGAAAAAAATTTACTGTTATTTTGTATTATGAATCTCTGCAAAGTAACGGCTAATTCTTAAACTTAATTTAGGTACTTATTAATTACTAATTTACTTGAATGAATGAATGAATGAATAAATCTTTATTCTTCAACACACCTCAGTACAACAACAGTATAAATAAAAAAAAATAAAAATAGAAAATAAAATAAAATAACGTCTTATACGACTATAGTAAATAAAAAATGTGTAGCGGTGTGACGAAGAAAGGGATAGCCACTCAGACTAACAGGGTTGGCAAGCAATATAACAGAACTAACTACTTTGCTATAATCCGCAAGGGTTAAGTGAATGCATGCAAAGCCAATGTGTACGAAGCAGGCAAAATCTATCGTACTGCAGTACGATTTTTGTCGTGAAGCCTATCCTCCTGATGATGCTTCGGTTTCGGGGCGAAACGATCGTCGAGATTGTGGTGGTGGGTGTGTGTGCTGCTTTTGTGTTCGTTGTTGCTGGTGAATTGCGCCTTGGGGTGCATGTGGTGGCTGGTCCTGCATGTATAAGGTGCGTAGATTTTGCCTGCTTCGTACACATTGGCTTTGCATGCATTCACTTAGCCCGTGCGGATTATAGCAAAGTAGTTAGTTCTGTTATATTGCTTGTAATATGGAAATCCGCAAAGTAACGCCTGCTTCTATAAAGGGTTGGCAACGCAAACCCATTGCTGGTTTTCAGTGGCCTCCGTTCGCTAAATGACGGCATAGACGGCACTGTTCAATAACGCAAATTAAAACTTATAAACTATAAGGTTATAGTGGTATTTAAAACATATAACATAATAATAACTAAAACAAATATTTTATCTCCAATCCAATCCAATCCAATGAATAAATATTGTTATAACGATTTACGGGTAAAATTCACTAGGTTAATATTGAAGAAATTTTGAAAGAAAGCTTGAAAAAGAGCAAAATGCTGTTATAATTAGTATATAAAAATTTTTTTTTGCAAAAGCTAAGATTTTTTTACTGAACTATTTTTATTAAAGTGTAATTAAATAAATTCCAAATTTTCAATATTTAACATGGCTTACTTAATATATCTTCATTTTCAATGTAATATAAAAACATATCCATACAAATCTAGCTGCATAAAATCTGTAGCTTAACTAAATGCGAGCTATTAAGCTAAGCTGCACTTCCCGTATGACACCCTTTGGATTTTCACTTTCAGTACAACGGGGTGAAGAGAATCTGTTCACGGTAGTGTAGAGGCCACGTCTTATAGGGGTTTCACGTATAAATCCGAAGTTCTGATGCATAAACTAGCTTTTTTTTATCTCTAGGTGAAAGTTATTCGGACTAACAGCACCATCATCATTCTCCTGCCCTTATCCCACTTTAAGTGGAGTCGGCACAACATGTTATAAACATGTTATCACATGATTCGGCTACGTATTTTACGACCGGCGTATTTAACTGACGTCAACTTACCCTAGTCGTATTTTACGACCCCTCTGTAAGAAAGAGTGTGCTCGGTGGTGCTACGCTACGCTTTATTGCAATTCGCCACAAAACAACATTTTTGAATTAGGTCATTTTAATACATAGTTAGTGCATGAGTTCTTGCGAATTTTACACGTAGCAGGTAGGAGAACGGGCAGTACATTTACATTTAGCATTACATAATCTATACTTATTATAAAACAAAGTCCCAAAAAGCTGTCCGTCTGTATGTAATATATTTTCTCTAAATCTACTTAACGGATTTTTTTACGGTTTTCACCAAAAGATGGTGAAATACTTCCGGATGGTTTACGTAAATAGTACATATCGGTATTATGTAAATTGTGTTGAAGAGATCGAGCTGTTAAAAAACTTGCTTGCTGGGAGCTTTACTCGTGTGCGCCGCGTAAACCAGCAGACATACACTAAAGTAATGTAGTAGAGAATTGAAAACATACAAAAATTCTACAAAAATGTCCGCGATAGCATGTCTCTATCTCTCACGATTAACTCACAATAACTACTTTTATGTTCAAAATTTCAAAAATTCGGAAATATTTCGTAAATCAGAGAATTCCACGCGGGCGAAGGCGTTGTGGGCACGTATATGTTATGTTAGGCTAGTATATGTTTACGTAGATTATGCCAAAAGACTAATAAAGTTACAATGAGCTTGTCGCATAATATACATCATGAGTTAATAAATTTAATAAACTACTTTTAAAATAAAATTTGAAATGAGGTCGCGCAAATTCGAATCAAGTTCAGACTAAAAACTTTTTGTTTGAGCAACTTTTTGCTGAACATTAAAAAAAAAACTTTCAAACTATCACTGAACTCTTGCTCCATGTGAACGGAAACGACGCCAACTGGTCTGGAGTTTTTATTCGCGACAAAATATAAATAAACACAGGCCTTAATAACTTATCGCGAACGCTGTAGCCGCGGCAAAGCATAAAACTCATAATTCTGTAGTTTTTTTTATAATTTTAATCAAAATAATAATAAAAAAGTATATAATAACAAAAAACTATAGTAAGTAAAAAAAAGTAGCGGCCTGTTACAATCCCACTGCTGGGAATAGGCCTCCTCTCTCCGTTTCTGGAGAGAAGGGTTGGAGCTAAGACCTACCACGCTGCTCCAATGCGGATTGGTAGGTTACACATATCTCCAGAATTCTCTAGAGATATGCAGGTTTCCTCACGATGTTTTCCTTCACCGAAAAGCGTGTGATTAATTGCAATCATCAATTAGCCATATGAGTTTTTAATAGAAAAACTCATTGGTGCCTGCCCAGGTTTGAACTTGTGTTCCTCTCGAAAGAGTCGCACTGTCTCACCGCTGGGCTATCACAGCACAAAAAACTATACTCCGTGATAAATCTCCGCAAAGTCATGACTAATTCTATAAGTTATTTAATCTTTATAGATTATATCGCTCCGTAAGACGACTACTTAATAATTACTTACTTATAAATATTTACTTAAGGAGTTTACTTAATAATTATGTTGGCTAACTGTAACAAAGCCTTGGTCTCGTCCGACAAAGGCCAATACAATTTTTAATTTAAAAATATTTAAAAGCAATACATGCACATTAATAACGGTAAGTTTCTGCATAAAGAAAGCGTCTTTCGTTTTAAACTGGTATAATTTAAATTTAATTACAAATATCCGCGTAAGATTAAATTTAGATCAAAGCCTTAACTAGCGTGCCGTAATAAAAAAACTTTTACGCCCCATGATTAAAATTTAAATTTGGAACGTTAGTGCAGTTCAAATTGATATCACGTAATTATACGCCACAGATTAAATAGTGATTCGTAACAAACTTCCGATGAAGGCTTTTTATATCATACGACGTAATATTTTTGTTTATCATCATTATATGAAACTTATTTTTAACTTACACAGTTACGGTTAAAATATATTCTGCTAAAAAAATATATATGTAATTGCATGCAATTAACACTGATAAACATTAAAAATATTTCATAAATATCTAGGTTAGTAAGAAATCTTAGCTCATTTCAGTACATAGTAATTAAATTCTCTATTATATTCAAAAAATTATAAATTTATATTTATTTTGTAGACAGAAATTCTCTATTTCTCTTATATTTTATACTATATACCTAAGTAGAAATACATGGAAGTTTTGTGCATTTAATGTCGCATCGTATTCGTCAGATGTAAACACACTGTCCTCTTTTAACTTTCGCTGACTTCCCTAGTCAACAACAAGCATCTTATAAACAAAGTATTACATGCATCTATAAAACACTTATTTCAATAACATAAGAATTATATTTCCTTGCACATTAATTAAATTAAATAGAAATGAAAATCCGATATACCAAATTAACGATGCAGCTTATGTCACCTTTATTGTGATGTAATAAAGTTGATTTTACAATAACAATTATATAATTAAAATTGTATTTGTTTAAAAATAATATATTGCGCTTGCCAACGAGACGCGGTGGCGTGATGTGTGAATACATTTCATACGAAAATGTCGGTCATGTACTGACGTCTATTTTTATTATCATAAGATTTATATTTGAATGAGATTATTTTAAAATTTTAACGGTGAAAAAGTCCTTCACATTGCATAATCATGTAATTTTTTTGGGCTTTTAATTTGCATTACCAACGTTTTAAAATAGAATGTTTTTTTTTCAGTTTAGCATTATCATTGGGTAAAGTTTTATTTACGTGCTAGCATTTATAAAATGATTTAAATAGGATTTTTATGTAAATGGCTTCGCTTTACTGACATTAACTTTATTAACAGCCTCTAGAATCTCTAGTAATATAAGTCTCTCTGACTGGAAACGTCTGGAATTTTAAATACTGAGGCCTTATTGATGAACGGTGACGCCCAAAGCGGTTCATGATATTTGTCTTGTATTTTTATAATATTCATTTTAAGGTATAAATGTTTAGAAATTTACAAACAATTATTAGGTTTATAGTAAACACCAGTAATACTTTTTCTTTTAATACCGATATGCCTTATTGTCTTACCACAATTTATCACACGCTGAAAGACAAATATCGGGAACCTGCATATCTCTGGAGTAATCTTGGGATGTGTATAACCTATCAATCCACATTGAAGCAGCGTGGTGGATTTGACCTCAACCTTGGTCTCCAAAAGAGAGGTGAGGTCTATAAAGCCAGGCAAAAGACAAACAGAAACGCGTAGAATATCAGTTAAGATTATTGTAACCGGCTAGTTATTGGCGCATGACTATTTTCATCTGCATGCATGAATAATAACAATGTCCGCATGCTTTGCCAACCTTAGAAGGTAACAAGAAGAAGTCTTATTTTATTTACCTTTCCATGAAATTACTAATTAATATGTACTACAAATAATTGCGCCTGGAAATCAACTCATCATCAAGTGTTTCCCGCATCCCAATCGCGCGAGAATTTTAGAATAAGTGGCCTACATGTTGCTCCACAATGTTCTCTATCTTTCAATAAAAGCCCCATCAAAATCGGTCAAATTCCGAAGAATGTACTATTAAACTAAACAGAAATCCGTTCAGTACATTTTAAGTAAATTTATCATTTACATATATATATATATAATTACATTTATGTATAATATTAGGTCCTTACATATGAAATTGGCGTTTTGTCGTACTGGCCACTTTGATCTCAAATATTACCTTTATGGTTAGGAATTCAAAATTCAAATTCATACAGCTATTTACTCATGCATTTGTGTTTCAAACCCCCTAATTCATTTGTTTTTTCTTCTTTTGTTTTTTTCTTTGTGTCACTCTGTTTACAAAATGGAAAACATGAAATATCGCGTTATTTACGAGTATGAGTTCCACCGTGGCACCAGTGCTGCAGAAACGGCTCGAAGGATTAATGATGTGTATGGTGACGGTGTCGCAAAAGAAAACACAGTGCGTTTTTGGTTCCAACGTTTTCGTTCTGGAAATTTCGACCTGCAGAACAAGCCTCGTGGACGGCCGGAGACCAAAGTTGATAATGAAGAATTGAAGGCTATTGTGGAAGCGGATCCATCGCAAACCACGTCCGAGTTAGCTGCAGGCTCCGGTGTTAGTGATAAAACTATTCTAATCCACTTGAAGCAAATTGGGAAGGTGAAAAAGCTTGAAAGGTGGGTACCTCATGAATTGAGTGAAGCAAACCGACAAACGCGCGTCGACTGCTGCGTTACGTTACTCAACCGGCACAATAATGAAGGAATTTTAAATCGAATCATTACCTGTGATGAAAAGTGGATCTCTACGATAATCGGAAGCGCTCATCGCAATGGCTGAACCCTGGCGAACCAGCCAAATCCTGCCCTAAGCGAAAATTGACTAAAAAAAGTTGCTTGTAAGTGTTTGGTGGACTAGTGCCGGTGTCGTTCACTACAGCTTTCTTAAATCTGGCCAGACGATTACGGCAGATATTTATTGTCAGCATCTGCAAACCATGATGGAAAAGCTAGCTGCTAAACAACCGAGGCTGGTCAATCGCTCTAGGCCACTGCTGCTTCAGGACAACGCTAGACCACACACTACACAACAGACGGTTACCAAATCAAAGGAGCTTCAAATAGAATGTCTTAGACATCCACCGTACTCTCCGGACCTTGCTCCAACAGATTACCATTTTTTTCGCAATTTGGATAACTACTTGCAAGGAAAAAAATTAAACTCCGATGTGGCAGTCCAAACCGCCTTCAAAGATTTTATTGATTCCCGCCCGAATGGTTTTTTTAGTAAGGGGATCAATGAACTACCTATGAGATGGCAAAAGTGCATACATAGCAATGGTACATACTTTGATTAATTAAATATATTTCATTAAAAAAAAACGACTTTATGTTCCTCCCATAGAAAACGCCAATTTCATATGTAAGGACCTAATATATAATTTATCATATACAGACAGCTTTTTTACTTTATTTTAATCTAAATTATTTAATATTCATAGATAATGCGACCAAATATGTATATCAAGGGTATAAATATTTAATTTACAAAAAAATACGCAGTATACTAGAGAATTAAAAATCTTATGTCGGAAGATATAAATCGATCAATAATCCGGAATCGGAAGATACAAATCTGTGAATAATTGTTTAATTAATACGCCTCTGCCTTGTATGTTTGAAGTTCATAATATACTTTTTAAATAGCTTTTACAATTCTACGCAACGTACGTCATAGACGCTTATTTGAAACGAGCCAATGATCAACCAATAATACGAGTAACAACTATACTGTTCGGATTTGATTTAAAAAAGGGTTGTAGTGGTAAAAATCAAAAACATTGATTCTCTAAATCAAAAACAAGTAATATCTAAAATATAACGTAACGCTCATCCAAGGTTGTGTTTTTAAATTCCTTCCTTGTTAGATAGGCAAAGGTTGAAGACTATAAAGACAATAGTATAATTTTGTAAACTCTTCCTTATAAAGCCTATAGTGATAAAATTTACGTTAAATCACCATTAAGTGTGATATGTCACACTTATCTTAGCTAGCTTAGCCACTAAATATATATATATATATATATATATATATATATATATATATATATCGATATATTAGGAGTAATTTAACATAAAAAAGTACTGTAAGTGGCAAAGGTCGAATTTCATGCAGCTTACGAGTTGATGGAAATAAAAGTCCTAAATTTGGTTTTCCAGCAACGTACACACTACATTTTTACAGGAAACATTGTAAAAGTAAAAAAAACGGCCATATTACTCATTAACTTTTTATAGACTCGTTAATAATTTTAAGGTGAAGTAATTGACTCGCGCACTGTTTGACATCTTTATATAGAAAAATCCCATGTCACGATGTGAGTTTACGCTAATCTTCAAAATTACTGCACCGATTTAAATGAAGTTATCTAGGTAGTTAGATTTTTGTCCAGCTAAAAGGATAAAATCGATATATAGAGATGGATAGAGATATATTTTTAGCTCGATTAATTGTCTTACTCTTCCGAATTCAAAGCTTATGCTGAAAGGCTCTAAGTTTTATAGGTTGTCGATAGATGTCAGTATAAAGTATAAGGTCAAAGTCAAGTCAAGTCTGTAAATTAAAGAAGTAGGTTCTATGTCACGATACGCGATATATATAGAAGGTTGAAAGAAAAACGAAACCTTTTAAGTTTAGCGGAAATAAGAATATTCTTTGATTTAAATAGTTAAGATAACAAGTAAACTATAAATTATGAATTGAAAAAGTAAAGTACCTTACTGCTGGACTATTCTGCCATTTTCTCCTTGGGCTCACAGATTGTAGCATAGATCCATAACGCTCTCCAAATTCGGATTGACAGATTACATGAATGTAATAATTTTTTTGGGCATTTACAGATTTCATTATAGTGAATTGTAAATATCAATTAAGAACATAACAATTTACACCGGAAACTCTAGAACAGAACTCCATAAAAGGAAAATCGAATGATTTTCCTTTTATGGACGAATATGAACTATTGATAAGCGATTATTTAAACTTTGCCTTGCGTTGACTAATTGTAAGATTTTTTTAAATATAATACTTTGACGCATTGACTAGCAAGCACTAAGTGCTTTGAAAACGTATCTGCGTAGGTGATTATGTAAGAGTTATATCAGTATTGATGCAGCCAATGGATTGCCTTGGCTTTGGCCAAGGTAGCTGCCAAGTATTTTATTTACATACCCTACATCTGCCGCGTATATATCAGCATTAATAATGCTTGGCATGATAGTAAGATTTTAGTATATATTGTTCTATTTGGTTTCGGGACGTCTGTCGGTACAGGATAAGTGGTCACCTCCTGTTACGGTCTATTCCACCCATTTCTCCATGTTGAGACATGGGTTTCACTGTTGTCCCAACAGTGTCACCCTTGGGACATGTGGGACAGCATTACCGTGGCGACCATGAACGGTAGGTCTATAATCATGTGTTTGCTGGCGAAAATTATGTGTATAGATTACTAGCGCTTTGGCCACGCATTGCTGTGTCACAATCCAGTTTCGAGTTCCCTTCAAAACAAATTTTTTCATTGTTAAAAAAACAATCAGTTCGCAACCAAACTTTGCAGGATTATCCGCTGGGTCAATCTAAAGATTGTCTGAAAATTTCATTAAAATCAAACAAGCTGTTTCAGAGTCCATAGAACATATACGTAAGTATTTCAATAGATTTTGTATTAGTGTGCGTTGTGCTACTTTGGTGGTTGGTAGTTTATAGTAGTTAAAACAGGTCAACAGACCGGGACTAGCTTCCTCCTCACACCCTATACCTAAACTGATGTTTATCTCGTAACTATTTAAAATTCTGCTCATTCAACGCGCGGTATCTATCCGTCATCGCTTTCCGATCTATCTGATAAACACCGGTCACCGTTGCACCACAAACGCAATCGGAATCTATAAATGATTTCCGTCAGTCTGATTTATATGATTTTTAACTAAAATGATAGTCACTAAAATGATTGACAATATCTTTAGAGGTAACACGGCCTTCATTAAAAATTCTAAAGCTATGGAGCGAAGCATGCTAAGAGTATCTCTATGTATCTCCTCATTTCTAATACCATCCATTAAATAGCAGAACATCGCCCGAACATTCTAGGCTCACCGAGAACGTTACAGAAAGCCTTAAGAATTCTGTAAGGAGCTAAGCTGGATGGAAGAACCAGCCTCTTTCAACCTAACGCAATGATCGCCAGAATGAAATTAAGTGCGGGAAACACCCTGCCGAAAGAACAATAAAAGAGTACCATTTATAGGAGAGCAAAAATCACCAATATGGAGTCCCGAAACTGAAGTGGCAGCCCAGTTGCTTTGTTAAAAGAACTTATGGGGATGGAATTCCTAAATATTGCAAATGAATATTATGCACTTTTCCAGGTTGACACAAGACTTCAAAAAGGTAGCATAGAAATGCTGGTTCCAAACGGCAACATATCTTTATCAACAGATAATCTCTAACAAGAGATTTCCGCATAACAGTGTGACGCGACATCTTTTAAATGCCACACGTCTACAGAAGGTGTCTCTAAATTGCCAAATATAAGAAGATGAATCACAATGAGACGTCACAACAAGGAAGATGACTATTGTGTAGCGACTCGGCAGAGTTAGCAAATCATTCGTTGGCCTAGGTATTTGCTTCTACAGGCTAAATACGGCAATCCATATAAGTCTACAGTTGTCAACTTGTCTACAGCAAGGCTAAGATTTGAAAATTCTTTCATCTTCAAACAAGACTGCGGTTTAATAATATAAATTGAAAATGTTGAACAAGATTGACCGCCGAGTGTCTTGCTAGTTCTTCTCGGTTAGTGCAACATTCCTTATTTATGCGGACAGCCACTGGTTGTCCGTGGTTCATGCGACACGTTGACCTCCATAGAGACCTCGATCTCCCTACCATTACTCACATCTTTAAACGTTTTTTGAAATCTTACTTCGAGAAATCTGAGGTACACCCGAACCCCCTTATTTCAGTTTCTTCTACCTACATCCCAGTAAGGTCCGACCATTGAAATTATAGGAGTCCAAAAAGTGTCCTGTATGACCCCGACGATCAAATAACGATCGCCAACTCAGAAACACGTAATACACACACACAGCGTTTTTGCCGGCGAAGACGAGGTCCCAGTTTTCTGACGTCGGTCGGTCGTGGCTTCTCGCCACACTTCCGACGCCGCAAGACTAATCTAAGTCATACCATGAACCCGCCTTATTTGAATAAAGATTATTTCGATTTGATTTGATTTGACTAACACTTTACCTCATAAGCCTATGAGAAATTGTGTAGATCGCACAGTTTTGATCCAAGGACGTATGATACAATCGAATTAGTTCATACATTGCACCACAATTATATGCGGGGGGGCGGGTATGAATAAATTCGCTACCGCATTTCGTTTTCTGAAATGATAAAACACTGGTATCTATGCAGTTCACCGTGTCAGTAGGACCAATGTTATTAGATTCGGGACACAATAACATTGCACAAGTCTCAAAATAGGTCGGCCGAACTGTGGCGACAATTATTGTAAAATACACGAGTGTTTCACGATTTATTTTTATGAAAATGACGCTGGTTTCGTAAGCGCGTAATGGAGTATTTCGACCTCCTCTTACGCATTTTAAATTTGTCTTATTCTGGTTTACATTATTTAATACTTTTACTCTTTTGTTTAATTGTTTTTAAACCAGTAATTTTAGCATATTCATATATTAAGCCGTGATTGATTGCAGATCAATGCGACTTATTTATTTATTACCCTGATTAGGTGGTTAGGTTTTCAAACAACAAGCATATACCGATAAGCTGCTCTATTAAATATACTGTACCTAAATGATATTTACAATTAATCACGTGCTTTTTGGTGAAGAAAAACATTGTGAGGGTATCTATACATGTTAGAAGATTTCTTGGAATATGTACAACTAACCAATTAGCATTTGAGCAGTGTGGTATGTCAAAGCTCCAACCTTTGGCTCCTAAAAGTAGAAATTCAATATTTTCTATTGAGGATAATTTATTACATGTTAGCGGAACCAATTTGTTCTACAACACCGTATGAAAAGCAAAGATTAATTGAGTTAACTAATTGTAGCTATAACAGACTATCGGTGCGAGCGAGTGAATCTTGCCAAGGATTTGCGTGTTCAAAACTCGCTACTTGGTACTGTTTAGCATAACTTCATTTGAATCATCAAAAATAATCTTTCATTTTCACCCCTTAAGCCGTGTGGTATCCGGCAGAATAGAATAGACCATCCTCCTTTCTTACTGAGGTGTCGTAAGAGGCGACTAAGGTAAATGCCGTGTGGTATCCGGCTGCATAGAATAGATCACCCTCATTTCTTACCGAGGTGTCGTAAAAGGCGACTAAGGTAAGTTGACGTCAGGCAGGCGGCCGGTCGTAAAATACGTAGCCAAATCATATGACAACATGTTTATTACATGTTGTACCTTATCACTTACATCCATTATATATATAATACTTACCCATCAATATTGACAGAAGTTTCCTTCGCAGCAACGCCGTTGTAATGTATCCGATTCTCGATCTCACCGTCCACCAACACGTCAGTCATCACAAAATTCACCATTTCCTTATTTAAATGCCGCCTTAAATGTCTTATGTCACTCAATAACTGTTTATTTTCCGCTTTCACAACTGATTCATTGGGATGAACAAGTTCATGCTTGTGCCTCAATTTTATATTGTCTAATCTGTGGGAGGAGTTCGAATTCGACATTTCGATGTCACTGTCACTGTCATTATCACAGTTTATAGAGCCAAGGAGCAATAACAGTAGCACAGGGGTGCGCAACATTCTCTTCGAAAACAGTAGCGTTGCAATATTCGACTTTTTCTTTGCTTTTGGTGGCTTCAGCTCCATGCTGATCTGAAAAAAAGAATATATATGAGTTAGTTTCGACATATCAATGCCGGAGGATAATACTGGAGCAGATAAACTGATGATGTACATCATTAAAGTCTAAGACACGTTTAAATATAAATCAATTATCTTTTTTCAGTGTACATATTATTAATATTGTGTTATCGCTATTACTATATTTTTCTTACGCGTGAGTAGAATCGCTAAAGCGCTGTGATAGTCTCACTCTTTTTTTTATTTTTTTACCCGGAAAATAAGCTCCAGACAACTCCCAAAATAAATAAATATGGGACTATAATACACACGGCTGTTCATCCCCAAGTAACTTAATACTTGTGTTATGGGTGACAGGCAACTGGTCTTCTTCTTCTCAACCTATAGATGTCCACTGGTGACCATAGATCTCTTTCCATGATCTTCATAAAACACGATCATGTGCCACTTGTATCCAGCGGTTCCCCGCGACACTTTTTAGGTCACAAAAAGCTTGTGATAGCAGTGTTGCGACTCAGCAGAGCAACTCATTCGTTGGTCACGGTCCTCACTTCTACAATAAAATTCCGCAATCCATATTAGACTTATCTACAAAAAAGTTTAAATCAAGTGTACGAACTATGCTTATATGTAAGGCATATTACATATCATCATTCTCCTGCCCTTATCCCACTCTAAGTGGGGTCGGCACAACATGTTACAAGCATGCTGTCACATGATTTGGCTACGTATTTTTCGACCGGCCGCCTGCCTGACGTCAACTTACCTTAGTCGCCTTTTACGACACCTCGGTAAGAAATGAGGGTGGTCTATTCTATGCAGCCGGATACCACACGGCGCATACCTTAGTCGCCTTTTACGACACCTCGGTAAGAAATGAGGGTGGTCTTATTCTATGCAGCCGGATACAACACGGCGTATGTAAGGCATATTACACAATTGAAGATTATTAGAATGACAAAAATGCTTTGATTTGGAAATCATTTCACCTTCACATATGACTAAAGTTAAATAATGTAAATTTAAATGTTTAAAAGATAGACCGAGTTTCTAGGTGGTTCTTCTCGGTAAGAGCATCATTCCGAACCAGTTGTAGCTTCATTAATCATATTGATTCTTGACGATTCAAAAGTGCTCGAAAGAGTTTACTTGAATAAAAAATATTTTGATTCGATTTGATTTGTTTGCCTATTCTAGTATAACAACTCTATATTTCTCTGAGGCGCTAAACTATTATGACGCTTATTTGACATTTCACAACCACCACAGATAACACAGATTGCTGATAAACTTTGATTTATTATTCTGTGTAATTTTATCTCTCGTTTGATTGATTTATAATAAACATCACTGATTTACTAAAAGACCTTCGATAGCCATTGCCATAATATTTATGTTTAGTTATACATATTGTATGTTTCGAGTATTATTATCGCACTCTTGGTATTAAACAGACCTAATTCAAAAATAGGCTTAAATGAGTTAGATATATTGCGATCCTTATATCAGTTCCATCTGTGACATCGCTCTACGAACTATAAAAAAACGAATGTTTTCTTGCTCCTTGTTGTTGATCTCTCTATAACACTCACAAGTTTTGTAGGCCTCGCGCTACGGCATTATTGCACTGTGCCGCATTACAAATTTTTGAATTCGGTCACTTTAATACTAAACGTGCGAATTATAGCTAATTAACTATATTTAAAACTATATTAAATTTAAATATAATTAATTTAATGTACAAGATAAGAATTAAAATTTTAACTTTTAATCTATCCATGATATATAAAAAAATAATGATATGGGATAATTACACACAGGGTTATCCGTCCCCAAAGTAACTTAATACTCGTGTTATGGATGATAGACCGCGCATCATTCTCCTGCCCTTATCCCACTCTAAGTGGGGTTGGCACAACATGTACACTTACCTTAGTCGCCTCTTACGACACCTCGGTAAGAAATGAGGGTGGTCTATTCTACGCAGCCGGATACCAAACAGCACATGGATGATAGACCACTGGTAAATAGATATTTAAATATATAAATACTTAATAAATACTAACAAAATTGTTAAATACATTAATACACCTAGAATCGAAAATTAAACATATTGTATTTTAAAAAACGTTGGCACTCGGCGGGAATCAAACACGCGACCCGCGGAGCTGACGGCAGGGTCACCGCCAGCCGCGCCAACGACCCAGTCCATACTTTCTCTTATATATATATAATATATAATCTATTGCTATTAATATTATCTATATGACTAAGTATGTAAAAAAAATGGCGCCAACGTTCTTTCTCTGTCTCCAGGTTTCTTATTCCACAAGTATTTACCACACATGATATTATATCTAGTTTCGCTGACCGGGTGACATATTAGTCACCTATATTGTATTACAAGATGCATAAACTGTAAAAGCGCGTCTTATTCTGCGACAGAGCTGCGAAAGTTAAGATCACGAGATCCTCTTACAGATAATTAAGAGAACTGATGAATCGTAATATACCTTGTGTAAATGAAAACTACAAGAACAAAAAATAAATATATAAACATATGGTAGGTACTGTTTAAAATTCAAATATCAAAAATGCACATGTAAATTTAGTAATTTTTAACCCTAGTTTGAAACGAATAAAACATGATTAGAGATGTTTAAAATTCGAACATCAAAACTCCACATGCACTCCCGGTAAGAAGGACGGGATTGACCTTAGTTTTTAAACTGATAATTTGGTTAAAATATTTTTAAATCCTGGTACCCGTAACGTTAAGTTTTTAAGTAATCTCAATAATGTTATTTTACTGTTTCCGAAAAACGGTATTTTTAAATCCTAGCCCGGTGTAATAGCTTCAATTGTGATAAATTTAATCAATTTTGGTCCAGCGGATAAGGCGTGAAAGCGTAACAGATAGAAAAGCTTTCACATTTATAAATGTTCGTATGTATTCGAACATCAAAAATTCACATGAACACCGGTATTAACTTTACTTCAGATTGGTAAACAAATCACAAATTAATAGTATTTATTCGAAATTCAAAATCGAACATGCACGACCGGTATGAATACTAATAATTATTTCAAAAATACATGGTTAAAAATATATAATGTGATTTAGATGGTTAAATTAAACACAACTGAGTTTCTATAATAATACAGAAACGACATTTAATGATATTTATTGTCTAAATCACAAAACTATATTTTTTTAATATTTTACTGTTACACTTTAAAAATTGGATTATGTGAGAATGACGCGATACTTCTTCGTTTATGTTTCTTCTGTTCTATAGACCCGACTGCGGCTCTATGACATGAGTTGCGCGGGAAATTTAAATATGAAAGAAAATATTTTTCTTTATAAATATTTAAAATTCGAACATCAAAAATCACATGCACAACCGGTAAAAAAGGTTAAAACGACCTTGAATTTTAAAATGAATACATTGTTAAAAATATTTAAAATTCGAACATTAAAAATGGACATTCACACCCTATAAAAAGGGCGTGGATTGACCTTGGATCGAGAATGCGTTCACGTTTATCGGCCGCTGACGTGTCGCGGCGTTGGCCGCTACGTGGAGTGACGTATAATCGCGTGATGCGTACATTAAAAGTGTATATAGGATTTAAATTCGACGACATCACGATCACGACACGATTACGATATTGATTTATAGAAGCAGGCGTTACTTTGCGGAATTCCATATTACAAGCAATATAACCGAACTAACTACTTTGCTATAATCCGCACGGGTTATGTGAATGCATGCAAAGCCAATGTGTATGAAGCAGGCAAAATCTACGCACCTTATACATGCAGGACAAGCCACCACATGCACCCCAAGGCGCAATTCACCAGCAACAACGAACACAAACGTACGATTTTTGTCGTGAAGCCTATCCTCCTGATGATGCTTCGGTTTCGGGGCGAAACGATCGTCGAGATTGTGGTGGTGGGTGTGTGTGCTGCTTTTGTGTTCGTTGTTGCTGGTGAATTGCGCCTTGGGGTGCATGTGGTGGCTGGTCCTACATGTATAAGGTGCGTAGATTTTGCCTGCTTCATACACATTGGCTTTGCATGCATTCACTTAACCCGTGCGGATTATAGCAAAGTAGTTAGTTCTGTTATATTGCTTGATTACGATATTATCACTCGACTCTCTTCCTTTTGCTTTTACTACTTACATAAGATAAATTATTTTAAGTCATATACATTCAATTGTATCTTAAATGAAGAAAATGTTTGGATATTATTTACGTCCTATTTCATATAATTGTACGATAATTTGAACAAATACAACATGCTCTCCAGACATATGTAACACGTTAAGTATCAAAAAAAAACATTTCGCTGATATAGGATTTTAAAAATAAACTCAAAATAAAATGGGGTCTATTTTCACTGACGCTAAAATGTTTTAAAGTGAACCATCCATTTAAGAACCGAGAAAACTGATTTAACATTAACGTTGACGTTTAACTGCGAAGGTATTGGAAAAGCAGAGCAGCACTATTAAACTTAGCATTGATATATTTTCTGTTTAGGTGCACATATACTAAAAGAAGTCCCAAAATGTCGCAGCATTCAAGCGCCACAAGCGTCACCATCTGACATAGCAATATGTAAGAGCTATTCAATGATCCCTCTATTAAAAATAGGACCAAATTTGCGAGTGCTTATAAAAAAAGGATATTTTAGCTACGTATGTTATGACATAAAAGGCTGTTATCTTTCAGATTTGAGCTTCAATATTCAAATTTTGAATGTCCCTTAATTTGAAATTAGTAATACTGAATACGTACAAGCAATACGTCATCATCAATTTCCTGCCCTTATCCAACTCCAAAAAGGGTCGCACAACATGCTTTGGCTAGTTGTTTACGACCAACCGCCTACCTGCCGTAAACTTATTTTAGTCGCCTTTTACGACATCTCGGTAAGAAATGAGGGTGGTCTATTCTACTTAGCCGGATACCACACGACGGGTGCAAGCAATATATCGTAGAGCATAAATGTACTATGCAAGCGTTAATCAGATACCGTCGGATGGAACGATTTTCACATTTTCTGGTTTAACTAAGACATGTTTTAACAACGGACTGTAATTATAGAGCTATTTCAATAAAAGTACTTTTTACCGCATTTCTAACAACTCTCTTTTATCTGTTGGTTGATATTTTTATTTGTGTATGAATTTTACAATGCTGTTTTAATGTAATCTTACCTTTGATTAATGCTTAAGATTTATAAAAAGTTTCCTTTAGATTTAGACGTTACTTTGCGGAGATCCATAATACAAAAGTAATAATGAAAATTATTTTGCTATAATCCGCGATACAGTACAGAAAATATATATAGGGCTAAATGTATAGTGGACTATCCGTTTTTTCATACCCGATTCATGCAGGACTCGTGAAAACACATGCTCCTCCACCACTCCACCACTGCCACCACAATATACAAACTACACACGTTCAGTATCACAAACTCAACAATCGTTTCGCCCCGCGTTTTCTATAAACAATTTGTTGGTTCTTCGAGCCAATTTAAGTATGCATTTAAAATTATATATGTAGTATATTTACCAGTTGTCTATCACCCATAATACAAGTATTAAGTTACTTACTTTGGGGAGTGACGACCGTGTATGTAAATGTCCCATATATTTCTTTATTATTATTTATTATACTATAATAGGCAGACCTGTAACTGAGAGTGTCACAATAAAAAATTAAGGGGAAAATGAAACTCGTATACTCCATCCTTGTCTAATCACACATAATACGAGAGTATATATATACATAATAAGAGAGACAGTAAGATCACTCTCATTTGCTATTTCTTCATTGTAATATTATATGTCACATTTAGACCTATTTTACATATGTAAGGCTAGTATAGTTTACATATGTCAGGCTGGCTTCCCTACTTTAGGTATGATAGCTCCATGCTGGTATCACACGCAACAATTACGTCAGTATGATTCAGTATATTCCGTGAACTAACATATAATAGGAAAATATTATGCGTTTATTTACATTAAATTCAGTTTAAATTTGAGCTTAATTGTTTACAGATGTGGTAGTACTTTGCAGAATTGTATTAGAGTAGCTATGACGTGATGTAGCATTCATCTGAAAATTAAAACGGTCTGTGATCCACCACGCTCCAGTGCGAATCGGTACTTTAAACATATCCGCAGAATTCTCTAGAGATATGTAGGTTGACACGATGTTTTCCTTCACCAAAAAGCGTGTAAAAAAGTAAAGTAACGATCTGTTTCTATCTCAGGTTTTCACGATGTTTTCCTTCACCAAAAAGCGTGTAAAAAAGTAAAGTAATGGTCTGTTCCTCTCTCACAGCTGGTTGTAAGCCTTCTCTCTGTATTTTGGAGAGAAGTATTTGAGCTAGGATCCACCATGTTTCAAAACGGATCGGTTGTTTACACATATCCCCAAAACTCTTTAGAGATATGCAGGTTGTTACAATGTTTTCCTTCACTAAAAAGCGTGTAAAAAAAGTAAAGTAACGGTTTGTTACTATCTCACAGCTGGTTGTAAGTCTCATCTTCGTTTTTTTGGAGATAATTATTTGAGCTAAGATCCACCATGCTCCAATGTGAATCGGTAGTTTACACATATCCCCAGAATTCTCTAGAGATATGCAGGTTTTCACGATGTATTCCTTCACCAAAAAGCATGTAAAAAAAAGTATCAGCCTGTTACTACCTCACAGTTCGCCTCTTCGTTTTAAGAGAGAATTATTTGAGCTAAGATCCAACATGCATCGGTAGGTTACAGAATTCTCTAGCAATATGCAAGTTGTCAAGAATTTTTTTTCTTAAAAAAAAAAGTGTAATAAATTGCAAATAGACACATCAATTTTTACACCAAAACTCGTTAATAACTGCCAGGTTTCAACCCGTTCCCCTCTCTAAAGAGTAACCTATTTATCACAGCTGATCTATATAAAATGATCCATTATTGACTCTACCATATATTTTTTAAAGTAAAGCATGTAAGTATAAAATTCGTAGAGCAAATCGTTTTTATTCCTTTCCAGCCGTTTTGAAGGACATACAAAGAAAAAATCATTTTTATATATTAGAAGAAAACTCTTATTAAAAAGCTATTTTTTTATATAACTAAGGAACTGTGGAGTGCGTATCGACACGCACTTGGCCGCATATTTAACCAGTCGAATGCGGACAGCGTAATTAACGTAATTAGCAAATAATTTGATTAATTGGTGATACAGTTAAAAGTAGCTTTTCGAAAGTACTACGTTTGCTGGGTCAAAAAATTTGAACTTTGTTTTCTGGTTATAGCTGCCCTTAACACGTGCCTTGGCGATATTACTGACTCTATGTTACTTAAAACGATGCTAATGGATCAGTAGTGCCACTCCTGTTCAGATTTTAAATGTTCTCTATGTATTATATGAATAATTTACACAATTCCGCACTTTTACATGGGGATAGCAGCCGATAAGTTCTCTTCTTATTTTTGGTACGAAATATGTTCGTTACGAAAATGTAACGTCACTAATGTTAAGGTACATCATTAGTCGATAAGCTAAAGCACAAGCCTCTCGTATTTTAATAGTGTTAAAAGTCTAAATAAATACCTTGTACTAATCTGTCTATAATTAATTTATTATAACGATGCACTGAGCACAACAATATTTATCAGATTTTATTGTCTCCTAACTCGTTAGGAAAAAATTCTGGACGCCTAAATCTGTTGTAGATTTAGGCGTCCAGAATTTTTTTAATTGTAACACAGTTTTTTTCATAAGAACCTTTTAGCAGAGTTGATAAAGCTTTACTATATTTAAAAGCTTTTATTTAACTTGCCGTGTATGTATAGTACCCGGCATATGTGAAGGTGGAATCTTGCAAGTTAAATTTGACCCACTTTCCGGTGTCCGAATGAGATGAAATTTTACATACTAGTCCAGTTCCGATGACGATGCATGTTTATGATAAGAACGACCTGATGCTACTGCTAGGGTTGGCTCTATTCGAGTGAATTTCTCAAAGGTTAACAGTAGGGACTTGAAATTTTGTGAGAAGCTTTTTTTCTTTGAAAACGACAAATAAAATTTTATTTATTTTAACGATGCACTGAACACTACAATATTCATCAGATTAATTTGTCTTCTGACTCGTGAGACAACAGTCGAGTATTTATACAATTTGACGATCTCTTTAACACTTATTACCGTAATTTACTAATAAAATATAAAAAAAAATTATAAAATATATGGGACATTTACACACACGGTCGTCGGTCCCCAAAGTAAGTAACTTAATACTTGTGTTTTGGGTGACTGACAACTGGTAGATATACTACATATATAAGTTAAAATACATACTTAAATACAAATACACACCCAGGCTCGAAAAACCAACAATTTTTTTTTTAGAAAATGTTGGCCTCGGCGGGAATCGAACCTGCGACCCGCGGAGCTGAACGCAAGGTCACTACCCACAGCGCCAACGAGCCAGTCAAACAACCTTAACCTTCCGGAGGAATTTCACTCATTTAGTAAAAACCGTACTAAAATCCGTTCAGTAGATTTTGAAAATGTCGATCCCATAAGGACAGACTTTTGGGGTCTTTCATCATCATTCTGACCTTATCCCACTATAAGTGGGGTCGACGCAACATGTGACAAACATGTTGTCATATGATTTGGCTATATATTTTACGACCGGCTGCCTGCCTGACGTCAACTTACCTAAACCGCCTTTTACGACCCCTCGGCTTACCGAGGGTGAGTAGCATAAAGTTAGTAACAGTCTGTTATTATGGCCACTGCTGAGGCTAAGGCCTCCTCTCTCCGTTTCGGAGAGAAGGATTGGAGCTAAGACCTACCACGCTGCTCCAATGCGGATTGGTAGGTTACACATATCCCTAGAATTCTCTAGAGATATGCACGTTTCCTCACGATGTTTTCCTTCACCGAAAAGCGTGTGATAAATTGCAATTATCAATTAGACACATGAGTTTTAATAGAAAAACTCATTGGCGCCTGCCCGGGGTTCGAACCCATGATCGTCTCTAGAGAGTCACTGTCTCACCGCTAGGCTATCACAGCTATAGTGAGTAGCATTGACCACCCTCATTTCTTAAAATGAGGGTGGTCTATTCTACTCAGCTGGATACCACACGGCGGACTTTTGGGGACTTTCTTTAATAATAAGTATAGGTAGATTCGCTTGTAGGTCTTTTGCGCCTTTCTTTAGTACACTAGCATGAAAAAGGAGGTATTATACTTTCTCAAAGTGGGATTTACCGATATTCCACTTTGAAATGACTGCCAATGATAATTAATTTATCACCAGGTAAACCATCTGCTACTTCTACTAGATATAGTTAAAATATTAATACAAAAACGTGAAATACAAATTTATCGGTAATCCGCAGCCAATTATAATGTGTTGAAGTGCTTGACACTGCGTGGTGTTGTCATGCCTCTTAACAGAAGGGCAGCGGGTTCATTATCGCGTTAATAAACGAATTGATTAACAAATTTTTGGAATAGTTTGTTTTTAGTCCATAAAAACACATTATTATTATTATTTTGTACAAATGGAGTAATATCTATGTCTTCATATAACTAATAGTATATCTATTTATTTGCAAAACCAACATCCATTATTATAAGTTTAAAAGTAAAATAAAAGTTTTGACGTAAGCAAATTAGATTTGTTTTATTAGAACATTGTAAACTGAGCTTAACTATATGATTAAGGAATTAAAACAGCTGAATAACAAAATTGAAAGATTAAAAAATTAGTATAAAATACATCTTATTATTTTAAGTTATTTTGAACGAAACTTTTTACGATTATGTGGTCCGTTCTGCAAAATTTTAATGTGTGTATAACGCAATTACAAATGTGGAATTTCTAAAACGATTTATAGAAGCAGGCGTTATTTTGCGGAATTCCATATTACAAGCAATATAACAGAACTAACTACTTTGCTATAATCCGCACGGGTTAAGTGAATGCATGCAAAGCCAATGTATACACATTGGCTTTGCACGACAAAAATCGTACTGCGCAGTACGATTTTTGTCGTGAAGCCTATCCTCCTGATGATGCTTCGGTTTCGGGGCGAAACGATCGTCGAGATTGTGATGGTGGGTGTGTGTGCTGCTTTTGTGTTCGTTGTTGCTGGTGAATTGCGCCTTGGGGTGCATGTGGTGGCTGGTCCTGCATGTATAAGGTGCGTAGATTTTGCCTGCTTCATACACATTGGCTTTGCATGCATTCACTTAACCCGTGCGGATTATAGCAAAGTAGTTAGTTTTGTTATATTTCTAAAACGATTTCCAGACGTGCAAAAAAAAATCGAGAGAGTTTAAGCGTTTGTTCTATATTTTGGATAGCATTCGAGTGATGGGCATTGCCGCTATACTATAAGCGACTAAAGGGAAAAGGGACAGTTTTGGGAACTTACCTTATTGCAGTCGAATTATTTCGAAAGGGAAATTGTATGTAATGTTGTGTGTAATGTATTATTTATTTCGGGGTGATGACAATTTATTTCAAAAGAACTTACACTGTTTATTTATATTTGAATAAAAATTAAACATTCTATTTGCGTAGACGCATGCACCACTTAACAATACTTAAAACCTTAAACAAACAATTTACTAATCTTAATAGAATTTACTTCAATTATTATAAAACAAAAAATATAAACACAGTCGTCTAGATTTATTACTTATATTATAGATTTTAGACATCTTTTTTTAATAACCTTCCATTTTTAACAAAATAATATTACAACTTTCAACTATTTGCCAAATTATGGTATAACTCTGCTCCTTCAAACAGTATGGTTTTTTTTCTATAATTATTTGATTGTACATATTAATGTAATTAAATTTTATGTTCGTTTCGTAGATTGTGTTTAAAAGTCCTATAAGTTATTTCCCGCTGTGTGATATCCGGCTGAGTGGAATGGAGCACCCTCATTTCTTACCGAGGTGTCGTAAAAGGCGACTAAGGTAAGTTGTCCCACCGAGTGGTATCCGGTTGATTAGAATAGACCACCCTCTTTCTTAACGAGTGGTCGTAAAATACGACTAAAGTAAGTCGACGTCAGGCAGGCGGCCGGTCGTAAAATACGTAGACAAATCATGTAACAACATGTTTGTATTATGTTATGCCGACCCCACTTAGAGTGGAATAAGGGCAGGAGGATAATGATGAAGTTATTTCCCGTTCGTTTTATTTATTTAAAGTATAATAAACATAATTACGAGGTAATCGCTCGTAGGTTCGACGACTTCCAGCCTCCCGAACAAGCCGGTTTCCGAAAAGGCTATAGTACCATAGACCACGTATTCACGCTGCGGCAGGTTATACAGAAGACCGAGGAGTATAACCAGCCACTTTGCTTGGCGTTCGTGGACTATGAGAAGGCCTTCGATTCGGTGGAAACATGGGCTGTGTTAAGATCGCTCCAGAGATGCCGAATCGACTATCGGTACGTCCAAGTGTTGAAGTGTTTGTATGAAAACGCCACAATGTCTGTCCGTATCCAAGACAAAACTACGAGACCAATCCAAATGCGGCGAGGTGTGCGACAGGGAGATGTCATCTCCCCGAAGCTGTTTACCGCTGCATTGGAGGATGTCTTTAAGCTTTTGGATTGGAACGGATACGGCATCAACATCAACGGCGAGTACATCACTCACCTTAGATTTGCTGACGACATAGTCGTTATGGCAGAGTCTCTGGAGGACCTTAACACAATGCTCGACGACCTCAGCAGAGTATCTCAACAGGTGGGCCTCAAAATGAACATGAGTAAGACGAAAATTATGTCAAACTCGCATGTTCCGCTCCACCCAGTCATCGTTGAGAACTCTGCACTCGAAATTGTAGACGAATATATATACCTGGGACATACAGTCCAGCTGGGTAGGTCCAATTTCGAGAAAGAGGTTAGTCGCCGAATCCAACTCGGATGGGCAGCGTTCGGGAAGCTACGCGAGATCTTTTCGTCCAAGATACCTCAGTGCCTGAAGACCAAGGTTTTCGAACAGTGCGTGTTGCCAGTGTTAACCTATGGATCCGAGACATGGTCGCTGACTATGGGCCTCATAAGAAAGCTCAGAGTCACTCAACGGGCGATGGAGCGAGCTATGCTCGGGGTTTCTCTACGTGATCAAATCAGAAATGAGGAGATCCGTAGAAGAACTAGAGTCACCGACATAGCTCAGCGTGTCGCGAAGCTAAAGTGGCGATGGGCGGGGCACATAGTGCGGAGAACCGATGGACGTTGGGGTCTCAAGGTGTTAGAATGGCGACCCCACACCGGAAAGCGCAGCGTCGGCAGGCCCCCAACGAGGTGGACAGACGACCTCAAAAAGGTCGCGGGGAGCCGCTGGATCCAAGCGGCGCAAGATCGTGTGGTGTGGAGATCCCGTGAAGAGACCTATGTCCAGCAGTGGACGTCCATCGGTTGACGAAGAAGAAGAAGAAACATAATTGTTATTTTTGTAAAGCAGGCAGCTAGTTAACATCTCGACAGATAATTGACTGCCTCGTTACAGCTCGTTTGGTTTATAATAAACGTTTTACTAAACAAACGAGCTTATAGCAGCGCATTATTTATTGGACGCAAATATTTGTTTTGGACAGCCGATTATGGATAAACACCGGCTATATGTTATAAAGTGTTTAGTGAGATAGAAAGGCGATGGTGTTTTTAATATATCATATAATATTGTATGCCGTATGTCGTATGGTATCCGGCTGAGTAGAATAGACCAACCTCATTTTTTACCGAGGTGTCGTAAAAGATGACTAAGGTAAGTTGAGCCACCGTGTGGTATCCGGTTGAGTAGAATACATCACCCTCTTTTCTTATCGAGGGGTCGTAAAATACGACTAAGGTAAGTTGACGTCAGACAGGCGGCAAATCATGTGACGATATCTTTGTAACATGTTGTGCCGACCCCACTTAGAGTGGGATAAGGGCAGGAGAATGATTGTGATAATATTGTTTGTCGTGTGGTGTCCGGCTGAGTAGAATAGGCCACCCTCATTTCTTACCGAGGTGTCGTAAACGGTGACTAAAGTAAGATGACCCACCGTGTGGTATCCGGCTGAGTAGAATAGACCACCCTCATTTCTTACCGACGTGTCGCAAAAGGGACTAATGTAAGTTGATCCGCCGTGTGGTGTCAGGCTGAGTATAATAGACTAGCCTAATTTCTTACCGAGTCGTCGTAAAAGGTGATTAAGGTAAGTTTACGTCAGGCAGGCGGCCGGTCGTAAAATACATAGCTGTATCATGTGACAACATGTTCAAATATGTTGTGCCGACCCCCACTTAGAGTGGGATAAGGGCAAGAGAATGATGATGATATAATATTGAGAGTATTCAAGAGCATAGAGTGATTATACTAGAGTAGGGGATAATTTTAGTCTAAAGTTACGACTTTAGTACAGACTCCAAAACAACATCAAGAAAAGTCGCGGCAGAAGCTTACGAAATTATATCTAGAACTAGCTGTGCCGGGGACTTCGCACAAAAATTTTCCCGCGTAAATCCCGTCTTCGCAGGAATTATAATGTACTCTCAACCTAAAATTTCCTCAAAGATATTTTAGTTTAAACGGTAATAAAAACAGTTCAGTAGATTTTTAGAAAATCGATCACATACAGCTTTTGGGGACTTTGCTTTCTATTATGTATAGATAGGTTGAACTATTTTGAATATATCGGCTATTCCAGAAGAACAATGATGCAACTGCTAAAACTATAATTTAACAGGAGTTTATGAAAAAAAGAAAAAAATATTTGAATAGTTTGTTTAGTTATTACAAAAGTAAAACATATATCATATACACATATATTCGTCATTATTTTTAGGCATTGGATTAATTTTCAATCTTAGTGAAAGTGAGTTTTCTTTTTTGGTATCCTATAAAATATTAGTTTTAGCTGTTGCGTCATTGTTATTCTGGAACAGCGATATGTAAAGTATTAAAGCAACTGATGATGTAGGATTAATTTGATATTTTGGCGGGCACTATAAACCTAATAGTTTTAATGTTACTGGATAAATTAATATAGAAGAACAGGTTTAACTAGCAAAATATAATGGGGTTAAACTATTAGTACCTTTAATATTGCATTAAATAAATTTAAAGATAATTTATAGAATTAGGCGTTACTTTGCGGAGATCCATAATACAAATACTCGCGACAAAATCGCAAAGCTTTGCGATTTTGTCGTGGAGTCTATCTCCTGATGATGCTTCGGTTGCGGGGCGAAACGACTGTTGAGTTTGTGATAGTGAACGTGTGTAGTGCTTGTGTATTGTGGTGGAAGTGGTGGTTTGTGCATGTATTTTTACGAATCCTGCACGTATTGGGTATGAAAATACGGATAGTCCACTATACATTTAACACTATATATTTTTTCTATTTACTGTATCGCAAATAATTGTAAATAATTTTATTATTACTTTTTAAACAAACAAAACTCTTTAAATAAACATGTAAATAATTTTATTATTACTTTTTTAAATTTAAAGATATTATTTTCTGCCATTTTCCAACAAAAAAATGCTTTTAACACAATTTCAAGTCCCTACTCTTAACCGTTGAGGAGTAACCTCGTCTTGGGCCAATCCTGGCAGCAGCATCAGGTCATGTTCATCATAAACATGCATTGTCATCGGGACTCGACCAGTATGTAAAATTTCAGCTCAATCGGACACCGAAAAGTGGGTCAAATTTAACTTGCAAGATTCCACCTTCACATGCAAACATACACCATTTCAATAAAAGCTTTGGAAAAAATGAAATAACGTTTGTTTGCTATTAACTATTAATAAAGCGCTATGGGAGCGCTAAGATTGTGGAAAAACTTGTCGCGATTGAATGAATTTCCCGTCTATCTACTAATACTATATCTACTAATCCCCACTGAAGATCTAATCTCTTTTCGTATCTCAAGAGAAAGGCGTTTAATTTCAAATATATACTTAAAATTATAAATGGAAATGTAATGAGAATTATTTGCATAAAGGTAATTTTAAGAATATAACGATAACATTTAGTAACAATAGTCTGGTATTAATATAAAATTATAAGTCCAACATATATAAACGATAACTTAAACTGTAATAAACATTGACCCATTATTATATAAGAATTGTCGCTTTGAAACATGTTTATACATTAAAAATATTAATTCATAAATTTTTTTTATACATACGCTCAATTAAGGCTGACCGGTAAATTAATTGTTTAATTTAATAGGTCAATAAAATCTAGGTTGTTTTATAACATTGAAAAAGAATAACCCACCTGTCGGTTTGTACAATCTCACCGAACTTTACATGAGCTATATTTCACATTAAATCACATCAACATCACCTTTATATAGGAGCTTATCCATTATAATACACAAGACATTGATTTGATGACATCAAACGCTATTAAAACCGTGTGATAAAAGTTTTGCGTTCGTAATTTTCGCGCGGCAACGCGGCGCAAAATAATACACCCTCACACAGCGGGCGCTTGGCCGATACTAAAGTTAACCTGCTGAAACGCATGGTGGTGTGGCCGTCGGCCGACGGCCGATGCCACGTTGGTCATCGTATGATCGTGATTAAAAAAAAAAGTAGCTTTCGCCTTTCCTTACCTGTTATGAACGCGATCGGCGAAAAAAAAAAAAAAAAGCCGTGATAAAGTTACTGATTATATTGTCTGTAGAAGGTTGATAGACCTTTTTGATAATTCTCTGGAATGTATTATAACTGTAACTTGACTCACAAATGTTGTTGAAATGATCGAATTAATCCTTTTAAGTTAGTCACTTGTCATGGGTACTTACTTTTGGTAAACATAAGTTTCCGAACTAAATGGGATTTTTTTATGGTCGTTTATTTGGAAATAATAATTTAAATAACACTTTAATAATTATAGTAGTTGATATTTTGATCAATGCCGTAATTGTGAAGACTTTCCACCGTGGAGATAATGTTGGATTTGAAGTAAGATATAGAAGGCAGTATAATGAGTTATTTATTTCGATTAAATAATAAATCATATAATATGGAATTCTGTAGAGTAGCGCAGTACATCTATAAATAATTATTATTGTTACTGTTACCGATAACTTTACAAACTTTGGGTTCTTCCTATTTAGAAAACAACAACTCAGTTATATGGTGCCTATATATTTTGATTATATTTTTATATTTTATAAAATATCAAATAATTTATCATCACTACATAGTATAAAACAAAGTCGCTTTCTGTGTCTGTCCCTATGTCCCTATGTCCCTATTTCCCTATGTATGCTTCAATCTTTAAAACTACGCAACAGATTTTGATGCGGTTTTTTTTAATAGATAGAGTGATTCAAGAGGAAGGTACATATAAATGTACAATAACAGTCAATATGGAGTAGAGAAATACTGTAATTTTTGAGGTTTCTAACGTGATGTCGTAAATAATTACATTTTTTTCCGCTTACATTGCAAACGCAGGCTGAACACTACAAGATTTATCAAAATAATGTATTAAAAATTTATACACCTTAAAAAGGTCTACAGAAAACTCCGCGAGGGTATATGTCTATTTCTTATGGATAACCCACAATAGCATTTTTTTGTCATTTACTTTTTACGAAAAATAACGCCCCCCCTTTTCGAAGCAATTTTAAGCAATACAGCATCAATCCTTATCCAATTAAGTACCTTAAATACATTGTTGATTTAATATAGATGGATATGACCGTTTACAGCATGTAATTTAAATGAATATTTTCGAAGATTTTACAGATTTAATATGCGGCGCGTACCTATAAATAGCGCATCGGAGGCCGCGCTTCGCCCTATAGCACTTATAATTTAGCAGCGATTGGATAAATTGTAAAAATAAAATACATAGAGAAAAATGTAAAAAGGAACTAGGTAAAATGTATTATATGAATTAAGATATTCCAAAGATAGCAGGAAATCTTCATGGTATAGGGAAAGGGGAATTGTTTTACTCCAAATTTAACGCGTGCGGGCCGCGGGCAGTAATGAATAAATCAAAACTACTGGATCTATTTTAATCATTTTTTTCACTGAGTGACAGCCTATACTTATATATTTTATACCCGTGCGAAGCAGGGGCGGGCCGCTAGTATACTAATAAATGAGTCAAAAATAAATACAAAAAGTTCGTTGAGTTATGAGTTTTCTGTAAAAACGTGTGTGCTCATTTGATGCAATAAAGATAATTCTATACGATAAAGGAAAACACGGCACCCCGCAACCGAAGCATCTTCAGGAGATAGAGTCCACGACAAAATCGCAAATTTTTTCGATTTTCGATATTTCCGCTTTGGCAAAACAATTGTTGAGTTTGTAATAGTGAACGTGTGTAGTGCTTGTGTATTGTGGTGGCGGTGGTGGAAGTTTTAGTGCATGTGTTTTTAACGAACGCTGCATGTTCCAGGTATGAAACCGTATAGTCCACTCTACATTTGGCATTATATATATTTCCTATATACTTATGTTTATACTTTATTCTATATACTTTTATTTCTATTTATTAACTTTATTACACAATTTCGTGTGCCTTTAAAGTTAAGATGAAAGTTTCCTTCTAAACTCCAACTATCTAACTATCTCCTTCCCAAAAATCAAATTTGATAAATAACATTTAAACTTCCGCATTTGCAAAACATGTAAGTGTAAATATAATTCATAGAGAATTCCTGTTTCATAGAGATATATCTTTTGTCTTAAATAAGCACCACGCATTAAGCTAGACTTGTGTCCCCACGCAAACCTGTAAAAGTCAGTTACCTAGCCTGGTTTGATGGCGGAGTGCTAACTTGACACTCCCGACTTAGCCGTATGGTAACCACAACACGATTATTTGAGTGCAATGTAGTCGTCAATACTTAGCTGTTTAAATGTTAACAAAAAAACATTTATAGTACCTTCATTAAGATGGCACCGGAAATGTAAGATTGTTAATTTATAGAATGAGGCGTTTGCTGTGTGTTTGTTATTATACCGTCTGCTACCGTATGCTATTCTACCGTCTAGGTCTACCCTCATTTCTTACCGAAGTCATAAAAAATTGATGGTTTTTAAATAAATTATATAAGTACTGATACATACTTTGGGGACGGACGTCCGTGTGTGTGATTGTCCCATATATTTTTATTATTTATCCTAAACTAGCTGTGGCCACGTGGAAACCTGCGTGACACAATTTTTTTCTAGAATTCAGATTTTAAACATAAAAGTAATTATTGTGTGTTAACCATAAAAGATAGAGACATGCTATTCCGGACTTTTTTGTAGTAGTTTTATAGATAAGCTGTGATAGCCCAATGGAAGCTGTGATAGCCCAATGGTGAGACCGTGCGACTCTCTAGAGACGAACATAGGTTCAAACCCGGGCAGGCACCAATGAGTTTTTCTATTAAAACTCATGTGTCTAATTCATAATTGCAATTTATCACACGCTTTTCGGTGAAGGAAAACATCGTGAGGAAACCTGCATATCACTAGAGAATTCTGTTGATATGTGTAACCTACCAATCCGCATTGGAGCAGCGTGGTAGGTCTTAGCTCCAACCCTTCTCTCCAGAAACGGAGAGAGGAGGCCTATTCCCAGCAGTGGGATATTAACAGGCCGCTACTTTTTTATAGATAAACAATTCTCTAGTACATTATTTTAGCGTGTCTCTACTGGTTTACGCAGCACACGTGACTAAAGCTCCCAGCAAGCAAGTTTTTTAACAACTGCGCGATCTCTTCAACACAATTTATATAATACCGTTATGAAATATTTACCTAAAACATCTGGAAGTATCGCACAAGCTTTTGGTGAAAACCGTAGAAAGATCCGTTGAGAAGATTTTGAGAAAATCGATTACATACAGACAGACAGCTTTTTGGGACTTTGTTTTATAATAAGTATAGATTACTTACACGCTAGTACTATACAAATCATGCCCACGTGGAAAAGTGACAAGATGTTACGCAGCGTTTCCGCGTAATTTGTAATTATACCACGAAAACGTTAATATTAAAATGTCGATGTCGATTAGAACATCGATATGTTTAAGAGAACGTCGAAACAGTCGTTCAAGCCACCGATATCAATGAGCACCCTTTTCCCATTACGAACTAACTGTCAACAATAAAATTGTATAATGAACGAATAAATAAAAAGAAACATAAGTTGTTCATGCAAAAGATCTACGATCCTTTCAAAGGAATCAATGGCATTCCACTTGACTGCCCCCGCCATTTTGTTTTCGTTTTTAATTCACCGCCAACCTTAGACTACATTTGGACCTGGGATTCTCTGGTGAAATATCAAATTTTTATAAATATTATAGATTTTTTTTTCAAAACGTTATTTAAAATATATTGCCATATATCAATAATAACAACTATTTTAAAAAGCTAATTATTTATTTTAGAATATGTTATTAGTTTGAGTATCTGTTTGTAACACCATATCTGAATAAATTATCATTTCCTTTATTTTTCATAAAACTAACATTTTACATCTTTAAATATTTCATTTTAAAAAGAGAAACAAAATAATTTTTAAAAAACATTTAAAATATTTAAAAAAAATTCGACTTGTAATTTTTTAGTTATACATATTTTACAAGTATTATATGTGTATAAGATTTTTTTATCTAATTAACGTTGGTTAATGTATATCGATATTAATATTATAAATGCGAATGTCTGTCCGTCTTTCTATCTATCTGTCTGTTACTCTATGAAGGCTAATCCACTGTACCAATACTGATAAAATCTTGGCAACACTTACGCTTAAATACAAGGCTTAACATATGGGATAGGAAAATCGTTATTCCTTTGAGAACGAGGAAAACAACAACACTACTATGATATATTTTGGAGAAAGTGTACAAAACACATAATATAGACTTGGATTTACCCCAACCATAGTAAAAAGAGCACAGATCTCTAACACTAACCAACATAAACTTTGTCGGATTAGTAACGTAAGCTTGTACGTATAAAACTTCTAAGACGTGTGAGCATGTATTTTAAACATAATAACTCAATGATAAACGAGATTAATCTCAATTCCGTTAATTAAAGGAAATCTTATTTGCAAACTCTACTTCCGCTTTTAAACAAACATTCAGGAAACAATAAAATGTATTGTAATATAAAAAAATAAGATGCAATAATTTATGTTTTCTATAAAAAAAATTAAAAATATATCCGTTGATTTTTTCATACCAATAATTTCGATCGACAAAGCTGAATCTACTACGTTTTTAATACTTTTTCTGCGGAACACAGTTCTCACTGTTTACAGTTTTTTGTCCTGGTCGTGAAGACTAGTAAAGCGGAGCACACATAATTGTAGAATTGACACCTTTTGAGCCCTTTGTGTGGGGTGGCGAAATGACTGGCGGGAATTATTACTATCATAGAGGGTGTTCAATTATTTTATTATAGTATACTAGCTAAGAGCTGTGATAGCCTAGCGGTGAGACCGTGCGACTCTTTCGAGGGGAACACGAGTTCAAACCCGGGCAGGCACCAATGAGTTATTCTATTAAAACTTATGTGTCTAATTGATAATTGCTATTTATCACACGCTTTTCGGTGAAGGAAAACATCGTGAGGAAACCTGCATATCTCTAGAGAATCTAGGGATATGTGTAACCTACCAATCCGCATTGGAGCAGCGTGGTAGGTCTTAGCTCCAATCCTTCTCTCCAAAAACGGAGAGAGGAGGCCTTAGCCCAGCAGTGGGCATAACAACGGGCTGTTACTTTACTTTTTTTTTATACTAGCTACGCCCCGCAGCGAATAGGTAGTATTTATTAAGCGTAAGATCGATATGTAGATTATAGACGTAAAAAGTTTTTTTTAATTTTCTAATGTTCCGCTAGACTTACAATATTTTTTTCCATAAAAATCTTCTTCTAACAATAATTAACACAATAATAAACAAATTAGAAGTTGAAATCCGTCACGCGGCATGGATTGACAAAGGGAAATAGAGATAAATTTTTACATACTCGTATGTTTGTCGTAAGCTGTGATAGTTTAGCGGTGATGCCGTGCGATTCATTAAAGAGGTTCAGAGGGATACAGCTCCAAACAGGCACCAAATAAGTTTGGCTTTTAAAACTTATGATTCTGATTGATTTTTGCAATTTATCGCGCGTTGATCGTTGAAGGAAAACTTATTAAGAAAACCTTACATATCTTTAGTGAATTCTGGGGATATGTCTTAATTTTAAATCTGGATTAGAGCAGTGTTGTAAGTCTTGGCTTCAATTCTTCTCCTCAAAAACGGAGAGACGAAGCATATGCCAAGTGGGATAGTAACAGGTCGTTGCTTCACTTTTTTACTACCTCGTATATTTTTATTTCTATAATGTGATTTTAATACTACTACTCTGTGATGCTTTGAATCGTATATTATATATTCCATTAAAAAGAAGATAAAGAAAGATTTTTATTCGCCTTTCACATTACAACAAATTATTATTTACTGGCTGTGCTAGCGGCTTCGCCCGCGTGGAAATCAGCGTGTCAATTTTTTCCAGAATTCAAATTTTAAACATAAAAGTAGTTATTGTGAGTTAACCATAAGAGATAGAGACATTCTATTGCTGACTTTTATGTAGTATTTTTATAGATCTACCATTCTCTGGTACATTACTTTAGCGTATCTCTGTTAGTTTACGCAGCGCGCGCGACTAAACTTCCCATCAAGTAAGTTTTTTAACAACTGCTTCAACACAATTTACATAATACCGATATCTACTATTGATTCGTATATTATATATTCCATTAAAAAGAAGATGAAGAAGATCTTTATTCGCCTTTCACATTACAACAAATTATTATTTATACTTTAAAGTAATTTTTAGTACAAAACAATGAATTAAAATGACAAACACCATATACAGCTGTGTGAAAGGTCGAAATATATGGCACGCAGCATAGTATTGTATATTACTAAACCCGTTACGGTGAAGAAATATTGTGAGGAAAACTGAGTTTCTCTAGAGAATTCTGGGGATATGTTTAACTTACCAATCTGCATTGGAGCAATGTGGTGGTTCTAAGGTCTAATCCTCTCCAAAAAAGGTGAGAGGAGGCCGTTACCTTTACTTTTTTTTCAATATACATTAAAGAGCACCCATCTTCATCTTCATCTGTTGGATTTGCAAGCAATTTGAAGAAATAAAAACAATGCATGGCGTTAACGCTTTTTTGTATTTTTTCTCCACCCTGTATCCACAAAGGGCCGCCCAGGTAGCTTACTCCGTACACTGTCCTGCCCTAAGCAAATAACCATAAGTACTGCCACTCGATTTCTCTTACTGCCCATTAATAAGTATAACATTGGTCTACTTAAAAATGCCATAAAAAAATGTACAAAAATAAAAAAGTGTAAATTACAAGTCAAGTTAAAAAAGCTTTTTTAGAAGAGCTTTTAACAAACCTTCATAAATCTACTCTTAAACTTTGAGGATTTCCCTCGTCTGGAGCAAATCTTGGACGGATTTGAGGAACAACATCAAGTCATACTTATCATAAACATGGGGTGCCAAAGTCGGTCAGTTTCCTCGTGGCGCACCCTGGGCAGGTCTTTGGAATACTCAAATATTATAATACATATTTGAGTATTCCTTAGGCTCGGCGAACGGACCACTGTGGGGTGGCCAGTCCAGTTGTCCCTCTGATCAGCAGAGGGCAATCTGGATTGGCCGGGGACTCCGAGGGGGCGGGTGGAGTCCCCAATAGACGACGGGTTCAGTTGGGCTTACTTTAAATCTAACTGGACATGGTTTTCGGCCACCATCGGCAAAGCCCGGAAGCCTCGGTATAGGTTTAAGGAAGAAGAAAATGTTTTTTTCGTTTAATTTGGCATCCAAATCTAGCATTTATTGCACTTCACTGACCGAGAGGAAAAGGGTTAAATATGTGTCGTAGGCATGCTAAGGGAGCGCCATTTGCCCAGAACATGACCTTAACATGATCTTTAGTTAATGAATAGATTTAATTTAACCAAGTATCCTTCATGATTACTGCACATTTAATCTCAAGTCTCCTCAGTCGTGAAAGGGCATCAGCTCAGGTTCGCAAATTCCAAATAAGTTTCACAAGATGCTCAACAGTATAAGTAAACATCGCAAAGTAAAGTTCGCAAATATCCGAAACAATAAATTTTATCGTAATCAGAACTAGTTAATGTCATTTCTTATTTCTTATCTTGTTTAATAACAGGAACGGAGTTCGCAATTGAGTGAGACAGAAAGTATACATAACCCAGTTAGCCATAATGCAGCCAGTTTGGTTCTGAATTACTGATAAGGCTATTTATTCCACAGGTTTAGATACTTTTGTTTAATAAATGTAAACAAACAGAACCATATGCACATCTCAAAATAATTTCTTTAATTAAATATTTCTTTTATAAAATTTTATGTTAATGCTTTTAGTAAAGAAAGCATAAACGTTTAATTTTATTAAATATATTCATCAGATGCAGATTAGAACCATTTAAATCATTTTAATACGCAATTCTTGCACTAGTCATTATATGAGATTATCTGATATCAATCTCTTATAAAGTCTAAATATTAAATATTAATATAAAATATAAATAATATTAATAAATATAAGATATTATTACATGTATTAATTAGAAATATTTTCTAACGTTTTCCGTAAAAAGTTTGAAATATTGTGTTTAGGTTCTTAAAGTAGACATTACAATACATTAGGTTAATTAAATAATATATATATGTATTTATTTCAAAGTTTTTAAGATTATTAAACTCAAACGGGCCATATTAAAATGTCGTAAATACAACCGATAATTTTAGCTGTCTTGAAAAAATAAATAAGATTAATATTTAGGGTACATTACCCTTGATATTAATCTTATTTATTTTTTCAAGATGTTTTGTAATCTGCCCTCTTAAAGAATCTTTTTTTTAATAATTACCTTTAGTTAGTGATGGCCGCAATTGAAATACAGCTGACATCCATTTTTTTTTTTCGAACTGACTGTATGCTGTTAGCCCTAATGGCTTTTATAGCGTCACCGGGCGGGACGGGCGAGCGCAGAAGCATCGCCGAAGTTGCGAAATGCAGGGAGTAGAGCGCAGAAGCTCTACTTAAGTCGGGGAACGTCGTCCTAAGGGTGCCTCCTGTGAGGCCGGACCACGGCTTAGGGCGACGCGTAGTGGATGGCTGATGGTGTGACTTAGATTAGTCATTGCGGCGTCGGAAGTGTGGCGAGAAGCCACGACCGACCGACGTCAGAAAACTGGGACCTCGTCTTCGCCGGCGAAGACGCTGTGTGAGTGTATTACGTGTTTCTGTGTTGGCGATCGTTATTTGATCGTCGGGGTCATACAGGACGCTTTTTGGACGCCTGTATTCTCGATGGTCGGACCTAACTGGGATGTAGGTAGAAGCAACTGAAATCAGGGGGTTCGAGTGTACCTCAGATTTCTCGAAGTAAGATTTCGAAAAACGTTTAAAGAGGTGAGTATTGGTAGGGAGATCGAGGTCTCAACGTTCCGCATGAACCACGGACAACCAGTGGCTGTCCGCATAAATCGGTTCTGTAGTCTTTGGAGCCTGAGCAATCTGACCTTTGAAACGTGCGCGAACGCAACGCTCGCATAGGACATTATTGGTCTTATGCAAGTTTTGTAGAGTGTCACTTTGTTGCGAAGCGACATCTTACTTTTCTTGCATAACATCGGATAATGCTGACATCCAAGAGGAGGCTCGTTGCTCAATGCTATTGGCCGATGATATTGTAATTATCGGTGAAAATGCAACAGAGGTCCAGAGAAGATTCGATGTGGCTGTAGGTTTACATGAGAGATCAGCTTTAAGTCCCTTTTTATTCCTACTAGCGATGGAAAGTTAAGTACCTACGGTGTATAGATGTCGGATGATATTAGGCGGATCGAGGCAGTGAAACACAGAATCTGTAAAAGCGTCGGGGAAGGAAACCTTTTCTTTTTATTACAAGAAAACCCCTTATGGGGTGAATGGGTGATGGGTATGTCGGACTCATGCGTACTAAAATACCTAACAGTGTTCCACCAGGCTACTGGTGGTGACGCCATGATAAACAGCAGCTCTGTAATCCGGAGAGCGCCTGTTCCGGGTCGCGAACTAAATCGCGGTCTGGTCTTACCGGAGCCTCCCTTAAGATAACACGAAGTGTGACATAGAGCTTGCGCGTTATACTCTCCGTATTCCACTACACGTCGCCCTAAGCCGTGGTCCGGCCTCACAGGATGCACCCTTAGGACGACGTTCCCTGACGCTAGTAGAGCTTCTGCGCTCTACTCTCTGCATTTCGCAACTTCGACGATGCTTCTGCGCTCGCTCGTCCCGTCCGGTGACGCTGTAAAAGTCGTTAGGGATAACAGCATACAGTCAATTCGAAAAAAAAAACTCTCCGCATTTCGCATCTAACCAACGCAACAATGCGTCTTTCTTTGCCCTGAATACAGTCTGTTCTCTACTAGTAAGTATTTGTCGCCGGGCGGAGATGCGTTGTAAGTCAAAGATCAACCACCATCCATTAAATCGCCCAGGACTCCGAGCAGACACATTGGCAATCAGAGTTCATTTAAAATCGTTTAGTGTTGACAGATCTGCATGCTTGTTTATCATTCTAACTGGATTCTGCTCGAGAGTCCGCCTGGTGAATAGATTTGTTGTTTTTTTGTATACAACTAACTGTCCGGGTAAACGTTGCATTGCCGTTAACTTAAATTATTTCTTTGGGATTCATTATAAAAATTATTATTATTGTCCAAAATTCAAAAAGAAATGTGAGGGGTGGACAACCCTCATCACTAGTATGAAAGATAGATATTAGCCGATTCTCAGATCCACTTAATATGCATATAAAATTTCATGAAAATCGGCCAAGCCGTTTCGGAGGTAAATGGTAATTAACACAATCTTACTTCACAACCTCCTCTACCTTCCTGTGAAAGTCTCAGAGAACTACTACTAACCCAAACCTTCTCTGCACTACCTTTGGTCAAAACCGTAAAAAAATCCTTTCAATAGATTTAAGAAAATCAATCACATACAGAAAGACGGCTTTTGAGGAATTCTTTCCCAATCTCTCGGTTAGCCTTAACTCCAACGCAAAAAGAGCCCAGTAGTAAGATAATAAGAAATCGCCACTTTTCTATAAGTAAATTTTATATTATAATCATATATTATAAGGTAAAAGTACCAGCCTGTTACAATCACCCTGCTGGGAATAGGCCTCTTCTCTCCGTTTCTGGAGAGAAGGGTTGGAGCTAAGACCTACCACGCTGCTCCAATGCGGATTGGTAGGTTACACATATCTCCAGAATTCTCTAGAGATATGCAGGTTTCCTCACGATGTTTTCCTTCACCGAAAAGCGTGTGATAAATTGCAATTATCAATTAGACACATGAGTTTTAATAGAAAAACTCATTGGTGCCTGCCCGGGTTTGAACTCGTGTTCCCCTCGAAAGAGACGCACGGTCTCACCGCTGGGCTATCACAGCTATTATAGGTATATATTATTTATTTATTTATTTATTTATTTATTTATTTACTTTAACAAAATCTACAGCTCTTATATTAATTTACAAAATATTGCTTAGTTTTACTTACAGCCAATTACGGATTTTAATTTTGCTAACAATATTATCAATATAGTAAGGACGCCAGAGAAGTGTGTGTATATGTGTGGAGAAGTGTGTGCGCATGGTTGAGTGCATGTTTATGCTATGCATGAAAATGCTTCAATTTGTGTATATATTTTTACATAGTTACATACATTAAATAGTTTTACATACTCTGAATAGTATCCAGAATTTTATTCATAATTATTTAATCTTTGACACAATATAAAGTCTTCAAACGGCTGTGAGAATTCTTATAAGATAAATAATAAGTATTTCTCTTTATCGTTATTTCTGCAATACCGTATCCGGTTAACGATATAAACAACGAACCGTTTGCGAAACTGAAATATAGTTCTAATTAAACAAGCACAACGTACATATTAATGTATCTTGTTTATATTAAACACACAGGCATTTGTTTGTACGCTATCTGTAATTACTCAGTTTCTTTTGTAATCCAGTATTTACAACTTGCGATTGCGTGTAAATAATAAATACTTTTTTTGACTGGCCCGTTGGCGCAGTGGCAGTGACCCTGCCTTCAGCTCCGCGGGTCGCGGGTTCGATTCCTCCCGAGGGCCAACATTTTCTATAAACAATTTGTTGTTTCTTCGAGCCTGGGTGTATATTTGTATTTGAGTATATATTTAAAATTCTTTCAAATAATATAATTGAATATGTTGAGGAATATGAATATTTAGGCCAAACACTATCAAATAATGAACAAACAGAGAAAGAAATTAAAAAAAGGATAAATAAATCATGGCAAAGATATTGGTCACTTAAGTCTATAATGAAAGAAAGAGAAATAGGCTTACAAGATAAAGCAAAATTAATGAATACCTGCATCATCCCCATCTTAAACTTGGCCCATATCCAAAAACAAACTTAAGAAATTAGAGGCATGTTAAAATAACATGAAGAGAAATATCCTGAAAATTAAACTAAGTGATAAAGTTAGAGTAACTAATATTAAAAAGAAAATAAACACCCCAAATGTAATAAGTGTGATAATGCAACAGAAATGGAGATGGGTTGGCCACATGATGAGAGAAACATTGTCAAAATGGAATAGAGATATAGTAGAGTGGTACCCACGGGGAATTACGAGAAAAAGGGGAAGGCCTTACCTAAGATGGGAGGATGATCTAAGAGTGATCGCAGGTCATATGTGGAAACAGAAGGCTTGTGACAGAAGAATTTGGAAGTTTCTGGAGGAGGCCTATGTCAAAGGGCAAACTGAAGCAAAATGTTAAAAAGTAAAAAAATAAAAAATATTGTAAATAAAACATAAACACTTCAGATAATAAAGGCTAATATAATAATAATATAATAATATATTTAAAATTATATATGTAGTATATCTACCAGTTGTCTGTCACCCTAACACAAGTATTAAGTTACTTACTTTGGGGACGGACGACCGTGTGCGTAAGTGTCCCATATATTTATATTTATTTTATTTAATTTATAGTATTAAGCGTAACTTTGCTGAGTTCCATAAAATAAATAAAAAAAATAAACAAATTTAATAATATTTTAATTATAATCAGCGATATAGTAAATAGAAAATATATAAAATGATATATGTAGAGTGGACTATCCTATACCTGATACATGCAGGATTTGCAAAAACTCAAGCATTTCAAACCTCTACAACTGCCACCACAATACACGAGCACTACACACGTTCACCATCACAAACTAGTCACAACAGATAGAACAGGCACTATAACAGAACTACCTTGCTATAATCCGCACGGGTTAAGCGAATACATGCAAAGCTAATGTATATGAAGCAGGCAAAATTTAGCTGAGTAGAATAGACCACCCTCATTTCTTACCGAGGTGTCGTAAAACGCGACTAAGATAAGTTGACGTCAGGCAGGCGGCCGATCGTAAAATACGTGGCCGAATTATGAGACAGCATTAGACAACATGTTGTACTGACCCCACTTAGAGTGGGATAACGGAAGGAGGATGATGATATCAATCTGGTACGGAACTGATAACCACATAAAAATTGTATTTTGAACATTAGTCAACATATGTAAAACGTCATATAATTTATACTTAAAATAAAATCCCAAAAAGCCGTCTGTCTGTATGTAATCGATTGTGGGAGAAGGGCAGGAGGATGATGATGATATGGGATACTTCCTCACACGGTCGTCCTTCCCCAAAGTAAGTATTTTAATACTTGTGTCATGGGTAACGGACAACTGGTAAATATACTACAAATATAATATAATTTTAAAAACATACTTAAATACATTGTTTATAGAAAATGTTGGCTTTTGGCGGGAATCGAACCCACGACCCACGGAGCTGAGGCCAGGGTCACTACCCACTGCGCCAACGGGCCAGTCGTCCAACTACAAAGGAAAGTATATCGTGTACCTATCGATGTCGTGTCGTAATCGCACGTAGAAAATCCCACCACAGATAACACTTGCAATATTAATAAATGTTTTGACTAATTAACTAATCTACAGATACTCCCAGTGACCTCGGCTACGTCAGATAGTAAGTTGCGACCGTGAAATGCGTCAAATCCAGTTTAAAATTGAAATCATTCAAACAAATGAAATAAATATTTTGCCATAATCTATAACTTGATAAGCTGTGATAGCCTAGCGGTGACACCGTGCGACTCTTTCGAGGGAGACATGGGTTGAAACACCGGGCATGCACCAATCTGTTTTTCTATTAAAACTTGTATTTAATTTATAATTTTAATTTACCACAAGCTTTCCTGTGAAGAAAAACACCGTGAAGAAATCTGCATAAATTCAAATATTAGTTATTCAAGTAAACTTGTAAACAAGTGCTTTTGAATCGTCAACTCTAATGCTGGTTCGGAAAGCTGTTCATACCGAGAAGAGCCAGCAAAAAACTTAGCAGTTGTACTTTTCAAAGAATAATTCTTATTACTAGTCACATATACATAGTTATTAATGTCTTGTACAGGGTCGAAGAGTATATATCCACGCATTCTTATCGTTTAAGTAATCCTTAATAGTATAGTAGACTTTCTGTAATAAAAAAAGAGGCGGGTCATAGAATATTAGGACGGCATCAATAATCAATACACCTTAAAAATAGGTATTACCACTAAGAAACGAGAAAATCATATTTTACGTCAGTGCACTGTGCAAGTCACACGGCGTTTGGTACAAGTTACGAAGCGTTTCAAAATACATACTAATATTATAAAATCTAAAATCTTTATTTATTGATTTATTTATTTTTATTTACAACAAAATTGTACAAGTTATTCTTAAATTACTTACACGCTAGTACTATATAAATCACGCCCACGTGGAATCGTCCCAAGAATCCTAGCAGCGTTTCCGCGTTGAATCGCTAAGCTGATTCTTTGTGGAAAAAAAATTGCACTTTGACTCTCTGGCCCAACTATCTGAAATTAATGTAATATTTAGTACAATTGCAGCTTATGCAGTGGCTTATACAGCAGACCTACGATGAACTCTTAATGCGACTCAATTGACGACGTAAACGACGACTGCGAATCGCTTTCTTTTTGTACCATGGGTGTGAAGGTAGGGTAAGAGGTATGCCTGCAGGTAACAATAGAGAAGAAAATAATCTATTTATAACTATTTTTTATTCCAGACTTGTCATAATCCTAATCGTTTTCTTCATAATCCAGATTAGTTGTAATAAAGTCGACTCCACGGCGCTGCATACGTTAGCAGACTCCACAGCTTGGACGGTTCAGCAGACGGAGCTCGGTGGGGCATGGTCTCACCTTGCCCGCAATGTTTCGTGCGTAAAAAACCTAAAAATCAAATTTTAACTTGTTAACCGATCTCAAAATATCTCATCCTATTTTGAGGTTCTCAATTCGACAATCTTTTTCTAATTTGTGTTATATATAATAACTTCGTCGTTTATTGGCCAGTTTTGATAATTACAATTTAAATTTAACTTCACTTAATGTTGCTAATAATTCTTTATCAATGATGATATAATTTTTCTTTTTTTTGCTTGTGTTTAATATAAAAATAATGTATATATATTATTTCCACTTGGGTCGAACTACAAAAGCGGCTGCAAACGGGAATGCCAAATCACCGAAACACTCGACATTTTATAGGGTTGACATATTTATATTTACATATAATATAATTAAATTATTGTGTAATTAGCGCTGTTGCTGTTTTCAGCACCCATATAATTAACCCATTGAAATTATTTCAGACTTACGTAAAGGAACGAATAAATTACTCATTAAGTAAATACGTATACAGGGTGGTATATGTGTTAAACATTAATTTTAATTTTAGTTACCTACACACCTCAGCACCCGATATAAAAAAAAACAGTTAATTCAACGAAGTATTTTAGTCACAGGGATAGCTAAAGGGTTTTAAAAAAAACGAACAAGAAAACGACACATGAAATTAAAAATAACCTTGACCCAAAAAGTAAACAGCATGGTGCGACGGAGAGAAAGCAACAAATCGTTTTCTCCTGTTTATTGAACAATCGCGCCGCGTCAGTCAGTAAATTTATATTTCTTTTCTTTAAAAATACATTGTTTTTAAATGATATTTAAGAAGATTACATTGTACCAAAGTTATCTATCACATACAAATGATCAGTGGCTTCATTTAATATCATATCGTTGGTACTACTCTGTATATGAGACACACGGTCGTGACATACACGGTCGCCATCCCCAAAGTAAATAACTAAATACTTGTGTTCTGGGACAGACAACTGGTAAATATAGTATATGCACATATAATTTGTAAATAAATACATAAATAGACCTAGACTCGATGAATAAAATTGTTTTTGTTAGAAAATGTTGGCCCTAGGCGGTAATCGAATTCGTGACCCCCAGAGATGAAGGCAGACACTCATTAAATTTTATTGGTTCACAAATTTAAATATTATTTAGGTAAAAAAGGTTTAATTTATATTTTATATATAATTTATTTCCAATGCTGCCAACCCTAAAAATCTCTGGTGACGTCATCAGTGCATCCAATGCGTTTGTCAGGTTTACCACTGCGCAGAAAGGTGTAAATCTAATATCACTTGACTCTATGCACTGGCCTGGATTGGAAATATCCTTACAACTAATACTTCCGCGCAACTTGGCGTGGTATTTTTGTAATATTTTCTTCTTACCAACTGATAGACCATAAATCGCACCTGTGTCCGTTGCAGACACTTCAAAATCGATTCATGCGTACAGCCACTGGCTGTCCGTGGTTCGTGCGCAACATGAATCTCCATAGAGATCTCGATCTTCCCACGATAGCCGATCTTCTCAAACGATTCTCGAAGACTTACTTCGAGAAAGCGTCCACACACCCGAACCCCCTTATAGTGGCCGCGTCCAACTATAAAGTGTTTAACTTCCCCAACCGATTTCACAGGCGCCCTAAGAGCGTCCTCAACGACCCTGACGATGCTATTACAGCATCAAACAAGATCTACACACAACATTCACACAAACAGCGTCTTCGCCGGCGAAGACGAGGTCCCCGCTTGCTTGTGTCAAGCGGCCGCAGCCCTCTGCCGCGGCCGCCGTGATGCAGACTTCTTCAAAGTCAATGTGTTAGATACAGTCCTCCAAAACGCGCCGCTTTAAGCCGAGGTTCGGTCTCGCAGGAGACACCCTTAAGGCGACGCTCCCAATAAGTTACGAGTGCCTAAAAACACTCGCTTCTTATCAATTTTATCCGGCGAAGCTTCTGCGCTCGCCCATCCCACCGGTGACGCTGTAAAAGCCATTAGGGCTAACAGCATTAGACACATTCGAAAAAAAATAAAAAAAATAAATCGCACACATCAACGCACTGCCGAGTCTGATAGTAGTCAAACAATAAAATTATAGACTAGCGGTGAGTAGCGACATTACAAATTCTAATTATATTTTCCAAACTATAGGCCTTTTTATATTAGAAAAACGAAGCGATTTTCTTTCTAGTTATAACTTCCGTGGATGATAGGTAAATGATACAAATAAAATAATTCTCAATTAAAACAAAGTTGTCATTCCTATTTTTTTATTAGCGACAGCTATCGAATATACCGATATATCGTAATTAGTACATCGCTTATTAGTAAAACAAAATGTAAATATAACAAAGTAAAATAAGTGAAGGAAAAAAAATGTTTTATTTTTGATAAATACAAATAAATATTAATTATTTCAAGTACAGCTGCTATCTCTTGACGAATAGTGACAACTTTAATAGCAATAAAATCCTATGAGAAAAACATTTGACTAATACATTTAATTAGTAATTGAGTAATTGAGAATGGAGTAATTAAAGAGTTTTGTCTTTTGGCTTAAAGGATATTTTTTTATGAACATAAATGTTTCAATATTTAATTTTAAATTTACGAATATTTTAATTTATTTCCTATTAATCTTTTATTCCTAATTTCAAAGCGACTTCTACTCATAAATATACTCAATTGTATAAATATATTAATGTTATATGAATCCATAAATTCATATAACACGAAAACGACGAGCACTTGACGACTTACAGGAGTAATAAAAAAAGGAATGTAATAAAAAATCCAATCATCTAAATGTTTAGAAATCTTTTACAATTTTTGAGGTATAACTTAACCCACTTAATGGACTCTTGCATATTAATTCTTACTCAAATCTTGATCTTTATTGATCTTATATTGAATATGAAACAGATAATGAATGGAAGTAAAAAATGTTTTGTCACACATTTTTTAATTTGATGTCGCAACAAATTATGAATATAATTTGTTTTACTTTAATAAGCTGATTATTATAACAGCATTATTTACAACATTATTACAACATTATTATAACATATTATATTGATTAATTGAAAATCGGTTATTAGTCTGTGAAATAATAAAAACAAAATAGTTATCAAAATTGTATATTATTATTATATTATTGTTGATTTGAATTTTTAATATTTTTTTATATTATCTTACATAAAAGTTATTAATTACTGAAGCAATAACGAAACACTTGCGACACTTCACTTGTCAGATTGCAGGTACCTACCGCCAACTGGATTTTTGAAGAAATTGGGAACATCCCGTGGTGAATTAATGTAGATCTTGGGGCCTCAAATTCGCAAGCAGGCAGCGTATTATTAAAAGTGAAGTATCAGTTTTTGTTACCTAAGTGCTAGTTCTTATGTTATCGACACCACAAAATCGATTTGTACCCAATTTTCACAGTGCACCTAGTGTCATGAGACTTAAGCTTATGTAACATTTTTGCCTGCAAATAACATATCGGTCAGTTGTAGCGATTGTTTACTTCAGTTAAGGTAAGCATGCACATTTATCTATAACAATGTATCGCTCGAAATAACGAAATCTCACATTGACTAACCTTGAAATATCGTGCACATATGTTTGACTTAAGTCATAATTTATCATATGTTTGTAATTAATCGTTATCTCTTACTGCCGATATTTGATTTTGTATCTGTTCGCTTTTTGTTTTTGTTGATATCAAACTTTTTATAAGTTTCAATAGTTCAAGACATTTCTTAAATGCAGTGGCTGAATTATTGGAACTTTATGCTGGAAAAATTCAATTGTTCCATTTTTAAATTTTGGGTTCATATTAAATGCATGTTGTGGTTTTTCTTGGTTACATTTATATTAAATATGTCCTTTATAATTTAAATGAGATACTTGGGCACAACTAAGACATATGGAATAAATAAAAACTTACATTTAGATAAATTTTCTACAACCTTTGCTGAAAATTATGCATCAATTACACTAATTCTATTTATCTAAGTAAAATTTGAACTATGTTCTAAACATAAGTTTACAATTGAGTTATTTGCTGAGAACATGATTTATTGATTGTTTACTTTCACATCTAGCTACTCTGTCACAACTGTTCTTAAGTAACAACCTTAACCTAGATGTAGTAAATAGATAAGAGAGATTATGTAAATAAAATTTATATTTGAATGGTAAGTAATAAAACTTTGAAAATCTAAATTGATTGAAGTTCCAATTTTGGATTAGATAAATCTATAACATCCAGAATATTATATTTATTAAATGTTTAATATTGCTCTGTGTGCTGATTGCTGTTCCGCTGGTAGTCTTTAATTTCAAATTGAGTGTTTAATTTAATTAAAAAAAAATGCAATCTGCGTGATGTGTAGAGCTTTACTAACAAGCTCTACTAGAGTTAGATAATATTGTCCCAGGGGTGTTACCCATAAGAATGAACTTAACATTAGTGAGATAAATAGTGGAGAGCTGATAGTATGACTTATCAATCATTACATTGTCTGTAGAATGGCTAAACTAATAACCCAAGAATGTCAGGTAACTGAAATTTAATCTTTGGGAGCACAAATGCTTTATGTGTCGTGTCTATTATGTGTTTGCTTTGCAATTGTAATCTTATAGTCTGGGCCTATATCATTGCAAATGGACAATAAGTTGACAAGTGTCTGGACTTGAATCCTAAGAAATTGTATTAAAAAAAAAACGAATATGAGTCACAGTTTGCAACCAATCTGCTCGCTTAAAGATGTAAATGAGTAAATCTTTATGTAAATTATAACTTAAAGATGCCTTATGTTTTTCCTTGAATGTTCCGAACAGGAAAAAAAAATTTGCCTTTGGCTATAGTCATTTTGCAAAATACTATCTTATTTTTCCTTTGACCTTTAAAAATTTAAGATTAAAGCTCATTAATACCTATCTTTATTTTTATTCTCTTTTTTGTTTCCTATTTATAAATATTTTATATAATTGTCAGTCACTGACTGCTTCATTTTGCAGCATTGATATATAAAATAAAGCTGAATAGAAATGTAAAAAATTATAACAAATGTATTCTGACATTCTCATTGTAATAATCTCCTTATATATAAAAATGAATGGGAGTATATCCTTTATAGACTCCCAAACGGTTGTACTGATTTTAATGAAATTTTCAGACAATCTTTAAAAAGAACTAACAGATAATCTATAGAATTAGGTGTTACTTTGTGGAGATCCATAATACAAAAGTAATAATAAAATTATTTTGCTATAATCTGCGATACTTTTGTAACAGATAATCCTATAAATTTTGGTGGTGATCAGAGCATTTTTTTTTAATGACAGTATACTATCAGCTAATTTATAGAAATAGGTATTTAAGGCATTCCACACTACAAAATTATAATAAAATTATTTTGGAATAATTCACCTTTTTTTTTAAATGTGGATTATAGCAGCTTTAACAGTGTCACCAGCCGAAGCTGTTGATTGTTAGTCAGCTTACCTAAGATAGGGGATTCATGGTTAGTCTATATTAAATATATTAGGCCCAGTATCCACCATAGAGGAGAGGAGATGGTTTTGATTACTGATCAGATGTTGTCATTTCCACATCTCTTCTCCGCTTAGATTTATTGTAAATGGGTCAAGCTGAGAGGAGAGGAGATTTTGTTATAGAATTCTTTCTGTAACCAAGATGTTTGTGTGTCTGATCTCTTCACCTTTACTTTAATTTGGTAGATACCAGGCCTTTATCAAACTCAAAGCTAAATTACTGAGGTGTCGTAAAATCCGACTAAAGTAAGTTGACATCATGCAGGCGGCCGATCTTAAAATACGTAGCCGAATCATAAGACAACGTTGTGCTGACCCCACTTAGAGTGGGATAACGGAAGGAGGATGATGATATCAATCTGGTACGGAACTGATAACCACATCAAAATTGTATTTTGAACATTAGTCAACATATGTAAAACGTCATATAATCTATACTTATTATTAAATAAAGTCCCAAAAAGCTGTCTGTCTGTATGTAATCGATTTTCTCAAAATCTTTTTTTGTACGGTTTTCATCAAAGATAGTGCAATACTTTCAGATGGTTTAAGTAGATAGTAGATATCGGTATTATGTAAATTGTGTTGAAGAGATCGCGCACTTGTTAAAAAACTTGCTTGCTGGGAGCTTTAGTAATGTAATGTAATGTAATGTGCTGAGTAAACCAGCAGAGATACGCTAAAGTAATGTAGTAGAGAATTGCCGAACCATTAAAATACTACAAAAAAGTCCGATAGCATGTCTCTATCTCTCACGGTTAACTCACAATAGCTACTCTTCAAAATTTTGAAAATTCGCGAAAAGTTCCGTTATTTTAACTCAATTCCACGCGGGCGAAGCCGTTGTTGGCACAGCTAGTATTAAAATAAAATGGCTATACGTTGTTTCGTTAGATAGAAAAGAATTGCGTGTTATTTACGTGTTTGTGAACAAAATATATTGTCTTTTATATGCCAGCACGTTTATGTTATATTTGTACTTTCATTGTTGTCATATTATCATATATTATCGCCAAAGAGTTTGACGTATTATTTATTACAAGCATACCAAGTCAGCCTCGCCAGAGTAAATTTAAAGATATGCTGAAAAAAAATTATATGATCGTCACCAAACTTCACAGGATATGCGCTGAATCAATTTAAACACCGTGTGCAATTTAATTAAAATCCCTCCAGCCGTTTCTCAGTCTACAAAAACATACAGACTTTCTCTTTAATATATATAGACTAGCTGACCAACATTGTTTTGCCATATAAATTATTGTTAGGGAATTTCTAGAGTACATTGTAAAAAAAAAACAATTCTGATCAAAAAATAAAAAACAAATGTTAAGGGTGGTCAACTATTATCACTAATTTGTATGAAAAATAGATAGCCGATTCTCAGACCCACTGAATATGCCTATAAAATTTCATAAAAATCGGTGAAGCCGTTTCGAAGGAGTATGCTAACTAGCATTGTGACACGAGAATTTTATATATTATATGAATATCTTCAGAAGTACGTTACTTTCGTCTTCAATTTAACAGGTTTAACAGTCGGTCTAGTTCTTTACAGAATCATCGATTCCCAAACGACGTAGAGAAAAATGTGGTATCTGGCTGAGTAGAATAGACCACCATCATTTCTTACTGATCTGTCATAAAAGACGACTGAGGTAAGTTGAACTCAGGCAGGCAGCCAATTGTAAAATAAAAAGTCAAATCACCTAACAGTCAAAACATTTAGTGCCGATCCCACTAACAGTGGGACTAGGGCAGGATAATAGTGATGAATGTTGTTATGATCAATTTCCAATAAATGTCTAGAAATTTTATACTCGACGATACTTAGACTATCTCTCTCTTTTAAAAAAATCGATTCCGACTGTCAGTTATAATTCGAATCGACCCCATATAATCATGGGACATGTAAGCCCAAAAAAAAACTATTGATGATGCACCACAAAACTGAATTGATTAATTTATACTTACGATTCATCATGTGCTTTACTGTCCAGAATAAAATGTTCGGGCTCGCATGAAAATTTTCTGTACAAAGCCAAATATTATTCGTAAGAGTCATGGTCCATCCCATCCGGTATTATTGATAACAATTCATGTTTCCTATCCCCTATCTAGTGAGTGCAGAGATAGATAAATATATTGAGTTAATCACAAATTTTTAAATATCGTTATTTCTTATTGTCAACACTCTTGTATTATCTAACTCAGCAAGGTACTGTCGAATTCTATAAATTGTGACTATAAATACTGATTGCATTTCTATGTTGCCTTCCCAACCTGATTGTTATGTTTTACTAAATTTATCGACATGAATATATTCCTTTACTTTTCAGAATAATAAAGAAGTACAAACAGAATGTTGCGGCGCTGCTCTAAACACCTACAGACCATATACCGGAGACAAGGCCAAGGTATTCGGTTTCGGTCGTCAGAGGTGCCCAAGATCTGCACTCTCACAGTGAACCGGCTAACCAAGCCCAAAACTGTCGTCGCCCATAACCAAGTCGCCTCAATCCATTTTACGCACCCTTTATTCGCTGAACAGGATGTCCTTACGCCTAGCTTTCCCGACTCGGTCTCTGAAGGTGACGTCAAACTAGACAAGAAAGTAGGCGATGCCGTGGCTGCAGATGAGGTGGTGCTCGAAATAGAAACAGACAAAACAGCCATTCCCGTTATGGCTCCCGATAACGGTATTATCAAGGAGTTGTACGTCAAAGACGGGGAGACCGTTAAGGCAGGACAAAAGCTGTTCAAACTTGAAATAACGGGAGCAGCGCCCAAAAAGGAAGCTGCCGCACCGCCTCCGGAGGCCCCTAAAGCTCAGGCTCCTCCTCCACCGCCGCCGGCTGCAGCGGCCCCGCCACCTCCTCCCCAGGCTGCTGCGCCACCTCCGCCACCCCCACCAAGACCGTCGCCACCACCTACAGCGGCGCCAATTTCGTCAATACCCGTTGCTGCAATAAGACACGCGCAAGCTATTGAAACAGCATCAGTGAAAGTTCCACCCGCAGATTACAGTAAAGAAATAGTCGGCACGCGCAGTGAACAACGTGTCAAAATGAACCGAATGCGTCAGCGCATCGCCGAGCGCCTGAAGGAGGCGCAGAACACGAACGCCTTACTGACCACGTTCAATGAAATCGACATGTCCCACATAATGGCGTTCAGAAAGAAGTATCTCGACGCGTTTACCAAGAAGCATGGCGTGAAATTGGGTCTCATGTCACCCTTTGTCAAAGCTTCTGCGAATGCTTTGATGGACCAGCCTGTTGTGAATGCCGTTATCGATGGCAATGAGATTGTATACAGAGATTACGTTGACATATCTGTAGCTGTTGCGACGCCAAAAGGCCTTGTTGTTCCCGTTGTGAGGAACGTCCACACGATGACTTACTCAGATATCGAGCTGACGATCGCAGATTTGGCCGAGAAGGCGAGGAAAGGCAAATTAACAATAGAGGAGATGGACGGTGGTACCTTTACGATAAGCAACGGCGGTGTTTTCGGTTCTCTAATGGGCACGCCGATTGTGAACCCTCCCCAATCAGCTATCCTCGGAATGCATGGTATCTTCGAGAGGCCGATCGCTCTGAATGGCCAGGTTGTTGTCAGGCCCATGATGTATATAGCACTCACGTACGACCATAGATTAATTGATGGCCGTGAAGCAGTATTGTTCTTGAGAAAAATCAAGGAGGGCGTTGAAGACCCGGCAACGATCATCGCAGGGTTGTAAAATCAAAACGCACCCTTCAGCCCTAAATTCGAAATTGTAACCACAGTTACCATTCGCTTTTAAGATGAAAAGTTGCATTTTTGATTGTTTATCTGATACATACTGAAGGGTAGAAGAAGAATCATGTAAATTATTTACTCATAGTAGCTATTCTGTATGGATGCGTTTTTTTATGTTCGCGTCTGTATATATGTTTGTATTTATTTAATACGTCCATTGATTTCGTATTACTGTATTATTTATGATGTTTTAAGTAATAAATAATAATAATAAAAGTACATTTCCTCTATGATGACGGTAGGTGGTGTTTTGATTTTTGTAACACCTTGATGATAAGGTAATTTTTATTCAAACATCTATCTGGACTAATCTATAAAGAACAATAAGCATCAAAAATAATTATTATGAATCATTTTACATATTTTTAATAGTTTATTGCAATATACTGTTTATAAAATTCGCTAAAATATTATTTGCAATAATATCTTGAATTCTATTGCTTTTGTGCTATGGAATTTTGCCAAGGAACAGGCGTTCCTTGAAATGTATAGAAGTAGGCACTTCTATAAATTATTTAAATTCTTTGGTTCTTTGATTTTTGAAATTTTAATTCAAATTAATTGAAACCTACCATCAAAAGCCTAAAAATTATAATTTAATGACCCCTTTAATATATTGACCGTTTTAATCAATTAATGATCTTTTATTTCAAAAAGAGCTAACGAGCTTTTCACTTTAAATATGTATACTTCTGACGGTGGTAATAGTTAAAAATATAGTATTTAAAAGTTAATGTCTCCTTGAATATTTAACAAAGTTCACAAATGACAAGGAGGAGGAAACAATTTTACTACAAAATAACATCAAGGTAAAGAAACAAATAATTTTATTAAGTGTGCAACCATCTACATAAATATGATAGATGTTACGTAAAATAATTTTAATAGATAGTACTTTTTATCATAGCTATTTCCGATAATCTAGCAGCTAGAATTACCATTTTTATTATATACTTCATGGACAAGACATTAAAATGAATGGATAATTTTGCCACATACTAGCAGGAAACTATTCATTTTTACGAAAAAATCTTGACAACAACTTATGACTATTTATGTTTTATGTTGAAACTCATAAAAGAGATTATTAAAAATACTTTAATGAAAAATTTGATGACACCCGTATCTAAGGTACTATTATTATATTATTCAAGTTAAAGAAAATTTTAAAGATATTTTTTAGTTTGTAATAAAAATGCTGTGAATAGATGATTAAGAGTCTGTGATATGTAAATAGTGTATTCTGTATAGTCTCTGAACGCACCTATTTTTTGTTGTGGTCATAAATCGTAAATTTAAATTTTTCTTTATGGTTACATAGCGCAGTGTCTTTGGGTGTTGGTAGTTGGTACGGATTTGAGAAAAAAATTGGCCATATTGTTTTTCTGGAAGACTGGATCGTGTTTTGTCAATCCAACATTCAACGTTTTTCTTATATAAGCTAATTTATTTATTTCGTTTCAGATAGATTTCTAAATAAAGGCAACGTCGAAAGATCGTTTGGTAACCTCGCTGTCACTAATTTGCGTTTGAATTATTTGTACAAAGTACAGTACGTTTTCCGTTGTAACCATTAACCAGGAATATGGCATTGGTGTTCTTTTATCAGTTTTGTTCTGTAGAAATATCCATTGAATATAGTTTATCGCAATGGAAGACTTGAGGGAGGCTTTTCTCGTAAGGGTTCACATTTGATAATCTTCTTTAACGGTACTGGAAGTACAATTTAAAAAAACTTTTTAGCACCTTTTGGTTTGGTAACTTCAAAAACCTTAATATCCCAAATGTAATTCAAATATGATAACTAAAGTTATACATTTGCAATTAATCTTCAAACAATTTTAATTGCTAAACTTATGACTTTGCTGTATAGGACGCTATTTTGATTTAGGTGTGAATTGTAACCATCATTTTCTCAGTCATCGTTTTGAACAATTTTCGTTTTTCACATATCAGACAATCAGTTTGCTATATTTGTAGACAGATATGTAATTAATAATTATAGACAATTTTATTTAGTCAATTTTGATAGTCAATTTGGTAAAGTCTTTAATACTTATAATGAAAGAGTTAATAATCTGTATTGTCTTGTCTTTGTAGTTACAATGTATAATAACTGATTGTGAATTCTATAAAATGTGTATATCAAAAATGCATTATATGAAGTTCAGAATCAGGCATTTATATGATGTGTTCTGTCTTGTGAATTTGTTTTTGTACATACACACTCTTGGTTGGAGTTGGTTGCTTATATTTACAAACTAGTTACACTGACTAGCCAAGCTCCTTCCATTTCATTATTTCAATTTATGCTAATACAATGTACTGGTATTATACTTTAAAAAGAAAGTAAATAGCTGGTGTTTTGGGTTGCACCCCTTATTTCTTTACATATTATAGCCCAAATTTGGTTTACTTGGCTATTATTAATGAGCTTAACCATCATTGCTAAACAAAATCATAAAACTATGTAGGTGGAAAATATTGTTTCAAACAGAGTGCATATTTAGTTACATATTGTCTATTGATCATTAGAGTTAGTGTAAGATTGGACATGATGGAAGAGAAATCATTTGCCAACCCCATTTAGAGTGGGATAAGGGCAGGAGAATGTTGAATAATTGTTGATGTATTAACATTGATTATAGGCGAATTAAATAATGGTTCAATAATATTTTGGATGTGTGGTTTGTTTGTTGTCATCATAATGTTATTTATTACAACAAGGTCAACTTAAAGTGGTTAATGTTTTAATTGTTGAGTTTTTTTTAATGGGTTTGCAATATATATAACTATATGTGAATAAAACCTTTACATTATATTTGATATTTGATTATTTTTAGCTAAAATTTAACATGTATCTTATTAGCATCTTACTAAATAACAAACTTATTTTAAATTTTATTTTAAATTTAAAATATTAAATTCAAATTATCAGTCTTCAGTCCATGAAACCTGTTTCCATGATTCTAAGTTTTCGTTGTCATTGGATTGCTTCTATCGCTGAACTGTGTTGTGAGTCTGCTCGCTTTCATCTGATTTTGGAATGTCTTCTGAGTCCAGTCATGGAACCTTTCAACATTATGGTTAATTTTAAATAATGCATATCAGTTCCTTACAATTCCATACACATTGGCTTTGCATGCATTCACTTAACCCGTGCGGATTATAGCAAAGTAGTTCTGTTATATTGCTTGTAATATGGAATTCCGCAAAGTAACGCCTGCTTCTATAAATCAGTTCCTTAGCACTGCGAGCATCTTCTTCTGCTGGCAAATTCTTGTCCGCACATGATTGCAGTCTGGTGATTATTGTGTGTGTTGACTCAAGCTTACTAAATAAAATAATTATTTTAATAAAAATATAGCCTTTATTTAGGAAGAGCATAAACTTATAAGTACAATTGACTTAACTATATTATAAATTATAACTACTACAAAATATAATGTTGTCGGTACTTTATTCTTCTTCTGGGATTAGTGGCTTGACAGGGCCTCAAGGTATTTTATCACTTTGACCATTGCTGATCTTTGTTTTCGCCAATGCGGGTTATTCTCCAAGAATAACTAGATTTCTTGGAAGCGAAACTTTTCCTACTTTGAGCATAAATAAAGTTGTACCTTACTTTAATTTAAATACGTTGATTACGCTAACAGCTAACAAAATTAGTCCAACAAGTATTATAAAATTAAGTCATCATGTTAGGCAATTACAGGCATAAATATAAATCACTCTTTTCTTGACGTATTTTAGCATTTTAGATATTTACACAAATTTTTGTATTTTCCCCGGCCTCCTATTGTTTTTGGCGGCGAAAAAAGGCAAGAGTGAATAGGCATCTTCTAGGTAAGCGCGCTCCATCTTAGACTGTATCATTACTTACCATCAGCCATGATTACAGTCAAGCGCTCGCCTATTTAACAGTAAAAAAAAAACGTCATCCTTGTATGTATAGTTGTCGGATTAGTTTTTTTTTTTCCTATTTTGAGTGGGTCTCATTTTGATATTTTGGCTCCACTAACGAGAAACGCCGAACGTTGAGGCCAAACTCGCTACAGGTCAGGGGAGTCGGCATCCGCGATTGGATACGTCCACCGCCGCCCCGCCTGCACGCCATATTGTGTGTTTCACAGTAATTGTCGGATTAGTTTAATTATATATCTATTTCACATTACGATTTCCGTAATCTTTGGACAAAAATAATATGATACCCAATAACAATACAACAAGGACAAGTCATAATACTGTCATACAAGGATGATAGTCAGTATTAAATTTGTTATGGCCATATAGAGACATATTTCTTCTGCGCCGTTGTCTCCCGCTGCAATTTTTTTGCACAATTACTCAATCGTCTTTAGATCTCATTATTCTGATTAATTGTTTTACTGATCCTGCGAACCTCGGAGGAAATTGCAATCTGCCCATCGGTAATTTCTGTCGCAGTCATATACTTACAGAATAGTTTAAAATTTACGACACTGCTGATTCATTCGGCAGGGTCGCTATATACGATAAGCTTGAGAGGTAAAATGAAACCTTGAGTGCCTGAATGAAACAGAGTATATTTATTCATGTAGTCAATTTATATAAAGGATTACAATTATTAATTACATATTGCGTCACACTCAGAGATTTCACAACTAGTACCAGTATGAGTTGAGGACATCTATAACAGAATGGCATTGATGTACACTGTGGTTTTAGCTGTTCAAAGCGACAATAATTTAAACATTGTATAGTTCGGAAATTATATGCGTCAACGAAGTGCTGTGTTTCGAGAATACAGCATTCTTCGAATTATATAATACAATTGTTTGAGAAGTAATCCAATTTGAATTTTCTACAATTATTTGCTTTCTATTTAATCTCCTAGCCTTTAGGATGTCACTTCAGTTTTGTAGCAATTTCACTGAGTTAACATACTCCATCTACCTTAAATCGGACACTTACCCCTATTTGGGAGTCCCATACTTGTAACGCTGTAAATTGGAATATTAGCTGTGAATTTATGTAGGCCAATGTTTTGCTCGTTCATTATTCATCGGCAGCATTTAGCATTGACAAATTCTATGAAAATCTCATTTCTACCTACACTTTTGATACCATCCTTGACTATGTTACTAATTTTATTATTAAAATAAAATTGTACAAATTAATTGTTCTAATCGACAAACCAACCGTTTTTATATTAATGTGTCAGGTACTAACTCTGCCAGATTAGCGATGTAAATGTGTTCAATAAATATATACCTATCGAAACGGAATGTCGGCCGTACTAATTGAGCAGGAGGTCTCAGATATTGTGTTTCAGTTGTTTTAAAATCAAAAAAATCTTTATTTCAATGAACTTTTGAAATAGTTAATGTTTTCTGCTTCTTGGCTTTTCAACTGAAGTGTTCTAAATATCTTTCTAGGTTCTAATAATTTTTAACCTGTTTAATGAATACTTTTTACTATTACTATATACTATTTTCAATTTGACAGCTGCTCGCATTTGTGCCGTAAGTTAACAGGCACTCGTTTTAATTTTTCCATTTTTCTATGCCTAGTTTGGATATTGACTGTAGAATATCCTGAAAAATAATATTTTACCGATTAATTCATTTTTAGTAAATGTTATAACTATGCAAATCTGAAATCTAATTTTATACCTTTTATTGTAATTGCTGGTATCTCACGTTACGACCTATGTCGCTCATGTAGCGCATTACATGTAGTCTTAACTTCTATCTATGATGTACTTGGTTGTGAATCAAATTGCAGATTTTGTTCTTCTAATTGTTGCTACTGCTGTTGAGCGTGCTCTTCAATTTAATAATTAAAATGTTAACTCACTGTACATTTACTATCATTATGTCACCAGTGATAAGTATTTTATATAAATTTTGGGTGAAAACATATTTACTTTTAATGTTTTACATCATAAAGTTAACACATGTAACTATAATTTTCTGTTCTTTTAAAAATTGTCCCCAATATTTAAAACACGAATATTTAAATTCAGAATTGTATGCGTCATATACAGCATTGAATTATCATTTTGTATTTTCTTGCTTTTTTCCATCAGTTTTGAATCTTTCTGAAAAATTTTGCCCTTTTATTTCATCTTACGTTTAAGAATATGATCTTAAGTAATGACTTCTGCTGTTGGTCCCATTTTGTGTCGCTTAAGTTTTGTGTTGCTTCCAGCTTTAAACTTCATTGAAAGAAGTTCAAAACTAATTATTTGGTCTTCTAATATTTGAATCTTTTTACCATTATTAATTACATTTTCGCATCGAACTTATATTTAGATATGGAAAGAGAAACATACGAAGTTTCATCTTTCGCATTACAATGTAATTTTTTTGCTAGCTGTCTCGTAACGCAGTCAAGTGCTAATGACAGCATATTTTTTGGATCGCTTTTTGTGTTCTGTATTTCATCTTCAAAAATAGGTGTAACTTGATTGAGACTGCTTTGATACAGTCTTCGAATTCAAATCTTTCCATTCTTCTGGCTGCAACGAGTCAAAGACGTTTTCTTCAACTAAAGGATTTAAAGGTGTAATTGCAGCTTTGCGAAAACTATTATTTGCACCTTTGCATCTATTTGTGTCCAAAATAACTCAATAATTGACTTGAAGCGGTTGCCGCTGCGACTTCTTTTTGGTTATAGTTTCGATCGCCTGCCTTGAAAGCTCTGCTTTGAAGTTATCCCAGTCCACTCTGTTTGCTACGAAAGTTTCCTCCATGGCGGTGGTAATTAGTAGCGGCAGAAGCTCAGTGTCGAGTTCATAAATAACCTGCGACTAGTGTAGGTTTCTGCGAGGAGAGTCTGGTCACCAGTGCTGTGCAGTGAATGCTTCTTCTGGCGGCTTTTAGGCAGCGTAAAAATGGAGCGGTTTCTCTCCGATGTAGATTTGGGATCTCTGCCTGTTACCAAATTGTCCCTATCATTAGCCGCCGTCATCATAATAATTCTGACTTATAATAATATTTTTATATATATTTTTTAATTTTCATTAAATTAGATATATTTATATGAATTGAATAGTTTTAGAAAGGATGAAACTGCTAATGCTCATGCTTTTTGGTACACAAAGACTTCATCAAGATGTCTGCGACAAACTCTCCTGTTTTTGTACACAAAATACGAATCGAATTTACCTAACCCACCTTCATTATCCCCCACCTAATTTTTGCTATCCAAGTTATGCAGATTTAGATTTTCGATAGGATTCGGAAAACGGTACAAAGGAATGCCTGAATCAATTATTTTAAGCAGATATAAATTAATACAATTTGATAATCTACTTATATACTCGTTGGCACTCAGCAGTGATGAGTAAATTTGATAATAAGCACTTACCAGCCGCTGTTTGACACCCAGGTTCGCAACAGTTTTTAAGTTAGTTAATATGCAAGATTTTATTTTTTCAATAAACAACACATTTTAATTAAAAATATGTAAACACTTACAAAATTATTTAATGGCTCTCTCCTAGATGTCGCTATAAACGTGTCCTGAACTTTTCTTCTAAGAGAACATACTATGGGCCGATCTGCCAATTTTAGTTCATGTTTTAACCATATTCGTTTAATTGCGCAGACTTTGGTGTTTATCCTTGCGCGTTGTCATGGTTTCCAATTGTGTACAAAGTCAAAGCGAGCATGGATGTCGGAACTTTTTGGTTTTTTAGGATTTTTTCATAGACATTACGCGTATGTATGTTTTGATCTATGCCCGTTGCTATAGTTTCCAGTTGTGTATACAATTCCTTTATGAAAGGCAGTTAAATATGTTTTTACTATTTTAAATAAAGATCGTGTGCCAATGTGTATATCGCAATAATATCTTGTATCATATAAAACTTAACTTGAAGGGATATTTGATCACAGTCTGTCAACCGCGTGCTAAATAACTGGGTCAAAATATAATTCATTATACAGAATCAAATTATAGTGACGTTAAATAAATAATAAGTAGTACATTTTAAACTTTCGGGATTCATACATATTAATATGTAGAATATGTATGACTGACAGTCAGTTTGTGACCACGGCAGATACAACTCTGAGGAAACGTCGAACCTTACACGAAGGTAATTCGATTTAGTCGCGATGTGACCCGTATTAAATAATAAATATTTTTTTTAGTGATAAACTTATAACCTACTACGTACTATAAAATCTAGGTAAATTATTTTTTCGTACTATTTGAATTAAAATTAATACTCAGTAATAAAATAAAATGCAAGAAACGAGTCTAAACAATTCGTTTTTACATTTAAAAAAGAATAGAACAAAAATAGATTTTTTTGCAATAACATCAACATTATAATTCAGCCTCATTACAATCTAGAAATGAGGTTCATCTAAATTCAAAAATTTAACAAAGAGAGATACGTATAATGATCTTTATTTATATAGAGAGGGTTTGTTCTCTCGTATTCTTCTTCGTCGATAACTACTGTAGTACTGGAATAAAAGTATTTGAAGCATTTGGAAAGCATTGATCTGTCCCATAATAAAACACCAATTGTTCAATTCAAACGTGAAACATGGATTTCATAAAATAAAATGCATACAACTAATCCATTCGTTTATTCAGTGACAAAACTGAAACCTCTTATATTAAAAAAAAAACCTCTGATTACATTACGATTCAACCTTATTTCAATATCGACATGATGTTGATTTAAATAAGAATATTTAACAGATTCATAAAACAATCGAATTCTCTTTGGTGTTGTGCATTAGTATCAAGGACTATCAATGCTTATGTAATATGAAGCAAAGGGACTATATTTGCTTCATATTTTTTATTGGAATACTTAATGACAATCACTCTTATCCGCTGATTCGACACGTAAACATCCACCATGTTACTTTTATTCTTCGGAAATTGTATTTCAAAGTAATACCAACACACAGAACTTTGTTTTTAGACAACAATTTATAATTATAAACAATATCATGTTTACCAACATTTAAAACTTAAGTTAAGAATAAGAAAGGATAAAAAGAGTATATACTCCTTTATTGAAGGGTTTTTAAAAGGTAAAATTTTAATTGTGGGTACTGCAGCTTGTTAACTGGATTAATTTCCGTATCCCAACCTCGAGCTAGTTCCTCGTTTAGTCTCCTCGCATGCAGATTGGTAAGAATGAATTAATATATCTATCTAATTTTATTGAGGAACAATTGTGCTCGTATATACGTTGAATTTTGCTTATAATGGGATAGCAGTTTAAGCTAATATTTGCTTAGTAAATGATGAGTTCTTTACTTACTAAGATAGGACTAGTTTGGTTCTTTTTTAAAAACTCCAGTTAATATTTTCTGTAAAATTTATAAAGTTCATTGCGATAATCGATAATTCAGATGTCTCGATACATTTTAGATAAAAAGCACATAAAGCCGCAATGTACACAAAGAAATCTATTGAGAAAAACCCCAAAAGAGATATTGCCAAAGATGATAATCTAATTACCAAAAAGCCTGAAGAAAAGTCAAAGAAGAGTATCTACAGTGTTTCTACGCCTAGAACTTTCGTCCAAAAGACGTCAGCCGCTGATGTTTATGCAAGAAATAATAGCGCAATACAAAGCGTTAAAACTCCTAAGACTCCTAAGAAAACTTTAGTAACACCGAGTACACGCAGTAATGTATTGCAAACGAAAGATTCATTAAAATCATCACATTCATCCGTTAGTCAAATTAGTACGAAAAGTTATCGGGGGAACGAATCTGTCAGCGAAGTTAAAGCAATACCCAACATTGCGCGTTACATCGAAAAATCAAAATTAACTGCTGTCTCTTCTAGAAATATGGGCGTTGTAAAGAAATTGCCTTTGACAAATGTAACAGTGAACTCTCCGACAGCTAATAGAAGGACGAATGTAGATGATCTGACTAAAAGAGATAAAAGAGAGGCAAGACAAGAACAAAAAAAGGATGAAAGATATAAAGAAAGGGTACAAACAAAGGATTTAATTCCGAATAAAGCTCTGTTACCAGAAAGGAAACGTACAAAAACAAGGACATTAGATGACGAAGAGATAAAAATTCTCACACCAGACGTTGTTGATAATAATCCAGATATCTTAAATCTAACTAAAAATTTAAGTGCACAACCAAAGGCATTTTTTATTGATCTGAATGGAAAAGAGGATAAGGTATTTTTTTAAATGTTCTATTCTTCCCAATTACCTATTTCTTGGGGCGGTTCACAGTGCCAACAAATCGCCGGGACTATTATTGCTACTAATTGCGGTGTATTCACCGTACCAACTATTCCAATATTGGGCTTACCCAGTATTACTGATCGATTACAACGATACATTAATTGGTATATATTATTTTATTACTAAAGGGTATAGGGTAAAGGGTAACAGTACCTGAACTATTGTTCTAATGAGCTGTTTTTTAATATGTTCAATGAGTCTGTTTTTAGAATCCTGAAAGTTGGTGAAGAGACAATGTGAAAATCTTTCATTTACCAACTTTTTTAAAACGACATTATAATTATATAAAAATTTAATCATAAATAACACTAAATATATTCCAATTCCATTAATTTATCAACTTAACTATCGATGTCAAACCTTTTTTCTTATTAATAAGTGATGAAACGAACCTTCCTTAGGTGAAGTTCTATTTTCATTTCATTGACATTTTCTTAATTTTGTTTTAACATCTTTAATTAAATTTTTCAAGTAATTCTATTACCTCTACGCATACGCGACGCTTGTAGATGTCTAACATATTTAATTAGTGTTAAAATATATCTTATCATTCTAATAGAAAGTATGTTTTTGTGTCGCTTATTTTCTCCAGTGATTATTTCCTGGGTCTTATTATCCTTTTTCTGAATTACTGACAACAATTTGAGATTTGACGAGAGGTAATTTATTTTTATCTCTGTACCTTTGTTCCATCTGGCGAATATCTCGACACAGAATATCATTAACTTATTGCCCTTACCACTGACGAGCTGAATATTAAAATCAAACTGTTCTAAATACATTAACCATCGAGTAACCCTACTATAAATAGACAAAGCCTTGTGATCTGTTCTTATTATTACTTTCGGGCCCAGTTTCAAATTTCTTTAAACAGCTTATTACAGCATTAAATTCTGTTCTGTTTCAGTCCAATTTAATTGGGGACCTTTAAGTGATCTACTGTGGTAGCTCAATGTTTTAGTCCCTTCGTCATCCCCTATTTGATAGAGAACTGTGATTGTAATTATATTAACGATATGTAAATAATGGGGTTTTAGAAAATTCGGATGTTGGGGCAATAACATTATTAATGAAATGTTTCTTAGTCAAATCAAAAGCCATTTGTTCTTTTTCCGTCTACACCTATCTCTTACCCTTTCTTAATAATTTTCCTTTCCAATTTTTGTTTGTTACTAATCACTCCTTTGTGATTTCTGCTATTTATTGTCATTTGTATTGTTATTGTTTGAAAAAGCTGTTAATGATATCAAAATCCTCATATTGCTTATTAATATCATTAGAAGATTAGAATGATCATCAAAAATTCAATGGCCTCAAGTATTATTTAACCTTTTGTAATAGCTCACATTTGTTGTATATTCTTAGAGTCACCCTACTAAAATATACATTTACCCATATATTTACATATACACACATATTCATTGTATCATATATATATCTGATTTAATATACTCTTAAAAATGGCCGGAATTTCACTTAAATATTTCAGCTTTGTCATATAGTCAACCAAGACAAACGTACAACTGCAAAATATGGAACAGGCCAAAAATATGTAATATAATGTTTAATATAATTTGGAATTATTATGGCAGGACGATTCTACCACCAGTTTGGGAACGCTATCATGCACTGAGAAGAACTGGCAAGAAACTCAGTGGTTTCTTTTATCACGAATATTAACTATCCGAGGTTAGATTCTAATAACAAAGAACACTCAATGTAGGTAGGCAGACGCGGGTCTACCCGAACAATATTAGAACGACACAGTAACACTAATTACACCTGCTTGATCAACCAAGATAGGTTGCAACAAACTAAGCGAGTAAATTACTAAACGCGAGAGCGTTTAATAATCGTACAAGTCGTTTACAACGAAACTCCAAGCGATGACTTCATGTAGCCGCGTAAGCGTTTAATAACCGTATGAGCCAAGTTTTGCAATGAGACTCCCTTTGATTGGTGAGCTCCATCTTTTATTCACAATTTTCGCTCCAAAGGAAGTCCCTTCCTTGCTATTGGCCAGATTATTACTGTGTTGCCAATTTCCATTCCTAACAAATACATATTCTATGTACATATCAAAAATTTCCGCCCGTCTTGGCTCGACGATCCGGGAGCGCAGAACGAGGGTAGACGCAGAAATCGCTCTCGGTGGCTATCAAAAACTTAGTTTCGTTCTGCGGTCGGTAACGAAGAGGCGACCCGTAGAAGAAAGGCAATCATTTTTCCTCATTAGCGACTGCCCGCGGAGTTTTCCGACTTCTCACAGTCGCATGACTTGATGCATTGAACCCAACACGTGAACCGTGTTGGGAATGCTACCAGCATATCGGGAACTTTCCGTAGGTGGAATTTAACTCCTTTAGCGTGATGTTGCTGTTGACCTTGTACATTCTCGCGGTCTAGCGCGTTTGAAAGCAGAACAACACGTTTTTAGGGTATGCTCCTCCAGCTTTTTAGTAAGTGCTGCACCATCGTAAGCTCCGCAATCTCATCGCTTGGTTCAGCAGGAGCGTAGGACGGGATGTGGCTGCAGCAACATTGCAGGACGAAGTAAGCTCTTGAATGCGGTCCGCCAGGTCAGCCCAATGTTCTAGACAATGCGTTGGCTGAGATGCTATAACACAGCATGGATCTCAAATGGGACGGGAATCCATATGGTCCTGATGAATTCTTCTGACACAAAGGGTCCGGCTAAGTCCTGGAGATGTCTCCCAAAGTAGGATGGTTTCCTGTCTCCGAGCTTTTCGTGCGTTAAAAGCTGTTTAACTTTCTTCTCGTGAGAAGCAGAAAGACGCTCAATCAGCTCGCTTTTAATCTTAATGTACCGATTTTTAGGGGGTGGACTAATAATAATATCCTTCACAGCCTTGGCGTAAATCAAGACCAGATTATTGGTGACGTGAGATGATTAAATAGCGTCTTCCTTTACTGGGGTCTCGAATTGACTCTCCAGAAGTGCGAACCAAAGTTCAGGATTTTCTGGCGAGAAAGTTGGCACTTTAATTTTTAATCTTAATCCGTCATTTTCTCGTTCAATGGGCACGCGCACTTTGCGGGGACGTCGCGTATTGACATGGGTGCCGTGCGGCGAACCGGCGGTCTAACTGCTGTCACTCATATTATGTTCTAGGGGGTCACTAGTTATAGCGAAGGTTTATTTATTATACAGTTTTACAACAATCAAAAGGTGAAACTAACTGGTTCCACTGCACGACAATTTAAAACGGCCGGGTGCCGTGAATATTTTATATAATAAATGTATGTCATTTATAATGTGTATATGTAAATGTATATTTTAAATGTATATGTGTATATATATATTTTAGTAGGGTGGCTTGGTTGATTCACACGACACTGATGGTTTTTCAGCTATCAGAAATGATAACGTCTTCACTTGAGAGGTTAATTTAAAAAATGTTCGACCATGGAAGTATGTTTTGCCTTTTCCCATTTAGCGCATACTATATCTCTTCTTATTTCATTTTGTACCGACTCTCAATAAGTGAGCAGAAAATACTCCTAAACTAATCAATAGTTTTCCATCGATATCGTAAAGTCGTGCCAAATCTCTAGTTTCTACCTTCAGGCACTCAAAAACTAATACAAGCTCTCTATTTATACTAGGAACCTTATATACTGATTAATCCTCTAGAAGCATTAGCGTATTGAAGGTATTGAATTCATGATCGGTTCTGGTTCAATAATGTTTCTTTCTTATTGTCTTTATTGTTTGTGTGGTTTTTCGAATCAATTTATATAACACTAAATTCTGCACTAGCAATTGTGCAAGGTCTTTTTATTATTTTTATAAACGAGGTGAAAACAAAAAAAAATGGTTTTAAAGTTTGGCTACAGAGTTGTGTGTATTACATAGAAACTAATATAGAAGTACAAATTAGCGTTACTCCCATTATACTAATGAATACGAAATATAAATCATATATACTAAAAAAATAACCTAATGAGACAAATTGTATAGATTTTACTTTTGTGTATGTTTATTTTTATAAAAGCAGCATGAAATAAAATCAAAATCAAGCGATGAAGAAGTTAGTTATGAGGATGATTTTGAAAGCTATGAATCGGACTTTGAATCTTATCATAGCTCATCACAAACAGATCACTCGAGTATAACTAATGATGATAATGATAATAACGACAATGATGAAAGTGATTTAAAGGGCAGCAATAAATTAATGGAAACTGGTGAATTTTCAAAAGAAGAAAAAATGCTCGATTCTGGTAATTCTTTATTCATTTAAGTTTTACTAAGTATATTAACAAATTCAAAACAACGTGTTTATTCCTGGAAGGTTTAAAGAATAGTATTTTTAATCAACACTTTATCAGCTAAGTTCTGTTAATTCTATACAAGACCTTGCGTGTATACTACGTTAAGCCTAAAATGCTTAGGAAAGGATTGATGTTTTTATTGGTGTTTTGAGTATTATTTTCAATAAAAGTTAATGAAAAACATGTTATTATATTACTACAACTAAACTATTTATTAAAAACACAATGTGCGTTAGGAGTTTGATGCGATTAATTCCAGTATTCATATTTTAGTTTCAATATCTCCACCAATGTTTAAAGTATTTTAGTTATAATCGTTAAGCCATCAAACGGTAAAATTTACAGCACATATTCATACAAGTAATCATCGAAATGAATTCCATAATTATGTAAATAATATACATGAGTACATACCGATTGAACTTACTTCTTAATGTTTCCAAGGCACCTTTGAGCTCCGTGATCCTCCTACAAACGATAAAATTAAACGTATGCATAACATCGTTGAAGACATCGAAGAGGATGGTAAGAAGGCCTCTCTGACGGATGAAGGGTTCCAAGAAAGTTTCTCTAGTGGTCTGTCCAGCATGAAAACATTGCATGTTGATGTACTAGGAAGGTAAACAATTGCTGCGCTTGTTTTACAAAGAATTTTATACATTATCAAATTAGACTACAAAACTGCTGAGATATTGTCACCCAATAAAAAATCCAGGATAGGAAAAACTTAATATAACGATCTTATTGGATTAAGTAAAATTAAATATCTTTTAATCCACATTCGAATTTGTATAAAATATATTTGGATGTTATCCACAATTTTTTGTTTCTTATAGGCTTTTTACCTAATTCTATAATGCCTTAATTCAATTCAAATTACCTTAATTCAATAATGTCCGTGTCTTGCTGCTATAATATAATTTGTATATTTCATGGTTAATTAGACAGTGTGACCAGAGAAGAAATTTATTATTCGCCCCCCTTAAAAATTGTTCTTTAACCTGATTTTCTATCTTGTATTACAGACCATTGTTCATAGATTTAAAAAAATCAAGAGAGAACCGACGAAAGCAAAAAATATTAGAGAGGTTCAGGCAACGCATAAATGATATACTTAGTATGATAACATTGCATGAGATGTCATACAGTTTGTTCGAAATGAAACCGATACCATACGATTTGTACATGGCAACATTTGGTAGATTCAATTATACGCAAACTGCTGTTCAAACTTATGATGATGGCATATCAGAAGAAATACAAACAGATGAAATAATAACTTATAATAAATGGACTCAACATCCTATAGAATTTTCACCAAATTATTTTGGTGAAACTAATAATAGAAGTAAAAATTATAATCACGATAGTTTTGCATTTCTATATTATAATGAATACGAACTTAGAAATAGTGTCGATGATAACAACAAATATGATCCCCTGAGAATATATTTACAGCAAAGAGATGGAGCTGGTTCAGATGTATTACCATATGAAATATACAAATCGAAATTAAAAAAAGATGATTACGATGTAAGAAAGCTTAGAAATTTTCTAAAAAAGACCGAAAGTAGAATAAGTTACATACTAAATAAGAATTCAGGTTCTATATCGAATTTAAACAAAACATCAAAGTTTCCCTTCAGCAACGAATGTTTGTTGTTGTCGACAAGAGATTTAAATGAGGAAAAGTTTTTATACATTAAAAACTCTCCTATCATCGGCGTAATATTTTCAGATGCGAATTCTAATTTAGTTATTACTTTACATAATAACACGTATAGTAGTATTGCTTTTGCGAAATGTGCTTTATGTCTTTGGGATATCTCTATTTCTTGTTTGGAACCGTTGAAAATAATGGTTGCAATAGACCACGTTAAAATTGGCCGATTTAGGGGAGGTACTGATGGTTTTCTCGTCGGAGCCTTAAATGATGGGTAAGTGAGATTTTCTCAACAGGTAAACATCATAAAAAATAAACAGATGATTTTGATATATTTTTATTTATCTAATAAATAAAAAAGAATAAAAGTAATATTACTTTTAGGTCAATCCATCTTTGGGATTTAACAGAAGAACCAACTTGGGGTAACAGTGTTACAAGTGAAGAGAATTCAACCAAAACACTAAATAATGGAGTAATTCGTGAAATAAAGTGCAGTGATAAAAAAGACAGTAACCTTAAAACTCAAGTGAGTTAGTTTTTGTGTTTCATGTTTCAATAGTTGTGACTTGTTATTGTTGAAATATTTTTTTGGCAGTTAAGAGAGTTGAATTCGAAAACTTAATCTGGAGTCTTGAATTTTAGTCTTAAAATTAAAAACTTAAAGTGCCTAACTTGAATGTGTATTTTTTTTTTGATGAACTGGTATTTCCAGTAAGTTTTAACTGATTCTTCCTAACAGCGACCGTTAGGTTCTCTATAGTAAGTCAAACAAAATTATGGCTATCCTGAACTACGTTGTAGGTTACACCATATAAAAAAGATTGTTTTTTTTTATATTAATAATATTTGTCACTCGCTATTCTTTCTCTTTCATTCTTTGGTCAAGAAAGAAAGGGTAGCCAAAAAACATATAATGTTTTAATGTTGTATATGCTGAAATGGCAAAGGGCAATATACACGAATCAAGAAAATAGTTGAATAATTGATGAGGTTGGAATGGCACCCTCACTGAAATAGTCGTAACGAATTTCGAACATTTCCAGGAGTCCAAGATCGTGTTATATATGTCATGGGATCCCTTGAAAATACGTCAAAAATGAACGTTTTTTGGTTAACAAGTGCGTGCCTTTTATCAAATTCATTTCTTTTGCAGCGACACACCCTTCGAGCATGTGCTTACACGACCAGTGCTATGAATGTATGTAACAAAGAAATTGTGAACAGCATTGTTGGTTTGGAGTTTATGGGTGAATGCAGTACAGATATGGACTGTAAACGTAAATTACTAGCTCAGGTTAAAATGCATAAAAATCTTTTGTATCCCACTATTTTTTCTATTTCTCTACCCGTTTTACTTACTAAAATTATAATTAAACTAGCTTTATGTACTATTAATTAATTTTGTTGAATTTCGGAAACTCCTTTTTTATTCCTAATTTATTTTATCAAATTTAGAATGATTGGTTTATTTTCATAGTGATTTTAATTACCGTTCCATTGCTCATATATTAATCTTATTGTAAAATATTATTTCTTTATGTAGTATATTTCTATAAACATCTTACACATATAGTACGCTGTCTGTAGCTCTACTCGATGATTGACTTGCAAAAATTGCTATTTTTACGAAAAAGCTTCCGATGATACCAAATTGTTGTCTTGAGACGTGTGAAGAATTTTCTGTTAAGAATGTCTTTCTTTCAACTTGTTGGATAGCTACAATATTTTTCAAATTCGATTTATTTGACTGATCATGTCCTCAACTAATTCATTCTTTTTCCAGCTATGCGTATTACAAAGTGTTGGTATTTTGACTATATGGTCGATAATTCAAGAGAAAAGAAAAAACTTACAGTCCGATATTGGGAAGGCGTTATGGTCAAAAATGAAATTAGAAAGGCAGCAAACAATTAATCTAATAAATCACATAGATGTGTCTGTAGGCGGTAAAGAAATGGAGATATCAGAATTCAATCTGATCTCTGCCAAAAAAAGAATGTCCAAAAAGCGGAGTGAAATTAATAAACCTAAAATTTCCCGCCGTAATTTTATCAGTAAACAAGATGGCAGTGCCAGTATTACGAGTGGGGAGAAATTGGTAGAAATTACCGATGAATGTGAAAATAGTATTGTGTGCAGTCATTTAAAAGTTATAAAATTAAATAATATTGAAAAATTTTTGGTTGCTAAGAATCGCGGTGAAGTGGTTTGCTGTACACGAAATCTTGGAAATCTCAAGTTGAAATTTTTTTGTGTCGCAAGTAAGTGTGAATAAATATTTATTGGACCATAATAGTATACTTTATTTTTGTTCAATCTATAAGAATTCAATTTATGTAATAATGAAAAAACCCTTTCTTTACTATTGTAATAATCAGATTCCTTTAGCTTTAAACATACAGTATTCTTTAATGTAGTAATAATGTCCTATGCGAGCGTTGCGTTCGCGCACGTTTCAAAAGTCAGATTGCTCACGCTCCAAAGACTACAGAACCGATTCATGCGGACAGCCACTCGTTGTCCGTGGTTCGTGCGGAACGTTGACCTCCATAGAGGCCACGACCTCCCTACCATTACACACCTCTTTAAACGTTTTTTAGAAATCTTACTTCGAGAAATCTGAGGTACACCCCAACCCCCTTATTTCAGTTACTTCAACCTACATCACAGTTAGGTCTGACCATCGAAAAGGCGTCCAAAAAGCGTTCCTTATGACCCTGACGATCAAATAACAATCGCAAACACAAAAACACGTAATACACACACACAGCGTCTTTGCCGGCGAAAACGAGGTCCCAGTTTTCTGACGTCGGTCGGTCGTGGCTTCTCGGCACCCTTCCGACCTCGCAATGACTAATCAAAGTCATACATCAGCCCTCCACTACGCGTCGCCCTAAGCCGTGGTCCGGCCTCACAGAAGGCACTCTTAGGACGACGTTCCCCGACGCTAGTAGAGCTTCTGCGCTCTACTCTCTGCATTTCGCAACCTCTGTGATGCTTCTACGCTCGCCCGTCTCACCCGATGACGCTGTAAAAGCCGTTAGGGCTAACATCATACATAAAATCTTAATTATAAAGTTAAATCTATCCGTCGTCGTTAACAAATTTAATTTTGATGTATCCTTTTCTATTATAATACAAACATACGGGTCGCATTGCGATAAAATCGAGTTACCTTATAAGGTTCGATTTTTCGGCAGAGTTACATCCACCGTGGTGACGAACTACAGTCCTTATATTCTGTTTCTACCCTCACTTGAACCGCACAATCACGTATCCATTTATGTAAATACATAGTGACAAAATTTGGAATACCATTTTTTCTATCACACATAATTTGCCCTTCTTCTTCTTCTTCGTCAGCCGATGGACGTCCACTGCTGGACATAGGCCTCTTCATGGGATCGCCACACCACACGATCCTGCGCCGCCCGGATCCAGTGGCTCCCTGCGACCTTTTTGAGGTCGTCTGTCCACCTCGTAGGGGGTCTACCGACGCTGCGCTTTCCGGTGCGGGGTCGCCATTCCAGCACCTTAAGACCCCAGCGCCCATCGGTCCTCCGCACTATGTGCCCCGCCCAGCGCCACTTCAGCTTCGCGACACGCTGAGCTATGTCGGTGACTTTAGTTCTTCTACGGATCTCCTCATTTCTGATTTGATCTCGTAGAGACACTCCGAGCATAGCTCGCTCCATCGCCCGCTGAGTGACTCTAAGCTTTCTTATAAGGCCCATAGTGAGCGACCACGTTTCGGATCCGTAGGTCATCACTGGCAACACGCACTGTTCGAAGACCCTGGTCTTCAGACACTGAGGTATTTTGGACGAAAAGATCTCGCGTAGCTTCCCGAACGCTGCCCATCCGAGTTGGATTCGGCGACTAACCTCTTTCTCGAAATTGGACCTACCCAGCTGGACCGTATGTCCCAGGTATATGTACTCGTCTACAATTTCGAGTGCAGAGTTCTCAACGATGATCGGGTGGAGCGGAACATGTGAGTTGGACATGATTTTTGTCTTACTCATGTTCATTTTAAGGCCCACCTGCTGAGATACTCTGCTGAGGTCGTCGAGCATTGTGTTAAGGTCCTCCAGACAACCTGCCATAACGACTATGTCGTCGGCAAATCTAAGGTGAGTGATGTACTCGCCGTTGATGTTGATGCCGTATCCGTTCCAATCCAAAAGCTTAAAGACATCTTCCAATGCAGCGGTAAACAGCTTCGGGGAGATAACATCTCCCTGTCGCACACCTCGCCGCATTTGGATTGGTCTCGTAGTTTTGTCTTGGATACGGACAGACATTGTGGCGTTTTCATACAAACACTTCAACACTTGGACGTACCGATAGTCGATTCGGCATCTCTGGAGCGACCTTAACACAGCCCATGTTTCCACCGAATCAAAGGCCTTCTCATAGTCCACAAACGCCAAGCAAAGTGGCTGGTTATACTCCTCGGTTTTCTGTATAACCTGCCGCAGCGTGAATATGTGGTCTATGGTACTATACCCTTTTCGGAAACCGGCTTGTTCGGGAGGCTGGAAGTCGTCAAACCTACGAGCGAGACGATTCGTTATGACTCTCGAGAACAGCTTATAAACATGATTCAGCAGCGTGATGGGTCTATAATTCTTCAATAAGGTGTTATCACCTTTCTTGAAGAAGAGAGCCACCACGCCCCTGTACCATGCTTCCGGCATAGAGCCTTCGTGAATGACGGAATTGAACAATCGCTGAAGGACTTTAAGTACCGGTTTACCACCCGCCTTCAGGAGTTCGGTAGTGATTCCGTCATCACCTGGAGCCTTGTTGTCCTTAAGTTGTTTGAGAGCCATACTAATCTCGTATAAGCTGACGTCCGGGATATCTTCGGTATAGTGTCGGGTCAACTTGGCTCTTTGGTCTTTTGCCAAATTGACAACAGGCTGTTGTGTTGAGGTGTATAACTGCCCATAGAACCTCTCAACCTCTCTCAAAATCTCAGGACGAGATGAAATGATACTACCAGTATCGGTCTTCAATCGCGTTAACTGCCTCTGCCCAATAGACAGATCTCTTGCGAACACTTTTGAGCCCCTGTTACGCTCAATAGTATCTCGAATGTGTTCGGTGTTGAAGCGTCGCAGGTCGCATTTCTGCGCCTTAGAAATCTGTCTATTGATCAGACGGTAGCGTGCCGCGTCTACAGAAGACTGTAGCCTCATTTCGTTCCTCTCATCCATGAGCTTGAGAGTCTGGGTCGAGAATTTACTAGTTCTCTTACGGTGTGTCTTATAAAATTTGGACCCCACCGTATGGACAGTTTCCACCAGCCTGTTGTTTACGTCATCCACAGAAGCGCAGTCAGCTAGGCAATCAAAACGATTCATCAGCTCGAGATGGAACTTCTCGGGGTTTTGGATATGAGCTCGAGTTGGTCGGAGCGTAGACTTCACCAGGCCGGATCTTTCCAGCTGTACGCATATATTCAATGTGCCTCTAACCAGACGGTGATCGCTACCGGTTTTCACAGTATTGATTACAGAGACATCATTGAATATATGACGCCTGGTCGACATAATGAAGTCAATCTCGTTTCTCGTGGAACCGTCGGGACTTATCCATGTCCATTTTCGATGCGGCCGTTTCTTGAAGAAAGAATTCATCATGTAGAGGTCCTCTCTCTCCAAGAAATCGGCCAGCATCTGGCCCCTGTGGTTCCGTTGCCCGTATCCAAATTGCCCTACTCTCACCTCTGTACCGCTTCGCTTGCCCAGCTTTGCGTTGAAATCCCCCATCACAACAGTGTAGAAGGTTTTGGAGGCATGCATGGCTCTAGATAAATCCTCATACATGGCCTCTACCTCTTCGTCTGGATGTGCCGATGTCGGTGCGTAAACCTGTATGACCTTCAGCGAATACCGTTTGGTAATTCTGAGTATAAGGAACGCGACCCTGCTCGACACACTCTCGACTTGAACAATGTTGTTGACAAGGGACTTGTGGACGAGAAACCCGATACCACCCTGGGACTGTTGGTCGCCCTCCCGGTAGTAAAACAAGTTGCCGGATTTTAGAATCATCGTGTCCTCCCCCTCTCTTCGGACTTCGGATAATCCTATGACATCCCACCGCAACTTGCTTACTGTTTCTTCCAGCTCGAGTATCTTTTCGTCTTCCCTCAAAGTGCGTGCGTTGTACGTTGCCAGGTCCAGTCGTCGGGGTTGGCAGCGGAATCTCTTCCGGAGATTCTTGACACCCCCTGCCCCGCCGTTACCCAAACCGCTGCCAGAGCTGGGAATAGCGGAGCTGCCGGGAACTAGTGTAAGGGGGAGGCTCGTCCCAATCAGTCTCCTCAATTGTCAACCTCACCTGCACGCGGTGCACCCTGCATATCAACCGACGAGGCTCTGACGACCGATAAATGGCGGTATAACCATTTCATTTTTTGCTGACCTAAATACCAGACCGACAGTGGGCAGCAGCACTGTCGGTGCAAAACGGTCAGCACTGCGATCACCAACCCGCATGCCAAGCGTGGTGATTACCGGCAAAACCTTCATGGCATCACAAATAATTTGCCCAAACGTTACAAATAAAAAACATTTTGTGTTCATTAATAATAATCATATATTGACGCTTTATTTTGTGACAAGTTTTGGATACATTGACTAATTTTAAATAAACCTAAAAAAAAAACTGATATTATACTATGATAAAGTCACTAGACTTGGAATTGTCCACTGAAATGAGTGTTACACAAATCGGCCGCCCCCAGCGTACGCAACGTTCCGAATGAATGGTACTAGCCACGTAGTACAATCCCGCTAGTTAAACCAACCAATACAAGTCGAAACTATTCAAACGGGAGAGCGCTTAACAGTCGTACAAATCCCGTCTACAACGAAACTCCAAGTGACGAACGGTCCAACCGCGTAAGCTAACATTCGGCCATTCTGAACATTGCGTGCCCTCTCGCAAATTACATTTAGTTTCCAAGCGTAAATTTTAAGACTCATCATAACTATTCGTATCAAGACTAGTTCTCACGCGAAAGATATTATACATATTTATCGCAGAACAACATTTATTTTACAAACTCGATCTTAAGACTTAAAATAATTTATTAATAAGAAGATATTAAACTAGCTAGACCAACCAACTGTTTGACTTCGTGTTGATTGCTAGGGATTTAAAATTTTTCCACGGCTTCGGTTTTTTTCCTGCTCGATTTTATAACGTTTTTGGAAATTTTCGAAACCGATATATTCGATAGTGGGAATTATAAAACGTTTAGCTAATTTAAGAGTTAATCCTGCTTCACGTATAAGTTGGAATACCAATTCCAATCGCTCCATTGCCTCGTCAACGCTATTTGCTGGAATAATTATATCATTCATAAATGCCTCAACACCCTTCAAATGTTTAAGCATTTTGTTAATCGTCTTTTGAAATACAGACGGCGCATATGTTAAACCAAAACGCATTCTTGTAAATTGATATTGGCCGTCTGGCGTTACAAAAGCGGTTTTATCTTGACACGAAGGAGCAATTGGAATCTGGTAATATCCAGAAGCTAAGTCTAATGTTATAAAATAACACTGATTTCTAAGTTTGTACATTTGGTCCTCTATTATTGGTTAAGGGTAATGATAATTTTTTAGGAGGATATATATTTTTTACCAATAAAATAGGACTGGCATAAGCTGACGTAGATTCAACTATTATGCCGCAATCTATGTTAGATTGCGGCATAATAGTTGAATCATGTTTAACTTTTCCCTTTCGGAATGAGCAAGGCGATATGGTCTTTACACTACTGGAGTACTATCTTTTAACGTTATTATCATTTCACTTAAATTGATTAACCCTAAGTCTTTCAAAGTAAATAAGAAACAGTCTTTATAAGATATTAACAATTGTATTAATTTAAGTTTAGCTGTAGAACTAATTTCATCACCTACAAATATCTGGTCTGGTCTACAAATTCCATCTCAATTTCTATTTTAAGTATCTCTTGTGTTTTAGACTCTTTTACCGCGGACTTCTGGTTAATAACTGACCATTCTCTAATAACACTTCATCTAACCCTAAATTAACGCTATAACATATCCCAACCCTTTATGAATACTGTACATACCGGGAAGAACGTAATATATCTTGTTATTCCCGTATCGTATTGAATCGCGAACGTATAAGCTATTATCGTTATAATCACCTGTTGTAATAGGCACAGCGGTCTTTGAACTAATCTCCATATTAGTGGTAACAAACAAATTAATTTTATTTGACTTATCAATATCCGGTTCTTTACGCAAAATAAGTTGATTGTCCATTTTAATTATAACAATTCCAGCCTGCTCTGTGAACTTTTGTCCTATCAGCACAGAATATTTAAGTAACTCGTCCGGCACAATCAACAATTCAACATTCGCTATAATTCCCTGTACACTTAGAGAGACTTGTGCTTTACCCGTCGGTACTATCAATGTTACCTGTACGCACGAACGCGGACACTTAGAAAGAGACGAACGAACTCTACTGTGACAGTGAACATGTCAAATATTTTTTAAATTTCACACTTCCCATGCGAAATGCAGTAGGTACAACAGTGCAGGTTAAGACTATGGATTTATAAGCATTAAAAAATATAGGAATTAATTAATTCTTTCATTTGGGAGTTGTGACATCACGTAATAAAAAGCATATTGTAAATATGTTGTCATGTCGATAGTTTGACCCATTTTCTTTATTGTAATAAGAATTTTTTTTTATTTTCAGAACCCGTGTCATTTGTTACTTGTTTGGAAATTTCACCGCATGGTCTGCCTTACTTTATAGCGGCCACTGATTGTGGCACCGTTAATCTGTGCTCGTTGCTAGATTACAGAGTTCTTCTCACATTGGACTGTCGGTGAGCAACAAATTATAGCATCGTATTAATCTATTTAAATATTCAGCCTTTTTAATGGACCGGAAATCGACAACTCATGAACGTCCAGCAATCACCATATGCTCTTTGGTTATTGGTAACTAATTTCTACTGGTGTCACATTGACGGTAAACTCTGTAGTGTATGAGATAATTTGTTCAGTCTCCATATTTTTCTACACAGACTAATGTACCTACCATACATATTTTTCTACCTGGGAAACAATCAGGTCAGAATACATTTTGGTCACCACTTTGTCGGGGCTCTAATAAATGTTGCAAAATTTATGGCCTAATGTTATTATGTTAATAATAGTGACAAAATAAATTTGTGACAAAACTTTTACCGGTATTCCATCCGGTTACGTGGTCAGTGGCACTTTTATTATTTATTTATTTTAAGGTTTTAGTTCTTGATATTTTCCCAAGATATTCATAAGAATATAATATTTGAATAATCATTTAACATCTTTGATTCAGTTCTTATTCAATTTTAAACAAAATTTTATAATTAACCAAAGGATCACTTTAACCAATTCGGGACGCTATTATTTCAGGATTGGTCCATCATCAGCTACAGACAAATGTCAAGCGCATTATAAAGGAAATTATGTTGGCAGTTTCATAGTTAAGTCATACCACGAGCATGACCCAGAAGTACAGGTATAGTTAAACTCAGGGTATAAAAAAACAGTTCAGTTCAAGCCATTTCCAAAAGTTTATTTCTCTTTAGAGATGTTTTTAATGTTTTTGAAACTGATTAGTTTTATTTGCTTGAACAATATTTTACAAGGCTTGATTTGCTGAGCCTTGAGCGCATACCCCCTGTATGCGTTCACATTTAAGCCTTTGTCCATTACCTTTGAAACTACATCGTTTATGTTTTTTTTTGTTTATAATACTAACTTCCTCTAACATGATCAGAGACTTTGTTTATCGTAGTTTTTTACATTTTGTGTTTTGTTTATTTTACCCTTAATGGGTATTACAATTTCTTATTACTATGTGTTATATATTTTTCTACTTACTATTTCAATTATTATTTTTACAATTTTGAACTATCTGTTAAAAGTTATACAATTTTATCTGTCTGTTTATTACATTCTATATTACAATTCTGTATTTGTATCTCACCGTATTACTGTAGGTTTTATACCTCAATACCTTATATGTCAATGCTCTTGGTTTGATTCCCATCTCACGAAGAAGTTGTACAGCCGTGGTGATACTTTTAGTACCACATGGCTAGTGTGCGGGTTCCTCGCTCATCGCCGGTATTTGATTTCCATCCTGTTGTCCTTGTCTGCGATGTCTTTAAAGGCCTCTTCATTTTGCTTCCTCATAGCGCTGATGATGTCTTCGTCCTTGTTATAGACCATGACATCCCTCAGCACTATGAGGGGGTCCTTGTTCTCTATGTTTTCCACCAGGAAGTTGTGGCCGGCAGATTTTTTTTTATCACTCTGGCCCTTTCCTCCTTTGAGCTACACCCCAAGATTATCTTGCGATCTTTGGCTTTACGCACTTTCTCCACCTTTATACCCTCTTCTTTCGCTTTTACTATATCCCTCACTTCCGTGAGGATCCCTTCGCCTGTCTTCATTTCGTCTTTCGACGAGATCGCCACGGAATGAAGTGTTAGCGTTTTCCGGTTTTCGACGGCTTTTGCTACTCACTTGCGTATGTGCGGGTGCCTCTGTCTTATTCTCCCATATTTTGTTTCTCAATCTCTTCCTTGAGTTCAAGTGTGTATTGCGTATTTTCTTTTATAGAGGTGATGTGCTCTCTACTATGTTTTCCTACCTCTTCCTTAATCTCTAGGGTGTGTCTCGCGCTATGGGTGGCCAAGGACGCGTGCTCCTTCCTGAGTTTCCCTACTTCTTCCTTGATGTTTACGACGAGTGATGTATTTTCTTTCAAAATACTTGTTTTCTCAGCCCGGTCCTTCTTTACCTCCTTGAAGAGTTCGACAGTGTCTCTTACCGCGGAAAGTCGTTCGGTAAATCGCTCGTCGATTATATTTAAGGACGATGTTACCTCATGGAGTGTTTCGTTACCGTCCTCCTTTTCTAGGCCTCCTTTTTTCTGTCTCTCGAACTCCAGTTGCATCTCTGCCTGTTTTAATTTAGCTCCGAGGCTCTCATGATTGCTTTTAAAAAGTCGGTTCTCTATATCAGCTTTTATTTCCCTCTTCAGGTTTCTCGAGTTAGTTAGAAGCATTTGTATTTGCTTGACTGCTTTATTTGCTTCGCGCGTTCGCGTTTCACTGCCGCACTCTTCAGTGGTCTGTATTCTTGATGTGGTAGGGGAGAGAGGAGTTGGCGTGGTACCTCTCTCTATGGAAGGGTTTCATTCCAGTCTTCGCCTTCCATTTTCCTCCTCGCTGATGCTTCTCCTCACCCTCATCACTGCTGGTGTCGAGGCCGAAGATCCGGCGTTTACTTCCGTTTGTTCCGGTGGTGACTTCCTACTTTGGTTGGTAGGTCTTTTCGCGGGTGTTCTGATTCCGAATATTTTGTTAGGGAAGTTCTTGTCTAGTATTTTAAAAAGAGAGACAGTGTATATAGCTGTCTTATGTCAATACGCACAAAAGACAATGTATAGTGCTGTCTTTGGTCACAATTTTAATTGTCTATTATATATTATTTAAATATTGTTCTTGCACTATTATGTCACGATATTTTTAAAATTGAACGGTGTACAAAGCCACCAAAAGTTTGTCACTAGCGCTAATGTTAGTTTGATAACAATAACTACAAGGAGGGGTCGTGCGGCCCGCTTTAGGATATCTCGCGTCTGGCTGTTAGTCATGTTGTCTGTCTAAATTACTTAAACGTTATGGAGGAATTTTTAATTTAGAAAAACCGCGGAGGAATTATTTACTCACCTCATTAAGTGAGAGTGAGGCCGGAGTTGGGCAGGGAAACTCCGTAAAAAGGGGGAAGTGGGTTGGTCGGGGGCGGGGGGAAGTGAGGTGCATGCCGTTGATTATTTGGCAATGCGTGAGCTATGATAGGTAAATTTTGACCACTTCCCGACTTCCCCATAGCGGAGGTTGGAGAAATTTTGCATAGGGCAACTATGATAGATAAGGAATCTAATTATATATATATCTCTGTTGCGAATTCATAGAGAAAGGGGGGAATGAAAATTAAAAATCAAGACATCCCTTCACGAGACCGCACTCACCCTTGTTTTTTAGCACGCCATCCCGATTTCGGTTACTCCGCTTGATACAGGGTAAACGGTTCTGCCCTTCCTTGTAGAGGCAAGCCTGCTACCCAGCAATGAGGATGAAGGGTTGTTTTAACCCCTCAAAATGTTTGGGGTATATTTGCTCAAAGTTTGTAACCGCAATAACTTTTTACTCTGTTGAGCTAAAAATCACCAGGGCAAATTTGGATTCACCGCACTGCAAATTTTTTCGTATCTTGTATCCGTAAATTGGTGCTTACCGCGATAAATCGAGCGCCGCATGCGACTTTGTCTGTGAAACGGGTGTCACTTTTTTGTTTTTCACTTATGACTTGGTGGAAAATTGTTCGATTTCCACGGGCATTTCATTATTCGATGACGCTTTTAAATGTCTACAAAATGATATCGCTTTGATATATTCGCGTATTTTTGCCACTAAACTTGATTTTACAAGACGTTATCGGGCAACACGTACACTTGTACGTGTTGTATCTGCACGGGACTTCATCGTTTATGTTTATGGCTGTTTATGTTTTTTTTTCTTGCCTGAAATCTAAAACATCATCATTCTCCTGCCTTTATTCTACTCTGAGTGCGGTCGGCATAATTTGTTTTTCGCTTCCATTCTTTCCAATTCGACAATTCTGGCGCTACTCCTTTTATTTGCATCTCATTTTTCACACAATCCAACCATCTCTTTTCGGCCTCCCTCTAGTCACTCACATTTAATGAAATTTAAATCAATGTATGTTTATGACATTAAATTTATGAGCAAGTAAGACACATATATAAGAAATGTTTACAGTTTACACATTAGACAAACCAGTAGCTTCTATTGCATTCACTACTGTTTTTATTTGTGACTTTAAACTTTCTGTTTTAGTAGAGCCTCTACTAAAATAAACAATTGCTCAAATTTTTTAAAATGCCCCTCACCATGATCATAATTTTTTTGTGTTTCATTATGCCATTGTTAACCATATATGTCAATTACTTCACCTTTTTTCCTGCAATATATTAAATTTGATGAAATTGCCATTTCACCAAATATACAACATTTATGATGATCATTCATTTTTGTCACTGGTTTTTTCAGTTCCTTAAAGAGGTTCACAGATTTTCTGGGTTTAAATCAATTTTATGTAAAAGGGTAGTGTTTTCCATTTTGGTAAAACACTGAAAGAGCTTAAAAACCTTTATGCTTTTGGACCCCGCTAGAGCAACAACTTTTTCTTTATTTTAAAATCGTCTCCCTTTAACCATTTCCATCATTTTCCTGCAATATGTTAGATTTGGTGAAATTGCCATTTCATCAAATATACAATAATTGTGATGTTCATTCATTTTTGCCACTGGTTATTTTAGTTCCTCAAAGAGGTTCATAGATATCCCTGGGTTTATATCAATTTTATGTAAAAGGCTTACCAAAAAGGAATACGTTTTTGGTAAAACACTGAAAGAGCTTAAAAACCTATATGCTTTTGGACTCTGAGAACTTTTTCTTTATTCTAGAATCGTCTCCCTTTAACCATTATTCCAAACTGCGTTATTTGCATTGCGAAAGATTTTTTTATTTCCTCATTCATTTTCCCCATCAAAAGCTATAAGGCTATTAAGTTTAATTAATTACAATTAAGTTTATTCACGGTCCACTGTTGAAGTGTTGTTTCTGCTTTTCTTTTATATTAAATTGAAATCACATATTCGCTATAACATCGTAAGGTTATTTTTGTTCCTTTATTTTAACTAAAATACGATGTATTTTAGTTATCAATATCAAAAGATATTTGATTACTATCAAAGCAAACGATTGCCTGACCATGACGGCGTGTCAAATTATAAATTAATCAATTTAACATATAAATGTGCTCGTTTTGTTTTCTTGTAAATGTGTTCGAGTAAGGGAATGCATACATGATAAATTTACATTTTGTATTTTCATTTACGAGTAACAATTTCTCTACACATTTCATAATTTCTTGTTTGCTTATATATTTATATATTTTAGCTATCTATATTATATTTTAGCTATCTCTACACATTAAAATTTGTATTACAATCTAAATAATTTGCTGTAAGGTTGTCAAATAAATAACTGAAGGTATCCCCTGGTGAAGGTATCTATTAATAACTGGATGTGATAAACAGTTATTCATCAAACATCCAAAATCTTTACCTAATTAATTTGATATTATTATTGTTTTCTTTTCAGATTCTTTCTTTTCTAAAATGATTGAATTATTTTTATCTGTCTTTGTAGTGACTGAGGTATTTATATCTAAGTTATGGGAATTACATATCACAGACAGTGAAGAAACTTGTGTGACACTTCCACGTCCTCCTTCCAGCAAGCACAATCAGCCTTTTTTATATACTTCTTTACATTTGTTTGACAGAGATTCAAATCGTTCTTAGTTGTCATTACAAATACTTAATACGTTATCAAAAGATGATATGTGCTCGTCAATTTGCACCTGAGTCTTATTATAAAGTTCTGTTATATGTTTTAAGGATTTCTGTAAAGAATTTATTTTACTCTGCTGTTGCCAGGTTTCAGTGTCATACAAGTGCCGACTTATACATATAATTTTAACCCATATATGCCTTTTATTTTTGATTCTTATATGATAATTATTTTGGATTCCAATTTTAATGATTTTCATATTTTTATATAGGGTTTACAAGTGAATGCAATAGTTTTATCAAGATTACTGTTTGTTAAGGAATTTATTTGCTTATTTGAAAACGAATCTTTGAGCAATTATGTTACATTTAATGAAGGCAAATAAAATAATAATAAAGTAGACTTGGTGCAGTAAATTAATATTACACAAGAAACGAAAAAAGTGAATGGTATATAATAGTATAGCAAATTAATTTTACATGTTTTTTAGAAATTGACGGAACTGCTAAAGTGCACAATTTCTTTGGGTTATGTAAACATCGGCAAAATGTTGACGACCAACATATCTGTTTTTGAAAACTTAATCTGCTTCAAAATTCGGATATTCGATTGTAAGATATACAGGAATGGTGGCACTATTACTACCACCTAGTCCGTAGACTAGAGAATTAAAGTCGTAAAAAGATTTCAAGCACTTTTAGCACCCAAGAAGTTATATAAATTTCAAGATTTGTAAGACGGTTCAAACATTCATTAGTTGTGTCAATTAATTCCTTTAGACTCTTAGGGCATTCTTTGATAAGTTTCTTCTGACCAAGTAGACGTCCTAGAATTGTGTTCACAATTATTCTCGGGTTACTGTATCTGTTAACTAAACTTTCCCAGGCATTAGCATAATTAGCAGCTATAATATCAAAATGACGTAAAAGCTGTTCAGCTTCCTCCTTTAAACTGGATCTTAAATAGTGATGTTTCTGTATGTCACTTAATCCTGGATCTCGGTCAACATATCCCTGAAGAATATCCAATCTCTATAATTGCCAGAAAATATGGGTAAATTAATTGTTGGCAATTTTGATGTTATATGACTGTTAGATGCTTGCATAACTGGTATTTCAACATTAGAAAACTGTGTATTTTTTTTCTTTTAAAATTGTTTTTAACTCTAAATAACAATCTTCAATTTGTCTAAAAATGTCTTGACTACTGATCTTATCCTTTTTCGTTAGATTTTCTTGTGATAATATATGTCTGTATTCTTTGCGAAATTGTGTCCAATAATCCTCTAATAATTCAATTCTTGCTTCCAAGCGTATAGCGGGATTGTGAAGTTTTCTTTAAATTAATAAATTATCTTTAATTGATTTATATAGATCTGTTAATAGTGAAAGAGCTGCATTACTCCCTTCTGTGTTTGACATGTTGATAGTTGTAGATAAGAACACAAGTATATTTTAAATTTTGACACCAGTTAATGTTGTAAGTTGTATCATCAATAATTAGTTAAAAACTTTTTAAAGTTTTTAACACTTGCATTGTAAAGTTTAGTTTAATATTTACATGAAGTCATTAAGTCTTTATTTTAACCGAATTTTCTCCATTGCACTTTGAACTTTTAATGGCATTTTGTACTTACAGTTTATTCCGGATCGAATGGACGAAATGGGTAATCTCACCATTAAAAAACACTTTTCTTTTAATCATACGCTATTTTACTTTTTTACACATATATCGAAAACTGAATTAACAATTAACAATAGCAGTACAACCATAGACTACTATGAGCACAATGACAAATAAAAATCAAATTGACAATTTGACAATTATATTCCTTTTTTACCACAGAGTCTAAACAATTAGATTGATCTTGAAGTGACCTCTTTTTGCCTAATGACGTAGGCCTCAGTAACTGCCTGCGCTTACTTAACTGCAATTGTGCATTTGTCTTTGGGCGTGCAGCGATCACTTACAGGCGTATACACCGATCTTTTTTATCCAAGTTTGGAATAGATCCTTTTTAGAGAAGACAGTTTTCGGTGATTCCGATACATCGATTAGCGGAGGGTAGGGTCACTTTAAGAGAGGCCCCGAACCAGAGGACATTCGGCACTCTGGAATTCAGAGTTGCCGCTGGCGGGGATCACATTGCCCCCATCTCCACCAAACTTTTTGTGACATTTTATTCTACGTAAACAAATAAAAACTAGCAATATCCGAATCAAACAGCAATTAAAGTTCAAATTAAAGCAAAAGTTACAATAAAACAACCCGAATGAGTCACAATTGTTGTAGAAATTATGAAATCAATCGTAAGTTTAAAATTTTATCACGTTGGAGGAGATAGCAGTTAGAAAAATAAATTTGAATATAATATTCCTTTTTTAACATAATAACACTCTTTAAAAAATTAATTAAATATATAAAATGAAATGAAATGTTTTATTTTTCTAAACATATCAATACAAGATATCCTGATAAGGATATGTTTAAGTAAACATTTCTTTATAATAATGTTCTGTCATAATCACTCTCATTGCTTATCGGGGTTGCAGGGGATCCCTCATGTTGACGCACGAATACAGTTCCATGTTTAGTCCAGCAGTGGCGGAATCCAGATTGCTTCGATTCGATACTAGCATTGCGAAAAAGTTCCTATTGTTCGTTGTGAGTCTCTTGTTTACGAATATTTTGCTATTTGGAATGTTTAACTGAAAGTCGGAGGTGTCAAGGTTTCGTCGAGATTTTGCTGCCTTTACAAAATCATCTCTCATTACTATACAAAACGCACAAATCGTACAAAACGTACAAAACGTATCCCACAAAACGCACTACCAGGGGACGGGAAATTTTGTTAGATATTCCAGACTGAGTAATATTGGTACGTCTTGCTCCCACGCGTGAGATAAAATCTATTTTGACATCCACTTTTGATGCCATAATGAAAATATAATGATGAAGATTTTCATGAGATGTTTCTGGTACCCCAACTATTTCAACTTCATTTTGCACTAAAGATTGCGCTTGGGAGTTATTGACATATTCTAACTTTGATTTTTCTGATTCCAATACAGCAATTCTTTTGGAGGCAATCTCGAGCTGGCGTTGGAAGTCATTTATATGTATATAAGTATTTATATGTAAACACTGTTGCATACTTTCAGTGACCACTCTCCTGGACGTCCCTTAAAAACGAAGACCTTTACTTCTAAGATCTAGCCATTTCATCATAACTAATTTGTAATAATTTGAGAGTTTAGACCTTTTTTTTTAGGTTGAAAAAAATTCATATTCAGCAATCGAACTTTTTGAAGTAAATTTTTTTTTTTTTCAAAACCTTATATGTTTTGTACAGTGTTCACTAGTAGTGTACAGTGCTAAAAAATTTTTAGCCAAAGAAAATTTTCGATTTATTTGTTTTCCCTGCTTTCGTTTCGTTTTACCTGCTTTTTGAAAAACTATTTTTGGAGTATGCAATATTCTCTACCCTAACATGATGCATGGAGAGATACGGTGATTTTGCTACGAAAAAAATATATATACGCGAAATACCCAAATTGTTGTTTCAAGTCAATGTCATGTCAACATTTTCTCATTCAAGTTGCCGATTACTACCGTGTCGTGGCTACATCCAAACCCGTTTGTCATCACAGCCACCTTCGGTGACCGCGTGGTTGTGTGGGAACTCACCCACAGCGATATACGAGCTAGATGTAAAAGTGACGGCACGTGTTGTATTGCAAACGAAAAAACTTTGGTGAGTTTGTACTGAGCTTGCCGAATTGTATGCAGCTAAGAATGAATATGATACTTTTTTTATTATTATTAAGTAACGTTTATTGATCAGAATAATGGTATTAATCTTCATAAAAGAGTAATGCCTAGCAGCCTCTTCTCATCCTAGTGCTCGGCATAACCCCCTCTCCTTTTTTTGGAGATGTAGCCTAGCGGCGAGACTGTGCGACCGTTTCGAGGGGGTCACGGGCTGAAGCTAAGGACAGGCAACAATGAGTTTGTTTAAAGTTATGTCGATAATTTCAGTTTATCACACGCTTATCGTTGAAGGAAAACATCGCGAGGAAACCTGCATATCTCCATAGAATTCTTGGGATATGTGAAACCTATCAACCCACAGAGAATATATAAGGAATATGAAATCTTATGTCCAGCGATAGGTTATTAAAAGCCCATGACGTTAGAAAATCGGGTTTTATGTAACTCAATTATTGTATTTCAGGCTCTCCTGACAAAGGACGGCGATGTACAGTTTTTCAAACTGAATCACTCAAAGGACACAAATTTAGAGTTATTCGAGAGATACGTAGCACTTTTGTAATTTTTAAACCGAATGTCTAAACATAATTGAATTCCGATGAAATCATCTTTTTATTTAATTATGATTAGAAACAGTTACGTGTTAACTTTTGTTTAAACAATTAGGGAATATTGGAGTATGCCAAAATACGCGAACGTGAAACGAATTTTAACGCCAAATAGTTTTTCGTTAAGCTTTTCCATAGATTTTTTTTTACGAGCTGCGACTGTCATATAATCAGCCCCAGAATCAATATTTAAGTAAAGTTAAAATCATTTTTTTAACTCGCATATCGAATAAAGAACTAAGTTCTGACTTTAGTGTAATCACTAAATTGCACAACTCTCGCTATTAAATAATATGTATCAATTTTAATTTGCCTACATGGAAGGTTAATATTATAGCAATTATGTTTGGAAATAAAATTTCTGTGTTCTTTAATCTCTGTATTAATATATAACGCAATTGTATTACTAATGGGAACCATTACGTGGAAAGTCAGGAATAAGAAGGAAACAGTACACAGACAAATGTAATTGTTAAGGAACAACCAAAGACTACAAACGTTATCTTCAATTAGTATCATAGAACTAATAAATAATAAAATTTGATTAGAATCAAATGGCTTTATCATTTACTACAATTCTAATTAGTTCGGGTTAGTTTTTTTCTGAGTGTCTTAAAAAGCAAGGAACAAAACTGAAATCAAGAATTTTATTGACAAAATTTCGTCAGATACATTAAGTATAAAATCATTTAACGAATGAACTACAATATAATGAATACTGAAACATTCAAGACATTAATAATTGCTATTACATATTATCGGTACTAAGTTACTTAAATAAAGAAAAAATATGCAAGCGCAAAATATTGTTGATAATTAATATTTAATAGGGTGGGATCATACTACTGGGATAATACCAACCAATGAAAAGGTATAGAAATCACCAAAATAAACATTTAAATTTTATGCGAAAATTACTTTTTCTACGTTTTTGCTTTCCTACAACAAAACGCAAATGCACATTGCATTTTATACAGTAGAAAGTTTTTCTACCATTCTTACAGTATTTGCAACGCATTATCTCATCCCCTGCTTTTGGAAAACGACCTTTGTCATCGAATTTGGCGCTGTCTGTTGGGCGGAAAGATATTGGTTTATGGATTTTAAGATTCTCGCTTATATCTTACGTGCTGTTAATATTTTATAGTATTAGGTTTAGTCAATCCTTCAAACAATTCATATTTAAAATCCTTTAAACTAGTCCTTTTAGCGTCTCGTCTTTGCAAAGGCAAAACGTTATTGATACACATATCAATAAGTTGTGAAAATATACCCAGATACCAACGATGATTTTTGAAGGGAGTTCCATATAAAGAAATCAACGTGTCTGCTAAATCTCCCATGTTTGTTGTAATGTTTTACAATTTGAGGGCAGTACGATTTTTGTCGTGGAGCCTATCCTCCTGATGATGCTTCGGTTTCGGGGCGAAACGATCGTCGAGATTGTGGTGGTGGGTGTGTGTGCTGCTTTTGTGTGCGTTGTTGCTGGTGAATTGCGCCTTGGGGTGCATGTGGTGACTGGTCCTGCATGTATAAGGTGCGTAGATTTTGCCTGCTTCATACACATTGGCTTTGCATGCATTTGTTATAATATAAGGAATTAATGTAAAAATATCATTCTTATTTCTAACAAAAATTAACAAGCTTTGTTAATTTTTACTTCAAAACATAATTTTGGCTCTGTTTTGATTTTATTATTTGTAAAGGGTCATAAAAATTAAAACATCTGTTTAGAAAGCGGCGTTGCAATACAAACGCCTAAATAAAAAACGAAGACAAAAAATAGTACTGGCACAGGATTCGCTTTAAAACTATTGTTTTGGTATGTTTACTGAGAATTGCAGTTAGGCAATTCTGTTTTTTTTAAGGGAAATGTTTCTCACAACCGAATAGGGGAGATTTGAAAAAAATAGTTAACAGTTGTAAAGATGGGCAGTATCTCTGGAGGTCTGGCCGAGTAAAGTTGTTAATAAGCATTTTTAAGTGAAGTAGTTGTGGCGAGATTAAGATAAGTATAGTGTTATTTACTTATACCTAAAAATGATGTGATGTTCTGATCAACCTAGAACTAGTTCACGTGTCGAATAGATGTCGATAGATAAATCATTGAGAAATAATGGTAATTAACTGACGTAATTCAAATGTCTTATTGTACTGTAATATAAAGAGAGTTGTTAAATATTATTAAGGTGACTATTCGAGTCGTTTGTGAATATAATGAGGATTGTATAATTCACTTAGTTCCAATAAGTGAATTATTATGATGTTGTTGGTTTGATGTAACGAAATAACCTTTAGAGAGAGAATAGTCCTTTGTTTTGATATTATTGTAAATCTTCATTTCTTAAAAGAGCAACTGTTGAGTTTCTTACCAGTTCTTCTCAGCAGGTGACAGCATTTCCGAACTGGCAGTAGAGTCATTTCGAGTAAAGATAGAAAAGTTATAAAGATATTAAAAGATAAAATATATTAAGTTCCAACGAAATATATAGTTATTCTCTATTCTTTTGTTTCATTCACTTGTCCTAAAATATAGATAAGACTAATAGAGCTTTCCTGATTGCTGAACCTAAATAACAAGCTTCATAAAATAAAGTATAGCCTCAGTATGTCATATTAAATTTAACACATTCACTTAACCCGTGCGGATTATAGCAAAGTAGTTAGTTCTGTTGTATTGCTTGTAATTTGAGGGCATTCGACTCTCTATCTACTCTCTCTTCTCTATCTACTATCTCTTTCTCGCCTGCGGCATTTTTATATATTTTAAGGCCCCGTAGTGAGGTTATTTCCGCTTACTCTGACATTGGGGTCCGAGCCGTGTTTTCTCTCTTTCTTTATTAATATCTAATACAATATTTTGTACTTAACTATATAGTTAGTTCTTTACATTTTTGCACTGTGTTTGTCGCTAAATGTCGATCATTGATTGGCTAGATAAATTCTGAGTAGAATAGACCATCCTTATTTCATACAGGTGTCTTAAAGGCATAAGGCGTAGGTAAGCGTAAGTACTAATTTGACGTTACACAGGCGGCCGGTCATAAAAAACTAGCCAAATCACCTAACATGTTTAAAACATGTTTTGTCGACCCCAATTAGAGTGGGATAAGGAGAAGAGAATGATGATGACGAAATAGATTTTCTGTCATTGAACTCATCATTAAGATGAATGGTGTCAAACTTACACTGCTAGAATACATTACAATATCGAATCAGTTTAACATTATGTGATCTGACCTTTAAAGATTGCGTAATAAATATTGTGAAATACTGAGCTGAAAGAAATTAATTTTTAGGCTTATAATTACAGAGTTTAATCTACAATGGACCGATCGTAATTATACAATTATACTGGGAACTTATATTAAATAACGAAAAAAACACCTTATATGCTACTAAATATAGTGCAAATTATAATACAATAAAATGAGATATTACCTGGTCATATGACACTTATAGTTTGAGATACTGCGTTGTATAATGAGGCTCATGTGTATATTCATAGGGACTAAATTTAATTGTAATCAGAATAATGTTTGTAGATTGAGACTGAGTAGCGAAATCATGGGACGCCATAATGTCAGTTGATGTTCTGATCGTAAGAGGTGTTCATATAATTGGAGTGGAAATTTTAAAATTCTAACGTGAGCCCGTTAGTGATGTGCGTAATTTAATAATCAATTTGTGAGTATTATACTTAACTTGTGTCTTGGATTTAATTTAAATCTTGATAAATTTCACTTATTCTTTTTAAAATTTAACGCTAATATTCTGATGCCTTAATCTTCTGAATGTCTCTATTTATTTGAACAATCGATTTGACAGATTTTAATTTACATATACCAATTTAAAAGTCAGTTATATGACAAATGCTTCATATTTATTAAGTAGGGAAGTAAATGTCTGTTATTATTACAATTTAGGGCGTAGGTTCTCTTAGTGGGTAAAGATTTAGTTAGACCCTCCACTTTTCCAATATGAATTGTTAGGCTACACAGGAATAATTATATTGAAACATGAATTCTCAATGTTTCTAAACGTTATTAGAATATTGAATTTTAATGAGTTGGTTTGATCCCTGAAACCGTAATACTAAACATGTCCGCTAATTCTTATCTTTTCAATAATTGATAAAGCTATAAATTTTATTAAATTAATTCTATTTATTATTAGACACTAGTTAAAATTTAACGATTCGGTGGAATTCGAATATTTTAGAATCGAAGTTTTTTGATTGTTACTCCCGATGGCGTCGATTTATACAGCCGTGACCTTATGTTTAGATGATGATGACCTAAATAACCTGTTGAGTAATTTACTGATATAATAACTTATTTATTGACCTTATGTTTTCGAAATTATAAAACACTGGATTCAGTCATAGATTTCATTGTCCTAAACCATGACTTGTATGTAACGGGAATTACCTTAGTATGACATACCCTGATTATAATGCTTCGATGTTAATTTATATAATTTATAGAATTGCGGAATTCCATAGTACAAACCCCTATATATTTTGCTACAATCCGTGCGTTGTTAAGAATATCTAAGTAACGCTAGGTCACAGGTTATTCTCACATCACAAGCCGCCACCTACAATACACTATACAAGCACAGCACATATTCACTACAACAATCTCAATCTCAAATTTCGCCATTTAATATAATTATCATCAGGCTCCACGAAAAAACGCAATATTTCGTCGATGCTTCTGCACTCTCGCTAATATTAAAAACATGAATGTGTCCAAATCTCATCGGGTCAAAACCGGTCTTTAAAATGATATAGCATTAATTCTCAGGTACGTTTTGTTTCTTCGAATTTTAACAAAGGAAACCCGAATTAATTGAATTTTAAATACTGTTTACGTTATTTTGGTAACAAAAGATATTTGGTGAGGAATCGTTAGTAAATTGATGTTGTTTTAATAGATAAATGTAAAAAAGAAAAAGGTTAAAAGATCGACCGTCGAGTTTCTTGCTAGTTCTTCTCGGTAAGAGCGACATTCCATTAATCATATTGATCCTTGACGATTAAAATGTGCTTGAAAGAGCTAATTTTAGTTGAAGATTACTTTGATTTGAATATATAGACATAACGTGTGAGTTATTTAAAAGCAACAATACAGAGATTAGATCATCAGAAATAATATATACCTCACTTTGCGACGTGGTTACGTTCCAAAAAACAAAACGCAAATTGAAACGACGTAATACAACAGATCCAACTACTTTGCTACAATCCGCACGGGCTAAGCGAATGCATGCAAAGCCAATGTGTATGAAGCAGGCAAAATCCACGCACTTTATACATGCAGGACCAGCCACCACATGCACCCCAAGGCGCAATTCACCAGCAACAACGCACACAAAAGCAGCACACACACCCACCACCACAATCTCGACGATCGTCCCGCCCCGAAACCGAGGCATCACCAGGAGGATAGGCTCAACGACAAAAATCGTACTGCCGAGACTAATCCGAGAAAAATCCGAGAAAAATCGTACCCTGTACTATCTTTTGTTGATAAATGATATTGATAATTGCGACGCTTAATTGATAGATTTATTTGATAGTTATTATAATGATTGATAGTAATGATTTGATATGTTGAGCACGCGCGGCCGCTAACGTCGTACTGATTTCAAATTCATATTAAGTGATATTAATAATATGGCGTAAATGCCGACGGTGCAAATGTACGTGTTAGCCCGTACATGCTCCCCGGCCAAATGATAAGAAAGCTGATGAGGTGACTTAAAACTACTACAAGATGATAGGCATTTTGCTTAAACTAGTACAAAAAAACAAATAATGATAAAACAAAATACATAGTAATAATAAATCTTAATTAAATTAATCACTGATAGTCAACACCCACTGAGGTACTTATGATTTGCTTTTACTTATATCCACTTTTACACTGCACTACACTATGTTTTCTAAAGTATAAACTCTCCTCGTCGTAGGAGAGTTTGCCATGTCCCTAGTCCTCAGCTCACACACACTCTCACTGATATTCGGCGTGGCCGACTCCGGTTGGGCAGACGGCGCGGCCCGCCGAGAGCCGGCCCGGCGCGTTTTATAACGTCTCCATCGCCACAGGAACCCCGCTGCTACAGCTATGGCTACTGATAGCAGACCATAGCTTACAATGTAGTGGTGGATATGATGAGGTGATAAATCGTCCACCGGAAAATCACTATTTAGCTGTCGCAGTTGGGTAAGTTCTTCGCCGATCTTGGCTATATCTTGGTGAAGCCTTGTATGCGTTGTTTCATTACCAAAGTTGATAAGAGTGAGGTTAAATAAATGATTTATTGGAGCGATTGGGGGGTTATAAAAATCTGAATCGATCGAAATCTGGTTCATATTCAAAGTGTTATGAGAGTGTGCTGTAAAGTTATTTTCTTTTATAATGCAATTTGCTGCTACATTAAGAATGCCCGATCCACTCAGCCTTTCCATAGCAACGTGATCGGGACATAGGATGCGGAGTGTGCAATTACCGCAACAAGAAAACAAAAACGTATTCATTCGGAATAATCGAATCCATTTACTTTCACAAACGGATATGCTTAGTTCACATTTGTGAGTAGCGGCATCGGGCACACAAAATTTAAAATCAGATGATAGATGATATACATTAGAGGGCAGGTTGCATTGATAGGTGTCTGAGTCAAAGTTCATGCAATGCTGAATTTCCACTTCTCGTATTTGTACATATATATCCTTTTGAACATTTATTGCTATGTAGTCGGAAATGGGAATAATGCTAATCATTCCAGTTAGTGTATGACGTGGGACAGCTATGACTTTGTGTAGTTCGAAGGTGTCTCGGAAGACGAGAGGAATTTGTATTTCAAATATAAAATGTTTGCTTGTCAGGCGAGCCTTCACTTTTAGGAGCTTATATATTTTTATAATATCCTGAGATATGTTATCGATAGGAAGAGATACGTCCTTTGTTAACTGCCCGGAAATGATATTCAGTTCATCTTGTAACTGCTGAGGGGAAAGAAGATGAAAATTGAAAATCTCTTGATGAGTATCTGTTATCATTTCTACCAAACGATCTTGAAGGTTGCTTAAATTAATGACAAGATTGCTAGCTATCAACGATAACATGGTGAAGTCATTAATTATCGCCATGTTTTCTACCTCCTTTTTTACTGTGTTCATATCCTTATTTAGAATATTTAACTGATTATTTATGGTCTTATGTTGTATATTAATAGTTTCTTCCATCCTTTTCAGCACATTATATTCACCCTCTATAATTGATGTTTGATTTCGCCATAAGGCGGCTAAATGGTTTTCATTTTGTTTGATAAGCTGTATGTCTTGTTGATATTGTTCGGCGAAACGTTCGTCCAATACTCCGAACAATGAATTTGCCAGATATCCGACTCCATTAATAAGCCCGCGTTTGTTACGCCGACGTGTTGTGTTTCGCTGACCAAGAAGTATGCGATTGTTGAACTCTAAGTTTAACGTACTATGACGAAGTTGTAAAAGGACTACGTCGCAGTATGATTCCGAAGAAATGCGTGAGCATTTCTTGCTCAAATAAGTTTGATACTTTTCTAATGTGGCTATTCCTTGCCAATAGGGATCCATGTTATAATAGACGACAAGTTTCCAGGTGTCCCGCATTAATTTTATTTCGCCAATTTTGTCTAAATATAGACCTTGGTCTGGGTTTAATGCTGTAAGGTTATACGATACTTGCGATCCGCTAACCATTTTCATAAAAAGCATAAACGATATTGCCATAGACACCAAGCGAGACGAAGATTGTATGCTTTTTTTCCTTTTGTCATCCTTAATGTTCTTCTTTATTTTTTCTTCTTTGCTCTCCGATGGTATATAACATTTAGAAGTTTTTGTTCTATGTTTTTTGTTTGCTTTAACTTCTATACCTAAACTAAATGCCGTTGGTTGAACGTATTTTATGTTAAGCAATTTTGTATTTTTCACCTCCGGTAATGTGAGATATCCACAAGGCGGCTTATTTGCTGAATTGTTAAATGTAATTGTATTTGTAGCTCTTAGAATCCATGCTAAAATTCTTGTTATTTTTACGAACGAACCTGTTTTTTGCATTAATAATGATACTATGCTCTGCTCGTGACTTTTCTGAACAACATTAACTTTTTGTTTTGATTTAAGATCGATTTCTGTGCTATAGCAAGTATGCTTGTTGGTGTCTTCTACAAATGATTTTAACCACTCTGGTCCCTGCCACCACCATCTATAACTTGCTAATTGAGATGCTAATATACCCCTGCTTGCTACATCAGCAGGATTTTCTGCTGATTTTACGAATTTCCATCTATCAGGTTTTATTTCCTGCGCTATACCCTTGACCCTATTCGCGAAGAACGAAAAAATTGTTTTGCTACGTGGAACTAATCTAGTTTTAGATGTGACCAGTGTTATATTCATCTCATTCTCCCGGACAACTCGTGAATAGATCCCGCAGGCATAAGCTTTAGTCGATGCCATCATGCTCTGTGTGGTGAAATAAAACAATGACGGAGTGTTCTCCTGACTATTTTCTATCCCAGCGAGTAGTTCGGGCTTTTTCGACATCCACTTTCTCAATGGAGATCCGCCTGATTTTGATAAATTGATGAGGTCTAATTGTAACCCGTTTGCCGTCTCTATGCTGTGACAGCTATGGACAAGGTCATCCATGTAGAATGAATTTTCCAAAACTTCGGTTACTTTGCTATTTTGATAGTTTGTTCTTTCGTCATTCGCAAGTTGCTTGAGCGACATCATAGCTAGAAAAGGCGCGGCTTTAGTACCATACGTAACCGTTGTAAGTTGATATTGTTTGATCGGTTCCGCGGCAGAATCACGCCATATGATCTTAAGTAAATTTTGGTCTTGAGGATGTACCCATATTTGCCTAAACATTATTTCTATATCAGCTGTAAAAGCTAATTGATATTGTCTCCACTTTAAAATTAAAGATTGTAAGTCTTGCTGTAAATTAGGACCACATTCCATCACATCATTTAAACTCATCCCCGTTGAGGTTTTGCTTGAGGCATTAAATACCACTCTAAACTTGACAGGGTCATTAGACTGCACACAATGATGTGTATTAAAGTATTCAGGCTTCAAATTTCCATTGGCGGGAATCATATGACCGAGCGCGCGGTATTCATTGATAAATAATTTGTATTGTTCTCCTATGTTGGTATGTTTGTTCAATTTATTTTCTAATGACCTAAACTGTGCTATAGCTTTTGATTTTGAGTCTCCCAGTTTTGTTTGAAAATCTGGAAGCATTGGTAATCGAACCTCATATCGTCCATCTTTGCATCGCGTTTTTGTTGACTTATAGTATTCTACACACTGTTGAGTTTCTGAAGAATCATATGATGCCTCGCTGATATCCTCAATCTCCCAGAATTTTTGGATCTCTTCTAAATTATTGATAATTACGTTACATTGTAAAGTTTTGACGTTGCCTGTTAGTATCCAGCCTAAACGCGTATTTTGAGCTATTGGGATATTCTCATTAGGTCTACAAATTCCCTCTAGCAAAATAGATGAGTATATGTCCGCCCCCAGAAGTATATCTACGGGACGACTGATATTAAATTCGGGATCTGCTAAAGTTATGTTTTCTAAATAGCTCCACGAGGGTTTGGAAAAACTGTAATTCGGTAAATTTTTGATGAGAGTTTTCATGATATATGCTTCTGTCTTAAATTCAAAATTGTTGCTTATAGCCCCACAGGTGATAGAAATTACTCCCTTACAGTTGCTTTCTCTGACCCCTACGCCTGATATCACCCCTCGGCATTTTAATCGAGGTTGACCAAGTAGCTGAGCTGCACGTTCCGTGATAAGTGATGTTTGGGAACCTTGATCAATGAGAGCGCGCATATTAACGAAGGATCCATCATACTTTTGAACCTTTATGATAGCTGTTGCTAAAAGTATTTCAGGGATATCGTTCTGTAATGATACGTGGGAGTTGCTGCTTAACTGCTGTGAAGACTCTGATGTGGGATTCCGTGATATTTGTGTGATATTATTTGTTGCATGTGGCTGTGAAAATGATTGATGTAGAAGGGTATTATGGTTTTGCTGACATTCGGAACATCTTTTTTCCGAAATGCATTTCTTACCGTTATGCGAATAGAGACAATTTTCGCATATCTCTAACTGTGTTACAGTCCTGCGTTTTTGATATGGTGTCATATTTAAAAACTTGCGACAGTAATATAGACAGTGGGTATTGCTCTTGCAAAGTCCGCATTTAAAAAAATTCCACACATTATTTCTGCTTTGTTGCGAAATATTGCTATTGTGCGCCGGAAATGCTTGCGTATTAAAATTCCTTTGATAATCGTTGAACTTTTGAGGTGAATGATTGGTATTAAATTTCATTACTTTACTTGTATGATTTTCAGGTTTTTTACGAGAGGATTCTAAACTAGTAAATTTACTTTCTAAAATTGATAAAAATTCCTGCAAGTTAGGCAATTCCCTCGGCTGTTTGACTGAAGCTACGTATCCGTTGTACGTGTCGACGTCTAGTTTCTGTGATAGGAGATACACGAGTAGTGGATCCCAGGATTTGACATCGACGCCGAGATTTTTAATTGCATTCAGCGTTTCTAAGGTGGTATCGTGAATGCGTTTGATATGATTTACGGATGTCTGTTGAGCAACGGGAATATTTAATAGCTGATCGATGTGTGAGCGAAATATAAGCGCTTTATTGTTATACCGGTTGTTTAATATATCCCAACAAGTGGTGTAATTATCTGAACTGATGGTTAGGTGTTGAATTAACCTTTCCGCTTCACCGCGAACTTTGCTCTTCAAAAACTGCATCTTTTGGGCTTTTGATAAACTTGTGTTACTGTGAATGGCCTCAGTAAACAAGTCTTTAAATGATGTCCATTCATTGTAGGACCCGTTAAACTCGGGAATCTCCATTTGCGGAGTGATATTTGCTCTGTGCTTCGTAGACCACATTTTGCTAGAAATGGCCTTTTTTAAACCTAGGAATGTGTTTTCGTGACTATTAAATTGCTCTTCATAATCCTCATTTCCTCCATTTAACTCTAAATATATCTCCCAGTGGAGTTCGTCTATTGCTGCCCATCGTGACTGTAATTCTTTAAGTATATCTTCTAATTCCCATTTCTCACTGATCGTGTCTATATCGATTCTGCGTGCTGTTCGCATGAATGCCAGAAAATTGATGTTTTGTTTACGCAGCAGATCGTCTCCCTTACATGTTGTAGCTGTAGAGGAATACATCCTGGATGGTCCAGGCTGGCTGAGTCTAGGGGAGCTCGGGTGGTGGACTTCTGTTTCCTGCTGTATGTTTGGGCTCTGGGCTTGACTATCCCATTCATTTCCCCCTGCTGTGCCTACCTCTTGTAGCTGCTTGTCTACGAGGGCTTTGGCTGCTAAATACAGCTTACGAGTGCTCTCGTAATCTGAATATTTAAAATATGGGTGGTCCTCTGCTTCGAACCTTAATATGCTTTTGTGATTTTTCTCATAATCACCCCAATACTTTTGTAAAATTTCCGATTGCCTCATGAAATATTCTACAGTTTTCCTTTCGGCCCCGGTCTTTTTTAAATTAACGAAAAACTTGGCGATAGCCTCATTTAGTTCTCTTTGATTTTGGTACAAAGCTTCCATGATGCTTGCTTATGATTAATAATAAAATGGAAAATTCTTACTTGATTGGTGCTGCGGAGTTTGCTCTCTACCTTTGCTTGTATACTGATGTGGCTCCCTGATTGCTGATTGCTGATGAATGCTGAATGCTGATGCTTTGTGGACACGTGTAGTCCAAAGTCACTGATTACACCACACACACGCGTTAATTCGAGTGCGCCACGTGTTTGATATTCCGCACTTTAACCAACCCGCACGTGTGGTTAAGATGCTCGAAGGACCAAAAAGATGTACGGGCTGCTACTACCCTGTACTATCTTTTGTTGATAAATGATATTGATAATTGCGACGCTTAATTGATAGATTTATTTGATAGTTATTATAATGATTGATAGTAATGATTTGATATGTTGAGCACGCGCGGCCGCTAACGTCGTACTGATTTCAAATTCATATTAAGTGATATTAATAATATGGCGTAAATGCCGACGGTGCAAATGTACGTGTTAGCCCGTACAGTAAACATTTTTCATTTAAGTTTATTATTATTATTATTATTTATTTTATTTCAGACATTACGTCCATAGTGTTAGTTACAAAAACTTAGCCTATGTTAGTACCTAAAATATATATTTACAAATATAATATATACCTAATGGAGTTAAAAAAAAAAAGAGAACCATTCCATTTGCACGAAAATATGCTGAGTAGGGGGTTAGTGCTACTTACGAGTCTGTGTATAGAAGCAAGCACGCTTGCGGATGATAACGTAGAAATCCAGAACACACATAGCGCTGCATGCCCGCTGTGTATAGTCCGCCCACAGGTTGCACGTGTAAAAATTTTGACAATATGCCTTAAATAAAGTAGATTTTACTCGCGTAGTGCACGCAGCGTGCAAATCTGCGGGCCAACATATTGCCAATAGATCATGCACTATAATATTTGCCTCGGACTGAGAGCACTCGACGCTCCCTTTCCACATCATTGATCCGTTACAACGTGACCGAGGTATCTATGCTCTGTAACTTTTATAATAATAATAATAATAATAATAATCTTTATTTCAAGCAACGTTGGCCCAAATACAATAATAATTACATAAAAATCATAAAAATTAAAATTAGAAATTAAAATAAATATAAAAATGAAATAATGAAATATATATTATATACATACGTAGGAAAAACAGAAAAATACGTATTTAATTAAAACAAAATAAACTATTCAATTAATTTATGAAAATGATTGAATTGAATGGTCGGAGGGAGGTAAGGGAGCCTAGACTAGGGAATTAATCAAGAACCTAAAGGAATGGTATACTAGAAAGCATGGAGAAATAGAGAGGAACGGGCCAGCATGAAGTAATGCTGAAGCGGTTCCATGTTGGCCTGGGCGAGCAGGGGAGGTCGTTTAGTCCGTGCAAATCGGACACTCCTTACCAGCTCGGGCTGGTAAGCGTTAGGGATTTTTCCTCCCCCACGAAAAAAAAATTAAAATTGAAATTAATCACTGTCTGATGACTCAATAGTGGCTGTTGTCGTAAGTTGGCTTTCTTTCAGAAAAATTGGTCCAATGTTTGCTGAACAGCTTTTTTTCAACGGAAAATAAATTTCCTTGTAGCAATTGATATTCGTAGCTACCATCTGACACACTTTAAAACTCCTTCCGCTGTCAGGATCGTTTTTTGAAAAAATCTCTTTAGCTTCGTTAACCAAACACAATTATTATTATTTTATAACTTTAAAGAAATTTATCTATGCTTAATAAAAGTAACCAAAATATAAAAACAAGGTCCCCGAAAGCTGTCCGTCTGTATGTGATCGATTATCTAAAAATCTAATAAACCGAATTTTGTACTAAAAGGTAGTATAATCCTTCCGGAAGGTTTTTAATATTACATTACGGTTTTAGGTAATTTATGTTAAAGTTGTCGCGCAGTTGTACAAAACTTGCATTCTGCGAGCTTTAGTCGCGTATATCGCGTAAACATACAGATATATACTAAAATAATGTACTAAAGAATTGTAGGTTTTCAAACACATTACAAAAAAGTCCGCTACAGCACGTCTCTCTGTGTTATGGTTAACTTGAAATAGAGGGAGCCCATAGGCTCAATAAAAAGTTTTTGATTGTTCCACTTATATATTTAAATGCTACAGGTTTATATGTTATAAGTTACACATGTCACAATACCATGTGCAGTCAAGGTCTGTCTCGGTTAAAGTTAGCGTCTCTTCGAGGCCAACGACAGTCCTTATTATCCAGACTAATAATCTCCCAAAAACTTCCTGGTTCCCACAGATAGTAAAATACTATTCTTTCCAGGGTTACGTACATACTTTTTAAAAAGAAAATTAAACAAAGTAAACATTTTTATTGAAGTTTATTATTATGTATTATTTATTTTATTTCAGACATTACGTCCATATTGTTAGTTACAAAAACATAGCCTATGTTAGTACTTATAATATATATTTACAAATATTATAATGGAATTCATTAAAAAGAGGACCATTCCATTTGCACGAAAATATGCTGAGTAGGGGGTTAGTGCTACTCACGAGTCTGTGCATAGAAGCAAGCACGCTTGCGGATGATAACGTAGAAATCCAGAACACACATAGCGCTGCATGCCCGCTGTGTATAGTCCGCCCACAGGTTGCACGTGTAAAAATTTTGACAATATGCCTTAAATAAAGTAGATTATACTCGCGTAGTGCATGCAGCATGCAAATCTGCGGGCCAACATATTACCAATAGATCATGCACTATAATATTTGCCTCGGACTGAGAGCACTCGACGCTCCCTTTCCACATCATTGATCCGTTACAACGTGACCGAGGTATCTATGCTCTGTAACTTTTATTATAATAATAATAATAATAATAATCTTTATTTCAAGCAACGTTGGCCCAAATACAATAATAATTACATAAAAATCATAAAAATTAAAATTAGAAATTAAAATAAATATAAAAATGAAATAAAAATTAAATAATGAAATATATATTATATACATACGTAGGAAAAACAGAAAAATACGTATTTAATTAAAACAAAATAAACTATTCAATTAATTTATGAAAATGATTGAATTGAATGGTCGGAGGGAGGTAAGGGAGCCTAGACTAGGGAATTAATCAAGAACCTAAAGGAATGGTATACTAGAAAGCATGGAGAAATAGAGAGGAACGGGCCAGCATGAAGTAATGCTGAAGCGGTTCCATGTTGGCCTGGGCGAGCAGGGGAGGTCGTTTAGTCCGTGCAAATCGGACACTCCTTACCAGCTCGGGCTGGTAAGCGTTAGGGATTTTTCCTCCCCCACGAAAAAAAAATTAAAATTAATTACGGGTATTAAATATAGACTTTTGTACAAGGTGTTTTTTATGACTTTTATGGACAATGTTAATACACAGTAAGACACGGACGCTTGTTATAATGTAACGCCATCTTGACAAGTCTCTTATGACTAGTGATGTTCAATGACATTAGTGACGTACCATAACATCCCCCTCATTAGAAAAGCTAAAATATTTAAATTTTAGAGTTGACACACTTTATACAATTAACTAGACTTTTAACAACGTTTGAAAAGACAATTTGTTGAGCTTAAGACTTACAGCTTATATAATATTATAGACTTAGTTACTTAATTAATCAGTCTTTCACAGCCATGACAAAGACATTTATAAATCTAATTGTCTGGGTTGTCTTATAATTCTTCCATACCTACTGCGTTTTTGAACAGGAGTAGGATGTTCTTCAATGGACTGTGAGACTATAGGAGGTGTCTTGATATTTGGACTTATTTGTGACATATCTTGAGATACAGTTTGAGTCGACTGTGGAGGCTTTAAAATATGTTGTCTGTCTCTTCTACCTAGAAATCCATCTGTACCTTCAACTGTATAAGACCTAGGCTGTTTACACTTTAACTTTACTGTTCCTGTAATCCATGGAGTATTTGGCATTTTCTTAAAATAGACTTTTTCACCTTCTTGTAATTCTGGTATTGACACTGACTTTCTATCATAATATTCCTTCATTTTATTTTTATTTTCTTTCTTCTTTCTTATATATTCATTCAGAATTTGTAGACTTTCATCTTCATTAGTTCCTTTGATTAGCCACTGTAGACGTTCTGAAGAGACTGGTAATGACTTAAATAATAATTAAATTTGACATTATACTCCTTTGCTCTCTGAAAGACTTTATTTAGACGGTCATTATGCTCTTGTAGTGTTTGAAGGACTATATCTACTGACGGTATAGGATAATGAGTCCTATTGCTTGATTTAAATTACGGGGTTCTAGACATACCCTTAATTGACCATTTTTCTTTTCTACCAATATTAATGAACTTACCCATTCAGTGGGCTCTGTGACCTTGGTAATGACTTCCGTTTTCCCCATCATCTCAAGTTCTTGTAGAAGTCTATTATGTAGTACAAATGGTACCTTCCTTGGAGCATCAACTTTTGGCCGGACCTCAGTACTTGTACTTATGTGACATACATAAACATTTTTTGACATAATATTGACATCAATGCCTGTATCTATTATACATTTTACCTATGACTTATTTTTACATAAATTAATTGTCCATTCACTTGACAACGACTTAGAAGATTGAATATGTCCTATAAACATAACATCTTGTGCTGACATTACTTGTTGTTCATTATTATTTGATTGTACATATTTCACTGACTTTGACTTAATTGACCGACAACATATCATTTTCTGCACTTCACACTCATTGCTGGACATTTAAAAGGATGTATTTGACTGTACCTTGTACACACTTGCTTTGACTGTTGACTATGACCACTTTGATTGACTCTTCTTGACTTAGACATTGATCTTGAACTTGACTGTTGACTTTTATTATATAAGACTGTACTTTTTTCTGCTGCCAATTCATCTGTTTGATATCTGGAAGCGACCATGGCTTTTGCTATCTCTAAGGCCTTATCAAGATCTAGCTTATCTTCAAGCAATAATTTCTCTGTAATGTAATCATACTTTTGATGCATATTATATATAAACATTATTTTAATCAGACGTTCCTGTAGCTGTCCTAGCTCACAGTTTTGTGACCTTAATTTCAATGTGCAAGCAAAGTCATCTAATGATTCATTCTCATCTTGTTTTTATGTGAAAAAATTGTGACATTCATAAGTTAAATTAATTTTTGGACCAAAATGATTTTGAAGTAATTCAATGAGCTCATCATATGTAATTGTATCTTCGTTTTTTCGAAACGTATTGAATATGTCGACGCATTTTTCCCCAATGACATGCAAAAATAAAGCTACTTTTCTGCCATCACTTTCTTCATCCATGCCGGAAGCACGTAAATATATTTTAAAAGACTGTACCCATTTTTTCCATTGTTGTCAGGCTCAGGACTGGACATTGCCGAAATCTTCTTGGGCTTCTGATTTTGTTCCGACATGGCGGCTACTTTAGCACGCGGTCTGCACAATGACTATAACTTGTATTCCAATTAATCTCTGACATCCCTTTGTATGTCGACCAATTCTGACACCATGTTGTGGTTCGTGCTTCGGGCAAGGGTATTAAACGGACTTTTGTACAAGGTGTTTATTATGACTTTTATGGGCAATGTTAATACACAGTAAAATCACGGACGCTTATTATAATGTAACGCCACTTGACAAGTCTCTTATGACTAGTGATGTTCAATGACATTAGTGACGTACCATAACAGTTGCACGTGTAAAAATTTTGACAATATGCCTTAAATAAAGTAGATTTTACTCGCGTAGTGCAGCATGCAAATCTGTGGGCCAACATATTGCCCATAGATCATGCACTATAATATTTGCCTCTGACTGAGAGCGTTCGACGCTCCCTTTCCACATCATTGGTCCGTTACAACGTGACCGAGGTATCTATGCTCTGTATCTTTTATTACATACATACCTACGAAAAACAGAAAAATACGTATTTAATTAAAACAAAATAAACTATTCAATTAATTTATGAAAATCATTGAATTGAATGGTCAGAAGGAGGTAAGGGAGCCTAGACTAGGGAATTAATCAAGAACCTAAAGGAATGGTATACTAGAAAGCATGGAGAAATAGAGAGGAACGGGCCAGCATGAAGTAATGCTGAAGCGGTTCCATGTTGGCCTGGGCGAGCAGGGGAGGTCGTTTAGTCCGTGCAAATCGGACACTCCTTACCAGCTCGGGCTGGTAAGCGTTAGGGATTTTTCCTCACCCACGAAAAAAAAATTAAAATTAAAATTAATCACTGTCTGATGACTCAATAGTGGCTGTTGTCGTAAGTTGGCTTTCTTTCAGAAAAATTGGTCCAATGTTTGCTGAACAGCTTTTTTTCAACGGAAAATAAATTTCCTTGTAGCAATTGATATTCGTAGCTACCGCCTGACACACTTTAAAACTCCTTCCGCTGTCAGGATCGTTTTTTGAAAAAATCTCTTTAGCTTCGTCAACCAAACACAATTATTATTATTTTATAAATTTAAAGAAATTTATCTATGCTTAATAAATTTGAACTTGAGGATGAACGAGAATTGAAGCGTTGCCTGGATCGATGTCGTGAAGCCGGTCTTGCGCATGAAGTCAGTCATCATCTGGCGTAACTCGTCCATCTGATTCCTAAGGAGTTGGGTCTCTGTGGTTGCAGTTGCAGCGTTGACAGAGGATGATAAACTAGAGGTAGTATTCGATTCCATTATAGTGTCAGCTATTTCTGACAATTTGTCTAAGGGTGAATCGGTAAGTGCCATTAAGATTCTCTGCACCTCCTGAGGAAGTCTTCGCATCCATAACTCTCTAATAATGCCTTCATCTGAGGTAGAGGAGCCTGCCAGTGACTTCAAATGCCGTAGAAAAGCTGATGGTTTACGGTGCCCCAATTTCACTTCACTAAGAAGCTTCCTGATGCGTTGCTCTTTGGATGCTGAGAAACGTGCAATAAGTTCTTTTTTTAAATTTTCATATTTGTTTTCAGAGGGAGGGTTGGCTACTCCACCTCCTCGGCACTTTGGGCATCTAATGTTGATATAATATAACCATACTTGGTGCTGTCTTGTTTTATACCTGCAATTTCAAACTGTGCCTCTGCCTGAGCAAACCAAATTACTACTTTGTCCCGCCAAAAGCTAGGCAACTTCAAAGCTATACTGTTAATGGAACCCATTTGTGGCTTATTCTGTAAGTCGGACAGTTGTTTTTGCAACTGTTGTATTTGATTCTGAATCTCTTTTGCCATGATGGAAAAGGAAAGAGAAAATTATGTTATCTAAGGTAAAAGTACTGAAATCTTGCTTACAATTTTACAATTTTTACTAACAGAGGTAGTAAGTAGGTAATGCACCAAAAAGAAAAAAAAATACAATATACAACTAGATAACTAATATTGTACAAGAACAGTAACAGTAAGTAGTAAAGTAAAAGTTTTGCAAATAGACAATAGGCTTATCCTAGTGTTAGCAACTTAAAATTAAGTACTTACATAATTGTATTTATATAAAGTGTGAGGAAAACAATGAACATAACAAATATTTTAAATTTTTTTTTTTGAAAAAGAGTGGTATTTACAAAATAAAATGTCCTGAATGCAATGATACATATGTGGGTCAGACTGGTCGTAATTTCGAAACCCGTTTTAAAGAACATATGGTCGCTTTCAGGAATAATAAGCCACAAAATTCACATTTCGCTAAACATTTGTTAGAAAGCGGTCATAAAGTTTCTAATGCTCATTGTTTCGAAATCCTGCACACCTGTGAAAAAAGCTTGAAACTAAATATTTTGGAACAATAAGAAATCATTAAGCACAACAATGGCATCCTCATTAACGAGCAGATAAATGTTTCTAGTTCAAGCTTGTTGCACGTGTTCAGGGGTAAAATAAAGGACGGGGATGAACCAAGTACTACATAACAATGCTTGTTTGGATATTACTTCGCTTTGCGATTTTGTCGTGGAGTAACTTTAATTAAATACATTGATTTCCAAGCGGGCGAAGCTCCAAACTATTAAAATAATAAAAGTTATAATTAGATTGTAATATAATTTTTTTTAAAGTAGTATAATTTTAACGTAACTTATATTTATAAAAGGAATAAATAAATATATATATTCAAAACAACTCCGCACTTTGGTTGGCAACCATGCTGATATCACATTGTTTATATTGTGTTAGAAGATTGTGATAAGCTGTGCAAGCATTGAACTTGTTCTTTTACAGTTTAAAACTACAGTATAATAAATAAATACATATATGAGGAAATTACAAACACAAAGTAAAAAAAATAATTTATTTGATTTCACGATAGTTTAAAATATACACGAGTTTGAGACTACGTATTACATATAAAAATACTTCTCATTTCACGATTTCTCGCACCTTATAACTACATACTAATTTATAAACATTTTAAGGTAAGGTTGTTGACATTAATTTCGTGTAAAGCTAAAGCTTTCAACTAAATTAATGTCAACTTTATAATAAAATAGGATAATTTTATAAATAAAATAGGAGTGCAAAATATATATATCCGAAGGATGAATTGCTGTGTGTGTGTGTGCGCGCCCGCGTATATGTCTGTTGTCTGCGCGCACGTGTTTGTAGATGTGTCTATTTTAAATACTTTAAACTCAATACTTGTGCTATTAGTGACAGACTATTCTGTATGTGATTTTTGTACGGTTTTTACTAAAACATAGTACAATTCTAAATTCTAATTAAAAGTACATTACGGTTTTTGTAAATTGTATTGAAGAGGTCGTGCAGTTATAAAAAAAACTCGACTTCTGGGGAATTTTACTTGCTTGCGCCCCGTAAATAATCCCTAAACTGCCGATTTATGTATCTAATTAAATACATCTGTTTTAAGTTCTCTCGAAATTTTGAAGGTGTATAGGTAAAACTGACCTTGAATTCGGATTCAGTAGGTCGAAATATTTTTGGGTGCCGGTGTTTTTATTTAAAAACAATCCTTAAAAATATATTAATAAAATCTAAGACCCGATATTACAATTCTGAATTTGCGAGTTTATGTTGGCACCCCTATTATCTTGTTTTTAATTATAATATTGCAAAAGAGCTTATGATATGAATTGCAAGCATTGACCTAAGGACGTATTGCGGTTACTCTAGAACCGCAATATCAGGTACTTTAGTGTTTGTTCGTAGAACGTCGCCTAAGTATATAAAAAAAACAATAATTTATAGAACTAGGTGTTAATTTATAGAATTAGGCGTTACTTTGCGAAGATCCGTAATACAAAAGTAATAATAAGATTTTGCTATAATTCGCGATAAAGTAAATAGGAAATATATATAATGCTAAATGTAGACCTGACTATCGATTTTCATACCCAAAACATTCATAAAAACAAATGCACAAACCTACAACACCGCCACCTCAATACACAAACACTACACACGTTCACTATCACAAACTCAACAATCGTTTCGCCCCGCGACCCAAGTATCATCAGGAGATAGACTACACGACGAAATCGTAAAGGCGATAAAACTAGGCGTTACTTACTTGGAGTATGTTCCCGAGGCGTTTAATGGATCTGGTGCTTCCGTTACATATAGTACGCGGCAATAAATAATGTACATCGAGACTCATCGCACATCGAGAGAAATCGAATAGATTCTGCTTCATAGAGCATTCTCTGTCGCACAGACTGACGAACCCGTGTGTGACAGTGACAACGCTCTACGAAACCGAATTGGGCGGCTGTTTCATTCTAAGTTCTCGATGTGCATTATTTATTGCCGGGTACTATACATAGATTAGCGGAATGAGGGTTCATTGTTTAGAGAGGCCCTGACCCGGAGGTGTTGCTCTCCGGGGTACAGCGATACCATGGGCTGCGCTTTGTTATCATGTGTCATGTTACAACATAGATGTCATTATAACATATATGGTGAAACATTATGAAAATATTATCTTTTCCTGTCTACAATGTGATGTATGATGTAGCATGCAATTTTATATCGGATTTTATTGTTAATATCATACGTATTAAGGTTGAATTTCGAATATCGAAATAATGATTGAAACAAATCTATCATTCTACTTAAATCTATATATAGAATATTCAGTTTCGCAATTTAATCTCAACGCCGTAGACTTCAATTATATTTGTATGTTAGATGTGACTATGTTTGCTCGTTAGCGAGTAGCTTGTTGTTTTGTAGTGCCTCTTAACGGTGGCCTTGGGATCGATTAGAATTATGTTTCATGCAACGTGTGGTGACATTATGAAATTCTTTTAAATCTTATATATAAAATTCAAGTGTCACGATATTAGTTTCCATACTCCTCCGAAACGACTTGACAGATTTTTATGAAATTTTATATGCATATGTAGGTCTGAGAATCGACCTACCTACCATTTATGTATATTTTATACGCCTAAGTCATAAGGTTAGTCCCGTAACATTTTTTTTATTTTTTGGAAATCTTTTTTGTAATGTACGCCAGAAATTCCCTAAAAATATTTAATATGGTAAATCCCGGTCCGGTCAGCTAGTAACTTATATAAGTAGGCGTCAATTTGCGAAATTCCATAATACAAAAGTTATGATAGAATTATTTTACAATAATCCGTGTTTGTTAAGAGAATCTATGTAAGGCTAAGTGTACGAAAGCAGCAAACATTCAGATACCTTGTATATTCAGGCTTAGTTACCGCACGTATCATAAAACACCGCCACCAACAACACACTACACAAGCACTACACACATTCACTACGACAATCTCAACAGTCGTTTAGCCCCGTAACCGAAGCATCATCGGGAGATAGGCCCCACGACAAATCGCAAGGCTAAATGTTATCGCAAACGCAACGCATTGCTATAAAATGCCCCGCATACTAAATTTTATTACAATCCTTGCAGCTATTTCCAAAATACAGATTAAATACATACAAGAACTAGCTGTCATAGCGGCTTTACCTGCGAAGAAATCAGTGTCACAATTTTTTCTAAAATTTAAATTTTTAATATAAAAGTAGTTATTCCGAGTTTCCCATTACAGATAGAGACATGATGTCGCGTACTTTTTCGTAGCATTTTTGTAGATCCACAAAACTTTGGTACATTGGTGTTTCTCTGTTGGTTTACGCGGCGCTAGCAACTAAAGCTCCCAATTACGATATCACTTTAACACAATATAAAACTGTTATGGATAGGAGGTTTAGGATAACAGAACATAAAGTTCCTAAACCTGCCGGAAGAATCGCACTACCTTTTAGTAAAAACCGTACAAAAATCAGCTCAGTAAATTATGAGAAAATCGATCACGTACAAACAGACAACATTTAGGGGACTTTGTTTTATAATAAGTATAGATAGAGAAGAAAGGCTCGTTAAAAAGTATGTGTAGATATAAATTCTTTTATTAAATTCGTAGGTACTGACATTTGAACCAGTGAACTCTTCTACAAGAAGATCTCACTCTAACCGTTATATTTTCATGAAGGTTATCTGTCATAAAACAAGTATTTAAATTAAGAATCAAGTATTAGGAATATATTTTTTTTAATTTTACAAGCTCGATATAAAGGTTTTAATTTATTCAGCCACTATGGGAAACATATGACTCGTCCAACTTATAAATATTGAGATATTTACGAATACAGTTTATAAATGACCGAGAAAAATATTGCTCAATGATGACCTTGTTTTTTCAAACAGCCGAGTATTTGTCTTTTTTATTATCAGTTTGGATGATTTAATTTTTTATACTAATCATTTGCCGCTCGTTAAAAAACACGTTATAAGAAACTTTAAATATAATAAATATACCTATGAGACAATTACACACAGGTCGTCCTTCCCCAAAGTAAGTAACTACTTAATACTTGTGATATGGTTGACGAGACAACTAGTAAATATATACATGTAGATTCATCATAATCGTGAGCATCATTTGTCTAAGACATTAGTGGGCATGTTGTAGCGTATCGAGTGTTAACAAAATCTTCATATTAAAACACTCATAACATATTTATTATCTATTACACAATATACATTACTTTTAGCAATTAAAATTCTAGTATTTATTTTTATTATAACTAATAGTTCTAGCATCTTGAAAGACCGATTGCCCTTTATTTTCTTCAAATGTTTTTTTCTTGGCATTTTCCGTCCTCTTTTGTTTTTTTTCCTTTCACTATCTAACTAGTCAATACAACATTTTATAATTAATATATAAATTGTTTAGTTTAGAAAATTAATTAATATACAATTTTTTAAAAATCTTTTCATGAATATACCAGCAGTAATTTATATAAAATCTCATTTAATGTTAATTAAGTTTATATCAAGACAGAAACCATCATTATCTCTTTTTCTTAAATTCCTAATTCAAAATATTATTTGCAATTACAATTACATACTCTAACACGTGCATCTGAAAAAACTTCAACGGTTTTCTTCAACTTTATATTCTTCTTAACAATTTCACAACTGCGCCATGACACGTATCTGTCTGACACCGCTGAGCCTTCTATTTTCAATGATGGTTGCCATGGATGCGACATACATATATAATTTTAAATATATATATATATATATATATGTATACACCCAGGCTTGAAGGACCAACAAATTGTTTAAAGACAGTGTTGATACTCGATGAGAATTGAGTCCGCAACCCGCAGAGCTGAAGACAGGGCCTCTGCCAATTGCAAACCATATTACTATGCTGTTAAGCCTTTACGACATAATCTTCAAAAATCATGATAATATCTTCTTATTTCTTACTTATTATCGCCCACTATACTGTTAAAAATAGTAGTTTTTTTAAAATAAATCAAAAGCTCAACAGCTCTTAAACTATTATAATAATTGACGAAATATTAGTTTAATTTATACATACAGCTATTACAATAACGGATATCCATTATGCAAACGGTGTTTCTATAAAGACGCCAGAGATGTGTCTATGTGTCGCATGTGCGGAAAAGTGTGTGTGTGTATGATATGCGTGGAAATGCTTCAATTTGTGTATATTTGTATAATTTTATTTAACATTCTATGTATTCTGAAGTATATCCAGTTTTTTTTTCTTAAAGCACTCCTTTGAGTTAATAAACTTTGTAATCTGGGTGTAATGGAGATTATAGTTTCTGAGCATTCGACATATATTACATTGTATTGTTATCACTATTATTTTTCAAAAATACTGCATATTAATAAAGTGTGCGAAAAGCTCTAGAAAAATATTTGATAATTATAATGACAATACTTTTTCTTTACATTTATTTAATAAATAAGAATTTGTTTATTAAATAAGTGTAAAGGAAATTTAATTTTCTCAAAATTCAACCCATTTATTCTTTTTCAACAATTTGTCAACTCCGCGCACAAAAAAGACTACATCAAATGGCGTTACCACTCTCCTCCACACCTCTCCGCAACAGACTTATCATCTCCGCACCGCACCGCACCTCTCCACACCACATCTCTCATCTCCGCGCCGCACCGCACCTCTCCACACCACACCTCTCATCTCCGCGCCGCACCGCACCTCTCTACACCACATTCGATTCATAACGAGATTCCACAAGGATTACGCGTCAATTCTATTCCCCTAACAGATAAGTAAATGATTCAGCAAATACGTGACGATGTCACTATCATTTATGATTCCAGTCTCGTTTACAGTAACCATCATACCTAGTAATTTATTTCCACAATTTTCTGCATCTCACGTCTCTTCTTTAGAAGTCTTCTTTTTACCCACCTCAAAAGATCTTCACACCGCTCTGTTCAGTTATAGTTACGTCACGGTGCACAATGCTGTGGTTATTACTGGCAGTGTACTCATACCTTTAAGCATCACGATTGAAATTAAAATCATCTACGACCTTTGATCATCCGTGCTATGCCTCCTTCCTTTGGAATCCTCTTCATTACATTATTAAGTATTCAATTTTCTCCCTAGCAATCGCACATGAAATCATTTTTCAAATTAAACGTAATTTTCACCGTCTTTATTAAATCAAGAAATACGTTGTCACTTGTCTTTTATTTAACCTCTTAAAATGTCTGGATAATTATTTTGTGCCCTTTATTTGTTAGGCAAGGTCCTCTATCCCCTTCTTAATATAACGACGATATATTTCGTTTACACGTTTTCATTAAATAAAAAGCAGTTTTTTCAAAAGTCAATTCATTTATTCTTTTTTCAACATCTTGTCTACTCCACGCACAAATAACCACTACGTCAAATGGCACTCTCCTTCGCACCTCTCTGCACCACACTTCTCCTCTCTGCACCGCACCGCACCTCTCCGCCTGTCACCATCGCCATAGCTATCTTCACGTCTCTTATGCTACAATTGCCGTTCTCCTCTTAATCTTGCCGTTACACTATATAGTATAAATAATATACTATTTAATTTCTAAAATATCTATCTTAATTCTTCTCAGACTTAATAGGTAAAGTTTTCTACATTACTTACCAACCTGAACGCAAAGGTACATTTTAGACAATTCCTTAGATATGGGGAACCTTATCATTGGAACAACGAAGCATGCCTAGCCGCCAAATCTCTAAAAGAGAGAGGATGCTTTTGTCATACTGTGGAATCAAATAGGTTGCGACTTTTCACATAAAAATACTTTTATTGATTGTCCATGAGACTCCATGTTTCTTTCTTTTTATATGAGATAGCAGACACCCTACGTCGACACAAGGAGTTACGATAGCGTAGTTAGAAAATATATATCACTGTTCTTTCAGCCAAGTCTTACAATGTATCATCAAATCATATACCTATTTTTATTAACCTTCACAATCTTTAAAACCTTTTACATATTCATCACACTTCGTTGCAGGTAAAATGAAGTCAGTGCTAATATTTTTCACCGTCGTGTCATTGGCGTATGGATATAACATATTATGCATACAAAATGTACCCTCTAAGAGTCACTACCAATTAATGAAGGGTATAGTTTACCCTTTGTTGGAAGCGGGACATGAGGTAAGTATTTTTATTAATTTATAGAATGTGTTGACTAACATTTGTACGGCTTTTGAACATGTTGGGGTAAAGCAGGATGATGGATATAATATGAAGGAAGATGTAGTATGTATGGGTAGATAGGATGGGTGACGGGATGAATGTAACGTTAGCAGGAAACTAATAGTATTTTACTCACCGGGTCAGGTCGGTGTCGGTCGGACACATTCCAAGCAATAAATTAAAATTTTTGATGAGAAAAATTTAGTAATTTATAGAATTAGGCGTTACTTTGTGGAGATCCATATTAATAATGAAATTATTTTGCTGTAATCCGCGATAAAGTAAATAGGAAATATATACATATAATGCTAAATGAAGAGTGGACTGTATATTTTCATACCCGATACATGCAGGATTCATAAAAACACATGCACAGAACTCCGTTCCACCGTCACCACAATACACAAGCATTATCACAAACTCAACGATCTTTTCACCCCGCAACCAAAGCACCATCAGGAGATGAGTCCACGACGAAATCGCAAAACTTTGCGATTTTGCCGTGGATGTTTTATTATTACTTTTGAGAAAAACTTCTTCCCCCAAGTGCGATGTGTGTGATCTAATCGATGACATGATGTATTTCGTCGATCGACCTATGCAATCAACCAATTCATATTTAATGGTACTCCATAATCATTTACAATGATGATAATTAATTATATGCTATTTTTTAATTACAACGAATTAATTTACATTTTGTCAAACGAGGTTGTAAATAGCGTATAACACGAAGTCTTTTTATTTAATCCTTTTGTCACGGAAAGCTTGTGAACACAATAAAAATAATTAGGTATGAAGTAATTAATGAAACAATAAAAAATCTTTGACATCTTAACAACATACAACAATACGGCGTAAGACTTAAAAAACAGATATATTATGTATGAAACAGCTACAAATGAAGCTCAACTATTGTGTAAGGTCTTACTAATATTGATTTATTATAATAAGGAAAAGATTTTAGGTAAACATATTTAATAGTTTGCTAATAAATAGCAAATAACACAAGCATCTGTATGGTACATGTGTAAATATCTACGAGGAAGTTCCGAATAGTTTTTAAAATGTATTTAAATAAGCGTGATAAAATGAATACTGAACACACTATATCAGATAGGTTACTTAGTTAATACGTTACTAATGTAATCAAAGTTTTTTCTATACGTCTAACACATAGTCTTACTATAACGCTGATAGGCGAGCAGCTTTCTCTCCATTTGTAAGAAAGCACACTTTGTAACTTTGTAGGTTAGGTTATTAACTTATTCCAGGAATCATTTAAAAATACGCAAGTGTTCTTATGATATTTTATTTTCAACAAGCGCATGATATCATTAATCATACAAAAAAGAGCCCTACGTGGCATCTACAATTTAAGTCCGCGTGATTCCCTGCGAGAGAAGTTAAGGACATAGGTATTCTTACATTTGCTTCACAGTATATTTTAAACAATGTAATTTTTGTACATAAAAATATAAAGAATTATAAAACGATAGGTGATGTATATAATAGACAAAGTAGGAACCGACATAAGCTTGCGACTCCTGCTTTGCGCCTAGCAAAAGTACGTAAATCGTTTGTGGGTATGGGTATAAGATTCTATAATAAAATTCCGAAATCAATTTTGGCCATGCCATTACAGCAGTTTAAAACCACTGTTAAAAAGAGTCTGATACAGAAAGCCTACTAGACTGTTGAAGATTACTTAGATGATAACTATGTGTGGATATAGGTGCACTTCTACCCTGTACAAGACAGTAATAAATAAATGTAACTAGTTCTAAGATATATATTTTAAAAAGAGCAACCGCCAAGTTTCTTGTTGGTTCTTCTCGGTAGGAACAGCTTTCCGAACCAGCAGTAAAGTTGACGATTCAAAAGCACTTGTTTACAAGTTTACTTGAATAAATAATGTTTTGAATCTGAAAAACATGTAAGCATTCGTATAAAACCCCTTGGTATTACTCCGCGACCTCTTGTAAGTCCACGGAAACTTAAGTTCAGCATTTGAATATCCCGATGCTATGCATTGTTGAGTGATGTTGTTGTTTCTTCTTTGTGTCGTTAAATCTAAACATCAAATCTTTTTATACTAACTGGTGGAATTGAAGGTGAAATTCGATCATCAGGACGGACTGAAAACATCGATCTTGGCCTGGCTGGGATATGAACATGCCGCTACTTTTCCTATTTTACTGCGGGAAACAACTCGGGCGTAGAGACCAGTCTCGAGGCTGATACGAGGGGGTCCTCGGTCTCGAGGGAAGCCAGTTGTGCCAAGCTGGTCTAATTTGGCAATAGTCAGATGAAATTCGCAAGAGTTTACCATTACCGAGTCCCAGCACTCGCGTCCAGCGCAGTCATCACTGTCGCAGTCCGATTATCCTTCTGACTTGTCAGTAGCGATTTCGAGGCTGATACGAATGATCTTCGGGTTGATTGTAACGAATCTTTTATATTTAATAATACTAAAAGACATATTTTTATTCTTTCGCAGGTGACATGGATTACAGTATTCCCGAATTCAAGACCGGTAAAAAATTTGAAATATGTCGACGTGAGCCATCTACAGGAATTAACACAGCGTAAGAGATATTTTGAATTTATGATACGAAGTTTGACAATTAAGTAATAAGACTGATTTTACTGCCGCGCTTATGGTATACCTGAGCCCTTCAAATTTCCCTCGCCTTCTTTCCTTCATCCTTCCCCTCTCCATTGGTATATTTACGTGTGTTGGTAGCGTCGTCACAAAAATGGGGAAACAAAATCTAGATCAACACGTCGCTATAAAATTTTGCGCCAGATTAGGCCAAACAGCTTCAGAAACGTGCGCTAAAATTATAAAACTGCATGATGATAGTAGTCTTATTTGTACCTAGGTGTTTCGAAAGGATAAAGCTCGCAATGGATGTCAACGTGTTACGTGTCGTGGGAATAAAATTTCTTTTTAAAAACTATTTACTTTATTTATTTAGTACTAAACACTAGATTACAATTTAATAAATGAAATAGAAATATAAAGAAACAGAATAACGACGGAGTAGACGATTCAGGCAGGGTAATGCGGGCAGGGTAAAGGTGTAGGGAGTATTTATAGGTTTGGAAGTAGAAGGGATAGCATGGGGTGGCTTGTTGTTGTAACAAGGATTTTTGTTCTTTCAGAAGCTGTTGTTGTTGTACTTTTATTTGGTTCTTAAAGACAGAAAGTGAGTCTAGGGTATGTTTTGAATTGTGATGGGTTGTCATTGTGGGGTTGTTAGTTTTTGTATTTCCATTGAATTGCAATTATCTTCAATGTTGACTGTGACTGTGAATCTTCTTCTGCATTAAGTGTGGCGAATGCAGTATAGAATTTGCATCCTGGGCTTAGAGATATTTAGAAATAGATCCAGATATTTCCGTATATTCGCTATATTCTTCGTATGTAAATAGGTCTTGAGTTAAAATTGTATACAGAAAGATCTTTGCAGACTCTTCTTTCTGGTGCGAATATCTTGCATTTCTCAATGAGGATCGCAGTATTATAGTATACCGCTGGTGCATTGTGGAAATGGCATGGTATGTTTGCTACCGAAATAAGATGGAATAGAAGGAAGAATTGGAATGTTTGATGGGTATAGAATACATGTGATATAGAATAAATTTATCGTTTTTTACAAGAGGAAATATATAATATATAAACTAATTTATTAAGTTAAAAGTGATTTGGCAATTGTGATGGCTTGTTTGTTAGGTATAGAGTAGGCTGGCAAGAATCGAGGTCATCTTGTAGAGTAAGAATATATTTCAGAGTGATGTCAGATAAGTAAGATGTTAAGTCGATGGTCACACGTTCGAATGGTTCTGTAGAATTGGTCGTTATTATCATAGGAGCTTTATACGTCTTTCTCTGATTATAAATTATGACACGACGGAACTGACGGACGTGACCACGATCCATGCAACTGGGTCGAAATATCGGCGAATCAAAAACAAATTACCGTGGTATGTACCCGAAAGTAATAATTTATAATTATGTCTTCAAACCACGAATATTCAAGTAGAAGAGATTGTTCAATGTTGAATGGTTGACTGACTGTTCTCTTCACTGATGAATGACTGTTCAATGGTTGAAGATTTGATTATGTTCGCGCAAATGGTAATTTCGCAATTATATGAATCAGCTAAGTATGAAGTAATGACCAACTGTTCGTTACCTTGGAGTTTGCATGTTGGGTGGTTTTTGAGATTTGGCATGTAAAGTTTTTCATAAGGGTGATGTTGTAAACAACTTAAGAGAGTTTTGAAGTAGCTTTCAGATTTCCAGGGATCGTAATGTGTTGGTCTCGTACAACCAAATAACATATTTTGTTTGTTATCTAAGACTAATAAATCAATATCGTAGAGTGATTTCGGTTTCGATAAGTATGGGTCCACTTGAGAACACATGTAGATGGCTGCATTATTATATTAGGAATAAATATGTCTTTATGTCGTTCTTTTAAGAGGTTGTCGGGTGACATACGTAGATTTGGAGTGTCGGAGTTATAGTTGGGATTATCGGCAAAATGGGAAAAGTTAATCTGAAGAAAATCTTCCGAGAATTCTTGAGCGTGAGGTGGAACGTTATCGTCGTTAGTTGAAGGATTTACGGCATTGGTGTTCATTACAGGGGGTCGAGAAAGGGCATCTGCATTAGTATTATTACCAGCTTTTACCAGCTTTGTAAACAACTTCGTAGTCAAATTCCTCTAATTTGAGTCTCCATCTAACGAGACGGCTACCCGGGTCTTTGATCGAGAATAACCATGTGAAAGGTTTATGGTCGATGACGATTTTAAATTTTCTGCCGAATAAATAAGGTCGGAAATGTTTGACAGCCCAAACTATTGCCAATAATTCGCGTTCTATGGTTGAGTAGTTGGATTCAGCTTTATTTAGAGTCCTTGAAGCATACGCTATAGGTAAGTCTTTTCCGATTTGGCCTTGAGAAAGAACTGCACCGACGGCATGTATTGACGCGTCCGTTGTTAGAGTAAACTCTGTTGTGAAGTCTGGATACTGAAGAATAGGAGGATTAATTAAGAGTTGCTTGCACTCTTCAAAGGATCTATGTTGAAATTCACCCCAAATAAAAGGAGTGTCCTTTTTAAGGAGGCTAGTAAGTGGTTTAGTAATTTTACTGAAGTTAGAAATAAATCGACGGTTATAACCTGTGAGACCTAAGAATGCTTTGATATCCTTACCGCATTTTGGGATTGGAATATTTTTGACCGCTTGGACTTTATCAGGATTAGGTTTAACACATTCGCTAGATATTATATGACCGAAATGAGCTACTTCACGCAATTAAGAACTCGCATTTCTCGGGTTGGAATTTGAGTTGATATTTTTGAAGTCTGGCAAACACTATGCGGATTTTTTGTCCATGTTCTTGTAAGCTAGACGCAAAAACAACTATATCATCTAAGTAGACAAAAGATCTTTCACCTTGTAATCGTGAAAGAACGGAATCCATTACACGTTGAAAGGTAGCCGGTGCATTTTTCAATCCAAAAGGCATTCTTTTATATTCGTAATGTCCATAAGGTGTGTTAAATATAATTGACTAAACGCCATTTTTGTTCCCAGAAGCATCTAGTTTCTTTGGTACTACCCAAATGGGGCTACTCCAAGGAGATGCACTAGGTGGTATGATGTCTTGATTTAGCATCTTTTGTACTTGAGTTTTAACTTCATTCTCATGTATTTGAGGGAATCTGTATGTTTTAGTATGTATGGGTGTATTAGACGTAGTAGAGATTCGGTGTTTGGTATGATTACTGAAAGTGAGGGAGTCGCCTTCTATGAAAAATATGTCTGGGTATTCAGAAATTATTTTATTTAGTGAGTTAGTTTCTTCAAGATTCAAGTGTTCTTTCTGAATCAAATTTATTACTTTATTTCGTCTGTCTGTCGAGTTAATGTTGTTCATAATGACGGTTAGGTTATCTTTGTTTGTTTCTAAAAGGGTTTCATTGACGAAAGACTTTGGAGAATTTCTCTATTAGATATGTCTTTAGGTCTTCTGTTTATTTTCTGGATCTGCTAGTTTAAATGCAGAGTCACAAGATCGAATGAATTTGTAAATCTGTTGTGGCTGTGTTGTGTCAAATGCCATGAGTTTTATGAGTATGTTAATATCTAGAGACATTTTGGTGGAAGTATTGGGATATGATGATTCGTTTTTGATAGGTAGAAAAGGCATGTAACAATAAAATATGGACAAAATACGAATCACACAAAGAAATAGGGAATAAGCAGACAAATTATGCTACCTACCACAATAACACGATGAAATGGATCATGATGCAAGTCCGGCGAACTCGGTTAAAAGCCTAAAGCTACTTTGGATTTACTTGAATTCGCACGTTTGTGTTCGCCTTATTCGCAAATGAATCCGACTGCACCAAATTGTTACGTGGCGTGGGAATAAAATGTATTTTTAAAAACTATATACTTTATTTAATACTAAACACTAGATTACAATTTAATAAATGAAATAGAAATATTAGGTCCTTACATATGAAATTGGCGTTTTGTCGTACTGGCCACTTTGATCTCAAATATTACCTTTATGGTTAGGAATTCCAAATTCAAATTCATACAGCTATTTACTCATGCATTTGTGTTTCAAACCCCCTAATTCATTTGTTTTTTCTTCTTTTGTTTTTTTCTTTGTGTCACTCTGTTTACAAAATGGAAAACATGAAATATCGCGTTATTTACGAGTATGAGTTCCACCGTGGCACCAGTACTGCAGAAACGGCTCGAAGGATTAATGATGTGTATGGTGACGGTGTCGCAAAAGAAAACACAGTGCGTTTTCCGACGTTTTCAAGAATTGAAGGCTATTGTGGAAGCGGATCCATCGCAAACCACGTCCGAGTTAGCTGCAGGCTCCAGTGTTAGTGATAAAACTATTCTAATCCACTTGAAGCAAATTGGGAAGGTGAAAAAGCTTGAAAGGTTGGTACCTCATGAATTGAGTGAAGCAAACCGACAAATGCGCGTCGACTGTTACTCAACCGGCACAATAATGAAGGAATTTTAAATCGAATCATTACTTGTGATGAAAAGTGGATCCTCTCGATAATCGGAAGCGCTCATCGCAATGGCTGAACCCTGGCGAACCAGCCAAATCCTGCCCTAAGCGAAAATTGACTAAAAAAAAGTTGCTTGTAAGTGTTTGGTGGACTAGTGCCGGTGTCGTTCACTACAGCTTTCTTAAATCTGGCCAGACGATTACGGCAGATATCTATTGTCGGCAACTGCAAACCATGATGGAAAAGCTAGCTGCTAAACAACCGAGGCTGGTCAATCGCTCTAGGCCACTGCTGCTTCAGGACAACGCTAGACCACACACTGCACAACAGACGGCTACCAAATCAGAGGAGCTTCAATTAGAATTTCTTAGACATCCACCGTACTCTCCGGACCTTGCTCCAACAGATTACCATTTTTTCGCAATTTGGATAATTACTTGCAAGGATAAAAATTCAACTCCGATGGGGCAGTCCAAACCGCCTTCAAAGATTTTATTGATTCCCGCCCGAATGGTTTTTTTAGTAAGGGGATCAATGAACTACCTATGAGATAGCAAAAGTGCATACATAGCAATGGTACATACTTTAATTAATTAAATATATTTCATTAAAAAAAAAAACACTTTATGTTCCTCCCATAGAAAACGCCAATTTCATATGTAAGGACCTAATATTATAAAGAAATGTTATCATTATATCATGAAAACGATGAACTTTTTTGATCGCCGTGGGATCGTCTACAAAGAATCTGTTCGATCGGGGCAAACCGTAAATCAATTCTACTATCGCCAAGTACTCGAAGAATTGCGTAAACAAGTCCACAGAGTACGCCCAGACATCTCTCGTAATTGAATCTTTTATCACGACATTTCGGCATGCCACACCAGCCTCAGCGTTTCCTAGTATTTGGCCTATGAAGGAACCACTGTGTTGCATCAATAGCCTTATTTGCCCGACACTGACTTTATCTGCTCTCCAGAAGAAATCATAGGAGCCCGTTTTGAGTCGTGTACGGACATCCCAGCGACCGTGTGTACTTGCGGACATCCCAGTCGATAGAAGAGGTTCGAAGCTTGAAAAACGCGCTGGAATCGTTATATAGTTGCTTAAAGCTCTACTTTACTGCTACTTTGTGATGGCAGATTTGTACAATAATTTTTAAATATACGGTTTTTATGGAATTAGTCTCATTACTTAATTGTCAAACGTTGGAATTGAGTAAATCTACTTTTTAAGTAGATATACCCTATTCTACCCGTATATCCTAAGCCATAGTTTAGGTAGAGCTTACTGTAGGAAATGAAAATACTGTGCCTAGTGCGGAGCTATCACCGCCGTGTCCTATCCGGCTGAATAGAATAGACCACTCTCACTTCTTACCGAGGTGTCTTAAAAGCGACTAAGGTAAGTTGAGCCGCCGTGTTGGATCCGGCTGAGTAAAATAGACCACTCTCATTTCTTACCGAGGTGTCTTAAAAAGCCACTAAGGTAAGTTGAACCGCTGTCTGGTATCCGGCTAAGCAGAATAGATCACCTTCATTTCTTGCCAAGATGTCGTAAAAGGCGACTAAGGCGTGTGGTATCCGGATGGGTACAATAGACCATCCTCATTTCTTACCGAGGTGTCGTAAAGGCAACTAAGGTAATTTGAAGTCAGCCAGGCGGCCCGTCGTAAATACCGAGACAATTCATGTGACAATATGTTTATTTAACATGTTATGCCGACTCCAATCAGAGTGGGATAAAGGCAGAAGAATGATGATGAATTTTGAGTGCAAAGCTATCAATTTTGCATTTTCTTCCATACCGTGATCTTATGACCCGTCAAACGCCATTGGTGCTGATGTTACTGAGCAACGACGAAAGCTTTCTACCATCGTCTGCTAGTTTGTGCCGTCACAATAAAAAAAACCTTAAACGTTTGTATAAACTTTCAGATATGGATATGACGAATAATAGAATGAAGGGAATGCATGTGGTCAAGGAGTTCGCGTGGAACATCTCTAGGACTACCTTGGAGACGGAAGCTGTCAAGGATGTCGTGGTCAACCAGCAGTTCGATGCCGTTATATCTGAGTGGTTCTTCTCTGATGTGGAGGCTGGGTTAGTAACTTTAAAGAAATACGTTTGTACTTATCTATTATTAAAGCCTTTGTTTTCTCCTTATATATTTAATTGACAGAGATTTTAATATTATTGGTAGTTTTGTTTATTTTTCATTTCTGTCGATGATTGTAGGTATAAGTAAGTATAAGTAAATTTTTTATAAATGTCACAGTCATTGTATGTTGATCCTATATTTATATTTATAATAAATTTAATTTATCTTAGAGTTCTTCGTTATTTTGTTTATTGACGTTGGGACGGATTAGTATTAGTTTTTGCCTGCTACAGATAATCAGTGTTGGACTTTTTAGCTCGACTATAGCCGGAGTAGCTCCCATTTTATAGTATTGCACTGCTCCACATCCTCGTGCCCTTATCCCACGCTAAGTGGGGTCAGCACAACATGTTACAAACATTTTGTCACTTGATTTGGCTACGTATCTAACGACTGACCGCCTGCCTGACGTCAACTTACCTTAGTCGTATTTTACGACCCCTCGGTAAGAAAGAGAGTGGTCGTTTCTACTCAACCGGATACCACACAGTGGGTCAACTTAGTCGCCTTTTACGACACCTCGGTAAGAAATGAGGGTGGTTTATTCTACTCAGCTGGATACCACACGGCGGATAGCATTGTATCTTTAAATGTTTTGGTCTTTTTTATAAGTGTAGAACTGTCAATAGTAGTAGTGCAATTGTATAAATAAAGACTTTCTTATTCTTATTGATGTCAATTTATTTATTATTTTAACTTATCTATATTATGAATTAATACTTGAAGATAAGACTTTGTAAGCACGCACTCATGAAGTGCTAGATTTGGCTTGTTTAAAGTTTAGGCAGAAATGAAGTGCAATAAATAAGAATTGATATTTAATGAACTTATAGTCCTAAATATTTTGTAATTCCTTACTCAATTAGTAATCAAAATGGTGATATTATGTCACCTGAATATGTGTCAGGAATAAATTTCATGGTATTATAGGAAATTGCATTATTTTTGGAAATCTAAGTTGCTTTAGGTGAAATAGTGCATTATTTTTATATTTGCTCTTTTGTGAATTTTTTAATTTCTCAAGGATAAATGGAAATTTTAAGTTAACTTCTATCGTACGCAATTTCATCAATATTTGTTCAGCGGTTAAGCCGTGAAAGCGACAGACGCATAGACACAATCTCGTATTTATAATATTAGTATGAATTTCAGTGTAGTGCTTAACTGGCTATAATTCAACTATAGAAAAAATTCTTAATTTGTGCAAAGATGTAAAGGGGTGTATATGTTATTATCTTTGTTTAATTGACACGAAAATCCTCACTTGCCGCTTCACATCCTGCTAACGAACCGACGAGATCGTGGCGACTGATTTCTAGCGATGGTGCTGATTAATTTATTGAATTAAGTATTTTTTCTGGTCACTGACCATGCCTTCAGCTCCGCGGGTCGCGGGTTCGAGTCCTGCTGAAGGCCAACATTATAGATATGTCAGGCAGACAAACAAACAGACGGGCTTTTATATTTTTTTTACCACATATTACAGATACGCGGCAGTACAGCAAGCCCCATGGATTCTCCTCAGCGGGGTGGTGCTCCACACGCACATGGAGTACCTGGTGGACCAGGTCAGGACCGTGCCCACCATCCCCGCCATGATGAACGACTACCCCATACCGATGTCCTTCACGCAGAGGGTCATGAATACAGTCACCTATTTGTTCATGACCTATTTTACTATGTAAGTTTTAATTTTTAATCATAACAGTAATATATCATCATTCATCATTCTCCTTGTCTTATTCAACTCTCGGTCGTTTATATTAACATAATTTATATAAACATAGTTTATAACAAAATTGCTGAATTCTTTTTCACATTAGAAAGTTTTTGCTTTACTGAAAAATAAATGGTAAAAAATATTTTAAAGAAAATATGCTTACTAACTAGAAAGTGAAAAATAACGTTAAATATTGGTATTCTGGAAGTACATACTGTATTGAAACTAATTTTTACTGAGCCTTTGGTGACTTGTTCAAACACGTAGTTAAAACTAATGTTTATTACATGCATATAAAGTTTTGTAATAATGTGTTACTTAATATTTCGCCGCCAAAAAATTTTCAAATTTGAATTGGCCCGTTGATTAAAAAGGTTGCTTACCCCTGATGAATATAATAATAATAATTGAAAAATTGGATATCGTTTCAATATTCAAAATAAATTACTTATCAAAAATTATCTAGGCTTGTACAACAAAACATTAATTTTAATTTTAGGTTACACTCCTCAATCACAGCTAAGTAAAAAATCAGTAAATTAGGCAAAGTATTTTGGCCACAGGAATTATTTTAACATTTTATACAGATCAATGATCATACCCTGAGACGTAATTCCTAATAATGTAACACATAACCTTGACCTAAAAACTAAATAGTAGAGGTGCGAATGAGACGAAACATGATGGTTATTTTCTCCTGTTGCGCGCCGGTCCAAATCAGTGGACCATTATAAACAATTAAATATATCGAGCCAGTATATTTGATTTAAGCAGTTATTTAAAATTATATATGTATTATATTTACCTTTTGTCCGTCACATAACACAAGTATTAGATTACTTTTAGGATGGACGAACGTGTCTACAAGAACGAATTTCTTGAATATACGAAATCAGGGTAACCAGTAAATTAGCATGACTCTTGCCTCTAAGAATTAGCCTTTTCTAGGAAGGAACATTCCAGCCTCCACACGAAGTATGAAACGTACTTTGGACCTTTAGCGAAGTCACGCGGGGTCGCACTTCCACCATTCTTGGACGCTCTGCACAACATCTCTATACTGTTAGTGAACTCCCACCCATCATTCGCGCCCGCTCAAAGTACGCCACCCAACGTGGTGGAGATCGCCGGCTACCACATAGACGAGAATGTCCCACCACTACCAAAGGTAAACAACTAGCAGGTAGGCAGTTTCTTTTTATATAAGGAAAACCATTTATGTATACTGATTATGCCGTATGGTATCGACGGTGTATGGTATAATAAGTCGACCCGCTGTGTGGTATCCGGCTGAGTAGAATAGACCACTCTCTTTTCTTACCGAGATGTCGTAAGAGGCTACTAAGGTAAGTCAACCCGCCGTGTGGTATCCGGCTGAGTAGGATAGACCACCCTCTTTCTTACTGAGATGTCGTAAGAGGCGACTAAGGTTATTCAATCCCCGGTGTGGTATCCGGCTGAGTAGGATATACCACCCTCTTTTCTCACCGAGATGTCGTAAGAGGCGACTAAGGTATGTCGACCCGCTGAGTGGTAACCGGCTGAGTAGAATAGACCAACCTCATTTCTTACCGACGTCGTAAAAGGCGACTAAGGTGAGTTGACCCACCGTATTGTCCGGTTGAGTAGGATAGCTCACCCTCTTTCTTACCGAGGGGTCGTAAAATACGATTAAGGTAAGTTGACGTCAGGCTGGCGGCCGGTCGTAAAATATGTAGCCAAATCATGTAACATGTTGTGTCGACCCTACTTAGAGTGGGATAAGGGCAGGAGGATACTGATTAAAAATCTGATATATCTTCCACGACTGCTGGCGGGGGGGGACAGGGTAACTTTGCCTAAACCCCCACTAGTAGCAGCTCTAGGCCGACACCTACCAAATGTAAAGCTATAACAGAGTTAAATGTTGAATAATGTAATTTTTTTAAAATAAAACTAAAGTAAAGCAACAGAATGGTATTAAACAACTGCTGGGTATAGACCTCCTCTCTCAGTTTTCGGAGATAAGGGTTGGAGCTAAATCAATTATCAATAAGATACATTTATTTTTTTGTTCATTTATTTAATATTTTAGATTCACAAAACAGTTCACAACACCATGATAAACTAATATGTATACATATTTTTCAAATTTATAATAAAGTTGCTTACATAAATTTGCATGTTCATATACAAAAGAGAGAAATAAAAACATGTTGCATGAAAAACTAATTATAATTAATTTACATTAGTTTTTAGCTAAGCAGCTAAGTGATCTTCTTTCTCCTGCCCTTATCCCAATCGAAGTGGGGTCGGCACAACATGTTACAAACATGTCATATGATTTGGCTACGTATTTTACGACCGGCCGCCTGCCTGACGTCAACTTACCTTAGTCGCCTCTTACGACATCTCGGTAAGAAAGGAGGGTGGTCTATTCTTTTCTGCCGGATACCACACGGCGGCTAAATAGCTAAGTGATATAATATATAATCTAGTCAAAAAAACTGATATTTGGTAAAAAAAAATAACGATAGTGCATATAGATAGATAGTTACTAAAGACTTAGAATATGTAATATTCAGAAATCCCCATAATACAGGATCTCCAAGACATCCTGGACTCCTCACCACGAGGAGTGGTATACTTCAGCATGGGCTCCGTGTTGAAATCAGCAGCGTTACCAGAGATAACTAGAAAGGATCTGATCAAGGTCCTTGCAGAACTTCCCTATACTGTGCTGTGGAAATTCGAGGAGAAGATGGATAATATCCCCAAGAATATCCACATCAGACCCTGGATGCCACAGTCTAGTATACTTTGTAAGTAGATTTAATTATTACTAAATAGTAATAGATTCTTAACTAACATTATTCGCAATCCAACATAAATAGTTTTAATTTTAAGCTGCCATGTAAATGCTATTGAACTATCTAACAATATACTTTTTTTTTAAATTTCTTATTATTATAATTAATATTGTTATAGCTTTTCTTGGTATCTTTTTATATTGTTATTTATTTATTTTTTTAACTTTTTTTTGTTTTTTTTTCCAATACTTTTATTCGTACACGTTATCTACCACAACTTATCTTTACAACTAAAGTACTTATAAACACTTTAACATATACATAGACTTATGGTATGGCTGGGTGTCTTTTAATAATTTCGTTATTGTAATATCTTGAATAGTTTTCGGCTACAACCATATACTTATCTTTACAATATACATATTGCTTTACCCTCTTCGACATAGCTAGCTCAACAACCTGGGAACCCAACGTCCATCTATAATTTTTTAATTTTAAGTCTTTTAGAACATAGCGCAACGATTGTTGAGTTAGTGATAGTGAACGTGTGTAGTGCTTGTTGTGAACCCTGCATGTATCAGGTATGAAAACGGATATTCCACGCTACTGTTAAGAATTATATATATATATTTTCTTTTAACACAATAACGGTTTATAGCGAAATAATTTTATTATTACTTTTGTGACGTATATTCAACAAAGTTTATTCAAAGTTCGAAAATTGTTTTCATTTGTTTCATTCTAAAAACAAACAGAACTTTCCGGTAAACCTAATATTTTGATCAGCACAGCAATGTATTTCATTTTTCCACCCTCATTTCTTAACGAGGTGTCGTCAAAGGCTACTAAGATAAGTTGATCCACCGTGTTGTATCCGGTTGAGGTAAGATAGACCACCCTCTGTCTTACCGAGGGGTCGTAAAATACGACTATGGTAATTTGACCCACCGTATTGTATCCGATTGAGTTGAGATAGACCACTCTCTTTCTTACCGAGGGGTCGTAAAATACGACTAAGGTAAGTTGATGCACCGTGTTGTATACGGTCGAGTTGAGATAGACCCCCCTCTTTCTTACCAAGGGGTCGTAAAATACGACTAAGGTAAGTTGACCCACCGTGTTGTATCCGGTTGAGTCCAATAGACCACCCTCTTTCGTACCGAGGGGTCGTAGAATACGACTAAGGTAAGTTGACCCACCGTCTTGTATCCGGTAGAGTTGAGATAGACCCCCCTCTTTCTTACCAAGGGGTCGTAAAATACGACTAAGGTAAGTTGACCCACCGTGTTGTATCCGGTTGAGTCCAATAGACCACCCTCTTTCGTACCGAGGGGTCGTAAAATACGACTAAGGTAAGTTGACCCACCGTGTTGTATCCGGTTGAGTCCAATAGACCACCCTCTTTCGTACCGAGGGGTCGTAAAATACGACTAAGGTAAGTTGACCCACCGTGTTGTATCCGGTTGAGTCCAATAGACCACCCTCTTTCGTACCGAGGAGTCGTAAAATACGACTAAGGTAAGTTGACCCACCGTGTTGTATCCGGTTGAGTCCAATAGACCACCCTCTTTCGTACCGAGGGGTCGTAAAATACGACTAAGGTAAGTTGACCCACCGTCTTGTATCCGGTCGAGTTGAGATAGACCCCCCTCTTTCTTACCGAGGGGTCGTATAGTACGACTAAGGTGATTGACGTCAGGTAAGTGGCCGATCGTAAAATACGTATCCAAATCAAGTGACAAGATGTTTGTAACATGTTGTGCCGACTTAGAGTGGGATAAGTGCAGGAAGATGATGATGATGGTGAGGAATGTATTTGATTTTGTAGCCCATCCCAACGTGAAGGTGTTCATTACCCACGGTGGCCTCCTAAGTACTCTGGAGTCCTTGCACTTCGGAGTACCACTCATAGCTGTGCCGGTGTTCGGAGATCAGCCGAGCAACGCACTGCGCAGCGTGAGGGCAGGACACGCCCTCAAGGTTGACTTCTCGGATATGGCTGCAGGGCTGAAGGTAGCACTCAAAGAGATGCTGAGTAACGACAGGTGAGCCACTTGATTGTGATACCAATAACTTAAGCTATTATAACAATTATATTTTCCTTTACACTTATCCTACTCTATCCTACTTCCTAGTAATATTATAAATGCGAAAGTTTGTGAGTATGGATGGATGTTTTGTTTTAATAAATGACATTACATACCACAGACTTTATGTCCGTGCCCTTTTTTAGTTAAGCTTTATATTAATTTTTTAATTTAACTTGTACTTAAAAATGAAACTTACTCTAATGCATCAATATAATAATTAATACAATAAATATATATTTTTTTAAATGTTTTTTTTTATGATTATTGCTACTTATATGTTTTTTTTAAATTATTATTATTTTTCTTTTTTAAATTTTTATTATTGTTTTTTTTTTGTTCCAATACTTTTATTCTTACAAGTTATCTACTACAACTAATCTTTACAGCTAAAGAACGATTAAACACTTTAATTTTACATATGGGTGTCTTTTAATAACTTCGTTATTGTAATATCTGGGATAGTTTTTCGATCTGACTAATGCTTAACCTAAATGGGGGTTGAAGGCGTGAGAAAAAGAGTGGCTAGGAGGTGTTGTGCGGACCGGGTTGATAACTTCCGCTGTTGGATACGTCTACCATTGCCCAGATCGCGCAGCATCTTCTCAACCTTAAAGGGGAATGGAACCGATAGGACGATGGGTTTGGGATGGATTTAGCTTCCGCTAAATATGTATGTTACTCTTTCACGAAAAAACTATTGGATGGTGTGAAACGTGGTCGCTGACTATGGGCCTCATAAGAAAGCTCAGAGTCACTCAGCGGGCGATGGAGCGAGCTATGCTCGGGGTTTCTCTACGTGATCAAATCAGAAATGAGGAGATCCGTAGAAGAACTAGAGTCACCGACATAGCTCAGCGTGTCGCGAAGCTAAAGTGGCGCTGCGCGGGGCACATAGTGCGGAGAACCGATGGGCGCTAGGGTCTTAAGGTGCTGAAATGGCGACTCCGCACCGGAAAGCGCAGCGTCGGTAGACCCCTACGAGGTGGACAGACGACCTCAAAAAGGTCGCAGGGAGCCACTGGATCCAGGCGGCGCAAGATCGTGCGGTGTGGCGATCCCATGAAGAGGCCTATGTCCAGCAGTGGACGTTCATCGGCTGACGAAGAAGAAGAAGAATATGAAACTTCACAGTAATATAGGTTATATATATACATGTTAAAAAAGTCGGAAAAAATCTGGCCTCTGAGAGCTATTTTGGCGCACGCTGCCTAAACCATTGGAGTTACACATAGATGATGTACCGTAGTATTGTTTGTCTTGAATAGTTCTAAATAAAGTCCACGACAGCATATATCTACCTTTTATGTTAAAGCCACTATGACCACGATTGTGAATCATAAATTTAATTAAATTAGATACATTTTTTACAATGGACATTTTAGTATGTTTATAGAACTATTTTCAAAATCAATACATTTTAGCGAAGGCGCGGGAAACGCTAGTTCTATAAATAAGAAACAAATTTCTCGAAAGTCAGCTCATTTATTCTTTTGCCACAACTTGTCAATTCCGCGCACAAATCACATGTTCGTTTGATAATAGCTAAACCTCTTAACAAATAATTGATTATCATAAGTAATTCTTAGGTGTAACTGATGTATGCCGATAGATGGCGGGGACTGTTTGTTTGTATGGTGATTATACATCCATAACACAAGTTTTGAGTTACTTTCAGGACGGACGAAATTGTGTGTTATTGTTCCATTTATATCGGTTGATGCACTATACAGGGCACGTCCTTGTACTCTCTGCACTATATTAAACACCGATAAACAATGGTTTATTTCTCTTGTACAGTTACTACAACCGAGCGAAGTCCATATCGAAGTTGTTCCGCAACCGTCCCGTGTCTAGTTCCAAGTTGATCCAACACTACGTGGAACTGGCTATCGAGAGCAAAGGTAAATCTTAATCTTTATAGATGTGCATTCTTATATTCTTGAACTAAAACATAATATTTCAAAGCATTTATTTAACTTTTGACATGTACAAGAAATTCCGAGATTAATAAGTTAAAAACACAGTAAACAAAAACAATGCATTATGAGTGTTTTGTGTATTTAAATAGTGACGTCATTATCACCGGTATTTATTGAGCCCAGTTAATTGAGTAGGATGATTTAAATTTAACCACGATTCCGTTGCGATTTACGAATTGCGATGACTTTTTTAATAGTAATAATTGATAACAATAAAGACTAATTCAAATGGACAAGTACAAATAAGTTGGATGAAACCAATGTACACAAACAACACATTTTAAACGAATTTCACAAAAAGTGTGTTCCACTTTGATTAGTCTTTATTGTAATTAATTATTAAAATAAAACAGCTAATTTTTATTTGATTAGATAAAAATCGATTGTAATATTATCGATTTTTCGTTGCAATATAATCGATTTTATAAATCGACTAGCAAAGCCCCGCGGTTTCACCCGCGTCCACACAGATCTCGTGGTAGTGGAAAGTCTACGAAATCGAAGTAGATTATTTAATTATAAAAAATGGGTATCATTAGTATTCTTGGAATAAGACTTAACTCACCAAGTGCAGGCCCTGCTATAACGGTAGGTTAGGTTTGTTATGGCATTATTTGATTTCGATTTACATTCTTAAATTCGTAAAATCTTTTGATTGGGATGTCGGATTTTAATAATTTAAAAAGTATTTTACAGGTTTTGAAACAGTTATTCATAAAATATCATTTAATGGGATAAGGATTAATACAGAGATATGAATAAAATGGTTTGATTATTGTCGGCACTTTTACCAACTTTTACAATGTAAAAAAGTAGTTATATTGGCATAACTATAATAGTTAGACATATGGTATCGCGGACTTTTTTGTGGATATTGATACGTTCTATAATACTGTAGAACATTTTTTTGTTCTATCATCAATAGTTTCCGCAGCGCACGCGATGATAGGTGTTTACGACTAAATTTTTACCAAGTTATTACAATTTTATTAGGGATCCCTATTTTTTTTGAAAATGACATATAGCCTATGTTGGTCAGTGAAAAAGCAGCTTTCCAATGGTGAAAGAATTTTTGAAATCGGTCCAGTAGTTTTTGCGTGAAAATGTAACAAACATACATACAAACAAACATACAAATCTTTCCTCTTTATAATATTAGTATAGATTTAAATATATTCGAGGGAGATTATTTATGAATCGATTTTTTCCAGTCCAAGTCACATCGATAGTGTGTGTGTGCGATTAAACGTTATTTCGGGTGTGAGATCGAATATTATTTCGCGTGTGCGAAAAAATCGACTAATAATAATCGATCTTTTAAATATAATTTAATAGATTCTTTAAATTGGTCGATTTATTTTGCAAAGAGAAAAAAATTTCAGATCGATATTTTCAAATCTACTTCATATTTCTACGCGTAACCGCGCAAACGAACTTACACACATGCAAGATTATTTGTGATGGTTGTTTTTTTTCAAAAATATTTCTGTAAAGTTGTTCTGTAAGCTAAACATATTAAGTCATATTTTATAAATTACTGGCTTACTGTAAACGTAACTTCGTTAGCGTGGAGATTGGCGCGTTCAAACAATTAAATAACAAGCAAAAAACAAACTTCAGCTTTATATAAGTCTAGATATATATTCAGTAGTGTTTACTGTTTCACGCTTAGGGACTTATAATTTTATATTCTCAAAACTGTTAAATGGCTTTTACCATTTGATCAATACAAATATACTTAATGAGAATCATTGAAAATGCAAAAATGTCAAAAAATGGACTAAGGTCCCATAGCTTCCACCTACAGATTTATTTCGCCCTATCCGAAGAACAAAGTCACATCTCACATATATAGGCATAGGAAATGTGACTTTATTCTTCTGATAGGGCGATTTATTATTGATGCATCAATTAGTACCATTAATAAAATTACGTCTTTCTTACCCACCCTCTTGCTCACCAGGTGCTTACCATCTCCGTTCCAAGAGTCGGCTGTACTCTTGGTACCAGCTGTGGATGCTGGACCAGGCCGCGCTACTTTTAATAGTTGTTTACATCGTTATTAAGCTAATTAAGAAAATTGTTAGCCTGTTTAGAAAGAAACAAAACTTAGATAAGGATAAGAAGAAGAAACAAAACTAGATCTATATTAGTCTGTTAAGTTTTATATTTATTTATTTTTTAATATAATGTGGTTTATTATAAATTGTTTTTGTTTTTCTTATTGATTCCCTTTGTTCAATTTTAACGAACTTTCAATTTTATATTTCATCGCAGTTCTACCATCATACATCAGTTTTTTATTTATTCAAAGCATTAAATTGACAATTAATAGAATTAGGCGTTGCTTTGCGGAGATCCATAATACAAAAGTAATAATAAAATTATTTTGCTATAATCGCAAAGCTTTGTCGTGGAGACTATCTCCAGATGATGCTTCGGGTGCGAGGCGAAACGATTGTTGAGTGAGTGATAGTGAACGTGTGTAGTGCATGTATTATGGTGGCGATGGTTTGTGCTTGTTTTTTACGAATCCTGTATTTACCGGGCATGTATGGTATAAAGCAGTGAGACCGAGTGACTCTTTGGTGGGGGTCACAGGTTCAAACCCACGCACCGTATGAGATTTGAGAGGAGGCATATTCTCAGCAGTGGGTTATGAACAGGCCATCATCATCATCATCAGCCTACATCAGTCCACTGCTGGACATAGGCCTCTCCAATAATTCGCCACTTAGCCCGATCCTGGGCTTTCTGTTTCCAACAACTGCCCGCTGTCTTACGTATGTCGTCACTCCATCGAGTCTCAGGGTGTCCTACACTACGTTTTCCGATCCGCGGTCTCCACTCCAGAACACGTCTACCCCAACGGTCATCGGTTCTGCGACAGATATGGCCGGCCCATTGCCACTTCAGCTTGCTTATGTGCTGAGCTATGTCGGTGACCCTAGTTCTCTGACGGATTACTTCGTTACGAATGCGATCCCTCAGAGTAACCCCGAGCATAGCTCTTTCCATAGCCCGCTGAGCGACTTTAAGCTTGTGGACCACCTTAACTGTTAGTGTCCACGTCTCGGCACCGTAGGTCATGACAGGTAGGACACACTGGTTGAACATTTTAGTCTTTAGACTCTGTGGGATGGGTGACGACAAGACTCGACGTAGTTTGCCGAATGCTGCCCAGCCTAGCTGTATTCTTCTCATAATCTCACATTCGAAGTTGTTTTTACCTAGTTCGAGCGTCTGCCCTAGGTAAATATACCTGTCAACAATTTCAAGAGTGACCCCATCTACGGATATCGGACCCGGAGCAACGTGCTCGTTACACATGATTTTAGTTTTACTCAAGTTCATCCGGAGACCGATCCGTTGAGAAGAATCAGTCAGGCCATCCAGCATCCATTGCAAATTCTCCATGGATTCAGCCATCAAGACGATGTGATCCGCGAATCTGAGATGAGAGATGTACTCGCCATTGATGTTTATACCAAGTCCAGTCCAATTCAGCGTCTTAAACATATCCTCTAGTGCGTTTGAAAACAATTTCGGGGAAATGACGTCCCCTTGTCTTACGCCTCGCTTCAGATGGATATGCTTCGTCTGCTGGTTCTGGACTCGGACTGCCATTGTAGCGTTCTCGTACAGACATCTCAGCACCTCAATATATCGCCAATCGACCTGACATCTCTGTAAGGACTCCAGGACAGCCCAGGCTTCGACCGAGTCAAGCACTTTCTCATAATTCACAAACGCTAAGCATAGTGGTCGATTGTACTCCTTAGTTTTTTGTACAATTTGCCTCACGATGTGGATATGATCTATAGTGCTGTACCCGTTTCGAAACCCGGCCTGTTAGGGGGGCTGGAACTCGTCGAGTCTTCGCGCGAGACGGTTCGTGATAACCCTTGAAAACAGCTTATAGACATGGCTTAGCAGAGATATCGGTCTATAGTTCTTTAAAAGGGTTTTGTCCCCTTTTTTGTAGAACAGAATGACTATACTGCTGTGCCATGCCTTTGGAGTTCTCCCGGCAAAGAGAACGGTATTAAACAGCTCTTGAAGTTCTGTTACCAATGGTAATCCACCAGCTTTTAACAGCTCTGTTGTAATACCATCCTCACCCGCGGCTTTTCCATCCTTAAGCTGTCCAAGAGCTATAACGGTTTCGCCCAGACTAATATCAGGCAGTTCTTCCGTATAGTGGCGGGTCAGAGTAGCCCTATTGTCTTCATTATGCAGTGGTAGATGAGGAGCATGCGATGCGTACAATCGGGCGTAGTAGTCTTCCACTTCCGAGAGGATTTCCGGTTTGGAAGTTAACAACTTGTCCCTTTAGTGTGGTTAACTTCGTCAGGTGACTTCTTCGAAGAGGCTTAATAAACACTTTTGGACCCCGATTTTGCTCGATTGATTTTTGAATTAAGAGCGTATTAGCTGATCAGAGGTCGCGTCATACCAGCTTGGTAAATGATGAATGAACAGGCCGTTACTTTACTTTTTTTCACCTAATCCAGGGCATTTCGACCATTATATCTATAGCTGCTCCCAAAGTGTTTACAATGTTGTGAACTCAAGAGTGATTTTAACCATGACTATCACCTACCCGAAAGTGTTAACACGGTCGCCACCGCTGTAGATGATAGCGTACTATGGACTATAATACGTGCAGAGTGCAAAGTTTTAAGATCTTAAAAATTCTACTCGTACTACAGAAACAGGTATATAAATAAAATTTAAAATTAATTGTAATTAATTTAAATTGGTAATTTGAATTGGTTTGGGAAATGGAAAAAAAATTATTTAAATTATTCAAATTGTCTAAAATCTAATATCATACATAACAAAATGCCAAAACTATTAGGAATAATTTAAAATACTGTAACGGAAGGAAAAGGAAGTTGTAAAGATAGGTGTGGCGAGGTGTGAAGACAGGAGGGGATGTGCGGTGCGACGCGGGAGGAGAGCAGTAGACATGAACAGAATCACCAATCACTTAGTGATCATGATAAGTGAAATTTGTTTTATTTCACTTAAACTATATTATAACTTATCTCTATGTAGGCGTAAATAAAAAAAAATACATTTTCATAATATCTTTATTAAAACTTTTACAAAGTGTGATACAGAGATTGTACTTTGTACATTACAACACACACATTGCTTTGTGCTGAATAAATAAAAATAAATATATATATAATGCTAAATATAGAGTGGACTATTCGTTTTCATACCCGATACGTGCAGGGATCGTAAAAACACATGCACAAACCTCCACCACCGCCACCACAATACATTAGCACAATAGACTCCATGACAAAATCGCAAAACGTTAAAACTAGGCGTTACTTAGTTGGATTAGGTCTCCGAGGCGTTTGATGAAGCTGGTGCTTATAGATTAATGGAATACATAGATTAACGGAATGAGAGGTCATTGTTTAGAGAGGTCCCGATCCGGAGGTGTTGCTCTACGGGGTACAGAGCTGCTGTTACACTGGGCTGAGCTATGTTATTCGCCTGCAGTTACGTGGAGCACTGTCAGGTTTTAAGCAGGGGAACTGACTTCTGACTCACGGTTAGCGCTAGTTCAGAAGTTCGGCTACATTGAAGTGTAACATTCAAATGTTTATACAATAAAGAATTCATTATTATTATTGTTATTTTAGTCTATGAGAATTTCATATACCCGCCGCTCCTGTGCCCAACAGTAGGACAGCAACAGACCATAACTATGTGTAACAGTTAAATATCGCTATCAACCAATTAGTTAAGTATAAAGATGTCAATACAAAATATATTGTTAGGAATCAAAGTTGACAACACTAAAATTACGTGGCTGATAGCAAGGAAGGGACATGCATTTGGAGCAAATATTGTGAATAAAACATGGAGTCCGCCATATTGAAGGCAGTCTTGTAGTAATACTCGACTCTTACGGTTATTAGCTTACGTTTACGCGGCTAGACCTTTTCTTGGAGTTTCGTTGTAAACAAGACTTGTACGATTATTAAACGCTCCCGCGTTTAAATCGTGTTACAACCTGTCTTGCTTAAACAAGCAGGTATAATTATTACTGTGTCGTTTTAATGTTGGTTAGATAGATCCGCGAGTACCTAAATTAAGTGTTATTTGTTATTAGAATCTACCCTCATATTCGAGTGATTACTATAGTGGTGTTTAATGATGTTCAGGCAGATCCGCACCTACCCACATTACGTTCCGTGTTAATAAAACCTAACCTCTAATAGTTAATATTCGTGATAAGAGTATTGACTAAACTGAGTTTCTTGCCAGTTTTTCTCAGTGTAAGTGAATAGATAAGTACTAGTGTAGCGTTCCGAACTGGTGGTAGAATACTTGTTTGGCCTGTTCCATATGTTATAGTTGTACGTTTATCTTTGTTGACTATGTGAGAAAGCTGAAATGTTTAAGTGATATTCTTGTCATTTCTAATAATATATTGAAAGATTATGAAAATAATATCTTTTCCTATCTACAATGTGATTATGATGTAGTATATAATTTTATGTTGGATTTATTGTTAATGTCACACTTTCTAAGGTTGAATGTCGAATATCCAAATGATTGAAACGACTCTATCATTCTTCTTAAATCTATATATAGAATGTTTAGTTCTGCAAATCATTCTCAACGTCATAGACTTCAATTATATTTGTTTAGTAGGTATGACTAAGTTTGCTCGTTAGCGAGTAGCTTGTTGTTTGTAGTGCCTCTTAAGGATGGCCTTGTGATCGATTGGAATTATGTTTCAAGCAACATGTGGTGACATTATGAAATGCTTTTAAATCTTTTATATGTAACATAAACGTACTAGTAACACGGTTTATGTATTTTCCTCACTGGAATAACAGATGACGCCACTAGGACTTTGCTTCGTATAGAAGTACTTTTGTAATTAGTCATAAGAATTAGACATGAGACGTCCCTATACACAATGATCGTTGGATCGACGTGGCCTACCAATTTTGGTTCAAAGTGCATCCTACTGGAACACTATTCCATTGTAAACGGTGCATCTTCCTGTACATCCATTCTTGGAATGCTGTGAGGGACCCGTCTGTCACTTGTACGTATTCGTTTCCCGTCCGTACGTCCGGTTCGACGTGTTTGCAACATATATAAAATTCTCGTGTTACAAGGTTAATTACCATACTCCTCCGAAACGGCTTGACCGCTTTTTATAAAATTTGAACTGGTAACAGATCCATTATTAAGTTGACACCAATTAGCATTTACATCTTTTAATGCATCCACGTTAAATCACTCTATTGATGACGCTTGAAATATAAGAATAACATTGATGGCACAAGAATAAGTACGCGAGGCCCTTCGGCCTCGCGTACTTATTCTATATGTATATGCGAATTTGTAATATGTAATTCTATATGCGAATAAGTACTTATATATATATAAGTACTTATTCGCGTACTTATATAAGTCTAAGCACAATGCGAGCATCCAGCTATTTACTTTGTTCAATTTTTATCCCGTTTCGTTATATGATTGTCACCATCAGTGTTGCCCAACGATAGTCCACTATCGCTAAATTATGGATAGACTACCGATAGATGACGTCATGTAAATAGTATCGATAGCCTATCGATAGTATCGATACCATCGACGTTATCTATACTATCGATAGTATGATATATGGTGTAGCTGCCTGACGCAGCTACAATACTTACCTATTTACCTTACCTTACCTTACATCTACCTTTAAAACATACCTGAACCTTTTTACCAGTTACCGGGAATAAGGAGAGGAATCCAAGGAAAGAAAAACACAGATATCATTTATTTAAGCTAGCTGCATGGAGAAATAAAACAAACACCAAGACACAAGATTTAATATTGATGGTTACTGTGACGCTGATGGTTACTGATGGTTACTGTGACGATGATGGTTACTGATGGTTACTGTGACGATGATGATTACTGTGACAAAAGGCAGGCGTTCTCACAACAGGAAGGCACACCCCATACTTTGGTTACTGTGATAAATCAGAAGAGTACTCACTGTGAGAGAACGCCCTAGATGAGATTACTGTGATGAAGTGCTGAGGTTAACTATGAAACATAGATGTTTTCCACTCTTCAAACGACGGTCATAGTAGCCGCTTAAACTCACTGCACTGTCTTCCACTTAGGTCTCTTCGCAGGCATCCTAGGCGTTACCGGCACCGAGGACGGGAGCGTGCAGTCCGAGCGCACGCGCACGCGCGGTGAGGCCGGCCGGGTGACTGGCAAGCGGCCGCGCCGCGCACAGCACGTCGCCCCCGCGCGCCCGCGCGGGCACTCGGCGCCTGCGCACTGCGCGTCCCCCCTTTCCCCCCAGCGGGGGGGCAACCAGCCTGCCGCTCATCCCAGGCAAAGACGAAATACGCGGATAGGAGTCAAATAATGTTTATAAACGAATAAACGCCGACCATTATATGCTCACACGGCTTACCAATAACTGCTGTTTTACTTACGACAAGCATCCCTCCGATAGTCTTCGCAACATTAAGTAAGGAGCTTATGCCCGTCACGACGCCAGACGGCAACAACCTTACATATGGCAATAAAATTGTTAAACAAAATAGTATCAATAATATCGAATGTATTAGCTCCAATACTAACGATAGAATCGATATGTGTCATTTACACACACGGTCGTCCGTCCCCAAAGTATGTAACTTAACACTTGTGTTATGGGTGACGGATAACTAGTAAATATACTACATTTTAAAGTTTAAATACATACTTAAATACAAATACACACCCAGACTCGAAGAACCAACAAATTGTTTATAGAAAATGTTGGCCCTCGGCGGGAATCGAACCCGCGACCCGCGGAGCTGAAGGTAGGGTCACTACCCACTGCGCCAACGGGCCAGTCAAATTCGTAAATATGTAGATATTTACAAATACAATTTATAAATTTCCGTGAAAAATATTGCTCAATGACCTTGATTTTTTTAAACAGCCGTTTATTTGTCTTTTTTATTATCAGTTTCGATAACTTGCTTTTATATGATAACCATTAGCCGCTTCTTAAAAAACGCGTCAAGAAACTATAAATATAAAAAATATATGGGACAGTTACACACACGGTCGTGCGTCGTCAAAGTAAGTAACTTAATACTTTTGTTATGGGTGACAGCTGGTAAATATATACGTACGTATATAATATTAAATAAATACTTAATTAAATCTATTTAAAAGTATGTATTTAAAATTATACATGTATATACACTCGGGAGCAAAAAAAATCGAATCAGACCTGTTACTCGCATTCAAATGCCTCTATCTCAAAATTTTAGCCCTAGAAACCAGTTTTATTCTTAAAATCTCAAAGTTTTAGGTGTCAACATTAGAATTACGTCTAATATGGTAGCGATATCCTTTGGACTAATCAACAATGCATTGTGATTGGTGCACAACTGTTTGGACCTCGTGGACACCCAGTCATTATCTGACTAAGCGTTTAAAAGGACACCCACCTGACAAACGTTATCGTTAAGTCGTCAAACGTCAACAGATACAGATCTCTGTCAACAACAACCAAAAATATTACCTGAAAATGGATACAACACGTGAACGAGCAGCTCAAGTGGTTGCATTATTGAAACAAGGACAAACTCAGCATGAAGTGGCTCGTGTGCTTAACATGAGCCAGTCCGCTGGGTGAAGAGTTCACGGGAGGTTCAAGAAACTGGCCTTCACCGGAAAAGAGGATCTGTTAGAATTCGTTGCACTTCAGAGAGAGATGATCAATTTATTGTTAGCACTTCTCCGAGAAATTGCTCAAGTTCGGAGTTCAAGTCCAGCAGGAGCTCAGGGGAACACGTGGAGTGGCGTCAGTAAGTAAGACTAAAGGAAGCAAATTTGACTCCAAGAAGACGTGCTAATTGTTCAAAACTGACACCAGCTCACCGTGCAGTGCGCCTCTGTTTCGCAAGGGAACACGTTAATTGGTCATGCAACCAATGGCGCTCTGTTTTGTTCTCTGATGAAAGCAGATTAAACTTGCACGGTAATGACAGACGAAAATAAGTATACCGGAGACCAGGGGAACGATTAGCCCAATCCTGCATTAAGGAAAAAGTAAAAAAAAACTAAATTGGTTTTTATTCAAACTGGCTCCCGAGCGGGTGGTTTAACTGCGGAGCAGTACATCAAAGAAATGCTTGAGGACCATGTCATCCCTTATGCCGGTTTTATTGGCGATCCATTCGTCCTAATGCAAGATAATGCCCGCCCCCACTCTGCGGCTTGTGTACGACAATATATGGAGGCTGTCTAAATTCGTTGTATGGACTGGCCAGCGCGTAGTTCGGACTTGAATCCATTTATGGGACAAACTAAAAAGAAGGATTCGAGGCATGAATCCGTCAAGAGCTACGCGGACGGAACTAACCGAAACGTTAAAGAAGGAATGGGTATGATATACCCCAGGATATGGTGAAAAACCTTATTGCCTCCATGGAAAACCGATTAGTGGCAATAATTAAGGCAGGGGGGGGCAATCCTAAGTATTCACAATTTTCTTTTCATTTCAATTGCAAGATCGGTTGTGTAATTTCAACTTTTCAACATGGAATTGTGTATATGTAATTTGTGTATGTGGAATTGTTTGTTCCCATAAACTGCATCTTATGATTTTTTTTATTAAATAAGTGTTAAGTTTAAAGAATATAGGCTCATGTAACAGCTAAAACCTGTGACTAAAAGTTTTAAAACGAATCTGAACCCTAGAGTAAATATAGCTTGAGCTAACGATATTTTAATGCGAGTCGAAGGTCTTAGTCGATTTTTTTGCTCCCGAGTGTATTTACCAGTTGTCTGTCACCCATAACACTTTTGAATTCATATTTTTAAATACATATTTAATTACATATATGGGAAAATGGGTGGAATAGTCCAGTATTGGAGCTAACCACCCGGACTGAGACAGGCGTCCCCGAAATTAGATTAGATTAGATAAAATATATACTGCCAGGCTCAGAAGAGCAACACATGGTTTATAGAAAGTAGCCCTTTGTGTATTTTATAATTATTAAATGTTACGAGCATCGACCTCATTCAAATAGTAAATAAAGCTTCCCGTCTTTCATTTCTAAATGTTAAAACCAATTGGAAATCACATTTACGTCACCAGATCTATTATTTATACTATTCTTATCCTGACTTCTCAAATAACTACCTTTAACCGGATTGAAAATTAAAGTATCCATCGATATTAATTGGCCAAATACTCAATGATGGGTGGCTCTTCTCGGATATATTAAGAAATATGCGGGTATATATTCCACAATCGTAATAACTAAAATGCGAGTGCACACGGATGTTCTTAGACAATATAATAAAACATAACAGCTCTGATACGTCACATACGGCAATCTAAAACCACAGATTGAATTCTGCACTTAAGGCCCATCAACCGCTTTGAGGCGTGGCCACGATCTATACATAATTATCTATAATAACTCCACACCTATATAAAACCATTAATAATAAAAACATAATACATACGTCACATGATAACATACGTCTCATAATAAAATACGCACAAAACAACACATTTGTCTAGACAGGAAATGCTGATTCATAACGAGATTTCACAAGGATTACGCGACAATTCTATTCCCCTAACAGATAAGTAAATGATAATATCAATCAGCAAAAAAATAGCGATAACACTATCGTTTATGATTCCAGTCTCGGTTACAGTACCCGTCATATCTGGTAGTTTATTTCCACAATTGTCTCCATGTCACGTCTCTTTAATAGAAGTCTTCTCTTTACCCACCTCAAAAGATCTTCACATCGCCCTGCCTAATTATTGTTTCGTCACAGCGTACAATACCTCCTTTTTTTAGAATCCTCTTCATTACATTATCATCGGTAATATCTTACTCTATACTAATGTATAAAACTGAAGAGTTTGTTTGATTGTTTGAACGCGCTCTTCTGGACCGATTTGAAAAATTCTTCGAGTCTAAGATAGTCCATTTATCGAGGAAGGCTTTAGACTATATGATATCACGCTAAGATGAATAGGAGAGGAGCAGCAATAATAAATATGAAAACTACAAAATTTCAAGCTTTCCTTGCCTGCGCTAAGGAAACGGTGAAAGTTATTAAAAAATCATGTACTACAAAAATATTCCTCTTTAAAAGTTGTAAATATAAGTCCACGACAGCGTATCTATTAAGGTTAAATCACTTTAACCATAATTAATATACGTATTACGGTTTAATCAAATAATAAGACTGCCGTCCACGCGAACGACGTTGCGTTTAAAAGCTAGTTTCTAATAAATTTTTATAGCAACCATTTTTCAAATTATACGAAATTTTCCCTCTCTTTATTATGTCGGTCCTACTACTTTTTACATTAAAAATACTTTTATTGATTGTCCATGAGACTGCATATTCTTTTTTTATGTACTATTGCAGACACCCTACGACGACAAAATGAGTTATGATAGCCTATTTCACACTATTCTTTCAGCCAAGTCTTACAATGCATCATTAAAAATCAAACCATAAACCTATTTTTATTAACCTTCACAATCTTTAAAATCTTTAACATATTCACACTTCGTTGCAGGTAAAATGAAGTCAGTGCTAATATTTTTCACCGCCGTGTCATTGGCGTATGGATATAACATACTGTGCATACAAAATGTACCCTCTAAGAGTCACTACCAATTAATAAAGGGTATAGTTTACCCTTTGTTGGACGCAGGACATGAGGTATTTTTAATAATTTATAGAATGTGTTGACTGACATTTGTACGATGAAGCTTTTGAACATGTAGGGGTAAAGCAGGATGATAGAGATAATATGAAGGGAGGTCTGTTGTAAAGAGTTGATGACGTGGATAGATAGGGTGGATAACGGGATTGGTATAATATTAGCAGGAAACTAATAGTATTTGCTCACCGTGTCAGGTGTCCTGACCTGGTTCCAAGTAATAAATTCAAGTTTTGCTGAGAAAAACTTCTTCCCCCAAGTGCGATGTGATTTAATCGATGGCATACATCATTGGTTGATGGAATGTTCCCGATTTGACTTAGCTATAATGTTATGTATAATGCTCAATCAGTTTGAACAAATTGCAAATTAGTGCTTTTCATGGTATACTATCAAAACCTTATTAGGAGGAAGCATGCAATTTGTTCAAACTCTTAGATTACTTAAGTTTTAGGGTATAATAGGCATTCACGATGTGTCCAAGTCAACTAAAGTAAGTTAAAGAAATATAGGCCTAATGACCTCTCGCATTAAAAATAAAATAAAACAAAAGTTCCAAAAAGCTGTCTGTCTGTATGTAATCGATTTTCTCAAAATTTACTGAACGGATTTTTGTACGGTTTTCCCCAAAAGATAGTTCAGTGCTTACGGATGGTTTAGGAAAATAGTAAATTGTGTAAAAAAAATCGCGCAGTTGTTAAAAAACTTTTGCTGGGAGCGTTAGTTACGTGCGCTGTGTAAACCAGCAGAGATACGCTAAAGCAATGTACTAAAGAATTGTAGATCTATAAAAACATTACAAAATGTTTGCGATAGTGAATACTTCCGGATGGTTTACGTAAATAGTACAACATATCGGTATTATGTAAATTGTGTTGAGGAGATCGCGCAGTTGTTAAAAAAATTTGCTTGCTGGTAGATTTAGTCGCGTGCGCTGCGTAAACCAGTAGTGATACGCTAAAATAATATACTAGAGAATTGTAGATCTATAAAAATACTACAAAAAAGTCCGGGATAGCATGTCTCTATCTCTCACGGTTAACTCACAATAACTATTTTTATTTTCAAAATTTAGAAAATTCGAGAAAAGTTTCGTAAGTCATTGAATTCCACGCGGGCTTGGCACAGCTAGTATTTAAAGGTAAAGGTAAAACAAAAGTAAAGGTTTTAATTTTTTTTATGGTTTTCTTACTATTTTTCCAGAGCAAATGATGTATACCGATATAATGTTAGTAAATTGTTAATAATTTTAATAGTAATTGCAATTTAACCCCCCGGACCGATCTGATTTTTGTGATGGAGATATGCAGGGTTGGTGAGTGACAGAAGCTACTGTTTGTGCCAAGACTCAACGATTCACGTGAACCAAATCGCGGGTAAAAGCTAGTTCTTTTTATAAATAAAAACTCTTAAATATTCCTATAAGTTGCAATACATCAGGAGAAATCTTTTTACACTAACGTACATGGCATTGGCTGAGAGAGACTTAAAAAATCTTGGCCCAGCATTGGGATAGTAACAGGTTCGTGGTTTACCTACTGCGGGAAAAACTCGGGTTAAGATCCAGCCTCGATGCCGAGAAATGATTTTGCTTCTCAACGAAGCCCCCTTATTTAATTTAAATTTTGTTCCTATTATTTTGCTCGCAGGTGACATGGATTACAGTTTACCCAGAATCAAAACCGGTGAAAAATTTGAAATATGTCGACGTGAGCCATCTACAGAATATAAAACGAAGTGAGATATTTTGAAGTTGTATATATGTTGTATAAATCTACGAGTCTAGCGGTTATTTTGGATACGATATAATATACGAAATTCATCTTAATACATCCAATAATACTGAACTTATCTTTTAAATTATGCCCCTAACATGTACAGAACAAAGGTTTAAAGATTTTATGATTAAAACTATAGTAGGCTGTAATTTATGTATCTACGAGTATTTTCATAAGACTTCTTCTATATTCCATATTGATATCTAAGCAATTCACAATTATTTGCTGCAATAATTCAGCGGCTCTCTGCAAATTTATCAGCTGATATGTATTTCAGGGGTGTATTTCAAACCACTTATAACAGTGGTATCCTGTGAGGTCGACCCATTTTATAAAGTTTGAAAATTTGGAAAACAGGTTGCAAAAAACGTATACAGTTCTGACAGTCAAATGACGATCGCAAACAAACACAACGTTTTCGTCATTACGAGTTCCCAGTTTTCTGACATCAGACTTCGCTTCACTTCCCAACGCATGCGGAATAGTCAGTCCATACCACCAGCATTCCACTACTCATCACGCCAATCCGTAATATGGCCTGACAGAAGGAAAGGTGATGTTCTCCGACGCTAATAGAACTTCTACACTGTATCCTCTGCAGTTACGTAAATAAAAGCAATTAGAGCAAATAGTAATACATGCAGGATCTTCGAGATTCCTTGACCAGCGCAGTGCCGTCGGATGTTGGATTCTACAATCCAACAAACAACGCCGTCGATGCTGAGAAATAGCGATAGTTTGATATCAGGCAACCTATTGCTCGTAATAAAGTAGCGGCCTGTTACAATCCCACTGCTGGGAATAGGCCTCATCTCTCCGTTTCTGGAGAGAAGGGTTGGAGCTAAAATCTACCACGCTGCTCCAATGCGGATTGGTAGGTTACACATATATATCTCTAGAATTCTCTAGAGATATACAGGTTTCCTCACGATGTTTTCCTTCACCGAAAAACGTGTGTTAAATTGCAATTATCAATTAGGCACATGAGTTTTAATAGAAAAACTCATTGGGCCGGCCCAGGTTTGAACTCGTGTTCCCCTCGAAAGAGTCGCATGGTCTCACAGCTGGGCTATCACAGCCTGTGTTATTAAACAAAACCTTAAAGTTTGTATACACTTTTAGATATAGACATAGATAAGAATGACAGAATGAAGGGATTCCTTGAGGCGAAACAGTTCGCGTGGAACATCTCCAGGTCAACTCTGGAAACGGAAGCTGTCAAGGATGTCGTGATCAACCAGCAGTTCGATGCTGTTATATCCGAATGGTTCTTCTCCGATGTGGAAGCTGGGTTAGTAATTTACTTAATAGGAATATGTTATTTGTACCGTGTAATAATACTTGAAAGTTTTAAGCGGAGAATAGTGAGATTCGGTATTCGGGGTTCACATAGAAAAATATGCACAAAGCAAAATTTATTTATGAGTAGCTGTGCCAGCGGCTTCGCCCGCGTGGAAATCAGCGTGTCAGAATTTTTTTCTAGAATTCAAATTTTAAACATGAAATTAGTTATTTTGAGTTAATCAAAAGAGATAGAGACATGCTATCGCGGACGTTTTTGTAGTAGTGTTATAGATCTACAATTTTCTAGTACATTATTTAGTGCATCTCTGCTGGTTTACGCAGCGCACGCGACTAAAGTTCCCAGCAAGCAAGTTTTTTAACAACTGCGCAATTGTGTCTTCAACACAATTTACATAATACCGATATGTACTATTTACCTAAACCATCCGGAAGTATTTCACTATCTTTTGGTGAAAACCGTACAAAAATCTGTTCAGTAAATTTTGAGAAAATCGGTTACATACAGACAGACAGCTTTTTGGGACTTTGTTTTATAATAATGTTTTTATAAATTATTACACAATATCAAAGATATGCGGCAGTACAGCAAGCCCCGTGGATCCTACTCAGCGGGGTGGTACTTCACACACACATGGAGTACCTGGTGGACCAGGTCAGGACCGTGCCCACCATCCCCTTCGTGATAAACGACTACCCCATACCGATGTCATTCACGCAGAGGGTCATGAATACAGTCACTTATTTGTTCATGACCTATTTTACTATGTAAGTTTTAATTTTTAATCATAACAGTAATATATCATCATCCGTCATTCTCCTTGTCTTATCCAACTCTCAGTCGGCATAATATGTTTTCATCTTCAAATTTATAACCATAGAGTGAGAGAATTTTGCATGATACTTCCTTTTTTGTCTTACTTCACCCCTCTTTGGGAATGTTTTCAGCCAAGGTAGTAGCTAGCATCTTAAAAGAGGCGTGATAGAAAATTCTAGACTATATAGTGATAATCATATTTTATGAGTATATCAAATTAGCAGTGGAAGTGTGATAAATTGTAGGTACATTAGAGGTATAAGACCTCTAATGTTGAGTGATAAACAAGACAAGAATGATAAAGTGTCACTTTATTGACAGTTGACAGTTTTTTACTCACTCTTTTAGAAAAGGGCTGCCTTCTTCACCCATGCACGGACATGAATATACTGTTAGAACATCGGTGAACTTACCGTAGTCGACTTTTTTGACATCTCCGCAGTCGAATACTATATACAAATAAGCGCGATTAACCCTTTATTAAAATAGCGAATTGAAGTTAAAGAAAATACATTTAACCGGTTTCAATTACGCATTATTACGAACCGTCCATTATGGTTAAGAAGCACATTTCAGCCGCGAGCTCTATTTCTTGGTAGGTAGAAAAACAAAATGGGTTTCGAATCCAAGTGTTAGTAGTTAATTACGTGACTACAGCTCAGTTGTGAACAGGCACTCTCTATATATATAGATCTTTCTAGATTTATCCCATGTTTCGTAAGCCAAACTGACTTTTTTTGTTTTTTTTTAAACTGCACCTTTTTTATACTTTCTAAAGAAAAAGCGGGTCACCCATGTACTTTTTATTTAATGGGTCTCTATAGAAACGCAGTACAGCGCCATCTAGTAAATTATTATAGTAACGTTATAGTGACATCTCTGAGACGGCAAGAAAAACAGTTTCCTTTCATTACTCGAACAAAATGAAGGAGTTTATCATCTATATCCTGTATTATCTACGATGGCAAGACTAGGCGATTACTTCATGAACTAGTATGTGCTTATAGCTGAATGAACGAATGCACACTTTTATTGACTCATATATAAAATAAAAAATACAAAAATAGTTATATAATTTGGCAGACTTATCGCTAAATAGCGATCTTTTTGAATTTAAACTATCGTGAGTGGTATTCATAATTAATGTTTAGAGACCGGCTATACTCGCGTCCTATTTTATCGGATGAGCCCGACTCGTTTCAAGCCCATAAAGGGCTCTTATTCATGAGCTCTTTACGCGGCGTTATCGCGGCGAGAACTGCGTGTAGCTCGCTGGGCGCGACTCGTGAGCGGCTGGTGGTCAACGGATGCACGGAAGAAATTTGTGCATGCCACGCTTACGGTGCCTGGTTCCAATAGGTCGGAAAGTCGTAAAGAGTTCATGAATAAAAGCCCCGTATGGGCTTGAATAGTCCAGAATTGGAGCTGACCACCCACCCTGTACCGACAGGCGTCCCCTACCCTAGATGGGCTTGAAACTAGTTGGGCTCATCGGATAAAATAAGTTGTGAGTATAGCCGGTCTCTAAATATTAAATAGCAATCTCTTCCAGCATATCATCAAGACAAAGATCATCTCTACGGCAAAATAAATACAAATTTTTTCTAGGATGGAACATTCCACCATCCAGACGAATTATGAAACGTACTTCGGACCGTTGGCGAAGTCGCGCGGGGTCCCTCTCCCGCCATTCTCGGAGGCGTTGCACAATATCTCTATACTTTTAGTGAACTCCCACCCATCATTCGCGCCCGCTCAAAGCACGCCACCCAACGTGGTGGACATCGCCGGCTACCACATAGACGAGAATGTCCCACCACTACCAAAGGTAAACTACAAATATCTATATACACACTAACATTATAAATGCGAAAGTCTGTCTGTTACGTTTTCAAAGCCAATCCCATTAGTGTTTTAAACCCGAATTTAATGTTCACATTTCGAGTAGCGGAATCATCATAATAGTGATTCAAATTCAAGTTCAAAATCAAAATATTCTTTATTCAAGTAAACTTGTAAACAAGTGCTTTTGAATCGTAAACTTTACTGCTGGTTCGGAAAGCTGTTCCTACCGAGAAGAACCAGCAAGAAACTCGGCGGTTGCTCTTTTTAAAATATAAACCTTAAAACTAGTGACATTTATTTATTACTGTCTTGTACAGGGTAGAAGTGCACCTATATCCACACATCCTTATCAGATTGCAATTTAACCCCCCGGATCGATCTGATTTATGTTATAGAGATATTCGCAGGGTTGGTGAGTGACAGAAGCTACTGTGTATTCCAAGATTCCACGGTTTACATCAACAAAGTTGGTTAAAGCTAGTTTTCGTATAAAAATAATCCGAGCGTCGAATTGAAGGATTTAACGTTATAGCTTGAGAAAGGTTCCTTGGGTGGGTGATGCATTTAATGTGTTCCCAATGCGAGCGTGGTGCAAGGGTCTATCCAGGTTCTACCAGGAGTAGCAGGAGTAGGCTGCTGACAAGGGCGTAGACGCGATGTATTCAGTATTCTTGTGCCATCGTCATCAAGCAGCAAGTTGAAACACCATGAGGTTTTAGCCGGTAATCCGGTATAGCTATAGCATTAACCATGAAGAGTTTCGTCATTGAAAAATAAGGTATAAAAGTATTGGCCTATTACAATCCGACTTACATACAAACGCCTTCTCTCTTCGTTTTGGGATACAAAGATTTGTGCTAAGATCCAACACGCTATTTCAATGCGGATTGGTAGGTTACACATATCCCCAGAATTCTCATATATGCGGATATCCAGGTTTGCGATGTTTGCCTTCACCGAAAAGCGTGGGAAAATTGCAATTATCAATTAAGCACATAAGTTTTATCAGAAAACCCATTGATGCCTGTCAGGTATTTTTACCTACTCGAAAGAGTCGCACGGTCTCACCCCTGGGCTATCACAGCTCAATCAGTTACCAATAAGGTACATTCAGTAATCCCCATAATACAGGATCTCCAAGACATCCTGGACTCCTCACCACAAGGAGTGGTATACTTCAGCATGGGCTCCGTGTTGAAATCAGCAGCCTTGCCGGAGACAACTAGAAAGGATCTCATCAAGGTCCTTGCAGAACTTCCCTATACTGTGCTGTGGAAATTCGAGGAGAAGATGGATAATATCCCCAAGAACATCCACATCAGACCCTGGATGCCACAGTCTAGTATACTTTGTAAGTAGATCTAACTTTTACAATCTTCTTCTTAATTTATAGAACTTACGTACATTGCGTACCGGGATTTGATAATTTGGATAAAAATACCTGGTGACTCGTTAAAAAAACTTTATTTAGCAAGGCTAAATAAAGTTTTTTTAAAACTACAGTTAGTACTTAAATGACTATTATTTCACTTTAACTTTCACTTCTTACTTCACTTTCTTCGTTCTTGATCGCTATTCGAAAAATGAATCTCCGAAGCGCGCAAAACGACCGCTTATATAGTGAACGAACTATTCGAGAAAGTTCTGCTTCTCGATTACTCATGAGTCGTTAGTACCTGATACATGCAGGATTCGTAAACACGCTGCGTGCGCTACAAAACTTCACCGCCGCCACCACTTTGCACAAGCACTACACACATTCACTACCAAAGTTTCAACAATCGTTATGTAACCAAAGCATCATCAGGAGATAGACTCGATGACAAAATCGCGAAGCCTGGAAAAAGTTGTAAATAACGATGGCAATTATATAATTCAATAAGGATCATTTAAAGTTTGAAAAATGTATTCTCTTGTTTCATTCTAAAAATGGACAGAACTTTCCGGTAGACATAATATTTTGATCAGCACAGCAATGTACTTGATTTTGTAGCCCATCCCAACGTGAAGGTGTTCATTACCCACGGTGGCCTCTTAAGTACTCTAGAGTCCTTGCACTTCGGAGTGCCAGTTATAGCTGTGCCGGTGTTCGGAGATCAGCCTAACAACGCACTGCGCAGCGTGAGGGCAGGACACGCCCTCAAAGTTGACTTCTTGGATATGGCTGCAGGGCTGAAGGTAGCACTCAAAGAGATGCTGAGTAACGATAGGTGAGAAACTCGATTGTGATACCAATAACTTAAGTTATTATAACAATTATTATTATTAATTAATAATTTTTCCTTTACACTTATCAAATCAGATCAAAATAATCCTTATTCAAGTAAGCTTTTTACAAGCACTTTTGAATCGTCAAGCATCAATATGATTAATGAAGCCACAACTGGTTCGGAATGTTGCTCTTACCGAGAAGAACCAGCAAGAAACTCGGCGGTCAATCTTTTAAACATTTTCAATTTGACATTGTTAAACCGCAGTTTTGTATGAAGTTGGAGTGATTTTTAAATCTAGGCATTTTTATCGTTCAAGTAATCTTCAATTGTGTAATATGCCTTACGTATAAGCATAGTTCGTATACTTAATTTAAACTTTACTGTAGCTAAGTTTAATATGGATTGCTGAATTTTATTGTAAAAGCGAGTACCGAGACCATGAATGAGTTTGCTAACTCTGCTGAGTCGCGACGCAGGGATTACAAGCTTTTTGTGACCACTGGTATATCCTTGAACTTAATACCACTCCTTGTGGCGAGGACTCCAGGATGTCTTGGAGATCCTGTATTATGTGGATTTCTGAATGTACTTTATTGATTGAGCTGTGATAGCCCGGGGGTGAGACCGTGCGACTCTTTCGAGTGGGTAAAAATACCTGGCAGGCATCAATGAGCTTAATTGATAATTGCAATTTTTCCCACGCTTTCCGGTGAAGGCAAACGTCGTGAGCAAACCTACATATCTGCATATATGAGAATTCTCGGGATATGTGTAACCTACCAATCCGCATTGAAACAGCGTGTTGGATCTTAGCACAAATCTTTGTATCCCAAAACGAGGAGAGAAGGCGTATGTCCAGCAGTCGGATTGTAATAGGCCGATACTTTTATACCTTATTTTTCAATGACGAAACACTTCATGGTTAATGCTATATGCAGTCGGAAGTAGCTATACCGGATTACCGGCTAAAACCTCATGCTGTTTCAACTTGCTGCTTGATAACGATGGCACAGGAATACTAAATGCATCGCGTCTACACCCTTGTCAGCAGCCTACTCCTGCTACTCCTGGTAGAACCTGGATAGAACCTTGCACCACGCTCGCATTGGGAACATAGTAATGCATAGCCCACACAAGGAACCTTTCTCAAGCTATAACGTTATAACGTTAATATAATTCGACGCTCGGATTATTTTTATACGTACACTAGCTTTAACCCGCGACTTTGTTGATGTAAACCGTGAAATCTTGGAATACACAGTAGCTTCTGTCACTCACCAACCTTGCGAATATCTCTATAACAAAAATCAGATCGATCCGGGGGGTTAAATTGCAATCTGATAAGGATGTGTGGATATAGGTGCACTTCTACCCTGTACAAGACAGTAATAAATAAATGTCACTAGTTTTAAGATTTATATTTTAAAAAGAGCAACCGACGAGTTTCTTGCTGGTTCTTCTCGGTAGGAACAGCTTTCCGAACCAGCAGTAAAGTTGACAATTCAAAAGCACTTGTTTACAAGTTTACTTGATAAAGAATATTTTGAATTTGAATTTGAATTTGAATCACTATTATGATGATTCCGCTACTCGAAATGTGAACATTAAATTCGGTTTTCTAAAAACACTAATGGGATTGGCCGTGAAAACGTAACAGACAGACTTTCGCATTTATAATGTTAGTGTGTATATAGATATTTGTAGTTTACCTTTGGTAGTGGTGGTACATTCTCGTCAATGTGGTAGCCGGCGATGTCCACCACGTTGGGTGGCGTGCTTTGAGCGGGTGCGAATGATGGGTGGGAGTTCACTAACAGTATAGAGATATTGTGAGATACATAGAGATACATGTTGTCACATGATTTGGCTACGTATTTTACGACCGGCCGCCTACCTGACGTCAACTTACCTTAGTCGCCTTTTACGACACCTCGGTAAGAATAGAGGGTCTATTCTATGCAGCCGGATACCACACGGCACATACATTAGTCGCCTCTTACAACACCTCGGTAAGAACGGAAGGTGGTCTGTACTATTCTGCCGGATACCGTAGCATTGTTTGTCTTGAATAAATCTAAATAAAACACCGCGACAACATATATCTACTTTTTATGTTCAAGCCACTATGACCAAAATTGTGAACCATAAATTTAATCAAATTAGATACTATTTACGATGAACATTTTTGTATATTTTATCAAAATAATTCATTCCGCGCAACACCATTTTATGTAGCGATCTCCCTTTGGCAGCGTTTCTGAATCGGTACGAAAGTACCTTCAAAAAGCGTGTATTCCACCATTTTAAAGAACGGCAACCCACTCGCTCTGCAAGAGGTCGTGGGCGGCGGTTAAGGTGAACCGCATGCTCGTTGATTGATGCATCATTGAGGGCAAGTTCTTGTACTCTCCGCACTATTAATAACGGTTTATTTCTCCCGTACAGTTACTACAACCGAGCGAAGTCCATATCGAAGTTGTTCCGCAACCGTCCCGTGTCCAGCTCCAAGTTGATCCAACACTACGTGCAACTGGCTATTGAGAGCAAAGGTAAATCTTAAGTCCAATATACATGTATACCTATCACCTTATATATACAAATATAGCATTATATATGCACTAACGGAAAAGGCACCTCTCAAAACGCACAAAAGCTCGAATAAACGCAACCAATAACCGATGTATAGTACCCGGCATAAATAATACACATCGAATCTTAGAGAGAGAAAATCGGCTAGATTCTGCTTCATAGAGCATTGTCTCTGTTGCAGTCTGACGAACCCGTGTGAATCGTCTACTAACTGAGCGACAGTGACAGCGCTCTACGAAACCGAACTGGCCCGCTGTGTCATTCTATACATCGATGTGCATATGTATAAGTTAGAGAGGAAAAAAGGTTAAGAGCTAGAAGGCATATATTCCAGAATGCATCCCTTGTAACTGTTCAGTGTATCTGGCAAAGAAATGACGCTTTCATATTGTTTTGAGTTCATAAAGTGAACATTTTAAATTAACGTTTTGAAGAAATGCACCGGCCTTGTGAATGATTAAAAGGTACACACTTGAAAAGAAAAATTTCATTGAAAATTCGCAGAGGTCCATTCACATCTACTACTAGAAATAGACAATGAACGATCGCTTTACTGTGGACACAAAGTCGCTGGCGATTCGACGGCGATCATAGTCACTGCGTGAGGACCCGGCAGAACATTTTATAACGCACACGCATTAAAATGCAATGACAAATGCATTAAAATGACGCACTAACGTTTATTATGACACATTCACGAACATCCAATGGCACCTGCGCACTAATATTCTGTTACAACATGTTTCAAATACAACTTCCTTCGAATAGTTAGGTCACATGATTTGGCTACGTATTTTACGACCGGCCGCCTGCCTGTCGTCAACTTATCGTCTCCTTTTTCGACACCTCGGTAATAAAGAGGGTAGTCTATTCTACTCAAAGTGATACTACAAAACTTGCATAAGACCAATAATGTCCTATGCGAGCGTTGCGTTCGCGCATTTTTCAAAGGTCAGATTGCTCACGCTCCAAAGACTACAGAACCGATTTATGCGGACAGCCACTGGTTGACCTCCATAGAGACCTAGATCTCCCTACCATTACTCACCTCTTTAAAAGTTATTCGAAATCTTACTTCGAGAAATCTGAGGTACGCCCGAACCCCCTTATTTCAGTTGCTTCCACCTTGCCCAGTTAGGTCCAACCATCGAAAATATAGGTGTCCAAAAAGCGTCCTGTATGACCCCGACGATCAAATAACGATCGCAAACACAGAAACACGTAATACACAGCGTCTTCGCCGGCGAGGACGAGGTCCCAGTTTTCTGACGTCGGTCGGTCGTGGCTTCTCGCCACCCTTCTGATGTCGCAATGACTAATCAAAGTCATACCATCAGCCCTCTACTACACAGGAGTCGCCCTTAGGACGATGTTCCCCGACTTTAGTTGAGCTTCTGCGCTCTACTCTTTGCATTTCGCAACCTCGGCGATGTTTCTGCACTTGCCCGTCCCGCCCGATAACGCTGTAAAAGCCGTTAGGGTTAACAGTATAGTCAGTTCGAAAAAAAAATGTACTCAGCCGGATACCGTTATTATTTTGTTAATATATTTATTTATTACCATTAGTACCATTACTAAAATTACGTCTTTCTTACCACCCAGGTGCTTACCATCTCCGTTCCAAGAGTCGGCTGTACTCTTGGTACCAGCTGTGGATGCTGGACCAGGTCGCGCTACTTGTAATAGTTATTTACATCGTCATTAAGCTAATTAAGAAAATTGTTAGCCTGTTTAGAAAGAAACAAAACTTAGTTAAGGATAAGGAGAAGAAACAAAACTAGATCTATATTAGTCTGTTAAGTTTTATATTTATTTATTTTTTATGTAATATAATTTGGTTTATATATATTGTTATATTGTTTTTGTTTGTCTTATTGACTCCCTTTGTTCAATTTTAACGAACGAAACGAACGAATTTTATATTTCATAGCAGTTCTACCACCATACATCAGTTCATTTATTTATTCAAAGCATTCAATTGATAATTTATAGAATTAGGCGTTACTTTGGAAATCCATAATACAAAAGTAAGTCGTTGTCGAGGAGTTTACCTCCTGATGAGGCTTTGGGTGCAAGGCGAAACGGTGAGTTTGTGATATTGAACGTGTATAGTGCGTGCATTGAGGTGGCGGTGGTGAAGGTTTGTGTTGTTAGGAATCCTGCATGTTTCAGGTATGAAAAAGTATAGTCCACTCTCAATTAAGCATTATTATTTATATATTTTTTCTATTTACTTCATCGTGGCGAATAGCAAAATAATTTTATTATTACTTTTACGTAACTATTGATTTTAGTTACGTAAAAGCAGACTTTTAAACTGTGGTAACCGAGCGGTGAGACCTAGTGACTTTTTGATGATCTCTTCAATCCCCGGACACGCATCGAATGAGATTTCCTATTAAAACTTGCCTAATTGATATTTGGAATTTATCACACGCTTTTAGGTGAAGAAAAAAAAACATCGTGAGTAAATCTAAATCTCTCTGTTGAGTGTAACTTATCAATTTGCAATAGAGCAAAGTCGTGGCTCTAAGCTCCAACATTAGGCCCAGCAGTGGGACAGTACGAATCCGTTACTTTATTTTCTAATATCCTAAAAAGTTCTACTCACACTACAGAAGCTGGTATATAAATAAAATTAAAAATATCTCGTAATTTTGGTTGTTCAAAAGTCAGAATTGGAAAATTAATATTTAAATTAGTCAAATTGGCTAGAATCCAATCTAATACATAACAAAATGCCAAAAACATACATTAAAAAAAATTAGAAGCAATCTAAAACACTGTAACGGAAGGAAAGCGAGTGTGAAAATTGTAGCATTGAGGTGAAGATAGCTATGGCTAGGTGTGGAGACATGAGGGGATGTGCGTTGCGGCGCGGAGAGTAGAGCACTAGACATGGACAGAATCACCAATCACTTAGTGATCCTGATAAGTTTTATTTCATTTAATCTATATTATAACTAATCTATATGTAGGAGAAAATATAAAAAACTTTTTCATAATATCTTTATTAAAAAATAAATAAGTGTAAATAAACCAGTGTGATACCGAGATTGTACTTTGTACATTACAACACACATATTGCTTTGTGCTGAATAAATAAAAATAAATACATTTTTGGTGTAGCAATACTTAAAATTTATCTATTTTACTTAGAACACAGAACGATACAGACATCGCAGATGAAAGCTTTAAATCAAATCGATTAAAGAAATATTAAATGCAAAGGTAACAAAAAGAATCCTGATATTGTTAACTCTAAAGCATACTACGTATATTCTTAAACCGCATGTAAAATGTTACCAGTTAATATTAATGAACATGGTAAATACTGCGATATTCGCTGTTCATATCATTAAATCGCATACTAATCTTCTTCTTTCTCCTGCCCTTATACCACTCTAAGTGGGGTCGGCACGACATATTATAAACATGTTGTCACATGATTTGGCCACGTATTTTACAACCGGCCGCCTGCCTGACATCAACTTACCTTAGTCGCCTTTTACGACACCTCGGTAAGAAATGAGGGTGGTCTATTCTATTCTGCCGGATACCACATGGCGTATTAAATCCCATTATCCCATTATCAATATTAGATTGACAATAAAATTTATAATTCATTCCTTCAATTTTAATTTGTTCAATTAATGTAAATAAATATTGATATACTGTTCATAGCATAATCTGCTAAATACAAATACTTATTAATTTTTTATATTTGGTAACTGACTATTCGAGGATAAAAATCGCACTTTAATAACGCGAATAGGAAAAATATATTTAACGTAAACTTTGTTATTATGACGTTGAACACATTAATATATTTCGCCCTGACTAGCTGTAGTTAAATCTATTCTGTAAACCTATCGACCAAGAACTTAACTTAAATTTGTCTCTCGATTTATTCGTTGATTTTGTGATTACTAATTTCTATATTGCCTAATAAAAAAATTTAAAGAACACTGAGATTTTCAAAATTATCGTTAAAAGTGAAATTATTGTCGATAAATTTAGTTCAAATAATAATATAATATTTGCATTTTATATCAGTGTTCTGTATTATAATTTTATTTACTAGCTATTATCTAAAAAAAAGGTGACAGATATTTAAAATAATCGATTCATCTTTAATTTTTTATTATTATTTATGTTTATTGATTATTTTAAAAATATATTATATGACAGATACTTAAAATACTCGATTCGATTATTTTAAATATATTAATTTTTAATTATTATTTATTTTTTATTGATTATTTAAAATATATATTTTCTGACAGATACTTAATAGAATCGATTCGATTAATTTAAATATCTTTAAAAAAATATTTTTTATTTTTTATTGATTATTTTAAATATATATTATATAACAGATAATTAAAATAATCGATTCGATTATTTTAAATATCTGTGTGTAAGACAATATCGATTCAGTATATTTACCTTGACGATTCAAAAGTGCCTGAAATCGTTTATTTGAATAAAGATTATTTTGATTTTGATTTTGATCTGATAACTTTAATTATTTATAATAATGTTGACTTTATGGACATTAGTTTTACTGAATTTGACAATGATTAGAGTTTTTTCGTATAAGTTAAATAAAGTCTGCATTCCTGATTTACGATAATAATTTAAAAAAACAAAAGAACAGAAAAAAACAAAAAATAATGAATTTATAGAAGTGGACGTTATTTTGCGGAATACAAAAAATAATGATAGAAATAGGCGGATTACAAACAGAATAAATCTATTACTTTAGCAAAAAAATAATGAAATATTTTTCTGTAATCTGCCTGCTTAGTTACGTCTAATTACGGATTAAAGCAAAATGATTCATTTATTTTTGTATAAGTAACTCTATTATAGACGATCACACGATTATTGCCGATAGTGATAAGCGGGCAATAGCCTCACACGGTGTAAAAAACATATTGCACGTTTAATATTAAAGTGACCTATTCCAAAAAAATTGTTTTGTGGCAAATAACTATAAAGTAGCGCCTAGTATAAGTAGTAGTACGTAGCGCCTAGTATAAGTAGCAGTACGTAGCGCCTAGTATAAGTAGCAGTACGTAGCGCCTAGTATAAGTAGTATTACGTAGCACCTAGTATAAGTTGTAGTACGTAGCGCCTAGTATAAGTAGCAGTACGTAGCGCCTAGTATAAGTAGCAGTACGTAGCGCCTAGTTTAAGTAGCAGTACGTAGCGCCTAGTATAAGTAGAAGTACGTAGCGCCTAGTATAAGTAGTAGTACGTAGCGCCTAGTATAAGTAGTAGTACGTAGCGCCTAGTATAAGTAGCAGTTCGTAGCGCCTAGTATAAGTAGCAGTACGTAGCGCTAGTATAAGTAGTAGTACGTAGCGCCTAGTATAAGTAGCAGTACGTAGCGCTAGTATAAGTAGTAGTACGTAGCGCCTAGTATAAGTAGCAGTACGTAGCGCCTAGTAAAGTAGTAGTACGTAGCGCCTACAAAACTCATGAGTATTAAAGATACCAATAACTTTGAAGAGCAAGACAACACTAGCTTTTCTAAATAGCCGGTAGCGTGATGGTCTATGGCACTGAAATAAAGATTACAATGTATCCAACTCAATGAACGCTAATTTTGAATTAGGTCTCTTTAATACTAAACGTGCGATTTATCAACAAGCCTCTTGAGTCTGTACATAACGAAAATTTTGTGTTATCTGCTATCGTTCTATATTCATAATAAATCCTAATCTATAAATAAATACGTGATGTCTTTGGGAACAAATAATTAATTCTGTCCGGACGTCAACCGTTTCTCAGTCTCCAATATTTTGTCGACAATCGGTCCGGGTCGATAGAATTCGTCGGAACGTCTGTCCATGTCGCCTTTCTTCTCCTGTTATATAAATAAATATTAACCCTTAAGTAAGAGATATGTATGGTAAAATTTTTAATACGAGTATAATAAAATTGTAGCATTTAATAAAATTGGCGACTAAAAACTTCAGACGTGGCAAGATATCCGTATAGAGTAAGTAGCTATAATTTAAGTAAGCGTATATACAATTAGGATAAGTATTGTAATTGTAGTTTTAAGTAGCACTACCAGAGGAACACAGTCACATAAGACACTCAGCTCTCTAATGAGAAAAAAAATTTGTAGCAACCAAACATATTACGCGGACACCCGGGATTGGGTTAGTACCCTAGTGCAAGTATAGTACCCGACATTAAATAATGCACATCGATGTTTACAACGAAACAGCCGGCCAGTTCGGTTTCGTAGAGCGCTGTCACTGTCACACACCGGGTTCGTCAGTCTGTGCGACAGAGACAATGCTCTACGAAGCAGAATCTGGTCGATTTTCTCTCTCTAACCCTCGATCGGACTTAGCCCAAGACGTTGGTCAAACCAAGTCAAGGAAGCTCTCAACTCCCCCCTTTATTGTGCTCTTCACACGGCGGAGAATAGGGCTAATAGGCGAAACGCCATTGACAGTGTACTGTCATAAAGAGCCACGATTCTCATCACTGAGAAAACGACGCAAAAAGAACCCTCGATGTGCATTATTTGTTGCCGGGTACTATACCCAGTTGTTTAATCGTTCCCGCCTCGCGGATGCGTAGTTAAATTCGATCTGATTTGTCTAAAGCCGCATACATACATCGCGACATTGCTCTTTTAAAAAAATAACTCTTATAACTCATTACATTTTATCATTGCTATTATCATTATTATTGACTGGCTCACTGGCGCAGTGGGTAGTGACTGTGCTTTTAGCTCCACGGGTCGTGGGTTGGATTCCCGCCGAGGGCCAACATTTTCTACTTAGAATTTGTTGGTTTTTCGAGTCTGGGTATATATATGTATTTAAGTATGTATTTAAAACTATATAATTGACCGCCGAATTTGCTGGTTCTTCTCGGTAAGAGCAACATTCAGAACCGAATTGTAGGTTCATTAATCATATTGATCCGTGACGTTTCAAAAGTGATTGATAGAGCTTATTTAAATATTATTCTGATTTGATTTGAAGAAATGCATGATAAAGTACGGGTTGGATAGGTTTCCGAAACCGTTACCTCGGGCTCGCCCAGGAGCGTATTGGCGAGATACGGCGCCTTCAGCACCGCCCTCCAGTACAGCTTCTCCAGGGGCCGGTTCACGCACCACCCGGCGCAGAACACCCCCAGAGACCTCCAATAGGACACCTCGCTCCTGAAATGAGTATAAATCTATCTAGCTTCCCACACCTTATCACAAATCCAAACACTTTTGTTCACTAATCTTATTCAACCTATATAATTTTTTTTTAAAGCGTTCATTCAACTTGCCGTGGATATATGCGAAAGTGGAATCTTGCAAAAATTAAAAATTTATAAAACACCGATCCACTCGGATGACGATGTTTACGGTAAGCATGACCTGATGCTGCTGCCAGTATTGGCTCCAGTCGAGGGAACTCCTCAACAGACAACCAGGTCCTTGGAAGTTACAGTAGTTGTAATAGTTATTGTAATGTATAACAGAATTGGAATTGGAACTGTGATAGCCCAGCGGTGAGACCGTGTGACTCTTTCGAGGGGACCACGAGTTGAAACCCGGGCAGGCACCAATGAGTTTTTCTATTAAAAACTCATGTGTCTAATTGATAATTGCAATTTATCACACGCTTTTCGGTGAAGGATAACATCGTGAGGAAACCTGCATATCTCTAGAGAATTCTGGAGATATGTGTAACCTACCAATCCGCATTGGAGCAGCGTGGTAGGTCTTAGCTCCAACCCTTCTCCCCAGAAATGGAGAGATGCCTATTCCCAGCAGTGGGTTTGTAACGGACTGCTACTTTACTACTTTTAAAACAGAATTGTAGTAGTAATAGTAACGTAGAATAGATTAGAAGTAGTAATATAGTTAAAGTTGTTTTAATTTGCTTTGTTTGTTTAACATATTGCTAAGGAACGATGCACATTTGTGGTTTTGCGGAGGTCCTTATAACTGCAACGCAGTTTCGGGTTTCCCGGTTTCGGGTATTATGGTCTCAAATTGTTATATGTATGCAGTTTTTCTTTTCCAAATAAATAAATAATAATAATTATTATTATTATTACCTATCGCCCCATCCGAAGAATAAAGTTACATGTTCTATGCATGGAACATGCAACTTTATTCTTCGGTTGGGGCGCTATGTCAAACAGTGCGCGTCTATTCAGAGAGAGGGGGGTAGGGAGAGGGGGAGAGGGGAGGGGGGGAACCGGAGAAAAAGTTACAAGGGAGAGGGGGTGTGAGTTATTTCAAGCGAAAGTTCCAAGTTCCCGAAATTGGGGACCGTAGAAAGAGAAAAAAGTAATGCTGTCCACTCACGGGCTAACAATGTCCTTGTGCAGGAGTACAGCACTCACGGAGCACCACCTCGCAGACCACCGCCACAGCAACGAATGTAGAAGGTCCGCTGTCCGCAGCAGCCCGTGCACGGCCAACTTGTCGCCATACCTGAAATTGATAGATATAATTAATCAGTTAAGCAATCGATCTATTATATATTGCTCGTGCTGTTAAACAATAGATCAACTAATCCCTTGAACGGTCAGCTTGTTGTCGTACCTCAAATTAATAGATTTATTTATAAATTGCCCGGTCGGTTAAGCAATTAAACTATTCTTTTTTTTCTTTTTCCTATTTATAGTGTAATTTTGTTGTAAAGATGTTTATCTATCTATCTATTCATAGATTACTGTATGTTTATCGATCGATCTATTGATATATTGCTCAGTCTGTTTATTACTCTGTCAGTTTATCGATCGATTGTTGATGAATTTACCTGTCCGTTCATCGATAGATCTATTGATAGATTGCCCGGCTAGTTTATCGATCGATCTATTTATATTTTTCTCGGTCGGTTCATCTTTTTTGATTTCTCCGACGGTATGCCAATTGATGTAGTAATAGATTACATCGTCTTTATCGATCAATCTATTGATATATTGCTTGGGTCGGTTAATCGATTAATCTATTGATAGATTTCTCGGACGGTGTAGCAATCGATGTATTGAAAGATTACTTGGCCGTTTTATTGATCAATCTATATCAAGCTCTCTATATAGCTTGCCTGGTTTATTGATCGATCTATCAATATATTGCTCAATCGGTTTATCGATCAATCTATTGACTGATTGTTCTGTGGGTTTAACAACGATCGATCTTTAGATAAATTACTCAGTCCCGTACGAAGCCAGGGGCGGTAGAGGGTGGTAAAACATAAGCCTTGCTTTCTGGTACTAACCTTGGGTTACTCGGCCCGTTGTCAGCATCGTAGTCCTGAGCGCTGAAACAGTAAGGCCGGTAGCTGATGGCGCCGACGATCTGGGGATCCTTGTAACGGATCTGTAATTTGATTGTGATTACTTGGAATATCATCAAAAGAACGGCCATTTCCTATCCCACAACTGTGACTAGGCCTTGTTTGAAAAGAAGTGTTTTAACTTAGATCTGCGATGCTACATAAATAAACAAAGGTGACAGGTTCGCAGATCAGCAACGTTATAAATATGTGTATGGATAGGGCATAGGCCTTCTAACTACGGTTTTTGGAGAGGAGGGTTGGAGCTAAGACCTACCTGCTGCTCCAATAAGGATTAGTAGGTTACACACATCCTCAGAATTCTGTAGAGATATTCAGGTTTCCTCACGATGTTTCCCTTCATCGACAACCGTGTGATAAATGCAAATATCAATTAGGCACATAAGTTTTAATAGATAAACTCAATGGTGTCTGCTCAGGGTTTGAACCCGTGACACCCTAGAGAGAGACACACACGGTCTCAATATTCAGATATCACAGTTTGGAATATCGGAATATCCTATTAATATTAAAAATGTAGTTGACAGTAGAGTTGACGATTCATAACCACTTGTTTACAAGTTAACCTGAATAAAGAATTTTGAATTTTAAAATTCGAAAGTCTGTATGACAGTACCATAACACTGTTTAAAATAAACTTGATAAAAAAATAAATGTTAGTCTGTATGTCATTTATAGACGTCGAAACGACTCAAGCGATTTTGATGAAATTTTCAGACAATATTTATTTACCCAGTGGATAAACTTGTAAAGTATGGTGGCGATAGTTAAGGTGCCGTAATCCTTGGAATCCGCTGTTGAAGCACGCTAAAAGACAATGGGCTTCGCAGACTCATAACCACGTTTCGGGATTCGACATAAATTAAATTAAAATATGATTCACTCATTATTCTTTCTTCAGTTAGGAAAGTCTTGTTCTTCTTTTTCATTTTTATATTGTAAATACCTATGCCAACAACGGCTACGTGTTATACGACTGTAACGAATTAAATTATTTACGAAACTTTTACCGAATTTACGAAATTTTGAACATAAAATTAGTAATTGTGAGTTAACCGTGAGAGATAGAGACATGCTATCGCGGACATTTTGTAGTATTTTTATAGATCTACAATTCTCTAGTACGTTACTTTAGTGTATCTCTGCTGGTTTACGCAGCGCACGCGACTAAAGCTCTCGACATAAAGTTTTTTAACATCTGCGCGATCTCTTCAACACAATTTACTATTTTCCAAAACCATCCGAAAGTACTAAACTGTCTTTTGATGAAAACTGTTAAAAAATCCGTTCAGTAGATTTTGAGAAAATCGATTACATACAGACAGCTTTTTGGTACTGTTTTATAATAAGTATAGATATTAATTAAATTAGCATTTTTTTTATTACCGTTTATAACTTTATATCTTTGAACCCGGAGAAGCGGCCTGGGTATGCTAGTATAAATGGATCAACTTACCTGATAGAGGATGAAAGGGTTAAACGTTGTGACTACAGCTTGTTTGTATAACGCTGGCTTCGTGGAGAATGTGCGCAGGACACCGGCTATCACCTGAAATAGAATCATGTGGAAATAGAGAAGTAGTATAGACTAATTGTTAAGGATTCCACGCGCCTGCGGGATTAAATTATCAACACGCCAATGCTCATTACTAGTATTACTAATTTGATGTAAACAGTTGGTAATTACACGTCAAAAGAACACTGAATACGTTTTTCTTTGTCCCCCATATTTTCGTTATAATAATACCGTTAGAATTCCCAACATGGTCCTGGATCGAAGCCGGATACTATTTGTAAATAGATATAGAAAAATCCAGTGACTTTACGAATAATTACGTGAAAAAATCGTTAAAAAGTGTATTATAACTTTCATCGACGGTAAAGGTCAGTGAGTAAGTGGTCGGACAATTGGACATTAAAATCAATGTTATATTATTACTAACGTATTTATAATTTCGTAAAAATCGGTCAAGCTGTTTCGGTAACTCTGGTAACTAACATTGTGGCACGAAAATTTAATATATAAGATATAACGAATACGGGGATATAAACAAATATATTTGTTTGAAAAAGTAATAATAATAATTTTGCTGTAATCCGCGATATAAGAAAATATATGTAATGTTGAATGTACGGTGTACTGACCGTTCTCATACCTGATACATGCGGTATTTGTAAACTCATACATGACCCACTAGGGATGTGACTTGGATAAAAACCGATTTTTCTCCCTTCAAAATAAATCGATTTACCCGAATCAAATAAATCGCTTATTAATTATCGTTTTGTTTCTATAACTATTTGAAAAATTGCTTTATTAATAAAAATATTTCATTATAATAGACTGATTAAAGTTGATCAGTTCTGTTAAAAAATAACGTAGATGCGCTGTTTGCGGAATTTGACTAAAATTTATAGTATGATTACATTGGTTTCATCCAACAATGCATATCTTATCTTAAAAGATTAGAAAAAAGTAAAAAACATAAAAAAGAGGGCAAAATTGATTATATTCTATAAACAATTTCTCCTTCATCATTCAAATCGATTAACGATTTTCTAAATATATAATATATAGAAAATCGTTAGTTAAATATCGAAAAGAATAAAAGAATCGATTAATTAATTTAAAAGTCGATTTCATTTTCAAATTTCATACCCGCACTACACACACACCACACCACCAATGATATACAACCTGATCAATCTATACTCATCATCCTCCTGTCCTTATCCCACTCTGAGTGGGGTCGGCACAACATGTTTATAACATGATGTAACGAACATGTTGGTCACATGATTTGGCTACGTATTTTATGACCGGCCGCCTGCCTAACGTCAACTTACCTTAGTCGTATTTTACGACCCCTCGGTAACAAAGAGGGTGGTCTATTCTACTTAACCGGATACCACACAGTGGGTCAACTAACCTTAGTCGCCTTTTACAACACCTCTGTAAGAAATGTAGGTGGTGTATTCTACTCAGCCGGACATCACACGGCGGGTCGACTTACCTTAGTCGCCTCTTACCTTACCATACCTTAGACACCTCGGTAAGAAATGAGGGTGGTCTATTCTACTCAGCTGGATACCACACGGCTACTGATCAATCTATACTATTATAATAAAATATATAAATAAAGCACTATCAAGGAGATAGTCATGGAGTCTATCTCCTGGCGATGCTTTAGTTATGGGGTGAAACAATTGAGATTGTGGTAGTTTGCGCTTTGTTTTGAATTTATGAATTACGAAATACAATCACCTGTTTGTCATCTCCCTTGACATCGATGATTATCTTTACGTTTCTGGGTAAAAGATATTCTAGAGCCTCCGAGAGTAAGCACAAATGGACCTCTTTGTACTGGTGCCTGAAATTGAAAAGTAACATTATTCTAGTAACCCTTAAATGTTGCAAGAATACCTCTTGTGGTATATTAATTTTTTAATTATTGGGAAACATACAGCTTAAAATATTATAATATATTTTACAAAAATCTTCAATGTTAAAATTTTATATTTTAATTGAAATTATGATTTTAACTTTTGTATTTTAATTAAAAACAAATACACAGTTAAACAATTTAGAGCATTATAAAATTTTAAATCTTAACTTTTGATTTAATATAAAAGAAACTTGCAAGAATCACTAGAAATAAATAAAATTAACGAGTTTTTCTTAACTAGAGATAAATATTTGCTAAACCCGTTAACAATGTAACGATCCAATAATAAAACAGTTTTTACAATGCTTAGTTTTACAGAGATAGATAGATAGATAGAAATTCTTGTTAACTACAGAAACATACGGCGCGCAAAGGCGGTCTTATTGCTAAAAGCTATCTCTACCAAACAACCTTTGGAGAAATAAGAAATTGTAACATAAAATGAGATAGGTGCATCAACAAGAACAAGTATATTAGCTATGAATATAATATAATAGCAGAGAGGAGTTGAAAACGTTAAATGAGTATAGCAATAAGTCCTGTCTACGGCTATAATAATATATAACGGTTATAATTGTGGTGACGCAGCGTGGATTAAGGTGATCCGTAGCTTTCTTTCTTTGGTACGTTAAGATTTATGCTTCAATTTGAAGCTTGGTACAATTATACTAAATTTTATCAATATCAGTCCAGAGATTAGCAGTGAAAGAAAATAAGACACAGACGTACAGAATTTCGCAATTACTATGTTATTATGGATTACATGGCAGAAAACTGTTGCACAGTAACCTAGTTTTTTTGTGCCTATTTTAAGTTGTTTAGGTGTAATTATTTGACTGCTGAGAATCAAATGATAAAACTCAATACAGGACCGGTTTTGTGGCTGCTTTTATAGGATTTATCCTAGGTGGTAGATATATCTACCAGCTCCCATACTTTATAGGTTTAACACGTTCGCGACGAGGCCTGAATTCACCAATCCCACCGTGGGGCGGAGCTGTGTTTAGTTATGTTCGGTGACTCATCTGAATATGGATTAGGAGCAATTATTGCACTTGTGATGGAAAATTGGTCAGAGAGACCTATAATTATGTCTTCAAGCACAATGCAGAAATATGAAAGAAGATATGGGTTAACTGACAAAGAAGCTAGATTATGTTTGGACTTTAAAAAAAATTATGAGATTTTAGTAGGTCACAGATTCTGTATAATTACTAATCATAAACCATTGGTGGCCTTATTCAATCCTGCTTAACCTATTCCAGATCAGATATCCCCAAGAATCTAATGCTGGTCTTTAAAACTTAGTTCATACCAATACATGATTAAATATAGAAAAGGGAAGTTAATTGGAAATGCAGATGTTTTTCAGCAGGTGGACTTTACCTGTTACGTCTAACTTGGATATAGTTCCACTTAGAGAGGTTCTTCTACTGGAAGACAGACCAGCTGGTTCGACTATTGATGCTACTAAAATTGCAAGTGAAACTAAAACAGATCCAATAGTGAAGAGTGTTACTTCATAGATGGCCTCGCATGAACATTGATACATCTCTACAAGCATTTTGGACTCAACAGAATGCTCTTTCACATAATAAGGATTGTTTATTGTGGTGCAACAGAGTGATAATACTAGCATCTCTGTAGGAAGAAATATTATAGCTTCCACATGCAGGAATAGTACAAACAAAGGCTTATGCAAGAGGTTATGTGTGGTTGGTTAGAATGGACAAGAAAATTGAGAGGATTGTTGCAGAATGTGAACTGTGCCAGATGGTTAGGAATAATCCTCCTAAAGAAGCACGTACTTGTACGTATTGTGACGGAAAAACTTGGAGTCGTGTGCATGTCGCCTTTGCCGGTCCTTTACAAGGAATTTTTTTTGTCTTAATAGACAGTTACAGTAAAAGGCTTGAGGCGGAGGTTGTATGTACCATGCACCATGAAAGAAGACCTCAAGGTCTTCCAGAAATATTAGTATATGATAATGGCAGGTCTTTCAGTTCTAATAAATTTAACTACTTTCTGAAGATGTATTATAATTAAACACATTTATTCACCTCCATATCATTCAGCTACAAATGGACATCTTGAGAACTATACACACTTTTTAAAACAAACTAACTAAGATGTCTGATAGTATGCCTTGGAGTGAAAAATTGTCTAGGGTTTTGTATGATCTTCGTACTGTACCTAATTCTGGAGACAATAAAACTGCAGCCGAATTATTAAACGAAAAATTCGAAACTGTGGTGTCCGGGTTGCATCCTGACTCTGCACCAGCAGGTGGAGCCAGAAAGTCAGTCAGTAATACAAGGTAGGCCTACTTAGAACATTCTAAATTGATCAGCCTATTTTAGTTCGTATGTATGAACCACGTGAGAAGTGGCAAAGAGCTGTTTGTTGAGTGGCAAAGAGCTGAAATTGTTGATGATCTCATGACATATTTGGTGAGGAGAAAAGACGGAAACTTCATCGTTGTCATAAGGAACAAATAGTAGCAAGACAAATGAATGAATCTGATGTGAATAGTAGACAAGCATTTCATGAGCCTCATGTGACTCCAATGGATAGTAGTTCAGAATCATCTGATTCTCCAATAGAAATTCCTTCATCTCATTTATGGCCAGATATCATTTATGTCCCTAGCAATAATTAGATTATTTTTGAAAAATTAAATTTTTGTAATTATATTTTTAAGTAACCATATTGTATGAGGGAAAAAAATATTGTTTAATACTTAATTGCTGACTCCTGACTTACTAAAGGTGTATTCTTTAGATGTAAATAAATTTATTAGTTCAATAATCACCTTTTTATTAGATTGACACTGATGCAACATTTCTGCATGAATCACTGGTGGCTCATCATGTCCCTTGGGATGGACATGTATGTAATCGCACGAAATTGTTAATATTCACATATTAGTTTTATAGTTACTTTAGAACTAGACAAACTACTAATCAATCTTTAATTAAATTATGAGTATGTTGTTAACTAATACAACTTACCTGTTAGGATGTGTAGCACCAACATCAATATTTTTAATACTCTCCCAGTTCATTGACCGTATATCTGGAATATTGGAACCTGACAGCCTTTCCAAGCCTTGGTCATGCAGCAACACCAGGTGCCCATCCTTTGATGTCCTCACATCCAGCTCTATGAAGTTGCACTCCCTTTCAACACACTAAAACATTTAAGACACACATACAAGCAGATGAGAATATTAAATACAAATCTATACTAATATTATAAATGCGAAAGTATGTCTGTCTGTTAATGTTCATGACTAATCTGATGGACCGCTGTTTGGTATCCGGCTAAGTAGAATAGACCATCCTCATATCTTGCCGAGGTGTCGTAAAAGGCGACTACAGTATGTTGATCCATCGTGTGGTATCACAATATCACAAGCTTAGTATCAAAGTGGCCTAAATCAAAAAATTGTTTTGTGGCTAGTTGCAATAACACATAATATAGTGCTAATAAAATTCTTCATTGTTAAAGAACCTGACAACTTGGATGAACAAGAAAACACTAGCCTTTTTAATAGTTGGTAGAGTGTCATCATTGATGACATTGAAATAAGGATCGCAATGTGTATAACTCAATGAAGCCTAATGTTGAATTTCGCCACTTTAATACTAAGTGTGTAGTGATTACTCATTCAGTGAGATCATAATCATAAATAATTGAATAATAAGCCACTTTCTATGAACATAATAGTTTTTGTATATGATATACCTCAGAAACTGTTTACAATAAACAATAACTATTGTAAAATTCAGAAAACAATTAAAGGCGAGTGTGTTTTGTTTTGTCTTTCAAGTCTGAATACGATCTTTGGTATAGACATAAACGAAAGTAGTAACATACATCACATATTATTTTGTCGAGGCTGATGATATCGAGATTAAGTAGCCAATTAAACTGTAGAGTAACAAATAAAAAAGATATACAATTAACATACATATTTAAAAGCTTCCAGTGTGTTTTCCGGTGCATCAAGACCGGCGCCTCTATGTGCAATGCACTTCACTATTTTATCCGGATATAAAAGGCTCTCCTTTGTCCCGGGGACCGGCCCGAATATATTGTGCACATTCTGCTCATCAGGTTTCTTTAACCGGGTTATGTAGTATGCCGCTACGCCCAGTAAAGCAACGTCCAGTCCAAGAGGTAGAACTGTTTGAAGCGTCGATATAAACGATATTAGAAACCCTATTACGTAATAAGCACTATTGTATAAGATAGTAAATATTACTATGAACATGTTTCTATTCGTTCGTTAATTGTATTCGTGTTATTTATGTTATGTTTTTCGTAAATTAGTTAATGTTAAAATCCCATAGTTAAGGTGGGGCTGCCATTTAGTTGAGAAATGTCAGTTTTATTATCCTTTAAGTAGCTGTCATATGTTTGACAGCTGTCATTGCGTGACAGCCGTATAGATATAGATTCCATTTTACTCAAGAAATTTTGTTCGACCTTTGAGACAAAAACTTACTTTGAAATTCCAAAGATATATTTTAAATTAATAATGTTCACAGTTATTATACTCGAGTAGGGAAGTCACAGCAAGGCCTGTAAGCGAGTGTCGCAACCAATATTAAGACAGGGATTAATTCATAGAATTGGGGGTCATTTCGCAAATGCGATGAAATCTCACATTATATATAGCATAATATATATAGCATGATATTTCAATACCTTTATAAGAGAGGGAAGTTCAAACTCACTTATCACTTAACTTTGTCTAATCGCACATAAAAAACAGAGACAGATAATAAGTTTATTTTGCTTTCTCTTTATTTTCAATGATTCATAAATTTATTTTGTTGGGTTTTTAAAGTATACTATATTTACGTTAGTTCTTAGGTAAGTTTATACAAATTTGAGCATGTACTACAGGGCACATTTTATAAATGAGAAATAGGTGATGTTAATTAAATAACACGCATTGATCATTTCCATTATAGTTTTCGGTTATTGGCATTTAATACTAAAATTAATTAGTGTCATATAATATACATTTATGTGAAATTGAAAAAACTATAGATAAGTAAGATACGTGGAAACCAGGTGATGGCAGAAGAGGACGAGGTAAGGACGAGGAAGCTTGAAGCTGGATTAATTAAACTCAGTGTTTTTTTTTAAATATTACATTTATTCTTGATAATTTGAATTGTTTTATATAATTGTAGTTCTAATTCATCAACGGGTAATATCAAATAGTGGTGCTATTATGTAATAAATTAATCACTATAATTATTTTTAATTACTGTTAGTAGTAATAATGAAATAGTATTTTTAAGATAATGTCATCTGTGCTTATTTCTTAACATTATATTTGTCCATGTATAACGTGGTCGGTGACTATGAAAGCTCGGTCACTAAGCGGACGATGGAGCCGGCTATGTTCGAAGTATAATAAGTATAGTAAATGAGGAGATCCGTTGAAGAACTAAAGTCACCGACATACCTCAGTGTCCCGCGAAGCTGAAGTGCCGGTGGGCGGGGCATATAGTACAGAGAACCGAAGAGCGTTGGGGTGTTGTAATGGCGACATTGAAAAACGCAGCATCGGTAGACCATACATGATGGACTGACGACCTCAAAAAGGTCGCGGCGAGCCGCTGGATCCAAGTCGCACAGGATCTTGGTTTTATGCAAATCACGGAAAGAGACAGCAGTGGGTAGGTTGATATGAATGGGAGAGAGGGAGAAATTTACAAGTGCCCTTCTTGTTCCTGCATTTCTAGTATTGGTCAGGTTTTCAATTAGGGGTCCCTTAAATATTATAATGCAGAGGTTAAATACATTAAAGCACACAGAAGTTTTATTTCCAAACATAATTGCTATAGATTATGGGCCCAGACCCCAAACCATACAGAGGAATTAAGAAATGCTATGGATCACGTTATTATCATTAACAGAGAAAGCTGGCAAACATGGCGGTTCCAAACTTCTATTGTACTGAAATCAAAGGGATTATACCACGTTGTTACGAATCAATCATATAAATACGACACCAAATATCAAGTTTCACATCATGGTCACGTCTATTAAGAGTGCTTTACAAAGTGCAGAAGTTAAATACAGAGATTAAAGCACACAGAAGTATTATTTCCAAACATAATTGCTATAGAAGTATTTTTATACTTCTTTTTATAAAAAATATTTAAGAAGATTTGATTATGCCAAAGTTACCTTATACAAGTACGTTTAAGTGATCAGTGAATTCATTTAATGGCATATCGTCGTTACCATCCTGTATATATATAGAGATAAAACATTTATTTTTTATTCGACAGTCGCGAGTGATACCATATGTAAATACGAGAAACGAAATATCGAATGATGAAGAGGAAAGTCTCCACTACTGTCAAAACGCTGGCGCCGACGAATAGAGCTGTTGTGCCTCCCAGAGACGCTAAGGGTTAAAAACAGACAAAAGATTACTTAAATAACCATCCATATTTATCCATTTTTTTTATTGTACATATATAATGTTAGAAAACAGAAGGAAAAAAAGCATATGTACAAAGGCGGACCTATCCCTAAAACGGCTCCCTTCGAGTCAACCTTTGAATGACAGAAAGAAAATAACGAGACACATAGAATAATATTTGCACATTATACATAAAGGATAAAAAAAAAGATGTAATATAGATAATAGAAATTAAAATTTAACTATTTAATTTATAAATTAATTTTGTACAATAAGTAGATGAACAACAATTTAATGTTGCTTGAGATAAATATTTTCTAGTCTTTTAAGTGCCGATAAGGAACGAGATTTGCGGATTGATAACGGTAAATCATTCAACAGCTTTACATCTTGGAATCTGAATGATCGCGAGTAAGTCAGTGAGCAGCATTTAGGGAAGGCAAGATCTAAAAAATTAATCATCATTAATCTCTCTATTTATTTATTATATTTTATCCCATTAACTTTCTTTCATGTATTACATTAATATAAGATAATGGTGAAGACATATTGTGCCGACCCCACTTAAGAGTAGGATAAGGGAAAAAAATGATGAAATACAAGAATAACCTAAAAGAAAAAAATAACAAATGTTAAAAAAAGTGGGGGCCGTCGTCCTAAAATCGGCTTAAGGAATAACACATACGTGTGCTTTGATATTGTGAGAAGTCATTTAATGTCTGATATCCATTTTGTTGCATATGTGTGTATTAGTATGTATTTGTGCGAGGGTGCCACTTCGATGCGGCCTACATGACAATAAAACAGTGCAAATACTGAATTGGTGCCGACGAGTACCTAGAATAAAAACAAAAATGTCCGCTGCACAATTTGGAATTTTAGCTTCGTTTGACGTTTGATAGCATCCAAATGTGAGAAACATATAAAAGCCGTACTCTATAATATGTTGTGGTCAACGATGCGAATACAACGAGTGATCCGGCGAAAATAAAGCGTCGCGCCATATTTGGCGTTACCAAAAATGCTATATAACACAAACTTGTTGGCAGCATAACGGGACAAACAGGAGCCACTTCCGTTCTTCGTGGAACTAGTTTTTTGTCCTGTCAAAAAATAAGAAGATGGCTGCCAACTACTAAAAAATATACAGCGACTCTCTGTTGTTGGATTTGAAAGTTAACATCAGAAGTGTGTAGAATCACCGCGCCATGGGAAGACATCGTAGGCGCCGTAACCGGCCTATTCCAGCTCTATAGTTCCAATGAAAAAACATTTCCTCAACCCACAAGGAAAAGAAAGGTATTACGTAGAGCTGATACTGGTACTACGATTAACACAAAACATGCCTCATTAAGTAACATAATACCCGAGTTTGATTCGTTAATATATGACATAAATTCTTAGCTTAGTACGAGTATCATTCAGTCATATGTATGTCCAACATTCGCTTGGTCCGATTAAAGGACTCGATAAAGTACGTACCGATTATCAGTGGCCGTCATGGAAAAGGCAACAATCGAAAGATAAATTGTATTCTAGTTTTGAAAAAAACCAAAATCCTGAATACCGATTGATGATTGGGATTAAGATTAGAATATTGTTTAAAAGGCCGACTGCCGTGTTGGCAAGATAAACTGTTATTTTAATATTATAGATCAAATTACTTGTTAGGTTTAAAATTTGAGGGTACTTTGAAACCGAAGTTTACGTGAACGAGTATAGCTTGTTACTTGCGGAGCGGCTGACTGCCAGGTCCCTGCCTCTGCTGCGTGGAGCGCAGAGGATCATGGCGGTCAGACTCGTGCGGGGCTATAGGACCATTTCCGGCGAGGCGGCCTGCGCCTTGGCCGGGTCCCCTCCCTGGGACCTGGAGGCCAAGGTGCTAGCTCAGGCCTACCGCCGTAGAGTGGAAGCCCGTTCATCGGGGGGAGAGGTCAGAGAGAGAGGGGGAGCGGTGGTAGAGGTGGATTGGCGGAGGGAAGCTCAGATGGAGCTCCTCCGTCAATGGAGGCGGCGGTTGGAATCGCCCAGTGCAGGAGGCTGGACGATTTCGGCCATCCAGCCCATTCTCCAGGGCTGGGTCGCCAGGAGGCATGGGGTCCTCACCTTCCGCCTCACGCAGGTACTTTCCGGACATGGTTGTTTCGGGAGGTATTTGTGGAGGGTGGCCCAGCGCGAAGCGTCTGGTGTGTGCCACGAGTGCGGCGCCGAGTTTGATACGGCGCTGCACACGCTTGCGGACTGCCCAGCTTGGGCGGTTCAGCGAACGAAGCTCGTGGCAGAGGTGGGGCACGATCTCTCCCTGCCCACTGTGGTTCGTGCCATGGTGGACAGGGAGGGATCGTGGGCAGCGATGACCTCCTTCTGCGAGGATGTAATCTTGCGGAAGGAGGCGGCGGGACGAATCCGAGAAGTCGAGTCTCTGGATCCGATCCGCCGCAGGCGAGCGGCGCGCAGACGACTCGCCGAAGCCCGTCGCATGCCGCCCTAACGGGGACCTTCAGGGCGTTCCGAACGGGGTTATCGGACGCTCTTTTAAATAGGTCCCCAAGGCGGTTGATGCATCTGGTGCTCTCGATGCATCGATCAGCGGAGGGAGGGGCCACTTTTAGAGAGGCCCCGACCCAGAGGTGGCGCACTCTGGGGCCCAGAGTTGCTGCTGGCGGGGATGGGGGTAGTGTGTCCAACGGCACCCTGTCCCCGCCACCAGCAGCGTGGTGGAGCACTGTCAGGTTTTTAGTCGGTGAGAGTCCGACATACCCGCCGCTCGTCCCCGTCGGGCGGTGACGACCCATAATGGGTTTTCCTGACATAAAAAAAAAAAAAATAGCTTGTTACTTGTACGGACACTCATATCTACGTATATACAGGTACCACTAGAATCATCTACTATAGATATCTATCTATTCTAATAAATTGAGTCTGTCACCATTAATCAGATTATTACTCAAAATTTGACTGATTTTGTTAATCTAAAGGCAGAGTGATAGAACATTTAGTAACAGTGAGGTTATGAACTTCTTATATGAAACAGCTGATTTTTTAAGTATGACAGTATTTTTTAGCATATATAAAGCAGCATAGTCAAGCGTATAGTAACAGTGATGAATTATTTAACAATATCACATATAAACATAGAAATAGTCATGTAATCAACGCCATCTTTGTTATATTCTTAACTATTCGTTTACTTTAATCGATACCTTGTTTCATTTGTGTTAAACCAATTTTTTTTTCAATTTCAAGATTGTAAATTGTGCTAATTTTTGTATATTTTGAGAATCAAAAATATACCGCTTAAAGAAGCGGTATATTTTTGATTCTCAAAATATATATATATATAATATATATATATAATATATATATAATATATAAATAATAGGTTTAGGTATGGCTTAAAGAAGCCATACCTAAACCTATTACAATTGAGCCCAAAAGTTCCCGTATCCTTTAGCATAATTAAATGTTATTCACCGTGGTAACATATAGGACTACAAACCAAATACAAAAAAAATCTCATTTTACTTTCGGGAACAGAGAAAAATTATTGCAGTCTGGAGGGTTATTAAACGCTTAAGTCGGTGCAAGTACCAAGAACAGGTAAAAAGTGACAAAGGCCTCTGTCCATAGAGGGATTAAAAATCAATAAAAGTGCTTTCTTCTTTAGGCATTAAATATTATAAATATTTAAAAATTAAAACGTACAGAACAAATCATCAAGGCTGAAGATAACGTCACGATGAAGTCGAAACTTTGGTGGCATCAGAGTGAACTTAACGACCGCCTCCGCTGACCCCTCTGACGTCTCATTCATAATTACCAAATAATAGAAACATTAATACTAAGTCTAAAAGCCCGTAAACCACAAATCTTCATTATTTTACAAAAGCTGAAAGATTAGCAACGCATGCTCCAAAACTAACGTAAGAATCGATATGAAATTTGGATTACCGTGGTTTAGGCAGGTAAATGCTACTTAAGGTGTGTCAAATACCAATTCATCAAATAATAGTTTGACTTTTCTGAATTTTGAATATAATACCAAAAAATCACACTTTATAATTTGATGAATTGATGTATTTTACATATCTTAAGGGTGTGGCTTCATTAGACAGCAACGCGAACTACGATTGATGAACGAAGAAAACAAATACATTGCCAACGAGCCTTGTGGCCATAATGTTCGTTTAGTGTCTGTAGTGTTAGTGGGTTGACATATGTGTATCTTACCTTGTATATTTATATACAAGATGCATATATGAATATCCTCACACTAACACTAATGTACAAAGAAACACTACACTGTCTCAAGCGCACACACGTTTAGTACACGAGAGCCTTTTGGTGAGAGTGGACGTGTAGTGACATGTTGTTACTTGTAGTGTTTGAGCCTGTGCTTTATTCATACAACATTAGTATATTAATACATCAAAGTGAACACTACAGTATCACTAGCGATTTACACTTTAATTGCGATTCATCTACCCGTGGCATCTCAGATCATTGCTTAATGTAACCGCAACCTTAATAATTTTAATTAATTAGACTTTGATCGCCGGCGACTGGTAAATTGGTGTGGACGTGAATATAAACAGCGAAATAACATCGCTACAATTGCGGCGATCCGATTGCCAAAATTCTATATAGTCGCTGGTCGCCAGCTATATCGCTGTAGTATATAAACTATTTAATGAAAATTTCCGGAAAATAAAATTAATATGTTGGACTTTCGTAATTAATTATTCACCTGAGTTTGTTGTAGAATTTATTGAGCTTTATAGAAATTTGCAGGCTTTGTGGATGCCTAAAAGCAAAGTTTCTAAAAATATTTCAAATAAGGAAGCACACTAGAACAGGAAAATTTTATAGAAATACCGCAGAGGTTTATTCACAACGATCAAAGTCGCTGCGTGAGCACCGAGCATATGTACGGTTTAACTTCCAAAATCCCCAAAACCCAAATTTCATGATTGTCGATCGTTCTTATTTGAGTTGGCTCGAGCCGACACTTTCAGCTTTTATAAAATAATGAAATTCTAGAGATCACGGGCTCTTGTTTTATATAAAAATTCAAGCAGCTAATTAATAAATTCTTACCGAATAAGGATCTTTTTGGAATGTGAATTATAGTTGAGCTCCTCGCATTGGGCCATACAGGGGCAATTCGCGAGGTTCTTGGGAAGGTTGACGAGAATCTCCACGTTCCTTCCAATGCAAGCCATGCCATGCGCGTCGCACACGTCGCCATCTTAAGGACGCCAAATGACGACCGTTAATTAAAAACACGAACACTATGTTTCATAAACTCTAATCAAATTTTTATCAACTAAAGTATTTTTTCCCAGAAATCGATTGATGCACAAATGACGTTTTTGTTGAATGTCATTTATTTTGTCTGAAAATGCTATATCGGCCAGTATTCTTTTTTTGGTGAAATTAGAATAAGTTTGTGTTAATGCCTTTATATGGCAACTTAATTTTGCGTCGATGAATAGATAAAAAAATACAAATTAATCTGAGTTTATTTTTTTTGTTATGTAACGTTGTAATATTTGATTTTTAAAATTTAAATAAATTAAACCCCAATTAAGTTAAATGATACTAAATATTATTAAATAAACAAAACCAAACTAAACAAACTCATTAATCATATTAAGGAACTCGCAGATTGTCAATTATATTAACTTAAAAACAAAAAATTATAAAAATTAATTTTATTTTATTTAATTTCGGGTTTTTTTGGAAGTTTGCTCGCCGCCATGCGTATTTGTCGCAGTCGGTAGGATGTTCGCAATCGGTATCGTCTAAAAGTCGTTTATAGAAAAGCCGCCCGTGTGACTCTCTAGCCGCGCTAGAACATCCGAACTCTACACGTCATGATGCAGCGAACATATCAAGACATCGATAGCTCCAAGTGGCCAAAATGTTCATGTAAGTGCATTGACTCTTTCTAGTGGTTGCTTATTCCTAGCCCGTACTAACGTTTTATTATATTTTATTTTAATCGCCAAAATTTTTCATCTCCGTTTGGTCCCTGAGTTTGATGGGAATGCAAACGTATTAATAAATTCATTCACTTATGTGATCAGCTTGTAGAAAATTTAAGTAAGCAGGATAGCTCTCATAAATGGTGTTTTAAATAAAGTAACAGGACCCGCTGCACATTTAATTAATAGTAACGGAATACCTAGTAACTGGTCGGATATTCGTAGTGCCCTTATTAATAATTTAGCTGACCAAAGGGACGAGACAGCTCTTTACAATGGTCTTGCGATTTTAACCCAAGGTTTTAATACTCCCCAAGAGTACTACGAACGGTGCCAAAATATTTTAGTACCTTGATAACATATGTTACTCTACACGACAGTTTAGAAACGACCATAGACGCAAAACGAGACTTGTACAAAGATTTACAAGCATACTTGCGAGGACTTAAACATCTTTTAGGGTCCCATATCCGTGGCATGCGGCCCGAAACAATAGAAAAAGCTCTAAAATATGTTCATCAGGAATTAAATATAATATTCCTGCAAAAAAGAAATGAACGTATCGCTGAAAGGAAAATACAAGCTTTATCATTATTTAACCAGCAAAATTTTAACCCCGAATTTCGACCTGTGAATGCTTTTACACCCAGACCCATGCATAATGTTCCAGGTCCCTTACGTTTCCAATTCCCAGCTACGCAACCACAATGACGGCCCAATCAAAATCCCATAAAATCAAAATCAAGGCCCGACTCGCACACAGCAAATTTTCAGAGCAGACCTACCAAACTATAATCCGCAAAGTAATCTTTTTAAACTTCCTCACCGAAACCCAAATTTCCAGCAGAACTCATACCCTCGTCCAATGAGTGTGGTGTCAGCCACTTTATTACAAGACCATTACCCCCTGCACAAGCAATAGCTGGACATGATTGGCGAAAATACGGAAATCCACCCCCTAATAATTATTTTAAAACCAGAGAGATTAATTTAAATTCGTGTGACGACATGCTAAGTTACGGCCCTTCATGTGAATATTATTACAACACTGACTACAATGACGTTTACTATGACAATGACTATTACAGTTAGTACTCCCCTTATTAATAAGATAGGACGACAGTTGAACCGCAAGAGTTTAGCACAGAGTACCAAGGTGAATATCAGGTTGCCGAAAGCGTCAACGAAAGTTCTGACTCAAAAGCTACTGAGCAGGATTTTCAAAATAGTGAAAATTGAACTTAATTTACAGACTCAGAGACAACTTTCATACATCCAGATATCTTCACCACCTCTCAAATCAATCGTCTTAATTCCGGTTGTGTAGAAAAATTTTTTAATAGATTCCCTTTAAATTATGATCTCTTTGAAGTATGTAATGTTCATGCTGTAAAGAGAGAAAATTACTCGGTCACGAATTTAACGACTGTTCTGACGTGACATTCTTTATATACAAATTTCACGACTATTTTGATGTTCTTATCGGGACAGATCTTTTAGATAAATAGGAAGCCACAGTAGACTATAAAAATAAAATTCTTATAACCAAAAAAGCGTCTAACAAAATTAAAGTGTATGATTCTCGTAATGTCACCTGTACCATCCCAGCATCATCGTCCAAATTATTTAAAATCCCCATTAACTTTCATGATGGAGAGGCATTCATAGACGACGAACAAACTATTTCGAATTATATTATAGGTGAAAGTTTAACTACTAAACAAAATAATAGAGGTTTGGTTGTAGAGCGGAATCCAAGCCGAAATGATGTTATATTCTCTATGGATCGTGCTGTTTCTGCCTCAGTGTATAATATGCAGTGCACCCCCATAGAGCAGCAGCCGCAAAGAGTGCAAGAAATACTCTCACGTCTACGTACTGGCCATCTTAACGTCGAAGAGCGTTTATGTTTAGATACCCTCTGTGCTCGGTATGCAGACAGGAAAGGAAGATTGTCTTACTCAGTCCCGTGTAAGGTGAGGAACAGTCGTCGTTAGTGTTTCTAATACCACAGCGATATAAAAAATATTATATCCTTACCGCCTTTTACATGAAAATATGGCCGACAGCCGCAGAACATGACAGCCATTCGAGTTCGGCAATGCATTTGACACAAACCGAAACTGTACGCCTGAAGAAAAAGGATCAATATTTAAAGTAATTATTTATTTATAAGAATACCAAAATAATATGATATTAAATATATCATTCTAGATAATAGTTTTATTTCCTTTGTCACACCATTAGATAGACATTAAAGCCTAAGCCTAAACGTAAGGAGGACTATTAAAAAATACATGGATTTAATTATATTCAAACTAGAATAGGAAAGCGAAATTAACTAGTTATGTTTATATTTTAAAGAAAAGAGATATTACTAGAGCACTAGCGGATATTCCTTCTAGCTCTTCGCGATAGGAGTTATTACAAACCAGTAGGAGAGTTGGAGATTCAAAAGAACTTGCTAAAGTCAAGTTGAATAATTCATGTTTTGAAATCGATCTTTCCTGTTCGAACGAAAGCCTCATCTTAAATCAATCGGATATCGTATAACATTACCTTTATCGAGTTACCGAGCCATTCATCAGGATATCTGCAACGCCTTTGTTCGGGTCTCAGGCTTTTAATGCGGTATGCGGCTTCAATTTCGACGACCTGCAGTTTCAAAGGAATCAATCACCTGACAAATATATTATACACTCCCTCCTTACTCTTACTTTAATTGACAAATATCTAAAGTTAGATTGTAGAGTTCTTCTTACTCTACAGTCGAGTTATTATATAAATTTTACAACCCGTGAAGACAAGTTTGAAGGATTCTTTAAAATATAGTAAGAACACCAAAAAAATGGATAAATTTCGCAACAATTATGTATCATAAAGAAAGCTGATAAGAATAGCTTATACTTTCGTAGATTGAAAGTTCTGACCCCGTAGCAATACAATAAAATCTACACCTGTTGAACAATAGATTAAGTTTTGCTCGCTTCCACTTGAAGGCAAACTCTAGATGCCCAAAATACAGGTTTACCTAGTTTCGGGGCTACGAGTAAATGTTATCGTATTTAATGTCAATTTTAGTTACGTTAAGATATTTCCTTTTGTAATCTTTTTAGGAAAATAAAAACATATCATTTCATTGTATCTTTACCTCGAAAATCTAAATGATTTTTCTAAATCGATTTAAAGTTTTAATATGACTCCAAGTCGACTAAGTACCAAACATGTCAATGCTGGGGATTTGTGCTTTTGTTATTCCACAACTGACCAGGATTAAATTTGAATTTTTTGACACAATTTCATTTCATTGAGACACAAAATAATATTTGAATCTAAAACCTTAAAATCTGTAATCAGCTCATCACCAGGTGAGATTTCTCCTGTTGGATTGGATATCGCTGTGGCTATGTCGAATGGCGAATGCACGAAATACTGGAAGCCAAATATTTTATTAAAAATCATTAATCCAATTCGAGTTATGTCAAAATTATTAAAAGTCACACATCAGTGATCGGTTGAATAGATGTCCTAAAGACACCTTATGATATATTCAGTAATCATTTGGAGGTAAGAAAAGACAAACCTAAAAACCTATCTGGACAAAAGATTAAATAAACAATTTAAGAAGTCTACTCACTCTAACACCATTCTCCAAGGTGCTAATGGTCACAAAGCATGCTTCACTGTGGTAGTGACATTTCATCAGATCTTGTTTCCTCCACGTCTTGTCGTCTACTATCTGATATCTAGCGTAATCAGAGTTAAATGTTTGACAGAGGCCTTCTTCTGTCATTACCAGCATCCAGTACACCTGATAAAGTTAAACGAGGCACGTGCACTTATTTGTTGCCATGGAAAATATTCACACAGAAACAATAAATTAATTAAGTTGAAATGCTACTTAATTTTCTATTTAAATAGTATAAGAATGATTGTTTTAACATAGGAATTATTTTAGACCCTACTTTGATATACAACTAAAATGTGTTTAAATACCATAATTTACAGTCGATAGTCCTGTCTATAATTTTACAACGTTCCATGTTCTAATCACTTCTTTTTTTCTATGAAAGCTGAACAATTTGTTTTAACCTAAAATAACAAACGTTGCATCTATGATGAAATGAGGTTTGCACCTATGAAAGGTGGAAGTTTGCTCTAACACATTTACTGGTTAAACAAAGAAAATTGATATAGTTTTTTTAGTAATTGAATATTTATTATTGTACGAGAAATAAAGTAAGTTTTCTAACTTACTTCTTTGTTCTGTGAGGTGGTTATGTTCAGTGGAAAATTTGGGTGGACGCTTATTGCCAACTGCAGTAAATCTATATTATTCACGGTATCATCACCCTGATACTTCCAGAAGTTTTGTAGGTTGCCGCGGAAAGAAATCTCTGCGATCAGCTCCACGAAATCCGAATAATACTGGAATTTCTCCGAATCAGATTCCTCCGTCACATTCCAAATTCTAGATGAAAGAGAAAAATCTTAAACTATTGGGGTCCCATGTAATAAGGAAATTTTCCATAAACTCCAAACATTTTACAGAATAAGTAGTGTAACCTTTACTGGTTTTGTAACGACAAAATTTACGAAAGAAACAATAACGACAGGCTACGTATGGCAAATTTATAACAACATTAATAAGAACTTACTGTTCTATTACTTGCTTTGCTTTCTCGGAATCCACACGCTCCAGAAAGCAGGCGGTGACAGCAGGGAAGGCAGTAGACCATCCTCTTTAATAAAATAAAGAATAAATTATCTTCTTACGCCCAACAACTTCTAGCAACCAAAGGAAAAATTGTAAGACCACGATTCTAAACATTAAACCGAAGTAAATTTTATTTCGTACTTCGATTATTTGCGGCTTGTAAAAAAAGTTGATCTTAGATAGATTGGAGACATAGTTAATTTTGCTAAAAGTTTAAATAAAACAAAAACAAAAGAAAATTTAGCTACAGATAAATCACCTATAATCACGCTGCAATGATACGACTACAGGTTCTGAGAGGTACCGGTCTAGTTGGTTCAGAGCACAATACACAGCACCTCCGAACGCGAACAAAGTTAAGATGAACCAAATAATTCTGGAATAGTTATAACAGTTTAAAACAGTTGCAAGACATGATGTCGAAATCTATTGATTCCATATCTTTTTTATTTTATGATGTTTTAGCCTGTCCCAGTATTACCAAATTATCATAGAAGACACCACACAAATGTGTTTATTCATGATGGAATGATATAAACACGTATTTTTTTTTCTTCATTATTCTTCATTATCATAGAATGTGTAACACTGCAATGGAAGATGCATTGACATATTCAAAAGATAAGATAGCAACTGTAAACATGATAGCAATATTAGATAAAGAAGAAGACCCTTCATATGATCAAATAATATTACCCACTGATATATTATGGCCAGAAATTAAAAAAGAAGTACCAAAGATCAGTGAAGATGATTTAGTTGAGATGATTAAAGAAGAGATGGAAAAGATGGATGAAAATTATTTTGATAAAAACATAAATCCTGCATTAGATGCAATTAAAGAATTAGAAACAAGAATCATTGATAATCCAATGGATGAACCTAAAAGTACTTTAAAAGTTTGTTCAAATCAATCAGATATTGAACCATATACAAACCATAAGTTAATAGAATCTTATTTATCAGATATAATGCTATCTGAAGATGGAATTGTTATGGAATATGTGAAATGGTTATTACCATCATCAAGACAAATAAATGCTATGAGGAAATATAATACTGATGATATAGATAAAATTAAAGCAAAAGAAGAAGGAGTATATGGAAATTATCAATATAAAATTCCTAGACATAATTCAGATAATATATTAATAAATAAGACATTAGAACATTTAAGTAGAGGGAAAAATATTAAAACAAAACCAGAAACAATATCACCAGATAGATTTTTAGAATTATTTTCAAATATGGAAGACACTATAAATCATTATGGAAGTATGAGCGACAAACCAGCATTTCTTGATGATTCATGGGACTGTTCAACTGAATTAGAAGCAGATAATTCAGAAGAAATGAGATTAATATATAAAACAATTATGAGGACAAATGGTGCATAATTATGTCATTCATTATCAAATTTCTATCAAAGAGTATGTCTTCTTAAAACATCATTATCAACTAAAGATAATATTTATATACCTCCAAATGGTAGTTTTATAGCTATCATACCAAATGATCATGCACCAATAACAAGTGCAAATTGTGACTTACCTATGATATTTATAACTAGAGTCTATAAAAAAGCAAAAAATATAATGAAATATTAAGTTCTAATGAATTTAATCATAGAATTGACACAGATGATTATTGTTATTTAATCTCTAAATTATGTAGACTTAATGTGTCAAAAATGGCTAATTGGGATCAAGCAGGTTATTGATTAGTAGCAAATGCAAGTTACATATGTAGTTTGAATGAAAATGTAGCAATTGATAGAGTAGTAAGTATATTGACAGTAATGATGTTAGATGTTCATCAAAAGACATCTGAATTGTTAGATCTACTTAAATATGTTGCATTTATGCCTTTTTCAGATCTAACTAGATTATCAACATTAATCAAAGATAAATTTGATATACTTTTAAAAACAAAATTAGATGTATGGACATTAGTAACTTTGAAAAATCTCATACATGAATTATCAATTGTTGAGAAACTAAATGCAAGTAAACCTAAATTGCAACTTCATAATGGAAATGCTATACATGAAAGTTTTGGTATGCATTTAGAATTACCATCTATATTTGATCTTAATAAAAGACATAAACTCCAGTACTCCAGATAAATATATAGAAGAAATAGCTATGATATATACAGTAAGAGGTAAACATCTTTATGGATCTCAGTTTATGGATAGATCAATACAATTAACAGCACAATGGGAAGAAGATTACCAAGATGAGAAGAAAAAATATGGTGACTGGGTTATTGGAGGAGAAGGTGAAGGAAATTTTCCATTTGATGCAAAGTTTGCTTACTCATCATCTGCTATCATACATGCAATTAATACATTTAACCATACTGTAGCTATTTCTAAAGGTAAAGCAATGAAAACATTAACTAAAGGAACATATAATGATTTCCTTCATTATAATTGTAGTTTACGTGGATGTGTTAAAGAACCAGAAGATAGACTTAAACCTAGTGACATCCATACAACATCAATGGAATCATGTCTTAAAAGATATCAAGATAATAATTTTCACACTAATAAAGCAACATCAAATGATGCTGCATATGATGTTTAGATCTGGACATAAAATGGAATTTAGTATGTCTGCAAAGGAACAAAGAGGTGGAGGTAGACCTATAGCAACTCCCACATTATTGACGAAATAGCATTAATGATGCTAGAGAAACCTGAAGTAGCTATAGGAAAACAATCACCAAATAATATAATAGTTCCAGGAAAACATAAATTACAGGCCTTATGTGAATGTTATAAAAAATTTATAACTCAAGCTAGTGTTGAAGGTTTCAAATTAGTATTCCAAATTACTGAAGATCAAACTAAATTTTCAGAAATGGATAATCCAAGGAAATTTAAAACTTACATAAACAATAATGACAATCTGGGTGATAATGTTAGGAGAGTTCTGTTTGTTAGGAGAGACTTGCTATGTGATAAAACTCATATAGTTAAACGAATGCCTGATAATATTAAAGAGACATCATTAGCAAAACATCTAACACCACAAGGTAATGGAGTGAATACTACTATTGGGTGGCCTCAGGGTATGTGTAATTTTGTGTCAACATCAATGATTCACACGATTGCTGATTACTGGATCACAGAAATGTATTATAAAGCATATCCAGATAATCAAGTTAAGACAGCTGGATTAGTCCATTCTGATGATTCATGGGTTGCAGTAGCTTGTAATGATATAGATGATTTTGAAAGATTTTGTAAATTCAGAATCATTGCAAAAAAGATGTTTTGTTTGAAAATAAATGAAAAGAAATTATGGGCTAGTAGATATTTAGGAAAATTAGTATCAAATTACAATATAAATGGGAATGTACATTTATGCATATCTAAAACAATTGCTAATCGCTTAAATGGACTGACATATCAAAACTGGGTTATGGATGTTCATACACAAATATCTAGTCTCCAACAGGCTTATAGACAAGGAGCTAATATTCCAACATTAATATTGTTAGGCACTGTACTAAGACCACAAATTATGGTTACCAAGTTAAAGGTAACCAAAAAGAATATATGGATATACTTCCTATAGAAATGGGTGGATATCCTACTAATCTAGTCTAGCAGTAAATGGTGTGAATTGTCATTATCATAAATTATTAGATTATGTCAAAAGAAACATAAGTACTAATATTTCTACAATTATATTAAGATGTTTAAGACTATCAATGATGAGATTGAAAGCATTAGAAGAAGGAGATCATGTCATAGAAGTTAGGAGAGCAGCAAAAACACAATTTTTAAAAACCATTTAACAAAAGATGACTCAGAAGAAAATAGTTTACGGTTAGATTATACTAATATAAGATTACCTTATAGAGGTGATGTGTTTTCATGTGTAAATCATCTTATGCCACAAAGTGTTAAAATTAAAAAAAACAGTAAAAAGAATTAAAGCATTACCATTTGCAAGTGATGGTCTTGAAATGATTTTGACAAAGCCAAGAGATTTAGAAACAGCATTAGGTCATCTTAAAGAGCAAACATCTACTATGCTTTATTCATTAGCAGCTGAAAAGTATACACAGAGGGCAAGAAAATTAGCTGTTAATCAGACATTACAATCTTCTGGTAAAACTGTGAGACTTTCAGGAATGGTCCCAATGACATATAATGAATTATTACAATGTTTCTTAGATATGGATCTTATACCTAGAGCAACAGTTGATCAATTAGCTGCAGCATTTACAGATTCTAATTCTATACCAGATATTACTGAAGCAATAGTATATAACTCAGAACATGACATTACATCAAAGGATAAAAGAAAGATTATAAATAGGATTCCTGAAATAGATGACAATTTTAAAACATTATCACCATTAAAAGATATGTTATTATATATTATACAGACTGAAACAGGTGAACCAGCTTTCACTCAATATAATAGTGCAAAATCACCTGAACCTGAACCATCAAACTGATTGCAGATGAGAGTAAAAATATCAAAAGAAGATTTGCATCTTACTTTATGTGCTATAATGTTAAAGTTGCATGCAATTTTATAATGAGATTGAATATGGAAAATAAAAAAACTAAACTTTGGATGCAACCTTATTTAAATCAAGAGACTTTAACTACATTTTTAGAAGATCTTTATGGTAAGACATTGTCCCCTAATGTTAATTATAGATTAAAAGCACAGATAGATAGTAGAAGATAAAAAAGAGGTGATTCAGATCTTATTAAATCTGTATATGCAATTTGTGTTCTTGACAAATTATATGAAGGGAAATTTAAGATTGAATCAGTAGATAACATAAGAATAAGTCAAGCTATTGGTAGATATAGATGTTGGGAAATTAATTATGGATTATTTACTCAAATTAGCAATAATAAGACAAGAATTATGGGAATGTGATGCATTATTAAATGAGTATGATAAGTCAAGGATCTTTTCCAAGAAATATATCAAAGCACAAAAATTTATAAATGGTAAATATGAAGGACCAATAATATGTATTGTGAAGTACGGGTCCACTGTGATGAGGATAGAAGGAGAGCCAGGGAGTATGACACTATCTGTAAATAAATATAATATAAATGAAATACTCATGGCAATGATGCTTTTTGTGAATGATAATTTCCCACAAGAAAAATATAGTCATCCTACAATGTGGCATATGTCACCTATATGGCAAACTCAATTTAAATTTGGTAGAATGTTTTTAACAGCATATACACAATCTGCAACAAATATAACTACTACAGCACAAGTAAATTCTAAACCAATATCATTAAATGAAAATTTAAAATTTGATGATGCTTTCATGACACAAGGAGATGCAAAGTATACTATAGAAGAGAACCTGAGGGCTGTATTTAAAGAGATTGATGAAAAGAAAATTAAAATTGGAAATGTTAGACAAAATTTATCATGTCCATTTAGCCAAGAGAATAAAATTCGAACCTGACAGAATTGATGGTATGTCAAACAATGAATTGCTACATAGCAAGATTATTTTGAATTTAACTGTAAGAATACCATTTGCAAATAATAAATCAGACATGAAAAAAATGATTCAGAATGCAGATTATGTTACTGTAATAGTTTCAATGTATAAAAATATGTTAGCTAGATTCACCACAAATGTCACACCACATCAATTTGAACATTTAAGACCATTAGAGACAATTGAAGACTTTATGATACATGGCTATGATTCAGCAAAATATATCCAAGCTCATGATGAAACAGAAGCATCTGATTTATCTCATGTTGAAACTAATTTCATGTATGAAGAAATAGAAGAAAGTGGAGCTATTGTTAAATGTAATAGTATTATTAAATATATGGCTCAATGTGTTTTAATAACACAAACAGAAATGGAGAGAGATCATGTAATATCTGGTATTATTAACGATCCAGGTATAATAAAAAGAATTGCAAATGATGCTATGGAAGCAGATATAAATGAATTATTATCAGATATGATAGAAACTGATGATAGAAATGCAAATATAATTTCATTTTGCTTTATAATAGCTAATGATTTTGATAATACTCATGGCTGGGAAATTCTTAATATAAAGGATATATTAGAAAGGGGTGTTACTATAGGATCTAAATTCTCAAGTAATATTCTCCAAATAATGAAGCAAGATTTAGACAAAATTGTTTTTTCAGATGAATATAATGAAGATAAAAAAAGATTACTTGAAATGTTGGGATAAAAGTAATATATTTATTATCATGTTTATCATATTTTAAACATAACTTTAAATGCTCCTGAGTAAAATTATACTGTTAATATTTTAATTAATTAATTTTTAGCAACAGACAAGCGCCTTGTCTTTGATCGACGGCTCGACCGCTACATTAATCATTTGTCATAATTATTCATCAGCCATTGTTATTTTAATTAATTAGGACACTAAGTACACTTAAGAAACGTATTAAAATTTTCTTATACTACAGAAATAAAAAATCCATTGACCCAAACCCTTCGTCGTTCATCCTGTGGATATCACAAACATTAGTCTTTTTATTCTCTTCTGTATAATTAGGTAGTTTTTTTAGAGTCATGCTGTTTCTTTGTAAATAATAACTACGTTTAATTTGTATTTTTTAAATTACAAGTTGGTAAGTTACACAAAGTCTGTATTTTAATCAAAATCTTAGATTAATCATTCAATTCACAAATGTAAAAAGGCATCTTTGCAAACACTCATATTAAATGGAGTCCAGAATTCAGCGATATATCACATCACAATTCCGTAATAATAATCGTCATAATAATTCAAATCGTTTGTATAGCACTCTTGTATTGAAGATACATTTTTAATGACAAAGAGTCGTTATTAATAACGTTTAATTAACCTGTCAGCTGCGGGCCGTAACTCGAGAGTTACGCGGCACTGACGCCCTTCGTATGCGGCCGTATCACGCGAGATACGGCAAAAAATGTTTTCTTCTTTTTAAATTTTCTGTACCGATGACATTTTGAAATCAATACAAACTAATATTTAAGTGAAACTAAATAAGACACATTTTTAATCTATGCTCTTAAAGTTCGTCACTACGCTTCAAAGTAGATTTTTTGTCTGTTTCAACTAAAAGTCAACATACTGTGGTTACCGTGAAATTTGACAAATTTGAGGTGAAATTATTAAGAAGAGTGAGTAAATTTTAGCTTTATATAAATTTAGCATTTGTATATTATACAAATAATATTGGTTAACGTTGAAAAGTGGTCTGATAATTTGTTAAATTCATCAAAATAATGTCGACTAACGCTGTTTACAAACGACTTAGCATTTTGTTATAGTGATTTCGCGAGATATTTTCGAGTGAATCGTTTTGTAATTTACATCAATCTTTTGTAAATATTACCTAGTATGAATTTTGACTAATATTTAGCACTTCTGTTTTGCGATTTTGTTGTAAATTAGGCGAGAATCAAGGAAGGGCATAAAATACGCACACAGCTATAGAGTTAACTTATGCGTGTGTGCGTTTCAAAATGGTCTCTTGTAGAGCTAATTGTGTACATAGTGTTCCTATTTCGGCATAAATTTAGAAAGAAAACGTAAATAATGAAAAAAAAGGCAGTTGTTATAAATGTGTAATATGCGAATTCCAAATTGTTCACATTTGATTTGTCTCGAGGAGTACTCTTATCCTAGATGGTGCCCAGGGTTTGATGATGGAGCAAGAAGGGGGTCACAAGAACTCCACATTGGTCTCATGTAACCAATTCGAGATTGGGCTCGTTGGATTTGTCTCGATGAGTACTCTTATCCTAGATGGTGTCCAGGGTTTGATGATGGAGCAAGAAGGGGGTCACAAGAACTCCACATTCGTCTCATGTAACCAATTCGAGATTGGGCTCGTTTGATTTGTCTCGATTAGTACTCTTATCCTAGATGGTGTCCAGGGTTTGATGATGGAGCAAGAAGGGGGTCACAAGAACTCCACATTGGTCTCATGTAACCAATTCGTGATTGCGCTCGTTTGATTTGTTTGGATGAGTACCTACTCTTATCCTAGATGGTGCCCAGGGTTTGATGATGGAGTAAGAAGGGAGTCACAAGAAATTCGCATTGGGCTAATGCAACCAATTCAAGATTGGGCTCGTTTGATTTGTTTGTATAGTGTTAAAAAGAATTCAAGTCAGGATTAAGTAATCTATGCTAGTTTAGGTTGTTTGACCACTTTATTAATAGCTTGCCTTTTTAATAGTATTTACCGTAACCGCACGATATTTTATTCTCATTTTAGAATCTTACCAATGGCTACTACACCCGAGCGTAAGCGCCTGATTGATTCCAAACCAGTTGCTGGACCATCGTGTTCGTCTGCTAATGTTGTGGAAGCTTTCCCTTTAGTTATTACGCCGGGAGGAAGTATAAGGGTTGAGCAAAAAGGCACAAACTATGAATTGACAGGCTCAGGACAGCTAAAAGTAAGAAGTTTCAATATTGTACTACAGAGTCGAGTCCAACGCTTATGCTTATTGCGCTAATTGATGATTTGTGTTTCTAGGCATGGCGACCTGATTTGGTAGATGTGGCAGTTTCAAGCGATGAGGACATGCCTGTGCCTCTTAAAAAACAAAAAAAGTCCTCCAAACGGCTTAGTTATAAACATAAATCTCCAAAGCTGTCTTCTAAGAAATTAGTCGATAGCGAAATTGAAGCAATATTAAATTTAAACGATTCTGCTAGTGAGGAAGAGATGGAGGAAGGTTTTGTTGATTTTGATAATGAAGATGAAAATATCATGACAAGACAAATTCTTGAAGAAGAAAGCTGCCAGATAATAGAAGGAAATTATGCTATTTTAAATAGATACAAAAAATATGAAAAAGAAAAATGGCTTTCAATTGAAATGCAAGTCGAAGAGGTGGATGGAGGCGGATCAGGTCATTTGGAGGAGGTGGAGGTGCAAGAAGAGCATATAGTGGAGGAATTGGTGGAGGTGGACGGAGGTGGATCAAGTCAGATGGAGGAGGTGGAGTTGCAAGTAGAGCGTACAGTGGAGAAATTGGTGGTGATGGATGGAGGTGGATCGGATCAGTTGGAGGAGGTGGAGGTGGTGCGGCTGATTGAAGAGCAGGTTGAACACGTAGGGGAAGTATGTGAGTTTGAGTGGAAGAGAGATTTTGAATCTTTTAATGCTAAAAAGGAGATATACGGTAGACAATCAGGGCCTACTATTCCTTCAACTTGTCCTTACGAATTATTTACGGCTGTATGGGACGAAAACATAATTAATGTAATTGTAGAGGAGACAAACAAATATGCTTGGCAAGTAATTGCCGCACTGAGTGAGAGCGAAGTGGGCATTTCTGGTAATTCGCGTTTAATGACATGGAATGAAACAAATAAGCATGAAATGTATACGTTTTTGTCAATTTGTATTTACATGACATTATGTTATAGAGCCCGCCTTGACGAATATTGGACCACCAACAAATTAGAAATGCCTGCGTTTAGGTCTATCATGAGCCGAGACCGCTTTTTAATTTTGCTGCGGTTTATACATTTTATTGATAACGAAATTTCAACCCACACACTAACCTCATATGAAAAAAAAGTCAATAAAATTACTCCAATTATAGATCACTGCAACAATAAATTTCAGGAACTGTATGTTCCAAAACAATACCTCAGTCTGGACGAGTCTCTCCTTTTATGGAAGGGAAGACTTAGTTGGGTCCAGTGCATACGTACCAAAGCTGCCAGATTTGGTATTAAATCGTTTGATCTCTGTGAAGGTGATACAGGGTACCTTCTAAAAACATTATTATACGCAGGAAAAAATTCAAGTGGCATGGATCCTGTAATATCTGGTTTCAAAAACCAAAGAGCCAAAATTGTTTTAAAACTTACAGAAGGATATCTTGATTTAGGTCATGTGCTGGTGATGGACAATTGGTACAATCAATTGTCCCTCACCAGGTATCTCAAAAATAGGCACACTGACGTGTTAGGGACCCTAAACAGAAGACGAAAGGGAGTCCCTCAACACATTCAATCTCTAACCGAACGCAGCATGCCTCGAGGTCACATAGAGGCCAGTCACTGCGGCGATATGTCGATTGTAGCATGGAAAGACGTCAAACTTATGACGATGCTTTCTACTTACCATAAGAATGAAACATACCGCGGGCAACGAGCTGGTCAAGCCATTTCTAAACCTATTGCAGTTCGTGATTATACAAAATACATGGGGGGTGTTGATCTCAAAGATCAGCGTCTCTCCATGTATCCGATGGAACGAAAGAGAGCCACAAAATGGTACATGAAAGTGTTCAGACGGATGGTGAACACTAGTGTGATGAATATATTTATCATCTACCAAAATAATCACAGGGCACAAGGGCTAGATCGGGAGATGACACACCGGCAGTTCCGGTACGCAGTGGCTGATCTTTTAGCCCATCGCCACAAACAAGATCTGCCGGAACCGACATCTCGGCAGCTTGACTTAAATAATATGCCACATCGTATCGATCGGGGGCCACATTCAATTGTCGTAAATGAAAAATTGCAACAGGTCAGTCGAGACGGTTACGCAAGAAAGCAACGGCGCCGCTGCGCGCGTTGCTCAGCAGTTGGTCGAATGAAATTGGTTACAACTCAGTGCAGTCGGTGCAATGTGGGGTTATGCATTGGACGTTGCTTTCAAGAATACCACACATTGGAAGAACTCAATCCACCTGTTCAAAGATAATTTTTAATTTTTAGCGACGAGGTGTGCGACAGGGAGATGTCATCTCCCCGAAGCTGTTTACCGCTGCATTGGAGGACATCTTTAAGCTTTTGGATTGGAACGGATACGGCATCAACATCAACGGCGAGTACATCACTCACCTTAGATTTGCCGATGATATAGTCGTTATGACAGAATCTTTGGACGACCTTAACACAATGCTCAAAGACCTCAGCAAAGTTTCTCAACAGGTGGGCCTTAAAATGAACATGAGCAAGATGAAAATCATGTCGAACTCACTTGTTCCGCTCCACCCGGTCATCGTTAAAAACTCTGCACTCGAAGTTGTAGACGAGTATATATACCTGGGACATACGGTCCGGCTAGGTAGGTCCAATTTTGAGAGAGAGGTCAGTCGCCGAATCCAACTCGGATGGGCAGCGTTTGGGAAGCTCCGCGAGATCTTCTCGTACAAAATACCTCAGTGCTTGAAGACCAAAGTCTTGGAACAGTGCGTGTTGCCAGTGATGACCTACGGATCTGAGACGTTGTCGCTAACTATGGTCCTCATAAGAAGGCTCAGAGTCGCTCAGCGAGCGATGGAGCGAGCTATCCTCAGAGTATCTCTACGTGATCAAATCAGAAATGAGGAGATCCGTGGAAGAACCGAGGTCACCGACATAGCTCAGCGTATCGCGAAGTTGAAGTGGCGATGGGCGGGGCACATAGTGCGAAGAACCGATGGACGTTGGGGCCTTAAGGTGTTGGAATGGCGACCCCGCACCGGAAAACGCAGTGTAGGCAGACCCCCTACGAGGTGGACTAACGACCTCAAGAAAGTCTCTGGGAGTCGCTGGATCCAAGCGGCACAAAATCGTGGTTTATGGAGATCCCATGAAGAGACCTATGTTCAGCAGTGGACGTCCATGGGTTGAAAAAGAAGAAGAAGAAGCGAAGCAGTCACAGTCAAAGATGGAAGCGGGTTAGCTTGGATGGTGATTTCAAAATTTTTATCCTAATAATAATAATTTGTAATTATATTTAATTATATTATTTCGTTTACACAAGTTCAAGTAATCGATTCCAGATAATCTTCTTCTGAAGGTCTCAATAACCCTCTATTCTATTTGAATTGAAATTCTATTGAATCTCTTCTCTCTCTCTTCTTCTATGGAAATTCTATTCTATTCTGCCGCGACAACCCACTAAATCGAAGTCACCCTGGTACAGCTGGTATTTGGTAGAACCATTTCACAAATGGCCGCAAAATGTCGATGAAATAACTATCGATCCATATCCGTAACCGTAACAATTCAAATTTTTTGAGCATCCTGTATAGTGTGTGTGTAATACAAGTGATAATTCGGTTATTTTGCGCGAACATTACAATAAGTCATATAAGTTTAGGACCTAATATTGTAAATATTTTGTATGGAATGTATACAAAAAATACATTATTATAGTGTAAATAGTTTGTGTTAGTGGAGTTTTTCTATTTTTTGAACAATTCACAATTGTATTTTGTAACAAAATATAACATTTATTTTTTTTCATGATACAAGTCGAAAACTGAATCTTTTTATTGTTTTGCATTATTATTCTGGCATCTGGTATATTGTTTTTGTTTTAGACTTCCCTGTTTGTAAATATATGATATTTTCTACAAATAAAAACAAGAATTTAAGTGTCTTATTTACCTAAAAATAAAGCTTTACAAACAATCTCTTGAGATTCGTCGCAATGTGCAAACACGAGTTTTTTTCTTCTTTTTCCAAAGTAAATTTCTCACCTTTTTTGTATGAATCTTTATTTTCTTTTGATTGAATGAGCAAGTACATTTATTCTAGTTGTTTTGAATAAAATGACGCGCGCGACGCGACGCGAATGCAAGCAAGGACGTTTATGCATTCGATTGCCGACGCGAGCGGCCGACCGGTAGTAACTTTTCAAACACGATAAGGACAGGCCGCGTGCACCTGTACACGGCATTCTTTTATAACGCACACGTGTAATTTTACATTTCGGGTGTTATTCTCAGATTTAGTGACGCGTTTAACCACTGAAGTGTTTGATAAGACGGGACCGTCCACGGTTTTGGTGCGCGTTGGATACTATTCCCCGATATAGGGACGATTTAAAACGTGTGACCTTACGAAGGTTGTGTACACACCGGGTGTTATTTAGCCGATATAGTGAAGTGTATACTCAGGGAGAAACAGACATTACGTGTCCGTGGAAGAGTGCAGAAGGGAGCCAACGGTTTCGGGAATCGGCCAAGTACGTACAAGCACACACACACACACGTACACATATACACGCAGTGACTCATGAGGCCGGACCACATACAGCCAACGGCCGCATAAGGTAGGTTGAAACGCCGGGACGCCGGGCTCAGGTCCCGGAGGTTGTTTCATCCGTCCGCACGTTTGCGCGGAACACTAATTTTCAACAATATAACTTTGAAATACATAAGACAAGTACAATATATGTAATTAGCAATTTACAATAGATATGTCAAATTTTCTCCTTCCACTTAGAAACAACTGCGTCGTTTATTATAAAATGTCAGCATAACGATCGTTTTTTGTTTATAGTAATCAAGCTAACTTATCTGTCAAAATAATAAAATAAAATCCGACAATGATCCATTGAGTTTAAATTTCAAAACAAACTATAACATAAACGTAGCTAAGTGACGCGCTTTCGAGTTTAAAGGGCCCCGTACACGACGGGCGTAACCGCGCCGCTAAGTGCCGCATACCAGAGGTTAAAAATAAAACAATTAAAATTGCAGACAGTATGTCTAATTCCCGTAATAATGGAAGACGCCAGCATGGACAGCCTGCTACCACTAGCAGGCTGTCCATGCTGGATTTGATTCTGGTGTGTGGCGATGTGATGGTGTGGCGGTAAACAAAATCGAAATCAGTGCCGTGCATATAAATACCAGCAGCGCCAAAATTTTGAAGCGAATTGGAATGCCATCCGAGAACACGACTAGAGCTGACGTTTTAACCAAGAGGCCCAAATACCCGCAGCTAAATCTGGAAAAGCAGCAGAAGCAGGCACAGTAATAAAAATCAATAAAAGGATGATGCTTCCTCTGAGTGATTTTCGGGTTACTTCTTCGCACTTTCGAACATCGCCTCTACATCGTGACGTGACATAAAAAACGTTTTTTTATTATTTCTTTTTCAAGTATATGCTTTTTGCTCTTTTTCAGAAAGCACATTAATTACCGCAACAATTAAGTTGTTTTTCCACTGTAAAATTATCAACATCTATAAATTTATCATCGTTTAGATGTTTGAAGTTCCTCTCCAGTAAAGTTGTGGTTTGACAAATATCACGTTGTTCTTGTTAAGAGGTAGATATAGTTATTAAAATTTTGTCGATTCAAAAATGCTTCTAAAAGCCAATTAGAATTTACTACAAGATCAAAGATTCCCAATCAACTAGATCTATTAAAATACTTCAAATCCCTTGTACCTTTCGAAAATGTATATATTTTCAGCAACTGTATGCTTCAGGCCGTGAAGGCTAGTTTCGTTGCAGTAATCAGCGTAGAACGAGTAAGAAAGTTGGAAAAAGGCTCTGATGGGACGGATGGCCGATTTTGTAATATTTAAACAGTTGTTCGTAGTTGTGGCTTTTCCTTTTTCCCTACGTTTGCTCTCCATGCTTTATTAGAAACGCTTCTTAATTTTCGAGTGTGAAGGGAACAAAATTATTTCACGTTTAAAGTCTTAATACTTTTGAATCATTAACATTAATAGTAGTATATTCATGAGTAAAACGCGGTATAAATTGCTGAGCGATAAACTAAAAACTTCTAACAAATAACTAATGGACAGACCTCAATAATTACCGATGTAATGTGTCTGTAAGTAGTTTATTGTGAATAAAGTCCATTTAGGCTCTGCGTGCACATGGCGCTCAGAAGGATTAATTATTTTTTTATTTATTTAATACAAACTGACCTATAAAAACTATACCCTATTATTGATGCGTACTATCAGGAGATTTAGTAATGGGATAGAAGCCATTTTCGATGGAGATGTTTTTATTTTGGACTGTTTTTAGGGTAGGTACGTTAAACATCGTTAGTTTAGATTTCTGATAGTTATCGATAGTTTAGATTTCTGATAGTTATCGATAGTTGCGAAAAACAATCGATATTAAAGATAGTTGCTGATTAATAAATAGATATGAGAAAATTTAATAAAACAAATAATTTAATCAAACATTAACCAATATTTTAATCAAAATATTTGTTCTGTTTCAAGAACATTTATTATTTATTTCGGTGTTCTGTTATTATTTCAGTGGCTTTAGAAAAAAAAAACATTTTAAAGGAACAGATGTTGCTGAAATGCAAAGATCTGTATTCGAATTTAATGGGGCTTCGGAAGACGATACTTATGCTGAATTTGGTATGCGTCTTTGAAAATATGAAATATAAAAAAAAACCAAACGTGACATAGGGACATAATGTGAATATGATTAGGATACATATTGACGGCTGCGCCCGCCAGCTAAGTAGATAATAAAACCATTCGCAATTAAACACATTTAAAAGCAACACGCATTTTTATTCTGATAATAACAAGGGCCGGAGTTAAGTCTTAGTAATAATTAAATAAGGTTTATCTAATCATATTCCTAAGCATCACCTTAAAGTGGATAAATATAATACACATTTAACACTAAAGTGGCGACCCCAACATGATTATTGAAACTTCTGGACCACCGGTATTTGCAAAAGCTTGCCGCTTGCCTTGGATAGATATAAAAAAAGTACCGAAGAAAAACGGCGACATCCGTCCGTGTGGAGATTATAGGCTAAACGCCATAACTAAGCCGGGTCGTTACCCGATTCCGCCTATAAATGATTTTTTATACCTTTTAGTGGGAAAAAAACAAATTTAGTAGACTTGACCTGGCCCTGCCCTTAAGCATTTTCCGTCCAAAATATAACAGCAGAAACAGTTGCTAGGACAGTATTTGAGGGATGGATATCTCGTTTTCGATGCCCTTCGAAGCTTACAAGCGACCAGGGTAGACAATTCGAAAGCGATTTGTTGAATAAACTCATAAAATATTTGAGTATACACAATCTGCGAACAACACCATCCCATCCGCAGAATAATGGCATGGAGTAGTGGCTCTGATGGCACGTTTACAAAGGAACAATTCGTGTATAGAAGAACTTCTTATCGTATTATTAGGGCTTCGTAGAGCCACTAGAAGCTGTGATAGCCCAATGGTGAGACCGTGCGACTCTCTAGAGACGAACATAGGTTCAAACCCGGGCAGGCACCAATGAGTTTTTCTATTAAAACTCATGTGTCTAATTCATAATTGCAATTTATCACACGCTTTTCGGTGAAGGAAAACATCGTGAGGAAACCTGCATATCACTAGAGAATTCTGTTGATATGTGTAACCTACCAATCCGCATTGGAGCAGCGTGGTAGGTCTTAGCTCCAACCCTTCTCTCCAGAAACGGAGAGAGGAGGCCTATTCCCAGCAGAGCCACTAGAAGCGTCAGCGGCGTGAGCGCAGCGGAATTGACCTACGGTAAAACGATTCGATTACCCGGTGATTTTTATGATAATTCTAAGATACGTTGTTCAGATTCAGAATATTTACAGATGCTTCGAGATAATATTAAGAATTTAAGACCACGTCCATCAAGTCAGTCATTCACGTTCATTGTTTATACCAAGTGATCTTAATAACTGTAAAAGTGTATTTGTTAGAAATTAATCTTGAATCTGGCATGAATCATGAATAAATCTTTTCAACCTCCATATGACGGACCCTTTAATGTAGTAAAAATAAATAAAATATTTTATTATACAAATAGGTGATAGGGAAACTTCTATTTCAAGGCTTGAACCTGCCTATGTTATTAATGACGACAATCAAATCAAATCAAATCAAATCAAATATTCTTTATTTTACAACTAAAAAAGTAATAATACAGTATGTAATAGTACAATAAAACAATTATCAAGATCCTATATGACAATTAGTTGCACAACTGGCGGCCTTATCGCTAAAGCAGCGATCTCTTCCAGGCAACCTTCTTGTAATGCAATCATAAAATCTATATAGGCAGTGTGTACTTTACCATTACTATATATAATATATATGCATATATATAATAAATAAATAAATATATAAATATACATATATATAATAAATATATATATATATAATAAATAAAATATATATATATATATATATATGTGTGTGTGTATATATATAATAAATATAGACAGGATCAACAACAAAAATATAGGACAGACTAATGTTTCAGGAAATGATCTTTTAATTTGCTTTTGAATATTGGAAGTGATCTGGATTTTCTTATATGTACTGGAAGAGAATTCCATAATGTTATGGCTTGGACAGTAAAAGAATTAGACAAAAAAGAAGAGTGGTGAGAGGGAAATTTCAATCTGAGAAGAACGGCTATGGGTGTCACCCAAATATACAAAACGTTCTTTTTAATCATAGTAATCATAGTAAACGACAATTTTAATCATAGTAACATTAGTAATAACTTAGATTTCAAAGATCAAAATAATTTAAGTTTGAATAACAAGGACACTTCTAGTAAAGTGTCCTTGTTATTCAAACTTAAATATGTCATGAAACAACGCGCAGTGGTCGCATTATCAAAACATCTATACGTTTTATTAAGAGTGCAGTAATTTAATACACTTGTTTGGTAATTAATTATCTACCTATTGCATTCATGTTTCAAGCAAGCGATAAACATCGATATAAAATTCCATTAAAATTTATTGTCCTTTAAAAAAAATTAGTATTGCTTAACTTTATAAATAATTTTGAATTACACACATTCAATTAGCTAGTCCAACTAATTTAAACAACATTATATTCATTATTTTCATATAACTATTGTAACGGGTAATTACAAGAGGTTGCTGCTATCGTGCGTATACCGAGTGCAGCCGATGAATAACGAACATAGCCGCAGATGTTCTCGGCGCAACTTCAGACTAGTGGTTGCCATGGATACAGAATAACAGGGAGCCATCTTGTGTGATATGACGCGTGTTTTGTATTATTGTATTAATTGCGAATAAGAAAGTACAAGTTGAATTATTGATTGAGGATTAATTAATACTCACTTCTGAACATTCTTTAACACTATATACTTTCGTAACAATCACAGCGATATTTAAGCATTACTTTCTAAAGGGTTACGGACAAAGCAAAGAACAGAACAAAGATAACAATGTAGAATCCCAAACTGAGAATAATAATTTTCATGAGAAATTAGATAACATAACTTTGACCTCTGTTATATTGGTGATAGTTATATCCTTAACAATTGGACATTTAGCGTAGTATCGCTGCAAGAACTCAGCCAGAAGTTGGATACGAAATCAAATGCCTGGCAATCCAAACACTCACCGTGCACAAATACGTAGATATGCTAAGTTGAGTAATATGATAAGTGTATATATGTATAATTTTCTTTAAGTGTATTTAGAAAGTATTCAATTTTCTTATTTTATAAGGGGGGGTTGGTACAGGGACATAATGTGAATATGATTATAATGCATATTGGCGGGTGCGCACGCCAGCTAAATGCGTAATAAAACCAGTCGCAATTAAACACAGTTAAAAACAACACACATTTTTATTCTGTAATAACAAGGGCCGGACTCAAGTCTTAGTAATAATTAAATATGGTTTATCTAATCATATTCCTAACCATCACCCTAAAGTAAGCCTAAACGTGAAGAGCAGGAAAGAATAATATTGGAAAAGCAATCTAAGAACATTATTTGAAGAAGCCTCATGATAGTTTAAATGATTGTAATTTTTTGAATTTAAAGAGTAACGACGAAGATTCTCAATCAATTTTAGCGACTAGTGTGTCTGGAGCATGCTCCAGACACACTGTTGCTACATGTAGCAACTACACTGATTCTGATATAATAAATGTTAGTTCTGATTATGATCGTAATGATCACGAGTATTCTAAATTAGAAACTCAAACTGAACTAAATAGCGAAGCAGAAAAACCCAAAAATTAAAAATTTAATTTACGGAGTAGGAATAGCTCGCGTTGTAAAATAAATTTGAATACAACAGAAGCCGTATATTCTGTCAATGACAATGTAATAGTAAGATATTCTGGCTGAAAATGGATTTATTAAATGGACGTTATAGAAAACATCAAATGAAAAAATTTATTGTTCAATCAGATTATTCAAGATAATCAAGAAAGCGAAACTTATATTCTCAATAACTAAATAACTTGATCGAGACTCAGTTCCAGAGTCATTAATCGTAAAAAAGGTCGATTTATCGGATGATAACAAAAGATTCCCCAGAAGAAGTGTTCCCCAAAAGAAAATTGTATCGTAGTCATTATTCAAGCATCATTTAATATAATTAACAGTGTTTATAAAAGTGATAAATTGTTTTGTTAATGGCACCCTAAAAGTTGCAATACATAAAAAACAATGGAATACGTGGTCATTCAAATCTGACTTTAACAATATTGTGCCGTAATTACCCCATCTAACCTCATTACAAAATAAGGAAAAAGCTTTTAGGCTCCTTTATCTGATAGCTCATTGGACTGACCATAATTATATCAGTAATCATCATTTTTATAATAGAAGCAAAGCATTTCAGAACGGTTACAGTACAGTACAGCTTCTATTTAGAATGACGTTCCTGAATCGTAAAGAATGTATCGAATCTGAACTGATTTGAAAATCGTCTAATGAAAAGAAATAGCGTGTAGTCATTGACCATAGAAAGATGAATGACATCACTTTAGGAGAATCTTATCCTATTCCTCATATTAACGAAATTTTAGATCGGCTAAGCAATAGCAAATACTTTTACCACTTGATTTAGCATCAGGTTTTCATCAAATCAAGTTAGAATCAGAAGATGCTGATAAAACAGCCTTTTCCTTTTCCAGTAGGGCACTACCAATTCAAAAGAATGCCATTTGAGCCCAAGAACGCACCAGCAACTTTACAGAGATTTATGAATACTGTTTTATCTGATTTGCAAAGCATCCATTGCTATGTCTATTTAGATGATATCGTTATTTACTCCTATGACTTGAAAACTAACATTGAAAATAACAAAATATGTTTAACCGATTACGTCAATTTAATTTAAAATTACAACCCGACAAGTGTGCATTACCACGAAGAGAAGTAAAACTATTTAGCACACAAAGGTGTAAACCCGAAACCTGAAAAGATAAAAACAGTAAAAGAATTCCCCATACCCAAAACCTCAAAAGATGTAAAATCTTTTCTAGGACATATTTCTTCTATAGAAGATGTCACGGGACACGCGGCCGCGGGGTAAGGGCCGGGAGTTACCATCTCGCGAAGTTTGCGCGGTCAATTAAATAAGGCGAGGTAATAGACACAAACCGGAATTGAAACAAATTATAAGCGACTGCTCGCGACTCGCGCTGGCCGTCGAAGACTACAGTGTACGTACATCTGGCCATTCATTCAAAGGACGTCAGTCAACGGATTTATACATTAGCCGTTAAACTTCTTAAAATAAAGACTGTTTTAAAATAAAGACTATTAATAATGCTTATGTCTGCTTCAAGTGTTCATTTTCATCCAAGATGTAAAAGAAAGACAACTTTTGATGCGATAATCCCAGAATTAGTATCATATTTATAAAAAAACCAAGAATGAATGATAAATAGTCTTTATCCGACGATTTAAGGAAAGAAACAACACCATCTTCGCCCGATTTAATTTATCAGCAAAAGTTTTTGTGGATGCTTTGTCATGGTCTGGAAATTCGAAAAACAGCGATGTCGGTTGGGTTTTACCATAATTTAAACAAAGATTCCTACTATAACAAAGAAAAAATTTGTTATCTGAGACAAATTAACGAATCACCGACAAATATCCGACCGACAGTTGTCATAGGAACTATGAAACAAAGTCGAAAAATTTGCTATGCAGATACAGGGTAAAGAAAAACCTGTGTATGATAATTTATTCATACATTTAGGACCGTTCCACATCATTTTAGCATTGTTTGGAGCAATTGTAAAATTTATTGACGACTGTGGAATAATGAATATAGATGAGATTATTGGAAATGGTTCAGTAGATGGATTTTTGAAAGGAAAATATTTCAATCGATGTTACCGACTGCATCCATTATTAGCACTAGGACTAGAAATATAGGCTTAATTTTTTTTTTTCAAAAAGAAATTTTAACCCATGATAATATTATAATATTTACTCTTTTTCAAAGTTTACCATTTAGATAATGCTACTTATGCATATAGTATATATGATAGCCTTAAAGCAATCAGAAACGAAATGGTCATTAATGGCCCTAAAAAATACTTGAAGAAAATTATAACATCCCCATTGCAAGTCATCTCGGTAGTAATCGATTGCTTAGAAATATCCAGGAAACCTTCTATTGGAAAAATATGCGCTCTGACATTAAACACTTTGTAAAGAAATGCACACAATGTCAAACCAATAAAACCCTCAGACAAATTAATAATGCATCTATGCAAAAACCAGTACTTCTACCCAATCTTGGCAACGACCTAGCCTTTATACAGTAGACCCACTTCATGAATCTGGAACTGCTAAATTAAAATTCATATTTACTCTCCAGGATGATTTAACGAAGTTTTCAATAGCATATCCTATAAGAAGTACGACTGCTGAGAAAACCAGTGAATGTCTTCATCATTTTATTTCAATATTTGGAATAAAAAAAACAAATCTAACGGACCGAGGAACAAATACTACAGCAGACCTCATCAAGACAACTTGTGAATTTCTCAAAATAAAGCAACTATCGCCATACCATCTGCAAAGACAAGAAGCACTTAAAAGAAGTCACTCCACTTTAAAAAAATATCTTAAATCATTTGTTAATAAAGATCGAAATTAAGCCTAAATATTTATACAGAGCGATGTTAGCCAATAATATTGCTGTGCATTCAACAACCCATTATACTTCTTATGAGTTAATTTATGGACATAAACCTTTCATACCCAGTTCAATTTTCAATGAAACTCCTGGTGTAACATAACCAGAATATGTTAAAATGCTCCAGTACCGTCTAAAACACGTACAAGAAAAGGTATAAGGCATATATAATATAACATAAGGCATATCATTTTCATTCATTCATTCATTTTTATATTTCTATTTTTATAATTAATGTGTGTCCATATTAATTATAAAATAATATTTATTTTACAATTACAACTGGTTAATACCAAGGATCACGCTTTAATCCATACAATTGCCTTGTCAAAAACCCTCGAGGCAAAGAACCCTAACTCATTTAATTTAATGTTCACAAACTATAAATACATTGCTATAACTAAGAAAAGATGGCGGCGTATTGTATCTTTGATAGTCTCGAAATCTGTAAAGATGTTATTCCTCGAAACTTTATTTGTAATATCAAGAACATATATTCGACTAAAGGAACCCATCTGCGGAGCATATTTATAAAATAAAATACTAAGTCAAATACCAACACAATGTCAGTCCTAAATTATTTTAGTAAAACTAGATTTATGGAACACATAACGAACAACAGATGGATTTATTTCCTTTCTAGATTTTGACTTAATTAACGATTCCTGTCGTGATTTTAATAGAATAGAAAGAAATTGTGAAAAATAGAGTCTTGTGTTGTCCTCAATAATATAGATGTAGACGACTTTAGTTTAGAAAAGAAAGACAAATTAAAATCCTTATTTAAACATGTAGAAAACATTGAATTATAAAATATGAAACATCGTGAAATGTGGGTCACATTATTCTATTTAAGTTATACTCTTTGTAGTAAATATATTTTAATTTTTCGTTCATTTTACTTATAAGATATTAAATAAGTCTATCGGCAACAATGAATTTAAATCTCATAAAATTAAAGTATCGCAGTCGGTCCCTACTCTAAACACAACAAATAGAGAAAATTGTGAATTAGAAGAAATCCAAATGGATAATTTAGTTGCTTCGATTAGAACCAGAATCTAACAGAGACTTTGATTTAACCCCAAAGTCTCTTTGATGTGTATAATAATTCGTGTCAGTAATAAACTAGTCATATATAGTGTATTATTATCTAAGGCGTCAGTAATACACTAATTATCAAAGCGAGTCTTGTGGTATCAAAGAAGATATTCAACACTTACTTTTGGCATGAGACAAAAAACGAATTTTTAGAGAATCACTAATTTTGGATTTAAATTTAAATGTATTTAATGTTGGTTTTTTTAATTCAATCTTAGCATTTCCTTTAACCAATTCAGCCGTAAAAGTTTATGAGTTTATTGGTGCTTCTCTCAAAAATGACCATAAAGTTAAGATTTAATATAATTAAATCTTAACTTTATGGTTTAAGATTTAATTATATTAAATCTTAACTTAACCATAAAGTTAAGATTTAATATAATTAAATCTTAACTTTATGGTCATTTTTTGAGATTAGATTTAAGTGTTATTAGGTTACGATGGGGCTGACATGTATCTGTAGATATTTAAGTCCCTTAAAAATAAAGATAAAAAAAATGCGGGGGGTTGTTTCATTACGCCACATACATCTCACTGACGAACGCGGCAGGTTTGCCCACATAATGAAACGGGAATAAAAGAAATAATGTCGTATTTGGGAAATTTAACGATATTCGATCATAAACAAGTGAATGGTCGATATTAATCGTCGTTGTTACTTAATCCAAGTAAATCTAAGTATTTGATACTAGGTTCACCTACACAGATTAGTAAAATTTCTCTTAAGAACCCTATTATACGGATACTTGATGAGCCTATTGAACGCGTGTATGTCGCAAAGAATCTGGGCCTATTGATGGATGCTGAGTTACGCTTTGAGCAACATGTTCTTAATAATGTACGTAATTGCTTTTATCGTCTTAAAGTGCTCTATAGGATAAGGGATTATTTGAGTGTGGATGTGCGTATAAAGCTTTGCGAATCTCTTGTGCTATCTAAATTAAACTATGTAGATACTGTTATTGGGCCTAGATTGTTATGTCGTACAAAAAACTTAATTCAGCGTGTACAAAATGCCTGTGCGCGATATTGTTTTAAAATTCCGCCTCGTAATCATGTAACACCATTTCTCAATAATGCAGGCATGCTGAAAATGGAGTACAGGCGACAGCTGCATTTTGCTACATTATTGTTTGGTATTATTAAATACAAAACTCCACAGTATCTATATGACAAGCTGGGGTGGGCTAGGGATTTTAATACTACTCATGCAACCAGAGCATGTGCCTATATGATTCGTACGCCGCATCACAGAACAGCCGCTTTTAGAGGCAGTTTTAAATATTCAGCAAGTAAATGCTGGAATAACCTTCCTCCGCCTATACGTACTTTACAGTCAATACACTCTTTCCGTGTAAAATATAAGATGTTTTTGCTAGATAAACAGAAGGGAGTGTAAATACATACTATATTCTTACTTAATATACTTATCGTAATTATTTTTAATATGATATACAATATATTATTTATATATATTATTATCAAGTATTATTATGATCATAAGTTGCATTACACATATTTTCCTTATAGTTGTGCCACGCTTACTTGTAATATTTTTAAGTCACATGTATAGATGTTCTATTATTATAAATAAATTATCTCTTATAAATAAATAAATTATTATATAGTATTTTTCTATTGCGGTTTTACTTCATTTTTTATATTCTTTGATTCTATATTGTTAATTTATTTTATTATTTCTTATGTTGTTACTGACGTTGGGACGTATTAGTTTTCGGTTTCGGCTGCTACTGAAAATCAGTGTTGGGCTTCCCAGCTCAACAAGCGCTGAGTAGCTACCATTTTATACCATTGCACTGCTATTATCCGTGTTTTTGAACTTTTGTTGTTGTACAAATGCATAGTTATAATAGTAGTGCAATTATATAAATAAAGATATTCTTATTCTTATTCTTATTTAAAGGAAGATTTTTTCAATTTCTAAGGATAAATCATGTGGACGAAACGTGTAAGAGTGGCATTTTAACTCACTGACTCACCCAACAACTGAAACATATCGCTTGATACGGAACTTAGCTTACCCCCAAGAACTGGAGTCGTTAAGTTATAACAATCTTTACTCGTAAATTTTCGTTCTTTATCGTTAATTTACTCGAGGGCCACTTCAAGCCCAAATTGTATTCGTTCGTGGATAAAGTAAACTTTTATGGAGCGACCAAACATCCAGGTGAAACCTTGGGAGACTGGGCGGCAGCGGTACTGCCATGGAAACGAAGTTAATGGATCGTTTCGTTCTTGATCTCGAATCAGGGCTGGAACACCAGAAACTGAACAGAATCCATCTACGCTTACATTGAGTCGGGTTATCGAATTAGCGGAACAAGCGGAATGTACTAAGCGAGCGAAAGGGTTGCTCAGTCACGCGGATTCAATCAAGGAGGAGGCAGTATACCGCTCAGAAAATTTTACAAAGTGATGGAACTTTCCACTTTTCTAAGTTGAACACACATCTGAGCGAAAGAAGATTTAATATTCATTATACAGTGAATATCTAGCTGCGTCTTATATTATTTGCCTCACTTTCTTAATAGGTGATAAATCATATCCTTCCTCTAAAGTCATTCTTGATGAGGCCTTTACCACAAAACGTGTAAAAAGATCAAAGAAATCATTCTAACAAATGTTTTTCTGGACCGCGAAAACAATTGAATGTGCTTTTGGGCATAACTTGTAAAAAGTAGCATATTTTAAATAAGCCCATTGAAACAAAAAAAAAGAAAACGCTAAGATAATTCGAGACTTTTTTTGTATTTTTTGTAGCAGCAACCTTAAGATTCGTGCTATGAATATAGCAACGTTGACATTCAATTGTTCAGATTTGTATAATTTTTAGATTTTTAACTCATGTCTGAACTTTACAGTAACAGCGCATATAGACGGACTACGCAAGACTAAACCAGTTAACAATGACTATGACAATTGTGAAGGAACCAGAAATCAATCAACTTAAGATTCATTTAGAATAAACCATAAAACAATTCTTTCAAGAATAATTGGAAACTAAAATCCATTAAGAATCCATTCCACCTACATAATAATAAATTTAGCATTCAATGAATGCTCTCATCGAAAACGACAATTTCTATTATGTAACAGTAATTAATTTTAATATATGCTCTCAATAGGAACCTTAAAATGTGGGCAATACTAGCAATGATGATGGTAACTTGAAGACACCACTAATCGCTTCGACTAGACTATACCTACTTGCCAGAGTTCATGAAAAAGACAACAAAAGTTCAGTACACGATTGATACAAGTCTGCTTTGCAGTTGCAAAGCAGACTTGCAGCAGACAGCAGGGTAGTTACCCTGCTCAGATTCATTTCCACTCAGAAATAGCATCTAACAATTGACATCTGTCCTCGCATGTTAATAAACTTGTTTTTATTTAAAGTATTTAATAATTAATTATTAACTTAATTAAAAAAAAGTAAACAATGAATGCAATATCTATAATTTATCATTATGAAAAAATTTTAAGAGCTATGGTCTAGCAATAAAGACTGGAATATAGCAGTATGCATTAATCAATTGGTAAAGCGCGAAGTCAGCGGATCTCAAATATCCGAAATAGATACAACGTACAACCAGTCGCTAATTAATACGCAAACTTGTAAGACGTATCCAAATAAATTTATCTTCACCTGCCTTCTTTAATTTCGCGCCACATAAAAGAAGTAACATCATCAACTACCAAACTACACCTACACCACAAAGGCTAATACAGAAAGCCTATTAAACTATTGAGGATTACTTAAACTATAAGAATTTGTGGATATAGCTACTCTTCTACCCTGTACAAGACATTAATTACTATATGTAACTAGTGATAAGAATTTTTCTTTGAAAAGAGCAACCACCAGTGAGAACAGCTTTCTGAACCAGCAGTACATGTTGACAATTCAAAAGCACTTGTTTACAAGTTTACTTGAGTAAAGAATATTTTGAATTTGAATTTCAATTTCACCAACAACTTTTATTGACAATATCACAGTGTTTTATACATTACATTTGGAATAAATGAGGACCTTTTTTAAAATATTTTTCAACATATGCTATACTACATCTTATAATCACTTCCCTCTCATAGAGTTTCTTTATTCTTCCAATTCAATATGAATGACCAATTCTTGAGAAGCAAATTTTTCATCACTTATGCTATTTTTCAAGTCTTTGAAATAGTTTTCTTCCTGAACCGTATTTTAATAGGCCCACATCCAAGGTTAACAATAAAGTTTTGCTTCTGAAGAAACTCATAGGATGAAATTGGTATTGAAAAGGTAACTCTTTGGCCACTTTTTAGTTTCTTTGTATTCAGCACTCTCCATGGCATGCTATCTAAACCCTTGTTCCATACTGTAAGACTGTATAATAACCATGATGTTTCTATTGCAGGTCCAGGGATCCATGCTAAGCCAACACATGCCTTTGGAAAGTCCTCTTCAGTCATGCAGGTAATGGCAGCCCCTGGCCATGGTTTTAATCGCGGTGCTATCTCATACAGCCACCTCTTTGCACCCTCATTAGTACATGTGATACAAAGCCAACCTTCTTTCTTTGTGCAATTAAGGAAATCTGGATGATTTATGGTAGGTGGACCCTTGTTTATTTGTGCTAGCATTGCAGATTTAAGAAGATTCAATTTTTTGCTGGAGAGTAATTGGGTGTCTTTTACACCTACTTTTATCGCTGGTAATATATTGAATTTGGAACTTTCTTCACAACCCTTACCCTGTGTGTTTTTAATTTTATCTAATAGAGAAACTTTTGCTGCTGGCGTTATATCTACTTTGAAAGTTTCATCACAAGCCTGTACATCTTGAATTTTCTCTGAATCTATAACAGAAACTGTTCGGCTTATAGGTTTCTTGCAAAGTTCTAAAGCCTCATGGATATTGATTCCCGAAGCCAGTAACTTCTTAAAACGTCGTTTAGAAGCACCAGTAAAGTTTCTTGTGAGCCTTTTCCTTTTTGATATCTCGTCCATTGACTTCTCTACAGTAGTAGGGTGATTTAAGTTTTCTAAGGTCAAATTGGCAGACATCTCATAGGACTGATTATCGAGTACAAATCTGATCTCAACTTGTTTCAGAGCTGAACCTGAAGTCTACCTTCTGAAAACAATATTATCAAATGTGTCAATGGCATATGAGATTAATTATAAATGTTAAGTATATTTAAAATACCTATTACTTATACTAGATCAAACACTAACTTTATAGTTTGGACTTGACCTAATATCATGACTTAGTTTATAGGGACAGACAAAATTAAATTCCAGTAATTAAGTAATCCAAATATACTATTACCACAATCTATTAATATACAATATATAAAATATTATATCTCTATAACGAAATCAAATAATTTAAAATATTCATTATTTAAATAGACTCACAAACAAATGATTCTGAACTACTTGACATCAATTATCAAAGTTAAGACAAAAATAACATGACTATTGTTAATATTTAATAGTATCTAAAAACTTAGATTTTAAAAAGAGGTTGTTAACTTAGTTATGACCTGTCTGGGATTGACTGTCCTGACCTGACCTGACTAACGAATAAGAAGAGGGAGTATAAATAATTGGTACACTAGCATTCAATACAGGTAAGTGAGTGAGATGCCACAAAATGTATTGGATCTTTATTTATTTTACCCTTGTTTATATTTAACTAGTGGTATCCGCAACTTTGGCGCCAACTTATAGGTATCTTCAATAATACAATATTATATATATATAGAAACATCAGGAAGCCTATTAGGGTGGTGCAGGCTATTGTCTTTCATGTGGGTGTGATATTGGCAGGAACTCGGAAAGAAAACCATGTTTGTAAGATGCAACAATTAATTATTCGGTTCCAATACAATATAAGCTGAAATACAATACTTAACATCAGATGGAATGAGATTAAGAGCCAATAGATTAGCCCACGCGCGTCCTCTCATAACCACCCACATTGCCATGCTAACGTCGAACTACTCCATTAAGGGTTACCAGCTCTTAATGTCAATTTCTCCTTAGTACATTATTTTAGCTCAAAATAATCAAATAACTTTGTGCACAACTTAAGATTACTCCACGCGCCGTAATATATATTTTTACTATTCCCGAAAGAAAAATGGATGCTTTTTATTCTATATGTAAGCTGAATGTAAGCTTTAATAAGAACAGATTCCATCAATTTAGGCCCAGCGCATCAGCCATGAAAGTGCAACAGACAATCAGGCAGACAACCATTCATATTAATATGGATTAACTTTTTAAGAAAAAAATTCTAACGAAAGGGACAGACACCTGTTCGTAAAGACAAAGTACAGCTAGGGAGATGGGAAACTCAACTTCAGTATCATAAGTAATTCTAGAGATGTGAACAGGTTGAATTAATCTAAATAAAGTTATACTATGATTGGTAAGACATGTGTTTAAAAGGTTAACTAGCAGCTATCTGACACAGGATTAAGTTATCCATTATACTCTTTTTATTTGTAAATACCATATTTTTTAACTTAGTATAATAATAATAAATTAAGAAGCATCAAATACTAGTAACATATATATAATTAAAAATAATATACGTACAAAATACAACGGGATATCACAAATACGTACGCTTATTTGACAAAGGTTTAATAATCATTACATAGAATATAGAGATAGCAATAGATTTCTATTACTTACTATGTAATATTTTCATCAAAAATCAGCCGTCTGTATTTGTAATACAATTTATAACAAAGTACTTAAATTAAAATAAGCTATTTAAGCACGCCAGTTACTATTTTTCCGAATTTCCGTATGGTGTTGTCTATGATGCTGTTAACCGCAGAACAAAAAAAAGTTTAATAACCATAGATATTGCTCTATGTCTTATACAGAGAATGAGGGAGCCACAAGCTATTTAACCTGAATAAAGGGAGAAGCAGCTACAAGAGAATACATACGTAAATCTTTTAGAATCAGTAGGTACATAAAATATATATAAAATATTGTACCTCCCTGTCTATGTGGCTGATTCACTATGTCTCGGATAAGCATTAAATCTATTAAACGGAATCTCGAGCTATTTTAGTGAAAAGTAATCGATTACTAAATAGTCCCTTTAAATTAAATAAATCTGTAATGATTAACAACTCCATAATTATTAAAGTAAGGGAGTCATAATCAAATCAAATAAAAATAATCTTTATTCAAGAAGTCTTTTAACAAGCACTTTATAATCGTCAAGGATCAATAATTAGATTTAATAAGCGACACTGGTTCGGAATGTTGCTCTTACCGAGAGGAACCTGCAAGAAATTCGGCGGTCAATCTTTTAAACATTTAAATTTACATTATTTGCAGTCTTGTTTGGAGCTGAAAGGATTTTCAAATTCAAGCATTTATTTTTTATTTTGTTCATAATTTTTACTGTTTTTCAACATGTTCAACGCCACCTAGTACAATATGCAAATGTTTTCCGATACCGATTATATTTCAGTGTAAGAATGACATCTGCAGACTCTTTTCAAACACTTATTTATAGTGTATCATCTCCGCATTTATCGTATAGTGTGATACCGAATCAGAAGTACCTATCCTTTGAGGCAGATAAATAAAGAAGGCACATAATTTAAAAGTGGAAAATAATTTTACTTAAATTGTTTTTTAATAGAATATATTAGGACTCCGGGTCAATAATAAAATTAAATATTATATGAGTAGGTACAGTATGGAATGTGCCTAGTTTTTTATCGGGAGCTGCTTTTTTTCAGTTTCTTGGGGTTGGCAACACTGGCAGTGACTCTGCTTGAGCCATAGACAATAGTAATACACTTTAATCTTGAAGCCCTAAATATAAATTGAGTTTTTTGTTCCTCTTGAATCTTGTGTACGATTTTGGTTTTTGTTAGTTTTTACTATTATTTAACATCGTTGTCAATGCTGCTGCTGTTGTTGATTCTGTATTCAAATTTCAAAATCCGTATCTGCTTTTGTACTAAATTCCACTGTGATGTGGTATTACTCAATTTTCATTTCTCTAAATCGTCTTCCTTTACGATTTTAGAGTAAATATAAAATCTAATTATAATCTTATCTAAATTTCTTCACACGTGTTTGCCATTTTACGTGAAACTGATTACCAATCGTACATAGATGTAATAAAAACCACATGTAACTTGCATGCAGTTTTTCAATCAAGCTCTTACTTTACAAGATGGTAGGTTGAAGCTTGAAATTTTTAACGAAATCGTAAGTCTAAAAGCACGGCTTTGATGCTCCGAGGTTAACTGAGAATAAAATTAATTTTATAAATTTAAATCAAAACTATAATAATAAATTGATATTCACATTTCCAAATGATTGTTGATTTAAAATAAAGTTAACAGTGAAAATAAAAGAAAAAATTGTTGTTTTTAACAACAAATTGACAAATAAAATGTTCTTATATCTTAACAAAAATGGTTCAATAAAATTTAATCTACAGTAGATTAAATCAACATCAGATCAAGTATTTACTATGAAGTGAAGTTTAAATAACACTTATAAACCAGTAATACCATCCAATTAAATTGAATTTTCAGTACAAAAATAAATAAATTTAGAACACATTAACAATCTTAAAGCAAATATAAGGGTATCATTTATAAATCATTTTGAGTCCACTTGTGTAAATATATTGAGTCTTAAAAGTCCCAATAACTCAAATAAATTGGGTATAGTTTCAATTGTTGATGATATATCTTGTATTTTATTATTAAATTACTAGTCCTTCAGTGTTAAGTGCTTATTTCTGATATCAGGATATGTAATGAATGAAGATTTGTAGTAAATCTGATGATAATTAGGTAATATTTGACCTTGCTAGCATTTAGATGTTGAATATTAATGAATTTTCACAAGTTGTTTTGGTACTGTCTTACTGCAGAGATAAATGGTGCCGCCTGATTTGAAAAGCAGACCCAGTATAGGGATAATGCGAGGACAATGATGATGTTTTGGTACTGTCTTGTTTGAATTTGTTTTGGTCTGGTGTTCACTGAAGAGTTACTCTTAATATCTTTGTTGTGGGAATATTGAATTGTTTGTTTTTATTTGGATTAATGTTCCAATTGATAGCATCTCAATGACAAATAAATATGTTTGCAGATATTGGGATTCTAATAACAAGAAAATGTGACAAAAAATTAAAAAAATTTCCATTTACATTACATGTATTTAAATACAAGCAATATAATAAATATTAAAATACTTTAAGAGACAAAGTCAAGATATAATATTCTTGCATTCTTCAGAGATCTCTTTAACTAGGGTTGGTGACCATAGGGTTCTTCTCTGTTCTGCCAAAACTTTCTATGTTGGGTAGATGAGTTCTACTGTGCCAAACATTTCTTTAGTTGGTGCTACTGGTTTTTCTTACTTACCATAGTGATTATGTTAATAAAACTTCTATTTTGTAATATTCAAGATTCTAGAAGAATGGAAAGAAGAATATATAGAATTCATGTTTCGATTGATATCTGTGATTTTTGTTTGATATTTTCTTCCTGTTGTTTTGAGTGAATATAAAAGGCACAGTTGCATTCATTTGTTTATTTTGTATGACGATTAGATTAGCCTTTATTTGAAGCTTTTACAATATATATACATTTTTTTTAACAGATGTAATCTTCAGTTTGTCATTGTGACATAGGCTTTTCCAGAGACTTCCAAATTTTTCTGTTGCTAGCCCTGTCTCCACATGTGACCTGCAACCATTTTTATACTTTCTTTTCATCTCAAGTAAAGCCTGCAACTTTTTGTAATTTTATTAAAAGGGGTTTAGTACAAAACAATGATTCATTTATTTATTTGATTCTTAATGTTACATGATAATACTACTAATTACAGATAATTTCGATGTGGCCATAAATTCTACTGTGTAAAAAATGTCCCAATAATACAAAATATAAATAAATAAGTATTATTAGGAAAGAAATTAAATAAAAAAATACAAAAATGAAAAAATTTAATTGAAATGAAATCATCACAAAAAACGGAATCGTTAGAATGTTGGTTAATTCCTCGGGTTGAATATCCCGAGAGCTACCTTTCATTATGACCATGGGCCTTAGTTTCTTATTTGGCTCCGCCCTGACCTTTTCCAACTCCTGTAGACGCTTGAGCTCCCTAATGCTAGCGTAGGATAGCAGCCGCTGCTTATCACTGGCTCTTAAGCACCCGCCAACTCCTGCATGACACATTCCCTCATGTTCTCTTTAATATGCTCTTTATTAGGCGTTGTATATGATAATATATACAATATTGTATATAATAATAATGTATAAGATTGATGTTCATCACATAACACTGCGGCGTTTTTCCAAGCTCGCCGTTGAGTGTTTGTTGCTTGTAAATATTATATTCATTGAGTATTTCTTCAAGCTCTTCATTTATAATTTAAAATTAAATGATGATATTGGTGAAGTTTGCAGCCGTGTTATTTCCTCTTGCGTTTGATCTATGATCGTAGTATTTTTTAATTCTAAGAATGGCTTGAAATGTAAAATTTGCAACCCCAATCCCATCAAAAGATGAAGTCTCTTACATCTATTAAAGTGCTTCCGTCCAAAAGTCTACTTACTAAGCCCGATGCCCGATGCATCCCTGAATTCTTTTTCTTGGCCTTCTTCTTTCTCCCGGCCGTCTTTCCTGAGGGGGCCGACCTAGTTGAAGTAGGATCAACCACCCTAATTTCCGGCCGCTTAGGCCTTTGAGGCCGGCTGGAGGCTTCCTCTTATTCTTCTTGGAGGGTCTCTGTAGCTTTCATGGCCGCTTCCTCCGCCCTTCTTTTGTCTGAGGTCTCTCCTCGGGTGAAGTCAGCGCTCGACATTGTCCAACCGCGCCGCAAACATGTTAAGGAGCTAAACTATCTCCTCCTCGATAGTAACTCCTCGACCCTTGCGATCGTTGTTCTGTTCTTGGGCGCTGCCTCCTCATCTGACGTATTTTTGGCACAAGTCATCATCTCTCTTAATTTCGAAATTTCCACTGACAAATTGTTGATGACCTGTACCAACCTGGCGTTTTCCTCCCTGAGAAGTCCGACTCGTTCCTCTATGTCAAGGCCCTAGCGGACTCCTCAATTGTTTGGGTGACCTTGTTCAGTGCTCCCCGACATTGACTATTGAGGTTATTTGATTTGCAAAGGGTCTCCCTCATGGTCATCTCATTGTCGGTAACGATACCGCACACTCGAGACGTATCCCCCTCCCTTAAAGCCAATTCATGATTCAGCCATTAATGGACTCAAAGGTGAACCCATTGCTAAACCATCCTTTTGATGGAAGAATTGGTTATTGGATCTAAAATAATTTTGTTCCATACATAATTGAGTTCATTCTAATAAATCTCAGGTCTCAACAGGATGTGAACATTTTTTCTCGAGTAAATTGCTTAAAATGTTCAATGATTCCTTATATGGAACATTCGTGAATAGACTATCAACGTCTAATGAGACTAACTTACATTTAGGTGGTAAATTCACATCTTTAATCTTGTTAATAAGTTGAACGCAAGCTGTTTTTTAAAGCATATGATGGCCGAAAGGACATTTTCACAGGTATAATTTCTAATGATGTTATCCTCTTAATTAGCGATAACGGCTAACTCAGCATCGACAGCTAATGTCTCTAATGTTTTTTACTGATGTTTTGGGGAATGTTATATTTTAAACCTTTTTCCAAGAGTGTTATGTCACTATTAGTCAAAGGAACATCTGTAAGGTTCTTAACACGTGGGTAAAACGAGTGTGAGTTTTCCTTATCCAAATAATTGGATATTCTATTATTATTTTTTGGGGTACGACTGATTAAGCGTTTCAACTTATTTCGTTGTAACAAGTATTTTTTACGGACTTCTATAGAAGCAAGCTCCCTAGCCTTTATATCTAAAAGATCAAACTCTACGTTGTGTAATTTAAAAGAAAGTTCTGAATGAAGTATTTTGAGATGAATTTTTAAGTTGTCCCTAACCGTGAACCAATGACGTGATTCTTCATTCAACCAAGTGATATGGGCTTTTTAATGGCAATTTCCGATGACCTACTGTGTGTGTTACATTTAATTTTAATATAACTAACGCTAAGATGTTTGCATTGTTGGTTGAACCAAACATTCTGGACGGCGACGCGGTACAATTTTGTAAATTTAATGTAAAATCTAGCCTGAACGGTCAAGCTCACCGTTTTTAAATGATTTATAGAAGCAGGCGTTACTTTGCGGAATTATATATTACAGGCACTATTAAACACGTCGAACTTTTTTTTGCACACCAAAATTAAACATAATAAAAAGTTGTATGCAAACAACAAATAAATAAATATCATAAAACAGCAATAATAAGAATTGCCTCGATTTGAGCTTATCGCTTAACAACACTTTGTGGAGACTAGGAAAACGCTATTTTATTACCTGAATATATCTGAAAAATTATTACCGATTGTAAAAGTACCGATACAATAACTATAGTGTATGTATTATTTTTAATCGATTGTCAATGTTTATTTAAACTTCTCTTCTTTTTAGATAAATATTTTCAATGAAAACTTTAATTTTAAGCCAGTCATTGTTTTGAAGAAGCGTAGGATATATATTTTTCAATTCGTCACATTCTGCACGTTTCGGGGGTTTTTGTTTCATATGTTCTTTAAAATATTTGTGAACAACCTTTTTTTGTTCGATTGTCCAAGAGACTAGTGTTCTCTTCGTCTTCACAGCAACCTTAACACTTGATTCCTGTAAAGGTACTGGCTGGGGACTACTTAAATTTATATTTTGCATTGAATTTTCATCTTGTAACTCAAAATCAACAACTTCTTAATTTTCTATCACGTTTCCTTCAACTTCTTCATCCATGTTTAGATTAATTTCTTTGATAGTTTTTCCTTGATATATATCAGCCTTTCCTTCTTTCATAAAAAACAAAGGTTTCGCAATCTTAGCGGTTTGGTAAGCATCACTTGGTAACCGGTAATTGTCTTTATGTACACTTAATGTATGGACCATAAATGTCGTTAACCTTTCCACTTCGGCGTTCAAAAGTAAAAACGGCCAACATTCGGATAGCCGTTGACGTAGCGAGCGCGTGGTCGTTACTCTCGATTTTTTTGACTCAAGCTATTGTTGGCTATGTTTTTATGAATCAAAGCAGCTATTTGTGAAAGCCAGATGAATAGCCGACAAATTTAGTACGCACAGGTCTTCGTTTGGAGCAGCTTTTGAAAAAACGGGTTTTATTGCTAAAAATAAATATTTCTTATTTATTTATTTATTTATTTATTTATTCGGATCTTCAACAGCATTACACGATAAATCATCCAACATATATCCCATATAGTTTTAAATTAAATATGTAGTACCAATTATAAAAGAACACATCATTCTTAGTCACAAAGTCACAAATTATAAACCTTAAAATAAACACTAGAGAATAATGAACATAGAAAAAAAGGAGAAAACAACAACATTAAGGCTCAACTATTATAACTATCAGATTAAATTAAATTAAAATTAAATTAAATTAAAATAAAATTTTGGAACATTTTTTCATGAACGATGAAAGCCCATCGCAGCCAATATCCGGCGATAATGTGTCCTTTGTGCAGATATTGTATATGCGCGAGATACGTGATAGTGGGGTATTCTGCCCCAGTTTCGTTCTAGAAAACTTGGTCTTAAAGAACGGACATGGAATGTGAGGAGGATTTCGAGGTACATTAATATTAAATCCACTTAATAGTTCAGAAGCATCTATTTTTCCATTGAATATTTTGTGAAGAAATTTCATGTCAAGTATAGTTCTACGGATATCCAATGATTTCATTTTTAAGTATGTAAGTTTGTGTTTGTACGACTCTAAATAATTTGATGGTTTAGATCTAAAAATTAAATGCTTTACTAGTCTCTTTTGAACACGTTCGATTCTATCAATGTGTACTTTGTAAATCGGGGACCATACTTGATAACAGTATTCAAGTTTACTGCGGACCAAGCTATTGTACAATTGCAGGACTGTGGATGTCTTCTTGAATTCCCTAGATTGCCTTATAATAAAGCCTAGTAATTTAAAGGACGCTGTCACGATATAATTAATATGTATATCGAACCGTAGCCGGTTATCAAATATCACTCCTAGGTCACGGATAGAATCAGTTTCTTTAAGTTTTATGCCCAAAATATTGTACGAACTCAAAATTGGATGTTTCTTTTTGGTGAATTTGATAAAACTACATTTCTTGGTATTAAGTAACATTCGATTAGTTTCACACCACTACTAGTCTGTCTATATTAGCTTGAAGATCGATAACATCGGATTCATCTTCTACGACTTTGACTATTTTTAAATCGTCGGCAAAGAATATTTCTTTTATATTTTATAATTTTATTTTCTCACTCCCAAACATTTGTTAAAAATTAGAAGATAATCAGGTCTCGCGCACGTTGTAAGGTCATTTGTCATTTCAAAAACTTGTGGGCGTAATTACTTATATCGTTTTATATACACTCGATTAGTAACACTTTGCTGATTCATATTATTTTGCGTTCTTGGGAAGTTTTGCCGATAATTATACGAAGTTGATGGACATGGTTGGAAATTAGGTCTCCAATTATTTCTGTTTTTTTGAATAATTATTTTCTGAATAATTATTTGATGAATTATTATTTGGATTATCATCACTCATTTATTTACATACAAATTTAATTACATTTTTAAATATTTTCTAAAAAAAAAAAAACATTTAAAAATATAAATAAATTGCCATCCATGGAGAGCGGAGAGAGGACCCAAGCTCCCGGTGGTTAGGGCTACAGAGTGAGGAACCTCCTCACTATGCGTGCCGTCTCAAGCAACACTGCCTTCTGTATCCTGCGCTTGATCCAGCAACTGAGCGAGAGCCTCTTGAGATGTTGGTCGAGGCTCTTCGCTAAAACTATATCAGGTTTATTGGCAACAATATACCTGTCAGTAATAATGGATCGGTCCCAGTAGAGCAAAGCACGATCATTTTCAAGAACTGGCGCTGGACTGTATTTGTAATAAGGTACTTCCGAATTTACTAAGCTATATTGAAGAGCAAGTTGCTGATGCACAATTCTGGCTACTTGATTGTGTCTGTGCAAATACTCACCATTAGCAAGAGAAGAACAACCGGAAACAATATGTCTAAGCGACTCACCAGGGCGGTGGCACGCTCTACAAATAACAAGCGTGCCATCTCTCATAATATACTTCCGATAGTTATTCGTCTTGATAACTTCGTCCATAATTGCACAGACAAAACCTTCAGTTTCCCCGAAGATCACCGAAAAAAAAGATCACCGAATTGCAGCCAGGATGTTGAGGATATTGAATCTACATCTGGACCTGTTAGGGCCTTGTAGAATCTGCCATGCAACTCCGTACTACTCCATATAGCCATTCGATCCGAAACAAAACATAATACAGGCCTTCGCCAGTTCTTTTGGCCTAAGGAAAGAGGCGTCAGACCCTTGTCTGCTGCCACAATATCCCTATGCATTTCACCGTTTGCCTTGAGAAAATACCCTCTGAGATTGCACACTTCACGGTTGTGGAGGTCCTTGGCATTTAAAAACCCACGACCACCACACACACGTGCGTGGAATGTATAATCTCATTACAGACGAACGTGGATGATGCATGCGATATTCTGTCAACAGTTTTCGGACCTTTCGATCCAGGGTATCTAATTCAGTCTGAGTCCACCTTAGTATTCCAAAAGTGTAAATAAGCAAAGGCATGACCCAACCATTGAAGGCTCGCACCTTATTGCCACCTGATAAAAGACTGCTGAGGACTTTTTTTGGATTTTTTTATTTTATTTGGATTATTATTTTGTTCATTATTATTTATTCTCATGCTGTCTCGGTTTTGAAAGTTGTTCCGACGATAAATTTGATTTGAAAATTATTATAATTTGGCATTCTTGGCCTAAATTGCTTAGAATGAGGTCATTGCGATTGTATAGTTTTTGTACCTATTTTATGACCATGAGTTAATTCATTTCAAAACTTATTTTGCCTTTCAAAGTTTACTTCCTCGTTTACAAATTTTATGGCTTCTTCTAACATTATAGGACTTTTTAAACGAATGATACGTAATAAATCTTGTAGTAGACTATAAAGAAAAACGTTTAACCCGGTATGATTATAAATTGACTTAGCGTCTCTAGATAATGTGCCCAATAAGGATGGAATTTTTGAGAATAAATTAGATCGCAATAATTGTATTCGATGCCCGAATTCTACATAAGTTTTATTTGATTTTTTTATAATAATTGTTTTAGATTGGGCCAATTAAATACTATATAATAATTTTCGCTTGCAATTATCGCAGCTTTTCCTGTTAGTTTACTCGTTATACTTTCTAATATGAATTCTTGATGATCCCTACTTCCATAACCATATTTTTCTAGAACCATATTTCTCCTTTTCTCAAAAATAAATTTAATGTTTGGGAATTTCCATTGAATAAAGGAATTAATGCGGAAATTTCTGATAAACGAAATCTTGGAATCGTGCTTACTTCATTTGCGTTATTTGATCTTGGGTATGTGGAATATTTTCCATTTAAGAATAAGCAGGTGGTGGTGTAGAGTGAATTGGTATGTGTTCACTAGGTTCCGGAGAATAGTTATGAGGTTCTGAACTTCTAATAGGACTCTCATGATGAATTCCCGCTGTATTTGGTAGTACACTTGTTGTAATGTGTTTCACGATTCGATTTGCTATCGTATTAGTTGCATTATGAATTTCCTGATGTAAAGCATTAGTTGCTTGTTTAGTAGCAAACTCGGCTGCTCTGTGCAAAGCATTTGCTGTTTGTCCAGCTGCTCTTAGAAAGAATATAAAAATAAAATTTATTCGAACTGATTAAAAGCATTTTATTTAAATGTATTTGAATCCTTTTTCTTTAAATATAGAAATTTTGTAAATTTCTTTTCAATTTTCTGAATTAATTATCACAGTTTTAACCCTTAACTTGGCAAAAAAAAATTTTAATATTTAAATAATATTCATACCACTTGACTTTTAAGACCCAAGGATATCTAGAAAAATAACAAAAAAATCTCATGACGGCAGTTTAAAAAATATCACATGTATCTTGTAGGATACATTGCCAAGAGCATTAATAATTACACTACGCTAACAATGTATCTCTACAGATACATTGCCATATTAGCGATGACTTGATTATAAACTAATTTATACGAAAATCATTATAAATAAATAGCGTCTATTATCACTAGTCAGTACTATTTGGATTGAATCTTCTATTGCAAAAGAAATAAAACAAAATCACATTAATTTTGGAAATTTATATTATGGAAATTAAAAAAAACAGTTTCGATCAGGTAATAGACAAAGCCTCATACCACATTTAATGCACATAACAGTCGTTTGGCCTTTGATGCACAGCTTGCAACGTCCTTCGGGCCCAAAAGTAGGGAAATGATTGTATCCATCATATTTTACGTCAGGAGTTGGCCTTAGGCTACTGGGTGTTTTTTTTTTTGGTGCAGGTGGTAGAGAATCACAATTTTCAAATGGTTGCTGTCGCCCAGAATATAAAAGCCCTTGTATAATATGATGCCGGAACTTCTTTAAACTCATATGTTTTCCGTTATTTATGACAGTATGCCTGCGATATAAAATCTAGCTATTGTTCACGCACATGTCTAAAATTTGGGAAAATCCACTAACATGTCTACTAGATCGACACCACCCATATGGGCGTTGCAGTGCTTTATTATGTTGGGACAGGGGACGGCAGCTCTCTGTTTTAAATCCTTAGTGTACCGCTGAATAACTCCCAACAGGTGTTTCCGAAACGTAACTACTTGCAACAGTGACCACTTTGTTGTCATGCCATTTTACAACACACACTTTGTTTTTGTTCGTTCATGGGCTATTATGGAAAACCCTCGGTATATGAAAGAAAAAAGTACAGAAATATCCTAAACCATGTGTGTTGCCGAAGAAAATACCTTTAATATTACGCTAATGGTGCTACGTCAGCCACGTAGATCCCCACAGGAGGTCCCTAGGCCCTCATAAGTGCATTTGATCTGGTAATTTTTCAATCTTTCGGTCTAACCGTTACAGTGTGTTTATTCATCTTTCTGCATCTCGCTTCGGCATGATTCAGCAATTTTATATTTGTATATTTAACTTAAAACGGTATAAATTTTTGATAGTGTGCGGCGTCGTTGTCAACACAGAAACCGAATGGCAAGCGCTCGGCAAGATAGCGGATTGGTATGCGTGGCATTTCCTGTTTTTTTTAGCTTTAAAATTGTGTGACGTCGGAGCGTGCAGGACCGCGGAACAGCATTAGTTATCTTCATCGTGGACGAAACAACAACGAACATAATTTTTAGAACTTTATTGTTTTAGCTAAGAATCCAGAATATTATTTGTGTCAATATAACGGTTCATTTTTTTTCATGTGTTCTTGTTGAGAAGCACTACAATTATATTAACTGTAGCGACAATAACTGGAAAAAAAGTAGCAGCCACTACCGTACTGTACTGAAGATTGCTGATCACACCCTGAGCGTCAGGCTGTTCTTGAAGTAAGTCATTAGAGAGTCACTCGTCAAAGTCACGTGAAAAATCTTGATGTTTTACTTCCCACTATTCTTCAATCCTTCGGACAGACCATAGCTATGGTTTAGTTAGTGTGACCTGTAGAAAAGAGTAAAATACCATAGCAATAATATTTTCCTTTTCTTATATTCTGCCATCTTATTTAGATATATGATACACCATACTACACGATGACGTTAAAGATAATTTGTGCAAAGCATACTTCCTCGATTACGTTTTGAATATTTAAAGCTTAACCTCTTGAATATTTTATACACAACATCTCTTTTTAAATCGTTATTTACAATTTTTACGATTTGATCAATGGTCGGCATTTCATTTTTGAAATGAATTTTGTGTGCTATTTACCTGATAATGGGTACTATTATATTGTTTTACTATTTATTATATGCGGCCTAGTTTCCTATAGGGAGTATTGTATCAGTATCGGTAATAAATTCGACACAACGTGTCGCCAGACACGTTGTGTCGAAAAAAGTATCGATTGTTTTTTCGTAACTATCGATAACTATCGGAAATCAAAACTATCGATGTTACGTACACTACTTTGAAAGATTCTTGCTTCGCCCAGTTGAACCCTTGCCAGTTATATGCTATTCAGCTCATGCTTGAAGCTAGCTTTTTAATTTTAACATATGTAGTTAATATATTTTATGTACATCATATTATTTTGCGATTTATTTTTGTTAGCTAACAATTTCAATTTAGTAAGTATATTTTAAATTTAATATTCTACTTTTAGTTCTACTTAATCAATAATGTTTCCTCGGCTCATGCAATATCGTATCAGCTTTACTCTAGTTTCACTAACAATTCGGGGCTTTTTATAAGGGCGACAACGATCCTTGTTTCTTCGACAAATTTATAAAAACTTAAAAGTATTTACTTTTTGATCATGATAATGGTCCTTTTTTGTGCGTTTCTGTTTGGGTAATGGGAACAACAGAAGTGGCCCGACTAGTATCGGTTGACACATTTTTCAACTAATACAATAATATTAAGAGAATAATTAACAACAAAGGTTAGAATAACCATGAATGCAGAATACAACTAAAGGAATGATAATAAGAAATTTATTGAAACAAAGAAAGCCACGAGTAAAGTACGCAACACCACTGACAGTTCAGGGGCAAAATATACAGGGTGTCTGATAGCAGGAGTTTTATTAAGGGCATCCAACAGTAGAATAGAAATGCGGATTTCATTTTTTCAAGAGTGTGCCTTCCGTAGAGTGAACACACTATTTAAAACGGAGACTTGTGTTCGGCATAATAAAATTCTATGGACGTTAGATCGGGCGATCTCGGTAGCATGGGGTGGCCCTATAGCGACCGATCAGTTTTTGGGAATTTTCCGGAAGCATATTTTTTGAAAGTCTAGCTGGGTGCAGTCGCCCCATTCTTACTACATATGTGTAGTGTGACGGGGAGCCAGTAAAAAGTCTTTTTAAAAAAACAGAATTTAATGAACATACTAAATACAAGAACAAAAGAATAAAAAGAATTATGGAAATGTGTGGCTTGTACCGCGAGCGAGGAGAAACTGCCTCTGCGCAGGGAATTGTGTCATAGCTGGGCCAGAATGCTGAGGAACCAGTCAGTCAGCAATTCTGGTAACATTAGGGATTCGTAACAACCCCCACTTAAGTGTTAACTTACGTGAAGTTTACAAAATTGAAAATAAAATTTGATGACTCCCTCGCCCCCCCCCTGCTTGGTAAAGAGCGAGGTCTGAAATAGTTTCCCTGACCGTTAATTGTTCGGGGATTATTTAAGGCCTGTGGTGCATTTCTGCTCGGTTGATTCTTTTTAAAATGTAGCCCCAATCTTTCAGAGCTCTTTATATTCTTAATTTTTTCAAATAAGTTATTTCCAAATAACGTTTCGTCTCGTTCAGAGTCCTGAACGATTTGTTGAAACGATTTTTCAAGCGACAAAGTAATCAAAATTCTCCGCCATTTTGTTTCCAGGGAGTGTAAGTCCAGCAAAACCCGACAGCAGTTACTAAGATGTTTTACTGCCTCTACTTTGTCACCATTAGATAATAACAAGTTCAGTGCTTTATTTGCAGCTATGATTCCTGTACTTAATTGTTGTTGGTTGGTTTTTAGTTTTTTATCGCGGGACTTTACAGTTTCCGTCAAAACGGATGTCAATTCGACATTCAAGTCCGGCGCTCGAAGAAGTTTGAAGTTATCGGGAACTAAATATTCCTTCGCTAATTTTTCTTTAACTTCTTTTGGCAAACCTTTCTTAAGTAATGGTAGCCAACGCTTTGCTAGGTCATCGTGAATCTTTTCACCGTATTCTGGGGTATCGAAAGTGTCCACTCCTAGTGCATCTATCATCTCAGGGTCCAACTCTGATGGCACAGTCATCGGTTCATCAACTTCTTGGATTTGCTCAATTTATGTGTTAGACGGTCCTGGTGTGTCAATTGGATCTTGATCTAGTTCGAGAGCCATCGATGGGTCAAAGTCTGGAGGTTGATCTCCATCTGATACAAAACAACAGAATTTAAAGTTCGCCATTGTATGGAGTATATACCATCCCCAGGCGTTAAACTAAGAATTACCTTTGTGTAGGACAAAGCCTACCCCCAGGTAGAAAGGTGAAAGTGGGCCATCATGTTGGACAAAGCCAACCCCCAGGTACATCACCAAAAAGTGTTTATTACCTTCGTGTAGGACAGAGCCTACCCCCAGGTATGAGTTTACTTAAATAATAAAATTTTAATAATAAAGGTATATTACACTTACCACTACTGGTTTCTGACGGTAGTTTTCTCACTTTTTTATGCAATTTTCTCAATTTACGTTCGTATTTTTGTATTTGATCTTCCGCACTTCGTTTGGGCATAGTAACGTTATTCAAAGAGCTACTAGACAACGTTGCGCTACCTCGCAAGAAAAAGGAATGAGTGCAAAATACAAACGACGGACCGAAGAAGCCGGGGAGTGGAGGCTAGACGAGTGGGGCAAGATAGTGGGGCTTAATTAACATTTCAATTCTTGCCATCTCTAAAAAATTGCGAGCGCTGCCTTGTAGGTTAGAGGGACTACTTTGTTATTATATCTGAAGAATGAAGCGATGCAATATAATTTAAATTTTTGTCGTTCTGATTAATTTGAGTAAGCGTTTCGTTAAAACTGGATATAGCAGATATTGAAATTAGAATATTTTCCTTAACTAATTTTAACAATTTCTTATCATTGTCTATTAGACGTTGAATTGCGACCTAATCGCATCATTTTCACCTAAGGTTCCGAATACATATTTGAACAGTGCCGATGCTAGAAAACCATCTGCTGAAATTGCTAAATAGGGTCATGCTTCAGACATGTTACACATTTCTTAATTTCCGTCTTGATTGCTCTATATCCCCATACAACCCAGTACCTTTGTCTCAAATTTGTTAAAGTTTATTGTGGATCCCCATGAAACGTTTCGATTAACAGACTTGCAAGACGACTAATGTATGGTTTAATAAGTGGATGTTTCATTTCGTCACACATCTTAATATATTTTATTTTTCCGCTGAAACCTAAAATCCTGTTTTGATCCAAAAAATAATTCAAATTTCTTAACTTACTTTTGTAACTTGATTTATTGTTTTCCTTAAACTCCCTATGTCTTAAATAATCTCCGTTCGTTGAACGTATTTACTACAAACGCATATAACAATGGCTTATGTTCAGTGTGAATCGTGACATACTGAGCGCTGAGAAAATAGCGTTAGTGTTGCACGCTCTCATATACTGCGAGAAGAGAGTAGTACGCCATCGAGTCTCCCCTGAGTTAAGCTCTTTGCTATAGAAACCTAAGGATTCCAAAACGCCACCAACTTTTTGGTGCAGACAAGCACCTACTTGGGAATTCGAAGCGTCCGTAAAAAGTCCTAGCTCAGCTTTTGGAGAATGGTGTGCTTCGAGTTCAGGTGTCCACGTAGTACCTTTGCCTTAAGCGGCTACTATGGCATTAATAAGAGGTGCTTTTCGGACATACCAAATACGCATTTTACTAGGTCGATTACAATTCCGTATTCTTCGAACCTTTTGAACGGAGATGTGTGTTAGCGCCATCACTAGCTGTTAGCAGCGCTAACGAGGACATTTCCCATTGGACGGCTACGGGTAGGAGGGGTGCGCGGGGGGGAGAGCACCAAGGCCTACGTGACCACCGTACGTGGCGCCGATGACTCTTCCGCCGACTTGGCTCGAAGTCCTCGGAAGAACGACACGTTATTCACAATTGTTAATTTCATTGTAATTGCAAAAATCAAGTGTAACAAAAATTAAACTAATTAGCCAACCACAAATCTTTTATGTTTCCGTATCAAACATAAGTGGCGACCGTGACAGGACACGAACCTGCAATCTTCGGATGTGGGGACCGCGCAAAAATAGGATCGGATCGAGGTCTAAAAACACAAACAACACGTTTTACAGCTTATGCAGCCAGCGTTGAGGTCAAGCTTACGCCCCCAGCGCCCTAGCAGCGGTTTTGCCAGCCAAAAAGTGAGCCCGTTTCTTTTATTTCGCAATTACCTAAACTATATTATTTGTGTGAACAAAGAGTTAGCTTCTTGCGTCATCTGCCGTTTTTACTTCCCATGCCTAAAGTTTTAAATACCTATTGTTAATTCTTTCGCAACTATTCACATTTATCAGCGCTTTTACATCTATTCTATAAAATTAAAGCGTTATTTTTGCTACAAATATACATATTGCACAACTATAGTAACCTTAGTTTCTTTTTTCTAATTTCTTTGCTTTCAAACTACGCTAAAACCTATTTTTTGCTTTTATTGCGCCTATTTTGCGACTTGAAAGCCTTTATAAAGAATTAATTAACTTAAAACATTAAAAACCATTATCTAAATAGCTGTAGCCAATTTAAGTGCATAATATAACGTTCATTATAACTAGCGTAAACATCTATCCCATCGCTTGATGAGTCACTCCGCTTACCTGCGCGTGCACAATATAGATAACGATCACTGCGTTAAATCAATTACGAGTTTTGTTTTAACAAAAACATTTGATTTATTCAATCATTATAGCTAAATTCATCAATTTTTTATACTTTTAATTTTTGCAATTATTTCACCCATATTCACTGTAGCCCTTGCTTATTATAAACATATTTTTCCTAAATATACAAGTCATTGTAAATAACATTCTAGCTAAGACATCCAGCGCGGGCCGGCCGCCGCTCAGCCGCGCATACTGAGTTCCTGTGCGTACTGGTGCCGGGTGCCGAGTGTCCGTCCCTTTCACCACCTCATAGCAGCCTGTCAAGGTCGCATTGAACTACGAAGCGAGGAGCGTATCGTATGCAATACTTTACTATCATCTATTAAAGTTATTTTTCTTTCTAACGTTAATACATTAACCATGGAGCCTACTTTCAAATCATTAAATTTAAAACGCGCTTCAATCAAAAGACGTGTAACTAAATTTAGTAATCATTTAGATGATTTAAAATATACTAAACTTAATCCTACCGAGGTTAACGTGTTAACACAAAAATTAGCAAAGATTGAGGGAATGGACGAGAAAAATTACGTTTAGAGTTGGACATACAGGAAATTATTGCAGATAATTCTTCACCTAAGAAATCATCAACGTTTGATCACGGACATAGCTTCACAACGGTTGCTGATGAGGATCAAGAAATTATTGGTTTTCGTTTACCTGTCATTAAAATAAGCAACTTTGATGGAACATACTATAAATGGCTAGAATTTCGTGACACTTTTAGTTCATTAATTCACAATAATTCTAAAATAAAAAATATACATAAATTTCATTATGTAGGGACAATATAAATGTAGTATTTACGTTATTAGAGTCAGTCGTTACCCGCGCCGCGCATTGTTAAGGCGCTTCGGTATTCTTAGTATTACACTCAATTAAAAGTATTTCCGCCAACAAGTTAGTTTCCTTCAACCACCCAAAGGATCACAATCGGAACACATTACTTAAATTCCTACTTAGAGGGTGAAGCTGCTCGTGTGATCAGTAAGTAACCTTGAAGTAACTGACTATAATTATCCCGAAGCTTGGAGTCTTCTTTGTGAGCGTTATAACAATTTATGTCTTTTGATTAACAACCACCTAAAGTCACTTTTTAATATGGAACAGTCGCGTGAGTCTGATGTCTTTACGTTTTATTGTTGATCATGTTACAAAAAATTTGCGGGCACTTCATACGTTAAAGCAACCGACAGAGCATAGGGATACGTTGATCATATACAATATACATGATAGCAACAAAATTACATAACAATACGCGAATTAAATGGGAAGAATATATACATGCTAATTAATGTGAGCGTTTCGGAAATGCCCACTCTCGATAATTTGTTATTTTTTTGAGAGCTCGTGCTGAGATTTTAGAATCTGTATTTCGTAATAAGCATGAGGCCACTACTAATGGCTACTACACTATAAGGGCGTCAAGCCTTCGCCAAGCTATTCTCACAGTTCTAAGCCCACACCGAGTTCACACACGAAATCGTTTATTGCGGAAAAGGATAATGAGCCTCAAACTAAAAATAAATGTGTATTTATGATTGTTCTCAATTCAAATCAAAAGCCATTGATGATAGGATAGATATAGTTTCTAAGTTAAAATTGTGCAAGAATTGTTTACGTGTAGGTCATATTCCGCGCGTTTGTAAATTGCCAGGTGCGTGTTGAATTTGTAAGAAGCGTCACAACACTATGTTACATAAGGCGACTGAAACTGATACCGACCATACAACGGCCGAAGCAGTTTCGCTGTCAGCTACTTCTTCAGAGACCTTGTTGTGTAACGCGTTAGTTGACATTATTAATCCTAACACTAATCAGGTCGTTACTACTAGGGCATTATTAGACAGCGGAAGTCAGTCTTCATTTATTACGGAGACACTAAAAGAACAATTTAACCTAATTCCTTTGCATTCCAATACGCAAAATGTTATCGGGGTGTATGTTTGTTAACATACCACTTAGACTTGGTGCCGAGCGCTGTAATATTCGTATTCAGTCTAAGCTTAGTCCATTCGATGTTATTATGTCTTGTTTAGTTATTCCCCAAATTTCAAGCAAAATACCTAAGTCTTATATAGACATTAAGAACTTAAACTTGAAATCGTTTGAGCTAGCAGACCCCAACTTTTATAAGCCAGCTGACACAGGATTACTCATCGGTGCTGACATTTCTTGGGATATCATAGGATCCAAGCAGCACTCTTTAGGAAAAAGGAATCTTATCCTACGGCATTCTAAATTGGGATGGCTCATACCGGGTCCTATGCAGTTTTCTCATAACGGCTATATTCATTGTAATTTTTCAAATTTTACTAATAATAATAACTTATCCGAGCTGCATAATGACTTAAAAAGTTTTGGGAGCTTGAAAGCTTGCCACAAAAACCCTTGTTCACGGATCAAGAAAAGGCTTGTGAACGACATTTTTTTGAAAATAGCGTATAGAGGAAGGGCGTTTTTGTGTCAAACATCCACTTACCGATTTGCCAGACTCCTTAGGAGAATCATTTTTTATAGCTAGAAAAAGGTTTCTTAACCTAGAACGCAGATTTCGTAAACAGCCTGCGATTAAATCTGCGTATGTAGAATTCATAAATGAATATTCATGACCTGACCTGAGAACGGTCACTTCATACCGCATCACCCTGTCTGTCATCCGCGAATGTAGCGAGTCTACGCGTCTTAGGGTAGTTTTCGATGCATCAGCTCGGACAATGTCTATAAACAACATAGTTACGTCACCACCTTGCATCCATACCATACAGGTAAACGCAACATCAGCGTATTAAGGGTGGTCCGATGTTGCGCAAGCAAAGGAACATGGTGTGATGTTCCACAGGTGCGATCATTCAATTCAAGCATCTGCCTCTGCTCAGTCGTGGTATTTAATTGTAATATTTTTATTATTAATGTTGAGAGACCGGCTATACTCACGTCTTATTTTATCGGATGAGCCCGACTAGTTTCAAGCCCATACGGGGCTCTTAATCATGAGCTCTTATATGATTCCCTGCGGTTGTGGGAAGAATTATATAGGTGAAACTCGTCGCAACATCTTGACGAGAATTTCAGAACATATACGTAGTGTCAAGAATATGGACACTAATGGGTCAGCCATAGCGGAACATGTCCACGATTCGGGTGCCAACCACTACATCAGGTTCGACAAGGCTACCGTATTATCTAGGGAAAAATTTCTAGTACCTAGAAAAATACGTGAGGCGATTGAAATTAGCCGTCACTCGAATTTTAATAGGGACTGTGGATGGGCACTGCCCCCAGCGTGGAAACCTATTTTTGGCACTACTAGTTCTACTGAAAACCTGCTAGAACCAGACACCGTAAGCGTCGCATGCACAAATTTCTTCCGTGCATCCGATGACGTAGACCAGAGCGACCAGGATGTTATAGAAGACGCGCGACCACCGCCGCAACGGTCCCTCCCCCCGCCCCAGCCGCTCACGAGTCGCGCACAACGAGCTGCTACACGCAGTTCCCGCCGCGATAACACCGCGTAAAGAGCTCATGAATAAGAGCCCCGTATGGGCTTGAAACTAGTCGGGCTCATCCGATAAAATAAGACGTGAGTATAGCCGGTCTCTCAACATTAATAATGTAATATTTTTAATTAGATTTTTTAGAAATATATAATTTTAGTTGAAAACAATAAAATCTTGTTTTTTAAAAAATAATTTGACGTTGCCAAGTATTAAACCGGCGCAGCCGGAGCGGATTATTTTCCAAAAATTGTTGAGAAAATAACATAGGAAATAACCTGGAACCAAATAAATAAATAAATAAGTTTAATAAAAAGTGGTGTCAATAAAGAAGAAAGAAGATGCAGCTGGTCGGTTAGTGAGTAGAACTTATCACCTTCCCTTTCCTTTCATTTTCTTTTGTTATTTTGAGATAGGACTTCTCTCACTATAACGTTTTTGGTTTTCTTATATTTTTAATATTTTTATTGTTAAAATTTAAAATAGTGTGTTAAGCGAATATAAGTGTAAAGAAGTGTTCAAAATATACGTATAAAATTTTGCGTATAATAATTTTGATAAGTAAAGTAATATTTTTAGTCATTTAATCGTAAACAAAATTTTATAAAATATTTTATATTTTCGTTTTTGTTAGTTTAAATTCTATAATGGAGCAAGTAAGATTAATTCCTAATGAAATTTTAAAATTAATCCCCCTCTTTGATGGAGATAAAAGGCAGTTTAATATTCCTTTGGAAATGCCTGTATGTAATAGAAAAATTCCAAGGCAGCGACACGCAAAACCAGTATGTAATGCACAGTATTACAAGTAGGTTAGTGGACAAAGCCGCGGCGCTTATTAGTGAACGCGAGGATGTAACATCGTGGACTGATTTTAAAGAGCTTCTAGTACGGCATTTTGGTGATCCACTCAGCGATGAATGTATTGCTATGATTATAGAGCTAGAAAACTTAAAAATCAATTCAGGCGAAAGTTATCTTGATTTCTGTAATAGAATTCAATCCGTATGTTCAGTGCTAATATCAAAAGTAAACCAAATGGTAGATAAGGATATTAAACAAAGTAAAATTATTATTTAAAATAATACAGCCTTAAATGTCTTTCTTTACAATTTGCCAGAAAATATGGTTAAGATTGTGCGACTAAAAACACCAAAATCATTAGAGTCCGCATTAAGCGTAGTGTTGGAAGAGGTTAATTTCCTCGAACGAGCACAAGCAACAACAAAACCAGTAAATCAAATATTTTTTAAAAGTCAGAACGATTTTAAACCCCCAATTAAATATAACAACAACTTATGCCGGTATATCAGCCCAACCAGCCACCTCAATTTAAATTCGGAATACCCCATACAAATCAAAACCCTACATGCCTATGGGATACAAACCAAATTTATCCCCATTTAAATTCGGGATTCCGAGAGGATCGCGCATACCACCTCCAAGGGAGAACCCACTATGGCCACCGCCCGGTACCACAATTAGAAGGGTAAGGGTAAGGCTGGGTAGGGTTTCATATCAAAAAGCGCCGTCGCGGTTATGAAACCCTACCCAGGACAGCATAACGTTAGTTCACCAAAAAAAATATTTAATCAAAACTTATGCTCGGGTGGTTCTAGAAAACATTAGTATTTCGAATTTATCGTCGCCCAATTGATTTAGATACGAGTATGTATCACACATTACAATGACCTGTATGCTAATACCGCTTCGGGATACATATCTTGATATTTTAACGCGTTCTTATTTTGTATATATTGTGCAATAAAAGGGGCAAGTGGCACCAAAAATTAAACTTTGCATAGCGCATGTTTTTAAGGAGGTATCGGTACTAGTTTGCCATAAGAATCTTAAAACATGTTGATCTTCAGGCCGTATTTTAATTTTAAGAAACATATCTTTTATGTCCCCGATTATAACAAACGCTTGTTCGCGAAATCGTAAAATGATACCAAGTAACGAATAATAAATGTCCGGACCTGTGAGTAAAAAATATTTAAGACACACACCATTTACCTTTGCAGCACTATCGAAAACGAACCTTAGTTTATTGGGTTTGTTTGGGCTTCGAACCCCAAAATGTGACAGATACCATATGTGACTAACCGAGAGTTCATTAGCATCTAGTTCATGGGCATAGCCGTGGTTGAAGAGCTTCTGCATCTTCGCGTGTACCTGTCTGCGTACCCATTATCCGCCTGACATTTTTTAGTTGACCCCGCAAACGCGACCGTGCATAATCGTAACTATCAGGCATACTAAAATCATCCTTTAGGAAAGGTAAACCGACTTCCGCTTGTATATCGCGCTGTCGAATCTAAAATGGTCATAGCTCTTAAACGTTCTCTATTCTCACGGCGTAGGGTTGAAATCCCTATAGAATCCAATTCAAATGATTGCTTAACCCTTAATAACCTAGAGTTTTTATTGATACCAATCTTTTAAACCGAATGTTTTTTTTAATTCTTTATTGCACAATTAAAATAAAAGTACAAAAGGCGGACTTAACACTAAATTAAGCGTTCTCTACCAGTCAACCTGTGATAATAGGAGTAAATATTAACAAGAATAAGCGTGTCAATAAGATGTAGCGACACGCCTAAGCAAATGATAAATAAGTAAGGGGATAAAAATAAAATACTACATGACTATATGTGATGGTAAGGTAATTATAAAATTGGAAATTTACCAAATAATACATAATATAAAAGACAAGATATACTAAACAGAAAAAAAAGCGGTATAAGACGACACATAGCAATTTAAATATAAAGAATATTATTGATAATCTGTAACAAATTACATATTATCAATGAGGTATTTAGAATCGGGAAGTTCATTCCAAAGACGTATGGCTTGCGAAGTGAATGATTCTGATAAAAAAGTAGTGCGATGATGAGGAGTGGAAAGCTTAAGGAGATAAAATTAGCGGAGACCACGATTACTCATGGATGAAAGAAATTGGAAGTCTGATTTAAGATAAGTGGGACAATCATTGTTGTATAAAATTGAATATAGACAACAGAGAGCTCTAAGTTTTCTACGCTTATATATACTAAGCCATTGCAGCTGAGACCGGAAGTGAGAGATGTGATGTGTTGCGTAGATTAAAAATTAACCTAATACAATCATTATGGAGGCGTTCCAGTTTGTTCAATGTTCACATTACTATTAGTTTTTTATAGGTTGGCTGTACGTATTTTACTGTTGCATAATATTCTTTCCAACGAAATTTTAAAAAAAATCTGATGTCATTATTGTTTTATTTTATTTATGACATATTACTTGCGCGGCAAAGTGAACAAGTAAACACATTTTACTAAAAGTTTTGTAGAATATAAATTTGATATATTTTCTCTTTCTAAAGAATATAAATATTTTTGAGGTAAGTGAATATATTATTTTCGCTATGATATAATTATTTTTTGTGAGTGCATGTTTTACTTGAAGAAACTAGTGAGTATCAATTTTGATACTTCAGGCATTCCGCTCTACATAAAACCTACCTACTAATTCTATAGCTATAAAAAACTTTTTGAACTTCCGTTTCATTATTTTTCTGCATAGCTTGGTGTTGTGATTACTTTTATTTTATTATAAAAATTTATCAAAAATGTGACCAGAAGACATTGAGAATATATTGAAGCGGTTAGAAAATGGTGAAGTTTCGGTACACGATTCCACCGACAATGAAGATGACATAGACTATTATTCGAGCCAAAGAGATCGTCTGATAGAGCATGTCCTGTTCGAAAGTTTGAAGGTCATCCGACTTTAGAGGATAGCGTTAACATCTATTCTTGATACTTTTCTTCAATGGAAAATCCCTCCTTGTTATATTTTCCTTCATTAATGGCTTCTAGTTCCATCTGGATATTTTCGAACTTACTTTAAAGATTTTTTAGTTGTTGGATATTTAATTTTACCGCTCGAAGAGTAGGGTTTCCTAGTTGCGATTTATTTTCGAGAGCAGTCATTTTTCCTTTAAGATATTTTCTTGATAAAAGTAGTTCTCTTCGGCCATCTTTGCAGTGTAATATTGAACCAATACGTAGCGTCAGTAATGGCGGTCGTCGTACCTGTCTTTGTTTGAATTATACGAAATATGTAGTCGCGTGCGCCGCTGTCGACTTTTCTTGTACTTTTTATAAATATCCGTGAGAAGAACCATAAATTAATGTTGAAAGATAATGAGAGATGAGAGAAGGGGCTGGTAATTTCAACAATTCATATAATTCCTTTGGGAGCGTATTAGTACAACACTTCATGACAGGACGCACGAAGAGAAGGGAAGTCACAGACAATCAACTTAGTCTATACAAAATTACCACAGAGTATTCAACAGTATTTATGCTAATTGTAATTATGATAATTGTATTTATGGTAACATACTATATTATTTGCTAGATATTTTCTGATATACGTATCCCTTAACTCAAAATTTAGATTTTATTTCAACATAATTGAGGAATTATTGAATGAGTATATTTTCTCTTTTTAATGGGGCGAGGGTTATCCTCTTGCTAGTTCTTTCATTATTGTAGTCGTTATTGTGCTATCTCACTTAACAGCCGGCTAGCAATGAGGATTTATTTTTATTATTTTTAGTGCAAACATAACTTAGGGTTTTCAGTGAACATTTTTACGGAAATAATTTTTAGTTTTTATATGAAGTTTAAAAATACGACTTTTCTTAGATTTTTTTTTGGTATAGGTACAGTAGAATCTCTTTATTCGCGCTTCTTGCATTCGCGGACTGAAATAATGCAACTCAAGTTCTATATTCGCCGTCTAAGAATTCTTTATTCGCGGATCGAATCGGTACATCGGTACATACATATATGCACCCAAATAAAAGCATTTTTGTCTTTTTTCAGCGCCTTGTCAAGTGAGGACTAATAAAAAGATAAATAAAATAGATCTTATGACTACTCCTAAATAGCGTTTTCAAAATCTGAAAATCTTAGTGAAGGGTTAAGATTGGGAAATGAGCTTTGTGATTTCTGTATGAAAATTGATCCATCAATGGAACGAAGTCCTATTCTTAAGAGGCAAATTGCTAATGCCACTGCTGAATATCAGTTTGAATTGAAAGAGCTTTTAAAAACTTCCAAGCAAAAAAATTACTAAATTTTTAAACCATTGCCTAAATCTGAAGATAATATGTAACTTATCAAAATATAAACTTAAAAACTTAAACTGATTTTTATGTATTCGTCGCTTAGGACCCTATTCCCTATAACCCTATATAAATTACAATTCCATATTCACGGTTTCTGTATTCGCGGAACATATACCCCGCGAATAAAGAATTTCTACTGTATATACAAGTAGTACTATAAGTGGCTTTCGGTATGATACACCATACATATGTATAAAGGAACGGTGAAGTGTGTGAGCAAGTGATGAATGAAAGTTTGCAAGGGAGCCTTAAGGAGGAGGCTTGAAGAAAGATGGAGGACGGATATACAAAGGCTATTAGGCTAGGACGATATATAAAATAAAATAAGAGTTAAAAGCAGTAGTTTTGCCATTTTGAACCAATTCCCACAGTTGGGAGCTCGTCCGGGATTGTTTGACATAATGTACGCCAAATACAGACGATGGAGGGGGGAAAAAACTTTAATGCAATATTGGAAGGAAGCATCCCCAAGTTTAGCGGCGATGATAAAACACGTTTTATCATACTTGCTATACTTGCTACTACTATGCTATTACTTACTACTATTTACTAGCTATACTTGGGGATTAAGTGAGAGTATTCACTTCGAACACATACTTAAGTAAAGCTTTTTAATGTTAAGTATACCTTTTTAACTTGATAATTCAGTCATGTATGACTATATTTTAGAATCCGACAATAATTCCTAAAGAAGAAAACGCTGTTAATAGAACTAAAACACCACAAATGCCCTGAAAAAGGAGAAAGGATTTTTGCTATTTTTGTGAAACTAATGTTTTTAAATTTCATGTCAATAATTTAAATAGACAAATATGAAGTACAAAAAATTATCATATCTCATAAAAAGTTATACCCGTAAGAGCCTTGTCACTGCTTTACGTAAAAAGGCAACTACACAACTAATTTTAAAAAAATTGTCAAACATCAAATATGTAAAAGATTGATATAAATCTTTATATTAATCTAAATATTTGCCTTATGAGAAATGTCTAGGATCTCATTCAGGAAGCAATTGTGAAATCATGAAAACAAATGACAACCATCGTCGTCAACTTCTACCGCTGAAACCGATGCACAAAATTTATGGTATGTAGTTTAGATGTAGACCAAAAGCTAAAACCTTAAGTTTTTCCAAAAATGAGACCTGATCGCGTGTCCTTAGTAGCCAAATAAGACGCTAAAAATTTTTGCATTCGGTCGACAATATATGTGTATACGTAGAAGGCAATATTTTATTAAATTAACTTCACGTAAAATGATAGAGCTAGCTAAATTATTGATAGAATTAAAAAAAACTGAAACCAACCTACAAGAACTTGATGCATTGGGAATGACGATTTGATAATTATTGCACCTAATACATTAGAAGGTTATAATGATAATACAAACATGGGGCGCCTACAAAAACTTTAAAAAATTATTTAAATGAGTAAAGAAGAAATATTGCACATTCTAATAAATCTTTCAGTCGCAGTTTAACGTTGACTAACCAAAAACGCACATTTCATAGTTTCCAGCCTAATACTATTTGTATAATATTGTAAAGTTACATTATACGAGTAATTTAAGGAAATCAGTCCATAATCCAGACAATCGGTTTTTTGTCATATTTGTTGTGATTTTCGTATTGCACATCGAATGTGTTTTGAGACTCAACATTAGTTGTGTAGACTGCAATAAACAACTATTCTTGTTTATCAAAGATTACATCAGCAGGTAAGAACAAATTTGTCAAATTATTTATTTATGGTACTATGATTATTTAAACTTATTTATTTAAGAATTGGAAAAATTGTAAGATAAAGATGGAGAGGGGGATTTGGAGTGAAGAGAGCATCAATAATGCAAGTAAGTGAAAGTGGCAAAGATAGCATGAAAAAAAAGAGAGGTAAAAGAACAAGCAAAGAAAAAAACCAATGTGGCAAAAAATAAGAAGAAGAAAACCATATATTGCCTAAATTTCATGAGAAAGTGACAAGCATGACAATAGTATCCCTTGCATTTACAGCTTAAGGATGGGCTGAATGACCGCTAGCACGCGTGTATTAAAATATAGCCGAAAATCCCTGTATCGCAGCTAGTGGAAAACTTTTCAGACATTTGGCCGTCGATGTGGATTTCCGTCCTACAGTTGTCGGTACGTCGCTACCTTAGAACTTTTAAGCTCATTATATTTGTCCGTGTAGCGTGTGGGTTGCGTATTTATATACAAAACACATAATACATACATGAACATTTATTAACAAATTAATACAAGTGCATACAGGAGACCTCACACTATCTCGAAACGCACACGTCAGTAACACCAGGGCCCGTAGGCGAGAGTAGACGTGTAGCATATTACTGTTAGCACGTGTTTGAGCCTATGCTATATTCATACAACACCAGTCTATACAAACAATACGAATAAACATATAGACAACAATGCGACTATAAAAAGCCGGGATTAACAGTAAAGCGGGGAGTCTCGTAAGCCGATTGTCACTTTGGCGTGTTCGTGACTGGCATACTTGCGTCCGACAAGCGACCAGCGAGCGGGCTAACTTTATAGTAATATTTGTCATATAATAAGCATTTATACAAATTAGAAATTAGCAAATAATTTCGTAAAAATAGAACGAATACTAGTTAATTATAATTATTAGTTAAAAAAAAAATATGCACTGCAACGTACTCGAATAGATAGTGTACATAGGCGACCTCACATTATCTCGAAACGCTTACTTTAAAAAGACCAACAAAGAAAGAATATTTTAATATAAAGAAAGGTTATTTGCAAACTCGTCGAGATTTATACTGGCCTGTTGGCTAGTAGTACCAAAACTATCAACTACTTAGATATCAAAATTTTATAGCCATCACAAAGAATTTGTTGTATTATCGTTTCGCGACTTATTTGTATCGTTAGTTTAAACACACGGACACATATACAACTTAAAAAATTAACAAGTGCCAGTATTTGCAATCCAGCGTATGCCGCAAAGCAGAATGTCTTGTCAAACAAATTCAAATGTGTGAAAGTAATTTTGATATTATAGGAAACTCTAAACAATCGTTAAGACAATCATAGAAGTATTGCGAATGCGATTTTGCAGTACGATTTTTGTCGTGGAGCCTACCCTCCTGATGATGCTTCGGTTTCGGGGCGAAACGATCGTCGAGATTGTGGTGGTGGGTGTGTGTGCGTTGTTGCTGGTGAATTGCGCCTTGGGGTGCATGTGGTGACTGGTCCTGCATGTATAAGGTGCGTAGATTTTGCCTGCTTCATACACATTGGCTTTGCATGCATTCACTTAACCCGTGCGGATTATAGCAAAGTAGATAGTTCTGTTGTATTGCTTATTGCGAATGCATTTATGGGAAAGTAGTTTACTCGAAAAGTCTAATGATTCTTTAAAAGCTATAAAGGAGTTACCACTAATTGGGCCTCAACCTTAAGATTGTTACGAGGTTTTAATTTTAATTGATTGTATTCGATTCTCATTCTAAATAAAAAATAAAAAAGGTAATGTGACGTGGGGTTTATAATTGAATAAAAGGGTTTACCCCTTTTATTAAATTATATTATTTAATTATACTATATTATATAGTTATAACTTAAGGCTTTATAATCCACCTCTTAACTTCCATTAACAGTACTTTAAATTTGACATAAACCTCGCGTATATTAATCGTTCACTGTCGCTTTGCCGGCCGAATAAAAATATTCCACCCCCCCTTGGCCGTTACCCCTTCCGGTAAATCACACGGCACGTGGCCTTCAAACAATAAAATGCGCGTGGGGTATCTACAGCTAGATAGATAGTATTGCATTGTGATTGTCGAAACAAAATTCCGTTAAAAATGGGTCAAAAATATGCGCAATGCAAATTACAGTTTGCTTGGTGGAATGAATTTTTATCGTGGTACATTTCCTAATCGCATAATGGTCCGTGTAAACCAGTGTTTACGGGAATTTGGTCAGTTTAATGTATCAGCGCATCCCCAAGGATGACGTAGTAATTCTTATCCCGTGAGTCTTCAAGAACAAATTCTTGGGTATATCAAGAACCACCAAAAAAATCGGAAATCATATTAGAATCAATAAAAACTTAGTCTCACCAATAACGTTACAAAACATTCACAATATTCTAGAATCTGCAACACTAACATCATATATCTACCAAAATAAATTAGTTTATGTATTAGAATTTCCTCTTGTAAAAAACGATAAATTTATTCTATATCACATGTATTCTATCCCTATCAAAAATTCCAATTCTTCCTTCTATTCCACCTTATTCCCTGAGCGAACATACCTCGCCATTTCCACAACGTAGCAGTGGTATACTACTACGCGCCTCATTGAGAAATGCAAGAGTCTGCAAAGATCTTTTACTCTCTGTTACAATTTTAACTCAAGACCTATCTGTGAAGTAGCCATTCTACAAGCAACTCACGAAGACCTTCCAAGACAGTGTGAACTTACGACATTTTCTGCACACATTGACACATTCCAGCCAATTGAGAACAATCAATGGATTTTCATTCTGAGATTCAATACTCTGTACATCATAGAGTGTGAACGAAGAAGCGAACATAAGGAAATTTCTGGATCCGGCATCATATCATTAAGGATACCAGGATGCAAATTTAAAATAATTTATTGTGTTTTAGTAGTGTTCAAAAATTATTTCCCAATTAACAAAACTAAATTTGATAAAGTTCCGGGAAACGCAAAGAAAGGCGCTTGTTTAATTTGCCGAAAAGATTTTTCGTATAAAACTTAAATAACAAATTTAAGAAAACATTTACAAGTTATGCATTTAGTTGCTTACGAAGATGTTCAAGCACCACAGATTATACACTAGTTTATACTCTGTAATCTGTATTACCATTACTAAGTAGTCTGTGACTACATTCCCCAGTAAAAATTGCTGTTTGAAATATTATATGACTCTAATTAAAAAAGGGTCAATTTTTATTTCATCTATCTATATTAATAATCAACATTGCGAGCTGCAGCAACATACTGGCGACCGTGACAGGACCTACGCTTTGGAAACAGAAGTTCTTTTTGCCCGGGATGACAGCAGCGGCATCGCCATATTACGACGCAATAAATGGATGGTGTAAAATCGCTGCTAAACGACACGGACCGTACAGATAAGTGCTACTCTTATCCCTTTCTCATCCATATTCTTCGCCCTTGTGCAAATAACATTCTCATTTTGTGTATTATAGGTACAAAAAACTTAGCAATAAAACGTGCCTCAAGTCACGTACGCACATTCCATCACAACTTATACAGGTTAACTTTTCATTTCATCATTTATTTACAAATGAATTGAATTTTCTAGCTATAAATACGATAAGCGATATATGTTTTGCGAGTGTTTTCTTTAAAACATAAAACAATTGTTCAATATTTAAGTGCCAACTGTCTATTTTAACTTATTAATTTAACATACTTGACAATACATTGAAATACTCCATATTTGAAAGTTTGTTGTATATAATACATAATAATAGTGCAATATTTAACTACTTAACTATAAATACTAAAATCATATACCTAACTATAAACTTGAACATATTTTAAATTAATTACTGATTAATTTCAATAAGCAATCTGTCCTCCACATAACAATCACCATTAGTAGCCAACATTGCATTCAATCTATTCACTGAACATTGCAGAAGGATACATGGAGGCAGGCTGGTTAAAGTTTCTTTTCAGCTGAAAACGCGCTCAGCTGGGGATCCTGAGATCAGTTTGTGAGTGTAGCGGCTATCCAGATGGAGTCAAACTGAGGAACGTCAGATAAGATTTTCATTTCTTTATAAGATAATTATTATTTTGCATTTGGTCTTTTGCGACTTTGCAGCATAGTGTATTTCATTTTAATTGTAAAACATTTCTCATTATTCAATCTACATTATCAATAATTTTGTTTTAATTTTCTCTTATTCTCTTTGAAATATTTTTCTTCTTTCTTTCATTTTTTACTTTATTTCAATTATGATTTCTGAGAGAGAGCTAGTACACCAGTTGCAAAGGAGCTAAAGGATCTTTGTTTGAAGCGAAGCTCAATCAAAGGGCGTCTTACCAAATACAAAACTTACTTAAATTTAATTTCTTCTGCTAACTTGTTCAACTGATGAACTAAGACTAAAAAATGAAAAGATTCAAAAACTTTCAGACTATTTTGAAGAGGTGCAAACTCAAATTGAGGTTGTAAATTCAGATAACATGAGTAGTGAACTCATTGAGCGTGATAATATTGAACAAGATTTCTTGATAACTATGGCAACAGCGTTACACATAATTGCTGACAATGAAAGCAAACTGTGCTCAACTCGCTCACCGCTTGCAGTTCGCACCAGACATTCCACTTCTCATAATGATCCTGAAGAGCTAGATTTCAAGCTGCCACAAATACAAATAGCTAAGTTTGATGGCACATTTTTCAAATGGCTAGAGTTTCGAGATACTTACTTATCTCTTATACACAACTGTTTAAAAACTTTATCTGTGTCAAAAGTATAATGTTTATAGTCTGTGTTGAAAATAAAACCTAATGGTGAAAAAACGCATTTCTCTTAAATCCTCAAAACATCGTCCAGTGTTAATAATCATATTTAAACTAATTAAACATATGGTTCAACGGAGCCGGATTTACTTATTTACTTACGTAATACTTAGTTTTCAAATTTGTATCAAAAAGTACGCATCACTTCTAATCGACGTACAAGTTTTTCAAGATGGACGAATTATATGCATATCAGGAGGATTTATTAGAAAACTTAAAACGTTGCGAAAAGAACTTTAAGAAGTCACCTAAAGAGAGAATAAAACGGTCGTATATTGAAACACGTATTGAAGTTTTGGAGCAATTATGGAGCACTTTCAAAGAATGTCATAAAAACATAATTTTAAAGTTATCTAAAGAAGACAAAGAGGAATCATACTTCATGAATAATACATATGACATGTTTGAGGAATTGTATATTCAATATAAAACCACTTTGAAAGACGCTTTACAGCCGTTTTTATGTCTAAATACATCTTCGAGTCAATTATCATCAATAGAAACTTCGATCAACGAGGTAAAGTTACCCGTGATTCAATTGCCAACCTTTAGTGGTAATTACATAGAGTGGCAGCCATTTTACGATTTATTTTATTCACTTATACATGAAAATAAGCGATTATCACCTGTACAAAAGTTACATTATTTGAAATCAAATCTAAAAGGAGAACCAGAGTTATTATTAAGAAATTCTTCTATTACGGATGCGAATTATACAGAAGCCTGGAACCAGTTAGTGAAAAGATATAATAATGTTCGATTCAATTGCAACGCCATTTTGAAGATATTATTTGCTCAAAAATCAATACATTCTGAGTCAGCAATTCATATCAGGCAATTAGTTGACACCACATCAACATGCATGAAAGCATTAGAGAATATGGGTGTTCATACAGAGAACTGGGATTTAGTAATTAATTATTTAGTCATATCAAAATTGGACACAGAAACAATAAAGCAATGGGAACAAAATCTGAGTATAAGTGATAATAATAATGAGATATCTACCTGGTCACAATTAAGAGATTTTCTAGAAGCAAGGTTCAGATCTTTGGAGATGGTGGAAAATAACAAAACATGTTCAACACAACATACCAAGTCTGTGGTGAAACCAAAGTTGTTTCATACTAATTTAAATAAAGAAGAAAAAACAAGTGTATTAAAGTGTGTGTTGTGTAGTAGCGATCACTATATATTTAATTGTAAGCAATTCAGTGATATGAGAACAAATGAACGTCAGGACTTTGTGCAAGCAAATAAATTGTGTTTTAACTGTCTGTCATCTACACATGTTGCATTCCAATGCAAAAGGCCAACATGTTGTAAGCGGTGTGGAAGGAGACATCACTCACTTTTGCATTTTTTTAAGGAAGACAGAGAGGAGAGAGAGATTAAAAGACAAATCAAAAGAGAGTGATTCTGCTTCTATGAGTAAGGTGAATGATATGGGTAAGCCTAATTTTTCTAATTATAATTCACAATTTATTAGTAATTGTTCTATTGAAAATAAGTCGAGTAATGTTTTATTAGCAACCGCTAATGTATATGTCAAAAGTAAAAATGGATGTAAACATATAGGTAGAGTTTTGTTAGATCAGGGTTCACAAGCTAGCTTTGTAGATGAATCTTCTGTTCAGTTTCTTAATTTAAAACGTCAGTCAGTAAGTGGTTGGGTGTCAGGTGTGGGTGAAGGGCGGCTGAGAATTAAACACATGGTTTCACTCAAAGCAGAATCACGCCACGATCCTAACTCTTCAGTTTATGTGAATGCGTATATACTACCTTCATTAACTTCGTTATTACCCACTACAAACCTTAGCACTCCTAATTGGCCAGACCTTGAGAAATTAGATTTAGCAGATCCGGAGTACACTACACCAGGAAGAATAGATATTCTTCTTGGAGCTGAAGTCTACGGAGATATATTATTGGATGGCATCATAAAACGCCCACAAGAAAATTTATTAGCTCAGAACACCATTCTTAGTTGGGTTATTTCAGGAAAGATGTCATAAGAAACAAATTCAGCGAGGAGAAATATAACAAGTCTGCATATCAAGGTTAAGGAAGATGAATTATTGAAGCAATTTTGGGAGTTAGAAAATGAGCCAAATAGTATTGTGAAGAAACTGTCAAGGGAAGAAGAACAATGTGAGACATTTTATAATTCTACAACTGTTAGGGATGAGAGTGGAAGATATATAGTAAAATTGCCATTTAAGAATGAAGATCCAGAGTGTCAATACGGACAGTTGAGAGATATAGCTGCGAAGAGATTAGAGATTTTAGAGAAGAAATTTATGAGAAATGAGAAAATGAGAGACGAATATGTTAAGGTGATGGAAGAGTATATAAAATAAAATCACATGAAAGAAATTGATCCTAGTGATATAAATAATTCTGAAACTGTATACCTTCCTCACCATGCTGTGATGAGAGAGGATAAGACTACATCTAAAGTTCGTGTTGTTTATGATGCATCATGTAAGGGAGTGAACAATTTCTCACTGAATGACAATCTTCTTGTTGGTCCTAAATTACAACAGGATTTAAGACACCTGTTAATGAGGTGGAGGACTCACAAGGTTTGTATTGCAGCAGACATTGTAAAAATGTACAGAATGGTACGTGTCGCAGAAGAAGATACAGAATTTCAGAGAGTGCTATGGAGATCTTCAACAAATGAACCTGTCAAACACTTTAGACTTTTGAGGTTAACCTTTGGTACAGCATGTGCACCGTACCTGGCAGTAAAGACACTGCAAAGACTAGCTGAAGATGAGCAGATAAAATGTCCAGATGCTGCAACCATAACAAAAAGGGATTTTTACATGGATGATCTACTGACAGGGTGTGAATCAGTTGATGAAGCTATGCATATTTATAATGAGATAAATAAACTAATGAATCTAGGAGGATTTGAACTTCAAAAATGGAGTACTAATGACAAAAAGTTTCTGAATTATATTGACAAAAATAAAAGAGAGGATCATGAGCTTTTATTTAAAAGTAATAATAATGTAATTAAAGTAATGGGAGTGAGTTGGAATAGAAAATCAGATACTTTTGAATACACCTTAAACTTACCAGAACCAAAACCATTTGTAACCAAGAGACAAATATTGTCTGAAGTGTCTAAGGCTCTAAGCTATATGACCCTTTGGGATGGCTGGCGCCTGTAGTGGTCTTGGCAAAAATTATCATACAGAAGTTATGGAAGACTGGACTAAACTGGGAAGATGTGATAACAGGAGAATTATTAACAGAATGGTTGAAATATCGAGAAGAGCCATGAACTTCTCAGACAGATATTACATTCAATTGGATTTAAGTTCAAAAAATGTAAAACAAATAGACTGGCGCTTATAGAAAAGCGAATTATAGCTTGAAACATGAATATTATTTGAAGCAAATTCTTGAAAATAGAAGATTGCCAGAAGAGCTTCAAAAAAACATAATTTATTTAGATGAAAGTTATATTCATGACTCCTACAAAGTAACTAAATGTTGGCAGTCTATAAATATTTCTGACGTTTAACAAAATGTATCCAAAGGGAAAAGGTGGATAATTTTGCATGCTGGTAGTGAAAAAGGTTTTGTGAATAATGCATTGTTAATATTTAGTGGTAAAAACAAGACTGAAGATTACCATTCTGAAATGAATGCACATAATTTTACAAAATGGGTAACTGAAAAGTTAATACCTAATTTAACTGAAGCATCAATAATTGTTATGGATAATGCCCCATATCATTTAGTTGTAATGAACAAGGTACTATTTTTTACATATTATGTTTCTTATTGTCACATTCTTTATCATTATGTATGCTTCATGTACAATCTGAAATTTGATTACTAAATTGAACCTTTCCACCAGGCTCCGACATCTAGTTCACGTGTTGAAGAGAGCAAAATGTGGTTACGTGAAAACAATATTTTATTTGATGCCACATTAAGAAAACCGTCCTTATTAATGTTAGTAAAAAAACATAAACCTGAACCGGTGTACCACATTGATGAGCTTTTAGGGGAACATGGGCATACAGTGATAATGATCTCAACCCCATTGAACTGGTTTGGGCCATCTTAAACAATAATTTACTAACTAACAAATAATAAAAAAATAATTTACTTTACATATAATTTACTGTACAAGACGCCCTAAAAAATCCCGATATTTAGCATGTGTTAGAGAAAGTGAAAAGCATAGTGCGTCATTTTAAAAAAGTAATGTTGCATGGGAAAACTTAAAAAAATGCCAAGAGCAACAGGGGATTTTAATCCCAAAAACGTCCATTACAGGAGGTAGTGACCCGATGGAATTCCACTTTTTACATGATAAGAAGGTGTTTAGAGTTAAGAGAGGCATTAAATAGTGCAATGGTAAACTTAGGCATGACAGTTTTGTCTCTTCACGAACCCATTTTAAATAGACATGAATGTCCTTTACAATGGTGGAAAGAACATCAATCTGTCTATCCATCACTTTTCATTTTAGCTACAAGAAAATTAAATACAATGGCATCATCAATGCTGCGAACGAATATTTTCAGCTGCAGAAAATATTTTGAGAGAGAGAAGAACACGATTGGGCTGTAGAAAATTGCAAATATTGTTTTTACAGCAAAATAAAAAATTAAAATAAAAAATTTTAACTAGCAATTTATTTTTGATTTTGTGGTTGCAAACGTACATATTTTTGGTTGCAAACATATTTTATTCTATTAACCCTCATTTCCCTCTATTATTATTATTACTTACTACTATATTATTAATTATTAAACAGATACTACATATCACATAGTCATCTGACAGTTAATTTTCGTACATGTTGTAGGTCTCACCCCATTGGTGTAGCAAAATGATATCTTACTTTTTTATTGCAAAGTTTTGATGGCGCAGGCGATGTGACGCGAATACCTAATTATTTCGGTAATACTGTTACTGTATGCTAAACCAACAACAAATGATTAGAATAAAACCATATAAATAACAAAATAGAATAATATGGCGGTACAAAACTTAGGCGGGAGAAAGGTAAATGTAGTTTTGTAATTCAAATAGTTTTGTTTTTAATTCAAATGAATAACAGATTGGCGGTCTTGGTATTCAGATTGTGATTAAGTTAAAACGTTGTTTTAACAACCGACTTCAAAAAGGTCGGTTTGGTTGTATGTTTACGTTTAATATTTCTTACTTACAAGTTTGTCGTCTCTCTTACTTTGTTTTAAAAAGTCTATACTTGTATTTTGAGAATTTATAATTTAGAAAAAAAAGGGTATTCTTGTATGTTTGTATGTATATACATAATGCATCTATTGATACGTCATACTTGTATATACATACAAGTATGTCGTATCAATAGATGCATTGAAAATATTAGATCTAAACTTTGGTGGCACACCTAACTAGGTACTATATTGTTTTTCCTATATTACCTAGTATTTGGAACAGGTATTTGTCACAGGTATTTTTAAGTCACAGTAACAGTGATACTAAGTATTTGGTTTTGCCTAGTACGACGCAACTCTAGTTCCTACTATCTTAGCTGTCATCATTTTCTTATTGAGTATGTGCGAGCTATTAGATATGGATTTAGCTATGGAGAACTTCGAATTTACGCAAGATGAATGGAAGGAAATCAACGCGTTAGAAATTTCTTTTTCGAACGCTTCTATAAACAATGACTCTCTCCTAGAATCGGATAGTGAACCCATGCAATTACCGAAAAAGAAAAGACGTTTGGTTATCGCGAGTGATAGTGACAGTGAGTCAGCTGAAAACTTTGTTGCCGCCAATATATCACAAAATGACCGTATTTCCTCAAAATGGTCGAGGCCAAAAAGACGACAGCCATCAGTGATTCCTTTCACCGAGTTTGAGGGTATGAAACCCCCCATATTCTAATTTGCTGTAAGAAGCTGGCCCTGACCAGTATTATGATCTATTGGTGCCTGAAGAAATTCGTGAAATGATTGCTGAGCAGACAAATTTGTTCGCAAGTCAAAACGTCACAGCCAGGCAAACAAAGCCTGGATCAAGGTCTCATTCATGGAAGCCAACAAACAAGACAGAAATAAAACAGTTTCTTGGGCTGGTCTTGTTTGTGGGCGTAATAAAGCTGCCGAAATTAGCTTATTACTGAAGCAAAGACAAGATACTTGGACAAACTTTTCCAGCCACCGATGAGTAGAAACCGCTTCGAGTTACTATAATACCTACACTTTAGCGACAATTTATCTGCCGACAGAAACGATCGTATTGCCAAAATAAGACCTTTAATCGAAGCTCTCAATGCTACTTTCCAGAAATATTATTCGCCTAAAGATGTTTGTGCGGATGAAAGCCAAGTACATTTCAGAGGTCGAATAATATTCAGGCAATACAATAAAAGTAAGCGACACAAGTATGGCATGAAGCTATTTAAGTTATGTACTGTTCCCGGATACACTTGCAAACTTAATTTGTATAGTGGGAAAAACATTGACGCAATAAATACTACGCCAACAAATGTGGTGATGTGTTATGTGAAAATATATTTGACAAAGGTCACACCCTAGCAACTGATAATTGGTACACTAGCTTGGAACTGGCTTATCGGTTATTGGAGAAGCAAACCCATTTAACCCTTAATTTGATAAAGTCCGGTGTGACGGACACTTATCTATATTTATTATATATAAACTACTCAAAACAAAATAGGGCCCACCACGTTTTTTTGCATTAATTTTAAAATACATACAATTATTCAGTTTTTCTGATTACACATGGTTAAAGTAGGGATTCCTAAATTATATGAAATAATCCAATAGCATAATTTCTTTATTTTTTCAAACTTAAACACAAAGAACAGTTTTTTACGATATTTCGGTAAAATAATGAGATTAAAGAAGTTTACATTTTATCGTTCTATTGGGACCATATGTTGAGATATCCTTAGTTTAGAAGCGTGGGGTTCCTCTTTTACTCTGTACGCACTCCCTGAGTCTATCTGGAATATTTTCGATAAGATGCACTATGTTTTGTTGCAGTATTTGCTGCCAACACAATTTTAGTGCGTTTATTCACTGTTCTTGAATATGACGCTCCTGTAGTTTTCTTTGAGGCTTCCTTTCAATTGATCTTATAAATGTTCGATGGTATTGAGGTCGGAACTCATGGCTGACCATGGCAACATTGAAATATTGGCATCAGAAAGTGTATTCTGTGTAGTACGCGCCATGTGTGCACGAGTGTTGTCTTGCATTAAAACAAAGTAAGCGTCAATTCTTTGTGAAAATGAAACAATATGAGGACGGACTATCTGTTCGACGTAACTAGAGGCCGTTACGGTACCTCCATCCAGAATTACCAGCTCTGTTTTACCTAGTAAGCTTATTCCACCTCAAACCATGACACTTGCACCATCAAAGCGGCCAATTTTATGGATGCATTGTTCTGAAAAACGTTCTCCTTCCCTTCTCTATACACAAACTCGTCCATAGGGACTATAAAACTTGATTTTACTTTCGTCCGTTAAGAGTACGGATCTCCAGTTATCCATTGTCCAATCCAAATGTTCATGTGCGAACCTTAAGCGCGCTGCACTATGAGGTCTTGTCGGTTTGAGCCTACCAAAACGTCCTCTGGAACGTTGGCTATCTTCGTGGAGTCGATTTCGAATAGTTTGATCGCTCACTTGTCTTCCATTAGACTGCCGTAATTGATTTTGTAGCGCTCAGGCGGTGATTGCACACTCCCGATGGGCAGTTAATCTGATATTTCTGTCGTCCTGCTCCATTTTGGCTCTCGCTCTCCCTGATCCAGGTCTTCTAGCAATACTTCAGGTCTCTTAATAGCGTTGCTACAGGTTTCGGATAGCTCGTTGGTACACACTGACGCCTGTTGCAACAGATCTCTGAGAGTGCCCTTCCTGAAGCGTAGTAACTGCTCTAGCTGCAGTGTCCATGTTCATATGACGACGAGGACCCGGCATATTGATGAGAGCTAGTGCCGTAATCAAACGAAATGGTTTACTAGATAAACTTCAACCGTAACGTTAAGAATACGACTGAGAGCGCGAGCGAAAAAAATATGCATTTTTTTAGCCCTACACTTTACTTGACTACTTACTTGAAAATAATGTTAAAGGTATCGTTAGAAACGCTGGGAACAGACTCCTAAACATGTCAACTATACGTTTAAGTACTTGAGTCATATTACAATAGCCGTGCAAAAAAATTGTGAACAAATTTGTAGATCGAGGCGTGGTGGGCCCTATTTTGTTTTGAGTAGTTTATATAAAAGAAAGTCGTGTTAGTTACACCACTTATAATTCGAGAACGGCAGAACAGATGCGGCTGAAAATTGGTAGGGAGGTAGCTTAGAGCCAGGAGATGGACATAGGATACTTTTTATCCCGTTCGACAGCGTTCCCGTGTGACTTGACATGAAACGTCAGTCACTATAAAACGTGGTATAACAAAAAAGAATCAGACTCGGAATAACAAAACGCAAATGACAGCTATGTAATTGACGTAAAATCACAGCTATGTATCAAATTTAAGAAATCAATATTAAAACTATTTCTATTAAATAAATAATTAACAAGTGGATTGAAGTGAAGTGAAGTTTAATTAATAATGCCGCGACCAAGACGATCGAATCTTTCCCGACAAAGCCGTAATGCAAGAAGAATACAAAATACTGCAAATGAACAAGAAATTGGACTGAAGAAGAACAAGAAATTGCACGTGAACAGCGCCGCGATAGTATGGCTCAACTTCGTACTTCTCAATCACGAGAGCAAAGTGAAGCAGCCCGTGAAACAGCTCGGTTGGCAATGCAGAATCGTCGAGCGAACAACAGAAGGCAACAAATAGATAATTTGCGACGCAGAACAAGATATTTAGCTGATTTGAATCGAGCAGCGTTTCGATACGATTGCAGCAATGATTACAGCTTGCATCCTAGCGTTTGCATTGGGCAAATGGACGTTGTTTGCGAGTATTGTGGTGCATTAAAGTTTTCCGGAGAAACGCCTGGATTATGCTGCCTTAATGGTAAAGTGAAATTGCCAGTGTTGACTGGGCCACATGAGCCATTGTATTAATTGCTTTGTGGTGAAACACAAGAATCACGCCACTTTCTTGCAAATACTCGAAAATACAATAGTTGTTTCCAAATGACGTCATTTGGGGCAGACATTATCGAAGAAGGAGGATTTAATCCGACATTTAAGGTATTTATTTTAGTACTTACATAGAATGTAGTTAAAGAATAACTTACTTTATCTATTGGTATGTATTATATTTGCTAATACTGAACTCTACTCTCCCACAGAATAAGTGTTTATAACCCAGTTAATACTGTCTGGTTTTTATTTTGTAGATACAAGGACAGATTCACCGTCGAATTGGATCATTACTACCTTTCTAAGATACACAGAATAAATTTTTACAAATATATTTCATGGGCAACATGGAAGAACAACTTGATCGACGCCTAGGGATCAATGCAGGAATGAAGCGAGCAATTATTCAAGACTTGCAGTGTCTGCTTCATGAACATCATGCGTTGGTCAGGTTGTTTAAGAGTGCTTTAGAGCAAATGCCAAATGATGACTATAAAGTTGTCATCAAAGCAGATAAACGACCATCTGGAACACACGAACGCACATTTAATGCTCCAACAGTAGACGAAGTTGCCATCCTGATTGTTGGTGAACAATTGGAAAAATGCGATATTGTGCTTACACGTCGCGATACTGGGCAACTGCAACAAATATCTGAAACTCATCGATCATATGACGCACTGCAATACCCACTGATGTTTTGGCAAGGAGAAGATGGATATTATTTTAATATTAAAATGATAAATCCATTGAATGGTAAAGTATCAGTATCTTAATAATGGTTAATATCTGTATTATTTGTCTTTGAAATGGTTAATTATCAAATTTTGAATTTCAGGTGAAGAAACTACAAAGAAAGTTAGCTCAATGAATTATTATGCATATCGTTTGATGATTCGTCAAAATGCTGACAACTATTTGCTGCGGTTTCGTCGATTGTTTCAGCAGTATTACGTTGACATGTATGTAAAAATAGAAACGGAACGTTTAACATTTATTAGGTTGAACCAAGCCAAACTGCGTTCTGAGGAGTACATCCATTTACGTGATGCAGTTAGTACTGAAGGAAATGCAGCTAATATTGGTCGATTAACTATTCTGCCGGCGACGTACATTGGTAGCCCACGTCATATGCATGAATATGCACAAGATGCAATGACATATGTTCGTCATTACTAAAAAGATAACAAGCCGTGTTCCAATGAAGGCGAGTTACACAAAGTGGATATTCAACAGGCCGTGTCCCGAGGGTGGCAAACGGTAGTTGGCATTACTAGAATGATGAAAGGCCGTGTCCCGATGGTGGCAAATCGTAGTTGGCATTACTAGACTGATAAAAGACCGTGTCCCGAATGTGGCAAACGGTAGTATAGGCAGGAGATATTCAACAGGCCGTGTCCCGAGGGTGGCAAACGGTAGTTGGCGTTAGTAAAATGATAACAGGTCGCGTCCCGATGGTGGCAAACAGTAGTTACTTACAATAGACAATCAACAGAGCACGTTCCGAGGACTTCATGGGGTATTTAATATAATTATAAAGAGAAATCAGAAATCGGTATTCAGATAAAGTTGTATTCTATTTAAAATACTTAAGACCGACCTTTATAGTAAAACATGTAAATATCTAATGTACAGTTGTCATATGTGGATTTGTTTTGGTAAAAACTGATGTATTATTATATGTTATCTTGCAATAGTTTGTAGATGCATGTTTTATTGCTAGAAGTATTTCTTCTTTTGTAACAGCGGTTTAAATATCATTGGCTAACTTTTTATAATTTTTTTTTCCTAATATTTTATATTTTTGTTATTCGTTTGTTTGTATTCATAACGTTATATAGACGATTCATGGTTAAGATTCATGTTTTGTTTAGCCTTGTATTGTTAATAAGTATACTTTGTTATTGGGGTATGAGGTCATTACCCTCGTTAGGAAGGCCGAGTCTTCAGAAATAGGGACATTTCTGTAACAGGACGGCCGCCTGTTAGCTATTCCAAAATATTTGTCTATAGCTAAACTAAAAATCATAAAAAATAAAGCCGACGGGCGGCCATGCTAGCGCTAGCGATCAAAAGGAATGGACGTAAAACGGAGAAATGGAAAATTGTAACATGTAACAATCCATAATGTAATAACATTGTGGATTATTTATAAAATTGAATAAAATGGAATAGTACAAAGCTGCAGTATTTTATTATCACTACATATAATCAAAAGAGAAGGCGATCCTGTTAATACTACGAACTGTTAATGGTGTAATATTCCCAACATATCGTGCTGCATGTGAAGAATTGAACTTATTAGAAAACGATACCTATTAGGATACGACAATCGCTGAAGCCATTATCTCTGCATCTCCAAGTCAGATACGCACATTATTCGCTATCATAATTTCGACATGTTTTCCATCAAACCCATGTAACCTGTGGCACAAATACAAGGATAGTATGTCAGAAGATATTTTACATCAAAGTCGTGTCAGTTCCAGAAATCACGATATTGAGATGAATGAGGAGATACATAATCGTGCTTTACTCTTGATCGAAGATATGTGCGGTAATTTATTAATCAGGTTAGGAATGCCAGCGCCAAATCGTGAAATGAATGACGCATTTAATCGAGGAACGGGAACGTGAATATGATCACCAGGAATTAGATTTAGTAGTTCAAAGGAATGTACCCCTGTTGAATTACCAACAAAAGGAAGTTTATGATACTTTAATGAAGGCAATCGCTGATGAAAATGGTGGTTTATATTTCCTAGATGCCCCTGGTGGAACTGGCAAGACATTCCTTATGTCATTAGTTTTAGCAACTGTTCGGGCGAGATCCAACATAGCGGTTGCAGTTGCTTCTTCTGGAATAGCAGCCACATTGTTAGAAGGATGCCGTACGGCTCATTCAGCATTCAAATTACCGTTAAATCTTCAAACTATTGAAGAACCAACGTGTAATATTTCAAAACACTCAGCAATGGCCAAAGTTTTAGCGGCATCGAAAATCATCATCTGGGACGAATGCACAATGGCGCATAAAAGTGCATTAGAAGCACTTAACTGAACATTAAAAGATTTACGCAATGACTCGAGATGTTTTGGAGGAGCAATGATTTTACTGTCTGGCGATTTCCGCCAAATACTGCCAGTAATTCCAAGATCTACGGCTGTCGATGAAATAAACGCTTGCCTCAAATCGTCAAATCTATGGCGCTATGTGAAGAAACTGCAGCTGACAACAAACATGAGAGTTACATTGCTTAATGATACATCTGCTGAAGATTTCTCGGAGCAATTGCTGACTATCGGTAATGGTCAAGTACCTGTCGATGAATCGAGCGGATTAATATCATTTCCAAATAATGGTTGAGTGAGCGAGCAATTTTAGCGGCTAAGAATAAAGATGTAGATGACCTGAACTACATAATTCAAAATAAGATCATTGGAACAATGCATTCATTCAAATCTATTGACTGCGTCACAAATGAAGATGAAGCCACCAACTATCCAATTGAATTTTTAAACTCTTTGGACGTGCCTGGCTTACCACCGCACAATTTACGCCTAAAGGTTGGCTCCGTAGTAATCATGCTTCGAAACATAAACCAACCAAAACTGTGCAACGGTACGCGCTTGGTAGTTAGTAAATTGATGAACAATGTAATTTACGCTACGATAATGATAGGAAAATTCAAAGGTGAGGAAGTTCTCATTCCGAGGATCCCGATGATCCCAACCGATATGCCGTTTGAATTTAAAAGACTTTAATTTCCGATACGTCTTGCATTTGCCATGACCATCAACAAATCACAAGGCCAATCCTTAAAAGTTTGTGGTTTGAATCTAGAACATTCATGTTTTTCACATGGTCAATTATACGTGGCATGTTCACGGGTCGGAAGACCATCTGCGTTGTTTGTTTTTGCGCCTGACAATAAAACAAAAAAAGTCGTGTATCACAAGGTACTTAAGTGAAGAGCAACCTATGTACTAAAATATAGAAATAATGATGAATGATTAATGTAGTTATTTAATTTTTTTTTGTATTTTTTCCAAAAAAAAAAACACAATCTGCTTATTTATTGCCATTAAGGCGGAACAAAGTTCGCCGGGTCAGCTAGTTTAAAATAAATCCTGCCAAGTTTTTATTTCATGTTCATCGATTTCTAATCGATTAAATGTTTATTTATACCATAAACAAATAGTAAAAAAAAATAATGATTGTGGCAACATTGCATATGTCAGTTGGGACGCAAAATGTCTGCGAAAAGGCGGCCACCTGTTTTGCTCAAAGTATTTGTAATTGTTTTTCTTATTTTTTGTGGAAAAATGAATTGAATTATAGATTTATTTATTAGATAATAAACATTTTAATAATTATTTACAGAGACATACGCACTTTATTACATTTTATGGTGTTTATTTGTAACTAAAACGATTTGTCTGTCACAGCGGACATTGCTAATTGTATAGAAAAGTAATACTTTATTACTATGTCCGCTGCGGCGGATAACGCCAAAATGTGTGTGCTTGTGCTTGTTTGGTTATGGTTCTGAGTTTGTTTTTTTTCTTTGCCAACAGCCTAATCGCGCAGGTAAAATTATTAGCTTTTATTCGGCTTTAGTGCCGAATGAACATGCACCTTCCGATGCTAGCGAAATATCAGCTTCGGAAACTGAATTGCATGATGCACGTACTAATTCTTCCACCCTCCTGTCTTCTCCTGCACCATCTATTGCATCTTCCCTTCCTAACATAACAATAGATACATCCGACGATGAAGAATTACACTCCGAAGATGCTGATATTATACCAGATTCTATCGTGCGTGTGATTGGAGAGTCCATTTATGAAAATGTTCCATCTCTATCTGCTATTCCTTCATAGCCTGCAACGCCTATAACACCAATAGCTTCTTCATTAGCACCCCGAAAAACAAGATCTAGGAAACCACCCAAGTCAAAGCCAAAAGACCAAAAAAAAACAAAAAATTTCAGCTGACTTACAATTGGAGAGTAGCTCAATTCCGTCACCAAGCGACAATAGAAGAGGGTGAGGAGGATGATTACATAGACCTTTGAGTTTCTTTCACCTTTTTTTTCTCAAGATATGTTTACTAGTATCGTAGAGCAGACAAACTTATATTCAGTTCAACAAGCCGGCAAGTCAATTAAACTAACAGACGAAGAATTTAGAGACTTTAGCCATCCATATACTTATGGGTATTGTTGTAATGCCGTCATATCTTGATTATTGGTCAGAAAAATTTAGATATGGTATTGTCGCAGATATAATGTCTTTGAAAAGATATCAGCTGTTACGACATTTACATTTTGTTGACAATACAATGGACGATGGAGACAAATATTTTAAAGTTCGTTCATAGAGCATTTACGACAAAATTGTCTGAAACAAAAGAAAAAGGAGGCAAAATTTAGCATAGATGAAATGATGATAGCATATAAAGGGACTAAGGTTGGTAAAAGAAAACAATACATGAAAGATAGACCTAACAAATGGGAATTTAAAAATTATGTAAGGGTAGTAGTTTCCGGAATAATTTATGATGTTGTGCTGTATGGAGGTGACGATACTTTTCGCAACCATAAGTTCCCTGAAGAAGAATTGTCTCTAGGTTTTGGTGCTCAGGTGGTTATAGCATTATGTCAAAGTATTTTTCAAAAACCATCTTTCGTGTTTTGCGATAACTTTTTTTCTTCACCTGAGTTGCTATTCATTCTCCGAGAAAACTATGGTGTTTTTGCCTTAGGCACTATTCGAGGCAATCGCCTTCGAGGAGCAGAAAAAGTTTTACCTACTGAAAATGCCATGAAAAAGAAACCTCGAGGACATTTTGTAGAAGCTATATGTGATAAAAACCGCTTAGCTGTTGTTCATTGGAATGATAATAAGGCTGTCACATTTATTAGTTCCTTTGTAGCAGTGAGCCTATAGAAAAAATACGCCGATATTCCAAAGACGCAAAAGCCAAAATCGATATCCGATGTCCACAGATTGTGCGTGAATACAATAGACATATGGGAGGTGTTGATCTTTCTCATATGCTAATATCACTGTACAAAACACCTTTCAAAAGCAGGAGATGGCATTTAGCGATATATGCACAGATAATTGATATTTGTATAAATAATGCTTGGCCAATATTGTACCGCCAAAAGCATTCCGGCAACGTGAAATCTAAAAAACCTTTGAAAGCATAGATATGATATTTATGACTTATTGTGCAAAGCAAACAGGTCGGCTACAAGAAAACAGACTGTATCTGTCAAATTAAAGAAACCGCATGCACCCCGCCCTTTGAATCCATTAAAATACGACAATATAGGACATTTCCCGTCGACCATGGAAGAAGGACGCTGCAGGTTCTGCCAAAAGAAAACTATCGTGTATTGCATAAAATGCAACATAAGATTTCGTGACAGGAAAAGCCCCCAGAAATTATTTTTTAAATTTTCATACAAAATAAACTGTACTTCGGTATCAATTAGTTCTAAAATGTTCATTTCTGTCTTTTTCTGTAGTAAAAAAACATAAAAATAACTGTGGTTTTTATTTTCCGTAGTTTGGCAATGTCCGCCTCAGAGAACTTACAAATCTGATCATTAATTTCACAGTAATTGGCAAGGTACGCTGTGACGGACATCAGTTTTCCCAGCAGTGGGCTATTGTAGTTTTTTTTTATTTTTTCCAGAACTTTATGACATACTCCTGAAACCACAAAAATGTCAAATTCATATATTTTGAATATTTTTATCTGTGCCAAAATAAGGGTTAAGCCAACTTTACACTGAAAAGCTTACAGTTCAAAGAAGCAAGGCATTCTAAAGTTAATTCAAAATAACGTCGTACCAAGATTTTATAAATCTTTTTATGCCAATCTCTAAATTAGTGCATAAGTTACTCCTGGGAACCTAAATATTTTTATAAAAACACTATTTACACTACGTTTATGTGCTTGTTACATGGTTACCCTATACGCCAAGCGCTGACGCCGCGACCTGAGCGATGACATCGCGGCACGTGTGCCCCCAATTGGGCTCAGCGAAATTTAATTTAGAAAATAATTATTAATTTTTAAGTCATTCAATTTTCAGCACCAGCATTGTGCGGATTGTTTCATTATAAGTTTAATTTTTGTAATTTTAATTTTAAATAAAATAATTATAAAAGTTTTCGGTTTTTTTTGAGTCTTTCGGCTGTCGCAAATATAATTGGCGCAGTCGGTAGGATAACTTGAAGCAACCAGGATAAATCCAGGACTACAAATCGGCTCCGGACGCATCCTCGGTAATTGCGTACACTTTCAAGTGTTTAATCGAGTTCCGAATCTACGTGCGCGGCTGAAGACACACTAAGCAATCAGTGCAAGAGGAAGAAAACCAGAAAACCTATGTAAGTACTTTGAACTTTTCTTAAAGTGTTGCCTATCCTTTTTCACCATTTTCCATCCAAGAAAATTAGGGAAAACCCCTGTCCTACCAAGACAGGAACGTAGGAATAGCGCAATAGATATTTCTAGAAATTTGGAATCAAACATAGATTCAAATAGTTCTTTAATTTTATTAAATTTAAATAGAGATTCTAATCGCTCTATCATAGGTGTAGAAAATAGTATAAGTAACGTAGCAATGGATCCAGACACTATATATAAGGCCCTCCGCCCAGTTCCCGAATTTGACGGGAACCCTAATATACTTACTCGGTTTATTAGAATATGTGACCAAATAGTGTTAAATTATGTTAGGAACGAACCGGAATGCGAGTTAACTAATTTATGCCTAATAAATGGGATATTAAATAAAATTACCGGTGCAGCGGCGAGAACGATAAACGCTAACGGGGTACCCGAAAGTTGGCTAGGAATAAGAAATTCGTTAATTAATAATTTTGCGGACCAAAGAGATGAAACCGCGCTCTATAACGATTTATCTATAATTACACAAGGTAGAGACACCCCACAGGAATTTTACGACAAATGTCAGAACCTTTTTAGTACTATCATGACATACGTTTCCTTGCACGAGTCAGTGGCTACAACCGTAGAAGCCAAGCGAGATCTTTATCGCAAATTAACAATGCAGGCGTATGTCAGAGGGTTAAAAGAACCCCTCGGGTCCCGTATTCGGTGTATGAGACCTGAAACTATAGAGAAGGCTCTGGAATTTGTCCAGGAGGAATTAAATGTCATGTACCTACAGCATAGGAACGAATCAGCGTCAGACCGGCGCCCATCAGCTCCAACGCAGTCAACATCAAAGGTACCGTACCTAGCATATAATAATTTTATGCCTAATGAGTTCAATTTACCCTCTCCTGGACCTAGTTGGCAAAGAAACCCGCCAGCACCTGCTCATAATTTTCAACCGTGGCGTCCTACTCTGCCACCTCACCAAGCCCCACAGCGATTACATAACCAACCGACACGTACGCAGCAAATGTTCCGAGCACTACCTCCTAACTATAATAACAGTGGTTTTAAAATACCCCCTAGAAATCCACCACCTAATTATTCTGGCCCTAAGCCTATGAGCGGAGTTAGTCATTTTGTTTCTAGACCATTACCCCCTAGAATTCCTGGACATGACTGGCAGAGATTTGGAAATCCCCCTCCGTCTAACTACTTTAAGACGAAGGAGGTAAATTTTAACGAGACGTACGAAGACTATGACTGTTACCCAGACTACTACGACAACCAATATGACTATACAGACGAGTATGACGACTATAACCCATACGATTACCAGAATATAAATTATATGCCCTATGAATACCCTCAAGAGCCTTATCCTCAAAACCCTGAACCATCCCTGAATCATCCTGTAGAACCCCCACAACCTTCCACCAACCGCAAAGATCGAAATTTTACCAAGGGAGCCCACAATCACGAACCAGAATAGAATTAAATTTACAGTCAAAGAAAGAGCTACCCTTCATTCAAATTTATAATCCTCCCCTTAGATTTCTTATAGATACCGGTGCAAACCAATCGTTTATTAGTCCCGAAGCTGTAGAAAAATTTTACCCTAATATAACTAAAAATTTTGATCCTTTCGAAGTAATTAATTCCCGCCAAACAAGTGTTCACGAACATTCCATAACAGTACCTAGTTTTCCAGAGTTGAACACAGATAAAACCATGAAATTATTTATATATAAATTTCATAATTATTTTGATGGTTTAATAGGTCTAGATTTATTAGAAAATTGTAAAATAGATCTGAAACATAATATATTATTCACAGAAAGTGCTAGCCTACCACTGAAAAGGTATCAGTGTAAAAAACCTAGCCCCACGGAAATTATTCCCGCCAATTCGTCCCGTTTAATTAACATCCCTATTCATTATCCTGACGGTGACGTATTTATCCCAGAACAATTCATATGTAACTGCTTAATTTATGAATGTGTTACAACCGTAACTGACAGGACTGGAATAGTTGAAATTTTAAACCCGACTGACAAAGATGCGACGTTGACATTTAATCAACCATTTTCAATTGATATATGCAATATTGAGTGCACGCGTACGGAGCAAGACCCGCACCGCGTTCAAAATGTGCTAGAACGACTTCGGACTTCGCATCTAAACGCCGAGGAACGTACTAACTTACAGTCGCTATGCGCACATTACGCTGACGTATTTTATATAGAGGACGAACCGCTTACATTTACGAATAAAATTAAACATACTATTAGGACTCACGACGAAATTCCGGTCTATACAAAAAGCTACCGATATCCCCACGTACACCGACAAGAAGTTAGAGACCAGATATCTAAGATGTTAGAACAGGGTATCATTCGACCGTCAGACTCAGCTTGGAGTTCACCTATTTGGGTGGTCCCCAAGAAAGCAGATGCTTCTGGTAAACAGAAGTGGAGACTAGTCGTAGACTTTCGAAAAATAAACGAAAAGACAATTGACGACAAGTACCCCATTCCCAACATTACGGACGTACTAGACAAGCTTGGTAGATGCCAATACTTCACCACATTAGACCTGGCCTCAGGATTTTACCAAGTAGAAATGAACCCCGACGACATCTCTAAAACCGCATTTAATGTAGAAAACGGACACTTTGAATTTTTACGCATGCCCATGGGTTTAAAAAACTCCCCGTCTACTTTCCAACGTGTCATGGACAACGTTCTTAGAGGACTTCAAAACGAGATATGTCTGGTTTACCTGGACGATATCATCGTGTTTAGCACATCGCTCCAAGAACATATGGTGAACCTCGAAAAGGTTTTCGATAGATTACGGGAATCTAACTTTAAAATACAAATGGATAAGTCCGAGTTTTTGAAATTAGAGACCGCCTACCTAGGTCATATTATTAGCAAAGATGGCATCAAACCTAATCCCGACAAAATTAAAGCTATCGAAAATTATCCCCTACCAAAAACGACCAAGGAAATTAAGCAATTTTTAGGACTTTTAGGATATTACAGAAAATTTATTCCCGACTTTGCACGTGTGACTAAACCCATGACTAAGTGCCTAAAAAAATCGCATAAAATTAATTTAGACTCAGAATACATTAACTGTTTCGAGAGATGCAAAACCCTACTGACCAACGACCCCATACTACAATACCCCGACTTTACGAAGGAATTCATTTTGACGACCGACGCCTCAAATGTAGCCATAGGCGCTGTCCTCTCCCAAGGTTCGATAGGCTCTGACAAGCCTATATGTTATGCCTCTAGAACATTAAATGATAGCGAATTAAATTACAGCACAATAGAAAAAGAACTATTAGCCATAGTGTGGGCTACTAAGTATTTTAGACCCTATCTATTTGGCCGTAAATTTAAAATTTTAACCGACCACAAGCCCCTCCAATGGATTATGAACTTGAAAGAACCCAATTCTAGACTTACTCGATGGCGACTTAAACTAAGCGAATATGATTATACTATCATTTATAAAAAAGGAAAGTATAACACGAATGCCGACGCCCTGTCGCGTGTTCAACTAAACAACGAGGAGACTGAATCCCTCTTGAAAGAATGTGGGATTGATCTATCAATAATACCTGAACCACCAGGATCCTCAACCGTTACCGCACATACTTCCGCCGAGCATCCCAACCTTGAGATACCTATCACTGACGAACCTCTGAACAAATTTCACAGACAAATATGTTTTACCATAGTAGGTGACATTAAGAGACGCACAACAGCGACAAAACCCTTTGACACTCACACACGGACTCACATACAACTCTCAGAGTCCACTTTAGAACAAGACGTAGTTAATGCCGTCAAAGAATATGTAAACCCCAAAATAAAAACCGCCCTTAAGATTACACCACCACTAGGCATGTATTCCATCCTTCCAATTCTTCAGAAAAACTTTAAAAGTTCTTCTATGAATTTAGTTTTAACAAAAACTGAGTTAGAAGACGTCAAAGAATATTTAAGACAGCAAGAGGTGATTAAGCACTATCACGAAGGAAAAACGAACCATAGAGGGATCAACGAATGTTACTTAGCCTTATCCCGTCGATACTATTGGCCAAAAATGAGAGAAGACATTACTAAATATATTAACGAATGCACTGTGTGCGGACAGACGAAATATGATAGAAACCCCGTTAAACCCCAATTTAATATCGTACCACCAGCGACTAAGCCCCTAGAAATAGTTCACATAGACTTATTCACTGCACAGAATGAGAAATACTTGACTTTCGTCGACTCTTTTTCGAAATATGGACAGGCCCATCATTTACGCGATGGTACAGCAGTCAGTATTTTGCAAGGTTTATTAACTTACTGTACGCACCACGGTCTACCACTGACTATAATTACCGACAATGGAACTGAGTTCACGAACCAACTGTTTTCCGAATTCATAAGGTTACACAGAATTATTCACCATAGAACGTTAGCCAACTCACCTAATGATAATGGCATTATAGAGAGATTTCATTCCACTCTGTTAGAACACCTGCGAATATTACGACTGAAAGACAAAGACGAACCAACTGTTAATCAAATGCCTTACGCGATATTAGCTTACAACAGCTCTGTTCATAGTTTTACTAAATGTAGACCCCACGACATAATAAGAGGACATTTTGACCCGAGAGATCCTTTAGACATCGATTTAACTGAGCACTTATTACAGCAGTACATACTTACTCACCGAGACCAGATGAAGACCGTCTATGAGCTTATCACCAAATCTACTACGGTAGACCGCACTAATTTAATGACTAATAGGAATAAAGACCGAGAACCCGAAGTAGAATATCAACCCGACCAACAAGTATTCATAAAAAACCCCATGGCTAGCCGACAAAAGTTAGCGCCCCGATACACTCAAGATACGGTCCTAGCAGACCTCCCCATCCACATTTACACGTCGAAAAAGAAAGGACCTGTAGCAAAATCCCGACTTAAGCGTTTACCTAAGACCTAGAAATTGTTTCAGGTTTCGACTAGCATTGCTCGTACATCTGGCATTAGCAAATTGGCGTCTAAATTGTTTAAAACTCATTGTAATTGCCATTGTAAAAAGTAAACTAATTAACCAACCAAAAATCTTTTATGTTCCCGTATTGAACACATACGACTCGAATCCCTCGACAATGGACCTGGACTACTACCCTTTAAGCTTGGACAGGCTAAACTCATTACTCAATATCACTCCTCCATACAGTATATAGAACTTTCTGACTTAGAAAACCAACTTTACTCCATTAGCCGACAGATAGACTATTTTAAAATAAAATTAGATAATAATACATTACCAGTATTCGAGCTTCAGATAGATTATCTAAATTCTAAGCTTCATAAGATACTCTCCCAAATAAAGAGCTTGGAACCCAACCGTGTTAAGCGAGGGTTAGTTGACGGATTAGGATCTTTTATAAAAGGTATAACTAGTAATTTGGACCAGTCTGATGCTGAGAGGTACGACAGAGCTATAAGAATTTTAGAGAGCAGTGAAGAAAAATCTGAATTTAACGACCATATTAGTCTTAATAAGGGGTGGATGTCTCAGTATACAGAGATTATAAATAATATAACAGAAAACCAACAAAAAATGAATGCTACCTTAACGTCAATGTTAAATAAGTATAAGTATTCTGAAGTTAAGTTCATTGCTAAATTTGCTCAACTTTTAGCTATCATTAGTGAAAACACTGATGACTTATTCTTAGAATTAAGTAAACTAGAAAATATCTTAGCCTTTATTCGTGCATCGAGCACACACCATAGCATGTTAAGCATAGAAAATTTAAGAAGAATGATACTTAAGGTTAGAGATATATATAACAATAACGAAGTATTAGATGTTGATTTAAGAGACTACTATAATATAATCAAACCGGGTAGTTATTTCATTGGTAAACGTATAGTAATAATTTTTAAATTCCCCGTCATATCCCGCGATAATTTTGAATTATACCACCTATCCATCGTTCCAAATAAACTACAGCAAACCTTTATACCCCCGTATCCCTTTATGGCAACCGATGGGAAATCGTTCATGTACATGGAGGCTGAATGCCCGAAGTTTGGTAATTATATTTTGTGTGAAGAGGCCGTCAATCATCAACCACGGGAACAGCCTGATTGCATCCAGAGTATCATTGTCAACCAGTCATTGGATAAGTCATGCCGCCCAACAAAGATTAGCTTCACCAAAGCAGCAATGGAGCAACTAGATGATCGCCATTACACACTTATATTCCGACAATTAACTAAAGTGGAACTACAGTGCGATCGCCAGGAGTATGTGTCCCTTTCCGGAAGTTACCTCGCTACCATCCCGCCTCGGCAGCGAACCAAGGATAAAGTCACTACCATCGAGGATAATTCAAGAAAAGACAAGGAGCACATCTACGCCTTGCCCGGCAGTTCCCGAGAACCGGCACCAGCAACATTTTCGCTTAAGGTTCTCAAATAGTTGCTGCTTTAGGGGTGGAGGTGTTACATGGTTACCCTATACGCCAAGCGCTGACGCCGCGACCTGAGCGATGACATCGCGGCACGTGTGCCCCCAATTGGGCTCAGCGAAATTTAATTTAGAAAATAATTATTAATTTTTAAGTCATTCAATTTTCAGCACCAGCATTGTGCGGATTGTTTCATTATAAGTTTAATTTTTGTAATTTTAATTTTAAATAAAATAATTATAAAAGTTTTCGGTTTTTTTTGAGTCTTTCGGCTGTCGCAAATATAATTTGCTTTACAGGGTTATGATTACTGTAGGTCATATTATTTTTTGGGGTTGAACTCCTTAAGTGCCTTATTTCATAAGACTATAACTGCTTATATTATTTTAAGATAAGCGAGAGTAACAACCAGTTGTGGCTTCATTAAATCTAATTGATCCTTGATGATTCAAAAGTTCTTGTAAAAAGCTTACTTGAATAAAGATTATTTAGATTTAATTTGTTTTGATAAAGAGAGGTAACATTATCAAATCAAATCTTTCTCAAACGTAATGTTATGGACCAAGTTAATTTACTTCGCTTTAATGTATCATTTAAATCAAAGGAGTTAACTCAAAAGTAGTGGCGAAACAAGGTTTTATGTAACTGCGAGACTATTTAGATACGAGTCATTATAGATAGCTAATTTCGTTTAATTAGTGTTTAGACAGCTTAATATTTTTTTCGTTATTGAACTGCATTCCATACACCTCTGATAAGTAAGGCAATACAGCTTTTCAGAGAAGATACTCTATATTTATTATGTTTATGTAGGGTGTGTCTACTCGGCACATTACAGAACATAGGTATAAATCCTGTAACATAAAAATTAGTCTTAGTTTGTTTTAGGTATGGTAAAACCAAATAAAACAAAAAAAAAACCAAATAGTAAGTATTATTCTATCTAAAAAGTCTGGTTTGATCGTGATTGTAGCTTAAAATGTTAATTATTAAAGTATTAAAGTTATTTTTTAGTTATTGTTTATATAATCGTTTGTTTGAAAAGGTTTCAGTCAACGTTATCTCAATGTGAGAATAATTATAAGTACTTATATTGTTGTAACTGAGAGCTTTTAACTTTTAGGGAGCCAGATAAATACCTATATAGAGTATTTATCTTTACAATAATTCTTGTTTGTTTTGATAATTATACAAAAGTGTTTTATGCATCTTCATTTTTATAGCTTAAAGTTATTTTTGTAGTAAAATTAAATTTATTACCTTTACCTACTAATATAGGTAATATCAGTTTTGGACTTAATTGATGATCTCATGATAAGATTGACCATGTATTTGATTTTCCTTAGCAAGTTTACAATGTAGTAAGTTAGTATGTGCCATTTTTTTTTAAATTGATGTTTTGTGAGGTTGAAAACTGAAAATAAAACTCAAGTTTTCCTAATTATGGTGGTTTTATTTTTAAAAATTGTTCTCAACTAAATGTTGTTGAAGTCAAATTTTATATACAAAACTAACTTATCTGCTTCTTTTGGAGAGTCCATTCGAGGTATTATTAGGAGTACTTTATTGAAAAATAAGCTATCTAGTTACACATCCTTTGATACCAAAAAAATCGTTTATACAAAAATCATAAAATAATCCAAATTATTTTTTCAAATAACGCTCCTGTATAATTTGCTTTTTTTGAATTGTGGTGCTTTTGTATTTAAGGAGCGATATATTTTCAAATGTATACTAGTTTATTTTACAGTTTGTTGATTAGGCTATTTTGTATTTGCATTATTCATATTAGATTCATTTAAATATTTTTATTCGAATTAAATTTTAACATCGAATAATGCTGAACACAAGACGAAATATGTAACAGATCAACGCTTTTTATTAAATACATTTAATTTTTGCATTTTAATTGATTATTTTTAATATTTACTTCTTTTTTTTAATTTAAGACTGGTTGGCTGGAAGAGATTCCGTTTCCAGAATAAGCCCGCACATTAAGTTCTTTTTATATCATTTTTAATACTAATTTCAATTTGTGCAATAAAGAGATTACAAACAAACAAATGCTTAACCAACATTATAATAATAAAAATACTTTCAACAAGTATTTATTTTCAAACCATTATAAATTTGCTACTTATAGACTCGGCTCACTGTGATCACACCAAACGAAAATCCTTGACGGATCGAAGAAGACAAAGGGCTAACTATCCTAGCTCATACAAACAAGTGAAATTAACTAAAAACCAGTTATGTACGCCAATTGTTTAAAATGTTTAAAATTACGACAAGCTAATAAAACCAGATTTAATGGCAGACATCGATACATATTCCCTAAAAAGCAACTTTTTAACAAACCCATATACAAAAAATGTATTCACGAGATCAACCTAGAAAATATTGAACACGTAATACAATGTTATATACTTTACACATTTTAGTCTTAGAATTACAAAGATTATGTGAATAAATACAATATGACTGACAAAATTCGTTTCATTGCACTAAAACATATTTTTTAAAATATCATCTATGCACTAAAATTTTGTCATAGAGTTCTACCTAGGCATGTAGAATTATCGATTTTTATATTAATCTATTATTTTTAAAGATTATATTGATAACCCTCTTTTTTCTTTTCTTTTAAAATAAGATATGTGTTGTTGTAATTATTTATTAAAATAAAAAGCAAATATTCAGAAAAAAACAATCGTTAAATAATCGATTTTTCAAAAATCGATTTATTTTAAAGCGAGAAAAAGCGATTAGTCGATTTTTCAATTCCCTAGTTCTAACCAACTACTATTTTTAGTTACAAGTCTATGCAATTTACTATAACCACAGATTACATAGTAGACTCACCCCTCGTACGCACGGGCGTAAATATTACGTCGCGTTGAAATTCCGCGTAGGCGTAGTGGGTAGTGTTCATCTGCGCGTTCATCTCCGCGGGTCGCGGGCTCGATTAAAGCCGAGAGCCAACATTATTATTAAATTTGTTGATTCGTCGAGCCTGGGTGTATTTAAGTATGTATTTAAAATTACATATTAGTATATTTACCAGTTTTATTCACCCATAACACAAGTATTAAGTTACTTATTTTGAGGATGTACGACTGTGTGTGTAAGTGTTCTTTATATTTATTTATATTATCATATATTTATTTATATGATTAATTTTTTTTACCAATAAGGTTATTTTCTTTTTTTTCAATTTACAGATTAACCATTATTTGTCATATTTAACTCATGCTGAGTTAGTCTATAAGTGAGATATACGGATTAGTAATACTAAGACAATTGTGTCTATATTATATTGTAAACTATATATTGCGTTGCCTTCCTATTTAAAAAAATAAAATAAGATCATTTGATAATTTTATGGAAATATTGGTCCCAGGATAACACATTTCAAGCCACTAATGCGTTCAGCAAAAATAAAATATACGACTGACTTTAGCCCTAAAGTAAGGACAATAATAACGAAATTACTAAATGATCGTGCTTTGCTCTACTGGGACCGATCCATTAATACCGACAGGTATATTGTTGCCAATAAACCTGTTATAGTTTTAGTAAATCGGTCAGCGCGTCGGGCAATTATTGTTGATATCACTGTCCCGCATGGCGATAATCTCATATGAGCAGAAACAGAAAAATTAACAAAATATTTAGATTTAGCTCATGAGATGACCGCCATGTGGGATATTGATTCAACAATAATTGTTCCAATTGTTGTATCGGTTAATGGTCTTATCGCGAAGAGCCTCGACCAACATCTCAAGAGGCTCACGTTTAGTTGCTGGATCGAGCGCAGGATACAGAAGGCAGTGTTGTTTGAGACGGCACGCATAGTGAGGAGGTTCCTCACTCTGTAGCCCTAACCACCGGGAGCTTGGGTCCTCTCTCCGCTCTCCGTGGATGGCAATTTTTTTATATTTATAAATGTTTTTTTTTGTTGTAGAAATTATTTAAAAATGTAAATCAATTTGTATATAAATAAACGAGTGTAATACGAAATTACAAAGCAATTTTTACTTTTCATAATTTTATTTCAGTATTCTGGCAAATGTTTCGCATATAGATGCGCACGAGAATCCACTTCTATAATAATAACTTCTGGATCGATAAACGACATCGTACTATGCACTCTCAGGCAAAAATTAAATAGCACGTCAGACCGTCGAGGGAGCTCGCGACGGACTGAAAGCAACACTCGCGATTTTTTCGCGTTCGTACGAATAGGAATAAGAAGTTTCATATGTCCTATTCGAGTGACGTCCATTTCTACCTCCTTAAAATGGAACACTGCGCTATAAAAATACGTCGCGTTTTAAATGCGCTGTCGTATGAACAGATACCTGGATATCCATTTGTTTCATTTTTTACGATCGTCCGAACGAGTCGTAAAAAATAATTTGCGTTAAAATTCCACAAAAAGTTTCGTATGGTATATTCAGCTTAACGCCCTCGCCCTAACGACTAAAATGGAACACTGCACGATAAAATACGTCGCGATTTAAATACGCTGTCGTGTGAACAGATACCTGGGTACCCATTTGTTTCAATTCGGCGTAATTATTACGCGCGATAAAATTCATCTCATGCGTACAAGGGGTCAAGCAGACAAATTATGTAATACATAAAGTTTAGTAAATAACCTAATTTTTTACATACTCCAATCGTCGTAGTTAATACATAAGAATTCCTAGAATTATTCCGAAAGTTTCATTTCGAAAAGCTGTTAAAAAAATAACGTATTACGTTTAAAGCAGTGCTAATTTGTCCAATACAGCCTAAAGTTAAACGATTGACGAATGGTTTAAAGACCGAACTATTTTTTTCACATAGACATCGAATGGTATTATCGATGTAATTTTTTTACTTATTTAATTTTTCTAGCTTCAACTACCCGTTCTTTCTACGAGATAGATTTAGTTACAATTATTTAAATAATTGGACTAATTACCAACATCAAATAAACAGTAAAGATTTATATTATTATTAGGTTTTGTTGTGTATGACGTACTCTTTATTTATACAAATTAACAATATATTTTTAAATATTCTATTAAATAATAATGACTAAAATTATTTTTAAAATTTTAAAGCTAAGTTAATTTTAATAATGACAATTTTTAATACAAGTGACGGCAGATTCTATTTTACATGGTCATTAGGTATTAAATGACCACGATCAAGTAAATTTTCAGTTCGAGTGAAAAAATCTAATTTCTACCTTCATACTTAATCTTATAAATGCATTTAAATATTAAAATTCTTGAAATCTTAGTTACTACTTAAAAATAAAACGAAGACCATGTCATAAGATCTTTAATAGTTTGTACTTCAAAATATATTAAAGTATCAAAATGAGTATTACAAATAATTTGTTATGAATAAATTGGTTATATAATATTTATTTGCAAATATTTGTTTAACAAGGCGATTTTATAAAATTTAATAGAAGTCGAGAGAGAAGATAAAAAGAGAAGTAGAAGAGTAGAATTCATCTAGTTACAGGAAAAGTTGAAAATTAATCAGGAAAACTGTTGCAATTTGGACACCCTCGGGGCTTCCTAGTTCTACGACCATGCTTATCTACTATTTTATAATTGTGACTCCCCTGTCGACCTTGGGATCTGGAATGCGATCTAGGAAATAAGAATTAGAATTGGAGTTGACCTTATTTGACGTTAATTTTTTTAGTTGCCTAAAATATTTTGTCACAATTTTAACATTAAATACACGAAGTCTTAATACTTCTTATAATATATTTTTATGGCATGTTGATGAGCGTTAGAGTACCAAGACGTTGGACTGGAAATCTCTCATTGAAAATTGTATTGCACTGCTTGTAGACACTCAGCGCTAAGGCCTAATAAATTACGTAATAACCTGAATACAAGTCAATTATAGTCATTAAAACGTCTTTTTCTTTGATAGGGTATGAGTGAGCTCTTAAGTCGAAACAAGACAACAAACACACTCCGTGCGCTCAATAAGCATCAAATAAGTGTCCTTAATTACTTAAATAAGCATGGTAAGTACACTATAAGTATAAGATGGAGTTGTAACACTCTGACACCCTACTTAAATACCCTTACTCTCTTACTCTTATAACACCTTTCTTATTTAGAGTTTAGGTAACCTGATTCATTACAGTTACGAATATGCATATGTATACATTCAAGAATCTTCCTAGTTTTAGTTATCGTTTAGCCTATTCTTAAGAGAATCTCTATGTAAAGCAATGTTATAAACAAAAAATAATAATAAAAGTGATGAGAACCGAACCTGGAACGTGAGCGAGAGAATCTACGGGACCGACTTGGGGGAAGTTCGTCATCTTCCTCGTGAACATATTTAAATAACATTTCGCGGTACTGGTACATCAGAAAAATTAAGGTTAACAACGCTGCGACCTATATAAAATGGAAATGATAAAAATTATATAACTATATGGCAGAACTTAGCGATAAAATAGGTAGGAGATCGCATTCTAAGACATTATAACATTAAGTGATTTTTCAATGTGATATCGCGATAATCTAAGTTTTGTTGACAAAAAACTGACCATAATCTCGTGTTACTTTAACAGCTGATGTAGTATAAAACCTTCAAACCAAAAAATGATATCATTATTGTTTCTATAATGAGTATCGTTTCTATATGCATTATTAGTATGCTTAATCATATTGCAATGGCATAGACCATTGCAATATGAGTTTATGCAGTTTTAAAAGAAAATATTTAAATTTGAGAAACTATCAAACACAATCTTTTGAGATTATATATACAGAATAATGGGTCCATAGACTCCGTAACCAGTCAACGTAACGTAACTTACCGCAATATTAAGCTGTCTTACGCGAATGAAATCGGCAATCGACTCTACTACACTATCCATATTCCAGCCCTACTCCGTCTACGCTTACTTCGGCATAACCTGAATCTACATGGTCTGATGCATATTGACGGTAAAAATATATAAATTAATAATTTGCTAAAAGTTTTACATTTAATATTAATACAAAAAAATTGTCATTACTGACGTTACTTATTAATGTCATTATAGTCTAACACCATTTATTGAATTCTTTTTTTGAATACTGATTTTTTTTAAGCTACCAGTATTCTTTATTTAAATATTCGGTCTCTATGTAGCAACAGTATAAGCTGTGATAGCCTAGCGGTGAGACCGTGCGACTCTCTAGAGACGACATAGGTTCAAACCTCGGGCAGGCACCAATGAGTTTTTCTATTAAAAACTTATGTGACTAATTGATAATTGCAATTTATCACACGCTTTTCGGTGAAGGAAAACATCGTGAGGAAACCTGCATATCTCTAGAGAATTCCGGAGATATGTGTAACCTACCAATCCGCATTGGAGCAGCGTGGTAGGTCTTTGCTCCAATCCGTCCATCGGCTGTCGAGAATCAATCCCAGGTACTGCAAAGTACCTGAGATTCCGATGGACGTCCCGTCCACCACCAACCGGGAGCCCGCTGGGGGCGCCATCCGAGGCCTGTGGAAACAAATAGCCTCGGATTTCTCCAAGGCCACCCCCAGACCTAACCGACGAATCCGGGCCACGACGTGAGCTACGGCCGCGGTCGCCAGTATGCGGGCCTCCCGGTGGGTGCTCGCGCGGGCAGTCACGAGAGTGTCGTCTGCATAACAGAACAGACGCACTCCCGGGAGCATCTGACCGCGCAGCACCCAATCGTAGCCGATGTTCCACAGGAGGGGACCTAAGACCGACCCCTGCGGAACACCGCACGACATCCTCCGCTCCTTCCACCTACCCCCAGCCGTCGGGTATCTGACAGCGCGGTCGGCCAAATAGTTGCCGATAACGCGTTGCAGATACAAGGGGATACGGTGGAAGCGTAGGGCCTCCCTGATCACGCTCCAAGGCAAGGATGATACCTTAGCTAAGTTAAGGGGGTCTACCCAGAATTGTAATACAGCAAATAGTTAAGAAAACAACAGTTTGATGACCTCTGCTGTAGGCCGTTTTGACAATGACTGACGATGGTAAGGTTTTTTTATAAAATCTGCAGGCCTACCATGAACTCTTATTGCGACTCATCGACTTATTGAAGAAGTAAACTAAATTGTTTTGCTTTTCATACCATGACGTCTTAAAGCCGCACACTTTAAGTCATTGTCGAATGGCAACCTAAACTGGATCGCAAGCGTATTTCATTCCACCTTTTTTCGTACTTTTGGCCATTAAAATAAATTAACTTATAAATATAATTTCTTAATTTAATTTTTCTAAAATAATTCTATAATAATATATATGTTTTATGTGGATAGATAAGAAACAATACTAAACAGAGTGTATTTTTATGCATTTTGCTTATATTCATTGCAAAACTGAATTAACATACAGTATTTTAAGACGAATATGAAGAAAAAAATAATTTCGGAATGCATCCTAAAACATTTTACTAAAAGAGACAAAGTTATCTACAGTTCATATAACATTTTCTTTTCAAACATTGAGACCCCAATGCAATATACAATCGTTCTTTCATTCACAGTCAGTGATTTTAACGACTAAGTTAACACTTCATGGTACGAAAAGATAGCGGTTCAGTTTAGGTACTGACTTTGAGTTGAATCGTTTTCTAAAAGTTCACGGTAGATCTACTGGTTCGTTGATATTCAATAATTTTTCATTTAGACTTTCGTTTTAACGTTAGTGTTAAAACAAATAAAAATACTTCTCTTCAAATAATTTATAGAATTAAGCGTTACTTTGCGGAGATCCATAATACAAAAGTAATAATAAAATTATTTTGCTATATGCGGATTATAGCAATTTTGCTATAATCCGCAATTTTATTCGCAAATCCAATTTTATTATTACTTCCCTTCAAGGTAAATAATAAATATAGAATCCGATACATTTATTTTTTTTATTTAATCCAGTTATAAAGATTGCTTAATCAAATTGTTTAAATAAGTTTTAGTAGGATACTTATAACGGTTTTGGTTTATTAAATGAAACTGAAAATGTGTAATTATATTTATACGTCATCTTCAAAATCCAAGTCTGCTTTTGGTAAGACCTTTGCTTCGTGTACTACCAGGAATTGAAACGGACAGCAGACTTGTCCTTCTTTACAAAGCCTGTAAAAAAATTGTAATATTTTTTTAATAGGACGCTTTTAAATTCTCTAGCGAAAACATCCAACATATATCCCATATAGTTTAAAATTAAATATATAGTACCAATTATAGAAGAACACATCATTCTTAGTTACAAAGTCACAATTATAAAACAAAAACTAGAGAATAATGAAAACATAAAAAAAGAAAAAACAACAACATTAAGGCATCAACTATTATAACTCTGAAATAAAAATTTTAGATCATTTTTTCATAAACGATAAATAAACAAAATAAAAAAACAAACTTTGACAAATTCGATTAAAATGTGTATAAACTCGGCTACATTGGTTTCATCCAAAAACGGTAATAGATTTATTAAGTTTAGATAATCGATTACAAAAATCGTTTATAACAATACAATAATCGATTAGTAGATAAGTTATAAAAATAGTTTATTTTACATCCCTAATTATATTTTGACATGATTTAGATTTTATCATTTTGGACTGATGTCAAAAGATTTATAATTTATTCTGTTATAAAAATCTAAATACCTTTCCCCGCGAACTGCACGAGAGTACAAAATAAAATACTCCAAATAATAATACAGAGTCTAAGACTAGACGCACGCTGCATTTGCATATCCATAACACAAAATTTTAGATACTCTAGAACACTACATCACATAATGGAAGACGACACATCGAATGATATTGTAGCAATTAATTCTGATGATGATTCAGTGGATAATTATACCTCAGGTAAGTACCATGATTATATTGTTTATCCATTTAAATTGCACAGATATCAAAGAACCCTCCTTACCTACCAGTGATACTTTTTGAAATTCTAATTCTAATTGTTCAAAATGTTTACAGCATCACTAGTCAATCTTAAAACTCATTAAGGCTAAGAGCAGCAATTTAAAAATTAAAATTGATAGTTTAAATAAATAATCAATATATAAATACTATACTAGGTAGACTACGACGCATTACGCGTAATGGTATTCAACACTCGACTTGTGACTTGACTTTTTTTTAAATATATGGGACACAAACACAAACGACGTCCATCCCCAAAGTAAGTAACTTAATACTTTTGTTATGGGTGACGGACACCTGGTAGATATACTACATATATAATTTTAAATACATAAAAGTAAAGTTTAGTAGCGGCCTGTTACAATTCCACTGCTGGGAATAGGCCTCCTCTCTCCGTTGGTCGTTCTCTGGAGAGAAGGGTTGGAGCTAAGACCTACCACACTGCTCCAATGCAGATTGGTAGGCTACACATATCTCCAGAATTCTCTAGAGATATGCAGGTTTCCTCACGATGTTTTCCTTCACCGAAAATCGTGTGATAAATTGCAATTATCAATAAGACACATGAGTTTTAATAGAAAAACTCATTGGTGCCTGCCTAGGTTTGATCTCGTATTCCCCTCGAAAGAGTCGCATTGTCTTACTGCTGGGCTATCACAGCTCAGAAGAACTCATTGGTGCCTGCCTGGGAGAAAAACTCATCGGTGCCTGCCCGGGAGAAATACATACTTAAATACAAATAAAAATCAAGGCTCCAAGACCCAACAAATTGTTTATAAAATATGTTGGCCCTCGGCGGGTATTGAACCCGCGAACCGCGGAGCTTAAGTCAGGTTCACTAACCATTGGCCAATGGGCCAGTCAAATTTAGAAAAAAATTTTCATTATATCATTTGTTGTAGCCTCATCATAAGTCTTTGAAAGCTAGTATTGTTGCCTATGATAATCATGTTTAGAGTAAGTTGATTGCCACAGTTCTTCTGTCATATTGATATAACTGCCTTAAATGACCAATATATATGCCAACTTGTTAAGAGGTTATACTGTATTAATTTAGCAATAGAGAAGAGACACTGAAACATGCATCTTTTAAGACAGTGTCTGTGAAAATACAACAACTTTATTTTCTTATTCTAATTCTTGTGTCACAATGTTACAATAATAAGGAATGTTTTGACTGATTTTTATAAAATTCATATGCATATTCAGTAGGTCTGAGAATCTTTTTTCCATACCCTTAAGTGATAAGGCAATCCTTATCACTAATATAAAAAAATTATAATAATATAATAACATTTTTTTATATTTTTTAGACAAAATGTTTAATTTTTATTAAACTAGAAATTCCTTCAAAATAAAGTATATGGCAAAACAATGATTGTCCAGTTTGGTAAGTACTTTATAAATTTTTATTTAATTTTCAGAAAAACCAATTATACAGTTGTTCAATAGACTTATCAGTAGTGACAATAAAGAAACCACTATTCTAACCAATGCTCAAATAGTAGATATACTAACCATTGAATTCAATATAAGCCTATGGGAAATCCATGAACTAGAGGTGGAAATATATTTGACTATAATGAAAAAGTACCTTAAAGATTGGCCACAGTGGGATGAGTTTGACAAAGAGATCCACAACTTGAAAAGCAAAAACAAAATTGCTGAACTGGAGAATATATTAAAAACCAGCTATTACTGCCTGAAGGATTATCTAAGGTTGATGCTGAATCGCGCCCAAGTTTTGGCCAAGAGTACAGTGGATAAGTTGATTCAAGAGAATGCCACACTTAAGGAGAGCAACAACAAAGATAAAGAAACTAAACGGGATAATATTGTACTGGAAATACAGGGTACCAGGTCACAGCTTAATGAACTAATCCACCGTAGACCGCACCCACAATTCAATAATACTATATTTAATGGTATTTACAGTGGACCCACACAAATAAAAATAAACACGTTGCCAATAGAGGCGATACTAAATTGGTGGGATGTGAAGGTATCAATCCAACGATGTTCAAATTTTTTGTACCAGCGCAAGACTTGCCATCAACTCAATCATGTACTAGTTAACAAGAACCTGATGTCGCATTTCACTCCACTGAAAGTACTACCACAAAATTTGCAGGTCAACGATATAGCTAAAACAGAAAAACGATCCAGTGGCACTATAAACCAGTACATCGCTCTAGTTGACAAAATGCTTGGTGAGTGTCCACAGCTTGAGCCGATATACAATTTCATAAAAATGGACATGCAACTGCTGCCCAGTAAGATCTTCGTTAGAAGCAGCTACAGAAGATATACAAATAAATACCCATATATAAGATACTTGTACAAGGATGTTGAAAATCCTGATATAGATTCGAGAAAGTATGATCTGCAACTGGAAGAGACATTATCTCCAATGTATAGAGTCTATATGGGCCCAATTCACCTAAACCCTAACGCAATTGTGGAAATTGAATGTAATCCATGTAATAGAAAGTTCACTGGTTACGACATAGTTGAGGAATTGAAAGAACATTTCACTGAGTATCACATGAATGAACCTGATTGGACATGCACAAATTGCAAAAAAGTTTTCACTATGGCAGCGCTCGCACAAACATGGTGGACTCATAGGTGTTGACTTATATATTTTATATCAACTTATTTAAGTAAACTTTCTTTTTATATCAAATCAAAATATACTTTAATTCTGTTGGTTTTTCATTTATCATACCTATTTAACATTTAAACACTGACAAAAGATGGATGAAAGAAGAGTACATGCAAATGAGATGAGGATGTGTGGTGTGACAAGACTTGATAAAATAAGAAATGAGTATATAAGGGGAAGTCTGAAAGTTGCGCCCATTATAGAAAAGATGAGAGGTGCAAGATTGGGATGGTATGGACATGTAATGAGGAGGGATGAAAATCATGTGATCAAACGAGTGTTGAGTATGAATGTGGATGGATATGTGACTAGAGGAAGGCCTAAAAAGAGATGGTTGGACTGTGTGAAGTATGACATGCATATAAAAGGAGTAGCGCCCGAGTTGACGAATGATAGAAGAGAATGTAAGAGAAAAACATGTTGTACCGACCCCACTTAGAGTGGGATAAGGGTAGGAGAAAGAAAGAATACTAATAAACTAATTTTGTACTGTGAATCAATACTTATTATAAAACAAAGTCTTTAAATACTGTGTCTGTGTGTGATCTAAACGGTTTTTATCAGTGCAATTGTTCCGGAAGGTTTAGTTTAATAGTGCATTACGGTTTTATGTAAATTGTGTTAAAGAGGTCATACACTAAATTAATGTAATAGTAATCTGCGAAAATACTACAAAAAAGTCCGCAACGGCATGCCTCTATCTTCATGTTAATCTGATATACACGCGGGCGAAGCCAGGCACCCAACACTCGCTCATTTGGTTTTTATTTCAGTATCAATGGTTAGACGCGCTTAATTGTTAAATTATTGAAATCGTGGTGGTCATATTGTCTAAGTACAGTTTACGGGTCAATTTTTAAATTAATAATGAAGGAGGCGGAAGTAGAAACCTCCGCATCCGACTCCGATTCCGACTTCGGCGCCGATAATTCAAAGATGAAATCTCCGGTTCCGGTAAACCCACCTCCGTAACATCCCTAGTTGCTACCTTGTTTAAGTTTATATAGGCTATATAATTTATAGTTTGACTGGCCCGTTCGCGAAGTGGGTAATTACCCTGCCTTCAGCTCCACGAGGCGCGGATTCGATTCCCGCGGAGGGCCAACATTTTCTTTAAACAATTTGATAGTTCTTCAAGCCTGGGTCTATTGTTATATTTAAGTATGTATGTAAAATTATATCAGTAGTATATTTACCAGTTGTCTGTCACCCATAACACAAGTATTAAGTTACTTTGGGGACGGACGACCGTGTGTGTAATTGGCCCATATATTTATATCTATTAATAGTTGCCAATTCGTTTTAAACCTGATCACTTCTGCCCAAAAAGTAAGTAATTTACTATAAATCGCTCATTGGCTATGGGCAATAGTGGCACAACTCAAAAAATCATGTTTTGAGATAAACAAATATAAAGTTTCAATGCTAAGGAAAATGCATATAGAGAGAAATATGCTTTAGTTTGCTTAAATGAACGGCCTAATATTGAGTTATGACTTGCGTAGGCATTTCTGCTTAAAAAAAATATATATTTTAACATATACCAAAACACGTGTGCAGCCCACGAGCAAAATATTTACCAATCGTTTAGGTTCTTATTTTTTCTTATTTTCCTTCACCGAAAAGCGTGTGATAAATTCATCATCCTCCTGCCCTTATCCCACTCTAAGTGGGGTCGGCATAACATGGTACAAACATGTCCCATGATTTGGCTACGTATTCTATGACCGGCCGCCTGCCTGTTGTCAACTTCAACGTCAACGGCCTTAGTCGTATTTTACGACACGTCTGTAAGAAATAGAATGGTCTTTTTTACTCAGCCGGATACCACACGGTGGGTCAACTTGCCTTAGTCGCCTTTTACGCCACCTCGGTAAGAAATGAGGTTGGTTTATTCTACTCAGCCGGATACCATACGGCGGCGAAAAGCGTGTGATAAAATTGCAAGTACCAATTAGACACAAGTTTTTAACAGAAAATCTCATTGTTGCCTGCCCGGAGTCTGAACCCATGACACAAAAGAGATTATCATATTATAATAGAATTTTGTCGATGACACAAAATAATATACATAACAATGACTTCTTATGGCACGTGTAACTTGTATAATGCAGGTATTTGTTATACGATCAAGATATAAATGGCACCTTGACCTAACATTTGAGTACGGTCTGCAGGGAAAATTATTAATTTTAGGAAAAAGAATTCTTCTTTATTTATTTACATATATGTATATGTCTATATTAAATTTCTTACACGCTTGAACTATACAAATTGTTCCCACGTGGAATGGTCCCAACAGTGTTACCGCATTGAATCGCTAAGGTGATTATTTGTGTGAAAAAGGAACCAGCTCATTTATCACCCGAAGAGAAATTAACCGAGATGTTAGAAGGAATAAGAATTTTTTGACACTTTGGCTCCATGAATCTAGGAGATTCTCAGTTGCAAACGGCACTATTAAAGTAAATTAAAGTTTTAACGTGGACGAGTTAAAAATCCTTCAAGTGAACTTTTTTTTAACGTTTATCGTTTGAGAATTGTAGATTTTTTTTAAGAAAATAAAATTTTACTTTTAGATTTACTGCAACCATATGTATATATTTGAATCTCAAAAACGGCTCAATTGATTTTTATGGGATTCAGTATGTAGGGGGTTTTGGGGGCGATAAATCGATCTAACTAGACTTATTTTTTTTAATGTTCTGAATTTTCAGGCTTTCAAAAACTGCTAAAATATAGGTAAAAGGAATACAAAGGTTAGTTATGCTGTCATTTATAAAGCATGGTAGCTCAATTGGGTAACCGGCGGTCTAGAGAAGTGTATATACCTCGGATCGAGAACCACCAGCCCTATTATTTTTCCTTTTTTTTCGATTTTCATCTATTATATATGTTTTAAAAAATGCCGAGCAAAGCTAGTTCACGCAGGCACTATATTAAATGTGAATAGCAGCATAATCAAACAATAAAATTATATATTCTAATATTCACCACTTGATTGCATAATAGTAATAACGCGAGTATTTGTGAAAATATCTGTTTTGGTCACCCTACCTCAACAGATTTAACAGACGTTACGATTTGGCGAAAAATAATCTCTTTTCATACTTCAATAGCATCTGAAAGAGACATTCCTGTCCTTAGTTATACTGTTAGAAAGTTAAATACATTTTATAATTGAGGATTTTTTGATCGATCTAAGATCAAAGGCCTTTGAAATGAAGCGAAGCAAATTTATTGGAGACATTATGAAAAAATTTGGATTTGTGGATGCCGGTAATGATAGCGAAAGCCAGGATCTTTCATCTACAAGTAAAAAGGAAACACGAAATGGCAGTGGATACATGGATTCCGTTGATTATCAGGAGCGAGCTACCGATAGTGAAGTTTCATCTATTTCATCACTGGAAAGTGTGTATTGTTATAATGAGAAAGAGATGACCCCTAACAAATCAATAGGAAAGACAAATATTAAAGTGTCGGAGAAGAAGAAAACAAAGACTGGAAAAGTGGAAAAAAGAAAGCGTACTCCGACAAAACGTAAAGCGAAAGGGAAGGGCAGTTTAAGCAAACAATGAAAGAAAGTATTTCAGCTTCATTCATTACTATTACAGTTTTTTTTTAGTAGTTGTATAGTCCTGCTATTAAAAATGTATAATCTATGATTATAACATTTTAGTTCGAATAAAAATTTAGAAACTTTTCATTTTTATTTTTTACTGAACTTCGATATGCTAAATAATTAAAATTTTAATGGAATTACACACACAGTCGCTCCCTTAAGTAAAGTAAACATGTGCGATTTAATTTTCATTCTATGAAGATTAAGTAAAGAATTGTAAGCATTAATCTCATTTTCTCAAGTGAAAACTTCCTTAAGCACGTTTAGTACTTTTCGGTAGATACAAAAAAAACTTAGGTTCGCATCACCGACATCTATACTTACGCATGCAAACATCGTATATACGTTTGTTATATGTAGTAATTTTTAACAAAATTATTAGTAAAATTATTTTGCTATAATCCGCGATGAAGTAAATAGGAAATATATATTTATAACGTTAAATGAAAAGTGGACTATCCGTTTTCATACCTGATACATCCAGGATACGTAAAAACACACGTACAAACCTCCACCACCGCCACCACAACACAGAAACACTACACGCGTTTACTATCACAAACTCAACAATCGTTTCGACCCGCAACCGAAGCAACATCAGGAGATAGATCCCACAATAAAACCGCAAAGCGACGCATCCCCCAAGATACATACCAATTGGTTCAAGCCCCATCATTGATTTTGCCTCCGAACACATGTAACAAGCTTGAAGTGGAAACATTATTCGATCGTTAATGGCACCCTTACCATGTTATTTTTATATAGACCGCAAAGAAACGCCAAATTCTATAATTCTATACTTCAAAGTACTAACAAAAATGCACCTTTTATACCAACTAGGGGCATATAAAGTAAGGTCTAGAATCGTCGATCCGTAGTCGCAGTACTCCCTTTCAGAACACGCGCCAGATATATTCTTAGCAGTAACACAGTTGATTGGTAATTGTGTTGTGGCTGTAAGAAAAATTATATCATATCAAATCAGTTTGCGATGGCATCCTTCTGAGGGTATTTCAAAAAAGCAATTATAGAGACTCATTAATAAAGCTTATTATACTACTGTTAATGATAAGAAAGCTTGGAATTAAATTGCAACCAGTTACGCACTAGATGATATTGTAATCTATGTTTGTTAACAATTACAAATACAACTAGAAGTACGTGCTTCGCCCGCGTGAAATTCAGTGTTTAGCATGTTATGGTCGCTCGAGTTTCGGCATGAGACTGGCTCTCTACTTTTTTTTTCTCGGACACTAACTAATACTGTTAACCTTGAAGGCTTTGACAGCGTCACCGGGAGGGTGGGCGAGCGCAGAAGCATCGTCGGGTGTGAGAACGTGGAGAGCGAGTCTGCAACATCCTAGGAGCGTCGCCTTAAGGGTGCCACCTGTGAGGCCGGACCTCGGCTTAAAGCGACGCGCTGTGGAGGACTATATCGGACTGTGGAAGCGGGACCTCGTCTTCGCCGGCGAAGACGCTGTGTGTGTGACTGTGTGTGCAGTGTTTGCGCGATGGCGATCGTGTAAGGATCGTCAGGGTCAGTAAGTACACTCCTGGGGCGTCTTTGAATTCGGGCTTTGAACGATTTGTCGAAGCAGCGGTAGTTGAACATCCTCGCTATCAGCGGGTTGGGGTGTACCGCTGCTTTATCGAAATAATTTTTCGAAAATCGTTTAAATAAACTGGCAATAGTGGGGAGACCTAGATCTTTATGCAGGTCGACGTTTCGCAAGAACCAAGGACAGCCAGTGGCTGTTCTCATGAACTTATTTTGCAAGGTCTGCACACAGCGCAGCCTTGACTTCGGGGCGTGTGCGAACGTGATGCTCGCATAAGTCATAATAGGTCTTATGCTAGTCTTGTAAAGTGTCACTTTGTTGCGAAGTGACAGTTTACTGCTCTTGCATATAATCGGATAGAGTCGAAGGCTCTCTAATATCCTACACCGCTTTTTATACCTATTCTAAACTACAATCGACACCGGTTTGTTACTACCCCCACTAAAACATGTAGTAAAACGACCTCTTCAACTCAATTTACGTAAAACCGTTATGTACTATTAACCTAAACCTTTCGGAGGAATTGCAATTGGAGGTACTCTTGAACCGTCAACCATCAATATGATGAATACATCATCAAACTGTTGTCTTGTATGTAGCTGAAAGGATTTTCAAATCCAGGCATTTTAATCATACAAATATTCTTCAATTTTATAATATGCTTTACGTTTAAGCATATTTCCTACACTGAGTTTAAACCTTTCTGTAGACTGGTGAATACGGATTGCAGTATTTTATTGTATAAGCCAATACCGAGACCAACAAATGAGTTGCTAACTCTACTGAGTCGCGACGCTGGTATCACAAGCTTTCTGTAACCGCTCGTATGTCTACGATATACATCAAATTTTGGATTGGAAAAAATGAATATTTTTCCGTACAAATCGAATATTATTATATATATATTGTGATGCTACAGTAAGTATGCCTATTTCTTCTAACTTATCACGAAGGGACTCACGTTGCTTCATATTGTAGATTGTAGAAATTTCTAAATAATTTCCATAATCGCTTACCATTACTATTTACAAAGTTTTCCGTAGTTCCGTCGATTTTTCCATCGCCTTGTGGCGCTGAATTAGCGAGATCTTCATGGACAACTAATATTATGACTCTGAAATATAGATGGATTTTTTTTAATTACATCATTTAGACGCGGCATTTACATTATTTAAATATAATACTCACAACATCCAAGCTGCGTGCATCTCGACCGAAGGCAATGAACCAAGTACGTAATTAAGTATTAGATAATGTGTCTTGTAATTAGGTCTTTTATCAACTGTAGTGTAAAATAACGATCTATCTGACCTTTAATTAGAATACTATATATATTATATTTATTTATATTTTACGTAAGTCGTTTGTGGGTTTGGGTATAAGATTCCATAATAAAATCGCGCAATCAATTTTAAAGTTAAAGGGAGACTGTTAAGTTCTTCTTCTTCTTCTTGTTCAACCGATCGACGTCCACTGCTGGACATAGGTCTCCTTAAGGGATCTCCACACCACACGGTCCTGTGCCGCTTGGATCCAGCGGCTCCCCGCGACCTTTTTGAGGTCGTCTGTCCACCTCGTGGGGGGTCTTCCAATGCTGCGTTTACCGGTGCGGGGTCGCCATTCCAGCACCTTAGGACCCCAACGCCCATCGGTTCTACGTACTATGTGCCCCGCCCATTGCCACTTCAGCTTCGCGACACGATGAGCTATGTCGGTAACTCTGGTTCTTCTACGGATCTCCTCATTCCTGATTTGATCACGTAGAGATACACCAAGCATAGCTCGCTCCATAGCTCGCTGAGTGACTCTGAGCTTTCTTATGAGGCCCTGTTAAGTTCAGGATTACTTAAATGATGAAATTGAGAGCTTATAACTAATCTTCGACCCTGTACAAGATAGCAATTAAAAAATGTAACTAGTAATAAGAATAATGTTTTGAAAAGAGACACCGCAAAGTTTTTTGCTGGATCGTCTCAGTAGGAAGAGCTTTCTGAACCAGAAGTAGAGTTCACGATTCAAAAGCACTTGATTACGAGTTACCTTGAATAAATAATAATATGAATTTGAATATCAGTGACGCCCCCATTACGCCGGGGCCGCCAAGCTCCTGCGCAGTGGGGGCCCTCGGACTTACTTACATTAACTATAAATTGAATAGTGATATTTTTTGTTTTTAGTCCAGAAATTACAAATTCTATTTGGTTTTTAATTTTATTATCGAGTCGACTGAATTACAACCAATCTGGAGTACGAAAAATTTGAAGTAAATGGAATTGGGAACATGACGAATTAGAAAAAAACTAATTTTAAATAGTTTATTTGGGGCCTTAGATTAATTTTATGCACAAAACTTACCTAGCTACGAAACTGATTATCATTATTATGCATTCTAATGATAAAATAATTCAAATATTTTTCGTTGTTGTACAGCAGTGTGCTATCCGACAGAGTAGAATAAACCACCTTCATTTCTTACCGAGTTTTCTCAAAAGACGACTAAGGTAAGAAGGCGTCAGGCAGGCAGCTGTACAATTTATCGTAAAATAACTAGTCCAAACATGTAACAACATACAAAAGTAATAATGAAATTATTATTACTTTGCTATAATCCGCGATTTAATCGAGTTTAATCAATTTCGTGTAAAAATTTAGAAAAAGTGAAGCCGTCGGGGTCATTTTCAAAGAAAACGCTTCATTAGAAAAAGTATTTTCAAAACGATTTCGATTTTTAAATAATAAACAAATGACAATTGAAATTTATTTATTTATAATTATTACAAGATTATAATTTAACATAGTGCCATATTAATAATAAATTAGATATTTACATTGTTATATTTACAATCAAAAACTAAATTAATTTTCCTTGTGTTATGAAATTTGGTAAAATAGATTACTTCTTCTGCCGTAGCTAGCGGAGGGCAAGATGAGGCAGGGCTCCCAGGCCCCTAAACTCAGGTGGCCCTTCGGACTCTCGACTTAAATTAATTGATTTATTCATTTAAATAATTTATACAATAAGGCTTTACTTTGTCGAGATCCATAATACAAAAGTAATAATAAAAATATTTTGCTATAATGGCGCAGTGGGTTGTGACCCTGCCTTCAGCGCCGCGGGTCGCGGGAACGATTCCCTCCGAGGGCCAACATTTTCTAAAAACAATTTGTTGGTTTTTCGAGCCTGGGTGTATATTTCTGTTTAAGTATGTATTTAAAATTATTTATGTATATATTCACCAGTTGTACATCACCCATAAACAAGAAGTATTAAGTTATTTATTTTGGGGAGGGACGACCGTGTGTGTAAGTGTCCCATATATTTATATTTATTTTATTTATTATATTTTGAATAAAATTTTGAAAAAAAATTTGTTCTGTATTCGTACTCCGTTCAAAACTATACATACTCCAAATTTTTAACACATAGTTTAATCGACGGCCTCAGTTTATATTTTGCCCTAGGGTCTTTAGTTACCTAGCTCCACCATTGTAGGATACCTTACCAAATTTCATGCTCCTTCTGGTGATTGATATATAAGCTGCCATAGAAACTAACAATTCCTGTTAACAGCGCAAATAAGTTAAATATTGGTACCATTTTTATTTAAGACCACATAAATCACATCTAAAAAAACTAAATAGATAGTCTTTGATAATTACTAAATAATCAAAGAATATATTGTACAAGAAGCTGAGCTTTTGCCGCACAAGGAATTAGTTTAAACCATTTAAATGGAAAATACACCCAATCTTGCATGATATGACATGGTTTTACTTATTAATTAATTAGAGAACAAGTAAAATATTCTATAATATATAATAAACATTAAGATTTTTAAAGTTAATTACATTTTTTTATCTATATAGAAAGTATATACGTATATTCCATATATACTCCGAAACGGCTGATCCGATGTGAACCTTACCTGCTTCATACATAGCATTACATACATTCTTTTAACAAACAGACTTTTTTCCTTCCATTCGCCCGTGTTTAAACGAACAGACTAAGGCCGTTGACCATTCCGCCTATTCAATTGTCTACATTAATAAAACTAGTTTTTTCTCCTTTAGTATATTTTTCTTCTATTTTTAATGTCGTCATATCCACTTTTATACCTCTTCGTAGGCATATCCAATAATTTTGTCTATCGTAGTAATAAAACGATTTCTTTTCTTCTTTAGTATAATCTTCTATTGTTAACTTCCTCATATTCACTTATATACGTCTTCGTAGTCATATCCAAACAAACATAGACTATAACCAAATAATTTTATTATAGCTTTTATATTTAAAAAAAACAATACTCGTAGAAAATGTTATATGTCCGGTAGTCGTTTCCGGCAAAAATTAACTTTGTGTGTAGTTCATAATAATTAATAAGGAATTTAAGATTCAAAAGTATCTTTTATAAAAAAATATTTGAACCACTGGTTGCCCAGTGGTCGAAATGAAAATATAATTAACTTCAATCGTAACTGCTCAATTTATTTTATTAGTTTATTAACGCCCTGGAATATATTTTTTTTGACATTCAGTAAGATTACAGACAAATGATTACAGAAGCATGTCAGTACCATCCAAGCTGCTGAGATGAAGATGCTGAGGTGGATGTGCGGCGTCACTAAGCTCGACAGGATCCGGAACGAGATCGTGCGTGGAAGCCTGGGAGTGCGAGAAGTCGCAGACAAATTGCAGCAGTACCGACTGCGATGGTACGGACATATAAGAAGAAGCCCTCCTGAGTACATCGGCAATATGACGCTTAACCTTGATGTACGCGGTAAACGGCGAAGAGGCAGGCCGAAAGTGCGTTGGTTAAGTGTCGTACTTAAGGATATGAAAAGCTGCGAGCTGGCAATTGAAGACGTCCACGATAAAGCGAAGTGGAGGAGAAAAAGTAGGAAAGCGGACCCCGTCACTAGACGGGACTAACGCTAGGAAGATGATGAGTAAGATTACAGACAAATAATATAAATTTTCTCACAATTTGACCACAGATTTCAAACATAAACAAAATAGTATATGCGCTGCAGAGTAGATGTCTATAGATTTCTGTATCTGTGTATTTTTTTTTGCATTATTTAAAAAATATATATCCTTGTTAGCATTCTGCACACTTTCTCTATATAAACTATAGCTGTACCGAACCTACACCTCAATTTACGTTATATACATTTAAAAAAATTAATATATAGATTAAAATTCACATATTAATATATTGTAATTCAAATTTTAATATATATGACTAGCAAAACGATTATAAATAGAATTAATTTCAGAAAAACGACAATAATCTTAAATTACATACTCCCTTTGGATGTTACTACTATTACTCTGTGTTATACTAAATAATAATTTTTATTCTATGTAGTATCATCATTCCCACTATCAGTCGAAACTTCCCCATCACCAATAAAAACCTCTTCTTGCATGATGTAAAGCATATTAGCTTTACTATTGACTTGTAGAACTGACGCCATAGCCATCCCAGTCCCAAAACTATATTCTATGGGCTTCAAGCTCTCATCTACATTGTCTATGGAAGCCTTTTTGGTTGGATAATTCTTTTTTCTTGCAACTCTATGCCTTCTAACATCGTTGAGTAAGGCTATTCTTTCGTTGTGCAAATGCTCAAAATCAGTTTCAGATGATGACGGCGATAGTTCCAAATCGTTTTTGGAAAATTTATAATCGTTAGGATTTATTTTGTACCGGTCAGCTTCATTTATATTTTTATTCGAATTAACCTCAACTACATCGCTCAAACCTTCAGATAGACCACTGGAATCGTATTTCTCTAATGAGGCTTTACGCCATACTATGATAATATATCCAATTTTAGATCTAGTAACACTAAAAATTACATTTTGCACGTTCAAGTTTGCGTTAGCTACAAAAACTTCATTTGGTAATTCAGTGTCTCGTTCATATTTATTTGTTCTCATTTTGAAATTGCCATAATTTCTCCTGAATTTAATCTGTTTATTTATTTTGAATGGCTTTTCCGGTTGCCACTGCTTTTTCAGTTTCGATATGAATCCTGTCCGTTCGACGAACTCTTCTGGTATCTGTCTCGGGAATTCTGGTATGTTCTTCAATTCCGGCATCGTTTTCGCCAACGCCTGCCTTTCCCTCTCCCTCATCAAGTCCTCCCGCTTCACTAACTTTCTCTTCAGCTCTTTTAACACAACCTTCGAATTCTCTTTCTCCTTTAACCCTGGACCAGTTATAACATCTCCTGCCGGAGATAAAGTGCTTTCGTCTTCAGTTTTAACAAAGTAGAATACTTCGTCCCGTACTTCAGGTTCTTTATCTTCGATTTTAACAAGCGAAACTACTTCTATTTCCTCGTCTCTTTTAGTTTCCTCTTCTTCAATGCGAGCTTTATTGAGCATTTTCTTGAGCCTTATTTGTGAATTTTGAACTGTCGACAAACATTTTGTGATGTTATCGATTATTTCATCAATATCTCTATCAAGAACGTCTAGATCTAGCTCCTGCTTGTTCAACGCGCAAGAATCTAGGAACATGTCTAGATTACTGCATTTGTCTAAAGCAAATTTGAGTTCGAGACATGATCTGGCAACTCCTGTGTGAACGTCAGAATATAACCAGCTATCATTGATGGCTGAGCCTGGCTTTTTTAGCGCACTAACACTATCTTTGGCACCGTAATTCTTCAATAGCCTGTACATTCTCTCTAGAGATTCGTAATTTTCTTTGAACTCCTGAGTAAGATGGAGTATTAGTACATTGTGGATCCAATATATTCTTTCATTGTGATTCTTGTATAATTTTAATGTTGTCGGCATATGATGTGCCAACGCTATGTGTTTTAAAAGGGTCGATTGGACAACGAGAAAGGCGTGATGTATTTTCTGGAAAGAACACAAAGGAACAGATGATTGACACTCAATAAACTGGAAAGAATAAAAATGTAGCAATAAAATTCCGTCTTTACGACTGCAGCCTTGCTGCTAATGAACTGATGAGCTCAATTTATGTAATATAGTATTATGGTACTCAGAAGCTACAAATTTTATCATATGATCTTAATTTTAATTTTAGTTAGCGAAGTATTTTAGCCACACGAATTATTTTACGTTTTTTTCCTAAATATAAACACAATTTATACAGATCAACTACCATACCCTATTACAACGCAAGAAACGAAAAATAACCTTGACCTAAAAACTAAATATTACCGGTGCGAGACTGATTTATGCCAAAATTATCTATTACGTACAGTTAATCAGTGGATTTATTTAATATCGTATAATCGGTACCACCCTGTATATACCAAATAAGAACAATTTGATTCACAATGAAAAATATAGTTATGTCAGTTTAGATAAGGTTTCTTATTTTTTACTCTAAAACGAACTGCTCCTGATAAAACTATAGTAAATCAAATCTTTTAGATTTTGTATGTATACATTATCAAATATACAGTGGTTTTATAGTTAAACTATATTTAAATTATTTTTATATATATATATATATATATATATATACATCCTGTAACCTATTCTGCACCCTACATGGGCCTTTTTGCATATAATGTGACGTCCACCTGCTTACGGCGTCCGATATACGGACGTTGAACGAGAGATTGCGAGGATCGCGTTCACTTTTCTATACTGAGCACAGAAATGTAAAAATTAAAAAAAAAATTTGGGCGTCACTTGGGTTCTATGTTGAACGTACTGAATATTTTCGTAGTTCAGCAATTTGTCATCGCTAAAAACAGTAGCGCCACTGCTGTTTGCCGATGTTTTCATAGCATGCCGTATGTTACGTCCGCTTACTGAAGCGACGTTGCCAAATCGTGCCCTTAATTAAATGAAATGTAATCTCCAATGTTTTGATCTTTTTTATTATTTTTCATTTCGCCCATCGAGTATTCTTTATACACGCGTCCGTACATTCAGTTTGTTTTTTGACGTCCAAAAAAATTAATGAAATGCCGAATAAATACAACTATAAAAACCTACGTCGTAATGAAAAATGTTGATTTCTCTAATTTAATGACGAGTTTCAATTCGTTCTTCTTACCTATCTGGATATGAAACGAGCTTTCTTTAGTTGCTTTTCTAAATCGATGTCAACTTGGGTACCTTCAAGAAATGCTTGTTGAAAAGCTAACATTTAAGTAATACTTTTTTTTAATATAAGTGACTTATATGTTGTAATATGTTCTTACTGTAACGAGTACAAATTCATTGTAATGTAAATTTGGTACCTAAACTGATTTTACAAATAATCCATAGTTTAATTAATTCGTTTATTATAAAAATAACAAAGGAATGTCGGATAAGCATAAATCATGCATGATATATGAACATTTAACTTCTGTACAAATTTAGCGTAGGTAACGTCAAAATTGAGTACAAATTAATTTCAACTCGATAACCAATTTAATGCCAATAACTGTTTTTCTAATTCAAAATATTATTATTTACTAATAGAACTGCATTATACGGATGTAGAATGGCCAAAAATATTTCATATTGCACAACAATCGACGTCCATATATAGGTAGTTGGTAGGCATCAATCGAGATGCTATTTTATTATATACTTGATTACATACATTAGTTATGTAACTTTATCCGGGTCTTTGGGCCCAAAACTGAAGGAAATATAATTAATTTAAAAAATTGTATTATACAGACGTCGAATGAGTAAAAACATTCATATTCTATAATATTAGGCATCCTATCGCCCATATATATGTATATTAAAACCAGTTTATTTTGCTTACTTCCATAGCTTATATCTTATGGAATAATGTTATGGGGTAAATGTGCTGATATTGAGAAAATTTTTGTATTGCAAAAAAGAGCCATACGTGGCATTTATAATTTGAATTCGCGTGAGTCCCTGCGAGAGAAGTTTAAGGAAACAGGTATTCTTACGTTAGCTTCACAGTATATTTTTAGCAATTTGATTTTTGTGCATAAAAATATACATAATTATAAAAAGATTGGCGATGTATATAATAGACAAAGTAGGAACCGACATAAGCTTGCGGCTCCTGCTTTGCGCCTTGTAGGAGTACGTAAGTCGTTTGTGGGTTTGGGTATAAGATTCTATAACAAAATCCCACAATCAATTTTAACTTTGCCATTACAGCAATTTAAAAATACTTTTAAAAAGAGGCTGATACAGAAAGCCTTTTATACCGTGGAGGCTTACATTGATGATAAGAATGCGTGGATATAGCTGCTCTTTGACCTTGTGCAGGATAGCTATGACAAAATGTAATTAGTATTAAGAATCTTCTTTTTTAAAAGAGCTCCACCGAGTTTCTTGCTGGCTCTTCTCGGTAGGACGGCTTTCCGAACCAGCAGTAAAGTTGACGATTCAAAAGCACTTGTTTACAAGTTTACTTGAATAAAGAATATTTTGAATTTGAATTTGAATATAATGCATATAATAAAATCGTTGAGATGTCAAATTTGTACATTTAATATTTTCAAGAAAAAATAACTGTAGTCGTCTCTAAACACGCTCCAAAACATGAAACAATAGATTTTAAAAATTTTGTCTGTTTATCTGTGCGTTTGTGCCCGCTAATCTCAGAAACCGCTGATCCGATTTGGTCGCGGTTTTCACTAATATATAGTAAGAAATCTCACTTAACATATAGGGTATGTTTTATCTTAATCGGTCCGCAAATAAAAAAGAGATGTCAATTATAAGGTGAAAGATCGTGTACTATGATACTGGTACTTGCATTTATAACGTTTTTCGCTGTTCCTGAAGCATTCTTACTTACTGGATTACATATGTTACCATGTCTAAGAGAAGCATACATCTTTTTATGAGAACTAGGCCGGTCTGAAGCTGATTTGTTTGAAGAATTTTTAATTCCAGTTTTTTAGGGCATTGTGCGTTTGTTTACACTTATATGAGAAACCGCTAAACCGCTTTGGACGCCGTTTTCATTAACATGGAGAAAGCCTCATTTTTTAGTTCCATTGGTCAGCAAATAAAAAATATGTCAATTTTAAGTTGGAAGGTCTTTTACTATGATAACGCTATTTGCATTTTTTACGTTTTTCGTCGTTTTTCATGAGAAAAAGGCTGGTCTGAACTACTACGCATTTAATTTTAAATAAATATATATTCATATTAGAAGAACCAACAAATTGTGTTTAAAAAATGTTGGCTCTGGGCGAGAGTTAAACACGCAACCCGCAGAACTGAAGTCAAGCTTCTGCTGACTACCTGTACTACTGCTACCTGTACCAAAGGGGCAGTATAATATTTCAGTTTTGCATTTGGGTTTTAGAATATTTTTATCGTTTTGTTTCTATTGCAGTCAAGTTTTTAAATGTGGCGTTGTTAATTTGCTTTTATGAAGTCAAAAGTGGGCTTTTTATCATAGAACATTTGGAAAATCGAAAATAAATTCATTGAACTTCGCCTAATCAAGTCGGAAACAGCTTTTTTTATATGTTAGTTTAACGATATTCGTTACCTCATACTTACGTACACAATACACAAATTGGCAACGTCGCATTTTATTGGATGCAAAATAGTCGTAGAATTGAATGTTATTTAGTTTGTATATAGAGGAAGTCTGATTTTTAGGAGTCTAAAGGGGAGTCTTAAACAACAGCGAATTGCATGATGATATACATATATTTGTATATTAAAACAGTTAATTTTTTCATGAAAATAAGTTGCTTACCAATATACCTAAACGTTTATTAGCCAGTATTCGCCGAAAGCACTTGCATAAACCAAGTGCAAGTGATGGACGTTACAATAATGCAAAATGAAAGGATGCCTGATGTGAAGCGGGATGTATATATATATATATATATATATATATATATATATATATTTAACAGCAATCTGTCACACATAACAGAAGTATTAAGTTACTTACTTTGGGAATGGATGACTTTATGTGTTTAAATGATTTATAGAAGCAGGCGTTACTTTGCGGAAATCCATATTACAGAAACTGTAACAGAACTACTGTGCTATAATCCGCGCGGGTTATGCGAATGCATGCAAAGCTAATGTGTATGAAGCAGGCAAAATTCACGTACCTTATACATGCAGGACAAGTCACCCAATGCATCCCAGGTCACATCCACCAACAACAAAGCACAATGATGGCTTTATGGCCTATTAGGAAGATAGATGATACTTCGGATTCGGGGCGAAACGGTCGTGAATATTTTGGTGGTGGTTGTGTGTATTGCTTGTGTGCATTGTAGCTGGTGGAGGCGTCTTGGGATGCATATGGTGAATTTTCCTGCATGTGTAAGGTATATGAATTTTGCCTGTTTCATACACATTAGCTTTGAAAGCATTCGCTTAATCCGCGCGGATTATAGCGAAGTAGTTCTGTTATAGTTTCTTACTTTATGTGTCATTGTCATTATACATATTTATTAAAAAAAGTATATTTTACGATTTAAGCGATAGTTGAAAAGAATCTTACTGTGAGATTGTCCGGATTCCCCTCGTAGCCAACATCACCTCGGAGCCAGGGTATGTTGCCCAGCACCGCTGATGATGCTCTGGACATGAGGATCAGCAGTTCAGTCTGCTGCCGGCACAACATGGTGTGCGTTGACTCTATAGCAGTTGTCACTGACTCCCTGAAAGGATACATAAACTACTAACGTTCTGGCCACGTGTTATTGTGGCTCAGTCTGATTTTAACTTCGCCTGGAAACAAAATTGTCACAGACAATTAGTTACTCACATCGCCACCAGACTGTACATTTTTAAAATTTTTATTAAAATCGGTTAGACTCCTAATCATATTAAATAAAATACATTTCTTGAAGTTATGATTGTTTTTTTTTTAATTAATTATCTATACACTACAAACCAGTATCACCACGACAATACGCTGCGTACTGCACACATTAACTACCACAATCTCAACACTGGTTTGTATCAGTTATGCAACACACATATTAAACCCTACTTTTAGTAGTAGTTCTAGACTAGCCCGTACTCACACTTGACAATGACTGTGCCTTAGCTCCGCAGATCGCGGGTTCGATTCCTGCCGAGGGCGAACATTTTCTATGTTCATTTCTTTCAATTTCTTGGTTCTTTGAGTATGAGCGTATATATACATATGTATATACGTATTTACCAGTTGTCTGTTACCCATAACACAAGTATTAAGTTACTTACTTAGGGAACAGACAGCCTCGTGTGCAAATGTCCTATATATTTATTATTATTAAAAAATAATTTATTATTTTTTTGTATTTTGATTGAAACATATCTTACATTGGTATGTAAGTTCAGTTATAGGGAAAGTTGGTACTTTCCCTATAACTGAATATCAAAAACAATGCTTCAATTCCATTAAAACGGTATTAAGGATATGGAACACTTTGTAAGCAACCAAAAGTATAAGACAATGACGTCAAGCGAATTTGAACTCTGTATCCTGATTATTACGAACCTATATTTGCATGGTCGTAAAAATCTGTATAGGTACAAGCAATATAACAGAACTAACTACTTTGCTATAATCCGCACGGGTTATGTGAATGCATGCAAAGCCAATGTGTATGAAGCAGGCAAAATCCACGCACCTTATACATGCAGGACCAGCCACCACATGCACCCCAAGGCGCAATTCACCAGCAACAACGCACACAAAAGCAGCACACACACCCACCATCATGTCCTGCATGTATAAGGTGCGTGGATTTTGCCTGCTTCATACACATTGGCTTTGCATGCATTCACTTAACCCGTGCGGATTATAGCAAAGTAGTTAGTTCTGTTATATTGCTTGTAATATGGAATTCCGCAAAGTGACGCCTGCTTACACTTACAGTCGCGAGTGCAGCGCGGTGTACTCGCGACAGCAGGCGGTCGCGCGACGTACCAGCGACATGTAGTCGCGCATCATAGACAAGAGGTCGCGCAACGAGCCGCGACATCGCGCGCGGTGTATCGCGCGGGTCGCGACTGGTACTAACGCGTACGTCGCAAACTTCACTAACGACCACCGCTGGAAACTGGAATATATAAATAAAAATCAATTTTTAAATAACTGGAATATATAAATAAAAATCAATTTTTAAATTTAAACTATCGTGAGTAGTATTCATAGTTAATAAAGATACCGGCTATACTCACGTCTAATTTTATCGGATTAGCCCGACTAGTTTGAAATCAGCCGCTACCCGAATTTTAACAGAGATGGTGGTTGGACACTACCTCCGACGTGGAAACCGATTTTTGACACTACCGGTTCATATAAAGACCGTTTTGAACCCGACACCGTAAGCGTCGCATGCACAAATTCATTGGTGCATCCGACGAAGAAGTCCAGAGCGACACGGAACAGCCGCAACCGTCTCCCCCCAGCCCCAGCCACCTACGAGGCGCGCCCAGCGAGCTGCTGCACGCAGTTCCCGCCGCGATAACGTCGTGTAAAGAGCTCATGAATAAGTGCCCCGGACGGGTTCGAAACTAGTCGGGCTAATCCGATAAAATTAGACGTGAGTATAGCCGGTATCTTTATTAACTAAAAATCAATTCTTGACAGAGTGGTTGTATAAGGTCCTGCACGTACAGCAGGGAAAATGTTTTTTTTATTTTTTTTTTCGAACTGACTGTATGCTGTTAGCCCTAACAGCTTTTACAGCGTCACCGGACGGGACGGGCGAGCGCAGAAGCATCGCCGAGGTTGCGAAATGCAGAAAGTAGAGCGCAGAAGCTCTACTAACGTCGGGAAACGTCGTCCTAAGGGTGCCTCCTGTGAGGCCGGACCACGCTTAGGGCGACGCGTAGTGGAGGGCTGATGGTATGACTTTGATTAGTCATTGCGACGTCGGAAGGATGGCGAGAAGCCACGACCGGCCGACGTCAGAAAACTGGGACCTCGTCAAAGGGAAAGGGAAAATGTGGCAATTATAACAGGCATTACTACGGGGCACTGCCTGTTAAACAGACACCTGTCAATAATGAGAATAAAAGAACACGCAGCGTGCCCAGAGTGTGGAGAAGAAGAAACGAGTCTCCACCTTATGGGTGAGTGCCCTATGTACTCGCTGGTAAGATGGGAGATACTAGGTAAGGATGAAATTGAAGAAGACCTAACAAATATCCCCTTCAGGGATATTATAAGGTTTGTAAGAGCAACTGGTAGGTTAGAGCAGGTGACACTGTCGGGATAACAGTGAGACCCTTGTCCCAACATGAGGGGAAATGGGTGGAATAGTCCAGAATTGGAGCTGACCACCCGCCCTGTACCGACAGGCGTCCCCGACCCTAGATTAGATTAGATTAAAAGGTCCTGCACTGTCACTTTGGATACCTTAATAATAGACTGTGCCAATTAGATTTCGACTTATTTACTTTTTTTCGAACGCTAACTAATGATGTTAGCCCTAATAGAGTAAGATCCCAGAGCCGTAAGACACAACTTATTTTCTAAAGCACAGATCTTTCGATTCTAAATAGTCTATCACGTACTTTAAGTGATCGGTGACACCTGCGCAGGTACCAGGTGAGAAAGGTAACTAAAAATCAGAGCTACATAACTTAAATTTTTAGGAATGATTTTTATATATATTGTGTAGAATATAACTCTGATATCTTATTAGAGAAGTCGGACGCTTTCCATGGGCCAGAAATTTTGTCAGACGCTTTAAAGCTCTACGAAAAAAAATTACTTAATTTATTTTTAATTGTTTGACTTTTATATATGTTATTCAGATAACCATTACAAAGTTTTATCAAATCAGTCAGACAAATTGCAATGACCAAACATCTTTTTACTTTTTTACATATATATTTTTTTCGTTTCGTTTTTTTCGGGTATGTGTGCCTGTTTATATTTAAGATGCATGTAAGTATTTTATATAATAACAATTCAAATTCTGAAAAAAAAATCATTTATTTAACAAGAGGTCTAAATGAATCTTACTTTCTCGGCGGCGCAGCCAACACAAGAGCCAGAGTTGCTAAAAGGGCGATGTTTCTCTCGCCGGTTGTGAACCAACCGCCCATCACGCCATCGGCGCGCCTCCAGGCCGTTTCCGCATCAGGAGCTTCCTGTTCGACCTCCACGCTGTCTTCGCGGAAGAGAAGACCGCTCTCTAATATAGCTATGATATTCTCTCTACTGTATACTAACTAAAATCAGATAGTATATTGTTGACTTAATTTCATCACACAATTGTTTAGTGATGAGTATGTAAAGATATAAAAAAAGTATATATAAGAGTTAGAACATGTTCCGTCAGTCCCCAAAAGTAAATAATTTTATATATATATTACGGCTGACAAATAACTGGATAATCAAATTCAATTTAAAATATTCTTTATTCAAGTAAACTTGCAAACAAGTGCTTTTGAACCGTCAACTTTACTGCTGGTTCGGAAAGGTGTTCCTACCGAGAAGAACCAGCAAGAAACTCGGCGGTTGGTCTTTTTAAAATATAAATATTATTTTTTATAAATATTATGTTTTTGAGCTGCTCTAGTGTTAATGGTACAATCGATTGTGGGATTTTATTATAGAATCTTATACCCAAACCCACAAATGACTCATTCACTTTTGCAAGGCGCAAAGCAGCAACCGCAAACTTATTTCAGTTCCTACTTTGTCTATTATATACGCCAATCTTTTTATAATTATGTATATTCTTATGCACAAACATTTTTCTATTTTCATTCAAAATCAAGCATTATTGAGTTAGATACATTAATCTTTATTTCAATGGCAACTATGACATCACACAAAGAACTATTAAAATAACTAGTGTTTTCTAGCTCGTCTAAATTATGGATCTCTTATAGGTGTAACTCACACTTTCATAGGTGTGACCCTACATTTTATTAAAATTTGCTACAAAACAATTTTTTTTATTTAGGTCACTAAGACTAAGCCTGCCATATATATAAACCCAACCTCAAAGAACCAACAAATTGTATTAAAAAGATCTTGAACCTCATTAAGGTCATTGGACTTAATATATAATAAAAGAGACTTACCATATTGGGTCTGAATTTCATAGCAAGCCATTTTCTAGAAAGCACTGGCGGGCTAAAGTCTTGCTTCATAAACAATGCCATCTGGAAAAAAAAAATTAAATACTGGTATATTTAATGTTTAAAATCAGTATTATTTATAAAAGATTCAAAAGATGTTCCACAATCAAGTTATAATATTATTTTATTATATTAATTGTGTAGAAGATATGTAATATTTTGCTACTATACCCTGCTTTTGAGAAGATTATTCTTTAACAACTATTAGCAGTCACTCTGTTCTCTGTCTTTGTCCTTTTCAAAACCAAATGCCACTATCATATAATAATTACAGATAACATTATCAATTCCATAGAATCACCAGTTCCAAAACCAAACCAAGAGTTGGTTGATAACTTCAAAAAGTCTTAATAAATAATTATCAATAACTTTTGCATTTTATCAAATTTAAAGAGTGATTGTTACTCTCATACAACTAGAAAATGTATATAACTTTAAACCTACATATAACTAGAGAATATCTTGTATATACAAAGCCTACTAATGCACATTGAAAATGTGTCCTGGACCTCAACTCCAATCTTTCACTCCTAACTGAAAAAAGACCTCTCTAATAAGCCCTGTATTACTTGCAGGGCTTATTAGAGTGTTTTAAGTAAGTTAGTAAATATACATTACCAAACCATTATTATATGACATAACAATGTTTTAGAGATTAAGACAAGTATTACTGACACAAGCTTGTTCATGATGTTTTTTTGAAACCAGTGAAATGACACTTTTCTCTTTTTTAGCAATTTACTATATAACACTATGATGTCACCTTATAAAACAAATTAGCATAGAGTGTTTTTTATTTATATATACCTATTAATATTTATTGTTATTATTCACATATTAAAAAGGTGACAGATATGCAGCCTCTTTTGCCTCCTCTTTTTTCGATTGACACATTTTAGGCTGGCTTTAGTATATTAATTAATAACTCCATTTAAATTAGGCACGAAAACATTTGTTCTTTAATGAGTCGGTTTTATGCGAGGGCATAGATTGGTTATATCTGTTTCTATACTAATTTGTTATATTTCAACTATTTATTGTTACAATGGCATATAAAAGTAAAATATATGAAATAGATTAATACATACGCCGGTGCTAACTACATTCGCTGATTATACGACTAGCACCAATTTTAATAATATTCCAGCAAAAATAGCAAAAAAGGTTACACTTACTTTGGTTATATAACTTTTCAAGGCATCTTTTCAATAATCTTCTAATATTTGTTTTCAATATAATTCACTCAAGAAATAAAAATAACCAATTCGATATTTTGATACACGTTTAGTAAGAAAGCTTACAGTCATAAAAATTGACAGTAGAGCAAATGTGGAAAAAAAAAGCAAAACAATGGAGCAATCTACTAAAATATTTTTAGTGTAAAAGTTAATAGGTAATTAAGAACTAAATTTAAATATATTTAAAGTAATCTTTCTTGTTTTTTATATAAGTATATTTCAATACCCAAGCTAATGCTGGAAATAAACACAATTGCTTTGTGCACGTTTCTTTGGTTGTCAAATTTAATAAAACTTACAAAAAAAAGATTCATCATCTATTTTTACTCTATGGATATTATATATTGAAAAAAGCTAATCAAATAAAAAAGAATCCATTATTCCAAAAAATCTAAAAGAAGTAGTATTAAAATACTACGTCTCTAATTTTTAAGTGATATAATCTCTTCTTCTTTCTCCTACCATTATCCCACTCTAAGTGGGGTCGGTACAACATGTTTTCCTCTTCCATTCTCTTCTATCATTCGTCAACTCTGGCGCTACTCCTTTTATATGCATGTCATACTTCACACATTCCAACCATCTCTTTTTAGGCCTCCCTCTAGTCACATATCCATCCACATTCATATCCAACACTCGTTTAGTCACATGATTTTCATCCCTCCTTTCATCCCTTTATTTCATCTTTACATCCCTTTTAAATGATATAATATGGTTTTTATATTGATCTGAATTAAAATTATGTTTTATAAGACTTATTCGAGCTAAATTGAGACAGTGAGAGCCAGAGTGGCTTAACTCCTTAAAGAAAAGGTATTAAAGAAAAACGATTAGCGATGATTTTAAAATAATTGCGACTATTAATATCTTTCCTAAATATATGCTGTCTTACTCTCTTATTATATAATTGTTTATTTTTAAGTTATTTTACAAACCCATGCATTTTGCATCGTATTCATTAATTAAATAAAACCAAAGATTACAGTGTAATTGAATAACTGTCAGGCCATTCTGGCTCTCATGGCCTCAATTGTCTATTGATATTTAAAGGGCAAATAAAATCGGGTAATTAATAATAAAAAATAACGTTTAACCATGAAATTTATTAACATCACATAATCTTAAATATTCAAAATACAACATTTCATTGGCTTAAATCATGTAGAATGAAAACTTATAAAAAAAAGAAAAAATAAACTAATAGATAAAACTATCATTAAGTATAACTGAAAATTTCTCATATAAAATTATAAAATATTTCAAATTATTTACACTTAAAACCACCATTATAACTGCAAATTTAAAAAATATATTAACTAAAAAATTTAACTATTACATTACATATTACCTGTTCATATATTTATATAATATATTTTACGTACATTCTTTGTGGTGTACAATAAAGTATATTTCTATTATATTCTACCTATACCATATAATATATATAAAACCATAAAGAATAAATGCAAATTTATAACTATAAAAATTATCAAAAAATATTTGCTTACCAAAAATTGTGGTAAAAAAAATCCCTATTCTATCTAACATTCACTAAAAATATTGGAATAAGATATAGTCAAAGGACAGTCTGTATTGTTGTTAAAAGTGAAGGTTGTGATCAACATTTCGCAACCACAACGATGCTTCTGCGCTCGCCCGTCCAGCCCTGTGATGCTCTGAAACTATGCGCTGTAACGCCTTAGGGCTAACAATATAGTCAGTTCGAAAATAATGGACTGATCAATAGTGATATTAGGGACTTTTTATGTGAGGGGATTGCCTTAATAATGCCTAGTAATGAAACTTGATGTTGAGTTCTAGTCTGTCGATTCATTCATTCTCCTGTCCACTCTAAGTGGGGTCGGCACAACATGTTACAAACATGCTGTCATATGATTTTGCTACGTATTTTACAACCGGCCGCCTGCGTGACATCAACTCACCTTAGTCGCCTTTTACGATACCTCGGTAAGAAATGAGGGGGGTCTATTCTATGCAGCCGGATACCACACGGCATTTACCTTAGTAGCCTCTTACGACACTTCGGTAAGAAATGAGGGTGGTCTATTCTATTCTGCCGGATACCACACGGCAGCAGTTCTAGTCTGTCGATTGTCGTCGTGAATGTCATCTCTAGTAAAAGTGTATTTTTGAGTTAATAAATTAAGTCAAGGTGCAAGCGAATATTGAATTAATACAAGTTAAATAGTTCTCACTATTTAAACTAAGTTAAAATTTTGATATGCCCTTCAGGGATATTATCAGTGGAATAAATTCAAATTCAAATTCAAAATATTCTTTATTCAAGTAAACTTGTAAACAAGTGCTTTTGAATCGTCAACTTTACTGCTGGTTCGGAAAGCTGTTCCTGCCGAGAAGAGCCAGCAAGAAACTCGGCGGTTGCTCTTTTTAAAATATAAATCTTAGAACTAATTACATTTATTTATTACTGTCTTGTACAGGGTAGAGGTGCACCTATATCCACACATCCTTATCATCTAAGTTATCTTCAACAGTATAGTAGGCTTTCTGTATCAGCCTCTTTTTAACAGTGGTTTTAAACTGTAATGGCATGGCCAAAATTGATTTCGGAATCTTATACCCATACCCACAAACGATTTACGTACTTTAGTCCGACATAGGAGCTGACCACCCGCACTGCTACGTTAGGCGTCCCCGAATTAGATAGATAGAAGTTAAAATGTTTCGTCCCAAGACTTTCTATTACACCGATTATAACGATTACACACTATAATTTAGCCTTATTATCGAGTCCCTCGACACCGTGCAACAGAAACTGTGAGATATAAGGTGCTATTCTTTCTGGATGGATAGCGTGCACGTCGTGGTTGCCCGCCACAATCCTCACCCTGTAATTGTTCCCGGTAAACGCTTTCTCGTCGAACACAAACGGTGTATTCGCATAAGCGTATTTTGTATCCTCTGGTATTATCATCAGAGTGTACGACTTTATGCTAGTCATCAGCTCTTTCATATACTCCCCGGATATCGGCGGGAAGGTCAGTAAGTCTGTGCGGTCGTCAAAACCGAAACTGCAGAATAAGAAAAAAAATACAGTGTATTTTTTTGTTATATTGTTTATGCACGTTTGTTTTCGAAACCCAAAGTCAAGCAATTTTTAAATTTTGCGACACCGTCACCATACACATCATTAATCCTTCGAGCCGTTTCTGCAGCACTGGGGCCACGGTGGAACTCATACTCGTAAATAACGCGATATTTCATGTTTTCCATTTTGTAAACAGAGTGACACAAAGAAAAAAACAAAAGAAGAAAAAACAAATGAATTAGGGGGTTTGAAACACAAATGCATGAGTAAATAGCTGTATGAATTTGAATTTGGAATTCCTAACCATAAAGGTAATATTTGAGATCAAAGTGGCCAGTACGACAAAACGCCAATTTCATATGTAAGGACCTAATATTAGTTAACTTTAACAATCAAATGATTGTCAAAAAAAATCGAATAACATTTTGCCAAAGTACCCACCGTATGCGTCCCTCACCGGCCGGTTCAGCGACTCTATCCAGGGTATCCTCTGCGAGTTGCTTGCTGAATCCTCTACGTTTCATTATTCTTGATAGTGCCTATGCAAATAAAAATATTATAATGGAAACAAATACTTTATTTATATACTACCCACAGTTGATAGCCTGATGTTACATGCGCTTGGATACAATTTCTGCGGAAATTGAGACATTTATTTACCTATTTATTTATTTAAATTTCACAATTGCATTATAAGTAGAATGAAGATATCTATTGATAATCGCACTATGTCGCTCTATACTGCGAGCATCCAACCTTCCCAAAATAGTAAAATATATAATAATTATTAAAATAAAATAAATATAACTGCCAATTAATTTTTAACATGCAATAATCTAAAATTAAAAAAATATATAAGCCAGATATAATTTATATATATATATTTATTTATCGAACTGAAATAGTAACTTATAGAAAGTGAGGTGCAAATAATATTGCAAAGGATACCTACCTCTTCTCTCGTGTAAGTCGGTTTCAGTTCTTTACTACCACAGTATTTTTCGTAGCTATCAAAATAATTCGTGAAATAATGATTATACCTGGAAAAAATATTATTATATAGAAACATATTATATTATATAATAATATAATATGTTATATTTTATATATAAAATAATATAATATGTTACTATTATATTATTATATATTTATAATATTCACTCCTGAAGGTTGGCTGGGAGATAATGCTTAAAGCATTAAGCCCGCCTTTTGTGCAATTATTTGTATTTGCTTATATTGTAGTTGTTCAATAAAGATTATAAATAAAAATATTATATATATATAATAATATAAAATGTTACTATTATATTATTATAAATATATTATTATATAGTACCATGCTTCCACCCGCTTAATTGATTAATTATCCTGATCATTCTCCTGCCCTTATCCCACTCTAAGTGGGGTGTGCACAACATGTTACAAACAAGTTGTCACATGATTTGGCTACGTATTTTAAGACCAGCCGCCTGCCTGACGTCAACTCACCTTAGTCGTATTTTACGACCGCCTCGGTAAGAAAGAGGGTGGTCTATTCTACTCAACCGGATACCACACGTTGGGTCAACTTACCTTAATCGCCTTTTACGACACCTCGGTAAGAAATGGGGGTAGTCTATTCTACTCTCCTTATCGGTCTGAGTGGTTATCCTATTTCTTTTTCTTCACACCGCTACGCACCGTAATTTAAAAGTCTTCAAACTGTTTTTATTTATTATTATTTTTGTTTTATTTATGTTAATTTCTATCCTTTTAATTTTGTAACTTTAATTGTAATTTGCGTAGAAAATATATAATGAAATTCTATTCTATTCTACTCACCCGGATACCACACGGCGGGTCGACTTACCTTACTTGCCTTTTACGACACCTCGGTATGAAATGGGGGTGGACTATTCTACTCAGCCGGATACCACACGGCGGGTCGACTTACCTAGTCGCCTTTAACGACACCTCGGTAAGAAATGAGGGTGTTCTATTATATTCAGCCGGATACCAATCGGCATACCCGCTTAATTGATTATAAGCCAATAATTTTTCGATCCCTTGACAACAATACAAAGTGAATACACGTGACTAGAGGGCGGCCTAAAAAATAGATGGTGGGATTGTGTCAAGTATTATGTGCATATAAAAGGAAAAACCCCAAAGTTGACGAATGATAGGAGGAAATGAAAGAGAATTACTTTTGGCTAAATGGTTGCTGTGGCTCAATCTGGTTTCGACGTTCTATCAAAACGAAATCATCATTGACAGTTCAAAAAATTGCTCCGATCGCCACCAAACCATTAATCATTATTAGCTAAAGCTGTGATACGCAACGCTAATATAAACCTGTGAATGCCCAGCGGTAAGACCGTGCGACTCTTTCGAGAGGGTTACGGGTTCAAACCGCAAAGAGGCACCAATGAGTTTTCCTGTTACATTTGCATTTACACTTGCAATATGCATATTGCATATTTGCACGCTTTACGGTGAAGGAAAACATAGAAGAAACTTGCATATCTCTAGAGAATTCTGGGCATATATGTTAATTCTGACAATGCTTAGCAGTGGAATAATAATAGGCCGTTACAGCTAATACTACAATGTAAATTTTTTTTAAAGATTTCATTAAAATCGGTCCACCCGTTTCGGTATTATAAGATATTTACATCTTAAATATACACAGAATATAGTATAACTGGGATAGTGTTTAGTAAAAAATAAGTTAATATATTACCACTTAGTGAATTTATCAGGAGGAACAATAAATCCAATGGACAATGGGTCCAACTGAACCACTCTGGTTATTTTCCCCGGATAGGACAAATTATATACGTATCCTAAAAAAAACCATTTATAATAATTGGATACATTATAAAATATAATATACGAAGCCGGGATAGGTTAAAGATTAAAGTTTGTTGCGAATCGTGCCTGTTAACTCTGATTGCGTAACTTAATTATAATTAGAAAATAATTGAAAAGAAAACCAATTTGCATCATTGTCTCTCAAAGTTATTCCCGCGTATAGCTGCCTGACGCAGCTACTATTACTTATTACCCAAAAACAGTGTACATCAGGACCTTACCAGGAATCATAGGGATAGGGAGGGAACACACCACTGATATAATTTATTACAAGAAGTCGAAAGATGGTTACTGCGACGCGCTAATATATGATGGGATAATAAAACAACACACCACATAGTAAATTATATCCGTGGTGTGTTGTTTTATTATCCCATCATATATTAGTGCGTCGCAGTAACCATCTTTCGACTTCTTGTAATAAATTATAGTCTTGTATGTTGTTTAATTTTCCCTATGATTCCTGGTACGGTCCTGATGTACACTGTTTTTGGGTAATAGGTAATAGTAGCTGCGTCAGGCAGCTACACCGCCCAACACAGATACACGTAATACACACACACAGCGTCTTCGCCGGCAAAGACGAGGTCCCAGTTTTCTGACGTCGGTCGGTCGTGGCTTCTCGCCACCCTTCCAACGCCGCAATGACTAATCTAAGTCAAACCATCAACCCTCCACTACACGTCGCCCTAAGCCGTGGTCCGGCCTCACAGGAGGCACCCTTAGGACGACGTTCCCCGACTTTAGTAGAGCTTCTGCGCTCTACACTCTGCACTTCGCAACCTCGGCGATGCTTCTGCGCTCGCCCGTCCCGCCCGGAGACGCTATAAAAGCCATTAGGGCTAACAGCATACAGTCAGTTCGAAAAAAAAAAAGCTACACCGCGTAAATATCGACACTGCAGGAGTAAAAATTTTCTTGCTCTCCCAGATCATCGGTCTCTTTAAAACTCACGAGTGTCGCAGGCGCTACGCTTTATTGCAATTTGACACGAAACAACTTTTTTAAATTAGGTCACTTTAATACTCAGGGATATATGAATACTGGGCCTCATAAAAAAGCTCAGAGTCGCTCAGCGGGCGATGAAGCGAGCTATGCTCGGAGTGTCTATACGTGATCAAATCAGAAATGAGGAGACCCGTAGAACTAGTCACCGACATAGCTCAGCGTGTCGCGAAACTAAGAAACTAAAGTGGCGTTGGGCGAGGCACATATTGCGGAGAGCTGATATAAATAAATAAATATATATATATATATATATATATATATATATATATAGTCCTTTTCTGCTACTTGTTTGATCATGCGAATTTCCTAAGTACTTGTTTGATCCCCTTAAATTAGCTGTTTTAATGGCTCCTGAGTTGTATTCACAATGACAAAAAGGATATATTTGATTGGCATATCGTGTCACTGACTCATATATTTTGATGTACTAGTAGACTCTACATTTTTCTGTTAATATTTTTTATGTATTTTGTGGCTCCTGCTAACGGTTTTTGCTAAAGTCTTCGTTAAGCATTAGTTGATCTTAAAATCCAATACATTCTAGACACTTTTTGATCCATGTTTAATATATAGGAGTGAGATGCCTCACCTGTCAACGTCGGCCCCAGAGGTCATTGCTACTATATAATTCTGTATCAATAGGCATAAGTTGATCTAATATAAATTTTTATTTTTAACATCGTCCGGAGCATTCTGACATATATTAGAAATTCGAAACTAATTATTAGTAACAAATATTTCTGGACTTCTATTTTTGCATGAAATGAAACAAAATATGGTTTCAAACGGCATTAAATTTTAAAATAATACTGTATTACATACTTAGTTATAGTTTGAATAATGAGAGACAACAAAATTATTTTTATTAATAATACTTAATAATTCATAATAATATAGACTGTCAAAATAAGTTATAAGTCACAATCATCATCAACATCTTCTGAGCCATTTTAAGGCCCACATTTTTAGTTACTCTACTGAGGTCGTCTTGCATTATGTTAAGGTCCTTCAAGGTTAGGTCCTTCAGAGACTCTGCCATAACGACTATATTGTCGGCAAATCTAAGGTGAGTGATATTCTCGCCGCTGATGTTGATGCCATATCCGTTCCAATCCAAAGCTTAAAGACATCAAATGCAACGGTAAACAGTTTCGGGAAGATGACATCTCTCTGTCTCATATCTCGGCGTTTTGGATACGGATAGACATTGTGGCGTTTTCGTACAAACACTTCAGCACTTGGTCGCACCGATAGTCGATTCGGCATCTCTGGAGCCATCTTAATACAGCCCATGTTTCTACCCAATCAATGGCCTTCTCATAGTCCACAAACGCCAAGCAAAGTGGCTGGATATTCTACTCGGTCTTCTGTATAACCTGCCACAGCGTGAATATGTGGCACTATAGTACTTTAGCCTTTTCGGAATCCGGCTTGTTCGGGAGGCTGGAAGTCGTCGCACCTACCCGCGAGATGATTCGTTTTGACTCTCGAGAACAACTTATAAACATGATTCAGCAGCAAGATGGGTCTGTAATTCTTCAATAAGACGTCAGGAGAGAACCACCACGTTCCTGTATCATGCTTTTGGCATAATACCTTTATAAATAATGGAATTAAATCGCTGCAGGACAGGTAGTTCGGTTGTCATTTCGTCATCATCTGGAGCCTTGTTGTTCTTAAGTTGTTTGAGAGTAATACTAATCTCGTAAGGCTGACGTCCAGGATATCTTCGGTATTGTGTCAAGTCAAATTGGTTCTTGGATTTTTTGCCAAATTGACAACAGTATGAAATGTATAACTGCCCATAGAACCTCTCAACCTCTCTTAAAATCTCAGGTCGAGACGAAATGATAGCAATATCGGTATTTAATCACGTCAACTGCCTTTGCCTAACAGACAGATGTCTTGCGAAAACTTTTGAGCCCCTGTTACGCTCTATAGTACCTCGAATGTATTCGGTGTTGAACTGTCGCTGGTCGCACTTTTACGCCTTAGAAATCTGTCTATGGATCAAATGGTAGCTCAGCACGTCTACTGAACACTGTAATCTCATTTCATTAATATCATTCATGGGCTTGAGAGTCTACGTCAAGAATTTATTGGTTCTTTTACGGCTTTTCTTATAAAGTTTTGATTGTATGGACAGTTTCCACCAGCCTGTTATTTAAATCGTCCACAGTCATAGCGCAGTCAGTTTGGCAATCAAAATGGTTCATTAGATTGAGTTGGAACTTCATGGGGTTTTAGATATGAGCTCAAATGGGTCGGAGCGTAGACTTCACCAGTCTGGATCTTTCCAGCTGTACGCATATATTCGATGTGCCTCTAACTATACGGTGATGAAGAAGGGGAGCTTCTTTACGGTATTGATCGCAGATACATCATTAAATATATATAGCCTGGTCGACATGATGGATTCGATCTCGTTTCTCGTGGAACCATTGGGACTAATTCAAGTCCATTTTCGATGCAGCTGTTTCTTGAAAAAAGAATTCATCATGTAGAGGTCCTCTCTCCATGATGAATTCTTTCCAAAAATCGGCCAACATATGGCCCATGTGGTTCCGTAGCCCGTATCCAAATTGCCCTACTCTCACCTCTGTGCTGCTTCACTCGCCAAGCTTTGCATTTAATTTTATTTACTAAATTTACCCAGTGTAGAAGGTTTTTGAGGCATGCATCAAATCATAATCATGATGCATAATCATCGTCTTGATGTGCTGATGTCGGTGCGTAAACCGTTTGGTAATTCTGAGTATAAGGAACGTTACTTCAGATTATCCTATCACCACCGCAACTTGTTTACCTTTTTTTCCAGCTCAAGTATCTTTTCCATTTTCTATTCCCTCAAAATTTGTGTGTCTTACGTTGCAAAGTTTGGTTTTCGTGGTTGGCAGCGGATTTTTTGCCGGAAATTCATGAAACCCCCTGCTACGCCGTTATTTAGTCCACTGCCATAGCTGAGAACTAGGGGCTGTGGTTTATATTGTGATAACATCATGTGAAGGGTTTGAGAGTAATCACCACGCTCGGCATGCGGCTTGGCGATTGTATTGCTGACATTGTCGCACCGACAGTGCTGCTGTTCGCTGTCGGTCTGGTATTTGGGTTAGCTGGACCGAAATGGTTAATCATATAATCGTATGGTTAATCAGTCGCCAGATCCTCGTTGGTTCATCTGCAGGGTGCACCACGTGCAGGTGACACTTGAAGAGGCTGAATGGGACGAGCCTCCCTCTTACACCCTCGCCTGGAGCCCCTTAAAACTAGTAACTTAAAAATTAAAACTAGAAGTAGGCGCTACTTTGCGGAATTCCATAATACAAAAGTAATAATATAAATTATTTTGGTATTATAACAAAATAATTACTATGATTACTTTTTTACATGTACTTATTATAAGATTTTCTTTTAGGCAGAAAGGAGAGATTTTTAGGGATATTTTTTAATATTAATTCAGCCTCTTCAAGGTCACCTATTCCCAAATGTTGTAATTTCAATTAGAACCATCAGATCCTTCAACTACATTTCTTTGAAATCTGCATGCTTAAGAATGTACTGCAAATTCAACCTTAAAAGAGTCTTGAATGACGGGGTCAAAGTACGGAGTACGTTCGGTGACGATCTGCTCTGTGATTGGCGCGTTTGAATCGGATCAAATAACTACGGAGTGGATTTGTATAATTATTGAGTAATTACAGAGAAACAGTATTCATCATTTGTTGATCCGAAGCGGAGCCAACAAATGTGATGTTAAATTGTATTGGATCAACAAATCAGGCCTGGATCAACAAATCCGAACGGATCAACTTAGAACTGATTATACGTACCGCTTGATCAAACAACTCCTAGAAGGGATAACTATATATATATATATATATATATATATTACACTACTTACACACTTACACACACGGTTGTCCCGTCCCCAAAGTAATTAACCTAATACTTGTGTTATGGGTGACGGACAACTGGTAGATATACTACATATTATAATTTTAAATACATACTTAAATACAAATATACACCTAGGCTCAAAGAACCAACTAATTGTATATTGAAAATGTTGGCCCTCGGCGGGAATCGAACCCGAGACCCGCGGAGCTGAAGGCAGGAACACTACCCACTTTGCCAACGGGCCAGTCAATGGGCGCAGGGGTTTTAAGATGTTGGAATGGCGACCCCGCACCGGAAAACGTCCCTCCTACGAGGATAGAAGACCTAAAAAAGGTCGCGGGGAGCCGCTGGATCCAAGTGGCATAAGAATGTATGGTGTAGCGATTCCATGAAAAGACCTATAGCCAGCAGTGGACTTCCACCGGTTCAGTGTAATATTACATATACATATACTACAATATTACACATTACAAATATAATGAAAAAGGACCCTGACCCTCTCTATTAAGAAATACTCGTAAGCTCTATTCGCATTCGTTCAAAGATTAATTCTTACCCATGGACGATCCTAGCGAGTGACCTATATACATAAATGTTTCCCATCTGAAATGTTTCACAACCAGTTGGAGGCTGTAGACCAGGTCGTACAAGCTGAGCATAAGTCCTGGTGGCATCGGGTCTGATTTTCCACAGCCCGGTATTTCCATACCTGGAATATAAATGATGAAGTTTCTGTCAAAGAAGCCTGTTGATTATATTGTTACGTACAGGGGTTTGTGGATTTGGATGAAAATACCTGGTGATTCGTTAAAATAACTTTATTCATCTTTTCACTACAAACTTACTACTTACAGTCTATACAGTCCGCTGTCCAATAAGAATGCCGAGGTCACTACTATGACACTTTTATTTTCACTTGTTTATTCGCTCTTGATCGCTATTCGCAAACTGAATGTCGAGATGCACTACACGTCGGCTTATATATCAAACGAACCGAAGTTCGAGAACGTTCACGAAACCTTGGGGAGATCGTAAACAAACTTTGTAAACAAGTTAATGGTAAACAAGCCAAATGATCCAGAGAATTAGCGTTAAGCGACTCTATGACATGCAGTTTAAGAACCTTTTTTGCATGTTCGTAAACTGCCTCCCATGCAATTTGAACATTATGACATACACATTACGAACTCTTTTCGCATGTTCGTAACAATATTAAAGAAAACTAAAACACATGCTTCTATCTGTTGTAGCCAATGATTTCCAGTTTGTATTTCATCGCAACATCGTCTTGAAATAAGAATATCGTGCCATTTTGACTGAAACGTGTCACCAGTGACATTTAATCTGTATTCATTATTAAGTGAAAGGTTTCTCGGAGCGAGTATTGTGGTGTTGTATTATATGTTGTTATTGTAGAAAGTGTAACGATAACATATCTATACTTATTATAAAACAAAGTCCCCGAAAGATGTATGTCTGTATTTGATCGATTTTCTCAAAATGTATACAGAAAGTATGTATATTCTTTATAGACTTCGATACGGCTGAACCGATTTAAATTAAATTTTTAAACAATTTTCTGATTGACCCGGCGGATAATCATGTAAAATTTGGTAGCGATTGGAGCATTTTTTGACAATGACAATTTTGTTTCGAACAGTTAGCCACAGCAACGTGTGTCCCGCGTTTCTGTGGCTCGAGATGACCTTCCTCAAGAATTGCACTATCTATACTCAATACTAGTACTAATACTATAAATACTAGTAAACTGAAAATTTCGTTAATTTGATTGTTTGTTTTTTGAACGCGCTAATCTCAGGAACTATTGGAGCGATTTGAAAAATACTCTGAGTGTAAGATACTCCATTTATCGAGGAAGGCTATAGATTATATAACATCACGCTAAGATGAATTCCTATATGCCAGGAACAGCAATAAAAAATATTGCGAAAACGGCATAATTTAAAGCTTTCCTTGCGTGCGCTATGTTAACCGTGGAAGTTATTCAAAAATTATATATTACAAAATTGTTCCCCTCTAAAAGTTCTAAATAAAAGTCCGCGACAGCATATATCTAGCTTTTAAGATTAACCCACTTTAACCATAAATAATATAAGTATTAAGATTTACTCAAATAATAAGACAGCAGTCCACGTGAACAAAGTTGTGTTTAAAAGCTAGTCGTTGAATAAAAACCGTAAAAAATCCGTTAAGTAGATTTAGAGATAATAGATCACACAAGCTGGGCTACCAGCGGTGAGACCATGCGACTCTTTCGAGGGGAACACGAGTTCAAACCCGGGCAGGACCAATAATTGGTAATTGCAAATTTATCACACGCTTTTCGGTGAAGGAAAACATCGTGAGGAAACCTGCAGATCTCTAGAGAATTCCGGAGATATGTGTAACCTACCAATCCGCATTGGAGCAGCGTGGTAGGTCTTAGCTCCTACCCTTCTCTCCAGAAACAGAGAGAGGAGGCCTATTCCCAGCAGTGGGATTGTAACAGGCCGCTACTTTACTACATACTTTACTAGATCACATACAGACAGAGAACTTTAAGGGACTTTGTTTTATAATATATATAGACATTATCAGTATGGATGTCGGTCATCATTATAATTTGTGAAATAGTGCGACACTTATCTACGTTAGACATGCAATGACTGACCTTAATTGTTTCTGTGGTTTTGAAATTCGAAATTATCTTGTTTACTTAAGATAACTCGAAATTTTTACGATATATATGAAAAAATAGTAATTTCGACGGCAAGTAAATAGTCTTTAAATATCCCGAAGTTGTAGCTTCATTTAATCTTATTGATCCTTGACGATTCAAAAGTGCTTGCAAAAGCTTACTTGAATAAAGATTATTTTGATTTGATTCGGTCTAACTTGGTAAAAACTGCTCCACTGTTAAGCATAAGGAGAGAGGAGGCCTTCTCCTTATTTCAAAAGGGTTGGAGCAAAGATCCACCACGCTGCTCCAATGCGGATTGATAGAATACAAATATGCCCAGAGTTTTCTAGAGTGCAAGTTTCCTCACGATATTTTCCTTTTTTATCACCCCAAAGCTGTGATAAAAATTGCAAATATCGATGAGGTTGATCGATTTACGTTTAATAGAAAAACTCATTGGTGCCTGCCTCGGGCCAATGAGCCAATGAGCTTTCGAGACAGGCATAAGATCTCACCGTTCGGCTATGACAGCTTATGTCTTTAGTACAAAAAAATATTTCATACTAGTTGTACCTGTAAATCAGCTTGTCACAAAAATTATCCTCTGTGAATCCCTTTATTTTATTCTCCCATGTCAAGGCAAAAGCGCTGGCTCGCGGAGGTAATTTTTTTTTAACCGTACGACCTCTTCAACACAGTTTACATAAAACCGATATATACTATTAACTTAAACCTACCCAAAAATCTTTTTGTAAAAACAGTATCAAAAACCGTTCAGTAGATTTTGATGAAATCCATCACATCGAAACTCGAAAAACAACTGAATATTTCTCATGCGATTTTCCTCACCAGGCATTGATTCATAAGGAAGTTTTAAATAGGAAAATAGTTGGGATGATTCCAAAGATGTTGACTCTCTGCATGAACCGGTGTCTGCCCGCATGAAGTAGTTACTTTAAACAATTTATAGATACAAGCCCGATTATTATGCCCGAAGCGGAAGAAGAAGAGGCCGGCGAAGGAACACCAGCTATCTCTGACTATCACCCTGTGGTCTGAGAGTTATCGCCTTTCAGGCGCGACCTTGTTCTATAAGGACTGGATACAGCCCAGGCATTCAGGCTTGCGATGACCTGCCTGGGCAAAGAGGTTCGCCTTGAGCCCCGTACCACATTCGCCTCTAAGGGACAACGAGATGACTTTGTTGCTGCTATAGATTTAGGAGTTGCTTTTTCGGATAACCATAAACAAAATAATAATAATAATATTTTGCTATAATTCGCGTTAAAGCAAATAACAAATAGTGGTGCAGCTAGTCAAGCTCCTTCCACAAGCCGACATCCCTGCCCAGGACTCTTAAGACTCCTTGTGAAGTCCTCAAAGTCAGAGTTAAATTGTTTGGACTGTGTCCTGCCACCTCCAACAAGATGTGAGATGTCGTTTCTGGTAGAACATACATATATATATACAATACTAACCTATATAGTAAAAGTTCTTTGGTAACAGCCGAATGAGAGGTCTGAAACTGGCTATGGAGTCCTTGTTCCCATGGCAAACTAGCACAGGAGGATCACAGCAATCACCCCATGCTATAACTAGAATTAAACACAAATATTAACTTTATTAGGCCATCCCACCTTGCAATCATGTAGTAGATAATTTAATATGATTTAGGATGTTTAAAATTTAGGATGGGTAAAATAATTTTTATTTTACCCATCCAAAAGCATGGCTTTCTCAAGCACCTTTGAATTGTCAAGGATGACTCAAGGATAATTTGCTGAATTTGGTATACTTTTTTATAATAAAATTCCTCAATCTATTTTGGACTTGCCTTTACACAAGTTCAAAAAACAATTGCAGCGACTCTCATTAATAAGCTTATTAAAATGTTGAAGACTATGTTAATGATAAGAAAGCTTGGAATTAAATTGCGAATGCACTAGATAATATTGTAATCTATGTTTGTTAACAGTTACAAATACAATATTGTAATATTTATTTTTGAAAAGAGTGACTGCCCAGTTTCTTGCAGGTACTTCTCGGTTAGAGCACCTTTCCGAACCAGTTGTAGCTTCATTTTAATTTTAATTTGACGATTTAAAAGTACTTGTTAGGCCAATTTGAATAAAAACTTATTTGAATTTAAATTTGAAAAGATTTTCATTTCCAAGCATTTTGTCATTTAAATAAATACAAAAATGTTCTTATTATAATAATAACCATGTGGATTGACTATGAATCTTTTTACAGTGATTGCACACTACAACTTGCTAAATTCTTAAATATGTATAATGCAATATTTATGATATAGACACTGAGATAGCCAATTCGTAAGAGCGAAAGACTATTGCCAAGGAATCGAAACCCTACGTCATAGATTTATTATCAATTAATCTATTTTATCTTTTGGTTTGTTGAAAGTCATCATGTGTTTAAAATTAAAGAAATGCATTGTGTTAAAACTGTCTATTATAAAGGAGTTTGTGGGTTGTGTAACTTGCTGATGTTACTTCCAACCCTTCTCTCTGGAGAGAAATGAGGCCTCAACTCAGCAGTGCAATATCATATTAAATTATAATCATCATATTATGAGTTCTTACATCTAACAAATTAGGTTGTCTATTGGCATATGTATATTCTTATGAACCATGCTTGAAACTAAATTATTATTGATGACAAAATTAATATTTGCAAAAAGAAAAATTGCATATACATTTCATTAATTTATTTTGAAGCAATTAAGAATGTAAATTAAACAATTTGAACCATTTTTCCAAACGTATTTTAGTTTTGTCCTATACTAAGCTGTAACCTGACTGTGATAAAAGAGGCCTGTGTAAAAGATGAAAAAAAGTATATATACTTTACATTGTTAATCTAATGATTTATAAATTGCTTACAAAATTATTTAAGTAGAAATAAGTAAGTTAGTAAGAATAATAAATTTAAAGTATAATAGAAGTATGTTGCTGATCGGTAATAAAATAATGAGCAGACAAAACAGATATATACGAGTATTTTTATTAAATGGCCTTATATAAAGTTTAATGTAGCATAATCATTTGCTGAATTAAAAGGTTTAAAATAACATTGAGGAACATTATAAAAAAAAATATTTGCATCGCTTTGGACTTTTTCCTATTACAGTTCAAAGTGCAAGAATCAAGTTCCAAAGAATACTGACAAGAAAATATTTATTAAGTAGAATTTCTAATTTGAATCCCCCAAATATATTAAATCAAATTACACAGTTATCATAAAGGTACAAATATAACACTTACTGCATAATCGTCCCCACGGTGCTTGTATAAACCATTCTTTTTCCAACAGCATCATTAATTCAAAAATTATAATTATAAATTTACTATATAGTAAAACTATAAAAGAAAACACGTTATTTAAATACCACCGACTAAAACAATTAATCTATAAGAATTCACTAGATAAATAAACGAGACTGTAATTACTTTACTTATTACTATTTTGAAACTCATTTAAACAAGTAGCGATTACAAATTACGATATGGTCTGCGCCGGATGTATCATTTTCATATTTTTTCGAATAAAAAAAAAAATATTACAAATGCGAAATTCTGTCTGTGTATCTGTTAAGCTTTCACAGCTAATCCGCTGGACCAATATTGATGAAATAAGATACATTTAAACCTTATAAACTGGGGATGCTATGTTATAGCTTAAAAATTGTCGTTTTTCTTTCGGGAACAAATGATTAAAATTAAAAGCCTAAGTATATCTTATGGTTACTTCTAAATTATGTCATAGCAGTCAATTTAGAACGTTTTGCATTCAATGTTTTTTTCCATTAGAACTATTTACGGGACTGACAAGTCCTATTATAAAGTAAAAATCTTATTAAATACGATTTAGCTTTAAAAAATTCAAAAAATCTATCTTCTGATAATAGTTCGGTTACTTCAGGTCGCAAATTACATTAAAAATTATTCAGTACATAATTTTATGTATCGTGAATTAAGTTGAAAATAATTGAATCAATTGTTGCTGATCGTTTCTTTACATAGTATTTCATCTTGAACGAATATTTCTTTTTTTTCGAATGTGTCTAATGCTGTTAGCCCTAATGGCTTTTACAGCGTCACGGGTGGGATGGGCGAGCGCAGAAGCTTCGCCGGGTAAAATTGATAAGAAGCGAGTGTTTTTAGGCACTCGTAACTTATTGGGAGCGTCGCCTTAAGGGTGTCTCCTGCGAGACCGAACCTCGGCTTAAAGCGGCGCGTTTTGGAGGACTGTATCTAACACATTGACTTTGAAGAAGTCTGCATCACGGCGGCCGCGGCAGAGGGCTGCGGCCGCTTGACACAAGCAAGCGGGGACCTCGTCTTCGCCGGCGAAGACGCTGTTTGTGTGTGTATTGTGTGTATATCTTGTTGGATGCTGTAATAGCATCGTCGGGGTCGTTGAGGACGCTCTTAGGGCGCCTGTGAAATCGGTTGGGGAAGTTAAACACCTTATAGTTGGACGCGCTATAAGGGGGTTTGGATGTGTGGACGCTTTCTCGAAGTAAGTCTTCGAGAATCGTTTGAAAAGATCGGCTATCGTGGGAAGGTCGAGATCTCTATGGAGATTCACGTTGCGCACGAACCACGGACAGCCAGTGGCTGTACGCATGAATCGATTTTGGAGTGTCTGCAACGGACACAGTCGTGACTTAGGAACGTGCGCGAACGCGACGCTCGCATAGGTCATTATGGGTCTAATGCAAGTCTTGTAAAGCGTCACTTTGTTGCGAAGTGACAGTTTACTAGTTTTGCACAATATCGGATAGACTTGAACGAATAGCGCAGACCGCACTATAAATAGTACTTAATTTGACAGTACTAATCACCACGGACAAGATACTATATAATAATTACTATACTTATAGATTTCAATGACATATTATACTCCGTGCGGTATAGCATGGTGCGGGTGACAGTTTCAGTAACGTTTCGTTTTACCCTTGCTACCGCGCTGTATAATTTATGATTTAGTATTTCAACTATACCACATTTGTAATATATTAAATAATTAATAACTGTGGTAAATTAAATTAAACCGAAATAAAATGCTCTATTCTACAAATAAAATCTAATGGAAGAAAACTTAAGCAAAGTGTTATACGTAAAACGTAACGCCATAGACATATACATATAGTATAGTTGACGTGTATTAGCTACCAGTTAAATCGATTTTTCTCCTTTCAAAATAAAATTGATTGTAAAAAAACAAAAAATTGAATATCAATACAAAAACACACGCTGTTTGCAAAATTCAATTAAAATGTGTAGTTCGGCTACATTGGTATCATCTAAAAACGCATGTATATTATTAACAAAGATTGTCAGAAAAAGCAGAAAAATTGTAATTAATGAAATCCATTTTTATCGTTCATAATAATAAAATGACCGACTAATTAAAAAATCGATTATTTTTCACATTCTTAATCTCTTATCTTATAATGAGAGGGAAGAAGAACTCTTATACATATCTTCATCTAATCACAAACAAAAAAAGAGATAGATCGATAGATACAGTCTCATTTTCTTCCTCTTTATTTCTCTATCACCTAATCGGGCACATTTTGGGCTGGTTTGTTACTCTAATATAATAACTCTATGGTTATTAAACACAAATAACATAACATAAACTCATAATGATACATTTTAAATACAATTCATATATTGCAGACCCGTCATGGGCAAGATTTACGTGCAAGGGCAATGCACCCGGTCGCCACGCGTTTCCATGCATACATATTAATTTATGGGTTGAGGTCGCCTCGCTGATGAGGGTCAGATCTTGTAGTATGCAAAAACTACTTTTGTGAAAAACGAAATGAAACAGTTATTAGACAAAGAGAAACGGTTTAAAAAAACCGTTATTTTAAAAAGCTTTAGAACTCCTTATATTTAACAGACTAAACACTTTATTTACAATTAATATCTTCTGAAAAAACACTCATTTTTGCACTATATTCTAAAAAGTTAAAATGGCACGAATTTATTAAATAAATATATGGCACACCACACACGGTCGTTCGTCCCCAAAGTAAGTAATTTAATACTTGTGTTATGGGTGACGGACAACTGGTAGATATACTACATATATAATTTTAAATACGCACTTAAATACAAATATACATCAAGGCTCGAAGAACCAGCAAATTGTTAATAGAAAATGTTGGCCCTCGGCGGGAATCGAACCCGCGAACCGCGGAGCAGAAGGCAGGGTCACTACTCACTGCGACAACGGGCCAGTCTAAAATATTAACAGCGGCCAAAACAATAATTATTATTTTTTCTTCGACTTGAATGACCTATGACACTAACCGGTCCCATAAATCCGATGAAGAACTGCTTAACTAAAGAAACTGGTTTATAAAGCTACGTATGTATGTCAAAGAAATAACAGCTTTATTTTCATATGTCCAAGGTATATTTCAGAAGAAAGTTTCATAAAACTGTTTTTTGAAACGACTTTGGAGAGTATGATCGCTCCGTCTCGCTTATTATAACCGTATTTATGGAAGGTGTGAGCGAGATAAGGCGAAATTTGCCCACGCATTTATCGTTTGCCTGCTTGTCTTTCGATATATGACGGCCCATCGAGACGACAGCAACTAGTTTTTTAGAAACGGTTTCTGCTGTCGACAAAAAACCGTTTGTTCGTTACGCGGTAAGAAAGCGTTTTTATAACGGTTTCAGGAAAAAATGCCCAGCTCTATCTTGTAGTACTCCTCGATGACTTCGGTGAGGCGCCCCAAAGTTGTTGAAATTTTATTACTATAATGTCTATGTATGTTCTAATATAAAAACTTTGAAAATAATGTTATAAATTATAAGTTAATTTCTTGGCTTTGTTAGCAACAAATCGAAATCACGTCATGCTATTAATGGATGATGAATTTGAACAAAGTCATCCGTATAATTCAGTGATTAATAATTAGATAATATCATGAATTTCAATACACGAAAAAAGAATTATAATTTTTTATGACTTTCCAATCTGATGAAAATGAATCAGTATGATATCAGTGGGAACGGTAACGCTGACTTGCATTTCCCAATCCATTGAATAGTCAGCTATGTTTCAAATAACGAATAATTTATTTATATAAGAAAATGAATGTTTGTCTTGCCCTTTATAGGCACTGAAACGGCTGGATCGAAATCTTTAGATTGACCAAGAGGATGATCCTCTAACGTTTGGTGGCGAAAGGAGCATTTTTTTATTTGTTGAATTTTGTTTCGAGGAGAATTCTAAACCAGACTGAGCACCCCTTGGCCAGACAACCTTGTCTAAAATGAGTATGAGCAAGTGAACAATATCAAATACGATTAGTCCAGTTCTAATTTAGAGAAAGAATCCACGACAAATTCGATGATGATCTATTAAATCGATCCCCTGATGATGCTTCGGTTGTGGGGCAAAACGATTTTTGAGTTTGTGATGGAAATTTTATTGTTACTTTTGTATTATAAATCTCCGCAAAGTAACGCCTAGTGCTATGAATTAGCTAATCACAGTCAAGGTTCAATGTAGCTCTGCGATAACTTTCTTTAATGAACAATTCAAAAATGTAACTAAAACCTTTGATATTTTTAATAATAAAATGTTTTACGAGTTGATAATATATTACATTGAATGGCCCAATGATATTATTTGTCTAAAACTAAAATGAAAGAGTTCAAATAATCCGTTACATGCATACAGGTGAAGTTTTCTAAACTAAATCTAATTTACCTAAACACATGATACCCTTATCGAAACACGGTAAAATTGTAAAATGACTTGCAAACTGTTGTCATCAAGTGATAAAAAAAGTAAATAGGTATAACGATAACAATTTCATAAGCGAGCGTTGCATAATACCAGTACGAGATCAAAGATCAACTAGTATCAAATAAAAATTTAATGGTATTAATTGTAGAATTTAATTATAGTATCTATTTTTAAATTGTGGTATAGGTTAAAAGTAAAGTGCAAAAAGTACTTGCAGTGTAGTGTAGAAATAGTGAATATCTGTGTAAAACATTGTCATCTATATAACTAGTCTATACGTGTATATAGGTCAACTAAACAGGTCTGTAGTTAATCTTATCGCAAAAAAATTATCTACAAAAATTGACATTTTAAAAGATAATTATATTCTTATTTCTCTATAGGCTTTTATATTGCAGTAAGTTTGCCGCAATATTCTACCAATTTCAAGGTAGAGGAATTATAGAATATATCAATACAATTTGCTTCTACGCAATCTTGTATGAAATGTTACAAAACACAATCATAAACCAAAATCATAGGATATAGTAATAATTAAAAAAAGGTTAAAATAAAGATGTTTGTGGTGAAACCTTTTATTGGGTTTCACGTGGTACACGGAATAGCTATTTACAGCATTTGTATTTCCAGAAAAATGTCCTTAAGAGAAACTGAAAAGGAAATAACAATTAAAGCGCCATGGGGAAATATTGCAGGCGAGTATTTTTTTAGGATATAAAGCATAGACCCATCATTATAAAATGAGGCTGATGGGTGCTTTGTGTGGGTACTTCCATACTATTCAAAAAATATTTTTTATATACGTAATCGTGGTTTGCTAAACTAAACACCATACAGTTAATTAATTTAACCCAATCATAGAATCATTTGGTATCAAACTTTTTTGCCTATTTAGAGGAATTAAATGTCTGTATGAATATAAACAATCGTCTTGTTTAATTAAATCGAAATTAACTTTTCAGTATTTTAAGCATCAAAAGACAAAGCCCACGAAGTGTTTTCGCTTAATAAAGCGAAATTTATGTCTCGTTTCCTGTTATAGGAAAGGATTAGAGAGACATAAAATACATAAATTTCTAATTTCAGGCTTATCATGGGGCGACTCGTCTAATCCGCCAGTATTATTAGTTCCCGGTCGCATGGGACCTTGTTCAGCGTTCCGTCCATTAGTCCTTAAATTACCTAAGAACCTATTCTACGTGACGATAGATTTACCCGGTAACGGATTATCGGACCACTTTCCTAGCGGTCTCCGGTTTACGACATATGATTTCATACCCTCTCTAAATTGTGTCCGGGAACAATTTAAATGGAACAAATTCGCATATATTGGTCACTCCCTTGGTGCGGCGATAGGTAAGTTCATTATATGACGATTATTAATTAAATATGTTGAGTTGAAAGCTATTTTGCTTTAATCTGCGTTCTTTCTGTCCGCGGTTTAAAGAAAAATAATTCTATCATTACTTTTATAATACGGAATTCCGCAATGAAACATCTACTCCTATAAATTACTGTAAATATATATTTGAAAACAATAACGACGGGATTGTGAATTAAAATTTATATTCGTCTCAAATGATTTATAGAAGCAGGCGTTACTTTGCGGAATTCTATATTACAGAAACTATAACAGAACTACTTTGCTATAATCCACACGGGTTAAGTGAATGCATGCAAAGCTAATATGTATGAAGGTGGCAAAATGCACGCGCCTTACACATGCAGGACAAGTACTACATGCATCCCAAGACGCCTCCAGCAACAATGCACCCAAGCAATACACACAACCACCACCAAAATCTCGACGATCGTTTCGCCCCGAAACCAAAGCATGATGCCGTGCGGATTATAGCAAAGTAGTTCTGTTATAGTTTCTGTAATTTATATTATAGTTTGATGGCCTATTAAATATATAAACACTCTTGTTTAATATCAGAATATGCTTTAATAAAATATTCTTCGGTAGGTAAGCATTTCAACATGGCGTACCCAGGCTGTTTCACGCGCATAGTAGACTTGGACCCCGTACCAGCGTACCACTCCGCGGAACATAGGAAAATGGCCGACTGGTACAAAGAGATGTACGCCGAGCATTATACAGATAAAACATATAAGAAACATACAAGCGGGAAGGAGAATGCGCCTAAGTATACATATGAACAGGTAATATAGAAAAGGCCGTCTGTGAGCTAAATTTATGCTCTTAACTCATTAAAAACAAGTCGCAAGCTCTTTTCTCTAATCCTAAGTTATGTAAGAGTCTTTTATCTAAGGTATAATTTCCTTACCGTCTTTGAAATAAAATAGAAAAATATTTGCAATTCGATGGAAATAGTGAAAAATAAATCTTAAAAGCTCATTAATATACGTAATTTTATTGTTATATAAGCATAGCTCTGAAAATACTTCATGCTTCATACGAGACTGCGGCGCTATTAGGTATAAGAGACAATTTTTTTAAGGATTGGCTGCGAATTATTTACTCCTACGTCATATTAAGAGCAACATTTCAAAGCAACGGTTGTTTTAATATCAACTGTCCGACCTTGTGAATTTAAAAATGCATGCATGCAAATGCATTAAAAAAACAAAATATTGTTTTAGGTAAAAGAAATGTTGGTCAATGCGCAAGATCTTAACGAGGTAGCGTTAGATTGCCATTTGGAACGATTTATAGAACCAGCTGGAGATGGCTTGTATAGGTTCGTATTATTTAATTTAATCTAGCTTCCAGCATATATATATATTTTTAATATGTATAACATTATTGAATCAATCCATGCCGTTTGGTTGTTCCACGGCAACCCATTGAAGTCAGACAACTGGAATTTCGTCTTAGCTGGCAAAGATGTTGTGTAAATGTGTTTAACGAATACTGATTTGATGTTAAGTGCTTTTAGGAATATATATAATTAGACGTTACTTTTTGCAGGTCTATAATACAAAAAGTAATGAAAATATTATTTAGCTATAGTCTACGATAAAAAAAATGTTTGTTCCCAATGTTAAATGTGCACTGTACTATCCGTTCTCATAATTGATACCTAAGATTTCATAAAAACCCATGCACTACCTGCCAGTTACACAAATCGCAAAGCGATTTTGTCGTGGAGTGTATCTTCTGACGATGCTTCGGTTACGGGGCGAAACGATTGTTGACATTGTAGTAGTGAATGTGTGGAGTGCTTGTGTATTGTTATTGGTGACGTGTAGCGTATAGTTTTCACGAATTTCACATATTTAGGTATGAGAACTAAAAAAACACTACACTTACCATTACATATATTTTCTTATACGGTGGATAATAGCAAATTATTTTCATTACTTTTTTTGATTTGTATGAAACTTTTGGGAAGCATATATTTTCGATAGGAGTATGAAAAAACTTTTCACAGGTCCCTTGGGCAGTGACCATGCCTTTAGTTCCACGAGTCCGATTCCCGCCAAGGACCAAAATTTTCTAATAACGATTGTAAATTCTTTCGTCTCAGTGTATTTAAGTATTTATTTTATTATATATGTATACATTTATATCTTCCAGATTTATTTTACCAATACCACAAGTGTAAGGTGAAAAACATTGGAAACGAACGTGTGTGTAAAGTATAAAAGGATTAAAATCTCTAACGTCATATTCTGAGGACAATAAAAAACGAGTTTTTCGTATCGATGTTTTGTATTCTTTTGTTTTATTCCAGATTGACATATGACCAACGAATGAAGAGTATATTTGCGTTGCCATTCACCCCCGACACTCTAAGGGAAATGTTCACACTGACTGATGTGCCAACGTTGGCTTTTTTATCGCAGGACGTGGTTAAGTATGGCGCATACTCGCATGTTCCTTTTGTTACTGACGAGAGCGCATGGCCGAATAGAAACTATAGGTTTAAACTGGTTCCTGGAGGACATGATGCGTATGTCAATGATCCAGGGTGCATGGCGGACGATATATCGAAATTTTTACTTCAAGATTTCAAATCGAAACTGTGATAACTGGGTAGCGTCAATTTTTTATTATAAATTAACAAAATAATTGTCGGAAACTTTTTTACTCCAGGGAAAGTAAAGACATCTATACATTTTATGACCTTGTCTTGCTTAAGCAACTTAGAATGTTTTTTACCGGGACTTTTACCGGGAATTTACTAGCTTTACCACCCGTACGCACGGGCGTAAAAATTCCACAATAGGCGTTATAAGAAGTTTCGTATGGTAAATTCAGCTTAACGCCCTCGTCCTAACGACTAAAATGGAACACTGCACGATAAAATACGTCGCGATTTAAATACGCTGTCGTGTGAACAGATACTTGGATACCCATTTGTTTCAATTCGACGTAATTTTTACGCGCGATAAAAATCCTCTCGTGCGTACGAGGGGTTATATATTTTATTGCTGCGTTTTCGTTCAATAACCTTGATCTTGCCTATATACATTTATTGAACAAGCTTTCGACTGTTTAGTCAATGAGACTTTGTAATAGAAGAAATGTTATTTTTTTTAACTTTAATTTCTATAATTAAGTTTACCGCACGTTTGAGATAAAGATTTATAAGGTTTCTTATTTATTTAATGTCAAAAAATCTTTATTCCGAATAGGAGCACAGACTAAAAGGTCGTAGTTCTCTATCACATAGTCGCAGGCAGACTGTGTGAATGGTAGGGAGCTTAGAATCGCTGTGAGTTTCGTTTAAATACACACACACACACACACCATTGGCGGCTTAACCTATAGTGCAGGGTGTGCAATGCACACGGACGCCGCGGCACTCCCTGAGAAAGACTATCGTCTTGGACCACCATGGCACATCAATGATATGACAGAAGCGGCCAGCCAGCCCGGTGGCGGCAGTTATCAAACGCGAGCGCCCTATGGGCGGCTTCTTTTTCGAACATTTTGTTTCAACTCGAAATAAACCTTTATATCTATGTTATAGCCGCGGGGGGGAGATGTCAGGCCTAGGGGGCGCCAGGTTTTTTGCACACGGGCGCTACACGAGCTAGACGCCCCTGACACGCACACACACACATATATATTGTTAATAATTGTTTTACATATATATAACAATTATTTTTAGTATAATAATGTTTAAAGCTGTTGAAATACACCTTTTTTATGGTACGGGTATGAGTTTTTTATTTTACCTGGCGTTTAATACTTGCAGTTTGCCTGCAAAATGAGCTAGATTTCTAAACATTTCTAAAACACTTGTAAGTTAGAACACGCAATACACAAATATCTGAATCTTATTTAATATAGTTGTACCTTAGTATAAATTGATGTTTTTTCTTACTAACTTATTAGCGGAATAGCAACTGATATATATGTAAATGGAGGTAAGAAAAGAAACAAAACATCTTATTTTATAGATTATTATTAAAAAAATATTTTATTACCAAAAAACGTAACGTGTATAATATAGATTAAATCTTAAAGATAAAAAAACCACAGACAATAAACATGTATACAAAATAATAAACGTTTAATCTTTCCGTGTAAAAAATCCCTGTAAAATTCTTTAAATTTAATAGCATATTAATATTTTAATATCCATATCCATTGGAATCCACGTATTTCACTGTCCCCATCAAATATGGGTTAGTAAAGAATCCCAAAATTTTTAAAATCACTTATTAACTCAACTAACCGATCTTTTAAAGGTAACCTTCTGGTTGTATAGTTATGGTAGAAATACAGTTACTAATTTAAATACCTATCTGTAGCGAATACTCTATTTACGATTTGTTATTGCACTAATTCTTATCCCATCAATTCTTTAGACAGGTTTGAACAAACCTTACTAAAATCTTTTAGTTAGTTTGGTTAGTTTAAGTTTTTAATGAGCATTTGAGACATTTAAGGAGAGTTTTTGACAAACTCATGTAGGGTGAAGCATGTCAAAGTTTAGATATTTTGTTATTGTAAGTTGCTATAGCTTAACAAAGTTGGTTTTTGGTCTTTAACGTTTTTGAACCATTCACAAAAATTCATACATTAACCCAACTAGGACGAATCATGCTAAAGTTTAGATTTTGTGTTACTGAAATCTTTTTCTAAAAACGAACACACATCTTTACTGATCCGTTCTGGGTTAATAAAATGCACATCGTGGGTCCCCCTCACATTTGTAACATAGAAATTTTTCACGTTTCTCTGCAAATCGGATAGAATCTTATCTACAACATTCTTCCGTTCCAAACATGGCTGGATACTGTCGGTGGCATTAATGTACAACGTAGGCGGCATGTTATTAGAAAATAATTTATAATAATAATCTGGTTTGAATAAAGATGGTATCATTATCTTACATCTTTTATCCCACGATAATCTGAAAATTTTAAAAAATGTAAATTAATTAAAAAATATATATACATTTTAAAAGTTACATTTGGTTTCTGTTCTTCAGATGGGCAAAAGATTTTTATTTGTCAAGGGGGATTTGGAGCTTCAAAGGTTGACACTACATGTCAGGGTTAAATAAATCCAAATATTTACACATTCAGTTTTCCTCAAGATTCTTTCACTTACACATGTAAAGTATTTGATGATTATTGATCAATTGTGAACATAAGTTAATAATGAAGCCAATGATTGCTTATTGCCCCCCACCACTCTATTAAAAAAAATACTGTTAAAAAATGATTCGCCTTTAAAGGGTTCAAATTTCCTCTATATTATGTAAAGTAGTCTGATGTATAAGGGTGTGTAGCGAATCATGATAGTGCGATATTTATTGCAATAATGCAAACAGACATTGTTTTCACACCTCCTCAATATAATTGGAGATAAATTAATTGTGTGAGGTGTGTAAGAATAATGACATTAAGATTTTTATTGCAATGACTCTGAAACAACTTTAAATTTAAAAAGTCAGCCATAATACAAACTGTGGGAAAATAATATATTATTTCCCCTTTTCTGTATATAATTGGAGATATGTCAATTGTATAAGGATGAGTTGACTAATGATTTTTCGATCTTTATGGCAATGAATGACCAAATAAAATATTTTTTATTCAAGTAGACTGTTTACAGTACTTTTCAAGTACTTCAAGTGTTTTCAAAAAGCTACCACTGATTCGGCAGTTTGCTCCTACTACTTACTTACATACTTTTTTTAAAATATTTTTTTTACCATTGGATTGATGGTTACAAGTTAATTTTTGTTACAGCTTGGTGCATAGCTTACTGCAGTTAAGATATGCTACTACCACTCAAATAATCTTTAATTGTATAGTCAGCTTTAAGTAGCAGTATTGTTTTAAGATAATGTCTAAACTTATGTAAAGGCAGGTCTAGATAATGTTGAGGAATTTTATTATAAAAACGTGTACCAAGACCGACAAATGATAAACAAAGCATTGGATATTCTAAACAACTTAAAGCAGGACATAATACAAACTTATATTGATCCTCTCCAATTTTCTTTAAATTCCTGGACAGTATGATCTCAGCCTGGGCTTCGTTCATGCCTCTTGCACTCATAACAGCCTTAAGAACATCTGACTTGCTGTACACACGGTCATCAATGTTATAATAATTATAGTTGTCATAATATCTCTGGTAGTACGAGTAGAATGTAGGGAAATCTTGAATCATAAGCCGTTGGAGAGCTGGTCCACCATCCAAAAAGATATACTTTTTGATTCGACCAGAAGCTAGACCATTATAAAGTAACCCTGAAAAAACATTGAGTTAGTTTAAAAATAAAATGCAAACCATACTAATACTACAAATGGGACTCTGTCGTTTATTTTTGACAATTACAGCCTATACTAGATGGGTATAAATTTTAGTATTATTGACTGCATTTCAATCTACTAAAAAAACTACAGAGTGTATTGTCCTATTAGTATCATTAAAAGTTAGTCATAAGTCACTTGGATGTAATTTTAAGATCAGTATTGATGTCCACACACATAAATTATAAAAATATATTAACTTACCTGTCTCAGCACCCATGGAATGTCCTATGTAAGTGAAATTTGTCCATTGCAAATGCTTAATAACTGCATCTAATGCTACAACAGCTATAAATCTAGTTACAGCCAACCCTGAAATGTTTTTGTTTTTTTTAATCTACATTATGTATTTGTAGTAAATTTATTAATCATGCATGTCTAAAGTATGACACAGCACATTTGACATATCAAAACAATCTTATAATTACTTTTGTACTATGGAATTGTGCAAAGACACATCAAATTCTCCAAGTTGCAGCATATATAGAAAGTTTACTTAAATGATACATGGAATGAAAACTATTTATTCCCCATGTGAAATGCAAAGAGCAACTTAACCTATGAAGTTCTAAATTTTACAAGACAAAGAAAAAAAAGCAGTGGCTTTAACTGTAAGCCACACATCACTATGCAAACTGAGCATACAGCATTGATTTTCAGCAGCAGCCCTTTGAGTGTCAACACAGTGAACCAGCTACTAAAATATATTAACTTAAATAACATATTACAAGCAATTGTATAGGAATTTTAAGTTTTAACACCTTATAAATTATTTTATTACCAATTGGAATAGGATCTGACAATCCATGGCCAGGTAAGTCAAAACCAACATAGTGATATACATCTGGCAGCAGTTCCAAAAGAGGTAAGAATGTTGCAGTACTATCCTGACGACCATGTACCAGGAGAACTGGTTCACCATTCGGATTTCCCCAGGAAATCACTAAAAGCATTCACTTTAATTAATGATGCTATTCAAACTTAACTACTACTTGGCACTTGAACAAATGCCTCAAAATCTGGCTGCCTATTTAATTAACTAAATTAATGCTCTCAAAACGCTGTATAGGAACTACACAGCTATTTCCAGTACTCTATCCTCTTTTTTGCTTGCTCTTTCTTTCCAGTTTAAAACGACTGTGAATTTAATTCCACATTTATAAAATTCGAACATACACTTCGAAACAACACGGTTTCTTTTAAAATTGGAGTAAACAAAATTTGAATTAAATAGCACTTACAATAATAACTATTTCAGGGTTTTATTAAGTTGTATCTTCTAAGATACAACTTAATAAAACCCAGAATATTGGCGCTATTAATGTCTACATTAATAGCGCTATAAAGAGTTATACAAAAAGTAATAATGTATGAAAATAAAATTACAATTTTGCCTGATGCCATATATTATGAACCGAAAGATTGAGATTTTACGCAGTATTTAAAATGAGCTGCAATGTTTAGGATATAATTCTGAAATTTATTAGCAAATAGATTAGCTTATTATTGTTTTTTAGATAAATAAACTTACAAGCAATTTTCCCCCACGGAACTTCTATAATCCATTCTTTTAAAATTTTCATTTTATAAAGTAATTTATTAGACAGTTTATATTTAGTTGTAAAGTTGGTGAATATAAATCCACCGAATTAAATTAAACTGTACCAAAAGCCTTATAACTAAAATTTAATTTTTCCGGAAAAATTCTGTTTATTTTCTCGGACCACAGACTAATATCGCGGAACCTTAGAGAAAAATAAGAATTGCGGAACAGAAATGTTAATGTATATCTATTTTTGGATATTAGGTGAGGGATCCTTATCTTTCTATCATTAATATCATAAAAAATAAATGATAAACCTTATCACTGATAAGGTTTATCATTTATTTTTTATTACTAGGTAATAACTTTTTTGATGTCTCTTACACTATATATCTACAGCACATAAGCTTATCATCATAATGCGTCAATAGTAACAATATTTTATTTATCTTTACCTATATTTAAACATAGAGGATATTATAATCCTTATTATAATATTTCTGTCGTTGATTTGAGACCATTTCAAGTACCCCTAATAGACCATTAAGTTTAAAATAAAAATACGATAAAATACATTTTGTTCTTGTTACACAATATATTTTCTTTTAGAGTAGCCGTACCCGCCAGGCCTAGTATGATATTGACCAGCCCTGATATATTGTAATCACCACTGTTTTCAGTTCGCTGCAAATGTAGGTGTTTTTTAAGAATTTCAGGATCTTCTTGGCAGCGATATCTATCACTATCTCAAGGCGTAAATAGTGCGACCGTAGGAGGGAATGTCGCCTACTTATAATTTGTCGTCGATTGTCGAATTTAAAATACTTGAATATTTTGAAACTACGCTGGGCAGTCACATGCATAGGTGTATATTCTCTGCCTCCAGCCAAAGTCTGTACGATCTAGTTGTTATGTATAAACTTATTTCTTATGATTTATTTCGTGACGATAACGTCTGCGATTGCGCTATTGTTATAAGTGTAGTGTATGTGAATAAGAATAGAAGTTTTGATGGAAGGTAGATTTATAATAAAGGAAATTCTGTCGTCTCATGCCTGCACACCGCGCGTCATAGTAGTGGGGCGAGGGAAGAGAATTACTCACTTTCACTACGAACACGGGTGAGAACGGACGCGCGTTCGGTGTGTGAAGCAGAGAGCCGATATAACACTGTCGGGTGGAAGTACAAACAGTACAATAAGTTTAGTGAAAAATATCCTTAGATCAAATAAATATTCGTATAAGCTGTGATAGCCCAGCGGTGAGACCGTGCGACTCTCTAGAAACGATCTTGGGTTCAAACCCCGAGCAGGTACTAATGAGTTTTTCTATTAAAACTTACGTGTCTCATTGATAATTGCAATTTATCACACGCTTTTCGGTGAAGGAAAACATAGTGAGGAAACCTGCATATCTCTAGAGAATTTTTTGGGACATGTGTAACCTACCAATCCGCATTGGTGCAGCGTGGTGGGTCTTAGCTCTAACCCTTCTCTCAAAAAACGGAGAGGAGTCCTATGCCCAACAGTGGGATTGTAACAGGCCGTTGCTTTAATACGCGTGTTTATTTAAAGAAAAATAAAAGTAATTTATAGAATTAGGCTACAAATCTCCACCACCGCATCCACAATACACAAGCAGTACAAAGTCAGTATTCAGTCGCCCCGCAACCGACGCATCATCAGGATTTTGCGATGTAAATTCTACGTGTATCAGGTATTAGAACGGATAGTCCACTCTACATTTATCATTATCTATATTAAATTTTTACTTTATCGCGGATATAGCAAATAATTTTATTATTAATTTTATAAATAAAACTAGTAAAATTAAAAAAAAACAATACTTTATTATAATTTAGACATCACAGAACTACCGAAATCGGTGTTCAAAAAATCGATTATTTTATCGACGAATGATTCAGGATTAGTGATGTGCACGTCATGGGTACCGATTATATCGAGAACCAAGTAGTTAGGTATGGATTCCTGGAATACTTTCATTAATCTGACGCCATATTTCTTGAACGCCTCTATGGTGTCGTCGATTGAAGATATTACATTGAGCATTGGCGGCGCGTTAGATTTAACTATGGCAATTAGAAAGTCTTCAGTTACGGGGATAGTGACGACTTTCTTCATTCTCGGTTCCCAAGATAATCTGTGAAATTGACAGTAACCTTAACTATAGTACCCGCCAATAAATAATGCACATCGAGGCTTACAGAAAATCGGCTAGATTCTGCTTCATAGAGCATTGTCTCTGTCGCACAGACTGACGAACCCGTGTGAAACGTCACAGTGACAAACGAGTGACAGTGACAGCGCTCTACGAAACCGAACTGGCCGGCTGTTTTGTTCTAAACATCGATGTCCATTATTTAATGCCGGATACTATAGTTAACTTAACTTAAATTATATACAAACGTAAACCCTACGTACATACGACAGTTATTTTACGGTGTGTTAAAAATACGTCGAAATTAAACAAATGGGTATCCAGATATCTATTCACACGACAGCGCTTTTAAAACGCGACGTGTTTTTATCGAGCAGTGTTGCATTTTAGGCGTTAAGCGTAGGGTGTTAAGCCGAATATACCATACGAAACTTCTTATTACGCCTATTGCGGACTTTAACTCGACGTACTTTTTACGCCCGTGCGAACGAGGCGTAAGGGTGAAAACCCCTTATCACTTGTATAAAAACAGATACAGACCAATTTAATATGCATATAAAATTTCATAAAAATCGGTCAAGCCGTTTCGGAGTAGTAAAATTGTGACACGAGATTTTTATATATAAGATTATATATAAAAATCACTACACACGCTCAGCTTTGCTTTTTTGTCGTGGAGTCTATCTCCTGATGATGCTTCGGTTACGGGGCGAAACGATTGTTGGGTTTGTGATAGTGAATGTGTGTGTTGCTTGTGTATTGTGGTGGCAGTGGTGGAGGTTTGTGCATGTGCTTTTACGAATCCTGCATGTAACGGGTATGAAAAAACGGATAGTCCACTATACATTTAGCAAGATATATATTTTCTATTTACTGTATAGCGGATTATAGCAAAATAATTTTATTATTACTTTTGTATTATGGATCTTCGCAAAGTAACGACTAATTCTATAAATTATTTAAAAGTATCTAAATCAATGAAGCCTCATTTTGAATTTAGTCTTTTTTAAATACTAATCGTGTGATATATACATACAAAATAGTACTAAATGAGGTATTTTAACAATTAATTTGACACGAACGAAATCGATGGTAGAACTAGTTCTTAATAATAATAAGAACTGATTTTTAATCAATTTCAGAATAACTTAGATCTTTCCAAAGTTTTTTTATTATAGTGACTCCCACAACCATTATAATATGTTATATATAACATATCATAATTTCAATGTTATATATTAAAATATATAACATTGAAATTATAACCATATATAGCTATGCCCGCGAGGAATTCAGTGATTTACGAAACTTTTCCCGAATTTTACATGAAAAGTTTACATAAAAGTAGTTATTGTGAGTTAACGATAGAAGATAGAGACATGCTATAGCGCACTTTTATTAGTATTCTTATAGATCTACAATTCTCTACTACATTACTTTAGCGTATCTCTGCTGGTTTATGCAGCGCACGCGACTAAAGCCAGCAAGCAAGTTTTTTAACAATTGCGCGATCTCTTCAACACAATTCACATAATACCGATATGTACTGTTTACCTAAACCATCCGGAAGTATTGCACTATCTTTTGGTGAAAACTGTACAAGAATCCGTTTAGTAGATTTTGAGAAAATCGATTACATACAGACAGACAGCTTTTTGGGACTTTGTTTTATAATAAGTATAGATAATAACTAAATAATAAATAAGGTAATAACAGATTTCAATACTGAGGGAATAAAATACTTCTTACTTATACATCCCATCACCCAATGGTATTAAGGTCCTGGACAACACCACCGCGGCCTGATCTTTGGTCAGTTTCCGACTCCTTACTAATAAATTAAGGGCCTGATCGTATGTGTACCGTTTATTACGATGGAACTCCCATCTGAAACGAGATTAATTAAAATCTAGAATTAGCACACAATAAAATATAAAAACTAAAATAAAAATATATAGGTAGAGTTAAAAAAGCTTTAAACAAAATTTCATGTCCCTAATGTTAATCGTTGAGTGCCCTCGGCTGGAGGCAATCGTGGCTGCAGTATCAGCAGGCCTACCATGAACTCTTATTGCGACTCAATTGAAGACGTAAACTATAATGCGCGGCAATAAATAATGCACACCGAGGCTTAGAACGAAACAGCCGGTCAATTCGGTTTCGTAGAGCGCTGTCACTGTCACTCAGTTAAGTATGTGACGTTTCACACGGGTTCGTCAGTCTGTGCAACAGAGACAATGCTCTATGAAGCAGGATCTTGCCGATTTCTCTCTCTAAGAGTCGATGTGCATTATTTATTGCCGCGTACTATAAATTGTTTTGCTTTTTCATACCATGACGTCTTAAAGACACTAAGTCTTTGCCGAATGAGCGTTCGGAATGCGTCCTAAAAATATGAGTAAAAGAGACAGAGTTATCTATAGTTCATATAACGTTATCCTTTTCAAACATTACGACCCCAATGCAATTCACACTCCATGGTACGAAAAGAAAGCGGTCCGGTTTAGGTACTGAGTTTGAATTGAATCGTTATCTAAAACTTCATGGTAGGCCTACAGGTTATGTGTATCATAAACATGCATTGTCATCTGGACGCGTATGCAAAATCTCGTCTTAATCGTACACCGGGAAGCGGGTCACATTTAATTTGCAAGATTCCACCTTTACATACATACACGGCAAGTGGAATGAAAGCTTTTTATATTAATTGTAATCTTGTTTGAAAAATTTTCTCAGTCAAATATCAGAAATGATACATACAACACTAAATTGAACCGTAATCATGAAATAACCTTGAATAGTTGAATAGTTCACACGGTAATCGTCAAATAACCTTGAATAGATGAATAGTTCACAGGGTACTCATGAAATGACCAGGAATAGTTGAATAATTCACAGGATAATCATGAAATAACATTTAATGATTAAAAGTTTAGGGCTGACACTATTCCACTGCTAAGCATAATTTCATTCTATTTCATTTCAAAAATTTTAACAGATATACACATAGGTTTCCTCACGATATTTTCCTTCACTGAAAAGCGTGTGTATATTGCATATACCAATTCCACACGTTTTAATAGAAAAACTCATTGATAGCGGTGAGTGTGCGCCTCTTTCGGAAGGTTCACGGGTTCACACCTGGGCAGGCACCAACGAGTTTGTCTGTAAAAAAACTTAAATCACTAATTGTTAATTGCAATTTATTACATGCTTTTCGGTGAAGCAAACATCGTGAGGAAACTTGTATATCACTCTAAAGAATTTTGGGGATATGTGTAAACTACCAACCTGCGGTGGAGCAGTGGTAAATCATAGCTCGAATTCTTCTCCAAAAGAAGAGTGGAGAGAAGAGGCCTATGACCAGCAGTGGGATAGTAATAGGCCATTACTTTACCTTTTTTTTACTCAGCCACACGTCATGAATATTAATTGCAACAAATGAATAGTTTATGTTGTATTACTGAAATCACCTTGAATAGTTGTCATAGTAATCATCATATTGATATTGATACCATAGTGGATGATTGTATTCGTTGAAACAATATGTAGACAATGGTGGCAATGGATCTAAATTTATCATTTTTGTTATCTTGTGTGGATATATGAAGTTGTATATGGCACCTGAGGACACAAATAATAATTGAGATTCATATAAATCTTGAACACAGCAGACCCTAATAGTGAAAAGCGACTGTAGAAAAAACATAAAGCAAGATTAACAGATTCCCTGACCCAAAAAAAATCTAACATAAAAATTATAATAACAAATAAATAGAAACATTAATCAATACAAGTTAAGTTAAAAAGCTTTTAAGAGAAGCTTTTAAAAATTTCATGTAATTTATAGAATTATGTGTTACTTTGTGGAGATCCATAATACAAAAGTAATAACAAAATTATTTTACTAAATCCGCATTAAAGTAAATAGGAAATATATACATGATGCTAAATGTAGATTGGACTATCCGTTTTCATACCTGGTATATGTAGAATTCGTAACAAAAAACATGCACAAACCATTACCACCACCACCACAATATACAAGCACATGCAGTGCTTGTATATAGTTTTACCCCACCCCGCAACCAAAGCATCATCAGGAAATAGATTCTGAAGCAAATAGACTCAAAACTTTGGGACTTTGTCATTTCCTATTTAAAAACTCATGCACTACCCGACTGACAGCTCTATTTCCTGACGATGCCTTATTTACCACAACAATTGTTAACTTTATGATAGTGAATGTGTTACAGAGATTATGTATTGTTGTGTTATTAGGGTAGTGTATGAGTTTTAGGAATTCTGCATGTATCAGGTATGAGAACAAATAATACACTTTATATTTTCTTGTATCACAGATTAGAGCAAAATGATGTGTTCATTACAGTTGTAAAGTAGAATTGAAATTATTACACAACTTCATATGTCTAAGATGTAAACTAATTCTGAATTCTCGAATGGCTCAAATGTTAATAAGTTAAATGATTTACCTATAAAAAACCCAACTGAATGGGTCATATATATAAATTTCACCCATTTCAAATGTTCTATCACACAGTGTACAGCATATGTTTGATGAATGTGGGATATAAGGGGCCCTGCTGGAAATGGATCAGATTTTCCATGCCCTGGAAATAATTTTATTTTTCAAGTATTAGTGTTATTATTATCTACTATCCTATCTATATACATAGTAAAGAGGAGTTTAACATGTGAGACAAACAGAATTTATTATTGTAGATCAAGGCTCATAATGTGTAGAACAATTTATTATAGTAAAGTAACAGCCTGTTACTATCACACTGTTGGGCATAGGCCTCCTTTCTCCATTTGTGGAGGGTAGGAGCTAAGATCTACCACTCTCCAATGCAGATTGGTAAGTTACTCCAGAATTCTCTAGAGGTAGAGCTATCGTCACGATATTTTGCTTCACCTAAAAGTATATAAAAAAAAACGAAAGTAGCAGTCTATTACAATCCTACTGCTGGGAAACGGCCTCCTCTCTCTGTTTCTGGAGAGAACGGTTGGAGCTAAGACCTACCATGCTGCTCCAATGTGGATTGGTAGCTTACAAATATCTCCAGAAATCTCTAGAAATATGCAGGTTTACACACTATGTTGTCCTTCACCGAAAAGTATATGATAAATTGCAATTATCAATCAGACACATAAGTTTTAATAGAAAAACTGATTAATACCTGCCCTGGGTTACCTATATCTCTAATATTTGTATCACATAAAGTATATGTTGTATTACATAAGAAATATACTTATATGTAAAGCATACTACACGATTGAAGATTATGTGAATGATAAAAATACTGTAAATTCATTTATTTACAAAATTACAATTTTACACATGTTATTTACTAAGCTATTGAAATGCTTGGATTTAAAAAACATTTCAGCTTAATACAAACACAGTGGTTTAATAATGTACTTTAAATTGTTAATGTTTAAAAAAAAATAATGGTTTAGTTTCATGTTGGTTCTTCTCAGTAAGAGCAAGTAGCTTCTTTAAGTTTAATTGATCATTGACAATTCAAAAGTGCTTGCAAAAGGTTACTTTAATAAAGATTATTTCAATTTTATTTTGAATTCTTCATACAGCTAAATGATATGCATGGGAAAAGGATAAGAATGAAGCAGATTATTTGAACGACTTTTCCAATTACTATTTCAAGAAATATTGAATAGTTTTCTTACCTGGCATATCAACTGCAACATAGTAATAGTTATCAGGCATATGCCTTAGGATTGGGATAAACGTGGCTGCACTGTCCATATACCCATGCACCATCAACATTGGATAGTTTTTTGGATCACCCCATGATACACCTAAAACCACAATAAGAAATATGTGTATAAATTGTGTGTGTGAGTAAATTAGTCTATATATTTTCGTAAATCGTTTGTAAGTGTAATAGGAATCTAAGTAAAATACAGTTCTTACTTCTAATTATATGCCTCACGTCATTTCATTGAGCATAAATAAATAACTAAAAGATGTTTAACAGTTTTAGTAACAATTAGTCATTTATAGTATTTAATATAATAGCAATTCGATTCATTGCACATTTAAATTCAACAAGAACTATTAAAAAAAAACAAAAACGTTCCTTAACAATGTATAGATAATAAATATTAAATGCACTTACATGCGATGTTGCCCCAAGGAGCCTTTACAAGCCATTCTTTAGGTTCGCTTATCATATTTATATTATGATTTCTCTGATCCCTTAACAGAAGAGCTGTAAGGCATTGTTTATTTTAAACGTTCAATGAATACCATAAAGGTACTCTTACTTAGGATTCCGTATTCATATCGTTTAAAGGTCATTTTTTTGCTATCAGTAATTCTATCTTTTTAATTAAACTTGTGTCACGTGAAAAGTGACGCAATTGTTGTTTAATTATTAATAACTATTTAGATTGTCCTTAAAATTATGACAAGGTAATTTGAAAAATGTAGTTTCTTGTGAAAGAAAACTTAACCTTTTTTCACCAGACATAATTCAGCTGCAATTTCATATATATACGAATAACTAACTGTGCCCGCGTGGAAATCAGTGTGTCAGAATTTTTTTCTACAATTCAAATTTTAAATATAAAAGTAGTTATTGTGAGTTAGTACATTACTTTAGCGTATCTCAGCTGGTTTACTCAGCGCTGCGACTAAAGCTCCCAGCAAGCAAGTTTTTTAGCAACTGCGCGATCTTTTCAACACAATATACATATTACCGATATATACTATTTATCTAAACCATCCGGAAGTGTTATTCTATCTTTTGGTGAAAACCATACAAAAATCCGTTCAGTAGATTTCGAGAAAATCGATTACATACAGACAGACAGCTTTTGGGAATTTATTTTATAGTAAATATAGATATACATATTATAATAAGAAACACGATTTAAGTTCTACTCTTGGGTATAGGTACTTTTTATATTTCTATCTCAGATAAGTAGCTTGAGAGAAACTTATAAATGAAGATTTTATCATATACATATATAGTGTCTCAACTTCTTGAGTAGTTCTAGGTTAGGCATCCCAAAGTCAATTTTTGTGATTATTATAAACTACTAAAGGATTTTGCATATTTATCTATTTGTGTATGGTTTAAGATTTGTACCAAAACTAAATAGTGAATACCAAAAACTATTTTGATTCGATTGGCACTACCATTCAATAGGCCTGTTGGCGTAGGTGGTAGTACCCTGCTTTAAGCGCCGGGGTCGGTTCCCGCCGTAGGTAAACATTTTCTAAAGAAAAAAATAGTTGGTTCTTTGAATGTGTTTTTATGTATTGGAGTGTATTTAAAATGACATTTGTATACTAAATTTGCCATACTTACACTTACCTTGCAGACGGAAGACCGTTTCTCTAATTGTCCAATAAATATTTTTATTTATTAGATTTTACTACCGTGACGTATTGGATTGCCGCATACCGGTGTGCTCACTATGTAGGAGATTCTGGGTTCGATTCGATTTATATTTTCCAAATTGAAGTCTTTTGAATGCTTTGGTGACAGGCTATTTGGGCCGTGGCTATTTACTACACTTTCGAGATTAGGTATTCCGTTACGAAGCTATAGCCGAAATAACAAAAGAGATCTACTCCTTCCACGTTTGCGCTTTTCCATCTTAACTATATGTTCACCTATCACATGGTAAAAAAAACAATCATGCGTAAACCAGTAACAATATCTAGATACCCGAGCTGAGCTCGGTATTGTATTTTACAAGATATACTTAGATACGTTGATAAAAGGCGTCAAATAATAATTTGCACATGAGCTATTATAACTGCAATTGATAGCAAAATTTACCTTTGTATTCAATTTATATTGTAGCAGTTTTTGTTTGCTTGAAAACACAGAATTTTATCAAATGTTACCTCGCGAGATTCTAGCGGACGCCGTCACACTGTCATATATAAAGCTTACATTTTGTAACCCCAGGACCCCAATCTATTTTTAAAGATAAGTCACTATACCAATACAGTAACTTAATCCTACGAACTTCAATACGTAAGTTACCTTGAGTATTTCACCAGTGTTCCCCAACCTTTTTTGTGACATGCCCTTCCTTAAAAGTTCTTATGCTTCCTTATGTGACATACGTAAATTTTAATATTAAAAAATCAAGTATTCATTCTTATCTTAGAATATAATAAAAGTTATAGGAAAATTAACATTTATTAACCTTCATATATAGAAGGGAATCCACAACAACGTTATTCTGCTACTTTATTGGTTTGTCATTAGGACTTGCTATGCTATTTTAACTGTTACATTATTTATTGAATAAAATATCTAGGTTGATAAATATAGCTAGCTATATAGCTAGATATGATAGCTGATAGATAGATGAACACAAAAGGCTTCCATTTCTTTAAACCCTTCTTTCATACGATTACTACCAAAAGTAAAAGAAATCCTTTGAACTAAGGTATATTAAACTGAGGAACCCAATTGTTAATTAAGACCTTTAATAATCTTATTCATTTTAATAAACTATCAAATAGTACACAATAAATGTTATAATATTTGTCATTAGATTACGATAACTTTAACATTACCTTTTTTATGTGCTTTACTGACCGCTATGGGTTTTCTGGTGATTTATATACATTTAGATTTATTATTCACTGATTGTGGTAACGCTCTCATAGAAAATTCGCTGGACCAATATTAATTAAATTTGGTACTTTTAAAACATACACTGGGATAATATACAGCATACAAATCCCATTTTTTTCTTTCGGGATAAGGGCAAAAACATATTGCATTATTAGAATATTTAAACGCTTACTTTTGGCTCTCTTGCTATTTTTTCTATTATTCTAAATCAAAATCTCATTGAATAATAATGCTACTTACAAGTTATCTCCATTTTTCTAAAGTTATATAACTTTCACAAATGATTTTTCACTGTAATGATTTTGAAAAATTTAAGCCTGATCTGTTATATCTACTACATGTCATATAAAATGAAATATCATACACATAATTTATTTTTATTTATTATTAAAACTTACTAATAATAATAACAACTTTGAAACTCAGTAGTAGCTGAAGTAATTGTAGATTTTTTACTCTATTATAGATCAGATAAGTTATTGTTATTTCTAGCAGCTTCACTGCTACTAGTACTAATCATAATAATAATGCTACAATATATAAATATACAGATTGCTGCATTGTGATCTATATTTTCTTTTTTGAGTATATATAATCTATCATTATAAAAGAACATTGTTGAAATATAAAAAAAAGACAATAGATTTATACAACTTTTTTATAAAGCTTCTGATTTCAGAAGAATCAGTAACGAACCTAGTGGTTGCTCTTTTCAATATATAACTAAGGTTAATACAACCTTTAAGGGTAATATAAACTTCTACCTAAAGTGTATTGTATTTCAATATTTTATACTTAATTTTACCTAAGGTCTATCTTAATGTTTAGTTGAATCCATACATTTTAGGAACTTTTAATATACACATTCTTTCTATACTTAAACTTATGTAATGTTCAAATTGAAAGTGACAATTTAATGTATTAAAAGTGAAAAAAATAACATATTAAACATTATTTTTTCTTAATTTATAAAATTGAGAAAATAATATTGGATAGAGAGCGAAGTTAAGACATTCACTTCTATATTTATTTCTGAAAAAGGAAAATTTCTATCAAGGCACTTTTTATTTATTTTATCAATGGTAAATATATATTTACCATAGATAATCTGATTCAATACATAGTACATTTTTTACATACTTAAATATCTATTTATTCAATGTACAATAATCCTTACAATAAATATAAATTAACTTACAAAAATATACAGTAAATTTATTTATTAATTTAATAAGAACAGGCTTCATATACATACTTCATATATACATACAATATGGTATTATGGCGCCTAACTTTGTAAAGTTACATGCAACTCTACACACAGTATACCTATAATTATATTATATTTGTATAAATTTGTTACATAAATAATATTTTTTTAATAAAGTATTAGTATTTTTTATTATTTATTTACATAATCTTCATATTCCTATATTTATCTGTAATTGGTTTTAAGTTTCTTTCTTCTTTTTGACTGTTTATTTACAGTAATGTGCATTGCATTTTAAAAACACAAGTTCAGGTGTACGTTTTCTGCCAATACGTGCTCTTTTTTGCGTTAGTAAATAGCCTGCCTTAGAGAATACACGGTCACACTCCACTGATGTCACTACTATATGATAATGTTCAATAAATGCCTCTGCTAAATTAGGATAGAGACAGGCATGGGATTTCCACCAATCTAAGGGACAACTATTTCGCTGAAGAATTTCTTCATTTAGAAACAAATCAACCTCATTTTTAGCTATATCGTCAATTGAAGGTGATACTACTGTAATTGTTTTATCCAGTTTCCTCCATACAGATACAGGCTCAATATCTTGAATATTCTTAGAATTTGTAAGTATAGAACCATCAGATGGGATGATCATAAAGTTTGCCACTTCAGGGATTGCACATTTATTGCTTAATTTTTGTTTCAATAACTCAATTACATAGTTTTTAATTAAGTGAGCTCGTTGTGACCGTTGATGTGTGTCATAAGAAAGAGATTCTTCTTCAACAACATCATCTAAAAATGCATAAATCTTAAATCGAGGATCCAAAAATGTGCATGCACCAAGAGTCATGTTAGTTTCTATCTCATTCTCAGGAAAATTGGAATTTAATCCTTCATCTAACTTTTTCAGAAACGGTGAAGTCATGCCAAAAATAGGCTTAGATTTCATAATCGACATGGCATTCTTTAAGCCATCAATAATTACTACTGCAAGACTTGCTGTAAGATAGTTAGTGTCACCCATTATACGAGTGATTTCTTCAAATGGCTTAAGAATTATGCATATCTGCCTAATTGCTTCCCACATCTCATTAGTTATTATTGGCAATGTGGCTCTTAATTTTGGAATAACTTTTTGGAGCGCTCTTTGGAGTTTTAAAAATCTCTCCAGCATATAAAATGAGGTTATCCAACTGTTGGGAATAGAGGAATCAATCAATCGTAAAGCTACTGTTTCTTTTTCGACATCAATTTGATAGTTTATTAAAGCATCGGTGGCTACAGTACTTTTTTTAAAATAGTCAATTATCTTTTTAACTTTTACTAAAATGAAGTGAATTACTTGAATAGCTTGATCGATAGTTTCATTAAGTCTATGAAGGAAGCAACTGAATGATGGCCAGCCATTTTTTTTTATAGCACTCGTAACATGCTCAGTGTTATCAGACACAACTAAGGTGATTTTGTCAGATATTTGCCACTCTTCTACAATATTTTTTAACACAACTGCTAATTCATCAGCAGTGTGCGAACCACTAAAGTGTTCACAATGCAACATAACTTTTGTCATTTTGTAATCAATTATAAAATGTGCAGTTACAGCTAAATATGAATCCATTGCCAAAGATGTCCAACATTCTGTAGTCAAACAGATGTTTTTAGCTTTATTAACTAATTCTATCATTTGATTCTTACACTCTAAATACTGTTCTGGGATTAACATTCCAGATATCCACTTTCTATTTGGCAATTTATAATTGGGATTCAAAGCTTCAACAAAGCTTATAAATCCCTCATCTTCTACAAGTGAGAATGGTTGATAGTCATGAATGATCATTTGCAGTATTTTCTCATCAATTATCTTTTTATGTTCTTCATCCAACGTGCTAACTTTCATTATCGTTGCGCGTCTCTTGACCACAACTGGTGAGGGAGATCTGCTTTGTTTAGGATTAACTATCTCTATAAGAATATTATTTGAATCGTCGTCTAGTTCAGAAACATTTGTAGCTTCTACTGGTTGTTTTTCCATTTTTATTTGGTCCAAAAGCAATTCTTGGCTGGCATTCCTATGTCTTGTTTGTAAATGTTTTTTCAGATTAGTTATTGATGTTTTATAAGAGTATAGTTTATCACATAGGTAGCATTTAGCCATAGTGCTACCTGGAGTTTTTTTAAAGTATTTCCAAACAGGGGCTGATGTGGGTTTACTCATTATTACGATAAGAAAGCAAAATGACGGCACTTCACAAATACTACTTATATAAAAATTTAAAAATTAGCACATTCACTGATCATCAACTACATATGAAATATCATATCTCAACAATGAAAATTATTTATATCGTTCCTTGACTTTATAACTTGCTATTTGCTACTTTTCATCGTTGACAAATAATGTCAACCGCGTATAACGCTATAAAATCCATAAACAAAATCACCATAGTCATAGACTACCAACAAACAAAAATTCACTTATCTCTGTCTAGCACGCTAATTTACTATATTCGACATCTCGTCTCAGGGATATACGATTTACAGACCAATAATAGAACTATATATGATTACGGACGGATCGATAATTTTGTAGCAATATGAATAAGGGAAATAACAGGAATGAAATTCTATTATTAGGTCCTTACATATGAAATTGGCGTTTTGTCGTACTGGCCACTTTGATCTCAAATATTACCTTTATGGTTAAGAATTCCAAATTCAAATTCATACAGCTATTTACTCATGCATTTATGTTTCAAACCCCCTAATTCATTTGTTTTTTCTTCTTTTGTTTTTTTCTTTGTGTCACTCTGTTTACAAAATGGAAAACATGAAATATCGCGTTATTTACGAGTATGAGTTCCACCGTGGCACCAGATTAATGATGTGTATGGTGACGGTGTCGCAAAAGAAAACACAGTGCGTTTTTGGTTCCAACGTTTTCATTCTGGAAATTTCGACCTGCAGAACGAGCCTCGTGGACGGCCGGAGACCAAAGTTGATAATGAAGAATTGAAGGCTATTGTGGAAGCGGATCCATCGCAAACCACGTCCGAGTTAGCTGCAGGCTCCGGTGTTAGTGATAAAACTATTCTAATCCACTTGAAGCAAATTGGGAAGGTGAAAAATTTGAAAGGTGGGTGCCTCATGAATTGAGTGAAGCAAACCGACAAACGCGCGTCGACTGCTGAGTTACGTTACTAAACCGGCACAATAATGAAGGAATTTTAAATCGAATCATTACCTGTGATGAAAAGTGGATCCTCTACGATAATCGGAAGCGCTCATCGCAATGGCAGGACCCTGGCGAACCATCCAAATCCTGCCCTAAGCGAAAATTGACTAAAAAAAAGTTGCTTGTAAGTGTTTGGTGGACTAGTGCCGGTGTCGTTCACTACAGCTTTCTTAAATCTGTCCAGACGATTACGGCAGATATCTATTGTCAGCAACTGCAAACCATGATGGAAAAGCTAGCTGCTAAACAACCGAGGCTGGTCAATCGCTCTAGGCCACTGCTGCTTCAGGACAACGCTAGACCACACACTGCACAACAGACGGCTTCCAAATCAGAGGAGCTTCAATTAGAATGTCTTAGACATCCACCGTACTCTCCGGACCTTGCTCCAACAGATTACCATTTTTTTCGCAATTTGGATAACTACTTGCAAGGAAAAAAATTCAACTCCGATGGGGCAGTCCAAACCGCCTTCAAAGATTTTATTGATTCCCGCCCGGATGGTTTTTTTAGTAAGGGGATCAATGAACTACCTATGAGATGGCAAAAGTGCATACATAGCAATGGTACATACTTTGATTAATTAAATATATTTCATTAAAAAAAAACGACTTTATGTTCCTCCCATAGAAAACGCTAATTTCATATGTAAGGACCTAATATTTGCTTTTTTCTTACTTGAAATTTAATGTGAAATTTTATACTTTATAGTATATAAAAGTTTTCACAGTATTTCACTTGATTAGATTAGATAAGTACAAGTATATAGTATATGTACTTCTACGCTAAAAGTGTTATAAGAAATGATTTCTATGATAAAATAGAACTTATTAGTTCGCAATAAATTTTCAGTAAGAAATATGGTTGTCGAAAAACATTCATACACTCTACGAAATCAGAATAGTATCAGTAGTATTCAAAGTTTTTACCGTCGTCGTATCTATCACACACACACACACACACACACATATATATATATAACAAGAATCTGTGATGTCAGCCTAGCGGAGAGCCTAGCCTAGAGACCGTGCGACTCTCTAGAGACGACATGGGTTCAAACCCCGGGCAGGCACCAATGAGTTTTTCTATTAAAACTTATGTGTCTAATTGATAATTGCAATTTATCACACGCTTTTCGTGAAGGAAAACATCGTGAGGAAACCTGCATATCTCTAGAGAATTCTAGGGATATGTGTAACCTACCAATCCGCATTGGAGCAGCGTGGTAGTTCTTAGCTCCAATCCTTCTCTCCGAAAGCAGAGAGAGGAGGCCTTAGCCCAGCAGTGGGCATAGTAACAGGCCGTTACTTTACTTTACTTTTATATATATAACATACTTTGGGTATCACATGAACAGAATGCTCAGCATGTAAAACAAACTACAAAGTAATCATAATATTATTGTATTCTATAATAAACAATTAAAGTAAATATATGTAATAATTAAATATAGAGTGTACTATCTGTTATCATATGTTTTGCAGGATTCTTGTTAGAAGTAACAATGAAGATAATGTTTTTAAAAAGAGTGTTGTCTGTGGTTTTTTCATAACATTATATTTGTCTCATGTCCATGTATAGCTTCGCAAGTTCCCTAATCCCTATTCAATTCCCTACTTGTTCCTGCCTTTTCAATTGACAGACGTGTTAATTATACCGATGCTTTATAATAGATGTTATACAGAGGTTAAAGCACACAGAAGTTTTATTTTCAAATATAATTGCTATAATTCGTAAAAACGCCAAACCACTAAACTAAATAAGGACTGCACAGACCTTTTTTAAATTTCTTCGTTATCGCTCTTATTTGGTTTATATTTCAATTCAATTCAGAACAGAATAAAGTCAAGCATACCTAAGTGAAACAATAACAACAGCTTAAAACATATATTAGTTGCGTTTTTACGAATCCTGCATATTTCAGGTATGAAAACTGAAGTCCAAATTAACATTACATATATTTTCTATTATCACGGATTACATAAAAATAATATTATTATTACTTTTGTACTATAATGTCTGCGAAGTAACTCCTATTTGTTAATATTAATTATTGAAAAAAAGTACTTTTTGCTAAAAACAATGCGTATACTGTTTGATAAAAAGTACTATAAAAGGGAACTTAATTTTAAATACAAATGGTAAAGGTAAATTTTAAACTTTCGCTATTCATACTTATTATTATCACACCGTGACCCGTTTATTTATATAATAATAATTACAAATGGTAAAGTTGTTTGTATAGAGTTACATACTTAAATATTTATTCATTGCTAAATGCAATGAATTGAACAAAAGTAATAATAAAATTATTTTGCTATAATCCGCGATACAGTAAATAGAAAATATAATAGGAGATAGACGTGGAGTCTATCTCCTGATGATGCTTCGGTTGTGGGGCGAAACGATTGTTGAGTTTGTGATAGTGAACGTGTGTAGTGCTTGTGTATTGTGGTGGAAGGGGTGGAGGTTTGTGCATGTGTTTTTACGAATCCTGCACGTATCGGGTATGAAAATACTGATAGTCCACTATACATTAAACACTATATATATTTTCTATTTACTGTATCGCGGATTATAGCAAAATAATTTCATTATTACTTTTGTATTATGGATCTCCGCAAAGTAACGCTTAATTCTATAAATTATTTGCAATGAATTGAATTACTTCAGGGTCGAGCTACATACGCAATGCTGCAATGCAATTCCAGGTCAGCGGAGTTTTCTTGGAACTAAAAATTCTAAAAACTAAAAACATTTTGGTAGCTTGACTAAGTTTTGCCAGTAAAGTGTGTGTTTATCCTTTTTTCTGACAGCACTTTCAATTAATACTCAAAATTTCATAAACGGTGTTTGATTTTGGCACGCTATACTCCATAGGCTTAAGTACTTAACTAAAGGTAAAGTGGTCAAAGAAAGGTTATTTTTAGTACGCAGATAACAGATTACGACACATCACATTACCTTGAATATTATAATTATTTATATTGTTCAAAGTATTTAAAATTATCGATCTTATTTGAAATTTTGAATTAAATAATTATAAATATTATTTAATTTAATGTATTAGAATCTGTCTACTTTAACAACCTTTTTTTAACATGTGACATGACAAACAGGTCTTTTAAACCTTTTCTAGAAAACAATGGAAAATATTTAATCCTACTATAATAATATTATAAATGCGAAAGTTTGTGAGTATGGATGGATTTGTTACTCTTTCACGATAAAAATGCTGGACGGATTTGGATAAAACTTTACAGTTATATAGGTTATACAAAATAATAACATATAGGCTACAATTTGTAATGATTTTATGTAATATAACGATACATGTTAATAAAGTCGGAAAAAATCTGACGTCTGAGAGCTATCTTTGCGAACGCTGCCTAAACCATTCAAGTTACACAAAGATGATCTACCGTAGTATTGTTTGTCTTGAATAGTTTGAAATAAAATTCCGCGACAGCATATATCTACCTTTTATGTGGAAGCCACTGTGACCAAAATTGTGAATCATAAAGTTTATTAAATTAGATACTATTTTACAATGCATATTTTAATATATTTATCAAATTCTTATAAAAATCAATACATTTGTCGCTTTCACTATTTCATGTAGATAAACTTTGTCTTTTACACTAAGTAATTTGGCGGAATAGTTTAAAAGTTAGTTAGTAACTAAATAAATATAAGTATATTTTTTTAATGTAAAGTTAAAAACGATACTCAATGTGAAAGACTAAATTCCACGCGAGCGAAACCGCGGGTAAAACCTAGTATACTATAATATAACATTATCACAGAGTGACTTAACAAAATATTGATATTTTGTTACGTCAGATTATCTCATATAATTCTATTGCCAGAGTTGCATATTAAAATGGTAGAATTCGTTTAATCTGCATCTGATGAATATATTTTATAAAATTAAATGTTTATGCTTTTGATACTAAACGCATGAATATTAAATTGAAGTAAAAAATATTTCCTTGAAGAAATTATTTTGACATAATATGCAGTTTTATTTTAATTTCTTTATTTGTAAATAAAAATTATTATTGCAATAAAATGTTTGGCACTCCTGAGTCATATCGTTTTGTTTGTTTACATTTAGTTACCTTAACCTATGAAGTATAGCTAATGCCCCAGTCAGGGGCATTGGTAGATTAGACATATACGTAGGCATATTAAGGTTTCATCACGACGCTTTAAGCGCATGAGGAATTGGTAACATCAACTAAAGCAATAAGTTTTTATACCAATAACATCGATGCCTAATCGGGGCATGAATCCACGATCTCTCAATAAGGATGAAGCATTATATCCCTGAGATCACTGCATAGCTTGTTATTGTGTTACCATACTCTATGTTAGTGACAAAAAATACGGACGTCAGACATATTTAACACTTATTTGTATCGTCAACACTACTTGCGTCAACTGCAATAATTATAGCAAAAACAAATTAATTCGTATTGTTAATTATAGTAACAACCTACTCTAATAGCTATAGTAACTCTGACTTAAATTGTTCCCTAGATTATTTACAATAAAGTAATAATAAAATTATTTTGCTATAACCCGTATACAAGTAAATAGAAAAAATATATGATGCTAAATGTAGAGCGGACTATCCGTTTGCATACCAGTATCACAAATAAGTTGACCGTTGTACTCGGTTTTTTTAATGATAATGTTTTTCTTACTTATTTTTTTGTCTTGATGGTACATATATAAAAAAAATGTTCACAACCGACACCACAATACACAAGCACTACACACGTTCACTATCACAAACTCAACTATCGTTTCGTCCCGCAACCGAAGCATCATCAGGAGATAGATTCCACGATAAACGCTCCACGCTTTACGATTTTGTCGTGGATTCTATTGTGGTGGCGGTGTCAGAGATTTTTTGCATGTGTTTTTACGAAATCTGCATGTATCAGGCATGAAAACGGATAGTCTACTATTATATTTAGCATTATATTTTAGATCTCCACAAAGTAACGCCCTATTTTATAAACTATGTATTTACGATGAATTTAATCCCGGATCCAAATTAAGAATGGTTTGTATTCTACTTGTTACTCTACGGGGTAATAGACACGTCTAGGTTTTATACATACTAAATGAATAGAAAAATATTTTGTCAGTAATGGTCCAGCGGCTTAGATGTCGAAGCATAATAGATCGTAGGTAGCCGATACAAGCCGATACATAATGCGCCGCTGAAATTACATAAGTACAAACCAATGTCATATACAGCAGATGTATACCCTGTACAAAAACATAAAAATAAGAAAACTGAGAATTTCCTTAATATTCTTATTACTATTGGCAATACTGTAGACTTACTCGCATCATTGTCATCAACGTCCATTTTCAATTTTATTATTTTCATAAGGGAATTAAAGATAAAATAATTTCCATACTTTGAAGTTGTGATTACTCTATGGTGCTTTGGCACTTTATTCAATTAGTGATAGATTCTTTTGCATTTTTATTCAACCTTTAGTCAAGAATACTTCGCCTATAACACGAATAGCAAAATATGTGAATATATTTCAATTAAAACATTACAGTATTACGTATTTCGTTTCTTCATATTTTTCAAAGTAATCAAGGTTACATTAATTAATGCAAATCTACGTACTTAATATATAGGACTAATATATATTTTTTTCGAACTGACTGTATGCTTTTAGCCCAAACGGCTTTTACAGAGTCACCGGGCGGGACGGGCGAGCGTAGAAGCATCGTCGAAGTTGCGAAATGCAGAGAGTAGAGCGCAGTAGCTCTACTTACGTCGGGGAACGTCGTCCTAAGGGTGCCTCCTGTGAGGCCGGGTCGATCTAATAATATATGGGACACTTACACAGTCGTTTATCCCTAAAGTAAGTAACTTAATACTTGTGTTATGTGTGACGGACAACTGGTAAATATTCTACATATATTTACATACGTAAATATACTACATATATAATTTTAAATACATACTTAAATACGAATATACACCCAGGCTCCAAAAATCAAAAATTGTTTGTACCTACTCTTATATATAATTACTTTAGTATGATTCTATTTCTGACTACAAGAATATATGGCTATTAAAAAATATTCGGAACCACATATATCCGTGTATAGTATATATTAAAAATTTGAAAGTAAATTAAATGGAAGCTATTCGGGACTGAAATAGGGGTGTCACTTGCAGTGAAAATAATCGATTAATATATAATCGATTTTCTCCTTTCAAAATAAATTATTTGTAAAAAAAACGATTTGCAAAAAAAATTATAATTTAAATTATCTGTAAAAAAATATTCGGTGTATGTGATAGCCCAGCGGTGAGACCGTGTGACTCTAGAGACGATCATGGGTTCAAACCCCGGGCAGGCACCTATGAGTTTTTCAATTAAAACTTATGTGTCTAAGTGATAATTGCAATTTATCACACGCTTTAGGTGAAGGAAAACAACGTGAGGAAACCTGCATATCCCTAAATAATTCTGGTGATATGTGTAACCTACCAATCCGCATTGGAGCAGTGTGGTAGGTCTTAGCTCCAACCCTTCTCTCCAAAAAAAAAACCGAGAGAGGAGGCATATGCCCAGCAGTGAGATAGTAACAGGCCGTTACTTTACTTTTGTTTATGTACGCTGTTTATTTTGTGTTATATATTAGGTCCTTACATATGAAATTGGCGTTTTGTCGTACTGGCCACTTTGATCTCAAATATTACCTTTATGGTTAGGAATTCCAAATTCAAATTCATACAGCTATTTACTCATGCATTTGTGTTTCAAACCCCCTAATTCATTTGTTTTTTCTTCTTTTGTTTTTTTCTTTGTGTCACTCCGTTTACAAAATGGAAAACATGAAATATCGCGTTATTTACGAGTATGAGTTCCACCGTGGCACCAGTGCTGCAGAAACGGCTCGAAGGATTAATGATGTGTATGGTGACGGTGTCGCGAAAGAAAACACAGTGCGTTTTTGGTTCCAACGTTTTCGTTCTGGAAATTTCGACCTGCAGAACGAGCCTCGTGGACGACCGGAGACCAAAGTTGATAATGAAGAATTGAAGGCTATTGTGGAAGCGGATCCATCGCAAACCACGTCCGAGTTAGCTGCAGGATCCGGTGTTAGTGATAAAACTATTCTAATCCACTTGAAGCAAATTGAGAAGGTGAAAAAGCTTGAAAGGTGGGTACCTCATGAATTGAGTGAAGCAAACCGACAAACGCGCGTCAACTGCTGCGTTACGTTACTCAACCGGCACAATAATGAAGGAATTTTAAATCGAATCATTACCTGCGATGAAAAGTGGATCCTCTACGATAATCGGAAGCGCTCATCGCAATGGCTGAACCCTGGCGAACCAGCCAAATCCTGCCCTAAGCGAAAATTGACTAAAAAAAAGTTGCTTGTAAGTGTTTGGTGGACTAGTGCCGGTGTCGTTCACTACAGCTTTCTTAAATCTGGCCAGACGATTACGGCAGATATCTATTGTCAGCAACTGCAAACCATGATGGAAAAGCTAGCTGCTAAACAACCGAGGCTGGTCAATCGCTCTAGGCCACTGCTGCTTCAGGACAACGCTAGACCACACACTGCACAACAGACGGCTACCAAATCAGAGGAGCTTCAATTAGAATGTCTTAGACATCCACCGTACTCTCCGGACCTTGCTCCAACGGATTACCATTTTTTTCGCAATTTGGATAACTGCTTGCAAGGAAAAAAATTCAACTCCGATGGGGCAGTCCAAACCGCTTTCAAAGATTTTATTGATTCCCGCCCGAATGGTTTTTTTAGTAAGGGGATCAATGAACTACCTATGAGATGGCAATAGTGCATACATAGCAATGGTACATACTTTGATTAATAAAATAAATTTCATTAAAAAAAAACGACTTCATGTGCCTCCGATAGAAAACGCCAATTTCATATGTAAGGACCTAATATTACTTACAGCATTGGGTTCGCTTTTTGTTTAATTATTTGTAAAAAAAAGTAAAAGAAAACAAAATGAAAGTTTTGATCGCGTATATTGGTATATAAATTTTTTCCTTCCACACAGTAATTGGATTAATACAAAATCGTAGGTTCCGATATCGTCGCCATTTTTCAAAATGTTTAAAAAATAGGACAGTTCCTTTTCAGTGTGCATTTTGGTTCTGACATTATCTATACTGATACCTTCAACTAGAAGCTCTTGTAATGTTAATGAACCTATTACTGTATTATTTTCTTTTGATACGTTCGAATCTTCTGGAAGGACTCTAACAGATGTAACATGTGATCTGTAACAAAGAATACAAATTAACTTGTGGGCAACCAAAAAGGCAAAGACTACAGTTCTTGTCTGTGCTTCGTAGCTAACACCTAGATGGCGTTATTACGGATCGCTTATAATGGCTTAAAGTTACCCATATAGTTATTATACTAGGGAAGGAAGCCAGCCTAAAATGTGCCATATTACAACACAACAAAGAGCGAGGCAATAAAGTTTATCATCTATCTTTTTTTCGCGTGCGTAGTGACCAAACGTCGTTTTGAAAATGTGCTAAAATATTTAACAAGTATTTTTAAAATTAAGAACGCACAGTGAATGTTATTCTGCGCATGTGTTACTCCATTTTATGTGTGATTAGACAAAGATGAAGTCACGAGTGTCATCTTCCGTTTTACTATCACGTTTTACGTGTCATTACATATAACGTCATTACAAATCTATGGTCATTACACATTACGTCTTCCTATCAGTTACAGACCTGCAAAGGCTCCCCTAATTTATGCTTAATTTACCTTTTATTTATATGCTTGCTAACTTTAACTATCCAGCTGTCGAAGTCTGTAAATATCTCCTGTAAACCGCCCAACCCTCGGGGCTCTGCATCTGAAATATTTAAAAAATATATACATATAAAAAATATATATTCATCCGCCGTGTGGTATCCGACAGAATAGAATAGACCACCCTCCTTTCTTACCGAGGTATCGTAAGAGGCGACTAAGGTATGTGCCGTGTGGTATCCGGCTGCATAGAATAGACCACCCTCACTTCTTACCGAGGTGTAGTAAAAGGCGACTAAGATAAGTTGACGTCAGGCAGGCGGCCGGTCGTAAAATACGTAGCCAAATCATGCGACAACATGTTGTGCCGACCCCACTTAGAGTGGGATAAGGGCAGGAGGATGATGATGATAAAAAATATATTCATATGAAATGGTTCATGGAATTTATTTATTTATTTTAATAAGATCATCGTCAACAAATAATATTTACGTATGTAAAACATTATAGTTTTTCTAATCATTTATTTCACTTTTGATAGATATTTAGTAGTAGAGATGCCATATTATTTTTCCGACCCGATTTCTAATAACAATCGATTTCATTAACATAGAAGCTTTATCCATTTATGAAATTGATATTCCCTTTTTACTCAAAGTTCTGTATTGTTTTATGTAAATAAATATTAAAAATAACTTGAAAACGATGAAGCAATGAATAAGAGGTAGGTATTTATTGTTTATCAATGACATCCTCGTTAGTCATAAACAATCTCCTTTGAAAACGAACCAACGGCCATTTTTGTCAATCTCGAACAAGTATAAAGTTTCTTATTTTGGGATGACCGTGTTATTGTCTCATATATTTATTTTATTTATTATTTAAATATCATTGTTAATCCGTATTCCATTTACATATTATAAATGCGAAAGTTTATCTCTCTATCTGTCTGTGACCCTGTCACGGCTGATCCGCTCGACCAATATTGGACGAATACCATTTTCGCACAATTATAGCACATACCAACAGATAACATATACCTACGATAAAATTCCCTTTTTCTTTCAGGAATTGGAAAAAATACGTTGCATTATTGAAGGTACTTAAACGCTTAACTTGGTGCGACCGAAGTCACGGGCGTAATCATCGTCAGTAATCTTCTTAATATATGATAACGGATAGCTAGTTTTAAATAAATACTTAAATACTTCCAGACTCAAAGAATCAATAAATTGTTTTCAAAAATGTTAGTACTCGACGGGAATTGAACTCACCACCCGAGCTGCAAGATAGGGTCACTGCCATCTGCGCATACGGTTCATTAATCTAAATTCAAATTGAAAATGTCCTTTATTTCAGTAATCTTTTCAACAAGGCTTTTGAATTGAACTCTACTTCTGCTGGTTCGGAAAGCTGTTCCTACCGAGAAGAGCCAGTAAGGAACTCGGCGATTACCCTTTTCAAATTTTTTTTTTTATTTATTACTAGTCCTATTTAGTCATTCTGTCTTGTACAGGGTCGAAGAGTAGTAGCTATGTCCACGCATTCTTATCATCTAAGTAATCCTCAGTAGTACAGCAGGCTTTCTGTATCAACCTCTTTTTGATAGTGTAATTTTAAACTGCTGTAATGGCAAATCTAAAATTTATTGCGAAATTTTATTATAGAATTGTATACCCAAACCCACAAACGTACGTACTTTTGCAAGGCGCGTATATAAGCATTCTATAGTTGCGTTATCTAATCATTAGTAAGCGACCTCCGATCAGCTTTATGCAATGGATTACCTAAACACGGACAGACCGGCTACAAGGAAATATACACATATATATGCTTTCTATAACGTAATCATTGCACCGCATTGGCGTAATGAATGCCCGAACAACTTTTCATCACGTCCGTCCGTTTAAATCGTAATTTACTAATAAATGTTGCCGCATAACATAATACAAAACTAATAATAAAATTATCTTGATATAATCCGCGATAAAGTAAATAGAAAATATATATTATAATGCTAAATGTAGAGTTCTATCCGTTCTCATACCTGATACATATGCATGTCTGTATGCATGGCTCACATCGCAAAATCCAGATTATGCATCGGGTGTGGCGCGAAACGAATGTTGAGTTTGTGGTGGGGGTGGTTGTCTGTGCATATGTTTTTACGCCGTTTTACAAATACTCCAAATTACTAGTTGAATAATTAGTTAATTTAGCGTGTAAGTGAGAATAGGTATAATATACATATATTTTCGTTGTTAATACATACTGATATTATAAAGGCGAAAATCTGGCTGACTGTTACACTGATAGTTAGCTGGAGTAATATTGACAAAATTTAACTTGGTTAAGGCTTATAGACTGAGGTAACATTTAAAATTAAGTTTATTATTTATAGTAGGTACTTTTTAACAAAAATATGTACATTTTTTTAAAAGCAAAGGTACCTTTGTTCATCTCATTGTTTTATTTTTCAAAGTTCATCATTTATTACCAAGGCGACTAAGTGTGTTAATAATATGTTGTGCCGACCCCACTTACAGTGAAATAATGGCAGGAGAATGATGATGAATTAATAATTTAAATGCTTTGGGGGTCGCTGCACCAATGGTCCTCAAATCTTGTAGTACTCATGACTTTGGTAAGGCGCCCCAAAGCTGTTGTAATTTTATTTCTATTATTTTTAAACCGCTGAATTTTTGTTGTTAAAAAACTATATAGGGGTAAAAAATATTGTCAAAACCTTTTGGTAATTGGATATGGGGCACCAGAGCTGCTAGCAGCTGTTGTGCTTAAGACGGACCTGGAAATACATAAATGGAAGCCGTATGTGAGGCATTTCTACTTATTCTATTATGTGGTAATAAAAGTCATCGTTCTGGTGACCCAAAAGTCACCTTTGGAGTGTCTACATTGGTTCTTATATAGAGGTCATCGTTCTGGTCATCCAAAGGTCACCTTTGGGGTATCTCTATTGATTCTTACGTAGAGGTCATCGTTCTGGCGATGCAAGGTCACCTTGTTATATCGAAGGCATCCAATAATAAAATAAATTTGTCTTCTGTTTTTATTACATTTAGTCAATAATTTTTTACCTTTAGTCAATAGTCAAAAAAGCTGTGATAGCCCAGCAGTGAGACCGTGCGACTCTTAAAAAGGGGAACACGAGTTCAAACCCTGGTAGGCACCAATGATTTTTTCTATTAAAACTCATGTGTCTAATTGATAATTCCAATTTATCACACGATTTTCGGTGAAGGAAAACATGGTGAGGAAACCTGCATATCTCTAGAGAACTCTGGAGATATGTGTAACCTACCAATCCGCATTGGAGCAGGGTGGTAGATCTCAGCTCCAACCTTTCTCTCCAGAAACGGAGAGAGGAGGCCTATTCCCAGCAGTGGGATTGTAACAAGCTGCTACTTTACTTTTTTTTAGTCAATCATTTTTAATTTAACAAAATACGCATTTATTTTATTCTACGGTCTCAACTGAAAAGCATTGCAATAGGTAAAGTTTAATGATCAATGAAGGTTGAAGACCCTCGCCACAAGGTTTGCGATCGCTCACATATTGTTTATTTATTGTTGCATCAGGAACCGGGGTTCGGATAAAACGTCACCCGTAATCGAAGACATTTCATTTTGAAAGTAGTTTCGAAATAAATGATAAATTTTTTTGAATATTTTTGGACCTTTGGTGCAGTTGTCAGTGACCCTGCCTTCAGCTAAGCGTGTTGCAGGTTCGATTCCCGCCCGATTCGTAACTGAGTATTTGTGTTATGGGTGACAGACAACTGGTAAATATATACATATATAATTTTAAATACATACTTAAATACAAATATAAACCCAGGCTCGATGAACCAACAAATTGTTTATAGAAAATGTTGGTATTCAGCAGGAATCGAACCTGCGACCAGCGGAGCTGAAGGCAGGGTCACTACCCACTGCATCTAGGGAACAGTCCTTATAGGCTAATGCTTCAAAATCCTCCTGCCCTTATCCCACTCTAAGTGGGGTCGGCACAAAATGTTACGAACATGTTGTCACATGATTTGGCTTCGTATTTTACGACCGGCCGCCTGCCTGACGTTAACTTACCTTAGTCGATCCCTTGGTAAGAAAGAGAGTGGTATATTCTACTCAGCCGGATACCACGTGGCGGGTCGACTTACCTTAGTCGCCTTTTACGACACCTCGGTAAGAAAATGAGGGTGGTCTATTCTACTCAGCCGGATACCATACGACGGATCGACAATGCTTATAGTATACAGTAAACTCCATGGAAACATACAATTTTACTTTCACTTTTCCGTTTCCTGAGACGTAGGTCACAATTTTATTTCCTACTTCACCTATTAAATGCCGCATTTTACAAAGCGCACTGCGTTGCATAAGGCAATATTGAACGTTCTTTATTGTATCTATATCTCTTACGTTTATATTTTTGTACATAACAATAGACATAATTATAAAAAATATTGGCGATGTATATAATATACAAAGTAGGAACCGACATAAGCTTGCGATTCCTGCTTTGCTTTGCACAAGTACATATGTAGTTTGTGGGTTTGGGTATAAGATTCTATAATAAAATTCCGCAATGTACTTTAACTTTCCCATTACAGCAGTTTAAAAACACTATTTAAAAAAAGGCTTATACAGAAAGCCTATACTTACTACACTATTGAGGATTACTTAGACGATAAGAACGCATGGATATAGCTACTCTTCGACCAAGTACAAGACATTAATAACTATATGTACCTAGTAATAAGAATTATTATTTGAAAAGAGGAACCGCCAAGATCTTGCTGGTTCTTCTCGGTAAGAACAGCTTTCCGAAGCAGCAGTAGATGTTGACGATTCAAAAGCACTTGTTTACAAGTTTACTTGAATAAAGAATATTTTGAATTTGAATTACTTATTATAAAACAAAATACTCAAAAGCTGTCTGTATGTGGTCAATTTCCTCAAAATATTTTAAACGGAGTTTTGTGCGATTTTCGCTTAAAGTTAGTGCATTTTTTGCGGAATGTTTAAGATAATATTAAATTACGGTTTAATGTAAATTGCCTTCAAGAGGTCGCACGGTTTAAAAAAACTCGACTGCTGGGAGCTACAGTTTTCGCGTCTGTCAGAATGTTTAATAATACACATAACAATGAGTTAATAGAACATTTATATATTTGCATAAAATGTAACCAGAATCATATTAAAAAGTTGTTTTTAATCCTGCAATCAAGGTCACATGCAAAAATATGCATGTAATGATCAGCACATTAGTGTGAAAAAAACAACTCCGATGCGTGTTGATAAATACCTATTTAAAGTTAAATAAATAAATAAAGTAAAAAATGAGATTTCAGTAAAATCATCATTTACTAATTGAATACAGTTACCATGAATTCACCTTTTTATAACGTACTAGCAATGCCCCGCAGTTTCACCCGCTCACATACCGATCTTGTGGTAGAGGAAAGTCTACTAAGTCGCACTATGGATTTATTTTTGTAAATTAGAAGTTTGGTCCTGATTCCTATTAAAAGTCAAAGCAAATAAACTGTTAACTGGAATTTGAATTGGCATTATTTTTTTTAGATTGTCATTTTTGAATTCGTTACATCTTTTGATTGGAATGTCCGATTTTGATAATTTAAAAAGTATTTTACAGGTATTGAAACAGTTTTTCGTAAAATATCATTTACTGACGATCAAATAACGACCGTAAACACAGAAACATGTTATACACATACAGCGTCTTCACCGGCGAAGACGAGATCCCATTTTTCTGACGTCATAATCAATCATAATCAATGTCAAACCATCAGCCCTCCACTACGCGTCGCCCTAAGCCGTGGTCCAGTCTCACAGGAGACACCCTTAGGACGACGTTCCCCGACCCTAGTAGAGCTCTTGCGCAAAATACAAAGAGAAGACTCTTTGTATTTCGCAACCACGACAATGCTTCGGCGCTCGTCAGTCCCGCCCGGTGACGCTGTAAAAGCCGTTAGAGCTTACAGCATACAGTCAGTTCGAAACAAAATCGTATGCCAATACGGATGATCTTGTGGACACTTGCACGATGATCGTGATGATTATAGACGATTATACGATCATCGCCGATAGTGAAGAGCCATCATAAAGTTTACGTTCTGAGATATCAGGCCGCATTACTAAACATCTGTTGTATAAGGTTGAAAAAAATAATCTAAAGGAAAATATTTATCTAAATACTGCATTAAGCTGGTAATTGAACGATTATTCATATCTACTAATTATAAATATCAATAAACAAATTGATTCGAGAATATATAATTAATGGACGTACTTTGCTTTTATGATGATTATCACAAACCCAACTAATTACAGTACCATGAGTTGCGAAGATATTTTATACAAATAACACCGTTGACTACAAATGTTTAAAAACCCTCATTTCCTGTTACCGAACGAAAAATTGCTTTTTTTTATTTTTTATATGACCGGTATATATCCTTCAATATAAATTGCACCAAATTTTATCCATATTAATCGTGGGAGTTGGCTGTGTAACATACAGACACATTTACGCACTTTTTGTATTACATTAATGGTTAAAGAACATAGGAACAAAGTGTCTCATATAGCAAGAAAGAATTTAAGTTGCTTATTAGTCTTTTAGCTATATCGTTACTTAAATAATGTACTTCCTTTGCGTTTGTATTTTATAGCAGTAAAAAAACATTATTATTAAAATGAATAAAGCGGGGTGCTCAACAGTATTTATTTTATTTTAAAATATTATAACAAAATTACTTTAACAAAAATTATCATTATCCCAATCTATCTAGGTAGATTTTTAGTTAAAATATTTTAATAAAAGTTTATTTAAAAAAAAAGATAACAAACAAATATATAATTATTTGAAAATAATGTGAAAATAAAATTTCGTATAATCTAGGAATGAAATGAAATTAATTGTCTATCATTCCAAATTCAAATTTAGTGATGAAAATTCAAATATAATATTACGTAGCGGTAACTTTATTTAATTCGAAGTATATGGTATAAGAATATAGTAAATTAAAAATAATAAAATACCTAATTACAATACTAACCAATTATATCCATCGCGCTTATTTCACTAATAAACAAAACACGAGCACAAAGTTAACACGTGTGTAAACAATAAACACAATCCCAGAATGATAACACTCATTTATGTACGATATGTAAACAAACTGCGATAGTGAGAGACAACTGGTAGCGCAAAGTGAGGGACGTAGACGTTTCGATAAATAATATCGACACATCTGTTCTCACCTCTCACCTTGCACCATTTATTTATCTCTATATATACGTTATAAAAAGATCAATTCATGGTAATAGTATGGTGTATTCAAGATATTGTATTGGTATGGTGTATTGATAGATTCAAGATAGTATTCTAGCTGTGATAGCCTAGCGGTGAGACCGTACGACTCTCTAGAGACGACATATGTAGGTTCAAACCCCGCGCAGGCACCAATGAGTTTTTCTATTAAAACTTATGTGTCTAATTGATAATTGCAATTTATCACACGCTTTTCGGTGAAGGAAAACATCGTGAGGAAACCTGCATATCTCTAGAGAATTCTGGAGATATGTGTAACCTACCAATCCGCATTGGAGCAGCGTGGTAGGTCTTAGCTCTAATCCTTCTCTCCAAAAGCGGAGAGAGGAGGCCTTAACCCAGCAGTGGGCATAGTAACAGGCTGTTACTACTACTACTACTACTACTATTCAATTAGTAAAAGTAAAGTAACGGCCTGGTAATTTATAGAATTAGACGTTACTCTGCGGAGATCCATAATACAAAAGTAATAATGAAATTATTTTGCTATAATCCGCGATAAAGTACTTAACGGTCTAGTATCATCCACTGCTGGACAGAGGCCTCTTCTCTCCATTTTTGGATAGAAGGCTTGGAGCTAGGATCCATCACGCTGCTCCAATGCTATCTCTGGAGATATGTGTAACCTAGAAACCTACAATATCTCTAAAGAATTCTGGAATTCTATAGAGATATTGTAGGTTTCCTCACGATGTTTTCCTTCACCGAAAAGCGCGCGATAAATCACAATCATCAATATCTGTATAAGTCTAACATAAGGTTTGATACAAAAACTTATTAGTACTGCGCGGGGTTTGAAATTGTGACTCTCGAAACCGTCGCACGGTTACACCGCTAGGCTATCACAACTTATTATCCATTCAATGAATTGAGTCATCAGCATTCAATGAATGATGATATAAAAAAATGTAAATATGTAAAAAAATATAACTACATACATTTTTATACATACATTGCAGCTACTTCTATTTAATGCGTACTATCATCGGCTTAAGGGACTCTGTAAAACCTGTGATTGATTGAGATAGACGAACAAAACTATTCTTTAAGTGATAGAAATACTGTGCTATGTGAAAGTCTTTCTACAAGGTTGCCTTCTATCTCATCCGCCACATGACGTTTGACGAGATTTACCTGGCTATATGACAAAGGCACGGAAAAACCTCAATAAATGAATGAAATTCAAGTGGTAATATAAGGCTGTTTCAATATATGCTTCCGCTTTTTAAACACGAAGCATTCTTTGGAAGAAAATAGTTGAAGTCACCGAAATGTTGCCCCAAGAATGAATGCGTTAAAATTGTTTCATGCGTATCTCAATTAATTATAAGGTAATTTATAGAATTAGGCGTTACTTTGCGGAGATCCATAATACAAAAGTAATAAAATAATAAAAATAAATAATTATAATAATAAAAGTAAATAGCAAAATAATTTTATTATTTCTTTTAATCATAAGGCTACGTTGACCGAAGTTCTACTAATCATAAACAGATGATGAAATTTATCAGCTGATATCGATAAATTTTTTATCGAAACTTGACTGCACAATCCGAATAGGGCTGTGAAGTAACCAGCTACAACGAATTATTACGAATTATTTGTAATGTCTTACAAACATAATATGCGCTTGATGCAATGGCGACCTCCAAGTTGATTTTAATTACTAAGTACTACTAGTCGTCCTTGACTTCGTTGTGCTGGGAATATTACGATAGTTAATTATTATAACAGGTAAATAGGGGGTAATTTATTGTGTTTAACTTTCCATTGTATAATACAAGTATTGACAAATTATTATATGATCTGTGTTAAGGAATTTTAAGCACAGCACAGATATTTAAGCGTATTATTCAGTCTTTTACTGTATACGTGCATTATTAGGGAACCTCAAGGGGCCCATTCTCAGGGGTCCCCCTGAGCTTGGAGGCCTCTTGGCCTCGTCACTGTCTAGCCCTCTGATAGCTTTGCCACTGCTTAATTGATAGTTTAAATTCTTCATGCGGTTGCGTTGAAAGAATAAATCGTGATAGGTAAATAACCTATTAATTTATAAATATTTTTACGACGTATGTTTCTCCAGTAGATTTATAAAATAAAAAGTATTCTAACATACCGCAAATTTACCTACAAATCCGACAGCTAGTTGGATTGCTAATGCATTTTATACTCATACATTCACAGATTTTGATAAATAAAGATAATATGAAAAATGCAAATTTTCAAAAACAACGACGACGTCTAGACGAACCTTCTTACCCGGGCTGATCCTCGCAGTTTCGCCTGGATTTTGTTTAGGTCTTGTGGCCAGAGCTCTCGCTTTTCGGCTTGAGCCTAGTAAAGTAACAGCCTGTTACTATGCCCACTGCTGGGCTAAGGCCTCCTCTCTCCGTTTTTTTTTTTTGGAGAGAAGAATTGGAGCTAAGACCTACCACGCTGCTCCAATGCGGATTGGTAGGTTACACATATCCCTAGAATGTTCTAGAGATATGCAGGTTTCCTCACGATGTTTTCCTTCACCGAAAAGCGTGTGATAAATTGAAATTATCAATTAGACACATGAGTTTTTAATAGAAAAACTCATTGGTGCCTGCCCGGATTTGAACTCGTGTTACCCTTTGAAAGAGTCGCACGGTCTCACCGCTAGGCTATCACAGCTTTTACCTAGCTTGAGCCTAGGGGGAAGTGTAAAAGGGGGCGACCTCTTCAGGTCACTGCTGTTCCAGCTAAAGATCCGGGAGGAAAAAGGAAGAAAAAAAACAAAAACAAATACAGTCAATATAAAGTACGTCAATAGTCAGAAGATGACGCTTGTCTGACACTGAATGTAACTAAATTAATTGTTACAACCTATGGTTGCAAGTTCCAGCATAATATATTTGACCTACGAAAAATACAAATGATAAAAAATGAAACTCAAAGTCATGCTACAGCTGTATAAATTATCTTTTAGTATCAAAACAATTACGTCAGAGCTAAGAGCATTGAACTCAAAGAAATTTATTTATAGGCCTGCTTCACGCTTGATTGTAGCCAAACTAATGTATATAAATATAATACAAGTTTGTCCGCATGTTTGATACATACGGTTAAAATGAACTATGAAATGTATTAAAAGACTACTGAGGTACCTAGTACAATTTTTAAATTTATGCAATACATAACACCATCTATGACAAACTACGAGAACTAAAAAGAAAGAAAATGACAGTATATTTATCTTTGTCTAATCACACATAAAAAAAGAGATACAGATACACTCTCATTTGCTTTCTAGAGCACATTTTAGACTTGCTTCCATATTTCATAATAACTATAAAAATGATACATTGCAAGGATGTAGTGAGATCACTTCACGATCGCCAACGGCACACTCGACAAACATTCACACACACAGCGTCTTCGCCGGCGAAGACGAGGTCCCCGCTTCCTCACGTCTAGCGGTAGGGGCGTTCAGCCCCGACCGTTATGACATTAGGACTCTTCCGTGAGTCCGATACAGTCCACCACAGCGCGTCGCTTTAAGCCGAGGTCCGGCCTCACAGGAGGCACCCTTAAGGCGACGCTCCCAGGATGCTGCGAGCCTCGTTCGAGACTCGCTCTCCCAGCTTAACCCCCGGCGATGCTTCTGCGCTCGCCCCCTCTCCCGGTGACGCTGTAAGAGCCATTTCGGCTAACAGCATTAGTTAGTGTCCGAAAAAAAAAAAAAAAAAAAAAAAAAAAAAAAAAAAAAAAAAAAAAAAAAAAAAAAAAAAAAAAAAAAAAAAAAAAAAAAAAAAAAAAGGATGTAGTGAAATGTATATATAAAAGTAATAATAAAATTATTTTGCTATAATCCGCGATATAGTAAATAGATAATATATATAGTGTTTAATGTATAGTGGACTATCAGTATTTTCATACCCGATACGTGCAGGATTCGTAAAAACACATGCACAAACCTCCACCACTTCCACTACAATACACAAGCACTACACAGGTTCAATATCACAAACTCAACAATCGTTTCGCCCCGCAACCGAAGCATCATCAGGAGATAGACTCCACGACAAAATCGCAAAGCCAAAGACTCGCTTTGATACATTAAACACTATATATATTTTCTATTTACTGTATCGCGGATTATAGCAAAATAATTTTAGTATTACTTTTGTATTATGGATCTCCGCAAAGTAACGCCTAATTCTATAAATTATTTAAAATGTATATATGTATATATCTTCTATCTACTATATAGAAAAATTAATCTCTATTTCCCCTAGTCAATATAGCAACCGTGAGCGGATGGAAAAATTTCGCTAATTCTATTGTGTTAATTATTGCAAGGTAATGATTCTTATGTAAGAAAAAATATTGTTGTTATTAAAAAAAAGCAACAAGTTCAGCGGAACATAAGAAAATTTAAAAAAACGTGGGACGTAAGGAAAGGTAAGATCTAGGAAAGGGGGTAGATATATAGTGTTGAGTAGCGAGGTAAAATGCGAATTTCGGACTGAATTTTACTAATTTTATTACCATTTCCTTATTTTTCAGCACCCCGTTTTGCCCCTTTTGATATGTACGCTACATGTTTGTAACATTTTCATGCAAAAACTTCTGGAATGATTTCGAAAATTCTTTCACCATTGGAAAGCTGCTTCTTCACTGAGCAACATAGGCTATTTAGGGATCCCTAACAAAATTGTAATAAGGTGTGAAAAATTAAGTCGTCAAAATCTTTTATCGCTTGCGCTGCGGAAACTATTGATGATAGAACATAAAAATGTTCTGCAGTATTTTAGAACGTATCAATATCCACAAAAAAGTCCGCGATACCATATCATATAGACATATCTAACTATTATAGTAATGATCCTGATGATGCTTCGGTTTCGGGGCGAAACGATCGTCGAAATTGTGGTGGTGGGTGTGTGTGCTGCTTTTGTGTTCGTTGTTGCTGGTGAATTGCGCCTTGGGGTGCATGTGGTGGCTGGTCCTGCATGTATAAGGTGCGTAGATTTTGCCTGCTTCATACACATTGGCTTTGCATGCATTCACTTAACCCGTGCGGATTATAGCAAAGTAGTTAGTTCTGTTATATTGCTTGTATTATAGTAATGCCAATATAACTACTTTTTTACATTGTAAAAGTTAATAAGAGTGCCGACAATAATCAAACCATTCTATTCGTATCTCCATATTAATCCTTATCCCAGTAAATGATTTTTTTTTAAAAACTGTTTCAATCCCTGTAAAATACTTTTTAAATTATTAGAATCGGACATTCCAGTCAAAACATGTAACGAATTAAAAATGAGATTCTAAAAAAAATAATGCCATAAAAAATTCATAGTAGCGGCCATTATAACAGGGCCTACAACTGGTGAGTTAGCTCTTATTCTAAGGATACCAATGATATGCACGTATATTTCGAATTTGATTTCCAGTTAAAAGTTCCTTTGCCTTAAGGATTAAAAAGTCCCAAGGCCAAACTTTTAATTTACAAATATAAATTTTTAGTCCGAATTAGTAACCTTTCCAAGAGATGGGTATGCACGCGAGTGAAACTGCAGAGCATTTATTATATATTATAGCCTGTGGGGCTTTGGGGTTTACATTTGGACTTTACACCACTGTATCTAGGGAGAATACAGCGCGAAAAGTCGGGAATAAATCGCCCTATCCGAAGAATAAAGTCACATCCCCCAAATATAAGCATAGAAAATGTGACTTTATTCTTCGGATATAATAATTTATTATTTTAAGTAAGTTATAATTTATAGAAGTAGGCGTTACTTAGCGGAATTCTATAGTATTGAAGTTATGATAGAATTATTTTGATATAATCTGATCTGGTTGAACTATTTGTATGTAATACTGCTTTCTTTGGTTATGCGTCGCTTTTCAATTTTGTCGTGGAGCCTATCTCCTGATGATGCTTCGGTGACGGGGCGAAACGATAGTTGAGATTGTCGTAGTGAATGTGTGTAGTGTTTGTCTAGTGTGTTCTTGGTGGTGGTATTTTGTGATACGTGCAGTAAATAATCTTGCATGTATAAGGTATGAGAACGATTTCGCTTTCTACACTTAGTATTACATAGATTTTCTTAACAAACGCGAATAATAGGAAAAAAAAATAACTATTTGACCCTAATACACGCCCATCGGTTCTCCGAACCATGTGCCCCGCCCATCGCCTTCAGCTTCGCGACACGCAGAGCTATATCGGCGACTTTCGTTCTTCTACGGATCTACTCATTTCTGATTTGGTCACGTAGAGACACTCCGAGCATAGCCCGCTCCATCGCCCGATGAGTGATTCTGAGCTTTCATATGAAGCCCATAGTCAGCGACCACGCCACCGATGCGACATAGAATGCAATGTTTCATAACTAGCGTAACTATCATAGATTTTCGTTGGTATATTAAGTAAAATATAAAAAATAATTTATAAAAAGCTTTATTGATATTTAACAAACAGACAATTTACATTAAATGGGATATACTAAAATAATATTATACAATTATTAATAATACTATATTAATATTAATAATTATTCTAGGCCACAATGTCATTAATGTTAATCTACTGTACTAAAATGTATTTAACATTAACTAAATACGTTATTAATAAAAATATTTTCACATTACATTTAGGATTTTCCTTTATTTTATTTTCTAGGTATTCTCCGTACTACGTACACAAAGGTGGCGTATAACTTTCAGCCTGAGCTTGCTTGTTGGAACACAAAAATAAAAAGAAAAATCAAAGATTCAAGCGTAAGGTATATATCGCACACTTAGCACTAAAGTTACCTAATGTAGAAAAGTTGATTTGTGGCAAATTGCATATGAGCGTAGTGTAACGTCTATAAAATTCGTGAATATTAAAGAGATCTTGTAAACTATACCTTGAGAGAGCAAGAAAACACAAGCTTTTAATAAAAATACATAGCGTAAGTAAAAGTAAAGTAGCGGCCTGTTACAATCTGGGAATAGGCCTCCTCTCTCCGTTTCTGAAGAGAAGGGCTGGAGCTAAGACCTACCACGCTGCTCCAATGCGGATTGGTAGGTTACACATATCAACAGAATTCTCTAGAGATATGCAGGTGTCCTCACGATGTTTTCATAGACACTCCTCCTTGCGTCGTTTTCCTCATTGCTGAGGGTCGGGACCTTTTCCACGGATCACTTTTTCATGGATAGTTGATTTCCAGATTTTGCGATCTCTTGCGGCTTCCAAGGCATCGTGAACTTGAATGGAGAGCGACTTAGTAATCTGGTCGGACCAGCGAGTTGGACTGCGGCCTCTTGCTCTTTTTCCTTCCACCGAACCAGTGAATGATCACTGGTTCGGTGAAACTGATGACAGTTTCTCCAGTTTGTCTCCAGTCTTCCTAGCTATATGTCCGAAGAATTCAAGGACTCTTCGGAGACACGTAGCTGAGAGTCTTGTGGTTACTCCTATGTTTTTGAGTATCGATGCATTGGTCCGGTGCTCAGTCCAAGATACGCCCAACATTTTACGCCAGCACCACATCTCAAAGGCATCAATGCGCTTCCTGTCAGCAGATTTGATGGTCCATGTCTCAGAAGCATACAGAAAAATGGAGAACACGAGTGTGCGTACCAGAAGGATTTTGGTCTTGCGCGAGATGTTGCTGTCCCGCCAAATTTTCTGCAGCTGTGACATTGCCGACTTTGCCATGCCGATGCGTCTTCGGATTTCTAACTCTGAGGAGACATTGTTTGTAATGCTGGAGCCCAGATAAATGAAATTCTCGACCAGTTCGAGATCAAGCACGCCGGTAAGATGTAATTTGTTAGCTCTGTCCACAACCATGACCTTAGTTTTTGTTCTGTTCATGCATAAGCCCATCTCCTTGCTGATGGCCTCCATCTTGTTCAATAGAGCGGACATCTCAGCTTCACTCGTTGCGAACAGTGTGGTGTCATCCGCGTATCGTAAATTGGTGATTTTCACCCCACCAATGTTTACACCACCTGTCCAGCCCTCTAAGGTGCGTCGCATGATGTATTCACCATATATATTGAACAAGATGGGAGATAGTATGCAGCTTTGACGTACTCCCTGTCTGAAATGGAATGGTTTTGAGTTGATGTTATCTACTCTAACTGTGCCTTGATTATTATGCCTCATACAGGCTTTGTATGAGGCATACGAGGTGCTCAGGTACTCCTAGCTCTGTAAGGACTTTCCAAAGTCAGTTCCAGTTTACACAGTCAAATGCCTTAGAGTAGTCCACGAAACACATGATGACGGGAACGTTGTGTTCATAAGCTTTCTCTGTGAGTTGCCTGACGTTAAGTATTTGCTCTCGGGTTCCCTTTCCCTTTACAAAACCAGCCTGCTCTTGCGGTATCTGCCAGTCCACAAAACCGCGGATGCGGTGGTTTTTTCAATTAGACACATGAGTTTTAATAGAAAAACTCATTGGTGCCTGCCCGGGTTTGAACTCGTGTTCCCCTCGAAAGAGTCGCACGGTCTCACCGCTGGGCTAACATAGCGTGATGTCTTTGAAATAAGGATTATGTAACTAACTCTATCGAGCCTAATTTGAAATTAAGGCACTTCACTAAGTGGGCGATATCTTTTTAGTAGCAGATATAAAGACGGTTAGTAAACTCTGCATTTAGCATAGATTTTCTGTAATTTCGGATTATATTAAAATAATATTATTACTTTTGTATTATAGAACTCCGCAAAGTAACACTGAATTCTATAAATTATTGAAAAAAGGTATCTCACTTTAACACTAGATTGCCCAAGCAGTCAAAATGACTGTTTATGAGAAAAAAGATCAAGGATAAAGAAAGAGTATAGATAAAAGCAAAACAAACAAACAATTCCTTTATAGAATAACGAAAAAGTCAACACTGTAAAGATAGGGGAAAGTGCACTATTCTTGTACTGCTTGATTTCTCTAGAGCTTTTGATGCCATCAACATAACCCTCTTACTATCTAAATTGTCGTATTACGGTTTTGACATCACAACAGTACAATGGTTCAACAGCTATCTTTCAGAAAGAAAACAGTTTGTCGAACTAAGAGATGCAAACTCGATCAACACATCCACAATGAACTCTGTTAATAGGGGAGTCCCACAGGGCTCAATACTAGGGCCCTTGCTCTTTGCTCTTTATTCGTCAGATATGGTAAACTGTATTCAATGTTGCCAATATCACTTATACGCTGATGATGTGCAGCTCTATTTTTCTTTTCAACCACGAGACTATATTGAGGCTATTTCTAAAGTTAATAACGATTTGGAGCGGATTAATTCATGGGCAAAGGAAAATTGCCTAGTTCTAAATCCTGACAAATCAAAGTTTATGATCTTGGGTTCTAAAAATTGCATCAGTAACATGAACGCTTTTAATTTCAACATAAAAATTGGAAATAATAACATACAGAGAGTGAATGAGGCTAGAAACTTGGGTGTTACATTTGATTCCTCAATGAATTTTGAAACACACGTGTTAACAGCTGTTCGTAGTTGTTTCTACAGACTCAAGTTATTGTACCGAATAAGACCGTATATTAGTATAAGTATCAGGAATAGGTTGTGTGAGGCATTAATATTATCAAAACTTAATTATGGAGATATCGTATACGGACCTCTTTTATTAAGCAGAACTAAAAAACTAATTTAACGCGTGCAAAATGCGTGCACTAGATTTTGTTACAAAATTCCACCACGCAGCCACATTTCGCCTTATATTAACGATGCTAACATGTTAAACATGGAGTCGTGTCGGAAGCTTCATTTAGCCACGTTACTGTTTGGTGTAATAAAAAACGGAGTTCCATATTATTTACGTGAGAAATTAATTTGGATGGGAGACCGATTGACAGGTAGAACACGTCATTCCTTCGTTCGGTTATCCATACCGAGACATAAGACTGCCGCTTTTCGTGGGAGTTTTAAATTCTCGGCCACTAAGTGTTGGAATGATATACCACCACCTTTACGGGATATAAAATCAATCGGATTATTTAAAATAAAACTAAAAAGCTATTTGCTAACAAAACAAAAATTATAGATCTCATTTACACAAGCTGCTTTTACCAAATTTCATATATCTCCAACACTTTAATTTTCGGTACATTGACACATTCGTTGGGAGTGGACTGGATTTTTAGTTTAAATATGTTTTGTATATACATACATATATATTAATATTTTTCCTAATTCTTTTATTTTCTGATTTTATTTTTCACAGATGCGTATAGTAAAGTAAGTAAAAGTATATAAGTTTATTAAAGATGCTCGGTAAAATGTTATATATTATAATAGATATAAGAATATGTTGAATAGTTTTAGTTGCTAAATATTAAGTCCATTACGTCACAGTAGGTTCATTCTGAAAACCAGCTTTGCAGCTTCGCTGCAATATTCGTGCTGAGGGCGGACCTATATTTGACCATTATTTTATTTCTTTTTTTATATTCCTTTTTATTTGTATTTTTGGTCAAATAAAAATTATTTTCTTTCTTTCTTTCTAAAGAATTAGATAGTGTTAAAAAAATCATATATTGACACTATTTCAAACCTACGAAGAAAACATGGAGAATACTCTTCTCTAAGGAAGCTTATTTAACTCGTATTTAATGTTCGAAATAACGGTTCGACAATTTTCCGTTACTATTTAAACCCATTATAAAAATTGGGTAGTTAATGGAAACCAATGGAAAATGAAAAACCAATGAAAAACTCGTGTGACACTATAAAAAAACTCGCCTGCGGCTCGTTTTTTTGAGCCACACTCGTGTTATAAGAACCCTTATTATGCAACAGTATCATAAACTACTATAAAATGTATGAAGCGTGGAAATTCAAAAACTTATTATTATAATAATTTGCTAATTTGCAATTTGCAAGGAGATGGTCTTGTTTAAGATATAATATTTCATGATTTTGTTCAAATATATTTACAGTATTTCTAATGATTTAAGCATGGAATAATAACCGAATTTATAGTTAAACTAGCCGTGCTTGCGGATAAGACTGAGTCAAAATCATATTATTAAGTTGAAGTTTTGAACAAAAAAGAGAGAACATAAGAGATAGAGATAGGCTGTCGCAGAATATCTTTAGTATTTTTGTAGATCTACAATTCTCAGTACTTTAGTATGTTTCTGATGGTGGCATAGGCGACTAAAGCTCCCAGGAGGCGCGATTTTTTACAACTGCGCGAGACATCTTTAACACAATTTATATAGAAGTAAAGTAGCGGCCTGTTACAATCCCACTGCTGGGAATAGGCCTCCTCTCTCCGTTTCTGGAGAGAAGGGTTGGAGCTAAGACCTACCGCGCTGCTCCAATGCGGATTGGTAGGTTACACATACTTCCAGAATTCTCTAGAGATATGCAGGTTTCCTCACGATGTTTTCCTTCACCGAAAAGCGCGTGATAAATTGCAATTATCAATTACAAACGTGAGTTTTAATACAAAAATCTCATTAGTGCTTGCCCGGGTTTGAACTCGTATTCCCCTCGAAAGAGTCGCACGGTCTCACCGCTGGGCTATCACAGCTCATTTTTATAAAACCGTAATGTAATATGTGGCGTACAAGGCATATAGGAAAGGTAATATACGTGACAGTATATTATATTTCTTGTATTTCGCTCCCCCGTTGTAATCCGTAGTATATGAGCAAAAGTATTTTTCTTTATAATAACTCTCTCACTTACTCTAACTTTTTATTAGCATGTACTCAATAAAATATAGGTATAGTACCCGGCATTAATAATGCACATAGGTGTTTAGAACAAAACAGCCGGCCAGTTCGGTTTCGTAGAGCGCTGTCACTGTCACTCAGTTAGTATGTGACGTTTCGCACGGGTTCGTCTGTCTGTGCGACAGAGACAATGCTCTATAAAGCATAATCTAATCGATTTTCTCTCTCTAAGCCTCTATGTGCATTATTTATCGCCGCGTACTACACGTTTGTTATTCATCACGTCATATCATTAAACACCTTGGGTTCCATTGCGTACCGTAGCAACCAAGAAACGCAATATCAACTTAAACCATCCGGATGAATTGCAGTAAATATCCGTTCAGTAGATTTGGAGAAAATCGAACACATACAGACAGACAGATATTGGGGACTTTGTTTTAAAATAAGTATAGATATAGATAGATAAACTCATTTTTCCAATTACTGTTCAAACTGTGTGTACTTTTATAAAAGTAATAAAATAATTATTTTGCTATAATCCGCGATAAAGTAAATAGAAAAACATAAAATGCTAAATGTATAGATACCTGCAGGATTCGTAAAAACACATTCACAAACGTCCACCACTGCCACCATAATACTACATGTGTATCACAAACTCAACAATCGTTTCGCCCCGCAACCGAAGCGTCATCAGCAGGCCTACTATGAACTCTTATTGCAACTCAATTGAAGACGTAAACGACGACCGCGAACCGCTTTCTTTTCGTACCATGAAGTGTGAATTGCATTGGAGTCGTAATGTTTGAAAAGGATAACGTTATATGAACTATAGATAACTCTGTCTCTTTTACTCACCTGTTCTTAGGACGAATTCCGAACGCTCATTCGGCAACGACTTAAAGTGTACGTCTTTAAGACGTCATGGTATGAAAAAGTAAAACAATTTTGTTGACGTCTTCAATTGAGTCGTAATAAGAGTTCATGGTAGGCCTGCAGGAGATAGGACGCAAAGTAACGCCTAATTCTATAAATTTGTTACTTTTACTTATTTCTGCGAAAATATTTACATTTTTAAACAGGTGAAGCATGAAATAACATTTTATGGGATGAATATGACTAATGAATTATATATTATCAGGCAACCACTGTGTTCAAAACAATCGGTTCTTTGGTTTTGCTGCGTATACACCAAACACATAAACAGATTTTTATCATAATATAGATAACTCTAGAGTTTATTTAATTATCTACACGTCGTCCCGTTCTTCAGGCCGGTGCCTTTGCAGAACAGCTAGTCGTTGCTGCGTCACCTCAAGATGATGCTTTCTCCATTTAATGCGACGGTTCTGGAACCAAACTTTTACCTGGAAGAGAGGAGTCATCATCATTCTCCTGCCCTTGTCTCACTCTAAGTGGGGTCGGCAGAACATGTTAAACTTGTTGTCATGTGTTGCCTTCCTGACGTCAACGTTAGTCTTATTTTACGACATCTCGGTAAGAAATGAGGGTGGTCTATTCTACTCAACCAGATACCACACGGTGGATCAACTTACCTTGGTCGTCTTTTACGACACCCCGGTAAGAAATGAGGGTGGTCTCTTCTACTCAACCGGATACCATACGGTACGGAAGAGAGGATCGTTTCAATCTTAGTTATGCTTTTTATTACATACCATTTTAATTCTTTTCAAAATAAGTAGTCACCCAAAAAGTCTTCTTTTTTATTTTTTATTATTGTTATCCTTTTTTACTGTTTTTAATACTTTGTGTGTGTTTCTTTATAATTTGTATAATTATTTGTTTATTTTTTTTGCTGTATGTGTTTTCTGCTCTATTATCCGTTATGTCATTAGGCCGCAGCTGAAAATCGGTGCCGAGTGTTGTCATTGCTAATGACATTCGGTTCATACCGAGCTGTGTAGCTTTTTCTAAGACTGTATAAAATTTAGACTAAGTATTTGTGTTCATGTATTTGTATTATGTTACAGGTGTAGGTCTATGTACTTTCCTATGTTTTATACAGTGTCTATATTTTTCTATCTTTCTTTCTAAATCTGTACTAATTTATATGGCAAAAAAACGTTTGCCGGGTCAGCTAGTCTATATTTATACTAATATTATAAAGAGGAAAGATTTGTATGTTTCTATGTATGTGTGTATGTGTTTGTAATGTTTTCACGCAAAAACTACTGGACCGATTTCAAAAATTCTTTCACCATTGGAAAGCTGCTTCTTCACTGAGCAACATAGGCTATATGACGTTTTTTTTAAATTTTTATTAGAAATTTTTATTAAAAAAATTGAGCTGTGAAAAATTTAGTCTTAAAAATCTTTCATCGCTTGCGCTGCGGAAACTACAACTAAAACATAAACATTTTGTACAGTATTATAGAACGTATTAATATCCACAAAAATGTCCGTGATACCATATGTCTAACTATTATAGTTATACCAATTTTTCACATTGTAAAAGTTGATAAAATTCCCGACAATAATCCAACCATTTTATTCATAGCTCTGTATTGATCCTTATCCCATTAAATGATATTTTATTGAAAACTTTTTCAATATCTGTAAAATACTTTTTAAATTATCAAAATTGGACATTCCAATGAAAAGATGTAACGAATTTTAAAATGTGAATATAGTGAAAATAATGCCATAACAATTGTAGCGTATTGTATTTGTGTACTTATGAATACATTTCGTTAAAAATTTCCTTTGCCTTAACTATTAATTAGAGCAGAACTTTCAATTTACAAAAATAAATCTATAGTCCGACTTAGTAGTCTTTCCATTACCACGAGATCGGTATGTACTCGGGTGAAACCGCGGGGCGTTGCTAGTTGTATATAAACCTGTGCTTCGGTGAGCTGCAGCGCGTGCGCCAGGTACAATCTCTCGGGGCCCACCATGTACTGCTGCCGCTCGAACTCCGCCTCCAGCCGCTCCAGCTGCTCGGGGGTGAATATCGTCCTGATGCGTTTACTCCTGCCGGCCCTGGGACATGACAGGAGTTGATTTATTCTAAAAATGTATCATATCGCACGTTTAGTTACCAAAGTGTCGTAAATGTGTATAAAATAGATAGGTCTTAGTAAGATAAGTAAGCTTTAAGTAGCTTTAAGCTTTAAGGTTTAAGTAGAGTTTTATCGGACGCCTGGCCTTCAGGTCCCCGAGGCGGTCGGTGCATCTGGTGCTCCCGATGCACCGGTTAGCAGAGGGGGGCTTCTCTTTTGAGGGGTCCCCACCTAGAGGAGGTGTCTCTGGTATCAGAGTTGCTGTCTCTGGGATCAGAGTTGCTGCTGGTGGGGATGGGGTTGACCCCATCCCCACCAGCCATAAGGTACCCTGCCCCTGCCGTCAGTAGCGTGGTGGTGGTGGATACAGGTCGTTTTAGTCGGTGCGAGTCCGACATAACCACCGCCCGTCCCCGTCGGGTGGTGGTACCCATAAGGGGTTTTTTCCTGTTTAAAAAGAAAAGGTTTAAGTAGAGTGATACATAGGGAGACGACTAGGTTCAAGAAGAAGGAAACCTCAGTTAACAACGAAGGAGGACAATGAAAATATTTAGGCAATAGCCAATGTAATTAAGACACAGCAGTGTGATGAACAAATTATAAAATAAGTATGTCACTTCTCTCTTCTGGACAGCTCTTCAGTTTCCCTATGTAACTTGCTCTTTAGGTGTAGTTGATTTTTAAGCTCAACTTGTAACCATATGAACCACCACTTTGGTGGTTCATATGGTTATATATATAGCGGTATAAAATTTAGTAATAAGGTTTATCATGTGTTAACCTGTGAATTAGATTAAGCAGGCTTTGCGATATTATCGTGGATTCTATCTCCTGATGATGCTTCAGTTGCGGGGCGAAACGATTGTTGAGTTTGTGATAGTGAACGTGTGTAGTGCTTGTGTGGCAGTGGTGGAGGTTCGTGCATGTGTTTTTACGAATCCTGGATGTAACGGGTATGAAAAAACGGATAGTCCACTATACATTTAGCACTATATATATTTTATTTACTGTATAGCGGATTATAGCAAAATAATTGTATTATTACTTTTAGATTAAGCTGTATTGCATTGTACAGACTAAGAACTTCCCGTCCTTTCCCTCTATTCCCAACTCGGTGGTGGACGTGTCAAATAGCGGAAGCCGTCACCCCTGACCTGTGGCGAGTTTGGCCACAGGATCGGCGTTTCTCGCCAGTGGAGAAAAAAAAAATATGAGAGATCCATTTAAAATAGGAAAAAAAGTGTCGTAAAAGATGACTAAGGTAAGTCGACCCACCGTGTGATTGTGTGGTTGAGTAGAATAGACCACCCTCTTTCTTACCGAGGGGTCGTAAAATACGACTAAGGTTATTTGACGTCAGGCAGGCGGTCGACCACTTAGAGTGGGGTCGAGCGCAATATATATATATTAAAGAATATATCTTAAAGGACGTTTCAACTTCTTGTCGGATGTTGGATGTGGCCGGCTAAGATCTTTAAATACTTTAGATCTTGCCTTCCCTAAATGCTCCTCACTGTCTTACTCGAGATCATTTAGCTTTCAAGGTGTAAAGCTGTGGAATGATTTACCTGTATCAATCCGCAAACCTCCTTCCCTATCAGCATTTAAGTGACAGACTAAAAAATATTTATCTCAAGTCATTTAACTTAAATTTAGTAGCTTATTATCAATATTAAATAACATTTTAATCAATTTAAATAATCACTATTATCTATTATTTTATTCATTCATTTTTCAACTTTAATCTATGTATAGGGTTTCGTTATTTTTCTTTTTCTTCCTTCCTTTTTTTTCCATCATCCATTTTTTTTTCTTTTCATTTTCTTTCTGTTACTCATAGGTTGGCTGTCAGAGATCCCTTTTAGGGATAAGTCCGCCTTTTGTTTATACAATAAAGAAATAAATAAATAGAGTGGGATATTGATGATGAGAGATGTTGATGATGATCGGACGCTTAGTATTAAAGTGGCGTAATTCAAAAAAGTTGTTGTCTGGAAAATCGCAATAAAACGTAGCGTAGCACCTAAAAAAGTCGTGAGAGTTAAAGAGACTCATAACTTGGAACTCAAAGCAAGAAAACACTAGCTTTTTTTCAACAATTCGTTGCGAGATGTCATAGATGCTATTGTAAAAAAAGAATTTGTAGAAATTGTATGTATTGTATGTAAAGGATATTATGTGTCACTCAATTAAACAGATTTTTCATTCGGCCAGTTTAATACTAAGCTTGCAATATATATATGAACATTTTTTAAATTTATTTTACAAAACAATCCCTATGAAATATAATAAATACATATAACAAAAACACTCCTTTCGAAAAACACGCAGGGTTTATATGAAGGTGTGGAATTCGATTTATTTCTGTTAAATAATTAAAAAAATAATTTCAATTTTTTTTCAATTGATTTGTATTGGCCGTATAGGACATACCCACTGGAACAGGTCACGGGATGCGTCCTTGATTTCAGCTGGCCCACCTGCTGCCTCAGGTCTGGTCGTGGACTATCTGTAACAGACGAAATCTTAAGCATGATATATTTTTTAAGGACGTTAGTTTAATTTCAATAACATTATTTTTGTTCTTCTTAAGCTTAGCCTGCATCATCAATCTTATTGATCCTTAACGATTCGAAAGGGCTTGAAAAAGCTTATTTGAATATAGTTTATTTTGATATGATTATCAAAAATAATGATAATATATCCGACTGAGTAGAATAGACCACCCTCATTTCTTACAGAGGGGTTGTAAAATAAGGTAAGTTGATGTCAGGCAGGCGGCCAGTCGTAAAATACGTAGCCAAATCATGTGACAACATGTTTGTAACTTGTTGTGCAAACCCTTCTTAGAGTGGGATAAGGGCAGGAGGATGATGACAACTTTAACTCAGCAGAGTTAGTAACTCGTTCTTTGGTCTCGGTACTCGCTTTTACAATAAAATTCCGCAATCTATATTAGACTTATCTACAGAAAAGTTTAATTTAAGTGTACAAACTATGCTTATCAATTGAAGATTATTTGAGCGATAAAAATGCTTGGATTTGAAAATCCTTTCAGCTTCAAACAAGACTGCAAGTAAATAATATAAATTTAAATGTTTAGAAGATTGACCGCCGAGTTTCTTAATGGTTCTTCTCGGTAAGAGCATCATTCCGAATCAGTGTAGCTTATTAATGTAATTGATCCTTGACGATTCAAAAGTGCTTGTAAAAAGCTTACTTGAATAAAGATTATTTTGATTTTATTTTATTTGACCAGAGTAGGGGAGTCATGCACACTCATGTGCACATAGAATGTACAGCGAAAACATTTTGTCAGTGTCACATAAATGTCTAGCACGCGAATTAACAAAGGAATTTTCCTTGGACGAAAATGAAACAAATGAACTAACTACCTAAAACAATAGAAAAATACATATACGAAAATGATACATAAGTTATGAAGACAATTAATAAAATTTTAGTTTATTATCTAGATTTAATTTGTATAACTTTTTAATAAATGGCTTCGAAACTTATAATCCTTTTTTTATATATCTGGAAAAACCCGTTATGCTAATTGCCGCCCGACGGAGACAAGCGACGGGTATGTCAATTTTTTATGACAGGTAGTCCCATTATGGGTTATCTTCGCCCGGCGGGGACTAGCGGCGGGTATATCGGACTCTCACCGACTAGAACTGTGACCTGTGAGTCCTCCACAAAGATAATGGTGACGACGACAATGTAACGATGTGCACATTGCCCCCATCCCCGGCGCCAACAGTTCAGTACCTTACAGAGCGCCATTTCCGGTTAGGGGCCTCTCTAAAGTGTATCCTTTATGTATTAACGTATACACGTAGCACTAGATGTATCAAATGTTTCGCAAATCTACTCCAACTGGGCGTCCGATTCCTCGTTACTAATTCCCGCATAGGGTATGCGACGGATTTCGGCGAGTCGTGTGCACTCCGCTCGTCTGCGGCAAATCGGAACCGAGAACACGACTTTCTGGATCCGCTCTGACGTGTGATTTCTGAGGATAATAGCTTCACAAAAGGAGGCCATCGCTGCCCACGATTTCTCCCTCACCATAGCGCAAGCAAACGAAGTGTGGGCCGACGGCGAAATACCTTGGTTAAAAAATCTACGCCATTGGTTCGGCAAAAGTACTCGTTCCTTATTCAGGGCAGCGGCTTCGAAGATCCAAATTGCCTTATTGATCGCCGAACTTTGAAAGAAGATAGCACCTTGAGAAGAAGATAGCGCAAGCCACAAAGGGCAGGGACGCCGCATGCCTCTACCACAAGCTTAGTTCACTGCACCGCCCAAGCTGGACAGTCCGCGAACGTGTGCAGGGCTGTGTTAAACTCGCACTTGTGGCTATCACCGGACGCATCGCGCCGGGCCACCTTCCACAGGTAACTTTCGAAAAAAGCGTTTCTGGAAAGTACCTGTGTCAGTTGGATGTTCAAGAACCCAAGCGACCGAGCACTTACTACCTTGTCGCCCGAGACAAGCGGAAATCTACAAATCCTCGAGAGATTAAAGCGCAGAGAACTGAGCACAAAAGCTCTACTGGAATTGTAGAACGCCGTTTAAGGCAATTATTCGATTACACTTTATTTTTACAATTTAGGAGGCACCAGTATTTTTTAGATTGCCAGTCCATCTCGTAGGGCTGCCGTGTGATATCCCGCTGAGTAGAATAGACCACCCTCGTTCCTAACTGAGGTGTCGCAAAAGGTGAATAAGGTAAGTTGACCCACCGTGTGTAATCCGGTTGAGTAGAATAGACCACCTTCTTTCTTGCCGAGGGGTCGTAAAATATGACTAAGGTCAAGTTGGCGTCAGGCAGGCGGCCGGTCGTAAAATCCCCAGCCAAGGCATTTGATAACATGTTTTTAACATGTTGTGCCTACCCCACTTATAGTGGGATAAGGGCAGGAGGATGATGATGACATTGTAGTATTTATTCAATTCAATGCCATCTATGACATCGCGGTACGAACAATCAGAAAACTGTTTTCGTGCTCTTCCAAGTTATGGGTTTTGTAGGCGCTACGCTTTATTGCAATTAAAAAAAACACCTTTTTTAAGGTCACTCATACTAAACGTTTAATAATAATAATGTTCGTTTTAAGGATAGCTTTAAGTGCGTTCTGAGTTCTAAATGAAAATTACTACTTAAAAATATATCTTAAATTTAAATATCCATATATTGACGTATGCATCAACAAACATGCTTGCATCTTCAAACACACACACATAACACACACACACACAAAAAGACACACACACGCACGCACATACATACACAGAGAAATACCTATTATATATTTATTAATTAATTTCGTTAGTTTATTTTTGCTTTAGTATTTTATTTATATTACATTACGAACCCGCTACCCGCGGAACTGAAGACAGGGTCACTGCCAACTGCACCAACGAGCCAGTCAATGTGCTAATTGAACAACTATTTAAAGCTAACACGGGAATTTAAATAATTCAATGCTTAACAATTTAGGCGAAGCAAATAGGTCTATATTTAAACAACGTGTATAAACGGTTGAGGTTTGTACCAATTGCTACAATTTGCTACAAGACTTTGAAGTCTTGTAGCTACCGTAGTACTTTAAATATTTGGACTTATAGCGCCGCTTCACGTCAGTTTTTTTGTACAAATATATCAAAAGCAGAACGTCATAATCATAATTTATTTTGTACGTAAAAATGATAAGAATGCGTGGATATAGGCTACTTTTCAATGTAGCTAGTAACTAGGCGCATAGTTTGAAGCATACACTCGGAAAATATATCAATAAAATTGATCCATATATTTACTATTTACGAATTAGTGAATTAATACCGACTACAAAAGCTTTTGAATCGCAGATTCAAAGCACTTGTTTCCAAGTTTACTTGAAAAAAGAATATTTTGTATTTAAATTTGGACGGGACTATTTGCGCGTACCGGTACTACCCGTGATGTATAGGTAGTTAATAGGCATTAAATTATAGACGAATATCGAGTATTTGGTAATTTTTTTAATTCCCGTTAAACTTAACATTTTTTTTGTTATAGAATCCTACTGAGAATAATAAACACACAAAATGACCAAAATTGTTCTATCCGTTTACGTGTAAGCCGATGACAAAGGGAAATGTACATTTATTTTTATGTCTCTATACATATTATAAAACGAAGTCCGCAAAAGCTCTCTGTATGTGAACGATTATCTCAATACCTACTGAACGGATTTTTGTACGGTTTTTACTATTAAAGACAGTGCTGTACTTGAGTATGTTTCAAGTTAATAGTATATTACGGTTTTATATAAATTGACTTGAAATACGTATTTGTGACACTCCGATTTTCACGCAGGCGGAGCTGCACGGCTAGTATAAATTATTGTTTACAGCCTACCTTGTCGTAATGCCGACGGCACTCCCATAGTTCTGCAAAAGCCTTCATTAAGCCTCTGCATGTCATGTCCCGCGTACAAATAGTTCTGCAGCTGCCGCTGATTCTGCTGAAGTCTCTCCTGCACGCTCAAATTCATCACATCCTCATCAGAATTCGTCAGGCCCAAAATAGCGGCAATCGTGAACGATTTTCCACCCAAATTGGTCCCCTTTCCTGTCAAATCTACGCCGAAAGGCGATGAACTGTCCTCCTCCAAGGAAACCGGTGATGTTGGCGTGTCGACGCTCTCACCGAACCTGTCACTCTCGACGAAACCCTCGCCGAATTTTTCATCATCTCCAATACTCAAGCGATCGATATTTTGTTGATAAATTAAATCCGTTAAATTAGGATACACCGGAGTTTGCCTTTGCTCCATCATTGTTACAATTTTTTTTTAATTTACTTTATAAGCCATCGATTCACACTTGGACATTATACACAATTTTTGTCACTGGTTATTTACAACAAGTGAATTACCTAAGTAGTATTTAATGTGAGCGACAATTATAAGAATGGAGTATATTAAGGGTTAATTTCGGAGAATTAGACCTGTGCACTAAATGGTGGTTGTACCGCGATTGCGCTGTGGTTTATGATTAAAAAGTAGATTTTAAAATTGGAACTGGGGCGGGGCCAGACGTCAAACGATCGGTTTGGCGGGAAAAAAATGACATCGCATAAAGCGGTCAATTGAGGGTAGATGATGGGTCGTTTAGCCCTCTGAGGGGGTGAAAGTGTGCATTATGATTGGTAGAAATGGCGCATGCGCGGGAAAAGGCGGGGCCAGATTTAGTGGGTGTGGTCGCACTGTGATTTGCGGTCGGAAAAGCCTTTGATTGAGACAGAGCCGTATTAAGGCTGATTTTAAATATCAGTCCCAAATAATAAATTTTCAGTTAGGACATATTAGAGAGGACAACCGACATGCGGATGTATTCTTGATTATTTTGGGTATTCCCAATATTTCAAAACTGTCAACATAGAATTCAGTACTTTCGCCTACACTATACTGCATATATGGCGAAATCCATATCCATTAAAATATCCTGCATTCGTGGTGAAAGTTACTGGATATAACGTTTATATGCGTTCCATGTGGTCTCCCCATCATAGCCTTTGTGACTTGTAAAGCCTGACGATTGTTTTTCTATGAATCTACTGGTTTAGTTGATTCATTATAAAAAATTTAATCAGTGAAGTGAACAAGCGGCCTGTTATCCTACAGCTGGGCATAGGCCTCCCTTTATGGTGAGAAGAGTTGGAGCTTTAGACTTTCAATGTGGACATTGGTGGTGTAGTTACACATATCTCCAGAATTCTCTAGAGATATGCAGGCTTCCTCACGATGTTTTCCTTCACATAAAATTGTGTCATAAATTGCAAAATTCAAATTCAATTAATTCTTTATTCAAGTTACAAGGACTTTTGAAGCGTCAAATTACAATTCAGCTACGGCTGGTTCGGAAAGGTGCTCCTACGAAGAAGAACCAGAAAGAAACTCGGCGGTCACTCTTTTTAAAAATAATTATTGCAATAATAATTGTTTAAAAAAACATTACAATATAATCTAGTACGTAGCTGGTCGTTACTTGAATCCAAGCTTTCTTAGCATCAACATAGTCTTCAACAGTATAATAACCTTTGTGGAGCTAATATCAACTAGGCTCAAAACTCGAGAGTCACACGGTCGATCCGCTGTATGTGTTGTGTTTAAAGCCGTAAGCAAACCGTATGATTCGGTACTAAGTAACGGGTGCGCCATCTAGTACCGAGTACCGAATCGTTACTCACTAATGCTATTCGTTACTCGTTACTCGCATCTTTCGTATCGGTACGTTTTAGTAACTACATAATACGGTACCTAATCTGTGGTTTGAATGTGTGCTGTCGGTGAATTTAAATGACCTTACGAAGAACGATGTTTGTTCTTTTTTATTGTTTAGTCCCTTAAATAAATATTTTTAAATTATTTGAAATCTCCTTTAAAATATTTTTTTACCTTATTTTATGTTAAATTTAATCCTAAGCGAAACAATATCTACTTTATTCTCACAGTTAAAATAATAAATCCATTGCAAAATCCAGTAGATTCCGCCTACAATTTACTTGTGCTTTTAATTATTCTACAATTCTAACTTTTTTTATTAAATCAAGATTTTGTAAAAAAAAATAAAAAAATTTGCTTTAAGCAGCTAGGTATGCAAGTAAGTAATATGTCGCGCCGATATCATACCGTACGGGAATACGACTTGAGACGTTACTTTAATGGTAGCAGGTATCAAAAGTAACGAATAAAGTACCGATACGATAGTAACGAGTACTACTTGTTGTATTAACGAACACATACGGGTACGCTTTTTGTCGTTACTCTTACACCTCTAGTTGTGTGTATTATATGAGCTAGACGAACAATTATTGAGCGCCGAGTACGTCCCTGTGCGTCTTTTGCGTCCCGTGAAACAATTTAATATCATAATCTGCTCGGTGCGGAGCTCCGAAACATTGAACGCTCTGATCTCAGGGTGTTGTTATTGAGTTTGGATGCGATATTAATATTGTATGTGTATAACAGAGAACAATGTGAGTAGGCACAGACCTACAGACTACATTTATAGTCATGTATATAAAAAATATAGAAAAATAGAAGAATTGGTAGCGTCGTCTGAAGGCGCGGAATCGTAAGCGGCATAAAATTAGGAAAAGATAAATAATTAGATAACCGTTTGAAAAATAATTAGGTAACAAATAATTTATAGAATTAGGCGTTACTTTGCGGAGATCCATAATACAAAAGTAATAATAAAATTATTTTGCTATAATCCGCGATACAGTAAATAGAAAATATATATAGTGTTTAATGTATAGTGGATTATCAGTATTTTCATACCCGATACGTGCAGGATTCGTAAAAGCACATGCACAAACCTCCACCACTTCCACCAAAATACACAAGCACTACACAGTTTCACTATCACAAACTCAACAATCGTTTCGCCCCGCAACCGAGGCATCATCAGGAGATAGACTCCACGACAAAATCGCAAAGCGATTTTGCGATTTTGTCGTGGAGTCTATCTCCTGATGATGCCTCGGTTGCGGGGCGAAACGATTGTTGAGTTTGTGATAGTCGCAAAATCGCAAAAAGCGAAAATCGCAAAATCGCAAAGCGATTTTGCGATTTTGTCGTGGAGTCTATCTCCTGATGATGCCTCGGTTGCGGGGCGAAACGATTGTTGAGTTTGTGATAGTGAAACTGTGTAGTGCTTGTGTATTTTGGTGGAAGTGGTGGAGGTTTGTGCATGTGCTTTTACGAATCCTGCACGTATCGGGTATGAAAATACTGATAATCCACTATACATTAAACACTATATATATTTTCTATTTACTGTATCGCGGATTATAGCAAAATAATTTTATTATTACTTTTGTATTAGGTAACAAAATAAATAAATGTGTTCTTATTTTGTTACCTAATTATTTTTCAAATGGTTTTTATATTATAAGCTATCCGGCTACGCGTTACTGTGGCTTAGTCTGGTTTCGTTTTCCCCCTTGGAACAGAACTCAACAGTTAGATAAAATACTCTCATCGCCAACAAACTTTACGGGATTATCCACTTGGACATTCTAAAGATTGTCTGAAAATTACATTAAAATCGGTTCTGCCATTTCGGAGTCTATAAAGGACATACAGACAAACATTCATTTTTATATATAAGACTAGCTGTGCGTGCGGCTACTCCCGCGTGGAAGAAAGTATATTTTTTTTGCTATATAACCTTTGAAATGTATCAAACATTAAAAATTCAAACCAAAATAAACAAGTCAAGTTTTTTAATATTCATACAATATTGTTCAGACATAAAAGGAAACAAATTAGGGGAGCGTGTCATTGTGCCAGTGCCGGGGTGACATCAAACAATATTAAATACATGTTATCGTCTATGGTTTTTGTTTTTTTTTAAGTTATAATTTTTAAATTTGGAATGTTAAACTCAAACATAACTTTTTAATACATATGTCGGAAATATGCAAATGTCTCATCATTTGTACTGTCGTTTGTTGGAATAGAATGTTATATCATTTCTTAGTTGTTTATAACGAAATAAGGGTTCCTTACTAAATTTCGTTCTGAATGCAGATTCCATTCCCATATCGATGCAGTGCTGTCACGCTTTCTTACGTTTTTTATACATATGGCAACACCTGCAAAGAAACACTTTTCAGCAAATTAATAAGCACTAAAGAGAAATCTTCAACGTCAATGAAACTTGTTCAGTCAGCTTACTGCATTGTATTATGTATTGCATAAGGTATACAGTCAAAAAAAAATCAACAGGTTGCACCTTTTTCATATTTTGGAATGGTTAGGGAATAATTTTGTATGAATTGCTATAGTTATCAGTATAAAAGTACTATCCTTTATGTGGTAAAATAAAATAATCATTTATTGCGCTATTGTACACAAATATGACTTCAGAAATATTAAAATTATTCCACATTCGCGCAAGTACTCTGCGCCGCCTAAACAAATCAGCAGGCGCAGGCAACTTCGTCGCGCGGTAACAAGAGATGGGGATACTTGCTCTCCTACTCCGCGCTGGCGATCTACTCTCCGTCCGTCTTACGAATTTTCGATCAGATCACGTGTTCTGATGCTAGTTTAACAACTTTATTTTTGATTTATAGAAGCAGGCGTTACTTTGCGAAATTCCATATTACAAGCACTATAACAGAACTACCTTGCTATAATCCGCACGGGCTAAGCGAATGCATGCAAAGCTAATGTGTATGAAGCAGGCAAAATTTTACGCACCTTATACATGCAGGACAAGCCACCACATGCACCCCAAGGCGCCTCCACAGCAAGGTAGTTGCTGTTATAGTGCTTGTAACTTTATTTTTAATTCTTTTTATGCCGCACCCACTTAGAGTGGGATAAGGGCAGGAGGATGATGACGTAATGTTAACTGTAGAGTGTACTATCCGTTTTCATACCTGATACACGCAGGATTCCTAAAAACTGTTTTCACTACGCCAATAAAACAACAATACACAAAATAAAACAACAATTAGTGTTCAACAAATTTTGCGAGAAAACATTTTTCCGTTCTGAATTTAATCTAAATATATCGTTATTCGAAATTAAAAACCTTAAATCTGAAATAAGTGTATACTACGGATGTATATATACTGGTATAGTCGGTACAAAGTATTGTCTAGGGGACACAAAAGTGTATAAAATTGAGGAGGGCCCGCAATCGCATGATGCGCTTTTAGTACGGGCACCCTCCGTTTGGTTAGGGCTGACAAAATAAGAATAACTAAATATTATATTAACTTAATTAATAATTAAATATTATATTATTATTATAACAAATATATACAAGTTATATCTATCTTAAATTACTTACACGCTACTACTATACAAATCATGCCCACGTGGAATGGTCCCAAGAATGCTGGCAGCGTTTCCGCGTTGAATCGCTAAGCTGATTCTTTGTGCGAAAAAGGAGCCAGCCCTCTTGTCACCCGAAGAGGCGATCAACCGAGGTGTTATAACGGATAAAAAAAATTTTGCACTTTGGCTCCATGGCCCTAGGGTCTCAACTGCAAACGGCACAAATATATAACTCTCAACGAGAGATGCATACTTTCGCCGCTTGCCGGATTCGGCCATTTCCGCCGCAGCTCCAGGTCTGGACGCCGTTTCCCTGATATGGGACGAGGCTAACGTATCAACGCATGTTGCGTCCCACATTAGGGCCCGTCCCCGTTCCCAAGGAACCAGCGTCAGACCGTCTGGTCTCTTGCCATCATCCCGACATATCCCGGAAGGCTCGAGAAGAGCAGGAATGTCGATGGTGGCAAGAGCTCTTTTGATGGTGTCATTAAGAGAACCATGGCGGAAAAGCCTACCAGAGCTCCTATGGCATGAAAGCCCGTGTATGCCAAAACTGTCTACCTCTTTTCCACATGGACATCTGTGCTTAAGGCACAATGTGGTTCCCAATCTGAGACCCAAAGCCACTCTAAAACTTTCATTATCTAAAAGTGTGCCAAGATTTTTAGACGGGAGAGCATGAAGCCAATAACCTGATTCTTTTTCTGATAAGGCTAGAAGCCTAGCTCGGTCACGGTCACTCGAAAGATTTTGTATCAAATATTTATGTGTAAGCTGAACCAATGGCACATCCCAAAGTTTTTGAGTGGTACATTCCTTCGGGATATCATCATTGGGACAGCTAATTTTCCAACTATCTATAGCCTCTGTTGCATAGGACAAAGAAAATAAATTTATAAATTATTTTTAATTCCAGATTTTTAGGATTTCCAGAATTTTTTTTCCATTTCCATTGGATGTATTAACATCTAATTTTTAGTATAAATATCTTACAGACTATGTTAGTATTAATTAATCAATTAGTTAATTAATTATTATAAAACTAAATTATTCTATATCTTCCATTTATGAAACACTGGGACTGCATATTAACTAAAATTGGCTAATTAACTGGCATACATACGGTATGCCAGTTAATATACGATTAACTAAAATTAACAACTGCAATGACAATGTCCTATAAAACGCTATTACGTTGCAGAAATTATAACAGAACTACTTTGCTATAATCCGCGTGGGTTAAGCGAATGCATGCAATGCTAAGTGCATGAAGCAGACAAAATTCACGTTCCTTACACATGCAGGACAAGTGCGTGTACACCTCCACTAGCAACAATGCACACTAGCAATACACACAAACAACAACAAAATCTCTACAATCGTCTCGTCCTGAAACCGAAGCATCATCAGGAGGATAGGCTTCACGCTGTCGTTCGTTACTCATACACTTGGCATTGCATGCAATCGCTTAACACACGTGGATTATAGCAAAGTAGTTCTGTTATAATTTCTGTAATATGGAATTTCGCAAAGTAACGCCTGCATCTATTTATTTATTTTATTTTTTTATTTCTTGGAACTTCTTGAAACTTCTTGGAACTATTTTAACCTGGACTACTTCGCACACATCGCGTAAAATGAAGAAAATATAAATAAAATTGTTCGCTGAATTGATGATTGAAACAATATAATTCTGACATAACAAACAATAGTTTTTAAATAAAAATTTGGAACTAGAATAGAAGGAAAAAAATAAAATAAATTTATCAATGGTCTGAGGCACATAGAGTTAAAATAGTAGAGTTCTTATACTTAGAGTAGGAAAGAGAAAGCAAATGAGGGTGATCTAACTTCTGTATGTATTGTAACAATAGAGTTACTATAATTAGGGTTAGGATACTATAGGCAGGCCTGTAAGTGTTAGTGACATAATAAATAATAAGAAGGAAGATGAACTCGTGTACTTTATCTGTGTCTAATAAATAATATATATAAAGCTGAAGAGTTGTTTGTTTGATTATTTGGACAAGCTAATCTCAGGAACCATAAGACCGATTTAAAGTGTTCTTTGAGATAAGATAGTCCGATCGAGGAAGGCTAAAGACGAATATCACGCTAAGATGAATAGGAGAGGTGCAGCAATAAAAAATATTGCGTAAACGACAAAATTTTAAGCTTTCCTTGAGTGCGCCGAGTAAACTGTGAAAGTTATTCAAAAATCATGTACCCAAAACTGTTCCCCTTTAAAAGTTCTAAATAAAATTTCGTGACAGCATATGTCTAGCTTTTAAGCTTAACTCACTTCAACCATAATTAATATAAGTATTACGGTTTACTCAAATAATAAGACAGCAGACCACGCGAACGAAGTTGCGTTTAAATGATAGTCACACACAAAAAAGAGATGCAGACAGATAGCCTCATTTGCTTTGCTCTCGTTTTTCAATTGACATATTTTACTCTGGCTAGTAGACTAGCGGACTATTCTACTTCAGTATAATAACTTTATAATGAGACGTGATTGTTCGGTGTCTACGGATGTCACACTGTATCTTACGTCAACCCTTCTACATCGCGTTCGTTTTCTGCGTTTAATAAAATGTCACGACGTCAAACGTTATAAATGCTATATGGAGTATCCTAATTGCGACATATTTGTGAATTAAAGGCCTATTATTGCAAAGCAATACATGCACTTTAGGCAGCATCTGTGACTACAGTGATATGACGGGATGTAGAACAATTTTTTATTTAATATTATTATTATTATTTCTAAGCAATACAACAGAACCAACTACTCTGCTATAATCCGCACGGGTTAAGTGAATGCATGCAAAGCCAATGTGTATGAAGCAGGCAAAATCTACGAACGGTTTCGGGGCGAAACGGTCGTCGAGATTGTGGTGGTGGGTGTGTGTGCTGCTTTTGTGTGCGTTGTTGCTGGTGAATTGCGCCTTGGGGTGCATGTGGTGACTGGTCCTGCATGTATAAGGTGCGTAGATTTTGCCTGCTTCATACACATTGGCTTTGCATGCATTCACTTAACCCGTGCGGATTATAGCAGAGTAGTTGGTTCTGTTGTATTGCTTGTAATATGGAATTCCGCAAAGTAACGCCTGCTTCTATAAATCATTATTATTTCTTTTTAATTATATTAATTTTTTTAATTTTATCTTAGTAAGTTTCATTTTCTCTCTTTGTATTTTTGTTAAAAATATTCTTACATTGTTTTAATTTTATGTAATTTATTGTGTTTGATTAACGTAAGTGGACGATTTCAGTTCTAATTAATGACAATAAATAAATGATCAAATATTTTTATTGATAATTTCGTAAATTGGCAGCCCTGATTTGCAATGTCAACGGAGCGAGCGGTGCGTAGTGATTAAAATTCCTCGATTTAATATCAGCTCATATATTAAGTGGCTAATCGCTGCAACTGACATCAATTCGTTATGCCCTTTACAGTTATTTTATTAGGTTTCCTGCTTCTTCACTAGAACAGTTTGAGGATCTGTCCTTATTCATATTATCTTGTGCTTACCTAATAAATTATTATTTAATCATATCAATGCAAAAAAGAGCCATACGTGGCATTTATAATTTGAATTCGCGTGAGTCCCTGCGAGAGAAGTTTAAGGAAACAGGTATTCTTACGTTAGCTTCACAGTATATTTTTAGCAATTTGATTTTTGTGCATAAAAATATACATAATTATAAAAAGATTGGCGATGTATATAATAGACAAAGTAGGAACCGACATAAGCTTGCGGCTCCTGCTTTGCGCCTTGTAAGAGTACGTAAGTCGTTTGTGGGTTTGGGTATAAGATTCTATAACAAAATTCCACAATCAATTTTAACTTTGCCATTACAGCAATTTAAAAATACTGTTAAAAAGAGGCTGATACAGAAAGCCTATTATACCGTGGAGGCTTACATTGATGATAAGAATGCGTGGATATAGCTGCTCTTTGACCTTGTGCAGGATAGCTATGACAAAATGTAATTAGTATTAAGAATCTTCTTTTTTAAAAGAGCTCCACCGAGTTTCTTGCTGGCTCTTCTCGGTAGGACGGCTTTCCGAACCAGCAATAGAGTCGACGATTCAAAAGCACTTGTTTACAAGTTTACTTGAATAAAGAATATTTTGAATTTGAATTTGAATTTGAATATATACCTACTCAATTCCTTTAAATTATTGTTACAACGATTTTAAATGAGGGTACAAAATCTAGAAGCAAATTGTGGTCTTGAAATTAGGATGGGAAAAGGTATAAAGAGCTATATAGGCAGGAGACTGGCTCTCTTCAGTCTCGACACTCGAGCGATAAATTAGATACCGTGAGACGTCGTGAGCAGAACTAAATAGATGCCAGCCATAAATTTTTCATTCGCTACATTATAGAGCTGTGACAGCCCAGCGGTGAGACCGTGGGACTCTTTCAAGAGGTCACGAATTCAAATCCCAGGCAGGTACCAATGAGTTTTTCTATTAAAACTTATGTGTCTAATTGATAATTGCAATTTATCACACGTTTTTCGGTGAAGGAAAATATCTTGAGGAAACCTGCATATCTCTAGAGAATTCTAGTGGTAGATCTTAACTCCAACCCTCCTCTCCAAAAACGGAGAGAGGAGGCCGCTAATAGGCCGCTACTTTACTTTACTACTTTACATTATCAACTTCCAGGTTTACAATACCACAGGATACAGCATCACATAAACCAATTAAAACTCAAAAAAATTTCAATAGAACATTAAAGATCTCCAATTCACAATTATTCTCCTGCCGCTATCCCCCTCTAGATGAGGTCGGCACAAATGTTTTAAACATGTTGTTACATGTATTGGTTAATCATTTTACGACCGGCCGCCTGCCTGACGTCAACTTATCTCAGTCGAACTTTACGACACCTCGGTAAGAGACCGTGGTCTATTCTACTCAACCGGGTACGACAAGGTGGTTCAACTTACCCTAGTCGTCTTTTACGACACCTCGGCAAGAAATACGGGTGGTCTATTCTACTCAGCCGGATACCACACGGTGCCCAATTCACAAATTCACATCATATCAAAATAATCTTTAATTTTAATAAGTTATTTGACTTACGATTGATTGATACTTCCTTTATATACTTACTTAAAACAAAGTAATTTTGTTGTTACTTTTATATACATATATTCTTATGCTTTACTCGAGTTAGAATTTATTTTGCTTTACTCGAGTTTGAAGTCCAAATATTTAGCTAGTTGTTTTATACACGTAGGTATATACAGGAGGTATATCAGAGATAATAAGGGCGTAATAGCGCACGCAATATTACCAGCTCATACCTCACTATCATTATCTGGCATTCCTACTGCATCATGGAACAAGAACGTACTTGGAGTTGCTACTTTTAATTTTTATTAAATCTCTTAGAATACTTTTTTTTATATTAAAACTATTATGCAAGTTGCTAATAATACTCAGAAATCTACAATTATCTGAATTTTTTTATTTCCCTTATGTTGGGTTGGGTTAGGTTGGGGGTTGCCTACCCTCCTAGGGTAGGCAACCACAAAGCGAATGATGCCAACTAATTCAATAAAACAGAATAAGGAAAATTTCTTTTACATGGCTATAACGTCTATCCTAGTCTCGTTACACCAAACCTTTTAACGATTGAGTTCCACTGCATTGTGCAAGTATAAACATATGTTTTCTCATATTGCCCATAGAATACTATCTAAAAAGCCCTTAGGCCTGAACTTCTGCTTATCTTTACCATAGTAACATATATACAAAAATATACACATACAGAAACCGCCAAATCAATTTTATTGCATGTCAATTATTTACAAGAAATAAAAAAAACATGTACCTATAATAGTAGGAAAGGTTTGTTTAGTTGTCATCATCATCCACCTGCCCTTATCCCACTGTAAGTGGGGTCGGCACAACATTTTAAACATGTTGTCACATGATATGGGTGCGTATTTTACGACCGGCCTGCCTGACGTCAAAAAAGGTTTATTAAGCTGAGTAAATTATTAACAGTAGTAGTTTTTATAGTATTTCTTATATTCATTTACTTCATTAGCAAATACCTAGATATAAATAGCTTTATAGATTCTATATTTACGTTTACCTATGGGATCCTAGGTTATACTATGACCGTAAATAATTCGAACGATGAATAAAGTCAATTTAATGACATCACAACAGCGGGATATTAGTTATGTATCAAAATAAAAAATATCCACCCTAAGCTGCACTCTATTCCACTTTTAGTCTAGAAACTCGCCCAGTACCCTCATAACGTCGCCAATAAACCTGATTCCTTTGTCAACGGCCAATTTGTCATCCATTGTTGCCTCCATATTGCCGGCTAAGGCCGAAAACATGTTGTTCGAGTGCCGACACGCGCCGGGAAAAACAATTAAATATTTATCTATGGTACAAGTGTCATTGATATTTGAATTTAGAAGGGTGATTCGCGCGCTTTTTATTGCCCTGGGGTTGCTATTATGTAATAATACCAAGCAAAAAGTCAATTAATTAAAATAAATAAAATAAAATTAAGTACACTTTTAGTTTGTTAGATTTTTTGCATTATTTCGATTAAATTGTTTCACAAGATCTCTTATGAAAGTTTATGTATAGAAACCGGCCATATTTGTTTTTATTATATCGGTATACTGGTAATATTTTATCCTAAGAATGGTAGCTGCATTTCCACGTTCAATCACTAAACTGATTCTATGTGCGAAAATGTGCCATCCTCTTGTTTCCTAAAGAGACTGTAGGTGTTAGAATTAATAGTTTTTACGCTTACACTCAATGGCCGTAGGGTCCCGAACGGAACCGGAGGTTAGTTCAATATTTAGATAATGTCGTGCTTTTGATAGTGTTATATTTAAATTTAATTACAAATAATAATAAATACACATTCCAACTTCCACTATTTTCAATATTCCAAAACCATATTTTAATCTGCGGTCTATTCAATTTCCCGCCATTAATAACGGGCAGCCTATCCACGTTTTGTTATTATTACCGACAACATAATAATTAATCTGTGCTGACAAATGGTGGCCACATTAACCAAATTTGGCGGGAGGCAGTCTATGAGTACGTGGAGCAAAATGCAAAATGGATACGACTATTTGAGATCTTTGCTATCATTTATGTATGCTATTTTTAGATTTAGAAAATACTGATAACCTATTACTCTAGTAGTATAATAGTAGTACTAGTAACAGAGTGTTATGATGAAAAAACGATTTTTGGGTAGCACTTAAAATAACTACTATCGCTGATTCTTTAGGATAGAATTTTATATGCTTGTGGATTTGTTTTAAATCTTCAAGAAAAGAGTCATATTAACTTAAAAACTCGAGTTAAATAAATAAATAAATAAATTTATGTATGTGTAAGTATCCCTTAGACACACAGTCGTCCGTCCTCAAAGTAAGTAACTTTATACTTGTGTTATGGGTGACAGACAACTGGTAGATATATAATTTTAAATACATACTTAAATACAAATACACCCCAGGCTCGAAGAACCAACAAACACTACCCACTGCGCCATCGGGCCAGTCAAAGTGAAAGAAGTGTAGCGTACAAAAGGTAAAGCTTAATTAATCGGGTAAACCAGCTAGTCAATTTGGACGTGTTTTGGATGATAACGTTGGATAACGTTGAAACGGATATTCTTACGGTAATGCTGGCTTCGTCTCTAGCTTGACTAGCTAGTTAGCTAGTTGAAGTGCTCGTTTGTGACAATATTTTTGAGCTAGTACTCCCCGTTCATAGCGAAAACTTTTTTTTATCTTGACCTGTCTATAATAAATATTTAGTTTCATACATTGTGTGTCGCAACAATCATATTTTGCCGTGAATACAGCGCCGCGGAATGCAATAATTACCCAACTGCCTCGCCCTCCCCGCGCCGTCGGGGCTGCCACACTGATAAAATATTACTGTTTATGGGGAAGCCGGTGATTTATAGTCGGATGTTTAAATTCTTTATTGGAACAGCATCTTTGAATGTAGTGTATCTGTAAAATGTTATCGAGATGAATAGTGACAGTAGTAGTAACCGCAAATTAAAATCATTAATTATTCAAGTAAACTTTTAAATAAGTACTTTTGAATTTTCAACTCGGTTCGAAAAACTGCTCCTAGCGAGAAGAGCCAGCAAAAAACTCAGTGTTAGCTCTTCTCGAAATATAATTGTTATTATTATTTACATATTGTTATTACTGTCTCGTGCAGGGTCGATGAGTAGTTAAATCCATGAATATTAATAGTTTATGTAGTCCTTTAATACTATAGTAGGCTTTCTGTATCAGCTTGCAGAATTTTATTACGGATGCACGTAACATTAACCACTGCGACCACCGTCACCACTGTACACAACTACTAGACGTAATCACTGCGACAATCTCAAAGATCGTTTTGGCCCATGGCCGACGCATCATTATGAAATAGGCTCTACGACAAAATCGTAAAGCGTTGCAAATTTGTCTCATCTACTAACTCCTGATGATGATTCCTTCATGTATAAGCATTACATGATTCGCTCAAGGAAACGCGGATAGCTGCAGAAAACTCTATCCTTATTTTACAGGGCAAATTATAGGTTACAACTATTATCTTGCTATATTCTTTATAGGATTTCTATAAAAGTTAGTCAAGTTAACATTAAATTTAATAATTAATTTCTCTCATTAAGTGGAGAATTAATTATAGTGCTGGCAACACGTCATCAGTATGCTTTGTACGGCGCGCCGATGTTATTGAATGTTTTTATTATTAATGCGGTAACATCAAAGGAAGGTTTATGAAATTATTCCCCCGTTTGATGTTGAACTTTACAATAACTATGTTGTAAATGAAATTTGGGAATGTTATATGCGTTGTAACGATTATAGAGTTATACATATACAGTATAAGTATTAACCTAAACCTTCCTCATAACTTACACATTTGCTCGCATCTTTTAGTAATAACCGTACAAAACTCGAGGAAATTGATCGCATACAGAAAGACAGCTTTTGGAGATTTTGTTTTATAATACGTAAGCACCGATTAGTTCTTCAAGTTTGAGTTTAACAGTATTTTTTTTAAATATGTGTACTTAAACATCTCATACTGAAGGAGGCTTCCGCCGTTTGTAGATACCTATTAGAGTAATTTTGCTAGTGAACCCGCGACTTTCGCGTGATCATTAGTCTTAAAATACAATCATAATATGTTTTTTTTTGTTCTCGAAAAAAAAGGAGATTTTTAAAATCAGGTATAAAAGCTTCAATTGTGAGAAATTTCATTGATAATACTTTACCGGTTTATTTGTAAAAGCATAACAGACAGACAGATTATCGCATTTATAATGTAAGTATGGATTTAAGTTTAATACATTACTCAAAATGTACACTTTTTTCACGCATGGCAACACTTAGAGTGCTACAAAAAGAATGTTTGAAGAAGTTTAAATTTCGAAAATTTAATAATCTTCAGTATTCACTAATCAAGCTGGATGTAGTCTGATAAAGCTAAAAGCGACAGATATCGAATAATACCGCCATTAGACACGTGTACACACTTTATTAGGCATAGTCGAGCAAATTGGCCGATGCTTACGACGATAACAAATCGTCGAACCCTCGGATGCAATAGTTATAAATTTCTGTCTCCTTAAACACGGGGACGGATTCGGTTAATGGAAAGATTATCTGTTCATCAAATATTGTAAAATGGAAAGCCAATAAAAATAATGTATTTATTAATTCTATATCTTTACATGCTCAATATTCAAAGATAATTTTATAAAAAAATATTGCTTTATTTTTTTACAGTTAATCCTAATGAACAGTATATAAAATATACACATTAAAAACCTTAAGCAGTGCGATGATTGGTACAAATTCGGTCTGAATAAATAATAAAACAATCACTTTCGAGGCACGTGACTAATGTTCTAGCTTGCCTAAACTTGGGCTTCATACCCTATATAGTATATATACTGTAACAATACAGGCAGTAACTCTCTTTTTCATATAAAGAGTTTTCACGATACAGGCTGCCTAGTATGCGTCACAACTTATTAAGTGTAATTCTTTTTCAATTAAATAAAATATGTTTTTATTTCTTGCTTAGTGTGCGTATGTTCTTAGAGGACCTGCTCCAAACATAATGCGGTCTTAATATTTCGATGTACCCGTACGAATTATCACTAATAATATGATTATTAATAATTGTGATAGCCTAGCGGTAACGCGGTGCCACTCTCTAGAGACGATCATGGGTGTAAACCCCGGGCAGGCACCAATGAGTTTTTCAGTTAAAACTTATATGTCTAATTGGTAATTGCAATTTATCACACGCTTTTCGGTGAGGAAAACATCGTGACCTGCATATCTCTAGAGAATTCTAGGGATATGTGTAACCTACCAATCTGCACGGAGCAGCGCGGTAGGTCTTAGCTCCAATCCTTCTCTCCAAAAACGGAGAGACGAGGCCTTAGCCTAGCAGTGGGCATAGTACGAATTAATATTTAGGTAATATATGAAGGTAAAGAAATAGGTAAATACCTATTTCTTTACCCTTACTCTACTGTAATCCTCGTAGTCAGTAATGTAGTTACGCTGGACTCTTAACAGCTCATAACTCATAATGTTTGACTTGCTGGCTGGTGATGAAAGGATATGCATAATGAACGCAAATCTATAGGTACATAGTCATTAGTCGTAGACTAAAGTCGAGTATTTTTATTAAATTGCCATAAAACCATTTATTACAGGCTTAGTACGAGCTTTACGCAGATATGTTATTTTTTATCATTTTTTGTGTCATTTTAAATACAAAAGTTATGATAGCATTATTTTTCTATTATCCGCGTTTGTTAAGAAAATCTATGCAATGCTAAGTGTAGGAAGCAAAAACTGTTCTCATACCTCATACAAGCAGTATTAGTAACCGCATGTAGTACATTACCTCGCCACCAACAATACACTACACAAGCACAAACACTCATTCATAACGACAATCTCAACGATCGTTTGCTCCCGTAACCGAAGTATCATCAGGCTGGACGACAAAATGTTACCGATTAAGTATTACTGCGTGTGCATTCAAAACAATATAAAGAATTTGTTAATTCTTAAAGCTAAACAAATATATTACACACACACGCCTCAATAATATTAAAAGGATAAATAAAATAAAAGTTTTAAACTAAGAAGCGAGTGCGGTTCTGTACAGTAGGAATGTCAAGTATTTAAATTAATCGAAAAGGGACGCGACCCGTTTTATGCCGGTGTTCGATTCGGACGCGGACGAGGGAACTCAATTCTGCTGAGCGGAGGGAATTATATGCTTAAAGAATAAACAAATAATTTTAAATACAATTTTATATATATAAAGACATTATTTTTGGACTACAATTTTATTAATAAAAAGTATATTTTAGCTATATATTTATTGGTTGTTCGTTGTGTATAACATTTATATTTAGTATAACTAAAGTAAGTGCCGTATGGTATCCGGCAGAATAGAATAGACCACCCTCCATTGTACCGAGGTGTCGTAAAAGGCGACTAAGGTAAGTTTACGTCAGGCAGGCGACCGGTCGTAAAATATGTACCCAAATCATGGGTCAACATGTTTGTAACATGCTGTGCCGACCCCATTTAAAGTGGGATAAGAACAGGAGAATGATAATGAGTATATCTATAAATGTGCAGGGGCTGTGGTTTATTGTTTCTATGAAGGAATATGCATGTAATCACCAGGCTTGGCATGCGAGTTGGTGATCGCAATGCTGACTATTTCGCATCGACAGCGCATGTCGCTCGCTGTCGGTCTGTAACATTCAGGTCAGCAAAAGATTGGTTATACCGCCATTAGCCGGACGCCAGAGCCTACATCTGCTCATATGCAGGTAGCGCAGCGAGCAGGCGAGTTTAGCAATTGACGAAACTGATTGGTAATGACGTCATTTAACATTTTGTTAGATATTGTCAGATATCATACGGTGACTCGGTATAATGTGTATAATTGTTAGACATAATTATAATAATCAGATATAAATTATATATTATAAATAAATACATTAATATGCATAGAATAATAATGAGGAAGTATTTTGTCTACAATATTATGTTATCTGTCATTTGGTGGGTAGAGAAATAAAACCGAATGAATGAGGGTAAAATATTGTGACCCGAGTCTTGTTCGCGAGCGACATTCAACAGTTTAGTCAGTCCAATACCACCTCTCAAGGTGTCCATACGTTTTAAAGTGCTGTGACGTTGTGTGTTGATTTGGTTACCGATATTGAGTATTTCGTGTTGTTAGAATCTAATGTCAAATAGTTAATATTCGCGATAAGAGCAACCATTGAGTTTCTTGCCAGTTCTTCTCAGTGGAGGACAGCGTTCCGAACTGGTGGTAGAATCGACCTGGCTTAATGATTCCAAATTATTAATAAATTAACCTGTCAATACTTGTTTAGCGTGTCCAATATGTTATAGTTGTACGGTTATCTGTTGGTGGCGTATTATTTGGTAACATTTTCTATGAGAGAACGTTAGAATTATGAGTCGAATCCCGGCCGTAGCTAACAATTTGTTTAAACTAAATGGCACGTTGATGTATAAACGTCCACCTACCTTGGCATAAAGTATCCTGGCAGCAGCATCATAAACATGCATTGTCATCGAGAGTGAACGAGAATGCAAAATTTCAGCTCAATCGAAAACCGGAAGTCGGACAAATTTAACTTGCAAGATTCCACCTTCTACAAGGCAAATTAAAATAAAACTATTTTCAATAAATAATTGTTTATTAAATAAGTACAATAACAAATCCGATAAACAACGCAACACAAACCATTTCCCTTTAGCGTTAAGTTCTAAAGAGGAGTGTACGCAGCAATATTGTTCAAAGCCGGACCCTCAAATTATCATAAACATTCAACAATACCCAAACTGACTATACAAAAAACATCACAAGAAATACATTTACACTACACTAGTAAACGTAAATGGAATATAACGTTCATATATTACTAAACTAAAATCTCTCTGAAGATGTAGACGACCTATAGAGTAAGGTGAAATTTTCACAAATTAGATACTACAAAGGTAATTTATAATATTACTATATAAAATACTGAAATAACATATTAAGATTAAGTAGGAATACATAAGAATTTTCTTTTTATAAATAAACAATACAAACGTTACGTCAAGTAACGTTAGACATTTGATGGCGTTTCCGTAGCGCCATCGTTTGCCATTGTCTTTAGTTTTAATACCTAGTTCTTGCAACGCGACGCATGATTAATAGAAAAGTAGTGGTTCATTTGTGACTGCTATAAATAACTGAGCTATAACTGAACTACAGCGACGCTAGTCTCGTTGCAAAACTTGACTCATACGGTTATTAGACGCTTCCGCGTCCAGATCGTGTTACGACTTGTCAGAGTTGGTTTTAACAAGCAGTTTGCGTCGTTACTAACGTTATTAGTATCATTGGTTACTGTGTCATTTTAATGTTGGTTACGTAGATCCGCGCCTATCTAATTCTAGTATTCTTCGTTATTAGAATCTACCCTCATACTTGTATAATTTAATGTTACCTATTTATGTTTGCTTGTTGAGCAAAACAATGTTTTGTGTATGGTTATGTTCAATGTTTACAATCGCTGTGAACCCGGCTTAGTGGCTCAATAAAATTCAAGCCTGGCTACCAATGGTTCGCGGGTTTGAACCCCGAGCAGGCACTCTGTTCTTTTTCTACTCGCTTAATTGATATTTACAATTCATCATGGGCTTTGCGGTAAAGGAAAATATTGCATATATTGTCTTAACTGTAATATAAATAGTGTGGATTGAGTATTACAGAATATACATAAATAATCTTTAATAAATATTCTTCATGTAACATGTATTCATAACACACAAAATGGATGCTATAAAAGCATAAACAAATAGAAAATAGATAAAAAAAAATACTTTTAAGAAGGTTCTAAGTTATTTGTCTGCAGTGAGTTCCAAGATGATGACCAAATATAGATACGTCATTAACTAAGACTTTTGTAATCTGTTCTAAGGACATACTTAATTATAAAATAATATTTAACGAGTGAAAAATGAAAGCTTAGACGTAGCATTTTTTTACATTTTAATTTTTTTGCCTATATTTTCAGTAGAGTATTTATTATATTATAAATCACAGATAAAAAAACCCAACTTCAGAGAGTATGTTTTACGTTATTCATCTGTGGTTACTAGCAAGATGACCTAACAATGTGGATACGTGAAATATGTTATAATATTCTACATTTTTATATATTGGATAATATAATATGAAACTTTAATAAATAAGGATTTTTTTTTAAAATTTTATTATAATAAATTAAGATATAATTATAAGACTTGAATAATTTTTAGTTTTAGTTGCTGCCTAGCTTTATAATCTCTTTATGATTAATCATTTCATAGTTATATGACAGTTTTTGTCATAATATTGCATTCTATTCTTTTTTCTTCTCTGCCTTTTCTCAGGCTGCGCAGACGGTCTGGTCCAATGGTTTCAGATCCAGCTGAACCTCGTCGGATTGAAGTTCAGAAACAATTTCACGCAGCCTAAAAATAAAATAAATAATATTAATATAAGACTTCTCCATTGGCTACCTTGCTACCGATATATGTGTCGCGGGTACTATTCCTGCTGAAAAAATTTTCTAAATACAAAGTGATGGTTCGTCGAGTCTTGGTATATACGGGTAGTATGTACCAACTATACAGCATTGATTTTAAATTTTAAGTACCTACATATCTCAGCACCCTTTGTAAAAAAAAAAGTTAATCACTGAAGTATTTTAGCCACAGGAAATACTTTGTTATTTTAAATAAACACGATTTAAAAGATCAATGACCGTACACACCATTATAACCTAAGCCTAAAAACTAAATACATTGTTTTCTTCTGTTTTCTGAACAAGCACGCCGCCAAGTCAGTCAGCCGTTACTAACAAAGCCAGAAAATATTTTTTTATACAACTTAAATATAAGAAGATTGAACCATGACAAGATGATGTCGTGGCGTCGGTATCATATGTATTTACATGAAAGTTATATATGTATATATTTACCATTTGTCTGTCACCCACAAGTATTCAATTACCTAAGTAACTTAACACTTGTATTTGGAAAGTAATAATAAAATTATCCGCGATACAGTAAATAGAAAATATATATAGTGCCAAATGTATAGTGGACCGCCTGTTTTTTCTTACCCGATACATGCAGGATTCGTAAAAAATACATGCACAAACCTCCACCACAATACACAAGCACTACACACGTTCACTATCACAAAGTCAACAATCGTTTCGCCCCGCAAACGAAGCATCATCGGGAGTTAGATTCGTGTCGTGGATCGCGGATTATAGCAAAATAATTTTATTATCACTTTTGTATTATGGATCTCCGCAAAGTAACACCTAATTCTATATATTACTTGTATTTGGGGAGAGATAATCTGTTTTTGTAAGTGTCAAATAAATTTATTTGTATTTATTAAATCTGGAATGATAATGAATTATAAATAGCATGTTATAATTTCAATTTTAATCTGCTATCCATCAATTTCTTTCCATAATCCAATTATGAGTAAACTCTAAAAAAATCTTACCTAGCGAGTTGAGATGGCGTGACGTAGACAGTGTCGTCTTGAGTCATCTCAGATGCTGGGTACTTTATAGTACCAATATCTATCGCCTGCGAGTTCAGCGCCTGAGAATATTGACAAAAAAACAATGAATTTTATTACATGCCTTATATTACTTTCACTTGTATGTATGTAACCAACTCCTTTTTAACTCAATTTTGGCCCACGATTTTATCCCAATAATACTACAATTTTCCATTCCCGCCGTGTGGTATCCGACTCAGTAAAATAGACCATCCTCATTTCTTACCGAGACGTCGTAAAAGGCGACTAATGTAAGTTGACGTCAGACAGGAGGCCGGTAGTAAAATACTCAGCCAAATCACGTGACAACATGTTTATGGAGATCTGCTTTCATGTTGTGCCGACCCCACTTAGAGTGGGATTAGGGCAGGAGAATGATGATGACTACCATTTTACGCTCATTATTTTTATTCTACTTATATTAAGAATCGTTTTTAACTTTTTAGTTCGATGATATTGATATATACTCCATTAGGTACTTAACTAAATGTAAACAAACAAAACCATATGACTAAATAGTATAATAATAATTTTAGATTATCTGATGATCCGTTGATCAATATCATTGTTTTATAAAGTCACTCTGTGATAATGTAGTATTATAGTATATTTAATATTTTCCGTCGATTTGTAGTAAAGGTTTAAAATACCTGTTTGTCATGTCACACGTCAAAAAAAGGTTCTTAAATTAGACAGACGACAAATTACATTAAATAATATTTATATATATTTTTTTCGAAGGTTTTAAAATTATTGATAGCAATCATGCTATAATAAAATGGCCCAAATACAATCGATAATTTACAATATTTTTAAACAAATAAATATGAATAATTTTAAGGGTTATATAATGTTCTGTAATCTGTCTACTATAAAGAACCCTTTTTTTGTCATATTTACTTTTAGATAGTTACCTAAACATACAGAGTAAAGAGCAAAGTTGACGAATCAATAGCGCTTGTTTACAGATTCATTTTAAGATTGAATATTTTTATTTTGAATTTGACATTACTTACAGCGGTAAGTTCAGGTGCGGGGAACTCGGCGAAATCGGCTTCAACGCACCTCCAAGGTCTGTGGATGGAGACCAGGTTTCTGACTTCAGCTTGGAGATTCAACAACCGCTCCTAGAAACATACGCATGTACTGAAATATGCGCCCGTTATTATTGTTACACTAGTATTACTAGTTTTAGTGGTTACCAATGTTTTACTAATGTTACAAGTTATACCAGTTATACGCGATTTCTTGCGTATCGACTTTAATGTTAAAATACCTTTAATTCTGTAATATATTGTTTTCTTCTGTTATGAGTGACAGATAACCATTAAATATACTACTTATATAATTTTAAATAAGTATGTATAAATATTATATATGCCGTGTGGTATCCGGCTGAGTAGAATAGACCACCCTCATTTCTTACCGAGTTGTCGTAAAAGGCGACTAAGGTAAGTCGACCCGCCGTATGGTATCCGGGTGAGTAGAATAGACCACCCTTATTTCTTACCGAGGGGTCGTAAAATACGACGTAAGTTGACGTCATACAAGCGGCCGGTCGTAAAATACGCAGCCAAATCATGTGACAACATGTTTGTAATATGTTGTTCCGACCCCAATAGAGTGGGATAAGGGCAGGAGGATGATGATGACGTAAATATATTACATACACCTAGACTCGAAGAACCAACAAGTTTTTAGACAATGTTGACTCAAGGCGTCAATCAAATTCACGACCCCTAAATCTGCAAGCAGGGATCACTTCCACCTGCGCCAATGGGCCAGTCAAAGTAACAGGCCATTACTTTGACTGATTCCATTGCTGGGTATAGACCTCGTCTCTCCGTTTTTGGAGAGAAGGATCGGAGCTAAGACCTACCACAATGCTCCAACGCGGATTAGTAGGTTACACATCCGTAGAGACATGCAGGTTTCCATCACAGAAAAGCGTGTGATAATATTTAATTATCAATTAGGCACATAAGTATCAAAAGTAATAAAAAAAAAATATTTTGCTATAATCCGCGATACAATCGCAAATAGTATTGCAGATTGTAGCAAAATAATTTTTATGATTACTTTTTTAATATGGATCTCCGCAAAGTAACGCCTAATTCTATAAATCACATAAGTTTCAATAGAAGTGTAAAACTCATTCGTGTCTGTCCAGGGTTTGAACCCATGATCATCTCTAAAGAGTCGCACGGTCTCACCACCGGGCTATCACAGCTTAAAGTAACAGCCTGTTAATATCCCACTGCTGGGAATAGGCCTCCTCTCTCCGTTTCTGGAGAGAAGGGTTGGAGCTAAGACCTACCACGCTGCTCCAATGCGGATTGGTAGGTTACACATATCAACAGAATTCTCTATTGATATGCAGGTTTCCTCACGATGTTTTCCTTCACCGAAAAGCGTGTGATAAATTGCAATTATGAATTAGACACGTGAGTTTTAATAGAAAAACTCATTGGTGCCTGCCCGGGTTTGAACCTATGTTCGTCTCTAGAGAGTCGCACGGTCTCACCACCGGGCTATCACAGCTTGCCAGTCAGTAATATCTCACTAATTGGCTGCAACAAAAACAATGCATAATATTACCTCCAACTTCTGCCTGGTCTCGCGCTGCTTCTCCTTATGCTGCTGCAGAGCTTTCGCGTACTTGCTGGGGTCGTCCGGGAACTTCACCAGGCCCGACCTGGCCACGAACAGGGTCCACTCCTGCGGATCAAGGGAACACAGAAAGCTGTTGCTTAAGATGCCTATAAGACGAAATTTTTCGGCCAGTCTTTTGAAGTTGGTGCTATTAAATTATGGAATACACTCTCTCTAGAAATTCGTAACCATACTTCACTGGGTGTTTTTGAAAATCGTCTAAATGCTTAATTATCTCGCTAATTCATAATTTGTGACGGCTAATTTAAATACTTAATTTTAATTTGTATTTATTATTAAAATTTTATTAAATTATTTATTATTAATTATATATAAATAAATATAATAAAATATATATAAATACAATATCTGAGATTAATACGAATGAATATCTGATATTCATTACATGCAGGTATAAAAGGAGAACTAACGGTCTGCAGTTTGGACAATTGGAGCTCCAGGGCGGCGGCGGCCTGCCGCCTGTGCTTCGCGGCGGGCGCTGCGGGGTGGTGCAGGGGGCGGAGCGCCCGCAGCGCCGCACGCTCCGCCTTCGCGCACGCAGCAACGCGCGCCACCCGCTCCCTTTCCACAGTCCTGGGATACAGCATACCAATGCATAGTTGTTCCGCACAAACGTGCGGACGGATGAAACAACCTCCGAAACCTGGGCCCGTCGTTTCGGCGTCTCAACCTACCTTATGCGGCCGTCAGCTGTATGCGGTCCGGCCTCATGAATCACTGCGTGTATATGTGTACGTGTGTGTGTGTGCTTGTATGTACTGGTATGTACTTGTATGGCCGATTCCCGAAACCGTTGGCTCGCCTCTGCAATCTTCCACGGACACGTAATGTCTGTTTCACCCGGAGTATACACTTCACTATATCGGTTAAATAACACCCGGTGTGCACACAACTTTCGTAAGGTCACACGTTATTGAATCGTCCCTATATCGGGGAATAGTAACCCAACGCGCACTAAAACCGCGGACGGTCGCGTCTTCTCAAACGCTTCACTGATTAAACGCGTCAATAAATCTGAGAACAACACCCGAAACGCAAAATTACACACGTGCGTAAGAAAAGGAATGCCGCGTCCAAGCCGCGTTCAAGCCGCGCGCGGCCTCTCTGTATCGTGTCTGGCGGGTGACTGCTGGGGGGCCGCGCTCGTAGTGAACGAATGCATAAAAATGACCTAGCCTGCGTTCGCGTCGCGTGGTGCGCGTCAATTTATTCAAAACAATAGTTATACATTATTGTGATTATGATATTTAAATTTTATTATAAATACTTTTTATCGTATTTATTATATACTAGCAAAACCCCGCGGTTTCACCCGCGTCCATACAGATCTACTTTCTTAAATTCGTAAAATCTTTTCATTGGGATGTCGGATTTTAATAATTTAAAAAGTATTTTACATATTTTGAAACAGTTATTAATAAAATATTAATGGGATAAGGATTGATATAGAGATATGAATAAAATGGTTTGATTATTGTCGGCACTTTTACCAACTTTTACAATGTAAAAAAGTACTTATATTGGCATAACTATAATAGTTAGACATATGGTATCGCGGACTTTTTTATGGATATTGATACGTTCTATAATACTGTAGAACATTTTTTGTTCTATCATCAATAGTTTCCGCAGCGCACGCGATGAAAGATGTTTACGACTAAATTTTTCCCAACTTATTACAATTTTATTAGGGATCTCTATATTATTTTTGAAAATGACATATAGCCTATGTTGCTCAGTGAAGAAGCAGCTTTCCAATAGTCAAATAATTTTTGAAGTCGGTCCAATAGTTTTTGCGTGAAAACATAACAAACATACATACATACATACAAACAAACAAACAAACAAACATACAAATCTTTCCTCTTTATAATATTAGTATATATATTATATTGTTACGAACGAAAAGTTCGTAATGCGTATGTTATAGAATTCAAATTGGACGGGGATAGTTTACGACCGTGTAAAAAGGGTTCGTAAACTATATGTCATAGGGTTCTAATTCGCTTGACGCTTATTCTCTCGAGCATTCGGGGTGTTTACCGATAAGGTTGTTTACGATCTCCCCAAGGTCTCGCGAAAGTTCTCGAACATCGGTTAGTTCGATATATAAGCAGACTTATCGTACGCCTCGATATTGCAAATAGCGATCAAGAGCGAATAAATCGAGTGAAAATTAAAGTAAATTAATAATGACCTCGGCATTCTTACTGGAGAACGCACTGTATAAAGACTGATACAGATGTTCGGCTAAACCCTTTTTTGTCAATTCGTCAACTTTTTCATTCGACTCTGGAATCCAGGTCCATGCAATCGTTACATTAAAGCATTAAATGAACTACATATATGATTGAAGCACATATCTAGTTCATTTAATGCTTGTTTACATTCATTTACTATGGCAAAAGTAGTTCCTAAACGGTCAAGTGCTTTTAATGAAGCTTGAATGTCGCTGTATATAACAATATTATGCCCTGACGTGTTACTATAAATTTCCTGGCACATTTTATAACAGCAAGGGATTCTGCCTCGAAGAAACTTGCTAAATTATCCAGAATTTCCGTACGAATTTAGATACATCCGTTGCAATAATGTTGTAATTCTTTCTAATACAATATCATATAATTAACTCACCAGCTAAGAACTTTGAGCTGATGCTGTAAGGCCTCATTAACCTCCCCAGCCACGATGCCTGGCGCAACCTTCACCGGCGTTTCCTCTGTAAAATATCAAATATTGTCATCTCTGTCTCTCATTAGAAATAGAAAGAGATCGCAATTTGGACTGAATTTGCACGTAACTACGGATTAACTTGAGAATCGACAAATCTATGAATCTATCCTTCTGTGTAAAGATTTGCAAAAAAAAAAATATTTTGCATCAAAAAATTTTAAAAATTTCAGGCTATATTTATGATGATAATAATAATGCGTTGATTTCGATAATGAACTCATGTCAAAATCTTATAAATTTAAAATAAATTTGTTCATAAAATCTGTAAAAATGACACATTAATTGAAAAATATTTAGAATTTTTTATACATTTTTCAATACCACCAAGGTGTCACTATGCTTACAATTTTCAAATTATGTTCATAACTCAGTCCAATTTACTATTCAACAGAACATTACTGTACTTCCACCTGTTAAAGTTTATTTATTAGTAAGAAGACAATTCGGAGCACCATAATACAATGGTGAAAAATTATTATGCCATATTCCACTGTAAAAGATAGTCTGAGTGATGCTAAATGGTGAATTATAAGCAGAAATGAACTCAAAATTTGATAGATATCAAAACGGAAATTACTTAAGTTATTTAACTTCCAAGTATAAGATTAGATAGATTTAGGAGTATAAGAAGTTAATTTTAACTTCATTAATTTTATCTTATCTTAAATGTTAATGCAAGTTAATATTAAATTTATGTTAACAAACATTATTATAGTTACCGCTACCATGATGTTACATAATATTAAAAAAATATATTGATGCATAAAATTATATCACAAAAGATAAAAAAATATATTTATTTATAACAATTTAAGAGTGGTTTATTACATGGTAAGCTTTTTATTGTGTATTTAACATAAAAATACTGCCCATTTAAACACACAGTCCGCTCATGCGCAAAATATTATTCGAAAAGCATTTTAGTCAATACATTCACATACATTTACGAAGACACTATAAAAAAAGCAATCCAGGCTTATAATATACTGAAAGCTTTTCTATATCTAAAAAAATAATGTTAATTGTTTTTCTCCTATACTTAATATAAAGTAGTCTCCAAAAGCTTTCTGTATGCGATTGATTTTCTTAATATCTATAACTGTTATTTGTACGGTTTTCATTAAAGGTTAGTGCAATTTTTCCGGAAAGTTGAGGTTAATAGTACACAACCGTTTTTTGTAAATTGTGTTCAAGAGGTCGCGTGGTTGTAAAAAAACCGCTTGCTGGGAGTTTCAGTCGCGTGCGACGCGTAAAGCAGGAGATACACTAAAGTAATGTACTGAAAAATTGTAGATCTAAAAAAGTACTACAAAAAAATCCGGGACAGCATGTCTCTATCTCATATGGTTTACTCACAATAATTATGTTCAAAATTTCGATTCGGGAAAAATTTGGAGCCATTATTGACACGGGCACAGCCGCTGGCACACTTAGTTATTAAATAATAGTGATAAAACGTTACGATACTGTGAGATTTACACCCAATACGTAGAAGGTGGTAATAACTAGGTTCTATTACTAGTCTAGACGAGATCGCTACGTGGCCAGATTGATTCAATTTTTCTATTGTAATATAAATATGGGACAATTACACACACGGTCATCCGACCCTGGTGTAACTAAATTCTTATGTTATGACATTTGTATGTCACCCATAACTAAGTTAAATATACCTACATATACCGGCTAAATTTTATATACCTACATATATAATATTAAATATATACTTAAAACAATATTATTGCCGTGTGGTATCCGGCTGAGTAGAATAGACCACCCTCATTTCCTACCGAGGTGTCGTAAAAGGCGACTAGGTAAGTTAACCCGCCGTGTGATATCTGGCTGAGTAGAATAGACCACCGTCTTTCTTACCAAGGTGTCGTAAAAGGCGACTAGGTAAGTTAACCCGCCGTGTGATATCCGGCTGAGTAGAATAGACGACCCTCTTTCTTACCGAGGTGTCGTAAAAGGCGACTAGGTAAGTTAACGCGCCGTGTGATATCCGGCTGAGTAGAATAGACGACCCTCTTTCTTACCGAGGTGTCGTAAAAGGCGACTAGGTAAGTTAACCCGCCGCGTGATATCCGGCTGAGTAGAATACACCACCCTCATTTTCTACATTCATTTTCTATATTCATTTTCTAGGTATCGTAAAGGGCAACTAAGATAAGTTGATGTCAGGCAGGTGGCCGGTCGTATAATACCTAACCAAATCCTATGATAACTTGTTTTATAATATGTTGGTACCGACCCCCACTTAGATTGGGATAAGGGCAGGAGAATGATGACTTCAAACAATATTAATGGGTCTAGATATGTATTTTAGTGGTATTTGCGGTTTTTATAGTTGTGTCTGATAAAAGAAATCATTCATTCATCAGTTATAGGTTCAAATTCCGTGGTATCTTACAATAATAAGGATAAAGTTACGCTGATGGACCCAAGCGAGAAATGCAGAGACTAGATTGAAGCTATGGACTTTTTCACATATTCCACCCCTTCCAGACTTACCAAATTCATCGCCACGCTACCAGCTGTAGAAGAATCGACTAATCAAGACCTTACGGTTAACTGGCAGGATCGATGACCACCTAAATTGAATTTCTGATGATGATTTTTTTTAAATAATGGTAATCCTGAAATGACTATCTATGACTTACGTAATTTTCAATTTTAATAACTTAAGATAACTGTACATAAGGTCGTTGTAATTACTGTGTTTCTATTACGTTTCATCATTTATCATATTCTTTTTATGAGTCCATCACCAATTTCTATAAAAAAACACTATTACACACCTTCTATCTCTTTAAAAGAAAGAATTTATGTTATTTTTAAGACAAAAAGTTTTTGGAATTGTGAAGCTAAAATAAAAAGCACACAGACATGCTAAACGAAAATAGATGCAACATTGATGCTATGATAGCTTACGTAGTACGTCCCTTGTCGGCGCCGCTGTCACCACCGCTACAGGAATTAAACAGTTTTTGAATATTATGAAAACTTCACGTATTTTACTAGTACTGTCACTCAGTTAAGTTAGTCAATAAAGTTAGCAAAACATTCATAAGTCTGGGTATTCGCTTCTATAATAAGATTCCGCAAAACATTTTAGACTTGCCTACACCAAGGTTTGAATAAAATTCTGCAAAAGTATAGACAAAGGTTTAAATTAAAATAAAATAATGTACGCTATAAGTATAGCATATTATAGTACTCGGCATTAAATAATGCACATCGAGAACTTAGAACGAAGCAGCCGGCCAATTCAGTTTCGTAGAGCGCTGTCACTGTCACACACGGGTTCGTCAGTCTGTGCGACAGAGACAATGCTTTATGAAGCAGAATCTAGCCGATTTCTCTCTCTGAGCCTCGATGTGCATTATTTATTGCCGCGTACTATACACAATTGAAGACTATATAAGTGATAAAATGCTCGGACTTTAAATCGTTCTAGCTTTGTACAAAACACCAAATAGTTCAAATTCAAAGTGTTTAAAAGGTTGACCACGGAATTTCTTGCTAGTTGCTTCGCTAAGAGCAACATTCCGAAACAGTGTTAGCTTCTTTAATCTACATTAATATTTTATAAAAAAAAATTTTAAAACATTAAAAACAAATAGATTTAAATAATCTATTTTTTTTTGATGATTTGTTGTGATGCATCCTCACAATCCTGCAATCATAATCTGGCGACCGCATTTCACTTCATCCAAAGGGTATATCTTGCAGTGGAATGGGCGTATATTACATATAGTAAGTAATTTTTAAATAATATTGCTTTCTTTTGCATTATTTGACAAATTTTTGTATATTATTTTGTTTTTTAGGGCACGATGAAAGAAAATAAAAATGATAAGCCCATAAAAATTAAGAAGCTGTTATTTTGAAAATGGTAAATTATTGCGAAAATATTAAATTATTAGGCATCATATTAAGGTTGACATGAGATATGCCAATTGTATTTTTAAATAAACCGATTATGCACACGTCATACCTCTTTTGCCCGGCTAGTTTGAAGCTATCCGTATTTCCAAACCGGTTAGACAGCGAGATCAAATTCTCATTAAGAAGAACGGATAAGTGTGTAAATTTTAGGTCTAACATGATTATTATGACGTTAGTATATCCGGTTTATATACAAATTTTAATATATTTAGTTATTAGATATAAATGCATCAGTGCTACATCGAATGAGATATCCTTTTTGGAATCTAAAGAAGTATTAATTAAATTATAAAATAGATTTTACTAATCTCTTTTATGATAAGAAACTAGTAAATTGAAATACAATTTCTAAAAAATATACCTATGCAATCTGGAGAAAACGTCCAAATAAAAGGGTATATATAAAGACAAAGATAAGGCAATAGCTTATGTTATTGTTTTTTTGTGTTGTCCGTCTTTAGTCTGTCTTAAAAATTGTATTTTAAAAGAGCAATCGCCGAAATTATTCGTAACTCCTTTTGGTAGGAACAAATTACCGAACCAGAAGTATAGTTGACGATTCAACATTAGTCATATACAAGTTTACTTGAACAAAGAATATTTTGAATTTGAGTTTGAATATAGAAATACATAAAAATAAATGTTTGTCTGTACGTAAAAATATGTTTGTAAAAATAAATGTTTATCCTTTATACACTCCGAAATGGCTGGACAAATTTTAATGAAATTTTTAGACAATCTTTATAATGACCTACGGATCGTCTTGTAAAATTTGGTGGTGGTCAGAGCATTTTTTTAACTGTTGAGTTCTGTTTCCAGGGGAATTCGAAATCAGAGAGCCACAGCAACTAATAGCCGGTCAGCTAGTTCCACATAAAAACAGCAATAGCAAGAGACATTTTGGTATAAAGAAAGTTCAAGCGTCAGCCTATAAACTATTTAAACTATATAAACAATATTTTGAATTTGAATTTCGATATAGTCTAGGAAATTCCGTAACTCTTTTATAAACTAGAATTTGTATTGCAGCACTGATGTCAAATTAAAATGAATAATGACTGTTACGGGATTATATAAGAAAGTAAAATCAGAAGCGAACGACATCGATTAACCCTTTTATGCCGGTAGCCGATATATCGGCTCTTGTTGAACTTGCGAGAGGTGCTAGAGCCGAATTATCGGCTCGCGCATTGCGGGAGAACCCTACCTCAAAATAAATTCGTAATTCATACTTATTATAAAACAAAATCCCAAAAGCAGTCCATCTGTATGTGATCAATTTTCTCTCTCTACTGGACGGAACTCTATTGTTTTTACTTAAATATAGTACAATTCTTTTGGAAGGTTTAGGTTAAAAGTTGTTATTCTATTATTTTTGTTTAAGTATTCTTAGGTATTTTTCTTTTCATATTAATTTATATTTTTAACTCAGAATAAAATAAATGGATTTACGCGGGAAATTTTATGACACACTGATTTCCCGCGGGCGAAGTCGCAGACAGGTCTCGTACGCTATAAATGATCTAATTTAATTACGAGAGAATTAAAAATATTATTCTATGAATCATGTAAACATTGTTTCTCGTTTAACAATGAAATAAACCCTAGTAAAACTGTGAAATTCGGTCGGTTATTCTCGCATAGTCACCTCTTTTTATCTCGGCATTAAAAGGGTTAATGTATATTAAAAACAAACAGACATTCATGCAGTTAAACACGTATACGTGTTGCTTACGTATGTAGTCTCGCGCAGCTGTAGACGGCCCCATGGCTGCACATAGTCACACGTCAAACACAAACACAGTAATATAAACATTCTTATATTAAATATATATGTATATTAAATATATCACACGCTTATTATAATAGTGACCTAATTAAAAAAAGTTGTTTAGTGACAAATTGCAATAGAGTATAGCGCAGGGCCTACAAAACACGTGAGTGTTAGAGATACGGATAACTTGGAAGAGCAAGAAAACACTAGCCTTTTTAATAGTTCATAGTGTGATGTCATAGATGGCATCGAAATAAGGACTACAATGTATATTCATTACTGCAATTTGCCACAAAACAACTTTTTTGAATTAGGTCATTCTAATACTAAGCGTGCAAAATATAAATTCAATATCATAAACATGTAGCACAAGATTACAACACTCCAAAACATTATTTAATAAGCTTCACACTAACAGAGTAGCAAATATTTGGAAATATTAGCATATTTTTATTGAATTCTTTAATACTTTAATTCAATCTTCCAAATTAGAGGTTTTTTGACAAATTCATGTACTGGTCCGGACATGAATTTTGCACAAAACATTAAATACAGAAAATATTTATTTCTAAGTGTTTCGATAGTAAAATTTTATCATAATTATAAAATGAAATAAATTGATAAAATATAACATAAACTACTATAATATTAATGCTACATTAGTTAGGTCTAAAGATATTAGTAAGTACTATTTCTATTAAAACTTCAACAACCGCCGCGGCCGCGGATTAACCAACATCCAAATACCCAATCTAAATATTCAACGTATTAATAGAAGCACAAATAGACAAACTTTTATGTTAAAAATATTAAAAAATCTGTTTCTCTTTCAGGAACAACAAAAAGAAATGTAGTGCATAATTGAGGGTAGTAATTAATTAATTAATTAGGGTATATATAACTAAATTGATTCGAACGAAATTGCCGGCAGAAGTACTTTTCTATAAAAATAGTTGGGATCCGTCAATCAAGTTTAAGCTGGACTATCTGAGTCCTCATCTTCCAAGACATACCAAGTAACCTTGTCTACGATAGGTCCAGGCTATCTCAATCCTACAATCCTCATCTTCCAAGACATACCATGTGTCCAAGTCTACGATAGGTCCTGGCTATCTCAATCCTACAGTCTTTATCTCTAAGACATACCAAGTAACCTAGTGTACGATAGGTCCAGGCTATCTCAATCCTACAGTCCTCATCTTCCAAGATATACCAAGTTACCTAGTCTACGATAGGTCCTGGCTATCTCAATCCCACAGTCCTCATCTTCCAAGACATACCAAGTAACCTAGTCTACGATAGGTCCTGGCTATCTCAATCCCACAGTCCTCATCTTCCAAGACATACCAAGTAACCTAGTCTACGATAGGTCCTGGCTATCTCAATCCCACAGTCCTCATCTTCCAAGACATACCAAGTAACCTAGTCTACGATAGGTCCTGGCTATCTCAATCCCACAGTCCTCATCTTCCAAGACATACCAAGTAACCTAGTCTACGATAGGTCCAGGCTATCTCAATCCTATAGTCCTATCTTCCAATACATTTAACTCACCGTGATGAGTCCCTCTCTTAGCATATAGCTTCAATTTGTCCCGTAAAGCGCCACGCTCGCTCTCCAGCGAGTCGATATCTTGTTGGAGATGATCCATCGTCTCTTCGAACTCTTTCTCTTTCCTGTAATACAAGAAAATAATATTGGAGGAAACAGGTGTTGGTGTTGCACTTGTGGAACTTCGTCGGGTATAACAAATCAAAATGTTGGAATGGCTTGGTAAGCCATTCCAACCACCTTTCACCTTTGCGCGATATAAATTTACTTATGCTATGCAAAATGAAACTAATGAACTATCTGTTAGAAAAACATAAATTATAATATGCATTATAATTGCAATATATTGCAGCTAATCTGCACAAGGTCTTTGATAGTTAATGTGTAGACACCGGCTATACTCACGACTAATTTATCGGGTTCCCGCCAGCGATAACTTCGTGTAAAGAGCCCATGAATAAGTGCCCGGGATGGGCTCGAAACTAATCGAGCCAACATGAAAAAATTAGACTTGAGTATAGCTGGTGTCTACACATTAACTATGAATACTACTCACGTTAGTTTAAATTTAAAAAAAAGTATGTGATATTAACATTATCTCCAAAAGTTGAATTTATGAATGTCGGAATTAAAGAACCACATTGCAGTAAGTAATTAGTTATTACATTACAAAAAATGGTCTAGGAAAGTTTCTATTATACTATAAATCTGTTCCAAACAGGCAAGTAGGCTAAATTCTTTTTAACCAAAATACAGAAATATGTTTGCATAAACTTCTCTTATACATCAAATGGGGATGGGTTCTTACCTCTTGAGTTGGTTCTGAGCATCTTCCAGTCGTCTCTGGAGTTGCTGCGACCTCAGCTCCGCGTCCCTCGCCGCCGAAACCAGCTTCCTCTCACCCAACTCCCGCCGAATCTGCATCTCCGATAGTTCCTCTTGCTTCGCCTTGAAATAAATTACAAATTCAAAGTATATTTTAATGTTTTTTTTATAGAAGTAGGCATTACTTTGCGGAATCTCATAGAACAAAAAATATGATAGAATTATTTTGCTATAATCAGCGAAATTTTACGAACCTCTATGTAATAATGTAGTGCTAAGTGTAGAAGAAAATCGCAATGCAAAAATTGCGATTTTGACATGGAGCCTATCACCTAATGATGCTTCGGTTACGGGACGAAATGATCGTTGAAATGGTCGTAGTGAATGTGTGTAGAGCTTGATGTTATATTCTTATTGTCGCTATTTATTAAAACTCATTTGGATTGACTTTCTTTATTGACATTAGACTTGTACATGACTGTTCAGGACGACGGCGAGGACGGAAGGGGAGATCGAAGACATAACAATTGACAGGACTTGACAATGACATAAAGCATTATATGACACTTGTGTGGTGTATTTTTGGTGGCGGTATATTATGATACATGCGATAACTAATCCTACATGTATAAGGTATGAGAACGTATTTTGCTTCCTACATTTAGCATTAAATAGATTTTCTTAACAAACAAAGTTTATAGCAAAATTAATCTATATATATCATAACTTTGTTTTTTTATGTAAATTTATTATGATTGTTCAACTTTTAATTAATTATAACATTTAGTTAAGTTTCAATTTATATAAGTTAGTTTTTCAATGTATTAAGTTTATATAACGGTCTGTAGGTCTACCATGAACTTTAGAATCGATTCAATTCAAAGTCAGTACCTAAACCGAACCGCTTTCTTTTCGTACTATGAATTGCAATTGAATGCATTGGGGTCGTAATGTTTGTAAAGGATAACGGTTTATGAACTATAGATAAGTCTGTCTCTTTTACTCAAATGTTTTTAGGACGCATCCTGAACGCTGATTCGGGAACGACTTAAAGTGTGCTTCTTTAAGATGTCATGGTATGAAAAAGCAAAAGAATTTAGTTTACGTCTTCAATTGAGTCGCAATAAGAGTTCATGGTAGACCTGCTGCTTATCTCATTAAACAAATAACTTCACTAAATCTTATATAGGCGTTTGATTTGGCGTTGTTACGTACCTTGAGCGCTTTCCTGAGCTCCTTGATATCGGCCTCCTTATTCTCCAGCCGTATGGTGAGGGTCTTCGTCTCCTCGAGCTGCTTCTTCACGAGCTGAGCGCGCACCACTATTGGTGGTGTTGGCTGGAAATATTTAGTAGAAAACATATATTTGGAAAACATATATTTGGAAAACATATATTTTACTTTTATATATTAGGATGTCGTTATAATATAAAAATATTGTTCTATTAATATTCTCTTCTACCATTTGTCAGCTTTGTTGCTACTCCTTTTACATGCATACGATAATTCACACTATCCATCCATGTTTTTCGACCTCCCTCTCATCATCTGTTCTATAATGAGCACAACTTGCAGACTTCCCCTAATATATGTAGTTCTTAGAAATACTTTTATGTTATATTCTTTTTTCGTGATTTTAAGCTGTGAGAGCCCAGCGGTGAGACCGTGCGACTCTCTAGAGACGACATAGGTTCAAACCCCGGGCAGGCACCAATGAGTTTTTCTATTAAAACTTATGTGTCTAGTTGATAATTGCAATTTATCACACGTTTTTCGGTGAAGGAAAACATCGTGAGGAAACCTGCATATCTCTAGAGGATTCTAGGGATATGTGTAACCTACCAATCCGCATTGGAGCCGCGTGGTAGGTCTTAGCTCCAATCCTTCTCTCCAATAACGAAGAGAGGAGACCTTAGCCCAGCAGTGGGCATAGTAACAGGCTGTTACTTTTTTTTACTTTATATTCTTTTATGGGAAAAAGTGCACTCCTTATTAAGCAGTTATATTTATCAATTCCCTAGTATTCCGCTTATTTCCTTAGGGTTTTATAGACTAAATCATGTCATAGGTACGTTTAATGTTACTTTGTAGTAAAGGCTCACCTTCTCGCATGCGACGTTGGTGAGGGACATGACGTCGTACTCCTTGTCCTGGGTGAAGGCGGCCAGCTTGCCCACGTCTGAAGCGACTGTGGACAACGCGTGCTTGATTGTCTTCACGGCGCCGTGGTCGTCCTGGGAGTGATATGAAGATGTATTTTTAACAATTTAATTATTGTACATAAGAATATACATAATTATAAAAAGATTGGAGATGTATTTAATAGACAAAGTAGAAACCGACATAAGCTTGCGGTTCCTGCTTTGCGCCTTGCAAAATCACATAAGTCGTTTGAGGGTTTGGGTGTAAGATTCTATAATAAAATTCCGCAATCTACTTTAACTGTACCATTACAGCAGTTTAAAAACACTTTTTCAAAAAGGCTTATTCAGAAAGCCTACTACACTATTAAGAATTACTTAAACGATAAGAATGCGTGGATATAGCTACTCTTCGACCCTGTACAAGACATTAATAGATATATGTAACTAGTGATAAGAATTATTCTTTGAAAAGAGCAACCGCCGAGTTTCTTGCTGGTTCTTCTCGGTAGGAACAGCTTTCCGAACCAGCAGTAGATGTTGATGATTTAAAAGCACTTGTTTACACGTTTACTTGAATAAAGAATATTTAGAATTAGAATTTTGAATCAATACTTCTCTAACTGCCCAAGACACTTCTGTCTCAGAACATTTACATTTACATTTATCGTTAGTGTCTCATTAATGATAAATGTACACTGATATCTGTTAGGTTAGATTCGGGCAACGATTGCTCTATCGTCTTCAAGCCACTGTGGTCGTCCTGGAGACAATATTTGTGTAACAGAACTTCTAACTGCCCTAGACACTTCCAAGACACATTTCCAGTAAATGCATACTGATAATAATTGTAGTGTATTGATCATCAATAATTCTCCTGCCCTTATCCCACTCTAAGTGGGGTCGGCACAACATGTTACAAACATGTTGCCACATGGTTTGGTTATGTATTTTACGACCGGCCGCCTGCCTGACGTCAACTTACCTTAGTCGCCTTTTACGACACCTCCGTAAGAAATGAGGGTGGTCTATTCTACTCAGCCGGATACCACGCGGCGGAATTGTAGTGTATTGATATAATATGATATATGTAGGGTATAATGATGTATATTCGTATCTGTCGTCTCGTCCAAGCATTACGCGGCAAACGCGGGTTGAGTCAGTCGTGCACTGGCAGGCGCTGAGTTAAGAAGTATTGCGAGGCACCGAGCCGATAATAGCCAGCAGTATTTATTACCATTTTATTACCTTTGGTAGTACACTACAATTGTTCCGTTAACGTAAAAACTATTCGATGTTCGGTGTTAAGTGCATTGGCAACACAGTTTATTAAGAACTGTCATGCACGCCGTATCCGTCAAAAGTTGGAGCTCGCCCGTCAAGTGTCAGAGTCTGTCAACCGAACAAGCTAAGACACCAACGCGTGCGCGCGCGCATCGAAAACAATCGTTATAATCCCGGCTGGTGAAAGATTATCGAGGGCGGCGCTGAGCAGTCCAAGGTACGTGCGTGCATTGTATTGTTTTTGTGCTGCCCACCGGACATCGGATTATCGTCGGGCGTAAAGTCTGTCCCAGTGTGGTCGATAGCCACCCCTTGGGTGCAAGACACCACAAGATTAAGTATTCGCAAGTTGTAGCATGGGCAGGAGGATGATTGAATCAAAGTTCACCTGCTGGTAAGTCTTGTCGATGGCGGCGCTCCAGATGGCGGTGAGGGCCTGCAGTGGCAGCGGCGCTCCCTCGCCGCGCTCGCCGGCCGTGGCGGCGCAGGCGCAGGCCGCTCGCGCCGCCAGTGACGTCGCTCTCGCGCTGCGCCAAAGCGCCACAGCGCTGTCACCACGCAAACGTTCCACCAACTGAAAATAATATATAGCGTAAACGGAAAATATAAGAGATTGGGGATTGACTAGCCCTTTGACGCAGTGGGTAGTGACCCTGCCTTCAGCTCCGCAGGTCGCGGGTTCGATTCCCGCCGAGGGCCAACATTTTCTATAAACAATTTGTTGTTTCTTAAAGCCTGGATGTATTTAAGTATGTATTTATCAAGCTGTGATACCGTGGGACTCTTGAGACGATCATGGGTTCAAACCCCGGGCAGGCACCTATGAGTTTTTTTATTAAAACTTATGTGTCTAATTGATAATTTCAATTTATCACACACTTATCGGGGAAGGACAATATCGTGAGGAAACCTGCATGTCTCTAGAGGATTCTGGGGATATGTGTAATCTATCAATCCGCATTGGAGCAGCGTGGTAGGTCTTAGCTCCAATCCTTCTGTCCAAAACGGCGAGAGGAAACATATACCCAGCAATGGAAAGTAACAGGCCGCTACATTTCACACAAGCCCACACCACGCCAAATACCTGCATATCAATGGGTAAAGCGTGCAGACGGACTCCAGGAGGCAGCCTTCGTCTGACACCCTTCAGCTGCTGCTGCAGGGATGCGCAGCTGGTCTTTATAGCGTCGTGCAGTTGGCTTAAATCGTGGGGCTGCTCCGTTGTCTGGAAAATAAACATAATTATAATTTATATAATAAGACGTTACTTACCAAATACTTTTTCTGTTAAAACTTATTTATTGAATTTATATTAGCAATTTATCAACAAAAGGAAACCTGTATTTCTCGGAAGAAATGTAAAGATATATGTAACCTACCAAAACGGATCTTGGCTCCGTTTCTATAAAAAATAATAATAAAATTATTTGCTATAATCCGCGATAAAGTAAACAGAAAATATATATAATGCTAAATGTAGAGTGGTACTATCTGTTTTTTTCATACATGCAGGATTCTTAAATGACATGCACAAACCCGCACCATCGCCACCATAATACACAAGCACTACACGCGTTCACTATCACAAACTCAACAATCGTTTCGCGCCGCAACCGAAGTTGGGGTTCCTATTTACTTTATCGCGGATTATGGCAAAATAATTTTATTATTTATTTATTAGGAACCCAACTCGATATACTATTTGGTTTAATTTAAACATTACACACATTTGTAAATTATAGTTTTGTATTATATATCCCAAGGCTGACTCAGCATGTTTTATAAGATAAGCTAAATAACGTTGTGCTGACTATATTTAAAAGAAAAAAACAATAATATAGGAAATAGTAAAAAGTTATTAATGAAAAAAAAACTATTGTACTTTTACAAATAAAATGTGGAGGAAATAATCAAAAATAAAAACAGTAATGTTAAAAATGATCTTGAAGGAAGGTAAATTATGCAGTCTTTTTTATGAAACATGTAGGGACGGAGCTAAATTCATTGCTAGGTACTTATATACATTTTTTAATTTATTATTACTTTTGTATTATGGATATCCGCAAATAATAATTCTATAAATTATTCAACCTTTCTCTCCAAAAACGATGAGGAGACCTATGCCTAGCAGTGGGATAGTAACAGGCTTTTGATAGAGAACATTCAATGTAATGTATAAAAAAATAAATAAAAGTAACAAATTATTTTGTATTATGGATATCCGCAAATAATAATTCTATAAATTATTCAACCCTTCTCTCCAAAAACGATGAGGAGGCCTATGCCTAGCAGTGGGTGGGATAGTAACATGTCGTTACTAGAGAACTATCGATGTAATGTATGAAAAGTAAATAAAAGTAAAAATATAAAAAAAATAGTAATGTAAAAAAGCGTAACAGATAAAAGCCAGACAGACACACTCTTGCATTTCAAATTCAAATTCAAAATATTCTTTATTCAAGTAAACTTGTAAACAAGTGCTTTTGAATCGTCGACTCTATTGCTGGTTCGGAAAGCCGTCCTACCGAGAAGAGCCAGCAAGAAACTCGGTGGAGCTCTTTTAAAAAAGAAGATTCTTAATACTAATTACATTTTGTCATAGCTATCCTGCACAAGGTCAAAGAGCAGCTATATCCACGCATTCTTATCATCAATGTAAGCCTCCACGGTATAATAGATTTATAATGTAGGATTAGTTACCAGCGTAGCGTGCTCGAGTGCGGACGCGTCCGCAGCGAGCGCGCGCGCCAACGCGTCGAGTGCGGCGCACGCGTGCAGCAGCACCTCTCTGGCGCAGCCCGCACCCTCCACAGCACTCATGTTCAGCGCCGCCCACATAGCTGATAGGTACGACCAGCACCGCTCCATGCCTGATACCCATGCAACATAACATTAACAGATGATTTATAGAAGCAGGCGTTACTTTGCGGAATTCCATATTACAAGCAATATAACAGAACTAACTACTTTGCTATAATCCGCACGGGTTAAGTGAATGCATGCAAAGCCAATGTGTATGAAGCAGGCAAAATCTACATACCTTATACATGCAGGACAAGCCACCACATGCACCCCAAGGCGCAATTCACCAGCAACAACGCACACAAAAGCAGCACACACACCCACCACGGGTGGTGGTTTTGCGGTTCGATTCCGGGAACATATGGCTGCGTTTAGGAATAATAAACCACAAAATTCTAATTTTGCAAAACATTTGCTGGAAAGCGGTCATAAAGTGCCTAATGACCATTCATTTCATATTCTCCACACTTGTGATAAGGGACTCCGACTCAATACGTTAGAGCAACTTGAAATAATAAAAAATAACAATGGTCACTTAATTAACAAGCAAGTAAATGTATCTAATTCCGTTTTGCTACATGTGTTCGGAGGGGAGGGTATTGGTGGGAGTTGAACTATTTAAGACTGCTTGTATGGGTAGCGCGGCGCATTACGATTTTTGTCGTGGAGCCTATCCTCCTGATGATGCTTCGGTTTCGGAGCGAAACGATCGTCGAGATTGTGGTGGTGGGTGTGTCTGCTGCTTTTGTGTGCGTTGTTGCTGGTGAATTGCGCCTTGGGTTGCATGTGGTGGCTTGTCCTGCATGTATAAGGTGCGTACATTTTGCCTGCTTCATACACATTGGCTTTGCATGCATTCACTTAACCCGTGCGGATTATAGCAAAGTAGGTCAGTTATATTGCTTATAACATTAACAAGTATTTGGTTACATATTATTATTATAGCAGCCCGTTTAGCGTCCAAAACTGGACGTAGGCCTCCTATCCAATCGTGGCCTGCGTGTCGTACGATGTCGTCCATTCCATCGTTTTGGCGGTCTATCACGCGGTCGAGTATGTGGTCGTGGTCGCCACTCCTGCAGTTTCCGCGTCCAACGACTCGTATTTATGCTATGTGTTCCGCCACAATTAATATATTCCGACACAATTTCAACTGGTAGGTGATATGAAGACACATTTGAAATGTTGGTCATGATTTTAGTTATATTAACATTTCCTAATTTTTACCATCCCGGGTCGCACCCCTTGACTTGCAGCGCCCCCACCCCTCAAAGTAAGGGGTCTGCGGCGGGCATTTTACGCCACTGTTCCTACCATCTAACGAGCAATTCTCGTCCAGCTCGTTGGTCTTCAGGAGTTGGGCCGCCGCGTCCAACGCCCGCTCCTGCTGAGCAGCGTCGGGCAGCGCTGACGCCGCTCTGAGCAGCAGTTCCGGCGAGCAGATCTCCAGGGCTCCACTCCACATGCACACCATACACTGAACACAATTGAAATACATTTACACATCCATGTATAAAGTAATTTATAGAATTAGGCGTTACTTTTCGGAGATCCATAATACAAAAGTAACAATAAAATTATTTTGCTATAATCCGTGACAAAGTAAATAGAAATTATATATATTGCTTAAACGCAATGCTTTGCGACTTTGTCGTGTAGTCTATTTCCTGATGATGCTTCAGTTGCAGGGCGAAACGGTTGTTAAGATTGTGATAGTGAACGTGTGTAGTGCTTATGTATTCAGTGGCGGTGGTGGAGGTTTGTGCATGTGTTTTTACGAATCCTGCATGTATCGGGTATGAAAAAACGGAATTCATTTAGCATTATAAATATTTTCTATTTACTTTATCGCTGCATTATAGCAAAATATTTTTTTTATTACTTTTGTATTATGGATCTCCGCAATGTATCGCCTAATTCTATTATTTGCCTAACTTTGAATTAGGTCACTTTAATACTAAGCGTGTGTTATATGTTTTTAATTCCATTAAATGACGAAACTTTCAAATTTTATTTAAGCGATATTATGAAATACACTACAATTAAAGCTATCGGACCAATATCGGACAAATAAAATTTTCGTATTTCTGGTGAGAACAGTGAAAATAGCGTGGTAGATATTTGGGATATTTTAACACTGAAGTTGTCGCGAACGAAGTCGTGGACCAATGGTGACTCTTATAATATAACATACTTGTATCATCTGCAACTGATACTCCAGTTGACACCGGAAGCTGTACTGGACCGCGGTGTGGGTCTTCATTATGGACTCCTTGTCCCAGACATTTACTGCCGGGAATCTAGATAAGAACAGAAATTTAAAAAATCATATTTAGACAATTTTTCTAGTGAGCCTGCATTTCCCAAGTCATACGTGTTTCTATAGAGTAAAAACTACGTTAATAATATATGCGACTACTACTACTACTACTATACTAGGTATAATATATATAAACATACATTCCAGGTATGTTTATATATGTATACTTACTTTTCACGGATCTGTCCCAATATGATTTCAGCCTTCGTGTTCAGACGTTGTAGCAGCAGAATGAACATTATCGCGTCGTGGTCACCTGGAAATTATTACTTTGTACACATCGTTTTTATTGGCTTTTATGTAATAATAAATATTATATATATAGGACACTAACACACACGGTCGTCCATCCCCAAAGTAAGTATAGTACTCGGAATTAAATAGTGCACATCAAAGTTTAGAATGAAACAGATGGCCAGTTCGGTTTCGTAGAGCGCTGTCACTGTCATTCAGTATGTGACTTTTCGCACGGGTTCGTCAGTCTGTGCGACAGAGACAATGCTCTATGAAGCAGAACTAGCCGATTTTCTCTCTCTAAGCCTCGATGTGCATTATTTATTGCTGGGTACTATAATTTAATACTTGTTGTATGGTTGACGGATACCTAGTAGATATACTACATATATAATTTTAAATACACACCTAAATATAAATATACCCTTTTTTTAATGAGGAAACCCTTCATGGGCACTGCTTTCGGCGGGGGTGAAAGCAGTTATGTCGGACTCCTACCGGCTAACACCTCATAGTGTTCCACCTTGCTGCTTGGTGACGAGAGCACAGGAATACTGAACGCATCACTTCCTCGTCAGCAGCGTACTCTGGCCAAAATTTTATTGAGCCTGGATAGACGTACCCAGGTACGTCTTGATTGATGATGATGATTGATTTTCATCCCTCTTAATTATACGTCGATACCGCCTTAATCTTGAACATCTCGTCTTTTCTATATCGACATTCTAAGTAACTTAAATATATAAATGCACCCGAATCCAAAAACTAAAAAACGAAAAATTGTTTTCAGAAAATGCTGGCCCACGGCGGGTGAAGAGCTCGCAAACTCCTGGAACTGCAGGCAAGGTCCTGCCACTAATGCAAACGGACCAGTAGGCCTACCATGAACTTCTAGAAAACGATTCTATTCAAAGTCAGTACCTAAACCCAACAGCTTTCTTTTTGTACCATGAAGTGTGTTTGAAAAGGACAACATTATATGAAATATAGATAACTCTGTCTCTTTTACTCAAATGTTTTTAGGACGCATTCCGAACGCTCATTCGGCAACGACTTAAAGTGTGCGTCTTTAAGACGTCATAGTATGAAAAAGCAAAACAATTTCGTTTACGTCTTCAATTCAGTCGGCTTATGATTAATTACAATCACTAACCGTTGGAAGCCATGAAATGGTCGGGCAAGCAAGCAGCCAGCATGTCGGCCCTAGCCCTCGCCTGCGCCAGGTCCAGCGCCCGCAGCTGCAGGTCGATGGAACGAGTGGAGGCTCTGGACTGCTGCACCAGGGAGCCCAGCTCAGCTGGTGGCGAGGACCGCACGCCGCTCTCCGGGCTGACCTCCTGCTCGCTCGGCGCCGGTGAACCTTGTAAGAGTCAAAACAAAAAATAATACTGGGGTGTATTGGTCTAATAAATTCCAAAGGTCTGTTTCATCATTCATTCTCCTGCACTTATTTCTCTCTTAAGTGGGGTCGGCACATGTTTTAAGCATGGAACGTTAGGTGAAACGGAATGTAAGTGAGTGTATAAACGAGACAGTATGAGAGAAGTGTGAGGAAAAAGAGGGAGGAAGGACGCGGTACGACGTAGTCAGGATAGGTGTGCGCTGTGCAATTAAATTAAAGTTTATTAAATCAACGGAGTTTTACTTTGCCCTGGATGCCCGAAAATTACACACATATAAACTTATTTCCTTGGTCAGTCTGTGGCTAAAGTGGCAAGTGAATAATATTATTCGTCTACAGTCTTACTGAATGTTAAACATAATCAAAATGTATTTTTTAATAATGCATAAAATCATTAAAATAAATCATAACACACACTCATTTCATACAAACACAAACATAGATGTTAAGTCAAAGTATACGATATCCGTGTCAAGGATCGAATTTGATTGGTTAATGGCAACCATCTGCCATTATTCCCTCTACCAGGGAGTGGAGGGGTTAAAAACCTACCCCTTCACACCGTTTGAAACAGCAATTATCCAAAAAAACTTGTTTTGTGACCAAACTATTTATAAAGTGACCAGAGTGCCCAGAATTGGTTCCCTTTTTTGCCCAATGGATACTTTTTTATGGGTAAAGTCTGTAAAATTTTCCTCCATTGTGATAGAAATTAGCGAGACGCGAAAAGTAATGTTATTGTACCTTGTTTCGATTCTAACTGCGTCCTCATCTCGTTGTACTGCTCCGTCATCCGCTGGACCAGCTCGCGGAACTTGACGATGGTCGAGTCCCGGTCCATTATGGTCTCCTGGGTGGCTTCACGCTCCCTTACCGCCTGTTACAACATTTTACATTTTAGTACAGAAGTAACGGGTTCTTTTATCCCCGTGCTAGGCATAGGTATTTTCTCCGTTTTTCGGAGAAAGTGTTTGAGTTAAGACCCACCACGCTGCTCCATTGCGGATGGGTAGGTTACACATTTTTTCTTTAAAGATATACAGGTTTCCTCACGATGTTTTCTTTCACCGAAAAGCCTGTGATAAATTGCGATTATCTATTGGACATATAAGTTTTTTTAATAAAAAAACTCATTAGTGCCTGCTCGGGTTTTGAGCCTGTGACCCCTCGAGAGATATATATTTAAGAAAATCATAAGATTTACATAATGTATAGAGGAGCTTTGCGATTTTTTAGTGGAGTCCAGAGGGACTCCACTAAAAAATCAGGAGAGCCTGATGATGCTTTGGTTGCGAGGCGAAACGTTTGTTGAGTTTGTGATAGTGAACGTGTGTAGTGCTTGTGTATTGTGGTGGAAGTGGTGGAGGTTTCTGCATGTGTTTTTATGAGTCCTGCATGTATTGGGTATGAAAACGCATTACTTTATCGCGACTTTGTTACTATATTATAACAATATTATTGTATAATTACTTTTGCAAAAGATTTACAATTATTTAACTGAAAAACTAATTTTCAAAAGTGAAGTGTCAAGTTTATATCCCACTTCTGTATTGCTCTATCGCTTACTTCTCTAGTGGCCGCGTGCGCCATCTCCAACTCCTCGCGAAGGTCCATCTCCAACTCCCTATTGGACTCAACCAGCTGCTCGTGAACCTCCTGCAGTGCCTCCAATTCCTGGACGTCCTGCTTAAGCTGATCCACCTGAAAACACCGTTTACAAGTAGTACATTTTTGAATCAAATATAATGATATAAATTTAATAACGACTCGAGCCTAACCTGACTGACCCGTTGACGCAGGCGGAAATGACCCTGCCTTCATCTTCGCGAATCGCAGGTTCGATTCCCGCCGAGGACAACATTTGTTATACACACTTTGTTAGTTCTTCGGATCTATATGTATTTAAGTATTTATTTCAAATTATACATATACCAGTTGTCTATATATTTTTTTATTAAATACTTAAAGATGTAAATACACCGACACTCGAAGAACCAACAAATTTTATTAAAAAAATATTTGGCCTTGGGCGTAAGTTGAACCCGCGATCACCATAACTGAACACAGGGTCACTGTCAACGGGTAAGTCAAATATAACTATCACTTAGTTGTATGCAAGCTCGGCAAAAAGTAACTTGGGCCACCACGCCACATTCAACAGAATACAACGTCGCTATAACTATTTACCAAAATAATTAGATGTAGACATATTTAGCGATAGTATACATACTTTTAAACATAATATAATTAAATTTAAAAGAATTAATTAAGTAGACAATCTTACTAATATTATAAATGCGAAAGTTTGTGAGTATGATGGATGTTTGTTACTCTTTCACGACGAATCCGCTAAAACAATATCGACGGAATTTGGCACAATTACTCCTTATACACCAGGGTAACATATAGGCTATAAAAATCCTGTTAATTCTACAGGAATAGAATGAAATTCAAAGCGCCATCTATTATCAACCTACCAAAGTTTTTTTATTCGCAATGCGTCAAAAATCAAGTCAATTCTATAGTATTCTACATGGCAAAACAACGTTTGCCAGGTCAACTAGTATTTTTATAATTAGTATAATACGCGTCCCTTTTACATGCCGTGATAACCTATAATTAAGACTACGTTTAATTAAGTAGCTTGTAGAGTATTTGTTGTATTAAAAATGTAAGTCTTGTTGGTTATCCTAATAAATAAAAATAAAAAATAAAATAAAAATGTATACAGGTTGGTCAGAATATACGCCGTGTGGTATCCGGCTGCATAGAATAGACCACCCTCATTTCTTACCGAGGTGTCGTAAAAGGCGACTAAGGTAAGTTGACGTCAGGTAGGCGGCCGGTCGTAAAATACGTAGCCAAATCATGTGACAATATGTTGTAAAATTTTGTGCCGACCCCACTTAGAGTGGGATAATGGCAGGAGAATGTATGTATGTACAGGTTGGTTAGAAAATGTTTACTCATTCATCCTAATTGGTATACACTATAATGTATGAGATGATAACTTTGCATCATACCTGATCTTCAAGGGCCATTTTCTTTTCGGCGAGCTGTTCAACCATTTCTTCAGCACCTAACGCAGCGTCAACCTATAAAATAATTAGATAATAAATCTATACTTATTGTTAAACAAATTTCCCAAAAGCTGTCTGTCTGTATGTCATCGATTTTCTCACAATCTACAGAAAGGATTTTTTTACGAATTTTACTAAAGATAGTGCAATTCTTCCGGAAGGTTTAGATTAATGATACATTACAGTTTTACGTTAAATTTTGTTAAAGAGATAGTAAAAAAAAAACTTCCCCGTTGGGGATTTAGTTGCGTGCGCTGCCTTAACCAACTAAAGTAATGTACTACATAAGTGTAGATCTACAAAAATATTAAAAAACAGTCCGCGACAGCACGTCTCTATCTTTTATGGTTAACTCACAATAGCTACTTTTATGCTCATCTATCTATGTAGCTATACACATTATAATACAAAGTAAAGCCCTAAAAGGCTAAAGTATCTAAGTCAATTAAGACTAATTTGGAATCCGGTCTTTTAATACTAAGTGTGCCAAGTTATATTATCCCAACCTTGTATACAAACTTATATCTATGATACCGTTTCATTACCTGTTCCCGTAGATCAGCCACCTGAGCTTCCAACTCCTCGACTCTAGCAGAAAGCTTTTCTTTAGTGCGGCTCAGTTCTGCTATTTCAGATTTATATTGTTCCAAATCCTAAAACGATATAAAATATCATAAATCTGTAAACATAACAAAAGTTAAAGTTTATTGAGTCCTGATTCGGAACTAGAGTGAGGAAACAAAGGATCGCCCAAACATACGAACATAAATGCGAAAGTCTGTCTGTCTGTTGTTCAAGGCCAAGTTGTTCAAGCAATAGTTTTTATTTAATAGTTTAATACCGTTATAAGGATCTCTTATAATTCCGTTTGTCAATCAGCTATCGTGGCCAGACAGCTAGTGGTTTTATAGTAAAGTAAAGTAAAGTAAAATAACGGCCTGTTACTATCCCACTGCTGGGAATAGGCCTCCTCTCTCCGTTTTGTGGAGAGAAGGGTTGGAACTAAAACCTACCATGCTGCTCCAATGCGCATTGGTAGGTTACACGTATCAACAGAATTCCCTAAAGATATGCAGGTTTCCTCAAGATGTTTTGCTTCACAGAAAAGCGTGTGATAAATTGCAATTATCAATTAAACACACAAGTTTTAACAGAAAATCTCATAGCCTGCCCGGGGTTTGAACCCATGATTGTCTCTAGAGTCACACGGTCTCACCGCTGGGTTATCACAGCTCCGTGGTTGTGGTTTTATAAATTTTGTTATTTTATTTATGAACTGATAATTATAAAAGGCTGTGATAACTCAGCGATCAGATCGTGCGACTCTTTCGAAAGGTTACGGGTCCGAACCGTGAGCAATGAGTTTTTCTGTTAAAACATATGTGTTTAATTGATAATGGCAATTTATCACACGTTTTTGGTGAACGAAAACATCGTGAGGAAACCTGCATATCTCAAGAGAAGTCTAAGGATATGTGTAACCTACCAATCCACATTGGAGAAATGGTAGGTCTTAGCTCCAATCCTTCTCTCCAAAAACGAAGAGAGGAGGCCTATGCCCAGCAGTGGGATAGCAATAGGCAATTTCCAACATAATATATCGAATAAAAGTAACAACATTAGGAGTATACAATTGATAATATACAGTAAATAAAAATATACGTTAAATATGTTAGTTGTCACATCATACACAACTTCATGCGAAATGCTCATAAATGGTATTAGACGTATGAATATATAATTACACTGATATTAATGTATATGTGTCAATGTAAGAGTGACTCTCTTTGCGTATTTTAAGTTTATATTTGGAAGTTCCGTGTCTCATGCCGTGGTATCCGGATAAGTAGAATAAACCACCCTTATTTCTTACCGATGTGTCGCTAAAGGCAACTAAGGTAAGTTGACCCGCCGTGTGGTATCCGGGTGAGTAGAAGAGACCACCATTATTTCTTACCGAGGTGTCGTAAAAGGCGATTTGATAAACTGACCCACTTTGTGGTATACGGCTGAGTAGTATAGACCACTCTCATTTCCTATCCAGGTGTCGAAAATACGACTAAGGTAAGTTGACGTCAGGCAGGCGGCCGGTCGTAAAATACGTAGCCGAATCACGTGACATGTTTAAATATGTTGTTTTGACCGCATTTAGAGTGGGATAAGGGCAATAGGACGATGACGTCTCTGACGTCTGATCAAAGACTGATCAAAGTCATCAGCCCTCCACTACGCGTCACCCCAAGCCGTGGTACGGCCTCACAGGAAGGAGGGACTTTTAGGACAACGTTCCCAACACTAGTAGAGCTTCTACGCTCTACTTTCTGGTTTTGGCAACCTCGACGATGCTTCAACGCTCGCCACCGCGCATGGTGATGCCGTGAAAGCCGTTTGTGATAGCGTGTCAGTTCGAGAAGAAATTTTGGAAAAAAATTATGGTCAAGGAGCCCGCGATTTATGTGCATGTGTGTGCGTGGAATGGCGACTCCGCACCGGAAAGCGCAGCGTCGGTAGACCCCCTACGAGGTGGACAGACGACATCAAAAAGGTCGCAGGGAGCCACTGGATCCAGGCGGCGCAAGATCGTGTGGTGTGGCGATCCCATGAAGAGGCCTGAGCTCAAAAAGGTCGCAGGGAGCCACTGGATCCAGGCGGCGCAAGATCGTGTGGTGTGGCGATCCCATGAAGAGGCCTATGTCCAGCAGTGGACGTCCATCGGCTGACGAAGAAGAAGAAGAAGAAGTGTGCGTGTTGTCTGGTGTCGGTGCGGATACCTTCTGCATCCTCTGCATGGTGTGCTTGTCGTGCGCGGAGAGGTCCCTCAGCCGCACCAGCGTGTCCCGCAGGCGCACGTTCTGCTGCTGCAGCTGGCGGACCTCGTAGCCGGTGGCGCCGCCGTCGCCGGCTGCGTACGGGTGCTCTGGTCAGACATTCCCACGCTGTATGTACTAAGCATGCGAGCCTCCCCACGCTCACTGCACTCACTACGTTCACTGTCTCCTTGTATTCATCTATATTAATGTATATCGACTGTGAACTGGCAAATTGTCCTATCTTTTTTTTGACAACTTTTCAGGAAGAAGGAAAAACATGATTATTAATACAGACACAATATTTTTCATGAAATAAAAAACTATTGATTTTAAATATGTTTATTTATTTATAAATTTTCTAGTTGATACATGTTGATACGGTAAATGATAGGCAGTAATACTTAATGCCGTTAAAAAGTGATTAGAGATAGGACATATTGCCCGTTCACAGTCGATATATGACTGGCCCGTTGGCGCAGTGGGTAGTGACCCTGCCTTCAGCTCCGCGGGTCGCGGGTTCGATTCCCGCCGAGGGCCAACATTTTCTACAAACAAATTGTTGGTTCTTCGAGCCTGGGTGTATATTTGTATTTAAGTATGTATTTAAAATTATATATGTAGTATATCTACCAGTTGACCGTCACCCATAACACAAGTATTAAGTTACTTACTTTGGGGACGGACGACCGTGTGTGTAAGTGTCCCATATATTTATTTATTTTATTTATTTATATTACGCGAACAATATTTTTTTCGTAAGAACTAACTTTTGCCCATGACTTCGCTCGCGTTAAATTTGGTCTGCCACATTAAATTTTGTGACTAATAATTTATTTTGTTACTTAATATATTAGTACGATAATGCCACATCTGGACTTACTCATTTGCAAAGTTTATGATGCAATATTTTATTTTTGAATTTATTGTTATTTTTATTAGTAGATGTTTGCTTGTGAAATTTTATGTTACGTTATTAGTTTTTTGTCTAGCGCGCTCTTACAAGTGATAAATTCATCATCATACTCCGGCCCTTATTTCTCTCTAAGTGGGCATTAAGAGAATGTAATTCTTATTAGAACCAAATTTCTTAAAAAATAACAGTACTACATAAAGATCTGAAAGAACAATCGATTTTTATTTCAATCGATTATTTTATTACTATAATCGATTTAATAAATATTTTTTACTGTTTTTTCTTGGTTTTTAAAATAAGATATATGTTCTTGGCTGACACCAATGTAACCAAAGTAGACATGTTAATCGAATTCCACAAACAGCGTATGTTATTTTTTATTCGTTCTAGTCCACTTTAATAAGTGTTTGTTAAAAAACCCGATAATTAATAGTCGATTTTCTATTTTTGAATTAATCGTTTTATTCGAACCCGCGACCACCGAAGCTGAAGGCCGATTCACTTCGAACTCGCGCCAACAGGCCAGTCAACAATGTAAAACGTCATGCGATTTGGCGCATGTATTTCTGTAAAAAATAGTTAGATAGTATTATAGGCCTTGTGTAAAAGATTTAAGTTTTTTTTCACTCACGTAATTGTATAGTGTACCTGAATCAAGTGTATTTGAAAGAAATTTGGCGAGGTCTTATTAATACTAGATATTATGTTTGAAACCATATAAAACGCAACAAATGTTGTCAGTTAAAGTCAAAGTAGTCAAAGTCGTCGGGAGACTGTAACACAAAGCACAAACACAAATCATGCATAAATTAATAAAAAAAAAGACAACACATTCACTGTGAGAAGCCAAAGACAATTGTGCAAACAATTAATTTCACGAAAGAGACTAAACTAACAACGTATAAATAAGAATATTATGAGTATATTATATTAATATAATCCCATAATATTCTCAACTAATTATGTTGAAACAGCTTATTTGCAGAGATTATCAAAGTCTGTATCGTCCGAAGCATATATTTGATTACATTTATTTATTTATTTATTTATTCGTATATTCAACAGCATTACACGATAAATCATCCAAAATATATCCCTATCCAATCCTATATAGTATTAAATTAAGTATGTAGTACCAATTATAGAAGAAAGAACACATCATTCTTAGTTACAAAGTCACAAATTATAAACCTAAAAATAAACACTAGAGAATAATGAACATAGAAAAAAAGGAGAAAACAACAACATTAAGGCTCAACTATTATAACTTATTAATGCCGGGTACTATAATATAAGTAAGTCGCGATTAAATGTAGTTAAAAGCAACACACATTTTTCTTTTGATACTAACTTAAATGAGCCACTTAAAGCCGGACTTAAATGAGCAACTTAAAGAGATTATTATATATAATCACCAAACTAGCGAATTACTTACTGAATCAAATACACCTCATGACTCAGTAAATAAAATTAATAGTTTTTTTGTTCAAATAGGGAAAACACTTGCAGATAATATTAAACCATGTATTCAGAAAGGGGAACATGTCCTCAAAAATGTATCTCAATCGATTGTATTTCTTGAAACCGATGTACATGAAGTTTTAGCTATAATTAATTCATTAAAAGTTGATAGTGCAGTGGGATGGGATGGAATACCTACACGAATACTTAAAGACCACAGTAACCTATTCATAGACACAATTACACACATTTGCAATTTGAGTCTAAAAACAGGAACTTTCCCAAAAGTGATAAACACTTACTGACCAATTATAGACCGATTTCGATATTACCTGTTCTATCAAAAATTTTAGAACGGATAATTAATAATCGTTTAATAAAATATCTGGATAAATATAACATGATTTCGGAAAACCAATTTGGATTCCGTAAACGCAAATCATCGGCCGATGCCATAATGGCATTTACACAATATGCAGTTGACACATTAGACAGGGGTGACAAATGCCTTGCTATAGCAATAGATTTATCTAAGGCATTTGATACTGTGTCTATACCTAGGCTCTTAATGAAACTCTCTAAGATAGGACTACGTGGAACGCCATTTCAACTGGTCGCAGACTACCTGTCTGACAGGAGTCAGTGTGTGAAAATTGACCAATATGTTAGTGACTTCTTACCAGTAGAATATGGTGTCCCACAGGGCAGCGTCCTTGCTCCTACATTATTTTCTATTTATGTAAATGATATGTGCTCAATGAAAATTCATAAAGGTAGACTAATCACATTTGCCGATGATACTATACTATTATTTAATGATACCTCTTGGAATAAACTTTTTATAAATGCCCAAGAAAATTTCACCAAAGTAACAGATTGGCTTAATAAAAACCTACTTACAGTAAATGTAGATAAAACAAAATTAATGACTTTCACTATAAAAAAATCTTCACAACCTCCTAACACTAATATAATTAAAGCACATATTGCACCTTGCACTGCGTCTCCACTGTATAATTCATGTTCATGCCAAATAATAGAGAAAACATCAAAAATAAAATATTTAGGAATAGTAATTGACGAAAATTTAAATTTTATATATTGAGCATATTGAACTATTGACACAACGTATTCGTAAACTGATATTTGTTTTTAAGCGGTTGCGAGATTCTGCAGATCAGAAAACTATAAGAATAGTATACCTTGCACTCTACCAGTCTCTAATAACTTTATATGGCATTACGTCATGGGGAGGTGCCCCCAAAACGTATCTTCTGCCACTGGAGCGTGCACAAAGGGCATTAATAAAAGTTAGTCTTCGATTACCTTATCGCTAACCAACATATAAACTTTATAAAGAATTTAAAGTCCTCACTGTTCGACAGAATTCCATACTTCAGGCTATCATCAAACAGCATTCAGGGTTGTTATATAGTGCTAAATACAAAGAAAAAAGAGGTTCTTATCGTGTAACCCACGTACAAAATTGTAATACATTCTTTGCTCAGAAATATCCGAAATTTTTGTTACCGTATTTATATAATAAAATAAACAAGTTAGTATTAATTTACCCGTATAACAAAAAACAATGTAAGTTAAATGTAACAAATTTCTTGTTAACCAAAGATTATTACGAAACAGAAAACCTCCTAAAATCTATAATATAACTAAACCAAATAAATAAATAAAATATATATATATACAATGAAAAATAGAGTAATTTATAAATCCCATAAATTAACAAGACTCACTTACCAACACAACATACATAGGATAGATAGAAAAAACATTCACTCACACACGTATACATACATTCACACTTAACATTCTCACAAACACACACTCACACACAATTAATATTATTTTATATTTTGTTTAAAAAAACAAATTTAGCAGTATATGAGACAATGGAAGGCACTAGTAACCAAGAATACAAGCTAGGCTTAGTTTGGTTGCTAGTGGTGACATTTAAAGTATTTAAGGCATCAATAAGTTTTTGTAAACATTGTATATCACAACTGTTTTAAACAAAATAAATAATTTCTAATTTCTAAACTAAACCTTTTAAGACAGTTTCAACAATTATTTTTTTAGCCAAAAACATTTCTCATGCAAACCGAAATCTTTTTTGAATACAAAAATACAGAGCATTTAATTATTTTTTTATATCAAATATAGTTAGGATAACAGTTAGTCTTCACAATTTTGTTTTAACTTTAATGTGCCGTTAGTTCTACACACTCCAAAAATACGCAATCACAAAATTTTTTTTATACGTACATGCTTTAGTTGATTGTTAATCTCTAAAAATAGAAAGTAATATTATAAATAAATTAAATATATAATGATAATACATACATTATATAAGAATTGAAGACGATTTTAAAGTAGATTTATAAAATAATAGTAAAGATAGCCTTATAATAAATTTATGATAAGAAAAATAATTTAGTGCATAGAAACTAATGGCAAAAAAATCTAATTAAATTCTTAATATCTAAAAATTCAAAATTATTATATTGCTAATGTGTTTAGCACTTGTTTATATATACATATATATATTTAATTTTCTTGATATTTTGAGGGTGTATAGTCACAGACAAACTTACTACAGGTAGGTAAGGTCCAATGCACTTACAATATTTTTTTGTGTGACGGTGTAATTTAATTTTAATTTAAACAAACAACTCAAAGATTCAAATTCAATTCAATTAAAATTAAAAATATAAAGCTGTTCCTAAAGAGCCATAAAAAACTTGGCGGTTGCTCTTTTCAAAATATAATTCTTATAACAAGAAGCTAGAACATTTAGAACTTACTATCTTGTACAGGGTCCAAGAGTAGGTATATCCACGCATTCATCATCTAGGTAATCCTCAACAGTATAGTAGGTTTTCTGTATTAGCCTCCTTTTAACAGCGTTTTTAAACTGCTAAAACGGATAGCGGAATTTTGTTATAGAATCGTATACCAAAAACCATAAACGAGTTATGTACTTGTAGATTTTAAACTTTCGCGATTCATACTTCTATACTTATTATAAAACAAAGTCCCAAAAAGCTGTCTGTCCGTATGTAATTGATTTTCTCAAAATCTACTAAACGGATTTTTGTTGTCACCAAAAGATAGTGCAATACTTCCGGATGGTTTAGGTAAATAGTTCATATCGGTATTATGTAAATTGTGTTGAAGAGATCGAGTAGATGTTAAAAAATTTGCCTGCTTGGGATCTTTAGTCGCGTTCGCTGCGTAAACCAGCAGAGATACGCTAAAGTAATGTACTAGAGAATTGTAGATCTATGAAAATACTAAAAAAAAGTCCGCGATAGCATGTCTCTATCTCATATGGTTAACTACAATAACTACTTTTATGTTTCAAATTTGAATTCTAGAAAAAAATTGTAACACGCTAATCTCCACGCAGGCGAAGCCGCTGGCACAGCTAGTATTAATATATAAAAATACGGGCCAGTCAGTTCGTGACCATGGTGGATGCAACTCTGCCGAAACATCGAACCTTATACAAAGGTAACTCGATTCTGTTGCGATGTGACCTGTATTTTTATATATTAATGAGTAACGTACTTTTGTAAGGCGCAAGGCAGGAACCGCAAAATTATGTGGGTTCCTACTTTGTCTATCATGATGATCTTTAACTGCAGACTTACGTATGTTCCCGCCGGCCTCCATCTCAGCCCGCATGAGCTGCAGGTCCAGCGTGGCCTCCTCCAGCTTTTCTCGGCACTGCTCCAGTTCGATGTGCAGCGCTTCGGCCCTCTCCTCCGCCATCTCCTTGTCGAGAGCCGCCATCTCAGCCGCCTCCTGGAGCTCAGCCGTCTCGTCGTTGTGCACCTCCAGAGATTCTTGTGCCTCACGGACCTTTAATCAGACGTTATTACTATTATTAAGTAAGTAAGGTCTCTTTAGGGGTCTCCACAAGCCATGATCTTTTGCCGCTTGGATCCAGAGGCTCATCGCGACCTTTTTGAGGTCATCAGTCATCTATCAACGCTGCGTTTTCAAGTGCGAGGTCGCCATTTCAGCACCTTACGATCCTAACGTCCATCGGTTCTACATACTATGTGCCCCGCCCATTGCCACTTCAGCTTCGCGACACGATATAATATGTCGGTTACGCCGGTACTTTTACGGATTTTCTCGTTCATGATTCATAGCTCGCTCCATTTCCCGCTGAGTAAGCCTGTGCTTTCTTAAGGGGTAGCAACCACAAGTTTTTTTACTAGAATTATTGACTGGCCCGTTGGAACAATTGGCATTGACCCTGGCTTTAGCTATAATTCTCGCCGAAGGCCAGCATTTTCTAATTTTTTTTGTTGTTCTTTTTGTTTATCTGTTTTTTCTTTTTTGAAAATTCTTGTCGATTCTTGGAGTCCGCTCTCTCTACAGAGTCCTCAAAACAATTCATGTAACAAACCACAGACTGTCCATGGTTAATATGCTTATCACAAGGATGGTCCACTGCTTTGACAAAAACTGTAAAGCCCAAATCCACAGTGACCCTAGGAGCGAGGAGCGAGCTCTAACAATAAAGTCAAGAATCCTCATCTCACCTCTTGTTTCGCTCGCTGCAAATCCCTCTGCAGCTGCGCTTGGGACTCCATGATCTTGGCCTTGAACTCATTGGCCTGCTCCAACTGGAGACGCACCCTCTCCAGCTCCCGCAGCTTCTCCCTGTCTTCAGCGCGACGCACCTTCAAGGTCTCCAGTTTCTCCTTGAGATCTTCCACTTCTGTCTTCAGCTGGGTTATCTGGAACGTCATTATTAGCTTTTGTTTTAGCAATCCTATATCCATATTTGAGCAATATTATTAAGAAATATACTTTTTACTGTTAGCAAAAGTGGCTTTCTCAGCGTCTGGAAGATAAAAGTGAAAAATACTGGGCGAACATTATAATTTATACCACTCTAAGGTCAGCACAAGTATCCTTCAACTCTGGCGCTACTCATTCTATATGCATGTCATACTTGACACAATCCAACCATCTCTATTTAGGCCGCCCACTTGTCTCGTATCCATCCACATTCATATTCAACACTCGTTTGGTCACATGATTTTCATCCCTCCTCATTACATATCCATACCATCCCGATCTTGCATCTCTCGTCCAAGAGAACGGCGACGAGACGGCCAAGAGACGAGCGGTTACTGCAAGTATACCAAAATACTAGAAAACATACTAACCTCTTGCTGCGCCTGAATATTGGCCAGTTTTTCTTCCGCGTTGGAAACCGGCTGCGGCGACGTGAGACTTTGCCCCGGCGTGTACTGAGGAGTGAGGGTACCCACGAACCCAGTCTGGTGGAAATGGAATGGAATCATCAAACCCACCTACCAGCTATGTTACGCCAAGCTAATCGATAATATCTATATCTAGATCGATTTTCATGAAACTTAGTATTTAGGAGGTTTCATGGGTGATAAATCGATCTAGCTAGGTTTTATTTTAAAAAATGACGTTTTATCTCTGTTTTCAGGCATTTTAAAACTGCTAAAATATAAATTGAATGCAGAGGTTAATTTTGCTGTCATTTTTAAAGTTGTTATAGCTTAGTGGGGAACGAGCGGGATAGAGAAGTGAAACGAGTCCCGAGTAGCGCCTGCCCTTACTTTCTTGTTTTTTTTATTAATTGCATTTTTATATCTTCAAAAAAAATTACCGATTAAGGCTCGGTCACCCAGTTACTAAATTATAATGTATGTACCTCAACGAATGAAGCCCTTTTGCCAGTGAGGTCCGGAGACGAGGCCCTCTCAGTGGTCGGGGAGACATATGAGGTCAAGGACTGGCGACTGCTCGCTAGCGACGTTCTGGAACTGCGTATAGATCAAACTAACACCAGACACAAGGCTAACATTTTTTTTAAATATATAGATAACAAAAAAACGACTTTGTAGCAATGTGAATTTAAAAAATAACAGCTCAACCGACGCCATATGTTCTACGATCACCATCCACCATGTTACCATAAATCACTTATGTTCGCAGGACAGTAATAAGCAGCTATCGTCCATAGAGGTTTAAAATAAAAAAAAACAAAATTTACTCTTTTCCCACTTTGCACGTTTGACATATATTATATATGTTATTTCAGTGTGCAAAAACAAATTAAAAAAAAATTAAGATTTTGAAATACATCGATAGGTATAGTATAAAATGATTAATAAAAATCAGTGTTCTTAACATTTATGTTGACATTATTCTTAGAACAATTCTTTTAATGTAATTTATTGATTTAATATAAATTAACATTAATTTATATTTTAAAAGCTTTTACATTTTAATATTATTTTACTTCATATTGCTAAAAAAGGATTTTTGTATATAATTATTTTTTGTACTTCGTTTAAGATTTTTTTTAGAATTACTGTATTGTCGTCTATTCGTCATATATATTCTACATAATATTAGTATTAAATTCATTATTTCGGAGGTCTGGAAATAGATGCAAATTTAAATTTTAAATAATGCAAAAGCAATTTTAAAAAAAGATCCTAATACTACAAAAGTTTGAAGCTCGTAAAAATGAAGTAAATATTCTTTTTGCAGAAAATACTTAAATTATAAAAGTCTCTAAATAAATTAAAATATATATTTGATGGAAAAACTTAATGCAACAGTTTATACTAAATAAACAGCTGAAATATAGTAAAATACATGTTAATTTTTTTACTTTTGCAGTAATTACAAACTCTGTGTCTGATCGCGACGTTCACTACACGCATGGTAATTTTGTAGATATTTTAACATGCATTCTACGCATACAGGGTGTCCCGTAATGAATGGATAACTTTGTAACACCTCTAATCACGAATATATTCACGAATAATTTACTTTTTCGAAGCATTTACTTTAAATTAATAAGAAAAACAAAGTCTAATAACAATTTTACGACGTTTTTATGAAACTCTACACTAAGTACAGTTAACACAAAAAGAAACGAATTAATTGAAATTTTTTGGTTCAATTCATGGTTTTTGATTTTAAGCTTATTTGCCCTTCTGCATTCTAATAATGATAATCTTGTATTTAAATGAGATAAAAGCATTTATTATACCATTTTGATCTCTATTAAACGCGCATATTTTTAAAATAGTTTACCACTTTAGTAATTTTTTTTATCACGTGCGCTTAAACTCGAACGAAAAAAATATTTGCTATATGTATTTCTACAATAAAATTGAAGTTCGGAGTCGTTTTTAAAAAAGTTACAAGACCTACTCATTTGATTCAATAGATATCTATTTGTACAGTTCATGAAGATTATTATAATATCAAAATCAGATATCTCTAAATTATAGCTGTGGTAATCAAACTTGCAAAGTTGTGTGCAAAAATTTGGTGGTTATTATTATTACTTCAAAAATTTTTTTTTAAATGTAGTTTGAGTAGTGAATAGATCTTCTATCAGGTGTTACAAAGTTATCTACTCATTATGGACACCCTGTATAAATATCACATTAGAAATAGCACATAAAGTACGAGTATACTACGGTATGGAAGAATGTTAGTCATGTTTATTCGAACGCGCCTAAGCCTTATATATAACGATCGCCAGGTGTTAGCGCACATGGTCTTACCCAGGGATAGCGAGTTCAAGCCCCGGGCAGGCACCTCGGTTTTTTCTATAAAAAATGTATTTCCTTTATGTTTCGACGATGACGAAAGTTGATTACAACCAAGAAAACAACAAGAACAAATATTTATAGGTCGTATAAATCTTTTGAGGAAATATTTTACATAGTAACGATTAATACATAATAAAATTTCTCCACGTGAGTGGTTTCTAAAATATTGTAAATTAAGCAGATTTTCTATGGTAATATTGTGAACAAATTTATAAGTAAGTTGTGACGTGAAATTTTCACATGTATTTAATGTTTATAGTTTACTTTGAGGGCAAATTTATATTATATATTTCATTGTTTTTTAAAATATATAAGGATACATTGTTGCCATTTGCAGTTAAACTAGCATAGAATTGCGCCTAGTTGGCGGACACAAGCATTTCTACAAGAAATAATAAAAGAGAAAATATTAATTTAAATAAGAGATATATGAATTAAGAAGAGTTAAAAGAACTAGACGTTTCGAATACAAAGTACACAATCTACAGGGTGCACGATGTACAGACAATTCGGTCTACGGAGTACAAGGTCCACAAAGTACACGATGTACAGAGTACACGGTCTACAGAGTACACGATCTACAGAGTACACGGTCTACAGAGTACACGGTCTAAAGAATATACAGGTCTACAGAATAATATGCCTAGACATGCCACCTGAAGTCGATATTGCTACGACAATGAACACCATACATATATTATATAAGAAAAATCTGATTTTAAACGAAGCAAAGGCTCTGAATTCTATACTGTCAGAAATGAGCCCTCTCTTTATTAACAGTTACCTTATTTATTACATATTTAATTTATACAATTAGCCGTTACTTTGCAGTAATCAAATAGTATAAAATTATTTTGCTATATATCTACATACAGTTACTTCCGTTTACATAAAGAAATTCATGTTGAATCTTCACCGTCGCAGTGATTTATATATGACTTAACAGGAAAACCGACCAAGTGCTATATTCGAGAACTGGGATGCTCAGTTTTACGGAACCTTAAAACCTTTATATTTTAATATCTATGTTGTCTTTTGTACAGAAATGCAATACAAGATATAAACAAATAGAACAATAGAAGATAATTAAAAAGTTTATACCTAATAATTACGTAAAAGAATGTATACTACTTATAGATGTAGATTATAAGATATTTAAGATATAAAAAAAATAACATTTGCTATTATTTTTATATTACAGTCAAAGTATAAGTATTTGATGAAGTATTTGACTGACAGAACGTCATGAAACAATTGTCCTCTAACTTTCGTAACTTGTTAAAAAAAGGAACAACGAAATTATCAAATAGTACATACTAAGGTAATGGACTAGTAAACATGAATTAGAGTCTTATAACATTAAAACTTGGCCATTTTATTTATACAATTATTCAGAATCTCTCATCTACAGAACAATCTTTATTAATTTCTTATTTTATATATTAAAGAACAGCAATAACATTTGAAAAACGGAAATAAAGAAATAATATAAAAATATTTCCAGGCAAGAAATATCTACAGCATTACTTAGAATATAATATAAATGAAAAAATGTTCACCTTTAAGAATATTTAAATTAAAAATATCTGCAACATTATCCAATACATAAATTATAATATAAGTGGTGCATTAGAAATCGCTGTGATTATAGACAAAAATTAAAGAAACATTTAGCTAATGCGATACTGGAAAATCGCGATGCGAAATCTCTTAGATACTACATGTTAACTGCCTCATTCATAAATATTTGAAAATTAACATAAAATTAAAACCACAAAGGCATTAATTTTTAAAAAATTTCTTAATTTCATGAAAAAAATTACGTTGTCTATGACAAATTTTCTGGCAACACTTTTCACTTCTGTTTTATTACTAGAAAGGCTTACAGTACTATAAATATGTCATATAACGATATATTGTAGATACTAGGTAACGGACTTTATGATGCATATTTAAAATTTACTTTAATTTGATTTTGTTTCACAATGGCTTCATTTTAGTTTTAATTTCGACTCTTAAATGACGATATGCGTTGTAGTCAAGCAAATTTCGTTTAGAAATAGATTTATTTCCTAAAACAGATTAGACCATTCCAAAGATATAAATCTTATAATCGTTAAATTTCAATTTATTATGTATGAGGTCGTTAATCATTCATCCTAATACAGATATAATAGAAATGTAACAGCTTATCAAGTAACATTTAAAAATTACAAACTAAAGCAACGAACGTCAACCATAAGTTCCTTGGGAATCTTGTGATTCCAATTTCAAATAGAAATCGATACCTCTCTAAGATAAAGTGACAACGCGGTCAATTAGTATTTATAACGATCACCCGAAGTTTTGTTAATCCATTAATACAAATTAATTAACTCTTGGCAATCCATTAATTACGTGAATTACAACGGAAAAGAGAGATGTAGCAAAATAAAATTATTATGTAATTAAAAAAAAACAAAAATGTTAACTTTTTCATTTTTACCATCTCATTTCTTAAATAAATGACAATAGCTAAAATGATGGCTAACAAACATTTTTATTACTTTTATATATATTTATTTTATTTAAATATATTTATACATATATATATCAAAATAGTTAAGTTTTTATATGTATAATCAAAAAAGTTAAGAAAATAGGGTGTAGAGAGAGGATATGTTTTGTATAACTGAGCACGGGAGGAGGCTCCAAATTAAAACAGTCACGTAATTAATGGTCGTTTCATTTTGAAATTTACGCTTTAGTTGACCCACGTTGTGTAAAATATTTTATAGCAAAAACCATACCATTGGAAATATATGCCATACTAAACATACCATTCGTGCAATATAATACAGGGTGCGTACAATTTTGTTTAATTTATGGTTTTTACCTCGACATCGATAGACTTCCGGTTTTGGTCTGCGCTGGGGACGCCTTCCGCCGCACCCTTTTTCAATTTCCAAGATGTTAAACAAAATATTATTTTAAAACGAAACAATTGTGATATCGTCAGCAGTGGCAATAGTCGCGGGCCCCAAAACCAAGGGGGGCCTAACTCAACAAAAACAAATAGCAATTTAATAATTATGACAAATTTTAAAATATTAGCGAAAGCATTTAACATATCCGACGCTAAGCTGCCATAAATTCATCGGGGGCCTTATTAATTGCTAACTTAAAATTAATGACTTTTGTAACGTTTTACGCTGTTACTATTTGGATTATGTTAGTATATTTCCGTAACAGGCGTGATTAACTTAACACGTCCAAAACGCACACTTTTCAGGGCAGTACCATAAATAGGTTTATGTTTAGTAATGATTTAAGAGAGTTTAATATTCACAAGTATGTATGTGCGATATAAAACTTCACTGAAATATTCACCACATAGATTAGGTAATCCTAATGTCTATTATGATTAAACATATAAAAAAGGGCGTACGTCGACTTATCAACATATTGACTCCTGGTACGAATTTAATGTAATTTGCATGTTCGAATTGAAAAAGTTTGAAAAAATAACCCAGCGTGGGAGGTCTTTCATCGAAAATGAAGCCTAATCTCTATTAAATATTACCAAATACATATATATAGATAGGAGGATGTTTCTTTTTTATAGCTCTGTGAATTTCAAGATGCCATTTTTACATATAATTTTTAAGGAATTGTCCTAAATCCATTTTAAAACTTTAAAAAAAATTTCACAAGCGCATGTAATTGGAAAACTATTTTTTTTATATGGGCACATAAAACCTTTTATATGCCTTTAACTTATAACTTTTAATATTAAAAAATTGAAGTATTCACTTAAGAAACTTAAATGATGGGTTTTAGGAAGAAGAATTTGCTTTTATCGTTGAATTTGGAACCGAAATCCAACAGTGCATTTAAATTAGCCCGGAGCGAAACTGGTTTCCAGTCGATTTTCGAAGCCTCCTGTAGGGTGTGGGCCCCACGTTGGGAACTTTAAACAGATACTAGTTTTATACCTATCAATTTAGATACTTTAGTAACTCTAAGCATATAATGCGTTACATGAAACTAATTCATATCGTTAAATTGATATCTTAGGAGTTAACTAAAAATAAAAACTGACGTGCAAAAATATATTCAAAATTTGCATTATATATTAATATTTCATGAACAACACACAGTCAATAAATCATTTCAAACGTAATTTTTTTTATTGCACTGTAGACTTACCATAAAAAATATTTTGATCGTTCGAAATTATCTCACACACAAACTTGCAAAAATATAAATATTCACTTCTACTCTATTCACATTTCAAGAACAGTGACGCAAATCCAAAATACACTCACTATTAAAATATGCGTCGGTTGCATAAACTTCCCAACCGTTTAGTTTATTTGGAGCCATAGATCATTCCCACTCATAGAGAAAAATCATTTGCAAAAATCTTTCTTCCACTAATAATAATAGAATAATAAAAACTTAATATGCTCATTAAAAAGTAAAATAGGGAACATATTCGACCATAATCACTATACGCACTTCACTTTCTACAATCGTAAGTGCAGTGAGCCGAGACAAATAATAAACAAGGCAACACAATATGCTTTAAAAGTTAAATAAAGCATACGGTAATCACTTAGTAATATCTCATTTACCTATTTACGAATTAACGCAGTCTTGCAACAAAATAACGCAAAAATAAAAATGCAATATGTTATTATAATAATTTAACTTATAATAGCGCATCGCAATGAACACGAAATATATAATATTTCGTGTTCATTGCGATAGTTGCAACAAAAAACAAGTGGGGGATATCCGCGCGTATGACCTTATGAAGCGAAATAAATATAAGAATTCTATTACTTTACCAAAAATAACAATGTAATAGCTAGCACGTATACCGATTCAGAAAATTGATAAATCTAAAATATAATCGCTTAAAAAATATTCATTATGTTCATTGCAACATTCAATTGTGAACTATTATTATTATGCTATAATAAAATGCTTTACGTAAATTCATAAGTACATATATACACAGTCGTGTATATATGTGTTAACATGTTTGACTGTTTGATTTAGTGGAGGTCTTATAATGGCGGTTGTACAATCTCTGCGAGGCATCCTGAGTGTACAGTGTAGCCCTCGGTCGGTCTCGCGCCGCCTCGCACTGTCAGCTCATCGCTGTTCACTCTCGAGTGTCCATGGTCGCTCCGAGTTTACTCATCTCATCCGAGGCGCCTCGGGCGAAACATAGCGAGTGTCTACGGGCGAAAATTTACAGCCGCCATAAAGCTCTAACCCAGAATTTCCCCGCGGCATATGTGAAGGTGTTTCACCATCTAACGGGGAGTTTAATAAAACTGTATCTTCCATCTTCCAGAGCTGTGTTGTCTTTTTAACTGTACACCCCACCACAGTAACTTCGCGGTTTGTAATGCTATGTTGGTAATTTTGTTTCTCCTAAAGACCTTCTCATTTCAACTACTTAACCTGACCTATTATGGGTGATAGTTTTGAAGCTTCAATTCTTAGTAAAATGTGGAGAAATGCTAATCTGGTAGTCTAGTTTTGCTTTTAAGAGTAATTTAATAAAAGATATTTAAGGGCCACTATAGTGTATCCAAATTAAAACAGTTTAGAAAAAAAAATAACAGCCCATATAATATACGTACTTATATAAAACCCATTTATACACCATAGAATTAATAGACGAATATATTTTACAATATACAGTACTTAACATAAGTAATGTGTTACTGTACTGTACTATATAATAAAACATATTAAGATAACTTTGATGAAATCAATTGATACGCTAACTAGGTAAAAAAGACGTTAATGATTAAAATATATTAAAAGTAGCAACATCTATTGTCACAAAATAAACCGAAATATCATTTATTTGAAACACACATTTATGGCATTCTTCAGTGCACACCGAAGCCTATATTGAAAAAATGATTAATTAAATACACATTTATTTAGATAAATTTTTGTCGTAAAATCGTCTTTAAAAAAAAACGATACATTAGCATAACCAAAACATTTGCTCTAGCCACATCTATCAGTAATAAATGACCCTAATGCAAACGATTAAAATGTTACCATTAGCAATTGCCTTAGGTATGAAAAAGATTAAAATGCAAACAAATATTAACACTGGCAACATCTCATGTTACGATTAAAACGTTAAACACGAACAAGCATAAAGTGCGCAAAGCTCTAAGCAAGTGCATATCTACGTGTGGCTAGTACTTACGTAGTCGGTCTAGACCTCTGGGCCACTGTTATACTAGCGAGAGAAAAACACACTCTATCAGTTAGGATTTCTAGATGATTCCATGAAATAGAAAATCGAACAAAGTAATTTGAATGTGTTCTGTATGAGTCAAAGAAAATAAGTTTAGTTAGTTATTATGACATATTAAAAAAAATTGTAAGAGCAAATTGAAGACAATAAAATTAAAACTTACAGATATAATTAAATTAGCTAGGAATGGGAAAATTACTTTATTTTAGGAACAATTAGTATTTTAATTTGTTGTTAATTGAGTTGATACTTGTTAAATATTTTAATATTCGATTTTCTATTTGTATTAAAATTAAACTAATGTGATAATTTATTTAAATATATTAGGATCCTGTAAGGAACCTGAGTAAAAAAATTATATCATTATTAATCATCATCCATTTCTGAAAATATAAACTTTAAAATACATATATAAGTACCTAGATATACCTGATCTTTTTAGTTACTTTTTAAGTTTGTATTGAAGACATCACTTTGAGACTGAAGATATTTTTTGGACATGTACTCATAAGACTTTATATTATTGTATGGCAATGCTTTGTATTATATTGTGCTGTATTATATTATAATAGTATTATAAAATATGGCACAACTCGATTTAAACATGTTACATAACCGCATAATTATAAAAATTAACAAAACTGGTCAATAATTAAGTTAAAATAGACTTTTTATTTATGACAAGGAATGGTAAAAAATGGTCAAAATCATCACATTAATTATCATGTATCTAAAAGTTGTAAATCAATAAAATTTTATATTGTTATTATCTACAATGGTTAATATTACACACTAAATGATAAACCTTAATACTCCTTCTAAATCAAGTATTTAAGTTCTACCTGCATATTTACTTTGCATTTACTGATTGTATTTTATATGGTCATGATATTATACTATGGAAATACATTAGGATTCAAATGTATGAAATATTTTGTATTGCAAAGCAGGTCTTTTATTGCAAAGATATCTGTGATATTATTTTCTCCATCCACAAATATTGCGAAGATTTTAAAATTGAAATTTTGAATAAAGTATAGCACATACTGTATAATGGTAAGTAATGACGCTGTACTGAAGTCGGCACTTATTTAAATTATATAAATAACAGTGGTGGTCATATTTAAGTGTATTAGTTTTATTCTGTAAGTATAAAACTACATATCCAAACGTATAAACATTATATATGGGGAAGTCAGTCTGTCTGTTACCCAATATTGCTGAAATTTGTTACGATCTAAACTAATACATTGAGCTAAGATATAGTATATGAAAATTACTGTTTTTCCTCCACAAGGGGGAAATGCGCAGTACACAATTGAGGATATTTTTTATTATTAATATTTAAGTATGTTGAACAAAATTACTAAAAGTGGTTGATAAATAGAAATAAAAATTAAATACATAATGATCTTACTGCATAATCAAACAAATTATGTCACAAGGGCAAGTTATACTTCTTTAAGGCAGCATTATTTTTGTGAAGCCAGTTTTCAGGAAATCAGAGAAAAATTGATAAAAGAAATCTAAATATATATAACACTCTTTCAAAACTCTGATATTTTAGTTAAAATTGTATTTGTCTCTTGTTACATATAACCTTATGGTAAATAACTATTTCTTTCATAGCTATTTCTGGTTACAGGTGATGTGAGTGTATACAGGTATGCATTGAATGGGCAAAATTTCAATGGATATCAGATATCCATAGTATTGTATTTAAAAGCAATGGTAAATGTTATTGACTATTTTATAAATAGAATTCCATTATTGTTAATTCGTGTTTAGACTATTGATTGAAAAGGTGACATGAAATAGAATCCATAATCATATGGGGACATATAATTAGTTTTTGGATATGTTTATATGTACCTGCTAAGCCTGCGATTTGATGGTTTTGACTCCTCAGTGGAAGCTGTCATGGAGGTCTCCATGGGGTTATCCTCAGCATCCAGTAACTGAATCTGAGTTTGACGCACAAACACTCCATAATTCTCTTCACACTGAAAAATATTTTATTTTTTTAACACAGAAAAATATCAGAATATATTATAAAACAAAGTTTCCATTATCTGTCTGTCTGTATGTGATTAATTAATGATTAATTTTCTCAAAATCTACTAAAGGAATTTTTGAATGGTTTTCATTTAAGGATCAAGCAATTCTTAAGAAATGTTTGGGTTACACAGGAACAGCAGACTTTGATAAGACTGTCACTGGAAGATGAAAGAGGTTTTGGTGCAACATATAAGCTATTTTTATCCTAAAATTCTCACAGGGTAGGGATATACTTTTTGGACACCAATTTCCATGCAGGTGAAACAACAGGCACAACCAGCAAACAAATAAAACAAAAAGAATCCCAGTTTAAGGTATCTGCATTGTATCTTATTATATTGTAGAATCAAATCCATCACAAATTGATGCCAGCTACATGTATTTGCAGGTTTTATTTACAATTGATGTGTATTCATTGAAATATCATTATTATATTATACTATTCATTATTATACAATCTATATGTACTATTCAAATATTTATGGATTTCTATAAGAAATTGATAACTGTAAGAAACATGTGAAGTGATCAAGGTAGAACTTTACCTTATTTAACAATAGTTTTTTTTTGTACATGTATATCTAATGTACTGGATCTCTGATTTCTAAATTGGAATTTTAAGACTAACCATATAAAAATACATAACTCACTCGAAAGTAGGCATGGCCCCTGACTGTGCCATTATTTTTTCCTTTTGGTTCGTCCAAAATTATGCCGATCCATTTACCCGTCGCAAAGGTTGGGTGTCCAACGTAGGCGACTGAACCTTTCACATCTTTACCAATGACTATAACACGCTGACCAAGTGTTAAATGACGATCTGACATCTTTGAAGATGATATTAAACTTATAAACTGAAAGATAAAATTATACAAAAAAAATTTTTGAGTATAATATAAGAATATTAAACGCCGTAACTGTACGAAACACTAACTTAAGCAGAAATAAATGTTTTAATAATAGCTACTATACGCCGTTCAAAAAGATCGGTTTTTTGAGTTACATAATACTGATTGCAATTTTCAGATCTTAAATGCTAAGATAATGCTGTATTGAATGCATTAAAGGCAAGGCAAAACAAAACGTCTGTGCAAAGTATAGGAAAAGTAGCCGCAATTTCGCAAATTTGTCAATAAGTAAAACGTCACAGACTATACGTAAAACGTCAATGATATAGGTAATAATCATAGATTACTAACTCGTAATAATCAAGAATGCCGAAAGTCGAAACCATTTAATTTTGATTCTGCTTCAAAATGGTCGGGGCATATTAATTGCTATAATTACAGGATATATTATACCTTAATTTCAATATCCCTTTAAACGATATTATCTTATGTACCTGTATTTGTATTTTAATATATTTTTTGGCATGCGTTTTACTGATGATTTTTCATACAATTATTATACTAGATAAGAGGAGTTATTGACAGGCTTGTGGGTTAGAATGTCACAACAAAATAATGACAGAGAAGATGACACTATATACTAATCTTTGTCTAATCACATATAACAAAAAGAGACAGGTGATAAGTTGCATGTGCTTTCTGTTTATTGTGTATGGTCACATTTAAAGATTACAGTGGACACATTTTAGGCTGACATCCTTACTCTAGTATAATAATTCCATGCGATTTTTATTGCGGTACATTTGCAATTACATGTTACAAAAGCAAAAGATGTTGAATTTCATATACAGTTGAATCAGATATTTGTTTCTTATAAGTACAGTTGGTTAGTTATGCAATTTATCACGAGCTTTTCGGCGACGGATAACATCGTGAGGAAACCTCTAGAGAATTCTAGGGATATGTGCTACCCACCAATCCCCATTGGAACAGCGTCGTAGGTCTCAGCTCCAATCCTTCTCTCCTAATAATCGGAGAATGAAGGCCTATGCCAAGCTCTGGGATAGAAACAGACCGTTACTTTACTACTATTTTACAGTTAGTCTATTATATAGCCAAAAACAATTGCCCCCTGCAGATACTACCACTCGATTCAACCGCTTTGTAGGTTTTTGTGTAAAAAGGATATTTATGACTACAGAGAAGGCCAATATGGATTAGAATATTTATGTTTCAAGGATATTTTTCTATTCCCATTGTAACAGCATTTTTACCACAAAAGAAGGCTCATTTTCACAGATCGACTTGATACATTAGTCAAATTGTATCATGCCTAACATTAAAGGAATCATTATATCATATAATTAAGATTTTGGGCGTTATTGCAAAACTGTTTAGGTTTTGCAATAACACGCGCGAAAATAAATTGCTGCAAGGGTCACTTAGAGCGAATCGCTTGATATGACTATGACCCTATTGTCCGCCTACCAGTGAAAAACTGGAGTGAGTTACGCCTCGTACGGACGGGCGTAAAAAATACGTCGCGTTAAAATTCCGCAATAAGCGTTATAAGAAGTTTCGTATGGTATATTCAGCTTAACGCCCTATGTCGTAACGACTAAAATGGAACACTGCACGATAAAAATACGTCGCGTTTTAAATGCGCTGTTTTGTGAACAGATACCTGGATATCCATTTGTTTCATTTTGACGTATTCTTAACGCACGATAAAAATCCTTTCGTGCGTACGAGGGGTTACTATGTAGTTAATAGTAATGGCGTTATGTACTGTCATCCTGTTTAAATTATTTAAAGACATCGATAAGGAAATAATTCATAAGGAGAATATTGAGCAAACCACAATTAATTCTATTCATAACAATACCGCTATATATAAAAATGAAACAAATTCTTTTATGTTTAAAACTTTAACACTCACCCCTCGTTGGCACGGACGTAAAAATTACGTCGCGTTAAAATTCCACAATAGGCGTTATAAGAAGTTTCGTACGGTATATTCAGCTTAACGCCCTCGCTCTAACGACTAAAATGGACACTGCACGATAAAAATACGACGCGATATAAATACGCTGTAGTATTATATCTGGATAGAATAGGATACCTGGATACCCATTTGTTTCAATTGTGCGTAATTTTTACGCGCGATAAAATTCATCTCGTGCGTACGAGGGGTTATGGAACTCACTTCTAGATATTAAAACATTACCTTCATACATCCTATCCTACATATTACACTTAGCGGTTAAAACGCTTTATTGATTAAAATTTATAGCAGGTTATATAACGAGCTAAAATGAAAGATGAAAACCATAACATACAATTTTATAATAATATTGTTCCGTTTCCGTTCCGAAACAGGGAAATAGGGTAACGCGAACGAAGTCGGGAGTAGTGAGTACATGTCGTAAATGTTATCGTCATATAAAAAATGCTTTCGAGTTACAACTCTGTCGAACGGAAAAATTGCAATGCACGCAGTGACCGTGTTTAAATTCAATATTGCACCATATGTGCTGCAATGCCAGCCGTGACCTCGTGATATTATCGTCCGCATAAATAATATTATACGACCGTATTCTTTTATGAATTTTTTTTTCAACACAAAAGAAATAGTCATATTCTATACAATTACCATAAAACAGGAGACATTCTATTCCATAAATTGTGTGAGAAATTTAATTATCACCTCATATTACGCAAGCTGTGATAGGCGATATCCGAACGGGGAGACGTTATTTAGTGAAGAAAAACATCGTGTTAAAAGCTGTATATCTTTTGAGAATTCTGGTACTTTATGTTACTTAGCAATCCTCATTGGAGAATCGTAGTGGACTTAAACTCCAACCCTTCCCTGCAAAGATGAGAGAGGAGGTTTTTAACAATGGAGTAACAGGCTGTTACTTTATTTTATAAAACCAAGTCCTCCGCTGTCTATTGGTCAGTCTATTTGCAATTAACTTATTAAGTACTGAACGAAGTAGCTTTCGTTTGACCTATAAGTATTTATTTATATGTGCTTTTCCTTTGACGTTCAGTGCTAGATAAAAGATTCTTGAAGAAATCTTCAAGCCACACTATCTAACGCCGTTTGGCATGCCAGCGACTGCATTCGATAATTACTCACCATGCGAAGTCTTAGTATTATCTACAAAACAACTTTATTCCTTTTAAATAATCATTTCAGATACCAGAAACATTTTTTCCTAATATTTATAAATATTGCATACTAATATTGATTGTTGCAATTAATATTAGTAATCTTATATACGAAAATAAATGTTTGTCTGTATCATTTATATACTCCAAAATGGCTGGACCGATTTTAATCAAATTTTCAATCTTTAGAACGACCCGGCGGATGACCCTATAAAGTTTGGTGACGATCAGAGCATTTTATTATAATTGAGTTTGTTTCAAGGGGAATTCGAAACCAGACTGAGCGACAACAACGCGTGGCCGAACAGCTAGTATTAAATAAATTGCATTGTATCGCAATTCGCAAGCGCACAGGGTGTGGCATCGTTTTCTGACACAAAATTTTCCTAACGAAGACAATAAACAGTGACGCATGTGTGATAAATAATGCTCGTTACATCGAAACGTTATAAGAACTCGACCTCAGCCTTGTCAAATGATTAGCGATGACTCAGACTTCCGCGATAGATGACGCTCGCGCACGTTTCACTGGACGCCATCTTGAATTCTGACATTACCTTTGTCCACGATTTCAACGAAACGCAAGTTTGAGACCCGACAAGACAAAAAACTCTAGCGTAATTCAGTTATGCTGATGATGATGATGATGAAATGTTTTACTTTATCTCTTGCAATTTTAATTTTGGATAATTAGTAAATTGGAATGGATCCATCTTCAATAACAAACCCCAAAACGTCGATTGAGGTTGTAATCTTTTTCTCGAAACGGGGCATTAATCTTAATTAATAATATGAAGCTTTCATTATTTATGTTGTTTCTGACTGCCACATGTAATATCAGTAGAACATATTCTGTAGGTAAATCAACAAACCAATCATAGTAGTTAATGTCAAAGTTGCATTGCTCTATGCAATTTTCGAATGGTTTTAAAGAAACATTAAACTATCCTATTTACGTGACTTGTATTAGTTATTTACCGCCTGCACATGCGAAGCCGAGGTATCACTTTTGAAACGTAGATCTGCCATAGGTTCATAGCGTAGCGTATTCATACCATAATTTTTACATTACGTCGTTTGATCGTCGTTATTTTTGATTTCCTTTGCGAATTTGTCACTGTTTGCAATGTTTCTGCACACACGTGACTGTGTTTACACCATACTGTTAATTTGATATAAAAAGTAACTTGAACAGTTGAAGTGATGTGCAATGTGTGATGATTCTAAATTAGATAATTTTTTCTCAATAATAATACTAGCTGTCCGGCCTCGCGTTGTTTTGCCTCAGTCGGTTTCGACTTTCCCTAGTAACAGGACTCCACAGTTTAAAAAAATGAACGATCGCCACCAAACTTTACAGGATCATTCGCTGGGTCGTTCTAAAGATTGTCCGAAAATTTCATTTAAATCGGTCCAGCCGTTTCGGAGTCTACAGATGACAAACTTGTATTTTTATATATTAAAGTTAAAAATATGTTTCAATTACAATTTTATTATGTTTAGTTATGGCCCGAGATAATGAGGGTCGATTGGTTGTCTTAATGGAATTATATTAGCCTTAATTACTATTTACTTCCATTGTCTAGTTAATGCAATGACGTTATATATTTATTACCAGAAGTGATAAGACAGCCTTTAGAAAAAACGATTACGAATCAAGGTTTACCCTAGAATGCCATTATGATATTATAAAAAGGTAAGTTACATATCATTACTACCCTACAAGTGCCTCATTTTCTAAAGAGATTGGCAACAGCAGAAACAATGTTTAATATGCTACATATAATTATAAAGTAAAGCGTAGAACCTTAGGCACGACCCGAAGCCCTGAGGATCTGAAAGCTGATTTTAGTACCACCGTCTACCACGCAACTATGGTGTATATTTTATTAGATAATAGATCTATATTCATACCCGAAGGAAATTCATTTATGATGTATTATTGGCTTTTCCCAGAACGTTACATGTAGGTTGTGTAGTTAATATAATGATGGATTTGAACTATCGATACCTACCGGAAAGTAACACCTAAATTAATTTATAATAATGGTAAAATTATAACAAATACCTTCAAAATTCGAGAGTTCCTTTGGATGTGAATAGTTTATGAAAACTCAAGCTTGTATGAAAATTCAAGGTATCTGAATGGGATTATTTCCGACCAACCGACCGGTTAGTTTTAACCCATTTTAACTTTTCACTTTGTAATTAGTTTTAAGTTTTTAGGTTTAACCCCAGAATTTGTATAAGAATAAGTAATAAGTTTGTCCAGAATAAGTTTTTTTAAGTCATGATGCATTTAATAGGGAAACAAAAAATTGTAAAGTAATCTCTTTTGGAATAAGATTTGAAGTTTTAGATAAAAGTACAGGTTTTTAGCCAAAAGTTGGGTATTAGAAAGTTGTCACTTTGTCGCGTCTAAAAATAACTGTTTTGTACTGCCTAGTAAGAAAAGAAGTGGTTACTAGAAGCTACACTTTTGCAAGGAGCTTGGCTGGCTGGAATAACCCTTGCCTTCATCCTCACACACAATGGTCGCCTTACAGTGCCTAAGGGCAGAAAAATCCAGAAAGAAAAAAAGAAAATATATAGCTTTTATGACAATTGGTCTAAATATTTCATAAAACACATTCCCTATCCACTGAAACGTAATATGTAATTGAAGGTCACTAATATGTTCCTGATGTGTTTCGGAACAGTAATACCTAGTTCAGGTTTACTTTTTCATGTTTTTATTTAGTTGTAGTTTCTCTGATGATAAAAAAAACCATGTTTGGGTACAAGTGTATTAAACTGCAGCTCAAGTTAGAAGTTTTGTATGAGACAGGAACATTGTTAATCTACAAGCCAATATAACTGATGGATTTAAAACACTAGAGACATATCTTTGGTGAATTTGAGGATTAGTAGTTATCTCACATGCTGTGATGTTGGCTATCATAGTATAGATCTTTTCACTGTATCATAATGCTGTTTTGTTCGTTTGGGTCAGCTAGTGATGAGGGATTGGTTTTTTAATATTGGTTTAAACTTATTATGCCATTAAATGTAATTTAATGTACTATATAATTTCAGAGAACCTTCAATGACACAGACACTTATTTATTATTGAACTTGAACAATGCAAATTTAGCTGTTAATATTTTTTTTTCACAATACTAGAAACTAGATAAAACTAAAAAGATATTTATTTCAAGCAGTAGATATTTACCATTTTGAACTTTTAAAAAAAATAATCAAAATTATCTAAAATACTAAAAAACGGTAGCATTTCCCGAAGCAGCATAAAAAATGCCAAAGAATATGAATCACATTTAGCTTAGGTTGTTAAAATTCTTTCCATGATTCTGAAATAAATTATCCACGTGTTAAATACTAAAAAACATTAGCTCTTGAATTACTAAGCACTGCCTTACGAAAGTTCACGGAAATAGCGGATCTTGATTCACATGACGAGTTTGCAAATAATTCACTGCCTACACGACAAACGAACTTTCACTATTGTTTTAATACCCTGTACCGTTATGGGACGCCTGCCACAGGGGCACAAATGAAAGCCATACGTACAAAAACATGTTTAATAATTGAGACATCATATTAATACAGCAATTTATATTTGTCGTACAAAAAAAATATTAACTATTTCGGCGTTAATTGCAACTAAAGCTGTCCAAGATATGAGACGGCGTTCGATATTCAAAAATACGTTTATCATAAAAATATACGGGAGACAGCAAGGCACAGGGCGCGGGAGGCCGGGTGGCCTCGCTCCGATACTCTCTGTAAACGTCGGTACTTTCTAAATACATATTCGATAGGGTTATAAGTTATAACGCGCACGCTCTCATAATATTAGAAGAACTATGATGATGTCACAGCAATGGACATGTTACGTGTCGACGCGGCCTAGAAACCATGCACTTTGAGTTGTTCGGGTTTCACAAGTCCCGATTTGGTGAGCCACTGGCAAATGTTTTCGCGCTGGTCGCCCTGCAGTTGCAGCACCTCTCCGTACTCCGGGTGCTCCACGACCGTTCCGTTGCACGCGAACTCCTTCTTGCATGCCCGAACGATCTTCTTCAGGTCATATTCTGATGACAAGCCTTGCACCGTTGTTAGAGTCTTACGTCCGTTTCTCTGCTGAATACGGACATGGACTAATCCATCTTGAACATCGTCTTCCGAGCTTTTGATAGCATCGGCGAATGGGTCGAATGTGTTGAGATTCTGGATGGACATACGATTGAACGTCGATACTCTTTGTTCTAATAAAACGCTGCGATACAACGCACGAACACAATAATTGTCACTGATAATGTGTTTCAAGCACACAGACAGTGCAACGACCAATTTACGCAAACTCCAAAACGTAATGGCGGATGATATGGCGACCGGACCAAAAAATGAGATTGTCACGCGGAGGCGGAAATAATTATCGATCAAACCCATAGACAATAAATATTTTTTATAAAGCCTGTATACATGACTTGCCAAAATTTTCAAACTTTATTCCTTTTATTAAATTTGTATCGTGGTTAACTAGCCTTTTAATTTTGCGTATAGCTTGGGTACATAATCATCATATTTGGCAACGTAGAAATTACCAGCAATCGGTGTACCCAATTTGAACTGCTGTGCAAACTTACTAATTGAAAATTTTCCCCTTTTATCGCCAGAATTATTACACAGTTTAGGCACTTTTGAAAAGTCACATTTTCCGGGTTGCTTATATACTAAAAACACATAACGATGTAGACCTGTTCCCTTTGGTGGCCCAGATCCGATATAATCTGACAGTACTTCACCTTTATTAATATCACCACCATAAATATTACCAATAAGCCAATGGTGCCATTCTCTGAATTTGGGATTTTCACGACTCGGTGCATCTGGATCAACTAAAGCAAAAGTATAGTATTCAGAATCTTTACATGCCCATTTAACGATAGGTTTTTCTTTTACTTGAGTAGGAGTTAACTCTTTTCCTAAATTAACAGAGACTCCGCTTGGATATTGAATGTTTATTAATTCGGAGGGCGCAATAGTTAAAACATCTGGTACGATGCATTGTTGCTTGAAAATACTTTGTAAGTCACTCATATTTTAAACAACATTAACTTATTAGTATAATTTAAAAAAAAACCTGCTTTTTGAGTAGCAAAACAACATCGTAATCTTTTAATAATATTTGGAATGTTGCCAAATTTGTATAAATGTCAAATTTTAACAAATGAGTTGCTTAGGAACATAAAAAGTATTATTTGTAGAAGTCAATATAGAAACTACTTTAAAAAGCTGTATTTGCGTTGATAATTTATTTATATAATTATTGATTCATATATTTTAAATTTTTATTAAATTCATTCTTCTACTTTTATGTGATATTACCTTTTATTATTTTTTATTTTACGCCTTATGACCTAAATATCAAAAAACCGTTAAAATTTTCGTAGTCTGGGCAAGATTAATAAATTATCACAACCTAATAGTTAATACCATAGATTGTTAATACCTATATAAAAATGTTGTCCGAGTCTTTACCAAAGACAAAGAACATTTAAAATTCTAAAAGCTAATTTTGTTATTTAATTATAATAATTTTAATTAATAATTTTTTAATGATTTTCAATATTTATGATAAATTAAATAATGCAAAAAAATACAACATATTAATATAATTTAAACACTTTAATAAACAATAACAAAAATTATATTTTCTACACACACTTTGTGGCAAACTAAACCTAAATCATAGTGATTATCTCTTGAGACCTGAAATCTGAATATCTCTTGAGTACTTCCTGGGGCATGTAAAGTAAAGTAGCGGGCCGTTACAATTCCACTGCTGGGCATAGGGCCTCTTCTCTCCGTTTCTGAAGAGAAGGGTAGGAGCTAAGACCTACCATGCTGCTCCAATGCGGATTGGTAGGTTACACATATACCTAGAATTCTCTAGAGATATGCAGGTTTCCTCACGATGTTTTCCTTCGCCGAAAAACGTGTGATAAATTACAATTATCATTTAGAAACAAGTTTTAATAGAAAAACTGTTGCCTGCCCGGGGTTTGAACTCATGACCACCTCGAAAGATTCGAAACGGTCTCACCGCTGAGCTATCACAGCTTTGGCTGGGGTATGTGTAAGCTATATGTATCTAAATTGGTGAACACCATCTAATCTAATCTAATCTAAGGTAGGGGACGCCTGTCGGTACAGGGCGGGTGGTCAGCTGCAATTCTGGACTATTCCACCCATTTCCCCTCATGTTGGGACAAGGGTCTCACTGTTGTCCCGACAGTGTCACCTGCTCAAACCTACCAGTTGCTCTTACAAACCTTATGATATCCCTGAAGGGGATATTTGTTAGGTCTTCTTCTTCAATTTCATCCTTACCTAGTATCTCCCATCTTACCAGCGAGTACATAGGGCACTCAGCCATAAGGTGGAGACTCGTTTCTTCTTCTCCACACTCTGGGCACGCTGCATCTTCTTTTATTCTCATTATTGACAGGTGTCTGTTTAACAGGCAGTGCCCCGTAGTAATGCCTGTTATGATTGCCACATTTTCCCTGTTGTGAGACATTAGCTGTTTTGTTTTCTTAATGTCGAAAGATTTGAGAAACAGCTTTGATTGTCGGAACGTTGTGTTTCTCCATCTTTTACTCGATTCTATTTCTATTCTTTTATCTATAACGCGCTTTATTATCGTGTTTCCAATTGGGAGGAAAGGTTCTGGGCCAACAAATGTTTGACTCGCTCCTTTTCTTGCCAATTCGTCGGCTTTTTCATTCCCTGCATGCCCATGGTGTCCTGGGACCCATGCAATCGTTACTTCTCCAATTTCAGCTAGTCCGTTTAGTTCTTGTTTGCATTCCTTTACGATAGCTGAAGTTGTTTCTATACGGTCAAGTGCTTTTAATGCGGCTTGACTGTCGCTATAGATGACTATATTGTGTACTGGTGCCGTTAGTGTTTCTTTCAATTTCCTGGCGCACTCCATGATAGCCATCATTTCGGCCTGGAAAACGCTTGTATATTTACCCAGATTTATAACCTGGTGTAAATTTGGCAAGGTGCTGTAAACAATGCCAGCTCCTGCCAGCTTCGTGGATTCACGTCTAGATCCGTCCGTATAGCAGATGGTTTGACGGTTATTACTATCATTTACTTCCCAGTCTTCCTTGACTCCTATGTGTATTCTATATTTCTTATCGAAGATTTTCTGTTTCTTGATCAGGTCACTTCTCTTGACGACCATCGACAGATTATCTCCGTAGATCTTCTCTATTTCAGTATGACCTTTATCCATAAAGTTTCCCTTCCACTGATGGAATACTTTCATCTTATACCATTGTTCTATTGCTTTCCTTTTGGCTGCTAGATCCAGAGGATATAATCCTAACAAAACCTCTAGGGCAGCGGAAGGGGTAGTTCGCACTGCACCTGTGATCATTAGTGTTGCTATCCTCTGTACCTTTGTTAAGTCTTTACTATTGACTCCGATCTTGGCTCTATGCCACCAAATCGAAGCGCCATAGAGTATTCTGGGTAATATAATAGCCGTATAAATCCATTTAATTATTTTAGGCTTCATACCCCAGGTCCTTCCTACTGCTCTTCTACATTGCATAAGCGCTATTTTTGCTTTATTGCATTGTTCTTTAATGTGAGTTCTAAACCTAAGGGTTTTATCCAGTGTGATCCCTAGGTACTTTATTTCTTTCAACAACTGAATCTCGACTCCGTTTATATTGAGTGGATTGAAGTTCGCTATTTTCTTTTTGTTAGTAAAGAGAACTAGTTTGGTTTTCATAGGATTTAGGTTTAGTCCCCTTTCCTGACACCATCTTAATGTTATTTTAATGCTATTACTCATAATGTTCCTTATAGTGCTCAGGTCTCTCCCGGTTACTAAGAGGATACCGTCATCTGAGTATGCTTGCATGTAAGTCTTCATTTCATTAATTTCCCTAACTAATGAATCTAGAAGGAGACACCATAAAAGAGGTGAAAGACATCCTCCTTGGGGAAAGCCTCTGGTTGATTTTATTATGTGTGTTACTCCGCTTAACTCCACCGAGATAGAACGATGCTCTAGCATGTTCATTATCCAGCGGCCTACTTCATCAGATATACCTTCTCTACAAATAGAGTTTCTAATAGCATTACGGTTTGCTTTGTCAAAAGCTGGTGAACACCATAGTCAGTCAAAACTTCCAATCTTTTTCTTCCAGGAGCAAGAATGCTATTCCATAGTACCAGGCCACATTTACTTATAACTGAAAGATAATTACAAAGTTCATATTTTAAATATCATAGCACACATTAGTTTTATGTTGCCATAAATTCTAAGATATTCATTCAAGTAATATGGTTAAAAGTAACAATGTTTTTATGTTCATAGGGATTAATACTGTATCAGTTTAGTGTAACTGAAGCTTTCCAAATATATACACCATTGTATGCTTACAAAAGTTCAATTTAATTCAAAATAATTTGAAAGGGTAGATATAGTAAGTTATTCTTAAAAGATAGATAAATGCTGTTTCATTTTTTTTTGTAGTTGTATAAAGGCAAGCAATAGTCTCACCATACATATTTTGTTTTACCTCAAGAGGATTGGGCAATACTTACAAAGATTCTAGCAGACTTTTCTTGACATTATCATCTTATTGAAAGAAAAGCCTGAGCAAAGTTTACACTTCAAGTGTTTTTCACAATCACTCTATTGTTGGAAATAATGTGAAAATCCATTCAGCAGTTTTGAGTTTATTGCTAACAGACTATAGTAGCATTTAATAATAAGTAAAAGGATGCCCTGACATTGTTTATATTCATACAACAATTACAGTGTTATAATAATCTTGATTAACTCAAATATTGTTTAATTAATGATTTCTGGAAATTTTTTATGTAACAATAAAACATGTCAGTGTTGGGGGGCAATAACATATCATAAAAAATAAAAGTATTGGTGTTTTTATTTTTCATCATTTATTAATTTTACTCTTAGCTTCTGCTAATAAGGCATCAGCTGTTATTTGTATACATAGCTTTTTTCCAATATGATCTTCTTTTAATTGTAAAACAATAGCTTGTGTGTCCCTAACATTTTGTTTTAGTATATCAACTCTATTTTGTGACCCTAAAATCTCAGATGTAAAATTGTCTAAATCTTTCTCCATTTCTTCAAAGTTTATATCAGGAGTGTAGTTCTTGGGCTTAAACCGATGGTTACTAATAATTTTTAGTTGATGTTTAAGCAATTTATTTTCAACCAAAGATTTTTTTTCATTATAGTCCACACACATTTTTCCAAACTGCTTGCGAGATTCCACAACAATGTTCATTAAGGACTCGCATTTTTCTTCTAATGTCTGCTCGTCTCTATCTAAAAGTGTTTCACAAATATTTGGAGTATTAAAATGCAATAAGCACAGTAACAAAAGGAAGGGAAGTTTTCATAATTCAATATTTATCCTGTGTCATTGCCAGATGAGCATAGAATTTAGATATAAAATTAATATCTAAAACTCATTATCAAATCAAATCAATCAATTCAAGGTACAGGATTTAAATTAAATAATAGTTTCATTCAAATGATACTATATTTATGTAATAAATTAGAATTGATAAACAAAAAAAATTTGGTGTGTAATATCGTGAAAAGTCCGCTTGATTTGAAGGTCTAGGACTATATCAATATTTACATTTTTATAAACTTACCCATTGAGATTGATTCAGAAAAGTAATAAATATAAATAAATATTTATTTGCTGAATTGTATAAAAACTTTACATAATTTAATTCTTTTCAAACAATTGTACATAGTATTATTAGTTTCAGATATGCTTGCAAATGAGTAAACACAATATATTTCCTATATATACACGTTAGTCTTTAAATATCTTAAAACTTTATATAATATAGTCTTTGTTTATACGTTTGAACTTAAAACAAATACCCGTTAGAAAACGTCATAAACTAGAGTTTAAATTTTTTTTCATTAGTTTATTAACGCGGAATCGAGTCATTTAAGGCCCTCTAGTTTATGTATTTAATCTATGACAGATTTATATTTTGTTGATATCCAGAGCTAAAACTTATTTTAATAAAAGGCTATATTTCAATAGGTTCTTGACGACGCGACGTAGGACAATTTGAAATAACACCTATCATTATATTTTGCATTTCTAATATTAACAGTTAATTTTTCTTTTCATACAGTCCATCAACATAACAAATGGAAATAAATATGTTAACCCAATGGTTTTTAAATATTCATTTAGTTTTTGTCTTTCAAAATTTCGAAAAATGAATTGTTAAAGTCAAAACAGCTTAAGGTTATATTGTTCAATAGACCTAGTTATTCAAGAACTTTAATCTATAGTCATTGTAATTAGTACTTCTATATATACTATTTTTATAAAGCAAGAATAAAACGCTCCAACAGTCATTTTCTTTAATATTTTTAATTATAACGAAATTAAAGAAGTGATAATTGTATTAGGGTGTTACAATATTAACGGAATTCTTGATCATTCTCATGAATTCTTGCACCGATATCTGAAGAATAAGAACTAAAAGATTAGTATGGTCAATAACATAATACAAATTCAAAGCTAATTTATTTAGAAAATATTGAAAAAGATTGTTATTAGTATCTCGTTAATGTTCACGATTTTGGAGGTCATAATATTCTTCGCTGCTACGGGATACGGAATATGTATCCTTATAGAAATAACCAACGTACTTACGTATTCATCAAAATCTTTATCAGCATCATCAATCATTTCCTGTATTTCCTCATCCGATAAATGAATCCCGAGTATTTGTGTAACTCGTTTCACGTTGTCATAACTAATAAAACCTGATAAATTAATTTAAAATAAATTTGAGTCTACAGATTTTATTACTTCATCAATAAAGTAATTAATAAAGTATCTCAATTAAAAAAATATATTACTACTTCATCAATCATGTTGATTTTACAATAAAACCTTCTGCATCGTATTATATCTAATAAGATTAATAATTATTATTCCTTAGAATAATGTATATGTGTAGTATTTTTTATAATCCAGATTGGTTATGTCATAATTCATAAAAACGAAAATGTATATAGTGTAATTAATACCCGTGTCGTCCATGTCAAAAAGTCTAAAACTCTTCATGATGTCCCCGTCACTGTCCAGTGACATGATTTTTCTCATGATAGCAGTTTCAAAGTTTTCGAAACTCAATTTACCCGTCTGGCCTTTATCGACACCGCTTATCATGTTCTGCAATTCTTCTTTCGTTGGTTCATAACCTATTGCAAAGCTCGAATATAAGTAGCCGAATAAGCGAAAAAGTCAATAAGTGAGATTGGTACATCTTACATTATTCCCGATCTAAGTACAAAAAGTAAAGCGTGTTACTCAAAGAGTAACTTGAAAATGTACAACTACTTTGCTATGATTGTGGTGTTTATATCATTTCATAAAAACATCTATGAATATTTTTTAAATGACATTTAACTGTCAAAAACTTGACCCCTGCTTCATATGCAACATTTCAAATGGACTAATCATTTTCATGTCTGATAAATACACGATTCGCACATGCATTACAAACTTCCAGCAGGAAACTTTCATGCAAGATTCATAGAACCACATGCATAAAACTCCACCATCGCCACCACAATACACAGGCACTACACACGTTTACTATCACAAACTCAGCAATCGTTTCGCCCCGCAACCGAAGCATCATCACAAAGTGAATTTTCCATCTTGTCATGCAGTCTGTATTTAGCATTATATATATTTACTATTTACTTTATTGCAGATTAAAGCAAAATAATTTTATTATTACTTTTGTATTAAGGATCTCCGTAAAGTATCGCCTAATTGTATAAATTATAAAACATTGCGTAAAAAACAATAAAAATTCATATCACAAGCAATATAACAGAACTAACTACTTTGCTATAATCCGCACGGGTTAAGTGAATGCATGCAAAGCCAATGTGTATGAAGCAGGCAAAATCTACGCACCTTATATATGCAGGACCAGCCACCATATGCACCCCAAGGCGCAATTCACACCCACCACTACAATCTCGACGATCGTTTCGCCCCGAAACCGAAGCATCATCAGGAGGATAGGCTCCACGACAAAAATCGTACTGCAGTACGTTTTTTGTCGAAACGATCGTCGAGATTGTAGTGGTGGGTGTGTGTGCTGCTTTTGTGTGCGTTGTTGCTGGTGAATTGCGCCTTGGGGTGCATGTGGTGGCTTGTCCTGCATGTATAAGGTGCGTAGATTTTGCCTGCTTCATACACATTGGCTTTGCATGCATTCACTTAACCCGTGCGGATTATAGCAAAGTAGTTAGTTCTGTTATATTGCTTGTAATATGGAATTCCGCAAAGTAACGCCTGCTTGTATAAAACATTTAAAATTCATATCGATTGAAACAGTTTCTAAATTACTAAACGAATGTAACATAATGAAGATAATTTCTTACCTAACGCTTTTATTGCAACGCGAAAGTCCTCTGCTTTTATTTTTCCTTCGCCTTTATAATCTAGAAGATTGAAAGCCGTGTGTAAATCATCTTTCTGAAATATAATTTATTTGTCCAAATGAAAAAATATAAATTTTATTATATGTATGTAAAAAAAAATAATACACAGACATTTTCTGTGATTATAAAACATAAACGTAAAAAAACGTTTAAAATTAACGTTTTATGTTTAACAACTAGTAGCAATGAATTACGATACTGAAAAAACATCTGCAAAATAAGATAAAAGCTCCACGACCTGTTCTTCAGTCAGAATTAAGCGGGCCACCACTTTATTATGTTCAGTGGATGACTGAAGTTCGTCAATTTCTTTGTCAGAGATTTCTGCTGTCACTGACAAATCTAACATGGCGTTTTCCATTTTAATCTACTTAAATTCACTAATGAATAGTTTTACTGAACTGTATTGATCTAACAAACCATCGAGATTATTGTTTGACTTGCAGGCATACGATAAAGAACTCACACCCCTAATAATATAGTAACCTAATTTAAAATTAGGCTTAATTGAGTTGCATACATTGCGATCCTTATTTTAATGGCATCTATGACATCGTGCTACGACCTATTAAGAAAGCTAGCGCTTTCTTGCTCTTACAAGTTATGGGTCTCTTGAACACTCACAAGTTTTGTAGATGCTACGCTATGCTTTATTATAATTTACCATACTAATGCATGTGTGAAGGAGTCTAAGGACACACTTCCTAGTTTGTCTCTAAAATTGACAAAATCACTTCTTCAGGTTGTTCTTCTGAAAAATTACGATTTATGGAGATTTTCTGATAGCGTACTCATTTTTTAATAATAAAATATAAATAAACCTGCTCATTTGAAAGGACTAATCGTGCACACACAGTTTTTTCCTCTTCCTCGTCCTCTGCTTCAATATCAATTTCAGGTTCATCAATAGTAACTTCAATGTTCATGTTTTTAATGAAAAATAAGAAATACGATCCTAAAAAAATCCTAAATGAAATTGATTGTCAAATAGAAGAAAGAATTCAGCATAGAGGAAAATAATATATAGGTACTCAGAAACATAAGTGATATTCTTTTGTCGTCTATTCTTTATGATATAGCCATATTTTTTTGTCTGATTGTCTATGAGTATTTCTATTTGACTATTGGTAACTTTGAAACGCCGCCATTTTTGTTTGGACTTTTTAAGGTTATCTACCGTAAAAACGACGCTTGTTTTTCTTTTAAAGTGTAATTGAAATATATACAATTCGGAAACATGAAACTAGTTAGATTTTTGATGAAACTCAGTCATGAGACTGTAACAATTGAGTTAAAGAACGGGAGCGTCGTCCATGGGACTATAACCGGCGTTGATGTCGCGATGAATACACATTTGAAAGCAGTAAAAGTTACACTGAAAAACAAAGAAGAGCTACAGTTAGAAACTCTGAGCATACGCGGGAATAACATTAGATATTTCCTTCTTCCGGACAGTTTACCACTGGAAACACTTCTAATAGACGATGCACCTAAAGGTAAAGGTAAGCGTGAAGGCGGTTTCCCTCGCGGCGGTTCAAGAGGCGGTCGGGGCAGAGGACGAGGTGGTCGTGGAGGCCCCCGCGGTGGTCGCGGTGGCCGTGGTCGTGGCCGTCGATAATTCCATTTTAGTTTCTAAGTTTCATTTGTGATTATACTTGTAATTACTTACTGAGAGATGTTGGGTTTTATTTTATCTTCAGTCAAAATGTGAGTGCTTACAAGTGTGCAACATAAGTCTATGTAAGGTAAATTAAGAATTGTAATAATTACATATTAACAGTGTGGTGATTTTTCATTTGTGTAATTCTTGAAGGCATATGCTTTACTAAGAAATACAATAAGTAAAAAAAAAAATATTAAGGATGTACAGCTGTCTATCATAAAGCTACCTAGTAATAAAACATTGATGAGATGTGAATTTTTTTAGTAACAGTTGTAAGAGTATATTGAAAGTTACATCTATACTCCATTGATTTTGGTATTTAAATAAATGTAAACAAACAAATCATATGATTCAGGAGGGGCAAACATTTTGTTACAATAATTTTATTTACAAATAAAGAAATTGGAATAAAACTGTATTTGTCAGAATAATTGTTTTAATGAATAATCTCTTAAAATTTTTAATAATTTAATATTTATGCTTTTAGTATCAAAAGTATATATTTTTTTAAATAAAATATATTCCTCAGATTAAAACCCCGTAAACCATTTTAATATGCAATAGTAATTATATCATGATGTAACAATATCAGCCTTTTATATAGTCATTGTTTATTTTTTTATGTTATACTATCATATATTTAGTCACTACAATGCTTCAATTCAAACTAGGATATAGCACATAAGGTTACTTAGGTTTTAATAGAACCTCACATCAATTTATCTGTAACCGTAATTCAACATATTGTACCATTAATATCTTGTGATTTATAAAATTAGGTGTTTTTCCTGCCTTTGTTGACTTCCTCACAAAGGCAACATTATTTTTGAGTTAGTTTCAAATAGTTTTTTTTAGTAGAGTGCAGTGTCCACTTATAAAGCTTGTTCTTACACTGCCATTTCTTACTACATTTATCTATACTTACCCCAAACAAGGTATAGTTTTTTATCTATTAAATTTTTTGTAATATATTATTTGGAATAAAAAATAAAAAACTATAAATGTCAAATACAAATAATCAAACTGTTGTGTCAAATAGTAAAAAGGCAGTAAATTCTATATATTAGAAAATTTGAAATTCCAAAAATAGTATATTTTTAGTTACATCAGGTATGTAACCAATTGCAAATATGTACTTTAAAAAATTCTTTGAAGAACAGTAAGCTAGATGCTTCTTTATTTCGAAAGTATAAGGCATTAGTATGTGACTTGTGTATTTACTTTTGTCTTTCGTAGACTTTGTCCTCACCCTCCTTTTAATCAACAAGATAATTGCCTATACTAATTTAAAGTTATAATAAGACGATGAGTCTTAGATGATCTGTTGTTACTTTATTATTTTGTGGAATGGGCTCTCGAAGAACAGAACAGAGCATTCGGTAAACATTTTTCTGGAAATATATTTTGCACACTTAGTATCAAAGAGACCAAATTAAAAATTAGCCCTAATTTATATATTGTAATCCTTATTTCAATGCCATCTATGGTATCACACTGCAATAATTTTTAACACTAGTTTTTTCTAGCTCTTCCCAGTCATGGATCTCTTTTACACACACGAGTTATGAAGACGCTACGTTGTTTTGCAATTTACCACAAAATAACTTTTTGCGTGTGTTTTGGTTTATCTAGACGAGGGGCGGCAATAAACGAATGGCCCGAAAATTAGATCTGCAGGCCTATCATGAACTCTTATTGCGACTCAATTGAAGACGTAAACGAAATTGTTTTGCTTTTTCATACCATGACGTCTTAAAGACGCACACTGTAAGTCGTTGCCGAATGAGCGTTCGGAATTCGTCCTAAGAACATGTGAGTAATAGAGACAGAGTTATCTATAGTTCATATAACGTTATCCTTTTCAAACATTACGACTCCAATGCAATTACACTTCATTGTACGAAAAGAAAGTGGTTCGCGGTCGTCGTTTACGTCTTCAATTGAGTTCTGAACACTGCTCCATAAATTAGAGCGTCTCATAAAATCCGAAACAAATTCAAGATAAGTGGCTCTAACAGAAACTTTTAATTAACAATTTAAGCAGTCATCTCCAAGCTATACCAGAATCGTTGTTAATACCGCCGTAGACAATGAATAGTACAGATGGTCCTCGACCCATGAAAAATATGAAACCAACTGAGGTATGTTAATAAAGGTACACAAATGGTGGTCTACAAAAGTAATATATTGAATATAAAATCAATTTCTTTCTATGTTCAATATAAACATTGATGTTTATAACTATTCTTCAATATCAGATAGTTACATATCTATAAGTTACCTTAACATAATATTTTTATACATTCTATTAGAATTGAAATTTTATTTGATTAATTATATGAGGTACGCCATCCTCATCTGGTCAGTGAAACAATTGAAACAAGTCTCAACCAATTTGCGTGTTTAAACGCATTCTGGCGATTGCTTTTCTGAAATTGTCCTAATTTCAATCAATCCTTATACACCTAAAGAACGTGCTGAAATAGTGGCACTTTATGTCGAAAATAATCGTTTTGTTATTCTTACTCATCGTGCGTGCAACTGGCCACCAAGATCTCCGGATTTGATGCCACTGGACTTCTTATTGTAGGATTTATGAATAGTAAAGTAAGTAAAGCATACAAGAGCTTAAAGACGACATCCGAGCCGAAATGGCACCGATATCGCCCGAGTTGCTGAACATGATGGGAAAAAAAGAGCTTATTTGTGTATCGCCAACAAAGGCGACCACTTGGTCGACATCATTTTTGCAAACAAGTCTAACCAAATGTAAAACTGTGAGCTTTATGCATAGAAAAAGTTTTCTGTTATCTATTAAGAATTGATAAAGTTATTCGATTGTTTCACGATAAGGATGGCGCACCCTACACTTTTGACAAGCAGTTATATACATAAAATTTACCTGTGTGATTTTATTATTTGGTGCACCAATAAAGCTGTTGAGGTAAAATTGTTCCTTAAATTTTACAATAAAAAACAATTAATATGAGAGCTAAATTTCTTAGTAAATCGATGTAAATCTAATAGTTTTTTTTGTAACGCTCGCACAACGATAGACCTATGTAATTTAATTTGTAACGCAAAATTTTAGAACTACTTGAAATCATCATCCTCCTGCCCTTATCCCACTCTAAGTGGGGTCGGCACAACATGTTATAAACATGTTGTCACATGATTTGGCTACGTATTTTACGACCGGCCGCCTGCCTGACGTCAACTTACCTTAGTCGCCTTTTACGACACCTCGGTAAGAAATGAGGGTGGTCTATTCAATGCAGCCGGATACCACACGGCACTTACTTTAGTCGCTTCTTACGACAACTCGGTAAGAAAGGAGGGTGGTCTATTCTATTCTGCCGGATACCACAGGGCGTTTTTATAACTACTTGAAATATTAGTCACATATTCTTAGATCATTTTAATAATACGTGCTTAAATACAGCATATATTGTTTCTATGTTGTGATACATGCGGAAACGGTTTTTTTTATATGTATAAATATTAGTTGTAAATTAGTGTTAGAGCGCCTTTTTCAGATCTGTTTATGTTTTAAAATTACGATATCTTATGTAGTAATAGAGCTTTTAAGACAAAGTAAAACACCGTGGCTTGTTTAAATTTATTTTGGTGTTTATTTTGGTTTTGTTTTGTGAGTTGATGGGTAGCTAACGAGCTAAAGACAAGAAAGGTATCTTTGCAAAATATATAATCACTCTCTAGTTCGCATGTGTTTCAATTATATCCCTATATCTTACATTTATATTTAAAGAGTCAATTTTCGAGATGAGTTGCGGCTCGTTCAGAGTTAGAGGGAAAGAGATGGGCTTATATAGCAATTTACGTAAAGAGAGAGACAGATAGCTATTACATGTTAGTATTGAAAATGTAAACTACGGATTTTCAGAACGACTATCTTTGAGATGTGAGCCTAAAAGAGCCGAAGGTATAAAGGCTGTTTTTTTTATTTTGACTGTCTTATTCTCTCTCTGAGCCGTACTGAGCCTAACTAAATGAGATATAAAAGAGTGATATATATCCCAAGATCGAAAAGATATATATCACTCTTTTCTTGTCAGAGATACATTTCGCCCATCTCTACTCCCAGCCACTTTCCTGTCCTCCTCCGTCCTTCCTTTCTACCATCTTTCTCCTCGCTCACACTCTTACCTGCATTCCGTTCCATGCGTTCGCCTAACGTTCCATTCCCTTGTATAGTTTCTTAATCTTTTGTTAAAAATAGTATCTGCCTATTTTCTTGCTGGTTAATCACAATTTAGGACTGTTATATTCTTTGCTATCTTTGAAGATCCACAAGCTTTTAAATCTATCTGAATCCATACTAATATTATAAATTCATAAGTCTGTCTGCCACGTTTACATTAATATTGATAAAATTTCGTACAATTGAAGCTTGCATACAGAGCTAGTAGTAAAAAAGTAAAGTAACAGCCTGTTACTATGCCCACTGCTGGGCTAAGGCCTCTTCTCTCCGTTTTTGGAGAGAAGGATTGGAGCTAAGACCTACCACGCTGCTCCAATGCGGATTGGTAGGTTACACATATCCCTAGAATTCTCTAGAGATATGCAGGTTTCCTCACGATGTTTTCCTTCACCGAAAAGCGTGTGATAAATTGCAATTATCAATTAGACACATAAGTTTTAATAGAAAAACTCATTGGTGCCTGCCCGGGGTTTGAACCTATGTCGTCTCTAAAGAGTCGCACGGTCTCACCGCTAGGCTATCACAGCTTTATATAGGTTATATAGGTTAATAAATTCCCGTATTTTTTAGAACTGGAAAAGACAAGTCTATTTCAATAAAAACTATTTTGAATTTGAATATACCAGGGTCAGTACCAACACTAAAGTATGTATTGTAGGCTTCAAAACCATATGATACAAAAGGCCCCGGCACCATTTTCGATACGTACAATTTTTCTCATTTTCACATCCCAAATTTTTTTTTTATTAATTTCAGAAGAACCGTAATGGTGCCGATCATTTTTATGAAGATCACCAAGCAGAGTATGAAGCGCGGGGAAAGCAGGCAAACGAGGTACAATGGGTAGAAAAGCATAACACGGGTTATCCCAAACTGCGCGACGAGCTGGATAGGCGGCGCTCGCTTGCTCAGGTAATATGACAGTCGTATAGTTGTTGAGTTCACCAGAACCGGACCCGGATCTAGCTATTGTAGAAATGTTTTTTAAAATTTTTTTAAAATTTAAATCTGTTTATTACACTTATTAACTATTACAGTTTGTACTAAAATCTAACGCTAATCATATGAGTTAATAATTATTGCGCTAGAATTGCGCACTCTAGTGCCGCTACATGTTTGTTAAAGGGTTAGTTGGTTAAATGGGAATGACATACAGTAAAGACAAAATATAACTTACTTATTTTTAATATAATAATTATGAGAGGCTATAGTGATACATTTCCTTACATAAAAATTTTTTAGGATTCTTTTTGCCTGTTTCATGGTTGAGTTTTTTATGAGTTCCAATAAATGTTTTGGTAACTTATTTAATACACATGGCAGGTAGTTCAGCCAAGTTCGCTTCCCATATGCATTATTCCATCTGGGTGTAGTAAATGAAGGGATATTTGATAGGTTACGCAGGTTGTTGGGTCTTTTGTTAATGTTTAAGGTACAAATTTTATTATGATAGTGGTTTATTATAGCAAAGTTTACTTTGTCAAATACATTCATTACCCTACAATACTCGAATAGGCCATGGTAATTGTTTCTATATTTGTATTTAATTTTTAGAGGAACTATATTTTTTAGTAATCTAATTTGTAAATTATATATATTTTTTACATGAGTCTTACTTGCTCTTCCATAGCATGCAATTCCATAACTAATAACTGAATCTGCTAGTGACATATAAAGTAGTCTTAATGTACTGTAGGGAATTTTATGTTTAAGAATGCACAACTTAGCTAAGATTGATCGAGGAGGAGTTACTGATTGTTGAGGAGTTACTTTGTGGAGGTCCATAATACTTACGTACCGGGGTTCAGGGATTTGGATGAAAATACCTGGCGACTCGTTAAAACACTTTATTCAACTTTTTATTACAAACTTACTACTTACAGTCTCCAATTCAGTTGTCCAATAAGAATGCCGAGGTCACTAATAATTCACTTTTATTTTCACTTGTTTATTCGCTGTTGATCGCTATTCACAAACTGAATCTCCAGGTGCACGATACGACGGCTTATATATTGAACTAACCGATTTCGAGAACATACGATAGCCTTGAAATGATCGTAAACAAGTCTTTTAAGTAAACATGTTTTGATCCACATCGCATGTTCTAGAGAATTAGCGCCAAGCGAATTTGAACTCTATGACACATAGTTTACAAACTTCTTTTGCATGTTCATCAACTGCCTCAGTCCAATTTGAGCTCTATGACATACTCATTACGAACTCTTCGTGTATCATACATTAGTCTGTGGTTGTTAGAAAATTATTATTGTCAAGATGGAGGACTTTAATAAATACAAAATAAATAATTAATTAATTGGAGCTCGTTTGTTTTAAATTATTAAATTACACATGGTGTCAGGTGTTTTAATACACATCGAAATAAAAATAAAGTAAAAATGGAGTTTAAACCTCCGACGGAACTACTCCTGACAGGCGATTTAGCAGAAAATTGGACCAGCTTTAAACAAGCGTTTGAACTCTTCCTTACTGCTAATGAGTATGAAAACAAACCTGAAAAAGTGAAAATTGCAATGCTGTTAAGTTGCATTGGAACAGAAGCAATAAGAATTTATAACACGTTTCAGTTAGACAACGAATCTTTGTTAACTGTATTGGAAAATTTTGAAAAATACTGCTTGCCGAGAAAAAACACATTATTTCTAAGGTATAAATTTTTTAGAAGACATCAAGAGGAGGGAGAATCTTGTGACAATTTGGTAACAGATCTAAAATTATTAGCTGCCAAATGTGATTTTGGGGAACAGCAGGAGTCTTTAGTGAGAGATATCTTGATACTGGGTTTGAGGGATGCCACACTACAAGAACATTTATTAAGGGAAATTGATTTAAGTTTAAATAAAACTTTGCAGATTTGCAGAGCTAGTGAAGTGAGTAAAAAAGAATTAGAAGTTATGAGAGGTTCTGTAGATGTGATAACAAAGAAGAAAAATCAGAAAACTTCAAATTACAAGTTTAATTGCCGCAATTGTGGTAGATACCATGGATTAAATGAGTGCCCTGCCTTTGGCCAAAAATGTAACAATTGTGGTCGCTTGAATCATTTTAGAATTAAATGTAACAATAAAAAGAAGACTTTAAATGAGTTAAATAATAGTTTAGACAAGACTGAAATGGAAGGAACTTCACAAATGTTAGAGACCTTGATAATTGATTCTATATATAACAATATGGCAAGAAATGATTGGTATCACAGCATTGTTTTAAGCGACAAAATAGAAATTAAATTCAAAATAGATTCTGGTGCAGATGTAAATGTATTGCCATATTCAGTTTTTGTTCAACTGGGTGAAAATATCAAGTTAACTCAAAATAAAAGGAAAATAACAACATTTGGTGGTCATGATGTAACTCCTGTAGGTATTGTCAAGGTTTTATGTAAACCAGCAGGTCGTGAGTCAGAATCCTTAGAATTTATTGTGGTAAAAGGAGAGGTGACACCTATATTGGGAAGAGAGTCATCAGTCAAGCTGAACTTAATAAAAAGAATTTTTGAATTAAAAAATACCAGTGAAGCAAGTTTGTTTGTTGAAAAGTATAAAAGTGTATTTACTGGACTTGGAAAATTACCATTTGAATATAAAATTAGACTTAAAGAAGATGCAATTCCAGTTGTGAAATCAGTAAGAAGAATTCCAGAGATATTGAAACCAAGACTTAAAGAGACTTTAGATGGGTTGGAAAATAGTGAGATAATTTCAAAAGTAACAGAACCAACGGAATGGGTTAATGATTTAATTATAGTAGAAAAACCAAATGGCTCTTTGCGTTTGTGTCTCTGTCCGTTAGAATTAAATAAGTACATTATGAGGGAACATTATGGTATACCTACTGTGGATGAGTTAACAGCTAATTTGTCAGGTATGATGTATTTTACAGTATTAGATATGAAAGATGGTTTTCATCAAATTTCTTTAGATAATCAGTCTACATTGCTATGTACTTTTAATACACCTTTTGGCAGGTATAAGTTTAACAGGTTGCCCTTTGGTCTTTGTTCTAGTCCAGAAATTTTTCAAAGAGAAAATACAAAAATATTTGGTGACATCAAAGGAGTTCAGATATATTTTGATGACATAATAATAGCAACAAGAACCAAAGAGGAACATGAAAAAGTCCTTGAAGAAGTGATGAATCGTGCCATAAAATATAACATTAAATTTAATTCAGCTAAAGTTCAATACAAAGTTAAAGAAGTTTCATATTTGGGCTTTGTATTTTCTAATAGTGGGTTTAGGCCGGATGAGGAACAAGTAAGATCAATTTTAAAAATTAAAGAACCAGATAACAAAAAATCTTTACAAAAATTTCTGGGTGTTGTTACTTTTTTGCATAAGTTCATTCCAAATATGTCAAAACTAGCTGCACCATTAAGGCATTTACTTAAAAAGAATATTGTATGGACTTGGGGTGCACAGCAACAAAATTCATTTAATATTTTGAAGAAGGCAATAAGTAGTGCTCCAACATTAGGATATTTTGATATGAAAAAATCAATAACTATACAAACTGATGCGAGTAAAGATGGTCTGGGGGCATGCCTAATGCAGGAAGGGAGACCCTTAGCTTATGTGTCAAGAAGTCTTACTTCTGCAGAACAAAATTATAGTATGGTTGAAAAAGAATTGCTAGGAATATGTTTTGCGGTAGCCAAATTTCATCAGTTTATATATGGATATGTATTTAAAGTTCAGTCAGATCATAAGCCCTTAGTGTCAATTGTAGGTAAAGAACTACACAAATGCACAAATAGAATACAAAGAATGCTATTAAAACTTCTCAAATATAGGTTTCATGTAGAATATGTGCCGGGTCGATTAATGTTTGTGTCAGATTTTTTATCTAGAAATTATATTAAAGTAGATTCAGATGATGATCCGGATATGTTAGATGTTGTGCACACTTTAGAGATTGAGGATTATTTGCCAATAAGTAGTTCAAAGATTGAAATGTTCAAAAAGGAAACTTCTAAAGATTTGGTGTTATCTAAAGTCATTCAGTATGTACAAAATGGCTGGCAAAATTATATTAAAAATGACTCAAATTTACATCATTTTTACAAACTAAAGGACAACTTATTTTTAAAAGATAAAATTTTATTTTTGGATGACAAAGTGATAGTTCCAAAAAGTATGCAAGATGAAATGTTACAAAAAATTCATGGGGATGCTCATTTAGGAATTGAAAAGAGTAAAAAGCGGGCAAGAGGTTTACTGTATTGGCCAAAAATGGCTTCTATGATTGAGATGTATATAGGAAAATGTAAAATTTGTGAAAAGTATTTAACTAAAAATATAAAAGAACCTTTAATCAGTCACAAAATCCCACAGTTACCATTTTTAAAACTAGGTATGGACATTGCTGAATATGCAGGAAAAACCTATTTGATTACTGTAGATTATTACTCGAAATGGTTTGATATAATACAGATACCCAATAAGTGTATTGAGACTATAATTATAGAATTAGATAAGTTATTTTCAATTCATGGTATACCAAGTCAAATAATTTGTGACAACAATCCGTTTAATGCTAAGAAACTAATAGACTTTTGTAAAGATCGAGGCATAGATTTAATTCATTCATCACCATATTATCCAAGGTCGAATGGTATGGCTGAAAAAGCTGTCGGAATAGCCAAAAAGATGATTAAAAAGTGTAACTCTCAACAGGAATTATATGCAGCTTTATTAGAATATAGGACATCTCCAGTGTTAGGTACTGATTATACACCATCTGAAATGTTAATGGGGAGACTATTACGTTCTAAATTGCCAGCTGTAAAAAGTCATTTAAAACAAAAAATTGTGGCAAAGGATGCTTATAAACAAATAAGTGCAAAAAGGGAAATAAGAAAGAATTATTATAATTTGAATGCTTGTAAGAAAGATAAAGAATTTAAAAAAGGGGATAGTGTGATAATTAGGAACCCTATTAAATTGTTGTGGGAATCAGGAGTAATCATTGATAAATTAAATAGACCTAGGTCTTATAAAGTAAGAACACATGAAGGGAAAACTTTTGTAAGAAATTCATTTCATCTAAGACATTCAAATAATAATTATGGAGACTTTAAAAACAGTGCAGTAAATGATTGTGAATCTTGTTTGTCAGATGATGGTAATATAACAAAAGAATCAGAAAAAAATATAGAAGAGGAGGTAAGCCCAGGAAATACATTGCATAATAACAGTAATAATATAGTACAGTCATCTGAGAGTCAAGAGGTAAGAGCAAATAGAACAACAAGGTGTGGTCGTATTGTTAAAAAGCCTTTGTGGTTAAGTAACTATGTAACTGATTAATTTAAATTGTGAAAATTGTTATTGGTAGTATTAAGTTTAAAATTATGTACTAAAATCATTTGAAGTAAATTTAAAATGTGTAGTTAGAATATGATTTGAGTAATTAATACAACTATGAGGCAAGAAAGTTGTTTAGATAGTAATAAATCTAAAGTTATATTTCTATGAAAAAGTCAAGTGTGTTTAGTTTAAGAATTTATATATATATACTAGATTTAAAGGAAGGGATGTATCATACATTAGTCTGTGGTTGTTAGAAAATTATTATTGTCAAGATGGAGGACTTTAATAAATACAAAATAAATAATTAATTAATTGGAGCTCGTTTGTTTTAAATTATTAAATTACACACTTCGCATGTTCGTAACAATACAAAAAATCATAATTTAGTTTGCTATAATACGCGATTAGTAAAATGATATGCAACGCTAAGAGTAGAGTTTACTATCCGTTTTCATATGCATGCAGGATTCGAATATGCATGTACTACAAAGTTGTTACGGTCATGCTGCCTACCCACTGATGAATATAACGTAGGACGCGTTAGGATGGCACCCGTATAGTTCATTTGACATTCTCGAGTCACCAATGCAATGGGCAGTACGTCAACGTACTTTTAGTGGTACAGAATCTCACAAAACCGGAACTCTCATAATAGGTTCGGTATCTTTTGAAGATTCCACCCAAGTCGACAAAAAAAGGGACCAGTAAAGCGTTCTTTTGGTACGCAGTTCAAACACCCCTCTTGGAATCTCGACATTCAAACTATATGCCAGGTCCGTCGCCACATCAGATTTGTGATTCGTTGTGTTAAGTGGCGCTGGAAAAACTATTGAAACTACTATAATTTCTACCATCATCATGTGATTCGTTTTGATTTAAAAATACAGAAGGTATAACAGAACTACTTTGCTATAATCCGCGTTTGTTAAGAGAAAGTATTTAATGCTCAGTGTATGAAGCAGGCAAAATTCACATACCTTACACACGCAGGACAAGTCACCACACGTATCTAAGATGCCTCCACCAGTATCAGCACACAGCCACCACAACAATCTCTACGATCTTATCGCCCCGAAACCAAAGCATCATCAGGAGGATAGGCTCCACGACAAAATCATACTGCCAGTACAATTTTGTCGTGTAATAGCTTATGTACTATTGAATTCCGCAAAGTAACGCCTGCTTCTATAATCATTTAAAAATACGATTGCAGTGTCGCAACGAGCAGTTACCAAAAGAAGGCGGTGCTAGTTCGAGGAAAGACCCCGTGAGTTCTGAAAGCCAATGTTCGCGTCAAGAAGACGTGAGCTGGCATACGGATTCTTTAGGAACCCTCAAGCATCCATCAAGCGTTTCGTCTATGAGCAGCTACCGGTCTTATGGCAGCTTGAACCAAGAACCTATGGTCCGTGGACGTTAACCTTTTTTTATTCCAATAAACAATAGATTATAAATTTGATAACCATAGATTATACATATAGATTTCTGCGTGTAATTATTTTGGAATACATTAAATGATTTTCGTTCTCGATTTCGAGTCGTTGTAATTATCACTACTGTATCTACCTTTAGAAATATTTAAAAAGTTATTTTAATATGTTAATGACTAACCTACTAATAAAAAAATAATAATAATAATGCGTATAAACGAGTACATAATTATACGTAAGGTAGCAAAAAAACACTTTTAAACTAAACTGAATTTTAGTTATTAATAAATATAAATGAATAATATATAAACCTAAAAAAAAAAAAATAGTTAATTGTTTCAAGATTCCGGAAGATAATCATTACAGTTTTTTTAATGTAAATATTGCGCTAAGCTGTTTTTGATTTGAATCAGGCTGAATTATTTTTGGGTTCCCTATTCTATTATTTGTTGTTATTTGTTGCTTACTTAGAGCACCAATCATTATCCTCATTCAGAAAAATTGCTGTCGCAACCGAATGATACCCTCTATGTTGTCTGTCGCCAAATTCTAATTCTAATAATTCTTTATTTAATTAAACGCGCGTTTGATTCGTCAACTCTACTGCTGGTTCGGAAAATTGTAGAGGTGTAAGAGTAACGACAAAAAACTTACCCGTATGCGTTTGTTACTACAACAAGTAGTACTCGCTACTATCGTATCGGTACTTTAGTCGTTACTTTTGATACCTGCTACAGCATTATAGTAACGTCTCGAGTCGTATTTCCCCACGGTATGATATCGGCGCGACATATCACTTACTTACTTGCATACCTAACTGCGTAAGGAAATGAAAAAGGAATGAAATTTAACATAAAAATTGAAAAAAAAATAAATTAAAGGAGATTTCAAATAATTTAAAAATATTTATTTTAAGGAGCTTAATAAACAATAAAAAAACAAACATCGTTCTTCGTAAGGTTCATTTAAATTCACCGACAGCACACATTCAAACCACATATTAGGTGCCGTATTATGTAGTTACTAAAACGTACCGATACGTAAGATGCGAGTAACGAGTAACGAATAGCATTCGTGAGTAACGATTCGGTACTCGGTACTAGATGGCGCACCCGTTACTCAGTACCGAATCATACGGTTTTCTTACGGCTTTAGAAAATTGTTCCTACTAAGAAGAGCCAGCATGAAACCCGACGGTTGCTCTTTTCAAAATATAACTCGTATTAGTAACATTTAGTCATTTATGTATGTCCGTATATCTTATACAGGGTCGAAGAATAGCATAATCCATGCATTCTTATCATCTACGTTATTCTCAACAGCATAGTAAGCTTTGTGTATCAGTCTCCTTTTAACAATATTTTTTAACTGCTGTAATGAGCTAAAATTGATAACTTATAATTTTATATTATTTAATTATTAAAGAATAGAATATTGAGGAGAACATTACTTTTGGAGCGGAAAGCTGCTCCTATCAAGAAGTATCGGTAAGAAAGTCGGCGGTTGCCATTTTCAAAATATAATTCTTACAACTTACTGTTTGTAATAACTATCGTGTACATAGTTGATGAGTAGCTATATCTACGCATTTTCATCGTTTATATAATACAGAGAAGATGGCTATGGCGAGGTGTGGTAATGGGCGGAGAGATGCGGTGCGGTGTGTAGAGTGGTATCGCAATTTGACATAGTCGTGATCCGTGCGTCGAGTTGACAAGTTATTAAAAAAAATTGATTGACTTTTCAGAAAATCATTTCTATTTATGAAACGAATTGAAATGTTGAACATGAAAGTAGTTATTGTGAACCATAAGAGATAGAGCCATGCTACCGCGGATTTTTTGTACTATTTTTATAGATCTACAATTCTCTACTACATTACTTTAGTGTACCTTTTCGTATAAAAGTCGCCTTCTATACAAATCTGCGACCTTTTCAACAGAATTTACATTAAACGGCATAACCTAAACCTTCCGGAAGAATTACACTATCTTTAGTAAAAACCGTACGAAAATCCGTTCAGCTTTTGGGTACGTTATTTTATTATAAGTATAGAAATAGAGAGTATTTTATACGGAATCCACTGTGCTTAACAGCGGGTGATTGACCAATACCTGTTACTTGTTTTTATGGACATAACCTTTACATGTGGCAAACCGAGATATACGGAACAAAGTATTTATTGAACATACAAAAAGTATTAAAGAAGAATATCGGAGGTCGTATATGCAATTAAATTTTATAAGAGTCTACGAATGTATAGATGCCTCAAACGCGTCCTATAAAACGAAATTGCTTCATCTATATGACAGACGACCTTTTTCATAGAGTTATTATACTAGAGTAGGGGATCTTGCTTATAAGCTTGTAAGTGAGTGTCGCAAGAAGTAATAAAAGGAAAGATGAGACTTATATACTTATCTTTGTCTAATCACACATAAAAAAGAGAGAGAAATAGCCTTATTTGCTTTATCTTTACTTTCGATGGACGCATTGTAGGCTTGCTGCCCTTTAGTATAATAACTCTATGTTTTTTTAATGTAATTTCAGGCTGCAATAGAGATATATTTATAGTCTCACCAATATTTAAATCATTAATTACCCGTCGCTTTAAGACTAGATCCAGCATAGGACGCATCCTTAGGGCGATTTTTTTTAAGCTAATGCGCTGGTTTTTATATTGCGAAAGGAAAAATAAAGAGAAAGAGTTAAACGTTAATTGGATACTGTAATAGTATTTTGGCATTCCCATTATAAAGAAACGCTAATGATTTGCTGCATTTAGCTAAGATGCTTAGCTGTTCTTCACACTTACAGAGCGGAATATTCGCTTAAACGAACTCTGAAAATAAAGACAAAAAAAAGAGTTAAACGTAATTATTATTATTCTACTAAGGTATCCGAAGATTGACTAATTTATTTTAATATTCTATGGAAGAGTATCGATATATCTGATTGAAATTAATATAACCGATAATAATTGTTGAGAAAGTTATTTTATATTTTTTACTGGCTGTGCGAATAACGGCTTCGCCCGCGTGAAATTCAGTGATTTACGAAACTTTTCCCGAATTTTCGAAATTTTGAACATAAAATAGTTATTGTGAGTTAACCGTGAGAGATAGAGACATGCTGTTATGGACTTTTTTGTTTTTATAGATCTACAATTCTCTTCTACATTACTTTAGCGTATCTCTGGTGGTTTACGCAGTCCACGCAACTAAAGCTCCCGGCAAGCAAGTTTTTTAACAACTGTGCGATCTCTTCAACACAACATACATAATACCGATATACTATTTTCGTAAACCACCTGGAAGTATTCGACTATCTTTTGGTGAGAACCGTACAAAAATCCGTCCAAAGTAGATTTTGAGAAAATCAATTACATACAGACAGACAGCTTTTTGGGACTTTGTTTTATAATAAGTAGGTATAAATTTGTTGCATCATATTATCCAGTGATTTTTTTTCTTCTATATTGTATTCTTGTGGGCAAAGGTATTTACGATTTAATTCACTGTAATAATAAAGTTGACATGTATTTGCCATTTACTTTTAAATTATTTTAGTATAGAATCTTATATTATAGTGTATTATCTGAGTATAGATTCTCACTGACTCAGGTATTTTACCTTATGATGTTTTTAAAGCTGGGGGACCACGCTAGTTTATCATATATTTTAATACTAATTTGCCTTGAATCATCAGTCTATACGTGTATTTTGTTGCAATACGACGACATTGAGCGCGGTCGCCCCAGTCGTGAGATCGCGTTTTAAGTTTTATTAAAAGCACATTTCGCTGTCCTTTATATGATTATAAATAAAACAAGGCATATTGTATTGAAATATTAATATAGACTATAAATAGATTTTAAATGACATAGACATTATTATTACTTGTAATTTATGTCGTAATAAATAAATGTATGCTAATAATACCAAAGTATAGAAAATAAATTTGTTTTTTTAAATATATGATTTTTTTCGTGTTTATTTCGTTTGTGAACGATGAAAAATTTGTGTTTTCTATTATTTTTATGGTTGTCTATTGGGTTGGTACACCTGCAAGGATCTGGATCTGGAACAAATGGGAATTGTAAGTAATTTATCAAATACAAAAAAAGAATAAACTTATAGCCTAGTCTTTAGATCGCCAAATAAGTAGACGTAAATAAATTATGATATTTTATGAGTTATAGAAAAATATTGAAATTCTAAAATACATTGTGTGGTATAGTACCCTTTTATAATGTGTATTTTTGTTGCTGTCGGGTAATTTCTTACATAGTCGTACTTAAAATAGCTATTTCTATTCGGTAGATTGTCAACCTAACGTTATAAGTTCAATTAATTTCGTTAATTTTTGAAATTGCTAAAGTATAATATATACAAGTAGGCATTACTTTGTAATGTGATTTATGGTACGTGGATGTACTGGATGCATAGAATTTCTTAAAAAGTGGACTTTAGCAAAAAAAAAAATTTTTATGGACAATTATACAACCGGTTGCCCAAAGTAACTTAATACATGTGCTATGGTTGATATAACTGATAAATATAAACATACATTTAAATACATACTTATATACATAAAGACACCCAGAATCGAAGAACCAACAAATTATATTTAGTAAATGTTGGCCCTCGGCGGAAATCGAACGCGCGATACGCGGATTTGAAGGTAGAATCACTGTCACCTGCGCTAACGGGCCCTAAGTAATGGACTTTATAATTTTGTCTGAATTTAAAGATTAGTTTAACCGTATCTTTCAGTTGTCTGAACTTAATTTAAAAGTTGTTATCACCTCTAATTAAAATACTACTTATTTTTAGTTGTTCAATGTACAATGGTATTATTAAGTGTGTATTTTGTTGGTGATCAATAAATAAATAAATAATTTTAAAATTCACCGCTATTCAAGCTCTTCAGCCGAAATGATGTCTCGTTTCACTGGGGTAAGATTTAGGGTACTACTCAAACTACTACTACTCAAACTAACTACTCAAACAGTATTAAAATTATAATATGTAAGCATCCCCAACTTTATTTAAGGTTCATTTGTGTCAAACTTAAAATGTCTCTATCGCTAACTGAGGCGACTAAGGTAAGTGCCGTGTGGTATCCGGCTGAGTAGAAAAGACCACTCTCATTTCTTACAGAGGTGTCATTAAGGGCGACTAAGCCGACTAAGGCGACTCGCCGAAGTCCGTCGCATGCCGCCCTAGCGGGGACCTCCGAGCGTTCCGAACGGAGTTAATCGGACGCTCGCTGGAGTTAGGTCCCCAAGGCGGTCGATACATCTGGTGCTCCCGATGTATCGATTAGCGGAGGGAGGGGCCACTGCTTAGAGAGGCCCCGACCCGGAGGTGGCGCTCTCCGGGGTACAGCCGGCTCTGCTGCTGGCGGGGATGGGGGTAATGTGTCCAACGATACCCTATACCCGCCACTAGCAGCGTGGAGGAGCATTGTCAGGTTTTTAGTCGGTGCGAGTCCGACATACCCACCGCTCGTCCCCGTCGGGCGGTGATGACCCATAACGGGTATTCCTGACTTAAAAAAAAACACTCATTCTTACCGAGGTGTAGTAAGATACGACAAAGGTAAGTTGACGACAGGCAGGCGGCCGGTCGTAAAATACGAAGCGGAATTATGTGACAATACGTTTTATAACATGTTGTACCGACCCCGTTGATTGTCCACAGGGTGGGTCAACTTACTTTAGTCCCCTTTTACGACACCTAGGTAAGAAATGAGGGTGGTCTATTCTACTTAGCCTGATACCACACGGCATAAGTATTCAGAGAAAATATGGATGAGAATTCACGCCAGAGAGAACACTGGCATAAATCTGGCAATATTAAAATTTGAACTTTGAAAACAGGCCGTCTACTAAATTTATTCACGAAATATTTCAAAGAGACAAACCATACCGGTGGTTACATAATCTATATTTACTTATTATAAATCAGCCCAAAAAGCTGTCTGTATGTAATCGATTTTCTCAAAATCTACTGAACGGATTTTTGTACGGTTTTCATAAAAAGGTGGTTTAGGTAAATAGTTCATATCGGTATTATGTAAATTGTGTAAGCAGAGATCGAGCAGTTATTATTGCTTGCTGGGAGCTTTAGTCGCGTGCGCTGCGTAAACCAGCAGAGATACACTTAAGTAGTAGTAGAGAATTATAGATTTATAAAATACTACAAAAAAGTCCGCGACAACATGTCCCTATCTCTTATAGTTAACTCACAATACCTACTTTATGTTCAAAATATAGAAAATTCGGGAATGTTTTATAAATCACTGAATTCCACGCGGGCGAAGCCGTTGTGGCACAGCTAGTATATACAACGGAAAGCGAAAGGTAGACCAAAAATGCGATGGGTCGATGACAATACACAGACTGTTTGGGAACACTGGTTAAACATTGCCAAAAATACGCCCACTTGACGACAGCCGGTGGGGGGCCTATACCCAAAAAGGGTCAGCAACAAATATATCTAAGAATATTAAGTTTAAGAAACTATAATTAACACATTATCAATGTAGGAAAATTAAAAAATGTGAGTTTTCCCAATCATAATCGATAACATCGTCAGAGAACAGCTTTACAATGAATGTGTCAAGGATTTTAAAGACCCATTCTTCATAGACTCGAGAAATAGTTTTAACCCAACATATCTGTCTAAAATGATCTTAATTATCCAATTAATGAAACAAAAGTAATGTTCACGCAATTTCCCCCGCATACCTTATGTCGTAACTTAGTAATTAGAGTTGGATATGTCAAAATGTGTTTCAGAATATTGTCTTAATGATCTATTAATTTAAGACTCATAATAACAATAATTAAATTAATTTGGTGGGTAATTACCTAGTCTGCTTATAATAATGAGTGACGCCTTTATCATAAGGGCGCACGGGCTTGTTCTTCAGGGGACCCACATGAGGTAAATATTCGGTTACACGCTGAAAACTTCAATTTTTTTGCACCAGCTTGCAATTTCTGAAAAAACATATCTAATTACAATCTCGATGGTTCACTTTAAAGATTCAGGTTTTTAATTAAATATAACATAAAGGCTTAAAACTGTGAATGTTTATTCAACAAAACTTATAATATGATATTTATATCTTTTTCATCACGACTTTTTTATTTTCTATTGAAACAGCCAGTTGGCAGTCTTTGCATGGAATAATATAAAAATTTAAACAATTAAAAAAATTGCCACAATTAAGAAACATAGATATAACATTCATTAATCTATACACATTAACCTATACAGCTGTATTCGATATTGTTATGGATAACTGGCATTTAGCAAGTGAAAGTTGCATTATTTAATATAATCGGCAAAATTAGCAAAATCTGCTACAGGCAACGCCCTATTATATGGACGAATGCTTCTTTACTAATAACACTACATTGCAATACATTGTGATGTAAACAACAAAACTTGTTTAGCAAAAATTAATATTTTACTTAAACACGAGACGTTTGATTATATTACGAATCTATGGCATTAAACTCGAACTACTGCTTAGAATTAAAGATCGTATTAATGGAGTATGCTGTTTTTTGTTTATATTAATTTGATAGATAAGTTAATAAAAACTCCTTTCAAGAGCGCTTTCGGGGTTAAGGACCTACACGTAATGGCGTCTACTTGAATTAGAATTAATTTTATAGTTTACACTGGCACTGGTACTTTCAGATAGAAAAGAAATTGTAGAATATTTTTTCCTATATATGTTTTGCTTCAAACGCAGATTATACATAAAATTCTCGCGTCACTATGTTAGTTACCATACTCCCCCGAAAGCTTGACCGATTTTTATGAAATTTTATATACACATTCAGTAGGTCTGAGAAATAGGCTTCTGTCTATTTTTCAAACTCCTAAGTGATAAGGGTTGTCAAATTTTTTAATTTTATATAATGTACACTAGAAATTCTAAAATAATTTATATGGAAACAGTTCGTTGGGTCAGCTAGTATTATATATTACATCATTATTATTATTATTGTACATTAGAATTCCCTGGAAGTTAAAAATACTACAGCTACCCCTAATTGGGGTTCCGGACGACCTGCTTTCATTCAGTTTCAAGCAATGCCTTATATACAGAAGAATTCAATAACTGATTTTTTAAGGTTTACAATCGAGATTTCGTTGTAAACCGTTATCCAATGTTTCGTCATCACAATATATTTTAAAAATAAAAGCTCTAACCTTCGGCTATCAATGTTGCGTCATTTTACTTGAACAAAACGAACATTTAAACAAATACTTACTTTATATTTTTATATAATTAGGGTTAAGTTAGTTAGTAGTGTTATTAGCTATGAGTTGATATTTTTAGGATTCTGTAGCGAAATAGTCATCATTCTCCTGCCCTTATCCCACTGTAAGTGGGGTCGGCACAACATGTCACAAACATGTTGTCACATGATTTGGCTAAGTATTTTACGACCGGCCGCCTGCCTGACGTCAACTTACCTTAGTCGCCTTTTATGACACCTCGGTAAGAAAAGAGGGTGGTCTATTCTATGCAGCCGGATACCACACGGCACATACCTTAGTCGCCTCTTACGACACCTTGGTAAGAACGGAGGGTGGTCTATTCTATTCTGCCGGATACCACACGGTGTTCTGTAGCTTAATAGTAACATCCTATTTCTGGTTGAAGCTGTGTGTAGGTTTTCTCTCTCCCTGGAGACAAGGACGTGGGTTTTTCCATCCTATATACCTATCACGCTGATTAAATTATACATATTATAATATATGTATTTAGATTTTCAAGATAAAAGTAGTTATTGTGAGTTAATTATAAGAGATAGAGACATGCTGTTGCTGAATTTTCTGTAGTATTTATGTAGATCTACAATTTTCTAGTAGATCTATATAAATACGATTCACGATTTTTGTTGTGGAGCCTATCCTCCTGATGATGCTTCGGTTTCGGGGCGAAACGATCGTCGAGATTGTGGTGGTGGGTGTGTGTGCTGCTTTTGTGTGCGTTGTTGCTGGTGAATTGCGCCTTGGGGTGCAGGTGGTGACTGGTCCTGCATGTATAAGGTGCGTAGATTTTGCCTGCTTCATACACATTGGCTTTGCATGCATTCACTTAACCCGTGCGGATTATAGCAAAGTGGTTAGTTCTGTTGTATTGCTTGTAATATGGAATTCCGCAAAGTAACGCCTGCTTCTATAAATCATTTCTAGTAGATTATTTTAGTGCATCTCTTTTTGTTTACTCGGCGCACGCGACTATAGCGCCCAGCGGGCGAGTTTTTTATACAACTGCGCCACCTCTTTAGTACAATTTACATAAAACCATGCTGCACTAATAACGTAAACCTTTCTAAAGAATTGGACTACTAGTTAGTAAAAACCTTACAAAAATTGATTCAGTACATTTTGAGCAAATCGATCACATACAGTTTTTGGGGACTTTGTTTTATAATATGTATAGACTAGAATTACTCGATAATAAAAGACTTTATTCTTGTTCTTAGTTTCGATTTATAATGAATAATTTTAAAGATATACTATTTTTTCCTTAAGTGAACGCCATTCCCCCTTCTTACCCTATAGAAGATGGTATTGATATGTAATACAGAGAGATGAGTGGCTTCTCTCCACACTTCCGACGCCGCAATGAATAATCTAAGTTATACCATGAACCCTCCACTACGCGTCGCCCTAAGCCTTGGTCCGGCCTCACAGGAGGCACCCTTAGGACGACGTTTCCCGACTTAAGTAGAGCTTCTGCGTTTTACTCTCTGCATTTCGCAACCTCGACGATGCTTCTGCGCTCGCCTGTCCCGCCCGGTGACGCTATAAAAGCCATTAGGGCTAACAGCATACAGTCAGTTCGAAAAAAAAGAGGGATGCAAATCATGTAACCAAATGAGGATGGATTTATGACTAGAGGGAAGCCGAAAGAGATGGTTGGATTGTTTGAAGTATGACATGCATATAAAAGGATTAGCGACAGAGTTGACGAATGAAAGGAGGGAATGGAAACGAAAAACATGTTTTTCAGAACCAATTTAGAGTGGGATAAGGGGAACGATGATGCTACCTATCACGCTGCTTTAATCCGATTGGCGTGTAAAGTAAAGTAGCGGCCTGTTACAGTCCCACTCCTGGGAATAGGCCTCCTCTCTCCGTTTATAGAGAGAAGGGTTGGAGCTAAGACCTACCACGCTGCTCCAATGCGGATTGGTAGGTTACACATATCTCCTCTAGAGATACGCAGGTTTCCTCACGATGTTTTCCTTCACCGAAAAGGGTGTGATTTATTGCAATTATCAATTAGACACATGAGTTTTAATAGAAATTCATTGGTGCCTGCCCGGGTTTGAATTTGTGTTCCCCTCGAAAGAGTCGCACGGTCTCACCGCTGGGCTATCACAGCCCACATATAGAAATATTATAAATCGCCCTATCTGAAGAATAAAGTTACATTTCCTATGCTTATTTATGGAAGATGTGACTTTGTTCGTCGGATAGGGTGAAATGCGTAAGTCTATGTGTGTCTGTATTTTACGTTTTCAAGGCTAATCCACTGTACCAATATTGATAAATTTGGCTCAATTAAAACTAAAAACACCGGGGTAACATACAGCATAAAGAATCCGATCTATCAACCGTTTCATTTGTACCAAATTTTATTAATATTGCTCGTGAAAGATTTACAGACAGACTTTCGCATTTATTACTACGGCTTTATTTTACTAGATATAAACATTACTTCTGCCCTATTCCCATTCTAAGTGGGGTCGGCACAACATGTTACAAACATGTTATCACATGCATTGGCTACGTATTTTAAGACCGGCAGCCTGTCTGACATCAACTTACCTTATTTTACGACCCCTCGGCAAGAAAGAGGGTGGTCTATTCTACTCAACCATAGAATACACGGGGGGTCAACTTACCTTAGTCGCCTTTTACGACACCTCGATAAGAATGAGGGTGGTCTATTCTACTTAGCCGGATACCACACGGCGGAATTTAATTTTACTAGATATGTAGTTAAAATTACATGTAATTTGTGAGGTTAATGACAGTATCGTTGCGTGGCCGGCAATTTTATATATACCTCGTTTGTATATACCTCGTTCGCTCGATAGCAGTTTTTAGTTCTTACAGTTACAATTTGTATTACATAAACACCCCAAGCTTCCCTAAGAGATGTAATTATGTAATACAGTAACACAAACTCGAGTGAAATTATTATAGTCGATGTAACATTCGCTAGACGGGTCAGCCTCGACCCGTTCGGGAATTCCTTTGCGCAATTCTACAAAAAAGGCTCTGTGTTTCCTTAACAGATGGCATGTTGTTTTACCTGATAGTTTAACGTTTCTTCTTATTATTTACTTTGCTCTTATGTATATTAAGGGATTTACCTACGAGAAGTTATGTCGCGCTTGATTTACCTTCACTTTTTCCAGTTAGAGGTTATTCACCAGCGGGTTTATAAACTGTAGAGCTATTTATTTATTTCTTGAACTTTTTACACCTATGACTAGAGAAAAAAAGCATCAGACGAGCTTCATTTATTGGTGGTGTATAGCAATATGGTACCCCAAATAGATCTTGCCTATGCAAGGGCTAGCAAGAGTTAACACTTTTTCTTAATGACAGATAAAAATAAAAATCGAATTTTATCGTATAATAGGACAACTGGACTCTCAGACAAATATATGTGATCCTCGCTAATTTTATTCTAAGGACGCTATCTATCATCTATAATCTCAAAGGTCAAAAATGGCATTAATTTTTTACCTTCAAACTTTTCCATAACTTTGTCACGTAGGATACTTATGGTCTATGACCGATCTCCTTGTTTCAGGTGTATAAGATCTTTTGGTCATTTCATAATTCTTAGAATATCTGTGGTTGATATTACAGTGGGTGGTGTGGTTGATATTACTTTTTCGTCTTTGGTGTTCATTGATGAATGACTAAGAAAAATTAGTTAAAAGGTCTTAAAATAATACTACTCGTAAGCTGTAACGGCCTGTTACTATCCTACTGCTGGGCATAAGCCCCCTCTCTTTATTTTTGGAGAGAAAGGTTGGAGCTAAGACCCGCCATGCTGCTCCAATGCTGTTATATGATGGGTCTGAGGGCCCGCCTATTTATTTATAAAAAAAAGAAAAGTGCTATCTGCTATCCACCAGCAGTGACTTTCCTATTTTAAAGGTTTATCCAATTTTTTGGATATTAAACAGGAAGGCCACTTTAATATAGTCTGCAAGATATGAAAATAAGGAGAAAGGTTAGATGGCCATGAAATCGAACCTTCAAATATTGATTATCCAAACATTTACCGAGTGCGATAACTAAAAATAACGTAATCTCTCTTACAATCTTAGTATTTAGAGTCAAAATAATAAAATCTATACTTCTGGACCGGAAAGTATTTCGTTTTGTACAGGTTTCGTGGATTTGGAGTAAACTTGTGACGTGTTAGAAACTTTATTTCAGCTTTTCAGTCAAAAAAGCATGTTAAGATATCAGAAGGTGACTACGTAGTTTAAGATGGTCGCTATGATAAAGCCGATATGCGACTTCCAGACGTACTCCATTACCAAAGTTGCGATCAAATAGATAGTTTGTTTCGTTGTAGAGTACTTCACTGATCGCTATCCGAATACTGACTACTTGAGGCGTTAGATACAGCTGCTTATATAGCAGGCCAATGGAGCTAGAATATTCCATATTTGGATTAACCCGTAATTGGAGCAATAGCGATAGGGATACAGTCCACAGTTTGTGAAAATCGGAATCAGGAGTGAAGCTAATATAACATATGGAACAAGTGGTAGTAATTATATTTGCACCATCACACCTATATGCATAATCTTTCTTCAATTTTTCACCTCAACCTTTAGACCACCATACCTTTGTTTTTGGCTAGTAATTTTGCAATGATGTCATAGGGGTTACTTGATACATTTTCAAGTATAATTTATACAATAAATATGTACGCTTTTTTATGTCAGTGGATCATGTCGGCAGCAAAGGCCACGCGGTCACTTTCAAGGTTACACAACCGGACTCGTCTTATGTTTTTTTTTAACAGCGAAGAATTAGTCACGTGTATAAAACCTCTTCGATCGTTAAAAGGTCATATTCAATATTAATTTCAATGGGTTTACATGGACGTTTTATAATACTCTCGTAATTGCACTTCTATGTAAAATTGCGATTTGTTATTTTCCCAAACAAAGCTAAGGCCTTTCCTTTTGTTTGGTTAATATCAATTAATGTATTCCATGCTTTACATTTTGATAGTCCTCTCGCAATGTCACTTCTATGAATAATAGAGACCTATTACTGTATACTAGTTTATCCAGTACAAAAAATCTCAAATATATAAGCTATTCAAAATATCACATATACATACATCATCATCATCCTCCTGCCCTTATTCCACTTCAAGTGCGGTCGGCACAACATGTTACCAACATGTTGTCTCATAATTTGACTACGTATTTTATGACCAGCCACCTGCATAACGTCAACTTACCTGAGTCGTATTTTACGACCCCTCGGGAAGAAAGAGGGTGGTCTATTCTACTCAACCGGATACTACATGGATCGACTTACCTTAGTCGCCTTTTACGACACCTCGGTAAGAAATGAGAGTGGTCTATTCTATTCAGTCGGATACCACACGACAGATCACATATACATACATCACAGGAATACAATTATTATATAGAGTGTGTCATTTGCTTCCTCTTTATTGTTATAAGGCACATATTAGGCTGCCTTCCCTACTCTAGTATAATAATACTATGTGATTGACAAACTGTTATAGCAAAAAACCTCTTATTACAGTCCTGATAACATTGAGGTACACTTCTAAGAGATGTACTCGTAGTCTGTAATTTATTTACAATTACTGTATAAATCTGGTTTTTATGTACAAAGAAGACAGACTATGTTTACAATAATTACTTAATTCATAGCTAGTCCTGATTCAAAAGAAACTTGAATAGAAGCGACTTCTTAATGGTAAAAAAATTGATGAAAACAATTTATTATTAGGCGTCTTTGCGAAGCTCCATAACAAAGTAACGGTCTCTTTTTGTCGCATTGTCCCCCCTCTCTCCGTTTCCCGTTAGGAGAGAAGTGGAGCTAATACCCACCATGCTGCCCCTATGCGGATTGCTAGGTTACACATCCCCAGAGTTCTTTAGAGATATCGAGGTTTCTTCACGATGTTCTCCTTCACCGAAAAGCGTGTAAAAAATTGCGTATATCAATTAAACATAAGTTTTAACAGAATAATTTATTGAGGTCTACCCCAGGGTTTATACCTCTGATCCCATCGAAAGATTCACACTGTCTTACCGCTGTATCACTAGCTGTCCGGCCACGGGTTGCTCTGGTTTAGTCTGGTTCCGAAAATCCTTTAAATCAGAACTCAACATTTTAATTAAATGTTCCGATTGGTACTAATCTTTACAAGATTATCAGCTTGGTCAATCTCGAGATTATCTAAATATATCATTAAAATCGGTTCAGCCGTTTCCGAGTCTATAAGAGACATACAGACAAATATTCATTTTTATATATTGAAGAAGAGGATAATGAAATAAAAATGTTCTAACTACTTCGATAAATATAAGGATGTATTGCTGTTAAGTATAAGGTTATATCAAATGTCTTTGTAATATTTCCTCAATGCCTTAGCTGTTTAAAAGGAAAATATTAAAAACATTCTGAGAAATGTTTCGTCTAATTAAAAAATAAATAACTTAACGTGCACGAGAAATATAGCTACAGGGAAAACCGATTCAACATTGGTACAATCATTTCGTGATACATTGTAAACTTTTATGATATAGTTTAAATTAACGTAATTTCCGTGAAATTTTTTTTTTTCATTTACAACAAAAATGTACAGGTTATGTCATTGTTATCTTAAATTACTTATACGCTAGTATAAGTAATTTAAGATACAAATCATATGCCCATGTGGAATGGTCTCAAGAATGCTGGTAGCGTTTCCGCGTTGAATCGCTAAGCTGATTCTTTGTGCGAAACAGGAGCCAGCCCTCTTGTCACCCGAAGAGGCGATCGACCGAGGTGTTAAAATTGAAAAATGTTAAGTTTCTTTTCTCTAACTTCGTTTCGTGACATTATCTGTGATTATTTCACTACTGAGATAAAAAGTATAATATAAGTTATCTACATGCAATAAAATCTCCGTTCAGGTGTAAAAGAACCTAAAAGAAAGACAATAGAAATACACTTTCGCGTATATATTTTTTTTATACAACATAAATGTACAAGTTATGTCTATCTCAAATTACTTACATGCTCCTCCTCACGTCTTTCTCCTCAGTGCTGAGGGTCGTGACCTTTCCACAGATCACTGTCGTGGATAATCGATATCCAGGTTTTACGATCTCCTGCAATTTGTAAGGCTTCGTGGACTGGGAAGGAAAACGAATTCGTTATTTGGTCGGACCATCGCGTTGGACCTCTGGCGTTGGTTGGCGCCTCTCCCTCCTTTTCCATCCATCGAACCAGTGGTCATAAGTGGTTTCCAGTCTTCCTAGCGATATGACCGAAGAACTCCAAGACTCTACGGATACATGTAGTTGAGAGCCGCTGGTCACTCCTGTCTTTTAGTATTGATGCATTGGTCCGGTGCTCTGTCCAATATACACCCAGCATACGCCCAGCATACTTACACGCTAGTACTATACAAATCATGCCCAAGAATGCTGGCAGCGTTTCCGCGGCGAATCGTCAATATTATAATTTTTACATTATTAAGTTTCATATTTATAAAATTCTTTTAGAAAGAAGAAAGTTAGAAATTCAAAGAAACACGATATGGTTATTGCGGTACTAAAATATTAGTTAATCTTTTTACGTTTTTTTTGCGGTGATCCATGAAGCAACAGTATGTAACGCTAAATTTAGAATGGACTATCCGCTCATAAATAGTACCTTATTGTTTCTACATACTTTTAATTTCGAAACTCTTACGGCAACATAAGAATAAAGCCCTCAAAAGCTGCCTGTCCTTATGTGATCGATATTCTCAAAATATACTGAACAGATTTTTATACGATTTTACTAAAAAATTGAGAAAGGTTTAAGTTAACTTTACATTACGATTTTATGTGAATTGACTGAAAACATAGTATAAAACAAAGTCTTCAAAAGCTGTTTTTGTTGGGACTTAAGGAAGATGGGGTTGTGGAGCAATGGAGTGGAATGCGACTTACTTTTTATCCTATATTTCGTGTGGGTTGGGATTTTTTTCGGACACTAATTAATGCTGTTAGCCCTAATGGCTTTTACAGCGTCACCGGGAGAGTGGGCGAGCGCAGAAGCATCGTCGGGGTGAAAAACTAAGAGAGCGAGTTTCGAGCAAGGCTCGCAGCATCCTGGGAGCGTCGCCTTAAGGGTGCCCCTGTAAGGCCGGACCTCGGTTTAAAGCGACGCGCTGTGGAGGACTGTATCGGACTTACGGAAAAGTCCTAATGACATCACGGTCGGGCCTGAACGCCCCGGCCGCTGGACGTGAGGAAGCGGGGACCTCGTCTTCGCCGGCGAAGACGCTGTGTGTGTGCGTGTTTGTGTAGTGTACTGGCGTTGGCGATCGTGATGTGATCATCAGGGTCTGCGCTCCTAGGGCGTCTAAGGGTCGGGATCTATGCAGGAAAATCTAAAACTACACATTGTCTATTGTGGTCGCTGTGGTAGAGGTTAGTAATGCATGTGTACAGACAATTAGGATAAGAGCAGGAGTATGATGATTATGATTGTCAATTTAAGTAAACAAAAGCGTTAAATTGTGTAATGCCTTATAGCGTCAGGTAGACACTCAGCTTAAATACTAATGACGATGATGCACGCGGAAGTAATTTCCATTAGCAGGAAAATTGTAGTTCATTTACTTGACGTTGACTCAAAGAGTTAGACAAGTAAACTACACGACAGCCTACTGCCTACACGACTATATATAATTGATTTCGATCACTATGAAATATTATAATTATCGACTGGCTTGGTCAGTCAGTTCAGACTGAAGATATAATTTACCGAAATAGATTGCAGAAAAACGGTTTGATTTATCACTAACTTTACCTATGAAGATCATTAATTACACAGTAAAGACAACAAGGGCCACCGCATCCGCTGGAGGCCTTCAAGAAACTGATTTTTAAAACTCAAATTTCCTTTATTCAAAAAAACTTTAGTTTTTTTAAATTATCATATTTACTACTATCTCGTTCATTAGACTTATAGAAAAGAGCACGGAACTAGACAATTTCTCTTTTTGAAATATAATCCTTATAGTAAGATTTCGCCATCACTATCATGTGCAAGGTCGAAGAATAATAAGTGAGACTGCATTTTTATTTTTTATATAAACATCGATGATTTCATATTTACAACAGCATATTAACAAAACGTTTTACAGAAAGAAAATATAAATCATTCTATGCTAATAACAGTTTATATCGATGTGCATGTTTTCGATAAGCATGACCTATACAGCTGCCAGGATTGACTCCAGACGAGGGATGTTCATTTCAAGGACATGAAATTTTGATAAAAATTATTTGTTGTTAATAAACGAAAGAAATTATCATTTGAACAAAAAATCGACAGGATACTTACTTTGAAATGTTTTACAGAGATAAATATTAACCATTTTTTGCTATTGACAGACTTTTCTTAATTTAAACAGATTTTTTTTCATTTATTAAACCACCTACAAGAGCTCTTAGGAATTTCTTCTTATTTACTAAATATTTAAAGGAACTTAAGAAATTTGAAATTAATTTCAATTAATCTTAAAAACTATAACGTAAAATTAACTAAATTCATTAACTTACCTTATAAGTATATCTTAATAGTTATTACAATTGAGTTGAGAATTGAGTTAATAGCAAAATTAAAATGTTTGTGTAAATGATATGAGGAATCGATTATACAATCGTAAACCACAAATGATTAATGTACTTAATAAATTGCAAAGCAGAAGCCGCAAGTATATGTCGGTTGTAACTTTGTCTTTTATATACATTACTTAATTATTTTAATCACTCTTTTAATTTAAAGTAGCGGCCTGTTACAATCCCACTGCTGGGAATAGGTCTCCTCTCTCCGTTTCTGGAGAGAAGGGTTGGAGCTAAGTCCTACCACGCTGCTAATTGGTAGGTTACACATATACCCAGGGTTATCTAGAGATATGCAGGTTTCCACACGATGTTTTCCTTTACCGCAAAGCGTGTGATTAATTGCAATTATCAATTAGACACATGAGTTTTAATAGAAAAACATATTGGTGCCTGCCCGGGTTTGAACTCGTGCTCCCCTCGTAAGACTCGCACGGTCTCGCCGCTGGGCTATAACAGCTTTTAATTTAAAACCTTTTAATTACCCTTTAATTACATTATTCATAGAAAAAGTATTTGCTGCAAAGCCAATTTTAGACCATCTAGGTCCGTTAATTTTTCTCCAAGGTAGCTCTCTGGTAATACAATTTTTTTACCAACATACATGACATAAACCTATTTAAATAAAATACATAAATAGTTTCGCTGTAACTAATACATTTAACTGTTTCTTCTCTTTTTTGTCTAACCTTACACTAGGCTTCTATCAATAAGATAATTCGTTGTAATTAGGATTACCATTCGACGTGCTCTGATATTATCTGACCAACCCCAGTATAACAATAAGTAATTAATGTTTATAAATATTGAAATATGTACACGGTGCGCGTATCTTTATTTCAAAATCACTCGGTTTTTCCTTAACTTACATTACAGCAACAAAAAGTCAAGGATTCCAGATTATATATTTAACGAATTCGCAGATATTAATATGTATTTGTGAATAGATGTATTTTAATACTTATATTATATTGCTTTTGGTGTATGTATTAGTATATACATGTATCTATCTTTTTGAATCCCATTTGCACTTATCCGTATCGTTTAGTATAAAGATCCTTTATTTAATGGTTGCTTGTAAGAGATCATATTAAGTGATAAGGCCGCCTTTTGATCATTTTTGTTTGTTTTGATCCATGTAATACGATGTTTTATAAATATATACATAGATAAAGGGAGTCTCGCAAAACTAACAAATTGTTTGCTCTTGGAAATGAAGCAGGGTCAATTAAATTTGTCACATCAAAATACGAATTTGAATTTTCATATTATCTATCTTTATAACATTTGACCCGTGGTATAAATAAGCAAACCTTTAATGAATCCTATAACAAAACCAGTTGCCATAATAAGCGTCCACTTATTAACAACTTATGCAAATAATCCTAGGAGACACTCTGAAGGTTATTTGTATATATTCCATAATAATGTCATAGATACAATCTGTAGGTTTGAGAGATTCTACACTTCTATACATATTATAAAACAAAGTCCCAAAAAGCTATCCGTCGGTATGTAATCGATTTTCTCAAAATCTACTGAACGGACTTTTGTACGGTTTTCACCAAAAGATAGTGCAATAGTTCCGGATGGTTTACGTAAATAGTACATTTCGGTATTATGTAAATTATAATGAAGAGATCGAGCAGTTGTTAGCTTAGCTTTAGTCGCGTGCGCTGCGTAAGCCAGCAGGGATACGCTAAAGTAATATACTAGAGAATAGTAGATATATAAAAATACAACAAAAAAGTCCGTAGTATGTCTCTATCTCTCACGGTTAACTCACAATAACCACTTTTACGTTCAAAATTTCTGAAAATTCGGGAAAAGTTGTGTAAATCATAGAAATCCACGCGGGCGAAGACGTTGTTGGCACAGCTAGTTAGTTAATAATTACAATAACACGATAAGCCAAATGCAATGAACTTTAAATTTTTTGAAAATTAACAATTAAAGGGCTATGTATATTAAAAAATTATTTGAAAATTGAATTTACGTCCCCCGCTTTCTAACGTCTAGTGGCCGGGGCGTCCAGCCCCCACCATTATGACATTAGGACTTTCCTGCAGTCCGATGATAATTCTCCACGACTCGTTTTAGGCCTAGGCTCGGCCTCATAGGAGGCACCCTTAAGGCGACGTTCCAATGATGTTACGAGTCTCTCCTGGGGCCCGCCCCACCACCCTCCCGGCGATGCTTTTGCGCTCGGCCCCTATCTCCCGGTGTCGCTGTAAAAGCCACTGCGGCTAAAAGCATATTGTCATTTTCCGAAAAAAAAGGAATTTACGCAACCAAACAATTGGTTTGATTTAATTCTTTGATTTCGTGACGCGATGTTAAGGGAGCGATTAACTACCTTAAAAAGGTTGTGGGAACGGTTGGACCCAAGTGGCATAAGATGGTGTGGTGTGGAGATCCCGTGACGAATCCTACGTCCAGCAGTAAAAGACCATTGGTTGAAGAACATAAGATGAAATTTGATGTATATCAAAGACATACAAGAGGTCACAAAAGCTTGTGATTCCTGTGTCGCGACTCAGCAGAGTTAGCAACTCATTCGTTGGTCTCGGTATTCCGCAATTTCCGCAATCCATAATAGAGCAGTCTACATAAAGGTTTAAATTAAGTGTAAGAAATAAGCTTATGCGTAAAGCATGTTACAAAAATGAAGATTATTTGGATGATAAAAATGCCTGGATTTAATAAATCCTTCCAGCATCAAACAAGACTGCGGTTTTATAATGTAAAATTGAAAATGTTTAAAAGATTGACTGACGAGTTTTTTGCTGATTCTTCTCGGTAATAGCAACATTCCGAAGCAGTTGTAGCTTCATCAATCATATTCATCCTTGACGATTCAAAGTCAAAAGAGATTACTTGAATGAAGATTGGATGAGTGGAAGAAGAAGATGATAAGAATATAAGAAACTGAATAAAAAACGTTCTACTATTATAATACTAATAACAATTTTTAGTGGTTTTCCATAGACCTCAGATAATAGTCAGTGTAGTGTTCACTTTGATGTATTAATATACTAATGTTGTATGAATATAGCACAGGCTCAAACACGCACTACAAGTAACAACACGACCACTCTCACCAAAGGGCTCTCTTGAACTAAACGTGTGTGCGCTTGAGACAGTGTATTGTTTCTTTGTACATTAGTGTTAGTGTGAGTTAGTGTGAGGATATTCATGTTTGTGTCTTGTATATAAATATACAAGGTAAAAAACACATATGTCAACCCACATACACTACAGTCAGTATTTTTTTACACAATCTCCAATAAAAGATAAATGGAAAAGATTTTATGTATATGCTCTATGATTTTATGCACAATGGCAGCTTGAAAAGAATTTAAAGCTATTTACATCACGCCTAATGTAATCTATTCTACAAAATAAATGAAGCTTGTACTTGATATGTGTATTTGTTAATTTTTTTAATTTGTATTTGCAGTGCGTCTTTGCGTAGTGGAGGGCAGAGGACCCTTAAAACGAGGCGCCACCTTCTGCCCGCTCTTGGATGAAGAACCATCAGGGCTGGAATGCGTCCTAGGGACAGATCAGTAAGTAAGATTTGAAACCAATAAACAAAGATATTAAATAATAAATATATATATAAGACAGAAACTATAACAGAACAACTTTGCTTTAATCCACCGTGTCAATTGTTTCTTATTAAAGTTTAATTATTATATAACACAAAATAAACAAAATAGTATAATATCAAAATTAGAAAGCCACCAAATTACAGAGCAGATCGTAGATTTAGGTCGAAGCTGTAATTTACATTAAATTAAAAATATATTTTCTCGTAGCGTTGATATATCGATTCTTAATGTATTTGCAGACTCGATTGTCTTCGACGCATCAGCAAAGGCACGGTTGACTTTGGTGTGTTCAGCCCCGAAGATCTGATAGCGGCGCAATGGGCGAACATCGATGTTTTAGTCACTAATGAAATGAGAAATCGATTTAGTAAGTTAAACATTAGATAATTAATAAAAAAATTAAAATCAATAGCCGCTTAATGACAATTTAGTTTCACTACACAATGTTGTCTTGCTCAACTCAGCTCAACTCACTCACTTGAGTAGCTACTCAACTCAACCTCAGCTAAATCTACTTAAGATTTTCTATTTTTACACTTATATTAGTTTATATTAGTTTCAACTGTATCTATGTATGTACCCGACTCATTTGAACTTAATTTTGATTTACTTTGAACGTTTTTAAACGTTTTGAACGATTTTATTCAAAATTTCTTCAAAATGTCCACTTATCACGAACTGTTCAAAATATAATTATTTGAAAAATTAACAGTTTATTTGAAAAAATGTTAGATACACTTTTTATCGATTTCTTCTCTTTCTTTTTTTCAATCGCACTAAAAAAGTTTGAAAATAATTGTAGCTTAAAAACATGTTTTTTTAGTGCCTATATCGAGAACTTAATGTTTTTTTTATAAAAATACTATTATTATATTAAATTAGCTAGGACAGCCGCTTCACCAGTGTGGAATTTTAAATATAAAAATAGTTGATGTAAATTAACCGTGAGAGTTAGAGACATGCTGTCGCGGACTTTTTCGTAGTGATTTTGTAAATCTTCAATTTGCTACTGCATTAATTTAGGGTATCTCTGCTGTTCTACGTAGCGCACGCGGCTAAAGCTCCCAGAAAGCAAGCTTTTTAAGAACTGGGCGATCTCCTGAACACAATTTACATAATACCGATATGTACTATTTACCTAAACCATCCGGAAGTATTGCACTATCTTTTGGTGAAAACCGTACAAAAATCCGCTCAGTACATTTTGAGAAAATCGATTACATACAGACAGAGAGCTTTTTGGGAGTTTATTTTATAATAATGTTAATTAAAATTAAAATTAAATTAAATACCTATTAATATATTTTTCCCGTTTATTTCGATGTGCCATAAAAGCATGTTTTTTAAACGATATTTATTTAAGTGGTACCATATATGACGGACTTTAATTTACTTTACAGGACCGTACGAGCGTAGTATAGTTGCTGTGGTTAACCGCCGCATCCTACCAGATCACCCATCCTCATTAGAGTACGTTCTCCGTAACACCACACTCTGTCATCCAGGAGTCGGAGTCAATGACTTGCGGCCGCTTTCAGACACTCTTGCTGGGGTATAAATCCTTTTTTTAACAAGAATTCTTAAAAACTATATGGGGCAAAAACCGTCTTCCTACAAGAAGACGTAATAGGTTAATAGTATCTGTGTGACCGAGCCTTTCTCCTTAATTTTTTTAAAAGATATAAGAAAAATGCAACTAAAAAAATTAACAAAGAAAGAAAGGGCTATCTGGGAGGCGATTCCGGGTATTTTTCCTACTTTACTCTATTTATATATATATTTTTTATACCTGCAAACAGGGATAAAATATATATGATAAATTAATAGCCCTAATGCTGTGGGGTATTCGGCTGAGAACTCTTTTAGCATGTTCGTAAACTGCCCGCGAAGCTGTGATAGCCTAGCGGTGAGACCGTGCGACTCTCTAGAGACGACATAGGTTCAAACCCCGGGCAGGCACCTTTGAGTTCTTCTATTAATAAAACTTGCTTTTAGTTGAAGGAAAACATCGTGAGGAAACCTGCATATCTCTAGAGAATTCTAGGGATATGTGTAACCTACCAATCCGCATTGGATCAACGTGGTAGGTCTTAGCTCCTATCCTTCTCTCCAATAACGGAGAGAGGAGGCCTTAGCCCAGCAGTAGGCAAAGTAACAGGCTGTTACTTTACTTTACTTTACTTTACTTTACTTTAAACTGCCCCCGCCCTATTAGAATTCTATGACATATGCCAAGGGTCGCCAATTTGTGGCCGCAGGAACACAGCAACTTGCACTCTGTGCAACTCTTTTCGTATGTTCGTGACAAAATGTTATCTGTGTCATCACAGTACTTAAACTGGATTATGATTGCACGGATATTTTGCAAATGTTCAAAAGGTTACCTAATTATTATGCGCATAATAAATATATTCAGATATGGGCGTGTATATTTTTCATATACCTGAATTAGCACTGAAGTGTAACTGAGCTGGTTTCACTAACACGTATCAATAACCATATGGGTAGTCAATTATGCACCGCGTGAAACGAACTCTTACCAAATAAAACGCAACAATTTATAAGTTCAAACTTGTGGTATGGATGTGAAAAAATAAGCGACCTTTATATTAATCGATTATATTATTTTTATAATCAGCATCAGCAACATGTCCACTGTTAGACAAAGGTCTTTCCAAAAGTATGCGACTGAGCTCGGTCATCGAATCGAAATTAACATCGATTATATTAATTACGCTTTTTCCTTTTTTTTATGTTCTGTACGATAATCAATGTAATCAATGTAGCCAAACTCATCTCATTCTTCTGCCCTTATCCCACTCTCAGTGGGATTGGCACAATATGTTTTAAACATGTTGTTGTAATATTTGGCTATTTATTTTACGACTGGCCGCATGCCTGACGTCAACCTACCTCAGACGCCTTTTACGATACCTCTGTAAGAAATGAGGGCGGTCCATTCTACTCAGTCGGTTACCACACGAAGGGTTAACTTACCTTAGTCGTATTTTACGACACCTCGGTAAGAAATGAGGTTGGTCCATTCTACAAAGCGCGATACCACACGACGGTAATGTAGCCAATATTAAATGATTTATAGAGTTAATGAGGCGTTACTTTGCGGAGCTCCATAACACAAAAAGTAATGAAAATATCGTTTTGCTGTAATCCGCTATAAAGACAAAGCGATTTTATCGCGGATAATATCAAAATAATATTTACACAACTTTTTTTTTCTACACATTTTAATCGAATGTCGCAAACAGCGCATCTGTTTTTTTTTATTCGTACTTGTCCACTTTAATGAGACATTATTCTAATTAATAATTAATATTAAAAAAGACAACTATTCAAATTGTAAGCAAAAAATCTATTATTTTATTATCGATTACGTAATCGTAAGTATCGATCGAAAGATACTTACGGTGTGAAAATGTGGCCGCCTGCCTTTAGTCAAAATCACTACCCCTACATTTTACAAGACAAATTTGGGGACTTTGCATCTGCGATTCTACTATTGGCATCATCATCATCTCCTAATACAGATTACGGTCCGTACTGCGCAATTAGATACGTATTTAGATAGATCGAAGTAGTATCTTATAACAGAAACAATAAAAACAATATACCCTTAATACGTTCTAATGGACAAAAGTAATAATTAAATTGTTTTGCTATAATCCGCGATTAAGTAAATAGAACATATATATAATGCTAAATGTAGAGTGGACTATTCGTTCTCATATTCAATAAATGGAGGTTTCGTAAAAACACATGCAGAAAAACATTACACAAGCACTACACACGTTAACTAGCGCAAACTCAACAACCGTTTCGCCCCGCAACCGAAGCATCATCAGGAGATAGATAGACTCCACGAAAAAACTAATAATAAATTGCAAAGCCCAATGGCTTGGCCTGGCATATACTTATTAAAGAAACTAAATTGCTCTCTATTATTGAGTATTTGATGCAAATAAATTATTTATTTATTCAGCGTATATCTGTTTAGCGTATATTTAAGTATCTCCGTGTGGTATCCGGCTGAGTAGAATAGACCACCCTAATTTCTTACCGAGATGCCGTAAAAAGCGACTAAGGTAAGTGTACCCACCGTGTGGTATCCGGTTGATCAGAATAAACAAGACTCTTTCTTACCGAGGGGTCGTAAAATACGACTAAGGTAAGTTGACGTCAGGCAGGCGGCCGGTCGTAAAATACGCAAGCAAATCATGTGACAACATGATTGTAACATGTTGTGCCGACTCCAGTTAGAGTGGGATAAGAGCGGGAGGATGATGATGATCTGTATTTCAGTATTTAGAATCTCTCATCATCCCTCGCGCTTGCGATCCAAGCCTGACCCTAACTGAGAACAGGCTCAAAGCTGTATCGGATTTCTTCAACAAGGCGTGCAAAGCGGGCCCGTGGGTGCCTGATGCTGAGAGAGATGCTGAACTTAGTAAGTACTCTAAGAACACTCTAACTAATATCATAGTACCTTAAGGTATATTCACTCTACGTTCGATTTCGTAAGGGTTTAACAACAAAAAGTGACGAAATAGTAAACAAAAGAAACGGCAAAATCAAGAAATTCATCATTTCGCGTTTGTGTGTGTGTGTGCGTGTGAACTTGCGGTAAGAGTTAGTTGTAGAGTTGTAATTTATAAAATTTCCTCAATACTGGTTTTCAGTTGTGACCATTATTAATCTAAATTAAAGGATAGTTACAGATAGTTAAATCTAGATATTTGTGAGGATCTCCGTCCCGCGCCATTAATTTTTGTGTTCCCGTGCAGAACGCAAGTATCCGAGTCTCTGTGAGGCCTGCGCGAGTCCCGCTTGCGGCATGGACGACAAGTACTGGGGGTCCACGGGGACCTTGCAGTGTCTCGTCGACAACTCCGGGGACGCTATGTGGGGTGAATTGGACGACGTGCTATATTACTTTGGGGTAAATCAACTTTTATATTGTTAGCCTTTTCCGCCTTTTCCGTTTTGGTCGATAATTTCGAAGAATTTTCCGACAATATCAATAATTATCTTCATATTTCAGCCACTGTTCACAAGACCTTGACAAAATATGTATCTAAACCTTCTTTTTCGATCACTGCCTATGTGAAAACCGCATTAAAAACCGCTCTCGAATTTTTTTAGTTTATCATGAACAGACAAGCGACTAAAGATGTTTTGTATCATATTAAGTGATATGTACGCTGATTTCGGACACAATCTTTTTAGGTCAATACGACCACGGCAGCGGCAGCTTCAGGGAAATCATTCGCATACCTCTGCCGTGACGGCACTTGGCAGGATGTGCAGGGAAACTTGTCACCGTGCGTTTGGCTCAACCGGCCGTGGCCTGTCGTAGTCGCTAAGAGGTAATGCTTGTAAGCAATATAACAGAACTAACTACTTTGCCATAATCCGCACGGGTTAAGTGAATGCATGCAAAGCCAATGTGTATGAAGCAGGCAAAATCTACGCACCTTATACATGCAGGACCAGCCACCACATGCACCCCAAGGCGCAATTCACCAGCAACAACGAACACAAAAGCAGCACACACACTCACCACCACAATCTCGACGATCGTTTCGCCCCGAAACCGAAGCATCATCAGGAGGATAGGCTTCACGTCAAAAATCGTACTGCCAGCCAGTACGATGTTCGTTGTTGCTGGTGAATTGCGCCTTGGGGTGCATGTGGTGGCTGGTCCTGCATGTATAAGGTGCGTAGATTTTGCCTGCTTCATACACATTGGCTTTGCATGCATTCATTTAACCCGTGCGGATTATGGCAAAGTAGTTAGTTCTGTTATATTGCTTGTAATATGGAATTCCGCAAAGTAACGCCTGGTTCTATAAATCAGGTAATGCTTGTGTTGCCAATTGTAGGGATTTCAAAAATTCATTGTGTTACGTTTCTACTGGTTCGCTCTTCGCTCACAGAAAAAAATCAAATTTAAAAGTACTCAATAAATATTTTTGAAATATCTTCGTTATTTAGGTTTAATTAATTGATGATTATAAAACTATTACTTAGAATTTTTATATTTTTTTTAAGACCCCATACAATTTATAACCGCTACAAAGTCGGTAGACTTACCGCTCGATCGAACGAGAAGTTTTTACCGTGCGTTAAAAATACGTCGAAATGAAACAAATGGGTATTCAGGTATCTGTACACACGACAGCGCATTTAAAACGCGACGTATTTTATATCGCGCAGTGTTTCATTTTAGAGACTAGGACGTTGGGAGTTAAGACGAATATACCATACGAAACTTCTAATAACGCCTATTGCGTAATTTTAGGGCGACGTATTTTTTACGCGCGTGCGTACGAGTGCGTTACTTTTTTTTTTTTTTTTTCGCTCACTTAATCCAGAATTTTTTATTTTTTTTATTTTTTTATTTTATTTTATTGTTTAACTCATACTCGTACTTAGGATGATAAAAGTTAAGGCAAATTTTCATTCTAAATACTTAACTTTGAAAGCGTTGCTGAGAAAGAGGTATTTGGATTGTTTAAAGTATTACAACAAGTAAAAGGAGTGTTTTGTATAAATCGGCGCGCGCCCGGCTGGAGCAACGACCTTTATGCATTCTATTGCAGCAAGTCACGTCCGCTAGCTTAGAAACGTTTCGGATGCTATAAAGACAAGACGCGTACGCTTGTAAAGGATTTTATGGTAGAACGCACACGCGTAATTATGCGTTTTGGGTGTGGCTTATTGTTTATTGACTTTTGATATTGATATAAGTATTTAGTGACGCGTTTTAACCAGTAAAACGTGTGACAAGACGCGACCGTATGCGGTTTTAGTACGCGTTGGGATTACTGTTTTCCCATATAGGGACGATTCAATAACATGTGACCTTACGAAGGTTGTGTGCATACCGGGTGTTATTTGTGTTATTTAACCGCGTTAGTAAAGTGTATACTCCGGGAGAAATAGAAAGTACGTGTCCGTGGAAGATTGCTGAGGCGAGCCAACGGGTTCGGGAATCGGCCAAGTACATACAAGCGCACACACACTCGTACACATATACACGCAGTGATTCATGAGGCCGGACCGCATATAGCTGACGGCCGCATAAGGTAGGTTGAGACGCCGAGACGACGGGCCCAGGTCTCGGAGGTTGTTTCATGCGCCCGCACGTTTGTGCGGAACAAGGAGTATCGCCAGAGTTCACGAATGATAGGAGAAATTGGAAGATGAAAACATATACTTACTTATAAACTGCTGCCGTAAAGATTTTTTATTAATTTTAATATTTATATAACTAAATAAACTTAAATTTTTATTTTCAATAGATTAATAACCGTACCATAGACTAATAAAAATTAATAGTAAATTTTATCGTAATATTCTAATTTGTTCGTTTCAACGTTGGAATGTATTTACAGGAAAGCTGCTGCTGCGGTCAGCAAGCTCATTGGGTCAATTACAGACAATGATCTATTCAACAACCACTGGCGAGGGGCCTTAGCGACACTCCTGGAGTTACGGCAGATTCCAACAACACTTAACCCACCTAAAACCCCTCTGGACTATCTAGCATCGGCTAAGGGATTCCGGGAAGCATACAGCCAGAGTGGTTGTGATCCACCAAGGTAAGACTATTGGACTTTTCAGAATTCGTCAAGCTACGACCTCAACGGTATAGGATGAGATTTTAAAATGGCTGGTGGTCTGAGTGTAGACGTGAAGACTTTATCCCTGGTTTTAACTATTAAATTTAGAATCAATATATAATTAATAAGCGCACGAGGGCTGTGGTTAGTATTAGTTAGTATAGGCTGGAATTAGTATAAACGTGTGTATCAGTATTGTTAGTATTATTGTGTATCTCATGAGGTTATGTCAATCAATGGTATTTTGAAAAAAAATTTAAAGACGAAGAAACGTGAAGAAAAGTCCTTTGATAATGATTCAGATACATATATAATATATAAAAATGAATGTTTGTTATTATTTCCACTAAAGACTCCGAAACAGCTGGACCGATTTTAATTTTCGCATTTTTTAACTGCTAAGTTCTGTTTCGAGGTGGATTTGAAAGCAGACTGAGCTACAGCAACGCATCGCTGGACAACTAGTTTAAAATAAATAAATCTATATAATATGTTTATTATTTATATATCTGTAACATTTATTAGTTATAACAACTTTATTTCAACGAAAGAAAGATATTTTAAATTAAAAAAATATTGAAAGAAAATTAATAATTAAATATTTTAAACATTAAGGACATGATAAACAGGGCTTCGGGTGGTATCAAGGTTAAATTAATCACATGATCGCTGAGTTGCTTTTTGACTAATTGTAGTCCATTTGAAAACATTGCATGATTCCAACAGGCAATGACTTTCAAACATTCAGCCTACACAGTTATTAATTGTAGTCAATGTGCATGTTTCCAACAGGCAATGGCTGTCAAACATTCAGCCTACACAGTTATTGATTCTAAGTTGATTGTTAGTGGTAAAGCGTATTTTTATTACAGACACATAAGCCTCTGTGCGACATCCACGTTAGAGAGGAACAAATGCGAGTGGTTAAGCGAAGCTGGTGCCGTGTATGGTATCAATCCACCCTTGCAGTGCGTGCTTCGACAGAACACCCGCGAATGCCTTCAAGCAGTACAACGTGGAGAATCCGACGCTGCTGTTGCAGACAGCGAATGGCTGATGCAGAGTTACAGGTGAAAATGAAAATATTTATATAATCTTAGTATTAAAGTCTCTTGGAACGACGTCGAAACCAACGTCTCGATTCTAAACAGGTTACGTATCAAAATCCAACTGACAAAAGATACATTTGCAAAGTTTCAATTACACGCGTAGTTTAGTTATTGTAATGGGCGAATTTCATCGGTGACGTTCCCAAAATATTGTGTTCCATGCCATTGGTTCGCTATCCTAATCTATACTTTAGTGGTTCGCTAAACAAAAGTAATAATAAAAATTAGTTTGCTATAATCCGCGATACAGTAAATAGGAAATATATATAGTGCTAAATGTATAGTGGACTATCCGTTTTCATAAACGTTACATGCAGGATTCGTGAAAACACATGCACGAACCTCCACCACTGCCACCACAATACACAAGCACTACACACGTTCCCTCTCACAAACTCAACAATCATTTCGCCCCGCAACCGAAGCATCATTAGGAGATATACTTATTGTCGTGGAGTCTATCTCCTATATATATTTTCTACTTACTGTATCGCGGATTAATTGTATAATTTTTATTATTACTTTTGTATTATGTATCTCCGAAAAGTTACGCCTAATTCTATAAACGGTTCGCTACACTAATGTTCTTGTTACAAAAACAAAATTTAAATAGGAATATGCTGTTTCTGTTCTGTCATACTGTAATATTTTTTACAATTATTACGCAATCACCGAAGCAAATTTTAAAATGATCTTCAAATTTCTCCAGGGATTACGGTTTAGAACCGGTGCTTTACGAAGTTACACCTATCGTCGAGAAAATGGAGACCGTTGTGGCGTACGTCAGAAAAGATGCCGCCATAACTAACATGGCGGAACTTAGCGGGAAACGAGCAACATTCCCGCGTTACGACGGAATGGCGTGGCATGCAGTTCTTAATTATCTCAAAATCAAACAAACGCTAACCTGCGCCGATGCTATGACCAATTATTTCAGTACAATTTGTGCTCCAGGTGTAGAAAGACGAAATACAAGTAAAGAATATGTGAATAGATTTACAAGTAATTGTATTAAAAATGGCGACGAAGTTTTGAGTGGCGACCTAGCGGCATTACAATCTCTTGTTACGGGGATGAGCGATGTTGCCTTTATAAATATGAAAACAGCCAATTTATACCAAAGTAAGTAAAATAGGATTAATAAAATTACTACGGCTTACAGTCTTATTTCTTTAGCATAAGAATTTATTAATATATTAAATATATATATTAAGAATCAAATTTATTAATATATTACAAATATATTAAAAATCAATCAAACAGATTGATGATCGTAATTAACTTCATATATCATAATAATTCAAATTCAAATTCAAAATATTCTTTATTCAAGTAAACTTATAAACAAGTGCTTTTGAATCGTCAACTTTACTAAAACTTTTAATATATTAATGTGCCGTGTGGTATCCGGCTGAATAGAATAGACCAACCTCATTTCTTACCGAGGTGTCGTAAAAGGCGACTAAGGTAAGTCGACCCGCCGTGTGGTATCCGGCTGAGTAGAATAGACCACCCTCATTTCTTACCGAGGTGTCGTAAAATACGACTCAGGTAAATTGACGTCAGGCAGGCGGCCGGTCGTAAAATACGTAGCCAAATCATGTGACAACATGTTGTGCCGACCCCACTTAGAGTGAGATAAGGGCAGGAGGATGATGATGATGATGATCTCATAATATATTGAGTTACAAAAGAAAGTTGAAGAGGTTTTCATAGAATTGTATAAATGATAAACACGTTTAAAATAAATAATAAATAAATATAATAATAAATATACGAGACACTTACACGCACGGTGGTCCATTCCCAAAGTAAGATTCAAATTCAAAATATTTTTTATTAAAGTAAACTTGTAAATAAGTGCTTTTGAATCGTCGACATCTACTGCTGGTTAGGAAAGCTGTTCCTACCGAGAAGAGCCAGCAAGACACTCGGCGGTTGCCCTTTTAAAAAATATAAATCTTAAAATTAGTTACATTTAGTTATTACTATCTTGTACAGGGTAGAAGTGCAGCTATATATATCCTTACAAACCCTTATCATCTACGTAATTTTCAACAGTATAGTAGGCTTTCTGTATCCCTCTTTTTCTTTATCTCTCTTTAACAGTGTTTTTAAACTGCTTTAATAGCATGGCCAAAATTGATTTCGGAATTTTATTATAGAATCTTATACCCAAACCCATAAACGATTTATGTACATTTGCTAGGCGCAAAGCAGGAGTCGTAAGCTTGTGTCGGTTCCTACTTTGTCTATTATATACATCACCTACCGTTTTATAATTCTTTATATTTTTATGTACTAAAATTGCATACTGTGAAGCAATTGTAAGAATACCTATTTCCTTAAACTACTCTCGCAAGGAATCACGCGGACTTAAATTGTATATGCCACGTATGACTCTTTTTCGTAATACAATTTTTTTTTCATTAAACTTAAATTTAAGTGGCAGATACATATATAATTTTAAATACATACTTAAATACAAATACACACCCAGGCTCGAAGAACCAACAAATTGTTTTTAGAAAATGTTGGCCCTCGGCGGGAATCGAACCCGCGACCTGCGGAGCTGAAGGTAGGGTCACTACCCACTGCGCCAACGGGCCAGTCAGTTTAAAAGTCCTAATCCATGCATAATATATTTTAATAAGCATACGTACAACTGTTCCATGACTTATTAATGTCTAATGATTATAGGGTAATATTTTATCCATTATTCATTATTTCTCGAACTTTTCGTAAAACGTTAATGATGCGTTCAGTAAAATTTAATCTCATTATAGGCCAGAAATTCTGAGTTTAATTACCGGCTGTAATTAATAAATTTCTAAAATATTTAGAGATTTTCCCGTTAGAGATTAGCAAAAATCCTAATCATAAATGTTCCAAATTTTTGTTTATTTAATTAGATGTGATAGTTGCAAATGAACGAACTCTAGATCGAACATAAATAATTATACAGGAAGATTATCTTCTGTTCCTTTCACACAGTTGAAAACCTTAAGTGTTCGCAGAATATTCGATATTCTATAAATTTCTCAATAATAATGCTAGAAATTTAAATGTATGAAAAAACTAATCGTAAATCTTGTTAATGTTTCAGATAAAAAAATCATGGAGCCATGGGCAAATGATGAGGTCGATATACTGCCAGTATGTCCTGAAGAAAATAAAAAATATTGTTACCTTTCTTGGTCAAATACTGGACATATCTATGCTGCTAAAAACATCACAATGATGAGACGACACGAAATTGTTAATGTTTTCACAAAACTAGACCAACTGTTTGGCAAACATCAACCATTTCATAGCGTTATGTTTACAATGTATGGCCCTTTTAACCACGTATTGGATGTCTTGTTCCATAACAATACGAAAAGTTTAAACACTGCTAAGATTTTAAAAATACATCCTTATGCATCTATGCCTCTCAATTTTGAACGCAGTATTATAAACGTCACCGCTGACAGCTGTCAGATTTCCGACTTAGCCCGCGATTCAGCTTTGAATTTCGCGCCAACATGTTCATTATTAATATTATCTATAGTCATTAATATTTTAAATAGATAACATTCAGTGGACATACTTAGGTAAGTTAATCTAATAAATGTTTTTCATTTAAATTGTTTTTATTTGTGTTTGTTATATATTAAAATATTATTTCTCCTACATATATTGCTAGCCCTTGGTCATATAACTAAAACGCTTACAAAATAATTAGGTTTTAAGTTTGTTCGTTTGTTGTGTATAAGACTAACACAACATAATTATTTTGTAACAACGATCACCCCTCCTTGTCCTGGTACTCCTGTGACGGTTCGTAAACATGTAAACATGACTAGCGCTTTTCCGTCCTCTGGTGCAGTCATTGTAAGAATATTCGTAAATCTGCAAGATAATATTCGCAAAAAAATAAAAAATAAATGTTGCTTGCTTTTTAAATTGAATTAAACATTATCAATTTCATTACCAGGCTTATCCTATTATTGCGTTAATGTGTGGAAAAAATATTTCTCAACTTATACGATATTATTATATAAACGACGATTTATAAAGTCACTAGCAAGAAATAAAGAATGTTATCAGCCCTAAAAGCTTATAGCTTACAACAGCATTAAAACGCACTAATAGTTCATAGTAGCATAAACTAGTGTTCTTCTAATCCCTCCTTCTTAATCGTAGTTCCTCGTAATCCTTGTACTAATATCATTTTTGATCTGTGGAAGTTAAGATCTCGGCTTCTCTCTAGGGATGGACAGAATCACCAATCACCTAATGATCATGATATGATTCACACATCATATAGCATCATCTGCTATTGAATTTTAGATAACTGCTACTGCTATACAAAATTATGGATATTCCTTAAAAAAGTAAAACAATATTATAAAGAAATGTTATCATTATATCATATGTATCGAGGTTATGTAGCACTTTTACGATATTCCAAGTTAATGTATAACCTAGAATTGGCAAAAATTATTGTCACACAAACAAATCTAATTCTTATAGATGAATAAATATGGTCGATATTTCGGGATGACGTGACACTATTCTTAAACGCTATTCTAACTGAAAGTATAACCTAAAAATAAAGATCGTATTGAAAATGATTAAGAATTACGTTTGTTTGTAATAACAATAACTTTGTCCAGTGATAGCTGAATAATATAATAGCTGATAGCATTTTTTGCTATTTGTTATTTACGCTTTTAGTGATTCTGCGATTACTGGACTAATTGATTGCTTATACAAATAAATGTACTCTTTATATCCTATACATTGCATACGCATATAAGGCCCACATTTGTTTGTGTACACATTAGCAATCGCAATAGCAGCACGATCACCGTGGTCACCTTTGATCATACCATTATGCGAATATGATTCTCAAATCGCAATCATACCCAAGCTTCCACTTCTCTCACTCAAGGCGTTGGATTAACAAATCCACATCGAAAAACGCAGTGTTGATACCTTAGAATATGGATGACGATCTCAACAAGATCAAAGCTAACCGCTGGATTCGAGCGGCTCGAGATCATTTAGCATAAAATTATCTTGAAGAGACCTATTTATGGAGGTCTGTAGAGCAATGTGAATAATATAAAAAAAAACATGTGTCACTATGTCTGATGTTTGATAGTAGCGTACCTACCTTTTATATTTACAGTACAATTGGACGCTACTAATATTATATATATTTGAGTGGACTAGCGCTTGATCGCCTATCAAACGTCAGAGGGAAGTCGAAGTTATAGGTTTCAATCACGTTACACAGACGGCTTTTAACTAACCGCATAAATTGGTTTTGGTACTATTGTACATTATCTTATAATCTTACATTTGAGACTTATGCTCCAGCATATACTTTGCGGATCTTATGCTTGTATAGGGCATAATGGCTCATACAGAGCTTGTAGAATATTACTTAAGTTCGATTACATGACTTGCATAACAGAGTGTTAGGTTGTCCCACAACAATCAACATACTCTTTTTTACTACATACTTAAAATTTGACGTATAGAATGTACAAATGGTGGGGTGCGTGGATTGAGTGTCATTACAATAAAGGAGGTCAAATATTTTGGAACACAGGTTTGATCGACTTTTTTCTTAAGTAAAATTAATTATAAAAATAATCTGTTTCTGCCGGAAGATTGTTTTTTAAATGAATATGTTAATTTTAATGACAGAATATAAAAAACATAATACCTACCTATTTAGTTTTCGTAATTTAATGTCTTAAAAGGTTCGATTCCGGATCTTAAAATATTTTAATGATTAAAAAAGAAACAAATTAAGCGGTAGAGTTATTTTTTTATATGAGTTTGTAAAAAAGTTAAACAGTTTATATAGAATGTCTTTTCAACAAGAAAAGTTGAATAAATTCATCGCAGCATTGGCAGCCGTTAAAAAAGATTGCACTTGTGACTATTGTTCGGAACTGTGCAAAGATCCTGTTACTTTGAGTACGTGTTTGCACATAATATGTTCCGCGCATTTCGAAAATTTAAGCCACTGTCCAAGCTGTAATATTCTTTTAACAGGCTGTACTGTATACAGAGATGACCGTTTACAGTCTTGTATTGATTCTTTTCGGGAACTATCTAATATTTTTGAAAGTTGGCCAAAAACTAATGTCCTCATAGAGTCTAAAAGCGACAGCTCTAAAGGTATTCGCGCCAAATATAAATCTGATACAGAAACACCTGAGTTAAATAAAGAAAATAAACCAGAAACATCCGATGTTACAGTCAGTATTACAGATAAAATGAAATCAAAGAAACTAAATAAGCCAAATAAAAATCTAAGTTCTTCTATGTTATCCTCAACTAGCTCAAAAATAAATGCTAGCGAGAAGAAAAACAGTAAGGGTGAAACACCTCTTCATGTGGCTTGTCGTTTGGGCAAAGTGGATTCTGTTATAGAATTATTAAAACAAGGTGCAAATACAAATACAAAAGATAATGCTGGTTGGACTCCTTTACATGAGGTTGTGCAAATTGGACGCCTTGATTTGGTTCAGCTTCTTTTACAATATAACACCTTAATAGATGTACCCGGTCAGGGTAATGAGACACCGTTACATGAAGCAGTTCGATATAATCATCAAGATATTGCTGTCGAATTAGTAAAGAATGGGGCCAATATTGAAGCTCGTAACTGTAAAGGGGAAACACCAATACACCTAGCATCTGAAGAAATGACAAAAATTCTAATGAAGGCTGTAGAAAATAAAGTACAATCACAGAGAGTTAATATATTGTTGATATCTGAATTATATGCAGAATTAGATCATATGTATATAAGAGTACACTGTATTTCTACAGACCGTACAATACACAATAAATTGAAATCATTAGCTAAGCATCATTCAAATATTTATATTGAACAGAAATTCACAAAACAAGTAACACATCTTGTAGTAGACACAGAAAATGATGTATGCTCATCAAATATTGATGTATTGCAAGGCATAGTAAACAGCATTTGGATTTTATCTACAAATTGGATAAAAAAATCAACAGAAGAAAGTCTTGAGCTATTCAAAAATTATGAGGTTCTTGGTGTGGGAACAAAAACGTATAATGGACCTAGAAATGCCAGAACCAATAAATACAAGCAATTGCCTGGCATATTTAATGGTTGCCATTTCTACTTGCACAATTTCAATGTTAAATATGAGATTTCTAAAACATTAGTTCTCACAAAAGCTTTGTTGACAAAGTTAATTAATGATGCAGGGGGTATTGTATTAAGAAGGGTACCGAATCCAGAATTGATACCTGAAACAGAGAAACTTGTACCATACCATGCTAAAGAGGGTAGTAAACTTTTTAACTGTTCACATTATATTATTTTCAAAGACATCTATGAGCCTATGTATAATATGACGCATATTAAAGCTTTGCCAATAGGCTGGTTGATTGAATGTATTGAAAAATATGAATTATGTGAACCATGGTAACCCAACTAACATTCATGTTAATTGAATATATTTTTTTATGGTATGATGAACTAAATAGTAGTTATTTTCCTAATTCAGTATAAATTTGTTAATCAAATATTTTAACTATACATAATAATTTATCTTACTTAAATTACAAAAAGTTCTTTTTTTATATATACAGATAGTCAAATATTGAATAAGTATATGCAGTGTATATATAAAGGCAATAAATGGCAACTAAGGACACAGTTTTACACTGTCTTTTGAATCTGAATGGATTGATTAAGAAAAAAATATTTTTTTTTTCATATTACGAATATTCGTAAAGCTTACTTCTCAATTTATTAGTATATAAATAAAAAACAACAAAATTAAATCTCATAACAATTTATTAAAAATAATTTAATAATCTATTAAATTCTACAACAAAATCTTATGAATTACATTTATTATCTGTTATATTGGTATCGGCTGTATTACATAGAACTACTTGAGTATAACAATGTGTAAAGAAAATGTTATTCCTTAACATTCAATACTTTATACAATAATTAAAATAACTTTGTTTTTTCATATTCTTACTCTTCTTTGTATGGAAATATCCTTTATATTTATCTGTTTATTAATAAAATGCTCAGTTTACATTGCACCTCAATTTATTTATTTTTATATAAGAATTCAGCTAGAATATGTTTTAAAATGTTAAACATAATCAACTGGATTTGGGTTTGCATTTTCTAATGACATTTTAATATGAAAAGTGTTTAGTTTACTTTTAGTTTAGTGTATGTAGCTGCCGTAGTTGCCTAACAATGCAATATTTTCGTAACCAAAGTGCTCTAAAAAAATGTAAATATTAAAATCTGAACTTCAAAATAAAATTATAAGTATAGTACTTACGATATTGTGACAATACCGAAATAATTCCTAAAGTCAACAAAAGCCCAAGATTTCTCAATTCTTCACATGAACACTTATATATGTATAAAAGTTATATGATAATTTTACTACAACCGGAAATGGAGCCCGCGTTATTTAGGCAACCAAATCTAAAGTCATCCAGTTCAAATGCGACAAAATTGGCAGTCATCGAGATATTCTTTGAAATGAAATTTTTACCAAATATTACAAGACTTATCAAAAACGTGGTAAAAATTTTCTTACATCTATTCAACACTATAGTTAGCCAATTGAAAATCTAATTAGACTAGAACATCAGCTTCGCGCGTCGTTGACGCTTTCTGGCACCTTAACCTCCAGGCCATCCATTTCCTTCGTGAGAGTCACCTGACATCCGAGTCTGGAGGTGTCGGTCAAGCCATACGCTAGGTCCAGCATATCCCGCTCCTCGTCTCCGGCTTCTTCAGGTAAACTGGAACAGCAAAGTTCTGTTAATATCCCACTTCTGAGCGAAAAGCTTTGAGTGGTAGTTGATTAATGATTTGAATTAGTATATTGTTTTTATTTTAATGATCATAAGGTTCAAGTCGTACTAATGTACGCATTATTATAAGAAATATTAAAATTATTATTAAGGAATACAATCAAAGATTATTATTATTATTGAAATAAGGATAAAGATGCTTGGGCTTGAAGATGCGTCTAGCTTCATACAAGACTGCAGTTTAATTATGTAGTTATAACTAGACATTATTTCATAGATAAGAGCAACATTCTGAACCACTGATGGCCATGCAATTGATCCTTGACTCCTTGATTGCTTCAAAAGTGATTCCATAAGCTTGTTTTAAATAAATTTTACATTATATTTGAATTTTGATTAGATCTTTCATAAAGGAAAAAGGCAGGAAAGCTTACTATCTCTGGTGAATACCTGAGCACACAGCCCGTAGTACCTCATGCAATGTAGCATGTTTGGCTTAAGCTTCAAAACCTACCAGCGACAAGGATTTGGCTCGGGAGGATTTGATTACTGTTATGAGTAACAATGAAGATAATGTTGTCTGTGGTATTTTCGTAAGATTATATTTGTCAATGTGTAACTTCTTCCCTTCCTGTTCCTGCCTTTTTCGTGTGATGGTCACGTTTACCATTCAGGTGCTTTATTATAAATCTAATACAGTGATTAAATACAGAGATCAAAGCATACAGAAGTTTTATTATCGCTATAGGTTATGGGCCCAGTCTCCAAGACTCCCTAACCACAGAGGAATTAAAGAAAAGGTATGGATCGAGCAATTATACTTAACAAGGAAAACTGGCCAACATGGCGGTTCCAAACATCAATCGTACTAAGATCAAAAGGGTTATATCAGGTTGTTACAAATCAAACATGCAAAGAAGAAAGCGATTATCACGAAAAAGATCAAAAGGCGCAAGAATTAATTGTTACCAGAGTCGAGGAAAGTATATTAACTTATCTCATGACATGTGCTACAGCTTACGACATGTGGGAGAAACTTATAACCATATTTGAAGCCAAATCCAAAGTCGGTGTCCATCTGTTACAACAAAGGTTTTACAACATAAAATTTGAAAGTCCTATAACTACATTTATAGCTAAAATAGAAGATATACTGCATCAGTTGAAGATACACGGGGAGGAAATTTCAGAAAAAATGATTATTACAAAAATATTACTGAGTTTACCAGAAGAATATAAACATTTTATATCAGCATGGGAAAGTGTTCAAGTTTGCAATCAAACACTGAAAGATTTGACAGCCCGCTTATTAGTAGAAGAGGAAAGGATTCAAAACCACTCCGAACCATTGAATGAACAGATGTCTACAGAGGCCTTTATGGCAAACAGAAGTAATTACAAGAGAAAGAAGCAATACAGAGATGAGAAGAAAAATGCAAGTGAAAGTTTTAAGTGTTTTCAGTGTGGTAAGCCAGGACATTTTATAAAAGACTGTAAATTTAGAAAATGTAACCATTGCGGTAAAAAAGGACATATTTTCAAAGATTGTAAGGTTCGTTTAAATAAAGTTAAAAACAATCACAGTAGTAATTTAGATAACAATAGTAATATTTCTAGTGCATTGGTAGTTGATATGTTTAACAATGATAGTTGGATTATGGATACAGGAGCTAGTGAACACATGTGTAAAAGTTTGCATTTATTTAAAGATTATAGAGAGATAATACTGAAAAATATGTAACAGTAGGTAATGGTAACAAGTTAAGAGTAAAAGGTATTGGTACAATTGAATTTTTAGCATATAATGGTGTTTGTTTTATAGACTCAATATTACTTAATGTACTTTATGTCCCTGATCTTACAGTGAATTTATTTTCAGTCGTCTGTGCTATGGATAGAGGTTATTGTATGAAGTTAACTAAAACAGGATGTAACTTTTTGAAAAATAGAGAGGTTATTTGTACTGCTACTCGTATTAACAGTTTGTATATTATGAATTTTAAATTTAATGTTTCTATTGCATTAATGTCATTGACAGAGTGGCATGAACGTTTCGCACATCAAAATTTTAACTTAGTGAAAGAGATTTTAGCAAAGTATAACATTAAATATAGTGGTAATATAGAGCAGTGTATTCCATGTATTCAAGGTAAACAGCATAGGTTGCCCTTCTCTAAAAGTGATAGTAGAACTAATTGTCCAGGAGACCTTATTCATGTAGACTTGTGTGGACCCATGGAAAAAGAGTCATTAGGGGGTTCAAAATATTTTTTGCTTTTAAAAGATGATCATAGTTCATTTAGGTTCATATATTTCTTAAAACATAAATTTGAAACAGTAGGTGTTATAGAGGATTTTATATTAACTTTTAAAAATGAGTCAGGTTTTACAATTAAAAGATTTAGATCAGATAATGGTACAGAGTTTAATAATATAAAATTTCAGAATTTATGTAAGAATAGAGGAATTATACATGAAAAGACAGTTCCATATACACCTGAGCAAAATGGTAGAGCAGAAAGAGAAATGAGAACTATTGTTGAAGCTGCTCGCACTATGTTACAAAGTAAAGGTCTTGAAAAGAAATTTTGGGCAGAAGCGGTAGGTACTGCTACATATGTTATTAACAGAACAGGGAAGACAAAGACACCAGGTAAAACGCCATATGAGTTGTTCTATGACAAACCAAGATTTGATATTAATTTTTTACAGCCATTTGGAACAGAAGTATACGTGCACATACCAGCTCAAAAGAGATTAAGATGGGATACTAAAAGCATTAAAGGTATATTTGTTGGTTATGGTATATATACAAAAGGATACAGAGTTTGGTTTAATGATAAAAAGGAAATAAGAACTTGCAGAGATGTAATATTTATAGAGTCTAAAGACAATGATAGAGTCAATACAGCGAAGAACACAGAAGTACAAAGAAGTCAGCAACCATGGAAAGTTGATACACAGACAGCACAAAATAGTGAAGAAAATGATGTTACAGAAGAATCTACAGTTGATAGAAATAGAGAAACAGAGATGATGATGACATATCCACATCCATCATGGGAATTTCATAGAGGAAGGGAATGTGATAGAGTTGAAGAAGATAACACAGATGAGGAAACTGATACAATAGAAAAACAGTCAGAAAGTGTGTATTATACAGATGAAGAAACAGAAGATACAAATTCTTATACAGAGGATAATGACAGCGAGGAAGAAATCATAAAGACGAGAGAGACTAGGTCAAGAGTAATAAAGAAGCCTGCATACTTGAAAGATTATTATACAGGTTTTACAGCAGTTAATGACAGCGAAATAACTTATAAATCAGCGATGACTGGAGGGCATCGTGATAGATGGAAAGAAGCAATAAAGAATGAATTACAGGCATTAGAAAGAAATAAAACATGGATACAGACAGACTTACCAGAAAATAAGAAAGCTATTGAGACTAAATGGATTTTTAAAATTAAGAAAGAAAATGGAGAAAAAACATATAAGGCCAGATTGGTAGTGAGAGGATTCCAGCAAGAAGACAAGTTGGAACATTCAGATATTTTTGCACCAGTGGCAAAATTACCTACATTGAGAATCTTACTGGCTATAGCATGCAAATTTAATTTTAAAATCTCACAGATGGATGTAAAGAGCGCTTTTCTTAATGGTGAAATAGAAGAAGAAGTCTATCTAAAGCTACCAAGAGGTATAGATAAAATAGACAATAATAAAGTATTGAAATTACAGAAGAGTTTATATGGATTAAAGAAGTCACCTAAAAATTGGAATGATAAATTTAATTGTTTTATAACAAAACAAGGTTTTCATAGAAGCAAAGCAGATTATTGTTTATATTTTAAGCCAAATGTTAAGTTTTTCTTGTTATTATATGTGGATGACTTAATCATTATTGGCGAAGATGAAGAAAGTTTAAACAGATTGAAGATTAATTTACAGAGACAGTTTGAAATGAAGGATATGGGAAATGAAAATGATTTTAAATATCTTGGAATAAATATAAAACAGAAGCATAATAAAATAAGTTTAGATCAAACAGCATATTTACAAGAGATTTTAAAGAAGTATAAAATGGAAAATTGCAACCCCATTTCCACTCCAATTGCAAAAGGTTTGATTTTACCTACACAGACTAGTCAAGATAAACTATTAGAAAAGAAATGTAGAAGTCTAATTGGCAGATTAATGTATGTAATGCTAGGAACAAGGCCTGATATATGTTTTGCTTTAAGTTATTTGAGCAGATATCAAGTTTATGCAAGTCCAGAATTATGGAAAAGTTTAAAACGTTTATTGCGTTACTTAAAGGGAACATTACACTATAAATTGGTTTATACAGTAGGTCAAGGTGCACAGTTAATAGGGTATACAGATGCTGATTGGGCAGGAGATTTAATAGATAGGAAATCCACATCAGGATATATTATGAAGGTCTATGGATGTGTGGTATCTTGGTGTAGTTCAAAACAACAATGTACATCATTGTCTTCTACAGAATCTGAATACATAGCGTTAGGAAAAGGATTAGCAGAAGGATGTTGGATAAGAAATTTGTTAACAGAAATAGGGTTCAATTGTAAAGCATTTATAATGTATGTAGATAATCAGTCTGTTTTATATGTGTCAAAAAATCCTGAACAGCATAGAAAATTAAAACATATTGATTTAAAATACCATTTTATTAGAGACAAAGTTTGTAAACAAATTGTAATATTGGAATATATCAGTACAGAAAATCAGCTTGCTGATATATTCACAAAGAGTCTAAGTAGAGAAAAATTTAAAGAGTTGTGTATTGGTTTAAATTTATCTATGTAATAGTTGATAGCTTGTGAGCATGAAATTTTAAAGTGAATTGTAGTTAACTTTATCTTCATTGAGGAAGGGTGTTATGAGTAACAATGAAGATAATGTTGTCTGTGGTATTTTCGTAAGATTATATTTGTCAATGTGTAACTTCTTCCCTTCCTGTTCCTGCCTTTTTCGTGTGATGGTCACGTTTACCATTCAGGTGCTTTATTATAAATCTAATACAGTGATTAAATACAGAGATCAAAGCATACAGAAGTTTTATTATCGCTATAATTACACTAAAATTCACTTTACCTATCATAGTCTTTATGCTTCAGTACAACATGGCAGGTCGAACATGTAACGGTGCCTTCGCACGCGCCGTAACCATCTATGTCGAGGTCGTTGTTGACGACCACGTCCAGAAGTGAATCCCCCACTTTGCCCTCCGCCTCTAATCGTCGGCCATCGAACAGCTCGAATACTACTTTCACCCTGGAAGTTGAAAGCAAATTAAGCTTAATACGTATAGGCTAACCGTTAACGCGAGGGGCGAGCGACCTTAGCGTGATATACAAGGGTGACCGTCCGCATCTACCTAAGTTCCCGTTCTCGTTCTACCTCCGCGCCCTTGTACCCCACAGACGAAGCCTGAGTTAAACGGTAAGCCTATACTTCCATTGATGCAAGTATATACTAAATTTTACGGATACTTAATAGAGAAACATAATACAAAAGTGATAGTAAAATTATTTTGCTATAATCCGCGATAAAGTAAATAGGAAATATATATAATGCTAAATGTAGAGTGGACTATTCGTTTTCATACCTGAAACATGCAGTATTCGTTAAAACACACACAAGCACTACACACGTTCACTATCTCAAACTCAATCGTTTCGCCCTGCAACCGAAGAAACATCAGGAGATAAGACTCCACGACAAAATCGCAAAAGGCTTTACGATTTTTTGCATGTCTGCATGTTTCAGGTATGAAAACGAATAGTCCACTCTACATTTAGCATTAAATATATATATATATATTCTATTTACTTTATCGCGGATTATAGCAAGATAATTTTACTATTATTATGCCGAGTTCCATAATACAAAGTAATGATAGTATAATTTGCTGTCATATAATATAACCGAACTATGAGACCGTGGCTCTGTCAATTGTGTCGTTGGTTCAAACCTAGGACAGTCAACGTACACTATAGAATAAAATGTATTTTGCCGACTGTCATATTACAAAAATAATGTAACGCAATATATCAAAATAATATCTTTTTTGTTACATGTTATATTAGAGAAAATCTATTGTTAACTTTTGAATAATTAAAAGCAATAAGTAAAACTACTTTTTGTAGGGTCATGCCGAACGCAGCGGGCGAGTTTTTAGTACACTGTAATCCTAAAGGTAAAATGATAAGTTTCTACAGTTTTCATACATTATAAACGCAAGATTTGTAAAAATGTATGCACTACACTGTATAATTCTGTTTCGATTTCATGGCTAATCCGCTAGACAAAAATAGATAAAATTTGGCATTATTGAAGCTGATAACCAGGCTAAATTTATACTAATTATAAAACAAAGTTCCAAAAAGCTGTCTGTCTGTATGTAATCGATTTTCTCAAAATCTACTGAACAGATTTAGTACGGTTTTCACCAAAGTGTACTAGAGAATTGTAGATCTACAAAAATACTCCAAAAAGTCCGCGATAGCATGGTATTTCTTATGGTTAACTAAAAATTAACTTAACAACTTTTATTTTTAAAATTTGAATTCTAGAAAAAAAATGTGAACTGCTGATTTCCACGTGGATGAAGCCGCTGGCACAGCTAGTATAGGATAAAAATATATTTATATATATTTAATTATATCTCCATTTTACTTTCGGGAATACACACAGAAATCAGTTTACAATATTTCAACAATTTAAATTGATGCAAAAAAAGTATATAATACACTATAGTTACATTAACAAGAAGTTAAAAATACATTTAAATGTTATGTAATGCATACATAACTAGTGACTTGCATATATAAAGCCAAATTATATCTGTTGTTTATCATACACTTATCTGAATAACAGAATGGTAGGATAACAACTGTAAAATGAACATTTATTTAATACTAGCCATTATTAACAACTTTGTCTTTTCTTACTCTTCAAAAGTTCGATTTTATCAACTGTTTTAAAAAAAAATGTTACTTTTATAAAGTGCATCTCTCTAATGGAAGTACAAGTGTTGCAAACTTACAATCTATCCATTAGGCCAATAAGCAACTTTATATAAACCTTAACATATAAATTAACTTATTTCAAAGATCACTGACTTAACTTAGCCTTTCTTACTATATAAAAGGTGTTTGTTCAAAAATGGTACAGATATAATAATTTTTTCAAAGGCTTCACAATTTAAGATAGAACAATATGAAAATTATAAATTTATTATAACAGTAACTAGTTAACAGATGGCTTCACTTAGAATTTAGAGGTGAAGTAACCTATTAATGGAAAAGTCTACTTTGGTAGATATATAAAGGTAATAATAAAATTATTATGCTATAATCAGCGATAAAGAATCCTATTACCTTAATATAAATCATGTCGATAACATTCAAAAGCTATTCTACAGAGTTTCTTATTCATTTATATTTCAAAATATTAAACAACTCCTTTTAAAATATTAACACCAGATCGGACAAGACTTCAAAAAGGTATTGTTAAAATTGATAAATCTTATCTTCATTAAAACATTTGTTATCACCCACTCTAATTAAGTGGAATCAGGAATAGTTTTATAACAGCAACAATAAATTTCAAAAAGCTTATTGTTTATGGATTCACAATATTAATTAAATTGAATAGCAAAAAGTAAAAAACATTTATATATCTACTGGCTTCTGCATGCAGCTTTGACAAGTAAATGGATTGAAATAACAAGTAATACAAGCTATAAACTGCCTGTGTGCAAAATCTCATCTTGAAGCATTGATGAGAAACAAACTTAGAGATAAATAAATAATAATAATAAAGAAATACATGTATTAATTTATTACAAATAGTTGTCACAAGGAAAAATAATTTGGCTTTAGCTGACCCATCATTGCTATAGCTTAGCCTGTTTTTGAATTCCCCTATATTCCACTATATTATTATTTCCACAATATTTAGAAATGCTCTTGGTATGCAAACAGAATCAAAATTGTTTAAACTAAGTATTTTTTAAATAAGAACCACCACCCCTGAGTAATCAATATATATTTCATTACTTTTTAATATTTATTCAATAAAGAATATGATAATAAGATAACATGTTGTAAAATGTGTAATAAATTTTTGTGAAAAGAAATTATTTTTTTAAATAAATTCAAAGTCCAGGCATTCTTATGTTGCCTATAAGGATTAGAATTATTAAAAAGTGAACCCAGTGAACAAGGTAACAGCCCCACTATTATTTAAATTATTTGGTGCAGAACTACTTACTAATCTTTAATTTAAAGAAAAATTATATGTTATAAACATTCCAAAAACCGATTCTTACAATAAATTTATTTTACCTGTTCTATTAAAACTTCATCAAAAAATACACATACTTACTTTTCGTCCTTTAATGCTAGTTTTGTTGTCGACATAGGTATGATACTTCTATAATTGCCAAAAGTAGTAATAACACCATTACATCTTTTTAAATATATGCTACTACTCGTAGAGAAAGTTTTGAAAATATTTCTGTAAATCATCTTTCAAATTTGAGATTACCAAAAATTGGTATCGCTAAAAGTTAAGATGTTATAGTAATTATTCATAGGCGTCTGCTGCGGCCTGCGACAGAATTTGACGATAAGAGGACTACAGCGTCATTTAAATAATTTAACTTTACAATGAAGTTTTTGACCCTGAAATTACGTATTTCAAACTTAACTTAGGTTAGAAACGTTACGTTTAACATTATCTTAATAAAATAAGGTTGTGACATTTACATAAATATATGTCTCATGCACGCATATGCTGAGTTTAATTTTTTTTTGTAATAATTAATTTAAAATAGACGATATGTATGATTTCACAATTTTTTATATAAAATATATGGTAAATTAAAAATTATGATATTACAAAAATCGTAACGTAATATATAAAAATCAAATGTAATGCGTTTTATTAATGCAGCGAAATGACATTAATAATAGATTTACAGTTGTGTCAAATGTGTCATACGATATAATAAATATATTATACTATAAGATATAAATTTTTCCATTGTATTTTCTTACATTTACTACCAGATTTCTTTTCTACCAGAAATAAAAACAAAATTTAACGGGATATTTTTTGAAAAAAACCTGTACTTTTAAGGCCTTTCATGTAACAGATTTTTTCTTCCCCGACTGTAAAAGAATCCAGATTAAGTTTTCAGTCTATAATCACGGACAAGTTGCTAAAATTAAAAAGTAATTTGTGTTTTGGTTGTCAAATAATTCAAATATAATTCTCCAAGTAGTTTAAATGACGAAAAGTTATTTAAAAAGCGTTAAATCACACTAATTTATTATTAATTGAAATAAAGATTGCACGAAGGTATCACTGCCCTTTAATTTAGAAAATAAAATGTCGGACCGACTAAAAAGTACGCATAATATATCAAATGAAGAAGTTATTGATGATTTAACTAAAAATCTAGAGTTTTCTCTTCGTTCTGGAGACGATGCTGACTTTGTTGTTAACCCAAACAGTAGTGTGGAAGATTTCCAACCTTCTGCAGGAGAAATAGCGAATGAAAGTAATTCAGGTGAGTTGACATCCAGTGACATAGTTTATGAAGGTTATAACCAAAATTTGAACCTAAATTCTTTCAATGAGCATGATATAAAAACTTTCAGATGAAGAGAAATCTGAAAAATAATGTGCGGAAACCAAGTTCAGATAAAGAAACTTGTATATTTATCGTAACTGTGAGTTGTAGGTCATTTGCCCAATACACATCAATAAATACGAACATTTGTCTGGCTATAACATAATCAATAATTAGTTTATTTATAGCATAAATGATATACTGGAGTGTAAATATAAAATTTGTGACTACATCATTTTCTACCATTTCACTGTCTCATCTAATTTACCATTTTACTAAGAGGGCAGTTGGTGGAGGTTATAGAAAGTTGTATCAACAGGTTACAATAAACATACATAACATACAGAGTAAGTAATATTAGCAAAGCAAAAGATAAATATATCAGAAATTGTTATAAAATATTATTTTTTAACAACTATTAAACAAATATACATGCCATTCTCATGTTAGACAAAGAGTAGCATGTTAATTATCTTATCACTAAAAAGCTTAAAGTTTTTTTATGCACATGACTCAAATGCCGTGTGGTATCCGGCTGAGTAGAATAGACCACCCTCATTTCTTACCGAGGTATCATAAGAGGTTACTTAGGTAAGTCAACCCGCCGTATGGTATCCGGCTGAGTAGAATAGACCACCCTCATTTCTTACCGAGGTGTCGTAAAAGGCGACTAAGGTAAGTTGACGTCAGGCAGGCGGCCGGTCGTAAAATACGTAGCCAAATCATGTGACGACGTGTTTGTAACATGTTGTGCCGACCCCACATAGAGTGGGATAAGGGCAGAAGGATGATGATGCACATGACCAAAATGCAGATTTATTGCCTATTCCTATAACACATTGGTCAGGGGTTCCCAAGTTCATTAAGGACTGTTGATATATTTTTTTTTATAGGTTATTGATTTGTGGGACATATCAGCTAGATGTAAAAATTTGATGCTGTATCTGTTGATCCATGCAGTGTTAGTATAAACCCATAATAGATACATGTTTGTGTGATAATAGGAAAGTTTCTGATTGCATAGGAGTGCTTTAAAATAAGATATTTATAAATTCCAGCAAACATTCCACATAGTGATGATGAAAGTGAAAAAGACACTAAATATGAAGAAAGTGATAAAGAAGCGAGTGATACTGATTCTATAGATGAGGTTTCTCTAAAAGATGCAGAAGTGGATCTAACTGATGACCAGAAGGAGGAAAGGCGGATCATAGCTGAAGAACTAAAGACTGCAGGAAATGAGTCTTTCAAAGTTGCAGACTATGAGAAATGTATTGAAAAATACACAGAAGGTATTTATTATTGTTCTGCCAAGTCAAGTAATACTTTACCAAATTAAATGCTTTAATATATTCTATTTATACTAATATATAAAGCTGAAAAGTTTGTTTGTTTGTTTGATTTATTGAATGTGCTAATCTCAGGAACTACTGGACCGATTTGAACAATTCTTTTAGTGTAAGATAGTGCATTTACCGAGGAAGACTATAGATCATACACCATCACGCTAAGATGAATAGGAGAGGAGCAGCAATAAAAAATATTGCAAAAACTGCAAAATTTAAAGCTTTCCTTGTATGCACTAAGTAAGCGGCGAAAGTTATTAAAAAAAACATGTTTTGCATAATGGTTCCCCTCTTTTAATAAAAGTCCGCGACAGCATATGTCTAGCTGTTAAGATTAACACACTTTAACCATAATTAATATGTGTTATGGTTTACACAAATAATAAGTAATAAATAAAAGTATAAAAGCTAGTAATAAATATTAACTAATTAACAATATATTTTACCCATTTGCATATATTAAATAAAATGATAATTTAAAAGTGGCATATTAAGCCCCAGCTCACTGTATAGCAATGCTGAAGAAGCCATTGGTTGAGACTATTACATGGAATATAGGATAATGTTTAGTAACATATTAGTGTGGTAAACTTTCATAAACACTCCTCATTAGGACAACAGATAAAAAGATTGCCAGCGATCTGGTTGAACCAAGTGGTCTCAAGATTGGACCCAAGATACTGAAAACAAATAATAGTTTGTCAACCTCACTTAGCATTGCTTCTTACGTAACACTGACAAATATTTTATTTCAGCACTTTGTATATGCCCTCTCCAGTTCAGTCAACAAAGGTCTATATTATATTGTAATAGGAGTGCAGCCAAAATGAAATTAATGAAATATAAGAAGGCAATAAAAGATTGCACCAAAGCCATAGAGTTGGATGAGAATTATCTTAAAGCTTATTACAGGTATTTATTTATTAAAATCATACCTATCATTTAGTTTTTATCATTTCTATGCATGTTCCAACGCCTGCCTTATATGTCTATCCATTTATATAGTAGTAACTTAAAGTCCTCTGTTCCCTCTACAGTCTACTAACTATCATCATACCATAGTGTTAAATGTGTTGTATTAGCAAATGTGCTTAGTATAAATTCACTTTACACCATTATTTATGTATTCTTTGTGCAATGATATATATCACATAAAATGTCTTTTACATATATATTTTTTTATTGTTTCTTGCCAATATTAATCAATGTCAATTTTAATTGAGTAGTATTTTAGGAAGCTCTGATAAATGTGGTAAGACCGTGCGACTCTTTCAAGGGGTCACAGGTTCAAAACCTGGCACGCGCCAATGTTTTCTGTTAAAACTTATGTGTGTAATTGATAATTGCAATTTATCACAAGGTTTTCGGTGAAGGAAACACTGTAAGGAAACCTGCATATCTTTAGAGAATTCTAGGGATATGTGTAATCTAAAAATCGGCATTGGAGCAGTGTGGTACATCTTAGCTTCAATTCTTCTCTCCAAATAAACGGAGAGAGCAGGCCTATGCACATTAGTTGGAGAGTAACAGGCCATAAACACAAGGTCTGTATTTCAGACGAGCCCAGTCATATGAAGCAACTGACAAACTGGACGAATGTTTGGCTGACTTCAAGAAGATTCTAGAACTGGACCCATCTCATAAAGAAGCGCAAGCTGCTTTAGTTCGTCTCCCTCCAATGATAGAAGCAAGGAATGAGAAGCTTAAAACTGAAATGCTTGGAAAGCTCAAGGACCTGGGAAATATGATCTTGAAACCATTTGGACTGTCCACAGAAAATTTCCAACTCGAACAGGATCCAGAATCCAAGGGATATAAGATTAATTTTAAACAATAAATGGTGTATATGTTTAGGACATTCACGTCGGGGTAAAATCTACGTTTTTTCTGCGTGAGGGAGACAGTCCCTGTCTTATCTCCTTACGCTTCCGCGGCGGAGCAACATGGTTACTTGATTTGAACAGTTTTTACATAGTGTTTTATGAGCACTAAAATAAATAAATTAATTGTTCATCGTCATTCTCTTGCCCTTATCCCACTCTAAGTGGGGTCGGCACAACATGTCACATGATTTGGCTACGTATTTTACGGCCGGCCGCTTCGTGACATCAACTTACCTTAGTCGTTGTTTACGACCCCTCGGTAAGAATGAGGGTGGTCTATTCTACTCAAACGGATACCACACGGTGGGTCAACCTAACTTAGTCGCTAGTTAGTTAATTAATTAATTGTTAATGTTGTTAATACTCAAAATTGATATAAATGTTGAGAAAAAATTAAATCAACTTATATATTTAACGACAAACAAGTGACCCACGGAATAGTCAAATGTGACCCACCGGCGGGTCACATCGCCCCATGTGATTATCAAGTGTGACCCACCGGTGAGTCACTCCGGCGTGAACGTGTTAAGTCAAGTACCGAATTGCGAGAATGATATATGTTTTGCCAAAAATAATGAGTGGCAATTTTAAAGTACACAATTTTTAACAGACATACAGTGTTACCTCGACATTGAGTTTAATTCGTTCCGTAACCTTGTTCGTATCTCAAAGCAAGTTTCTTCATTTAAATTAATCGAAATGCCATTAATCGGTCCAGCTTCTAAACCAACACCTCAGTTTTGCTTGTATATGTACGCCCGTACAACCACGCAAAATCAATTTACTGGCACACCTTGCTCATGTTTTTTTCCATAATTTCATGATCTAATTTTCTTTCTCGGAACCATGGTTATAAAAAAAATATAATAAAGGTAAAAATTTGTAAATGTAAAACAAGAATAAAACACGATCCCAATTTATCCAAAATGCCTCGAAAACGAGGGAAACAACCTGAGACTGAGGTCTAGTTCAAAGATATTGTTAGACGCTGCACATAACATCAACACACGCTCTACATGTTGGTTTCGTGTGCGATTCCTCGTAACTCAAATCTTGCCATCATCTCAAAGCAAAATAGTATTACGTACAGGGTTCGTTTGGATGAAAATACCTAGTGGCTCTTTAAAACATTTTACTCAACTTTTCACTACGAACTTAGTACTTACAGTCTCTATTTCACTTTAATTTTCCCTTCGTGATGCTCTTCAACACTATTCGCAAAAGGCGCACGATACGTCCACTTATATATCGAACGACCGATGACGACAATGTTCGCGAACGTTCGCGAGTCCTAGGGGGATTGTAAACAACCTTTCGTAAGCAATCTGAATGTTCCAGAGATTTAACGTGAAGCGAATTTGAACTCTATGACATATAGTTTACAAACTGTTTTTTGACAAGTTTATAAACTGCCCCCGTCCCATTTGTACTTTATGACATACGCATTACGAACTCTTTCGCATGTTCGTAACAATATCACTCGCTCGTATCTCGTAACTCGTATATCGAGGTACCATTGTCCTTTAACAGTTTATGTTTATAACACAAAATGTAATTTCGAACAGTGTATGAAACATGCATCAATGAATAACAAACATATACCTACTCCATAGGTCGAAAAAGGTTCTTTTAGTCGGTAGATTACAACACATTAATATTATTCTTATTTATTTGTTTCAAAGCATTTAAAAAGTATTGATAATATTTGCGGCGTTTTATTATGACACGATTGCTATTAATAAATATAAAAAATGCTTCGGTTTCGGGACGAAACGATCGTTGAGATTTTGTTGGTGTTTGTGTATATTGCTTGTGTGCATTGTTGCTGGTAGAGATGTCTTGGGATGCATGACACATTAGCTTTGCATTAGACATGGGCGAAATGTATCCCTGACAAGAAAAGAGTGATATATATCTTTTCGCTCTTGGGATATATATCACTCTTTTATATCTTTAACTCTTTTAGCTCAGTACGGCTTGAGAGTATAAAGCAACTAAGACTAAAAATATATCCGATATATCTTCGGCTCTTTTAGCCCGGACTTATAACTCAGTAAGGCGGTATTGTACTTTTTTATTTATTATATAAATTATGCTACATATTTTCTTTATTTTTTATTTTTTTCTATTTATTATGTACACTATTATTTACACTTTTCTGATATGTACAGGTAAGGATGACTTCTTCCCACTAAGAATGGAATGTAAATAAATAATCGTTCGCGAATTAGTGATTTTTTTTTGGTACATTTGCATCCAATTAAGCATTTTATGTCTTTGACATAAAGCACAAAAAAGCTGAACGCCGGCGCGTGTTGTCGTTCCGAAAATCCGTAGTTTACATTTTTAATACAAATATGCAATAGAGTTATTCGTATCTCTCTTTGACATGTAAATTGCTATATAAGCTCATCTCTTTCACTCTAACTCTGAACGAGCCGTAACTCATCACGAAAATTGACTCTTAAGATTGATGATATAGAGATATAATTGAAACACATGCGAGCTAGAGAGTGATTATATCTTCTGGAGAGATATATATCTTTCTTGTCTTTAGCTCGCGAGCTACTCAACTCTACTTTGCATGCATTCGCTTAACCTGTGCGGAATGTAGCTAAATAGTTCTGTGTATTCTGTCTGTAATATGGAATTTCGCAAAGTAACACCTGCTCCTATAAATCATTTAAAATATTTTATTTTATTAATTAAATATTTAATTAAAGAAATCATTTTTAATAATGCAGTTTTAATTCAATTTTGTTTTATTGTAACTTATATTATTGTAATAAAATGTTGTCACTCCTGAGTCATATGGTTTTGTTTGTCTATTTTATCATATATTAATACGTTATTAGTGTTAACGCTATTAATAACAACTGTTAACTTAGTCACGACAATAGTGTATCCATCAAGCAGACTACATATTTCATTCTCGTAGTGTATATTACATGATGTAAATTAAGATTATTTATTGTAATGACAGACTTTGGACCGTCTGCCAGTCATATAACACGATGCTTGTGATATTGTATATTAATATTAGTTACAAATAAACTTTGTTTTATTTGTTTTCGCGTTTTGCGTTGCTTAAATCTTTTATTTGTACAAAATTATATGTGATTAGATATAGCGTAGCAATGAAAAGTTATTTTCTATGCTCTAAACATTGAAGGCATTGAAGCATTTACCTATAAACTTAAAGTTCACAAACGATGTAGAATATAAACTAGTTTCGATTTAAACCGGTTGTTATTTTTTTTTTTTAAACTTCAACAATGGACATGAAAAAAAAGCAATTAAACTCTTAATATTTTATTCTCAACAATATATTACAATTTTACCTTACATATTACTAGAAATAATATAACTATTTGGTCCCATTTTACATAAAACTGTAACGCGGAATTCGTTATTAATATTTTTTATATTAAATAATAATGTCGCCATTATATTTATTTACTTTAAAAAAAATAACATTAAATTTATTATTTAATAAATTATGTCCTGTCTAGTACACCCATTTTATTTAAAATTTAAATTTAATGTATCTTACACATCTGCTTGTTTCACATTTTGTGCCTCGTAATCTTATTAAGTACTGATACTGAATAAAACAAATAATATTTTATCACTTGACAGTTTTGTAATTTGACTATTTTAAGGCTATACGTACAATTATGTTTTGGTTATAGTAGACAGTACCACATATTTCATTTTTATGAACTGTTAAAAAATATAATTTATACATTTTATTACTTTGCAGAAATCATAATAGTAGAACATTCAAACTTTGCCAATAATTAAAACTGCCTAAAAGGTAAGTTATAAGCGACCCTATTTTATTTATGAAATACATAGCAAATAATGAATTTGCTAAGGAAAAATATTTTTCCTATTTAGCAGATTTTTGTATAACTTAATTTTATTTAAAATTATACTTGTTAGCTCAGTTGGCATGTTCTATGTATATTTTTCTAATAAAATACTTTGCTGATATAAAACACATTATCATTGAATATACTTTAACCCAATATAACATAGTTATTCAGAGTTGATGCTGATCAGCAAACAAAATTATGACTTACAAAATTAAATTATTAACTTAAATTATTCCATTAAAGACTACAAACTATTTAATTTGTGCTGTTTGGGTGGGACACCTATAGGGTCTATAAGTTATACAAAATAAAGCTATGTTTGTAATGTTCTCGGATAAACAACATTTTTGCTAATATAGCAATTAATCAAATGCAATATTTTATTGATTAAACTCGATTATTTACATAACATACATACTATTGTGTTGGACATTTAAATAACACAATTTTTTTAAGATTGAGAGAGAAAGGCATTGTAATGTAAAAAGGATGTCATAGTAGGATGCAGTAAGTGAACAATGTTATTCATAACTCACTTATTGCATCCTACTGACACTATTAAAAAAACTTGTCTTATTGAGCTGTCTTCGAGTGATCACAGGTCTGCTTATCCTCTTTCAATAGAACAAACAAAATATAATTACATTTTTAATTAAGTTTTAATAGCAAGCTACATAATTAAAGTTTTCAAAAATTTTTATAATACTAAATGAATTAATTTTTAACTAGAAAATAAATTTTGTCTTCTATCGCTGAAATAATTTTGTCAACTTAGTCAATATAAGCATATTAGTTGACCATATTTTAAGGATATTGCTTGAAAATATATGACAACTGTTTTTTTAACAAATTGTTTTGCATTACTAAAATTGTATCCAGTTTAAGTTTCTTTTTGTTGCATTGAAACATGTTGCTCCATCTGAAGAATAAAGTTACGTGTTATATGTTTATTATATATGGACCATGTAACTTTATACTTTGGAAGGGGTGATATGTATAACCCAATAGGATCTGTTACTCATTCCTCCATATAAACCCACTTAGTCTGAAAGTGTTAGTCATATCCCAATTGAAGATCCTCTCACCTGGCCCTTCACCACCAGCTCCTGCAACAACTATAAGGGGCATCAAATGCTCAGCAGCCCCTGGCGGATGTGCATCTCTAGCACCAGGCTGTTTGTCCCACAACAGTAACTGCTTCTTTCTATTTTCATTACTTGATGTGCAGGCTTTATTTAAAAATTCATCAAACTCCTCATTAATTACTTTACCTGACCCACGACTAAATCTAAATTCCCGCATATTATGATAGGACATACCCGACCCAAACACTGCAACACCTTCCTTACGAAATTCATGCAGTATTTGCCCAATCTTATAGTGCTGCTCAGGGTTTTGGTTTCTCAATACTGAAATTTGAATGATTGGTATATCTGCAGTCGGGTTGACGAGCATCATAGGGACAAATACACCATGGTCCCAACCACGTTGAGGATCTAATTTGGAGTCTATACCAGCCTTGGTCAGTGCTGTGTGGATTTGTTTTGCTAACTCTGGATCGCCAGGTGCATCATACCTATATTTATATGTTTCAGGTGGGAATCCATAGTAATCGAAATATAGATCGTGGTGCTCAGCAGAAGAAATAGTTACCTTACTTTCCTCCCAATGTGCAGTGACCAGAATAATCGCTTTTATTTCTTTAAAGTCAATATGTTTTTTTACTTCGTCTCGAAGGAAATTTGTAAGTCCCAGACTATCTTTTTCACCCATTAGAGGCATGGGCCCGCCTCCGTGGTTCACAAAAAGGGCTGGAGCGATCGCAACCATCTTATTTACACTGCCAGTTAGGTATCGCAAAATATTCATCGACAGAAGTGTCATAAACACAATGAATACGACTTGAACGAGAATCGTGAATGTATTGAGAATGAGCATGAAGTTAACTTCCTTATATTACGCAACTCTGACGAACTGAATGATTTCATTATAATTATCCAGCAGTTTAAATTAAGAGGCCAAGGCCTTTGGTCACTGATTTATTTCATAAAACTATTATCCAGAACACTTATCCAGAATCTCCAAATTTAATGCTATAGTTAAGGTTAGTTACGAAATGAAATAAATTGAAAATATAAACCCAATTTTAATGTCGTAAAATAAACAAATTTTGTTTTTGAATTAATATCTCATTGGTAACATTCATAGACAATACCATAGACAATGCCATAGATTAGACAATACCACAGATTGCTAACTAAAATAGAATAGACAAGTTTTTCTTTTGTTCATAACTTTGCACGCGAAGGTTAACAAAGAATTTGAAAAGAATTATCATCCTATTCCTGAAAAAAAATCTCTGATCTCTGAGATGTAGTAGCTAAACCAAATCTAGTTAATTTCATACATTCCACATAAGATAAACTATGTAACAAAATATGAATTCATAATAAATCAAACTAATGTACGGTACGCCAAATTTTAATATTGAGAACAATATTGATCAAGAAAGGTATAACTCTCAGATTATTGCCAAATTACTCTGTTATTATTACGTAGCTTTCGTTTCAATTTAGTATTCTTTAAGTATTTGGTATGTTTAATGCATCTGTTTCAAAGTGTGCATGTAGATCAGGCAGAAGTATAAGTTTACGACGAAAGAATTGTGACATAACAGCGATTTGGTTTATTTTTTTTTTAAAGATTGTTTCTAAACGAAAATGAAGGTTTGAGATAAATATACTAAAAGAAAGAGATGGATATCGAATTTGCGATTTAAAAATGGCGTCTATGTGAGTTGTCCTTTTCGCACCCTATATTCTCATTTTTAATAAATCAAAATAAGAATTGATGTATACAAAAATTGAGAAAGTCGTCAAATACAGCTGTAGATCTTTCTATAGGATTAAGTTTTAAATAAAACGGGGATTGGACTTAAAAGAGCGCAATGTCCTCTGGACTAGGCGTTTCATTATTTGCCCCCAATAATTTTATTGAATTTTGTCTTAATTCTTCATCTAGTTTTAAGTATTATTTACGTGAATTCTAGTACAAGTGATTGTGTTAATTAGTAAAAATGGACAAGAAAAATAAGAAAAAAACTGTATCGAAGCGTAAAAGTGATGATCCCGCCGAGGGGGAAAAGAAAAAGATGATGGTAAATCGCGCGAAAGTTGAAGATGAGAAAGATAAAGTGGAAATCGAGGTGAACCAAGTGGTGGAGGTGCCTGTGGAACAGGGTCAACAGATAGTGCACACGGGACAGTTGGTCGAAGGAAACTTCGAGCAGCCTGTGTTTGTGAATATGAAAGGGGAGCCAGTCCAACTTGGGCCGAACACGGTGATCCTTTACGAGCAGAGTGGTAACCCATCGAATTATGCTTTCGGCGGGATGTGGACAATGGACTCGTCGGGCAGAATTGTGATGGCGGAGACTATATACGACGTGAAAGGTGAACCGGAGGAAGAGAATGCAACATTTGTGCAGAACACAACAGAAGTAAATAATGTAAGTTTTGATAAAATATTAAATGTTGACAATAATGCAATGAGAATTTATATAGTTGAATATTTAATATTTTCTGTTAAACACTCCCAATCCCTCTAGCTGCTATATCACATATCAAACTTAACATTATAGCAATGTTCAGAATAGGTTTGTAAAGATAAATTGCCTGTGTAACTCTGTTTAGATTGTCGATGTCTTAAAATATTTCAGATATTCTCATCAATAAGTGATCATGCAGTTACCTATCATAAACAATGACTATTCAATTTATTATATGATTTCCTATCATTCCATTACCATTTTTAAACTGTAATTTACTGTAAATGGCATCTAAAACACCATAGGTCTTTTCTAATTATAAATGAAAAATATTTTATAATAGTTTAATATAGTTGAAGATGAAAAGATCTGATTCTTCATGATGATGTGTATTTGTAAATGGGGAGAAAATGAAAGGTATATTTTGATGCTTGAATTGTGTTTAACAACTTTTCCAAAACAAAAGGTAATGAAAGGTTTTGAAGAGCTTCTATGAAAAAATATGTTGAGCAAACCTTGACATCAGCTGTGACAATGTGATAAACTATTAATAAAATAAAAAAAATGTAGCTTCTTTGCAGGAATAAATTCATTTATAAAACCCATTTTGCATGTGTGACAGTTTGAAATGTTAGTCAGAGGTACTATTAAGATAAGAAGCATGATTTGTTAGAATATTTTTATTCTTAAACTAAAGCCAAAAAGTGATAATATAAAATTTTATTTATTTTAGCAAACAGTAGAGGAATCTAGTAATACATATCAACAATATGAGTTAAGCAATAACGCACAAGTTGAAGGGCAAGAATATGAGGTGGCTATAATAGAGAACCCTGGTGATTCTGATAGGTATGATTTTTTGAATGCAATAAAATAAGACTAAATTATGAATATAAGAGAACTTAATTATAATATACTAAAATATTAGAAGTGATCGCTTCCATGCATCCTTTTTTTAAAATTGATGCAAATCAACTTCTGCAGACCTTGAATACAATTATTCGATTCAACTTAAGTACTATACTATTACAACACTTTTGGTCCTTGAATCCAGTGACGGCTGGGAACTTATTTGAGTTGACCAACAATGTTGTGGTACTCTGTCACCATTCACATATTTTGTGATGCCAATGTACCTTGGGGGTTGTTTGCTAAACATCCTTGTGTTATTGTTATTAACAATTGATTGTAATTGTTAGTTTTATAAAACCTGTATGAAATTCCTCAGATATGTGTAACATATGAATCCATATTGGAGCAATATTGTGGTTTTAAGGTGTGAATTATTTTCTCTTTATAAGCGATACAGCCTTTATCTGCTATGGATTAGTAAAAGGCCTATTTTGTTTCTTTTTTTATTAAAATATATATTACTAATAGATCAGAAGGACAAGTGATCACCACAGAGACCCAATTGGTGTCAACTGGCAATGGAGCAGTGCGCTGGCTAAATCAGAAGTATGAATTTGTTGTGAGGAAACTACAGCTTAACTATGGTGAGTTTATACAATTTGTTTTTTTGTTACCGTCATATTTTTAGCTGATTCCTACTTAATTTACCACTCTTATCACTATAAACACTTGCCTTTGCCAATAAGCATAAGGGTTGCCAATAGGAAAAGCACTGTGATATAGATATATCAGTCTATATATCACAGGCTCAGTATTAAACCACTAGTGACATTAGGCCACTTTCAAAACATGTTTTAGAAACTATGAAGGAGATTCAGACAAACATTCATGTTTATATATTTGAAGATTTTAATTAGTAGTATTATATAAAGTTCAAAAAAGGAATTGAAGAGACACTTATTCATAAAGCTTATAATACTGTTGAGGACTATATTAATGATAAGAAAGCTTGGAATGCAATCGTTTCCAGCTAAATTCTAGATTATATTTTAATTTTTATTTGTTAACAATTACAATATTTATTTTTGAAAAGAGTGACAGCAGAGTTTCTTGCTAGTTCTTCTCAGTTAGAGCATCTTTTCAAATCAGTTATAACTTCATTTGAATTCACAATTCACAGTTCAAAAGTGCTTGTAACAGCCAATTTGAGTAAAGAATCATTAGAATTTGAATTTATAAAAAATTTAGGGTTCTAAAATGTTTGAGTGGTTCATTTAGTCCAGAAAACTTATTAGAACAATGTTGATTGTATTGTTGACCAATCATGGGATGCCCATGATAAGCTCCTTTACTTTCTAACTACATGTGTTAATAAATGTTAATTCTTGACCAACCCATAACTTAGATGCTGGTGTGAAGCTGTTACATTCTCATTCTGGATGCATCCAGTGTGTGTACTTCACAACACCCAGCATGCAGCTGGCTTTCAATGCTGTGCCACAGTTCCTCTGCATTGAGACTGGTGAGTGATGGTAGACTATGGGAGTTTTATGGTGAAAATATGCCACAGCTTTGTCATGATGTGTGGCGCCAGATGCACAGAAGTAGTGCCATTTTAATATTTTAAACCATGTGCAGAGTAATTGAAATGATTTATATAGAGACATTATAAATATACGGGACATTTACACACACAGTCATCATCCCCAAAGTAAGCAACTTATTACTAAAAAATATACTTCTAATAATAATAATACTTGAGTTATATGTGACAGAGAACTGGCAAATGTATACATATGTATATAAAAAATCAACAAATAGTTTATATAATGTGTGTGTGTGTGCGTGCGTGCGTGCGTGTGTGTGTGTGTGGTTGTGTATGCGCGTGCGTGCATGTGTGTGTAATCGAACCAGCGATTAGCGAATCTACTTGGTGTCGCTGCGAACTGCAAGTATTATGTAATCTAATTCAGTGCTGAAATGAAAAAAAATTGACACTATTTTAACTGAGTAGAGTCGCTTGGTTTTGTTGATGATGATAATGATGATGAAATAACTGAGCTTCAGCCCAAAGTTACAGCTAGTAAACTAACGGTCAGCATACATTTCATGGGGATACCCCCACGGAGAAACTAATCTCGTGATTGACTTAGGTTTAGTTAGTTAACTAGTTTATGCCCGCGGCTTCGCTCGCATGGAATTTGATTTGCCACAATAACTAATTAAATTAAATTTATGATTCACAATTTTGGTCATAGTGACTTGCACATAAAAGCTAGATCCATGCTGTCGCGGACTTTTATTTAGAACTATTCAAGACGGACAATACTACGGTACATCATCTTTGTGTAACTCCAATGGTTTAGGCAGCGTACGCCGAGATAGCTCTCAGAGGCCAGATTATGTCCGGCTTTATTGAAATGTATCGTTATATTACATAAAATCATTAAAATTGTAGCCTATATCTTATTCCGATGTATTAACTGTGAAGTTTCATCCAAATCCGTCCAATAGTTTTTTCGTGAAAGAGTAACAAACACCCATCCATACTTACAAACTTTCGCATTTATAATATTAGTAAGATTGTGCGAAAGATGTGCAGTGTGAACATTGTGGTGGTGAAGATTCAAAATCAAGAAAAATTTATCTGCATAATTTAAATTCAATATTAATAACGTACATCATAATATTCATTCATGCCGTGTGGTATCCAGTTGAGTAGAATAGACTACCCTCTTTCTTACCGAGGTGTCGTAAAATACGACTGAAGTAAGTTGACGTCAGGCAGGCGGCCGGTCGTAAAATACGTAGCCAAATCATGTCACAACATATTTATAACATGTTATGCCCACCCCGCTTAGAGGGGGATAAGGGCAGGAGGATGATGATGGTCATAATATTCATGAAAAAAAAATATGGTGTCAGTTTTTGGTATAGTTATTTAATTGGTTGTGGTGTTTCTTTTCTATAAAGAGGGGCCCAATCCAGGAATAGTCTATTAATTATACTTCCTCTAATTGCAGGGATCGAGTTCAATAGCACAATCCCAACAGTGGGTGGTACTGGGACTGTCAGTGTTAAGTACAACGTCACACTGTTCCTAGCTGAGGACGGAAATGGGAAATCTGTTATTGTTAGTGCAGGTAAGACTACCTTATGGGTTTGGTTAATAATATAGGTAGAGTTAAAAGTAATAATGAAATTATTACTTATTATTGTGGGTTGTGGAGATCCCTTAAAGAGACCTATTTATGTCCAGCAGTGGTACTCCATTGGTTGAAAAAGAAGAAGAAGATAGTATGCAAGAGGACACGTAGTGCCGATCCCACTTAGATTGGGATCAGGGCTAAGGGCAGGAGAATTATGATTAAATTTGCTGTTCTTTCAGTTTCTGTTGCTTAAGGTGTTAGAATGGCGACTCTGCACTGAAAAAGGCTGGATCCAAGTGGCACAAGATCGTGAGGAGGCCGTCCAGTACTGGACATCCATTGGTTACATGAGAGTTGATCACATAGTGATATTCCCATCGCATCGTTGAGCTACTGTATCATTTCCGAAGAGACTTATAATTGTTAATAAGTGACTAACTTTAATATCCATATGGCAGACTCCAGATCCTAGACCGTTTTGTATGTTAAGTTGTCGCTTAACTTTAGGTTAATAGGCACAATACATTTGGATATTGTCTTTCAGGCATATCGACTTTGATCGGCGAAGACCTAACGTGGTTACTAGAGACGTTCAAGTCGTGTAACCCGGCGTGGAGACAGGTGCGGTGCGTTGTATGCGACCCCACCAAGTGTCACCAGGTATGTCAGAATATTTGCTTATAAACTCTGATAAAACAATATGGAGTCCAGGAAACTAAGAAATAAAGCATTTCTTTGGTGCAGTGACCTAGTTTCTATATGGGTACAAAAAAGGCACAACCATAGTAACCTGCATAGCTTATCGTGTCGCGCAGCTGAATTGGCAATGCGCGGGGCACATAGGGCGGAGAACTGATGGGCGTTGGGCCTAAGATCATCATTAATCTCCATACATAAACATTACACATACATTACACATTATGCATTAGTCATATTAAATAATTTACACACAGAACTTCACATACAACTTTTGTTTAAACGAGTTATATTTTTATGTAATGTTTGCTAATCACGACGACAGATGGCGCTAGTGGCAACTCGCTATTGAGTGTCGATTGTGATTACATATAGTCAAACGTTTTTGCCACAAGCGCCAAGTAACCAAGTATCAACAATTATTCATTTAAGCATCCACAATTATTCATACCATTTATTTTATATAGTGTTTAAATAAAGTGATATTAGGAGAGTGCAGTGTTTAATTTAGAGGACCTAGGTTTGTGGGAGAGTTTTCTCCAACTTCTATATATATAGAATAGTTCGATGAGCAAGACAATGTTAGGCCATTACCCTGCCGCCGCCGCGCGCCCTCGACCCTTTCCGACCGGGCCGCGCATACGCCGGCCGCAGATGTCAGCTCTCGGCGAGCCTTTATTAATATTTTCGCCTTTCAAATATGGTATTCAAGTAATTCCGTAGTCTTACTTAATTTAATTCTCTCTGTATAATAAACAAGTAAACGTAGACAAACTAGACCACGTGGTTTCGTTGATAATACCGCGCGCTGTCATGTGCATCTGGTGCTCCCGGTGCACCGGTTAGCAGTGGGGGGCTTCTCTTTTGAGGAGTCCCCACCCAGAGGAGGACAGCAACTCTGGGATCAGAGTTGCTGCTGGTGGGGATGGGGTCAAATAAGGTACCCTGCCCCTGCCGTCAGTAGCGTGGTGAAGCATACAGGTCTTTTTAGTCGGTGCGAGTCCGACATAACCATCATGGTACCCATAAGGGGTTTTTTCATGTAATAAATTCATTCTCAGATTGGGAACCACATTGTGCCTTAAGCACAGATGTCCATGTGGAAAAGAGGTAGACAGTTTTGGCATACACGGGCTTTCATGCCATAGGAGCTCTGGTAGGCTTTTCCGCCATGGTTCTCTTAATGACACCATCAAAAGAGCTCTTGCCACCATCGACATTCCTGCTCTTCTCGAGCCTTCCGGGATATGTCGGGATGATGGCAAGAGACCAGACGGTCTGACGCTCGTTCCTTGGGAACGGGGACGGGCCCTAATGTGGGACGCAACATGCGTTGATACGTTAGCCTCGTCCCGTATCAGGGAAACGGCGTCCAGACCTGGAGCTGCGGCGGAAATGGCCGAATCCGGCAAGCGGCGAAAGTATGCATCTCTCGTTGAGAGTTATATATTTGTGCCGTTTGCAGTTGAGACCCTAGGGCCATGGAGCCAAAGTGCAAAAAATTTTTTATCCGTTTTAACACCTCGGTTGATCGCCTCTTCGGGTGACAAGAGGGCTGGCTCCTTTTTCGCACAAAGAATCAGCTTAGCGATTCAACGTGGAAACGCTGCCAGCATTCTTGGGACCATTCCACGTGGGCATGATTTGTATAGTAGTAGCGTGTAAGTAATTTAAGATAGATATAACTTGTATATATTTGTTATAAATAAAAAAAAAAAAAAATTATTGATATACGTGCGTCCTTTGCAGGAGGTCCGCGCGGCGTTCCCCACGTCGCACGTGTCGTGCTCGGTGTGGCAAGCGGCGCGCGCGGCCGGCAAGCTGGCCTCGGAGGGCGCACGCCGCGAGAACGACTCGGCCACGGCCCAGAGCCCGCCGCTGGCCGCGCTGGCGGCCGACGACGTGGCGGCCCGCTGCAAGACGTACGCGCTGGCGCTGCTCAGGGGGGACCACACGCCGGCCCAGCTGCAGGTGACGATAATATTATTTTTATTATCATGTATATAATTAATATAATAATAATAATAATAAATAATATAAATAATGAATCTCCGGGTGCGATCCATTAACTGTCAGACGACCAATGCAAGCAAAATGGACTCTGATTTAAGCACTTCTTTAGCGGTTGATGATGTTGTACAGGAGGCAAGTGCCAATATACCTGTACCCACAAAAGCCGTTCCTCGTAAGCGCATGAAATGGACAATTGATATGAACACCTACATTCTGCGCGAATATTTCATAATAACTACACTAGAAACTGACACTAGATCATATTTGGAAGAACTACACAAACGATTTTCCGAACAATATCCAGAGGTGCAAGTTAGCCGGCAAAGGATAGGTGACCAACGAAGGGCTATTATAAATAAAAACTTATTAACTCCTGAAAAAATTGAGGAAATACGAAGAGACGTCGAATCAGAACAGTCTCGAAACACTCAACATACACAGAAACACATACATTAACTACAAAAAGCAGTCATTTTAAACACATGCCGTATTGTTCGGAAATTCCTTTCTTTAAATCAATAACTTGTTACTGCTCAGTTTTTCGCTTGGTCAAAAGCCCGTGAAAATTCTGATAACCTCCCTCGTTTGACGAGAGAAGAAAAAAGCTAACAATAATAATAATAAAAATACTTTATTGCACATTAAAACAAACTTATACACGAAACTTAAAATTAAAAAAAAAAAGAAGTGCAAAGGCGGCCTTATAGTGATCTCTTACAGGCTACCTAAAGTAAAACTAAACAATTGAAATATAAATTAAACTAAGGTGCACAAAGTATTAATTTAGATAAATCAGTACATTCTAATAACTACATACTAATACATAACATAATAATAGCAAAAGAACTAATTTATATCTATATATACATACATATGTCATCTACCTACAAAAAAAAAATAATAATATACATACAAATATACTTGTCAAATTAATATAATATAATTTATTGTTATTATTATGTATATAATAGACAAAGTAGGAACCGAAATAAGCTTGCGACTCCTGCTTTGCGCCTAGCAAAAGTACGTAAATCGTTTGTGGGTATGGGTATAAGATTCTATAATAAAATTCCGAAATCAATTTTGGTCATGCCATTACAGCAGTTTAAAACCACTGTTAAAATGAGGCTGATACAGAAAGCCTACTATACTGTTGAAGATTACTTAGATGATAAGGATGTGTGGATATAGGTGCACCTCTACCCTGTACAAGACAGTAATAAATAAATGTAATTAGTTCTAAGATTTATATTTTAAAAAGAGTAACCGCCGAGTTTCTTGCTGGCTCTTCTCGGCAGGAACAGCTTTCCGAACCAGCAGTAAAGTTGACGATTCAAAAGCACTTGTTTACAAGTTTAGTTGAATAAAGAATATTTTGAATTTTGAATTATAATCGACTAGCTGTACTAACATCCGCTTCGCCCGCGTGCAATTCAGTGATTTACGAAACTTTTCCAGACTTTTCGATATTTTGGACATAAAAGTAGTTTTTAAATTTAAACTATCGTGAGTAGTATTCATAGTTAATATATAGATACCGGCTATACTCACGTCTAATTTTATCGGATTAGCCAGACATAGCGGGAACTGTTCCCGCCGCGATAACGTCGTGTATAGAGCTCATGAATAAGTGCCCCGGACGGGTTCGAAACTAGTCGGGCTAATCCGATAAAATTAGACGTGAGTATAGCCGGTATCTTTATATTAACTATAAAAGTAGTTATTGAGAGTTAACCCTGAAAGTTAAGGACATGCTGTCGCGGACTTTTTTGTTGCATTTTTATATATTGACAATTCTCTACTACATTACTTCAGCGTATATCTGCTGGTTTACGCATGCGACTAAACCTCCCAGCAAGAAAGTTTTTTAACAATTGCGCGATTTTTTCAACAGAATTTACATAATACCGATATGTACTATTTACCTAAACCAACCGGAAGTAATGCACTATGTTTTGATGAAAATCGTACAAAAATCCGTTCAGTAGATTTTGAGAAAATCGATTACATACAGACACAGCTTTTTGGGACTTTGTTTCATAATAAGTATAGATTTTTGATGATCAAATTCAAATTCAAAATATTCTTTAGTAAACTTGTAAACAAGTGCTTGGGTTTGGCAAGCTATTCCTACCGAGAAGAGCCATCAAGAAACTCTGCGGTTGCTCTTTTTAAAATATAAATCTTATAACTAGTTACATTTAGTCATTACTGTCTTGTACAGGGTAGAAGTGCAGCTATACCCACACATTTTTATCATGTAAGTAATCCTCAACAGTTTAGTAGCCTTTCTGTATCAGCCTCTTTTAAACAGTGTTTGTAAACTGCTGTACTGGCAAGATCGATTTTCTAAACGTTATAAATCGATTCAAAGAAAATAGATTATAATATTCTTAGAGAGGTCAGGAATTTCAATTATGATCTTTCCGCATAGTAAATGTTACCAAATAATAAGTCAGAACAATAGTGCCTTGTGTAAAAGTAAGTAAAGTTACAGCCTATTACTATCCCACTGCTGGGCATAGACCTCTCTCCTTTTCTTATTTTATTTTTTATGGAGAGAAGGATTAGAGCTAAGACCTACCACGCCGCCCCAATGCGGGTTGGTAGATTACACATATCCTTAGAATTCTCTAGAGATATACAGGTTTCCTCATGATGTTTTCCTTCACTGAAATGCGTTTAATTAATAATAAATAAATATATGGGACACTTACACACATGGTCGTCTGTCCCCAAAGTAAGTAACTTAATACTTTTGTTATGGGTGACGGACAACTGGTAGATATACTACATATATAAGTTTAAATACATACTTAAATACATATACACACCCAGGCTCGAAGAACCAACAATTTGTTTATAGGAAATGTTGGCCCTCGGCGGGAATCGAACCCGCGACCCGCGGAGCTGAAGGCAGGGTCGCTACCCACAGCGCCAACGGGCTAGTCGATCAATTAGACACATAATTTTTAGTAGAAAAACTCATTGGTGCCTGCCCGGGATTTCACTGGGCTATCACAGCTCTGCCTGGTATACCTAGTAGTAATTCGCAAATTTCTGGTTTTCCCCGTTTTGGTAATTACCCCAAAGCATCCTAGTTTTTTTAAGCATGTTTTAATTTGACACTCATTATTGGAATTAGAATTGGAATTCGTAATTTTCAGGTACTCAAGCGCGGTATAATCGGCACCGGTGCGGGCACGCTGCGGCTGTGGGAGGTGCTGACCCGCAGTGGGGGTGCTATCGCCAAGCTGGATTCGTGGCTGGAGCCGGACAACTATACCAATATACTGCACAAGGTTTTAACATAAATCTATACATATTATATAACGAATACAGCAATACAGCAGTTCAAAAATACTATTAAAAAAGGCTAATTTGACTGGCCCGTTGGCGCAATGGGTTGTGACCTTGCCTTCAGCTCCACGGGTCGCGGGTTCGATTCCCGCCGAGGGCCAACATTTTCTATAAACAATTTGCTCGTTCTTCGAGCCTGGGTGTGTATTTGTATTTAAGTATGTATTGAAAATTATGTATGTAGTATATTTACCAGTTGTCTGTCACCCATAACACAAGTATTAAGTTACTTACTTTAGGGATGGACTGTGCTTTAAGTGTCCCATATATAAAAAAACTACTCACTATTAAAAACTAATGTATTCTATTTATATATTATTATATATCGTATATAATAGACAAAGTAGGAACCGACATAAGCTTGCGGTTCCTGCTTTGCGCCTTGCAAAAGTTCGTAATTCGTTTGTGGGTTGGGGTATAAGATTCTATGATAAAATTACACAATTTACATTAACTTTACCATTACAGCAGTTTAAAAATACTATTAAAAAAAGGTTAATTCAGAAAGCCTATTTTACTATTGAATATTACCTAGAAGATAAGAATGCGTGGATATAGCTTCTCTTCAACCCTGTACGAGACATTAATAACTATATGTAACTAGTGATAAGAATTATTGTTTGAAAAGAGCAACCGCCGAGTTTCTTGCTGGCTCTTCTCCACCAGCAGTAGATTTTGACGTAACAAAAGCACTTGTTTACAAGTTTCTTGACTAAAGAATATTTTGAATTTGAATTTTGAATGTCCTAAAAAAGCTTATCTATTTGATGCACCAATGTGAATAGATATAGCCGTGTGGTATCCGGCTGAATAGAATAGACCACCCTCCTTTCTTACCGAGGTGTCGTAAGAGGCGACTAAGGTAAATGCCGTGTACTATCCGGCTGCATAGAATAGACCACCCTCATTTCTTACCGAGGTGTCGTTAAAGGCGACTAAGGTAGGTTGACGTCAGGCAGGCGGCCGGTCGTAAAATAGATAGCCAAACAACATGTTGTGCCGACCCCACTTAGAGAGGGATAAGGGCAGAAGAATGATGTCAATAGATACATTAACAATCAAAACTTATATTAATCAAGTTCCATTATAATTATCATTTACAGGTGTATTCAGCGTTGTCTTTTATTTTTTTAGTTCTTTATTGTTAAAATGTTATTTTAATTATATAATCTATCATATCAATTCATAAGTTTCCAAAATTAAAAAATAAATATGTCAAAAATTTCAAAATTATAAATGTATTTAATAAAAAAATAAATAACCGCCGTGTGGTATCCGGCAGAGTGGAATAGACAACCGTCATTTCTTACCGAGGTGTCGTAAAAGGCGACTAAGATAAGTTGTCTAATGGATTAGCTGTCAAAGTAACAGACAGACGCACAGACAAATTTCTCATTGGTAATATGAATAAGGATGTTCATGGCTTTACATGTTTTGTTTTATGCTACAGGGTTTGGAGCGATTGGTGGATAAATTCAACGGTTTGGTTCGGACCCAATTGCAGCCGGATGAGTTCGTCTCTTTGTTCTTCAATGTGGCCAATCAGCTCGAGGATGACAGGAGGAGCTTTGCGATCACCAGACTGAGGGTATGTTCACTTGTAAGTTTCGTCTCAATGTTTATATATACAGTTTTTCTCGCACTTAGTATTAAAGTGACCTAATTCAAAAAAGTTGTTTTGTAGCAAATAGCAATAAAGTATACGTTCACTACCATAAACTTTATAAAACTCGTGAGTGACTTATTTGAATGTTCTAACTGCAGAATTGTTTGGTGAGTTGCATGTAGACAGGTCTCCAATTCAGTGATGCGATTCAGGGCCTTTTCATGTACAAAACTGCACTGATAAAAGGAATCAACAGCATCTTTAAGCTGGTCCCTTTCACCTAGAGTGTCCATATACTTAATATGTAGGTCCGTCAGTTGTTTTATATATTGTGATGATTGCTTCACAATTTTGCTTATTTCCACCTCACTTTCCTCTCTCTCTTGCAAGAGTTGAACTTAATACTTGTGTTATGGATGACAGACAACTGGTAAATATACTACATACATAATTTTAAATACATACTCACCCAGGCTCGAAGAACCAGCAAATTGTTTATAGAAAATGTTGGCCCTCGGCGGGAATCGAACCCGCGACCCGCGGAGCTGAAGGCAGGGTCACTGCCCACTGCGTCAACGGCCCAGTCAATACACATACAGAGTATATCGCAGACTTATTCTTAAAGTGACCTAATTTCAAAAAAGTTATTTTGTGTCTATAAAGTATACAGTCACTACCATACACCTTACAAAACTCATGAGTGTTAAAGAGAGATATATATATATATATATATATATATATATATATATATATATATATATATATATAGAAAACACAGACCTATATATAGAATACACTAGTTTTGTTATAGTTTATAGTCAGATGTCAGAGATGGCATTGAAATAATAATTGCAATCTATCATACTAAAATAAGCATAATTTTTATTTAGATCCCTTTAATATAATAAGCGTGCGATATAAAAACCGCATTTTAATGTTAATCCGCTTCTTTGCATGTGGCAACTAATATTTATTTAATAATTTAAGTTTAGTAAAGTTTCATACAAGTATACAAAGTTTTCTGAGATATTTATAATTATTTGTAATGTCAGGTTTCATCTTGATGTAGAATAGACCACCCTCATTTCTTACCGAGGTGTCGTAAAAGGCGACTAAGGTAAACTGACATCAGGCAGGCGGCCGCTCGTAAAATACGTAACCAAATCATGTGACAACATGCTTGTAACATGTTGTGCCGACCCCACTTATATTGGGATAAGGGCAGGAGATGATGTCAGGTTCATCTTGATATGGAAAATTTTATAACAACAAGTGAAATTTTGTAAGATTTTATCAATTTTCTTGACTCTGTATTCTATTACAACAGAGTTTCCCAGACTTTTTTTAAAAAGACCACTCTCAGTATTTAGCTAGTTACTGTTCTAGTCGACCCCCCGCATTTACATTTTTGCTATATTCCCAAAACTCTATACAAATTACTTAAATCAATTAATTAAATAAATAAAATAGTAAAATTATATTATGAGTTGTGAAAAAATATTCTTTTATCATGACAATGTCCCCGTTGAACCACTGGACCGATTTGGGAACTAAGGAATTACAATTTGTCAAGTTCTGTGACAAAATGTTTAAGTATCATCACAAACTGCTTTACTTCATTGCCATACCATGTTTGGTCATTACATATATATTGTTAAACAAAGTCCCCTAAAGCTGTCTGTCTGTATGATAAAAAGTAAAAAAGTAAAGTAATGACCTGTTACTATCCCACTGCTAGGCATAGGCCTCCTCTCTCCCTTTTTGGAGAGAAGGGTTGGAGCTACTATTTACCACGCTGCTCCAATGCCGATTGGTACCTACCAATCCGCATTGGTGCACATTTCCCTAGAATTCTCTAGAGATATGCAGGTTTCCTCACGATGTTTTCCTTCACCGAAAAGCGTGTGATAAATTGCAATTATCAATTAAACACACAAGTTTTTATAGAAAAACTCATCTGTACCTGCCAGGGGTTTGAACCCATGAGTCTAGAGAGTCACACGGTCTCACCGCTGGGCTATAGATGTCTGTATTATAGATTTTCACAAAATTACAGAAAGGATTTTTATAGGGTTTTTACTTAAAAGGTAGTGCAATTCTTCCTGAAGGTTTAGGTTAAAAGTACATTACGGTTTTATGTTAATTGTGTTGAAGAGGTGGCTCGGATGTTAAAAATTTCTGCTAATACACATATCTAAGAGATACACAAATCTCTAGTACATTACTCCAAGTAATGTACTAGAGATTTGTAGATCAACAAAAGATTACAAAAAAGTCCGCGATACCATGTCTCTATCCCTTATGGTTACCTCACAATAACTACTTTTATGTTTTAAATTTAAATTCGGATTTTTTTATGACACTGATTTTCACGCGGGCGAAGCCGTGGGCATAGTTTGCTACTTATATTAATTGTTTTCTCTTACTCTAGGACACGGAGACGCTGAAGCAGTCGCCCACGGACACCATAACGCAGTACGCGTACAACCTGATGAGCCATCAGACCAAACTCGCCCAAAAGTGTTTGGACGATCGCGCTGGCAAGTACGTATCGTTTAATAGTAATACATCTATTTTAATGATTTAATGATGATTTAATGATTAAGCCGTGTGGTATCCGGCAGAATAGAATAGACCACCCTCCTTTCTTACCGAGGTGTCGTAAGAGGCGACTAAAGTAAATGCCGCGTGGTATCCGGCTGCATAGAATAGACCACCCTCATTTCTTACCGAGATGTCGTAAAAGGCGGCCGGTCGTAAAATACGTAGCCTAATCATATGACAGCATGTTTGCAACATGTTGTGCCGACCCCACTTAGAGTGAGATAAGGGCAGGAGGATGATGATGACATATATTTTAATGATTATTTATACCTAAATTTTCGCAATAACACTATATGAGTAGTGTCAAGGACGAATGAGATAATTAACTGTGGGGAACGTCGTGGTTCTGATGTATGAATAAACTCTAAACAAATTTGGACGTTCTGGCACATAAAGATTATAAATCAAAAAAAATATAGGTTGCTATTAATCTCGGTAGAGCATTAATAATAAATAAAAATTAGGAAACTTTAATTTCGTAAATTAAGGGAAAATAGGTTGAATGTTTCGTTGAAAATCAGCGGCCTGTATAGTAAGTAGGCAAAGTTATTTTCGCAATGATGTACGTGATAGCGTGGACTACTGCGTGTTTCTGAGAATTTGTGTCTGTACATACAGACAGAGGTGTGGATGCGTGAGCGTGTGTGCGTATATACGTGCGGATGCATTAGTGTGGATGCGTGAGCGTGTGTGCCTGTATACGTGCGGATGCGTCAGTGTCGATGCGTGTGTGCGTGTATACGTGCGGATGCGTTAGTGTGGATGCGTGAGCGTGTGTGCGTGTATACGTGCGGATGCGTTAGTGTGGATGCGTGAGCGTGTGTGAGTGTATACGTGCGGATGCGTGTATGTGAATGATAGGGCGTGTTAGGAATCGTGTCTCCACTTATATGTGGCGGATGCGTATCTGTACGGATGCGTGTGTTCGTGCATAAGTGCGTGTTTGGCTATACTTGCGAGTGCGCTTTTGTGTGCGTTCGTTGATGCGTATGCGTGTTTACGTGCGTATGTGCATGTTTGGATCGTGTGTGCGTGTATTGTGTATGCCCATGGGCATTATTGTTTTCTAAAATATATATCTCCCAATGTTGTAGAAGGCACAGCAGCGCTGCGATATGCAAGTACGGGACGTCCACCCAGGAGTGCTCGTGCCTGTTCAGCAAGGTGTTTCGGCTGCCGTGCAGACACATCCTGATGCTTACCACTGAACTCAAGGTAAACTCACTGATTACAGACCTCGAAAGCGTGTACGTGAACACGTGTAGCTTTCTACACATGTTCATAGGCAAAAAAAGGATATAATTTTATTTTTATTTATTTTTCCAGAACAATCTCTATGACATATAATAAATAAACTAACACACCTTTCATTATAAATAAGTCATTATGTTTATGTTATAAATATATGGGTTATAAACCAAAATATATGGGATAAAAAAACAAGTTTTTCTTTAAAAAAAAACACATGGTATTATTGAGGGTACTAAAACACTTAAGTTGGCGCGAAAATAGTCACCGGTACTATTAATGCACATACATAATATTTCGTTTCAGGTAAAAACACATATACCGTTCGAGCCGCGCTGGACGGTCCAGCATTGTTTGTTCGGTTGCGAGAATTCGAACAACGGCACTGCTAACAACGCGGGCGGTGAGTTTTACCTTATTTTATTCGAACTGACTATATGCTGTTAGCTGTTAGTTAACGTCGTCCTAAGAATGCTTCCTATGAGGCCAGACTACGGCTTAGGGTGAAGTGTAGTAGATATCTGGTGGTATGACGATTAAGAAATGCGTGGATTTTATTAGATTTCAACCTTGCACAAATTGGTTTAACCGCTAAACGCTTTCGTAACGTCATAAGAGATGACAGCACCTCCCTCAATCCCTGTTTCTCGTCCATCACCTCCCCGCTCTTATACCACTCAGTCGAGGACTCAATTAAACAATTAGTTTATAAAATATTTTTTTTGAAATCCAATCGCTGGGTTTTCCGCTGCCTTGTTTAGATAGAAGTTGTTGAGTTAACGATTCAAAAGCAATTGTTTACAAGTAACATAAATAAAAAATAAATATATGGGACACTATACACATGGTTGACCATCACAAAAGTAAGTAACTTAATACTTGTGTTATGGGTTACAGACAACTGGTAAATATATACATATATATAATTTTAAGATACTTAAATACAAATGTACAACCAGCCGCGATGAACTAACAAATTGTATAAAACAACATTTATAGAAAATGTTGGCCCTCGGAGGGAATCGAACACGCGACCCGCGGAGTTGAAGGCAGGGTCGCTGGCAACTGCGCCAATTGTCCAGTCATAATTGGATATTGATAAAATTTTTGTAATACAAAAAAGAGCCATACGTGGCATTTACAATTTTAGTCCGCGTGTTTCACTGCGAAAGAAGATTAAGGAAATATGTATTCTTACTTTGACTTCATAGTATATTGTTAGCAAAATAATATAATTATAAAAGGATTGGCGATGTATATAATAGACAAAGTAGGAACCGACATAAGCTTGCGGTTCCTGCTTTGCCTTGCAAAAGTAAAAAAGTCATTCGTGGGTTTAGGTATAAGATTCTATAATAAAAATCCCGCAATCGATTTTATCTTTGCCACTACAGCAGTTTAAAAGTGCTGTTAAAGGGAGGCTGATACAAAAAGCCTACTATACTATTGAGGATTATATAGATGATTGGACTAAGGGTATTTTGAATTAAATTATATTCTTTGGATGTTTCTTTTTATTATTTTCTTTCCAGCTGGTAGCGGAGGCACGTTCATGGAGCAAGTGGTGGTGGAGGCGGACGGGCACCGGCAAGCCATTCAGCAGCAGCCACAGCAGATACACCAGGTAATGGAGGCAGGGTTGACTATAGAGTTATTTTACATAGATTAGGAGAACCATTGGCAGGCCTGTGAGTAAGAGTGTCCAACAAATAATAAGAGAGGGATGATTAGAAACCTATACTTATCTTTCTCTACTCATATAGAAAAAGAGAGACAAATAGATAGCCTCTTTTATTTTCTTTTTTTCTAAAGGCTGACTTCCTTACTCTAGTATAACTAATAAAAATAATAACTTAGGCTTGATGTTATTAGAGAGACCGCCATAGATATGGTAATATTGTTCCGAAATTTACGTCACAAATATGTTGTATATTCAATTGCTCAATATGCCTACGAAGGAGATCAGATTCACCTACTTAGTAATTACTATGTATTAATGTATATGTAATGTAATGTATGTGTAGAATAAAATCATTCAATCATGACTTATCATTAATTCATGAATTAAATATGTAATACAAAAAAAGTGAACAAGCACAGTCCACATTAAATTGCACCAATTGTTTGCGGTCAGGCCAGTTCATAGGCTGATGCTAGCTTATTCCGTTTAAATAATAGACCTAATAATGTATAGTTTCCATTGTTTTAGGTGGGTGGTGTAAGGCAGCAGCAATATGTCCTAGCCACACCAGGTCAACCAGCCACACCTGTATCACAAGTAAGATATATGTGATAGGTATATATAGTGTATAAAAACCGTGTATATTCACGTCTTATTTTATCGGATGAGCCCGACTAGTTTTAAGCCCATATGGGGTTCGACTCGTGAGCGGTTGGAGCGTGGTGAGAGACGGTAGCGGCGGTGGTCGCGAATCTTCTATGAAATCCTGGTCGTATAGTGCTATGGGCCATTCAATGTTTCTCAACTGGACACTGGCTCGAAATCACCCCTCCACCCACTATTACCAAAGGGTTTACGCGGCTCCCCCAAACGCGCCACGCCCAGTTGCAATACACCGCTTGCACGAAGATTGAAGACGGACCTGCATATAAGTATGCATAGGTATTTATAATAATATACATAAAACATTCAAATCACTAAGTACTACACTAAACACAAAAATCATTAAGAATGCAATAAATTTTTAAGATTAGTGTTGATTGTTTAAACGAGACATGAGACCTTTGTCCAACAGTAGATCCTTGTATATTAATGTTGAAACATTTCTTGCAGGTTATATTCTGTGGCGGCGGCGTAGGTGGAGTGGGGGGTGTCGCAGGAGTTGGAGGGGCGGCACCAGTCATAACTTCAGTTTTACCCCCAGGGGGTGCTGTACTTACTCCTCACCATACTCTACACCACTAATAAAGTGAAAGTAGTTACAACACTATATCATAATAAATGTGAATCTATAGATGTGTAATACCAAAAAGTGATTTAATTAAATAAATAGTGAAGCGACTAAAAGTGAAACATGTAGTGAACCATTACAAAGTGACTTAAGTGTAAAAAAATATGTGGAAAACGATAAAGGTTGGAACATGGAAAATTTCTCAGGGACAGAGTGCCTATATAAATGACAGGACCTTGGAGATATTATCTCCTATAGATTTGAGGAACTCATTAATGTGTGATTGATTAAATAATGAAGTGACTTATAGTAAAAAAACATTGTAAGAGAACTTACAAAATATATAAACAGATATAATGACAGACTAAACAAAGTATCTAAAAGAGTTATAGTTAAAAATTATTAACTACACAAAAATGTGATCAATAAGGAAAATGCAGAGAACTTCTTAAGTACCCAGAATTGCATAAACTAAATAACTGTGAATATACTTAAAGAGAATTAAGAATGGATAATAAATGTGGCAAAATAAATTATGAACTCCTTAAATTAAATCAAAATAATCTTGAAGAGAAATATAATGGAAAATTTCTCAGCAGAAGACTAGATATGCACAAACTTTTTATCATAGATCACTTATAATTTAGCTGGTTCTGGTGGACTCCCTACATTTTTACTATATTGCTAAAACTAGACCTCCATTGAGTCTCCTGTGGACTCCTGAGGACTCCTGAGAGTCTAACCAGACAGCTAAGATATAAAGCATTGAAAAAATTGGATTTGAATTATGAATGAATAAAGTCATTGTGATCTTGAAGAGAATTATAAAATGTATATCATGAAGGCTATGGTAACTACAAAGTTCTTAAGGTGTCAATAATCATGACAAACTTATTGAACTATGCATATGTATAGCAAGACGAATATGAAACATTGTTAAAGGCTGAATAATAATTGTATCATAGATTCAGTAATCATATTTATCAAGTTTTGGGTTTAATGTTAACTGACTATAACGTAACTACCTGCAACCATCAGGTTGTATGCATATTGCTCATGGGTCGCAATAGTGACACAACTCAAAAAACACGGACTATGAGTTGATGTAAATGTTAAGATATATATATTCTTTTCAGGAGCAACGCGGACACAACTAGATTTTTTTTAAATGTAAAGATTTTTTATTTATTTTCCTCAGCAATGAGAATTTTAAATGCAAAACTCAAAACATGTTTTTTAGTTGTGCCACTTGCACCCATGAGTGATATATATAATCAAAAAGTTGTGTGAGGGAGAATCGACAGACATGGACTAGTTATAGAAATTTGTTATATACATCTAACTATATATCTAAAGTAGTAAAAATGGAGTATATAGGAGCATTGGATATGTTGTATAACTAGAAGTAATGTAGCAGTATTTGTAAATAACACATTTTTTACATTTTTTTTTTCTTGATAAATAATAGTAGAATATTTTTGTTTCATTTTGTTACATTAGATAAAAAGAAGATACTAAAAACAAAAAAGGCCAAACCAGCATTTTTTTTAGTTTCGTTATACTTAAGCATATGCATGCTCCTGTATTTACAAAACCATGATTACTTATAATTATGTACATACCTGTATATTTTGGGGCTAAAGGCTAAAACTTTAAGTAATATTTTTTATTCATTTTTAGTTTCGATGTTAAATCATAATGCTTATGGTTAACCCAAAGTATAGGAATTAAATTAAAGTTAATTAAAAGATTAGTTGTGTTAAATCATTGTTATAGTATTGAATAAATAGACTAATTGGTTATTTTAATCGACTTTGTATATACTTTGGTGTGGTTATATTAATGGGGAACTCGCTCGGTGACACCTGCGCAGGTACCAGGTGAGAAAGGCAACTAAAAATCAGAGTTACTTAACATAAATTTTAATGACTGATTTTTATATATATTTTTTAGAATATACCTCTGATGTCATATCAGAGAAGTCAGACGCTTTCCTTGGGTCAGAACTTTTGTCAGACGCTTTAAAGCTCTATGAAAAAAATATATATTCAAGTTCCACAAACATGCAGGTATTAAAAGTACATGAAAGACTACTTAGAATCTAAAAGATCTGTGCTATAGAAAATAGTAGTGCCTTACGGCTCCGAGATCTCGGACTATAATAGAAAAGGATGACTATAATAATTTGGGGTCAAATAAATTGGGGTCAACGAACTTTTGCACAATTGCTGGCCGTTTTTCAAATAAGTACATAAAATTCGCTGAGATCCGCTAATGTAGTCGCACCAATTTGATTAAAAATATTCTGTAATAACATTTTTTTTATTTAGATTCATTTGGAATAATTTTTTTCGTCGTTATCTTATAAAATTTAAAACTTCCTATGAATCTCTCATATCTAAATAGTAGTTTGCAAATTGTCTGGATTGCAAGCGTTTAATTCCTAACGCAGTTTTGCGCGTTTTTCTCATTTTACCATAGTTTGGTAAGAAATATGTTTGGGGTCAACGACCCATAATTTTTATTTCGCTGAAAAATTAATTTCACGAATTTGCTTTAAAAATCGAGGAAATTAGAGAGAAAATTAGTTGATTTTATTAAGTTATCTTTTAACAGCAAAATCAAAGACAATTTGTCTATTAAAATACAATTATTTTGGACACAATTTATATAGGAGGTTTTAAAAATAAAACTTAATATTACTATTGGTCTCTTAATGCCTTTATAAGTATAATATTAATTGTAACTTATTACTAGAGTATAGTTAGTAAAAGAACGTTTTATAAATATTGTATGAAATAAATGGCTCGAAGTTGCTTTGTTATGTTATTTTTTTTTATTATTCCCATATTCATTCCGTGATGCTGCGGTATTGGTGCCAGGAGTTCCCAGATTCGATGCAATTAATATTTTTAATATTATCGATTCTAGTCTTTTTAAACTCATTGTTAGCCCTAACGCCTTTGACAGCGTCAACGGGCGGGACGGTCGAGCGCAGAAACATCGTCGAGGTTGCGAATTGCAGAGTAGAGCGCAGAACCTCTACTAGTGTCGAGGAACGTCGTCATAAGGGTGCCTCATGTGAGGCCGGACCACGGTTTAGAGCGACGTGTAGTGGAAGACTGATATTCAAGTCTAGTTGGGTGGGCTGTTTCAGGCAAAAACTGTAATTTCCAACGACTTTGGGGTTCATTTCGTTGCTATATACGGAATGTAAAAATAGAACTTTCCTTTACCCTTCCCTGCCCTTATCCCAGTCTAACTGACACAACATGTTATAAACATGTCACATTTGGCTACGTATTTAACGACCGGCCGCTTGCCTGACGTCAACTTACCTTAGTCGTATTTTATGACACCTAGGTAAGAAAGAAGGTGGTTTATTTTACTCAACCGGATACCGCAAGGTGGGCCAACTTTTAGGACACGGCGGAGCTGTATGTAAGAGTGTGAAAAAAATGAGAGGTTACATAGACAGACAGAAAGATAGATAAGTACATTCTCATTTGCTTTCTCTTTTTTGTAATATGGTACGTTTGAAGCTGACTTTTCTACTCTAATATAATAACTCTATATTTCTCTGAGGTGCTTATGACACTTGTTTGACACAAAAGAGAGATAGATAATAGGGCATAGATAGATATAATAGAGGTAATAGGGCACATTTTAGGCTGGCTCCTGTTCTCTGGATAATAACTATGATAATCAATCTAATTCGTGTTTTTTTTTTCTTAAACCTAGATGAAATAAAAATAGATATAAACTAAAAATAGTTTGTGTAGGTATTTCGCCGTTAATAGACAATTATGTATTTTACCGTTAGCTTACGAATTTACTTTGTTAAAATGTTTTAAAGTAAAGTAACGGCCGTTGTTACCCCACTACGGGACATAGGCCTCCTCTCTTCATGTTTGGCAAGAATTGTTGGAGCTAAGCTAACTACCACGCTGCTCCAATGCGGATTGGTAGGTTACATATATCACCAGAGTTTTCGAGAGATATGCAGGTTTCCTCACGATGTTTTCCTTCAATGAAAAGCGTGTGATAAATTGCAATTATCAATTAGACACATAAGTTTTAATAGAAATGACCATGATCGTCTCTAGAGAGTCACACGGTCTCACCGCTGGGCTATCTGAGCTTTTTAATAAAATAATAAAGCTTGAATGTTTAAGCTAAAATGTTTTATTCAATATAATTTTCACCGGTTTGCATAATGAACAGCAATTTATGCGATGTATTTTCCCGACCTACTTTTTAAATTCTCCCCTTTCGTGTGTCGTCACGCAATCTGATCTTATCGTGGTATTGCAATCGATCCTTCATGATATTGTTACCAAGTACTAACTATATTGTTTTGAATAATATTGACAACTTAAAAAATAATTATTATGCTTTTGCTTGCAGAGTAATCCGCACTACCTCCTTCCTGTCCCGGTTGCGCAGATTATTTTCTAACATATTTAAAAGAATGGGATTTTTTTGGAATTTGAGAAATCCGCAGAACCTCCTTCCTGCCCTACTCAGATTATTGGCTAATATATTTACAGAATTTTAATCGTTATTGATCACAATCCTACTGATGAAAGTGGATATAGAAATTCCTTATCTACATTTACAGAAGTCACTGCATGAAATAAAAGTACATTACGCAAGTTAATAATTATTTATTGTAATTAATAAAATTATTGCTAATAATCTATGGAAATTTTAAAAATATATTTATTTCTTCAAACATTATATATAATTTCTAAAACCAGTAGATAACTACGTATCGATTAAGTTTAAATACTTCTTCACTCTTTAAACATATTCCTGCAGGAGAGCGTTTAATGAACGAATGCGAGACTCGTATGGCGCCTTTGATGTATTGATCTGGAATTGGTTTATTTGCTTATTCTTTATAGCTGTTACGTAAAAAAAAATCTGGAAAAGTTTTTAAGTACATTGCTTGGGTAGAGATGTATGAGGGTTGGCATGATTAAAGTTTCTATAGAGAGAATTCTCATGTGTAGTGTCTATAATCGATAAAACGTAAAAAATACCACGTTCTGCTTCGCCATGTTGTTCCCGGCAATGCCCAGGACGCGTTCAAGTATGAAGTATACGATTTCCACGAAGCTGATGAAACTAGCGCCAAGGAACAGGCCTGCAGCACCCCCAAATGACACTATGCGGTAGAATATGTAATCTGTACTTTTTATAAAAGAAAGTCCAAAAAAAGCTGTCTGTATGTAATCGATTTTCTCAAAATCTACTGAACGGATTTTTGTACGGTTTTAACCAAAAGATAGTGCAATACTTCCGGGTGGTTTAAGTAAATAGTACATATCGGTATTATGTAAATTGTGTTGAACAGATTGCGTAGTTGTTAAAAAATTTGCTTGCTGGGAGCTTTAGTCGCGTGCGCGGCGTAAACTAGCAGAGATACGCTTAAGTAATGTACTAGAGAATTGTATCTATAAAAATACTACAAAATGTCCGACTCTCTATCTATCACGGTTGATTTACAATATCTATTTTTATATTTAAAATTCCACGCGGGCGAAGCCGCGGGCACAGCTAGTAGTAGGTATATATAAATCGGAAGTACAGTGTCAATCAATCTTTTAAGACTCATGCGGCAGTATAATTTTTTTGATTTAAAAATTTTTTAAAATGGAAGATTTTAAAAGATATTAAATTAATTTAAAATAGACATAACTTATGCATTTTTGTTCTAAATAAATGTGTTAAAGCTTTTAAAATTGTTTTGATAATTATATAGGTTGATAATGAAAAAGGATCGGCTTATTTATATTTGACATTAATATATTTCACAAGAATATTCATGCATTAGGTTAATGGGAAAAATGACTCTGTATTCTTTTTTAAAAAGATAATTTACAAAATATGCGTATTAATAGGTACATACGTAATGAAAGGGTTAGCGAAGTCGTTTTTTTATATTATTTTAATTTCGATTCAATCTTTAGTCTCTGGCTTCCTCTATTGTATTGTTACTTGGATTTTTGAATTGCATCAATTGGAAATTTGGAATTCATACTTATTATAAAACAAACTGTCTGTATGTAATCGATTTTCCCAAATCTACTAAATGGATTTTTGTACGGTTTTCACCAACAGATAGTGCAAAACTTCCGGATGGTTTAGGTAAATAGTATATATCGGTATATATAGGTATTGCGTAAATTGTGTTGAAGAGATCACGCAGTTGTTAAAAAACTTGCTTCATGGGAGCTTTAGTAGCGTGCGCTGCGTAAACCAGCAGAGATACGCTAAAGTAATGTAGTACAAAATTGTAGGTCTATAAAAATATTACAAAAAGTTCCCAATAACATGTCTCTATCTCTTATGGTTAACTCACAATAACTAATTTTGTTTAAAATTTGAATTCTAGAAAAAAATTGTTACACGCTGATGTCCATGCGGGCGAAGTCGCTGGCACGGCTAGTACTTAATATATAAATAAAGTATGAAAATAAATTACGATTGCAATAAACTACTCTCAGTAGAAAATAAAAGCTTTAATTGTGGCAAATGGATAAGCCGTGAAAGTATAGAGACAGTCAGGGTTTGTGTTGTGTAGTAAAATGAATGAAATAGCTCACAAATAAGGGCCCCGGATGGACTCGATAGTAGTCTGTCTCTCCCGATAGAACAAGACGTGAGTGAGATAGCCGATTTCTATACATAATTTAAATTTATTACATTAATTTTATTACAATTCATACCGACTAGATCCTGGAAGTGAAACACTATGTACCGAGTGTACCGCGTGCGAGGCGGAAACACTTTGAACTGGACCGCAGCCCGCTTCTGATACTGGCCTCTAACAATAAAAGAAAAAAGAAACATGGCGCTGAATATTTTTAGTATGGTTTGTAGGCAAGTGAATATATTGTAAATAAACTGCTGAAAAACGGACGAGGCTATGGTGATCGAACAATTGACGATTTAACCAATACACTTGATTGGCAACCAATCTGAAGTATTAAGCAGCCTTGAGGGTAAATAGTCTCTAAGCGGTCGGGTGCGGAAGGCAATAAATATAAATAAATAAATTAATATATGGGACACTTACGCACACTGTCGTCCATCCCCAAAGTAAGTAACTTAATACTTATGTTATGAGTGACTGACAACCGGTAGATATACTTCATATATAATTTTAAAAACATACTTAAATACAATTATACCAGGCTCAAAGAACCAACAAATTGTTTATAGAAAATGTTGGCCCTCGGCGGGAATCGAACCCGCGACACGCGGAGCTGAAGGCAGGGTCACTACGCGCTGCGCCAACGGGAGAGTCAATGGTAACTACTGCGCTACATTTCCCAATGTAGTAGCTTAGCTTAACTTCCATAATCAGAAAAATAGTGGCCTTGTCTCTCCAAAAGGAGAGAGTCTTTGCCCAGCTGTGGGATAGTAACGGGCCGCTTCTTTGCTTCACTTGTACTAGAAGGACTCTCAACTGCGTGCATTTGTATTTTGTATATGATCTTCAATTATGCAGTATGCTTTACTTATTAGTATATTCCTTAAATTGGGTACAATTCGCAACATCATTTCAGAGTCAATGCGATATACTCGACAAGACTTTGACGATCAACCACGGTCAAAATCAATCGAGCTGGCTGACCTAAATATCGATAACTGACTGACAACAGCAAGTTATCAGTGAGATAGGGCCGATATTTAGATAGTGTAGTGATAATTGCCAAAAATCTTTACAGTAACAACATATCTAACTGTTCTATATAATCTTCATATATAATTTATTTGCTTGTATACAGGGTGGTACCGATGATATGTCATATCATTATATAATAATATAGTATCTTAATATAATAATAGTAGTTTATGATACTGTTGCATAATAAGGGTTCTTATAACACGAATGTGGTTTAAAAAAAACGAGCAGCAGGCGAGTTTTTTTATAGTGTCACACGAGTGTTATAAGATCAAGTTATGTACAGTATCATACACTACTTTATCTACTCTCATACGTAAAACGTACGTTTCCATTCCATGAACTCGTGGTAACATTTAATATAGTTGCTCCTAGATTTCGTCGGCAACAGGTTCACGGTCATGTTTGACGCAGCTTTCAGAATATCTGGTGGTGTGCAATTACCACTATCCCCGCTCTCAGACATGTTTTTACACAAAAACTTATTTTTTTACAAACAAAACTAAACTTCGTTTAAATATTGAAGGGATTTTTTAAATGTCATATATTTGCGCCAAGGCCCAAACATCGATTGCGCATGCGTGTTGCGTCGCCGCGGGCCCATTCATTGAAACCTTTTTTTTTAAGGTAGAGGTTGAACCTCCTTGGTCCGGCTGGAAATTGTATAGGTGTATCGTTATGATTAAAAAGTTACATTATGATACAGGTGTCCATACAAGACCTGTATCGTAATGAAACTTTTTAATTTTTTATTTTTGTTCTGTACGTAATGTTTGTCATAAGAATTTTGTTTTCAGTTTTATAATCTTTGTATCAGAGTAGATAAATGTATATACGTATATGTATGTATAATGTATAACATTTTTCTTTCTTCCTGCCCTTATCCTACTCTAAGTGTAGTCGGCACAACATGTTACAAACATGCTGTCACATGATTTGGCTACGTATTTTACGACCGGCCGCCTGCCTGACATCAACTTACTTCAGTCGTATTTTACAACTCCTCTGTAAGAAAGAGGGTGGTCTATTCTACTCAGCCGGAAACCACACGGCATATGATGGATATATCTTGCATTATAACATTATATATCTTCTTAAATATTTTTAAAAAATAAATCTACTTTAATTGAGATCTGGCTTCGTTAGTAATGGTTGACTGACCTGGCGCGGCGCCCTTGTTCAAAAACAGAAGAAAACTATAACATTCTTGTTTTCTCTCCTTAGCACCAGTACTATTTATTTTTTAGGGCAAGGTTATTTTTTCGCTTCGTGTCGTAATAAGGTACGGTAATTTATTTCTATAAATCGTGTCTATTGAAAACGTAAAATTGTTCCTGTGGCTAAAATACTTCACTGACTAAACTGATTTTTTTTCTTGTAGGGTGCTGAGATGTGTGGGCAACTAAAATTAAAATGAATGTCGTATGATTTTTACCACCAATTATTGTTTTATAGCTTATTTTGGACTTTTCCTTATTTATGTATCTTTTCCCTGTTTCGAAGCAAAAACTGTATTTTGGCCCAGTCTATGAGCTTTGGCAAAGTTCATCAAAATTGGTCTAGCGGATTACCTGTGACGTTATAGACATTCAGACAAAGAGAAGAACAGACAGATTTACGCGTTTTAACTATTATTATGGGTTAAAAGTAGACAACTACTGACAAAACATGTACTTCCACGGAGATCTCCCGGAATACAGAATCCTCGCACTGTTGGCTGCAAGTGCACTTTTCTCCGCCAAACGTGGCCAGGAGATGTGCGTGCGCCGCTAAACACCACATTCCAGCCGGCGTGCACAACGGACCTTCTGGGGTAGAGGAAATATCTGACATTTATTATCAATCTTCACACTCTATACCAGTGTTTCCCAACGTGGTGCCCATAACTCACAGGGGGGCAATTTGATTATTAATGAAGGGGGGAGTGAGTTATCGAAAACGGACTCGATGCGAGTTTAAACCTATCGCATGGGGCCATATAATTGCTAAAATTTTAGTGTCAAATTTAACGAAAAAGCAAATTCTCCTTGTTAAATTATTTCCATAGAATTGTGGATCGTACATCACCTGTGTAGAAGTAATAGAACGGCTTGCAATTACACAGTTTAACGGCGAGTCGACTCCTGCAGCCCTGCCGACACGCATTCTGACTGTACACCTGGAGACATGGGGTAACATTAAAGGATGGCGACGACAGACGAATAAAATATTTACAGGCTCTTTTGGCGCATCACCAGTGAACCTGGTTTCACTGTGCTCCGCGGTCTTTGCTATGAAACACCAAATAGATACTAAATGTAGAGTACACTGAGAATAGAGAGAGAAAGAATTTTAAACCTTTCAAATTGTTTTATTGATTCATTCGTGTTTTAATTTTATTAAAAACGCGAGCATTAATTTATAATTTGTTTCTACTAAAGAACCAGCAAGGAACTCGACAGATTTAGTAACTGTTGTTAGAGTTACTTAATAGTATGTAATAATTAATGATTACGAGGCAAAGATATTAAATAACAATAATAGTCAATTACTTCAACTATCAAACGGTCTATGCGTCATATTCAAAGACATTGTACATACTGAAATTAAACTTTCAATTCTTACTATCATATTTTGCAAATATATGGTTCTGTGTTAAACTTCATCAAATGTTTCATTGATCACATACCTGCCTCAATCGCTCAGTAGGCTCATCTGTATAAAGACAATGACGCCTGTGAGCTGCTAGGTCCCGGACTCCTGGTCCAGCTCGCGTTTCCATGGTAGTCAATAGGACGAGAGTGTTCATAAGTGGGAACGCAGTTGTGGGACGTTGCAGAGTATCCGCAACGTCGTATGGTGAGTGAATGTAGTACTGGAATTATGTTTAAAGAATAATATATTTGTTATAGATATATATTTGTTATTAATATACTTCACTACATTGGATCACTTCCGACCAAGCGATAATAGTATGTCTATTAATCCCACCCGAATTCTGTTCGCTGATGATACTACTTTATTAGAAGCGCTTTTCAGGCGCTTACCTTATTTACCGATGTTAAGGTGGAGCAAATTGTGTTTTGTCGCATAAGATAAAAAATATGGAACCTCTTTTTCTGTTGTACGCATGTTCTCAACCATTCAAGAAATGGTACGGCCTTTACACCGAAAAAAGGCTGACCCATCTATAATATAACCAGAAAAACCATTAATTACCGCAACAGATATAACAATTAGAAATAGAATTGCGATAGCCCAATGGTGAGACCGTGCGACTCTTTCGAGGGAACTAGAGTTCAAACCCGGGCACAGCACCAATGAGTTTTTCTATTAAAACTCATGTGTCTAATTGATAATTACAATTTATCATACGCTTTTCGGTGAAGGAAAACATCGTGAGGAAACCTGCATATCTCTAGAGAATTCTGTTGATATATGTAATCTACCAATCCGCATTGGAGCAGCGTGGTAGGTCTTAGCTCTAACCCTTCTCTGCAGAAACGGAGAGAGGAGGCCTATACTCCCAGCAGTGGGATTGTAACAGGCCGCTACTTTTATATAACAATTCAGGGTCACCAGAATTGCGTCATTAACTGTTTCATTCTGCGAGAACCTTCATACTGTATTTGTGTTAACGCCGAAAATTGTGACTTAGAAATTATTCGAGGGATCGAATCTTTGAATCCAACCACTAATTAATATTGCCAATTCACCCAATTTTGTGATTCCAATACAACTATGCACAGCTGAGAAGAGAAGGCCTTTGTTAAAAGGCACATTGCATCAGAGAAGTTCATTAAATGTACATTTCGTAATCTGCACTTCTAAACTTCAGATATGTAGGGCGGAAGATGTGGCAACTCACTACGACATTCTCAGTGATAACCATGCAAAGGCTAATCGTCAGTGATCAGTAAGATTTTTTATGAGACTAATTATCCCTCATCAATTGTTTATCTCATTACATCACCATTTAAATGGATATAACTCACGTCGACCGTGGCGATACATTCGAAGAAGTAAAAACAGCCATTTGCCGAATATTCGATTCCATTGCAGGTAGTTGGTACGCCCCAGGTGTCGTTAGGAGTTGGTTTTCTGTGAAGGATAAGGATAAGACCAACACTGGTAATTCAATTATTATGTATTTACAGTATTATTTCAGCAAAATAGTTTGGTTAACCTTTTATTTAACTTGACTTTTGGAAGTTAAATTTGACCCACTTCCCGGTGTCCAAATGAACTGAAATTTATCATGCTGATCCTGTTCCGATGACAATGCATGTTTGTGATAATCATGACCTGATGCTGCTGCCAGAATTGGCTCCAGACTAGGGAACTCCTCCACGGCTAACACTTACTTACTTACTTTACAGCCTCTTACAATCCCACTGCTGGGAATAGGCCTCCTCTCTCCGTTTCTGGAGAGAAGGGTTGGAGCTAAGACCTGCCACGCTGCTCCAATGCGGATTGGTAGGTTACACATATCTCCAGAATTCTCTAGAGATATGCAGGTTTCCTCACGATGCTTTCCTTCATCGAAAAGCGTGTGATAAATTGCAATTATCAATGACATTAGACACATGAGTTTTAATAGAAAAACTCATTGGTGCCTGCCCGGGTTTGAACTTGTGTTCCCCTCGAAAGAGTCACACGGTCTCAACGCTGGGCTATCACAGCTCTCGGTTAACACTAGGGTCATTAAATTTTGTTTGTTGTTTTTGTTGACTTGTTTATTATTTAAATTTTTGGACGCCTGTGAGTACCAGACTCAGCTCTGTCAGTAATATGACACGTTTAAGGGGGGGGGGGGCTTCTGGGTATTACTCTATGAGTAACATGAATCTTACACAATAGCAACATCAGCGACAGCAAGGGAGCTGATGGTATAACAAGCGCCAACTTCAGACATGGTGGGGATCCATGCGCCGAATATCTGCTCGGAATTGTCGATCATCACTCGGGGCTCCACCATCACCTGGACAACAACGTTGCCATTAATATCGCATTATATTAGATACAGTGTTTTATAGTGCGTGTGTATAGATTTTTTAAGGATTTTTGTCTTCTTAATACTTTAAGACTACTAAAATTCTATAGATATATGGGACACTTACACATGGTTGTCCGTCCCCTAAGTAACTTAATACTTGTGTTATGGGTGACAGACATCTGGTAAGTATATACATATACTAGCTGACCGGGCAAACGTATTTTTTCCATATAAATTAAAGCTGAGCCAACAACAGCTTCGCCCGCGTGGAATTCACTGAATTACGAAACTTTTCCCGAATTTATGAAATTTTGAACATAAAACTAGTTATTGTGAGTTAACCGTGAGAGATAGAATTCAAAACTGAACCGATTTCAATTAAAGTTTGTATATACTTATATTTCGAATCAACTTAAAGGATAGGGTACTTTCTATCTCGATTAATGATTTTTTATTGTGTATTTAAATAAAAAGGTTAAATTAAAGGTTTTATCCTTAAAGGGTGTAATTTACTTCAAAGTTCTATAAGTTTACAATAGAGGTAACAAGTTCATGCGGCGGAAACCGTTATCTTTGTATATTTACGCAGAGCTAAAATTAAAACAAAAAAAATGTATTTGAAAATACTCAAACTTTTTCGTAAAAATACATTAGAGTATATTTTTGGTTAGCTGTTTTATATCGACCTTCGACATACTATTTAATTAAGAGGCGATCCCATGTGCGCCACCTAGTCTTCTTCTTCTTATTATAATGTTATGCTTGTCTCTATGTATTTATGGATTTAGAATTGGGTGGACCGATTTTAATGAAGTTTTCAGACAAACTTTAGAATTACAAAGCGGATGAACCTGTAAAGTTTAGTGGCGATCAGAGCATTTTTTTTTAAAGTGTTGAATTCTGTTTTGAGGGGAATTCGAAACCAGGCTGAGCCAACAACGCGTGGCCGGATGGCTAGTATTTTATAAAACAAGAGTCTTAAGGATCTTGATGTTTTGAGCGAATCTAACGAACCTTAAAATCTTTGTGAATATTTTATTTACCAGCGTCGTTTCTACGGCCAGTCATCATGCTCCTGCCCTTATCCAACTCTAAGTGGGGCCGGCACAACATGTTACAAACATGTTGTCACATGATTGGGCATCGTATTTTACGACCGGCCGCCTGCCTGACCTCAACTTTAACCGTAGTCGTATTTTTCGGTAAGAAAGAGGGTGGTCTATTCTATTCAACCGGGATACCACAACGTTGGGTCAACTTACCTTTGTCGCCTTTTATGACACCTCGGTAAGTAATGAGGTTGGTCTATTCTACTCAGCCGGATACCACGCGGCGGTTCGACTTAGCTTAGTCGCCTTTCACGACACCTCGGTAAGTAATGAGGGTGATCTATTCTACTCAGCCGTATACCACGCGGCGGTTCTACTTAGTTTAGTCGCCTTTCACGACAACTCTGTAAGTAATGAGGGTGGTCTATTCTATTCAGCCGGATACCACGCGGCGGGTCGACTTATCTTAGTCGCTTTTTATGACACCTCGGTAAGTAATGAGGGAGGGAGTCTATTCTACTCGACCGGAAACCACACGGCATGTCGTTTCTACAGCCAGTATCGGGTTTGATTATCAGATATCAGATAACTAATATCTATTTATTGATAATGATAATAGTACCGAATTATTGTCAGCAGTAAAACTTATATATAATTTTTACATTTATAAACTATTTCTGCAACTGATGAATGTCAAATGATAGGTCTCACTCGAGGGCTTTCCTAATTACCAGATCGTGTCCTGTTTGATTTTAACGGTTCTTGTGACCTTCTTAAGATCGTCTTACATACTACCAGGGGTCCGGAGTAAATTGTATCTGTTTAAAAGCTTTCTAAATACCGCATTGTGTGTAAGTTAACATAAGGTATATTCCATTTTTAAATCCAAATTCAAAATATTCTTTATTCAAGTAAACTTGTTAACAAGTAGGTACCTTTGAAACGTTTACTCTACCGCTGGTTTGGAAAGCTGTTCCTACCGACAAGAGCCAGCAAGATACTCGGCGGTTGCTCTTTTCAAAGTATAAATTCTTATCACTAGGTACATTTAGTCATTACTGTCTTTAGGTCGAAGAGTAGCTATGTCCACGTATTCTTGTCGTCTAAGTAATCTTCAAAAGTATAGTAAGCTTTCTGTATAAGCCTTTTTTTATAGTGTTTTTAAACTGCTGCAATTTCAAAGCTAATAAGAGAAAAATATTTGCACGATGCATTATTTCGAATTATCTTGAACAGATAATTCGAAATAATGTACGCAGTGTTTTCGATTAAAACTTCGAGGCGTTTTGACTTTTTCCTATATTTTCACCAATCAATAACACATGGACTCACGTCAAAGGTTGTATGGGAGAGATCGTTCCAAGCGATAAGACCGCCTTTGCACGCTACTGTGTATACGTTTGTTATGTACTTGTTATTCTTCTTTGTGTGTGTAATAAAGAATAAATAATTATATAAAATTGACGGACAGACGCGAAGGGGTACTTTTATTTCATAATATGTAACAAATTATGAGTAGATAAAATTGTTTAGTATAATCCAATTAGTAAGCCGAATAATTACTTCATTTTTATATTTCATGTTCATCACTTTTTTGATCTGTGATTAAGAATATGTAGTATTTGAATCAAGTTTTTTTATGATAATCTTTACTGATTTAAATAAATCAAATTCTATTTTAAAGTTACCTTATTTACTCACCTCGGTAGCTAACTCGTAAAGATTGACATCGAGATCAGTATCGTCCTTAAACTCATTGTAGCCGTCCAAATGCAAAAGGTCAGAATTGGTGACAACATCCACGAAGCGTTGGTAGTATTCATATTTCTCATCGCCAGGCTCGACATTCCACCGCGACTTTATCGCTTTCGCTAATTTATCATTATTTGTTTTATTCTGAAAAAGTAAAGCAGCCTGTTACTATCCCTTAGCTGGGGTAAAACCACTTGCACCCTTAACAAGCCGGATTTAAGGTAGGACCTTTTATATCGCAAGGAGGAAAAATCCCTGACGGACGCCTACTAGCCCGTACTAGTAGGGAGTGTCCGACTCTCATGGACTAAACAACCTCCTCTCTCACTTCCGATCAGCATGGAACCGCATTTGCATTTCTTCATGCTAACCGTTTTTTTTATATTATTCTTCTCTGCTTTTTTTCCTCTCTCTCTCTTTCTGCTCCCTTTTAAGCATAATTTTAGGTAGGATCTCTCACTCGCTTTTCCACTGCGGCAAGACTACATATGTAGGATTTAATGAGTATTTAAACCCTTGGTCAGAGATTCGCTCTAACCATTCGGATTAAGGATTAAGGTTATAAATTGAAATCTCGTGCAAGTCTGTTGCCTCAACCTGAACTGCCTAAGATGCATCACCAAATTGAAACCCAATATAACGAATTTTGATGATCCGCCATCTTGGCGTTTCATCGGAACCAAGGTTGCAACATTATGAAATAACTAAACTACATAAAATCGAGATAAAGGTAATTATTTAAAATTACTTTTTCGCAAACGGTAACTCCAGGCATATTATACTCCCAAGTCATGAAGTCTTTCTCCAGAGTAACTACTGTCGGGCTTTCGTTATATCGCTGCCATTGACCCATGGATACATCCAGCACTCCCCAAAATGCCAGTCCCATAAAACAGGCCCACATCAATCTGAAATTAGTACTAATGAATAACGGCCTCTAATGTTTGATACAAAGACTTTATCGGCACGAGTGCGTGAGCTTCAATCCTTTATAGATACCTACATATGTCCGGTATATACAGTAATATCTAATGAAATTTCTGCAAAACATCCTTTAAAACTTATATTGGGCGTCCTGCGCTTAGCACTGTTTTTTGTCGCCGATTATAGAAAAATCGGTTCTTCCGATACCGTCTCTTAGAGAGCAATGAATTGAACTATGCAAGGACTGTTTTTAAGTGATTAAACAAGAAATAACGATTTCACTTATTGCCGATCGCCACACGCAATTAGCGTGGTTTGTGTGTTTAAGAAATAGACGTGATTTCTTATTGTTGGTAAATATCAGTATTTGAGAAAAGTTTATTGTTAGTCACGACTATTCTTGTTATATCTATCCTGTATATTTCACCGGAAAGGCACATGACGTAATGTTGTGCGATAAGATAGATGTTATATTGAATTATTAAGATGCTAGCGTCTGCTTGCGCATTCACCCACGTAGTCTTCAGTACCCAGATAAAAGGAGGCCTATGTCACTTTTCAGAAATTCAAAAATCTCCACATCAAAATCCGTTCGCTTTAATCCGCTCATTTTAATAATGATAAAGAGTAATGCAGATAATGATCATCTAAGAATTATCATCAATAGTAAACCTTGTCACATTTAAAGATGACAGCTACTATAACAGGTAATAAACCTTTTCGACTACAGTTTGCATACTAGTTGCGATAGGTCGAAAAATTTATCCGCAGACATCTAAGTCGCAGTCGCAAAATATAAATTTGGTGCAAAATATTTAGAAGCCTTCTAACCGAACCCATCGGAGTCAGACCGGAGTCATTTTGCTTCAGTCTATCGACTGACATTATGAAGTATTAGCCGAGCGCTGTATAGGGTCAATGTAATTTCCATGCTCTAAAAAGGGTAAGGTAAAACGGCGATTGTGAAGTTAGAGATTCAGTGATAGCTGACTGGAATAGGCAATAAATTTTGCGGCGCTGTTACAGTGAGGCAAAGTTTAAGGAGGTAGACATTAAGTGAAAGCTGGATGGAATAGACAATATATTTTGCAACGGTATTAAACAGTGAGACCTTGATTTGTTCTTTAGGAGTGTTCAGGATCTTGTTTTTCACTTAGAAAAGTTGTCTTGATTTGTTTAATATCTCTTTACCATATTCATCACGCAGTGATGCTATTTAATGCTATTTAAGCTGATAGGAGTCCCGTATAATTGAGCTTCTGCTGTTTCTAGTACTCAACTAACATTAAAGTGGAAATAGAAAATAAATTTTCATAGAGTCTTAATATATTTTAATCGAAATATTTTCACCTCTCAATCCAATGTCTTCTAGGAGCAGCTATGTGAGCCAGTCCATGAATACTAGTTTGTAGGCAGAACGACTTGCAGCAATATATGATGGCATTAATTATTCTTTGACACTGCTTGCAACGCATTATAGTAACTGCAGCAGTGGACATTCACAGATTACAAATAAATAAGCAGGTTTTGACTATGTTCACTACCTGCAACACTAATGGATTTCTCATGTTAAATATGACATTACTTAATGCAAAAACTGTGCATGTTTACTGTACATAGTGGTTGTTTAATTTTTCTAAACATGCTATTTTAATATCCGGCATGACCAATGGGTTATGCGGTGTTCTTACCAAAGGTTAGTAGATTCAACCAAGCAGTAACCCTTCTTCAATAAAAAATGAATTTAGTCCAAATTTAATATGAATTCAATTAACATTTTAATCAAAAAGAAATCATGAGGAAACCTATATATATCGCACATGGCATGCATTAGTGGAACAACTTGAAAAACAATTGCTTTGGATTAATAATTATTGTAAAAGTTAATATACGCATTATTTTCAGGAGCAGAACTGTTTAATTTGCATCAAAAACTTTACAAGTTATGTCTTATAACTCTATAACGGAGAGAGGAGCCTTAGCCCAGAAATGGGCATAGTAACAGGCCGTTACTTTAATTTCGGCAAATATATATCGTATGAAAATGAGATGTTGAATTGGTCCAAAAAAGTTAATGCTGAGATCGAAGACGAGATAAAAATGTATCGCAGACTTCGTTCAAGGTGAGCGATAGTCATTCAATTCTTAATAAAAACGTTATTAGAATTATTCAGCCAAATGATTAATATTGACGTAATTCTAAGAAAAAAAAATGTATTTTCTCTCTATCTGCTAAATGAGTCAATGATAAGTTTACAAACTTCCGGTCACGTCCGGACGTCACCTACTCGTATATCCGGATATATTGTTTCGTATAAAAATTTAAAAATATGATTTTGCTAAGACATTCCTATTAAATGAGTTTTCTATTTGACTATTTTTTTATTAAAACAATCGTTCGGTTAATTGTAATTGCAAGCAGGCGATAAACGGGCTATGGTCGGAGTATCTCTTAGTGATCAAATCCTTCGAGAAATCTGAGATACACCCGAACCTCCTTATTTCAGTTGCTTCCACCTACATCCCAGTTAGGTCTGTCCACCGAAAGTATAGGCGTCCAAAAAGTGTCCTGTATGACCCTGACGATCAAATAACGATCGCAAACACAGAAACACGTAATACACACACACAGCGTCTTCGCCGGCGAAGACGAGGTCCCAGTTTTCTGACGACGGCCGGTCGTGGCTTCTCGCCATCCTTCCGACGTCGCAATGATTAATCAAAGTCATACCATCAGCCCTCCACTACGCGTCGCCCTAAGCCGTGGTCTGGTCTCACAGGAGGCACCCTTAGAACGACGTTCCCCGACGCTAGTACAGCTTCTGCGCTCTACTCTCTTTATTTCGCAACCTCGACGATGCTTCTGCGCTTGTCCGTCCCGCCCGGTGACGCTATAAAAGCCGTTAGGGCTAACAGCATACAGTCAGTTCGAAAAAAAGTGATCAAATCAGAAATAAGGAGATCCGTAGAAGAACCAGAACTACCGATATAGCTCAGCGTGTGAGTGAGCTCTGAAGTGGCAATGGTTGGGGCACATAGTGCGGAGAACCGATGGGCGTTGGACTGAAGACCTCAAAAAGGTCGCGGGCAGCCGCTGGATTTAAGCGGCAGAAAACTGTATGATGCGGAGATCCCAAGAAGAGAACATGTCCAGCAGTGTACGTCCATCGGTTCACAAAGAAGAAGAAGAGATTACACTCCCACAGCTGGGCACAGGCCTCCTCTCTCCTTCAGAGGAGGTAAGGAGCTTAGACCCACCACGCTGCTCCAATTCAAATAGTTAGGTTACACATATCCCTAAGATATGCAGATTTCCTTACAATCTTTTCTTTCGAAAAGAGTGGAGAGCAATAGGATACATAAGTTTTAACAGAAAAACTCTTTTGTGCCTGCCTGGGGTTCGAATCCATGACTCTCTTAGAGAGGTAAACGGTCTGACCGTTTCTTAACTTCGCTTAGCAGTTTTAATTTATTTTTCTTCTCTTTATTCTTTTTTTATTTTCGTTAATTTTTTTATTACTCTTTACAAATAACTGAACTTTGAAGAGATACCATATTTAGTTAGTATAATTATTATTATACTATTACAGGGTCTAAAGCTGCAAAAAAGTAACGCAACCGGGCGTAATAGTAATAAAAATGCTCTAAAAATATTATATCATACATATTATTGGACGCGTTTTCCGCGTTATCAACTGATAACGTGTTGTTCTTGCAGTTTATCACTATTTATTTTGTGGCAAATACGTTCTATAAAAAATATTTGTAACGATAAAAAAACTGATCGTTGAGTAGTGATATGACACCGGGAGAATGCATTTCAGCATTTAGAGATTCTGAAAGGAGACCTTCGCACGTTATGCAACCGCCGAGATTCTCGCTGTACCTATCCAGAGGCTCTTCTCGGAAAACAGCTTTCCGGACCAGCAGTAGAGTACACTTGTTTACAAGTTTACGTGAATAAATAATATTTTAAATTTGAATTTAAATAGTTTATGAATTAATTTGAATAATTCTTTCAGTAATTTAACTCAATATTAATGAATATAATATACTGAAACAACATATCAAACCGACCAATGTTGTTTCCGCCGAAACAATATTAATAAAGTTTGGAACTATTGAAACTTAAATACCGGACCAAAATAGGTTAAAAATTTAGTATGATCGTCCACACACACGTGTGTCCACACGATTGTCTGCATATGATTATTGGTATCACACAGCGATTTCCTTTGATGTGTGCCGGAAAAATCGATAATACCCGGGCTGTAAGCGATCGTAGGCAATCATAAATGGTGAATGGCGAGTGCAGCTGAGTGTGATACCATCTACACGATCATGCTGACGGCTTAATCATTTGAAATCGCAGATTACGAAGGAGAGCCATTATGGAGCTATTATTAAGGAGTAGTAGAAGATAAGGGGGTATTTTTACATTTAATGGACGCGAACAATGTCCTGGGTACATCTCGTTTACAATAATTATGTAGAATTACTATAAATGACGTTATCATTAGTTAGTTGCATACTAAATCGGAGTTTTATTATGCAGCAGTCACATAACCTTTTTAGAAAAAAAGAGCTAAAAAAGAGCTTTTGAAGCCCCCTCTATGCTAATAATTCAGCAGATTTAAATCTCCATAACACCTCAAACATCTTTGGCTCATCAACGACCGTGTAAACTTGTATTTATGCCAAGTATATGACTTTTGCACTTGAGCAAAGTGTCGAGCAGGAGTGTACAATTTTGTGCTTTGTCAAAATTGTAATTATTGTAAATACATTTAAAAAAGGTACTCCAACTCATATCCTGTTGAAAGTATGGTGTTTAACATTATAATCATTGGCATTAAAGTATCGTTGCACTGAAAACTTATGTAGTAAATTATATTGTCAATCATTCAAACAAGTACCACTGTCCACTATCAATACTATGCGCCCTAACATCGTGCCCTGTGAGACGCCATACAAATTTAATCAGCCGCCGTGTTATCAGTTTATCAGTATGTACCTATTTATCGTTTACCTTTACACTGAATTTCGAAACCATTGATAAGAATTCACGATTATATTCCACACGACGGTTTTAAATCACCTCGTACCGGCCAGTGTATCAAAGGCGTCGGACTGTGATATTTGGGCGTGGCTGCAGGATTTCTATCCTGCTAAGTGTTGTGTGTAAGAAGTGTGTTAAAATGGGTTTAAAAGGATTCTTTGTTGCTGTTTTATTCATCGGGACTGCGGCCGCGCAAGATTGTAAGTTTGTTATGTAATAATCATTTAGGTATTCAAACTCTGATATCGGTTTTAGGTGTTGTACATTTTAATCTATCATCGGCATCTATCTTCTAATCTCAACTAATGATGTTCATAAGATTGAAAAAAAGTAATCTGAAGGCAAAATAAACTATCAGTCTATCTCTAGTTCATAGCCTGATGAAGGAAGAGAGATGGTGGAGAGTTAGTTTTTATTCTTATCAATATTGAAAGCTAAGACATGGAACTGAAATTTGCAGATAGGTTATTGGGCTCCAGAAATTCTAAATATGTAATTTTATGTTAATTTCCTTGGCTATATGGGATATATGAATAATACACTGCTTGCATAAATATTACTAAAGTAATGTACAAGGCAGATTAGATACCTCAGTAAAGGAAAACCTGAGTCTTTACTACATCTCTTTCTTCTACATAGAGAAATCTTTTTTCGGGTGTGGTAGACTATATCGACTTTTTTTAAATCTACGCTTTTCTAGTGAGAGCATCCTAAATAAAATCATTGGAAAGAAAGGGAAAAGCAGTGCTAAGCCGTATAAGTCATTTTACAATACTGATTTCACTTGGCCTGATTTTTTTTTGCTTTTCTTTTTCATAAAATTTGACTTTCATTTAGTTTTTCAGATCCATTAAAACTAACATTTTGAAAATTTACGCAATTTTCAATAACAGTACCTAAAAACAATGCTCTATCATATCATAATAAATAAATAAATATATGGGACATGTACACACACGGTCGTCCGTCCCCAAAGTAAGTAACTTAATACTTGTGTTATGGGTGACGGACAACTGTTAGATATACTACATTTATAAGTTTAAATACATACTTAAATACAAATACACACCCAGGCTCGATGAACCAACAATTAGTTTATAGAAAATGTTGGCCCTCGGCGGGTCACTACCCACAGCGCCAACGCGCCAGTCATAATAGTAATAGTAATAGGGTACCACCCACTTTTATGCCACGAAGAGTACACAATGCCTTTCGTTTGTCATAACCTGTGCCATATAATTATAATAATCAATATATTTACTATCAGTTGATTAAGCTTCCGTAAATTGGATTTCCGTGATTGGGGTTTCCTTGATGTAGGTTTCCGTTATTGGCGTGTCTGTTGTTTATGCATTTTAAGGCATCGTCCATGCTTTTTGAGTGCATACAATTAAGGATTTAATCATTGTGGTGTCTGTTATTGACGCATATTTTTGGACTATCGTGTTTGGTTCTAATATCCCTAACATGTTTAGGCGTTTTGTTATAACAAACAATAAATCTCTGGTTTAAATGAATATGGTTAAATGCTAAGATAATATAGGATAAGATGATTCTTACGATTCTTCTTCTTCTTGTCACTTAGTCAAAACTAAGAACAACCATTAGTTTGCAATAAATCACTGATAACGTTCCAAAAATCGTGGTGATACGTTGATCTGATTCATATTCGTGACTCGAGTTACAGATTATCTATTAAAACGTTTATAAAAGCACGACAATGTTAAATGCCTAAAAATTATGTAGCACACAGCCAGATTTTTATTTTTTGACAATTATTCTTAATTTGATAATTTCCTTTTGGTCCTATTATCCTATATGGTATTAATCTAATGATGCTGTAAAGTATAATTTTGGCTTAGGATAAAGTATAGTGGATTGACGAAACATATATATTTTAACTTTTACACGTAATCTCCTGAGATTGGAGGAAAATCACGACTGGTCTAGCCAGTACAGCCGTCACTCAACCTTTACTATCTACCAATGCTGGATCTTTTTAGAATCAACTTTTTTTTGTAGATTTCCTTATTTCTTGATCACACAAAAAACTTCACAGTTCGCTCTCATTTGCCTAATGATTGAAGTGATTTTATTGTTTATTATCGTGATTTTATCATCAGATTCATATATCGACGTTTTATGGATATTTCAGTTAGACGACATAAATTCTGCTTCCAGTGGATTCGGATGTGCCTCGAAGTCATACTTAGTTTGTTTAAGTGGAAAATTAAAGTTCAAAGATTTAAGAAGCCAAAGCTTCGCATGATACTCTGTGGTTGTCCATATAAATTGATTCAGTACTCGTTTACGCGATTATTATTTTTTATTATTGGTCTTATGCAAGTTTCGTAGTGTTACTTTATCGAAACCTCATGTTATTCGACATACGGTGTCCTGTGACACACTTATTGGCAATACACAATTACATAGATGAGTAAGGGCTTCTTAAAAATATACGCATGTATTACTGTATTAACCTATTTCTATCCATCGTTTCTACTGATACTAAATGTTGTAGTAATTCTCGTAATAAGTGATTATTGACCGTTAATCATTATCATATGACTAGGTGTGGGGCTATCGCATATATATCCTTTGATAAGCGATTGACACAGAGGGCGAGTCGAGTGATTCACGCAAGACATCTCTATCTAGGTTGGTTTATATAACTGGGTTAATATTAGGTTATATACAAAATTAACATGTTCCTTAGTGGATTTCTACTCTTCTATTAAAATGACATTTACACATTTGCAGTAACTTATTTTTCACTAATTTAACTCCTAACAAATTGTTTTGAATTGAAAAAAAAATGCTTTACATATTGAAAAGTGCCTATATTTTTACGTGGTAAAAATTTCGTCATCAACAATATCTGGAAACTTAGCACTTTCAAGTTATAGTTATAGTAGTTATAGTAGGATAGTTATCTCTGAGATGTTCCTGCCGCCTGTTATTGTATAATCTAACTTGAAACTTTTATATTTCATTCGAACTACGGGTTCGTTCAATTTAATAAAACGCTGTCAGATATCGTTGCGAGATATCAATATATGGCCGTGAAACTATGATAATTTAAGGGGTAAAATCTCTACTTTGCCTGATGGTAAATGAGGACGTGGAATAAGATGGAATAGACATGTATGTGGCTAGAGCCGAAGTTTGATTAGAATCAAACTTTGGTCAATGTATGTAATAAATAAAAAAATATACCCCTAATTCAAGTGTGAGACTGTTGTAAAACCTTTTATTTGAAAGTGTAGACGAAACCTGGATTTGTACACTACTTATAGAGGCTAGTTATTAGTTTGGATAAGCAAATAGTTTGTTTAGCCGTGTGCTTATTAAATGTAACGTTTAGTATATCTATTTCCAGTTCGAGTATGCATTCCGGCCACCGAGACTGCTCTATGTCAAAACCTCGATCGAGGTGACAGCCAGGCCGTTTGCGAAACTATTGAAACCAGGTTCGTATGGGCAGGGGAATGATCCCACCAAATTCGAATACAGCAATAATGTAATTCATTAATTATCAGTCACAGGGTGGGTCAGTGTCTATTTTGGCAATGTATATATGATAATTAAACAAATTAAAAAAATACAATTGGATTTACCTAAATAAGTATAGTTTTAAGAAGTTGACCAGTATTTATAAACAAATTTGTTTAATTTGGCCGATACCATATTTTTCATATTTTAAGCTTTCATTTAGCATTCAGATTGCATTTCAGTTAAATACTACGTTGTTATGGACACATCATTTTGTAAAACTATGTCTTATTATATGGATTGATAATATTAATAAGGGAGAGAGAGAGAGAAGATAAAATTAATAAAAGATTTTTTCATTTTATGTAATATTTTGAAATTCTTATTTAACTAACCAAAATAGCATCAACTTTCAATCAGATATTTGGAAGCGTTGTTCTTTTATATAAAACGAAGATACAACAATTTTGTATGCCTTCACGTTGCCGAATATTCCGTTGATGAAAGAGTTAACCTAGAACCAGAGTGAAACGTTTTAGCAGATGATGTCATTTCATAATATGTTACAGTTTTTGTAATATCTTTTAGAGTTGATTGCGCTATTAAACTGGCAAGAGGAACAGCTGATATCGGCGTGTTCTCTGAGGAAGAAATGATCCTGCTCTCACATCAGCAGCCCAGTGACAACAGGGTGATTGCGTCCATCAGGGACGTGTCTCGGACCGGTAAATGTTGATTAATATTAATAATTGGTCCTCAAAAAATATTTCAAGACAAGCTTTTCCCAAATCAATTGAATCAGAATTTTGACAATTCCTATATATAAATGAAAAATGTATTGAAGATTTTTAAATTTAAAAAAATCATCAATTATTATTTTTAGAGCCGTTCGCATTTGAAGCTGTCGCAGTTGTACCGGCCAACCACACCGGTGGGCTAGAAGGGCTCCGCGGAGCATCATATTGTCACCCCGGTTTTGATCAGTCCGATCTACGTTGGTCACCACGCATCCTTAAAACCATGGAGCGAATTGTAAGCCACGTAAAATTACTTAATTTACACGATTACATTGTTTAATGATACCTTTTATTTTGATTAAAAATTATTGCTGGCAACATCTTTATTGAATAATTAGTAGAGTAGAAAGTATTGTACAATTATAAAGTTTTTTGATCACATCTATGGAAACGACAAATGCTTGGTCTTAAAAATAATCCAAAAACTGACTAGACTTCAGTATTCCAAAGACGCAACAGATCGCAAAGTTTATGAAGATTAGATACGGATACGACTTAGAGATAAATTCGTCCTCTTGTCTTCTTGTGTCAGTAAAAAAAGGCAAGAGGGCTCGAGCAAGAGTTCATGATGTAACACTAAGATTTCTAAAGGTACCTTCATTTATTCAAGATAATTGCCAAGTAACTAAAAATAAAATTCATCATTCATTTAGGTACTGGTAGCTGTATTAAAGAACTAAATAAATTGTTTGAATCCGGTTGAAATAGGTTGAAGAATTTGATACATCAACATGTTACTAAAGTCTACCTATACATTTGATCAATTGCATTTGTTACCAGGTTGCTCGCACTGACCGTTGTCCGGGCGTGACCACTAATGGCAGAACCGCTGAAGAAGTGGAGGTAGAGACCTTGACCCAGTTCTTTGGGAGTGGATGTCGGCCAGGACCTTGGAGTGCTAATACAACTGTCGATGCTGATCTAAGTAAGAAATTAGTTTTAGAGTTAGTGATTCTGTTCTTGAAGACCCAGAATAGCTCTTTATTTATTTTATCGCTCTAATAGAACAGTAAAAGGCTACACCCTGACTAGTTTATCCTTAACTTAAGTTCTTTTCTTCAGAAACTCGGTTCCCGTCTCTCTGCTCGCTTTGCGGTGAAAACGCCAATTGCTCACGTTACACCATCGATATGGGCGTGTCCGTCGCTGGTGTTGACAATAACAACAGGCACATCCAGTCCTTGGAATGTCTGCGTAACAGAACCAGTGCTACTGGCGTCGCCTATGTCGCGTGGCAACATGTCCGGGAATTCTTTAATGTAAGCTGTATTCAATTTATTTGTTACTTACAAGTAATTAGTATTTTCTGCTCTTTTGTGTCGACTTTTGCTGATGGCCTTTTCAATCTTTACCACTACATTGCGGATATACAGTGGGTCGAAAGCTACTTTAGCACATCGCCAATTATTTAGAAAAAGGGAATCATTTTACTGGGGTTGCTGCAAACTACGTGCGGAAAAATGGAAACAGTGGCCACAGAGCACGAACCCGTGACTGTAGATTTGACAGTATAAAGAAAGATGGCTTATCTGTTTTGTTATGGAATTCGAATGCGGGGAGGATCGGCTTAAACTTTTGCAGTGTTGATTTAATTTACTTCTTTTATTCCAGACCCGCAATCCAGACCTTGCAACGTCGTTCGCTCTCCTGTGTGAAGATGGTTCTCTGAGACAGCTCTCGTCTGTAGTTCTTACCTCAAATGTGGCGCCCTGTTCTTTAGTGAGACAACCATGGGGTGCGATTGTTGGATCTGCGTGAGTAATATAATATTTGGAATGATTGTGTTATATATTACAGAAGACAGCATTAATATATATAGTTCCACAGATCTAAGAATAGTTTTTGCATTTGCATTTATTAATATATATTTCGCTTATTTTGATAATTATTCATTTCTTCAATAGATGTAGCGTTCGTAAAATATAAACGGTAAAATTATTTCGCCTTCTTTATCCGATATTTTCTATAATGCGATTATTCTATACTTTTTTTGTTATATAACAACATATACAACTACTACGTCGTCTGTGTTTGTATCTTTGTATTTTGCTTTCGGAGCTAACCCATTGGAGCAATATTGATTAAATTTAGTATCGAGTTTGAATTTCTGTTTTCTTTTGGTGTAAAACACATAATTGAGAAAAAACAGTATATAATTGAGGTTATTTGCACACAAAACTTGGTGCGATTGAATTTGAAAGAACAGCTTTTGCTTATTATATCTCTTGGTGGTTTGTCGTCAGACAGCCTTAATTAGTAACAATGGTTCAGTTTGTTAATTAAATCTGGGAATAGAAACCAGAAAGTTCAGAAAGTGACTAATATAACCACTATAGAAACAATTGGTAGAGACAATTAAACTTCTTACAGATGCCATTTTGTTTTTGGTAGTAGGTTTATAAGTAGGTAGTATTGTTAAATTTTTCCCAGCGTTGAATGCTACTAAAAATCAAATTTTTAGCGTAGATATCAGATACTACGTATTGTAAAATTATGAGGAATTAATTTGTATATATTTGTATATCTCTAACAGTTCAAGAGCGTCTACGATTCAAGCCAGTATGCGGACATGGTGGCCTAACGGTGCAAACCCTGGTGGCAACACTTGGCAGTCGGTTCTGTTTGGAGCCACAGTGGGTGGGAGCAACGCGAGAGTCATCTTTGAAGATAACCTGCCGTCTCCGTTAGAATACACTCAAGCCTGTGAGTAAAAGAAGGAAGGAAGAAGAGAAAAAATGACCACCCTCTTTCCCACTTTTACTTTCTTGGATAAAAGACCCATCTACCCATTAACCATAAATTTATCACCTTGGGTCACTGCTATAACAACGCGATAATCTGAGTTACCTTTCATAACCCATCACAACCATACTACCTTACCTTAGTAATCCTATCTATACGTATATCACCACTTAAAGTAGACGTTCGAAAAAATTTATTCTATAGGGCATGCTGCTATTGCACTGGAACGAGCTTCTCCCTTTCATCCAGTTATAATATAACCCATAAATGTTAAAACTTTTTTCATAGACCTCTTTCAATGTTTAATTAGTTCTATTGGATTCTTTGCAGTTAAATTTCTACCATATTCACCGGGTTGTCAAAAATTACTTTTGGATTTGTGAGCCCCCATATTTTTGTCACGTCAAAGTACACTATTGTCGAGTCCTCGTAGACTCGTGAACTATAGGTACTAAGAATTTAACTCATGACTAGTGAACCTTTCAAATAGATTCATGTTTTCTTCCCAGTCCGTAACTTTACAACCATCGACGCCTCGTCCTCTTGCTTCCCGGCCCACCGCTGGTGCACAATCTCCCCCCAGGAGCACGCTAAGTGCATGTGGGCCCGCAATGCGGCCTTCGTCCTGGGTATCGAGCCGTTCATCTCATGCCAGCAGCGGACCAACGTGTTCGGCTGCCTCACCGACATCAGGGCGAATACGGCTGACTTCATAGCGACACCAGCTAACTATGGATACCTGTCTCGGCAGTGAGTATTCTAGCTGATAAACATTCTTAATGTGTGATTGGAAGTTTACTCGTATCCCCAGAATTTTCGAGAGATATTTTCTTCATCAAATGCGCTTGATAAGTTTCAATGATCAATGAGACACAAGTTTTATTAGAAATATTCTTGGCGCCTGCCCAGGGTTTGAAACGGGAATTCGAAATAATCACACAGTCTGACCACTGGACTGTCATAGCTTGATTACATTTGTACTGCCCTGTATTTTTAAAAGGCCTTATTCAAATAATTTATAGAATTAGGCGTTACTTTGCGGAGATCCATAATACAAAAGTAATAATAAAATTATTTTGCTATAATCCGCGATACAGTAAATAGAAAATATATATAGTGCTAAATGTATAGTGGGTTATCCGTTTTTTCATACCCGTTATGCATGCAGGATTCGTAAAAACACATGCACAAACCTCCACCGCTGCCACCACAATACACAAGCACAGACGAAAAATCGCAAAGCTTTGGCTTTGCGATTTTGTCGTGGATTCTATATCCTGATGATGCTTCGGTTGCGGGGCGAAACGATTGTTGAGTTTGTGTTAGTGAACGTGTGTAGTGCTTGTGTATTGTGGTGGTGGTTATTATTACTTTTGTAGGCTTTATTCAACTTGCAATATATAAAGGAATCTTGCAAGTTAAATTTGACCCACTTGTCGGTGTCCGATTGCGCTGAAATTTTACATACAGGTTCAGTCCTGATTATAACGCATGTTTATTTTAAGCTGCCTTGATTGACTCCAGATGAGGGAACTCCTCAACCATTAACAGTAGGGTCACCAAATTTTGTGAAAAGCTTTTTTAACTTCTTATATCTTAATCACGTATCCATTTTTTAATCTCGTGTATATCTCAAACAGGCACTACCAGTTGAATTCGATAAAACTGGTTCAGAACTCTCGTATCAATCCCAACTCGTTTACGCGTGTTGCGGCGCTGCTCAAGAACACTTCCACTGAGGCTAACATCACCCGATTCGAGAACCTTCGCGGAAAGAGAGCCTGCTTCCCTGAGTTTGGCGGAATCTGTAAGTTTATTTGTAAAGAATAAATTTTATTATTTTTATCAGTAAAAATGAATTTTGTTTTGTTTTTAGTAATGCAAATTTTGACCCAGTATTGCGTTATCATCGCAAGAGCAATCTAACTCATACTATAACGAGTATTATAAATACGGAAGTCTATCTGTCTGTTTATAACACTTTGACGGCTAGTCTAGTGAACCAAATATTGATGAAATTTGGACATATAGCATTAAGGTAACCGTTTAATCGGTTCAGGAAAATGACCTATAGCATAATTCAGGGTACTTTAAAGTTTAAACGGTGCGAACTGTTATATCCTGTCCCAAAATAATAATTTCTGGCCGGGGACGTTGTGATGTCCAAGTGAAGCGACGTCACCTATATGTATAGCTTAGGTTTATGGTGAATCTAGAAGTAACATCCGGTAGTAGAATTTGGTGCAAATTCATCCCCGTGTCTTGTAATAGTGATAAATAAAGAGTGAGCGCTAGTAATGTTTAGTTTTTTTAATCCACAGCATACAACAAGAGAATTTTTTATCTCCTATTGGAAGTAGGAGTTAAAAAATTCTCTTGTAAGAGTCTTTTGTGTTATTAATCAGCATACATGGCGTTCGTCCGTGCTGCTCACGAGCGCAGCATCATCAGTCCGTCAGAGTGCGACTACGCGCGCGCCGTCGGCGAGTTCTTCGACAGTGCGTGCGCGCCCGGCGCTTTGGCCAACTCGCACGCTATTGCAGAGAGCGTGAGTATCGGCTCTACTAATCACTGCATAGAGTTATTTTACTAGGGTAGTAGGTAGGCTAGGGTACCAGTCTCAAATATTACAACCGAAGAAAAGTTTAAATAATTTATAGAATTAGTATCGACGTTGCGGAGATCCATAATTCAAAAGTAATAATAACATTATCTCGCTAGAATCCGATAAAGTAAAAAGAAAATATATATAGTGCTAAATGTATAGCGGAATATAGGAGACTAGCAAAGCCCCGCGGTTTCACCCGCGTCCATACAGATCTCGTGGTAGTGGAAAGTCTACGAAGTCGGACTATAGATTTATTTAGTAGATTAATTTATTATAAAAAAATGGATATCATTACTATTCTTGGAATAAGAGCTAACTCACCAAATGCAGGCCCTGCTATAACGGTCGCTAAAATAAATTTGTTATGGCATTATTTGCTTTCGATATACATTCTTAAAATCGTAATATCTTTTGATTGGGATGGCGGATTTTAATAATTTAAATAGTATTTTACTGGTATTGAAACAGTAATTAATAAAATATCATTTAATGGGATAAGGATTAATACAGAGATATGAATAAAATGGTTTAATTATTGTCGGCACTTTTACCAACTTTTACAATGTAAAAAAGTAGTTATATTGGCATAACTATAATAGTTAGGCATATGGTATCGCGGACTTTTTTATGGATATTGATACGTTCTATAATACTGTAGAACATTTTTTTGTTCTATCATCAATAGTTTCCGCAGCGCACGCGATAAGATGTTTACGACTAAATTTTTCCCAACTTATCACAATTTTATTAGGGATCCCTATTATTTTTGAAAATGACATATAGCCTATGTTGCTCAGTGAAGAAGCAGCTTTCCAATGGTGAAAGAATTTTTGAAATCGGTCCAGTACTTTTTGCCTGAAAACGTAACAAACATACAAAAAAACCTACAAATCTTTCCTCTTTATAATATTAGTATAGATAGACTCCACGACAAAATCGCTTGCGCTTGCGAAAATGCTTTGTGATTTTGTTGTGGAGTCTATCTCCTGATGATGCTTCGATTGCGGGGCGAAACGATTGGTGTGTTTGTGATAGTGAATGTGTATATTGTGGTGAAGGATTATGCATGTGTTTATACGAATCCTGCATGTATCGGGAATGAAAAAACAGATATTCACTATACATTTAGCAGTATATATATTTTCTATTTACTTTATCGCAATTATAGCAAAATAATTTTATTTTTACTCTTGTATCGAGGATAAAAAATAGGTTTGTGTAATTTATCGTTATTGTTAATTTTCTATGTTGTGCTTACAGACCTTCAACGCCACCAACCTGTGCACAGTGTGCAGACCTTCTGTATCCGTCGTAGGAGACACCTGTAAGTCTCATAACGTCTTCACGTTTACAATGTTATAATTTGCAGGTAGTTGGCGGTGTAGAGAGAGATATGGGAAACTTTTTGAGTCCACAGACGCGAAGTCGGGTTCAGAAGCTAGTTTTCTATTAACGTCATTATTTTCCTTACCAAGGGTATAAGAATTCGACTAAGGATTCGACTCTCATCTTCCATTATCTCTAATCATTCGTCTCCAACTCAGGCGCTACTCCTTTTTTTTTTTTTTTTTTTTTTTTTTATGGAATAGGATGGCAAACGAGCATGCGGTTCACCTAAAGTAATCACCGCCGCCCACGACCTCTCGCAGAGCGAGTGTGTTGCCGTCCTTTTAAATGGTGGAATACACGCTTTTTGAAGGTACTTATGTCGTACCGATCTGGAAACGCTGCCATAGGGAGATCGTTCCATAAAATGGTAGTGCGCGGAATGAAATTATTTGAAAACCGCACTGTAGTGGATCGCCACGCATCCAGATGGTGAGGATGATATTTTAACCTGTGACGTACAGTGCGGTTATGGAATTTGGCAGCAGGAATCAGGTCATATAATTCAATGGAACACTCTCCGTGGAAAATGCGATAGAACACGCATAGTGATGATACGTTTCTACGCATTTCCAAAGAGTCCAGCCGTTCGCTGATCACCCGGTCTCCAATAATACGAGCTGCTCTGCGCTGTATGCGATCAAATGGCTTAAGTTGGTACTGGGGTGCACCAGCCCAGAGATGAGAACAGTACTCCATGTGAGGCCGGACTTGTGCTTTATATAGCGCTAGTCTGTGAGCCGGCTTGAAGTAATGCCTCGCTCTATTGATAACACCCAGTTTTTTTAGAGGCCAACTTAGCCTTCCTTTCCAAATGATCGCGATACTTGCAGCTATTGGAGATGTCGAGACCCAGTATTTCGATACTACTCGAGCCACTTAAGAGAGTATTCTCGAAAGACGGTGACGCGACAAATGGTGTCGTTTTTGCGGTTAACGCGCAAACTTGCGTCTTCTGGGGGTTAAATTGAACTAAATTTAATTTACCCCATTCGGATATCTTCCGTAAGGTGGTTTCAACAGAAGACACAAGATCTTTTCGGCACTCGTCGACCTCTTTCCAAGAGAGTTTTGCGCTACCGGTGTATATGGCATCCACCGTGCTGTCATCTGCATAGCAATGAATGTTAGGATCATCTAACATGTCATTGATATGCAGAAGAAACAGTGTAGGAGATATCACACAACCTTGAGGAACACCAGCATTCACAGGCTTAAGATTCGAGCAGAATCCGTCGACAACAACACGTATGCTACGCCCAGTGAGAAAGCTGGAGATCCAAGAGCGAAGACTCTCTGGAAGCCCGTAGGAATGTAGCTTTGAGAGAAGTGCCCTATGCCATACACGATCGAAGGCTTTCGCCATATCCAGACTAACCGCAAGACCTTCTCCCTTGCTTTCTATTGCCGCTGCCCAACGATGAGTCAGGTAGACCAGAAGATCACCAGCCGATCGACCGTGTCGAAAACCGTATTGACGGTCGTTGATCAGCTCATGATCCTCAAGGTATGACAGAAGTTGACGATTGATAATCATCTCCATAACTTTGGAGATGAGGGAGGTAATGGCAATAGGTCTGTAGTTAGCGGGATCTGAAGCATCGCCTTTTTTAGGGATCGGATGGATTATAGCTGACTTCCATGTATCCGGGACTATGCCTTGTGAGTAGGAGAGCCGAAATAGGCGCGTTAGTACAGGCGTTAACTTTAATATACATATCGTGCTTCCCACAATCCATCCATCTTCTCTTCATCTTGATCTTTTTCGGACTCCCTCTAGTCATATATTCTTCATGCACATTCATATTAATAACTCTTTTTGTCACCCCCTTCAACAATTCTTGGGCTTCAAAATCCTTCCAGTTCATACAAAACTGTTGATTAATTAAGTAAATTTAAAATGTTTAAAAGATTGACCGCCGAGTTGCTTGCTAGTTCTTTCCTGTGGGTGGAATCTTAATCATTAAACTAATTGTTCTTTGAAAATGAAAAAATGCTTATTTGAATGAAGATTATTTTAATTTTATTAGTCTCATCATCCTCCTGCCCTTATCTGCTTCTAAATGGGGTCGACACAACATATTAAAAGTATGTTGTCACATGATTACGTACGTATTTTACGACACCTCGGTAAGAAATCAGAGTGGTCTATTCTACTCAGCCGGATACCACACGGCGGGTCGATTTACCTTAGTCTTAGATTTGCCTTAGAATGAAGAAAGAAAGAAAGAAAGAAAAACTTTATTTATGACGTACACCCATGAGATAATACAAAATATATATCTTTTTTTTTAAAGGTTTGGTGTGACGTCACAAAATGGTAAACCACTCGGCTATGGTTCGAATACTCGAACACCGATTTTCAGTGGCCGCCATTTTGTGACTCTGTGAAGATTATTTTAATTTTATTTGTCTATACTATAAGAATTTTTTTGCCTTCTCATCTTTGCTATGGATATGATGATGATGATATAATGAATGATGCGTGGATATAGCTACTGTTCGACCCTGTACAAGATAGTGAACCGCCAAGTTTTTTGCTGGCTCTTCTCGGCAGGAACAGCTTTACGAATCAGCTGTAGAGTTGACGATTCAATAGCACTTGTTTATAAGTTTACTTGAATAAAGAGTATTTTTAATTTGAATTTTAATTGAGTTTGAATCAATCTTCGTGTTGTTCCCCAGTCACGTGCGCATATAACAGTACAAACCTATTCTACGGGAACAACGGCAGCGTGTTCTGCCTGGCTGACCCCGACAACGACGTCGCTTTCGTCGAGCTGCAGAACATTGAACGTAAGATTAACACATATACTGTACTCTCCAACAAAACGTTGCAATGGTTTTTTTAGTCTTGTATTTTGGTGTATAGTTTGTTTACAGTGTTGTGTAAATTGCTTGTAATATGATAATCGGTGAAACTGTCAAAAAAAGTCATACCGTTTGAGAGTTTCCACGGCGCTGTGTAATCCCTTTGAGATATAACGAAATTACATATCTATGGAAGATTCCTCTTTTATCGAAAAATCTACATTATATCCATCTTTTAAGTATAACTTATACGTACAGGGGTTTGTGGGTTTGGATGAAAATACATGGTGACTCGTTATAAACACTTACACAAACACAAACTTAGTACTTACAGTCTCTATATAGTCTGTTGTCCAATAAGAATGCTGAGTTCGCTATTAATTCACTTTTATTTTCGCTTGTTTATTCGCTCTTGATCGCTATTCGCAAACTTAATGTTGAGGCGCGTCTGCTTATATATCGAACGAACCGATTTTCGAGAACGTACGCTAGACCTTGGGGAGATCTCAAACAAATCTTTTGTAAACACCTTATAGTAAACAACCCGAATGTTGCAGAGAATTAGCATTAAGTGAATTTGAACTCTATGACATATAGTTTACGAAGCCTTTTTACACGTTCATAAACTGTCATTGTCCAATTTGAACTTTATTACATATCCATTACGAACTCTTTTGGCATGTTCGTAACACTGTAAATCCCCCATGCATTTGGAAAGCTATTTAAAAGGATGCAGTAGAAATCTTCGTCAACTTATATATATAAAACTTCGTAAGAATGTTGCTCTAAAGCAGTTTATGCTTCATATTATAATGATCACATATAATTTAAATTAATCTTTGAAGTTATAACAAATTAATTCAAGCATGGATTAAAAATTCATTGATAACGCGACGCGAAATGAATTTATTAACTCTTTTGCACTGCTAGATTTAGATTTAGATAGCAAAGCCCTAAAAAAATTCTTAAACCATATCATTTAAGTTTCTAAAGTGAACTATTCACGTTTTACAATCTTTAAAGTTATGTTTGTTATATAGTGGAGCATAAGAGTTTTAAAAGCCTATGGCACGAAAAAAGTTGCGAGACTTGTATCTAGAGTATGAAACGAGAATAGTCTATTATGGAAACGTCTTTTCAGAGCATCTCAGAGCAGCCAATCTACCGGAAAGCTCAGTCCGTGCACTGTGCAGAAATAACAGCCTTGCCGTCTCCACCGGCGTGGCTATTGACCAGAACTGCCTCCTGGCCTTCGTGGTGGATTCCGAGGTGCTGTCCCGCAGGTAAATATCCCATATTGGACCGTAGGTCTTCTATAATAAACAGCCCGCGGCTTAAATGAAGCGGCCCTTTGTAATTTTCTGAAGTCCAATTACTTCTACTATCATAAATATTACTGCATCCCCTTGGTTTAACAAGCTTAAGTTCTAATAATTGATCTCCTATGGAAAACTCACAGATAAGGCATCTGTGAGTCCCAAACCTAAATAATTTACGCTCTAAAAAGGATGAATTTTTCAATCAGCACTTATTTCCGTTAGTGAAATTGTGAATATATATGTAGAAATTTCACGATATTGCGGTATTCTAAGCTGTGCGTCGACATAAATGCCTGGCGCAATGTTTGCTTCCTGTTTTATACTTACTAGTATAAAACAAATTCTACAGTTATTCGTAATAACGAATAACTAGGTTGAATAAGAACAATATCTTTATTGACAAATTATTATCAATTCAATTGTTTTATTACTAACTAGCAATGCCACGCGGTTTCACTCGCGTACATACCGATTTCATGGAAAGGCTACTAAGTCGGAATAAAGATTTACTTTTGTAAATTAAAAGTTTGGCCCTGGCACTTATTAATGGTTAAAGCAAAGGAAGTTTTTACTGGAAATTGAATTCTTTTAAAAGGTATAGTCATCCGTGTATATCATTGGTATCCTTAGAATAAGAGCTAAATTACAAGTTGCAGGCCGTGTTATAATGGTCGCTACAATGAACATTTGGTGTATAAACAGACGTGTTAGTATGATTGTTCAAATAACTCCTCTTTTGTAGATGCCAGGTTAAAGACAGTTTCGTTCCGAACGCAGACTCGATTTGACTCTTGGATATTTTACAATTACGAGAGATTACAATTTCATTAATCTCGGAGACGATTAGATGTGTGCATGTGTTAAACATCTGTACTATTGTAATATGTTAGTTGAGTACATGCTATGTGCTTCTATATAATCTGTAAACGTGTTTTCCAGAAACGATCCAATCACAAACAGCCTGAACGCTTTACTCGACACATTGGACCTCTACTTCGGGTATAATGTCGGTTCCAACGCACAGCTGATCAACTTAAAAATATACTCGCCGTTCGACGGGGTCAGCGATCTCCTGTTCCTGGATACCGCGATCGGTCTATCAGAACCATCCAGTGACGCCTCCAATGAGGCTGCGAGGAATTACAACGAGTTATTCAGACACCTCGACTCCTGTACGAGTGCTGCGGAATCAATGTCAGACCTCGCAAATCGTAACTTCTTCTCGATGCTGACACTTATCGTATCGGGTCTTCTGACGCGTTACGTAATTTATTGAATTTATTAGTAATTAGTTTATGTAATTTGAAACAAAACCTTTTTTTATTTTATTTATACTCTGTCGTAGGCTTTAGGAAAAATTAAGACAAAGGTATTTAAAGACGATGATAAGTTTCATTGCTACTTATTTCAAATCAAATCAAATCAAATCAAACAGCATTTATTAACATATAACACTTTCATGCACACAAACAATTAAATATCATAACAAAGAGAAAAAAAGTAATAAACAATAAAAATAAAATTAAAAATAAATAGGTAAATAAATAAATAAATTTAAAAGAAATAAGAAAGTTAAATTAAAATTTAGAATATTCAAAAACATACAAAAATAACTATAAAGATACGTGTCTCGCCCGTATTATTCATGCATGGAAGTGTGACATGCAAAACGGTATGTCACTCAGCTTTTGCTAAGGCTAAACCTTGGCACTGATTTTCGGTGACATCCTACCGTTTCTGGACAACAGTGACAACTGGATCAGATTATAAAACACGATATGTAAACCTATTTCTATTTTAACTATTTCTATCATATATTCAACTAAAAAGAAGAAAATGAGACGTACTTATAACTATCACTTTATATAAATGGAAGCTTATTATAATGGTAAAAAATAAATAAATGAAGGTAAAGGTGCGATATTTTAAAAGCATGAAACACTATTTCAGTATGATATAGTGTAAAAGAATAAGATATATGTAATAATCTATTATATTAAATTTCAACTTATATATTTTTGAGTGGTTTTGACATATTAACATTGTCACTTTTTTATGTACAAAATAATTAGCATTTACATATAAATGCGAATCGGACAAATGCGATGGTTTTATTTTTTATTTTTTCTTAGTCGTTAAATATAACTTTGTTTTTTAAGAAGCGATTATTTCTGTTTATGTGCAGTTATTTCCTATCACATAGTTAAAGAACGATGGTTTATATTAAACTCAAAAGTTTGTATTTTCATAAAACTATCTTGAGCCCATTTCTATGTAGTCAGCGGATAAATAACCAATGTGTTTGCATCAATATAATGCAATAAATTATAATAACGTTAGTAAATTAAATATAAGTTCGATAAGTTTCATGTATTAATAACAAATACAATATTGTTTATTTCCAATGAGTTTCATTCTAAAATACCTGCGTCCGGGAGCACGCGGTTAATAGGTTGTTTAAAAAAAGGTCTTAGGGTAAGATGAATAAGTAAATTTTAGACGAAAATTAAGTTTTTTTTAAATAATTAACAATTTCTTTTACATCCACACCTTCAACTGATAATAAGGGACACAATAAATAAAACCCATTTTATTTCGCTCTATAGCATTATGTCTTATGGAATATTGCTATGGGGTAAATGCGCGGATAACGATATCATTTTTGTATAACAAAAAAGAGCCATACTTAGCATTTACAATTTAAGTTCGCGAGACTTCCTGCGAGAGAAGTTTAAGGAAATAGGTATTATGACATTTGCTTCACAGTATAAATTTAAGTAATTTAATTTTGATATATAAAAATATTAAGAATTATAAAACAATAGGTGATGTATGTACAAGCTGTGATGGCCCAGCGGTGAGACCTTACGATTCTTTCGAAAGGGTCAAGGGTTCAAACACCGGGTTGGTACCAGTGAGTTTTTCTATTAAAAACTTATGTATCTAATTAATATTCGTAATTAATCACATCTTTTCGGTGAAAAAAAAACATCGTGAGGAAACCTGCATATCTCTAAAGAATATGCGGCTATGCGTAACCTACCAATCCGCATTCAAGTAGCGTAGTAGGTCCTCAACCCTTTTTTCCAAAATTGGAGAGAGCCTATGCCCAGGTGATGTATATAATAGACAAAGTAGAAACCAACATAAGCTCAAGGCACCTGCTTTGGAACTTGCAAAAGTACGTAAGCCGTTTGAGGATTAGATTACAAGATTGATACAAGATTCTATAATAAAATTCCGCAATCAATTTGAGCCATTACAGCAGTTTAAAAAAACTGTTCAAATGCGATGCTATTTCTGATACAGAAAGCCTATACTGTTGAGGATTACTTAGATGTTAAGAATGTGTGGACATAGCTACTGTCCCACCCTGCACAAGACAGTAATGACCTAATATATTTTATAAGTATTATTTTGAAAAGAGCAACCACCGAGTTCCTTGCCGGCTTTTCTCGGTAGGAACAGTTTTCCGAACCAGCATTAGAGTAGACGATTCCAAATTATTATTTTTAAAATGAAAATTAAAGTGTAACCTTTTTGATTATTCCTTTATTTTATTTACACCGCGCAGACTATAAATTACATTAACAACTCAGTTTGAACAATAAAGAACATTTTTAATCTCTAGGTTTGAATCCGCTATTTAATCATAGAGTTAGATTATACCAGAGTATGTAAGCCAGCCTTAAATATGACAAATTACAATAAAGAAAGGAAATGAGACTGTATATATAAATAAATAAATATATAGGACACTTACACACACGGTTGTCGGTCCTCAAAGTAAGTAACTTAACACTTGTGTTATGGGCGGACAACTAACTGGTAGATATACTACATATATAATTTTAAATACATACTTAAATACAAATATACACCCAGGCTCGAAAAACCAACAAATTGTTTTAAAGATAATGTTGGCCCTCGGCGGGAATTGAACCCGCGACCCGCGGAGCTGAAGGGTCACTACTCACGGCGCCAACGGGCCAGTCAAAAACGAGTACAGGCTACACCCATGACATCGTTCGTGTCAACTTCAGTTTTAAAATATCCTCATTTAAGTGAACTTCTCCTGCGCCTGATGGAATAAGGAGAATTATTTAATCTTAAATGTTAGTTATCCCTGTACATAAATGTCAATTTTACAAAGTTTTATCAATATTGATCCAGCGGATTAACCGTGACAGCGTAACCATTTGCATTTTTAAAAGCGTTTCAATCGTGCTAAATGATTTTAATGCCGCTAGGGATCCTTGAAGGCTTTGTCAGCCCAACCGAGCCGTCCCCTGCCCAATACTACCATTAGCACGTCGTCGGTCGGTTCGATGCTCGGCGACACGCGCGACCTCCACGGGCGACGTTTGGATGACGATAATGATGCTGAAAACATGAAGAATTATAGAAAGTTAAAGTTTAAAAAGTAAAGTAAATAAAGTGTTGTTAACCTGCTGTTAACCGTTGATTAGTTCTCTGGTCTGAACCAATCCTGGAAGCATTATTAGGTCATAATTATCATTAACAGAGCTGTGAATGCCCAGCGGTGAGACCGTGCGTACACTTTCGAGGGGGAACATAAGTTCAAACCCGGGCAGGCACCAATGAGTTTTTCTGTTAAAACTCATGTCTCTAATTGGTAATTGCAATTTATCACACGCTTTTCGGTGAAGGAAAACATCGTGAGGAAACCTGCATATCTCAAGAGAATTCTGTTGATATGTGTAACCTACCAATCCGCATTGGATTAGCGTGGTGGGTCTTAGCTCCAACCCTTCTCTCCAGAAATGGAGAGAGGAGGCCTATTCCCAGCAGTGGGATTGTAACAGGCCGCTACTTTACTTTACTTTACTTTTATCATAAACATGCATTCTCATCGGCACTGAATATTTCAGCTCAATCGGACACCGGGAAGTGGGTCAAATTTAACTTGCAAGATTCCACCTTCATATATATACGCGGCAAATTAAATAAATGCTTTTAAAATCAACAAAATTATGCTATACTATTTCTGCCCACTGTAAAAGGGTATTTAAGGCCGCTAAAATATCGTATAGGGACACGACTCTACTTGCTAATCGTTGTCTATCATCGTCTATGATTGTCTATAACCCGAGAATTGTCGGTTTTACAAACACGCATCAAATGGAATCGCTGGCTTATATGTATGATCATTTGTATCGTATGATAACACTGACGATTGTGCTGATTACAGATGATCACACGATCATCGCTAATAGTGAAGTGTAAGTATGAACGTTGCAATTTCATTTGCTTTAACGTTAAATAAAAAAGGCTTAAATACAAATACAAAATACAAATACATATGTTCAAAGACAATAAAGAGTAAGCAAATTAGGCTACCTATCTGTCTCTACTATTTCCGCGTGCGAAACAACCATAGAGTTATTATACTAGACTAGGGAGCCTAAAATATGTTATTACAATAAACAATGTAATGGAGACAAAAACTTAAACTTAAGTAAGACTGTATCTATCTGTCCCTTTTTTATTTGTGATTAGACAAAGATAAGTACACGGGTTTCATCTTCCCTCTAATTATTTATTATGAGACTAACTTACAGCCTGCCTATGGCTCCCCTACTCCAGCATAATCTATGGTATGGTCTAGTACGTTATGGTAACAACTCAACGTTGTACGAAGTATTTAAATTAAGAACGCGCCATGAATATTTCTCTACGCGTATGTGATTAGACAAAGTCAAGTATATATCTCTCATCTTCTCTTATTATTTGTTGGACACTCACACTCACAGGCCTGCCTATGGTTCCACTACTCTACGGATAGTATAACAATGTGTATATATTATTGAACTTACCGCCAGAACGGCGCTGCGATCGCTAGGTGTGCGAGTGAGACGCACGGAGAGCGCGCCGCAGGAGCGAGCAGAACGACAATATCACGTGCAATATTGCCAGAGAAACATATATAGTAGTGTTGTACCGGCTTAACCAAGTAACTCCTGCTTGGTGACAATCCTACACATACAAAAAGATAAGAAAAAATAGGCAAAAAAGATATATTATTTATTAATTAGCCGCTTATTAAAGCGGCTTAATTCAAAATTAGGTTTAATTAAGTTAGATGCATCTTATTTCAATGCCAGCTATGACTAATTTATAGAATAAGGCGTTACTTTGCGGAGATCCATAATACAAAAGTTTATAAGAATAAAATTATTTTGCAATAATCCGCGATACAATAAATAGAAAATATATATTGTGCTAAATGTATAGTGGACTATCTGTTTTTTCTTACCCGATACATGCAGAATTCGTAAAACAAATGCACAAACCTCCACCACAATACACAAGCACTACACAGGTTCACTATCACAAACTCAACAATCGTTTCGCCCCGCAACCGAAGCATCATCAGGGGATTTGTCGTGCGATTATTACTTTTGCTAGCTATGACATCACGCTACGAACTATAAAAAAGCTAGTATTTTCTTGCTCTTCCAAGTTAGAAGCCTCATTAATATTCACGAGTTTTGTAGGCGCTACGCTATGCTTTATTGAAATTTGTCACAAAAAATTTTTGAATTAGGTCACTTTAATACGAAGGGTGCGATATATTTCTTTTATTCTTACGTGTTGGTAAACTCGTTCTAAGGTACAGTTATTGGGGTGAGATTCCACACCGCAGCAGGACCATGGCAGCTTAGTGACGTTCAACTCGGATATGCTAAGAAAGTTGGATTACCTATAATGTGTTCTAGATAAATATTAGATAGATAGAAATTACACAAGTTACATAAAGGAAGAAACTTAACTACAGAAACATAAGGCGTGCAAAGGCGGTCTTATAGCTAAAAGCATCTCTACCAGACCTTTGGAGAAAGAAGAAATTGTAACATAAAATGAGATAGGTGCATCAACAAGAACAAGTATAAAAGCTATGCTATATATATAAATACATCGATACACAATAAATATAAATTAACTAGCTGTGCCAGCGGCTACGCCCGCGTGGAAATCTGCGTCACTTTTTTTTTCTTTAATTCAAATTTGAAATATAAAATTAGTTATTGTGAGTTAACCATAAAAGATAGAGACGTGCCGTTGCGGACTTTTTTGAATAGATTTATAGATGTACAATTCTCTAGTACATTACTTTAGCGTATCTCTGCTTGTTTACGCAGCGCACGCGACTAAAGCTCCCAGCAAGCAAGTTTTTTAACAAGTATGCGATCTGTTCAAGACAATTTAGATAATACCGATATGTACTATTTACTTGAACCATCCGGAAGTATTGCAGTATGTTTTGGTGAAAACCGTACAAAAATCCGTTCAGTTCGATTTTGAGAAAATCGATTACATACAGACAGACAGCTTTTTGAGCTTTCTTTTATAATAAGTATAGATATGTTAGTATATACACGTCTAATACTAATTAATAACAACATAATACAATTTTATTAAAAGCCCGAGGAGAGGTAATATTGCGTTAAACGTTGTTTGAAAATGGTCACGGATTTATACGGATTTATGTTTATTTATTTTACGGTGTTCTATACGCTAAATAAAATTTATTTCGTCTTCATCTTAATTCTTTTTCATAACTTACGTAGTATTTCGATCGCAGCAGTGAAGTGCTAGTCTTAGAATATGTGTTAGATGACTATTAGGTTCTTGAACTCCTTTCTGTTAAAATATATATTTTTAAATGTAAATAATCAGGAAAATCTGTGGGCCAAGAGGTGCAAAACATTCTTCGTGTATTGAGTTATCGCTCGCTTTATCCCTCACTGAGTAATCACAGCTCTCTTATGAAGCACATCTCACATTTTTATCTATACTTATTATAAACAAAGTCCCAAAAAGCTGTCTGTCTGTACGTAATCGACTTTCTCAAAATCTACTGAACGGATTTTTGTACGGTTTTAACCAAAAGATAGTGCAATACTTCCGGATGGTTTAGGTAAATAGTACATATCAATATTATGTAAATTGTGTTTAAGAGATCATGCAGTCGTTAAAACACTTCCTTGCTGGAAGCTTTAGTCGCGTGCGCTGCGTAAACCAGCAGAGATACGCTAAAGTAATGTACAAGAGAATTGTAGATCTATAAAAATACTACAGAAAACGCCGCGATAGCATGTCTCTATCTCTTATGGTTAACTCACAATAACTACGTTTAAGTTTAAAATTTGAATTTTAGAAAAAAATTGTGACATGCTGATTTCCACGCGGGCGAGGCCGCTGGCATAGTTAAGTCTTGTACAGGATCGAAGAGTAGCTATATCCACGCATTCTTATCGTCTACAGTTACCTCGACAAAATTCGACGAGAGGTAATACATGACAGCACACTCCAGTAGAAGCAGAAGAAACACCAGCGTTGCATACTGGAAACAGTTTTTATTACAGGTCCACAGAAAAATATATAATTTTTTTTATAGTATTGTAATTATAACACTATAAATTATTTAAACTAAGAAAATTAAGCGAAAGCGCAGGCTTTGCTAGCCCAGCGATGAGACTGTGCGAATCTCTAGAGACGTTCATGAGCTTAAACCCGGGCAGGCACCAATGAGTTTTTCTATTAAAACTTATGTCTTATTGATAATTGCAATTTATCACACGCTTTACGGTGTAGGAAAACATCGTGAGGAAACCTGCATATCTCTAGAGAATTCTGGAGATATGTGTAACCTATCAATCCGCATTGTGGCAGCGTGGAAGGTCTTAGCTCCAATCCTTCTCTCCAAATACGGAGAGAGGAGGCATATGCCCAGCAGTGGGATAGTAACAGGTCGTTACTAAGAAAATTAAAAAGGTATGGCTGTTCAGATAAAAATTTACGGTAATAAACACATTCTGCATCATCTGTAATTAATATAAAAAAATTTAAGCTTGGTGCTTAGATTGCATTTTTTTGAAAGCCTCATCTTTGTTGTTACATAATAAAGTTGTTAAATTATGTAACATGAGATCTAGATCTAGCTCATAAGACAACCACCATGTGGAATATTGATTCAACGAGAATTGTTCCGGTTGTTGTAGCAATATCTACTCTACTAGCGAAGATCTTCGACCAACATCTCAAGAGATTCTTGCTTGGTTGTTGGATCAAGCTGAAATACAAAAGGCAGTGTTGCTTCAGACGGCAGGGATTTTGAGGAGGTTCCTCAGTCTGGAACCCTAACCATCAGTTTCTTGAGTACTTTAGCCGCTCCTTGTGGTCAATTATTTTATATTTTTATATGTAAGTGTCCCGTATATTTATTATTATTCAGTATGTCTGACGGCTATTATATATTTTAAAAAAAGTTTATTTTTAAAAGGACTTTTTATATAGAAAATATTTAAAATATAAATAAATAAAAGAAAATTTGTATAGATAAATAAAAGAAATTAATTTTAAAAATCAATACTTTTAAATTTAACTTTTAATAAAGGCATTTTTTGTGCTGATAATACAACCGAAATAAAAGTTATAGGAAGTTGTTAATGGAGTCTAGTACGATATTATCAAATGAATGGAGGGAGATCATGCTTGACGATATAGTGCAATCTGATTTTGAACTCACGTTATAATAATATCCATTAAAACGTTCACAATATTTCTTCGTCTCATATTTTTAATGAAACCTATACTTATTATAAAGTCCTAAAAAGCTGTCTGTATGTATGTAATCGGATTTTTGTACGGTTTTTACCAACAGATAGTGCGATATTTCCGGATGGTTTAGGTAAATAGTACATATCGGTATTATGTAAATTGTGTTGAAGAGATCGAGCAGTTGTTAAAAAGCTTGCTTGCTGGGAGCTTTAGTCGCGTGCGCTGCGTAAACGAGCTGAGTTACGCTAAATTCATTACTTTAGTCAATAGTACATTTACTAGAGAATTGTAGATCTATAAAAATACTACAAAAACGTCTGCGATAGCAAATTCAATTTGGATTTGTTTCATGACAACTGATTTTCGACGCGGGCGAAGCCGCTGGCACAATTAGTATATAAATAAATAAATGTTTGACGCACTACACACACGGTCGTCCGTCCCCAAAGTAACTTAATACTTGTGTATATTTGTTATGGGTGACGGACAACTGGTAGACATACTACATATATAATTTTAAATGCATACTTAAATACACCCAGGCTCGAAGAACCAACAAATTGTTAATAGAAAATATTGGTCCTCGCCGGGAATCGAACCCGCGACCCGCGGAGCTGAAGGCAGGGTCACTATCCACTGCGCCAACGGACTAGTCAGTATCCCTGTTACTTACCATAAACAGCAGGAACTGCGAGGCAGTTATAGCTCCATACAGGCCCATGAAAGATATAGAGAAGAAGAACCCTGCCAGCATGGCTCCGACCACACCTAATTGAAGAGATAACGCCTCCTCTGATAACAAAACCTGGAAAGCATAAATTTCGATTACCGAATCGATATGCAGATATTTAATCTTCAATCATTAAGAGACGACAAATTATTTACAGTTTTGAAGTAAAAATATTTCTCGGTTTATCTAGAGTTAAGTTTAAACCCAAGACGCTACTTGAGTGCTGTTTGGTAGACGCTTTCTCTGCGGATATGTTAGTTTTAATCAGGGCCATAAAGACCCTCACAGATCCTGCACTGCGGTCTGCGTGAGGGCGCTGTATGTCGAGGGGCGCGACCCGGGGTGATGAAAAATGAGCAAATGTTAACTAACTTAGTAAAATGCAGTCCGGTTTCACAACATTACTCTTTGATACGACGAATAGTACAGTTTGCATTATAATGATTTATAAATATATATAAAAAAATATTAAATGTCTGAGGAGGTGGAGGTGGGCGGGCGGGTAATACAGGAGCAGATCGGCAGGGCACATTTCATTGCCACACAACTGGTTTTAATCCGATTTAGTTCTTCACCTTAAGCGCATAATTCATCAAATCATCGCTTCAAAGTATTAGCGAAAACGTAACAGACAGATAGACTTTCGTGTTTATGATATCGATATTTTTCTTTTATCTTTAATTGCCTTTCTACAATAGGTTTTGATACAGCCTATCATTATAATAATAGCCAATTTTGATAATTAAAAACATCGGGGACGAATAACAAAATATTTAAACGAATAATAATAGACAAGCGATATTATCGACTAATATCCAGGTCAGTGTATCGATATCCGAATAATAGACGTCACACGCGATTCGCTGATAAAATATAATCACTCTATAGTTAAAAAAATAATAATAACTTTTATTTAAATATACTTACATTTTGATAAAAACACATATCACGTATCAGTATGTTTTACCGTTTTTGAGGCATGCAAAAATTAACATTAAAATACGAAAAAAATAGTCTTTGTTTAAAATTAGAGCTTTTCTTTTCGATTTGCAATTAATTTAAGCTTTGTTGTGACAAACTATCGAAAACACCAAAATATATATATATATTTCGCACTCTATATTTCTCTCTTTGTATGAGAATTTGCTGCTGCATGCAAGCTGTGGTAGCCCAGCGGTGAGACCGTGCGACTCTTTCTAGGGGAAGACGAGTTCAAACCCGGGCAGACACCAAAAGTTTTTCTAATAAAACTCATGTGTCTAATTGATAATTGCAATTTATCACACGCTTGTCGGTGAAGGAAAACATCGTGAAAAAACATGCATATCTCTAGAGAATTCTGGAGATATGTGTAACCTACCAATCCGCATTGGAGCAGCGTGGTAGGTCTTAGCTCCAACCCTTCTCTCCAGAAACGAAGAGAGGAGGCCTATTCCCAGCAGTGGGATTGCAACAGGTCGCTATATGAGAATTTGAACATAGTAAATGATTGATTGTTTTGGACGCTAATTTAAAATTTCGCAGGCCAAGTAGTATTAGTAAATATTAATTCAAAATCAGGATAAGGACGGCAAATAGCGATTGACACAAGCTGGTACGGTTGTGACCTACTACAGACACGATCCCATTACTGTTGCTATATCTACATTCAATTCTATACAAAATGGACTATATAAAGTAAAAAAGGGAATTTAGGTCAGTAAAGTAAAGTAAAGTAGGATTTTTTTTAACTGCATTATGAAATAACATTCTTACTTTATTTAAGTTAGTTTTAAAAATAATTGAAAAAAATGCTAGTTTTCTTTTGTACTTGTATGTATTTTTTCGTATTCAAATACAAATCGGTAAAATATTCCTGGTTCAAATTGGCTTTTACAAGGGAATTTGAATAAACATTATTTATATTATTGAGGAGATGATTGATTATTTATAGTTTTTTTTAATTAATTTCAAAATAGCTGTTAAGTCGAAGGGCACAACGAGTTATAGTAACATGAAGTAATATTAAAGTTATTTCTTTTTATATCAAAATGCCAGTCCAATGCCGGCTGATTATTGTTTCAATTATTCAGTCACCATGCGAGGCCATACTGCCACCATACCGAAGTCACCATAAATAGTACAGTGGCATACCCATAAATAGCTATAATAGTAGCACGTAATGCCATCTTTAACATACTAAACTAATTATGCCTCGTTACTATATCTATACTTATTATAAAACAGTCCTAAAAAGCTGTCTGTCTGTATGTAATCGATTTTCTCAAAATCTATGAACGGATTTTTGTACGATTTTCACCAAAAGATAGTGCAATACTTCTGGATGGTTTAGGTACATAGTATATATCGGTAATATGTAAATTGTGATGAAGAGATCGCGCAGTTGTTCAAAAACTTGCTTGCTAGGAGTTTTAGTCGCGTGCGCTGCGTAAACCAGCAGATATACGCTAAAGTAATGTAATAGAGAATTGTAGATCTATAGAAACACTACAAAAAAGTGATAGCATGTCTCTATCTCTTATGGTTAACTCACAATAACTATTTTTATGTTTAGAATTTGGATTTTAGTAAAAAATTGTGACACGCTGATTTCCAGGCGGGCGAAGCCGCTGACAGAAAGATATTACAGAAAAGCGATGTGATATATATACATACTTTGCTATCAATTCTGTTCACCTCCACGGGTTCCGCCATCTTGGGTTACGAGTCAAAGTTGAGTTGTCTTTAAACAGTTTAGCGCTTTAATGATAATTATGTATCATTCTATTCTTAATGGCGGATAAAAATATTTTGAGAATGCAATGCCTTAAGAGAATTTTTTCCCAATTTGACATCTCCCTCCCCAAATTGAGAAGAGGCACTCCGAGATGTGGGATATAACAAAGTTGGTAGAATCCCTACTACAAATAAACTTACCTTCAGAGTGGGGCTGCCAAATACTTTGATAGTGTTAGCAAATGTACTTGGTGATGATATGATCCATAAGCTAAGCGTGAACATCATGAGGCAGAAAGTCTGTAAAAAATAATTTTACTGAATTCTGTATAAGATTATAAAGGTGAATGCAGGCTGGGGTTAGGGAGGGTGTAAGCTATTCTCAGTTTGTTGCGCTAATGTCCAAGATCAATATCAAGATACTTTACGTTACGTTAGTAAAGAATTAGCAGAAACAGAAGCTTCAAAAATGACAATGTTCGTCTAGCTAAGAAAAATATCATGTCGTTCCTACTTAATCTTTTTAAAATTACCAAGATGCTGAAAATCTTATCGTATTAGTAAAGTGATCTTTAAGTAAATATGTTTTATTTTATTAATTTATATTTAGATACATTTGTAAAGTAGCGGCCTGTTACAATCCCACTGCTGGGAATAGGCCTCCTCTCTCCGTTTCTGGAGAGAAAGGGTTGGAGCTAAGACCTACCACGCTGTTCCAATGCGGGTTGGTAGGTTACACATATCTCCAGAATTCTCTAGAGATATGCAGGTTTCCTCACGATGTTTTCCTTCACCGAAAAGCGTGTGATAAATTACAATTATCAATTAGACACATGAGTTTTAATAGAAAAACTCATTGGTGCCTGACCGGGTTTAAACTCGTGTTGCCCTCGAAAGAGTCGCACGGTCTCACCGCTGGGCTATCACAGCTCTCAGATACATATGTATTAGTTACTATCGTCAATTTAGAGAAAAAAATAAGAATAAAATTGCCATGTCTTTTCTATTTTATTTTATGATATTGTGAACGCGACATACCCGCAACGTCTGATACAAAATAATTAAGTGGTAACATAATAAGAACGAATTCGACGATAAAAGCGTGCTTAGTTTGTAATTTATAGTTTAAGTCATATATTGAAAAATTTATGATTTTAAATAATCCATAACTATCGAGACGTGTTCTAATTATACATACGAACAGCTCAAGGTCTGCAAACAAGATTACGTCTAGTCCTTCGCGCAGTTTGAACATTTGAGCTCGGTATAACCTTGGTTTAAAGTACAAGGTTACTAGAACAAGTTAGCTCTTGACTGCCTTACACCTAATAGTAACTTTATCCTTGTGAAAAACTAAGCAAGACGTATCATAATGCGAGAATTTTGAAAGTAAAAGTTGTATAGGTGTAACTGTAGAGTATTAAAAAAAAAGAAATTGGTAAATTAAATACGGGGATTTTATACTTAGAGTAAAAAGGGCAGCCGAAAATGTAAGATTACAATAAAGAGAAAAAAAGAGAAAGCAAATGAGGGTGATATATCTATCTCTCTTTTTAAACTAAAGCTACGGCCTGTTACTATCCCACTACTGGGCATAGGCCTCCTCTCTACGTTTTTTTTGCAGAGAAGGGTTAGAGCTAAAACCTACCCACGCTAATCCAATGCGGGTTGGTAAATTACACATATTCCTAGAATTCTCTAGAGATATGCAGGTTTCCCCATTATATTTTCCTACACCGAAAAGCGTGTAATAAATTGCTATTATCGATTAGACACAAGTTTTTTTAACAGAAAAACTCATTGGTGCCTGACAAGGGTTTGAACCCGTGATCGTCTTTAGAGAGTCACACGGTCTCACCGCTGGGCTATCACAGCTTCTTTTTACGAACGATTAGACAAAAAATATTTTTTTATCGAATAGGATGGCAAATGAGCGTACGGTTAAAGTTAACACCGCCGCCCACGATCTCTCGCAGAGCAAGTATGCTACCGACCTTTAAAAAGATGGAAAATACGTTTTTTGAAGGTACTTATGTCGTGACCATCCGGAAACGCAGCTCGAGGGAGATTATTCCATAAAATATTGGTAATTATTTGAAAACCGCACTGTAGTGGATCGCCACGCATCCAAATGGTGAGGATGATATTTTAACCTGTGACGTACAGTGCGGTTATGGAATTGGAATTATACGAGATTCATCTTCTCTCCCATTATTTATTGTGTTATTGCCTATGACTCCTTTTTTCTGGTTTAAAAACTCTATGAAAATAAATTACCGGCTTGTTTCTGCAGTAATAGAGTTTCGCTTTACTTTTGGAGAGAGGGTCGGAACTAAAATATATCTTAATCAGGTAGCGCTTAGAGAAATGTTATTATATTGTTACAAACCTATTTAATTTTTTTCGTTTTCTTGTACATTTTTATACGTTTAAAAAAATGAAATTCTTTTAGTACTTATTTATTTCATTTATTATTATAGTTTATTGTCTCAATTTATATTGACATAGAGAAACACAACGCGTGAGATCGAAAATTTTAATAGAAAACGTTTACTTCGGTGTTGTAGGTTTTCTATTTAAATAAATTATGATGTTATAAAAAGGCATTTCGTAAATGTATTGCTTTGTACAATAGTCAATTGTTCTTTATATTTAATAAATGTATCAAAGTCATAATTTATAGAGTTAAGCGTTACTTTGCGGAGATCCATAATACAAAAGTAATAATAAAATTATTTTGCTATAATTCGCGATACAGTAAATAGAAAAAATATATAGTGCTAAATGTATATTGGGCTATCCGTTTTTTTTTATCCGATACATGCAGGATTCGTAAAAACACGCCTTGCAATTTTGTCGTGTTTCTCCTGATGCTTCGGTTGCGGGGCGAAACGATTGTTGAGTTTGTGATAGTGAATGTGTGTACTGCTTGTGTGTTGTGGTGGCAGTGGTGGAGGTTTGTGCATGTTGCGAGGTATGAAAAAAACGATTAGTCCACTATACATTTAGCACTATATATTTCTTCTATTTACTGTATCGCGGATTATAGCAAAACAATTATATTATTACTTTTGTATCAAACTCAACATACAACATACACACTTTATATTTATTTTTATACTCACCATAGTTATTAAGTTACAGATAATTAATACTGATGCAGCTACTCTTGAGATTTTGTTATTTTTCCCGCACATTTTATTCAGCTTTGTCTGTACTTATATTCCAAAACATAAATCTCTTGATTGCTTATAAGGCTCTTGACCGTGCATAAATTTATTTAACAATATTAGTATATAATATTACTACTTAGGTGCTATTTTTTATTAAAATTCCAAATTAAAACTAAAAATTATTTCATTACTTTTGGTACTACGGAATTTCAAACGGCTACTTCTATAAATAATGATATTAAAAAACAAAAAAAAACTGATATGATGAAAGGTGGTTACGCATTGGATCGGTACAAATAATATTTTATAAAAGGTATCTCGAAAGTCGAATGCGTCAATTGTTTCGGAAGAAGTGAAAAACGCATGATTTCTTATTAAATACTTCGTTAATTATAGGCTATCTTTTAAATTGACTTTAGCAAATGTAGGTTCTATTCCACCACCCACAAAGAGAATATGAAATGACAATATCGTAATAGAATTGTGAATGCCCCCTGGGAGACTACGCGAGGATTCTGCATTATTTATTGTAGAATGTAACTACTTGCGTGTGTCATTGAGCTATTCAAATTAGTTTTATAATGAAATAGTAATTACACGCGAATTATATTTTTTTAATCCCGGTTTTTAGTGTGGTGCGTGAGAGTACTTGCTGAAGATTTACCACATCAATGACATGAACTGCGTTTAAAGAAGGAGTTTATATACATTTTTTTCGAATTAACTGTATGCTGTTAGCCCTGAGGACGCTGTGTGTGTGTATTACGTGTTTCTGTGTTTGCGATCGTTATTTAATCGTCAGGTTCATATAAGACGCTTTTTGGACAGTTTATAAAGGGTATAAAGCCACGTAAGGGCATTACAATAATTTCTAATCTCCGAACCTATCGGCATGAAATGATGGAAGAACTACTGATGGTGTGGATGACAGAGAAGCTGTAAGGAGGAACCTTAACACAAAGTATCCTACTATATGAGAGGACTCGAGCGATTTACGGTAATTTATTGAAGATAACTGAGGTTGGTATTTTGGGAGCTGGAATGAATTAATGGCATTTCAATGAGTTTCAATGTTGAAAATTGCTTTGAGATACGAGCTACGGAAATAATTAAACTCGTATATCGAGGTACCACCGTTAAAATAATAGTATCACTGTCATAGTATTTACAATATTAATATCTAATAACCAAAGAAAAGATATACTCTTGCAAGCTGAAATTGACACTTATTTATATTTTAAATATATATTTATCTAGATATGAAATATGCCTTTTTTTAATTTTAATTAAATGATTTATAGAACGATCGTCGAGATTGTGGTGGTGGGTGTGTGTGCTGCTTTTGTGTGCGTTGTTGCTGGTGAATTGCGCCTTGGGGTGCATGTGGTGGCTTGTCCTGCATGTATAAGGTGCGTAGATTTTGCCTGCTTCATACACATTGGCTTTGCATGCATTCACTTAACCCGTGCGGATTATAGCAAAGTAGTTAGTTCTGTAATATTGCTTGTAATTTTAATTGATTTAATCTTCATACTAATTTGAGACTTTTTTTCATAATTTAAGAAATTTAGTATTTTAATATTTTTTCATTTTAATTAAATTAATTTATTTTATCTTCATATTTGTTATATAATTAATTATTAATAAATTGACATTCGTTTTCCGTCGCAAATTATTTACGTGCCATTAGTCCCGCGAAAGCATTTTAAAACCGACCGACACGCCCATAGCGGCCAACGCTACAGCGATTACTGAATTACGTATTGAAGCAAACTGTTTTTAAGCAATTTGTATCACGCAAACTTTATCCCCCATACTCATAAAATAACAATGATAATAACTTTGTTCTGTTAATTTTAAAATAGAAATATAATCTAGTCTGGTTTTTATTTTATACTAGCTGTACGGCCACGCGTTGCTGAGGCTCCGTCTGGTTTCGAATTCTCCTCGAAACGGATCTCAACAGTTAAAAAAATACTCCGATCGTCACTAAACTACAGGATCATCCGCTGGGATATTCTAAAGATTTTCTGAAAATTACTTTATACTAGCTGTTCGGTCACGCGTTGCTGTGGCTCAGTCTGGTTTCGAATTCTCCTCGAAACAGAACTCAACAGTTAAAAAATGCTCCGATCGCCACTAAACTACAGGATCATCCGCTGGGATATTCTAAAGATAGTCTGAAAATTTCATTAAAATTGGTCCAGCCGTTTCGGAGTCATTTCGAGGGCCAACATTTTCTATAAACAAATTGTTGGTTCTTCGAGCCTGGGTGTGTATTTGTATTTAAGTATGTATTTAAACTTATATATGTAGTATATCTACCAGTTGTCCGCCACCCATAACACAAGTATTAAGTTACTTACTTTGGGGACTCACGACCGTGTGTGTAAATGTCCCATATATATATTTATTATATTTATATTTATTCACTTTTGTATATAAAAGTACTGCTATTTAGTTTTATCGATTTTCATGGCCTAAATATATATTTAAAGTTTATATTCCTAGTAGTTCTAGTCTTATTTTGACAAAGATCAGCTCAACTAGGCAGTGTTTGAAAATTACGCGAGAGCTTTTTACACGAAATCTCACTTATACTAAAAAAAGGTTCTATAGCAGTAAGCAGGATATAATTTATGTAGAAGCGGTCATAATTTCTATTGAAATGTTGGGTAATAAAACACATTTAAGTAAATAAAAATATATATATTCCATTATTTAAAGATACCTACCAACCATTGTCACAACTATAATAAATTAGGAAATTAAAACAAATATTCGCTTAATATCTACGAAGGTTGACATCTTGAAGCGTCGGAACCAGTGTCAAAAACCAAAAACTGGCGAAAAATTTCTGGTAATTTTTTTTTTTAATAACATTCAATCATAATCTGTTTTTTTAATTCCTACCTTGTTCGAAATTAGATTGTGTTCGATTTTTAAAATAGATGTAAGTGCTTGCACTTCACCTGTCAATAAACAATAACCATAGAGTTAATATACTAGAATAGCGAAGTCATAACCAGACCTGTTAGATTTTCGCAACAAACAGTGGGAGAGAAGATATTATATTAAACTGTCGGATTTGGATACAGATTTTGATCCTTATTTCAATGTCATCTATGAGATCACGCTGCGAACTATTATATAAGCTAGAGTTTTCTTGCTCTACCAAGTTATGCAACACTCACGAGTTTTGTAGGCGCTACGCTACTCTTAATTGCAATTTGTCACAAAAACCTTTTTCGAATTCGGTCACTTTTATACTAAGTGTGAAATATATATACTCATATACTTTTTTTGTGTAATCCATAAAATCCCAAAACAGATACATGATAAGCCTTATCGGACCTTGCGATATGTTCATATACTATCTTTATCTATTTAGACAAAAAAAGAGAGATACACGATAAGCCTCAAGCTTTCTCTTTATTTTAATAGGACACATTTTGTGTTTTGCTGGCTGTCCTACTTTAAGATAATAACTCTATGACTATAAGTCTTATCACAAATATATTGAATCGGATTTAGAATAATTATTTATAGAGAAACAACTTTTAGTATTTAGCATAAAAGTACCTATCGAAATCTTTCAATTTAGTCGTGCACTTAAGTTTTTACATACAATAATTCATCAACACTATTCCAAGCATATATATTTTATTAAAATATGGTGCATGAACATCTATATATGTACTTAATAGTTTGTGTTCTGGACATTTACTACATTGTGCTGCTACAGTAGGCTTTAACAACATTAATAATCTCTTTTAACCATATCAGAGACAATACAAACGTTTTAATTTTGTCAATCGTGGACTAAGATCAAAATATTTATCAGAGGCAAAAAGCCCAAAAATATCCTCTTATCTTGAACTTGACTTTACGGCAACTTTAACTTAAAATAAAAAAAATAATAATTTATCTGTTTTTTTTTATTTTTATTTAGTACTGGCAAATGACTATAACTAAATTCCTATTTATGGTAATAATTATATAACCATATACACCAAAAATACCTTTAGCAAACAACAAATGCGTCAAGTTCTTTTTTTACGTGAATATTCAAAAATTCAATTTTTTATGGTAAATCATAATTATTTCACTATTAACAGTTATATAAAATAATTTGAATAATATGAGCTATTTAATGCGACTATTAGAAATATTGCTATAATTAAAATGAAATTAAGTTAAATATAACAAAATTATTACCAAAATAAATTTATGCGTAGTGTACTTATAATATCGAATCATAACCCCTTAACTTAATCTACAAGGTAATTAGAATACATTGGCTGACATTTGACAAATTGCCTTCGCTTAATTTTTATTTGCTCACTTTGACGGTTTTGAAGCAATAATTATTTAAAGTTAAGACAATATTCATAAGAATTCGCACAATTATGTTAAATGTCGTCCGACGTAAACTGAAATATATAAATCCACGTAAATTATTCTTGTGACCTAAATTTTAAAATATTAACTCGTTAACAACATAAATTTGTTATCTGCGTCCTTTTTTTCTTTATAGTCTACATACGGCCGACCGCTAAAAATATCTCAATGTGGAATGTTTTCTATTTTTTAATTTGTTTATTAAAAAAAAAAAATTTTGCGTTACAAAATATATCTTCCACAACCTCTACTGAATCGTACGTTTTACTGTTCTAGAGAAACAAAATAAATTTACTCCCTATAGTTAACCATATTACTCTATCTCATATTATACATAAAAAAAATATACAAAACATATAAAATAAAAATATAAAAATAGTTAGTATAAGGGCGCTCCTCACATACGTGTCATTAAATAAAAATCCCGCCTTCTGTACTATCGCAAAGATTAAACAATTTATCAAATAGTAAGAATTTACGTTTTTATTTTTTTATTATTTTCGCGCGCTAATTTATACGTTATTGTATAATTTTTTTATTTATCTGCTGCTTTTAAAGTAATTTTTAATTAAAATTGGATATTATGAGACATTTTTTTTTATATGAGAGATTATTCTTATATACATATTATATGTTTTTAGAAAATTATATTAAAAAAAGACTGAGGTCCTTTTTTATGTAATTCGCATATTCTGTAATTCATATATTTACTTACTTTGATATATAACAAAAATTTATAATTTTTTTTTAAATAAAATTTAAATATTTTTCGTTCCACTAAATTTGTAGAATGTAATATTTTTATACGTATAGAATGAATGATTTAAATTTATAATGATCTTTGGTTGGAATATTTAATTAAATATTCCTAAAACAAGATATTTTCAGCGGTCGTTGTTCATTATTAATTTAAAAAGGATCAATATATAATAAAGTACAAGAAATAATTCCCAGACTATAGTTCTAATATTCTGCTAATAAGATATCGCAACAATAAATCCGGTAGATGGCGCTGTTTGCTGGTATTTAATATAGAAAACACAAGTACAAGTATAAAGCGGAACATAGGTCTTATGTAAGCATGTTTTTGTGATTTGAACAAAACAATTTAAATATTTCGACTAGCCGTTGGCATGAAGTTTTCTTTTGGTTTAAAGTTTCTTTTTATATACAATGGCGTAACTAGGGGTTAGCAATTAGGTAACAATTATTCTTAAATTACTCGATTACGGTACACATTTTAGGCTGGGTCTCATACTCCAGTATATAAAATTAAGCGATTAACACGCTTATCCAATATTTTGCAAGTGTCTTAACAAAAAGCGCCATCTATCGAGAAATTCGCGAAGTTATGGTTGTTTAATTGAGTGGTGACATGTAAGTGATGTCGTCCCATGGGTGGCGGTACAGGGGCTGCTTGAGTCGCTTCTGGTCGAGGTAGTGGCCGACCAGGCCTATGGTGCGACCTAGCACGAACAGAGCATTGATGGAGCCCATTGCTATATAGTTGTTGCCTTCATCCCTGGAGACAAAATTTGTTTATTAATACCAAATAATTGAATTTATCGTCCGCTTAACACAAAACTGGCCAAATTCAAAATAAGGCTCAATTGAGTTATACATTGTGATCCTTATTTGAATGCTTGTTTTATTTTTAAATTTTAGTGATCCACGGCAGGGTATTTTTAACCCGATATAGTATATCGCGGCCCGATTACTTGTAACTGTAACGAGAAATTACTTATTAATCACTAACTGTCCGGCCACGCGTTGCTGTAGTTTAGTCTGGTTTCGAATTCCCTCGAAATAGAAATTAACAGTTTAAGAAGTGCTCCGATTGCCCCCAAACTACATGAACACCCGCTGGATAAATGTAAATTATCTAAAAATTTCATTTAAATCGGTCCAGCCATTTCGGAGTATATAAGGGAATATAAGGAATCAAGTGGGTCTAGCAGCTTCACTCACGATACAGAAATTTAAAAACGATTATTATTCTCAAATGATAATCGCGTGTATATTTTTTAAATCAATCAATTTTTTTTAATTTCGCTCTATGGTTTTACCGTGAAAGTGTTTCTGATAGACAGACACACGGATACACTTCCGCATTAACATTGAATGAATGAATCTTCGCATTAACATTGAATGAATGAATCTTCCGCATTAACATTGAATGAATGAATTAAATGAATGAATCTACGATATCAGGCTACGGGCTATTAAAAAAGCTAGTATTTTCTCGTTCTTCCAAGATATAGTTCTATTTAACACTCACGCGAGATTTTGTTGTATTTCGATTCACCACAAAACAACATGTTTGAATTGTCCCATATTATTTTATATATGTACATTAAACTTTCAAACGCCATTTGTGCACCATGTGATCAATTCGTTGCTTAGCATTTTGGACATTTATTTTTGAGTCATTGTTTTTACTATATAATGATTATACCTATGATTAGCATACCATTCTCTTCGTTATAAAATTATCCATCGAATACAACCAATCATTTTATAATAAGTTTATCTTCAGTGCTTGCACATGTGTGTTCGGAGACTAACTATATTGTATGGTTCAATTTTCAATAACAAATAGAAATAGTATAGACAATCCATATAGTTGCATGTAAATGTCGTAAACAAACTGTTGTGTTTCTTTACGTGGATTTGATATATCATATTTTTATATTATTTTATGTTTATTTGCTTACTTGTCTTAGATTTACTTTTCCTTATTGTAAAATTATTATTTAAGTTGTTGTGGTGATTTTTAGTTGAATAAATACTTTATTATTATATTTCAATTTTGGAACAAACAAAATGTTTTCGTAACCAATAATAAATGTCATTATTATAAAACAATTTATTGTATTCAATGGGAAATTTTATACCACAGAAAATGGTATACGATTTATAGGTATAAATATTACATAGTAGTTAAACGTGATGTCAAAAGTTCGTTTTTGAGTAATGCCATGATCGCATCCTACACATGGCGGTCAAAGGGTTAAGTATGTAAAAGTAAAAGTAGCGGCCTGTTACAATCCCACTGCTGGGAATAGGCCTCCTCTCTCCGTTTCTGGAGAGAAGGGTTGGAGCTGAGACCTACCACGCTGCTCCAATGCGGATTGGTAGGTTACACATATCTCTAGAATTCTCTCTAGAGATATGCAGGTTTCCTCACGATGTTTTCCTTCACCGAAAAGCGTGTGATAAATTGCAATTATCAATAAGACACTTAAGTTTTATTATAAAAACTTATTGGTGCCTGCCCGGGTTTGAACTTGTGTTCCCCTCAAAAGAGTCGCACGGTCTCACCACTGGGCTATCACAGCTTAAGTATGTATTTGTGCATTAAACTCACTGGGTGAAGAGCTGGCAGTGCCGGAACAGGTCGACCATGGCTGCGGCCACGATGCCGTCGACGTTGAGGATCAAATTCGGCTTTTTGCGGGTAGTGATGGCCTCCACGTCGAGCGCGTAACGCGTCACGGGCCACGCCGGCCAGCGTGACGTCACGTACGCCTTCAGCTCACGCACGCGCGAGTCTGGGTTGTTGATCGACTTCACCCTGGCCAGATAAGAAAAAAACCTTGTAACCATTTTAGACGGACTAATAGGAAGAACACAGATCGTTTGTGGGCTTCGGTATACTTTTTTATAATAAAATTCCTCAATCAATTTTGGACTTGCCTTTACACAAGTTCAAAAAAGCAATTAAAGAGACTCATTAATAAAGCTTACTATAATGTTGAAGACTTTGTCAATGATAAGAAAGCTTGGAACTAAATCGCGACCAGCTATGTACTAGACGATATCATAATCTAAGTTTGTTAACAATAGTTAATACAAAACTGTAATATTAATTTTTTAAAAGAGTGACCGCCGAGTTTCTTGCTGGTTCTTCTCGGTTAGAGCACCTTTCCGAACCAGTTGTAGCTTCAATTTAATTTTAATTTGACGATTCAAAAGTGCTTGTAATAGGCCAATTTGAATAAATACTTATTTGAATTTGAATTTGACATATAAGCTAAAATCTAACTCAAATTCAAAATATTCTTTATTCAAGTAAACTTGTAAGCAATCGTCTTTTGAATCGTCAACTCTACTGCTGGTTCGGAAAGCTGTTCCTACACTAACTATTAACAATGAAATTGCATGTTGTGGATATTGACATTAATTCTGGTAAGTAGCGGTCTGTTACAATCCCACTGCTGGGCATAGGCCTCCTCTCTCTATTTCTGGAGAGAAGGGTTGGAGCTAAGACCTACCACGCTGCTCCAACGCGGATTGGTAGGCTACACATATCTCCAGAATTCTCTAGAGATATGCAGGTTTCCTCACGATGTTTTCCTTCACCGAAAAGCGTGTAATAAATTGCAATTATCAATTAGACACATGAGTTTTAATAGAAAAACTCATTGGTGCCTGCCCGGGTTTGAACTCGTGTTCCCCTCGAAAGAGTCGCACGGTCTCACCGCTCGGCTATCTACAGCTCTACTCTTCTGGTACCAAAACGTTATTACCTCCAAATTATGCAATGAGCCGAAGCCTACAAATGGGCCAAGAATGTGACTTCTGTCGACTTGTGTTTGATTCGCCATAATATTAGCAAGCTGATCGTCCATATTAGTGTTTCTGATGTAATAATCCGTAAAGATAGATTCAGGGAGGACAAGATACCACAATTTGCTAGTCCTGGTGAAATTTCATCATACTTTCTCTTGCCAAAGGTGCTGGTTCCTATTACCTGTGTCCGATGCCCATGATGAGTTCCCCTTTGGCACGCTTCTCGTTGACGAACTCCTGCGGATGCTGGCCGCGGTCGTAAGCCGCACAGAAGTCTTGCGCAGCACGGTCTAGGGCTCCACCGAAGCGATCACCCTGAGGGCAGTCACCAAACAATTCCATGGTAATATTTTCTTTAAGGTTATTCATTGACTCACCGATGAAATCTCAAAGTGTTCAATCCCCATAACGAAAACTATTATATATTACTTGCAGTTCCCGCTACTTCGCACTTAAGCATTCAAGTACCTTAGTGATGAAATATGTTTTTTCCTTGTCGGAAGAAACGGGAATATTTACATCCTATATGTTACTCCGATGTATGAGATTTACAATAGTTGTGTTAAATTTGATCAATATTATTCCGGCAGATTAGCGTTAAAAGCCTAACAGACAGACATTCTGGCAGACTTTCGCTTTTATAATATTAGTATGGACTAGCTGTACCCACGGCTTTACCCGCGTGGAAATCAGTTTGTCACGGAGTATTTCCTCGAAATACCTACCCTGGCGGGAATTCTATATGTTCCTCTACAATCACCTCTATCTTCTAGTGAAATCCATCAAAATGTATTTAGCCGGAGAACGTACTATCAACCTAGACCCTCCTCAAGAATTGAAAATCTTTTTAGTAAAAATCGTACATTAATCCGTTCAGTAGATTTCGTAAAAATTGATCCTATACAGACAGACAGTTTTGAGGATTTTGTTTTATATGTCAAGATTTGTTCAAGTACTTCGTAAGAAACTCGAATTTTACCAAAATAATTCTAGAGTTACTTTTGCAGTAATAGATATTGATAGCACCTTTCAAATTTCCCCAAAAGATTATACTTTGATTTCTGGATAAGGCAAAGGCAGTTTTCGTCACAATGAAAACTCACGATGGTAAGAAGTCCGCTAACAACGGAGGAGATGAGGTCCTTGCCGGCCCGAGCCGTGACCATGGTGTTGTGGGCGCCAGAAACGGCAGGCCCGTGGTCAGCGGTCACGATCAGCACCAGCTCGAAGAACTTGGACGCCCAGTCGGGAAGCTCACGTTGGAACCTGGACAAATATACAGGTAACCTATATTTCGAAAGTCTATTGGCGGCAAAGTCAAATTATTCTTTATTTAAGCATAATAATTTTTCCTCCACTATCTCCAATATACCAGTGGACGCTTTCAATAAATAAATAAATATTAGTGCACATTTAAATTCAAAATATTATTTATTCAAGTATACTTGTAAAGAAGTGCTTTTGAAACGTCAACTCTACTGCTGCAAGAAACTCGGCGGTTGCTCTTTTCAAAGTATAATTCTTATTACTACTACATTTAGTCATACATAGGGTTGAAAAGTAGCTATATGTCCACGTATTCTTATCGTCTAAGTAATCCTCGATAGTATAGCATACTTTCTGTGTTAGTCTTTTTTAAAAAGTGTTTTTAAACTGCTGTCAAAGATAAAATCGATTGCGTAAATTTTATTATAGAATCTTACACCCAAACCAACGAACGTGTTACGTACTTTTGCAAGACGCAAAGCAGGAACCGCAAGCTTATTTCGGTTGATACTTTGCCTATTATATACATCGCCAATCTTTTTACAATTATGAATAGTCTTATGCACAAAAAATAAAATGCTAAAAAAGTATATGTACCGTTTATTTTGAAAGTGGTGTAAGTCCATTTTAATTTGTTTCGAGAGAATTAAAGGTTAACTATATAGTTGTTGATTTAAAAATACAGGCAAATTATATGAGGTCTGGCATTGTTTCTATTGTTTTATCAACATTTAATTTATTTATATAAATTTGTTTTTGGCTAATTAGACTACGATAACACATATTTATGTGCTGTAAATGGACTTACACCACTTAAAAACTAGACAAATGTAAAAATCGTTTAATTTCAATTTTGAAAAATCAAATATCGCTTAAAATATACTACATTTTAATATAATTTTGTTTACAAATACGCATAACAACACATAAAATTTTATTTTAGACGCCAATTATATTGTCATAATTACAAGATACTGATTACAAGATTTCACTTATTCTCTGCATGTGGTAGAGATTGTCGTGGTAAGTGTGTGTGGTACTTGTGTGTTTACTGGCCATGCACGTATAAGTTATGTAAACGTGTCCTTCATACACTAAGCATAACATAGATTATTTTAATAAAGGCGGACTATAGCAAATAATTCTAACATAACTTTTGTACTATGGAAGTCCGCAAAATAACGCCCGCTAGAAGAATATTATAAAAGTTTAGCTTTTACCTGCGACTTTATACCACTTTCAGCAAAACTTACCAAAGCAGGCTAATAGTGCCGCCGACCCCGAGTTGCCTCTCAAGCACAGCGCTGATAGGAACACCGCAGTAGCTCAACTCCTGGCCGCGCTCGTCGCATATAGTGCTTATGAAGGCAGCCGGTTTACGGATGATGCCCAGTTTCTGTTTATCAGACAAATAATTTTATAAACAAGAAATAAATGATTTATAGAAGCAGGCGTTACTTTGCGGAATTCCATATTACAAGCAATATAACAGAACTAACTACTTTGCTATAATCCGCACGGGTTAAGCGAATGCATGCAAAGCCAATGTGTATGAAGCAGGCAAAATCTACGTACCTTATACATGCAGGACAAGCCACCACATGCACCCCAAGGCGCAATTCACCAGCAACAACGCACACAAAAGCAGCACACACACCCACCACCACAATCTCGACGATCGTTTCGCCCCGAAACCGAAGCATCATCAGCGCATTACGCATTACGATTTTTGTCGTGGAGCCTATCCTCCTCATGATGCTTCGGTTTCGGGGCGAAACGATCGTCGAGATTGTGGTGGTGGGTGTGTGTGCTGCTTTTGTGTGCGTTGTTGCTGGTGAATTGCGCCTTGGGGTGCATGTGGTGGCTTGTCCTGCATGTATAAGGTGCGTAGATTTTGCCTGCTTCATACACATTGGCTTTGCATGCATTCGCTTAACCCGTGCGGATTATAGCAAAGTAGTTAGTTCTGTTATATTGCTTGAAACTAGAAATATTTTAAACCCGAATTAGAGCGAACAATAAGTACGTCGAAAGAACATTGCAGTCCCTCGTGCCGCGTTTAATTAATAATTTACACTCTGATTTCAGAGATACAAGTAGTAGTGCTAGTATTTAAGTTTTATAATGTAATAACTCTCCTTCACTCAATGCAATACTAGATGCGGTTACAAAACGTTTTTTAACGTGGTTAGACTGTAGATTTTTCTCGAATAAAAGGTAATTTATACATTATCCAAGTGTCGAGTATCTAAAATTTTGGACAACTCCCTTATAAATCGTAAAATCACAACAATGATAAAATTAGAAACTTTGGCCTTTATAATATTAGTACTGATAAAATATATAGTACATTTAAACTCACTTGCCCAAGCTACTAATAGTTTTCTGTAAAGCTTAGGTTAGCCATATTTGCAATTTATTACACGCTTTTTGGTGGGAAAAACATCGCAAAGAGACATGCAGAACTCTGTAGAATTCTTGCGGTATGTGTAACCTACAAATCTGCCTTGGAGCAGCTTGATGGGTCTAAGCTCTAACCCGTCTCTCCTTAAAAAGGAGAATGGAAGCTTATGATCAACAGTAATAATAACTGTCCATTACTTTAACTGTATGTGTTTACCATGGTAATTTTGATTTAGGGTGTGATGACTCATCATCATCCTGCCCTTATCCCACTCTACGTGGGGTCGGCACAACATATTACAAACATGTGGACAAATGATTTGGCTACGTATTTTACGACCGGCCGCCTGCCTGACGTCAACTTACCTTAGTCGTATTTTACGACCCCTCGGTAAGAAAGAGGGTGGTCTATTCTAATTAACCGGGTACCACACGGCGGGTCGACTTATCTTAGTCGCCTCTTACGACACCTCGGTAAGAAATGAGGGTGGTCTATTCTATTCAGCCGGAGACCACACGGCATTTAGGGTGTGATGACTATGGAACTAATAAAGATATAATTGGAAGAACCTACTATGACCATATTTTAATAATAAATAATAATAATAAAATATGGGACATTTACACACACGGTCGTCCGTCCCCAAAGTAAGTAACTTAATACTTGTGTTATGGGTGACGGACAACTGGTAGATATACTACATATATAAGTTTAAATACATACTTAAATACAAATACACACCCAGGCTCGAAGAACCAAGAATTTGTTTTAAAGAAAATGTTGGCCCCGGCGGGAATCGAACCCGCGATCCGCGGAGCTAAAGGCAGGGTCACTACCCACAGCGCCAATGGGCCAGTCATATTCATTTAGATGTATGCTTTACACTGGCACATAAACTTACTCTTGCCCAGTCGTAGTCCATTGGCACCTTGGGCGGTTCCAACTCTTCTTTGACAATAATCTTGCCCTCTGCTACAAGTTTCTTATATACCTATGGGAAAATAAATTTAAAATTATTGAAAACTTCGCTCATTGGTTTATTATGTATGCAAGGGACAGACTTGTTTTAGTCTATTTAATAATTAACCTTGCATCTGAACTGAAAGTACCGGAATATTCGACTGGTAGTTATAATACTTACTATTGGTTTACTCAAATATTACTATATCCATATAAGTCGATCAATGTGGCAGATAAATTAGTATGGATTTTGATAATTGGATTACTACTGTTAACCGCCGAGTAGTTCCCTCGTCTAGAGCAAACCTGGCAGCAGCATCAGGTCCTGCTTATTATGCATTGTGATCGTAATTAGACTAGTTACATACTGGACTAATCCCTAATAATTTCAGCTCAATCGGACACCGGGAAGTGGTTCAAATTTATCTTACAAGATTCCATCCTCACGTACAAATATACATAAGGCAAGTTGAAGAAATGCTTTAAAAAAATACATTTAAATGTCCGTATTGCATTGTAATATTTATTATAATTGTGAACAAACCGAATAAATATTACAAAATAATAAACATTTCGGACTAGTCAAGTAAGCCCATACCCCATCAAAATGGGTGCAAAAGTCCTTCACGGGAGCTTACCACCTGTTCTGTACCGACAGGCGTCCAGATAAGATTACAGTAATTAATATCGCTGAGACTTCGGAAAATTGAAAAAATACCCTATTGATAGCTGTGATAGCCCAACGGCGAGACCGTGCGACTCTTTCAAGAGGAACACGAGTTCAAACCCGGGCAGGCACCAATGAGTTTTTCTATTAAAACTCATGTGTCTAATTGATAATTGCAATTAATTACACGCTTTTCAGTAAAGGGAAACATCGTGATATATTTCTCGAGAATTCTGGAGATATGTGTAACCTACCAATCCGCATTGGAGCAGCGTGGTAGGTCTTAGCTCCAACCCTTCTCTCCAGAAACGGAGAGAGGTCTATTCCCAGCAACGGGATTGTAACAGGTTACTTTACCCTATTGATAGCGTTCCCCAGGGTATCGAAGGTTTCCGGGATGACGGCACCGTGAGCCGCGAGCGCCGCGTTCTTGGCAACCGCCTTCTCGAACGCCGAGCCGGCGATAGAACCAGCGTGACCGAACTGTACTTCCGATGTGAACATGTCTGAAACCATACATATTGTGTGTGGATATGTGTCCGTCTGAAGCTGTAATAGTCAAGCGATCAAACCGTGTCACTCTTTCCAGGGAAAACCACGGGCAAACACTAATGAGTTTAGATGGACTTTTTCAGATAACATCGTAAGGAAACCTGCATATTTTTGATGGATTCTAGGGATACGTGTAACCCTCGTATAACTCTCATAAATTATTGACCATTCGCCAAATATACGTATTGAATTGTACTTTGACAACTCACAGACACTTACCTTTTATTACTAAGCATACAAAAAATCGCCGAAGCACTAGTATTTGTCAAATCCCACCGTGTAAAACAAAATTTAAACAAAAACAGTATGATTTCTTATCATCATTAATGTATAGGAAATTAGACAGAAAATATACTATTTACCCCCTGAAATTGAATGAAGTAAAACGTACAATTACACACCATCTGCTAACATTAAACTATCATGAAACTGAGCAAATATTAACCATCGACATAATATGTCAAATTTTTATATAACTAACATTACAATCAGCGATACATATATGTATATACACATTCAAGCACTTACACGCAAGCACGCATTCACACAAACAAACACACACACGCACACACACACACACACACGCACACACACACATACAAGTTCCAACAATAATATAACTTTGTATTAAAATTTTTAAAAAAAACGTACCTAATTTTAAGTTTAATTGTCTATTTTTTATTAGTTTTTTGATAAGTTTACTTGTCTTGGTGGATGAGCGGGGCACCCAGCAATACCGGTTCACACCTAGTGCAGGGGCCCTTGCTATTAGTTTATAATGAAATTTTACATAAATAAATTATTTTCATTTTCGTTTTCATATCATTTTCACGTATCCACAAATCCACATTGAAGTCGAGTGGTAGATCTAAGCAGCAAGCATACAGCAGTGGGATAATTAATTCAGATTCTGCATAATAATTGGTCTTTATTTTTTATCATAGTCTTCTCTTACACCAGTCCTCATCTACCCTAAAACGTTCCTACAGCTCTTAGAAATTATAACATGACTCTAGAAAATATACTCACCAGAACAAGTACCGATACACCAAGCGACCAGAGGTTTGGTCAGTCGCCGGTCCCTCATCATGCGGCACACGTGGTACTCCTCGACTCCGCCCACTTCTCCGAGCAGTACAATCATTTTAACGTTCGGATCCGCTTCGTATCTACGAAGATACACAATGGTAATAAGGTATAGTACCCGGCATTAAACATTGAAACAGGTATTCTTACATTAGCTTCACAGTATATTTTTAGTAATTTAATTTTTGTACATATGAATTTAAATAATTATAAAAGGATTGGCGACGTATATAATAGACAAAGTAGGAACCGACATAAGCTTGCGGTTCCTGCTTTGCGCCTTGCAAAAGTTCGTAATTCGTTTGTGGGTTTGGGTATAAGATTCTATAATAAAATTCCACAATCTACATTAACTTTACCTTTACAGTAGTTTAAAAATACTATTAAAAAAAGGCTAATTCAGAAAGCCTATTATACTATTGAGGATTATCTGTAAGATAAGAATGCGTGGATTCAACCCTGAACAAGACATTTATAACTAACTATATGTAACTAGTGATAAGAATTATTGTTGGAAAAGAGCAACCGCCGAGTTTCTTGCTGGTTCTTCTCGGTAGGAACAGCTTTCCGAACCAGCAGTAGATGTTGACGATTCAAAAGCACTTGTTTACAAGTTTACTTGAATAAAGAATATTTTGAATTTGAATTTGAATTTGAATAAATAATGCACATCGATGTTTAGAACAAAACTGCCGACCAGTTCGGTTTCATAGACCGCTGTCACTGTCACTCAGTTAGCATGTACGTTTCGCACGGGTCCGTCAGTCTGTGCGACAGAGACAATGCTCTATGAAGCAGAATCTAGCCGATTTCTCTCTCTAAGCCTCGATGTGCATTATTTATTGCCGCGTACTATATTTAAATATATTGGTCTTTTTATAGGGTTGCCATGCTATGTTAAAATTATGAATCCTGCGGATACCAGGGACTTTCGAGGTTGTTACGCACTGAAATACAACACAAGATGCAAAAACTAGATAAACTAGATGAAAAAGGACGCATGGAATCTCTTGAAGAGATCATTGTCCAATAGTAGTCCATTTCAACCCATCCAAAAAACAAAGTTACAAGTCTAAACATAAAACATGTAACATTCTTCGAATAAGGCCATTTGTGAAAAAATTATCTATCATAATTTATCCATAATTCAGGGGGTATTCATAATACAGGAAGGGATTTTTTTTAATTTAAACTATCGTAAGTAGTATTTGTAATATATGTACATAAATCGGCTATGCTCAAGGCAGTTAACATCGTATGAAGAGCTGATGAACAAGGACCCAGATGGGTTCAAAACTATACGGGTTAACGCGATTAAATAATACGTGAGAATAACCAATTTTAATACATAAAATATGATGAAAAACATTGCACAGCCAATGACAATGTCTGATCTGGCAAAATCATTCTTACGCGTTCTTCCGCCCTATATAACATTTAGTTCAACGGTTATAGAAACAGCTTGTCAAATTTTTTACTTAGATTCTTCAAACTTAACATTCAATACTTGAAAATTAGGGTGAAAAATTCATAATTACATCACTTGATATATCCCTATTTGTCTTCGATAAGGTGGCTTAGGATAGTGACGATGATCTGGGGTCCACTTGTCTTAATTTCCGCTTTATTGTCCAATTTTGTACTACTATTACTGGACTATTCTGGATAAATTATTGGCTTTTGTTAGACGAGCGCGGGTTCTTGTTCAATTAACTAAAAATAAGCCGTCTATTTTTGACGTGAACTTTAGGCTTTCATTTGATGTCACGGAAACTAAGGCTTGCTTTTGTATATCGTTGAGTTTTGATGTAAAATTGAATAGAATAGCAAGTTCTAAGTACCTTAGCAGGTGGTCAACGAAGGTGGTGCCAGGGTAACGGTCACCGCCGATGGCCACCCCCTCGCAGACACCGTCCGCTTCCTTCGACAGCACATTGTTCAGCTCGTTGCTCATTCCGCCGGACCGGGATACGTATGCCACGCTGTAATAAATGGTAAATATTAGTTTACATAGCAGCTCTCACATTATACTCTAGATGACGGTGTAATAACAATCATCATCATCCTCCTGCGCTTATCCCACTCTAAGTGGGGCGGCACAACATGTTACTAACATGTTGTCACATGATTTGGCTATATTTCTATTTTACGACTGGCTGCCTGTCTGACGTCAACTTACCTTAGTCGTATTTTACAGCCCCTTGGTAAGAAAGAGGGTGGATTACTCAACCGGATATCACACGGTGGGTCAGCTTACCTTAGTCGCCTTTTAAGACACCTCGGTAAGAAATTAGGGTGGTTTAATCTACTCAGCCGGATACCACATGGCATGGCGGTCTAATAACAATATATAACTCTAACTATACCGCGTACTAGCACAATACCAGTTGTATCAATACTCGAAAAACGTTTCGCATCTATTTAGTAACAAACATCGTTTACGCCTATTAAACTGCAAAGAACTTGTACTTCTCCTGAAGGAAAAACGGGATTTGTTTTATTCCATATAATCTATACTTATTATAAAACAAAGTCCCAAAAAGCTGTCTGTCTGTATGTAATCGAATTTCTCAAAATCTACTGAACGGATTTTTGTACGGTTTTCACCAAAAGATACTGCAATACTTGCGGATGGCAAATAGTACATATCGGTATTATGTAAATTGTGTTGAAGAGATCGCGCAGTTGTTAAAAAACTTGCTCGCTGGGAGCTTTAGTCTCGTGCGCTGCGTAAACCAGCAGAGATACGCTAAAGTAATGTACTAGGGAATTGTACATCTACAAAAATACTACAAAAAGTCCGCGCTAGCATGTCTATCTCTTATGGTTAACTCACAATAACTACTGTTATGTTTAAAATAATGAATTCTATAAAAAAATTGTGACACGCTGATTTCCACTCGGGCGAAACCGCTGGCACAGCTAGTGTTTTGTATAAATTGGCGCGCCTAGCCAGCAAACTTATCGGTAGACTCGCGTCGAGGCTCACTTGACGGCGATTCGAGTGCGGGGTCACGTAGGCTCGCCGCTCGCGTTTATTACATAGTGTTTTAGTAACGTTTTGTATTTCGATAAGACAGGACGCCCGCGCGCATGTACGATATGCGCCCTGTATACGATCTTATTGAAGAACGCACATGCGTAATGACGCGTTTTAACCAGTGAAGGGTGTGGTGTTAGATAGTACCACGACTGTATTGACTTTTGATATTGATATAAGTATTTAGTGACGCGGTCAATTAGTGAAGCGTTTCGATTACTATAAAGATAAGACGCGACCGCGACGTGGTTCGAGTACGCGTTGGGATTAATGTTCGCCGATATGGGACGATTCAATAACGTGTGACCTTACGAAGGTTGTGTGCACACCGGGTGTTATTTGTGTTATTTAACCGCGTTAGTGACGTGTATACGCCGGGAGAAATAGACAGTACGTGTTCGTGGAAGACTGCAGAGGCGAGCCAACGGGTTCGGGAATTGGCCAAGTACATACAAGCGCACACACACACGTACACATATACACGCAGTGATTCATGAGGCCGGACCGCATATAGCTGACGGCCGCATAAGGTAGGTTGAGACGCATCCGCCCGCACGTTTGTGCGGAACAATTCAGCTAGTCTAGTATATTATCGTCAATTGTATCAAATGTCATTAGTATTGCTATAGAGGATAAAGCGTGAAAGCACAACACAAATAGACAAACATTCGCATAATAAGGGCAAAATTAGTATGAGTTTTCAAGCTACCTGCCAGGTCTATACAGTTTGCTATCAACTATATTGTCTATCATTCCAGCCGTGTTGCCGATTTTGAAGCAGCCGGGCTTGATCCCGCCCACTGTAGCAGGACCAATTATATTTACCTGCGAATATAAGCAAACGCTAAAAACTCTTACAGTTCGAGATACATAACCAAATAATGTCGTAAAACTTAAGTCCATTTCTTTTTTGTTGTAGCCCAGTTATCATATTTATTTCAAAATCATGCATCTTTCAAATCTTCGCCATTTATCATTTCAATCTGTAGGTATCTTACATTTTTTTACATTAAAATAAAATAAATAAATAAATATATGGGACATTTACACACACGGTCGTCCGTCCCCAAAGTAAGTAACTTAATACTTGTGTTATAGTTGAGAGACAACTGGTAAATATATACATATATAGTTTTAAATACATACTTAAATACATATATACACCCAGACTCGAAGAACCAACAAATTCTAAATAGAAAATGTTGGTTCTCGGCGGGAATCGAACCCGCGACCCACGGAGCCGAAGACGGAGTCACTGCCAGCTGCGCCAACGGGCCAGTCACATTGATTGTATATATTTATTTATTTCGTTCATATACATTATTGTACCACAAAATTACAGTATACACTAAAATATAAATTTATAATTTATTATTAATTAATTTTTATATTAATATTTTAATTATAAGACAACCTTTGCATCCGGAAAGCTGTTAGATAAATGTAGGTAGGTAATAAAGTACACACTAATACATAGCGACACAGTTGACTGGCCCGTTGGCGCAGTTGGCAGTGACTCTGTCTTCGGCTCCGTGGGTCGCGGGTTCGATTCCCGCCGAGAACCAACATTTTCTATTTAGAATTTGTTGGTTTTTCGAGTCTGGGTGTATATATGCATTTAAGTATGTATTTAAAACTATATATGTATATATTTACCAGTTGTCTCTCACCCATAACATAAGTATTAAGTTACTTACTTTGGGGATGGACGACCGTGTGTGTAAATGTCCCATATATTTATTTATTATTATTATTATACATTTCATAAATAATAATACGTGTGGCACTCGGAGACTGCCGCGGTAAAGCTATTGCATAGCATTCTTTATCAACTTATGCAATTACAATTATATATTTATTTTATTAATGCAGTTTTTTTTTCTTTTTTCTGTTTTTTTTTCATTGATATTAATTCAAGTTGCACTTTGAGCGTGGTGACCGATAAAAAAACAAATTGTTTTTCTTCAATTAAATATATGAGATGTTAATATTGTTCAAAATATTTTTATTATCTTTCAATACATGTCGGTTCTTCAGGAATATTTATCACTTATTTTTAACATAAAAAAGATAATAAAAATTCAAAATAAATACCTATACACCTATATACTTTCTCACAAACAGCTGATTACGGTAGTTTTCAAATACAACCAATGCCACCTAAAACAACCCCTAGTGGGGGGTGTTAGGTTTTTTCGTTACGGAATTTCTGGATTCGGTCTCCACGCTCAAGGCCCGCGATAGAAGCTATGCAATAGCTTAATATTTAAAATACATACAGATCTACATAGACTAATAAATGTTATAATAAATATATATACATATATATATGTATAATAGATCTCCTTTAGATTTTCAGATCCTTCGGAAGTGGACGTCTATCGGCTAAAGAAAACTCACTCACCCCTCTAGCGTCGGCGAGCTTTATAATCTTCCTCGTCATGTTCTCGGGGATACCCTCAGCTATGATGACTACAGTGTTGATCTGTGGATGCTGCATCGCCTGGAGATGATAAGTATTTTATTAATAAAACCATTTCTTACTGATTTATATAGCACAAGTTGTGATAAAACTAAATTTTCGTTGCGAATGCTTTTCAGTATAATGCGTAATTACGTAGCGGCGCGATTTTACACTTCGATATTATTTTATATCACTAATAAATTTGAGTAAATTAAATACATTAGTAATCTTTTTTAGAAAAGTGAAAGTTTGTTAGTCTATCTGATATTTTGAGCAATATTATGTGTAAAACCCGTTTTTCCTACGGAAACTTGAGAACAATAACAAAAAAATTACAAGGACCTTAAAAACATTTAAGTTGTACACGATAACGACGGCAGTTACAAATTGGTTATATTTTTTAGTTCCTATCATCTGACGCAACCACGAGGGCGACTATAAATAAAACTTTTATCTGTGGTATTTTATATAATCCTCTACAGCGCGTTGCTTTAAGCCGAGAACCGGCCACACAGGAGACACTCTTAAGGCGACACTCCCAGGATGCTACGAGCCTCGCTCTCCATTTTTTCACCATCCGGCGATGTTTCTGCGCTCGCCCGTCCTTTCGATGACAGCAGGCCTACTGTTCCGCGCAAACGTGCGGACGGATGAAACAACCTCCGGGACCTGGGCCCGTCGTCTCGGCGTCTCAGCCTACCTTATGCGGCCGTCAGCTGTATGTGGTCCGGCCTCATGAGTCACTGCGTGTATATGTGTACGTGTGTGTGTGTGTGCTTGTATGCACTTGGCCGATTCCCGAAACCGTTGGCTCGCCTCTGCAATTTTCCACGGACACGTAATGTCTGTTTCTCACGGAGTATACACTTCACTATATCGGTTAAATAACACCCGGTGTGCACACAACCTTCGTAAGGTCACACGTTATTGAATCGTCCCTATATCGGGGAATAGTAACTCAACGCGCACTAAAACCGTGGACGGTCGCGTCTTCTCAAACGCTTCACTGGTTAAACGCGTCACTAAATACTTATATGAGTCTCAAATGTCAATAAAGTCGTGTCACTACTGAGAATAACACCCGAAACGCAAAATTACACGTGTGTGTTATAACAGAATGCCGTATACAGGCGCGCGCGGCCTGTCCTTATCGTATTCGAAACGTCACTAACTGGCGGCCGCTCGCGTCGGCAATCGAATGCATAAAAGGGTCGTTGATCCCGCCGGTCGCGTCGCGCGCGTCATTTTATTCAAAACACCTACCATGAACTCTTATTGCGATTCAATTGCAGACGTAAAAAACGACCGCGTACCGCTTTCTTTCCGTACCATGAAGTATGAATTGTATTGGCGTCGTAATGTTTGAAAAGGATAACGTTATATGAACTATAGATAACTCTGTCTCTTATACTCACATGTTCTTAGGACAAATTGCGAACGCTCATTCGGCAACGACTTAAAGTGTGCGTCTTTAAGATGTCATGGTATGAAAAAGCAAAACAATTTTTTTACGTCTTCAATTGAGTCGCAATAAGAGTTCATGGTAGGTCTGCAAAGCCTTCAAGGCTCACGGCAATAGTTAGTGTCCGAAAAAAAGTGACACACTTCAGTTATTTTCTAGACATAGTGAAGCTCTGACGTTGTTTATCGGTTTTTATCGCTTCTAATTCCTGTTTTATGAAACCGCAGCATTTACGTTAGAAAAAATAATCGCCATAATAAGAAACGTCAGCACCGTACCTGCATGGTGCTCTCGTAGGCCGATCTCAGGGATGCAAAGTTGACCAGCACTGTGGCCTCTTGGTGTTTGCGCATCGCGACGTCCATATCACTGAACACTGCAATGTTTGTGTCCAATTATAATAAGGGTCATTAAATCTTATAAAGAAAAGCTAGAATAGGTTTAGAATATGGGGCACAATCTCTATTTGCCCACCGTGGTTCGTGCAATGGTGGACAGGGAGAGATTGTGGACTGCGATGGCCTCTTTCGGCGAGGAGGTTATCTCGCGGAAGGAGGTGGAAGGACGGATCCAGGAAGTCGAGTCCTTGGATCCGATCCGCCGCAGACGACTTGCCGAAGCCTGTCGTATGCCGCCCTAACGGGGACCTCTAGGCGTTCCCAACGGGGTTTATCGGACGTCCACCTTATAAGGTCCCAGAGGCGGTCAATGCATCTGGTGCTCCCGATGCATCGATAGCGGTGGGAGGGGCCACTTTTAGAGAGGCCCCGACCCAGAGGTGGCGCATTTTGGGGTTCAGAGTTGCTGCTGGCGGGGATGGGGGCAATGTGTCCAACCCTGTCCCTGCCACCAGCAGCGTGGTAGAGCACTGTCAGGTTTTTAGTCGGTGAGAATCCGATATATCCGCCGCTCGTCCCCGTCGGGCGGTGACGACCCATAATGGTTTTTCTTGACATAAAAAAAAGGTTTACTTAGCAGTTCTCATATTACGCTAGAATGCGTTGTAATAACAATCATCATCATCATCATCCTCCTGCCCTTGTCCCACTCTAAGTAGGGTTAGCGCAACATGTTACAAACATATTTGCACATGATTTGACTGCGTTTTTTACGACTGGCCGCCTGCCTGACGTCAACTTATCGTAATCGTATTTTACAACCCCTCGGTAAGAAAGAGGGTGGTCTGTTTCTACTCAGCCTGATATCACACGGCGGGTCGACTTACCTTAGTCGTCTTTTACGACACCTCATTAAGAAATAAGGGTGATCTATTTTACTCAGTCGGATACCACACGGCATAATTTTACAAGATCCATCATACTAAAAATAAGTAATTTAGCCATACCAGTTATATTACATCTAAGTTGCTAACTAAGAGACGTGTTTTTAGAATGTAATTAATTCTCCATAATTGTTTTTTGCTTACTTCGTCTTACTTCATCACAACAATTTTTTATCTAAAATTAATATTTCATGTAAGAAAAACCATTTTGTACGAAGTGTAGGAAAAAACTTACCCGGTATGAAGACTTCTTTGTTGCCAAAATAGTATTTCTGTTTGTGGTCTGCGGTGAAGGGGTACACGATGGCTACCACGGATGGTTCCGCGCGCCGGCAGATGTAGTCGAAGTCTAACATGCCCTGTTAATAACACATCAATTATTCCACTGTTTTTAAACTCTTACTCTAATATCGCCTTATAACGAAACGCTTCGTACAACGATAAAACTATACAGCCTTGTGCAGATACACTATAGCAAACAGGAGGTTCTCTATACCAATCAGATAAGCATAAAAGCCACGTCGAAACTATATTGTTGGCTGTACACGCATCGTGGTGAAACAAGGTGAATCTCCATAGAGATTTCGACGTGCTCATGAGAGCTGATCTTTTCAGACAATTCTCGAAGGCTTAAAAAGATAAAGCGTCAGGTAACCCAAATCCCCTTATAGTGGCCGCGTCCCACTATAGGCTTAACTTTCCCAACAGATTTCACAGGCGCCCTAAAAGCGTCCTTTACTCCAACAAGATTCGTACTGACAACACATATCGACTGTGAACTGGCAAATTGTCCTATCTTATTTTTGACAACTGTTCAGGAAGAATAAAAAACGCGATTATTAATACATTCGCAATAATTTTTATGAAATAAAAAACAGATGACTTTAAATATGTTTATTTATTTGCAAGTTTTCTAGTAGATAATACATGTTGATACGGTAAATGATGGGCAGTAGTACCCGATGCCCTTAGAAAGTGATTTTGCTTAAAATTGAGATAGGACGTATTGCCGGTTCACAGTCGATATACAAACAGCGTCTCCGCCGGTAAAGACGAGGTCCCCGTTTGCTTGTGTCAAGCGCCGTGATGCAGATTTCTTCAAAGTCAAGGTCAGATACAATCTTTCAAAACGCGCCGCTTTAAGCCGGGGTTCGGTCTCGCAGGAAACACCCTTTAAAGTGATGCATAGCTTTCAGCTACAGCAGCCTCAGCTACAAGCAGACCATAGCTATAGCTATAGTCCATTTTGTTTTACCGTTAGCCAGTTCCGGGAACCACCCATAGGATGCGTTTATATAATAATATTTGTGATCCTTACATAAAGAACTTGCATATGAAAGTTCAATGCTGTTATTATCATCTGGCACTATCGTATATCGTGATAAAAATGCTAGGAATTTAATAAAAACAAAAAATTTGATTCTTTCCAAAAAATGGTCCATTATCATTGGTTTTCGACGATCATTGATATATAATAAAACATCGATGTTTTAAAATCGATTTTGCATTATTTAAAAAAACATCACATCTAAATAATTTATAGAATTAGGCGTTACTTTACGGAGATCCATAATACAAAAGTAATAATAAAATTATTTTGCTATAATCCGCGATACATCTATATCTGTACTGTATCGCGATTTATAGCAAAATAATTTTATTATTACTTTTGTACCGTTACATCTATCCTTACAAATTATGAATGTGAAAGTATGTCTGTCAGTTACGTTTTCACAGCCAATCCAGTGAGCCGATATCGATGGAATTTGCGGAGTCTTTGCAATAGGAATTGCAATTTAATCCCCCTAATCGATCTAAATTTTTTTTGCAAGTTAGAAGAGTGACAGAAGCTAATGCTTATTTCAGGACTAAGATCAACGCAGACGAAGTCGTGGGTAAAATCTAGTCTCTTTATAATAATCTCTCTGTATAGTCGATGCTTCATTGCTGAAGGTCGAGGTCCTGGCTAGATTCTATCCTTAAGTGGATTTTTTGTTTCCACCGGCTCCTATCAGTGGCCATTGTTGCTACCTCATAGAATTTGCAGGACGTGCATGACGCAGTTGGTCAAACCACATAGTTGATGAGCGGTCTCTAAGTCTTGTCGTTAAGGTATCGTCCCCACGTCGAATTAATAATAGTAATAAGCCAGTATTTTATACCTGGATGGCTCTGTTCTGCATGCCCCAAACAATAGCCTTGGTCCTGTCGCTGAAGAGTGGGCGGGCTGTGGACAGCTGCTGGCCGAGCTCGGCCCTGGTGGGGGCCTGCGAGCAGACCAGGTCCAGCAGGGCAGGGGTCAGCTCGGGGAGCTCGATCGTGGGCGCCGGCTAAAATACATACGAACATATAAATAAGGACTTTGATATATAACGAATTTATATATGTACTAGCAATTTTAGTATACAATCTTATACCCAAACCCACAAACAACTTATGCATAGTACGCGGCAATAAATAATGCACATCGAGTCTCAGAGAGAGAAATCGGCTAGATTCTGCTTCATAGAGCATTGTCTCTGTCGCACAGACTGACGAACCCGTGTGCGACAGTGACAGCGCTCTACGAAACCGAATTGGCCGGCTGTGCATTATTTATTGCCGGGTACTATACTTTTGTAAGGCACAAAGCAGGAAATGCAAGCTTATGTTGCTTCCTACTGTGTCTATTATATACATCTTTTTATTCTCATGTACAAAAATCAAATTGTTAAAAATTTATTGTGACGGGGGTAGCTTACCGCTTCATCGGGTTTAGGTAGTTGTTTGGGCGCATAATCCAATTGGTGGTCTGGTGGTATGGGCGCGTGGCCAAGCGCGAGTCCCACAATAGCGGTCATGCTGCTCTCTGGACCGAACACGTACATTGGGATACGGAGACGGTGGCCGATCTCACGCATTTGTCTGCAAAAAGCGATTATTATATCTTAAAACGTTAAGTATAGCACCCGGCATTAAATAGTGCACATCGATGTTTAGAACGAAACAACCGGCCAGTTCGGTTTCGTAGAGCGCTGTCACTGTCACTCAGTTAGTATGTGACGTTTCGTACGGGTTCGTCAGTCTGTGCGACAGAGACAATGTTCTATGAAGCAGAAACTAGGCGATTTCTCTCTCGAGTACTATATTTTAGTGTATTTCTGTTGGATTACGCGACTAAAGATCGCAGCAGACAAGTTTTTTTTTACAACAATACGTAATTTTTATAAAAATGATCACATACAGACAGGCAGCATTTGGGAATTTTGTTTTATTATAAGTATAGGTATGGATGAGTGATTAATAAAATCTAGTTTATTTAATTATTATTTGTACTAAAAAAACCTATGGTATAAGTGTATGCACATATGACGTATATTCATTTTATTAATTTTATTTATTTATATGTATTATTAATTAATGAATATGTATTATTCATTAAATTAAATTACGTAATTAATTTATTTTTATTTTAATGATCATTTTAGAATATTCGTTTAGTAGTGGTCGATACGCTTATATTGTTTATGCACCATCGTATGCTCTTGTATGTATATGAATTCTTTAAAAGGTTGCTTGCATGCCTTAAAGGTCAAAAATCTCTGGAACTTTATTCACTTATTTCCTTTAAATGTACAAATAGTTTAATATTGTAATTTACAGAATTTTGACGTATACATTAACTCATTCATGTTTCCTTATGCGAGAGCTGTCGACGTTACATACATGCGAAAAGAGGTCGTAATGCGTATGTCATTAAATTCGAATTGGACAAGGACAATTTACGAACGTGTAAAAAGGGTTCGTAAACTGTATGTCATAGAATTCAAATTCGCTTAACGCTAATTCTCTAGAACATTCGGGTTGTTTACCAAAAGGTGTTTACAAAAGATTTGTTTACGTTCTCCCCAAGGTCTCGCAAACGTTCTCGAACAACAGTTCGTTCGATATATAAGCAGACGTATCGTGCGATTTACCATTAGCGATCAAGAACGACTAAAAAAGCGAAAATAAAAGTGAAATAATAGTGACCTCGGCATTCTTATCGGACAAAAAACGGACTGTATGTGACTGTGACTGAGACTGTAAGTGCAAAGTTTGTTATAAAAAGTTGAATAACGTGTTTTTAACGAGCCATCAGGTATTTTCATCCAAATTCCCTGCACGTAACAATATACATACAATATTGCATTTACAATATTTATTTAACAAATTTTGTAGTTCATCTGTACAATATAAAAACAATTAATACCTAAAATATTCGAATTAACAATTATGTAATAATAAAATATGGAGTGAAGTAAGGCCTCATGAATCACTGCGTGTATATGTGTACGTGTGTGTGTGTGCTTGTATGTACTCGGCCGATTCCCGAAACCGTTGGCTCGCCTCTGCAGTCTTCCACGGACACGTAATGTCTGTTTCTCCCGGAGTATACACTTCACTATATCGGTTAAATAACACAAATAACACCCGGTGTGCACACAACCTTCGTAAGGTCACACGTTATTGAATCGTCCCTATATCGGGGAATAGTAACCCAACGCGCACTTAAACCGTGGACGGTCGCGTCTTCTCAAACGCTTCACTGATTAAACGCGTCACTAAATCTGAGAACCACACCCGAAACGCATAATTACACGTGTGCGTTATACAATAAAGCCGTATACAGGCGCACGCGTCCTGTCTTTATCGTATCCGAAACATCACTAATTATCGGCGCTCGCGTCGGCAATAGAATGCATAAAGGTCGTTGATCCGGCCGGTCGCGCCGCGTCGCGCGCGTCAATTTATTCAAAACAGTGCATATAGGTGAAATGGGCGATAAAGTGATAAAACAAATGATTTACCTGAGCCCTTCCTGGTAGTTGGGTCCGCCGCGCCTCACGAAGATCGTCACATTGTATTGGAGCAAGGCGTCCTTGTACGTATCTATGGCGGTGATGATTCCCCGGAACGTATCGGCCACACTGGTAAAGTTGGCGATACCGCCGCCGATAATTAGGACCTAAAAAGATCGCCTGCTGTATAAATACTGCGAAAGTAATAATACGCGGTTTTAAAAAACCTTCGGTTTATATACATATTTATGAGCTGTGATAGCCCAGCGGTGAGATAGTGCGCCTCTTTCGAGGTGGTCACGAGTTCAAAACCCAGGCAGGCACCAATGAAAATGAATATTAAAACTTATGTGTCTAATTGATAATTGAAATTTATTACATGCTTTTCGGTGAACGAAAACATCGTGATGAAACCTGCGTATCTCGCATTCGAGCTGCGTGGTAGGTCTTAGCTCTAATCCTTGTCTCGAAAAAAAGGAGAGAGGAGGCCTATGCCCAGCAGAGGAATAGTAATAGGTCGTTACTTTACTTTTATTTATAATATCGGGACTTTTCATCATCCTCCTGCCCTTATCCCACTCTAAGTGGGGTCGGCACAACATTTTACAAACATGTTCTCACATGATTTGGCTGGGTATTATACGACCGGCTGCCTGCCTGACGTCAACTTACCTTAGTCGCCTTTTAAGACATCTCGGTAATAAATGAGGGTGGTCTATTCTACTCAGCCGGATACCACACGGCGGTATATCGGTACTTTTGTTATATGGAATTCGGTAACGTTCTGCATTTATATCTATGTATACTTATTATCAAACATAGTTCTCAAAAGCTGCCTATCTGTATGTGATCAATCTTCTCAAATTCTACTGAACAGATTTTTAGGGTAGTGCAATTGTTCTGGAAGGTCTAAACCTTCCAGAACAATTGCACTACCCTTCACTGTGCTATTAATCTAAGTTAAGTTAGGTTAAGTTGAGTTAATTTACATAACACACTGTGCTATTAACCTAAGTTAATAGCACAGTGTGTTACATTACACATTGTTTACATAACACACTGTGCTATTAACTTAGGTTAATAGCACAGTGTGTTATGTAAATTAATTCAAAGAAGTCACGCTGTTAATGTGTAGACATCGGCTTTACTCACGTCATATTTTATTGGGTTAGCCCGACTATTTTCGAGCCCATACGGGTATTCATGAGCTCTTCACACGACGTTATCGTGTTACCCGCCCGATAAGTCCCGGCATGTCATAGTAAAGAGCCCTGACTCTCGATTGTAATATTTTATTCGTGGCGTAAAATTTTAACACATATTATCTTGTTAAGTACTTTTTTGATTCACATGATGTAAAGGATAATTGTGATCTATATTAAATCGCGAAACTAACGAACGCATTTCTATACTTTTTATAAAACAAAGTCCCTTAAAGCTGTCTGTCTGTATGTAATCAATTTTCTCAAAGTCTATTGAACGGATTGTTGTACAGTTTTCACGAAAAAATAGTGCAATAATTCCGGATGGGTAAATAGTACATATCGGTATTATGTAAAATGTGTTGAAGAGATCGAGCAGTTGTTAAAAAGCTTGCTTGCTGGGAGCGTTAGTTGCATGCGAAGCGTAAACCACCAGAGATACGCTAAAGTAATGTATTGGAGAATTGTAGATCTAATAAAATACTACAATATAGTCCGCGATAGCATGTCTCTATCTTTTATGGTTAACTCACAATAACTATTTTTATGTTTAAAATTTGAATTCTAGAAAAGATTTTCACGCGGGCAATGCCGCTGGCACAGCTAGTATTTATATAAGTGGTAATTCCATGAATTTCCTTGAAGATTCAAGCGTTCTAAAAAAACTTTATTTGACTCTTTATTTCTCTAGAAAGTCGTCGAATGGAGAGGGACCAAATATTTCTGTATAAAATATTACGCAATCTTTTAGATTCTCCATATCTTTTAAGTAATATATATTTTAGATGTCCTAAGATAAATACGCGTAACAGAGCTTTGTTTCAAGTGCCTGTTAGCAGAAATAAAAATACAAAAATAAAAAAGTATTCCTCACATTTTTATTTCGAGCTTGTCGCAGTCACAATGAGAATTTTGTTGATATCGATTTTACAAGACATTTTTTGAGACATTTAAAAAATTAATTCGTGGCAAAACTGTTTAAACTAAATAGGGATATCTCAAGTGATACATTATGTAATATTTGTATATATATAAAAAATAATTTATTTTCATTGTCATTCTTCTTTGAATTTTGTAATATGCTTGTAAAGCTAACTTGTTTACTCTTACTTGTGTTAAGTAATTTGTGGAAACTTTGCTGGTTTTTGTATTATTTGTAAACTTAATTTTTTAGATTTATTATACTGTTTGTTTTCCTTAAATAAATAAAATAAATAAAATAAAAAAATAAAATTACATATTATTTTGGTTCGATTTGATCGGTAAGAAATTGAGCTCACTTTGCCCTTAGGATGTTTGTCCCGGCACATGAGGCTGAAGATGGTCTTGGCGTAGTCCGCCGTCTGGCTCTCGGTGGGCGCGCCCGAGTACTCGCCGTAGTTGGCGAGCTCGGCAGCACCGCCGAGGGCGCACACCGTGTCCGTGTACACCACGGATGCACCGCCGCCGGCCACCATCGTCCAGATACGGCCGGACTTGTTCAGGACGGTCAGCTGCAACGAGACAATCCATCAGATACAGTAACTGACCGTTACTTTACTTTAATAATATAATTAAATTTAATGTAATGAAATTAAATTAAAAAATATCGTTTATAATGAGATACATAACAGACAGATATATGTATATATCTACAAATTAAACTTAATGTATGTAGCACAGGTCAGAAAAGACCTTAACTCAGCATAATACTGTGTGCCACGAAAAGAAGCACACAGAACTGATTTTCAGCTAAAGCCTCGTGAGTTACGTCACGGACAACAACTGATTGAACTGACTTCCTAATATAAGGGAAACGCCTAGAAAAACAAAGACTTTATTTCCAAAATATAAGATAAATTCCAGACATATTTAAATTATCCATTTCTACCATATTTAGTACAATTCCTTCCACTATGTTGTTGATTCGGAGCGCCGCTAAGTTTCATCTCAATACCCGCGCCGCATGATATAGGATCAATGTAAATAAATCTTAATAAGTCATAGTATAAATTATTTTTGAAAAGCGACTGCTAAGTTTCTTGCTAGCTCTTTTTGGGACAGAAGAGATCAGGTCCGAACCAACAGTAGAATTGACAGGGATATTTACACACACGGTCGTCCGACATTAAAGTAAATACCTTAATACTTGTGTTATGGGCGACAGACAACTGTTAGATATACTACACATATAATTATAAATACATACTTAAATACAAATATACACCCAGGCTAGAAAAACCAACAAATTGTTTATAGAAAATGTTGGCCCTCGGCGGGAATCGAACCCGCGACCCACGGAGCTGAAGGCAGGGTCACTGCCCACTGTGCCAACGGGCCAGTCAACTTGTAAACTTATCTGAATAAACATATTCTGAATTTGATTTAAAAAAAACTTAACTCAAAAGTAATAATAAAATTATTTTGCTATAATCCGCGATCGTATCGCAGATTATAGCATTATTACTTTTGTATTATGGATCTCCGCAAAGTAACGCCTAATTATATAAAAACTAAACTCGCAATCGAATAAAATAATTTCGACTAGTAGCTTAAAGATAGTCATATCAAAGTTTGGTAAATCCCTCAATGGTGTTTGTTAGTCAAAATTCTGTCTCACCTTAAGACTGGCTCCGCTCTTAGCGTCCAAGTCCGCAATATGCGCCTCCTCGGGGTACGCGTCCCTGCCGAAGGGCGGCGGGAACGTGACCTCGCCCCAATTCTTCGCGCAGATGAAGTCGGCCGTCTGGTCCAGCTTGGCAGCCAGGTCGAGCAGGTACACCCGCTCGTTGGTCACCACCACCGGGTTTATCTCCATGTACGTGAAGTACAAGTCCACGAACACCCGGTACAGGGACAAGATGAACGTGGTCAATATCCTGGGAAAATTTAATTACCCGTTCTAATATGCAGCGTTGGTATCGATGATACAAAATTAAATATATATATGTCGGCGGGTAGCCGTACTTTGAATATCAACATCACGCCATTTGATTCAGATTGTTATTATGATGTTTAATTTGTCGATAAGTTTTAGTTGAAAAGGTGGGTACTTTGTTCAATTAAATAACACACAGTTTTTCTATAAAAAGCCGAGCGCGCGCGGGCTCAAGGCATTCTGTCTCGGACCGCCGAAGTGAACGGAGCTCTCGGAAAATAAAAGTTTATCAGAATTATCTACGCTGTTTGTATTGTACACCAAGTATGGGTGATAGCCCTGCTCGTGACGTCAGCAATACTGACGTCACACTTTTTAAAAATAATCGCGACGAGCCTCGTCCGTTATATATAAGTTGGTTACAAATAAATTTCTTATCTAACTTAACTGAAATACTAATCAAACAAGACTATACTAAATACATAAAAAGGAGAGAAAAAAAAATGAATTAATTATTATTAATCCATACTAAGGTAAAACCTGTGCCGTGGATATTGACGGTTACGAGTATATAAACAACTATATAAACTTTTTACTAAATTCGAGTATAATAAAGTACATGGAAGTAAGAACGAGATGTGCGTGCATCCATGCTTATATATCCAAATATATATATGCATATAAATCCAATTAGACGTATAAGATGACTGACATAATTCAAACTAGTAAATTGTAAACTTTAACGATTCATACTTGTTATTAGATAAATAAACGGGTCACATCGCGGCAAAATCGAGTTATCTTTTTACAAGGTTCGACCTTTCGGCAGAGTTGCATACGCCGTGGTCACGACCTGACCATGACTGACTGAACTGCCACGATGTGACCCGTTAATTATATAATAATAATTCAATTTTCTCAGAAACTATAACAGAACTAATTAGCTATAATCCGCGCGGGTTAAGCGAATGCATGCAATGCTAATGTGTATGAAGCAGGCAAAATTCACGCACCTTACACATGCGGGACAAGTCACCACATGCATCTTAAGACGTCTCCTCGAGCAATAATGCATACAAGCAATCCATACAATAGCCACCAAAATCTCTACGATCGTTTTAACCCGAAACCGAAGCATCATCAGGAGGATAGGCTCCACGACAAATCGTTATGAAATGAGTCTTGGGATGCTTGTGGTGACTTGTCCTGCATGTGTAAGATACGTAAATTTTGCCTGCTTCATACACATTAGCATTGCATGCATTCGCTTAACCCGCGCCGATTATAGAAAAGCAGTTCTTTTATATAGAATTCAGCAAAGAAACGCCTGTTTCGATAAATGATTCAATCTTTTCAAATATTGTTTCTAATAAGTCTTCTCGAACAAATTTTATATTTTATAAACTGCTAGCTTTTAAACGCAACTTCGTTCGCGTGAACTGCAGTCTTATTATTAGAGTAAACCGTAATACTTATATTAATGACTAGCTATGCCAGCGGCTTCGCCAGCATGGAAATCAGCGTATCACAATTTTTTTCTAGAATTCAAATTTTAAACATAAAAGTAGTTATTGGGAGTTAGCCATAAGAGATAGAGACATGCTATCGCGGACTTTTTTGTAGTATTTATATAGATCTACAATTCTCTAGTACATTACACTAGCGTATCTCTGGTGGTTTACGCAGCGCACGCGTCTAAAGCTCCGAGCAAACAAGTTATTTAACAACTGCGCGATCTCTTCAACACAATTTACATAATACCGATATGTACTATTTACCTAAACCATCCGGAAGTATTGCACAATCTTTTGGTGAAAACCGTATAAAGATCCGTTCAGTAGATTTTGAGAAAATCGATTACATACAGACACAGCTTTTTGGGACTTTGTTTTATAAAAAGTATTGATGGTAAAACTGGTACTTCCTTATTTTGTCTCAATCGCACCAGTATTATTTAGTTTTAAGGTCAAGGTTAATATTCCAATTATATTATATCAGAATGGAGTTCTAGCGTACGGTCATTGATCTTTATAAATCGTGCCTCTTTTTTTTCAAAACTTAAAAATACTTGTGGCTAAAATACTTCAATGAATTAACTGATTTTTTTTAAACACCTTGGGTATAATATATGAATGATAATCAATATTATAAATGCGAAAGTATTTCTGTTAGTCTTTCTGCCTGTTTCACGGCTAGGTAGTTGAATTTGATACCTTATTTATCTTTATCACGTACATCTTTCTTAAAATCTGTTTATTTTTTTACCTAATATATACAAATTTGAAACATAAATCCTTCTATGTCAGCGTGATAATGTATAAAATTGTTTGCCCACCTTTTGATGGTGGTCGATTTCACATTCTTCAAAAGCTTGCGGTCTATATCTTCACCTGTTGGGAAAGTGTCCACAGGCACCTGAAAATAAATAAAAAAATAAAATTTTCGCCTATTTCTAAAGTATTAAAAATAAAAAACTATCAGTTAATTTCAATTATTGTACACATTGCCTTTCCAATAAAATATTCTATATTATTATTAATATTATAAAGAAGTAATATTTGTATGTTTTCGCGCAAAAACTACTGAACCGATTTCAAAAATTCTTTTACCATTGGAAAGCTGCTTCTTTACTGAGCAACATAGGCTATATTACATTTTCAAAAAAATAGTGATCCCTATTAAAATTGTAATAAGGTGTGAAAAATTTCGGCATAAAAACCTTTCATCGCGTGCGCTGCGGACACTACATTATTATAAAACGTATCAATATCTACAAAAAAGTCCGCGATACCATATGTCTAACTATTATATTTTTGCCACTATAACTACTTTTCTACATTGTAAAAGTTGATAAAAGTGGCGAGAATAATCAAACCATAATATTTACATCTCCGTATTAATCCTTCTTCTTTCTCCTACCCTTATCCCACTCTACGTGGGGTCGGTACAACATGTTTTTCTCTTCCATTCTCTTCTATCATTCGCCAACTCTGGCGCTACTCCTTTTATATGCATGTCATACTTCACACAGTCCAACCATCTCTTTGTAGGCCTTCCTCTAGTCACATATCCATCCACATTCATACTAAACACTCGTTTGATCACATGATTTTCATCCCTCCTCATTACATGTCCATACCATCCCAATCTTGCACCTCTCATCTTTTCTATAATGGGCGCAACTTTCAGACCTCCCCTTATATACTCATTTCTTATTTTATCAAGTCTTGTCACACCACACATCCACCTTAACATCCTCATCTCATTTTCATGTATTCTTCTTTCATCCATCTTCTCCCACTAAATGATATTTTATTAAAAATTGTAATATATATAATATACCTGTAAAATACTTTTGAAATTTTTAAAATCCGAGATCCCAATCAAAGGATATTACGAATTTAAGAATGTAAATCGAAAGAAAATAATGCCATAACAAATTCATATAGCAGGGCCTGCTTTTGGTGAGTTAGCTCTTATTCCAAGAACACTAATGATACCCATTTTTTATAATTTAATAATCTACAAATAAATCTATAGTCCGACTTCGTAGACTTTCCACTACCACGAGACCGGTATGGTCGCGGGTGAAACCGCGGGTCATTGCTAGTCTTTAATAATTTCTTAAACAAAACCTTATATTTATAACCTTTTATTGACGGCGGAATATTGTTTCAGCATTTGGTAGCTACAGACAATAGATAGACAAAATTTAATCTTCCGATAACTCAAACACTACATTAAAAGTAAGCTGAACAAACTAGCCAATTCACAGTTTCCAATTTCTGATTTTTAAAAACCAAAAATGTGGTTCGGGTAAAATAATTTCGGTGAATTAATTATTATATGCCTTCTTTATATGCATATCCTGTACATATCCAACATAACTTACGTCAAGTCTTAGAGCGAGCGCGTCAACATCGCCGACGTCAACGCCACCCTGGTGGTGGAACATGATAGTATCCGCGCGACGGCCCGACTGGATGCATAGGTACATCTCCTCGCTCTGGAAAATAAAACCTCAATATTTTATTTTTTTTTTTAATTTTTATTCAGCTTCCTCTAACATGGGGGTCGGAGCCGTGATTTATCTTATTTTCTATACTATCTAGGACAATGTTTTATACTTAACTTAGCAGTTATACTATACATTTTAATTCTTATCTTATGCTTAATTTACCACAATCGTGTTGATTAAATCTACTACATTTATTTCCTTATTTCTATGCTACAGTATTCTATGGTATTTATACAATTTGTTTATGTCTTCTACAGTTTCGAGTTTACTATTTTCTGTTATATACATTTAAATATAGTGCTTTTATTTATTTAACAGTTTTATGTACGGTGGTTAACAAATTATTTTTGTGGGCTATTGACTTTTTATTTTTATTTGTATTTGATAACATTTTATATAATTTTACTAGTCTTTTAAGTTTATTTTTATTGATTTACTCAGTGAACAGGTTCAACATTCTGTTTCTGCTTCTATTTGCTTTAAATTTACTTACATTTAAACCTCAATATTTAAAATGCGCCGCGTGAACCAGCAGAGATAGCACTAAAGTAATGTACTATAGAATTACACTATCACTACGAAAAAGTCCGCGATAGCATGTCTCTATCTCTTATAGTTAACTCCCAATAACTACTTTTATGTTCGAAATTTAAATAGCAAACATTAAGTTATTTTTGAGATTGTTAGAAAAATAAAGGGGTTTATGCGGGAAAAATTTTGTGACACATTTATTTCCACGGGGGACTGTGCATGCACAGCTAGTCTATACTTTTTATAAAACAAAGTCCCAAAAACCTGTCTGTCTGTATGTAATCGATTTTCTCAAAATCTACTGAACGGATTTTAGTACGGTTTTCACCAATAGATAGTGCTATACTTCCGGATGGTTTAGGTAAATAGAACATAGCGGTATTATGTAAATTGTGTTGAAGAGATCGCACAGTTGTCAAAAAACTTGCTTGCTGGGAGGTTTAGTTGGGTGCGCTGCGTAAACCAGTAGAGTTGCGCTAAAGTAAAGTAGTAAAGAATTGTAGATCTTTTAAATATTACAAAAAAGTCCGCGATACCATGTTTCTATCTCCCACAATAACTACTTTTATGTTTAAAATTTTAATTTGGATTTTTGTTGTGACAACTGATTTCGACGCGAGCGACGCTATATGCACAGCTAGTATTCAATAAAAATACTCACAGGTTCATGTTTGATAAACGGTTCTACGACGAATCTCCTCAGTTTCCCCGAAGCGACTCCCACCTTCTGCTCTTTGTTGGTGTACTCCGAGAGCCATCGCCGCACCTCCGCTGCCGTCTTGTTCACGCCCACCAGGCCCAGTTTGCCGCGACGCTTGATGAGCTGGTCGGGCTTCACCACCAGTTGCTGAGGATTGATGGAGACAGTGTTTTTCTCATTAAAGAAAAATCGTAGTCAGAGGTGTAGTAGGTGTTCCCCCCTCCCTTTTTTTGAGTATTTCTCGACTCGTATAATTTTATAACACTGCCGAGTAACGCCAAACTGTGTGGCCAGGCTCAGCCAAGGTGGCTTCCGCTATTGAATACGTCCACCGCCTTCCCGTCTGTTGGGAGTTAAATTATACTGCAGAGTGACTAACTAACTTTGTAGTAGGTGTTAGGTAGGTAGTAGTATTCTCGAAGTGGTTAAACTAGTCTAGCTGATGATTCAATCAGATGTTGCTCGCGGGAGCACCTGACATCTAACATCTCAGTCTATCTGAGTAGAATCTGAGACTATCTCGGAGTCCCTTCATTCCTATAGTATAATTCGAAATGGTAACTTAGTTAATGTATAGAAACCGCTTAAACTCACTCTTATTTTATCGGGTTAGCCAGACTAGTTTCGCGACGAGAAGTTGTTTCTCTTTACACGACGTTATCACGGCGCGGCCGCTATAAGATCATGAATAAGTGCCCCAGATGGGCTTGAAACTAGTCGGACTAACCTAATAAAATAAGACGTGAGTATAGCCGGTTTTTACACTATAAATATAGTACCCGGCATTAAATAATGCACATCGAAGCTTAGACAGAGAAAATCGACTAGATACGGCTGTAGAGCATTGTCTCTGTCGCATGAAACACTAACAGTGTGGTATCTTTTAAGAGCTGTTACAATAATAAAAATTATTGTAAACATTAATAGTCTGTTTTTAAAAAAAAAACTAAATTTTTATAATTCTCATATACAGCTATTTTAAAAACTCTTCACAAGTTTTTAACAAAATCAAGTGTGTGTAAAATTCCAGATATGCATATATTGCTCGATTTTTATACTCACATCTACTCATATCGATAGCGCCGAATGAGTTCAATTCTTCTATTTTCCTTGCTCTATACACAAATTTAAAAGAATTCAGACAAAAAATTGCAAACATCTTGAGCGTTAGTATAAAAACTAATCTCTATATATCTTCAGGGGCTTAATGTATTTAATGTAAAGATAATTAAAGGTACAAAAACGCGTAATAATAATAATTTAATAATTTACATTCTGTTGAACACAACGTGTATAAAATAATAATTATACTTTTTATTGTATATTTTTAAACAATATTTAATTTGAATTAACATCAAGTGTTTTAAAACAAAAATATAAAAAAAGTAATTCAACTCTATGCCACCTTAACAATGGTTACCGGCTTCCATTTTTCATATTCGTTTTTAAGATAAATTGATAGATAAAGTAAATAATATAGAACACCTTATTCTCTGTAAACTCTATTTCTATTCTCTATGAACTCTGTGAATTAATTTCGTTATGCAAGTTTGGCAATTTTCGTAACCGTAATAAGGAATTTTATTTATTTATTCGTTAGGGCACGTATATACCTATCAATACCATTATACAGCAATAAAAATCTCATCGAAACTGCACAAGACAGTAATTAAAAATATTAAGAAAAAAAATTGGTTTTGGTTTTCGATTTTGTAACAAATCTCTTCAAAAAATTCAGCTTTGCTATCAAAAAATAACTACTGAAGGGGGTTGATACATAAAGCCCATTATACTAGCAATAGAGATGCCGATTCAAAAGTACTAAATATATTTGAAAGAAAGAAATATCTTCATAGCTATCGCTTTCAGTAATAATAATCCACCACATAATTTAAATTTCGCTTAACATTTGCTACAGACCGATCAGAATGAGTTGTAAAAGCCTCCGACTAAACATTTTACAGCAACTTGAGATAATTAAAAATAACATTGGCACCCTTATTAACGATCAGATACATCTTTCTAGTTCAAGCTCGTTACACGTGTTCGGAGGCAAAATAAATGGTGGAGGTTGATCCAATTAGTATATAACTCTAAGAGAGATTAGAATTAGAATTGGTATATAACTCTAAGAGACTCTGAGATTATCTCTCAAAAGGGGAACCAGTACTGCTGGTTTCATGACGCCATAAAAGCTTTAAAACCGTCACTAGAGGATTATGGCTAAAGGTATACCTCTTTCGTGAGCCATGGGTTTTTTCCGAGCTCATCTTCCCATATGGTCCCCTGCTCGAACACCGCAAATCTGCATGGCACTAGTGCAGTGCCCGGTGCTATATGCCTGTAAATACACATAAAGGAATATGATACACTTTCATACAATTTTGGGCCCTAGATGTAATAATCAATCGAAAATGGGGGCAATTCATAGCGTTGTTATTAGTTTCCTATTGCTGAAAATTTTCCTGATTTTGTCAATCAAGTTAATCTAATAGCAGAGTTATAAATGATTAAGTAAATGTGAGGTTATGCACTTCTTATATGTTAAACAGCTGATTTTCTAAGTATAATATATTTTTAGCATAGATAATCGTAAACCCCTATAGTGATGCAATCTAAACAATCAATCGATTTCTGAACAAGAATCAACGTTCTTTATTGTTTAAAATATCTAACATTAAAATGATAAAGATTATTTTATATTATTATTTAATAATTATCTATATTGAAATAGTGATGAAATCAATGCTACCTTTGGTACATTTTTAACTATGCGTGTACTTTAATTGATTATTGTACCCGATAACTTGCCGATAACCGATAACCGATTGCTAATTATATTCTATAGAAACACAAAAATATACCGCTATTTTCAAGTCATACCTTAACCTATTACAATTCAGCCAAAAAGTTCCCGTTTCCTTTGTCTGTCCCCTGCCCTTATCCTAAATGCGGTCGTCACAATAACCACTACCTTTATTCCCACTCTAAGGGCTGCTACACACAGTGCCGGCGGCAATGCCGCCGGGTTTATGCTCTGCGGCTATGCCGCCGGCAATACAAGCCGCCGGCACAAGCCGAGCAAAGCCGCCCAAAGCCGCCAGTCATCATTCTTGGTTGTGAGTTCACATAGGACGCTAGTGAAGTGCACATTTTATAGTTGGTTGGTGATAATAAACAATGAATAAGGAAATTATCAGCACTGCCGCCGCCGTTGTAATTTTTATTTTAATAAGAAAAAAATACAAAAGGTCGAGAAGGTTTTGGGTGCGCCCCAGTTTACAAAATAGAAAATGGCAAAACGGTACTGTAATGATAGAAGAGTATAAAAAAGACGATGCGGGGTGTCAGCGTTTGCGCGATAGTATGTTCTTTGGCTTTCTGAGAATGACATATGAAGATTTTGAATTTTTGCTAGAGAGTACTGAAGTATACATTAGCAAAAAAAATACTGGCTGGAGAAACGCTATACCCGCTAAAGAGAGGTTGGCAGTAACGTTGAGGTTTTTAGCTACAGGAGAAAGTTATTTCAGCCTTGGAGAACTGTTTAAAATTTCACCACAACTTCTTTCTTCACTGATTCCCGAAGTCTGTCAAGCACTAATATCAAAACTTCAAATTAAGGTAAATATATTTTTTATGATTTAGTCTTGATACTGACCAGTAAGCTCACTCACAGAGAATTCTAGAGGGGAAGCTAGAGAACACCATAACCTAATGTATATTTGTAAACATATATAAAAATAAAATAAATAAATAAATATTTTTTTATTTATTAATTTTATTTTTATTTATTATATAGCCTGAATGTATGTGATATTGCTGGAATTGGATAATATTTGAGTGTAGCTTTACATTTAGGCCTTCAAGCATATATGTGTTAACGTTTAAGTGCATATTTATATTTAAATTAATTTTTATTTCCCTTTTTTTTCTAGATGCCGACCACAGAAGAAGAATGGTTTTCGGTGTCACGTTTGTTTTTCAAGAAATGGAGTGTTCCCAATTGTTGTGGATCCATTGATGGGAAACACATACGTATACAATGCCCTAATAATAGTGGTTCAGAATTTTTCAATTATAAATCGTATTTCAGTATTGTGTTGTTGGCATTAGTCGATGCTAATTATAATTTTTTATACGTTGATATTGGTTGTCAAGGCAGAGTCTCGGATGGGGGTGTTTTTAGGAATAGCTCACTTTACGAAGCATTGCAAAATGAATCTATAAACCTACCAACACCAAGACCTTTACCTGGACGGACTATAAATGTACCATTTTATTTCCTTGGTGATGATGCTTTTCCGATTTTTCCTAACTTAATGAAACCATTTCCTGGACAACATGAGCGAGGGTCTCCGAAAAGAATATGCAATTACAGATTTTGTAGGGGAAGGAGAGTCGTGGAAAATGCTTTTGGTATATTATCGGAAAAATTCAGAATATTTCATTCAATAGTTAATTTACAGCCAGAGAAAATGAAAATTGTAGCAATGGCTTGTGTGTGCCTGCACAATTTTATCCGAAGAAATGACGTTGATGTTGAGGATAATATGATAACGATACCGGCACCAAATATTGAATTAAATCGAAATTTGGAACCTTCAATGGTCAGAAATGAGTTGATGAACTATTTTGTTTCAGAGCAAGGACAACTTCCATGGCAAAATTACATTTCTTAAATTAACCCCTTAACGCGCACAAACGTATTAACACGGGCGTGTAAAACCGGCCAAAATGTGTAGAAACGTATATATACGGGCGGCGTCGCAGCTTATGTACCACTATTTTTATTGAACTTTTAGTCATTTTTGCATTTTTTAAAAATATTTATTGAAATTAAGGTCCAAATATCTATTTTATTACATTAAAATGATTTTTTGGTCGGTTTTTTTTAATATTAATTGTGCGTTAAGGGGTTAAACATATTTTTTTGAGAACAACATTTATTTAGCATATAAGTATCTGTGTTCGCTTAACTAACTGTACGTCAATTACTCTTTTTAACCATTACTCTTAGAGCCCACACATTAGCTGGTTTTAATATCTCACTCCAAATTAACAGTCGTAGAATTATTGTTTTTCCATCCAGTCGTTTCCATCAAACATCCTTCTTTGAACATCAACATTCATTTTTTGCATCCTTTGTATATAATAAAATAAACAAACATTTGAACATCTATCCATTATTCAAAGGTGCAGTCAAAACTAAAATTTTATCTTGGTTACAACAATTGAATTATCAACAATCTGAAGACTTAATGCCAAACAGCTAAAACAAATAAATTTTGGTACTAACATTTTATGTATTGTATTTTTAATTCCCTCAACATGTAAGCAAACATACATACAAACGCATAAACCAAACTCACATATTCAATGCAATTTCACATTCCCTATAATCTCACACGACCACACACATCAGTCTCTCTCTCTCTCTATCTCTCTCCCTCTGTCTCTCTCACATTCTCTTTTTCGTTATATTTTATTTTAGTATATAATTTTTATTATTATTTTAATTTCATTTTTTGTTTATTTTAAGACTGTGAGGATGGCATTTGCAGCACAGTTTATACTATCGCAATGCCATCGTCGCAAAATTATGGTGTTTCGTGTAATCTTAATTTTAAATCTTTATATATATGTTAAATAAATAAATAAATAAATCACAATTTATAATCATAGTTTTAATTATTAAATTCTTAATGTAGCATCATAAATCTAAAAGAGTTTTAATTATTTTCCAAATATGACAAAAGGCTGTCCTGAGTATCAGAATTGTCGGTGTAAGTAGAATGGCTAGTGGAAGGACGTACACTTTCAGGGGTCGAAGTGGTAAAATATCCTTGATCTGATACCACCGTAGAAGGTCTTGAGTAAACACCCATTTCACCCTGATAAATTATATTTTGAATATGATGCTGTACTGTAGTTATTGTTATAGGATCCATTTTTCGTATTTTACTTGCTATGTATTCTCCGAATATCGAGGCATCGTCACGAGCAGATGACGAGGCTGACATATGTTTTAAAACTTGTAGAGCTTCGGCAATATCACTGTCTCCATCAGTAGCGCATCTCTTTTTCCGGGAACTAGTCGCTGTTGCATTATTTTGCTGACTTTCTTGCGAATGCTTCTGTAAATAGAAGGAAATATTATGTTTTTTTTATCATGGGGGGCAATGATATTACATACAAAAAGCAGTAGATACGGCACTACCGTCTGAAAGTGTCGCTTCTTTATTTTAGTTATTATGTTCGGTGACCGCGGGTAGTTAGTCTGTGATAAAATAAACAAGAAATATAGGAAACATGAATACTTACATCATTCTCACTATTTACTGTGGGTAATGGTTTATTTTTGTTTTGCAAAAAGTTTAATGCCTTGTAAGCAAACCACTTTGGTTCCTGTACATCGTCTATGCCTGCACCAGATTTGTGCGACTGTTCAACCTTCTTTTTTTCCCGAAAATAATGAGAGCTTAAATTTTTTAATTTTCTCTCTACTTCGCCTTTATCGATGTCAAATACACCTGCAATTATGTTCAATGCGTCCGTTCGTTTGATCCTATTCTTATAGTCTGCATTTCTGGGATTCCATAATAAATCATTTTCATGAAATTTTTCTATTAATAGCAACACAGTTTCGTCGTCCCAATGAAAAGACATTTTAATTTCTATAATACCTACAAACAAACCGCACACCACTAACGCTTGAATGCCAGGAACGATCTGACGCCGGCAAGCCGCGTAACCCGCCGGCACCCCCCGGCGGCTCTGTTGGCGGCTTCTTTGTGTGGCAAAGCCGGCGGCTTTGAATGCCGCCGGGCGGACGGCGGCATTGCCGGCGGCTTGCCCGGCGGCCCTGCCGCCGGCACTGTGTGTAGTAGCCTTAAGTAGAGTCGTTCTTTATCATTCGTTTCATCGCAGACATATTTGTAGTATTATTGTAGATCTACAGTTCTCTAGTACATTAATTTAGTGTATTTCTGCTGGTTTACGCGGCGCACGCGTGTAACGCTTCGTTCAGACGAGCGTAAAAAATACGTCGCGTAAAAATTCCGCAATAGGCGTAATAAGAAGTTTTGTATGGTATATTCTTCAACTTACCGCCCTCGCCCAACGACTAAAATGGAACACTGCACGATAAAATACGCTGTCGTGTGAACAGATACCTGGATACCCATTTGTTTCAATTCGACGTAATTTTAACGCACGATAAAAATCCTCTCGTGCGTACGAGGGGTAAAGCTTCCAGTTGGCGAGTTTTTTTTTCAACTATGCGGCCTTTTTAACTCAATATACATAATAGTTATGCGCTATAACCTTCGAGATGAATCCCAGCACACTAAAGTTAAAACCGTATAAAAATCCCTGCAGTACATTTTAAGAAAACCGATCACATACAGAGGGGACTTTTTTTTGGGGGGGGGGGAGAGTATAGATAATAAAGATATTGACAACAATGACATTTGGCAAACGAGTATATGATCGCAGAGATGATACTGATCACGCCGCGCCCGTTACCTTCCCGTTATATACCCGTTATGTAAAACATTATTTATTCAAGTGTCTATGGTAATATGCAGGTTGTATGTTTACATAAACGGTATTATTATATTTTTTAGTTGAAAGAACCGAGTCACTGTTGAAATATCTTTTATTTTTTTCATTCGAACTATGCAAACCCTTTAAACTTAGATTACATTCAGTTAAATACCTAAACCTCAAAGTTAAGGAGATCGTTGTCCTTCCGCCAAAAAATGCACACTTCACAATTCGACGCCATTCTTTTCGGACGCCTGCCTTCCTGGTACATTTATGAAGGGCTCCGTCAAAGGCAGCTTTCACTTGGTCCATCGGTGATTTTGTGCCTTCGATATTCCCTTGCACTACGAGGTGTTCTACAGAGACATCTCCCCGAATAGACATTTGTCTGACGAATGTGATAATACGACCTTTAACGAGGGAGGATAGACGCTGCTTGATGCCGAGTTCTCGAAGAATGGACTCGTCAGTTTTAAATTCAGTCGATGCATCCTTCTCCAACACCACATCTTAAGAGCGTCTATCCGCTTTCTCTCACTTTCTCGTAGCGTCCATGTCTCACAAACTTAGAAAAATATGGAAAATATTAAAACCCTGAGTAACTTTATTTTTGTGGCTTTGGTGATGTTGCTGTTCTTCCATATTTTTCTTAACTTGTCCATGGATGTTTTGACGATAGCCATGCGCCGTTTATTGTCGTCAATGGACCCGCCACTGTCAGAAATCACCGCTTTGAGGTAGACATTCGATTGTACAACGTCGCAACCCGCGATTCTTGTGAATTCTGGCAAGATTTTATTTTCACGGTCGACATTCATTATCTCTGTCTTAACGCGGTCAATTTTGAGGCCGATACTAGTATAGTAAATAATATAATACACGTACCTGTTGATTAGATCCTTTCCGGTCGCCTCGTATATAGCCTTCGATGACATAGTGTCGGAATGTTCGGGTGCTGTCTAGTTATTGTGCTGGCCTCGCGTCATAGACCCGATGGTGTGGTTCTTAAAAGAAAACAATCATTTAAGTCAAAGATCCATGTAACAACAAAAGGTTCATTTCATGAGAATGCTTCGCGACTTGCTTTGTTAGTGTTGCTAGTGTAGTGTGGTAGTGTTTTAAGTATGTGATACTTAGTTACCAATTATTACTGGATCATCCGCTGTGTCATTCTAAAGATTGAAAACTTCATTACAATCGGTTCAACCGTTTCGCAGTCTATAAAGGACAAACATTCATTTTTATATATTAGGGTCTCGGACGCACGGTCATAAGAAATACATCGCCTTAAAACTCTGCAATAGACGTAATAAGAAGTTTCGTATGGTATATTCGGCTTAACGACCTACGCCTAACGCCTTTAGACGTGTTCCAGCGTGTTTAGGCGAGCAGTGTTCTATTTTAATGGAACACTGCTCGATAAAAATAAGTTGCGTTTCAAAAGCGTTGTCGTGAGAATAGATAGATATCTGGATATCCATTTGTTTCATTTCGATGTATTTTTAACGCATAGTAAAAAAACCTCTCGTGCAAACGAGGGGCAAGACATACAACGAGAGAAAGAGAAAAAAACATATGCGCACGCTGCTCACACCTCTCTCTCTTGCCCCTATAGTAATATGCGAAGCGAAATTCTCTCCCTTTCTACCTCCACTAAATTATATCTCCCTCTCGTATGATCAAAACAAGTAACGTTGTCGTCAGCTTACTCTCTAAATCGGGCGTGCGTAAAGAGGTTTCACTTCAAAAAGTTGTCAAACTTAGTTACCACTAAACATACTTAGTACCCGGCAATAAATAATGCACATGGAGAACTTGAACGATACAGCCGGCCAATTCGGTTTCGTAGAGCGCTGTCACTGTCACTCACGGGTTCGTTAGTATGTGCAACAGAGACGATGCTCTATGAAGCAGAATCTAGCCGATTTCTCTCTCTGAGCCTTATTTATTGCCGCGTACTATACCTCGATATACAAGCTACCTAATATAGTAGTGTTTTGAGATACGAGCCGCCAAGCGAACGGTATCTTGCTTTAAGATGAGGGCATGATTGTAGATACGAGGAATCTTACACGATCCCAATATACAAAGCGCATGTTCGAGTCGCGTGCAAAGTCCACCAGTTTCTCCCACTTCAGACTAGACCTCGGTCTGTTTACTTGTTTCCCTCGATTTCAAAGCATATTTGATAAATAGCGTTCACGTTTTATAGTTTTTGTAATGCCGTGTGGTATCCGGCTGGATAGAATAGACCACCCTCATTTCTTGCCGATGTGTCGTAAAAGGTGACTGAGGTAAGTCGACCCGCCGTGTGGTATCCGGCTGAGTAGAATAGACCACCATCATTTCTTACCGAGGTGTCGTAAAAGGCGACTGAGGTAAGTCGACCCGCCTCGTGGTATCCGGCTGAGTAGAATAGACCACCATCATTTCTTACCGAGGTGTCGTAAAAGGCGGCTGAGGTAAGTCGACCCGCCGTGTGGTTTCCGGCTGAGTAGAATAGACCAACATCATTTCTTACCGAGATGTCGTAAAAGGCGACTGAGGACAGTCGAACCACCGTGTGGTATCCGGCGGAGTAGAATAGACCAACATCATTTCTTACCGAGATGTCGTAAAAGGCGACTGAGGACAGTCGAACCACCGTGTGGTATCCGGCTGAGTAGAATAGACCAACATCATTTCTTACCGAGATGTCGTAAAAGGCGACTGAGGACAGTCGAACCACCGTGTGGTACCCGGCGGAGTAGAATAGACCACCCTCTTTCTTACCGAAGGGTCGTTAAATACGACTAAGGTAAGTTGACGTCAGGTAGGTCAGGTACGTCAGGTAAAATACCTAGCCAAATCATTTGACATGGGACTAATCGGCACATCATTTTTGTAACATGTCGTGCCGACCCCACTTAAAGTGGGATAAAGGCAGGAGGATGACTGTTTAATTGTTTATGTACATTTACAAAACATTCTCACATTTATTTTAATAACAATGGGTCCGAAGAAGAATATGCTGTATATTAAATTAAAGCTTCAAATCATAGAAAAACATGAGCGTGGTAATTGAGGTGTTGTTTTGGTACGGATTAATAGAATTGCAATTAAATTCAATGCTTGCTTTGAGATACGAGCATTCGGGAACGAATGGAACTCGTATGTCGAGGTACCATTATATTACTATTTATTACGTATATCTGAATCATTGTGAACGTTTATAAATCTAGTAAAACTGTTTTACTGCGCACTTAACATACAGAACTCCATACAATATTATTTTATTGGCAATTATGTGATATTATATTTCATTGAAAATTCATTAGATATTGACCTTCGTCAATTGTAAGGTTGTGTGTATTATCTAACTAAATCAGGCCATAGATAGGGAGATTGTACATAAAGTGTGCAAAATAAATGGTGGGGGTTTAACGAATTACTATATTGAAATATCCAAGTATAAACGTGTATTAGCTACCAATTTTGAATATAATATTGGATTTGATTATAACAATGATTGCTTGGGGTGATGAGTTGCTCTGCGAATCTCCTGATGATCCTTCTGTTGCGCGGCGAAACGATTGTTAAGTTTGTGATAGTGAACGTGTTCAGTGCTTATGTATTGTGGTGGTGGTGGAGGTTTGTAGTGCATGTGTTTTTTCTCATATAGGAATATAAATCTATACACATCACAAGAGATCAAGATATTCTAAAATGTACTAAACGGTTTTTGTACGGTTCTTTCTGCAACATAGTGCAATTCTCCTGGTAGGTTTAGGTTAATAGTACATTATGGTTTCATGTAATATACGCCGTGTGGTATCCGGCTGAGTAGAATAGACCACCCTCATTTCTTACCGAGGTGTCGTAAGGGGCGACTAAGGTAAGTCGACTCGCCGTGTGGTATCCGGCTGAGTAGAATAGCCACCCTCATTTCTTACCGAGGTGTCGTAAAAGGCGACTAAGGTAAGTTGACCCACTGTGTGGTATCCGGTTGAGTAGAATAGACCACCCTCTTTCTTACCGAGGGGTCGTAAAATACGACTAAGGTAAGTTGACATCAGGCAGGCGGCCAGTCGTAAAATACGTAGCCAAATCATGTGACAATATATTTTTAACATGTTGTGCCGTCCCCACTTAGAGTGGGATAAGAGCTGGAGGATGATGATGGTTTCATGTAAAACGTTAGAGGCCGCGCAGTTGAAAAAAAAACTCGCCGGGAGCTTGAGTCGCGCGCGCCGCGTAAACCAACAGAGACCAAACCATTAGTGGTTGTAAGCAATATATTAGAAAGTTTTTGATCTACAAAAATACTACAAAAAAGTCCGCGACAGCATGTCTCTATCTCATAGCTACTATCATAATCAAAAAATCTATCAATTAAAAATATGACGTTATTTTCTAGACTGTTTTCTTCTGTTCAGTAACAATCGTTATCTAAATAAATTTAGTTCGTTAGCCTCGCCATTTAAGATAGTTTAAAATTGTGAATCAAATAACTACTTGAGAAGATATTCTAGATTAAAATTAAACGCCACCAAATGGATATTACTTCTGCAAGCCAGCGCTCTTTCTACGACATGCCGCCGTTATCCAACTTTGGTAACGAGTGGATGGATATAATACGCACATCGACTTGGTTTTATTTTGGTTTAATTTATATTTTTAACTCAATAAAATGAAGGCATTTGACGTGTGTAAAACTTTGTGAAAACAGAGCGAGAGTGGAGAGATGCTCCACGCGAGCGAATGCACTAGTAATAAAATAAATAAGAAAATATCAAATCACTGCTTTCAATTTTGCAGCTACAAACACACGGAAGCGAAATTTTAATATATTCATCCAGTCATGTATAAATTCAGAGAACTGAATGAAAAAACTAGTAAAAAGCAGTCACAGAAAACCATAGGTTACGAGTACTATTTAAAGTTTTGTTATCAAATTCCTTTCCAGAACTAACAGGTTTTAACTAAAGAATTACAGCTATATTATAGCTGTAATTCTTTAATTTAGCTTTACTTCTTAAATATTTATTATTTGCCACTGCATTTAAATTTTTAACATATTTTAAAAAAGCTTAAGCATATTTCGCCCCTCAGCATAATCGAACAACCTTTAAGGGTGTTTCACTTCACTTCCTTCACTCCATATATATGTACTATATTTAAAAAAAACTGCCATTTCTTGCATTTTAGGTATATGTATTGCGCCTAAACATTCAATGTTTTTTTTCTATGCTATATGTTTGCTATTAGTGACATCTGGGCCTTTAATTCGAGGCCGTAAATAAAAAATTAATTAATAATATAATTTAATGAAAAGTTTTAGTAATTTAAATATTTTTTTTATTTTGCTTATTATCATTATAATAAAGTATGATATGTATTTGTGGTCGTACAATCGTAATTTTCTTATTATAGTATTTAATTAACCTTCGCAATTGCAAATATAATTTACATTTACATCGACAAACATCGTTTTCCTTATTCAATTAGTGAATACAACTTTTGTTATTTTCAAAGTATTTACAGTAATATTAACGAAAATAAAAACAATTTTATAAATATTGTAATAACTGATTTATTAAGTGCTCATTATCTTTTCTTTAATTATTTCAACAAATTATTTTACAATAAAATTTTAATTCAAGAAATCTCATAATAATATTCTAAAATTAAATACGGATTGCGTAGTATTTAATTTTGGTAATAATTAGTCTTTTTTAATTAATCTACATATTTAATTATTTTATTTAATAATAAATAAGTGATCATGATAAAATATACATTTCAAGCTTATATTTATAAAAGATTATTAAAACCGGTTTCATTTCAAATTAATTACATCACGCTTTTGTATTTTACAAACATTTGTATGCAATATATTATTTCATGAAAATTGTATTAAAATCAATAACCATAAAGTAAAGAGCTATTACTTCTTCAAACAGTAGTGTAATTTGGACACAGTGAATCCACATAATATCCATTATATTATATATTTATAATGAAAAGTAAGAGAGGGATAAAAGAAAAGTAAAACTAGACTAATATATACGGATTTATCTGTCTGTCTTATAAAGAATAATATAAGAGAGACAGAAAAATCCGTACCAAATAGGATCATTTGATAGGCTGGGTACCCTAATATAATAACTATTAACTCTATGGAAACTATACACCGCATCTTGTGTACAGTTAATGACGTAGCTCTTCCGTCCAATAGCACGGTGACAAGCTCCTCTTCTTCTATGAAGACACTCCACAACTTGATATCTTCAGGAGGAAAAGCTGTTAAGCCAAACAACTTTTCTTCCTGAATACCTCAAATTGGGAAAATCCGTAGATAGCTTCCTGTTCCGTCGACGTCTTGAGTATGTGATAATCTTGATTTAAAAAAAGAGGTATTTTCAACAAATACATTCCTCTTTGCCAATCAAATAAACATTTAAATCTGTCTTCTTATCGGAATTTAAATTTAAATTCACGAGATTAACTGATTGTGTTGTTTCAGGACACTCCCAAACTGATGTATTCGACGTCGATTTGATACGGTGCATCTGGTTGATCGGTTTTTAACTCCTCTGCATCGAATTGGGGTGTAAAGAACCGAAAGAACCGATATACCAAGAAACTTCTAGAGTCAGTCAAAAGTTGCGTTGATGTTACTTGAATGTTAGATATATTAAAAATTCAACAACAAGCAGAAGTGAAAACTTGAATATTAACGTTGTGCATTTTTGATATTTTGGAATCCTTAGGGAATAATTTTGCACGAATTGCTTTAATTATAATAGAAATTAGCTACATAAAGTATATATAATATATAAAGTACTATCATTTATGTGATTAAATACAATATTTATTATCTGCGCTATCGTACACAAACGTGGCACATTCGCGAGCGCCCTGCACCGCCTAAATGAAACAGCTGGCGCAGGCATAGATTTTCGAAAATCGATTTTCGCTGCACAGTAGAAAGAGAGGGAGATACTTCCTCTCCAACGCCGCGTCGGCGGTCTACTCTCCCTTCGTCTTACGCATTTTTGATCAGGTAACATTTTCCATCACAAAAGTGCACAACGGCAATAAAGTTTTTACTTCAAAATATAATATAAGTAATCGAACAATCGAGTAAAGCATTTTAAAGTAAATAATCTGTATAAAATGTGCTAAGGTGAAACTTAATAAAATAAAAATAAAATTTAATTTGGTGTAATAAAGTATAAATAAATAAAATAATATAGACATTTTTAATATAATTTGAGACCACAGATTAAGAATTACACATAGTCTACAGAAACTAATATTTACCCCGAAATCGAAATGAAACTTAAAATTAGATAAAGTGAATTAAATAATGTAAAAAAGCGTCGAGGGTATTGCTTTCTTTTATAATTTTCATACATATACTAAATCAATTTTACAATTTTTATAAATAACTACCAATTTAGTATTGTCTATGGTGATCACTTTATTCTAATTTGAAACTTTTTTAAAATGATTATATGTATCATATAATGTTCAAAGACTCCCATTTATGAGAGAATACAATTTTCAGTTCGTAAGATTTTATTTATATCTTATTATTTACGCTTACATTTGAATCTTTCTTTTATAAATATACTACACTTTTTATATTTTTCAATATTAAATCTTCAGTAAATATAAATTACAAGATTTTAAAAATTTATCGTGACGAAAACCCTAAAAAATACATTGTTGATTTATACTAACAAAATAATATGTATGTGAATGATGATAAATAAATATTAATCTTCCTCAACGAAATAAAAAAAAGATTATCTTCAAAAGCATGTATAAAGTAAAAATAATTGTGAATCATCTATCTATACATACATACCTACCTACCATACCTACCATGTACGTATATATCTAGATAGTAGATATAGTATACATACTATACAACATTGTATATTTATGAACTGTATTATATTCAATATAACTGTATAAATTTGATTACAGATTGAGTAATAAATATTTATTTAATCTCTAAATTAGATAAATACCTGATTCCGCTAGAATCGACATGTTATTTTTTTAACAGGCCCACAAACAAGCTTAGGCCAATAATTCGAGTGCCGAGAACGCGAATCGCCAGACTCGAAGGCAAGTTGTGATTGGTTCAAATACTATATGGTGTGGCATCGCGTGATTACGTTTGCCGCATCGGACTCGATTCGCGTCTATATGACGCGGCAAAATATAGTTTCTTTAACATTTTAAGTTAATAATCACTTAGACTTAAATTTGAAATATATTTTATTCAACAGACTTTTAAAATAGCCATAACCGAGAAATAATTTATTTATGATTTTAGTTTTGGCATTCCTTCGTACTACGAAGAGTAGGCAAGAAGTTAAGGGATTAGTCTTTTTTATGTTATTATCATATTCTCATAATACATATAAAGATAGAATAAGGGAGTGCAGAATATATAAACACTCATTTTTAATCTTTGAATGTTACTTAGTGTTGAAAATAATAAACATTAAATATATGGAATTATATAGAAGAATACTTCTGGCTGGACATTCACTTATGTTAGTGTATGCTTAATTTTGCGTGTCAATTATTTGCCTTTCCTATATTTGTATAGAGCAAACCGAATTTTCTTTATACACAACACGCAATGAGTAGTCAAGAATGCTTCACAATTTTTCTTCTTTTTTTTTTAAACATCAGATCGCAGTCAGCATAGGACTAGATTCCAGGCCGCAAATTAAATTAAAAAATAAACCTGCGTTAACTACTGCCGAGCGCGCATATCATTATTATACGACGGCAAGTTGTGATTCGTCAATATTAATGGTGTGGCATCGCGTGATAAACAGCACGCTGCGTCATCATAAATCGGAAAACATGATTGTTCTTTTTATATTTAAAGATTACAAATAAAAATAACAAATATGCCTTTAGAATGATGACAAGCAAGAAGTTCAAAAAAAATTATCTTATCCAAGATACATGTATTACATGTATAACAAGTAGAACATGTTCGGTATTGATTACATACTAATTTATTCTACATCATGTAATATGAACTAACTATCCACACTAGAGATGTTATGGAGATGGGTTTACCGGAAATAAGGGTTTAAAACTTGGATAATTGTAGCCGGACCCGGAGGTGGTCTCGGCGTAAAAATATAGAAAAAGCTAAGAACAGTTTGGTAACTCCAGTAATATAACCTGCGTTAGATAGGCGCCAACCTGTAAGGGGTATACCTTTTTACAGTTTCTACGCAGCATTGTACCGTAACATTGAAATGCTTGGCTAAACGGATTGGCTGTTAGGATCGTAACGAGGCACCCGATCGGCTAAGATATAATAGTTTGGTTGCATGGTATAAGAACTCTAAACTGCTTGGCTTTACAGCTTTGCGGGTAGATATGTATCTAGTCAAGTGTGAGGCGCCTTCTCACCAGATCAAACTAGAGACAGCAAATTTGATATTATAAATGCATCCCAAACCAAGAACCAAACCCGTGAAAAACTCTAGCGATTAACAAGCATACCAATATCACGAATAACCCTCTAACCATGAAACCAGCACTGACAAAATAGAGCAAAACAATATATTTTAGTGTTTAATTACAAAGCGTCCATTAAACAAGATCTGTTAGCAGGAAATATACTAAGGTCACTCACTGGTTTTTCTGTTGTGATATATATCATACTTAATTTTAATCTCGCATCCAAAAATAGATGTATTAGATATGTACTTTAATTTTAAAATAAGCTTCCGCGGTAGTAAAATTAGAAGCAATCTTTTCCGAATCAACAACACTTTCGTATATATTGACGAGAACCACAAGATAACCTATATCAGCAAGAACCTTATCAATTTTAATCTTGAACTGTTGTCGGCTTGGATTTGTCAAAACTCAACGTGTGATAAGAGTGATAAGGATTTTAAGATGGGAAAAGATTCAACCGTAACAATTCTAGAGCCGCGATTAATAGTAGCGCTCATTGCTCTGTAACATAAAATAAAGTGAACAAACAACGTTCAGAAACTTACCAAATTATTTTTAAGCTAAACCAAATCAAAACATGACTGCTTAACGGGTAAAAAGCATAACTAATTTTTGCACAGACTTAGACAGGAATTAATTAACCTTCCAAATTATAGTTTCAATCAAACTTATCAACTCTCAACTATTAGCCGTGTGCCCAAAACAACTATCACAAAAGGTGTTCAACTAATTTAAGCAGAGGTCATTTAACTTTCTACATTAAAATATTGAAATGAATTGAATTGAATGAATATTTGTCAAAACTTATACTATTCCAACTAACACTCACTAGTCTGACAAACTTGTGGATTGAGGGGTCAGATAATTTACCAAATGTGGCCGAAATTCAATTCTGATTTTTCTGCGTTCCTAACAACATAAACGATTAAATTTACAGGACTTTTATATCTATCACAATTTAAGCGTTAAAATAATCTCAATTATGTACTATATGTTTTACCCGTTCCCGATGATAAAAAAGATTTTTTTAAATCTATATGTTTAGTCATTTGGATTCAGTGTCGGGTGTGTGTCCTGTGGAGCTTCTTGGAGTTTTTCAGTTCGGAAATAAATTAAAAAATACGTTGATGCAAATTAGGCGATGAACACACGAGTAACAGCCTAATGTGATAAGTAAATCGTTCTTGGTATGAGTGCGTTAATCGACGTTCAAGATCACGGCCATGTGCGTTCACCTTTATCGCGACGGATCATTGACCTACATTGCGGCGGACCGGACAAGTGGGCCTAGCAACGGTGACCGTGATAAGACAAGTGTCACGTATGTAAAGGCTCCTCTACATAATCGACTATTACAAACGATCGAGCACGGGCACGTGTAGAGGGCATACTCGACTGTACTCGCCAATCATCATCTAGGATGACTGATCTAGATTGACTGGCCCGTTGGCACTGTGGGTAGTGACCCTGCCTTCAGCTCCGCGGGTCGCGGGTTCTATTCCCGCCGAGGGCCAACATTTTCTATAAAACAATTTGTTGGTTCTTCGAGCCTGGATGTGTATTTATATTTAAGTATGTATTTAAACTTATATATGTAGTATATCTACCAGTTGTCCGCCACCCATAACACAAGTATTAAGTTACTTACTTTGGGGACGGACGGCCGTGTGTGTAAATGTCCCATATATTTATTTATTTATTATTTATTTAGGATCGCCTACAGCCGGGAATTGTCGGTTTTCGGACACGCATCAAAGGTGATTCGTATGTTTCGTATGATAATACGGAAATTCGTGCCTATTGTCGACGAATACACGATCAGCAATCATCGCCGACATTTACACAGTATTTTGAATGGCTCGTTAGCGCAGTGGGTAGTAACCCTATCTTCAGCTTCGCGGGTAACGAGTTTGATTCCCGCCGAGGGCAAACATTTTCTAAAAACCGTGTGTGTCAGTGTCCCATATATTAATTCATTTATATCATTAAGTCATCCTTTGGGAGGAATAATCCAGAATTAAGAGCTGACCAACCGACAGGCGTCCCCGAAATAAGATAGATAGATAGATTAAGTCATCCTAAACTAAGTATTTTAAATATAATACATCGCTCATGGACTGCAATAGCGACGCAACTCGAAAAAATTAAAAAAAATTAATTGCTAAGGAAAATACATAAAAATAGCTTTAATTTGATTAAACAAATATAATCTTATATTCAAGTTAGTACATTCTCTAAGGACTCACGTATGGATAATTTTGTTTTCTTTTAAATTCATATTTTAAATGCCAGTTTTGAGTTATGCCACTAACGCATGAGTGCGATGATTTTATCGGCGCAAACCAAGTCGCAGGTACCAGTGGGTATTGACTATTTTTATACCAAGGATCATAGTATAGTAATCATCATTCTATTGCCTTTATCCCACTCTAAGTGGGGTCGGCGCAACATGTTACAAACATGTTGTCACATGATTTGGCTACGTATTTTATGACCGGCCGCCTGCCTGACGTCAACTTACCTTAGTCGCCTTTAACGACACCTCGGTAAGAAATGAGGGTGGTCTATTCTATGCAGCCGGATACCACACGGCACATACCTTAGTCGCCTCTGACGACACCTCGGTAAGAGAGAAGGTTGGTCTATTCTAGTCTGGCGGATACCACACGGCGTCATCATAGTATAGTAATATAGTACCGATTAGGTTTAAACCCATGTGCGGTGATCGATGTCACCCATCAAAATCACACAGAAAGACTGTCAAATGGAATGAAGGTGAAGGCTAAGGTCAGAGGCCCGGGGGAATAGGAATGCGGGCACCTCATCAAAATTATCAAATGCCGCACATTAACCATCCGTATTGTATTAACAATGAATAATGAATTATTGATGACAATTAAAGTGTACGACGTAATACGCACATGTATTACGTGAAGACAATCGAATAGGCGGTAGAGGTCTGTTACTATCCCACAGATGGGTGAAGGCCTGTCTAGAAAGGATAAAGGTTTACATCAGTTGGTTGGATGCCGCCGTGTGGTATTCTGCTGGGTAGAATAGACCACCCTCTTTTTTTACCGAGGTGTCGTAAAAGGCAACATAAGCTGAAATCATGCAGGCAGCCGGTCGTTAAATAACTAGCCAAACCATAGAACATGTTTAAAACATGTTGTGCCGACTCCACTTAGAGTGGGATAAGGGCAGGAGAATGAACATCAATTTGGTTGGCAGGTCACCTGTAGCTGTGATAGCCCAGCGGTGAGACCGTGCGACTCTATCGAGAGGGTTACGAGTTCAAACTACAGCAGGCCTACCATGAACTTTTAGATAACGATTCAATTCAAAGTCAGTACCTAAACCGAACCGCTTTCTTTCGTACCATGAAGTGTGGATTGCATTGTTTGAAAAGGATAACGTTATAGAACTATAGGTAACTCTGTCTCTTTTACTCACATGATTTTAGGACACATTCCAAACGCTCATTCGGCAACGTCTTAAAGTGTGCGTCTTTAAGACGTCATGGTATGAAAAAGCAAAACAATTTAGTTTACGTCTTCAATTGAGTTGCAATAAGAGTTCATGGTAGGCCTGCAGGCAGGCACTATTGAAGTCTATGTTAAAACTTGTGACTAATTGATAATTGCAATACATCACACGCTTTTCGGTGAAGGAATAAATAGAGGATATTTTAGATATGTGTAACCTTCCAACCCGCATTCGAGCATCGTGGTGGATCTTGGCGCCTCCAAAAGAGGAGAGAGGAAACTTATGCCCAGCAGGTTAGCTATGTATAGCCAAATAAATATCGGGAGATATGCTGGCATCCTGATCATTATTTCCTTTACGTAAAGTATATCATCTAGGATATCAAAAGAACGCATCTGTTTCGTCATTCAAGGTAATTACCAAAATTTATTAAACTCTATCGATACCCATTAAAGGTTAAGGTAAAGCCGAATTGCCAACCTCGGCAAGCTAGTTGACCAAATACTAAACCGATCAAACTGCAAGACCCGCTAGCTATAATAATGGTATTCGTCCTTACAACAACAAATATGTCAGCAAGTGAAAGGCAACGGGCAAACCGAAGGCAAGCACCTTTCATACAACCGGAAATCGTTATGACCGTGCTTGTATCACGATAATTTTTGCGACTAAATTCGACTGACCTTGATATGAATCCAGTGAGGCGGTGAATTTATACAAGAAAATTTCCCTATATTAAATTATAGAATACAACAGCATTCTTATTTGGGATATACTGTAGCATTGTACAACACGCTGGTAATGTATCATGATACATGTCTACACTGTATCGTGTGTTCGTAAATAAGCGCTCTTTTGCCAGTATCATTTGAGCCTTGCTAGGGATGTTAAAAAATAATCGATTTTTATATTAATCGATTAATTTATTAATATAATCGATTTTCTCAACATTATAAATCGATTTTTACATTAATCGATTATTTTATAATTATAATCGATTTCTAATAATCGATTTTGCAAATATTATAAATCGATTTTTTTTATATTAATCGATTATTTAATATTATAATCGGTTTCTAATAATCGATTTTGCAAACATTATAAATCGATTTTTTATATTAATCGATTATTTTATTATTATAATCGATTTCTAATAATCGATTTTGCAAACATTATGAATCGATTTTTTATATTAATCGTTTATTTTATTATTATAATCACTTTTCCAAACACTATGAATCGACATTTACATTAATCGAATATTTTATTATTATAATCGATTTTGTAGAAATTATAAATCGATTAAAATAAACACAATTTTTAATTATCTTTTTTTAAGATAAAATATGCGTTATTGGATAAAACCAATGTAGCCCGACTACACATTTTAACCGAATTTTGCAAACAGTTCATCATGTTAATTTTTATAAGTACTAGGCTACCGCAATTACTCTTCATTCTTATTAATGTTTAATTAAAAAACGACTTTTCAATTAATCAGAAAAAAATCGATTTTTAAAATTCGTTTTTTTCGATTCGACTTATTCGATTTATTTTGAAAGTGAATAAAATCAATTATTTAGTAATAGACGTATCCACTCCTAGTCACATCCCTAAGGTATACGCGGGAGTTATGTTACCATTGGGGTGCAGTACTCGACATTAAAATCTATCCGTTTTGCTTGTTTACTTGAGAAATCTCTTATGGGTACTGCAATTAGGTTATGCCTCATGGGTTCCATGGTGTCAGGGGTAGAGGAATATTAAAGCAGTGGTTACCTTAAGGCGACAATACAAGACTCTTCTTCTACTTTTGAATCGATGAACGTCTACTGCTGGGCGAGGGTATGAAGTCGTCTGTCCACGTAGTAGTCCAGGTAGACACGTAGACGTGTCCACTAACAAAAATCGATGAAATGTATATGAGTTAAGCCTATATCATAATAAAATCAATTCCTCTCAGTGGCTCTTCATAGTCCGGAAAATTTGGAAATTTTTCACTTAAGTACTGCTCATAGATTCATGTTTCTTTATCTCCTTATGTGTGTGTGTGCTCTTACAACTTCAGTTTGGACTCCCTCTCCCATCTATTTTACCAAGCATGCGCAATGAAGTTCCCCCCACCCCCTCAGAGATCGCCACACCCAAACAACTTTTCGTAACGCTCTCATATGAATACACATTATTAATGTTCTACAAATATTAACATTTATTATCCGTCTTGATTGATAAATAGAATGAGAGAAAGAACGTGCGCGCGCGCAGCTGCGCACTGCTATATTTTCTATCTTATATATCCCCTTCAACTTCTGTTCGCCTCGCCCGATCACACTTTTCGTAACGCTCTCGTCTCGCATTAAATTAATTTTCTACAATTATTTAAATTTATTATCAGTTCTGATTTATAAATTATTTTTTTTGAAAAGATTTTGATTAGAATATTTAATGTTGAATGCGTAAGAACGACATGAAATTACGAAATAATCAAAAAATCACCGTTTGCGTAACGATAGCAAACACATAAACGAACTACGGACTGAGAGATATGCATATATGTATTATTTTAGCCATAAGTAGAAGAGAGAAGGAAAGTGTGCGCGCGCGCTGCTGCGCACTATGTCCACTAACTTATACCTTACTCCCCTTCCCTCTCTCCCTCTCAACTTCTGTTCAACCTCCCTCTAACTTCCCAAGCGTGCGCAATAAAGTGTAACCCCCCCCCCTTCTCTACTTAATGTGATGGCGTGAGGGTAATCACAGATATTACTCGCAATCGCGTGCGGCTAGCTTCTTTTTATCTAGCCGTGTCCTTATGTTAATGAATTAAATCTTTGAGCCTTTTTTAGGATTTCGTGTCATAAACAACTGCTTAATAGATTTCGATTTCTGCATTATCACACGGAATGGATATTAATCCGGATGAAAGGACCAAAAAGCGGTCTTTAATTTCACACACAAACGGGTTTTATTTTTTATTTAATAAATATGTTGTGCATTAAAAAGATTTAAAATGATTTTAATTGTTGGGTATTTGAATAAATTATGAGCGACCAATGTCAGAAAACGAAAATTTCGTCTTCAGAGTTGCTTACTTAAATACTTCAGTTAAGAATTTCGACTTTTTTATTTCCTTTGCGAATATTACAACTGTACAAGCTATTACTATATGATTTATGCTTACGGCCCCAAAAACGCTAATTGCGTCTTCACTTTGAATGAGGGTATTTTTTGGCGAAATCGAGCTAGTCCTATTATCATCTGGACAGTGTTAGACTGATTTTACCAATACGAGCGTAATAAATTGTAAATATCAATTATGGGCGTAATTTTTTATAGAACTCACATGTGACTGTTATAATTAGAACCTGCGACCGTTACGTAAGTGACTCTATCATTAGTTAACGTAAAAACATAAACTCATATCAGCGAACATAGCAGCGAGTTATCTTGTATCGCAGCGCTGATAATAGAATATGATTGATTTAAGATGGCAATAAATGCATCTGTTATATCACCAATACACAATCATAAAGCGTATCGCACGCTTAATATTAAAGTGACTAAATTCAAAATTAGACTTAATTCAGTTAGATACATTGTAACAATAATTTCAATCCCATCTATGACATCACGGTACGAAATATTAAAAAGAAAACTAGTGTTTTCTTGCTCTTTTAAGTTACGGGTCTCTTAACACCCTCCATTTTTGTAAGCGCTACGTTTGATCGTAATATGCCATAAAACAACTTTTTGGAATTAGATCACTTTAATATTAAGCGATGTAGTAAATTCGATTGTACTTTAATATCCTTGATTTGCGACATGACTGTGAAATACGTTGCGATAATATCAATAAATTTTAACCTTGTTAATACCGATAACTAAGCTGAGATATCCGAATGGTGAGATCGTGTCCCTCTATCTAGGGAGTCAACGGATCAAACCCCGGGCAGCCACCGATAAGTCTCTCCATGAAAAGTTATGTGCCTAAATGATATTTTCAATTTATCAGACGCTTTTCGGCGAAAGAAACTTGCTGAAGAATTCTGGGGATATATGTAACCTACCAATCCACATAGGAGTAATATGGAAGATTTCAGCTCCAAACTTAAAAAAGGAGAGAGGAGGCCTATGCCCAGCAGCGTGATATTAAAAGGCCCTTGCTTTTATTTAATACTACTTAATACTATATACTTGCCAAGGCTCCATACTGTTCAAATTTTAATCTTGTTCAGCCTTATTAATTACCAGCCACGCCCAAATATTCTTCTATGGTACTCAGTATGGATTTGCCCGTTATCGATTACCCATCTTCCAGGCATGCGCGTAACGCCGTCTAGGGATGACTCGGCAAAAATTATCACTATTTCTTAAAATTTTGTTGGCTTAACTGAAAATTCTATAATACTGCTTTAAAATATCGACCAAGAGTCTAAAGGACTAGACTATGAAGGATAAATTGGAATCTATCCAGTTGGTTTACTGAGAGGTGTTCACAAGAAGAAGACTTCTTGATTAATAATGGTTCTATCAGCGAGCATCTCCTTTTTATTTAAAATCCCGCGCATGCGCTCTACCTGCAGCTTTATTTTTTTTTATTCCCCGCGTCTGCGCGCTGCCCGCGTCAATAATTCCGTCTGGAAAATTTATGATACCATGTCCTCTTAAATATTCATTTCAATTACGTAGTGTTCTGGCACGCGACTTCGCCTGCTCGAACTTCAGTACCGGGGTACCGTAAAGTTATTATACTTACAGAGTAGCTTATTACAATATTCAAAGGTATATAAGTAAAGATGCAAAAAATTACATAAAACCCTATTTCCGTTCAGACGTAAAAGAATGACATTTTTATATTTATAAAAATGTCTTTCTTTTACCACTGATTCGAACATTTGCTCCTACAGATCGACAAATGAATTTACAGAAGCTACCACTGATTCGGACGTTTGCTCCTACAGATCGACAAATGATTTTACAGAAGCTACCACTGATTCGAACGTTTGCTCCTACAGATCGACAAATGATTTTACAGAAGTTACCACTGATTCGAACGTTTGCTCCTACAGATCGACAAATGATTTTACAGAAGCTACCACTGATACGGACGTTTGCTCCTACAGATCGACAAATGATTTTACAGAAACTACCACTGATTCGAACGTTTGCTCCTACAGATCGACAAATGATTTTACAGAAACTACCACTGATTCGGACGTTTGCTCCTACAGATCGACAAATGATTTTACAGAAGCTACCACTGATTCGAACGTTTGCTCCTACAGATCGACAAATGATTTTACAAAAGCTACCACTGATTCGAACGTTTGCTCCTACAAATGGACAAATGATTTCACAGAAGCTATAACTGATTCGAACGTTTGCTCCTACAGATCGACAAATGATTTTACAGAAGTTACCACTGATTCAAGCGTTGGCTACTACAGAGAGGAATCGGCAAGAAATACTGCGGAAATTGTTTAAGATTAAGATTTTTTTCCCATTTTTAAGCGGTACTCTATAATTTTTTGTTTACCACTGCCAAGAAACGCCTTACTTATGGACAAATTCGTGACAGGGCAGGGTTGAAGATTAAGATGTTATGGATATATAATGAGGAGGGATGAAAATCATGTGACCAGGCGAGTGTTAAATATGAATGTGGATGTGTGGCTAGAGGTAGGCCGAAAAAGGGATGCTTGGATAGTGAGAATATGACATGCATATAAAAGGAATAGCGCCAGAGTTGACGAAATGTAAGAGAGAATGGAAGAGAAAACATGGTGGGCCGACCCCACTTAGTTTTCGAATAAGGGGATGAGAATGATAACTCTTTAAAGAAAAAGATTATATGTTTAACAGTGTTTGCAAATTTGTCTTCCCGAACTTCTACCGTGTTATTATCATAGAAGTTTCTATCTCCCTACATCCCCTTAAGCCAAATACCTAATTGCATCTATCCGACGGAATACGAAACGACATATAAAGTTCACGTTACCAATTCAAATTCAAAAAAAATCTTAATTCAAGTAAACTTGTAAACAAGTCCTTTTGAATCGTCAACTCTATCTTTACGTCAATATTATCGATAAGGCAATACCGATCTTAATTAGCTGAGTAATTATTATATTTGGATTACTATACATCATCAGTCAAAATAGCTTCATAAATTAATCATTGTGTATGATCGTATTTCAAACGATAAACATGGATAGTTTAAGCAACGTTCACGATATAATGTCTTGCCTTTTCCCGACGGATAAATAATACAGATAACACAAAGCGTAAAAGTCTAGTGCCGGTGTCGTTCACTACAGCTTTCTTAAATCTGGCCAGACGATTACGGCAGATATCTATTGTCAGCAACTGCAAACCATGATGGAAAAGCTGGCTGCTAAACAACCGAGGCTGGTCAATCGCTCTAGGCCACTGCTGCTTCAGGACAACGCTAGACCACACACTGCACAACAGACGGCTACCAAATCAGAGGAGCTTCAATTAGAACGTCTTAGACATCCATCGTACTTTTCGGACCTTGCTCCAACAGATTACCATTTTTTTCGCAATTTGGATAACTACTTGCAAGGAAAAAAATTCAACTCCGATGGGGCAGTCCAAACCGCCTTCAAAGATTTTATTGATTCCCGCCCGAATGGTTTTTTTAGTAAGGGGATCAATGAACTACCTATGAGATGGCAAAAGTGCATACATAGCAATGGTACATACTTTAATTAAATATATTTTATTAAAAAAAAACGACTTTATGTTCCTCCCATAGAAAACGCCAATTTCATATGTAAGGACCTAATATATTCTAGCAGCTTAGTCAAATCATCATCATCCTCATCATCCTCCTGCCCTTATCCCTAAGTGGGGTCGGCACAACGTGTTACAAACATGTTGTCACATGATTTGGCTACGTATTCTACGACCGGCCGCCTGCCTGACGTCAACTTACCTTAGTCGCCTTTTTCGACACCTCGGTAAGAAATGAGGGTGGTCTATTCTATGCAGCCGGATACCACACGGCATTTACCTTAGTCGTCTCTTACGACACCTCGGTAAGAAAGGAGGGTTGTCTATTCTATTCTGCCGGATACCACACGGCGACAGCTTAGTCAAATCATACTAAATAAAATAAAAAAAATATCATTTTGTAGTTGAATCTTATCTTCATTTTATAAATAAATAGCTATGCTTGTGGCTTCGCCCGTGTCAGTGTATTTAATTGACATTTTGAAAATAATATTTACTGTGAGCTAACCATAAGAAATAGAGACATGTTGTCGCTAACTTTTTAGTAGATCTACGAATCTCTATTACATTACTTGAGTGTATCTCTATTGGTTTATGCGGCGCACACGACTCCAGATCCCAGCAGGCATTTTGTGTAAAAAAAAAAGATTGGAGAGGTGCTCCAACACATCTTATGTTATACATATATCTTCAACACAATTTACATAAAAACGTAATCCACTATTAACGTAAACTGTCTGGAAGACTTGCACTATATTTTAGTAAAAACCATGCAAAAACCGGTTCAGTAGATTTTGAGAAAATCGATCACATACGAACAGACAGGTTTTGGGGCCTTTGTTGTATCATAAGTATAGCAGCTTTTAAAGATTACATTAAAAAATAACGTCACGAGAACCATTATTTAACGGTTTAAAATAAAAAATGCGCCGAAAAATTAAAATTGATATTCACAAAAAAGTTTTTGTATGTATATATATTTTATGGTATTATATTTTATAAACTTAATATATAAAAATAAATGTTTGTGTGTATGTCCTTTATAGACCCTGAAAAAACTGGACCGATTTTAATGAAATTTTCAGACAATCTTTAGAATAATCCAGCGGTGATCCTGTAAAGTATGATGACGATTGGAGCATCTTTTTAAATTTTTAAGTTTTGTTTCCGGGGAGATTTGAAACCAAGCTGAGGCACAGCAACGCGTGGCGGACAGCTAGTTCAATATTATAATTCCCACTTGATGTATTTTAAAATAAAACCTAAGTCTAGTCCGAAAATATTTCTTAAAATTCATATTAACTTTTTAACGTCTAAATGAATACTTTTATGCATATAAAAGTAGCGGCCTATAAGTTACAATCCCAGAGCTGGGAATAGGCCCCCTCTCTCCTTTTCTGAAGAGAAGGGTTGGAGCTAAGACCTACCACGCTGCTCCAATGCGGATTGGTAGGTTACACATATCTCCAGAATTCTCTAGAGATATGTAGGTTTCCCCACGATGTTTTCCTTCACTGCAATTATCAATTAGGCACATGAGTTTTAATAGAAAAACTCATTGGTGCCTTCCCTGGTTTGAACTCGTGTTCCCCTCGAAAGAGTCGCACGGTCTTACCGCTGGGCTATCACAGCTTATACTATTTATGCATATACTCGTAATTAAAACGGCAAACATTATTTAAATAATAAAGGTTTAAAAGATGTTTTTTTTCGGACACTAATGTAACCTTAAGGGCTTAAAAAACGGTATTTTATCCTTTTTATTTCTTGGTAAGAAAACATTCCAAACACAATATTCCGGATCAATAATGAAACCGTAATCATAAATGTATAGATGTATAAAATATAGAAAGATAGAAAGAAAGATAGATAGATAGATAGATAGATAAAATACTTTATTGCTTAATTGTTGCATCACTACGAACAGAATCCGGGAGTTTTATAACATTATCTTCAGTACATAACTTACTGATAGAAGTTATTTAAAATAGTTTTGCTTTTAAGTTATGTGTATATTAGCAGAAACTGAGCGCATCCTTAAAAATAGATTGAACGAACTTTGAACAGGGAAAACGTACATAAATGGTATAAAAAAAATACGGTATTATTAACGCAAAAGAGACGCCACTAATGCCTTGTATAAACGAAAAAATAAAATAACGATTCATTCGGTGGTTTATTTTTTTAAATTAAAATAGAGGCAAAGAACGTAACTATGCGTGACACGGGTCGATGCCGCGAAAATTCATTCATAAATTACGAATTCAGTCGGCATCCACGCTTCAATTTCCATATTAAACAGACTTAAACGTAAAACTGTAACTACATTCCGTAATGTTGTTCCGACTTTCGCTCAGCGGGATATACATAACTATCGTTATATTATTATCGAAGAAAAATTGGGCACTCACTTCCGATAGCGGCGTCCGTTCGCTGTGAATGTGTATTGCAAAATCCAATGCTATTTCATCACAGTGGAACTACTCGCGAGATCTATAAAGCAACCACTCCCGACGGCTGCTAGCGTGTGACTGATAGCGTAGTCGCCTCACTTCACGTAGATCATTAATACTGTACTGCGTTTACGTTGATTTAAGTTACATATTCAGTATTCTGTGCAAGTAAAGAACGCTGGCAAAGGCTTTATTTTTCTTAAATTTATATATCTTTCTTAATTTATATATCTCTTTTAGTTGATGGGCTCAGTGATGTATTAAGAAAGAAATCCCCTTCTTCCCGCATCTATATTTCCGGACTCTTACGATCTGATAAAATATAAGAAAAAGAGTGAATAGGCATTGTAGTGGCAAGCGCAGTCCACCTTAGGCTTCATCCTTCGCTTTCCATCAGGCGAGATCGTAGTCAGGCGCTAGCCTTTGAGTAAAAAAAATCTGTCATAATTCTTCCAACGCCGCAGGATGAATCCCAATCGGCTTTTTCCCGGTAACACAAAATATAAAAAAGTATATATATTTTTAATTCTCATTTTCGGCATATTGATAAAAATTTAAAGATATCAATATTATCTTCGTTAAACCTGTGTATTGTAAGACTGCGGTTCCATCGGAGTAAAGTCGCGGCTCTTCCAAAAATTGCAGCCCTTCTAATGTCAAAACTTGAGGCCTTTTTTATGTAAAAAAATTGCGGCTCTTTTAAAGTAAAGTTGCGGCTCTTTTGATGTAAAAATTTGAGGTTATCACAATATGAAAATGGAGCTGTATTAATATAAAGTTTCAGCTCTTTCAATGTAAAGTTGCGGCCATTTCTATGCTAAGGTACGGCTCTTTCAAAGTAAAGTTGCGACTCTTTCAATTTAAGAAATTGCAGCTCAATTCAAAGTAAACTTGCAGCTCTTTCAATATAAAGTTTAAGTTCTACCAATGCAAAAAATTGCAGCTCATTTAATGTAAACTTGCAACTCTTTTAATGTAAACTTGCGGCTCTTTTAATGTAAACTTGCAGCTCTTTCAATATAAAGTTTAAGCTCTACCAATGCAAAAAATTGCAGCTCATTTAATGTTAACTTGCGGCTCTTTTAATGTAAACTTGCAGCTCTTTTAATGTAAAAAAATTGCGGCTATGTCAAAGTAAACTTGCAACTCTATCAATATTAATAGTAAATTGCTGTGTTATAATCACTTAAATAATCTTTAATATAGTATAAGCTTTACATAGTGGCAGGGTTTTACTACCAAGCGAAAGGAGTGTACCTGAGCTGAGAATACCGCGCCAAATCCGCGAATTAACAAGTTTGTGAAAATGCTCGTAAAAATGAAAGTAGGAGTGGTATTTACCAAATTTTATAGGCAGTTCATTGAGAAATAAACGGAAGTAAAAATAACACCAATCGTATTGCAATATTTATTCAAAATTATAAGAATAACATGAACATAAGACATCGTAACAATCCCACAAAGTGATTTCTTTTTAACCCGTAATTGCACATAAAAAATCATTATTTAGTACCGAACGACAATATAATATCGCAAAAACGGTTAAAGTTATTTCTAAACATGAGGAAAAGCAAAGTACGTTACATGAAACCTAACGGGGGGACTTATCAGACGCCCCCTAGAGTTAGCTCCCCGAGGCGGTCGATGCATCTGGTTCTCCCGGTGCATCGATTAGAGGGAGGGGCCACTGTTTAGAGAGGCTCCGATTCGGAGGTGCCCTACGCGGCCTGCCTTCCTGGGTACAGAGTCGCTGCTGGCGGGGATAGGGGGCAACGTATACAATGTCACCCTGTACCCACAAACACCACCGTGGTGGAGCGTTCAGGATTCATAGTCGATGGGAGTCCGACATACCCGCCGCTCGTCCCTATAAGGGGGGCTTTTCCTGATAAAAAAAGGTCCAGATGTACTTGTGGAATTTGTTGAAGATTAAATATTATACATTACATTTTTATACTGCTGTCAACATAGTAAAATTAAATATATATACCTATATCACTGGCTAACATTAATTGTGTATACAGGGTTAATATATAGATACCGGCTATACTCACGTCTAATTTTATCGGATTAGCCCGACAGCTCCCGCCGCGATAACGTCGTGTAAAGAGCTCATGAATAAGTGCCCCGGATGGGTTCGAAACTAGTCGGCTATATGCGATAAAATTAGACGTGAGTATAGCCGGTATCTATACATTAACTATGAATACTACTCACGATAGTTTAAATTTAAAAATTGTGTACACAGGTTTCATTTTTCCTTTTAATCTTCTCGACTAACCACATGGCCTCAAATAAATCCAATACCGGGTTTAATTTTTCGGTTATATCAAGCCTGTGTTATTTTCTCTTTAATTATGCAATTATTTGCGAACTCATTGCGGCCGGTTTGGTAACTAGTGAACTAGTATGTTACACCATTCGGTACTTAACGATCTCCAATTACATGTTTACAGAGGTTTTTATACAATATAATTATATAATTATTTTTACATAATCCGAAGTGAAAATAATATTTATAATTAACTAACAAGTCAATCAAGGAAATCAATGTCACGATGTTTTTTTCCCTTCGAAGATCATTTTATTTTATTCTTAATTAAAAATACAAATTAAACCAAAATAAAATAGAGAGTGGTATACCTAACTAGCAATGCCTAGACAAAAAGAATACATACATCATTGAGCGTTCAGCAATTCGATGTGAGTAATACATCCACGAGCTACCAAAGTCTGATAACGGCGGCATGTCATGGAAAGAGCGCTGGCTCGCGGAGGTAATATTTTTTTGGTGGCGTATAATTATAATACTGAAGTATTTTTTTCATTCATAAGGTGGAAAGGATAATTTTGATCTATATTAAATGGAAAAGCTAACGAATAAATTGATTCAGATAAGAATTAATACTGAACAGAAGAAAACAGTCTCGAAAAGTCTTGAAAAAACTTGAAAAAATTAAAATTTTGAAAACAAAAGTTGTTATTGTTAACCATAAGAGATAGAGACATGTTATGCTGTATTTAAGCCTTAGAGTTATTACACTAGAGGAGGGGAGCCAGCCTAAAATATGTTCACCGACAATAAAGAGGAAACAAATGTGACTTATTATCTGTCTCTCTTTTTCATGTGTGATCAGACCAAGATAAGTATATAAGTATCATATTCCCTTTCATTATTTGTTGCGCTACTCTTACTCGCAACTTTACCTATAGCTCACATACTTTAGTATAATAACTCTACGTAAGAACTTCATAATAAGTCCTCTTCCTCCGTCTAAAGTTATACTGCCTTCTGTATCCTACGCTAGATATAACATCTAAGCGAGAGTCTCTTCAGAAGTTCGTACTACTACTTTTACTCTAGTATAATAACTCTATGATTTACACCCAACGCTTAGATCCAATGTGGATTGTACTACACATATCTCAAGAATTCTCTAAAAATAGTCATGGAGGCGGCCAGCTAAGCAGTGTACCGCAGAAATCGCTAGAAACCTGTTAATCATATAAAAGTAATAAAAAAGTTGGTTCTCATAACCCTGAATATATCGACTCTATTTTTAATAATATCCCTATTTTTCCGACACACGATAGCCAAATGCATGACAAAAGCATGAACTTCACGTTAGTGTCGAACGATTAATTAAAATTAAGATAAAGCAATTGTTGCAACAATTTTAATACCATACCAGTTTTTTTTCATTTACTCTTTTTTGTGCGCAGGCGAAGATCTTAAGGCCATACAGCCGAGTCCATTATTTCATTCAAAATCTTCCGCCTGATATTTTTTAAATGTTTCCTTAAATTTAATTTAATAAAAACAAACGTAAACGATGACTTTTAAAGTAAACGATAATAATCTATTAAAGTAAACGAATTGTTAAAAATACAACAAAGATGGCGTTGATAACATCACTATTTCAATAAAGACAATTATTAAATAATATAACAATATAAAATAATCGTTAAAAGTTCAAATGTTTTATTGTTAAATGTTTTGAATAATAAAGAAGTAATAAAAATTGATTCATGTTCAGAAACTGATTGATTTCTTAGACTTCATCACCATAATGCTTATCTATGCTAAAAAATATATTATACTTAAAAAATCAGCTGTTTATAACCTCACTTTTACTAAATCTTTTATAAGTCTGCTATTAAATTGGCAAATCAGCCAAATTTTGCGGAATATTTAATTAATAAAAAAATCCATTTTACCTATTTTAATTTTTTTACATCTTGCACCCACTATTGTATGAAAATGTATGAACAAAATTGTATGAAAAGAGAAAATCGATGAATCACCAAATATTGAGTCAAGCATTATAACAATGAAATATCAAAATGTATGTTTTTTTCTCTTTATATGTTGCCCATTAGCGGAGGTCAGCAGAGGTGGTTCGTCTTCCGCGATACACAGAGGACGGGCCGACATTGACTTGACATTGGAAGACCGCACTATCACACACAGGTCAACCATGAGGTCACCAATGGTTAACACGCGTCGCGAGCAAGTAATTTACTTTTTTTAGGTAACCTATCTATACGTTTTACAATAAAAAAACTATCCTCAAAAGCCGTTTGTATGTGATCAATTTTCTCCAAATCTACTGAACGGATTATTGTACGGTTTTTACTATAAGATGCAATTCTTTCGGAAGGTTTATACGTACATAACGGTTCTATGTAAAGTGTGTTGAAGAGATCGCGCAGTTGTAAGAAAAACTCGCTTGCTGGGAGCTTGGATTGCGTGCGCCGCGTAAACCACCAGAGATACACTGAAGTAATGTACTAGAGAAATGTAGAACTAAAAAATCCTACTCAAAAAGTTTGCGATAGCATGTCTCTATCTCTTATGCTTAACACACAATAACTATTTGTATAAACTAAATACTTAACTATTCTCAAAAAAAAAGTAAAGTAGCGGTCTGTTACCATCCCACTGCTGGGAATAGGGCTTTCTCTCCGTTTCTGGAGAGAAGTGTTGGAGCTAAGACCTACCACACTGCTCCAATGCGGATTGGTAGATTACACGTATCTCCAGAATTCTCTAGAGATATGCAGGTTTCCTCACGATGTTTTCCTTCACCGAAAAGCGTGTGATAAATTGCAATTATCAATTAGACACATGAGTTTTAATAGAAAAACTCATTGGTGCCTGCCCGGGTTTGAACTCGTGTTCCCCTCCAAAGTCGCACGGTCTCGCCGCTGGGCTATCACAGCCTGTATTCTCGCGAGCTCCTGCGATCACCGTCTCCGCGGCCCGACGCGGAAGACGACGGCGACGATGAGGACGACGCAACGGGCAAGAGGGCAACACCGGACTTGACTTTACCACCTGAACTGACAAACCCACTGGACACGACACCACCTGGAATTGACACAGCGGTCTGGGAGTTATTATTCCCAGACCGCTCCACCGAACAAGACATCCCTCAGGTCACCTAGGTGACCTGGGCCAACCGGCCCGAATATTGACCAGGCCCACAAGCCTGCGAGGATCAGCCCGGGCAAAGAGGTTCGCCTCGAGGCCCGTACCCCAGCACCCTAACAGGGTACCGAGAAGACCCTTCTCTCTCTCAAAGTGGTCACCTATAATGCGATATTTGGAAAGCCATTTAGCACAGCAGGTACAGTACTAATCAATATCATCTTAATACCGTTTTTTATATCAAGCATTTCATACTCAGCATTAACTATCCTTCAGAATAAATAATTGAAATTAATATCTCTGATGGAAACATCATCATCCTCCTGCCCTTATCCCACTCAAAGTAGGATCGGCACATCATTTTACAAAGATGTCGTCACATGCTTTGGCTGCGTATTTCACGACCGGCCGTCTGCCTGACGTCAACTTACCCTAGTCGCCTTTTAAGACACCTCGGTAAGAAATGAGGGTGGTCTATTCTACTCAGCCGGATACCACACGGCGGGTCGACTTACTGTAGTCGCCTTTTACGACACCTCGGTAAGAAATGAGGGTGATCTATTCTCTATCTATCTATCTACTCAGTAATATCTCTGATGGAAACGCAAAAATAAAATCATTCAGGCGTAACTGAATTCGCGAGAAGCACAGGGGGTCTCGCGGGTCGATATGTCTACCCCCACGCCACGCCCCTAGCTGTCACCCAACTCCCCGTGAGAAGCGGGCAGGTGGGTAGTAAATCAATATACATTCTACCTGTAGGTAACTTCGTATCCCCTTTTAATTAAATTGCTGAGAGGAACTAGAGACGATAATGTAGCTCTAATATAATTATGTATACGTTCCATAGAGCTGTGATAGATAGAACAGCGGTGAGACCGTGCGACTCTTTCGAGAGGATTACGGGTTGAAACCCCGGTCAGGCACCAATGAGTTTGTCTTTTAAATCTAATTGATAATAGTAATTTATCGCACGCTTTTCGGTGAAGGAAATGATGAAGAAACTTACTCATCTCTAGATCTGAGGATATGTGTAACCTATCTATCCGCATTGGAGCAGCGTGGTGTAGCTCTAACTCTATTATTGTCCCGTTGTTGAGGATAGGCCTCCTTTTTCCCTATTCAGAGAGAAAGGTTGGAACTTAGACCTACCTTTGCATTCCAATGCGGATTGTTTGGTTACACATATGTCCGGAATTCTCTAGAGACATCGTAATACCGTGCAAAAATATTTGTCGTGGAGTCTATCATCATCATATATTTGAGTGGTGTGTAGCTTCTGTTCATGGGTCTTTTTTATTGCCCAAGCTCGCAAGCAAAGTCTATTTGAATAAATTCTACGTAAATAATCTATACTTATTATAAAACAAGGTCCCAAAAAGCTGTCTGTCTGTATGTAATCTGTCTGTGTATGTGCTCGATTTTCTCAAAATCTACTGAACGGATTTTTATACTTCCGGTACATATCGGTATTAGGTAAATTGTGTTGAAGAGATCGCGCGGTTGTCAAAAAAACTTGCTTGCTGGGAGCTATAGTCGCGTGCGCTGCGTAAACCAGCAGATATACACTAAAATAATGTATTAAAGAATTGTAGATCTATAAAAATACTGTAAAAAAGTCCGCGATAGCATGTCTCTATCTCTTATGGGTAACTCACAATAACTACTTTGATGTTTAAAATTTGAATTCTAGAAAAAAATTGTGATACGCCGATTTGCACGCGGGCGCAACCGCTGGCATATACTATACTAATATATAATATTGTTATACCAGTAACAATAAAATAGACTTCAGCGAACTATGAGGCACGGAAGGAAGGTAAATGGTAAAAATAATTGATATCCATAACAACACGTTGTATCCGCAACCTCGTTTGCGTTAACTGAAATGTTTAAATACCCTCAATTATGTACCGTTCTTATTCTGTTCCCGAAGGATAAAACGGGATTATTTTTAACATATCGCCCCATCATATAAAGTTACTGCGTAAGCTACAATCGTGCTAGATTCATAGAGAAACATAGAGTAAGGGTGCTATAGGTAGGCCTGTCAGTGAGAATGTCGAACAAATGATAAGACGGAATCAAAATCATATAGTTGTCTTTGTTTAATCACACATAAAAAAGAAACACAGATAATATATCTTATTTGATTTCTCTTTATTGTCGACGGACACATTTTAGGCTGGCTCTAGTATAATAACTCTATGAGAAATTAAATGTATTTATTATCTATTAATACTTGTTGCAATGTTTGATAATTTTGTGTTATTAATTTATTGATTTGTTTGTACTGTTATATTATAAATAGTAAATAAATATATAAACATATGGGACATTTACACACACGGTCGTCCATACCCAAAGTAAGTAACTTAATACTTGTGTTATGGGTGAGAGACAACTGGCAAATATATACATATATAGTTTTAAATACATACTTAAATATATATATACACCCAGACTCGAAGAAACATCAAATTCTAAATAGAAAATGTTGGTTCTCGGCGGGAATCGAACCCGCGACCCACGGAGCCGAAGACAGGGTGACTGCCAACTGCGCCAACGGGCCAGTCAATTATGTTTTTACTTGTCTCCTAATTTATATCGCACGCTTAATATTAAAGTGACCTAATTCAAAAAAGTTGTTTTGTGGCAAATCGTAATAAAGCGTAGAGAGCGTCAACAAAACTCGTGAGTTTAAAAAAGATCCATAACTTGGAAGAGCAAGACAATATATTTTTTTAATTTTATTCGTCGCGTGATTTCACAGATGGCGTTGAAATAAGGATAACAATTTATCTGAGTCAATTAAGCCAAATTTTTAATTCGGTCACTTTAATATAAAGCATGGGGTATATTTATTTTACAGGTAGGTTTTTCATTCAAAATAAATACTTACTAACTTTATCTATTTAAACGGATTAATACTAATCTAGATAAGTAAGTGAGGCATAGTATTATAATTGACATGAAGGTATTAATTTTTGGCGGTGATTCGGTCAATCAGATTTTCTGGATATATAAAATCCTGATTAATTTATAGAATAAAGCGTTACTTTGCGGAGATCCAAAAATAATCGCAAAATTATTTGCTATAATCCGCGATAAAATGAATAGGAAATATATATAATGCTAAATGATGCTTGCCGGTCTATAAATTTTAACACAGGCTTTCATTAAGGAAAAACAAAGTGTTGGAAAAAAAAACACACACACACACAGCGACACAGTGATTAAGGAATTCTCACATTTACAGAGCTATTAGTTAGAGTAGGAGTAGAGCCATATAGAGCCTTTTTTAATTTGTATAAGGACACTTTCTTTAAAGAGATAAATTTTATGTAAATTTACTGATAAAAATTTGTTCTACATGTGAATTTAATTCATGTTCACTAAAATAACACTCTTTTTGAAAATTCACGACTATCTAAAACGCTTAACGCAGACTTGTATCCCTTGTTTTATTTTAACCTAACAACGGATTCAAAAGTTATATTTTAATTTGCTTGAGGAAGGCCGCCCGCTGCTCGACTATACATTTCGCTGTGCCGCGCCGCATGCACGCTTGCGGCACAAAATCTATCATCTGTATGTGATCGATTTTCTCAATATCTGCTGCACGGATTTTTGTACGGTTTCCACTAAAAGATATTGCATTTCCTCTAAAATATTGGTTAATAGTAAATCCCCATTTTATTTAAATTGTGTTGACGAGATAAAAAAAACTCCCCTTCTGGAAGCTTTAATCGCGTACATCGCGTAAACCAGCAGTGTAAAGTAATGTACTAGAGAATTGTAGATCTATAAAACTACTGCAAAAAATCCGCAACAGCGTGTTTTTATCTCTTGTGGTTAACTCACAATAACTACTTTTACGTCCTAAATTTCCTGGTTTCCATGGCTACTATGATAACACTGGCACAGCTAGTATTAATTATAAAACAAATTTCTGTCTTAAGTGATCGATTTTCTCAAAATCTACTAAGCGCATTTATGTACGGGTTAGACTAAAAGATAGTGTAGTTCTTGAGGAAGGTTTAGGGTAATAGTTCATTTCGGGTTTATTTCTATTGACCGTGATAAATATTTGTTAAAAAAAATTGTGAGTTTAGCGGAACATTAGAAAAATTATACAAAAAACTCGATTTTCGTCTATAATCTACATCTACTACAATCTTACTCTTGCGTATTGATTAACCTATTCGCGGCGAGTAGGACTGCAAGGTACAACTAGTTAAAAATGAGACATCTCCACTCCTCTCCATATTTCTTCTCCGCTTAGCTTCGATGGAAATGGGGCAAGCAGAGAGGAGAGATATATCATTTTTGTACAGAATTTCGTACCGCACGCCTGCATGCGGCGCGGCAGAACGGGCGCGGGATATGTTGTCGGTCAGCGTGCGGTATCGCTGAGCAAATCCTATCCTTATTTATAATCCTATCCTATCCTACTTCCTACTAGTCCTAATATCCTATCGTATCCTACTATATATTATAAATGCGAAAGTTTGTGAGTATGGACGTATGTAACTCTTTCACGAAACCGCTGAACCAATATCGATGAAATTTGGTACAATTATTCCTTATACACCCGATATAGGCTATAGAGTACTGTAAATCCTACAGGAATAGGATGATATTCAAAAGCGCCATCTTACCTATCAAAGGTTTTTATCCACGAGGTGTCAAAGTTAAGTCAAATCTGTAATTTAAAGGAGATTCTATATCATAAATGATATTTGCAAGATTGGAGAATAACAGAAGCTACTGGTTTATTTCAAGACTACAATCCACGCGAAAGAAGTTGCGGTTAAAGCTAGTACTTATATAAAATTCTTACCATACTAATCCGAAACGGCTTAGCCGATTTTTATGAAATTTTATATGCATATTCAGTAGCTAATGTTTAGAGACTATACTCACGTCTTAATTTATCGGATGAGCCCGACTAGTTTCAAGCCGATACGGGGTTCTTATTCATGAATTCTTTATGCGGCGTAATCGCGGCGGTAACTTATGTTAACATATTCAGTATGTCTGAGAATCGGCTGTTATCTATTTTTCATACCCCTCAGTGATAAAGGTACTCCACCTAAAGGTACTAACATTTTATTTATTTTTTTATAATTCCCTAGAAATAATTTATATGGCAACGTTGGCTGGATCAGGTAGTAAAAATATACATTTTGTGTACTTATGTAACGCCTAATTCTATAAATAAGTAGTGAATCTATCGATCGCTATTTCGTTATAAATGACATGCGCGTAAATACGGGGAGAGCTTAAGAGGGGGTCTTTGTGGGTTGAAGGGTGGAAAGTTCTGGATCGAGGGGGGACGTGGTACCTGTATTGATAGGGAGGCGTCTACATTGAGATGAGTGGATTGAGTGAAGGTTTCTGATTAAAGGGGGCGTCTGTACTGAGGGAGTTGTCTGGATTGATCGGGGTGTCTGGTTTGCAGGTGGAAGGCTGGGTTGTGGGGAGGCGTTTGGGTCGGACAAGGGGGATGTGCCTGGGTCGCTAAAGGTGGAGAGTCTGCAATAATAATGAACCTTTTAATTAAGCAACCAAGTAGTTATATTTGTATAGGTAAGTAATATTTTGTTGATTAAATGTTGATTTATTATTTATATCATAGCTGAACCCACTATATCGTACGTGCTTTTTAATGTTACTTCAAATTCACATTTGAAATTGAATCATTACGGTAAAGGCAGATGGATCTTTGCCATGCTGTGTACATAAAGCCTACCCATACAAATAGATATCTACATGCCACATCGCACCATCATCCTAGACACCTAGACGCCTTCGAAACCTCGTTGACGAAACTAGCTTATGATCTGTGCAACCCTTAACTCCTTGACTGTGAATTAGAACATATTCAGGAGATATTAACAGAGAACAGCTACACTAAAGAAAATTAATACGGCCGTGCATTCGAAAGAAAATGGGTCTTAAAGTGATTGGACAACCGGCGTTTTTACTGTAGGCTAAAGACATCACAGACAAAGTCGGTACCATGATAAGAGAGTTTCGATAAAGACCGTTTTTAAGTCTTTACACAAGGTTAGCTAGACTCCTAAGTACGCCGAAAGTAGTTTTCCCTATCAGACCCGGCCAATTAAAACGTACCATTGGTGAGCTAGTCAAAGAGTACATAGCTGTAGTTAAAAATAAACAGCCAACGAAGTCAGCGATCGCGGACCATCCGCTTAATTCAGAGAACAACCACTGGATTGAGCCTTATGATCCCAAAGTCCTGTCAACCGATACCCACTAATATGTAAGAGTGGCCGGTGAAGGAATTGAAATTAGGAAACATAATACATTCAATAGAGAAGAGGGCTTCAAATTTTCAACTAATTGGGATCCAGTGGTTAATGGACCTTACAAAAGTTGTGAATGACGGGAACGAGGACGACGCGGCGCTCCATACAGTTCTATAACACTGTGCAAATATGCCGAGAGATGAGTTTCGAATACCAATTATATATCGTTATTTTCACATCTCCTCTATGTTTAGATTCGTTAGAAATATCGTATAGAAGTCTGTGCCGCAAGCATGCATGCGGCGCGGCAGAGGGGAGATGTTTGTGACGGGCGGCGGGCGGAGTTCCTCAAGCAAATTAAAATGTAACTTTTGTAACGACGTGACATCGTTTTTTCGTAGCCAGCATTTGACTGATCGGAAGCTCTTGGAACTCACATCTTTGCTACGGACAGTTTGCATGTCCTCTCCGCCTTGGTGAAAATAACCTGACAACTTTGTAGCACATCTCCTCCCTATCCGCTTTGATGAATACCGAGCCTTAGCAATCGTGCTAATATCGAACGCAGCTCTAATATCGATTAGAGCTGCGTTCTATGCGTCTTTTTTTTTTTCGAACTGACTGTATGCTGTTAGCCCTAATGGCTTTTACAGCGTCACCGGGCGGGACGGGCGAGCGCAGAAGCATCGCCGAGGTGGTTCTATGCGTCGCATTTACCAACCTGTAGGGTCCACGCGATAGCGATTTTGATCGCTGGTAACTCGCTGACGACCGGAAAAATGGCGTGTGCAAGTGAATATTAACAGCTACCTAAGATCGCTACAATTGCGGTGATCCGATCGCTGCAATGCTATTAAGTCGCCGGTCGCCATCGGAATCGCTGCCGTGTGGACTTAGTATAGATGGAACGCCGCTACTTAATGTCAATTTCCGAAAAACATTAAAATGGCGGACTTAATTAGTCTTAATTAGTCACGTAAGTTTGTAGTGGAATTTATGGAACTTTACAGAATTTATCGGCAATGTGCAATTTTTAAAGTCATAACAAATAACAAAGCATACTAAAACAGGAAAATTGCATTCAAAATTCGCAGAGGTCCATTCACATCTACTATCAAATGGACAATGAACGAACGCTATAATGTGGATACAAAAGCTAAAAGGCGCTGGCAAGTAGACGGCGATCAAAGTCGCTGTATGGGAACACGGCATTACAGTGTAAAGTAAAAAATAAGAAAATTAAATTTCAGAGTGTTTATATTATAGACGAGACGAGTATGTTTCTACCCTTACTAAAATGGTTGTAACACTTACATCAAACCGTTATGTACTATTAACGTTTCGGAGGAATTGCCACTACCCTTTAGTAAGAATCGTATAGTCTCCGTAGAGTAGATTTTGAGAAAATTACATACAGACAGACAGCTTTTGGGTACTTTGTTTTGTAATTAGTATAGATATAAATCTTTATATATATAGAACTCTATCTTTCTTTGTCCGTAGGAATCGTAGCTATGCTTTACATAATTATTCTATAGAACTCCATCTTTCTTTGTTCGTAAAAGAGCCCGTAATTCTTAGCTCGGGAATTAAAACATAACAGACACTATGGGCGCCGCCCTGATCGATAGCTAGTTACCACGCCTTAGTTGCCAGGCAGTTCTGCGATTGCGCACTAAAAATCAATATCAAATAGAATATAACTAAGTGTCTTCACCGAGGTCTAGTACGTGATAAATTTAAGCGGCCGGGGCTCATAACTGAAACTGTAATAACAAAGAATCTTCTGGTAAGACACGATATTGCCTACTCACAGAAGGCACGATTAAGGTGTCGCCCAGGATGTTTTGAGTCTCGTTCGGGACTTGTTTTCCAAATAATTATTCCATGCGATGTTATGGTTTAATTATCTACACATATAATAAGACAAAGTTCCAAAAATCATTATGTAATCGTTTTTCTCAAAATATACTAAACAGATTTTTCTATGGCTTTTACTAAAAGGTAGTGCAATTCTTAAGGAAGGTCTAGATTAATAGTACATTACGGATTTATAAAAATTGAAATGGAAAAAACTGCTCCTATAAATCAAGTCATTCTTATTCATTCGTTAATTTTTCTATTAATAGATAGTAAAAGAGGGCTAAATATATATTTTAAATTACTTATAATATTATATGTGTCCAATACAAGGCTAAATAAACATAAACATTCCTTTGTTTATGAATATTTAAAGGAAATCAAAACAACAAGCGGGTATTTTGCGGTCATTTGGACATAATAAGGAAAGAATTGTCTCGGAACTCTTGATTATTAGATGATACTGTTACATAAGCGTTTGCCTTTTTTCCTAGTACATGTTAAAATTTGACTTATAGTATTCTAGCTTTTACCCGCGACTTCGTCTAAACAGTGGCTTTTGCCACTCTCCAAGGAGGTTTGTGCATGTGTTTTTACGAATCCTGTATCAGATATGAAAACATACACCCCACTCTACATTTAGCATTATATATATTTTCTATTTACTTTATCGCGGATTATAGCAATATAATTTTATTATTACTTTTTTTTATGGATCTCCGCAAAGTAACGCATAATTATATAAATTATTTTAGACTATATTAATAATGATGAAAGTTCAAAGATTGTTAGACATTTTACCACATTATATTGAAAGGAATTTAGTCCTGAAACCTGTAATAGCTTTTATAGTGCGACAAGTGACAACGGACATCAGTCGGCCTCTTTTAGTGTGCGGCGTTCGAAATACGCAGACGTGCTCCTATAACGTGGTCCGGTGGATCTGTTATGTGTTATAGATTATTTTCTCCTTCTGAGTTATTAGAATCTACCCTCATTTATTTCTATTCCTGATAAGACCAGCCACTGAGTTCTTCTCAGTGGATAACAATTTTCTGAACTGGTGGTAAATTTATTCTGGTAGATGTTATATATTCGGCCTGTTCTATATGTTATTAAAGTACAGTTATCTTTTGTTGATGTATTTTTTTTAGCCTTTTCTACATCTGAATGCTTAATATATTATATTTTAATAAAGTTACACATAACCATAACAAGTACACTTTTCTCATGAAACACATATGTATAAGAAAATCAGTTAAGTTGTTTTGGAGTTTTACAGGCATTTAACAGGCAGACAGACAGAAAAAGTATGACGGAAAAGGTTTAAGTATCAGCTATTCATCTATCTGCATAGGTTTAGGGACACCTGTCATTGCAGTACGGGTGGTCAGCTCCGATGTCCGACTATTCCACCCATTTCGCCATATTTGAGACATGGGTTTTACTGCTTTCCCGATAGTATCACGTGCATTAACCTATCAGTTACTCCAACAAACCTAATAATACCCTTAAGGGAATACTTGTTAGATCCTCAAGTATAGCTAAGTTATCCTATTAAGCTAGTTAATCCAATTAAAAAATGTATATACTATAAAAGTTAAGGTTTTAAGTGTGCAGTAAAGTTAAATATGAATGTAATGAAAAGATATTTTCATTAGACTCAGACTTGGCTTATGCGATCTGAATTTCATTCTTGTCTCAAGTGGTTATCAATCCTCAACATATAAGGTATGAAAACGGTTTTACTTCCTATACTTAGCATTATATAGATTTTCTTAACAAACACAGATTTTATCAAAATCGTAACTTTTGTACTATGGAATTCTGCAAAGTATTCCTTCCTACCTACCTACCTACCTACCTACCTACTTACTTCTACCTCTATTTACCTCTATATATATCTATATGGGTATGTGTGTGTGTGAGTGTAAATTAAAGGCAAAATGGTTAAGCAAATAAATTGTTCAAAGACCACATATTAAGCCCCCCAACTGTGACTGGCTGTCTAGACAGAACGGATCGACGGTACATTGTCAAAAAGGAAAACAAGTCACTACAAATGTTGTTCATTTTTATTTGATGGATGGCAAAGTTTAGTTATTTGAAAACAAGTTAGGAATTATATGCTTCAAAACATATTAAACTTTGCCCAACACAACATTCCATAGTAAAATCATTAATGATTTTACTTTAAATTAGCTCATAAGTACTTGTACAATTTCTGTACTTAAATAATAATATTGAGTAAACTATTCACCAGATGTATCCAAACAAATGTGTGCAAAAAAAACCTCAAAGATAACAAAAATATGTTAAATAAGTGGGTTCTATGATGAGCATTATAAACAACACATAAAATTGATATTGCATAATTTTATTTGTTTCAAGATCATATTCATGATATATGACTATAATCTATAACTATAACTATAATCAAACATACAAGAAAATTATTTTAAATAATTAGAATATATAACTGTTTTTAATTTTTTTAACTATAATAATTGAAAATGTAACAACCCATTTTTATATTTCAACCATTAAAATTCCATAGAATATGAATTAAAATATAAAACTATTCTTTAATAGGAAATAAATGTTACGTATTGTTCTACTATAAGGCTCAAGTCTATCAACGAAACTAAGCCAAAAATCACAACAAATCAACCAATCAAAACATGGTTGCTGTAAAAAAAACATCGAACAGAGCCCTAAGCTATGACTTAACGATAATTGCCGATTTACAATCAATTCCTACCAATCAAATAATTTATTGCCGGCTTATAACGTAGGTATCAAACAGTATAAAGCTTATCTCTATTATAACCTATAAATTATTTAAGATATTTAAAAACTTACCAGAAGTACAGTTTGCAGGCTGCTGATTTTATGTTTATATTTAAACAAAATAGTAAACTTTTGTTCTAATGGCAATTCGCGAATTGAAGCGTATAAAAACACTTCCCAACGCCCGACCATAAGTTTTAATTTGACATTTACATATGTAAGTTCTACACGATACAGAGGAAACAGTTTGAAACTTATGTTTATTTGTAAACCTTCGGCTTAATCATAAAATAAATTCTGTCTAAAAATTAAAATCATCGCGTCAATAATAATTTGCACTAAAATGTGCACAAAAGTTTACGTGGGTAGTTATGTAAACTAACCATTGTTTTATGAAGTATTTTTTTTATAAAATAAAATATTTCTATAAAATAATTCTAATTTCTATAATAATTATATTACAGTTAGTTACTTTACAAGACAGTTTACAGTTTAGTTATTTCCTACAAGAAGACGTAATAGGTGAATAGTATCTGTGTGACCGAGCCTTTCTCCTTAATTTTTTTAAAAGATATAAGAAAAATGCAACTAAAAAAATTAACAAAGAAAGAAAGGGCTATCTGGGAGGCGATTCCGGGTATTTTTACTACTTTACTCTATTTATATATATTTTTTATACCTGCAAACAGGGATAAAATATATATGATAAATTAATGGCCCTAATGCTGTGGGGTATCCGGCTGAGAACTCTTTTAGCATGTTCGTAAACTGCCCGCGCAGCTGTGATAGCCTAGCGGTGAGACCGTGCGACTCTCTAGAGACGACATAGGTTCAAACCCCGGGCAGGCACCAATGGGTTTTTCTAATAAAACTTATGTGTCTAATTGATAATTGCAATTTATCACACGCTTTTCGGTGAAGGAAAACATCGTGAGGAAACCTGCATATCTCTAGAGAATTCTAGGGATAAGTGTAACCTACCAATCCGCATTGGAGCAGCGTGGTAGGTCTTAGCTCCAATCCTTCTCTCCAAAAACGGAGAGAGGAGGCCTTAGCCCAGCAGTGGGCATAGTAACAAGCTGTTACTTTAGTTACTTTCTTGTCTATGATACTTGTTTAAATCAAAGATCGTAGTTTTTATACGAGCGTAGGGGAACGAGCCTAAAATGTGTCCATCAAATTCATATTCAATTTACATTCAAATTCAAAATATTCTTTATTCAAGTAAACTTGTAAACAAGTGCTTTTGAATCGACAACTCTATTGCTAGTTCGGAAAGCTGTTCCTACCGAGAAGAGCCAGCAAGAAAAATTTTTTTCAAATATAATTCTTATAACTAATTTGGTCGTTACTGTCTTGTACAGTGTAGAGGAGTAGCTATATCCACGAATCTTTATCACCTCAACAGTATAGTAGACGTTTTGTATCAGCCTCCCTTCAACAATGTTTTTAAACTGCTGTAGTGGCAAAGATAAAATCGATTGTGGAATTCGAAAAAGAAAAGGCTACTTATCTTTCTTTTTTCTAATGTTTAATGTTTACCCTACTCTGTGTATAATAACTCTTTCTCTTTGTAAAGAGATAAGAAGTAAAAGAAGATAATTAATTTAACCGATTTCTTAAATAAATATTTTTAATATGTAGGAAACCGATTATATAATCGATTAATATAAACATCTATTATTTCATCACATCCTTAGTAAAGCTTTGTTGGTTTTTTGTCTTTGGTTTTGTTGTTGTTTTAAAAATATTTTTCTTTAATTAATATTTTCATTTCTTGTTTTTATAGATAATAAGGAATGTGCTCCAAATATGTAGCTAGATACTTAGAACAAAAAGAATTGTTATAGAAATTAAACACTTGTTTTTGTAATATAAATCCTTCCTGATAGTTAAAGTTTATCTGATTGATAAACTTAATATACATATTTTCATAATGAATAGAACGAGTGTTTTAGAGCAAACCTTTGACTCATCTAAATCTTGTAGGATTTGCATGACTCAGAGTGTTAAAATGAGTGGTATATTTGATGAAAATGACAAGAAGCTAATAGAGAAAATTGAATTTTGTACAGGAATCTTGGTAATGGTTATTTGTAATGTATATCATATTGTAGAATATATTTATGATACTGTAAATCTAGTAGTAGAGCTGTGATAGCCCAGCGGTGAGACCGTGCGACTCTTTCGAGGGGAACACGAGTTCAAACCCGGGCAGGCACCACTGAGTTTTTCTATTAAAACTCATGTGTCTCATAGATAATTGCAATTTATCACACGCTTTTCGTAGAAGGAAAACATCGTGACGAAACCTGCATATCTCTAGAGAATTCTGTTGATATGTGTAACCTACCAATCCGCATTGGAGCAGCGTGGTAGGTCTTAGCTCCAACCCTTCTCTCCAGAAACGGAGAGAGGAGGCCTATTCCCAGCAGTGGGATTGTAACAGGCCGTTACTATATTTACTATACTGTAAATCTAGCTCAACCTATTGTCACGTATTGTACCAATTTAGTAGGAATATAATCAATTCAATAAGATTTTTTAGTTTAATCATCCTGTTGTAATTAGTTTATAAATAGTTATGACAATTAAAGTTTTTCAACATCCTTTTTTTACCTAACCTTTCAGCAGATTCAATATAGGTAGTGCTGTATTTACCCTAGGATCCTTAGCTGGGGCTCTACATAAGAACAAGCAAAATCTTCATTCTATCAAACTTTCATGACTTATTTACTTTCATCTAGCAATCCTACAATTAGTAGTGCAATTCTTATTAGTAAATGAACCAGAAGTTATATAAAATGTTTGTTAAACTTATTAAAACTCAACAACATTTGTAAAATTTGCAATATTTTACTGTCAAAACTTAAAGGATTTATTATTTTTTATTTACATTTTCAAGTTTTTTTTTATTTATAGCCTTTTATTACTTCTATCTTTATTATAGATATATATAAAGATCTTACATGACACAATGACCAACAGTACACTACACAAGCACTACACACGTTCACTACAACAATCTCAACAATCGTTTCACTCCGTAACAGAAGCATTGTCTTGAGATCTCTCTATTAAGATAGAATTGCAAGCAACCATATATATTTATTATTACATAGTGTTATTTGGTGTTTCAGTTTAAAAATGAGGATGGTCTATCAACAAGTATATGCAAAAGTTGCTTACGAAGTTTATCAGTGGCCCACAAATTTAAAACACTGTGCCTTCTATCTGACCAGATGTGTCAGAACATTCTGCACAATAAAATAAAGGCAGAAGTATCTGATAGAATTGTTAATTGTAATAATGATGACTATGGAGTTACCGATAATGAAAGTAGTCGCAGTGAAGTTGAATGCCTTATTAACCATATTCAAGGTGTCAAAGATGGAGGTGGTATTAAAGAGGAGGTCAAAGTTGAATCTGATTATATAGATGGAGAGGAAGTGAATGTGAAATTAGTAAATGGATATGATGTTAAAAGAAGACAACAACTGGTCAAGAGAAGGTTTGTTAATTTATAATTTATAGAATTAGGTGTTACTTTGCGGAGATCCATAATACACAAGTAATAATAAAATTATTTCACTATAATCTGTGATAAAGTAAATAGGAAATATATTATAACAAAGGCTTTGCTATGTATAGGATATTACAACCGATAGCCCACACTACATTTAGCATTAGGTATATAAATTTCCTAATTACTTTATAGCGGATTATAGAAAAATAATTTTATTATTACTTTTACTAACAATATACTGTGAAGCCAATGTTAGAATATCCATTTCGTTAAACTTTAAGAAAAAGATTAATGAAATAGGTAAAATCGCAGAATTAAATTGCAAATGTATGGCTCCTTTTTTTGTTCTACAGAAATATAGCTGAAAACACTATGAAAGTGGCGAAAAAACGTGGCCCTTACAAGAAGAGGGGTCCACCACGGATCAGGAAGTACAAGTTCAAAAAACTGACTTGTGAACCGTGCGGATTGAAATTTGCATCTAAACAAGAGTCCGATGAACATAAGCAATGCAAGCACAAAGATGTCTCCTATATGTGTGAGGTGACTTAACTTACAATAAATTGTAATGCATTTTATTTCATCATTCTCCTGCCCTTATCCCACTCTAAGTGGGGTCGCCACAACATGTTACAAACATGTTGTCACATGATTTGGCTAAGTATTTTACGACTGGCCGCCTGCCTGACGTCAACTTACCTTAGTCGCCTTTTACGACACCTCGGTAAGATATGAGGGTGGTCTATTCTATGCAGCCGGATACCACACGGCATATACCTTAGTCGCCTCTTACGACACCTCGGTAAGAAGGGAGGGTGGTCTATTCTGTTCTGCCGGATACCACACGGCGTTGCAATGCATTTTATTTATTTTTTTAAATTAATTAGAACGGTTAACCAATAACACTAATTAACATCCACATTAAATCAAACAAAAAAAAGAAACATAATAAACAAAATAGGATATAACATTTTATTTATTTATTTCTTTATTTCCAACTTCTTTTCAATTTTCTTTCAAATGAAAACAACTATTGAGAATAAAAAAATAAAAAAAACTTATGTGAGGCACATTTTTTAAAAATGGCCATGGCGGCATGTATTTGCCTTTGCAAGATACAAGCCATAACTACACCATAAACGAAAGTAGGACAAAATATTGCAATATCATGTATCTTACGCTACTATAATAGCTGCACAAAGGACTTAAATTACGCTGTGATAGCCCAGCGGTGAGACCGTGTGACTCTCTAAAGACGATAATGGGTTCAAACCCCGGGCCAATGAGTTTTTTCTATTAAAACTTATATGTCTAATTGATAATTGCAATTTATCACACGCTTTTCGGTGAAGGAAAATATCGTGAGGAAACCTGCATATATGTGAATTCTAGGGATATGTGTAACCTGCCAATCCGCATTGGAGCAACGTGGTAGGTCTTAGCTCCAATCCTTCTCTCCAAAAAATGGAGAAGAGAGCCTTAGCCCAGCAGTGGGCATAGAAACAGGCTGTTACTTTACCTTTTTTTACTTAACAAAGGACACATTATAACCGTATCTTGGCTGCGATGGGCTTTTACCATTTACTAGCTTTTAAACGCAACTTCGTTCGCGTGGACTGCAGTCTTATTATTTGAGTAAACCGTAATACTTATATTAATTATGGTTAAAGTAGGTTAACCTTAAAAACTAGTTACATTCTGTCGCGGACTTTTATTTCAAACCTTTAGAGAGGAACAATTTTGAACAAAATACATGATTTTTAATAACTTTTACCGTTTAAGGAAAGCTTTAAATTTTGCCGTTTACTCAATATTTTTTATTGCTGCTCCTCTCCTATTCATCTTAGCGTGAGGTTATATAGTCTGTAACCTTCCTCGAATGGACTATCTTACAGTCAATTTTTCAAATCGGTCCAGTAGTTCTTGATATTAGCGCGTTCAAACAAAACAAACAGACTCTTCACGTTTATATATTAAGTATAGATAAAAAACGTACTAAAAATTTTAATTTCAGAGTTCCCAGAATACCCAGTTCCCGAATAGAATATTTTGAATTTGAATATACAGGGTGTCCTAAAACTCAACGTCAAGCGTTGACTTTTAGGACACCCTGTGTATTCAAATGTAAAATATTCTTTATTCAAGTAAACTTGTTAACAAGTGCTTTTGAATCGTCAAAATCTACCGCTGGTTCGGTAAGCTTTTCCTACCGAGAAGAGCCAGCAAGAAACTCGGCGGTTGCTCTTTTCAAATGAAATTCTTATAACTAATTACATTTGATTATTACTATCTTGTACAGGGTTGAGGAGTAGCTAGCTATATCATTTTTATCAGCTATATAACCCTCAATAGTATAATAGGCTTTTTGCATCAGCCTCCCTTTAACAGCGCTTTTAAACTGCTGTATTGGCAAAGATAAAATCGATTGCGGGATTTTATTATAGAATCTTATACCCAAACCCACAAATGACTTATTTACTTTTGCAAGGCGCAAAGCAAGAAGCGCAAGATCATGTCGGTTCCTACTTTGTCTAATATATACATCACCAATTTATAATTATCTACATACTTATAGAAAGAAATCACCATAATATTGACGAAGTAAACAGTGGTTTATCGCAAGTAGCCCATTGGTTCAGGGTAAATAATTTGGTACTAAACTCAAAGAAAACAAATTGTATTGAATTTGCATTACCTAATGCTGCAAAAACAGCAAATAGGCTCTCCATAAATAATGTACCACTGAAAACAGAAAATACAACTGTATTCTTGGGAGTGACCTTGGATTCAAAACTCCAATGGAGCACACACATAAAAACTCTTGCAGGGAAACTTAGTTCAGCAGCCTACGCTGTTCGAAAGATAAGACAATTTACAGATGTCGAAACAGCGAAACTTGTTTATTTTGCTTACTTCCATAGCATTATGTCTTATGGAATATTGCTGTGGGGTAAATGCGCGGATAGTGAAAAAATTTTCGTATTACAAAAAAGAGCCATACGTGGCATCTACAATTTAAGTCCGCGTGATTCCCTGCGAGAGAAGTTTAAGGAAACAGGTATTCTAACATTTGCTTCACATTATATTTTAAATAACGTAATTTTTGTACATAAAAATATAAAGAATTATAAAACGATAGGTGATGTATATAATAGACAAAGTAGGAACCGACATAAGCTTGCGACTCCTGCTTTGCGCCTAGCAAAAGTACGTAAATCGTTTGTGGGTTTGGGTATAAGATTCTATAATAAAATTCCGAAATCAATTTTGGTCATGCCATTATAGCAGTTTAAAAACACTGTTAAAAAGAGGCTGATACAGAAAGCCTACTATACTGTTGAAGATTACTTAGATGATAAGGATGTGTGGATATAGGTGCGCCTCTACCCTGTACAAGACAGTAATAAATAAATGTAACTAGTTCTAAGATTTATATTTTAAAAAGAGCAACCGCCGAGTTTCTTGCTGGCTCTTCTCGGCAGGAACAGCTTTCCGAACCAGCAGTAAAGTTGACGATTCAAAAGCACTTGTTTACAAGTTTTCTTGAATAAAGAATATTTTGATTTGATTTGATTTGATTTATGCACAAACATTAGGTTGCTAAAAATATACTGTGAAGCCAAAGTAAGAATACCTATTTCCTTAAACCTCTCTCGCAGGGAATCACGCGAACTTAAATTGTAAATGCCACGTATGGCTCTTTTTTGTATTACAAAAATTCTATCAATATCAATATATAGAGTATAGTTAAATCTCTCTAGGATTTAACATCTGAAACTATCGCCACAATGTCCAATTTCTCAGGTGTGCGGTAAAACGTTCCTACACCGTGGTTCCCACTACACGCACGTGAGGTCACATCTGCCCCCCTCTCTGGCCTGCGACCACTGTGATTACAGGACCTCTAACAAATACGACCTGCAAAAACATGTTCGGATACACTTAGGTAAGACAAACTATTTATATATTCTCTCAATGTAAAAGTAAAGGTAGCTGAAATTATCTAAATATATAACCACTAGTCGTATTCTATAACGGCTTCCTTAGTCATTTCTTACGTGACCTCGGATGTGGCTGGCAAATTCAAACTTGTACTATACTTATTATAAAACAGCGTTCCAAAAAGCTGTCTGTCTGTATGTAATCGATTTTCTCAAAATCTACTGATCGGATTTTTGTACGGTTTTCACTAAAAGATAGTGCAATATTTCCGGATGGTTTAAGTAAATAGTATATATCGGTATTATGTAAATTGTGTTGAAGAGATCGCGCAGTTGTTAAAAAACTTGCTTATAACTCCCAAGCTATAGTCGCGTGCGCTGCGTAAACTAGCAGAAATACTCTAAAGTAATGTAGTAGAGAATTGTAGATCTATAAAAATACTACAAAAAAGTCCGCGATAGCATGTCTCTATCTCTCACGGTTAACTCACAATAACTACTTTTATGTTTAAAATTTGAATTGTAGAAAAAAATTGTGGCACGCTGATTTCCACGCGGGCGAAGCCGCTGGCACAGCTAGTTATAAGTATAATTATAGGTTATAAGTACACCTAGCTGGTTTGTTTGAAAGCCCGGGGATGGGTAGGGGGGGGGTGCAGTCAGAATGGGCGCATTTCATTGCGGTGAGGGAGGGGTCACTCTGTCTATCTACAGCACTGATCCGTGCCCATGTTAAGAGCCCTAGCTGGTTTTGATTGAATAAAGCCCGGGGATCGGTTGAAGGGGTTGGGGGGCAATTCACTCAGAGTTATTACACTAACTATACCATGTATATGTAAATAATAATGGTGTTTTATTTAGGTAGAACCTATAATACAAAAGTAATAGTAAAATTATTTTGCTATATATATCACAATATATCGAAATTAAATATTATCGCGGATTATAGCAAAATAATTACATTATTACTTTTATATTATGGATCTACGCAAAGCAACGCCTTATTTTATACTTTAAAGTACATTTGCTCAAAGTTCAAAAACAAATACAGCCCCAACAATCATAATATGAAAGTCTTCACCAATCCTTTTATTTTATTTAAGCAACTTCCATTGTTTTTTTCTTTCTTTTATTCATCTTTAACTTATACTACGCAAATGCAACTGATATTATGATATTATTTTGTCTTGATTTTTTTTTTTTTTTTTTGTAGTTTTTAGTTTAATATTGGTATTTTGTATTTATTTTTATTGTAATTTTATGCTTTTTTGTTGTATCTATTTTTGTTGTATCTATTTTTGTTGTATACTATGTATACCGGTCTCTGTCATTTTGCTCGGGCAGCAGCTGAAAATCAGCGCCGTATGTCATTACTCCCTGTGATGACATGCGGCAATGCTGAGCTGTGAGCCCTTTCTGTTGTTTACGGAATAAAGATTTTTTGTTTCATTTCATTTCATTTTATAAAGTATCATGAACCCATGATTTTAACAGAACAAATGTACACCTTCTTAGTTATTCTAAAGAAAGCTTTAAATAAAAGCATAGCAAAGCTCGTGGTCCAGCAAGCATCTGATTAATGTCTGATGTCCCAGGTATAAAGAAGTACGTGTGCGCGGTTTGCTCGGCGTCGTACCACACGTCGTCCAACCTGCTGGACCACGAGCGCCGCTTCCACCAGCGGCTGAGGAGGTTCCCGTGCCCCCTCTGCGAGCGGCGCTTCTACGACCGCACCAAGCTCAACCTGCACGTCGACTCGCACAACGACGTCAAACGGTAATAGTTACTACTGCAACCTTTTACTACTATCTCTCTGCTAGATACCCAGTTTAGGTTGTCATTCGGCAACGACTGTGTGTGTGTCAAGCAATATAACAGAACTAACTACTTTGCTATAATCCGCACGGGTTAAGTGAATGCATGCAAAGCCAATGTGTATGAAGCAGGCAAAATCTACGTACCTTATACATGCAGGACAAGCCACCACATGCACCCCAAGGCGCAATTCACCAGCAACAACGCACACAAAAGCAGCACACACACCCACCACCACAATCTCGACGATCGTTTCGCCCCGAAACCGAAGCATCATCAGGAGGATAGGCTCTACGACAAAAATCGTAATGCGCCGCGCTACCCATACAAGCCGTCTGAAATAGTTCAACTCCCACCAATACCCTCCCCTCCGAACACATGTAGCAAAACGGAATTAGATACATTTACTTGCTCGTTAATTAACTGACTATTGTTATTTTTTATTATCTCAAGTTGCTCTAACGTATTGAGTCGGAGTCCCTTATCACAAGTGTGGAGAATATGAAATGAATGGTCATTAGGCACTGTATGACCGCTTTCCAGCAAATGTTTTGCAAAATTAGAATTTTGTGGTTTATTATTCCTAAACGCAGCCATATGTTCCCGGAATCGAACCGCAAAACTTCGGCCAGTCTGACCTACATATGTACCGTTGCACTCAGGACAATCAATTTTATAAACCCCAGATTTTTTACCCTTATCTAATATATCTGTCTGTCTGTGTGACTGTGTGTGTGTGTATTTAAGACGTCATGCTATGAAAAAGCAAAACAATTTAGTTTACGTCTTCAATCGAGTCGCAATAATATGGTAGGCCTGCTGTTCGACCGTGAAGATCAAATTCAAATTCAAAATATTCTTTATTCAAGTAAACTTGTAAGTGCTTTTGAATCGTCAACTTTACTACTGGTTCGGAAAGCTGTTGCTGCCGAGAAGAGCCAGCAAGGAACTCGGCGGTTGCTCTTTTTAAAATATAAATCTTAGAACTAATTACATTTATTTATTACTGTCTTGTACAGGTTAGAGGTGCACCTATATCCACACATCCTTATCTAAGTAATCTTCAACAGTATAGTAGGCTTTCTGTATCAGCCTCTTTTTAACAGTGGTTTTAAACTGCTTATCAAATAACGATCGCAAACACAGACACATAATATTCAACACACAGCGTCTTCGCCGGCGACCGCGAGGTCATAGTTTTCTGATGTCAGTCGGACGTGGCTTTTCCTCATACTCCTTACGCCGTTATGACGAATCGGTCTTACTATTAGCCCTTCAGTACACGTCGCCCTAAACCGTGGTCCGGCCTCACAGAAGGCACCCTTAGGAGGACTCTCCCTGAAATTCTGCGCTCTACTCTCCGAATTTTGCAACCTCGGCATTGCTTCTGTGCTCGCGCTCCAAAAGGTTTAGAGCTTAGACCCATCAAGTTGCTCCAATGTAAACCAATGCAAGCGAAATAAATTATTAATACCAAGGGGCCGTTCATAAAATGCTTTCGCATACAAAGGGGTTGTCGTGACGAGATGTGAGAGGAGAACGGGGGGCGGGGTCACCAGCAACGTGACGTTCGCCGTTAATTAAAATGTAACTAATATTTATTTAAAATTATATAAACGTAAGTTACAGATGCAATATCCTTATAATAGTTACATAATTAATAATCGCAAAAATAACACCTGTGTTACAAGTGCTGACACCTTCCCAAACATCACAAGTTACATTTATGATAAGGAGTAAATACTTAAACGGAAGTTCTAGTTCTACAAAACGGAAGTATTAGACAAAAATTATAGCAAAAGCATGCATGTATATTTTGATTTAAAGTTAATATGTTATTAAGTATATGTATCGAGAGAGAGAGAGAGAGAGAGAGAGAGAGAGTGTGTGTGTGTGTGTCTTGATGTTCATGCGTGAACGCAAATATGTCTCTCTCGAATGATTTTCTCTATCAATGTGGAAAAGGCTTCCAAGGCTACGCCTTTTGGAAGTTCTTATACATATGAAAGTAGTGTGTCACCTAACTGTACTCTACAAAAGTCAGTTCCCCCAACATTTTGAACATAAAAATAATGATTGTGAGTTAACCATAAGAGATAGAGACATGATGTCTCAGACTTTTTGTAGTATATTTTTACATCTACTTTAGTATATCTCTGATGGTTTACGCGGCACACGCTACTCAAGCTCACAGCAGAGTTTTTTTTAAACTGCGCGACTTCTTTAACACAATTCACCAAAAAAAACCCGTAATATGCTATTAATCATTCTTAACCATCCGGAAGAATTGGACTTCCTTTTACTAAAAACTGTACAAAAATCCGTTCCGTCGACTTTGACAAACCGATCACATACAGTCAGACAGCTTTTGGGGACTTATTATAAAAAATAATAATAAAATATCGTTTATAAAAGTAATAATAAAATTATTTTGCTATAATCCGCGATACAGTAAATAGAAAGAAAAAATATAGTGCTAAATGTATAGTGGACTAGCCGTTTTTTTGTCATACATGCAAGATTCGTAAAAACACGCTTTGCGATTTTGTCGTGGAGTCTAATCTCCTGATGATGCTTCGGTTGCGGGGCGAAACGATTGTCGAGTTTGTGATAGTGAACGTGTGTAGTGCTTGTGTATTGTGGTGGAAGTGGTGGAGGTTTGTGTATGTGTTTTTAACGAATCCTGCATGTAACGGGTATGAAAAAACGGATAGTCCACTATACATTTAACACTTTATATATTTTCTATTTACTGTATCGCGGGTTATAGCAAAATATTTTTATTATTACTTTTGTATTATGGATTTCCGCAAAGTAACGCCTAATTCTATAAATTGAAAAAACGTTTTTTTAAATTATTCGTGTGTTTAATAAATGGTGATGCATAACTTCATGATTAAAATCGTCATATGTCCCTAATTTTAGGTTTGAATGTAGCGTGTGTCACACGGCGTTCACGAGACGATGCTACTGGAAGAAGCATCTGGAAAGGCAGCACAGCGTGGTGGTGCCAGCGCTGAGGCCGGGCAGGCAGAGAAACACCTTAGTTTTAGGAGACATAACGCACATCCAGAAATCCGTTTAGACACTTGTCTAAGTGTACTACGTGAGAGTTATTTTAACCAACTCGATTGCGTAACGTCAAACGCTACAACAGCGTTATCTGTGGGCCAATCGTTTAACTTAGTCCTCGCGTGAGCGGAATTTAGCTGGTATTTAACATTAACACAAATTGTCATTTGACTGTTTCTTATGTCCAAATCTTTATATAATTTATGGAATTAGGCGTTACATTGCGTAGATCTATAATACTAACGTATATTATTTAATAGTAACGTAATATTATTATACTTTAATCTGCTATTAAAGAAAATATATGTTATGCTAAATGATGATAAAAAGATGTATGCTCCAATAAAAGATGTATGCTCCAATAAAAGATGTATGCTCCAATAAAAGATGTATGCTCCAATAAAAGATGTATGCTCCAATAAAAGATGTATGCTCCAATAAAAGATGTATGCTCCAATAAAAGATGTATGCTCCAATAAAAGATGTATGCTCCAATAAAAGATGTATGCTCCAATAAAAGATGTATGCTCCAATAAAAGATGTATGCTCCAATAAAAGATGTATGCTCCAATAAAAGATGTATGCTGCAATTGTTCATGCAATAAGCACGTCCGCAGCAGGATACAGGTGGTCTCGGGGAGAGAGTTCATTATGACGATACACGAAAAATCAGACACACGGAGTCCGTGAGTTTGCTCTCCAAGGAGGATGACATCTACGTCCTACGTCTGAGTTAGCAACTTAAGGCCACGACCTCTTACGTGACCTCGTATGCCGTCTGGGTCCCAATAGAGTATCCTCAGTATTGAGAAAGCTATCCAATACGGTTAATTGTCAGACGAAATGGCGCCAACAATGTCTTTGCTGCGTAGGTAAGTTATCAGCGCAACCATCAAAGCCTCTATAATGAATCGGACAAAATTAATTAATTTATTTATTTATTTATTGTACAAACATAAAAATATAAAAAAGAAAGAAAAAAATTAGCATAATTACAAAGGTGGACTTATCCAAAAGTAATAATAAAACTATTTTGCTATAATCTGCGATACAGTAAATAGAAAATATATATAGTGTTAAATATATAGTGGACTATCCGTATTTTCATACCCGATACGTGCAGGATTCGTAAAAACACATGCACAAACCTCCACCACTTCCACCACAATACATAAGCACTACACATGTTCATTATCACAAACTCAACAATCGTTCCGCCCCGCAAACGAAGCATCATCAGGAGATAGACTCCACGACAAAATTGCAAAGTGGACTTATCCCTAAAAGGGATCTCTACCAGCCAACCTTTGAGTAACAGAGAGAAAATGACAAGAAGTAAAATACAGATAATAAAAAAAGGAAGGAATAACAGAAAGAAAATGTCAAAAAGTGAATTAACGATAATGAAAAAAGAAGGAAGAAAAAGAAAAATAACGAAACACTATATACAAAGATAATTGTCGAAAAATGATGCAATATAGAAAAATAGTGATTATTTGAATTAATTAAAATGTAACGATTTAATTGGTGGATACATCGTCTAATAATTTAATTTAATACTAATAATATGCTACTAAATTTAATTTAAATGACTTGAGATAAATATTTTCTAGTCTGTGACTTAAATGCTGCTAGGGAAGGAGATTTGCGGATTGATACTGGTAAATCATTCCACAGCTTTACACCTTGAAAGCTAAATGATCTCGAGTAAGACAATGAGGAGCATATAGGGAAGGCAAGATCTAACGTATTTATAGATTAGCCTGAGTCTTGCAGGGAGATGGGTGTTTGCAATCGCAGAAGATATAAAGAGGTATAGTACGGTTTGCTACAGCAGATCGATTGAAAGCTCCGGATCCGGTTGGCGCAACAGGCGCTGCGGGGTCGAGGGTACAACGGGGATGATGAAACCTGCGTGTACATTGTGGGTGGTGGGTGGCATGCCGGCGGAAGGCGCCTCGTGGGTGGCAGGTGTTGGGTGGCGGTTACGTGCCCGGCGGGGGTGGGTGGTTGGGGTGGTTTGTTTGGAAATTGCGCCCCTTTCCCCAATCTCTCTTACGTTGCCATGGCGAAAGGGGGGATGCTACCTCGATATGATTACGACGCAATATATTTTTAACTATATTAAGCCTTGTTAATAATTGTATTTATTTGTTAATAAGTAAGAATAAGAAATAAAAAAATGTGTATTTACTAAAACTATTTGTATCTTAATTAAAATTACAATGCTTATATATTTACCAAATATGGTTAGAAAGCGTACAGTTGTGATAGCCTTGCGGTGAGACCACGGGGCTCTTTCGAGAGCGACACGGTACCAATGATTTCTTCTATTAAAACTTATGTGTTTAGATATTTTTTTAATTTATCACGCGCTTTTCGGTGAAGGAAAACATCGTGAGGAAACCTGCATGTCCCCTTATAAGAATTCTGGGGATATGTGTAACCTTTTTTTTTACAAGAGGAAACCCTTCATGGGTCCTGCAATCCGGGGGGGGGGGGGTCAATTACAGTTATGCCGGACTCATACCGGCTAAAACCACATGATGTTCCAAGGTACTGCGTGTAGATGAAGGCACAGGAATACTGGAGACATGACGTCAGCACCCTCGTCAGCAGTAGCCGCTCTATGCAGCTTAACCATGTGAAGCCTAATTAGCCAAAACCTGTTACGATCTCAACCGAAGCATTAGGAACACTTAATGCATCAGCCACCTCAAGGTACCTTTTTCTCGCTATAGCACCGAATTCCCCACTACGAAGATCCCATTAGGGTGGCCTACGGTTATGGGCGAGCCGTCTCCGTCCCCTTCTCTTACGACGGATTGGGTTGGTAGACGTGGTACGTATCCTCTGGGGATATGTGTAACCTACCAATCCGCATTTGAGCAGCGTGGTAGGTTTTAGCTCCAACCCTTTTCTCCAGATACGGAGAAAGGAAGGTCTAAGCCCAGCAGTAGGATAAAATAGGTCGTTACTTTACTTTCACTTTACAATAGTATAATAAGCTTTGTTAATAATGATTTTTTAAGCCTTTATTTAACTTGCCATGTATGTATGTGAAGGTGGAATCTTGCAAGTTAAATTTGGGCCACTTCCCGGTGTCCGATTGGGCTGAAATTTTATATACTAGTCCAGTCCCGATGACAATGGATGTCTATGATAAGCATGACCTGATGCGGCGAGGATTGGCTCCAGACGAGGGAACTCTTTTTAACTTGACTTATTTTAATTTCTTCTTTCAAAAGAGTTTGATGATTTCAGTATAAATATCCATACCGAATATACAGAAGCCTATAAATTTATTTATTTATTTATTTAATACACTTGCTTGGAACATGGTTATAAGGTTCACTTAATAAAAAAATTGTTCTCATACTCCGTCAATCTTTCGGCATGCAAAGTGTATTGTAATTAAACAAATATTATTATTATTAAAAATAAAAACTTAAGAATTATTCATTCTAAATTAAGTTGATATTACGAAACAAATTTATAAATTTCAAAGATTAAAATAAATTACATTACAAACACAACAATTTTCAATATTATAATTATTTAAATAGGTATTTTAAGCTAAAAATTCTCTGATATCATAGAAATTCCATTCATTTAACCATATATAAAGATCAGTTTTAAATTTAAATGATCTTTGAAGTCTCTAAAGCCTTAGCTTTCGTAGTAGTAAATGGTTGCAGTGTAGTCATTTTTAGTGCATGCGGGATGAATGCTGCAGGCATGAAGCACGTTTACACGAATAGTTCAGTTTAATTTTAGCATTACACATATATTTTATTTGCCCTATCCGAAGAACAAAGTCACATTTCCTTTGCTAGTATATGACTTTGTTCTTCGGATAGGGCGAATTGTTATCATTAGTTATGGTATATTTTATTTATAAGTTAAAATTTGTCATAACCACGAATATTTTACGGATTTCATATTAAGGCGGGGCTTTAATAAAATTAATAATGTTTGATCAAAATTAATACAATTTATTCTAAAATTAATGACGGCGAGATGAATAGTGCCTTGGGCGGCATCAAGCCTACATATATCACTGATTATAGTGATGAATACTCAATCGCTGAGATTAAACAGGTATTAAAAAATATAATATATATAACACGTTGTGTTATGGAAGAGCAAAATCTTGTAACACAAGTATTATTATACTTACAAGAAAATCTCAAAACCTTGTTACATAGTCACATAGTTAAATCTTATTTAACGGAAATAATTTTTTTTATTAACAACCATGAACTGACCTTAATGACTTTAAGAATGATTTATAGTTAGAAAATTACCAGTATTATGTAAAGGATCCTTCCTTTTAAAGGAAGGAAAAGAAGGAGAGCAGAAGTTGTAGCATAGAGACGTGAAGATAGCTGTGGAGAGGTGCGGTGCGAAGAGGAGAGTAGGGAGTGGCGAAGAATCGATTAAAAATAATCGATTGTTCTGCTTTCAAAATAAATCGATTTGTATAAAATACGACGAAACGAAAAAATCGACTGTTAATAATAAATCGATTATTTTGTGACTATTTGTAAAGTTGCTTTTGGTAATCTTCATAATTAATTAGAATAAAGACTAATTAAGGTGGATAGGTGGAGAAGACAACAAATGCGCTGTTTGCGAAATTTGATTAAAATGTTTGAATAATTTATAGAATTAGGCGTTACTTTGCGGAGATACATAAAACAAAAGTAATAATAAAATTATTTTGCTATAATCCGCGATAAAGTAAATAGGAAATATATATAATGCTAAATGTATAGTCGACTATCCGTTTTTTCATACCTGGTACATGCAGGATTCGTAAAAACATGCACAAACTGCCACCACAATACACAAGCACTACACACGTTCATTATCACAAACTCAACAATCGTTTCGCGCCGCAACCGAAGCATCATCAGGTGATAGACTCCATGACAAATTCGCAAAGCGAATAAGCCCAAAACATTACCCAAATAAGCAGATTTATATACTAATCGGTTCAATCCCCACCATTTATTTTATATATTTTATGTGTTTTTACGAGATCCTGCATGTATCGGATATGAAAAAAGATAGTCCACTCTACATTTAGCATTATATATTTTTTATTCACTTCATCGCGGATTATAGCAAAATAATGTTATTATTACTTTTTAAAAATAATTTAATTTGAATTTGAATTGAATAAGAATAAAGGAAAGATATCGTTGTTATAATAATATTTATTAATCCGTTATTCGGCGCGCAAGCAGCGGTCTGAGCATCGCTTCAAACAGTCCGGGTCATTCCGACAGTGCGCGCGGCAGCTCGCCTGGCAGCGGGTCACCGTACGGACATTGGTCCGGGATAGACGTTCGTCGAACATTACACTGTGAACAATTTACTGAGCTCAAATGGTGTTAGAGATCTTTCATTCTAAAAGTGCACGCCCCTCCAATGTCTTTACTCACCCACAAAAAACTTATGTACAGACGAAATACACGCAAACTTGTTATTCTGATTGGTTACTCAGTTGCCGGACAGACACGAAATGCCAAAAGTACAGTTAGCATGTCAAAAAAAAGAGGATAAATATTTTTTATTTTTTATTTTAAATAATAATTAGATAATTTTTTTCTTTAATAGAAAAATATGGAGAATTTTATAAAACTATGTGGCGAAAAAAAACGGGCAAAACTTAACATCTATCATTATTTCATCATTAAAGCCATTGCTTTAATTAAGGAACGAATTGATATGATTGATAGAAATATGTGGGAAAATACGTGTCGAAATGTGAATGATATTGAGATAGAATATATGAAAAATTTTGAATTTATAATTAATGTTGAGTCTGAATCTGAAGATAGCGACGCGAGTGAATAGCGTTAAAATAGTAAATATTTATTGCGGTTTAATATTTTCTTTTTTTTACTAATAAAATAAATGAACAGACTTCTGTACATTACGTTTTATTAATCATTCTAATAGTTGCATAATGAATATATATATGATCTTTATTAAATTAAGTTGGCAAGCTAGCTCTTGATTGCGAATTCACCTGATGGATGCCGATGTAGTTTAAGTTTCTTGAAAGGGTTTGGAGATTAAACGTGTAACCATTCAGGGTTTTTACACGACATCGTACCTGAATGCTAAACCGCTTGGTGGTACGTCTTTGTTAGAATGGTACGTCGGAAGTATCTATGTAGTCAAGACCAGGGATAAATTTTAGAAATATACCAATATGTTTTTTCTAGGATTTGAATGCGGAACTTACCGTTTACAATCCACAGCGCTTACTATTACTCCAGGGAAACGTTAAAAACTTACTTTTTATTCTAAAGAATTTTCAACATAAATTTGATTATAAATATTATATAATATTAATTTTATTTTTATGCAAACGTTACTTGTAACCCGGATTGGTTGAAATTGCTGCGCGCACACATATAAGATAGTACAGTCAATATTTTCTCTCACACATTAAAATAATGTACTTTGGTGGAGGGGCGTGCACTTTTAGAATGCAAGATCTCTACTTTACAACACCAGTGGCGTAAAGTTCATGGCTCGCGGGCCCCAAACGGCACGTTGCGCTGCATGTCAAGGGGATATAATAATGAGGAAATCTTACAATCAATAAAAATACGGTCCGATTTCACGACGATTCTCCTTTATACGAGTAATTTTACCGTTTGCATTATAAAAGCAACGATCTTTTACTATTGGATAACTACGTATAAAAAATTACAAATGCGCTGTTTGCGAAATTCGATTAAAATGTGTTTTGCTACATTGGTTTCATCTTACAACGCATATCTTATTATAAAAGACGAAGAAAAAAGATAACAAAAGAAGGTTATTAATATAATGGTTTTTTAAATCGATTTTTAATGTTATGTTATAATAATAATCGATTATTGTTATCGATTAATATAAAATCGATTATTTTTGACATCCCTAGTGCGCGAGCGTGACCGGCGCATAGGACATCATGGGTCTAATGTAGGTCTTATAAAGTGTCACTCTGTTGCAAACGCATAGTTTACTATGTTAGTTTAACGTCAAATAGAACCGACTATTAGAGTAGATAGATAAATAATTAGGCGTTACTTTGCGGAGATTCATAATACACAATTATTATTATCATCCTGGCCTTATCCCATTCTGAGTGGGGTCGGCACAACATGTTACAGACAATGATTTATAAAAGCAGGCGTTACTTTGCGGAACTCCATATTACAAGCAATATAACAGTATTAACTGTTACAGACATGTTGTGCCGACCGTTGTCACATGATTTGGCTACGTATTTTACGACCGGCCGCCTGCTTGACGTCAACTTACCTTAGTCGCCTTTTACGACACTTCGGTAAGAAATGAGGATGGTCTATTCTATGCAGCCGGATACCACACGGCAAAGTATCTTAGTCGCCTCTTACGACACCTCGGTAATGAAGAAGGGTGGTCTATTCTATTCTGCCGGATACCACACGTCTAAGATTCATAGTACAAAAGTAAAAATAAAATGATTTTTCTATAATCCGTGATAAAGTAAATAGAAAATATATATAATGCTAAATGTAGAGTGGACTATCCGTTTTTTCATACCCGATACATGCAGGATTCGTAAAAACACATGCACAAAACTCCACCACCCCCAGCACGATACCCAAGCACTTGTGTGTGAACGTCTGTAGTGCGTGTTTAATGTTGTGGCGGTGGTGGAGGTTTGTGCATGTGTTTTAACGAATCATAAACTCAACAATCGTTTCGCACCGCAACCGAAACATCATCAGGAGATAGACTCCACGACAAAATCTCAAAGCTAAGCATTACCCAAACAAGCATAGTTATATACTAATTGGTTCAACCCCCACCATTTATTCTATTTTTATTTTATGCGTTTTTACGAGTCCTGCATGTATCGGATATGAAATAGGATAGTCCACCCTACATTAAGCATTATATAGTATATTTTCTATTTACTTTATCGCGGATTATAGCAAAATATTTTTTTTATTACTTTTGTAGATAGATAACAGTTGATATATAGTATGCGGCAATAAATAATACACATCGAGGCTTAGAGAGAGAAATCGGCCAGATTCTGCTTCATAGAGCATTGTCTCTGTCGCACAGACTGACAAACCGGTGGGAAACGTCACATACTAACTGAGTGACAGTGACAGCGCTCTACGAAACCGAACTGGCCGGCTGTTTCGTTTTTAACATCGATGTGCATTATTTAAAGTCGGGTACTATACCTGTCGATGAACGGCACAGAGGTGCAGGTGGCGGCGTCGCAGTGCAGCACGGGCGGGGCCACCGCCGCCATCAGCGACCCGTCCTCGCCCACCACGTACGGTATGTGGTCGATGTACACGTTGTCGAACAGACACATCCGTTTCATGTACTCCTCGGTGTGCGTGAACATGGTTGGCGGTATGCCTACAAATGTTGAAGGTCAGAAACCGAAATGTTCATATTAGAATTGTCTATAGAATATTCTAAAAATATGCTTATACGTAAATAATAATACTTCAATGTAAATAGTATTACGCTGTTAAAGAATTTTTATCTATATTATGAACAAAGTTTATTTATTATATAACAAACTCCCCTAATCCTATCTATATGATGTCTGTATGATGAATTTCCTCACTCGTGAATCTGAACAACACTGAAACGATTGTCGAGATTTTGGTGGTGGTCTTGTGTGCATTGTTGCTGGTGGAGGCGCCTTGGGGTAAGTGTGATGGCTTGTCCTGCATGTGTAAGGTGCGTTAATTTTGCCTGCTTCATACATATTAGCTTTGCTTGCATTCACTTAACCCGTGCGGATTATAGCAAGGTAGCTTTGTTATAGTGCCTGTAATATGGAATTCCGCAAAGTAACGCCTGCTTCTATAAATCATTTGAATAAGACTAGCTCACCAACGGCATAATACCGGGTGTTGCACATATGCTCTTGCACCAGCTCGCTGCGGTTGGCGAACCAGCTCACCAGCCACTTGAGGTCCTCGAACTTGGTGATCTCGTCGTTGATCACCTTGCGCGTCAACCGGAGGTACTCCACGTCCGCTTCGATCACAGACTCGTCCTTGTCTTCACCATAGCTTGAATAAGATAATTTTAAAGCGATTCCATAACTGGGCTGAGAATTTCGATTGTGATTATATATCGCATTTAAATAATAATAAATAAATATATAGGACACTTACACACACGGTCGTCTATCCCCAAAGTAAGTAACTTAATACTTGTGTTATGGGTGACGAACAAATGGTAAATATACTACATATAATTTTAAATACATACTTAAATACAAATACACACCCAGGCTCGAATAACCAACCAATTGTTTATAGAAAATGCTGGCCCTCGGTGCGGATCTAACTCACGACCCGCGGAGCTGAAGATAGGGTCAGTACCCACTGCGCCAACGGACCAGTCAATTAGTAATTTATTTCAGGTGAAGAGATTTGTTTGATGTAATATAATTTTCAAAAATCAACGGCTTGCACTCAGGGAGTACAGGCCTGGAAAAAGGGTATTGAAAACTTGAATATTAATGTTGTGCATTTTTGATATTTTTAAATGGTTAGGGAATAATTTTGAACGAATTGCTTTAATTCAGTACAAAAAGTACTATCATTTATGTGCTAAATTACAATATTAGTTTTTTGCGATATCGCAAGCGCCCTGCGCCGCCTAAGTGAAATAGCAGGCGCAGGCATACATTTTCGCCGCGCAATAGAAATAGACGGGGATTCTGTCTCTCCTACGCCGCGACGGCGGTACTCTCCCTCCGTCTTACAAATTTTCGATCAACAGGCCTACCATGAACTCTTACTGGGACTCAATTGAAGACGTAAACTAAATTATTTTGCTTTTCATACCATGACGTTTAAAGACGCACACTTTAAATCGTTGCCGTTCAGAATGCGTCCTAAAACATTTGAATAAAAGAGACAGAGTTATGTATAGTTCATATAACGTTGTCCTTTACAAACACACTTCATGGTACGAAAAGAAAGCGGTTGGGTTTAGGTACTGACTTTGATTGAATCGTTATTAAAAGTTCATGGTAGGCCTACAGGTTCCGTGTCCTGACGCGAGTTTAACATTTTTTTACCCATCACAAAAAGTGTACAACATCACTAAAGAAGTGTTCCCTTCAAAAACTTTGTGCTTTATAAATGCCTTGAGTTTCACGCTTTTTAAACTCCTGACTCTGAGAAATGGGAATTTTAACAATTGTAGAGTTTTATATGATTTATAGAAGCAGGCGTTACTTCGCGGAATTCCATATTACAGAAACTATAGCAGAACTACTTTGATATAATCCGCGCGGGTTAAGCCAATACATGCAATTGGATGCATGTGGTGACTTGTCCTGCATGTGAAAGGTCCGTGAATTTTGCCTGCTTCGTACACATTAGCTTTGCACGCATTCGCTTAACTCGCGTGGATTATAGCAAAGTTGTTCTGTAATTGCAGAGTTCTTAACCACGGACTGGTTGCTTCTTAACTGCTGGTAATTGATTTTTCCGTGTAGATATACGATACAAAACGGAATATATTTGGTAACACGGTTTTGGTCGTAAAGTCGTATAGAGACTTTTAAAAATCATTTGGATCATTCGAGAATCAAACCCAAAACCACTGGCATAGACTCACGTAAAATTTTCAATACTAACTTCCTGTACTGCATCTTCAAGATAGCTTCAGACATATGTATGCGAAATATAACGCCTGGCCTAAGATGTGCTTGGTATAAGTCCTTGGGCATTTCGACAAATGCCGATTCGAATTCCTGAAATTAACAAAAATGGTTAATATACAGATATTTCCAAAAGGCAAATCAACCAAAGCCGACTCATGTAACATCACTTTACCAAATGTTCATAAATGTAATAAGTACAATTAACAAAAGAGATGATCATTTTCTCGGAAATCCCTTCGAATCTGTGCGTAGACCTTAGTTATTGAACAAAGGTCTTTCCTGTAATGATTTATATGTAAGAGACGTAGTCATTGAATATGAGCTTCATTCGAAAGCTCACAGTTTCTAAAACGGCGCTATTTAATGTTTCTATCTTTATTTACTTTTATGTATAGTGCATCATTTTTTTACTTTTCCTTTTTGTGTTATCTCGAGTGCATATATTCATCTAGGTACATAGTCTTTCGTTATTTTTCTTTCTTTTTTTATTACCCGTATTGCATTTCTTGTCTTTTTCCTACTGTCACTCGAAGGTTGATTGGAAGAGATCCCTTTCAGGGATAAATCCGCCTTTTTACCAGTTCCTTTTTTTGCTCTTTTCTAACAATATGTATGTATAATAAAGAAATTAATAAAGCGCCGAAGACATCTAACAGCTACAGTGTATTTATGTTAATGAACGCCTACAGCATGCACAATTGAAAGAAATAACAAATGCTAAAGGTTTAAGAAGTTAGAATGTTGTCATGTATCGGAAGATGCAGTAGATTTTAGTAGACACACTAAGTGGACAGATGATTAAAGAACACAGATAGATACGAGTAATAGAGAGTATTGAAAAGTATATACCCTAAAAGAGTTTAGAATGTATATGTGTAGCTTGCTGAGGAGGAACTTTGTCTGTACAAGATATAATTAGTAAAATAATAAAAATAACCTTAGCGGGTGCTTCGTAGGTTTCGTACTTAGGCCTTTCACTATTCTTGACCTTCTTCCGCTTCCGTCCCTTCAGTTGCTGCGTCTGAGAGAGGTCTGATCGCCTTGCGATTGGCACACTCGTGGTTGATATGTTTTTGAGCTGAAATTATATGTGTAATGGGAGCAAATATACAATTTAGTATACCACTGTGACCTTTCTGACGCGATTATTACATGAGTGACAGAGGTATAGCTTCAAATATCTTGAATTCTAATATGCCGATAGGTGGCGCATAGTGATAAACATTGTGGCACAATTTATTTAATTTTTATCATCAATTTATAAAGATTTGCTCAAAAGTTATTTGCATCGTATAAAGTTAGTACCGAATATTATGTGAAAGTGTTATCTTTTGGAAATATGTAGAACTTTTTAAAATATAAACTAAAAAATAGTGACAGTCATTATAAGTGATTAAAAAGTTCGATCTTTAATTCTGAAGTGTTAAATTACTGGATATCAACTTAAATGGTGTCTATTAACATTATTAATATATTAATTTCACTGTGAACTCAAATAAATTAAAATTACCTAGATAAATATTTTAAAATTACCGTTAAACAGTGGTGATTTAAGTTAGTTCGCCATTCAGTAATAGATGGCGTGGTAAATAAAAAACTATATATCAGAGCATGGACAGTAGATGGCGTTAGGAGTAATATAATTTCAGAAATATATTTTGTTTGTTACGGATTATTAAACATCTCAACGAAGCTTTAACTCTAAGCGCATTAAAAAATGGATCATAATTCTTCTAAAGTAACTATCAGAAAGAAACCTATATCGAAATCATACACAAATTTATCAAATATTCTACAAAGAGATATTAATATGAACTCCACAATGATAAATGATTCAATGAAAAGCTTACCTAATATATCGGTTGGAGACACATCATATATCCAAGATCTCAAGCAACACATACATGAATTAAGTCTACAGTTAGATAGTGCTAACCAGGAAATCGAGAAACTTAGCCTTGAAAATATAACACTTAAAAAGACAGTTGACACCTTTGAACAAAAAATTAATTTATTTAAGAAAATAGGTATATCAGATAATTTAATCATGCAGGTGACATCTCCAGCAGTACGCAAGATAAAAAAAATTATTTCACTACATGGCGACAGTGACAGGGATGATGCTAATATTCTATGTCCAGATCACGCACAGAGTGACAGGGATCATATTAATCCTCTAATTGCAGATCACAAAATATTGACATTAACCAAACGTCTAAACTTGGAAACCGAGAAAAAGCTAGACACATTAAATATTGAGAAACCTAAGATATATAAAAATCTAAATAATGAAGATGGACATGTCAATACACATAGTACCTCAGAAAAAATCTTTGAAACTAGATATCATAAAACTGTGAGCTCTGTAAATAATCGTCAAACGGGATATATTAAAGGACTGCGTAACAATATCAGTGAACAGAAAAATGTTAAAACTCGACAAATTATTATATTAGGGGATCAACAGGTCTGTGACCTTTCTCTCAAATTATTTAAATCTCGTCAAAATTCTTGGAACAATTACTACAAAGTTATGGGAATCGTTAAGCCAAATGCATTAGCCACAAACATTCTGTCTTCATGTGAAAATCTAAACAATCTTGGTAAATTAGATAAAGTAATAATAGGAGTGGGCGCAAATGACAAAAACCCATTTAATGTTATTAATGCGTTGTCTTTGACTTTGAACAAATTGTGCAACACTAATGTTATAGTCTTACCGGTAGTACATAATCAGTTTCTAAACATAGATCTACTAAACAATTACATTGTTTCAATTTCCAAGCTACACACAAATACTTCTTATTTAAAATCAGATGATTTTTCTTGTCACAACAAAAATAATATTACAGATTTTTATTGTGAGAAAATTAATAAATTAATAGACTACGAGGATTATAAAGAGAAATACTTAGTGAATCAAAATAAATTGATAGGACCCTCAAATACATATACTCAAAATAACTCCAATCTAAAAAACGAATCAAAAACCATCAAAAAAGGGACTATACCTTACTATTTTAATAAACAGAAAATTCAATCTCACAAACAAATACATAGTACCACAAAACCAAAGAGTTTAAAGGGTACAATCCCGTACTATTTCAGTAGGACTGCTAGCACCACATCAAACACAACTTGTAAAAGTAAGCTTTTTCTTGGATACAAGACCACAACATAAACTAACCGTGTTTCATCAAAACATTGCATCAATCCTTACTAAAATTGATTTACTAGAGATTGCATTACAAGAATTACAAAAAGAAAATTTTAACATTGATGTTATTTGCCTCAGTGAAACGTTTTTACAAAAGGGATCAGAGGATAATGTAAAATTAAAAAACTTCAAAATTGCATCAGCTTATTCGAGAGTAAAAGAAAAAAGAGGCGGCACGTGTATCCTAGTTAACAATAACATTGAATTTAAACCTCTAACCTTTGTCTATAATTTAGCATCAGACTATGATTTTGAATTATGTGCTATAGAGATACCATCCCTAAAACTTATAATAGGGTGCATTTACAGAACTCCGAAGCATAATACAGTCGAAAGTTTCTTTCAAAAATTAAAAATATTATTAGAAAAAACTACTATAGAAAAAAGTGTAAAAGTTATTTTATGTGGTGACTGGAATATTAATACCTTAAAAAGTAATAACTATAGTAAAGAGTTAAAAGCTATTCTAAATAATTTTAACATAAACATTCACATTAACACTCCTACAAGACGAAATGCTTGTATAGACCTATTTGCTAGTAATATAGGACTCGTTGAAACTCAAATTCATATGCTTAGTCTATCTGATCACGAGACAGCGCAAACGCTTACATTTAATACAATATCTTCATCTTATGATGCGTGCTGGTACGAATGTAAAAGAGATTATTCTTATGATAATAGACGAAAATTCACTGATTGTATTTCAGCTTTATCATTTTCGGAAATATATTCGTCTTCGCAATTAGAAATAGCATATGAAATGTTCATAAAATTAATAAAGCTATTCTATGATCTATGTTTCCCGCAAATACAAATTAAGCATATAAATGTTAAATCAAAAATTCCATGGTTGACCAAAGGTTTAAAAAGATCATGTATAGTTAAAAGACGACTCTACTTGAAATATATAACCACATTATCAAATAAAACGCAAAATAAACTTCGGTATAAAATTTATAATAAGGTCCTAAAAAAATGTATCAACAAATCCAAAAAAATCTATAATACTAAGTTTGTAAAAAAGAGTTATAATAAATGTAAATCAACATGGATGGTAATAAAAAACACTTATTCTAAAGATAATGTAAGAACTCATATAAACCGTATAAAAAATAAAAACTTAATAATAACTGACCCACAAAGAGTAACTGAAGAATTTAACAAGTATTTTATAGAGATTTCGAATAAGCAACTTAAACATATAGATACAAATTTACGTCATTTAGGCTTTAACAATAATAGTCTATTTGTTACACCTACTAATCCAATGGAAGTCCACAAACTGATCGTATCACTTCGTAACAGTAAATCTGTCGGATATGATCACATAAGGACTGATATAGTGAAAGATGTGGCAGTATATATTTGTTTTCCCCTATCCTATCTAATAAACTTGTCTTTCGAACAAGGTACATTTCCACATCAGCTAAAAATTTCGGTCATTAATCCTGTATTTAAAAAAGGAAATACAGATGATATTGCAAACTTCAGACCAATAACTTTAACAACTATTTTTGCCAAAATTTTTGAAAAAGCTATGCTTACCAGACTTCATAAATTCATAACCCATGAAAATATTCTAAAAAAAGAACAGCATGGCTTTCAAAAAAATAATTCAACTACAAAGGCATGTTTTAAACTCATTAAAATAATCACTGAAAGCATCAACGAACGGGATCCTATTGTTGCTATTTTCTTCGACATGTCAAAGGCATTCGATTTTGTTAACCATGACATACTTTTGGCTAAACTGGAAAAGTATGGAATACGCGGGATAACAAATGACTGGTTTAAAAGTTATTTATGCGACAGGTTACAAAGTACGCAAATAACTAAAATAGTAAATGGTAAAAAATGTACATACCAATCCTCTTATTTACGTAACATCAGCGGTGTCCCTCAAGGTAGTATTTTGGGACCTACCCTATTTCTACTTTACATAAATGATCTCCCTGATGTAACACATCATAAGTGCGTATTATTTGCAGATGATACCACAATTCTAATTAAGTGCAGTAATAGAGAAACATATGAACAGGATATTAATCATACTATCACACGTACAATACAGTGGTTAAATGATAATAACTTAAAAATTAATGTTGAAAAAACAAAAATGGTTGCATTTAAAACTGTCAAAGCACAAGATATTCCTCTAGCAATAAAATACAAAGATAATAAAATTTTGGAAGTAGAATCAACAAAGTTTTTAGGCATAACCTTGGATAAATATTGTAACTGGAAAAATCAAATTGTGGATGTGTGTAACAGATTAGATAAATTTATTTTTGCATTAAAAAAATTAAGAAGGACAGCCCACAAAGAGGCAGTTTTATGTGCATATCATGGTTATATTTCATCGGTACTTAGATACGGTTTAATAATTTGGGGTAACTCTGTAGACGTAGACAGAGTATTTAAAGTACAAAAAAAATGTATTCGCGTAATATGCAATGCTCATTACCTTGATAGTTGTAGGCCATTGTTCAAATCACTTAACATTCTTCCTTTGCCATGTTTGTATATTAAGGAAATGTGTATTTTCGTTAAAAAAAACCCTGATCTTTTTAGTACACATGAAACCTTAGGAAAAGTAACAAGGCATAAAGATAGGCTAATTTTACCAAAAATAAAATTAAGTTTATATAAAAATAATTGTTACTGTATGGCTATAATAATATACAATAATCTACCAGTACATTTAAGGTCACAATCGTTGTTAACTTTTAAGGGCAGTATTCATAAGTGGCTTTTGGAAAAGTGTTTTTATTCTGTTAGTGAATACTTAAATGAACCTAAAGTGTAAAAAAGTTACGATTTCCAACAATTATAAATTTTTGTTATTGTATTAAGACTTTTTCTATTAACTTTTATTTATTATTATTACTGATGTGAATTATTATTATTATTATTATTTGTTTTTTATTGGTAATTATGTGTCTTTATAGATATTTGATAAGCGTTTTTTGTATTATATTTAAAAATAGGTATTATAATTTGCATGCTATTTAATAGTAGAATAAGCAAATATAAATAAATAAATAAATAAATAAATATGCTTATACGCAAAGCATATTACAAAATTGAAGATTATTTGGATGATAAAAGTGGTTGGATTTGAAAATCCTTTCAGTTTCATACGAGACTGCGGTTTGAATATGTAAAAATTGAAAATGCTTAAAATATTGGCCGCCGAGTTTCTTGCTGGTTCTTCTCGGTAAGAGCAACATTTCGAACCAGTTGTAGCTTCATCATATTGATTATATTGATGCTTGACGATTCAAAAGTGTTCGACGAGCTTACTTGAATAATCTTAATAAGTTTATTGCGAATGGCTTAATATTCGGATGCAGATAGGTCAGGTTCATGGTCAATAAGAGATAAGAACGGTTCTTTCTCTTTGAATCACAAGTTTATTACCTCCTGATCTTCAACGTTAGGTGTGGACATGCGAAGCTTGTTGCGCCGTCGACTGCTGTGGGTTCTGCGACGCTTTCATAGACAAAATAATATTTTTAATTCTTTGACGAAAGGCTTTGGGGTTACTGTTTTTTAAAGAGAGTATTAAATTAGTGAAAACATTGGATTAAAAGTCCATATAAAACAATTTTGTATGAATGTCCCAGGTTCTTTAATTTCAAGTTATAGTTTGATAAGTATTTCAAGTTCTTGGCCCAAAGCCAAGAACTTGAAATACTTATCAAACTATAACCTGATGTCTGATATTCAGGCGTTGAAGGATTCATTTTTGTATGAATCATTAATTCGTCGATAAACTTACGGTTAAAAACCTTTAAAAAAAACTTTTTAAAAAATTTCATGTTCTTACTGTTGACCTATGAGAAGTTCCCTTGTCTGGTGCCAATCCTGGCAGCAGCATCAAGCCGCTAATCATAAACATGCACTGTTATCGAGACTGGACCAGTCTGAAAAATTTCAGCTCAATTGGACACCGGGATATGGGTCAAATTTAACTTGCAAGATTCCACCTTCACATCCATACACGGCAAGTTGATTAAAACCTTTAAATAAAACCAAGAATCATCTAACACAAACTCATTTATTGGTTCCAATTCACTCCGCCACATCTTTAGGCTCAGTAATAGAATCAACGAAGACAACAGAGTTACATTCTGCCGCATCGCATTGCAGCATCGGCGGTACTTCCACAGGAGTCACAGAATACTCATCACCGATCACATATGGGTTACCATCGATCCACAGGGCGTCGAACAGGCAATAAATATGTACCTTTATAGTCATATAGCTTATGAATTTATATATCCTACCCCCGCATTCACCTAAATGCTCTTTAATACTTTTGTCCGTCTTGTACATTAGAAGCAGGTTGTGGAATTTCGTTATCTCATCCATGACGACTTTCTTAATAAGATTTGTGTAAATTATATCGGCTTCGATATGCCTTTCTGGGTCTTCGTACATCCTTTGTTTGATTCGCAAAATGGCATCGGACATACGGACGCGGAAGATCACGCCAGGGTTCATAGTTTCCGGGAGGATTCCTGGTTTCTTTGTGGTCGTGGTGAACTCCAGGATGCGGTCTTTCACTGGCTCTGGATAGAGGTAGTGGTGAGGTCGTTCCCGAAGCTTAGGACCGCTCAATGTATTGAAACGACGGGTGTTCTGCGGTGGAAATAATATTCGTCAGTTTATATCTTCTTTATTATCTTAGATTGCGTAAATGATTACGCAACTTTTCTTCCTTCGATTTAGATACTGTGATATTTATTCAAATTTATTTGAAAGGCTAGCATTTAGGCGTGATCCTCCGCGCTTTCACGTCGGTATTAACTGATTGTCACTGTTTTGCTGATTAAAGTATGTGAGTTAGTATATCTAAGATTTTGAATCGAAACACCTTTTACCAACTGATAGGGAGAAGATGTAAAACGCTTGAATCCTTATGTCCCTTATGTACACATAAAATATTGATAAAAATATTTTTTGAAAAGATACGTAGAAATACTTTTTGGTGATTTATGCCACATGAATTTTAACAGTATATAGAGATATACTGTTATTTACAATTTTAATTAACGTTTTATGTTTTATCTGTATACATTTTTAGTGTAGTATTTAATATAATGCTAAATACATATATTGTACCTTGGTTTTACGTTTGACTCTGTTGCTTTCGTCGTCTTGTACTCCAGTAAGGAATGCATCAAACTTGGAGAAGTCGTAAGGCGACCAGGGATCCTCAGTAGACGATTTCTCCACATCGCCCTTTAAATATATGAAACAGATATAATTATATTTATTTAATAACTGGTATAAGCTAGGTTGGTTACATTACCAGAAAGTTCTAAAATTTCGTTCGGGTTTCGGCATGAGTTTTTATTTAAAAAATCTGCCTTTAGACGTTTTCAGAATATCAATCAAAAGTACACTTATTAACAAAGCTTGTTAAATTGAAGGCAAGGAAGGTTGGATATGAACTAAAACAGCTACTTACTAGATTGCATTTAAGGAAGGCATTCTATCTTCTTATTGCTTACTTTTGGAACAAAAATCTATAGGTATTTTATAGTCATAAATATAACGAAAATAAGATATACCTAGGTTTGATTAATTAATACGGTTGTTGAAATAATATTTATTATAATGTCTTAGGGCAGGCTCACACGTCAAGCGCTTAACGTGCGTTGAACACGCGCAAAATGTTATAATAGTGTTCACATGGTGTTTGCTTCCTAGACACTGAAGTAGGTACTTTGGGTAGGCTGCTGCAGCCTACCCAAGCCCTTTTCCTTAAGTTCTGGTCTGAATAAATGCTACTTGTGATGTTCCATATCGCAAAATGTTTCTCTATTTGATCTATAAATAATTCGGTATTGAAGGACGATTTCTAGATGAAGTGTGTGAATCCCAAAATTACTTCAATCCCCGTCAAAAGTGCGCGCTCATCTTATCATTATTATGGAAAACCAATGATCTCAAAGCACTCAAAGCGTAGCGATCAGCGTGCGCTTTATTTTCCATGTTTTCATGTTGTCATGTTTTTCCATTAAGCATGTTGCCGAATAAAATGTATGTAATTGTAAACGCGCATCATCAAAACGCGTGTTAAGCGCTCGCCATGTAAACCTGGCCTTACGCTCATAAAAATAACCTTACGTGTTTACCTTTGCATGTGGATTCTTCTTTGGGGTCATGAGGTTGACTGGCTGTTCATAAATATCGTCTTTTACCTGGAAAAGATAGGTCCATCAAAAATAGAAACCTCTTGACCTTATCTCACGATAAAACATCATAAGCTGTCTCTTTCTCGCGTATATTTAGAAAAAATAAAGGAACGTCAGATCTATGAGCTGCACTGTGAGGATAGAGTTATTACTTAAAGTAGAAGAGCTAGCCTAAAATGTGCCCTTTTACAATAAGGAGAAAGCAAATGAGAAGGAAATATCAAGTAGGTACAATTTTTAAACGAAAACTCGTAGCCCGGGGTTTGAACTTGTTGTCCCCCTGGAGAGAGGCACACGGTCTCTCAGTCATAGTTTTTTTTTATCTTAGGTTAGAAAAAAAACACTGATTTTATTACTATACATATATATAGTTAAACATAAATTAAACATTTAAAGATAAAAATAGTAAATAATACTAGAGTAGGAAAGCCACAGACAGGCCTGTAAGTGAGAGTGTCACAATAAATAATGAGAGAGAAGATGAAACTTGTATAGTTCGTGTTATTACGAACATGCGAAAAAAGTTTGTATGTCATAGAGTTCGAATCGGACGAGGGCACTTTATGAACATGCAAAAAGGGTTCGTAAACTGAATGTCATAGGGTTCAAATTCGCTCTTTGTCGTTATTCGCAAACTGAACGTCGAGGCGCACGATATGTCTGCTTATATATCGAACGAATCGATGACGACAATGTTCGCGAACGTTCGCGAATGTTTGGGGACATCGTAAACAACCTTTCGTACACACCTGATTATTGAAGAGAATTAGCGTCAAGCGAATTAAAATTCTATGGCATACGTATTACGAACTCTTTTCGCATGTTTGTAATTGTCTTATTACAAATAAAAACAGAGACAGATTTTTGACTCGTTTTCTTTCTCTTTATTATCGATTGAAATATTTAAGCTGGCTCCCCTTTTCTAGTATATTATCTCTATACATTCCTCTATATATCCCAGGATGTAGGGGATAATACACGATTATAGGCGAGGACATCCGAGTATGCTCCCTACATGATAGGCGCTCGCGTTTTATTTTTGTAATCGCCGAATATATCATCATCACCATCCTCCTGTCCTTATCCCACTCGAAGTGGGGTCGGCACAACATATTATTAACATGTTGTCACATGATTCGGCTACGTATTTTACGACCGGCCACCTGCCTGACGTCAACTTACCTCAGTCGTATTTTACAACCACTCTGTAGGAAAGAGGGTGGTCTATTCTACTCAACCGGATACCATACGGTGGGTCAACTTACCTTAGTCGTCTTTAAGGACACCTCGGTAAGAAAGAGGGTGGTCTATTCTATTCAACCGGATACCATACGGTGGGTCAACTTACCGCCTATTACGACACCTCGGTAAGAAGTCTATTTTACTCAGCCGGATACCACACGGCATAACAAGGAAGGAGGAAGGCAAAATATCGTTAAAATAAAATGCTCAGAACAATACATTGCTACTCACATTAGGATAATTAAAATCGAAGCTCGCCGATGGATCACATTTTATTTGGAGAACAAACAGTACCAGCGTCTGGGAGCATAAATTAAAATTGAATATACTTTACTGAGAACTTCAGTGTTTGGGAGAGAAAGTAGTTTCATCGTAATCATACGAGTTCAGATTTTAAAACAGTAATAACACCGGCACACAAAAAAAGAATCGGGTTACACTCCGGGAGTGGTCAACGAAAGTGAAAACTTGAATATTAATGTTGTGCATTTTTGATACTTTGGAATGGTTGGCGATTAACTTTGGACAGATTCGTTTAATTATCAGTAAACGAAACAGCAGGTGCAGGCATAAATTTTCGCCGCGCGGTTGAAACGTAGGGGGATACTTCCTCTCCTACGCCGCGCCGGGATACTCTCTATCTGTCGTACGAATTTTCGATCAGGTCCAGTGTCCTGACGCAAGTTAAACATTTGTGATCTATCCTTACTCTTTTTACCTAACCTAAACTATCCAAAAAAATCCCGCAATTTATTTTGGACTAGCAGCGTTGTGCAAAACAACACCGCTAAAGAAGTTATCAAAAAAAGTAGAAACTGCATTTGACGGCACCGACCTATTGGTACGTATTTCAGACCCACTGAATCCGATTCAAGGTCAGTTTGACCAGCAGGCCTACCATGACGTCTTAAAGACGCACACTTTAAGTCGTTGCCGAATGAGCGTCCAGAATTCGTCCTAAGAACATGTGAGTAAAAGAGACAGAGTTATCTATAGTTCATATAACGTTATCCTTTTCAAACATTGTGACCCCAATGCAATTCACACTTCATGGTACGAAAAGAAAGCGGTTTGCGATCGTCGTTTACGTCTTCAATTGTCGCAATAAGAGTTCATGGTAGGTCTGCTGTACACCCCTAATATTTCGAGAAAAAAAACATGTATGTATGAAAATCGTTAATTTTAGTTATACATCAATATTTGATCTGTTTTTTAGGTATCACTTACCAAAAAAAATTTCAAATCAAACATAGCCGCTGCCATTTACTACCAACAACCGTGTTGTTACAAACAATCCTAAAATACCTCAATTAAGGCGGAAAAGTTGTAGATATTAGAATTAATTGATCGTTAGTCCAATTTGCCTTTTATTTCTTTCATTTCTACACAAAGCATATAAATACTTATAAATTTTTTGATTTTTTTTCCTTATTCAAACTAGATCTTATTTGTCTACATTTATCAATATAGAATGTTATAACTAATAAGCTGTGATAGTATTAGTGTGATGTGATGTGACTCTTTCGAGGGGTCACGAGTTCAAATCCCGGGCAGACACTAATGAGTTAAAACTTGGGTCTAATTGATATTTTCAATTTAGCACGCGCGTTTCGGTGAAGAAAAAACATCGTGAGGAAACCTGCATTTCACTAGATAATTCTAGAATATGTGTAACCTACCAATCCCCATTAGAGCAGCGTGGTAGGGCTTAACTCTAAACCTTCTCTCTTAAAAACGGAGGGAGAAGGCCTATTCCCACGCAGTGGGATGGTAAAGTAACGGCCTGTTAAAACGTAAATAATATTATACAAAAATAAAGTATTGAATCTTCATAAAAATAATATATATACTAACAAAAGTCAGAGTTAAATTACCCACAATAGCGTACTGTGTTCTTCTTCGTCGATACGCTCTTGTCAGAGCAGTCGTGGCCGTCACGTAGTTGAGGCGCCTATCGCTCGCCTAACGATGTGTTTCCATTTGTCTCTATTCGCCGTCTTCCTGGCGCATTCATGATGAGGGCCACAAACAGCAGATTTAATTTGATCGGTCCACCGCATCGGCGATCGACCGCGAGATCTGGTACCCTCGACCCTGCCTTGGACTACAAGGCGTTCTATGGACTCTTCGTTCCTGCGTAAGACGTGGCCAAAATATTTTAAAATACGTGCTTGGACTATAGTCGATAGACGCTGCTTGATGCCGAGCTCTTCGAGTATCGATATATTGGTCCTGTATTGAGTCCAAGATACTTACAAGCATTCTGCGCCAGCACCACATCTCCAGAGCGTCTATCTCCTTCTTTTCTATTTCACGTAGTGTCCATTAGAATGTACTGTGTTACCCCGATGGAAAAACGCGAATTTTCATCTTATCTATAAAATTCTCGTGTCACAATGCATAGCTATAGCTATCTACAGCTATAGATATGCATAGCCAGCATGCTCCACCGAAACGGCTTGACCGATATTTATGAAATTTTATATGTGTATTTAGTAGGTCTGAGAATCGGCTACTATCTATTTTGCATACCCCTAAGTTATAAGGATTGCCCACCCCCAACATTTTTTTTAATTTAATTTTATTTTATTTTATATTTTATGGCAAAGCAACGTTTGCAGGATCAGATAGTCTACAGTATATAAAGGATATTGAAATAAATTTTACAGAACTTCAACAATATTGGTCCAGTTTAGCCGTGGAAATGTTTGTTGGGTTTGTAATATAGTTAAAGTCTTATCAGGAAATAATGCTCTTCTTAGAAGAAGGATAAAAAGAAACACTGAGAATAGTTTATTTCTTGTTTATATTTTATTAAAAAATTACAATATATCTGACACAGGATTTACTTAGTATATAGGAGTATTATTATCTTGTTCAACAGATAGACAACGAAAAACTATTACAGTTAAATATTTAAAAACAAATTGTAATGGAAGGAAAAGGAGAGCGGAAGTTGTAACATAGAGACGTGAAGATAGCTGGGGTTTTAGAGAAATAATTTAGCCATATGAATTATTTTACGTTTAAAAAAAGTAAACACGACTTATAAATATCAATGACCGTACACGATATGCAAACCTTGGCCTAAAACTGAATACGGAACAACAGACACGAGGGAGACAAATCTATAATGTTATTGTTTTTTTTTAAGTCAGTCAACTATTACTAAAAGGCCAGATCTCAATTAAATTATATTTATTTTGTTCAAAAATATATATTTTTTAAAACAATATTTAAGAAAATTGCAATTGAAATTATTAAGAAAAATTGCACTCTGTAGACATATTAAGGACATGTATAATATTCGCTAGTCAAAGCTATTTTCGTACACTTCAGTACGAATAGACCTTAGGGTCTAAGCCTTTGCCAGCGATCTTATCGTCTATCCAGTTACGTAGATTGGATACGTCGACGTAAACTCCGGGGGTGTTGTCTTCCCCGCACCCGATACCCCAAGCGACGATTCCACTTTGCATGTAGCGGCCTGGTTCAGTCTGAAATACGATAAAAAGAAATGAAAATCTGTGATATATCTATATTTATACTATACTAATATTAGTATAGTATAGTATTAGTATAGTATCAATAAATATAATAATGCTGAAGAGTTATTTGTTTATTTGAACGCGCTAAACTCAGGAATTACTGGACTGATTTGAAAAATTATTTGAGTGTAAGATAGTCCATTTATCGAGGAAGGCTACAAACTATATAACCTCATGCTAAGATGAATAGGAGAGGAGCAGCAATAAAAAGCATTGCGAAAACGGCAAAATTTAAAGTTCTCCTTGCGTGCGCTAAGTTAACGGTTTTATATTTGATTTTAAATCATGTATTACAAATTGTTCCCCATCTAAAAGTTCTAAATAAAATTTCGCGGCAGCATATGTCTAGCTTTTAAGAAACCCACTTTAACCATTATTAATATAAGTATTACGGTTTACTCAAATAATAAGACTGCAGTCCACGCGAACGAAGTTGCGTTTAAAAGCTAGCAGTTTATAAACTACAGTTATACTACAGTCCTTATCACATCACTCATGAAATAAAATTATTTCTGTATAATTATTTTTTCAGCAGCATGAGGTAATTTTAAGACGCAGAATGTCAAGGTAAGGACATGTAAGATACGTTAAATTAGTAAGGTAAAATTATCCAGAACTTTCTCAAATTAATACGAAATCGCTAATCAAATTAACATTCATCAAATTACCAAGACATTCCTACTGAAGGAATGTTTTCAAATTGTCAAGTAATTTCTGTTCAATATTTTCAAGAAATTTCTGATTGAAGTTATTAATAACTTTTTACTTAAATTACCGAGACATTCCTACTGAAAGAATGTTTTCAATTTATCAAGAAATTTCTGTTCAATATTATCAATAAATTTATATTGAAAATTATCAAGAAATTCTTAATCAAAATTACCAAGACATTCCTACTAAAGGAATGTCTTCAAATTATCAAGTAATTTCTGCTCAATATTATTAAGAAGTTTCTGATCGAAATTATAACGAAATTCTTACTAAAATTACCAAAGATACTGTCTATGCAATTACGGATTCCTAAACGTTCTTCTAGGTACAGTGTCCATGTTGGGCAAAGTAGATACCAAAATTTTGACGTACCGAAATAGGGCACATCAGCGGAGAACCTCCGTCTCCTTTACAGGTGTCTACTCCTGCTTTACCTCCGGCACACATGAATGACGAGTGCAGTGTGAAGAAATGTCCAAGACGCGTCTTACGCAGTGCTGTCTCACACTGCTTCCTTTCCACGACTGGAAGTTCGATCTGTAAGACAAATTGGATATATTTATGACGGCTTGTGGGATTATTTGAAAATCAACACAAAATTTACCTGATTTAAATAATTAATTTATGCGTTTATATGTATAATTATATGTATTTAACCTTATGTATCATACCTTGTCGAAGGCTTTGGCGACATCGAAGAAAACAGTACCGGTGTACCGTTTTTTGGCGAAGCCATTGAGGATGGTTTCGGTAAGTCTATGTACTTGTTGTACCGCGGTGTGTTTGGCGCGAAAGCCGAATTGCTCATCCGGTATGAGCTTCTTCGACTCTATGAACGTTATAAGTCTCGCGAGGATTACTCTCTCGTAGACTTTACCTAAGCTGTTGAGCAAGCTAATGGGTCGATAGCTGCTCGGGAGATTGCTGGGTTTACCCGGTTTACGAATACCTATTACTATTGCTTCCTTCCATTCGTCGGGGAAGGAGCAACTTAACAGGAGAGCATTGAAAATCAAAGCTATTAGGTGTATCAGTTGCTCTTTTTTTTTCGAACTGACTGTATGCTGTTAGCCCTAATGGCTTTTACAGCGTCACCGGGCGGGACGGGCGAGCGCAGAAGCATCGCCGAGGTTGCGAAATGCAGGGAGTAGAGCGCAGAAGCTCTACTTAAGTCGGGGAACGTCGTCCTAAGGGTGCCTCCTGTGAGGCCGGACCACGGCTTAGGGCGACGCGTAGTGGAGGGTTGATGGTATGACTTAGATTAGTCATTGCGGCGTCGGAAGGGTGGCGAGAAGCCACGACCGACCGACGTCAGAAAACTGGGACCTCGTCTTCGCCGGCGAAGACGCTGTGTGTGTGTATTACGTGTATCTGTGTTGGCGATCGTTATTTGATCGTCGGGGTCATACAAGACGCTTTTTGGACGCCTATATTTTCGATGGTCGGACCTAACTGGGATGTAGGTAGAAGCAACTGAAATAAGGGGGTTCGAGTGTACCTCAGATTTCTCGAAGTAAGATTTCGAAAAACGTTTAAAGAGGTGAGTAATGGTAGGGAGATCGAGGTCTCTATGGAGGTCAACGTTCCGCATGAACCACGGACACCCAGTGGCTGTCCGCATAAATCGGTTCTGAAGTCTTTGGAGCCTGAGCAATCTGACCTTTGAAACGTGCGCGAACGCAACGCTCGCATAGGACATTATTGGTCTTATGCAAGTTTTGTAGAGTGTCACTTTGTTGCGGAGCGACATCTTACTTTTCTTGCATAACATCGGATAAAGTCGTCCCATGACATACGCAGCCTTATTGCAGACTATGTGTATGTGCTCGTGGAAGGTCATGGAAGGTTGAAAGGTGACACCTAGGTACTTGACTTTCTGTTGCCAGTGAATCGGTGTATCAGTTGCTCGGGGAGGCTCGGTTCTACAGAAAATATTTGTTACTTATAGTTTTTACAGTGGACAAACGAGAGCGCGTGTCAACTTGGGTCAGCGCCATCTATCGGCAACTTGTTCAGTGCCATTGATATTTTTATTGCAATAAATAAGTGTTATTATATACTCCACAAGGAGTAAGTTGCACAATGTCTATGTAATTTAACTTCTCTCATAGTGCTATTGAATGTGGATTAATGAAGGCATTTCATAGTTTTACCCTATAGGAATGCCCTTTACACTTCTGTGTTAAAAAGCCTAAGGTAACGATTAGCCGGGATTCGGGTTTTGGCAGGATTCCCCGTAAATAAAAATTCTCCTGGCACCCACGTAATTAAAATTGATTCATTTCTTAGTATTTAGTTTATAAGAAATATATATATAACAGTGTTTCTTTAGTGAACATGTAACAACGGAGGAAGGCGTTAGTCACTGCAACACAGTCAATACTTCTGCAGCATCAACGTTCATTTTTCTCTCTCTCTGCGTTTCTGGAGAGAAGGGTTGGAGCTATGACCTACCGCGCTGCTCCAATGCGGATTGGTAGGTTACACATATCTCCAGAATTCTCTAGAGATATGCAGGTTTCCTCACGATGTTTTCCTTCACCGAAAAGCGTGTGATAAATTGCAACTATCAATTAGACACATGAGTTTTAATAGAAAAACTCATTGGTGCCTGCCCGGGTTCCAACTCGTCTTCCCCTCGAAAGAGTCGCACGGTCTCACCTTTTTAAGTATAACTTGGTAATGTCCGCTCTTGCCGAATTTGTCCTTGCCCCATCCTGATGCGACGCACTGGGTACCACCAGCGACGCGCTCTCGTGGTGGCGGCAGACACGCGAGCTGCACGTTTGGCGCCAAGTCCATCGGCTCCGACAGGAACAGAATAGCGATGTCGTAGAAGAGATTACCTACGAAATACAAATGAGAACATCTATAGCTTATACTCGATCCGGACGTTCTGTATTTAAGCCCGTTCCCAATTAAGCTATAATAACTTTGCGAGTAACAGCGTAAGTAAACCTTTGTTTTCTTATAATATTGTATCAGTTTTTCAGTATCTGAAAACAGGAATAAAACGATATTTTAAGAAATGAAACCTAGCTACATCGATTGGCCTTACATCATGGCCCTACATACCTTAAGTAGCGGCCTGTTACAATCCTACTGCTGGGCATAGGCCTCCGTTTCTGAGGAGAAAGGTTGGGTCTAGACCTACCACGCTGCTCCAATGCGGATTGATAAGTTACACATATCTCCAGAATTCTCTAGAGATATGCAGGTTTCCTCACGATGTTTCCTTCACCGAAAACCGTGTGATAAATTGCAATTATAAATCAGATACATAAGTTTTAATAGAAAAACTCATTGGTGTCTGCCCAGGTTTGAACTCTTTCGAAAGAGTTGCACGGTCTAACCGCTGGGCTATCACAGCTCTGTCTCATATATACCTAATTTCATGAAAATCTTTGGAGCCGTTTTCAACATCTGGATTATATATTATTCTAGATTAGCTCATTAAAAGGTTTACGATTAGATAAGGTATAGCCTATTTATGACTAACTATTACGAATATAATTAGCGAACTATAAATTTATCTTTTTTTATAGTTTACAGCGCCTGTCTTCTATCAGGTTGCTGAAGGTGCCTATCGGTTGCATATTTCACGAAGCAGCTAAATGGAACCAATGAAAGCAGCTAGTTGCTAAAGTGAAATGGAGTCACGGTCCTCAACAGTGAGGGAAGAAAAAAAGCATCATCATCATCCTCCTGCCCTTATCCCACCCTAAATAGGGTCGGCACAACATGTTACAAACATGTTGTCACTTGATTTGGCTACGTATTTTCCGACTGGCCGCCTGTCTGACGTCAAATTACCTTAGTCGAATTTTACGACCCCTTGGCAAGAAAGAGGGAGGTCTATTCTACTCAGCCTGATACTACACGGCGGGTCGACTTACCTTAGTCACCTTTTACGACACGTCGGTGAGAAATGAGGGTGGTCTATTCTACTCAGCCGAATACAACACGGCGGGTCAACTTACCTTAGTCGCCTTTAACGACACCTCGGTAAGAAATGAGGGTGGCCTATACTACTCAGCCGAATACCACACGGCGGGTTGACTTACCTTAGTCGCCTTTTACGACACCTCGGTAAGAAATGAGGGTGGCCTATCCTACCCAGCCGAATACCACACGGCGGGTTGACTTACCTTAGTCGCCTTTTACGATATCTCGGTAAGAAATGGGGGTGGTCTATCCTACTCAGCCGAATACTGCACGGCGGGTCGACTTACCTTAGTCGCCTTTTACGATACCTCGGTAAGAAATGGGGGTGGTATATCCTACTCAGCCGAATACCGCACGGTGGGTCGACTTACCTTAGTCGCTTTTTACGATACCTCGGTAAGAAATGGGGGTGGTCTATCCTACTCAGCCGAATACCGCACGGCGGGTCGACTTATCTTAGTCGCTTTTTACGACACCTCGGTAAGAAATGAGGGTGGTCTATTCTAAAAAAGCATTAGTGCTATTCAAACTCCTAACAGTGCACGCTTTGGGCAAGTTCTGTTCTTTCTAAAACAATTATAACATAAAATTTACCACTGTTAAAGTCCTTATGTATTTCAATTGAAGAAACATCTCTATCTTGATATGGATATATTTCTTTAGTGGTCTGCGTATCCCATTCACCAGCTCGGACCCTGACGGTCTTCTTGTCTGAGACGTAATGGGCAGCGGTGAGGACCGCGCTTGGGTGGATCAGGGAACCGCCTCCGACGTAGACGTTCAATTTCTGGCCATCAGGTTCGTTGTCGTTGACCGGCTCGATCCTAGGATCAACGTATCCCATACTTGACGTAAGATTAATAGGAATGTTTTCAATGAGATTGAGATTGTTTGCCAACGTTTAGGGAACTTTGAGTCAGTTGTTGAAATTTTTATCACTTTCTTGTACAAGGGAAACCTATCGTAGACTTCAAAAGGAGACTGATGAGGCTATTCAGCTCCTCGATGGATTATTTTATGGGCATAAACATTTACGAAAATTTAGTGATGGTTTTGCGTTAGTGCTACTTTATTAGATTATAAGAATTGAAAAACTTGAGTGCAAAATAAAATTAATATATGAAATATTACACGCCATAAATAATCCAATTAATATGAAGCTTTATATACTATATCGGTGTAAAATATATTTATGTGTGTGTTTATTTGCTGTGTACATCACACACACAAATACAAAATAATGAAATCAACAGGTTGCACTCTGGGCGTGCAAATAAACGTGAAAACTTGAATATCAAAGTTGTGCATTTATGATATTTTCGAATGGTTAGGGAATAATTTTGCACGAATTGCTTTAATTATAAGTATATAATAAATAGTATAGTAAACTTATAAAGTGACTGGCAGTGTGGCAATGGGTAGTGACCCTGCCTTCATCTCCGCGGGTCGTGGGTTCGATTCCCACCCAGGGCTAACATTTTCTATTTGTTTGTTCTTCGACCCTGGGTGTATATTTGTATTTAAGTATGTATTTAAAATTATATATGTAGTATATTTACCAGTTGCCTGTCACCCATAACACAAGTATTAGGTTACTTACTTTGGGGACGACCGTGTTTGTAAGTGTCCCATATAGTTATATTTATTTATTTAAACATTAATAAACTTAAATACTAATATTAATAAGACATTTTTTTAACAGAAATAGTGCGAATTCCACACCTCCATAAAGCCCTGCGTGGTTTTAGAACGGTGTGTTAATGTGTTTAATATATGTCATAGAAATTTTATTGGAAAATAAATAAAAAAAATACTACTATAATTTATGTAGTAATTGTCACGTTTGTTTGACAATTTATTTCGCGCAAGCGCCACGCAACGCCTAAACAAAACAGCAGGCGCATGTTTCTATTTTCGCCGCGCGGTAGAAAGAGAGAGGGATAGTTTTTCTCCTACGCCGCGCCAGCGGTCTACTCTCCCTCCTTATGAATTTACGAAATTTACAAGTCACGTGTCCTGACGCAAGTTTAACTTTTTAACCCATCATAGAAAATGCATAAGTCGTTTAGCGTCGGCTGATGAAGTTTTTACGTCAATAAGTTACAGTAACGACGTAAACGGATGCCTCTGATTTAATAATATTTATAAGTTACATAATAAGCAAGCATGCTTTGTATAATCACATATTGTTTATGAGTACCAGCAAGCTATGCACAATATGGAGATTGGGAGTAATTAATTACCAATATTCAATAAGGCAAATGATTTTAGGCCAGTTCATGCTTTAAATTGGCTACACAGGGTTACCTAACACAACCTATAAAAATAGAATAGACAACTTTCTTGAGCTTCTTTTAAATCGTATTGATTTGTTATGGCAACAAATATGAGTGGACATATCAGTTAGTGCACCGTGCAACAAGTGCAAGTTCGAAATATGTAAAAATCTCCCATGAATATATGAAATGTAAATATTTCGAAATAATTTTTTCGAATAGTCATGATTAGATTTGCTTAAAGTTTCTTATTTTTAAATTTCTTATCCGGTTCCTGACATTCGATTCTAAATATATTCGAAATATTAACAATATTTCATATAAATAATAATTAGAATAATTGTAAAAATGTGTGCATTAAATTTAGTATATTTCTGTATTATGAAAGCTGTGATAACCCAGCTGTGAGACCGTGTGACTCTCTAGAGACGATCATGGGTTCGAACCCCGGGCAGGGACCACTGAGTTTTATTTTAAAACTTATGTGTCTAATTGATAATTCCAATGTATCACACGCTTTTCGGTAAAGGAAATATCGTGGGGAAACCTGCGTATCTTAAGAGAATTTGAGAATGTGTAACCTACCAATCCGCATTGGAGCAGCGTGGTAGGCCTTAGCTCCAACTCTTCTCTCCAAAAAAACGGAGAGAAGAGGCCTGCCCAAAGGGCAGTGGGAAAGTAACAGCCCGTTACTTTACGAAATGTTATAAATAGAACTTATAAATTTTTTTCGTTCTAACTGCTAATTTACGGTCGTAGGTAATCTGTAAATATAGATGAACGATAAAGAATTGATATTTCTTTCATATATAGCCTAAAACTATCTCAATCTATTTAAAATTAAATTAATAGATAAAAATTTGCAATTTTCCCGCTACAACTATAAAACAAGATTTCTTAAAAAGTCTACCATCGGTATAAAAGCAAAAAAGACAAACAAAATTTATCTAGAATCAAATGATTTTTTTCTAATGGCACACCAAAAGAAGCTTCGCTATTTGAAGCATGTTAACCAAAAGTGATGATGTAACGCAGTGTTTCCCAACGTGGGGCCCAAGCTCTACAGGGGGGCAATTTGATTTTTAAAGGGGGCAATTCGGAAATGGGCTCGAAACGAGCTTAACTGTGCTTGATTTGAATGCCAAAGGAAACTGATACACTGTCATACAATTTTGGGCCCAAGATGTCAAAAGAAGAAATTGGCCTTAGCTATATAGCTTTTTTTTATTATTTAACTAATACTGAAAATTTGCCTGACTATGTCAATCTAAAATTAGTATTATAAAGATTTACATTCGATAGATTCCGCAATCCATACTAGACCAGTTCTTCTCGGCAAGAGGTAATATTCCGAAACAGTTGTAGCTTCATTAATCATATTGATGCTTGACGCTTCAAAAGTACCTGAAATGGCTTATTTGAATAGAGATTATTTTAATTTCATTAATTTGATTTTATAACAGTGGGGTTATGTAATTTTTACATGTTAAACAGCTGATTTTTGAAGTATGAAAGGTTTTTTTAGCATAGATAAAGCAACATAGATAAGTAATGAAACAAACAATTAATAGATTTAATCGTTTTCAACAAGAATTAACTATAACTTCAATTTCTTTATTAATCAAAATATTTGTCGATAAAACATTTAACTTTTGAATCGTCAAATTAAAATTAAAATTAAGGTACGACTGGTTCGAAAAGGTGCTACTACTGAGAAGAACCAGCACGAAACTCGGCGGTCACTCTTTTAAAAAATATATATTACTGTATTGTATTTTTAATTGTTAACAAACATAGATTACAATATCATCTAGTGCGTAGCTGGTCACTATTTCAATTGGGTCCAAAAGTCTCATTTTCCTTTAAGGAAAAAAAGCAAAGTCTTCCTTCTAAAATCTATTATTTAAGTTTTTTTTAAGTGAAAATTTAAAATTAAATTTATGTATGTTACATCGAGGGCAAAAGTTTTAAGGTGTTTAAAGGTGTCATATAATGTTTTATGTCATTGTCAAGTCCTGTCAATTGTAATGTCTTCAGTCTTCCCTTCCGTTTTCACACATTGTCCTTAACACTCATGTACAAGTCAATAAAGAAAGTCAATTCAAAAGCGGTTTTATTAATTAGCGGCAATAAGAATATAACAGTGGGCATGAAATAAAAAAGGTTGGGAAACACTGTCGTAACGTGTTGGAATTTTGTACTGAACTGACACAAACACAAAGCGGTATTGGGCGTGCTGTTATATTGGACGTGCTTACTTAAGAACAGCTACCATCCAGGGGAACTCTGCGTATTTCGCTTCGTTGTCGATGTCGCCTTTGGTATTCATGCCGAGACCGTTAGGGTTTCTCCAACCACATCCTGAGCGCTGTGAATTTAAAACCAATTTAGCAGTTTAAACAAACAACACTTTTTAAAGGAGGGTGCCAGAATTGGGCCTAATTGTTACAGAAACCACACATACATCGAAAAATTCTTAGTTTTTTTCGGTTTAAATATCACTATAAATATTATAAACTTTCAGTGGGAATATGTTATAAAACTTAATAAATAATAATATTTATAATGGTATTAAAGTAGATAATGCCTTAGGCGGAACGTATCATTTTCAACTTGTTACTTCTTTAATTGCCTAAACAGCGTTTTTAGTATAAATAGACCAAAAAAAAATTCCTTTTTGGAATGGAAGGATATTTTACATAAATATATTAGCTTCATTTTATTAACAATAATTACTTCCAGATATTAAAAATGGTGTTTAGTATAAAATATTTTTTTCATTGGGAGCTTACGATCTTAATCTCTGATATCAAATAAAAGAATATTGCAATATATGCCAATTATTAGTCATCTTTTAGTACATGTTGCCATAAACTAATAACTAAAATATGTGTTGCGCTCATGAACGTGTTTTCTCGAAATGTTTGTTTTTCTGACACGACAAAAAATTAATGATTGACTTTTACTTCAATGATGATAGGTTATTGTTATATTTTTTATCACAAATCCTATCGTTTTTATGATATTTTTATGGTATTTAGCATGTACTTATAGTTGTCCATAACCTCAACTATAACTATTATTTAATAGTTACCCCATAGAAATTAAATAAACTAATAATGGATAGTGCCTGTAATATAGAATTCCGGAAAGTAACGCCTGCTTCTATAAATCATTCCCAATTTATCCAATAATAACTTATACCATCCCGCGTATATTCCAAGTTTGAAAATTTATTATTTTTTTGTTATGTTGTAATAAGTATTTCTGTACGACTAGGTATCTATTGCAAACATGTTTTTATCTATGCCATCTCTCAGCTATGCCCTCGGGCGAGCGCAGAAGTATCGACTTGGGTTTACCTGCGGCAGTTTGTTTGGTGGAGGAGTAATGGGGTTGTCTGGTGGCCGGGTGTCTGGCGCTATGCAGCACACATCCAAGTAGGACGGGCATGAGGAAGACACTCTGGAATTCATATAAAAACAAATTAGTACTTAAACTACCTTCTATTAAGAAGTACATATTCTTAAAGTGAATGGTATGGGTTGGGAAAGAGCTAAGGACCGAGCTTAGAGACGCGCTATTGGAGAGGCGTGTGTGCAACAGTGGACAGATACAGGTTGATGATTATAATGTTACATGTGCCATGAACAGCACGCTGTTCTATAAGGTTAATGAAATACCTGATATCGATGAGTCCAACACCATCAGTAATCACGTTGTTGTTCGTGTTGCAGAGGTAATAGTTGACGCAGATCCCGTCCTGATCGTCTTCAGTTTTGCACGGAACGTTTGTAGCTGAAATAAGAACCGGAACTTTTATAGGAGTACGCATCCATATCCATACTAATATTCTATTTCCGAAATTCTGTTTGTTACGTTTATACGGCGATTTCGCTCTGAATCAATATTGATGAAATTTGGCACAACTAATACCTTTACACCAGGGTAACACATAGGCTATAGAAATCCTGTTAATTTGACAGAAATAGGATGATGACATTAGGAAACGCTTTCTATTATCAACCCATCAAAAATATTTTATTCACATTGTGTCAAAGTCAAGTCACATCTCTAATTTAAAAAAGACAAGTTTTTTGGCTTGCGATTAAAGAGTTATTAAAGAAAGTTTTTATATATTTTGGATTTTGTTTATTGGAAAATTTTAACTGAGCTTATATACTACAATATAATTCATGTAAGTAATTATTATTTTTATTATTTATTAAAATAAAAAAATATGCTCTCCACAAAACGATTAATCTCTCTTTCTTCCTGGAACGATCTGATTTTTGTGATGGAGATATTTGCAGGGTTGGAGAGTGACTCAAGCTACTGGTTATTCCAAGCCTACAGTCCAAGCGAAGTTCCTGGTAAAAGCTAGTTGATATATAATAACCAAAATATATTCAAGCGCTACAAAAGGGTCCATAACAAATGAACGCACACTTCGAAATTGTGCGCTCTTATCAATCAATACGGTTTCAGTTTACGAAAGGATATTACAAATGCTTATGGTAAAACATCAGTATCATCAGTAGTAGTATCATCTATCGGAGGGAGGTCTATTTTGTGCCCCAGGGACTTAAGTTAACTTACAAACGTGCAAATGTGTGAGATGGTGCTAGAGATTTTAGCTTGGAAAGACAAAACTATAGCTGCATTATGCAAAATAAAGGTTTTGTGCATAATTACAACACGGTTAGGACGCATGGAAGACACATGCCTACAAGGCAGGGGAGTCAGCAACAATATTTTATAACCTAACTTGAAAATACAAATTTATACTGTCGTAAATAACGAAACGAAATTAAGTTTTTTCTAGATCCCATTATAGTTTCCCGACGAAATCTAGCCAAATACCGAAACCCTACCTTACGTCGACGTTCCTGGACGCTAACTTAACCTTTTAGTACTCTTATCTCCTCATTTCTAACAAGGATTATTTTGTTCCCGCATTACCATTACTTTAAAAACCATTTGCCATTTGCCAACGGGCCATTTGACTGGCCCGTTGGCGCAGTTGGCAGTGACTCTGCCTTCAATTCCAGGGGTCGCGGGTTGGATTCCCGCCGAGGACCAACATTTTCTTTAAAACAATTTGTTGGTTCTTCGAGCCTGGGTGTGTATTTGTATTTAAGTATGTATTTAAAATTATATTTGTAGTATATCCACCAGTTGTCCGTCACCCATAACACAAGTATTAAGTTACTTACTTTGGGGTCGCACGACCGTGTGTGTAAATGTCCCATTTATTTATTTATTTATATTGATTCATTAGTAGGGATATGACAAATATTAGATTTTTATTTTAATCGATTATTTTAGTATTAAAATCGATTTCTTAAATATTATAAATCGAGTTTTAAACATCGTTTTTATTAATTACGTTTTTACTCTCTTTTGTAAGATATGCGTTAATGGATGAAACCAGGGTAGCGAAATGACACATTTAAATCTAATTTCGCAAACAGCGCAACTATTCTTATTTTTTATTCGTATTAAACCAATTGAATAAGGCTTTACTTTAATTAATTATTAATATAAAGCAACTTATCAAATAGCCAGAAAAAAACCGATTAAAAATCGATTTCTTCGATTTGGGTTCAATTATTTTTAACAAATCATTTTGCTCCACTCCAAGTCATATTAGCTACCCATTTGGGCTGGCGATATGTTAACAATAATCACTATTTTAAAATTTATAGTAATAAACGCTTACTTTCTGGATTTAGATTAAGTGGTGGTACGATGGTGGACGGCAAGTTCTTGTTGTCCACGGCCGGCATCGCGGTGGTTGAACTGGGTTTGCCGAAGATCTGTGCAATAACCGCGTCGAGATCCCCGTTGTTGTCGTTTTGGGGGGCGGCGTGGGCTATGGCTAGAACGCCCACGATGAACACTAGCCTATACATCTGGAAATAAGAAAAAATATTGTATCTGGGACAATTATCACTTGAAAATTGAATTATAGTAGTATCAAAGAGTCGCTGCCCGCGGTGCCACATTACATCTGTACGTTAGGGACAGGCGCATGCCGTGCGTCACTTATCGATAGCTGCTTATATCGATTCTTAGAAGAATGAACCAGTACCTTGACAATAAGTGCAGGTAATTTAGAAATATTATAGTTAATTAATTAGTGCCGGTAATTTAATAATTAGTTTGCAAGGTTAATAATTTAATTATAAATAATTACTTTTCGAATGTATAAATGCATGTCTAAATGTACTTCTATAGTATAGCGATTTGACATTTGGACGTTATCGATTAATTATATAACATAAGTAGAATGTAAGGATTTTCAATCTCAATCGCGTATTGTTTGTTGTTAATAATGTGCTAACACGGAAGTTATAGAAACTCTAAGAAACATTTTACACGTTAGTGGAACGTCACTATGCCTGCCTCACATTCAAAATATAAATAAACCAGACTCCAGGAACGCGACTTTAATAATGCTAACTTAATGCCGCTTAATAAATTGTCTTTTAATTTTCACAATAACGCAAAACAAAGACTTTTGATCTAAATGCTCAGTTTTACTATTTAATATCTGAAACAGGATACCTTTTTATACCTAGCTAAGCTAAGATGTATAACTAAGGAAATAGACACAACGAAGGTCACCATCAAGATTCCGGTTATTTTATTATTCGAATAATAAACATGTATAATCGGAAGACGAATAGAATGATGTTATTTTGTAACAAAGCTGCTGAATTCAATTTTATTACAGTGTGTGATAATAATGAGTGGTTGCCCAAAATATATGAAATAGTATGGTCAGAACTACGTATAGTGTGAAATAAATATTAGGACAAACTATTAAACTAACTAATACGCTTAAAAAGAGATGGTTGGATTTTGTCACGTATGACATTCATGTGAAAGAAGACGCGCCAGAGTCGACGAATAATAGGACAGAGTGGAAGACAAAAACACGTTGTGCCGACCCCACTTAGAATGGGATAAGGATGATATTAAACAAAAAAAATTTAAACAGCGAGACAAGTTCTAATTTTAATAACAATGCCGAAACGTTAGACAATTCTGAGTTGTATGAACTCCTCCGCGCAGGCGTACGAAGTGTCAATTCAACTACGCATGCGCGTGGCGGAAACGATTAGACAACTAGGTACTAGGACTAGGTATTAGTCCAATGACGAGCGGGCTTCTTCGTTATACGTTTGATAGCTACAATTTCCATTTTTTGAACACAATTGCAACGTTTGGCTAGGTTCTTAATAAAAATAAAACGCTTAATACTGCCTTCGAGTTAAGAATTCATTGTCATTTTTATTGCAAGGGCTGTATTGGATTATTATTATAGCTATTTCTTTCTCAGAAAGCGATAAAATTGCCAACACAATGCGATGCATTCATAAGTGTGATTTTAAGGTAATGTAATCATAATTAATTTATATGACATATTGCGCTTGGCTGTAAGAGCCCAGCGGTGAGAGCGTGTGACTATTTTGAGGCGGTCACGTGTTCAAACCCAGGTCAGTCGTTTATGGGTTTGGGTATAAGATTCTATAATAAACTTCCGCAATCTACTTTAACTTTACCATTACAGCAGTTTAAAAACACTATTAAAAAAAGGCTAATACAGAAAGCCTACTATACTATTGAGGATTACTTAGACGATAAGAATGCGTGGATATAGCTACTCTTTGACCCTGTACAAGAAATCAATAACTATATGTAACTAGTAATAAGAATTATTTTTTGAAAAGAGCAACCGCCGAGTTTCTTTCTGGTTTTTCTCGGTAGTAACAGCTTTCCGAACCAGCAGTAGATGTTGACGATTCAATAGCACTTGTTTACAAGTTTACTTGAATAAAGAATATTTTGAATTTTGAATTTGAATTTGAATTTGAATATGAACATTCGTAAGACACCCACGGTCTCACTGCTTAGCTATCACAGCTAACATAGTGATTTGCTTACATCAAAAAACTCCCTCTCCTCCTTCTTCCTACTCCTTCGTGTATAAGTTACAATAAAATTATTTTGCTATAATGCGCGTGTGTTGGGAGAATTCATACATGCAGGACAAGTCACCACAGGTATCACGAAACGCCGCCACCAGCAACACAAGCACTTCACACACTCACTACTACAATCTCTACGATCGTTTCGCTATACTCATTTGTGTTTTAACGAAGATAATAGTTTCATTTACAAACGCTCACTTCAAGCGATCCTTCATTGAAACAATCGACGCGGTAAGTGCCAATTCGAATAGGTTAATCCCCAAACACAGTGGCCTTATGGTGTTTGAATTGCTTCGACCTTCGCTTTTAAAAGCCAACATTTAACTGACCACTATTCATAACTAGTAATATGCTAGATTCAACAATAATTTTTGCATGAATTCATCAGTAAATGACAGTTTATGTGTTAAAATAATTCATATATTTATATTCAAGTTTACAGTTCTAGTAATTATCAAATGACGTAAGTAAGAGCGTTTGTTTTACTCAAAGCGGCTTAAAATTCACAAAAAAAATATACTATACAAGTATCAAAGACTTGCCCGTGGGATAAGAAAATGTTGAAACAGGACGCCCTCTATTACGCTGTCTGTCGCACCTACTGATGCCACCTACGGCAGGCATAGTGATGCACCATGCATGTTATGAAAAAAGGAACTATGTAAAACTAAAAGAAAACGATCGATATATTCCGCATATATACAATGTGTCCGGTCATGACCTAGCGATATTTTAAAGTTAGAAAATATACCTAATTTCATCTACAAAAACACCCATATATGAGGGTCTACTCCACCTCCTGTCGGAGTGGCCGCCATTTCAAATTTTTATTTATTACGTAGATATCTCTGCCAAAAGATGCGGATTTCTCTGGCCAAAAAAGGTCCTACAGGTGTAAAAAAAATGCTATTTAAGAGGTAAAAATAGCATCTAGAAATAAAAATAAACATCGTGGAAAATTTTTGCTGCACAATATCTTTAAAAAATTTACAATGATAATTTAAGTTACAAAAAATTAAGTGTTTTTTTATTTTTCTTAACCTTAAAAAACAAGCACATTGATACTATTTTTTTAATACTCTCCTAATACCTAATAAATAAATAATAAATAAATATATGGGACATTTACACACACGGTCGTCAGTCCCCAAAGTAAGTAACTTAATACTTGTGTTATGGGTGACGGACAACTGGTAGATATACTACATATATAAGTTTAAATACATACTTAAATACAAATACACACCCAGGCTCGAAGAACCAACAATTTGTTTATAGAAAATGTTGGCCCCCGGCGGGAATCGAACCCACGACCCGCGGAGCTGAAGGCAGGGTCACTACCCACAGCGCCAACGGGCCAGTCAATTGAAAAATGATATTACTTGCAAACTGATATTAAAATTATTGTTCTTATTTGCATAACTCCAGAGTTAGCGCTGTTTGAATATGACGGTTTTGCGAGGGTCATTTGAGTAGAGCTATTAATTTTAAAATAAAAATACAATATTAACTTTTAAGAAACTTTTAATAACATTAGATATTATTGTTAATTTAAAAATTGTTCAAAATGTCCTCCTCTATTCTGAAGATAGGCCTTACAGCTATTTGTTGAGTCTGAAGAACTGTTCGACAAACTAATGAAGATTGCAGATGACATAAGATCTGACACAGCCTTAATATCTAGGGTCACTCAAGAAATATGGCTGTTTTTGTCGATGAAATTAGGTTTATTTTCTAACTTTAAAATATCGCTAGGTCATGACCGGACACATTGTATATGACTGCATTTTAGTCCAAGGAACCTTTATTTAGCTTTTTTAAGACCTTGTTAATGGCAGGATAATATAAGTATAATATAATAATAATGATTACACTTTTGTCATGCAACTAATAGTGTGTACTGAGTACGTGTGAGTAATTTAGAATAGATATAATTTGTATATTTAAGTTGTAAATATATATTTCGACAGCCCTCAAAAATCATTCATATATTATACGCAAGATTTAGATTTACATATACATCGCACGCTTAGTTTTAAAGTGACCTAATTCAAAGTTAAGCTTAATTGAGTTAGATTCAATGTAATATACTCCTTACACGAGTTTTGTTCTGGCTTTTGGCTCTACGCTACGCTTTATTGCATTTTGCCACAAAACAACTTTTTTGAATTAAGTCAATTTAATACTAACCGTGCTATATTTTATCCATTTATAGTCACTTTCCACGTCTTTAACCATTCAACATCTGTAAGTATATAGCATTCGGGAGATTTCTACGATATTGCCACCACAATATAGTCGCAAACGACTTTCTTTTGAGATTTAAGGACCTTTTTGGAGGTTTTCCAACTGTTTTTATCCGATATCGCCACTCCGATGACATAACTACTTGAGACCCTATGTTTAAATACCTCTAACGTGTTCTCCTGTACTTATAACAATAATTTATTCCAGCAGGAAAACCAATGTATTAAAAGATAGTTATACCGCGAATATGCTATGTTGAAAGGTTTATGTTTGCGCGTCGATAACAAGTCAACTTTAGATAATTGTTGAACTTTGACACTGAGATACTAAATCAAGTTTCTTTTTAAGATAGTTACGACATCTGGTACCTTTCTTTTGGATGCCAAGTTTATTCCGTGTGGTATCAGGCTGAGTAGAATAGACCACCCTCATTCCTTACCTAGGTGTCGTAAAAGGCGACTAAGGTAAGTTGACCCACCGTGTGGTATCCGGCTGAGTAGAATAGACCACCCTCTTTCTTACCGAGGGGTCGTAAAATACGACTAACGTAAGTTGACGTCAGGCAGGTCGGTCGTAAAAATCGTAGCCGAATCATGTGACAACATGTTTGTAACATGTTGTGCCGACCTCACTTAGAGTGGAATAAGGAATAAGGAGGATGATGATCCACACCACGCTTTACGGCCTAGATGCGTTCCACGAACCTTGGCCGCCGAGCGAAAAGCAAAAATAAAAAATCATTTCTAGAAGTATTGAATACAAATTCAATGGGATCGGTTTCAAATGTGTTAAATCTGTTACATGTTTGTTAAGTGAACAATTCAAATTATGTATGTATGATAATTTTCAAGAGAAAAAATGTTGGGAGACACTGATCTAAACCCAAAGTCTCAACCATATAGGTCGCCTAAATTTCGAGTTCTGAATTATCAAAAACGATTGCATGATATGATTACAATGTGCTTTAGAATTGACCTTTGTATTGCTCAATTATATTCCCACTTATATTTGAAATGTCGTAACTCATAATATTCCAATTATAAAAATATCACCATTAATCGTGTATACATTAATTAACGCGCAGGAATCCCCGTATACTGAATCACTTCTACACATAATAATTAAAAAGGATTCGGAATTACAAATACAAAACGCTATACTTGATTTAAACAAGTTTGTAGAAACTATTTACCTTTTAATAACGATTATGCATAAATTAAAATAATGAAAACAAATTACCGCACGATTCTGAAATGGTTGTTGTGACTGAGTAATACTGGATGCAGAGCAGATCCTATCATACTTATAAATTAACACTATTATCAGTTATCTTATAGGCCGGTGAATGAAAGACAGCGTAGAACTTATAATATAGCTTATAATGTAAATTACTTATAACTTATACGGCCTTACAAATAAACTCAGTATAAAATGTTATACTGAGAATAAAAGGAGAATAAGCAAGATTTCAACAAATAAATTCGGAATAAGTTATACCTAGCATAACGTCGGAATATCTTTTCATACTAGCACTATACCCACGTTATACTTACCCTTGTAGTTTAAGTAAGGAATAACCTCAAAAATCATTGACTTGTGTTTATTTTTAGCAAGCACAATAAGTTAATTTTTTGTTATTTTATTATTAACGATGTCATTAATAGCAATATACGAAGTATAGCAAGTTAATAATATTGTTAATCAAATACAGACAGAAGGGAAAGTTAAACATTCAAAAACAAAGAAAATCACTTTGATTTGTATGGTGAAGAAGAATTTTGTGTTAAATATAGATTTTCTAATAGCAGTGTTATGTTTCTGGACCAATTATTTAGTAATCTTCTATCTAGTAATTCTTCTATATAATTTTATCTAGTAAAAAATTACAAAAAATTGAAATCACGAAGGATTAATTCCATATCGTTATAAATAAATTGTTATCGTTTGCAATATTAAGTCACTTTTTGGCCATTTTATTACCACGCACAACCTCTAGTTTAATAAATATTCCAATCGAGTAATTTGACGATTATTTAACGTTTCAACAAGTTTTGAATCGCTTATAAGAACCTTGAAAGGGGGTCATTGAAACCGCAAAGACAATAAACCTGTTCTATCTCATGCCTGCACTTCTCTATCGGCGATAATCGGTGATCGTGTGATTCGTCTATAATTGGCACGATCATCATAGGATACACACGATCACGCGTATCTGAGTTATACTTTGAGTAGAAAAAGCAGCTAAAAACGAGCCATATTATAATAAAGAGAAAGTAAGAATGACGGTTATGTATCTGATTTATAGAAGCAGGCGTTACTTTGCGGTATTCTATATTACAGAATCCATAGTAGAACACGACTTAAAGTGTGCGTCTTTAAGACGTCATGGTATGAAAAGCAAAACAGTTTAGTTTACGTCTTCAATTGAGTCGCAATAAGAGTTCATGGTAGGTCTGCTGGATCTGATTTATAGAAGCAGGCGTTACTTTGCGGAATTCTGTATTACTGAAACTATAGTAGAACTACTTTGCTATAACCCGCGCGGGTTAAGCGAATGCATGCTAATCCAAACCTATTCCGCGACAAAATCGTAATACATTGCGATTTTGTTGGATAGGCTCCACGACAAAATCGTAATGCATTACGATTTGTCGTGGAGCCTATCCTTCTGAAGATGCTTCGGGTTCGGGGTGAGACCATCGCCTATATTTTGGTGGTGTGTGTATTGCTTGTGTGCATTGTTGCTGGTGGAGGCGTCTTGGGATGCATTTGTAAGGTACGTGAATTTTGCCTGCTTCATACACATTAGCATTGCATGCATTCGCTTAACCCGCGTGGATTATAGCAAAGTAGTTCGGTTTTAGTTTCTGATTATCTATCAATCTCTCTTTTTACGTGTGATCAGACAAAGATGTAGTTAGTATACGAGAAGCATCTTCCCTCTCATTATTTATTGTGTCAATGTCGCTTACGCTTGGTTTACATCAGCGGGCTACGGCGAACATGGCCGGGAACAACGTTACAACGCGGAGTATAAGGACCCAAACGATGTAGCATCGGCACTGTTGGTAAATTGGGCCACATCAAAGAGATTTGTCGCGATAATATTCGCTTGAGTGGCTACACCTATTTTGTTTCTGTGAATAGTAGTCACCACGTCTTCCTTCTTTTTTTCATATTATTTCGTACCTGTTACTCGTGAAAGTGTAATAAATAATAATTTACTGACATATAATGCAAAGACACTGCTGCCTCCATCGTCTTGACCGCACAACTGAAGAACGTCTAATGCAGACAAGAACACGGCGATACACGATGTTTTGCGCGCCAACGCGACACGCATCTGCGTATGATAATGTTGCCCTAGCGTTACAGGCCTGCCTACAAGCTTACCTTCTCTCAATACAATAACTCTAAGTACATATCACCTAGCGAATTGCTCCGTGTCCGAAAAAATCGAAGATTCCTGGATTGTAGGCGATGGTAGGCGATCACAAGCGGTGATTGGCGAGTACAACTGAGTATCCCCTAACACGATCGTGTTCGCGCTCGTTTTTAATCGATTATGTAAAAGAACCATGAGACAAATGTCATTAATGAGGCAAGATGGGGTTGAATTGAAAATAGACAGAGATGAGGGCAATGTGTACAACGTTACCCTGCCACCAGTAGCATGGTGGAGCATCCAGGTTGTTTTGGTCGGTGCGAGTCTATAGTGCGAGAATATATATGGGACCTGTAAAGGGTTTTATCAGTAAAGACTAAATGTTACTAATAATAAGAATTATACTTTGAAAAGAGCAACCGCCGAGTTTCTTGGTGGCTCTTTTCGTCAGGAACAGCTTTCCGAACCAGCAGTAGAGTTGATGATTCAAAGGCACTTGTTTACAAGTGTACTTGAATAAAGAATATTTTGAATATCCCGATAAAAAGACGGTCACTGATACCTGTGCCAACAAGCCAATCTATATTTATATTATTACTATTGATTTGATAGTATAGATACTATAAATGTCCTTCGTTGAGATATCGGAATATGTTTGTGGTTAGTTAATATGTTTTTAAGTCATATACAATGAATGTATGAATGTATATAATATATGTGAGACGAGTTTAACGATTCAACGTAATCGACAATCAAACAGTACGTAAGGTTATTATCAAAAGGTCAAAATGAAGTCAAGTAATCTTGCTTAACGACAAAACCTGATTTGTGCGACGGATCGTCATTCGCCTCTTAACTCGTGCTTATTATATTGAATAAGTAAAAAACTTGCATATTAAAAAAAAATATTATAAAAATATTCCCAGATTATAGACAATCGTAGAGGATCATAGACGATCGTTCTCGCTTTAAATCGTTTGTAGTCGGCGATTATGAAAAGCCATTAAATAAAAAAATAAAATGACATATAATCTGTAACAGTCTGCTATCAAACTCAAACTCAAAATATTATTCATTCAAGTAGATTGTTTACGGTACTTTTGATTCGGCAAATGTTTTTCAAGAAGCTACCGCTGATTCGGAAGTGTGCTCCTACCAAGAAGAACCAGCAAGAAACTCGGCGGCCATTTTTTTTAATTTTCATCATTTAATCATCATTGAAACACTGTTAATCGATTCTAAAGAATAATAAATTATTTTTGTAAGCAATAAGATACAATTAATGATTAAATATAATAACGGTTACTAACAAATTGTCAAATTACCATTTATTCATTAAATAAGTGGATTTCGTAAATTCTTATCAAACAATAATATACGTGCAAAAATTGACAAAAAAGTAGAGGTTATACTAGGACAACCGTTATGACTTAGAGGTTTGAAAAATAGATACTAGCCAATTCTCAGACCTCCTGAATATGCACATAAAATTTCATCAAAATCGGTCAAGCCGTTTCGGAAGAGTATGGTGACTAGCATTGTGACACAAGAATTTTATATATAAGATAAAATAAAGTCCCCAAAAGCTTTCTGTTTGTATGTGTTCGATTTTCTCAAAATCTACTGAACGAATATATATTCGGTTTTTACTAAAAGATGCGATTCTTGAGGAAGTTTTACTTTAATAGTACATTCTTCGGAAAGGCATAACCGATATTGAAGGGACTTTCACTGTAAGATAGTTGAAGAGCAACATATAGGCTACTTTTTATCCTAGACTTCCCGCAAGTTCCGGATTTATGCGGGAAAAACTTTTGTGACAAAACTTTGTGTTGTTATTTCCAACCGGAAGAATCAGGCACGGCCTTATCCTTATTATTTTAGAATTCCTAGTAATAATTGCTTGTATTATTAACAAATTGCCTAACCTATTTAACGCGTAAATTGTATATCCTATTAGTAACGGTAACAAAAAGTTGATTAATTTCTAAACTAAATGAATAGTTGCACACCAACAAAGAAACATAACCTACAACTAATGTGAGTTATAAATCTTAAAGAAGAATTTAATAACAATTAGTCTTTTTAAATTAAGACGAAAATATAACGTTAAATCGACATCATAAAACAACAAAAAACATATAATTGAAAATGTAAATTCACCTTTTTTTGGCTCTTTGTACTTGATTATCCTTATACGTCTGTTCTTAATAAAATTTTGGACTCATTTTACGTTTAGAATCTTTAAATTAAAGGTTTTTTCAACGAAAATTAACAAGTAATCAAATTGCTTTGCTGTTTAAAAAGAGAATAAGGAAAATATAAATTGATATTGTATAATAACTATGAATGGTCCTTACATATTTCACTCAACACTATTATGACAGTATATTTAACTTATCGGAAGACTAAAAGAGATCATATAAAGAGGAAATTGGATAACAAATATAAACAATATTTAACGAGCACTTAGACATAAAGGTCAATCGAATTCAAGTTATTTCTATTTTAAGGTACAAAGGAACAATAAAAACTATTTTAAAAGCAAAAAAGTCATAATCAACTTACCTTGACCGGTTAATATGTTTGATTGAGCAGTGCTGACGATTAATTTAAAGAATATTTATAACACTATCACAACAGGACATCCACACGTCGCCAATGGCGATTCACTTCTGAGTTGTGACGGTTTGTTGAACGCACCATGCGCGAAATACGTATAAGCAGTTAATTTTTAAATATTCTTTCCTTATTCTCAGTTAGGTATGTAAAAAATCGATTTTTATATTAATCGATTATTTGTTTATTATAAACGATTTATAACTATCAATTTCCTAAACGAAAGTAATAATACGACAAAGTAAGTAATAATAGCTGTGGATTTTTTATTAATAAATAAATAAATAAATAAATAAATAAATAAATAATTCACGACAAAAATCGTACTGCAGTACGATTTTTGTCGTGAAGCCTATCCTCCTGATGATGCTTCGGTTTCGGGGCGAAACGATCGTCGAGATTGTGGTGGTGGGTGTGTGTGTTGCTTTTGTGTTCGTTGTTGCTGGTGAATTGCGCCTTGGGGTGCATGTGGTGGCTGGTCCTGCATGTATAAGGTGCGTAGATTTTGCCTGCTTCATACACATTGGCTTTGCATGCATTCACTTAACCCGTGCGGATTGTAGCAAAGTAGTTAGTTCTGTTATACTGCTTGTAATATGGAATAAGTAACGCCTGCTTCTATAAATCATTTGAAAGTAATAATAAAATTATTTTGCTATAATCGGCGATACAGTAAATAGAAAATATACATATATAGTGCTAAATGTATAGTGGACTATCCGTTTTTTCATACACGATACATGCAGGATTCGTAAAAACACATGAACAAACCTCCACCACTGCCACCACAATACACAAGCACTACACACGTTCACTATCACAAACTCAACAATCGTTTCGCCCCGCAACCGAAGCATCATCAGGAGATGGACTTCACGACGAAATCGCAAAGCGATGCGATGTGGAGGTTTGTGCATGTGTATTTACGAATCCTGCATGTGTCGGGTATGAAAAAACGGTTAGTCCACTATATATTTAGCACTATATATATTTCCTATTTACTGTATCGCGGATTATAGCAAAATAATTTTATTATTACTTTTGTATTATGGATCTCCGCAAAGTAACGCCTAATTCTATAAATTATTCAATTTGCTTAACAATATAAAGCGATTTGTAAAAAATTATTATGTTATTGCCCCTTTTTTGCTCTTTTTTCTTGTTTCATCATTCTCCTTCCCTTATCCCACTCTAAATGGGATCGGCACAACACTTAAAAATAAAATTGTTATATGATTTAGCTAGTTGTTTACGACCGGCTGCCTGCCTGACGTCAACTTACCTTAGTCGCCTCTTACGACATCTCGGTAAGAAATGAGTGTGGTCTATTTTACTCAGCCGGATACTACGCGACATACTTTATTTTCTTATTTGTTAAGATAATTGGCGTTGTTGGCTTTTAAAAATGTAGCCAAACTACACATATTAATCTAACTTTGCAAAGTATGTTATTTTCTAATCTTTAATTAATCTTTATTCTAATTTATTATGTAAAAATGAAATATTTTGAAATAGTTCTATGAATCTATTTATTTTGAAGGGAGAAGAATCGATTATTTTTCAATCGATTTTTACACTCCTCAACATCCTTATTCTGAGTTTGACATTAGAATAAGTGTTTGTACAAGCAGTCAACTATGACCTTATTCTAGTTAATACAACATACAACTTGTAATGTCATTTGGGTTTTTTTAATTTAGAGAAATGGGAAACCCAGTGACGCGAAATTTCGAACTTACGCGGTCAGTCGATAAAATTCAATAACTTTCCGAAACAGTGATGTATTTAGGCTTGATACCGTTCTAGGCCTTAATGATACAATAAAATTTGAAAATTGACTGGCCCGTTGGCGCAGTGGATAGTGACCCTGCCTTCAGCTCCGTGGGTAACGGGTTCAGTTACCGCCGAGAGCCAACATTTTCTATAATAAATTTGTTGGTTCTGCCGAGCATGGGTGTATATTTGTATTTAAGTATGTATTTGAAATTATATATGTAAGATATTTAGCAGTGCCCGTCACTCATAAAAACAAGTATTAAGTTACTTACTTTGGGGATGGACGACCGTGTGTATACCGTGTGGACCAAATATTTACAAAAAAAAATCTTTTATAGCTGGTTAACATTATAGATATACAAGTAATAAACGCATAATAATAATTTTAGAAATTCCTGCCGTGTGGTATCCGGATAAGTAAAATAGACCACCCTCATTTATTACCGAGATGTAGTAAAAGGCGACTAAGGTAAGTTAACGTCAGGCAGCTGGCCGGTCGACAAAATATAGCCAAATCATGTAACAGTATGTTTAAACATGTTGTGTCGGCCTCACTTAGAGCGTGATACGGGCAGGAGAGATTGAATTAAAAACTTTCTTTTACCTGGTTTTGGTCCGCGCTAAATTTTAAAATAACATTATCTGGTTGAACTTCAGTAGACAGTATTGCAAGAGCGTTAGGTCTTTCTTGAACGTTGCAAATAAATAGGTTTTTATTTCTTTTCAAAGTAGAAATAGAAGATCTTCTTCTCCAACTATTAGTAGGTAAAGAATTACATAAAACTATGTCCACATTTGGGCGAACATCTAAAAGAATCGGTGACTAAATTATAAAATAAAGTCTGTACAATATATAATAAATATATTGTATACACTTTATTTTATAATCTGAACACTTTCTTTACTTTTTTCCGTCTCAAAAACCTCTAATCATGCCGCCCTAAGCGTAGACCTCAGGGGCCTCGGGTACTGCTAACTAAAATCTGAAACTAAACCTGTTACAATAATCCGAAATACAATGCTATGTTATTAGGTTCTTTACGACGATTATCAAAAGTAATGATAGAGTAATTTTGCTACAATCCGCGTTTGTTAAGAAAATATATGCATTGCTATGTGAAGGAAGCAGAAAACGCTTACATACCTTATAAACGCCGCACCACACAGGCACTACACACATTCACCACGCCAACATCTATGATCGTTTTACGACGAACGTTTTACGATAACGTAAAAATAATTTAATATCAGTTTATAAAACAAAGTTAATTTAGATATACTATATTTTTTACAATATTTTTAAAAATTATATATAAAATACTCGTGTTTAATTCCATACTCCATACCATAACCATACTCCTCCGAAACGGCTTGACCGATTTTTTATAAAATTTTATATGCATGTAAATTCTTTACATACATATAAAATTTTATAAAAATATTATTAAAAAATTTTATTTATAATAAATATAATAAATTCTTATATCTATATAAATATAATATATATAATAAATTCTTTTTTAATATTTGAAATTTGAATCTTGGTTTGACTCTGTGAAAAGGAAAATTGGAATCAGAGAAAAAGGACTTAGCAACGGAATAACAAAATGGATATAGAAGTGAATATAAAAAGCGAAGTAAAATAGAAACTTAAATAAAACGATTCCGTTTTATAGTTATTAGAGCTGTGCAACACTAAAAAAATTCTTATTTTTTAGACAACTTTTTTTATAATGCACAATGGAAATTCCCGAGGAATAATTTATATAGCAAAACAACGTCAGCCCGGTCACCTAGTATTACTGTAAATATATCTGATTCTGATAGGTATATAACTGGATACAACTTAGTAAAAGTTAAAGACCAACTATACATTGCCGGGTTGTTTGTAATTATTTTACATTTTTCCTCATTTACAAGGTCTAAGGTCGCGAGTCTGTTATATACGTTATCTTAAGTTATATATCTTCTGTGTTAATTTGAGTAACGGAACCGTTAAAAATAGCAGTAATAAGTTTTTTTTCTTTTTTTTTCTGACACTAACTAATGCTGTTAGCCTTGAAGGCTTTGACAGCGTCACCGGGAGGACGGGCGAGCGCAGAAGCATCGTCGGGTGTGATGACGTGGAGAGCGAGTCTCGAGCGAGGCTCGCAACATCCTTGGAGCGTCGCCTTAAGGGTGCCTCCTGTGAGGCCGGAACAGTAATAAGTGTTCACAGAAAAAGAGGAAAATGGATGATAGAATTCATCGTCCTACTGCCCTTATCCCACTCTAAGTGGCACAACTTGTTAGAAACATTCTGTCACAACATTTGGCTTAGTATTTTTCGACCGGCCGCCTGCCTGACTCAACCTTACCTTAGGCGTATTTTAGTACCCCTCGGTAACGAAAATGAGGGTAGTCTTTTCTACTCGACCGGAAACCACACGGTGGGTCAACTTACCTTTGTCGCCTCTTACGACCCCTTGGTAAGAAAGATGGTGGTCTATTCTACTCAACCGGAAGCCACACGGCGGGTAGACTTACCTTTGTCGCCTTCTACGACCCCTTAGTAAGAAAGAGGGTGGTCTATTCTACTCAACCGGAAGCCACACGGTGGGTCAACTTACCTTTGCCGCCTCTTACGACCCCTTGGTAAGAAAGAGTGTGGTCTATTCTACTCAACCGGAAGCCATACGGCGGGTCAACTTACCTTTGTCGCCTTTTACGACCCCTTAGTAAGAAAGAGGGTAGTCTATTCTACTCAGCTGGATATCACACGGCGGGTCGACTTCCTTAGTCGTCTTTTTGATAATGATTTGATAGTATCTATAATTATTTGATAGTATTTGACTCTGACTTTGAACGTCCTACTGACTTCAAATTCATGCCATATTAAAAATGTGGCGTACAACGGGTTTTAGTAATCCAATTTTATCATTCATTTTTGCCGTGTGTTCGGCAAAATCCGGCTCAGTAGAATAGACCACCCTCATTTTTAGCGAGGTGTCGTGAAAGGCGAATAAGGTAAGTCGACCCGCCGTGTGGTATTCGGCAGAGTACCCTCAGGTATATAGCTGACGTCAGGCAGGCGGTCGGTCGTAAAATAAATTGCCAAATCATGTGACAACATGTTGTGCTGACCCCTCTTAGAGTGGAATAAGGCCAGGAGGATGATGTTTTATGAACTTAACTCAAAATTGACTTATAGAAGGAGTTCGAAAATGCTTCTGCAAAAACGGTATCGGTAGAAAAGTTTAAAAAAATAGTTTGTTTTTTGTTTTTGCGAATTTAGGGGTAACGCTATGAATGAAATAATCTTCATTTATTTTTATTTATTTTTGATCAAATTATTAGAAACAAGTTTTCATAATAGTTACTTTAAAATAGCTAACCTAGCAATGAGTATTTTGTTATAGAAATAAACATACCTAAATACAGTTATCCGAAAAAAAAATGTAGAAACACTGACGGATCTTAGATTAAAAAAAAGTAAGTAGCGGCCTGTTACAATCCCACTGCTGGGAATAGGCCTCCTCTCTCCCTTTCTGGAGAGAAGAGTTGGAGCTAAGACCTACCACGCTGCTCCAATGCGGATTGGGAGGTTACACATATCTCCAGAATTCTCTAGGGATATGCAGGTTTCCTCACGATATTTTCCTTCACCGTAAAGCGTGTGATAAATTGCAATTATCAATTAGACACATGAGCTTTAATAGAAAAACTCATTGGTGCCTGCCCGGGTTTGAACTCGTGTTCCCCTCGTAAGAGTCGCAAGGTCTCACTGCTGGGCTATCACAGCTTTTTTCTTAGATCTTAGATTAATTTGTTAAATTAATTTTGATTTTTATCATGGATATCATACATACTATTTAACATTATGATGTTTAAATATATGTTAGTTAGTCACTCTGCAGTGTAAGTAGACTTGCCCGTTGGCGCAGTGGGTAATGACCCTGCTTACAGCTCCGCGGGTCACGAATTCGATTCCCGCCGTGGGACAACATTTTCTATAAACAATTTGTGGGTTCTTCGAGCCTGGGTGTGCATTTGTATTTAAATGTGTATTTAAAGCTGTGATAGCGCGGTGAGACCGTGTGACTCTCTAGATTCGATCATAGGTTCGAACCCCGGGCAGGCACAACGGAGATTTTCTATTAAAACGTACGTCTCTAATTGATAATTACGACTTCTCACACGCTTTTCGGTGAAGGAAAACATCGTGATGAAACCTGCGTATCTCTAGAGAATTCTAGAGATATGTGCTACCTACCAAACCACATTGGAGCAGCATGGTAGGTCTTAGCTCCAACCCTTTTCCCCAAAAAAACAGAGAGAAGAGGCCTATGCCCAGCAGTGGGAAAGTAACAGGCCTATATTTTTTTATATATATAGCATATCTACCAGTTTAATACATATTATAAAACATAGTCCCCAAAAGCTGTCTGTATGTGATCGATTTTCTCAAAGCATACTGAATGGATTTTTGTACGCATCCAATAGCGGAAGCCGCCATCTGAACCTTGGCTGAGTTTGGCGTGTCTCGGCAGTGTTTCGAAATTATCAGAGTCAAAAAACACTCAAAATTGATTAAAAAAACTAATTATAAAGATACTTTTAGAAGCGTTTTGCCATTGTAGTACCCGGCAATAAATAATGCACATCGAGGCTTAGAGAGAGAAATCGGCTAGATTCTGCTTCATAGAGCATTGTCTCTGTCGCACAGACTAACGAACCCGTGTGTGAAAGTGACAGCGCTCTACGAAACCGAACTGGCCGGCGGTTTCGTTGTAAACATGGATGTGCATTATTTAATGCCGGGTACTATACAGCAGTTTAAAAACATTTATCAAAAAGGCTAATACGGAAAGACTACTATATTTTTGAGGATGCGTGGACAGAGCTACTCTTCGACCCTGTACAGTAGTGACTAAATGTAAGAATTATACTTAGAAAAGAGCGACCGTCGAGTTTCTGCTGGCTCTTCTCGGTAGAAACAGCTTTCCGAACCAGCAGTAAAGTTGACGATTTAAAAGCACTTCAAAGAATGTTTTGAATTGGAATTAATTGAAACACACTTATAATATCTAAAAGGCTTTATTTATGTGAAGTGTTTAATTTTATTGTTCAACCTTAAGGACTTTAAATTCCTAAGGACTTCTCTTTCACATGAGAAATTACTTAGAAAGACTACTTACAAGAAGGTTAGCTTTTAGCCTTAAAAAGATCGTTCAGCAACTTTTTTGATCTTAGATTACGAGTATATAATTAGATATCTAAATTTTTGCAGCCGTCCTCCTTAGAAGGTATAAACTTTAGGGTCTAGTCCTTTGCCAGCGATTTTATCGTCGACCCAGTTGCGAAGATTGGAGACGTCCACGTAGACTCCAGGTTTGCCGTCTTGTCCACAGCCGATGCCCCAAGCGACAATCCCACTTTGCATGTACCGGCCTGGTTCCGTCTGGAGATTGAGAAGAAATCGCTCAAAGTTCATATACTTAATACTAATCGTATTTGTCTGTAGTGTATGTGGGTTGACATATGTGTATCTTACCTTGTATATTTATTTACATGACACATACATGAATATGAAATGAATGAATATCACACTCACACTCACACTTATGTACAAAGAAACAATACACTGTCTCAAGCGCACACACGTTTAGTACACGCGAGTCCTTTGGTGAGAGTGGACGTGTAATGACATGTTACTTGTAGTGCGTGTTTGAGCCTGTGCTATATTCATACAACATTAGTATATTAATACATCAAAGTGAACACTACACTATCTATAATAGTATCGATTTTATGGCAGAATAATAATAATATACACTTACAAACACGGTCGTTTATCCCCAAAATAAGTAAGTAAGTTAGCTCTTTAAAAGCTACTATTTTAAATTGACACTTATGGCGCTTTAGTCTTAGAATCTTGTCGACCTCTGGACTAAGAGAATGGAATGTGTGTTTCTTTCTGACTATGGAGATATCTTTCTATATAAGACAATTACGAATACATTTTGGGAACGGGAAATAAAATTGTGTCGCTCTTAAAATAAAGAAACGACAATCAAAGTTTCTATTTTACTTGCCGATTCCATACATTAAGTTAGTCATCAATATTATTATTATAATAAATTAATCAGTAACGATATGTATTTGCTTATCAATCAATTTTTCCTTTAGACAGCGTAAAAGAGGAGAATTAAAACATTTGAAAAAAAATATAATTATATTTTTTACATATATTTATATAGCTTCTCTTCGATCTTTTACGATGCAATGACTAAAACTAGCTAGTTATAACAATCTTTTTTTAAAGAGCTTCATCGAGTCTCTCACTGGCTCTTCCCGGTAGGGCAGCTCTACGAATCAGCAGTAGAGATGACGATCCAAAACCATGTTTTTAAGTCTACTAGAATAAAGAGTAGTTTGAATTTGAATAGAGTACCTCAATGGGACACATTAATGGTGATCCCCCATCTCCTATGCAGGTGTCCACTCCGTCTTTCCCGCCTGCGCACATGAACGATGTGTGCAGCTCGAACAGGTCGCCGAGGCGTGTCTGCCGCAGCGCCGTCTGACACTGCTGACGCTGCACCACTGGGACTTCGACCTTTTCAATAGAAATCAGCTTTTACTATCTATACTTATTAACATGCCGTGTGGTATCCGGCTGAGTAGAATAGACCACCCTCATTTCATATCTAGGTATCGTAAAAGGCGACTAAGGTAAGTCGTCCTACCGTGTGGTATCCGGCTGAGTAGAATAGACCACCCTCATTTCATATCGAGGTATCGTAAAAGGCGACTAAGGTAAGTCGTCCCACCGTGTGGTATCCGGCTGAGTAGAATAGACCACCAACAGACCATCCTCTTTCTTACCGAGGTGTCGTAAAATACGACTAAGGTAAGTTAACGTCAGACAGGCGGTCGGTCGTAAAATACGTAGCCGAGTCATGTGACAGCATGTTTTCGACATGTTGTGCCGACCTCACATAGAGTGGGATAAGGGCAGGAGGATGATGACTTATTAACAAAGTCCCCAAAAGCTGTCTGTCTGTATGTGATCAATTTTCTCAAAATCTACTGGATGGATTTTAGTACGGTTTCTACTAAAAGGTAGTTCAATTCTTCCTGAAGGTTTAGGTCAATGTTACATGAGGGTTTTATGTAAATTATGTTGAAGACATCGCATGGTTGTAAAAAAATTCGCCTCTGTTATGTCGTATCACCGTATTCGCCTTCTAAAAGCTATACTCGCATGCGCTGTATACACTAAAAACAGTATACACTGAGATACACTAAAATAATGTTCCGCACAAACGTGCGGGCGGATGAAACAACCTCCGAGACCTGGGCCCGCCGTCTCGGCGTCTCAACCTACCTTATGCGGCCGTCAACTTTATGCGGTCCGGCCTCATGAATAACTGCGTGTATATGTGTACGTGTGTGTGTGCGCTTGTATGTACTCGGCCGATTCCCGAAACCGTTGGCTCGCCTCTGCAGTCTTCCACGGACACGTACTGTCTATTTCTCCCGGCGTATACACTTCACTAACGCGGTTAAATAACACAAATAACACCCGGTGTGCACACAACCTTCGTAAGGTCACACGTTATTGAATCGTTCCTATATGGGGAAACAGTAATCCCAACGCGTACTAAAACCGCAGACGGTCGCGTCTTGTCACACGTTTCACTGGTTAAAACGCGTCACTAAATACTTATATCAATATCAAAAGTCAATAAACAATAAACCACACCCAAAACGCATAATTACGCGTGTGCGTTCTACCATAAAATCCTAAACAAGCTATACATCCTATACATTTCTCTCCAGAAACGGAGAGTCTTACTTTTTATATCGCACATACAAAATTGTGAATATTTAAATAACTCTTTTATATATCTCTATATGTGGGCGCCATCAAATAGTGCCGACTAGCAACACTTTTTATATCAAATTGTAACAATTGGTTTAATACTGGCTTTATATTTTAAAACAATACTTTGCATTTGCTTGGTTTCTGTAATAAATAACTAAACGTTATTATGATGCATTTCCGTCCGCTTGTTAAGTTTTATATCGAATAAAATATTTAAATACTATATGATATATTGTATAATAAAAGAAAGTGTTTAAATTGAAAAAGTGATTGTGTTTACATCTGTTAGTTCTATTTATATTGTGAAAGTCGTACTTAAATCGATTGTAAATAGCATGAATTAGAAAAGGAATCGCTGGTTGCTAAATAACGATTATTATTAAAAAACGGACCGTGAATAAAATAAAACTAAATTATATTAAATCTCTTGTAGTTTTGATTGAATTGTGAGACGAAGTTATTGACGCCGATAGGCCGCCCAGTTATACGGCGAGATATACGTAGTACCGTAATTATAATACCGTTTAATAATTGATGCCTGATACCGAATCATAGCTGATAAGGTGGACTAAATAGCATATCAAAAACTAATGTTACACGCGACTTTGCACAAACTTAATCGTTTAAATATGCTCACATACATGTTGTATACATGTATTTGTTAAATCGTAAATAGATCCACTATCAGACGTTACAAGGTTCCTTACGGGACATCCTGTATATTCGGTACTACGTTCTTTAACGTAGAAATACTTAATAAATCCCAAAAAAATATAAAAAAGTTTGTTCTCATCATCATTGGGTGCCATCTTAAAAGAAATGACACACAATCAGGAAAAGCTTTCCGATTGTGTGTCATTTCTTTTATTTCACAGTATCTAAGTCCAGTCAACTCCCTTATATTGTTGAGCCAATTGAAACGTCGCCCTTTGCTCTTTTGTCCTTCATCTTTCCTTCTAGGATCAACATAGGAAATTCATACTACGATTCCTATCAGTAGATGTCCAAAAAGGCACCTTTTCAGACAACATAATATTCGCTTACATCTAGTTGTAATATTAAAAACCGCTTTGTTTATATCAATCAATCAAAATATTCTTTATTCAAGTAAACTTGTAAACAAGTGCTTTTGAATCGTCAACTTTACTGCTGGTTCGGAAAGCTGTTCCTACCGAGAAGAGCCAGCAAGAAACTCGGCGGTTGCTCTTTTTAAAATATAAATCTTAGAACTAGTTACATTTATTTATTACTGTCTTGTACAGGGTAGAAGTGCACCTATATCCACACATCCTTATCATCTAAGTAATCTTCAACAGTATAGAGTAGGCTTTCTGTATCAGCCTCTTTTTAACAGTGTTTTTAAACTGCTGTAATGACATGACCAAAATTGATTTCGGAATTTTATTATAGAATCTTATACCCAAACCCACAAACGATCTACGTACTTTTGCTAGGCGCAAAGCAGGAGTCGCAAGCTTATGTCGGTTCCTACTTTGTCTATTATATACATTACCTATCGTTTTATAATTCTTTATATTTTTATGTACAAAAATTACGTTATTTAAAATATATAATTAAATATATAGAAAGTGTTGATATATGACCTTTTTAAGTATAACTTGGTAACGTCCGCTCTTGCCGAATTTGTCCTTGCCCCATCCTGATGCGACGCACTGGGTACCACCAGCGACGCGCTCTCGTGGTGGCGGCAGACACGCGAGTCCCACGTTGGGCGCCAGTTCCATCGGCTCCGAAAGGAACAGAATTGCGATGTCGTAGAATAGTGTCTCTGGGAAGTTATATAAAGTAACAGTTTTGATATTACTAGCAATGCCCCGCGGTTTCACTCGCGTACATACCAAGCTCGTGGAAAGGCTACTAAGTTTGACTAGTAAATTTGTAAATTGAATCCTATAAATCCTAGGACTTATTAATAATTAAGGCAAAGGAATCTTTAACTGGAAATTTAATTCTTTTAAAAGGTATAGGCTATAACCGTGTATATCATTAGTATCCTTGGAATAAGAGCTAAATCACCAGTTGCAGGCCGTGTTATAATGGTCGCTACGATGAATTTGTTATGACAGTCATTTTTAAATTCATTACATCTTTTGATTGGAATGTCCGAGTTTAATAATTTAAAAAGTGATTTATAGAAGCAGGCGTTACTTTGCGGAATTCCATATTACAAGCAATATAACAGAACTAACTACTTTGCTATAATCCGCACGGGTTGCTATAATCGTACTGCGTGCAGTACGATTTTTGTCGTGGAGCCTATCCTCCTGATGATGCTTCGGTTTCGGGGCGAAACGATCATCGAGATTGTGGTGGTGGGTGTGTGTGCTGCTTTTGTGTGCGTTGTTGCTGGTGAATTGAGCCTTGGAGTGCATGTGGTGGCTTGTCCTGCATGTATAAGGTACGTAAATTTTGCCTGCTTCATACACATTGGCTTTGCATGCATTCACCTAACCCGTGCGGATTATAGCAAAGTAGTTAGTTCTGTTATATTGCTTGTAATTTAAAAAGTATTTTACAGGTATTGAAACAGTTTTCAAGAAAATATAATTTAATGGGATAAGGATTAATACGGAGGTATAAATAAAATAGTTTCATTATTCTCGGTACTTTTATCACCTTTTACAATGTAAAAAAAGTAATTATATTGGCATAACTATCATAGTTAGACATATGGTATCGCAGCATGTTATATTGATACGTTCTATGATACTGTAGAATTTTTTTTTGGTGTATCATCAATAGCTTCCGCAGCGCACGCGATGCAAGATTTTCATGACTAATTTTTTCACACCTTATTGCAATTTTATAACGGGTCCCTATTTTTGTTGAAAATGTAATAAAGCCTATGTTGCTCAGTGAAGAAGCAGCTTTCCAATGGTGAATTTTTTTGAAAATCAGTCAAGTAGTTTTTGCGTGAAAACATTACAAACATACATACATACACACATACACACTTACAGACAAACATACAAATCTTTCCTCTTTATAATATTAGTATAGATATATCACACGCTTAGTATTAAAATTACCAATTTTAAAAAAGTTGTTATATTGGAATATAGCGCAGCGTGGCACATTGAAAACTCGTGAATGTTGAACCATAGACCTATAACATAACATAGAGCAAGACACCAGCTTTTTAATAATTTGTAGTCATAGATGGCATTAAAATAACGATTATAATGTATCTAACTTACAAAAGTAATAATAAAATTATTTTGCTATAATCCGCGATACATTGTATCGCGGATTATAGCAAAATAATTTTATTATTACTTTTGTATTATGGATCTCCGCAAAGTAACGCCCAATTCTATAAAGTATCTAACTTAATTAAGCCTTATTTTGTGTTCGGTCAAGATTGCGCGATAATTACCAAGCTTTACTTCGATCGCATTTTATGTTCCTGAAGGTAAAATGGGAGCTTTTTTATCCTATATTTTAGCGAAGTGTATACGCCGTGTGGTATCCAGCAGAATAGAATAGACCACCCTCCGATCTTACCGAGGTGTCGTAAGAGGCGACTAAGTATGTGCCGTGTGGTATCCGGCTGCATAGAATAAACCACCCTCATTTCTTACCGAGGTATCGTAAAAGGTGACTAAGGTAAGTTGACGTCAGGCAGGCGGCCGGTCGTAAAATACGTAGCCAAATCATGCGACAACGTGTTTGTAACATGTTGTGCCGACCCCAATTAGAGTGGGATAAGGGCAGGAGAATGATGTACTTTTTGGGAAAAAACGGAGAGAGGAGGCCTATGCCCAGCTGTGGGATAGTAACAGGCGGTAACGACTTTACTACTACTTTTACCCTAGGACAGTGGTCGGCAAAGTGCGTCTCCAGAGCGGCATGTGGCTATTTAAGTCTATTTAAAAGATAGATAGGTTATTAAAATTTTACATTGTTCTAAAAAACGAACGAAATATGTACAAGTTTAATTTCGAGTAAAAAATTTTACTTAGTGTACTACTTATTATTATTTTTTTTTAACACAGGAAAAAACCCCTTATGGGTACCACCGCCCGACGGGGACGGGCGGTGGACATGTCGGACTCGCACCGACTAAAACGACCTGTATGCACCACCACGCTACTGACGGCAGGGGCAGGGTACCTTATTTGACCCCATCCCCACCAGCAGGAACTCTGATCCCAGAGCTGCTGTCCTCCTCTGGGTGGGGATCCCTCAAAAGAGAAGCCCCCCCTCCGCTAACCGGTGCATCGGGAGCACCAGATGCAAACCGCCTCGGGGACCTGTAGGCCAGGCGTCCGATTCACCCCGTTCGGAGCTCCCGAAAGGTCCCCTGTCAGGGCGGCAGACGATGGGCTTAGGCAAGTCACTACACCCGGACTCGCTAGCAGCAGATTGGTCCAGAACACGAGGTCCCGGAACCGCTCCGCCGCCTCCCTCTGCCAGTCAGAGCAGAAGGAGGCCATCGCTGCCCGCGATCGCTCCCTGCCCACCGTGCCTGGAATCGCATGGTCGACAAGGAGAGACCGCCCCCACCTGTGTCACGAGCTCCGCCTGCTGGACCGTCCAAGTAGGATAGTCCGTCCGCAAGCAGAGGCAGCGCCTACACCTCGGCACCGCATTCGCGACACTCACCGAACGCTCGCATCGGGCCACCAGCCGGACACTCACGCCGGGCCACCGTCCCCAGACACCCCCCGAACTACAACACGTCCGGAAAGCACCCGTGTCAGGCGGAAGGTAGGGGCCCCAACCCACCGGGTAATTTTTTATAGAGGTTGTCTTCCTCGCAGCCCGAAGGCCCCCGCTCCCGTTGCCGGGTTTACGGGCTTCGCCAGTCCGTTCGCCAAGCCCAAGGAATGTAATCCGCAACATTCCAAGGACCTGCCCAGGGTGCGCAATGAGGAGGCCGACCGACATTGGCACCCCGTACTACTTATTTAGTGTAATAACTGTTTACTGAACAAGCAGATTTGGCTCCCAATTTTTTTTTAATTGTTGTAATGCTCATATTCGGCTCTTTGGTTAAGTTTGCCGACCACTGCCCTAGGAGTAGTTTAATGTCAGAATGTAATATTTTTAGATTCGCTAAAAATTTATTATGTTAGGGAGAAAAACTTACTCTTATAGAAGTCCTTGTGGATTACGATCGAAGAAACATCTCTGTCCTGGTGAGGATAAATTTCGTTGGTGCTTTGCGTGTCCCATTCGCCTGCCCGGACTTTAAACGTGTCATTGTCTGCTACGTAATGGGCCGTGGTGAGCACGGCTCGCGGGTGGATCAAGGAACCGCCTCCAATGTACTTCTCCGTCTTAGGGCCTTCCGGTTCGTCCTCGTTGTCAGGTACGACCCTGGAAATAACGTATTTGTTATTTTCCCAGCCAACTTTGTAATAGAATACTTCAAATTTTAGGTATAATGCATCCAAGTGCTGGAACAATCTCCCGCTATGTATCCGTAATTCACTGAATATATTATAAGTATATCGTTTTGGAAATCAGTAAGTCACAAAATTTTTCCCGAATTGAAATTTAGAACATAAAAGTGGCTATTGTGAGTTAACTGTAAGAGGTAGAGACGTACTGTTGCGGACTTTTTTATAGCATTTTTGTACTCTAGCACATACTTTAGTGTATCTTTGCTGGTTTGTTGGAACAGGCGAGTATTTTACAACCGCTCGACCTCTTCAATTTACATAAAACGGTAATGTACTTTTTGGGAACTTTGTTTTAAAAAAAGTATAGATAGATACTTAAAAGTAAATACGCTTATACGTACATTACACAATTGAAGATTATTTATGTGATAAAAATGCTTGAATTTGATAATTCTTCCAGTTTCGTAAAAGACAGCAGCATGGTTATCTAAATTAAAAGTTTTGAAAAGTTTGACTGCCGAGTTTTTATGTGGTACTTCTTGATTTATTTAATTAATCTATTAGATTCTATTATTATATTAAGATAAAAGTCATTGTACTGATTCTTTGTCATTAGTCAATGCTTATACTTTTTGTTATTTGGTTAATATAATAAAATAAGTGATGAAAAATAATATTAATAAATAATAAAGAGTGTTTTCTTGGCAGTTGGCCACCAACGCTCAAAGATTGGAGATGTTTTATTTTACTCGATACGTCCATTCCTTTATTTCTTATAAATCTTATTAATCATTGACGTCTGGTATCCGGCTGAGTAGAACAGAACAACCTAGTTTCTTGCCGAGGTGTCGTAAAAGGCGACAAAGGTAATTTGACTCGCCGTGTGGTATCCGGCTAAGTAGAATAGACCACCCTCATTTCTTGCTGTGGTGTCGTAAAAGGCGACTAAGGTAAGTTGACTCGCCGTGTTGTATTCGGCTGAGTAGAATAGACCACCCTCATTTCTTACCGAGGTGTCGTAAAATGCGACTAAGGTAAGTTGACTCGCCGTGTGGTGTCCGGCTGAGTAAAACAGACCACCATCATTTCTTGCCGAGGTGTAGTAAAATGCGAGTAAGGTAAGTTGACTCGCCGTGTGGCATCCGACCGAGTAGAATAGACCACCCTTATTTCTTACCGAGGTGTCGTAAAATGCGACTAAGGTAAGTTGACTCGCCGTGTGGTGTCCGACTGAGTAAAACAGACCACCATCATTTCTTGCCGAGGTGTAGTAAAATGCGAGTAAGGTAAGTTGACTCGCCGTGTGGCATCCGACTGAGTAGAATAGACCACCCTCATTTCTTACCGAGGTGTCGTAAAATACTAAGGTAAGTTGACATCAGGTAGGCGGCCAGCCATAAAATAACTAGGCGGATTAAGTAACAATATTAAAACATGTTTTGCCGACTCCACATAGAGTGGGATAACGGCAGGAGAATGATGATAATCATTGACGATTCAAATATATTTGAAAAGGCCTATTTCAGTAAAGATTATATTGATTTTATTTGAACTCGATAGGAAGGTCTAAACATTGCTATACTTACTTTAAAATTGCAACCATCCATGGCAGCTCACCGAATTCAGTGTATATGTTTTCGCCTTTATTCAGTGCATCAGTACTATTCAATGGTACTAAGCCACCAAAATTACGCCAGCCACATTCCGTACGCTATAAATGAAACAAGTCAGCTAAAAAATCTTTTAAAAAAGCTTTCATGTCCCTACCGTTACCCGTTGACGAGTTCCCTCATATGGTGTCAATCTTGGCAGCAGCATCAGGTCATGCTTAGCAGACATGCATCGTCATCGGCATGGGACCAGCACAAAGTTTAGCTCAATCGGACTCCGGGTCAAATTTAACTTACAAAATTCCACCTTTTCATACATACACGACAAGTTAAATAAAAGATTTTAATAAATTAATATAAAAAAGTTTTAAAAGAAGTTTTTATTAGGAGGTGGCAGCAATTTTATAGGAAACCCACTTACTGTCATCCATACCACAATGAGTGTGCAAAATTTCATGTCCCTACTGTAAACCGTTGAGGAGTTCCCTCGTCTGGAGCCATCTTGGTGCCAGCATCAGGTCATGTTTATTATAAACACTCATTGTCATTGGGACCAGTACATAAAATTTCAGCTCAATCGAACACCAGGAAGTGGGTCAAATTTAACTTACAAGATTCCACCTTCACATATACGCGGCAAGCTAAATAAAAAATATATAAACTGTTGTGGCTTGTAGTTTATTAGGGAATACAGCTGGGCTTAAGCTCTTTACGTTTTTTGGATAGAAGATACGGATACGGATTGTTTAGTCATACATATCCCAAGAATTCTCATTTTCTGAAAACCATTTGATAAATTGCAATTAGCAATTATACATAGGTTTTGACAGAAAAACTTGTTGGTGTCCGCCTGGAGTTTGAACTCTATCTATCAGAGCTCTATATTTGTGTAGAATAATATTTTCAATCTATAATGTGCTTTCGGTAAGCGAAAATATCGTGAACAAACCTGAATGTCCCAGAAGGTATACCAAATTTGCGCATCTAAGCATTGTAAGTGTTAGTAATAAAAGATTATATGAACATAATAAAATACCGTGTGGTATCCGCCTGAGTAAAATAGATCACCCTCATTTCTTACCAAGGTGTCGTAAAAGGCGACTAAGGTAAGTCGACCCGCCGTGTGGTATCCGGCTGGATATAATAGACCACCTTCTTTTCTTACCGAGGTGTCGTAAGAGGCGACTAAGTTAAGTTGACCCACCGTGTGGTATCCGGTCGAGTAGAATAAACCACCCTTTTTCTTACCGAGGGGTCGTAAAATACTACTAAGGTAAGTTGACGTCAGGCAGGCGGCCGGTCGTAAAATACGTAGCCAAATCATGTGACAACATGTTTGTAACATGTTGTGCCGACCCCGCTTTGAGTGGGATAAGGGCAGGAAAATCATGACGAACAGAAATAAACTATTATTACCTTGGTTATTTTGTTTATTGGTGTAATCGGGTTGGCCGAGTGTCTGTTTTGCAACTGTGGGCAGCATACCTCCAAATTCAATGGACAGATTCCTTCCGTGACGGGCTTTTCACTAATGGCATGTTTAATCATATAATAAAATAAGGAATTATAACTATAGTGTTTGTAGGTTGAGATGTAAGCGTTGTATATTTATATTCAGGATACACGTAATATAATGTTAAGGGAAGAGAAGTTTAAGGAAACAGGTATTCTTACGTTAGCTTCACACTATATTTTTAGCAATTTGATTTTTGTGCATAAAAATATACATAATTATAAAAAGATTAGCGATGTATATAATAGACAAAGTAGGAACCGACATAAGCTTGCGGCTCCTGCTTTGCGCCTTGTAAGAGTACGTAAATCGTTTGTGGGTTTGGGTATAAGATTCTATAACAAAATTCCACAATCAATTTTAACTTTGCCATTACAGCAATTTAAAAATACTGTTAAAAAGAGGCTGATACAGAAAGCCTATAATACCGTGGAGGATTACATTGATGATAAGAATGCGTGGATATAGCTGCTCTTTGACCTTGTGCAGGATAGCTATGACAAAATGTAATTAGTATTAAGAATCTTCTTTTTTATAAGAGCTCCACCGAGTTTCTTGCTGGCTCTTCTCGGTAGGACGGCTTTCCGAACCAGCAGTAAAGTTGACGATTCAAAAGCACTTGTTTACAAGTTTACTTGAATAAAGAATATTTTGAATTTGAATTTGAATGCATACAATAAATATAAATAATAAATATACCAATACATTAACATACCAATGTACAAAGGAAACCTTACATCTCAAAACGCACACACGTCAGTAACACCAGCTTGTGGGTGCGAGTGGACGTGTAGTGACAATAAATAAATAAAATAAATATATGGGACACACGCTCGTCCATCCCCAAAGTTAGTAACGTAACAAAGTAAGTAAGTAACTTAATTACTTATTATAACTTGTGTTATGGGTGAAAGACAACTCGTGAATATACTACATATATCATTTTAAATACATACTTAAATACAAATACACACCCAGGCTCGAGGAATCAACAAATTGTTTATAGAATATGTTGGCCCTCGGCGGGAATCAAACCCGCGACCCGCGGAGCTGAAGGCAGGGTCACTATCCACTACGCCAACGGGCCAGTCGATTTAGTTTTATAATTTTAGGGCGCCTTAGATTAAGATTTAGATTTAAGTATGCCGTGTGGTATTCGGCTGAGTAGAATAGCCACCCTCATTTCTTACCGAGGTGTCGTAAAAGGTGACTGTAAGTCGACCCGCTGTGTGCAACCAGTCAGAAAATATGCTTTTTAAGTGAATAGTTAGTTAAAGTTTTCTATACTTTAATTTACTTTACAATAATAACTTCTTTAATTTACATTAACGAGCTTATCGGTTAAATTTCATTTGTTTTCATTCATCTTTAATTTTTAATAAAAAAAAATATCCGTTTTAACACCTCGGTTGATTGCCTCTTCGGGTGACAAGAGGGCTGGCTCCTTTTTGGCACAAAGAATCAGCTTCGTGATTCAACACGGAAACGCTACCAGCATTCTTGGGACCATTCCACGTGAGCATGATTTGTATAGTATTATTTGTATAGTATTAGCGTGTAAGTAATTTAACATTTACGTTGTAAATAAAGCTATAGGATCACCTCGCATTCTCAATTTTCCCATTAGCATTTTCTTTGCAGTGGATCTGTAAGACGCATACACCCTCCACATCACCCAATTTACAGGGAACTCCTGAACCTGAAATAGAAAAAGGTAACGTATAATTTGACTAATAAACCCATCGCAAATGGATTCATACGTCAAATCATGTAATGATTTAGAGAATCGCATGGAAATAAGTGTGTCACAACAATTTTTAATAAATTGAAATTTTGAATATAAACTAGTTATTGTGACTTAACTGTAAGAGTTAGCGACATATTTTGCGAACTTTTCCGTCGTTTGTTTGTGGATCTACAATTCTCCAGTATATTACTTTAGCGTATCTCTGCCGGTTTTCGCGGCGGATGCTTATAAAGATCCCAGTTTTTTTTTACAACCACGCGACCTCTTCAATTTACATAAAACGGTAATGTATTATTAATCTACTTACTAGCAATGCCCCGCGATATCATCCGCGTACATACCGATCTCGTGATACTGGAAAGTCTACGTAAGTCGAACTATATCTTTATTTTTGTGAATTAAAAATTTTAAGTTAAAAGACAAGATGTACGCGTGACATCGTTCGCGTCAACATACAGTGTTCAAACATCCTCAATTATTTACTGTATTTCATATTATTTATTTTTCCTGTACCCGAAGGAAACGAGGATATTTCTCACGCTTAGTATTACGTAACAGCCCGTTATTATGCCCACTGCTGGGCTAAGGCCTCCTCTCTCCGTTTTTGGAGAGAAGGATTGGAGCTGAGACCTACCACGCTGCTCCAATGCGGATTGGTAGGTTACACATATCCCTAGAATTCTCTAGAGATATGCAGGTTTCCTCACGATGTTTTCCTTCACCGAAAAGCGTGTGATAAATTGCAATTATCAATTAGACACATGAGTTTTAATAGAAAAACTCTTTGGTGCCCGCCCGGGTTTGAACTCGTGTTCCCCTCGAAAGAGTCGCACGGTCTCACCGCTGGGCTATCACAGCTCAGCTTAGTATTAAAGTGACCGAATTCAAAAAAGTTGTATTATAGCAAATAGCAATAAAGTGTAGAGTTGCGCCTTCAAAGCTCATGTGTGTCAGAGACCCATTACTTGCAAGAACAAGTAAACGTAGCTATTTATATATTATAATTCAATCTGTACTAGACCATTCTAAAGAAATATGCTTATACGTTAAGCATATTACAAAATTGAAGATGGTACAATGGTATGGTGATACAAGTACTTTTAGTACTTGAATTTAAAAATCCTTTAAGCTTCATATTCATAGCAAGACAGCGGTTTAATAATGTATAATTGAAAATATTTAAAAGATTGACCGCCGAGTTTCTTGCTGGTTCTTCTCTGTAAGAGTCACATTCCGAACCAGTTGTAGCTTCATTAATCATTATGCTTGACGTTTCAAAAGTGCCTGAAATGACTTATTTGAATAAAGTTTATTTTGATTTAATTTGATTTAACCTGACTTATTAAAAAAGCGTGGTTTGAAAATACCAAGATTACTAAACATGATGTAGTCAGAACTTTGAAGCTCCGATCCGGGCACAATCGACTTAATATCTTTGCTAATTTGATGAAGAAAGTGCCATCTCCGAATTGTAGAATACGTTGTCATCGCAGATGTATTTCATATTTGCAATGTGTACGGAACGAGGACCTTAGCAGTAAATTTAGTTTGATTTTGCCACTTATTGCATTTTGGCTTCTCCAGATTCAGAAGAAGCGTAAATGCTTTATAATATATATTTTTAGCAATTTAATTTTTGTACATAAGAATATACATAATTATAAAAAGATTGGCGATATATATAATAGACAAAGTAGGAACCGACTTAAGCTTGCGGTTCCTGCTTTGCGCCTTGCCAAAGTCGTTTGAGGGTTTGGGTATAAGATTTTATAATAGAATTCAGCAAACTCCTTAAACTTTATCATTACAGTAGTTTAAAAACACTATTTAAAAAAAGCTAATACAGAAAGCCTACAATGCTATTCACTGGTGGATATAGCTACTCTTAGACCCTGTACAAGATATAAATAACGATATGTAACTAGTAATAAGAATTATTCTTTAAAAAGAGTTAAGTTAAGAGTTCTTGCTGGTTCTTCTCGGTAAGAACAGCTTTCCGAAGCAGCAGTAGATGTTGACGATTCAAAAGCACTTATTTACAAGTTTACTTGAATAAAGAATATTTTGAATTTGAATTTTACAATGTGGTTGATGAAGGTATTATATAAATCGTAGAAAGTAAGGTAAGTTTGTAGTTATTATGGGGGTGGCTTTTTCTTTACGAAAAAAACATTCAGAATCTATACTTATTATAAAACAAAGTCCCAAAAAGCTGTCTGTCTGTATGTAATCGATTTTCTCAAAATCTTCTGAACGGATTATTGTAGGGTTTTCACCAAGAGATAGTGCAATACTTCCGGATGGTTTAAGTAAATAGTATATATCGGTATTATGTAAAGTGTGTTGAAGAAATCGCGCAATTGTTAAAAACTTGCTTGCTGGGAGTTTTAGTCGCGTGCGCTGAGTGAACCAGCAGATATACTCTAAAATAATGTACTAGAGAATAGTAGATCTATAAAAATACTATAAAAAAATTCCGCGACAGCATGTCTCTATTTCTCACGGTTAATTTACAATAACTATTTTTTTATTAAAAATTGCACGCGGACGAAACCGCAGACACAGCTAATAAAGATATAAAAACTAAGCTAGCTTTCTCGATAGTTCGCAGCGTGATGTCATAAATAGCATTGAAATAAAGCTTACAATCAGGACTATCAGGACAATCAGGACTCAATTAGGACTAATTTTGAATTATTTAAGCTTTTAAGCGATAAGCGATTATATAAGCTTTGTACCAAACTTTGAAAGCGTGACAGACAGACATACTTTTGCATTTATAATGGTAGGAAAACAAATATGCGATCAACCTTTTTCTATGTAGATATAATGTCACGATGCGTGTAGAGAAACGAGTTTTTAAAATTTAAATTTTTTAATTCACATTTGATATTTGTGAACTCGCGAACCGATAACAAGGCTTGGTTTGGAATTTAGTAAAACTTTTGTTAAACTTTTGTTGAATGTTAAACTTTTCGTTTGAACTTTCACTGTAATATAATAATCATCATCATTCTCCTGCCCTTATCCCACTCTAAGTGGGGTCGGCACAACACGTCACAAACATGTTGTCACATGATTTGGCTATGTATTTTACGACCGGCCGCCTGCCTGACATCAACTTACCTTAGTCGCCTTATACGACACCTCGGTAAGAAAGGAGGGTGGTCTATTCTATTCAGCCGGATACCACACGGCGTTCACTGTAAAATAATAATGATTAATATATAGTTAATAATAATGTATAAATAATGTATAAGTAGCCGATTCTCAGACCTACTCAATATGCATATAGAATTTCATAAAAATTGGCCAAGCAGTTTCGGAGGAGTATAGTAACTAACATTGTGAGACGAGAATTTAATATATAAGATATTCGAAAATAAAATCTTTTACCTTTCTCGTTGTCGGTGAGAGGAGATCCTGTAGTTATGGGTAAATCCGTGGCGATATTGACTGTCGTCGTTGTATTCTCATTACCATTCTTCAGGACCTTAGGACTGCAGACGACCGCTAATACACCAATGGCTAGTATTAATTTATACATCTGGAAAGTAGAATTTAAGAAACTTAAAAAATTATTAACATGAAATTCAGCTTATGTTTTTTTTTTCACGCCGTGTGGTATCCGGCAGAATAGAATAGACCACCCTCCGTTCTTACCGAGGTGTCGTAAGAGGCGACTAAGGTATGTGCCGTGTGGTATCCGGCTGCATAGAATAGACCACCCTCATTTATTATCGAGGTATCGTAAAAGGCGACTAAGGTAAGTTGACGTCAGGCAGGCGGCTGGTCGTAAAATACGTAGCCAAATCGTGACCACATGTTTGTAACATGTTGTGCCGACCCCACTTAGATTGGAATAAGGGCAGGAGAATGATGACAGCTTATGTTTTTTTTCGAACTGACTGCATAGTGTTAACCGTAGCGGTTTTCACAAAGTCACCGGTCGGGACGGGCGAGCGCATAAGTATCTGGAGGATGGAGATGGTATGACGTTTATTAGTTACTAACAATGTCCCGCGGTTTCACTCGCGTACATATCGATCTCGTGGTAAAAGGCTACTAAGCCAGACTATAGATTTATTTTTGTAAATTAAAAGTTTGGCTCTGCGACTTATTAATGGTTAAGGCAAAGGAAGTTTTACCTGAAAACTGAATTCTTTTAAAAGGTATATCATTGGTATCCTTGGTCGCTACAATGTTTTTGTTAAGGCATTATTTTTGTAGATTGTGATTTTTTAAATTCGTTACAACTTTTGATTGGAATTTTCGATTTGAATAATTTACAAAGTTTATATATACCTGTAGGTATTGCAAAAGTTTTTAATAAAATATCATTTAATGGGGTAAGGATTACTACGGAGATGTAAAAATTATTGTTTGATTATTGTCGCCACTATTATCAACTTTTGCAATCTACAATATTGGCATAACTAAAATAGTTAGACACTTTCTGTAATACTGTACAATTTTTTTGTTCTACCATGAATACCGCAACGCATGAAAGAATTTTATGACTAATATTTTCACACCTTAATACATTTTTATCAGCGATCCCTATGTTTTTTTGAAAATGTCATATAGCCTATGTTGCTCAGTAAAGAAGCAGCTTTCCAATGGTGAAAATTCTTTTTGAAATCGGTCTAGTAGTTTTTGCGTGAAAACATTACAAACATACATACAAATCTTTCCTCTTTATAATATTAGTATAGATTACAACGTCGGAAAGATGGCAAGAAGCCATTACCAACCGACGTCAGAAAACTGGGACCTGAAGACACTAGGTGTGTGTATTACGTGTTTCTGTGTTTGCGATCGTTATTTGATCGTCAGGGTCATATAGTACGCTTTTTAGACGCCTACATTTTCGGTAGTGACCTAACTGGGATGTAGGTGGAAGCAACTGAAATAAGTCACGCTTCAGGTGTACATCAGATTTCTCGAAGTAAGACTTCGAAAAACGTTTAAAGAGGTGAGTAATCGTGGGGAGATCGAGATCTCTATGGTCAAAGTTTCGCATGAACCACGGACAAGCAGGCTGTCCGCATGAAACCCCATTAATGATGATATGATGTCCGCATTGACAGCTTATATATCTTGGGACAGTAGTAAAGTATACAACCTGTTACTATCGCATTGCTGGTCATGACCTCTTTCCGTTTCTGGAGAGAGAGTTGGAGCTAAAAACCACCATGATTGACAGGTTACACATACCCCAGAATTCTCTAAAGATATGTAGGTTTCTTCAGGACAAAAATTTTAGAACAAAATAGTTATACAAAAAAAGAACAGTCATTCGTGACATTTACAATTTAAATCCGCGTGATTCCCTGCGAGAGAACTTTAAGGAAATAGGCACTCTAACATTTGCTTCGCAGTATATTTCAAGCAATTTAATTTATGTACATAAAAATATAAAGAACTATAAAGCAAGAAGTGATATATATATGTATAGTAGACAAAGTAGGAATCGATATAAGCTTGTGGTTCCTGCTTTGCGGCTTGCAAAAGTACGTAAGTCGTTTGCGGGTTTGGGTATGAGATTCCTTAACTAAATTCTACATTAATTTTAGCTTTCCCATTACAGCAGTTTATTAAAACTGTTGAAGAAAAAAAGATAGATAAATACTTTATTGTACACAAAATTATACAAAAAAAAAATACAGACATTCATAAATTAGTTGGTGGTACAACAGACTTAAATAATGCGTACAAAGGGACGGCCTTATTTCTAGTTAGTAATCCTTCCGGGTAACCCCTACGGAGAGATGCTGTGAAAAAGACGCGGGGAGATCTAATCATTATCTATTATTATTTAATCTAATCATTTCTTACACTAGACACTAAATGTAACCTGTAATAATTATATACTCTGTATAAACACAATACAAAATAAACAGTACCGCCATCTATCGGACAACATCAGTTACACGTAAAGAATTATTAATATAAATTATTAGTTTGCCAAGAGGTTTTGCTATTGTCCGATAGATGGCGTGTTAACTGCAAACAAAAAAATTGTATCGCGCTTTGAAAATTATTTTGTAGATTAATAAAGAAACTGGATATTTTATTACCATCCAGCAGTCCGATCTCGGTTGCCGCGTCATCCGACATGGAGACCGAAGTCGCATCGAGTTCGGAGCAGAGCTCTGCCTCTGCTTCCCCCTCTCCCTCCACCTCCGACTCGGACGAGGAGCCCGTCCTAGGCGAACAGGACGGCTTTACCACAGTCCGGTCTAAGAGCCACAAGCGAAAGCTTAAGGCTCCGAAATCCGTCCCTCCTAAGCGAGCGGCAGATACAGCGGGCGTTCCAAAACGCCCTTCCGTCTCTAAGTCCACAGTGGCTAAGAGCGTTTCCGCCGAGGCGTCGCAAGACGTCCCAATGGCGGAACGCAAGGAAAAAGTCCCTCCCCTATATATTAGGGAAAAGGAAAAGTGGCAATATTTATTGCCCACTATCGACGCAGAGTCGATCAAATTCCACACTGCCCGTTCAACGGTAATTGGAATTAAGGTCACCTGCCCTACCTCAACAGACCACCGCAACCTCACATCTCTCCTCAGAGAGAAGGAGGTTCAATATCACACTTACGCCCTTGAGGATGAGCGCGAACTCCGCGTCATAGTCAAGGGTCTCCCTGTTGGGCTCGACACTGAGCACATTAAAGATGACCTCATCGGACAAAGTCTGCCGGTGAAGCAGGTACACCGGATGTACCACAAAAAGACTAAGACTCCTTATGAGTCTTGTCTTGTCATTCTTGAACTCAGCAATGAGGGCAAGAAAATTTTCAACATTAAATCAATATGCAGACTATCCGGTCTGCTTATTGAAACCCCCAGAAACCGGGGGGCCATCGGTCAGTGCCACCGATGTCAGCTCTTCGGGCACTCAGCCCGAAACTGTTTCGCGCGACCACGGTGTGTGAAATGCTTAGGCGATCACGGCACAGTAGATTGCCCAAGAACCGTTTCATCAGAGGAACCCCCAAGCTGCGTCCTTTGCATGACGCAAGGACACCCCGCGAGTTACCGCGGGTGTCCCAAAGTCCCGCTTAGGGCTAAACGAGGTGGCATAGCCACCGCCCGTAAAAAGGCGGCCGCCCGCGCTGCCCAAAAAACAGCCCCGCCTCCCAAAGAGCGATTCGTCCCTGCCCCTCTGCCAGCGGTAAACGCATGGCATCAAAGGCAGGTAAACGCGGGCCAAATCCCAACACCGACCTCACCACCAAAGGTGACCCCCAACCCAGTCGGTGCCCCCCTGCACCCCTCCCAATCATCAAACCTTCGGTGGTCGCTGTACCACCTGTAACCCCCAAACAGTCGAGCTTCATGGATGACATGAAGTTGGTCTGTAACGTCATCAGCAGCATTGACACCTCAGAGTTGTCAATCTTAGCCAACAAACTAAGGTCCAACACCCAAAACAGATTGATGGCTCTAATCGAGCATGCCGAGCTCGTACAGGCCATCGGCAAAATTAGCAACTAAAATGGCAGTCCCAGTAGGCAGAATCAAACCTAGGGGGCTCAGAGTCGTCACGTTCAACGCGGCCGGCCTTTTAGATCAAATCCACGAGATTCGGAATTTCGTGGTAAAATACAATGTAGATATCTTACTGGTGCAAGAAACTTTTCTGAAGCCTTGCAACAGTAACCCTAAAATTCCAAACTTCAACATGATTAGACACGACCGTTTAGCTTCCAGGCTTGGCGGTACAGTAATCTACTATAAAAAGTCCCTTCATTGCTCTCCATTAGACCCCCCAGTCCTTGACAAAATGAAGGCATCAGTTTGTCAGGTGGGTATGACAAGCCATCAGCCGATCATACTAGCCTCAGTCTATTTAAGCCCAACCAAACGAGTACTAGAAAGCGATCTCACCGCTCTTCTGGCTCTTGGTGACTCAGTCATTCTGGCTGGCGATCTCAATGCCAAACATGGCAATTGGAATTCGAGGAAAACCAACTCCAACGGTATCCTCCTACACAACTTCAGTTCCCTCCCCCGTCTCAACTTTGATGTGATAGCTCCCGATGAGCCAACGCGTTATCCACGTAATGGCGATCTCTCCAGAGCAGATGTCCTGGACGTGGCAGTGCTTAGGCACATATCACTCCAACTGCGCTCCTTAGAAGTCATTCATGACTTGGATTCAGACCATCGTCCCGTACTGATTGTATTAGGTACCCCCGCTCTCGCGGACCCTACTACAAAATCCATAACTGACTGGAAAAAGTTTATTAAACAAGTCCAGTCCATAGACTCAATCCAATTAAATCAAATCCCCGACACCATCTCTGCAGTGGAATCCGCGAAAGCGGCAACCACTCATCTCACTGCTCACCTGAGTGACACTCTCAAGGATTGCTCTAGGGAGGTTTCTGACGACTCAGGTCGTCGGCAACTCCCGGACGACCTTAGAGATTTACTTAGAAGGAAACGTGCAGCTACTAGAGCTTGCAGCGCTTACCCCACTACCGAAAACCGGCAAAGACTTCGCCGACTTCAGAGAGAAGTGAGAGAAAAACTCGCTCTCCATGCCAATGAAGTTTGGAATAAGAAACTAGCGAAAATCACGCCAAACCACCAGGCCTTCTGGCAATTAACACGTTCTCTGAGAGGTAGCGGCTACTCAGCCACACCTCCGTTACTACGTCAACACCTCCCTCCAGCCGTAGATGATTTAGAAAAGGCCAAATGCTTGGCTGACAGCTTTGAAGCCCAATGTTCTCCGAACCCCAGCACACCTGAGTACTCACTTTTTCACTCTTCCGTGGAAAAAGAGGAGGAACTCAGGTCAAACATAATACTCTTAGACGAGGAATCAATACCCCCAACCACAGGTGATGAAGTCAAGTCAATTTTAAAGAATCTCAAAGTTAAAAAATCCCCAGGTCCTGACTCAATCCCCAACAGAGTATTAAAATGCCTTCCCGGCAACCTAATACATCTGTTGGTGATGATCTTTAACGCCCTTCTAGCAGGTTGCTCCTTCCCTGATGGGTGGAAAGAAGCAACCGTAATAGGAATTCATAAACCGGGAAAGCCCCGGAACAGACCTGATAGTTATAGACCTATCAGTCTACTAAACAGTTTAGGCAAAGTCTACGAGAAAGTAGTCCTCAGTAGGCTAAATGCAGTTGTGGAATCTAAAAAACTTCTCCCGGACGAACAGTTCGGTTTCCGTTCTAAACATTACGCGGTGCAACAGGCCCACCGCCTGACCGAACATATACTGGCAGGTCTTACTACCAAATATCACACAACTGCGGTATTTTTCGATGTCGCCAAAGCTTTTGACAAGGTTTGGCATGACGGCTTGTTGTTCAAGCTCCGACAACTCGGCTTCCCAGATGGTCTCGTACATCTCATACGAGACTATCTCTCCCATCGTCCAATTAGAGCAGGCGTCCCATTAGAGCAGGCGTCCCCCAAGGGTCCCAGTCCTCGCCCCTTTCCTTTACTCGCTCTACACGAGTGACATTCCGAGATTCGGGAAAAGTAGCACGAATAACGTCAAACTAGCCCTTTATGCGGATGATACCGCCATATTTATCACAGGCCTAAATTCTTATTCTACTTCTAAACGTCTCCAAGAGGCGGTCGATTGCCTAGGGTAATGGTTCCACCGATGGAGAATAGAAATAAATCCAGACAAGAGTGCAGCCATACACTTTTATCACACCCCAAAAGTCAAACGATCACTAAATTGGAATGCCATAACTTTACATGGCCAAAAGATTCCTTAGCAGTCAAAAGTCAAGTATCTGGGTGTTACTTTGCAAAGTAACATGTCCTTTCTCAGTCACATACGCACAGTCCGTAATAGGGCGGCGTATGCTCTAGGAAGACTTCATCCCCTGTTATCGAATAACAGTAAGTTGTCACTTCGTAACAAAGTGACAATTTACAAAACCTGCATAAGGCCAATCATGTCTTATGCGAGTCCCACCTTTGCACATGTCCCCAAAGTTAGGTTATACCCGTTACAACGTATCCAGAACAAATTCATGAGACAGGCAACTGGCTCTCCATGGTTTGTTCGGAACGTTGACCTACATAGAGACCTAGATCTTCCATCCATAAACAGTTTATTCAAGCGCTATTCCGAAAATTACTTCGAGAAAGCGCAGTCACATCCCAACCCTCTGATCCGGTCTTCGACCGAGTACTCTTGTTACGACAAAGTCAGTAACAAGAAAAAGTACAGACGCCCAAAGAGCGTTCTTACTGATCCTGACGATCATTTTACGATCGCCAACGCCAGTACACTCAACAACCTAACACACACACAGCATCTTCGCCGGCGAAGGCGAGGTCCCCGTTTTCTTACGTCTAGTGGCCGGGGCACACAACCCCGCCCATTATGACATTTGGACTTTCCACCAGTCCGATTTGACCCCCCTCGGCTTAAAACGACGTGTCGTGACACGTCGTTTTAAGCCGAGGTTCGGCCTCACAGGAGGCACCCTTAAGGCGACGTTCCCATTGATATTACGAGTCTCTCCTGAGGCTCGCCCCACCACCCACTCCGGCGATGCTTCCGCGCTCGCCCCATTCTCCCGGTGTCGCTGTAAAAGCCGCTTTGGCTAACAGCATATTGTCACTTACCGAAAAAAAAAAATACTACCATCCAAACAGTCCGATCTCAGTCACCGTGTCGTTTGATATGGCCGAAAGACGTATCAGGATCGGAAGGAGTTCCGCTTCCTCTCGACGTCTGACTGCTCACTTTGACTCGGATGATGATCCCGTTTCAGATAAACAGGACGGTTTCACAGCCGTTCAGTCGAAGAGTCAGAAGCGTAAGCTTAGGTCTCCGAAAACTGTCCCTCCCAAGAAAGCGGCAGATTTAACGGGCATCCCTAAACGCCCGTCCGTCCCAAAGTCCACTGTGACTAATAACGTTCAAACCGAGGTGTCGCAAAACGCCCCAATGGGGGAACGGAAAGAAAAGGTGCCACCCCTTTATATTAGGGAAAAAAGAAAAGTGGCAATTTTTATTGCCCACAATCGACGCTGAGTCGATTAAATTCCAGACAGCCCGTTCCACGATAATTGGCAATTATGTCTTATGCGAGTCCCACGTTCGCACATGTCCCTAAAGTTCGTCTATACCCGTTACAACGAATCCATAACAAATTCATGAGACAGGCAACCGGCTGTCCATGGTTTGTTCGGAACGTAGACCTAGACAGAGACCTAGGTCTTCTATCTATAGACAACCTATTTAAACGTTATTCCTAAAATAATTTTTAGAAAGGGCAGTCACATCCCAATCCTCTGATCTGGTCTTCGGCCGAGTATTCTTGTTACGACAAAGTCAGTGACAAGAAAAAGTATAGACGCCCAAAGAGCGTTCTTACAGACCCTGACGATCATTTCACGATCGCCAATGCCAGCATACTAACCAAATTAACACACACACAGCGTCTTCGCCGGCGAAGGCGAGGTCCCCGCTTTCTAACGTCTAGTGGCCGGGGCGTACAGCCCCGACGTTATGCTCGCCCCACCACCCCCCCGGCGATGCTTCTGCGCTCTCCCCATGTCTCCCGGTGTCGCTGTAAAAGCCACTTCGGCTAACAGCATAATGTAATTTTCCGAAAAAAAAAACTAACAATCAAGGTGCGTTAAGCGCCTGGGTGATTGCGACACCATGTACTACCCAGCTGGGTCTTGTGCGGACCAGTGGGGCATCATGCGAGCTATCGCGGTTGCCTCAAAGTCCACCTCAGGGCAAAGCAGGGTAGCTTTGCGGGGCTTGTCGTAAAAATTAAAAAGGTGACCCCGAGGGAGCGCTTGATCCCCGCCTCTCAGGCGGCACCTCCCAAGCCCAAAGCGGTGACTTGAGACTTCCTTCTACCAGAGCAGCTTCATGGAAGAGTTGAAGCGATTAGTGAAGCATTGACACGGCAGAGCTCTCTATCCTCATCCTGGCACGCAAACTAATGAGTAATGACCAATCCTCAAAATCCCTGCCCTAATCGAGCACTCGGAGCTCATTCAAGCCATCGCTAAAATCTCATTAAGAATGCTAAAATCTTAGGAAGTTACCAGTGATATAGCTGATGGGAAAATCCATCGATGTTAATATGGTACGGCACATATATCGTTCACTCATACACAACATTATTCGTAGATACACCAGAATGTGTGTTAAATTAATAAATCCATACTAATATATTATAAATGCGAAAATATGTCCATCTTTTACGCTGTCACTAGTAATCCGCTGGACCAATATTGACTTAAATTTGGCACGATTAAAGCTTATGCACTGGCGTATTACACTGGATATATAAATAAATATTTACACTTACACACATCGGTCGATCTTCCCCAAAGTAGGTAACTTAATATTTGTGTTATGGGCATGGGCATGTTCAGTTTTTGCGTGAAAGCGGTCCAAACATATACACAAACATACAAATCTTCCCTCTTTATAATATTAGTATAGATAAACACTATTGTAGATCGTTTATGGATTTAGATATACATTTTTTTTTAATTCATAGTCTATTTTCAACTTGCTTTTACTTAATTTTTAAGTTCATAAAAATGACTAACAAAACTTATTATGCTTTTGAAGACTATGTGATAAGAAAGCTTGGATTTAAGTTGCAACTAGCCACCCACTAAATTTTATCGTAATTTTTGATTTGGCGAACAATTATATATTTAATTATTCAAATAATTATTTTTGAAAAGAGCAACTGCCGAGTTTCTTGCTAGTTCTTCTAGTAAGAGCACTATTCCAAACCAGTTGCCTTTTTACAAAAAATTACAATTTGACGACTCAAAAATGCTTGTAAAAGTCAACTGAAATCATTAAATTTAATTTGAATCTATAATTGGTAACATTCAAGAGAATGTAGCAATATACGCTATTTAATAAATTAATTAATAATAACATACCATAATAAAATCGCCAACTGCACCGCACCAACTACTAACTACTTTTGACCTGTGTCCATATACGGTAATGTTTATTTATATTATAAATATAGTTTTTCCTTGTAAAACTTGTCTACGAGCGATTGCGTAATGCAGTCGTGATGAGTCGCATTATAATTTGAAGATGATCTGTAATGCGATCGCTTTCATTAGCCTCTGTTAATAACGTTTTAAGTGTACGCTAAACATCAATAAACTATCGATAGCCATGGACGATCTACAGCATCTATAGCTATTAAGTCACGATTGTTGTATCGATTGTTGCTTTATTACTATTTTTATATCGACAAACTTGCATCACGGAAATCGCGAAATGTAGAGGAAGACGATTTAAGCCCGGCACACGCCGTGCCATCATAGCTGAGAGTTATGTAAGTTTACTTTATACTTTATTTATTTATTTTTTGTACTAGTATTATCAACAGGTTACATCAATTAGGATGTAGACCCACATAAAAATCATCTTATTACCTTCACATAGGGTTATACACACGCACGCATATATATAAGTATAAATATAAATAAATAAATATATTTATTTGTGTGTGTGTGTGTGTGTGTGTGTGTGTGTGTGTGTGTGTGTGTGTTGTGTGTGTTAGTGTGCGTGTGTGTGTGTATGTGTAAAGAATATACAGGGTATGTATCCCAGAATGCATCCCTTGTAACTGTTCAGTAGATCTGGCAAATGAATGGGGCTTTAATTTTGTTTTCGGTTGTTTAGATTTAAATACTTTTTATTACATAATAAATTATATAATCCAATCCATATGCAATGTTGTATATTTGGCAGTTGCCTGTTAACCATAACACAAGTATTAAGTTACTTACCTTTGGGACGGACAATCGTGTGTAAGTGTCCCATATATTTATTTATTTAAAATAAAATTTACAAAAAATCATAACAAATTATACTATGAAACCTTCCTCATAAATCGCTCTGTCTAATGGTAAAAACCGCATGAAAATTTATTCAGTAGTTTTGGGAGTTTATCGCAAACAGCAGGCTTACGATGGACTTTTATTGCGACTCAATGGAAGATCTAAATTGAATTGTTTTGCTTTCTCGTACTATGACGTGTTAAAAACGCATAGTTGAAGTCGTTGCCGAATTAAATCCTAAATTGAATCGCAAACGTATTTTATTCGCTCGCATTTATATAGTAGGTGTGCAAACCCAATGCAACTCTGTTAAAAACACTTCATAGTACGAAAAGAAAGCGTTTAGGTACCGACTTTGAATTGCATTTGAATTGCGTTTTCTAAAAGTTAATGGTAGGCCTGCTGGACTTTATTTTGAATCGAGCCTCATACGACTGGCTGCTCCCCGCAGTACTACGGATGTAAAAAATCGATGGATTTTTATATTAATAGATTAATTATTATTATAATTGATTTTCTAAACAATAAACATTGATTTTTTATCGATTATATTTATAACCCTCTTTTTATTCCTTTTTTTGTCTCGGGTTTCTAGTTTTTTTCAAATACTCAAAAATTAATTAATAATATTTTTTTTTCTTGTTAATCGATTTCTTTAGAAGGAAGAAAAGCGATTATTTATTAATCGATTTTTCCACTAAGTCATATCCCTGCCCAGTACTACCCACGGATAATAAGTTAATACTTACTAGTGAAATGGATATGTAGATTATAAACGAAATTTTTATTTATTTATTTTGTATTTGTTTTTTCGCGTTTAACACTTATTTATATATAAAAATACAGTTCACATCGCGACTGACCCGTATTTTTATATATTAATAATTTTCATATGTTCCGCTATACTCACAATATTTTTTTAAGAACCTTCTGACAATAAGTTACAAAACAAAAAATGAATTGTTCATGAAAAATGTTTCATCCGCTCACGCGTGATGCTAATAATGAATAAATAACATAACTAGTTTTCCCTAACATAACTTTGCATATTATTTAAAACAATTCCAAATTAAATAGTCGCAATATATCGTCATATATGTTGTATGGTTTTTTTTGGTCTGCTTGACTTTTAGTTCATCTTATAGTTAATGTAGCTACAATCTATGGTAGGAGGCAAACCCTTTACGGTATCCATACAGCTTCGTATAGAAACAACTTTGATGAAAAGACTAACAGTAACAGATCACGGCCTCCTCCCAGACATGACTAAATAATTACGTATTATAAAACGAAGTTTGTCTATCTGTTCTACTACTAGATCTCTTTTTTTTTTTGGAGAACGCGGCGGGAACTAAGTTTATAATATGTAAAATTATTTTTTGTACTTTTGTATGCAGAGTTATCCTTTTTGTCGAAACAATACTGAAAAATTTCATCTTTTTATGCCTGTACCTTCTTTTGAAAAACGATTAGATATTGTAATCATAGATTATGTAATAAAGACAATAAATACAATTGATATTGGCGTGAGCATAGACTACTAACTAAAATACAATATAACCATAGATAATAACTATAATAAGAGGCGGCATTAATTTCGACGGCACGTTTTTATTATTTTAGTTATTAGTCTTTGGTTGGTATAACGGCATTGTTTTAGTTAATAGTCTAGAAACGGCAGATTTAGTAATTTCATAGAGAAACTTCACTTTTTATATCATTTAAGCAATTAGGAATCCAGCATGCAAAATGATAAAGTTCATAATTTTCGGTCTGTGCAAAAAAAGCTCACGTCAATTCCGGTAATCTATAATATAAATTGATTTGTAAATTTAACAGTAAACTAACAGACTATATTTTAATGGACACGAAAACTAAAATAAATTATTTTGTTCTCTAATAATTAACAATTTTTATAGCAAAATAATTTTATTATTACTTTTGCATTTAGATTTATATATTTTTTAAAATATTTAATAATATTTGGTCTAAAAGTAAAAATCATAACAATGTTACTTGTAAATTTATAAAATACTTTTCGTAAAACATGAAGTCGAATGTAACTAGAGATTTCAATTCATTCCTGTTTAATTTATGCGTGGGTGGTAATGAGACTAGCTCAACCATTTTATTTTTCCTTAATATTTTAATATAATGAAGAATACCATAGACTACTAAAACGATGAATAAAAAAATAGTCTCTGGTCGGAGAGCTCCGTTCAAGAGCGAAATTCACTATGGAAAGTAGCACCTGATAGTGAAAGTATCGCAACAAATAAAGGAAGAGGGAAAATGAAATTCATATACCTTTGTATAGTCACACATAAAAAAGTGAGACAGTTAATAAGTCTCTTTTACTTTCTTTTTATATTCAATGGCGACATTAAAAGCTCTATGAATTCGTTAGTTGTTTGCTTTATTTGTAATCACCAATATCAAGCCAAAAAACATTTTTAAGAAATAAATATACATATTAAAATTTTCATATAAATAGTAATTAGTAATAACCATATTAAAAATTTGCAAAATATTTCAGTTCAAAATTAATAAAACTCATTCATTTGTTTTTAATTAATTTCTTATTTTTTTAAATAGTTTAAATTAGTAAACAGTTTAATTAAGTAAATATTCACTGACTACAAAAAAAATAAAAGTCATTATGTAACACTGTTAAAGTTAAATGGTGATAGACTTTAAAAAGCTAATTTTATTTGACGTTACTACCTATATAAGTATATATAAGTGTACTAAATTTTATTAATATTGCTACAGTAGATAAGCCGTGAAAGTATATTTAAATAGACAAGCATGCAGACTTTTTAAGTTATAAATCTTGGATAAATGAAGTATATAATGTTGAAGAAAAAAATGTATTTATTGATATTACAACAATTTAAATATATTCTAAAGATAATTGATTTTTAATTGAATTTTAAGAAAATTGAAAATATAGGAAAGGCCTTGATTCCAAGATGTTAATAAAAATAAATTATTATTTTTTGTTCTGGTAATAAAACGATTATGAAGAAAATTAAAATCATATTAAAAAATAAAATCTCTCATTCAAAAATACCGGTTGTAGCATTCGGTGGTGTCAGTATTCTTTTCGTATTTTATTCTCTTATTTTCCAAAGAAATTTTTCTCTTCTTTATTATCCAAAGAAATTTTTGTGTAACTGTTTAAAAAGTTAATCAATTTTGGTTTAAAAATATTTTACTATCAATGAGATTAATTTGTTTACTAAATTGGTTGGATTTAGTTTAGTTATCTTTTGCTGCTACGCCTTCGAATATACGAGTCCTCCATTTTCTTTTGCTCCGAGCCTAAACCAAAAATGAACGTAACGTAAATAAATTAAACCTCAAGTCATATAAACTGATAAAAGTAACTAAGATAAACTGCATAATCGCTTCAAACGTTCGCTGTCCTCAAAGTGAATTAATATGATTGTAATAATAAATGAAAAATTCCACGTTTTGAAATCATATCGATAATAATTATAAACGGCATAAATACTGTTATTAAATAATACTAGTTTAAAACAACCAAAAACAAAATTTAAATCGTTGTGAAATGTGAGTGCGTGCTTTTTATAGGAAATTTAAAAAAAAACACGTTCTGTATATGTGCATGATGCTGTATATCGAAATTAATTAAAAACTGTAATAAATACAACAGTATAAAAGTTTGCAGCTCAAGCTGTTTAACTTGATATTTTCTTGTTTGGTTTACAGTCTTGCCAAATATAAGGCTTATATTAGGAAATTGTACCAGTGTCAGTTTTTGATTGATTCTCATATCTCATTCTCTTCCAAGGTCTCTTCAAGAGATTTTGACTTAGTTGAAGCTGTCCTGAGCTTTACAAAGCTTTTTTGGATATCTAGCGGTTTTGAAACATTCTGTCCTCTGCAATAGGTTCGTTCTGGCATGGGTGGCCATTATCTCATAATAATCTTATTGTACTCTATTATAAGTATTACAATATGTAGATACTATCTATTTAAATAGTATCTACATATTGTTCAATTTTATTTTATTGTGATATCTGGTCTTTTGTTGTGTGATCAATTTATCATGGTCATAAGTCATAGTATCATGGATTTTTATCACTTTTACTGCATTTAAAACAATAATTCAACAATCAATAAAAAAATATATAAAAATCAAAATTATATTCCAATGAAAAAAAAAACAAAAAGAGCTGTAATGATTCTTGTATAATCAATATATCATAGGCAAAAGTTAGTTTTCTCTGTGGTAATTTTATTAATTGTACTGTATCATCTGCAATAAAAACATAATTCTACAACTTTCTAATAAAGTTATTATGAAACAAAAACCATTGAAAACAGAGCTAATGTGATGTGTATATATTGTAACTTATGAACATTGTTTTCTAAGGTTTCTATAAGGAATTTTGACTTGAAGCTGTCCTGAGTTTGTTCATCCTTTTGGATCTCTAGCACTTCTTAAGACATGTATAGACTATAATGAGTGTCACCATAGATGGTTATTTTCTTAATTGGTATCTACACTTTGTTCAAATTTATTTTAAAATAATATCTATTGTGGTCAAAAGTCGCAGTTTCAGTGATAATGTAATGAATTGTACTATAATAAAAACAATAATTTGACAATCAATAAAGACAATGAAATAACTTAATTCAACAACAAATTATTTTTACAAAAACATAATATAAATACGCTAAAATAAATTAAAAAAAAAATAAAGTAAAAATTAATTAATACAATGAATACTTGTTAATGAATAATTGTTTATTTGGATAATTAAATTTCATTTACAAACCATAACAAAATTATGAACCATTTAAACAAATTTGACAAATGGGATAATTTTATCTAGTTTCCTTAACAGTATGATTAATAAATTAGATAAGATTAAATAATTAATAACAACAACATAATTAAAAAATATATATCAAAAATGTATTCAATTAATTAATTTGTTTTCTTCCATTTAATTGTTCAAAGGTTTTCCATTTGCTCTTAAACTGCCAGTAACTAATATTCTCACTACCTCTGTCAGTATTTTGTACTAAGTATCCAGTCCACTGGTTTCAAGTTATCTGTAGTAATATTATTAATAAGGAAGTTTGTCTTGCCTTGTCTTTGATGTCTTGTCTTGCCTTTTCTTGGAAGTCTGTCTTGACATGTCCTGGAAGTCTGTCTTGCTTGGTCTTGGAGGTTGTTATAGTTACACAGTTAATCAACTGAAGCGATAATTATGTTATATGATACAATTTATCTTTATATATAGGGCTAACATATAGAATAGGACAATAACTTTTTTCATTAAAGGAAAGGAAAAAATAAAATTAACACTAAAGTAGATGTGAAAAAGTCACAAGTACTACAAATAGTTTTTTAATTATAATAAACTGGGGCACATTAGAGGAAGCCAAAGTGTTCTGTAGGATTTCTTTGTCCTTTTCAATTGTTTTGATGTCACCAAATTCAGCATTATTGTCAAAGAATACATTTCCTTCTTTGTATTAGTCTTAATATATATGGAATAAAATATTAGAGCTCATTAATACTATGATTGCCAAATATTAACACTGAACAAATATTAATTATAAGTGACATTGACAGTTGGGATTTAATCTATTTTGAATACAATCATTTAAAAAACAATCCACACTAACATTAACTTGTCTATTAAGTGCATAAGTTTGTTCAAGTGTATTTGAATTTTGTATGACTATTTTTTAATTATTTATCTGGTAAAAATTGTTGGTGGCAATTGTTTGTTGTTGCAACATAAAAGAGGACTTGTCAGATTTTTTGAGACCTAAATTAGAATTTCTATTTATGTGATATTTTGTACAAATGAAACAATCGATGTTGCCTCAGCTTAATGCAGCATATTCTATGTTGATATTGATGATATTCTATGTCTAGCTTGACATTAAATACTGCTGTATTTTTGTGTTTGTAAAATGTAGAGGTCCCTTAACAAATACTCAAGTTTGTATTCGTGGGTACTAAAAACGGATTTTTATATTGTAGGCTTGCAGTGTCACTTTATTTTACCTTGCTTCCTTATACTGTTTAATACAGTTACTGAATGTTGATTGGATTTTAAATTATATTTAAGTCAGAGAGATAAATAAATAGTATTAAAAATTTTCACATTAATTCTTTAAAATGAAATTAATATAATAATTCAAAGTCAAAAATATGTTTTAAATTCTAGAATACATGACTTTGTCTGTTTATATATTCTTTGGATGGATTTGCAGTTTGATAACTGCAAATCCATCCCATAACAACTTTTGGAGTTTCCCTTATATCTTAATTAATCAAATAATTCAAATTACAATTCTTTTGAATGATTTAACATAAGATATATCAATATATGTGTTAGAATATTTTGATATGCTAAAACTAGTATTGCCCTTATTATTACTTGAATACTTATACCTATTTAAAGAAGTAAAACGTAGGTATCTTCACGGGTTCTCCAGAAAACAAGATTTTGTGTGTGTAAAAAAAAACATTTTAGATCCAGCGACTCGGTGGTTTTGTATTATGATTTTTGATGTTGTCAGTCCATGTCGTGGGGTCTTCCGAGACTACGTTTTCCGGTGCGGGTCGCCATTTTTGTATTGTTTTTTAAAATCTATTGTATGTTTATTCAACACATTTCAAAATACAGTAATTTCATATATTATCATAACAACTTTAGTCTTAATTGCTGGTATATTCTTTCGTTTTTATAGTAATTGTACTGGTATTTGTGTTATGAGGTTTTTATATTTTATTTAAAATCTATTTATTTGATATAAGGCTGTGTTTGGTGATATTGGTCGAGTGTTTATTTTAGGAGTGTTTCTTGCGCAGAAGCTATAACATTTATTTTGCTATAATCCGCGTTTGTTAAGAGAATATATATAATGCTAATTATGAAGCAGGCTACGTTCACATACCTTAAAAATGTAGGACGAGTCACCACACGTATCCCAAAATGCCGCCACCAGCAACAATTCACACAATAAATACTACATTGGATTGCCAACAACTGTGGTGGAAATGCAGCCCCAAGCCATCACATTGCCTCCGCTGTCTTTTACTGCTTCTCTTGTATTCTGATGATAGTTTGATTTGAGTTTGAGTTTTCCTGACATTGAGTTTTCCCCCCACAATTACTCTTTCATCTATTCCTTTACATTGTTTTTTTTACAATGAACAGATATGGATTTATTTTGTAATATATATTATTATTGCGTTCGATATATGTCTTATTACTAGAAAAAAAACAAGATGCTCCCATCATTTATTTGCCTACCTTTACCTCATTTATTTGAAAATAGCCATCTGGCTCCAGGAATTGTAGTATTCCTGTAGAAATTGTCTCTTGCAGCTCTAGGGGTTGCAGGATTAGATAGAGCTACGACAGTTTTCCTCAAGTTTGACAATATTACATTGGAACAGTGTGGCACATAGCGTCCCCGGGCGTCAAGTTTCTCTTTCGCTAATACAGGCAAGTATGTATCGCCCTGATGTTTGAGCACGCCAATGCAATTCACCAACCTAAAGAATGGCTCTGGAACCATAGGAATGTGGCGAATGGTGTTGATTAACGGGTTAGAAACGTCAACATCGTGAGTGTGATGTGATAACGGGTTTGTCTTGTTAAACATACCCTGTTGCCACGCAAGCCTAGCTTCCACTAAGCCTAAACCATCACGGTATATGCTTCGGACGTCGACTTCAATGGTTGGGGTGAGCTTGCTAACTGTCTTGGCCATATGGACAGAGCCAGTTCCAACTCGCCTGGTAGATATTGGCAAGGGCATAGCTTTGCGAGCCACAACTTCGCCAACAGAAGGTAACGCGCCTTCCGCATTTGAGCAACTTCTCTCGAAAGTTTCCGCTCCGCTTCGTTTCCCGATTTTTCTTCGCTTTGCGGGCAAACTGTTCGCCGGTTCCATGTTCAGTATGCTAAAACGGGGCTACCGTATAAATTGGTTGGTAGAGGAACTGCAGCAAATTTGGAATACTGGTTTGTTTTTTGGGAATAAGTAGAGAAGAAAATGGCTTAGCCCAATAAAAAGTACATCTAATGGTTAGAAAATTATTAAACTTTAATGATAGAAAGAATATAACAAAACGAAAACTAAGAATATTATCAAAATTTTAATCAACCTAATAAACTCCAAAAGCTTCATTTCACTTATGGTGCTGATAATTTGGAATCACCTTTCAATGATCACCTTTTTTTCTTTGACTTTGCTTACACTTTTCCTTACTATTTATAATATCTAATTAATTTCTTATTTTTGTAACAGTTTAGTTTTCAGTTCTCTTGGTAATAATTTTTATAACAAAATAGCTTACTCTAATATAATTATTAAATAATAATCAGTAACAATAATCACAGACCAGTGTTAAATATGAACTTAAATTACTGTTTTTATTAGTCATTAATTCTTGCAGTAATCACATATATAAATACCAGATTCATAACCACCACAATCTCCGTGAACCCACATTTCACAAATTAAGCACTTTACCCATTCTTCACCCCTTTTATCCTCACTATATTTTCCATTACAGAAAAAACACTCGGCATCCTCATCAGTTGGGACTGCAGACTCATTTCTCATTGCTATATCCTCAGAAGAGTCTGTGTAATTTCTATAGACAGCAGGATTTGAATCTGATGACTCACTTTCTGTAATAATTCTCTCATTTGTTTTTTGTTACATTCTTCTTGCCTTTTCTCTTAACATTTTTTTTCTGTGCTATCTTCGGCTTTCCGGACTTTTTAAATTATATTTACATTCTCAAGGTCTTTCTTATAAGTGGAACTTGAAATTATTGCAGATTTTGCTGGCTTACGGCCTCTATTGCTCATTCTCTTTTTTACTATTAGCACGGGAGAAATTTGAGAGGGAGTAACTAGTGATTGGATTCCTGATGGCCCTGGTCGGGCTTCATCAAAATTCTCTAATCGCTGAAAAGCGGCCACGGGTGAGGTGATTGGACTCGTCTGAAGGTTTTGATCCTCTGAAACATCAGCAGAGGCGGCTATGTAATCTGCTTCTGTAAATATATTTCTATTAAATGGATATATTCCACAAACTTTAAAACCATTTGCAGCAATTTCGGCGGTTTGGCACTTAATGCACGCTCTCCCAAATAACTCGACAACATCATATGGTGTTACAGGTCTGTTATGTTCCCGGAGAAACACCCTGACTTCTTCACTGTAGTAACATTTTAGAGCACCCATGAAAGTACGATCAAGGCGTTGAATTTTGTGTGTGCAATGAGGTGGCAAAGATAGAATTGTCACATAATTCTGTTTCGCTAGATCTATCAATTCTATATTCTTGGTGTGACTATAATGGCCATCAATAATCAAAAGCACTGGTAAAGCTTCTGTTGGTTTTACATACTCAACGAAATGTTGAAACCATTGGGTAAATAAATTAGTTTGAATCCATCCAGATGCATGAGCTCTTCCTATGGAACCAACTGGAGCTCCCCTTATCAAAGCCTCGGACATATTTTTTCATGCATGTCATGCAGATGACAATGGTTATTAAGGACCCCCTTTCTGCTGATGTCATTGCTCCAATTTATTTTTTTCCTTTGAGCGCAATGATTTTTGGAATTTTACTCTGAACAATAGAGAGACCACTCTCATCAACGTTGAATATGCGCGCAGCAGGGAAAGGCTTATCAGCCTGGATTTTATCAAGATTGTCAAAGAACTCGTCCACTCTTTCTTTAGAGAATCCGTTGGCCCTTGCTTGAGAAGTTCCAGTTGGCTGTCTTATGGACAAAATTTCATTATGGCGTTTTAAAAATCCCTTCAGCCAATATCTTCCAGCAAATCCATCCTTAAAAGCGTTTTTAATATTATTTTTTATAGCTAATTGATATGCCAACCGACGCAAATCCATCCTAGTCAACCCATAAAAATTATTCGCCATTGTTAATATGTACTCAACCAGCATGATTTCAATATTTGTACCCAAACTGGCCTTCGACCAATAGCTTTATTCATCACAGATTCAGTCGAGGAGTCATTATGATTAACAAATCGAAAGAGGGTAGACCTGGGAACGTTAAACTGTTTAGCAGTCTTCAAGTATCCCATTCTCTTTTCTCGAACAGCGATAATCGCAGCGGACATATCCTCTTTCTCCCACTTCTTTCTTTTGCTGTATTTATGGGATGCAGACATTTCTAAAAAGAAATACAAGAAATTATATCTTCTTACAAAAATGTGCATAAAATTTGGATTATCCCTAATTATATTCAGTTTCGGTATTCCCAATTAACAACATGGCATCGTAACCTAAAATTTCGTATCTCATTTTTAATTTTAGAAATATTAACAAATTAAAAGTAAAATCATTAACTATAAAGGTCGTTTATTAGTTTAAATAATTACGATAAACATTTTATGTATCATAGTAAGTGATTATCAATAATTGCTTTCTTACCGAAAAAAGTTGGAAATTTGAGGTTTCGCTTCTACGAGGCTGGCAGCCAGAATGTCAAGATGGCGGTCGGTTTTTAAAGCACATTAGCTCCGTAAAGTGTGTGACGATAAGTTTACAACAAGAAAACATAGATGGCACTTATAATATTTAGGTATATAAGGTATTCCAACTTACCTGCAGTATTCCAAATTTGCAGCACTTCCTCTACTATTGCACTCAACGCCGTATTTTTTCTGTTCGTCTTGTATATCATTATTATTACATAACAAAATTTCGATGCGAGTGGTTAGTTTTGAAGAAACGTTTTGTACCTGATTTTGATTTAGATATTTTTGCAATTGGATCTGTTAATTTTCCTAAGTAGGTCAGACTGGCCTTATAATTAGTTTTATTAATGGCTGGTACCGCATACAAAAGTGATAAGCGACTTGAGACTTATGTTTGTTTTAATTATGTTTTTAATTGTGTCTGTATTTTAGTCATTGGAAAGCAGCATCTGGTAAATTATTTGTCATTTTAACTTTTCATAGCTGTATTGTGAAAGAGTGTCCAGCAATCGTCAATGCTATGAAAGGCAGCCAGTTTATTGCCAAGGTGGCATGATGAAGCGGGTATGGTCGTATTAGTGTAAGTTTACGAAAGATCTCGAATATTTGTTATTTTGCGAGTTATAGTTAACTCTAAAAAGTTCAGTGAACTATTTTGTTCTGGTTCTATTTTAAATATTATTTTATGTTTTTTATTCAAAGTGTGGAGTAATTTATCAGGTTTTCTAGTAGTTCCTGTCCAGCATTGAATAATGACATCTATATATCTATAAAAGTAAAGAATGTTTTTCAAAATGATCCATGAAAATTTCAGCCATCAGTGGACTCAAAGGGGAGCCCTTTGCTAAACCATCCTTTTGATGAAAGTATTGTTTATTGAATCTTAATTAGTTTATTCTCTCGCCGGGAACGCCGCAAACATTTTTTCTCGAGTAAAGTGTCTAAAATGTTCAATGATTATATGGAACATTCGTAAGTAGTCTATCAACCTCTGGTGAGACTTATTTAGTTTTGTCTTTAATCTTCTTAATGAGCTGAAGGTTGTTTTTTAAAGCATATGGTTACCAAAAGAACATTTTAATTGGTATAATTCTATTTAAATGTTTGGCTAATATATGCTGGGGCACCAATTTATGAGACAACTGGACGAATTGGAATTTTTTTTTATGGACTTTTGGCAAACCATATAATATTGGAGCGCGAGGATTCATCCCAGAAACCTTCAATTTGGATGTTTGTGGGAAGTAAATATTGGGAATAGTAGCTTAAATGCACACGAAAAATTTTTGGTGGGATCTGAGGGTAACTTAAAGAAATCATCGCCTTAAATTGAAATTCAAAATATTCTTCAAGTAAACTTGTAAACAAGTACTTTTGAAACGTCAACATCTACTATCTACGAGAAGAAACAGAAAGAAACTCGGCAATTGCTCTTTTCAAAAAATAATTATTATTACTAACTAGTAATAAGAATTAGTAATATTAATAACTATATGTAACTATATTTAGTTACTACGCATTCTTATCGTCTAAGTAATCCTCAATAGTATAGTCTTAGATAACATTGTTAACTGTTTCTGGATATAAATCCCGTTTTAAAATAACAACCTTTGATCAGCTGTTGTAACTACGAGGCTATTTTCGGATGTATTTTTTTATAATGTCTTAAAGGACCTAATCTCTAGATTAAGTGAGAGAAAAATTGGGGTGCTTTTAATTCCATGCGAGAATAAATTTCTAACAATGTTATCCTCTTATTAGCGATAACGGCTAATTCAGCATCGACAAAAAATGTCTAATGTGTTGTTGCTGATGTTTTAAAAAATGTTAAATTTTAAACCTTTTTCCTAAAATGTCAAAGGAAATCAAAGGAAAATCTGTAAGGTTCTTAACACGGGGGTAAAACAAGTGTGAGTTTTTCTTATCCGAATATTTGGATATTCTAGTATGATTTTATTGGAGTAAGAGTGATTAGGTATTTTAACTATTTCGTTGTGACAAGTGAAACAAGCCCAGAAGGTCTTGGATCGTAACATCTTCACTTTCTCACAATTGAACGTGTATTGATTCACTATTCGCTTTCAGCTTGACTTCACTAATAGACTCAAAAATACACTTTAACTAGAAATCACGTTAACGAAGACAATCGACAGACTCGACAGAATCTGCACAGAATCTCCCTAATTACGTCAAGTTTCACTATTTAAGGCAATCCCCACTCACATGAAAAGTCCCTTCCCTCGCTATCGATCACTCAAGAACCCCGCATCCGGTATTAACAAAAACACAGACTGTCATTTGACTATTTCCTATTCCAACATTTTTAGTGTCTGTTACACAAGTATGTTTTTTTGGACTTCGAAGCAAGATTCCTAGCTTTTATATCTAAAAGATAAAACTCTGTTATTTAATTTAAAGGAAAGTTCTGAATGGAGTATTTTGAGGTGGAGTTTTTGTCCCTAAATGAGAACTAATGGCGTAATTCTTCATGTAACCAGGTAATTTGACGACAATTTCCGATGTGTGTGGTGTAATCTTGTGAATTTAAGTTTTAAAATTTTTGTGTAATTGAGGAGATATCCATCCTAGCAGCTTAGTCGTAGGAAGATTTCGGCTAAAGCGATGGGGTGGGTCTTCCTCGCCTTCCGTCTCGGCGCCGCTAATGTGCGCTTCGACTATGTCGACTTCAGCAGGGCGTCCACCCCTACGTCGTCTTCTTCTTTTCTTTTACGTAGTGCAACAGGCGGTGGTAGACTCGCGTGTAATTATCTATACCACACACCTTTGCTTCACACCTGTGTTCTATTTCTATGTTGAAGACATGGAAACGCGTTCCATTTATGTCCGAGCTCTTGAACTCTTCACATTCTATTGCGGCGTATTCTGCTGTACACGCAGAACACTCCCTTTATTCTCTATGTGGTTCCTTTTGACGACGTTGTTTATCTGCTGTGGTGGCTTCCTATTGTGAGTGGTTGGTGGCGCTGTAGTCACTTCTGGCTGCACTTACGGTCCGCAGAGTTCCGTTGTTTTCCTCAGAAACTCCTCTAGTTTCTCGAGTTCTGGGTTCTCCTTGGGTTTTGATTCTGAGAAGTCATAATATCTATACCGCAGTGTCGATTTGAGCTTCCCTATAACTGTCCTTGAAGCCTCAAGGTTGTATAAACAGTTCCCACAGTCAGAAATTTTTCAAATAACATGACAGGATTGGGATGTTTTAATAATTCTACTATGGTTTTTTGATGTTTCTGGATGATATCGCTCACTCCATATGTTGTAGGCTTAATTTCACACAGTTAAGTCAAATTTGTTACGACAAGGTGACTTCGTGCGTTTAGGACAATTAGCCAGAGATTCAGAATCATATTCATTACAATCCGACACATCATGGTTACGGGATTAACTTCAACTCTTCCTGGTACGGCTCAAATCGTCGTCATTACTTACTATTTCTGGGGGCAGTGAAGGGATACTGTATTCCACATCATTAATATAATCATTCAAATTAGTTTAGAGAGCTTCTTACAGTCCTTTATAATCATTTTTCTTCGAAAAACTACCTTTATTTGCCATTTCTGTAGTTACATAGACGGCAAAAAATTACATACAATTTTACATAGATACGCCCATTGTACCCAAAATCAAAATAATCTTTATTGAAATAAACCATTTCAGGCACTTTTGAATCGTCAAGCATCAATATGATTAATGAAGCTACAACTGGTTCGGAATGTTGCTCTTACCGAGAAGAACCAGCAAGAAACTCGGCGGTCAATCTTTTAAATATTTATTATACGCTCGAGTACAGTGCAATAAATTACATCCTACGCACGTAAATTAAAAAAAATAATACTTTAGAATACAATATAATTTTACAAAAAAACATGTCAAAATATGCATTATTAAATGACAATAAACACAAAAAATATCTTACCTTAAACAAAAGTTGGGAATCACAAATGAATGGCGGTTTTGTCTAACTATTTATGATCATGTAAAGCTAATGCTATCTAGTTTTAAGATATTGAGAAATATTAATTTAATAATAGCAGTTGACTAAAATCTAAGCTTAAACAAATGTACCCGAGCAGGTACAGAGGGCGTTAATGGGTTAAGTAGTAAAGTTTTTGTACCATAGGTTTTAATTTCGGTTCCATTGGCCGCGTATAACTTATAGTTTGAGCACTATCTTACACTTGATAATTTTTTAAGCAACGGAATCACAGAAACGTTTGCAACAGTTTCTATCAGAAATTTGAATCCACTACTAACGTCAGATACGCGAAGGCGGTGTGTTGGTAAAATCGCAGCGTATTGTCCGGAATCTTTTCACGTTCTAAATTCCTCATCCTCCTTAAGAGTTGTGATAGGTTCTGTTCGCCCAACTCCATTATGGCTAATAGTTTATTTTTTAGCATTGTATATTTTTCCAATTCTGGCGGCCTAATTAAGATGTCTGTTACCTGTTGAATAGGCTCTTTTACCTCAGTTTCGTAACGATGATGTTAAATTTGGGTTCATCATTAAGCTTTTGCGGAAACAATACTGACTCGGCCCGGATGAACCAAACCCGCGGCTGATCCCCCCAGAACTCTTGTATTCTTGAGCTTAAGGATACAATCGCCATCTCCTGTCCTTTAAGCTTGATATTCTGGCTTGCTGGATTTATGTTTTAAAGGCAATTTCTCGTTAACGCGAAAAAAAACAAATATATATAGTATATTATTTATATTCCGAAAATAATTAAAATATCAAATAACTGCGTATTTTCGCAACTAGGGTAACACTAGGTCAAGGGTGGTGGTCTTCTCTTCTGGATAGCCACGTAGCCAGTATATCCGTGAACTGAAATGAGTGATGAATGAAACAATCCAGACGAATTATACATTTATTTGGCACGCGTTTTACGGACGACGCGGTACGAGTATCACTAGTCCGTCCGTCCGCATTAAACGTGACGACCCTGAGCCCGTATGGTTTTATTCTTAATGGTGTACTATCCATTAAGGTTTATTTTGAGATTTTAGCGATGGCCTGAACGGGCTCCCGAGTGCTCGATGAGGGCCATTAGTCTGTTTTGAGGCTTTCTCCTCAACTTGTTCAATTCAAAAAACACTATTTACTTAAAATAAACTTCATTTCACCTGTAATTGCATTCTATAAATGTGATTACAAAAGTAATAATAAAATTATTTTGCTATAATCCAAGATAAATACTTTATTTGCAAATCTATACTTTCATTTTTTTTATCTTCTCAGGAATAATATGTTCATCATTTAACTTATGCAATAAGCGAGCATCAGTGTGTTGACAATCTGTCTTGTAGACATCCACAATATCTGACCAAGTGGCACAATTGTTTTGATACACTATATTTTTCGTCAGAAAATTATTTCTTATGCCTTTGATGAGTTGAGGTGGATCATATATCACATTCAGATGCAGTCTGTTGATTTTAATAGTATTATCTGAAATGAGGCAGTGTTAAATTTAATAAAGGCTGAACATGAAAATTATCACCCTGAAATAACTGATATCAGTCGCTGCCCTGATATCGATGAATTTCGGCACAATTGTGGCTTATATAACGGGCTAGCATATAAGATAAAAATCAGCACTGGTTTTCTTTCAGCACCGGTATAACACATAATGTATAATAAAGGTTATTTAAACACTTAAGTAGACAACATTGAAGTCTCAGATTTGCCTAGTATTTAGTAAATACTGCGTACCCAAAAGTGAAATTACATAATTTCCAAATCTCCTTAAAACTACAATAAAGTTACAATCATGTATTTTTTGTCTTTTACAATTCTTGCGGCATGTCTATGGAACTCTCACACACCATTATAGTTTGCGATCCTGGGATTGCGCCTACAAGGTTTCAGAAATGTTTCCTGAACCAACAGAATGTCTACGTTATGACTTGATCGATGAGGCCGTTCGCATTAAACGTGACGACCCTGAGCCCGTGTGGATTTACTCTTAATGGTGTACTATCCATTAAGGTCTCTATGTAGGTCAACGTTCCGAACAAACCATGGAGAGCCAGTTGCCTGTCTCATGAATTTGTTCTGGATACGTTTTAACGGGTATAACCTAACTTTGGGGACATGTGCAAACGCGGGACTCGCATAAGACATGATTGGCCTTATGCAGGTTTTGTAAATTGTCACTTTGTTACGAAGTGACAACTTACTGTTATTCGATAACAGGGGATGAAGTCTTCCTAGAGCATACGCCGCCCTGTTACGGACTGTGCGTATGTGACTGAGAAAGGACATATTACATTGGGAAGTAACACCCAGGTACTTGACTTTTGACTGCCAGGTAATCTTTTGGCCATGTAAAGTTATGGCATTCCAATTTAATGATCGTTTGACTTTTGGGGTGTGATAAAAGTGTATGGCTGCACTCTTATCTGGATTTATTTCTATTCTCCATCGGCGGAACCATTGCCCGAGGCAATCGACCGCCTCTTGGAGACGTTTAGAAGTGGAATAAGAATTAAGGCCTGTGACAAATATGGCGGTATTATCCGCATAAAGGGCTAATTTGACGTTATTCATGCTACTTTTCCCGAATCTGGGAATGTCACTCGTGAAGAGCGAGTAGAGGAAAGGCGCAAGGACTGACCCTTGGGGGACGCCTGCTCTAATGGGACGCCTCGAGAAGAGGGTACCGTCTATGCGGTATCTGAAATGACGGTTAGAGAGATAGTCTCGTATGAGATGTACAAGACCATCTGGGAAGCCGAGTTGTCGGAGCTTGAACAACAGGCCATCATGCCAAACCTTGTCAAAAGCTTTGGCGACATCGAAAAATACCGCAGTTGTGTGATATTTAGTAGTGAGACCTGCCAGTATATGTTCGGTCAGAGACGGTGGGCCTGATGCACCGCGTAATGTTAGGAACGGAAACCGAACTGTTCGTCCGGGAGAAGTTTTTTAGATTCCACAACTGCATTTAGCCTACTGAGGATTACTCTCTCGTAGACTTTGCCAAAGCTATTTAATAGACTGATAGGTCTATAAATATCAGGTCTGTTCCTCTCAGAGAGCGTGTTAATTGCCAGAAGGCCTGGTGGTTTGGCGTAATTTCCGCTAGTTTCTTATCCCAAACTTCATTGGCATGGAGAGCGAGTTTTTCTCTCACTTCTCTCTGAAGTCGGCGAAGTCTTTGCCGGTTTTCGGTTGTGGGGTAAGCGCTGCAAGCTCTAGTAGCTGCACGTTTTCTTCTAAGTAAATCTCTAAGGTCATCCGGGAGTTGCCGACGACCTGAGTCATCAGAAACCTCCCTAGAGCAACCCTTGAGAGTGTCACTCAGGTGAGCAGTGAGATGAGTGGTTGCCGCTTTCGCGGATTCCACTGAAGAGATGGTGTCTCGGATTTGATTTAGTTGGATTGAATCTATGGACTGGACTTGTTTATTAAACTTTTTCCAGTCAATTATGGATTTTGTAGTAGGCTCCGCAGGAGCGGGGGTACCTAGTACGATCAGTACGGGACGATGGTCTGAGTCCAAGTCATGAATGACTTCTAAGGAGCGCCGTTGGAGTGATATGTGCCTAAGCACTGTCACGTCCAGGCCATCTGCTCTAGAGAGATCGCCATTGCGTGGATAACGCGTTGGCTCATCGGGAGCTATCACATCAAAGTTGAGGCGGGGGAGGGAACTGAAATTGTGGCGGAGGATTCCGTTGGAGTTGGTTTTCCTCGAATTCCAATTGCCATGTTTGGCATTGAGATCGCCAGCCAGAATGACTGAGTCGCCAAGAGCCAGGAGTGCGGTGAGATCGCTCTCTAGTACTCGTTTAGTTGGGCTTAAATAGACTGAGGCTAGTATGATCGGCTGATGGCCTGTCATACCCATCTGTCAAACTGATGCCTCCATTTTGTCGAGGACTGGGGGTCTATTGTAGAGCAATGAAGGGACTTTTTGTAGTAAATTACTGTACCGCCAAGCCTGGAAGCTAAGCGGTCGTGTCTAATCATGTTGAAGTTTGGGATTTTAGGGTTACTGTTGCAAGGCTTCAGAAAAGTTTCTTGCACCAGTAAGATATCTACGTTGTATTTTACCACGAAATTCCGAATCTCGTGGATTTGATCTAAAAGGCCGGCCGCGTTGAACGTGACGACTCTGAGCCCCCTAGGTTTGATTCTACCTACTGGGACTGCCATTTCTAATTGCTGATTTTGCCGATGGCCTGTACGAGCTCGGCGTGCTCGATTAGAGCCATCAGTCTGTTCTGGGGGTTTTTTTTTTTTTAATAAATAAATAAATAAATATATAGGACATTTACACACACGGTCATCCGTCCCCAAAGTAAGTAACTTAATACTTGTGTTATGGGTGACGGACAACTGGTAGATATAATATAATACATATATAAGTCTAAATACATACTTAAATACAAATACACACCCAGGCTCGAAGAACCAACAATTTGTTTATATAAAATGTTGGCACTCGGCGGGAATCGAACCCGCGACCCGAGGAGCTGAAGGCAGGGTCACTACCCACAGCGCCAACGGGCCAACCATGTTCTGGGGGTTAGACCTTAGTTTATTGGCTAAGATTGACAACTCCGAGGTGTCAATGCTGCTTATGACGTTGCAGACCAGTTTCATGTCATCCATGAAGCTAGACTGTTTGGGGGTTACAGGTGGTACAGCGACCACTGAAGGTTTGACGATTGGGGGGGGTGCAGGGGGGCACCGACTGAGTTGGGGGTCACCTTTGATGGTATGGTCGGTATTGGGGTTTGACCCCCATTTACCTGCCTTTGATGCCATGCGTTTACCGCTGGCAGGGGGGGAGGAACGAATCGCTCTTAGGGAGGGGGGGCTGTTTTTTGGGCAGCGCGGGCGGCCGCTATGCTGCCCCGCTTAGCCCTAAGCGGGACTTTGGGACACCCGCGGTAACTCGCGGGGTGTACTTGCGTCATGCAAAGGACGCAACTTGGGAGTTCCTCTGATAAAACGGTTCTTGGGCAATCCACTGTGCCGTGATCACCTAAGCATTTCACGCACCGTGGGCGCGCGAAACAGTTTCGGGCTGAGTGCCCGAAGAGCTGACATCGGTGGCACTGACCGATGGCCCCCCGGTTTCTGGGGGTTTCAATAAGCAGACCGGATAGTCTGCATATTGATTTGATGTTAAAAATTTTCTTGCCCTCATTGCATAGTTCAAGAATGACAAAACAAGACTCATAAGGAGTCTTAGTCTTTTTGTGGTACATCCGGTGTACCTGCTTCACCGGCAGACTTTGTCCGATGAGGTCATCTTTTATATGCTCAGTGTCGAGCCCAACGGGGAGACCCTTGACTATGACGCGGAGTTCGCGCTCATCCTTAAGGGCGTAGGTATGATATTGAACCTCCTTCTCTCTGAGGAGAGATGTGAGGTTGCGGTGGTCTGTTGAGGTAGGGCAGGTGACCGTAATTCCAATTACCGTTGAACGGGCAGTGTGGAATTTGATCGACTCTGCGTCGATAGTGGGCAATAAATATTGCCACTTTTCCTTTTCCCTAATATATAGGGGAGGGACTTTTTCCCTACGTTCCGCCATTGGGACGTCTTGCGACGCCTCGGCGGGAACGCTCTTAGCCACTGTGGGCTTAGAAACGGAAGGGCGTTTTGGAACGCCCACTGTATCTGTCGCTCGCTTAGGAGGGACGGATTTCGGAGCCTTAAGCTTTCGCTTGTGGCTCTTAGACCGGACTGTGGTAAAGCCGTCCTGTTCGCCTAGGACGGGCTCTTCTTCCGAGTCGGAGGTAGAGGGAGAGGGGGAAGCAGAGGCAGAGCTCTGTTCCGATCTCGAAGCGACTTCGGTCTCCATGTCGGAAGACGCGGCAACCGAGATCGGACTGCTTACCGGAGAGGACGGACTCTCCGTTGCAGTCGGGGTCGGACGGGAGAATTTCTCGAATTCATCGACAATATTCGGGAACCTCGTCTGGAGGAACGCAAGGAACGCATCCAGACGAGGATCCGCCGAAGAAAGAATTTTTGTTTTCGGGTCCATGATGGACCCTTAAAAAATGTTGACACCCCCTGCCGAAGCAGGGAGGTGTGTGTACCTACGAAGTTAAACGTGAGTTGAATCTAAAAATGAAATATTACAATAAAAATTTACAATGTGAAAGAAAATATAGTGTACTTACGTATCGACCGAAGCGACAACCCTAATTAGCAGTGATGTACTGAAAAGTACTTTCACTTACTAATTGACGCAACGAAGGAACACAATGACAACACACACGCTGCCTCTGCGCCCCCCGCCTCGCCGCTCGAACACCGCCGCAGGCCGCCGCACTGTCGCACTGCACCACACTAAACTGAACGATAGATGCCCAAGCAAACTCAACGACCCAACTTTTTGGACGGGAGCGCTGAAAAGCGCTAAAAAAAGGCCGAGAAGAAGGCAAAGGCAAACCGATGTCGGGACGTCCGTTAGGAAACGGAGGCCGAATCGGACTTGTCTTAATATTATCTCAAATACCAAAGTAGGTCTGAGCGCAGCGAGAGTGCTTTGCTCTATGTAATCGTAAACTTTTTTTTTTCGGACACTAACTAATGCTGTTAGCCCAAATGGCTCTTACAGCGTCACCGGGAGAGGGGGCGAGCGCAGAAGCATCGCCGGGGGTGTGAGCTGGGAGAGCGAGTCTCGAACGAGGCTCGCAGCATCCTGGGAGCGTCGCCTCGCCTTCGCCGGCGAAGACGCTGTATGTGTGTTAATTTGGTTAGTATGCTGGCATTGGCGATCGTGAAATGATCGTCAGGGTCTGTAAGAACGCTCTTTGGGCGTCTATCCTTTTTCTTGTCACTGACTTTGTCGTAACAAGAATACTCGGCCAAAGACCGGATCAGGGGTTTGGGATGTGACTGCCCTTTCTCAAAATTATTTTAGGAATAACGCTTAAATAGATTGTCTATAGATGGAAGACCTAGGTCTCTGTCTAGGTCTACGTTCCGAACAAACCATGGACAGCCGGTTGCCTGTCTCATGAATTTGTTATGGATTCGTTGTAACGGGTATAGACGAACTTTAGGGACATGTGCGAACGTGGGACTCGCATAAGACATAATTGCCAATTATCGTGGAACGGGCTGTCTGGAATTTAATCGACTCAGCGTCGATTGTGGGCAATAAAAATTGCCACTTTTCTTTTTTCCCTAATATAAAGGGGTGGCATCTTTTCTTTCCGTTCCCCCATTGGGGCGTCTTGCGACACCTCGGCTTGAACGTTATTAGCCACAGTGGACTCACGGGTGAAGTGATCGTCAGGATCGGAGAGGACGCTCCTAGGGCGTCTATAGTATTTTGTTTTGAACTTTTTGTCAAAACAAGTATATTTAGCCATCCTCCCGACGAGCGGGTTTGGATGAGCTTCAGCCTTTTCAAAGTATGTCTTCGAGAAACATTTGAATAGCTGAGCGAGAGAGGGGAGACGGAGATGTCTATGTAGGTCGACGTTGCGCACGTACCAGGGACAGCCCGTGGCAAGACGCGTGAATTTGTTTTGCATTCTCTGCAAAACGTTCAATCTTGACGAAGGAACGTGCGCCAACGTTACGCTCGCATATGACATGATTGGTCTTATGCAAGTTTTGTAAAGTGTCACTTTGTTACGAAATGACTTCTTACTTTTCCCACATAACAACGGAAAGAGGCGACCCATCGCATAAGCAGCCCTGTTACGGACTACTCTAATATGTTTAATAAAAGAGAGGGAGGGTTGGAGGGTGACTCCGAGGTATTTAACCTCGTCCTGCCATGGGATTACACGTTTGTGTATGGAAATACACAACGGAGGGATAAAACGCTGATTGCTCGACCTGTGGAAATACATGGCCGCGCTCTTATCAGGGTTGATTGTAATTCTCCATTTGGCGAACCAACCCTCAAGGTTGTTCACTTCATTTTGGAGGCGACTAACAAGAAGTTCGAGTTTACGAGAAGATAAGAAAATGGTTGTGTCATCAGCATAGAGCGCCAACGACGCAACCATTTTATCATGGGGAATGTCGCTTGTGTAGAGCGAGTAGAGATATGGTGCTAACACCGAACCTTGGGGAACTCCAGCGTGTATCGGACGTCTGGACGATAGAGTACCTTCTAAACGGTATCTGAAAGTACGATTAACGAGATAGTTTCGTATGAGAAATACGAGACCATTCGGAAGTTCTAGGGCGTTGAGCTTGTGAATCAAGCCCGCGTGCCAAACCTTGTCAAAGGCTTTGGCAACATCGAAAAAGACGGCGACTGTATGTTGTTTCCTACGGGAAAACCGCTCAGAAACAAATTCCACCAATCGGTGGACTTGGTGGACAGCCGTATGGTTAGATCTAAAACCGAACTGTTCGTTCGGTAGAAGGTTTTTAGTTTCTATTACCGTTTTGAGTCTCGAGAGGATCACTCTCTCGTAGACTTTCGCCATGCTGTTGAGCAGACTTATGGGGCGATAACTATCAGGGCGATTCCGGGGTTTACCCGGTTTGTGAATACCTATTACCGTTGCTTCCTTCCACTCGTCTGGGAAGCAGCAACGTGACAAAAGGGCGTTAAAAATCAGGACTAATAGGTGAACAAGGCGGTCAGGTAGACACTTGAGTGCCTTGTTTGTTATCCTATCGGGGCCAGATGCTTTCCTGGGTTTGAGCTTTTTAAGAATAGCTCTGATCTCGTCTCCGGAAGTGGGGGTTAAGGGTTCTCTCACCCTCTCGGGAACCCTATTGAAAGATAGGGCGATGTTCGCTTCCACCGCGGCGTGGAATTTAGCGTGCTTTCGTGAGCTGGGGTTGGGGGTGCATTGGGCCTCAAAGCTGTCCGCCATGCATTCGGCCTTATCTATATCTTCAAACGCGGGCGGAAGATTATCGCGCAACAGAGGCGGCGTAGACTGGTACTGTTCGCCTCTCAGGGACCTCGACAGCCGCCAGAAGGCGACATGACTCGGCGAGATCTCTGCGAGTTTAGCATCCCAGGAATCGCTGCTGAAGAGGGCAATTTTCTCTTTTGCCTCTCTTTGTAATCTACGGAGAGTTCTCCGGTTTTCGGGGGTGGGGTACGCTGCACTAGCCCTGGCGGCTGCGCGTTTTCTAGTGAGAAGTGCTCTGATGTCATCAGGGAGCCTTAGCCGACCTAGATCGTCGGGAATTTCCCTAGAGCACGCTTTAATAGTTTCGCTCAGGTGAGTGGTGAAATGTGAAGAGGCCGCCTTAGCGACTTCCTCAGATCATGGATGACCTCTATAGAACGTAGCTGTAAGGCTACATTCTTGAGCACAACTATGTCTAGGATATCTGGACAATAATCACCATTTATTGGATAGTGTGTGGGCTCGTCGGGAGCTATTACATCGAAATTAAGATGTGCGAGTCCACTGAGGCTATGTAGTAAGCGCCCATTAGGGTTTGTGCAAATAGAATTCCAATGGCCGTGCTTCGAATTGAAGTCTCCGGCCAGGATGACTGAACTACCAAGTGCGAGGAGCGCCACGAGGTCGCCCCTTAGCACTTTCTTAGTGGGACTAAGATAGACTGAGGCTATTATGACGGATGGATGACCCGCCATACCCACCTGACAAGCTGAGACCTCCATGTTTTTCAACTCTGGGGAGTCTACTGGGGAGACATAGAGGGATCTTTTGTAATAGATAAGGGTTCCCCCTAATCTACTATCAAGACGGTCGTGTCTGATGAGGTTATAGTTTGCGATCCTGGGGTCGCGCCTACATGGTTTCAGAAAGGTTTCCTGAACCAACAGAATGTCTACGTTATGAGTTACCACGAAGTCACGGATTTCGTGGACTTGATCGATAAGGCCGTTCGCATTAAACGTGACGACTCTGAGCCCGTGTGGTTTTACTCTTAATGGTGTACTATCCATTAGGGTTTATTTTGAAATTTTTGCAATGGCCTGCACGAGCTCTGAGTGCTCGATGAGGGCCATGAGTCTATTTTGAGGATTTCTCCTCAGTTTGCTTGCCAGCACTGACAGCTCATGCGTGTCGATGCTTGCGATGGTCTCGCTGACCAGCTTCATGTCTTCCATGAAGCTGCTCAGCTGAGGGGGAGCCGTTTTTGGCTTGGGGGGGGCCGCCTGAGGGGCGGGGGGGCCGCTGGGGACCTTCGCGACGACCGTGGGCGTCGCTTGGTTCAACGGGGGCGAAAGGGGGGCGAGGGGGGCAGCCGCAGCCGCCTGCCTCTGGTGCCACGCATTGAATGCTGGCAAGGGGGCGGGGACAAAGCGTTCCCTCGGGAGGGGGGCCTTTTGGGCAGCTCGGGCGGCCGCCTTTTTACGGGCAGCAGCCAGGCCACCCCGCTTTGCCCTAAGGGGGACCTTGAGGCAGCCGCGATAACTCGCGGGGTGCCCCTCTTGTCCACAAAGGACGCAGCTCGGCGGCTCCACCGAGGGGTTCGGGCGGGGGCAGTCCACGGTGCCGTGGTCCCCCAGGCACTTTACGCACCTTGGGCGCGCATAACAGTTGCGGGCTGAGTGCCCGAACAACTGGCATCGATGGCACTGGCCTATCGATCCCCTTTGTCGTGGGGCCTCAATCCTCAGGCCTGACAGCCTGCAGATTGAGGACACATTGAAGATCTTTTTCCCCTCAGGGGTAAGATCTAGAATGACCAGGCAAAGCTCGTACGGAGCTTTGGTACGTCCGTTGTACATCCTGTGTACCTGACGGACCGGAATATCCTGCTTTAGCAGGTCTTCCTTGATACATTCCGTATCAATTTCTACCGGAAGACCCTTGATGACGGCGCGAAGCTCGCGCTCGTCCTGCAGGGCGTATGAGTGGTATTGAACACCATCTTCCCTGAGGAAGGTGGTGAGCGTGCGGTGATCTGCCGATGAGTTCACCTCCACCCTAATGCCGATGGCAGTAGATCGGGCGCTTTTAAAGGCTATGCCTTTAGCGCTGAGGATTGACAGCAAGCGCTGCCACTCCTTTTTCTCCCTTATGTATAAGGGAGGGACTTTCTCCCTTCTCTCCGCCATGGGGGAGTCTTGCGACTCGGCGGAGGCTTTTGCCGAAACCTTTTTAGGTTTGGCGACCTGAACGGGGGCGGAAGGGCGCTTCGGAGCGCCCTCTTGGCTGATCACCCTTTTGGGCGGGACTGGGGTAGGAGACTTAAGCTTTCGCTTTTGACTCCTACTCTGGACGGTCTGGAAACCGTCTTCGTTATTTTTGGCGTCCGAGGCAGACGCCGAAGAGTCGTACTCTGCTTCCATGTCGGACGACACGGAAGCAGGGGGAGGAGGGCGCTTCTCCGGCGACGGAGAGGGCGACGGGGCTATCCCTCGGTACTAAAAATGCCTCTATATCGGCAAGCACCGTTGGGTGGGTCGATCGTAAGAACGCCAGAATGGCGTTCAACACAGGGTCCCTGTTGTTTGGGTCCATTGTGGACCCAAACACTATAAAAATTCTGTACCCCCCGCCGGAGGGCAGGGGGGAGTGTGCCTACTAAACTAATCTAATTAAAAATTTAGCAAACAAAAAACTTCGTTCCGGTGAGAACAAAGTTGTGTACCTATCTAATACACAATGTAATTGTAAACAAAAACTCACCTAACGAGCAATCAAAAATCACGTAGCGCTAAAAAGTGCTAAACGTCACCCGCTATCGACGGTGCACAACGAAGCTCCGCAAGCCCGCAACTGCTCGTCAACGACGCTCAGCTACGGTCGGCACTCCGACGCAACACGATCCGACCCGAAGCGCACTAACTAAAGCGCGCCAAAAGGAAGACCGTGCAACGACACGAGCACGAATCGAACAATGAATAATTCTCATTCAATGGCGTGTGAGCGCGGCAAAGGTGCGTTGCTCTCTGAAGTGATCGTAAACGGCCGCACCGCGGCTTATATAGCGGTCCGGCGAGATCGTATATGAGTGGGGGGCTTGCTGAATGCGATAGCTAGCTGATGTGTGACAGAGAAGGTATTCGAGTTCATGCGTCGTGCTACACATCTATATATCTGACGGCGTTCGAAATGCTTCGAACAATTTAAAATGTTGAATTGAGTGACGTTGGATGTCACTCAGGCGAAGTGTCGTTATTGTGGCAGCGGGGCAGCCATCTTTTAACAAGAGATCGGCACGAGAAAAGCCAGCGCACCGCGTCTTCGACAAATCGCCATACAATTGGAAAATCCAGGCGAATAGTCGTTATTGCAACTGTTTTAATTAATTCTGTTCAGGTTACTGTGTGAATCTTTTTAGAGACGAATAATTATAAATGCTTTCAACTCTTCTTTTGAATTTCCCACCCACAAACACAGTCCACAGAGTATGAAGACAACTACTATTTCTGATGATGGCCATTCTACGTCATATCTATAATAGTAAAGAATGTTTTTGTTATGAACAATATGTTTTTCAAAATGATCCATGAAAATTTCAGCCATCAGTGGACTCAAAGGGGAGCCCTTTGCTAAACCATCCTTTTGATGAAAGTATTGTTTATTGAATCTTAATTAGTTTATTCTCTCGCCGGGAACGCCGCAAACATTTTTTCTCGAGTAAAGTGTCTAAAATGTTCAATGATTATATGGAACATTCGTAAGTAGTCTATCAACCTCTGGTAGACTTATTTAGTTTTGTCTGTAATCTTCTTAATGAGCTGAAGATTGTTTTTTAAAGCATATGGTGACCAAAAGAACATTTTAATTGGTATAATTCTATTTAAATGTTTCGCTAATTTATATGCTGGGGCACCAACTGGACGAATTGGAAAATTATTTTTATGGACTTTTGGCAAACCATATAACATTGGAGCGCGAGGATTCATCCCAGAAACCTTCAATTTGGATGTGTTTGTGGGAAGTAAATATTGGCAATAGTAGCTTAAGCACACGAAATTTTTTTGGTGGGATCTGAGGGTAACTTAACGAAATCATCGCCTTAAATTGAAATTGAAATTCAAAATATTCTACAAGTAAACTTGTAAACAAGTACTTTTGAATCGTCAACATCTACTATATACGAGAAGAAACAGAAAGAAACTCGGCAGTTGCTCTTGTCAAAAATATAATTATTATTACTAACTAGTAATAAGAATTAGTAATATTAATAACTATATGTAACTACATTTAGTTATTAATGTCTTGTACAAGGTCGAAGAGTAGCTATATCCACGCATTCTTATCGTCTAAGAAATCCTCAATAGTATAGTCTTAGATAACATTAACTTTTTCTAGATATAAATCCCGTTTTAAAATAACAACCTTTGATCAGCTGTTGTAACTACGAGGCTATTTTCGGATGTATTTTTTTATAATGTCTTAAAGGTCCTAATCTCTGAATTAAGTGAGGGAAAAATTGGAGTGCTTTTAATTTCATGCGCGAATTAATTTCTAACAATGTTATCCTCTTATTAGCGATTACGGCTAACTCAGCATCGACAAAAAATGTCTAATGTGTTGTTGCTGATGTTTTAAAAAATGTTAAATTTTAATTCCTAGAATGTCAAATCAAAGGAAAAACTGTAAGGTTCTTAACACGGGGGTAAAACAAGTGTTGTAGAGTAGGTTGCAAAAATGAGACACCAATCCCGTTGTATTTGTTTATTGTTTTTACAATTTACTTCCCTACATCCCTACCAAGCATCAGAGACGACTGCGTAGGCTATCTATCTCTTAGCTTATAAGGTATGACGAGTTAAACTAAAGGTTCCTAGCTGTAGGCGAATGAGCAGACTGCAGGGGCTATCGTACTCAAAGCCTAGACTCGACCGTACTGGTGACTGCTGCGGCTATCTACCAGTGAGGTCGCTAGCTAACTGCCGCTTTCGGCGTAGCGCGTGAGTTTATATACGGTTCGGTCGCATTGTTTGCTTGATGCCATGTAGTGGGAGCGTCCCGAGCGAGACAGATAGTTTGTGTGCGAGCAGGAAAGTATTCGAGACCGTGCAGTTTGGCGCGATGTTCGTTACAATCTCCCCCTCTGGTACTCGATGGCGTCCCGCGAGAGTATCAGACATATCTACTTATTTTTCCTTGGTCTCCCACGTTTTCGAATAGCTATTACTGGTGCAGGTGTTTCTTTGTTTCTTTTTTCAAATCTGGTAATTAGAGATGTGTGATATTTTCCTATAGAGATTTCCGGCTCTTGGATATTAGCAACCTCGTATATGCAGCTTCCATGCTTTTTAATGATGACATAGGGACCATCACGCCTGGGCGCAAATTAAGCAGAAAATTGTTTCTTTTGATTGCTTATTGGATGAGTTTCTAATAGGACTAAATCTCCCAAATCATAGCCGGGATCTGGTCTTCGTTTTTGGTTGGCTCTCCATCTGTTATTGTCTTGCATATCTTCTACATTTGCTTTTGCTATAGCTAAATCATTAGCTAAATTTTTTAAATATGGTGAGATGTCTGGTATGAACTTCTCATTTTGTACAATATCGCTGAAATTGTGTGTTATCTCAAACGGAGTTCTTAGTTCTCTGCCAAAGGTTAAATATGCTGATGTGAAGCCAGTACTTTGATTATATGCAGAATTCATTGAGAATCTTATTGCCGGCAGGGTTTCTGGCCATCTGCTATGATTCTTCTGAACGATAATAGCGATTTGGCTTTTCATGTCCCTGTTTTTCCTTTCTACAATATTGGATTCAGGGTGGTAAACAGGTGTTAGCATTTGTTGTTTGTCTAAGTAATACGTTAATTGTTGCATTACAGCTAATACAAATTGTGTGCCGTTATCGCTGGTGATTCTTCGTGGTAAACCATATCGCAGAAAGACTTCATTAAGTAGAGTAAGAGCACATTTTTCAGCTGTTGCCTCTTTAAGTGCAAATAATTCGACCCATCTTGATGCTGTATCTTCGACTATAAGGATCCATGTTTCGCCGTTTGAACCTTTGGGTAGAGGACCAAACAAGTCTATGGATAGGACTTCAAATCTCTGATTATTTGCTGTTGACTGCATTAATCCCGCTGGTTTTAAATTCGTCGCTTTATATTTTTGACATTCTGTACAAGATTTTACATATTTTATTACGTCTCTTCGCATTCCTTTCCAAAATAAATTTTTATTAATGCGTTTCAGAGTTCTTTCTGCACCTTGATGACCAGCTGTAGGTGTGTCGTGAAGATATTTCAAAATATTGTTTACTTCGTGTTTCGGTACTACCAGTTTAGCATTATCATCTTCTTGATCTGGTGTAAATCTAAACAGAATACCTTTGTGTAGTAAGTATCCTCTTTTTGACCATTGTATATATTCCTCAGATCCTGTTTTATCTTCTAATGCTTTTATAATGATATTTAACCCAATATCCTTACTTTGTTCGTCTCGTAAGTTATTTTCATTTTCTTTTGGAAAATCGACTTCAAACTGACAGATTTCACATGATTCACTATGCTTATCACACGGAGGTCGTGATAGACTGTCTGCTAGAACATTTGTTTTACCTGGAGTGTATTTGATTTCAAAATTATAGGGCTGTAATTGTAATGCCCACCGTGCAAGTCGACCTGTTGGGGATTTTAGGTTAAGTAACCATTTCAGTGGTTGGTGATCTGTGACCGATATGAATTTGGTACCTTCTATATATCCTCTGAATCGGGATATAGCCCATACGATTGCCAAAGCTTCTTTTTCAGTAACTGTATAGTTAGACTCAGCCGATGTAAGTAAGCGACTGGCATATTCAATTGGATGTTCCTCGGGTCCCTCCCCCTGGACTAAGGCTGCTCCAATAGCATAATTGCTTGCGTCTGTTTTTATAGTAAATGGTACTTCATAATCTGCTTGTTTGAGAATAGGCGTTGTGGTTAGTAACCGTTTTAGTGTATCGTACGATCTTCGTTCGCTCTCATGCCACTGCCATATGACCTTTTTTTTTGTTAAGTTTGTTAATGGCCTTGCTATTTCTGCAAAATTTTGTATAAACCGTCTATACCATGAGGCTGTTTGCAAGAAGGATATTAGTTGTGTCAGATTTTTAGGTTCTAATCTGTTTGATATTGCCGATATTTTATCTGGGTCTGCTTTTATTCCTTCAGGTACTTATAGGTATAAAGAAAGGTTTATTTATAATATTTATTCATTTAACACTATAAAGTTTTACAAAATCAAAAGGTGGGAACCGACAGCACGTACGCGAGAAAACATACATAAACGTGAATAGTCGTACGACACAACGTCCGCGTCCGAGAGTAGTGGGCCGACTGTCGAGCGCAGCTGCGCTTGCGCATACCTTGGTGAAAACAATAGGCCGCCCGACGGGCGCACCGGTTCCACTGCACGATAATTTAAAACAGCCGTGTGACGAGAATAATAACATAAATATAATTTTAATGAATATAAAATATGTATATTATAATAAGATATATATATGATATAATGAGTATATATGGGTATGTGTAAATAATGTATATGTGTACTTTAGTAGGGTGCCTACACTACCCCCCTCCTGAGACCGTCCTACGGGCGATAGTAATCCGGAAATCTAACTTCGCGCCCACAGCGAGTTCGTTTAGGTAGAGACCGGATAGGAATGGGTAGTGATCTTGGAAGAGAATCAGGCATGGGTTCAAGTGATGGAGGGGAATTAGGGTTAGGAGATCCATTCGTGAGGGTATAAGCCGGTTTAAGCCGGTCTAAAGAGACAGTGACACTCTTGTCTTTGATTAAAATTTTAAAAGTTTTGTCACCACGTTCTAAAACCTTATAAGGGCCGGTGTACGGAGGTAGTAAAGCTCCTCTCAACGCATCATCCCTTAAAAATACATGACCTGAAGTTGCCAAATCCTTATGAATAAAAATTTTGTGTTTGTTATGACGAGCGGCGGGTATTGGATGAAGTTTAGCAGCGAAGTGTCGTAGGCGAGTGATAAACTCGGACGGGTTATTAGCTTCGGGGGTGCTCATTTGGAAAAATTCTCCCGGCATACGTAATGGCTCCCCGTATACCAATTCCGCTGACGATGTCTGGAGATCATCCTTAAAGGATGACCGGATACCCAAAAGTACTAAAGGTAAGTTGTCAACCCAATTGGTATCGGCATGGCACATTATCGCTGCTTTCAATTGACGGTGGAACCGTTCCACTAAGCCGTTGCATGCTGGATGATACGCGGTTGTGCGGCGATGTTTGAATCCAATTACTTTTCCAAGGTACTGGAAAAGTATGGATTCAAATTGCCGACCGCGATCAGTAACGATATCCGTTGGACATCCAAATCTGGATATCCACGATATCAACCCCTTTCCAACAGTTTCAGCTGTCATGTCAAACATGGGAGTGACTTCAGGCCAGCGGGTGAAACGGTCCACGGCGGTGAGACAGTAGCGATAACCTTGAGATGGAGGTAATGGGCCAATGATATCCACGTGAATGAAGGAGAACCTAGCACGGGGTAAATCAAAAGTACCTAGCGGCGATGAAACATGCCGGTTTACTTTAGTGCGTTGGCAAGCCAAACACTTTTGTGCCCAATTTCGACAGTCCTTGCGCATGCCAGGCCAGACAAATCGTTCGGCTACCAATTTAGTGGTTGCTTTTATACCTGGATGGCTAAGACTGTGAAGACTGTCGAAGAGTTGTTTGCGCAAAGACTGAGGTATGAAAGGTCTCGGCGAAGATGTACTCACGTCACAATAGATTTCCATACCGCTTCCAACCATCTTTACCTTTTCTAGGCGGAGTGAAAAATCACCTCTCAAATATTGATGGAGCTCTTGGTCAGATGCTTGAGTTTTGGCAAGAACGTCAAAGTCGACAGGCATCTGCAGTTCTTCGACGCGGGACAATGTATCGGCAACGACGTTGTCTTTGCCCGAAATATGTCTAACGTCTGTCGTGAATTGTGAGATATAATCGAGATGCCGATACTGGCGAGGCGAGCAGTTAGCTTTTCTTTCATGAAAAGCATAACTGAGCGGCTTGTGGTCAGTATACACGATAAAGTGTCTTGCCTCCAGCATATGTCGAAAGTATTTTATACTTTCGTAAATGGCCAAGAGCTCTCGATCATATGGTGAATACTTTTGCTGAGCAGGGCTTAGTTTTCGTGAGAAGAATGCGAGGGGTTGCCACACGCCATCAATAAATTGTTGCAACACTGCACCCATTGCCAGGTCAGACGCATCTGTTACCAGGGCGAGTTTGGCCTGGAGTTTTGGGTGTGCGAGTAGTGCAGCATTGGCAAGACTTTCCTTGCACTTTTCAAAAGCTAACAACGAGTCGCCTGATAAGGTTACTGGTTGCGACCCCTTCGCTGAGCCGGCAAGTAATGCATTTAAAGGCGCCTGAATGGAAGCTGAGTGAGGCAGAAAGCGCCTGTAAAAATTCACCATGCCTAAAAATCGCCTCAATTGCTTTATGGTAGTAGGCACGGGGAAACTAGCGATAGCTTCGACCTTTGAATGTAAAGGTTTGGTGCCGTATGCTGAGATGTGGTAACCTAAAAATGTGACTTCAGATGCGCCAAAAACGCATTTAGAAGTATTAATTAGGACGCCGTATTCCCTCATACGAGTAAAAAGTTGGTTGAGATGGGTCTCCTGTTCTTTCTCATCCTTCGAAAAAATCAAAAAATCGTCGAGGTACGCATAGCAAAATTCGAGGCCTCTCGTCATCTCATCAACAAACCTTTGGAATGTTTGACCCGCGTTTCTTAAGCCAAATGTCATGTAAGGGAATTCGAATAGTCCAAATGGTGTTGTTATGGCGGTCTTCTGTATATCAGTTTCAAAGACTGGGATCTGGTGATAGGCTTTCGCCAGATCGATCGTAGAAAAAACTGTACAACCTGAAATAAAGTGAGCAAAATCGTGAATGTGCTAAATGGGTTAACGGTCGGGGATGATTCGCGCGTTTAGCAAGCGATAATCACCGCAAGGTCTCCAACTGTTATCCTTTTTTGGTGCTAAGTGCAATGGTGATGCCCAAGGGCTCTCTGATGGGCGAGCTGTGCCGTTGCTAAGCATCATTTCAAATTCTTGCTTGGCGATTTTAAGCTTGTCCGGGGCTAATCTACGGGGTGCGGATGATATGGGAGGTCCAGGTGTTGTGCGTATATAATGAACTGTATTGTGCATTGGAATCACCGGTGTGCCTGAAGGGCGGGTTAAGTCCGGGTATTTGTTTAAGATACTATGAAAACGCGTGTTGCCTGATATAACCTTAACAGAAAAGACATCAGTATTAGCAAAGGAAGCGACAGAAGACAGAGTTGTGGTATTATCTATTAAGCGTCGTTTGCGGCAATCTACAGCTAAATTATATTTGCTAAGAAAATCGACTCCTATGATTGGCTTCGTTACTTCAGCAAGTATGAAGCGCCAAACAAAATTACGCCTTAAGCCTAAATTTAAGCTAAGCTCGATAAAACCGTAAGTATCTATGGGGGTTCCATTAGCTGCACTGAGTTGAAAATCCGTCTTGGCACGACGATCCCGGAGCGCAGAACGAGGGTAGACGCAGAGATCGCTACCGGTGTCTATTAAAAACTTGGTGTTTGTTCTGCGGTCGGTAACAAAGAGGCGACCCGTAGAGGAAAGGCAATCGTTTGTCGCCATTAGCGACTGCCCACGGAGTTTTCCGGTTTCTCATAGTCGCAAGGTTTGATACATCGGTGAGCACGTGATCCGTGTTTAGAGTGGTACCAACATATAGGGAACTTTCGGTAGCTGGAGTTCGACCGGCTCCTTTGGCGTGATGTTGCTGTTAGCATCTTACGTTCTCGCGGTCTAGAGCGGGTGGTAGACGAACAGCACGTTTTTCGCGTATGCTCCTCCAGCTTAATGGTAAGTTGCTGCACCATCCTCTTGAGCTCCGCAATCTCATCGCTTGGTCCAGCAACGGGCGTACGACGGGATGTGGCTGCAGCAACATTGCAGGGTGAAGTGAGCTCTTGGATACGGTCAGCAAGGTCAGCCAATTGTTCCAGAGAATGGGTTGGCTGAGACGCTAGCACTGTCTGGATCTCGTGCGGGAGGCGGTTACTCCATATGGTCCTGATGAATTCTTGTGGTACTGAAGGTCCGGCTAGGTCTTGGAGATGTCTCAAAAATTGCGATGGTTTCCGGTCTCCGAGCTCTTTGTGAGTTAAAAGTTGTTTGACTTTCTTCTCGTGAGACGCGAAAGACGCTTGATCAGCTCGCTTTTAATCTTGGTATAACGATTACTAGAGGGTGGACTTATTATAATGTCTTTTACAGCCTTAGCGTATATTAAGTCCAAATTATTCGTGACATGAGAAAATTTAATAATGTCTTCCGTCACTGAATGGGTCTCGAATTGGCTCTCCAGAAGTGCGAACCAAAGTTCAGGGTCCTCTGGTGAAAAAGGTGGCACTTTAATTTTTAACCTGAGTCCGTCATTTTCCCGTTCAATGGGAACGCGCACTTTGCGGGGACGTCGCGTATTGACATGGCTGCCGTGCGGCGATCCGGCGGCATCGCTGCTGTCACTCATTTTGTGTTCTTGAGGGTCACCAGTTATAGGTATAAAGAAAGGTTTATTTATAATATTTATTTATTTAACACTATAAAGTTTTACAAAATCAAAAGGTGGGAACCGACAGCACGTACGCGAGAAAACATACATAAACGTGAATAGTCGTACGACACAACGTCCGCGTCCGAGAGTAGTGGGCCGACTGTCGAGCGCAGCTGCGCTTGCGCATACCTTGGTGAAAACAATAGGCCGCCCGACGGGCGCACCGGTTCCACTGCACGATAATTTAAAACAGCCGTGTGACGAGAATAATAACATAAATATAATTTTAATGAATATAAAATATGTATATTATAATAAGATATATATATGATATAATGAGTATATATGGGTATGTGTAAATAATGTATATGTGTACTTTAGTAGGGTGCCTAACTATTAAATGTCCGAGATATTTGATTTTTGAACACCCAAATTGACATTTTTTTCTATTAGCTCTCAAATTAAAATCTCTTAACTTTGAAAAAACTTCTCGTAAATCATGTAAGTGTTGCATATGTGATTCTGATCTTATTATTAAGTCGTCTAAATAACATAAGACAGACTGAGCTCGTAAACTATGCACAAATCTGTCCATTAAGCGTTGAAATATTGCAGGTGCGTTGCGCAATCCAAATGGCATGCGTTTGAACTTATATACTCCAAATGGTGATATAAAAGCGGTTTTATCCTGGTCATCTTCATGAACTTGTATTTGCCAATAGCCCGATTGGAGATCTATAGTTGACATATATGGCATAGCTTTTGCCTGGTGTAACAGATCATCAATTCGCGGTAGCGGATATCGATCAGGTTTAGTGATTTCATTTAATCGTCTGTAGTCGATGCATACTCTTATATCATCTTCCCCCTTAGGAACTATAATAACTGGAGCGGACCACGGAGAGTTACTTTCCTCAATTATATCCTCACTTAACATTTCATCTAATTTACCTCGTAGCTGTTGTTGTCTAGCAGGAGATAATCGATACGGTTTGACTGTTATAGGTTGATGATTCCCAGTATCGATACGGTGAATCGCATACTTGGTAGGATTACCTTTTCTTTCAAAAATATCGCTAAACTCTAATAATAAATTATTTATTTGAATTTTTTCATTATCTTTTAATAGTTGACCCTCATTAGGTTGCAAAAATAAGTCCAATGAATAAAGTGATATAGGATTTATTGGCAAATCGTTAATTCGTGGATCTACATTACAGTTTAAATCTGCAGGTTCACGAAGACGTGTTGGACGCGGTGGTGTATCCAACTTAATTAATTGCCAGCGTCGTTTTCTCGGTGGAGACCCGTCTATCTCTTCCTGTAGTGGCGATGGAGTCGAGTGTAAAGGGGATATCGGTTGAAGGTTTGCTGTCCAACGCAAAAAGTCGGATATGCCTTCGTCTTCAAAATTAATTTTCTTTGCTTTCGTCAGTAAAGAAATTTTTCATTTTTCAAATGCAAAAAATTGAACATTTCGTCTGGTTTATCAGCAAACGCCCAAGCACGCTGAGGTAGGTTTAGAATAATGCCTGCTAATTCTAAAAAATCTATGCCTAGTAATGTTCGATTATCTTTTGCATCTGGCAATACACTTAATGTTACAGGCATTTTTCTCGAACCAATAGTGATCTCTACTGTACATATGAGCAGTTTCTGTGTCTTGACCGTACCATCAGCAAGCCCAATATCAACTGTTTGCTCCGAAAATTTTGCACCTTGGTCTTGTAGTATTTTGTACAAGTGGATACCTGCAATGCTTGTTCTTGCTGCTGTATCAATGTAGGCATATCCTTGTTGTCCAAAAATTGATATTTCTATAGTTGGTATCTTAACATGATTTTCTAGAATAACTTCCATTGTGAAGAATGATACTGGTTTAGAGGGTGACTCTTTTGCTTTGCATATTTCACAGTTACTTCTGAAAACACCCGGAGTATTGCAACCATAGCATCTAATAATAGGTTTTTTTGTTTCTGGGTTAACAGAATCTTTAGTTACCGGAGCTCTTGTTTCGTTAGAATCTGACAGTTTAGCGAGGCGTTTATGGCAAACCTCAAGTACATGACCTCTCCTACCGCAGAACAGGCATCGCTTAGGTTTCTTCTCGGTTTCTGTTGAGATGGACTGGACCTTTTGGAACTCCAGAGATTCCAAATGGCGTGCCTTTTGTACCAGTTCCGTAAAAGTATTAATATCCGAGCGAGCAATTTCTTTTTTAATTTTAATTTCAATAGACCGTATATAAGATCTAGTTGTTCTTCCTCTTTATGCCGTTTTGGCGGTAACATGCCAAGCAGTGCCCTATTGCGACACAAAAAGGTATCAATAGGCTCATCATAGCCCTGTGTGTCGGAAAACAATTCCATATAGATTTCATGTGGTTGACGTTTCGGAGCAAATGCTGATCGTATAGCAGATATTGCTTTAGCCCATGTTTTAATACTTGCTTGGATTCCCGTCCACCAGGTACTTGCGTTATCTTTAAGTAATAAGGGCAAACCAATTAATGCTTCCTCGTCCGTAATATTCTCTATTTTCTTATAGATTTCTACCGCAGTGACGAATTCTTCGACTTTGTTGTTATCACGTTCACCATGAAATCGCAGGGTGCAACGAGTAAAGTTCTTATTATTCATCGCAGATGACGGTATTCGGTTTAATAACTCACTAAATTGTGCTTCTGTTAAACAGACGGGTGGTGTCACTATGTTTTTTTCTTCTACTCTTTCTTCTTCCGACATATTAACTTGATGGATTATTTACGTTGGGCGCCAATTGTAGAGTAGGTTGCAAAAATGAGACACCAATCCCGTTGTATTTGTTTATTGTTTTTACAATTTACTTCCCTACGTCCCTACCAAGCATCAGAGACGACTGCGTAGGCTATCTATCTCTTAGCTTATAAGGTATGACGAGCTAAACTAAAGGTTCCTAGCTGTAGGCGAATGTGCAGACTGCAGGGGCTATCGTACTCTAAGCCTAGACTCGACCGTACTGGTGACTGCTGCGGCTATCTACCAGTGAGGTCGCTAGCTAACTGCCGCTTTCGGTTTTTTTTTTTTTTCGGACACTAACTAATGCTGTTAGCCTTGAAGGCTTTGACAGCGTCACCGAGAGGGCGGGCGAGCGCAGAAGCATCGCCGGGTGAATATCGTGGAGAGTGAGCCTCGAGCGAGGCTCGCAACATCCTGGGAGTGGAGGAGCGGAACCTGACCTCGTCTTCGCCGGCGAAGACGCTGTATGTGTGTCTGTGTGTGCAGTGTTCTGGCGATGGCGATCGTGTAAGGATCGTCAGGGTCAGTGAGTACGCTCTTAGGGCGTCTGTGAAAACGGGCTTTGAACGTTTTGTCAAAGCAGCGATAGTTGACAATCCTCGCTATCAGCGGGTTGGGGTGTACCGCTGCTTTATCAAAATAATTTTTCGAAAATTTTTTAAATAAAGTGGCAATAGTGGGGAGACCTAGATCTTTATGCAGGTCGACGTTTCGCAAGTACCACGGACAGCCAGTGGCTGTTCTCATGAACTTATTTTGCAAGGTCTGCAGACAGCGCAGCCTTGTCTTCGGGGCGTGTGCGAACGTGACGCTCGCATAAGTCATAATAGGTCTTATGCAAGTCTTGTAAAGTGTCACTTTGTTGCGGATAGAGTCGACCCATTGCATACGCCGCCCTGTTGCGGGCTCTGCGTATGTGTTGGCGGAATGAGAGGGTGGGTTGAAACGTGACACCTAGGTATTTGACCTTCTCTTGCCAGGGGATCTCCCGGTTGTATATTTTAATACATTGCCGGGGCTTATCATATGAGCAACGGCCTGCCCTGTTGAAGTACATGGCTGCGCTCTTATCTGGATTAATGGCTATCCTCCAGCGAGTGAACCACCTTTGGAGGTTGTCCACTTCCTTCTGGAGGTGACTAATTATGGTAGAGGAACACCTGTGTGTTGTGAAAATGGCAGTGTCATCAGCGTAAAGTGCCAACGACGAAATCGTTTTATTATGAGGAATATCGCTCGTGTAGAGCGAGTAAAGGTACGGTCCTAGCACCGAACCTTGGGGAACTCCAGCGCGTATCTGGCGCCTGGATGAGAGAGTACCGTCTACACGGTATCTGAAGGTACGGTTAGTCAGATAGTCTCTTAACAGGAAGACGAGTCTATCTGGGATGTCTAACTTGAGTAGCTTGTGAATCAAGCCAGCGTGCCAAACCGTGTCAAAGGCTTTGGCTACATCGAAGAATACAGCGCCTGTGGGTCTCTTTATGGAGAACCCTTGCAGTACGTGTTCGACAAGCCTGTGGGCTTGGTGAACGGCCGTGTGGCGAGATCTGAAACCAAACTGTTCGTCTGGTAGAAGGTTTTTGGAGTCTATTATCGATTTAAGTCTCGAGAGAATGACTCTCTCATAGACTTTACCCAGTCCATTGAGTAGGCTAATAGGGCGGTAACTGTCCGGAAGGTTACGGGGTTTGCCCGGTTTGTGGATACCTATAACTATTGCTTCCTTCCACTCGTCCGGGAAGCAACAACATAACAAGAGGGCATTGAAGATCAATACCAAAAGGTGTACGAGACGGTCAGGGAGACACTTGAGCGCCTTGTTTGTGATGGCGTCAGGTCCTGGGGATTTTCGGGGTTTAAGACCCCTAGGAATGGATCGTATCTCATCCCCGGAGGTTGGGGGGATCGGTTCGCTTTCGGGAACCACCTCAGACAAGCTGACCAATGCCGATTCCAGCATGGCATGGAGTTTGGCATTGTCAGGGGTACTGGTATTTGGGGAGCATTGGGCTTCAAAGCTGTCCGCCAGGCACTCGGCCTTATCTATATCCTCGAAAGCGGGAGGTAAGTTGTCGCGTAGCAATGGCGGCGTGGTTGCATACTGGTTGCCCCTCAGAGACTTCGACAGCCTCCAAAAGGCCAGATGGCTAGGTGAGATCTCCGAGAGTTTCTCATCCCATGTTTCGCTAGAGTGGAGGGCAAGTCTCTCTCTGTAATCTCCGGAGTCTTTTCCGGTTTTCAGGGGTAGGATAAGCAGCGGACGCCCTAGTGGCTGCGCGCTTTCTAGTAAGCAGTGCTTTCAACTCGGCAGGGAGTTTCCGACGACCAAGATCGTCGGGTATTTGCCTCGAGCAAGCTTTGATAGTATCGCTCAGATGAGCGGTGAGATGAGCTGTAGCCGCCTTAGCGACTTCTATCGAATCTATGCTGTCAGGAATTTGGTCCGAGTGGACCGAGTCTATCGACTGTAGTTGCTCGCTAAGCTTCTTCCAGTCTGTGATGGTTTTTGTGCTAGGTGCCGCGGAGTGATCTGAACTTAATTCGTGAATTACCTCAATAGAATGCACCTGGAGGGTTACATTCTTGAGCACGACTATGTCAAGAATATCAGGATCCTGCTCACTGTTTAATGGATAGTGAGTCGGTTCTTCTGGGGCTATGACCTCGAAATTGAGGTGAGCGATATCACTTAGTTTGTGAAGAATGTGGCCGTTGGGGTTCTTTTTGATCGAATTCCAGTGGCCGTGCTTCGAATTGAAGTCGCCGGCCAGGATGACTGAGTTTCCAAGTGCCAGAAGCGCAGTAAGATCGCCTCTTAGCACTTGTTTCGTAGGGCTTAAGTAAACGGATGCTAGTATGATAGATGGATGACCCGTCATACCCACCTGACAGACTGAGACCTCCATGTTTTTTAGGTCCGGGGGATCTATTGGGCAAACATGGAGTGATCTTTTGTGATAGATAACCGTACCGCCCAACCTAGAGTTGAGACGGTCATTTCTGATTATATTGTAATTAGCGATCTTGGGATTACGTTTGCAAGGTTTCAAGAAAGTTTCTTGCACCAGCAATATGTCGTCACAGTGAGCAACCACGAATTCGCGGACTTCGTGTATTTGATTGATGAGGCCGTTTGCATTCAGCGTGACGACCCTGAGCCCTTGTGGTTTCCTTCGTTGGGTCGTACTATCCATTAAGGGCTTTATTTGGAGATTTTGGAGATGGCCTCAACGAGCTCTGCGTGCTCGATGAGCGCCATCAATCTATTTTGAGGATTTGTCCTCAATTTTTTAGCCAGTATTGACAGCTCTGCAGTGTCAATACCGGTAATTATCTCGCTGACCAGCTTCATGTCCTCCATGAAGCTGGTCTGGTGAAGGGGAGCCGTTTTAGGCTTAGGGGGGGCCACCTGAGGGGTGGGGGGGCCGCTGGGGGCCTTTGAAGCGACTTGTCACTTGGACTAGAGGGGGGCGGCTGCAGCAGCTGCCTGCCTCTGGTGCCATGCATTTACTGCAGGCAGGGGGGCGGGGACAAATCTCTCCCTTGGGGGGGCCACCTTTTGAGCGGCGCGAGCAGCCGCCTTTTTACGGGCGGCAGCTAGGCCACCCCGCTTTGCCCTGAGCGGGACTTTGGGGCATCCGCGATAGCTCGCGGGGTGCCCCTCTTGTCCGCACAGGACACAGCTAGGTGGTTCCACCGAGGGAACCGGTCGGGGGCAATCCACGGTGCCGTGGTCCCCTAAGCACTTCACACATCTAGGACGTGCGAAGCAATGACGGGCTGAGTGCCCGAACAGCTGGCAGCGATGACACTGGCCGATCGCTTCTCTATTCTTTGGCGCCTCGACCCGCAGACCTTGAGAGTCTGCAGACCGAGGTGATATTGAATACCTTTTTCCCCTCTGGGGATAGGTCCAATATGACGAGACAGAGCTCGTAGGGAGTTTTGGTTCTCCCGTGGTACATCCTGTGTACCGCTCTTACCGGAAGACCTTGGTTGACAAGGTCTTCTTTTATGAGGTCTAAGTCGAGCTCAACGGGAAGACCCTTAATGACAACGCGTAGCTCGCGCTCGTCATGTAGGGCGTAGGAATGGTACCCCACGTTCTCCTCTCCCAGGAGAGAAGTGAGGTGGCGGTGGTCCGTGGACGTTGGGCACTCCACTTTAATGCCAATGGCAGTGGAGCGCGCACTTTTAATCGCAATGTTTTGCGCATTAATTTTTGGCAGCAGGCGCTGCCATGCGTCCTTCTCTCTTACGTAAAGAGGAGGGACTCTCTCCCTTCTCTCCGTCATGGACACGTCTTGCATTTCCAAGACGGGAGGAGAGTTGGTCGGGGGGGAAGCGTGGCCTGCAGCCCGTTTGGGCCTGGGGCCTGAGGAGGCGGGGAGAGGGCGCTTGGGAGCTCCCTCGAGAATCCACGCCTTTTTAGGCGGAGCCGAGGTTGGAGCCTTCAGCTTTCGCTTCTGGCTCCTGGACTGGACGGTTTCGAAACCGTCATCATCTTCGCCCTCAGAAGAAGAGGACGGCGACACTACATCTTCGGCCTCCATCTCCGTAGAGACGGAAACCGGCGTCGGAGGACGCCTCTCCGGGGACGGAGAGGGTGAGGGAGAGGCCGGGCTGTCTCGCGGAGCGATAAAAGCCGACAGGTCGGAGAAGGCCGCCGGGTGCGTGGCCTTTAAGAACCCCAAAATGGCGTTCAACATATTATCGTTTCGATTTGGATCCATAGTGGACCCAAACCAAAACTAACTAAAGAAATGACCCCCTGCCGGAGGGCAGGGGGGGTGTACCTACTATTAAAAACTATCTACGCTAGTCTTCGTCCCTGTGAGGGCGAAGGTATATACCTATTAATTTAATCGTGTTATAGGAAGGAAGACTTACCCACCCGTGCTATCGAACGAAAATAACGTAGCGCTAAAAAGTGCTAACCGTTATTTAATTTCAACGGTGACTCCCGGCGCTCTGCAACCCGCTGCTGCACGTCAACGACGCTCAGCTACCGCCGGCTGCGACCACAAAACGATCCGAAAACACGAAACGCTCGAGGTCACAAACACAAAGCACAAGGAACAACTCGCAATAATCAGAGGCGGGACGCACTTAACCTGCATCTGACGAGACGTGTGAGCGCGGCAAAGGTGCGTTGCTCTCTGTGCCGCTTTCGGCTTTTTTTTTTCGAATGTGTCTAATGCTGTTAGCCCTAATGGCTTTTACAGCGTCACCGGTGGAATGGGCGAGCGCAGAAGCTTCGCCGGGTAAAATTGATAAGAAGCGAGTGTTTTTTAGGCACTCGTAACTTATTGGGAGCGTCGCCTTAAGGGTGTCTCCTGCGAGACCGAACCTCGGCTTAAAGCGGCGCGTTTTGGAGGACTGTATCTAACACATTGACTTTGAAGAAGTCTGTATCACGGCGGCCGCGGCAGAGGGCTGCGGCCGCTTGACACAAGCAAGCGGGGACCTCGACTTCGCCGGCGAAGACGCTGTTTGTGTGTGTATTGTGTGTATGTCTTGTTGGATGCTGTAATAGCATCGTCGGGGTCGTTGAGGACGCTCTTAGGGCGCCTGTGAAATCGGTTGGGGAAGTTAAACACCTTATAGTTGGACGCGGCCGCTATAAGGGGGTTTGGATGTGTGGACGCTTTCTCGAAGTAAGTCTTCGAGAATCGTTTGAAAAGATCGGCTATCGTGGGAAGGTCGAGATCTCTATGGAGATTCACGTTGCGCACGAACCACGGACAGCCAGTGGCTGTTCGCATGAATCGATTTTGAAGTGTCTGCAACGGACACAGTCGTGACTTAGGAACGTGCGCGAACGCGACGCTCGCATAGGTCATTATGGGTCTAATGCAAGTCTTGTAAAGCGTCACTTTGTTGCGAAGTGACAGTTTACTAGTTTTGCACAATATCGGATAGAGGCGTCCCATGGCGTATGCCGCCCGGTTGCGGACAACGCGGATGTGTCGGATGAAGGATAGGGTGGGTTGAAAGATAACACCTAAGTATTTGACTTCCTTTTGCCAATCTAGACGTTTGTTGTAAATTGAGACTCTAGGGGGCGTCTGGATGAAGTCCATGGCTCTCCTAGACCTGGCAAAGAACATTGCTGCACTTTTGTCTGCGTTGATTTCGATTCTCCACCGGCGGAACCAGCTTCCGAGACTATCGGTCGCTGTTTGGAGCCTATCGCTAATAGTTGTAGGATTCCTACAAGTGGTGAAGATTGCGGTGTCGTCCGCGAACATGGCGAGATGGGTGGCTACACTAGATTTAGTGGAGAATCGTGGGATGTCACTCGTGTAGAGTGAATAAAGGAACGGTGAAAGTACCGAACCTTGGGGGACTCCGGCGCGTAAGGTGCGTCTTGAGGAGAGCGTACCGTCGATACGATATCTAAAGGAGCGATTTGTGAGATAATCGCGTATGATGAGGACGAGCCTATCGGGAATGCCTAGGTTTGCGAGTTTGTATATTAAACCCGCGTGCCATACCTTGTCGAAGGCTTTGGCGACATCGAAGAAAACAGTACCGGTGTACCGTTTTTTGGCGAAGCCATTGAGGATGGTTTCGGTAAGTCTATGTACTTGTTGTACCGCGGTGTGTTTGGCGCGAAAGCCGAATTGCTCATCCGGTATGAGCTTCTTCGACTCTATGAACGTTATAAGTCTCGCGAGGATTACTCTCTCGTAGACTTTACCTAAGCTGTTGAGCAAGCTAATGGGTCGATAGCCGCTCGGGAGATTGCTGGGTTTACCCGGTTTACGAATACCTATCACTATTGCTTCCTTCCATTCGTCGGGGAAGGAGCAACCTAACAGGAGGGCATTGAAAATCAAAGCTATTAGGTGTATCAGTTGGTCGGGGAGGCACTTGAGTGCCTTGTTGGAGATGGTATCGGGACCTGGAGACTTTCTAGTCTTCAAGTTTTTAATAATGGAACGGACTTCCTCTCCGGTGGTGGGGGCTAGTGGCTCACTTTCGGGAGCCTTCGAGGATATCGTAGCCGCCGCCAATTCCACCTCAAAGTGGAACTTGGCGTGTTCGGGGTGGCTAGGGTTGTCTGTGCATTGTCCCTCAAGGCTGTCGGCCAAGCACTCGGCCTTATCGATGTCGTCGAATGCGACCGGACGGTTAGGACGTAATAATGGGGGTGTAGCTGCACACTTGTCTCCTCTCAGGGATCTCGAGAGTTTCCAGAAGGCCTGGTGGCTCGGCGAGATCGCTGAGAGTTTATTATCCCAGTCTGACTGGTGATTGAGCCGGAGTTTTTCCCTAACCTCTCTTTGGAGTCGCCGGAGTGTCCTCCGGTTTTCGTCAGTCGGGTAGGCGTCGTGGGCCCTAGTGGCGGCACGTTTACGTCTAAGTAAGTCACGCAGGTCGTCGGGTAGTCTCCGTCGGCCGTGGTCTTCGGGGACTACCTTGGAGCAACCCTTGAGTGAGTCTGTTATGTGTTTAGTAAGGTGGGTGACTGCGGATTTGGCACTATCCACAGAGTCTATGCTGTCAGGAATTTGACTTAAGTGGTCTGACTGTAAGGACTGGAGTTTCCCGCCTAGCTTACTCCAGTCTATGATCGTTTTGGTGGCAGGGGCCTCGGAGTCTATCCGGCCTAGATGAATTAGAACCGGGCGGTGATCCGAGTCTAATTCATGCAAGACTTCGATAGAACGTAACTGGAGAGTTACGTTTTTGATAACGTATATATCTAACACGTCGGCTTTGTCTGGGTCCCCGTTATGCGGGTACCTAGTCGGTTCGTTTGGGGCTATGACCTCAAAGCTGAGGTTTGGAAGGCCATTGAGACCTTGTAAGATTCTGCCGTTCCTATTGGTACGGCGTGAGTTCCATTGGTCATGTTTGGAGTTGAAATCTCCGGCCAATATTACGGAGTCGCCTAGTGCGAGAAGAGCGCGGAGGTCTTTCGAGGACGCGTTTAGTGGGACTTAGGTAGACTGAAGCTAGTATGATCGACTGATGGCCGGTCATACCCACCTGACAGACTGTAGCCTCCATGTTGGTGAGTTTAGGGGAATCAAGGGAAGAACAGTGGAGGGTTCTTTTGTAGTAAATTAGCGTGCCGCCTTTTGGGGATGACAGACGGTCATTTCTAATCAAATTGAAATTCGCAATGTTAGGATTGCGAATTTGGGGTTTTAAAAAGGACTCTTGTATTAAAAGAATGTCGATGTTGTGTGCAACTACGAAGTCGCGGACTTCGTCCATGTGATCGATAAGCCCGTTTGCGTTGTACGTAACTAGCTTGAGGGAGTGGGGTCTTTTCCTACTCGTTAAGGGGAAAAGCTTAAAGCCTAGCGATGGCCTGCACCAAACTGGAGTGTTCGAGCAAGGCCATTAATCTGTTTTGAGGATTACTCCTCAGCTTGTTTGCCAAAATTGACAGCTCCGAAGTGTCAATTTTGGTCACTATTTCGCAAACGAGTTTCATGTCGTCCATGAAGCTCGTTGCTGAAGGGGTGGCTGTCGCTTTAGGAGCGGCAGTCTTTTGGGGCGCGGGCTGGCTCGCGGTGACGGCAGCGGGTTTCGCTGCCCCCACTTGAGCGGGCTTCGCTGGCACAGTTGGCTCGGGTGCCTGTTTCCTGTGCCAGGCATTTGTCGCGGGCAGAGGTGCGGGGACGAACCTCTCAGCCGGTTTGGGGGCGGCGCGAGCCGCCTTTTTACGGGCGGCCCTTCGGCCCCCCCGTTTTGCCCTGAGCGGGACTTTCGGGCAGCCGCGATAGCTCGCGGGGTGCCCTTGAGTCCTGCACAGGACACAGCTGGGAGGTTCCTCGGACGGAACCGTTCTGGGGCAGTCAACAGTGCCATGGTCGCCCAGGCACTTTACGCACCTTGGTCGTGCGGTGCAGTTACGCTGCGAGTGGCCGTATAGTTGGCAGCGATGGCACTGCCCCATGACCCCACGCGTACGCGGTGTTTCTATACGCAGACCCGATAGTCTGCATATGGTTTTAACGCTGAAGACACGTTTGCCTTCAGGACTGAGGTCGAGCACCGCGAGACAAAGTTCATAAGGAACTTTGGATCTGTGATGGTACATGCGGTGTTCCTGTTTGATGGGCAGTCCCTGGCTGAGGAGGTCCTGCTTTATTAGCTCGACGTCGAGCTCTACGGGAAGGCCCCGGATGACGACGCGGAGTTCGCGCTCGTCCTCTAGGGCGTAGGTATGATAGCCGATCTTTTCGGCGTCTAGGAGCGTCGTGAGGCGACGGTGGTCCGCAGAAGACGGACATTGCACCATAATGCCCTGGCTAGTGGACCGGGCAGATGTAAAAGGGATGGACGAGCCATCCATGCGCGGGATTAGGCGGTGCCACTTGTCTTTTTCCCTGACAAATAGGGGCGGCACCTTCTCCTTCCTTTCCGTCATTGGCGAGTCGAGTTGGTCGACGTCGGTGGGGCGGGGAGCCTGTGAGGCAGGCTGGGGTTTGGGGGCGGGACGCTGGGTTGGTAAACCCGCGTCGCTGGTGGCCCTTTTGGGCGGGACGGTCTTGGGAGCCTTCAGCTTTCGCTTCTGGCTCTTTGAGAGGACGGCGGTGAAGCCGTCGTCCTCTTCTGATGCAGCTGAGGTCGAGGGGGACGAGGACTTTGAAGCTTCAGAAGCTTCAGACGTCTCTGAAGGAGACTCGGACTCAGCGTCGGACTGCTCCTCTACTTCCATGTCGGGGGACACGGAGCGGGAGCGCGATAAGCGCTTCTCCGGAGCGGGAGGAGAAGGTGCTGCCGGGCTGCCACTCGCTGCCTGGGAAGGCGGGAGGGCGTTAGTTAACTCCTTTAACACGGCGGGATGGTGCGCCCGGAGGTATTCATAGATAGCGTCCAGGAGCGGAAGCCCCGTGGAGCGTATTGGGGCCATGATGGCCCGCTGGTGTAGGTTTGCCTCCCTGCCGGATGGCAGGGAGGTGAGTACCTAGGTGAAAACCCTAGCCCGAGTCTCTCTCCCTTCGGGGGAAAGAGGTGAGTACCTAATATAATAAATTAGTGTACTTACGCACGGACGGAACCACCTACGGCTAGTGTTATGCGTGAAGCACCACACTACCTAATCCAACAACGATGCACTAACACAATCCACTTGCACTGAACGAACAAACAGTCCAAAGTCCTTTGAGCACTATTTCACTATCTTTCGCGGCACACGCGTGAGTCTGGCGGGGGGAGCACAAACGGGATTGCGCTCGACCGGGACATCCGCACGCTACGGCGGCGATGCCGCTTTCGGCGTAGCGCGTGCGTTTATATACGGTTCGGTCGCATTATTTGCTTGATGCCATGTAGTGGGAGCGTCCCGAGCGAGACAGATAGTTTGTGTGCGAGCAGGAAAGTATTCGAGACCGTGCAGTTTGGCGCGATGTTCGTTACAGTGTGAGTTTTTCTTATCTGAATAATTGGATATTCTAGTATGATTTTTTTGGAGTAAGAGTGATTAGGTATTTCAACTATTTCGTTGTGACAAGTGAAACAAGCCCAGAAGGTCTTGGATCGTAACATCTTCACTTTCTCACTATTAAACGTGTATTGATTCACTATTCGCTTCAGCTTGAATTCACTAATAGACTCAAAAATACACTTTAACTAGAAATCACGTTAACGAAGACAATCGACAGACTCGACAGAATCTGAACAGAATCTCCCTAATTACGTCAAGTTTCACTATTAAAGGCAATCCCCACTCACATGAATAGTCCCTTCACTCGCTATCGATCACTCAAGAACCCCGCATCCGGTATTAACAACAACACAGACGTGTCATTTGACTATTTCCTATTCCAGCATTTTTAGTGTCTGTTACACAAGTATGTTTTTTTGGACTTCGAAGAAAGATTCCTAGCTTTGATATCTAAAGTTTCACTATTTAAGGCAATCCCCACTCACATGAAAAGTCCCTTCCCTCGCTATCGATCACTCAAGAACCCCGCCTCCGATATTAACAACAACACAGACTGTCATTTGACTATTTCCTATTCCAACATTTTTAGTGTCTGTTACACATGTATGTTTTTTTTGGACTTCAAAGCAAGATTCCTAGCTTCTATATCTAAAAAATAAAACTATGCTTTTTAATTTAAAGGAAAGTTCTGAATGGAGTATTTTGAGGTGGAGTTTTTGTCCCTAAATGAGAACTAATGGCGTAATTCTTCATTTAACCAAGTAATTTGAGCTTTTTAACGACAATTTCCGATGTGTGTGGTGTAATCTTGTGAATTTAGATTTTAAAATTTTTGTGTCTTTGAGGAGATATCCATCCTAGCAGCTTAGTCGTAGGAAGATTTCGGTTAAAGCGATGGGGTGGGTCTTCCTCGCCTTCCGTCTCGCCGCCGCTAATGTGCGCTTCGACTATGTCGACTTCAGCAGGGCGTCCACCCCTACGTCGTCGTCTTCTTTTCTTTTACGTAGTGCAACAGGCGGTGGTAGACTCGCGTGTAATTATCTATACCACACACCTTCGCTTCACACCTGTGTTCTATTTCTATGTTGAAGACATGGAAACACGTTCCATTTATGTCCGAGCTCTTGAACTCTTCACATTCTATTGCGGCGTATTCTGCTGTACACGCAGAACACTTCCCTTTATTCGCTATGTGGTTCCTTTTGACGACGTTGTTTATCTGCTGTGGTGGCTTCCTATTGTGAGTGGTTGGTGGCGCTGTAGTCACTTCTGGCTGCACTTACGGTCCGCAGAGTTCCGTTGTTTTCCTCAGAAACTTCTCTAGTTTCACGAGTTCTGGGTTCTTCTTGGGTTTTGATTCTGAGAAGTCATAATATCTATACCGCAGTGCCGATTTGAGCTTCCCTACAACTGTACTTGAGGCCTCAAGGTTGTATAAACAGTTCCCACAGTCAGAAATTTTTCAAATAACATGACAGGATTGGGATGTTTCAATAATTCTACTATGGTTTTTTGATTTTTCTGGATGATATCGCTCACTCCATATGTTGTAGGCTTAATTTCCACACAGTTTAGTCAAATTTGTTACGACAAGGTGACTTCGCACGTTTAGGACAATTAGCTAGAGATTCAGAATCATATTCATTACAATCCGACACGTCATGGTTACGGGAATAATTACATACAATTTTACACAGATACGCCCATTGTACCCAAAATCAAAATAATCTTTATTGAAATAAACCATTTCAGGCACTTTTGAATCGTCAAGCATCAATATGATTAATGAAGCTACAACTGGTTCGGAATGTTGCTCTTACCGAGAAGAACCAGCAAGAAACTCGGCGGTCAATCTTTTAAATATTTATTATACGCTCGAGTACAGTGCAATAAATTACATCCTACGCACGTAAATTAAAAAAAATAATACTTTAGAATACAATATAATTTTACAAAAAAACATGTCAAAATATGCATTATTAAATGACAATAAACACAAAAAATATCTTACCTTAAACAAAAGTTGGGAATCACAAATGAATGGCGGTTTTGTCTAACTATTTATGATCATGTAAAGCTAATGCTATCTAGTTTTAAGATATTGAGAAATATTAATTTAATAATAGCAGTTGACTAAAATCTAAGCTTAAACAAATGTACCCGAGCAGGTACAGAGGGCGTTAATGGGTTAAGTAGTAAAGTTTTTGTACCATAGGTTTTAATTTCGGTTCCATTGGCCGCGTATAACTTATAGTTTGAGCACTATCTTACACTTGATAATTTTTTAAGCAACGGAATCACAGAAACGTTTGCAACAGTTTCTATCAGAAATTCACTCTAATCCACTACTAACGTCAGATACGCGAAGGCGGTGTGTTGGTAAAATCGCAGCATATTGTCCGGAATCTTTTCACGTACTAAATTCCTCATCCTCCTTAAGAGTTGTGATGGGTTCTGTTCGCCCAACTCCATTATGGCTAATAGTTTATTTTTTAGCATTGTATATTTTTCCAATTCTGGCGGCCTAATTAAGATGTCTGTTACCTGTTGAATAGGCTCTTTTACCTCAGTTTCGTAACGATGATGTTAAATTTGGGTTCATCATTAAGCTTTTGCGGAAACAATACTGACTCGGCCCGGATGAACCAAACCCGCGGCTGATCCCCCCAGAACTCTTGTATTCTTGAGCTCAAGGATACAACCGCCATCTCCTGTCCTTTAAGCTTGATATTCTGGCTTGCTAGATTTATGTTTTAAAGGCAATTTCTCGTTAACGCGAAAAAAAACAAATATATATAGTATATTATTTATATTCCAAAAATAATTAAAATATCAAATAACTGCGTATTTTCGCAACTAGGGTAACACTAGGTCAAGGGTGGTGGTCTTCTCTTCTGGATAGCCACGTAGCCAGTATATCCGTGAACTGAAATGAGTGATGAATGAAACATTCCAGACGAATTATATATTTAAACTACTCAAAACAAAATAGGGCCCACCCCGCGTCAATCTACAAATTTGTTCACAAGTTTTTTGCACGGCTATTGTAATATGACTCAAGTACTTAAACGTATAGTTGACATGTTGAGAAGTCTGTGACAGCGTTTCTACCGATAACTTTAACATTATTTTCAATTAAGTAGTCAAGTAAAGTGTAGGGCTAAAAAAGTGACTAAATGCACATTTTTTTCGCTCGCATTCTCAGTCGTATTCTAAACGTTACTGTTGAAGTTTATTTAGTAAACCATTTCCTTTGATTATGGCGCTAGTTCTAATCAATATACCTGGTCCTCGACGTCTTAAAAACATGGACACTGCAACTAGAGCAGTTGCTACGCTTCAGGAAGGGCACTCTCAGAGATCTGTTGCAAAAAGCATCAGTGTGTACCAACGAGCTATCCGAAACCTGTAGGAACGCTATTAAGAGACCTGAAGTATTGCTAGAAAACCTGGATAAGGGAGAGCGAGAGCCAAAATGAAGCAGGACGACATAAACATTAGATTAACTGCCCGTCGGGAGCGTGCAATCACCGCCCGAGCCCTACTAAATCAGTTACGGAAGTCTAATGGAAGACAAGTGAGCGATCAAACTATTCGAAATCGACTCCACGAAGATGGCCAACGTTCCAGAGGGCGTTTTGGTTGGCTTAAACTGACAAGACCTCATCATGCAGCGCGCTTAAGTTTCGCACGTGAACATTTGGATGGGACAATGGATAACTGGAGACCCGTACTCTTTACGGACGAAAGTAAAGTCAAGTTTTATAGTGCCGATGGCCGAGTATGTGTATGGAGAAGGGAAGGAGAACGTTTTTCAGACCATGCATTCATAAAACTCACTGCTTTGAGGGTGCAAATGTCATGGTTTGGGGTGGAATAAGCTTACTGGGTAAAACAGACCTGGTAATTCTGGGTGGAGGTACCGTAACAGCCTCTAGTTACGTCAAACAGTTTGTCCGCCATCATATTGTTTCATTTTCACAAAGAATTGGTGCTTACTTTGTTTTAATGCAAGACAACACTCGTGCTCACATGGCGCGTACGATATGCATCTACGACTGATTGCGGAAAGTCTTGAATGCCAGGTAACTGTGCTTGTGGTTGTAACTCTTCATCAAAATCTGATTGGGCTTTGAGGTTTTCAGAAAAATCAACGAACCTTATACATTAAAATTAAAACCTATACAGGGCAAGCCACCACACGCACCCCAAGGCTCCTCCACCAGCAACAAAGCACACAAGCAGCACACACACCCACCACCACAACAATCTCGACGATCGTTTCGATTATATGATATCGATATATATGATTTAAGAAGAAAAGAAACAGTTGATATATTGACTGTTAATTTAGTTGCACAATGATGTTATTCATATTGAATTTTGATGTGATTGCATACGTCTAAATGTGCGAGAGTGTTGATGATATCGCATTATTAATAGATAATAACATAGTTCATCGATAAATTTCAATTTGTGATGTACTTAGTGTTTAACTTCGGATTTGATAGCATTGCAAGAGACATGGCTACTTCCACATGATCTATCATTCCTTAATGAGGTTGATGTAGCCTATAGCTGTACGGGTACATCGGCGGTGGATACGGCGGCTGGCCTTCTGTCCGGCCGGCCTTATGGTGGTGTGGCGCTCCTTTGGAAGAAAAATGTTTTCCAAAATGTATGTGTAGTGCAATGTGATAACCCGCGGTTATGTGCAATAAAAATCGTGTTGGGTCAAAGGTCAATTTTAGTGTTTAGTGTTTATATGCCCACCGATAAAGTGATAAACCTCCCGGAATTTACGGACTGCCTCAGCTCGGTAAGTGCTATTATTAACAATGAAAATATCGAGTCAGTGTATATACTAGGCGACTTTAATGCACATCCGAATGAACCTTTTTATAACGAACTAATCGGTTTTTGTAATGAGTTAGAGTGGGTTTGTGCAGACATACAATTGTTAGGTATAGATCCAGACACGTACACTTATGTTAGTGAAGCCCACGGGTCGAGACGCTGGCTAGACCACTGTGTGACTACTGCGTCCGCACTATCCTCTGTCGTTAAAGTCTACGTAATGTACGATGTGTTATGGTCAGACCATTACCCCTTAGTATTAGAGTGTAATCTACAAGTTGTTAAGCCTAAAGTTAATTGTTATAACATATCTACATTTAATAAAGTACAATGGGGAGATAGAAAGCCGGAACAAATAAACTTGTATACTAAGTTATGTCTGGAGGGGCTTAGTCGCCTTGACTTTTCTAAAGAAAGGTATTGTTGTAAATATATTTGTAATAACACTAGTCACACAAAAATTATAGATAAGATGTACGCTAATATAGTAAATGTTCTAACGGGTGCTGCCACAGTTTCTAATGAGAAAAGGAGGTGTGGGAAGAGGGCAGTGGTGGGATGGAACAAGTACGTGCGCGATGCGCACGCGGATGCCAGGGCGGCTTTTTTGACGTGGACTAGATATGGTAAACCAATTTCGGGTTTTTTCTATCAGGAAATGCATAAAACTCGATGTATATTTAAGTCACGTTTAAAATGGTGCCAAAGACAAAGTGAGCAAATAAGAATGGACCAATTGGCGTCACAACATTTGAACCATGATTTTCGCAATTTTTGGAAAGCTACAAATCAATCGAAAAATAAGTCTAGTACTCCTGTGAGCATTAACGGCATTAGTGATCACATTCTTATAGCAAATATGTTTAAGAGTTATTTTACGGTAAAGTCACCGGTAGGACCATCACCACTGAAGTGTGATAAAGAGACCCATGGGCAGGAGATTAAAGTCCAATTTACAGCAGAAGACGTTAGCAAAATCATCATTTCTATGTCGCGGGGCAAATCCCCTGGCCATGATGGGCTCAGTATTGAGCATTTAAAACATGCTGGACCTTCCTTGCCTAGATTGTTGGCAGCATTCTATAATTTATGCATATCACATTCGTATTTACCGGCGGCGCTCATGAAAACTATTGTGGTACCAATTGTAAAAAACAAAACTGGTGACGTAAGTGACAAATCTAACTATAGACCTATCTCACTTGCCACTATTTTGGCTAAAGTACTTGACAGTTTGCTTAATATTTTACTTGATAAATACATAAACTTACATAACAATCAGTTCGGTTTCAGATCAGGTTTATCCACAGAGTCAGCAATATTGTGTTTAAAGGAAACTGTCAAGTATTACTCAGCGCGTCAGACCCCCGTCTTTGCATGTTTCCTTGATTTGTCAAAGGCCTTTGACCTGGTGAATTACGATATCCTATGGAAAAAACTTAAAGATACTGGTATGCCTAATGAAATCAATAGGATGTTTAAATTTTGGTATCAAAACCAGGTCAATGTTGTGAGATGGTCAGAAACGTTCTCTAATCCTTACAGATTGGAATGTGGAGTGAGGCAGGGGGGTTTGAGCTCACCAAAGCTCTTCAATCTGTACATCAACGCGCTTATAGAAGCGCTCAGTAGCACGCGTGTCGGCTGTCATATTGACGGAACTTGTCTGAATAACATCAGCTACGCTGACGATATGGTGCTGCTGAGCGCTTCTGTCTGCGGTTTGACGAAACTGTTGGGCATATGTGAAAACTATGCCCAAGAACACGGCTTGACATATAATGTCAAGAAAAGTGAGTGCATGGTCTTTGGGGCCAGAGGGAAATCACTAAAATATACTGTGCCACCTGTCAAGTTATATGGAAACCCATTGATGATGGTGGATCAATTTAAATATCTCGGGCATGTGATAACCTCTGACCTGAAAGATGATGCAGACATTGAAAGGGAGCGCAGGGCTTTGTCTGTCAGGGCAAATATGATCATCCGCAGATTCGCTCGCTGCTCTGTTTCAGTAAAAGCAACCCTCTTCAGAGCGTACTGTATGTCCCTTTATACGAGCAGTCTGTGGATAGATTATACGAAAAAGCAGTATAACGCCCTGCGCGTACAATTTAATAATGCGTTTAGGATGCTGATGGGGCTGCCCCGATTTTGTAGTGCGTCGGGGATGTTCGCCGCAACACGCGTGGATTGTTTTTATACCACCATGCGTAAGCGGTGCACATCCTTGCTGCGCAGAGTCCGGGCAAGCTCCAACGGCGTTTTGAGGGCATTTGCGGACAGGATCGATTGTCCGCATTTGAATCATTGCGCAATGGTGCATATGCTGGCAAATCGATCTTGTCTTAGGATTAATACTAGGTAAGGATATTATTATAGTTTATTACTAACAATTAGGATTAAGTTTTTGTATTAATACTAACACATTTTTGTATTTTTGTATTTTTGTATTTTTTTTGTATTTTTGTAACATATTTTTGTAACGCATTGTTGTTATGGCCCTTAGTAGGCTGAGATAATAAAGTGATTTGATTTGATTTGATTTGATTTTAGAAATGAATAAATGTTTTGTCGTCGATTGAAATATTTTAAATGACAACCTTAGTAAAATTTAAATGAGCCGATGTTTATACGTGGGCATAAAATTAAAATGAGCCGCCTACAACAACCGCGTTAACAAAACTACTTCGCTATAATCCGCACGGGTTAAGCGAATGCATGCAAAGCTAATGTGTATGAAGCAGGCAAAATCTACGAACCTTATACCGAAGCATCATCAGGAGGATAGGCTCCACGTCAAAATCGTAATGATGATGCTTCGGTTTCGGAGCATATTTGATAATGTGTAATGTTTCAATTTCAAGAATTATACAACAGATGGCTAACAACAACAGATAACGTAGGTAACATAGCGTTAGACTAGTGGATATAACTAGAGGTATAAGAGTAACGACAAAAAGCGTACCCGTATGTGTTCGTTACTACAACAAGTAGTACTCGTTACTATCGTATCGGTACTTTATTCGTTACTTTTGATACTTGCTACCATTGCATTAAAGTAACGTCTCAAGTCGTATTCCCGTACGGTATGATAACGGCGCGACATAATACTTACTTGCATACCTAACTGAGTAAGGCGGATTTTTTCTCCTTTTTTTACAAAATCTTGATTTAATAAAAAAAAAGTTAGAATTGTAGAATAATTAAAAGCATAAGTAAATTGTAGGCGGAATCTACTGGATTTTGAAATGGATTTATTATTTTAACTGTGACAATAAAAGCGGACCCTGGCATAGGCTGGGATAAACGCTAGGATGAAAGAAGAACTGTGAGAATAAAATAGATAATGTTCGCTTAGTCGCAAAGGAGATGGGCAAATAGCTCATACAATGTTGGTCTGGATGGACACAAATAAAATAATATTTAATAGAAAGACCGAATGTTACTCTTCAAGTATGTAAAATTATTTTTTAGGTAGAACTTGGGAATAAGAAGAAATAAATTAATGACCATGACAGATTTACATAGGAATTTATTTGTATTGGAATTTGTTACTACATATTTTTTAAACTAGAATCTATTTTTAGGATCTAAAAGCTAATATATTTTAAGGAGACAGGTCACATTCACCAAACATCTGTATACACTAATCCCTTCACGGGTTATGCGCCTATCAGCTTTTTGTGTACTTCATTTTATTTTAAATATATGTTACAAATACATCTGTTTATCAGGTTGAAAAAAAAAGAACAGTTGCTTTAAGACATTTTATTAATTGCTTTCATCATCATCATCAGAGGAGATTAACAAATCATCAAGATGCTGTGCAGGAGGCTGTATATTAAATTGGTACTGAGCCCATCCAAGGTACCAAATGATGGACATAATGTGAGCACAGCAGCCTACTGTCCTCTTTCCAACAATACAATTACATTAATGTTGAAGTATTGCTGCCCTACCATTAAGAGAGCTGTTGACTAAAATATAAACAAAATATATTTTACGCCCTATATGTCTTGATTGTATTTTCCCTCTTAAAATCCACGTGTTGTTAGCAGCCGACAGCTCTCTAAGTAGACTGCTGTCAATCTCTCTGCACACTTCAATGCTGTAAGAACCGTTATGCCTTGTATGTTCTTTTTATTATTTTCATTTCTTGATGACTGGTTTGAGACTCGACCTTGATCAGCTGTTTGCCAGCATGGATGGCAAATTGAGCTTGTAGTTTCCACCTAAAAACAAAATACACATCTCACATACTTGCAACATCATTATTATGTTAAAATTATTTTAAATAATACTTGATGAATTCTTACTGACCTCTCTTGGATTAATCCATTCTGATATAAAATTATAAATATTAGTATCACGCTCAGATCTCCTTGAGATCGAACGTGCAATAATGATTTTCCGCAGGAGATGCATACATGACGATGCCGAGAATGTAAGCTAAATTCACTGGTTCCCGGTAATGATTCATTAGCTGCTATCCAACAAGTGTTACATAGATGATCTGAAGCATTGACCTGCAACGAAGTAAAGTCTTGAATACTTAACTGTCATATAATTTTTGAAAAGAAGTATAACCGATAGACCTGGGAACTCTTCAAAAATGGGAAATACATAAAACAAATAACGTCATTGTTTTATTAAAATGTATATTAAAACTAAATCACATACTAGTACATATGTAGTTTTTAGAAACTGAAATCAATACTTACAGAGCGTGGAGATATCCATTCTCTTATAACTGCTTGAATCTCAATTGATTCTAGCGTATTTCTTCTCATACGGGCAGTGCCAATGCCACAATTAATGCACCGAATATTTTCCATTGTTAGCAATTCAAAAGGCAAACCGTTCAAAATGCGTGTAAAAGTCTACGAAAAATTCAAATACAAAATAATCAGATTGTCCACTCGAAAGATAATATCTCAGTAGTCCAGAAAAACAGCACAGGTCGTTATAAAGTAGCACACGAATACAAGAAATCCACAAATGTAACATTCACGATGAGAAAAACAACACGAATGTTTCATATTTAGAAACAACATAATTAACAGATAATTAATATAGCAACAACATTTTTGAGTACTGCGCAGAAATCGATTTTATTAATCGACTCCGTAAATCGGTCATATATATAAAAATATAATAAAAATTAAAAAGGCTAGTAACTATGCATAAATATAGTTATCTAGTTTTTTTATGGAAATAAAAAATATTTATCAACAAGAGTTATAAAGTTACAGTATATTAATAAGAATATTAAATTCTTTAATCGATATAATTTCTATATCGACTTTCTTACCGATTCGAGACAAATCGTGACTTGATTTCTTTGTTTTTACTTCACTAATTTTAACTGAACTGCATCAAATAAAAAACTTTTTTATTCAATACCAGTTTTCCCTAGTTATACAAAAATATAATTAATTAATTTTGGCGTTATATATAAAAAAAATCGTCGGATATTTTAAAAAAAGTAGTTCAGCTACAGACGCACTTTTAAAATACCAAATCGATTTCGAAAAAAAACCAGTTGCTCTACGATTAATTCAATCTGTACCCACGAGATGGAATTCTGTATTTTACACGCTTGAAAGATTTTTAAACCTACAGGGAGCGCTTCAAGCGATAATTCCAAATCTGAAAACAATTTTACCTATATTGACAATTGAAATGTGGGAAGCAATAAGACAAATATGCATCATATTAAAGCATTTTGAAGAAATAACACGAATCATGAGCGGCACATACTACCTTACTGCGAGTCTAGCTATTGTAATGGTCGACGGCTTAAAAAACGTTATGTCATTAATGAAAACGAAACCTATATATTATGGATTTGCAGCAAAGTTTTTGGAAAAGTTAGACGAAGGGTTTTGTACATATTTTCCAAAGCATGAATTTGAGAATAATATGGTTATGTCCGAAATCATGGACGTTTTACAAATTATACAAAAAGCGCGATATGAATCCTTTATATCCCTTCGTAACCATTTTTTAAAATTATCTTGGAATAACCACTCTTCGCGAAATTGTTGCTTATAAATTCTTTTTTTTTAGACGTTGAAGGACCTTCATCATCACTTGTATGAGAAGACATTGTAAAAACTATAAATGAAGACTTTAATAATAATTACTAATATTTACTACACGTTACGACCGATATGTTTAGCTGAAAGCTGATACTCGAAAAAGAAAATGGCATCATTGATCATATTATTATCCACAACATTACAAAAGTAGTTCACAGTAAGCAACCAATATAAGAAACACATACTTTTACGTTTTGTCAAGTAATAATTATCTATGGTCAAGTAGGTAACGGGGACATTATTACATAATTCAGGGGATTTCCCGTTGTACCTATATGGGTTACCATAGCTGGGAGACCGTACGTTTCGTTTCACGTAGATATTTTGATAACATTCCAAAAATTACAGTATTATTCATACACTTTATTTTTTTAATACAGTATACAGTAAAAGCAGTAAAATTAAAGTAAATCTACTGTAATTACAGTGCACCTGGCAACTCTGAACAGCAAGATCAATTCTAACCATAGACAATAAATACACTATGATTCTAACCTTAAAAACTCAACAGTGAATTTTTCTCCAATTGATCTAATCATAATATACAATAAATTAAAATCCCATACTAAAGTGTAATTTATATCTATGAACCAATTATGAATAACTAATAACTATGAATAAATTAAGTTATTGTGATTTAGATTTTAGTTAGAGTGCTTTAAATCGCGCAAATATTCTTATATGCAATCTGTGTTACCAACTTAGTGATTTTTCTTTAGCTCTATGTAATTAAACTTAACTTAAACATATTTATTAGTATTTCTAAGTATTAGTAGAAATGTACTAAGTATTGGTATAAATTTATAAAGTATTGGTAAAAATTTATATTATGTCAACATTTGTTCTGATTTTTTTAAATTGTTTGTCTATTGGTTCCCTATCCAAGGGATGCACTTCGAGTGGAAAAATTAATTTTTCTCCCTTCAAAATATCGATTGTAAAAAGTGGATTAACTCGTGTCTAAAAAAACGATTAATGATAATTGTTTATTCGAAGTGTTTAAAAAGTTGCCTCTTTTAATATTAGAATAAGGTTAATTTAACTGGACAACTAAGAACAAAAATAACAGATGCGCTGTTATCAAAATTAAATTAAGTTGTGTAGTTTGGCCATATTGGTTTCATGAAACAATGTATATCTTATCTAAATAACAAGGAAAAAATAGTAAAAAACAAGAAAAGAGAATCTTTAATATAATCGATTAAGAAAATAGCGATTATTTAAATAAAATAAACGATTAATATAAAAATCGATATTTTTATACATCCCTAGTTGCAGTTGCCTGTTGTTTCGGTTTCAGAGTAATTTGAAAATTCATCGGTTATAAATCAAAGCCTGACATTTCTGAACATCTCTATTCTCATTTCCTTACTTCTTTCATTCAAGAATGGCCGAGTTCCATCTACTCACAATTGTTGAATTGTTTAACGTACTAATTAAGTTTAATTTCAGATTTTAAGTTTTTTCGTGATAGTGGTTAATTCGTGCGTGATTCCGAATATTAAAATTTAAGTTCATTGATAATATTTAATGATATTTCTCGATTTCGTATGTATCCACCACGTGTTTCGGGTTATATATATATAGTTCGGGTTATATATATAGGTTGCTTATTTCACAGCTTCGATAGCTAATTTATTGTCCTATGTCACCTTTTACGATCTAATAATGGTTGAAATAATGGTTTTTGCATCGATTACTTTCCTTCCTGTTTAAAATAAAAACAAAATTATGTAGGTAACTAGTGCCAATTGGTAACCTGACATGAAATCGTGTTGCTGTATATCGTCGTATTAGATAGCATTCATTTCTATATGAAGCTAAACATTCATCTCTATTTAGTGGTCTTTATTGATAGGTGGTAGGTAAGATGTCAGTTGTTCATTTCATTCTCATTGCAATGTCGTCGTTAAATTGTTAAAGATGATGTGTTGTTTTGTTTGGTCTGTACTTCATTTAATAATTTCTGGTTTTTAGGAATAATCTTGTATTATCGTTTTCATCGCCTAAAGGATATCTGATATATTCTTTAGCAGAGTCAATAAATTTGTGTTTAGTCTTTATTTAGCCTTGCTTCTTGTTTATGTTTAGCCTTGTTTCTTGTGGAACCTTTAGTATTTCTGAAGTTTCCGAATTCAACTTATGTAGGAGTAACATATAATCGTCCATAATTTGGGGCATATGTGCTCATTCCACTATCCATAATTTTTTTGTTTATCATGTTTAACTAAATGCAAATAAATAAAATAAAGTGAAAATAATTTTAAAAAATCATTAAAATAAAAATAAATGAGGTGTAATGAAAAATATCAATTCTAACTCTTTATGAATAAATTAAATAAACAAAAAATGGTTTTTACTCAGAAGTAGAAGTATATTGCTGTTTTTACAAAGCAATATATTGCAACATTCATTTTTAAAATGGATACCTGTAAAACCTAAACAAAATATGTTAAATAAAGAACCCACCAAAATAATGTATATTATGAATCTAATCAATGATCAAATGAAATTTAAAAAGAACTACTTACAAATATTAAAACAATAAAATTACAAATAAAAATATACAAGAGCAATAATATTTTGGATATTCAAATAGTAATAATATAATACTGCTGTTGTGAATTATCTAAACAATATTAATTTATATTAAAGTGTCATTACAAATTTAATTATAAATATTAAATAATGAGCCCCTTCCATAATGCATCATTTGTATAAGTTGTTCAATTACTGGGTTGAATGGTCATAAATTTTAAGGTTTATATTGGTTGTGAGGAGTTTGGCTGTTGTTGAGGTTTAAGCTTTTCCTGATTCTCCTCAAATGTTGGGATGAAAGTTTTAATTTTTGCTGTTTGTCCTTGCTCTTTGAGTCTACCAGTTTACCATTTCGTGTTAATAGGTGCCACTAGGCACCTATCAACACGAAGTGTGTATTATTGGTTTAATTATCAATATTAACATATACTAATATAACAAATATTTTGTTTTTAAGAATATATTAAACCTTGAGCTATAATGCTGTTTCCATATAGTAATTTTATTTGATTGTTTCATTCATTTTAGGCAAACAAAGTTTAATCATAAAAGAATGTTTTAAGCAAAATAAAAATGGAAATAATTTATCAGAATAATACAATCAAGTCTTTGTAAACATAAAAATTAGCACTTTCATTTATCCTAGTAGAGCTTCTTTGATACTGCTGCGTTCGCTTGACCTGTCATGCTGTAAAGTCAGTATACCAAATAGCATATTGTTGAAACATTAAAAATGCTGTTGAAATATTGAAATTGGATGCTTTTTACAGAGATTTAGATTTATATTCCCGAAGAATTGATTATTGTATTATAATCCTTAGTTTATACTTTTATTCACTTTTTATGTTGTTAAATTTTTACATGATGCAATAATAATAATAGTATTGATGGATAAGAGTTTTGAGGTTTTTTTTATGAATTGTGTGGAGTCTGGCTGTTCAATAAAATTTCAAACAGCCTTTCCTGATACCCCTTAATGCTGTTTGAGGCCTGTCTCACTTTTAATGACTATAAATTATATTTTGTTAAAGCTATTATTTATGAAATTTTGACCTTAAAAAAGTGTGTTACTACCAATTTTGATTCCATAGTGTATTGTTTGTAGAGGCTGTGTATGGCTGTTTCTGTTTCTGGCTGTGGCTGATTAGTTCTGTCTGACTGAGATGATTCCATCATAGCAGAACACCTTTTAAAAAGGGGAGGGGAAAGAGCCCCTACCATGATACATCGTTTGTATAATTTGTTAAATTACTGGGTCTATGTGCATGAATTTTGAGGTTTTTATGGGTTGTGAAGAGTTTGGTTGTTTTTGAGGTTTTCAAAAAGTTTTTCCTGATTCCCCTCTAATGTTGGAGTGAAAGTTTTAATATATACTGTTTGTCTTTGACATTTGAGCCTACCAGTTTGGCTAGTGGCACCTATAAACACGAAGTGTTTATTATTGGTTTATTTATCAATATTAACATATTAAATATTTTGATCTTAAGAATATATTAAACCTTGAGCTATACTGCTGTTTCCATATAGCAATTTTATTTGATTGTTTCATTCATTTTATGCGAACGAAGTTTAAACAAAAAAAAATGATTTTAGCAAAATAAAAATGGAAATAATTCATCAGAATAATACAATCAAGCCTCTGTAGACATAAAAATTACCACTTTCATTTATCCTAGTAGAGCTTCTGTGATATATGCCTTCGCATTTCGCACTCTCGACGATACTGCTGCGTTCGCCTGACCCGTCATGCTGTAATGTCAGTATAGCAAATAGCATATTGTTGAAACAATAAAAATGCGGTTGAAATATTGAAATTGGATGTTTTTTACAGAGATTTAGATTTATATTCCCGTGTGATCGATGGTAAAAGTTTGACATCTGTTTTAAGTGTAAATCAATTTATAGCTCTGTAATGACAATGTGATTAAATATTGTTGTGGGCCCCTTCGACAGCCCACACTTGTTAACTTTGGTTGCCGGTTCAATAAATAAAACACTGATTAAACTTGCTTGCTTTCCCCCGCGCTTTTCCCTAAGAGAGCGTTTTCGCGTACTGCAGTCGAATGACGTAGAGTGCCCAATTGGGCCGCCGACCGCTATGTTTATACATATTCGCGGCCGGCAACTGCGGGAGCCCGTACTAGCTCCCGGACGAGCAAATATATACGCGGGGGGACTAGCGTCTTTATTCATGATAACTGTTACAATATTCTTTTATCTTATATTACTTTCCTATAATTAAATATATATTTTCTTTATTTATTCATTCACAAACTATATACAATTGGGTAAATGTAAAGTTGTCGCGAACATATTCTCCCGCCGCAGCTCTCGCAGCTGGTTTCTATGCTTCGGGTTCGCGACGCTTGTTCTCGACGGGCAGGATAACTAATTTCTTTGTTGGTCGGCGCAGCACTGCTCTTGTTGTTCTCACGTCTACAGCTCTCACTTCGCCATCTGGACCGGGGTATGTTGCAGAGACGACTCCTCGCGGCCACATGTTGCGAGGCAGGGTTCCGTCCGCGATCAGGACCAGGTCGTCCTTCTTGATGGTTCCCCGTGCGTACGGCTCCCGCCGGTGTTGTCAACTCAGGCAGGTACTCACGCACCCAACGACCCCAAAACATGTCGGCCAGTCTTTGGCTCGTTCTCCAGTCTCGACGTCCCGCTGTGTCTTCGCTCGAAAAGGCGCCGGGCAACGGCACTCGCGATGGTCCGCCCAGCAGGAAGTGATTGGGCGTCAGTGCTTCGTCGTCCTCGGCAGCTGTTGACACGTGGGTGAGAGGACGGCTGTTGATCGTGTGCTCCGCCTCTACTAGAAGTGTGTGGAGGACTTCTTCCTTGGGGGCTCGTTCGTGTAGCGTAACCTGTAAGGCTGTTTTCACGTTTCTTACCAGACGCTCCCAAGCGCCACCCATGAATGGCGCGCTTGGTGGTATGAAACGCCACTTGATGAATCGTGCCGATGACTCTTCTTGAAGCGCCTCACGAACAGCTCTTCTCATCTCTATGTCTGCGCCTCGTAGGTTCGTCCCTTGGTCGGACCAAAGCTCTGTTGGACACCCGCGGCGACTGATGAATCTTCGAAGCGCCATTATTGCCGAGTCTGTCGTTAAGCTCCCAGCTATTTCCAGGTGTACTGCTCTTGTGGTAAGACACGTAAACAGCACTCCGTATCTCTTTTGTTTCGTTCTTCCGACGGTGACTGTCAGAGGGCCGAAATAGTCCAAGCCTGTGTAGGTAAACGGCCTTCTATGGTGGGCTACCCGGCTGCAGGGGTGGTTTCCAGTCGAGGGCTGGGCTGGCTTCGCTCTGTTTATGCGGCAGGCCTGGCAACTCTTGATAACCGTGCGCACTGTGTTTCTTAAGCGCAACACCCAGTACTGTTGGCGAACTTCATTTGTAGTTGTCTCAAACCCGCCATGATGTAGCTGTGTATGCACCCACGCTATGTAGAGACGAGTCCATCTATGCTCTCCATCCAGTACAGCCGGTTCACTTTGTTCATGCGTGATGTCTTTTGTAGCCGCTATTCTGGAACGCAGACGTATTATTCCTTGTTCATCTATTTTTATCGAATACTGCGCTAGTCGGCTCGTGTTCGGTAGCGCTTTATTTCCTTTTAACGCGAATATCTCTTCTTTGAACGACTCTTGCTGTAACGCGCGTATCCATATTTGTTTCGCCCGTTGCATATACGAGTGGTCGATCGATATAACTGACTTTGACTTGTCAGAAACGAATCCTGGCGGTCTCACTTCACTCTCAGGTTGTGGTCGTGTGTATTTCTTCCACGCGGGATCTTTTTCTGTGTTCTTCGTGTTCCTTTTCTGAACAACCATACATTGTTGCTTCTTTCGTAGTAGATCGATGAAGAGTAGCACTCTTGCTGTAGCTCGCGTGACTCGCATCCAATTTGAAAATCTTTCTATCTGCGGTAGTGCTTCTAATAGATTTGCGGTGTCGACCGCGGCGAGGACTCTCTCTTCACCCGTCGATTCATCGTCCGCGCTTTCTTCTTCTTGGGGCCACTGTTCTTCTTCTTTATAGAAAAAGTCGGGTCCACGATACCATCGGTGTTCGGACGTGAAGTTGTGAGGCGCCTCTCTTGTTGCGTCGTCGGCGACATTCTTCTTCGTCGGCACCCAGCGCCATTCTATGCTCTTCGTATTTTCGGCGATTTCCGCTATTCTATGTGCGACGAAAGGCTTGTATGTTCGAGGTCCTTTTCGAATCCACGTTAGCACTGTTCTGGAATCTGACCAATAGTACCGACTTGATGGTTTCACGTCGTGCTCCTCTATGATGGTGTTGGCGAGGCGGCATCCGAGTACCGCTGCTTGCAACTCGAGTCTCGGTATTAAGACCGTCTTCAGCGGGGCCACTTTCCCTTTTCCAGCTATGAGCGCGACGTGTATGTTACCCGTCTCGTCAATGACCCTCCAGTATGCAGCTGCTGCGTACGCTGTTGAGCTCGCGTCGACGAATGTATGAAGTTGTACGCTCGCTGCCTTCGATATGTGCGGGTAGCAGCGAGGTACTGCTATCTCTTGCAGCTGTTGCGCCTGCTTCATCCACTTTGCCCAGGCTTCGGCTTCGTCTTGCTGTAATTGCGAGTCCCACTCTATGCCGGAGCGCCAGACGTCTTGCAATATTCTCTTTGCCTGTGTCGTAACTGGAGTGGCGATGCCTAGCGGGTCGTAGATTGACATGACGGTCTTCAAAGCTTCTCTTTTCGTGGGCGTGCGTTCGTTCTTCACTATTTCCACCGGCAGCTTGCAGAGCTTCATGTTGAATGACAAGGTATCGGGTCCCGTGTTCCATACCATTCCCAATATTTTCTCTGCATTCAGGTGTAACGTCTCTTCTGCATGCTGCTGTGATAATACGGAGCGCACCTTAAGTGAATTGGAGTTCCACTTTTGCAGGTTGAAGTTGCCCTGACGGTGGATCTCCGCTACTTGCGATGATACGTTAATGGCTTCCTCTTCTGTCATGAAGCTTGCGAGGTAGTCATCGACATAATGGTTTCTCACGATGGCGTCTACCGCTTCGGGGTGTTTTTCGCGATAGTCTTCGGCGTTTCTATTCTTCACATATATCGCAGTGCAAGGTGACGATGCTGCGCCGAATATCACGCTCTTCATTCTGTACTCCGTCGGTGGTAGATTTCTATCCTCTCGCCACAGGAAACGCTGCATGTCGCGATCTTCTTCTATAATTGTTATTCTCATAAACATGTCTTGAATGTCGCCAGTGACTGCCACGGGATGCTGACGAAAGCGCATGAGTACTCCGGGTAGCGACTGGAGTAGGTCAGGCCCCGCGAGCAGCATGTCGTTCAGGCTGACACCCTTAGTGCTGGCGGCTGCATCATGGACAATGCGGAGTTTCTCTGGCTTTTGCGGATTGAACACCGCAAAGTGTGGCAGATACCAGGTCTTCGTAGGTCTTGAAGCTGGTGCGAGTTCCGCGTAACCCTTGTCTATGAACGCTTGAATCTGGAGTTTGTATTTTCTTTTCATGTCTTCATTTCGGTCGAGCTTTCTTTCGATTAACTCGAGTCGACGTAGAGCGGCATCGTAGTTTGCTGGTGGTTTGAATTCTTTCTTCTTCCACAGCAGACCCGTTTCGAATCCTCCTGCCTGTAGCCGACGTGTTTTTTCGTTCAACGTGTCTATAGCGCGTTGTTCTTCGTCGTTGAACGATCTTCTAGCTTCGACCCCTAGTGACTCGAGAGCGAAGTGTTCTTTCATTAACACCTCCATAGAAATTTCTTCATCCTCGGAGACGGTCAGGTGATTGACGTGTTGCGCGGATCTACTTCTATTGATGCGTCCTGTTCCGTGTAACACCCATCCTAGATTTGTTAGTGAGGCTACCGGTTCCGTTCTGCTTCCGCGACGAACTTCATGTGTAATCAGGAACCGCCAGTTATCTTGACCCAGCAGCACCGTCGGCTTCCCATTTTCGTAAACTATTTTGTCTTCTATTTCCTTCAAATGATCGCATGAACGAGTCAGTTTATTCGATACTGACTGTGGAGAGAAGTGCAGGTCTTGCATAGTGCGCGCCGAGATGTCGTACTCTTTGCTATTGCGTCCGCGGATAGTGAAGCGAACGCGTCGAGCTTCGGTCGCGTCGATCTTTGTGCCCGCCACTCCTTCAATGTAGAACGGCTCTGGAGGTCCTGTGGCGCCTATTCTTTCAGCAGTCGCCGTCTCGATGAGGGTACACGTAGATCCGTCGTCGAGCAGCGCGTACGTGTCGCAGGTGCCTCTCGGTCCCGATACTTGAATGGGTAATATTTTTAGTAGCGCAGTGGTGACCTTTTCCTTGGTTGAAGTCACGACGTCTGTTGACCCGTTGCTGTTTGTCCTTTCTCGATGTAGCAGCGGGTGGTGCGTGTTCTCACACCCATCGATGTCGCATTTCTTTGACTTGCAGGTGTGGCGAAACTTGCGAATCTTCAGGCAGCGGAAACACAGATGATGTTGCTTCGCTAAGTCCCACCTCTTCGATACCTCTGCATTCTTGAAAGTACGACATTCGAGCGTTCGGTGGTTATCACTGTCGCAGATAAGACAATGTTGTGCTTCTTCTTGTGCCGGCCTTTGTTCATCAGGTGGTTTCTGATCTTGCGTGTGACAACTTCGCGCTATTCTTTTGCCGGATGGCTCCCGCCGGTCTTCCGACGCGATTTGCTCAACCGGCGCAAAGCTGCCACATCGCTCCGCTGTGCGTTCGAAAAAGCTTGACAGGGTGATGAGATCGGGCTGGTCTTCTTCTTGCTCTGCCGCGAAATCGTAGTACCGATAACGTAACGCAGACGGCAGTTTCTCGACAACGCCTCGAACTATCTCTGCATTGTACAAATAGTGAGGTTTCTTCAGGGCCCTCACTGTTGCGGTGACGTTTACGATTCTTGATGCGAATATGCATATATCACGGGGGTTTTCTGTCAGTCGTGGTAATGCCCGAAGCTTGTTTAGTTCGGCCATGACGAGGGCATCTGGTCGACCGAATCTCGACGCTAATAGCTTCATTACTTCTGTTGATGTTGTACTTCCGATGAATAGGCATTGTACCGCTTCCTTGGCAGCCCCTCGGAGACTCCTTCGTAGTCTGGCTAGGTTTTCTTGTTCGCTGAGTAGTGCCGCCGACTCTTCAAACGCGGTCTTGAATGGTAGCCAGTCGCTCGATGCGCCGTTGAAAATCGGTAACTCGTGGCTCCTATATGCGACTGGTTGAACCGAGCGCGCTGCTTGTGTGATAGCAGCCGCTAGTTCTCTATAATTAAAGTTGTCGTGACGTGGAGTTGACGGATCTATACCAGCATGAGACTCTATAAACTCATCGTGTCGCGTCGGGCACGTGTGGAGTTCCTGAGGGCGGGGCTCTATTCGCGCCGCCTCTGTCGCACGCCGGTCTTGCGTCTCGTTCTCTCTTGGAACAGGAACGCTTCCATCATCTCTTCTAGTCCTATTGTGCGGCTCCATGGTTAGAGCTAGCGCACTCTTCGACAACCATTGAGATGTCATCTGTTCCCTGATGGTATCTTCTTCTTTGTCACTCTCGTCTTCGTTGTCGCTCTCATCTTCTAACGCTGATACACGCGCGGCAGCAAGTTCAATTTGTTTCTGTAGCAACTCTTCTCGGGCTCTAGCTAGTTCTCTCCTGCGATTTTTCCCAGAAGCACTCGGTGGACGCGATGTTTTCTTCACGGACGCCTGTGTAGCTTCGACGGACTTCTCTTGTGCGGCCGTTCCCGACGCCGACGCCTCTGTGGACACCGTTCGGGTTGTGACGGACCCGCACGTAGTTTCCGTTGACAACTCTGTGCTAGTAGCCCCCGTAGAAGACTCGGTCGTTTCTTCGCTTTGCTTCTGACTTCTTGTTGCAGGCATGGTCTCGAAAAAGACCTTTAGATATTTAACTAGAAATTGGTCTCGAAAAAGACCTTTAAGTATTTAACTAGAAATTGGTCTCGAAAAAGACCTTTAAGTATTTAACTAGAAATTGGTCTCGAAAAAGACCTTTAAATATTATGATAATTTTCTTGAAATTATCCAGCTATTATTCTTCAAATTCGGTTTTTTCTTCTATTATTCGGCTCTTGAAGGACCAGAAATGTGGGCCCCTTCGACAGCCCACACTTGTTAACTTTGGTTGCCGGTTCAATAAATAAAACACTGATTAAACTTGCTTGCTTTCCCCCGCGCTTTTCCCTAAGAGAGCGTTTTCGCGTACTGCAGTCGAATGACGTAGAGTGCCCAATTGGGCCGCCGACCGCTATGTTTATACATATTCGCGGCCGGCAACTGCGGGAGCCCGTACTAGCTCCCGGACGAGCAAATATATACGCGGGGGGACTAGCGTCTTTATTCATGATAACTGTTACAATATTCTTTTATCTTATATTACTTTCCTATAATTAAATATATATTTTCTTTATTTATTCATTCACAAACTATATACAATTGGGTAAATGTAAAGTTGTCGCGAACAATTGTATTCTTTAATAAGCCAATGGAACATAAGTAATGGTCATTAAAAATATTCCTTAATATTTTGTTAGATGTCGAATGTTTGTCTAAACTGAAACTCCAGCTGAGTGTATACCTGATTCTTAATTAATATTTATAATGTTTTTATGTCAAATCTAAAATAAAAAGAATTCAGCATTAATTATGTGAAATTGTATGTTTATTTTCATAGTGGTTTACAAGCCTTAAACATATTATGTAAATAAAACAATAATAATAGCCTGTATTAAGTTTTTTTCATAAAATTTTGCTTAATCTACAATTATAATTTATTTTGTATTTTTTTATCTGTTTGCATTTTGGCAAAAGCCTCTTCCAACTTTCCACAGACACCCATCTGTTCTAGTCTACAGGTAACCTGCTAATGCCTTTCAAGTCATCTGTGTAGTGCTTAAATGGTCTAACTCGCTGACTTATTTCATTCATAGAATGCTAAACAATTGATCGGGCAAAAGAATTATCAATTGTTATTCCCGATTAATTGTTTTGTCTTGTCCTCTAATTTCATGTCCTGTCCGTTTCCACTTGAAAATATCTGGCTGTTTTTGTTCTACAACAAATTACAATAATAATAATAATGATTTATTGAACCAAAAAAATTGCCAAACCAAAAAGTTGTTTAGTCTCTGGTATGCCTAGCAACGTATTGTCAGTTTGGTACTCTGGCTACGCCTGCACTACAGTTAAATCAGAAGCATGAAATATCATGCGAAGAGTCCACTTTTTTAATTTTATGAAGGTCCTATGTTCATTCGTTGATCTAATAAATCAACTCCCCCCATTGCGTGATTTTTTGACGTTGAACACCCCTCAAATTTCTTGTCTTACAACACCTGTTGACTAAGTCTGTTTTACCAATAACAACAAAATTAGAAGCAAGATGGGTAATCTTGTTATCAAGCCACTTTACATCTTCGTCAAAACTACTAACTTCTTGAGAAAATCCTCGAGGCTTTTTATTCATTTCATTATCGCTTATGGGTGGATAATCTATTTATACGAGCTGTGTTTCATAATTTGTAATAAATGATATGACGAGAAGTAGTTGTCAAAGTTTAGCTCGTGGCCCTTGCTTTCCCCAATTTTTGTAGTGAGATGAAGGACAATAGCTGCTACGTATCCATTTTTTTTGTCAAATTATTATCACGTTCTGAATTAGAGCTTTGATAAAGTAGAAAATCATGTCATCATGATTAGTAAATCATAGGCTGTTGCAAATACAGCTAGAATACTTTAGCAATCGTAAAAACATCGTTTACGTCTGATGTGTACATTTGTGTACAAATGTAAAAATTGTGATAATTGATACAAAAATAGAATAACAAACTCAAATTATATGTTACTTATGACCTTAGGAATATAATACATCAATTCATATTTTTGCATCATATTCATATTTAGCTATTTCCTACTTTTAGAAATAAAAATGACGAGCTTTATATACATAGCTACAACTTCGGTCAGCCACTGATCGAACCATGTCGAAAAAGTCACAAAGAATACTTAAGACATGGCGTTAATAGTATACATTTTTGTAGTTTATAATGTGGACTATAAGAAAGTCTGTGGTTGATCATGTCAAATAAAGTTCTTATAACTAGTAACATTTGGTTATTACTATCTTGTTCAGAGTAAGGAGTAGCTATATCCACGCATTTTTTTCATTTATATAATCCTCAATAATACAGTAGACTTTTGTACCAGCCTCCCTTAATAAGATAAAATCAATTGCGAGATTTTATTATAGAATCTTATACCCAAATCCACAAATGACTTATTTACTTTTGCAAGGCGCAAAGCAGGAACCGCAAACTTATGTCGGTTCATACTTTGTCTATTATTTACATCGCCATTCCTTTTATAATTATGTATATTCTTATGCACAAACATTAGATTGCGCGTAGGATAGTGCTATTATGCGCGCCGACTCTGTCGCACGCCGGTCTTGCGTCTCGCTCTCTTTTGGAACAGGAACGCTTCCATCATCTCTTCTAGTCTTATTGTGCGGCTCCATGGTTAGAGCTAGCGCATTCTACGACAACCATTGAGACATCATCTGTTCTTTTTGTCACTCCTGTATTAGTTTTCGCTCTCTTCTTCTAATGCTGATATACGCGCACAGCAAGCTCAACTTGTTTTTGTAGTAATTCTTCTCGGGCTCTAGCTAGTTCTTTTCTGCGATGTCTGCCAGAAGCACTCTGGACACGATGTCTTGTTTACGGACGTCTGTGTAGCTTCGACAGACTTTTCTTGTACGGCCGTTCCCGACGCCAACGCCTCTTCTGTGGACGCCCGTTCGGGTTGTGATGAACCCGCACGTAGTTTCCGTCGATGGTAACTCGGTGCTAGTACCCCCGTAAAAGACTCGGTCGTTTCGCTTTGCTTCTGACTTCTTGTTGCAGGTATTTTAACTAAGGTATATGATTGACCCTTGATATATGAAGACCCTTTTTACTATGGTCTCGAAAAAGACCTTTTATAATACAATTCTAATAATTTGCTTGAATTCTTCGAATGTTCTATTTTTTTCTTTATTCGGCTTTTTCTTTTAATAATCGTTTCTTAAATGACCAGAAAATGTCTAATATTAAAGAAAATATTATTCGGCTCTTGAAGGACCAGAAAATGTGCACCCCGCACTGATCTTCTTCTTTTTTTCTTCTCTTCTCATCTTTCTTCACTGTTCCGCGTAGTGTAATCGAATGAGATCAAGTGCACTTTCGGGCTTTTTTCAGACACTAATGCTGTTAGCTTTGAAGGCTTTGACAGCGTCACCGGGAGGACGAGCGAGCGCTCGTCGCTAAGTGCTCGACTTTTAATAAAGTTAATGATTTTGACTGCATCAAAAAAAACAGTGTTTAATTCTGGTGCAATTTTTTTAACAACAAGTGCCTCTCGGTGAATTATACAATGTGTAAATGTAATATGATCATTTCCAGCTTTAACAAATGCTGTAAAACCAAGATCTTGTCCGGTCATTGCTGCAGCACCGTCCGTGCACACACTAACACAATTTTTTCTTTTTCTTTCGACAAAACAGTATATCTTCATGAATGCTTCCCTCATAAATATATCTTACAACTAGATGTTGTTACTACAAGTAACAACTGTGCCATTTTTGAAATGTCTGTCGACTCGTCCAGTTGTATTGCAAACTTTGAGCTATCTTTAAGCCTCATAAGAAGCTGTTGAAATTGATCATTGCTAATGTCTGAAATTCTTTTGGACACAGTGTCATTTGTTAATGGAATTTTACTAATTTGCGCAGCATACTGTTTTCCATGAACAATTTCAGACATTCTTATAGCTGCAGGTAGTAAAAGTTGCTCTCCAATAGTAAAAGGCTTTTTCGTTTTTGCTATCAAATACGAAACTTCATACGATGCCAATAGATATTTATCATTCAAAGTAACATACTTCTCCAAAGTGTTCTTTTCTTTATTTGATGTTTGTAAAAGACGCTCAAAATATTCTATTGGCTTTTTTGATAACGTTGCATGTAACACCCAGGTACTTGACTCTCAATTGCCAGGGAATCTTTTGGCCATGTAAATTTATGGCATTCCAATTTAATAATCGTTTGGCTTTAGGGGTGTGATAAAAGTGCATGGCTGCACTCTTATCTGAATTTATTTCTATTATCCACCGGCGGAACCATTGCCCGAGGCAATCGACCGCCTCTTGAAGACGTTTAGACGTGGAGTAAGAATTGTAACCTGTGACAAATATGGCGGTATCGTCCGCGTAAAGGGCTAGTTTGACATTATACATATTACTTTTCTCGAATCTGGGAATGTCACTCGTGTAGAGCGAGTAGAGGAATGGCGCGAGAACTGACCCTTGGGGGACGCCTGCTCTAATGGGTTGCCTCGAGGAGAAGGTACCGTCTATGCGGTATCTGAAGTAACGATTAGAGAGATAGTCTCGTATGAGATGTACGAGACCATCTGGGAAGCCGAATTGCCGGAGCTTAAACAACAGGCCAGCATGTCCAACCTTGTCAAAAGCTTTGGCGACATCGAAAATACCTCAGTTGTATGATATTTAGTAGTGAAACCTGCCAGTATGTGTTCTGTCCAACGGTGGGTCTGATGCACCGCTTGATGTTGTGAACGGAAACCGAACTGCTCGTCCGGGAGAAGTTTTTTTTGATTCCACAAATGCGTTTAGTCTACTGAGGATTACTCTCTCGTAGACTTTACCTAAACTATTTAATAGACTGATTGGTCTATAACTATCAGGTCTGTTCCGGGGCTTTCCCGGTTTATGAATTCCTATTACGGTTGCTTCTTACCACTCACCAGAAAAAGAGCAACCTGCTAGAAGGGCATTAAAGATCATCACCAGTAAAGTGTATTAGGTTGCCGGGAAAGCGTTTTAATACTCTGTTGGGGATTGAGTCAGGACCCGGGGATTTTTAACTTTAAGTCTCTTTAAGATTGTCTTGACTTCATCACCTGTGGTGGGGGGTATTGGTTCTTTATATAGAGATAATACGTTGGACCTAAATTTCTCCTCTTTTACCACAGAAGAGTGAAAAAGTGAGTATTCAGCTGTGCTGGAGTTCGGAGAACATTGGGCTTCAAAGCTGTCAGCCAAGCATTCGGCCTTTTCTACATCATCTACAGTTGGAGGGAGGTGTTGACGTAATAACGGAGGTGTGGCTGAGTATTCGCTACTTCTTAGAGAGATTGTTAATTGCCAGAATGCCTTGTGGTTTAGGGTGATCTCCACTAGTTTCTTATCCCAGAGAGGGATCGCCATTGCGTGGGTAACGCGTTGGCTCATCGGGAGCTATCACGTCAAAGTAGAAACGGGGGAGGGAACTGAAATTGTGTAAATTCCATTGGAGTTGGTTTTCCTCGAATTCTAATTGCCATGTTTGGCATTGAGGTCGCCAGCCAGAATGACTGATGCCCGATTTCACCGACATCCCCTACAATTTAAGAGACCCCTATGTATATTTAGGGGACGTTTAGGAGACTGTTTTCGTTTCACCAACATTTAGGGGTCACTTAACCGCTTAGGGGACTCTTAAATTTGAGGAGTGGATTGTCGACCCCCCAAACCGATACACAACTATAAAAGAAACTACAAGACGAAAATGGACAGTGATTTATTTGATTTATTCGATAATTTAGAAACTATTGATACTATTTTTGACGTGAATAGAAGTCGAGACCAAGACTTTATCGAAAGCGGCCAAATTATTTTATAAATTTTGATGAAGTAGACTTTTTTAAGAGATATAGGTTATATAAATCGACAGTGTTGTATTTACTAGAAAAGATTGAGCCTTATTTGGAATACCCAGATAATAGGTGAGTAAGGACTATTTATTTTATTAGATCTTAGTTTCTTCTCATCTAACTATACTTAATAAGTTGAAAAAATGTGTGTAGTTATGTTTAGCATATTACTGGTATAATGTGCTAAACATAACTAAAATACACAGTTCCATTCGCAAGATGTACATCTTAAGCATTTACTTTTCATACTTAATAATCTTAATGGATAGTTATTTCTTTTTACAGAAATAATTCAATATCTCCCATGAGCCAGCTATTAATTGCCTTAAGATATTATGCTACAGGCAGCCACTTACTAGCTGTAGCAGACATGGGTGGAACTAGTGTGGCTACATGTAGCAGGATTGTTAAGAGAGTATCCGAAGCTATTGTTACTCTACGACGACAATTTATTAAATTTCCAGAGTCTGTTCAAGAGCAAGAAATTGTCAAAACAGATTTTTTATAATATAGCAAGATTCCCAAATATACTAGGCTGTATTGATTGTACACATGTGAAAATACAGTCACCAGGTAAACTATATTGAAAATAATATTAATTTGTTGTAAGTAATAATGATAAAAGCAGCAAAATTCTCTAATAGCTATTTTGTATACCCTAATATAGCAATAATGTTACAGCACTATCAACTATTGTCAATATTATATAAACATTAAACCCATAAACTTTAAAGTACTCTTGAAACTTAGTTGAATGAAAAATTGCAAAAACGTTATCAATTTGTTTTATTTTTAGGGGGAGATGATGCAGAACTATTCAGAAATAGAAAAGGGTATATGTCCATTAATGTCCAAACTATAGCCTCTGCCAGTTTGAAAGTACAAGATGTTGTAGCACGTTGGCCAGGTTCTACACATGACTGCTATTTATCAAAATAGCAACATATGCCAAAAATTTGAAAGAGGGGACTATGCTGATAGCTACCTACTAGGAGATAGTGGATATCCATTAAAAGTAAAAAATACAAATAAATAGTGTCCATTAGGTAAATGAAATAACTATTTAAATATAAAAACGTTTTTATTTATTATTGTATTAATCATTGGTATTTGGAGGTAATTTATATAAATCCATTAAATTGATTGCACCACCTGTAAAATAAAAAAATCTTAATTAATAACATCAATAAATATTTCCTAATGATATTGTACAATAATTTAAAATATCTTTCAGTCTCATTTGTTAACACCTTATCTCAACGTGACATCCAGAGGTCAGCAAAGATATAATGAGGCTCACATTAAAACAAGGAATGTGGTAGAACGCCAATATGGTGTTCTGAAGAGGCGTTTTCTAGTTTTGGCAGTAGGAATTCGTTTGGCATTACCTAATGCTATTAATGTGATAATTGCATGCTGCATTTTGCACAATTTAAGCATATCTAAAGGAGAGGAGCAGCCCATTCATGATGATTCTGTCCCAATTCTGGATGAACTTATTGCTAATGGTCAGATAAATAACAACAGGATAACAACAACTAATAGAACTTCATCTACTTATGGATACAGAAGAAATCAAATTACTCAGTACTTTGAAAATTTAAATTAATATTTAATATAAAATGTATGAATTGCTAAAATAATGTGTGTGTCAAATATAATATGATTGTTTATTGTTATAGCAAAATATTGTTTTATTTTTAAATTTTTAAACACAAACCTTTTAACTGCTTTAAGACTTCAATTTTTATTTCAAGCTCCTTTTTTGCCGTTTCTATTTGTAAATCATACAATTGTTTTTTGAAATGGATTTCGTCCAGTAGCAATTCCTTTTTTAGTCTCTATTTCACACTTTTTATTATTTATAGATTTAAACCCACTGCAAATATTTTCTACCATTTCTGTTCTCTCATTTTGAGTCGACATAGCAGGACGGCGCCTTTTCCACATTGGAGTCTTTATGATTTGTGGTGTGAAAATTTTATCTTCTTCTAATAAAGACTTATCATTTTCCTTATTGTCCGCCTAGAAACAATAAATGTAATTAAATTTAGTACTATGGTGTAACAGTTATCAGAGAAACGAAAATTTTTTTGGACTTATACTTAAAATAAAATGCTTACTTGTAAATCTTCCTCTGGTATAATGTTAATTAAGGTATCATTGCAATTAACATAAATATCTGCAATACTAATGTAATCTGGTAATGTGATTAACTCGGATGCATCAGAATCAGAGACATCCGCTATGCCAGTGCAGCCCCGGCCCATCAATTCGCAAACTAGATCCAAAATTGGGTCAGTTCTCGAAGTAGACGGACCTCCTCCTGTTCCATTGTTGCTGACCTTGTTCAAGGATTTGTACACTTTTGCTTCGCTTTTCATTTTCTCCCACACTCTGTTGAGTCTCTGCTCCTAAAATAGGTACATAAATAAGTTAGAAGCAGGTAAGAATAATTATTTCTGGAAAAAAGACGTAGTAGACAGATATATTCATTTGAAAAACTTGCCTGTATTTATTTATTTATTTATTTATTTATTTATTTATTTATTAGGAAGACACACAGTTACATAATACATAAATATAATACAAGAACAATATAAACCATAAACCAATAAAGTCTTCACAACAAAAAACTTAAAGAAAAAAAAAAGGAACATATACAGATGACATGTTAAATTAAATTTATTATTATATAAAAAGGAAAAAGAAATATGAAATATTAAAACTTACAATTTGGCAGGGAAAAAACTCATCGAATGACACTTTAATTTATTTAAAGATATGTTGAACAAATCAATGTCAATAAAAACACTATTGTGACTGTTGCATGCACGATGAAGAAAGGTATTATTTGCATATTTCGTTTTTCTTTTAGGAGTATAAAACAGAAGTTGCTTTCGTGATTGAGAACGAGGACATCTTATAAAAACATTACTCAGAAGATAAGGGGACTCAATATAATTATTTAAAATTTTATACAAATAAAGTTCGTCTCTCAACGTTCTGCGATCTTGTAAAGTTAAAAGTTTAAGTTTATGTTTATGTGAATTTATGTTACGAAGGCTATTCATAAAAGTTAAATGTTTACAAAACTTATTTTGGATACATTCAATTTGGTTAATATACTTGTTGTACATTGGATTCCAAACAGTGGAAGCATATTCAAGAATAGAGCGGACATAAGCATTATACAAAATAACGAGAGTAGAAGCATTGTGAAAATTCTTTCCTACCCTAAGAATAAACCCAAGCATTTGAAAGGCTTTACCAACTATGTAATCAATATGATAATTAAATAAAAGCTTATGATCAAGGTATACGCCCAAATCTCTCACCTCGGTTACTCTATTTAATACAGTGCTATTCAAATTATATTCGAATTTTAGTATATTAAGTTTGCGTGAAAAAGTTATAACATTGCATTTATTGATATTCAGATTGAGACCATTGCAAGAACAATATTGACAAAAACTATCCAAATCATGTTGTAACAACAGGCAATCAGCATTAGATTTAACCGACTTAAATATTTTCATATCGTCAGCATACAATAAAAAATTTGAGTTTATAAAATTATTACTAACATTATTAATAAACAAATTAAAAAGAAGTGGACCAAGGTGAGAGCCTTGGGGGACGCCAGACGTAACAGGTACAAAAGATGAACAAAAGCCTTTGACAGTCACAGCCTGACTCCTCTCTCGAAGATATGATATTAACCAACGAAGAAGATCGCCGTGTATACCAACTTCAACAAGCCTACGAATTAAAAAATGATGAGAAATTTTATCAAAAGCCTTTGAAAAGTCAGTATACACGACATCAACCTGACAGCCATCATCCATCATAGAAGTTACCCTATGAGTAAATTCATTCAAATTAGATTCTGTCGATTTTTTATTGATAAAACCATGTTGTTGATCAATAAAAGTAGGTCTTAGAATAGGGTAAATACTATCATATATTACTTTTTCAAATAACTTAGCAATAACACTTAATTTGGATATAGGTCTATAATTTTCAATGTTATGTTTATTACCAGATTTAAAAACAGGTACTACAAATGAACGTTTCCAAACATGAGGCATTAGACCAGACTTAAGGGATTTGTTAAACAACAAACAAATAGGAAAATGTAAAGTGTTACAACACATTTTTAGGAAATAAGGTGGTATAAGATCGGGTCCATAACCTTTATTGACATCTAAATTTTTTAAATATTTTAAAACAGTATAAGGGGAAATTTCTACTGTACCAATGGACACAAAATCATTATTTTGTACTAAATTATCACTTTTTATATTATAATCCGTGTGAGTGGAAGGCTCAAAAACTGATTGGAAATGATCATTAAAAAGTGAACATACCTCAGTACCATTAGAGGCTTGCTGTCCACCCAAAAACATACAACTTGGTAGACCATCGGAACTCTTTTTACTTTTTACAAAAGACCAAAAAAATTTACTATGCTGGAGTATTTTACTTTCAGATTTTTTAATATAGATATCATAACAAGTAAGCTGCACTTTCTTTTGTCTTTGCCTCAAAAAATGAAATGTATTATAATCCCCAATCCTTCCATAAACTTTCCATTTCCTGTGGTACTTAAGTTTCTCCTTTATAATTTTAATAAGAGATTTAGAATACCAAACGGGATACCGAACATTATTTTTTACATTTTTTACAGGAATAAAATCAGATATTATTTTATTGATAGTGTTATAAAAAACACTAACAGCCATTTCAATATCAAGAAAAGATAATAATTCAAACCAATCAATGCTACTTATTTCGCTATTTATAATATCATAGTCAGCAGAACGAAATAATCTTAATGTTTGAGACGGTGATTCTAAGAGTTGTTGGTTGGAAATGTTAAGACTAATTACAAGAGCTGGATGATGACTGTCTTCAGGAACTAAGGGAAATAAAGATTTAGAAGTTTTACAAAGACAATTACTTATAATTAAATCAAGGAACCTATTATTGACATTCGGAATACAGTTGTATTGATGTAAACCACAAAAATTTAAAAAATTGAAAAGTGCATACACTAAATTATTATTTAAATCAAGATCAACCAAACTCATGATCGTCTCCTCACATTGCCATTTAGCACCAGAAATATTAAAATCGCCTGTAATAAAATAATAGTCATTGGGGTGATTAGTTACATCATGTGAGATTACCTCAAAACAGCTACAAAGAGCTTCAAATTGTAATTGACAATGAGGAAAATAGCATGAATATATATTTAAAAGATAAGAATTATTATTACAGAAAAGTCTAATTGAAACCTGCATAACATCAGCAGCTGCACCCTGAATCGGTATAGTAACTACAGACTGGACTAAATAATCCTTCTTAACAGCTACTAAAACTCCCCCTCCTAAAGTTTTTCCACACAGTGTGTAATCTCTATCACATCTATAAACACTATACCGAGAGTCAAATAACTCTTCATTATATATTCCTTCCAATAACCAGGTTTCCGTCAGACAAATAATTTCATAATCAATATTTAGTAAATTTCTAAAAAATAAATCTGTTTTTTGAACGCAAGCCACGAACATTCTGATAATAAATGTTTAAATATTTAAGCACTGTAATGAAAACTTAATTCATATAACAATTCAATATAAAAATGCTGCCACAATTTATGGTTCAGTATGATATATAGAAAACAACTAGAGTAACACATAAAAGAACTAAAGTAAAACAAACCATAACTAATAGGCTTCTTATTTTTATCCATAGAGCTCACAATAACAAACCCCTTTCTATAATTAAAACAAAACAATAAAAAATTAAACAAAGCATAACTAATAGACTTCTTATTTTTATCAATAGAGCTTACCATAACAAACTCCTTTCTATAATTTACAAAAAACAATAAAAAAGGAAACAGAACATAACTAAAAGGCTTCTTATTTTTTTCCATAGAACTCACAATAACAAACTCCTTTCTATGATTAAAGCAAAACAATAAAAAGTTAAACAAAACATTACTAAAAGACTTCTTTTTTTTTTCTATACAACTCTGAATAAACTCCTTTCTATAATTAAAACAAAACAATATACAAAAATATGTTAAAAATACAACAATCAGAAAAAAATGAAAATACACAAATTGAAAATAACTACTATTAAAAATTAAGCACAACAAAAATAGTAGAAAAATAATAATAAAAATAAAAATATAAGAGGTAATTAAGTAACCAACTTCCATAGAAACTTTTTCAAAACACTCTAATTTAGAGTGTATCACACTAGGCCAGCAAGAAATCTTTGAACCAATATTGTAATTACTTTTACTGAAAACATTCATACAATCTTTTTTAAATCTCTCTGACTTACAATATGTATCACTGGGCCTGAGTCTGAACGCCTCACCATTATAGTGCAGTTTTTTACCCAAACATATGCAAAAATTTTTTCCTTAGCTAATTTTTTAGTCGATTGTAACAATGCTTTATTACAACGAGTTAAATGATCATTGAAATAAATATTAGAACTATTGCCGGCAAAACCAATGTCACTGCATTTAAGTTTTAATTTCTTAACTAAAGCAAGAAAGTCATCCTTTCTCCAACGCGACAAAAAACGTATAATGATAGGCTTGATCTGGTGCTTATCACTTTTGCTTGGTGCAACTCGAGTAACAAAATCAATATCAACAGTTGGATTTAACTGATACCCAACATAAGTAGAAATTGTTTTCAACAATTCAATTAAGTTTTCATTTTTCTTCTCAGGTATTCCATAAATTTCAACATTAGACCTTCGGGACCATTGCTCGCGGTTGTTATTTTCAAGTTCAATATCACCTATTTTTTTCTGCAAATCATTTAACTGTGCAGACTGATTGGATAGTTTCTTAATATCAATTTCAAAACTTTCAACTTTACTATTAATAACATCATATTTAGCACTCATATAAGATAATGACTCTTTAAAATTTGAAATTTCATCTTTAATGGGCTGAAGTAATGATGACATTAAGCTACTAATAGTAACTTCAAACTCCGCCTTCCATTTCACAATTTCCATGGATAGAACCTCCTTGATTATATCAAAAGTTATATTACTCATGTCACTCCTGTCTGAAGTCATCATCGGGGACTGATAAGTGGGCGAAGTTCCTCTTTTCAAGTTGACATTAATGTCGTCACGTGGCGGTAACCTGCCAGCGGTAAGATTAGCTTCGCGTTGTTCCGTTCTAGTCAAACACGGAGGACAGAACCAATTCCTCTCAGGAGCATACGAAAACTCTTTGTTTGCATTAGATAAACACTTGATGTGATAGGGTCTCTTGCATTGAGAACAATCTATTCGCTTAAGCTCGCCTCCCGTTGTAATTTTACAACATGCGTATTTCATAATCAAATGTTTTTATTATTTTATCGCAGAATTAACTTCAAACAAATTATTTAGTTGATATCACTGTATTGAAAGACCAAGACAAATAAACACTTTATTCGAGTTTATGTTCATTTTATCTTTAAGAGGTTATATAAACTATACTTTGAAGTATGAAGAATTTTTATATTACTTATATACTGTTAAAAACGAGAAACTAAGCAATATTAACACTGAATAACTAATTTAGTCTTGTATAAGGTTAAAGAAATGAAAAAAAAAATAATTATAATTTAACTTGTAACATGTATCAAACGTTCACAATTGACACTTACGTCATAACGCAACGAGTACGACGCGATGACTGTATATGTTTCCAGTTGCATTAAATCGATGGCAAACATATATCCATGACTCATTTTTCGCACTATTCGTTGTTCCGTCTGTTTTTTTATTTAAGATTACATTTTTATGAGCTGTTAATATTTTAAGTAATTTGTCTTTTTCATCACTTGTAATATTTTGGCCGCGCCTTTTTTTTCTGCCATTCTTATTAACAATTAAGAACAAAAAATTCTTAAAAAATAAACACCACGAAAATATCAGGAAACAATTGTAGGCTTTGAAAGATATCAATAATTATGGCGTAGGTAACAACTTGACAGCATTACTTTTAAAATACAGAGTAAAAGTCAATGTACAATACCATTATACATAAAATTTTGATCAAAAATATTTAATATTGCATAAAAGAAATAACATAGAAGATATATTGCTTTCCCTTATTTTTATTCAATAGTATAAATTAGAATTTTGCACAAAACCTTTTTATTTCTTATCAATCGTAAATACCGATAGCAAGTCGCGCACTATTATGGTAAAAAAAACGTTGCATAGTTAGGAGTCCCATAGTTAGGGGTAACATTCATTGGTGAAATCAAATTTAAGTAAGGGGTCTGTTTAGGAGTCCCATTTAGTTAGGTGTCCCTTAGCAAAGTGATAGTTTAGGGGTGGTTGGTGAAACCGGGCATGAGTCTCCGAGAGCCAAGAGAGCGGTGAGATCGCTCTCTAGTACTCGTTTGGTTGGGCTTAAATAGACTGAGGCTAGTATGATCGGCTGATGACCTGTCATACCCACCTGACAAACTGATGCCTCCATTTTGTCGAGGACTGGGGGGTGGGTGTATTGGGGAGCAATGAAGGGACTTTTTATAGTAAATTACTGTACCGCCAAGCCTGGAAGCTAAGCGGTCGTGTCTTATCATGTTGTAGTTTGGGATTTTAGGGTTACTGTTGCATGGTTTCAGAAAAGTTTCTTGCACCAGTAAGATATTTACGTGATATTTTACCACGAAATTCCGAATCTCGTGGATTTGATCTAAAAGGCCGTCCGCATTAAACGTGACGACTCTGAGCCCCCTAGGTTTAATTCTACCTACTGGGACTGCCATTTCTAGTTTCTGATTTTGCCGATGGCCTGAACGAGCTCGGCGTGCTCGATCAGAGCCATCAGTCTATTCTGGGGGTTAGACCTCAATTTGTTAGCTAGGATTGACAACTCTGAAGTGTCAATGCTGCTGATGACGTTGCAGACCAGCTTCATGTCATCCATGAAGCTAGACTGTTTGAGGGTTACAAGTGGTACAGCGACCACCGAAGATTTGACGATTGGGAGGTGCAAGGGGGGGCACCGACTGAATTGGGGGTCACTTTTGATGTTGAGGTCGAGGTTAAGGGGTTTGACCACCATTTACCTGCCTTTGATGCGATGCGTTTACCGCTGGCAGGGGGGCAGGAACGAATCGCTCTTTGGGAGGGGGGGCTGTTCTTTGGGCAGCGCGGGCGGCCGCTATGCCGCCCCGCTTAGCCCGAAGCGGGACTTTGGGCCACCCGCGGTAACTCGCGGGGTGTCCTTGCGTCATGCAAAGGATGCAACTTGGGGGTTCCTCTGATGGAACGGTTCTTGGGCAATCCACTGTGCCGTGATCGCCCAAGCATTTCACGCACCGTGGGCGCGCGAAACAATTTTGGGCTGAGTGCCCGAAAAGTTGGCATCGGTGACACTGAACGATGGCCCCACGGTTTCTGGGGGTTTCAATTAGCTCTGTTCCGACCCCGATGCGCCTTCAGTCTCCATGTCGGATGACGCGGCGACCGAAATCGGACTGTTTACCGAAGAGGACGGACTCTACGTTACAGTCGGGACCGGACGGGTAAACTTCTCGAATTCTTCGAGAACATTTAGGAACCTCGTCTGGAGGAACGCAAGGAACGCGTCCAGACGAGGATCCGCCGATGACAAAATCTTTGTTTTCGGACCCTTAAAAATGTTGACTCCCCCCGGTGTGTTTGGCGCGAAAGCCGAATTGCTCATCCGGTATGAGCTTCTTCGACTCTATGAATGTTATAAGTCTCGCGAGGATTACTCTCTCGTAGACTTTACCTAAGCTGTTGAGCAAGCTAATGGGTCGATAGCTGCTCGGGAGATTGCTGGGTTTACCCGGTTTACGAATACCTATCACTATTGCTTCCTTCCATTCGTCGGGGAAGGAGCAACTTAACAGGAGGGCATTGAAAAAGTCTATGCTGTCAGGAATTTGATTTAAATGGTCTGACTCTAAGGACTGGAGTTTCCCGCCTAGCTTACTCCAGTCTATTATCGTTTTGGTGGTAGGGGCCTCGGAATCTATCCGTCCTAGATGAATTAGAACCGAGCGGTGATCCGAGTCTAATTCATGCAAGACTTCGATAAAACGTAACTGGAGAGTTACGTTTTTGACAATGTATATATCTAATACGTCGACTTGTCTGGGTCCCCCGTTATGCGGGTACCTAGTAGGTTCATTGGGGGCTATGACGTCAAAGCTGAGGTTTGCGAGAAGAGCGCGGACGTCTCTTTCGAAGACGCGTTTAGTAGGACTTAAGTAGACTGAAGCTAGTATGATCGACTGATGGCCGGTCATACCCACCTGACAGACTTTAGCCTCCATTTTTGTGAGTTTAGGGGAATCAAGGAGAGAACAGTGGAGGGTTCTTTTGTAGTAAATTAGCGTGCCGCCTTTTGGGGATGACAGACGGTCATTTCTAATCAAATTGAAATTCGCAATGTTAGGATTGCGAATTTGGGGTTTTAAAAAGGACTCTTGTATTAAAAGAATGTCGATGTTGTGTGCAACTACGAAGTCGCGGACTTCGTCCATGTGATCGATAAGCCCGTTTGCGTTGTACGTAACTAGCTTGAGGGAGTGGGGTCTTTTCCTACTCGTTAAGGGGAAAAGCTTAAAGCCTAGCGATGGCCTGCACCAAACTGGAGTGTTCGAGCAAGGCCATTAATCTGTTTTGAGGATTACTCCTCAGCTTGTTTGCCAAAATTGACAGCTCCGAAGTGTCAATTTTGGTCACTATTTCGCAAACGAGTTTCATGTCGTCCATGAAGCTCGTTGCTGGAGGGGTGGCTGTCGCTTTAGGAGCGGCAGTCTTTTGGGGCGCGGGCTGGCTCGCGGTGACGGCAGCGGGTTTCGCTGCCCCCACTTGAGCGGGCTTCGCTGGCACAGTTGGCTCGGGTGCCTGTTTCCTGTGCCAGGCATTTGTCGCGGGCAGAGGTGCGGGGACGAACCTCTCAGCCGGTTTGGGGGCGGCGCGAGCCGCCTTTTTACGGGCGGCCCTTCGGCCCCCCCGTTTTGCCCTGAGCGGGACTTTCGGGCAGCCGCGATAGCTCGCGGGGTGCCCTTGAGTCCTGCACAGGACACAACTGGGAGCTTCCTCGGACGGAACCGTTCTGGGGCAATCGACAGTGCCATGGTCGCCCAGGCACTTTACGCACCTTGGTCGTGCGGTGCAGTTACGCTGCGAGTGGCCGTATAGTTGGCAGCGATGGCACTGCCCCATGAACCCACGCGTACGCGGTGTTTCAATACGCAGACCCGACAATCTGCATATGGTTTTTACGCTGAAGACACACGCGAGACAAAGTTCATAAGGAACTTTGGTTCTATGATGGTACATGCAGTGTACCTGTTTAATGGGCAGTCCCTGGCTGAGGAGGTCCTGCTTTATTAGTTCGACGTCGAGCTCTACGGGAAGGCCCCGGATGACGACGCGGAGTTCGCGCTCGTCCTCTAGGGCGTAGGTGTGATAGCCGATCTTTTCGGCGTCTAGAAGCGTCGTGAGGCGACGTACTCCGCTGAAGACGGACATTGGACCATAATGCCCTGGCTTGTGGACCGGGCATATGTGAAAGGGAAGGACGAACCATCCATGCGCGGGATTAGGCGGTGCCACTTGTCTTTTTCCCTGACAAATAGGGGCGGCACCTTCTCCTTCCTCTCCGTCATCGGTGAGTCGAGTTGGTCGACGTCGGCGGAGCGGGGAGCCTGTGAAGCAGGCTGGGGTTTGGGGGTGGGACGCTGGGTTGGTAAACCTGCGTCGCTGGTAGCCCTTTTGGGCCGGACGGACTTGGGAACCTTCAGCTTTCGCTTTTGGCTCTTTGAGAGGACGGCGGTGAAGCCGTCGTCCTTGAGCACTATTCACTAACTTTCGCGGCACACGCGTGAGTCTGACGGGGGGAGCACAAACGGATTTGCGCTCGAACGGGACATCCGCACGCTACGGCGGCGATCGATGGAATGGTTCTAAAAAGGGGCGACTGGTATGGTTTTTTTTTCGGACACTAACTAATGCTGTTAGCCTTGAAGGCTTTGACAGCGTCACCGAGAGGGCGGGCGAGCGCAGAAGCATCGCCGGGTGTTATATCGTGGAGAGCGAGGCTCGCAACATCCTGGGAGCGTCGCCTTAAGGGTGCCTCCTGTGAGGCCGGACCTCGGCTTAAAGCGACGCGCTGTGGAGGACTATATCGGACTGTGGAAGAGTCCTATTGTCATAACGGGCGGGCTTGGACGCCCCGGCCGCTAGACGTGAGAAAGCGGGGACCTCGTCTTCGCCGGCGAAGACGCTGTATGTGTGTCTGTGTGTGCAGTGTTCTGGCGATGGCGATCGTGTAAGGATCGTCAGGGTCAGTGAGTACGCTCTTAGGGCGTCTGTGAAAACGGGCTTTGAACGTTTTGTCAAAGCAGCGATAGTTGACCATCCTCGCCGGGTTGGGGTGTACCGCTGCTTTATCAAAATAATTTTTCGAAAATTTTTTAAATAAAGTGGCAATAGTGGGGAGACCTAGATCTTAATGCAGGTCGACGTTTCGCAAGTACCACGGACAGCCAGTGGCTGTTCTCATGAACTTATTTTGCAAGGTCTGCAGACAGCGCAGCCTTGTCTTCAAGTCTTGTCTGTCGTCTTCAGCCTTCGTGTGCGAACGTGACGCTCGCATAAGTCATAATAGGTCTTATGCAAGTCTTGTAAAGTGTCACTTTGTTGCGAAGTGACAGTTTACTCCTCTTGCATATGATCGGATAGAGTCGACCCATTGCATACGCCGCCCTGTTGCGGGCTCTGCGTATGTGTTGGCGGAATGAGAGGGTGGATTGAAGCGTGACACCTAGGTATTTGACCTTCTCTTGCCAGGGGATCTCCCGGTTGTATATTTTAATACATTGCCGGGGCTTATCATATGAGCAACGGCCTGCCCTGTTGAAGTACATGGCTGCGCTCTTATCTGGATTAATGGCTATCCTCCAGCGAGTGAACCACCTTTGGAGGTTGTCCACTTCCTTCTGGAGGTGACTAATTATGGTAGAGGAACACCTGTGTGTTGTGAAAATAGCAGTGTCGTCAGCGTAAAGTGCCAACGACGAAATCGTTTTATTATGTGGAATGTCGCTCGTGTAGAGCGAGTAAAGGTACGGTCCTAGCACCGAACCTTGGGGAACTCCAGCGCGTATCTGGCGCCTGGATGAGAGAGTACCGTCTACACGGTATCTGAAGGTACGGTTAGTCAGATAGTCTCTTAACAGGAGGACGAGTCTATCTGGGATATCTAACTTGAGTAGCTTGTGAATCAAGCCGGCGTGCCAATCCTTGTCAAAGGCTTTGGCTACATCGAAGAATACGGCGCCTGTGGGTCTCTCTATGGAGAACCCTTGCAGTACGTGTTCGACCAACCTGTGGGCTTGGTGAACGGCCGTGTGGCGGGATCTGAAACCAAACTGTTCGTCTGGTAGAAGGTTTTTGGAGTCTATTATCGATTTAAGTCTCGAGAGAATGACTCTCTCGTAGACTTTACCCAATCCATTGAGTAGGCTAATAGGGCGGTAACTGTCCGGAAGGTTACGGGGTTTGCCCGATTTGTGGATACCTATAACTATTGCTTCCTTCCACTCGTCCGGGAAGCAACAACATAACAAGAGGGCATTGAAGATCAATACCAAAAGGTGTACGAGACGGTCAGGGAGACACTTGAGCGCCTTGTTTGTGATGGCGTCAGGTCCTGGGGATTTTCGGGGTTTAAGACCCCTAGGAATGGATCGTGTCTCATCCCCGGAGGTTGGGGGGATCGGTTCGCTTTCGGGAACCACCTCGGATAAACTGACCAATGCCGATTCCAGCATGGCATGGAGTTTAGCATGGTCAGGGGTGCTGGTATTTGGGGAGCATTGGGCTTCAAAGCTGTCCGCTAGGCACTCGGCCTTATCTATATCCTCGAAAGCGGGAGGTAAGTTGTCGCGTAGCAATGGCGGCGTGGTTGCATACTGGTTGCCCCTCAGATACTTCGACAGTCTTCAGAAGGCCAGATTGCTAGGCGAGATCTCCGACAGTTTCTCATCCCATGTATCGCTAGAGTGGAGGGCAAGTCTCTCTCTGTAATCTCCGGAGTTTTTTCCGGTTTTCAGGGGTAGGATAAGCAGCGGACGCCCTAGTGGCTGCGCGCTTTCTAGTAAGCAGTGCTCTCAACTCGGCAGGGAGTTTCCGACGACCAAGATCGTCGGGTATTTGCCTCGAGCAAGCTTTGATAGTATCGCTCAGATGAGCGGTGAGATGAGCTGTAGCCGCCTTAGCGACTTCTATCGAATCTATGCTGTCAGGAATTTGGTCCAAGTGGACAGAGTCTATCGACTGTAGTTGCTCGCTAAGCTTCTTCCAGTCTGTGATGGTTTTTGTGCTAGGTGCCGCGGAGTGATCTGAACTTAATTCGTGAATTACCTCAATAGAATGCACCTGGAGGGTTACATTCTTGAGCACGACTATGTCAAGAATATCAGGATCCTGCTCACTGTTTAATGGATAGTGAGTCGGTTCTTCTGGGGCTATGACCTCGAAATTGAGGTGAGCGATATCACTTAGTTTGTGAAGAATGTGGCCGTTGGGGTTCTTTTTGATCGAATTCCAATGGCCGTGCTTCGAATTGAAGTCGCCGGCCAGGATGACTGAGTTTCCAAGTGCCAGAAGCGCAGTAAGGTCGCCTCTTAGCACTTGTTTCGTAGGACTTAAGTAAACGGATGCTAGTATGACAGATGGATGACCCGTCATACCCACCTGACAGATTGAGACCGCCATGTTTTTTAGGTCCGGGGGATCTATTGGGGAGACATGGAGTGATCTTTTATAATAAATAACCGTACCGCCCAACCTAGAGTTGAGACGGTCATGTCTGATTATATTGTAATTAGTGATCTTGGGATTACGTTTGCAAGGTTTCAAGAAAGTTTCTTGCACCAGCAATATGTCGACACAGTGTGTCAACCACGAATTCGCGGACTTCGTGTATTTGATTGATGAGGCCGTTTGCATTCAGCGTGACGACCCTGAGCCCTTGGGGTTTCCTGCGTCTATCGTACTATCCATTAAGAGATTTATTTGGATATTTTAGAGATATCCTCAACGAGCTCTGTGTGCTCGATGAGCGCCATCAGTCTATTTTGAGGATTTGTCCTCAATTTTTTAGCTAGTATTGACAGCTCTGCAGTGTCAATACCGGTAATTATCTCGCTGACCAGCTTCATGTCCTCCATGAAGCTGGTCTGGTGAAGGGGAGCCGTTTTAGGCTTAGGGGGGGCCACCTGAGGGGTGGGGGGGCCGCTGGGGGCCTTTGAAGCGACTTGTCACTTGGACTAGAGGGGGGCGGCTGCAGCAGCTGCCTGCCTCTGGTGCCATGCATTTACTGCAGGCAGGGGGGCGGGGACAAATCTCTCCCTTGCGGGGGTCACCTTTTGAGCGGCGTGAGCAGCCGCCTTTTTACGGGCGGCAGCTAGGCCACCCCGCTTTGCCCAGAGCGGGACTTTGGGGCATCCGCGATAGCTCGCGGGGTGCCCCTCTTGTCCGCACAGGACGCAGCTAGGTGGTTCCACCGAGGGAACCGGTCGGGGGCAGTCCACGGTGCCGTGGTCCCCTAAACACTTCACACATCTAGGACGTGCGAAGCAATGACGGGCTGAGTGCCCGAACAGCTGACAGCGATGGCACTGGCCGATCGCTCCTCTGCTCTTTGGCGCTTCGACCCGCAGACCTGAGAGTCTGCAGACCGAGGTGATATTGAATATCTTTTTCCCCTCAGGGGATAGATCTAAAATAACGAGACAGAGCTCGTAAGGAGTTTTGGTTCTCCCGTGGTACATCCTGTGTACCGCTCTTGTGTGTGTTGTGGCCTTGGTTGACAAGGTCTTCTTTTATGAGCTCTAAGTCGAGCTCAACGGGAAGACCCTTAATGACGACGCGTAGTTCGCGCTCGTCACGTAGGGCGTATGAATGGTACCCCACGTTCACCTCTCCCAGAAGAGAAGTGAGGTGGCGGTGGTCCGTGGATGTTGGGCAGTCCACTTTAATGCCAATGGCGGTGGAGCGCGCACTTTTAATCGCAATGTTTTGCGCAGTAATTTTTGGCAGCAGGCGCTGCCATGCGTCCTTCTCTCGTATGAAGAGAGGTGGGACTCTCTCCCTTCTTTCCGTCATGGATACGTCTTGCGTTTCCAAGACGGGGGGAGAGTTGGTCGGGGGGGGAACATGGCCTGCAGCCCGTTTGGGCTTGGGGCCTGAGGAGGCGGGGAGAGGGCGTTTGGGAGCTCCCTCAAGGTTGGACGCCTTTTTAGGCGGAGCCGAGGTTGGAGCCTTCAGCTTTCGCTTCTGGCTCCTGGACTGGACGGTTTCGAAACCGTCATCATCCTCGCCCTCAGAAGAAGAGGACGGCGACACTACATCGTCGGCCTCTATCTCCGTAGAGACGGAAACCGGCGTAGGAGGGCGCCTCTCCGGGGATGGAGAGGGTGAGGGAGAGGCCGGGCTGTCTCGCGGAGCGAGAAAAGCCGACAAGTCGGAGAGGGCCGACGGGTGCGTGGCCTTTAGGAACCCCAGAATGGCGTTCAACATTTTATCAGGTTGGTTTGAATCTATAGTGGACCCAAAACAAAACTAAATAAAGAAATGACCCCAGGGCAGGGGGGTGTACCTACTATTAAAAACTATCTGCACTAGTCTTCGTCCCTGTGAGGGCGAAGGTGTATACCTATTAATTTAATTGTGTTATAGGAAGGAAGACTTACCCACCCGTGCTATCGAACGAAAATAACGTAGCGCTAAAAAGTGCTAACCGTTATTCAATTTCGACGGTGACTCCCGGCGCTTTGCAACCCGCTGCTGCACGTCAACGACGCTCAGCTACCGCCGGCTGCGCCCACAAAACGATTCGAAAACACGAAACGCTCGAGGTCACAAACACAAAGCACAAGGAACAACTTGCAATAATCAGAGGCGGGACGCACTTAATATGCATCGGACGAGGTGTGACCGCGGCAAAGGTGCGTTGCTCTCGGACTGGTATGGTTTTTTTTTTTTCGAATGTGTCTAATGCTGTTAGCCCTAATGGCTTTTACAGCGTCACCGGTGGGATGGGCGAGCGCAGAAGCTTCGCCGGGTAAAATTGATAAGAAGCGAGTGTTTTTTAGGCACTCGTAACTTATTGGGAGCGTCGCCTTAAGGGTGTCTCCTGCGAGACCGAACCTCGGCTTAAAGCGGCGCGTTTTGGAGGACTGTATCTAACACATTGACTTTGAAGGAAACTCAGTTCAGCAGCCTATGCTAATCGAAAGATAAGACAGTTTACAGACGTCGAAACAGCAAAACTAGTTTATTTTGCTTACTTCCATAGCATTATGTCTTATGGAATAATGTTATGGGGTAAATGCGCTGATATTGAGAAAATTTTTGTATTGCAAAAAAGAGCCATACGTGGTATTTATAATTTGAATTCGCGTGAGTCCCTGCGAGAGAAGTTTAAGGAAACAGGTATTCTTACGTTAGCTGCACAGTATATTTTTAGCAATTTGATTTTTGTGCATAAAAATATACATAATTATAAAAAGATTGGCGATGTATATAATAGACAAAGTAGGAACCGACATAAGCTTGCGGCTCCTGCTTTGCGCCTTGTAAGAGTACGTAAGTCGTTTGTGGGTTTGGGTATAAGATTCTATAACAAAATTCCACAATCAATTTTAACTTTGCCATTACAGCAATTTAAAAATACTGTTAAAAAAAGGCTGATACAGAAAGCCTATTATACCGTGGAGGCTTACATTGATGATAAGAATGCGTGGATATAGCTGCTCTTTGACCTTGTGCAGGATAGCTATGACAAAATGTAATTAGTATTAAGAATCTTCTTTTTTAAAAAAGAGCTCCACCGAGTTTCTTGCTGGCTCTTCTCGGTAGGACGGCGTTCCGAACCAGCAGTAAAGTTGACGATTCAAAAGCACTTGTTTACAAGTTTACTTGAATAAAGAATATTTTGAATTTGAATTTGAATTTGAAGAAGTCTGCATCACGGCGGCCGCGGCAGAGGGCTGCGGCCGCTTGACACAAGCAAGCGGGGACCTCGTCTTCGCCGGCGAAGACGCTGTTCGTGTGAATGTTGTGTGTATATCTTGTTTGATGCTGTAATAGCATCGTCAGGGTCGTTAAGGACTAGCCTTGGGCGTAATCGTTCGCAGCTGGGAATGATTCTTTTGATTCTTCGCGCCTAAACGAACTGAGTGATTCCTTTCGTTCGTTCGTTCGCGATTCGTGTGTCGTAAATTTAGCCTTGGGCGAAACCGTTCGCAGCTGAGAATGATTCCTTTGATTTTTCGCGCACAAACAAACTATGTGATTCTTTTCGTTCGTTCGTTCGCGATTCGTGTGTCGTTACAAATTCACCGCGGGAGCCGTTTTATAATGATCAAATGATCAATGAAATGCGAACGATCTTCCTAATAGTGTAATATTTCATGGTAGTTGGATCGCTTGTTTGATACTGCTCTTGCTATGACAAGATTATTGAACGCTGTAAATTTACTTAAAATTAAAGGGCACTAAAAATAGCATGAAACTATGAATTTATTTGAAATTTTTTTTATTCATGTAAATGAATAGGTTTGCTTATTGTTTAGGTAATTATTATAGTACTCTTTTATATTTTTCCTCTTAATATTTTTATCAAATTTGCAAAATAATCAACTGAATCTTATATTTTTATATTTATCTTTAAATGAGTAATTTTTAAACGTACCCAAATAATACTTGCGCTAAGAGATGGATTGACTTGGGGCCTATGTTGTGGCCTCTGCGTTCCCCGAATCTAATTCGGCTGCATTTTTTTTATTGTGATCGTCTGAAAGAACTTATCTACTACAAGCCACTTGACAATTTACAGAAGTTAATAATAAAATAACGCCGTTATGCGAAACTGCTCAAAAGGAACTTCATTCAAAGATGACTTGCATGTATCCGGGTTTCAGAAAGACGGTTTGAACATTAATTTTAAATTATTAAGAAAAATCATGTTAAGATACAATGTTTCTTCGTTCTTTTATGAAATTCATTGTCATTAACATTAAAACAGCACAGTTAACACAAGGAAATGACGTAATTTTTTTTCTTTAGTCTAATTTATCCCTCCTGCTACTAATGATAATACCCTAGTATTTATATCAGATAGAAGCAGTTATTATTCCATTTTGAAATTTCTACTAAACGCGCATACTTTAAAAGTAATTTGCACTTAATGCTTTTGTACATTTTTTACACCACGTGTGCTTAAAACTTAGGCAGAAAAATATTTACCACATTTTTACATTAAAATTGAAGTTTCCAAAATTTTATGAACGCTACTCATATGTTTCACTACGTTTGTACAGTCTATGAAGATTATTATAATATACAAAAAAAACGACATGTTTCACTTATTTGTAGTTTCAGTAAACAGCAACGCATGGTAGCGTGAAAAAAATTCAACGATTTTCAAAAACAAATCCCTTTTTATTCCCTGCCACTTCGAAAATATATATGTTTATAATTGATTCTGAGTGGTGAATAGATCCACTATCAGCTGTGAATACCGAGCGAAGCTCGGTCACCCACATATTTCATAATTACTTAACAACGTAATATATTTCGAATATAAATATACCGTAAAGTATATTCTATATACATAATGTGATTTTTTTAAACTAAAGTGATTTAATAAAATTATTTATTGTGTTATTTGTTTCCAAAGTAGTGCTAAAATAATATTTCCATTATACGCTATTATAATAATCCGTAATAAACTACTCAAAACAAAATAGGGCCCACCCCGCCTCGATCTACAAATTTGTTCACAAATTTTTTGCACGGCTATTGTAATATGACTCAATTACTTAAACGTATAGTTCACATGTTTAGGAGTCTGTTCCCAGCGTTTCTAACGATACGTTTAACATTATTTTCAAGTAAGTAGTCAAGTAAAGTGTAGGGCTAAAAAAATGCATATTTTTTTCGCTCGCGCTCTCAGTCGTATTCTTAACGTTACTGTTGAAGTTTATTTAGTAAACCATTTGCTTTGATTACGGCGCTAGTTCTCATCAATATACCTGGTCCTCGTCGTCATATGAACATGGACACTGCAGCTAGAGCAGTTACTACGCTTCAGGAAGGGCACTCTCAGAGATCTGTTGCAACAGGCGTCTGTGTGTACCAACGAGCTATCCGAAACCTGTAGGAACGCTATTAAGAGACCTGAAGTATTGCTAGAAGACCTGGATCAGGGAGAGCGAGAGCCAAAATGGAGCAGGACGACAGAAATATCAGATTAACTGCCCATCGGGAGTGTGCAATCACCGCCTGAGCGCTACAAAATCAATTACGGCAGTCTAATGGAAGAGAAGTGAGCGATCAAACTATTCGAAATCGACTCCACGAAGATGGCCAACGTTCCAGAGGACGTTTTGGTCGGCTCAAACTGACATGACCTCATAGTGCAGCGCGCTTAAGGTTCGCACATGAACATTTGGATTGAACAATGGATAACTGGAGATCCGTACTCTTAACGGACGAAAGTAAAATCAAGTTTTATAGTCCCTATGGACGAGTATGTGTATAGAGAAGGGCAGGAGAACGTTTTTCAGAACAATGCATCCATAAAATTGGCCGCTTTGATGGTGCAAGTGTCATGGTTTGAGGTGGAATAAGCTTACTAGGTAAAACAGAGCTGGTAATTCTGGATGGAGGTACCGTAACGGCCTCTAGTTACGTCGAACAGATAGTCCGCCCTCATATTGTTTCATTTTCACAAATAATTGACGCTTACTTTGTTTTAATGCAAGACAACACTCGTGCTCACATGGCGCGTACTACACAGAATACACTTTCTGATGCCAATATTTCAATGTTGCCATGGCCAGCCATGAGTTCCGACCTCAATACCATCGAACATTTATGAGATCAATTGAAAGGAAGCCTCAAAGAAAACTACAGGAGCGTCATATTCAAGAACAGCGAATAAACGCACTAAAATTGTGTTGGCAGCAAATACTGCAACAAAACATAGTGCATCTTATCGAAAATATTCCAAATAGACTCAGGGAGTGCGTACAGAGTAAAAGAGGAACCCCACGCTTCTAAACTAAGGATATCTCAACATATGGTCCCAATAGAACGATAAAATGTAAACTTCTTTAATCTCATTATTTTACCGAAATATCATAAAAAACTGTTCTTTGTGTTTAAGTTTGAAAAAATTAAGAAATTATGCTATTGGATTATTTCATATAATTTAGGAATCCCTACTTTAACCATGTGTAATCAGAAAAACTGAATAATTGTATGTATTTTAAAATTAATGCAAAAAAACGTGGTGGGCCCTATTTTGTTTTGAGTAGTTTATCATGAATCTATTTTTAAAATTTTATAAGAACTCGTATGTCATTAATCTATTTTTCAATTAAATTATTAAGTGTTATTATATTTGTTTTCTTTTAATAACTTATAATACATTTAAAATTATAACAATTTAAGGTATGTAGTTGTAGCATCGAATGTATTTTTTTTAAACAGTTTTAAAATTTACACAGATTTACGAATTATATACGTTGGCTTCCAAATTATAATTTTTCTCAAAGAAAAAAAAACTTGAAAAAAAGTTACCGAATTGTGGACTCGAATATGTATCTCCAGAAACTTAATTTGCTCGATATTTCAATTAAGCTATTCTATTGTTTGAATCATAGCGAAATTGATCTTCTTATAGTACTATATTGTAGTAGTTGTTTCATGAACATTAAAGGTGTCTGTCAAGAGGTTGCCAAAATATGAAGTATCTGGCAATGACTGCAGATTGACGTGATTTTTAAAAAATATTATTATTAAAGGTAATACTAGAATATCACAATTTACAATTTGGATCGATATTTTACACACCTTAAGTACCGTTTATCTCCCAAAGCCACGATGTCCCAAATTTCATAATGTACTCGTACCATCGTCCTTACTTGTGTTGGGTGCATACGCTGATAAACTTTTCGTTTTTATAAAATACGAAGGTTTAGGATTCAGGGGCTTTGCTCTATCAGTGTTTCTATAAGATACTCTCGGCGGTATCTCCTTTATGAAAAGCCTTGTATATATAAAAATTGATCATATGAAGGTGAATACTTTACCTTCAGATAAAGTCTTAAAGGAAAAGCAAACCAAGATTATTAACTTTTAATAATATTTTTTTTTAAATAGTTATTATTATATTTATAAAATAATCAACAAATATTCAAGTTTTCTGTACATATCACTACAAGTTTGTATGTTTGTTTGTCACCTCTTTATGGCACGTATTTTAATTTATACTTAAATGATAAAAAAAAACAACAAAATAAGTGAACAATGGCGGGCTTATTCCGGAAACGGAATTTCTTCCCGCCAACCAATTATAAACTAAAAAAGAAATAAATATTTAATATAATTAATTAAAATAACAATGAAACGTAATAATAACAAAAAATAAATAAATAAAATCTAAAAGCACTTATTGGAATAAGATCGTATATTATCATTTATTTATGTACTTTACGATCCTTTGTAATCAGTCTTTTTGTTATGTAGGTAGTTAAATTAAGGTAAACATAGTACGCGGCACGGGCAACCGGCTTTTTGTATTTTCAGAATTGAGGTTAAAGTGTGTGTGTGTTTATATCAATTAGGGTTAAATGACAATAAGCCGGTGAGCATATGTGTCCATATTAATAGTGTACCACTTTCAATGGAGATAGATATCGGGTCGGCTTTGCCGTGCATTAGTGCAAAATCTTATTTAGAATATTTTCATAGTATAGAATTGAGGCCTAATAAATTAGTATTAAGTTTGATGACGGACGTATAGTATGACCGTGTGGGCTAATTCGCGTTAAAGTACAATACCACCGAATAGAAAAGGAATTAGATCTTTTTATAATAAAAAGAGGTAGTCTGTTAAGTCGGCAATGGTTATCAGAAATTAACATTTCGGTACCATCTGTAAATGAGTTAAGATAGTTAAATTAATTCTTTTACAACGTCATTAAACTCCACTGCCTTTATTTTTCTGGGCAAATTCAGTTTTTTCATATAGGTATATATTTTTCTGCTTTATTATCATATCAACATATTTTATTTTTTTATTATTTATTATTATTTTCATAGGTATAATCATAATTATTATAGATTTAAGTTTAATATTATTTGGATATTGATTACAATGTAAAATTTATAGGCAGGTCGTAATTATCTGTAATTAGTAGTACAATAGTCAAGAAATCTAAAGTAGCATATAAGTAATTTATCATTGTAACTACTGTTGATAATTCATAATAAAAAAATAAAATAAAAATAAAATAAAATAAATGTAAATAGTATCGTGAAGGTCAATGACATGGCGACCGGGCAATGTTAAGTAATATTTTTTTAATAAAATTGTGAATAAAAAAAAAAGGAAGACAGAGTGAGATTAGATCTGGTATAGTGCCAGAAATATAATCCGCTCGTTCCGCACTGAGCTACTACTACAAAATTATCCTTTGTGTTACGACATATTTTAAATACAACCTCCTTCATAGTTGGCCAGTAATAAAAAAAAATCATTGTCGCTGTCATTATGTGTTTAGTTGTTGAAAAAGATTAAATGAGTTGACTTTTGGAAAATTGCTTCTTATTAATTAATAAGTATAAAGGAAAAATATTGTTGTCGTTATATTTGTTTATATTTAAAAAAAAATTTTTTAATAAAACCCAACTAGATCAAATTATCACTCCTGAAGCTCCCTACATACAATGTTTTATGAAAATCATTGAAAGATTAAAGATTTATTCACTGTACATATAAAATACTTATTAACTATAGAATAGAATCATTGCATCATTCTCCTGTCCATATCCCACTCTAAGTGGGGTCGGTATAACATATTTTAACATTTTGTTATGTTTACCTTACCTTAGTTCCCTTTTACGACACCTCGGTAAGAATTGAGGGTGTTCTATTCTACTCAGCCGGATATCACACGACGGATCAACTTACCTTAATCGCCTTTTACGACAACTCGGTAAGAAATGAGGGTGTTCTATTCTACTCAGCCGGATACCACACGACGGTCAACTTAGCTTAATCGCCTTTTACGACAACTCGGTAAGAAATGAGGGTGGTCTATTCTACTCAGTCGGATATCACATGACGGGTCAACTTACCTTAGTCGCCTTTTACGAAATCTCGGTAAGTAATGAGGGTGATCTAATTTACTCCGCCGGATACCACACGACACACACAGCTAAAAAAGAAATTACATATTACTATGAAGAAATACTAATTTTGAAACTTTGTTAGTAGACAACAGTGATCTACGTTCATTAATAATTTGACCCGTCGCGGAAAACACGCGTTCACACGGTACAGATGTGGCTACGACGCAGAATCTCTTTAATATATACTCGTAGACATGAGGATATATTTGGCGACGTTCATGCCACCATACAAGCGGATCTTCCTTACGACTAAGAAATTCTTCATTTATATATTTATCTAATTCCCGAATACCAGCGACAACTTGGTTATCGAGCTAATAATTTTTTTCATAGCTTCGTCGAATTCGTCCCATACGCTGTTATTTTTTAAAGTGGATGTCGAAGAATGGCTAGTAGTAGGAGCAGACTCTGGGATGTGGTTATTCCTGTGCAGTAATTGTACTCTGCCAATTTTATTTTTTAGGCCTTGTGCGACGATATCGCAGGCTCGTTGGTTGTGGAATCCCTTCGACTTGAATCGAGGGTCCAAAAACGTGCACTCAGCGTATAATATATTATTTTCTACATCCTTAAATCGTTCTTCCATGCCTTTTCTCAACGCTGATTGGACGGCCAATACATTTTTATTTTGAGAAACATGCTTTTTTAAACAATTTTTGAGTAAATTACAAAGAACGATCACCTTAAGAGTTACGTTCTTTTCCGCACTAATTTCAATGGTTATTTCGTAAAACGGAGTCAAAAGAGGTAAAACTCCCTCTATGATCTCCCAGTCCTCTTCATTAAGGTGTAAATCAGGACTTAATAGAGCAAGGGTTACAATGACTGCCTCTTTTACTTGCACTATGCGTTTCAACATCTCACCGGGTCTGTACATCCTGTTTAAGTTTCAGCACAGACATATTTAGTTGCAGCTGCGTGGCTGCCAATTTTTTATTTCCTTGGGAGCTACGAACTCAACAATACTTTTGACTTTCCCCAAAACGTCACATATCTCTTTCGTAGCGTCTTGCACAACAAGATTTAGAGAGTGAGCGAAACAAGAGATAGACCGCCATTCACCAAGTCTTATAGCAGATAAAATATTTGCTGCATTATCGCTAACGATAGCAGTAACTTTATGAGAAATGTTCCACTCTGCTATAACATTTTTAATATAATCACACAAGTTTTGGCTAGTATGCCGTCCATTATAATTTATACAACCAAGTAATGCTGAAATAAGTTGAGTCTCTTCATTTATAAAATGAGCTATAAATAGCTATATAGCTCTATCATTATTTCGGGACGTCCAACCATCAATGCTGGGTGACAACGCTGGTGCAGCTTTTACTTTTATTTTTACTTCGTCCATTACGTCATTGTGAACACTGGATAATAAATTTTGAGACAATACTTTCCTTGAAGGTAAGTTATAGCCTGGACATTGAGAAACTAATTGAATGAGTTTCCGAAATTCTATTTCGTCTACGATTCTTAGAGCGTGATGCCCTTTTGCTACCATCTTGACAAGTTGTTTGTCAATTTGATCAACCTTTCGAACTGGCGGTGGTCTACGAATGTATTGGTTCATTGATTGTTGGGAGTCTACTATATTTGATGACGCAGAAATAATACTTTTTGATTCACTTGTGCTTTGACTTGAAGATAATATCGGTGTTTGTCTTTCAACAGCTATTGGGATCAAAACATGTTTCGTTTTCATATGTCGCATTAAATTACTACTCGATCCTCCTGCATAACTTATTAACATGGAACAATAGTTACAATTCGCTTTTTTATTATTAATGTCTTCTTCAAAATGAGACCACAGTGGACTATGTTTTCTTTTGGATGACATTATTACAAATAACCTTAAACAATGCATATAAAACTGTTATTAAAGTAGATATATTACAGAAATAAATTAATAAGTTGATTTAAATTTTCATTTTATATTGATTACAAACATGAATCACCTGATAACAGCCAATATTGTATAAAACTTTCGTTTGTATTTGCCGCGCAAAAACTTTTCTTTCGTTCGTGTCGACTGTCGTCTTAGAAATAAATATATATATTATATTATACTAAAGTAGGGCAGCCAATACGAATATGAACAAATAATCTATTTTTACATTAATTGATTATTTTAGTATTAAAATCGATTTTTTTTAAATCGATCATATTAATTACTTTCTTTTTCTTCTTTTTTAATCTCTTCATGTTATTTAATATATAAATATGCGATGTTGGATGAAATCAATGAAGCAAAACGATACATTTTAACCGAATATCGCAAACAGCGCATCTGTAATTTTGAATTATTCTTGTCTACTTTGATTACCTAATCATATAATTATTAATTAGAATAAAACCTTTTTTCTAATCAATAATTAATATTTAAAAAGTCAACTTTTTAATAGCAGAGAAATTGATTATTAATAATCGATTATTTCGATTCAAGTTAATTCGATTTTGTAAAAATCTACTTATTTTTAAGGGAGAAAAATCGATGATTTATTAATCGGTTTGTCCACACTAAGTCAAATGGCCAGGAGCCAGGCTAAAATGTGTCAATCGGTAAAAAAGGAGAAAGAAAAACCAAATGTAAATAAAGCCCACGGATTCCACTAATTGATATATCGAAGGAAAGGCGCCATATTAAACAGGGATCGATCTCTCTCTATTTAAATTCGATTAAAATCTGTCGTTTGGTTACTTAAGTTTCATCCAACAACGAATACCTTATCTTAAAAGACAAGAAAAAGATGATGAAAAAAGAATAAAAAGGTAATTAAAATTATTGATTTTTAAAAAATGATTTATAATGATTAATAGTCGATTATTTCAAATCGATTATTGTGTTAAAATAATCGATTAATATAGAATACTCCTTCCATATATCCATTGATATTTGATAAATCTTAGTTTTATGATAGACATTATATGTCAAAGTACGAATGAGTGCGTAAATATACGTATGGCGGAGTGAAGCAAGTGCGACATGTGCATAATTTCATACATTTTCTTTCGTAAATACGTTTTGTGTGAGAGGGATGCAGGACCGCACGTATTGAAAGCCCCGTTGTTAATCGACCCTGGTATCCACGGTCAGCATGCAATTCGATGAGCGAGTGGCAGATAGAGTTCCGTGCGATAGTGAGCGAGACAACATGAGTTCGGCTGATGTCACCTTTACTGATTCTGTACCAAATAATGACTCATTAATCACGAACTAACGAACGATGAAGCGGGAAATATGGGACTCGATTCCCGTCGTTCGTCTGTGGGATTGATTCTTTCGAACTGATTCGTTCGCGAACTACACAAGTCTATTAAGGACGCTCTTAGGGCGCCTGTGAAAACGGTTGGGAAAGTTAAACACTTTATAGTTGGACGCGGCCACTATAAGGGGGTTCGGGTCTGTGGACGCTTTCTCGAAGTAAGTCTTCGAGAATCGTTTGAGAAGATCGGCTATCGTGGGAAGATCGAGATCTCTATGGAGATTCACGTTGCGCACGAACCACGGACAGCCAGTGGCTGTACGCATGAATCGATTTTGAAGTGTCTGCAACGGACACAGTCGTGATTTAGGAACGTGCGCGAACGCGACGCTCGCATAGGTCATTATGGGTCTTATGCAAGTCTTGTAAAGCGTCACTTTGTTGCGAAGTGACAGTTTACTAGTCTTGCACAATATCGGATAGAGGCGTCCCATGGCGTATGCCGCTCGGTTGCGGACAACGCGGATGTGTCGGATGAAGGATAGGGTGGGTTGAAAGATAACACCTAAGTATTTGACTTCCTTTTGCCAATCTAGACGTTTCTTGTAGATTGAGACTCTAGGGGGCGTCTGGATGAAGTCCATAGCTCTCCTAGACCTGGCAAGGAATATTGCTGCACTTTTATCTGCGTTGATTTCGATTCTCCACCGGCGGAACCAGCTTCCGAGACTATCGGTCGCTGTTTGGAGCCTATCGCTAATAGTTGTAGGATTCCTACAAGTGGTGAAGATTGCGGTGTCGTCCGCGAACATGGCGAGGTGGGTGGCTACACTAGTTTTAGTGGAGAATCGTGGGATGTCACTCGTGTAGAGTGAATAAAGGAACGGTGAAAGTACCGAACCTTGGGGGACTCCGGCGCGTAAGGTACGTCTTGAGGAGAGCGTACCGTCGATACGATATCTAAAGGAGCGATTTGTGAGATAATCGCGTATGATGAGGACGAGCCTATCGGGAATGCCTAGGTTTGCGAGTTTGTATATTAAACCCGCATGCCATACCTTGTCGAAGGCTGGCGACATCGAAGAACAGTACCGGTGTACCGTTTTTTGGCGAAGCCATTGAGGATGGTTTCGGTAAGTCTATGTACTTGTTGTACCGCGGTGTGTTTGGCGCGAAAGCCGAATTGCTCATCCGGTATGAGCTTCTTCGACTCTATGAACGTTATAAGTCTCGCGAGGATTACTCTCTCGTAGACTTTTCCTAGGCTGTTGAGCAAGCTAATGGGTCGATAGCTGCTCGGGAGATTGCTGGGTTTACCCGGTTTACGAATACCTATCACTATTGCTTCCTTCCATTCGTCGGGGAAGGAGCAACCTAACAGGAGGGCATTGAAAATCAAAGCTATTAGGTGTATCAGTTGGTCGGGGAGGCACTTGAGTGCCTTGTTGGATATGGAATCGGGACCTGGAGACTTTCTAGTCTTCAAGTTTTTAATAATGGAACGGACTTCCTCTCCGGTGGTGGGGGCTAGTGGCTCACTTTCGGGAGCCTTCGCGGATATCTTAGCCGCCGCCAATTCCACCTCTAAGTGGAACTTGGCGTGTTCAGGGTGGCTAGGGTTGTCTGTACATTGGCCCTCAAGACTGTCGGCCAAGCACTCGGCCTTATCGATGTCGTCGAATGCGACCGGACGGTTAGGACGTAATAATGGGGGTGTAGCTGCACACTGGTCTCCTCTCAGGGATCTCGAGAGTTTCCAGAAGGCCTGGTGGCTCGGCGAGATCGCTGAGTTTGTTATCCCAGTCTGACTGGTGATTGAGGCGGAGTTTTTCCCTAACCTCTCTTTGGAGTCGCCGGAGTGCCCTCCGGTTTTCGTCAGTCGGGTAGGCGTCGTGGGCCCTAGTGGCGGCACGTTTACGTCTAAGTAAGTCACGCAGGTCGTCGGGTAGTCTCCGTCGGCCGTGGTCTTCGGGGACTGCCTTGGAGCAACCCTTGAGTGAGTCTGTTATGTGTTTAGTAAGGTGGGTGACTGCGGATTTGGCACTATCCACGGAGTCTATGCTGTCAGGAATTTGACTTAAGTGGTCTGACTCTAAGGACTGGAGTTTCCCGCCTAGCTTACTCCAGTCTATTATCGTTTTGGTGGTAGGGGCCTCGAAATCTATCCGACCTAGATGAATTAGAACCGGGCGGTGATCCGAGTCTAATTCATGCAAGACTTCGATAGAACGTAATTGGAGAGTTACGTTTTTGATAATGTATATATCTAACACGTCGGCTTTGTCTGGGTCCCCGTTATGCGGGTACCTAGTCGGTTCGTCTGGGGCTATGACCTCAAAGCTGAGGTTTGGAAGGCCATTGAGACCTTGTAAGATTCTGCCGTTCCTATTGGTACGGCGTTATTTCCATTGGCCATGTTTGGAGTTGAAATCTCCGGCCAATATTACGGAGTCGCCTAGTGCGAGAAGAGCGCGGACGTCTCTTTCAAGGACGCGTTTAGTGGGACTTTGGTAGACTGAAGCTAGTATGATCGACTGATGGCCGGTCATACCCACCTGACAAACTGTAGCCTCCATGTTGGTGAGTTTAGGGGAATCAAGGGGAGAACAGTGGAGGGTTCTTTTGTAGTAAATTAGCGTGCCGCCTTTTGGGGATGACAGACGGTCATTTCTAATCAAATTGAAATTCGCAATGTTAGGATTGCGAATTTGGGGTTTTAAGAAGGACTCTTGTATTAAAAGAATGTCGATGTTGTGTGCAACTACGAAGTCGCGGACTTCGTTCATGTGATCGATAAGCCCGTTTGCGTTGTACGTAACTAGCTTGAGGGAGTGGGGTCTTTTCCTACTCGTTAAGGGGAAAAGCTTAAAGCCTAGCGATGGCCTGCACCAAACTGGAGTGTTCGAGCAAGGCCATTAATCTGTTTTGAGGATTACTCCTCAGCTTGTTTGCCAAAATTGACAGCTCCGAAGTGTCAATTTTGGTCACTATTTCGCAAACGAGTTTCATGTCGTCCATGAAGCTCGTTGCTGGAGGGGTGGCTGTCGCTTTAGGAGCGGCAGTCTTTTGGGGCGCGGGCTGGCTCGCGGTGACGGCAGCGGGTTTCGCTGCCCCCACCTGAGCGGGCTTCGCTGGCACAGTTGGCTCGAGTGCCTGTTTCCTGTGCCAGGCATTTGTCGCGGGCAGAGGTGCGGGGACGAACCTCTCAGCCGGTTTGGGGGCGGCGCGAGCCGCCTTTTTACGGGCGGTGCAGTTTCGCTGCGAGTGGCCATATAGTTGGCAGCGATGGCACTGCCCCATGACCCCACGCGTACGCGGCGTTTCAATACGCAGACCCGACAGTCTGCATATGGTTTTTACGCTGAAGACACGTTTGCCTTCAGGACTGAGGTCGAGAACCGCGAGACAAAAATCATAAGGAACTTTGGTTCTATGATGGTACATGCGGTGTACCTGTTTAATGGGCAGTCCCTGGCTGAGGAGGTCCCGCTTTATTAGCTCGACGTCGAGCTCTACGGGAAGGTCCCGGATGACGACGCGGAGTTCGCGCTCGTCCTCTAGGGCGTAGGTATAGTAGCCGATCTTTTCGGCGTCTAGGAGCGTCGTGAGGCGACGGTGGTCCGCTGAAGACGGACATTGAACCATAATGCCCTGGCTAGTGGACCGGGCAGATGTAAAAGGGTTGGACGAGCCATCCATGCGCGGGATTTGGCGGTGCCACTTGTCTTTTTCCCTGACAAATAGGGGCGGCACCTTCTCCTTCCTCTCCGTCATTGGCGAGTCGAGTTGGTCGACGTCGGTGGGGCGGGGAGCCTGTGAGGCAGGCTGGAGTTTGGGGGCGGAACGCTGGGTTGGTAAACCCGCGTCGCTGGTGGCCCTTTTGGGCGGGACGGTCTTGGGAGCCTTCAGCTTTCGCTTCTGGCTCTTTGAGAGGACGGCGGTGAAGCCGTCGTCCTCTTCTGATGCAGATGAGGTCGAGGGGGACGAGGACTTTGAAGCTTCAGAAGCTTCAGACGTCTCTGAAGGAGACTCGGACTCAGCGTCGGACTGCTCCTCTACTTCCATGTCGGGGGACACGGAGCGGGAGCGCGATAAGCGCTTCTCCGGAGCGGGAGGAGAAGGTAGTGTCGGGCTGCCGCTCGCTGCCTGGGAAGGCGGGAGGGCGTTAGTTAATTCCGGTTATATAACCGGTTATATATATAATAAAGGTTAAGGCTTTGACAGCGTCACCGAGAGGGCGGGCGAGCGCAGAAGCATCGCCGGGTGAATATCGTGGAGAGCGAGCCTCGAGCGAGGCTCGCAACATCCTGGGAGCGTCGCCTTAAGGGTGCCTCCTGTGAGGCCGGACCTCGGCTTAAAGCGACGCGCTGTGGAGGACTATATCGGACTGTGGAAGAGTCCTATTGTCATAACGGGCGGGCTTGGACGCCCCGGCCGCTAGACGTGAGAAAGCGGGGACCTCGTCTTCGCCGGCGAAGACGCTGTATGTGTGTCTGTGTGTGCAGTGTTCTGGCGATGGCGATCGTGTAAGGATCGTCAGGGTCAGTGAGTACGCTCTTAGGGCGTCTGTGAAAACGGGCTTTGAACGTTTTGTCAAAGCAGCGATAGTTGACCATCCTCGCTATCAGCGGGTTGGGGTGTACCGCTGCTTTATCAAAATAATTTTTCGAAAATTTTTTAAATAAAGTGGCAATTGTGGGGAGACCTAGATCTTTATGCAGGTCGACGTTTCGCAAGTACCACGGACAGCCAGTGGCTGTTCTCATGAACTTATTTTGCAAGGTCTGCAGACAGCGCAGCCTTGTCTTCGGGGCGTGTGCGAACGTGACGCTCGCATAAGTCATAATAGGTCTTATGCAAGTCTTGTAAAGTGTCACTTTGTTGCGAAGTGACAGTTTACTCCTCTTGCATATGATTGGATAGAGTCGACCCATTGCATACGCCGCCCTGTTGCGGGCTCTGCGTATGTGTTGGCGGAATGAGAGGGTGGGTTGAAGCGTGACACCTAGGTATTTGACCTTCTCTTGCCAGGGGATCTCCCGGTTGTATATTTTAATACATTGCCGGGGCTTATCATATGAGCAACGGCCTGCCCTGTTGAAGTACATGGCTGCGCTCTTATCTGGATTAATGGCTATCCTCCAGCGAGTGAACCACCTTTGGAGGTTGTCCACTTCCTTCTGGAGGTGACTAATTATGGTAGAGGAACACCTGTGTGTTGTGAAAATGGCAGTGTCATCAGCGTAAAGTGCCAACGACGAAATCGTTTTATTATGAGGGATATCTCTCGTGTAGAGCGAGTAAAGGTACGGTCCTAGCACCGAACCTTGGGGAACTCCAGCGCATATCTGGCGCCTGGATGAGAGAGTACCGTCTACACGGTATCTGAAGGTACGGTTAGTCAGATAGTCTCTTAACAGGAAGACGAGTCTATCTGGGATGTCTAACTTGAGTAGCTTGTGAATCAAGCCAGCGTGCCAAACCTTGTCGAAGGCTTTGGCTACATCGAAGAATACAGCGCCTGTGGGTCTCTTTATGGAGAACCCTTGCAGTACGTGTTCGACCAGCCTGTGGGCTTGGTGAACGGCCGTGTGGCGGGATCTGAAACCAAACTGTTCGTCTGGTAGAAGGTTTTTGGAGTCTATTATCGATTTAAGTCTCGAGAGAATGACTCTCTCATAGACTTTACCCAGTCCATTGAGTAGGCTAATAGGGCGGTAACTGTCCGGAAGGTTACGGGGTTTGCCCGGTTTGTGGATACCTATAACTATTGCTTCCTTCCACTCGTCCGGGAAGCAACAACATAACAAGAGGGCATTGAAGATCAATACCAAAAGGTGTACGAGACGGTCAGGGAGACACTTTAGCGCCTTGTTTGTGATGGCGTCAGGTCCTGGGGATTTTCGGGGTTTAAGACCCCTAAGAATAAATCGTATCTCATCCCCGGAGGTTGGGGGGATCGGTTCGCTTTCGGGAACCACTTCAGATAAGCTGACCAATGCCGATTCCAGCATGGCATGGAGTTTGGCATTGTCAGGGGTACTGGTATTTGGGGAGCATTGGGCTTCAAAGCTGTCCGCCAGGCACTCAGCCTTATCTATATCCTCGAAAGCGGGAGGTAAGTTGTCGCGTAGCAATGTCGGCGTGGTTGCATACTGGTTGCCCCTCAGAGACTTCGACAGCCTCCAAAAGGCCAGATGGCTAGGTGAGATCTCCGAGAGTTTCTCATCCCATGTTTCGCTAGAGTGGAGGGCATGTTTTTCTCTTACCTCTCTCTGTAATCTCCGGAGTCTTTTTCGGTTTTCAGGGGTAGGATAAGCAGCGGACGCCCTAGTGGCTGCGCGCTTTCTAGTAAGCAGTGCTCTCAACTCGGCAGGGAGTTTCCGACGACCAAGATCGTCGGGTATTTGCCTCGAGCAAGCTTTGATAGTATCGCTCAGATGAGCGGTGAGATGAGCTGTAGCCGCCTTAGCGACTTCTATCGAGTCTATGCTGTCGGGAATTTGGTCCAAGTGGACAGAATCTATCGACTGTAGTTGCTCGCTAAGCTTCTTCCAGTCTGTGATGGTTTTTGTGCTAGGTGCCGCGGAGGCGGGCTGGCCTAGCTGAAGTAGAACCGGTCGGTGATCTGAATTTAATTCGTGAATTACCTCAATAGAATGCACCTGAAGGGTTACATTCTTGAGCACGACTATGTCAAGAATATCAGGATCCTGCTCACTGTTTAATGGATAGTGAGTCGGTTCTTCTGGGGCTATGACCTCGAAATTGAGGTGAGCGATATCACTTAGTTTGTGAAGAATGTGGCCGTTGGGGTTCTTTTTGATCGAATTCCAATGGCCGTGCTTCGAATTGAAGTCACCGGCCAGGATGACTGAGCTTCCAAGTGCCGGAAGCGCAGTAAGATCGCCTCTTAGCACTTGTTTCGTAGGACTTAAGTAAACGGATGCTAGTATGACAGATGGATGACCCGTCATACCCACCTGACAGATTGAGACCTTCATGTTTTTTAGGTCCGGGGGATCTATTGGGGAGACATGGAGTGATCTTTTGTAATAGATAACCGTACCGCCCAACCTAGAGTTGAGACGGTCATTTCTGATTATATTGTAATTAGCGATCTTGGGATTACGTTTGCAAGGTTTCAAGAAAGTTTCTTGCACCAGCAATATGTCGACACAGTGAGCAACCACGAATTCGCGGACTTCGTGTATTTGATTGATGAGGCCGTTTGCATTCAGCGTGACGACCCTGAGCCCTTGGGGTTTCCTTCGTTGGGTCGTACTATCCATTAAGGGCTTTATTTTGAGATTTTGGAGATAACCTCAACGAGCTCTGCGTGCTCGATGAGCGCCATCAATCTATTTTGAGGATTTGTCCTCAATTTTTTAGCCAGTATTGACAGCTCTGCAGTGTCAATACCGGTGATTATCTCGCTGACCAGCTTCATGTCCTCCATGAAGCTGGTCTGGTGAAGGGGGGCCGTTTTTGGCTTAGGGGGGGCCACCTGAGGGGTGGGGGGGCCGCTGGGGGCCTTAGAAGCGACAGGGGGCGTCGCTTGGACTAGAGGGGGGAAGAGGGGGGCGGCTGCAGCAGCTGCCTGCCTCTGGTGCCATGCATTTACTGCAGGCAGGGGGGCGGGGACAAATCTCTCCCTTGGGGGGGCCACCTTTTGAGCGGCGCGAGCAGCCGCCTTTTTACGGGCGGCAGCTAGGCCACCCCGCTTTGCCCTGAGCGGGACTTTGGGGCATCCGCGATAGCTCGCGGGGTGCCCCTCTTGTCCGCACAGGACACAGCTAGGTGGTTCCACCGAGGGAACCGGTCGGGGGCAATCCACGGTGCCGTGGTCCCCTAAGCACTTCACACATCTAGGACGTGCGAAGCAATGACGGGCTAAGTGCCCGAACAGCTGGCAGCGATGACACTGGCCGATCGCTCCTCTATTCTTTGGCGCCTCGACCCGCAGACCTGAGAGTCTGCAGACCGAGGTGATATTAAATACCTTTTTCCCCTCTGGGGATAGGTCCAATATGACGAGACAGAGCTCGTAGGGAGTTTTGGTTCTCCCGTGGTACATCCTGTGTACCGCTCTTACCGGAAGACCTTGGTTGACAAGGTCTTCTTTTATGAGCTCTAAGTCGAGCTCAACGGGAAGACCCTTAATGACAACGCGTAGTTCGCGCTCGTCATGTAGGGCGTAGGAGTGGTACCCCACGTTCTCCTCTCCCAGGAGAGAAGTGAGGTGGCGGTGGTCCGTGGACGTTGGGCACTCCACTTTAATGCCAATGGCAGTGGAGCGCGCACTTTTTATCGCAATGTCTTGCGCATTAATTTTTGGCAGCAGGCGCTGCCATGCGTCCTTCTCTCTTATGTAAAGAGGTGGGACTCTCTCCCTTTTCTCCGTCATGGACACGTCTTGCGTTTCCAAGACGGGAGGAGAGTTGGTCGGGGGGGAAGCGTGGCCTGCAGCCCGTTTGGGCCTGGGGCCTGAGGAGGCGGGGAGAGGGCGCTTGGGAGCTCCCTCGAGGTTGGACGCCTTTTTAGGCGGAGCCGAGGTTGGAGCCTTCAGCTTTCGCTTCTGGCTCCTGGACTGGACGGTTTCGAAACCGTCATCATCTTCGCCCTCAGAAGAAGAGGACGGCGACACTACATCTTCGGCCTCCATCTCCGTAGAGACGGAAACCGGCGTCGGAGGACGCCTCTCCGGGGACGGAGAGGGTGAGGGAGAGGCCGGGCTGTCTCGCGGAGCGATAAAAGCCGACAGGTCGGAGAAGGCCGCCGGGTGCGTGGCCTTTAAGAACCCCAAAATGGCGTTCAACATATTATCGTTTCGATTTGGATCCATAGTGGACCCAAACCAAAACTAAATAAAGTAATGACCCCCTGCCGGAGGGCAGGGGGGTGTACCTACTATTAAAAAAAACTATCTACGCTAGTCTTCGTCCCTGTGAGGGCGAAGGTGTATACCTATTAATTTAATCGTGTTATAGGAAGGAAGACACCCACCCGTGCTATCGAACGAAAATAACGTAGCGTTAAAAAGTGCTAACCGTTATTTAATTTCAACGGTGACTCCCGGCGCTCTGCAACCCGCTGCTGCACGTCAACGACGCTCAGCTACCGCCGGCTGCGACCACAAAACGATCTGAAAACACGAAACGCTCGAGGTCACAAACACAAAGCACAAGGAACAACTCGCAATAATCAGAGGCGGGACGCACTTAACATGCATCTGACGAGACGTGTGAGCGCGGCAAAGGTGCGTTGCTCTCTGACTGGTATGGTTTTTTTTTTTTTTTCGAATGTGTCTAATGCTGTTAGCCCTAATGGCTTTTACAGCGTCACCGGTGGGATGGGCGAGCGCAGAAGCTTCGCCGGGTAAAATTGATAAGAAGCGAGTGTTTTTAGGCACTCGTAACTTATTGGGGGCGTCGCCTTAAGGGTGTCTCCTGCGAGACCGAACCTCGGCTTAAAGCGGCACGTTTTGGAGGACTGTATCTAACACATTGACTTTGAAGAAGTCTGCATCACGGCGGCCGCGGCAGAGGGCTGCGGCCGCTTGACACAAGCAAGCGGGGACCTCGTCTTCGCCGGCGAAGACGCTGTTTGTGTGTGTATTGTGTGTATGTCTTGTTGGATGCTGTAATAGCATCGTCGGGGTCGTTGAGGACGCTCTTAGGGCGCCTGTGAAATCGGTTGGGGAAGTTAAACACCTTATAGTTGGACGAGGCCGCTATAAGGGGGTTTGGATGTGTGGACGCTTTCTCGAAGTAAGTCTTCGAGAATCGTTTGAAAAGATCGGCTATCGTGGGAAGGTCGAGATCTCTATGGAGATTCACGTTGCGCACGAACCACGGACAGCCAGTGGCTGTACGCATGAATCGATTTTGGAGTGTCTGCAACGGACACAGTCGTGACTTAGGAACGTGCGCGAACGCGACGCTCGCATAGGTCATTATTTGTCTAATGCAAGTCTTGTAAAGCGTCACTTTGTTGCGAAGTGACAGTTTACTAGTTTTGCACAATATCGGATAGAGGCGTCCCATGGCGTATGCCGCCCGGTTGCGGACAACGCGGATGTGTCGGATGAAGGATAGGGTGGGTTGAAAGATAACACCTAAGTATTTGACTTCCTTTTGCCAATCTAAACGTTTGTTGTAAATTGAGACTCTAGGGGGCGTCTGGATGAAGTCCATGGCTCTCCTAGACCTGGCAAAGAACATTGCTGCACTTTTGTCTGCGTTGATTTCGATTCTCCACCGGCGGAACCAGCTTCCGAGACTATCGGTCGCTGTTTGGAGCCTATCGCTAATAGTTGTAGGATTCCTACAAGTGGTGAAGATTGCGGTGTCGTCCGCGAACATGGCGAGATGGGTGGCTACACTAGATTTAGTGGAGAATCGTGGGATGTCACTCGTGTAGAGTGAATAAAGGAACGGTGAAAGTACCGAACCTTGGGGGACTCCGGCGCGTAAGGTGCGTCTTGAGGAGAGCGTACCGTCGATACGATATCTAAAGGAGCGATTTGTGAGATAATCGCGTATGATGAGGACGAGCCTATCGGGAATGCCTAGGTTTGCGAGTTTGTATATTAAACCCGCATGCCATACCTTGTCGAAGGCTTTGGCGACATCGAAGAAAACAGTACCGGTGTACCGTTTTTTGGCGAAGCCATTGAGGATGGTTTCGGTAAGTCTATGTACTTGTTGTACCGCGGTGTGTTTGGCGCGAAAGCCGAATTGCTCATCCGGTATGAGCTTCTTCGACTCTATGAACGTTATAAGTCTCGCGAGGATTACTCTCTCGTAGACTTTTCCTAGGCTGTTGAGCAAGCTAATGGGTCGATAGCTGCTCGGGAGATTACTGGGTTTACCCGGTTTACGAATACCTATCACTATTGCTTCCTTCCATTCGTCGGGGAAGGAGCAACCTAACAGGAGGGCATTGAAAATCAAAGCTATTAGGTGTATCAGTTGGTCGGGGAGGCACTTGAGTGCCTTGTTGGAGATGGAATCGGGACCTGGAGACTTTCTAGTCTTCAAGTTTTTAATAATGGAACGGACTTCCTCTCCGGTGGTGGGGGCTAGTGGCTCACTTTCGGGAGCCTTCGTGGATATCGTAGCCGCCGCCAGTTCCACCTCAAAGTGGAACTTGGCGTGTTCGGGGTGGCTAGGGTTGTCTGTGCATTGTCCCTCAAGGCTGTCGGCCAAGCACTCGGCCTTATCGATGTCGTCGAATGCGACCGGACGGTTAGGACGTAATAATGGGGGTGTAGCTGCACACTGGTCTCCTCTCAGGGATCTCGAGAGTTTCCAGAAGGCCTGGTGGCTCGGCGAGATCGCTGAGAGTTTATTATCCCAGTCTGACTGGTGATTGAGGCGGAGTTTTTCCCTAACCTCTCTTTGGAGTCGCCGGAGTGTCCTCCGGTTTTCGTCAGTCGGGTAGGCGTCGTGGGCCCTAGTGGCGGCACGTTTACGTCTAAGTAAGTCACGCAGGTCGTCGGGTAGTCTCCGTCGGCCGTGGTCTTCGGGGACTGCCTTGGAGCAACCCTTGAGTGAGTCTGTTATGTGTTTAGTAAGGTGGGTGACTGCGGATTTGGCACTATCCACGGAGTCTATGCTGTCAGGAATTTGACTTAAGTGGTCTGACTCTAAGGACTGGAGTTTCCCGCCTAGCTTACTCCAGTCTATGATCGTTTTGGTGGCAGGGGCCTCGGAGTCTATCCGACCTAGATGAATTAGAACCAGGCGGTGATCCGAGTCTAATTCATGCAAGACTTCGATAGAACGTAACTGGAGAGTTACGTTTTTGATAATGTATATATCTAACACGTCGGCTTTGTCTGGGTCCCCGTTATGCGGGTACCTAGTCGGTTCGTTTGGGGCTATGACCTCAAAGCTGAGGTTTGGAAGGCCACTTTCCTATTGGTACGGCGTGAGTTCCATTGGTCATGTTTGGAGTTGAAATCTCCGGCCAATATTACGGAGTCGCCTAGTGCGAGAAGAGCGCGGACGTCTCTTTCGAGGACGCGTTTAGTGGGACTTAGGTAGACTGAAGCTAGTATGATCGACTGATGGCCGGTCATACCCACCTGACAGACTGTAGCCTCCATGTTGGTGAGTTTAGGGGAGTCAAGGGGAGAACAGTGGAGGGTTCTTTTGTAGTAAATTAGCGTGCCGCCTTTTGGGGATGACAGACGGTCATTTCTAATCAAATTGAAATTCGCAATGTTAGGATTGCGAATTTGGGGTTTTAAGAAGGACTCTTGTATTAAAAGAATGTTGTTCAGGCCTTTGGATGGCTTGTATGGAAGTTGAGGAAAATCACAACAACCTCTGGTGTCCAAAAAAGGTGTATTATAACAAAAACTTTTAGTAGTTTAGTTTTAACAAAAACGTGCGTGCGAACAGCGTGAAGTAGTTAACTCGTTGACAATTAGAATGACAAGCTGTCATTAGTAAATCAAATACATGATAATAAGAACGACAACCGCGTCATTGCTATAAAATTTTAAAAGGCGATTTCTTAAGCCGCAACATCTTCCCCGCCCTTGAAGGATGAAGTCTTTCAAGCTTGAAGTTCATCGGTTGTTGATAAATGTAGGTAAGATAGGAGACGTATTAATGAATGCCTCACGCACTCTATAGCAGTCGAAATAGGCAGCAACTAGACCAGAGACGCCATCAATGACCAGGAAACGGGCTCTTTCTAATCGCTAACATAGAGGTGAAGTTTGGTCTTCTTGTTATAACAACAGATTATCTTTATTTTTTTATACAGATTAGATTTATCTTCATTTTTGATATATTATTCTTCTACTTTACTTGATACATGTCACGCACTCCTTTTGCCACCGTTGACCAAAATCCTTCTGAATAATTAATTGCAAGGCGAGTATATCGGTTCTATTTGATTCGAATCCACTTCATCTACTCCATGATTGGTTTGGGTACTTTTAGTGCACCTCTACGGTCTTCCGATCAGTAAATGCCCTGGGGAAAGTGAAAGGAAGTCATGAGGGGATGAAGACAATGGATATAGTGGATGACTGTTTAGTATAGTTTAAATTTTGCGCAATTTTGATAAATTTCCGAAAGTTAAATGAAAATTGCCAATGTCGTATTTAGCCGACTTGAAGCCAGCTTCTCAAATCCTGCGAATGAGGAGCGTAAGTGGTGACAAAAAAGAGCTTTATGCCTTTGTGAGCTGCATAATCAGATAAAGGTTTATAGTTTTGAACTAAAAACATATCAGTCTCTTTAGCTATTCTTTCAATTACGGCTATCAAAATATGTCTATACATCGCTCCACAAATCTCATAGTGTCATAAAGGCCCTCATAAGAATTTGTAATATAATAATATTTTAGTTTGAAGTGTGCAAAATTCAAAATTCTACAGATTCAATATTTAGATATGGTTGGATAAATTTAAGTTGTAATTATTTTAGTTTTAGCAAATAAGTTTATTTTAATAATTTTAAATTTTAATAATTTTATGGGTTATGTAGCTTGTTAGAATTAGATATTCTAACCAAGCCCGAGTGAATGCGATAAATAAAAACTATTATTAATAAAAACTAAATTTACTCATTCACCTATTAATATTATTAAAATGTATATATTTAGATTTAAATTTATGTAACTTAAAAGCCAAAGAATTGGAAGATTTCGTTACATAATTTTTTATATAACGACCTTTTTCGTCGGTGCCGGTAATCAAATTGTTAATATGGACATTTTTATCTTTAGAATCAATAGTGTGATTGCAATAAATATGATTAGGCAAACTTAGATTAATAGGACCCGCTATTAACCAACCTAAGTGTGAGTTTCTTAACATGGGTTTATTTGGACCCAAAAACCTTTGACCACATTTCAAAATATGCCAAAATATATCACCACCAATTATAAAATCAATTGGCCCAGGTAAATCAAAAGACGGATCGGCTAAATTTAATTTATTAGGCAGATTTAAAATGTTTTTATCTATAGGCATTTTAGGTAGGTCCCCTGTCAAGTCATCTAGCACTAAACACGAAAAGGTAACGCCAAAAGAAGTATTAGTTGATCTAATAGTTACAGTACAACTTTCCGTTACGTTATTAGATGTGTTGTTGCCAAGCCCTACAATGTTCATATCCATAGGATTAGAGATAAGTTTCAATCTCTTCATCAATTTTTTACTGATAAAAGAAGATTGACTGCCTGAATCCAATAATGCCCTTACTCGTTCGGAATTATTATTAGTAGGGCTGCTAACTTCTATTAAAGCTGTTGATAAAAGAACATTACTACTCTGTTCACTAAAATTTACAGAAGAGCTTGGCTGATTTATTTCCTGTGTTATAGACGAGGAGGTTAACCTATGCAGTAACGTATTGTGCCTCTTCTTACATTTACGACAGGGACCCATGCGACATTCACCAACAGGGTGACCTTGACGCAGACAGTTTACACAAAGTTTATATTTTGTTACATCAGCATATTTCTCTTCTTCATTTTTTGATTTAAACATATTACAGTCATAAATCTTATGATTTTGATTACAAATTATACATAAAAACGAATTTTGTTTGATTTGATTTTGATTTGTAAATATTTTTTTGTTTTGATTGAATGATTTTAGAAATTTATTATCAGTTGATGTATTTACACTATTTATATTTTTATTTTGATTGCATAATTTGTTTCTGTTTATTGATTCGAGAACGTCAGCTCGACTTGTTAAAAACTTATAAAACTGATCTAAACTTGGTACGTCATCAAGTGTATTACGAAGCTCCTCCCATTTTAGCAGGGTGCTGTTGTCCAATTTAGCTGACAACATAAATATAATGAGCACATCCCAATGCTCTGTAGGCAACCCCAGGGTAGATAAAGCTCGTATATTTTTAGTGACGTGATCCACCAAGTATCTTAATGCCCTTTCAGATTCCCGCGTTATAGATTGAATGTTGAATAAAGAATTTAAATGATGATTGATAAGTAATCTTTTGTTACCATAGCGATCACAAAGTAAGCTCCAAGCATTGTGATAATTTACTGTTGACACTTCTAGATTTGAAATGATTCGCGCGGCTTCCCCTTCTAAATATGAAATTAAATAATGGAATTTATTTATCAACGGGATGCGGTCGTTATTGTGAATTAACGTCAAAAAAGTATCACGAAATTCCAACCAATGAAAAAAAGAACCGTCGAATTTTGGAATTTGAATTTGAGGAAGTTTCACATTTAAATCCTGATGATGGTCAAGATTACATTGGGTTTCATGAAATAAAGACTCGCGCCTAACATCTTCTTGAACGCTAAATTTATTTAATAATGTCTTAGCTGAAGCGATAGATAATATTATGTCCTGCTCAATGTTATCTCTCTCATCAAGTTCAAAGGATAAATGCTCCGAATTTAGAACCTCGATCTGATTCTGCAGATCATCGAATTTTGTTGACAATCCTTCAAATTTACTACATTTTAAAGTTAATTCAGCTATTTCAAAATTAGATAACTCCGGTAACTTGCTTACTTTATCTAAATAATTTTTAAATTTGGTTATTTGGCCTTTAATAGAACTACGTCGTATAACCAGTTCTTGCAACGATTTATTAATCTCTGATTTACTGCTACTCAATGCCATTATAAATTTATATTGCTATGAAATAACGTAAAAATAAATTATTGTAAAAGTAAAAACCTCTTATACAAAAATATGCCATAAAAATGTACAACAATCAATGTTTAGTTACGTAGTAAGAAGAAACGTCAACAAATCTTAAATATCACCTTGCAAAATGAATGAAATAAAATCTTACGCCCCTCAATCGTCGAGTGAGAAACCGGTTTCGCGCCGACCGATAACACTCGCGAGCCCAGCAACGTCGCTGGAAGCCGGCAACAGCAGCACTCGAATGCGCCGTGCGCCGCCCGCTACAGCGGCCTGGAATGTTCGGCAAACACGAAATTAAACATATGTCTTTACAAAATGCAAAGTGAATTGAAAACCCTATGATAGTATAGTACACTTTATTATGAATAAATAAAACTATTAAACTAAACAAAATAAAAAAAATATTAATATATTTTTTAACTATGTATGATTTTTTACTTATCTCTTGTATCGTAAAATGTTTAATTATAATTAGTTTTTGGAGAAGAAAAAAAGTATATTATTCGTTTACGTATAATTACGAAAAGAAATTACGTTACAAGTATATCTATTTACTACATATACGCAAAAGCAAGACTATCTAAAATAGTTTGGATGGTTGAAACAATAGGAAACGTTAGGAATCGGAACTAGGCTATGAAAAGAAAAGGAAATAAACAGGGCACTTATCTGATATTCCTTGATTCCGGTGGTGCGGTGCGATGCTTTAGATGCCTCGCCGGCCTTGACACCTGGATAACCTCTAGACTTCTTCACGTTTAGTTTTGCTGTTCCCCAATAATATTGCAGGTTCTTTGTAGCTTCGCCTTGTAGATGATAATTGCAGTGTCTTCTTTTGCATCAAGACTAGACTGTAGCTTCGATCATCTCAAAAACGTGGCGAAATCTTTTGTCTTCGGACTGTTCTATGGATATAGGTTACAGAACAGTCCTGTCACGGTCGCCAATGTTCAGGCCTTTGGATGGCTTGCATGGAAGTTGAGGAAAATCACAACAACCTCTGGTGTCCAAAAAAGGTGTATTATAACAAAAACTTTTAGTAGTTTAGTTTTAACAAAAACGTGCGTGCGAACAGCGTGAAGTAGCTAACTCGTTGACAATTAGAATGACAAGCTGTCATTAGTAAATCAAATACATGATAATAAGAACGACAACCGCGTCATTGCTATAAAATTTTAAAAGGCGATTTCTTAAGCCGCAACAAATGTCGATGTTGTGTGCAACTACGAAGTCGCGGACTTCGTCCATGTGATCGATAAGCCCGTTTGCGTTGTACGTAACTAGCTTGAGGGAGTGGGATCTTTTCCTACTCGTTAAGGGGAAAAGCTTAAAGCCTAGCGATGGCCTGCACCAAACTGGAGTGTTCGAGCAAGGCCATTAATCTGTTTTGAGGATTACTCCTCAGCTTGTTTGCCAAAATTGACAGCTCCGAAGTGTCAATTTTGGTCACTATTTCGCAAACGAGTTTCATGTCGTCCATGAAGCTCGTTACTGGAGGGGTGGCTGTCGCTTTAGGAGCGGCAGTCTTTTGGGGCGCGGGCTGGCTCGCGGCGACGGCAGCGGGTTTCGCTGCCCCCACCTGAGCGGGCTTCGCTGGCACAGTTGGCTCGGGTGCCTGTTTCCTGTGCCAGGCATTTGTCGCAGGCAGAGGTGCGGGGACTCTCAGCCGGTTTGGGGGCGGCGCGAGCCGCCTTTTTACGGGCGGCCCTTCGGCCCCCCCGTTTTGCTCTGAGAGGGACTTTCGGGCAGCCGCGATAGCTCGCGGGGTGCCCTTGAGTCCTGCACAGGACACAGCTGGGAGGTTCCTCGGACGGAACCGTTCTGGGGCAGTCAACAGTGCCATGGTCGCCCAGGCACTTTACGCACCTTGGTCGTGCGGTGCAGTTGCGCTGCGAGTGGCCATATATAGTTGGCAGCGATGGCACTGCCCCATGACCCCACGCGTACGCGGCGTTTCAATACGCAGACCCGACAGTCTGCATATAGTTTTTACGCTGAAGACACGTTTGCTTTCAGGACTGAGGTCGAGAACCGCGAGACAAAGTCCATAAGGAACTTTGGTTCTGTGATGGTACATGCGGTGTACCTGCTTAATGGGGAGGCCCTGACTGAGGAGGTCCTGCTTGATTAGCTCGACGTCGAGCTCTTCGGGAAGGCCCCGGATGACGACGCGGAGTTCGCGCTCGTCCTCTAGGGCGTATGTATGATAGCCGATCTTTTCGGCGTCTAGGAGCGTCGTGAGGCGACGGTGGTCCGCTGAAGACGGACATTGGACCATTATGCCCTGGCTAGTGGACCGGGCAGATGTTAAAGGGATGGACGAGCCATCCATGCGCGGGATTAGGCGGTGCCATTTATCTTTTTCCCTGACAAATAGGGGCGGCACCTTCTCCTTCCTCTCCGTCATCGGTGAGTCGAGTTGGTCGACGTCGGCGGAGCGGGGAGCCTGTGAGGCAGGCTGGGGTTTGGGGGTGGGACGCTGGGTTGGTAAACCCGCGTCGCTGGTAGCCCTTTTGGGCGGGACGGTCTTGGGAGCCTTCAGCTTTCGCTTTTGGCTCTTTGAGAGGACGGCGGTGAAGCCGTCGTCCTTGAGCACTATTCACTATCTTTCGCGGCACACGCGTGAGTCTGGCGGGGGGAGCACAAACGGGATTGCGCTCGACCGGGACATCCGCACGCTACGGCGGCGATCGATGGAATGATGAATGGTTCAACTGGTATGGCCGGGGCGGCCTGTATTTATACTCGCCGGCGGCGCGCAGCGTCCAAGTAGCGAGGGCGGCAGTCTCTGCACCGCGACGAGTAAACTTCGGTCGGGTGTTTTGTTTACAATTTCTATTCTATTTACTATTCTAAATTATCACTATTTATATAATTCCTTATCTATTTGGTGGTTCTTATACAATTTTATATTAAAGATTAGTACTAAATAACTATACTAAATAACATTGATCTAATATCTAAACGTTGTCCCGCACACCATCTTTCCAGGGATAAGTTTTGACGACACGGCCCAAAATCCACTTTAAAGGTGGCAAATTTTCGTCTTTAATTAAGACTAACAGTTTCTCTCGCAATCCTTTTGATGATGCCACTTGCTTCTTGGTTTGTAACTTCGACACGTACTCTTTAGACCAACGAACCCAAAAATGCTGCCGGATCTGCTTCAGACGTTGGTATTGGGTGAGGCGAGACGTTGGAATGTCGCATAGCTCAGCGGTTACAGGTGCAGTCAGCGGACGCCCAACCAAGAAGTCTGCAGGACTGAGTGGGAGAAAATCGTCTGGATCTGCGGACAGGGACTGCGAACAGTCAAAGGGCGGGATTTCAGAAAAGCCTCAATCTGTGTTAATACTGTGCTGAATTCCTCGAATGTCAGATGTTACCCACGAAGCGTCTCTGGTTGCAATTTTTTACGCCCGATTCACAAAAACCACCCATATGGCTTGCCTACGAAGGCATCATTTTAAAATTGATGTTCTAAGCGCTCGCATATTCTATGATTTCATTATAACAAAAAGATAAAAAAATATTAAACTAAATTTATTATATATATATTAAATTAAATATATATATTATATATTAAATATTTAAATAATTAAATATTAAATATATATATATATATATATTAAATTAAATCCATCAAGCCTATGAAGTTTTTTCCATTATCGGAATAAATGTCGCTTGGTTTTCCACGTCGCGAAATAAAACGTTTCAAAGCAAGGAAATATTAGTATATTAGCTTACAAGCTCTTGGTGTACTGCGCGGGTAACGAAACATGTGAATAAACATATGTACAATTTTTCTAATTTCACTCTCCTGCCCTTACGATTCAACGTGAACACGTGTAAATAAAAGAAGCTGCGAAAAGAAGAAAGAAGCTGCCCAGCGTGAAGGAGCCGGAGATGATCAACTCGAAAAATTAAAACACAGAAGTGATGTTTGCCAAAAATTGGAAATTTTTTATTATATTTAAAATTAGGAGAATCTTGAATACGCCCACCTACGCGATTTATTTCATTATGATCAACAAATAAATTTAATTTCGAAAGTTGATAAAAATATTTTGTTTTCTTATTTTGAGGAGTCTGTAATAAATTACGAAAAGATTCCTGCCGACTGAGTGTTGCCAAAAATAATTTAGCTTCTGTTAATTCACTAACGGATAGAACCCATTCGTCTATCCAACCATAACATATACGCAGCAGCTCGTTGAATTCTTTTATATTGTGAATATCTATTAAAAGGAAATAAGGTATTTTAAGATGTCTGTTCGGAAGCGTAACAACAAATATTTGTTGATTTTATTCCGGTAAATTTTCTGAACCTAAAATATTATTAGCTATCCGAAGAATTTTAAAATTTTTGTCGTGCTAAAATGAGGCCTCTTTCGACATAAAGTTGACGAGCTAAGGGACTCCAGACCTTGACCTCGGGATTAATGAAACGAATGCGTTGCAGTTGAGAATAGACAAATTTATTACTTCCTCCATCTATGGTACACTAATATCATAGTACATATCTGAATCACTAGAGGACGTTACTGTGTGATGAGTTAGTATTATTTTGATATACATATTCCTACAGCACCACTTATCAAAATAATCTAATATGAGTTAAGAACAAACCAAAAAAAAAAAAAACAAGAACCCGACTTAACCGTAACATTTTAAAACATTTTTGATATCTAATAAATTAACAAAATAGTTATGTTTGCCACCATTGAGACTTTTAGTCAATATATCAGATATCATAATAGATCAGATAGCAGGTATATCAGATGTTGACAGATGTATGATTTTTACAATTTTTAATAGAAACTACTTCACGTATAAAGTGGTGGCGAACATCAATATGCTTAGTGCGTTTATGAAACAACGGGTTTTCAATCAACTTATTTATTTATTTATACATATATATGTTAAAGACATTATAAAAATTAACTAAGACATTGCATTGCCAGACATGCAAGGATGGCATTGCGATAGTATAAAACTGTTGCATATGCCATTCTCACAGTCAAAAATAATTTAATTAATATTATAAAAACATTATAAATTGATATGGTATAATTACAACCACCCAAACAAAGTATGCCTAAACTAAATTATGTTAATTAAGGAACATTCTAATGTTTATTATTATTAAATTTGTATGATCTTATTTAATTTATGATGTGTGTAGTATGTGTATTTATATTTATGTGTGTGTGTGAGTATGTGTTTTTGTATGTATATGCGTTCGTGTGTGCATCTGTGCGACTATCTTACTTTACATACCTCTGCTATGTTAGCTATACCCATGACGTGTGGAATTTACATTTGGTTTCTTGCACAATAATTTAACTAAATGAGTAGTTATAAATGAAGACTGACAACCAGTGTATGTGTGCGCTATGTCACACCCGCTATTGCCGGTCACTCTTCTACACCGGAAAATTCTGACGCATGCGAACTGCACACGTGAGATTCGTGGTAATCTTCGGGAATCATGTTTTCTTATCTTCGTAATGGCGTCTTGAGGCGGGGGGGGGGGATATATATATTTTTTTAAACACACTATTTGAACTGACTATGAGAATTTATTTATACTGAATTAATACTATTTTACAATAAAGACTGCCAGAATACTATTTTACTTTTCTTCAATATTTCTTCCTTTGTACTACTTGCTGTTTTCTTGACCGCTTCGGTTGGTTGCCGGCTGTAGACTGTTTGTTCGGTTTTTTTTTCGGACACTAACTAATGCTGTTAGCCCTAATGGCTCTTACAGCGTCACCGAGAGAGTGGGCGAGCGCGGAAGCATCGCCGGGGGTGTAAACTGGGAGAGCGAGGCTCGCAGCATCCTTGGAGCGTCGCCTAAGGGTGCCTCCAGGGAGGCCGGACCTCGGCTTAAAACGACGCGCTGTGGTGGACTGTATCGGACTCACGGAAAAGTCCTAATGTCATAACGGTCGGGGCTGAACGCCCCTACCGCTAGACGTGAGGAAGCGGGGACCTCGTCTTCGCCGGCGAAGACGTTGTGTGTGTGTATGTTTAGTGTCAGGTGTGACATTGGCGATCGTGAAGTGATCGTCAGGATCGGAGAGGACGCTCCTAGGGCGTCTATGGTATTTTGTTTTGAACTTTTTGTCAAAACAGGTATATTTAGCCATCCTCCCGACGAGCGGGTTTGGATGAGCTTCAGCCTTTTCAAAGTATCTCTTCGAGAACGAGAGAGGGGAGACGGAGATCTCTATGTAGATCGACGTTACGCACGTACCAGGGACAGCCCGTGGCAAGTCGCGTGAATTTGTTTTGCATTCTCTGCAAAACATTCAACCTTGACGAAGGAACGTGCGCAAACGTTACGCTCGCATATGACATGATTGGTCTTATGCATGTTTTGTAAAGTGTCACTTTGTTACGAAGTGACTTCGTTACTTACGTACGTTTCGTAAGTAACCATGATAAGCCATGGGCGCTGTACATTCATTAACTGTTTTGTAGAGCCTTCGCAATGCATAAATAAATTTATTAATTTTGTTACATATTTTTGTAACGTGAAATTTCCAATTACAGTTCCGATCTAGCTCTATTCCTAAAAATGTTGTTACGTTACCATGTTCAATTTTTTTATTATTATAAGTTATATTGAGATCTTCAGTAATAGTGTTAGGATCTTTAGTGAACTGAATATATTTTGTTTTATTTATATTAACTGTTAAATTATTGTGTCCATTTAATTCTATTAACCACTGTTATATTTAAATTTTGTTGTTCTACGATAACTGATATATCATCAGCAAACAATGTACAGGGCTCTTTAACACTGTTCGGAAGGTCATTTATATACAAAATAAATAATAAAGGACCTAATACGCTTCATTGTGGAACTCCACACGGGTTATTTTTATTGTGAGATCTGTAATTGGTAATTGTGGAACCGTCTAGTCTTTGGATTTCTACGTATTGAAGTCTATCTTTCAAATAACTATGGAGCCATTGTAATGCTAGTCCTCTAATACCATAATATTCCAGTTTATATAATAATAGATCGTGATCCACAAAGTCAAAAGCTTTCGACATGTCAAAAAATAGACCTATGATTGTTTTATGTTTGTCTAAATTATCAATAATATGTTTAGTTAGGTTAAAACATGCCAAAATCGAGGATTTGTTTTTTTGAAAACCATACTGTTCATTTTTAATTGCATTATTTTTTGTTAAGTAGTTTATAAGTCTTCCGTGCATTACTTTTTCAAATATTTTTGAAAATATTGGTATCGTAGTTATTGGCCGATAATTATTCACCTCATAATGGTTACCTTTTTTAAAAAGCGGTCTAACAATTGAAATCTTCATATTTGATGGAAATTTTCCATTTTTAAATGAAAGATTAACCAAAAATGTTAGAATTGACATCAACTCCTTATAACATCTTTTTATAATTTTAGTAAGTATTTCGTCATATTTTTACTTAGTACTTAGTACTTTTACTTCGTATTTCGTCATAGACTTTACATTCATTAATTGAGTGACATCTACTTCTTCAATCAACAAATGCTCTGCCATCATTTCTATATTTTCTTTGTTGGTAATAGAACACTCAGAACTGCTGCTGAAAAATCCTTCCAGTGATTGCAACAGGCATGAATTATCATCCTTTGCGCAATTTGCACCAACAGAATGTACAGATGACATACTGTTGATTAATAAGGTATTATATGATGCTGTAAAGGCTCCAGCATTGGGCTTGATATTTTGCAAACCATGGGCTCTTATAGCACCAAAAAAAAATCTATGGGATCTTGATTGAAATTTCGTAAAAATATAGAGGTAAGACCACATTTATAAAGTTCGTTTAGTATTAATTTAAATTCTTCTATTGTTTTTACCCAGTTTTTAATGAATGGAACCACTGTAACTTTATTATTTTGGACAAATCTCATAGACTTAAGTAAGGGAATGCTTTTATTCCAAAGCTTCTGGTGTGGTGATCTAGGAGTTACAGCAGTTCTATATATTTTTCCTCTTTCTTTAGTAGAGCTGCCATTCACAGAGTCAAATAAATTGTCAAAAAACAAAAGTATACCTACTGTTTCTTGACTTCCTTCAGGAAGTTTACCAGCGTCTAAAAATTGAAAACCAAGTATCAACAATACGAATTCAGTAAACCCTGAACAAAATAAAGTAAACCAGATGTTGCAGAAGTAAATTACTAATAATATACAATCCATTACACAAATTTTATTTCCTTTACAAAATTAAAATTATTTTAAATCAAAGGTTATAAAATCATTCGGTCTTATTCATAAAAATAGCTTATAGAAGGTTTTAACACTCTTTAGCTAAAATGCTCTATAAGCTTATAAAACGTTCTATAAAATTGTTTATTCATAAACCTACTATAACCGATCTATAGCTAAAATACGTTTATAAATCCGAATGTTGCCATTATGAGGAAATCTGGCGACCAAGTGCCCGATCATACCCAATTCCCCACAGATAATATGTATCAACATACCGATAAACTGTAACCAGTGCCCGATCATACCCAATTCCCCACAGATAATATGTATCAACATACCGATAAACTGTAACCATAGACATTATTATGTACTAAAAATTATTTTATTGTCTACGACACGGGGTCGCCTTTCGCACAGTATCGTCAGCAAGTACGCGCCATTTTCGTGATTCTTAAAAAAGTTTTAACAAGTATCCATCACTCAAATATTTTTTTCTCCTTATAATGGAATTTGAACAAAAACGAGTTTAACGGCAACGAAGTGAAAACTGGTTAGAAGAGGATAAGATTTGTACAAATGAACCTAAAATGGGATCCAAGTAAGTTTACTTTTGTAATTATTCATCTTTAACTTATGCTTGCTTTTGCTTTTATTCCTTAGATCATTTTGAAAGAATTGGTGAAGGAGAGAGTCTCTATTCTAGAAAACAAGAATACTGACGCAAATACAAACGCGAAAAAGGTGGCGGCCTGGCATGATTTACGAATAAGGTACCAAATCAATTTATATATTAAATAATACAACAGCAACACTTAATATTTCTCATGATTTTACATAGCATTTCATTTTTCAGTTTCAATAATATGGCTGCGGCGCCAAGAACTTTGCAGCAAATAAAAGCTCAATGGCGCATTATAAAAATGTCTGCAAAAAAAAAGGAAGTTTCTCGAGCGGAAAGAGAGGTGCAAAACAGGTGGTGGACCACCACCTCCTTCAGAACCACCAAGTAGTGAGGACATTGCGGTATGGCTTCCTAAGGAGTTCACAGTAGACTCCAATGAGTTTGATTCTGATAACTGGGTACATATAAAAAAGTACACATACCTGTATGTTCATAATTCCTAAATCCTGAGTGATTAATATTCTATTTATTTTGTTTCAGACTTTTTCAGAAACTAACAGTGAAAAACCAGACCAGATTCCACAGCCCATTCCAGAGCCAAAACCAGGTCCTAGTTTGCCCCCTCATGATAATTCAGAACTTAAAACAACAGAAAAGGTGTGTGTTATATTAATTGTTAATTAACTAATAATTAAGAAGCAGCACCATATTTTAATTGATTGGATTGTTGTTGTAATGCATGTATGCATGTAAGCAGGCATTTCTAATTTTTGCATTTCATTGCAAGTTTGCTATTAGTAACAAATAATCACTAAATCAATGAGACAATCTAATTTATTTATTATATTTTAGATATTGGAGCCAAGTTCAACAACACTAAAAATTCTTAAAAATAGACTTAATTATAAGAAGGTATTATTCTTCTTTATATTCTTGAATTAAGTAGTCAATTTTTAATTAATTATTTTTGCCTTGTGACTAATTATTGTGGAGCATAGGATTTTTTTTATATAATAAATAAAAACATACTAGCAATATTTGTTAATTTTAGTTACTCTATAATAAACAATATTAATACTAACCTACCCTAGACACTCAACAAGAGTTATTAAAAAATAATAGAAATAATAGAGTTTTGTATTTCAGATAAGTAATACTGCTAAGGAGAGTGCTATACTCCAAATAGCAAAGAATGAAACAGCTTGCAGAAAAGAGCTTCATGAGGCGCTGATGGCCAATGAAAAACAAAAGCTTAAAAATTTACTTTTAAAAGAAGAGTTTTGAAATATAAATTGCAATATTATAAGGATAAATTAAAATAAACAAATATTAATTTATTAACAAGATTTTTTATTAATGTACTACTAACTAAAGTGTCTCCTAATAAATGTTTGTAAAACAGCATTTGCATTTCCCCGTGTAGCTTCTTGGGCTACTTCATCTGTATTATTGTCACAGCTACTCGTACCATCTATCTGCATATCTTCATGGTCAACTGCAATGTTGTGAAGCACTGCTAGAGCAACTATTGTAGTTTTGGCATGTTGGAAGTTGCAAGTCATGCCATGTAAAAGGCATTGAAAGCGTTGCTTCCAAACTCCATAGCAGCGTTCAATGGTATTTCTTGTTGCAATATGTGCTTCATTATATTTTTCCTCACTTCGGTTTTGAGGTCTTAAAAGAGGAGTAAAGAGATACCGTTCTAATTTATATCCAGAGTCACCTAGAAGTCGCCCTCTAAATGATCCTGTTGCAAAGCGCTCTTTGAGCGATGACTCATTGAAGATTCTAGCATCATGAGTGCTCCCTCTCCATCTAGCAACAATATCTCTGATGCGGAGATGTGAATCACAAACTACCTGTGATTAACATAAAAAACATATATTAGGAATTAAAATATAATGATATACCATTAAGGCATTACTCACACACATTTTATCTGATACTAAACTAAGCAAAGACATGGTAACCACACAAACACATATTTAAAAATGCATATTTGTTTAGATAATTAACACCCCTATACAGAACAAACTTCAATATTCATCACACACATTTGTCTTGTGCAAGGATAGATCTCACAACCTCTGGACTAATAATTAGTGCCTCTAACCACTACACAACCATGACAGTCAATATCCATAGGGTTCTGTTGTACAATAGAAGGACATAAAAAATACCTGAACATTCAGCGAGTAGAATCCCTTTCTATTAATATAATATTGGGCAGCATCTCCACCACATTTGCAGATTTTTATGTGAGTGCAGTCAATGCAACCAATAACAGTTGGGAAATTTCGGATTGTGTGAAATTCCCTCATCATGAGCTGTTCTTCAGCAAAGGTATTAGGCATTTTAATAAAAGATGCCGAGTGTCTAGCAAGTGCACGTGCGACTCGGGCACAAATCCGACTGATGGTCGCTTGAGATAACCCATGGTGATCTCCAACATCTTCTTGAACCTGTAATTAAGACATGATTTAGAAACGATTTAAAGTAGAATAGAAAATATTTCTTTAAGCAAGATATATTTATGATTATTAATACTTGCCTCTCGGCGACCCCAACATCTTATGGCAGTTAAAACCTGGATTTCAGGTAAGGTACCAAAACCTCTACGATCTAATTTAAGATCGTCGCGTACGAGATTAATTACGAAAGTCGCTGTAGATTTACTAAAGCAATAGAGCTTCCGAAAGTCTTTGTCATCCAAAGAAAATGGATCGCTCCTAGTTCTGTACACCTTTCTTCGAAGCGGACAGTTTTGAAGTCGTTCCATAACTTCGATAACATCCAGACTTTGTAAAGCTTGCATTGTGATATTTACAAAAGTATAGAGAATACGGAATCACAATAAAATACTGCAATTTTTACTTTTTTAATTGACACTACACGAGACCGATAGATATAACAGACGACAGTTGACCCACTTCAATTTCAATCCGTGCATACATACGTCAAGTCATCAAATGTCGTTTTCATAATAATCACTAATCAGCTGTAGAAAGTCTGCCATCTTTTACCTTATAGCACTGATATAGTAGGGTTATGAGCTCTATAAAGTTATAGTAGACTTATAGAATGGTTTAGCGCTAAAATGCGTTTATGAATAACACTTTTTGTAAAACGTACTATAGCGAGCCTATAAGCGTGTCATAACTTTTTATGAATAAGACCGATTGTATTTAAGAGTGCAATAAAATGAGTTGATGCAATATAGCAAATAATATCCACAACCAACCTGCCATAAATCCAAGTGCTACACCAACACTATTACTAAAAACTTGAGTGCAGTGCTTAACCCTCATTTTGGGTATAAGTTGTGGCAGCACATGCTGAGCAGTTAATTTTGGCACTAAACGTTTTCCTTATATCCCGGAGACCTATTATATAAATCAACAACTGCCACTTTGCCGTACACTCCTTGTTTTTTGAAACATATTTCAAATCTTTATTTATTAGATTGTTCCTTTTAATAAATGAGGTGGGTCAAATAAAGGTACTATTTTTGTTGAATTAATTTAAAAAAATCCACCTTTACACTCTTTTCCTTTTTTTACATACTGTCCTTTTGTTTTTTCAAACAATATATTTATGGCAGACATATTTGTTCTTGCTTGATCACAAACAGTCGCTAGCACAACTAAGCCAGTATCTTGAAGTTTTATTAAAACATTCTGGATTTGATGTACAAGGTACGACATAGTAGCATTTTTCCAAAATGCATATGCCACTGGTTGTTTAAATTTTTTTATTACACCACGTGCCGTGACAGCCGCAACTCCGGAGCAACGCCTCGCGATCTGAAACAAAAATATCTTGTTACTATCGCATATCAAAAACAAGAATACTAGCTGCTACTTTTATAAATGCCAATTTGATGCCAATTTTAAAATAAAATACCGAGCCAAATAAAATAAATAGAAAAATTTTGAAGCGAGCAAAATTTTGTCATTGACATCCGATTGACATATCATATTTACCTTTTATTATCATACCTATCTTTTAACAATTTCCAACAACGTTCATAATTTCCTTCAGAAATAGGTACTTGCCGAAGCAACTGTTCGGCTTCTCCAGTTAAATAACTTTTTAAATAATGTAACTTTTGAACCTTTTCTAAATTTAGATTACTATGGATTAATGAAATAAATAAATCTCGAAAAGTAACCCACTCAGTATAAGCCCCAGAAAATTTAGGAATAAATATTTTCGGTAGTTCCACCTGAACCTGTTTGGATTTAGTCATACATTCAGGATTAACTCCTATACTACTTTCATTCGATTTTGAAAAATAATTAAGTACACCCATTAATTCTGTTTTAAATTCTATATATAATTCCTCAGCTTGATCGTAAATATCGTTACGAATATAATCCTGATCGCTTAACGATTTTCCAAAGTCCTCTATAATGACCCTGTGAGTGTCCCCAAAGTTATTCCATAAACGCTCAAGAGATTCGAGCCAAACTTGTACATATGCCTCATTAATTCGCTCCTTAGGCGACTTTTTATAATTTTTTCTCGCCTTTACTAATTTACTATAATTGTCCATTTGTAATCTTAATTTATCTTCCATTTTAAAAAACAACTAATTCCGAAAATAATACAAAAAACACAATATAAAACCAAATAACTAAACGAACATAAATAGTACAATTAATATGCATAAAACTTCGCTAATCACCTTTACTATCGCATAAGTATTATATAAAAAATATTGAAGTTCACTGATACGTTCACTAATCACCTTAACTACCGTATAACTTTTATAAAAATATCGAACTCGCTAAACAATGACTACGCGTATAAAGAATACAATCAACGTTCACCCGTATTACAAGTATTTTAGGGTTAAAGTATTATACACATTTTTTAATTTTTACAAGTCAACAACAATTATATTTTATCTTTAAAGTTAAATGAATCGATAAGATATACAAATTTAAAGTTTTTTATAATTACGTAACTTTCTATAAGCGTTTAAAATAACCAAAACTATGTTTGCAGTATAAATATTAAATATTCTATGTTGATGTTAATTTATAAAGTCTAAACTAATTTATTTTGATTTTAAAGTAAATTTTCTGTTCAGTTAATTCTCAAAATCACTAATTAAATTAAATTCCACTCACTTTTTGCGTACTTATCACTCACTTGTCACCTGACACGCTTCTTGCGGTGCGACGGGGTTACTGACCCCGCTAGTCACCGCCGTACCTGGTCCCGCTGCTGGCTTCCTGACGGATCCCTCCGTCGGAAAGTGCTAAGGCCGGATTCACCACCAAACCTCAGTCCTTGCTGCTGCTGCTGCTCACTGGCTGCTGCTTCTTGCCAAAACAGGGAGGCACGTTTTTCCTCACCACGCGGCATTGAATGCCGTGACTCCTCTGGAATTCTTCCGACTCGATGGACCATGGACACCCCCCTGGGTTGCGGTCGAACAGGGTGTAGGACGGCCGATTAATAATTATAACACAGCTATCCGAAACTTGATTTATTTATGCTTTACCAATTAAATTAGGTTTGAGGTTATTATGTTTTACAATGCACGATACACAGCCGAACGCACTGAAATGAAGTAATAAAGGTTCTAAGAAGAAAGAGAGACTCGATACATTTTTTTTTTCGGACACTAACTAATGCTGTTAGCCTTGAAGGCTTTGACAGCGTCACCGAAAGGGCGGGCGAGCGCAGAAGCATCGCCGGGTGTTATATCGTGGAGAGCGAGGCTCGCAACATCCTGGGAGCGTCGCCTTAAGGGTGCCTCCTGTGAGGCCGGACCTCGGCTTAAAGCGATGCGCTGTGGAGGGCTATATCGGACTGTGGAAGAGTCCTATTGTCATAACGGGCGGGCTTGGACGCCCCGGCCGCTAGACGTGAGAAAGCGGGGACCTCGTCTTCGCCGGCGAAGACGCTGTATGTGTGTCTGTGTGTGCAGTGTTCTGGCGATGGCGATCGTGTAAGGATCGTCAGGGTCAGTGAGTACGCTCTTAGGGCGTCTGTGAAAACGGGCTTTGAACGTTTTGTCAAAGCAGCGATAGTTAACCATCCTCGCTATCAGCGGGTTGGGGTGTACCGCTGCTTTATCAAAATAATTTTTCGAATATTGTTTAAATAAAGTGGCAATAGTGGGGAGACCTAGATCTTTATGCAGGTCGACGTTTCGCAAGTACCACGGACAGCCAGTGGCTGTTCTCATGAACTTATTTTGCAAGGTCTGCAGACAGCGCAGCCTTGTCTTCGGGGCGTGTGCGAACGTGACGCTCGCATAAGTTAAAATAGGTCTTATGCAAGTCTTGTAAAGTGTCACTTTGTTGCGAAGTGACAGTTTACTCCTCTTGCATATGATCGGATAGAGTCGACCCATTGCATACACCGCCCTGTTGCGGGCTCTGCGTATGTGTTGGTGGAATGAGAGGGTGGGTTGAAACGTGACACCTAGGTATTTGACCTTCTCTTGCCAGGGGATCTCCCGGTTGTATATTTTGATACATTGCCGGGGCTTATCATATGAGCAAGGGCCTGCCCTGTTGAAGTACATGGCTGCGCTCTTATCTGGATTAATGGCTATCCTCCAGCGAGTGAACCACCTTTGGAGGTTGTCCACTTCCTTCTGAAGGTGACTAATTATGGTAGAGGAACACCTGTATGTTGTGAAAATGGCAGTGTCATCAGCGTAAAGTGCCAACGACGAAATCGTTTTATTATGAGGAATATCGCTCGTGTAGAGCGAGTATAGGTACGGTTCTAACACCGAACCTTGGGGAACTCCAGCGCGTATCTGGCGCCTGGATGAGAGAGTACCGTCTACACGGTATCTGAAGGTACGGTTAGTCAGATAGTCTCTTAACAGGAAGACGAGTCTATCTGGGATATCTAACTTGAGTAGCTTGTGAATCAAGCCGGCGTGCCAAACCTTGTCAAAGGCTTTGGCTACATCAAAGAATACAGCGCCTGTGGGTCTCTTTATGGAGAACCCTTGCAGTACGTGTTCGACCAGCCTGTGGGCTTGGTGAACGGCCGTGTGGCGGGATCTGAAACCAAACTGTTCGTCTGGTAGAAGGTTTTTGGAGTCTATTATCGGTTTAAGTCTCGAGAGAATGACTCTCTCGTAGACTTTACCCAATCCATTGAGTAGGCTAATAGGGCGGTAACTGTCCGGAAGGTTACGGGGTTTGCCCGATTTGTGGATACCTATAACTATTGCTTCCTTCCACTCGTCCGGGAAGCAACAACATAACAAGAGGGCATTGAAGATCAATACCAAAAGGTGTACGAGACGGTCAGGGAGACACTTGAGCGCCTTGTTTGTGATGGCGTCAGGTTCTGGGGATTTTCGGGGTTTAAGACCCCTAAGAATAGATCATATCTCATCCCCGGAGGTTGGGGGGATCGGTTCGCTTTCGGGAACCACCTCAGATAAGCTGACCAATGCCGATTCCAGCATGGCATGGAGTTTGGCATGGTCAGGGGTACTGGTATTTGGGGAGTATTGGGCTTCAAAGCTGTCCGCCAGGCACTCGGCCTTATCTATATCCTCGAAAGCGGGAGGTAAGTTGTCGCGTAGCAATGGCGGCGTGGTTGCATACTGGTTGCCCCTCAGAGACTTCGACAGCCTCCAGAAGGCCAGATGGCTAGGTGAGATCTCCGAGAGTTTCTCATCCAATTTTTCGCTAGAGTGGAGGGCATGTTTTTCTCTTACCTCTCTCTGTAATCTCCGGAGTCTTTTCCGGTTTTCAGGGGTAGGATAAGCAGCGGACGCCCTAGTGGCTGCGCGCTTTCTAGTAAGCAGTGCTCTCAACTCGGCAGGGAGTTTCCGACGACCAAGATCGTCGGGTATTTGCCTCGAGCAAGCTTTGATAGTATCGCTCAGATGAGCGGTGAGATGAGCTGTAGCCGCCTTAGCGACTTCTATCGAGTCTATGCTGTCGGGAATTTGGTCCAAGTGGACAGAATCTATCGACTGTAGTTGCTCACTAAGCTTCTTCCAGTCTGTGATGGTTTTTGTGCTAGGTGCCGCGGAGGCGGGCTGGCCTAGCTGAAGTAGAACCGGTCGGTGATCTGAATTTAATTCGTGAATTACCTCAATAGAATGCACCTGAAGGGTTACATTCTTGAGCACGACTATGTCAAGAATATCAGGATCCTGCTCACTGTTTAATGGATAGTGAGTCGGTTCTTCTGGGGCTATGACCTCGAAATTGAGGTGAGCGATATCACTTAGTTTGTGAAGAATGTGGCCGTTGGGGTTCTTTTTGATCGAATTCCAATGGCCGTGCTTCGAATTGAAGTCACCGGCCAGGATGACTGAGCTTCCAAGTGCCGGAAGCGCAGTAAGATCGCCTCTTAGCACTTGTTTCGTAGGACTTAAGTAAACGGATGCTAGTATGACAGATGGATGACCCGTCATACCCACCTGACAGATTGAGACCTCCATGTTTTTTAGGTCCGGGGGATCTATTGGGGAGACATGGAGTGATCTTTTGTAATAGATAACCGTACCGCCCAACCTAGAGTTGAGACGGTCATTTCTGATTATATTGTAATTAGCGATCTTGGGATTACGTTTGCAAGGTTTCAAGAAAGTTTCTTGCACCAGCAATATGTCGACACAGTGAGCAACCACGAATTCGCGGACTTCGTGTATTTGATTGATGAGGCCGTTTGCATTCAGCGTGACGACCCTGAGCCCTTGGGGTTTCCTTCGTTGGGTCGTACTATCCATTAAGGGCTTTATTTGGATATTTTGGAGATAGCCTCAACGAGCTCTGCGTGCTCGATGAGCGCCATCAATCTATTTTGAGGATTTGTCCTCAATTTTTTAGCCAGTATTGACAGCTCTGCAGTGTCAATACCGGTAATTATCTCGCTGACCAGCTTCATGTCCTCCATGAAGCTGGTCTGGTGAAGGGGGGCCGTTTTTGGCTTAGGGGGGGCCACCTGAGGGGTGGGGGGCCGCTGGGGGCCTTTGAAGCGACAGGGGGCGTCACTTGGACTAGAGGGGGGAAGAGGGGGCGGCTGCAGCAGCTGCCTGCCTCTGATGCCATGCATTTACTGCAGGCAGGGGGGCGGGGACAAATCTCTCCCTTGGGGGGGCCACCTTTTGAGCGGCGCGAGCAGCCGCCTTTTTACGGGCGGCAGCTAGTCCACCCCGCTTTGCCCTGAGCGGGACTTTGGGGCATCCGCGATAGCTCGCGGGGTGCCCCTCTTGTCCGCACAGGACGCAGCTAGGTGGTTCCACCGAGGGAACCGGTCGAGGGCAGTCCACGGTGCCGTGGTCCCCTAAGCACTTCACACATCTAGGACGTGCGAAGCAATGACGGGCTGAGTGCCCGAACAGCTGACAGCGATGACACTGGCCGATCGCTCGTCTGTTCTTTGGCGCCTCGACCCGCAGACCTGAGAGTCTGCAGACCGAGGTGATATTAAATATCTTTTTCCCCTCAGGGGATATGTCTAAGATGACGAGACAGAGCTCGTAAGGAGTTTTGGTTCTCCCGTGGTACATCCTGTGTACCGCTCTTACCGGAAGACCTTGGTTGACAAGGTCTTCTTTTATGAGCTCTAAGTCGAGCTCAACGGGAAGACCCTTAATGACAACGCGTAGTTCGCGCTCGTCACGTAGGGCGTATGAGTGGTACCCCACGTTCTCCTCTCCCAGAAGAGAAGTGAGGTGGCGGTAGTCCGTGGACGTTGGGCACTCCACTTTAATGCCAATGGCGGTGGAGCGCGCACTTTTTATCGCAATGTCTTGCGCAGTAATTTTTGGCAGCAGGCGCTGCCATGCGTCCTTCTCTCTTATGAAGAGAGGTGGGACTCTTTCCCTCCTTTCCGTCATGGACACGTCTTGCGTTTCCAAGACGGGAGGAGAGTTGGTCGAGGGGGAAACATGGCCTGCAGCCCGTTTGGGCCTGGGGCCTGAGGAGGCGGGGAGAGGGCGCTTGGGAGCTCCCTCAAGGTTGGACGCCTTTTTAGGCGGAGCCGAGGTTGAAGCCTTCAGCTTTCGCTTCTGGCTCCTGGACTGGACGGTTTCGAAACCGTCATCATCTTCGCCCTCAGAAGAAGAGGACGGCGACACTACATCTTCGGCCTCCATCTCCGTAGAGACGGAAACCGGCGTCGGAGGAGCCTCTCCGGGGACGGAGAGGGTGAGGGAGAGGTCGGGCTGTCTCGCGGAGCGAGAAAAGCCGACAAGTCGGAGAAGGCCGACGGGTGCGTGGCCTTTAAGAACCCCAGAATGGCGTTCAACATATTATCGGTTCGGTTTGGATCCATAGTGGACCCAAACCAAAACTAAATAAAGAAATGACCCTCTGCCGGAGGGCAGGGGGGGTGTACCTACTATTAAAAACTATCTACACTAGTCTTCGTCCCTGTGAGGGCAAAGGTGTGACTCGATACAATCTGACGTCTTGCTTATATACAAGTACCGCGAACCAAACGATAGCGGGCATTTTTTCGATGCAGCGCCATCTGGTTGATTCGCAGTACTATCTATCGTAAATGCGTTATCCAAGCCATTATCAATTTTTTCAGTTGAATTTCTTGTTCTGGCATTGAAACTAAAGTAGAAAAAACATAAATAAGTAGTGTATGTTTTCATGTAGAAATTTACACATAAAACATATCCAATACACTAATCTTTTAAAATAAAATATTTACCTGGTTCTCTTGACTGAATTTTTGCTTTGAGTTTGTATAGGGTATATTACTTGCATGTGCAATTGTAATTTCAGATTGCAAGTAAGAACTAGTGTTTGCAGTAAGATTTGTTGATGAAGTTTTTATTTCCATTTTCGAAAATTCAGCCATCAGACCTAAGACAGTTAAAGACACTTAATAAACTTCATAGATATATCAACATATCAACATAGAAATTGGAAACAGTACATATTTCAGAGTATTTAACACTTAGGTTAAAGCAGTTGTTGTGAATTAATTTAGTCATAATTTTTTTGGCATTTAAGCACACTACTAATACACTTATTTTGTTTCTATTAATAAATAATTCCTATAAGTGGATATATATAACTAAAGGTACCCACAACGTTTTCGCATCAACTTCAGTGTTAAATAACCCTCAATTGTTTTGTAATTTGCAATTGTAATTTTAATACTACCCAAGTTAACTCCCCAAACCCAGGACTTATTTATATATAGCTAAGATTCCAGCAAATCAACTTGAAAGGGCAATTGACACGCAGACTTTTCAATTTATATTATGGATTGATATCTATATGTACTTATAATTTTTTGTTAATCATTTTGATCTATGTATATATAATTCATTATGTACACATGGGTTTTAATTAATATTAGTTTGGTTTTCTTTTACAACAGAATGGAGCATTAGGTCATTGTATATTTATTTCACTATACACAAAGTAGGAGACGCTGAAGAGTGGAAAAGGCTGCTTTAATAACTCCCACTAAATTACTTGCAGACAATGTGATAGGGAAAATATAGTAAAGATTTAATTTGAATAGTATAAATAAACAAAGCTTTAGTATCTGCTCCATTAGCACATTTTTATACAGAACAAATTTATTGTATTATGAAAATATTAGTATTTCTTTGAACTATTTTAAGGATTACAAAAGTAGTCAGGTTAAGTATGTTATACCTGATGAAGTGTTGGTACTGTCATTTTGCTTAGACGGCTTTTGGTACCATGATACATGGGATCAAAGTGCCAATGACAAACCCTTCGATTGTTGTATACATAAGTTCGCTCCAATGTGCCGATATTTCCTCCTATATTCATAATCCAGGCTTGAAACCGTTCTTGGTTGGAATTAGGATTTGGAAAACGGTGAAGCGGAATACCTTCAAAATATACATGAGTTAAAATGTTATAGATATAAAAGTTAATAATTTGATGACTATATAATATGTTATAATTACCGTCTCTTAAGCTGACAAAGCCGCCGAATCCAACTCGGATGGGCAGCGTTCGGGAAGCTACGCGAGATCTTTTCGTCCGAAATACCTCAGTGTCTGAAGACCAGGGTCTTCGAACAGTGCGTGTTGCCAGTGATAACCTACGGATCCGAAACGTGGTCGCTCACTATGGGCCTTATAAGAAAAACCGATGGGCGCTGGGGTCTTAAGGTGCTGGAATGGCGACCCCGCACCGGAAAGCGCAGCGTCGGTAGACCCCCTACGAGGTGGACAGACGACCTCAAAAAGGTCGCAGGGAGCCACTGGATCCAGGCGGCGCAAGATCGTGTGGTGTGGCGATCCCATGAAGAGGCCTATGTCCAGCAGTGGACGTCCATCGGCTGACGAAGAAGAAGAAGCTGACAAAACAATCCACAACACAACAAGTCATAAACGACATAGCGTGAAAGAAAAAAAACCACGAACAACGTAAAAAATAATGCGCACAAGTAGTAAAACTGCAAAACTATGACGGAGGATAATTCAACTCGACATCAGTAGCACAGAAATTACTTCCAAAGCACTTTTTAACGGTGAACGCGCGGTTATGCGCATGAACAATGAACATGCACATAAAAACGGAAGACATTTTGTCATAATATTTAGTTGCCAATTGCCATGGTGGTTGTAATCAGTCTTAAAAAATATATTAATAAATATAAAAATAAAACTGTATCATAAAAAGAAATAAAATGTGCATGAAACAATATATTGTTTTAAATAATTTTTAGGAGAAAACTTAAAATAGTGTATGCAATAGTTTTTTTTTTTCGGTAAGTGACAATATGCTGTTAGCTGAAGCGGCTTTTACAGCGACACAGGGAAAAAGGGGCGAGCGCGGAAGCATCGCCGGAGTGGGCGGTGGGGCGAGCCTCAGGAGAGACTCGTGATATCAAATCAAATCAAATCAAAATATTCTTTATTCAAGTAAACTTGTAAACAAGTGCTTTTGAATCGTCAACTTTACTGCTGGTTCGGAGAGCTGTTCCTGCCGAGAAGAGCCAGCAAGAAACTCGGCGGTTGCTCTTTTTAAAATATAAATCATAGAACTAGTTACATTTATTTATTACTGTCTTGTACAGGGTAGAAGTGCACCTACATCCACACATCCTTATCATCTAAGTAATCATCAACAGTATAGTATCTAATTAATAATTTTAACAGTGTTTTTAAATTGCTGTAATGGCATGGCCAAAATTGATTTCGGAATTTTATTATACAATCTTATACCCATACCCACAAACGATTTACGTACTTTTGCTAGGCGCAAAGCAGGAGTCGCAAGCTTATGTCGGTTCCTACTTTGTCTATTATATACATCACCTATCGTTTTATAATTCTTTATATTTTTATGTACAAAAATTACGTTGTTTAAAATATACTGTGTATCAATGGTCGCCTTAAGGGTGCCTCATGTGAGGCCAAACCTCGGCTTAAAGCGACGTGTAGTGGGGGGGTCAAATCGGACTGGTAATGCAATAGTTAGATGGCGCTAGTATTTATACGAAAAGATATATGTTCGAAGAGAACACAGCACGTGCCTCGGCCTCGACGCTCCCGTTCTTGAGCGATTCATCGATGACGACCATACTCGGTCCCATGGTTGCTTCAAGGAAGTGTTTTGACGATATAGTGCGATTAGTTCGTCCGTAGTAAGATGTGAAAGTGTGTGAAGTGAAGATGGAAGAGAGTTCTTTTCGCACGGTGAGTACTTCACAGTCCGAGTCGACAGTCACAGTAACCATTTTCTCAAAGTAATACGTTCAGTAACCGATCCCTTTGTCGTATTGAACTGTACGCCTGGTGTATTGTTTCATTCTCCGATAAAATGCGTTATAGTTACCAAATCATCTTTTCATAATAAGCTATAGCCATGGTGTGTTGTTTAATTTTCCAATGATATATGAGTGCGTCGCAGTAACCAATTTACTTCTCATAATAAACTATAGGTATGTTGTTTTATTTCTCTGATGGTCATAAGGTACTAGGTAATAAGGTAAGGTATTTGTAGCTGTGTTAGGCAGCTACAAATATCTTTCAAACTACCACTGTAGTGTTTTTCTTTGAACGAGTACCAGCAGACAGTGATAAAAATAAAATATTAAAATTACTTTCATCAGCTAATGGTGAAAATTGTAGTACGTTGAAGCGGGTATAGATAAAATGTTAGTATATCTGACTGATTAGAAATTGCAACTGAGGTGTGTATTGATGGTGAATCTTGACCAGAATGAAATAGGCCAATCTTTGATAGGCTTTCTGTTGTTACACAAACGGTTCCTTATCGGTGGTGACAGGTGCTGATTTTCAAACTGAGATCCTAACGATGGTGGGTCTGATCTAATACGTGAATCGTCATCTTATTGTCTGTAGCTTTACGTACTTGATTCAATTCATCTTCCGAATAATATCTGTTGTCGTGTTCGGCAGGTATTTTACGACCGGCCGCCTGCCTGACGTCAACTTACCTTAGTCGCCTTTTACGACACTTCGGTAAGAAATGAAGGTAGTCTATTCTACTTAGCCGGATACCACACGGTGGTCATGTAATTGCATGTGCATTGTAAAATAGTATCTAATTTAATTAATGATTCACTATTTTAATAACAGTGGCTAACACATAAAAGGTAGATATATGCTGCCGCTTACTTTTATATAGAACTATTCAAGACAAACAATACTGCCGTACATCATGTTTGTATACCTTCATTGGTTTAGGCAGCGTACGCCATGATAGCTCTAAGAGGTCAGATTTTTTCCGACTTAAATGACATTTATTTATTTATTTTATTTATTTATTTATTTTGGTTCATTTACAATTATTTACACTGATACATTTACAAAGTAACTTATATAACTATAGTCTTAACTAAATGCAATAATTAATTAAAAATGAACACAACATGATTATTACAAAAAAGTTCAACATAATTTAATATTAAACTACAAACAATATATGAAAGAAAAGAAAAAAATGATAAAAAAAGAAAAATGTGAGTTTACATAATTTTTAAATTTTTATAATTTTTACTATAATGACAATATAGTTCTACGAAACTTTCGGATCGAGTCTGCGTGTAAATCAGCGACGTCAATTATTTGATTTAAGGCCTTACACATTCTTGGGACAGGAGAGTTGGCACCTAACACTGTTCTGCGTAGAGGAGGATAAAGTGGCGTAATTGGGTTACGTGGGCATTTTGCTGGAACTTTATATTTAAATAACCTTAATAGTTGGGGGCAATCGATCCGATTATTTAGGATTTTATAGAGGAACATTGTGTCAAGTAATTCCCTGCGTTTTTCCAACGTAGACATTTTGAAATATGACAACCTATTTTTGTAAGAGTGTATTCTTTTCGCCTTGCCTACGCTAAAAGCTAAATGCCAAAGAAACCTTTTCTGTATACGCTCTAGTCTAAGACTGTGAACTGCATAGTGAGGACGCCAGACCACTGAGCAGTATTCAAGAATGCTCCTAACTAGACTGTAATAAAGTACTTTTTTTGTTGCCGGATTTTTAAAGATTTTAGCATTCCTAATAACAAATCCAAGCATTTTGGAGGCTCGTCTTGCAATATTCTCGATATGGGGAACAAATGTAAGTTTTTGGTCGAATAACACACCCAGGTCATTGATTGTTTCCAGTTCCTCTAGTGTGTGGTCTTTGATGTGATATGTAGAAGATATGACATGAATTTTTCTTGTAAATTTTACGAGACAACATTTTTTATTATTTAACTCCATATTATTAGCTTCACACCATAGTTCTAGTCTGTCCAAATCAGTCTGCAAAAGCTTACAGTCCTCATATGACTCAACAACTCTTGCCAATTTTAAGTCATCTGCATACATAAAGAATGTCGAAAACTCAAAACAAGCGTAGATATCGTTAATAAAGATATTAAATAATATGGGACCAATATGTGAACCTTGTGGTACGCCAGAAGAAACTTTGAAAGTGCTGGAATTGAATCCATTAACTACGACATAGAAATTTCGCTCTGTGAGATAAGATTTCAACCAATTTAAAAGCGGTCCCACAAATCCATATGCTTCCAATTTAGAAACAAGAATATCATGCGGTACCCTATCAAACGCTTTTCTAAAATCAGTATATATGACGTCTATTTGTTTATTTTTGTCAATTGCATTTATCAAAAATTCTGTAAAAGTTACTAGGTTTGTACGTGTGGACCTAGAACCTATAAAACCATGTTGTTCATTGATGAGATATGGTTTCATGTGATTTTGGATCAGAGGACAAACAGTGCTTTCGAATATTTTAGCAAAAGTCGATAAAATAGAGATGGGCCTGTAGTTTTGAACTAAACAAGCATCTTCTGATTTATGTACCGGAACTACTTTAGCTGACTTCCATAGGCTAGGAAAAATGCCAGAAGTTAGGGACTTATTAAAAATAGCACATAACGGCGTGACTAGAGAAGAAGCACAAGCCTCGATAAAATAGGGAGGAATTCCATCCGGACCAGCGCCCTTGTCTCTATCTAATTTTTTTAAGTTATTTACCAAAGTATCCTCATTTATTTTTGGTGACGTGACCGATAGACCATAAGTACGGAGATGTTCTAAATGATGATTGGATGTATTATTAACTGAAGTATTGCAAGTATGATCTCTAAAAGCTCGTGAGAATTCCGTGCCGAACAGGTTACAAATTGCTATACCATCCTGTGCGTCCAACCTTCCGTCTGTCATCCTAACTGGATATACTCCGGTTCCGCCTCGTTTGTGCTTTAAGAAATTCCAAAACAATTTAGAGTTACCCGTTATGTTCTGTTCGATATTGTTTATATAGCAATTATAATTAGCAGTTGCGAGACGGCTAGCACGCTTGCTAACTATACTCAGAGAAATACCATCCATGGGGTTATCATATAACTTGAAGCGTCGTCTTATTTTATTTTTTTCTTTCAGTATTCTTTTAAGTTTGCTATCAACCCAAGGTGGAAATTTATGTTTTCTGTGTTGCACAGTAAGTGGAACAAACTTTGTAACTGCTTTATGTATTATATCATAAAAAACTTCCAACATAATATTCACGTTCGAGATTCCTTTAAATATGTCTTCCCAATTCTGGTCCTCTAAATAAGAGTTAATTGCTGTATAGTCTGCTCTGCGAAAGTTCCGTTTTAAAATATTGTCATTATAAGTTAACATTATTTCGTCAGTAAACGACAAAACAATTTCCAAAGGAGGATGTAATAGGTCTACGACACTAAGAACATATCGTGCCTCGTAAACTTTACAAGCATTATTTGTTAAAACCAAGTCTAACGTTTTACCTGATTTATTGACAATTGTATTAGCTTGGTACAATTTATATAGGTTTGCGAAGTCAATCAGATTAGTTGCTAAGCCAGGTACTTTATAGTTACAATTACTGTCTGATAATAACGACCAATTCAAGCAACTTAGATTAAAATCGCCAGCTATGCAAGTATGCATGGTTTGTTCACAAACGGCGTTACAATTATCAATTAGAGAGTCTAAAAGATTGAGAGTAATCGGTGGTGGCAAATACACAGCACAAAAAGCTATTTGTATTTGTGACTTAGTAGAAGATATATCGACAGTGACCCATACATCTTCGCAATCACTTTCCCAAGAACGCATTCGTATTGATTTGTATTTATTATGTACAGCTATTAAGACACCACCTCCATCCTTTTTACTACTAAATCCATTAATAATTCTATCCCTTCTATATACCGTATATCTGTCATCAAATAGTTCACATGACAGAATATCGTGATTCAACCAAGTTTCCACTAAAATTACTATATCATAATTACTACAGCACATTTTACTATAAAAATTATGAGTTTTTGTCCGAAGGCCACGGACGTTTTGGTAATATATTTTTAAGTTAGAAAATTTTAATTTACACATATTACTTATAACATAGAGCAATAGAACTTACAAAAAAGAAAAAAAAACAATTTTAAATAATTTTATCTAGACAATTTTTATCTCTAATCCAAATATAAGCTGACTCGTCACTTTTACGTACAAATATGCGTCCATTCCTAACCCACGTGAACTTATATTTCATCTGCTTAGCTTTAATTCTCGTGGCTGCGTGTAATGCTTTATTAGCTGGGGATAGGTGTTCACCGACATAAATTTGGGCTTTCACTCCGGGAATTCCAATCATATGACTATTTAATTTTTCATCAGGATTTGCCTTATTATATTTTATAACCGCAGCAAGAAGTTCATCCCGCAGTCTTGGAGTTACAAACTCTACTACAACCGAACGCGGGCGATTTGACTCCCGTTGTAATTTGGCAACCCTCGTGCAGTTCAAAATGTTTTTAATATCAATTTCGTAATTAACAACTTTAGCAATATCATTTACAATATTGATTAGATTCTCATTTTTTTTCTCCGGTATACACTGTAATTCCAAATTTTTGTTCCGAGCGTGCTGTTCCATATGGTTTAATCTGCTGCTGAGATCCGACACAGTTGTTTTTAAGTCCGCATTTTCTATTTTCAATGACTCGAGAGCTTCTTGGGTGGTTTTATGTTCCAAGCGTAATCCTTCAAATTGTTCATTTATGTGATCCATTGACTTAATCATTTCCGATATTTCATTTTGAATTGGTTTCAGTTTACTATTCAATGCATTGTTAATGTTATTATTAATTTTAGAGAGCATTTCCTCAAACTGCGTTTGCATTATACTTTGGACAATGTTGCTAACATCCTCTATCTTAAGGATTTCCTCACGCTGGGCATTTGGAGGAGAATTTACAGCTTGCCTCTTACTGCTTCTACTTGTAGATACATTTCGGACAGGGGTGCTGTCATTTTTGTTTCCTTTTGGTATTTGACTGTTACAAGAAGGGCACTTCCAAGTAGGTATTTTTTTCGGGCAAATGAAATTTTCATCAACATCCAAACAAGCGTAGTGGTATTTTTCTTTGCAATGAGAACAAATTATAAATTTTTCAGCTTCACGAACTTCATTACAACATCCCCATCTTTGAAAACGAGTTGTCATAATTAAAATATAAAAGAAAAGAAAAAAAAAAAAAAAAAAAAAATACAAAAATTAAAAGACGTAGCACGAAAGGCAGATTCGAACTCGGGTCACATCAAATGTATCACGCACTGTTACAGTTTGAGCTACGGACGAGTATAACCACTCGATCAAAATTAACGTTAATATTCTTAGTTAAAGTATATGTAGCATTCAGTATGCAGTAATGAGTGATAATGATGAATCACTTAGATTGGCCGGCACTGAGTCACGTACGCACAACGATGTAATTTTGAAATTTGTTACTTTTTATTCACTATTTTTTAATTAGAACGGATGAATTTCGCACACTTTTATGTTGTTGCACGCTTTTCACGATGTTATAACAGTTTTATATAAGATTTAAAAAAGTTTTATGCACATATTCAAACTAGAACTACTACTAAACTAGAACTTTTGACAGCAGTAATCGGGTACGCGTTCGTCGCGACAACGTCCCGCGCGCGAAAGAATTTATCGTTATATTACATAAAATCATTACAAATTGTAGCCTATATGTTATTCCGATGTATAACCAATATAACTGTATAGTTTCATCCAAATCCGTCCAATAGTTTTGTCGTGAAAGAGTAACAAACATCCATCCATACTCACAAACTTTCGTATTTATAATATTAGTAAGATAGTAAAATAAGATAAGATAAGATTTAGGTACTTAATTATGCTAGTTTTTTTTTAATTTGTGAAAAAAAAGTTTTATCGATTTTAAACTTGAACTCATCTTGCACTTTACTGAAGTACTTGATGTTCGTAGTCCTCGTAAAAAAATTTTGACGTGAAAAATGGGTATTATACCACTTGAATGTAAAGATTATTTCTTTAATAGATTATTTATTTTTTTATACTTGGGATTTTTCATAATAAGTGCCGTGTGGTATCCGGCTGCATAGAATATACCACCCTCATTTCTTACCGAGGTGTCGTAAAAGGCGACTAAGGTAAGTTGCAGTAAATAGCAAATATATATAGTGCTAAATGAACCGAAGCATCATCAGGACATAATCGACCACAACAAAATCGCTAAGCTTTGCGATTGCGGGGCGGAACGATTGTTGAGTTTGTGATAGTGAACGTGTGTAGTGCTTGTGTATTGTGGTGGCAGTGGTGGAGGTTTGTGCATGTGTTTTTACGAATCCTGCATGTAACTGGTATGAAAAAACGGATAGTCCACTATACATTTAGCACTATATATATTTGCTATTTACTGTATCGCGGATTATAGCAAAATAATTTTATTATTATTATTTTCAAATTTGGTTTATTGTTAGCTTTAATACTTACTTTTCTTTTTAGTGCATAGAATTAATCAGCTTTGTTCAGATATTGCTTTTTAGGTGTAGAGGCATCCGTCGAGCTTCTTGCTGGTTCTTCAGTAGGCGCAAACATGTGAATCACTGGTAGCTTCTGTAAAAAACATTTGACGAATTAAACGCGGGCCACTTACAGCCCTTTAAACATTTGTATGGAAACCGCCGAGCATTTCTAAAATTGAATTTATTTTATTCCCTTTCTTTCTTTCTTAAAAAAAATATTATAAAATAGTAGTAGTAAATACGAAACTGAAATTTTAACATTTTTCAAAAGTCTATATCTTTTGTTTCAATATTAATTAAAACTTTTGTAAATTATTAGTACGTTGCTTCATGTGCAAACTGCCAAGAATTTTAAAAATTTAACAGGCCCGCTTTGCTTACTTCTGATCTATATGAATATAACGACTGTAAGAAAATCTAGAACATTCGGCAGAAAATTGATTTTTTTTCGTAGTGGGCTGTATCATTTTTCCACAACTTAGGGCGGATTTCACCATTCGCTACGAAAACTAAGCTTAACAAAACTACGTTTTATTTAATTGAGTTAAATCGTTTATTTAATCTTGGTTTAAACAAAAACCGATTTCACCATAAAGTTTACCAAAAAGAAATTTAACATCAATGACTTGAAATCCGAACTGTTGCCGTAGTGAGTTAAACGTGTAAACTGAGTTTATTTTTAACTAAACGCGTTTAGTTTGCATGGTAAGGGCGGCCTTAGTCTGCTAACACTTACTACTTTAAATCATATATACTTATCATGTATTTGAAAAAACAACAGATTTTTATAACAATATTATTATTAGTGGTAGTCTCAGCTCCGCGGGTCGCGGGTTCGACTCCCGACGAGGGCCAGCTTTTTCTAAATACGAGTTGTCGGTTCTTCGATTCTAGGTGCATTTATGTATTTATATATTTACCAGTTGTGTCACCCACAACACAACCAGTATTATTTTATTTACTTTGGGGTTATCTCTGTGTATAATTGTAATAAGTTTTTACAAACACACACAGTATACATTTATAATAATACACTTTTTTTATTAATAATGTTTCTTTATGGTACATAAATAATTTAAAAGAATACTATATCCTACTAATATTATAAATGCGAAAGTTTGTGAGTATGGGTGGATGTTTGTTACTCTTTCACGAAAAAACTATCAGACGGATTTGGATGAAACTTTACAGTTCTATAGGTTATACATCGGAATAACATATAGGCTACATTTTGTAATGATTTCATGTAGTATAACGATACATGTCTATAAAGTCGGAAAAAATCTGGCCTCTGAGAGCTATCTCGGCGTACGCTGCCTAAACCACACAAGTTACACAAAGATGATGTACCGTAGTATTGTTTGTCTTTAATAGTTATAAATAAAAGTCCGCGACAGCATATATCTATCTTTTATGTGGAAGGCACTATGACCAAAATTGTGAATCATAAATTTAATTTAATTAGATACTGTGGCAGATAAAATTCCTAGCGAGCGAAGCCGCGGGAAAAAACTAGTATATTATAAAACAAAGTCCTCAAAATCTTTGTCCTTATGTGATCGATGTTATCCAAAAGTATTGAACAGATTTTTGTACGATTTTTAATAAGTAGTGCAATTCTTGAGGAAGGTTTAGGTTAGTAGTACATTGCAGTTAAATTCGACAAGTATTACTGTGAGAAAACTTTGTCACATATTGATTTACAAGTGGATGAAGTAGCAGGTAGAGCTAGTTATAATTATTCTATCAAACCCTTTGTTATATGGAATTGAGGAAAATAAGTCTTCTTAAAGAAATAATATAACATATAAAAAATTTATTTATTCAAAGTCCTATACACAATAATAATACACATCTATATAAATTACAGAGTTATGTACTCTATGTGCAATAAAATTTTATCATAAATGATTAAAAAAACAGAATATTTGTGCAATTATTTGTATATGCATATATTGTAGTTGCTCAATAAAGTTTATAAATATATAAATATTCAGCACTGATGCTATTTAAGGGCTATTGCTGTAGCTGGCCTTTGCTGTATACAAGTGATACACTCTGATCGAGATGGTACTTTAAAGTTAATTTTTAAGAAAATATGATGACATCTCAGAATCTACAGATTTGTAATTTCTTCAAGATTATTCATTTTTCAAAGATTACTTACACAAAGTAGCTTTCATTAATCATTCATATAGGATTTGCAATCGAGTTATCCACTCAAGGGAGTCATCCAACACACCATATCTTCAGTAGTATTCTTTTTATTTCTTCTGGTAACACACATGAACAATTTTCTGGAATACAAGGATTAGAAATTAATTTCCAATTCTACTAACTACATAATACATAACAGTAGCTGTGCCTTTGGCTTCGTCCACATGGAAAAAAAGCAGTTATTTTATTCATTAGAGACAGAGATATGCTGTTGCACCCTTTTTTGTAATATTTTTGTAGATCTATAAATCTCTAGTATATTACTTTGGTGCATCTCAGCTGGTTTATCCAGTGCACACAACTAAAGTGCGCCCAGTAGGTGAGAAACCTCTTTAACAATTAACTTTTAAATTAGAAGAACTGCTCTACCTTTTAATAAAAACTACCAAAAATTATTTATATGAAAATCTATCACATACAAACAGACAGCTTTTGGGGACTTTGTTTTAATCTACGTCCATACTGATTAGTTTTTTTTTCATCTTAAGCTCAAGTAAATATTTGATTTTTATGGAACAATATTTTAGTGATACTTTACTATTGGGAATAATAATAGTATGATTATTTGTATGATTGTTTGACTGGCCCGTTGGCGCTGTGGGTAGTGACCCTGCCTTCAGCTCCGTGGGTCGCAGGTTCGATTCCCGCCGAGGGCCAACATTTTCTATATACAAATTGTTGGTTCTTCGAGCCTGGATATGTATTTGTATTTAAATTATGTATTTAAACTTATATATGTAGTATATCTACCAGTTCTCCGTCACCCATAACACAAGTATTAAGTTACTTACTTTGGGGACTGACAACTGTGTGTAAATGTCATATATATTTATTTATTTATTTGTACAGCAGTTATTTGTTGTTTTTGTATTTTTCAAACAGCAGGAAGTAAAATCATTAGCTACCATATGCCCAGCAGTTGGATGATGATGATAGAATAAGATACTTTTACTATTACATAGGTGAAAAACTCTCTGTTACACTTTTACAGCTAAACCAATGGAACAAAATTGATGAAAGTTAGTATAATTAAAGCTTATATACCAGACTAACAAATAGGATAGATAAATTTCTATATTTTCTCTAAGAACTAAAGATATATATAGGACAGAATTAAAGTTATTATAACACTATAATAGACGTGAACGAAGTTGCGGATATAACTCGTTTGAATCAATGAGAAAATTGATTAAAGCATAATTATAATTCAGACAAGTAAAATAGCTCGACCAAATGGCCTTACTTAGGGCACAATTATTTTTTGTTACTCATTACTCAAGAACACAAACCGCTGAGAGTATCAAAAATATAAAAATTCTATTGACATTTCTTGAAAACTTAACTTAACTTGAATAATAAGTCCGATACGGTATGTAGAACTCGTATAAAACTAGACAACAAAATACTTACTATTTTGAATTTTCCACTTGTCTAATATATTAAATATTTCAATTTACGTCATAGCACAAATTACTTAACCAATGTCCAATTACAATTTTTTGGATTTATTGATAAGAGTTAATTTGTAAACAGAATTCAATAAAATAAAACTGAAAACCATCTTAAAATTACTATAAATACTATATTTATTTATTTTTTTTTTATTTGTGTTATATTGACGGACTTGAATCTAGTCCTTTAAAACCTCTTATATATAACAGTTTTATTATGTGCGAGGTTTTAAATCCTTTCTATTTACTAATATTATAAATGCGAAAGTCTCTGTATCTGCTACGTTTTCACGGCGAATCCGCAAAACTAATATCGATGAAATTTGAAATCTTTGCTAACCAGCAGTAAAGTAATTACGTTTATGCCATTATGTTTCGAGTAGCGGAATCATTGCAATTTAACCAATTCGACACCCGGACCGATTTGAATTTTGTGATGGAGATATTTGCAAAGTTGAAGTGTGGCAAAAGCTACTATTTATTCCATTACTACAGTCCACGTAGACGTAGTCGCGGGCAAAATCTAATATATTATCCTAAATTTTTAGTGAGACTTAAAAATTTCTGTAAAAGTATTGAAAATAGAGAAAAAATTTGAGACAGTACCACATTTAATTATTAAATTAAAACCTTTTTAATAATTAAAGATTTAATTATAAGACGTTAGGAAAGTTATTTAATATTAGTAGAAATTTATGAAGTGTCATGCAACACTGAATGGATTTTTGTAACCCCTCGTACGCACGGACGTAAAAATTACGTCGCGTTAAAATTCCACAATAGGCGTTATAAGAAGTTTCGTATGGTATATTCAGCTTAATTTTCGCCCTCGCCCTAAGGACTAAAATGGAACACTGCACGATAAAAATACAACGCGATATAAATACGCTGTCGTGTGAACAGGTACCTGTATACCCATTTGTTTCAATTCTGCGTAATTTTTACGCGCGATAAAATACATCTCGTGCGTACGAGGGGTAAAGTTCATCTATATTAATTAGAATAGGGATGCATTCCTTCCGAAATCAAGTGATTCGCATTAATTTAAAATTTAGGCAATTCGTAACCTGATAATCGATACATAAAGAGTCGAGATCTATAAGATCGATTTTTTTTAAGATTTCATTTACAATGTACATAAATCCATATTATTAAAAAAAAGATTAGCCATAATACATAATCTGTTATTAGTAAAATCAGGTAATTCGATAATAATAATTATGTATTTATTTAATTAAAAAGGACACATTTATTTTCCGAATATACTTGTGATACAAAAAAAAATAGATAATATGGCTTATAGTTTCCAATACTTTATATCTAAGCGTTTTAAACATTAAGGGACATCCAAAAAGTTTTTAATAATTTAATGGTTGCTACCGAAACAGAACAAATGTCGATATTCAAGCTTTGAATTTCAAGGGTGATATAGGTGTTATTCAATGAATCGGTTCACTACTAATACCGATGCTTCGATTAATCGATTTCAGATTGTCTTATCCCTACCGTATTGGGTTCGGCTGACCGTCCATTTTCAAATTTTGAAATTGATCGGCTATAAATCAAAGATTCTCATTTCTCGATTCTTTCTTTCACTTCTTCTTTTGCCTCGGGAGCGGTCTTTGCTACTTTTAATCATTTAAAGCATTAATTTTAGTTTCAAATTTATAAGTTTTCAATGTTAGTGTTCAATTCGTAATATTATAATTGGAAATAATTATTAATAGAATTATGGGTGTATATAAATAATAATTGATATTTCTTGCATTCGAATATTTAAGACCACGTGTTCGTATATCAAGGATAAAGGTTATTTTAAAGCGTCGATAGTTAATTTCTTATTAAATATCACCTTTTATGATCTAATAATGTTTAATATAAAGGTGGTCCTCAGTTTGTTAAATTTAGTCTAGTTTTTGTTCATCGAATACTTTGTTTCCCGTTTAATAAAAAAAAACTAATATGTAGTAAACGAGCTCCACTCGTTGAAGTGACAAGAATTCGTTTTATTTGTGTATATTGTAGTGTAAGATAGGACTAATTATTTAGGTAGCTAATCATTCACGTATATTTATTGGTTTATCAAATTTATGATTCTTCTATGTTCATTTGATAGTCAGCAAGTTACCAGTTAAATTGTTCTCATTGCAATGTCATTGTTGTATTGTTAATGATGATGCTCTGTTTTTTCTCTTCGTACAGAAGAATATTTTCTTGTTGGTGAGGATAATCATGTATTATTGTTTCATTGCCTGCAGAGGCTATCTGATTCAGCTTTATCTCTTCTAGAAGCTTTAGTATATCTAAAGTATCTAAAGATATACAACATAAGTCACAGTCTTACTGTGACTTATGTTGTATATCTTGTCTCATTAATTGACCAATAAGCTCGTTCTGCTTTCCAGTTGTATTGTTTTGGTGGAGATATAAGTTTTAAGGCTTAAAAGAAAATAATTTAAATACCGAATAATGAAAATATATTGAAGTTAAATAATCAAATATAAAAATTAAATATTAATAATTAAATTGTTTAAACCCTAAAAGAATAAACATGGTTATAATAAATATTAAAAAAACTTAAACATAAAATGTGTACTAAAGTTTTTTTTAAACTCAAACTCATAATTAAAAAATTGTATAAAGGAAAAAATGTTTCTCACTAAAAAAATAGTAAAAATATTACTGTTTTTAAGTAGCAATATGGTAAACATGTGAATTTGTATTATGCAAACTATTAAACCAAGAAGAATGATTATCAAATTACAATTTATATAAAAACCGATTAAAAAAAACTAATAATATAGGTTATTAATACATAAAACAAAAAAATATGAATAAACAAAAAATATCAAAACTCCAAAAATCTTTTTTTATTGTATTGAAAAAATTTAATAATTTAAACCTTAAAACAATTAGTATGGTTAAAATTTACATTTAAATAAGTATGAACTAATAAATTTATAAAGAATGTGTAGTAAAGTTTTTAAACTCTTTATCTCATTATAATAAACAACAAATGAATAAATAAAATTAACAGAAAATGGTTTTCACTCGAAACATAGACTCATATTGATATTTTTACATAGCAATATGTTACTACATATATAATGTTATCTAAATCAATTTCTATAAATCTAATTATCAATCAAATCTATGGTATAATTAATTTTAGTCTCTTGGTTATTCTGTTTATGTAACTAAGAAACTATTATTATCATTGAACAAACGAGTGCCAATTGGTATAGTGGCATGAAATTGATGTGTTCATGTATACTTCATGAGCCATTAATATATATTAATTTGTCATCAATGTTTGTAATCAATTTCCACATTTCAATGTAATGTAGTCTTTTAATATGTTGAAAATCTGTGTGTCCCCCTCAAGCTTTATTTATTCTAGAAGCTTTAGTATATCTAAAGTTTTAGATATTAAACTTTTGCATGAATAACACAAGTCTCTTTATGTGTGGCGCATGAACTCAATATTTTTTTTAGTTTTTTTTGCTTTGGTTGAGTAATGACAATTTAACCCTTACTCAATCAATTTTTTTTTATAAAATAATGTTGCTCTAAACTGCAATATAAAACTGTTATTGCTTCTTCTGTTATAAATAATCTTTAAACTAAAAATATATAAATAATTCAAACAAATTGTTATTTGTATTATATAAAGGTGTAAAAATAAATATTAATTCACAATGAATAAATAAATTAAAATAAAAAAAATTCAATCAAAAGTAGAATCTTATTGATGCATTGTGATATGTTACTGCATATTCATTTTCATTATGCTAACCAGTGAAACCTAAAAAAATGCCAATAAAGGAACTAACAAAATATGTATGTAATAGAATAATTATTTGAAACTAAAAAAATAATGATACAGGAATAAATAATATGAATATTCAAATAGTAATAGAATATTGTTGGTTCTTGTGAATTATACAAAAGTTGAAATTATAATACAAGTAAAAACAGTCATTTTGTCATTAATATCTGGCATAATTAATTTTAGTACATTTGTTTTTGTTTCGTTTATGCTTCGTGTTCAAGAATGAAACTAAAATTATTTAATAAACGAGTGTGGATTAGTAAAATGAAATGATATGGTGTGATCGTGTCTATTGGCGTTGTTGCGTTTGTAGATAGTACGGTTCGCAATCTAACCGAAGGTGTTCAATGATATGACGTGATGAATTAACAAGTGTATATTTTATTAACTACATCTTAACAACAAGTTAGATTAAGAAAGAGAGTATATCTAACAAAGAAAAATAACTTAGCTTATATAGTACGGGTTCTGTCGGGGGGAGCAAGATACAGGAAACTTATTGTCACGTACGACGGTCAAGTATTTCCTATATGCCTATTTCGCATAACAATTTTTTTTATCCATAACTCACGTACTTGTTATTTAAAACTATACAACCTGTGAGCTATGGTTTTACGTTGTGAATTAATTTGCGGCTGTACGCCACAGGCGCTCTCATATTTCTCATATTATAGTGTATGATCTAAGGTCATATTGGTTAAAATGAACAATTCATTTAACACGTTCCCTGTCCGCTGAGCCACATATGGTTTAGGAAACCTGCGCTTGATACGTTCCTGAGCTCATATGTGCGTCAGGGGGTATATGAAACTTCTAAAGCTAATTATTTGACTGGACGTAACGGAACTGTACAGTTTCTGCACTGGACGTGCTGGTACGATAATAGAGTAAAGAAAAACGCCGGGACACACGAAAAAATATTTTTATTTTACGCAAAAATCACAAATTATTTTTTGATTATTTCTTATTATGTTCGTTTTGGAAACAGGATAAACCAAACGATTTTTTGCATTGCAAACATTCAGTATCCACTCGTTTTACTCTTTTTGCAGCAATTTCCCAGTTTGTACCTTCTTTTCGCAACTCTTCGTAGCATCCACGGCATCGTTTTCGTACAATTTTATTGTCCTCTTTCCTTGGAATTTTAGACAGAAAGTGCTGAGTTCTTATCGAGCTAGTAAACGGTCTTGGACTATTAGTAAATGTAAGTTGTACTTGCATCGGATGCATTATTCAATTGTAAAAATTCCCTAATAATTTCTTGCTGCGTCTGTAGTACGGTTTTGCGTAATTTTCTATTAGCAGTTGAATGTAGTTTCCGATACAAAAGTGTAGCGTTAGTTACAGATGCACAAAGAAAAGGTAATTTAATAAAAAAAAGAGGAAGAAGTTTATAAAATGAGAAATGCATTCATTCAGGTATCATACCACCAAGTCTGTTTTTGTACGTCTAATACATGCATTCTGTACCTTTTGAATTATTATTATTATTATTTTTTATACTAATATCCTCCAACATGATCGGAGCCTGTTTCTACTCTGTCATACAAGTTCTCGCAATTGTTCATCATCCATACCACATACTAATTCTTTCTTGCATTCATCTCTGTCATCCAATGCAGGTGGGACTCCTGCCTACGCGAGCTACTTTATATCTAGTTTTACTATCTAATGAGAAATAAATTTTTACAATTTGTGTTTATTTGTCTAATTTACATCTATATAACCTTGTACCGTATCTCTAAAGCTATTTACATTTTTTAATTTTTTCTACTTTTTTCCTTACATTTTTACATATAACATATTATTGTTTAAAACATTCACTAATTTATTACCTAATTAAGACTAATTTTCGTTATTTACTTGTTTTGTTTAATACTTATGGATTAATATACTTATTATATTGTTAAAGTATTATTTTATTACAGTTTGTTTCTTGCATTAGCTATTTTAATTATTTTTATACAATAGTCTAAAAATTTATTGCAATGTTTGTTTTTAATTATTTCATTAAAAATTTTAGGCTCAATTTTTATGCTTAATAGCTGTTCAATATTATGACGATCATTGTTGCTGATTGGACACTCGCATATTAGGTGTTGTATTATTTCTATATTTGTGCTGTCGCAGATGCACGATGGGCTCTCCTTACACTTGAAACGCGTCAAGTATCCTGAGAACCCCCCCGTGCCCTGTCATCAGTTGGGTTATATGGCTATTGATTTTAATTTTCTTTACCATTTTGTATGCCGTCCATGATCCACACACCAAGATTACGCACCTCAGTTACGCGATCTATGGGTTGGCCATTAGTCAAAACTCGTAGATTGTAACTGAGAATCGTATTAATCTAGTGGGGTGTACAAAATGTTATGTATTTAGTTTTAATTGGATTCAAAACTAGGCTCTTATCACTTGACTATGCTGCTAATCGCCTCAGATCTTCATTTAACTTGTTTATAGCCGAAGCAGTTTATAGCAGCATCCTTGCCCGAGGCAATCGACCGCCTCTTGAAGACGTCTAGACGTGGAGTATAAATTATAGCCTGTGACAAATATGAACTATACTCTTTAAAAGTATACTCTTTACTCTTATAACTATACTCTTTAAAAGGCCCTTTTCAGGGCCACTAAATCAGTCAATACGTACATACTTTTTTTTTTCGGACACTAACTAATGCTGTTAGCCCAAATGGCTCTTACAGCGTCACCGGGAGAGGGGGCGAGCGCAGAAGCATCGCCGGGGGTGTGAGCTGGGAGAGCGAGTCTCGAACGAGGCTCGCAGCATCCTGGAGCGTCGCCTTAAGGGCGTCCTGTGAGGCCGGACCTCGGCTTAAAGCGACGCGCTGTGGTGGACTGTGTCGGACTCACGGAAAAGTCCTAATGTCATAACGGTCGGGGCTGAACGCCCCTACCGCTAGACGTGAGGAAGCGGGGACCTCGTCTTCGCCGGCGAAGACGCTGTGTGTGTGAATGTTTGTCTAGTGTGCCATTGGCGATCGTGAAGTGATCGTCAGGATCGGAGAGGACGCTCCTAGGGCGTCTATAGTATTTTGTTTTGAACTTTTTGTCAAAACAAGTATATTTAGCCATCCTCCCGACGAGCGGGTTTGGATGAGTTTCAGCCTTTTCAAAGTATCTCTTCGAGAAACATTTGAATAGCTGAGCGAGAGAGGGGAGACGGAGATCTCTATGTAGGTCGACGTTGCGCACGTACCAGGGACAGCCCGTGGCAAGTCGCGTGAATTTGTTTTGCATTCTCTGCAAAATGTTCAGTTTTGACGAAGGAACGTGCGCAAACGTTACGCTCGCATATGACATGATTGGTCTTATGCAAGTTTTGTAAAGTGTCACTTTGTTACGAAGACATCTTACTTTTCCCACATACTGTTACGGACTACTCTAATATGTTTGATAAAAGAGAGGGAGGGTTGGAGGGTGACTCCGAGGTATTTAACCTCGTCCTCCCATTGCATGACACGGTTGTGTATGGAAATACACACCGGAGCTGATTGCTCGACCTGTGGAAATACATGGCCGCGCTCTTATCAGGATTAATTGTTATTCTCCATTTGGCGAACCAACCCTCAAGGTTGTTCACTTCGTTTTGGAGACGACTAACGAGGAGTTCGAGTTTCCGAGAAGATAAGAAAATGGCTGTGTCATCAGCATAAAGCGCCAACGACGCAACCATTTTATCATGAGGAATGTCGCTTGTGTAGAGCGAGTAGAGATAAGGTGCTAACACCGAACCCTGAGAAACTCCAGCGCGTATCGGACGTCTGGACGATAGTGTACCTTCTAAACGGTATCTGAAAGTACGATTTACGAGATAGTTTCGTATGAGAAATAGGAGACCATTCGGAAGTTCTAGGGCGTTGAGCTTGTGAATCTAGCCCGCGTGCCAAACGTTGTCAAAGGCTTTGGCAACATCGAAGAAGACGGCGGCTATATGTTGTTTTTTACGGGCAAATCGTTCAGAAACAAATTCCACCAATCGGTGGACTTGGTGGACAGCCGTATGGTTTGATCTAAAACCGAACTGTTCGTTCGGTAGGTTTTTAGTATCTATTACCGTTTTGAGTCTCGAGAGGATCACTCTCTCGTAAACTTTCGCCATGCTGTTGAGCAGACTTATGGGGTGATAACTATCAGGGCGATTCCGGGGTTTACCCGATTTGTGAATGCCTATCACCGTTGCTTCCTTACACTCGTCTGGGAAGCAGCAACGTGACAGAAGGGCATTAAATATCAGGACTAGGAGGTAAACGAGGCGGTCAGGTAGACACTTGAGTGTCTTGTTTGTTATCCTATCGGGGCCAGAGGCTTTCCTGGGTTTGAGCTTTTTAAGAATAGCTCTGATCTCGTCTCCGGATGTGGGGGTTAAGGTTTCTCTCACCCTCTTGGGAACCCTATTGAAAGATAGGGCGATGTTCGCTTCCACCGCGGCGTGGAATTTAGCGTGCTTTCGTGAGCTGGGGTTGGGGGTGCATTGGGCCTCAAAAGCTGTCCGCCATGCATTCGGCCTTATCTATATCTTCAAACGCGGGGGGAAGATTATCGCGCAACAGAGGCGGCGTAGACTGATACTGTTCGCCTCTCAGGGACCTCGACAGCCGCCAGAAGGCGACATGACTCGGCGAGATCTCTGCGAGTTTAGCATCCCAGGAAAATCGAAAACCCCTGAAAACTAATTCAAAGTTGGTAGGTACCTTATTTATAAATATACATACATATATTAATTATGTACACACGCACACGCAAATTAATGAATAAATGTATAAATAAATCCACATACTCCGCTGCCCGAACCCGATCCCGACTCTTAACTCACTTTTATTTTTATTTTTATTTTTTATTTTTTATTATTATTATTATTATTTTTTATTCGCTTACTTACTAACGGACCTATCGAAACGAAAACGACCTTCCTTACCGCGATTTATATTCCCCCCCCCCCCCCCTCCCAACCGAACATACGCCCGTCTGAGCTCTATCTCGTCCCGGTCAATCCCCACCCCACTAGCACATGTATATAAGAAGAAATGGGGAAAAAATTTTATTTTCCCGATAGGCTCGTCCTCATCATACGCGATTATCTCTCAAATCGCTCCTTTAGATATCGTATCGACGGTACGCTCTCCTCAAGACGTACCTTACGCGCCGGAGTCCCCCAAGGTTCGGTACTTTCACCGTTCCTTTATTCACTCTACACGAGTGACATCCCACGATTCTCCACTAAATCTAGTGTAGCCACCCATCTCGCCATGTTCGCGGACGACACCGCAATCTTCACCACTTGTAGGAATCCTACAACTATTAGCGATAGGCTCCAAACAGCGACCGATAGTCTCGGTAGCTGGTTCCGCCGGTGGAGAATCGAAATCAACGCAGACAAAAGTGCAGCAATGTTCTTTGCCAGGTCTAGGAGAGCCATGGACTTCATCCAGACGCCCCCTAGAGTCTCAATTTACAACAAACGTCTAGATTGGCACAAGGAAGTCAAATACTTAGGTGTTATCTTTCAACCCACCCTATCCTTCATCCGACACATCCGCGTTGTCCGCAACCGGGCGGCATACGCCATGGGACGCCTCTATCCGATATTGTGCAAAACTAGTAAACTGTCACTTCGCAACAAAGTGACGCTTTACAAGACTTGCATTAGACCCATAATGACCTATGCGAGCGTCGCGTTCGCGCACGTTCCTAAGTCACGACTGTGTCCGTTGCAGACACTTCAAAATCGATTCATGCGTACAGCTACTGGCTGTCCGTGGTTCGTGCGCAACGTGAATCTCCATAGAGATCTCGACCTTCCCACGATAGCCGATCTTTTCAAACGATTCTCGAAGACCTACTTCGAGAAAGCGTCCACACATCCTAACCCCCTTATAGCAGCCGCGTCCAACTATAAGGTGTTTAACTTCCCCAACCGATTTCACAGGCGCCCTAAGAGCGTCCTCAACGACCCCGACGATGCTATCACAGCATCCAACAAGACATACACACAATACACACACAAACAGCGTCTTCGCCGGCGAAGACGAGGTCCCCGCTTGCTTGTGTCAAGCGGCCGCAGCCCTCTGCCGCGGCCGCCGTGATGCAGACTTCTTCAAAGTCAATGTGTTAGATACAGTCCTCCAAAACGCGCCGCTTTAAGCCGAGGTTCGGTCTCGCAGGAGACACCCTTAAGGCGACGCTCCCAATAAGTTACGAGTGCCTAAAAAACACTCGCTTCTTATCAATTTTACCCGGCGAAGCTTCTGCGCTCGCCCATCCCACCGGTGACGCTGTAAAAGCCATTAGGGCTAACAGCATTAGACACATTCGAAAAAAAAAAAAAAAAAAATTTTATTCATTATACATCGCATCGCGCTAGGCTAGGACCTCGTTTGGTAGTATACGAGCGATTTATATTTTCTTTTATATATTACCACTATATTCCCACCGCATTAATAATGTCGGGCCGCGGCAAGGGTGGTAAAGTGAAGGGAAAGGCTAAGTCGCGCTCCAATCGTGCCGGTCTACAATTCCCCGTCGGGCGTATCCACAGACTGCTGAGGAAGGGAAATTACGCAGAGCGAGTCGGTGCCGGTGCGCCAGTATATCTTGCGGCCGTGATGGAATACCTAGCGGCCGAAGTGCTCGAGTTGGCTGGCAACGCGGCACGTGACAACAAGAAAACCAGGATCATACCGAGACACCTCCAGCTCGCCATCCGCAACGACGAGGAGTTGAACAAATTGCTCTCCGGCGTAACTATAGCACAGGGCGGCGTACTGCCTAACATACAAGCTGTGCTTTTGCCCAAGAAGACTGAGAAGAAAGCATAGATTGTTCCGATATCCAAGTCGCCCATATACGCTGGGCTGGATTTTTTTTTATTTTTTTGTCAAATATTTTTTCAAATACTAAAAGGCCCTTTTCAGGGCCACAAAATTATTCCACACGTATATACGATTCAATATATAATACTTACATATGTATGTATATGTACGTCTACGTACGCTATACACCGACGTTGCGAGCTTTCAATTCTATCAATTATTTCGCTCGAGACAGCGGTAATCCGCTGTGCCGGCGCTAGTGCCGTGAAAGCGTAACAAACATACGGACAGACTTGCAGACAAAACGTTGTCGTTAATGGTCTTACACGCAAGACGCTATGTAACTTACAAAACATGTCTCGTTTAGGTTAGGGTTATTTTTTTTTTCCCCCCTCCCCCCCTAACACGAGAGTGATGATGATAATATTGAATACTACATATTATTATTATATTATTATTATTATTATTATTATTATATATACATTACTACATGTATATGTAATATAGATAGGAATTTATGCAAAGTAGAAATTCTCTAGTCCTCCATGACCGTTCACCAATAAATAATATATATAATATTATATAAGTTTAAGTGATAGATAATAAATATGTTATTGTTATTGAATTTTTACGTCCGAACTTGTGCCGTTGTGCCGCTGGCCCGCTGCTAGTTCACCTCGCTACCTCCCTCCCTCCCTCCGGTCCTTCCCGAAACCGCGTCACGACGTTCGGCCATTGGTCGGGTGCGCGCTTGTAATCTCCTCTCAGCAGACACTCTAGCGGGCGACGGTCGTAATAAAACCAGGGCAATGAAAATTCGAGGAACCATTCGGGTCGCTCGTTCCAGTCGTTGCGGTCGTATCTCCTTATCTCTACTATATAAACATATAGTGGCGCAACAAAAAAATTAATAAACCTATTGACGGCCGATCAGTGATTTATATTATTAATATAAATCCGTCCGTCGCGTGTTTAACTCCAAACCATGCCACCCAAGACTAGCGGAAAGGCCGCCAAGAAATCGGGCAAGGCGCAAAAGAACATCTCTAAATCTGACAAAAAGAAGAAGAAGCACAAGAGGAAGGAGAGCTATGCCATCTATATTTACAAGGTGCTCAAGCAAGTCCACCCCGACACCGGTATCTCTAGTAAGGCCATGTCGATCATGAACTCGTTCGTGAACGACATCTTCGAGCGGATCGCGGCCGAGGCGTCTCGTCTCGCTCACTACAACAAGAGGTCAACTATTACATCGAGAGAGGTTCAGACTTCGGTGAGGCTGCTGTTGCCCGGCGAACTAGCGAAGCACGCCGTCAGTGAGGGCACCAAGGCGGTCACCAAATATACAAGCTCCAAGTGAGTCGTCGTCACGTCGTGACTACTAGCAGCGAAAAGTACTCTTTAAAAGGCCCTTTTCAGGGCCACTAAATCAGTCAATACGTACATACTATTTTATATATTATGATTTATATATATTTATAAATATATCCCCCGATTATCATTTCTATGATCGACAATTTTTATTTTTTTTATTTTTTTTTACATACAACGTCTGCTCTTGTGCACTGTGCAGAATGCACCTGTACCATACCTGTAAATTAAATATAATATAATAAATTAATCAGTTATGCCACGGTATGCCTGGTATTTGCTTCGATGTTAAGTTAATTTTAATTTAATTTAAGTTAAATTTTGTTTTGGACCGCCAAGCCTGTCTGTCCGTTTCCCCCTGTCCTGTCCTGCCCCCGAACCACTCCAGTCAGCGAATAAAAAGCGCGTCACGTTCTTGAAAATTTTAGTATCAACGCTGAAGCGCACCGGTGCGGTCCTCTAGGTCACGTGCGTGCGTGAGCGGGTGTTACGTCGAACGAGCTCTATCGATAGCTATAAAATAAACTCCTTCTGAATCGTAAGAGAATAAGAACAACAACAATATGGCTCGTACGAAACAGACCGCTAGAAAATCTACCGGCGGCAAGGCGCCGCGCAAGCAGCTCGCCACGAAGGCCGCGCGGAAGAGCGCACCGGCCACCGGCGGTGTTAAGAAGCCGCATCGGTACAGACCCGGCACGGTAGCCCTGCGCGAGATCCGCCGCTACCAGAAGAGTACCGAACTGTTGATTCGCAAGCTTCCTTTTCAGCGTCTAGTGCGCGAGATCGCTCAAGACTTCAAGACCGACCTCCGCTTTCAGAGCTCCGCGGTGATGGCACTGCAGGAGGCGAGCGAGGCATATCTAGTGGGGCTTTTCGAAGACACCAACCTGTCCGCCATACACGCCAAGCGGGTCACCATCATGCCTAAGGATATACAACTCGCACGCAGAATCAGAGGCGAACGCGCCTAATAAATGAATAAATCTACGACGACGATATAGTAGTCTACTTTCTATTGGTATTAATATTATACAAAAGGCCCTTTTCAGGGCCGCATATATTTCATCATATCGATCGTGAAATTTTTTTTTTATTATTTTTTTTTTTTTTTTTATAGAATTAGACGGGGTTGGTTGGTTGGTTGGTTGGTTACTTAGTTGCGGGGAGGTCCATATTCTAAATGTACTCATGATTCATGGATTCAGGATTCGTAAAAACAAACAAACAAAAACAAACACACGCCCAAACCTCCAACGCCAGCCGCCACGATAAACAAATACATACATACATACATACATACATACATACATACATACATAGACAATGAAAATGAAAATGAAAGCGTAGCGTAGCGTAGCGTAGAGTGTATACTTGTATAGTTTATCGTCTCTTTGTTTGTTTGTTTGTTTGTTTGTTTGTTTGTTTGTTTGTTTGTTTGTTTGTTTGTAAGGATGTTAGTAAATAACAAATAAGTAAATAAATAATAAAAAAATAAGCACGTATGCATGTATGCGATCGATATATGCGTATGTGTATGTGTGTATTATTATATATATGTGTGCTATATAGGGCTAGGTGATGATGATGATGATGATGATGAATGTTGTTGAGGTGCCAAGGTTCGTGAGAATTGGTCAAAAAAAAAAAAAAAAAAAAAAGGTCGTAAAAAATTTTGCCCGCGGAAAAATTTTTGACGACCGCGAGCCTTCGGCTCCCCCCCCCCCCACCGCACCCCACCCCCTCGGAGACCCTCGTGAATGATGGCGACCGGTCCGTGAAAATGTACGGTTGAACTAAAAAAAAAAAAAAAAAAAGCTCGTCAAAAAAATTTTCGCCGTAAATCGGGCGCGCGCGGAGACCCCTAGGCTCCCCCCCTCCCACCTCACCTCACCCCCGCGGAGACCCTATAAAATATATTTATAGGAATGCATATATATAGGGCGTGCTCTCGGACGTCCGCTTCAGTCGCTGTCGGTCTACCGGAGGCGTCGGCGGTCCGGACGGTCTGTCTCTCGTTGACAATAATTAATAATAATAATAAAAAGCAAAAAATAATAATAAATCATGACCGGTCGAGGAAAAGGTGGAAAGGGATTGGGAAAAGGAGGCGCGAAGCGCCACAGGAAGGTGCTACGTGACAACATCCAGGGTATCACGAAGCCAGCTATCCGCCGTTTAGCGCGAAGAGGCGGCGTGAAACGTATATCGGGTCTGATATACGAAGAGACACGCGGTGTGCTCAAGGTGTTCCTCGAGAACGTCATCCGTGACGCTGTCACCTACACCGAGCACGCCAAAAGAAAGACCGTCACCGCCATGGACGTGGTGTACGCTCTGAAACGTCAGGGTCGCACCCTCTACGGTTTCGGCGGTTAAATAATAATGAATAATTTACATTTAATTCAAAAAGGCCCTTTTCAGGGCCACAAATTTATCCAATACTCGTATTAATATTATCATGTTATCAAGATTATTATTACTTTTTTAATTTTATACATTATTAAATTACATTGCGATGGTGTGTGAGGATGAACGACATAACAATTGTATAGGCACATCACAGCGAGGCTTGAGCTCGCTGATAGAGATATTAATTATATCGGACCTAACTAAGTTACTTCTTATATGATTGTTTTTAAATAATATACATCATTAATAAATATTATATTATATTATATTAATATATGATGTACACGTACATATAAGGAGGTGCCTGAATATAATAAGGTAGTCTGAAGTAGCAGTAAACTTATACGTGCGATACAACCCGCTATTCTGTATGTAAACGTATATTCAGAGATGATTACAATAATACGAATATTATAATAATAATTATATATATAGAATATAACATAAATAGCCATTTTCCATCAGCGTCACCGACTCCGCCTCCGCCGCCCTAATAAAGATAGATCTCGCGGCGTAGTCAGGCTGCATGCGGGTCGGTCGCTGCTTTTGTATGTATGTATGTATGTATTTATGTATATTGAAAACGATTTATGATTTAGAACGATTTAAAAATATAAACAACACATATTGTAATCGTTATGGACTCGTTAGAAATTGATCATGACGACGTCGAGATGAGGCTCTCTTGCAAACGTCGTGTGGCAGTGTGGTGTTTTACGAAGCTCTACTTCGAACGGTCCAAACTATAAATATACACTTCGCAGGAACGGAAATAGTAATCGATTCGATATACCGGAATATACGCTTTACATTTAGTAAATTATATATTAATGAAACACTCGTTTTATAAAGAAAAAGAAGATTTAATCTGGACCCGGGGTGCACGAGTAGCGGTGTATAGAAATTAATCATCGATCGCTCCTCCGCGGCCGGCGGAATTCACGATTAAACTATTTCAATAGACGGATAAGTTCAAAAGGAAGCCACTAGTGCGCCAGGAATATTGTTTAATTTGAAACGGAACGTATAAATTCGATTGAATATGGTGCAAGCTAGTGAAAAGTTATCAGCGTTCGTACGGGAAAATGTCTAGCGACATCGCGGTTCTCCTTACGGTATTGCCCCGACCTTCAATATTTTGTTAAAATTAAAAAAAACAAAGGCCAATCGTTTCGGCCAAAGTCCGCGAAGCTTCGGTCAAGCCTAGCACCCCTGCCCCCGGCGCCAGTTGTACTCGCCGCGACCCGTCGCGGCTCGAGGAAACGGCCGGCTGTGAGCATCGCGTGCGCCGCCCACCCGACGCGAACCGGACTGCAACTGCCTAAGCCTTTCCTGAGGAAAGTCACCCGCAGTGCAAACGATACAACCGCCGCCTCCGAAACCACTGAGCGAGTGGACCACGATCCCTGCTCGCGGGCGTCTAGCTGGGCCTCCCGTCTGGGTCTCACCTGGCTGGATTGCACGCGCCGAGGGGTTCGTACCACCCGCTCCGTACGGGCAGCGATCTACACACTAACAGCACCGCTATAACGACGCTGTAATTTTAAAACAGCTACGATGTCGGACGGAGGGGAGCCCCCCCCGCTCGAACAACGCCGCCGCGGAACTGGCCGGACAGGGATACCGAGATCGGTCGTCCGCCGCGACATAATAACTCAATCGACGATACCAGTCGTCCCGGCCGTCGCACCACGGCCCCGCTTCCGACTCGTGCCGGAACAGGTACCGCACGAGTCCCAATCTACCTCGGAGGACGCCGCCGCCGTTTCCCCTGCCCCAGTAGCTGAGCCTACTGTGTGCTCGGAAGGAGCGAAGCGTCCGAGGCCCGAGGATTCACCGGAGGAGGAGACGGAGAAGCGAGCGCGAGCGGGTACCCCGCAAGCCTCCCCCGCCCTCTCGCCACCGCTAGGAGAGCGCCCCGCGCACGGGACGACGCACTCCCAGCCACCATCGTCACCGCCGTCAATAGAAAAGGGAACGATGCTACCGCAGATGGTGACACTAGAGTCCACGTCCGAGGACTCCACCAGTTATAACGCGCTGGCGTCCCTTGCAAGCAAGTCGCAGCGAATGGAGACATCGCGACCGTCATCGCCACAACCCGGAACGTCGGGCATGTCCTATGCCGCCGCCGCCGCCGCGCCGCCCTCGCCGAGCCGAGCTGCTGCTCCGCAGGCCCCGACGCAGACGGTGCGCAGAGCAGGATACCCGCCTATCACCGTGGAGTGCCTTCCCAACTGGACGAGGCACTTCAAAGCACTATCGGCGCAACTGGGACGCGCCCCGAACGCACGCCCCTTGGGAAAAGGCGTGCGTTTCCTACCAAGAGACGCAGACGAGTACAGGATAGTACAGCGCCACCTGACAGGAGAAGCAAGCCGGGATAAATCAATATCCTGGTTCTGCTACACTCCTAGCTCGGAGTTACCCACCAAAGTGGCCATCAGAGGCTTGCCACTAGACACCCCACCAGAAGAGGTGGTGACAGCCCTCCAAGTACAGGGCTTCCCGGCCGAACGCGCCAGGGCCATCCCGCCAATCAAGGGCCGGCACGGATGCACATACTTTGTGCAACTCGCCCACATGACCCAGGCCGAGCTAGGTCAACTGTACAAGTTGACCGAACTCTTATATATGCCTGGGGTCACCGTCGAAGCGTGGCGCAGTGGTAGAACGCCGCCACAATGCCACCGCTGTCAGGCCTTCGGACACGCCTCGGCGAACTGCCACCGGCAGCCGAGATGTCTGAGGTGTGCCGGAGAGCACATCGCGCGCGATTGCGAACGCACGCGCGAAGAAAAACCTACCTGCGCGAACTGCGGAAAAGCGCACCCGGCTAATGACCGTCGCTGCGCGGTCTATAAACAAGAAGCGCGCAGGCGAGGAATCAAGATCCCGCCACCACAGACTGCACGGCCAACCGCACTACCGCCCGTCAGTGTGCAGCGCCCCCCCGCGCCCGCACCCGCTCCTGCGCCTCGCATAGTGATGCCGCCTCGCGCCGGCCCGCCAGCCCGAGCCACCGTCGCGCCAACGTCCGCCGCGACCGAGCTTGCTGAGCAAGCTGTGTCGGCCGAGCCAGCATCGAGCCAGCCGACCACACTTGCCCCTCCGGCGAATGAGCCGACCGAGAGGGGACAGCCAACAAGAAGAAGGAGAAGGAGGCGAGCCCGAAGAATTCGCGCACCACCAGCGGCCGCCTCGACCCCACAGGTCCCGCCAGCCGCACCTGCCCCGCCGACGCGCTCTCAGCCTCAGCGAGGACAAATGCCGCAAAGGCAAAAGGAACCACCGCAGCAGGTTATAACAACAACCACAGTACCGGAGCCTACCCTAACCGTTGCTGCGGTCCAGGGAAACTCGGATGTGGTGAGGATCATTCTGGAGATCCTCACCCAAATCCTCCTGGCCTACACACAGGGCCAGGACATCGTTCCAGTAGTTTCCCGAGGGATCGCCGCCCTCGCCAGTCTTCAAGCCCCAGCCCCTTGAAGATTATCTACTGGAACCCGGGCGGAATCAAGAGCCACATCCGCGAACTAATTTTACTCACCCAGTTGCAGAGACCGCATGTTGTCCTCCTGGGTGAGACGAAGCTCGCGGAGCACTCCGAACTGAGGGTCCCAAACTACCTCGTATACAGGCGTGACGAAATCTCCCCCCAGGGCAACGCGTATAGGGGAACCGCAGCCCTGGTGAGAAGAGACGTCACGCACGAAGAGCTGCCGCACGCCGACTTCTCAACCTTGAGAACACAAGGAGTGGCCATATACGTGAGAGAGAAACCGCTCCACGTATATGCAGCATACAAACCGCCCACCGCCAAGTACCACAGCACCGACCTGAATGCTCTCCTGGACTCGCAGGAACCCACCCTCGTAGCAGGGGACCTCAACGCGAAGCACACCGCCTGGGGCTCGCACGTTGTCACCGCAGCAGGGAGGGACCTGCAAGAGCACAGCGAGCGAGCTGGGTTCGGAATATTGGGCCCTGATGCGCCGACCCACACACCGACCAACCCGCTCCACAACGCAGACGTGTTGGACATTGTGCTCCATTCAGGGATAAACACGCCCATTGATGTCGAGGTAATTTACGACCTCGACACTCAACACATGCCGATCCTCATCACTACCGGAATGGAGGAGTCCTTCCTGCAGTCTCGCCCTCCCAAACAAAGAACAGATTGGGACCTGTTCAAGAAGGAGCTCGCAGGGCTAGAGACGCGGAAGATCTCCACATCCGAAGACGTCGAGGCGGCCGCCGTAGGGATCACGGAGGCCGTTTACAGAGCGAGGCAGAGAGCAACAACCAACCCGCCCCGTCTATCCGGACGGCATGACACCGTGCCCAGGGCACTGAGGGAGCTGCTACGCAAGAAGCGCTCCCTACGACGCCTATGGGCGGCGACACGGTGCCCGCGTACCAAAACGGACCTCAATAGAGTGACGGAAGAGGTGAAGAGGGCTCTCGTGGCTCTCGATAGTGACCGCTGGGACGTCACTATCGATCGAGCATCCGAGAGCGACACGTCACTCTACAAGCTATGTAGAATGCTCAGCAGTAAGGAAGAGGCCATCTACCCCCTCTTTAACGAGGCTGGGGAAAGGAGGTATGCAGCGAAGGATAGGGCGGAGATCCAGGCTGCCTACCTCCAGACAGTGTTCACTCCGAACAATACACAGAGTGAAGAGGCCACCACCCACCAAAAAGAAGTCGAAGAAGCCGTAGAAGATTTCCTGTCCTCCCCCTTCCCCCCGCTCCGGAGTGATTGCCTTATTACTCCGTCCGAGCTGAAGGCGGTCGCCCTCCGCATCCCAAAGCGGAAGGCAGCAGGGGAGGACGGGATCCCGGTCGCAGCCCTGCAGCACCTGCCCGGAAGAGCCCTGAAGGCACTTGCAGGGCTCTATAACGGTATACTCAGAACCGGACACTTCCCGGAGGTGTGGAAGAGGGGGAAAATAATAGTGCTCCCCAAACCCGGAAAAGACCGCCGAAGACCGGAGGGGTACAGACCCATAACCCTGCTGTCGCACGTCTCGAAGCTGTTCGAGCGCTTGCTGCTGCGAAGACTCGCGCCTCACCTGCCCCTGCGCGAGGAGCAGTTTGGGTTCCGCAGCGGCCACTCAGCGGAGCTCCAGCTTACGAGAGTGCTGCATTTCCTGGCCAGTGAGCACAACAGAGAGTACTGCACCGTCGGGGTCTTTCTCGATATAGAGAAGGCCTTCGACCGGGTGTGGCACGCCGGGCTCCTGGCCAAATTGCTGAGAACATCTGTACCCCGGGCGTTGCTACGGGTGGTGGCGACATTTCTCGCCGGTCGAAGCTTCTGCGTGCATGTCGAAGACGCGAGTTCCCAGCCGCGTCCCATCTGCGCCGGCGTGCCGCAGGGGAGTTGCCTCTCGCCGCGATTGTACGCGGCGTACACAAATGACTTGCCAACAATAGAGAAGCACCGCTGGGATTGGGAGGGGGATGAAATGCTGGCCCTGTACGCGGACGACAGCGCATATTTCGTCTCCGCGTTCCACCAAACCGACGCTATAAAGCGAATGCAGAGGGCGCTGGACCAGCTACCGGGGTGGCTGGATAAGTGGAGAATGGCAGTCAACGTCGGGAAGACTGCCGCTCTTATCACTCGCGTCCGCCCGCAGAGCCACCTCACCCTAAGAGGACAAACTATCGAGTGGAAGCCTGCCGTCCGGTACCTGGGGTGTAGCATCGACCGCTCGCTGCGCATGGTACCTACGGTCAACACCGTGGTGAGCCACGCGGCGGCAGCGAGGTCAAAACTGCACACCCTCTTTACATCTAAGGTACCGACGAAGACCAAGCTGAGGGTTTATAACGCGTATGTCCGATCGCGCCTGACATACGCGGCACCGGCTTGGTTCGCCCTCTGCTCGGCGTCGCAGAAACGGCGTCTCCAGGTCCAGCAGAACCGCTGCCTGCGCCTTATCGTTGGAGCTCCCAGATACGTCAGAAACGACGTCATCCATCGGGACACCCGGACACCGACCGTGGAGGAGTATGTCCGCAAAACTGCCCGCAACATGTTCGCGATAGCGGACAAGAGCGCGCACCTCCGCGGTATAGCACCGTTTATTAGAAGTTTTCCCGATGGAAGAGCCCTCCCGAGGGAGCTCCTGATCCCCCCTCCCGAAGACGACGCGCATAGCGACGAGGGAGAAGAAGAAAGGATGCGACCCGACCGCATCCACCCTCACGGCGTCCCCCCTGGCCGGACGGACCCCGGACCCTGAAAGGGTCGAACAGATTACCCGGGCGATATTAAAATCGCCTGAGAGGACAAGCCCGGGTAAAGAGGTCTAACCTCGAGGCCCGTAGACCTCACCGCACAAAAAGCGTGTGAAGAAGAACCGGAATGAATGAATGAATGGCCAATCGTTGATTCCTCTTATAAATTAAATTTTATATAGAAATAACAAGTGTAAATATGTCCGACACGGCAGTCGCAACCGAGGTGCCAACGCCGACGACCCCAGCTAAAAAGCCGAAGGCAACCGCGGCCGCAGGCGGCGGCGCCGCAGCCAAGAAGCCGAAAGCCAAGCCTACCCATCCGAAGACATCGGAGATGGTGAACAGCGCGATCAAGGAGCTCAAGGAGCGGAGCGGTTCCTCGCTTCAGGCGATCAAGAAGTACATAGCGGCGCAGTATAAGGTCGACGCAGAGAAGATGGCACCGTTCATAAGAAAGTATCTGAAGAGCGCCGTCGAATCCGGCGCCCTGATCCAGACGAAGGGCAAGGGCGCTTCCGGGTCCTTCAAGTTGGAGTCGAAATCGTCCGCGTCGAAGAAGCCGGCCGGCGGCAAGGTCGCCGCTACTTCGGCCTCGACCGGCAGATCGAAGAAGGCGGCCTCTTCATCCTCGATATCCGCGGCGGCCGGCGGCGGCGGGGGTGCCAGGGGCGGAAAGAAATCGGCGGCGGCGGCGGCGGCGACGGCCGCAGCTTCACCGTCCAAGTCGAAATCGTCCGCTGCGACCGCTAGGGACAAGAAGGCGGCCGCCGCGAAGAGAAAGAAGCCCGCCGCCAAGAAGGCCACCGCCGCGGCCGCCGCTGCTGCGTCGTCCGTTTCGCCGGCGAGGGCGAAGGGTGCCGCCTCGAAGGCCAAAAAGACTGCCAAGCCACCGACGAAGAAACCGAAAGCGCCCAAGCCGAAGAAGGCCGCCGCCGCTTCCGCCGCCACACCGAAGTCTAAACCGGCGGCGGCGAAGAAGGCCGCCGCCGCCGCCGCCGCTAAGAAATAAAGGAGGACGGACCACTCGATCGTTCCGACGTTCGTTACGTGTGTAGTGTTCGTTCGTGTTGTGTTCTTGTATTGTATCGCGTATCGCAGTATCGTCTATATAGTACGCTATAATCGATCGATATGAGCTAACAAGCGGACGTCGACACGACGCGTAAACTGGAACCGGTGGTGACCAGCGGCGGTGATGCAGGCGAGCGAGCGCGGCACTCGCGATCGCGAGTCGATTCAGTCGATCAGTCACAACAAAAGCCCTTTTCAGGGCTAACACACGTTTCCGATATCTCAATAATACAGACCTACCTACCTACCTACCTATGTATGTATGTAAGTATGTATCTTCGATGAATTATTGACTTATTTAAGACTAATTGAATCATCAAAATTATTACTCTTACAGACAGACATAAATAAATAAATAAATAAATAAACAAATAAATAAATGAATAATAATAAATAAATAAATAAATAATAATAAATTACAAGACATAAACAAACAAACATATAAATATTATAATGAAAGAAAGTTACTGGACGAAAATCGAAAACCCCTGAAAACTAATTCAAAGTTGGTAGGTAGGTGGTACCTTATTTATAAATATACATACATATGTACATACATATATTAATTATGTACACACGCACACGCAAATTAATTAATGAATGAATAAATTTATAAATAAATCCACATACTCCGCTGCCCGAACCCGATCCCGACTCTTGACTCACTTTTTTTTTTTTTTTTTTTATTATTATTATTATTATTTTTTTTTTATTCGCTTACTTACTAACGGACCTATCGAAACGAAAACGACCTTCCTTCCCTCCACCCCACCCCCCCCCCCCCTCCCAACCGAACATACGCCCGTCTGAGCTCTATCTCGTCCCGGTCAATCCCCACCCCACTAGCACATGTATATAAGAAGAAATGGGGAAAAAATTTTATTCATTATACATCGCATCGCGCTAGGCTAGGACCTCGTTTGGTAGTTAGTATACGAGCGATTTATATTTTCTTTTATATATTACCACTATATTCCCACCGCATTAATAATGTCGGGCCGCGGCAAGGGTGGTAAAGTGAAGGGAAAGGCTAAGTCGCGCTCCAATCGTGCCGGTCTACAATTCCCCGTCGGGCGTATCCACAGACTGCTGAGGAAGGGAAATTACGCAGAGCGAGTCGGTGCCGGTGCGCCAGTATATCTTGCGGCCGTGATGGAATACCTAGCGGCCGAAGTGCTCGAGTTGGCTGGCAACGCGGCACGTGACAACAAGAAAACCAGGATCATACCGAGACACCTCCAGCTCGCCATCCGCAACGACGAGGAGTTGAACAAATTGCTCTCCGGCGTAACTATAGCACAGGGCGGCGTACTGCCTAACATACAAGCTGTGCTTTTGCCCAAGAAGACTGAGAAGAAAGCATAGATTGATCCGATATCCAAGTCGCCCACATACGCTGGGCTGGATTTTTTAATTTTTTTTGTCAAAAATTTTTTCAAATACTAAAAGGCCCTTTTCAGGGCCACAAAACTATTCCACACGTATATACGATTCAATATATCATACTTACATATGTATGTACTATATGTACGTCTACGTACGCTATATATACACCGGCGTTGCGAGCTTTCAATTCTATCAATTATTTCGCTCGAGACAGCGGTAATCCGCTGTGCCGGTGCTAGTGCCGTGAAAGCGTAACAAACATACGGACAGACTTGCAGACAAAACGTTGTCGCTAATGGTCTTACACGCAAGACGCTATGTAATTTACAAAACATGTCTCGTTTAGGTTAGGGTTATTTTTTTTTTTTTTTTTTTTTTTTTTTCCCCCCCACATACACACGAGTGATGATGATAATATTGAATACTACATATTATTATTATATTATTATTATTAATACATTACTACATGTATATGTAATATAGATAGGAATTTATGCAAAGTAGGAATTCTCTAGTCCTCCATGACCGTTCACCAATAAATAATATATATAATATTATATAAGTTTAAGTGATAGATAATAAATATGTTATTGTTATTGAATTTTTACGTCCGAACTTGTGCCGTTGTGCCGCTGGCCCGCTGCTAGTTCACCTCGCTACCTCCCTCCCTCCCTCCGGTCCTTCCCGAAACCGCGTCACGACGTTCGGCCATTGGTCGGGTGCGCGCTTGTAATCTCCTCTCAGCAGACACTCTAGCGGGCGACGGTCGTAATAAAACCAGGGCAATGAAAATTCGAGGAACCATTCGGGTCGCTCGTTCCAGTCGTTGCGGTCGTATCTCCTTATCTCTACTATATAAACATATAGTGGCGCAACAAAAAAATTAATAAACCTATTGACGGCCGATCAGTGATTTATATTATTAATATAAATCCGTCCGTCGCGTGTTTAACTCCAAACCATGCCACCCAAGACTAGCGGAAAGGCCGCCAAGAAATCGGGCAAGGCGCAAAAGAACATCTCTAAATCTGACAAAAAGAAGAAGAAGCACAAGAGGAAGGAGAGCTATGCCATCTATATTTACAAGGTGCTCAAGCAAGTCCACCCCGACACCGGTATCTCTAGTAAGGCCATGTCGATCATGAACTCGTTCGTGAACGACATCTTCGAGCGGATCGCGGCCGAGGCGTCTCGTCTCGCTCACTACAACAAGAGGTCAACTATTACATCGAGAGAGGTTCAGACTTCGGTGAGGCTGCTGTTGCCCGGCGAACTAGCGAAGCACGCCGTCAGTGAGGGCACCAAGGCGGTCACCAAATATACAAGCTCCAAGTGAGTCGTCGTCACGTCGTGACTACTAGCAGCGAAAAGTACTCTTTAAAAGGCCCTTTTCAGGGCCACTAAATCAGTCAATACGTACATACTATTTTATATATTATGATTTATATATATTTATAAATATATCCCCCGATTATCATTTCTATGATCGACAATTTTTATTTTTTTTATTTTTTTTTACATACAACGTCTGCTCTTGTGCACTGTGCAGAATGCACCTGTACCATACCTGTAAATTAAATATAATATAATAAATTAATCAGTTATGCCACGGTATGCCTGGTATTTGCTTCGATGTTAAGTTAATTTTAATTTAATTTAAGTTAAATTTTGTTTTGGACCGCCAAGCCTGTCTGTCCGTTTCCCCCTGTCCTGTCCTGCCCCCGAACCACTCCAGTCAGCGAATAAAAAGCGCGTCACGTTCTTGAAAATTTTAGTATCAACGCTGAAGCGCACCGGTGCGGTCCTCTAGGTCACGTGCGTGCGTGAGCGGGTGTTACGTCGAACGAGCTCTATCGATAGCTATAAAATAAACTCCTTCTGAATCGTAAGAGAATAAGAACAACAACAATATGGCTCGTACGAAACAGACCGCTAGAAAATCTACCGGCGGCAAGGCGCCGCGCAAGCAGCTCGCCACGAAGGCCGCGCGGAAGAGCGCACCGGCCACCGGCGGTGTTAAGAAGCCGCATCGGTACAGACCCGGCACGGTAGCCCTGCGCGAGATCCGCCGCTACCAGAAGAGTACCGAACTGTTGATTCGCAAGCTTCCTTTTCAGCGTCTAGTGCGCGAGATCGCTCAAGACTTCAAGACCGACCTCCGCTTTCAGAGCTCCGCGGTGATGGCACTGCAGGAGGCGAGCGAGGCATATCTAGTGGGGCTTTTCGAAGACACCAACCTGTGCGCCATACACGCCAAGCGGGTCACCATCATGCCTAAGGATATACAACTCGCACGCAGAATCAGAGGCGAACGCGCCTAATAAATGAATAAATCTACGACGACGATATAGTAGTCTACTTTCTATTGGTATTAATATTATACAAAAGGCCCTTTTCAGGGCCGCATATATTTCATCATATCGATCGTGAAATTTTTTTTTTATTATTTTTTTTTTTTTTTTTATAGAATTAGACGGGGTTGGTTGGTTGGTTGGTTGGTTACTTAGTTGCGGGGAGGTCCATATTCTAAATGTACTCATGATTCATGGATTCAGGATTCGTAAAAACAAACAAACAAAAACAAACACACGCCCAAACCTCCAACGCCAGCCGCCACGATAAACAAATACATACATACATACATACATACATACATACATACATACATAGACAATGAAAATGAAAATGAAAGCGTAGCGTAGCGTAGCGTAGAGTGTATACTTGTATAGTTTATCGTCTCTTTGTTTGTTTGTTTGTTTGTTTGTTTGTTTGTTTGTTTGTTTGTTTGTTTGTTTGTTTGTTTGTTTGTAAGGATGTTAGTAAATAACAAATAAGTAAATAAATAATAAAAAAATAAGCACGTATGCATGTATGCGATCGATATATGCGTATGTGTATGTGTGTATTATTATATATATGTGTGCTATATAGGGCTAGGTGATGATGATGATGATGATGATGATGAATGTTGTTGAGGTGCCAAGGTTCGTGAGAATTGGTCAAAAAAAAAAAAAAAAAAAAAAGGTCGTAAAAAATTTTGCCCGCGGAAAAATTTTTGACGACCGCGAGCCTTCGGCTCCCCCCCCCCCCCACCGCACCCCACCCCCTCGGAGACCCTCGTGAATGATGGCGACCGGTCCGTGAAAATGTACGGTTGAACTAAAAAAAAAAAAAAAAAAAGCTCGTCAAAAAAATTTTCGCCGTAAATCGGGCGCGCGCGGAGACCCCTAGGCTCCCCCCCTCCCACCTCACCTCACCCCCGCGGAGACCCTATAAAATATATTTATAGGAATGCATATATATAGGGCGTGCTCTCGGACGTCCGCTTCACACACAGAGAGCAACGCACCTTTGCCGCGCTCACACGCCATTGAATTGAATGAGAATTGTTCGTTGTTCGACTTGTGCTCGTGTCGTTGCACGGTCTTCCTTTTGGCGCGCTTTAGTTAGTGCGCTTCGGGTCGGATCGTGTTGCGTCGGAGTGCCGACCGTAGCTGAGCGTCGTTGACGAGCAGTTGCGGGCTTGCGGAGCTTCGTTGTGCACCGTCGATAGCGGGTGACGTTTAGCACTTTTTAGCGCTACGTGACTTTTGATTGCTCGTTAGGTGAGTTTTTGTTTACATTTACATTGTGTATTAGATAGGTACACAACTTTGTTCTCACCGGAACGAAGTTTTTGTTTGCTTAAATTTTAATTAGATTAGTTTAGTAGGCACACTCCCCCCTGCCCTCCGGCGGGGGGTACAGAATTTTTTATAGTGTTTGGGTCCACAATGGACCCAAACAACAGGGACCCTGTATTGAACGCCATTCTGGCGTTCTTACGTTCGACCCACCCAACGGTGCTTGCCGACATAGAGGCATTTTTAGTACCGCGGGATAGCCCCGCCTCCCCGTCGCCCTCTCCGTCGCCGGAGAAGCGCCCTCCTCCCCCTGCTTCCGTGTCGTCCGACATGGAAGCAGAGTACGACTCTTCGGCGTCTGCCTCGGACGCCGAGAATATCGAAGACGGTTTTCAGACCGTCCAGAGTAGGAGTCAAAAGCGAAAGCTTAAGTCTCCTACCCCAGTCCCGCCCAAAAGGGTGATTAGCCAAGAGGGCGCTCCGAAGCGCCCTTCCGCCCCCGTTCAGGTCGCCAAACCTAAAAAGGTTTCGGCAAAAGCCTCCGCCGAGTCGCAAGACTCCCCCATGGCGGAGAGAAGGGAGAAAGTCCCTCCCTTATACATTAGGGAGAAAAAGGAGTGGCAGCGCTTGCTGTCAATCCTTAGCGCTAAAGGCATAGCCTTTAAAAGCGCACGATCTACTGCCATCGGCATCAGGGTGGAGGTGAACTCATCGGCAGATCACCGCACGCTCACCACCTTCCTCAGGGAAGATGGTGTTCAGTATCACTCATACGCCCTGCAGGACGAGCGCGAGCTTCGCGCCGTCATCAAGGGTCTTCCGGTGGAAATTGATACGGAATGTATCAAGGAAGACCTGCTAAAACAGGATATTCCGGTCCGTCAGGTACACAGGATGTACAACGGACGTACCAAAGCTCCGTACGAGCTTTGCCTAGTTATCCTAGATCTTTCCCCTGAGGGGAAAAAGATCTTTAATGTGTCCTCAATCTGCAGGCTGTCAGGCCTGAGGATTGAGGCCCCACGACAAAGGGGATCGATAGGCCAGTGCCATCGATGCCAGTTGTTCGGACACTCAGCCCGCAACTGTTATGCGCGCCCAAGGTGCGTAAAGTGCCTGGGGGACCACGGCACCGTGGACTGCCCCCGCCCGAACCCCTCAGTGGAGCCGCCGAGCTGCGTCCTTTGTGGACAAGAGGGGCACCCCGCGAGTTATCGCGGCTGCCCCAAGGTCCCCCTTAGGGCAAAGCGGGGTGGCCTGGCTGCTGCCCGTAAAAAGGCGGCCGCTCGAGCTGCCCAAAAGGCCCCCCTCCCGAGGGAACGCTTTGTCCCCGCCCCCTTGCCAGCATTCAATGCGTGGCACCAGAGGCAGGCGGTTGCGACTGCCCCCCTCGCCCCCCTTTCGCCCCCGTTGAACCAAGCGACCCCCCCGGTCGTCGCGAAGGTCCCCAGCGGCCCCCCCGCCCCCCAGGCGGCCCCCCCCAAGCCAAAAACGGCTCCCCCTCAGCTGAGCAGCTTCATGGAAGACATGAAGCTGGTCAGCGAGACCATCGCCAGCATCGACACGCATGAGCTGTCAGTGCTGGCAAGCAAACTGAGGAGAAATCCTCAAAATAGACTCATGGCCCTCATCGAGCACTCAGAGCTCGTGCAGGCCATTGCAAAAATCTCAAAATAAACCTTAATGGATAGTACACCATTAAGAGTAAAACCACACGGGCTCAGGGTCGTCACGTTTAATGCGAACGGCCTTATCGATCAAGTCCACGAAATCCGTGACTTCGTGGTAACTCATAACGTAGACATTCTGTTGGTTCAGGAAACCTTTCTGAAACCATGTAGGCGCGACCCCAGGATCGCAAACTATAACCTCATCAGACACGACCGTCTTGATAGTAGATTAGGGGGAACCCTTATCTATCACAAAAGATCCCTCTATGTCTCCCCAGTAGACTCCCCAGAGTTGAAAAACATGGAGGTCTCAGCTTGTCAGGTGGGTATGGCGGGTCATCCATCCGTCATAATAGCCTCAGTTTATCTTAGTCCCACTAAGAAAGTGCTAAGGGGCGACCTCGTGGCGCTCCTCGCACTTGGTAGTTCAGTCATCCTGGCCGGAGACTTCAATTCGAAGCACGGCCATTGGAATTCTATTAGCACAAACCCTAATGGGCGCTTACTACATAGCCTCAGTGGACTCGCACATCTTAATTTCGATGTAATAGCTCCCGACGAGCCCACACACTATCCAATAAATGGTGATTATCGTCCAGATATCCTAGACATAGTTGTGCTCAAGAATGTAGCCTTACAGCTACGTTCTATAGAGGTCATCCACGATCTGTGTTCCGACCATAGACCGGTCTTGTTTCAACTGGGCAGGCCTGCTTCCGCGGCGCCCAGTATTAAAACCATCATAGACTGGAAGAAGTTCAATGAGCAACTCCAGTCGACAGACTCCGTCCATCTGGACCAAATTCCCGACCAAATAGATTCTGAGGAAGTCGCTAAGGCGGCCTCTTCACATCTCACCGCTCACCTGAGCGAAACTATTAAAGCGTGCTCTAGGGAAATTCCCGACGATCTAGGTCGGCTAAGGCTCCCTGATGACATCAGAGCACTTCTCACTAGAAAACGCGCAGCCGCCAGGGCTAGTGCCGCGTACCCCACCCCCGAAAACCGGAGAACTCTCCGTAGATTACAAAGAGAGGCAAAAGAGAAAATTGCCCTCTTCAGCAGCGATTCCTGGGATACTAAACTCGCAGAGATCTCGCCGAGTCATGTCGCCTTCTGGCGGCTGTCGAGGTCACTGAGAGGCGAACAGTACCAGTCTACGCCGCCTCTGTTGCGCGATAATCTTCCGCCCGCGTTTGAAGATATAGATAAGGCCGAATGCATGGCGGACAGCTTTGAGGCCCAATGCACCCCCAACCCCAGCTCACGAAAGCATGCTAGATTCCACGCCGCGGTGGAAGCGAACATCGCCCTATCTTTCAATAGGGTTCCCGAGAGGGTGAGAGAACCCTTAACCCCCACATCCGGAGACGAGATCAGAGCTATTCTTAAAAAGCTCAAACCCAGGAAAGCCCCTGGCCCTGATAGGATAACAAACAAGGCACTCAAGTGTCTACCTGACCGCCTTGTTCACCTCCTAGTCCTTATATTTAATGCCCTTTTGTCACGTTGCTGCTTCCCAGATGAGTGGAAGGAAGCAACGGTAATAGGTATTCACAAACCGGGTAAACCCCGGAATCGTCCTGATAGTTATCGCCCCATAAGTCTGCTCAACAGCATGGCGAAAGTTTACGAGAGAGTGATCCTCTCGAGACTCAAAACGGTAATAGATACCAAAAACCTTCTACCGAACGAACAGTTCGGTTTTAGATCTAACCATACGGCTGTCCACCAAGTCCACCGACTGGTGGAATTTGTTTCGGAACGGTTTACCCGTAAGAAACAACATACAGCCGCCGTCTTCTTCGATGTCGCCAAAGCCTTTGACAAGGTTTGGCACGCGGGCTTGATTCACAAGCTCAACGCCCTAGAACTTCCGAATGGTCTCGTATTTCTCATACGAAACTATCTCGTTAATCGTACTTTCAGATACCGTTTAGAAGGTACTCTATCGTCCAGACGTCCGATACGCGCTGGAGTTCCCCAGGGTTCGGTGTTAGCACCTTATCTCTACTCGCTCTACACAAGCGACATTCCTCATGATGAAATGGTTGCGTCGTTGGCGCTCTATGCTGATGACACAGCCATTTTCTTATCCTCTCTAAAACTCGAACTTCTCGTTAGTCGTCTCCAAAATGAAGTGAACAACCTTGAGGGTTGGTTCGCCAAATGGAGAATAGCAATCAATCCAGATAAGAGCGCGGCCATGTATTTCCACAGGTCGAGTAATCAGCGCTTCATCCCTCCGTTGTGTATTTCCATACACAATCGGGTAATCCCATGGCGGGACGAGGTTAAATACCTCGGTGTCACCCTCCAACCCTCCCTCTCTTTTATCAAACACTTCAGAGTAGTCCGTAACAGGGCTGCTTATGCGATGGGTCGCCTCTTTCCGTTGTTATGTGGGAAAAGTAAGATGTCACTTCGTAACAAAGTGACACTTTACAAAACTTGCATAAGACCAATTATGTCATATGCGAGCGTAACGTTTGCGCACGTTCCTCCGTCAAGACTGAGCGTTTTGCAGAGAATGCAAAACAAATTCACGCGTCTGGCCACGGGCTGTCCCTGGTTCGTGCGCAACGTCGACCTACATAGAGATCTCCGTCTCCCCTCTCTCGCTCACCTGTTCAAATGTATCTCGAAGAGATACTTTGAAAAGGCTGAAACTCATCCAAACCCGCTCGTCGGGAGGATGGCTAAATATACTTGTTTTGACAAAAAGTTCAAAGCAAAATATTACAGACGCCCTAGAAGCGTCCTCTCCGATCCTGACGATCACTTCACGATCGCCAACGGCACACTCGACAAACATTCACACACACAGCGTCTTCGCCGGCGAAGACGAGGTCCCCGCTTCCTCACGTCTAGCGGTAGGGGCGTTCAGCCCCGACCGTTATGACATTAGGACTCTTCCGTGAGTCCGATACAGTCCACCACAGCGCGTCGCTTTAAGCCGAGGTCCGGCCTCACAGGAGGCACCCTTAAGGCGACGCTCCCAGGATGCTGCGAGCCTCGCTCGAGACTCGCTCTCCCAGCTTAACCCCCGGCGATGCTTCTGCGCTCGCCCCCTCTCCCGGTGACGCTGTAAGAGCCATTTCGGCTAACAGCATTAGTTAGTGTCCGAAAAAAAAAAAAAAAAAAAAAAAAAAAAAAAACGTCCGCTTCAGTCGCTGTCGGTCTACCGGAGGCGTCGGCGGTCCGGACGGTCTGTCTCTCGTTGACAATAATTAATAATAATAATAAAAAGCAAAAAATAATAATAAATCATGACCGGTCGAGGAAAAGGTGGAAAGGGATTGGGAAAAGGAGGCGCGAAGCGCCACAGGAAGGTGCTACGTGACAACATCCAGGGTATCACGAAGCCAGCTATCCGCCGTTTAGCGCGAAGAGGCGGCGTGAAACGTATATCGGGTCTGATATACGAAGAGACACGCGGTGTGCTCAAGGTGTTCCTCGAGAACGTCATCCGTGACGCTGTCACCTACACCGAGCACGCCAAAAGAAAGACCGTCACCGCCATGGACGTGGTGTACGCTCTGAAACGTCAGGGTCGCACCCTCTACGGTTTCGGCGGTTAAATAATAATGAATAATTTACATTTAATTCAAAAAGGCCCTTTTCAGGGCCACAAATTTATCCAATACTCGTATTAATATTATCATGTTATCAAGATTATTATTACTTTTTTAATTTTATACATTATTAAATTACATTGCGATGGTGTGTGAGGATGAACGACATAACAATTGTATAGGCACATCACAGCGAGGCTTGAGCTCGCTGATAGAGATATTAATTATATCGGACCTAACTAAGTTACTTCTTATATGATTGTTTTTAAATAATATACATCATTAATAAATATTATATTATATTATATTAATATATGATGTACACGTACATATAAGGAGGTGCCTGAATATAATAAGGTAGTCTGAAGTAGCAGTAAACTTATACGTGCGATACAACCCGCTATTCTGTATGTAAACGTATATTCAGAGATGATTACAATAATACGAATATTATAATAATAATTATATATATAGAATATAACATAAATAGCCATTTTCCATCAGCGTCACCGACTCCGCCTCCGCCGCCCTAATAAAGATAGATCTCGCGGCGTAGTCAGGCTGCATGCGGGTCGGTCGCTGCTTTTGTATGTATGTATGTATGTATTTATGTATATTGAAAACGATTTATGATTTAGAACGATTTAAAAATATAAACAACACATATTGTAATCGTTATGGACTCGTTAGAAATTGATCATGACGACGTCGAGATGAGGCTCTCTTGCAAACGTCGTGTGGCAGTGTGGTGTTTTACGAAGCTCTACTTCGAACGGTCCAAACTATAAATATACACTTCGCAGGAACGGAAATAGTAATCGATTCGATATACCGGAATATACGCTTTACATTTAGTAAATTATATATTAATGAAACACTCGTTTTATAAAGAAAAAGAAGATTTAATCTGGACCCGGGGTGCACGAGTAGCGGTGTATAGAAATTAATCATCGATCGCTCCTCCGCGGCCGGCGGAATTCACGATTAAACTATTTCAATAGACGGATAAGTTCAAAAGGAAGCCACTAGTGCGCCAGGAATATTGTTTAATTTGAAACGGAACGTATAAATTCGATTGAATATGGTGCAAGCTAGTGAAAAGTTATCAGCGTTCGTACGGGAAAATGTCTAGCGACATCGCGGTTCTCCTTACGGTATTGCCCCGACCTTCAATATTTTGTTAAAATTAAAAAAAACAAAGGCCAATCGTTGATTCCTCTTATAAATTAAATTTTATATAGAAATAACAAGTGTAAATATGTCCGACACGGCAGTCGCAACCGAGGTGCCAACGCCGACGACCCCAGCTAAAAAGCCGAAGGCAACCGCGGCCGCAGGCGGCGGCGCCGCAGCCAAGAAGCCGAAAGCCAAGCCTACCCATCCGAAGACATCGGAGATGGTGAACAGCGCGATCAACGAAACAGCGGTCTTGAAAAAAGGTGGTTCGTTGATTCCTCTTATAAATACTTTGCGAATTCGGATTCTTTCGATTTGTACTGTGTTATAGGAGTCGAGTCCGACCCACTCCTGTCCGTTAGTTGCGGTTACGCCCTGCACCTCTGCCCCCGGCGCCAGTTGTACTCGCCGTGACCCGTGTCACAGCTCGAGGAAGCGGCCGGTCGCGCATCGCGTGCCCTGCTTCGCCGTAGCTACCCGGACGTAGCTGTCTGCTTTATTTTCATTGGAAAATTATAAGCAGAAGTGCCCTCGGTGATACCCGACGCTCTAAAATATCCACGCGCGTACGGTCTCTGCCCCCGCTCGCGGGCGCCTAGCTGGGCCTCCCCCAGGGGTCTCACCCGGCTGGGTTGCACGCGCCGAGGGGTGTGGAGCCGTATACGCAAGGAGCGGGCTATCGTACGGCACACCAACGTGAGTCTCGCAACCGCATCACTTGCGGGAGCGAACTGTCTTCAACATGTCCGGTCGGGGGGAGCCCCCCCCGAAGGAACAACGCATCCGCGGGGAGCGCCCCGCCTTTCAACGTGCGGTCGTCAAACGGGACCTACGGGATAATTCCGTAGTCCCGTTTACTCCAGCCGCGCTGAAGTCAACACCACCGCCACCAGTACCCGCAGCACCGACACTACCGGCGCCGCGACCGCGCTTCCGGGTCGAGCCGGGAGACCGCCAGTCGCCGATGACCGCCGTCGCGACCATCGCCGCCGATGTAAGAGCCCTTACATCGAGCGAGGATTGTGCCAAGCGGCAGCGGGCCGACGACTCTTCGCCAGGGTCGCAGGAGGGCGAAGACAAGCGACCGAGGACCGACCGATCGCCGTCTCACTCTCCCTCGCCGTCAACCACACCGACGACATCAATATCGCCCACGCCGTTGCCGCGAAGTCAGCGGTACTCTCAACCGCCCGCATCGCCGCCGTCAGAGGAGCGAGGCGGCCAGGCGCAGCCGGCGGGCTCGTCGCGCGAGACAGCAAGCTGGCCGCGCGACTCAACGAGCTACGCCGCTATCGAGTCACCGTCACCGATGGCGACCTCCCGCCCCGCCTCCCCGCAAGCCGGCCCCTCCGGGTATGCTGCCGCCGCCGCCGCACCACCGTCGCCGCGGGCGCTCGAGCAGCGCCAGGCGGAACAACAGCGGCAACAACTACCGCCTACAACGACCGCGAAGACGGCGCGGTCGGAATACCCGCCCATCACGGTGGAGTGCTTCCCTCAGTGGACGAGGCACTTCGGCGTGATACGTGGGCTACTGGGGCACGCGCCGAACGCCCGGCCAATGGGCAAGGGGGTGCGATTCCTCCCCAAATCGGCGGAGGAGTTTCGCGTCCTCCAACGATATATGGTAGACGCCGCCAAGCAGGACCCGGACATCGCCTGGTTCTGCTACAGCCCGGCGTCGACACTGCCCTCTAAGGTAGCCATCAAGGGGCTACCACAAGATACTCCGCCGGAGGAAGTTGTCGCGGCGCTGCGCACGCTCGGGTACCCAGCGGAGCGCGCCCGCGCCATACCCGCCGTCAGAGGGCGCCAGGGCTGCACGTTTTTCGTGCAGCTCGAGCATCTGACATATGAAGAGCTCGGACACCTATACCGAGAAACCGAGCTCCTATCGATGCCCGGCCTCACTATAGAGGCCTGGAAGGGAGGACGCGGGCCGGCGCAGTGTCACCGCTGCCAACAGTTCGGCCATGCGTCCGCCAATTGTCACCGGCCGCCTAGATGTGTCCGTTGCGCAGGCGGACACATCGCACAAGATTGCGACAGGGCCCCAGAAGAGGCCCCGAAGTGCGCCAACTGCGGGAGGGCGCACGTCGCGAGGGACCGGAAGTGTCCGGTCTTCCGCAAGGAAGCGCGGAGGCGCGGTATAGACATCGCACCACCGCGCCCGAACGCGCCAAAGAAGAGGGTCGGGGGGAGAGGGCAAGCTCCCCCCGCAACTGTCGCACCGACCGCCGCCGCCGCACGTCCCGCGCCCACACCCGCACCCGCACCCGCCGTACGAGCCGTCTCCGCCCCCACCGCCCCTGCCGCCGCCCCGCCGACGCCTGCCGCTACCGCGGCCGGCACGAGCGCGCAACCTGTTGCTGCGCGCACGGAGGGCGTGCGCCGGGCGGAAACAAAAATACCGCCGACGACGCTCCAGCCGCCAGCGAACGCCCCGACATCAAGGGGCGAACCGCTAGCCGGGGGCAAAAAGAAGAACCGACGCAGGCGCAGGCAAGCGAGGCCCACTAACACGGAGCCCGCCGCCGCGTCGACGCCGTACCCCCGGCCGCCAGCAGAAACTGTGCTGGCGCCAACACCAATAACTGCCGTGGCGCCGAGAAGCCACGGCCACGAAGGAGCCAGCACTACCACCAACCCGCCACAAGCCTCGCAGGACACGGGCATTAATAAACTTGTCCGTGTACTGCTTGAGGCACTCATGTCGGCGGTTACAACCTACCTCACTACAAGAGACGTCGTCGGCGCAATAACGGCGGCTATAGGCCAAGTCGGGCGGGCCTATCAATGACGGCCCTCCGCATATTATACTGGAACCCGGGCGGCATACGAGGACACGTCCGTGAACTAACCCGGCTCGCCCAGTCGCAGGATATCCACATCATCCTCCTGGGCGAAACGAAACTCACGGACAGCGTCGAGCTCCGCATACCCAACTACTTCGTGTATCGACGCGACGAAGTCTCTCCCCGGGGCCTGCCGTACAGGGGTACGGCCGCTCTGGTGCGGAGGGACATCATACACGAAGAGTTGGAGCACACCCCGTTCACCAGCACTCGTACACAGGGAGTGCGGGTCAACGTGGGCAACGAGGAGCTCCGCGTCTATGCCGCCTACAAACCACCCGGACTGACATTCTGCAGCACCGATGTCGGGACCATCTTCGGCCAGCAGGGACCCGCGGTGATCGTGGGCGACCTCAACGCGAAACATCATGCGTGGGGGTCGCGAATCATCACCACGGAGGGGAGGAACCTGCACGAGGATAGCGTGAGGAGCGGATATGGAGTCGTGGGTCCCGGAGCGCCGACCCACATACCATCAAACCCCCGCTTCCACCCCGACGTCATCGACATCGTGCTGCACCACGGACTAGACAACCCTTTTGATGTCGAGGTCCTCTATGATCTCGACACTCAACACCTACCGGTTCTGGTCACCCTTGCCACCCAGGGAGGCTTTCTAGTGCCCCGCCCGCCGCGGACGCGGACGAACTGGGAGCGCTACACCGCCGAGCTCGCCGGGCTTGAGCTAGCAGGCCCGATCACCACCTCTTCGGAAGTCGACGATGCTGCTGTGCTCGTCGCTGAGGCGATCGTTGCCGCCAAAGCGGCAGCCACCACCACGTCGACTCAACCCACCACCAACCGAAGACAGGACCTGCCAAGCTCGCTCCGCACCATGCTCAGGCGGAAGCGTACCCTTCGCCGCCTCTGGGCCCGCACTCGCTGCCCCAGGGTGAAGGCTGACCTGAACCGGCTTGCAGAGAAGATATCGCGTGCCGTAGTCGCTCTCGACGAGGCGCGCTGGGAGGACACCGTCGATCGAGCGACGGATCACGACACCGCGCTATACTCTCTCTGCAAGAAGCTCACCGGACAAGACACACCCGTTTACCCGCTGCTCGATGCAGCCGGTAAACGCAACTACGCTGCCAGGGATCGTGCTGAGATCCTGGCAGCCCACCTGGAGAAGACATTTACGCCCAACGCCCCCAACACCTCCAACCTCCGAGTCGTCCGTCATCACGCGGCGGTCCAGGACAAGCTGGAGAGGTTCTTGTCGGGCCCGACACCGCCGCTCCGGGGAGGGGACCTCATCTCCCTGTCAGAGCTGCGGTCGGTTGCTGCGCGCCTTGATAAGCGTAAAGCACCAGGCCCCGACGGAATCAACAACGCCGCGTTGATGCTGCTGCCCCCAACAGGCCTCGTAGCGCTCACGAGCCTGTTCAATGGAGTACTCCGCACCGGCCACTTCCCAGAGGCGTGGAAGACCGGGAAGATCATTGTTCTTCCCAAGCCAGGGAAGGATCGCCGCCTGCCATCGAGCTACCGACCGATCACGCTACTCTCGCACATAGCCAAGCTGTTTGAGCGTCTGCTGCTGCGTCGAATCACGCCCCATCTGCCCCTCCGCGAGGAGCAGCATGGATTCCGCAGCGGCCACTCGACGACGCTCCAGCTGGCGAGGGTGATCAACCACCTGGCCAGTGAGCGGAACCGAGGCCGCTACACCGTCGGGGTCTTCCTCGATATCGAGAAGGCTTTCGACCGCGTGTGGCACGCCGGGCTCCTGGCCAAGATCATCGAGACCACCATGCCGCCCGCTTATGTGCGAGTGTTGGCGTCTTTCCTACACGGTCGTAGTTTCTACGTGGCAGTGGATGGCGCCGAATCCCAGCCACGCGCCATCCGTGCCGGAGTACCCCAGGGCAGCTGTATATCGCCGCGCTTATACGCGGCGTATACGGATGACATCCCTACCCTGCGCGACCACCTGCAGGAGGGAGTGGAGGACGTGCTGTTGTCGCTTTACGCTGACGACAGCGCGTATTTTGCGTCGTCCTACAAGCAAGTCGTCGCCATCAACCGCATGCAGCGTCTGCTGGACTTGTTGCCGGAATGGCTGGACAAGTGGAGGATGTCCGTCAACGTCGGGAAGACGGCCGCTCTGCTGACCAGCCGCTCCGTGCCGCTACGTCAACTCACTCTGCGAGGCCAGGACGTAGAGTGGAAGACCACAGTAAGGTTCTTGGGGTGTGAACTGGACCGCAGCCTGCGCATGGTCCCTATGGCGAATCGTGCCGTGGGCCAAGCTGCTGCTGCCAGGTCCCAGCTCCACGCCTTGTTCACATCCCACCTACCCGTCAACACCAAGCTGAGGGTCTACGGTGCCTACGTCCGCTCGCGTTTGACGTATGCGGCACCCGCCTGGTACGCGCTTTGCTCGGCGTACCAGAGGCGAAGACTGCAAGTCCAGCAGAACCGATGCCTGCGATTGATCGTAGGAGCCCCGAGGTATGTGCGGAACGACGTCGTGCACCGAGATACCAAGATGCCGACCGTGGAGGAGTTCGTTCGTCGCTTAGCGCGCCGACTGTTCGCGCGAGCGGACTACAGCGCGCACGAGCACCTTCACGACATCGCGCCACTCCACGCACGACCTCCGGAGGGATTTCCCCTGCCTCGCGAGCTCCTGAGATCACCGTCACCGCGGCCCGACGCGGAAGACGACGACGACGACGAGGACGACGCAACGGGCACAAGGGCAACACCACCGGACATGACTTTACCACCACCTGACGAGACACAACCACCGGATATGACACCACCCGAATATGACGCAGCGGTCTGGGAGTTACTATTCCCAGACCGCCAAACCTGAACCAGACTTCCCTCAGGTCACCTATCAAGGTGACCTGGGCCACCAGGCCCGAAAACTGACCAGGCCCACAAGGCCTGCGAGGACCAGCCCGGGCAAGGAGGTTCGCCTCGAGGCCCGTCCCCCGGTACCCCTCAAAAGGTTCCGAGAAGACCCAACCAACCAAAAAAAATTGATTCCTCTTATAATTACTTTGCGAATTCGGATTCTTTCGATTTGTACTGTGTTATAGGAGTCGAGTCCGACCCACTGACTGTCCGTTAGTTGCGGTTACGCCCTGCACCTCTGCCCCCGGCGCCAGTTGTACTCGCCGTGACCCGTGTCACGGCTCGAGGAAGCGGCCGGTCGCGCATCGCGTGCCCTGCTTCGCCGTAGCTATCCGGACGTAGCTGTCTGCTTGATTTTCATTGGAAAATCGTAAGCAGAAGTGCCCTCGGTGATACCCGACGCTCTATAATATCCACGCGCGTACGGTCTCTGCCCCCGCTCGCGGGCGCCTAGCTGGGCCTCCCCCAGGGGTCTCACCCGGCTGGGTTGCACGCGCCGAGGGGTGTGGAGCCGTATACGCAAGGAGCGGGCTATCGTACGGCACACCAACGTGAGTCTCGCAACCGCATCACTTGCGGGAGCGAACTGTAGTCGACATGTCCGGTCGGGGGGAGCCCCCCCCGAGGGAACAACGCATCCGCGGGGAGCGCCCCGCCTTTCAACGTGCGGTCGTCAAACGGGATCTACGGGATAATTCCGTAGTCCCGTTTACTCCAGCCGCGCTGAAGTCAACACCACCGCCACCAGTACCCGCAGCACCGACACTACCGGCGCCGCGACCGCGCTTCCGGGTCGAGCCGGGAGACCGCCAGTCGCCGATGACCGCCGTCGCGACCATCGCCGCCGATGTAAGAGCTCTTACATCGAGCGAGGATTGTGCCAAGCGGCAGCGGGCCGACGACTCTTCGCCAGGGTCGCAGGAGGGCGAAGACAAGCGACCGAGGACCGACCGATCGCCGTCTCACTCTCCCTCGCCGTCAACCACACCGACGACATCAATATCGCCCACGCCGTTGCCGCGAAGTCAGCGGTACTCTCAACCGCCCGCATCGCCGCCGTCAGAGGAGCGAGGCGGCCAGGCGCAGCCGGCGGGCTCGTCGCGCGAGACAGCAAGCTGGCCGCGCGACTCAACGAGCTACGCCGCTATCGAGTCGCCGTCACCGATGGCGACCTCCCGCCCCGCCTCCCCGCAAGCCGGCCCCTCCGGGTATGCTGCCGCCGCCGCCGCACCACCGTCGCCGCGGGCGCTCGAGCAGCGCCAGGCGGAACAACAGCGGCAACAACTACCGCCTGCAACGACCGCGAAGACGGCGCGGTCGGAATACCCGCCCATCACGGTGGAGTGCTTCCCTCAGTGGACGAGGCACTTCGGCGTGATACGTGGGCTACTGGGGCACGCGCCGAACGCCCGGCCAATGGGCAAGGGGGTGCGATTCCTCCCCAAATCGGCGGAGGAATTTCGCGTCCTCCAACGTTACATGGTAGACGCCGCCAAGCAGGACCCGGACATCGCCTGGTTCTGCTACAGCCCGGCGTCGACATTGCCCTCTAAGGTAGCCATCAAGGGGCTACCGCAAGATACCCCGCCGGAGGAAGTCGTCGCGGCGCTGCGCACGCTCGGATACCCGGCGGAGCGCGCCCGCGCCATACCCGCCGTCAGAGGGCGCCAGGGCTGCACGTTTTTCGTGCAGCTCGAGCATTTATCATACGAAGAGCTCGGGCACCTATATCGAGAAACCGAGCTCCTATCGATGCCCGGCCTCACTATAGAGGCCTGGAAGGGAGGACGCGGGCCGGCGCAGTGTCATCGCTGCCAACAGTTCGGCCATGCGTCCGCCAATTGTCACCGGCCGCCTAGATGTGTCCGCTGCGCAGGCGGGCACATCGCACAAGATTGTGACAGGGCCCCCGAAGAGGCCCCGAAGTGCGCCAACTGCGGGAGGGCGCACGTCGCGAGGGACCGGAAGTGTCCGGTCTTCCGCAAGGAAGCGCGGAGGCGCGGTATCGACATCGCGCCACCGCGCCCGAACGCGCCAAAGAAGAGGGTCGGGGGGAGAGGGCAAGCTCCCCCCACAACTGTCGCACCGACCGCTGCCGCCGCACGTCCCGCACCCACACCCGCACCTGCACCCGCCGTACGAGTCGTCTCCGCCCCCACCGCCCCTGCCGCCGCCCCTCCGACGCCTGCCGCTACCGCGGCCGGCACGAGCGCGCAACCTGTCGTTGCGCGGCCGGAGGGAGCGCGCCGGGCGGAAACAAAAATACCGCCGACGACGCTCCAGCCGCCAGCGAACGCTCCGACATCAAGGGGCGAACCGCTGGCCGGGGGTAAAAAGAAGAACCGACGCAGGCGCAGGCAAGCGAGGCCCGCTAATACCGAGCCCGCCGCCGCGTCGACACCGTATCCCCGGCCGCCAGCGGAGACTGCGCTGGCGCCAACACCCACAATTGCCGCGGCGCCGAGAAGCCGCGGCCACGAAGTAGCCACTGCAACCACCAACCCGCCACAGGCCTCGCAGGACACGGGCATCAATAAACTTGTCCGTGTATTGCTAGAGGCACTTATGGCGGCGGTGACTACTTACCTCACAACGAAAGACGTCGTCGGCGCGATAACGGCGGCTATAGGCCAAGTCGGACGGGCCTATCAATGACGGCCCTCCGCATACTATATTGGAACCCGGGCGGCATACGAGGACACGTCCGTGAACTAACCCGGCTCGCCCAGTCGCAGGATATCCACATCATCCTCCTGGGCGAAACGAAACTCACGGACAGCGTCGAGCTCCGCATACCCAACTACTTCGTGTATCGACGCGACGAAGTCTCTCCCCGGGGCCTGCCGTACAGGGGTACGGCCGCTCTGGTGCGGAGGGACATCATACACGAAGAGTTGGAGCACACCCCGTTCACCAGCACCCGTACACAGGGAGTGCGGGTCAACGTGGGTAATGAAGAGCTCCGCGTCTATGCCGCCTACAAACCACCCGGACTGACATTCTGCAGCACCGATGTCGGGACCATCTTCGGCCAGCAGGGACCCGCGGTGATCGTGGGCGACCTCAACGCGAAACATCATGCGTGGGGGTCGCGAATCATCACCGCGGAGGGGAGGAACCTGCACGAGGATAGCGTGAGGAGCGGATATGGAGTCGTGGGTCCCGGAGCGCCGACCCACATACCATCAAACCCCCGCTTCCACCCCGACGTCATCGACATCGTGCTGCACCACGGACTAGACAACCCTTTTGATGTCGAGGTCCTCTATGATCTCGACACTCAACACCTACCGGTTCTGGTCACCCTTGCCACCCAGGGAGGCTTTCTAGTGCCCCGCCCGCCGCGGACGCGGACGAACTGGGAGCGCTACACCGCCGAGCTCGCCGGGCTTGAGCTAGCAGGCCCGATCACCACCTCTTCGGAAGTCGACGATGCTGCTGTGCTCGTCGCTGAGGCGATCGTTGCCGCCAAAGCGGCAGCCACCACCACGTCGACTCAACCCACCACCAACCGAAGACAGGACCTGCCAAGCTCGCTCCGCACCATGCTCAGGCGGAAGCGTACCCTTCGCCGCCTCTGGGCCCGCACTCGCTGCCCCAGGGTGAAGGCTGACCTGAACCGGCTTGCAGAGAAGATATCGCGTGCCGTAGTCGCTCTCGACGAGGCGCGCTGGGAGGACACCGTCGATCGAGCGACGGATCACGACACCGCGCTATACTCTCTCTGCAAGAAGCTCACCGGACAAGACACACCCGTTTACCCGCTGCTCGATGCAGCCGGTAAACGCAACTACGCTGCCAGGGATCGTGCTGAGATCCTGGCAGCTCACCTGGAGAAGACATTTACGCCCAACGCCCCCAACACCTCCAACCTCCGAGTCGTCCGTCATCACGCGGCGGTCCAGGACAAACTGGACAGGTTCCTGTCGGGCCCGACACCGCCGCTCCGGGGAGGGGACCTCATCTCCCTGTCAGAGCTGCGGTCGGTTGCTGCGCGCCTTGATAAGCGTAAAGCACCAGGCCCCGACGGAATCAACAACGCCGCGTTGATGCTGCTGCCCCCAACAGGCCTCGTAGCGCTCACGAGCCTGTTCAATGGAGTACTCCGCACCGGCCACTTCCCAGAGGCGTGGAAGACCGGGAAGATCATTGTTCTTCCCAAGCCAGGGAAGGATCGCCGCCTGCCATCGAGCTACCGACCGATCACGCTACTCTCGCACATAGCCAAGCTGTTTGAGCGTCTGCTGCTGCGTCGAATCACGCCCCATCTGCCCCTCCGCGAGGAGCAGCATGGATTCCGCAGCGGCCACTCGACGACGCTCCAGCTGGCGAGGGTGATCAACCACCTGGCCAGTGAGCGGAACCGAGGCCGCTACACCGTCGGGGTCTTCCTCGATATCGAGAAGGCTTTCGACCGCGTGTGGCACGCCGGGCTCCTGGCCAAGATCATCGAGACCACCATGCCGCCCGCTTATGTGCGAGTGTTGGCGTCTTTCCTACACGGCCGTAGTTTCTACGTGGCAGTGGATGGCGCCGAATCCCAGCCACGCGCCATCCGTGCCGGAGTACCCCAGGGCAGCTGTATATCGCCGCGCTTATACGCGGCGTATACGGATGACATCCCTACCCTGCGCGACCACCTGCAGGAGGGAGTGGAGGACGTGCTGTTGTCGCTTTACGCTGACGACAGCGCGTATTTTGCGTCGTCCTACAAGCAAGTCGTCGCCATCAACCGCATGCAGCGTCTGCTGGACTTGTTGCCGGAATGGCTGGACAAGTGGAGGATGTCCGTCAACGTCGGGAAGACGGCCGCTCTGCTGACCAGCCGCTCCGTGCCGCTACGTCAACTCACTCTGCGAGGCCAGGACGTAGAGTGGAAGACCACAGTAAGGTTCTTGGGGTGTGAACTGGACCGCAGCCTGCGCATGGTCCCTATGGCGAATCGTGCCGTGGGCCAAGCTGCTGCTGCCAGGTCCCAGCTCCACGCCTTGTTCACATCCCACCTACCCGTCAACACCAAGCTGAGGGTCTACGGTGCCTACGTCCGCTCGCGTTTGACGTATGCGGCACCCGCCTGGTACGCGCTTTGCTCGGCGTACCAGAGGCGAAGACTGCAAGTCCAGCAGAACCGATGCCTGCGATTGATCGTAGGAGCCCCGAGGTATGTGCGGAACGACGTCGTGCACCGAGATACCAAGATGCCGACCGTGGAGGAGTTCGTTCGTCGCTTAGCGCGCCGACTGTTCGCGCGAGCGGACTACAGCGCGCACGAGCACCTCCACGACATCGCGCCACTCCACGCACGACCTCCGGAGGGATTTCCCCTGCCTCGCGAGCTCCTGAGATCACCGTCACCGCGGCCCGACGCGGAAGACGACGACGACGACGAGGACGACGCAACGGGCACAAGGGCAACACCACCGGACATGACTTTACCACCACCTGACGAGACACAACCACCGGATATGACACCACCCGAATATGACGCAGCGGTCTGGGAGTTACTATTCCCAGACCGCCAAACCTGAACCAGACTTCCCTCAGGTCACCTATCAAGGTGACCTGGGCCACCAGGCCCGAAAACTGACCAGGCCCACAAGGCCTGCGAGGACCAGCCCGGGCAAGGAGGTTCGCCTCGAGGCCCGTCCCCCGGTACCCCTCAAAAGGTTCCGAGAAGACCCAACCAAAAAAAACAAAGGCCAATCGTTGATTCCTCTTATAAATTAAATTTTATATAGAAATAACAAGTGTAAATATGTCCGACACGGCAGTCGCAACCGAGGTGCCAACGCCGACGACCCCAGCTAAAAAGCCGAAGGCAACCGCGGCCGCAGGCGGCGGCGCCGCAGCCAAGAAGCCGAAAGCCAAGCCTACCCATCCGAAGACATCGGAGATGGTGAACAGCGCGATCAAGGAGCTCAAGGAGCGGAGCGGTTCCTCGCTTCAGGCGATCAAGAAGTACATAGCGGCGCAGTATAAGGTCGACGCAGAGAAGATGGCACCGTTCATAAGAAAGTATCTGAAGAGCGCCGTCGAATCCGGCGCCCTGATCCAGACGAAGGGCAAGGGCGCTTCCGGGTCCTTCAAGTTGGAGTCGAAATCGTCCGCGTCGAAGAAGCCGGCCGGCGGCAAGGTCGCCGCTACTTCGGCCTCGACCGGCAGATCGAAGAAGGCGGCCTCTTCATCCTCGATATCCGCGGCGGCCGGCGGCGGCGGGGGTGCCAGGGGCGGAAAGAAATCGGCGGCGGCGGCGGCGGCGACGGCCGCAGCTTCACCGTCCAAGTCGAAATCGTCCGCTGCGACCGCTAGGGACAAGAAGGCGGCCGCCGCGAAGAGAAAGAAGCCCGCCGCCAAGAAGGCCACCGCCGCGGCCGCCGCTGCTGCGTCGTCCGTTTCGCCGGCGAGGGCGAAGGGTGCCGCCTCGAAGGCCAAAAAGACTGCCAAGCCACCGACGAAGAAACCGAAAGCGCCCAAGCCGAAGAAGGCCGCCGCCGCTTCCGCCGCCACACCGAAGTCTAAACCGGCGGCGGCGAAGAAGGCCGCCGCCGCCGCCGCCGCTAAGAAATAAAGGAGGACGGACCACTCGATCGTTCCGACGTTCGTTACGTGTGTAGTGTTCGTTCGTGTTGTGTTCTTGTATTGTATCGCGTATCGCAGTATCGTCTATATAGTACGCTATAATCGATCGATATGAGCTAACAAGCGGACGTCGACACGACGCGTAAACTGGAACCGGTGGTGACCAGCGGCGGTGATGCAGGCGAGCGAGCGCGGCACTCGCGATCGCGAGTCGATTCAGTCGATCAGTCACAACAAAAGCCCTTTTCAGGGCTAACACACGTTTCCGATATCTCAATAATACAGACCTACCTACCTACCTACCTATGTATGTATGTAAGTATGTATCTTCGATGAATTATTGACTTATTTAAGACTAATTGAATCATCAAAATTATTACTCTTACAGACAGACATAAATAAATAAATAAATAAATAAACAAATAAATAAATGAATAATAATAAATAAATAAATAAATAAATAAACAAATAAATAAATGAATAATAATAAATAAATAAATAAATAATAATAAATTACAAGACATAAACAAACAAACATATAAATATTATAATGAAAGAAAGTTACTGGACGAAAATCGAAAACCCCTGAAAACTAATTCAAAGTTGGTAGGTAGGTGGTACCTTATTTATAAATATACATACATATGTACATACATATATTAATTATGTACACACGCACACGCAAATTAATTAATGAATGAATAAATTTATAAATAAATCCACATACTCCGCTGCCCGAACCCGATCCCGACTCTTGACTCACTTTTTTTTTTTTTTTTTTTATTATTATTATTATTTTTTTTTTTTTATTCGCTTACTTACTAACGGACCTATCGAAACGAAAACGACCTTCCTTCCCTCCACCCCACCCCCCCCCCCCTCCCAACCGAACATACGCCCGTCTGAGCTCTATCTCGTCCCGGTCAATCCCCACCCCACTAGCACATGTATATAAGAAGAAATGGGGAAAAAATTTTATTCATTATACATCGCATCGCGCTAGGCTAGGACCTCGTTTGGTAGTTAGTATACGAGCGATTTATATTTTCTTTTATATATTACCACTATATTCCCACCGCATTAATAATGTCGGGCCGCGGCAAGGGTGGTAAAGTGAAGGGAAAGGCTAAGTCGCGCTCCAATCGTGCCGGTCTACAATTCCCCGTCGGGCGTATCCACAGACTGCTGAGGAAGGGAAATTACGCAGAGCGAGTCGGTGCCGGTGCGCCAGTATATCTTGCGGCCGTGATGGAATACCTAGCGGCCGAAGTGCTCGAGTTGGCTGGCAACGCGGCACGTGACAACAAGAAAACCAGGATCATACCGAGACACCTCCAGCTCGCCATCCGCAACGACGAGGAGTTGAACAAATTGCTCTCCGGCGTAACTATAGCACAGGGCGGCGTACTGCCTAACATACAAGCTGTGCTTTTGCCCAAGAAGACTGAGAAGAAAGCATAGATTGATCCGATATCCAAGTCGCCCACATACGCTGGGCTGGATTTTTTAATTTTTTTTGTCAAAAATTTTTTCAAATACTAAAAGGCCCTTTTCAGGGCCACAAAACTATTCCACACGTATATACGATTCAATATATCATACTTACATATGTATGTACTATATGTACGTCTACGTACGCTATATATACACCGGCGTTGCGAGCTTTCAATTCTATCAATTATTTCGCTCGAGACAGCGGTAATCCGCTGTGCCGGTGCTAGTGCCGTGAAAGCGTAACAAACATACGGACAGACTTGCAGACAAAACGTTGTCGCTAATGGTCTTACACGCAAGACGCTATGTAATTTACAAAACATGTCTCGTTTAGGTTAGGGTTATTTTTTTTTTTTTTTTTTTTTTTTTTTCCCCCCCACATACACACGAGTGATGATGATAATATTGAATACTACATATTATTATTATATTATTATTATTAATACATTACTACATGTATATGTAATATAGATAGGAATTTATGCAAAGTAGGAATTCTCTAGTCCTCCATGACCGTTCACCAATAAATAATATATATAATATTATATAAGTTTAAGTGATAGATAATAAATATGTTATTGTTATTGAATTTTTACGTCCGAACTTGTGCCGTTGTGCCGCTGGCCCGCTGCTAGTTCACCTCGCTACCTCCCTCCCTCCCTCCGGTCCTTCCCGAAACCGCGTCACGACGTTCGGCCATTGGTCGGGTGCGCGCTTGTAATCTCCTCTCAGCAGACACTCTAGCGGGCGACGGTCGTAATAAAACCAGGGCAATGAAAATTCGAGGAACCATTCGGGTCGCTCGTTCCAGTCGTTGCGGTCGTATCTCCTTATCTCTACTATATAAACATATAGTGGCGCAACAAAAAAATTAATAAACCTATTGACGGCCGATCAGTGATTTATATTATTAATATAAATCCGTCCGTCGCGTGTTTAACTCCAAACCATGCCACCCAAGACTAGCGGAAAGGCCGCCAAGAAATCGGGCAAGGCGCAAAAGAACATCTCTAAATCTGACAAAAAGAAGAAGAAGCACAAGAGGAAGGAGAGCTATGCCATCTATATTTACAAGGTGCTCAAGCAAGTCCACCCCGACACCGGTATCTCTAGTAAGGCCATGTCGATCATGAACTCGTTCGTGAACGACATCTTCGAGCGGATCGCGGCCGAGGCGTCTCGTCTCGCTCACTACAACAAGAGGTCAACTATTACATCGAGAGAGGTTCAGACTTCGGTGAGGCTGCTGTTGCCCGGCGAACTAGCGAAGCACGCCGTCAGTGAGGGCACCAAGGCGGTCACCAAATATACAAGCTCCAAGTGAGTCGTCGTCACGTCGTGACTACTAGCAGCGAAAAGTACTCTTTAAAAGGCCCTTTTCAGGGCCACTAAATCAGTCAATACGTACATACTATTTTATATATTATGATTTATATATATTTATAAATATATCCCCCGATTATCATTTCTATGATCGACAATTTTTATTTTTTTTATTTTTTTTTACATACAACGTCTGCTCTTGTGCACTGTGCAGAATGCACCTGTACCATACCTGTAAATTAAATATAATATAATAAATTAATCAGTTATGCCACGGTATGCCTGGTATTTGCTTCGATGTTAAGTTAATTTTAATTTAATTTAAGTTAAATTTTGTTTTGGACCGCCAAGCCTGTCTGTCCGTTTCCCCCTGTCCTGTCCTGCCCCCGAACCACTCCAGTCAGCGAATAAAAAGCGCGTCACGTTCTTGAAAATTTTAGTATCAACGCTGAAGCGCACCGGTGCGGTCCTCTAGGTCACGTGCGTGCGTGAGCGGGTGTTACGTCGAACGAGCTCTATCGATAGCTATAAAATAAACTCCTTCTGAATCGTAAGAGAATAAGAACAACAACAATATGGCTCGTACGAAACAGACCGCTAGAAAATCTACCGGCGGCAAGGCGCCGCGCAAGCAGCTCGCCACGAAGGCCGCGCGGAAGAGCGCACCGGCCACCGGCGGTGTTAAGAAGCCGCATCGGTACAGACCCGGCACGGTAGCCCTGCGCGAGATCCGCCGCTACCAGAAGAGTACCGAACTGTTGATTCGCAAGCTTCCTTTTCAGCGTCTAGTGCGCGAGATCGCTCAAGACTTCAAGACCGACCTCCGCTTTCAGAGCTCCGCGGTGATGGCACTGCAGGAGGCGAGCGAGGCATATCTAGTGGGGCTTTTCGAAGACACCAACCTGTGCGCCATACACGCCAAGCGGGTCACCATCATGCCTAAGGATATACAACTCGCACGCAGAATCAGAGGCGAACGCGCCTAATAAATGAATAAATCTACGACGACGATATAGTAGTCTACTTTCTATTGGTATTAATATTATACAAAAGGCCCTTTTCAGGGCCGCATATATTTCATCATATCGATCGTGAAATTTTTTTTTTATTATTTTTTTTTTTTTTTTTATAGAATTAGACGGGGTTGGTTGGTTGGTTGGTTGGTTACTTAGTTGCGGGGAGGTCCATATTCTAAATGTACTCATGATTCATGGATTCAGGATTCGTAAAAACAAACAAACAAAAACAAACACACGCCCAAACCTCCAACGCCAGCCGCCACGATAAACAAATACATACATACATACATACATACATACATACATACATACATAGACAATGAAAATGAAAATGAAAGCGTAGCGTAGCGTAGCGTAGAGTGTATACTTGTATAGTTTATCGTCTCTTTGTTTGTTTGTTTGTTTGTTTGTTTGTTTGTTTGTTTGTTTGTTTGTTTGTTTGTTTGTTTGTAAGGATGTTAGTAAATAACAAATAAGTAAATAAATAATAAAAAAATAAGCACGTATGCATGTATGCGATCGATATATGCGTATGTGTATGTGTGTATTATTATATATATGTGTGCTATATAGGGCTAGGTGATGATGATGATGATGATGATGAATGTTGTTGAGGTGCCAAGGTTCGTGAGAATTGGTCAAAAAAAAAAAAAAAAAAAAAAGGTCGTAAAAAATTTTGCCCGCGGAAAAATTTTTGACGACCGCGAGCCTTCGGCTCCCCCCCCCCCCACCGCACCCCACCCCCTCGGAGACCCTCGTGAATGATGGCGACCGGTCCGTGAAAATGTACGGTTGAACTAAAAAAAAAAAAAAAAAAAGCTCGTCAAAAAAATTTTCGCCGTAAATCGGGCGCGCGCGGAGACCCCTAGGCTCCCCCCCTCCCACCTCACCTCACCCCCGCGGAGACCCTATAAAATATATTTATAGGAATGCATATATATAGGGCGTGCTCTCGGACGTCCGCTTCAGTCGCTGTCGGTCTACCGGAGGCGTCGGCGGTCCGGACGGTCTGTCTCTCGTTGACAATAATTAATAATAATAATAAAAAGCAAAAAATAATAATAAATCATGACCGGTCGAGGAAAAGGTGGAAAGGGATTGGGAAAAGGAGGCGCGAAGCGCCACAGGAAGGTGCTACGTGACAACATCCAGGGTATCACGAAGCCAGCTATCCGCCGTTTAGCGCGAAGAGGCGGCGTGAAACGTATATCGGGTCTGATATACGAAGAGACACGCGGTGTGCTCAAGGTGTTCCTCGAGAACGTCATCCGTGACGCTGTCACCTACACCGAGCACGCCAAAAGAAAGACCGTCACCGCCATGGACGTGGTGTACGCTCTGAAACGTCAGGGTCGCACCCTCTACGGTTTCGGCGGTTAAATAATAATGAATAATTTACATTTAATTCAAAAAGGCCCTTTTCAGGGCCACAAATTTATCCAATACTCGTATTAATATTATCATGTTATCAAGATTATTATTACTTTTTTAATTTTATACATTATTAAATTACATTGCGATGGTGTGTGAGGATGAACGACATAACAATTGTATAGGCACATCACAGCGAGGCTTGAGCTCGCTGATAGAGATATTAATTATATCGGACCTAACTAAGTTACTTCTTATATGATTGTTTTTAAATAATATACATCATTAATAAATATTATATTATATTATATTAATATATGATGTACACGTACATATAAGGAGGTGCCTGAATATAATAAGGTAGTCTGAAGTAGCAGTAAACTTATACGTGCGATACAACCCGCTATTCTGTATGTAAACGTATATTCAGAGATGATTACAATAATACGAATATTATAATAATAATTATATATATAGAATATAACATAAATAGCCATTTTCCATCAGCGTCACCGACTCCGCCTCCGCCGCCCTAATAAAGATAGATCTCGCGGCGTAGTCAGGCTGCATGCGGGTCGGTCGCTGCTTTTGTATGTATGTATGTATGTATTTATGTATATTGAAAACGATTTATGATTTAGAACGATTTAAAAATATAAACAACACATATTGTAATCGTTATGGACTCGTTAGAAATTGATCATGACGACGTCGAGATGAGGCTCTCTTGCAAACGTCGTGTGGCAGTGTGGTGTTTTACGAAGCTCTACTTCGAACGGTCCAAACTATAAATATACACTTCGCAGGAACGGAAATAGTAATCGATTCGATATACCGGAATATACGCTTTACATTTAGTAAATTATATATTAATGAAACACTCGTTTTATAAAGAAAAAGAAGATTTAATCTGGACCCGGGGTGCACGAGTAGCGGTGTATAGAAATTAATCATCGATCGCTCCTCCGCGGCCGGCGGAATTCACGATTAAACTATTTCAATAGACGGATAAGTTCAAAAGGAAGCCACTAGTGCGCCAGGAATATTGTTTAATTTGAAACGGAACGTATAAATTCGATTGAATATGGTGCAAGCTAGTGAAAAGTTATCAGCGTTCGTACGGGAAAATGTCTAGCGACATCGCGGTTCTCCTTACGGTATTGCCCCGACCTTCAATATTTTGTTAAAATTAAAAAAAACAAAGGCCAATCGTTGATTCCTCTTATAAATTAAATTTTATATAGAAATAACAAGTGTAAATATGTCCGACACGGCAGTCGCAACCGAGGTGCCAACGCCGACGACCCCAGCTAAAAAGCCGAAGGCAACCGCGGCCGCAGGCGGCGGCGCCGCAGCCAAGAAGCCGAAAGCCAAGCCTACCCATCCGAAGACATCGGAGATGGTGAACAGCGCGATCAAGGAGCTCAAGGAGCGGAGCGGTTCCTCGCTTCAGGCGATCAAGAAGTACATAGCGGCGCAGTATAAGGTCGACGCAGAGAAGATGGCACCGTTCATAAGAAAGTATCTGAAGAGCGCCGTCGAATCCGGCGCCCTGATCCAGACGAAGGGCAAGGGCGCTTCCGGGTCCTTCAAGTTGGAGTCGAAATCGTCCGCGTCGAAGAAGCCGGCCGGCGGCAAGGTCGCCGCTACTTCGGCCTCGACCGGCAGATCGAAGAAGGCGGCCTCTTCATCCTCGATATCCGCGGCGGCCGGCGGCGGCGGGGGTGCCAGGGGCGGAAAGAAATCGGCGGCGGCGGCGGCGGCGACGGCCGCAGCTTCACCGTCCAAGTCGAAATCGTCCGCTGCGACAGCCGGACAAGACACACCCGTTTACCCGCTGCTCGATGCAGCCGGTAAACGCAACTACGCTGCCAGGGATCGTGCTGAGATCCTGGCAGCTCACCTGGAGAAGACATTTACGCCCAACGCCCCCAACACCTCCAACCTCCGAGTCGTCCGTCATCACGCGGCGGTCCAGGACAAACTGGAGAGGTTCCTGTCGGGCCCGACACCGCCGCTCCGGGGAGGGGACCTCATCTCCCTGTCAGAGCTGCGGTCGGTTGCTGCGCGCCTTGATAAGCGTAAAGCACCAGGCCCCGACGGAATCAACAACGCCGCGTTGATGCTGCTGCCCCCAACAGGCCTCGTAGCGCTCACGAGCCTGTTCAATGGAGTACTCCGCACCGGCCACTTCCCAGAGGCGTGGAAGACCGGGAAGATCATTGTTCTTCCCAAGCCAGGGAAGGATCGCCGCCTGCCATCGAGCTACCGACCGATCACGCTACTCTCGCACATAGCCAAGCTGTTTGAGCGTCTGCTGCTGCGTCGAATCACGCCCCATCTGCCCCTCCGCGAGGAGCAGCATGGATTCCGCAGCGGCCACTCGACGACGCTCCAGCTGGCGAGGGTGATCAACCACCTGGCCAGTGAGCGGAACCGAGGCCGCTACACCGTCGGGGTCTTCCTCGATATCGAGAAGGCTTTCGACCGCGTGTGGCACGCCGGGCTCCTGGCCAAGATCATCGAGACCACCATGCCGCCCGCTTATGTGCGAGTGTTGGCGTCTTTCCTACACGGTCGTAGTTTCTACGTGGCAGTGGATGGCGCCGAATCCCAGCCACGCGCCATCCGTGCCGGAGTACCCCAGGGCAGCTGTATATCGCCGCGCTTATACGCGGCGTATACGGATGACATCCCTACCCTGCGCGACCACCTGCAGAAGGGAGTGGAGGACGTGCTGTTGTCGCTTTACGCTGACGACAGCGCGTATTTTGCGTCGTCCTACAAGCAAGTCGTCGCCATCAACCGCATGCAGCGTCTGCTGGACTTGTTGCCGGAATGGCTGGACAAGTGGAGGATGTCCGTCAACGTCGGGAAGACGGCCGCTCTGCTGACCAGCCGCTCCGTGCCGCTACGTCAACTCACTCTGCGAGGCCAGGACGTAGAGTGGAAGACCACAGTAAGGTTCTTGGGGTGTGAACTGGACCGCAGCCTGCGCATGGTCCCTATGGCGAATCGTGCCGTGGGCCAAGCTGCTGCTGCCAGGTCCCAGCTCCACGCCTTGTTCACATCCCACCTACCCGTCAACACCAAGCTGAGGGTCTACGGTGCCTACGTCCGCTCGCGTTTGACGTATGCGGCACCCGCCTGGTACGCGCTTTGCTCGGCGTACCAGAGGCGAAGACTGCAAGTCCAGCAGAACCGATGCCTGCGATTGATCGTAGGAGCCCCGAGGTATGTGCGGAACGACGTCGTGCACCGAGATACCAAGATGCCGACCGTGGAGGAGTTCGTTCGTCGCTTAGCGCGCCGACTGTTCGCGCGAGCGGACTACAGCGCGCACGAGCACCTTCACGACATCGCGCCACTCCACGCACGACCTCCGGAGGGATTTCCCCTGCCTCGCGAGCTCCTGAGATCACCGTCACCGCGGCCCGACGCGGAAGACGATGACGACGACGAGGACGACGCAACGGGCACAAGGGCAACACCACCGGACATGACTTTACCACCACCTGACGAGACACAACCACCGGATATGACACCACCCGAATATGACGCAGCGGTCTGGGAGTTACTATTCCCAGACCGCCAAACCTGAACCAGACTTCCCTCAGGTCACCTATCAAGGTGACCTGGGCCACCAGGCCCGAAAACTGACCAGGCCCACAAGGCCTGCGAGGACCAGCCCGGGCAAGGAGGTTCGCCTCGAGGCCCGTCCCCCGGTACCCCTCAAAAGGTTCCGAGAAGACCCAACCCGTCCGCTGCGACCGCTAGGGACAAGAAGGCGGCCGCCGCGAAGAGAAAGAAGCCCGCCGCCAAGAAGGCCACCGCCGCGGCCGCCGCTGCTGCGTCGTCCGTTTCGCCGGCGAGGGCGAAGGGTGCCGCCTCGAAGGCCAAAAAGACTGCCAAGCCACCGACGAAGAAACCGAAAGCGCCCAAGCCGAAGAAGGCCGCCGCCGCTTCCGCCGCCACACCGAAGTCTAAACCGGCGGCGGCGAAGAAGGCCGCCGCCGCCGCCGCCGCTAAGAAATAAAGGAGGACGGACCACTCGATCGTTCCGACGTTCGTTACGTGTGTAGTGTTCGTTCGTGTTGTGTTCTTGTATTGTATCGCGTATCGCAGTATCGTCTATATAGTACGCTATAATCGATCGATATGAGCTAACAAGCGGACGTCGACACGACGCGTAAACTGGAACCGGTGGTGACCAGCGGCGGTGATGCAGGCGAGCGAGCGCGGCACTCGCGATCGCGAGTCGATTCAGTCGATCAGTCACAACAAAAGCCCTTTTCAGGGCTAACACACGTTTCCGATATCTCAATAATACAGACCTACCTACCTACCTACCTATGTATGTATGTAAGTATGTATCTTCGATGAATTATTGACTTATTTAAGACTAATTGAATCATCAAAATTATTACTCTTACAGACAGACATAAATAAATAAATAAATAAATAAACAAATAAATAAATGAATAATAATAAATAAATAAATAAATAATAATAAATTACAAGACATAAACAAACAAACATATAAATATTATAATGAAAGAAAGTTACTGGACGAAAATCGAAAACCCCTGAAAACTAATTCAAAGTTGGTAGGTAGGTGGTACCTTATTTATAAATATACATACATATGTACATACATATATTAATTATGTACACACGCACACGCAAATTAATTAATGAATGAATAAATTTATAAATAAATCCACATACTCCGCTGCCCGAACCCGATCCCGACTCTTGACTCACTTTTTTTTTTTTTTTTTTTATTATTATTATTATTTTTTTTTTTTTATTCGCTTACTTACTAACGGACCTATCGAAACGAAAACGACCTTCCTTCCCTCCACCCCACCCCCCCCCCCCCTCCCAACCGAACATACGCCCGTCTGAGCTCTATCTCGTCCCGGTCAATCCCCACCCCACTAGCACATGTATATAAGAAGAAATGGGGAAAAAATTTTATTCATTATACATCGCATCGCGCTAGGCTAGGACCTCGTTTGGTAGTTAGTATACGAGCGATTTATATTTTCTTTTATATATTACCACTATATTCCCACCGCATTAATAATGTCGGGCCGCGGCAAGGGTGGTAAAGTGAAGGGAAAGGCTAAGTCGCGCTCCAATCGTGCCGGTCTACAATTCCCCGTCGGGCGTATCCACAGACTGCTGAGGAAGGGAAATTACGCAGAGCGAGTCGGTGCCGGTGCGCCAGTATATCTTGCGGCCGTGATGGAATACCTAGCGGCCGAAGTGCTCGAGTTGGCTGGCAACGCGGCACGTGACAACAAGAAAACCAGGATCATACCGAGACACCTCCAGCTCGCCATCCGCAACGACGAGGAGTTGAACAAATTGCTCTCCGGCGTAACTATAGCACAGGGCGGCGTACTGCCTAACATACAAGCTGTGCTTTTGCCCAAGAAGACTGAGAAGAAAGCATAGATTGATCCGATATCCAAGTCGCCCACATACGCTGGGCTGGATTTTTTAATTTTTTTTGTCAAAAATTTTTTCAAATACTAAAAGGCCCTTTTCAGGGCCACAAAACTATTCCACACGTATATACGATTCAATATATCATACTTACATATGTATGTACTATATGTACGTCTACGTACGCTATATATACACCGGCGTTGCGAGCTTTCAATTCTATCAATTATTTCGCTCGAGACAGCGGTAATCCGCTGTGCCGGTGCTAGTGCCGTGAAAGCGTAACAAACATACGGACAGACTTGCAGACAAAACGTTGTCGCTAATGGTCTTACACGCAAGACGCTATGTAATTTACAAAACATGTCTCGTTTAGGTTAGGGTTATTTTTTTTTTTTTTTTTTTTTTTTTTTCCCCCCCACATACACACGAGTGATGATGATAATATTGAATACTACATATTATTATTATATTATTATTATTAATACATTACTACATGTATATGTAATATAGATAGGAATTTATGCAAAGTAGGAATTCTCTAGTCCTCCATGACCGTTCACCAATAAATAATATATATAATATTATATAAGTTTAAGTGATAGATAATAAATATGTTATTGTTATTGAATTTTTACGTCCGAACTTGTGCCGTTGTGCCGCTGGCCCGCTGCTAGTTCACCTCGCTACCTCCCTCCCTCCCTCCGGTCCTTCCCGAAACCGCGTCACGACGTTCGGCCATTGGTCGGGTGCGCGCTTGTAATCTCCTCTCAGCAGACACTCTAGCGGGCGACGGTCGTAATAAAACCAGGGCAATGAAAATTCGAGGAACCATTCGGGTCGCTCGTTCCAGTCGTTGCGGTCGTATCTCCTTATCTCTACTATATAAACATATAGTGGCGCAACAAAAAAATTAATAAACCTATTGACGGCCGATCAGTGATTTATATTATTAATATAAATCCGTCCGTCGCGTGTTTAACTCCAAACCATGCCACCCAAGACTAGCGGAAAGGCCGCCAAGAAATCGGGCAAGGCGCAAAAGAACATCTCTAAATCTGACAAAAAGAAGAAGAAGCACAAGAGGAAGGAGAGCTATGCCATCTATATTTACAAGGTGCTCAAGCAAGTCCACCCCGACACCGGTATCTCTAGTAAGGCCATGTCGATCATGAACTCGTTCGTGAACGACATCTTCGAGCGGATCGCGGCCGAGGCGTCTCGTCTCGCTCACTACAACAAGAGGTCAACTATTACATCGAGAGAGGTTCAGACTTCGGTGAGGCTGCTGTTGCCCGGCGAACTAGCGAAGCACGCCGTCAGTGAGGGCACCAAGGCGGTCACCAAATATACAAGCTCCAAGTGAGTCGTCGTCACGTCGTGACTACTAGCAGCGAAAAGTACTCTTTAAAAGGCCCTTTTCAGGGCCACTAAATCAGTCAATACGTACATACTATTTTATATATTATGATTTATATATATTTATAAATATATCCCCCGATTATCATTTCTATGATCGACAATTTTTATTTTTTTTATTTTTTTTTACATACAACGTCTGCTCTTGTGCACTGTGCAGAATGCACCTGTACCATACCTGTAAATTAAATATAATATAATAAATTAATCAGTTATGCCACGGTATGCCTGGTATTTGCTTCGATGTTAAGTTAATTTTAATTTAATTTAAGTTAAATTTTGTTTTGGACCGCCAAGCCTGTCTGTCCGTTTCCCCCTGTCCTGTCCTGCCCCCGAACCACTCCAGTCAGCGAATAAAAAGCGCGTCACGTTCTTGAAAATTTTAGTATCAACGCTGAAGCGCACCGGTGCGGTCCTCTAGGTCACGTGCGTGCGTGAGCGGGTGTTACGTCGAACGAGCTCTATCGATAGCTATAAAATAAACTCCTTCTGAATCGTAAGAGAATAAGAACAACAACAATATGGCTCGTACGAAACAGACCGCTAGAAAATCTACCGGCGGCAAGGCGCCGCGCAAGCAGCTCGCCACGAAGGCCGCGCGGAAGAGCGCACCGGCCACCGGCGGTGTTAAGAAGCCGCATCGGTACAGACCCGGCACGGTAGCCCTGCGCGAGATCCGCCGCTACCAGAAGAGTACCGAACTGTTGATTCGCAAGCTTCCTTTTCAGCGTCTAGTGCGCGAGATCGCTCAAGACTTCAAGACCGACCTCCGCTTTCAGAGCTCCGCGGTGATGGCACTGCAGGAGGCGAGCGAGGCATATCTAGTGGGGCTTTTCGAAGACACCAACCTGTGCGCCATACACGCCAAGCGGGTCACCATCATGCCTAAGGATATACAACTCGCACGCAGAATCAGAGGCGAACGCGCCTAATAAATGAATAAATCTACGACGACGATATAGTAGTCTACTTTCTATTGGTATTAATATTATACAAAAGGCCCTTTTCAGGGCCGCATATATTTCATCATATCGATCGTGAAATTTTTTTTTTATTATTTTTTTTTTTTTTTTTATAGAATTAGACGGGGTTGGTTGGTTGGTTGGTTGGTTACTTAGTTGCGGGGAGGTCCATATTCTAAATGTACTCATGATTCATGGATTCAGGATTCGTAAAAACAAACAAACAAAAACAAACACACGCCCAAACCTCCAACGCCAGCCGCCACGATAAACAAATACATACATACATACATACATACATACATACATACATACATAGACAATGAAAATGAAAATGAAAGCGTAGCGTAGCGTAGCGTAGAGTGTATACTTGTATAGTTTATCGTCTCTTTGTTTGTTTGTTTGTTTGTTTGTTTGTTTGTTTGTTTGTTTGTTTGTTTGTTTGTTTGTTTGTAAGGATGTTAGTAAATAACAAATAAGTAAATAAATAATAAAAAAATAAGCACGTATGCATGTATGCGATCGATATATGCGTATGTGTATGTGTGTATTATTATATATATGTGTGCTATATAGGGCTAGGTGATGATGATGATGATGATGATGATGAATGTTGTTGAGGTGCCAAGGTTCGTGAGAATTGGTCAAAAAAAAAAAAAAAAAAAAAAGGTCGTAAAAAATTTTGCCCGCGGAAAAATTTTTGACGACCGCGAGCCTTCGGCTCCCCCCCCCCCCCCACCGCACCCCACCCCCTCGGAGACCCTCGTGAATGATGGCGACCGGTCCGTGAAAATGTACGGTTGAACTAAAAAAAAAAAAAAAAAAAGCTCGTCAAAAAAATTTTCGCCGTAAATCGGGCGCGCGCGGAGACCCCTAGGCTCCCCCCCCTCCCACCTCACCTCACCCCCGCGGAGACCCTATAAAATATATTTATAGGAATGCATATATATAGGGCGTGCTCTCGGACGTCCGCTTCAGTCGCTGTCGGTCTACCGGAGGCGTCGGCGGTCCGGACGGTCTGTCTCTCGTTGACAATAATTAATAATAATAATAAAAAGCAAAAAATAATAATAAATCATGACCGGTCGAGGAAAAGGTGGAAAGGGATTGGGAAAAGGAGGCGCGAAGCGCCACAGGAAGGTGCTACGTGACAACATCCAGGGTATCACGAAGCCAGCTATCCGCCGTTTAGCGCGAAGAGGCGGCGTGAAACGTATATCGGGTCTGATATACGAAGAGACACGCGGTGTGCTCAAGGTGTTCCTCGAGAACGTCATCCGTGACGCTGTCACCTACACCGAGCACGCCAAAAGAAAGACCGTCACCGCCATGGACGTGGTGTACGCTCTGAAACGTCAGGGTCGCACCCTCTACGGTTTCGGCGGTTAAATAATAATGAATAATTTACATTTAATTCAAAAAGGCCCTTTTCAGGGCCACAAATTTATCCAATACTCGTATTAATATTATCATGTTATCAAGATTATTATTACTTTTTTAATTTTATACATTATTAAATTACATTGCGATGGTGTGTGAGGATGAACGACATAACAATTGTATAGGCACATCACAGCGAGGCTTGAGCTCGCTGATAGAGATATTAATTATATCGGACCTAACTAAGTTACTTCTTATATGATTGTTTTTAAATAATATACATCATTAATAAATATTATATTATATTATATTAATATATGATGTACACGTACATATAAGGAGGTGCCTGAATATAATAAGGTAGTCTGAAGTAGCAGTAAACTTATACGTGCGATACAACCCGCTATTCTGTATGTAAACGTATATTCAGAGATGATTACAATAATACGAATATTATAATAATAATTATATATATAGAATATAACATAAATAGCCATTTTCCATCAGCGTCACCGACTCCGCCTCCGCCGCCCTAATAAAGATAGATCTCGCGGCGTAGTCAGGCTGCATGCGGGTCGGTCGCTGCTTTTGTATGTATGTATGTATGTATTTATGTATATTGAAAACGATTTATGATTTAGAACGATTTAAAAATATAAACAACACATATTGTAATCGTTATGGACTCGTTAGAAATTGATCATGACGACGTCGAGATGAGGCTCTCTTGCAAACGTCGTGTGGCAGTGTGGTGTTTTACGAAGCTCTACTTCGAACGGTCCAAACTATAAATATACACTTCGCAGGAACGGAAATAGTAATCGATTCGATATACCGGAATATACGCTTTACATTTAGTAAATTATATATTAATGAAACACTCGTTTTATAAAGAAAAAGAAGATTTAATCTGGACCCGGGGTGCACGAGTAGCGGTGTATAGAAATTAATCATCGATCGCTCCTCCGCGGCCGGCGGAATTCACGATTAAACTATTTCAATAGACGGATAAGTTCAAAAGGAAGCCACTAGTGCGCCAGGAATATTGTTTAATTTGAAACGGAACGTATAAATTCGATTGAATATGGTGCAAGCTAGTGAAAAGTTATCAGCGTTCGTACGGGAAAATGTCTAGCGACATCGCGGTTCTCCTTACGGTATTGCCCCGACCTTCAATATTTTGTTAAAATTAAAAAAAACAATCGTTCGTTCGTTGATTCCTCTTATAATTACGTTGCGAATTCGGATTCTTTCGATTTGTACTGTGTTATAGGAGTCGAGTCCGACCCACTGCCTGTCCGTTAGTTGCGGTTACGCCCTGCACCTCTGCCCCCGGCGCCAGTTGTACTCGCCGTGACCCGTGTCACGGCTCGAGGAAGCGGCCGGTCGCGCATCGCGTGCCCTGCTTCGCCGTAGCTACCCGGACGTAGCTGTCTGCTTTATTTTCATTGGAAAATTATAAGCAGAAGTGCCCTCGGTGATACCCGACGCTCTAAAATATCCACGCGCGTACGGTCTCTGCCCCCGCTCGCGGGCGCCTAGCTGGGCCTCCCCCAGGGGTCTCACCCGGCTGGGTTGCACGCGCCGAGGGGTGTGGAGCCGTATACGCAAGGAGCGGGCTATCGTACGGCACACCAACGTGAGTCTCGCAACCGCATCACTTGCGGGAGCGAACTGTAGTCGACATGTCCGGTCGGGGGGAGCCCCCCCCGAGGGAACAACGCATCCGCGGGGAGCGCCCCGCCTTTCAACGTGCGGTCGTCAAACGGGATCTACGGGATAATTCCGTGGTCCCGTTTACTCCAGCCGCGCTGAAGTCAACACCACCGCCTCCAGTACCCGCAGCACCGACACTACCGGCGCCGCGACCGCGCTTCCGGGTCGAGCCGGGAGACCGCCAGTCGCCGATGACCGCCGTCGCGACCATCGCCGCCGATGTAAGAGCTCTTACATCGAGCGAGGATTGTGCCAAGCGGCAGCGGGCCGACGACTCTTCGCCAGGGTCGCAGGAGGGCGAAGACAAGCGACCGAGGACCGACCGATCGCCGTCTCACTCTCCCTCGCCGTCAACCACACCGACGACATCAGTATCACCCACACCGTTGCCGCGAAGTCAGCGGTACTCACAACCGCCCGCATCGCCGCCATCAGAGGAGCGAGGCGGACCGGCGCAGCCGGCGGGCTCGTCGCGCGAGACAGCAAGCTGGCCGCGCGACTCAACGAGCTACGCCGCTATTGAATCGCCGTCACCGATGGCGACCTCCCGCCCCGCCTCCCCGCAAGCCGGCCCCTCCGGGTATGCTGCCGCCGCCGCCGCACCACCGTCGCCGCGGGCGCTCGAGCAGCGCCAGGCGGAACAACAGCGGCAACAACTACCGCCTGCAACGACCGCGAAGACGGCGCGGTCGGAATACCCGCCCATCACGGTGGAGTGCTTCCCTCAGTGGACGAGGCACTTCGGCGTGATACGTGGGCTACTGGGGCACGCGCCGAACGCCCGGCCAATGGGCAAGGGGGTGCGATTCCTCCCCAAATCGGCGGAGGAGTTTCGCGTCCTCCAACGATATATGGTAGACGCCGCCAAGCAGGACCCGGACATCGCCTGGTTCTGCTACAGCCCGGCGTCGACACTGCCCTCTAAGGTAGCCATCAAGGGGCTACCACAAGATACTCCGCCGGAGGAAGTTGTCGCGGCGCTGCGCACGCTCGGGTACCCAGCGGAGCGCGCCCGCGCCATACCCGCCGTCAGAGGGCGCCAGGGCTGCACGTTTTTCGTGCAGCTCGAGCATCTGACATATGAAGAGCTCGGACACCTATACCGAGAAACCGAGCTCCTATCGATGCCCGGCCTCACTATAGAGGCCTGGAAGGGAGGACGCGGGCCGGCGCAGTGTCACCGCTGCCAACAGTTCGGCCATGCGTCCGCCAATTGTCACCGGCCGCCTAGATGTGTCCGTTGCGCAGGCGGACACATCGCACAAGATTGCGACAGGGCCCCAGAAGAGGCCCCGAAGTGCGCCAACTGCGGGAGGGCGCACGTCGCGAGGGACCGGAAGTGTCCGGTCTTCCGTAAGGAAGCGCGGAGGCGCGGTATAGACATCGCACCACCGCGCCCGAACGCGCCAAAGAAGAGGGTCGGGGGGAGAGGGCAAGCTCCCCCCGCAACTGTCGCACCGACCGCCGCCGCCGCACGTCCCGCGCCCACACCCGCACCCGCACCCGCCGTACGAGCCGTCTCCGCCCCCACCGCCCCTGCCGCCGCCCCGCCGACGCCTGCCGCTACCGCGGCCGGCACGAGCGCGCAACCTGTTGCTGCGCGCACGGAGGGCGTGCGCCGGGCGGAAACAAAAATACCGCCGACGACGCTCCAGCCGCCAGCGAACGCCCCGACATCAAGGGGCGAACCGCTAGCCGGGGGCAAAAAGAAGAACCGACGCAGGCGCAGGCAAGCGAGGCCCACTAACACGGAGCCCGCCGCCGCGTCGACGCCGTACCCCCGGCCGCCAGCAGAAACTGTGCTGGCGCCAACACCAATAACTGCCGTGGCGCCGAGAAGCCACGGCCACGAAGGAGCCAGCACTACCACCAACCCGCCACAAGCCTCGCAGGACACGGGCATTAATAAACTTGTCCGTGTACTGCTCGAGGCACTCATGTCGGCGGTTACAACCTACCTCACTACAAGAGACGTCGTCGGCGCAATAACGGCGGCTATAGGCCAAGTCGGGCGGGCCTATCAATGACGGCCCTCCGCATATTATACTGGAACCCGGGCGGCATACGAGGACACGTCCGTGAACTAACCCGGCTCGCCCAGTCGCAGGATATCCACATCATCCTCCTGGGCGAAACGAAACTCACGGACAGCGTCGAGCTCCGCATACCCAACTACTTCGTGTATCGACGCGACGAAGTCTCTCCCCGGGGCCTGCCGTACAGGGGTACGGCCGCTCTGGTGCGGAGGGACATCATACACGAAGAGTTGGAGCACACCCCGTTCACCAGCACTCGTACACAGGGAGTGCGGGTCAACGTGGGCAACGAGGAGCTTCGCGTCTATGCCGCCTACAAACCACCCGGACTGACATTCTGCAGCACCGATGTCGGGACCATCTTCGGCCAGCAGGGACCCGCGGTGATCGTGGGCGACCTCAACGCGAAACATCATGCGTGGGGGTCGCGAATCATCACCACGGAGGGGAGGAACCTGCACGAGGATAGCGTGAGGAGCGGATATGGAGTCGTGGGTCCCGGAGCGCCGACCCACATACCATCAAACCCCCGCTTCCACCCCGACGTCATCGACATCGTGCTGCACCACGGACTAGACAACCCCTTTGATGTCGAGGTCCTCTATGATCTCGACACTCAACACCTACCGGTTCTGGTCACCCTTGCCACCCAGGGAGGCTTTTTAGTGCCCCGCCCGCCGCGGACGCGGACGAACTGGGAGCGCTACACCGCCGAGCTCGCCGGGCTTGAGCTAGCAGGCCCGATCACCACCTCTTCGGAAGTCGACGATGCTGCTGTGCTCGTCGCTGAGGCGATCGTTGCCGCCAAAGCGGCAGCCACCACCACGTCGACTCAACCCACCACCAACCGAAGACAGGACCTGCCAAGCTCGCTCCGCACCATGCTCAGGCGGAAGCGTACCCTTCGCCGCCTCTGGGCCCGCACTCGCTGCCCCAGGGTGAAGGCTGACCTGAACCGGCTTGCAGAGAAGATATCGCGTGCCGTAGTCGCTCTCGACGAGGCGCGCTGGGAGGACACCGTCGATCGAGCGACGGATCACGACACTGCGCTATACTCTCTCTGCAAGAAGCTCACCGGACAAGACACACCCGTTTACCCGCTGCTCGATGCAGCCGGTAAACGCAACTACGCTGCCAGGGATCGTGCTGAGATCCTGGCAGCCCACCTGGAGAAGACATTTACGCCCAACGCCCCCAACACCTCCAACCTCCGAGTCGTCCGTCATCACGCGGCGGTCCAGGACAAGCTGGAGAGGTTCTTGTCGGGCCCGACACCGCCGCTCCGGGGAGGGGACCTCATCTCCCTGTCAGAGCTGCGGTCGGTTGCTGCGCGCCTTGATAAGCGTAAAGCACCAGGCCCCGACGGAATCAACAACGCCGCGTTGATGCTGCTGCCCCCAACAGGCCTCGTAGCGCTCACGAGCCTGTTCAATGGAGTACTCCGCACCGGCCACTTCCCAGAGGCGTGGAAGACCGGGAAGATCATTGTTCTTCCCAAGCCAGGGAAGGATCGCCGCCTGCCATCGAGCTACCGACCGATCACGCTACTCTCGCACATAGCCAAGCTGTTTGAGCGTCTGCTGCTGCGTCGAATCACGCCCCATCTGCCCCTCCGCGAGGAGCAGCATGGATTCCGCAGCGGCCACTCGACGACGCTCCAGCTGGCGAGGGTGATCAACCACCTGGCCAGTGAGCGGAACCGAGGCCGCTACACCGTCGGGGTCTTCCTCGATATCGAGAAGGCTTTCGACCGCGTGTGGCACGCCGGGCTCCTGGCCAAGATCATCGAGACCACCATGCCGCCCGCTTATGTGCGAGTGTTGGCGTCTTTCCTACACGGTCGTAGTTTCTACGTGGCAGTGGATGGCGCCGAATCCCAGCCACGCGCCATCCGTGCCGGAGTACCCCAGGGCAGCTGTATATCGCCGCGCTTATACGCGGCGTATACGGATGACATCCCTACCCTGCGCGACCACCTGCAGGAGGGAGTGGAGGACGTGCTGTTGTCGCTTTACGCTGACGACAGCGCGTATTTTGCGTCGTCCTACAAGCAAGTCGTCGCCATCAACCGCATGCAGCGTCTGCTGGACTTGTTGCCGGAATGGCTGGACAAGTGGAGGATGTCCGTCAACGTCGGGAAGACGGCCGCTCTGCTGACCAGCCGCTCCGTGCCGCTACGTCAACTCACTCTGCGAGGCCAGGACGTAGAGTGGAAGACCACAGTAAGGTTCTTGGGGTGTGAACTGGACCGCAGCCTGCGCATGGTCCCTATGGCGAATCGTGCCGTGGGCCAAGCTGCTGCTGCCAGGTCCCAGCTCCACGCCTTGTTCACATCCCACCTACCCGTCAACACCAAGCTGAGGGTCTACGGTGCCTACGTCCGCTCGCGTTTGACGTATGCGGCACCCGCCTGGTACGCGCTTTGCTCGGCGTACCAGAGGCGAAGACTGCAAGTCCAGCAGAACCGATGCCTGCGATTGATCGTAGGAGCCCCGAGGTATGTGCGGAACGACGTCGTGCACCGAGATACCAAGATGCCGACCGTGGAGGAGTTCGTTCGTCGCTTAGCGCGCCGACTGTTCGCGCGAGCGGACTACAGCGCGCACGAGCACCTTCACGACATCGCGCCACTCCACGCACGACCTCCGGAGGGATTTCCCCTGCCTCGCGAGCTCCTGAGATCACCGTCACCGCGGCCCGACGCGGAAGACGACGACGACGACGAGGACGACGCAACGGGCACAAGGGCAACACCACCGGACATGACTTTACCACCACCTGACGAGACACAACCACCGGATATGACACCACCCGAATATGACGCAGCGGTCTGGGAGTTACTATTCCCAGACCGCCAAACCTGAACCAGACTTCCCTCAGGTCACCTATCAAGGTGACCTGGGCCACCAGGCCCGAAAACTGACCAGGCCCACAAGGCCTGCGAGGACCAGCCCGGGCAAGGAGGTTCGCCTCGAGGCCCGTCCCCCGGTACCCCTCAAAAGGTTCCGAGAAGACCCAACCCCCCAAAAAAAACAAAGGCCAATCGTTGATTCCTCTTATAAATTAAATTTTATATAGAAATAACAAGTGTAAATATGTCCGACACGGCAGTCGCAACCGAGGTGCCAACGCCGACGACCCCAGCTAAAAAGCCGAAGGCAACCGCGGCCGCAGGCGGCGGCGCCGCAGCCAAGAAGCCGAAAGCCAAGCCTACCCATCCGAAGACATCGGAGATGGTGAACAGCGCGATCAAGGAGCTCAAGGAGCGGAGCGGTTCCTCGCTTCAGGCGATCAAGAAGTACATAGCGGCGCAGTATAAGGTCGACGCAGAGAAGATGGCACCGTTCATAAGAAAGTATCTGAAGAGCGCCGTCGAATCCGGCGCCCTGATCCAGACGAAGGGCAAGGGCGCTTCCGGGTCCTTCAAGTTGGAGTCGAAATCGTCCGCGTCGAAGAAGCCGGCCGGCGGCAAGGTCGCCGCTACTTCGGCCTCGACCGGCAGATCGAAGAAGGCGGCCTCTTCATCCTCGATATCCGCGGCGGCCGGCGGCGGCGGGGGTGCCAGGGGCGGAAAGAAATCGGCGGCGGCGGCGGCGGCGACGGCCGCAGCTTCACCGTCCAAGTCGAAATCGTCCGCTGCGACCGCTAGGGACAAGAAGGCGGCCGCCGCGAAGAGAAAGAAGCCCGCCGCCAAGAAGGCCACCGCCGCGGCCGCCGCTGCTGCGTCGTCCGTTTCGCCGGCGAGGGCGAAGGGTGCCGCCTCGAAGGCCAAAAAGACTGCCAAGCCACCGACGAAGAAACCGAAAGCGCCCAAGCCGAAGAAGGCCGCCGCCGCTTCCGCCGCCACACCGAAGTCTAAACCGGCGGCGGCGAAGAAGGCCGCCGCCGCCGCCGCCGCTAAGAAATAAAGGAGGACGGACCACTCGATCGTTCCGACGTTCGTTACGTGTGTAGTGTTCGTTCGTGTTGTGTTCTTGTATTGTATCGCGTATCGCAGTATCGTCTATATAGTACGCTATAATCGATCGATATGAGCTAACAAGCGGACGTCGACACGACGCGTAAACTGGAACCGGTGGTGACCAGCGGCGGTGATGCAGGCGAGCGAGCGCGGCACTCGCGATCGCGAGTCGATTCAGTCGATCAGTCACAACAAAAGCCCTTTTCAGGGCTAACACACGTTTCCGATATCTCAATAATACAGACCTACCTACCTACCTACCTATGTATGTATGTAAGTATGTATCTTCGATGAATTATTGACTTATTTAAGACTAATTGAATCATCAAAATTATTACTCTTACAGACAGACATAAATAAATAAATAAATAAATAAACAAATAAATAAATGAATAATAATAAATAAATAAATAAATAATAATAAATTACAAGACATAAACAAACAAACATATAAATATTATAATGAAAGAAAGTTACTGGACGAAAATCGAAAACCCCTGAAAACTAATTCAAAGTTGGTAGGTAGGTGGTACCTTATTTATAAATATACATACATATGTACATACATATATTAATTATGTACACACGCACACGCAAATTAATTAATGAATGAATAAATTTATAAATAAATCCACATACTCCGCTGCCCGAACCCGATCCCGACTCTTGACTCACTTTTTTTTTTTTTTTTTTTATTATTATTATTATTTTTTTTTTTTTATTCGCTTACTTACTAACGGACCTATCGAAACGAAAACGACCTTCCTTCCCTCCACCCCACCCCCCCCCCCCCTCCCAACCGAACATACGCCCGTCTGAGCTCTATCTCGTCCCGGTCAATCCCCACCCCACTAGCACATGTATATAAGAAGAAATGGGGAAAAAATTTTATTCATTATACATCGCATCGCGCTAGGCTAGGACCTCGTTTGGTAGTTAGTATACGAGCGATTTATATTTTCTTTTATATATTACCACTATATTCCCACCGCATTAATAATGTCGGGCCGCGGCAAGGGTGGTAAAGTGAAGGGAAAGGCTAAGTCGCGCTCCAATCGTGCCGGTCTACAATTCCCCGTCGGGCGTATCCACAGACTGCTGAGGAAGGGAAATTACGCAGAGCGAGTCGGTGCCGGTGCGCCAGTATATCTTGCGGCCGTGATGGAATACCTAGCGGCCGAAGTGCTCGAGTTGGCTGGCAACGCGGCACGTGACAACAAGAAAACCAGGATCATACCGAGACACCTCCAGCTCGCCATCCGCAACGACGAGGAGTTGAACAAATTGCTCTCCGGCGTAACTATAGCACAGGGCGGCGTACTGCCTAACATACAAGCTGTGCTTTTGCCCAAGAAGACTGAGAAGAAAGCATAGATTGATCCGATATCCAAGTCGCCCACATACGCTGGGCTGGATTTTTTAATTTTTTTTGTCAAAAATTTTTTCAAATACTAAAAGGCCCTTTTCAGGGCCACAAAACTATTCCACACGTATATACGATTCAATATATCATACTTACATATGTATGTACTATATGTACGTCTACGTACGCTATATATACACCGGCGTTGCGAGCTTTCAATTCTATCAATTATTTCGCTCGAGACAGCGGTAATCCGCTGTGCCGGTGCTAGTGCCGTGAAAGCGTAACAAACATACGGACAGACTTGCAGACAAAACGTTGTCGCTAATGGTCTTACACGCAAGACGCTATGTAATTTACAAAACATGTCTCGTTTAGGTTAGGGTTATTTTTTTTTTTTTTTTTTTTTTTTTTTCCCCCCCACATACACACGAGTGATGATGATAATATTGAATACTACATATTATTATTATATTATTATTATTAATACATTACTACATGTATATGTAATATAGATAGGAATTTATGCAAAGTAGGAATTCTCTAGTCCTCCATGACCGTTCACCAATAAATAATATATATAATATTATATAAGTTTAAGTGATAGATAATAAATATGTTATTGTTATTGAATTTTTACGTCCGAACTTGTGCCGTTGTGCCGCTGGCCCGCTGCTAGTTCACCTCGCTACCTCCCTCCCTCCCTCCGGTCCTTCCCGAAACCGCGTCACGACGTTCGGCCATTGGTCGGGTGCGCGCTTGTAATCTCCTCTCAGCAGACACTCTAGCGGGCGACGGTCGTAATAAAACCAGGGCAATGAAAATTCGAGGAACCATTCGGGTCGCTCGTTCCAGTCGTTGCGGTCGTATCTCCTTATCTCTACTATATAAACATATAGTGGCGCAACAAAAAAATTAATAAACCTATTGACGGCCGATCAGTGATTTATATTATTAATATAAATCCGTCCGTCGCGTGTTTAACTCCAAACCATGCCACCCAAGACTAGCGGAAAGGCCGCCAAGAAATCGGGCAAGGCGCAAAAGAACATCTCTAAATCTGACAAAAAGAAGAAGAAGCACAAGAGGAAGGAGAGCTATGCCATCTATATTTACAAGGTGCTCAAGCAAGTCCACCCCGACACCGGTATCTCTAGTAAGGCCATGTCGATCATGAACTCGTTCGTGAACGACATCTTCGAGCGGATCGCGGCCGAGGCGTCTCGTCTCGCTCACTACAACAAGAGGTCAACTATTACATCGAGAGAGGTTCAGACTTCGGTGAGGCTGCTGTTGCCCGGCGAACTAGCGAAGCACGCCGTCAGTGAGGGCACCAAGGCGGTCACCAAATATACAAGCTCCAAGTGAGTCGTCGTCACGTCGTGACTACTAGCAGCGAAAAGTACTCTTTAAAAGGCCCTTTTCAGGGCCACTAAATCAGTCAATACGTACATACTATTTTATATATTATGATTTATATATATTTATAAATATATCCCCCGATTATCATTTCTATGATCGACAATTTTTATTTTTTTTATTTTTTTTTACATACAACGTCTGCTCTTGTGCACTGTGCAGAATGCACCTGTACCATACCTGTAAATTAAATATAATATAATAAATTAATCAGTTATGCCACGGTATGCCTGGTATTTGCTTCGATGTTAAGTTAATTTTAATTTAATTTAAGTTAAATTTTGTTTTGGACCGCCAAGCCTGTCTGTCCGTTTCCCCCTGTCCTGTCCTGCCCCCGAACCACTCCAGTCAGCGAATAAAAAGCGCGTCACGTTCTTGAAAATTTTAGTATCAACGCTGAAGCGCACCGGTGCGGTCCTCTAGGTCACGTGCGTGCGTGAGCGGGTGTTACGTCGAACGAGCTCTATCGATAGCTATAAAATAAACTCCTTCTGAATCGTAAGAGAATAAGAACAACAACAATATGGCTCGTACGAAACAGACCGCTAGAAAATCTACCGGCGGCAAGGCGCCGCGCAAGCAGCTCGCCACGAAGGCCGCGCGGAAGAGCGCACCGGCCACCGGCGGTGTTAAGAAGCCGCATCGGTACAGACCCGGCACGGTAGCCCTGCGCGAGATCCGCCGCTACCAGAAGAGTACCGAACTGTTGATTCGCAAGCTTCCTTTTCAGCGTCTAGTGCGCGAGATCGCTCAAGACTTCAAGACCGACCTCCGCTTTCAGAGCTCCGCGGTGATGGCACTGCAGGAGGCGAGCGAGGCATATCTAGTGGGGCTTTTCGAAGACACCAACCTGTGCGCCATACACGCCAAGCGGGTCACCATCATGCCTAAGGATATACAACTCGCACGCAGAATCAGAGGCGAACGCGCCTAATAAATGAATAAATCTACGACGACGATATAGTAGTCTACTTTCTATTGGTATTAATATTATACAAAAGGCCCTTTTCAGGGCCGCATATATTTCATCATATCGATCGTGAAATTTTTTTTTTATTATTTTTTTTTTTTTTTTTATAGAATTAGACGGGGTTGGTTGGTTGGTTGGTTGGTTACTTAGTTGCGGGGAGGTCCATATTCTAAATGTACTCATGATTCATGGATTCAGGATTCGTAAAAACAAACAAACAAAAACAAACACACGCCCAAACCTCCAACGCCAGCCGCCACGATAAACAAATACATACATACATACATACATACATACATACATACATAGACAATGAAAATGAAAATGAAAGCGTAGCGTAGCGTAGCGTAGAGTGTATACTTGTATAGTTTATCGTCTCTTTGTTTGTTTGTTTGTTTGTTTGTTTGTTTGTTTGTTTGTTTGTTTGTTTGTTTGTTTGTAAGGATGTTAGTAAATAACAAATAAGTAAATAAATAATAAAAAAATAAGCACGTATGCATGTATGCGATCGATATATGCGTATGTGTATGTGTGTATTATTATATATATGTGTGCTATATAGGGCTAGGTGATGATGATGATGATGATGATGAATGTTGTTGAGGTGCCAAGGTTCGTGAGAATTGGTCAAAAAAAAAAAAAAAAAAAAAGGTCGTAAAAAATTTTGCCCGCGGAAAAATTTTTGACGACCGCGAGCCTTCGGCTCCCCCCCCCCCCCACCGCACCCCACCCCCTCGGAGACCCTCGTGAATGATGGCGACCGGTCCGTGAAAATGTACGGTTGAACTAAAAAAAAAAAAAAAAAAAGCTCGTCAAAAAAATTTTCGCCGTAAATCGGGCGCGCGCGGAGACCCCTAGGCTCCCCCCCTCCCACCTCACCTCACCCCCGCGGAGACCCTATAAAATATATTTATAGGAATGCATATATATAGGGCGTGCTCTCGGACGTCCGCTTCAGTCGCTGTCGGTCTACCGGAGGCGTCGGCGGTCCGGACGGTCTGTCTCTCGTTGACAATAATTAATAATAATAATAAAAAGCAAAAAATAATAATAAATCATGACCGGTCGAGGAAAAGGTGGAAAGGGATTGGGAAAAGGAGGCGCGAAGCGCCACAGGAAGGTGCTACGTGACAACATCCAGGGTATCACGAAGCCAGCTATCCGCCGTTTAGCGCGAAGAGGCGGCGTGAAACGTATATCGGGTCTGATATACGAAGAGACACGCGGTGTGCTCAAGGTGTTCCTCGAGAACGTCATCCGTGACGCTGTCACCTACACCGAGCACGCCAAAAGAAAGACCGTCACCGCCATGGACGTGGTGTACGCTCTGAAACGTCAGGGTCGCACCCTCTACGGTTTCGGCGGTTAAATAATAATGAATAATTTACATTTAATTCAAAAAGGCCCTTTTCAGGGCCACAAATTTATCCAATACTCGTATTAATATTATCATGTTATCAAGATTATTATTACTTTTTTAATTTTATACATTATTAAATTACATTGCGATGGTGTGTGAGGATGAACGACATAACAATTGTATAGGCACATCACAGCGAGGCTTGAGCTCGCTGATAGAGATATTAATTATATCGGACCTAACTAAGTTACTTCTTATATGATTGTTTTTAAATAATATACATCATTAATAAATATTATATTATATTATATTAATATATGATGTACACGTACATATAAGGAGGTGCCTGAATATAATAAGGTAGTCTGAAGTAGCAGTAAACTTATACGTGCGATACAACCCGCTATTCTGTATGTAAACGTATATTCAGAGATGATTACAATAATACGAATATTATAATAATAATTATATATATAGAATATAACATAAATAGCCATTTTCCATCAGCGTCACCGACTCCGCCTCCGCCGCCCTAATAAAGATAGATCTCGCGGCGTAGTCAGGCTGCATGCGGGTCGGTCGCTGCTTTTGTATGTATGTATGTATGTATTTATGTATATTGAAAACGATTTATGATTTAGAACGATTTAAAAATATAAACAACACATATTGTAATCGTTATGGACTCGTTAGAAATTGATCATGACGACGTCGAGATGAGGCTCTCTTGCAAACGTCGTGTGGCAGTGTGGTGTTTTACGAAGCTCTACTTCGAACGGTCCAAACTATAAATATACACTTCGCAGGAACGGAAATAGTAATCGATTCGATATACCGGAATATACGCTTTACATTTAGTAAATTATATATTAATGAAACACTCGTTTTATAAAGAAAAAGAAGATTTAATCTGGACCCGGGGTGCACGAGTAGCGGTGTATAGAAATTAATCATCGATCGCTCCTCCGCGGCCGGCGGAATTCACGATTAAACTATTTCAATAGACGGATAAGTTCAAAAGGAAGCCACTAGTGCGCCAGGAATATTGTTTAATTTGAAACGGAACGTATAAATTCGATTGAATATGGTGCAAGCTAGTGAAAAGTTATCAGCGTTCGTACGGGAAAATGTCTAGCGACATCGCGGTTCTCCTTACGGTATTGCCCCGACCTTCAATATTTTGTTAAAATTAAAAAAAACAAAGGCCAATCGTTGATTCCTCTTATAAATTAAATTTTATATAGAAATAACAAGTGTAAATATGTCCGACACGGCAGTCGCAACCGAGGTGCCAACGCCGACGACCCCAGCTAAAAAGCCGAAGGCAACCGCGGCCGCAGGCGGCGGCGCCCGCGTACCAAAACGGACCTCAATAGAGTGACGGAAGAGGTGAAGAGGGCTCTCGTGGCTCTCGATAGTGACCGCTGGGACGTCACTATCGATCGAGCATCCGAGAGCGACACGTCACTCTACAAGCTATGTAGAATGCTCAGCAGTAAGGAAGAGGCCATCTACCCCCTCTTTAACGAGGCTGGGGAAAGGAGGTATGCAGCGAAGGATAGGGCGGAGATCCAGGCTGCCTACCTCCAGACAGTGTTCACTCCGAACAATACACAGAGTGAAGAGGCCACCACCCACCAAAAAGAAGTCGAAGAAGCCGTAGAAGATTTCCTGTCCTCCCCCTTCCCCCCGCTCCGGAGTGATTGCCTTATTACTCCGTCCGAGCTGAAGGCGGTCGCCCTCCGCATCCCAAAGCGGAAGGCAGCAGGGGAGGACGGGATCCCGGTCGCAGCCCTGCAGCACCTGCCCGGAAGAGCCCTGAAGGCACTTGCAGGGCTCTATAACGGTATACTCAGAACCGGACACTTCCCGGAGGTGTGGAAGAGGGGGAAAATAATAGTGCTCCCCAAACCCGGAAAAGACCGCCGAAGACCGGAGGGGTACAGACCCATAACCCTGCTGTCGCACGTCTCGAAGCTGTTCGAGCGCTTGCTGCTGCGAAGACTCGCGCCTCACCTGCCCCTGCGCGAGGAGCAGTTTGGGTTCCGCAGCGGCCACTCAGCGGAGCTCCAGCTTACGAGAGTGCTGCATTTCCTGGCCAGTGAGCACAACAGAGAGTACTGCACCGTCGGGGTCTTTCTCGATATAGAGAAGGCCTTCGACCGGGTGTGGCACGCCGGGCTCCTGGCCAAATTGCTGAGAACATCTGTACCCCGGGCGTTGCTACGGGTGGTGGCGACATTTCTCGCCGGTCGAAGCTTCTGCGTGCATGTCGAAGACGCGAGTTCCCAGCCGCGTCCCATCTGCGCCGGCGTGCCGCAGGGGAGTTGCCTCTCGCCGCGATTGTACGCGGCGTACACAAATGACTTGCCAACAATAGAGAAGCACCGCTGGGATTGGGAGGGGGATGAAATGCTGGCCCTGTACGCGGACGACAGCGCATATTTCGTCTCCGCGTTCCACCAAACCGACGCTATAAAGCGAATGCAGAGGGCGCTGGACCAGCTACCGGGGTGGCTGGATAAGTGGAGAATGGCAGTCAACGTCGGGAAGACTGCCGCTCTTATCACTCGCGTCCGCCCGCAGAGCCACCTCACCCTAAGAGGACAAACTATCGAGTGGAAGCCTGCCGTCCGGTACCTGGGGTGTAGCATCGACCGCTCGCTGCGCATGGTACCTACGGTCAACACCGTGGTGAGCCACGCGGCGGCAGCGAGGTCAAAACTGCACACCCTCTTTACATCTAAGGTACCGACGAAGACCAAGCTGAGGGTTTATAACGCGTATGTCCGATCGCGCCTGACATACGCGGCACCGGCTTGGTTCGCCCTCTGCTCGGCGTCGCAGAAACGGCGTCTCCAGGTCCAGCAGAACCGCTGCCTGCGCCTTATCGTTGGAGCTCCCAGATACGTCAGAAACGACGTCATCCATCGGGACACCCGGACACCGACCGTGGAGGAGTATGTCCGCAAAACTGCCCGCAACATGTTCGCGATAGCGGACAAGAGCGCGCACCTCCGCGGTATAGCACCGTTTATTAGAAGTTTTCCCGATGGAAGAGCCCTCCCGAGGGAGCTCCTGATCCCCCCTCCCGAAGACGACGCGCATAGCGACGAGGGAGAAGAAGAAAGGATGCGACCCGACCGCATCCACCCTCACGGCGTCCCCCCTGGCCGGACGGACCCCGGACCCTGAAAGGGTCGAACAGATTACCCGGGCGATATTAAAATCGCCTGAGAGGACAAGCCCGGGTAAAGAGGTCTAACCTCGAGGCCCGTAGACCTCACCGCACAAAAAGCGTGTGAAGAAGAACCGGAATGAATGAATGAAAATGAATGGCCAATCGTTGATTCCTCTTATAAATTAAATTTTATATAGAAATAACAAGTGTAAATATGTCCGACACGGCAGTCGCAACCGAGGTGCCAACGCCGACGACCCCAGCTAAAAAGCCGAAGGCAACCGCGGCCGCAGGCGGCGGCGCCGCAGCCAAGAAGCCGAAAGCCAAGCCTACCCATCCGAAGACATCGGAGATGGTGAACAGCGCGATCAAGGAGCTCAAGGAGCGGAGCGGTTCCTCGCTTCAGGCGATCAAGAAGTACATAGCGGCGCAGTATAAGGTCGACGCAGAGAAGATGGCACCGTTCATAAGAAAGTATCTGAAGAGCGCCGTCGAATCCGGCGCCCTGATCCAGACGAAGGGCAAGGGCGCTTCCGGGTCCTTCAAGTTGGAGTCGAAATCGTCCGCGTCGAAGAAGCCGGCCGGCGGCAAGGTCGCCGCTACTTCGGCCTCGACCGGCAGATCGAAGAAGGCGGCCTCTTCATCCTCGATATCCGCGGCGGCCGGCGGCGGCGGGGGTGCCAGGGGCGGAAAGAAATCGGCGGCGGCGGCGGCGGCGACGGCCGCAGCTTCACCGTCCAAGTCGAAATCGTCCGCTGCGACCGCTAGGGACAAGAAGGCGGCCGCCGCGAAGAGAAAGAAGCCCGCCGCCAAGAAGGCCACCGCCGCGGCCGCCGCTGCTGCGTCGTCCGTTTCGCCGGCGAGGGCGAAGGGTGCCGCCTCGAAGGCCAAAAAGACTGCCAAGCCACCGACGAAGAAACCGAAAGCGCCCAAGCCGAAGAAGGCCGCCGCCGCTTCCGCCGCCACACCGAAGTCTAAACCGGCGGCGGCGAAGAAGGCCGCCGCCGCCGCCGCCGCTAAGAAATAAAGGAGGACGGACCACTCGATCGTTCCGACGTTCGTTACGTGTGTAGTGTTCGTTCGTGTTGTGTTCTTGTATTGTATCGCGTATCGCAGTATCGTCTATATAGTACGCTATAATCGATCGATATGAGCTAACAAGCGGACGTCGACACGACGCGTAAACTGGAACCGGTGGTGACCAGCGGCGGTGATGCAGGCGAGCGAGCGCGGCACTCGCGATCGCGAGTCGATTCAGTCGATCAGTCACAACAAAAGCCCTTTTCAGGGCTAACACACGTTTCCGATATCTCAATAATACAGACCTACCTACCTACCTACCTATGTATGTATGTAAGTATGTATCTTCGATGAATTATTGACTTATTTAAGACTAATTGAATCATCAAAATTATTACTCTTACAGACAGACATAAATAAATAAATAAATAAATAAACAAATAAATAAATGAATAATAATAAATAAATAAATAAATAATAATAAATTACAAGACATAAACAAACAAACATATAAATATTATAATGAAAGAAAGTTACTGGACGAAAATCGAAAACCCCTGAAAACTAATTCAAAGTTGGTAGGTAGGTGGTACCTTATTTATAAATATACATACATATGTACATACATATATTAATTATGTACACACGCACACGCAAATTAATTAATGAATGAATAAATTTATAAATAAATCCACATACTCCGCTGCCCGAACCCGATCCCGACTCTTGACTCACTTTTTTTTTTTTTTTTTTTATTATTATTATTATTTTTTTTTTTTTATTCGCTTACTTACTAACGGACCTATCGAAACGAAAACGACCTTCCTTCCCTCCACCCCACCCCCCCCCCCCCTCCCAACCGAACATACGCCCGTCTGAGCTCTATCTCGTCCCGGTCAATCCCCACCCCACTAGCACATGTATATAAGAAGAAATGGGGAAAAAATTTTATTCATTATACATCGCATCGCGCTAGGCTAGGACCTCGTTTGGTAGTTAGTATACGAGCGATTTATATTTTCTTTTATATATTACCACTATATTCCCACCGCATTAATAATGTCGGGCCGCGGCAAGGGTGGTAAAGTGAAGGGAAAGGCTAAGTCGCGCTCCAATCGTGCCGGTCTACAATTCCCCGTCGGGCGTATCCACAGACTGCTGAGGAAGGGAAATTACGCAGAGCGAGTCGGTGCCGGTGCGCCAGTATATCTTGCGGCCGTGATGGAATACCTAGCGGCCGAAGTGCTCGAGTTGGCTGGCAACGCGGCACGTGACAACAAGAAAACCAGGATCATACCGAGACACCTCCAGCTCGCCATCCGCAACGACGAGGAGTTGAACAAATTGCTCTCCGGCGTAACTATAGCACAGGGCGGCGTACTGCCTAACATACAAGCTGTGCTTTTGCCCAAGAAGACTGAGAAGAAAGCATAGATTGATCCGATATCCAAGTCGCCCACATACGCTGGGCTGGATTTTTTAATTTTTTTTGTCAAAAATTTTTTCAAATACTAAAAGGCCCTTTTCAGGGCCACAAAACTATTCCACACGTATATACGATTCAATATATCATACTTACATATGTATGTACTATATGTACGTCTACGTACGCTATATATACACCGGCGTTGCGAGCTTTCAATTCTATCAATTATTTCGCTCGAGACAGCGGTAATCCGCTGTGCCGGTGCTAGTGCCGTGAAAGCGTAACAAACATACGGACAGACTTGCAGACAAAACGTTGTCGCTAATGGTCTTACACGCAAGACGCTATGTAATTTACAAAACATGTCTCGTTTAGGTTAGGGTTATTTTTTTTTTTTTTTTTTTTTTTTTTTCCCCCCCACATACACACGAGTGATGATGATAATATTGAATACTACATATTATTATTATATTATTATTATTAATACATTACTACATGTATATGTAATATAGATAGGAATTTATGCAAAGTAGGAATTCTCTAGTCCTCCATGACCGTTCACCAATAAATAATATATATAATATTATATAAGTTTAAGTGATAGATAATAAATATGTTATTGTTATTGAATTTTTACGTCCGAACTTGTGCCGTTGTGCCGCTGGCCCGCTGCTAGTTCACCTCGCTACCTCCCTCCCTCCCTCCGGTCCTTCCCGAAACCGCGTCACGACGTTCGGCCATTGGTCGGGTGCGCGCTTGTAATCTCCTCTCAGCAGACACTCTAGCGGGCGACGGTCGTAATAAAACCAGGGCAATGAAAATTCGAGGAACCATTCGGGTCGCTCGTTCCAGTCGTTGCGGTCGTATCTCCTTATCTCTACTATATAAACATATAGTGGCGCAACAAAAAAATTAATAAACCTATTGACGGCCGATCAGTGATTTATATTATTAATATAAATCCGTCCGTCGCGTGTTTAACTCCAAACCATGCCACCCAAGACTAGCGGAAAGGCCGCCAAGAAATCGGGCAAGGCGCAAAAGAACATCTCTAAATCTGACAAAAAGAAGAAGAAGCACAAGAGGAAGGAGAGCTATGCCATCTATATTTACAAGGTGCTCAAGCAAGTCCACCCCGACACCGGTATCTCTAGTAAGGCCATGTCGATCATGAACTCGTTCGTGAACGACATCTTCGAGCGGATCGCGGCCGAGGCGTCTCGTCTCGCTCACTACAACAAGAGGTCAACTATTACATCGAGAGAGGTTCAGACTTCGGTGAGGCTGCTGTTGCCCGGCGAACTAGCGAAGCACGCCGTCAGTGAGGGCACCAAGGCGGTCACCAAATATACAAGCTCCAAGTGAGTCGTCGTCACGTCGTGACTACTAGCAGCGAAAAGTACTCTTTAAAAGGCCCTTTTCAGGGCCACTAAATCAGTCAATACGTACATACTATTTTATATATTATGATTTATATATATTTATAAATATATCCCCCGATTATCATTTCTATGATCGACAATTTTTATTTTTTTTATTTTTTTTTACATACAACGTCTGCTCTTGTGCACTGTGCAGAATGCACCTGTACCATACCTGTAAATTAAATATAATATAATAAATTAATCAGTTATGCCACGGTATGCCTGGTATTTGCTTCGATGTTAAGTTAATTTTAATTTAATTTAAGTTAAATTTTGTTTTGGACCGCCAAGCCTGTCTGTCCGTTTCCCCCTGTCCTGTCCTGCCCCCGAACCACTCCAGTCAGCGAATAAAAAGCGCGTCACGTTCTTGAAAATTTTAGTATCAACGCTGAAGCGCACCGGTGCGGTCCTCTAGGTCACGTGCGTGCGTGAGCGGGTGTTACGTCGAACGAGCTCTATCGATAGCTATAAAATAAACTCCTTCTGAATCGTAAGAGAATAAGAACAACAACAATATGGCTCGTACGAAACAGACCGCTAGAAAATCTACCGGCGGCAAGGCGCCGCGCAAGCAGCTCGCCACGAAGGCCGCGCGGAAGAGCGCACCGGCCACCGGCGGTGTTAAGAAGCCGCATCGGTACAGACCCGGCACGGTAGCCCTGCGCGAGATCCGCCGCTACCAGAAGAGTACCGAACTGTTGATTCGCAAGCTTCCTTTTCAGCGTCTAGTGCGCGAGATCGCTCAAGACTTCAAGACCGACCTCCGCTTTCAGAGCTCCGCGGTGATGGCACTGCAGGAGGCGAGCGAGGCATATCTAGTGGGGCTTTTCGAAGACACCAACCTGTGCGCCATACACGCCAAGCGGGTCACCATCATGCCTAAGGATATACAACTCGCACGCAGAATCAGAGGCGAACGCGCCTAATAAATGAATAAATCTACGACGACGATATAGTAGTCTACTTTCTATTGGTATTAATATTATACAAAAGGCCCTTTTCAGGGCCGCATATATTTCATCATATCGATCGTGAAATTTTTTTTTTATTATTTTTTTTTTTTTTTTTATAGAATTAGACGGGGTTGGTTGGTTGGTTGGTTGGTTACTTAGTTGCGGGGAGGTCCATATTCTAAATGTACTCATGATTCATGGATTCAGGATTCGTAAAAACAAACAAACAAAAACAAACACACGCCCAAACCTCCAACGCCAGCCGCCACGATAAACAAATACATACATACATACATACATACATACATACATACATAGACAATGAAAATGAAAATGAAAGCGTAGCGTAGCGTAGCGTAGAGTGTATACTTGTATAGTTTATCGTCTCTTTGTTTGTTTGTTTGTTTGTTTGTTTGTTTGTTTGTTTGTTTGTTTGTTTGTTTGTTTGTAAGGATGTTAGTAAATAACAAATAAGTAAATAAATAATAAAAAAATAAGCACGTATGCATGTATGCGATCGATATATGCGTATGTGTATGTGTGTATTATTATATATATGTGTGCTATATAGGGCTAGGTGATGATGATGATGATGATGATGAATGTTGTTGAGGTGCCAAGGTTCGTGAGAATTGGTCAAAAAAAAAAAAAAAAAAAAAAGGTCGTAAAAAATTTTGCCCGCGGAAAAATTTTTGACGACCGCGAGCCTTCGGCTCCCCCCCCCCCCCACCGCACCCCACCCCCTCGGAGACCCTCGTGAATGATGGCGACCGGTCCGTGAAAATGTACGGTTGAACTAAAAAAAAAAAAAAAAAAAGCTCGTCAAAAAAATTTTCGCCGTAAATCGGGCGCGCGCGGAGACCCCTAGGCTCCCCCCCTCCCACCTCACCTCACCCCCGCGGAGACCCTATAAAATATATTTATAGGAATGCATATATATAGGGCGTGCTCTCGGACGTCCGCTTCAGTCGCTGTCGGTCTACCGGAGGCGTCGGCGGTCCGGACGGTCTGTCTCTCGTTGACAATAATTAATAATAATAATAAAAAGCAAAAAATAATAATAAATCATGACCGGTCGAGGAAAAGGTGGAAAGGGATTGGGAAAAGGAGGCGCGAAGCGCCACAGGAAGGTGCTACGTGACAACATCCAGGGTATCACGAAGCCAGCTATCCGCCGTTTAGCGCGAAGAGGCGGCGTGAAACGTATATCGGGTCTGATATACGAAGAGACACGCGGTGTGCTCAAGGTGTTCCTCGAGAACGTCATCCGTGACGCTGTCACCTACACCGAGCACGCCAAAAGAAAGACCGTCACCGCCATGGACGTGGTGTACGCTCTGAAACGTCAGGGTCGCACCCTCTACGGTTTCGGCGGTTAAATAATAATGAATAATTTACATTTAATTCAAAAAGGCCCTTTTCAGGGCCACAAATTTATCCAATACTCGTATTAATATTATCATGTTATCAAGATTATTATTACTTTTTTAATTTTATACATTATTAAATTACATTGCGATGGTGTGTGAGGATGAACGACATAACAATTGTATAGGCACATCACAGCGAGGCTTGAGCTCGCTGATAGAGATATTAATTATATCGGACCTAACTAAGTTACTTCTTATATGATTGTTTTTAAATAATATACATCATTAATAAATATTATATTATATTATATTAATATATGATGTACACGTACATATAAGGAGGTGCCTGAATATAATAAGGTAGTCTGAAGTAGCAGTAAACTTATACGTGCGATACAACCCGCTATTCTGTATGTAAACGTATATTCAGAGATGATTACAATAATACGAATATTATAATAATAATTATATATATAGAATATAACATAAATAGCCATTTTCCATCAGCGTCACCGACTCCGCCTCCGCCGCCCTAATAAAGATAGATCTCGCGGCGTAGTCAGGCTGCATGCGGGTCGGTCGCTGCTTTTGTATGTATGTATGTATGTATTTATGTATATTGAAAACGATTTATGATTTAGAACGATTTAAAAATATAAACAACACATATTGTAATCGTTATGGACTCGTTAGAAATTGATCATGACGACGTCGAGATGAGGCTCTCTTGCAAACGTCGTGTGGCAGTGTGGTGTTTTACGAAGCTCTACTTCGAACGGTCCAAACTATAAATATACACTTCGCAGGAACGGAAATAGTAATCGATTCGATATACCGGAATATACGCTTTACATTTAGTAAATTATATATTAATGAAACACTCGTTTTATAAAGAAAAAGAAGATTTAATCTGGACCCGGGGTGCACGAGTAGCGGTGTATAGAAATTAATCATCGATCGCTCCTCCGCGGCCGGCGGAATTCACGATTAAACTATTTCAATAGACGGATAAGTTCAAAAGGAAGCCACTAGTGCGCCAGGAATATTGTTTAATTTGAAACGGAACGTATAAATTCGATTGAATATGGTGCAAGCTAGTGAAAAGTTATCAGCGTTCGTACGGGAAAATGTCTAGCGACATCGCGGTTCTCCTTACGGTATTGCCCCGACCTTCAATATTTTGTTAAAATTAAAAAAAACAATAAATATCCACGCGCGTACGGTCTCTGCCCCCGCTCGCGGGCGCCTAGCTGGGCCTCCCCCAGGGGTCTCACCCGGCTGGGTTGCACGCGCCGAGGGGTGTGGAGCCGTATACGCAAGGAGCGGGCTATCGTACGGCACACCAACGTGAGTCTCGCAACCGCATCACTTGCGGGAGCGAACTGTAGTCGACATGTCCGGTCGGGGGGAGCCCCCCCCGAGGGAACAACGCATCCGCGGGGAGCGCCCCGCCTTTCAACGTGCGGTCGTCAAACGGGATCTACGGGATAATTCCGTAGTCCCGTTTACTCCAGCCGCCCTGAAGACAGCACCACCGCCGCCTGTACTCGCAGCACCGACACTACCGGCGCCGCGACCGCGCTTCCGGGTCGAGCCGGGAGACCGCCAGTCGCCGATGACCGCCGTCGCAACCATCGCCGCCGATGTAAGAGCTCTTACATCGAGCGAGGATTGTGCCAAGCGGCAGCGGGCCGACGACTCTTCGCCAGGGTCGCAGGAGGGCGAAGACAAGCGACCGAGGACCGACCGATCGCCGTCTCACTCTCCCTCGCCGTCAACCACACCGACGACATCAATATCGCCCACGCCGTTGCCGCGAAGTCAGCGGTACTCTCAACCGCCCGCATCGCCGCCGTCAGAGGAGCGAGGCGGCCAGGCGCAGCCGGCGGGCTCGTCGCGCGAGACAGCAAGCTGGCCGCGCGACTCAACGAGCTACGCCGCTATCGAGTCACCGTCACCGATGGCGACCTCCCGCCCCGCCTCCCCGCAAGCCGGCCCCTCCGGGTATGCTGCCGCCGCCGCCGCACCACCGTCGCCGCGGGCGCTCGAGCAGCGCCAGGCGGAACAACAGCGGCAACAACTACCGCCTGCAACGACCGCGAAGACGGCGCGGTCGGAATACCCGCCCATCACGGTGGAGTGCTTCCCTCAGTGGACGAGGCACTTCGGCGTGATACGTGGGCTACTGGGGCACGCGCCGAACGCCCGGCCAATGGGCAAGGGGGTGCGATTCCTCCCCAAATCGGCGGAGGAATTTCGTGTCCTCCAACGTTACATGGTAGACGCCGCCAAGCAGGACCCGGACATCGCCTGGTTCTGCTACAGCCCGGCGTCGACATTGCCCTCTAAGGTAGCCATCAAGGGGCTACCGCAAGACACCCCGCCGGAGGAAGTCGTCGCGGCGCTGCGCACGCTCGGATACCCGGCGGAGCGCGCCCGCGCCATACCCGCCGTCAGAGGGCGCCAGGGCTGCACGTTTTTCGTGCAGCTCGAGCATTTATCATACGAAGAGCTCGGGCATCTATATCGAGAAACCGAGCTCCTATCGATGCCCGGCCTCACTATAGAGGCCTGGAAGGGAGGACGCGGGCCGGCGCAGTGTCATCGCTGCCAACAGTTCGGCCATGCGTCCGCCAATTGTCACCGACCGCCTAGATGTGTCCGTTGCGCAGGCGGACACATCGCACAAGATTGCGACAGGGCCCCCGAAGAGGCCCCGAAGTGCGCCAACTGCGGGAGGGCGCACGTCGCGAGGGACCGGAAGTGTCCGGTCTTCCGCAAAGAAGCGCGGAGGCGCGGTATCGACATCGCGCCACCGCGCCCGAACGCGCCCAAGAAGAGGGTCGGGGGGAGAGGGCAAGCTCCCCCCGCAACTGTCGCACCGACTGCCGCCGCCGCACGCCCCGCGCCCACACCCGCACCCGCGCCCGCCGTACGAGCCGTCTCCGCCCCCACCGCCCCTGCCGCCGCCCCGCCGACGCCTGCCGCTACCGCGGCCGGCACGAGCGCGCAACCTGTTGCTGCGCGCACGGAGGGCGCGCGCCGGGCGGAAACAAAAATACCGCCGACGACGCTCCAGCCGCCAGCGAACGCCCCGACATCAAGGGGCGAACCGCTGGCCGGGGGTAAAAAGAAGAACCGACGCAGGCGCAGGCAAGCGAGGCCCGCTAATACCGAGCCCGCCGCCGCGTCGACACCGTATCCCCGGCCGCCAGCGGAGACTGCGCTGGCGCCAACACCCACAATTGCCGCGGCGCCGAGAAGCCGCGGCCACGAAGTAGCCACTGCAACCACCAACCCGCCACAGGCCTCGCAGGACACGGGCATCAATAAACTTGTCCGTGTATTGCTAGAGGCACTTATGGCGGCGGTGACTACTTACCTCACAACGAAAGACGTCGTCGGCGCGATAACGGCGGCTATAGGCCAAGTCGGACGGGCCTATCAATGACGGCCCTCCGCATACTATATTGGAACCCGGGCGGCATACGAGGACACGTCCGTGAACTAACCCGGCTCGCCCAGTCGCAGGATATCCACATCATCCTCCTGGGCGAAACGAAACTCACGGACAGCGTCGAGCTCCGCATACCCAACTACTTCGTGTATCGACGCGACGAAGTCTCTCCCCGGGGCCTGCCGTACAGGGGTACGGCCGCTCTGGTGCGGAGGGACATCATACACGAGGAGTTGGAGCACACCCCGTTCACCAGCACCCGTACACAGGGAGTGCGGGTCAACGTGGGTAATGAAGAGCTCCGCGTCTATGCCGCCTACAAACCACCCGGACTGACATTCTGCAGCACCGATGTCGGGACCATCTTCGGCCAGCAGGGACCCGCGGTGATCGTGGGCGACCTCAACGCGAAACATCATGCGTGGGGGTCGCGAATCATCACCACGGAGGGGAGGAACCTGCACGAGGATAGCGTGAGGAGCGGATATGGAGTCGTGGGTCCCGGAGCGCCGACCCACATACCATCAAACCCCCGCTTCCACCCCGACGTCATCGACATCGTGCTGCACCACGGACTAGACAACCCTTTTGATGTCGAGGTCCTCTATGATCTCGACACTCAACACCTACCGGTTCTGGTCACCCTTGCCACCCAGGGAGGCTTTCTAGTGCCCCGCCCGCCGCGGACGCGGACGAACTGGGAGCGCTACACCGCCGAGCTCGCCGGGCTTGAGCTAGCAGGCCCGATCACCACCTCTTCGGAAGTCGACGATGCTGCTGTGCTCGTCGCTGAGGCGATCGTTGCCGCCAAAGCGGCAGCCACCACCACGTCGACTCAACCCACCACCAACCGAAGACAGGACCTGCCAAGCTCGCTCCGCACCATGCTCAGGCGGAAGCGTACCCTTCGCCGCCTCTGGGCCCGCACTCGCTGCCCCAGGGTGAAGGCTGACCTGAACCGGCTTGCAGAGAAGATATCGCGTGCCGTAGCCGCTCTCGACGAGGCGCGCTGGGAGGACACCGTCGATCGAGCGACGGATCACGACACTGCGCTATACTCTCTCTGCAAGAAGCTCACCGGACAAGACACACCCGTTTACCCGCTGCTTGATGCAGCCGGTAAACGCAACTACGCTGCCAGGGATCGTGCTGAGATCCTGGCAGCTCACCTGGAGAAGACATTTACGCCCAACGCCCCCAACACCTCCAACCTCCGAGTCGTCCGTCATCACGCGGCGGTCCAGGACAAGCTGGAGAGGTTCTTGTCGGGCCCGACACCGCCGCTCCGGGGAGGGGACCTCATCTCCCTGTCAGAGCTGCGGTCGGTTGCTGCGCGCCTTGATAAGCGTAAAGCACCAGGCCCCGACGGAATCAACAACGCCGCGTTGATGCTGCTGCCCCCAACAGGCCTCGTAGCGCTCACGAGCCTGTTCAATGGAGTACTCCGCACCGGCCACTTCCCAGAGGCGTGGAAGACCGGGAAGATCATTGTTCTTCCCAAGCCAGGGAAGGATCGCCGCCTGCCATCGAGCTACCGACCGATCACGCTACTCTCGCACATAGCCAAGCTGTTTGAGCGTCTGCTGCTGCGTCGAATCACGCCCCATCTGCCCCTCCGCGAGGAGCAGCATGGATTCCGCAGCGGCCACTCGACGACGCTCCAGCTGGCGAGGGTGATCAACCACCTGGCCAGTGAGCGGAACCGAGGCCGCTACACCGTCGGGGTCTTCCTCGATATCGAGAAGGCTTTCGACCGCGTGTGGCACGCCGGGCTCCTGGCCAAGATCATCGAGACCACCATGCCGCCCGCTTATGTGCGAGTGTTGGCGTCGTTCCTACACGGTCGTAGTTTCTACGTGGCAGTGGATGGCGCCGAATCCCAGCCACGCGCCATCCGTGCCGGAGTACCCCAGGGCAGCTGTATATCGCCGCGCTTATACGCGGCGTATACGGATGACATCCCTACCTTGCGCGACCACCTGCAGGAGGGAGTGGAGGACGTGCTGTTGTCGCTCTACGCTGACGACAGCGCGTATTTTGCGTCGTCCTACAAGCAAGTCGTCGCCATTAACCGCATGCAGCGTCTGCTGGACTTGTTGCCGGAATGGCTGGACAAGTGGAGGATGTCCGTCAACGTCGGGAAGACGGCCGCTCTGCTGACCAGCCGCTCCGTGCCGCTACGTCAACTCACTCTGCGAGGCCAGGACGTAGAGTGGAAGACCACAGTAAGGTTCTTGGGGTGTGAACTGGACCGCAGCCTGCGCATGGTCCCTATGGCGAATCGTGCCGTGGGCCAAGCTGCTGCTGCCAGGTCCCAGCTCCACGCCTTGTTCACATCCCACCTACCCGTCAACACCAAGCTGAGGGTCTACGGTGCCTACGTCCGCTCGCGTTTGACGTATGCGGCACCCGCCTGGTACGCGCTTTGCTCGGCGTACCAGAGGCGAAGACTGCAAGTCCAGCAGAATCGATGCCTGCGATTGATCTTAGGAGCCCCGAGGTATGTGCGGAACGACGTCGTGCACCGGGATACCAAGATGCCGACCGTGGAGGAGTTCGTTCGTCGCTTAGCGCGCCGACTGTTCGCGCGAGCGGACAACAGCGCGCACGAACACCTTCACGACATCGCGCCACTCCATGCACGACCTCCGGAGGGATTTCCCCTGCCTCGCGAGCTCCTGCGATCACCGTCACCGCGGCCCGACGTGGAAGACGACGGCGACGATGAGGACGACGCTACGGGCAAGAGGGCAACACCGGACTTGACAACACCACCTGACATGACAAACCACCCGGATACGACACCATCGGAATTTGACGCAGCGGTCGGGGATTTATTATTCCCAGACCCCCCCACCGAAAATGACATCCCTCAGGCCACCTAGGTGGCCTGGGCCAACCGGCCCGAACACTGACCAGGCCCACAGGCCTGCGAGGAGCAGCCCGGGCAAAGAGGTTCGCCTCGAGGCCCGTACCCCGGCACCCTCACAGGGTACCGAGAAGACCCGGATATATATAAAAAAAACAAAGGCCAATCGTTGATTCCTCTTATAAATTAAATTTTATATAGAAATAACAAGTGTAAATATGTCCGACACGGCAGTCGCAACCGAGGTGCCAACGCCGACGACCCCAGCTAAAAAGCCGAAGGCAACCGCGGCCGCAGGCGGCGGCGCCGCAGCCAAGAAGCCGAAAGCCAAGCCTACCCATCCGAAGACATCGGAGATGGTGAACAGCGCGATCAAGGAGCTCAAGGAGCGGAGCGGTTCCTCGCTTCAGGCGATCAAGAAGTACATAGCGGCGCAGTATAAGGTCGACGCAGAGAAGATGGCACCGTTCATAAGAAAGTATCTGAAGAGCGCCGTCGAATCCGGCGCCCTGATCCAGACGAAGGGCAAGGGCGCTTCCGGGTCCTTCAAGTTGGAGTCGAAATCGTCCGCGTCGAAGAAGCCGGCCGGCGGCAAGGTCGCCGCTACTTCGGCCTCGACCGGCAGATCGAAGAAGGCGGCCTCTTCATCCTCGATATCCGCGGCGGCCGGCGGCGGCGGGGGTGCCAGGGGCGGAAAGAAATCGGCGGCGGCGGCGGCGGCGACGGCCGCAGCTTCACCGTCCAAGTCGAAATCGTCCGCTGCGACCGCTAGGGACAAGAAGGCGGCCGCCGCGAAGAGAAAGAAGCCCGCCGCCAAGAAGGCCACCGCCGCGGCCGCCGCTGCTGCGTCGTCCGTTTCGCCGGCGAGGGCGAAGGGTGCCGCCTCGAAGGCCAAAAAGACTGCCAAGCCACCGACGAAGAAACCGAAAGCGCCCAAGCCGAAGAAGGCCGCCGCCGCTTCCGCCGCCACACCGAAGTCTAAACCGGCGGCGGCGAAGAAGGCCGCCGCCGCCGCCGCCGCTAAGAAATAAAGGAGGACGGACCACTCGATCGTTCCGACGTTCGTTACGTGTGTAGTGTTCGTTCGTGTTGTGTTCTTGTATTGTATCGCGTATCGCAGTATCGTCTATATAGTACGCTATAATCGATCGATATGAGCTAACAAGCGGACGTCGACACGACGCGTAAACTGGAACCGGTGGTGACCAGCGGCGGTGATGCAGGCGAGCGAGCGCGGCACTCGCGATCGCGAGTCGATTCAGTCGATCAGTCACAACAAAAGCCCTTTTCAGGGCTAACACACGTTTCCGATATCTCAATAATACAGACCTACCTACCTACCTACCTATGTATGTATGTAAGTATGTATCTTCGATGAATTATTGACTTATTTAAGACTAATTGAATCATCAAAATTATTACTCTTACAGACAGACATAAATAAATAAATAAATAAATAAACAAATAAATAAATGAATAATAATAAATAAATAAATAAATAATAATAAATTACAAGACATAAACAAACAAACATATAAATATTATAATGAAAGAAAGTTACTGGACGAAAATCGAAAACCCCTGAAAACTAATTCAAAGTTGGTAGGTAGGTGGTACCTTATTTATAAATATACATACATATGTACATACATATATTAATTATGTACACACGCACACGCAAATTAATTAATGAATGAATAAATTTATAAATAAATCCACATACTCCGCTGCCCGAACCCGATCCCGACTCTTGACTCACTTTTTTTTTTTTTTTTTTTATTATTATTATTATTTTTTTTTTTTTATTCGCTTACTTACTAACGGACCTATCGAAACGAAAACGACCTTCCTTCCCTCCACCCCACCCCCCCCCCCCCTCCCAACCGAACATACGCCCGTCTGAGCTCTATCTCGTCCCGGTCAATCCCCACCCCACTAGCACATGTATATAAGAAGAAATGGGGAAAAAATTTTATTCATTATACATCGCATCGCGCTAGGCTAGGACCTCGTTTGGTAGTTAGTATACGAGCGATTTATATTTTCTTTTATATATTACCACTATATTCCCACCGCATTAATAATGTCGGGCCGCGGCAAGGGTGGTAAAGTGAAGGGAAAGGCTAAGTCGCGCTCCAATCGTGCCGGTCTACAATTCCCCGTCGGGCGTATCCACAGACTGCTGAGGAAGGGAAATTACGCAGAGCGAGTCGGTGCCGGTGCGCCAGTATATCTTGCGGCCGTGATGGAATACCTAGCGGCCGAAGTGCTCGAGTTGGCTGGCAACGCGGCACGTGACAACAAGAAAACCAGGATCATACCGAGACACCTCCAGCTCGCCATCCGCAACGACGAGGAGTTGAACAAATTGCTCTCCGGCGTAACTATAGCACAGGGCGGCGTACTGCCTAACATACAAGCTGTGCTTTTGCCCAAGAAGACTGAGAAGAAAGCATAGATTGATCCGATATCCAAGTCGCCCACATACGCTGGGCTGGATTTTTTAATTTTTTTTGTCAAAAATTTTTTCAAATACTAAAAGGCCCTTTTCAGGGCCACAAAACTATTCCACACGTATATACGATTCAATATATCATACTTACATATGTATGTACTATATGTACGTCTACGTACGCTATATATACACCGGCGTTGCGAGCTTTCAATTCTATCAATTATTTCGCTCGAGACAGCGGTAATCCGCTGTGCCGGTGCTAGTGCCGTGAAAGCGTAACAAACATACGGACAGACTTGCAGACAAAACGTTGTCGCTAATGGTCTTACACGCAAGACGCTATGTAATTTACAAAACATGTCTCGTTTAGGTTAGGGTTATTTTTTTTTTTTTTTTTTTTTTTTTTTTTTTTTTTTTTTTTTTTTTTTTTTTTCCCCCCCACATACACACGAGTGATGATGATAATATTGAATACTACATATTATTATTATATTATTATTATTAATACATTACTACATGTATATGTAATATAGATAGGAATTTATGCAAAGTAGGAATTCTCTAGTCCTCCATGACCGTTCACCAATAAATAATATATATAATATTATATAAGTTTAAGTGATAGATAATAAATATGTTATTGTTATTGAATTTTTACGTCCGAACTTGTGCCGTTGTGCCGCTGGCCCGCTGCTAGTTCACCTCGCTACCTCCCTCCCTCCCTCCGGTCCTTCCCGAAACCGCGTCACGACGTTCGGCCATTGGTCGGGTGCGCGCTTGTAATCTCCTCTCAGCAGACACTCTAGCGGGCGACGGTCGTAATAAAACCAGGGCAATGAAAATTCGAGGAACCATTACGACATGAAACTCGTTTGCGAAATAGTGACCAAAATTGACACTTCGGAGCTGTCAATTTTGGCAAACAAGCTGAGGAGTAATCCTCAAAACCGATTAATGGCCTTGCTCGAACACTCCAGTTTGGTGCAGGCCATCGCTAGGCTTTAAAGCTTTTCCCCTTAACGAGTAGGAAAAGACCCCACTCCCTCAAGCTAGTTACGTACAACGCAAACGGGCTTATCGATCACATGGACGAAGTCCGCGACTTCGTAGTTGCACACAACATCGACATTCTTTTAATACAAGAGTCCTTTTTAAAACCCCAAATTCGCAATCCTAACATTGCGAATTTCAATTTGATTAGAAATGACCGTCTGTCATCCCCAAAAGGCGGCACGCTAATTTACTACAAAAGAACCCTCCACTGTTCTTCCCTTGATTCCCCTAAACTCACCAACATGGAGGCTACAGTCTGTCAGGTGGGTATGACCGGCCATCAGTCGATCATACTAGCTTCAGTCTACCTAAGTCCCACTAAACGCGTCCTCGAAAGAGACGTCCGCGCTCTTCTCGCACTAGGCGACTCCGTAATATTGGCCGGAGATTTCAACTCCAAACATGACCAATGGAACTCACGCCGTACCAATAGGAACGGCAGAATCTTACAAGGTCTCAATGGCCTTCCAAACCTCAGCTTTGAGGTCATAGCCCCAAACGAACCGACTAGGTACCCGCATAACGGGGACCCAGACAAAGCCGACGTGTTAGATATATACATTATCAAAAACGTAACTCTCCAGTTACGTTCTATCGAAGTCTTGCATGAATTAGACTCGGATCACCGCCCGGTTCTAATTCATCTAGGCCGGATAGACTCCGAGGCCCCCGCCACCAAAACGATCATAGACTGGAGTAAGCTAGGCGGGAAACTCCAGTCCTTACAGTCAGACCACTTAAGTCAAATTCCTGACAGCATAGACTCCGTGGATAGTGCCAAATCCGCAGTCACCCACCTTACTAAACACATAACAGACTCACTCAAGGGTTGCTCCAAGGTAGTCCCCGAAGACCACGGCCGACGGAGACTACCCGACGACCTGCGTGACTTACTTAGACGTAAACGTGCCGCCACTAGGGCCCACGACGCCTACCCGACTGACGAAAACCGGAGGACACTCCGGCGACTCCAAAGAGAGGTTAGGGAAAAACTCCGGCTCAATCACCAGTCAGACTGGGATAATAAACTCTCAGCGATCTCGCCGAGCCACCAGGCCTTCTGGTAACTCTCGAGATCCCTGAGAGGAGACCAGTGTGCAGCTACACCCCCATTATTACGTCCTAACCGTCCGGTCGCATTCGACGACATCGATAAGGCCGAGTGCTTGGCCGACAGCCTTGAGGGACAATGCACAGACAACCCTAGCCACCCCGAACACGCCAAGTTCCACCTTGAGGTGGAATTGGCGGCGGCTACGATATCCTCGAAGGCTCCCGAAAGTGAGCCACTAGCCCCCACCACCGGAGAGGAAGTCCGTTCCATTATTAAAAACTTGAAGACTAGAAAGTCTCCAGGTCCCGATACCATCTCCAACAAGGCACTCAAGTGCCTCCCCGACCAACTGATACACCTAATAGCTTTGATTTTCAATGCCCTCCTGTTAGGTTGCTCCTTCCCCGACGAATGGAAGGAAGCAATAGTGATAGGTATTCGTAAACCGGGTAAACCCAGCAATCTCCCGAGCAGCTATCGACCCATTAGCTTGCTCAACAGCCTAGGAAAAGTCTACGAGAGAGTAATCCTCGCGAGACTTATAACGTTCATAGAGTCGAAGAAGCTCATACCGGATGAGCAATTCGGCTTTCGCGCCAAACACACCGCGGTACAACAAGTACATAGACTTACCGAAACCATCCTCAATGGCTTCGCCAAAAAACGGTACACCGGTACTGTTTTCTTCGATGTCGCCAAAGCCTTCGACAAGGTATGGCATGCGGGTTTAATATACAAACTCGCAAACCTAGGCATTCCCGATAGGCTCGTCCTCATCATACGCGATTATCTCACAAATCGCTCCTTTAGATATCGTATCGACGGTACGCTCTCCTCAAGACGTACCTTACGCGCCGGAGTCCCCCAAGGTTCGGTACTTTCACCGTTCCTTTATTCACTCTACACGAGTGACATCCCACGATTCTCCACTAAATCTAGTGTAGCCACCCATCTCGCCATGTTCGCGGACGACACCGCAATCTTCACCACTTGTAGGAATCCTACAACTATCAGCGATAGACTCCAAACAGCGACCGATAGTCTCGGAAGCTGGTTCCGCCGGTGGAGAATCGAAATCAACGCAGACAAAAGTGCAGCAATGTTCTTTGCCAGGTCTAGGAGAGCCATGGACTTCATCCAGACGCCCCCTAGAGTCTCAATTTACAACAAACGTCTAGATTGGCAAAAGGAAGTCAAATACTTAGGTGTTATCTTTCAACCCACCCTATCCTTCATCCGACACATCCGCGTTGTCCGCAACCGGGCGGCATACGCCATGGGACGCCTCTATCCGATATTGTGCAAAACTAGTAAACTGTCACTTCGCAACAAAGTGACGCTTTACAAGACTTGCATTAGACCCATAATGACCTATGCGAGCGTCGCGTTCGCGCACGTTCCTAAGTCACGACTGTGTCCGTTGCAGACACTTCAAAATCGATTCATGCGTACAGCCACTGGCTGTCCGTGGTTCGTGCGCAACGTGAATCTCCATAGAGATCTCGACCTTCCCACGATAGCCGATCTTTTCAAACGATTCTCGAAGACCTACTTCGAGAAAGCGTCCACACATCCTAACCCCCTTATAGCAGCCGCGTCCAACTATAAGGTGTTTAACTTCCCCAACCGATTTCACAGGCGCCCTAAGAGCGTCCTCAACGACCCCGACGATGCTATGACAGCATCCAACAAGACATACACACAATACACACACAAACAGCGTCTTCGCCGGCGAAGACGAGGTCCCCGCTTGCTTGTGTCAAGCGGCCGCAGCCCTCTGCCGCGGCCGCCGTGATGCAGACTTCTTCAAAGTCAATGTGTTAGATACAGTCCTCCAAAACGCGTCGCTTTAAGCCGAGGTTCGGTCTCGCAGGAGACACCCTTAAGGCGACGCTCCCAATAAGTTACGAGTGCCTAAAAAACACTCGCTTCTTATCAATTTTTACCCGGCGAAGCTTCTGCGCTCGCCCATCCCACCGGTGACGCTGTAAAAGCCATTAGGGCTAACAGCATTAGACACATTCGAAAAAAAAAAAAAAAAAATCGAGGAACCATTCGGGTCGCTCGTTCCAGTCGTTGCGGTCGTATCTCCTTATCTCTACTATATAAACATATAGTGGCGCAACAAAAAAATTAATAAACCTATTGACGGCCGATCAGTGATTTATATTATTAATATAAATCCGTCCGTCGCGTGTTTAACTCCAAACCATGCCACCCAAGACTAGCGGAAAGGCCGCCAAGAAATCGGGCAAGGCGCAAAAGAACATCTCTAAATCTGACAAAAAGAAGAAGAAGCACAAGAGGAAGGAGAGCTATGCCATCTATATTTACAAGGTGCTCAAGCAAGTCCACCCCGACACCGGTATCTCTAGTAAGGCCATGTCGATCATGAACTCGTTCGTGAACGACATCTTCGAGCGGATCGCGGCCGAGGCGTCTCGTCTCGCTCACTACAACAAGAGGTCAACTATTACATCGAGAGAGGTTCAGACTTCGGTGAGGCTGCTGTTGCCCGGCGAACTAGCGAAGCACGCCGTCAGTGAGGGCACCAAGGCGGTCACCAAATATACAAGCTCCAAGTGAGTCGTCGTCACGTCGTGACTACTAGCAGCGAAAAGTACTCTTTAAAAGGCCCTTTTCAGGGCCACTAAATCAGTCAATACGTACATACTATTTTATATATTATGATTTATATATATTTATAAATATATCCCCCGATTATCATTTCTATGATCGACAATTTTTATTTTTTTTATTTTTTTTTACATACAACGTCTGCTCTTGTGCACTGTGCAGAATGCACCTGTACCATACCTGTAAATTAAATATAATATAATAAATTAATCAGTTATGCCACGGTATGCCTGGTATTTGCTTCGATGTTAAGTTAATTTTAATTTAATTTAAGTTAAATTTTGTTTTGGACCGCCAAGCCTGTCTGTCCGTTTCCCCCTGTCCTGTCCTGCCCCCGAACCACTCCAGTCAGCGAATAAAAAGCGCGTCACGTTCTTGAAAATTTTAGTATCAACGCTGAAGCGCACCGGTGCGGTCCTCTAGGTCACGTGCGTGCGTGAGCGGGTGTTACGTCGAACGAGCTCTATCGATAGCTATAAAATAAACTCCTTCTGAATCGTAAGAGAATAAGAACAACAACAATATGGCTCGTACGAAACAGACCGCTAGAAAATCTACCGGCGGCAAGGCGCCGCGCAAGCAGCTCGCCACGAAGGCCGCGCGGAAGAGCGCACCGGCCACCGGCGGTGTTAAGAAGCCGCATCGGTACAGACCCGGCACGGTAGCCCTGCGCGAGATCCGCCGCTACCAGAAGAGTACCGAACTGTTGATTCGCAAGCTTCCTTTTCAGCGTCTAGTGCGCGAGATCGCTCAAGACTTCAAGACCGACCTCCGCTTTCAGAGCTCCGCGGTGATGGCACTGCAGGAGGCGAGCGAGGCATATCTAGTGGGGCTTTTCGAAGACACCAACCTGTGCGCCATACACGCCAAGCGGGTCACCATCATGCCTAAGGATATACAACTCGCACGCAGAATCAGAGGCGAACGCGCCTAATAAATGAATAAATCTACGACGACGATATAGTAGTCTACTTTCTATTGGTATTAATATTATACAAAAGGCCCTTTTCAGGGCCGCATATATTTCATCATATCGATCGTGAAATTTTTTTTTTATTATTTTTTTTTTTTTTTTTATAGAATTAGACGGGGTTGGTTGGTTGGTTGGTTGGTTACTTAGTTGCGGGGAGGTCCATATTCTAAATGTACTCATGATTCATGGATTCAGGATTCGTAAAAACAAACAAACAAAAACAAACACACGCCCAAACCTCCAACGCCAGCCGCCACGATAAACAAATACATACATACATACATACATACATACATACATACATACATAGACAATGAAAATGAAAATGAAAGCGTAGCGTAGCGTAGCGTAGAGTGTATACTTGTATAGTTTATCGTCTCTTTGTTTGTTTGTTTGTTTGTTTGTTTGTTTGTTTGTTTGTTTGTTTGTTTGTTTGTTTGTTTGTTTGTAAGGATGTTAGTAAATAACAAATAAGTAAATAAATAATAAAAAAATAAGCACGTATGCATGTATGCGATCGATATATGCGTATGTGTATGTGTGTATTATTATATATATGTGTGCTATATAGGGCTAGGTGATGATGATGATGATGATGATGATGAATGTTGTTGAGGTGCCAAGGTTCGTGAGAATTGGTCAAAAAAAAAAAAAAAAAAAAAAAGGTCGTAAAAAATTTTGCCCGCGGAAAAATTTTTGACGACCGCGAGCCTTCGGCTCCCCCCCCCCCACCGCACCCCACCCCCTCGGAGACCCTCGTGAATGATGGCGACCGGTCCGTGAAAATGTACGGTTGAACTAAAAAAAAAAAAAAAAAAAGCTCGTCAAAAAAATTTTCGCCGTAAATCGGGCGCGCGCGGAGACCCCTAGGCTCCCCCCCTCCCACCTCACCTCACCCCCGCGGAGACCCTATAAAATATATTTATAGGAATGCATATATATAGGGCGTGCTCTCGGACGTCCGCTTCAGTCGCTGTCGGTCTACCGGAGGCGTCGGCGGTCCGGACGGTCTGTCTCTCGTTGACAATAATTAATAATAATAATAAAAAGCAAAAAATAATAATAAATCATGACCGGTCGAGGAAAAGGTGGAAAGGGATTGGGAAAAGGAGGCGCGAAGCGCCACAGGAAGGTGCTACGTGACAACATCCAGGGTATCACGAAGCCAGCTATCCGCCGTTTAGCGCGAAGAGGCGGCGTGAAACGTATATCGGGTCTGATATACGAAGAGACACGCGGTGTGCTCAAGGTGTTCCTCGAGAACGTCATCCGTGACGCTGTCACCTACACCGAGCACGCCAAAAGAAAGACCGTCACCGCCATGGACGTGGTGTACGCTCTGAAACGTCAGGGTCGCACCCTCTACGGTTTCGGCGGTTAAATAATAATGAATAATTTACATTTAATTCAAAAAGGCCCTTTTCAGGGCCACAAATTTATCCAATACTCGTATTAATATTATCATGTTATCAAGATTATTATTACTTTTTTAATTTTATACATTATTAAATTACATTGCGATGGTGTGTGAGGATGAACGACATAACAATTGTATAGGCACATCACAGCGAGGCTTGAGCTCGCTGATAGAGATATTAATTATATCGGACCTAACTAAGTTACTTCTTATATGATTGTTTTTAAATAATATACATCATTAATAAATATTATATTATATTATATTAATATATGATGTACACGTACATATAAGGAGGTGCCTGAATATAATAAGGTAGTCTGAAGTAGCAGTAAACTTATACGTGCGATACAACCCGCTATTCTGTATGTAAACGTATATTCAGAGATGATTACAATAATACGAATATTATAATAATAATTATATATATAGAATATAACATAAATAGCCATTTTCCATCAGCGTCACCGACTCCGCCTCCGCCGCCCTAATAAAGATAGATCTCGCGGCGTAGTCAGGCTGCATGCGGGTCGGTCGCTGCTTTTGTATGTATGTATGTATGTATTTATGTATATTGAAAACGATTTATGATTTAGAACGATTTAAAAATATAAACAACACATATTGTAATCGTTATGGACTCGTTAGAAATTGATCATGACGACGTCGAGATGAGGCTCTCTTGCAAACGTCGTGTGGCAGTGTGGTGTTTTACGAAGCTCTACTTCGAACGGTCCAAACTATAAATATACACTTCGCAGGAACGGAAATAGTAATCGATTCGATATACCGGAATATACGCTTTACATTTAGTAAATTATATATTAATGAAACACTCGTTTTATAAAGAAAAAGAAGATTTAATCTGGACCCGGGGTGCACGAGTAGCGGTGTATAGAAATTAATCATCGATCGCTCCTCCGCGGCCGGCGGAATTCACGATTAAACTATTTCAATAGACGGATAAGTTCAAAAGGAAGCCACTAGTGCGCCAGGAATATTGTTTAATTTGAAACGGAACGTATAAATTCGATTGAATATGGTGCAAGCTAGTGAAAAGTTATCAGCGTTCGTACGGGAAAATGTCTAGCGACATCGCGGTTCTCCTTACGGTATTGCCCCGACCTTCAATATTTTGTTAAAATTAAAAAAAACAAAGGCCAATCGTTGATTCCTCTTATAAATTAAATTTTATATAGAAATAACAAGTGTAAATATGTCCGACACGGCAGTCGCAACCGAGGTGCCAACGCCGACGACCCCAGCTAAAAAGCCGAAGGCAACCGCGGCCGCAGGCGGCGGCGCCGCAGCCAAGAAGCCGAAAGCCAAGCCTACCCATCCGAAGACATCGGAGATGGTGAACAGCGCGATCAAGGAGCTCAAGGAGCGGAGCGGTTCCTCGCTTCAGGCGATCAAGAAGTACATAGCGGCGCAGTATAAGGTCGACGCAGAGAAGATGGCACCGTTCATAAGAAAGTATCTGAAGAGCGCCGTCGAATCCGGCGCCCTGATCCAGACGAAGGGCAAGGGCGCTTCCGGGTCCTTCAAGTTGGAGTCGAAATCGTCCGCGTCGAAGAAGCCGGCCGGCGGCAAGGTCGCCGCTACTTCGGCCTCGACCGGCAGATCGAAGAAGGCGGCCTCTTCATCCTCGATATCCGCGGCGGCCGGCGGCGGCGGGGGTGCCAGGGGCGGAAAGAAATCGGCGGCGGCGGCGGCGGCGACGGCCGCAGCTTCACCGTCCAAGTCGAAATCGTCCGCTGCGACCGCTAGGGACAAGAAGGCGGCCGCCGCGAAGAGAAAGAAGCCCGCCGCCAAGAAGGCCACCGCCGCGGCCGCCGCTGCTGCGTCGTCCGTTTCGCCGGCGAGGGCGAAGGGTGCCGCCTCGAAGGCCAAAAAGACTGCCAAGCCACCGACGAAGAAACCGAAAGCGCCCAAGCCGAAGAAGGCCGCCGCCGCTTCCGCCGCCACACCGAAGTCTAAACCGGCGGCGGCGAAGAAGGCCGCCGCCGCCGCCGCCGCTAAGAAATAAAGGAGGACGGACCACTCGATCGTTCCGACGTTCGTTACGTGTGTAGTGTTCGTTCGTGTTGTGTTCTTGTATTGTATCGCGTATCGCAGTATCGTCTATATAGTACGCTATAATCGATCGATATGAGCTAACAAGCGGACGTCGACACGACGCGTAAACTGGAACCGGTGGTGACCAGCGGCGGTGATGCAGGCGAGCGAGCGCGGCACTCGCGATCGCGAGTCGATTCAGTCGATCAGTCACAACAAAAGCCCTTTTCAGGGCTAACACACGTTTCCGATATCTCAATAATACAGACCTACCTACCTACCTACCTATGTATGTATGTAAGTATGTATCTTCGATGAATTATTGACTTATTTAAGACTAATTGAATCATCAAAATTATTACTCTTACAGACAGACATAAATAAATAAATAAATAAATAAACAAATAAATAAATGAATAATAATAAATAAATAAATAAATAATAATAAATTACAAGACATAAACAAACAAACATATAAATATTATAATGAAAGAAAGTTACTGGACGAAAATCGAAAACCCCTGAAAACTAATTCAAAGTTGGTAGGTAGGTGGTACCTTATTTATAAATATACATACATATGTACATACATATATTAATTATGTACACACGCACACGCAAATTAATTAATGAATGAATAAATTTATAAATAAATCCACATACTCCGCTGCCCGAACCCGATCCCGACTCTTGACTCACTTTTTTTTTTTTTTTTTTTATTATTATTATTATTTTTTTTTTTTTATTCGCTTACTTACTAACGGACCTATCGAAACGAAAACGACCTTCCTTCCCTCCACCCCACCCCCCCCCCCCCTCCCAACCGAACATACGCCCGTCTGAGCTCTATCTCGTCCCGGTCAATCCCCACCCCACTAGCACATGTATATAAGAAGAAATGGGGAAAAAATTTTATTCATTATACATCGCATCGCGCTAGGCTAGGACCTCGTTTGGTAGTTAGTATACGAGCGATTTATATTTTCTTTTATATATTACCACTATATTCCCACCGCATTAATAATGTCGGGCCGCGGCAAGGGTGGTAAAGTGAAGGGAAAGGCTAAGTCGCGCTCCAATCGTGCCGGTCTACAATTCCCCGTCGGGCGTATCCACAGACTGCTGAGGAAGGGAAATTACGCAGAGCGAGTCGGTGCCGGTGCGCCAGTATATCTTGCGGCCGTGATGGAATACCTAGCGGCCGAAGTGCTCGAGTTGGCTGGCAACGCGGCACGTGACAACAAGAAAACCAGGATCATACCGAGACACCTCCAGCTCGCCATCCGCAACGACGAGGAGTTGAACAAATTGCTCTCCGGCGTAACTATAGCACAGGGCGGCGTACTGCCTAACATACAAGCTGTGCTTTTGCCCAAGAAGACTGAGAAGAAAGCATAGATTGATCCGATATCCAAGTCGCCCACATACGCTGGGCTGGATTTTTTAATTTTTTTTGTCAAAAATTTTTTCAAATACTAAAAGGCCCTTTTCAGGGCCACAAAACTATTCCACACGTATATACGATTCAATATATCATACTTACATATGTATGTACTATATGTACGTCTACGTACGCTATATATACACCGGCGTTGCGAGCTTTCAATTCTATCAATTATTTCGCTCGAGACAGCGGTAATCCGCTGTGCCGGTGCTAGTGCCGTGAAAGCGTAACAAACATACGGACAGACTTGCAGACAAAACGTTGTCGCTAATGGTCTTACACGCAAGACGCTATGTAATTTACAAAACATGTCTCGTTTAGGTTAGGGTTATTTTTTTTTTTTTTTTTTTTTTTTTTTCCCCCCCACATACACACGAGTGATGATGATAATATTGAATACTACATATTATTATTATATTATTATTATTAATACATTACTACATGTATATGTAATATAGATAGGAATTTATGCAAAGTAGGAATTCTCTAGTCCTCCATGACCGTTCACCAATAAATAATATATATAATATTATATAAGTTTAAGTGATAGATAATAAATATGTTATTGTTATTGAATTTTTACGTCCGAACTTGTGCCGTTGTGCCGCTGGCCCGCTGCTAGTTCACCTCGCTACCTCCCTCCCTCCCTCCGGTCCTTCCCGAAACCGCGTCACGACGTTCGGCCATTGGTCGGGTGCGCGCTTGTAATCTCCTCTCAGCAGACACTCTAGCGGGCGACGGTCGTAATAAAACCAGGGCAATGAAAATTCGAGGAACCATTCGGGTCGCTCGTTCCAGTCGTTGCGGTCGTATCTCCTTATCTCTACTATATAAACATATAGTGGCGCAACAAAAAAATTAATAAACCTATTGACGGCCGATCAGTGATTTATATTATTAATATAAATCCGTCCGTCGCGTGTTTAACTCCAAACCATGCCACCCAAGACTAGCGGAAAGGCCGCCAAGAAATCGGGCAAGGCGCAAAAGAACATCTCTAAATCTGACAAAAAGAAGAAGAAGCACAAGAGGAAGGAGAGCTATGCCATCTATATTTACAAGGTGCTCAAGCAAGTCCACCCCGACACCGGTATCTCTAGTAAGGCCATGTCGATCATGAACTCGTTCGTGAACGACATCTTCGAGCGGATCGCGGCCGAGGCGTCTCGTCTCGCTCACTACAACAAGAGGTCAACTATTACATCGAGAGAGGTTCAGACTTCGGTGAGGCTGCTGTTGCCCGGCGAACTAGCGAAGCACGCCGTCAGTGAGGGCACCAAGGCGGTCACCAAATATACAAGCTCCAAGTGAGTCGTCGTCACGTCGTGACTACTAGCAGCGAAAAGTACTCTTTAAAAGGCCCTTTTCAGGGCCACTAAATCAGTCAATACGTACATACTATTTTATATATTATGATTTATATATATTTATAAATATATCCCCCGATTATCATTTCTATGATCGACAATTTTTATTTTTTTTATTTTTTTTTACATACAACGTCTGCTCTTGTGCACTGTGCAGAATGCACCTGTACCATACCTGTAAATTAAATATAATATAATAAATTAATCAGTTATGCCACGGTATGCCTGGTATTTGCTTCGATGTTAAGTTAATTTTAATTTAATTTAAGTTAAATTTTGTTTTGGACCGCCAAGCCTGTCTGTCCGTTTCCCCCTGTCCTGTCCTGCCCCCGAACCACTCCAGTCAGCGAATAAAAAGCGCGTCACGTTCTTGAAAATTTTAGTATCAACGCTGAAGCGCACCGGTGCGGTCCTCTAGGTCACGTGCGTGCGTGAGCGGGTGTTACGTCGAACGAGCTCTATCGATAGCTATAAAATAAACTCCTTCTGAATCGTAAGAGAATAAGAACAACAACAATATGGCTCGTACGAAACAGACCGCTAGAAAATCTACCGGCGGCAAGGCGCCGCGCAAGCAGCTCGCCACGAAGGCCGCGCGGAAGAGCGCACCGGCCACCGGCGGTGTTAAGAAGCCGCATCGGTACAGACCCGGCACGGTAGCCCTGCGCGAGATCCGCCGCTACCAGAAGAGTACCGAACTGTTGATTCGCAAGCTTCCTTTTCAGCGTCTAGTGCGCGAGATCGCTCAAGACTTCAAGACCGACCTCCGCTTTCAGAGCTCCGCGGTGATGGCACTGCAGGAGGCGAGCGAGGCATATCTAGTGGGGCTTTTCGAAGACACCAACCTGTGCGCCATACACGCCAAGCGGGTCACCATCATGCCTAAGGATATACAACTCGCACGCAGAATCAGAGGCGAACGCGCCTAATAAATGAATAAATCTACGACGACGATATAGTAGTCTACTTTCTATTGGTATTAATATTATACAAAAGGCCCTTTTCAGGACCGCATATATTTCATCATATCGATCGTGAAATTTTTTTTTTATTATTTTTTTTTTTTTTTTTATAGAATTAGACGGGGTTGGTTGGTTGGTTGGTTGGTTACTTAGTTGCGGGGAGGTCCATATTCTAAATGTACTCATGATTCATGGATTCAGGATTCGTAAAAACAAACAAACAAAAACAAACACACGCCCAAACCTCCAACGCCAGCCGCCACGATAAACAAATACATACATACATACATACATACATACATACATACATAGACAATGAAAATGAAAATGAAAGCGTAGCGTAGCGTAGCGTAGAGTGTATACTTGTATAGTTTATCGTCTCTTTGTTTGTTTGTTTGTTTGTTTGTTTGTTTGTTTGTTTGTTTGTTTGTTTGTTTGTTTGTTTGTTTGTAAGGATGTTAGTAAATAACAAATAAGTAAATAAATAATAAAAAAATAAGCACGTATGCATGTATGCGATCGATATATGCGTATGTGTATGTGTGTATTATTATATATATGTGTGCTATATAGGGCTAGGTGATGATGATGATGATGATGATGAATGTTGTTGAGGTGCCAAGGTTCGTGAGAATTGGTCAAAAAAAAAAAAAAAAAAAAAAGGTCGTAAAAAATTTTGCCCGCGGAAAAATTTTTGACGACCGCGAGCCTTCGGCTCCCCCCCCCCCCACCGCACCCCACCCCCTCGGAGACCCTCGTGAATGATGGCGACCGGTCCGTGAAAATGTACGGTTGAACTAAAAAAAAAAAAAAAAAAAGCTCGTCAAAAAAATTTTCGCCGTAAATCGGGCGCGCGCGGAGACCCCTAGGCTCCCCCCCTCCCACCTCACCTCACCCCCGCGGAGACCCTATAAAATATATTTATAGGAATGCATATATATAGGGCGTGCTCTCGGACGTCCGCTTCAGTCGCTGTCGGTCTACCGGAGGCGTCGGCGGTCCGGACGGTCTGTCTCTCGTTGACAATAATTAATAATAATAATAAAAAGCAAAAAATAATAATAAATCATGACCGGTCGAGGAAAAGGTGGAAAGGGATTGGGAAAAGGAGGCGCGAAGCGCCACAGGAAGGTGCTACGTGACAACATCCAGGGTATCACGAAGCCAGCTATCCGCCGTTTAGCGCGAAGAGGCGGCGTGAAACGTATATCGGGTCTGATATACGAAGAGACACGCGGTGTGCTCAAGGTGTTCCTCGAGAACGTCATCCGTGACGCTGTCACCTACACCGAGCACGCCAAAAGAAAGACCGTCACCGCCATGGACGTGGTGTACGCTCTGAAACGTCAGGGTCGCACCCTCTACGGTTTCGGCGGTTAAATAATAATGAATAATTTACATTTAATTCAAAAAGGCCCTTTTCAGGGCCACAAATTTATCCAATACTCGTATTAATATTATCATGTTATCAAGATTATTATTACTTTTTTAATTTTATACATTATTAAATTACATTGCGATGGTGTGTGAGGATGAACGACATAACAATTGTATAGGCACATCACAGCGAGGCTTGAGCTCGCTGATAGAGATATTAATTATATCGGACCTAACTAAGTTACTTCTTATATGATTGTTTTTAAATAATATACATCATTAATAAATATTATATTATATTATATTAATATATGATGTACACGTACATATAAGGAGGTGCCTGAATATAATAAGGTAGTCTGAAGTAGCAGTAAACTTATACGTGCGATACAACCCGCTATTCTGTATGTAAACGTATATTCAGAGATGATTACAATAATACGAATATTATAATAATAATTATATATATAGAATATAACATAAATAGCCATTTTCCATCAGCGTCACCGACTCCGCCTCCGCCGCCCTAATAAAGATAGATCTCGCGGCGTAGTCAGGCTGCATGCGGGTCGGTCGCTGCTTTTGTATGTATGTATGTATGTATTTATGTATATTGAAAACGATTTATGATTTAGAACGATTTAAAAATATAAACAACACATATTGTAATCGTTATGGACTCGTTAGAAATTGATCATGACGACGTCGAGATGAGGCTCTCTTGCAAACGTCGTGTGGCAGTGTGGTGTTTTACGAAGCTCTACTTCGAACGGTCCAAACTATAAATATACACTTCGCAGGAACGGAAATAGTAATCGATTCGATATACCGGAATATACGCTTTACATTTAGTAAATTATATATTAATGAAACACTCGTTTTATAAAGAAAAAGAAGATTTAATCTGGACCCGGGGTGCACGAGTAGCGGTGTATAGAAATTAATCATCGATCGCTCCTCCGCGGCCGGCGGAATTCACGATTAAACTATTTCAATAGACGGATAAGTTCAAAAGGAAGCCACTAGTGCGCCAGGAATATTGTTTAATTTGAAACGGAACGTATAAATTCGATTGAATATGGTGCAAGCTAGTGAAAAGTTATCAGCGTTCGTACGGGAAAATGTCTAGCGACATCGCGGTTCTCCTTACGGTATTGCCCCGACCTTCAATATTTTGTTAAAATTAAAAAAAACAAAGGCCAATCGTTTCGGCCAAAGTCCGCGAAGCTTCGGTCAAGCCTAGCACCCCTGCCCCCGGCGCCAGTTGTACTCGCCGCGACCCGTCGCGGCTCGAGGAAACGGCCGGCTGTGAGCATCGCGTGCGCCGCCCACCCGACGCGAACCGGACTGCAACTGCCTAAGCCTTTCCTGAGGAAAGTCACCCGCAGTGCAAACGATACAACCGCCGCCTCCGAAACCACTGAGCGAGTGGACCACGATCCCTGCTCGCGGGCGTCTAGCTGGGCCTCCCGTCTGGGTCTCACCTGGCTGGATTGCACGCGCCGAGGGGTTCGTACCACCCGCTCCGTACGGGCAGCGATCTACACACTAACAGCACCGCTATAACGACGCTGTAATTTTAAAACAGCTACGATGTCGGACGGAGGGGAGCCCCCCCCGCTCGAACAACGCCGCCGCGGAACTGGCCGGACAGGGATACCGAGATCGGTCGTCCGCCGCGACATAATAACTCAATCGACGATACCAGTCGTCCCGGCCGTCGCACCACGGCCCCGCTTCCGACTCGTGCCGGAACAGGTACCGCACGAGTCCCAATCTACCTCGGAGGACGCCGCCGCCGTTTCCCCTGCCCCAGTAGCTGAGCCTACTGTGTGCTCGGAAGGAGCGAAGCGTCCGAGGCCCGAGGATTCACCGGAGGAGGAGACGGAGAAGCGAGCGCGAGCGGGTACCCCGCAAGCCTCCCCCGCCCTCTCGCCACCGCTAGGAGAGCGCCCCGCGCACGGGACGACGCACTCCCAGCCACCATCGTCACCGCCGTCAATAGAAAAGGGAACGATGCTACCGCAGATGGTGACACTAGAGTCCACGTCCGAGGACTCCACCAGTTATAACGCGCTGGCGTCCCTTGCAAGCAAGTCGCAGCGAATGGAGACATCGCGACCGTCATCGCCACAACCCGGAACGTCGGGCATGTCCTATGCCGCCGCCAATCAGGTTCGTTCGTTCGTTGATTCCTCTTATAATTACGTTGCGAATTCGGATTCTTTCGATTTGTACTGTGTTATAGGAGTCGAGTCCGACCCACTGCCTGTCCGTTAGTTGCGGTTACGCCCTGCACCTCTGCCCCCGGCGCCAGTTGTACTCGCCGTGACCCGTGTCACGGCTTGAGGAAGCGGCCGGTCGCGCATCGCGTGCCCTGCTTCGCCGTAGCTACCCGGACGTAGCTGTCTGCTTGATTTTCATTGGAAAATCGTAAGCAGAAGTGCCCTCGGTGATACCCGACGCTCTATAATATCCACGCGCGTACGGTCTCTGCCCCCGCTCGCGGGCGCCTAGCTGGGCCTCCCCCAGGGGTCTCACCCGGCTGGGTTGCACGCGCCGAGGGGTGTGGAGCCGTATACGCAAGGAGCGGGCTATCGTACGGCACACCAACGTGAGTCTCGCAACCGCATCACTTGCGGGAGCGAACTGTAGTCGACATGTCCGGTCGGGGGGAGCCCCCCCCGAGGGAACAACGCATCCGCGGGGAGCGCCCCGCCTTTCAACGTGCGGTCGTCAAACGGGATCTACGGGATAATTCCGTAGTCCCGTTTACTCCAGCCGCGCTGAAGTCAACACCACCGCCACCAGTACCCGCAGCACCGACACTACCGGCGCCGCGACCGCGCTTCCGGGTCGAGCCGGGAGACCGCCAGTCGCCGATGACCGCCGTCGCGACCATCGCCGCCGATGTAAGAGCTCTTACATCGAGCGAGGATTGTGCCAAGCGGCAGCGGGCCGACGACTCTTCGCCAGGGTCGCAGGAGGGCGAAGACAAGCGACCGAGGACCGACCGATCGCCGTCTCACTCTCCCTCGCCGTCAACCACACCGACGACATCAGTATCACCCACACCGTTGCCGCGAAGTCAGCGGTACTCACAACCGCCCGCATCGCCGCCATCAGAGGAGCGAGGCGGACCGGCGCAGCCGGCGGGCTCGTCGCGCGAGACAGCAAGCTGGCCGCGCGACTCAACGAGCTACGCCGCTATCGAGTCACCGTCACCGATGGCGACCTCCCGCCCCGCCTCCCCGCAAGCCGGCCCTTCTGGGTATGCTGCCGCCGCCGCCGCACCACCATCGCCGCGGGCGCTCGAGCAGCGCCAGGCGGAACAACAGCGGCAACAACTACCGCCTGCAACGACCGCGAAGACGGCGCGGTCGGAATACCCGCCCATCACGGTGGAGTGCTTCCCTCAGTGGACGAGGCACTTCGGCGTGATACGTGGGCTACTGGGGCACGCGCCGAACGCCCGGCCAATGGGCAAGGGGGTGCGATTCCTCCCCAAATCGGCGGAGGAATTTCGCGTCCTCCAACGTTACATGGTAGACGCCGCCAAGCAGGACCCGGACATCGCCTGGTTCTGCTACAGCCCGGCGTCGACATTGCCCTCTAAGGTAGCCATCAAGGGGCTACCGCAAGATACCCCGCCGGAGGAAGTCGTCGCGGCGCTGCGCACGCTCGGATACCCGGCGGAGCGCGCCCGCGCCATACCCGCCGTCAGAGGGCGCCAGGGCTGCACGTTTTTCGTGCAGCTCGAGCATTTATCATACGAAGAGCTCGGGCACCTATATCGAGAAACCGAGCTCCTATCGATGCCCGGCCTCACTATAGAGGCCTGGAAGGGAGGACGCGGGCCGGCGCAGTGTCATCGCTGCCAACAGTTCGGCCATGCGTCCGCCAATTGTCACCGGCCGCCTAGATGTGTCCGCTGCGCAGGCGGGCACATCGCACAAGATTGTGACAGGGCCCCCGAAGAGGCCCCGAAGTGCGCCAACTGCGGGAGGGCGCACGTCGCGAGGGACCGGAAGTGTCCGGTCTTCCGCAAGGAAGCGCGGAGGCGCGGTATCGACATCGCGCCACCGCGCCCGAACGCGCCAAAGAAGAGGGTCGGGGGGAGAGGGCAAGCTCCCCCCACAACTGTCGCACCGACCGCTGCCGCCGCACGTCCCGCGCCCACACCCGCACCTGTACCCGCCGTACGAGTCGTCTCCGCCCCCACCGCCCCTGCCGCCGCCCCTCCGACGCCTGCCGCTACCGCGGCCGGCACGAGCGCGCAACCTGTCGTTGCGCGGCCGGAGGGAGCGCGCCGGGCGGAAACAAAAATACCGCCGACGACGCTCCAGCCGCCAGCGAACGCTCCGACATCAAGGGGCGAACCGCTGGCCGGGGGTAAAAAGAAGAACCGACGCAGGCGCAGGCAAGCGAGGCCCGCTAATACCGAGCCCGCCGCCGCGTCGACACCGTATCCCCGGCCGCCAGCGGAGACTGCGCTGGCGCCAACACCCACAATTGCCGCGGCGCCGAGAAGCCGCGGCCACGAAGTAGCCACTGCAACCACCAACCCGCCACAGGCCTCGCAGGACACGGGCATCAATAAACTTGTCCGTGTACTGCTTGAGGCACTCGCGGCGGCGGTAACTACATATCTCGCAACACAAGATGTCGTCGGCGCGATAACGGCGGCTATAGGCCAAGTCGGACGGGCCTATCAATGACGGCCCTCCGCATATTATATTGGAACCCGGGCGGCATACGAGGACACGTCCGTGAACTAACCCGGCTCGCCCAGTCGCAGGATATCCACATCATCCTCCTGGGCGAAACGAAACTCACGGACAGCGTCGAGCTCCGCATACCCAACTACTTCGTGTATCGACGCGACGAAGTCTCTCCCCGGGGCCTGCCGTACAGGGGTACGGCCGCTCTGGTGCGGAGGGACATCATACATGAAGAGTTGGAGCACACCCCGTTCACCAGCACTCGTACACAGGGAGTGCGGGTCAACGTGGGTAACGAGGAGCTCCGCGTCTATGCCGCCTACAAACCACCCGGACTGACATTCTGCAGCACTGATGTCGGGACCATCTTCGGCCAGCAGGGACCCGCGGTGATCGTGGGCGACCTCAACGCGAAACATCATGCGTGGGGGTCGCGAATCATCACCGCGGAGGGGAGGAACCTGCACGAGGATAGCGTGAGGAGCGGATATGGAGTCGTGGGTCCCGGAGCGCCGACCCACATACCATCAAACCCCCGCTTCCACCCCGACGTCATCGACATCGTGCTGCACCACGGACTTGACAACCCTTTTGATGTCGAGGTCCTCTATGATCTCGACACTCAACACCTACCGGTACTGGTCACCCTTGCCACCCAGGGAGGCTTTCTAGTGCCCCGCCCGCCGCGGACGCGGACGAACTGGGAGCGCTACACCGCCGAGCTCGCCGGGCTTGAGCTAGCAGGCCCGATCACCACCTCTTCGGAAGTCGACGATGCTGCTGTGCTCGTCGCTGAGGCGATCGTTGCCGCCAAAGCGGCAGCCACCACCACGTCGACTCAACCCACCACCAACCGAAGACAGGACCTGCCAAGCTCGCTCCGCACCATGCTCAGGCGGAAGCGTACCCTTCGCCGCCTCTGGGCCCGCACTCGCTGCCCCAGGGTGAAGGCTGACCTGAACCGGCTTGCAGAGAAGATATCGCGTGCCGTAGTCGCTCTCGACGAGGCGCGCTGGGAGGACACCGTCGATCGAGCGACGGATCACGACACCGCGCTATACTCTCTCTGCAAGAAGCTCACCGGACAAGACACACCCGTTTACCCGCTGCTCGATGCAGCCGGTAAACGCAACTACGCTGCCAGGGATCGTGCTGAGATCCTGGCAGCTCACCTGGAGAAGACATTTACGCCCAACGCCCCCAACACCTCCAACCTCCGAGTCGTCCGTCATCACGCGGCGGTCCAGGACAAGCTGGAGAGGTTCTTGTCGGGCCCGACACCGCCGCTCCGGGGAGGGGACCTCATCTCCCTGTCAGAGCTGCGGTCGGTTGCTGCGCGCCTTGATAAGCGTAAAGCACCAGGCCCCGACGGAATCAACAACGCCGCGTTGATGCTGCTGCCCCCAACAGGCCTCGTAGCGCTCACGAGCCTGTTCAATGGAGTACTCCGCACCGGCCACTTCCCAGAGGCGTGGAAGACCGGGAAGATCATTGTTCTTCCCAAGCCAGGGAAGGATCGCCGCCTGCCATCGAGCTACCGACCGATCACGCTACTCTCGCACATAGCCAAGCTGTTTGAGCGTCTGCTGCTGCGTCGAATCACGCCCCATCTGCCCCTCCGCGAGGAGCAGCATGGATTCCGCAGCGGCCACTCGACGACGCTCCAGCTGGCGAGGGTGATCAACCACCTGGCCAGTGAGCGGAACCGAGGCCGCTACACCGTCGGGGTCTTCCTCGATATCGAGAAGGCTTTCGACCGCGTGTGGCACGCCGGGCTCCTGGCCAAGATCATCGAGACCACCATGCCGCCCGCTTATGTGCGAGTGTTGGCGTCGTTCCTACACGGTCGTAGTTTCTACGTGGCAGTGGATGGCGCCGAATCCCAGCCACGCGCCATCCGTGCCGGAGTACCCCAGGGCAGCTGTATATCGCCGCGCTTATACGCGGCGTATACGGATGACATCCCTACCCTGCGCGACCACCTGCAGGAGGGAGTGGAGGACGTGCTGTTGTCGCTCTACGCTGACGACAGCGCGTATTTTGCGTCGTCCTACAAGCAAGTCGTCGCCATTAACCGCATGCAGCGTCTGCTGGACTTGTTGCCGGAATGGCTGGACAAGTGGAGGATGTCCGTCAACGTCGGGAAGACGGCCGCTCTGCTGACCAGCCGCTCCGTGCCGCTACGTCAACTCACTCTGCGAGGCCAGGACGTAGAGTGGAAGACCACAGTAAGGTTCTTGGGGTGTGAACTGGACCGCAGCCTGCGCATGGTCCCTATGGCGAATCGTGCCGTGGGCCAAGCTGCTGCTGCCAGGTCCCAGCTCCACGCCTTGTTCACATCCCACCTACCCGTCAACACCAAGCTGAGGGTCTACGGTGCCTACGTCCGCTCGCGTTTGACGTATGCGGCACCCGCCTGGTACGCGCTTTGCTCGGCGTACCAGAGGCGAAGACTGCAAGTCCAGCAGAATCGATGCCTGCGATTGATCGTAGGAGCCCCGAGGTATGTGCGGAACGACGTCGTGCACCGAGATACCAAGATGCCGACCGTGGAGGAGTTCGTTCGTCGCTTAGCGCGCCGACTGTTCGCGCGAGCGGACTACAGCGCGCACGAGCACCTTCACGACATCGCGCCACTCCATGCACGACCTCCGGAGGGATTTCCCCTGCCTCGCGAGCTCCTGAGATCACCGTCACCGCGGCCCGACGCGGAAGACGATGACGACGACGAGGACGACGCAACGGGCACAAGGGCAACACCACCGGACACGACTTTACCACCACCTGATGAGACACACCCCACGGAGATGACACCACCCGAATATGACGCAGCGGTCTGGGAGTTGCTATTCCCAGACCGCCTCACCTGAACAAGACTTCCCTCAGGTCACCTTGGTGACCTGGGCCAACCGGCCCGAATACTGACCAGGCCCACAAGGCCTGCGAGGACAAGCCCGGGCAAGGAGGTTCGCCTCGAGGCCCGTCCCCCGGTACCCCTCAAAAGGTTCCGAGAAGACCCACCACACACAAAACAAAGGCCAATCGTTGATTCCTCTTATAAATTAAATTTTATATAGAAATAACAAGTGTAAATATGTCCGACACGGCAGTCGCAACCGAGGTGCCAACGCCGACGACCCCAGCTAAAAAGCCGAAGGCAACCGCGGCCGCAGGCGGCGGCGCCGCAGCCAAGAAGCCGAAAGCCAAGCCTACCCATCCGAAGACATCGGAGATGGTGAACAGCGCGATCAAGGAGCTCAAGGAGCGGAGCGGTTCCTCGCTTCAGGCGATCAAGAAGTACATAGCGGCGCAGTATAAGGTCGACGCAGAGAAGATGGCACCGTTCATAAGAAAGTATCTGAAGAGCGCCGTCGAATCCGGCGCCCTGATCCAGACGAAGGGCAAGGGCGCTTCCGGGTCCTTCAAGTTGGAGTCGAAATCGTCCGCGTCGAAGAAGCCGGCCGGCGGCAAGGTCGCCGCTACTTCGGCCTCGACCGGCAGATCGAAGAAGGCGGCCTCTTCATCCTCGATATCCGCGGCGGCCGGCGGCGGCGGGGGTGCCAGGGGCGGAAAGAAATCGGCGGCGGCGGCGGCGGCGACGGCCGCAGCTTCACCGTCCAAGTCGAAATCGTCCGCTGCGACCGCTAGGGACAAGAAGGCGGCCGCCGCGAAGAGAAAGAAGCCCGCCGCCAAGAAGGCCACCGCCGCGGCCGCCGCTGCTGCGTCGTCCGTTTCGCCGGCGAGGGCGAAGGGTGCCGCCTCGAAGGCCAAAAAGACTGCCAAGCCACCGACGAAGAAACCGAAAGCGCCCAAGCCGAAGAAGGCCGCCGCCGCTTCCGCCGCCACACCGAAGTCTAAACCGGCGGCGGCGAAGAAGGCCGCCGCCGCCGCCGCCGCTAAGAAATAAAGGAGGACGGACCACTCGATCGTTCCGACGTTCGTTACGTGTGTAGTGTTCGTTCGTGTTGTGTTCTTGTATTGTATCGCGTATCGCAGTATCGTCTATATAGTACGCTATAATCGATCGATATGAGCTAACAAGCGGACGTCGACACGACGCGTAAACTGGAACCGGTGGTGACCAGCGGCGGTGATGCAGGCGAGCGAGCGCGGCACTCGCGATCGCGAGTCGATTCAGTCGATCAGTCACAACAAAAGCCCTTTTCAGGGCTAACACACGTTTCCGATATCTCAATAATACAGACCTACCTACCTACCTACCTATGTATGTATGTAAGTATGTATCTTCGATGAATTATTGACTTATTTAAGACTAATTGAATCATCAAAATTATTACTCTTACAGACAGACATAAATAAATAAATAAATAAATAAACAAATAAATAAATGAATAATAATAAATAAATAAATAAATAATAATAAATTACAAGACATAAACAAACAAACATATAAATATTATAATGAAAGAAAGTTACTGGACGAAAATCGAAAACCCCTGAAAACTAATTCAAAGTTGGTAGGTAGGTGGTACCTTATTTATAAATATACATACATATGTACATACATATATTAATTATGTACACACGCACACGCAAATTAATTAATGAATGAATAAATTTATAAATAAATCCACATACTCCGCTGCCCGAACCCGATCCCGACTCTTGACTCACTTTTTTTTTTTTTTTTTTTATTATTATTATTATTTTTTTTTTTTTATTCGCTTACTTACTAACGGACCTATCGAAACGAAAACGACCTTCCTTCCCTCCACCCCACCCCCCCCCCCCCTCCCAACCGAACATACGCCCGTCTGAGCTCTATCTCGTCCCGGTCAATCCCCACCCCACTAGCACATGTATATAAGAAGAAATGGGGAAAAAATTTTATTCATTATACATCGCATCGCGCTAGGCTAGGACCTCGTTTGGTAGTTAGTATACGAGCGATTTATATTTTCTTTTATATATTACCACTATATTCCCACCGCATTAATAATGTCGGGCCGCGGCAAGGGTGGTAAAGTGAAGGGAAAGGCTAAGTCGCGCTCCAATCGTGCCGGTCTACAATTCCCCGTCGGGCGTATCCACAGACTGCTGAGGAAGGGAAATTACGCAGAGCGAGTCGGTGCCGGTGCGCCAGTATATCTTGCGGCCGTGATGGAATACCTAGCGGCCGAAGTGCTCGAGTTGGCTGGCAACGCGGCACGTGACAACAAGAAAACCAGGATCATACCGAGACACCTCCAGCTCGCCATCCGCAACGACGAGGAGTTGAACAAATTGCTCTCCGGCGTAACTATAGCACAGGGCGGCGTACTGCCTAACATACAAGCTGTGCTTTTGCCCAAGAAGACTGAGAAGAAAGCATAGATTGATCCGATATCCAAGTCGCCCACATACGCTGGGCTGGATTTTTTAATTTTTTTTGTCAAAAATTTTTTCAAATACTAAAAGGCCCTTTTCAGGGCCACAAAACTATTCCACACGTATATACGATTCAATATATCATACTTACATATGTATGTACTATATGTACGTCTACGTACGCTATATATACACCGGCGTTGCGAGCTTTCAATTCTATCAATTATTTCGCTCGAGACAGCGGTAATCCGCTGTGCCGGTGCTAGTGCCGTGAAAGCGTAACAAACATACGGACAGACTTGCAGACAAAACGTTGTCGCTAATGGTCTTACACGCAAGACGCTATGTAATTTACAAAACATGTCTCGTTTAGGTTAGGGTTATTTTTTTTTTTTTTTTTTTTTTTTTTTCCCCCCCACATACACACGAGTGATGATGATAATATTGAATACTACATATTATTATTATATTATTATTATTAATACATTACTACATGTATATGTAATATAGATAGGAATTTATGCAAAGTAGGAATTCTCTAGTCCTCCATGACCGTTCACCAATAAATAATATATATAATATTATATAAGTTTAAGTGATAGATAATAAATATGTTATTGTTATTGAATTTTTACGTCCGAACTTGTGCCGTTGTGCCGCTGGCCCGCTGCTAGTTCACCTCGCTACCTCCCTCCCTCCCTCCGGTCCTTCCCGAAACCGCGTCACGACGTTCGGCCATTGGTCGGGTGCGCGCTTGTAATCTCCTCTCAGCAGACACTCTAGCGGGCGACGGTCGTAATAAAACCAGGGCAATGAAAATTCGAGGAACCATTCGGGTCGCTCGTTCCAGTCGTTGCGGTCGTATCTCCTTATCTCTACTATATAAACATATAGTGGCGCAACAAAAAAATTAATAAACCTATTGACGGCCGATCAGTGATTTATATTATTAATATAAATCCGTCCGTCGCGTGTTTAACTCCAAACCATGCCACCCAAGACTAGCGGAAAGGCCGCCAAGAAATCGGGCAAGGCGCAAAAGAACATCTCTAAATCTGACAAAAAGAAGAAGAAGCACAAGAGGAAGGAGAGCTATGCCATCTATATTTACAAGGTGCTCAAGCAAGTCCACCCCGACACCGGTATCTCTAGTAAGGCCATGTCGATCATGAACTCGTTCGTGAACGACATCTTCGAGCGGATCGCGGCCGAGGCGTCTCGTCTCGCTCACTACAACAAGAGGTCAACTATTACATCGAGAGAGGTTCAGACTTCGGTGAGGCTGCTGTTGCCCGGCGAACTAGCGAAGCACGCCGTCAGTGAGGGCACCAAGGCGGTCACCAAATATACAAGCTCCAAGTGAGTCGTCGTCACGTCGTGACTACTAGCAGCGAAAAGTACTCTTTAAAAGGCCCTTTTCAGGGCCACTAAATCAGTCAATACGTACATACTATTTTATATATTATGATTTATATATATTTATAAATATATCCCCCGATTATCATTTCTATGATCGACAATTTTTATTTTTTTTATTTTTTTTTACATACAACGTCTGCTCTTGTGCACTGTGCAGAATGCACCTGTACCATACCTGTAAATTAAATATAATATAATAAATTAATCAGTTATGCCACGGTATGCCTGGTATTTGCTTCGATGTTAAGTTAATTTTAATTTAATTTAAGTTAAATTTTGTTTTGGACCGCCAAGCCTGTCTGTCCGTTTCCCCCTGTCCTGTCCTGCCCCCGAACCACTCCAGTCAGCGAATAAAAAGCGCGTCACGTTCTTGAAAATTTTAGTATCAACGCTGAAGCGCACCGGTGCGGTCCTCTAGGTCACGTGCGTGCGTGAGCGGGTGTTACGTCGAACGAGCTCTATCGATAGCTATAAAATAAACTCCTTCTGAATCGTAAGAGAATAAGAACAACAACAATATGGCTCGTACGAAACAGACCGCTAGAAAATCTACCGGCGGCAAGGCGCCGCGCAAGCAGCTCGCCACGAAGGCCGCGCGGAAGAGCGCACCGGCCACCGGCGGTGTTAAGAAGCCGCATCGGTACAGACCCGGCACGGTAGCCCTGCGCGAGATCCGCCGCTACCAGAAGAGTACCGAACTGTTGATTCGCAAGCTTCCTTTTCAGCGTCTAGTGCGCGAGATCGCTCAAGACTTCAAGACCGACCTCCGCTTTCAGAGCTCCGCGGTGATGGCACTGCAGGAGGCGAGCGAGGCATATCTAGTGGGGCTTTTCGAAGACACCAACCTGTGCGCCATACACGCCAAGCGGGTCACCATCATGCCTAAGGATATACAACTCGCACGCAGAATCAGAGGCGAACGCGCCTAATAAATGAATAAATCTACGACGACGATATAGTAGTCTACTTTCTATTGGTATTAATATTATACAAAAGGCCCTTTTCAGGGCCGCATATATTTCATCATATCGATCGTGAAATTTTTTTTTTATTATTTTTTTTTTTTTTTTTATAGAATTAGACGGGGTTGGTTGGTTGGTTGGTTGGTTACTTAGTTGCGGGGAGGTCCATATTCTAAATGTACTCATGATTCATGGATTCAGGATTCGTAAAAACAAACAAACAAAAACAAACACACGCCCAAACCTCCAACGCCAGCCGCCACGATAAACAAATACATACATACATACATACATACATACATACATACATACATAGACAATGAAAATGAAAATGAAAGCGTAGCGTAGCGTAGCGTAGAGTGTATACTTGTATAGTTTATCGTCTCTTTGTTTGTTTGTTTGTTTGTTTGTTTGTTTGTTTGTTTGTTTGTTTGTTTGTTTGTTTGTTTGTTTGTTTGTTTGTTTGTAAGGATGTTAGTAAATAACAAATAAGTAAATAAATAATAAAAAAATAAGCACGTATGCATGTATGCGATCGATATATGCGTATGTGTATGTGTGTATTATTATATATATGTGTGCTATATAGGGCTAGGTGATGATGATGATGATGATGATGATGAATGTTGTTGAGGTGCCAAGGTTCGTGAGAATTGGTCAAAAAAAAAAAAAAAAAAAAAAGGTCGTAAAAAATTTTGCCCGCGGAAAAATTTTTGACGACCGCGAGCCTTCGGCTCCCCCCCCCCCCCACCGCACCCCACCCCCTCGGAGACCCTCGTGAATGATGGCGACCGGTCCGTGAAAATGTACGGTTGAACTAAAAAAAAAAAAAAAAAAAGCTCGTCAAAAAAATTTTCGCCGTAAATCGGGCGCGCGCGGAGACCCCTAGGCTCCCCCCCCTCCCACCTCACCTCACCCCCGCGGAGACCCTATAAAATATATTTATAGGAATGCATATATATAGGGCGTGCTCTCGGACGTCCGCTTCAGTCGCTGTCGGTCTACCGGAGGCGTCGGCGGTCCGGACGGTCTGTCTCTCGTTGACAATAATTAATAATAATAATAAAAAGCAAAAAATAATAATAAATCATGACCGGTCGAGGAAAAGGTGGAAAGGGATTGGGAAAAGGAGGCGCGAAGCGCCACAGGAAGGTGCTACGTGACAACATCCAGGGTATCACGAAGCCAGCTATCCGCCGTTTAGCGCGAAGAGGCGGCGTGAAACGTATATCGGGTCTGATATACGAAGAGACACGCGGTGTGCTCAAGGTGTTCCTCGAGAACGTCATCCGTGACGCTGTCACCTACACCGAGCACGCCAAAAGAAAGACCGTCACCGCCATGGACGTGGTGTACGCTCTGAAACGTCAGGGTCGCACCCTCTACGGTTTCGGCGGTTAAATAATAATGAATAATTTACATTTAATTCAAAAAGGCCCTTTTCAGGGCCACAAATTTATCCAATACTCGTATTAATATTATCATGTTATCAAGATTATTATTACTTTTTTAATTTTATACATTATTAAATTACATTGCGATGGTGTGTGAGGATGAACGACATAACAATTGTATAGGCACATCACAGCGAGGCTTGAGCTCGCTGATAGAGATATTAATTATATCGGACCTAACTAAGTTACTTCTTATATGATTGTTTTTAAATAATATACATCATTAATAAATATTATATTATATTATATTAATATATGATGTACACGTACATATAAGGAGGTGCCTGAATATAATAAGGTAGTCTGAAGTAGCAGTAAACTTATACGTGCGATACAACCCGCTATTCTGTATGTAAACGTATATTCAGAGATGATTACAATAATACGAATATTATAATAATAATTATATATATAGAATATAACATAAATAGCCATTTTCCATCAGCGTCACCGACTCCGCCTCCGCCGCCCTAATAAAGATAGATCTCGCGGCGTAGTCAGGCTGCATGCGGGTCGGTCGCTGCTTTTGTATGTATGTATGTATGTATTTATGTATATTGAAAACGATTTATGATTTAGAACGATTTAAAAATATAAACAACACATATTGTAATCGTTATGGACTCGTTAGAAATTGATCATGACGACGTCGAGATGAGGCTCTCTTGCAAACGTCGTGTGGCAGTGTGGTGTTTTACGAAGCTCTAGCCTGCCAGCCTGCTAGCTAGCCAGCTCGAAGCCTGCGCATGGTCCCTATGGCGAATCGTGCCGTGGGCCAAGCTGCTGCTGCCAGGTCCCAGCTCCACGCCTTGTTCACATCCCACCTACCCGTCAACACCAAGCTGAGGGTCTACGGTGCCTACGTCCGCTCGCGTTTGACGTATGCGGCACCCGCCTGGTACGCGCTTTGCTCGGCGTACCAGAGGCGAAGACTGCAAGTCCAGCAGAATCGATGCCTGCGATTGATCTTAGGAGCCCCGAGGTATGTGCGGAACGACGTCGTGCACCGGGATACCAAGATGCCGACCGTGGAGGAGTTCGTTCGTCGCTTAGCGCGCCGACTGTTCGCGCGAGCGGACAACAGCGCGCACGAACACCTTCACGACATCGCGCCACTCCATGCACGACCTCCGGAGGGATTTCCCCTGCCTCGCGAGCTCCTGCGATCACCGTCACCGCGGCCCGACGTGGAAGACGACGGCGACGATGAGGACGACGCTACGGGCAAGAGGGCAACACCGGACTTGACAACACCACCTGACATGACAAACCACCCGGATACGACACCATCGGAATTTGACGCAGCGGTCGGGGATTTATTATTCCCAGACCCCCCCACCGAAAATGACATCCCTCAGGCCACCTAGGTGGCCTGGGCCAACCGGCCCGAACACTGACCAGGCCCACAGGCCTGCGAGGAGCAGCCCGGGCAAAGAGGTTCGCCTCGAGGCCCGTACCCCGGCACCCTCACAGGGTACCGAGAAGACCCGGATATATAAAAAAAACAAAGGCCAATCGTTGATTCCTCTTATAAATTAAATTTTATATAGAAATAACAAGTGTAAATATGTCCGACACGGCAGTCGCAACCGAGGTGCCAACGCCGACGACCCCAGCTAAAAAGCCGAAGGCAACCGCGGCCGCAGGCGGCGGCGCCGCAGCCAAGAAGCCGAAAGCCAAGCCTACCCATCCGAAGACATCGGAGATGGTGAACAGCGCGATCAAGGAGCTCAAGGAGCGGAGCGGTTCCTCGCTTCAGGCGATCAAGAAGTACATAGCGGCGCAGTATAAGGTCGACGCAGAGAAGATGGCACCGTTCATAAGAAAGTATCTGAAGAGCGCCGTCGAATCCGGCGCCCTGATCCAGACGAAGGGCAAGGGCGCTTCCGGGTCCTTCAAGTTGGAGTCGAAATCGTCCGCGTCGAAGAAGCCGGCCGGCGGCAAGGTCGCCGCTACTTCGGCCTCGACCGGCAGATCGAAGAAGGCGGCCTCTTCATCCTCGATATCCGCGGCGGCCGGCGGCGGCGGGGGTGCCAGGGGCGGAAAGAAATCGGCGGCGGCGGCGGCGGCGACGGCCGCAGCTTCACCGTCCAAGTCGAAATCGTCCGCTGCGACCGCTAGGGACAAGAAGGCGGCCGCCGCGAAGAGAAAGAAGCCCGCCGCCAAGAAGGCCACCGCCGCGGCCGCCGCTGCTGCGTCGTCCGTTTCGCCGGCGAGGGCGAAGGGTGCCGCCTCGAAGGCCAAAAAGACTGCCAAGCCACCGACGAAGAAACCGAAAGCGCCCAAGCCGAAGAAGGCCGCCGCCGCTTCCGCCGCCACACCGAAGTCTAAACCGGCGGCGGCGAAGAAGGCCGCCGCCGCCGCCGCCGCTAAGAAATAAAGGAGGACGGACCACTCGATCGTTCCGACGTTCGTTACGTGTGTAGTGTTCGTTCGTGTTGTGTTCTTGTATTGTATCGCGTATCGCAGTATCGTCTATATAGTACGCTATAATCGATCGATATGAGCTAACAAGCGGACGTCGACACGACGCGTAAACTGGAACCGGTGGTGACCAGCGGCGGTGATGCAGGCGAGCGAGCGCGGCACTCGCGATCGCGAGTCGATTCAGTCGATCAGTCACAACAAAAGCCCTTTTCAGGGCTAACACACGTTTCCGATATCTCAATAATACAGACCTACCTACCTACCTACCTATGTATGTATGTAAGTATGTATCTTCGATGAATTATTGACTTATTTAAGACTAATTGAATCATCAAAATTATTACTCTTACAGACAGACATAAATAAATAAATAAATAAATAAACAAATAAATAAATGAATAATAATAAATAAATAAATAAATAATAATAAATTACAAGACATAAACAAACAAACATATAAATATTATAATGAAAGAAAGTTACTGGACGAAAATCGAAAACCCCTGAAAACTAATTCAAAGTTGGTAGGTAGGTGGTACCTTATTTATAAATATACATACATATGTACATACATATATTAATTATGTACACACGCACACGCAAATTAATTAATGAATGAATAAATTTATAAATAAATCCACATACTCCGCTGCCCGAACCCGATCCCGACTCTTGACTCACTTTTTTTTTTTTTTTTTTTATTATTATTATTATTTTTTTTTTTTTATTCGCTTACTTACTAACGGACCTATCGAAACGAAAACGACCTTCCTTCCCTCCACCCCACCCCCCCCCCCCCCTCCCAACCGAACATACGCCCGTCTGAGCTCTATCTCGTCCCGGTCAATCCCCACCCCACTAGCACATGTATATAAGAAGAAATGGGGAAAAAATTTTATTCATTATACATCGCATCGCGCTAGGCTAGGACCTCGTTTGGTAGTTAGTATACGAGCGATTTATATTTTCTTTTATATATTACCACTATATTCCCACCGCATTAATAATGTCGGGCCGCGGCAAGGGTGGTAAAGTGAAGGGAAAGGCTAAGTCGCGCTCCAATCGTGCCGGTCTACAATTCCCCGTCGGGCGTATCCACAGACTGCTGAGGAAGGGAAATTACGCAGAGCGAGTCGGTGCCGGTGCGCCAGTATATCTTGCGGCCGTGATGGAATACCTAGCGGCCGAAGTGCTCGAGTTGGCTGGCAACGCGGCACGTGACAACAAGAAAACCAGGATCATACCGAGACACCTCCAGCTCGCCATCCGCAACGACGAGGAGTTGAACAAATTGCTCTCCGGCGTAACTATAGCACAGGGCGGCGTACTGCCTAACATACAAGCTGTGCTTTTGCCCAAGAAGACTGAGAAGAAAGCATAGATTGATCCGATATCCAAGTCGCCCACATACGCTGGGCTGGATTTTTTAATTTTTTTTGTCAAAAATTTTTTCAAATACTAAAAGGCCCTTTTCAGGGCCACAAAACTATTCCACACGTATATACGATTCAATATATCATACTTACATATGTATGTACTATATGTACGTCTACGTACGCTATATATACACCGGCGTTGCGAGCTTTCAATTCTATCAATTATTTCGCTCGAGACAGCGGTAATCCGCTGTGCCGGTGCTAGTGCCGTGAAAGCGTAACAAACATACGGACAGACTTGCAGACAAAACGTTGTCGCTAATGGTCTTACACGCAAGACGCTATGTAATTTACAAAACATGTCTCGTTTAGGTTAGGGTTATTTTTTTTTTTTTTTTTTTTTTTTTTTCCCCCCCACATACACACGAGTGATGATGATAATATTGAATACTACATATTATTATTATATTATTATTATTAATACATTACTACATGTATATGTAATATAGATAGGAATTTATGCAAAGTAGGAATTCTCTAGTCCTCCATGACCGTTCACCAATAAATAATATATATAATATTATATAAGTTTAAGTGATAGATAATAAATATGTTATTGTTATTGAATTTTTACGTCCGAACTTGTGCCGTTGTGCCGCTGGCCCGCTGCTAGTTCACCTCGCTACCTCCCTCCCTCCCTCCGGTCCTTCCCGAAACCGCGTCACGACGTTCGGCCATTGGTCGGGTGCGCGCTTGTAATCTCCTCTCAGCAGACACTCTAGCGGGCGACGGTCGTAATAAAACCAGGGCAATGAAAATTCGAGGAACCATTCGGGTCGCTCGTTCCAGTCGTTGCGGTCGTATCTCCTTATCTCTACTATATAAACATATAGTGGCGCAACAAAAAAATTAATAAACCTATTGACGGCCGATCAGTGATTTATATTATTAATATAAATCCGTCCGTCGCGTGTTTAACTCCAAACCATGCCACCCAAGACTAGCGGAAAGGCCGCCAAGAAATCGGGCAAGGCGCAAAAGAACATCTCTAAATCTGACAAAAAGAAGAAGAAGCACAAGAGGAAGGAGAGCTATGCCATCTATATTTACAAGGTGCTCAAGCAAGTCCACCCCGACACCGGTATCTCTAGTAAGGCCATGTCGATCATGAACTCGTTCGTGAACGACATCTTCGAGCGGATCGCGGCCGAGGCGTCTCGTCTCGCTCACTACAACAAGAGGTCAACTATTACATCGAGAGAGGTTCAGACTTCGGTGAGGCTGCTGTTGCCCGGCGAACTAGCGAAGCACGCCGTCAGTGAGGGCACCAAGGCGGTCACCAAATATACAAGCTCCAAGTGAGTCGTCGTCACGTCGTGACTACTAGCAGCGAAAAGTACTCTTTAAAAGGCCCTTTTCAGGGCCACTAAATCAGTCAATACGTACATACTATTTTATATATTATGATTTATATATATTTATAAATATATCCCCCGATTATCATTTCTATGATCGACAATTTTTATTTTTTTTATTTTTTTTTACATACAACGTCTGCTCTTGTGCACTGTGCAGAATGCACCTGTACCATACCTGTAAATTAAATATAATATAATAAATTAATCAGTTATGCCACGGTATGCCTGGTATTTGCTTCGATGTTAAGTTAATTTTAATTTAATTTAAGTTAAATTTTGTTTTGGACCGCCAAGCCTGTCTGTCCGTTTCCCCCTGTCCTGTCCTGCCCCCGAACCACTCCAGTCAGCGAATAAAAAGCGCGTCACGTTCTTGAAAATTTTAGTATCAACGCTGAAGCGCACCGGTGCGGTCCTCTAGGTCACGTGCGTGCGTGAGCGGGTGTTACGTCGAACGAGCTCTATCGATAGCTATAAAATAAACTCCTTCTGAATCGTAAGAGAATAAGAACAACAACAATATGGCTCGTACGAAACAGACCGCTAGAAAATCTACCGGCGGCAAGGCGCCGCGCAAGCAGCTCGCCACGAAGGCCGCGCGGAAGAGCGCACCGGCCACCGGCGGTGTTAAGAAGCCGCATCGGTACAGACCCGGCACGGTAGCCCTGCGCGAGATCCGCCGCTACCAGAAGAGTACCGAACTGTTGATTCGCAAGCTTCCTTTTCAGCGTCTAGTGCGCGAGATCGCTCAAGACTTCAAGACCGACCTCCGCTTTCAGAGCTCCGCGGTGATGGCACTGCAGGAGGCGAGCGAGGCATATCTAGTGGGGCTTTTCGAAGACACCAACCTGTGCGCCATACACGCCAAGCGGGTCACCATCATGCCTAAGGATATACAACTCGCACGCAGAATCAGAGGCGAACGCGCCTAATAAATGAATAAATCTACGACGACGATATAGTAGTCTACTTTCTATTGGTATTAATATTATACAAAAGGCCCTTTTCAGGGCCGCATATATTTCATCATATCGATCGTGAAATTTTTTTTTTATTATTTTTTTTTTTTTTTTTATAGAATTAGACGGGGTTGGTTGGTTGGTTGGTTGGTTACTTAGTTGCGGGGAGGTCCATATTCTAAATGTACTCATGATTCATGGATTCAGGATTCGTAAAAACAAACAAACAAAAACAAACACACGCCCAAACCTCCAACGCCAGCCGCCACGATAAACAAATACATACATACATACATACATACATACATACATACATACATAGACAATGAAAATGAAAATGAAAGCGTAGCGTAGCGTAGCGTAGAGTGTATACTTGTATAGTTTATCGTCTCTTTGTTTGTTTGTTTGTTTGTTTGTTTGTTTGTTTGTTTGTTTGTTTGTTTGTTTGTTTGTTTGTTTGTTTGTTTGTAAGGATGTTAGTAAATAACAAATAAGTAAATAAATAATAAAAAAATAAGCACGTATGCATGTATGCGATCGATATATGCGTATGTGTATGTGTGTATTATTATATATATGTGTGCTATATAGGGCTAGGTGATGATGATGATGATGATGATGATGAATGTTGTTGAGGTGCCAAGGTTCGTGAGAATTGGTCAAAAAAAAAAAAAAAAAAAAAAGGTCGTAAAAAATTTTGCCCGCGGAAAAATTTTTGACGACCGCGAGCCTTCGGCTCCCCCCCCCCCCCACCGCACCCCACCCCCTCGGAGACCCTCGTGAATGATGGCGACCGGTCCGTGAAAATGTACGGTTGAACTAAAAAAAAAAAAAAAAAAAGCTCGTCAAAAAAATTTTCGCCGTAAATCGGGCGCGCGCGGAGACCCCTAGGCTCCCCCCCTCCCACCTCACCTCACCCCCGCGGAGACCCTATAAAATATATTTATAGGAATGCATATATATAGGGCGTGCTCTCGGACGTCCGCTTCAGTCGCTGTCGGTCTACCGGAGGCGTCGGCGGTCCGGACGGTCTGTCTCTCGTTGACAATAATTAATAATAATAATAAAAAGCAAAAAATAATAATAAATCATGACCGGTCGAGGAAAAGGTGGAAAGGGATTGGGAAAAGGAGGCGCGAAGCGCCACAGGAAGGTGCTACGTGACAACATCCAGGGTATCACGAAGCCAGCTATCCGCCGTTTAGCGCGAAGAGGCGGCGTGAAACGTATATCGGGTCTGATATACGAAGAGACACGCGGTGTGCTCAAGGTGTTCCTCGAGAACGTCATCCGTGACGCTGTCACCTACACCGAGCACGCCAAAAGAAAGACCGTCACCGCCATGGACGTGGTGTACGCTCTGAAACGTCAGGGTCGCACCCTCTACGGTTTCGGCGGTTAAATAATAATGAATAATTTACATTTAATTCAAAAAGGCCCTTTTCAGGGCCACAAATTTATCCAATACTCGTATTAATATTATCATGTTATCAAGATTATTATTACTTTTTTAATTTTATACATTATTAAATTACATTGCGATGGTGTGTGAGGATGAACGACATAACAATTGTATAGGCACATCACAGCGAGGCTTGAGCTCGCTGATAGAGATATTAATTATATCGGACCTAACTAAGTTACTTCTTATATGATTGTTTTTAAATAATATACATCATTAATAAATATTATATTATATTATATTAATATATGATGTACACGTACATATAAGGAGGTGCCTGAATATAATAAGGTAGTCTGAAGTAGCAGTAAACTTATACGTGCGATACAACCCGCTATTCTGTATGTAAACGTATATTCAGAGATGATTACAATAATACGAATATTATAATAATAATTATATATATAGAATATAACATAAATAGCCATTTTCCATCAGCGTCACCGACTCCGCCTCCGCCGCCCTAATAAAGATAGATCTCGCGGCGTAGTCAGGCTGCATGCGGGTCGGTCGCTGCTTTTGTATGTATGTATGTATGTATTTATGTATATTGAAAACGATTTATGATTTAGAACGATTTAAAAATATAAACAACACATATTGTAATCGTTATGGACTCGTTAGAAATTGATCATGACGACGTCGAGATGAGGCTCTCTTGCAAACGTCGTGTGGCAGTGTGGTGTTTTACGAAGCTCTACTTCGAACGGTCCAAACTATAAATATACACTTCGCAGGAACGGAAATAGTAATCGATTCGATATACCGGAATATACGCTTTACATTTAGTAAATTATATATTAATGAAACACTCGTTTTATAAAGAAAAAGAAGATTTAATCTGGACCCGGGGTGCACGAGTAGCGGTGTATAGAAATTAATCATCGATCGCTCCTCCGCGGCCGGCGGAATTCACGATTAAACTATTTCAATAGACGGATAAGTTCAAAAGGAAGCCACTAGTGCGCCAGGAATATTGTTTAATTTGAAACGGAACGTATAAATTCGATTGAATATGGTGCAAGCTAGTGAAAAGTTATCAGCGTTCGTACGGGAAAATGTCTAGCGACATCGCGGTTCTCCTTACGGTATTGCCCCGACCTTCAATATTTTGTTAAAATTAAAAAAATCAAAAGGTGGTTCGTTGATTCCTCTTATAATTACTTTGCGAATTCGGATTCTTTCGATTTGTACTGTGTTATAGGAGTCGAGTCCGACCCACTGACTGTCCGTTAGTTGCGGTTACGCCCTGCACCTCTGCCCCCGGCGCCAGTTGTACTCGCCGTGACCCGTGTCACGGCTTGAGGAAGCGGCCGGTCGCGCATCGCGTGCCCTGCTTCGCCGTAGCTACCCGGACGTAGCTGTCTGCTTTATTTTCATTGGAAAATTATAAGCAGAAGTGCCCTCGGTGATACCCGACGCTCTAAAATATCCACGCGCGTACGGTCTCTGCCCCCGCTCGCGGGCGCCTAGCTGGGCCTCCCCCAGGGGTCTCACCCGGCTGGGTTGCACGCGCCGAGGGGTGTGGAGCCGTATACGCAAGGAGCGGGCTATCGTACGGCACACCAACGTGAGTCTCGCAACCGCATCACTTGCGGGAGCGAACTGTAGTCGACATGTCCGGTCGGGGGGAGCCCCCCCCGAGGGAACAACGCATCCGCGGGGAGCGCCCCGCCTTTCAACGTGCGGTCGTCAAACGGGATCTACGGGATAATTCCGTAGTCCCGTTTACTCCAGCCGCCCTGAAGACAGCACCACCGCCGCCTGTACTCGCAGCACCGACACTACCGGCGCCGCGACCGCGCTTCCGGGTCGAGCCGGGAGACCGCCAGTCGCCGATGACCGCCGTCGCAACCATCGCCGCCGATGTAAGAGCTCTTACATCGAGCGAGGATTGTGCCAAGCGGCAGCGGGCCGACGACTCTTCGCCAGGGTCGCAGGAGGGCGAAGACAAGCGACCGAGGACCGACCGATCGCCGTCTCACTCTCCCTCGCCGTCAACCACACCGACGACATCAATATCGCCCACGCCGTTGCCGCGAAGTCAGCGGTACTCTCAACCGCCCGCATCGCCGCCGTCAGAGGAGCGAGGCGGCCAGGCGCAGCCGGCGGGCTCGTCGCGCGAGACAGCAAGCTGGCCGCGCGACTCAACGAGCTACGCCGCTATCGAGTCACCGTCACCGATGGCGACCTCCCGCCCCGCCTCCCCGCAAGCCGGCCCCTCCGGGTATGCTGCCGCCGCCGCCGCACCACCGTCGCCGCGGGCGCTCGAGCAGCGCCAGGCGGAACAACAGCGGCAACAACTACCGCCTGCAACGACCGCGAAGACGGCGCGGTCGGAATACCCGCCCATCACGGTGGAGTGCTTCCCTCAGTGGACGAGGCACTTCGGCGTGATACGTGGGCTACTGGGGCACGCGCCGAACGCCCGGCCAATGGGCAAGGGGGTGCGATTCCTCCCCAAATCGGCGGAGGAATTTCGTGTCCTCCAACGTTACATGGTAGACGCCGCCAAGCAGGACCCGGACATCGCCTGGTTCTGCTACAGCCCGGCGTCGACATTGCCCTCTAAGGTAGCCATCAAGGGGCTACCGCAAGACACCCCGCCGGAGGAAGTCGTCGCGGCGCTGCGCACGCTCGGATACCCGGCGGAGCGCGCCCGCGCCATACCCGCCGTCAGAGGGCGCCAGGGCTGCACGTTTTTCGTGCAGCTCGAGCATTTATCATACGAAGAGCTCGGGCATCTATATCGAGAAACCGAGCTCCTATCGATGCCCGGCCTCACTATAGAGGCCTGGAAGGGAGGACGCGGGCCGGCGCAGTGTCATCGCTGCCAACAGTTCGGCCATGCGTCCGCCAATTGTCACCGACCGCCTAGATGTGTCCGTTGCGCAGGCGGACACATCGCACAAGATTGCGACAGGGCCCCCGAAGAGGCCCCGAAGTGCGCCAACTGCGGGAGGGCGCACGTCGCGAGGGACCGGAAGTGTCCGGTCTTCCGCAAAGAAGCGCGGAGGCGCGGTATCGACATCGCGCCACCGCGCCCGAACGCGCCCAAGAAGAGGGTCGGGGGGAGAGGGCAAGCTCCCCCCGCAACTGTCGCACCGACTGCCGCCGCCGCACGCCCCGCGCCCACACCCGCACCCGCGCCCGCCGTACGAGCCGTCTCCGCCCCCACCGCCCCTGCCGCCGCCCCGCCGACGCCTGCCGCTACCGCGGCCGGCACGAGCGCGCAACCTGTTGCTGCGCGCACGGAGGGCGCGCGCCGGGCGGAAACAAAAATACCGCCGACGACGCTCCAGCCGCCAGCGAACGCCCCGACATCAAGGGGCGAACCGCTGGCCGGGGGTAAAAAGAAGAACCGACGCAGGCGCAGGCAAGCGAGGCCCGCTAATACCGAGCCCGCCGCCGCGTCGACACCGTATCCCCGGCCGCCAGCGGAGACTGCGCTGGCGCCAACACCCACAATTGCCGCGGCGCCGAGAAGCCGCGGCCACGAAGTAGCCACTGCAACCACCAACCCGCCACAGGCCTCGCAGGACACGGGCATCAATAAACTTGTCCGTGTATTGCTAGAGGCACTTATGGCGGCGGTGACTACTTACCTCACAACGAAAGACGTCGTCGGCGCGATAACGGCGGCTATAGGCCAAGTCGGACGGGCCTATCAATGACGGCCCTCCGCATACTATATTGGAACCCGGGCGGCATACGAGGACACGTCCGTGAACTAACCCGGCTCGCCCAGTCGCAGGATATCCACATCATCCTCCTGGGCGAAACGAAACTCACGGACAGCGTCGAGCTCCGCATACCCAACTACTTCGTGTATCGACGCGACGAAGTCTCTCCCCGGGGCCTGCCGTACAGGGGTACGGCCGCTCTGGTGCGGAGGGACATCATACACGAGGAGTTGGAGCACACCCCGTTCACCAGCACCCGTACACAGGGAGTGCGGGTCAACGTGGGTAATGAAGAGCTCCGCGTCTATGCCGCCTACAAACCACCCGGACTGACATTCTGCAGCACCGATGTCGGGACCATCTTCGGCCAGCAGGGACCCGCGGTGATCGTGGGCGACCTCAACGCGAAACATCATGCGTGGGGGTCGCGAATCATCACCACGGAGGGGAGGAACCTGCACGAGGATAGCGTGAGGAGCGGATATGGAGTCGTGGGTCCCGGAGCGCCGACCCACATACCATCAAACCCCCGCTTCCACCCCGACGTCATCGACATCGTGCTGCACCACGGACTAGACAACCCTTTTGATGTCGAGGTCCTCTATGATCTCGACACTCAACACCTACCGGTTCTGGTCACCCTTGCCACCCAGGGAGGCTTTCTAGTGCCCCGCCCGCCGCGGACGCGGACGAACTGGGAGCGCTACACCGCCGAGCTCGCCGGGCTTGAGCTAGCAGGCCCGATCACCACCTCTTCGGAAGTCGACGATGCTGCTGTGCTCGTCGCTGAGGCGATCGTTGCCGCCAAAGCGGCAGCCACCACCACGTCGACTCAACCCACCACCAACCGAAGACAGGACCTGCCAAGCTCGCTCCGCACCATGCTCAGGCGGAAGCGTACCCTTCGCCGCCTCTGGGCCCGCACTCGCTGCCCCAGGGTGAAGGCTGACCTGAACCGGCTTGCAGAGAAGATATCGCGTGCCGTAGCCGCTCTCGACGAGGCGCGCTGGGAGGACACCGTCGATCGAGCGACGGATCACGACACTGCGCTATACTCTCTCTGCAAGAAGCTCACCGGACAAGACACACCCGTTTACCCGCTGCTTGATGCAGCCGGTAAACGCAACTACGCTGCCAGGGATCGTGCTGAGATCCTGGCAGCTCACCTGGAGAAGACATTTACGCCCAACGCCCCCAACACCTCCAACCTCCGAGTCGTCCGTCATCACGCGGCGGTCCAGGACAAGCTGGAGAGGTTCTTGTCGGGCCCGACACCGCCGCTCCGGGGAGGGGACCTCATCTCCCTGTCAGAGCTGCGGTCGGTTGCTGCGCGCCTTGATAAGCGTAAAGCACCAGGCCCCGACGGAATCAACAACGCCGCGTTGATGCTGCTGCCCCCAACAGGCCTCGTAGCGCTCACGAGCCTGTTCAATGGAGTACTCCGCACCGGCCACTTCCCAGAGGCGTGGAAGACCGGGAAGATCATTGTTCTTCCCAAGCCAGGGAAGGATCGCCGCCTGCCATCGAGCTACCGACCGATCACGCTACTCTCGCACATAGCCAAGCTGTTTGAGCGTCTGCTGCTGCGTCGAATCACGCCCCATCTGCCCCTCCGCGAGGAGCAGCATGGATTCCGCAGCGGCCACTCGACGACGCTCCAGCTGGCGAGGGTGATCAACCACCTGGCCAGTGAGCGGAACCGAGGCCGCTACACCGTCGGGGTCTTCCTCGATATCGAGAAGGCTTTCGACCGCGTGTGGCACGCCGGGCTCCTGGCCAAGATCATCGAGACCACCATGCCGCCCGCTTATGTGCGAGTGTTGGCGTCGTTCCTACACGGTCGTAGTTTCTACGTGGCAGTGGATGGCGCCGAATCCCAGCCACGCGCCATCCGTGCCGGAGTACCCCAGGGCAGCTGTATATCGCCGCGCTTATACGCGGCGTATACGGATGACATCCCTACCCTGCGCGACCACCTGCAGGAGGGAGTGGAGGACGTGCTGTTGTCGCTCTACGCTGACGACAGCGCGTATTTTGCGTCGTCCTACAAGCAAGTCGTCGCCATTAACCGCATGCAGCGTCTGCTGGACTTGTTGCCGGAATGGCTGGACAAGTGGAGGATGTCCGTCAACGTCGGGAAGACGGCCGCTCTGCTGACCAGCCGCTCCGTGCCGCTACGTCAACTCACTCTGCGAGGCCAGGACGTAGAGTGGAAGACCACAGTAAGGTTCTTGGGGTGTGAACTGGACCGCAGCCTGCGCATGGTCCCTATGGCGAATCGTGCCGTGGGCCAAGCTGCTGCTGCCAGGTCCCAGCTCCACGCCTTGTTCACATCCCACCTACCCGTCAACACCAAGCTGAGGGTCTACGGTGCCTACGTCCGCTCGCGTTTGACGTATGCGGCACCCGCCTGGTACGCGCTTTGCTCGGCGTACCAGAGGCGAAGACTGCAAGTCCAGCAGAATCGATGCCTGCGATTGATCTTAGGAGCCCCGAGGTATGTGCGGAACGACGTCGTGCACCGGGATACCAAGATGCCGACCGTGGAGGAGTTCGTTCGTCGCTTAGCGCGCCGACTGTTCGCGCGAGCGGACAACAGCGCGCACGAACACCTTCACGACATCGCGCCACTCCATGCACGACCTCCGGAGGGATTTCCCCTGCCTCGCGAGCTCCTGCGATCACCGTCACCGCGGCCCGACGTGGAAGACGACGGCGACGATGAGGACGACGCTACGGGCAAGAGGGCAACACCGGACTTGACAACACCACCTGACATGACAAACCACCCGGATACGACACCATCGGAATTTGACGCAGCGGTCGGGGATTTATTATTCCCAGACCCCCCCACCGAAAATGACATCCCTCAGGCCACCTAGGTGGCCTGGGCCAACCGGCCCGAACACTGACCAGGCCCACAGGCCTGCGAGGAGCAGCCCGGGCAAAGAGGTTCGCCTCGAGGCCCGTACCCCGGCACCCTCACAGGGTACCGAGAAGACCCGGATATATAAAAAAAACAAAGGCCAATCGTTGATTCCTCTTATAAATTAAATTTTATATAGAAATAACAAGTGTAAATATGTCCGACACGGCAGTCGCAACCGAGGTGCCAACGCCGACGACCCCAGCTAAAAAGCCGAAGGCAACCGCGGCCGCAGGCGGCGGCGCCGCAGCCAAGAAGCCGAAAGCCAAGCCTACCCATCCGAAGACATCGGAGATGGTGAACAGCGCGATCAAGGAGCTCAAGGAGCGGAGCGGTTCCTCGCTTCAGGCGATCAAGAAGTACATAGCGGCGCAGTATAAGGTCGACGCAGAGAAGATGGCACCGTTCATAAGAAAGTATCTGAAGAGCGCCGTCGAATCCGGCGCCCTGATCCAGACGAAGGGCAAGGGCGCTTCCGGGTCCTTCAAGTTGGAGTCGAAATCGTCCGCGTCGAAGAAGCCGGCCGGCGGCAAGGTCGCCGCTACTTCGGCCTCGACCGGCAGATCGAAGAAGGCGGCCTCTTCATCCTCGATATCCGCGGCGGCCGGCGGCGGCGGGGGTGCCAGGGGCGGAAAGAAATCGGCGGCGGCGGCGGCGGCGACGGCCGCAGCTTCACCGTCCAAGTCGAAATCGTCCGCTGCGACCGCTAGGGACAAGAAGGCGGCCGCCGCGAAGAGAAAGAAGCCCGCCGCCAAGAAGGCCACCGCCGCGGCCGCCGCTGCTGCGTCGTCCGTTTCGCCGGCGAGGGCGAAGGGTGCCGCCTCGAAGGCCAAAAAGACTGCCAAGCCACCGACGAAGAAACCGAAAGCGCCCAAGCCGAAGAAGGCCGCCGCCGCTTCCGCCGCCACACCGAAGTCTAAACCGGCGGCGGCGAAGAAGGCCGCCGCCGCCGCCGCCGCTAAGAAATAAAGGAGGACGGACCACTCGATCGTTCCGACGTTCGTTACGTGTGTAGTGTTCGTTCGTGTTGTGTTCTTGTATTGTATCGCGTATCGCAGTATCGTCTATATAGTACGCTATAATCGATCGATATGAGCTAACAAGCGGACGTCGACACGACGCGTAAACTGGAACCGGTGGTGACCAGCGGCGGTGATGCAGGCGAGCGAGCGCGGCACTCGCGATCGCGAGTCGATTCAGTCGATCAGTCACAACAAAAGCCCTTTTCAGGGCTAACACACGTTTCCGATATCTCAATAATACAGACCTACCTACCTACCTACCTATGTATGTATGTAAGTATGTATCTTCGATGAATTATTGACTTATTTAAGACTAATTGAATCATCAAAATTATTACTCTTACAGACAGACATAAATAAATAAATAAATAAATAAACAAATAAATAAATGAATAATAATAAATAAATAAATAAATAATAATAAATTACAAGACATAAACAAACAAACATATAAATATTATAATGAAAGAAAGTTACTGGACGAAAATCGAAAACCCCTGAAAACTAATTCAAAGTTGGTAGGTAGGTGGTACCTTATTTATAAATATACATACATATGTACATACATATATTAATTATGTACACACGCACACGCAAATTAATTAATGAATGAATAAATTTATAAATAAATCCACATACTCCGCTGCCCGAACCCGATCCCGACTCTTGACTCACTTTTTTTTTTTTTTTTTTTATTATTATTATTATTTTTTTTTTTTTATTCGCTTACTTACTAACGGACCTATCGAAACGAAAACGACCTTCCTTCCCTCCACCCCACCCCCCCCCCCCCTCCCAACCGAACATACGCCCGTCTGAGCTCTATCTCGTCCCGGTCAATCCCCACCCCACTAGCACATGTATATAAGAAGAAATGGGGAAAAAATTTTATTCATTATACATCGCATCGCGCTAGGCTAGGACCTCGTTTGGTAGTTAGTATACGAGCGATTTATATTTTCTTTTATATATTACCACTATATTCCCACCGCATTAATAATGTCGGGCCGCGGCAAGGGTGGTAAAGTGAAGGGAAAGGCTAAGTCGCGCTCCAATCGTGCCGGTCTACAATTCCCCGTCGGGCGTATCCACAGACTGCTGAGGAAGGGAAATTACGCAGAGCGAGTCGGTGCCGGTGCGCCAGTATATCTTGCGGCCGTGATGGAATACCTAGCGGCCGAAGTGCTCGAGTTGGCTGGCAACGCGGCACGTGACAACAAGAAAACCAGGATCATACCGAGACACCTCCAGCTCGCCATCCGCAACGACGAGGAGTTGAACAAATTGCTCTCCGGCGTAACTATAGCACAGGGCGGCGTACTGCCTAACATACAAGCTGTGCTTTTGCCCAAGAAGACTGAGAAGAAAGCATAGATTGATCCGATATCCAAGTCGCCCACATACGCTGGGCTGGATTTTTTAATTTTTTTTGTCAAAAATTTTTTCAAATACTAAAAGGCCCTTTTCAGGGCCACAAAACTATTCCACACGTATATACGATTCAATATATCATACTTACATATGTATGTACTATATGTACGTCTACGTACGCTATATATACACCGGCGTTGCGAGCTTTCAATTCTATCAATTATTTCGCTCGAGACAGCGGTAATCCGCTGTGCCGGTGCTAGTGCCGTGAAAGCGTAACAAACATACGGACAGACTTGCAGACAAAACGTTGTCGCTAATGGTCTTACACGCAAGACGCTATGTAATTTACAAAACATGTCTCGTTTAGGTTAGGGTTATTTTTTTTTTTTTTTTTTTTTTTTTTTCCCCCCCACATACACACGAGTGATGATGATAATATTGAATACTACATATTATTATTATATTATTATTATTAATACATTACTACATGTATATGTAATATAGATAGGAATTTATGCAAAGTAGGAATTCTCTAGTCCTCCATGACCGTTCACCAATAAATAATATATATAATATTATATAAGTTTAAGTGATAGATAATAAATATGTTATTGTTATTGAATTTTTACGTCCGAACTTGTGCCGTTGTGCCGCTGGCCCGCTGCTAGTTCACCTCGCTACCTCCCTCCCTCCCTCCGGTCCTTCCCGAAACCGCGTCACGACGTTCGGCCATTGGTCGGGTGCGCGCTTGTAATCTCCTCTCAGCAGACACTCTAGCGGGCGACGGTCGTAATAAAACCAGGGCAATGAAAATTCGAGGAACCATTCGGGTCGCTCGTTCCAGTCGTTGCGGTCGTATCTCCTTATCTCTACTATATAAACATATAGTGGCGCAACAAAAAAATTAATAAACCTATTGACGGCCGATCAGTGATTTATATTATTAATATAAATCCGTCCGTCGCGTGTTTAACTCCAAACCATGCCACCCAAGACTAGCGGAAAGGCCGCCAAGAAATCGGGCAAGGCGCAAAAGAACATCTCTAAATCTGACAAAAAGAAGAAGAAGCACAAGAGGAAGGAGAGCTATGCCATCTATATTTACAAGGTGCTCAAGCAAGTCCACCCCGACACCGGTATCTCTAGTAAGGCCATGTCGATCATGAACTCGTTCGTGAACGACATCTTCGAGCGGATCGCGGCCGAGGCGTCTCGTCTCGCTCACTACAACAAGAGGTCAACTATTACATCGAGAGAGGTTCAGACTTCGGTGAGGCTGCTGTTGCCCGGCGAACTAGCGAAGCACGCCGTCAGTGAGGGCACCAAGGCGGTCACCAAATATACAAGCTCCAAGTGAGTCGTCGTCACGTCGTGACTACTAGCAGCGAAAAGTACTCTTTAAAAGGCCCTTTTCAGGGCCACTAAATCAGTCAATACGTACATACTATTTTATATATTATGATTTATATATATTTATAAATATATCCCCCGATTATCATTTCTATGATCGACAATTTTTATTTTTTTTATTTTTTTTTACATACAACGTCTGCTCTTGTGCACTGTGCAGAATGCACCTGTACCATACCTGTAAATTAAATATAATATAATAAATTAATCAGTTATGCCACGGTATGCCTGGTATTTGCTTCGATGTTAAGTTAATTTTAATTTAATTTAAGTTAAATTTTGTTTTGGACCGCCAAGCCTGTCTGTCCGTTTCCCCCTGTCCTGTCCTGCCCCCGAACCACTCCAGTCAGCGAATAAAAAGCGCGTCACGTTCTTGAAAATTTTAGTATCAACGCTGAAGCGCACCGGTGCGGTCCTCTAGGTCACGTGCGTGCGTGAGCGGGTGTTACGTCGAACGAGCTCTATCGATAGCTATAAAATAAACTCCTTCTGAATCGTAAGAGAATAAGAACAACAACAATATGGCTCGTACGAAACAGACCGCTAGAAAATCTACCGGCGGCAAGGCGCCGCGCAAGCAGCTCGCCACGAAGGCCGCGCGGAAGAGCGCACCGGCCACCGGCGGTGTTAAGAAGCCGCATCGGTACAGACCCGGCACGGTAGCCCTGCGCGAGATCCGCCGCTACCAGAAGAGTACCGAACTGTTGATTCGCAAGCTTCCTTTTCAGCGTCTAGTGCGCGAGATCGCTCAAGACTTCAAGACCGACCTCCGCTTTCAGAGCTCCGCGGTGATGGCACTGCAGGAGGCGAGCGAGGCATATCTAGTGGGGCTTTTCGAAGACACCAACCTGTGCGCCATACACGCCAAGCGGGTCACCATCATGCCTAAGGATATACAACTCGCACGCAGAATCAGAGGCGAACGCGCCTAATAAATGAATAAATCTACGACGACGATATAGTAGTCTACTTTCTATTGGTATTAATATTATACAAAAGGCCCTTTTCAGGGCCGCATATATTTCATCATATCGATCGTGAAATTTTTTTTTTATTATTTTTTTTTTTTTTTTTATAGAATTAGACGGGGTTGGTTGGTTGGTTGGTTGGTTACTTAGTTGCGGGGAGGTCCATATTCTAAATGTACTCATGATTCATGGATTCAGGATTCGTAAAAACAAACAAACAAAAACAAACACACGCCCAAACCTCCAACGCCAGCCGCCACGATAAACAAATACATACATACATATATTAATTATGTACACACGCACACGCAAATTAATTAATGAATGAATAAATTTATAAATAAATCCACATACTCCGCTGCCCGAACCCGATCCCGACTCTTGACTCACTTTTTTTTTTTTTTTTTTTATTATTATTATTATTTTTTTTTTTTTATTCGCTTACTTACTAACGGACCTATCGAAACGAAAACGACCTTCCTTCCCTCCACCCCACCCCCCCCCCCCCTCCCAACCGAACATACGCCCGTCTGAGCTCTATCTCGTCCCGGTCAATCCCCACCCCACTAGCACATGTATATAAGAAGAAATGGGGAAAAAATTTTATTCATTATACATCGCATCGCGCTAGGCTAGGACCTCGTTTGGTAGTTAGTATACGAGCGATTTATATTTTCTTTTATATATTACCACTATATTCCCACCGCATTAATAATGTCGGGCCGCGGCAAGGGTGGTAAAGTGAAGGGAAAGGCTAAGTCGCGCTCCAATCGTGCCGGTCTACAATTCCCCGTCGGGCGTATCCACAGACTGCTGAGGAAGGGAAATTACGCAGAGCGAGTCGGTGCCGGTGCGCCAGTATATCTTGCGGCCGTGATGGAATACCTAGCGGCCGAAGTGCTCGAGTTGGCTGGCAACGCGGCACGTGACAACAAGAAAACCAGGATCATACCGAGACACCTCCAGCTCGCCATCCGCAACGACGAGGAGTTGAACAAATTGCTCTCCGGCGTAACTATAGCACAGGGCGGCGTACTGCCTAACATACAAGCTGTGCTTTTGCCCAAGAAGACTGAGAAGAAAGCATAGATTGATCCGATATCCAAGTCGCCCACATACGCTGGGCTGGATTTTTTAATTTTTTTTGTCAAAAATTTTTTCAAATACTAAAAGGCCCTTTTCAGGGCCACAAAACTATTCCACACGTATATACGATTCAATATATCATACTTACATATGTATGTACTATATGTACGTCTACGTACGCTATATATACACCGGCGTTGCGAGCTTTCAATTCTATCAATTATTTCGCTCGAGACAGCGGTAATCCGCTGTGCCGGTGCTAGTGCCGTGAAAGCGTAACAAACATACGGACAGACTTGCAGACAAAACGTTGTCGCTAATGGTCTTACACGCAAGACGCTATGTAATTTACAAAACATGTCTCGTTTAGGTTAGGGTTATTTTTTTTTTTTTTTTTTTTTTTTTTTCCCCCCCACATACACACGAGTGATGATGATAATATTGAATACTACATATTATTATTATATTATTATTATTAATACATTACTACATGTATATGTAATATAGATAGGAATTTATGCAAAGTAGGAATTCTCTAGTCCTCCATGACCGTTCACCAATAAATAATATATATAATATTATATAAGTTTAAGTGATAGATAATAAATATGTTATTGTTATTGAATTTTTACGTCCGAACTTGTGCCGTTGTGCCGCTGGCCCGCTGCTAGTTCACCTCGCTACCTCCCTCCCTCCCTCCGGTCCTTCCCGAAACCGCGTCACGACGTTCGGCCATTGGTCGGGTGCGCGCTTGTAATCTCCTCTCAGCAGACACTCTAGCGGGCGACGGTCGTAATAAAACCAGGGCAATGAAAATTCGAGGAACCATTCGGGTCGCTCGTTCCAGTCGTTGCGGTCGTATCTCCTTATCTCTACTATATAAACATATAGTGGCGCAACAAAAAAATTAATAAACCTATTGACGGCCGATCAGTGATTTATATTATTAATATAAATCCGTCCGTCGCGTGTTTAACTCCAAACCATGCCACCCAAGACTAGCGGAAAGGCCGCCAAGAAATCGGGCAAGGCGCAAAAGAACATCTCTAAATCTGACAAAAAGAAGAAGAAGCACAAGAGGAAGGAGAGCTATGCCATCTATATTTACAAGGTGCTCAAGCAAGTCCACCCCGACACCGGTATCTCTAGTAAGGCCATGTCGATCATGAACTCGTTCGTGAACGACATCTTCGAGCGGATCGCGGCCGAGGCGTCTCGTCTCGCTCACTACAACAAGAGGTCAACTATTACATCGAGAGAGGTTCAGACTTCGGTGAGGCTGCTGTTGCCCGGCGAACTAGCGAAGCACGCCGTCAGTGAGGGCACCAAGGCGGTCACCAAATATACAAGCTCCAAGTGAGTCGTCGTCACGTCGTGACTACTAGCAGCGAAAAGTACTCTTTAAAAGGCCCTTTTCAGGGCCACTAAATCAGTCAATACGTACATACTATTTTATATATTATGATTTATATATATTTATAAATATATCCCCCGATTATCATTTCTATGATCGACAATTTTTATTTTTTTTATTTTTTTTTACATACAACGTCTGCTCTTGTGCACTGTGCAGAATGCACCTGTACCATACCTGTAAATTAAATATAATATAATAAATTAATCAGTTATGCCACGGTATGCCTGGTATTTGCTTCGATGTTAAGTTAATTTTAATTTAATTTAAGTTAAATTTTGTTTTGGACCGCCAAGCCTGTCTGTCCGTTTCCCCCTGTCCTGTCCTGCCCCCGAACCACTCCAGTCAGCGAATAAAAAGCGCGTCACGTTCTTGAAAATTTTAGTATCAACGCTGAAGCGCACCGGTGCGGTCCTCTAGGTCACGTGCGTGCGTGAGCGGGTGTTACGTCGAACGAGCTCTATCGATAGCTATAAAATAAACTCCTTCTGAATCGTAAGAGAATAAGAACAACAACAATATGGCTCGTACGAAACAGACCGCTAGAAAATCTACCGGCGGCAAGGCGCCGCGCAAGCAGCTCGCCACGAAGGCCGCGCGGAAGAGCGCACCGGCCACCGGCGGTGTTAAGAAGCCGCATCGGTACAGACCCGGCACGGTAGCCCTGCGCGAGATCCGCCGCTACCAGAAGAGTACCGAACTGTTGATTCGCAAGCTTCCTTTTCAGCGTCTAGTGCGCGAGATCGCTCAAGACTTCAAGACCGACCTCCGCTTTCAGAGCTCCGCGGTGATGGCACTGCAGGAGGCGAGCGAGGCATATCTAGTGGGGCTTTTCGAAGACACCAACCTGTGCGCCATACACGCCAAGCGGGTCACCATCATGCCTAAGGATATACAACTCGCACGCAGAATCAGAGGCGAACGCGCCTAATAAATGAATAAATCTACGACGACGATATAGTAGTCTACTTTCTATTGGTATTAATATTATACAAAAGGCCCTTTTCAGGGCCGCATATATTTCATCATATCGATCGTGAAATTTTTTTTTTATTATTTTTTTTTTTTTTTTTATAGAATTAGACGGGGTTGGTTGGTTGGTTGGTTGGTTACTTAGTTGCGGGGAGGTCCATATTCTAAATGTACTCATGATTCATGGATTCAGGATTCGTAAAAACAAACAAACAAAAACAAACACACGCCCAAACCTCCAACGCCAGCCGCCACGATAAACAAATACATACATACATACATACATACATACATACATACATACATAGACAATGAAAATGAAAATGAAAGCGTAGCGTAGCGTAGCGTAGAGTGTATACTTGTATAGTTTATCGTCTCTTTGTTTGTTTGTTTGTTTGTTTGTTTGTTTGTTTGTTTGTTTGTTTGTTTGTTTGTTTGTTTGTTTGTTTGTTTGTAAGGATGTTAGTAAATAACAAATAAGTAAATAAATAATAAAAAAATAAGCACGTATGCATGTATGCGATCGATATATGCGTATGTGTATGTGTGTATTATTATATATATGTGTGCTATATAGGGCTAGGTGATGATGATGATGATGATGATGATGAATGTTGTTGAGGTGCCAAGGTTCGTGAGAATTGGTCAAAAAAAAAAAAAAAAAAAAAAGGTCGTAAAAAATTTTGCCCGCGGAAAAATTTTTGACGACCGCGAGCCTTCGGCTCCCCCCCCCCCACCGCACCCCACCCCCTCGGAGACCCTCGTGAATGATGGCGACCGGTCCGTGAAAATGTACGGTTGAACTAAAAAAAAAAAAAAAAAAAGCTCGTCAAAAAAATTTTCGCCGTAAATCGGGCGCGCGCGGAGACCCCTAGGCTCCCCCCCTCCCACCTCACCTCACCCCCGCGGAGACCCTATAAAATATATTTATAGGAATGCATATATATAGGGCGTGCTCTCGGACGTCCGCTTCAGTCGCTGTCGGTCTACCGGAGGCGTCGGCGGTCCGGACGGTCTGTCTCTCGTTGACAATAATTAATAATAATAATAAAAAGCAAAAAATAATAATAAATCATGACCGGTCGAGGAAAAGGTGGAAAGGGATTGGGAAAAGGAGGCGCGAAGCGCCACAGGAAGGTGCTACGTGACAACATCCAGGGTATCACGAAGCCAGCTATCCGCCGTTTAGCGCGAAGAGGCGGCGTGAAACGTATATCGGGTCTGATATACGAAGAGACACGCGGTGTGCTCAAGGTGTTCCTCGAGAACGTCATCCGTGACGCTGTCACCTACACCGAGCACGCCAAAAGAAAGACCGTCACCGCCATGGACGTGGTGTACGCTCTGAAACGTCAGGGTCGCACCCTCTACGGTTTCGGCGGTTAAATAATAATGAATAATTTACATTTAATTCAAAAAGGCCCTTTTCAGGGCCACAAATTTATCCAATACTCGTATTAATATTATCATGTTATCAAGATTATTATTACTTTTTTAATTTTATACATTATTAAATTACATTGCGATGGTGTGTGAGGATGAACGACATAACAATTGTATAGGCACATCACAGCGAGGCTTGAGCTCGCTGATAGAGATATTAATTATATCGGACCTAACTAAGTTACTTCTTATATGATTGTTTTTAAATAATATACATCATTAATAAATATTATATTATATTATATTAATATATGATGTACACGTACATATAAGGAGGTGCCTGAATATAATAAGGTAGTCTGAAGTAGCAGTAAACTTATACGTGCGATACAACCCGCTATTCTGTATGTAAACGTATATTCAGAGATGATTACAATAATACGAATATTATAATAATAATTATATATATAGAATATAACATAAATAGCCATTTTCCATCAGCGTCACCGACTCCGCCTCCGCCGCCCTAATAAAGATAGATCTCGCGGCGTAGTCAGGCTGCATGCGGGTCGGTCGCTGCTTTTGTATGTATGTATGTATGTATTTATGTATATTGAAAACGATTTATGATTTAGAACGATTTAAAAATATAAACAACACATATTGTAATCGTTATGGACTCGTTAGAAATTGATCATGACGACGTCGAGATGAGGCTCTCTTGCAAACGTCGTGTGGCAGTGTGGTGTTTTACGAAGCTCTACTTCGAACGGTCCAAACTATAAATATACACTTCGCAGGAACGGAAATAGTAATCGATTCGATATACCGGAATATACGCTTTACATTTAGTAAATTATATATTAATGAAACACTCGTTTTATAAAGAAAAAGAAGATTTAATCTGGACCCGGGGTGCACGAGTAGCGGTGTATAGAAATTAATCATCGATCGCTCCTCCGCGGCCGGCGGAATTCACGATTAAACTATTTCAATAGACGGATAAGTTCAAAAGGAAGCCACTAGTGCGCCAGGAATATTGTTTAATTTGAAACGGAACGTATAAATTCGATTGAATATGGTGCAAGCTAGTGAAAAGTTATCAGCGTTCGTACGGGAAAATGTCTAGCGACATCGCGGTTCTCCTTACGGTATTGCCCCGACCTTCAATATTTTGTTAAAATTAAAAAAAACAAGGACGAGGACACGTCCGTGAACTAACCCGGCTCGCCCAGTCGCAGGATATCCACATCATCCTCCTGGGCGAAACGAAACTCACGGACAGCGTCGAGCTCCGCATACCCAACTACTTCGTGTATCGACGCGACGAAGTCTCTCCCCGGGGCCTGCCGTACAGGGGTACGGCCGCTCTGGTGCGGAGGGACATCATACACGAAGAGTTGGAGCACACCCCGTTCACCAGCACTCGTACACAGGGAGTGCGGGTCAACGTGGGCAACGAGGAGCTTCGCGTCTATGCCGCCTACAAACCACCCGGACTGACATTCTGCAGCACCGATGTCGGGACCATCTTCGGCCAGCAGGGACCCGCGGTGATCGTGGGCGACCTCAACGCGAAACATCATGCGTGGGGGTCGCGAATCATCACCACGGAGGGGAGGAACCTGCACGAGGATAGCGTGAGGAGCGGATATGGAGTCGTGGGTCCCGGAGCGCCGACCCACATACCATCAAACCCCCGCTTCCACCCCGACGTCATCGACATCGTGCTGCACCACGGACTAGACAACCCCTTTGATGTCGAGGTCCTCTATGATCTCGACACTCAACACCTACCGGTTCTGGTCACCCTTGCCACCCAGGGAGGCTTTTTAGTGCCCCGCCCGCCGCGGACGCGGACGAACTGGGAGCGCTACACCGCCGAGCTCGCCGGGCTTGAGCTAGCAGGCCCGATCACCACCTCTTCGGAAGTCGACGATGCTGCTGTGCTCGTCGCTGAGGCGATCGTTGCCGCCAAAGCGGCAGCCACCACCACGTCGACTCAACCCACCACCAACCGAAGACAGGACCTGCCAAGCTCGCTCCGCACCATGCTCAGGCGGAAGCGTACCCTTCGCCGCCTCTGGGCCCGCACTCGCTGCCCCAGGGTGAAGGCTGACCTGAACCGGCTTGCAGAGAAGATATCGCGTGCCGTAGTCGCTCTCGACGAGGCGCGCTGGGAGGACACCGTCGATCGAGCGACGGATCACGACACTGCGCTATACTCTCTCTGCAAGAAGCTCACCGGACAAGACACACCCGTTTACCCGCTGCTCGATGCAGCCGGTAAACGCAACTACGCTGCCAGGGATCGTGCTGAGATCCTGGCAGCCCACCTGGAGAAGACATTTACGCCCAACGCCCCCAACACCTCCAACCTCCGAGTCGTCCGTCATCACGCGGCGGTCCAGGACAAGCTGGAGAGGTTCTTGTCGGGCCCGACACCGCCGCTCCGGGGAGGGGACCTCATCTCCCTGTCAGAGCTGCGGTCGGTTGCTGCGCGCCTTGATAAGCGTAAAGCACCAGGCCCCGACGGAATCAACAACGCCGCGTTGATGCTGCTGCCCCCAACAGGCCTCGTAGCGCTCACGAGCCTGTTCAATGGAGTACTCCGCACCGGCCACTTCCCAGAGGCGTGGAAGACCGGGAAGATCATTGTTCTTCCCAAGCCAGGGAAGGATCGCCGCCTGCCATCGAGCTACCGACCGATCACGCTACTCTCGCACATAGCCAAGCTGTTTGAGCGTCTGCTGCTGCGTCGAATCACGCCCCATCTGCCCCTCCGCGAGGAGCAGCATGGATTCCGCAGCGGCCACTCGACGACGCTCCAGCTGGCGAGGGTGATCAACCACCTGGCCAGTGAGCGGAACCGAGGCCGCTACACCGTCGGGGTCTTCCTCGATATCGAGAAGGCTTTCGACCGCGTGTGGCACGCCGGGCTCCTGGCCAAGATCATCGAGACCACCATGCCGCCCGCTTATGTGCGAGTGTTGGCGTCTTTCCTACACGGTCGTAGTTTCTACGTGGCAGTGGATGGCGCCGAATCCCAGCCACGCGCCATCCGTGCCGGAGTACCCCAGGGCAGCTGTATATCGCCGCGCTTATACGCGGCGTATACGGATGACATCCCTACCCTGCGCGACCACCTGCAGGAGGGAGTGGAGGACGTGCTGTTGTCGCTTTACGCTGACGACAGCGCGTATTTTGCGTCGTCCTACAAGCAAGTCGTCGCCATCAACCGCATGCAGCGTCTGCTGGACTTGTTGCCGGAATGGCTGGACAAGTGGAGGATGTCCGTCAACGTCGGGAAGACGGCCGCTCTGCTGACCAGCCGCTCCGTGCCGCTACGTCAACTCACTCTGCGAGGCCAGGACGTAGAGTGGAAGACCACAGTAAGGTTCTTGGGGTGTGAACTGGACCGCAGCCTGCGCATGGTCCCTATGGCGAATCGTGCCGTGGGCCAAGCTGCTGCTGCCAGGTCCCAGCTCCACGCCTTGTTCACATCCCACCTACCCGTCAACACCAAGCTGAGGGTCTACGGTGCCTACGTCCGCTCGCGTTTGACGTATGCGGCACCCGCCTGGTACGCGCTTTGCTCGGCGTACCAGAGGCGAAGACTGCAAGTCCAGCAGAACCGATGCCTGCGATTGATCGTAGGAGCCCCGAGGTATGTGCGGAACGACGTCGTGCACCGAGATACCAAGATGCCGACCGTGGAGGAGTTCGTTCGTCGCTTAGCGCGCCGACTGTTCGCGCGAGCGGACTACAGCGCGCACGAGCACCTTCACGACATCGCGCCACTCCACGCACGACCTCCGGAGGGATTTCCCCTGCCTCGCGAGCTCCTGAGATCACCGTCACCGCGGCCCGACGCGGAAGACGACGACGACGACGAGGACGACGCAACGGGCACAAGGGCAACACCACCGGACATGACTTTACCACCACCTGACGAGACACAACCACCGGATATGACACCACCCGAATATGACGCAGCGGTCTGGGAGTTACTATTCCCAGACCGCCAAACCTGAACCAGACTTCCCTCAGGTCACCTATCAAGGTGACCTGGGCCACCAGGCCCGAAAACTGACCAGGCCCACAAGGCCTGCGAGGACCAGCCCGGGCAAGGAGGTTCGCCTCGAGGCCCGTCCCCCGGTACCCCTCAAAAGGTTCCGAGAAGACCCAACCCCCCAAAAAAAACAAAGGCCAATCGTTGATTCCTCTTATAAATTAAATTTTATATAGAAATAACAAGTGTAAATATGTCCGACACGGCAGTCGCAACCGAGGTGCCAACGCCGACGACCCCAGCTAAAAAGCCGAAGGCAACCGCGGCCGCAGGCGGCGGCGCCGCAGCCAAGAAGCCGAAAGCCAAGCCTACCCATCCGAAGACATCGGAGATGGTGAACAGCGCGATCAAGGAGCTCAAGGAGCGGAGCGGTTCCTCGCTTCAGGCGATCAAGAAGTACATAGCGGCGCAGTATAAGGTCGACGCAGAGAAGATGGCACCGTTCATAAGAAAGTATCTGAAGAGCGCCGTCGAATCCGGCGCCCTGATCCAGACGAAGGGCAAGGGCGCTTCCGGGTCCTTCAAGTTGGAGTCGAAATCGTCCGCGTCGAAGAAGCCGGCCGGCGGCAAGGTCGCCGCTACTTCGGCCTCGACCGGCAGATCGAAGAAGGCGGCCTCTTCATCCTCGATATCCGCGGCGGCCGGCGGCGGCGGGGGTGCCAGGGGCGGAAAGAAATCGGCGGCGGCGGCGGCGGCGACGGCCGCAGCTTCACCGTCCAAGTCGAAATCGTCCGCTGCGACCGCTAGGGACAAGAAGGCGGCCGCCGCGAAGAGAAAGAAGCCCGCCGCCAAGAAGGCCACCGCCGCGGCCGCCGCTGCTGCGTCGTCCGTTTCGCCGGCGAGGGCGAAGGGTGCCGCCTCGAAGGCCAAAAAGACTGCCAAGCCACCGACGAAGAAACCGAAAGCGCCCAAGCCGAAGAAGGCCGCCGCCGCTTCCGCCGCCACACCGAAGTCTAAACCGGCGGCGGCGAAGAAGGCCGCCGCCGCCGCCGCCGCTAAGAAATAAAGGAGGACGGACCACTCGATCGTTCCGACGTTCGTTACGTGTGTAGTGTTCGTTCGTGTTGTGTTCTTGTATTGTATCGCGTATCGCAGTATCGTCTATATAGTACGCTATAATCGATCGATATGAGCTAACAAGCGGACGTCGACACGACGCGTAAACTGGAACCGGTGGTGACCAGCGGCGGTGATGCAGGCGAGCGAGCGCGGCACTCGCGATCGCGAGTCGATTCAGTCGATCAGTCACAACAAAAGCCCTTTTCAGGGCTAACACACGTTTCCGATATCTCAATAATACAGACCTACCTACCTACCTACCTATGTATGTATGTAAGTATGTATCTTCGATGAATTATTGACTTATTTAAGACTAATTGAATCATCAAAATTATTACTCTTACAGACAGACATAAATAAATAAATAAATAAATAAACAAATAAATAAATGAATAATAATAAATAAATAAATAAATAATAATAAATTACAAGACATAAACAAACAAACATATAAATATTATAATGAAAGAAAGTTACTGGACGAAAATCGAAAACCCCTGAAAACTAATTCAAAGTTGGTAGGTAGGTGGTACCTTATTTATAAATATACATACATATGTACATACATATATTAATTATGTACACACGCACACGCAAATTAATTAATGAATGAATAAATTTATAAATAAATCCACATACTCCGCTGCCCGAACCCGATCCCGACTCTTGACTCACTTTTTTTTTTTTTTTTTTTATTATTATTATTATTTTTTTTTTTTTATTCGCTTACTTACTAACGGACCTATCGAAACGAAAACGACCTTCCTTCCCTCCACCCCACCCCCCCCCCCCCTCCCAACCGAACATACGCCCGTCTGAGCTCTATCTCGTCCCGGTCAATCCCCACCCCACTAGCACATGTATATAAGAAGAAATGGGGAAAAAATTTTATTCATTATACATCGCATCGCGCTAGGCTAGGACCTCGTTTGGTAGTTAGTATACGAGCGATTTATATTTTCTTTTATATATTACCACTATATTCCCACCGCATTAATAATGTCGGGCCGCGGCAAGGGTGGTAAAGTGAAGGGAAAGGCTAAGTCGCGCTCCAATCGTGCCGGTCTACAATTCCCCGTCGGGCGTATCCACAGACTGCTGAGGAAGGGAAATTACGCAGAGCGAGTCGGTGCCGGTGCGCCAGTATATCTTGCGGCCGTGATGGAATACCTAGCGGCCGAAGTGCTCGAGTTGGCTGGCAACGCGGCACGTGACAACAAGAAAACCAGGATCATACCGAGACACCTCCAGCTCGCCATCCGCAACGACGAGGAGTTGAACAAATTGCTCTCCGGCGTAACTATAGCACAGGGCGGCGTACTGCCTAACATACAAGCTGTGCTTTTGCCCAAGAAGACTGAGAAGAAAGCATAGATTGATCCGATATCCAAGTCGCCCACATACGCTGGGCTGGATTTTTTAATTTTTTTTGTCAAAAATTTTTTCAAATACTAAAAGGCCCTTTTCAGGGCCACAAAACTATTCCACACGTATATACGATTCAATATATCATACTTACATATGTATGTACTATATGTACGTCTACGTACGCTATATATACACCGGCGTTGCGAGCTTTCAATTCTATCAATTATTTCGCTCGAGACAGCGGTAATCCGCTGTGCCGGTGCTAGTGCCGTGAAAGCGTAACAAACATACGGACAGACTTGCAGACAAAACGTTGTCGCTAATGGTCTTACACGCAAGACGCTATGTAATTTACAAAACATGTCTCGTTTAGGTTAGGGTTATTTTTTTTTTTTTTTTTTTTTTTTTTTCCCCCCCACATACACACGAGTGATGATGATAATATTGAATACTACATATTATTATTATATTATTATTATTAATACATTACTACATGTATATGTAATATAGATAGGAATTTATGCAAAGTAGGAATTCTCTAGTCCTCCATGACCGTTCACCAATAAATAATATATATAATATTATATAAGTTTAAGTGATAGATAATAAATATGTTATTGTTATTGAATTTTTACGTCCGAACTTGTGCCGTTGTGCCGCTGGCCCGCTGCTAGTTCACCTCGCTACCTCCCTCCCTCCCTCCGGTCCTTCCCGAAACCGCGTCACGACGTTCGGCCATTGGTCGGGTGCGCGCTTGTAATCTCCTCTCAGCAGACACTCTAGCGGGCGACGGTCGTAATAAAACCAGGGCAATGAAAATTCGAGGAACCATTCGGGTCGCTCGTTCCAGTCGTTGCGGTCGTATCTCCTTATCTCTACTATATAAACATATAGTGGCGCAACAAAAAAATTAATAAACCTATTGACGGCCGATCAGTGATTTATATTATTAATATAAATCCGTCCGTCGCGTGTTTAACTCCAAACCATGCCACCCAAGACTAGCGGAAAGGCCGCCAAGAAATCGGGCAAGGCGCAAAAGAACATCTCTAAATCTGACAAAAAGAAGAAGAAGCACAAGAGGAAGGAGAGCTATGCCATCTATATTTACAAGGTGCTCAAGCAAGTCCACCCCGACACCGGTATCTCTAGTAAGGCCATGTCGATCATGAACTCGTTCGTGAACGACATCTTCGAGCGGATCGCGGCCGAGGCGTCTCGTCTCGCTCACTACAACAAGAGGTCAACTATTACATCGAGAGAGGTTCAGACTTCGGTGAGGCTGCTGTTGCCCGGCGAACTAGCGAAGCACGCCGTCAGTGAGGGCACCAAGGCGGTCACCAAATATACAAGCTCCAAGTGAGTCGTCGTCACGTCGTGACTACTAGCAGCGAAAAGTACTCTTTAAAAGGCCCTTTTCAGGGCCACTAAATCAGTCAATACGTACATACTATTTTATATATTATGATTTATATATATTTATAAATATATCCCCCGATTATCATTTCTATGATCGACAATTTTTATTTTTTTTATTTTTTTTTACATACAACGTCTGCTCTTGTGCACTGTGCAGAATGCACCTGTACCATACCTGTAAATTAAATATAATATAATAAATTAATCAGTTATGCCACGGTATGCCTGGTATTTGCTTCGATGTTAAGTTAATTTTAATTTAATTTAAGTTAAATTTTGTTTTGGACCGCCAAGCCTGTCTGTCCGTTTCCCCCTGTCCTGTCCTGCCCCCGAACCACTCCAGTCAGCGAATAAAAAGCGCGTCACGTTCTTGAAAATTTTAGTATCAACGCTGAAGCGCACCGGTGCGGTCCTCTAGGTCACGTGCGTGCGTGAGCGGGTGTTACGTCGAACGAGCTCTATCGATAGCTATAAAATAAACTCCTTCTGAATCGTAAGAGAATAAGAACAACAACAATATGGCTCGTACGAAACAGACCGCTAGAAAATCTACCGGCGGCAAGGCGCCGCGCAAGCAGCTCGCCACGAAGGCCGCGCGGAAGAGCGCACCGGCCACCGGCGGTGTTAAGAAGCCGCATCGGTACAGACCCGGCACGGTAGCCCTGCGCGAGATCCGCCGCTACCAGAAGAGTACCGAACTGTTGATTCGCAAGCTTCCTTTTCAGCGTCTAGTGCGCGAGATCGCTCAAGACTTCAAGACCGACCTCCGCTTTCAGAGCTCCGCGGTGATGGCACTGCAGGAGGCGAGCGAGGCATATCTAGTGGGGCTTTTCGAAGACACCAACCTGTGCGCCATACACGCCAAGCGGGTCACCATCATGCCTAAGGATATACAACTCGCACGCAGAATCAGAGGCGAACGCGCCTAATAAATGAATAAATCTACGACGACGATATAGTAGTCTACTTTCTATTGGTATTAATATTATACAAAAGGCCCTTTTCAGGGCCGCATATATTTCATCATATCGATCGTGAAATTTTTTTTTTATTATTTTTTTTTTTTTTTTTATAGAATTAGACGGGGTTGGTTGGTTGGTTGGTTGGTTACTTAGTTGCGGGGAGGTCCATATTCTAAATGTACTCATGATTCATGGATTCAGGATTCGTAAAAACAAACAAACAAAAACAAACACACGCCCAAACCTCCAACGCCAGCCGCCACGATAAACAAATACATACATACATACATACATACATACATACATACATACATAGACAATGAAAATGAAAATGAAAGCGTAGCGTAGCGTAGCGTAGAGTGTATACTTGTATAGTTTATCGTCTCTTTGTTTGTTTGTTTGTTTGTTTGTTTGTTTGTTTGTTTGTTTGTTTGTTTGTTTGTTTGTTTGTTTGTTTGTAAGGATGTTAGTAAATAACAAATAAGTAAATAAATAATAAAAAAATAAGCACGTATGCATGTATGCGATCGATATATGCGTATGTGTATGTGTGTATTATTATATATATGTGTGCTATATAGGGCTAGGTGATGATGATGATGATGATGATGATGAATGTTGTTGAGGTGCCAAGGTTCGTGAGAATTGGTCAAAAAAAAAAAAAAAAAAAAAAGGTCGTAAAAAATTTTGCCCGCGGAAAAATTTTTGACGACCGCGAGCCTTCGGCTCCCCCCCCCCCCCACCGCACCCCACCCCCTCGGAGACCCTCGTGAATGATGGCGACCGGTCCGTGAAAATGTACGGTTGAACTAAAAAAAAAAAAAAAAAAAGCTCGTCAAAAAAATTTTCGCCGTAAATCGGGCGCGCGCGGAGACCCCTAGGCTCCCCCCCTCCCACCTCACCTCACCCCCGCGGAGACCCTATAAAATATATTTATAGGAATGCATATATATAGGGCGTGCTCTCGGACGTCCGCTTCAGTCGCTGTCGGTCTACCGGAGGCGTCGGCGGTCCGGACGGTCTGTCTCTCGTTGACAATAATTAATAATAATAATAAAAAGCAAAAAATAATAATAAATCATGACCGGTCGAGGAAAAGGTGGAAAGGGATTGGGAAAAGGAGGCGCGAAGCGCCACAGGAAGGTGCTACGTGACAACATCCAGGGTATCACGAAGCCAGCTATCCGCCGTTTAGCGCGAAGAGGCGGCGTGAAACGTATATCGGGTCTGATATACGAAGAGACACGCGGTGTGCTCAAGGTGTTCCTCGAGAACGTCATCCGTGACGCTGTCACCTACACCGAGCACGCCAAAAGAAAGACCGTCACCGCCATGGACGTGGTGTACGCTCTGAAACGTCAGGGTCGCACCCTCTACGGTTTCGGCGGTTAAATAATAATGAATAATTTACATTTAATTCAAAAAGGCCCTTTTCAGGGCCACAAATTTATCCAATACTCGTATTAATATTATCATGTTATCAAGATTATTATTACTTTTTTAATTTTATACATTATTAAATTACATTGCGATGGTGTGTGAGGATGAACGACATAACAATTGTATAGGCACATCACAGCGAGGCTTGAGCTCGCTGATAGAGATATTAATTATATCGGACCTAACTAAGTTACTTCTTATATGATTGTTTTTAAATAATATACATCATTAATAAATATTATATTATATTATATTAATATATGATGTACACGTACATATAAGGAGGTGCCTGAATATAATAAGGTAGTCTGAAGTAGCAGTAAACTTATACGTGCGATACAACCCGCTATTCTGTATGTAAACGTATATTCAGAGATGATTACAATAATACGAATATTATAATAATAATTATATATATAGAATATAACATAAATAGCCATTTTCCATCAGCGTCACCGACTCCGCCTCCGCCGCCCTAATAAAGATAGATCTCGCGGCGTAGTCAGGCTGCATGCGGGTCGGTCGCTGCTTTTGTATGTATGTATGTATGTATTTATGTATATTGAAAACGATTTATGATTTAGAACGATTTAAAAATATAAACAACACATATTGTAATCGTTATGGACTCGTTAGAAATTGATCATGACGACGTCGAGATGAGGCTCTCTTGCAAACGTCGTGTGGCAGTGTGGTGTTTTACGAAGCTCTACTTCGAACGGTCCAAACTATAAATATACACTTCGCAGGAACGGAAATAGTAATCGATTCGATATACCGGAATATACGCTTTACATTTAGTAAATTATATATTAATGAAACACTCGTTTTATAAAGAAAAAGAAGATTTAATCTGGACCCGGGGTGCACGAGTAGCGGTGTATAGAAATTAATCATCGATCGCTCCTCCGCGGCCGGCGGAATTCACGATTAAACTATTTCAATAGACGGATAAGTTCAAAAGGAAGCCACTAGTGCGCCAGGAATATTGTTTAATTTGAAACGGAACGTATAAATTCGATTGAATATGGTGCAAGCTAGTGAAAAGTTATCAGCGTTCGTACGGGAAAATGTCTAGCGACATCGCGGTTCTCCTTACGGTATTGCCCCGACCTTCAATATTTTGTTAAAATTAAAAAAATCAAAAGGTGGTTCGTTGATTCCTCTTATAATTACTTTGCGAATTCGGATTCTTTCGATTTGTACTGTGTTATAGGAGTCGAGTCCGACCCACTGACTGTCCGTTAGTTGCGGTTACGCCCTGCACCTCTGCCCCCGGCGCCAGTTGTACTCGCCGTGACCCGTGTCACGGCTTGAGGAAGCGGCCGGTCGCGCATCGCGTGCCCTGCTTCGCCGTAGCTACCCGGACGTAGCTGTCTGCTTTATTTTCATTGGAAAATTATAAGCAGAAGTGCCCTCGGTGATACCCGACGCTCTAAAATATCCACGCGCGTACGGTCTCTGCCCCCGCTCGCGGGCGCCTAGCTGGGCCTCCCCCAGGGGTCTCACCCGGCTGGGTTGCACGCGCCGAGGGGTGTGGAGCCGTATACGCAAGGAGCGGGCTATCGTACGGCACACCAACGTGAGTCTCGCAACCGCATCACTTGCGGGAGCGAACTGTAGTCGACATGTCCGGTCGGGGGGAGCCCCCCCCGAGGGAACAACGCATCCGCGGGGAGCGCCCCGCCTTTCAACGTGCGGTCGTCAAACGGGATCTACGGGATAATTCCGTAGTCCCGTTTACTCCAGCCGCCCTGAAGACAGCACCACCGCCGCCTGTACTCGCAGCACCGACACTACCGGCGCCGCGACCGCGCTTCCGGGTCGAGCCGGGAGACCGCCAGTCGCCGATGACCGCCGTCGCAACCATCGCCGCCGATGTAAGAGCTCTTACATCGAGCGAGGATTGTGCCAAGCGGCAGCGGGCCGACGACTCTTCGCCAGGGTCGCAGGAGGGCGAAGACAAGCGACCGAGGACCGACCGATCGCCGTCTCACTCTCCCTCGCCGTCAACCACACCGACGACATCAATATCGCCCACGCCGTTGCCGCGAAGTCAGCGGTACTCTCAACCGCCCGCATCGCCGCCGTCAGAGGAGCGAGGCGGCCAGGCGCAGCCGGCGGGCTCGTCGCGCGAGACAGCAAGCTGGCCGCGCGACTCAACGAGCTACGCCGCTATCGAGTCACCGTCACCGATGGCGACCTCCCGCCCCGCCTCCCCGCAAGCCGGCCCCTCCGGGTATGCTGCCGCCGCCGCCGCACCACCGTCGCCGCGGGCGCTCGAGCAGCGCCAGGCGGAACAACAGCGGCAACAACTACCGCCTGCAACGACCGCGAAGACGGCGCGGTCGGAATACCCGCCCATCACGGTGGAGTGCTTCCCTCAGTGGACGAGGCACTTCGGCGTGATACGTGGGCTACTGGGGCACGCGCCGAACGCCCGGCCAATGGGCAAGGGGGTGCGATTCCTCCCCAAATCGGCGGAGGAATTTCGTGTCCTCCAACGTTACATGGTAGACGCCGCCAAGCAGGACCCGGACATCGCCTGGTTCTGCTACAGCCCGGCGTCGACATTGCCCTCTAAGGTAGCCATCAAGGGGCTACCGCAAGACACCCCGCCGGAGGAAGTCGTCGCGGCGCTGCGCACGCTCGGATACCCGGCGGAGCGCGCCCGCGCCATACCCGCCGTCAGAGGGCGCCAGGGCTGCACGTTTTTCGTGCAGCTCGAGCATTTATCATACGAAGAGCTCGGGCATCTATATCGAGAAACCGAGCTCCTATCGATGCCCGGCCTCACTATAGAGGCCTGGAAGGGAGGACGCGGGCCGGCGCAGTGTCATCGCTGCCAACAGTTCGGCCATGCGTCCGCCAATTGTCACCGACCGCCTAGATGTGTCCGTTGCGCAGGCGGACACATCGCACAAGATTGCGACAGGGCCCCCGAAGAGGCCCCGAAGTGCGCCAACTGCGGGAGGGCGCACGTCGCGAGGGACCGGAAGTGTCCGGTCTTCCGCAAAGAAGCGCGGAGGCGCGGTATCGACATCGCGCCACCGCGCCCGAACGCGCCCAAGAAGAGGGTCGGGGGGAGAGGGCAAGCTCCCCCCGCAACTGTCGCACCGACTGCCGCCGCCGCACGCCCCGCGCCCACACCCGCACCCGCGCCCGCCGTACGAGCCGTCTCCGCCCCCACCGCCCCTGCCGCCGCCCCGCCGACGCCTGCCGCTACCGCGGCCGGCACGAGCGCGCAACCTGTTGCTGCGCGCACGGAGGGCGCGCGCCGGGCGGAAACAAAAATACCGCCGACGACGCTCCAGCCGCCAGCGAACGCCCCGACATCAAGGGGCGAACCGCTGGCCGGGGGTAAAAAGAAGAACCGACGCAGGCGCAGGCAAGCGAGGCCCGCTAATACCGAGCCCGCCGCCGCGTCGACACCGTATCCCCGGCCGCCAGCGGAGACTGCGCTGGCGCCAACACCCACAATTGCCGCGGCGCCGAGAAGCCGCGGCCACGAAGTAGCCACTGCAACCACCAACCCGCCACAGGCCTCGCAGGACACGGGCATCAATAAACTTGTCCGTGTATTGCTAGAGGCACTTATGGCGGCGGTGACTACTTACCTCACAACGAAAGACGTCGTCGGCGCGATAACGGCGGCTATAGGCCAAGTCGGACGGGCCTATCAATGACGGCCCTCCGCATACTATATTGGAACCCGGGCGGCATACGAGGACACGTCCGTGAACTAACCCGGCTCGCCCAGTCGCAGGATATCCACATCATCCTCCTGGGCGAAACGAAACTCACGGACAGCGTCGAGCTCCGCATACCCAACTACTTCGTGTATCGACGCGACGAAGTCTCTCCCCGGGGCCTGCCGTACAGGGGTACGGCCGCTCTGGTGCGGAGGGACATCATACACGAGGAGTTGGAGCACACCCCGTTCACCAGCACCCGTACACAGGGAGTGCGGGTCAACGTGGGTAATGAAGAGCTCCGCGTCTATGCCGCCTACAAACCACCCGGACTGACATTCTGCAGCACCGATGTCGGGACCATCTTCGGCCAGCAGGGACCCGCGGTGATCGTGGGCGACCTCAACGCGAAACATCATGCGTGGGGGTCGCGAATCATCACCACGGAGGGGAGGAACCTGCACGAGGATAGCGTGAGGAGCGGATATGGAGTCGTGGGTCCCGGAGCGCCGACCCACATACCATCAAACCCCCGCTTCCACCCCGACGTCATCGACATCGTGCTGCACCACGGACTAGACAACCCTTTTGATGTCGAGGTCCTCTATGATCTCGACACTCAACACCTACCGGTTCTGGTCACCCTTGCCACCCAGGGAGGCTTTCTAGTGCCCCGCCCGCCGCGGACGCGGACGAACTGGGAGCGCTACACCGCCGAGCTCGCCGGGCTTGAGCTAGCAGGCCCGATCACCACCTCTTCGGAAGTCGACGATGCTGCTGTGCTCGTCGCTGAGGCGATCGTTGCCGCCAAAGCGGCAGCCACCACCACGTCGACTCAACCCACCACCAACCGAAGACAGGACCTGCCAAGCTCGCTCCGCACCATGCTCAGGCGGAAGCGTACCCTTCGCCGCCTCTGGGCCCGCACTCGCTGCCCCAGGGTGAAGGCTGACCTGAACCGGCTTGCAGAGAAGATATCGCGTGCCGTAGCCGCTCTCGACGAGGCGCGCTGGGAGGACACCGTCGATCGAGCGACGGATCACGACACTGCGCTATACTCTCTCTGCAAGAAGCTCACCGGACAAGACACACCCGTTTACCCGCTGCTTGATGCAGCCGGTAAACGCAACTACGCTGCCAGGGATCGTGCTGAGATCCTGGCAGCTCACCTGGAGAAGACATTTACGCCCAACGCCCCCAACACCTCCAACCTCCGAGTCGTCCGTCATCACGCGGCGGTCCAGGACAAGCTGGAGAGGTTCTTGTCGGGCCCGACACCGCCGCTCCGGGGAGGGGACCTCATCTCCCTGTCAGAGCTGCGGTCGGTTGCTGCGCGCCTTGATAAGCGTAAAGCACCAGGCCCCGACGGAATCAACAACGCCGCGTTGATGCTGCTGCCCCCAACAGGCCTCGTAGCGCTCACGAGCCTGTTCAATGGAGTACTCCGCACCGGCCACTTCCCAGAGGCGTGGAAGACCGGGAAGATCATTGTTCTTCCCAAGCCAGGGAAGGATCGCCGCCTGCCATCGAGCTACCGACCGATCACGCTACTCTCGCACATAGCCAAGCTGTTTGAGCGTCTGCTGCTGCGTCGAATCACGCCCCATCTGCCCCTCCGCGAGGAGCAGCATGGATTCCGCAGCGGCCACTCGACGACGCTCCAGCTGGCGAGGGTGATCAACCACCTGGCCAGTGAGCGGAACCGAGGCCGCTACACCGTCGGGGTCTTCCTCGATATCGAGAAGGCTTTCGACCGCGTGTGGCACGCCGGGCTCCTGGCCAAGATCATCGAGACCACCATGCCGCCCGCTTATGTGCGAGTGTTGGCGTCGTTCCTACACGGTCGTAGTTTCTACGTGGCAGTGGATGGCGCCGAATCCCAGCCACGCGCCATCCGTGCCGGAGTACCCCAGGGCAGCTGTATATCGCCGCGCTTATACGCGGCGTATACGGATGACATCCCTACCCTGCGCGACCACCTGCAGGAGGGAGTGGAGGACGTGCTGTTGTCGCTCTACGCTGACGACAGCGCGTATTTTGCGTCGTCCTACAAGCAAGTCGTCGCCATTAACCGCATGCAGCGTCTGCTGGACTTGTTGCCGGAATGGCTGGACAAGTGGAGGATGTCCGTCAACGTCGGGAAGACGGCCGCTCTGCTGACCAGCCGCTCCGTGCCGCTACGTCAACTCACTCTGCGAGGCCAGGACGTAGAGTGGAAGACCACAGTAAGGTTCTTGGGGTGTGAACTGGACCGCAGCCTGCGCATGGTCCCTATGGCGAATCGTGCCGTGGGCCAAGCTGCTGCTGCCAGGTCCCAGCTCCACGCCTTGTTCACATCCCACCTACCCGTCAACACCAAGCTGAGGGTCTACGGTGCCTACGTCCGCTCGCGTTTGACGTATGCGGCACCCGCCTGGTACGCGCTTTGCTCGGCGTACCAGAGGCGAAGACTGCAAGTCCAGCAGAATCGATGCCTGCGATTGATCTTAGGAGCCCCGAGGTATGTGCGGAACGACGTCGTGCACCGGGATACCAAGATGCCGACCGTGGAGGAGTTCGTTCGTCGCTTAGCGCGCCGACTGTTCGCGCGAGCGGACAACAGCGCGCACGAACACCTTCACGACATCGCGCCACTCCATGCACGACCTCCGGAGGGATTTCCCCTGCCTCGCGAGCTCCTGCGATCACCGTCACCGCGGCCCGACGTGGAAGACGACGGCGACGATGAGGACGACGCTACGGGCAAGAGGGCAACACCGGACTTGACAACACCACCTGACATGACAAACCACCCGGATACGACACCATCGGAATTTGACGCAGCGGTCGGGGATTTATTATTCCCAGACCCCCCCACCGAAAATGACATCCCTCAGGCCACCTAGGTGGCCTGGGCCAACCGGCCCGAACACTGACCAGGCCCACAGGCCTGCGAGGAGCAGCCCGGGCAAAGAGGTTCGCCTCGAGGCCCGTACCCCGGCACCCTCACAGGGTACCGAGAAGACCCGGATATATAAAAAAAACAAAGGCCAATCGTTGATTCCTCTTATAAATTAAATTTTATATAGAAATAACAAGTGTAAATATGTCCGACACGGCAGTCGCAACCGAGGTGCCAACGCCGACGACCCCAGCTAAAAAGCCGAAGGCAACCGCGGCCGCAGGCGGCGGCGCCGCAGCCAAGAAGCCGAAAGCCAAGCCTACCCATCCGAAGACATCGGAGATGGTGAACAGCGCGATCAAGGAGCTCAAGGAGCGGAGCGGTTCCTCGCTTCAGGCGATCAAGAAGTACATAGCGGCGCAGTATAAGGTCGACGCAGAGAAGATGGCACCGTTCATAAGAAAGTATCTGAAGAGCGCCGTCGAATCCGGCGCCCTGATCCAGACGAAGGGCAAGGGCGCTTCCGGGTCCTTCAAGTTGGAGTCGAAATCGTCCGCGTCGAAGAAGCCGGCCGGCGGCAAGGTCGCCGCTACTTCGGCCTCGACCGGCAGATCGAAGAAGGCGGCCTCTTCATCCTCGATATCCGCGGCGGCCGGCGGCGGCGGGGGTGCCAGGGGCGGAAAGAAATCGGCGGCGGCGGCGGCGGCGACGGCCGCAGCTTCACCGTCCAAGTCGAAATCGTCCGCTGCGACCGCTAGGGACAAGAAGGCGGCCGCCGCGAAGAGAAAGAAGCCCGCCGCCAAGAAGGCCACCGCCGCGGCCGCCGCTGCTGCGTCGTCCGTTTCGCCGGCGAGGGCGAAGGGTGCCGCCTCGAAGGCCAAAAAGACTGCCAAGCCACCGACGAAGAAACCGAAAGCGCCCAAGCCGAAGAAGGCCGCCGCCGCTTCCGCCGCCACACCGAAGTCTAAACCGGCGGCGGCGAAGAAGGCCGCCGCCGCCGCCGCCGCTAAGAAATAAAGGAGGACGGACCACTCGATCGTTCCGACGTTCGTTACGTGTGTAGTGTTCGTTCGTGTTGTGTTCTTGTATTGTATCGCGTATCGCAGTATCGTCTATATAGTACGCTATAATCGATCGATATGAGCTAACAAGCGGACGTCGACACGACGCGTAAACTGGAACCGGTGGTGACCAGCGGCGGTGATGCAGGCGAGCGAGCGCGGCACTCGCGATCGCGAGTCGATTCAGTCGATCAGTCACAACAAAAGCCCTTTTCAGGGCTAACACACGTTTCCGATATCTCAATAATACAGACCTACCTACCTACCTACCTATGTATGTATGTAAGTATGTATCTTCGATGAATTATTGACTTATTTAAGACTAATTGAATCATCAAAATTATTACTCTTACAGACAGACATAAATAAATAAATAAATAAATAAACAAATAAATAAATGAATAATAATAAATAAATAAATAAATAATAATAAATTACAAGACATAAACAAACAAACATATAAATATTATAATGAAAGAAAGTTACTGGACGAAAATCGAAAACCCCTGAAAACTAATTCAAAGTTGGTAGGTAGGTGGTACCTTATTTATAAATATACATACATATGTACATACATATATTAATTATGTACACACGCACACGCAAATTAATTAATGAATGAATAAATTTATAAATAAATCCACATACTCCGCTGCCCGAACCCGATCCCGACTCTTGACTCACTTTTTTTTTTTTTTTTTTTATTATTATTATTATTTTTTTTTTTTTATTCGCTTACTTACTAACGGACCTATCGAAACGAAAACGACCTTCCTTCCCTCCACCCCACCCCCCCCCCCCCTCCCAACCGAACATACGCCCGTCTGAGCTCTATCTCGTCCCGGTCAATCCCCACCCCACTAGCACATGTATATAAGAAGAAATGGGGAAAAAATTTTATTCATTATACATCGCATCGCGCTAGGCTAGGACCTCGTTTGGTAGTTAGTATACGAGCGATTTATATTTTCTTTTATATATTACCACTATATTCCCACCGCATTAATAATGTCGGGCCGCGGCAAGGGTGGTAAAGTGAAGGGAAAGGCTAAGTCGCGCTCCAATCGTGCCGGTCTACAATTCCCCGTCGGGCGTATCCACAGACTGCTGAGGAAGGGAAATTACGCAGAGCGAGTCGGTGCCGGTGCGCCAGTATATCTTGCGGCCGTGATGGAATACCTAGCGGCCGAAGTGCTCGAGTTGGCTGGCAACGCGGCACGTGACAACAAGAAAACCAGGATCATACCGAGACACCTCCAGCTCGCCATCCGCAACGACGAGGAGTTGAACAAATTGCTCTCCGGCGTAACTATAGCACAGGGCGGCGTACTGCCTAACATACAAGCTGTGCTTTTGCCCAAGAAGACTGAGAAGAAAGCATAGATTGATCCGATATCCAAGTCGCCCACATACGCTGGGCTGGATTTTTTAATTTTTTTTGTCAAAAATTTTTTCAAATACTAAAAGGCCCTTTTCAGGGCCACAAAACTATTCCACACGTATATACGATTCAATATATCATACTTACATATGTATGTACTATATGTACGTCTACGTACGCTATATATACACCGGCGTTGCGAGCTTTCAATTCTATCAATTATTTCGCTCGAGACAGCGGTAATCCGCTGTGCCGGTGCTAGTGCCGTGAAAGCGTAACAAACATACGGACAGACTTGCAGACAAAACGTTGTCGCTAATGGTCTTACACGCAAGACGCTATGTAATTTACAAAACATGTCTCGTTTAGGTTAGGGTTATTTTTTTTTTTTTTTTTTTTTTTTTTTCCCCCCCACATACACACGAGTGATGATGATAATATTGAATACTACATATTATTATTATATTATTATTATTAATACATTACTACATGTATATGTAATATAGATAGGAATTTATGCAAAGTAGGAATTCTCTAGTCCTCCATGACCGTTCACCAATAAATAATATATATAATATTATATAAGTTTAAGTGATAGATAATAAATATGTTATTGTTATTGAATTTTTACGTCCGAACTTGTGCCGTTGTGCCGCTGGCCCGCTGCTAGTTCACCTCGCTACCTCCCTCCCTCCCTCCGGTCCTTCCCGAAACCGCGTCACGACGTTCGGCCATTGGTCGGGTGCGCGCTTGTAATCTCCTCTCAGCAGACACTCTAGCGGGCGACGGTCGTAATAAAACCAGGGCAATGAAAATTCGAGGAACCATTCGGGTCGCTCGTTCCAGTCGTTGCGGTCGTATCTCCTTATCTCTACTATATAAACATATAGTGGCGCAACAAAAAAATTAATAAACCTATTGACGGCCGATCAGTGATTTATATTATTAATATAAATCCGTCCGTCGCGTGTTTAACTCCAAACCATGCCACCCAAGACTAGCGGAAAGGCCGCCAAGAAATCGGGCAAGGCGCAAAAGAACATCTCTAAATCTGACAAAAAGAAGAAGAAGCACAAGAGGAAGGAGAGCTATGCCATCTATATTTACAAGGTGCTCAAGCAAGTCCACCCCGACACCGGTATCTCTAGTAAGGCCATGTCGATCATGAACTCGTTCGTGAACGACATCTTCGAGCGGATCGCGGCCGAGGCGTCTCGTCTCGCTCACTACAACAAGAGGTCAACTATTACATCGAGAGAGGTTCAGACTTCGGTGAGGCTGCTGTTGCCCGGCGAACTAGCGAAGCACGCCGTCAGTGAGGGCACCAAGGCGGTCACCAAATATACAAGCTCCAAGTGAGTCGTCGTCACGTCGTGACTACTAGCAGCGAAAAGTACTCTTTAAAAGGCCCTTTTCAGGGCCACTAAATCAGTCAATACGTACATACTATTTTATATATTATGATTTATATATATTTATAAATATATCCCCCGATTATCATTTCTATGATCGACAATTTTTATTTTTTTTATTTTTTTTTACATACAACGTCTGCTCTTGTGCACTGTGCAGAATGCACCTGTACCATACCTGTAAATTAAATATAATATAATAAATTAATCAGTTATGCCACGGTATGCCTGGTATTTGCTTCGATGTTAAGTTAATTTTAATTTAATTTAAGTTAAATTTTGTTTTGGACCGCCAAGCCTGTCTGTCCGTTTCCCCCTGTCCTGTCCTGCCCCCGAACCACTCCAGTCAGCGAATAAAAAGCGCGTCACGTTCTTGAAAATTTTAGTATCAACGCTGAAGCGCACCGGTGCGGTCCTCTAGGTCACGTGCGTGCGTGAGCGGGTGTTACGTCGAACGAGCTCTATCGATAGCTATAAAATAAACTCCTTCTGAATCGTAAGAGAATAAGAACAACAACAATATGGCTCGTACGAAACAGACCGCTAGAAAATCTACCGGCGGCAAGGCGCCGCGCAAGCAGCTCGCCACGAAGGCCGCGCGGAAGAGCGCACCGGCCACCGGCGGTGTTAAGAAGCCGCATCGGTACAGACCCGGCACGGTAGCCCTGCGCGAGATCCGCCGCTACCAGAAGAGTACCGAACTGTTGATTCGCAAGCTTCCTTTTCAGCGTCTAGTGCGCGAGATCGCTCAAGACTTCAAGACCGACCTCCGCTTTCAGAGCTCCGCGGTGATGGCACTGCAGGAGGCGAGCGAGGCATATCTAGTGGGGCTTTTCGAAGACACCAACCTGTGCGCCATACACGCCAAGCGGGTCACCATCATGCCTAAGGATATACAACTCGCACGCAGAATCAGAGGCGAACGCGCCTAATAAATGAATAAATCTACGACGACGATATAGTAGTCTACTTTCTATTGGTATTAATATTATACAAAAGGCCCTTTTCAGGACCGCATATATTTCATCATATCGATCGTGAAATTTTTTTTTTATTATTTTTTTTTTTTTTTTTATAGAATTAGACGGGGTTGGTTGGTTGGTTGGTTGGTTACTTAGTTGCGGGGAGGTCCATATTCTAAATGTACTCATGATTCATGGATTCAGGATTCGTAAAAACAAACAAACAAAAACAAACACACGCCCAAACCTCCAACGCCAGCCGCCACGATAAACAAATACATACATACATACATACATACATACATACATACATAGACAATGAAAATGAAAATGAAAGCGTAGCGTAGCGTAGCGTAGAGTGTATACTTGTATAGTTTATCGTCTCTTTGTTTGTTTGTTTGTTTGTTTGTTTGTTTGTTTGTTTGTTTGTTTGTTTGTTTGTTTGTTTGTTTGTTTGTAAGGATGTTAGTAAATAACAAATAAGTAAATAAATAATAAAAAAATAAGCACGTATGCATGTATGCGATCGATATATGCGTATGTGTATGTGTGTATTATTATATATATGTGTGCTATATAGGGCTAGGTGATGATGATGATGATGATGATGATGAATGTTGTTGAGGTGCCAAGGTTCGTGAGAATTGGTCAAAAAAAAAAAAAAAAAAAAAAGGTCGTAAAAAATTTTGCCCGCGGAAAAATTTTTGACGACCGCGAGCCTTCGGCTCCCCCCCCCCCACCGCACCCCACCCCCTCGGAGACCCTCGTGAATGATGGCGACCGGTCCGTGAAAATGTACGGTTGAACTAAAAAAAAAAAAAAAAAAAGCTCGTCAAAAAAATTTTCGCCGTAAATCGGGCGCGCGCGGAGACCCCTAGGCTCCCCCCCTCCCACCTCACCTCACCCCCGCGGAGACCCTATAAAATATATTTATAGGAATGCATATATATAGGGCGTGCTCTCGGACGTCCGCTTCAGTCGCTGTCGGTCTACCGGAGGCGTCGGCGGTCCGGACGGTCTGTCTCTCGTTGACAATAATTAATAATAATAATAAAAAGCAAAAAATAATAATAAATCATGACCGGTCGAGGAAAAGGTGGAAAGGGATTGGGAAAAGGAGGCGCGAAGCGCCACAGGAAGGTGCTACGTGACAACATCCAGGGTATCACGAAGCCAGCTATCCGCCGTTTAGCGCGAAGAGGCGGCGTGAAACGTATATCGGGTCTGATATACGAAGAGACACGCGGTGTGCTCAAGGTGTTCCTCGAGAACGTCATCCGTGACGCTGTCACCTACACCGAGCACGCCAAAAGAAAGACCGTCACCGCCATGGACGTGGTGTACGCTCTGAAACGTCAGGGTCGCACCCTCTACGGTTTCGGCGGTTAAATAATAATGAATAATTTACATTTAATTCAAAAAGGCCCTTTTCAGGGCCACAAATTTATCCAATACTCGTATTAATATTATCATGTTATCAAGATTATTATTACTTTTTTAATTTTATACATTATTAAATTACATTGCGATGGTGTGTGAGGATGAACGACATAACAATTGTATAGGCACATCACAGCGAGGCTTGAGCTCGCTGATAGAGATATTAATTATATCGGACCTAACTAAGTTACTTCTTATATGATTGTTTTTAAATAATATACATCATTAATAAATATTATATTATATTATATTAATATATGATGTACACGTACATATAAGGAGGTGCCTGAATATAATAAGGTAGTCTGAAGTAGCAGTAAACTTATACGTGCGATACAACCCGCTATTCTGTATGTAAACGTATATTCAGAGATGATTACAATAATACGAATATTATAATAATAATTATATATATAGAATATAACATAAATAGCCATTTTCCATCAGCGTCACCGACTCCGCCTCCGCCGCCCTAATAAAGATAGATCTCGCGGCGTAGTCAGGCTGCATGCGGGTCGGTCGCTGCTTTTGTATGTATGTATGTATGTATTTATGTATATTGAAAACGATTTATGATTTAGAACGATTTAAAAATATAAACAACACATATTGTAATCGTTATGGACTCGTTAGAAATTGATCATGACGACGTCGAGATGAGGCTCTCTTGCAAACGTCGTGTGGCAGTGTGGTGTTTTACGAAGCTCTACTTCGAACGGTCCAAACTATAAATATACACTTCGCAGGAACGGAAATAGTAATCGATTCGATATACCGGAATATACGCTTTACATTTAGTAAATTATATATTAATGAAACACTCGTTTTATAAAGAAAAAGAAGATTTAATCTGGACCCGGGGTGCACGAGTAGCGGTGTATAGAAATTAATCATCGATCGCTCCTCCGCGGCCGGCGGAATTCACGATTAAACTATTTCAATAGACGGATAAGTTCAAAAGGAAGCCACTAGTGCGCCAGGAATATTGTTTAATTTGAAACGGAACGTATAAATTCGATTGAATATGGTGCAAGCTAGTGAAAAGTTATCAGCGTTCGTACGGGAAAATGTCTAGCGACATCGCGGTTCTCCTTACGGTATTGCCCCGACCTTCAATATTTTGTTAAAATTAAAAAAAACAAAGGCCAATCGTTGATTCCTCTTATAAATTAAATTTTATATAGAAATAACAAGTGTAAATATGTCCGACACGGCAGTCGCAACCGAGGTGCCAACGCCGACGACCCCAGCTAAAAAGCCGAAGGCAACCGCGGCCGCAGGCGGCGGCGCCGCAGCCAAGAAGCCGAAAGCCAAGCCTACCCATCCGAAGACATCGGAGATGGTGAACAGCGCGATCAAGGAGCTCAAGGAGCGGAGCGGTTCCTCGCTTCAGGCGATCAAGAAGTACATAGCGGCGCAGTATAAGGTCGACGCAGAGAAGATGGCACCGTTCATAAGAAAGTATCTGAAGAGCGCCGTCGAATCCGGCGCCCTGATCCAGACGAAGGGCAAGGGCGCTTCCGGGTCCTTCAAGTTGGAGTCGAAATCGTCCGCGTCGAAGAAGCCGGCCGGCGGCAAGGTCGCCGCTACTTCGGCCTCGACCGGCAGATCGAAGAAGGCGGCCTCTTCATCCTCGATATCCGCGGCGGCCGGCGGCGGCGGGGGTGCCAGGGGCGGAAAGAAATCGGCGGCGGCGGCGGCGGCGACGGCCGCAGCTTCACCGTCCAAGTCGAAATCGTCCGCTGCGACCGCTAGGGACAAGAAGGCGGCCGCCGCGAAGAGAAAGAAGCCCGCCGCCAAGAAGGCCACCGCCGCGGCCGCCGCTGCTGCGTCGTCCGTTTCGCCGGCGAGGGCGAAGGGTGCCGCCTCGAAGGCCAAAAAGACTGCCAAGCCACCGACGAAGAAACCGAAAGCGCCCAAGCCGAAGAAGGCCGCCGCCGCTTCCGCCGCCACACCGAAGTCTAAACCGGCGGCGGCGAAGAAGGCCGCCGCCGCCGCCGCCGCTAAGAAATAAAGGAGGACGGACCACTCGATCGTTCCGACGTTCGTTACGTGTGTAGTGTTCGTTCGTGTTGTGTTCTTGTATTGTATCGCGTATCGCAGTATCGTCTATATAGTACGCTATAATCGATCGATATGAGCTAACAAGCGGACGTCGACACGACGCGTAAACTGGAACCGGTGGTGACCAGCGGCGGTGATGCAGGCGAGCGAGCGCGGCACTCGCGATCGCGAGTCGATTCAGTCGATCAGTCACAACAAAAGCCCTTTTCAGGGCTAACACACGTTTCCGATATCTCAATAATACAGACCTACCTACCTACCTACCTATGTATGTATGTAAGTATGTATCTTCGATGAATTATTGACTTATTTAAGACTAATTGAATCATCAAAATTATTACTCTTACAGACAGACATAAATAAATAAATAAATAAATAAACAAATAAATAAATGAATAATAATAAATAAATAAATAAATAATAATAAATTACAAGACATAAACAAACAAACATATAAATATTATAATGAAAGAAAGTTACTGGACGAAAATCGAAAACCCCTGAAAACTAATTCAAAGTTGGTAGGTAGGTGGTACCTTATTTATAAATATACATACATATGTACATACATATATTAATTATGTACACACGCACACGCAAATTAATTAATGAATGAATAAATTTATAAATAAATCCACATACTCCGCTGCCCGAACCCGATCCCGACTCTTGACTCACTTTTTTTTTTTTTTTTTTTATTATTATTATTATTTTTTTTTTTTTATTCGCTTACTTACTAACGGACCTATCGAAACGAAAACGACCTTCCTTCCCTCCACCCCACCCCCCCCCCCCCTCCCAACCGAACATACGCCCGTCTGAGCTCTATCTCGTCCCGGTCAATCCCCACCCCACTAGCACATGTATATAAGAAGAAATGGGGAAAAAATTTTATTTACCCGACGACCTGCGTGACTTACTTAGACGTAAACGTGCCGCCACTAGGGCCCACGACGCCTACCCGACTGACGAAAACCGGAGGACACTCCGGCGACTCCAAAGAGAGGTTAGGGAAAAACTCCGGCTCAATCACCAGTCAGACTGGGAAAATAAACTCTCAGCGATCTCGCCGAGCCACCAGGCCTTCTGGAAACTCTCGAGATCCCTGAGAGGAGACCAGTGTGCAGCTACACCCCCATTATTACGTCCTAACCGTCCGGTCGCATTCGACGACATCGATAAGGCCGAGTGCTTGGCCGACAGCCTTGAGGGACAATGCACAGACAACCCTAGCCACCCCGAACACGCCAAGTTCCACCTTGAGGTGGAATTGGCGGCGGCTACGATATCCTCGAAGGCTCCCGAAAGTGAGCCACTAGCCCCCACCACCGGAGAGGAAGTCCGTTCCATTATTAAAAACTTGAAGACTAGAAAGTCTCCAGGTCCCGATACCATCTCCAACAAGGCACTCAAGTGCCTCCCCGACCAACTGATACACCTAATAGCTTTGATTTTCAATGCCCTCCTGTTAGGTTGCTCCTTCCCCGACGAATGGAAGGAAGCAATAGTGATAGGTATTCGTAAACCGGGTAAACCCAGCAATCTCCCGAGCAGCTATCGACCCATTAGCTTGCTCAACAGCCTAGGAAAAGTCTACGAGAGAGTAATCCTCGCGAGACTTATAACGTTCATAGAGTCGAAGAAGCTCATACCGGATGAGCAATTCGGCTTTCGCGCCAAACACACCGCGGTACAACAAGTACATAGACTTACCGAAACCATCCTCAATGGCTTCGCCAAAAAACGGTACACCGGTACTGTTTTCTTCGATGTCGCCAAAGCCTTCGACAAGGTATGGCATGCGGGTTTAATATACAAACTCGCAAACCTAGGCATTCCCGATAGGCTCGTCCTCATCATACGCGATTATCTCACAAATCGCTCCTTTAGATATCGTATCGACGGTACGCTCTCCTCAAGACGTACCTTACGCGCCGGAGTCCCCCAAGGTTCGGTACTTTCACCGTTCCTTTATTCACTCTACACGAGTGACATCCCACGATTCTCCACTAAATCTAGTGTAGCCACCCATCTCGCCATGTTCGCGGACGACACCGCAATCTTCACCACTTGTAGGAATCCTACAACTATCAGCGATAGGCTCCAAACAGCGACCGATAGTCTCGGAAGCTGGTTCCGCCGGTGGAGAATCGAAATCAACGCAGACAAAAGTGCAGCAATGTTCTTTGCCAGGTCTAGGAGAGCCATGGACTCCATCCAGACGCCCCCTAGAGTCTCAATTTACAACAAACGTCTAGATTGGCAAAAGGAAGTCAAATACTTAGGTGTTATCTTTCAACCCACCCTATCCTTCATCCGACACATCCGCGTTGTCCGCAACCGGGCGGCATACGCCATGGGACGCCTCTATCCGATATTGTGCAAAACTAGTAAACTGTCACTTCGCAACAAAGTGACGCTTTACAAGACTTGCATTAGACCCATAATGACCTATGCGAGCGTCGCGTTCGCGCACGTTCCTAAGTCACGACTGTGTCCGTTGCAGACACTTCAAAATCGATTCATGCGTACAGCCACTGGCTGTCCGTGGTTCGTGCGCAACGTGAATCTCCATAGAGATCTCGACCTTCCCACGATAGCCGATCTTTTCAAACGATTCTCGAAGACCTACTTCGAGAAAGCGTCCACACATCCTAACCCCCTTATAGCGGCCGCGTCCAACTATAAGGTGTTTAACTTCCCCAACCGATTTCACAGGCGCCCTAAGAGCGTCCTCAACGACCCCGACGATGCTATCACAGCATCCAACAAGACATACACACAATACACACACAAACAGCGTCTTCGCCGGCGAAGACGAGGTCCCCGCTTGCTTGTGTCAAGCGGCCGCAGCCCTCTGCCGCGGCCGCCGTGATGCAGACTTCTTCAAAGTCAATGTGTTAGATACAGTCCTCCAAAACGCGCCGCTTTAAGCCGAGGTTCGGTCTCGCAGGAGACACCCTTAAGGCGACGCTCCCAATAAGTTACGAGTGCCTAAAAAACACTCGCTTCTTATCAATTTTTACCCGGCGAAGCTTCTGCGCTCGCCCATCCCACCGGTGACGCTGTAAAAGCCATTAGGGCTAACAGCATTAGACACATTCGAAAAAAAAAAAAAAAAAAATTTTATTCATTATACATCGCATCGCGCTAGGCTAGGACCTCGTTTGGTAGTTAGTATACGAGCGATTTATATTTTCTTTTATATATTACCACTATATTCCCACCGCATTAATAATGTCGGGCCGCGGCAAGGGTGGTAAAGTGAAGGGAAAGGCTAAGTCGCGCTCCAATCGTGCCGGTCTACAATTCCCCGTCGGGCGTATCCACAGACTGCTGAGGAAGGGAAATTACGCAGAGCGAGTCGGTGCCGGTGCGCCAGTATATCTTGCGGCCGTGATGGAATACCTAGCGGCCGAAGTGCTCGAGTTGGCTGGCAACGCGGCACGTGACAACAAGAAAACCAGGATCATACCGAGACACCTCCAGCTCGCCATCCGCAACGACGAGGAGTTGAACAAATTGCTCTCCGGCGTAACTATAGCACAGGGCGGCGTACTGCCTAACATACAAGCTGTGCTTTTGCCCAAGAAGACTGAGAAGAAAGCATAGATTGATCCGATATCCAAGTCGCCCACATACGCTGGGCTGGATTTTTTAATTTTTTTTGTCAAAAATTTTTTCAAATACTAAAAGGCCCTTTTCAGGGCCACAAAACTATTCCACACGTATATACGATTCAATATATCATACTTACATATGTATGTACTATATGTACGTCTACGTACGCTATATATACACCGGCGTTGCGAGCTTTCAATTCTATCAATTATTTCGCTCGAGACAGCGGTAATCCGCTGTGCCGGTGCTAGTGCCGTGAAAGCGTAACAAACATACGGACAGACTTGCAGACAAAACGTTGTCGCTAATGGTCTTACACGCAAGACGCTATGTAATTTACAAAACATGTCTCGTTTAGGTTAGGGTTATTTTTTTTTTTTTTTTTTTTTTTTTTTCCCCCCCACATACACACGAGTGATGATGATAATATTGAATACTACATATTATTATTATATTATTATTATTAATACATTACTACATGTATATGTAATATAGATAGGAATTTATGCAAAGTAGGAATTCTCTAGTCCTCCATGACCGTTCACCAATAAATAATATATATAATATTATATAAGTTTAAGTGATAGATAATAAATATGTTATTGTTATTGAATTTTTACGTCCGAACTTGTGCCGTTGTGCCGCTGGCCCGCTGCTAGTTCACCTCGCTACCTCCCTCCCTCCCTCCGGTCCTTCCCGAAACCGCGTCACGACGTTCGGCCATTGGTCGGGTGCGCGCTTGTAATCTCCTCTCAGCAGACACTCTAGCGGGCGACGGTCGTAATAAAACCAGGGCAATGAAAATTCGAGGAACCATTCGGGTCGCTCGTTCCAGTCGTTGCGGTCGTATCTCCTTATCTCTACTATATAAACATATAGTGGCGCAACAAAAAAATTAATAAACCTATTGACGGCCGATCAGTGATTTATATTATTAATATAAATCCGTCCGTCGCGTGTTTAACTCCAAACCATGCCACCCAAGACTAGCGGAAAGGCCGCCAAGAAATCGGGCAAGGCGCAAAAGAACATCTCTAAATCTGACAAAAAGAAGAAGAAGCACAAGAGGAAGGAGAGCTATGCCATCTATATTTACAAGGTGCTCAAGCAAGTCCACCCCGACACCGGTATCTCTAGTAAGGCCATGTCGATCATGAACTCGTTCGTGAACGACATCTTCGAGCGGATCGCGGCCGAGGCGTCTCGTCTCGCTCACTACAACAAGAGGTCAACTATTACATCGAGAGAGGTTCAGACTTCGGTGAGGCTGCTGTTGCCCGGCGAACTAGCGAAGCACGCCGTCAGTGAGGGCACCAAGGCGGTCACCAAATATACAAGCTCCAAGTGAGTCGTCGTCACGTCGTGACTACTAGCAGCGAAAAGTACTCTTTAAAAGGCCCTTTTCAGGGCCACTAAATCAGTCAATACGTACATACTATTTTATATATTATGATTTATATATATTTATAAATATATCCCCCGATTATCATTTCTATGATCGACAATTTTTATTTTTTTTATTTTTTTTTACATACAACGTCTGCTCTTGTGCACTGTGCAGAATGCACCTGTACCATACCTGTAAATTAAATATAATATAATAAATTAATCAGTTATGCCACGGTATGCCTGGTATTTGCTTCGATGTTAAGTTAATTTTAATTTAATTTAAGTTAAATTTTGTTTTGGACCGCCAAGCCTGTCTGTCCGTTTCCCCCTGTCCTGTCCTGCCCCCGAACCACTCCAGTCAGCGAATAAAAAGCGCGTCACGTTCTTGAAAATTTTAGTATCAACGCTGAAGCGCACCGGTGCGGTCCTCTAGGTCACGTGCGTGCGTGAGCGGGTGTTACGTCGAACGAGCTCTATCGATAGCTATAAAATAAACTCCTTCTGAATCGTAAGAGAATAAGAACAACAACAATATGGCTCGTACGAAACAGACCGCTAGAAAATCTACCGGCGGCAAGGCGCCGCGCAAGCAGCTCGCCACGAAGGCCGCGCGGAAGAGCGCACCGGCCACCGGCGGTGTTAAGAAGCCGCATCGGTACAGACCCGGCACGGTAGCCCTGCGCGAGATCCGCCGCTACCAGAAGAGTACCGAACTGTTGATTCGCAAGCTTCCTTTTCAGCGTCTAGTGCGCGAGATCGCTCAAGACTTCAAGACCGACCTCCGCTTTCAGAGCTCCGCGGTGATGGCACTGCAGGAGGCGAGCGAGGCATATCTAGTGGGGCTTTTCGAAGACACCAACCTGTGCGCCATACACGCCAAGCGGGTCACCATCATGCCTAAGGATATACAACTCGCACGCAGAATCAGAGGCGAACGCGCCTAATAAATGAATAAATCTACGACGACGATATAGTAGTCTACTTTCTATTGGTATTAATATTATACAAAAGGCCCTTTTCAGGGCCGCATATATTTCATCATATCGATCGTGAAATTTTTTTTTTATTATTTTTTTTTTTTTTTTTATAGAATTAGACGGGGTTGGTTGGTTGGTTGGTTGGTTACTTAGTTGCGGGGAGGTCCATATTCTAAATGTACTCATGATTCATGGATTCAGGATTCGTAAAAACAAACAAACAAAAACAAACACACGCCCAAACCTCCAACGCCAGCCGCCACGATAAACAAATACATACATACATACATACATACATACATACATACATACATAGACAATGAAAATGAAAATGAAAGCGTAGCGTAGCGTAGCGTAGAGTGTATACTTGTATAGTTTATCGTCTCTTTGTTTGTTTGTTTGTTTGTTTGTTTGTTTGTTTGTTTGTTTGTTTGTTTGTTTGTTTGTTTGTTTGTTTGTTTGTAAGGATGTTAGTAAATAACAAATAAGTAAATAAATAATAAAAAAATAAGCACGTATGCATGTATGCGATCGATATATGCGTATGTGTATGTGTGTATTATTATATATATGTGTGCTATATAGGGCTAGGTGATGATGATGATGATGATGATGATGAATGTTGTTGAGGTGCCAAGGTTCGTGAGAATTGGTCAAAAAAAAAAAAAAAAAAAAAAGGTCGTAAAAAATTTTGCCCGCGGAAAAATTTTTGACGACCGCGAGCCTTCGGCTCCCCCCCCCCCCCACCGCACCCCACCCCCTCGGAGACCCTCGTGAATGATGGCGACCGGTCCGTGAAAATGTACGGTTGAACTAAAAAAAAAAAAAAAAAAAGCTCGTCAAAAAAATTTTCGCCGTAAATCGGGCGCGCGCGGAGACCCCTAGGCTCCCCCCCTCCCACCTCACCTCACCCCCGCGGAGACCCTATAAAATATATTTATAGGAATGCATATATATAGGGCGTGCTCTCGGACGTCCGCTTCAGTCGCTGTCGGTCTACCGGAGGCGTCGGCGGTCCGGACGGTCTGTCTCTCGTTGACAATAATTAATAATAATAATAAAAAGCAAAAAATAATAATAAATCATGACCGGTCGAGGAAAAGGTGGAAAGGGATTGGGAAAAGGAGGCGCGAAGCGCCACAGGAAGGTGCTACGTGACAACATCCAGGGTATCACGAAGCCAGCTATCCGCCGTTTAGCGCGAAGAGGCGGCGTGAAACGTATATCGGGTCTGATATACGAAGAGACACGCGGTGTGCTCAAGGTGTTCCTCGAGAACGTCATCCGTGACGCTGTCACCTACACCGAGCACGCCAAAAGAAAGACCGTCACCGCCATGGACGTGGTGTACGCTCTGAAACGTCAGGGTCGCACCCTCTACGGTTTCGGCGGTTAAATAATAATGAATAATTTACATTTAATTCAAAAAGGCCCTTTTCAGGGCCACAAATTTATCCAATACTCGTATTAATATTATCATGTTATCAAGATTATTATTACTTTTTTAATTTTATACATTATTAAATTACATTGCGATGGTGTGTGAGGATGAACGACATAACAATTGTATAGGCACATCACAGCGAGGCTTGAGCTCGCTGATAGAGATATTAATTATATCGGACCTAACTAAGTTACTTCTTATATGATTGTTTTTAAATAATATACATCATTAATAAATATTATATTATATTATATTAATATATGATGTACACGTACATATAAGGAGGTGCCTGAATATAATAAGGTAGTCTGAAGTAGCAGTAAACTTATACGTGCGATACAACCCGCTATTCTGTATGTAAACGTATATTCAGAGATGATTACAATAATACGAATATTATAATAATAATTATATATATAGAATATAACATAAATAGCCATTTTCCATCAGCGTCACCGACTCCGCCTCCGCCGCCCTAATAAAGATAGATCTCGCGGCGTAGTCAGGCTGCATGCGGGTCGGTCGCTGCTTTTGTATGTATGTATGTATGTATTTATGTATATTGAAAACGATTTATGATTTAGAACGATTTAAAAATATAAACAACACATATTGTAATCGTTATGGACTCGTTAGAAATTGATCATGACGACGTCGAGATGAGGCTCTCTTGCAAACGTCGTGTGGCAGTGTGGTGTTTTACGAAGCTCTACTTCGAACGGTCCAAACTATAAATATACACTTCGCAGGAACGGAAATAGTAATCGATTCGATATACCGGAATATACGCTTTACATTTAGTAAATTATATATTAATGAAACACTCGTTTTATAAAGAAAAAGAAGATTTAATCTGGACCCGGGGTGCACGAGTAGCGGTGTATAGAAATTAATCATCGATCGCTCCTCCGCGGCCGGCGGAATTCACGATTAAACTATTTCAATAGACGGATAAGTTCAAAAGGAAGCCACTAGTGCGCCAGGAATATTGTTTAATTTGAAACGGAACGTATAAATTCGATTGAATATGGTGCAAGCTAGTGAAAAGTTATCAGCGTTCGTACGGGAAAATGTCTAGCGACATCGCGGTTCTCCTTACGGTATTGCCCCGACCTTCAATATTTTGTTAAAATTAAAAAAAACAAAGGCCAATCGTTGATTCCTCTTATAAATTAAATTTTATATAGAAATAACAAGTGTAAATATGTCCGACACGGCAGTCGCAACCGAGGTGCCAACGCCGACGACCCCAGCTAAAAAGCCGAAGGCAACCGCGGCCGCAGGCGGCGGCGCCGCAGCCAAGAAGCCGAAAGCCAAGCCTACCCATCCGAAGACATCGGAGATGGTGAACAGCGCGATCAAGGAGCTCAAGGAGCGGAGCGGTTCCTCGCTTCAGGCGATCAAGAAGTACATAGCGGCGCAGTATAAGGTCGACGCAGAGAAGATGGCACCGTTCATAAGAAAGTATCTGAAGAGCGCCGTCGAATCCGGCGCCCTGATCCAGACGAAGGGCAAGGGCGCTTCCGGGTCCTTCAAGTTGGAGTCGAAATCGTCCGCGTCGAAGAAGCCGGCCGGCGGCAAGGTCGCCGCTACTTCGGCCTCGACCGGCAGATCGAAGAAGGCGGCCTCTTCATCCTCGATATCCGCGGCGGCCGGCGGCGGCGGGGGTGCCAGGGGCGGAAAGAAATCGGCGGCGGCGGCGGCGGCGACGGCCGCAGCTTCACCGTCCAAGTCGAAATCGTCCGCTGCGACCGCTAGGGACAAGAAGGCGGCCGCCGCGAAGAGAAAGAAGCCCGCCGCCAAGAAGGCCACCGCCGCGGCCGCCGCTGCTGCGTCGTCCGTTTCGCCGGCGAGGGCGAAGGGTGCCGCCTCGAAGGCCAAAAAGACTGCCAAGCCACCGACGAAGAAACCGAAAGCGCCCAAGCCGAAGAAGGCCGCCGCCGCTTCCGCCGCCACACCGAAGTCTAAACCGGCGGCGGCGAAGAAGGCCGCCGCCGCCGCCGCCGCTAAGAAATAAAGGAGGACGGACCACTCGATCGTTCCGACGTTCGTTACGTGTGTAGTGTTCGTTCGTGTTGTGTTCTTGTATTGTATCGCGTATCGCAGTATCGTCTATATAGTACGCTATAATCGATCGATATGAGCTAACAAGCGGACGTCGACACGACGCGTAAACTGGAACCGGTGGTGACCAGCGGCGGTGATGCAGGCGAGCGAGCGCGGCACTCGCGATCGCGAGTCGATTCAGTCGATCAGTCACAACAAAAGCCCTTTTCAGGGCTAACACACGTTTCCGATATCTCAATAATACAGACCTACCTACCTACCTACCTATGTATGTATGTAAGTATGTATCTTCGATGAATTATTGACTTATTTAAGACTAATTGAATCATCAAAATTATTACTCTTACAGACAGACATAAATAAATAAATAAATAAATAAACAAATAAATAAATGAATAATAATAAATAAATAAATAAATAATAATAAATTACAAGACATAAACAAACAAACATATAAATATTATAATGAAAGAAAGTTACTGGACGAAAATCGAAAACCCCTGAAAACTAATTCAAAGTTGGTAGGTAGGTGGTACCTTATTTATAAATATACATACATATGTACATACATATATTAATTATGTACACACGCACACGCAAATTAATTAATGAATGAATAAATTTATAAATAAATCCACATACTCCGCTGCCCGAACCCGATCCCGACTCTTGACTCACTTTTTTTTTTTTTTTTTTATTATTATTATTATTTTTTTTTTTTTATTCGCTTACTTACTAACGGACCTATCGAAACGAAAACGACCTTCCTTCCCTCCACCCCACCCCCCCCCCCCTCCCAACCGAACATACGCCCGTCTGAGCTCTATCTCGTCCCGGTCAATCCCCACCCCACTAGCACATGTATATAAGAAGAAATGGGGAAAAAATTTTATTCATTATACATCGCATCGCGCTAGGCTAGGACCTCGTTTGGTAGTTAGTATACGAGCGATTTATATTTTCTTTTATATATTACCACTATATTCCCACCGCATTAATAATGTCGGGCCGCGGCAAGGGTGGTAAAGTGAAGGGAAAGGCTAAGTCGCGCTCCAATCGTGCCGGTCTACAATTCCCCGTCGGGCGTATCCACAGACTGCTGAGGAAGGGAAATTACGCAGAGCGAGTCGGTGCCGGTGCGCCAGTATATCTTGCGGCCGTGATGGAATACCTAGCGGCCGAAGTGCTCGAGTTGGCTGGCAACGCGGCACGTGACAACAAGAAAACCAGGATCATACCGAGACACCTCCAGCTCGCCATCCGCAACGACGAGGAGTTGAACAAATTGCTCTCCGGCGTAACTATAGCACAGGGCGGCGTACTGCCTAACATACAAGCTGTGCTTTTGCCCAAGAAGACTGAGAAGAAAGCATAGATTGATCCGATATCCAAGTCGCCCACATACGCTGGGCTGGATTTTTTAATTTTTTTTGTCAAAAATTTTTTCAAATACTAAAAGGCCCTTTTCAGGGCCACAAAACTATTCCACACGTATATACGATTCAATATATCATACTTACATATGTATGTACTATATGTACGTCTACGTACGCTATATATACACCGGCGTTGCGAGCTTTCAATTCTATCAATTATTTCGCTCGAGACAGCGGTAATCCGCTGTGCCGGTGCTAGTGCCGTGAAAGCGTAACAAACATACGGACAGACTTGCAGACAAAACGTTGTCGCTAATGGTCTTACACGCAAGACGCTATGTAATTTACAAAACATGTCTCGTTTAGGTTAGGGTTATTTTTTTTTTTTTTTTTTTTTTTTTTTCCCCCCCACATACACACGAGTGATGATGATAATATTGAATACTACATATTATTATTATATTATTATTATTAATACATTACTACATGTATATGTAATATAGATAGGAATTTATGCAAAGTAGGAATTCTCTAGTCCTCCATGACCGTTCACCAATAAATAATATATATAATATTATATAAGTTTAAGTGATAGATAATAAATATGTTATTGTTATTGAATTTTTACGTCCGAACTTGTGCCGTTGTGCCGCTGGCCCGCTGCTAGTTCACCTCGCTACCTCCCTCCCTCCCTCCGGTCCTTCCCGAAACCGCGTCACGACGTTCGGCCATTGGTCGGGTGCGCGCTTGTAATCTCCTCTCAGCAGACACTCTAGCGGGCGACGGTCGTAATAAAACCAGGGCAATGAAAATTCGAGGAACCATTCGGGTCGCTCGTTCCAGTCGTTGCGGTCGTATCTCCTTATCTCTACTATATAAACATATAGTGGCGCAACAAAAAAATTAATAAACCTATTGACGGCCGATCAGTGATTTATATTATTAATATAAATCCGTCCGTCGCGTGTTTAACTCCAAACCATGCCACCCAAGACTAGCGGAAAGGCCGCCAAGAAATCGGGCAAGGCGCAAAAGAACATCTCTAAATCTGACAAAAAGAAGAAGAAGCACAAGAGGAAGGAGAGCTATGCCATCTATATTTACAAGGTGCTCAAGCAAGTCCACCCCGACACCGGTATCTCTAGTAAGGCCATGTCGATCATGAACTCGTTCGTGAACGACATCTTCGAGCGGATCGCGGCCGAGGCGTCTCGTCTCGCTCACTACAACAAGAGGTCAACTATTACATCGAGAGAGGTTCAGACTTCGGTGAGGCTGCTGTTGCCCGGCGAACTAGCGAAGCACGCCGTCAGTGAGGGCACCAAGGCGGTCACCAAATATACAAGCTCCAAGTGAGTCGTCGTCACGTCGTGACTACTAGCAGCGAAAAGTACTCTTTAAAAGGCCCTTTTCAGGGCCACTAAATCAGTCAATACGTACATACTATTTTATATATTATGATTTATATATATTTATAAATATATCCCCCGATTATCATTTCTATGATCGACAATTTTTATTTTTTTTATTTTTTTTTACATACAACGTCTGCTCTTGTGCACTGTGCAGAATGCACCTGTACCATACCTGTAAATTAAATATAATATAATAAATTAATCAGTTATGCCACGGTATGCCTGGTATTTGCTTCGATGTTAAGTTAATTTTAATTTAATTTAAGTTAAATTTTGTTTTGGACCGCCAAGCCTGTCTGTCCGTTTCCCCCTGTCCTGTCCTGCCCCCGAACCACTCCAGTCAGCGAATAAAAAGCGCGTCACGTTCTTGAAAATTTTAGTATCAACGCTGAAGCGCACCGGTGCGGTCCTCTAGGTCACGTGCGTGCGTGAGCGGGTGTTACGTCGAACGAGCTCTATCGATAGCTATAAAATAAACTCCTTCTGAATCGTAAGAGAATAAGAACAACAACAATATGGCTCGTACGAAACAGACCGCTAGAAAATCTACCGGCGGCAAGGCGCCGCGCAAGCAGCTCGCCACGAAGGCCGCGCGGAAGAGCGCACCGGCCACCGGCGGTGTTAAGAAGCCGCATCGGTACAGACCCGGCACGGTAGCCCTGCGCGAGATCCGCCGCTACCAGAAGAGTACCGAACTGTTGATTCGCAAGCTTCCTTTTCAGCGTCTAGTGCGCGAGATCGCTCAAGACTTCAAGACCGACCTCCGCTTTCAGAGCTCCGCGGTGATGGCACTGCAGGAGGCGAGCGAGGCATATCTAGTGGGGCTTTTCGAAGACACCAACCTGTGCGCCATACACGCCAAGCGGGTCACCATCATGCCTAAGGATATACAACTCGCACGCAGAATCAGAGGCGAACGCGCCTAATAAATGAATAAATCTACGACGACGATATAGTAGTCTACTTTCTATTGGTATTAATATTATACAAAAGGCCCTTTTCAGGGCCGCATATATTTCATCATATCGATCGTGAAATTTTTTTTTTATTATTTTTTTTTTTTTTTTTATAGAATTAGACGGGGTTGGTTGGTTGGTTGGTTGGTTACTTAGTTGCGGGGAGGTCCATATTCTAAATGTACTCATGATTCATGGATTCAGGATTCGTAAAAACAAACAAACAAAAACAAACACACGCCCAAACCTCCAACGCCAGCCGCCACGATAAACAAATACATACATACATACATACATACATACATACATACATACATAGACAATGAAAATGAAAATGAAAGCGTAGCGTAGCGTAGCGTAGAGTGTATACTTGTATAGTTTATCGTCTCTTTGTTTGTTTGTTTGTTTGTTTGTTTGTTTGTTTGTTTGTTTGTTTGTTTGTTTGTTTGTTTGTAAGGATGTTAGTAAATAACAAATAAGTAAATAAATAATAAAAAAATAAGCACGTATGCATGTATGCGATCGATATATGCGTATGTGTATGTGTGTATTATTATATATATGTGTGCTATATAGGGCTAGGTGATGATGATGATGATGATGATGATGAATGTTGTTGAGGTGCCAAGGTTCGTGAGAATTGGTCAAAAAAAAAAAAAAAAAAAAAAGGTCGTAAAAAATTTTGCCCGCGGAAAAATTTTTGACGACCGCGAGCCTTCGGCTCCCCCCCCCCCCCACCGCACCCCACCCCCTCGGAGACCCTCGTGAATGATGGCGACCGGTCCGTGAAAATGTACGGTTGAACTAAAAAAAAAAAAAAAAAAAGCTCGTCAAAAAAATTTTCGCCGTAAATCGGGCGCGCGCGGAGACCCCTAGGCTCCCCCCCTCCCACCTCACCTCACCCCCGCGGAGACCCTATAAAATATATTTATAGGAATGCATATATATAGGGCGTGCTCTCGGACGTCCGCTTCAGTCGCTGTCGGTCTACCGGAGGCGTCGGCGGTCCGGACGGTCTGTCTCTCGTTGACAATAATTAATAATAATAATAAAAAGCAAAAAATAATAATAAATCATGACCGGTCGAGGAAAAGGTGGAAAGGGATTGGGAAAAGGAGGCGCGAAGCGCCACAGGAAGGTGCTACGTGACAACATCCAGGGTATCACGAAGCCAGCTATCCGCCGTTTAGCGCGAAGAGGCGGCGTGAAACGTATATCGGGTCTGATATACGAAGAGACACGCGGTGTGCTCAAGGTGTTCCTCGAGAACGTCATCCGTGACGCTGTCACCTACACCGAGCACGCCAAAAGAAAGACCGTCACCGCCATGGACGTGGTGTACGCTCTGAAACGTCAGGGTCGCACCCTCTACGGTTTCGGCGGTTAAATAATAATGAATAATTTACATTTAATTCAAAAAGGCCCTTTTCAGGGCCACAAATTTATCCAATACTCGTATTAATATTATCATGTTATCAAGATTATTATTACTTTTTTAATTTTATACATTATTAAATTACATTGCGATGGTGTGTGAGGATGAACGACATAACAATTGTATAGGCACATCACAGCGAGGCTTGAGCTCGCTGATAGAGATATTAATTATATCGGACCTAACTAAGTTACTTCTTATATGATTGTTTTTAAATAATATACATCATTAATAAATATTATATTATATTATATTAATATATGATGTACACGTACATATAAGGAGGTGCCTGAATATAATAAGGTAGTCTGAAGTAGCAGTAAACTTATACGTGCGATACAACCCGCTATTCTGTATGTAAACGTATATTCAGAGATGATTACAATAATACGAATATTATAATAATAATTATATATATAGAATATAACATAAATAGCCATTTTCCATCAGCGTCACCGACTCCGCCTCCGCCGCCCTAATAAAGATAGATCTCGCGGCGTAGTCAGGCTGCATGCGGGTCGGTCGCTGCTTTTGTATGTATGTATGTATGTATTTATGTATATTGAAAACGATTTATGATTTAGAACGATTTAAAAATATAAACAACACATATTGTAATCGTTATGGACTCGTTAGAAATTGATCATGACGACGTCGAGATGAGGCTCTCTTGCAAACGTCGTGTGGCAGTGTGGTGTTTTACGAAGCTCTACTTCGAACGGTCCAAACTATAAATATACACTTCGCAGGAACGGAAATAGTAATCGATTCGATATACCGGAATATACGCTTTACATTTAGTAAATTATATATTAATGAAACACTCGTTTTATAAAGAAAAAGAAGATTTAATCTGGACCCGGGGTGCACGAGTAGCGGTGTATAGAAATTAATCATCGATCGCTCCTCCGCGGCCGGCGGAATTCACGATTAAACTATTTCAATAGACGGATAAGTTCAAAAGGAAGCCACTAGTGCGCCAGGAATATTGTTTAATTTGAAACGGAACGTATAAATTCGATTGAATATGGTGCAAGCTAGTGAAAAGTTATCAGCGTTCGTACGGGAAAATGTCTAGCGACATCGCGGTTCTCCTTACGGTATTGCCCCGACCTTCAATATTTTGTTAAAATTAAAAAAAACAAAGGCCAATCGTTGATTCCTCTTATAAATTAAATTTTATATAGAAATAACAAGTGTAAATATGTCCGACACGGCAGTCGCAACCGAGGTGCCAACGCCGACGACCCCAGCTAAAAAGCCGAAGGCAACCGCGGCCGCAGGCGGCGGCGCCGCAGCCAAGAAGCCGAAAGCCAAGCCTACCCATCCGAAGACATCGGAGATGGTGAACAGCGCGATCAAGGAGCTCAAGGAGCGGAGCGGTTCCTCGCTTCAGGCGATCAAGAAGTACATAGCGGCGCAGTATAAGGTCGACGCAGAGAAGATGGCACCGTTCATAAGAAAGTATCTGAAGAGCGCCGTCGAATCCGGCGCCCTGATCCAGACGAAGGGCAAGGGCGCTTCCGGGTCCTTCAAGTTGGAGTCGAAATCGTCCGCGTCGAAGAAGCCGGCCGGCGGCAAGGTCGCCGCTACTTCGGCCTCGACCGGCAGATCGAAGAAGGCGGCCTCTTCATCCTCGATATCCGCGGCGGCCGGCGGCGGCGGGGGTGCCAGGGGCGGAAAGAAATCGGCGGCGGCGGCGGCGGCGACGGCCGCAGCTTCACCGTCCAAGTCGAAATCGTCCGCTGCGACCGCTAGGGACAAGAAGGCGGCCGCCGCGAAGAGAAAGAAGCCCGCCGCCAAGAAGGCCACCGCCGCGGCCGCCGCTGCTGCGTCGTCCGTTTCGCCGGCGAGGGCGAAGGGTGCCGCCTCGAAGGCCAAAAAGACTGCCAAGCCACCGACGAAGAAACCGAAAGCGCCCAAGCCGAAGAAGGCCGCCGCCGCTTCCGCCGCCACACCGAAGTCTAAACCGGCGGCGGCGAAGAAGGCCGCCGCCGCCGCCGCCGCTAAGAAATAAAGGAGGACGGACCACTCGATCGTTCCGACGTTCGTTACGTGTGTAGTGTTCGTTCGTGTTGTGTTCTTGTATTGTATCGCGTATCGCAGTATCGTCTATATAGTACGCTATAATCGATCGATATGAGCTAACAAGCGGACGTCGACACGACGCGTAAACTGGAACCGGTGGTGACCAGCGGCGGTGATGCAGGCGAGCGAGCGCGGCACTCGCGATCGCGAGTCGATTCAGTCGATCAGTCACAACAAAAGCCCTTTTCAGGGCTAACACACGTTTCCGATATCTCAATAATACAGACCTACCTACCTACCTACCTATGTATGTATGTAAGTATGTATCTTCGATGAATTATTGACTTATTTAAGACTAATTGAATCATCAAAATTATTACTCTTACAGACAGACATAAATAAATAAATAAATAAATAAACAAATAAATAAATGAATAATAATAAATAAATAAATAAATAATAATAAATTACAAGACATAAACAAACAAACATATAAATATTATAATGAAAGAAAGTTACTGGACGAAAATCGAAAACCCCTGAAAACTAATTCAAAGTTGGTAGGTAGGTGGTACCTTATTTATAAATATACATACATATGTACATACATATATTAATTATGTACACACGCACACGCAAATTAATTAATGAATGAATAAATTTATAAATAAATCCACATACTCCGCTGCCCGAACCCGATCCCGACTCTTGACTCACTTTTTTTTTTTTTTTTTTTATTATTATTATTATTTTTTTTTTTTTATTCGCTTACTTACTAACGGACCTATCGAAACGAAAACGACCTTCCTTCCCTCCACCCCACCCCCCCCCCCCTCCCAACCGAACATACGCCCGTCTGAGCTCTATCTCGTCCCGGTCAATCCCCACCCCACTAGCACATGTATATAAGAAGAAATGGGGAAAAAATTTTATTCATTATACATCGCATCGCGCTAGGCTAGGACCTCGTTTGGTAGTTAGTATACGAGCGATTTATATTTTCTTTTATATATTACCACTATATTCCCACCGCATTAATAATGTCGGGCCGCGGCAAGGGTGGTAAAGTGAAGGGAAAGGCTAAGTCGCGCTCCAATCGTGCCGGTCTACAATTCCCCGTCGGGCGTATCCACAGACTGCTGAGGAAGGGAAATTACGCAGAGCGAGTCGGTGCCGGTGCGCCAGTATATCTTGCGGCCGTGATGGAATACCTAGCGGCCGAAGTGCTCGAGTTGGCTGGCAACGCGGCACGTGACAACAAGAAAACCAGGATCATACCGAGACACCTCCAGCTCGCCATCCGCAACGACGAGGAGTTGAACAAATTGCTCTCCGGCGTAACTATAGCACAGGGCGGCGTACTGCCTAACATACAAGCTGTGCTTTTGCCCAAGAAGACTGAGAAGAAAGCATAGATTGATCCGATATCCAAGTCGCCCACATACGCTGGGCTGGATTTTTTAATTTTTTTTGTCAAAAATTTTTTCAAATACTAAAAGGCCCTTTTCAGGGCCACAAAACTATTCCACACGTATATACGATTCAATATATCATACTTACATATGTATGTACTATATGTACGTCTACGTACGCTATATATACACCGGCGTTGCGAGCTTTCAATTCTATCAATTATTTCGCTCGAGACAGCGGTAATCCGCTGTGCCGGTGCTAGTGCCGTGAAAGCGTAACAAACATACGGACAGACTTGCAGACAAAACGTTGTCGCTAATGGTCTTACACGCAAGACGCTATGTAATTTACAAAACATGTCTCGTTTAGGTTAGGGTTATTTTTTTTTTTTTTTTTTTTTTTTTTTCCCCCCCACATACACACGAGTGATGATGATAATATTGAATACTACATATTATTATTATATTATTATTATTAATACATTACTACATGTATATGTAATATAGATAGGAATTTATGCAAAGTAGGAATTCTCTAGTCCTCCATGACCGTTCACCAATAAATAATATATATAATATTATATAAGTTTAAGTGATAGATAATAAATATGTTATTGTTATTGAATTTTTACGTCCGAACTTGTGCCGTTGTGCCGCTGGCCCGCTGCTAGTTCACCTCGCTACCTCCCTCCCTCCCTCCGGTCCTTCCCGAAACCGCGTCACGACGTTCGGCCATTGGTCGGGTGCGCGCTTGTAATCTCCTCTCAGCAGACACTCTAGCGGGCGACGGTCGTAATAAAACCAGGGCAATGAAAATTCGAGGAACCATTCGGGTCGCTCGTTCCAGTCGTTGCGGTCGTATCTCCTTATCTCTACTATATAAACATATAGTGGCGCAACAAAAAAATTAATAAACCTATTGACGGCCGATCAGTGATTTATATTATTAATATAAATCCGTCCGTCGCGTGTTTAACTCCAAACCATGCCACCCAAGACTAGCGGAAAGGCCGCCAAGAAATCGGGCAAGGCGCAAAAGAACATCTCTAAATCTGACAAAAAGAAGAAGAAGCACAAGAGGAAGGAGAGCTATGCCATCTATATTTACAAGGTGCTCAAGCAAGTCCACCCCGACACCGGTATCTCTAGTAAGGCCATGTCGATCATGAACTCGTTCGTGAACGACATCTTCGAGCGGATCGCGGCCGAGGCGTCTCGTCTCGCTCACTACAACAAGAGGTCAACTATTACATCGAGAGAGGTTCAGACTTCGGTGAGGCTGCTGTTGCCCGGCGAACTAGCGAAGCACGCCGTCAGTGAGGGCACCAAGGCGGTCACCAAATATACAAGCTCCAAGTGAGTCGTCGTCACGTCGTGACTACTAGCAGCGAAAAGTACTCTTTAAAAGGCCCTTTTCAGGGCCACTAAATCAGTCAATACGTACATACTATTTTATATATTATGATTTATATATATTTATAAATATATCCCCCGATTATCATTTCTATGATCGACAATTTTTATTTTTTTTATTTTTTTTTACATACAACGTCTGCTCTTGTGCACTGTGCAGAATGCACCTGTACCATACCTGTAAATTAAATATAATATAATAAATTAATCAGTTATGCCACGGTATGCCTGGTATTTGCTTCGATGTTAAGTTAATTTTAATTTAATTTAAGTTAAATTTTGTTTTGGACCGCCAAGCCTGTCTGTCCGTTTCCCCCTGTCCTGTCCTGCCCCCGAACCACTCCAGTCAGCGAATAAAAAGCGCGTCACGTTCTTGAAAATTTTAGTATCAACGCTGAAGCGCACCGGTGCGGTCCTCTAGGTCACGTGCGTGCGTGAGCGGGTGTTACGTCGAACGAGCTCTATCGATAGCTATAAAATAAACTCCTTCTGAATCGTAAGAGAATAAGAACAACAACAATATGGCTCGTACGAAACAGACCGCTAGAAAATCTACCGGCGGCAAGGCGCCGCGCAAGCAGCTCGCCACGAAGGCCGCGCGGAAGAGCGCACCGGCCACCGGCGGTGTTAAGAAGCCGCATCGGTACAGACCCGGCACGGTAGCCCTGCGCGAGATCCGCCGCTACCAGAAGAGTACCGAACTGTTGATTCGCAAGCTTCCTTTTCAGCGTCTAGTGCGCGAGATCGCTCAAGACTTCAAGACCGACCTCCGCTTTCAGAGCTCCGCGGTGATGGCACTGCAGGAGGCGAGCGAGGCATATCTAGTGGGGCTTTTCGAAGACACCAACCTGTGCGCCATACACGCCAAGCGGGTCACCATCATGCCTAAGGATATACAACTCGCACGCAGAATCAGAGGCGAACGCGCCTAATAAATGAATAAATCTACGACGACGATATAGTAGTCTACTTTCTATTGGTATTAATATTATACAAAAGGCCCTTTTCAGGGCCGCATATATTTCATCATATCGATCGTGAAATTTTTTTTTTATTATTTTTTTTTTTTTTTTTATAGAATTAGACGGGGTTGGTTGGTTGGTTGGTTGGTTACTTAGTTGCGGGGAGGTCCATATTCTAAATGTACTCATGATTCATGGATTCAGGATTCGTAAAAACAAACAAACAAAAACAAACACACGCCCAAACCTCCAACGCCAGCCGCCACGATAAACAAATACATACATACATACATACATACATACATACATACATACATAGACAATGAAAATGAAAATGAAAGCGTAGCGTAGCGTAGCGTAGAGTGTATACTTGTATAGTTTATCGTCTCTTTGTTTGTTTGTTTGTTTGTTTGTTTGTTTGTTTGTTTGTTTGTTTGTTTGTTTGTTTGTTTGTTTGTAAGGATGTTAGTAAATAACAAATAAGTAAATAAATAATAAAAAAATAAGCACGTATGCATGTATGCGATCGATATATGCGTATGTGTATGTGTGTATTATTATATATATGTGTGCTATATAGGGCTAGGTGATGATGATGATGATGATGATGATGAATGTTGTTGAGGTGCCAAGGTTCGTGAGAATTGGTCAAAAAAAAAAAAAAAAAAAAAAGGTCGTAAAAAATTTTGCCCGCGGAAAAATTTTTGACGACCGCGAGCCTTCGGCTCCCCCCCCCCCCCACCGCACCCCACCCCCTCGGAGACCCTCGTGAATGATGGCGACCGGTCCGTGAAAATGTACGGTTGAACTAAAAAAAAAAAAAAAAAAAGCTCGTCAAAAAAATTTTCGCCGTAAATCGGGCGCGCGCGGAGACCCCTAGGCTCCCCCCCTCCCACCTCACCTCACCCCCGCGGAGACCCTATAAAATATATTTATAGGAATGCATATATATAGGGCGTGCTCTCGGACGTCCGCTTCAGTCGCTGTCGGTCTACCGGAGGCGTCGGCGGTCCGGACGGTCTGTCTCTCGTTGACAATAATTAATAATAATAATAAAAAGCAAAAAATAATAATAAATCATGACCGGTCGAGGAAAAGGTGGAAAGGGATTGGGAAAAGGAGGCGCGAAGCGCCACAGGAAGGTGCTACGTGACAACATCCAGGGTATCACGAAGCCAGCTATCCGCCGTTTAGCGCGAAGAGGCGGCGTGAAACGTATATCGGGTCTGATATACGAAGAGACACGCGGTGTGCTCAAGGTGTTCCTCGAGAACGTCATCCGTGACGCTGTCACCTACACCGAGCACGCCAAAAGAAAGACCGTCACCGCCATGGACGTGGTGTACGCTCTGAAACGTCAGGGTCGCACCCTCTACGGTTTCGGCGGTTAAATAATAATGAATAATTTACATTTAATTCAAAAAGGCCCTTTTCAGGGCCACAAATTTATCCAATACTCGTATTAATATTATCATGTTATCAAGATTATTATTACTTTTTTAATTTTATACATTATTAAATTACATTGCGATGGTGTGTGAGGATGAACGACATAACAATTGTATAGGCACATCACAGCGAGGCTTGAGCTCGCTGATAGAGATATTAATTATATCGGACCTAACTAAGTTACTTCTTATATGATTGTTTTTAAATAATATACATCATTAATAAATATTATATTATATTATATTAATATATGATGTACACGTACATATAAGGAGGTGCCTGAATATAATAAGGTAGTCTGAAGTAGCAGTAAACTTATACGTGCGATACAACCCGCTATTCTGTATGTAAACGTATATTCAGAGATGATTACAATAATACGAATATTATAATAATAATTATATATATAGAATATAACATAAATAGCCATTTTCCATCAGCGTCACCGACTCCGCCTCCGCCGCCCTAATAAAGATAGATCTCGCGGCGTAGTCAGGCTGCATGCGGGTCGGTCGCTGCTTTTGTATGTATGTATGTATGTATTTATGTATATTGAAAACGATTTATGATTTAGAACGATTTAAAAATATAAACAACACATATTGTAATCGTTATGGACTCGTTAGAAATTGATCATGACGACGTCGAGATGAGGCTCTCTTGCAAACGTCGTGTGGCAGTGTGGTGTTTTACGAAGCTCTACTTCGAACGGTCCAAACTATAAATATACACTTCGCAGGAACGGAAATAGTAATCGATTCGATATACCGGAATATACGCTTTACATTTAGTAAATTATATATTAATGAAACACTCGTTTTATAAAGAAAAAGAAGATTTAATCTGGACCCGGGGTGCACGAGTAGCGGTGTATAGAAATTAATCATCGATCGCTCCTCCGCGGCCGGCGGAATTCACGATTAAACTATTTCAATAGACGGATAAGTTCAAAAGGAAGCCACTAGTGCGCCAGGAATATTGTTTAATTTGAAACGGAACGTATAAATTCGATTGAATATGGTGCAAGCTAGTGAAAAGTTATCAGCGTTCGTACGGGAAAATGTCTAGCGACATCGCGGTTCTCCTTACGGTATTGCCCCGACCTTCAATATTTTGTTAAAATTAAAAAAAACAAAGGCCAATCGTTGATTCCTCTTATAAATTAAATTTTATATAGAAATAACAAGTGTAAATATGTCCGACACGGCAGTCGCAACCGAGGTGCCAACGCCGACGACCCCAGCTAAAAAGCCGAAGGCAACCGCGGCCGCAGGCGGCGGCGCCGCAGCCAAGAAGCCGAAAGCCAAGCCTACCCATCCGAAGACATCGGAGATGGTGAACAGCGCGATCAAGGAGCTCAAGGAGCGGAGCGGTTCCTCGCTTCAGGCGATCAAGAAGTACATAGCGGCGCAGTATAAGGTCGACGCAGAGAAGATGGCACCGTTCATAAGAAAGTATCTGAAGAGCGCCGTCGAATCCGGCGCCCTGATCCAGACGAAGGGCAAGGGCGCTTCCGGGTCCTTCAAGTTGGAGTCGAAATCGTCCGCGTCGAAGAAGCCGGCCGGCGGCAAGGTCGCCGCTACTTCGGCCTCGACCGGCAGATCGAAGAAGGCGGCCTCTTCATCCTCGATATCCGCGGCGGCCGGCGGCGGCGGGGGTGCCAGGGGCGGAAAGAAATCGGCGGCGGCGGCGGCGGCGACGGCCGCAGCTTCACCGTCCAAGTCGAAATCGTCCGCTGCGACCGCTAGGGACAAGAAGGCGGCCGCCGCGAAGAGAAAGAAGCCCGCCGCCAAGAAGGCCACCGCCGCGGCCGCCGCTGCTGCGTCGTCCGTTTCGCCGGCGAGGGCGAAGGGTGCCGCCTCGAAGGCCAAAAAGACTGCCAAGCCACCGACGAAGAAACCGAAAGCGCCCAAGCCGAAGAAGGCCGCCGCCGCTTCCGCCGCCACACCGAAGTCTAAACCGGCGGCGGCGAAGAAGGCCGCCGCCGCCGCCGCCGCTAAGAAATAAAGGAGGACGGACCACTCGATCGTTCCGACGTTCGTTACGTGTGTAGTGTTCGTTCGTGTTGTGTTCTTGTATTGTATCGCGTATCGCAGTATCGTCTATATAGTACGCTATAATCGATCGATATGAGCTAACAAGCGGACGTCGACACGACGCGTAAACTGGAACCGGTGGTGACCAGCGGCGGTGATGCAGGCGAGCGAGCGCGGCACTCGCGATCGCGAGTCGATTCAGTCGATCAGTCACAACAAAAGCCCTTTTCAGGGCTAACACACGTTTCCGATATCTCAATAATACAGACCTACCTACCTACCTACCTATGTATGTATGTAAGTATGTATCTTCGATGAATTATTGACTTATTTAAGACTAATTGAATCATCAAAATTATTACTCTTACAGACAGACATAAATAAATAAATAAATAAATAAACAAATAAATAAATGAATAATAATAAATAAATAAATAAATAATAATAAATTACAAGACATAAACAAACAAACATATAAATATTATAATGAAAGAAAGTTACTGGACGAAAATCGAAAACCCCTGAAAACTAATTCAAAGTTGGTAGGTAGGTGGTACCTTATTTATAAATATACATACATATGTACATACATATATTAATTATGTACACACGCACACGCAAATTAATTAATGAATGAATAAATTTATAAATAAATCCACATACTCCGCTGCCCGAACCCGATCCCGACTCTTGACTCACTTTTTTTTTTTTTTTTTTTATTATTATTATTATTTTTTTTTTTTTATTCGCTTACTTACTAACGGACCTATCGAAACGAAAACGACCTTCCTTCCCTCCACCCCACCCCCCCCCCCCTCCCAACCGAACATACGCCCGTCTGAGCTCTATCTCGTCCCGGTCAATCCCCACCCCACTAGCACATGTATATAAGAAGAAATGGGGAAAAAATTTTATTCATTATACATCGCATCGCGCTAGGCTAGGACCTCGTTTGGTAGTTAGTATACGAGCGATTTATATTTTCTTTTATATATTACCACTATATTCCCACCGCATTAATAATGTCGGGCCGCGGCAAGGGTGGTAAAGTGAAGGGAAAGGCTAAGTCGCGCTCCAATCGTGCCGGTCTACAATTCCCCGTCGGGCGTATCCACAGACTGCTGAGGAAGGGAAATTACGCAGAGCGAGTCGGTGCCGGTGCGCCAGTATATCTTGCGGCCGTGATGGAATACCTAGCGGCCGAAGTGCTCGAGTTGGCTGGCAACGCGGCACGTGACAACAAGAAAACCAGGATCATACCGAGACACCTCCAGCTCGCCATCCGCAACGACGAGGAGTTGAACAAATTGCTCTCCGGCGTAACTATAGCACAGGGCGGCGTACTGCCTAACATACAAGCTGTGCTTTTGCCCAAGAAGACTGAGAAGAAAGCATAGATTGATCCGATATCCAAGTCGCCCACATACGCTGGGCTGGATTTTTTAATTTTTTTTGTCAAAAATTTTTTCAAATACTAAAAGGCCCTTTTCAGGGCCACAAAACTATTCCACACGTATATACGATTCAATATATCATACTTACATATGTATGTACTATATGTACGTCTACGTACGCTATATATACACCGGCGTTGCGAGCTTTCAATTCTATCAATTATTTCGCTCGAGACAGCGGTAATCCGCTGTGCCGGTGCTAGTGCCGTGAAAGCGTAACAAACATACGGACAGACTTGCAGACAAAACGTTGTCGCTAATGGTCTTACACGCAAGACGCTATGTAATTTACAAAACATGTCTCGTTTAGGTTAGGGTTATTTTTTTTTTTTTTTTTTTTTTTTTTTCCCCCCCACATACACACGAGTGATGATGATAATATTGAATACTACATATTATTATTATATTATTATTATTAATACATTACTACATGTATATGTAATATAGATAGGAATTTATGCAAAGTAGGAATTCTCTAGTCCTCCATGACCGTTCACCAATAAATAATATATATAATATTATATAAGTTTAAGTGATAGATAATAAATATGTTATTGTTATTGAATTTTTACGTCCGAACTTGTGCCGTTGTGCCGCTGGCCCGCTGCTAGTTCACCTCGCTACCTCCCTCCCTCCCTCCGGTCCTTCCCGAAACCGCGTCACGACGTTCGGCCATTGGTCGGGTGCGCGCTTGTAATCTCCTCTCAGCAGACACTCTAGCGGGCGACGGTCGTAATAAAACCAGGGCAATGAAAATTCGAGGAACCATTCGGGTCGCTCGTTCCAGTCGTTGCGGTCGTATCTCCTTATCTCTACTATATAAACATATAGTGGCGCAACAAAAAAATTAATAAACCTATTGACGGCCGATCAGTGATTTATATTATTAATATAAATCCGTCCGTCGCGTGTTTAACTCCAAACCATGCCACCCAAGACTAGCGGAAAGGCCGCCAAGAAATCGGGCAAGGCGCAAAAGAACATCTCTAAATCTGACAAAAAGAAGAAGAAGCACAAGAGGAAGGAGAGCTATGCCATCTATATTTACAAGGTGCTCAAGCAAGTCCACCCCGACACCGGTATCTCTAGTAAGGCCATGTCGATCATGAACTCGTTCGTGAACGACATCTTCGAGCGGATCGCGGCCGAGGCGTCTCGTCTCGCTCACTACAACAAGAGGTCAACTATTACATCGAGAGAGGTTCAGACTTCGGTGAGGCTGCTGTTGCCCGGCGAACTAGCGAAGCACGCCGTCAGTGAGGGCACCAAGGCGGTCACCAAATATACAAGCTCCAAGTGAGTCGTCGTCACGTCGTGACTACTAGCAGCGAAAAGTACTCTTTAAAAGGCCCTTTTCAGGGCCACTAAATCAGTCAATACGTACATACTATTTTATATATTATGATTTATATATATTTATAAATATATCCCCCGATTATCATTTCTATGATCGACAATTTTTATTTTTTTTATTTTTTTTTACATACAACGTCTGCTCTTGTGCACTGTGCAGAATGCACCTGTACCATACCTGTAAATTAAATATAATATAATAAATTAATCAGTTATGCCACGGTATGCCTGGTATTTGCTTCGATGTTAAGTTAATTTTAATTTAATTTAAGTTAAATTTTGTTTTGGACCGCCAAGCCTGTCTGTCCGTTTCCCCCTGTCCTGTCCTGCCCCCGAACCACTCCAGTCAGCGAATAAAAAGCGCGTCACGTTCTTGAAAATTTTAGTATCAACGCTGAAGCGCACCGGTGCGGTCCTCTAGGTCACGTGCGTGCGTGAGCGGGTGTTACGTCGAACGAGCTCTATCGATAGCTATAAAATAAACTCCTTCTGAATCGTAAGAGAATAAGAACAACAACAATATGGCTCGTACGAAACAGACCGCTAGAAAATCTACCGGCGGCAAGGCGCCGCGCAAGCAGCTCGCCACGAAGGCCGCGCGGAAGAGCGCACCGGCCACCGGCGGTGTTAAGAAGCCGCATCGGTACAGACCCGGCACGGTAGCCCTGCGCGAGATCCGCCGCTACCAGAAGAGTACCGAACTGTTGATTCGCAAGCTTCCTTTTCAGCGTCTAGTGCGCGAGATCGCTCAAGACTTCAAGACCGACCTCCGCTTTCAGAGCTCCGCGGTGATGGCACTGCAGGAGGCGAGCGAGGCATATCTAGTGGGGCTTTTCGAAGACACCAACCTGTGCGCCATACACGCCAAGCGGGTCACCATCATGCCTAAGGATATACAACTCGCACGCAGAATCAGAGGCGAACGCGCCTAATAAATGAATAAATCTACGACGACGATATAGTAGTCTACTTTCTATTGGTATTAATATTATACAAAAGGCCCTTTTCAGGGCCGCATATATTTCATCATATCGATCGTGAAATTTTTTTTTTATTATTTTTTTTTTTTTTTTTATAGAATTAGACGGGGTTGGTTGGTTGGTTGGTTGGTTACTTAGTTGCGGGGAGGTCCATATTCTAAATGTACTCATGATTCATGGATTCAGGATTCGTAAAAACAAACAAACAAAAACAAACACACGCCCAAACCTCCAACGCCAGCCGCCACGATAAACAAATACATACATACATACATACATACATACATACATACATACATAGACAATGAAAATGAAAATGAAAGCGTAGCGTAGCGTAGCGTAGAGTGTATACTTGTATAGTTTATCGTCTCTTTGTTTGTTTGTTTGTTTGTTTGTTTGTTTGTTTGTTTGTTTGTTTGTTTGTTTGTTTGTTTGTAAGGATGTTAGTAAATAACAAATAAGTAAATAAATAATAAAAAAATAAGCACGTATGCATGTATGCGATCGATATATGCGTATGTGTATGTGTGTATTATTATATATATGTGTGCTATATAGGGCTAGGTGATGATGATGATGATGATGATGATGAATGTTGTTGAGGTGCCAAGGTTCGTGAGAATTGGTCAAAAAAAAAAAAAAAAAAAAAAGGTCGTAAAAAATTTTGCCCGCGGAAAAATTTTTGACGACCGCGAGCCTTCGGCTCCCCCCCCCCCCCACCGCACCCCACCCCCTCGGAGACCCTCGTGAATGATGGCGACCGGTCCGTGAAAATGTACGGTTGAACTAAAAAAAAAAAAAAAAAAAGCTCGTCAAAAAAATTTTCGCCGTAAATCGGGCGCGCGCGGAGACCCCTAGGCTCCCCCCCTCCCACCTCACCTCACCCCCGCGGAGACCCTATAAAATATATTTATAGGAATGCATATATATAGGGCGTGCTCTCGGACGTCCGCTTCAGTCGCTGTCGGTCTACCGGAGGCGTCGGCGGTCCGGACGGTCTGTCTCTCGTTGACAATAATTAATAATAATAATAAAAAGCAAAAAATAATAATAAATCATGACCGGTCGAGGAAAAGGTGGAAAGGGATTGGGAAAAGGAGGCGCGAAGCGCCACAGGAAGGTGCTACGTGACAACATCCAGGGTATCACGAAGCCAGCTATCCGCCGTTTAGCGCGAAGAGGCGGCGTGAAACGTATATCGGGTCTGATATACGAAGAGACACGCGGTGTGCTCAAGGTGTTCCTCGAGAACGTCATCCGTGACGCTGTCACCTACACCGAGCACGCCAAAAGAAAGACCGTCACCGCCATGGACGTGGTGTACGCTCTGAAACGTCAGGGTCGCACCCTCTACGGTTTCGGCGGTTAAATAATAATGAATAATTTACATTTAATTCAAAAAGGCCCTTTTCAGGGCCACAAATTTATCCAATACTCGTATTAATATTATCATGTTATCAAGATTATTATTACTTTTTTAATTTTATACATTATTAAATTACATTGCGATGGTGTGTGAGGATGAACGACATAACAATTGTATAGGCACATCACAGCGAGGCTTGAGCTCGCTGATAGAGATATTAATTATATCGGACCTAACTAAGTTACTTCTTATATGATTGTTTTTAAATAATATACATCATTAATAAATATTATATTATATTATATTAATATATGATGTACACGTACATATAAGGAGGTGCCTGAATATAATAAGGTAGTCTGAAGTAGCAGTAAACTTATACGTGCGATACAACCCGCTATTCTGTATGTAAACGTATATTCAGAGATGATTACAATAATACGAATATTATAATAATAATTATATATATAGAATATAACATAAATAGCCATTTTCCATCAGCGTCACCGACTCCGCCTCCGCCGCCCTAATAAAGATAGATCTCGCGGCGTAGTCAGGCTGCATGCGGGTCGGTCGCTGCTTTTGTATGTATGTATGTATGTATTTATGTATATTGAAAACGATTTATGATTTAGAACGATTTAAAAATATAAACAACACATATTGTAATCGTTATGGACTCGTTAGAAATTGATCATGACGACGTCGAGATGAGGCTCTCTTGCAAACGTCGTGTGGCAGTGTGGTGTTTTACGAAGCTCTACTTCGAACGGTCCAAACTATAAATATACACTTCGCAGGAACGGAAATAGTAATCGATTCGATATACCGGAATATACGCTTTACATTTAGTAAATTATATATTAATGAAACACTCGTTTTATAAAGAAAAAGAAGATTTAATCTGGACCCGGGGTGCACGAGTAGCGGTGTATAGAAATTAATCATCGATCGCTCCTCCGCGGCCGGCGGAATTCACGATTAAACTATTTCAATAGACGGATAAGTTCAAAAGGAAGCCACTAGTGCGCCAGGAATATTGTTTAATTTGAAACGGAACGTATAAATTCGATTGAATATGGTGCAAGCTAGTGAAAAGTTATCAGCGTTCGTACGGGAAAATGTCTAGCGACATCGCGGTTCTCCTTACGGTATTGCCCCGACCTTCAATATTTTGTTAAAATTAAAAAAAACAAAGGCCAATCGTTGATTCCTCTTATAAATTAAATTTTATATAGAAATAACAAGTGTAAATATGTCCGACACGGCAGTCGCAACCGAGGTGCCAACGCCGACGACCCCAGCTAAAAAGCCGAAGGCAACCGCGGCCGCAGGCGGCGGCGCCGCAGCCAAGAAGCCGAAAGCCAAGCCTACCCATCCGAAGACATCGGAGATGGTGAACAGCGCGATCAAGGAGCTCAAGGAGCGGAGCGGTTCCTCGCTTCAGGCGATCAAGAAGTACATAGCGGCGCAGTATAAGGTCGACGCAGAGAAGATGGCACCGTTCATAAGAAAGTATCTGAAGAGCGCCGTCGAATCCGGCGCCCTGATCCAGACGAAGGGCAAGGGCGCTTCCGGGTCCTTCAAGTTGGAGTCGAAATCGTCCGCGTCGAAGAAGCCGGCCGGCGGCAAGGTCGCCGCTACTTCGGCCTCGACCGGCAGATCGAAGAAGGCGGCCTCTTCATCCTCGATATCCGCGGCGGCCGGCGGCGGCGGGGGTGCCAGGGGCGGAAAGAAATCGGCGGCGGCGGCGGCGGCGACGGCCGCAGCTTCACCGTCCAAGTCGAAATCGTCCGCTGCGACCGCTAGGGACAAGAAGGCGGCCGCCGCGAAGAGAAAGAAGCCCGCCGCCAAGAAGGCCACCGCCGCGGCCGCCGCTGCTGCGTCGTCCGTTTCGCCGGCGAGGGCGAAGGGTGCCGCCTCGAAGGCCAAAAAGACTGCCAAGCCACCGACGAAGAAACCGAAAGCGCCCAAGCCGAAGAAGGCCGCCGCCGCTTCCGCCGCCACACCGAAGTCTAAACCGGCGGCGGCGAAGAAGGCCGCCGCCGCCGCCGCCGCTAAGAAATAAAGGAGGACGGACCACTCGATCGTTCCGACGTTCGTTACGTGTGTAGTGTTCGTTCGTGTTGTGTTCTTGTATTGTATCGCGTATCGCAGTATCGTCTATATAGTACGCTATAATCGATCGATATGAGCTAACAAGCGGACGTCGACACGACGCGTAAACTGGAACCGGTGGTGACCAGCGGCGGTGATGCAGGCGAGCGAGCGCGGCACTCGCGATCGCGAGTCGATTCAGTCGATCAGTCACAACAAAAGCCCTTTTCAGGGCTAACACACGTTTCCGATATCTCAATAATACAGACCTACCTACCTACCTACCTATGTATGTATGTAAGTATGTATCTTCGATGAATTATTGACTTATTTAAGACTAATTGAATCATCAAAATTATTACTCTTACAGACAGACATAAATAAATAAATAAATAAATAAACAAATAAATAAATGAATAATAATAAATAAATAAATAAATAATAATAAATTACAAGACATAAACAAACAAACATATAAATATTATAATGAAAGAAAGTTACTGGACGAAAATCGAAAACCCCTGAAAACTAATTCAAAGTTGGTAGGTAGGTGGTACCTTATTTATAAATATACATACATATGTACATACATATATTAATTATGTACACACGCACACGCAAATTAATTAATGAATGAATAAATTTATAAATAAATCCACATACTCCGCTGCCCGAACCCGATCCCGACTCTTGACTCACTTTTTTTTTTTTTTTTTTTATTATTATTATTATTTTTTTTTTTTTATTCGCTTACTTACTAACGGACCTATCGAAACGAAAACGACCTTCCTTCCCTCCACCCCACCCCCCCCCCCCTCCCAACCGAACATACGCCCGTCTGAGCTCTATCTCGTCCCGGTCAATCCCCACCCCACTAGCACATGTATATAAGAAGAAATGGGGAAAAAATTTTATTCATTATACATCGCATCGCGCTAGGCTAGGACCTCGTTTGGTAGTTAGTATACGAGCGATTTATATTTTCTTTTATATATTACCACTATATTCCCACCGCATTAATAATGTCGGGCCGCGGCAAGGGTGGTAAAGTGAAGGGAAAGGCTAAGTCGCGCTCCAATCGTGCCGGTCTACAATTCCCCGTCGGGCGTATCCACAGACTGCTGAGGAAGGGAAATTACGCAGAGCGAGTCGGTGCCGGTGCGCCAGTATATCTTGCGGCCGTGATGGAATACCTAGCGGCCGAAGTGCTCGAGTTGGCTGGCAACGCGGCACGTGACAACAAGAAAACCAGGATCATACCGAGACACCTCCAGCTCGCCATCCGCAACGACGAGGAGTTGAACAAATTGCTCTCCGGCGTAACTATAGCACAGGGCGGCGTACTGCCTAACATACAAGCTGTGCTTTTGCCCAAGAAGACTGAGAAGAAAGCATAGATTGATCCGATATCCAAGTCGCCCACATACGCTGGGCTGGATTTTTTAATTTTTTTTGTCAAAAATTTTTTCAAATACTAAAAGGCCCTTTTCAGGGCCACAAAACTATTCCACACGTATATACGATTCAATATATCATACTTACATATGTATGTACTATATGTACGTCTACGTACGCTATATATACACCGGCGTTGCGAGCTTTCAATTCTATCAATTATTTCGCTCGAGACAGCGGTAATCCGCTGTGCCGGTGCTAGTGCCGTGAAAGCGTAACAAACATACGGACAGACTTGCAGACAAAACGTTGTCGCTAATGGTCTTACACGCAAGACGCTATGTAATTTACAAAACATGTCTCGTTTAGGTTAGGGTTATTTTTTTTTTTTTTTTTTTTTTTTTTTCCCCCCCACATACACACGAGTGATGATGATAATATTGAATACTACATATTATTATTATATTATTATTATTAATACATTACTACATGTATATGTAATATAGATAGGAATTTATGCAAAGTAGGAATTCTCTAGTCCTCCATGACCGTTCACCAATAAATAATATATATAATATTATATAAGTTTAAGTGATAGATAATAAATATGTTATTGTTATTGAATTTTTACGTCCGAACTTGTGCCGTTGTGCCGCTGGCCCGCTGCTAGTTCACCTCGCTACCTCCCTCCCTCCCTCCGGTCCTTCCCGAAACCGCGTCACGACGTTCGGCCATTGGTCGGGTGCGCGCTTGTAATCTCCTCTCAGCAGACACTCTAGCGGGCGACGGTCGTAATAAAACCAGGGCAATGAAAATTCGAGGAACCATTCGGGTCGCTCGTTCCAGTCGTTGCGGTCGTATCTCCTTATCTCTACTATATAAACATATAGTGGCGCAACAAAAAAATTAATAAACCTATTGACGGCCGATCAGTGATTTATATTATTAATATAAATCCGTCCGTCGCGTGTTTAACTCCAAACCATGCCACCCAAGACTAGCGGAAAGGCCGCCAAGAAATCGGGCAAGGCGCAAAAGAACATCTCTAAATCTGACAAAAAGAAGAAGAAGCACAAGAGGAAGGAGAGCTATGCCATCTATATTTACAAGGTGCTCAAGCAAGTCCACCCCGACACCGGTATCTCTAGTAAGGCCATGTCGATCATGAACTCGTTCGTGAACGACATCTTCGAGCGGATCGCGGCCGAGGCGTCTCGTCTCGCTCACTACAACAAGAGGTCAACTATTACATCGAGAGAGGTTCAGACTTCGGTGAGGCTGCTGTTGCCCGGCGAACTAGCGAAGCACGCCGTCAGTGAGGGCACCAAGGCGGTCACCAAATATACAAGCTCCAAGTGAGTCGTCGTCACGTCGTGACTACTAGCAGCGAAAAGTACTCTTTAAAAGGCCCTTTTCAGGGCCACTAAATCAGTCAATACGTACATACTATTTTATATATTATGATTTATATATATTTATAAATATATCCCCCGATTATCATTTCTATGATCGACAATTTTTATTTTTTTTATTTTTTTTTACATACAACGTCTGCTCTTGTGCACTGTGCAGAATGCACCTGTACCATACCTGTAAATTAAATATAATATAATAAATTAATCAGTTATGCCACGGTATGCCTGGTATTTGCTTCGATGTTAAGTTAATTTTAATTTAATTTAAGTTAAATTTTGTTTTGGACCGCCAAGCCTGTCTGTCCGTTTCCCCCTGTCCTGTCCTGCCCCCGAACCACTCCAGTCAGCGAATAAAAAGCGCGTCACGTTCTTGAAAATTTTAGTATCAACGCTGAAGCGCACCGGTGCGGTCCTCTAGGTCACGTGCGTGCGTGAGCGGGTGTTACGTCGAACGAGCTCTATCGATAGCTATAAAATAAACTCCTTCTGAATCGTAAGAGAATAAGAACAACAACAATATGGCTCGTACGAAACAGACCGCTAGAAAATCTACCGGCGGCAAGGCGCCGCGCAAGCAGCTCGCCACGAAGGCCGCGCGGAAGAGCGCACCGGCCACCGGCGGTGTTAAGAAGCCGCATCGGTACAGACCCGGCACGGTAGCCCTGCGCGAGATCCGCCGCTACCAGAAGAGTACCGAACTGTTGATTCGCAAGCTTCCTTTTCAGCGTCTAGTGCGCGAGATCGCTCAAGACTTCAAGACCGACCTCCGCTTTCAGAGCTCCGCGGTGATGGCACTGCAGGAGGCGAGCGAGGCATATCTAGTGGGGCTTTTCGAAGACACCAACCTGTGCGCCATACACGCCAAGCGGGTCACCATCATGCCTAAGGATATACAACTCGCACGCAGAATCAGAGGCGAACGCGCCTAATAAATGAATAAATCTACGACGACGATATAGTAGTCTACTTTCTATTGGTATTAATATTATACAAAAGGCCCTTTTCAGGGCCGCATATATTTCATCATATCGATCGTGAAATTTTTTTTTTATTATTTTTTTTTTTTTTTTTATAGAATTAGACGGGGTTGGTTGGTTGGTTGGTTGGTTACTTAGTTGCGGGGAGGTCCATATTCTAAATGTACTCATGATTCATGGATTCAGGATTCGTAAAAACAAACAAACAAAAACAAACACACGCCCAAACCTCCAACGCCAGCCGCCACGATAAACAAATACATACATACATACATACATACATACATACATACATACATAGACAATGAAAATGAAAATGAAAGCGTAGCGTAGCGTAGCGTAGAGTGTATACTTGTATAGTTTATCGTCTCTTTGTTTGTTTGTTTGTTTGTTTGTTTGTTTGTTTGTTTGTTTGTTTGTTTGTTTGTTTGTTTGTTTGTAAGGATGTTAGTAAATAACAAATAAGTAAATAAATAATAAAAAAATAAGCACGTATGCATGTATGCGATCGATATATGCGTATGTGTATGTGTGTATTATTATATATATGTGTGCTATATAGGGCTAGGTGATGATGATGATGATGATGATGATGAATGTTGTTGAGGTGCCAAGGTTCGTGAGAATTGGTCAAAAAAAAAAAAAAAAAAAAAAGGTCGTAAAAAATTTTGCCCGCGGAAAAATTTTTGACGACCGCGAGCCTTCGGCTCCCCCCCCCCCCCACCGCACCCCACCCCCTCGGAGACCCTCGTGAATGATGGCGACCGGTCCGTGAAAATGTACGGTTGAACTAAAAAAAAAAAAAAAAAAAGCTCGTCAAAAAAATTTTCGCCGTAAATCGGGCGCGCGCGGAGACCCCTAGGCTCCCCCCCTCCCACCTCACCTCACCCCCGCGGAGACCCTATAAAATATATTTATAGGAATGCATATATATAGGGCGTGCTCTCGGACGTCCGCTTCAGTCGCTGTCGGTCTACCGGAGGCGTCGGCGGTCCGGACGGTCTGTCTCTCGTTGACAATAATTAATAATAATAATAAAAAGCAAAAAATAATAATAAATCATGACCGGTCGAGGAAAAGGTGGAAAGGGATTGGGAAAAGGAGGCGCGAAGCGCCACAGGAAGGTGCTACGTGACAACATCCAGGGTATCACGAAGCCAGCTATCCGCCGTTTAGCGCGAAGAGGCGGCGTGAAACGTATATCGGGTCTGATATACGAAGAGACACGCGGTGTGCTCAAGGTGTTCCTCGAGAACGTCATCCGTGACGCTGTCACCTACACCGAGCACGCCAAAAGAAAGACCGTCACCGCCATGGACGTGGTGTACGCTCTGAAACGTCAGGGTCGCACCCTCTACGGTTTCGGCGGTTAAATAATAATGAATAATTTACATTTAATTCAAAAAGGCCCTTTTCAGGGCCACAAATTTATCCAATACTCGTATTAATATTATCATGTTATCAAGATTATTATTACTTTTTTAATTTTATACATTATTAAATTACATTGCGATGGTGTGTGAGGATGAACGACATAACAATTGTATAGGCACATCACAGCGAGGCTTGAGCTCGCTGATAGAGATATTAATTATATCGGACCTAACTAAGTTACTTCTTATATGATTGTTTTTAAATAATATACATCATTAATAAATATTATATTATATTATATTAATATATGATGTACACGTACATATAAGGAGGTGCCTGAATATAATAAGGTAGTCTGAAGTAGCAGTAAACTTATACGTGCGATACAACCCGCTATTCTGTATGTAAACGTATATTCAGAGATGATTACAATAATACGAATATTATAATAATAATTATATATATAGAATATAACATAAATAGCCATTTTCCATCAGCGTCACCGACTCCGCCTCCGCCGCCCTAATAAAGATAGATCTCGCGGCGTAGTCAGGCTGCATGCGGGTCGGTCGCTGCTTTTGTATGTATGTATGTATGTATTTATGTATATTGAAAACGATTTATGATTTAGAACGATTTAAAAATATAAACAACACATATTGTAATCGTTATGGACTCGTTAGAAATTGATCATGACGACGTCGAGATGAGGCTCTCTTGCAAACGTCGTGTGGCAGTGTGGTGTTTTACGAAGCTCTACTTCGAACGGTCCAAACTATAAATATACACTTCGCAGGAACGGAAATAGTAATCGATTCGATATACCGGAATATACGCTTTACATTTAGTAAATTATATATTAATGAAACACTCGTTTTATAAAGAAAAAGAAGATTTAATCTGGACCCGGGGTGCACGAGTAGCGGTGTATAGAAATTAATCATCGATCGCTCCTCCGCGGCCGGCGGAATTCACGATTAAACTATTTCAATAGACGGATAAGTTCAAAAGGAAGCCACTAGTGCGCCAGGAATATTGTTTAATTTGAAACGGAACGTATAAATTCGATTGAATATGGTGCAAGCTAGTGAAAAGTTATCAGCGTTCGTACGGGAAAATGTCTAGCGACATCGCGGTTCTCCTTACGGTATTGCCCCGACCTTCAATATTTTGTTAAAATTAAAAAAAACAAAGGCCAATCGTTGATTCCTCTTATAAATTAAATTTTATATAGAAATAACAAGTGTAAATATGTCCGACACGGCAGTCGCAACCGAGGTGCCAACGCCGACGACCCCAGCTAAAAAGCCGAAGGCAACCGCGGCCGCAGGCGGCGGCGCCGCAGCCAAGAAGCCGAAAGCCAAGCCTACCCATCCGAAGACATCGGAGATGGTGAACAGCGCGATCAAGGAGCTCAAGGAGCGGAGCGGTTCCTCGCTTCAGGCGATCAAGAAGTACATAGCGGCGCAGTATAAGGTCGACGCAGAGAAGATGGCACCGTTCATAAGAAAGTATCTGAAGAGCGCCGTCGAATCCGGCGCCCTGATCCAGACGAAGGGCAAGGGCGCTTCCGGGTCCTTCAAGTTGGAGTCGAAATCGTCCGCGTCGAAGAAGCCGGCCGGCGGCAAGGTCGCCGCTACTTCGGCCTCGACCGGCAGATCGAAGAAGGCGGCCTCTTCATCCTCGATATCCGCGGCGGCCGGCGGCGGCGGGGGTGCCAGGGGCGGAAAGAAATCGGCGGCGGCGGCGGCGGCGACGGCCGCAGCTTCACCGTCCAAGTCGAAATCGTCCGCTGCGACCGCTAGGGACAAGAAGGCGGCCGCCGCGAAGAGAAAGAAGCCCGCCGCCAAGAAGGCCACCGCCGCGGCCGCCGCTGCTGCGTCGTCCGTTTCGCCGGCGAGGGCGAAGGGTGCCGCCTCGAAGGCCAAAAAGACTGCCAAGCCACCGACGAAGAAACCGAAAGCGCCCAAGCCGAAGAAGGCCGCCGCCGCTTCCGCCGCCACACCGAAGTCTAAACCGGCGGCGGCGAAGAAGGCCGCCGCCGCCGCCGCCGCTAAGAAATAAAGGAGGACGGACCACTCGATCGTTCCGACGTTCGTTACGTGTGTAGTGTTCGTTCGTGTTGTGTTCTTGTATTGTATCGCGTATCGCAGTATCGTCTATATAGTACGCTATAATCGATCGATATGAGCTAACAAGCGGACGTCGACACGACGCGTAAACTGGAACCGGTGGTGACCAGCGGCGGTGATGCAGGCGAGCGAGCGCGGCACTCGCGATCGCGAGTCGATTCAGTCGATCAGTCACAACAAAAGCCCTTTTCAGGGCTAACACACGTTTCCGATATCTCAATAATACAGACCTACCTACCTACCTACCTATGTATGTATGTAAGTATGTATCTTCGATGAATTATTGACTTATTTAAGACTAATTGAATCATCAAAATTATTACTCTTACAGACAGACATAAATAAATAAATAAATAAATAAACAAATAAATAAATGAATAATAATAAATAAATAAATAAATAATAATAAATTACAAGACATAAACAAACAAACATATAAATATTATAATGAAAGAAAGTTACTGGACGAAAATCGAAAACCCCTGAAAACTAATTCAAAGTTGGTAGGTAGGTGGTACCTTATTTATAAATATACATACATATGTACATACATATATTAATTATGTACACACGCACACGCAAATTAATTAATGAATGAATAAATTTATAAATAAATCCACATACTCCGCTGCCCGAACCCGATCCCGACTCTTGACTCACTTTTTTTTTTTTTTTTTTTATTATTATTATTATTTTTTTTTTTTTATTCGCTTACTTACTAACGGACCTATCGAAACGAAAACGACCTTCCTTCCCTCCACCCCACCCCCCCCCCCCTCCCAACCGAACATACGCCCGTCTGAGCTCTATCTCGTCCCGGTCAATCCCCACCCCACTAGCACATGTATATAAGAAGAAATGGGGAAAAAATTTTATTCATTATACATCGCATCGCGCTAGGCTAGGACCTCGTTTGGTAGTTAGTATACGAGCGATTTATATTTTCTTTTATATATTACCACTATATTCCCACCGCATTAATAATGTCGGGCCGCGGCAAGGGTGGTAAAGTGAAGGGAAAGGCTAAGTCGCGCTCCAATCGTGCCGGTCTACAATTCCCCGTCGGGCGTATCCACAGACTGCTGAGGAAGGGAAATTACGCAGAGCGAGTCGGTGCCGGTGCGCCAGTATATCTTGCGGCCGTGATGGAATACCTAGCGGCCGAAGTGCTCGAGTTGGCTGGCAACGCGGCACGTGACAACAAGAAAACCAGGATCATACCGAGACACCTCCAGCTCGCCATCCGCAACGACGAGGAGTTGAACAAATTGCTCTCCGGCGTAACTATAGCACAGGGCGGCGTACTGCCTAACATACAAGCTGTGCTTTTGCCCAAGAAGACTGAGAAGAAAGCATAGATTGATCCGATATCCAAGTCGCCCACATACGCTGGGCTGGATTTTTTAATTTTTTTTGTCAAAAATTTTTTCAAATACTAAAAGGCCCTTTTCAGGGCCACAAAACTATTCCACACGTATATACGATTCAATATATCATACTTACATATGTATGTACTATATGTACGTCTACGTACGCTATATATACACCGGCGTTGCGAGCTTTCAATTCTATCAATTATTTCGCTCGAGACAGCGGTAATCCGCTGTGCCGGTGCTAGTGCCGTGAAAGCGTAACAAACATACGGACAGACTTGCAGACAAAACGTTGTCGCTAATGGTCTTACACGCAAGACGCTATGTAATTTACAAAACATGTCTCGTTTAGGTTAGGGTTATTTTTTTTTTTTTTTTTTTTTTTTTTTCCCCCCCACATACACACGAGTGATGATGATAATATTGAATACTACATATTATTATTATATTATTATTATTAATACATTACTACATGTATATGTAATATAGATAGGAATTTATGCAAAGTAGGAATTCTCTAGTCCTCCATGACCGTTCACCAATAAATAATATATATAATATTATATAAGTTTAAGTGATAGATAATAAATATGTTATTGTTATTGAATTTTTACGTCCGAACTTGTGCCGTTGTGCCGCTGGCCCGCTGTAGTTCACCTCGCTACCTCCCTCCCTCCCTCCGGTCCTTCCCGAAACCGCGTCACGACGTTCGGCCATTGGTCGGGTGCGCGCTTGTAATCTCCTCTCAGCAGACACTCTAGCGGGCGACGGTCGTAATAAAACCAGGGCAATGAAAATTCGAGGAACCATTCGGGTCGCTCGTTCCAGTCGTTGCGGTCGTATCTCCTTATCTCTACTATATAAACATATAGTGGCGCAACAAAAAAATTAATAAACCTATTGACGGCCGATCAGTGATTTATATTATTAATATAAATCCGTCCGTCGCGTGTTTAACTCCAAACCATGCCACCCAAGACTAGCGGAAAGGCCGCCAAGAAATCGGGCAAGGCGCAAAAGAACATCTCTAAATCTGACAAAAAGAAGAAGAAGCACAAGAGGAAGGAGAGCTATGCCATCTATATTTACAAGGTGCTCAAGCAAGTCCACCCCGACACCGGTATCTCTAGTAAGGCCATGTCGATCATGAACTCGTTCGTGAACGACATCTTCGAGCGGATCGCGGCCGAGGCGTCTCGTCTCGCTCACTACAACAAGAGGTCAACTATTACATCGAGAGAGGTTCAGACTTCGGTGAGGCTGCTGTTGCCCGGCGAACTAGCGAAGCACGCCGTCAGTGAGGGCACCAAGGCGGTCACCAAATATACAAGCTCCAAGTGAGTCGTCGTCACGTCGTGACTACTAGCAGCGAAAAGTACTCTTTAAAAGGCCCTTTTCAGGGCCACTAAATCAGTCAATACGTACATACTATTTTATATATTATGATTTATATATATTTATAAATATATCCCCCGATTATCATTTCTATGATCGACAATTTTTATTTTTTTTATTTTTTTTTACATACAACGTCTGCTCTTGTGCACTGTGCAGAATGCACCTGTACCATACCTGTAAATTAAATATAATATAATAAATTAATCAGTTATGCCACGGTATGCCTGGTATTTGCTTCGATGTTAAGTTAATTTTAATTTAATTTAAGTTAAATTTTGTTTTGGACCGCCAAGCCTGTCTGTCCGTTTCCCCCTGTCCTGTCCTGCCCCCGAACCACTCCAGTCAGCGAATAAAAAGCGCGTCACGTTCTTGAAAATTTTAGTATCAACGCTGAAGCGCACCGGTGCGGTCCTCTAGGTCACGTGCGTGCGTGAGCGGGTGTTACGTCGAACGAGCTCTATCGATAGCTATAAAATAAACTCCTTCTGAATCGTAAGAGAATAAGAACAACAACAATATGGCTCGTACGAAACAGACCGCTAGAAAATCTACCGGCGGCAAGGCGCCGCGCAAGCAGCTCGCCACGAAGGCCGCGCGGAAGAGCGCACCGGCCACCGGCGGTGTTAAGAAGCCGCATCGGTACAGACCCGGCACGGTAGCCCTGCGCGAGATCCGCCGCTACCAGAAGAGTACCGAACTGTTGATTCGCAAGCTTCCTTTTCAGCGTCTAGTGCGCGAGATCGCTCAAGACTTCAAGACCGACCTCCGCTTTCAGAGCTCCGCGGTGATGGCACTGCAGGAGGCGAGCGAGGCATATCTAGTGGGGCTTTTCGAAGACACCAACCTGTGCGCCATACACGCCAAGCGGGTCACCATCATGCCTAAGGATATACAACTCGCACGCAGAATCAGAGGCGAACGCGCCTAATAAATGAATAAATCTACGACGACGATATAGTAGTCTACTTTCTATTGGTATTAATATTATACAAAAGGCCCTTTTCAGGGCCGCATATATTTCATCATATCGATCGTGAAATTTTTTTTTTATTATTTTTTTTTTTTTTTTTATAGAATTAGACGGGGTTGGTTGGTTGGTTGGTTGGTTACTTAGTTGCGGGGAGGTCCATATTCTAAATGTACTCATGATTCATGGATTCAGGATTCGTAAAAACAAACAAACAAAAACAAACACACGCCCAAACCTCCAACGCCAGCCGCCACGATAAACAAATACATACATACATACATACATACATACATACATACATACATAGACAATGAAAATGAAAATGAAAGCGTAGCGTAGCGTAGCGTAGAGTGTATACTTGTATAGTTTATCGTCTCTTTGTTTGTTTGTTTGTTTGTTTGTTTGTTTGTTTGTTTGTTTGTTTGTTTGTTTGTTTGTTTGTTTGTAAGGATGTTAGTAAATAACAAATAAGTAAATAAATAATAAAAAAATAAGCACGTATGCATGTATGCGATCGATATATGCGTATGTGTATGTGTGTATTATTATATATATGTGTGCTATATAGGGCTAGGTGATGATGATGATGATGATGATGATGAATGTTGTTGAGGTGCCAAGGTTCGTGAGAATTGGTCAAAAAAAAAAAAAAAAAAAAAAGGTCGTAAAAAATTTTGCCCGCGGAAAAATTTTTGACGACCGCGAGCCTTCGGCTCCCCCCCCCCCCCACCGCACCCCACCCCCTCGGAGACCCTCGTGAATGATGGCGACCGGTCCGTGAAAATGTACGGTTGAACTAAAAAAAAAAAAAAAAAAAGCTCGTCAAAAAAATTTTCGCCGTAAATCGGGCGCGCGCGGAGACCCCTAGGCTCCCCCCCTCCCACCTCACCTCACCCCCGCGGAGACCCTATAAAATATATTTATAGGAATGCATATATATAGGGCGTGCTCTCGGACGTCCGCTTCAGTCGCTGTCGGTCTACCGGAGGCGTCGGCGGTCCGGACGGTCTGTCTCTCGTTGACAATAATTAATAATAATAATAAAAAGCAAAAAATAATAATAAATCATGACCGGTCGAGGAAAAGGTGGAAAGGGATTGGGAAAAGGAGGCGCGAAGCGCCACAGGAAGGTGCTACGTGACAACATCCAGGGTATCACGAAGCCAGCTATCCGCCGTTTAGCGCGAAGAGGCGGCGTGAAACGTATATCGGGTCTGATATACGAAGAGACACGCGGTGTGCTCAAGGTGTTCCTCGAGAACGTCATCCGTGACGCTGTCACCTACACCGAGCACGCCAAAAGAAAGACCGTCACCGCCATGGACGTGGTGTACGCTCTGAAACGTCAGGGTCGCACCCTCTACGGTTTCGGCGGTTAAATAATAATGAATAATTTACATTTAATTCAAAAAGGCCCTTTTCAGGGCCACAAATTTATCCAATACTCGTATTAATATTATCATGTTATCAAGATTATTATTACTTTTTTAATTTTATACATTATTAAATTACATTGCGATGGTGTGTGAGGATGAACGACATAACAATTGTATAGGCACATCACAGCGAGGCTTGAGCTCGCTGATAGAGATATTAATTATATCGGACCTAACTAAGTTACTTCTTATATGATTGTTTTTAAATAATATACATCATTAATAAATATTATATTATATTATATTAATATATGATGTACACGTACATATAAGGAGGTGCCTGAATATAATAAGGTAGTCTGAAGTAGCAGTAAACTTATACGTGCGATACAACCCGCTATTCTGTATGTAAACGTATATTCAGAGATGATTACAATAATACGAATATTATAATAATAATTATATATATAGAATATAACATAAATAGCCATTTTCCATCAGCGTCACCGACTCCGCCTCCGCCGCCCTAATAAAGATAGATCTCGCGGCGTAGTCAGGCTGCATGCGGGTCGGTCGCTGCTTTTGTATGTATGTATGTATGTATTTATGTATATTGAAAACGATTTATGATTTAGAACGATTTAAAAATATAAACAACACATATTGTAATCGTTATGGACTCGTTAGAAATTGATCATGACGACGTCGAGATGAGGCTCTCTTGCAAACGTCGTGTGGCAGTGTGGTGTTTTACGAAGCTCTACTTCGAACGGTCCAAACTATAAATATACACTTCGCAGGAACGGAAATAGTAATCGATTCGATATACCGGAATATACGCTTTACATTTAGTAAATTATATATTAATGAAACACTCGTTTTATAAAGAAAAAGAAGATTTAATCTGGACCCGGGGTGCACGAGTAGCGGTGTATAGAAATTAATCATCGATCGCTCCTCCGCGGCCGGCGGAATTCACGATTAAACTATTTCAATAGACGGATAAGTTCAAAAGGAAGCCACTAGTGCGCCAGGAATATTGTTTAATTTGAAACGGAACGTATAAATTCGATTGAATATGGTGCAAGCTAGTGAAAAGTTATCAGCGTTCGTACGGGAAAATGTCTAGCGACATCGCGGTTCTCCTTACGGTATTGCCCCGACCTTCAATATTTTGTTAAAATTAAAAAAATCAAAAGGTGGTTCGTTGATTCCTCTTATAATTACTTTGCGAATTCGGATTCTTTCGATTTGTACTGTGTTATAGGAGTCGAGTCCGACCCACTGACTGTCCGTTAGTTGCGGTTACGCCCTGCACCTCTGCCCCCGGCGCCAGTTGTACTCGCCGTGACCCGTGTCACGGCTTGAGGAAGCGGCCGGTCGCGCATCGCGTGCCCTGCTTCGCCGTAGCTACCCGGACGTAGCTGTCTGCTTTATTTTCATTGGAAAATTATAAGCAGAAGTGCCCTCGGTGATACCCGACGCTCTAAAATATCCACGCGCGTACGGTCTCTGCCCCCGCTCGCGGGCGCCTAGCTGGGCCTCCCCCAGGGGTCTCACCCGGCTGGGTTGCACGCGCCGAGGGGTGTGGAGCCGTATACGCAAGGAGCGGGCTATCGTACGGCACACCAACGTGAGTCTCGCAACCGCATCACTTGCGGGAGCGAACTGTAGTCGACATGTCCGGTCGGGGGGAGCCCCCCCCGAGGGAACAACGCATCCGCGGGGAGCGCCCCGCCTTTCAACGTGCGGTCGTCAAACGGGATCTACGGGATAATTCCGTAGTCCCGTTTACTCCAGCCGCCCTGAAGACAGCACCACCGCCGCCTGTACTCGCAGCACCGACACTACCGGCGCCGCGACCGCGCTTCCGGGTCGAGCCGGGAGACCGCCAGTCGCCGATGACCGCCGTCGCAACCATCGCCGCCGATGTAAGAGCTCTTACATCGAGCGAGGATTGTGCCAAGCGGCAGCGGGCCGACGACTCTTCGCCAGGGTCGCAGGAGGGCGAAGACAAGCGACCGAGGACCGACCGATCGCCGTCTCACTCTCCCTCGCCGTCAACCACACCGACGACATCAATATCGCCCACGCCGTTGCCGCGAAGTCAGCGGTACTCTCAACCGCCCGCATCGCCGCCGTCAGAGGAGCGAGGCGGCCAGGCGCAGCCGGCGGGCTCGTCGCGCGAGACAGCAAGCTGGCCGCGCGACTCAACGAGCTACGCCGCTATCGAGTCACCGTCACCGATGGCGACCTCCCGCCCCGCCTCCCCGCAAGCCGGCCCCTCCGGGTATGCTGCCGCCGCCGCCGCACCACCGTCGCCGCGGGCGCTCGAGCAGCGCCAGGCGGAACAACAGCGGCAACAACTACCGCCTGCAACGACCGCGAAGACGGCGCGGTCGGAATACCCGCCCATCACGGTGGAGTGCTTCCCTCAGTGGACGAGGCACTTCGGCGTGATACGTGGGCTACTGGGGCACGCGCCGAACGCCCGGCCAATGGGCAAGGGGGTGCGATTCCTCCCCAAATCGGCGGAGGAATTTCGTGTCCTCCAACGTTACATGGTAGACGCCGCCAAGCAGGACCCGGACATCGCCTGGTTCTGCTACAGCCCGGCGTCGACATTGCCCTCTAAGGTAGCCATCAAGGGGCTACCGCAAGACACCCCGCCGGAGGAAGTCGTCGCGGCGCTGCGCACGCTCGGATACCCGGCGGAGCGCGCCCGCGCCATACCCGCCGTCAGAGGGCGCCAGGGCTGCACGTTTTTCGTGCAGCTCGAGCATTTATCATACGAAGAGCTCGGGCATCTATATCGAGAAACCGAGCTCCTATCGATGCCCGGCCTCACTATAGAGGCCTGGAAGGGAGGACGCGGGCCGGCGCAGTGTCATCGCTGCCAACAGTTCGGCCATGCGTCCGCCAATTGTCACCGACCGCCTAGATGTGTCCGTTGCGCAGGCGGACACATCGCACAAGATTGCGACAGGGCCCCCGAAGAGGCCCCGAAGTGCGCCAACTGCGGGAGGGCGCACGTCGCGAGGGACCGGAAGTGTCCGGTCTTCCGCAAAGAAGCGCGGAGGCGCGGTATCGACATCGCGCCACCGCGCCCGAACGCGCCCAAGAAGAGGGTCGGGGGGAGAGGGCAAGCTCCCCCCGCAACTGTCGCACCGACTGCCGCCGCCGCACGCCCCGCGCCCACACCCGCACCCGCGCCCGCCGTACGAGCCGTCTCCGCCCCCACCGCCCCTGCCGCCGCCCCGCCGACGCCTGCCGCTACCGCGGCCGGCACGAGCGCGCAACCTGTTGCTGCGCGCACGGAGGGCGCGCGCCGGGCGGAAACAAAAATACCGCCGACGACGCTCCAGCCGCCAGCGAACGCCCCGACATCAAGGGGCGAACCGCTGGCCGGGGGTAAAAAGAAGAACCGACGCAGGCGCAGGCAAGCGAGGCCCGCTAATACCGAGCCCGCCGCCGCGTCGACACCGTATCCCCGGCCGCCAGCGGAGACTGCGCTGGCGCCAACACCCACAATTGCCGCGGCGCCGAGAAGCCGCGGCCACGAAGTAGCCACTGCAACCACCAACCCGCCACAGGCCTCGCAGGACACGGGCATCAATAAACTTGTCCGTGTATTGCTAGAGGCACTTATGGCGGCGGTGACTACTTACCTCACAACGAAAGACGTCGTCGGCGCGATAACGGCGGCTATAGGCCAAGTCGGACGGGCCTATCAATGACGGCCCTCCGCATACTATATTGGAACCCGGGCGGCATACGAGGACACGTCCGTGAACTAACCCGGCTCGCCCAGTCGCAGGATATCCACATCATCCTCCTGGGCGAAACGAAACTCACGGACAGCGTCGAGCTCCGCATACCCAACTACTTCGTGTATCGACGCGACGAAGTCTCTCCCCGGGGCCTGCCGTACAGGGGTACGGCCGCTCTGGTGCGGAGGGACATCATACACGAGGAGTTGGAGCACACCCCGTTCACCAGCACCCGTACACAGGGAGTGCGGGTCAACGTGGGTAATGAAGAGCTCCGCGTCTATGCCGCCTACAAACCACCCGGACTGACATTCTGCAGCACCGATGTCGGGACCATCTTCGGCCAGCAGGGACCCGCGGTGATCGTGGGCGACCTCAACGCGAAACATCATGCGTGGGGGTCGCGAATCATCACCACGGAGGGGAGGAACCTGCACGAGGATAGCGTGAGGAGCGGATATGGAGTCGTGGGTCCCGGAGCGCCGACCCACATACCATCAAACCCCCGCTTCCACCCCGACGTCATCGACATCGTGCTGCACCACGGACTAGACAACCCTTTTGATGTCGAGGTCCTCTATGATCTCGACACTCAACACCTACCGGTTCTGGTCACCCTTGCCACCCAGGGAGGCTTTCTAGTGCCCCGCCCGCCGCGGACGCGGACGAACTGGGAGCGCTACACCGCCGAGCTCGCCGGGCTTGAGCTAGCAGGCCCGATCACCACCTCTTCGGAAGTCGACGATGCTGCTGTGCTCGTCGCTGAGGCGATCGTTGCCGCCAAAGCGGCAGCCACCACCACGTCGACTCAACCCACCACCAACCGAAGACAGGACCTGCCAAGCTCGCTCCGCACCATGCTCAGGCGGAAGCGTACCCTTCGCCGCCTCTGGGCCCGCACTCGCTGCCCCAGGGTGAAGGCTGACCTGAACCGGCTTGCAGAGAAGATATCGCGTGCCGTAGCCGCTCTCGACGAGGCGCGCTGGGAGGACACCGTCGATCGAGCGACGGATCACGACACTGCGCTATACTCTCTCTGCAAGAAGCTCACCGGACAAGACACACCCGTTTACCCGCTGCTTGATGCAGCCGGTAAACGCAACTACGCTGCCAGGGATCGTGCTGAGATCCTGGCAGCTCACCTGGAGAAGACATTTACGCCCAACGCCCCCAACACCTCCAACCTCCGAGTCGTCCGTCATCACGCGGCGGTCCAGGACAAGCTGGAGAGGTTCTTGTCGGGCCCGACACCGCCGCTCCGGGGAGGGGACCTCATCTCCCTGTCAGAGCTGCGGTCGGTTGCTGCGCGCCTTGATAAGCGTAAAGCACCAGGCCCCGACGGAATCAACAACGCCGCGTTGATGCTGCTGCCCCCAACAGGCCTCGTAGCGCTCACGAGCCTGTTCAATGGAGTACTCCGCACCGGCCACTTCCCAGAGGCGTGGAAGACCGGGAAGATCATTGTTCTTCCCAAGCCAGGGAAGGATCGCCGCCTGCCATCGAGCTACCGACCGATCACGCTACTCTCGCACATAGCCAAGCTGTTTGAGCGTCTGCTGCTGCGTCGAATCACGCCCCATCTGCCCCTCCGCGAGGAGCAGCATGGATTCCGCAGCGGCCACTCGACGACGCTCCAGCTGGCGAGGGTGATCAACCACCTGGCCAGTGAGCGGAACCGAGGCCGCTACACCGTCGGGGTCTTCCTCGATATCGAGAAGGCTTTCGACCGCGTGTGGCACGCCGGGCTCCTGGCCAAGATCATCGAGACCACCATGCCGCCCGCTTATGTGCGAGTGTTGGCGTCGTTCCTACACGGTCGTAGTTTCTACGTGGCAGTGGATGGCGCCGAATCCCAGCCACGCGCCATCCGTGCCGGAGTACCCCAGGGCAGCTGTATATCGCCGCGCTTATACGCGGCGTATACGGATGACATCCCTACCCTGCGCGACCACCTGCAGGAGGGAGTGGAGGACGTGCTGTTGTCGCTCTACGCTGACGACAGCGCGTATTTTGCGTCGTCCTACAAGCAAGTCGTCGCCATTAACCGCATGCAGCGTCTGCTGGACTTGTTGCCGGAATGGCTGGACAAGTGGAGGATGTCCGTCAACGTCGGGAAGACGGCCGCTCTGCTGACCAGCCGCTCCGTGCCGCTACGTCAACTCACTCTGCGAGGCCAGGACGTAGAGTGGAAGACCACAGTAAGGTTCTTGGGGTGTGAACTGGACCGCAGCCTGCGCATGGTCCCTATGGCGAATCGTGCCGTGGGCCAAGCTGCTGCTGCCAGGTCCCAGCTCCACGCCTTGTTCACATCCCACCTACCCGTCAACACCAAGCTGAGGGTCTACGGTGCCTACGTCCGCTCGCGTTTGACGTATGCGGCACCCGCCTGGTACGCGCTTTGCTCGGCGTACCAGAGGCGAAGACTGCAAGTCCAGCAGAATCGATGCCTGCGATTGATCTTAGGAGCCCCGAGGTATGTGCGGAACGACGTCGTGCACCGGGATACCAAGATGCCGACCGTGGAGGAGTTCGTTCGTCGCTTAGCGCGCCGACTGTTCGCGCGAGCGGACAACAGCGCGCACGAACACCTTCACGACATCGCGCCACTCCATGCACGACCTCCGGAGGGATTTCCCCTGCCTCGCGAGCTCCTGCGATCACCGTCACCGCGGCCCGACGTGGAAGACGACGGCGACGATGAGGACGACGCTACGGGCAAGAGGGCAACACCGGACTTGACAACACCACCTGACATGACAAACCACCCGGATACGACACCATCGGAATTTGACGCAGCGGTCGGGGATTTATTATTCCCAGACCCCCCCACCGAAAATGACATCCCTCAGGCCACCTAGGTGGCCTGGGCCAACCGGCCCGAACACTGACCAGGCCCACAGGCCTGCGAGGAGCAGCCCGGGCAAAGAGGTTCGCCTCGAGGCCCGTACCCCGGCACCCTCACAGGGTACCGAGAAGACCCGGATATATAAAAAAAACAAAGGCCAATCGTTGATTCCTCTTATAAATTAAATTTTATATAGAAATAACAAGTGTAAATATGTCCGACACGGCAGTCGCAACCGAGGTGCCAACGCCGACGACCCCAGCTAAAAAGCCGAAGGCAACCGCGGCCGCAGGCGGCGGCGCCGCAGCCAAGAAGCCGAAAGCCAAGCCTACCCATCCGAAGACATCGGAGATGGTGAACAGCGCGATCAAGGAGCTCAAGGAGCGGAGCGGTTCCTCGCTTCAGGCGATCAAGAAGTACATAGCGGCGCAGTATAAGGTCGACGCAGAGAAGATGGCACCGTTCATAAGAAAGTATCTGAAGAGCGCCGTCGAATCCGGCGCCCTGATCCAGACGAAGGGCAAGGGCGCTTCCGGGTCCTTCAAGTTGGAGTCGAAATCGTCCGCGTCGAAGAAGCCGGCCGGCGGCAAGGTCGCCGCTACTTCGGCCTCGACCGGCAGATCGAAGAAGGCGGCCTCTTCATCCTCGATATCCGCGGCGGCCGGCGGCGGCGGGGGTGCCAGGGGCGGAAAGAAATCGGCGGCGGCGGCGGCGGCGACGGCCGCAGCTTCACCGTCCAAGTCGAAATCGTCCGCTGCGACCGCTAGGGACAAGAAGGCGGCCGCCGCGAAGAGAAAGAAGCCCGCCGCCAAGAAGGCCACCGCCGCGGCCGCCGCTGCTGCGTCGTCCGTTTCGCCGGCGAGGGCGAAGGGTGCCGCCTCGAAGGCCAAAAAGACTGCCAAGCCACCGACGAAGAAACCGAAAGCGCCCAAGCCGAAGAAGGCCGCCGCCGCTTCCGCCGCCACACCGAAGTCTAAACCGGCGGCGGCGAAGAAGGCCGCCGCCGCCGCCGCCGCTAAGAAATAAAGGAGGACGGACCACTCGATCGTTCCGACGTTCGTTACGTGTGTAGTGTTCGTTCGTGTTGTGTTCTTGTATTGTATCGCGTATCGCAGTATCGTCTATATAGTACGCTATAATCGATCGATATGAGCTAACAAGCGGACGTCGACACGACGCGTAAACTGGAACCGGTGGTGACCAGCGGCGGTGATGCAGGCGAGCGAGCGCGGCACTCGCGATCGCGAGTCGATTCAGTCGATCAGTCACAACAAAAGCCCTTTTCAGGGCTAACACACGTTTCCGATATCTCAATAATACAGACCTACCTACCTACCTACCTATGTATGTATGTAAGTATGTATCTTCGATGAATTATTGACTTATTTAAGACTAATTGAATCATCAAAATTATTACTCTTACAGACAGACATAAATAAATAAATAAATAAATAAACAAATAAATAAATGAATAATAATAAATAAATAAATAAATAATAATAAATTACAAGACATAAACAAACAAACATATAAATATTATAATGAAAGAAAGTTACTGGACGAAAATCGAAAACCCCTGAAAACTAATTCAAAGTTGGTAGGTAGGTGGTACCTTATTTATAAATATACATACATATGTACATACATATATTAATTATGTACACACGCACACGCAAATTAATTAATGAATGAATAAATTTATAAATAAATCCACATACTCCGCTGCCCGAACCCGATCCCGACTCTTGACTCACTTTTTTTTTTTTTTTTTTTATTATTATTATTATTTTTTTTTTTTTATTCGCTTACTTACTAACGGACCTATCGAAACGAAAACGACCTTCCTTCCCTCCACCCCACCCCCCCCCCCCCTCCCAACCGAACATACGCCCGTCTGAGCTCTATCTCGTCCCGGTCAATCCCCACCCCACTAGCACATGTATATAAGAAGAAATGGGGAAAAAATTTTATTCATTATACATCGCATCGCGCTAGGCTAGGACCTCGTTTGGTAGTTAGTATACGAGCGATTTATATTTTCTTTTATATATTACCACTATATTCCCACCGCATTAATAATGTCGGGCCGCGGCAAGGGTGGTAAAGTGAAGGGAAAGGCTAAGTCGCGCTCCAATCGTGCCGGTCTACAATTCCCCGTCGGGCGTATCCACAGACTGCTGAGGAAGGGAAATTACGCAGAGCGAGTCGGTGCCGGTGCGCCAGTATATCTTGCGGCCGTGATGGAATACCTAGCGGCCGAAGTGCTCGAGTTGGCTGGCAACGCGGCACGTGACAACAAGAAAACCAGGATCATACCGAGACACCTCCAGCTCGCCATCCGCAACGACGAGGAGTTGAACAAATTGCTCTCCGGCGTAACTATAGCACAGGGCGGCGTACTGCCTAACATACAAGCTGTGCTTTTGCCCAAGAAGACTGAGAAGAAAGCATAGATTGATCCGATATCCAAGTCGCCCACATACGCTGGGCTGGATTTTTTAATTTTTTTTGTCAAAAATTTTTTCAAATACTAAAAGGCCCTTTTCAGGGCCACAAAACTATTCCACACGTATATACGATTCAATATATCATACTTACATATGTATGTACTATATGTACGTCTACGTACGCTATATATACACCGGCGTTGCGAGCTTTCAATTCTATCAATTATTTCGCTCGAGACAGCGGTAATCCGCTGTGCCGGTGCTAGTGCCGTGAAAGCGTAACAAACATACGGACAGACTTGCAGACAAAACGTTGTCGCTAATGGTCTTACACGCAAGACGCTATGTAATTTACAAAACATGTCTCGTTTAGGTTAGGGTTATTTTTTTTTTTTTTTTTTTTTTTTTTTCCCCCCCACATACACACGAGTGATGATGATAATATTGAATACTACATATTATTATTATATTATTATTATTAATACATTACTACATGTATATGTAATATAGATAGGAATTTATGCAAAGTAGGAATTCTCTAGTCCTCCATGACCGTTCACCAATAAATAATATATATAATATTATATAAGTTTAAGTGATAGATAATAAATATGTTATTGTTATTGAATTTTTACGTCCGAACTTGTGCCGTTGTGCCGCTGGCCCGCTGCTAGTTCACCTCGCTACCTCCCTCCCTCCCTCCGGTCCTTCCCGAAACCGCGTCACGACGTTCGGCCATTGGTCGGGTGCGCGCTTGTAATCTCCTCTCAGCAGACACTCTAGCGGGCGACGGTCGTAATAAAACCAGGGCAATGAAAATTCGAGGAACCATTCGGGTCGCTCGTTCCAGTCGTTGCGGTCGTATCTCCTTATCTCTACTATATAAACATATAGTGGCGCAACAAAAAAATTAATAAACCTATTGACGGCCGATCAGTGATTTATATTATTAATATAAATCCGTCCGTCGCGTGTTTAACTCCAAACCATGCCACCCAAGACTAGCGGAAAGGCCGCCAAGAAATCGGGCAAGGCGCAAAAGAACATCTCTAAATCTGACAAAAAGAAGAAGAAGCACAAGAGGAAGGAGAGCTATGCCATCTATATTTACAAGGTGCTCAAGCAAGTCCACCCCGACACCGGTATCTCTAGTAAGGCCATGTCGATCATGAACTCGTTCGTGAACGACATCTTCGAGCGGATCGCGGCCGAGGCGTCTCGTCTCGCTCACTACAACAAGAGGTCAACTATTACATCGAGAGAGGTTCAGACTTCGGTGAGGCTGCTGTTGCCCGGCGAACTAGCGAAGCACGCCGTCAGTGAGGGCACCAAGGCGGTCACCAAATATACAAGCTCCAAGTGAGTCGTCGTCACGTCGTGACTACTAGCAGCGAAAAGTACTCTTTAAAAGGCCCTTTTCAGGGCCACTAAATCAGTCAATACGTACATACTATTTTATATATTATGATTTATATATATTTATAAATATATCCCCCGATTATCATTTCTATGATCGACAATTTTTATTTTTTTTATTTTTTTTTACATACAACGTCTGCTCTTGTGCACTGTGCAGAATGCACCTGTACCATACCTGTAAATTAAATATAATATAATAAATTAATCAGTTATGCCACGGTATGCCTGGTATTTGCTTCGATGTTAAGTTAATTTTAATTTAATTTAAGTTAAATTTTGTTTTGGACCGCCAAGCCTGTCTGTCCGTTTCCCCCTGTCCTGTCCTGCCCCCGAACCACTCCAGTCAGCGAATAAAAAGCGCGTCACGTTCTTGAAAATTTTAGTATCAACGCTGAAGCGCACCGGTGCGGTCCTCTAGGTCACGTGCGTGCGTGAGCGGGTGTTACGTCGAACGAGCTCTATCGATAGCTATAAAATAAACTCCTTCTGAATCGTAAGAGAATAAGAACAACAACAATATGGCTCGTACGAAACAGACCGCTAGAAAATCTACCGGCGGCAAGGCGCCGCGCAAGCAGCTCGCCACGAAGGCCGCGCGGAAGAGCGCACCGGCCACCGGCGGTGTTAAGAAGCCGCATCGGTACAGACCCGGCACGGTAGCCCTGCGCGAGATCCGCCGCTACCAGAAGAGTACCGAACTGTTGATTCGCAAGCTTCCTTTTCAGCGTCTAGTGCGCGAGATCGCTCAAGACTTCAAGACCGACCTCCGCTTTCAGAGCTCCGCGGTGATGGCACTGCAGGAGGCGAGCGAGGCATATCTAGTGGGGCTTTTCGAAGACACCAACCTGTGCGCCATACACGCCAAGCGGGTCACCATCATGCCTAAGGATATACAACTCGCACGCAGAATCAGAGGCGAACGCGCCTAATAAATGAATAAATCTACGACGACGATATAGTAGTCTACTTTCTATTGGTATTAATATTATACAAAAGGCCCTTTTCAGGGCCGCATATATTTCATCATATCGATCGTGAAATTTTTTTTTTATTATTTTTTTTTTTTTTTTTATAGAATTAGACGGGGTTGGTTGGTTGGTTGGTTGGTTACTTAGTTGCGGGGAGGTCCATATTCTAAATGTACTCATGATTCATGGATTCAGGATTCGTAAAAACAAACAAACAAAAACAAACACACGCCCAAACCTCCAACGCCAGCCGCCACGATAAACAAATACATACATACATACATACATACATACATACATACATACATAGACAATGAAAATGAAAATGAAAGCGTAGCGTAGCGTAGCGTAGAGTGTATACTTGTATAGTTTATCGTCTCTTTGTTTGTTTGTTTGTTTGTTTGTTTGTTTGTTTGTTTGTTTGTTTGTTTGTTTGTTTGTTTGTTTGTAAGGATGTTAGTAAATAACAAATAAGTAAATAAATAATAAAAAAATAAGCACGTATGCATGTATGCGATCGATATATGCGTATGTGTATGTGTGTATTATTATATATATGTGTGCTATATAGGGCTAGGTGATGATGATGATGATGATGATGATGAATGTTGTTGAGGTGCCAAGGTTCGTGAGAATTGGTCAAAAAAAAAAAAAAAAAAAAAAGGTCGTAAAAAATTTTGCCCGCGGAAAAATTTTTGACGACCGCGAGCCTTCGGCTCCCCCCCCCCCCCCACCGCACCCCACCCCCTCGGAGACCCTCGTGAATGATGGCGACCGGTCCGTGAAAATGTACGGTTGAACTAAAAAAAAAAAAAAAAAAAGCTCGTCAAAAAAATTTTCGCCGTAAATCGGGCGCGCGCGGAGACCCCTAGGCTCCCCCCCTCCCACCTCACCTCACCCCCGCGGAGACCCTATAAAATATATTTATAGGAATGCATATATATAGGGCGTGCTCTCGGACGTCCGCTTCAGTCGCTGTCGGTCTACCGGAGGCGTCGGCGGTCCGGACGGTCTGTCTCTCGTTGACAATAATTAATAATAATAATAAAAAGCAAAAAATAATAATAAATCATGACCGGTCGAGGAAAAGGTGGAAAGGGATTGGGAAAAGGAGGCGCGAAGCGCCACAGGAAGGTGCTACGTGACAACATCCAGGGTATCACGAAGCCAGCTATCCGCCGTTTAGCGCGAAGAGGCGGCGTGAAACGTATATCGGGTCTGATATACGAAGAGACACGCGGTGTGCTCAAGGTGTTCCTCGAGAACGTCATCCGTGACGCTGTCACCTACACCGAGCACGCCAAAAGAAAGACCGTCACCGCCATGGACGTGGTGTACGCTCTGAAACGTCAGGGTCGCACCCTCTACGGTTTCGGCGGTTAAATAATAATGAATAATTTACATTTAATTCAAAAAGGCCCTTTTCAGGGCCACAAATTTATCCAATACTCGTATTAATATTATCATGTTATCAAGATTATTATTACTTTTTTAATTTTATACATTATTAAATTACATTGCGATGGTGTGTGAGGATGAACGACATAACAATTGTATAGGCACATCACAGCGAGGCTTGAGCTCGCTGATAGAGATATTAATTATATCGGACCTAACTAAGTTACTTCTTATATGATTGTTTTTAAATAATATACATCATTAATAAATATTATATTATATTATATTAATATATGATGTACACGTACATATAAGGAGGTGCCTGAATATAATAAGGTAGTCTGAAGTAGCAGTAAACTTATACGTGCGATACAACCCGCTATTCTGTATGTAAACGTATATTCAGAGATGATTACAATAATACGAATATTATAATAATAATTATATATATAGAATATAACATAAATAGCCATTTTCCATCAGCGTCACCGACTCCGCCTCCGCCGCCCTAATAAAGATAGATCTCGCGGCGTAGTCAGGCTGCATGCGGGTCGGTCGCTGCTTTTGTATGTATGTATGTATGTATTTATGTATATTGAAAACGATTTATGATTTAGAACGATTTAAAAATATAAACAACACATATTGTAATCGTTATGGACTCGTTAGAAATTGATCATGACGACGTCGAGATGAGGCTCTCTTGCAAACGTCGTGTGGCAGTGTGGTGTTTTACGAAGCTCTACTTCGAACGGTCCAAACTATAAATATACACTTCGCAGGAACGGAAATAGTAATCGATTCGATATACCGGAATATACGCTTTACATTTAGTAAATTATATATTAATGAAACACTCGTTTTATAAAGAAAAAGAAGATTTAATCTGGACCCGGGGTGCACGAGTAGCGGTGTATAGAAATTAATCATCGATCGCTCCTCCGCGGCCGGCGGAATTCACGATTAAACTATTTCAATAGACGGATAAGTTCAAAAGGAAGCCACTAGTGCGCCAGGAATATTGTTTAATTTGAAACGGAACGTATAAATTCGATTGAATATGGTGCAAGCTAGTGAAAAGTTATCAGCGTTCGTACGGGAAAATGTCTAGCGACATCGCGGTTCTCCTTACGGTATTGCCCCGACCTTCAATATTTTGTTAAAATTAAAAAAAGGCCAATCGTTGATTCCTCTTATAAATTAAATTTTATATAGAAATAACAAGTGTAAATATGTCCGACACGGCAGTCGCAACCGAGGTGCCAACGCCGACGACCCCAGCTAAAAAGCCGAAGGCAACCGCGGCCGCAGGCGGCGGCGCCGCAGCCAAGAAGCCGAAAGCCAAGCCTACCCATCCGAAGACATCGGAGATGGTGAACAGCGCGATCAAGGAGCTCAAGGAGCGGAGCGGTTCCTCGCTTCAGGCGATCAAGAAGTACATAGCGGCGCAGTATAAGGTCGACGCAGAGAAGATGGCACCGTTCATAAGAAAGTATCTGAAGAGCGCCGTCGAATCCGGCGCCCTGATCCAGACGAAGGGCAAGGGCGCTTCCGGGTCCTTCAAGTTGGAGTCGAAATCGTCCGCGTCGAAGAAGCCGGCCGGCGGCAAGGTCGCCGCTACTTCGGCCTCGACCGGCAGATCGAAGAAGGCGGCCTCTTCATCCTCGATATCCGCGGCGGCCGGCGGCGGCGGGGGTGCCAGGGGCGGAAAGAAATCGGCGGCGGCGGCGGCGGCGACGGCCGCAGCTTCACCGTCCAAGTCGAAATCGTCCGCTGCGACCGCTAGGGACAAGAAGGCGGCCGCCGCGAAGAGAAAGAAGCCCGCCGCCAAGAAGGCCACCGCCGCGGCCGCCGCTGCTGCGTCGTCCGTTTCGCCGGCGAGGGCGAAGGGTGCCGCCTCGAAGGCCAAAAAGACTGCCAAGCCACCGACGAAGAAACCGAAAGCGCCCAAGCCGAAGAAGGCCGCCGCCGCTTCCGCCGCCACACCGAAGTCTAAACCGGCGGCGGCGAAGAAGGCCGCCGCCGCCGCCGCCGCTAAGAAATAAAGGAGGACGGACCACTCGATCGTTCCGACGTTCGTTACGTGTGTAGTGTTCGTTCGTGTTGTGTTCTTGTATTGTATCGCGTATCGCAGTATCGTCTATATAGTACGCTATAATCGATCGATATGAGCTAACAAGCGGACGTCGACACGACGCGTAAACTGGAACCGGTGGTGACCAGCGGCGGTGATGCAGGCGAGCGAGCGCGGCACTCGCGATCGCGAGTCGATTCAGTCGATCAGTCACAACAAAAGCCCTTTTCAGGGCTAACACACGTTTCCGATATCTCAATAATACAGACCTACCTACCTACCTACCTATGTATGTATGTAAGTATGTATCTTCGATGAATTATTGACTTATTTAAGACTAATTGAATCATCAAAATTATTACTCTTACAGACAGACATAAATAAATAAATAAATAAATAAACAAATAAATAAATGAATAATAATAAATAAATAAATAAATAATAATAAATTACAAGACATAAACAAACAAACATATAAATATTATAATGAAAGAAAGTTACTGGACGAAAATCGAAAACCCCTGAAAACTAATTCAAAGTTGGTAGGTAGGTGGTACCTTATTTATAAATATACATACATATGTACATACATATATTAATTATGTACACACGCACACGCAAATTAATTAATGAATGAATAAATTTATAAATAAATCCACATACTCCGCTGCCCGAACCCGATCCCGACTCTTGACTCACTTTTTTTTTTTTTTTTTTTATTATTATTATTATTTTTTTTTTTTTATTCGCTTACTTACTAACGGACCTATCGAAACGAAAACGACCTTCCTTCCCTCCACCCCACCCCCCCCCCCCTCCCAACCGAACATACGCCCGTCTGAGCTCTATCTCGTCCCGGTCAATCCCCACCCCACTAGCACATGTATATAAGAAGAAATGGGGAAAAAATTTTATTCATTATACATCGCATCGCGCTAGGCTAGGACCTCGTTTGGTAGTTAGTATACGAGCGATTTATATTTTCTTTTATATATTACCACTATATTCCCACCGCATTAATAATGTCGGGCCGCGGCAAGGGTGGTAAAGTGAAGGGAAAGGCTAAGTCGCGCTCCAATCGTGCCGGTCTACAATTCCCCGTCGGGCGTATCCACAGACTGCTGAGGAAGGGAAATTACGCAGAGCGAGTCGGTGCCGGTGCGCCAGTATATCTTGCGGCCGTGATGGAATACCTAGCGGCCGAAGTGCTCGAGTTGGCTGGCAACGCGGCACGTGACAACAAGAAAACCAGGATCATACCGAGACACCTCCAGCTCGCCATCCGCAACGACGAGGAGTTGAACAAATTGCTCTCCGGCGTAACTATAGCACAGGGCGGCGTACTGCCTAACATACAAGCTGTGCTTTTGCCCAAGAAGACTGAGAAGAAAGCATAGATTGATCCGATATCCAAGTCGCCCACATACGCTGGGCTGGATTTTTTAATTTTTTTTGTCAAAAATTTTTTCAAATACTAAAAGGCCCTTTTCAGGGCCACAAAACTATTCCACACGTATATACGATTCAATATATCATACTTACATATGTATGTACTATATGTACGTCTACGTACGCTATATATACACCGGCGTTGCGAGCTTTCAATTCTATCAATTATTTCGCTCGAGACAGCGGTAATCCGCTGTGCCGGTGCTAGTGCCGTGAAAGCGTAACAAACATACGGACAGACTTGCAGACAAAACGTTGTCGCTAATGGTCTTACACGCAAGACGCTATGTAATTTACAAAACATGTCTCGTTTAGGTTAGGGTTATTTTTTTTTTTTTTTTTTTTTTTTTTTCCCCCCCACATACACACGAGTGATGATGATAATATTGAATACTACATATTATTATTATATTATTATTATTAATACATTACTACATGTATATGTAATATAGATAGGAATTTATGCAAAGTAGGAATTCTCTAGTCCTCCATGACCGTTCACCAATAAATAATATATATAATATTATATAAGTTTAAGTGATAGATAATAAATATGTTATTGTTATTGAATTTTTACGTCCGAACTTGTGCCGTTGTGCCGCTGGCCCGCTGCTAGTTCACCTCGCTACCTCCCTCCCTCCCTCCGGTCCTTCCCGAAACCGCGTCACGACGTTCGGCCATTGGTCGGGTGCGCGCTTGTAATCTCCTCTCAGCAGACACTCTAGCGGGCGACGGTCGTAATAAAACCAGGGCAATGAAAATTCGAGGAACCATTCGGGTCGCTCGTTCCAGTCGTTGCGGTCGTATCTCCTTATCTCTACTATATAAACATATAGTGGCGCAACAAAAAAATTAATAAACCTATTGACGGCCGATCAGTGATTTATATTATTAATATAAATCCGTCCGTCGCGTGTTTAACTCCAAACCATGCCACCCAAGACTAGCGGAAAGGCCGCCAAGAAATCGGGCAAGGCGCAAAAGAACATCTCTAAATCTGACAAAAAGAAGAAGAAGCACAAGAGGAAGGAGAGCTATGCCATCTATATTTACAAGGTGCTCAAGCAAGTCCACCCCGACACCGGTATCTCTAGTAAGGCCATGTCGATCATGAACTCGTTCGTGAACGACATCTTCGAGCGGATCGCGGCCGAGGCGTCTCGTCTCGCTCACTACAACAAGAGGTCAACTATTACATCGAGAGAGGTTCAGACTTCGGTGAGGCTGCTGTTGCCCGGCGAACTAGCGAAGCACGCCGTCAGTGAGGGCACCAAGGCGGTCACCAAATATACAAGCTCCAAGTGAGTCGTCGTCACGTCGTGACTACTAGCAGCGAAAAGTACTCTTTAAAAGGCCCTTTTCAGGGCCACTAAATCAGTCAATACGTACATACTATTTTATATATTATGATTTATATATATTTATAAATATATCCCCCGATTATCATTTCTATGATCGACAATTTTTATTTTTTTTATTTTTTTTTACATACAACGTCTGCTCTTGTGCACTGTGCAGAATGCACCTGTACCATACCTGTAAATTAAATATAATATAATAAATTAATCAGTTATGCCACGGTATGCCTGGTATTTGCTTCGATGTTAAGTTAATTTTAATTTAATTTAAGTTAAATTTTGTTTTGGACCGCCAAGCCTGTCTGTCCGTTTCCCCCTGTCCTGTCCTGCCCCCGAACCACTCCAGTCAGCGAATAAAAAGCGCGTCACGTTCTTGAAAATTTTAGTATCAACGCTGAAGCGCACCGGTGCGGTCCTCTAGGTCACGTGCGTGCGTGAGCGGGTGTTACGTCGAACGAGCTCTATCGATAGCTATAAAATAAACTCCTTCTGAATCGTAAGAGAATAAGAACAACAACAATATGGCTCGTACGAAACAGACCGCTAGAAAATCTACCGGCGGCAAGGCGCCGCGCAAGCAGCTCGCCACGAAGGCCGCGCGGAAGAGCGCACCGGCCACCGGCGGTGTTAAGAAGCCGCATCGGTACAGACCCGGCACGGTAGCCCTGCGCGAGATCCGCCGCTACCAGAAGAGTACCGAACTGTTGATTCGCAAGCTTCCTTTTCAGCGTCTAGTGCGCGAGATCGCTCAAGACTTCAAGACCGACCTCCGCTTTCAGAGCTCCGCGGTGATGGCACTGCAGGAGGCGAGCGAGGCATATCTAGTGGGGCTTTTCGAAGACACCAACCTGTGCGCCATACACGCCAAGCGGGTCACCATCATGCCTAAGGATATACAACTCGCACGCAGAATCAGAGGCGAACGCGCCTAATAAATGAATAAATCTACGACGACGATATAGTAGTCTACTTTCTATTGGTATTAATATTATACAAAAGGCCCTTTTCAGGGCCGCATATATTTCATCATATCGATCGTGAAATTTTTTTTTTATTATTTTTTTTTTTTTTTTTATAGAATTAGACGGGGTTGGTTGGTTGGTTGGTTGGTTACTTAGTTGCGGGGAGGTCCATATTCTAAATGTACTCATGATTCATGGATTCAGGATTCGTAAAAACAAACAAACAAAAACAAACACACGCCCAAACCTCCAACGCCAGCCGCCACGATAAACAAATACATACATACATACATACATACATACATACATACATACATAGACAATGAAAATGAAAATGAAAGCGTAGCGTAGCGTAGCGTAGAGTGTATACTTGTATAGTTTATCGTCTCTTTGTTTGTTTGTTTGTTTGTTTGTTTGTTTGTTTGTTTGTTTGTTTGTTTGTTTGTTTGTTTGTTTGTAAGGATGTTAGTAAATAACAAATAAGTAAATAAATAATAAAAAAATAAGCACGTATGCATGTATGCGATCGATATATGCGTATGTGTATGTGTGTATTATTATATATATGTGTGCTATATAGGGCTAGGTGATGATGATGATGATGATGATGATGAATGTTGTTGAGGTGCCAAGGTTCGTGAGAATTGGTCAAAAAAAAAAAAAAAAAAAAAAGGTCGTAAAAAATTTTGCCCGCGGAAAAATTTTTGACGACCGCGAGCCTTCGGCTCCCCCCCCCCCCCACCGCACCCCACCCCCTCGGAGACCCTCGTGAATGATGGCGACCGGTCCGTGAAAATGTACGGTTGAACTAAAAAAAAAAAAAAAAAAAGCTCGTCAAAAAAATTTTCGCCGTAAATCGGGCGCGCGCGGAGACCCCTAGGCTCCCCCCCTCCCACCTCACCTCACCCCCGCGGAGACCCTATAAAATATATTTATAGGAATGCATATATATAGGGCGTGCTCTCGGACGTCCGCTTCAGTCGCTGTCGGTCTACCGGAGGCGTCGGCGGTCCGGACGGTCTGTCTCTCGTTGACAATAATTAATAATAATAATAAAAAGCAAAAAATAATAATAAATCATGACCGGTCGAGGAAAAGGTGGAAAGGGATTGGGAAAAGGAGGCGCGAAGCGCCACAGGAAGGTGCTACGTGACAACATCCAGGGTATCACGAAGCCAGCTATCCGCCGTTTAGCGCGAAGAGGCGGCGTGAAACGTATATCGGGTCTGATATACGAAGAGACACGCGGTGTGCTCAAGGTGTTCCTCGAGAACGTCATCCGTGACGCTGTCACCTACACCGAGCACGCCAAAAGAAAGACCGTCACCGCCATGGACGTGGTGTACGCTCTGAAACGTCAGGGTCGCACCCTCTACGGTTTCGGCGGTTAAATAATAATGAATAATTTACATTTAATTCAAAAAGGCCCTTTTCAGGGCCACAAATTTATCCAATACTCGTATTAATATTATCATGTTATCAAGATTATTATTACTTTTTTAATTTTATACATTATTAAATTACATTGCGATGGTGTGTGAGGATGAACGACATAACAATTGTATAGGCACATCACAGCGAGGCTTGAGCTCGCTGATAGAGATATTAATTATATCGGACCTAACTAAGTTACTTCTTATATGATTGTTTTTAAATAATATACATCATTAATAAATATTATATTATATTATATTAATATATGATGTACACGTACATATAAATAAGGAGGTGCCTGAATATAATAAGGTAGTCTGAAGTAGCAGTAAACTTATACGTGCGATACAACCCGCTATTCTGTATGTAAACGTATATTCAGAGATGATTACAATAATACGAATATTATAATAATAATTATATATATAGAATATAACATAAATAGCCATTTTCCATCAGCGTCACCGACTCCGCCTCCGCCGCCCTAATAAAGATAGATCTCGCGGCGTAGTCAGGCTGCATGCGGGTCGGTCGCTGCTTTTGTATGTATGTATGTATGTATTTATGTATATTGAAAACGATTTATGATTTAGAACGATTTAAAAATATAAACAACACATATTGTAATCGTTATGGACTCGTTAGAAATTGATCATGACGACGTCGAGATGAGGCTCTCTTGCAAACGTCGTGTGGCAGTGTGGTGTTTTACGAAGCTCTACTTCGAACGGTCCAAACTATAAATATACACTTCGCAGGAACGGAAATAGTAATCGATTCGATATACCGGAATATACGCTTTACATTTAGTAAATTATATATTAATGAAACACTCGTTTTATAAAGAAAAAGAAGATTTAATCTGGACCCGGGGTGCACGAGTAGCGGTGTATAGAAATTAATCATCGATCGCTCCTCCGCGGCCGGCGGAATTCACGATTAAACTATTTCAATAGACGGATAAGTTCAAAAGGAAGCCACTAGTGCGCCAGGAATATTGTTTAATTTGAAACGGAACGTATAAATTCGATTGAATATGGTGCAAGCTAGTGAAAAGTTATCAGCATCATCATCCGGGTCTTCTCGGTACCCTGTGAGGGTGCCGGGGTACGGGCCTCGAGGCGAACCTCTTTGCCCGGGCTGCTCCTCGCAGGCCTGTGGGCCTGGTCAGTGTTCGGGCCGGTTGGCCCAGGCCACCTAGGTGGCCTGAGGGATGTCATTTTCGGTGGGGGGGTCTGGGAATAATAAATCCCCGACCGCTGCGTCAAATTCCGATGGTGTCGTATCCGGGTGGTTTGTCATGTCAGGTGGTATTGTCAAGTCCGGTGTTGCCCTCTTGCCCGTAGCGTCGTCCTCATCGTCGCCGTCGTCTTCCACGTCGGGCCGCGGTGACGGTGATCGCAGGAGCTCGCGAGGCAGGGGAAATCCCTCCGGAGGTCGTGCATGGAGTGGCGCGATGTCGTGAAGGTGTTCGTGCGCGCTGTTGTCCGCTCGCGCGAACAGTCGGCGCGCTAAGCGACGAACGAACTCCTCCACGGTCGGCATCTTGGTATCCCGGTGCACGACGTCGTTCCGCACATACCTCGGGGCTCCTAAGATCAATCGCAGGCATCGATTCTGCTGGACTTGCAGTCTTCGCCTCTGGTGCGCCGAGCAAAGCGCGTACCAGGCGGGTGCCGCATACGTCAAACGCGAGCGGACGTAGGCACCGTAGACCCTCAGCTTGGTGTTGACGGGTAGGTGGGATGTGAACAAGGCGTGGAGCTGGGACCTGGCAGCAGCAGCTTGGCCCACGGCACGATTCGCCATAGGGACCATGCGCAGGCTGCGGTCCAGTTCACACCCCAAGAACCTTACTGTGGTCTTCCACTCTACGTCCTGGCCTCGCAGAGTGAGTTGACGTAGCGGCACGGAGCGGCTGGTCAGCAGAGCGGCCGTCTTCCCGACGTTGACGGACATCCTCCACTTGTCCAGCCATTCCGGCAACAAGTCCAGCAGACGCTGCATGCGGTTAATGGCGACGACTTGCTTGTAGGACGACGCAAAATACGCGCTGTCGTCAGCGTAGAGCGACAACAGCACGTCCTCCACTCCCTCCTGCAGGTGGTCGCGCAGGGTAGGGATGTCATCCGTATACGCCGCGTATAAGCGCGGCGATATACAGCTGCCCTGGGGTACTCCGGCACGGATGGCGCGTGGCTGGGATTCGGCGCCATCCACTGCCACGTAGAAACTACGACCGTGTAGGAACGACGCCAACACTCGCACATAAGCGGGCGGCATGGTGGTCTCGATGATCTTGGCCAGGAGCCCGGCGTGCCACACGCGGTCGAAAGCCTTCTCGATATCGAGGAAGACCCCGACGGTGTAGCGGCCTCGGTTCCGCTCACTGGCCAGGTGGTTGATCACCCTCGCCAGCTGGAGCGTCGTCGAGTGGCCGCTGCGGAATCCATGCTGCTCCTCGCGGAGGGGCAGATGGGGCGTGATTCGACGCAGCAGCAGACGCTCAAACAGCTTGGCTATGTGCGAGAGTAGCGTGATCGGTCGGTAGCTCGATGGCAGGCGGCGATCCTTCCCTGGCTTGGGAAGAACAATGATCTTCCCGGTCTTCCACGCCTCTGGGAAGTGGCCGGTGCGGAGTACTCCATTGAACAGGCTCGTGAGCGCTACGAGGCCTGTTGGGGGCAGCAGCATCAACGCGGCGTTGTTGATTCCGTCGGGGCCTGGTGCTTTACGCTTATCAAGGCGCGCAGCAACCGACCGCAGCTCTGACAGGGAGATGAGGTCCCCTCCCCGGAGCGGCGGTGTCGGGCCCGACAAGAACCTCTCCAGTTTGTCCTGGACCGCCGCGTGATGACGGACGACTCGGAGGTTGGAGGTGTTGGGGGCGTTGGGCGTAAATGTCTTCTCCAGGTGAGCTGCCAGGATCTCAGCACGATCCCTGGCAGCGTAGTTGCGTTTACCGGCTGCATCGAGCAGCGGGTAAACGGGTGTGTCTTGTCCGGTGAGCTTCTTGCAGAGAGAGTATAGCGCAGTGTCGTGATCCGTCGCTCGATCGACGGTGTCCTCCCAGCGCGCCTCGTCGAGAGCGACTACGGCACGCGATATCTTCTCTGCAAGCCGGTTCAGGTCAGCCTTCACCCTGGGGCAGCGAGTGCGGGCCCAGAGGCGGCGAAGGGTACGCTTCCGCCTGAGCATGGTGCGGAGCGAGCTTGGCAGGTCCTGTCTTCGGTTGGTGGTGGGTTGAGTCGACGTGGTGGTGGCTGCCGCTTTGGCGGCAACGATCGCCTCAGCGACGAGCACAGCAGCATCGTCGACTTCCGAAGAGGTGGTGATCGGGCCTGCTAGCTCAAGCCCGGCGAGCTCGGCGGTGTAGCGCTCCCAGTTCGTCCGCGTCCGCGGCGGGCGGGGCACTAGAAAGCCTCCCTGGGTGGCAAGGGTGACCAGAACCGGTAGGTGTTGAGTGTCGAGATCATAGAGGACCTCGACATCAAAAGGGTTGTCAAGTCCGTGGTGCAGCACGATGTCGATGACGTCGGGGTGGAAGCGGAGGTTTGATGGTATGTGGGTCGGCGCTCCGGGACCCACGACTCCATATCCGCTCCTCACGCTATCCTCGTGCAGGTTCCTCCCCTCCGCGGTGATGATTCGCGACCCCCACGCATGATGTTTCGCGTTGAGGTCGCCCACGATCACCGCGGGTCCCTGCTGGCCGAAGATGGTCCCGACATCAGTGCTGCAGAATGTCAGTCCGGGTGGTTTGTAGGCGGCATAGACGCGGAGCTCCTCGTTACCCACGTTGACCCGCACTCCCTGTGTACGAGTGCTGGTGAACGGGGTGTGCTCCAACTCTTCATGTATGATGTCCCTCCGCACCAGAGCGGCCGTACCCCTGTACGGCAGGCCCCGGGGAGAGACTTCGTCGCGTCGATACACGAAGTAGTTGGGTATGCGGAGCTCGACGCTGTCCGTGAGTTTCGTTTCGCCCAGGAGGATGATGTGGATATCCTGCGACTGGGCGAGCCGGGTTAGTTCACGGACGTGTCCTCGTATGCCGCCCGGGTTCCAATATAATATGCGGAGGGCCGTCATTGATAGGCCCGTCCGACTTGGCCTATAGCCGCCGTTATCGCGCCGACGACGTCTTTCGTTGTGAGGTAAGTAGTCACCGCCGCCATAAGTGCCTCTAGCAATACACGGACAAGTTTATTGATGCCCGTGTCCTGCGAGGCCTGTGGCGGGTTGGTGGTTGCAGTGGCTACTTCGTGGCCGCGGCTTCTCGGCGCCGCGGCAATTGTGGGTGTTGGCGCCAGCGCAGTCTCCGCTGGCGGCCGGGGATACGGTGTCGACGCGGCGGCGGGCTCGGTATTAGCGGGCCTCGCTTGCCTGCGCCTGCGTCGGTTCTTCTTTTTACCCCCGGCCAGCGGTTCGCCCCTTGATGTCGGAGCGTTCGCTGGCGGCTGGAGCGTCGTCGGCGGTATTTTTGTTTCCGCCCGGCGCGGTCCCTCCGGCCGCGCAACGACAGGTTGCGCGCTCGTGCCGGCCGCGGTAGCGGCAGGCGTCGGAGGGGCGGCGGCAGGGGCGGTGGGGGCGGAGACGACTCGTACGGCGGGTGCAGGTGCGGGTGTGGGCGCGGGACGTGCGGCGGCAGCGGTCGGTGCGACAGTTATGGGGGGAGCTTGCCCTCTCCCCCCGACCCTCTTCTTTGGCGCGTTCGGGCGCGGTGGCGCGATGTCTATACCGCGCCTCCGCGCTTCCTTGCGGAAGACCGGACACTTCCGGTCCCTCGCGACGTGCGCCCTCCCGCAGTTGGCGCACTTCGGGGCCTCTTCGGGGGCCCTGTCACAATCTTGTGCGATGTGCCCGCCTGCGCAGCGGACACATCTAGGCGGCCGGTGACAATTGGCGGACGCATGGCCGAACTGTTGGCAGCGATGACACTGCGCCGGCCCGCGTCCTCCCTTCCAGGCCTCTATTGTGAGGCCGGGCATCGATAGGAGCTCGGTTTCTCGGTATAGGTGTCCGAGCTCTTCATATGTCAGATGCTCGAGCTGCACGAAAAACGTGCAGCCCTGGCGCCCTCTGACGGCGGGTATGGCGCGGGCGCGCTCCGCTGGGTACCCGAGCGTGCGCAGCGCCGCGACAACTTCCTCCGGCGGGGTATCTTGCGGTAGCCCCTTGATGGCTACCTTCGAGGGCAATGTCGACGCCGGGCTGTAGCAGAACCAGGCGATGTCCGGGTCCTGCTTGGCGGCGTCTACCATATATCGTTGGAGGACGCGAAATTCCTCCGCCGATTTGGGGAGGAATCGCACCCCCTTGCCCATTGGCCGGGCGTTCGGCGCGTGCCCCAGTAGCCCACGTATCACGCCGAAGTGCCTCGTCCACTGAGGGAAGCACTCCACCGTGATGGGCGGATATTCCGACCGCGCCGTCTTCGCGGTCGTTGCAGGCGGTAGTTGTTGCCGCTGTTGTTCCGCCTGGCGCTGCTCGAGCGCCCGCGGCGACGGTGGTGCGGCGGCGGCGGCAGCATACCCGGAGGGGCCGGCTTGCGGGGAGGCGGGGCGGGAGGTCGCCATCGGTGACGGTGACTCGATAGCGGCGTAGCTCGTTGAGTCGCGCGGCCAGCTTGCTGTCTCGCGCGACGAGCCCGCCGGCTGCGCCTGGCCGCCTCGCTCCTCTGACGGCGGCGATGCGGGCGGTTGAGAGTACCGCTGACTTCGCGGCAACGGCGTGGGCGATATTGATGTCGTCGGTGTGGTTGACGGCGAGGGAGAGTGAGACGGCGATCGGTCGGTCCTCGGTCGCTTGTCTTCGCCCTCCTGCGACCCTGGCGAAGAGTCGTCGGCCCGCTGCCGCTTGGCACAATCCTCGCTCGATGTAAGAGCTCTTACATCGGCGGCGATGGTCGCGACGGCGGTCATCGGCGACTGGCGGTCTCCCGGCTCGACCCGGAAGCGCGGTCGCGGCGCCGGTAGTGTCGGTGCTGCGGGTACTGGTGGCGGTGGTGTTGACTTCAGCGCGGCTGGAGTAAACGGGACTACGGAATTATCCCGTAGATCCCGTTTGACGACCGCACGTTGAAAGGCGGGGCGCTCCCCGCGGATGCGTTGTTCCCTCGGGGGGGGCTCCCCCCGACCGGACATGTCGACTACAGTTCGCTCCCGCAAGTGATGCGGTTGCGAGACTCACGTTGGTGTGCCGTACGATAGCCCGCTCCTTGCGTATACGGCTCCACACCCCTCGGCGCGTGCAACCCAGCCGGGTGAGACCCCTGAGGGAGGCCCAGCTAGGCGCCCGCGAGCGGGGGCAGAGACCGTACGCGCGTGGATATTATAGAGCGTAGGGTATCACCGAGGGCACTTCTGCTTACAATTTTCCTATGAAAATCAAGCAGACAGCTACGTCCGGGTAGCTACGGCGAAGCAGGGCACGCGATGCGCGACCGGCCGCTTCCTCAAGCCGTGACACGGGTCACGGCGAGTACAACTGGCGCCGGGGGCAGAGGTGCAGGGCGTAACCGCAACTAACGGACAGGCAGTGGGTCGGACTCGACTCCTATAACACAGTACAAATCGAAAAATCCGAATTCGCAAAGCTAGTGAAAAGTTATCAGCGTTCGTACGGGAAAATGTCTAGCGACATCGCGGTTCTCCTTACGGTATTGCCCCGACCTTCAATATTTTGTTAAAATTAAAAAAAACAAAGGCCAATCGTTGATTCCTCTTATAAATTAAATTTTATATAGAAATAACAAGTGTAAATATGTCCGACACGGCAGTCGCAACCGAGGTGCCAACGCCGACGACCCCAGCTAAAAAGCCGAAGGCAACCGCGGCCGCAGGCGGCGGCGCCGCAGCCAAGAAGCCGAAAGCCAAGCCTACCCATCCGAAGACATCGGAGATGGTGAACAGCGCGATCAAGGAGCTCAAGGAGCGGAGCGGTTCCTCGCTTCAGGCGATCAAGAAGTACATAGCGGCGCAGTATAAGGTCGACGCAGAGAAGATGGCACCGTTCATAAGAAAGTATCTGAAGAGCGCCGTCGAATCCGGCGCCCTGATCCAGACGAAGGGCAAGGGCGCTTCCGGGTCCTTCAAGTTGGAGTCGAAATCGTCCGCGTCGAAGAAGCCGGCCGGCGGCAAGGTCGCCGCTACTTCGGCCTCGACCGGCAGATCGAAGAAGGCGGCCTCTTCATCCTCGATATCCGCGGCGGCCGGCGGCGGCGGGGGTGCCAGGGGCGGAAAGAAATCGGCGGCGGCGGCGGCGGCGACGGCCGCAGCTTCACCGTCCAAGTCGAAATCGTCCGCTGCGACCGCTAGGGACAAGAAGGCGGCCGCCGCGAAGAGAAAGAAGCCCGCCGCCAAGAAGGCCACCGCCGCGGCCGCCGCTGCTGCGTCGTCCGTTTCGCCGGCGAGGGCGAAGGGTGCCGCCTCGAAGGCCAAAAAGACTGCCAAGCCACCGACGAAGAAACCGAAAGCGCCCAAGCCGAAGAAGGCCGCCGCCGCTTCCGCCGCCACACCGAAGTCTAAACCGGCGGCGGCGAAGAAGGCCGCCGCCGCCGCCGCCGCTAAGAAATAAAGGAGGACGGACCACTCGATCGTTCCGACGTTCGTTACGTGTGTAGTGTTCGTTCGTGTTGTGTTCTTGTATTGTATCGCGTATCGCAGTATCGTCTATATAGTACGCTATAATCGATCGATATGAGCTAACAAGCGGACGTCGACACGACGCGTAAACTGGAACCGGTGGTGACCAGCGGCGGTGATGCAGGCGAGCGAGCGCGGCACTCGCGATCGCGAGTCGATTCAGTCGATCAGTCACAACAAAAGCCCTTTTCAGGGCTAACACACGTTTCCGATATCTCAATAATACAGACCTACCTACCTACCTACCTATGTATGTATGTAAGTATGTATCTTCGATGAATTATTGACTTATTTAAGACTAATTGAATCATCAAAATTATTACTCTTACAGACAGACATAAATAAATAAATAAATAAATAAACAAATAAATAAATGAATAATAATAAATAAATAAATAAATAATAATAAATTACAAGACATAAACAAACAAACATATAAATATTATAATGAAAGAAAGTTACTGGACGAAAATCGAAAACCCCTGAAAACTAATTCAAAGTTGGTAGGTAGGTGGTACCTTATTTATAAATATACATACATATGTACATACATATATTAATTATGTACACACGCACACGCAAATTAATTAATGAATGAATAAATTTATAAATAAATCCACATACTCCGCTGCCCGAACCCGATCCCGACTCTTGACTCACTTTTTTTTTTTTTTTTTTTATTATTATTATTATTTTTTTTTTTTTATTCGCTTACTTACTAACGGACCTATCGAAACGAAAACGACCTTCCTTCCCTCCACCCCACCCCCCCCCCCCTCCCAACCGAACATACGCCCGTCTGAGCTCTATCTCGTCCCGGTCAATCCCCACCCCACTAGCACATGTATATAAGAAGAAATGGGGAAAAAATTTTATTCATTATACATCGCATCGCGCTAGGCTAGGACCTCGTTTGGTAGTTAGTATACGAGCGATTTATATTTTCTTTTATATATTACCACTATATTCCCACCGCATTAATAATGTCGGGCCGCGGCAAGGGTGGTAAAGTGAAGGGAAAGGCTAAGTCGCGCTCCAATCGTGCCGGTCTACAATTCCCCGTCGGGCGTATCCACAGACTGCTGAGGAAGGGAAATTACGCAGAGCGAGTCGGTGCCGGTGCGCCAGTATATCTTGCGGCCGTGATGGAATACCTAGCGGCCGAAGTGCTCGAGTTGGCTGGCAACGCGGCACGTGACAACAAGAAAACCAGGATCATACCGAGACACCTCCAGCTCGCCATCCGCAACGACGAGGAGTTGAACAAATTGCTCTCCGGCGTAACTATAGCACAGGGCGGCGTACTGCCTAACATACAAGCTGTGCTTTTGCCCAAGAAGACTGAGAAGAAAGCATAGATTGATCCGATATCCAAGTCGCCCACATACGCTGGGCTGGATTTTTTAATTTTTTTTGTCAAAAATTTTTTCAAATACTAAAAGGCCCTTTTCAGGGCCACAAAACTATTCCACACGTATATACGATTCAATATATCATACTTACATATGTATGTACTATATGTACGTCTACGTACGCTATATATACACCGGCGTTGCGAGCTTTCAATTCTATCAATTATTTCGCTCGAGACAGCGGTAATCCGCTGTGCCGGTGCTAGTGCCGTGAAAGCGTAACAAACATACGGACAGACTTGCAGACAAAACGTTGTCGCTAATGGTCTTACACGCAAGACGCTATGTAATTTACAAAACATGTCTCGTTTAGGTTAGGGTTATTTTTTTTTTTTTTTTTTTTTTTTTTTCCCCCCCACATACACACGAGTGATGATGATAATATTGAATACTACATATTATTATTATATTATTATTATTAATACATTACTACATGTATATGTAATATAGATAGGAATTTATGCAAAGTAGGAATTCTCTAGTCCTCCATGACCGTTCACCAATAAATAATATATATAATATTATATAAGTTTAAGTGATAGATAATAAATATGTTATTGTTATTGAATTTTTACGTCCGAACTTGTGCCGTTGTGCCGCTGGCCCGCTGCTAGTTCACCTCGCTACCTCCCTCCCTCCCTCCGGTCCTTCCCGAAACCGCGTCACGACGTTCGGCCATTGGTCGGGTGCGCGCTTGTAATCTCCTCTCAGCAGACACTCTAGCGGGCGACGGTCGTAATAAAACCAGGGCAATGAAAATTCGAGGAACCATTCGGGTCGCTCGTTCCAGTCGTTGCGGTCGTATCTCCTTATCTCTACTATATAAACATATAGTGGCGCAACAAAAAAATTAATAAACCTATTGACGGCCGATCAGTGATTTATATTATTAATATAAATCCGTCCGTCGCGTGTTTAACTCCAAACCATGCCACCCAAGACTAGCGGAAAGGCCGCCAAGAAATCGGGCAAGGCGCAAAAGAACATCTCTAAATCTGACAAAAAGAAGAAGAAGCACAAGAGGAAGGAGAGCTATGCCATCTATATTTACAAGGTGCTCAAGCAAGTCCACCCCGACACCGGTATCTCTAGTAAGGCCATGTCGATCATGAACTCGTTCGTGAACGACATCTTCGAGCGGATCGCGGCCGAGGCGTCTCGTCTCGCTCACTACAACAAGAGGTCAACTATTACATCGAGAGAGGTTCAGACTTCGGTGAGGCTGCTGTTGCCCGGCGAACTAGCGAAGCACGCCGTCAGTGAGGGCACCAAGGCGGTCACCAAATATACAAGCTCCAAGTGAGTCGTCGTCACGTCGTGACTACTAGCAGCGAAAAGTACTCTTTAAAAGGCCCTTTTCAGGGCCACTAAATCAGTCAATACGTACATACTATTTTATATATTATGATTTATATATATTTATAAATATATCCCCCGATTATCATTTCTATGATCGACAATTTTTATTTTTTTTATTTTTTTTTACATACAACGTCTGCTCTTGTGCACTGTGCAGAATGCACCTGTACCATACCTGTAAATTAAATATAATATAATAAATTAATCAGTTATGCCACGGTATGCCTGGTATTTGCTTCGATGTTAAGTTAATTTTAATTTAATTTAAGTTAAATTTTGTTTTGGACCGCCAAGCCTGTCTGTCCGTTTCCCCCTGTCCTGTCCTGCCCCCGAACCACTCCAGTCAGCGAATAAAAAGCGCGTCACGTTCTTGAAAATTTTAGTATCAACGCTGAAGCGCACCGGTGCGGTCCTCTAGGTCACGTGCGTGCGTGAGCGGGTGTTACGTCGAACGAGCTCTATCGATAGCTATAAAATAAACTCCTTCTGAATCGTAAGAGAATAAGAACAACAACAATATGGCTCGTACGAAACAGACCGCTAGAAAATCTACCGGCGGCAAGGCGCCGCGCAAGCAGCTCGCCACGAAGGCCGCGCGGAAGAGCGCACCGGCCACCGGCGGTGTTAAGAAGCCGCATCGGTACAGACCCGGCACGGTAGCCCTGCGCGAGATCCGCCGCTACCAGAAGAGTACCGAACTGTTGATTCGCAAGCTTCCTTTTCAGCGTCTAGTGCGCGAGATCGCTCAAGACTTCAAGACCGACCTCCGCTTTCAGAGCTCCGCGGTGATGGCACTGCAGGAGGCGAGCGAGGCATATCTAGTGGGGCTTTTCGAAGACACCAACCTGTGCGCCATACACGCCAAGCGGGTCACCATCATGCCTAAGGATATACAACTCGCACGCAGAATCAGAGGCGAACGCGCCTAATAAATGAATAAATCTACGACGACGATATAGTAGTCTACTTTCTATTGGTATTAATATTATACAAAAGGCCCTTTTCAGGGCCGCATATATTTCATCATATCGATCGTGAAATTTTTTTTTTATTATTTTTTTTTTTTTTTTTATAGAATTAGACGGGGTTGGTTGGTTGGTTGGTTGGTTACTTAGTTGCGGGGAGGTCCATATTCTAAATGTACTCATGATTCATGGATTCAGGATTCGTAAAAACAAACAAACAAAAACAAACACACGCCCAAACCTCCAACGCCAGCCGCCACGATAAACAAATACATACATACATACATACATACATACATACATACATACATAGACAATGAAAATGAAAATGAAAGCGTAGCGTAGCGTAGCGTAGAGTGTATACTTGTATAGTTTATCGTCTCTTTGTTTGTTTGTTTGTTTGTTTGTTTGTTTGTTTGTTTGTTTGTTTGTTTGTTTGTTTGTTTGTAAGGATGTTAGTAAATAACAAATAAGTAAATAAATAATAAAAAAATAAGCACGTATGCATGTATGCGATCGATATATGCGTATGTGTATGTGTGTATTATTATATATATGTGTGCTATATAGGGCTAGGTGATGATGATGATGATGATGATGATGAATGTTGTTGAGGTGCCAAGGTTCGTGAGAATTGGTCAAAAAAAAAAAAAAAAAAAAAAGGTCGTAAAAAATTTTGCCCGCGGAAAAATTTTTGACGACCGCGAGCCTTCGGCTCCCCCCCCCCCCCACCGCACCCCACCCCCTCGGAGACCCTCGTGAATGATGGCGACCGGTCCGTGAAAATGTACGGTTGAACTAAAAAAAAAAAAAAAAAAAGCTCGTCAAAAAAATTTTCGCCGTAAATCGGGCGCGCGCGGAGACCCCTAGGCTCCCCCCCTCCCACCTCACCTCACCCCCGCGGAGACCCTATAAAATATATTTATAGGAATGCATATATATAGGGCGTGCTCTCGGACGTCCGCTTCAGTCGCTGTCGGTCTACCGGAGGCGTCGGCGGTCCGGACGGTCTGTCTCTCGTTGACAATAATTAATAATAATAATAAAAAGCAAAAAATAATAATAAATCATGACCGGTCGAGGAAAAGGTGGAAAGGGATTGGGAAAAGGAGGCGCGAAGCGCCACAGGAAGGTGCTACGTGACAACATCCAGGGTATCACGAAGCCAGCTATCCGCCGTTTAGCGCGAAGAGGCGGCGTGAAACGTATATCGGGTCTGATATACGAAGAGACACGCGGTGTGCTCAAGGTGTTCCTCGAGAACGTCATCCGTGACGCTGTCACCTACACCGAGCACGCCAAAAGAAAGACCGTCACCGCCATGGACGTGGTGTACGCTCTGAAACGTCAGGGTCGCACCCTCTACGGTTTCGGCGGTTAAATAATAATGAATAATTTACATTTAATTCAAAAAGGCCCTTTTCAGGGCCACAAATTTATCCAATACTCGTATTAATATTATCATGTTATCAAGATTATTATTACTTTTTTAATTTTATACATTATTAAATTACATTGCGATGGTGTGTGAGGATGAACGACATAACAATTGTATAGGCACATCACAGCGAGGCTTGAGCTCGCTGATAGAGATATTAATTATATCGGACCTAACTAAGTTACTTCTTATATGATTGTTTTTAAATAATATACATCATTAATAAATATTATATTATATTATATTAATATATGATGTACACGTACATATAAGGAGGTGCCTGAATATAATAAGGTAGTCTGAAGTAGCAGTAAACTTATACGTGCGATACAACCCGCTATTCTGTATGTAAACGTATATTCAGAGATGATTACAATAATACGAATATTATAATAATAATTATATATATAGAATATAACATAAATAGCCATTTTCCATCAGCGTCACCGACTCCGCCTCCGCCGCCCTAATAAAGATAGATCTCGCGGCGTAGTCAGGCTGCATGCGGGTCGGTCGCTGCTTTTGTATGTATGTATGTATGTATTTATGTATATTGAAAACGATTTATGATTTAGAACGATTTAAAAATATAAACAACACATATTGTAATCGTTATGGACTCGTTAGAAATTGATCATGACGACGTCGAGATGAGGCTCTCTTGCAAACGTCGTGTGGCAGTGTGGTGTTTTACGAAGCTCTACTTCGAACGGTCCAAACTATAAATATACACTTCGCAGGAACGGAAATAGTAATCGATTCGATATACCGGAATATACGCTTTACATTTAGTAAATTATATATTAATGAAACACTCGTTTTATAAAGAAAAAGAAGATTTAATCTGGACCCGGGGTGCACGAGTAGCGGTGTATAGAAATTAATCATCGATCGCTCCTCCGCGGCCGGCGGAATTCACGATTAAACTATTTCAATAGACGGATAAGTTCAAAAGGAAGCCACTAGTGCGCCAGGAATATTGTTTAATTTGAAACGGAACGTATAAATTCGATTGAATATGGTGCAAGCTAGTGAAAAGTTATCAGCGTTCGTACGGGAAAATGTCTAGCGACATCGCGGTTCTCCTTACGGTATTGCCCCGACCTTCAATATTTTGTTAAAATTAAAAAAAACAAAGGCCAATCGTTGATTCCTCTTATAAATTAAATTTTATATAGAAATAACAAGTGTAAATATGTCCGACACGGCAGTCGCAACCGAGGTGCCAACGCCGACGACCCCAGCTAAAAAGCCGAAGGCAACCGCGGCCGCAGGCGGCGGCGCCGCAGCCAAGAAGCCGAAAGCCAAGCCTACCCATCCGAAGACATCGGAGATGGTGAACAGCGCGATCAAGGAGCTCAAGGAGCGGAGCGGTTCCTCGCTTCAGGCGATCAAGAAGTACATAGCGGCGCAGTATAAGGTCGACGCAGAGAAGATGGCACCGTTCATAAGAAAGTATCTGAAGAGCGCCGTCGAATCCGGCGCCCTGATCCAGACGAAGGGCAAGGGCGCTTCCGGGTCCTTCAAGTTGGAGTCGAAATCGTCCGCGTCGAAGAAGCCGGCCGGCGGCAAGGTCGCCGCTACTTCGGCCTCGACCGGCAGATCGAAGAAGGCGGCCTCTTCATCCTCGATATCCGCGGCGGCCGGCGGCGGCGGGGGTGCCAGGGGCGGAAAGAAATCGGCGGCGGCGGCGGCGGCGACGGCCGCAGCTTCACCGTCCAAGTCGAAATCGTCCGCTGCGACCGCTAGGGACAAGAAGGCGGCCGCCGCGAAGAGAAAGAAGCCCGCCGCCAAGAAGGCCACCGCCGCGGCCGCCGCTGCTGCGTCGTCCGTTTCGCCGGCGAGGGCGAAGGGTGCCGCCTCGAAGGCCAAAAAGACTGCCAAGCCACCGACGAAGAAACCGAAAGCGCCCAAGCCGAAGAAGGCCGCCGCCGCTTCCGCCGCCACACCGAAGTCTAAACCGGCGGCGGCGAAGAAGGCCGCCGCCGCCGCCGCCGCTAAGAAATAAAGGAGGACGGACCACTCGATCGTTCCGACGTTCGTTACGTGTGTAGTGTTCGTTCGTGTTGTGTTCTTGTATTGTATCGCGTATCGCAGTATCGTCTATATAGTACGCTATAATCGATCGATATGAGCTAACAAGCGGACGTCGACACGACGCGTAAACTGGAACCGGTGGTGACCAGCGGCGGTGATGCAGGCGAGCGAGCGCGGCACTCGCGATCGCGAGTCGATTCAGTCGATCAGTCACAACAAAAGCCCTTTTCAGGGCTAACACACGTTTCCGATATCTCAATAATACAGACCTACCTACCTACCTACCTATGTATGTATGTAAGTATGTATCTTCGATGAATTATTGACTTATTTAAGACTAATTGAATCATCAAAATTATTACTCTTACAGACAGACATAAATAAATAAATAAATAAATAAACAAATAAATAAATGAATAATAATAAATAAATAAATAAATAATAATAAATTACAAGACATAAACAAACAAACATATAAATATTATAATGAAAGAAAGTTACTGGACGAAAATCGAAAACCCCTGAAAACTAATTCAAAGTTGGTAGGTAGGTGGTACCTTATTTATAAATATACATACATATGTACATACATATATTAATTATGTACACACGCACACGCAAATTAATTAATGAATGAATAAATTTATAAATAAATCCACATACTCCGCTGCCCGAACCCGATCCCGACTCTTGACTCACTTTTTTTTTTTTTTTTTTTATTATTATTATTATTTTTTTTTTTTTATTCGCTTACTTACTAACGGACCTATCGAAACGAAAACGACCTTCCTTCCCTCCACCCCACCCCCCCCCCCCTCCCAACCGAACATACGCCCGTCTGAGCTCTATCTCGTCCCGGTCAATCCCCACCCCACTAGCACATGTATATAAGAAGAAATGGGGAAAAAATTTTATTCATTATACATCGCATCGCGCTAGGCTAGGACCTCGTTTGGTAGTTAGTATACGAGCGATTTATATTTTCTTTTATATATTACCACTATATTCCCACCGCATTAATAATGTCGGGCCGCGGCAAGGGTGGTAAAGTGAAGGGAAAGGCTAAGTCGCGCTCCAATCGTGCCGGTCTACAATTCCCCGTCGGGCGTATCCACAGACTGCTGAGGAAGGGAAATTACGCAGAGCGAGTCGGTGCCGGTGCGCCAGTATATCTTGCGGCCGTGATGGAATACCTAGCGGCCGAAGTGCTCGAGTTGGCTGGCAACGCGGCACGTGACAACAAGAAAACCAGGATCATACCGAGACACCTCCAGCTCGCCATCCGCAACGACGAGGAGTTGAACAAATTGCTCTCCGGCGTAACTATAGCACAGGGCGGCGTACTGCCTAACATACAAGCTGTGCTTTTGCCCAAGAAGACTGAGAAGAAAGCATAGATTGATCCGATATCCAAGTCGCCCACATACGCTGGGCTGGATTTTTTAATTTTTTTTGTCAAAAATTTTTTCAAATACTAAAAGGCCCTTTTCAGGGCCACAAAACTATTCCACACGTATATACGATTCAATATATCATACTTACATATGTATGTACTATATGTACGTCTACGTACGCTATATATACACCGGCGTTGCGAGCTTTCAATTCTATCAATTATTTCGCTCGAGACAGCGGTAATCCGCTGTGCCGGTGCTAGTGCCGTGAAAGCGTAACAAACATACGGACAGACTTGCAGACAAAACGTTGTCGCTAATGGTCTTACACGCAAGACGCTATGTAATTTACAAAACATGTCTCGTTTAGGTTAGGGTTATTTTTTTTTTTTTTTTTTTTTTTTTTTCCCCCCCACATACACACGAGTGATGATGATAATATTGAATACTACATATTATTATTATATTATTATTATTAATACATTACTACATGTATATGTAATATAGATAGGAATTTATGCAAAGTAGGAATTCTCTAGTCCTCCATGACCGTTCACCAATAAATAATATATATAATATTATATAAGTTTAAGTGATAGATAATAAATATGTTATTGTTATTGAATTTTTACGTCCGAACTTGTGCCGTTGTGCCGCTGGCCCGCTGCTAGTTCACCTCGCTACCTCCCTCCCTCCCTCCGGTCCTTCCCGAAACCGCGTCACGACGTTCGGCCATTGGTCGGGTGCGCGCTTGTAATCTCCTCTCAGCAGACACTCTAGCGGGCGACGGTCGTAATAAAACCAGGGCAATGAAAATTCGAGGAACCATTCGGGTCGCTCGTTCCAGTCGTTGCGGTCGTATCTCCTTATCTCTACTATATAAACATATAGTGGCGCAACAAAAAAATTAATAAACCTATTGACGGCCGATCAGTGATTTATATTATTAATATAAATCCGTCCGTCGCGTGTTTAACTCCAAACCATGCCACCCAAGACTAGCGGAAAGGCCGCCAAGAAATCGGGCAAGGCGCAAAAGAACATCTCTAAATCTGACAAAAAGAAGAAGAAGCACAAGAGGAAGGAGAGCTATGCCATCTATATTTACAAGGTGCTCAAGCAAGTCCACCCCGACACCGGTATCTCTAGTAAGGCCATGTCGATCATGAACTCGTTCGTGAACGACATCTTCGAGCGGATCGCGGCCGAGGCGTCTCGTCTCGCTCACTACAACAAGAGGTCAACTATTACATCGAGAGAGGTTCAGACTTCGGTGAGGCTGCTGTTGCCCGGCGAACTAGCGAAGCACGCCGTCAGTGAGGGCACCAAGGCGGTCACCAAATATACAAGCTCCAAGTGAGTCGTCGTCACGTCGTGACTACTAGCAGCGAAAAGTACTCTTTAAAAGGCCCTTTTCAGGGCCACTAAATCAGTCAATACGTACATACTATTTTATATATTATGATTTATATATATTTATAAATATATCCCCCGATTATCATTTCTATGATCGACAATTTTTATTTTTTTTATTTTTTTTTACATACAACGTCTGCTCTTGTGCACTGTGCAGAATGCACCTGTACCATACCTGTAAATTAAATATAATATAATAAATTAATCAGTTATGCCACGGTATGCCTGGTATTTGCTTCGATGTTAAGTTAATTTTAATTTAATTTAAGTTAAATTTTGTTTTGGACCGCCAAGCCTGTCTGTCCGTTTCCCCCTGTCCTGTCCTGCCCCCGAACCACTCCAGTCAGCGAATAAAAAGCGCGTCACGTTCTTGAAAATTTTAGTATCAACGCTGAAGCGCACCGGTGCGGTCCTCTAGGTCACGTGCGTGCGTGAGCGGGTGTTACGTCGAACGAGCTCTATCGATAGCTATAAAATAAACTCCTTCTGAATCGTAAGAGAATAAGAACAACAACAATATGGCTCGTACGAAACAGACCGCTAGAAAATCTACCGGCGGCAAGGCGCCGCGCAAGCAGCTCGCCACGAAGGCCGCGCGGAAGAGCGCACCGGCCACCGGCGGTGTTAAGAAGCCGCATCGGTACAGACCCGGCACGGTAGCCCTGCGCGAGATCCGCCGCTACCAGAAGAGTACCGAACTGTTGATTCGCAAGCTTCCTTTTCAGCGTCTAGTGCGCGAGATCGCTCAAGACTTCAAGACCGACCTCCGCTTTCAGAGCTCCGCGGTGATGGCACTGCAGGAGGCGAGCGAGGCATATCTAGTGGGGCTTTTCGAAGACACCAACCTGTGCGCCATACACGCCAAGCGGGTCACCATCATGCCTAAGGATATACAACTCGCACGCAGAATCAGAGGCGAACGCGCCTAATAAATGAATAAATCTACGACGACGATATAGTAGTCTACTTTCTATTGGTATTAATATTATACAAAAGGCCCTTTTCAGGGCCGCATATATTTCATCATATCGATCGTGAAATTTTTTTTTTATTATTTTTTTTTTTTTTTTTATAGAATTAGACGGGGTTGGTTGGTTGGTTGGTTGGTTACTTAGTTGCGGGGAGGTCCATATTCTAAATGTACTCATGATTCATGGATTCAGGATTCGTAAAAACAAACAAACAAAAACAAACACACGCCCAAACCTCCAACGCCAGCCGCCACGATAAACAAATACATACATACATACATACATACATACATACATACATACATAGACAATGAAAATGAAAATGAAAGCGTAGCGTAGCGTAGCGTAGAGTGTATACTTGTATAGTTTATCGTCTCTTTGTTTGTTTGTTTGTTTGTTTGTTTGTTTGTTTGTTTGTTTGTTTGTTTGTTTGTTTGTTTGTTTGTAAGGATGTTAGTAAATAACAAATAAGTAAATAAATAATAAAAAAATAAGCACGTATGCATGTATGCGATCGATATATGCGTATGTGTATGTGTGTATTATTATATATATGTGTGCTATATAGGGCTAGGTGATGATGATGATGATGATGATGATGAATGTTGTTGAGGTGCCAAGGTTCGTGAGAATTGGTCAAAAAAAAAAAAAAAAAAAAAAGGTCGTAAAAAATTTTGCCCGCGGAAAAATTTTTGACGACCGCGAGCCTTCGGCTCCCCCCCCCCCCCACCGCACCCCACCCCCTCGGAGACCCTCGTGAATGATGGCGACCGGTCCGTGAAAATGTACGGTTGAACTAAAAAAAAAAAAAAAAAAAGCTCGTCAAAAAAATTTTCGCCGTAAATCGGGCGCGCGCGGAGACCCCTAGGCTCCCCCCCTCCCACCTCACCTCACCCCCGCGGAGACCCTATAAAATATATTTATAGGAATGCATATATATAGGGCGTGCTCTCGGACGTCCGCTTCAGTCGCTGTCGGTCTACCGGAGGCGTCGGCGGTCCGGACGGTCTGTCTCTCGTTGACAATAATTAATAATAATAATAAAAAGCAAAAAATAATAATAAATCATGACCGGTCGAGGAAAAGGTGGAAAGGGATTGGGAAAAGGAGGCGCGAAGCGCCACAGGAAGGTGCTACGTGACAACATCCAGGGTATCACGAAGCCAGCTATCCGCCGTTTAGCGCGAAGAGGCGGCGTGAAACGTATATCGGGTCTGATATACGAAGAGACACGCGGTGTGCTCAAGGTGTTCCTCGAGAACGTCATCCGTGACGCTGTCACCTACACCGAGCACGCCAAAAGAAAGACCGTCACCGCCATGGACGTGGTGTACGCTCTGAAACGTCAGGGTCGCACCCTCTACGGTTTCGGCGGTTAAATAATAATGAATAATTTACATTTAATTCAAAAAGGCCCTTTTCAGGGCCACAAATTTATCCAATACTCGTATTAATATTATCATGTTATCAAGATTATTATTACTTTTTTAATTTTATACATTATTAAATTACATTGCGATGGTGTGTGAGGATGAACGACATAACAATTGTATAGGCACATCACAGCGAGGCTTGAGCTCGCTGATAGAGATATTAATTATATCGGACCTAACTAAGTTACTTCTTATATGATTGTTTTTAAATAATATACATCATTAATAAATATTATATTATATTATATTAATATATGATGTACACGTACATATAAGGAGGTGCCTGAATATAATAAGGTAGTCTGAAGTAGCAGTAAACTTATACGTGCGATACAACCCGCTATTCTGTATGTAAACGTATATTCAGAGATGATTACAATAATACGAATATTATAATAATAATTATATATATAGAATATAACATAAATAGCCATTTTCCATCAGCGTCACCGACTCCGCCTCCGCCGCCCTAATAAAGATAGATCTCGCGGCGTAGTCAGGCTGCATGCGGGTCGGTCGCTGCTTTTGTATGTATGTATGTATGTATTTATGTATATTGAAAACGATTTATGATTTAGAACGATTTAAAAATATAAACAACACATATTGTAATCGTTATGGACTCGTTAGAAATTGATCATGACGACGTCGAGATGAGGCTCTCTTGCAAACGTCGTGTGGCAGTGTGGTGTTTTACGAAGCTCTACTTCGAACGGTCCAAACTATAAATATACACTTCGCAGGAACGGAAATAGTAATCGATTCGATATACCGGAATATACGCTTTACATTTAGTAAATTATATATTAATGAAACACTCGTTTTATAAAGAAAAAGAAGATTTAATCTGGACCCGGGGTGCACGAGTAGCGGTGTATAGAAATTAATCATCGATCGCTCCTCCGCGGCCGGCGGAATTCACGATTAAACTATTTCAATAGACGGATAAGTTCAAAAGGAAGCCACTAGTGCGCCAGGAATATTGTTTAATTTGAAACGGAACGTATAAATTCGATTGAATATGGTGCAAGCTAGTGAAAAGTTATCAGCGTTCGTACGGGAAAATGTCTAGCGACATCGCGGTTCTCCTTACGGTATTGCCCCGACCTTCAATATTTTGTTAAAATTAAAAAAAACAAAGGCCAATCGTTGATTCCTCTTATAAATTAAATTTTATATAGAAATAACAAGTGTAAATATGTCCGACACGGCAGTCGCAACCGAGGTGCCAACGCCGACGACCCCAGCTAAAAAGCCGAAGGCAACCGCGGCCGCAGGCGGCGGCGCCGCAGCCAAGAAGCCGAAAGCCAAGCCTACCCATCCGAAGACATCGGAGATGGTGAACAGCGCGATCAAGGAGCTCAAGGAGCGGAGCGGTTCCTCGCTTCAGGCGATCAAGAAGTACATAGCGGCGCAGTATAAGGTCGACGCAGAGAAGATGGCACCGTTCATAAGAAAGTATCTGAAGAGCGCCGTCGAATCCGGCGCCCTGATCCAGACGAAGGGCAAGGGCGCTTCCGGGTCCTTCAAGTTGGAGTCGAAATCGTCCGCGTCGAAGAAGCCGGCCGGCGGCAAGGTCGCCGCTACTTCGGCCTCGACCGGCAGATCGAAGAAGGCGGCCTCTTCATCCTCGATATCCGCGGCGGCCGGCGGCGGCGGGGGTGCCAGGGGCGGAAAGAAATCGGCGGCGGCGGCGGCGGCGACGGCCGCAGCTTCACCGTCCAAGTCGAAATCGTCCGCTGCGACCGCTAGGGACAAGAAGGCGGCCGCCGCGAAGAGAAAGAAGCCCGCCGCCAAGAAGGCCACCGCCGCGGCCGCCGCTGCTGCGTCGTCCGTTTCGCCGGCGAGGGCGAAGGGTGCCGCCTCGAAGGCCAAAAAGACTGCCAAGCCACCGACGAAGAAACCGAAAGCGCCCAAGCCGAAGAAGGCCGCCGCCGCTTCCGCCGCCACACCGAAGTCTAAACCGGCGGCGGCGAAGAAGGCCGCCGCCGCCGCCGCCGCTAAGAAATAAAGGAGGACGGACCACTCGATCGTTCCGACGTTCGTTACGTGTGTAGTGTTCGTTCGTGTTGTGTTCTTGTATTGTATCGCGTATCGCAGTATCGTCTATATAGTACGCTATAATCGATCGATATGAGCTAACAAGCGGACGTCGACACGACGCGTAAACTGGAACCGGTGGTGACCAGCGGCGGTGATGCAGGCGAGCGAGCGCGGCACTCGCGATCGCGAGTCGATTCAGTCGATCAGTCACAACAAAAGCCCTTTTCAGGGCTAACACACGTTTCCGATATCTCAATAATACAGACCTACCTACCTACCTACCTATGTATGTATGTAAGTATGTATCTTCGATGAATTATTGACTTATTTAAGACTAATTGAATCATCAAAATTATTACTCTTACAGACAGACATAAATAAATAAATAAATAAATAAACAAATAAATAAATGAATAATAATAAATAAATAAATAAATAATAATAAATTACAAGACATAAACAAACAAACATATAAATATTATAATGAAAGAAAGTTACTGGACGAAAATCGAAAACCCCTGAAAACTAATTCAAAGTTGGTAGGTAGGTGGTACCTTATTTATAAATATACATACATATGTACATACATATATTAATTATGTACACACGCACACGCAAATTAATTAATGAATGAATAAATTTATAAATAAATCCACATACTCCGCTGCCCGAACCCGATCCCGACTCTTGACTCACTTTTTTTTTTTTTTTTTTTATTATTATTATTATTTTTTTTTTTTTATTCGCTTACTTACTAACGGACCTATCGAAACGAAAACGACCTTCCTTCCCTCCACCCCACCCCCCCCCCCCTCCCAACCGAACATACGCCCGTCTGAGCTCTATCTCGTCCCGGTCAATCCCCACCCCACTAGCACATGTATATAAGAAGAAATGGGGAAAAAATTTTATTCATTATACATCGCATCGCGCTAGGCTAGGACCTCGTTTGGTAGTTAGTATACGAGCGATTTATATTTTCTTTTATATATTACCACTATATTCCCACCGCATTAATAATGTCGGGCCGCGGCAAGGGTGGTAAAGTGAAGGGAAAGGCTAAGTCGCGCTCCAATCGTGCCGGTCTACAATTCCCCGTCGGGCGTATCCACAGACTGCTGAGGAAGGGAAATTACGCAGAGCGAGTCGGTGCCGGTGCGCCAGTATATCTTGCGGCCGTGATGGAATACCTAGCGGCCGAAGTGCTCGAGTTGGCTGGCAACGCGGCACGTGACAACAAGAAAACCAGGATCATACCGAGACACCTCCAGCTCGCCATCCGCAACGACGAGGAGTTGAACAAATTGCTCTCCGGCGTAACTATAGCACAGGGCGGCGTACTGCCTAACATACAAGCTGTGCTTTTGCCCAAGAAGACTGAGAAGAAAGCATAGATTGATCCGATATCCAAGTCGCCCACATACGCTGGGCTGGATTTTTTAATTTTTTTTGTCAAAAATTTTTTCAAATACTAAAAGGCCCTTTTCAGGGCCACAAAACTATTCCACACGTATATACGATTCAATATATCATACTTACATATGTATGTACTATATGTACGTCTACGTACGCTATATATACACCGGCGTTGCGAGCTTTCAATTCTATCAATTATTTCGCTCGAGACAGCGGTAATCCGCTGTGCCGGTGCTAGTGCCGTGAAAGCGTAACAAACATACGGACAGACTTGCAGACAAAACGTTGTCGCTAATGGTCTTACACGCAAGACGCTATGTAATTTACAAAACATGTCTCGTTTAGGTTAGGGTTATTTTTTTTTTTTTTTTTTTTTTTTTTTCCCCCCCACATACACACGAGTGATGATGATAATATTGAATACTACATATTATTATTATATTATTATTATTAATACATTACTACATGTATATGTAATATAGATAGGAATTTATGCAAAGTAGGAATTCTCTAGTCCTCCATGACCGTTCACCAATAAATAATATATATAATATTATATAAGTTTAAGTGATAGATAATAAATATGTTATTGTTATTGAATTTTTACGTCCGAACTTGTGCCGTTGTGCCGCTGGCCCGCTGCTAGTTCACCTCGCTACCTCCCTCCCTCCCTCCGGTCCTTCCCGAAACCGCGTCACGACGTTCGGCCATTGGTCGGGTGCGCGCTTGTAATCTCCTCTCAGCAGACACTCTAGCGGGCGACGGTCGTAATAAAACCAGGGCAATGAAAATTCGAGGAACCATTCGGGTCGCTCGTTCCAGTCGTTGCGGTCGTATCTCCTTATCTCTACTATATAAACATATAGTGGCGCAACAAAAAAATTAATAAACCTATTGACGGCCGATCAGTGATTTATATTATTAATATAAATCCGTCCGTCGCGTGTTTAACTCCAAACCATGCCACCCAAGACTAGCGGAAAGGCCGCCAAGAAATCGGGCAAGGCGCAAAAGAACATCTCTAAATCTGACAAAAAGAAGAAGAAGCACAAGAGGAAGGAGAGCTATGCCATCTATATTTACAAGGTGCTCAAGCAAGTCCACCCCGACACCGGTATCTCTAGTAAGGCCATGTCGATCATGAACTCGTTCGTGAACGACATCTTCGAGCGGATCGCGGCCGAGGCGTCTCGTCTCGCTCACTACAACAAGAGGTCAACTATTACATCGAGAGAGGTTCAGACTTCGGTGAGGCTGCTGTTGCCCGGCGAACTAGCGAAGCACGCCGTCAGTGAGGGCACCAAGGCGGTCACCAAATATACAAGCTCCAAGTGAGTCGTCGTCACGTCGTGACTACTAGCAGCGAAAAGTACTCTTTAAAAGGCCCTTTTCAGGGCCACTAAATCAGTCAATACGTACATACTATTTTATATATTATGATTTATATATATTTATAAATATATCCCCCGATTATCATTTCTATGATCGACAATTTTTATTTTTTTTATTTTTTTTTACATACAACGTCTGCTCTTGTGCACTGTGCAGAATGCACCTGTACCATACCTGTAAATTAAATATAATATAATAAATTAATCAGTTATGCCACGGTATGCCTGGTATTTGCTTCGATGTTAAGTTAATTTTAATTTAATTTAAGTTAAATTTTGTTTTGGACCGCCAAGCCTGTCTGTCCGTTTCCCCCTGTCCTGTCCTGCCCCCGAACCACTCCAGTCAGCGAATAAAAAGCGCGTCACGTTCTTGAAAATTTTAGTATCAACGCTGAAGCGCACCGGTGCGGTCCTCTAGGTCACGTGCGTGCGTGAGCGGGTGTTACGTCGAACGAGCTCTATCGATAGCTATAAAATAAACTCCTTCTGAATCGTAAGAGAATAAGAACAACAACAATATGGCTCGTACGAAACAGACCGCTAGAAAATCTACCGGCGGCAAGGCGCCGCGCAAGCAGCTCGCCACGAAGGCCGCGCGGAAGAGCGCACCGGCCACCGGCGGTGTTAAGAAGCCGCATCGGTACAGACCCGGCACGGTAGCCCTGCGCGAGATCCGCCGCTACCAGAAGAGTACCGAACTGTTGATTCGCAAGCTTCCTTTTCAGCGTCTAGTGCGCGAGATCGCTCAAGACTTCAAGACCGACCTCCGCTTTCAGAGCTCCGCGGTGATGGCACTGCAGGAGGCGAGCGAGGCATATCTAGTGGGGCTTTTCGAAGACACCAACCTGTGCGCCATACACGCCAAGCGGGTCACCATCATGCCTAAGGATATACAACTCGCACGCAGAATCAGAGGCGAACGCGCCTAATAAATGAATAAATCTACGACGACGATATAGTAGTCTACTTTCTATTGGTATTAATATTATACAAAAGGCCCTTTTCAGGGCCGCATATATTTCATCATATCGATCGTGAAATTTTTTTTTTATTATTTTTTTTTTTTTTTTTATAGAATTAGACGGGGTTGGTTGGTTGGTTGGTTGGTTACTTAGTTGCGGGGAGGTCCATATTCTAAATGTACTCATGATTCATGGATTCAGGATTCGTAAAAACAAACAAACAAAAACAAACACACGCCCAAACCTCCAACGCCAGCCGCCACGATAAACAAATACATACATACATACATACATACATACATACATACATACATAGACAATGAAAATGAAAATGAAAGCGTAGCGTAGCGTAGCGTAGAGTGTATACTTGTATAGTTTATCGTCTCTTTGTTTGTTTGTTTGTTTGTTTGTTTGTTTGTTTGTTTGTTTGTTTGTTTGTTTGTTTGTTTGTAAGGATGTTAGTAAATAACAAATAAGTAAATAAATAATAAAAAAATAAGCACGTATGCATGTATGCGATCGATATATGCGTATGTGTATGTGTGTATTATTATATATATGTGTGCTATATAGGGCTAGGTGATGATGATGATGATGATGATGATGAATGTTGTTGAGGTGCCAAGGTTCGTGAGAATTGGTCAAAAAAAAAAAAAAAAAAAAAAGGTCGTAAAAAATTTTGCCCGCGGAAAAATTTTTGACGACCGCGAGCCTTCGGCTCCCCCCCCCCCCCACCGCACCCCACCCCCTCGGAGACCCTCGTGAATGATGGCGACCGGTCCGTGAAAATGTACGGTTGAACTAAAAAAAAAAAAAAAAAAAGCTCGTCAAAAAAATTTTCGCCGTAAATCGGGCGCGCGCGGAGACCCCTAGGCTCCCCCCCTCCCACCTCACCTCACCCCCGCGGAGACCCTATAAAATATATTTATAGGAATGCATATATATAGGGCGTGCTCTCGGACGTCCGCTTCAGTCGCTGTCGGTCTACCGGAGGCGTCGGCGGTCCGGACGGTCTGTCTCTCGTTGACAATAATTAATAATAATAATAAAAAGCAAAAAATAATAATAAATCATGACCGGTCGAGGAAAAGGTGGAAAGGGATTGGGAAAAGGAGGCGCGAAGCGCCACAGGAAGGTGCTACGTGACAACATCCAGGGTATCACGAAGCCAGCTATCCGCCGTTTAGCGCGAAGAGGCGGCGTGAAACGTATATCGGGTCTGATATACGAAGAGACACGCGGTGTGCTCAAGGTGTTCCTCGAGAACGTCATCCGTGACGCTGTCACCTACACCGAGCACGCCAAAAGAAAGACCGTCACCGCCATGGACGTGGTGTACGCTCTGAAACGTCAGGGTCGCACCCTCTACGGTTTCGGCGGTTAAATAATAATGAATAATTTACATTTAATTCAAAAAGGCCCTTTTCAGGGCCACAAATTTATCCAATACTCGTATTAATATTATCATGTTATCAAGATTATTATTACTTTTTTAATTTTATACATTATTAAATTACATTGCGATGGTGTGTGAGGATGAACGACATAACAATTGTATAGGCACATCACAGCGAGGCTTGAGCTCGCTGATAGAGATATTAATTATATCGGACCTAACTAAGTTACTTCTTATATGATTGTTTTTAAATAATATACATCATTAATAAATATTATATTATATTATATTAATATATGATGTACACGTACATATAAGGAGGTGCCTGAATATAATAAGGTAGTCTGAAGTAGCAGTAAACTTATACGTGCGATACAACCCGCTATTCTGTATGTAAACGTATATTCAGAGATGATTACAATAATACGAATATTATAATAATAATTATATATATAGAATATAACATAAATAGCCATTTTCCATCAGCGTCACCGACTCCGCCTCCGCCGCCCTAATAAAGATAGATCTCGCGGCGTAGTCAGGCTGCATGCGGGTCGGTCGCTGCTTTTGTATGTATGTATGTATGTATTTATGTATATTGAAAACGATTTATGATTTAGAACGATTTAAAAATATAAACAACACATATTGTAATCGTTATGGACTCGTTAGAAATTGATCATGACGACGTCGAGATGAGGCTCTCTTGCAAACGTCGTGTGGCAGTGTGGTGTTTTACGAAGCTCTACTTCGAACGGTCCAAACTATAAATATACACTTCGCAGGAACGGAAATAGTAATCGATTCGATATACCGGAATATACGCTTTACATTTAGTAAATTATATATTAATGAAACACTCGTTTTATAAAGAAAAAGAAGATTTAATCTGGACCCGGGGTGCACGAGTAGCGGTGTATAGAAATTAATCATCGATCGCTCCTCCGCGGCCGGCGGAATTCACGATTAAACTATTTCAATAGACGGATAAGTTCAAAAGGAAGCCACTAGTGCGCCAGGAATATTGTTTAATTTGAAACGGAACGTATAAATTCGATTGAATATGGTGCAAGCTAGTGAAAAGTTATCAGCGTTCGTACGGGAAAATGTCTAGCGACATCGCGGTTCTCCTTACGGTATTGCCCCGACCTTCAATATTTTGTTAAAATTAAAAAAAACAAAGGCCAATCGTTGATTCCTCTTATAAATTAAATTTTATATAGAAATAACAAGTGTAAATATGTCCGACACGGCAGTCGCAACCGAGGTGCCAACGCCGACGACCCCAGCTAAAAAGCCGAAGGCAACCGCGGCCGCAGGCGGCGGCGCCGCAGCCAAGAAGCCGAAAGCCAAGCCTACCCATCCGAAGACATCGGAGATGGTGAACAGCGCGATCAAGGAGCTCAAGGAGCGGAGCGGTTCCTCGCTTCAGGCGATCAAGAAGTACATAGCGGCGCAGTATAAGGTCGACGCAGAGAAGATGGCACCGTTCATAAGAAAGTATCTGAAGAGCGCCGTCGAATCCGGCGCCCTGATCCAGACGAAGGGCAAGGGCGCTTCCGGGTCCTTCAAGTTGGAGTCGAAATCGTCCGCGTCGAAGAAGCCGGCCGGCGGCAAGGTCGCCGCTACTTCGGCCTCGACCGGCAGATCGAAGAAGGCGGCCTCTTCATCCTCGATATCCGCGGCGGCCGGCGGCGGCGGGGGTGCCAGGGGCGGAAAGAAATCGGCGGCGGCGGCGGCGGCGACGGCCGCAGCTTCACCGTCCAAGTCGAAATCGTCCGCTGCGACCGCTAGGGACAAGAAGGCGGCCGCCGCGAAGAGAAAGAAGCCCGCCGCCAAGAAGGCCACCGCCGCGGCCGCCGCTGCTGCGTCGTCCGTTTCGCCGGCGAGGGCGAAGGGTGCCGCCTCGAAGGCCAAAAAGACTGCCAAGCCACCGACGAAGAAACCGAAAGCGCCCAAGCCGAAGAAGGCCGCCGCCGCTTCCGCCGCCACACCGAAGTCTAAACCGGCGGCGGCGAAGAAGGCCGCCGCCGCCGCCGCCGCTAAGAAATAAAGGAGGACGGACCACTCGATCGTTCCGACGTTCGTTACGTGTGTAGTGTTCGTTCGTGTTGTGTTCTTGTATTGTATCGCGTATCGCAGTATCGTCTATATAGTACGCTATAATCGATCGATATGAGCTAACAAGCGGACGTCGACACGACGCGTAAACTGGAACCGGTGGTGACCAGCGGCGGTGATGCAGGCGAGCGAGCGCGGCACTCGCGATCGCGAGTCGATTCAGTCGATCAGTCACAACAAAAGCCCTTTTCAGGGCTAACACACGTTTCCGATATCTCAATAATACAGACCTACCTACCTACCTACCTATGTATGTATGTAAGTATGTATCTTCGATGAATTATTGACTTATTTAAGACTAATTGAATCATCAAAATTATTACTCTTACAGACAGACATAAATAAATAAATAAATAAATAAACAAATAAATAAATGAATAATAATAAATAAATAAATAAATAATAATAAATTACAAGACATAAACAAACAAACATATAAATATTATAATGAAAGAAAGTTACTGGACGAAAATCGAAAACCCCTGAAAACTAATTCAAAGTTGGTAGGTAGGTGGTACCTTATTTATAAATATACATACATATGTACATACATATATTAATTATGTACACACGCACACGCAAATTAATTAATGAATGAATAAATTTATAAATAAATCCACATACTCCGCTGCCCGAACCCGATCCCGACTCTTGACTCACTTTTTTTTTTTTTTTTTTTATTATTATTATTATTTTTTTTTTTTTATTCGCTTACTTACTAACGGACCTATCGAAACGAAAACGACCTTCCTTCCCTCCACCCCCCCCCCCCCCCCCTCCCAACCGAACATACGCCCGTCTGAGCTCTATCTCGTCCCGGTCAATCCCCACCCCACTAGCACATGTATATAAGAAGAAATGGGGAAAAAATTTTATTCATTATACATCGCATCGCGCTAGGCTAGGACCTCGTTTGGTAGTTAGTATACGAGCGATTTATATTTTCTTTTATATATTACCACTATATTCCCACCGCATTAATAATGTCGGGCCGCGGCAAGGGTGGTAAAGTGAAGGGAAAGGCTAAGTCGCGCTCCAATCGTGCCGGTCTACAATTCCCCGTCGGGCGTATCCACAGACTGCTGAGGAAGGGAAATTACGCAGAGCGAGTCGGTGCCGGTGCGCCAGTATATCTTGCGGCCGTGATGGAATACCTAGCGGCCGAAGTGCTCGAGTTGGCTGGCAACGCGGCACGTGACAACAAGAAAACCAGGATCATACCGAGACACCTCCAGCTCGCCATCCGCAACGACGAGGAGTTGAACAAATTGCTCTCCGGCGTAACTATAGCACAGGGCGGCGTACTGCCTAACATACAAGCTGTGCTTTTGCCCAAGAAGACTGAGAAGAAAGCATAGATTGATCCGATATCCAAGTCGCCCACATACGCTGGGCTGGATTTTTTAATTTTTTTTGTCAAAAATTTTTTCAAATACTAAAAGGCCCTTTTCAGGGCCACAAAACTATTCCACACGTATATACGATTCAATATATCATACTTACATATGTATGTACTATATGTACGTCTACGTACGCTATATATACACCGGCGTTGCGAGCTTTCAATTCTATCAATTATTTCGCTCGAGACAGCGGTAATCCGCTGTGCCGGTGCTAGTGCCGTGAAAGCGTAACAAACATACGGACAGACTTGCAGACAAAACGTTGTCGCTAATGGTCTTACACGCAAGACGCTATGTAATTTACAAAACATGTCTCGTTTAGGTTAGGGTTATTTTTTTTTTTTTTTTTTTTTTTTTTTCCCCCCCACATACACACGAGTGATGATGATAATATTGAATACTACATATTATTATTATATTATTATTATTAATACATTACTACATGTATATGTAATATAGATAGGAATTTATGCAAAGTAGGAATTCTCTAGTCCTCCATGACCGTTCACCAATAAATAATATATATAATATTATATAAGTTTAAGTGATAGATAATAAATATGTTATTGTTATTGAATTTTTACGTCCGAACTTGTGCCGTTGTGCCGCTGGCCCGCTGCTAGTTCACCTCGCTACCTCCCTCCCTCCCTCCGGTCCTTCCCGAAACCGCGTCACGACGTTCGGCCATTGGTCGGGTGCGCGCTTGTAATCTCCTCTCAGCAGACACTCTAGCGGGCGACGGTCGTAATAAAACCAGGGCAATGAAAATTCGAGGAACCATTCGGGTCGCTCGTTCCAGTCGTTGCGGTCGTATCTCCTTATCTCTACTATATAAACATATAGTGGCGCAACAAAAAAATTAATAAACCTATTGACGGCCGATCAGTGATTTATATTATTAATATAAATCCGTCCGTCGCGTGTTTAACTCCAAACCATGCCACCCAAGACTAGCGGAAAGGCCGCCAAGAAATCGGGCAAGGCGCAAAAGAACATCTCTAAATCTGACAAAAAGAAGAAGAAGCACAAGAGGAAGGAGAGCTATGCCATCTATATTTACAAGGTGCTCAAGCAAGTCCACCCCGACACCGGTATCTCTAGTAAGGCCATGTCGATCATGAACTCGTTCGTGAACGACATCTTCGAGCGGATCGCGGCCGAGGCGTCTCGTCTCGCTCACTACAACAAGAGGTCAACTATTACATCGAGAGAGGTTCAGACTTCGGTGAGGCTGCTGTTGCCCGGCGAACTAGCGAAGCACGCCGTCAGTGAGGGCACCAAGGCGGTCACCAAATATACAAGCTCCAAGTGAGTCGTCGTCACGTCGTGACTACTAGCAGCGAAAAGTACTCTTTAAAAGGCCCTTTTCAGGGCCACTAAATCAGTCAATACGTACATACTATTTTATATATTATGATTTATATATATTTATAAATATATCCCCCGATTATCATTTCTATGATCGACAATTTTTATTTTTTTTATTTTTTTTTACATACAACGTCTGCTCTTGTGCACTGTGCAGAATGCACCTGTACCATACCTGTAAATTAAATATAATATAATAAATTAATCAGTTATGCCACGGTATGCCTGGTATTTGCTTCGATGTTAAGTTAATTTTAATTTAATTTAAGTTAAATTTTGTTTTGGACCGCCAAGCCTGTCTGTCCGTTTCCCCCTGTCCTGTCCTGCCCCCGAACCACTCCAGTCAGCGAATAAAAAGCGCGTCACGTTCTTGAAAATTTTAGTATCAACGCTGAAGCGCACCGGTGCGGTCCTCTAGGTCACGTGCGTGCGTGAGCGGGTGTTACGTCGAACGAGCTCTATCGATAGCTATAAAATAAACTCCTTCTGAATCGTAAGAGAATAAGAACAACAACAATATGGCTCGTACGAAACAGACCGCTAGAAAATCTACCGGCGGCAAGGCGCCGCGCAAGCAGCTCGCCACGAAGGCCGCGCGGAAGAGCGCACCGGCCACCGGCGGTGTTAAGAAGCCGCATCGGTACAGACCCGGCACGGTAGCCCTGCGCGAGATCCGCCGCTACCAGAAGAGTACCGAACTGTTGATTCGCAAGCTTCCTTTTCAGCGTCTAGTGCGCGAGATCGCTCAAGACTTCAAGACCGACCTCCGCTTTCAGAGCTCCGCGGTGATGGCACTGCAGGAGGCGAGCGAGGCATATCTAGTGGGGCTTTTCGAAGACACCAACCTGTGCGCCATACACGCCAAGCGGGTCACCATCATGCCTAAGGATATACAACTCGCACGCAGAATCAGAGGCGAACGCGCCTAATAAATGAATAAATCTACGACGACGATATAGTAGTCTACTTTCTATTGGTATTAATATTATACAAAAGGCCCTTTTCAGGGCCGCATATATTTCATCATATCGATCGTGAAATTTTTTTTTTATTATTTTTTTTTTTTTTTTTATAGAATTAGACGGGGTTGGTTGGTTGGTTGGTTGGTTACTTAGTTGCGGGGAGGTCCATATTCTAAATGTACTCATGATTCATGGATTCAGGATTCGTAAAAACAAACAAACAAAAACAAACACACGCCCAAACCTCCAACGCCAGCCGCCACGATAAACAAATACATACATACATACATACATACATACATACATACATACATAGACAATGAAAATGAAAATGAAAGCGTAGCGTAGCGTAGCGTAGAGTGTATACTTGTATAGTTTATCGTCTCTTTGTTTGTTTGTTTGTTTGTTTGTTTGTTTGTTTGTTTGTTTGTTTGTTTGTTTGTTTGTTTGTTTGTAAGGATGTTAGTAAATAACAAATAAGTAAATAAATAATAAAAAAATAAGCACGTATGCATGTATGCGATCGATATATGCGTATGTGTATGTGTGTATTATTATATATATGTGTGCTATATAGGGCTAGGTGATGATGATGATGATGATGATGATGAATGTTGTTGAGGTGCCAAGGTTCGTGAGAATTGGTCAAAAAAAAAAAAAAAAAAAAAAGGTCGTAAAAAATTTTGCCCGCGGAAAAATTTTTGACGACCGCGAGCCTTCGGCTCCCCCCCCCCCCCACCGCACCCCACCCCCTCGGAGACCCTCGTGAATGATGGCGACCGGTCCGTGAAAATGTACGGTTGAACTAAAAAAAAAAAAAAAAAAAGCTCGTCAAAAAAATTTTCGCCGTAAATCGGGCGCGCGCGGAGACCCCTAGGCTCCCCCCCTCCCACCTCACCTCACCCCCGCGGAGACCCTATAAAATATATTTATAGGAATGCATATATATAGGGCGTGCTCTCGGACGTCCGCTTCAGTCGCTGTCGGTCTACCGGAGGCGTCGGCGGTCCGGACGGTCTGTCTCTCGTTGACAATAATTAATAATAATAATAAAAAGCAAAAAATAATAATAAATCATGACCGGTCGAGGAAAAGGTGGAAAGGGATTGGGAAAAGGAGGCGCGAAGCGCCACAGGAAGGTGCTACGTGACAACATCCAGGGTATCACGAAGCCAGCTATCCGCCGTTTAGCGCGAAGAGGCGGCGTGAAACGTATATCGGGTCTGATATACGAAGAGACACGCGGTGTGCTCAAGGTGTTCCTCGAGAACGTCATCCGTGACGCTGTCACCTACACCGAGCACGCCAAAAGAAAGACCGTCACCGCCATGGACGTGGTGTACGCTCTGAAACGTCAGGGTCGCACCCTCTACGGTTTCGGCGGTTAAATAATAATGAATAATTTACATTTAATTCAAAAAGGCCCTTTTCAGGGCCACAAATTTATCCAATACTCGTATTAATATTATCATGTTATCAAGATTATTATTACTTTTTTAATTTTATACATTATTAAATTACATTGCGATGGTGTGTGAGGATGAACGACATAACAATTGTATAGGCACATCACAGCGAGGCTTGAGCTCGCTGATAGAGATATTAATTATATCGGACCTAACTAAGTTACTTCTTATATGATTGTTTTTAAATAATATACATCATTAATAAATATTATATTATATTATATTAATATATGATGTACACGTACATATAAGGAGGTGCCTGAATATAATAAGGTAGTCTGAAGTAGCAGTAAACTTATACGTGCGATACAACCCGCTATTCTGTATGTAAACGTATATTCAGAGATGATTACAATAATACGAATATTATAATAATAATTATATATATAGAATATAACATAAATAGCCATTTTCCATCAGCGTCACCGACTCCGCCTCCGCCGCCCTAATAAAGATAGATCTCGCGGCGTAGTCAGGCTGCATGCGGGTCGGTCGCTGCTTTTGTATGTATGTATGTATGTATTTATGTATATTGAAAACGATTTATGATTTAGAACGATTTAAAAATATAAACAACACATATTGTAATCGTTATGGACTCGTTAGAAATTGATCATGACGACGTCGAGATGAGGCTCTCTTGCAAACGTCGTGTGGCAGTGTGGTGTTTTACGAAGCTCTACTTCGAACGGTCCAAACTATAAATATACACTTCGCAGGAACGGAAATAGTAATCGATTCGATATACCGGAATATACGCTTTACATTTAGTAAATTATATATTAATGAAACACTCGTTTTATAAAGAAAAAGAAGATTTAATCTGGACCCGGGGTGCACGAGTAGCGGTGTATAGAAATTAATCATCGATCGCTCCTCCGCGGCCGGCGGAATTCACGATTAAACTATTTCAATAGACGGATAAGTTCAAAAGGAAGCCACTAGTGCGCCAGGAATATTGTTTAATTTGAAACGGAACGTATAAATTCGATTGAATATGGTGCAAGCTAGTGAAAAGTTATCAGCGTTCGTACGGGAAAATGTCTAGCGACATCGCGGTTCTCCTTACGGTATTGCCCCGACCTTCAATATTTTGTTAAAATTAAAAAAAACAAAGGCCAATCGTTGATTCCTCTTATAAATTAAATTTTATATAGAAATAACAAGTGTAAATATGTCCGACACGGCAGTCGCAACCGAGGTGCCAACGCCGACGACCCCAGCTAAAAAGCCGAAGGCAACCGCGGCCGCAGGCGGCGGCGCCGCAGCCAAGAAGCCGAAAGCCAAGCCTACCCATCCGAAGACATCGGAGATGGTGAACAGCGCGATCAAGGAGCTCAAGGAGCGGAGCGGTTCCTCGCTTCAGGCGATCAAGAAGTACATAGCGGCGCAGTATAAGGTCGACGCAGAGAAGATGGCACCGTTCATAAGAAAGTATCTGAAGAGCGCCGTCGAATCCGGCGCCCTGATCCAGACGAAGGGCAAGGGCGCTTCCGGGTCCTTCAAGTTGGAGTCGAAATCGTCCGCGTCGAAGAAGCCGGCCGGCGGCAAGGTCGCCGCTACTTCGGCCTCGACCGGCAGATCGAAGAAGGCGGCCTCTTCATCCTCGATATCCGCGGCGGCCGGCGGCGGCGGGGGTGCCAGGGGCGGAAAGAAATCGGCGGCGGCGGCGGCGGCGACGGCCGCAGCTTCACCGTCCAAGTCGAAATCGTCCGCTGCGACCGCTAGGGACAAGAAGGCGGCCGCCGCGAAGAGAAAGAAGCCCGCCGCCAAGAAGGCCACCGCCGCGGCCGCCGCTGCTGCGTCGTCCGTTTCGCCGGCGAGGGCGAAGGGTGCCGCCTCGAAGGCCAAAAAGACTGCCAAGCCACCGACGAAGAAACCGAAAGCGCCCAAGCCGAAGAAGGCCGCCGCCGCTTCCGCCGCCACACCGAAGTCTAAACCGGCGGCGGCGAAGAAGGCCGCCGCCGCCGCCGCCGCTAAGAAATAAAGGAGGACGGACCACTCGATCGTTCCGACGTTCGTTACGTGTGTAGTGTTCGTTCGTGTTGTGTTCTTGTATTGTATCGCGTATCGCAGTATCGTCTATATAGTACGCTATAATCGATCGATATGAGCTAACAAGCGGACGTCGACACGACGCGTAAACTGGAACCGGTGGTGACCAGCGGCGGTGATGCAGGCGAGCGAGCGCGGCACTCGCGATCGCGAGTCGATTCAGTCGATCAGTCACAACAAAAGCCCTTTTCAGGGCTAACACACGTTTCCGATATCTCAATAATACAGACCTACCTACCTACCTACCTATGTATGTATGTAAGTATGTATCTTCGATGAATTATTGACTTATTTAAGACTAATTGAATCATCAAAATTATTACTCTTACAGACAGACATAAATAAATAAATAAATAAATAAACAAATAAATAAATGAATAATAATAAATAAATAAATAAATAATAATAAATTACAAGACATAAACAAACAAACATATAAATATTATAATGAAAGAAAGTTACTGGACGAAAATCGAAAACCCCTGAAAACTAATTCAAAGTTGGTAGGTAGGTGGTACCTTATTTATAAATATACATACATATGTACATACATATATTAATTATGTACACACGCACACGCAAATTAATTAATGAATGAATAAATTTATAAATAAATCCACATACTCCGCTGCCCGAACCCGATCCCGACTCTTGACTCACTTTTTTTTTTTTTTTTTTTATTATTATTATTATTTTTTTTTTTTTATTCGCTTACTTACTAACGGACCTATCGAAACGAAAACGACCTTCCTTCCCTCCACCCCACCCCCCCCCCCCCTCCCAACCGAACATACGCCCGTCTGAGCTCTATCTCGTCCCGGTCAATCCCCACCCCACTAGCACATGTATATAAGAAGAAATGGGGAAAAAATTTTATTCATTATACATCGCATCGCGCTAGGCTAGGACCTCGTTTGGTAGTTAGTATACGAGCGATTTATATTTTCTTTTATATATTACCACTATATTCCCACCGCATTAATAATGTCGGGCCGCGGCAAGGGTGGTAAAGTGAAGGGAAAGGCTAAGTCGCGCTCCAATCGTGCCGGTCTACAATTCCCCGTCGGGCGTATCCACAGACTGCTGAGGAAGGGAAATTACGCAGAGCGAGTCGGTGCCGGTGCGCCAGTATATCTTGCGGCCGTGATGGAATACCTAGCGGCCGAAGTGCTCGAGTTGGCTGGCAACGCGGCACGTGACAACAAGAAAACCAGGATCATACCGAGACACCTCCAGCTCGCCATCCGCAACGACGAGGAGTTGAACAAATTGCTCTCCGGCGTAACTATAGCACAGGGCGGCGTACTGCCTAACATACAAGCTGTGCTTTTGCCCAAGAAGACTGAGAAGAAAGCATAGATTGATCCGATATCCAAGTCGCCCACATACGCTGGGCTGGATTTTTTAATTTTTTTTGTCAAAAATTTTTTCAAATACTAAAAGGCCCTTTTCAGGGCCACAAAACTATTCCACACGTATATACGATTCAATATATCATACTTACATATGTATGTACTATATGTACGTCTACGTACGCTATATATACACCGGCGTTGCGAGCTTTCAATTCTATCAATTATTTCGCTCGAGACAGCGGTAATCCGCTGTGCCGGTGCTAGTGCCGTGAAAGCGTAACAAACATACGGACAGACTTGCAGACAAAACGTTGTCGCTAATGGTCTTACACGCAAGACGCTATGTAATTTACAAAACATGTCTCGTTTAGGTTAGGGTTATTTTTTTTTTTTTTTTTTTTTTTTTTTCCCCCCCACATACACACGAGTGATGATGATAATATTGAATACTACATATTATTATTATATTATTATTATTAATACATTACTACATGTATATGTAATATAGATAGGAATTTATGCAAAGTAGGAATTCTCTAGTCCTCCATGACCGTTCACCAATAAATAATATATATAATATTATATAAGTTTAAGTGATAGATAATAAATATGTTATTGTTATTGAATTTTTACGTCCGAACTTGTGCCGTTGTGCCGCTGGCCCGCTGCTAGTTCACCTCGCTACCTCCCTCCCTCCCTCCGGTCCTTCCCGAAACCGCGTCACGACGTTCGGCCATTGGTCGGGTGCGCGCTTGTAATCTCCTCTCAGCAGACACTCTAGCGGGCGACGGTCGTAATAAAACCAGGGCAATGAAAATTCGAGGAACCATTCGGGTCGCTCGTTCCAGTCGTTGCGGTCGTATCTCCTTATCTCTACTATATAAACATATAGTGGCGCAACAAAAAAATTAATAAACCTATTGACGGCCGATCAGTGATTTATATTATTAATATAAATCCGTCCGTCGCGTGTTTAACTCCAAACCATGCCACCCAAGACTAGCGGAAAGGCCGCCAAGAAATCGGGCAAGGCGCAAAAGAACATCTCTAAATCTGACAAAAAGAAGAAGAAGCACAAGAGGAAGGAGAGCTATGCCATCTATATTTACAAGGTGCTCAAGCAAGTCCACCCCGACACCGGTATCTCTAGTAAGGCCATGTCGATCATGAACTCGTTCGTGAACGACATCTTCGAGCGGATCGCGGCCGAGGCGTCTCGTCTCGCTCACTACAACAAGAGGTCAACTATTACATCGAGAGAGGTTCAGACTTCGGTGAGGCTGCTGTTGCCCGGCGAACTAGCGAAGCACGCCGTCAGTGAGGGCACCAAGGCGGTCACCAAATATACAAGCTCCAAGTGAGTCGTCGTCACGTCGTGACTACTAGCAGCGAAAAGTACTCTTTAAAAGGCCCTTTTCAGGGCCACTAAATCAGTCAATACGTACATACTATTTTATATATTATGATTTATATATATTTATAAATATATCCCCCGATTATCATTTCTATGATCGACAATTTTTATTTTTTTTATTTTTTTTTACATACAACGTCTGCTCTTGTGCACTGTGCAGAATGCACCTGTACCATACCTGTAAATTAAATATAATATAATAAATTAATCAGTTATGCCACGGTATGCCTGGTATTTGCTTCGATGTTAAGTTAATTTTAATTTAATTTAAGTTAAATTTTGTTTTGGACCGCCAAGCCTGTCTGTCCGTTTCCCCCTGTCCTGTCCTGCCCCCGAACCACTCCAGTCAGCGAATAAAAAGCGCGTCACGTTCTTGAAAATTTTAGTATCAACGCTGAAGCGCACCGGTGCGGTCCTCTAGGTCACGTGCGTGCGTGAGCGGGTGTTACGTCGAACGAGCTCTATCGATAGCTATAAAATAAACTCCTTCTGAATCGTAAGAGAATAAGAACAACAACAATATGGCTCGTACGAAACAGACCGCTAGAAAATCTACCGGCGGCAAGGCGCCGCGCAAGCAGCTCGCCACGAAGGCCGCGCGGAAGAGCGCACCGGCCACCGGCGGTGTTAAGAAGCCGCATCGGTACAGACCCGGCACGGTAGCCCTGCGCGAGATCCGCCGCTACCAGAAGAGTACCGAACTGTTGATTCGCAAGCTTCCTTTTCAGCGTCTAGTGCGCGAGATCGCTCAAGACTTCAAGACCGACCTCCGCTTTCAGAGCTCCGCGGTGATGGCACTGCAGGAGGCGAGCGAGGCATATCTAGTGGGGCTTTTCGAAGACACCAACCTGTGCGCCATACACGCCAAGCGGGTCACCATCATGCCTAAGGATATACAACTCGCACGCAGAATCAGAGGCGAACGCGCCTAATAAATGAATAAATCTACGACGACGATATAGTAGTCTACTTTCTATTGGTATTAATATTATACAAAAGGCCCTTTTCAGGGCCGCATATATTTCATCATATCGATCGTGAAATTTTTTTTTTATTATTTTTTTTTTTTTTTTTATAGAATTAGACGGGGTTGGTTGGTTGGTTGGTTGGTTACTTAGTTGCGGGGAGGTCCATATTCTAAATGTACTCATGATTCATGGATTCAGGATTCGTAAAAACAAACAAACAAAAACAAACACACGCCCAAACCTCCAACGCCAGCCGCCACGATAAACAAATACATACATACATACATACATACATACATACATACATACATAGACAATGAAAATGAAAATGAAAGCGTAGCGTAGCGTAGCGTAGAGTGTATACTTGTATAGTTTATCGTCTCTTTGTTTGTTTGTTTGTTTGTTTGTTTGTTTGTTTGTTTGTTTGTTTGTTTGTTTGTTTGTTTGTTTGTAAGGATGTTAGTAAATAACAAATAAGTAAATAAATAATAAAAAAATAAGCACGTATGCATGTATGCGATCGATATATGCGTATGTGTATGTGTGTATTATTATATATATGTGTGCTATATAGGGCTAGGTGATGATGATGATGATGATGATGATGAATGTTGTTGAGGTGCCAAGGTTCGTGAGAATTGGTCAAAAAAAAAAAAAAAAAAAAAAGGTCGTAAAAAATTTTGCCCGCGGAAAAATTTTTGACGACCGCGAGCCTTCGGCTCCCCCCCCCCCCACCGCACCCCACCCCCTCGGAGACCCTCGTGAATGATGGCGACCGGTCCGTGAAAATGTACGGTTGAACTAAAAAAAAAAAAAAAAAAAGCTCGTCAAAAAAATTTTCGCCGTAAATCGGGCGCGCGCGGAGACCCCTAGGCTCCCCCCCTCCCACCTCACCTCACCCCCGCGGAGACCCTATAAAATATATTTATAGGAATGCATATATATAGGGCGTGCTCTCGGACGTCCGCTTCAGTCGCTGTCGGTCTACCGGAGGCGTCGGCGGTCCGGACGGTCTGTCTCTCGTTGACAATAATTAATAATAATAATAAAAAGCAAAAAATAATAATAAATCATGACCGGTCGAGGAAAAGGTGGAAAGGGATTGGGAAAAGGAGGCGCGAAGCGCCACAGGAAGGTGCTACGTGACAACATCCAGGGTATCACGAAGCCAGCTATCCGCCGTTTAGCGCGAAGAGGCGGCGTGAAACGTATATCGGGTCTGATATACGAAGAGACACGCGGTGTGCTCAAGGTGTTCCTCGAGAACGTCATCCGTGACGCTGTCACCTACACCGAGCACGCCAAAAGAAAGACCGTCACCGCCATGGACGTGGTGTACGCTCTGAAACGTCAGGGTCGCACCCTCTACGGTTTCGGCGGTTAAATAATAATGAATAATTTACATTTAATTCAAAAAGGCCCTTTTCAGGGCCACAAATTTATCCAATACTCGTATTAATATTATCATGTTATCAAGATTATTATTACTTTTTTAATTTTATACATTATTAAATTACATTGCGATGGTGTGTGAGGATGAACGACATAACAATTGTATAGGCACATCACAGCGAGGCTTGAGCTCGCTGATAGAGATATTAATTATATCGGACCTAACTAAGTTACTTCTTATATGATTGTTTTTAAATAATATACATCATTAATAAATATTATATTATATTATATTAATATATGATGTACACGTACATATAAGGAGGTGCCTGAATATAATAAGGTAGTCTGAAGTAGCAGTAAACTTATACGTGCGATACAACCCGCTATTCTGTATGTAAACGTATATTCAGAGATGATTACAATAATACGAATATTATAATAATAATTATATATATAGAATATAACATAAATAGCCATTTTCCATCAGCGTCACCGACTCCGCCTCCGCCGCCCTAATAAAGATAGATCTCGCGGCGTAGTCAGGCTGCATGCGGGTCGGTCGCTGCTTTTGTATGTATGTATGTATGTATTTATGTATATTGAAAACGATTTATGATTTAGAACGATTTAAAAATATAAACAACACATATTGTAATCGTTATGGACTCGTTAGAAATTGATCATGACGACGTCGAGATGAGGCTCTCTTGCAAACGTCGTGTGGCAGTGTGGTGTTTTACGAAGCTCTACTTCGAACGGTCCAAACTATAAATATACACTTCGCAGGAACGGAAATAGTAATCGATTCGATATACCGGAATATACGCTTTACATTTAGTAAATTATATATTAATGAAACACTCGTTTTATAAAGAAAAAGAAGATTTAATCTGGACCCGGGGTGCACGAGTAGCGGTGTATAGAAATTAATCATCGATCGCTCCTCCGCGGCCGGCGGAATTCACGATTAAACTATTTCAATAGACGGATAAGTTCAAAAGGAAGCCACTAGTGCGCCAGGAATATTGTTTAATTTGAAACGGAACGTATAAATTCGATTGAATATGGTGCAAGCTAGTGAAAAGTTATCAGCGTTCGTACGGGAAAATGTCTAGCGACATCGCGGTTCTCCTTACGGTATTGCCCCGACCTTCAATATTTTGTTAAAATTAAAAAAAACAAAGGCCAATCGTTGATTCCTCTTATAAATTAAATTTTATATAGAAATAACAAGTGTAAATATGTCCGACACGGCAGTCGCAACCGAGGTGCCAACGCCGACGACCCCAGCTAAAAAGCCGAAGGCAACCGCGGCCGCAGGCGGCGGCGCCGCAGCCAAGAAGCCGAAAGCCAAGCCTACCCATCCGAAGACATCGGAGATGGTGAACAGCGCGATCAAGGAGCTCAAGGAGCGGAGCGGTTCCTCGCTTCAGGCGATCAAGAAGTACATAGCGGCGCAGTATAAGGTCGACGCAGAGAAGATGGCACCGTTCATAAGAAAGTATCTGAAGAGCGCCGTCGAATCCGGCGCCCTGATCCAGACGAAGGGCAAGGGCGCTTCCGGGTCCTTCAAGTTGGAGTCGAAATCGTCCGCGTCGAAGAAGCCGGCCGGCGGCAAGGTCGCCGCTACTTCGGCCTCGACCGGCAGATCGAAGAAGGCGGCCTCTTCATCCTCGATATCCGCGGCGGCCGGCGGCGGCGGGGGTGCCAGGGGCGGAAAGAAATCGGCGGCGGCGGCGGCGGCGACGGCCGCAGCTTCACCGTCCAAGTCGAAATCGTCCGCTGCGACCGCTAGGGACAAGAAGGCGGCCGCCGCGAAGAGAAAGAAGCCCGCCGCCAAGAAGGCCACCGCCGCGGCCGCCGCTGCTGCGTCGTCCGTTTCGCCGGCGAGGGCGAAGGGTGCCGCCTCGAAGGCCAAAAAGACTGCCAAGCCACCGACGAAGAAACCGAAAGCGCCCAAGCCGAAGAAGGCCGCCGCCGCTTCCGCCGCCACACCGAAGTCTAAACCGGCGGCGGCGAAGAAGGCCGCCGCCGCCGCCGCCGCTAAGAAATAAAGGAGGACGGACCACTCGATCGTTCCGACGTTCGTTACGTGTGTAGTGTTCGTTCGTGTTGTGTTCTTGTATTGTATCGCGTATCGCAGTATCGTCTATATAGTACGCTATAATCGATCGATATGAGCTAACAAGCGGACGTCGACACGACGCGTAAACTGGAACCGGTGGTGACCAGCGGCGGTGATGCAGGCGAGCGAGCGCGGCACTCGCGATCGCGAGTCGATTCAGTCGATCAGTCACAACAAAAGCCCTTTTCAGGGCTAACACACGTTTCCGATATCTCAATAATACAGACCTACCTACCTACCTACCTATGTATGTATGTAAGTATGTATCTTCGATGAATTATTGACTTATTTAAGACTAATTGAATCATCAAAATTATTACTCTTACAGACAGACATAAATAAATAAATAAATAAATAAACAAATAAATAAATGAATAATAATAAATAAATAAATAAATAATAATAAATTACAAGACATAAACAAACAAACATATAAATATTATAATGAAAGAAAGTTACTGGACGAAAATCGAAAACCCCTGAAAACTAATTCAAAGTTGGTAGGTAGGTGGTACCTTATTTATAAATATACATACATATGTACATACATATATTAATTATGTACACACGCACACGCAAATTAATTAATGAATGAATAAATTTATAAATAAATCCACATACTCCGCTGCCCGAACCCGATCCCGACTCTTGACTCACTTTTTTTTTTTTTTTTTTTATTATTATTATTATTTTTTTTTTTTTATTCGCTTACTTACTAACGGACCTATCGAAACGAAAACGACCTTCCTTCCCTCCACCCCACCCCCCCCCCCCCTCCCAACCGAACATACGCCCGTCTGAGCTCTATCTCGTCCCGGTCAATCCCCACCCCACTAGCACATGTATATAAGAAGAAATGGGGAAAAAATTTTATTCATTATACATCGCATCGCGCTAGGCTAGGACCTCGTTTGGTAGTTAGTATACGAGCGATTTATATTTTCTTTTATATATTACCACTATATTCCCACCGCATTAATAATGTCGGGCCGCGGCAAGGGTGGTAAAGTGAAGGGAAAGGCTAAGTCGCGCTCCAATCGTGCCGGTCTACAATTCCCCGTCGGGCGTATCCACAGACTGCTGAGGAAGGGAAATTACGCAGAGCGAGTCGGTGCCGGTGCGCCAGTATATCTTGCGGCCGTGATGGAATACCTAGCGGCCGAAGTGCTCGAGTTGGCTGGCAACGCGGCACGTGACAACAAGAAAACCAGGATCATACCGAGACACCTCCAGCTCGCCATCCGCAACGACGAGGAGTTGAACAAATTGCTCTCCGGCGTAACTATAGCACAGGGCGGCGTACTGCCTAACATACAAGCTGTGCTTTTGCCCAAGAAGACTGAGAAGAAAGCATAGATTGATCCGATATCCAAGTCGCCCACATACGCTGGGCTGGATTTTTTAATTTTTTTTGTCAAAAATTTTTTCAAATACTAAAAGGCCCTTTTCAGGGCCACAAAACTATTCCACACGTATATACGATTCAATATATCATACTTACATATGTATGTACTATATGTACGTCTACGTACGCTATATATACACCGGCGTTGCGAGCTTTCAATTCTATCAATTATTTCGCTCGAGACAGCGGTAATCCGCTGTGCCGGTGCTAGTGCCGTGAAAGCGTAACAAACATACGGACAGACTTGCAGACAAAACGTTGTCGCTAATGGTCTTACACGCAAGACGCTATGTAATTTACAAAACATGTCTCGTTTAGGTTAGGGTTATTTTTTTTTTTTTTTTTTTTTTTTTTTCCCCCCCACATACACACGAGTGATGATGATAATATTGAATACTACATATTATTATTATATTATTATTATTAATACATTACTACATGTATATGTAATATAGATAGGAATTTATGCAAAGTAGGAATTCTCTAGTCCTCCATGACCGTTCACCAATAAATAATATATATAATATTATATAAGTTTAAGTGATAGATAATAAATATGTTATTGTTATTGAATTTTTACGTCCGAACTTGTGCCGTTGTGCCGCTGGCCCGCTGCTAGTTCACCTCGCTACCTCCCTCCCTCCCTCCGGTCCTTCCCGAAACCGCGTCACGACGTTCGGCCATTGGTCGGGTGCGCGCTTGTAATCTCCTCTCAGCAGACACTCTAGCGGGCGACGGTCGTAATAAAACCAGGGCAATGAAAATTCGAGGAACCATTCGGGTCGCTCGTTCCAGTCGTTGCGGTCGTATCTCCTTATCTCTACTATATAAACATATAGTGGCGCAACAAAAAAATTAATAAACCTATTGACGGCCGATCAGTGATTTATATTATTAATATAAATCCGTCCGTCGCGTGTTTAACTCCAAACCATGCCACCCAAGACTAGCGGAAAGGCCGCCAAGAAATCGGGCAAGGCGCAAAAGAACATCTCTAAATCTGACAAAAAGAAGAAGAAGCACAAGAGGAAGGAGAGCTATGCCATCTATATTTACAAGGTGCTCAAGCAAGTCCACCCCGACACCGGTATCTCTAGTAAGGCCATGTCGATCATGAACTCGTTCGTGAACGACATCTTCGAGCGGATCGCGGCCGAGGCGTCTCGTCTCGCTCACTACAACAAGAGGTCAACTATTACATCGAGAGAGGTTCAGACTTCGGTGAGGCTGCTGTTGCCCGGCGAACTAGCGAAGCACGCCGTCAGTGAGGGCACCAAGGCGGTCACCAAATATACAAGCTCCAAGTGAGTCGTCGTCACGTCGTGACTACTAGCAGCGAAAAGTACTCTTTAAAAGGCCCTTTTCAGGGCCACTAAATCAGTCAATACGTACATACTATTTTATATATTATGATTTATATATATTTATAAATATATCCCCCGATTATCATTTCTATGATCGACAATTTTTATTTTTTTTATTTTTTTTTACATACAACGTCTGCTCTTGTGCACTGTGCAGAATGCACCTGTACCATACCTGTAAATTAAATATAATATAATAAATTAATCAGTTATGCCACGGTATGCCTGGTATTTGCTTCGATGTTAAGTTAATTTTAATTTAATTTAAGTTAAATTTTGTTTTGGACCGCCAAGCCTGTCTGTCCGTTTCCCCCTGTCCTGTCCTGCCCCCGAACCACTCCAGTCAGCGAATAAAAAGCGCGTCACGTTCTTGAAAATTTTAGTATCAACGCTGAAGCGCACCGGTGCGGTCCTCTAGGTCACGTGCGTGCGTGAGCGGGTGTTACGTCGAACGAGCTCTATCGATAGCTATAAAATAAACTCCTTCTGAATCGTAAGAGAATAAGAACAACAACAATATGGCTCGTACGAAACAGACCGCTAGAAAATCTACCGGCGGCAAGGCGCCGCGCAAGCAGCTCGCCACGAAGGCCGCGCGGAAGAGCGCACCGGCCACCGGCGGTGTTAAGAAGCCGCATCGGTACAGACCCGGCACGGTAGCCCTGCGCGAGATCCGCCGCTACCAGAAGAGTACCGAACTGTTGATTCGCAAGCTTCCTTTTCAGCGTCTAGTGCGCGAGATCGCTCAAGACTTCAAGACCGACCTCCGCTTTCAGAGCTCCGCGGTGATGGCACTGCAGGAGGCGAGCGAGGCATATCTAGTGGGGCTTTTCGAAGACACCAACCTGTGCGCCATACACGCCAAGCGGGTCACCATCATGCCTAAGGATATACAACTCGCACGCAGAATCAGAGGCGAACGCGCCTAATAAATGAATAAATCTACGACGACGATATAGTAGTCTACTTTCTATTGGTATTAATATTATACAAAAGGCCCTTTTCAGGGCCGCATATATTTCATCATATCGATCGTGAAATTTTTTTTTTATTATTTTTTTTTTTTTTTTTATAGAATTAGACGGGGTTGGTTGGTTGGTTGGTTGGTTACTTAGTTGCGGGGAGGTCCATATTCTAAATGTACTCATGATTCATGGATTCAGGATTCGTAAAAACAAACAAACAAAAACAAACACACGCCCAAACCTCCAACGCCAGCCGCCACGATAAACAAATACATACATACATACATACATACATACATACATACATACATAGACAATGAAAATGAAAATGAAAGCGTAGCGTAGCGTAGCGTAGAGTGTATACTTGTATAGTTTATCGTCTCTTTGTTTGTTTGTTTGTTTGTTTGTTTGTTTGTTTGTTTGTTTGTTTGTTTGTTTGTTTGTTTGTTTGTAAGGATGTTAGTAAATAACAAATAAGTAAATAAATAATAAAAAAATAAGCACGTATGCATGTATGCGATCGATATATGCGTATGTGTATGTGTGTATTATTATATATATGTGTGCTATATAGGGCTAGGTGATGATGATGATGATGATGATGATGAATGTTGTTGAGGTGCCAAGGTTCGTGAGAATTGGTCAAAAAAAAAAAAAAAAAAAAAAGGTCGTAAAAAATTTTGCCCGCGGAAAAATTTTTGACGACCGCGAGCCTTCGGCTCCCCCCCCCCCCACCGCACCCCACCCCCTCGGAGACCCTCGTGAATGATGGCGACCGGTCCGTGAAAATGTACGGTTGAACTAAAAAAAAAAAAAAAAAAAGCTCGTCAAAAAAATTTTCGCCGTAAATCGGGCGCGCGCGGAGACCCCTAGGCTCCCCCCCTCCCACCTCACCTCACCCCCGCGGAGACCCTATAAAATATATTTATAGGAATGCATATATATAGGGCGTGCTCTCGGACGTCCGCTTCAGTCGCTGTCGGTCTACCGGAGGCGTCGGCGGTCCGGACGGTCTGTCTCTCGTTGACAATAATTAATAATAATAATAAAAAGCAAAAAATAATAATAAATCATGACCGGTCGAGGAAAAGGTGGAAAGGGATTGGGAAAAGGAGGCGCGAAGCGCCACAGGAAGGTGCTACGTGACAACATCCAGGGTATCACGAAGCCAGCTATCCGCCGTTTAGCGCGAAGAGGCGGCGTGAAACGTATATCGGGTCTGATATACGAAGAGACACGCGGTGTGCTCAAGGTGTTCCTCGAGAACGTCATCCGTGACGCTGTCACCTACACCGAGCACGCCAAAAGAAAGACCGTCACCGCCATGGACGTGGTGTACGCTCTGAAACGTCAGGGTCGCACCCTCTACGGTTTCGGCGGTTAAATAATAATGAATAATTTACATTTAATTCAAAAAGGCCCTTTTCAGGGCCACAAATTTATCCAATACTCGTATTAATATTATCATGTTATCAAGATTATTATTACTTTTTTAATTTTATACATTATTAAATTACATTGCGATGGTGTGTGAGGATGAACGACATAACAATTGTATAGGCACATCACAGCGAGGCTTGAGCTCGCTGATAGAGATATTAATTATATCGGACCTAACTAAGTTACTTCTTATATGATTGTTTTTAAATAATATACATCATTAATAAATATTATATTATATTATATTAATATATGATGTACACGTACATATAAGGAGGTGCCTGAATATAATAAGGTAGTCTGAAGTAGCAGTAAACTTATACGTGCGATACAACCCGCTATTCTGTATGTAAACGTATATTCAGAGATGATTACAATAATACGAATATTATAATAATAATTATATATATAGAATATAACATAAATAGCCATTTTCCATCAGCGTCACCGACTCCGCCTCCGCCGCCCTAATAAAGATAGATCTCGCGGCGTAGTCAGGCTGCATGCGGGTCGGTCGCTGCTTTTGTATGTATGTATGTATGTATTTATGTATATTGAAAACGATTTATGATTTAGAACGATTTAAAAATATAAACAACACATATTGTAATCGTTATGGACTCGTTAGAAATTGATCATGACGACGTCGAGATGAGGCTCTCTTGCAAACGTCGTGTGGCAGTGTGGTGTTTTACGAAGCTCTACTTCGAACGGTCCAAACTATAAATATACACTTCGCAGGAACGGAAATAGTAATCGATTCGATATACCGGAATATACGCTTTACATTTAGTAAATTATATATTAATGAAACACTCGTTTTATAAAGAAAAAGAAGATTTAATCTGGACCCGGGGTGCACGAGTAGCGGTGTATAGAAATTAATCATCGATCGCTCCTCCGCGGCCGGCGGAATTCACGATTAAACTATTTCAATAGACGGATAAGTTCAAAAGGAAGCCACTAGTGCGCCAGGAATATTGTTTAATTTGAAACGGAACGTATAAATTCGATTGAATATGGTGCAAGCTAGTGAAAAGTTATCAGCGTTCGTACGGGAAAATGTCTAGCGACATCGCGGTTCTCCTTACGGTATTGCCCCGACCTTCAATATTTTGTTAAAATTAAAAAAAACAAAGGCCAATCGTTGATTCCTCTTATAAATTAAATTTTATATAGAAATAACAAGTGTAAATATGTCCGACACGGCAGTCGCAACCGAGGTGCCAACGCCGACGACCCCAGCTAAAAAGCCGAAGGCAACCGCGGCCGCAGGCGGCGGCGCCGCAGCCAAGAAGCCGAAAGCCAAGCCTACCCATCCGAAGACATCGGAGATGGTGAACAGCGCGATCAAGGAGCTCAAGGAGCGGAGCGGTTCCTCGCTTCAGGCGATCAAGAAGTACATAGCGGCGCAGTATAAGGTCGACGCAGAGAAGATGGCACCGTTCATAAGAAAGTATCTGAAGAGCGCCGTCGAATCCGGCGCCCTGATCCAGACGAAGGGCAAGGGCGCTTCCGGGTCCTTCAAGTTGGAGTCGAAATCGTCCGCGTCGAAGAAGCCGGCCGGCGGCAAGGTCGCCGCTACTTCGGCCTCGACCGGCAGATCGAAGAAGGCGGCCTCTTCATCCTCGATATCCGCGGCGGCCGGCGGCGGCGGGGGTGCCAGGGGCGGAAAGAAATCGGCGGCGGCGGCGGCGGCGACGGCCGCAGCTTCACCGTCCAAGTCGAAATCGTCCGCTGCGACCGCTAGGGACAAGAAGGCGGCCGCCGCGAAGAGAAAGAAGCCCGCCGCCAAGAAGGCCACCGCCGCGGCCGCCGCTGCTGCGTCGTCCGTTTCGCCGGCGAGGGCGAAGGGTGCCGCCTCGAAGGCCAAAAAGACTGCCAAGCCACCGACGAAGAAACCGAAAGCGCCCAAGCCGAAGAAGGCCGCCGCCGCTTCCGCCGCCACACCGAAGTCTAAACCGGCGGCGGCGAAGAAGGCCGCCGCCGCCGCCGCCGCTAAGAAATAAAGGAGGACGGACCACTCGATCGTTCCGACGTTCGTTACGTGTGTAGTGTTCGTTCGTGTTGTGTTCTTGTATTGTATCGCGTATCGCAGTATCGTCTATATAGTACGCTATAATCGATCGATATGAGCTAACAAGCGGACGTCGACACGACGCGTAAACTGGAACCGGTGGTGACCAGCGGCGGTGATGCAGGCGAGCGAGCGCGGCACTCGCGATCGCGAGTCGATTCAGTCGATCAGTCACAACAAAAGCCCTTTTCAGGGCTAACACACGTTTCCGATATCTCAATAATACAGACCTACCTACCTACCTACCTATGTATGTATGTAAGTATGTATCTTCGATGAATTATTGACTTATTTAAGACTAATTGAATCATCAAAATTATTACTCTTACAGACAGACATAAATAAATAAATAAATAAATAAACAAATAAATAAATGAATAATAATAAATAAATAAATAAATAATAATAAATTACAAGACATAAACAAACAAACATATAAATATTATAATGAAAGAAAGTTACTGGACGAAAATCGAAAACCCCTGAAAACTAATTCAAAGTTGGTAGGTAGGTGGTACCTTATTTATAAATATACATACATATGTACATACATATATTAATTATGTACACACGCACACGCAAATTAATTAATGAATGAATAAATTTATAAATAAATCCACATACTCCGCTGCCCGAACCCGATCCCGACTCCCGACTCCGACTCCGACTTTAATATAATATACGTAATTTTATAAATGCTTCTTTTATAGACTTTTACACACGCACATGTGGATTTTTTTATGTTATCTTAATAGCCAATGAAGGCTCACTAACGATTTGGGTACACGCTTGCGCAGTGGGAATTTTAAGTACAGCGCATGCGCCATTGGACTTACTGAATTATAGCTGACTATATAACAATGCGTTTTCGGCGCAACTGCTTTTATTTGTTCAATATTCGTTTGAGCGCATGTAGCGAGTTGATTCATTTTGTTGGATCTACTGTGTAATTCCTTTCCATTTTTTTCAATGTGATATGGAAGAGCTTCGAGATCATAACGCTATTTATATATTTCCTGAAGACTTTAAGATTGTTATTGTGATTGATTGAGCGGTTTCGATCGCTCGGCCCTCGATTGGACATTGAGTATCTTAAGTCTGCAGTTGCACGCTGTAAGTTATAATATTGTGTATCCTCTTTTTATGTCCCATTTTAGTTTTTCATATTTGCGCTTAAAACAATAATTAGCAGATAAAGTGCAGTAAAATTATAGTTCTGGAATTTTTAACATTGCTGTTTTTAGTTATACAAGTTAGTAAAGAATTATAATAATTGATACAATTTTAATATTAAATTAGTTAGAAACATTTATTTAAAGTCATTTTGTCATAATCTTTTATATTATGGTAATAATCGTTAGCACCGAAATAAATACGACAAAGGCGCCAGTCAATTACCGATTTATATAAACACAATTAAAAATCAATACGATTTAAATACCCAGACAGGTATATCAGAGATATTATCAGACATATACCTGTATGAATGGTATGAATCAAAGATATTACTAAAAGGGTATGAATCAAATATATTACTAAAAATATTAAAACTGTAGGCGCCATAAGCAAGTTTCTGTGTCTATCATTGTTATTTGGCTTTATATAAAAGGACCTAATAAAATAAGGTTTTGATAAAGTTTGGTTTATATTGAATAAATGTAACTAAGCTATTATAAAAAAAATATCTAATAAAAACAAATATTAAATATATCCCAAAACTATGAATGAATGAAAATCATAATTTTTTTTACGATTTTCACGACGATCAGTATTGAAGTACTGACATCATGCATAGGTAGAACAAATAAATAAATTTTAAAAGCAATACTAAAGTAAAAAACTAAATTATAAAATTACAAGGCGTCAAATAAACACAAATTAGCAATGTCGCAAACCTATTTGTAATTTCTGAAAAATTATTTGCAGATACATCGACATACACCGGAGGTGTAGTGTTCCACGCCTGGGAAAGAAACTTCGCGTCACCTCGCCTTTCCCTACCTAACTTTGGTGGGATCGGATGCCATTAATATTTAAGATTTTAGCATAGTACATAGTATAATAATACATAGTAGTAAGTACATAGTAGAATAATTATAATCAACTGTAAATAAATAGATTGATTTGGATAGTGAGTTTTGTGTACCCAACAGTCGCCACCCATAATATAACTAGCGTTTATTGAAACTTCATTGACGATTACAGAGTAATGAACAATTATATACACCTTTGTGAACATAGCAGCCGACTTTCGAAAAAAAAAAATTTTAATTTTCCATCGAGTTCTACATCGTTTGTACCCGTTTGTACCACTTCAATTATCGTTTATACCTCAAACCAAAGAAAGTTACAACGTTTTGAAAAACTAACTTTTAAGATTTTAAATTGTATATCAATGATTTTAAATTTTAGATTTTTGGATTATGTCAGCTATTTCCAAATGTATATTTCATAAGCCGAAAAGCAAAGCAAGTTACATGTACATCCTAATTATTATTTACAAATAACAATTCCTTAGTTTTGGAAGCTTGAATTAAGCGAGCAATCCCTGTATTAGAAAACTACACCCTTATTACACCATAGCTATATGTAAAAAATGCTAATTAAATTAAATATCTACATGTATATTGATGTAAAAACCCATGAGATTTTCTATTAAAATTTATGAGTCTATTGATAATTGCAATTTATTACACGCTTTCCGATGAAAGAAGAAACATTCTGAGGAAACTTGTATATCTTTAGAGAATTCTAGGGATATGTGTAACCAATCAATCCGCATTGGAGCCATAGATAATATAATTAGTAGAGTAGGTAAGCCAGTAAGACAAACAAAGCAAATGAGGGTGATTTTTTTTTTCGGACACTAACTAATGCTGTTACCCCAAATGGCTCTTACAGCGTCACCGGGAGAGGGGGCGAGCGCAGAAGCATCGCCGGGGGTGTGAGCTGGGAGAACGAGTCTCGAACGAGGCTCGCAGCATCCTGGGAGCGTCGCCTTAAGAGTGCCTCCTGTGAGGCCTGTCCTAATGTCATAACGGTCGGGGCTGAACGCCCCTACCGCTAGACGTGAGGAAGCGGGGACCTCGTCTTCGCCGGCGAAGACGCTGTGTGTGTGTATGTTTGTCTAGTGTGCCATTGGCGATCGTAATGTGATCGTCAGGATCGGTGAGGACGCTCCTAGGGCGTCTTTATAATACTGCCTTGAAATTTTTGTCGAGACAAGTATATTTTGCCATCCTCCCGACGAGCGGGTTTGGATGAGCTTCAGCCCTTTCAAAGTATCTCTTCGAGAAACGTTTGAATAGCTGAGAAAGGGAGGGGCGATCAACATCTTTATGTAGGTCGACATTGCGCACGGACCAAGGACAGCCTTATTAATATTCAACCTTGACGAATGGTCGTGCGCAAACGTTACGCTCGCATATGACATAATTGGTCTTATGCAAGTTTTGTAGAGTGTCACTTTGTTGCGAAGTGACATCTTACTTTTCTTGCTTAGCAACGGAAAAAGACGACTCAGTACAAACGCAGCCCTGTTGCGGACTGCGTTTATATGTTTGATAAAAGAGACGGAGGGTTGTTGGGTGACCCCGAGGTATTTGACCTCATCCTGCCATGGGATATCACGGTTGTGTATGGATATACACACCGGAGGGATAAATCTCTGATTGCACGACCTGTGGAAATACATGGCCGCGCTCTTATCAGGATTGATTGCTATTCTCCATTTGATGAACCAACTCTCAAGGTTGTTCACTTTCTGTTGGAGACGACTAACGAGAAGTTCGAGTTTCCGAGATGACGTGAAAATAGCTGTATCATCAGCATAAAGTGCTAACGACGCAGTCATTTTGTCATGAGGAATATCGCTCGTGTAGAGCGAACAGAGATAAGGTGCTAGCACCGAACCCTGGGGAACTCCAGTGCGTATCGGACGTCTGGACGATAGGGTACCTTCTAAATGGTATCTGAATGTACGGTTTACGAGATAGTTTCGTATGAGAAATACGAGACCATTCGGAAGTTCTAGGGCGTTGAGCTTGTGAATCAAGCCCGCGTGCCAAACCTTATCAAAGGCTTTGGCAACATCGAAGAAGACGGCGGCTGTGTGATGCCTCTTACGGGTAAGTCGTTCGGACACAAATTCCACCAGGCGATGGACTTGGTGGACGGCCGTGTGATTTGATTTAAATCCGAACTTTTCGTTCGGTAGGAGGTTTTTGGTATTTATTACCGTTTTAAGTCTCGTTTTAGTCGTTTTAAGCAGACTTATGGGGCGATAACTATCAGGGCGATTTCGGGGTTTCCCCGGTTTATGAATACCTATTATTGTTGCTTCCTTCCACTCGTCTGGGAAGCAGCAACATGAGAGAAGGGTATTGAAGATCAACACCAAGAGGTAAATTAGGCGGTCAGGTAGACACTTGAGTGCCCTTTTCGTTATTCTATCGGGGCCAGGGGCTTTTCTGGGTTTGAGCTTTTTAAGAATAGCTCTGATCTCGTCTCCGGAGATGGGGGATAAGAGTTCTCTCACCCTCTTGGGAACCCTCTTGAATGACTTGGCGATACGCGATTCCACCGCGGCGTGGAATAATGCGTACTCTGGTGATGCGTACTCCCGGTCGGGGGTGGGGTACGCGACACTGGCCCTAACGGCTGCGCGTTTTCTGGTGAGAAGTGCTCCGATGTCGTTAGGGAGCATTTGCCGACTTAGTTCGTCGGGAATTTCCCTAAACACACTTTAATGGTTTTGCTCAGGTGAGCGGTGAGATGTGAGGAGGCCGCCTTAGCGACTTCCTCAGAATCTATTTGGTCGGGAATTTGGTCCAATGCACGGAATCTGTCGACTGAAGTTGCTCGTTGAGCTTCTTCCGGTCGATGATGGTTTTAGTACTGGGCGCCGCGGAAGCAGACCTACCCAGTTGGAACAAGACCGGTCTATGGTCAGAACTTAGGTCATGGAATATCCTCTATGGAACTTAGCTGGAGGGCTACATTCTTGAGCACAACTATGTCTAGGACATCTGGTCGGTGTGCACTAGCTGGATAGTGTGTGGGCTCGTCGGAAGCTATGACATCGAAGTTAAGGTGTGCGAGTCCACTGAGGCTATGTAGGAAGCGCCCATTAGGGTTTGTGCAAATTGAGTTCCAATGACCGTGCTTCGAATTGAAGTCTCCGGCCAGGATGACTGAACTTCCAAGTGCGAGGAGCGCAACGAGGTCTAGGTTAAGACTTTCCTGGTGGGTCTTAGATGGACTGAAGCTAGAACGACAGAAGGATGACCCATCATACCCACCTGACAAGCAGAGACCTACATGTTTTCTAACTCTGGGGAGTCTACCGGGGAGAAATGGAGAGATCTTTTGTAATAAATAAGGGTACCGCCAAGTCTATTATCGAGACGGTCGTGTCTAATTAAGTTGTAGTTTAAGATCCTGGGATTGCGCGTGCATGGTTTCAGGAACGTTTTCTGAACCAACAGAACATCTACGTTATGGGTTACCACGAATTCGCGGATTTCGTGGATTTTTTAGATGAGACCGTCCGCATTGAACGTGATGACCCTGAACCCGTGTGGTTTTATTCTAAATTGTGTACTATCTATTAAGGTTTATTTTTAGATTTTGGCGATGGCCTGAACGAGCTCCGACTGCTGATGAGGGCCATGAGTCTGGTTTGAGGATTTCTCCTCAATTTATTTGCCAGCACTGACAGCTCATCCATGTCTATGCTGGCGATAGTCTCTCTGACTAACTTCGAGTCTTCCTTGAAGCTGTTCAGCTGAGGGGGGGCGCCTGAGGGGTGGGGGGCGCTATGGACCTTCGCGACGACCGGGGGCATCGCTTGTTTCAGTGGGGGCGACAGGGCGGCGAGGGGGGCAGCTGCAGCCGCTTGTCTCTGGTGCCACGCATTACCTACAGGCATGGGGGCGGGGACGAAACGTTTCCTCGGGGGGGGGGGGAGGGCTTCTCGGCAGCTCGAGCGGCCGTCAATCCGGGTCTTCTCGGTACCCTGTGAGGGTTCCGGGGTAGGCCTGTGGGCCTGGTCAGTGTTCGGGCCGGTTGGCCCAGGCCACCTAGGTGGCCTGAGGGAAAATTTTCGGTGCGGGGGTCTGGGAATAATAACTCCCAGACCGCTGCGTCAAATTCCGATGGTGTCGTATCCGGGTGGTTTGTCCTGTTAGGTGGTGTTGTCAAGTCCAGTGTTGCCCTCTTGCCCGTAGCGTCGTCCTCATCGTCGCCGTCATCTTCCACGTAGGGCCGCGGAGACGGTGATCGCAGGAGCTCGCGAGGCAGGAGAAATCCCTCCGGAAGTCGTGCATGGAGTGGCGCGATGTCGTGAAAGTGTTTGAGCGCGCTGTTGTACACTCGCGCGAAGTGCGCTAAGCGACGAACTCCTCCTGTACGGTGGGCATCTTGGTATCCCTGTCACGAAGTCGTTTCGCACATACCTCGGGGGAGCGGCCGTGTTTTACGGGCGGCAGCCAGACCACCCCGCTTTGCCCTAAGGGGGACCTTCCACAGAGGACACAGCTCGGCGGCTCCACCGAGGGGACCGGTCGGGCCAGTCCCATTATAATCACCTTTTTTTATGTCAGGAAAACCCGTTATGGGTCATCACCGCCCGACGGGGATGAGCGGGACGGGTATGTCGGACTCGCACCGGCTTAAAACCAGACAGTGCTCCTCCACCCTGCTAGTGGCGAGGACAGGGTACTGTTGTACATATTGCCCCCATCCCCGCATCATTATCACCATACCAATAGTCATTGCAATCAACGCATAGCTCCCTTCGGAACTGGAATAAAAAAAGCTAACAAATATACGACAGTGTGCGCTAACTAAAGAACACAAAACCATGATAGAATTTTTAAATTCAATAGCGATAAAATGTCTTTTTAATAACAGTTTTTTTACTAATGAGTGGAACAAAAGAGTTCAACGCGACGCGGGCTTGCTTTTATTATTACAAAGTGGAAAGTTTAAATGTGTGAATATTGACTCTTTACAAGAACAACATCTCATAAAAACATTTCTTTTTTTATTTCTTTTTTGGTTGTTTTCTGAAAGCACATTAATTACTGCAATAATTTATATGTTTCCAACGTTATTATGTTGTCAACGTTTAAATGTTTGAAATTGCTCTCTTACAAAGTTGTAGTTTGACAAATATCATGTTGTTCTAGTATTGAGGCGATATTTTTGTACTGCTATGACGTTTAGTAAATTTCTATATTTTTTGGCGAGTAGTAACGTCTTTATCTGAAATAATAGAGTCTAATAGCGGTGCAAAGTTATAAATCGTGTGCACTTTATATTTCGCTATCACTAGCGAAATCACTATATACACTAGCTTCATATTTCGTTTATTTTTCGTTTATATAATTTAAAACTATAAATATTCACCACTGTACTTTAAACTGCGCTACTGTTTAATAATTAAGTATGAAAAGTCGCCATCTTTGAGCAAGATAAAATAAAAAACTGGCATTAATGATACAATAGGAAAAAGCATCGAATCAAACAAATCATCATCAACGATGCATAGTTTTTCACACTGACTTAGAAAATTGGTTTGCGCTAAGTAAGTATACGAATAGAGAAGACTAAACAGAAATGAACTATTCTTTTTAAGCTGCCCAATAAATGTTAAGAACTGCAGCTGCATACATTTTTATATTGTTTTATGGCTTTACTGTTTAGTATACGTTTAGTTCGACTATCGGCATCATAGATACCGAATATTAAAAAAATTCTTCACTATATTAATTATGATTAAATTGCACGTGTTTATCTCCCGTTCTTGCAACATTTTTTTTTCAATTGTATATCAATTTGAAAAAAAAATTGAACGTCATAGCAAATAGGTCTCAATCTTACAGGTAGATTGAATAAATACATAAATAAATATATACTTATTATAGAATAAAGTACCAAAAAGCCGTCTGTCTGTATGTAATCGATTTTCTCATAATCTACTGAACGGATTTTTGTACGGTTTACACCAAAAGTTAGTGCATAGATAGAAAGATAATTTAGGTAAATAGTACACATTGGTATTATGTAAATTGTGTAAAGAGATCGCGTAGTTGTTAAAAAACTTGCTTGCAGGGTGCTTTAGTCGCATGCGCTGCGTAAACCAGTAGAGTTACGCTAAAGTAAAGTCCTAGAGAATTGTAGAACTACAAAAGAATTTCTATCTCTTACAGCTAACTCACAATAACTACTTTTATATTCAAAATTTTAATTAAAAATATTACGTCATTTTCGAGACCATGTTCTTCTGTTCAGTATAAGTCCTCATAAAAATAAATGCTTTCGTTAGCTTTGCCATTAGATCAAAATTGACGATTACTCTATATGAATAAAATAAATACTTCAGAAGATATTGCAGATTTAAAATTAAACGCCACCAAAAAAATATTTCTTTAGCGAGGCATGCCAAGGTCCACAGTAGGTCGCTTCAAGCCGAGATCCGGCCTCACAGGAGGCACCCTTAAGGCGACGCTCCAGAATCCTGCTCAAGAATCACTCCCGACGATGCTTCTACGCTTCCCCATCCTCCTTTTGTCGCCGTCAAAGCCTTCAAGGCTAACAGCATTAGGCTAGCGGCAAATTAGATTTTGATGGGAAGATTATTATTAAAAGACGGAGAAGGTTGTGGAGCAACATAAAGGCTTCTTTTATCTCAGAATTCCGGCGAGGTCGAGATTTAAGCGAGAAAATTTTGTGACACTGATTGACGCGCGGGCGACGCTGCGGACATAGCTAGTTATTTATAAATTAAAATTATTTATTTATTTTTGTTCAATACCCATAAATAGTTTACAGAATGAGACGATACTTTGCGGAGATCCATAATACAAAAGTAATAATATAATTATTTTGCTATATTCCGCGATGACTGTTATTGCGGATTATAGCAAAATGTTTTTTTATCAATTATAAATAACCATCAGTTTCCAATAAATGCACATTACCGAAACAAATCCTACAAAAGTAATAATAAAATTATTTTGCTATAATCCGCGATACAGTAAATAGAAAATATATATAGTGTTTAATGTATAGTGGACTATCAGTATTTTCATACCCGATACGTGCAGGATTCGTAAAAACACATGCACAAACGTCCACCACTTCCACCACAATACACAAGCACTACACAGTTTCACTATCACAAACTCAACAATCGTTTCGCCCCGCAACCGAAGCATCATCAGGAGATAGACTCCACGACAAAATCGCAAAGCGAAGCGTTATGCAAACAAGCATTGTTATATAGTAATCGGTTCATCCCCACCTTTACCTCTGAACACGTGCAACAAGCTTGAACTTGAAACATTTATCTGATCGTTAATGAGGGTGCCATTGTTATGCTTAATGATTTCTAATTGTTCCAAAATATTCAATTTTAAATGTGAAAAATAAATGTGAAAAAAGCTTAAAATTGAATATTTTGGAACAATTAGAAATCATTAAGCATAACAATGGCACCCTCATTAACGATCAGATAAATGTTTCAAGTTCAAGCTTGTTGCACGTGTTCAGAGGTAAAGGTGGGGATGAACCGATTACTATATAACAATGCTTGTTTGCATAACGCTTCGCTTTGCGATTTTGTCGTGGAGTCTATCTCCTGATGATGCTTCGGTTGCGGGGCGAAACGATTGTTGAGTTTGTGATAGTGAAACTGTGTAGTGCTTGTGTATTGTGGTGGAAGTGGTGGAGGTTTGTGCATGTGTTTTTACGAATCCTGCACGTATCGGGTATGAAAATACTGATAGTCCACTATACATTAAACACTATATATATTTTCTATTTACTGTATCGCGGATTATAGCAAAATAATTTTATTATTACTTTTGTATTATGGATCTCCGCAAAGTAACGCCTAATTCTATGAAACAAATCCTTTCGTTAAATAGTTTCCACTAATATGTACAGCAAATGTAAAAACTTGTGTTTAAATTAGGTGGGTGTGTAATCTCCATAACGCGTAAATACAGTGTCACATCCAAAACTGATACGATTTATAAAATTTTTAGTTCTAGATCCTAAAATTAATGTAAATATTAATATTAAATGAGTAATAATCATATTTTATTTATTTCATTATGGTAATCAAACAGCATTTCACAAGTTTTAGTAAAGAACAATTAACAATGCTATTTAACAAATTTATATAAAAACTTTCTGCCTACCCTTTAATAGGAACGCTGTCATCCACTGAGAAGAACTGGCAAGAAACTCAGTGGTTGCTTTTATCACGAATATTAACTATTCGAGGTGAGATTTTATTAACGAAGAACGTAATGCACCCGCATGGTGTTTGATGTTACCTACCCAGGTAACATCAAAGACCACTATAATAATCACACGAATATGAGGGTCTATCTAATAAGAAATAACACTTAATTTAGGTACTCCTGGATCTACCTTACCAACATTAAATCGACACAGTAATTAATGATACTAGTTGCGTAGTAACAACGCATAATCCTGCTGTTGAAACCAACCAAGACGGGCGAGCAGTTAAATATATAAATATAATCGTACAAGTCTCGTTTACAGCGAAACTCCAAGAGATGCGTAGCCGCGTAAGCGTAAGCCAATAATCGTAAGAGTTCGAGTATTACAATAAGACTGCCTTTAATTTTTTTTTCGAATGTGTCTTGTGCTGTTAGCCCTACTGTCTTTTACAGCGTCACCGGTGCGATGGTCGAGCGCAGAAGCTTCGCCGGGTAAAATTGGTAAGTAATCGAGTGTTTTTAGGCACTCGAAACTTACTGGGAGCGTCACCTTAAGAGTGTCTCCTGCCAGACCGAACCTCGGCTTAAAGCGGCGCGTTTTGGAAGACTGTATCTTACACATTGACTTTGAAGAAGTCTGTATCACGGAGGCCGCGGCAGAGGGCTTCGGCCGCTTGACACAAGCAAGCGGGGACCTCGTCTTCGCCGGCGAAGACGCTGTTTGTGTGTGTGTGTGTGAGTATATAAACAAGAGTATATATTGTTTGATGCTGTTATAGCATCGTTGGGGTCGTGTGGACGCTTTCTCGAAGTAGGTCTTTGAGAACCGTTGAAAAGATTCGTTCGTGGGAAGATCGAGATCTCTATGGAGATTCACGCTGCGCACAAACCACGGGCAGTCATGCCTTTAATATGGCGGACTTCATTTATTCACAATTTTCGCTTCAAAAGCAAGTCCCTTGCTATCAGCCATGTGATTATAAATTTTCATGTAAACCTATTAAACCTAGGTATTTCAAGATCGGCATAGATAATATCAATCTGGCAATGGTCATTAATATTCTGCAGCATATATTCTGAAAAGATCGCAATCATGCAATAAGATGGCTTACATGCTTAAAAACAATCTTATCAAAGATTTTGCTCACTGTATTGAAAATTGATATAGATCGGTAATTTTGGTCTTGGGGAAATCTTATAAATAGCTTATGCTAGAAGTACTCACATCTATATGTTTTTCTCCAGAACACTATGACAGGAAACTCACTTGTGTAACACTATTTTCTAAGAAACAAACGACCAACAACTTATGATACATACATTCACGAAATTAAATAATGAAGAAACATAATTAAATTCATTAAACATATAATAAATATACACACAAAACATTTAATTAATAAATTAAACTATTTCAAATTTAATTAACACAAGAATAGTTTTTTATTGGAAATTCACGTGCGAGATATTTGTTAATTGCAAACTATTCACTAATATGTATAATTGGTTTGTCCCGGACGCGCCGAAGGTATACACACAACTAGAATCTATTCCTGAAGGAATTTAGAATATGATCTTATGACTAGGAAAGCTTCCTGCTTTACTTGCTATACAACACTACACCTTATTGCAGCGCGATAGAAGCTAATTTACCAAAAACTTGAAAAAAACAGATGGGGGCTTCTCGTTAAATACAACGGATGATCCAATTTTCTATTGCCTTTATTTCAACATCTACTATTAAGATCTAAATTAGTATGTGATAACGATTTGCAATAATAGTTTATGAAAAATAAATTTTAAACAGATATCGAATTTGTTTGTGTATAATAAAAGTATCGGCGCTTTACTGTCAAACTACATCATCAAAAAACCTTTTTTTGAATATAAACATCAGGAAAATTTGTAAAATATCTCTAAAATAAATTTGTATATTGTATAACTATCACCAAGTCAAATCAAAAAAACAACAAATATACGTGCGAAATGACAAACTAACAAAAAATAATATCAGTACTTTTACATTTATGAATATTTGTCTTATTTTTTTAAAAATGTTTTTACCAATCAGTGCAACAAAAGAGTTCAACGCGGTGCGGGCGTGCTTTTATTTTACTAATATTAGAACGCGGAAAGTTTATGAGCACGTGTTTTTTTTCCAATACTATTATTTTTAAGCTCTTTAGTACTAAAAGGTTGCCGACCCTTGTACTGACAGATTTGGAAGGCAGACAATAATTTTATATAGACATTATCACAGTACCACTAATAATCACTTTCCAGTTCTATAACTATCACAAAGTCAAATAAAAAAAAACAATAAATATACGTAGGCAATGACAAACTAACAAAAAATAAGATCAGTACTTTTACATTTATGAATAGAGATCAATAGAGATGTCTTATTTTGTTTTAAATGTTTTAATGTTTTTACCAATCAGTGCAACAAAAGAGTTCAACGCGGCGCGGGCGTGCTTTTATCTTACTAATATTAGAACGCGGAAAGTTTATGAGCACGTGTTTTTTTTTCAATACTACTAAAAGTATTTAATCAAAATTTGTTTATAGGTCACTTGAAATATCGAAGCTATTGTCCATTCTCAAACATCCCAACTCTTTAATGTCGAAACCAAATAAACAATTAAATGAATTATTATGAATTTACTTCTAAAACTTTACTACAATATATTAAAAATTAACTAAAACTCGACATTTCCTCAAATTGCTTCAGCTTATAAGCCCTGCAAAAACCGTATGACACGTGTATATTTATCCCTTTATGACGCTTATTGTATTGGCAAAAAGATACGTCATTAACATAATTCCTGCGCCATAACTTGAGAATCGCGTGGAATGAGCTATCCGCCACTTAACTTAGCGCGTGCCCGTATAATACGAAGAGCCTTATATTTCATTATTTATCTTCTTCTTTATAATTTTATATTACCCACGTTACGTATAACTGGTACACCATTTAGCTGAGCTAGAATACAACATACATATTATAAAAAAGCCACAAAAATTGTCGGTCTGTATTTGATCGATTTTCTCAAAATCTACTACACGTATTTTACACGGTTTTTACTAAAAGCTAGTGCATTTATCAGGAAGGTTTAGGTTACAGACATAAGGTTACAAAAGTACATTTTTGGGAACGGCTTAACCGATTTTGATGACATTTTCGTCGGAAGATAAGAGGAGGTTTTGGAGCAACATATAAGCTACTTTTAATCCTAGAATTCAGCGGTGCAAGATGTGCACGGGCAAAATTAGAAAACACATGCTGTTTTCCACATATGTGAAGCCGTGTTCACTGATTGTACAAATGTAAAAGAAATAAACTATACTTTTTAAGGTAACTGCAGTTGTATGCGTCTTTATCATGTTTAATGACTTTAATGTTTGGCATATGTTTAACTCGACTGTCGGCATCATATATACGGTAATTGATTATTATTATTTTTAGTAAATTTATTTCTTGTTTTACAAAGAAAATTAGATGTTACTATAAAATTTTACATGGAATTTTTCATCATTATATATTTTTCAGTTAGAATTTTCACACCTTACCTTGCACGTGTATACCTACTGTATCAAATTTCTGTCCCTATTACTGTTCCTGGTATTCAATGGTAAATCACCGCACTTAGGTCTTAAGTTATACAACAAGTATCCATAAGTTTTCATCAAAGTCCATAAGTAAAAAATTAAGGATTTGTTAACTTCGTTTGATATTATGTATGTATAAGTTAAAATTAAAGTTATTAATTTAACTATTTTTTAAAGAGAGTAATATTAAAACGCGAAAAATATGGCACATCCAAAGCTGAAACGTTTTCAACTAAATAAATAATACTAAAAGTACTCACATTGGTATGTTTATCTCCAGACCACTGTGACAGGAAACTCACTTGTGTGACAGTATTTGTTAATCAACATACGACTACGTATAAATGATACATCTATGTACGTTAACACAAAATTAAATAATGGAGACAAATAATGAAATATTTAAACAAAACTTTACACAATATATTTAATGTATATATTTTTAAATTTAAACAGCACTTCACAATTAACACCAAAAATATATTTATTTATTGCAAATTAAATCACTGATTTCCACAATCGGTTTGTCCCGTACGCGCCGGAAGTTTATACACAACTAAAAATTATTCCCAAAGGAATTTAGAATATGGCCTTATGACTAGGAAACCTTCCTGGTTTACTTGCTATACAACACTACACCTTAATGCTGTGCGATAGCAGCTAATTTAGCAAAAACATTCATAAATTAAAAAAATAATAATCCAAGCAGTTGTAAAACAGATGGGGCTTTTCGTTCAATACAATTGATGATGCAATTTGCTATTGCATATAATTATTACTTCTACTATAAAGTCCAAATTTGTATGTGATAACGATTTTTAATAATAGTTTATGTGAAACAAATTTAAATTGATTTTGAATTTTGTTTTTTTTCCATGTTCTTACAATTACTTTATTAATTTATGAATATTTTTTTGCGAATGATCAATAAGATTGGCAAGTAGGTTAATGATCGGCGTTCTAATAGTCACCCTGGGTTAATATAAAGTACAATACCAAGGTTAAATATATTCATAAGCCTTTTGGTTGACTGATTTTCTTAACTGATTAAAGCTATACTATACTAATTAAAATTCAACTAACCTAACCTACCTAGCCTGAATTAGATAGAGAAAGTTAAGATAACTAACGGCCGGTCCCAATAACCTATCTACAGATAGAGATAGAATCCTATCGTCGTCGCTCAGAGATAAGTTATCTATTTACCTATCCCGTCCCAATAATTCTCTGTCGATAGGCCGGATATCTGAGCCCTCCCATATGTCCCAATTTACGAAATATTAAAAAGGTTGGTCATCAGTACATCAGTTGGTCACCTCACAGTTAATACATGTTTCCGACAGCATACTCATTATATTAAAGCCTAGAAAAGGTGAAATTATCCATTTATTATTCTGTTATTTTTATTATATATATATAAATATATAAAATAAATATATATATATATATAAAATAAATATAATTAAATATATATATATGTGTGTGTAATGTATATTTATATATAATATTTTATATGTATATAAATATTAATATATTTTATAATTTATGTATTTATTTTTAGTCTGAATACGCATAATGAGGGCGCATAAATAATTATGAGGATGCGTGAAATGTTTGTGATAACGACAGAACGGAGACACGCATTTAGTCGCTGACGTACGAGGGCGGCTGATGGTGACCTCTGAAAATCAGCGTCAGTAGTGAATTACTCATTACTGACAAGGCTGAGAGGTTATCATTTTGGGCATCACACTATGTAGACTAAATATCTTTTATTTTATAATAATAATAGATTTTTTTTTACTACTTTACTACTTGTTTTCCTTTTTTATTATTATTATTTTACCATCTATTTGTTCATAAGTTACTTGTGTAGTGTGTTGGCACAAATAAAAATTATTTTCAACATGTAGGCTACTTTTAATCTTAAAAATTAGAAAATACATGCTGTTTTCCACATGAGTGAAGCCGCGCTCACTGATTGTACAAATGTAAAAGAAATAAACTATACTTTTTAAGGTAACTGCAGTTGTATGCGTCTTTATCATGTTTTATGACTTTAATGTTTGGCATATGTTTACCTCGACTGTCGGCATCATACATACGGTAATTGATTATTATTATTTTTAATAAATTTATTTCTTGTTTTACAAAGAAAATAAGATGTTATTATAAAACTTTATATAGTGATTGGAAAAGTTCTAAAAGTACTCACATTTATATGTTTATCTCCAGACCACTATGACAGGAAACTCACTTGTGTGACAGTATTTGTTAATCAACATACGACTACGTATAAATGATACATCTATTTACGTTAACACAAAATTAAATAATGGAGACAAATAATGAAATATTTAAACAAAACTTTACACAAAATATTTAATGTATATATTTTTTAATTTAAACCGCTAACACTTCACAATTAACACCAAAAAGGTATTTATTTATTGCAAATTAAATCGCTGACTTCCACAATCGGTTTGTCCCGTACGCGCCGGAAGTTTACACACAACTAAAAAATAATTCCCAAAGGAATTTAGAATATGGCCTTATGACTAGGAAACCTTCCTGGTTTACTTGCTGTACAACACTGCACCTTAATGCTGTGCGATAGCAGCTAATTTAGCAAAAACATTCATAAATTAAAAAAATAATAATCCAAGCAGTTGTAAAACAGATGGGGCTCTTCGTTCAATACAATTGATGATGCAATTTGCTATTGCATATAATTATTACTTCTACTATAAAGTCCAAATTTGTATGTGATAACGATTTTTAATAATAGTTTATGTGAAACAAATTTAAATTGATTTTGAATTTTGTTTTTTTTCCATGTTCTTACAATTACTTTATTAATTTATGAATATTTTTTTGCGAATGATCAATAAGATTGGCAAGCGGGTTAATGATCGGCGTTCTAATAGTCACCCTGGGTTAATATAACGTACAATTACCAAGGTTAAATATATTCATAAGCCTTTTGGTTGACTGATTTTCTTAACTGATTAAAGATATACTATACTAATTAAAATTCAACTAACCTAACCTACCTAGCCTGAATTAAAATTCAACTGCTAACACTTGAATTTTTTTGCCTTCGACATATTTTGTGTAAAAACAATTAGGTAAGTTAAGATAACTAACTGAAGTCAAGCACTTAACGTATCTTATTCTAAATTTCACATAACAGAGAAAAGGCAACGGCTCAGTGTACGTCACATGTCACAATAGAAAACTGAGGTGAAACGCAGCACTGATTTTCAGCCGCGGCCCTTTGAGTGTCATAACGGTAAATAGTTATTAATAAACTAATATGAACCAAAATTATACAAAAAAAAAAATTTATTAAACGTATCAATATAAATAAATAGTATGTTTTATTTATCATCATCCTCCTGCCCTTATCCCACTCTAAGTGGGGTCGGTACATGTCACATGATTTGGCTAGGTATTTTACGACTTGCCGCTTGCCTGACGTCAACTTACCTTAGTCGTATTTTACGACACCTCTGTAAGAAATGAGGGTGATCTATTCTACTCAGCCCGATACCACACGATGAGTTAAATTACCTTAGTTGCCTTTTACGACACCTCGGTAAGAAATGAAGGTTGTCTATTCTACTTAGCCGGATACCACACGGCATAAATAGTTAGTTTTTTTATTCAAATATCATCTAAGCTATGACAATGCTATGCTAGAAGCTATGATAGCCAGAGGTGGTATCCTGTTACTCTTTCGAGTGGATAACTAGTTAAAAACTGCAGACACTTATGAGTTTTTCTATTAAAATTTATGCGTTTTATTGACACTTGCAATTCATCACACGCTTTTCTAGAGAATTCTGGTGATATGTGTAAGCTACCATAGATTTTAGCTCCATGCTTTCTCTCCAAAAACAAAGATAAGAGATCCATGCCCAGCCGTGGGATATTAAAAGGCGTAACATTTATATCATATTATACCATCAATAAAAGTATTTTTTTTTTAATTTATAAAAAATGACTCGTCAAAAGTTTAGTATTAAACGGTTGCCGACCCCTGGACTGGCAGATTCAGATGGCAGACATAATTCGTCTATCCAACTATCATAACACAAAAAAGATTGATGAAAATTTGGAACAATGAATTTGAAAATTTATTTCTCGTTTCATTGACAAGCATAAAAACAATATACAAAAGTAGCCAAAACTAAACGAATGAAATAGAGAGGTCTCATGTTTTTAAAACTTTCTAATACTAATGCGTGATACAAAAGAGTTCAACGCAACGCGGGCTTGCTTTTATCTTACTTATATTACAAAGAGAAAAGTTAATGTGGTGAATCTTTGTCCTCCTATGAGGCTTAAAGGATTTATTTGCACGTTATTTGGTGAATACTGTATCTGAAATATCTCAGGCGTGTAACATATTTTCTTTATCATAAAACCTGTTTTTCTATATCTATACTAATATTATTAAGAGGAAAGTTTTGTATGTTTGCTTGTGTGTATGTTTGTAATGTTTTCACGCAAAAACTATTGGATCGATTTCAAAAATTCTTTCACCATTGGAAAGCTTAAAAAAATAGGGATCCCGAATAAAATTGTAATCAGTTGCGAAAAATTCAGTCGTAAACATCTTTCATTGCGCGCGCTGCGGAAACAATTGAAGACTGAAAAAAAATGTTCTGCAGTATTATAGAACACATCAATACCCACAAAAAAGTCTGCGATACCATATGTTTAACTATTATAGTTATAACAATATAACTTCATTTTTTACATTGTAAAAGTTGATAAAATTGCCGACAATAATCAAACCGTTTAATTCATATCTCTGTATTAATACTTATCCCATTTAATGATATTTTACTTTAATCTATTTCAATACCTGTAAAATACTTTTTAAATTATTAAATCCGACATCCCAATCAAAAGATATTATTACGACTTTAAGAATATAAATCTAAAGAAAATAATGCCATAACAAATTCATTGTAGCGACCGTTGTAGCAGGGCCTGCATTTGGTGAGTTAGATCTTATTACATGAATACTAATAATACCCATTACTTATAATTAAATAATCTACAAAATAAATCTATAGTCCAACTTCGTAGACTTTCCACTACCACGAGATCGGTATGTACGCGGGTGAAACCGCGGGGCATTGCTAGTCATTAATAAATAGGTACATTTACCTTTGCAAGGCGGAATCACACACTTAAGCCGAAGACTTTGTATTCTTTTTCGTTTTATCTATTATAATAACTTAGGAACTGTTCCTTGAATTATATAATATTTTCATTTAGTAGTTGTTGGCGTAATGGTGTTGTAAAGGTTACAGGGTTCAGAGGCACTTTACATTTATATGCTTCCATGGTTTAAAAAACGAGTACAAGTATACAATACTATAAACTTAAATATATCATTCATGTCGTGTTTCAAATAAAAATCATAATAGTTTATGCCTATGAGCCTTTTTTTATTTCATTACACGTCGATGCGAATTTATTTATTTTAATCGATAATAACAATTGTTACTAAAAAATAACTTTGTGTCTTACAAATATGAACCGAAAATTAGGAAGCTCATTTCATAAACAACAATATGCTAAACAATAGCAATAAAGTAAAAAGAAAACAATTATATTGTTCAAATTGCTACAGTCATAAAACACGTGTTTATTTTTACGATTCCACAAAATTTTTTAAGCGGCAGCTTTCAAAGCTAGAATCGGTTTATAATCCATTTACTTTGTATTAGTTGGATATAATAGAAGCTTTACTTAAGTATTGTTACCTTATTTACACGGTATATAATTGACTGGCACTGACAGCAACATTTATTTCTATTTGTTATTTTATTTTATTAATTTTCTAGGCAAAGAAACAGATATATTATGAAAATGAATTGAAAATGAAAATGAAAACTCACGAAAAAACTAACATTAACTCAAGCTTGAATTAAATTATAGTCTATTTACACTGTATAATATTGTTAGGAATGATAGTTGGCAACACTACAATCACGTGGCCGATAGCAAGGAAGGGACTTGATTTTGAAGCGAAAATTAGTTATAAAAGATGGAGTCCGCCATATTGAATTCCTTCAAAATCGATTCATGCGTACAGCCACTGGCTGTCCGTGGTTCGTGCGCAACGTGAATCTCCATAGAGATCTCGATCTTCCCACGATAGCCGATCTTTTCAAACGATTCTCGAAGACTTACTTCGAGAAAGCGTTTACACATCCAAACCCCCTTATAGCGGCCGCGTCCAACTATAAGGTGTTTAACTTCCCCAACCGATTTCACAGGCGACCTAAGAGCGTCCTCAACGACCCCGACGATGCTATTACAGCATCCAACAAGATATACACACAATACACACACAAACAGCGTCTTCGCCGGCGAAGATGAGGTCCCCGCTTGCTTGTGTCAAGCGGCCGCGGCCGCCGTGATGCAGACTTCTTCAAAGTCAATGTGTTAGATACAGTCCTCCAAAACGCGCCGCTTTAAGCCGAGGTTCGGTCTCGCAGGAGACACCCTTAAGGCGACGCTCCCAATAAGTTACGAGTGCCTAAAAATACTCGCTTCTTATCAATTTTACCCGGCGAAGCTTCTGCGCTCGCCCATCCTACCGGTGACGCTGTAAAAGCCATTAGGGCTAACAGCATTAGACACATTCGAAAAAAAATAAAAATGAATTCAGTCTTGTAGTAATACTCGACTCTTACGGTTATTAGCTTACGCTTACGCGGCTAGATCGTTTTCTTGGAGTTTCGTTGTAAACGAGACTTGTACGATTATTAAACGCTCTCGCGTTTAGATCGTATTACAACCTGTCTTGGTTAAACGAACGGGTGTAATTAGTGTTACCGTGCCGTTCTAATATTGTTACGGTAGACCCGCGTCTACCTACCTACATTGAGTGTTATTTGTTATTAGAATCTAGCCTCGAATAGTTAATATTCGTGATAAGAGCGACCGCTGAGTTTCTTGCCAGTTCTTCTCAGTGGATGACAGCGTTCCGAACTGGTGGTTGAATCGTCCTGGCATAATAATTCCAAATTATATGTAACTAAACCTATCAAATGTTGTAGCTGTACGTTAGTCATTGTTGACTATGTGAGAAAGCTTAAATATTTCAGCGAAAGTCCTGCCATTTCTAAAAATATATATAAGAAGCTTTACTTAATAATTGTTTATGCCGGTTATTCTGAATTATCTAACAGTATAATATATTTATACCTTCAAAACATATAAAACTGACATTGACTGGCCCGTTGGAGCCTTCACCACCGCGGGTCGCGGGTTCGATTCTCACCAAGGACCAACATTTTCTATAAACAAATTGTTAGTTATTCGAGCCTGGGCGTATATTTGTATTGAAGTATGTATTTTAAATAATTTATAGAATTAGGCGTTACTTTGCGGAGATCCATAAAACAAAAGTAATAGTAATAATAAAGTACAGCGGATCGGATGTATCGCGAATTATTGCAAAATAATTTTATTATTACTTTTGTATGTATTTTAAATTATGTATGAAGCATATTTACCAGTTGGCCGTCAACCATAACACAAATATTAATTTACATACTTACTTTGGGGATGGAGAACCGTGTGTATAAGTGTCCCATATATTTATAAAACTTAGCAAAACAGCACATAAAACAAATAATTCCAAATTTATTAAAATGAAGCTTTTACTAAAAACAGCAATATTTTAATTTTAAATTACATACATACTATTTTGAGACCTTAAGTATGAAAAGGAAAAGTTAAAATAATTTTGTTTATATAAAATGTCATTATACACTAACAGCAAGGGCCCCTGTACTAGGTGTGAACCCGTATTGCTGGGTGCCCCGCTCATCCACCAAGACAAGTAACTTATCAAAAATTTATAACAAATAGAAAATTAAACTTAAAATCAGTTTTTTAGCTTTTTATCTGCTTTTTAATGTACACCTATCCCCCGATTTACATGGTACTTGTTTTACACGTTTTCGCTTTTACACGGTTTTCCAAATAAGTTTTTTTGTTTTTATCGCACTCTACTAAATGTTACTGTGTTTGAACACGTGCGCTGTGTACACATCACACGGGGAATCCCGAGCTTATGTGCTGACTTGCTCCACCTGCACACTGTGTCTGTATTTCTTCGCATAAAATTAAAGTTTTATCTACGGAAAATTGTATTTGAGTGAAAGTTTCACAGTTTCAGAAAGATTCAATATGAAGAAGTTTACAAAGATCTTACAAAAATTCTAAGCAATTGTTAATAACCGATTTTATTACCACCTCTCAGAATGTAAATATTTCTGCTTCAAACATCGAATCGGCACAAATAACTTCGAGTGATGAAAGTGAATCCAACCTTTGATTTCGAAAAAAAGAATGATTTCTGATAGTGATAATAAAACACCTTTGGTTTCATTTTTTGTTCTTCTGTTTAATGTATTGTAATTAAATAAAAAAACAGTGTTTCCGTAATATGTTATATATTTTAACTTGTCAATGCATTTTATTTTTATTTCTGTGTACACCTAAAAATATTGACAAAAATCACAACTGTTAAATAGCAAAATTATGCATTTTTTGCAAGCTTTTCGATTTACACGGTTTTGACTTGAAAATTTTTAATTTTCGATTTACACGTTTTTCTCAGGAACTTATCTACCGTGTAAATCGGGGGATAGGTGTATAATAAAACTTATATTATTGTTGGAAGTATAAACAAACAATGGTATGAATAATGAATAGACCTTTCAATGAATGTTCTATCTGTTTTCATAGCTTTGAATGTCAGCCGCAGAGTTACTTAAGAACTACTATACAAGACTTATTAGGAAGTACCATACGGACTTCTGTATCATGAAACTATAATTCTCACTACTATTATGATTTGAGAATTGTTTTTAGTATTTTTTATTTTATTTTTATTTTATTTTTTTATTTTATTTTATTTTATTTGGGAAACAATGGTTCTATTACTAAACAAATATTTAAATATAAATATATCATACATCAGTAAAGTTTCCACTAAAAAATGTTACATAAATGTTAGTAAGTTAAGAGCTTAACTATTTAATGTAATGTTTAATACAGTATTTTTCTTATATTATTCTTGAAGGAAAATATATTATCGTTGAATATATCAATGTCGTGAAATAAATCATTATACGCCTTACTAGAACGATGTATTACAGTATTTCCAGCATATTTAGTTTGAGAGAACGGTACATGGAATAGTTTAGTCATTCGCGAGCCTGATCGAGGACATCGTAATAATATTCTACTTAAAAGGTATGGTGAATCAATATCATTATTAATAATTTTATAGAAAAACATCTGATCTCTTTCTAATCGGCGGTTTTCAAGTGAAGGAATAGAAAAAGAAAAAGGGCATGGACTCGCCAGCACAATTATATTTATGTTTTAAATGCTTAATAAACTTTTTTTGTACAGATTCTATCTGCTTTATATAGCATTGATATTGAGGACTCCAAACGGGTGATCCATATTCTAAGATAGACCGTAAAAGTGAATTAAATAACAGCAAAAGAGTTGACGCATATTTAAAATCTCTCCCAGTACGCAACACAAAGCCAAGCATACGGTATGCTTTCGACGTGATATAATTAATATGAGAACTAAATGTCAACTTCGTGTCCAAGTATATACCCAGATCCCTCACATCTGTTACCCTAGTGATAGGCACATCTTGAAGAGGATACCTATAAAATATTGGACTTTGTTTCCTCGTAAATGTAAGTAAATTACATTTAGCGATGTTTAAATTAAAGCATCACATATACGGTAATTGATTATTATTATTTTTAATAAATTTATTTCTTGTTTTACAAAGAAAATTAGATGTTACTATAAAATTTTACTTGGAATTTTTTATCATTATATATTTTTCAGTTAGAATTTTCACACCTTACCTTGCACGTGTATACTTACTGTATCAAATTTCTGTCCCTATTACTGTTCCTGGTATTCAATGGTAAATCACCGCACTTAGAACTTAAGTTATACAACAAGTATCCATAAGTTTTCATCAAAGTCCATAAGTAAAAAATTAAGGATTTGTTAACTTCGTTTGATATTATGTATGTATAAGTTAAAATTTAAATTATTAATTTAACTATTTTTTAAAGAGAGTAATATTAAAACGCGAAAAATATGTCACATCCAAAGCTGAAACGTTTTCAACTAAATAAATAATACTAAAAGTACTCACATTGGTATGTTTATCTCCAGACCACTGTGACAGGAAACTCACTTGTGTGACAGTATTTGTTAATCAACATACGACTTCGTATAAATGATACATCTATGTACGTTAACACAAAATTAAATAATGGAGACAAATAATGAAATATTTAAACAAAACTTTACACAAAATATTTAATTAATATATTTTTAAATTTTAACAGCACTTCACAATAAACACCAAAAAGATATTTATTTATTGCAAATTAACACTGATTTCCTCAATCGGTTTGTCCCGTACGCGCCGGAAGTTTATACACAACTAAAAATTATTCCCAAAGGAATTTAGAATATGACCTTATGACTAGGAAACTTTCCTGGTTTACTTGCTATACAACACTACAGCTTAATGCTGTGCGATAGCAGCTAATTTAGTAAAAACATTCATAAATTTAAAAAATAATAATGCAAGCAGTTATAAAACAGATGAGGCTTTTTGTTCAATACAATTGATGATGCAATTTGCTATTGCATATAATTATTACTTCTACTATAAAGTCCAAATTTGTATGTGATAACGATTTTTAATAATAGTTTATGTGAAACAAATTTAATTTGATTTTGAATTTTGTTTTTTTTCCATGTTCTTACAATTACTTTATTAATTTATGAATATTTTTTGCGAATGATCAATAAGATTGGCAAGCGGGTTAATGATCGGCGTTCTAATAGTCACCCTGGGTTAATATAACGTACAATTACCAAGGTTAAATATATTCATAAGCCTTTTGGTTGACTGATTTTCTTAACTGATTAAAGCTATACTATACTAATTAAAATTCAACTAACCTAACCTACCTAGTCTGAATTAGATAGAGAAAGTTAAGATAACTAACGGCCGGTCCCAATAACCTATCTACAGATAGAGATAGAATCCTATCGTCGTCGCTCAGAGATAAGTTATCTATTTACCTATCCCGTCCCAATAATTCTCTGTCGATAGGCCGGATATCTGAGCCCTCCCATATGTCCCAATTTACGAAATATTAAAAAGGTTGGTCATCAGTACATCAGTTGGTCACCTCACAGTTAATACATGTTTCCGACAGCATACTCATTATATTAAAGCCTAGAAAAGGTGAAATTAGCCATTTAATATTCTGGTATTTAGTTATTTTTATTATATATATATATATATATATTAAAAATAATTAAATATATATATATATATATATATGTGTGTGTAATGTATATTTATATATAATATTTTATATGTATATAAATATTAATATATTTTATAATTTATGTATTTATTTTTAGTCTGAATACGCATAATGAGGGCGCATAAATAATTATGAGGATGCGTGAAATGTTTGTGATAACGACAGAACGGAGACACGCATTTAGTCGCTGACGTACGAGGGCGGCTGATGGTGACCTCTGAAAATCAGCGTCAGTAGTGAATTACTCATTACTGACAAGGCTGAGAGGTTATCATTTTGGGCATCACACTATGTAGACTAAATATCTTTTATTTTATAATAATAATAGATTTTTTTTTACTACTTTACTACTTGTTTTCCTTTTTTATTATTATTATTTTACCATCTATTTGTTCATAAGTTACTTGTGTAGTGTGTTGGCACAAATAAAAATTATTTTCAACATGTAGGCTACTTTTAATCTTAAAAATTAGAAAATACATGCTGTTTTCCACATGAGTGAAGCCGCGCTCACTGATTGTACAAATGTAAAAGAAATAAACTATACTTTTTAAGGTAACTGCAGTTGTATGCGTCTTTATCATGTTTAATGACTTTAATGTTTGGCATATGTTTACCTCGACTGTCGGCATCATACATACGGTAATTGATTATTATTATTTTTAATAAATTTATTTCTTGTTTTACAAAGAAAATAAGATGTTATTATAAAACTTTATATAGTGATTGGAAAAGTTCTAAAAGTACTCACATTTATATGTTTATCTCCAGACCACTATGACAGGAAACTCACTTGTGTGACAGTATTTGTTAATCAACATACGACTACGTATAAATGATACATCTATTTACGTTAACACAAAATTAAATAATGGAGACAAATAATGAAATATTTAAACAAAACTTTACACAAAATATTTAATGTATATATTTTTTAATTTAAACCGCTAACACTTCACAATTAACACCAAAAAGATATTTATTTATTGCAAATTAAATCGCTGATTTCCACAATCGGTTTGTCCCGTACGCGCCGGAAGTTTATACACAACTAAAAAATAATTCCCAAAGGAATTTAGAATATGGCCTTATGACTAGGAAACCTTCCTGGTTTACTTGCTGTACAACACTACACCTTAATCCTGTGCGATAGCAGCTAATTTAGCAAAAACATTCATAAATTAAAAAAATAATAATCCAAGCAGTTGTAAAACAGATGGGGCTTTTCGTTCAATACAATTGATGATGCAATTTGCTATTGCATATAATTATTACTTCTACTATAAAGTCCAAATTTGTATGTGATAACGATTTTTAATAATAGTTTATGTGAAACAAATTTAATTTGATTTTGAATTTTGTTTTTTTTCCATGTTCTTACAATTACTTTATTAATTTATGAATATTTTTTGCGAATGATCAATAAGATTGGCAAGCGGGTTAATGATCGGCGTTCTAATAGTCACCCTGGGTTAATATAACGTACAATTACCAAGGTTAAATATATTCATAAGCCTTTTGGTTGACTGATTTTCTTAACTGATTAAAGATATACTATACTAATTAAAATTCAACTAACCTAACCTACCTAGCCTGAATTAAAATTCAACTGCTAACACTTGAATTTTTTTGCCTTCGACATATTTTGTGTAAAAACAATTAGGTAAGTTAAGATAACTAACTGACTTCAGTTACGTCAAGCACTTAACGTATCTTATTCTAAATTTCACATGACAGAGAAAAGGCAACGGCTCAGTGTACGTCACATGTCACAATAGAAAACTGAGGTGAAACGCAGCACTGATTTTCAGCCGCGGCCCTTTGAGTGTCATAACGGTAAATAGTTATTAATAAACTAATATGAACCAAAATTATACAAAAAAAAATTTATTAAACGTATCAATATAAATAAATAGTATGTTTTATTTATCATCATCCTCCTGCCCTTATCCCACTCTAAGTGGGGTCGGTACATGTCACATGATTTGGCTAGGTATTTTACGACTTGCCGCTTGCCTGACGTCAACTCACCTTAGTCGTATTTTACGACACCTCTGTAAGAAATGAGGGTGATCTATTCTACTCAGCCCGATACCACACGATGAGTTAAATTACCTTAGTTGCCTTTTACGACACCTCGGTAAGAAATGAAGGTTGTCTATTCTACTTAGCCGGATACCACACGGCATAAATAGTTAGTTTTTTTATTCAAATATCATCTAAGCTATGACAATGCTATGCTAGAAGCTATGATAGCCAGAGGTGGTATCCTGTTACTCTTTCGAGTGGATAACTAGTTAAAAACTGCAGACACTTATGAGTTTTTCTATTAAAATTTATGCGTTTTATTGACACTTGCAATTCATCACACGCTTCTCTAGAGAATTCTGGTGATATGTGTAAGCTACCATAGATTTTAGCTCCATGCTTTCTCTCCAAAAACAAAGATAGGAGATCCATGCCCAGCCGTGGGATATTAAAAGGCGTAACATTTATATCATATTATACCATCAATAAAAGTATTTTTTTTTAATTTATAAAAAATGACTCGTCAGAAGTTTAGTATTAAACGGTTGCCGACCCCTGGACTGGCAGATTCAGATGGCAGACATAATTCGTCTATCCAACTATCATCACACAAAAAAGATTGATGAAAATTTGGAACAATGAATTTGAAAATTTATTTCTCGTTCCATTGAGAAGCATAAAAAACAATATACAAAAGTAGCCAATAACTAAACGAATAAAATAACTAACACACTTATATATATACATATATATATATATATATTTTTTTTTTTTTCGAATTGACTGTATGCTGTTAGCCCTAATGGGAGGAGGGTTGATGGTATGACTTAGATTAGTCATTGCGGCGTCGGAAGGGTGGCGAGAAGCCACGACCGACCGACGTCAGAAAACTGGGACCTCGTCTTCCCCGGCGAAGACGCTGTGTGTGTGTATTACGTGTATCTGTGTTGGCGATCGTTATTTGATCGTCGGGGTCATACAAGACGCTTTTTGGACGCCTATATTTTCGATGGTTGGACCTAACTGGGATGTAGGTAGAAGCAACTGAAATAAGGGGGTTCGAGTGTACCTCAGATTTCTCGAAGTAAGATTTCGAAAAACGTTTAAAGAGGTGAGTAATGGTAGGGAGATCGAGGTCTCTATGGAGGTCAACGTTCCGCATGAACCACGGACACCCAGTGGCTGTCCGCATAAATCGGTTATTTTTATATTCAGTAGAGAGGTCTCATGTTTTTAAAACTTTCTAATACTAATGCGTGATACAAAAGAGTTCAACGCAACGCGGGCTTGCTTTTATCTTACTTATATTACAAAGAGAAAAGTTAATGTGGTGAATCTTTGTCCTGCTATGAGGCTTAAAGGATTTATTTGCACGTTATTTGGTGAACACTGTATCTGAAATATCACAGGCGTGTAACATATTTTCTTTATCATAAAACCTGTTTTTCTATATCTATACTAATATTATTAAGAGGAAAGTTTTGTATGTTTGTAATGTTTTCACGCAAAAACTATTGGATCGATTTCAAAAATTCTTTCACCATTGGAAAGCTTAAAAAAATAGGGATCCCGAATAAAATTGTAATCAGTTGCGAAAAATTCAGTCGTAAACATCTTTCATTGCGCGCGCTGCGGAAACAATTGAAGACTGAAAAAAAATGTTCTGCAGTATTATAGAACACATCAATACCCACAAAAAAGTCTGCGATACCATATGTTTAACTATTATAGTTATAACAATATAACTTCATTTTTTACATTGTAAAAGTTGATAAAATTGCCGACAATAATCAAACCGTTTAATTCATATCTCTGTATTAATACTTATCCCATTTAATGATATTTTACTTTAATCTATTTCAATACCTGTAAAATACTTTTTAAATTATTAAATCCGACATCCCAATCAAAAGATATTATTACGACTTTAAGAATATAAATCTAAAGAAAATAATGCCATAACAAATTCATTGTAGCGACCGTTGTAGCAGGGCCTGCATTTGGTGAGTTAGATCTTATTACATGAATACTAATAATACCCATTACTTATAATTAAATAATCTACAAAATAAATCTATAGTCCAACTTCGTAGACTTTCCACTACCACGAGATCGGTATGTACGCGGGTGAAACCGCGGGGCATTGCTAGTCATTAATAAATAGGTACATTTACCTTTGCAAGGCGGAATCACACACTTAAGCCGAAGACTTTGTATTCTTTTTCGTTTTATCTATTATAATAACTTAGGAACTGTTCCTTGAATTATATAATATTTTCATTTAGTAGTTGTTGGCGTAATGGTGTTGTAAAGGTTACAGGGTTCAGAGGCACTTTACATTTATATGCTTCCATGGTTTAAAAAACGAGTACAAGTATACAATACTCTCTCTCTCTCGCTCCTGCCCTTATCCCATTCTAAGTGGGGTCGGCACAACATGTTGCAAACATGCCGTCACATGATTTGGCTATGTATTTTACGACCGGCCGCCTGCCTGACGTCAACTCACCTTAGTCGCCTCTTACAACACCTCGGTAAGAAATGAGGGTGGTCTATTCTATGCAGCCGGATACCACACGGCACATACCTTAGTCGCTTCTTACGACACCTCGGTAAGAAATGAGGGTGGTCTATTCTATGCAGGCGGATACCACACGGCACATGCCTTAGTCGCCTCTTACGACACCTCGGTAAGAAATGAGGGTGGTCTATTCTATGCAGCCGGATACCACACGGCGGGTCAACTTACCTTAGCCGCCTCTTACGACACCTCGGTAAGGAATGAGGGTGGTCCATTCTATGCAGCCGGATACCACACGGCACATACCTTAGTCGCCTCTTACGACACCTCGGTAAGAAATGAGGGTGGTCCATTCTATGCAGCCGGATACCACACGGCACATACCTTAGTCGCCTCTTACGACACCTCGGTAAGAAATGAGGGTGGTCTATTCTATGCAGCCGGATACCACACGGCACATACCTTAGTCGCCTCTTACGACACCTCGGTAAGAAATAAGAGTGGTCTATTCTATGCAGGCGGATACCACACGGCACATACCTTAGTCGCCTCTTACGACACCTCGGTAAGAAATGAGGGTGGTCCATTCTATGCAGCCGGATACCACAATACAATACTATAAACTTAAATATATCATTCATGTCGTGTTTCAAATAAAAATCATAATAGTTTATGCCTATGAGCCTTTTTTTATTTCATTACACGTCGATGCGAATTCATTTATTTTAATCGATAATAACAATTGTTACTAAAAAATAACTTTGTGTCTTACAAATATGAACCGAAAATTAGGAAGCTCATTTCATAAACAACAATATGCTAAACAATAGCAATAAAGTAAAAAGAAAACAATTATATTGTTCAAATTGCTACAGTCATAAAACACGTGTTTATTTTTACGATTCCACAAATTTTTTTAAGCGGCAGCTTTCAAAGCTAGAATCGGTTTATAATCCATTTACTTTGTATTAGTTGGATATAATAGAAGCTTTACTTAAGTATTGTTACCTTATTTACACGGTATATAATTGACTGGCACTGACAGCAACATTTATTTCTATTTGTTATTTTATTTTATTAATTTTCTAGGCAAAGAAACAGATATATTATGAAAATGAATTATGAAACCTCCAGAACATAAAATTAATACTAACTCACGAAAAAACTAACATTAACTCAAGCTTGAATTAAATTATAGTCTATTTACACTGTATAATATTGTTAGGAATGATAGTTGGCAACACTACAATCACGTGGCCGATAGCAAGGAAGGGACTTGCTTTTGGAGCGAAAATTAGTTATAAAAGATGGAGTCCGCCATATTGAATTCCTTCAAAATCGATTCATGCGTACAGCCACTGGCTGTCCGTGGTTCGTGCGCAACGTGAATCTCCATAGAGATCTCGACCTTCCCACGATAGCCGATCTTTTCAAACGATTCTCGAAGACTTACTTCGAGAAAGCGTCCACACATCCAAACCCCCTTATAGCGGCCGCGTCCAACTATAAGGTGTTTAACTTCCCCAACCGATTTCACAGGCGACCTAAGAGCGTCCTCAACGACCCCGACGATGCTATTACAGCATCCAACAAGATATACACACAATACACACACAAACAGCGTCTTCGCCGGCGAAGATGAGGTCCCCGCTTGCTTGTGTCAAGCGGCCGCGGCCGCCGTGATGCAGACTTCTTCAAAGTCAATGTGTTAGATACAGTCCTCCAAAACGCGCCGCTTTAAGCCGAGGTTCGGTCTCGCAGGAGACACCCTTAAGGCGACGCTCCCAATAAGTTACGAGTGCCTAAAAATACTCGCTTCTTATCAATTTTACCCGGCGAAGCTTCTGCGCTCGCCCATCCTACCGGTGACGCTGTAAAAGCCATTAGGGCTAACAGCATTAGACACATTCGAAAAAAAAAAAAATGAATTCAGTCTTGTAGTAATACTCGACTCTTACGGTTATTAGCTTACGCTTACGCGGCTAGACCGTTTTCTTGGAGTTTCGTTGTAAACGAGACTTGTACGATTATTAAACGCTCTCGCGTTTAGATCGTATTACAACCTGTCTTGGTTAAACGAACGGGTGTAATTAGTGTTACCGTGCCGTTCTAATATTGTTACGGTAGACCCGCGTCTACCTACCTACATTGAGTGTTATTTGTTATTAGAATCTAGCCTCGAATAGTTAATATTCGTGATAAGAGCAACCGCAGAGTTTCTTGCCAGTTCTTCTCAGTGGATGACAGCGTTCCGAACTGGTGGTTGAATCGTCCTGGCATAATAATTCCAAATTATATGTAACTAAACCTATCAAATGTTGTAGCTGTACGTTATTCATTGTTGACTATGTGAGAAAGCTTAAATATTTCAGCGAAAGTCCTGCCATTTCTAAAAATATATATAAGAAGCTTTACTTAATAATTGTTTATGCCGGTTATTCTGAATTATCTAACAGTATAATATATTTATACCTTCAAAACATATAAAACTGACATTGACTGGCCCGTTGGAGCCTTCACCACCGCGGGTCGCGGGTTCGATTCTCACCAAGGACCAACATTTTCTATAAACAAATTGTTAGTTATTCGAGCCTGGGCGTATATTTGTATTGAAGTATGTATTTTAAATAATTTATAGAATTAGGCGTTACTTTGCGGAGATCCATAAAACAAAAGTAATAGTAATAATAAAGTACAGCGGATCGGATGTATCGCGAATTATTGCAAAATAATTTTATTATTACTTTTGTATGTATTTTAAATTATGTATGAAGCATATTTACCAGTTGGCCGTCAACCATAACACAAATATTAATTTACATACTTACTTTGGGGATGGAGAACCGTGTGTATAAGTGTCCCATATATTTATAAAACTTAGCAAAACAGCACATAAAACAAATAATTCCAAATTTATTAAAATGAAGCTTTTACTAAAAACAGCAATATTTTAATTTTAAATTACATACATACTATTTTGAGACCTTAAGTATGAAAAGGAAAAGTTAAAATAATTTTGTTTATATAAAATGTCATTATACACTAACAGCAAGGGCCCCTGTACTAGGTGTGAACCCGTATTGCTGGGTGCCCCGCTCATCCACCAAGACAAGTAACTTATCAAAAATTTATAACAAATAGAAAATTAAACTTAAAATCAGTTTTTTAGCTTTTTATCTGCTTTTTAATGTACACTTATCCCCCGATTTACATGGTACTTGTTTTACACGTTTTCGCTTTTACACGGTTTTCCAAATAAGTTTTTTTTTGTTTTTATCGCACTCTACTAAATGTTACTGTGTTTGAACACGTGCGCTGTGTACACATCACACGGGGAATCCCGAGCTTATGTGCTGACTTTCTGCACCTGCATACTGTGTCTGTATTTCTTCGCATAAAATTAAAGTTTTATCTACGGAAAATTGTATTTGAGTGAAAGTTTCACAGTTTCAGAAAGATTCAATATGAAGAAGTTTACAAAGATCTTACAAAAATTCTAAGCAATTGTTAATAACCGATTTTATTACCACCTCTCAGAATGTAAATATTTCTGCTTCAAACATCGAATCGGCACAAATAACTTCGAGTGATGAAAGTGAATCCAACCTTTGATTTCGAAAAAAAGAATGATTTCTGATAGTGATAATAACACACCTTTGGTTTTATTTTTTGTTCTTCTGTTTAATGTATAGTAATTAAATAAAAAAACAGTGTTTCCGTAATATATTATATATTTTAACTTGTCAATGCATTTTATTTTTATTTCTGTGTACACCTAAAAATATTGACAAAAATCACAACTGTTAAATAGCAAAATTATGCATTTTTTGCAAGCTTTTCGAATTACATGGTTTTGACTTGAAAATTTTTAATTTTCGATTTACACGTTTTTCTCAGGAACTTATCTACCGTGTAAATCGGGGGATAGGTGTATAATAAAACTTATATTATTGTTGGAAGTATAAACAAACAATGGTATGAATAAAGAATAAACCTTTCAATGAATGTTCTATCTGTTTTCATAGCTTTGAATGTCAGCCGCAGAGTTACTTAAGAACTACTATACAAGACTTATTAGGAAGTACCATACGGACTTCTGTATCGTGAAACTATAATTCGCACTACTATTATGATTTGAGAATTGTGTTTTTAGTATTTTTTATTTAATTTTTATTTTATTTTTTAATTTTATTTTATTTTATTTGGGAAACAAACAATGGTTCTATTACTAAATAAATATTTAAATATAAATATATCATACATCAGTAAAGTTTCCACTAAAAAATGTTACATAAATGTTAGTAAGTTAAGAGCTTAACTATTTAATGTAATGTTTAATACAGTATTTTTCTTATTTTATTCTTGAAGGAAAATATATTATCGTTGAATATATCAATGTCGTGAAATAAATCATTATACGCCTTACTAGAAATCGTTCTAGTAACAGTATATATATTACAGTATATGTATTACAGTATTTCCAGCATATTTAGTTTTAGAGAACGGAACATGGAATAGTTTAGTCATTCGCGAGCCTGATCGAGGACATCGTAATAATATTCTACCTAAAAGGTATGGTGAATCAATATCATTATTAATAATTTTATAGAAAAACATCTGATCTCTTTCTAATCGGCGGTTTCCAAGTGAAGGAATAGAAAAAGAAAAAGGCATGGACTCGCCAGCACAATTATATTTATGTTTAAAATGCTTAATAAACTTTTTTTGTACAGATTCTAGATTTTTTTGTTCAGATTCTATTAAATTACATTTAGCGATGTTTAAATTAAGGAAATTATTTTTGCAGTGTATATAAAATTTATTTAAGTCTTCTTGTAACAAGGAGCAATCGTTTACATCCTTTATCTTTCTAAAAATCTTTAAATCATCTGCGTTTAATATAAAATTTGTGTTACTAAAAATTGAGGAAACATCATTTAAATATATATTAAATAATAAAGGACCAAGATGTGAACCCTGGGGTACACCGGAAGTAATGGGTACAAATGAAGAGGAAAATCCCTTGATAGTTACAGCTTGGCTTCGATTACTAAGATATGACTCAAACCAAAGTAGTAGATCGCCATGTATACCGGCTTGATTTAATTTTTGTATTAATAAACTGTGACAAATTTTATCAAAGGCTTTCGTAAAGTCGGTATACACGGCATCCACTTGATATCCTTCATCCATAGCTGTAACTGCCTGATGGGTAAATTGGCAAATATTGGACTCTGTCGACCTCTTGCTAATAAAACCGTGCTGCTCTTGTATAAACATTGACCGTAAAGTTGGGTAGACTGAATCGTAAATAACTTTTTCAAAGAGCTTAGCGACCGTGCTTAGTTTCGATATTGGCTTATAATTTTGAATGTCGTGTTTATCACCAGTTTTATGTATGGGTGTAATATAAGACTTCTTTCCAAATACTTGGCATAACTCCGGGCTGTAACGATAATTTGAATAAATAATAAATTGGGTATGCCAGTGAATTATAACATAGTCTTAAGAATATTGGTGGAATGCCATCTGGGCCACAACCCTTGTGTATATTTAGCTGTTTTAAATAATTAGAAATTAACGATGGTGTCAGTACAATTGAGTTACCAGTTATGTTGTTAATTGACCGTACATCCTGCCCAGTGTCGACATCATTATGCGGCAATTCAAAAACTGATTGGAAATATATGTTGAATAGCGAGCATATCTCGTTACTGTCAGATGACACATCACTTCCCAAATGCATAGTATCTGGGAAACTTGAAAGACCTTTTTTGGATTTAACGAAAGACCAAAAGTGCTTGCTATTTATCTTAATCCTCCTTTCAGCTGAACTTATAAAGTCATCATAACATTTTTGTTGTACCCGCTTCTGTCGATCACGCAACAAGGAAAATGTAAAATAATCGCAGACTCTATTATACTTTTTCCATTTTTTATGAAATTTTCGTTTTTCTTTTATAATCCTTATAAGCGCCTTCGAATACCACAGAGGATAGTGATCATCCTGCCTGATCAACTTCTCAGGTACATATTGATCAACTATATGGTTAATACACTTATAAAATTCATCAACTGCTTCGTCAATATTTTTGCTCTCAAATAAGCTATTCCAATCTAAGTGATCTAAATGTTCTATGATATTATCATAGTTAGCCACGTGGAATAAGCGTGCTTGACGAGTTACCGATTTAATATATATTTGATGTTCCAACCGCATAGTAATGGCCAGAGCAGGGTGATGACCGTCCTCGGGGACTAATGATTCCGTTGTACCTACTACGCATTCCGCACCGCTGATAACTAAATCTAATATTCTATTATTTTTATTAAGACATGTATTATGCTGCCTGAAGTTGTTTAAGCATAAGAAATTGTGCATCATATCGGTTAAGGAGTCAGCATCCCGATTAGTAACAATCCCCAGGTTATTGTTGGAATCACCCCATACAGCAGATGAAATATTAAAATCACCCACGATGAAATAATTATCATTTGGCATATTTAGTATGCAGTCAGAAACAGTTTCCAGAAAATCAGCTAAAGTGTCGTAATGCTGAGTACAATGTGGAAAATAACAGCAATAAATATGTAAACGTTGAGATGAACGCTGTAAGTCGCAAGCAATTGTAATTTGAATAACATCGGCAATAGCTCCCAAGAAGCTATGCTCCTTAACAGATACGATAGACAATTCACGACGAACTGCCACCAATACACCCCCACCAAATTTTCCACCACGCAAACAATAATCACGATCGCACCTGTAAACTGAGTAACGAGCGTCAAATAATTCCATATCATAAATGCCCGGAAGGAGCCACGTTTCGCTTAAGCAAATAACGTCGAAATCCACGCTTAATAGATTACGAAAAAATATATTAGTCTTGGTCCGTAAACCACGAACGTTTTGGTAGTACACGGTCATTTTTTTTATATTAGCCATTGCAAAACGTAACGTGGTAAATACAGAAAATATAACTCAAAAAATTCAAGTAACCTAATTTGACATCCCATACCTTAATTGCTACAAAATCAAACCTTTTGAAAATTTTATTTAAAGAATATTTATGAAGATAATCGCGAGATATTTTAATATTAAAATATTGTATAAAAAAATAATTTATTATTACTGATATCCTTAACCGGCTGCAAATTAATATGTGACCAAAAAAAAAATAGTTTATTTAAAAATAAGTAAAAAATAGTTAAGACAAAATTATATGACAATAATAAAATATAAGACATTACAACACATATTACATTACAATACATTACATTACAATACACATTACAATTTGTTTAAATCAGTTTCATTTGAGATATGTACAATAGGACTAGTTTCGTTGCGGCGAACCTTAATAGCGCAGTTTTTCACCCAGATGAATCGGAAACCTTTTTCTTTCGCAATAACTTTAGCCCAATGCAAAAGATGTTTATTTGAACTGGTCAGGTGCTCATTAAAATAAACTTGTGAGTTATTGCCCACAAAACCAAAATCACTAGCAAGTAATTTAATTTTTCTTATATGAGAAAGGAAGTCATCTTTTTTGTAACGTGCTAAAAAGCGCACGACTATAGGCTTAATCATTTTAGAATTCATATTTTTATTATTATATTTGGGTGCAACTCTGGTAATAAAGTCCAAATCTTAAGGTTTAAAGGTATTTTGGTTCGCTCTGCGACTGTTTTTATCATTTCTAACAGATTCTCGCCCTTTTTCTCAGGAATGCCATATATTTCAATATTGCTACGTCTAGACCATTGTTCTCGGGAATTGTTCTCTATTTCTATTGTTCGCTCAAAATTCGCTCATTAACGTCGGAAAGGTTATATATCCCAAATATTCTATAGTACTTTCAAAAAATTTACACTTATTCAAGTTTATAGTAAATCCAGCGGTAGTCAACGCGCTAAGTGTTTGTTCTAAGTACATAAGACATGATGACGATGATGAAGACAGATGTTCTACATAAGACCCTCTGAAATATCATTAACTGGAATTAGTAAGTCGTCAACATAAACTAATAAAAATTTAAGATGTTTTACAGCTTTGCTTATTGCTCGTTGAAAAACTGAGGGCCCATTAGATATACCAAACGGCATTTTTAAAAATTCGTAGTGCCCATCTGGTGTAATAAAAGCAGTGTATTTAATAGAGTCTGACGCTATAGGAATTTGATAAAATCCGTTTTTCATATCGATGGAAATAAAATATTTCGCTTTTCCTAACTTATCAAGTTGATCCTGAATGAGAGGAAGTGGGTAACGTTCCTTTTCCATTATTTGATTCAAGGCTCTATAATCAACGCATAACCTATCACTACCATCGTGTTTTTTTACTATTAAAACTGGGCTAGCAAAGTCAGAATCACTTTCTCGGATGACTCTTTTATTTAAAAGATCATTTATTATTTCTTTGACTTTCTCTCTCTCAATGGGTGCCAATCTATACGGTCGATAGTTTATAACTTTATTATTTTTTAACCTTATTTGTAACTCACCAGTGTTTACTGTACTAACGTTATTCGGTGAAGGTATTATAGATGGATATTTTTTAAACATCTCTTTTATACTTGATTGCAAAGACGGATTCAATAGGCTAATACAATTGTCCAAGTCAAACGTATTTTTTTCTTTATCAATATAATTAACCGTGAGTTTGTTCGTCGGATTATCTGAGTCCCGTACTATTCTATTACCAAATATATCGGAAATTATTGCGACTCCTGGGTATTCTAAAATATTTGTGCCTATGATGCAATCGTAATGAAAATCAGAATCTTTTATAACATACAACGATAACTCTAGACATATATCATGGAATCGTTCAGGAGTGGTTATTTGAGAAAAAGCATGGACTTTTCCATTACCTATACCATCTAAGTATAATGAACATGGGGTAAATTTACATTGTAGTCGCCGCGCTATAGATTCTTTAATGAGGCTACAATTAGCACCGGTATCCAATAAACAATTTAATTTTTTATTGTTTATTGATATACTAGTGAATCTTAGTCACATATTTTTGGAATTACTAGAAGATAATTCGCGTTGTTTCAAAAAACATTTATCGGCACTATGACCCTTTTTATTACAGTAATCGCATTTTTCAGGTAGCTCAGTTTTAACGAAACTATTTTGACCATTAAAATCAGTAGGTTTAGACTGGATTTGCAATAAACATGCGCTTGAATGTGTCCATGCTGTCCACACTTATAACACGTTTTAGAAATAAAAGAATTTTTTCTTTCGTGGTAGGCCTTAAAGCGTTTAGCATTTGAGTTGTTGGTTTCGGACGCAAAGGAATCGTTAACTTTTGAATCAAATGTTCTTTTCTTTGGTTGTTTTGTGTAAGTCGACAATATACTTATAAGTTCGGATGAAGTCGTTATAGAGTTATTTAAACATGATAATCTTATGTTTGCTTCGCGGACGCCACCACATACAATCTCAATTAATTGTGATTCAGTAAAAGTGAGTTTAGTATTACGGAATAATCTGATTTTTTCTCTGGCGTATTTACAATACGAGTTTGCGAAATCTGAACTATATGAAACGGCTTTGTATAGTTTCTCGGATAAATTTTTTTTTTCGGGGTACAGTGCTATAATGTCTTTTTTTAAATTTATCCACGTGCGTCCAGAATCAGGCTCCCAAGCCTCAAACCAGACTAATGCTGACCCTCTAAAAACTTTACCAGCTCTAGCCGCCTGCTGAAGTCCACTCCATCCGAGCTCTGTTCCGAGATCTTCGATGCTTTGACACCACGAAACAGCACTGGTTTCGTTTTGCTCCGGGTCAAATATGGGTAACGCTATATCATCTTGTCGCGTCCTTGATGTAACAGCATCGTTCATAAATTTTAAGAAATTTTCCATCATAGAGGGGTCCATATCTAGAACGTGAAACATATTATTAAACAGGGCGTTATAATAAAAGGTATCGTTACCTACTTCTGATGTTAAATTTGATATGACCTACTGAGGTTATCTTTTATTCCATTGGGATTAGTATTTAGATTCGGCAGTCAGGATGGCTTTATTAATCTAATTTATTTATTTTATAGTCTTAGAGTAAGTGAATGAAACAATAGAATGAAGAATAAGTATATATTTCCTTCTAAATTAACATATCATACATTTTTATATTCTTTATAACCTTTCTGTCTTTACACCAAATGACTCTACTGCCAGTTCGGAAATGCTGTCCTCTGCTGAGAAGAACTGGTAAGAAACTCAACAGATGCTCTTTTGAAAATATAAATAACAAGTTTTGATAAAACTTAATTTCTCCATATCATTACGTTATTTTTAAATGATTAATACACTTCTTTTATTTATAATGTTTTACGGTATAATTATATAACAAAACATAATTAATTAACTTTCCTTTTCCTAAATTTTAAAACAAAATAGCACGGTCACGATAAAACAAGAAGTAGATTATTTAACTGGGTTGAATAAGTAGTACATAACAGGATTACTATACTTTACATTTATCAAGTACAACTATGTTAGAATAAAACAATACTAGCTTCCTTCTGCGTTGAACTATTTACAATACACTATTTAGGGTGTAAGGATAAAATACAATACTTATCTTCAACACACACAATAATACACGATATTAATTTATAAGTATTCGACCTCACTCGGCCAGTCCCTCAGAGATACTGCCATCGAGATATTCCAATGTTACAATTGTTAATTAGTCCTTCAAATCTCTTTTACTCGATCCTGAGAAATATTCCCTCTAAAAAAACAGAATTGCCGTTAGGCAATTCTTAACAAACAAACCAAAACAATAGTTTTAAAGCGAACCCTGTTTCGATATTATTTTTTTAACTGCGTTTTTGTTTGGCGTAAAGCATTGCAACCCCGCTTTCGAAACAGATGTGTTGATAATTTATGACTCTTTACGAAAATAAAAATCAAAACAGAACCAAATGATGTTTTGACGCAAAAAATTAACAAAGCATGTTAATTTTTTGTAAAAATAGAAATGATATTTTTATATTAATTCCTTATACCATAACACATTCATAAACCGGGTAAACCCCGTAATCGCCCTGATAGCTATCGCCCCATAAGCCTGCTTAACAGCATACTGTTAAGCAGGCTATACGATAGGATTTACGAGATAGTTTCGTATGAGAAATACGATACTATTCGTAAGTTCGAGGACTTGAAGCTTGTGAATCAAGCCCCCGTGCCAAACCTTGTCAGGCTTTGGCAACATCAAAGAAGTCGGTGGCTGTATGTTGTTTCTTACGGGCAAACCGTTCAGAAACAAATTCCACCAGTTGGTGGACTTTGTGGACAGCCGTATGATTTGATCTAAATCCGAATTGTTCATTCGGTAGAAGGTTTTTGGTATCTATTACCATTTTGAGTCTTGAGAGGATCACTCTCTCGTAGACTTTCGCCATGCTGTTGAGCAGACTTATGGGACGATAATTATCAGGGCGATTTCGGGGTTTTCCCGGTTTATGAATACCTATTACTGTTGCTTCCTTCCATTCGTCTGGGAAGCAGCAACGTGACAGGAGGGCATTGAAGATCAGGACTATGAGGTAAACAAGGCGGTCACAAACACTTGAGTGCCTTGTTTACCTTGTACGTGTCTAACTCCCGCTTTTATACCTATCATTTTCTCCGACTGTATATCAGTGAGACGTCACTACAAATAAATATTAAAAATATATATCAGTTTTCATCAAAATCACAAAAATTAATGAAAAATACCTTTCTTTAATTACTTTTCATTGCTGTATAAGTCACATTGTATAAAATACAACATAAATTGTTTGGTAAAATCGCAATGTATCATACACACAAGTCAGAGTAATCGGATTCCCTTTATCACCGAGATTGATATTGTGTTTAGCCATGCCGAATAATTGAGACAATTGATTACCGTCTCAGTTGGCATCACGCTATCACCTAACCGACCTTGATGATTTGTTTATCATCTTTCCTTATATCCAGTCAAAAATTTGGAGTTTCGAACTCGATGTGTCGGTATATTATAATTTTTGGAATTTTTTATTTGAATGAGGCCGTAGTTTAAAGTTTTAATTCATGCGAATTGCCTCAAGGTCTTAGAATAGAATAGAGTTACATAATACAAAAGTAATAATAGAATTTATATATGCTATAATTTGCGATAAAGTAAATAGAACCCAGCACCGCCACCACAATACACAAGCGCTACACACGTTTAGTATCATAAACTCAACAATCCACGGCAAAATCGTTCCATTTCCTGATGATGCTTCGGTTGCGGGGCGAAACGATTGCTGATTTTTAGAATTGCAAAATTTTTTAGTTCTTGTTTAATCTTTTTACTGTGTTTATATTTGGTTTATTATTTCTTTTTTCTCAAATTTCTTCTGTTGTTTTTCTTATAGTAACTTTTTTTCTATTATTTACAACAAAAATGTTCAGGCTTTGTTTATCTTAAATTATATTACGCTAGTTCTATACAAATCATGTCCACGTGGAACGGTCCCAAAAATCGGTTTGAATCGCTAAGCTGATTCTTTGTGCGAAAAAGGAGCCAGCCCTCTTGTCACCCGAAGAGGCAATCAAACGAGGTGTTAAGACGGATATTTTTTTTTGCACTCCCTGGCCCCTAGGGTCTCAACTGCAAACGGCAACTGTTATTTATGTTCATTTTTTATCTTAATATAGTTCTTGATAATTGTTGGCAATTAGCGCACGCTGTCGCTTTTTTAAAATTAATATAGGCCTTAATTAAATAATCGTTGTATATGTATAGTGTTAATATTGTTGATGGTCATTTTGAATAAATAAAATAAGTGTTGGCTTATTTTAAATAAAATAAATATATATTTTTTAAATATATGGGACATTTATACACACGGTATTTTAATATATATTTGTAATATTTAAGAGTTTTAAGATTTATAATTAATATATATTATATAACAAAGTTCCCCGGGCATCTGGGTATCCGTTCGGGATAAACTCAAAAACTAATGGTAACGTTTATTCATGTTTTTCATTCATTCATGTTTATAATGTATAAGTGATAATGAAATTCGCGGATTATAGCAAGGTAATTTCATTATTAAATTTGTATTATGAACATGCGCAAAGTTACGCCTAATCCTATAAATTGTCAATAATATAATTGATTAAGGTTTTTCTGTTAATTGGTAGAAATATAATGATAATTGATAATAATATTTTTTAAATGTCGGAAGAAGTTAAGTTAATTTCAGGTATTGATATATTATATTATATGTCTAACAAAGTATAGTTGGATTTGTCTCAAAACGCGATAATATAATGCTGCACATCCAAAGCTGAAACGTTTTAAAAAGGCGTATTTTGATAAAAAAAAAATTGACTTTATCAAATCGAAACCTGTCATTAACAACATCACACTTGAGAAATAAAAAACAGAATAGTTAATAAAAGAATGTACAGAACCGTAACGTTACGAATTGTATTCTAGTTGTATTCTAAACTCAGCTTAAGTTTAGGTGCTCCTCAACTAAGGTTTTCAGCGGTGACCAATATATAATTTATTGTACAATTTTTTTTAAAAATATGGAAATATTAATATTAACTCTCTCGCTATCAGAGGGTTGGGATGTACCGCTGTTATCGAAATAATTTTTCGAAAAACGTTTCAATAAACTGGCGATAGTGGGGAGAGAGAGATCTTTATATAGGTCAACGTTACGTAAGAACCAAGGACAGTCAGTGGCTATTCTCATGAACTTATTTTAAGAGTTTGCAGAGAGCGCAGCCTTGATTTCGAAGCGTGTGCGAACGTGACGCTCGCATAAGTCATAATATCTTCTTATAAGTCCTATGCAAGTCTTGTAAGGTGTCACTTTGTTGCAAAGTAAAGCCGCCTTGCCAAACCTTGTCAAAGGCTTTGGCGACATTGAAGAATACGGGGCCTGTGGGTCTCTTTATGGAGAACCCGAACAAGATGTGTTCGACCAACCTATGGACTTGGTGAACAGATTTTAGATTTTAGAGATTTCAGATTTTAGAGTCTATTATTGATTTGAGTTTCGAGAGAATAACCCTCACCTGCCTAAACTGTTGAGTAAACTAATAGGGCGGTGATGACTGAGTTTCCAAGTGCCAGAAGCGCGACGAGGTCGCTTCTTAGCACTTGTTTGGTGGGACTTAAATAAACAGATGAAACTAGTATGACGGATGGATGACCCGACAGATTGAAGCCTCCATGTTTTTTAAGATTGGGAAATCTACTACTAATCTACTGGGGAGACATGGATGCTTTTCGCATTCAGCGTAACGACCCTGAGCCCTTGAGGTTTGCTTCTTTGGGTCTTACTATCCATTAAAAATTTAAGTAACATCTATGTGTTTTGAGGATTTGTCCTCAGTATTTTGGCCAGTATTCACAACTCTGCATTGTCAATACTGGTGATAATCGCGCTGTCCGACTTCATGTCTTCTATGAATGACGGAGGTTGGCCGTTTTAGGTCTGGGGGGGCTGAAGGGGGGCAGCTGCCTGCCACTGGTGCCATGCGTTTATTGCGGGAAAAGGGGCGCAACGAAACGCTCCCTTGGGAGACGTTTTTTGAGCCGCGCGAGCGGCCCGCCTTTTTACGATCGGCCGCAATGCCGCCCCCGCTTTGCTTTGAGAGGAGAGTTTGTGGCAACCTCGATAAATCGCGGGGTACCCCCCCCCTCCTGTCCGCACAGGACATAACTGGGCGGTTTCACCGAAAGAAGCTGTCGGAGGCAGGTCCACGGTTCTGTGGTCCCCCAAACGCTTCACGCATCTAGGGCGTGCGTAACAGTGACGGGCTGAGTGCCCGAACAGAACGGCAGCGATGGCATTGGCCAATCGGTCCACTGTTTTTGGGGTATCTCACCACGCTATAACCCGTATGGCCTTTAAGCCTGTCCCTCGAGACCGTGGATCCCTGACTATCCCTTTTTTTTTTCGAATGTGTCTAATGCTGTTAGCCCTAATGACTTTTACAGCGTCACCGGTGGGATGGGCGAGCGCAGAAGCTTCGCCGGGTAAAATTGATAAGAAGCGAGTGTTTTTAGGCACTCGTAACTTATTGGGAGCGTCGCCTTAAGGGTGTCTCCTGCGAGACCGAACCTCGGCTTAAAGCGGCGCGTTTTGGAGGACTGTATCTAACACATTGACTTTGAAGAAGTCTGCATCACGGCGGCCGCGGCAGAGGGCTGCGGCCGCTTGACACAAGCAAGCGGGGACCTCGTCTTCGCTGGCGATGACGCTGTTTGTGTGAATGTTGTGTGTAGATCTTGTTTGATGCTGTAATAGCATCGTCAGGGTCGTTAAGGACGCTCTTAGGGCGCCTGTGAAAACGGTTGGGAAAGTTAAACACTTTATATATAGTTGGACGCGGCCACTATAAGGGGGTTCGAGTGTGTGGACGCTTTCTCGAAGTAAGTCTTCGAGAATCGTTTGAAAAGATCGGCTATCGTGGGAAGATCGAGATCTCTATGGAGATTCACGTTGCGCACGAACCACGGACAGCCAGTGGCTGTACGCATGAATCGATTTTGAATGACTATCACAGAAAATGTTAAGTACTTATAGTGCAAACCTTAAAAAACTTCGTAAGCGCGATGTAAGATCGAATTTACATAGAATGAACTTCCTTATCTTTTTCCATTTTAAAATCAATTTTTAATTTATTTATTAAGAGTAAGTTATATCTACTACCTTTTTTTGAAAACATTAAATTACCAACTCTATAACGTTGGTTTTGATACCCTTTTATTTAAACTATGCGTAACATATTTTTATTACAATCTTTCGAATTAGTACCTGTATATTTAAACAGATGGCATATAATCTTTTTTGCTGCTACCATCCAAAAGATGGCATTAGATGTTTGCATAAAGTATCCCTATAAAGAGAGATAATAATGTAATTGTTTTTAAAAATTAACTAAATATTTGGATCTAGTTCATGAGATTACCGCCATTTGGAATATTGTAAGTAAACGGCATACTAGAGAAGAGCTTCGACTAACATCTCAAGAGGCTCTCGCTTAGTTATTCCATTAAGGGCAGGATACAGAAGGCAGTGTTCCTTGAGACGGCACGTATTGTGAGGAGGTTCTCACTTTATAGTCCTAACCACTTTATAGTCCCGGTGGGGAGCTTGGGACCTGACCCCGCTCTCTTTGGACATCAATATTTATATATTTTTTAGAAAATATTTAAAATTGTAATCAAATTTGAAAATAAATGAATGAGTGATAAAAAAAGTAATTCTTTAAACAAATTATATGGTAATAAAAAACCCTGGTATATAAATATAATAATAATATGGGTTCCCCTTTATCGTTCACGACCCAACAATATAATATATAGAAGCAGGCGTTACTTTGCGGAATTTAGTACTGAAGTTATGATAGAACTATTTAAATAATTATATCAAAGCTTCTGTGCCCAGAAATATATTTCAATCTTCTATATTCTTATTTTAATAATAAAACAAAATATATCTATGATCTATGGGACACTTACACACATGGTCGTCCGTCCCCAAAGTAAGTAACTCAATACTAACTGAATACTTGTGTTGGTGACAGACAACTCCGGCCCCACAGGAGGCACCCTTAAGATGACGCTCCCAGGATGCTGCGAGCTTCGCCCTCCCAGTTTTTCACTCCCGACGATGCTACTAGCTCGCCCATCCTCTCGGTGACGCTGTAAAACCCATTAGGTCTAACAGCATTACTTAGTGTTCGAAAAAAAAAAGAAAATTACCTCATCATGTATTGGTTAATATCCGAAAAATAAAACTAATTATATTGCTACGCTATTATGAACTTGGTAGACACAAGCGAGAAATAGGCCCGTGCCATCGCTGTCAATTGTTTGGGCACTATGTACGTAAGTGCTTTGCCCCTCCAAGGTGGCTAAATGGCTGGATGATCACAGCATTGTGGATTGCCCTGACCGGTTCTATTAGAGTAAGCAGATCGACCTGGCAGCCGTTCGCAATCAGACTGCTACCATCACCACCAGAAGGCAGCTCCGACCAAAGAATCGCTTCATCACCGCCCTTCTGCTTGCGGCCAACGCTCGGCATTAGGCAGATGTGACTGTTGCTTTTTTTTCGATCTCGCCGGTTCTCGTTATCGAACGAGCGAAAATAAAAATTGTTGCATTAAATTTTTTCATAATTAATTTCGTAAATTCTATAAAATATTAAATTATATAAAAATTAATATTTTGTTTTTATGAGCGAAAAGACTATATAATTATGATTTATAGAATTAGGCGTTACTTTGCGGAGATCCATAATACAAAAGTAATAATAAAATTATTTTGCTATAATCCGCGATACATACATACATATATGATACATACATACATATATCGATACATACATATATGTATCGCGGATTATAGCAAAATAATTTTATTATTACTTTTATATAATTATGACGCAAAAACAAATAAAATTTAAACATAATTTTGTTCATTCTGTTTTGCAGTACACCATCTTTCATTTTTCATCCAAATATTTATGTTGTATAACATAACGAATACCATTTTTTATTAAATAATAGACAAAATTTTTGAAAATGGTTAAATTTCCCAAATATACTATATGGAAATACAGCAATTAAATTCTTATTTGTCTATGATTAACGACTTCTGTTTTAAAAAATGATTACTAGTATAAACTATGATTATAATCATAGATAAAAATTTTGACTATTAGAATTGCTGACATTAAATCGAATAATTTAAGAATTTAAGTTTATTGTTATAACTGTGCGCTGGTGGTCCCGGAGTTTGAGTAGATTGACACTGCCGATTGCTTAAATTCGACAACCAGTTTATAATTGCGTTTTTTAATGGAGGTCACGGATTTTTATAGTCGAAGAACACCAATAATTAGCAATTTAAGAAATGATGATCGGACTTCCCCTCGGACCAGCCGTCATCGAAAAGGTTCCAGAAGCAAAAGTAGGCCAACTACGGTTCGTCGAAGACGTCGCACCTCCACACCGGAGGAAACACCGCCGCCTTCAAAAGACGGTTGCCAGAAACTATTGCGGCAGATTAATTTAGGTTTACTTAAAGCACGTGTGATAACTGCTGAGATTAAGTTAAGTCAGGCCCAATTGAGTTTTTTACAAGAAGACCTCTTCGAAAGAACTTCTAAAATTAAATGTGTTCAATGTGGTGCAGATAATGACGCGCCAGGTCTCCCGGTTGCTAAGGACGTGAAACATTCATGTCATAAAAAACCTATCCACAGTTCCGCTAATCAATCTAGGGAAACAGATGAAGAGTTGCAGAATAATCCAATTGTTTCTCGAAAAGGTCGACGCCGCAGGATCGAAGCACTCGAAAAAGAACTACATCATCTAAAGAATCAGGAACATTCACGTGAACTTCCTTTTCCAAAACACATTACCAATTCTCTGCAGACAAATAAAAAGCCACTACGCCCCTTGCCTCAACCGGCAGACTGTGCGTCCCTGCCGGGCTTTAGTGGGGCCTCAGATGATTGGTTAAAATATAAAGCTGCCTATGATAGTACAAAGCAAAATTTTAATAATATCAAGAATGCTGAAAGAATTAAAAAATCCCTTAGTGGTGAAGCATTAGCATTGAATGTTCATGTGATGTCCAACAACAATCCTGACTATATAATCAGGGAGATAGAAAATATATATGGTTGTCCTGAAAATATTGCATATGCAGAATCAAAAAAGCTCTCAGCTTTACCTGTTTGTACTGAATCAGCTATGGATATCCGCATGTTTGCTACCAAAATTAAAGATGCCCTCATGAAGTTCAAGGACTTGAAGATGGATTATTACATCAAGAATCCAGATCTGCTTCTGGATCTCAAAGCTAAGCTACCACTATCTATCAGAGGTATATGGTGTAATATTTTAACAGATAATCCATCTGCTGATTTAACTAAATTTATTGAATTCCTTGATAAACATGCTGATGCACGCATGATGAATAAGCCTTGTAAAGAAACTAAAACATTACAGGAGCCAGTAAAGAGCACCCATAACCTTAGCAAAAAAACCATTAAACTTGAACATAATGACTGCAACATGCCTTATGAAACCCATTTAGGTATGGAGTCTAACTAGCAGTTTATTCGCTTACTTCAAAATATAGATGGCAAGACCGGAGTGTGAAATTTATGATTCCCTAGTCAATAGTTGTACCTCTACTTAAAGTCATTATTTGGCATCTTTTTCATAATCAATGTTCATTTAAAGTTAACAAATTTCAAAATTTACCAATACAAATATTTGATTTATATATGTTTTATATGTTCTAAAACTTGAGGCTATATTAGAGTATTTTATACACCTCAAATGTTACATTAGTGAACTGTTTTGTAATTGCATTTTTTTGAGTTTAGCAAAGTTGGTAAGCATAATCATCTTTAATATTGAATGTCATGTGAAGTACATTTATTAGATTTTTTTTTTGGTTTTAGAAAATGATGTCTTTTTTGTTTTATTTTAAAGACAAAGACTTAGAACTATAAAGTTGTGTATTTTGATAAATATGTTGAAGTTAAAGACTTAGTTTTAGAAGTTGTTTTTTTAATGATAAAAAGACTGCATATTTTGATAAATATATTGAATTTGTTGTTTTATGTTTAAATTCTATTTGGTTAGATCTCATAGCAAGAAATATTAATACTTTGAAATAAGCAATGGTGATTAACTTTACTTTTACTTACTTTTATTGCTTGAATTTTATTTGTTTTATAGAATTAATGAATAATGAATATCATGTGAAGTATACTTATAAGAATATGACTTTTTTGTTTTAGAGAATTGTTTTTTTTTGTTTTATTGTAAAGACAAAGACTTACAACTTTATAAAAGTATAAAGTTGAGTATTTTGATAAATATGTTCAATAGTTAAGTAAAGTTCAATTTCCTTTTTTACTTTCATAAAGACTTAGTTTTAGAAGTTGATTTTTTTAATGAGAAAGACCTAATTCAACATATTTTGATAAATATGTTGAATTTGTTGTTTTGTTTAAATTCTATTTGAGTTAGATCTCTTAGCAAGAAATATTAATACTTTGAAATAAGCAATGGTGATTAAACTTTACTTTTACTTACTTTTATTGCTTTAATTTGATTTGTTTTATAGAATTAATGATTATAATATATATATTCATTTCTATAAAGATGGTGATATAATTATTTTAAGATTGTGATGTCATTTATAACAAACAAATAACATTTTATTAATATTTTATTACTACTTGTTAATTTTTTTGTTTTTATCTCTCAGTGTATTTTAAAACATTGTGGTTAATCAAAAAAAGAAAATAATCATACTCTAAATTATTTAGGTATGTGATTGTTTTCATTTTTATTGGTTTGATTTGATATAATTGTTTGAAAAATGTTTGGAATTATGTTGATTCATAGATTCAAAAATAAATTGATTAAATATAACACTTTTTTTTTAATACCAATATTTTCATAATTTTAGGGTACTAATGAGTGTCTTGTAAGTTTTCTTTAATACTAAATTGGTTGGTGCTACAGTTTTGTATGTAGGGTAACTATTTAATGAATTTTTTTTTCATTTTTTTCATTACCCTTGGTAATTTTTTTAGACGCAAGAAGCCGGGTACCACTTTTTGTTAGCTAAGACATAACTTTCGGTATAGTTTCGTCAATTTTTTGATCGTACGATTCTTTAAGTTTTATTCTACAACATAATGGAATATTTTGCAATTATTATCATTAAAGATGTAAACAGAGAACATCAAATTCAAATTATTCCTTACTAGCAATTCCCCGTAGTTTCACCCGCGTCCATACCAATCTCGTGGTAGTGGTAAGTCTACGAAGTCAGACTATAGGTTTATTTGTAGATTATTTAATTATAAAAAATGGGTATCATTAGTATTCTTGGAATAAGACCTAATTCACCAAATGCAGGCCCTACTATAACGGTCGCTACAATGAATTTGTTATAGCATTATTTTCTTTAGATTTATATTCTTAAATTCGTAATATCTTTTGATTGGGATGTCGGATTTTAATAATTTAAAAAATATTTTACAAGTCTTGAAATAGTTTAAAATAAAATATCATTAAATGGGATAAGGATTAATACATAATACTGTTGAACATTTTTTGTTCTAACGTCAATAGTTTCCGCAGCGCACGCGATGAAAGATGTTTACGACAGAATTTTTCACAGCTTATTACAATTTTATTAGGGATCCCTATTTTTTGAAAATGTAATATAGCCTATGATGCTCAGTGAAGAAGCAGATTTCAAATGGTGAAAGAATTTTTGAAATCGGTCCAGTAGTTTTGCGTGAAAACATTACAAACATACAAACCTTTCATTTTTATAATATTAGCATAGGTTCAAGTACTTCAGTTCAGTACAAGTATAAACAAGTGTTTTTGAATCGTCAACTCTACTGCTGGTTCGGAAAGCTGTTCCTACCGAGAAAAGCCAGCATGAAAGTCGGCGATTGTTCTTTTCAAAGTATTATTCATATTACTATAGTTACATTTAGTCATTACCGTTTAGTACAGGGTCGAAGACTTGGGGTGCTAATGTCGGTCGGCCTCCTCGTGGCGCACCCTGGGCAGGTCCTTGGAATGTTGCGGATTACATTCCTTGGCCCTGGCGAAGCCCGTAAACCCGGCTACGGGAGCGGGGGCCTTCGGGCTGCGAGGAAGACAACCTCTATAAAAAATTACCCGCTGGGTTGGGGCCCCTACCTTCCGCCTGACACGGGTGCTTTCTGGACGTGTTGTAGTTCGGGGGGTGTCTGGGGACGGTGGCCCGGCGTGAGTGTCCGTCTGGTGGCCCGATGCGAGAGTTCGGTGAGTGTCGCGAATGGGGTGCCGATATGTAGGCGCTGTCTCTGCTTGCGGACGAACTATCCTACTTGGACAGTCCAGCAGGCGGAGCTCGTGACAGGTGGGGAGCGGTCTCTCCTTGTCGACCGTGCGATTCCAGGCACGGTGGGCAGGGAGCGATCGCGGGCAGCGATGGCCTCCTTCTGCTCTAATTCCGGGACCTCGTGTTCTGGACCAATCTGCTGCTGGCGAGTCCGGGTGTAGCGACTTGCCTAAGCCCATCGTCTGCCGCTCTGACAGGGACCTTTCGGGCGCTTCGAACGGGGTTAATCGGACGCTTAAAGGTCCCCGAGGCAGTCGGTGCATCTGGTGCTCCCGATGCACCGGTTAGCGGAGGGGGGGCTTCTCTTTTGAGGGGTTCCCACCCAGAGGAGGACATCAGCTCTGGGATCAGAGTTGCTGCTGGTGGGGATGGGGTCAAATAAGGTACCCTGCCCCTGCCGTCAGTAGCGTGGTGGAGCATACAGGTCGTTTTAATCGGTGCGAGTCCGACATAACCACCGCCCGTCCCCGTCGGGCGGTGGTACCCATAAGGGGTTTTTTCCTGTTTTTTTTTAAAAAAAGGGTCGAAGACTAGCTATGTTCACGCATTCTTATCTTCTAATTAATCCTGAACAGTATTGTAGGCTTTCTGTGTTAGCCTTTTTAAAAGAGTGTTTTTAAACTGCTGCAATGGCAATACCAAATTCTATTACGGAATTTTATTATAGAATCTTATACCCGAACCCACAAACGATTTAAGGACTTTTGTAGGGCGTAAAGAAGGAACCGCAAACTTATGTCGGCTTACTTTGTCTATTATATACATCGCTAATTGTTTTATAATTATGTACTATGCACAAAAATTAAATTTCTAAAAATATACAATATTTTTTTTTGGCAATAAAGCGTAGCATAGCGTCTAAAAACTGAGTGTTGAAGAGATTTGCAAGAGCACTAGCTTTTAATAGTTCGTAGTGTGATTTCATAGATGGCGTTGAAGTAAGGAATACAATGTATATAAAGCAATTAAGCATAATTTTGAATTAGGTCACTTTAATATTAACTGATTATATGGTATCAAAGGGATTTATTGTTATGGAATAAACCCCTAAATCAAAGATAACAGAATAAAACAATAATATCTAGTATAACATTTATTTATTTATTTAGATTGCCATCACAATCTTTGGTACAGTCAATAAATACAACTGATGCACAGATAAAACGAAAAAAAAAACATTAAAAAAAATAATAAATAGCCATGATTTACACTACCATAACGGGAAATATCACGTGTCTAGAATACATACTTTACAGAGGGAATACTTGACATCCGCACTTTTAATGGCTAGTGGCGATCGGTCCCAAGTCATACACTTCACTATCACATTTATTAAAAAAAAAAATATATATATGCGACGTAACACTGCTGTCCATCCTTGATCTTTAATACTTGTGTTGGGTGATAGAGAACTGGTAAATATATACATATACAATTTTAAATTCATAATTAAATACAAAAATACACCCAGGCTCGAAAAACCAACAGATTGTTTATAGAAAACGTTGGTCCTCGGCGGGAATCGAACTCGCGACCCGCGGAGCTTAAGGCAGGATCACTGCGAACTGTGTCGGCGGGCGATTTGCGATGTATTTTTTATTTTTATTTTTGAATCCTCATATAGTAAACACACAAAAATAATTAATCTTAATTTATGTGTAATTTCATATACATTGTTACTTATTCTGCAGAAAATAAATAAATATGGGACATTTACACATACGGCTGACCATCCCCAAAGCCAGTAACTTAATTAATTTGTTTCTTTTATCTATAACAACTTAAAAAAAATTAAAATATATACATACAACCAGACTCGAAGAACCATCAAATTGTTTATAGCAAACGTTGGTACTCGGCGAGAATCGAACCCGCGACCTGCGGAGCTGAAGACAGATCACTGCCAACCGCTCCAACTGAGCTGTCAATTTTAATTAAGGGTAATGTGTTCATAATTTAATTTTCATTATTAAACTGTTGTGATTATAATTAATTGAATGTTAAATTATTGTGATAGTGAAGTTATCAATTTATTTTCTAACGCCATTGGTGTTTTCTACACAATTGTACTAGTTCACTTAGACTTAGCTGCTTCTTCGGCCTCGAGCCGCTTCCGCATGGACTCGGGCATCTCGGCGGGCGGTGGTCGCGGCATCCTCAGATACACCTGCGTGATGAAATACTGGTTAATCTCGATCCGGACTAGAACTTTATCATCATCTCCCATATACAATCTCTCATTAATCCAGTGTCTACATATAATTTTTCAGTAGGAACAATTGGTTAATTATATTAATCATTGAAGGAAGTGTATTTTTGAACGTTTCATTATTGCTTATACTCTCTTTATCTGCTCTTTAACTCTGTTGTAATATTTTTTATCTACTCTGATACTATAATACTGAAAACAAAATTCTTATGACAAACATTACATACAGAACAAAAATAAAAAATTAGTTTCATTACGATACAGGTCTTGTATGGACACCTATATCATAATGTAACTTTTTAATCATAACGTTGTATAGGTGTATACCTATACAACTTCCAGCTGGACCAAGGAGGTTGAACCTCTACCTTAAAAAAAAAGGTTTCAATGAATAGGTCCGCGGCGACGCAACACGCATGAGCAATCGATGTTTGCGCCTTGGCGCCAATATATGACATTTAAAAAATCTTTTCAATATTTAAACGAAGTTTAGTTTTGTTTGTAAAAAAATAAGTTTTTGTGTAAAAACATGTCTGAGAGCGGGGATAGTGGTGATTGTACACCACCAGATATTCTGAAAGCTGCGTCAAACATGACCGTGAACCTGTTGCCGACAAAATCTAGGAGCAACTATATTAAATGTTACCATGAGTTCATGGAATGGAAACGTACGTTTTACGTATTATAGTATGAGAGTAGATAAAGTAGTGTATGATACTGTACATAACTTGGTCTTATAACACTCGTGTGACACTATAAAAAAACTCGCCTGCGGCTCGTTTTTTTAAACCAACTCGTGTTATAAGAACCCTTATTATGCAACAGTATCATAAACTACTATAATGAGTAATATTAGTTAGTATTAACTAGCTGTGCTTACGTCTTCTCCCCAATGGAAATTAGTTTGTCACAAAAGACACAAAAGTAGTTATTGTGATTTAACCATAAGAGATATAGAGACATGCTGTCACGGACTTTTTTGTGCTATTTTTGTAGATCTACCTGCCTATCTGTGTATCTCTGCTGGTTTACGCGGCGCGACTTAATCTCCCAGCAGGCGAGTTTTTTTACAACCACGCGACTTCCACAACACAATTTATGTAAAACCGTAATGCGCTATTAACCTAAACCTTCCTGAAGTATTGCACTAACTATCGTTTAGTATAAATCGTACAAAAGTACGTTCAGTAGATTTTGAGAAAAACGATTACATACAGACGGACAGATTTTTAGGACTTTGTTTTATAATAAGTATAGATAGAAGCGAAAGAATTTAAAAAATCTTTTGAGACAAATAACAATAAAGTGTGGCGTACGTAGCGTTTACAAAACTCGTTAGCACTAATTAAACCTATAAGTTATAAGATATATAACTTAGAAGAGTAAGAAATTAATAGCTTTTTAAATATTTCGTAGCGTAATATTATAGATGGCATTGAATTAAGGATTACAATATTAAGCCTAATGTAATACTAATGTATGTATGTAATACTAACCGTGCGACGTGGACCCTTACTTTGTATCATATACCTATTTCTATAAATAAATAATATATAAATTTTAAAAGCGGATTAATCGTTATAGGTATTTTTGTAAAAAATGTTAATTCAGCCCTTACTTTTGAGATATAGTGTGTATAATGAGGCACAGATGTGTTTAAAATTCGTGTATTTAACAACTGAATTCTAAAAATTTATTCACACACACACACACACACACACTCTCATACACACATACACACACACTCAATTAACTTTTGTATCTTCATACATTGATTGTCAGTATTATACTCTATCAGTCATCATTTGGTCAAGCGCACTCATATCTCAATGTTGAAATATTGTTTACTCATTTCGTTTGGTGCGTCTCGCTCCCTGTGTGTGTGTGTGTGTGTGCGTGTGTGTGCGTGTGTGCGTGCGTATGTGTGTGCGTGCGTGTGTATGTGTGTGCGTGCGTGTGTATGTGTGTGCGCGCGTGTGTGTGTGTTGCGATGTGTTCTCACCTTCACGGCATCGTAGATGAACCACTGCAGCGCTGTGAGTGTACCGATCATCACGATCCTGGGGCCGAGGCCCTTCCACACTCCGGCCCAGCCCAGCTTGCCGACGATGGAGCCAACAGTCGCGGTCTTGTCCTGAAACATAACGCAATATTGTTATACGAGTGCTATTCGCAACTTCGTAACCCCTCGGATTTTTATCGTGCGTTAAAATTACGTCGAATTGAAACAAATGGGTATCCAGGTATCTGTTCACACGACAGCGTATTTAAATCGCGACGTATTTTATCGTGCAGTGTTCCATTTTAGTCGTTAGTGCGAGGGCGTTAAGCTGAATATACCATACGAAACTTCTTATAACGCCTATTGCGGAATTTTAACGCGTCGTATTTTTTACGCTCGTCCGAACGAGTCGTAATGTTGTAGCGTGTTTTTTAACGGCCTTGGTCGTTGAAAGACTGGGTCAAAGTGCGTATGTCCAAAGGTAAAGCACACCCCAACTTAAGCGTTTAAGTATTTTCAATAATGCAATAGTGCCTCATAAGCCTCAATGTCATGCCTAAAATAAAAGCCTCCGACTTAACATTTAAGAGCAACTTCAAATCGTTAAACACGTTACACGAAAGGATCGCGGATTATAGAATTATTTTTATTATTACTTTTGTATTATGGATCTCCGCAAAGTATTATTACATGTGTTCGGGGGTAAAATAAATGGTGGGGGTTGAACCAATCACTATCTATGCTAGCGTGGATGATGCGTCGCTTTGTGATTTTTAAGTGTAGTATATCTGATCATGTTTCGGTTGCGGAAAGGAACGATTGTTGAGTTTGTTGTATGTATCTATGGTTTTGTGAGACAAACCTTCGATCTATAAGACCTCGCGCGGGTATAAGGTTAAGGGTTTTTCATCCCAATATTATGTGTTTCATTTTTTCGATGAATTGCAGAGAAACGTACACAATTGTGACTCAATTGAAGACCTAAACTGAATTGGTTTGCTTTCTCGTACCATGACTTGTTAAAGACGCACAGTTTAAGTCGCTGCTTAATAAAATCCTAAACTTAATCGCAAACGTATTTCATTAACTCTTATTTACATAGTAGGTACTTAGTACATTAGGTCCTTACATATGAAATTGGCGTTTTCTATGGGGGGAACATAAAGTCGTTTTTTTTTTAATGAAATATATTTAATTAATCAAAGTATGTACCATTGCTATGTATGCACTTTTGCCATCTCATAGGTAGTTCATTGATCGCCTTACTAAAAAAACCATTCGGGCGGGAATCAATAAAATCTTTGAAGGCGGTTTGGACTGCCCCATCGGAGTTGAATTTTTTTCCTTGCAAGTAGTTATCCAAATTGCGAAAAAAATGGTAATCTGTTGGAGCAAGGGCCGGAGAGTACGGTGGATGTCTAAGACATTCTAATTGAAGCTCCTCTGATTTGGTAGCCGTCTGTTGTGCAGTGTGTGGTCTAGCGTTGTCCTGAAGCAGCAGTGGCCTAGAGCGATTGACTAGCCTCGGTTGTTTAGCAGCTAGCTTTTCCATCATGGTTTGCAGTCGCTGACAATAGATATCTGCCGTAATCGTCTGGCCAGATTTAAGAAAGCTGTAGTGAACGACACCGGCACTAGTCCACCAAACACTTACAAGCAACTTTTTTTTAGTCAATTTTCGCTTAGGGCAGGATTTGGCTGGTTCGCCAGGGTTCAGCCATTGCGATGAGCGCTTCCGATTATCGTAGAGGATCCACTTTTCATCACAGGTAATGATTCGATTTAAAATTCCTTCATTATTGTGCCGGTTGAGTAACGTAACGCAGCAGTCGACGCACGTTTGTCGGTTTGCTTCACTCAATTCATGAGGTACCCACCTTTCAAGCTTTTTCACCTTCCCAATTTGCTTCAAGTGGATTAGAATAGTTTTATCACTAACACCGGAGCCTGCAGCTAACTCGGACGTGGTTTGCGATGGATCCGCTTCCACGATAGCCTTCAATTCTTCATTATCAACTTTGGTCTCCGGCCGTACACGAGGCTTGTTGTGCAGGTCGAAATTTCCAGAACGAAAACGTTGGAACCAAAAACGCACTGTGTTTTCTTTTGCGACACCGTCACCATACACATCATTAATCCTTCGAGCCGTTTCTGCAGCACTGGTGCCACGGTGGAACTCATACTCGTAAATAACGCGATATTTCATGTTTTCCATTTTGTAAACAGAGTGACATAAAGAAAAAAACATAAGAAGAAAAAACAAATGAATTAGGGGGTTTGCAACACAAATGCATGAGTAAATAGCTGTATGAATTTGAATTTGGAATTGCTAACCATAAAGGTAATATTTGAGATCAAAGTGGCCAGTACGACAAAACGCCAATTTCATATGTAAGGACCTAATATTATACATAGTAGGTAGTAGGTATTTACATAGTAGTAACTAAGTTAAAAACACTTCATTGTAAGAAAAGAAAGTGATTCAGTTTAAGTACCGACTTTGAATTGCATTGCAATTGAAGTGTTTTCTAAAAGTTGATGGTAGGCCTACAGGTAGGGGGTGGCGGTTTCCGCTATTGGATTCGGCCACTACCACCCGAACAGGGTTGGAACGTCAGGTGGAGGATCCTAACCCTTGCATACCTGGTTCAGCTTGGAGACGACAGTGTCGGCGGGATGCGAGACGATGGCGCAGAACACGCCGGCGATGTAGCCGGCCGCGAAGGTCACCACCAGCTGCTCGGCCTTCGAGCACTGGTCGCGGGGCTTCGGCACCACGTACTGGAAATATTATACCATATGTAAATGACGGTTACATATTTGACGAAACCTGTTGAAACTTCGAAATCATAAAACGAAATTTGCTTTTATCCAAAATAATATGACAACAGAATGAAAGTACATAATTAAATCCAATATCTTGTTGACCTAAGTTAGCCCCTAACTGCTGCCATAGCTTGGAAAAAAGGAAAGGGAAAATTATATAGGGTTTTTCTAATTCCAGGACCACCTAATTTACCCAACAGATTTGCAAATGACGGTGAAATTACACTTTGTATTCTAATATATTATATTCTTTGTATTCTTGCTGGCTATTCGGTAGGTACAGCTTTCCGAACCAGCAATAGAGTTGACGATACAAATTAATAATTTATAATTATATTAATAACTATATACTAATAATTATATTGTATTTTGAATGTTGTTTTTCATTGCCTGAAAACAGGGATAGAATAATTTCTATGAGTGAAATCTAGCTAGATCAGTTAATAAAACTAACTAATAAATTTAAAAGACCAACACAATCATGCGCTGTGTCATTCTAAAGATTTCATTAAAATAGGTCAAGCCGTTTCGGAGTCTATAAACGACAAACAGACGATATTCATTATTATGTACAAGATTGTGTGGTTTTTTTTTTCTTTCCTGGTTGGAATGCTGTAGTTTCATACATTCGTTATTAGTTTTTCGTTCGCTTATTAATTTTTGACTTTAACATACCTTGTACAAGATTTCAAGGGTCTTTTCGAAGCAGGCGAACTTCATCATGGTGTAGGGGATCTGTCGGCCCCACAGCGGCACGAGGCCTTTGTAGAAGGTGCCATAGCCCTCATTCTGGACCATCTTGGGCCAAGCCTCGCGGAGTGTTGAAGCGAAACCAGGCATCGTTTGGATTCGAACCTGAATATATAGCACGCATATAAAGTGATTTAATTCAAAATTAGGCTTTATTGAGTTACATACATTCATCATCATTTTGCCACAAAATATTCGGAACAAATGCGTATATATTCTATACTGAATTTCTAAATAATTGCTTATATATACAATTTATTATATATTCTATGATAAAACTCAACAAACCTTGAAATTGCAGCTATTTATAATAACTATCAAAAAGGGGCTGATAAAGGAAGACTAAAATATTATTTAGATAAAGAGAAAGTATAAGAATATACATGGATTTAACTCTCCGTCCTTGCACATGATGGCAATGACGAAATGCAACTAGTTATAGGAATTATATTTTTATAATATTTTGAAAAGTGCAACCACCGAGTTTCTTGCTGGTTCTTCTCGGTAGGAACAGCTTTCCGAACCAGCAGTAGAGTTGACGGTTTAAAAGCACTTGTTTACAAGTTTATTTCAATCCATATCAATACTAATATATACAGGTGAAGAGTTTGTTTTTTTTTGTTTGAATGCCTGACTGGACCGATTTGAAAAATTATTTGAGTGTAAGATAGTCCATTTAACGAGGAAGGTTATACACTATATAAAACCACGCTAAGATGAATAGGAGAGCAGCAATAAAAAATATTGCGAAAACGGCAAAATTAAAAGCTTCCTTTGCGTGTGTAAAGTAAACAGTGAAAGTTATTCAAAAATCATTTATTACAAAATTTTTCCCCTCTAAAAGCAACAGCATATGTCTAGCTTTTAAGTTTAACTCAATTTAACCACAATTGATATAAGTATTACGGTAAAGAATATTTTGAATTTGAACTTGGATATAAAATATAAAATAGGTTACTCTCATTCAATATCTGTAAAAGTTACCTTAGCGGCCTCTAGTGGAGACAGTGCGATGTCAGCGAAGAACTCTGCGGAAGCGGAAGCGCCCAAGTAGACGAACGTCCGGTAGCTGTATGCGGTCTCCTCGTCGAGCATGCCGGAGTAGGCCACTTTGAAGATTTCGTAGAAGCCAAACTTGCAGAGACCCTGGAAATTTGGACGGTAGCTATAAATATCTAGGCTGTATGAGTCCAGCCAGCCAGTGCGGTAGCCTAGATAAAGTAGCCTCCCCTCCATATCACCCTCTTGTTACTTATATTTTTCTATATATAGCTTTGTAAGTAGCGGTCTGTTACAATCCCACTGCTGGGCATAAGCTACCTCTCTCCGTTTCTGGAGAGAACGTTTGGAGCTAAGACCTACCACGCTGTTCCAATGCGAATTGGTAGGTTACACATATCTGCAGAATTCTTTAGAGATTGCAGGTTTCCTCACGATGTTTTCCTTTACCGATAAGCGTGTAATAAATTGCCATTTTCATCATATTATGGCTTGCCTTGCGTTTGAACTCGTGACCCCCCTCGAAATAGTAGCACGGTCTCACCACTGGGCAATTACCACTTATATATTTATACTATAAAACTTTTATACTATAAAACAGTAGTATTTGTTCGTATAAACAGATAATGCTTTCACAAATTTTTATCAAGTATTAACGTTTCATTTTTCATCACTCCGGTTCGTGCCCCTTGACATACAGTGAACCTTGTGTGTACATGACGTCACTGATGGCCACAATACGGGGAGAATTGTGATTGTATAAATTGTTTGAGCTTACTTGTAGGGAGTACCCGATGAAGGTTGGCGCCCAGCCTTTGGCCAGTCCCCTCATACCCTCCTCTCTTACAGACACCTTGAAGCCGTTCACCACATTCTTGTACTTGTCCGGGTCCACTTGCAAACGGCACTTCACCAAGTCGAGGGGCACCACCGCAGTATGTGTGATACCTACATCAATATTAAAACGTTCAAATACTTACATATTATAAAAAGTCTCCAGCTGTGTCCTATCTACATGACAGTTCGCGTAAACTCAGAAATTACTAAAAAGATTTTCATGCAATTTTCACCAATAGCCAGAGTGATCCACGTGGAAGGTTTAAACTGTATAAATTGTAAAGGATTTTTGTACATCGCCGCCGCTACTTTCATCGAAAACGTGGAACCCGTTTGAGATATATAGTAACAATGTAAAGATGGCGATATATTTCTTTTTACAGGACTACAAAAACTATATACTTAAAAGATATTTAAGAATAGCTTACTACACCCTTTTTTGTCAGGAAAACCCGTTATGGGTCATCACCACCCGACGGGGACGAGCGGTGGGTATGTCGGACTCTCACCGACTAAAAACCTGACAGTGCTCCTCAACGCTGCTGGTGGCGGGGACACATTGCCCCCACCCCCGCCAGCAGCAGCTCTGTACCCCGGAGAGCGCCACCTCCGGGTCGGGGCCTCTCTAAGCAGTGGCTCCTCCCTCCGATAATCGATGCATCGGGAACACCAGATGCATCGACCGCCTCGGGGACCTAACTCCAGCGAACGTCCGATAAACCCCGTTCGGAACGCTCGGAGGTCCCCGTTAGGGCGGCATGCTACGGACGTCGGCGAGTCGCCTGCGCCCCGCTCGCATGCGGCGGACCGTTTCAAAGACTCGACTTCCCCGATCCGCATGCTTACTACGCCCTTGCTTTTACAACTTAGGATATAGTATAAATCCTAGCCTGTAACGGCCTGTTACTATCCAACTGCTGGGTATAGGCCTCCTCTATCCATGTTTCGAGAGAAAGATTGGAGCTAAGACCTACTACGCTGCTCCAATGCGGATTGGTAGGTTATACATATCCCTGGAATTCTCTAGAGATATACAGGCTTCCGATTATAAATCATTAAATATCTTAAATATTAGTAAGAGGCCGTTCATAAAATACATCATCATCATCATCATTCTCCTGCCCTTATCCCACTCTAAGTGGTTTCGGCATAACATGTTCAAATATGTTGTCACGTGATTTGACTACGTATTTTACGACCGGCCGCCTGCCTGACGCCAACTTACTTGAGTCGCCTTTAACGACACCTCGGTAAGAAATGAGAGTGGTCTATTCTACTCAGCCGGATACCACACGGCACATACCTTAGTCGCCTCTTATGACATCTCGGTAAGAAAGAAGGGTGGGTGCCTGATACCACACGGGGTCCCGTTCATAAAATACGTCACGCTAAAATAGTTTTATTAGCCCTGTTGTTACGCTGTGACGTCACAAAAAGCTACTTATCTTAAACTTAAACATCATTAGTTGTATACGCCGAATTATTCATCCTTTCTTTTTCGTTTTTAATGTTAATTTTTAAATGTTAGGTTAAACAGGTTTTTTTGAACGGTTAACGTTGACGGAGAGCCGGAAATCTTCAGGGAGATACAGTTTCTTAAGGATGTTTTCCTTTATCGCAAAGCGTCTAATTAATAGCAAATATCAATTATATGTTATTTTGTTTGATTTATGTTCCTAACTAAGTTTTAATAGACAATGAAACCAACCCTTCAGGGAGACACTGTGTCGCCGTTATTATACTGTACAAAGCGTACAGAGGTATAAGATAGGGCATTAGCTTCTTTACAAATGATAAATAAGGTTAAATTTGACCCACTTCCCAGTGACCGATTGAGCTGAAATCTTGCATATTGGTCCAGTCCCGATGACAATACACGTTTATAATAAGCATGACAAGATGCTACCGCCAGGATTGACTCCAGACGAGGTTAACACTTCAACGGTTAATAGCACGCGAAATAAAATTTTAGTGAAATTTTGACTCTTTCTTTACTCTTAAAAAATGAAACCGCAGCAAAATTCAGAGTAATTTTATAAATGTAAGTAAAGACTATAAGAAATGGAATGGATAAAAGTTATATATAAGTCTATATTATCTTCTTACCTACATTATCGGGTTTCTATAACCTTGACAGTAAATAATACCTTGGCAGAGATTTAACCTACATTTTACTGGCTAACCCTTACTAGGTACATAATATATATTTTAAATAGAATTCTCCGTCTCATTAGTATGTCTGTCGTTCTGTTCGCCATAAAATAAATATTAGTAAAAACCGTACAAAAATCCGTTAAGTGGATTTGAGAAAATCGATCTCATACAAACAGACAGCTTTTGAAGACTTTGTTTTATAAAATGTACAGATATGTATGTTTTAGCCGTGTGGTATCCGGAAGAATAGAATAGACCACCCTCTTTTCTTACCGAGGTGTCGTAAGAGGCGACTAAGGTATGTGCCCTGTGGTATCCGGCTGCACAGAATAGACCACCCTCGTTTCTTACAGAGGTGTCGTAAGAGGCGACTAAGGTAAGTGCCGTGTGGTATCCGGCTGCACAGAATAGACCACCCTCATTTCTTACCGAGGTATCGTAAGAGGCGACCAATGTAACTGCCGTGTGGTATCCGGCTGCATAGAATAGACCACCCTCCTTTCTTACCGAGGTGTCGTAAGAGGCGACTAAGGTAAGTGCCGTGGTGGTATCCGGCTGCATAGAATAGACCACCCTCCTTTCTTACCGAGGTGTCGTAAGAGGCGACTAAAGTAAGTGCCGTGTGGTATCCGGCTGCACAGAATAGACCACCCTCATTTCTTACCGAGGTGTCGTAAAAGGCGACTAGGGTAAGTTGACGTCAGGCAGGCGGCCGGTCGTAAAAAACGTAGCCAAATCTTGTGACAACATGTTTGTAACATGTTGTGCCGACCCAACTTAGGGAGATAAGGGCAGGAGAATGATGATGAAGTACAGATATGTATGTTTTGTTTTTAAACTTTAAAAATCCTTGATTTTTGAGCTAATGGATGATTATTCATTAGGATCTTGTCGGAATAATTAAGACTCATCACCACCATTCGCCTGCCCTTATCCCACTCTAAGTGGGGTCGGCACAACATGTCACAAACATGTTGTCATATGATTTAGCTACGTATTTTACGACCGGCCGCCTGCCTGACGTCAACTTACCTTAGTCGCCTTTTACACCTCGGTAAGAAATGAGGGTGGTCTATTCTATGCAGCCGGATACCTTACGGCACATACCTTAGTCGCCTCTTACGACACCTCGGTAAGAACGGAGGGTGGTCTATTCTATGCAGCCGGATACCAAACGGAATAATTAAGACTATGATATGATAAATCTCAATGTGTATTTATTGAATACCTCTAAATACTTCATACTACCCGCTAGATATTTGAACTCATTACTTTGAACTTGTACGTATTTTAAAATTTGTAGGACGATTGACGTGCGATAATTTACAGTAAACTTGGCCGTACGCCGAGGATACGTAACGTTTTAACTGTTGTATAACATAAAACAATGTTACTTGCTTTTTGCAACGTATTATTATAAATAAAAATTATTAATATAATAAAACATATTACTTATTAAATAAATATAGTTTATAAAAATATTAGCTTATAAAAATTATTTTATATTAAGCATTTTGTTGTAAGTGATAGCCCAGCGGTGAGACCGTGCGACTCTTTCGAGGGGAACGCCAGTTCTAACCCGGGCAGGCATCAATGAGTTCTTCTATTAAAACTCATGTTTTATTGATAATTGCAATTTATCACACGCTTTTCGGTGAAGGAAAACAGCGTGAGGAAACCTACATAACTCTAGAGAATTCTGGAGATATGTGTAACCTACCAATCCGCGTTGGAGCAGCGTGGTAGGTCTTAGCTCCAACCCTTCTCTCCAGAAACGGAGAGAGGAGGCCTATTCCCAGCAGTGGGATTTTAACAGGCTGCTACTTTACTTTTTTTTTAAGCATTTTGTTTTAACAAATCTCATCAATATTGACCCAGTGGATTTTACCCGTAAAATCGTTTTACCCGTAACTTACAGACAGACAGTACATAACAATAGTATGTATTTATTGAGGATAATATTTTTTATTTATTTATTTATTTAAGGAAAACAAACAGTGTAATAAGTCTAAAAAATTAAGTTTTCAAATAATACAAAAACCAGCAAAGTTTCCACAAATTACTTAACACAAGTAAGAGTAGACACGTTAGCTTTACAAGCATAGTACAAAATTCAAAGAAGAATGGCAATAAAAATATATATATACGAATATTACACAATGTATCACTTGAGATATCGACATAATGATAAGTCAGATGCTATATATTTGAATCTAGCTCTGTTTGTTTGTTATAAATCGGCGTTAAAAGAAATTGACCCAAATATTAACACAGTTACAAAAATTAACAAAAAAACTATGTCAAATTATTTATAAAAAACAAAATGAATCGACAAGATAACACAATCAGGCCTTGCCAGTGATTGAAGACATTGAATCGGTCAAGCGCGAGTGCGAGCGAACGAAAATATCCTGACATTGATGTATGGATCGCTTTATGTAACTCAAACTTGATTTCGTAATTATTTACTTACAATTTATTTCAATGATAATGCCGTGTGGTATTCGGCTGAGTAGAATAGACCACCCTCATTTTCTTATCGAGGTGTCGTAAAAGGCGACTAAGGTGAGTTGACCCACCGTGTAGTATCCGGTTGAGTAGAATAGACCACCCTCTTTCTTACCGAGGGTCGTAAAAACGACTAAGGTAAGTTGATGTCAGGCAGGCCACATCATGTGACAACATGTTGTGCCGATCCAACTTAGAGTGGGACAAGGGCAGGAGGACGATGAATTTATTTCAATGATAAGATTTTTAATAAAATCTATAATTTAATTTTAACAACTCAGTTTGCCTGTTCGGGTGACAAGAGTGCTGGCTCCTTTTTCGCACAAAGAATCAGCTTAGCGGAAATTCAACACGGAAACGCTGCCAGCATTCTTGGGACCGTTCCACGTGGACATGATTTGTATAGAACTAGCGTGTCAGTAATTTAAGAGAACAGAGCGCCCTCCTTGCCCTTAAATAGAGCACCCTCATTTTCTTACTAAGGTGTCGTAAAAGGCGACTAAGGTAAGTCGACCCGCCGTGTGGTATCCGGTTGAGTTGAGACCAGTTGAGTTGATTCAAAAGTACAGAAAGAAGTCTACTTGAATGACGAATATTTTGAATTTGTATTAATCTCGGTACTAAGTGCTCTTCATTTGACTATGTCAGATTGACAGTACTGCTGATCGTTATTAACTTTAAGTGGTCGCCAGAACCTCAGCTTATATATAGTGTGTACCTAGACACGAGGTTGGCATCTAAGGAAACTAACTAAGACGAGTTACACGATACACCCTAATCGGTTAAATGCTAAGTAAATAATACTGCTGTCACTTACCGCATGAAAGAATACCACCCAATCCGCAAAGTGCGAAATATTTGGGGGATGCGAACTCACAGGAGTCTGTCTGGACTACTGCAGAAGCAGCCATGCCCTGCAAAAAACAATGATTATTGAAAAAATTAATTCAAATATTATCAATTTAGAAATTTTATTTTCGATATTGGGGGTTAAACAAAAACTAAAAAAAAATTTGTGTCTAGTTATGGTTCAATAGTTATGCATATTTGAAATAAATTTAAATTTGAAAGTCTCTAAATAAAGTACCCCCGGTCCTTATCGACGCTTGAATCATCGAGTGTTAAGAACCAATAGAAAAAATCTTTGTATATACAGAATGCTCATAATATTTTTTAAATTTTTATTGAACATTTATTATTCTTTGTGTATTATAAATATCTATTTAAATTTTATCTATTGAGATCTTATACATTTCGCAATACACAAAGGTATCAAAGTAATCAGCACTGAAATTAGTCATACGAGTTACCGTATCTAACGCCGGTGGAAGATATAGGATGGAAGGCACCCGCAAATTTTTTTTTAATTAGCCCTCAGATCTCATAATCTGTTAGTCATCGGGAACCGCGTCGCGAGACGGACGTCACTCTGAGCACTAATGTACACAGCGGCGGTAACACGCACTCGTCCACTACGAAACACACCCTTCAAGCATGAGTTCTCATCATCGGGCATTGAAAGCTATGAATCATGTTAATATCAGTCTTGAAAGCCTACATCTTCTACCTTTCAATAGTCTTGTAATAACCAATTTCATATCAAAGTATCATATGAATCTCATTCACTAATCATCCATTCTACCATTTCCTTGCTCAATATTTCCCCAGCACCACGCGTGCCTCAATATTCTCCGAATATAACCCGTGTCTTAACATGCCCCCAGTGTTACCCGTGCTTCAATATTACCCCAACATTACCCGTGCCATAAATTTTCTCCAATGTTACCTAGCCATTACCCGTGTCACAATATTCTCTCACAGTTACCCATGCCTCAATATTCCTCAAGCGTACTCATCATCATTCTCCTGCCATTATCCCACTCTAAGTGGGGTCGGCACAACATGTTAACATGTTGTCACATGATTTGGCTACGTATTTTACAACCGGACGCCTGCCTGACGTCAACTTACCTTAGTCATACTTTACGACTCCTCGGTAAGAAAGAGGGTGGTCTATTCTACTCTACCGGATACCACACGGTGGGTCAACTTACCTTAGTCGCCTTTTACAACACCTCGGTAAGGAATGAGGATGGTCTATTCGACTCAGCCGGATACCACACGGCGGGTCGACTTACCTTAGTCGCCTTTTACGACACGTACGACTTTTTACGACGACGGTAAGAAATGTGGGTGGTCTATTCTATGCAGCTATAATCGTACTCTAAATCTAATATTACCCTTCCAAGCATCTATTTACAGCTTAACAAGCGGTAGTGCCTCTATTTCTCACATGATCAATATTCTCCAAATATACACTTAAATCTCCGCATTTCTTGCATGTCACCATTCTTTCAGCGTTATTAACATGTCATAACACTCTTGAGTCTCGCCAATTTGATCAATCTCAGCACATTATGACATTGTCGTCATCATCACGCGCCTTTCATCACATACTAAGAATCGCCTATGTATCCCAACATTACTTATGTCATAACACAGTTTCATCATTCAGACTAGCGTCTTATCACTGCATTGCGGTATTCAATATCTTCCATTAATCATAATTTTATCATTACAATAATATCAGAATTTCATACACAATAATTTCAGCATTATAATAAACTTAATAACCCATCATAGCATAATAAATAATTTTTCAATCGATTTTTCTATGTGCCACGCCCATTGTCACTTGAGCTTCACGACACGATGACCTAGTTCCCTTATATTCGTTCTACGGATCTTCTGGCTAATCAGATTCGGATTGATGAGTCATCAATCCTTCATTACATTACTTTAAAATAACTGCATACCATTACACTTTTATCAACATATGTCCTATCACACTTTTATACTGTACCTGTGTTTCAGTCGCGGGTAGGGCTGGCTCGCATTGCACGTTCGCGAGAGGACCGCGAAACGGCGAATTGCGCGCCGCCTCCAGTAGTGATGAGAACATTTTTCTGAAACAATCCACCGCGACTGTAATTTATAGTCCGTATTGGCGGGGGAAGATTATTTCAGCACTTTACCCATATATATTGGTCGCTATCCTCACAGCGGTTAAGGAGGAAAAAGATTAAAATGTATATTTAGTGAAAAAATACATAATAATAAGCCCTCAGCTCTCATAATCTTTTAGTCATCGGGCAACCGCATTGTGAGGCGGACATCACTCTACGCACTGATGTACGCAGTGGCAGTATAACGCACATGTCCTACTCAGAACGCATCCCTCCAGCATGAGTTCTCATCATTGGGCCAATCATTTAAGAATTTTTTATAATAATACCTGCAATAATTAACAGACAAGGTAGAACATTCGAATTTATTTCATTTTTATTTTTGTACTAACATTGTGAAGTGGAATGTACATATTGTGAAGATATTCCAACTATATAGCTAGTAATAATCATAATATTGTAAGTAATAATAGATTTTAAAATAATTAAATTATGGCAAATAAATGATCAGGATGATGAGTAATACTAAGATCCAGAGGATATTGCTAATAATGTTCTGATTACTTCATAACCACTGACTTACCACCACATGCAAATCTATTATGAGTGCAAAAGTGAAAGCAATCAGCTGTTGAAGTGGTGATTATAAATAAAGAAGATTTTCTTCAATTCGATAGAAGTGAAGCAGCAGAAATCAATGAGGTGAAAATTATACCCAATATTATAATACCAAATACAGATGAAAATCTCAATAAACTCTTACAAAATTAATGGAAAAATTTATTCATATACAATTTATCCACAAAATTATAATTAATATATTTTACGTGAATGCATACATTATGTATACAAATTTTAAATAAATAAATAATTAATAAATACACTTGTCACAAGTAAATTTATTTCTTGTTATTACAATCTATATTTGAACTGATAAATAAATTCTAAAAGGTAAATAACCTGTTACTATCCGACTGCTGGGCATAGGCCTCCTCTCTCCGTTTCAGGAGAAGGATTGTAGTTAAGACCTACTATACTGTTTCAATGCAGATGGTAGAGAGGTGAGGTCCAGAAGGGTTATGTGTAACCTGTCTTATCTAGAGGTTTGCAGGTTTCCTGATGTTTTCCTTCACCAAAAAGTGTGTGATAAATTACAATTATCAATAAGACACAAAGTTTTTAACAGAAACTCATACGTGTCGTCGAAATAGTCGCACTTCTCACCACTATCACAACTTACAAGAAAATTAAATTACACTTGATTAAGAAAAACAAATATATTAAATAATTTACATAAATGTACTTTATGCTATATAAGGAGTAACTAAATTTCAAAACAGGTTTTTGTTCCCACTGTAAAACATTTAACTGAATTCCAAACTTAAATACTGGAATAGGCTTTGACAGAATTTAATCAATAATGCAGGAAACATTAGATACTTGTTAAATTTACTTGAAAAGTTATCAACCTAAAATATAAAACTACGATCTAAGACACCCTCCAGAAGGAACTTACAATCTACAAAGGAAAACTACAATAGTCTGCTTCAATCAATACAAGAGATCTTACAGGCTACAGGTTCACGTCAATTTTTAGCCTTCGAGATTGATTCGCGTCACATTAATTGTAACACAATTAACTATTAACCGGCTTAGGGTACAAACAACTGCTACTTTAAGTACATAATTCTAGTAAAATTAAGGATATAAGAGCAAGGTCACGTGCAAACATAATTTCATTATCGTTACGTAAGGTAAAGTGACCGAAATTTTCGTTAACAAAGCAATATAAAATCATAGCTATGTTTATTTTTTCATAACTATTTTAGTTAAGAAGTAGTATAAAAGTAGTAATTCATAAAAAATATATTACTTACATGTCTAAAATCTGATGTTAACTGTACTACGACCCGCACCGCGCTCGACGCACAGTGCTAAAGGAAACACGATAAACGATTGCAGCGCCGCGTCGGAAGTTATATAATCACGTGTAAACTATTGACAGGTAGGAATGTGCTGGGATCAATTAATCGAAAACGATTATTCGATTCATATGTTTATCGTTTTTGTGCTTAATTAGTAGATCAAAAATAATCTGTTGTGTCTTTGACTCAAAATATTCTGATTAATTAAAAAATATATTCAAATTAAATACATTAAAATTAATCTATTGACAACAACAAAAATAATCAATTTTGATTGCGGAACGGACATATTACATTTTCATTGTTGTGAAATATACAGTAAAAGGACATAATGTTTTAACATTTTAATTTATACAATATATTTGTGGTTATGGTTGTCAAGTGATATTTTACATGATCATTTGTTGTATGTGCATATTTAGTGACAAACTAAGAGATAATTCATTGTTTGTCGTGATTCCTTTAATTAAACGTGTGATTGGAATGATTTATATTGTATAAGGTATGTTATCTACCCTCTCCTTAAAATTAATATGTTAAGTATTAAAGTGAACAAACAGAGGCGGCCAGGGACTTGTTTGATATGCAAAATGATTTTAATTTAATTGTATTCTTTATGTAATAAATTATAACAAAGCAAAAAAAAATGATTTCCTGTTGTTATTATTATACAATAGCAATAATCTAAAATCTTTTTGAAATCGTGATCCTAGAAACTTCAAATAATAGTGGAATATCGATACTCAATCAATATTTAGTAGTAGTAATACCTCTTACCCATCCCTTTGACCGAGAGAACAACATAGACGTAAAACAAAGAAAAGCAAATTGATTATAAAGTAAGATTTTTTTATTATCTTCAGGACGCTAAAAAAACCAACTTTTATTGGAAAGTGTCAAAAACACATATAATATAAACACTTGTTTATCTAGTAGTAGCAAATACCTTAAGTGCTGTACTTAGTACTATCCCAGCGCTGGATAATCGGGGCTTTTCTTTTATGGGGAGTAGAATAGAATCTTAGAATCATCACGCTGATTAAATGCAGACTGGCAGGTTAGACATGTCTCCAGAAATATGTAGGGTTCTGCAGGATGCTTTACTTCAAGAAATGAAATACAAATATCAATTATTTAGGCACAAAAAAGTCGTTGGTGTCTGCCCAGGGTTTGAACTGGCGACTTCTCACACTCTCACCGTTGGGGTATAACAGCTTATTAGCATGATTGTTATATTTTTATTTTATTAATTATATTTCATGAACTTTCTAATAATCCTATTTTTCATAGAAAATAAATTACTTCATCTATAATTATAATGAAAAAGAATCTCATATTATAGTGTATTATCTATGCACTTGGCTATTTTGTCAATTCCTGTCCAAAATTGCTATTTATGTCATATTTGTAATTACAAATAAATAAAATGTTACGGTTTTTGCAATTAATCAGTACTGTGAAAGGGCTTTTAAGCGTAAACATGTGATGGACATTGTACTATTAAATTAATTAAATTTGTAATGAAACTTTCGAATATTCATATTACCTTAAATATTAGACCAAAGATGTTTTAATAAATTCTAAGAATACATGAAGTCTAATACAAACCAACAATGGCCGAGGCGACCATCAGTACATCGACCTTGCCTTGATAGTTTACAGATACCAAAATCGGCACCCTGTGTCCCGATATCGTTATCCAAACCTGGCCTATTTTTGCCCAAGTCATTTGCACAGAGACCTTTCGCTATGAAATATCCAAAATGCCACTGTGACCAAGAGTGTTGTACAATAGATAGCTGCGGTAGTTCTACGAGCTGTAGAGGACTATCATCATTTTGCCATGCTTTCAGAGAAGATAACGATGATTGCTTTCAACACCGTAGAAAACAAGATGGTGGCTGTAAACATGTAGAAGAATACGAATCTGATGTTCCTTGTTCTCGCAGCTCTTCAGTGAATAGGGAACAGCCTAATGTAGACGAATCCACATCCTTTAATGAAGAAACAGAGAACACGTCATGTCCTATGTCCTATTCACCATCAGTAGCCAATCAGAGTATCAATACAGCGCCAGATTATAGAAGTGCTCAAACACCCGTAAATGAATTTCCAAACGTATCACAAAAAGGCAGTATAAAAATTGGCCAAAATAGACAACCTTTGAGTGATGATAGTTTAAGTAGAGAAGGTTTTTTGAATACAAGTAATTTTACAAAATCTTTACCAAGCATACATAATGCTAGAGGTAATTTAAATATTCAGGATAGTTTAACGGAGCAGAATACTCAAAATATTTTTCCAATAGAACGTGCAACCAGTTACGGCGGAAATAGAGTTAATAATTTATGTAGGTTACCAAATTCCGAAGATGCACCTCAAAATCCAAGATTCTTAGGTGTCAACAAAACACCTCGCTACTTAGAAAATATTCGACATGATTCTGACGAACCTGAGGACAATATTTATGAAAACGATCCTAGCCGTCGGCCAGATCGCTATCAACAAAAATGTAAACATACTTCTTCTAAACAGTCTTCAGAAGAACTGCAATATTTTCCAAAAAGGCAAGAATTTAATGGCCAACAAGCGGACTTAATCCAATCATCTACAACAAATTTTAACAATCACATTATAGAGAATGTCGACGCGCAAACTACACGTGATTTAGATACCACCTATCAATATTCCAAAAAAACTTTGGGGTCCGAAAAGATTGGGCAAGGTGGAAAAGCATCTACATCATTCAACCCAGCGAGGAACTCTGCTTTGCCTACAGATGAACCATTACAATATAACTTAAATCTTAACGCATCTAGGTTTATATGTGATAAATGTCACGAAACGTTTAAACGTACAACGTACGATCAAAGAATTATTACATCTAATTCTAAAGGATACACAGCAGATGATATTGAATACCAAAGGCATGCTCATACTGGTTCAGAATCTACAAGTGGTTCATTGCGTGATCGGGAAAAAGTTTTAAATACAGCTGATAGTCCGCGAATAATTAATGCTACAGATTTAAATCCTTGTTGTCTAAGAGATACATTACAAGAAGCAGGGTTGCGTGTTTTAACAACTAGTCGCAGATCAGCTTTCATGAGTCCATCGTTAAAAAATATGCTTCCTAATAATGGCAATGTTCAAGGATTGTCTAATGAACCGTCAAGACATCATGCTACTTGCTGTGAAACAATTGACTCGAGATCAATGAACAAAGTTAATACTTCCCACTTTCTAAGCAATAACAATGTCTCACCAAATCAACAAATAGGATCGAAAAAGCAATCATCGCACGAAAACTCACAGCTTTATCTTCAGTCTTTTAAGAAGAAAAGTGGCACAAATAATTTCGAACCTAAAAAAGGCTCCAGGCAAGTTGCAGGCTGCTGCACTCACGGAATAAGTAAGTTAATAACGAATGAACCGCATCATTATCAAATCAAGAATAATTCACATATAGATTGTGTTTGTTCTAATGTAACAAAGGCAATTCAGTGCGAAAAAAAGGTTCCTTGTGCTCACGAAGTTGGCGCTACAACCTGCGCATCGACATCATGCGTGGTCAATCAGATTTCTGGATGCCCGTGCCGATATCCACCCGCCTTCAAACAATTCAGTTGCACCGGAAATATACATGGGAATTGTAATTGTAGCGATAATCATTAAACTGTCAACGGAAATTAAATATTTTATTTTGACAAAAAAGGGAACCTCGACTATTGTAGAAAGATCTAGTTAAGCATTTTTAAGTAGTTTAAAATGTGTGCGTCGTAGTATTCATTTGCTTAAATTAGCGCTCGTCTTTGCATTGCATGTCAATGTGTGTATAACACATTACACATGTCCGTAAAGAGAGTCGGCTTAGTATTTAAATAAAACTAGGCCGAATTTTAATCAAAATTTTCATGCTACCTATTTTATTTTCAGAGATTTCATAGAATTAGGCGTTACTTTGCGGAGATCCATAATACAAAAGTAATAATAAAATTATTTTGCTATAAACCGCGATACATCGTATCGCGATTAATTACAAACTATGAACTAAATAAAAATATATATTCTCAAGTACATTTATTCCTCCTTCCTGCAATTAGTAAAAGTAATCAAAGATTTCAGAATAAAATAATATTTATTTAAAAGTAAAGGTCGCAAAGGTCTTTTGTTATCCTTTTTTATTTCGAACTGACTGTATGCTGTTAGCCCTAACGGCTTTTAGAGCATCACCGGGCGGAACGGGCAAGCGCAGAAGCATCGTCGAGGTTGCGAAAAGCAGAGAGTAGAGCGCAGAAGCTCTACTAGCGTCGGGGGACGTCGTCCTAAGGGTTGCTTCCTGTGACGCCGGACCACGGTTTAGGGCGACGCGTAGTGGAGGGCTGATGTATAACTTAGATTAGTCAGTGCGACGTTGGAAGGGTGGAGAGAAGCTACGACCGACCGACGTCAGTAATTTTGTTATCCTACCGCTGGGTAAAGGTTCCTGTATTGTACAGAGAACGATTGAAGTTTTGAGGCAATATGCTACAATTTCTTTCACTGCTTATTCTAGGTTGAATTGGAAATTTAAGCGACAGCATTTTATAAGAAAGAAGCCGGCCTTTTATTTTTAATCACGATACTCTCGCTCCGATCACGCGACTTCTTGTTAATTACACTGTGATGTAATTATGGGGCTAATTGTGGGCTTATTTCAATAGAAACTAATCTGTGGTAATAAATTCGTAAGCCGCTATCAAAGTGTACTTAATAGATGCTCAATATTAGCAGATAGAACGAAATTATATCTTCGTGATATCAGTTACACGACGTGAAAATAAAACGAAGTTAGCAAGATACTCGTATCACACAGTTCTCGATATAATTGACAATATACATATAGTAGGCCCTCATCTCTAAACAGAAAATAATATAAGTTACCCTATTTATATAAATATTCTCCTATTTTCGGATGTCGTACGTTCCGTCTAAAATATCAGACCAAGAAGAATCGGGTACTAGTAACAATAAAATATTCAAATTCAATTTCAAATTCAAAATATTCTTTATTCAAGTAAACTTGTAAACAAGTGCTTTTGAATCGTCAACTTTACTGCTGGTTCGGAAAGCCGTCCTACCGAGAAGAGCAAGCAAGAAACTCGGTGGAGCTCTTTAAAAAAAGAAGATTCTTAATACTAATTACATTTTGTCATAGCTATCCTGCACAAGGTCAAAGAGCAGCTATATCCACGCATTCTTATCATCAATGTAAGCCTCCACGGTATAATAGGCTTTCTGTATCAGTTTTTTTTTAACAGTATTTTTAAATTGCTGTAATGTAAATACTAATCTGAAGAGTTAATTTATTAATATTCTGACCGCGATGACAAATGTAGCACCTAGATAAAATTTCCTATATCGTACTATAGCTCTTTAACTACCTCCGAACCCTCAAGAAAGAAAAAACAAAATGAATCCCTTCATTTTTCTGTAATCATACCAGAGACGTCCGTATCTTTTATCGAAGAAGGAAAAAATATAACGAAAAAATACAAATCTGATTTTTTTTATTATATTCAGCACAAAATGAGTACCTTAGAATAAAGAAAAAACAGCCAATGTTACTTTTCAGCCTTTAAAAAATCTGTATACAAAATATCACATCGTTCGATTGATCCGTTCGGACGTAACAGAAAAAAACCACCCCTTCGGATTTAAAATAGATGTGGATATTAATATTTTAAACTTCACCAAAAGATTACTCTAGATATCTTATTTAATGTTTAATCCGTTTTCTGGCGGAGGAAATTTTCAATCTCTGATTTTTGTGGTTTTCTTGTCCTTGTTAGTAGTTTTTGACCGGGCTTTTTGTTCATTAGACCCTGTAAAAAGGAACTTTTATTTTTCTAATAAACCTTATAACTGGTCTAAATTTAATTAATATTGTCTTAGAGGAAATGCCCGAAATGTACCATATTTTATTAATTATATTTCAAAAGAACTACTGTTGAATTATAGAATTTTTTTTTTTCACAATTTATCACAATTAAGCTGTGATAGCCTAGCGGTGACACCGTGCGACTCTCTAGAGACGACACTGGTTCAAACCTCGGGCAGGCACCAATGAGTTTTTCTATTAAAAACTTATATGTCTAATTGATAATTGCAATTTATCAAACGCTTTTCGGTGAAGGAAAACATCGTGAGGAAACCTGCATATCTCTAGAGAATTCTAGGAATATGTGTAACCAACCAATCCGCATTGGAGCAGCGTGGTAGGTCTTAGCTCCAATCCTTCTCTCCAAAAACGGAGAGAGGCCTTAGCCCAGCAGTGGGCATAGTAACAGGCTGTTACTTTACTACTTAATTTTACTGTTGAATTTATCATCTCGGTCGCGGTAGGACTATTTTTTCGTAATAGGGTTGACAATTAAATCCAATCCGGGTCTTCTCGGTACCCTGTGAGGGTGCCGGGGTACGGGCCTCGAGGCAAACCTCTTTGCCCGGGCTGCCTGTGGGCGTGGTCAGTGTTCGGGCCGGTTGGGACAGGCCACCTAGGTGGCCTGAGGGATGTCATAAGAATATAGCTTAAATAGATTAATGAGTCATTGTTTTACTTTAAATAATGTTTAAACTTCTGTTAAAATTCTGTTAAAATCCATAGGTATCTATATATTATAGAATTATTGAACTATAATAAGCGACCAAGTATAGACAAATAATTCTATTATTACTTATGAAACGTTGTTTGGATTTAAATGTGTAAAAAATCTTTACTTTCCACCAAAATGTGAAAATGTGCTTATGTGTAATTATTACCATCGCTATTTTTAAGTTTGTAACGAGTTGAATTGTTTCTTACTGTGATTTCTTTTTAGTAAAGTATAGCAGGAAGAAAAGACTAAGGCACCGTAAGTAAGCCCATTGTAGTGGAACGGTGGATTGAGCGAGCTTTTCGAAGGATCTCTACATGATGAAATTAGGAGTGAGGAAATCTTGACGACTTGAGACGTGACAAATGTGGTTCATCTCCAAGAACCACGTTTGTCTTGTCTCAAGGCGTAATGGGCGGAGAAGAGGAACAAGCTAGATTTGGTTCTGTTCTAGGCTTCAAAATTAAGAACTAAGACTATAAAGTTTAGACTACCTTCCGGCTCAATCAAAACTTTAAATGCCATACTTTTTCTGAACCACAGATATGAAACACATTTATGTTACTACTTAATAAAATATCTATACTATTATTTACACAAGCACAATTGCATGACCAATTCTTTGTATGCCGTGCGTTTTCAATTATATTATCTGAAAAAAAAATACTACCTAATTTCTCCATTTCCATTGCGATCGTCTTAAGCATTCGGTTACTATCTATTATAAAACCATACTGTGTCATATCAACAGAAGCTGTCTTTTTGTAACATATTTTCTGTAGGAATTCCTGCGTTTTGGACGGCATAGAACTCCGTGGTAGATTTTTGTGTAACCTTTCTTTTCTTTTCATGGCCTTGCTATTCATAACTTTTTGTTATTCTATTTTATGGTAAATCAAAATATTTAATTCAAATTTATTATAATTTATCAAAGTAAAAGAACCTATAAGCCGTTACAAGTATCGGCTGCTGAATTTTAGCATTTACTTTTCAATTAATGGTTAAAATTTCTTAATGAATGTGTTATAGGAATATGAAGTAAAGATATAGTTTGAATGTAGCTTCTTAGAGCTGCGTACATTTTAGAATAATTAATATGTTCTTGACACGAATTAACTTGAAAACAATAAGAAATAAAGGAGAAAAAAATTTGCGAAAAAAAAGCTGTTCAGAAAGACAGTACACAAAAATATACAATTGAAACTGAAAATTTATAAATATCTTTTACGTACAAAAGTTTGACTTTTAACAATAGTCAAAATTCTAGACCAAAGATTTATAACATTAGAATTTATTCACGCTCATATTATTTTTTTAATATTAATCAAATTCAAATGATTTGAGAAAACTTGTAAATAAATGCTTTTGGATCAACTTTACTGCTGAGTAAATCATCAAATTGCTTTAGTTTAATTGACGGTTTGGAATAGAGTCCTTTAAAACGTTTGATAAAGTAAAAAATTTTGTTAAACTACCCTGCTAGACCCATACTTATAAACAGATACAAAGAAACAAGACCAATTACCGTAATTTGTCTGCGGTATTTTTTTAATTTATTTAACGGCCTGCAATCGAGTCTTTTAAGGCCTTGTGGTCTTTTATGATATGTATCACATAGACTACCTAATCTAATCATTATCAATCATCTGTCAATTGTCAAATTAGAAAATTTGCCGGGTCAGAGAATCGTAGAGGTAGGTATATTAAAGTAGTAAAGTAAAGTAAAGTAAAGTTAAAAAATTAGCAGCTGGATCAAGTATCAAAATAACTTCATCCTGGAATTCTATCATATCAAATTGTTATTGAGTGGTTTAAATTAATAATAAAAGTTTTACTCATTCTTATCAGTACATGTACTTAGCTTTAGGAATATTTCTATTAAAACAACTCAGTGCAGTACTGAAATTTGTTTATACCCTAAAATAATTCTATTAGTAATTTTAAGTTATTTAAAAAAATTGAAAAAAGTAGGTAGTTAATTAAGAACCTTTAGAATCCACTGTACTAAATTTCACAACATACATTAGCAATTTTTTTATTAGTATTATTGTTTCTCCATGAATTTAATTGATTTGGTGATACTTTTTTGTGGTAAGCATCTTAACTCAAGGTGAATTTTTAAAATAGCTCATCTAGAATATATAGTAAATGCTAGTCTACTCTATTCTATAATGTGCAAATGCAGCTCTTTTATATTATATATCTAGCCATTAAATTCTAATTCTTTATATATGTGAGCCATTTAAGCAATTTTTTATTTTTATGGCATGTAGTACAAGGTTTTACAAGGAAATAATAGTTTCAAAGTATACTGAGAAATCTTAGAACCTCATGACTTGTTCAAACCTCAAGATAATCGCAGATTTTCCATAGTCTCTATTTACAGAAAAATATTAGCAAGACGGGCTGATATAGTAAAATGAGTGCCCCACTCCATGAGGCACTCACACCAGTGGCATGGCTTGCTGGTCGGTGGGTCACTGAAGATGGTCAAGGTACCTTCCCAGACTTGGCTGACTTTAAGTACCATGAAGACTTGGAGTTCACTTGTATTGGTATGCTTATATAATAAAATAATAATAATAATATATAACATGCCTCACTGTTTCACCCTCATACAAACCAATCTCATGGTAATGGAATGTTTACTAAGTCAGACTATAGACTTATTTTTATAAATTGAAAGTCTGGTCCTGGGACTTATTAATAGTTAAGGCAAAGGAAATTTTAACGGAAGGTATTCATAGGTACACAAATACAATACATTTGTATGTTATTGCATTATTTTCTTTATATGCCTTTTTTAATTCATACATCTTTTGATTGGAATGTAAGATTTTAATGATTTAAAAAGTATTTGACTGGTATTGAAACAGTTTTTAATAAAATATCATTTAATGGGATAAGGATTAACACAGAGATATGAATAAAATGGTTTCATTGTTGTTGGTACTTTTATGAACTTTTACAATGTAAAAAAGTAGTTATATTGGCATAACTATAATAGTTAGGCATATGGACTTTTTCGTGAATATTGATACGTTCTATAATACTGTAGAACATTTTTTTGTTCTATTATCAATAGTTTCTGCAGCGCACGCGATGAAATATTTTACGGCTAAATTTTTCACACCTTATTACAATTTTGTTAGGGACCCCTATTTTAAATTTAATATAGCCTATGTTGGTCACTGAAGAAGCAGCTTTCCAAGTAGTAGTTTTTGTGTGAAAACATTACAAACATTCATACACACATCCCAGAATTGTTTGGAGATATGTAGGTTTCCTCACAATGTTTTTCCTTCACGGAACCGCACGTCACAAATCACAAGTATCGATTAGACACATAAGTTTTTATCAAAAAAAAACATTGTTGTCTTGGGGTTTGAACCAGAACCAGAAGAACAAAGTCACATTTACTATGCTTATATATGGGAGATGTGACTTTGTTCTGCGGATAGACAGAATATGAAGGTTCTCTATATTTATTCTATCTCAATTTTACAGGTCAACCGATGCTAAATTACATATCTACATCTAAACATCCAGAGAAAGGTACTCCGATGCACCAAGAGCGTGGCTTCCTAAGAATTAAACCTGGGACAAACGACGTGGCATTCCTAGTCAGCCATAACTTCGGCCTAACATCCCTTGAGGAGGGTAGTTGTAATCCTGAAAAAAAGGAAATTAGCCTTTCCACAGTCAATATATCAAGGATGTCTTTCGCGAAGCCACCAGTAGTGAAGACTTTCAAGAGGATTTATCGGTTGATAGCTCCAGACACGTTAGAAGTTGTCCTCTATATGGAAACAGATAAGACTAGTTTGAGCGAACACTTGAAAGCTATTTATAAGAGAGTAGAATAATTTAAAATATGACTAGTTAAATAGAAGAAATAAAACAGGAAAATTTACTTTAGTTTAATTTCAAATCATCAGACAAAAGTAATATTAATAGTAAGTGCCGTGTGGTGTCCGGCTGCATAGAACAGACGACCCTCATTTCTTACCGAGGTGTCGTAAAAGGCGACTAAGGTAAGTTGACGTCAGACAGGCGGCCGGTCGTATAATACGTAGCCAAATCATGTGACAACATGTTTGTAACATGTTGTGCCGACCCCACTGAGAGTGGGATAAGGGCAGGAGAATGATGAGACAAAAGTAATAGTAAAACTATTTGCTAAAATCCGCGATAATGTAAGTAGGAAATATATATTAAGCCAAATGTAGAGTGGACTATTCGTTTTTATAAGTGAACGTTTCAGCATTTGTTAAAACTCATGAACAAACCTCCACCACCGCCCCCACAATACAGAAGCACTACACACGTTCACTATGACAAACTCAATGATCGTAGCATCATAGGACTCCACGACAAAATCGCAAAGTAACGCATAATTCTATAAATTATTCAAAAATTTTATGTAAAAGTTATTTGTTAAAAAATAGAGAGTACTTAAACGCTTAAGTTGGCGCAACCGAAGTAGCGTATACCAATCATAGTTATTTATACTAGAGTATAGGAACCATAGGCAGGCCTGAGTCATAGTTACATAATAAATGAAATGGCCCGTTGGCACAGTGGATAGTGACCCTGCCTTCAGCTCCGCGGGTCGTGTGTTCGATTCCCACTGAGGGCCAACATTTACTTCAAACAGTTTGTTGGTTCTTCGAGCTTGGGTGTGTACTTGTATGTCTTTAAAACTATATTTGTATGTATTTACCAGTTGTCGGTCACCCATAACACAAGTATTAAGCTACTTACTTTTGGGATGGACGGCCGTGGGTGTAAGTGTCCCATATATTTATTAGTTTCTTTAAATAATGAAAAGGAAACGAAGCTCCTATACTTTACCTTTGTCAAATCACACATAAAGCAGAGACAGATTGATACACCATAAGCTTTCTCTAAATTTTTGTATGATACGTTCTAGGCTGACTTCCCTACGTCAGTATAAAAACTATGGTACCATTACTTGTTGAAAATTTTACATAACTAATCAGTAAGCTACTACTACAGGCACGAAGGCGCTACTTGATGGCGCTAAATTCAATATTTAGCGCCATCTAGTCTCCGAGCATAGCAACATTGAAACGAAATGAAAAATTTAGTTTAACAGAACCGCTGTCTGCTCATTGTAGGAGCTCCTAGGTACGTCAGAAACAACGTAATACTAGGAAACCGAGAGTGGAGTAGTATGTCCGGCAACTCGCGTGCTCCATGTTCCCCAGAGCGAACAAGAGCGCGCACCTCTCGAATAACACCCTCGCAAGAAAGACGCCCCTACCTGGTGAGCTCCAGACCTCCCCTCCTGAACGCGCATATAGCAACGAGGGAGAAGAAGAAAGGAAGCGTCCGGACCGCATCCTCCCTCAAGGTGTCCCCCCTGACCGGCTGTATCTCGGACCGTAACGGTCGAACAGGTTAACCGGGCAAAGAAATTCGCCTGAGAGGAACAGCCCGGGAAAAGAAGTCTGAACCTCGAGACCCATAGTCCCACCGCATGTGAGAAGACCCCGTCGTCGAAATTTAGTTATTTCCTAACACCACCTCCTCTCGTCGATATCCCCAATGCTGAGGGTCCTAACCCCCTCCACGGATTAATTTGTCACGGACAATGTTGCGCCATCGGTGTCTGTTCTTGGCCACGGATTTGATCGGTCCAGCGCATTGGACTTCGTTCTAGCGGTCTTTTCCCCTGGACATTGTCAGTGATGATTATCTTTTCGAGATTGTCACCACTCTTCCGGGCGATATGACCGAAGTACTCAAGAACTCGTTTCAGGCAGATAGTTGATAGCCCTGTGGTCATCTAGAATTCCTTGAGACACATAAGTTCTTTTAGCTGTCCAGGGGATGCGCAACATTCTCCTTCAGTACATTTCGAAGGCGTCATGTTGCGGTCGAGTGCTCTGAGCGTTCATATTTCAACCCCGTAAAGGAATATGGAAAATACTAACGTTCTGACTAGTTTTTGTTTGGCATCCTAACACAATCATTATTAAATATTATTGTGTGGAATTAATCTTTTAAAATGTTCAAAAGTTTCTATTTTTAATTGTGGTTTTTATAGATATTGTACGTATAATATTCTATTAATATTAAATTAATTTCAGGTGGAAATATTTGTTTTTAATTTAGAAATATTATATACTCCTAATAATGTATGAGACACACACGGTCGTCCATCCCCAAAGTAAGTGACTTAATACTTGTGTTATGGGTGACTGACAACTGGTAGATATACTACATATATAATTTTAAATACATACTTAAATATAAATATACACCCAGATTCTAAGTACCAAATTTTTTTTATAGAATGGGAATCGGCGGGAATTGAACCCGAGACCCGCGGAGCTGAGGGCAGAGTCACTACCCACTGTGCCAACGTGCTATTCAAGCCAAATATATATATTTTTTAAATATAACAAAATTAAAATTAATTACGATGAAATTCCAATAAAAAACATGAATCTTAAATTTATTTAATTTGTCTAATATTCAGAGTTACACATATTAGTCGCAGATTGACAAAAAACCAATGTTAGTCAAATAACTTAATGCACGATACAATATCGCCGATGCGGGTGTGACGTGACCATAAAAAGTGTCACGCGCGAGAAAAGTTGATTGAGAAATAAATAAATTATATATTTTTTTAAACTTATCAAAATTCCATGTCCCTATTGTTAGCCGTTGACGAGTTCCATAGTTTGGCGCCAATCCTGGCTGCTGCATAAGATATGCTTATCATAAACATGCATTATCATTAGGACTTGACCAATTTGAAAAATGTCAGCTTAATCGGACACCGGGAAGTGGCTGAAATTTATCTAGCTTCCATACAAGGCAAGTTAAATAAAAGTTTTTAAAAAGTACATTCTTTTCGGAAGACTTGGTGTGTAAAATAATTGACTTGATTTATTGATTCGGATACGTGAGACATAATCGGTTAAAAGACTTAATACACACACGGTCGTGTATCCCCAAAGTAACCTAATACTTGCGTTATGAGTGACGAACAACTGGTGAATATATAGTATGTACATATATTCAAGTATATAAAGATGTAATTATAATTAAATCCTTATATTGATGAATACGAAGCTGAAATAGCCCAGCGGTGAGACCGTGCGACTCATCTGAGGGGATCACAGGTTCAAACCCCGTGCCCCAGTTTTTGTCTATTATAACTTTTTGGTGAAGAAAACATCATGAGGAAATCTGCATATTTCTGGAGAATTCTAGGGATAAGTGTAACCTACCAAACCGCATAGGAGTAGCGTAGTAGGTCTTAGCTCCAACCAATCTCTTGCCCAGCAGTGGAATTGTAACAGGCTGTTACTTTACTTTTATTGGTGAATACACCCAGACTCAAAGAGTGAACAAATTGTTTTTAGAAAAATGTTAGGCAGCATCACTGCCACCTATGTCAACGGGCCACTTAAATTAAAGAAACTTTTAAAATATCAGAATGATTATTAAAGCCTAATAGCGTTGAGTGTCTATATTCATGGCGCCATAAACCAGTTGCCAGAAAAAGTAGAGGCTTAACGTCAAGACGTTGAAGAAATAAATTACAGGCTGTAGAGTGAGAAAGCACACACACCTGTTCTGAGAAAAATGTAAGTAAGTATATGCACTTGAATAAAATAAAGTATGAGAGAAAAATCTTGTTACTACACAAGGGAGACAACTGTACGCAAATAAATCATAGAAATTTCGCGTAGGTAGAATAAAGCCTAAAGAAAAAATATTTGTTATACAGTGAAATATTTTTGGTCATACATAATCAGATCATTTATTAGGTACAATCGTGTATGGTCATATTAAATTTGGATTTCTTTGTCACCAATTGATAGGATCTCTTTATTAGTTGGTGATTAGGTCCCTTAGGCATTGTTTAGAAAAAGTATAAACTGATAAAAATTTGTAAAATGCATACAATGTAGGATTCATAAGCTTCATCAAAGCATGTTTAATGCAAGTGATTGTTGCAATTACTATTATGGTTGTATATAAATGGAGTTATGATCTATTGTATATTAACGTACATAACTTAACGTAATATTGATAAGCAGCAAACTTAATTACCGATATTATCTACAGGTGATGTGTGAAATCATATAAGAAATATAATGCTATAAATGGACAATAGTGATCAATATATAATTGAGGATGGCATATGCAACACAGTTTAATACTATCGCAATGCCATCCTTGCATGTCTGTCAATGCTTTAGTTAATTTTAAAATATCTTTAACATATATATGTATATAGAAATAAATAAAAACATGTCGGGTGAATATACATATGGATAAATAATTCAGAATTGATGGAATTTTAAAAAAGAAGCACTGAGTTCAGATAACTTGATATATAAGTGAAAATATGTAACTTATAAATGACATAGTGCTAAAATATTGTCATCAACAATATCTGTATAAATAAATAAAATAATATTTTGTTCACATACATGAGATATTCAGTTTAATATGCTGTAATATACCCATACTATAGCATTACTGAACTGCGTTAAATACCCATAGATAACCTATTTGAATATATCCCCATTTAAAACCATAAACAGCAAAATCTGTTTCCCAAACTTGCTGTTGCAACAGAATTTTGGAAGTCGCTTAAAGTAAATAAATCAGTTATTCACTTCTTAATTTAGTTCAAACTATTTATCAAACAAAATAATGAGGTTTCTTTGCATTGATTCCATATTCTTGAAGTGCAGGCACTAAATCTTCCATTGTCATAATATATTTCTTTTCTTTGGGTCCCTTTGCGTTCTTAGAGCTTTGGTTGATTTGGCTGGAGGTCCTCATTTTGCAGTGTTGCAGTGCATCATTTGCAATGTCCGATAGGAACTTCTGGGAAGCCAGAGCTATGAGTCTTATCATTCTGAAAAACAATTAATTAATTATTATAATTATTAAATTGAACAAGGAATATAGCTAAGAATATTTAATATTTAAGGACCTGTAGCATGCTCATTTCATTTAGGTTTATTTAGGTCTATCTAGTCTATTTAAATATCTTGGATTATCAGAATTTAGACAATTAAGGACATATAAATGACATTAATGTCCTTATACTAATTAATTTGTGAACATGCTATCTAATAGTTAAAATCATTAGTACTTAAAGTTTTACAAATACAGATATTCTTATATAAATATTCTTTTTTTTTAAAGATTCATAAAATTCAAAGTAATGCCTTTTTCAAACAATGGAGGTCCACTGTTAGACCTTAATCTCATTAAACCATCAATACCATAGAATCTTACAATGTATGGTTACAATGGCCCCCTACAACATTAATCAGATTGTCTATCATGGTGTTGCATCTACCATGGCCATGTTCCTGGGTGGAGACACCATTTCAACAGCTCATGAGAACATCCACCTTTTTTTTCATAATATATGCTCTGCTCATTTAAAAATCCAACACCTTTAAAAAATTTTAACATTTACCATAAATATCACCAGGTACTATCAAGAGTATTGTTTAAATAAATTTTAGTACTTCTCAATGAACAAATTAGGGTTACCCTCTATTGTTACATGAATAATATGTGTCAAAAAAAAATTAGGCCATTAATACCATGATAACTTTTGACTTTGTAGATTTCAGACCACTGACAAATATATTGACCATAAAATTTTATGTAATTTTCTTCGTGTAGATTTTATAGAATTTCGTAAATTATATAAAAGGACCTCCAGATTGTTCCTAATAAGAATAATTATTTTCAAACTAATTATTTAAACTGTGAAATGAAGCTATCTTTATATATTATTTATCAGATCGCCTTTTACAACTTCATATGTACATTATCATCATTAATTTAGTCTTAAGATTTTAATTCAGTCTTTAGAAATATTTTATTGCTAACCTTGGGTCCTGGGATTCAAATCCAGCATTATTTAAGTAATAAGCAACCACAGAGTCAGGTATGGAAGGGTTATAATTCTCAAGTTGCAGCAAGAAGTCGTTCAAAGCGTGGCCAGCGCAGTTGTCCTCATCCATTCCGACTGATGGTGATCCCATACGACTCATCTGCATACTTTAAACAAAAAATATTTTAAATTTATTAATACATAAATCATGACACCAACAAAGTTTTAGCTCACCTCTAAAATTTAGCCTTGAATCCAACTTATGTAGATAATAAATATTAAATATCATTTTGAAAGTAATGACAGTTCATAGATAACAAATATTAAATACAGTTGTACCAATATATTGCTATAAAGTATGACGACGCAGTTTTTAATTGCAATAAACGATAGCAACATTGAAAGCGTTAAAATTTTGCATACAAACAAAAATCTAAAAATTAAATGACTTAAATATAAATATGTTTATGAAGTAAATATTAATTGCCAGTTCAAAATTGATATGTATATGTATAAAGAATACTATCGAACTTTAAAAAAGTCTCGTGTATACAGAATAAAGTTTACAAATGCAGTTATATAATCCTAAAATGAACACATCAGTAGGAACAAAACGCTGTAATTGCTTATCACTATAATGCTGCCGTTAAAACTTTCTTACCCTGCAAAAAGGGACTTTTTCTTATCTCGTAATTGCTTAATTTGGATGTATAATATTAATATTTGTTTCTATTAAACTTCAATTATACAAAACAATAAAATTTGAAAGAGTCTTGTGAAAGTGTAGTAGGTAGAAGACAGAAGAACAGATAAACAGCCATACTTTCACACTTATATTATTAGTATGGATATCGATTAGTAAATACAGTATGCTACTGCATTATCTAAATTTTGCGGAACTGACTTGTCATCATACCACTAAATTTTAGTAATTATATTATCTAGGAATATTTTTAATTACCTCCGATATTTCAACAAAAATAGCAACTTACATTTAAGATGATGCTCTTACGGAGTTTGAATTCTGTAATATTCTGTATAAGTTTTTCATAGAACATTATGTGCCTAATTGACATTAACAGTTACGTATAACATTACATATTTATAAATATTCCCGAAGTATTTTTTATATCATATAAAATCCTATCCTAAATAAGAATTTTCTTTCTAACTTATTTCTTGTAAAAATCGCTGCAACACGTTACATAGATTTTTACATATAGCATATTAACTATTTCTTGATTTGATGTAGCCAGATTATTTATACCTGATAACTGGTAAGTATGAAAATATTTTTTTTTAATAATTACCTACATCAAATGAGAAATTAAATGATAAATACGTGTTGCTATCCGTAAATTGTAATTAGGGTAATTTATTTTAATTTATCAGCCACACTGACCTCGTGGTAGTTATCTGTTAAGTTGGCAACATCTACCCCTTCCTTCCTTCTTTTGCGCCGCTCCTCTAGGCAGAACTGCGAGAGAACGTGATCGATCGAATTTCAAAAAAGGCACACACCTACCCCTGTGCTCCCGAGATCACGGAATTACTCTATATCTCCTGATAATCCATATCGGGAGTTCGTGTTTCGTGATTTTGTCATTCCGCGTGTGAACTCGCAGATTCCAACTACACGCCCGCGAGGCATTAAGTCCAGTGAAAAAAAGTCCCACTTAATCAAACAAAATGTCGAAGGGACTTGCAGATCCAGTAGCGTTCGCGAAGGACTTTCTTGCCGGCGGTATCTCCGCCGCCGTCTCCAAAACTGCAGTAGCCCCCATCGAACGAGTCAAGCTGCTGCTTCAAGTACAGCATGTAAGCAAGCAAATCGCCGAGGACCAGCGCTACAAAGGTATCATCGACGCCTTCGTCCGCATTCCCAAAGAGCAGGGTCTGCTCTCCTACTGGCGTGGTAATTTCGCCAACGTCATCAGGTACTTCCCCACTCAGGCGCTCAACTTCGCCTTCAAAGATAAGTACAAGCAAGTTTTCCTCGGTGGTGTAGACAAGAACACGCAATTCTGGCGCTACTTCGCTGGAAACCTCGCATCAGGTGGTGCAGCCGGAGCGACCTCGCTATGCTTCGTATACCCCCTCGACTTCGCACGTACGCGTCTCGCCGCGGACGTTGGCAAAGGCGAAGGGCAGCGTGAGTTCACCGGCCTCGGTAACTGCATCTCCAAGATCTTCAAGTCTGACGGCCTCATCGGTCTGTACAGGGGTTTCGGTGTGTCAGTACAGGGCATCATTATCTACCGCGCCTCCTATTTCGGTTTCTATGACACAGCGCGCGGCATGTTACCCGACCCTAAGAATACCCCCATTGTTATCAGCTGGGCTATTGCCCAAACCGTCACCACAGTTGCCGGTATCATTTCGTATCCCTTCGACACGGTACGTCGGCGTATGATGATGCAGTCTGGCCGCGCCAAGAGTGACATCCTATACAAGAACACTATCCATTGCTGGGCCACAATCGCCAAAACCGAAGGCGGAGCTGCCTTCTTCAAGGGCGCCTTCTCAAACGTACTCAGAGGAACCGGTGGAGCATTCGTTCTCGTCTTATATGACGAAATCAAGAAGCTCCTCTAAATCATTAATGTAAGCATTGTTACCATTATTTTGATTGTGATTCTAAATCACTCCTAGACACTCCCCTGAAATCATGTATTAAGTATTTAGAATTGACGAAAACTATCTAGTAACTTATTTTTAGTTAAATAAAATGATTCCATATATATTTGTTTCATTAAATTTAGAGAAGTGTTACATAATTAACACTGGCCAAGATTTTCTTGGAATTTAACTTAAGAATAAATGAACATCTATTCTAATTACGAACTTATCAATGATCTTGGAAAAAAGTTTTTTTCACACTTTTTCCTCTAGCAGTGACAGTTATGTAATGACCTCATTTCTGTTTGGCATTTGAGGCCAAGGTTGAATAGATGTCTGCTCTAATCGTTTTGTTCAATCCAAACTATATTAGTGTCATGATATTCCTTGTTATAGGTACTATGCATATAAAAGGAGTGATATAAATATTGTGTAGTGAGTTATGTAATACTTGAATTCAATTTGCTGTGAACTGCCCTCAATCATATGATTATGGCAGCTGTTATGTAACATGTTAGGATGCAGTGAGTGTGCTTCAATGTTCCATATCTAGTGATCCATCATGTTTTATGTTTGTGTTCTGTGATTATTGATTGCTACCAATTTATTAAAAGCTTTTCATCAGGTTTAGATACTAAAAAGTAAAAATGTTGATGTTTGTTGCATTCAGAAATCACAAACAAATGAGTGAATATGTATACTGAATCATGTGACTTAGTAGGTAACATTTGATGTCTGTGTGGAGAGAGTGTCGAATCCAATTTTGTGAACTGTTTCTCTCGGGTATGAGTTTTTTGTAATGAAAAATTCATGCAATACGAGTGAATATAATATAAAAATGTTTATCTGTCTTTTATTTCTTATTTTGTTACCTACTGGGTTTCTCCCTATTATAATTTTGATTGGATTTATTAAAATAGAATATAAATTACGAGCATTACCTTATTATATTTGGAAGACTTCAAACTGTATATGAAATTAAAATTATTTAAAGTTATTATAAATCTGATTAAACAGTGAAATTAATATTTAAAAAAAAAAATATGTATTAGTTTATATAATTGCCAACTTATTAGTTCAAAATTAATATCTTCTCTAAAACTAAAATCTTAATCTTTGCTGATGATAATTTTTAATGTACTAATACATTTATTAGTATACAATTAAATTTTAGACAATACAGGCTTATGTTTATTACATTTCTATTTTCAAGAATGCATAGTCACTATTGCAATATGTACATCTTACATAAATTTATATTTTATAATCTTATAAGGAGTCATAAAAGCCTTTCTTTTATAAATTGTTGATTCTTAAAATGAACACAAATTTTCAAACAATAAAAAATTCATAATTTACTCTTCTACTTTGAACTTACAATGTTGATAACTGATTATTACTGGTATAATAGTTATATACAGAAAACCCAATTTAAGTGTGGAAGTACTATTCAATGTGGCAGGTATTATAACAAGGAATATAAACTAATAAAAACCATTGCATACATAATATATGAATAACAAATTAAATAGTAATTGGGTTTGGTTACTGGTTGTCAGAGAGTGGAGTCAGGGAAACTCACTTTACCTAATTAAATAGATCTCTACTACCTGCTGCATGCTTGGTGAATAGCTTTTGGTGATTAATTGATAGGAACAGTACTGAGTCATCAAGAAACATTAATAGGAGACATTTGTGTAAATAACAATTCGTAATGATGATGAATATAATGTGTTTATGAATAAATAACACAATTAGTGCAAAGGAGTGTTGAGATAAAAACAAGATTTAGTCCTAAATTTAACGAGTTAAAGTGTTAGTGGGGTTTTTTGTATTTATTTTAATTAGTAGTAGCGGCCTGTTACTATGCCCACTGCTGGGCTAAGGCCTCCTCTCTCCGTTTTTGGAGAGAGGGTTTGGAGCTAAGACCTACCACGCTGCTCCAATGCGGATTGGTAGGTTACACATATCCCTAGAATTCTCTAGAAATATGCAGGTTTCCTCACGATGTTTTCCTTCACCGAAAAGCGTGTGATAAATTGCAATTATCAATAAGACACATAAGTTTTAATAGAAAAACTCATTGGTGCCTGCCCGGGGTTTGAACCTACTCTAGAGTCGACTCTAGAGAGCCGCACGGTCTCACCGCTAGGCTATCACAGCTTATTGTATATTTATTTTAATTAATCATGGTTTATTTAATCATTCGTTTTTTTTGTTCCAAATATTAATTCACTTAAGTCATTTGAGTTCAGAACTCTACTGTCTTTCTAGACATGTTCAATTTTGCTTTGAAATATGAAATGAATTCGGTTTATTAAATACCTTCAAACATGACTTCATCAGATTTGGCAATTTTATGAGCAGTATTGTAAGGATGAGATTAACTTTCTTTTTATCATAAATACTAAAATTATACAATAATTAATTTATAATCTGTAATCTATGCATAGGTCACATTTTATCTTGGTACCAAAGGCTACGACGACGCAGAGCAAAGCTATTCAATAAGTATTTTTTGTTATGTGAAATCAAATTAGCTATCTAGCCAACCATTAACGGTAGCTATAAAGCATGGTAATACGTTCTAAAATAATACATTATTACTAGATCTAGTAAATTTTTTTCTTTGGATATTTCTGGACGTTTTTTTATAAGTTGATGCCGAATTGTCGAGAAGCATATTAAATTCAGAGCCGTTGCCCCTAACATCGTCACCGGAGAGACAGCGAGCACAGAATCTTCGTCGGGGAAGTATTTGGGAAAATCCATTGACTGGAGCATTGAGCTGCTTTATATTATGTTGGGTAGGTCGCATTGGCAATTGGAGATTTTTTGCTATAATAGTTTTCGTCGGTCGAAAATTCCGTAGACAGCGCATGACGTCATGCGCAAGTAGGCTGACGCATGCGTAGAATGACGTCATATCTCCCACGTAATGTTTGACATTTGAACTTTGGTAAATAAAAGGTCAAATCTACACAATAGAATAAAGCGAAAAAACAGTTAATTATTTATAGAAAATAGAATAAATATATGGGACATTTACACGTCAACCGTCGACAAAGTAAGTAACTTAATACTTATGAAGTTGTGTTATATGTGATATAGTAGCAGCCTGTTACAATCCCACTGCTGGGAATAGGCCTCCTCTCTCCGTTTCTGGAGAGAAGGGTTGGAGCTAAGACCTACCACGCTGCTCCAATGCGGATTGGTAGGTTACACATGTCTCCAGAGTTCTCTAGAGATATGCAGGTTTCCTCACGATGTTTTCCTTCACCGAAAAACGTGTGATAAATTGCAATTATCAATTAGACACATGAGTTTTAATAGAAAAACTCATTGGTGCCTGCCCGGGTTTGAACTCGTGTTCCCCTCGAAAGAGTCGCACGGTCTCACCGCTGGGCTATCACAGCTTATATGTGATATACAGCTGGTAAATATATATTAAATCCATGGACTAATAATTTTAAATAAATACACCCAGACTCGAAGAAACAACTCGTTTATAGAAAAATGTCGGCGGGAATCAAATCCGCGACCCACGAAGTTAAAGTTTATAGATTACAGTAATAACTATTGACAGCGTAACTTCGTTCGCGTCAATTTAAGCGTTAAAGTTACCTCAGTTATGTAATATTTGTTTTTTAATGTTAATGTAATAATAATTGGATTCTTTACAAAATGCATCGGATTTATAATATATTAATATATGGGACACTTACACGGTAGTCCGACCCCAAAGTAAGTAACTTAATACTTGTGTTATGGGTGACGGACAACTGGTAGATATACTACATATATCATTTTAAATACATACTTAAATACAGCCAGGCTAGAAGAACCAACAAATTGTTTATAGAAAATGTTGGCACTCGGCGGGAATCGAACCCGCGACCCGCGGAGCTGAAGGCGGGGTTGTTATCAACTGCGCCAGCGGGTCAGTCAAATGTTCCCTATGTAATAATAATTGTATTCTTTACCAAATGCATCACGTTTGTTTTTCTTTATTTCTTTTTATAGTAATATAGCATATTTAAGGCTGGCTAGCATTATAACTTAACATAAATCAATATGGTTTTTTCTTTGGACATTATTTAAGAACTGGAGAGAGAAGTCCTCGCAAACGAAGTCGCATGCAGCTGCAAGCCTATTAATGTATTTAAAATGGTAATGTGATATTAAATCTACTTTTCTATAACGACGTCTATTATAAGCAAACAAGATCGAAAATCTTTCCATACAAATTGACATCTTTAAAACAATTTTTTCAATTGTTATTTAAAAAATATTTCTTACAATTAAACATGATAATATAACAGTTATTGAAAATTTTCTTCAAATTCTTGACTAGATAACCTTGAAATTAGATATGTATTTTAATACAGTGATAATGAAGATGTGGTGGTCGTAGGTTGTGTGAAACGAATTTTGTGAAAGGAAGTTGCGGATTCAAACCCCAGGCGGGGTAAAGATAGTTGCATAGTTTTTTTTTAAATATTTATAATTTATCTGCATTTCTGAGATATGTATCGGATGCTTCCGAATATGAGTAGCGGGGTTGGTCTATGCTTCAGTCCTCTCTAACAGACGGAGAAGAAAGCGAGTTACGTCTTGTCTAAATCCTTAAAATTACGCGCCGTCGGTAATCGGTAGCAGTCTAATCACTATAAAACATTAATTTCTTCCAAAGTAAATCTCTGTATGTACAAAACAGTTAATAATTAACGTATAAGAAGGATATATTAAAATAAAAAACCTAAATATCATCAAAATCAATAATTTCTGCTAAGTACAACTTGGTATACTTATTTTAATAGTACGGTATCCTTTAAGCCGTTTCGAATACAGTATCGATTCTGGAACTTAGAATTCCAAATTTATATAAGAAAATGTTTTTAACGTGCTTTATATCGTATCTAAAAAACCGAGCGAATTGAAATAGTTAAAAATATTTAATACCCTAATTATTCGAGTTTTACAGGGTAAAAGGTAGGAATGGACAAAAGCATAAGCATCGTCATGGGTGCAAAAATTCAAATTCAAATTCAAATTCAAATTCAAAATATTCTTTATTCAAGTAAACTTGTAAACAAGTGCTTTTGAATCGTCAACTTTACTGCTGGTTCGGAAAGCCGTCCTACCGAGAAGAGCCAGCAAGAAACTCGGTGGAGCTCTTTTAAAAAAGAAGATTCTTAATACTAATTACATTTTGTCATAGCTATCCTGCACAAGGTCGAAGAGCAGCTATATCCATGCATTCTTATCATCAATGTAAGCCTCCACGGTATAATAGGCTTTCTGTATCAGCCTCTTTTTAACAGTATTTTTAAATTGCTGTAATGGCAAAGTTAAAATTGATTGTGGAATTTTATTATAGAATCTTATACCCAAACCCACAAACGACTTACGTACTCTTACAAGGCGCAAAGCAGGAGCCGCAAGCTTATGTCGGTTCCTACTTTGTCTATTATATACATCGCCAATCTTTTTATAATTATGTATATTTTAATTTAGAATATTTTTATTTATTAAAAGTAGAGTAAAGCACAAGCACAAGCATCAGGGATATATCACACAGTCGGATGTGTGGCAAACTACGACCGACTAGCATTGTTGAAAGCCTATACTATACTATAAGATTACTTAGATGATAAGGATGTGTGGATATAGGTGCGCTTTTACCCTGTACAAGACAGTAATAAATAAATGTAACTAGTTCTAAGATTTATATTTGAAAAAGAGCAACCGCCGAGTTTCTTGCTGGCTCTTCTCGGCAGGAACAGCTTTTCGAACCAGCAGTAAAGTTGACGATTCAAAAGCACTTGTGTATAAGTTTACTTGAATAAAGAATATTTTGATTGATTGATTGATATAAAGAACACATACATTGAACATTTGAATATTTTCGATCCATTTCTTTTAATGAAGTTTAATACCATAGTAACTTTTAAGTGAGTTCTCTAACAATTTAGGTATGAAGTCGTTTAAATCAAATCGCAAACTTTTAATTTGAATTTTTTTTAGATTTAGATTACTTGTTGCTGATAAAATTTTGAAGTATCATCATACACAAGAGTATAAAAATATTTTTAACCTTTTTCGTTTTGAAAATTGGTAAGTACCTATGTTATTTATAACATTATTGACATATTGCTTTATACTACTTTGAAATGTGAAACCATTTAACTTCGTTTTAAGGTCGTGTAATTATTGGTATAAATTATAATTTTACTTTGATTATGTGAACATCTTATGCCATCTGTTAGGTGGTAGCACTAAACAAGGTTTTACGCCATCTGTTTAAATTTACAATTACTATTTCGAGAGATATTAATCAAAAATATGTTGCGCATAGTTTAAATAAAAGGTTTTTTAGATCAAATCAAGGTTTTGGAGTAGACATTTTAATGTTTTCAAGAATACGTATTAGATAAATATTACCCTTAATAAATAATTAATAAAAATTGATTTCAAAATGTAAAAAGATAAGGGAGTTGATTTTATTTGAATGAGATCTTACATCGCGCTAGCGAAGTTTTTTAAACTTTGCACTATAAGTACGTAATATTTTGCTTATATTTCGGGGGTCCTCGGTCTCGAGGGAAGCCAGTTGTGCCAAGCTGGTCTAATTTGGCATCAGTCAGATGAAACTCGCAAGAGTTTACCATTACCGAGTCCCAGCACTCGCGTCCAGCGCAGTCATCACTGTCGCAGTCCGATCATCCTTCTGACTTGTCAGTAGCGAGTTCTCCTTACCACCTCGAGATGCGAACGAAGGCGACGGCCGTCGTTGACCCCCCTTTTTTATATTTTGTAGTTTTGTATTATTATTTTTTTTTAAGCTGTGATAGCCCAGCGGTGAGACCGTGCGACTCTCTCGAGGGGAACACGAGTTCAAACCCGGGCAGGCACCAATGAGTTTTTCTATTAAAACTCATGTGTCTAATTGATAATTGCAATTTATCACACGCTTTTCGGTGAAGGAAAACATCGTGAGGAAACCTGCATATCTCTAGAGAATTCTAGGGATATGTGTAACCTACCAATCCGCATTGGAGCAGCGTGGTAGGTCTTAGCTCCAATCCTTCTCTCCAAAAACGGAGAGAGGAGGCCTTAGCCCAGCAGTGGGCATAATAACGGGCTGTTACGTTACGTATTATTATTTTTTTGTAATTATTATCAATCATCATCATCATCAATACATATAATAAAATTATAGAGATGTCAAATCTACATTTAACATTTTTAAGAAATAAATAGTGATGTCGTCAAAACATACTTTAAAAACACGAAACAATAGTTTTTAAAATTTTTGTCTGTTTTTCTGTATGTCTGTGCATTTCTTCCCGCTAATCTCAGAAACCGCCTCAGTAGAAGGCCTCACTTAATATATAGGGTATGTTTTATTTCAATTGGTCAGCAAGAAAAGATGTCAAATTTAGGTTAAAGGGTCATTTTCACCCGTTTTCCGTCGTTTCTGAAACGATTGCACTTATTTCATTACATATATTACCTTACCTATAAGAAGCACAAATCTTTTTTTGAGAACTAGGCCGGTCTGAACCCATTATTTTTTGATCGCGTAGAAACGGATCAACGGTTTTGGAAAAAATCTTTACATTAAAAAAAAATACAATTACATTAAAAAGAAAAAAACTTATGAGCGGACTATAAACTTTGACTGGCCCGTTGGCACAGTGGGTAGTGACCCTGCCTTCAGCTCCGCGGGTCGCGGGTTCAATCCCCGCCGAGGCTCAACACTTTCTATAAACAATTTGTTGGTTTTTCGAGCTGGGTGTATATTTTTATTTAAGTATGGTTTTGTTTGTTTACCTGTAGTTAATTACCTAAAATTATTGAGCATAGTACTATAGCGTTAGTGCCCGCCTAGTTGGTAATCGGTGTTTCAAAAGGTTTCCCACATAGTTCCCGAGCCAGCAAGAACTATAAAAGTAGCCTATATGCTACACAACCTCTACAAATCTAGTGAAACTCCATCAAAATCGGCTTAAACGTTCCGGAGAATGTACTATTAACTCAAACCTTCATCAAGAATCGCATGATCTTTTAGTAAAAACCATACAAAAGTCCAGTAGATTTTGATTTAATCGATCACAAACAAACAGGATTTAGGGACTTTGTATTATAATATGTACCTATAGATAGGTATTATTTCTCTGTAGCGATCTGTAACAGGAAGTACTAAGTATAAACAACGTAAGCTAAATATAACATAACACCTTCGCATTGTCTTATTCGACACTTTATAAGCATATGTCATCAAAACAAATTTTAAAGACGATCATTAGATTTTAGTTCTTACTTTTTAAGCTTCTGTACTAATATTATATACGTCTACCTGTCTTTTTGTAATGCTTTAACTATTAATTCACTTTATGATAAAATTACAATTGAAGCTTATATACCAAACTAACGTTATTATGTTAGGATATTTCCGATTTACCTTCGGTAATAGGAAAAGATACAGTACCATAGAATATGCCAACGTTGCCAATAGATATAACTTTGCCCCAAAGGTAAAAGGTTAAATTTATTTCATGCATTCATGAACGTCATAGTAATGACTAGCCCGTTGACGTAGTTGACAGTGGCCCTACCTTCAGCTCCGCGGGTAGCGAGTTCGTTTTTTGTTCTTCGAGCCTGGGTGTATATTAAACTATGTATTTAAAATTATATGTATATAATTTTAATATATAAATGTGGACAATCCTTATCACTTAGGGGTATGAAAAATAAAATAGTAGCCGATTCTCAGGCTTACTGAATAGGCATATAAAATTTCATAAAGATCAGTCAAGCCGTTGTGACACCAGAATTTTATGTATAAGATACTAGCTGTGCCAACAACGGCTTCGCCCGCGTGGAATTCAGTGATTTACGAAACTTTTCCCGAACTTTCGAAATCTTGAACATATAAATAGTTATTGTGAGTTAACCGTGAGAGATAGAGCCATGCTATCGTGGAATTTTTTGTAGTATTTTTTAAAGATTTACAATTCTCTACTACATTACTTTAGCGCATCTCTGATGGTTTACGCAGCGCACGCGACTCAAGATCCCAGCAAGCCAGTTTTTAACAACTGCGCGATCTCTTCGACATAACATTACATAATACCGAAATGGACTATATACCTAAACCATTCGGAAGTATTGCACTTTTGGTGAAAACCGTACAAAAATGCGTTCAGTAGATTTTGAGAAAATCGATTCCAGACAGTTTTTTGGGACTCTGTTTTATAATAAGTATAGATAGATATTATAAGACCAATTGTCCGTCACCTATAATACAAGTAATAAGTTACTTTTGGGACCAACAGCCGTATACAAGTGTCATGTAGGTACCTATATTTATTTCTTATTCATTTATTCAAATATAGGAGTTTTCTGTGTAGACGTCCCGGGCGTCAGGTCGTGAACTCCCGTATCTGTGTGGGTAGATTTATTGATTGGACCGCCTTGCCAACTGCTTTTAGCCGCATCGAGGTAAGTCTGAAGCTACTTACGTAATAACAAAGGGACTTAAGTATTTAAGTTATATAAATAAATTCAAATTACATGAAATCATCAACATTAACATAAATCGTACTTCTTTGAAAGTCTTTATGAAAAATATGGATGGATGAAGAATGATATGCACATAAAAGTAGTGATACGAGAGTTGACGAATGATAAAGAATGGAAGAAGACTGAAAATATAAAACATAAACTTTATAATGTATTGAAATTCAAAATATTTTTTATGCCAGTACTTTTTGAGTTTACATTACGTTACATTTGAAGATTCAATAGTCAAATGGTTTTTAAAGAAGCTACCACCTAGTTTGGTAATACCGAGAAGAACCGGCCAGAAACTCGGCGGATAGTCTTTTAGATAGTAAAACTATACAATTTGATTGATAACAAGCTTTTTTTACTTGATTTATTTCTGTTTTATTCCTAATATACTGTTTTTGATCATGAAAAGCGAATTAAGTTTGCAGAAAGACTAAAAAAATTAAAACCTTTTATAATTACTTTTATTAAAAGATAATTAAAATTACAAAATTTAAACCACAGCGAGACAACCTGCACTAATTATTTCAATACTCTTACTAATTAAATTTCGCTAAGGCCAATTGGGGCACACGCTTTGTCATCACGCAATTCGCGGCGTCAGCGGTAAGCCTTTAGCATTCTCATGTGGCAAGCGTGATAATACTAAGTTACAGTATCTACTGTAGTCGGGGCTTGAGGAATTCCCCAATCACAGTCTAAGTGATTGTAAATTTTTTATACACGGCGAAATCTCAGTGCAAGAATTACAGCTACAGTTGCAAGAAATGTATGAGCAGTGAGCCCTATTATCATATGTTTGAGTGAGATTCCGTTGACTCCAAAAAGCGGCTACATTTCGATATGACCAGCAGGCCTACCATGAACTCTTATTGCGACTCAGTTGAAGACGTAAACGACGACCGCGAAGCGCTTTCTTTTCGTACCATGATGTGTGAATTGCATTGGGGTCGTAATTTTAAAAGGATAACGTTATATGAACTATAGATAACTCTGTCTCTTTTACTATGTTCTTAGGATGAATTCCGAACGCTCATTCGGCAACGACTTAAAGACGTGTGCGTCTTTAACACATCATGGTATGTAAAAGCAAAACAATTTCGTTTACGTCTTCAATTGAGTCGCCATAAGAGTTCATGGTAGGCCTGCAGTTCATATCGGTATAGTCCAGAACACAGCGACATGTATTGACTAATCATTAAAGTTCCTGTATGTACCAAGCAAAGAAAATTGTTATATTGCCATTATCCGTTAATTAAATAATTGTGGATGGGGAAAAACTTCAAAATTAATAAAGATTCAAATTAAATAGTCAAGTAAATGCCAGCTCCTGATAATTATAGTAGAATTTTCTGATATAGAAGACTAATTTTTCTTCTCTGATGGCGTAAACTTCTATGCTGGGCTATACTACCCTAACTGTCGCTTCTGTCTGTTTCTTTGTTCAACTCAATAAACTAAAAACAACTGAATGGATTTGTATAGGGTGTTACAGGCAGGGACAGAACGCCGTGTGGTATCTCGCAGAATAGAATAAACCACCCTCCTTTCTTACCGAGATATCGTAAGAGGCGACTAAGGTATGTGCCGTGTGGTATCCGGCTGCATAGAATAGACCACCCTCATGTCTTACCGAGGTTAAAGGCGACTAAGGTAAGTTGACGTCAGACAGGTGGCCGGTCGTAAAATACGTAGCCAAATCATGTGACAACATGTGTAACATGGTATGCCGACCCCACTTAGAGTGGGATAAGGGCAGGAGAATGATGATGTTACAGACAGGGACAGAGTTATCCACGATGAAAGGTTTAGTGTACGATTTGTAAAAGTTTCAGCTATGTAAATAGATATTACCAATCTTTATTGCACGAAATAACACTATAGATAAGAAAAAAACTTATTATATATAACAGAAAAGTTTAAAACTAAAGATAAAGTAAAGCGTGTAAAGGGCAGTTTTATCACTGATTGGTGGCCTCTTCAAGACAACGCTTTTCACCGAAAAAATCTTGGGTATTGTTTAAGTTAATATGATGATAATAGTCGAAATTTTTTTTGGTAAAAGTGGACTTGGGAGCTTTAATTAAAAACGCTGCTAACCTATACTTATTATAAAACAAAAGTCCCAAAAAGCTGTCTGTCGGTATATAATCAATTATCTCAAAATCTACTGAACGGATTTTTGTACGGTTTTCACCACAATATAGTGCAATACTTCCGGATGGTTTAGGTAAATAGTAAATATCGGTATTATGTAAATTGTGTTGAAGAGATCGCGCAGTTGTTAAAAAACTTGCTTGCTGGGAGCTTTAGTCGCGTGCGCTGCGTAAACCAGCAGAGATACGCTAAAGTAATATACTAGAGAATTGTAGATCTTTAAAACAATTACATAAAAGTGCGCGACAACATGTGTCTATATGGTTATGGTCTATATGGTCATATGGTCTCTCTTATGGTTAACTCACAATAACTACTATTATGTTTAAAATTTGAATTTTAGAGAAAAATTGTGACACGCTGATTTCCACGCGGGCGAGGCCGCTGGCACAGCTAGTTATCGTATATTTAAGTGAGATTTCGTTGACTCCAACAAGCGGCTACATTTCGATATGACCAGTTCATATCGGTATAGTCCAGGACACAGCGAAATGTAGTGACTAAATTTCACGTATGTACCAAGCAAAGAAAATTGCTATATTGCCATTATCCGTTGATTAAATAATTGGTATGGCAATCTGTTAAATTATTCTAAGTCAAACATTTAAAAAATAATAAACAGTCAAATTAAGTTGTGAATTTAATTTCTGTCAACTCCTGATAATTATTGGAGAATTATCTGATATACCTAGATGACTAAATTTTCTTCTCTGATCACACGTATGCTGAGGTAAACAATGATTTTTGGTGTGGCGATATATTTATTAATCTTTACATATAATAAAACAAAGAAACTGTCGCGTCTGTCTGTCTCTTTGCGATAAACTCGAAAACGAATGGATAGATTTATATAGGGTTTTAACCAATGGACAGAGTTATTCACGATGAATGCGATTTGTAAAGGTTTAAGCTAGATTGATAGATATTATTAATCTTTATTGCACAAAATAACACTGCAGAAAAGAAAAAACAAATAAAATAGACACAAATAAAAAACAAACACGAAAGATAAGGTGAAAAAGAGAAGGGCAGTTTTATCATTGATTGGTGATCTCTTCAAGACAACGCTTTTAACCGAAAAAATCTTCAATATTGTTTAAGCTAATACGATGATAATCTTACCGACCACCCTCATTTCTTACCGAGACGTAAAAGGCGACTAAGGTAAGTCGACCCGCCGTGTGGTATCCGGCTGAGTAGAATAGACCACCCTCATTTCTTACCGAGGTGTCGCAAAATACGACTAAGGTAAGTTGATGTCAGGCAGGGGGCCGGTCGTAAAATACGTAGCCTAAGCATATGAGAACGTGTTTATAACATGATGTGCCGAGCCCACTTAGACTGGGATAAGGGCTGGAGGATGTTTTGTCATCTATACTTACTACTTTCAAAACATTTTAACCATATTAACATTTGAAGCAATGATCGAGATTGATTAGTTACCGTCCTAACTGATAACCTACTGAGTTAGGCAGTCTACATTGACATCCTAATCAGATACCCTTATCTGCTAGCTTAGATACCTTGATTCAGTGTAGTTTAAATTCAAATTATTCTTTATTCAAGTAAACTTGTAAACAAGTGCTTTTGAATAGTCAACTCTAATGCTGGTTTGGAATTTTGTTGCTACTGAGAAGAGCCAGTAAGAAACTCGACGATTGCTCTTTTCAAAACATACTTCTTATTACTAGTTACATTTAGTCATTGTTGTCTTGTACAGGGTCAAAGAGCTAGAGAAAAAAAATCCTCAACAGTATAATAGCCCCTTTTTAGCAGTATTTTTAAACTGGCAAAGCTAAAATTGATTACGGAATTCGATAAAGAATTTTTAGATACCCAAACCCACAGACGAGTTACGTACTTTTGCAAGGCGGTAAAGCACGAGTCGCAGGCTTATGTCGGTTCCTACTTTGTCTCCTATATACATCACATATTGTCTTATAATACTTTATATTTTTATAAACAAAAATTAAATAACATAAAATATACTGTGAAGTAATTAATAATACCTATTTCCTTAAACTTCTCTGGCAGGTAATCACGCGGACTTAAATTGTAAATATTACGTATGCTTATTTTTTGTAATACATTTTTTTTTACATTATCCGCGCATTTACCCTGTAAAAGATCTATTAGTACTCCTAGGAGACGTCACGAGCGTAGGTCTTTTCAGGCGTATAGAATCAAATATGGTTACGTCCACAACGCAAATTTTTTCAGAAAAAGATAAAAACGTTTTTTTCAATTATTAGCAACTATTCTAATGTAAAGTATTATTTTATGTATGCAGAATATAATATATTAAGGAATTATATGCTTTTTGTCACTGCTAATTCAATACTTTTTAGTAAAAACTTAAATTTAAGATGGATTTTCCCAGTTTTGTTTCTAAGTCTTGGACTTAACTATGTTTGTAACCAAATTTTGATTGACAAGATTGCACTGAATTTTTTTGCCGTTATGTGAGCATTGAGGGAGTTTTAGCAACAATTTTACCTGAAATACTTTCAAGCTTAATTGGTATCATTATTAATTACGTTTCAGTTCAATAAATAGGGACCCTTTAAGTCCGACCCTGGAAACTACCTGTTTTTCTTTGCAATGTTTTTCTTTCATTTAAGTGGTTGTACTGTCCGTTTTCTTGCTTCATTTTTGTTGAGTCTGGACGGGTGACTTCAAAATACCACAATTATTGTACAAAATAACAGTTTGTCCCATTTAAATATAATAAAATACGAGAACGCGAACTCAACAAAAAAGTATTACAACGCCAAGGGCAGATATGACAGTTTTTAGTCAAATAGAGCCGAATTGGTCGAAATGGACTTTACGCGATTTGGAACTCAATTCGCTTGGGACTTTACCAGGTTTGTTTCTTAAGTCAATTTTCAATTTCAAATAACAGTTGGACTTTATCAGAATTAATAACAAATAATTAATTGGGGTAAATATAGACACGGAAAAGATTGTGCTGCCATTTAAATCTTAATTTTGAAATTTTGTGGACTTAACCATCTTTGTTTCTATACGCCTGTTTTAGTAGTCAAGTCAGAGGACAATTATGTATAATATTGCATCTAAAAAAAAGCCGTTTCTAAATAAAAGTTAACATTGGCCGAGTCGTGGAGTGGCGATGAAATGCGTGCGGCGCTCGCTCAGCAATCAGCTGGCCGCGCGCCAAACTTTACGCGCGCTACGGAGCAAGGTCGCGTGGTTACGCCGCAGGTCAAACTGTGCTAAAATAAAACACTTATGTAACTAATTCAGAAGATAATTTTCAATATAGCCATAAGACAATTATAATGGTAAAAGCTACATTAGTATTTCTCTGTCTTCAATTTCAGTATTTATATAAGGTCTAATTCGTATTCTTAAAGCGGGAATTTGTGTCTATGTTCAGAAACTTCAGGCTAACGAGGGTGTAGATGTGATGCTTTCAGCATATCTGTGCTCTCGTTTCCAGGCAAAGTGGAACACCAAGAGGATTTAGCTGACAAAAGTCCAGGAATGCTTTCAGTCCCCATATGGATAGCAGGGATTATTCATTCCTCATTGTAGTGTTCACTTTATTGCATATATAGGCAACTGTTGTATAAATATGGGTCAGGCTCAAACACGCACTAACAAGTAACAACACGTCCACTCTCACCAAAGGCTCTCGTGTACTGACGTGTGTACGTTTGAGACAGAGATTCCTTTGTATATACAGTTGGTGTGATTTAGTGTGATTATATTCATGTATGTGTGTTGTATATAAATATATACAAGCTACGATACACACATATAATTACACTCATATATTACCTGGTGGTACTAATACTAACTAGTGTAGTTAATAAACCCCCTCGGGAAGAAAAGGGTGGATAGAATTAGAAAAAGGGAACTTTGAATAATTATAAATTCGCATTAACTAAAATATTTATTTACAACGAAAATATAAAGTTATGCCTATCTCAAATTACTTAAATGCTATTACTATACAAATCACAAACATATGGAATTAATTATTTTTTTGCACTTTTAAGATTTCTTTTGAATAGTCTGTACTACTCCTAAATTTCTGTCCACTGCTAAGAACAGCCAGTAAGAAACTCGGTTACTCTTTTTACAATATCATTCTTGTGGAGTTATATTTCTTAATTGATTGCGTAATTTAACGATGCCATCGTAAAATTACGCAATCAATTACAAGACCCAATTAAATTACAACAAGACCCTCAAATCGCACGCTTAGTACTTAGAGACCTAATTCGAAAATGTTGTTAAGACCTTCGGACAAAGTATCGCCTGCATCTATAAAAATTAATGATTGTAGACGTTTATAAAGCGCAAGATTGGCAGGCTAATCTGAAATATTTGATAATTTTGTATAGTTTTTAACGGATACAGCGTCCGTTTAATTTAGTTTCCTCATCTATAAATTATTTATTACCAATATTTTTACTGAAAGACGAAAGTATAAAGGACAGATGATAGTAAACATGGGGTTGGATACAAAACAACATCAATATAACGTTTATTACTATAAAGTTAATGTATTTACGTCGTCAAGTACGAGAACCTCGTGGCGGCGACCGATAAACCTAACATTTAGATACCAGTTTAACCTACATACCGAAGGGCGCTTTACGCAGTCAGGTTACATACTAGCATTGGAACCCTTGCGTTTATGCCAATATCTTTTTACTACTACAATTTTTCCACGTATGACCAAATATTTTCCCATAAAATTAAACTCAAATTATTTATGTATATAAACATACAGGTCAAGTTACTATCAAGTTAACTTTGTATAAGGTTTGACGTTTCAGTAGCGTCACATCATCCGTGGTCACGACAGACTGTAGCGCGTCGTTTAAGTTCCCGAGTACTACAGTCATTATTTTCTTTATCTACCTTCACTTGAACTGCACAATCTACCTTAGGACTCTTGCACACCACACTAATATTATCTGCAAGTTGTATTTATTAATAATCGTAGTCCTAAGTCGTTGTCAATCTGAAACCCGCTTCTGTGTTGAACGTATTATGCTTTCTAATTTCAATGACTTCTCGCATCACTTTTGCATCAGTTGATAGGACTTTGGGATCACAAAGCACAATCCTGTAATTGCTCCCCACATAAAGGCTTTAATTATTCTTTAATTACTTATATATCTCATATAAATGGATTTTTCAAGACGTTGATTAGTCAAAATAGTTTGTGCCCACGATAACGTTTACAATTATGATTTTGTCGTGGAGCCTACAGAAAAATTTAAGAGTAATTATTTAAACCAAAGTCGTGTACCGTGTGTACTAAAATTTGTGGAGTCAGATTAAAAACTATTGGAAACATCAACTTCCTCTTGCCTTGCGAAAATTCTGCAAAGCATCCTGTGAGAGATTTAGATGAATTCAACAATAGGTTAATTAAACGAATAGTTTTTATATATAATGACGAGTATCCAACTATTAAAGAGGTCTTGCATGAAGCTAAAGAAAGCATGGGTGTACTAAAATGCAGGCATAAGTCTATGCGTAATCGATCGTTTGCTTTTTATTTTACATAGTTTCTTTTTTTATAACAGAAAAAGAAACTATGTAAAAAAAGGCCCGTTAGTGCGACAGAGAGCTGAACAGAGAACGTCCTTTTTCCACATTTTACCGTGGGCAACAAGTTTTAGATAGTAGTAAAGTCTGTGTGGCGTAGGTACTATTTGGTTGTGGTTACTTCTTTTGATGTGAAGCGAAATTAAAGAAGGCAGGTGAAGATAGATTTATTATGGATACGTCTAACAAGTTTGCTTATTGATTAGCGACTGCTTAATGCTTATTGCTTATACGTTGAATCTATTTCGGATATATGAGATCCGCTGATTTCGCGCTACATCATTTCCCCCTTTTTTTGAAAAAAATGCAATATAAAAAATAATATGAAATTGTTATATAAAGAAATATTGAACTATGTAAAAGGGGTATAAAAATTACTGTTTAAAAATATTATACATAACTATAAAAATATAAAAACTAACTATAATAATTATTAGAATATAACACTAAAAAATCACTTAAATATATTCACTTAATGTTTATACTATCACTTGTAAACGCACGTTAAGAGTTTCGAATTACGATTGTTTAGTTGTTATGCACAAGTAAACCGAACCACAGGCTTGATGATGCGTCGTGATCGTGTTACGATGCCGGGCTCTTCACTATTTTGGTGTTGTTTTGATATGTTATTATTATTCGACTCATCCTTCGTACTTAATAAGAATGCGGGTTTAAGGCGATCTATACTAATAACTTTTTCTGTATCTCCCTGTAGAATTTTAAAATACTTTTCATTCCTCTCTATCACCTTATAAGGTCCAATATACGGCGGTGTGAGGGATCTAATCATTGTATCACATCTAACGAAGACGTGTGAAGTATGCTGGAGCTCAGGATGAACGAATATTTTTCCTTGCGTTAATTCTTTTTTAGGAATTGATGACAAAGTGGTAAATTTAGTTCGAAGTTCTTTTAAGAAGGTATCTTCATCAGAATTTTCGCACCTTGACGGTTCAAAGAAATCTCCTGGAAGTCTGATAGTTTCTCCATACAGCATCTCCGCTGCACTGGTTTTCGTATCATCGCGTAAACTTGTTCTTAATCCGAGTAATACTGTTGGTAACTCGCTAACCCAGTGTGTTGTATTTCCTCTACAGATGAGAGCGGTTTTTAAACAACGATGCCATCTTTCTATGGCTCCGTTTGCTTGAGGATGATATGCGCATGTTCTAATCTTTTCTATACCCATTCTTTTTGACAAATTGCGGAAAAGGCATGACTCAAATTGTCTTCCCTGGTCAGTGGTTATTCTTAAAGGGCAACCGAAACGAGAAATCCAGCCAGTGTAAACAATTTCAGTTATATTTTCTGCGGTTATCTCTTTAGCGGGGTATGCTTCGGGCCAGCCTGTTTTCCTGTCTAACATTGTTACGATATAACGATATCCTTTGCAGTATGTCAAGGGTCCAACAATATCGATGTGCATATGTTCGAAGCGGTCACTCTTTGTGAAAGTGCCATAAGGTGAAATGGTGTGACGTTGAATCTTCGATTTCTGACAATTTATGCATGATTTAGCCCAGGATACGATATCTTTCTTCATTGATGTCCAGAAATATTTATTGCATAACATTCGCTTAGTCGTACGAATACTCGGATGGCTAACATCGTGTGTGGCTTTGTAAGCCGACACGCGAAATTCCTTCGGCAAATATGGTCGTGCTGTGGCGCCAGATATCTCACAATATATCGCTATGTTATTATCTAAAGTGTTAATCTTTTTTATTTTCAAGTTATTTTTTTTAAATAATATTTTTAGCTCTTCGTCATTTTCTTGTGCTTTAGCTAGCTCTTTATAGTCTATAGGAGAAGGAGTATCAATGGCGGCTACTCTTGACAAGCTATCTGCCACGACATTTTCCGATCCTTTTATGTGTTCGATAGAGCTGCAAAACTGTAATATGAAATCTAGATGACGTAACCTTCTTGGTGTATCATTTGGACTTATGGTGTTCTTTTGAAAGGCTTGAACCAAGGGCTTGTGGTCTGTGTATACCGTTAGGGGTTTTCCTTCAATATGGTAGCGAAAATACTTGATTGCCATATAAATTGCGAGTAATTCCCGATCGAAAGTACTGTAGCATTGTTGTGCGTTACTTAATTTATTGGAAAAAAATCCTAATGGTCTCCATGTATTATCAGTAGGGTCTCTCTGTTGCAGCACTGCCCCTGCGCATGTGTTTGAGCAGTCTGTCATTAATGCTAAGGGAGCATCCGGAATTGGAAAAGCTAATGTAACTGAGTCTTGTAGACTACGTTTACATTGTTCAAAAGCTTCTTCGGTTTCATCGGACCATGGAATTGGGGACTTATCTTTTTTCTTCGCGTTTTGTAAAAATACATTTAATTTGCTATGAATCTGCGCTGCTTTGGGTATGTGTCTTCGGTAAAAGTTTAACATTCCCATAAATCTTCTTAATTCTTCTACGGTTATTGGTTTGGGATATTGCGTAATAGCTTTCATGTTTTCTTGTAGCGGTCGTATGCCTTGTTGTGTAACGTGATGCCCTAAGTAATTTAATTCGGTTTTTCCAAATTCGCATTTCGCTAGATTTATTGTAATTCCGAATTTATGTAGTCTTTCGAAAACGAGCGTCAGATGATTTCGATGTTCTGACGTAGAGGATGATGCAATTATGACGTCATCGATGTAACTGAATAAAAAGTCTAGATCGCGAAGTACAACATTGTTCAAAAATCTTTGGAATGTTTGTGCTGCATTTTTGAGTCCGAAGGTCATCTTTGTAAATTCATACAAGCCGAATGGGGTAGTTATGGCTGTCTTTTCTATGTCCTGTTCAGCAATGCTAATATTATGATATGCTCGTTGCAAATCCAAGCGTGAGAATATTTTTTTTCCAGAAAGTAAATAGACACAATCCTGTATTCTTGGTATGGGATATCTATCGGGCTTGGTAATAGCATTTAAGCGGCGATAGTCTCCACATGGCCTTATTTCTCCGTTCTTTTTTGTAACCACGTGTAGTGGGCTCGCCCATGCGCTTTTGGAGGGTCTGCATATTCCCATGTCTATCATTCGTTGAAATTCTTTCTTGACTATGTTATATTTATTTGGAGGTAAGGGACGGGGGCGAGCGAAGACAGGTGAACCATTCGTTTCAATGTGGTGGACGATATTATGGCATGAATTCTCTTTAAAACACATGGGTTTGGTAATCTCAGGAAATAGGTCCAAAAGATCGCTGTATTCATTATCGGAATCTATCGTTCTTATTGATGGCTGATCATGTAAAGTTATAGAGGCGACCGTAGACAAATTTGTTACTTCGTCGATTAGTTTTTTGTTGCGCACATCTACTAAAAGTTTGTGATGGCTTAAAAAGTCTGCGCCCAGTATTGGCTGTTTTACATCCGCTAAGACAAAAGTCCATCGAAAAGGTCTTCTTAGCTTAAAGTTCAGGTCTAGAGTTTTCACACCGTATGTATTAATTTGGGAGCCGTTTGCTGCGTATAATATGTAGTCATTATTGCTTTTGCTGTAAAATGGCTTTTTGGCAACTGGTAAGACTGAAATATTTGCGCCAGTGTCGACAAGAAATCGTATTCCCGAATTTATATCTGTGATGCAGAGGCGGTGATGAGGAGTAATAGTGCAAATCTCCGCCTGCGATTGCACTTGTCTTAGTTTTCCGAATTTTGATTCTGCGATTTATTCCACGAGCACGGTTCTATACATTTATTAGCTCTGTGGCGAAAGCGTTGATGATAATAACAATACTCGTTACCCGATGCGGAGCGGGTCGAATTTCTTTCGCGCGATGACGATCTAGAAAAGCGGCCCCTGTAGTTCCGTGGATGGTATCTTGATGTTCTATTTTCTAGGTGTTGTATTCGAAGGCTTAATTTTGCAATTTCCGATAATATTAAATTATGATCTCGAGAACTAGAAGAAGGTCGTATCTCAGCTACGTGCATGGGTTGAGTAGTCTCCATCACTTTGTCTGCAATAGCTCCCAAGTTTTCCAGGTCTTTTACTTCACAGACTGCTAAAACTGCTCGAACTGCTGAAGGTAAATGTCCTTGCCACATCAAGCAGAGAGTCTTATCCGTCATTTTACCTCGCGCCAAATCTCGCATGCGGCGTAAAAGTTGGGAAGGCTTTTGATCACCTAGTTCCATTTCGCTAAGTAATTTTTGAAATTGCCGGTTTTCTGATTCTTCGTACACCGTTAATAAACGTTTTTTCAAAGTTTCGTATTTTAGGCCCTCCGGCGGATTTACCAAAATGTCCGATACTTGCTGAATACATTCCTTGCCCAATTTGGCCACGACCAAGTTAAACTTCGTTTCATCACCCAATTTTTGCGGTGCTAAAATAGCTTCACACTGCACAAACCATAAACGTGGTTGATCGCTCCAGAAGTCAGGTATTCTTGAAGAAACAGTTACGCTTGCCAGGTCAGCTGTTTCCACAATATTCGCCGATTTGCTGACTTGAGTCGCTGGAGAAGTCATTTTCTATTTTTGTGTTCTTCAGTGGGGTCACCAGTGTGGCGTAGGTACTATTTGGTTGTGGTTACTTCTTTTGATGTGAAGCGAAATTAAAGAAGGCAGGTGAAGATAGATTTATTATGGATACGTCTAACAAGTTTGCTTATTGATTAGCGACTGCTTAATGCTTATTGCTTATACGTTGAATCTATTTCGGATATATGAGATCCGCTGATTTCGCGCTACAGTCTGTTTAAACCGCATCGCGTCATACACATAATTCAACGTAACCGGAATCCGTTTATCACAGAGATTGATAATGTGCTAAGCAGCCGATAACACGCCGAGTAATTGAGGCAGTGGATTACTCTCTCAGTTGGCACCACGCTATCACCTGACCGACCTTGGTGATTTGTTTTTCTTATCAGTCCTAACATCGACTTGGATTTTAAACTTGATAAATCGATGTTGAGTCTTACTAACTTTTTGATTTTAAGAAGTCGCAATAAAAAGTTAAAATTTGTACAAATTGTTACAGTCTCAACCTTTCGCCATATACACTTATACTTGATTTTCAAAGTATCAATCCGAGAAAACTTATAAACGTGACTAACCTACACTGCTGTTAGATTGACCTATCAAAAATATATGCACCTCAAATACCTTTTATTGCTGACGATGAAATCATAGAATTTCATGAACATTGTGGTCGTCGCCGAGGGCTAAGACCCACCTTGATTAAGATCGATGCCTGCGATGCCATGCTTTTTGGATTGTAACCATCATACCACCAACTGTCTAGCATCATAGCTGGTCGACGACGCTCTAACATAAGTAGACTTACTATGCTCTATTTTCCACATTTCGCACCCTAGATCTTTGCACACGCCCGTCTCTTTTAATCGACTTGTTAAAGATGTGAGGACTAATTAAAATAATATCATCATCCTCCTGTCCTTATATCATTCTTAGTGGGATCGGCGTCACATGACACATACATGGTGTTACATGATTTGGCTACGTATTTTACGACCGGCCGCCTGCCTGACGTCAACTTACCTTAGTCGTATTTTACGACCCCTCGATAAGAAAGAGGGTGATCTATTCAACCGGATGCCACACGATGGGTCAACTTACCTTAATCGCCTTTTACGACAACTTGGTAAGAAATGAGGGAGGTGGTGGTAATATATTGCTTGTTAAAACAATTACGGGATGTACCTTAAGTCCTTTTACTTATACCTTAAGAACCTTTGCGTCCAATATCCGCATTTCGCGCAGTCGACGTTGCTTCTGCGTTCGCCCATCCGGTCCGTAAAAGCTAACAAAATAAATTTTAGATATTGTACTTATCTAATACAAGAGACATATTAGTAATTAGTTCAACAATCCGTAGCTATAGGCGTGCGACCTTGGTCGGAGCGACGTTTGTCTGTTGCATAATGTAGTTACATATACATAAGTCGCCCGTGAGCCGTCATTCACTCGTGACTCTTTGTGCCAACGTATAAAAGTAAAATTACTATTTCAAATCGTTCTCAGCGTCATTGCAAATTTTAAAATACGACTATTGTTTGAAATGAAAAAGCCGGTAAAAAATGAAGTTATAGAGTAAAAATAATGGTAAAGTATCGGCGTGTTTGAATACTGGGCAAAAACTGAAATTGATTGCATTACTTCGATAGAAACTCAAGTGACCCATAAAATGATTGTTTGGAAACAGTGCTTTAGCTATAGAATTATTATACTTAATAAAACGAGGATAGCAGAGCCTCTGCGCTCTACTCTATGCATTTTGCAACCTTGACGTTGCTTCTGCGCTCGCCCATCGTGCCCGGTGACGCTTTAAAAGCCGTTAGGGCTAACAATATACAGTACGATTAAAAAAGACTGGTCTACTGCATGTGGATGCGGTGGTCTATGGATTGTGGAATATTATTGTATCGAATTTATGTAAGAAGAGCAAGATGTCACTCAGGAACAGAGTAACACAAAAAAATTTAATGAATACCAACAAATAATGTCACGTGCTTTCGTACTCCTAACGTTCGTGCACGTTTAAAAAGTCAGATTGCTTACTGTTCGCGACCACCTTAATTTAAGTCATTGTATAGTATATTTAGAATTTTAATCTTTAAATAAATACATAAAGTTAATAAAGACGCAAGTTCCCCAACCACGCATCGAAAGACTGCAAACCGATTGACTCAAACAGCATTGTTTGGTTAATGCTGAACGTAGACTTCCATAGAGTCCTTGACCTCACCAATCTTGACCTCTTAATCTTTAAGCGCTTTTGTAAGTTATAAGAAAGAATGCTGTGTGGTATCGGGCTGAGTAGAATAGACCAACCTCATCTTCTTATCGAGGTGTCGTAAAAGGCGACAAAGGTAAGATAGTAGCGGTCTGTTATTCCACTGCTGCATCATATAGGATAGGTAACTAAATTCCCGCTTTTCCTTCGGGTACAAGTAAAAAACATATATTTCATAATTGATGATGAACACTAAAGTTCACGCAAACGGAGTCGCTGGTAGGGGCGTAGCTAGGTAACCAAAGGCCCTCGGGCAATTTAAATTTAAAATCGTTTGTTCCGTATTCCTGACGTACTCTACATTCGTCTTAATACTTGTTGCGATTTTTTTTTCAAAAGTAACAGCCTGTTACTATGCCCACTGCTGGGCTAAGGCCTCCTCTCTCCGTTATTGGAGAGAAGGATTGGAGCTAAGACCTACCACGCTGCTCCAATGCGGATTGGTAGGTTACACATATCCCTAGAATTCTCTAGAGATATGCAGGTTTTCTCACGATGTTTTCCTTCACCGAAAAGCGTGTGATAAATTGCAATTATCAATTAGACACATAAGTTTTAATAGAAAACTCATTGGTGCCTGCCCGGGGTTTGAACCTATGTCGTCTCTAGAGAGTCGCACGGTCTCACCGCTAGGCTATCACAGCTTTTTTTTTTCAAATAAGTTGCCATTATTAAAGTCGCGTTCCTAAAATCTGGTTTGAAAAATTTCAAAATTTGTATTTGTTTAAAATGGGAATTAATATTTTTTTGTAGTTTAGTTCACAGTCGTTAAGTTGCCCCTTCAGTCTGGGGAACCTAAGGCATTGCCTCCAATAGTTACTCCACTGGTCGTATAACAGTTATTAATAAATAAGTATATTAAATTACGTAACGAGAAATGCTCTATATACCGAATTTTATCAAACAACGCGTCATTCAAAGATTATCTAATCTTACGTACACAATTTCAGTAAATATTTAATCGGTCTAATGTGATAAATAAAATAACAGGCACGTTTTCAAGAATCTTACATCTACGTACATACAAAGTATACTCTTGCAGTATATTACGTTATTTGCATAAAGTGACATGAATTTCATTGAGACAAAGCGGGACAAATGGGATGAAATGAGAATCACAAGTTTTATGACTATATTTATTATATATATGTAGTTTTCTTAAATAACTATACCTTAAAATACTTGTAAATATAATATATTTCAACATCATGATTTTTAATGAAATAATTAATTGGTATATCATAAAAATATTTGTTTATTTTCTTACTTTTGTTGCTTATTTTCATACATTAAAAATAAGCAATGTAGATATGAATCTTGATATATATGTATATATATATATATTTAAAATTATATATGTATATAGCGAAGTTATGGCAGGTTGTCTGGAGGACCTTAACACAATGCTCGACGACCTCAGCAGAGTATCTCAGCAGGTGGGCCTTAAAATGAACATGAGTAAGAGAAAAATGATGTCAAACTCACATGTTCCGCTCCACCCGGTCATCGTTGAGAACTCTGCACTCGAAATTGTAGACGAGTACATATACCTGGGACATACGGTCCAGCTGGGTAGGTCCAATTTCGAGAAAGAGGTTAGCCGCCGAATCCAACTCGGATGGGCAGCGTTCGGGAAGCTACGTGAGATCTTTTCGTCCGAAATACCTCAGTCTCTGAAGACCAGGGTTTTCGAACAGTGCGTGTTGCCAGTGATGACCTACGGATCCGAAACGTGGTCGCTCACTATGGGCCTTATAAGAAAGCTCAGAGTCGCTCAGTGGGCGATGGAGCGAGCTATGCTCGGAGTGTCTCTACGAGATCAAATCAGGAATGAGGAGATCCGTAGAAGAACTAGAGTCACCGACATAGCTCAGCGTGTCGCGAAGCTGAAGAGGCAATGGGCGGGGCACATAGTGCGGAGAACCGATGGGCGCTGGGGTCTTAAGGTTCTGGAATGGCGACCCCGCACCGGAAAGCGCAGCGTCGGTAGACCCCCTACGAGGTGGACAGACGACCTCAAAAAGGTCGCAGGGAGCCACTGGATCCAGGCGGCGCAAGATCGTGTGGTGTGGCGATCCCATGAAGAGGCTTATGTCCAGCAGTGGACGTCCATCGGCTGACGAAGGTAGCGAAGCTGTGATAGCCCAGCGGTGAGACCGTGTGACTCTCTAGTGACGATCATGTGCTCAAACCCCGGGCAGGCACCAATGAGTTTTTCTATTAAAAACTTATATGTCTAATTGATAATTGCAATTTATCACACGCTTTTCGGTGAAGGAAAACATCGTGAGGAAACCTGCATATCTCTAGAGAATTCTGTTGATATGTGTAACCTACCAATCCGCATTGGAGCAGCGTGGTAGGTCTTAGCTCCAACCCTTCTCTCCAAATATGTAGCCTATGCCCAGCAGTGGGATAGTAACAGGCCGTTACCTTACTTACTTTTTTTATATATATAGCTACCAGTTGTCTGCTACCAGTATTAAGTTACTTTAAAGACGGATAGACCGTGTGTGTGAGTGTCCTATTTATATTTATAAAAAGAGGGGACTGTCCCGTTTAAATCGGAACGTGTGGTCACTCTATATTTTGGTAACAGACATTCAGCGCCCTGAACGCCGCGCCGATCAATACTCGCCCCCGTACAACGGCAATGACCTAACGCGACTAACAATCGCAATTACGTATTATCTGTTTTTTTCCTTTTAGATAGATGCCTGGTAAATAAGTTTCAATTGTACTTACAGACAAACAGACATTCACATTAACAATGTTATAGATTACTTGTACCCGCGATTACGTTCGCTTCAAATTAAAATGTATTCATTTTTGTTAAAAATGAAATATGTAAGGTAACTCACGCATTTCTGCTAAACATTTTATTAAAATAATATTTATAAATACAGAAATTTGAATAAAACTGGATTGTCAAAATATATTTTTTTAACTTAATTTTAACTTATTATACATTTATTATACAGATTAAAGCCACTAAAAAGTATTTACGCCATAATAAAATAACGCAAATGCTACTAATAATTTTAAATGCTTTGAAACAACTAAATAAAAATAATATTGAATTATAATGTGTTGATCTGCCTACTATAATGAATCTTTTTTTCACATGTTTAAATTCAGTTAAGGCGCTGAACAGAGCCAAATAGGCTGATTTTAAACACGTTTTTAAGAAAAGGTATAGGGATGACGATTAAAAGAAAAATATATGTTAATATACATCATATCGCAGAGAGAATGTAAGATTTCAAAACATGATTACGATACCTTTTTTCGATAAAAAAATTGGTAAATAGACCTCTGATTTTTACTTTGATCGTAAATATCTCTTATATTTATCAACAAAAATTGGTAAAATTAATAAGACTAATAAATCATTATAATATAAAGAGAATGTAAGATTTAAATTTTAAATTAATTAAGATATTTCATTCAAATTAAATATTTTTTAGAAAATAGCAAAACTGAAACGAGTCATCGTCTCGCTTCTCTTTTACATCTACGAATATAGACAGTGATCGCTGAGGCGCGCTGCTATACGGACGTGCGTCGCTAGCTGCCGCCTTTTGTGACCATTCCTTGTTGATAATATGTCTTTTTTTAGGTGTTTAGTTATAGTTTCAGCATACTTAGTTTTATAAGATTAATTAGACATAAGTTTTTTAAATAAATTGTAAAAAAAAAGTTTGGATAAAATAGTGTACACCTACAATGGGTGTTAAAAAATTAAGTGTGTCGCTACGCCGTCGCAGAAATTGTGGGCGTGGCTTATATGCCGAAATCTGAATTTACGCCAGCTCTGTTCAGCGCCTTAAGTACCTATGAATGTATAGAGTATAAATAGATTTCCAAATACCGCATCGTAAGTGACGTAATGATCTGAGGTTACGAAGAATCGGATATTTAGGGATTATAATGTCAAATAAGATACTTAAAGTAAAACAGGCGAGGATTATTATATTTATAATATAATAATAATAATATAATATTTAATAAAATATATAATATTATATATAAATATTATAATATAATATTGTTATCATATATTGATATACATACGTGAAGCAAAAATTTTGTACCCGTTTTTAAAAAACATGCTCGGACGACAAGTATGAATTTTGGCACAGTACAGAATTATACCATAAACTAGCAAAGCCCCGCGGTTTCACCCGCGTCCATACAGATCTCGTGGTAGTGGAAAGTCTACGAAATCGGGCTATAGATTTATTTGTAGATTATTTAATTACAAAAAATGGAATATTCTTGGAATAAGACTTAACTCACCAAGTGCAGGCCCTGCTATAACGGTAGGTTAGGTTTGTTATGGCATTATTTGATTTCGATTTACTTCATAAATTCGTAAAATCTTTTGATTGGGATGTCGGATTTTAATAATTTAAAAAGTATTTTACAGGTATTGAAACAGTTATTTATAAAATATCATTTAATGGGATAAGGATTAATACAGAGATATGAATAAAATGGTTTGATTATTGTCGGCACTTTTACCAACTTTTACAATGTAAAAAAGTAGTTATATTGGCATAACTATAATAGTTAGACATATGGTATCGCGGACTTTTTTGTGGATATTGATACGTTCTATAATACTGTAGAATATTTTTTTGTTCTATCATCAATAGTTTCCGCAGCGCACGCGATGATAGATGTTTACGATTAAATTTTTACCAAGTTATTACAATTTTATTAGGGATCCCTATTTTTTTTTGAAAATGACATATAGCCTATGTTGCTCAGTGAAAAAGCAGCTTTCCAATGGTGAAAGAATTTTTGAAATTGTTCCGGTAGTTTTTGCGTGAAAACGTAACAAACATACATACAAACAAACATACAAATCTTTCCTCTTTATAATATTAGTATAGATAAATTGTTGAAAAACACATTAAATAAATAATCAAAAAATCATTACATATATGTATATTACCCTCACACATATACATGTGTGCTAGTGTATGTATATATATATTCACACATATACTATTTTGATTATAATTTGTCTGACATAATCATGATGATTAGTCGTTATTTATGAATAATTTTGACTACTAGAATTATGTAATTCATATAACATTACGCAACGTATTTCAATGCGACTTGGGGCGGGGTTGGTTGGCACGACGCCCCGATCAATACTTCCACATAGATAACTGAATAGTAGAGGCTGAACTGACTGGGAACAAGGAAGTCTGAAAAGAATTGTGTATACTATATACCAGAAATATTACCGCGATATTTTTATCGCAGATTATCGCAAATTATATATATTTTTTAAATGATTTATAGAAGCAGGCGTTACTTTGCGGAATTCCATATTACAAGCAATATAACAGAACTAACTACTTTGCTATAATCCGCACGGGTTAAGTGAATGCATGCAAAGCCAATGTGTATGAAGCAGGCAAAATCTACGCACCTTATACATGCAGGACCAGCCACCACATGCACCCCAAGGCGCAATTCACCAGCAACAACGAACACAAAAGCAGCACACACACCCACCACCACAAACAACGATTCTTGTATTAGTTTAATTATTCGTATGTAAAATTAATTTATTTTATTAAACTTATTTCCCGAAAGGTAATGCAGGTTTCCTCACGATTATCGTATCACGGCAGAGCATATTTAAACATGTTGTTAGATGATTTGGGTAGGTATTTAACGACCGGTCGCCTGCCTGTCAACTTACCTTAGTCGCCTTACACCTCAGTAAGAAATGAGGGTGGTCTAGAATACTATTCAGCCGGATTCAGCCTATTACATAAATAGAATACTATTCAGCCGGATACCACACGGCAGGTCAACTTGGCTGTTTCCTTTTACGATACGTCGGTAAGAAATGAGGGTAGTCTATTCTATTCAGCCGAATACCACACGGCAGATTTCCTCACGATGTTTTCCTTTATCGAAAGTGTGTGATTAATTGCAATTATAAATTAGACACATGATTTAAAAGAAAAACTCATTGTTACCAGTCGTACTCTCACCGCTCAGCTTCTCAAATTGTCTAAATACATACAATTACAAGTAAAGTAAAGTAATATGCATATTTCTAGAGAATTCTGGAGATATGTGTGTCTTCAATTGACTCGCAATAAGACTTCATGGTAGGCTTGTTGATGCTGCTGGCAGGATTAGCTCCAGACGAGGGAACTTAACGGTTAATAGTAGGGACATGAGATTTGTTAAAAGCTTTTTAACTTGACTTGTTTTAAACATTTTTATTTCTCAATTTTTTATTATAATTATTTGTTGGGCCATAGTTGTCTGTAAAGAAAAGTAACGGCCTGTTAATATCCCACTGCTGGGAATAGGCCTCCTCTCTCCGTTTCTGGAGAGAAGGGTTGGAGCTAAGACCTACCACGCTGCTCCAATGCGGATTGGCAGGTTACACATATCTCCAGAATTCTCTAGTGATATGCAGGTTTCCTCACGATGTTTTCCTTCACCGAAAAGCGTGTGATAAATTGCAATTATGAATTAGACACATGAGTTTTAATAGAAAAACTCATTGGTGCCTGCCCGGGTTTGAACCTATGTTCGTCTCTAGAGAGTCGCACGGTCTCACCACTGGGCTATCACAGCTTTTAGTCTGTCTGTTTGTCTGTAATAAAGAAACATTTATTATTAAAAAGTGGTCATTATAAAAAACACAGATGAAAAAGTAAAATGACGAATTTGCATTTTAATATAACAATTTCAAATTCAATTCCATTGTATACAGAGCATCTACTCGTACATAAATCAGTCATGCGCTGATCTAACATCAAATGCTCCACGTGTTTATGTATTTTAGGCTCGTACTTGACTCGTTCCAACATACCCGCATGGCTTCAATCACAACGCGTGACATTGGTCACTACAATGTATTAGATTGCAGTTTAAATATATACTTAGTTCAGTCTAATACTTACTATATACTAAATGCGCACGTGATTTTATTATATACGTATTATACTAGAGCAGGAAAGCTAAAGACAGGCCTGTAAGTGTCACAATATATAAGAAAGGAAAGCCTAAACTCGTATAAATAATTTACAGAAATAGGCGTTACTTTGCGGAATTTCATAGTAAAAAAGTTATAATAGCATTAGTTTGCTATAATTAGCGTTTGTTAAGAATATCTATATATATACCTCACGTGTGACAAAACGCCGCCGCTATTAACACCCTAAACAAATTCCCTACGAAAATAACTACGATTGTTTCGCCTCAGAACCGTAAGATAGGCTCCACGACAAAATCGCAATGCGCTGCAATTATAAAATGGGTGTACCATAACTTTTGTATTATTTAATTCCGTAAAGTATCGCCTACTTCTATAAACTATTTAAATACGTTAGTTAAGAAAGCATTCTTAAAATTATGATCCCTCACACAATGTCAGTTAAATATCTTGGAAGTTATCGCAAATTTCAAAGTAACGCAGTTCAAAATATTAGGGAAGGGAAAGTCGAACCAATCTGTTGGCCAGATTTGCTCGTCATAAAATAAAACACAAATATGGTAACTAGATTTATTGAAATAAATTACTCTTTAACCTTTAAACAAGTTAACATACTAAGTTCAATTCAGTATTTTTATTTTCATAATAAAAATCATAATCACTACATGGAATGGTATAAATATAAAGCAATATTCGAATCTCGAAAGCACGAATCGGTTTGTTTTTTTTTAAAGTTAGGAATTAAGGTTGTAACCTTTTATGATGTGATTAAAAAAATAACGTTATTGATGTACAAAATAACGTTTCAGGTTATATTGATGATTTTATTTCTTTCATTTAATTGATTACAATATGCAATTCTTTTTCAATAATTGATTAATATAATTAGGGCCATTTACAGATTGAAACTAATAATATTTCATTATTTAAACATAAATTTGTAAAACTTAATAACAGTACGAATTGGCTAGCATACAGAATACTCGATATAATATATTAGTTTTTATTAAAATTATATTCAAGATTAAAATAAATAATTTAAAGTATTTTTGTCGGTATACGAATACTGGTCATTAATTAACGAGGCCTATATTTTTAAAATGAATTGTTTAATTCAAATTTTTCATTTTCAAATATTTCATTTTATCATTATTTTACAATCACTTAATATTACTCGTAAGCGTGAAGCATACAGTTGTGTCTTCGCCTGCCATGCGTTACTTTGGATCAATGGGATTACCCTGCGAAATTAAAACAAAGTAAATATCAATTGAAGGGAAAGAACGATAGCAATTAAAAATTAGGCCTATATTCCTTATATAATCCTTATTTCAATCTATGATATCACGCTACAAATTACAAAAAAAAGCTAGTGTTTACTTCAGAGTTTCCCAAACTTTTTTTGTGTCGTAGACCCCTTGCCATGATTTCCGTGTTGGGTAGACCCCCTACTTACCTGATATTGTTTTCGTGTAAATTTCTAACTGTAGTAAAGTTTAGTGTTAAAAACTTAAAGTTAAAACACGTGTTAATTTACTACTTTTTACATTTATTAATTGAATTTAAATTAAAACTACTCAAAATAAAATTTTGTGAAAGGTAGTGAAGCTCTGAGACTGCGACTCTCAGGTTTTTACAAGTTCAAAATGTATTGCGACCACAAAGCGAATACCAACATCCTACAACAACTTACATAATTTTATAAACATATACAATAAATTTTTTACTTCATAGGTACTTTTATAAATAATGTATATGTTTTGATATTATAAGATAGTATGATGTAAGTAAATAGGTACTATCAGTATATGTGTTGAGATCCACTATCGTGGATCCCCATTTTCATAGCAGGGACTCCCAAATTTTTTTTCGCTGACGTAGACCCTTTGCAGGTTGTCATAGACCCCTAGGGGTTGATATAGACCACTTTGGGAATCACTGGTTTACTTGCTCCTCCAAATTATGGGTCTCTATAACAGTCACGAGTTTTAAAAACGCTACGCTGCGCTTTATTGCAATTTGCCACAAAACTATTTTTTTGAATTCGCATTAATACTAGGAGTGCGATGTACTCTCGTCTCAATAAGGAGGTCAGGGTAACCTTTGTGAGGAATAAATTCTTGATATTAAAAAATATCTATAAACTGACGGTTGCCTACACACGAGTGCCCCTCACGTGCCCGGGTCGGCCCAATCAAATGTATATTTAGCCGACGCGCGTTGCCAGACTATTCAGTGTGAAGGACTTGATCGTAAACTGGCCGCTAAATTTAATAAACCTTATATATCAACATATTTCTCTCATCATTCATTCTCGTGCCCTTATCCCACTCTGAGTGGGGTCGGCACAACATGTTGTCACATGATTTGGCTACATATTTTACGACTGGCCGCCTGCCTGACGTCAACTTACCTTAGTCGCCTTTTACGACACCTCGGTAAGAAAGGAGGGTGGTCTATTCTATGCAGCCGGATACCACACGGCACATACCTTAGTCGCCTCTTACGACACCTCGGTAAGAAAGAAGGGTGGTCTATTCTATGCAGCCGGATACCACACGGCACATACCTTAGTCGCCTCTTACGACACCTCGGTAAGAAAGGAGGGTGGTCTATTCTATGCAGCTGGATACCACACGGCACATACCTTAGTCGCCTGTTACGACACCTCGGTAAGAAAGGAGGGTGGTCTATTCTATGCAGCCGGATACCACACGGCACATACCTTAGTCGCCTGTTACGACACCTCGGTAAGAAAGGAGGGTGGTCTATTCTATGCAGCCGGATACCACACGGCACATACCTTAGTCGCCTCTTACGACACCTCGGCAAGAAACGAGGGTGGTCTATTCTATGCAGTCGGATACCACACGGCACATACCTTAGTCGCCTCTTATGACACCTCGGTAAGAAATGAGGGTGGTCTATTCTATGCAGCCGGATACCACACGGCACATACCTTAGTCGCCTTTTACGACACCTCGGTAAGAAAGGAGGGTGGTCTATTCTATGCAGCCGGATACCACACGGCACATACCTTAGTCGCCTCTTACGACACCTCGGTAGGAAATGAGGGTGGTCTATTCTATGCAGCCGGATACCACACGGCACATACCTTAGTCGCCTCTTACGACACCTCGATAAGAAATGAGGGTGGTCTATTCTATGCAGCCGGATACCACACGGCACATAACTTAGTCGCCTCTTACGACACCTCGGTAAAAAAGGACCGTGGTCTATTCTATGCAGCCGGATACCACACGGCACATACTTTAGTCGCCTCTTACGACTCCTCGGTAAGAAAGGAGGGTGAACGATTCTATTCTGCCGGATACCACACGGCGTATATATATTTCTCTATTTTACTTTTTTATTATACCATCATATTTAATTTTAAATAAATTATGTGACGGTGAGACCGTGCGACTCTCTAGAGACGATCATGGGTTCAATCCCCAGGCAGGCACCAATGAGTTTTTCTATTAAAACTTATGTGTCAATATTGGTAATTGTAATTTATCACATGCTTTTCGGTGAAAGAAAACACCGTGAGGAAACCTGCATATTTCTAGAGAATTCTAGGAATATATGTGACCTACCAATCCGCATTGGAGCAGCGTTGTAGGTCTTAGCTCCAATCCTTCTCTCCAAAAACGGAGAGAAGAGGCCTTAGCCCAGCAGTGGGTGGCAGTTAAGTAACAGACCGTTACTTAACTCTTTACTTTTAAATGTACAGCGTTTGTTAAATGAGGTAGTCACAACATCCGCAAAAAAACTTAACTCATCATTCTCTTGTCCTTATCCCACTCTAAGTGGGGTCGGCACATGTTACAAACATGTGGTCACATGATTTGGCTACGTATTCTACGACCTTAGTCGTATTTTACGACCCCTCGGTAAGAAAGCGGGTGGTCTATTCTACTCAACCGGATATCACACCGTGGATCAACTTACCTTAGTCGCCTTTTACGGCACATATTACAAACAACCTTACAAACAATAAATAAATAATAATATTTAAAATACATACACATTATATAAAAACATATTATAACATATGTATAAATATGTTGTAACGTAGTTGTTAAGTACTTCTTTAATGTGGAGTATTTCACTCCATGTTAAAGTAATGCAGGTGTTGATAAATTTATTATACGTTTAACAAGATTGCGTATTAATTAGCGACTGCCTAATAAGTTGCTTGATGCTTCTATTATTGATATTCGAGATACGCTGAATACGCGGTACATATGTACCTAAAAAATTAATCGTCACGAAGTTATGAATTAGCGAGTTAATGATATGTTAGACGTTTTTAAAAAATATAGCCAGGCTTTCTATATATCGCCCTATCCAAAGTCACATCTCCCATGGGACATGTGACTTAGGGCGATATATATATATGAGAAAGGATGTATGTTTTTCAAAACACCGATACCTGCTGTATATGTAAAAATTTACAGACAATCTTTAGATTGACGTAGTGAATTATCCTGTAAAGTTTGCTGAGTGGAGATTTTTTAAAATGTCTATGACAATTTTGGTTCGTGGAGAAGTCGAAACCAGATTGAGAGACAGCAACGCGTCGCTGGAATGCTATAGAAGAAGCAAAGAAGCAGAGTAATCGATATAGCTTATCATGTCGCGTGGCAATAGGCGGGGCACGTAGTACGTAGAGTCGATTGACGTGTGGAGCCTAAGGTGCTGGAATGGCGACCTCGCACCGGAAAACGCAGCGTTGATAAACCCCCAACGGCTTACTTCATGCTAAAGGCTATAACAGCACCATCTACAGAGGTAAGGGACCATAACATCAAGATGGCACTTAAAGATAAGAATATGGTTGTAGCCAAAATACTATTCAAGACATTACAATAACGAAGTTATTAAAAGACGCCCAGCAATTATATATGTAAAGTTAAAGTGTTTATAAGTACTTTAGTTGTAAAGATTAGTTGAAGTAGATAACGTGTACGAATAAGAGTATTGAAAAACGTTTATAAGTACAAGTAAATTAAAAGATACAAATAAAGCTTAACTAAAAGAGGGCACGGACATAAAGTCTGTGGTATGTAATGGTATGTAAAAAAAAACCCGCCAACAAGGAGGACTGATTAAATCATCATTCAAGTAAGATTTTTACAAGCACTTTTGAATCATCAAGGATCAATTAATTTTAATGAAACTACAACTGGTTTGGAATTTTGTTCTTACGGAGAAGAACTAGCAAGAATACTCAGCGGTCAATTTTGAAACATTTTGATTTTACATCATTAGACCGTAGCTTTGTTTGAAGCTGAATGGATTCCAAAGGATCAAATCCAGGCATTTTTATGATCTAAATAATTTTCAATTTTGTAATATTCTTTGACTGCAGTCCTATTTGAAGCTGGAAGGATTTTCAAATCCATGCATTTTTATCATTCAAATAATCTGCAATTCAGTACAACGTTCACATACCTTTATAGAAGCAGGTGTTAAAAGTAACGGAATTCCATATTACAAGCAATACAACAGAACTAACTACTTTGCTATAATCCGCACGGGTTAAGTGAATGCATGCAAAGCCAATGTGTATGAAGCAGGCAAAATCTACGCACCTTATACATGCAGGACCAGTCACCACATGCACCCCAAGGCGCAATTCACCAGCAACAACGCACACAAAATCCCAGTACGATTTTTGTCGTGGAGCCTATCCTCCTGATGATGCTTCGGTTTCGGGGCGAAACGATCGTCGAGATTGTGGTGGTGGGTGTGTGTGCTGCTTTTGTGTGCGTTGTTGCTGGTGAATTGCGCCTTGGGGTGCATGTGGTGACTGGTCCTGCATGTATAAGGTGCGTAGATTTTGCCTGCTTCATACACATTGGCTTTGCATACATTCACTTAACCCGTGCGGATTATAGCAAAGTAGTTAGTTCTGTTGTATTGCTTGTTCACATACCTTATATATGCAGGCCAGTCACCACGCGTATCACAAAACGTCATGCATTATTATTGTGTTACCTATCCTCCTGACGACGCTACGGTTACGGGTCGAAACGATCGTAGAGATTGTCGTAGTGAGTGTGAGTAGTGCTTGCATGGTGTTGTTGATGACGGCGTTTTGTAATACATGTGGTGACTGGTGCTGCATGTTGAAGGTATGTGAACGTTGCCTGGTACACTTTTATGATCCGAGGTCCCAAGGTAATAAACTTGATAGAATAATTCAGTTTGTGGTAACAGAGGTATAAAGTTTTACAATCAGGAGATATAAGGAAGGAAGAAACAAACGGGGTCTCAAACTACACGCTCGGGAATAAAAACGGACGTTTCCACGGTAAGGATGTTATGCTGTCAAGAGTCGTTTGCGAAATAATCGGGTCGATGTACGTCTCCTATTACAGAACTACTTAGCTATAATCCGCGCGGGTTAAGCGAATGCATATAAAGCTTAATGTGAATGTGTACGATCAAGCAATGCAATTAGCTAATTTAAATTAGTAGCTGCCAAGGATACTGCTTTAACCCTTTATAAAGCATAGGAAACTAGAAAAGTTACGTTAAGTTAGGTAGCAGCATATATTTATACCACTAAAAATGGTTTGTTTTAGTTCTGCCATACTAAGAGGGTAATATAAACATATTTATTTGTATGCATCTTTTGCCTTTACGTTAAATAGGGTTAAGGGGAGTTAATAATAAATAGGTGGCAACACAATTACTTCCAAGTTGATATAACTTAAGAACACATTAATTTTAACATAGTCTATGAGTCTATCTGGTATTAAAAAAAAACTTCAATATTGCTATTATGGAGTAACAGGTAGATAGAAAGACAGACTTGCATTTGTAATAGTATGAATAATTTATAGAACCAAGTGTTACTTTGTGGAATTCCATAGTACAGAAGTTATACTAACATTATTTTGCTATAATCCGCGTTTTTTTAATCTATGTAATGCTAAGTGTATGAAGCAGACGATAAGCAGATGATGTTTCGCTTTTAGGGCGAAACGATCGTCGAGATTTTGGTGGTGGGTGTGTGTATTGCTTTTTGTGAATTGTTGCTGGTGGACACGTTCTGGGATGCATGTGGTGACTTGTCCTGCATGTGTAAGGTACGTGAATTTTGCCTGCTTCATACACATTAGCTTTGCATGCATTCGCTTAACCCGCGCGGATTATAGCAAAGTAGTTCTGTAATATGGAATTTTTTCGGACTTTAATCGTCTCCTATAGATTTTTTTAGAAATATCGCTTGTTATTTTTATCGTACTAGGGAAGTCATATTTCAGAAGTTATGCTAAGTGTATTGAGCAGACAATGTTCACGTACTTTTTACATGCGGTGCCAGCCCCCACACGTATCGCCGTCACCAACAACGTGGCGCTACACGCATTCACTACGACAATCTCTACGATCATTTCGAACGAAAGTGAATATCGTCTGCTTCATACACTTAGCATTACATAGATTAAAAAAACGCGGATTATAGCAAAATATTGTTAGTATAACTTCTGTACTATGGAATTCCACAAACTAACACTTGGTTCTATAAACTATTAGAAATGCAAGTCTGTCTTTCTATCTACCTGTTACTCCATAATAGCAATATTGAAGTTTTTTTTTAATACCAGATAGTTCATAGACTATGTTATAATTAATGTGTTCTTAAGTTATATAGACTTGGAAGTATTTGTGTTGCCGCCTATTTATTATTAACTTCTCTTAACCCTTTTTAAGGTTAAGGCAAAAGATGCATACAAATAAAAATGTTTATATAACCCTCTTAGTATGGCAGAACTAAAAGAAACTTATTTTTAGTGGTATACATATATGCTGCTACCAAATTGACTTTAAGAAAAAATCTAATTTTACTAAAAAATATTTCAACTAATATAATAAAATTTTATTTTAGTTACTTTTCTAGTTTCCTCTGCCTTATAAAGGGTTAAAGCAGTATCCTTGGCAGCTACAAAGGTAAAGAAGAGGTAGTACAAACAACCATACCCAAGTGCGAGACATCCAAATGAGGGTTTCGTTGCTGAGTCTCGGCCCGATCAGGGGGTTCATTTGTGCCATGTACGCACATAGCCAGCTGAAAAGAAAAAAAAAACAATTATTTCACGTGTTTTACTTAATATTTATCAGCTACATCACAATATCCTATCCATTGAAAATTGTTAAGTAATATGTATATACAGCCCTAGTTATATTATTGGAATTTGTTCAGTTGTTAACAAGACTCACTTCAATAGTTTCCAAAACCTGTGTTGTCTTTTTTGTTCTAGTTATAAACATTTTTTTAATATTCATATCTAATATTGTAAGTAGTATTAATTTTGTTATGAATTTTTTTGTTGGTCATGCTGTTAATTAATTTTTACATTTAGTTCCTATTTATATAAGTTACTTTGTCAATTTATCAGTGTAAACAATTGTCAGTGAACCAGTAAATAAATAAATACATAAAATCTAAAACTGTCCAGTAAGGATAGAATGAGACAGGCCAAAGTAGATTGTCACTCACAATTGATGCATATTGCATGTATGAAGAGCATGAAGAGCATATTGGTGAAAAGAAAAAGATGAGAATTTACAGAACAGCTTCCTAACATCGTAGATACACTGCCACGAGCATATTGCTAATTTTAATTTAGATAGTATATATAGACAAGTTATGAAGAATATTACAGTTTTAATGAATAATACTTACAATAACCAACAGGTCGACGCTGTCAATATCAACACCACTTGGATAATTCTGAAATTGTAAAAAGAGTAATAAGGAAAACGTTCACACTATTCTCCAATTGACTTGGTTGTCCACAAAATATAACTTACCCTCTGTTTGGACCTTTAGGTGCGAAAAATGGGCATACAATACCCACTACACCCCAAAATACCGTGAAAATAGCAATAGGAAGAATTGAAACACCCATTTTAGAATAGGTACTGTTTGATATTTTTTAATAAGAATCTATACTCAATAAATATCAGCTGCCCTTAAATGGCTGACAAATTATAAGGTTGGTAGTCATGCACGTCTTAAGTCATATGACAACCAAAGATAATATTTTACTCTCTAAAGTTATTTGTCCTTGGCAATGTTTACGAAACATAGTAATATAGACTGAGAACCGATTTTTATACATAAGGTTTAAAAGGGTCCTAAATGCTAGCTAAAACAGGGGCTAAAGGGGTAGCTCTAAAAGCAGTTTGCATTCAACTGAATCAGTAGTATAAGCATTATCCTTTTAATAGGGCATGATGGCGTAGCAGGAAGGGTAAAAAAAATTTTTGTTGTTCGTAATATTTTATGATAAATGTTCACACACCATAGTAAGCCTTTCTTGTTCTCTAAGAAGATTTTATTGTCTATTAAATTAAAAATGACAGAAAATCAACTAGAAGAAAAATATAAAGAAACTTCAATGAATTAATAATGACGTTAATAGGTACAAAATTATGAAGTGAAAATACTGGTGTGATAAAATTTTAGAGATGTAGTTAAACAAGTTCTAATGTTTGCTGCAGTAAGAATAGAAAACTATGCAGTTTTTTTCATATGGTTAGGTGTCTTCTCAATATATCTTACTTTTCTAACCGCTACCGCACTTGGTGTAGTGTTTGTTCTGTAAGTAAATAAATATTTAGTTAGTTTAAAAGATAAACGTTATGAATAAGGTACATATTAAATTAAAACCTACTTTAATTATTTGTGGGATTTTTTAATTAAGCTAGATTCCATGATATTATAAATTGGCCTCAATCATTTATTACTCTTGGTTAGATATATTTTAATTTAAATGTAGATAAACTACATTAAAAATTTAACCATGAGTTGTATGTCGATTTATTGAAGTTCGAAGCCTTTTCAATATATCTTACTTTTCTAACTGCTACCGCACTTGGTGTAGTGTTTGTTCTGTAAGTAAATAAATATTTAGTTAGTTTAAAAGATAAATGTTATGAATAAGGTACATATTAAATTAATACCTATTTTAATTATTTGTGGGATATTTTAATTATGCTAGATTCTATGATATTATAAATTGGCTTCAATCTTTTATTACTCTTCGTTAGGTATATTTTAATTTAAATGTAGATAAACTACATTAAAAATTTAACCATGAGTTTTATGTCGATTTATTGAAGTTCGAAGTTATTAATTTACTAAGTTACGTAACCTTCCCTTTGGGGAAGATATTAATTTTTTTTTTTTTCGAATGTGTCTAATGCTGTTAGCCCTAATGGCTTTTACAGCGTCACCGGTGGGATGGGCGAGCGCAGAAGCTTCGCCGGGTGATTAATAATAAAAGGTAATTAATAATTTAAATAAAAAGGGTTTTAACTTAAACATATTACCTAACAATAAGAAGCTAGAATAATTCATATTTTCAAAGACATCGCATTGGTTATGACTTGCTTGCTCTGATATAAACTAGTGTTACTTGAAACTTGTTTAAATTATCTGATAAACTCATCATCGATATGATGTACCGATAGGAGATACGTACTATATAGAATTTTATTAAGCTAATCTAATAAGTATTGCAACTATTAGTCTGAATTAAAAACAAAAATAATGTAACTGAATTAATTTATTTACATATATTATTTGCCTATTATATACATATGTCACCGCATTGTTGATTACATTGTAGGCTTCATAGAATAATAAAGTTCTACGCAAAAGTAAATGTCTTTAAACTAACTAAGTAAACTTTTCAGTTCTTATGTAAATCGTCAATTTTGGTATGCTCCAAAAGATTAGAATCCAATCCGGTAATAGAAAAATCAATGTCAAATTTAAATTGACCGTTTGTAAACTGCTCGATTTATTATAAAAGCTATTCATAAAGAAAGATAATAATAATAATAAAGCTATGATTATTTTGCATTTGAAATATTAGAATTTCGTTGTTTCTATGAAATAAGTGTATGGTTTGATATAATGAGTGAATTATCGAAGAATAATATGGACGAGACTCAACCCTCATCGGACGCTGCTTCGGCAACGTAAGATTTGATTTGAAAAAATTAAATAAGATTTATCGCTTGATACGAACTTGTTCATAATCGAATTTTCTAACAAAAGCCTTCTAAAAGCTAATTTTGTATTATTGAAATACTTTATATATGTACTTATAAAATATTTTGGCTTGCCGTTTACGTTTTATACGAAGAATTTGAGTTTATACCTATATTAGGTAAAGTATAAATTATCCATCTTGGAGATTAGATTCCGTACTGTAGATCTAACATATGATATTAACAAAAACAAGATATTTGTTATATTTATTTCTTAATACATATTAATTATAAGTGAGTGTATGTGTTAAATAATAATGATAAATGCATTAAGCTGATATTTGTGGATATCTAACGGAATACAAAATCAATATTATTGTTTAGAACTATCAACTGTAATATTGTATAATATTGTTATACCTTATCTAATGAAAAACTTAAACACATGACTTATCACATAAGTAGTCAATCAAATGTAATCAGTACAAACAAAACAATTTAATTGTAGTTACAACCACTATTAAGGTGTATAAAAGCCTTTATAATCTATATATATATATATATGAAATACAGTATTTTGATAATACTCAACCCTTCAATTTCATTTTATAAAGTGTGTAGCATATCGAGGTAAATTGAACTGGCAAGTTTTACAGTGTCACAGGGCAGACAGGCACAGATTTATGGTCAGAGTGTAAAATATATGGGCTTCCAATATGTATCTTCAGAGTTTCTGAAGGCTGGATCACAGCTATCTATCTATCTAATCTAGAGGGCACCTTTCAGTATAGAACAGGTTGTAATTCTGGACTGTGTTTCTCCTGTATCAAAGTTAGGGGCAATGTGCAGTTGAGGGTGGCTAGTGAAACAATTGAGTGATCTGTATTCCATGTCAATTTAGTAAATGTCATCATTCTCAATGCTAAGTTTTGAGATTGAAGATTTAAAAGATAAGGTATAGTAGCAGTATTTAGTTAGAAAACTTAAAAGAGGCAAACCTTGTGAAAACAAATTACATCAGGGTACTTGACTTTTTGTTCTCAACTAATCTGATTTGGTTTAAAATATAATGAGATTTTTATATATTGTCTATGTTATCAAGAATTATTTTTTAGGAGGAAACGTAGGTCATCCATACTGAAGAGTCAACGACCACCTCGCACTCCCCTTTCAGAACTCGAATTTAATGTTGCAACTCCAACTGATACTGCCAAGAGTCGTCGGGTCAGCTTCTCACGAAGGACTGGTGTTGCGTAAGTTTTGTTTTTGTTGGGATTAAGTATATGGTGCATCAAAAAAATAGTGGAGAAAGTTTATTATTAAAATTCCCACATGATGGAAAGTACTATGACTCCTTCATGTGACCTTTAGAGTCTGTGTCCTTGTAGGTGTGCACATCATGTGAGATCGGTTTTATAACAGTTGTTTTGTTTGAAGAAATCTGTTGTTTTTTACAATAAAGAATGTGGATGGTTTAATCAAAGTATGGATAGTCATTATGATATAGAAACTAGTCAGCTGGTACATATCAGTTGTGCTAACCTATTTAACTAATGGAAAACTCATTATTGTAGCATTCTTCAATAAAATTTGGATGTTAAGAAAATGCTCGCTTGTAGTTAATTTCTAGCAAAATCTCTACAGTTAAAAATTTACTGCTATCTGAAGAGATCTCTAATTGATAGACTTATTAGGTCATTGCTACTAATATTTGTAAGTAATCACGTTTCAAAAAAAATTGGTATAAGTATAACTTGTATTATTTACAAATATTTGAATTTATACATTTGAATTTTTCATATTTTCTAAAATCAATTCATTTATTTTCAGGGAGTTTGTAACAAATGAAGCAACAACTACTTGGAAAAACTTTTATGAAGAGCATAATAAATCTTTGGAATCATCAGGTAATGAGTCTGCAGTAAATGCTCATAGACCTATGTCAATTGGACATATTGGAAAAAGAATTTTTGACCAGCAGTTTGAAGAAGTTGAAATTGTCGATATTGTAGGAAATCTTCCACCTAATACACTAGCACAAGATTTTCATACATCACTTAATAATTTAAATATAACACAACAACTTGCATCGCTTGAATGCTACACTAATGATAGAAAACTAGATCCAATAATTCCAAATTTGGAACTAAGTTCTTTTACTGAAAAACCAACAAAAGTTTTCGGGGATGAGCTTAGTATTCCAGTCTTACCTGAAATGTCAAACCCAATTGATATAAATTTTTCCACATTACAACTACTGAACCCTAATGACAAATGTGATGATTTAGATGAAATAGTTAAAGATTTAAAACGAGCTCAACCACATATAGTGTGCCAGGGACCCTTAAATGGTAACAAAGAGACATCTGAATACATTGAAATAGATTTAAATATTACACATATTGGCATCAAAAATGATGACTATGATGAAATGTCCATAACTGATACAATTCGTAACCCTGAAGTTCAAGAAGTTTCTAAAAGTATATCCTCTATTCACAGTGAAAAAAAACCTATAAGTGACAATGACTGGATAGTCGATAAGGAGAATATCGCAATTAATCCTTATATCACTCCTAAAGAGTCAAAAATTTTTGCACAAAATAACGCTTCTGACAAAATTTTAGTTTTCGATGGTAAAAAATTGTCTCTGAAATCAGAAAGCACGACAACATCAGTTCCGGGTATAAAAGAGCATTACCGAAATACCCTTCTCCCAGATTTACCTACCAGTGTTACACCGAAAAGAAAAACGATAGTATTAAATATTAACGATGATTTACCAAATTTTACTTCAGAAAATTTGGTAATTGTAGAAAAACAAGCAAATAATGGTACAACAGAATTGAAACAAAGTGTAATGTATAATGAATCTGATTTATCTATAACAGAAGCTTTAAGCGATAGGGTTCAGTTGACAAAAAGAAAAACAATTTTGTTTGAAGATAATTTAGGTAATATATCTATAACACAGGCAGTGCCAGCAAAGGTAATTATTAATAAAGAAGAAAAAAGAAAAACTGTTATATATGAAAATAATGCAGCAGATATATCTATGACTCAAGGTGTGTCTACAAAGATATCAGGATCTAACAGTTCTGAAAATAGAAAAACAGTTGTATATAAAGAAGACATTTCATTTACACAAGCGTTACCGCCTAATTTGATGTTGAACGATAAACTTAAAGTTTCTCAGAATAGGACCATGTATTATGAAAATGATGGTGATATTTCTGTCACTCAAGTTATACCGGAAAACATTATAAGTATGGTAAAGGATAGATATAGTAAAAGTAATTTAAGCGATATCTCATTTACGCGGGATATTCCATGTAATATAATAAATACCGAAGTTAAACTAGTTGATATAGCTAAGGTAAAAACTTGTGTTACTCAGGAAAATACAAATATCGAAATAACACAAGCTGTGCCAGATAATCTATTATTGGAGAATAAAAACAGAGCGGGAAAACGAAATACAATTGTCTTTGAAAATGATTATGGTGATATTTCAATTACTCAAGCGGTTCCTGCTAATATTCTTTGTCATAATATAGATCTCAATTGTGACACCGAGAGCAAATTACCATATACTGAGGAACATATTAGTTTAATTAAATCGAATATGTCCATACCTGCCAAAACTGAACTCCATGGAAATGCTCAGGAAGACCACATTAAGAAAATATCAAACAAAAGAAACACGATTATTTATAATGATGATTTAGGAGACATTTCGATGACACATGTTTTACCGTCCAATATTATAATGTTATTACCAGAAATGGAAAAAATGGACATATCGAGTGATCATGATGTAAAAGATATTTCTATAACGCGTGCTTTATCTACAAATATATTGTTACGACAATCAGTGAATCAAGATAGAGACCAATTAGTCAGCCCTGATTCTGAAGTTGAAACAAATCAAAACATTATGCCATTAGTCAATTTAGCGGTAAGCGGAAACAACGACATTTTATCTCGATCAATTCATGAATCACCTATAAAACAAAAACATGCTGAATCCCTTAAAACTCAAATTATATCTGTAACGACACCAAGCAATAAGTATGATATTCACAATGTTGATTTGAGAGAAAAACCTCAAACCGAAGAGTTATTGTTAACAGATAACTTATCTATGAAACAGGATATTTTGATATACCAGGCGATGGAGCAAAAAACATCCCAGTCGAGGGTGAAACATGAAAACAATTATAAGAAAAAAGAAGAACACAACATTGGAGTTAAAATATCGCGCGTATCACTAAAAAGTAACGATAAGTTTTCTGAAAATCATGCAGACGGTATATTGTCTAAGACTTCTTATTTAGAAAATATTATTAAACAAGAAAAGAGCTTTGAAAAGGATTCCTTACTTCAGAAAAAATCTGTCGTTATTAAGGAAGGCACATTAAAAACAGAAATGCCTGTTACACAAAGTTTAAAATTGAAAAAAACATTTCTTAACGAGTTATTAGATATGTCAAATGCATCGTTAAATAATTTGTCAACCAAAAGTGACATTGGTGTTACAAAGTCTCAGGATCTTCCAAAAATATTAACAGATAACACAGGTATAGACGCAAAATCCAGCGAAAGTCTCTTTGTTATAATACAAGATACTGAAAATGATTTACAGGCGGAAAATGTACAGAATAAAGAAGAAAATAATTTAGAAATCAAAATAACTACAAATTCAAACGATCTAGTACAGACTATTACCAAGGAACCACTATCGTTCATTCATAGAGAAGAGACAGAAGATGTTCAAGATTTACAAAATAAAATTGCTGAACTAAAAGCCCTGGATGAAGTTAGAAAAACAGCTACTAATCGACATTACGAAACAATTGTTAGCGTTGATTCACACAAAGACACTGAAAATTTTGAAAACTCTGAAGTTAAAGGAGGTATCAGAAGAGGTAAGAAATCTTTCAAAAATGCAGATGACACAAGAGAATTATTAGGAATACTTTCTGACTTTACAGATGGTACTGATAAAAATGATAAGACATTTGGTCCGTTAGAGAAGAAAGATAATATTGCAATCGATAACAAGTGTGAACAAAACCATTTAAGCTTTATATCGAAACAAAAATCGGAAGTTTTGAATAAAGATCTTCGACGTAGTATATCAATGGCTCAAGCTGTTCTACAGCAGTCTAGATATAACGTGGATAATGAAAGTATAGATGATACAAATGTTTCACCAGAAATTGAAGAGACTTTAGAGAAAGACAAAGAGATCATAGAAAGGGAAAGATCAAGAAGAAAATCCGTCCGAATGAGTACCGAGGTTGTTAAAACGTTACAATTTGAAGAAGAAGATTCTATAAGCGATGTATGTATGCAGTCTGATATGAACATATCGCCTTTAAAAAAAACTGCATTCGGTGAAACATCGTATATGAGAGAAAATAAAGCAAAGGTGATTCCAACATATTTAAAAGATGTATCTGATAATATTAAAGCTCTAATGAGCGATCTCGTTAAACCAATGGCCGACGTTTTGCCCTTTGATGCAGTTGGATCAGACAAATTTCAAAAAAAATCTCCTTCAACATGTAGTACACAAATACAAGCGAACTTAATAACATCAAGTCAAATAGATATCGATGTCGAATTGCATTCTAACCCTGAGTCTGCTAATAATATTGGAACTAGCCAATGCATATTAGATATACCAACTGCAGCCATCAAAGAAGTAACCGACAACTTACCTCCAAGTATCCTACCGACATCAATAACAGCGTCAATGGAAGTCGATGACATACCAGTTCTCGAAACTTCGATAAACAGAAGAATTATTCATTCTCCAGTGAAAGGCCCTATTATAGTATTTGATCACACTAACCCACTCAATAACATTCTATTAGCATCCACTGATAATATTAAAGCACACAAATACAATCCCATAAAATCCACGGCGACGACTCTAGAAGAACATGAAAACCCCACTCAAATGGGGGATAAGTTGATTAAGGAGAATAATTTTGAAGTAGAGCGATTATCCACCCATTGTGATATGGAAAATAGGTTATCCCGACGGCAATCAGGGCTACAATCAGGAGATACTGGTGTGGAGAATATAAAAGATTCTCATAGTATCGTTTCCAATCTTAGCAAACCTATATCGTTAGATCAGTCAACTGACGGATTTGTCGTTGATGTTAAAAATATTGAAGTCAATACAGTGATAGCTATGAAACCAAACATGGAACTATTAGAAGCTAGCTCCTCTCTAACGTTGGTAGACGACGCACTCGCTCAAAGTGCCTTCGATCTTAACGTAAATGCACAATCAGAAGAAGTCTGCAGGCCAATCTCGCCACTGAAAGTTATTTATCAAATGGAAACTGACGGCGAACTACAGAAAATAGACTCTGATATGGTGTCGAAGTACGAAACTATTAATGATAATAACGATAATTCAAATCCAAAGAAACGCAGCTATAGCCCAACTAAACGGAACGACAGTAGAGTTATCAACATCAGTCAAGATCTCACTCCAGTTCCAGTGAAGAAGATTCAAAAAATGTCGAACAGTCCTAGACATAAACGCGTCATAGACGATTATCTTCATGACTTGTTGTTGAACTCAGATAAATTGGAATCCGTTTCCAGTCTTGACAAGGAAGCCCCAAAAAATAAATCTAAAATGAAACCACAAAAATCAACCAAAAAGAAGAGTCCAAAGCGGAATGAAGTTATAATTCAACACGTCACCACAGAATATAGTAGAAATAATACAGAACAAAGAACAGATGAACTTGAAGCAGTAAAAAGTTCATATCAATCGTCCGATATGCTATCGACTAGAGGTGTGAAGAGTATGGAAATAGGGATTTCTTTCACAAGTAGTAAGGACGCGAAAGAGACGCAAGATACGGCTAGTGTTGTGACGGAGACTACGGCCAAGGATGTGCCAATATTGAATTGGCAAACTAAACTTGTGGACGAAGGAAGTTTTAACAATGTAATGGAAAGCCCGTCAAATTTTAATGTAGTCGACAGGATTAATATGCTAAAGTGCATGGGGTAAGTTAAGTTATTAATTAATTCATCGTACTTGTCCTATCATATAGTGTATCACTCCCTTTTCTACGTAACGCTAATCTACCATTTTGAAAGATGGAAGTTAAGGTTGTGGCTAGAGGTTTCTACCTGTGATAGCCCAGCGATTAGACCGTGCGACTCTTACGAGGGGAACACGAGTTCAAACCCAGGCAGGCATCAATGAGTTTTTCTATTAAAACTCATGTGCCTAATTGATAATTGCAATTAATCACACGCTTTTCGATGAAGGAAATCATCGTGATGAAACTTGCATATCTCTAGAGAATTCTTGAGATATGTGTAACCTACCAATCCGCATTGGAGCAGCGTGGTAGGTCTTAGCTCCAACCCTTCTCTCCAGAAACGGAGAGAGGAGGCCTATTCCCAGCAATGGGATTGTAACAGGCCGCTACTTTACAAGTTTTTGATATATATGAAATACGGTTTTGAGATAGTTGTAATTTATAAAAGTCGGCGTTACTTTCCATTACGTTCCATAGTGAAAAAAGAATGATTGAATTATTTGTCTTTAGACCGCGCTCGATAATCTATATAATGCTCGTGTAGGAAGCACGATCCGTTTTCATACCTTAAACATGCAGGATCACCAACCGTACGTACTACGAAGCACCATTACCAACACATTACACAAGTACTTCATACATTCACTGTTTTAACGATTATTTCGTCTCCCAACCGAAGCACCATCAGGAGATTGTATACACGACAAAATCGCAAAGCATTGTGATCCTCGTAGCGAGTGTGCGGAAATACGGAAAATCCACTATACATTTAACACTGTATATATTTCTACGGAATTTAGCTTTATTTTAAAATAATTGTATCATTACTTTCGTATTATGGATCTCCGCAAAGTAACGCCTAAGTCTATAAATTATATAATAAATTCCGAAATCAATTTTGGTCATGCCATTACAGCAGTTTAAAAACACTGTTAAAAAGAGGCTGATACAGAAAGCCTACTATACTGTTGAAGATTACTTAGATGATAAGGATGTGTGGATATAACTGCACTTCTACCCTGTACAAGACAGTAATAAATAAATGTAACTAGTTCTAAGATTTATATTTTAAAAAGAGCAACCGCCGAGTTTCTTGCTGGCTCTTCTCGGCAGGAACAGCTTTTCGAACCAGCAGTAAAGTTGACGACTGAAAAGCACTTGTTTACAAGTTTACTTGAATAAAGAATATTTTGATTTTGATTTTGATTTATAAAGTAGGATAGGATTGTCGTAGGTAATTTTATTTCAAAATACATGTAACAACAGTCGCGATTGCGAATGGGAGTCGTCCAGCGGCGATGTGTGGACGTTCCGGATGCTGCAGTCGCAGATTCGTCTGACGGCGCGACTCGCGCACACGCACCACAACGCGTCGCGGTCGCGCGTGCTCGCCGACACGCCGCTGGAGGCGCTCTCTGTGGACCAAATACGGAAAGGTTTGTATACTGTTGAACTAAAAATATAAGTAAAGTAGCGGCCTCTTACAATCCCACTGCTGGGAAAAGGCATCCTCTCTCAATTTCTGGAGAGAAGGTGTTAGCGACGCAATAATAATTAATATAAATTAGTAAAATAAAAATATAAAAAAAATTGTACTTAATATTTTAAATAAAAAATGGGAAAAGAAACGTGCGTCGTGTGACAGTTCGGCAAAAACGTTTTTTCAAATTTTGACATATACGTCAACTCATACGCGCGCCAACGTTTTTAAAAGGTCTTCAAATCAAAAATTTTTCCCAGCGAGTATAATAAGCAGCACGACGTACACTCCATTACCGATATAAAATCCCTCGCTTGTTTTATTTAAATAAAAGTCGGTTTCAGAAGGGTTGGAGCTAAGACCTACCACGCTGCTCCAAAGCGGATTGGTAGGTTACACATATCTCCAGAATTCTCTAGAGATATGCAGGTTTCCTCACGATGTTTTCCTTAACCGAAAAGCGTGTGATAAATTGCAATTATCAATTAGATACATGCGTTTTTAATAGAAAAACTCATTGGTGTCTGCCCGGGTTTGAACTCGTGTTCCCCTCGAAAGAGTCGCACAGTCTCACCGCTAGCCTATCTATCACAGCCTAGCGGTGAGACTAAAAGTATAAATAAATGTAAATGGGACACTTACTTGGGATAAATATAATATGGGACACTTACACACACAGTCGTCCGTCCCCAAAGTAAGTAACTTACTACTTGTGTTATGGGTGACGGACAACTGGTAGATATACTACATATATAGTTTTAAATACATACTTAAATATACACCCAGGCTCGAAGAACCAACAATTTATTTGTAGAAAATGTTGGCCCTCGTTGGGAATCGAAGCCGCGATCCGCGGAGCTGAAGGCAGGGTCACTACCCACTGCGCCAACGGGCTAGTCGAAAAAAAAAGTATAGACAACTGCGAACAGAAACAATAACAGAACTACTTTGCTATAATCCGCGTGGATTAAGCGAATGCATGCAATGCTAAGTGTATGAAGCAGGCAAAATTCACATACCTTACACATACAGGACAAGTCACCACATCCCAAAGACGCCTCCACCAGCAACAATGCACACAAGCAATACACACAACCACCACCAAAATCTCGACGATCGTTTCGCTCCGAAACCGAAGCATCATCAGAAGGATAGGCTCCACGACAAAATCGTAAATTACGACTACGACCTCAAAACAAAGTTCAGAATCAGTCATTCAGATCTATACTTTATTTATGCAAGTTGGCTTTTACAAACACTTATGAATTGTCAAATCACAATGAAGCTACAGCTGGTTCGGAAGGATCATCATGATTGCCCTTATCCCACTCTAAGTGGGGTCGGCACAACATGTTACAAACATGTTGTCACACTGACGTCAACTTACCTTAGTCGCCTTTAACGACGCCTCGGTAAGAAATGAGGGTGGTCTATTCTATGCAGCCGGATACCACACGGCACATACCTTAGTCGCCTCTTACGACACCTCGGTAAGAAATGAGGGTGGTATATTCTACGCAGCCGGATACCACACGGCACATACCTTAGTCGCCTCTTACGACACCTCGGTAAGAAAGGAGGGTGGTCTATTCTATGCAGCCGGATACCACACGGCACATACCTTAGTCGCCTCTTACGACACCTCGGTAAGAAAGGAGGGTGGTCTATTCTATGCAGCCGGATACCACACGGCACATACCTTAGTCGCCTCTTACGACACCTCGGTAAGAAAGGAGGGTGGTCTATTCTATGCAGCCGGATACATCACCTGGTTAGGAAGGATGTTCTTACTTTTTAACGATTTCCAGAAGATTGAATTATGCAAAGTTATCTTACACGTTCAAGTGATCATTGAATAAAAAACCACGTATGGTATTCGTCAGTAGAAAATATATATTATATTTAAAAATTATTTATATATTTAAGTTCATAAATAATACTTTCAGAAGTTAAAGATCCTTTGGGGGTTGTGTGTGTACGCTTCGCTACCGAAGCGATGCGCTACGAGTGCTCGCAGGAGCGTTGCTCGTGCGCTTCTGACGTCACCGCGCTTCTAAAGCGGTGCTCGGCGATAGCGCGGGTCGCACTCATTATATACTAAAGTTTATAAATAATACTTTCAGAAGTTAAAGACCCGTTGGGGGTGGTGTGTCTACGCTTCGCTACCGAAGCGATGCGCTACGAGTGCTCGCAGGAGCGTTGCTCGCGCGCTTCTGACGTCACCGCGCTTCTAAAGCGGTGCGCGGCGATAGCGCGGGTCGCGCTCAGCTGGGCGAGGGTGATGCGCGACTCGCGGCTCCGGCTGGCCTACTCCATCACACCGGAAGGGGATGTCTCACTTAAGGTACAAAACTAATTTATAGAATTAGGCGTTACTTTGCGGAGATCCATAATACAAAAGTAATAATAAAATTATTTTGCTATAATCCGCGATACAGTAAATAGAAAATATATATAGTGTTTAATGTATAGTGGATTATCAGTATTTTCATACCCGATACGTGCAGGATTCGTAAAAGCACATGCACAAACCTCCACCACTTCCACCAAAATACACAAGCACTACACAGTTTCACTATCACAAACTCAACAATCGTTTCAATCAACAATCGCAAAGCTTTTGCGATTTTGTCGTGGAGTCTATCTCCTGATGATGCCTCGGTTGCGGGGCGGGGTTGTGTATATTTGGGATTTCTCATAATATGGCCGAAATATTCTAGTTTCCTTTTTTTAATAGAAAAAAACTCTTTCTGAGTTTCTTACCGAGGTGTCGTAAAAATCGACTAAGGTTAGGTTACCCACCGTGTGGTATCCGGCTGAGTAGAATAGACCAGCCTCGTTTCTTACCGAGGTGTCGTAAAAGGCGACTATGGTAAGTCGACCCGCCGTGTGGTATCCGGCTGAGTAGAATAGACCACCCTTTTCCTTACCGAGTCGTAAAATACGATAAGATATAAGATAAGAATAAGGTAGGTTGACGTCAGGCAGGCGGCCGGTCGTAAAAAGGCAGTCAAATCATGTGACAACACGTTTGTATATGTCATGTACATCTTACATAGTCATTTAAAATTCAGACCTTGCGTATTAATTATTTAACATAATACAAATCATCAATTATAGAAAAATAATTTTGTTACAAAAAATGTTAGCTTATTAAATCTAATTGATCCTTGACGATTCATAAGTGCCTATAAAAAGCTGACTTGAATAAAGATTATTTTGATTTTGATTTTTCAAATACAATCTCCTATAGTAAAGTAGCGGCCTGTTACAATACCACTGCTGGGATTAGGCCTCCTCTCTCCGTTTCCGGAGAGAAGCGTTGGAGCTTAGATCTACCACGCTGCTCCAATGCGGATTGGTCAGTTAAACATATCTCAAGAATTCTCTAGAGATATGCAGGTTTCCACACGATGTTTTCCTTCACCGAAAAGCGTGTGATAAATTGGAATTACCAATTAGACACATGAGTTTTAATAGAAAAACTCATTGGTGCCTGCCCGGGTTTGAACTCGTGTTCCCCTCGAAAGAGTCGCAGTTCCACCGCTAGGCTATCACAGCATACCAGCAACCTCCTATAGTTAGGTCAATAATATAAAAAAACATTGTCGCCGTCAATGCCGAGTTGTTGCAAGAGATTAAAATGGTTCGACTTTTTAGAAAATTGCTTCTTATCTTTCTTCTTAAGATTTATGGACCCCTGTCGGGTAAAAGCCAAAGAATTCTAATAATCTCTGTCTGTTTTGAATAAAATGACTTGCCCGCCGGAGACGCGACCGGCGAAATCAAGGACGTTTATGCATTCGATTGCCGACGCGAGCGGCCGACCGCTAGTAACTTTTCAAACACGATAAGGACAGGCCGCGTGCGCCTGTACACGGCATTAGTTTATAACGTACACGTGTAATTTTGCGTTTCGGGTGTTATTCTCAGATTTAGTGACGCGTTTAACCAGTGAAGTGTTTGATAAGACGCGACCGTCCACGGTTTTGATGCGCGTTGGATATTATTCCCCGATATAGGGACGGCTTAATAACGTGTGACCTTACGAAGGTTGTGTGTACACCGGGTGTTATTCAGCCGATATAGTGAAGTGTATACTCAGGGAGAAACAGACATTACGTGTCCGTGGAAGAGTGCAGAGGCGAGTCAACGGTTTCGGGAATCGGCCAAGTACATACAAGCACATACACACACGTATACATATACACGCAGTGACTCATGAGGCCGGACCACATACAGCTAACGGCCGCATAAGGTAGGTTGAAACGCTGGGGCGTTGGGCCCAGGTCCCGGAGGTTGTTTCATCCGTCCGCACGTTTGCGCGGAACACTGTCTTTAGCAGTCTCGAGCCAACTTTTGCCTGCGTTTTTTGATACGACCATAATATTCCGTTCCAGGTGGCAAACATTCCACTCCGCACAGTGTGGGAGGTTACTTTGAGGGTGGATCTGGTGGTGGGGGACGCTCAGGAGATGGCCTGGCCTCGTGCTGGTCGACTGCGCGTCCACCCCGTGCTGGCTGACAGCAGGCCAGCACCAGACCTGACAAGGCTGGTCTCGTCACTGCGAAAGGACTGGAGTCACGTACCAGCCACTATATGGTGAGTGGGTACTTATTTACTTGATTTTACCCGCGACTTCGTCCAAGTGAGCTGTGATAGCCCAGTGGTGAGACCGTGCGACTCTTTCGAGTGGAACACGAGTTCAAACCCGGGCAGGCACCAATGAGTTTTTCTATTAAAAGTCATGTGTCTAATTGATAATTGCAATTAATCATACGCTTTTCGGTGAAGGAAAACATCGTGAGGAAACCTGCTATCTTTGATCTATGATATGTGTAACCTACCAATCCGCATTGGAGCAGCGTGGTAGGTCTTAGCTCCAACCCTTCTCTCCAGAAACGGAGGGAGGAGGCGTATGCCCAGCAGTGGGATAGTAACAGGCCGTTTACTTAATCCACAATTGCAATTATCAACGTGCAATTATCAATTAGACACACAAGATTTAATGAATAATGAGTTTCATTGGTGCCTGCCCAGGGTTTGAAACTTTGAACCCGTGATCCCTCGAAATTGTCACAAGGTCTCACAGCTGGGCTATCACAGCATGTCAACTTGAAAACTATGTATTACTTTACTCAATAGAGTAAAGTAATATATAGTTATATATTGTAACTAGCCTCCGGCAAACATTGTTTTGCCATTTAAATTACTACAGAATTGACTTGACTTTGACACCTCGTGAATAAAAAAACTTTGATAAGTTGATATTCCTGTGTTGATATTGCTATTCCTGTAGAATTAACAGGATTTCTATAGTTTATATGTTAATATGGTGTATAAAGAATAATTGTGCGAAATTTTATCAATATTGGTTCAGTGCATTCGCCGTGAGAGAGTAATAAACATACATACTCACAAACTTTCGCATTTGTAATATTAGTAGGACATATATTTTCAATCTTTACTTAATTTTATTTAAAAATGTCTTTTCTTTCTTTTCCAGGACGGTTTTTAGATATCTGAAGAATAAAACAACAGAAGACGATCCTTTCCTTTGATTGTAATACAAATTTCCAAAATTGTATTTTAAATATAAATATAAGACTGATTTGCATTTTGTCATTGTTCATATTAAAAATTTATACAAAAAATATAATATAGAATAATTTTGCTATGTTCCGCGTTTGTTAAGAAAATCTATGTAATATTAAGGGTAGGAAGCCACCACCAACAGAACTCCACACAAGCACTGAACACATTCACTACGACAATCTCAACGATCTTTTCACCCCGTAACCGAAGCATCAGGAGAGGAGATAAGACTCCACGATAAAATCTATGAAAAATTATTCAGTAGATATTTTATAATTTTACTGTGGAAAAACAATTAAATTCTTGCGGTAATTAGAGTGCTTTATGAAAATAAGCAAAAAGACAAAAAAAAAAAGTTTTTATGAGATATCACGTTGTTCTTGTAAAGAAGCGACATATATGAATCATTCAGAAACGCCATCTAGTAGTAATATTAAGAATAACATTGGCAAAGGCGCCATGTAGTGTTATATAACTTAACTATTATAACAAACTAGATGTGCCAGCGGCTTCGCCCGCGTGGAAGTCAGCGTGTCATAATTTTTTTCTACAATTCAATTTTTAAACAAAAGTAGTTATTGTGAGTTAACCATAAGAGATAGAGACATGCTATCGCGGACTTTTTTGCAGTATTTTTATAGATCTACAATTCTGTAGTACATTACTTTAGCGTATCTCTGCTGGTTTACGCAGCGCACGCGACTAAAACTTCCAGCAAGCAAGTTTTTAACAACAGCGCAAATTTCCAACACAATTTACATAATACCGATATGTACTGTTTACCTAAACCATCCGAAAGTATTGCACTATCCTTTGGTGAATACCGTACAAAAATCCGTTCAGTAGATTTTGAGAAAATCGATTACATACAGACAGTCAGCTTTTTGGGACTTTGTTTTATAATAAGTATAGATTGTCTGTCTAATGATTATTATATAACAAAGTTCCCTATCGCGTCTGTCGTTCTGTCCGTTCGCGATAAACTATAAAACTACTGAACGGAAATGTGGTATTTGCCAAAAGAAACAGGTTAATGAGGAAGGTGTATTATTTATTAACGTTTTGTGTAATGCGGGGTCAAGGTGGGCTGCTACTTCATTAAAACTGTTAATAATAATGTCTATTGTCTTTTATTTTAATTGTATATATTTCGGAACAGGCGACCGTAGTCGCGTGTTGGGACTCCCAGCGACCCAGCGATTGTCGACGCGGCATCTTGTAGCAACGATTTCTATAACCGGATATGTGCTTAATGGGTTTCCCATTTCACGTATTATATCGTATGTCTTACTTGGGCGTATGATCTGTGAACAAATAATAATGCGTGTTTCAGAGAGGGTGCAAAGACAATAAAATATCACTATAAATAGTAATAAATTTATAGGATTACACACACGGTAAAAAAAAAGTAAAGTAACAGCCCGTTGTTATGCCCACTGCTGGGCTAAGGCCTCCTCTCTCCGTTTTTGGAGGGAAGGATTGGAGCTAAGACCTACCACGCTGCTCCAATGCGGATTGGTAGGTTACACATATCCCTAGAATTCTCTAGAGATATGCAGGTTTCCTCACGATGTTTTCCTTCACCGAAAAGCGTGTGATAAATTGCAATTGTCAATTAGACACATGAGTTTTAATAGAAAAACTCATTGGTGCCTGCCCGGGTTTGAACTCGTGTTCCCCTCGAAAGAGTCGCACGGTCTCACCGCTGGGCTATCACAGCTCCACACACGGTTGTCGGTCCCCAATGTAAGTAATTTACACTTGTGTTATGAGTGATAGACAACTGGTGAATATATACTTATATTTGATTCGAAAACTCAATAAGTGGTTTATAGAAAATGTTGGCCTTTGACGGAAATCCAACCCGTGACTCACGGAGCTGAAGAAAAGCCAACTGCACCAGGGATTATAAACGTACTGTATGTTTAAAAAAATGATATTTGTTTTCAAAAGTAATAGTAAAATCATTTTGCTATAATCCGCGATAAATAATCTATAGAATTAGACGCTACTTTGCGGAGATCCATAATACAAAAGTAATAATAAATTGCTATAATCCGCGATACAGTAAATAGAAGATATATATAGTCCTAAATGTATAGTACACACGTTCCCCACCCACAATACACGTTCACTATCACAAAATCAACATCGTTTCGCCCCGTAACCGAAGCATCATCAGGAGATAGACTCCAGGGAAATATATATATAATATGAAATGTAGAGTGGACTATTCGTTTTCATACCTGAAACATGCAGCATTCTTACGTATTGCTGCAATATGAATTTAATTTAACTACAGGGGATTATGGTAGTAAACAGTGTTGTAGTTTTTTGTAAATTCGTTTTACGAATCCTGCATATTACCGAAGTTGTAGAAAACGGATAGTTTGCTCTACCATTTAAAATCGAAAATCTTAAATAAATAATAAATAAAATATAAATTTTTTCTATATTTTTTTTGCACCCATGAACCGTACGAAAGTATCGCACGGTCTTACCATATGTGAAACAATGCCAAAGAGTAGTTTTTTCTTTCTAAACGGAAAACATATTAATATTAATAATTGTTTATATCACTGGGACAGTGATATAAACAATTATTAATATTAATATGACGATAATCTCATAAAAGCTGTAAAACAACTGAATATGTATATTTCATGAGGAAATGTGGAATATTGAGTCAACAATAATTGTTCCTGTTGTTGTATCGATAAACGGTCAACTAGCGAACAGCCTCGACAATCATCTCAAGAGGCTTTCGCTTTGTTTTTGAATCAAGGGCATTGATTGTTCGTCAAATTAGACCAGTTTGGCAGAACTGAACCCCCTCCTCAAGGGCAGGATACAGAAGGCAGTATTGCTTAAAATTGCATGTATGTGAGATCTTAACTACTTTCAAAATCGATTCATGCGTACAGCCACTGGCTGTCCGTGGTTCGTGCGCAACGTGAATCTCCATAGAGATCTCGACCTTCCCACGATAGCCGATCTTTTCAAACGATTCTCGAAGACTTACTTCGAGAAAGCGTCCACACATCCAAACCCCCTTATAGCGGCCGCGTCCAACTATAAGGTGTTTAACTTCCCCAACCGATTTCACAGGCGACCTAAGAGCGTCCTCAACGACCCCGACGATGCTATTACAGCATCCAACAAGATATACACACAATACATACACAAACAGCGTCTTCGCCGGCGAAGACGAGGTCCCCGCTTGCTTGTGTCAAGCGGCCGCAGCCCTCTGCCGCGGCCGCCGTGATGCAGACTTCTTCAAAGTCAATGTGTTAGATACAGTCCTCCAAAACGCGCCGCTTAAAGCCGAGGTTCGGTCTCGCAGGAGACACCCTTAAGGCGACGCTCCCAATAAGTTGCGAGTGCCTAAAAACACTCGCTTCTTATCAATTTTACCCGGCGAAGCTTCTGCGCTCGCCCATCCTACCGGTGACGCTGTAAAAGCCATCAGGGCTAACAGCATTAGACACATTCGAAAAAAAAAACTTAACTACAGGAAACTTTAGCCCTTTTTCGGCGCTCAGTGAATATTTTTTTTAATATATATATTTTTAAATGTTTTTGTCCTTTTCTCAGAATATATTTTAAAATTTGAAATTTGTAAATAAATGAATAAGCATCATTATAATTATAATACAGCCATAATGAAATAATAACTATGTTATTATAAAGTTCAATTTATCGATTTAATGATTTGAATTGAAATAAAATCAAATAATTTATTTCTTGATATAAACAAAATTGTCCCCAAGGTCAGTAGTTCATGCTTGTGTTATGGGTGATAGACAACCGGTAAATTATGTAAATTATATACATATGTAATCTTTAAATACACACTTAAATACATAAATACATAAATACTCGCAGAGCCAAAGAACCAACATTGGTTTTTAGAAAATGTTATCTCTCGGCGGTAATCGAACCCAAGGCCTACGGAGCTGAAAGCAATATATTCAATAAATAACTTATTTACAATATAGGTTCTTAAACAAAATAAGACAAACTAACAGACAAAATAAGACGGACATTTAAACCAAGATTCCTTTTCAAGGACCCCTCACTTGATTTGTTGAAATTTGTGTGGACGGTCGTCCATTATTAGCCATTAATTACGTTGTTTTTTACCTTTAACTGTAATAAAAAATGACATCGATCGCCATTGCAGTTCCCGTTTATAATATTAATAGGATATGGGTGAGTAAAATTTTTAATTAAATGTGAAATAAATAGATTATCATACAAAATTATGGGACAAAAAGGGGGTCAACGACGGCCGTCGCCTTCGTTCGCATCTCGAGGTGGTAAGGAGAAATCGCTACTGACAAGTCAGAAGGATAATCGGACTGCGACAGTGATGACTGCGCTGGACGCGAGTGCTGGGACTCCGTAATGGTAAACTCTTGCGAGTTTCATCTGACTGATGCCAAATTAGACCAGCTTGGCACAACTGGCTTCCCTCGAGACCGAGGACCCCCGACATATAAGCAAAATATTACGTACTTATAGTGCAAAGTTTAAAAAACTTCGCTAGCGCGATGTAAAATCTCATTCAAATAAAATCAACTCCCTTATCTTTTTACATTTTGAAACTAATTTTTATTATTTATTTATTAAGGGTAATATTTATCTAATACCTATTCTTGAAAACATTAAAATGTCAACTCCAAAACCTTGATTTGTTCTAAAACCCTTTTATTTAAACTTTGCGTAACAAAATTTTATATTAGGGTCTCTCGAATTAGTACCTCTAAATTTAAATAGAAGGCGTATATTCTTGTTTGCCGCTACCAACTAACAGATGGCATTAAAGTATGTAGTAATTATAAAATCCAATCAATAAATTCCTTTAAATTATATATTATGTTATATGATATTATTTCATAACTAAGTAAGTAAGTAAGTAGCAGCCTGTTACAATCCCACTGCTGGGAATAGGCCTCCTCTCTCCGTTTCTGGAGAGAAGGGTTGGAGCTGACCTACCACGCTGCTCCAATGCGGATTGGTAGGTTACACATATCTCCAGAATTCTCTAGAGATATACAGGTTTCCTCACGATGTTTTCCTTCACCGAAAAGCGTGTGATAAATTGCAATTATCAATTAGACACATGAATTTTAATAGAAAAACTCATTGGTGCCTGCCCGGGTTTGAACTCGTGTTCCCCTCGAAAGAGTCGCACGGTCTCACCGCTGGGCTATCACAGCTTATTTCATGGGGGGTGGGTCACGGGGGTGACCGTCTCTACATAGGAGGCCGGTGCGCGGCTGAGCCGGTCTAATTCAGCCGCACTCTCAGATGACTGCAGTTGATCATATACTACAGTATTCAATGTAACGCAATTTCATAACTAAGAATTGGAATAATCTTAAATGATGACCTTTGTCTACTTTTCTGTATATATCCGAAAGGGTTAGGAAAGGATAAGGTTTGTGATGAATTTTCCTGGATACCTTTACTTTTACCAACATTTTCATGAATTATCGTCAAAGTAAAAATTAATTTACACAGAATCTTAAACAATTATACACATGAATCTTTAAAACACGAACAGACGCGCCGTGGAATTGTGTTTTATAATATTATGTTTTAAATTTGACATTTTATGTATATTCATTTATATATAAGATTTAAGAACAAAGTTATAGTAATTTTTAGAATTAGGTAATATTTTGCGTTCCTTAATAAAAATTGATTTAAAAATGTAAAAAGATAAGGGAGTTGATTTTATTTGAATGAGATCTTACATCGCGCTAGTGAAGTTTTTTAAACTTTGCACTATAAGTACTTAATATTTTGCTTATATGTCGGGGGTCCTCGGTCTCGAGGGAAGCCAGTTGTGCCAAGCTGGTCTAATTTGGCATCAGTCAGATGAAACTCGCAAGAGTTTACCATTACCGAGTCCCAGCACTCGCGTCCAGCGCAGTCATCACTGTCGCAGTCCGATTATCCTTCTGACTTGTCAGTAGCGATTTCTCCTTACCACCTCGAGATGCGAACGAAGGCGACGGCCGTCGTTGACCCCCTTTTTGTCCCATAATTTTGTATGATAATCTATTTATTTCACATTTAATTAAAATTTTTACTCACCCATATCCTATTAATATTATAAACGGGAACTGCAATGGCGATCGATGTCATTTTTTATTACAGTTAAAGGTAACAAACAACATAATTAATGGCTAATAATGGACCACCGTCCACACAAATTTCAATAAATCAAGTGAGTGATCCTTGAAAAGGAATCTTGGTTTAAATGTCTGTCTTATTTTGTCTGTTAGTTTATCTTATTTTGTTTAAGAACCTATATTGTAAATAAGTTATTTATTGAATATATTGCATAAACTGCTTTCAGCTCCGTGGGTTTTGAGTTCGATTACTGCCGAGAGATAACATTTTCAAAAAATCAATGTTGGTTCTTTGGCTCTGAGAGTATTTATGTATTTAAGTGTGTATTTAAAGATTACATATGTATATATTTACCGGTTGTCTGTCACCCATAACACAAGTATGAAGTACTGACCTTGGGGACAATTTTGTTTATATCAAGAAATAAATTATTTGATTTTATTTCAATTCAAATCGTTAAATCGACAAATTTAACTTTATAATAACATAGTTATTATTTAATTATGGCTATATTATTATTGTAATGTCACTTATTCATTTATTTACAAATTTGTAATTTTAAAATATATTCTAAGAAAAGAACAAAAACATTTAACAATATATAAAAAAAATATTATTCACTGAGCGCCGAAAAAGGGCTAAAGGTTCCTGTAGTTAAGATCTCACATACATGCAATTTTAAGCAATACTGCCTTCTGTATCCTGCCCTTGAGGAGGGGGTTCAGTTGTGCCAAACTGGTCTAGTTTGGCGATCAATCAATGCCCTTTCAAAAACAAAGCGAAAGCCTCTTGAGATGATTGTCGAGGCTGTTCGCTAGTTGACCGTTTATCGATACAACAACAGGAACAATCATTGTTGACTCAATATTCCACATTTCCTCATGAAATATACATATTCAGTTGTTTTACAGCTTTTATGAGATTATCGTCATGCGGAACAGTGATATAAACAATTATTAATATTAATATGTTTTCCGTTTAGAAAGAAAAAAATACACTTTAGCATTGTTTTGCATTTGTGGCAAGACCGTGTGATACTTTCGTGGATGGGTTCAAACAAAAAAATTCTTATTGATAATTACAATTTACCACTCGCTAGTAGGTGAAGGAAACCTGCATATCTCTATAGAATTGTAGAGATATGCGTAACCTACCAATCCGCATTGGAGCAGCGTGGTAGGTATAAGCTACGATCCTTCTCTCCAAAAATGGAGAGAGGAGGCCTATGCCCAGTGTTACTTAGATGTCACCAGTTTTACTTAGATGATAAGAATATGTGGATATGGATGCACTTCTACCGTGTACCAGAAAGTAATGATTAAATGTAAATAGTTATAAGATTTATATTTCAAAACAGCAACCGCAGAGTTTCTTGCTGGGTCTTCTCGGTAGGAACAGCTTCCCGAACCAGCAGTAGAATTGACGATTCAAAAGCATTATTTTACAAGTTTACTTGAATAAAGAATATTTTGAATTTGAATTTGAGAGTGGGGTAGTAAAAGCCCGTTATTTTAATTTTGTTTACTTATTTATTTATATATCTTTCTTTATAATTAAACATGTTTTCCTTAAATATTTATCCTGCCAAACTGCTAAGCAGTTTGTCGGCAGTAGGTATACTCTCTTTCGTTAAACTATGTAAATTGTAAACGCTAAATAAAACTAGCATTCTTTTATTGTTTCACATTGAATATCATTTTTGGTAATTATATAATTTAGGTCTTAATAGCTAATATTACTTACACGACCGAATACAACGTTTTTAAGATCAAACTGCGGCAGAGGTTTAAAAGTTATATTAAATATTCCACATAGCTCCTCATTGCGTGTGGTACACATTGATAGTAGTCCTGAAATTAAAGGAAGGCTGATAAATATACGAAAAGAGTTCGTAATGCATTATGTCACAAAATTGAAATTGGACGGGGGCAGTTTACGAACATGCAAAAAGAATTCGTATACTAAATCACATAGGGTTCAAATTCGCTTGACGCTACTTCTCTCGAACATTCAGATGTTTACAAAAGATTTGTTTACGTTTCCCCAAGGACTCGCGAACTTTCGAGAACATTGTCGTCATCGGTTCGTTCGATATATGTATAAGCAGACGTGAAAGCGAGTAATAGTGACCTCGGCTTTCGTAACAACGGACTGCATAGAGACTGTAAGTACTAATTTTTTTGTGAAAAACTGAATAAAGTCACCAGATATTCTCATCTAAATCGACGGACCCCTGCACGTAACAATATAATATCTTCCAATAAGCTGGTGGGGCGAAAACTTCAAGTAAGACATCGCGTGTTAGCTTCTACTATGTTTTTTTTATTAGGAACATCCCCTTATTGGAACCCGCCACTCGTCCCCGTAGAGTTCGCACCGACGTAAACAACCTGAGTGCTCCAACAACGCTGCTGGTGGTGTGGACAGGCTACCGTTAGTCATATTGCCCCCATCACCGCCAGCACCAATTCTGAACCCCAACGTGCGCCACCTTTGGGTCGGGGCCTCTCTAAAAGTGGCCCCTTCCTCCGCTGGACGATGCATCGGGAGCAAAAGATGCATCAACAGCCTAGGGGACCTTTTTAGGTGGGCGTCCGATAAACCCCGTTAGAAAAAAACTTTTAAAGGAAGGCTGATACAGAAAGCCTATATTGTTGAGGATTACTTAGTTGATAAGAATGCGTGGATATAGCTACTGTTCAACCCTGTACAAGATAGTAGTGACTAAATGTAGCAAAATAATATTGTACAAGTCTTATTTTGAAAAGAGCAACCGCCGAGTTTCTTGCAGGCTCTTCTCGGTAGGAAAAGCTTTCGAAACGTAGAGTTGACAATTCAAAGGCACTTTTTTACACGTTTACTTTGATAAATAAAATTTTTAATTTGAACTTGAACACCTAAAGGTCCCCGTTAGTCATCGGGACTCAATCGGACACCGGGAAGTTGGTCAAATTTAATTTTCAAAATTCCACCTTCATACATACACGGGAATTTAAATAAAAGCTTTTAAAATATTATTTTAAAATTTTAAGCAAATAATATTCATCATTATCATCCTCCTTCTCTTATCCCACTCTAAGTGGGGTCGTCACAACATGTTACAAACATGTCGTATTTTACGAACGGCAGCCTGCCTGTCGTCAACTTACCTTTGTCGTACTTTACGACCCCTTGCTAAGAAAGGGCGTGGTCTATTCTACCTAGCCGGATATCACAAGGTGGGTCAACTTACCTTAGTCGCCTTTTACAACACTTCGGTAAGAAATGAGGGTGGTCTATTCTACTCAGCCGGAGTACAATATTCTACACAACCTTGTATGCTCTTGTATTCTTCACAAGGCGGCAAATAATTTTATAAAATATTATAAATTTCTAAGCACAACCTATTCCTAATAAGGTATAGTGTAATTTCTTTATACCGGGTATAGAATGGGAGAAATGATAAGCGTCAGCCGTTATGGGTCTCAGTCGGCCTTTTTGGGCGTAGCATCCAAAGCCGTTGTTGTAAATCACGTCACCACCACTCCAGAATAAATGTGGCACTTTTCTAGAAAAAAAATTCATTCCCGCTAGTGTTTAAATGTACAGCAAATTACAGTTTTATTTTAGGGTTAGTGTTTTCTATAAATCGATTTTTTGTTAAAAAACATCTCCCTAGAACTGTTATAGCCCAGAGGTGGGAAGAGCTGTGATAGCCCAGCGGTGAGAAGAGCTGTCAGAGCCCAGCCGTGAGACCGTGCGACTCTTTTGAGGGGAACATGAGTTCAAACCCGGGCAGGCACCAATTAGTTTTTCTATTAAAAACTCATGTGTCTAATTGATAATTGCAATTTATCACACGCTTTTCGGTGAAGGAAAACATCGTGAGGAAACCTGCATATCTCTAGAGAATTCTGGAGATATGTGTAACCTACCAATCCGCATTGGAGCAGCGTGGTAGGTCTTAGCTCCAACCCTTCTCCAGAAACGGAGAGAGGAGGCCTATTCCCAGCAGTGGGATTGTAACAGGCCGCTACTTTACTTTACTTTTTTACATCTCCCTAAATGAGACTGGAGGCTTTTTGCCGAGTAGTAGCCTCCCATTGAGTCAGAGGCTTTTAACTTTTTTCTTAAATTAAACTTCAATTTCAACATTTATTATTTAATAGACATGGTACAATTTAAAATATCAAGACGTCGTAAGTGTACGCTGTATCCAAGCGTTTAATTTTTCTGTCTCGAGGTAGAGGGCGCGGTGGCACTGTCCTGCCGCTCGGAGAACTGATTCACCGCCAGACAATACTTCTCCGAGTGATAGGTTCTCGAGATCTGCGAGAGCAGCGGACTGCCGTGCGGTGAGTTCAGCCACAGCGACGCGCTGCCCGTCTGCCCCACCATCGCTATGAATGCGACCAGCATCCTCGTATTCAACAGACCGCGCTGAATCTGAGGTTGTTTCAGTAACGTCTGTAGTATCACGCCCTCGGGAAGTCCGTTCACCAACTCGAACACACTGGAACCTCTCTCGCCGATCAACCAAGACGCGGCGGCCGGTACGTTGCATCCCGTCGACCGTAGCGCTTTGTCAGCCTCCTCGAAGGAGAAACCTAGATTCCTGAGCGCGGCTACGGCTTCCGCGGTCGGCGGTTCGACTATCCTTCGTCTCCATGCGCGGAATTTCTCTAGAAATCGCTCCAAACAGTCAGCTCTTTTGTACAACTCGTTACCGGCCGACGAAGGCTCCGCAGTCGAGCTACTATAGTTCACCTTGTTAAGCTTCGCGGCAAGTTCCTCTGGCGTTATAACTTGAGCTACAATTCGCTGAGAGCGTCTCGGCTCATCCAACGCTGCCGATAACTGGGCCAAAGTCAGCTCATAATTTCTCCCGGCTGCAGCGAGTCTTGCTCCGGCTTCTATCAGCGAGATTAGTATTTTTCTTAATTCGTAGGATAGCTCGTTGGTAGATAAGAGGGACTGCAAATTGGGTTGTCGCGTACCGTCTTGAGGGTTGGGTAAGGATGCCGTAGCGGCCACGATCGCGGCGTGCTGGGGTGCTCTGACCGTTCCTAAGTCCCACAGCGTACCAGCTTCGGGTACACGGCGTTCGATTAGCAACAATTCCTCATGCATCATGATTTGTTCTTGAGCGAGCGTGAGGAAATCATGCAAAGTCGACGTATCGCATACGCGGACGATTTTAAAGCGACCGGATCGAGTCTCTGCTGAGGGGTAAAAGTAATCTACAGCCCGATTTTTCACTTCCTCTATCAATGTATCTTCCGGAAAGTATGCGGTAAACATTTGTCCTTCAGGACTTACGATCTTAACCAATATGTCATTGCTTCCAGTTAAACCCGAATCGGAAACCAACATCGTCCGTTGGTTTAACGTCGACTATGTGTATGCTGATCAAAATGAGAAATAAGAAAATGCTGGTAAAAAATAGTATAAGACACAAAATCAGTTTTAGCATAATTTTACGCCATTTTCGTGTATTTAAAGTCGTTTGTCATTATTGTCAACTGTTTTTATAGCTTTTGACGTACTGCAAAAAGATTTCATTAAAACATAAAATCAACAATTTTTTTTTTAAAAGATAAATTTTACTACCGTAAATGAAATATTTAACAATAAACAATCCAAACACACAAAATGTTATGCATGCGTTTTGATTTTTTATTCTCATATTTTACTTTATGTAAATTCAAAATTTTAATTACTAACTCAAGATCAATTGAACACAAATTTATATCTACATAAAAATAAAATTTCTACCCGCAAAATGTTATTTGCTTGTGCACAAAACGACTGAACTCATTTGTCCAAGGATTTACTATAATTTTGTTAATTTGAGGAACACACTCAGTTTTTTCAGATCTAAGAAAATTGAGACTCTTTACGAAATGGGAGATTCGTATTACGCTAGCATATTTACAACTAATCGTTAGCTTACAATACCAATATATTAGATTCCGGATTCTAGATATAGAAGGCAAGCTTCTGTCTCTCTGTCTGTTACGCTCTAAAGGATAAGGCTCGTATTATTGAGGGTACTTAAACGCTTAGGTTGGCGCGTAAGTAACACCATGGATGTAGCGAGGTACGGGCAGAGGGGGGGCAACTGCCTCACATAGAACAGCGGTCGGTTGCTGGTAAACTGTTAGCTCTTAACAAACTGACACTTTATATAGTTCACATAAGACATCTAATTTATCTATAATTTACCTTAACTCCACTACTGATGTGAGATACTCACATGTTAAAAACTATCAATAAAATAATAGACTTAGGATTTTCTGCCCGCTCTCTGTGTAGAATTCTGGCTACACGCTTGAGTAGCACTCGTACTGAATACCTGAAAAATGTAGTTCCTACATAACTATGGCCCAAGCCATCGCCGTAAAGCAGTTCGAGAAAAAGGCGGCATGTTCCGGGACAAACATCAGTAAACAGTTCCACCGCTAGCCTCCCCAATATTGCTGCGTTATGAATTTGCAGCGTTATGTATATTCTAAAAGGAGAATTAACTTGTGTCATGGGAATTTAATTTTTCTTCTAGATACTTGTACTAAGTACAAGTATATAAATGTATAGATATCAAAGAAACGTACTCGATAGCACAAAGCACGTATTGATGCTTTTTTCGTGTTAGGGACACTTCTAGCTTCACAGCGCCTTCACTACCCAAGTTTAGGGGTGTGAATAAACTTTTCTTCCTTCAAATTCGTATCGAAAAAACGATTATTTGTCAGGCGAAACTGACTGCATAGAATTTTTTAATACAAATTTTGTAGTGAAATAATAATACAATAATAGATATACGGGAAACTTACACACACGGTCATCCGTACCTAAAGTAAGTAACTTAATACTTGTGTTATGGGTGACTGACTAGTGATAAATATACTATTTATATAATTTCAAATACATACTTAAATACAAATATACACTCAAGCTCGAAGAACCAACGAATTTTTTGTAGTAAATAAAGGTAGACAGCATCCTCATTTCGTACCGAGGAGTTGTAAAAGGTGACTAAGGTAAGTCGACCTACCGTGTGGTATCCGGCTGAGTAGAATAGACCACCCCTCTTTTTTCCCGAGGGGTCGTAAAATACGACTGACTAAGTTAAATTGACGCCACGAAGGCGGCCGGTCATAAAATATGTAGCCAAATCATGTGACAAGATGTTTGTAACATGATGATGAATACACATGCAATGTTACGTAGTTTTGTTTTGCCTTAGATCGAATGAAGCGGAATTCTACAATATAAATACATCACCTAGGCCGCTTAACTCCTGCTGGTGCGATAAAGGCTGAATCTTCAAGAATTTCTGATGGCCTCAAGGGGAATAGGACGAATTTCTTGCGTGCAACTTCGATAATATCATATTTATTGCGTTCCCACTCGCGCTCTAAGCACGCTGTGGGCACTACACGGGGAGACTGAGGAAAAAGATATATTATTGTTCTGAATTGGGTCTTTTTTATTTTATTTATTAATTTGACTGGCCCGTTGGCGCTGTGGGTAGTGACCCTGCCCTCAGCTCCGCGGGTCGCGGGTTCGATTCCCACCGGGCTCACCATTTTCTATAAATAAATTGTTGGTTCTTCGAGCCTGGGTGTGTATTTGTATTTAAGTATGTATTTAAACTTATATATGTAGTATATCTACCAGTGGTCCGTCACCCATAACACATTATATTAAGTTACTTACTTTGGGGAAGGACGACCGTGTGTGTAAGTGTCCCATATATTTATTTATTTATTTTTTAAATTATAATAAAGACTAATTAAAGTGGAGAACTACGAATAAATAACAGATGCAGCTGTTTGCGAAATTCAATTAAATGTGTTGTTTGGCTACATGTCATCATGTGTTTCATCCTGTTAGATCCAACATCTAACAGGATGAAACACATGTAGCCTTAGCCACTCATATCTTATATTAAAAGACAAGAAAAAAGAATAAAAAGAGGGTAATTAATTAAATCGTTTTTTTTAAGCCGATACATAATTATTAAATAATCAATTACTAAAAATCGATTTTTGTAAGAAAATAATCGATTAATATAAAAAACGATTATTTTTACACCCCTATTCTTATTTACTATAATTATTAAGTATAATGAATAATGTGATATGAAAAATAATCATAGAATGGTTGGCCATGGACCTAACAGATATGATATATTTATAGAGTAACGCTTGGACTGCGTGGTGAAATCGAAAATGAAGAGATTCATAAAAGAACTCAAGGTATCGAATTGTTACTCGCATGCAAACACTACATAAACTCAACAATCGTTCGCCCCGCAACCGAAGCATCATCAGGAGATAGACTCCACGACAGAATCGCAAAGCAAAGCATTATCCAAAGCATGGTTATATAGTAATCGGTTCAACCCCACCATTTATTTTACCTCGGAACACGTGCAACAAGCTTGAACTAGAGATATTTATCTGCTCGTTAATGAGGGTGCCATTGTTATTCTTAATGATTTCTAATTGTTCTCAAGTATTTAATCTGAATCTTTTTTCACAGGTGTGCAGGATTTCGAAACAATGGTCATCAATCAAAATTACGACCAGTCTGACCCACATATGTATCATTGCATTCAGGACATTTTATTTAGTAAACACCACCCTTTTTCGGGCTTTATAATTTATCTTTATTATTGCAGAATATCTTTTTTAAAGAGTTATTTATTTTAAAACCTAATTTTATCCATTTGACCATCAGTTTGCCTACACGATGCTGATTGCAAGGTTTATGAGAGTTAAAAACAACAATGCAGTCTAGCTATTTTCGGCCCCCCTCTGTATAAAATGCTGGCTTCGCCCTTTCTTCGTCGTGCGATGAAACTGATTTGGCAATGGGTGTTGGGAGCTATTTAATTATTGATAGTAACCGCGCCATTTTGAAGTAGCGATAAATTGAAAATGGCGCTATTACTAATAATAATTTTTAAAGGTTTGACATAAATAAGAATAATATTTAATGATAATCTAATCTGCCTACTATAAGAAACTTTTTGAGAACTTACAGCATATTGGCAAATCAAATTTTCGAACAAACCGGCTGAAGTTCAACGTAACTAACTTAGTTAAATAGAGTTCAACTTACAGTATTGATTATACGTTTATAAATATATTTGTTCTGTCGCTTTATCGCTTGGTATGTGAGCTTTCGTTTATCATAAAACTGACTGCTCGACGGTGGTCTTTCAACCCAGTGACTGTCTACTTTGCCCTGCGAGGAATGAAATAAGTTACTCATAAGAAAGTTAATAGTCAATAGGACAGTGAAATATCTCTATGAACTAGAAAGTCAAAATTGTAGTTTTGTCAACTATGAGCTAGATAATAAAATTAATTTACAAAAGTAATGATGACATCAAACAGAAAACATATATACTACTAAATGTAGAGTGGACTGTCCGTTTTCATACTTGAAACATGCAGAATTCGTTAAAACTCTAGTATTAATAACTATATGTTGACGTAACGCTTAAAACTGTGCATAGAGTTAAACAAGAGACGATTTTCTAAAAATATCCTGAACCGATCTATTGCCTTTATTCCCTTGTGCCGCGTAAACGAACAGAGATACACTAAAGTGATGTAATCAAAAATTGTAGATCTACAGAAACACTACAAAAAAGTTCGCCACAGCATGATCTATCTCTTATGGTTAACTCACAATAAATATTTTTATGTGCAAAAATTTCTTCCTTCCGCAGGGTCGGGATTTACGCTGGAAAACTATGTGACACATTGATTTTCACGCAAGCATAGCTAGTTTCACTATATTCTATAGTATTTTCTTACTTACCCCACTCATGTAAGCGGTGGAGATGGCACACAGCATCCGTATATTGTCCAAGAAGATATCCTTTGTGCGTTGTTTCCTCACCAACAAATTGTGGAACATTCTAGTGGCGTCTAACCGCGGAGGTTTAAAATCCACGACAGATTTCACATGTCCAAACTATACAATATCGTTAGATTTATAACTCAAACGGAAATTAAAAATTTACTTTGTCCAAATAGAAAAGTAATGATAACATTATTTTGCTATAGTCTATATTATACAGAGAAAGTGTGTATGTATTTTCCTTATAGATCCTAGGCTAGATCGATTTTAATGAATTTTTAGACACTTAAATTAACCTAGCGGATGATTCAGTAAAGTTCGATGACGATCGGAGCATTTTTTGTTTGGAAACAAATCTGTAAATGACAGTTTTGTTTCCATGCACCCGTTAGCTAAGCCTCTGCTGAACTTAGTTATTCTGCGAGAGTAATAATAGCGGTTAACTAAAGGCAAAGAGCTACTCACTTTATCATGTTTCTTTTTTTTCTTAATTAATACGGATTCCTCTAATTCAGGTGGTGGTGATGAATACTTCTTCATCACCGATTCTTTGGATTTCGCTCTCTTTAATATAGAATCTATTAGTGTCATGGCGGATTATTTTTCCAAAATTGCCCGAATATAATTTTCACTTGAAATTTTCTTATATAAAATCTATGTGGCTTTTACTATGACAATAATAAATATTGTTAGCATATAAAAAAAATGTATTTTCTTTCTTTTGTTGCAGTACATAAAAAAAGTTTTTTTTAACTCCGATAAAAAAAGTCCAAATTTGGGCTTTATATTATATGTGAAATAGTCGCCTTAAGTTCTTGCAACTGTTAAATGCCAATTATCGTCGGGTATAAAATAAAACCACAAAATGGAATAGAAAAATTAATTAAAAAAATAATATACGAATACAATTATCACAATAGATTTTGCAAATAAAATTACTAATTGTCATGTCTTTTACATATAATAATGAATACTGACGTAAAAAATCATAGTGTTATTATACTAGAGTATGGGAGCCAGTCTACCTATCCATAGAGTTATACTAGAGTAGGGAAATCATAAGTAGCCCTAGTGAGTAACAAATAATAAGAGAGGAAAGATGAAACTCATATACTTATCTTTGTCTAAATACATATAAAAAAGAGACAGATAATAGGTATCAATTGCTTCTTGGTTAATTTCTATAAACTCTATGCATAGTAAATAACTCTATGAAGAAATTAAAGTGAAATATATACTCTTTTATTCCAGTTTCAAACTTCTTAATTTTTTGTATTTATCATTTTATTTTTTTATCTATGCGTTAAAACATTATATGTATTAATCGATATCATTGCAATTTAATGTTTATTTTTTTGGTCACAATTCGAAGGTAATGCAAATTTTAAATACAAAAAATACAACTATACAAAGGATTACAAAGCTGAAGAAGTGAATAACAGAAAACGCAGTATTACTAGACCATAAGTGATAGGTTATTGACCTCAAGTTCAAAGTGCTAGGCCCAAACAGCACAAAATCTTATAGCGGTAAATCTTAAGACGACACCTTAGTCCAACAGTGGACGTTTTTCGGTTCGAAAAGATATACGTTTAGTAAAATTTATTTTTAATATAAGATAATAATTAAATTGACTTAAACAATTACTGGAATGTGACTAGTATATCGAATCTCAAATTTTGAGAGCGCATATGATATCGTTCATTCGTAGTTTTACTAATATAATACCTGGAATGGTGCAAAGCGTTTTATTCCGGACTAATAATTTCAGACTCAGACTCGGACTGTTTTCAGTTTGAGCCCCTTAAACGTTACGAAATGTTATCGTAGTCATCACAGATTGACAAAAGAGATTAATTAATTATATATGTTTTGTTTAATATTAACATCGTGTAACTAAATATATGAAATTCGTGAACAAAAAACGATTAAAAGCAGTCTATCATAGGGGCACTAGAGAACCTAGATAGCAGACGTAGCGATAAAAAAATTTTCTGAAGTGAAAACTTCTTTAACTTTTTGTGATAGGTAAAAATGTCACGTGACTTGATAGAAAATTCGTAAGATGGAGGGAGAGTAGACCAATGGCACGGCGTAGGAGAGGAAGTGCATTCCTGCGCCTGCTGTTTCGTTTAGGCGGCGCAGGGCGTAAAATTATAAAATTGACATGTTTGTGCACCATAGCGCAATAAATGAATATTGTATTTTACCAAATAAATAGTAGTACTTTTACGGTGATAATTAAATCAATTCGTGCTAAATTATTCGCTAACCATTCCAAAATATCAAAAATGTACAACGTTATAATTCAAGTTTTCACTTGACAGCTTTGACTACTGGCATTCCCGGAGTGCAACCTGTTGATATTTTTTGACATACAAATAAGAAATTTCCACCATACATCTTATCTGCTGTACGGTGTGGTTTTGAAAATATAGTGTTAATGCAATAACTATTATTTAATTTATTCTACAATTTAATTACTTATACGGGTAGTGGTGACTTTGGGTTGAAATTTATTGATCACATGATACTTTACTGTTATCCCTAAAGATTTCCTGAGATTTGTGCAAAATGCCGATCTATAATGTAACACTGTGGTAGGTCTAAACTCTAATCCTTCTCTCCAAGGAGAGAAGAGGAGTTTACCCAACAGTGGAATGGCATTTTACAAAAAATCGATGGGTGGAATTTAAATACTTTGTTTTACTCGTTTATTAATTGTAATTAATTGTCAATGTAATTCATTGCTTAAATTTTTTGGGATATTCCTAATAAGTTTAATGTTTTCCTCTAGATACTTAAACTTTTTTTTATATCGAATATGTTTTTAAATTTGTATTTTTTTTGTTCATTTTGACATTTCATCAAACTAAAAAGCCTTAAACTAAACTAACTCTAGGATATATCAGGAACAAAAAGAGATATTTGTTAGAAGAGGCGTGTTGAAAATGGTCCTTCGAGCCGGATCATTTTGTGATGAGATCTATTGACGCTGCCGGAGTGCGGTGTGCGGTCTCGGCACTGCTGAGGTGTGGGGACGTGCCAAGCGGCTCGTGGCGCGACCACTCACCGACGAATAGGACAGGTAGCGGTCTGACAGATCTGGAGGCTCAACCTGTTTATATAAAAAACAAAAGTTAAATATAATTATTTATCCATACTTGTAGCACGACGCACGAATTCGAACACTTTCTCCTTCGCATACCCACAAGCTATCTCATTCAGCAAGCCCCCACTCATGCACCACCTCGCGGGATCGCTATATAAGCCGCGGTGAGGCCGTGTTTAATTATTCAAAACACACAAGTGTTCCTTCACTATAGTTAGTCACCTCCAGAAGGAAGTGGACAACCTCGAAAGGTGGTTCACTCGCTGGAGTATAGCCATAAATCCAGACAAGAGCTCAGCCATGTTCTTTAATAGGACAGACCTCTGCTCGTTGGATAAGCCCCGGAAATGTATTAAAATATACAACCGGGAGATCCCCTGGCAAGAAAATGTCAAAAACCTCGGTTTCATGTTCCAACCCACCCTCTCATTCCTCCACCACATACGCAGAGCCCGCAACAGGGCGGCGTATGCACTGGGTCAACTAAACCCGATTATATGCAAAAGGAGTAAACTGTCACTTCGCAACAAAGTGACACTTTACAAGACTTGCAAAAAGACCTATTATGACTTATGCGAGCGTCACACACGTTCCGAATTCTAGGCTGCGCTCTCTGCAGACTTTGCAAAATAAGTTCATGAGAACAGCCACTGGCTGTCCTTGGTTCTTGCGAAACGTCGACCTGCATAAAGATCTAGGTCCGCTATCGCCAGTTTGTTCAAACGATTTTCGAAAAAATATTTCGATAAAGCAGCGCTACACCCCAACCCGCTGATAGCGAGGATGGTCAACTATCGCTGCTTCGACAAATCGTTCAAAGCCCGAATTCACAGACGCCCCAGGAGCGTACTCACTGATCCTGACGATCCTTATCGTTGAAAATTTTGATTTTTCGTGTATATCTTATGTCCTTATATTTATTGTTATTGTTATTTTTATCTTCTTGTCCTTTCGCGGCATTTCCCGCCTATTACATCGTAATTTTGTCCTTTCAGAGCTCAAAGGTTGGCTGGAAGTGATCCCTTATTGGGATAAGTCCGCCTTTGTACAATCACCTTTTAATTTTATTTTTATATTTCTGTGTTTTGTGTGTTTATGATGTACAATAAAGAAATTAAACAAACAAACAAACCAATAGTCTTCGCATGAATAATCTCAACTTGCGAAAAGTGGTAAGTATTATATTATCACCGGTCATTGTTTTCTAAATAAACACTTTGTAGTACTTCTCAGGACTCACTACGCGCTTATCGTAAGTGTCTCCGCTTCCAAGTCCAGTGACCAAGTGTGTAACGTTTTCGACTGTAACTATTACGAACCTTTCCCACTCCCGTGTATACCAGAGACAATATTCTATCTTTCCACTCTACCATAGACAAGTAATAGATACAAATCCAACACCTATATCATAAATAAGGAATACAATAGATTCACAGATACTACACACTTCATATAAGAGCGACGCACAGCCCAATTTAAAGAGGATGCATGAATGAACCAAAAAAACTAACTCACGTCATGCATGAAGGTGACAGAACATCGGGAGAACATTCTCGATCATTCTAGCTGAGGACGCTACAAGATACCTTGAAGAAAAGTGTAGAGTTCTCCACTTCTGGAAAGAGTTTAGTTGGTCGGAATAACCAGCCCCTTTCAACCTCGCGCACAATAGTCGCGAAAATAAGAATAAGTGCGAAAAACAGCCTGCCAAAAGAAGAATACAGGAAGTCATTTGAGAAGTAGCGATATTTACATGCGAGGGAGCCTTCTGCTGCTGCAAGCGTGGCGCCATGTTGTTTCCGGTGTATGCTACGCACTTCACCTGCCACTCGCCCAGCTGCTCGTTCCAGTGCACGTACTGCTCGATCAGCGCCTGGAAACATCGACGTTAATCCCACTTCTGATTTTGTAATAATCATATATTATATATACACAAAACATATGTATTATATATTGTGTATATAAAAATATCGTTTATTTTTTTAAAAACGTGATATAATTCCTGTAGCTAAAATATTTCACTGAATTCAATGATTTTTATGTAGCGTGCTGAGGTATGTAGGCACCTGAAAATCAATGTCTTATAGTGGTTACAACCCTGTCTATATTGCTAAATGTTGAGTGGATTATCCGTTTGCATACCTACCTGATATATGCAGGATTCTTAAAATGCATCCACTACAAATCTCCACCACCTTCGCCACCATAATAATCTTTTGGATATCATAAAAATTACAGTATCGTTAAATTAATTTTCGACCTCCGAACACGAGTTACCTGATATTCTTTTGGTATGTATGCATCCAGCACCAGATCAGCCAGCTGCAATTCCCTCCTCAGAGCCCTGACTCCGTCCAGGATGCCCTCCATCTCTCGCTGCTGCTCCCTTTGCTGGTCAGCCAGCTCGGCCTTAGCTGAGTTGAGGAGCTGCACAGCGCGCTTTAGCTTGCGTGTTTTGGCTGCGTTCTCCTCTTGCAAGCTGGAGTAGCGCTCTTCAAGGTCGACACGTTCCGCCTGAAAAGCGGATTACTTTTATATATCTACATATGTAATTGTTCAGTGTCTTATAGAAGCTGTGATAGCCAAAATGTAACACCGTCTGATTCTTTCCAGGGGGTCTCACACACACCAGACAAGTACCACGCTGTAAGACGCAAAGAACCGCAAACTTACGTCGGTCTCTTCTTTGCCTCAAAAAAGTTTTCTTTTTTATTCATCAAGACATCACGATATCAACAATCGCGTATCGCGAAGCCGAAGTGGCGACGGGCAAGGCACATAGCACGAAGCACCGGTGGGCATTAAAGTCTTAAGTCGCTAGAATGGCAACCCCGCAACGGAAACCACAGTGCCCCTACGACTGACGACTTTAAAAAGGTCAAGAATCGTTGAATCCAAACGGTACAAGATCAGGTAGTGCAGTGATCCCTTAAAGAGACATATGATGCTTATGTTGCTTTCAAGAAAGTACGAAAATCATTTGGCAGCGTCGGCACTCATTTTTATAACAAAACTCCTCAAGAATATTTAGATTTATCTTTACACAAGTCTAGAAATTATCTTAAAACGATGCTATTACATGAAACTTACTATACGATTAAAGATTATTTGAGTGATAGTAACATTTACTGCATACTTTGATCATGCCACTCCTTCTTATCTAAAAGAAAGATTTGTTTATGTTGGGAACACACATTGCGTTTCTTTAGGTTCCAACAGCGACCTTCGTTTAAAAATTCCCTCCCATGCTTCTTCTTTGGAACTCCCTTCCCTTACATATTAAACAGTCGCAAACACTTGCGATCTTTAAAAGTAGATTGAAACGGAAATTGTTTGATGATATAACCTAATCTGTTATTTATGTCCCTACTATTACGTGTATTTGTTGTCTTGATTCTGTCAGAATATTATATATATATTTATTATATTATATTATAATTTTAATTTATTTTAAAGTGTTATTTAATATATATTTATATGTATTTTTATATTCCGTACGCACCTGCTGCTTGCTTTGCAAGTTTGTGTATCTCTTGTTATTAAATGGTTGCCTGGAAGAGATCGCTGTCTTAGCGATAAGGCCGCCAATTGTACAATGTTTTTCTTATTTTTTATGTTATTTTTGTTTAATTTCCTTAAATTGCTTTTAGAATTAGAAGCTATATATATTATTATTTTTGTACAATAAAGAATCTTTGTATTGTATTGTATTGTAACATTTTTAACTGCAGTCGGCTACGCACGAAGCAGCAACGATTAACACGTAACCATCCAATTAAATTGTAAAAATACTTATTCTCATAGAGTTTCTCGCTGGTTCTACTCGGTAGCAGCACATTCCGTAATTTTTGTAGCTTCTTTGATAAAATTTAAAAATCCAAAAGTATTGGAAGCTACTCGAATAAGAAGTATTTTGAATTCGATTTGATGAAATTTAAGTGCCGTGTGGTATCCGGCTGCATAGAATAGACCACCCTCACTTCTTACCGAAGTGTCGTAAAAGGCGACTAAGGTAAGTTGACGTCAGGCAGGCGGCCGGTCGTAAAATACGTAGCCGAATCATGTGGCAACATGTTTGTAACATGTTGTGCCGACCCCACTTAGAGTTGGATAAGGGTAGGAGAATGATGAATGATGATGATTTGATGAAATTTAAATGTTCCGCAGATGCCGTCCATTAATTGAAGAACAAGACATTACCTCTTTCTTCTGGAGGTCTTGTTGCAATCGTAGCTCGTTAAGCTTTCGAAGCTCTAACTCCTTGGCCGCCTGCTCCAGCAAACGGCGCTGGCTGTCCGCCTTGTCCAGGAGGTTCTCACCACCCACCAGCACCTTGGACTCCAGACGCTGCAGTTTATCCTTCAGCTCCTCCTGTTGTTTCCTGGAAAGAATAGAATAGAACATAGAATATACTTTATTGTACACCATAATCTTAATATACAATGAAATGAGATATTGAACATAAAAACATTTTTTTTTATATATAAGTACATGATTACGAAGCACAATGGGCGACCTTATTGCTAAGTAGCAATCTCTTCCAGGCAACCCAAGCTTAAAGAACAATGAATAGTAATCTGAAAAAGGGGTGTACGTAACATATATACATATATATTTTGAGTATAAAAATATCCATTCCAATATAATAGCTGCTAAGCCATTAAATAATATTTTTTCAAATTTTCCTTAAAGATATAAAGAGACTGTGCGTACCTTACCGAGAGCGGAAGTGAAAGATTTATATTTTACTAGCTTTACCAACGGATTTTCGTCCGCTTGGAAATCAGTGTCAGTTTTTCCTATTTCCCTATTTCAATTTACATAGAAGCGTAATTTAATATTACCCTAAATCTTTCTCAAGAATTGCACTTACAACTTTAGGTAAAAACTTAAAAAAAAATCGAGCAAATCGATTACATACAGACAGACAGATTTTTAGGACTTTGTTTTATAATAAGTATAGATTATGTTTCAGAAGAAATAACATCTAAATTCGAATAATTAAGTGCTGTCTTCTAGAAAACCCATAAAAATTATGATAAGCGTGTAAAGAAAGAAGCATAGTCGAGTCCAGCAGGCCTACCATGAATTCTTATTGCGACTCAATTGAAGACGTAAACGACGACCACGAAACGCTTCTTTTCGTACCATGAATTGTGAATTGCATTGGGGTCGTAATTTTTAAAAGAGAACGTTATATGAACTATATATAACTCTGTCTCTTTACTCACATGTTATTAGGACGAATTCCGAACGCTCTTTCGACAACGATTTAAAGTGTGTTTAAACGTCTTTATCAAATCAAATCAAATCAAAATATTCTTTATTCAAGTAAACTTGTCAACAAGTGCTTTTGAATCGTCAACTTTACTGCTGGTTCGGAAAGCTGTTCCTACCGAGAAGAGCCAGCAAGAAACTAGGCGGTTGCTCTTTTTAAAATATAAATCTTAGAACTAGTTACATTTATTTATTACTGTCTTGTACAGGGTAGAAATGCACCTATATCCACACATCCTTATCATCTAAGTAATCTTCAACAGTATAGTAGGCTTTCTGTATCAGCCTCTTTTTAACAGTGTTTTTAAACTGCTGTAATGGCATGACCAAAATTGATTTCGGAATTTTATTATAGAATCTTATACCCAAACCCACAAACGATTTACGTACTTTTGCTAGACGCAAAGCAGGAGTCGCAAGCTTATGTCGGTTCCTACTTTGTCTATTATATACATCACCTATCGTTTTATAATTCTTTATATTTTTATGTACAAAAATTACGTTATTTAAAATATACTGTGAAGCAAATGTTAGATAGAATACGTCATGGTATGAAAAAGCAAAACAATTTCGTTTACGTCTTCAATTGAGTCGCAATAAGAGTTCATGGTAGGCCTGCAGAACTAAAAAAAATTATTTTATCTTTTTAAATAATGCTCTTCAACGGGTTCTTGAACTCTTATGAGCCCAAGAGCTCCGGCAAGAAGTCCTGCATACATACATATATACATATATTGTAATATATAAAACTACTCACTTGGTACGCTGCAGTTCCGCCTTTTTCTCCTCAAGCACTTTCCTCGCCTGATGAGCTTTCTCGCGGTTAAGCTTTTCCTGGAATGTAAAGATTCAAATTTTATAATTATCCCCAAGTCTTTGAGTGAACTTGCTTTCTAGCGGCATTTATTTTGTTTATAAATTTCTTCTATCCTTTATTTAGACTTTTGAGACAATCGCCATTAATGCTTCCGTATCTAACTTCTAGTCTTTTTCCTTCTGTGAAAGGTTGACTGGAAGAGAGCCGTTTTAAGACAAGTCCTTCTTTGCACATGTGCTATTTGTTATTGCTTTTTTCTAACAATATGTATGTAAAATAAATAAATCACAAAATATTTAATGGGAAACGTATTTATGTCACTTATGTAGTATAGTATGAATCGTCAAATCGACTAATGATTGAATATATTACTACAATTATCTATATAAATAAAAATGAATAGCTTAATGCATTTTTAACCGAAAATCTCGTGAAAGATCAGACCCGTTCAGCTAAACTCTTATCTGGGAAATTTTTCCCAGCTGCGAGCTTCTAGTGGGTAGAAAATTGATAAAATTGTAAGCAAACTGGCCAAACAAACTTATTTAAACACAAATTTAAATTATTCTTTATTCAAGTAAACTTGTAAACAAGTGCTTTTGAATCGTCAAAATCTACTGGTTCGGAAAGTTGTTCCTACCGAGAAGAGCCAGCAAGAAACTCGGCGGTTGCTCTTTTTAAAATATAATTCTTTTAACTAGTTACATGTACTCATTACTGTCTTTAAAAATTAAATTGCTTAAAATATACTGTGAAGTAAATGTAACAATACCTTAAAGTTCTCTCGCAGTGAATCCCGCGGACTTAAATTGTAGATGCCATATATGGCTTTTTTTTGTAATACAATTTTTTTTTACTCTCCGCGCATTTATCCCATAGCAATATTTCGTAAGACATAACGCTATGGAATTAAACAAAATAAACAAGTTTTGCTCAGCAAGTCTTATCTTTCTAACAGCGTAGGCTGCTGAACTAAGTTTCCCTACAAGAGTCGTTATGTGTGTGCTCCATTGGAGTTTTGAATCCAAGGTCACTCTCAAAAATACACACAAACATACTAAAATACTTATTATACTTAAGAAGCTGTGATAGCCTAGCGGTGAGACCATGCGACTCTCTAGAGACGACATAGGTTCAAACCCCGAGCAGGCACCAATGAGTTTTTCTATTAAAACTTATGTGTATAATTGATAATTGCAATTTATCACACGCTTTTCGGTGAAGGAAAACATCGTGAGGAAACCTGCATATCTCTAGAGAATTCTGGAGATATGTGTAACCTACCAATCCGCATTGGAGCGGCGTGGCATGTCTTAGCTCCAATGCTTCTCTCCAATAACGGAGAGAGGAGCCCAGCAGTGGGATTGTAACAGGCCATTACTTTTACTTAAGATATTTTAAGGTGGAACAAGATTCGTGAGGTAGTTGTTAAATGAAAAACTTTACCTTTTCCTCTCGCCTCATCTTCCTTCGCATCTTCTTCTCCTCAGGATCCAGTGCATCCAGCTCGGGGTCAGTCAGCGTATCGTCGGATAACTCTTCCTCTGATATTTCTTCTTCCTCTTCCTCTATCTCTGTTTAAAAGTAATTTAGTTATGATAATGATAAACGGATAACTATATGAAAAACTACTGTCCTTAGTGTGGCGCACAGCCACAAATTAATTCACAAGCAAAACCATAGCTCACATTTTAAACAACTAGTACGTGCGTTATGGATAAATAAAAATGTTATGCGAAATAGGCATATAGGAAATACTTGACGGTCGTACGGGACAATAAGTTTCCTGTATCTCGCTTCCGCCGTCGGAACCCGTACTATATAAACTAAGTTATTTTTCTTTGTTATATACTCTCTTTCTTATATACTATCTCTCTCTCTTTCTTATATATACTCTCTTTCTTCTCTTTCTTGTGTGAAGTATGACATGCATATAAAAGGAGTAGCGCTAGAGTTGACGAATGATAGAAGAGAATGGAAGAGAAAAACATGTTGTACCGACCCCACTTAGAGTGGGATAAGGTTAGGAGAAAGAAAGATATACTCTCTTTCTTACTCTTACTTGTTAGCATGTAGTAAATAAAATATATATTTGTTATTTCATCACGTCATATCATTGAACACCATCGGTTCAATTTCGTACCGTACTATCTACAAACGCAACACTTAGAATGTAAGTGGGTCTGGGTAAACTTGTTTACAGGAGAGTAGGGTATACACGATATTTATTTATATTGTACTGGTATATGAAAAATGATATGAAGCAACGTGAGTCCCATCGCGAATAGTTCAAAGAAATAGGCATACTTGCTGTAGCGTCACAATATATAGTAATATTATATCCATATGTATATATATTGTATATCATAGACATATGAGAGGTCACAAAATACTTGTGACTCCTTTGTCGCGACTCAGCAGAGTTAGCAACTCATTCGTTGGTCTCGGTATTCGATACAATAAAATTCCGAAATCCATATTAAACTTATCTATAGAAAAGTTTAAATTTAGTATAAGAAATATGCTTATACGTAAAGCATATTACACAATTGAAAAATATTTGGAAGATAAAAATGCCAGGATTTGAAAATCAGCACCGTCATAGACTGCGGTTTAATGATAATTAAATTTTTGTATTGCAAAAAAGAGCCATACGTGGCATTTATAATTTGAATTCGCGTGAGTCCCTGCGAGAGAAGTTTAAGGAAACAGGTATTCTTACGTTAGCTTCACAGTATATTTTTAGCAATTTGATTTTTGTGCACAAAAATATACATAATTATAAAAAGATTGGCGATGTATATAATAGACAAAGTAGGAACCGACATAAGCTTGCGGCTCCTGCTTTGCGCCTTGTAAGAGTACGTAAGTCGTTTGTGGGTTTGGGTATAAGATTCTATAACAAAATTCCACAATCAATTTTAACTTTGCCATTACAGCAATTTAAAAATACTGTTAAAAAGAGGCTGATACAGAAAGCCTATTATACCGTGGAGGCTTACATTGATGATAAGAATGCGTGGATATAGCTGCTCTTTGACCTTGTGCAGGATAGCTATGACAAAATGTAATTAGTATTAAGAATCTTCTTTTTTAAAAGAGCTCCACCGAGTTTCTTGCTGGCTCTTCTCGGTAGGACGGCTTTCCGAACCAGCAGTAAAGTTGACGATTCAAAAGCACTTGTTTACAAGTTTACTTGAATAAAGAATATTTTGAATTTGAATTAATTTACATTTAATGTAAAATTGAGAATGTTTGAAAGATTGACCGCAAGTTATCTTGTTGGTTCTTCTCAGTAAGAGCAGCATTCCGAACTAGTTCTAGCTGCATTAATTATATTGATCCTTGACGATTCAAAAGTGCTTGAAAGAGTTTATTGAAATAAACATTATTTTGATTTAATTTGGGACTTTTCTCACAATTTTAAGTAATGCAAAAATTTCCAAAATACGTAGCGACAAACGTATTTAAATCTCAAATAAGAATAATGCAATCCGTCAGATTTCGAATATTATGAGTAAATTACTTTAATCGTGTAAAATGTAAAGTGTTTATTGAAATAATTGTTAATTGAATTTGATTTAATTTGGGACTTTTCTCACAATTTCAAGTAATACATAAATTTACCCGAAATATGTAGCGACAAACGTTTTTAAATCTCAAATGAGAATAATGCAATTCGTCAGATTTTTAATATTATGAGTAAATTACTTTAATCGTGTAAAATGTAAAGTGTTTATTGAAATAAAGATTATTTTGATTTAATTTGGGACTTTTCTCACAATTTTAAGTAATGCAAAAATTTCCAAAATATGTAGCGACAAAAGTATTTGAATCTCAAATAAGTATAATGCAATTAATCAGATTTTGAATATTATGAGTAAATTACTTTAATCTTGTAAAGTGTTAAGTGCTTGAAAGAACTTATTGGAATAAAGACTATTTTGATTTGATTTCGTCTGTTGGTGCATATGGCAGTGTTGCTGCCTTCAGCTCCGGGGGTCGTGGGTTCGATCCCTACCGCTGAAGACCAACATATTATACAAAACAATTCGTTGGTTCTTCTCCTGAGTTTCCCATATGTTTATTTATTTTTATGTATACAAAATTTGTAAGAAATTCTTGTTTGACGCACCGTTGGTATTTTCTTCCAGTTGCTTCTTGAGCTGATCGATCTCTTGTTGGAATCTGTTTGAATAGAGAATAATATTCATTATAAAACGTACATATTGAATACAAGTGTCACCCGCGACTTTGGGTTTGCATAATTGTTAAAATAACTTGATTCAACTTATCCCGTAACTTGAACCAATTTATTATTGACCGAAAAAAAGTTTTTTATTCTATATGTCAAACTTGGTATATATGCCATGTGGTATCCGGCTGAGCGGAATAGCCCACCCTCTTTCTTACCGAGGTGTAGTAAAAGTCGACTAAGGTAAGTTGACCCGCCGTGTGGTATCCGGCTGAGTAGAATAGACCACCCTCATTTCTTACCGAGGTGTCATAATAGGCGACTAAGGTAAGTTGACGTCATACAGGCGGCCGGTTGTAAAATACGTAGCCAAATCATGTGTCAACATGTTTGTAACATGTTGTGCCGACCGCACTAGTGGGATAAGGGCAGGAGAATGATGATGATGATGTTGGTCAGAATCCGAATAAATAAATAAATTGCAATTATCAATTAGACGCATTCGTAACCTAAATCGTAATATTATTGAGTGAAAAGTTACATTTTTTGTTCTATAGGCTCGGTATATAACCACGCCGTGTGGTATCCGGCAGAATAGAATAAACCACCCTCCCTTCTTAACGAGGTGTCTTAAGAGGCGACTAAGGTATGTGCCGTGTGGTATCCGGCTGCAGAATAGACCACCCTCATTTCTTACCGAGGTGTCGTAAAAGGCGACTAAGGTAAGTTGACGTCAGGCAGGCGGCCGGTCGTAAAATACGTAGCCAAATCATGTGACATGTTTGTAACATGTTGTGCCGACCCCACTTAGAGTGGGATAAGGGCAGGAAGAGGCTCGGTATATAACCATAAAGAACTGGTAAACGTTGGGGTTCTATGACACTGGAGTGTTAACAAAAAATTGATAGACCCATGAGTGGGTAAAGTAACAACCTGTTACTATGCCCACTGCTGGGCTAAGGCCTCCTCTCTCCGTTTTTGGAGAGAAGGGTTGGAGCTAAGACCTACCACGCTGCTCCAATGCGGATTGGTAGGTTACACATATCCCTTGAATTCTCTAGAGATATGCAGGTTTCCTCACGACGTTTTCCTTCACCGAAAAGCGTGTGATAAATTGCAATTATCATTTAGACGCATAAGTTTTAATAGAAAAACCCATTGGTGCCTGCCCGGGGTTTGAACTTATGTCGTCTCTAGATAGTCGCACGGTCTCACCGCTAGGCCATCACAGCTTATGAGTGGGTGGATATTTTATATTATAGCCCGGTATACAGAGTGGTACCGACGAAAGGACATTAATGAATCCACTGATAAACCTGTAGGTTTATGCGATCTTGTAATCTTGTAATCTTGTAAGATTACTTTGGCGTAATTTAATCTTTTTAAATATCATTTTTTTTAAATGTCTTTTCAAAGAAAATAATATAATTGAATTGAGATCTGGCTTTGCTAGTAATAATTTACCTGGTGCGGCGCGTTTGTTTGAAAAAAGAGGATAAAACATTAAACTATAATGTATAATTATATATAATGTCTCCCTCGTACCTGTTTAGTTGTACCGTATTTAAAATTACCGTGTTTAGGCCAAGGTTGGAATGGCGGTGGAATGTTGTGTACGGTCATTGATCTCTATAAACCGTGTTAATTTTTTTAAATGAAAAATAAATCCTATCTATTGATATCGATGTTTTTTATTTATGGTGAGGTGCTGTAGGTAACTAAAATTAAGTAAAGTTTAAGTAAAATTAAGTTAAAGTACCACCCTATGTATTGGGCTATAATATAGAATATAAATATTTCTGTTTTCGAACCCGAGAAGAACTAAAAGATGAAGTATGAGAAGAAAAACAGATATTGCACTATAAACGGTGCTTAAACGCTTAATTTGTCGCATAAAAAGTCTCTTACTATATAAAAGCGAAAGTCTATCTGTTGCGCTTTCACGGCTAATCCATTAGACCAATATTTAATTAATTTGACAATATTATATCTATTAAGTTGTACTATTTAGTGTAACTATATTCTGATCAATAAATATGTAATTAAAATATAGTGTTGTCCTTATTTTTACATTTAATTTTTCATAACATAACACCGACACGTCAGTGGTGCATCTCTATAGGGCCTGTAAGTGGGAAAGAGAGCGCAACACGTTTCCGTTTCCACTTTTATATCAGCAGGCAAGCAACGAGTGTTTGATATTAGTATAGTATTATTATTAAGCAAGTAACCTCGTGAGTAAGGCGTCACCCGGCTCGCTATTGATGTGCGTTTTGTTTTCGATGTTCTTAGCGCGATTCGCATAACGTAGTGTGCTGATTGTTTCTACGTAGTTCGAGTCCGCTGGACCAACGGTGGCTATCTGTAGGTATACAACAATCTTGGTAAATAAATAATTTAGGTAAGCCACATTACCAGATTATGGCGGGGTAGTTATTTTTTCCCCTCATATTTAAATTCACTCTAAAAGCAATATAACAGAACTAACTACTTTGCTATAATCCGCACGGGTTAAGTGAATGCATGCAAAGCCAATGTGTATGAAGCAGGCAAAATCTACGCACCTTATACATGCAGGACAAGCCACCACATGCACCCCAAGGCGCAATTCACCAGCAACAACGCACACAAAAGCAGCACACACAACCACCACTACAATCTCGACGATCGTTTCGCCCCGAAACCGAAGCATCATCAGGAGGATAGGCTCCACGACAAAAATCGTAATGCATTACTAGATTGTGGTGGTGGTTGTGTGTGCTGCTTTTGTGTGCGTTGTTGCTGGTGAATTGCGCCTTGGGGTGCATGTGGTGGCTTGTCCTGCATGTATAAGGTGCGTAGATTTTGCCTGCTTCATTCACATTGGCTTTGCATGCATTCACTTAACCCGTGCGGATTATAGCAAAGTACTTAGTTCTGTTATATTGCTTTTAATATGGAATTCCGCAAAGTAACGCCTGCTTCTATAAATCATTTAAATTCACTCTTTTATTGCATAAGAAAATCTTTTATACGTTCTTTAATTTGCGGGAGATGAATATATTCATAAATATCAGACTTTTGTAATAAACATTAACAAATAAGCAAATAAATAATAAAGCTGAATAAAAATTCAATAAGTAACATACGATCAATAAATGAATGATTGTTTTGAGTTTAAAGCCTGCCATCTAGCGTGACTATTATGAATAAAAAAAACATTCATTTGTGCATTAGACATGTTGCTTCAGAGTAATATAAAAAGCATAATAAACCCATTATTTTTTAAAAAATAACACAAACATAACCATAGAGCTACAAAGAGTAGTAGTAAACAAATTATAAATACTAGAGGGAAGATGAGAGACAAATCTTTGTCTAATCATACACGCGCAGAGAAATATACACAGCGGATTTTTAATTTAAATGCTTTGAATGTTTTTAGCACACCTTCAAAATATTTGAATTTTTATATTTCCCAACATCCAATTTGATTCAACGAATTTAATCCAATCTTCAGATAATTGGAATAAAAAGAGAGACAGATAGGTTAGGTAAAGTAACATAGTAAAGTAACGACCCTTTACAAGCCCACTGCTGGGCATAGGGCCACCTCTCTCCATTTCTGGAGAGAAGGGTTGGAGCTAAGACCCACCCCGCTACTACAATGTGGATTGGTAGGTTACACATAGCCCCAGAAATCTTCAGAGATATGCAGGTTTCCTCACGATTTTTTCACCGAAAAGCGTGTGATAAATTGCAATTATCAATTAGACACATGAGTTTTAATAGACAACCCCATTGGTTTCCGCCTGGTGTTCGAACCCGCGATTACCTACGACCCTTTACAAGCCCACTGCTGGGCATAGGGCCTCCTCTCACCATTTCTGGAGAGAAGGATTGGAGCTAAGACCTACTGCACTGCTCAAATGTAATTTTGGTAGGTTACACATATCCACAGAAATCTCCAGAGATATGCAGGTTTCCTCACGATGTTTTCCTTCACCGAAAAGCGTGTGATAAATTGCAATTAACAATTACACACATAATTTTTAATAGACAACCCCATGGGTGCCCGCCTGGGGTTCGAACCCGTGACCACCTCGAAACAGTCACACAGTCACACTGTTTGGTTATCACAGCTCTATGCTATCTATACTCTAGTAAAATAGCTCTATGATAAGGCAAAACCAATAAAAAGCTTACCATAACTGTCTTGGAGTTCCCGCCGAGCGAGTCTTGCAGCAGTCTCGTCAGTTTGGAGTTCCTGTATGGAATGTGGGTGGACTTGCCGTCAACCAGCGCTGATATCACGTTGCCCAGCACCGACAGCGACTGGTTGATCTTCGTGGCCTCCTTTAGCCTCGTGCCCGTAGCTTGAGTCTTGCTCTGACGCTCGGAGCCCTAGAGATCGACATGTACGAATATCATTAATATTAGGTCCTTACATATGAAATTGGCGTTTTGTCGTACTGGCCACTTTGATCTCAAATATTACCTTTATGGTTAGGAATTCCAAATTCAAATTCATACAGCTATTTACTCATGCATTTGTGTTTCAAACCCCCTAATTCATTTGTTTTTTTCTTTGTGTCACTCTGTTTACAAAATGGAAAACATGAAATATCGCGTTATTTACGAGTATGACTTCCACTGTGACACCAGTGCTGCAGAAACGGCTCGAAGGATTAATGATTTGTATGGTGAGGGTGTCGCAAAAGAAAACACAGTGCGTTTTTGGTTCCAACGTTTTCGTTCTGGAAATTTCGACCTGCAGAACAAGCCTCGCGGACGGCCGGAGACCAAAGTTGATAATGAAGAATTGAAGGCTATTGTGGAAGCGGATCCATCGCAAACCACGTCCGAGTTAGCTGCAGGCTCCGGTGTTAGTGATAAAACTATTCTAATCCACTTGAAGCAAATTGGGAAGGTGAAAAAGCTTGAAAGGTAAAAAAGTACCTCATGAATTGAGTGAAGCAACCCGACAAACGCGCGTCGACTGCTGCGTTACGTTACTCAACCGGCACAATAATTAAGGAATTTTAAATCGAATCATTACCTGTGATGAAAAGTGGATCCTCTACGATAATCGGAAGCGCTCATCGCAATGGCTGAACCCTGGCGAACCAGCCAAATCCTGCCCTAATCGAAAATTGACTAAAAAAAAGTTGCTTGTAAGTGTTTGGTGGACTAGTGCCGGTGTCGTTCACTACAGCTTTCTTAAATCTGACCAGACGATTACGGCAGATATCTATTGTCAGCAACTGCAAACCATGATGGAAAAGCTAGCTGCTAAACAACCGAGGCGGGTCAATCGCTCTAGGCCACTGCTGCTTCAGGACAACGCTAGACCACACACTGCACAACAGACGGCTACCAAATCAGAGGAGCTTCAATTAGAATGTCTTAGACATCCACCGTACTCTCCGGACCTTGCTCCAACAGATTACAATTTTTTTCGCAATTTGGATAACTACTTGCAAGGAAAAAAATTCAACTCCGATGGGGCAGTCCAAACCGCCTTCAAAGATTTTATTGATTCCCGCCCGAATGGTTTTTTTTAGTAAGGGGATCAATGAACTACCTATGAGATGGCAAAAGTGCATACATAGCAATGGTACATACTTTGGTTAATTAAATATATTTCATTAAAAAAAAAACGACTTTATGTTCCTCCCATAGAAAACGCCAATTTCATATGTAAGGACCTAATATTTAGACACCGGCAATACTCACGTCTAATTTTATCGGGTTATCCCGACTAGTTGAAGCCCGTCGCATGCACAAATTTCATTGGTGCATCCGACGACTGAGACCAGAGCGACAAGGAACACTTCGAAAACGTCCGACCACCGCCGCAACTTGCCTTAATCCCCCCCCAGCCGCCTACGAATTGCGCCCAGCGAACTGCTGCACGCAGTTCCCGACGCGATTATGTCGTTTAAAGAGCTCATAAATAAGTGCCACGGATGGGCTCGAAACTAGTTTGGCTAACCCGATAAATTAATTAGACGTGAGTATAGTCGGTGTCTACATAATAACTATGAATACTATTCACGATAGTTTAAATTTAAATATAAATAAGGAAAAACTAAAAAAATAAGCTTTACCAGAACATCGAACTAAAATATAAAAAAATATATTTTTGGCACTAACAAGTAACGTCGATATAGCAGTCATCGATAAATTTCGTCAGGTATATTACTTACGACTAAAGTTTTGAAAATAACAAAGAAATTTAATCATGATATAGGCTAAGCGGTTAGCTGAATCCTATACTGTGGGGTAAAAAGGCGCGGAAGTAGGACGAGAACGGGGGTTGACCGCTTTCTTAGCTCGCATCTACCTCAGTTCCGTTCTCGTCGTACCTCCACGCCCTTCTACCAGACAGGACCTTGTGCAGGCGAGGACTGAGTTAAGCGGTTACTCTGTAAACGAAGTATTTTCTTATATTTTATTCTTCTTGTGAAGTATAGAGTATAATAACATACAATACTTTATTAAAAGTACAGGCAACCCTAGTCGCAATGTTTCATCATCGCCTAGAGTTAAATCTTACCGCCAAGTCAACGAGATGCAGCTTCCCCATCTTGACGTGCATCTTGCCGTCGCCGCCGCGCTTGCTGTTCTCCACCGTGATGGAGAAGATGGCGTGCGACCTAGAACTCTCTATGTTCATGGCGGTTGCTCCGATATGTCTATTCTTGTTACCGACTGCCATTATCTTTTCCAATTCATCAGCGTTATGGACCACGTACCCTGAGATTAAATCACAATATATTTAAAAAAGTACACTGCTTACGCGTATGTTGATTATTCTCAGCACAACTTTCTCAGCACTAGGAACTGCAGTTCTACAATTTCTAATATTTTTGTACAATAACAAGTAGCGACATTCGATTTACAAGTAAAAATTGACTGGCCCGTTGGCGCAGTGGGTCGCGGAGCAACATTTTCTATAAAAAAATTGTTGGTCCTTCGAGCCAGGATGTATATTTGTATTTAAGTATGTATTAGAAATTATATATGTAGTATATCTATCAGTTGTCAGTCACTCATAACACAAGTATTAAGTTACTTACTTTGGGGTCTGACGAACGTGTGTATAAGTGTCCCATATATTTATTTATATTTACAAAAGTAATAATAAAATTATTTTGCTATAATCCGCGATACAGTAAATAGAAAATATATATAGTGTTTAATGTATAGTGGACTATCAGTATTTTCATACCCGATACGTGCAGGATTCGTAAAAGCACATGCACAAACCTCCACCACTTCCACCACAATACACAAGCACTACACAGTTTCACTATCACAAACTCAACAATCGTTTCGCCCCGCAACCGAAGCATCATCAGGAGATAGACTCCACGACAAAATCGCAAAGTGAAGCGTTATCCAAACAAGCGTTGTTAAATAGTACTTGGTTCATCCCCACCCTTTATTTACCTCGGAACACGTGCAACAAGCTTGAACTAGAGACATTTATCTGCTCGTTAATGAGGGTGCCATTGTTATGCTTAATGATTTCTAATTGTTCCAAAATATTTAATTTCAAGCTTTTTTCGCAGGTGTGCAGTATTTCGAAACAATGGTCATTAGGAACTTTATGACCGCTTTCTAACAAATGTTTAGCGAAATGTGAATTTTGTGGCTTATTATTCCTGAAAGCGACCATATGTTCTTTAAAACGGGTTTCAAAATTACGACCAGTCTGACCCACATATGTATCATTGCATTCAGGACATTTTATTTTGTAAATACCACTCTTTTTCGGGCTTTCTAATTTGTCTTTATTATTGCATAATATCTTTCTTGTGTTTCTTGTGATTCTTGTTTCGTGACTTTCAACAAAGTCAAATATAAAATTAGGTTTTAAAAGTAATAACTGCTTAAAAAAGATATTATGCAATAATAAAGACAAATTAGAAAGCCCGAAAAAGAGTGGTATTTCAAAATAACATGTCCTGAATGCAATGATACATATGTGGGTCAGACTGGTCGTAATTTTGAAACCCGTTTTAAAGAACATATGGTCGCTTTCAGGAATAATAAGCCACAAAATTCACATTTCGCTAAACATTTGTTAGAAAGCGGTCATAAAGTTCCTAATGACCATTGTTTCGAAATACTGCACACCTGCGAAAAAAGCTTGAAATTAAATATTTTGGAACAATTAGAAATCATTAAGCATAACAATGGCACCCTCATTAACGAGCAGATAAATGTCTCTAGTTCAAGCTTGTTGCACGTGTTCCGAGGTAAATAAAGGGTGGGGATGAACCAAGTACTATTTAACAACGCTTGTTTGGATAACGCTTCACTTTGCGATTTTGTCGTGGAGTCTATCTCCTGATGATGCTTCGGTTGCGGGGCGAAACGATTGTTGAGTTTGTGATAGTGAAACTGTGTAGTGCTTGTGTATTGTGGTGGAAGTGGTGGAGGTTTGTGCATGTGCTTTTACGAATCCTGCACGTATCGGGTATGAAAATACTGATAGTCCACTATACATTAAACACTATATATATTTTCTATTTACTGTATCGCGGATTATAGCAAAATAATTTTATTATTACTTTTGTATTATGGATCTCCGCAAAGTAACGCCTAATTCTATAAATTATTTATATTTAAATTCCAATTCAAAATATTCTTTATTCAAGTAAACTTGTAAAAAAGTGCTTTTGAATCGTCAACTCTATTGTACGAGTAATACGATTTAAATATAGCATTATTACAGCTAGAATATTTATTTAAACATATAGATATACTAAATATGTAGTATTAAAGCTATCCAAGGGAAAGTGAAACTCACAGTTTTAATAAAACTTATTTTATTACCCGAGGTTTGAGATATCTTTATTTCTTATTAAGAATACTTTATTGTATGTATTTTATGTATTTACGAATGTATTTTATTCCCTACTGAACCCTTTACATCCGTCAGCCGTCGTACGTATAGAAAAGAAATGATACACATATGGTTATCTTTGTCTAATTACACATAAAAAAGAGAGACAGGTAATAAGTATCGTTTGCTTTATCTTTATTGTCGATGGATACATTTTAGGTTGGCTGCCCTACTTTAATATAATAACTCTGTGGTCGTACGTCTTTGCTTTCTCTCTTCTCTCTCCCTCCTGTCATGCGGTCTCGCTCACACACATATCTGCATTTCATTTCATGCATTCATCTAACGTTCCATTCCCACATATGTTATGTAGTTAGTTTAATCAGTTGTTGTCCTTGACTTAACTCATTACGCTTTGGCTGAAAAGAAGTTCCTGGCACACAGTATTATGCTCAGTTTTGTGCCTATTCTACTATGTGCGATACATTTATACGGTGTTATTTTTTAATTTTTTTTAATTTATTAGGTTCACCAACAGCTTTAACATTTATATCATTCAAATCTATATTCTATTGTAAAACAAAACTAAGTCTAAATGTAAAACTAATTAAAGGCAAACGCCACATGCAAAATAACCTAAAACTACTTAAATAAAATTTACAAAAATAATTAATAAATAAGTTAGTGTAACACTGTTATTTCAAACAATTAAATGTTATGTTTAGTTAAGATTTTGCTGGATTTGCTTTCTAAAAACATGCAGGGAAACATTGAATATATCCGGGGGATTAATTTTATTATATTTATTTAAGTTCAGTTTCGTTCTATCTGTGTTTTAATTTTTGTTAAGTTAGCACGTTTCTAGAATAAACGATTTACATTCCCTTACCGGTCAGGTCTTTGACGAAGACGCCGATGTCAGGCCGCTCCTTCACCTCCAGACTCTGGTGAGGATTGTTCCCGAGTAGATCGCGTACCTCTTCGTTGTATATCTCAAGGTATGTCACGCATACCAGAAATCTGTGAAAACATTAAATAAATATATCGATCAATTACACACACGGTCATCTGTTCCCAAAGTAAGTAACTTAATACTTCCATTGAGAGTGACTGACAAATGGTATTTATTTATATATCATTTTATAATACTTTATTATACTAGCTGACTGGCAAAACGATGCCATATAAATTACTACAAAACTGACTTGACTTTTGACACGTCACACGTGTGAGAAAATCTTTCGATTAACCATTTTGGAAGATCTTGAAGTCATAAAGTATAACAATGGCACCCTCATTAATGATCAGATAAATGTTTCAAGTTCAAGCTTGTTGCACGTGTTCAGACGTAAAATAAATGGTGGGGTTGAACCGATTACTATATAACCATGCTATGGATAATGCTTTGCTTTGCGATTCTGTCGTGGAGTCTATCTCCTGATGATGCTTCGGTTGCGGGGCGCAACGATTGTTGAGTTTGTGATAGTGAAAGTGTGTAGTGTATGTGTATTGTGGTGGCGGTGGTGGAGGTTGTGAGTGTTTTTATAAATCCTGCATGTATCGGGTATGAAAAACGGAAAGTCCACTATGCATTTAGCACTATATATTTTTCTATTTACTTTATCGCGGATTATAGCAAAATAATTTTATTATTACATATGTTTTGACACGTCGGGAATAAAAACGCTTTGATAGGTTGATAAAAGATGGCGTCGTCTTTTCAACGTTATCCTATTCGTGTAGAATTAAAAGGATTTCTATATTATGTTACCCCGGTGTATAAGGAATAATTGTGCCAAATTTCATTAATATTGGTTCGGCGGATTCGCCGTGAAAGAGTAACAAACATACATCCATACTCACAAATTTTCGCATTTATAATATTAAAATAGGAAGTAGGATAGGCTATTTATCAAAAAAACTATGGTTAAGCTTACTTCTCATCGTCCTTGGCTTTCGCTATGTGACTGAAGATTTGCGCGAAAGAGTTCGGTATGATGCCCCTGAGCTCTGGCGCTGTATTACTCCCCGCCATGGTGTAGGTCTTCCCGGTGCCAGTCTGGCCGTACGCGAAGATAGTCCCGTTGTACCCCCTGAGGACCTGCTCGACGATGGGACTCGCCGTCTGTACATAAATGTCCATCTGGAAAAAACAATTACAAGCTGTACATAAGTTTAGCCTGTATGTAATTATCCTTTGAACTCTATTAGACCCACTTTAAACAGAAATATTTATGAATTTAGACTATTGGTGGCCCTAAAGAAATAGAAAATATACATTTTGCTTCAAAATATAATTATATCGGGCCATATACAATCCAAGCTGTGATAGCCCAGCGATGAGATCGTGTGACTCTCTAGTGACGATCATGCGTTCAAACCCCGGGCACCAATGAGTTTTTCAATTAAAAACTTATGTATATGTATTAATAATGGCAATTTATCACACGCTTTTCGGTGAACGAAAACATCGTGAGGAAATCTGCATATCTCTAGAGAATTCTGGGGATATGTGTAATCTACCAATCCGCATTGGAGCAGCGCGGTAGGTCTTAGCTCCAACCCTTCTTTCCAAATATGGAGAGACGAGGCCAAGCAGTGGGATAGTAACAGGCCGTTACTTTACTTTACTATATACTATCCATGACAATAGACCCCCAGCGGGCCATATTAAGTATTGCCTATCACTTATTTAGGCTATCGTTAGTTGTATATAGTAGAGATGGACAGAATCACCAATTACTAAGTGATCATATGATTCACTCATCATATAGCATCATCTGCTATTGAATTTTAGAAAACTGCTATAGCTATACAAAATTATGGATATTCCAAAAAAAAGTAAAATAATATTACTAAGAAATGTTATCATTAGATCATATGTACATGTGACACTTTTAAGATATTCCAAGTGAATGTATTACCTAGAATTGGCCAAACTTATTGTTACACAAACAAATCTAATTCTTATATCTGATTAAATATGGTCAATATTTCGGGATGATACGACACTTTTACGCTATTCTAACTGAAATTATAACCTTATAATAAAGACCGTATTGAATATGATTTCAGAATGATGTTTGTTATAACAATAACTTTGTCCAGTGATAGCTGAATAATATAATAGCCGATAGCATTTTATGCTATTTGCTATTTACTATTTTGCTATTCAGCGATTACTGGACTAAATGATTGCTTATACAAATAAAAGTATTCCTTATATCCTATACATAGCACACGCGTATAAGGCCTACATTTGTTTGTGTACACAATAGCAATCGCAATAGCAGCACGATCACCGTGCTCACCTTTGATCATATCATGGTGCGAATATGATTCTCAAATCGCAATCATACCCAAGCTTAGTATATAGTGGTTTTAGTTTATGTATAGAAACCTGCAATACTCACTTCTTATTATATCGGGTGAGCCATACTAGTTTTAAATCCATACGGGGCCCTTATTCATGGTCTCTTTATACGGCGTTATCGCGCGATCCTCGCAGCGGTAACGCCGACCTCATCCGATATTAGTTGGTTTAGCTGGTTTCTATACATTAACTATAAATAGATATAATTCAAACTTGTACACTTATCAAGAACCGGTAATAAAACAATAAAAAATAACTTCAAAAGACTCAAGTTAACCGTTAAGGATTTCACTCTTCTGGTACCACTCCTAACAGCAGCATCAGTTTATTCTTATCATAAACATGCATCGTAGTCGGGACTGGAGCAGTATGTAAAATTTCAGCTCAATCGGACACCGGGAAGTGGATCAAAAAAATATTGCAACGCTGTACTGTGTACTGTATATATAATATATAATTTTTGTATACAAGAATATACATAATTATAAAAAGATTGGCGATGTATATAATAGGCAAAGTAGGAACCGACATAAGCATGCGGTTCTTGCTTTCCGCCTTGCAAAAGTACATAAGTCGTTTGTGGGTTTGGGTATAAGATTCTACAATAAAATTCCGCAATCTACTTTAACTTTTTACATTTATACTTTACCATTACAGCAGTTTAAAAACACTGTTATACAGAAAGCCTACTATACTATAAAAGATTACTTTGACGATAAGAATGCGTGGATATAGCTACTCTTCGACTCTGTACGAGACATCAATAACTATATGTAACTAGTAATAAGAATTATTCTTTGAAAAGAGCAACCGCCGAGTTTCTTGCTGGTTCTTCTCGGTAGGAACAGCTTTCCGAACCAGCAATAGATGTTGACGATTCAAAAGCACTTGTTTACAAGTTTACTTGAATATAGAGTATTTTAAATTTGAAAATAGATATATTATAGACAAAATTATGTAGGACGTAAAGCTGGCAACGCAGCTAAGGGTTTCAGTATATAACTCCATAGCTAAGTACGGTACATAACAGGCTATATCAGTACATAACTAAATACCGAACACACCGCCCGAGGCCTCCGCCACCCCGTGACCCCTCCCCTTTGTCCCCCGGGGAGAAGTCCGAGAGGAGAGATCGATAGGTGCATCGCGCATACCCGGCGCGCGGGTCGCGCCCCACTGACCCAGATACGTTCCCGTCGCAGAAATACTACGTCGTAATACTTACTTATCCTATCAACCAATTTATATAAACCTAATGGAATATCTATATAAATAAAAATGAATTGCTGCTCGTTAGGTCCGCTAAAACTCGAGAACGGCTGAACCGGAAGGTTTTTAATTATGTCTTATGGAATATTGCTGTGAGGTAAATGCGTGGATAGTGAAAAAATTTTTTGTATTACAAAAAAGAGCCATACGTGGCATCTACAATTTAAGTCCGCGTGATTCTCTGCGAGATAAGTTTAAGGTATTCTTACATTTGCTTCACAGTATATTTTGAACAATGTAATTTTTGTACATAAAAATATAACTTATAAAATGATAGGTGATGTATATGATAGACAAAGAAGAAAGCGACATAAGCTTACGACTCCTGCTTTGCGCCTAGCAAAAGTATGTAAATCGTTTGTGGATTTGGGTATGAGATTCTATAATAAAATTCCGAAATCAATTTTGGAAAGTTTTAAGATTATATTTTAAAAAGAGCAACTGCCGAGTTTCATGCTGGTTCTCCTCGGTAGGAACAGCTTTCCGAACCAGCAGTAAAGTTGACGATTCAAAAGCACTTGTTTATAAGTTTACTTGAATAAAGAATATTTTGAATTTTGAATTTGAATTTGTATATTTAATAAAAAAAATCCTTATAAACAGGGATGATCCATTGTCATTGATTTTCGATTATCATCGATAGACAATAAAATCGATCTTGGATTATTTAAATATATTTACATCTATACTTACTAATATTATAAATGCGAAAGTCTGTCTGTTGGGTTTTCACATCTAATCCACTGAACCGATATCGATGAAAAGAGGCGAGAGTGCCACATACAAAATTTCCAGCGTTTTTAGTATAAATAGACCAAAATAAATATAGTCTTCTTTAGTACATGCTGCCATAAACTAATAACTAAAATATACAATGCGCTTATGAACGTGTTTTCTCGAAATGTTTATTTTTCTGACGACAAAAAAAATGGATGATCAACTTTTACTTCAATGATGATAGGTTATTGTTATATTTTTTATCACAAAACCTTTCGTTTTTATTATGTTCATCTGTTATTTAGCACGTACTTGTAGTTGTCACACATAATCTCAGACTATAACTTTCATTTTATAGTTCCCTCAATTGATCCTCAGATAACAAATATTTTTCTATCTTAAAACACAAAATAAATACTGTAACGTCTGGACCCAAAGATGTATGAAATTCTGGAACTCTCCTTAGGCCTAATTCATGCTTATATTCCGGGTTTATATGTTTCAGGCTATAAAAATATTGTCTTTTTAACAGACAGAATTAATTAATGAAATATGCTATAAACCGCGAAAACAATAATATATGTTATTGTAAATGTAGAGTGTACTATTCGTTCTCAAACTTGATACATGCATAAATCCTAAAAAATCAAATAAATTTCACAACTGACCAATGCCTCCCCACTCTTTGTTAGAGAAAAGGGATAGTGGTTAGACCCGCCACACTGGTTATAAATATGCCACAAATTCTCCTAAGACATGCAGATTTCCTTACGATGTTTTCCTATACCGAAAAGCGGGTGATGCACTGTAGATATTAATTAGGCACATATTTCAATAGAAATTCTCATTGGTGTCCTGGATTTGAATCCGTGACTCCCTGATAAAGGTCTATGATCATATAGCGCTTCAAATTATAGAAAACATAAAAATACGTAATACCTACATCGGCCCTTATCTACATCATCATCTTTATCCCTTATCCCACTCTAAGTGGGGTCGGCACAACATGTTACGAACATGTTGTCACATGATTTGGCTACGTATTTTACAACCGGCCGCCTGCATGACGTTAACTTACCTTAGTCGTATTTTACGACCCCTCGGTAAGAAAGAGGGTGGTCTATTCTGCTTAACCGGATACCACACCGTGGGTCAACTTGCCTCAGTCGCCTTTTACGACACCTCGGTAAGACATGAGGGTTGTCTCTTCTATTCAGCCGGATACCACACGCCATAACCGTATCTTCAAGAGAATAAAATTGTGCGCTACTAAAACCCCACAATAAAAACTGAGAGCAAATAGTTTTTAATAAAAGAAAATCGTTCGTTCTAGGACTATGAAGTGTTTGCTATATATGTATCAGAATTAAAATATATACTGTACACAAGCCCTGATCTAGAAGTGAATAAAGTATTTCACTACCAAAACCCCTCAATAAAAACTGAGTGTAAATAGTCTTTAACGTAAGAAAATCGTATGTTCTAGAACTGTCAAGTGTGTACTATATATTATGTGACAGAGTTATAGTATGTAATGTACATAAGCCCTTATCTACAAGGTATATACATATAGGTATATGGGTATATTAAATTTTGCCACCCCAGGTCGGGTCGCAGGTGGGAGCCTGCGGGCGGCCTTGGAATCGATTCGAAGGCCCTCTCACTCCCACTCGTAACTGAGACACTTGTAAGAAAGAGACAGCGCTACACCCTCGTAGGGGCGATATCATGCTTTGTGTCTATGAAGGGAATGTTCCTAACGAGACTGCGGATGAACTGAATTGTTGATATCAATTTTCAGGTTTTCGTACAATCGTTAAAAGATAATAATATCGAATTTTTTCTTTTCAAAATTTGCAATATATTTAAAACGAATACACGCTACAAGTTGCCGTTTTTTAATAATTGCGAGTATGACCGATCTTACATTCTATTGAAAATTTTAAATTCAAATAATTCTTTGTTCTGTTCTTTTTTTTTAAACCAGCTCTTAATTTGTTTTCCCGCCGATTTTCAGACTCATGCTCAGGTTTGATCTGTGTTTTGAAGATGTGAAAGATTCGAAATTTAAATTGCAGAAAATATTCATGAAAAAAAAATTATCTATGCGTGAAATACTATAATATCATAGACAAAAATTTTAGCTTTGAATACAAAAATACTATATTTTGTTAATATGTACTAAATATATTTATTCCAAAAATCATATGGATCCACTTGGTTCGTGAAGGAAGGAGAAATAAACAAAGAAACTCCGCATTTATGATACTAATAAGTATTTATATGGACTTTTATAAGTATTTTCGAATCGTTAAATATTGATAATGAAGCTACCACTTATTGCAAGCTATATATTAATCATTTTAGTATTATTCACAGCTGGGAATTCATATTAAAGTTTTTATGACCTAGATAATCTTTATGAACTAATGATTTTAATCGATTTGATAGTGACGTTTGTGGCATAGTTTTAAGAATCATTTTGAAGTAAATTGTAATATCAAGCTTAGACGTAGTTCGGAAAGACTACAACTGTATACGATTCAAGGTTATATAAATCGGTATTAGTTTGTACCAGAATAGAAGTCCTTTCGTGCCGTTGAAGGTCAGAGCAGTGTGTACTAGACTGCGGTGTGGCACAATGTGTACGTGTGTAGCTGATAGTGATGTACCTAAATCAGCGATTAAAAATGGCCGCCGAGTGGTGGAAAATCGATCATGACTCATCAACAATGATCATCGTCATAATTATAAATATGTATCATATTCAGTAAGACTAAATAAAATCAAATAATATAAAAGACAAATAATATTAATCTCTTATCAATTTGAAAACTTACTTGACCTTAACCACAAATAAAAGACTTATGTACGTGTGTCAAATGCATAAGTGTGTGTATATATTTTTTAATTTAATATATTTTTAAGGCATTACATTTTTTAAATATACTCTAAATATTATACTCTTTTTTTATATAAAGTATTACTGTACCAAATTTCAAACTCCGATGTTCGGGTAGTTGTAATAAAAAAATTTCGATTCACGTATTAATATATTTTCGATGTACATATGTCTCCATATTAAAAATATGGATGATAAAAAATTTATCAATACGTATAATTATGAAACATAGTACCACGTTGCAACTATATTCCTGTTCGCGATAAACTCAAAACTAGTGAACGGATTTTCATTCTGTTTCATCAATCTATAGAGTTTTTCACGAGAAAATAAGGTGTATAGTTTAATTATATGCATATGATATTAGGCCTGATAACATATAGATGATAGTACGAAACAAAATAAAGACGACCATCGGCTATAAATAAGATGGAATATGCTTACAATAAAGCATTTTTTCTTTATGTTTTTTTGAATGTCCAAAGTAGTTTTAAAAAATTTAAACCTTTCTTTAAGAATTGATGACCCAGTTATCCTGCACTAAAGATGTCTTGTAGACACTCCCAAGGTATAAAGACGATCTCAAAAAAGTCCAAAGTGCTCCTGCATTAATGTAGCACAAGTCCATGTAATGTAGAAAGAGACTTATGCCTAAATGTATTAAAAATAAAAAAATAGAAAGAAATAACCGAAAGATCAGGTGAAACAAAACTCATATCAATCCAAGCAAACCTAATTATCTTCGATCTGATAGTATTAAAAGAAGTAGAAATTAAAATTTGCTCGTATTTACTCGTAAATGTATATTCGTTTTCAGCATATCATAATTCAACCAAAACGAATTTCAGGTCAATTGAAATTGTTGGCTTAACAGTGGTATACCCAAGCTATGTTCCTAGTATGCAAATGCCATACCATTCCCCTTAAGTCAAAAAATCTGTCCAGAATGTTCCCTCAACCGTTAAGCGCGTAACCGTGAAATGACCTTGAAGAGAGCTATGTTTTAAAAAAGAGCTAGATGCTACTTCAGGTTATAATGGCAACTGCAAATATTGCAAATATTAGCAGAAAACCGACAACACTTTTGGAACCGGAATATTCGCATGCCCAAATATCCATAAGAATAGCGATAAATAGAACTTGTCACATCACTATTAGGTACATTATACGAGTATTACAAACAACCGTTGTTAAGCGCAACATACACGAACGCTTATCTATATTGTAGTAAAACTAATAAAATAATAGAAAATATATTTAATGCTTAATGTAGATCGGACTATCCGTTTTCATGCTCGCTAAATGCAGGGTTCGTAAAAACACATGCACAAACCTCCACCATCGACATCACAATACACAAGCACTACACACGTTCACTATCACAAACTCAACAATCGTGTCGCCCCGAAACCGAAGCATCATCAGGAGATAGACTCCACGACAATATCGCATAGGTTTGTGTTTTAACGAATCCTGCATGTATCAGGTACGAAAACGAATAGTTCACTGTACATTTAGCATTATACATATTTTCAATTTACTTTATAGCAGAGCAGTGATAGCCCAGCGGTGAGACAGTGCGACTCTTTCGAGGGGAACACAAGTTTAAAACCCGGGCAGGCACCAATGAGTTTTTCTATTAAAAACTCATGTGTCTAATTGATAATTGCAATTTATCACACGCTTTTCGGTGAAGGAAAACATCGTGAGGAAACCTACATATCTCTAGAGAATTCTAGGGATATGTGTAACCTACCAATCCGCATTGGAGCAGCGTGGTAGGTCTTAGCTCCAATCCTTCTCTCCAAAAACGGAGAGAGGAGGCCTTAGCCCAGCAGTGGGCATAGTAACAGGCCGTTACTTTTTTTTTTTAACCAAATTATTAATAAATTAAACTAATTTCTTTAGGTACTAAATTGAAATATGAAGAAATAAAAATGTTTTTTTTTTCTGGAAAATAAAAACCAAAACAATTCAATTTTTGAAGGTTTTAAATGTTCCTAGTGTTAATTAATTAATGTTGCGAATTAAGTTTCCCAAAAAGTGGTTAATATTAAGTAAAATATTAACTTGCCAAACCAAATCATCGGAACTTATGTAATTGTATTCAACTGTATAGTTGGTCAGAAATAAAATGCTTTTTGATTTATTTATTTATTATTATTTAGGTCAGTAATCATAGATTTGATATAAAAAAAAATTACACAATTACTAAAATTACATAATAATTATTATAATTCAACTAATCATAAAGTTTTTAATTATGTTTATTATATTCTATCCAACAAAAACCCAGTTAGTCTATACTAATATTATAAAGAGGAAAGATTTGTATGTTTGTTTGTATGTATGTTTGTTACGTTTTCACGCAAAAACTACTGGACCGATTTCAAAAATTCTTTCACCATTGGAAAGCTGCTTTTTCACTGAGCAACATAGGCTATATGTCATTTTAAAAAAAAATAGGGATCCCTAATAAAATTGTAATAACTTGGTAAAAATTTAGTCGTAAACATCTATCATCGCGTGCGCTGCGGAAACTATTGCTGATAGAACAAAAAAATGTTCTACAGTACTATAGAACGTATCAATATCCACAAAAAAGTCCGGGATACCATATGTCTAACTATTATAGTTGTGCCAATATAACTACTTTTTTACATTGTAAAAGTTGGTAAAAGTGCCAATAATCAAACTATTTTATTCATATCTCTGTATTAATCCTTATCCTATTAAATTATATTTTATGAATAACTGTTTCAATACCTGTAAAGTACTTTTTAAATTATTAAAATCCGACATCCTAATCAAAAGATTTTACGAATTTAAGAATGTAAATCGAAATCAAATAATGCCATAACAAACCTAACCTACCGTTATAGCAGGGCCTGCACTTGGTGAGTTAAGTCTTATTCCAAGAATACTAATGATACCCATTTTTTATAATTAAATAATTTACAAAATAAATCTATAGTCCGATTTCGTAGACTTTCCACTACCACGAGATCTGTATGGACGCGGATGAAACCGCGGGGCTTTGCTAGTAATTCAATATTAACCGCTAACGTCTTCCATGTTTAAAATGGCCGTTCGCGTTCAATAATCGAAATAAAGCAACGTCTGAAGCGGCCATTACTTAGAAGGCTGAAAGAGAACTCTTTTTTTTATTAAATTACTTTTTTCACCCTTCCGAGTAACCTCAATATAAAATAGCTTCCACAAATTTCCATCCATCGTGTGTATCTCATTCAAATAGGTTATGCGTTGATACGGCCGCTATTAGCGTAGACCTTGGGCAAGGCTGACGTCACCGCAAGTTCGAGCTCGCACACGATTAGATCCACTCAGTTTATATCAGTTATAATGCAAAAGACTGCTTCGTTTTTAATTTTTATATTCTCTTGTTAGATTCGCCCCGGCTTTACGCGGCTAATAGAATATACTATGTTCAGAAGAGGGATGTCAACTTTTTTACAAGAAATAACGTATATTTAGGTCAGTCAAGAATATTAAACAGTATTTCATTAATAATAAATTCAGTATAGATAACTTTTTAAAATGCTAATTTTCATGTCTATAGTTATCTCCGTATCTCAGCCAATAACTTCCCTATAAAAAACACACCGTATATTCGAGAACACAGCATGAAAAGCCGTTTAGTAATTTTTTAGGTTAGTTGTGAATAAACAGACACGCAATGTCAACAAAATATGTGTATACACGAATCCATCTTTAGTATACCTTTGCGTGGATTCAAAATAGAATTGTCTTTGATCACTCTCCATCCTTTCATTTATCTCTCTTTGATAATTTTATAATAGATGCAATATATGGGTCTTCAAAAGCTAAGAAACTAAGAAGTATTCACTGTAATCTACCAAGCAATAGCTACATGATAAGCGCATAACAGACCTCTATCATTTTATTATATATATCATGCAAATAATGACAATACTGTAGTCGCCGAGTTACATAAAGTACGAGTATATGTACCTAGGTACTCTAGAGCCGCGCCCCAGTATTAGCTAAGTGTCGCACAGTGATAAGCACAAAGTGGGAAACTGTGTTATCGGCGAGCGATAAGGGGCGCAATAATCGCGGAAACATGAGTATTTAATTTATATGTTGCATGTGTATTTTTGGCATCGCGCCACAAGATTTGGTTGGCGAAATCGTAATTTGCTTTGTTAAGATGGAGGCGAGCGAAAACGCTCTAAGTCCTAAATTATATGCCTGCAGGCATGAACTCATATTGCGACTCAATTGAAGACGTAAACGACGATTGCGAAACGCTTTCTTTTCGTACCATGAATTGTGAATTGCATTGGGGTCTTTTACTCACATGTTCTTAAGACGAATTCCGAACGCTTATTCGGCAACGACTTAAAGAGTGCCTTAAGACGTCATGGTATGAAAAAGCAAAACAATTTCGTTTACGTCTTCAATTGAGTCGCAATATGAGTTAATGGTAGGCCTGCTGCTCTTCACTATGGGCGATGATCTTTGATCGTGTGGTCGTCTAAAATCGGCACGATCAATGCCATACAATTCTCTTTATTATCTTACGATGTATACCGTCATACGTTTTACCCAGCGATTCCTTTTAATGCGTCTCCGGAACTACGTGTTATATCAATCCGGTTCTATCTAAGACATATTGATCAAAAGGAAGCTTTAGATGTATAATATGTTAAGGTTTTGTGTAAATTTGTTCACATATAGATATGAATACTTCATATGTCTAATAAAGCTTTAGACTAGTGTAACGTAAATTTCTTCTTCGAATATCTCTGCTGGATCAAATCGGAAATAAGAAGGTCAAAGAGGAACCAAAATGACGAACATAACTTAACTGGTGGCGAAGCTGAAGTGGCAATGGGCATAATTTAAAGAACCGATGGGGGTCTTAATGTGGTATAATGGTGACCTCGCACGGAAAACGCAGTGAAGGCAGAACCCCTTCTAGATGAAAAGACAACTTTTAAAAAGTCGTGGGGAATTGCTTGATTCAGGTGGCAAGATCGTGAGGTATGTCCATTGGACGTCTGTAGGTTGAACAGAGATACAGAGAGTCGTAAAAAGTATAACCACCTGGGACCTTTGATAGACATAAAAAGCTTTTAAGACAATTTCACGTCCGTACTGTTAACCGTTGAAGAGTTCCTTCGTCTAGAGCCAAACCTGACAGCAGCATCAAGTCATGCTTATCATAAACATGCATTGTCATTGGGACTAGACCAGTATGTGAGATTTCAGCTCAATCGGACACCGGGAAGTGGGTCAAATTTGACTTGCAAGATTCCACCTTCACATACATTGATAATTAAATAAACTTTTAAAGAACAATGAATGATGGGATCTGTCCCCTCTTATAGTTTCACAGAAAGTTATAACTATATTTTAAGAACACCTTATTACATGACTTCTAAGAAATTGGTCACAATGCGGTTATTGGAAAACTATTCAGGTCGCTAGGAAGACCGGTAGGAAGACCCAATACAAGATGGAAAGAAGTAGTGCTAAAGGACAAGAGTGCATGCAAAGTTACCGACGACGATGTCCATGACCGAGCGAAGTGGAAGAGAAATGTAAGGAAGGCTGACCCCACCACCATGTGGAATGCATAGCTGGGAAGAGAGAGAGATTCAGGTCGCTACAGTATTATTTCTTATCAACTGAAATTAACGTGGTTACTTTAAGCATTTCATGCTTTCATTTGCAAGATCCCTTACACAATATAATTAAAGTGAATATCTTGGAAGTTATAGAATTAGGCGTTACTTTACGGAGATCCATAATACAAAAGTAATAATAAAATTATTTTGCTATAAACCCGCGAAAGAGTAAATACAAAATATATATATAATGCTAAATGTAGGTGTTTGTATGTGTTTTTACGAGTGCTGCATGAATCGGGTATGAAAAACGGAGAGTCCACTCTACATTTAGCATTATATATATTTTCTTTTTACTTTATCCTACTTTTATAACTTGGGAGTTATTGTATAATAGTTTAAGTAACCCGGGCGTAAATAAATGCGCGAGTCTCACAACTAGTTTATGCGGCCGCTAGCATGTCGCTCTTTACTCTATCACCCCAGAAAAGCGAGGATAGTTCGCTAATGCTATAATAAGTTTAAATAAAGTAACAGCCTGTTACTATCCCACAGCTGGGCATAGGTTTCATCTCTCCTTCTTTCGAAGGAGGGGATCTTAGCCCCACCAATGCTCAAATGAGAATTGGTAGGCAATACATATTCCTTGGAATTATCCAGAGATATACAGGTTTCCTAACGACGTTTTCTTTCGTAACTTTATTATTCTTCTGTCGTTAACCCTTTCTAACTGGGGACGGCACAACTTGTTTTACTCATATCATTACGTGTTTTGGTGTCGTAAAAGGCGAATAAAGTGAGTTGACCCACCGTGTGGTATCTGGTGGAGTAGAATAGACCACCCTCTTTCTACCGAGGTAAGTTGACGTCAGGTAGGCGGCCGAAGCTGTGATAGCCTGGCGGTGAGACCGTGCGACTCTCTAGAGACGACATAGGTTCAAACCCCGGGCAGGCACTAATGAGTTTTTCTATTAAAACTTATGTGTCTAATTGATAATTGCAATTTATCAGACGCTTTTCCGTGAAGGAAAACATCGTGAGGAAACCTGCATATCTCTAGAGAATGCCAGGGATATGTGTGACCTTGCAATCCGCATTGGAGCAGCGTGGTAGGTCTTAGCTCCAATCCTTCTCTCCAGAAACGGAGAGATGAGACCTTAGCCCAGCAGTGGGCATAGTAACAGGCTGTTAATTTAGGCGGCCGGTAGTAAAATACGTATGAATAATATTGTTACTCATCTTAAATTTCAATCAGTGCAGCCATTTCGTCGCTAACTTTAGCTAAGAAATAGTTTTAAATAACTTTAAAGTTATTTAAAACAATCCAAGTAGCCAAGATGTTGAGTTGATTAGTCACTTTAACCGACCGCGCGTCACGGAGTGTGGGCACGGCCGTGTATAAAAAGTAATTCACTAAAAATAACATAGTGTATTAAACACAGCACGGTTTACAGGAAACTGCAATATGTTTCGCAATATTCAACATTATTTCGCATATTACTACAATAATTTTTGAACGCAACTTTATTCGTGTGGACTGCAGTCTTATTATTTGAGTAAACCGTTATACTTATATTAATTATGGTAATAGTGGGTTATCCTTAAAAGCTAGACATATGCTGTCCCGGACTTTTACTTAGAACTTTTAGAGGAGAACAATTTTGTAGTATATAGTTTTTGAATAACTTTCACCGTTTACTTAGCGCACTCAAGGAAAGCTCTAAATATTGCAGTTTTCGTAATATTTTTTATTGCTGCTCCTCTTCTATTCATCTATGGTGTTATATAGTCTACAGCCTTCCTCGATAAATGGACTATCTTACAATTAAAGAATTTTTGGAATCAGTCCAGTATTTCCTGAGATTAGCACGTTCAAACAAACAAACAAACAAACAAACAAACAAACAAACAAACAAACAAACAAACTCTTCAACTTTATATGTTAGTATATAGATATGCATATAGCTAAGCAATACATATGTACAATTTGCATGTGATAACCCAGCTATGAGACCATGCTGCTCTAAAAAGGGTCACGAGTTTTTGGCGCCAAGGAGTTCTGTTAAAACTTGTGTCTAATTCTGTACCAGGCATTAATACGTTGAAAAGTCGACTTTCGTCCCTTTATAAGACTGGAAAATTGCTTTGGTGAGTCCAATTTACAAATCAGGCCCAAAAGACAAACCAGAAAACTATCGCCCAATCTCACTGCTGGGGACCTTTTCAAAATTACTTGAAAAAATAGTTAATAAAAGGCTAACGTCGTATTTGGAATCACAAAAGATATTATCTGAACGTTCATTTGGTTTCAGACGTAATAAATCAGCCGAAGATGCGGTACGTCTTCTTACATCTGCAGTATCGACCATTTTAGACAAACAGAGTCACTGCATATGAGTGTGCTTAGACCTTGCTAAGGCCTTTGATACTATTTCCATACCAATACTGTTAAAAAAACTCGAGTATAGTGGTATCAGAGGAACAGCTCTTGAATGGTTCCAAAGCTACTTAACAAATAGAAGACAATGTACAAAAGTAGCCGATTTGATAAGCGAAGTACATAATATTAATTTCGGTGTCCCGCAGGGTAGTATACTTGAACCTACCTTGTTTACACTGTATCTCAACGACATTCACAATTTGACCCTTAAAAATACTGATATCATTTGTTATGCCGATGATACAGTATTAATCTTCAAGGGACTGACATGGGAAGAAACTTTTCGAAATGCCCAACAAGGAATTGATATTGTGTCTAAGTGGCTTAATAATAACCTACTAACTCTAAATACAACAAAAACACAATACCTGTACTTCCATACTACTGCAGCCACCGCCTTTAACAATAACTAAACCCTAAAGATGCACAGATGTAATATCACAAATGCTTCCTCATGGTCTCAATGCAACTGTGATGAAATTGGCAAAGCTGTCGTTTTAAAATATCTTGGCGTTCAGATAGATCATAATTTGTCCTGCAAGGCTCACATTGCATTCCTTTCAGGCCGTATCCGCAAAGTCATTGGCATAATGAAAAAAATCCGCGATATAGCAAATATAAAAACGTTGACGTCTATTTATATTTCACTGTGCCAGTCTCTACTCAGTTACGGTATACTATCTTGGGGAGCTGCAGCTAAAACGGTCCTAATAGATGTAGAGAGAGCGCAACGGTCGGTTTTAAAAGTAATGCTGAAACAACCTTACCGTTACTCAACTAAGCTCCTTTATGAAGAGAGCGGAGTGTTAACAGTTCGGCAGCTCTATATACTAAAGGCTACACTAACTAAACACAAATTATTAACAACAACCGATGCAGAGGCATTATTAGGCAAATGGCTGTTTAAAGCTACGCTACCTAGCGTAAGAACCAACTTCGCCAGACGTTTTTCGCCCTTTGCTGAAGCGATAACATACAACTAAATGGCGAAATATTGCAACCTCAAACACCTTACGACGGGACAAGCTAAAATTAACGTTATGAAATGGCTAAAAACACAATCTTACGAGGAAACTGAAAATATATTTAAAGTAAATTTTGTATAAACTGCCGCAAACCCCTTTGATAAATTAATCCTGTGAATAAATATCATATATGTCTTTATGTATGTGTTCTTAAATATTTATATGTATATATATGTATATTGCTTATATAATAATATTAATGTGTATATGTATGACTGTGTTTGTACATGTATATATATATAATATTAGCAACTGCAATTAATTAATCTTCACTCCGCTACAGTCCGCTAGTAATGCTCTATATGGAATCCTGAGTTGGCCACCACGATACAGGTGTTCCTAGTGTGGTGGCCGCTAGACAACATAGAATAAGTAAGCAATACAATATGCAATTTAATGTTAGCGTCGTAATAAGTTAATATAAGGATTGTGAATGTTGCATTTTGGAAAATAAAAACTTTATTATTATTATTATTATTATATTTATCATAAATATTTTTTCCCTCTTGTCAAGGGGTACGAATGTTGTTATGCGGGCTTATACCAAGCATAACACATTAAATTGTAGTAGATGATGAAACGGATGACGATGTTAGAAACTTGCGAGTGATGCGACAGGTGTTCAATATAGTAGCTTTTTGTAATAAATAATACGAGTGTTTGGGCATATTTAAAAGTTCGAGGTTTTGAGACAAAGTTTTGGGTATTATACCAGTCGATGATAAAACGATTGGAACTATATGTACTGTGTGAACTCTCCATTGAGTTTTAACTTCAATGGCCAGATTTTGGTATTTAGAAAGTTTTTCAGATATTGTTGACTGTATATTATGACTATTAGGAATGGCTATGTCTATGATGTAGGCGATGTTTTTAATTTTATCATATAAAGTAATATCAGGTCTGTTATAATGGATGGTTTCATCAGTTATTATGGTCCTATCCCAGTAAATTTTGGACCTTTGGTTTTATAAAACTGTGGCTGGCTTATATTTGTAGTATGGATCTTTCTTATCAATAAATTTGTACATATATGCTAAATGTTGGTGAACTATTGCAGCTACTTGATCGTGTCGGTGCTTGTAATCGGTCTGTGCAAGGGATTTACATGCACCGGTGATATGTTGAATTGTTTCTGATGTTGCTGTACAATGTCTACATAAGTCTGTTAGTTGATTCGGGTCTTTTATAATATGTTTTTATAATAATTATTATTATTATTATATGTTTAATCATAACAGGCATTACTATTGCCTAATTTATATGGTGAATATTTCATTGAAATAAGCTGGTTATTCTTTTATATCGCACATACAATCTTGTGAATATTTAAATAACTCTAATAAACGTATACTAATGACCGTGTTGTATCCGGCAGAATAAAATAGACCACCCTCCTTTCTTACTGAGGTCTCTTAAGAGGCGACTAAGGAGAATGCCGTCTGGTATCAAGCTGCATACAATAGACCACTCTCATTTCTTACCGAGGTGTCGTAAAAGGCGACTAAGTCGACGTCAGGCAGGCGGCCGGTCGTAAAATACCTAGCCAAACCATATACCAATAACCAAAAGAGCCATACGTGACATCTAAAGAACCATACGTGGCATCTACAATTTAATCCGTCCGCGTGATTCCCTGCGAGAGAAGTTTAAGGAAATAGGTTTTCTTACATTTGCCTCACAGTATATTTTAAGCAATTAAATTTTTGTACATAAAAATATAAAAATATATAAAACGATAGGTGACGTATATAATAGACAAAGTAGGAACCGTAGAGTAAAAGTATGTAAATCGTTTGTTGGTTTAGGTATAAGATTCTATTATAAAATTCCGCAGTCAATTTTAGCCTTGCCATTACAGCAGTTTAAAAACACTGTTAAAAACAGGCTGATACAGAAAGCCTATTATACTGTTGAGGATTACTTATATGATAAGAATGTGGATATAGCGACTCTACCTTGTACAAGACAGTAATGACTACATGTAACTAGTTAATAAAAAAATATTTTTAAAAGTGCTCTTTTTACCGCCGAGTTTCTTGCTGGCTCTTCTCGGTAGGAACAGCTTTTCGAACCAGCAGTAGATTTTGACGAGCACTTGTTTACAAGTTTACTTATACAAAGAATATTTTGAATTTGAATATGATAACATGTTTGTAACATGTTGTGCCGACCCCACTTAGAGTGGGATAAGGGCAGGAGAATGATGACGATATTAAACGTATACTAAACGTAAACCCATGACTGCCTTGAAGAGTGCGTTTTGGACTTGCTAAGTTATTCACGCCTGGTACGGAGTTAATAGTTGCTAAATATCACATGTTTTCAATGAAGGAATACTTCGTGAGGAAACTTGCATATCTGAACAGAGGGGGGTTTGCACCAATGAGTTTCTGTTGAAACTTGTTTGTCAAATTGATAATTACGATTTATCACACGCTTTTCAGTGAAAGTAAACATCGTGAGGAAACATGCATATTTCTAGAGAATGGGGGGAGATGTGTAACCTACCAATCCGCATTGGAGCAGCGTGGTAATTCTTAGCTCGAACCCTTCTCTCTAAAAACGGAGATGAGGCCTTTGCCCAGCAGTGGGATAGTAACACACCGTTACTTTGTCTAGCGACTTTTTCACGTTGAAATAATTACTGCATTACGATTTTGTCGTGGTGCCTATCATCCTGATGATGCTTCGGTTTCAGGAGCGTAAAGATCATAGAGATTTTGGTGGTGGTTGTGTATTGCTTGTGTGCATTGTTGCTGGTGGAGGCTTCTTAGGTACACTTGTGCTGCATGTGTAAGGTACGTGAATTTTCCCTGCATACATTTAGCATTGCATGCATTCGCTTAACACGCGCCGATTATAGCAAAGTAGTCCTGTTATAGTTTTTGTAATTACTGCGCAATTAAATGCTACGTTTTTTCTCACTTGCGTATTTTTCCTGTTTGTGAAGGAAAAACGATAATTTTTGTTATCTTATATTGATAGATGGTTAGTATATATATGCGACAAAATATACATCTATACTAATATTATAAGTTTGTAGAGATCTTTCATTCTAAAAGTGCACGCCCCTCCAATGTCTTTACTCACACACAGAAAACTTATGTACAGACGAAATACACGCAAACTTGTTATTCTAATTGGTTACCCAGTTGCCGGACAGTAGGAGCACGCATCGATTATTGCCAAAAGTACAGTTAGCTACAGTTATGTCATAAAAAAAGAGAATAAATATTTTTTATTTTTTATTTTAAATAATAATTATATAATTTTTTTCTTTAATAGAAAAATATGGAGAATTTTATAAAACTATGTGGCGAAAAAATCGGGCAAAACTTAACATCTATCGTTATTTCATCATTGAAGCCATTGCTTTAATTAAGGAACGAATTGACATGATTGATAGAAATATGTGGGAAAATACGTGTCGAAATGTGAATGATATTGAGATAGAATATATGAAAAATTTTGAATTTATAATTAATGTTGAGTCTGAATCTGAAGATAGCGACGTGAGTGAATAGCGTTGAAATAGTAAATATTTATTGCGGTTTAATTTTTTCTTTTTTTACTAATAAAATAAATGAACAGACTTCTGTACATTACGTTTTATTTATCATTCTAATAGTTGCAAAATGAATATATGATATGATCTTTATTAAATTAAGTTGGCAAACTAGCTCTTGATTGCGAATTCACCTGATGGATGCCGATGTAGTTTAAGTTTCTTGAAAGGGTTTGGAGATTAAACGTGTAACCATTCAGGGTTTTTACACGACATCATACCTGAATGCTAAACCGGACCAATATTGATGCAATTTAGAACAATTATAGTTTATATACCGGGCTTACATATAGGCTAAAATATACCTCTTTAGGAACAGCAAAAAAATATATATATGTATCAATACTATCAATGCAAAAGTCTATCTGTCCGTCACGCATTCGCAGCTAATATTTAGCACTTTTTTATTTCTTTTACTATAGCATATATAATATGGGACAATATGGGGCAATATGGGACACTTACACACACGGTCATCCGTCCCCAAAGTAAGCAACTTAATACTTGTGTTATGGGTGACAACTGGTAAATATACTACATGTATAATTTTAAATACTTACTTAAATACAAATTCACACCCAGGCTCGAATAACCAACAAATTATTTATAGAAAATGTTGGCCCTCGGCGGTAATCGAACCCGCGACCCGCGAAGCTGAACGCAGAGTCACTACCACTGCGCCAACGGGCCAGTCATACATATTTATATTACGGGCAATTTTATTATAGCTTATACACTGGGGTAGCATAAATTATAATAAAAACCCCGTTCTTCATTCGGTATCAGATAATAATATATTGTATTATTGAGGGTTCTTAAATATATAAGTAGGCCCAAACGAACTCGCGGGTACCAACATTAGTTCATAATTTTGGAGATTTTACCGTTATGCCTGCACTTCACCATCGGCCATGATCGTTGATTGTGATCGTCTATAATAGGCACGATCATAATGCAAGTGTCCACATAAACATTCGTATCATCTTCATAGAGTTATAGGGCCTAGAATGTGTCCATCGACAATATAAAGGAAGCTATGATTATTATAGATGACATGGTGATTCTCAGCCCTTCTATCAAAGGGCTTAGAAGGTTGCTTTCGGTCTGTGAACATTATGCTAATGCTCATGGTCTGAAATATAATGTCAAAAAAACCGAAATGATGGTATTCCGTGCGGGTAAGGGTCCGGAGAGGATACCAGAGGTTATGCTGGATGACTCGGTGGTTCGGGTTGTATCCAAATTTAAATACTTAGGTCACGTTATGACAGAGTACTTAAAGGATGACCTTGATATTGAGAGGGAAAGGAGGGCGCTCTCGATTCGGTGCAACATGCTGGCGCGTAGATTCGGTAAATGCAGCCAATCTGTTAAGTTAATTCTGTTCAACGCGTATTGCCAGAGCTTCTATACTTGTCAACTTTGGACAAATTTTCTTAAAAAATCATATACTGCAATACGCGTTCAGTATAATAATGCTTTTCGGATATTGATGGGATTACCGAGATACTGTAGCGCTTCCGGCATGTTTGCCGAATCGGGAGTTCCTGACTTTTATGCAATTATTAGAGCTCGAATTGCATCTTTTTGGAACCGGCTCAGAACTTCTTCGAACTCTATCCTCCAAAGTGTAAGCGATGGGATGCCTAGTACTACCCTAAACTATTGGCTATCTGTTCATCTTCATAAAAACAGAAAATAATTATTAAAGCATGTTTTTGACATCTGAATGACATTTGAATAGTTTTCTAAGTAGACAGTAACAAATTGTATTTAATTTTTGTCTGTATTTTTAATTTTAATTTATGTACATTGGGTTATTAATACCTTTCAATAAAATTATTATTATTATTATGTGTCTTTTACGTTATACGAGATAAAGATATAGTTATACGAGTTTCTTTTCCCTCTCATTATTTGTTGCGACTCTCTCACTTACAGCAGGCCTACCATGAACTGTTATTGCGATTCAATTGAAGACGTAATCGACGGCCGCGAACCGCTTTCTTTTCGTACCATGAAGTGTATTTGAAAAGGACAACGTTATATGAACTATAGATAACTCTGTCCTTTTACTCAAATTTTTTTAGGATGCATATGAAAAAGCAAATCAATTTCGTTTATGTCTTCAATTGAGTCGCAATAAAAGTTGATAGTAGGCCTGTAGATCTGCTTATGACAAGTCTGCTTTTGTTGAGGATTATTTAGATGATAAGAATCCGTGGATAGAGCTACTGTTCGACCCTGTTCAAGATAGTTAAGACTAAATGTAACTAATTATAAATATAATTTTGAAATGAGCCACCGTCAAGTTTTTCTGCTGGCTCTTCTCGGTAGGAACAGCTTTCCGAACCAGCAGTAGAGTTGACGATTCACAAGCACTTGTTTACAAGTTTACTTTAAAAAGAGAACTCCCTTATAATAATAATACGTCATTTTTTTTTAATGTCTATCTATAGTTGGGATCTATTACAGTATTGACTTTATAATATGTCTTCAGTTTTATTTTAAAAATCCGTCAATGTTTTTTTTCTTTCATTTCTTTTTCCTTTTTATAATTCGACTTGACTCCCTAACTCTAGTATAATAACTATACATTATAATTATCATACGATGTTACGTACAGGGGTTCATGAATTTGTATCAAGCGAATTTGAACTCTATAATATAGTTCATAGAGAGTACAATCGAGTATTTCTTCTGCACTCTTTCGCGCTTGATAGTTTGTAATCGCCGATTATGAATAGGACTCATTAAATTTTGCGGGTAAATCTCGTTTATATGTATAAATAGTTGTCCTTGCGGCTTCGCCCGCGTGGAATTCAGTGTATTTAATTGAAATTTTGAATGCAAAAGTAGTTTATTGTGTATTAGCCATAAGAGATAGAGACATGCTATCGCGGACTTTTTTGTAGTATTTTTATAGATCTACAATTCTCTAGTACATTACTTTAGTGTATGTGTGCTGGTTTACGCAACGCACGCGACTAAAGCTCCCAGCGAGCAAGTTTTTTAACAACTGAGCGATCTCTACAACACAATTTATACAATACCGATGTGTACTATATACCTAAACCATCCGGAAGTATTGCACTAGCTTTTTGTGAAAACCGTACAAAAATCTGTTCAGTAGATTTTGAGATAACCGATTACATACAGACAGACAGCTTTTTGGGACTTAGTTTTATAATAAGTATAGATAATGCTCAAATCACGGCGTACCGTCCGCCTTGAGCTAAACATAAATTTGTATAAACTATGTGACCGACTTGTTTATACAATCAATTCTTGGACTACGGGCCATGAGTTTATACCTTGTACAGTACAATATTTCATACTATTCTACCTTCCCGTTACAGTTTTGTTTGCGGCAAAAGTTACGCAAGATGAAACGGCTACTTATAGGTGACTAGTCAAGTTAAGATACTAAGTAGGGTCGGCACAACATGTGACAAACATGTCACATGATTTAGCTACGTAAGGCGACTAAGGTACGTTGACGTTAGGCAGGCGACCGGTCTTAAAATGCATAGCCAAATCATGTGACATGTTTGTAACATGTTGTGCCGACCCTACTTAGAGTGGGATAAGGGCAGGAGAATGATTAAAAAGAATTTTAGATGTTTTATAATATTTATTTTGCTACGTAGTGTTATTGTTATCAACTGTGTTTTATCTTTTTTTATCCTTGACCCGGCGTCCCGAATAGCAGAATAAGTATTTAAAAAAATATATTGAAGCATCGACTTTTAGGCCGAACAAAGTTCGCCGGGTCAGCTATTAGTTTAATAAAAACTAAATGAGAAACAAAGAGAAGTTTATACGTACTATTACGAACAAGAGTTCGTAATGCATAGGTCATAAAGTTCAAACTGGACGGGGATATTTTACGAGTGTAAAAGGGTTTGTAAATTATATGTCATAGGGTTAAAATTCGCTTGACGCTTATTCTCAGGAATATTCGACGTGTTTACCGAAAACATTTTTACAAAAAACTTGTTTACGATCTTTCCAAGGTCTCGCGAATGTTCTCAAAATCGGTTCCTTCGATATATAATATAAGCAGACGTATCGTGCGCCTCAAGATTCAGTTTGCGAATAGCGATCAAGAGCGATTTACGAAGTGAAAGAAAGTGAGATAATAATGAACTCGGCTTCCTTATTGCACAACGAACTGCAAAGACTGTAAATACTAAGTTTTTAGTGAAAAGTTAAAAAAAGTATTTTAACGAGTCACAAGGTATTTTCATCCAAATCCACGAAGCCCTGTCGTAACAGTACTGAAACATAACTTTCACGTAACATATTCACATGACGTGATTTTGAGGGATTTCTTAAGTTCAACAGATCGACAACACAATCTCTTATTGCATAAATAATTGGAACAAGAAACGTAACAGTTGCGTGAAGAATTTTTAAGATCTTTACCCATCATTATCTTTATCTATATATATAAAATAGAAATTATTTTTGTTCCTTATAGATTCGGAAACGGCTTGACCGATTGTAGTGAAACTTTTAGACATTCTGTAGATTTGTCCAGCGGATAATTCTGTAAAGTTTGAAACCTATTCTTACCATTCAGTGACAGTTTTGTTTTGAGCTCAACTTAGCCACAGCAACGCGCGGCCGGGCCGCTATTGTTATATAAAAATTATATTTCGAAAAGATTTTTCGCCGCTTAATATCTCGGTAACATTAATATTGGAAGTCGCGTGTTCAAACTCTGAGCAGGAACCTATGAGTTTTTCTGTTTAAACTTATGTTTTTAAGTTATATTTGCAATTTACCACACGCTTGTCGGTGAAGGAAAACATCGGGAGAAAACCTGCATATCTCTAGAGAATTCTAGAGATATGTGTAACTTACCGATCCGCTTTGGAAAAATTGAGACAGCGTGGTAGGTTTTACCTTCAACCCTTCTCTTCAAAAACAGAGGGCAGAGATCTATGTCCAGAAATGGGATAATAAAAAGCCGTTACTTCACTTTAAGATCAATGTTTAACGATTCGAAAATTTTTGTATAAATCCTAAAAGTGTTCAAAAGTGTTATCTTTTAATCCCCTACAGTAGCTAAAGTAACTGATAAACTCTAGACGATTTAAAATCAATTCAAAATTTAAATATAATAATAATCTGCAAAAAAATAATAATAAAGAATACTTTTAATTAGAATTGATGTAAACATCTTCATTCTTCTTTTCTTTTTCGATGATTATAGAACGTAACATTCCCGATGCACTGCGGAGGCAGTCTGCATCTCGCGGGACTGGCCCGTGGACGCAAGCACTAAGAATGTCGCATCTTTAAATTTCTTCTTGCTTCTTGCTCACTTTTATTTACAAATATGACGGGTAAAAGATAAAAGTAAAAGATCGGGAGAAACAAGATCAAATAAAGATCACTCAGACAAATATTTCTTGCCAAACTTCGAGAGAAGATGGAACCTTAAGCAGGAGGTCAAATACAGAATGATTTAAACGTATGTTTTTGACAGAAGATAACGAAAATGAAGCTATAAAAGAAAATATTGGAAACAGTGGAGATTAAGTAGGAAATAATAAAGAATAGTTTGGTATAGAAAAGCAGAGCGGATAGGGAATAAAGATTTAAGGAGATTGATAGAGGTAAAGAAGGGGCGTTTATTGTCTTGGTTAATACTTAGTTTTGGATAATCCGAGTGGGTTAAGTTACAGAAAGATGAAAGGGAAGTAGGAGAGATGGTAAAAGAACAAAAGGACTTAAAATTTCATGTGAGATTAGGAAAAAAGCAAACATAGAGCGGGAAAAGTAACAGAGCGATTAAAGATTCTACGTTCTAAAAGGTCTTCTTCGTTGATCTTCTATCTTCTATTTTCAGTGACGATTTTACAGAAGACCCACCCACCATTCGACAAGACTGATGATTGTATAACGTCAGTCGAGAGGAATGGCGGGCGCATCTTATGATTGCTGCTTAGTCTTGATCCGGTATCATCTCCATTTATCCATGTACTGAAACCTCGGTCTCAGTCTAGTCTTCATTTGTTTCAAATCCTTAAATTAAGGTACATATATCCAAATGAAGTACAAAAATTCAAAAAAAAATTGCGTATTAAATTATTAAATCCAAAGCCGGCACAAGAGCTCCATTTACATCCTAGAAACTACACATTCATTTTAGATATACATAGAGCATTACGTACAATAGAATTTGTAAAAATATTGACATTACGCACGCTAAAAAAAATGCAATTTATTAATAATAGCCGATATTTATATTTATTTCATTTTTATTTATTTTGTACTCTTTTAACTTAACTTTTAATAATTTCTAATTTTTTTCTTAATGGATATAGTTATAAGGTTTTTTTTATATCAGTGGAAATTTAATTCCTGTCTTCCCCATAACTATAATATTTAATTTTAAATATAAATTTTTGTGTCCTTTAAAATAAATAAATACTTGTTTCCTCTCGATGTTAAATGGTATAAGAAATATATTTTTTTAAACTCAACCGATTTCTATGGACTTACTTATATCTTTTTTAACAAACAAATATTTATTATATTAAAACTTATGATCTAATTAAAATTCAACTCTGAAAATTATCTACTCTATGAATAGAATTGAATTGTTTTTTTTAAATCTCTATATTTATTTGCTAAATACTTATTTGAAAGTTTGGTTAAGTGTTTCTACACACAGCATAGACTTTATAAAAATAACTGATAATCATTTAAACGATCAATTGAAAAACGTATTGAGTGTTTAGACCTATTCAATCAAAACGAGAACCGAAGAAAACTGAACAATCGAAACCGAAAAACCCGAAAGCCAAAATCGTAAAACAAAAGTATTAATAAATTACAAAAGCATAAAATTATCACGGATTATATCAAAATATTTTTTTTATTACTTTTGTCTTATATCCGCAGAGTAGTGCCTAATTTTGTAAATTATTCTAAATAGTAAAGCTAAAGTAATGATGTTGGTCAGGCGACACCACATCTAAAACTGCAGCACTGGACAAAAGGCTTCCAGAGTGAAGACAGGTGGTATACAAGCGAGATGTGAACAGGCAACGCCCTTTTTAATCTCATTGTTTATCTAAACTAGTAGTACGAGGTCAGATTCTCACAAACTAGGTCGGCTTAATACGATTTATAAGCAAAGGGCGTGTCGCTCGGAAAATAGGTCATTCCGGTGCCGGCTGAATAAAATAACCATTTTTACATGTAAGGAAAAGCGTTTTTTTTCGATTTGACGTGCGTTATAGCAGCTCTTCTTTTAGATTTAACTGTGTGCTGTAGACTATTTCAATCTATTTTATAAAGACTAGCTATCGAGCCACGCGTTGCTCTGGCTCAGTATGGTTTCGAATTCCTTCGAAATAGAAATTAACAGTTTAGAAAAATGCTCCGATCGCCAACAAACTTCACAGGATCATCCGCTGGGTCATTCTAAAGATAGTCTGAAAATTTTATTAAAATCGGTTCAGCTATTTTAGAGTCTACAAAGGACATCCAGACAAACATTCATTTTTATACATTTTGTGTAGCTGAAGTAAACATTGTTTTACACATGGTATTTTAAATATTTATAATAGGTTAAATTTAAAATTCCACAATGCGAGGCGTTAATTTTTACATTTTTCAGCACAGCTAGTTCAAAATTTTACCATTACTTATACTTACCCCAAGTAAAAAAAGTATTTATGAAAAAATGTTTCATCACAGAACAAAATTGGTTTAAAAAAAAAATGATAAAGTAATCATAGAAAGCTTATTTAACGGTAAATCAAATTGGTTAATATCTAAATAGCAGTAGTTTTTTTTTAGATTTTCATTCAAAAAACTTTTTAGAAAACGACTGTGGAGTTTTAATAAAAATATATGACAAAGATAGACTTACAAAAAACCTAACTTCCCTGTTCTAGGAGAAGAGTTATTCGCTGTGCTTTTTTAGAATTGTATTAGGACCAATATATCATAAATCAAAATTAGGACTCTCCATAACAACATGGTAACATTTTCTTATTCCTGGCAAAGCACCTATATGTTTTCTATAAAAACTTATTGGCTTTATTAATATTTATGATGTGTCATGTGGCTATCGGTTAGGGAAATCATTGTTAGCAAACTTGCAGTTCTCTGAACATTTTATGGGATATTTGATATATTTAATAGAAGCATGGTGGGTTGAATTCCCAAATGTCTGTTGAATAAGGAGTTGACTCATTGGTGATATAGTTACAAAATACTACTTTACTTTACAACGCAAACTGTAGAAAACAATATATTTTATTTTGTAATGTCAATCCTTTTCTATTTAACTGAATTATCATATACCAATCAGGTAGGTTAGGTTTTAAGATTTTATTACATTAAACAAAGACATATATGTGGAACCAAAAATATTTTTCTTTTTAAATTATTTTATATCCAAAATGTTTATTACAGCCCATGTCCAGGTGTGTCTAATTACTATAAAAGTAATTTTGATCAAAAACCTATCTAATTTTTGAAGATTCTTATTAGAAATTGATATGAGATAGGCTTTTTCAATTAATAATTCTAAAATTTTATTGTCTTCTTGTTTTGTACTGCCAATGTTCTAGTGAGGCCACTTATTTACTATAATAGTAATTTTGACCAAAACTAATTAACTTTTTTAGATTCCTATTAGAAAATAAAAATTGATAAGAGATATGCTTATCAAAGTAATCTATCTAAAATTTTATTGTCTAATTGTTAAAATCAAATATAATTTTATAAGTTTCCTATTTTCCGATTGAACTTCTGAAAAGTTTAAGTTCTTAGACAAAAAAATAGTTAAATAAAACCAACTAAGAAACTATTAAAGTAACTTCCATTGTTACAAAAACTGCATATACTAGAATAATTTAAAGGAATTGATTCATTACCATAGCTCAAGTACATAAATGGCAAACTCTAGATGTGAATGACGCGTTATAACAATGAGGTCATACCTGGCTGGTGGCTGTGTCGAAGACGGCATCGTACGCGTAGATCCGCGGCGGCTCCGGCGGGCTGACGTTGTTCCTAGTGACTGCGATGGTATTATTCACTGGATCCACTGACACGCAGTTGTATGCCCCATCTAGCTTCTCCTTCTGGTCCATAGGGCGCACGCGCACTACCACCCGAACGTTCTCGACTGTCGGGGCGGCCAACTCGGCATCCTAGCACAAAATCCATCATAAGTACATACAAAACTATGCAGAATTAAAAGGACTGGCACATGTGCCCTCGTGACGCCTATTGCGTAGTTGAACAACGTACATGACCCTGACATGAATTCGCAATGACTCACGAATATTGAATTTAAATTAAAACTACGTATATTCTTGTCGCAGTTATCTATTTCAGATATCAAATTACCCACGTACGCAATTTAAAAAATTCCAATACGAATGAAATATGAACCGCCTATTAGCAAAAAGGAAATGAGTTATGAAATCATGCCACTTTCCGGAAATCACATGATAAGCTACGTTATGGATCACTTACTGGCATTTCGCACGTTCTCCTTCCACGGGGCTACGCGAAGTTGTATTTATTTCAGCGGGGCAGCGCAACGTCTTTGTTTGTCGAATATTGGGTAAAAATCAATACTCGCGACCTACTTTTCCTAAGGCCCCAATTCGCTGTTGAACTGAAGGCACAGACAATTTCAAGGAAAACGAAATGACAATAACTCAGAATGTTGCCACGTTCATCTATTATGTTACAAATATGTATGGTTTCTTGGTTGCCATTTAAATTACAAAATCAATACAGGGTCCCGCTGTTATAAAATCTAATATGTACAGGTACTAGGTTTAAATATCATACACTGATAAAATAATAATATTTAGATCACAACTAATACCATACATAAAACATTGCTCGAGTGGTACAAATTTTACCTGTCATATCTTTAGGCGAATCTACATGAGTTTAAACTAGGTAGCTGGAAGTATTAAATCAATAAATACGACAACATATAAAAAATTAGTTTTTCAAGTCGAGAAATAAAGAGGTTAATATATCTTGAAGACTTAGTTTATATCTATGTCAAGTTTAATTATTAATATAATTCTCAATATAAAATGAAATAAAATATTACATTATTATAATAGATTTTTGTTATAAAAAATATAAGACATCTTTTTTTTATTATTTATAACAAAAATGTACAAGTTATCTTAAATTACTTACACGCTACTACTATACAAATCATGCCCACGTGGAAAGGTCCCAAGAATTCTGGCAGCGTTTCCGCGTTGAATCGCTAAGCTGATTATTTGTGCGAAAAAGGAGCCAGCCTTAATCTTAAGTTTAAAATGTGATATGTAGTTTTGTGATAAGTAAATGGATAGTTTTAATAATTCTACTTCAAATGTGTATTTACAACGAAGTCTTCTACGACAAAAACACATACCTACTGGTTTTGGACACAGATAAACTTTGAAACCACAGAAAGAGTTGTCACAATTAGAATGATCCGACATCTGTAGTCAGTTGTCACTTTTTCAAAACGTCAATTTTGAATTTACTCTGTGATGTCAATTGGCTGTAAAATGTTTATTTTTGTTAACAAAAAGTAATATCAGAAATCCTAATGGCGTTCGCATTTATAATAAAACTGTTCATCATTAGTTGCAACCGTTAATAGGGGTACTTGAAATGTCCTCCGAGTCGATTGATTGCGCTAACCATATTGACATCGTTGACGTCGACGAAGGTAAAGAGAATGGATCGAAATCGGTATTATCTTGTGATTCAGGGATTGAGACTCACGAATCATCTTCCCCTACGGATTCACCATCGTCCACCGATAATACGCCTGACCGAGATATAGAAAACGCTATAGAATTACATATAAAAAGACCACACAGTAGTGCCCTAGAAAGCAGTTCCGAGGTATCTACTCCGTCGTCGTTGTCTTCAGACAAAGGTAATGATTTTTTGAACTATAGTGAACATAGTGACAAAAATGCAACAGAATGTTCAAGACATAGCAATCCTTGTATAGATTTAAATAATTTTAAAACTGAATCAACTTCAGATCTTTTCAAAGATGGTGTACCCAGGAAGTCTCTGTATTTAAATAGTGAAAGGGCAATAACTACGTCAACTATTAGCTTAAATGAAAGTAGCATTCCAGAAAACAAGGTTGCCAGCAATTATAGCCAAAGTGCTGAAAATATATCTCTTATTCCCAATTCCATTACTTATGATGATAAAACATCTAGCATCAAAGAACTTGATAAAGACAAAATTCTGTCTGAATTTACTGTGCATAAAAATAAAGCATGTGCCACTCAAAAAATTGTACCTGAAAACCCACAGATTCTTGACGTAAGATATGCTAGATTACCTAAGGAAATCTTGTCTCAAGATCTTGGTAGTATAGTGAAGAATGTTCACGGTATATTTTCTTCAGTCAGTGGAAGCTTGAAGAATGCATACAACCACAGTCATCGAGTATCACAGAAACCTCAGATAAAAAATATGAAAGCCATCACTAATGGTAAAATAATGACAGAGATATTCGAAGATGCTGATGATGTGCCAAATAACAGACCTAACAACCAAATTGATAAAGTTAATACTGAATCAAATAGAAGTAATGAATTAATAGAAAAAACTAGTAATGAAGAATCTGATTCCAAAAATGAAATGTATAAATTACAAATTGAATCATTAGAACGGGTGTTGTTTGAGCAAAGGAAAGAGAATTCATCTCTGAGAGAGAGGGTTAAACAGCAGGTTGATGAGCTTCAAGCCAAAGACCAAACATTTAATGATTTGGAGGCTAAAGTTGACTTGGTATGTACATTTTGCCTTTTCCTTTTAAACACCTCTCTCAATCAATACATACTAATTAGGAGAAGTATATTTTTTAATTAAATAAAACTCATGTATGATTATAAATTCTAGAAAATTTTAATTTAATTGCAGTTGTTTATTTTAATTTCTTTATTGTAGAAAAAAAGTAATATAAAGACAAAATTTATATACTATTAAAAAGATTTATTTAAATAAAAGATTAATGTACAACATCATATTTATCTCAATATGGGAAAGTACAGAATAATATAAGACATTAGGTGGGGATAATAAAATATCAATAGTACTTAAGACTCAATATAACTGAATTTACAATGATAACTTTCACATTCATCTTGTTTCATGACAGTTGCCTTCAAAGAATTCTTCTTCTTTCATTATCCTTCTTACTGAAGGTTGTGTCCCTTCAAGTTCTTTGCAATATTTTCAATTAATCCTCTCAATTTAGTCTGGAATTCAATGTCTAACGTGACTAAATATTTTACCAATCACCACAACTAAAGTGGGCGATCAGAGTTGATCGCCTGCAAAGTCTTTTCCTTCAAACTTTTTCACAACAGACTTACCAAGACTGTCGGGTTAACAGCAGTCGATGTGATATAAAAAACAACCAGGTAAAACTTGTAGGGTAAAACTAAAAATTGGAAAAAAAGTAACCAAGCATTCTTGGTGACAGATTGTCAAGTTCATGTGCACAGTTGCTTAAAAGTTTTTAAATGACCAGTTTTTTAAAGGATCATTTAAAAAAAGTTCAGTTGTTGAGTAGCAGAGGCCATAAAAGAGTTGCGATTTCCGAATAGAAGGGGGCCGAGAATTCATGAGACAGTTATTTTATAAAATGGCTTTCACGGTGAAGGAGGTTCTAATTTTGAAGTTTGTTCAATTACAGATGTGCAAACGAGCTGAGCAGGCACAGAGAGAGAAAGATGCTGCCGTAATGCGCTATGCTAGCACTGAATGTGCCGCGATAGAAGCTAAGAAGGCAGCTGAAAATGCAACTAAAGCTGAGCGGGCTGCCGTGGCTGAATGTGAATTACTTAGTACCAAATTGAAAACTGCCCGTGAGGAGAAACAAAGAATATGTCAGTTATATGATGATAAGGTAAAAATTACATAACTTCTTTAAAAGACAGTGTTAGAAGCAAGTTGTAAATTTACAAATTGAAAGAAATTATGTTTGCTAGTCTTGCTGCAACTCTAGAACGGCTAAACCGATTTGGCTAAATTTGGGTTTTGAAATATTTATAGGAGCGAATACAAGGTTTAAAAGAGTAAAAGCTTCATATCTTCTGAAATTTGGTAATCATAAGAAAAATAGTAAAAACTACAATTTTATTTTCCCATACATACTGTTTGATATGATACCTGTCAAACAGGGTGCACCCGGAAATTAAATATTAAGTAGAGAATATATCATGGACTGTGATATAGTGAAGTGAACACATTACATAATTATACTTCCAGTGCCATGAATTACAAAACAGCGAGAGGGAAGTTGCTAAGTTTCGTGAGGAGTTCCGCGAGTTAGAAGGCAGACTCAAGTGGACTCAGAGCAAGCTAAGAATGGAGATGGATGTGTCTAAGGTATGTATAATACATGTCTTAGATACCTACTTGTGCCCTAAAATACTTATCATGCTAAATAATAAAGTTGTATTTATGAACTTAAGGACAGAAGTGACTGTTTCTATAGTCCTTAGCTCAAAATATTGAAGCACTTAATACCACCACGATATGTTAGGGTTCAGTGCTCAAAGCTGCAAAAGAAGCAACCATCATTTATGCTTCGGTGTATAAATTACATAAATCTTCTATTTCAATTTACATATGTTCCATATAGTCCATTTATATAATATATATACTACTACTTTATTAGCTACTAGTTTATTAATTCTAAGAGATAATTTCTACAATGAGGTGTTACATTAGGGACACTTACAAAAGTAATAATGAAATTATTTTGTTATAATTCGCGATTAAGTAAATAGAAAATATGAAGCTAAATGTATAATGGATCTATCTGCAGGATTCGTAAAAACGCAAGCACAAACCTCTACAACCGCCACCACAATACACAAGCACTAAATAATTTATAGAATTTGGCGTTACTTTGCGGAGATCCATAATACAAAAGTAATAATAAAATTATTTTGCTATAATCCGCGATACAGTAAATAGAAAATATATATAGTGTTAAATGTATAGTGGACCGATACGTGCAGGATTCGTAAAAACACATGCACAAACCTCCACCACTGCCACCACAATACACAGATAGACTCCACAACAAATGCTTTGCGATTTTGTCGTTAATTTTGCGATTATAGTAAAATAATTTTATTATTACTTTTTTACACAAGCACTACACAAGTTCACTACCACAATAAACAAACGTTCACCCCGCAACCGTAGATTCATCAAAAGATAAACTCCACGACAAAATCGCAAAGCAAACTCTGCATTCCATTTTAAGAAATAACGGATTATTGCAAAATAATTTCATTATTACTTTAGAATTCTAAAAGAGTCTAAAAAAGCTCCATTAGTTGGCGATGGTCAAACTAATAAATGATTTCTGTAACCGTTTAAGACTATAGTATACTGGAGATAAATATTCATACACTTATCTTAAAGCTAGTGTTTTATAAATTCGAAGAAAATCAACCAGGCAGAAAAGTATGGTACGAAGTAACAGACAGCTTTTTGGGACTTTGTTCTATAGTGAGTATAGATAAGTAGGAGAAGAAACTGCCTTCTGAATCACGGCTAGCGTTAGTTCAGAAGGCAGGGCTACATTAAAGTGTATCATTTCAATGGTTATACAATAAAGATTATGTGTATTATTTATTTATTTCTTTTACAGTCAATATTTAATTAATTCTAGGACAGCTTAGAACGAGTCGAAAAATTGACACAACAAGTCGCTGAATTAGAAGCTGCTAAAGAAGCAGCCATCATTAACGCTTCGGATACCGCACGAGCGAAGCAATTAGGTACGACGATGTACTAATCAGTTTTATCATCATCATCATCATCATCCTCCTGCACTTATCTCATTCTAAGTGGGGTCGGCACACCATGTTCCAAACTTGTTCTAACATGATTTGGCTATGTATTTAACGACCGTCCGCCTGCCTGACGTCAACTTACCTTAGTCGCCTTTTACGACACCTCGGTAAGAAGTGAGGGTGATCTATTTTACTCAGACGGATACGTCACGGCGGGTCGACTTACCTTAGTCGCCTTTTACGACACCTTAGAAAAGAGGATGGTCTATTCTGATTTATAGAAGCAGGCGTTACTTTGCGGAATTCCATATTACAAGCAATATAACAGAACTAACTACTTTGCTATAATCCGCACGGGTTAAGTGAATGCATGCAAAGCCAATGTGTATGAAGCAGGCAAAATCTACGCACCTTATACATGCAGGACAAGCCACCACACGCACCCCAAGGCGCAATTCACCAGCAACAATGCACACAAAAGCAGCACACACACCCACCACCACAATCTCGACGATCGTTTCGCCCCGAAACCGAAGCATCATCAGGAGGATAGGCTCCACGACCAAAAATCGTAATGAATGAAAAAACGTAATGATGTGCATTACGATTTTTAGTCAAAGTAGTTAGTTCTGTTATATTGCATTTTCTATTCTACTATCACACGGCATAATATACTTATTAGTTGTATATAAATAATAATTGCTGATTCTATAGATATGAAACGAGTACAGTGTTTTACTTTATCTCCAGCCATTTTCCGTCAAAAACTGGGGTGAATTCTTTAGATGCGAAATGTTGGGAATATGAAGTTGTGTACAATAAGTAACTTCAAATCTTTGACAAAATCTAAAAATTAAACATCCAAATCACCCTTTTGATACTGATATAAGCCTTCCTTATGATACTCATACAGCTACAACACCATCTATTGGTGAAAATCCGTTTAGTACCTTTGATTTTATCACTAACATACATAAGCTGCGGGAGACTTTGTATTATATAATGTAAGTATGTATAATACGCGGCAATAAATAATGCACATCGAGGCTCAGAGAGAAATCGGCTAGATCCTGCTTCATAGAGCATTGTCTCTGTCGCACACTCTGACAAACCCGTGTGTGACAGTGACAGCGCTTTACGAAACCAAATGCGCCGGCTGTTTCGTTCTAAGTTCTCGATGTGCACTATTTATTGCCGGGTATTATACGTTTTGAGGCTGTGATAGCACAGCAGTGAGACCGTGCGGCTTTTTCAAGGGGGGTCACGAGTTTAAATCCCGGGCAGACACCTATGAGTTTTTCTGTTAAAACTGATGTGTCTAATTGATAATTGCAATTTAACGCACGCTTTTCGGTGAATGAAACACATCGCGAGAAAACCTGCATATCTTCAGTGAATCTGGAGATATGTGTAGCCTAACGATCCGCATTGGATGAGCGTTGTAGGTCTTAGCTCCAAGGGTGATGCCATCCCAGAAGTGGGATAAGAAGAGGCCGTTACTTTACTTTTGTTCATATAAATTTAACAGACACGGACCTGAAAGAGAGTCAAGCGGCGCTGATACTGTGTCGGCATGAGAATGAAGATTTAGAGCGGCGATTGAGAGCCGTGCTCCAGCAGCTGGAGATCTGTAGGAGGGAGCGAGACGACGCTACAGCATCTCTCTCTAACGCCACCAAGCAGGTATGAAAGAAGTCCAAAGCATTCAAATACCAATTGGATGCTTTGGATTCGGTGGATCGACGTGCCAGGTGACTCATAGGTGATGTGACCCTGACAAATGCCAAATTGCAGAGTCTGCAACACCGGTGCAGGGTTGCCTGTTTATAGGGTTTTCTACAAGATATATTTCGGAGAGGGTGCCCAGGTACTTCACCTGGAGATGTCATCGACATTCCACGAAGACGCCCACAGTGCTTCGCTTCGTCTTTTTTGTTGCACACATCAAGGGAATGAATAGGCATCTTCTAGGTAAGAGCGCTCCATCTTAGACTGTATCATTTACCATCAGGCATGATTACAGTCAAGCCCCCCCCCCCTTTTTAACAATAAAAAATATCGCGGACCTCAAGCCATAGTATCAACAACGTGATTTTTGTTTTTCCCCTTTATTCGATTCTACTTTTGCTTATACAGCGTACACTTGGGCCAGGGGGGTGAAACCCTCTAAGAGGCACTTTTCAGGTCGCGGAGCTCTCTTTTGGTAGGTAGAGAAATAAGATGAGTATTATCCAAGTGCTCGATAGATGTCACAATGTTTACAGTATTATTAGAAAGCAAAGGTTAATTACGCTGTCTTTTATAAAGTCACTACAGCGCAGTTGGAAACGGCTCAAAGTTTAGGATTCCCGCATAATTTTTCTTCAATTTGCATCATCATCATTATTCTCCTGCCCTTATCCCGCTCTAACTGGGGTCGCCACAACATGGTAGAAACATGTTGTCACATGATTTGCTTACGTATTTTACGACCGGCCGCCTGCCTGACGTCAAATTACCTTAGTCGTATTTTACAACACCTCGATAAGAAATAAGGGTGGTCTATTCTATGTAGCCGGATACCACACGGCACATACCTTAGTCGCCTCTTACGACACCTCGGTAAGAAAGGAGGGTGGTCTATTCTATGCAGCCGGATACCACACGGCACATACCTTAGTCGCCTCTCACGACACCTCGGTAAGAAAGGAGGGTGGTCTATTCTATGCAGCCGGATACCACACGGCACATACCTTAGTCGCCTCTCACGACACCTCGGTAAGAAAGGAGGGTGGTCTATTCTATGCAGCCGGATACCACACGGCACATACCTTAGTCGCCTCTTACGACGCCTCGGTAAGAAAGGAGGGTGGTCTATTCTATGCAGCCGGATACCACACGGCACATACCTTAGTCGCCTCTCACGACACCTCGGTAAGAAAGGAGGGTGGTCTATTCTATGCAGCCGGATACCACACGGCACATACCTTAGTCGCCTCTTACGACGCCTCGGTAAGAAAGGAGGGTGGTCTATTCTATGCAGCCGGATACCACACGGCACATACCTTAGTCGCCTCTTACGACGCCTCGGTAAGAAAGGAGGGTGGTCTATTCTATGCAGCCGGATACCACACGGCACATACCTTAGTCGCCTCTTACGACGCCTCGGTAAGAAAGGAGGGTGGTCTATTCTATGCAGCCGGATACCACACGGCACATACCTTAGTCGCCTCTCACGACACCTCGGTAAGAAATGAGGGTTGTATATTTTATGCAGCCGGATACGACATGACACATACCTTAGTCGCCTCTTACGACACCTCGGTAAGAAAGGAGGGTGGTCTATTCTATGCAGCCGGATACGACATGACACATACCTTAGTCGCCTCTTACGACACCTCGGTAAGAAAGGAGGGTGGTCTTTTCTATGCAGCCGGATACCACACGGCACATACCTTAGTCGCCTCTCACGACACCGCGGTAAGAAATGAGGGTTGTATATTTTATGCAGCCGGATACGACATGGCACATACCTTAGTCGCCTCTTACGACACCTCGGTAAGAAAGGAGGGTGGTCTATTGTATGCAGCCGGATACGACATGGCACATACCTTAGTCGCCTCTTACGACACCTCGGTAAGAAAGGAGGGTGGTCTATTCTATGCAGCCGGATACGACATGGCACATACCTTAGTCGCCTCTTACGACACCTCGGTAAGAAAGGAGGGTGGTCTATTCTATGCAGCCGGATACCACACGGCACATACATTAGTCGCCTCTTACGACACCTCGGTAAGAAATGAGGGTTGTATATTTTATGCAGCCGGATACGACATGGCACATACCTTAGTCGCCTCTTACGACACCTCGGTAAGAATGGAGGGTGGTCTATTCTATGCAGCCGGATACCACACGGCACATACCTTAGTCGCCTCTTACGACACCTCGGTAAGAAAGGAGGGTGGTCTATTCTATGCAGCCGGATACCACACGGCACTTACTTTAGTCGCCTCTTACGACACCTCGGTAAAAATGGAGGGTGGTCTATTCTATTCTGCCGGATACCACACGGCCCTTTGTATATAAACTTCTATTATACTGACTTCTAACAATTTTATTTCGGATTGGCCGTGCTTTCACGTATTACAAAAAGCGTATAGCCGTATTTGTAATATTAGTATGGATAAATACAAGTTTTCTTCTTTCTAATCCGGTAGACGGCCACTGCTGGAAATCTCTATATGGGATCTCCACTACACGATCTGGTTGGATCCAGCCGCTTCCGGCGAACCTTTTGAGGTCGTTAGTCGATATCTTAGGTTGTCTACAGACACTGCGTTTCGGAATTGCCATTCCAGCAATTTAATTCAGTCAATACCATACTGTGATAGTCCAGCGGTGAGACCGTGCGACTCTTTTGAGGGGAACACGAGTTCAAACCCGGGCAGGCACCAATGAGTGTTTCTATTAAAACTCATGTGTCTAATTGATAATTGCAATTTATCACACGCTTTTCGGTGGAGGAAAACATCGTAAGGAAACCTGCATATCTCTAGAGAATTCTGGAGATATGTGTAACCTACCAATCCGCATCGGAGCAGCGTGGTAGGTCTTAGCTCCAACCCTTCGGAGAGATGCCTATTCGAAGAGATGCCTATTCCCAGCAGTGGGATTGTAACAGGCCGCTACTTTACAATACCATACCAGCTAACATAGTCTTATTCTAAAAATTCCAGGTTGAGGTCCTGAAGCAGAGCAACGCGCGTCTAGAAGAGGAGGCAGCTGAGTTGGCTGCTCTTAGGGCGCAGGCGGCGCTCGCGGACACCCTCAGCGCACAGTTACAGAGGTACCTTTGTTCATAATTAAATCAATCAATCAATTGACTGGCCCGTTGGCGCTGTGGGTAGTGTTTTGAATAAATTGACGCGCGCCACGCGACGCGAACGCAAGCTAAGTCGTTTTATGCATTCGTTCACTACGAAAGTGGCCCCCGGCAGTCACCCGGCAGACACGATAGCGGGAGGCCGCGCGCGGCTTGGACGCGGCATTATTTTTCTTACGCACGTGTGTAATTTTGCGTTTCGGGTGTTGTTCTCAGATTTAGTGACGCGTTTAATCAGTGAAGCGTTTGAGAAGACGCGACCGTCCGCGCTTTTAGTGCGCGTTGGGTTACTATTCCCCGATATAGGGACGATTCAATTACGTGTGACCTTACGAAGGTTGTGTGCACACCGGGTGTTATTTGTGTTATTTAACCGATATAGTGAAGTGTATACTCCGGGAGAAACAGACAGTACGTGTCTGTGGAAGAGTGCTGAGGCGAGCCAACGGTTTCGGGAATCGGCCGAGTACATACAAGCACACACACACACACACGTACACATATACACGCAGTTATTCATGAGGCCGGACCGCATATAGCTGACGGCCGCATAAGGTAGGTTGAGACGCCGAGACGACGGGCCCAGGTCTCGGAGGTTGTTTCATCCGCACGCACGTTTGTGCGGAACAGGTAGTGACTCTGCCTTCAGTTCCGCGGGTCGTGGGTTCGATTCCCACAGAGGGCCAACATTTTCTATAAACAATTTGATGGTTCTTCGACTCTGGGTGTGTATTTGCTTTTAAGTATGTATTTAAAATTATATATATAGTATATTTATCAGTTGTCCGTCACCCATAACACAAGTATTAAGTAACTTTGGGGACGGACGACCGTATGTGTAAGTGTCCCATATAATTATTGATTTAATGTCTTTGTTTGGAAATGTATAGTAACGGACTATTATACCCTTAAACCTTATGTTGACGAGGGTCGCCATGACGTCCTAGTGACGCTTAACGTCAGGCCATGTATAACCCCCAACTGCAATTCCTAAGAAAACAATAACATTATAGCTTTATCACTCTCGTCCCTGTTGTATCCAATTTAGTTTTTAGGCCAAGGCGTTAGTGAATGGCGTGTACGGTCATTGATCGTGTTTTTTCTTTAAAACGTAAAATAACTCAACATTTCATCATTCTCCTGCCCTTATCCCACTCTCAGTGTGGTCGACACAACATGGTACAAACATGTTGTCACACGATTTGCTAACTCTCCTGTATCCCGACACAGGAATCACAAGCTTATTGTGACGGCAATAGTTATAGTAATCGGGTAGCGAACAGGTTTTTTTTTTAAATACGTTTCATTGTAAATTATCTATGAAGTTGTTCAAGAAAAATTTCTATTTTATACAATGTTTTTATTTATATGCGTTTTGACCCCTACCCTGACCCCTGATGTAGAAGTGTGACCTGTGGTCACCAATCATTGTCTATGATCGCCTACAACCCGTGAATCGTCGGATTATGTGAACACTTGCACGATAATCGTGCCGATCATCGACGATCACTCTGTCAACGATCATCGCCGATCACTCTGTCAACGATCATCGCCGATAGTAAAGTGCGTGTATTAAATATAATTAACGTGACAACTCGTGAATCGTCGGTTCGTCAGCCAAGCACACTGCACATCCATCTTGATGTTTGTCGTCCGACAAAATACGGATGATTGTGTGTACACTTGCACGATGATCGTGCCGATTATCGACGATCACTCTATCAGCGATCATCGCCGATAGTGAAGCGTGGGTATTAAATATATTTAACGTGACGTGCGTTAGAGAGACGGAGCGTGCGTGTCTCGCAGAGCAAGCTCTGAGTGCGGAGCGTGCTCGCGCGGAGACGTGCTCGCGGCGGGAGGCGAGCGCGCTGGAGCACGCGGCGCGACTCACGGCGCAGCACGTGGCCTCCAGAGCAAGCGCGAACGAGCACGAGGCTAAGGTATTTATTAACTAACTGACCACCGCGTCCTATATTCCTATTATTATAGTTTATACCTATATTCCTATAGGAATCAAGTTTCATTTCATGTTTCTGAGACTATGAATTATTTAAGAGGTGGGCATACGACTTAAGAAGGTGGCAGGTAGATTCAGTGAAGATACCTGTCCAACTAACTGTCTATAGGTTGAAAAAGCAAAGATAGATTCTTTAATTAGCTATAAATAGCCGGATTAAACCGTAAAACGTTTTTGTGAGTTTTCAGGTTTACACCTACATTATGAACTGCACACACACAAACACACACATATATATACTTGTATTTACGAATTAGTTTAAGAAATACGCTAAATGATGTGCTATGTGTAATTCCCTATTCCTGAAGTAAAGCAGGGATATGTTTCTCATATATGCTACCGCCCATGCAATATTATTAATTGTGCCAAGTTTTGTCAAATTCCTCGTGAGAATTAGTTGTTGCAGTTACAGTTACAGTTACCTACATACTGACTTTCACATTTAATGCAATATGTGGACCTCACCTTAGTCTTGGTGGAATTTAGTACAAAGTTTTTTTTTAAAGTATGAACACTTTCCGATGATTGGCTCGAATGTGAAGAGGACAGACAAACATATTTTCCCATTTATAATCCTAGCTACTTCTAACGACTTCGCCTGTATTTTATTCGCTTCGCTTATATTTTCTAGATATAAAGTTGGAATATGTCACTTTCAGCCTTATTTCAATATCAGAAATGAGATCGGTCACGCAAAATGAAATCTATAGTACAAAATTAATAATAAATCGCGGATTATAATTTTATTATTACTTTTGTATTGTCAGTCTCCGCAAAGTAACGCCTTATTCTAGAAATCTATTGTGTTTTTTGGCTTTAATCAAAAAATATATCTCTTTAAGGCACAAGCGCTCGCAGCGGATAATACGTCGCTACGTGAAAAAATAGAGATGTTGCAAATTGAAACGGAGAGGTTGAAGAGTGCTTTGGAGGATGAAACTGACAGGCGGAATAAAGAAAATAGAGTTCTCGCCAGAAAGGTGAGTTCTGTGCATGCGAGTTAAACTTAGGGTGAAATCTAATGATAAAAAAGGAAGGTGCACCTGCCTGTTCAAAGAACAGGAGAAATAAATAAATATATGGGACACTTACACACACGGTCGTCCATCCCCAAAGTAAGTAACCTAATACTTGTGTTATGGGTGACGGGCAACTGGTAAATATAATATAATAAAATAATAATAAATAAAATATAATTTTTCAATACATAGGTAGATATAAATATACATGTATGTATACAGAAAATGTTCGGAATCGAACCACTACGCACTGCGCTAACGGACCAGTCAATACTATTATAGTTTTGCCTCAATCGTACTTGTTTAGTTGAACCTTATTTAGGCCAAGGTTGGAATGGCGTGTACGGTCATTGAGCTTTATAAATCGTTACTTTCTAAAAAGCGTAAAATAATTTTTGTGGCTAAAATACTTCACTGAATTTACAGTTTTTTTTTATGTAGGGTGGTAGATGTGTAGGTAGATGGTAAGAATGCGTAGATATGGACAACCCTTCAATACTGTACAAGATAGGAATGTCTAAATGTAACTAACTAGTTATAAGAATTATTTTGAATAGAGCAAGTTCAAAAGCACTTGTTTCCAAGTTTACTTGAATAAAAAATATTTTGAATTTGAATTTGAATTTGTTGGAACTGGACCGCAGTTTTATTAATAAGGATGCGCTCTTGTTCCTTATTACTGCGTGAAAAAAATTTGTATGCGTATGAGCAAACATTTGACGCGGAACAAAATCAAAAAACAACCCCAACAGTATTCTAAAGCCGTTATTATACTGCACCCTTAGGGTATAGATATCTCTAAAGCTTTCTGCGAATATCTTGTCCACAGGTTCCCCGTGAAGAGTGTTTATTTTTTTTATTTTATAAGGAAAACTTACAGTTATGACATCACAAAATTTAATAACATAAATAAGGAAATAAAGCCAATTACAATTTTTTGCATATAGAAGATAAATATATCTATATGCTTGCGTGGATACAAAAAAAAATTATAATATGAAAATAACTATACAATATAATATTACTTTATATTTGAAACTAGCAAAGCCCCGCGCTTTCACCCGCGTCCATACAGATCTCGTGGTAGTGGAAAGTCTACGAATCAGACTATAGATTTATTTTGTAGATTATTTAATTATAAAAAATGAGTATCATTAGTATTCTTGGAATAAGACTTAACTCACCAAGTGCAGGCCCTGCTATAACGGTAGGTTAGGTTTGTTATGGCATTATTTGATTTCGATTTACATTCTTAAATTCGTAAAATCTTTTGATTGGGATGTCGGATTTTAATAATTTAAAAAGTATTTTACAGGTATTGAAACAGTTATTCATAAAATATCATTTAATGGGATAAGGATAAATACAGAGATATAAATAAAATGGTTTGATTATTGTCGGCACTTTTACCAACTTTCACAATGTAAAAAAGTAGTTATATTGGCATAACTATAATAGTTAGACATATGGTATGGCGGACTTTTTTGTTGATATTGATATGTTCTATAATACTGTAGAAATTTTTTTTGTTCTATCATCAATAGTTTCCGCAGCGCACGCGATGATAGATGTTTACGACTAAATTTTTACCAAGTTATTACAATTTTATTAGGGATCCCTATTTTTTTTGAAAATGACATATAGCTTATGTTGCTCAGTGAAAAAGCAGCTTTCCAATAGTGAAAGAATTTTTGAAATAGGTCCAGTAGTTTTTGCGTGAAAACGTAACAAACATACATACAAACAAACATACAAATCTTTCCTCTTTATAATATTAGTATAGATAAAGAGTTAAAATTTCATAAATAAATTTTATAAATATTGGCGATATGCTTTAAACAAATGTATTATATATTAAGAGATCCAAATCTAGATAGTTCGACTGTTTGTTCTGATGTGTTTACAGGTGGCAGAGCTCACAGAAGATGCGGCGGATGCGCAGAAGATGTTAGAGTGGGAGAAAGGAGAAAACAGCGTGTTGAAGAAGAAACATGCCAGTGCCATAAAGGTAGGTTTTTATTTTGTCTCCTTTTGACAAATGTAAAAGCGACCTAATTTTGGAATACACTTGCCAAAATTTGTTTTTTTAATTTATGGAATTTTATACAACAATTTAAACTTAATAAAACCCATTGCTTTGCGAGAGTGGCAATGCAATAGTTTTTGCTGCATATACCATCCCCACAAATTAGGTTTTTTTATTTAAATCTGTACTAATAAAAGGTCTTTCTCTACAGACCTCTGTTCATTTAGTACCTTTTTGAAGATGAAAGATAACTCAAAACAGATTACTTATTTATTTTTATTTATTTATTTAATATTTTAAAAATACACATGTACAATTATTGTGTCCCTGGCTCCGAAGCTAGTTTAAACTGTATTTTGGGAACCAGTGGCCACCTTTACTTGGTTCAACTTGAATATGACTTACTTACCTACGGATGTAAATGTAAAAAAAGTGAATAAAAAAAAAACAAATTATATTAAACTAAAAAGAACAACATTTTTAGATTATTAAGTTAAGGTAAAAAAGAAAACAGAAAAAAAGACTAAAACTAAAATTACAGCCGTGTGTATGTGCATGTTGATGTGTGTAGTGAGAATGTATGTCTTAAAATAAACGAATTACTTGATAGGATCTAATAGGTTATTTTGTAATTAGTAAAACGCGTAACGCCAAGTTCTATGCAGATCGATACGTTATTTATGCCAATTCCATTATTTTGTTCATTAAGCTATTATAAGCAACAATAAATTGCTATATTATTATTAATAAAAAAATAAATAAATAAATAAATAGCTTTAAAGTATTATACCAGATTTGGACCTGCACGTTTGTTAAATTGCGTACAAATTCTTTAAGCGCACACACTAATTTTAAATTAAATTAAAATTTAAGCTGTGATAGCCTAGCGGTGACACCGTGCGACTCTCAAGAGACGACACAGGTTCAAACCTCGGGCAGGCACCAATGAGTTTTTCTATTAAAAACTTATATGTCTAATTGATAATTGCTATTTATCACACGCTTATCGGTGAAGGAAAACATCGTGAGGAAACCTGCATATCTCTAGAGAATTCTAGGGATATGTGGAACCTACCAATCCGCATTGGAGCAGCGTGGTAAGTCTTAGCTCCAATCCTTCTCTCCAGAAACGGAGAGAGGAGGCCTTAGCCCAGCAGTGGGCATAGTAACAGGCTGTTACTTTACTTTTTTACACACTAATTTTATATTTCTTTTCCTTTTATATACAGATTGCAACCTTGTGGGCATATTTGAAATCGATTAATAAACTAATTTCTGACCACAAAGCATTTGGAAGCTGAAATTTTATATAAAAATATTATAATTACAGGAGTTGAATCGAGAGCTGCAACGCGCTTTGAAACGCATCGAGCAATTGGAAGCGAAGTTACCTCAGAACGACTCGACGTCTATCAGAACGGGTAAGATGTTTTTTATGGGCTATTTTTAATTAATTAACCATATTGGATCTTATTTATATAAGATATATAAGACAGACCCTAGATTAAGTGGAAAGACGACCTCAAAAAGGTCACGGTAAGCCTCTAAATCTAGGCTATACAAGATTATGTCGCGTGGAAGTCGTTTTAAGAGATATTTGTTCAAAAACGGACGTCTATTGGTTGAAGAGAGAAAAATATACATAAAATTCTAGATTAATTGAAAAAAAGAGAGAAAGCCATATGGACACCCTGTATATTATATCAAGATATTAGATTGGTTGACAAGAGAGAGAAAGATATATGGATAGTCTGTATATTATATCACAATATTAGATTGGTTTACAAGAGAGAGAAAGATATATGAACACCCTGTATATTATATCAAGATATTAGATTGGTTGACAAGAGAGAGAAAGATATATGGACATCCTGTATATTATATCAAGATATTAGATTGGTTGACAAGAGAGAGAGAAAAATATATGGACACTCTATATATTATATCAAGATATTAGATTGATTGACAAGAGAGAGAAAGATATATGGACAGTCTGTATATTATATCAAGATATTAGATTGGTTGACAAGAGAGAGAAAGATATATGGACAGTCTGTATATTATATCACAATATTAGATTGGTTGACAAGAGAGAGAAAGATATATGGACATCTTGTATATTATATCAAGATATTAGATTGGTTGACAAGAGAGAGAAAGATATATGGACAGCCTGTATATTATATCAAGATATTAGATTGGTTGACAAGAGAGAGAAAGATATATGGACAGTCTGTATATTATATCACAATATTAGATTGGTTGACAAGAGAGAGAAAGATATATGGACAGTCTGTATATTATATCACAATATTAGATTGGTTTACAAGAGAGAGAAAGATATATGGACAGTCTTTATATTATATCACAATATTAGATTGGTTGACAAGAGAGAGAAAGATATATGGACATCTTGTATATTATATCAAGATATTAGATTGGTTTACAAGAGAGAGAAAGACAATGGACACCTGTATATTATATCAAGATATTAGATTGGGCGTCAAAACATATATATGGATAGCCTGTATATTATACCACTTCTAGATAAAGAAAATTTGGAGAAATCTTGGAGTGAAGACGCTGCTTAAATGCCAATGATACAACATCTTTCTACTTCTTTCTTTTTAGACTTTTCGTTCTCTCGCCAGGTTCGGTATCTTCTCTAAGCAGTGGAGAAACACCTGCTCAAGAAGATCGGTTATCAAATGGACATGGGCACGTTGAAGCTCTACCGGATGTGCAGGTGATTTTCTTATATTTTTTTTAATGTTAGCAATTCAAATTAATATTCATCCGAATATTCAATCAGGTGCAGCTGATTTTCTTCTATATTTTTTTTATTCTTTCAATTTCAAATTCATATGTATCCGAATCCGAGCCCTGAGCTCGTGATAGCCTAGCGGTGAGATCCTGCGACTCTCTAGAGACGATATAAGTTCAAACCCGGGCAGGCACCAATAAGTTTTTCTATTAAAACTCATGTGTCTAATTGATAAGTGCAATTTATCACACGCTTTTCGGTGAAGGAAAACATCGTGAGGAAACCTGCATATCTCTAGAGAATTCTAGGGATATATGTAACCCTAATCCGCATTGGAGCAGCATAGTAGGTCTCAGCTCCAATCCTTCTCTCCAAAAACAGAGAGAGGAGGCTTTAGCCCAGCAGTGGGCATATTAACAGGCCGTTACTTAACTTTACTTATTTTTATGTATCCAATGAAACCTTGTTTCAATTATAAAAAAAGTTTTTTGTCTGTGCGTCTGTGCATCAAGAGATAGACTCCACGAAAAAATCTTAAAGCCAAGCATTATCCAAACAAGCATTGTTATATAGTACTTGGTTCATCCCCACCCATTATTTTACCTCTGAACACGTGCAACAAGCTTGAACTAGAAACATTTATCTGCTCGTTAATGAGGGTGCCATTGTTATGCTTAATCCTACTATCCTACTAATATTATAAATGCGAAAGTTTGTAAATATGGATGGATGTTTGTTACTCTTTCACGAAAAAACTATTGGACGGACTTGGATGAAACTTTACAATTATATGGGTTATACATCGGAATAACATATAGGCTATATAAAAAAGTTTTTTGTCTGTGCGGGCAGTTATAAAACTATTATTACTATACAGGGTGCTACCGACGATACGATATTATATGATTCCACCGATAACTTAAACGTGTGGTATCCGGCAGAATAGAATAGACCACCCCTTATTTTTTACCGAGGTGTCGTAAGAGGTGACTAAGGTAAATGCTGTGTGGTATCCGGCTGCATAGAATAGACCACCCTCATTTTTTACCGAGGTGTCGTAACAGGCGACTAAGGTAAATGCCGTGTGGTATCCGGCTGCATAGAATAGACCACCCTCGTTTCTTACCGAGGTGTAAGAGGCGACTAAGGTAAGTTGACGTCAGGCAGGCGGCCGGTCTTAAAATACGTAGCCAAATCATATGACAGCATGTTTGCAACATGTTGTGCCGACCCTACTTAGAGTGGGATAAAGGCAGGAGAATGATGACTGATCACTTAAACGTATAAGATAACTTTGCTATAATTCAATGTTCTTTAATATCGTTTGAAAAAGAATGTATTTTTGAAGAAAATAAATATAATTTGATTGATATCTGGCTTTATTATTAATGGTTCACTGACATGTCGTGGCTTGTTTAAAAAACAGGAGACAACAATAATATTATAGTTTTGTCTTTTTCCTACCTATTGTAGCGTATTTAGTTTTTAGGGCAAGGTTTCAATGGCGTGTACGGTCATTGATGTATACAAATCGTGTTTAATTTTTTTTTATTTTTTTATTTTTAAAATAATATTAGTCGGAACCATACAAATATTACAAATACGGAAGTCTGTCAGTCTGTCCGTCTGATTCGCAGCTAATCCGCTAAAGCATTATGGATAAAATTTGTTACAATTTAATAAAAATAAATAATATATGGGACACTTATGACACGTGTTATGGGTGACAGACAACTGGTAAATATACTACATATATAATTTTAAATACATACGAATACACACCCAGTTTCGAAGAACCAACAAATTCTTTGTAGAAAATTGTGGCTCGGCGGAAATCGAACCCGCGACTCGCGGAGCTAAAGGCAGGGTCACTAACCAACGAGCCAATTAAAGTTTATAACCACTATAATATTAGATATGTTTTTTTTCTGAAATACGCTTTTTTTAAAAATATTTTTTCAATGCTATTATCTAGATAATAGACTTATTATCTAGACTAAATACAAGAGTTCCTTTTATTATAGACTAGCAATATGTGCTATAAGCTTCACCGCTTTTTATGCCTATTCCCCCCTCTTAACTACAATCGACACCGGTAGTAACCGGTGTCGATTGTAGTTAAGATGGGGTATTTTATGGGGTAGTAACCCCCACTAAAAATTGTTGTAAAACGACCTCTTCAACTCAGTTTACATCAAACCGTTATCCGCTATTAACCTAAACCTTTCGGAGTAATTGCACTACCTTTTAGTGAAAACCATACTAAAATCCGTTCAGTAGATTTTAAGAAAAATCGATTACATACAGACAGACAGCTTTGGGGACTTTATTTTATAATAAGTATAGATTAAGAGTAAAAATTAAATAAAAACGAATTATGTTACATTACAGATAAAACGTGCGAAAGTTCTAGATATGTTCGGAAAGGTTACTATATTATCAATACTAATTAATTAGATATTTCAAATGAGAGGGATACCTTCTACCTCTTATCTCAGGCAACTATAATGCATAAAAGAGAAAGTATGTATGTATGTTACATATAGACCTCAAAAAGACTGAACCGATTTTAATAAAATTTTCAGTAACTTTTTAGATTGAACTACCGTATAATCTTGTAAAGTTTAGTGACATTAGTGGTGTTGAAGCTATTTTTTCAACTGGCAATGACAGTTTCGAGGGAAAGTCGAAACTAGACTGAGCCATACCAACGTGTTCCCGGACTACTAGTAAAGTATATTATAATACACTTTTGATTCAAGTTTATATATAGGGTGTTGAGTTTCTCACTTGTTTCCCTCAGTAAAAATCTAATACTTTTATTACCAATTTATTTTATTGAAAATTAAGAAGTTAAAATTAAAGAAAGAATAAAAAAAATTAAAGAAATTAAAAAAGAATAGTCAATTATATTTCGAATATGTATTTCGAAAACGGTACTAGATCCTTCTCAAATAAATAAATAATAAAAAAAAACAAGTTAAGGTAAGGTACGTCTAAGGTAAGTTGACCCGCCGTGTGGTATCCGGCTGAGGATAATAGACCACACTCTTTCTTACCCAGGGGTCGTTTAATATGTTAGATATTGTCAGATATCATACGGTGACTCGGTATAACGTGTATAATTGTTAGACATAATTATAATAATCAGATATAAATTATATATTATAAATAAATACATTAATATGCATAGAATAATAATGAGGAAGTATTTTGTCTACAATATTATGTTATCTGTCATTTGGTGGGTAGAGGAATAAAACCGAATGAATGAGGGTAAAATATTGTGACCCGAGTCTTGTTCGCGAGCGACATTCAACAGTTTAGTCAGTTCAATACCACCTCTCAAGTGTCCATACGTTTTAAAGTACTGTGACGTCTTAATGTTGATTTGGTTACCGATATTGAGTATTTCGTGTTGTTAGAATCTAACATCAAACAGTTAATATTCGTGATAAGAGCAACCATTGAGTTTCTTGCCAGTTCTTCTCAGTGGATGACAGCGTTCCGAACTGGTGCTAGAATCGTCCTGGCTTAATGATTCCAAATTATTATTAGATTAATCAGTCAATACTTGTTTAGCGTGTTCCATAATTTATAGTACGGTTATCTCTTGTTGACGTATTATTTGGTAACATTTTCTATGAGAGAACGTTAGAATTATGAGTCGAATTCCGGCCGTAGCTAACAAATACGACTAAGGTCAGTTGACGTCAGACAGGCGGCCGGTCGTAAAATACGTAGCCAATTGATGTGACAACATGTTTGTAACATGTTGTGACGATCCCACTAAGAGTGGGACAAGGGCAGGAGGTCGATGATGATAATGAACTGAATAATGTATAAAATGTAACATAAGTCCTTTAGTTTGCACCTACAGAATTATAAAAAGGTGGATTGGTTCCCATTCCAGACCCGGGAACCGGACCGTCAAGCGTTAGTAGAGCGGATAGTGTCCCTGCAAAGGGCGGCGGCTGCGCGGTCCGAACGTTGCGAGTTCCTGCAGGAGCACAGCGCGCAGCTGACCAGGGAGTTGAGGGGGAAGAATAAACTGCTCAGGGCCTTACTTCCCACACTGCCCCCCGCTGCTTTGGCCTCTGCTAATGCTGATGAACATAAGGTAATACACCTGTCCCCTCCCTTCTCTACTTCATTGTTCCCTCTCCATTTAGCCATCACCTTTCTTCCCCCCTTCACCTTTCTTCAGTGAGGGGGCGAAGAGGGTCTTCGCCCCCTCACTTCGCTTCCTAACAATTATGGGCTTATCGCTCCTTTTTCCTCTTTTCACTCCGTTTTATTGCTTCCTTTTATTCTGTTACTCCACTTTTTCATTACTCGCTCACGTCTCCCGACTTTGTATTATTTCGTTTCTCTCTATAATTCTATGACATCGTTTTCCCTTTTCTGTACTTTCTTCGACTTTTCATTAACTTCCACTTTGTTGCACCCTCTCTTTCTAATCATAAACAGATTTCCTTATTTTCTTTTTCAGACTTTGTATTATTCCCTTTCTTCATTACCTTTATGAAATAGGCTCTATTATCTCTTTTTTTTAATATTTTCATTGCTTCCCCTCCTTAACAATAATCAGATCTGTGATTTATTTATGAAGAGGAAAGTTAGAGTGAGATATCCCACTTTCCTTTTTATAAATTTCCTTCGTAATTTTCCTTTAGACTTGCCCTTTGGCTTCTATGAATAATTATGATTACTCTTATATGAATAATATATGCAAACGTGAATATAATATTTGTCTTTTAAATGCTGCTCCAGCCGAAACGGAAATTTTCAAAGGTATTATAGTAGTTTAAGCGCTTTTAACATTCCTTAAGAATTCTAACAGCATACAAACACACTGTACATAAAATATTATGTACGTCGTAGATATCGCATTGCTCATGCGAATTGCAACGAAATTCCAAAAAATCACTATTGCTTTAAATATCTAAATTGATTGTATTAGTATTGTTACGTACAGGGTTTCGTGGATTTGGATCAAAATACCTTGGTGACTTATTAAAACACTTTATCCAACTAAAATAAAAATTGTAAAAAAAAATTTCAAACTTACTACTTATATTCTCTACACAGTCCGTTGTCCGGAATAAGAATTATTAGTGACCTCGGCATAAGAATGCCGAGGTCACTAATAATTCACTTTTATTTTCACTTGTTTATTCGCTGTTGATCGCTATTCACAAACTGAATGTCGAGGCACACGATACGTCTGCTTTTATATCGAACGAACCGCTTTCGAGAACATTCGATAGCCTTGAAACGATGGTAAACATGTTTACCAATAACATGTTTTGATACACGTCGAATGTTCCAGAGAATTAGCGTTAAGCGAATTTGAACCCTATGTCATTTAGTTTATGAACTGTTTTCATAGCATTTAATGTCGTTTCGTTTATTCTATCTACATATGGATTTTTATGTAACAGAAAGAGATAGCCCGCTTGGGGGGTGGGGCTATGGCGGCGGTTTGGGGCGGAGACCCTGGCGGGATGACTTTGGAGCTATCTTTGGAGATGAACCAACGGTTGCAAGCGGTGCTGGAAGACACCCTGCTGAAGAATATCACGCTGAAAGTGAGTTTTTTGTATCGTGCAATTTAACGAGCACCGCACACATTCGATACGACAATCTCAACAAGGGCTTCGTCCGGTAACCGAAACATCTTGAGACAGACTCCACAACAAAATCTTTTTGCAACACACTCTAAGATAAAGGATATCCTACATTTTGTATTATTAATTTTGTATACTGGAATTTTACAAAGTAACCCCTAATTCTATGAACTACTTAATTTATTATTAACTAGCTGTGCCAACAACGGCTTCGCCCGCGTGGAAATCAGTGATTTACGAAAATTTTACCGAATTTTCGAATTTTCGAACAAAAAAGTAGTTATTGTGAGTTAACCGTGATAGATACAGACATGCTATCGCTATGCTAATACGTCATTTTTTTAAATGTCTATTTATAGTTGGGATCTATTACAGTATTGACTTATATGTCTTCAGTTTTATTTTATAAATTCTATGTTTGTCTATGTTTTTTTTTATGTTACTTGAATCCCTAACTCTAGTATAATAAGTATACATTATAATTATCATACGATGTTACGTACAAGGGTTCATGAATTTGTATCAAGCGAATTCGAACTCTATGACATAAAGTTCATAGAGAGTTCAATCGAGTATTCCTTCTGCACTCTTTCGCGCTTGATAATTTGTAATCGCCGATTATGAATAGGAGTCATTAAATTTTGCGGGTAAATCTTGTTTATATGTATAACTAGTTGTCCTTGCGGCTTCGCCCGCGTGGAATTCAGTGTATTTAATTGAAATTTTGAATGCAAAAGTAGTTATTGTGTATACGAGATAGAGACATGCTATCGCGGACTTTTTTTATAGTATTTTTATAGATCTACAATTCTCTAGTACATTACTTTAGCGTATATCAGCTGGTTTACGCAGCACACGCGACTAAAGCTCCCAGCAAGCAAGTTTTTTAACAACTGAGCGATCTCTACAACACAATTTATATAATACCGATATGTACTATTTACCTAAACCATCCGGAAGTATTTGATTTTATGTAAGGCTTTCACCAAAAGACTATCTTTTGGTGAAAACCTTACATAAAATCCGTTCAGAAGATTTTAAGAAAATCGATTACATACAGACACAGCTTTTTGGGACTTTGTTTTATAATAAGTATAGATCAGCGTTTACACACGGCTCTGTTTGTACTGAAAAATCAAAATATAAAATTACCGTCTATTTTTAGTTATTGTAGTCAATCACATCATGTCAAAGTCACGCACGCAAGAAATCAAATATAACTAAACATTATTTTGAAAAAAAAGACATCTTTTTTAATTTTTAATAAATTTTCTCTATTTTAAAACTGTGATAGCCCAGTGGTGAGACCGTGCGAAATCCTAGAGACGAACATGGGTTCAAACCCGGGCGGGCACCAATGAGTTTTTCTATTAAAACTCGTGTGTCTAATTAAAGTAACAGCCTGTCACTATGCCCACTGCTGGGTTAAGGCCTCCTCTCTCCTTTTTTGGAGAGAAGGATTGGAGCTAAGACCTACCACGCTGCTCCAATGCGGATTGGTAGGTTACACATATCCCTATAATTCTCTAGAGATATGCAGGTTTCCTCACGATGTTTTCCTTCACCGAAAAGCGTGTGATAAATTGCAATTATCAATTAGACACATGAGTTTTAATAGAAAAACTCATTGGTGCCTGCCCGGGTTTGAACCTATGTCGTCTCTAGAGAGTCCACAGTGTCTAATTGATAATTGCAATTTATCACACACTTATCGGTGAAGTAAAACAGCGTGAGGAAACCTGCATATCTCTAGAGAATTCTAGGTATATGTGTAACCTACCAATCCGCATTGGAGCAGCGTGGTAGGTCTTAGCTCCAATCCCTGCTCTCTAAAAAACTGTGAGAGGAGGCTTATTCCCAGCAGTGGGATATTAACAGGCCGTTACTTTCTCTATTTTTCGTTTTGAAAAACTATTTTTTTGCTTTATTTTCCAGGAAAATATGGACACCTTGGGAGAAGAGATATCCAGGTTGCGGGAACAAATGAAAATTGGTGATAAGAAATAATCGCGATATATCCAATTTGATAACGTCGATCTGTGTAATTTATAGAAGTGAGCTTACTTTGCCGAATTCCATAGTATAAAAGTTATGATAGAAAGATTTTGCTATAATCCGCGTTTGTAAAGAGAATCTATGTAATACACACTACATAAGCACTACACACATTCACTACGACAATGTCAACTATCGTTTCGTCCCGTAACCGAAATATCATATCGATAGTGCAAAAGTTATGATTAAATTATTTGGCTATAATCCACGTTTGTTAAGAAAATATTACGTAATGCTTGTAAAATGAGTTGTCTAAAATATTACGTAATGCTTGTAAAATGAGAAAAATCTAAAGTCAAAAACCGATCACATGCCTTATAGAATTAGTAACAGCATGTTTCACAAGACACCAGCACCAACAGCACACTACACAAGCACTACACACATTCATTATGACAATTTCAACGATAATTTCGCGTGGAAACCGAAACATTTTCTTAACAGACGCGGATTATAGCGAAATAATTCTAATATATCTTCTGTCGATGTGTGTTGAGTAGTGACATAGCTTCCAACCGATGAATATACTCAAAAATTAAAATACTTCAAAAAGTTTCAGTTTCCTAATTCAATGGGAAAAATTCTAGAAGAAAACTATGATACCTAGTTATTTCAAATCAAATCAAATGAATCTTTCAAATAAACCATTTCCGGCACTTTCGAATCGTCAAGGATCAATATGATTAATGAAGCTACAAGTGGTTCAGAAAGTTTTTCTTTTTTCTTTTTTTTTTCCGAACTGACTGTATGCTGTTAGCCCTAATGGCTTTTACAGCGTCACCGGGCGGGACGGGCGAGCGCAGAGCATCGTCGAGGTTGCGAAATGCAGGGAGTAGAGCGCAGAAGCTCTACTTAGTTTCAGAATGTTGCTCTTACCGAGAAGAACCAGCAAGACACTCGGCGGGCAAGAAAACTATGATACCTACTTATTTCAAATTAAAATCTAAATTATCTTCATTCAAATAAACTCTTTCAAGCACTTTTGAATCGTCAAAGATCAATATGATTAATGAAGCTACAAGTGGTTCAGAATGTTGCTCTTACCGAGAAGAACCAACAAGAAATTCGGCGGTCAATCTTTTAAATATTTTCAATTATACATTATTAAACCGCAGTCTTGTATGAAGCTGGAAGGATTTTCAAATCAAGGCATGAGTCGCTTTAACAGTCACAAATTTTAAAGTCGCTACGCTTTAATGCGTTACAAAAAGAACTTTCATAATTAGGTCACTTTAATATTAAGGGTGCGATATATTGAACGATTTTGAATGACCTTTCTGTCATGAATGAAAGTTTTTCATTCAAAACTAAGATTGACATTGTTAAATTAGATTGTATATATGTATCGTGTGTTTAAAAATCTGCATTAACTTATATACAGGGTGGTACCGACCATAAACATTAATTTTAATTTCATGTACCAACTTTATGTTAAAAAACCAATTTTACTAATTTTAGGTTCAAAACTAAGATCGACATTGTTAAATTAGATTTTACATGTGTATCGTGTATTTAAAAATCTGTATTAACTTATATACAGGGTGGTACCGACCATAAACATTAATTTTAATTTCAGGTACCAACTTTATGTTCAAAAACCAATTTTACCTAATTTTAGGTTCAAAACTAAGATCGACATTGTTAAATTAGGTTGTATATATGTATCGTGTGTTTATAAAACTGTATCAACTTATATACAGGGTGGTACCGACCATAAGACGTTAATTTTCCAGGTATCCACACATCTAAACAGTCTAATAAAAAAAACATTTAGTTTAATGAAATAAAAAGTAAGAGGCGACTAAGGTAAATGCCGTGTGGTATCCGGCTCCATAGAAACGACGACCCTCATTTCTTACCGAGGTGTCATAAAAGGCGACTAAGGTAAGTTGACGTCAGGTAGGCGGCCGGTCGTAAAATACGTAGCCAAATCATATGACATGTTTGTAACATGTTGTGCCGACCCCACTTAGAGTGGGATAAGGGCAGGAGAATGGTGATTTGTATTGCGTATTTAAAAATCTGTTTTAACTTATATACTATCACCCTCCTACCCTTATCCCACTCTAAGTGGGGTCGGCACACATGTTTAAAACATGTCACATAATTTGGCTATGTATTTCACGATCGGCCGCCTGCCTGACGTCAACTTACCTTAGTCGTATTTTACGACACCTCGGTAAGAAATGAGGGTGGTCTATTCTACTAAACCGGATACCGAACGGTGGGTCAACTTGCCGTGGTCGCCTTTTACGACACCTCGGTAAGAAATGAGGGTGGTCTATTCTACTAAACCGGATACCGAACGGTGGGTCAACTTGCCTTGGTCGCCTATTACGACACCTCGGTAAGAAATGAGGGTGGTCTTTTCTATTAAACCGGATACCAAACGGTGGGTCAACTTGCCTTGGTCGCCTATTACGACACCTCGGTAAGAAATGAGGGTGGTCTATTCTACTAAACCGGATACCACATGGTGGGTCAACTTGCCTTGGTCGCCTTTTATGACACCTCGGTAAGAAAGAGGGTGGTCTATTCTATTTAAAAAGATTGAGTATACCAAAGTTATCTTATACGTTTATGTGATCAGAGGATTCATTTAATATCGGTATCGTAGATACCACTTTGTATATTGAAAATTGACTGTTTGCATCTAGCTCTCTTATTAACTTGTAATCGTGTGTATATACTTTAAATTATTAAACTTTTTACGTAACCGTTATTTAATATGTTTAAATTTATTATAACTGGACCTGAGGAGAGTCAAAACTGTTTATTTATTCTCTTTTTAAGGATTATAATAAAAGTAATAATAGTATTTGATAAAAAAACGTCCGCTGACGGATCAAAAAGCACACTGCACACATTCACTAATACAGTCTCAACTATCGTTGCGCCCCGTAACCGCAGCATCGTAATGAAACGATTAATATTTCAGTTCCAGATATATAAATTGAATTATAGTTAAATAAACTTTACTAGGAATACAAATAAAATAATTTATACAATTAGGCGTTAATTTACGGAGATCCATAATACAAAAGTAAAAATAAAATTATTTTGCTATAATCCGCGATAAAGTAAATAGAAAATATATATAGTTCTAAATGTATAGTGGACTGTTGTGATGGGGGATTTCAACGCAAAGCTGGGCAAGCGAAACGGCACAGAGGTGAGAGTAGGGCAATTTGGATATGGGCAACGGAACCACAGGGGCCAGATGCTGGCCGATTTCTTGGAGAGAGAGGACCTCTACATGATGAATTCTTTCTTCAAGAAGCGGCCGCATCGAAAATGGACCTGGATCAGTCCCGACGGTTCCACGAGAAACGAGATCGACTTCATCATGTCGACCAGGCGTCATATATTCAATGATGTCTCTGTGATCAACACCGTTAAGACCGGGAGTGATCACCGCATGGTTAGAGGCACATTGAATATATGCGTACAGCTGGAAAGATCCAGTCTGGTGAAGTCTACGCTCCGACCAACTCGAGCTCATATCCAAAACCCCGAGAAGTTCCAACTCGAGCTAATGAACCGTTTTGATTGCCTAGCTGACTGCGCTTCTGTGGACGATGTAAACAACAGGCTGGTGGAAACTGTCCATACGGTGGGGTCCAAATTTTATAAGACACACCGTAAAAGACCCAATAAATTCTCGACCCAGACTCTCAAGCTCATGGATGAGAGGAACGAAATGAGGCTACAGTCTTCAGTAGATGCGACGCGCTACCGTCTGATCAATAGACAGATTTCTAAGGCGCAGAAATGCGACCTGCGACGCTTCAACACCGAACACATTCGAGATACTATTGAGCGTAACAGGGGCTCAAAAGTGTTCGCAAGAGATCTGTCTATTGGGCAGAGGCAGTTAACGCGATTGAAGACCGATACTGGTAGTATCATTTCATCTCGTCCTGAGATTTTGAGAGAGGTTGAGAGGTTCTATGGGCAGTTATACACCTCAACACAACAGCCTGTTGTCAATTTGGCAAAAGACCCAAGAGCCAAGTTGACCCGACACTATACCGAAGATATCCCGGACGTCAGCTTATACGAGATTAGTATGGCTCTCAAACAACTTGAGGACAACAAGGCTCCAGGTGATGACGGAATCACTACCGAACTCCTGAAGGCGGGTGGTAAACCGGTACTTAAAGTCCTTCAGCGATTGTTCTATTCCGTCATTCACGAAGGCTCTATGCCGGAAGCATGGTACAGGGGCGTGGTGGTTCTCTTCTTCAAGAAAGGTGATAACACCTTATTGAAGAATTATAGACCCATCACGCTGCTGAATCATGTTTATAAGTTGTTCTCGAGAGTCATAACGAATCGTCTCGCTCGTAGGTTTGACGACTTCCAGCCTCCCGAACAAGCCGGTTTCCGAAAAGGGTATAGTACCATAGACCACATATTCACGCTGCGGCAGGTTATACAGAAAACCGAGGAGTATAACCAGCCACTTTGCTTGGCGTTTGTGGACTATGAGAAGGCCTTTGATTCGGTGGAAACATGGGCTGTGTTAAGGTCGCTCCAGAAATGCCGAATCGACTATCGGTACGTCCAAGTGTTGAAGTGTTTGTATGAAAACGCCACAATGTCTGTCCGTATCCAAGACAAAACTACGAGACCAATCCAAATGCGGCGAGGTGTGCGACAGGGAGATGTTATCTCCCCGAAGCTGTTTACCGCTGCATTGGAAGATGTCTTTAAGCTTTTGGATTGGAACGGATACGGCATCAACATCAACGGCGAGTACATCACTCACCTTAGATTTGCCGACGACATAGTCGTTATGGCAGGTTGTCTGGAGGACCTTAACACAATGCTCGACGACCTCAGCAGAGTATCTCAGCAGGTGGGCCTTAAAATGAACATGAGTAAGACAAAAATCATGTCCAACTCACATGTTCCGCTCCACCAGGTCATCGTTGAGAACTCTGCACTCGAAATTGTAGACGAGTACATATACCTGGGACATACGGTCCAGCTGGGTAGGTCCAATTTCGAGAAAGAGGTTAGTCGCCGAATCCAACTCGGATGGGCAGCGTTCGGGAAGCTACGCGAGATCTTTTCGTCCAAAATACCTCAGTGTCTGAAGACCAGGGTCTTCGAACAGTGCGTGTTGCCAGTGATGACCTACGGATCCGAAACGTGGTCGCTCACTATGGGCCTTATAAGAAAGCTCAGAGTCACTCAGCGGGCGATGGAGCGAGCTATGCTCGGAGTGTCTCTACGAGATCAAATCAGAAATGAGGAGATCCGTAGAAGAACTAAAGTCACCGACATAGCTCAGCGTGTCGCGAAGCTGAAGTGGCGCTGGGCGGGGCACATAGTGCGGAGGACCGATGGGCGCTGGGGTCTTAAGGTGCTGGAATGGCGACCCCGCACCGGAAAGCGCAGCGTCGGTAGACCCCCTACGAGGTGGACAGACGACCTCAAAAAGGTCGCAGGGAGCCACTGGATCCGGGCGGCGCAGGATCGTGTGGTGTGGCGATCCCATGAAGAGGCCTATGTCCAGCAGTGGACGTCCATCGGCTGACGAAGAAGAAGAAGAAGTATAGTGGACTATCCCTTTTTTCATACCCGGTACATCCAGGATTCGTAAAAAGACAACAGACAGGATGCACAATATAATTTTATTATTACTTTTGTATAAATAAATTATTTAGAGTTGCAGTTAACATGTAAATTCTAGCGATATAGTATTATTTTAAACTTTATTAAAACTTAGTTGTGTCGTTTATATCGCTTACTACTGATAATGTGTGCAAAGGCCTTATCACTATCGATTTAATGGTAACTATCAGGATTAAATAGATTTTATATTACCACGAATTCAATTAATTTAGTTTATATTAATTGTTTTAAATTACCAATTTAATCCCGTCAACTTCAGTATTAATATAGCCATCGGATATACAGAGATTTTCACATTTCAACAATAGTAAAAATGTGATATATGTATTCAGGAAATTAGAAAAATTATCCAATATTTGCTTCATATTTATGAATTCCATTAAAAATAATTTATGAACTACGAAAAACCAAATGTAAGCAAAACATGATTGATTAAAAAAAAGTGTACAAAGTTTAAATTATCCCTTACCCCTCGTACACACGAGTGGTTTTTTACCGAGCGTTAAAAATACGTCGAAATGAAACAAATGGGTGTCCTGCAGGCCTACGATGAACTTTTAGATAACGATTCAACTCAAAGTGAGTACCTAAACCGAACCGCTTTCTTTTCGTACCTTGAAGTGTGAACGTCCCGAATGCAATATTCGGGTCGTAATGTTTGAAAAGGATAACGTTATATGAACTATAGATAACTCTGTCTCTTTTACTCACATGTTCTTAGGTCGAATTCCGAACGCTTATTCGGCAACGACTTAAAGTGTGCGTCTTTGAGACGTCATAGTATGAAAACGCAAAACAATTTAGTTTACGTCTTCAATTGAGTCGCAATAAGAGTTACTATATAAGCAATAACAGGCCTGCAGGTATCTGTACACAAGACAGCGCGTTTAAAACGCGGCGTATTTTTATCGCACAGTGTCACATTTTAGGCGTAGGGCGTTAAGCCGAATATACGAAACTTCTTATAACGCCTATTGAGGAATTGTAACGCGACGTATTTTTAACGCCCGTGCGTACGAGGGGTTATAGCGTGCGTGAGAATCGTCGTATACCGTCGACACCCTGAACGTTCCTTCATTCATTTGCCATTAAAAATTTTCATTTACACTGACTGACTCTAGTAAAATAACTATGATAATCATCAAATAATCATCAATGTAATAAATATTTGTTTATTTAAAAGACTATATTAGGATTTCCTACATTAGTATGTATATGCTTTTTTATTGTAACACTAGCAAAACCCCCGCGGTTTCACCCGCGTCCATACCGATCTCGTGGTAGTGGAAAGTCTACGAAGTCGGACTATAGATTTATTTTGTACATTATTTAATTATAAAAAATGGATATCATTAGTATTCTTGGAATAAGAGCTAACTCACCAAGTATAGGCTCTGCTATTACGGTCGCTACAATGAATTTGTTATGACATTATTTTCTTTCGATTTACATTCTTAAATTGGTAATATCTTTTGATTGGGATGTCGGATTTTAATAATTTAAAAAGTATTTTACAGGTCTTGAAACATTTTTAATAAAATATCATTTAATGGGATAAGGATTAATACAGAGATATGAATAAAATGGTTTGATTATTGTCGGCAATTTTATCAACTTTTACAGTATAAAAAAGTAGTTGTATTGGCATAACTATAATAGTTGGACATATGGTATCGCTGACTTTTTTGTGGATATTGATGCGTTCTATAATACTGTAGAACATTTTTTTGTTCTATCATCAATAGTTTCCGCAGCGCACGCGATGAAAGATGTTTACGACTAAATTTTTCCCAACTTATTACAATTTTATTAGGGATCCCTATTTTTTTTTAATGACATATAGCCTATGCTGCTCAGTGAAAAAGCAGCTTTCCAATGGTGAAAGAATTTTTGAAATTGGTCCAGTAGTTTTTGCGTGAAAACGTTACAAACATACATACAAACAAACATACAAATCTTGCCTCTTTATAATATTAGTATAGATTAGTATAGATAAATTGTTAAATACATACAGCCAATGAGGCATACGTTACGCGATTGTTCGAGTAGTTGAATGTGAGGAAAAATTGTAAGCGGGTTAAAAGACGAATGATGATAATTATGTACTTAATAACACTAAATCTAAGTTATATAATTACGCGTTACTTTGCGGAAATCCATAATACAAAAGTATTTTTTCTGCTTCATTCCGCGATAAAGCAAATGGAATATATATAATATAATGCTAAATTTAGAGTGAACTGTCCGTTTGCATACCTGTTACATGCAGGAATCGTAAAAACACATGCACTACAAACCTCCACCACCGCCACAATAACGAAACGAATGTTGAGTTTGTGATAGTAAATATCACAAACTCAACATTCGTTTCGGCCCGCAACCAAAGCATCATTAGAAGATAGACTCCACGACAAAATTGCAAAGCGGCTCATTACCAAGAGAGCATGGTTACATAGTAATTTGTTTAACCCCCACCATTAATTATGCCTCCGAACACGCTTCTACATGTGAAAATGTTGATGAAATATAATAAATTTTACAAATGCTTGGCGGGCTTCTTCTAGATGACATGTTCTGGAAGAATATTTCGAGTATCGGAAAGAGGTTAATCTCTAGTTATCTTTCAACTACGTATAAAAAGAGTATTATAACTGTTATTTAAATTGTAAGCGTTCTATATTATAAAGCTAAACTTTATTATATGTAAATGTGCATTTTTTCTACGACCATTCAACCAATAGGAAGCTCTTTAAATCATATCAAAAGTAATCTTAATTCAAATGGACCTTTTAAAAAACTTTGAAATCGTCAAAATCTTATCTGAGAAGGGTAAGACAGAAACTCTTCGGTCGATATTATATAATATACATATATAATATGTTTAAATTGAACACACCCTAATCGTTGAATGGTCGTAGATTTTATCCAAGTGTTAGAACAAACAAGTTATAGAATTTATTTTATTATTATATTATTAATGGAATAAAATATATGACATAATCAATCAGTAAAATTTATAACGAGTTTATGCATTAATTATTTCAATAATTCAATCGTTTTCAGTACCATAATAAGGACAATTTAAATCATAATGAAGATTTGAACTCATGTAACATTTGGAAAGTATAAAAGCGTTAAAAATACGTCGCGTTACAATTCCTCAATAGGCGTTATAAGAAGTTTCGTATATTCGGATTAACGCCCTACTCCTAACGCCTAAAATGGGACACTGTGCGATAAAAATACGCCGCGTTTTAAACGCGCTGTCGTGTGTACAGATAGATGCAAGAAAATAATGCCATAACAAATTCATTGTAGCGACCGTAATAGCAGGGCCTATACTTGGTGAGTTAGCTCTTATTCCAAGAATACTAATGATATCCATTTTTTATAATTAAATAATGTACAAAATAAATCTATAGTCCGACTTCGTAGACTTTCTACTACCACGAGATCGGTATCGACGCGGGTGAAACCGCGGGGGCTTTGCTAGTGTTACAATAAAAAAGCGTATACACACTAATGTAGGATATCCTAATATAGTCTTTTAAATAAACAAATATTTATTACATTGATGATTATTTGATGATTATCATAGTTATTTTACTAGAGTCAGTCAGTGTAAATGAAAATTTTTAATGGCAACTGAATGAAGGAACGTTCAGGGTGGCGACGGTATACGACGATTCTCACGCACGCTATAACCCCTCGTACGCACGGGCGTTAAAAATACGTCGTTACAATTCCTCAATAGGCGTTATAAGAAGTTTCGTATATTCGGATTAACGGCCTACTCCTAACGCCTAAAATGGGACACTGTGCGATAAAAATACGCCGCGTTTTAAACGCGCTGTCGTGTGTACAGATACCTGCAGCCCTGTTATTGCTTACATAGTAACTCTTATTGCGACTCAATTTAAGACGTAAACTAAATTGTTTTGCGTTTTCATACTATGACGTCTTAAAGACGCACCCTTTAAGTCGTTGCCGAATAAGCGTTCGGAATTCGACCTAAGAACATGTGAGTAAAAGAGACAGAGTTATCTATAGTTCATATAACGTTATCCTTTTCAAACATTACGACCCGAATATTGCATTCGGGACGTTCACACTTCAAGGTACGAAAAGAAAGCGGTTCGGTTTAGGTACTCACTTTGAGTTGAATCGTTATCTAAAAGTTCATCGTAGGCCTGCAGGATACCCATTTGTTTCATTTCGACGTATTTTTAACGCTCGGTAAAAAACCACTCGTGTGTACGAGGGGTAAGGGATAATTTAAACTTTGTACACTTTTTTTTTAATCAATCATGTTTTGCTTACATTTGTTTTTCGTAGTTCATAAATTATTTTTAATGGAATTCATAAATATGAAGCAAATATTGGATAATTTTTTTATATAACTTAAAAATTTAAAATATATAAGTAATTTCCTGAATACATATATCACATTTTTACTGTTGTTGAAATGTGAAAATCTCTGTATTAATACTGAAGTTGACGGGATTAAATTGGTATTTTAAAACAATTAATATAAACTAAATTAATTGAATTCGTGGTAATATAAAATCTATTTAATCCTGATTTAACACAACTTTTTAAATCAAATTAAATCGATAGTGATAAGGCCTTTGCACACATTAACACAACTAAGTTTTAATAAAATTTAAAATAATACTATATCGCTAGAATTTACATGTTAACTGCAACTATAAATAATTTATTTATACAAAAGTAATAATAAAATTATATTGTGCATGTCTTTTTACGAATCCTGGATGTACCGGGTATGAAAAAAGGGATAGTCCACTATACATTTAGAACTATATATATTTTCTATTTTCTTTATCGCGGATTATAGCAAAATAATTTTATTATGACTTTTGTATTATGGATCTCCGTAAATTAACGTCTAATTCTATAAATTATTTTATTTGTATTCCTAGTAAAGTTTATTTAACTATAATTCAATTTATATATCTGGAACTGAAATATTAATCGTTTCATTACGATGCTGCGGTTACGGGGTGCAACGATAGTTGAGACTGTATTAGTGAATGTGTGCAGTGTGCTTTTTGATCCGTCAGCGGACGTTTTTTATCAAATACTATTATTACTTTTATTATAATCCTTAAAAAGAGAATAAATAAACAGTTTTTGACTCTCCTCAGGTCCAGTTATAATAAATTTGAACATATTAAATAACGGTTACGTAAAAACTTTAATAATTTAAAGTATATACACACGATTACAAGTTAATAAGAGAGCTAGATGCAAACAGTCAATTTTCAATATACAAAGTGGTATCTACGATGCGATATTAAATGAATCCTCTGATCACATAAACGTATAAGATAACTTTGGTATATTCAATCATTAAGGTATTTTGAATCCGCCGTGTAGTATCCGGCTGAGTAGAATTCTTACTCATTTCTTACCGAGGTGTCGTAAAAGGCGACCAAGGCAAGTTGACCCACCGTGCAGTATTCGGTTGAGTAGAATAGACCACCCTCATTTTTTGCCGAGGTGTTGTAAGAGGCGACTAAGTTATGTGCCGTGTGGTATCCGGCTGCATAGAATAGACCAGCCTCCTTTCTTACCGAGGTGTCGTAAGAGGCGACTAAGTTATGTGCCGTGTGGTATCCGGCTGCATAGAATAGACCACCCTCATTTCTTACCGAGGTGTCGTAATAGGCGACCAAGGCAAGTTGACCCACCATATGTATCCGGTTTAGTAGAATAAACCACTCTCATTTCTTACCGAGGTGTCGTAATAGGCGACCAAGGCAAGTTGACCCACCATGTGGTATCCGGTTTAGTAGAATAGACCACCCTCATTTCTTACTGAGGTGTCGTAAAAGGCGACCAAGGCAAGTTGACCCACCGTTCGGTATCCGGTTTAGTAGAATAGACCACCCTCATTTCTTACCGAGGTGTCGTAAAATACGACTAAGGTAAGTTGACGTCAGGCAGGCGGCCGATCGCGAAATACATAGCCAAATTATGTGACATGTTTTAAACATGTGTGCCGACCCCACTTAGAGTGGGATAAGGGTAGGAGGGTGATAGTATATAAGTTAAAACAGATTTTTAAATACGCAATACAAATCACCATTCTCCTGCCCTTATCCCACTCTAAGTGGGGTCGGCACAACATGTTACAAACATGTTGTCATATGATTTGGCTACGTATTTTACGACCGGCCGCCTACCTGACGTCAACTTACCTTAGTCGCCATTTACGACACCTCGGTAAGAAATGAGGGTCGTTTCTATGGAGCCGGATACCACACGGCATTTACCTTAGTCGCCTCTTACTTTTTATTTCATTAAATTAAATGTTTTTTTTTATTAGACTGTTTAGATGTGTGGATACCTGGAAAATTAGTGTCTTATGGTCGGTACCACCCTGTATATAAGTTAATACAGATTTTTGAATACACGATACATATATACAATCTAATTTTACAATGTCGATCTTAGTTTTGAACCTAAAATTGGTAAAATTGGTTTTTTAACATAAAGTAGGTAGGTACCTGAAATTAAAATTAATGTCTTATGGTCGGTACCACCCTGAATATAAGTTAATACAGAGTTTTGAATACACGATACACATATAAAATCTAATTTTACAATGTCGATCTTAGTTTTGAACCTAAAATTGGTAAAATTGGTTTTTTAACATAAAGTAGGTAGGTACCTGAAATTAAAATTAATGTCTTATGGTCGGTACCACCCTGAATATAAGTTAATACAGAGTTTTAAATACACGATACACATATAAAATCTAATTTAACAATGTCGATCTTACTTTTGAACCTAAAATTGGTAAAATTGGTTTTTGAACATAAAGTTGGTACCTGAAATTAAAATTAATGTCTTATGGTCGGTACCACCCTGTATATAAGTTAATGCAGATTTTTAAACACACGATACATATATACAATCTAATTTAACAATGTCAATCTTAGTTTTAAACGAAAAACTTTCATTCATGACAGAAAGGTCATTCAAAATCGTTGGATATATCGCACCCTTAATATTAAAGTGACCTAATTATGAAAGTTGTTTTTGTAACGCATTAAAGCGTAGCGACTTTAAAATTTGTGACTGTTAAAGAGTCATGCCTTGATTTGAAAATCCTTTCAGCTTCAAACAAGACTGCGGTTTAATAATGTAAAATTGAAAATGTTTAAAGATTGCCCGCCGAGTTTCTTGCTGGTTCTTCTCAGTAAGAGCAACATTCTGAACCAGTTGTAGCTTCATTAATCATATTGATCCTTGACGATTCAAAAGTGCTTGAAAGAGTTTATTTGAATGAAGATAATTCAGATTTTAATTTGAAATAAGTAGGTATCATAGTTTTCTTGCCCGCCGAGTGTCTTGCTGGTTCTTCTCTGTAAGAGCAACATTCTGAAACTAAGTAGAGCTTCTGCGCTCTACTCCCTGCATTTCGCAACCTCGACGATGCTTCTGCGCTCGCCCGTCCCTCCTGGTGACGCTGTAAAAGCCATTAGGGCTAACAGCATACAGTCAGTTCGAAAAAAAAAATAGAAAGATTTTGGTATAATCCGCGTTTGTACAGAGAATCTATGTAATGCTCAGTGTAGGAAGCAAGGTCGTCCTCATATCTCAAACAGGCAGGACCTCACGTATCACAAGACACCACCACCACCAACACACTACATAAGCACTACACACATTCACTACGACAGTGTCAACTATCGTTTCTCCCCGTAATCGAAGCATCATCAGGGGATATTGCTAAAGTTATGCTTAAATTATTTGGCTATAATCCAAGTTTGTTCAGAAAATATTACGTAATGCTAAGTGTAAGAAGTAAAAACCGTTCACATACCTTATAGAATTAGTAACAGCATGTTTCACAAGACACCAGCACCAACAGCACACTACACACTACACACATTCATTATGACAATTTCAACGATAATTTCGCCTTGAAACCGAAACAATTTCTTAACAGATGCGGATTATAGCGAAATAATTCTATTATATCTTCTGTCGATGTGTGTTGAGTAGTGACACAGCTTCCAACCGATGAATATACTCAAAAATTAAAATACTTCAAAAAGTTTCAGTTTCCTAATTCAATGGGAAAAATTCTAGAAGAGAACTATGATACCTGGTTATTTCAAATGAAATCAAATTAATTTTTATTTAAATAAACCATTTCCGGCACTTTCGAATCGTCAAGGATCAATATGATTAATGAAGCTACAAGTGGTTCGGAATGTATTTTTTTTTTCGAACTGACTGTATGCTGTTAGCCCTAATGGCTTTTACAGCGTCACCAGGAGGGACGGGCGAGCGCAGAAGCATCGTCGAGGTTGCGAAATGCAGGGAGTAGAGCGCAGAAGCTCTACTTAGTTTCAGAATGTTGCTCTTACAGAGAAGAACCAGCAAGACACTCGGCGGGCAAGAAAACTATGATACCTACTTATTTCAAATTAAAATCTGAATTATCTTCATTCAAATAAACTCTTTCAAGCACTTTTGAATCGTCAAGGATCAATATGATTAATGAAGCTACAACTGGTTCAGAATGTTGCTCTTACTGAGAAGAACCAGCAAGAAACTCGGCGGGCAATCTTTAAACATTTTCAATTTTACATTATTAAACCGCAGTCTTGTTTGAAGCTGAAAGGATTTTCAAATCAAGGCATGACTCTTTAACAGTCACAAATTTTAAAGTCGCTACGCTTTAATGCGTTACAAAAACAACTTTCATAATTAGGTCACTTTAATATTAAGGGTGCGATATATCCAACGATTTTGAATGACCTTTCTGTCATGAATGAAAGTTTTTCGTTTAAAACTAAGATTGACATTGTTAAATTAGATTGTATATATGTATCGTGTGTTTAAAAATCTGCATTAACTTATATACAGGGTGGTACCGACCATAAGACATTAATTTTAATTTCAGGTACCAACTTTATGTTCAAAAACCAATTTTACCAATTTTAGGTTCAAAAGTAAGATCGACATTGTTAAATTAGATTTTATATGTGTATCGTGTATTCAAAACTCTGTATTAACTTATATTCAGGGTGGTACCGACCATAAGACATTAATTTTAATTTCAGGTACCTACCTACTTTATGTTAAAAAACCAATTTTACCAATTTTAGGTTCAAAACTAAGATCGACATTGTAAAATTAGATTGTATATATGTATCGTGTATTCAAAAATCTGTATTAACTTATATACAGGGTGGTACCGACCATAAGACACTAATTTTCCAGGTATCCACACATCTAAACAGTCTAATAAAAAAAAACATTTAATTTAATGAAATAAAAAGTAAGAGGCGACTAAGGTAAATGCCGTGTGGTATCCGGCTCCATAGAAACGACCCTCATTTCTTACCGAGGTGTCGTAAATGGCGACTAAGGTAAGTTGACGTCAGGTAGGCGGCCGGTCGTAAAATACGTAGCCAAATCATATGACAACATGTTTGTAACATGTTGTGCCGACCCCACTTAGAGTGGGATAAGGGCAGGAGAATGGTGATTTGTATTGCGTATTTAAAAATCTGTTTTAACTTATATACTATCACCCTCCTACCCTTATCCCACTCTAAGTGGGGTCGGTACACATGTTTAAAACATGTCACATAATTTGGCTATGTATTTCGCGATCGGCCGCCTGCCTGACGTCAACTTACCTTAGTCGTATTTTACGACACCTCGGTAAGAAATGAGGGTGGTCTATTCTACTAAACCGGATACCGAACGGTGGGTCAACTTGCCTTGGTCGCCTTTTACGACACCTCAGTAAGAAATGAGGGTGGTCTATTCTACTAAACCGGATACCACATGGTGGGTCAACTTGCCTTGGTCGCCTATTACGACACCTCGGTAAGAAATGAGAGTGGTTTATTCTACTAAACCGGATACATATGGTGGGTCAACTTGCCTTGGTCGCCTATTACGACACCTCGGTAAGAAATGAGGGTGGTCTATTCTACTCAGCCGGATACCACATGGTGGGTCAACTTGCCTTGGTCGCCTATTACGACACCTCGGTAAGAAATGAGAGTGGTTTATTCTACTAAACCGGATACATATGGTGGGTCAACTTGCCTTGGTCGCCTTTTACGACACCTCGGTAAGAAATGAGGGTGGTCTATTCTATGCAGCCGGATACCACACGGCACATAACTTAGTCGCCTCTTACGACACCTCGGTAAGAAAGGAGGGTGGTCTATTCTATGCAGCCGGATACCACACGGCACATAACTTAGTCGCCTCTTACAACACCTCGGCAAAAAATGAGGGTGGTCTATTCTACTCAACCGAATACTGCACGGTGGGTCAACTTGCCTTGGTCGCCTTTTACGACACCTCGGTAAGAAATGAGTAAGAATTCTACTCAGCCGGATACTACACGGCGGATTCAAAATACCTTATTGATTGAATATACCAAAGTTATCTTATACGTTTATGTGATCAGAGGATTCATTTAATATCGCATCGTAGATACCACTTTGTATATTGAAAATTGACTGTTTGCATCTAGCTCTCTTATTAACTTGTAATCGTGTGTATATACTTTAAATTATTAAAGTTTTTACGTAACCGTTATTTAATATGTTCAAATTTATTATAACTGGACCTGAGGAGAGTCAAAAACTGTTTATTTATTCTCTTTTTAAGGATTATAATAAAAGTAATAATAGTATTTGATAAAAAACGTCCGCTGACGGATCAAAAAGCACACTGCACACATTCACTAATACAGTCTCAACTATCGTTGCACCCCGTACCCGCAGCATCGTAATGAAACGATTAATATTTCAGTTCCAGATATATAAATTGAATTATAGTTAAATAAACTTTACTAGGAATACAAATAAAATAATTTATAGAATTAGGCGTTAATTTACGGAGATCCATAATACAAAAGTAATAATAAAATTATTTTGCTATAATCCGCGATAAAGTAAATAGAAAATATATATAGTTCTAAATGTATAGTGGACTATCCCTTTTTTCATACCCGGTACATCCAGGATTCGTAAAAAGACAACAGACAGGATGCACAATATAATTTTATTATTACTTTTGTATAAATAAATTATTTAGAGTTGCAGTTAACATGTAAATTCTAGCGATATAGTATTATTTTAAACTTTATTAAAACTTAGTTGTGTCGTTTATATCGCTTACTACTGATAATGTGTGCAAAGGCCTTATCACTATCGATTTAATGGTAACTATCAGCATTAAATAGATTTTATATTACCACGAATTCAATTAATTTAGTTTATATTAATTGTTTTAAAATACCAATTTAATCCCGTCAACTTCAGTATTAATATAGCCATCGGATATACAGAGATTTTCACATTTCAACAATAGTAAAAATGTGATATATGTATTCAGGAAATTAGAAAAATTATCCAATATTTGCTTCATATTTATGAATTCCATTAAAAATAATTTATGAACTACGAAAAACAAATGTAAGCAAAACATGATTGATTAAAAAAAAAGTGTACAAAGTTTAAATTATCCCTTACCCCTCGTAGGCACGAGTGGTTTTTTACCGAGCGTTAAAAATACGTCGACATGAAACTAATGGGTTTCCTGCAGACCTACCTTGAACTTTTAGATAACGATTTAACTCAAAGTCAGTACCTCAACCGAACCGCTTTCTTTTCGTACCATAAAGTGTGGACGACCCGAATACATTATTCGGGTCGTCCACACTTCAGGTGAAGCTGTGATAGCCTAGCGGTGAGACCGTGCGACTCTCTAGAGACGACATAGGTTCAAACCCCGGGCAGGCACCAATGAGTTTTTCTATTAAAACTTATGTGTCTAATTGATAATTGCAATTTATCGCACGCTTTTCGGTGAAGGAAAACATCGTGAGGAAACCTGCATATCTCTAGAGAATCTAGGGATATGTGTAACCTACCAATCCGCATTGGAGCAGCGTGGTAGGTCTTAGCTCCAATCCTTCTCTCCAAAAACGGAGAGAGGAGGCCTTAGCCCAGCAGTGGGCATAGTAACAGGCTGTTACTTTATTCGGGTCGTAATGTTTGAAAAGGATAACGTTATATGAACTATAGATAACTCTGTCTCTTTTACTCACATGTTCTTAGGACCAATTCCGAACGCTCATTCGGCAACGACTTAAAGGGTACGTCTTTAAGACGTCATGGTATGAAAACGCAAAACAATTTAGTTTACGTCTTCAATTGAGTCGCAATAAGAGTTCATGTTAGGCCTGCAGGTATCTGTTCACACGACAGCGCGTTTAAAACGCGATTAAAACGCGTTTATCGCACAGTGTTTTCAGTTTAGGCGTTAGGCGTAACGCTTTAAGCCGAATATACCATACGAAACTTCTTATAACGCCTCTTGAGGAATTGTAACGCGACGTATTTTTAACGCCCGTGGTCACAAGGGGTTACATATCGTCCTACGTGAGCGACTCAACGCGAACGCGATTGCGAAACGTTCCGATGCGAAATCAATTCGGTGTTGTATGACGCGGCCGCTATGTCCTACGTGCGTGAGAATCGTCGTATACCGTCGCCTCCCTGCACGTTCCGCCATTCAGTTGCCATTAAAATTTTTCATTTACAGGCCTGCCTATGGCTGACTCTAGTAAAATAACTATGATAATCATCAAACAATCATCAATGTAATGATATTTGTTTATTTAAAAGACTATATTAGGATTTCCTACATTAGTATGTATATGCTTTTTTATTGTAACACTAGCAAAGCCCCGCGGTTTCACCCGCGTCGATACCGATCTCGTGGTAGTGGAAAGTCTACGAAGTCGGACTGTAGATTTATTTTGTACATTATTTAATTATAAAAAATGGATATCATTAGTATTCTTGGAATAAGAGCTAACTCACCAAGTATAGGCCCCGCTATTACGGTCGCTACAATGAATTTGTTATGACATTATTTTCTTTCAATTTACATTCTTAAATTCGTAATATCTTTTGATTGGGATGTCGGTTTTTAATAATTTAAAAAGTAATTTTCAGGTCTTGAAACATTTTTTAATAAAATATCATTTAATGGGATAAAGATTAATACAGAGATATGAATAAAATGGTTTGATTATTGTCGGCAATTTTATCAACTTTTACAGTATAAAAAAGTAGTTATATTGGCATAACTATAATAGTTGGACATATGGTATCGCTGACTTTTTCGTGGATATTGATGCGTTCTATAATACTGTAGAACATTTTTTTGTTTTCCAAATTCCAAATTTTTTCCAACTTATTACAATTATTAGAGATCCCTAGTTTTTTTGAAAATGACATATAGCCTATGCTGCTCAGTGAAAAAGCAGCTTTCCAATGGTGAAAGAATTTTTGAAATCGGTCCAGTAGTTTTGGGTGAAAACGTTACAAATATACATACAAACAAACATATAAATCTTTCCTCTTTATAATATTAGTATAGACTAGTATAGATAAATTGTTATATACATACAGCCAATGAGGCATACGTTACGCGATAAGTCGAGTAGTTGAGTGTGAGGAAAAATTGTAAGCGGGTCAAAAGACGAATTATGATAATTATATGTACTTAATAACAATCTAAGTTATAGAATTAGGCGTTACCTTGCGGAGATCCATAATACAAAAGTTTTTTTCTTTGCTATATTCCGCGATAAAGCAAATGGAATATATATAATATAATGCTAAATGTAGAGTGAACTGTCCGTTTGCATACCTGTTACATGCAGGAATCGTTAAAACACATGCACTACAAACCTCCACCACCGCCACAATAACGAAACGAATGTTGAGTTTGTGATAGTGAATATCACAAACTCAACATTCGTTTCGGCCCGCAACCAAAGCATCATTAGAAGATAGACTCCACGACAAAATTGCAAAGCGGCTCATCACCAAGAGAGCATGGTTACATAGTAATTTGTTTAACCCCCACCATTAATTTTGCCTCCGAACACGCTTCTACATGTGAAAATGTTGATGAAATTTAATAAATTTTACAAATGCTTGGCGGGCTTCTTCTAGATGACATGTTCTGGAAGAATATTTCGAGTATCGGTAAGAGGTTAATCTCTAGTTATCTTTCAACTACATATAAAAAGAGTATTATAACTGTTATTTAAATTGTAAGCGTTCTATATTATAAAGCTAAACTTTATTATATGTAAATGTGCATTTTTCCTACGACCATTCAACCAATAGGAAGCTCTTTAAATCATATCAAAAGTAATCTTAATTCAAATGGACCTTTGAAATCGTCAAAATCTTATATTTTACTGAGAAGGGTAAGACAGAAACTCTTCGGTCGATATATATAATATGTTTAAATTCAACACATTCTAATCGTTGAATGGTCGTAGATTTTATCCAAGTGTTAGGACAAACAAGTAATAGAATTTATTTTATTATTATATCATTAATGGAATAAAATATATGACATAATCAATCAATAAAATTTATAACGAGTTTATGCATTAATTATTTCAATAATTCAATCGTTTTCAGTACCATAATAAGGACAATTTAAATCCTAATGAACATTTGAACTCATGTAACATTTGGAAAGTATAATAAATAGAAAAAGGAATGTTAGAACATGTTATTGTCCTACTGCTTGTCAAAGGCCTCCTCTCCTTTTCTTTGGATAAAGGTTTTGAGCTTAGACCCAAGATTCTGCTCCAATGTGGATGTTTTGAATAAAATGACTCTCCCGCCGGAGGGGCGAGCGACGTGAGCGGCGAAATCAAGGACGTTTAGGCATTTGATTGCTACCGCTAGTTACCTTTCAAACACGACAGGAAGAAGCCGCGTGCGCCTGTACACGGCATTCCTTATAAACGCATTATTAAAATTAATTTTGCGTTTCGGGTGTTATTCTATGATTTAGTGACGCGTTTAACCAGTGAAGTGTTTGATAAGACGCGACCGTCCACCGTTTTGGTGCACGTTTATTACTATTCCCCGATATAGGGACGATTCAATAACGTGTGACCTTACGAAGGTTGTGTGCACACCGGGTGTTATTTAGCCGATATAGTTAAGTGTATACTCAGGGAGAAACAGACATTACGTGTCCGTGGAAGAGTGCAGAGGCGAGCCACAAGCAAGCACACACGCACACAAGCACATACAAGCAAGCATACAAGCACACACACACACACGTACACATATACACGCAGTGATTCATGAGGCCGGACCACATACAGCTAACAGCCGCATAAGGTAGGTTGAAACGCCGGGACGTCGGGCCCAGGTCCCGGAGGTTGTTTCATCCGTCCGCACGTTTGCGCGGAACAGTGGATTTGTCACCGAAACAGGTTATATGAATTAAAAATATCCATTAGGAACAAAGTTTACACAGTAAAGCTCATTGGTGTCTGGGGTTAGAACTTATGACCTCCTAGAGAGAGGCACACGCACTCACCGTTCGGCTATCACAGATTCCAAGTGTTTAAAAAATGATTTAATAAACTGAAACAGGGTATTGTGTAAAAGATCAATGAAACTTGTATAATGGAATGGTGGTGAGCAAAGTTGGTCGTATTTCGCACTCTCAATAATTCTTTTGCGCTCGTACATCCTATGAGCATCATGTGATATATGATGCGAGTAAAAAATTAATCATGTTAAAGCCGTTACGACTAACTTGTTGATTAGAATTGAAATTGCAATAAATATTCTAATAATATGAATTCAAATATTCTATAATATTTTATCTGTTGCAGCAATTACGTTGCAACTAATTAGATTGACGAAGTGGTCAAAATCGCTTAAAAATAAATCGATTCATAAAATATCGTTTAGTTAAAACGAATCGGTTATTGCATGTAAGTGTAAAAGAATTCAATTATGTTAGCGCATTACATACAATTTTTAGTACAAATTATGATTTTATTGAAAGTATATAAAGCAAGACGTGATTATAATGGTAATCCCATACTTACAATACAATACTTACTTATAACAGAAACGAAAAACCTTTGAAAAGATATGAAACTGCTACATAAGTACACATTTTTTTTATTAAATTAACAATTCGTTCTTTTTTCATTTACCTAATGTCGTATATTTTTTTGCAAAGATGCTACTTTTTGTAAAATTCGATTAACGTATCTTATGTACTTAACAAAAAAAAGAAAATGAGAAGCTATTTTTAGTATTAAGACTATCGATAATTTAAAAATCGATGATAAGAAAAAAGTCGATTAATATAAAAATCGCTCATTTTACACATCGCTGAGGAATAGTCTATCATCTATGGTACTTTTATTTCTTTATGTTAGCAGCATTGATTTTTGCCATTTTAAGTTTTTAGCGTTTAACGTCTGTATTGAGTATTCTCTAATCTCTATTAGCTTGGGCTGGGCTTTGGGGAAACTGAACCTCAAATCTTAATACTTATCCATTTTGAAATCTTCAGTGTTAATCTCTTTCAATTGTGTGCATCAGCTTTGTTTCTTCATATATCTTCTTGGTATATTTGAACGAAAGTATAGTATCGTTGGTCTGGAGAAGGAATTTTATTTGTACAATCTGGTTTTCTGAGGTTGTGTTCTTTTATGTTTCATGCGTTATATATTTCATAGTGTGGTTGTAATTAAATGTTTGAAGTTCTTGTAATTGGTAGGAATTGGACACTATTAATTACTAGTCCATAAAAAGAAATGACTACCAAAATACATAGAATTGCAATTTCTTTACCATGCGTGGTATTTTCATCTTCATAACAACTCAACTACGAGTGCCATTCCTCGCCGTTGAAAATAATGCTTGTGATATTTTGGCGAAATAATTAGTGTCGTGTAACACTCCTAAGAGCCATAAATCCAAGAATTGAATTGAATTACTATGTATTGTAAAATCGTTGCAATATAGGAAAATCTTGGGAGATTATAACATATCAGATTAAGAGCTAATAATTAGTATACTTAAGTGTGTCAAATATGGGAAATAATATTGGCTTCTGTGCCAAGATGTCTAGCTCTCTCTTTTCAATTAATAAAACAAATTTGAGCTTCCATTGAATATGAAAGAAGGACAAATAAATTACACAAGTCGTTTAGTTTAAAGCAGGTATATCAATGGACAGACTATTTATAGACTGCAGGCTTTATAAATCGTTGTGTTGACAAATTTATCTTCGTTATAACAAATATGAGATATTGAATGTGTTGTGTTGGGATGTTATTATTAAAATAGGTTTTATAAAAGAGTGTATGGTAAAGCTGTCATTTTTCTAACTGAATTTTAAGTCTTAAAGAAAGCTTCATATAGAAACTGGTTGCAAAGACATAAGGGCAATTTTAAAAATAAGATCAATAAAACTTAAGTTTAGACCAAAGATGTCTTTAAATAAGTTAAAAGTTAGAAAGAAGGTCTGTCTTTGTATAAAAATGTGATGATAGGTTCTCTTTGTCAGTCCTTATTAAGGTAAGGGAAAAGATTTTTGCTTTGCTGTCATTGGTATGAACAATGGGCTATCTTAGATGTCTTGAGTTAGGAACTCATTACAAAAAGTTGTGCAGTAGGTGTAAGTTATAAAAAATAAGTATTATGGCCTATTTAAAATGTCTTGTGTTTGGAGATTATTAATAAAAAATAAAATTACTTTAAAAGGTTGTAACTAAGGTCTGTCAATTGTAAAAAAAACAATTGTGGGCTATCTATAAGGTCTTGTGTTTGGAGGTTACTAATAAAAAATAAAGTTATTTGAAATTTGTTACAAAGGTCTGTCAATTGTAAAAAAGCAATTATGTAATAATTATGGGCTATCTAATATGTCTTGTGTTTGGAGGTTACTAATAAAAAAAAAGTTATTTGATAAGGTTGTAACTAAGGTCTGTCAATTGTAAAAAAGCAATTATGTAATAATTATGGGCTATCTAACATGTCTTGTGTTTGGAGGTTACTAATAAAAAAAAAGTTACTTGAAAAGGTTGTAACTAAGGTCTGTCAATTGTAAAAAAGCAATTATGTAATAATTATGGGATATCTAACATGTCTTGTGTTTGGAGGTTATTAATACAAAATATAGCTATTTTAAAAGTGTGTCTAATGTCATTTGTAAATAAGTTATTTTGGGTTATTTTTCTTTTAATATTTCATTCACTGAATGGTAATTGTTAGTTTTTTAAACTGTAGAGCTATATGTTGACATCTTATATAGGTTCTGTCTTGGAATAAAGTTATAAGTTTCGAAAAGTCTTGTGTTAATTTGTTTGTCATTGTCAAAGTCTACAAATCTGTCGTTGCTATGAAAAGTGGACTGTCTTAAATGTATTACAATGTTGATAATTTATTAAAAAAAATAAGTTATGTAAAAAGATCATGTGTAAGATCAGCCAAATAAATTCATTTCAATTACAGTACAAAAAATTCATTATTTGGTAGTTTGACCTAAATATTTAATATTCATCTATATTAAAATTTAAATTATTCTTTATTCAAGTAAACAAGTGCTTTTGAATCGTCAACTCTATTGCTGGTTCAGAAAGCTGTTCCTACTGAGAAGATTCAGCAAGAAATTCTGTGGTTGCTCTTTTCAAAAAAAATTCTTATAACTAGTTACATTTGGTAATTACCATCTTGTACAGGGTAGAGGAGTAGCTATATCCACACATTTTTATCATATATATAATCCTCAATAGTATATAGCTTTTTGTATCAACCTCCCTTTAACAGCGTTTTTAAACTGCTGTAGTGGCAAAGATAAAATCGATTGCAGGATTTTATTATAGAATCTTATACCCAAACCCACAAAGACTTATTTACTTTTGCAAGGCGCTAAGCAGGAACTGTAAGGCTTATGTCGGTTCCTACTTTGTCTATTATATACATCTCCAATCTTTTTATTATTATGTATATTCTTATGCACAAACGTTATGCATTCAATTATATTGTTATTTATTGCCATTTTATCCATCTTGATGTTTTTTCATAATTTTTAATCCAAGTTTATAACTAGGATTAAACAATTGACAGCTAGCAACATCTACATTGCTTGTGTCTTCTGCCGGGAAGGTGATTTTACTAGCAAATGTCAATTGATTGAAGTAAAATTAAAGATAATTTCATAACAATTTACAGTACAACTATTTAAATAAAAGTCTTGCATTATAGGTGGTGTCTTGGTTTAAAAATATAAGTTATCAAATAAATCTTGTGCTAAAATAGGTCTGTCGTTTTCAGTGTTCATACAACTTTCGTTGGTATGAACAATTGTGGGCTATCAAAAGTGGATTGTGTTAAGAGGTATTAATAAAAAGAATTAAGTTATTCTAAAAGGTCATACAACTCATAAATTATGAATTAATAATATTGTAGTATTAAATAACTTTTACTAATAATTTACCTTATTCAATAAAATTTACAAGGATATGACTAGACTACGATGGTCAAGGGATTCAAATAATAACTTTTTTACTTATCCGATTTGTTCTTATAACTCATAAGTGAATGAGATTTACAACGTGCGCATTGTTTGGTATGAATCTAATAATTATTATTATACTTATACTTTTTCGCTATAATTTCTCGAAATTTTAAGAATTTCGGTATGGATGAATATATGGGCCTAGACTAAGTCGAGTCCAGCGGTTGTCCCATCTATATGTATATCTTCCTGCAAAAACTTACGTACAATACGGCACATATTCAGGATCGCGGGTTTTTGCATTGTTATATTTATATATTTTTAGGTAAATTATTATTATTTTATTGTTGGTATTATTAATATTTCGCCACTAGCTTTTGCAGCAATAACATTTTAAAATAAATATTAGAAACAGTAGTTCTGTGAGTAATAATTTTGGAGTTTTAATATTGTTAAATCTTAAAAAATAGCAGTAAAGTTTACAGATAAATTTTATTTCCGCTTTTGTAAGTCAATCTTATTATTTACGACTTAAAATTTATATTCGGATTTAAATTAAATATTCACGTCATATAATGCGATTGGGTTTAAGAAACGTCTTTTTGATTTATTTCATTTGCTATTTGAGTAAGTTCATTATTTTAAAGCAAATACATGTCCAGTAACTACGAGTCGAGAAATATCTTCCTAAGATGATTTTGTACTGCTATCTGTCGTTTGATTTTTTATGTAGAATGAGGCGACACTTCGTTGATATACTTGTAGTTTCTAAAATATTTGGTTAGTGCGATGTATGATTTTACTTTGTTTTTCGTATTGTTGTTGTTTTGCTTTATAATTTCTGATCTGATTTGTCTTTCATTCTTTTTCTAGTAATGAAATTCGTGAGGTTACGCTGTTTATCATATTTATAAAATAAAAATCACTTAATAAGAAATTATTAAATAATCATTTAACGTTTGACATGGCAAAGGAAGGAAAATTTGAAAACGACTGTGTTTGAGCTGTAAATTTCTGTATTAAATACATTAATCCATTATAAATAATGAAATATTCATTTAATTTAACACCATAAATGTGTTGTTAATGTTTAATATGAATCGTGAATTCTTTAAGTACCGAATATCAATATCAATCAATCTAGTCAACCTTCCTTTAATAATATTATTATTACGCATAACATTAATAGTTTAACATTATAAATTTAATGCTTTTAGTGTTCTTAATGGTTTCTGCTACCCCACTCCACGACACTTCGTTTGCGGATAGTTTACAAAATGGCGTTAACGCAAGAAGATCTTTTACGATATCGATCAAGTCCATAAGAGATCTAAGAGCCGGACGCGGTGAGAAAAAACGATACGTGAATTTTAAACATTTTCCAACGCTATTTAATTAAAAAACTATAATATATTTTGTATACTATTTCATTTTTTTAACTTCTAAATTGTGATTCGATTTTTTTTAATTTTTTTTTACATACTTGTTCCTCTGACATAATCAGAGACTTTTTTCTGACACTTTTTATTGTACATTTTTTATTTTTTATTTATTATTACCCTTATGGGTATTACAGTTTTAATATCTACTTATGTCTACTCTATATATATACATTAGTGCCTTATATCTATGTTTACAATTTCTTAGTGCTATTTACAGTTCTTATCTATTATTATTGTACTACTTATTACTATTTTAATCTTAACGGTTTATCATATCGCATAGTGCTTCCTAATATTTACAAGTTTTACTTATAGTTTTGCCTAATATATATTACACTATATGTGCAAATCCTATTTAACTTCTATTTCGCTTATTTACAATTCTTATAATATCTATGCAATATTGTATAAACTTTTCACTGTATTTCTTGTCTCGGATAAGTAATGGCAAGTTATTTATGCTTTTTTTTATTGAGTGTCCGATTTCGAAGTCCATTCGTGCGACGTCGAAGATCGAACACTCGATAATCAAGTGGTAATTTGTTTCCTCGACACCCGATTCGCAGGGGCACGATGGGTCCTCTTTGCATTTAAATCTGTGTAAATACCCAGAGAGCCCACCATGTAAGGACCTGGGTGAGTTTAGGTTCCATGTCAATGCTTCTCATCGTACTATATGCGGCGTAGATATCCGGGAAGAATTGTTTTGTGACCGACGCTGTTTCACCTGATATATATCGCTTGCTCCATTCGTCAAGAGACTCCAGACGGAGTTGTCTCTTGACGAATGAGATAGGGCATCGGTCATAGTCAGGTCTACGTTTGAGACCCAAGGCGGCCTCTTTGGCCAGCATATCCGCGCGCTCATTCCCTTCAATACCTGTATGAGCTTTCACCCAGAATAAGGAAACTTCCTTGTTCTGGGCCCGACAGATTCTCAGATTGTCGTGAATTTGTTGTACTAAGGAATGATGGGAGCAGCCGCTGCTCGCCGATTCCAAGGCCGCCCTGGAGTCACTAAAAATCCCAAATGAGCCTTCATTTCTCTTGGCAGCCAGAGCAGTAGCCCGACACAAGGCCAGAAGCTCCGCCTGATACACAGTACAGTGCGAATCTAGTTTATACTTGCATGCGAGGGTTTCGCTGGTGCCTATCCATGTGCACAGAGCAGCGCCTACTTTGCCCTCGATCTTACTGCCATCTGTGTAGATTCGCACTGTCTGGGTATGGCTACCTATTGCATCCTGGTCGGCCAGGCTGGTATATTTTATTGTTCTATGTTTTGCTGGATGTGGAACTTTGGAGGGCCTGATTCTCATCTCTTTATCCCTTCCGCATAGCGCTGGCAGGGGCACTCCTCTCTTAGTCTCGTAGAGCGAGGAGGCTTCCCGTATTCTGAGGTCGAGGGGGAGTATCCCTGCCAGAGCCAGCGCCGAGTTGAGTGAGACGGTCCGATACGATTTGATAATCTTCTGAGCAAAGGCCTGTGGAGTCCATCTAGTTTCTTCTTCACACCCAGCTTTTTGGTTGCCGGCGCCCAAGGACTCGCCGCATACAGTACGATCGGTTCTATAACGGCACTGTAAATGGTTTTTATGACCTGAGGATGGAGACCCCAGCTTATTCTGGCAGCCTTCGACAGTTGCTTGTATATACGATAAGCTCGCTTACAGGTATTATCCACGTGCCTATTAAAAGTAAGCTTACTGTCGATCGTCAGTCCCAGTACTTTTAACTCACCGGAAATGCAAATATCCACCCCCCCCCCCCCATGTGCTCAGAACTGGGTTGTACTTCAACTTCCTTGTAACGATTATTGCGTTTGTTTTGTGAGGAGCAAAGTGCAGTTTATTCTGGACACCCCAGTTCCGAACATAGGCGAGCGTGGCGTTTGCACGTCCAGAGAGTTCCAGCCCGGTGTCTCCCTGGAACACAAGTACGATATCATCGGCAAAGGCCTGGCAGTAGTCGCCTCGTTTCTGTAGCCCTTTCAGCAGGGGGTCCAGCAGGAGGTTCCATAATATTGGCCCACCTATGGAGCCCTGGACACATCCTTTCTCAGTCTTAGGATAATGTGAGCATTATGGTGGTGAGCCACCAGCGTATCTGACCCGCACTTCACGTTCCTGCAAAAATTTTCGACTATCTAGAGTCTGGTTTAAACGTTCAACAGATAGCTCTCCTCAAGCCCTTTGCAACAAAACCAATCTCGATCCTCTACGCCCACGAGTTCGGGAGTTATGAGTTATGAATATTTAAAATTTGCGTAAAAATAGTCTCTATCGACACAATTCAAAAACAAAATTTATCTCATATAAAAATTTAAAAAATGAGGGCATAAACTAATTTTTATAATATTTTTTTGTTTTTAGTCAATAACTCCCGAAATAAGAACCAAAAATTTGTAAAATTTTGTGCACTGGTAGAACTTTTTAGCGCGCACAGGAATAGCAGTTCAAGAATTTTGAATTTCGATTTCTTTCAAAAGTTATTCAATATCAAAGTTACAATCTTATAACTGTTATAACTTAAAAGCCAAGTGTCCAAAAAATAATTTCTGACCGGTCCGCGTTTTCTAGGTTGCCTTCTTCCTCGCCAAAAATTTCAAGTTGCCAGCGCTGCTCCTTCCAAGACCTCGTAGCAAAAAACAACGTGGTCGTAAACCAGAAATCGTTGATTTTGGCGCCAAAAACAACTGTTTTCGGCGCGCAAAAAATGTCAAAGTATAGAGCACCACTGCTCTCAACTTTTGGAGTAACTTAAGCACAATTTCCAAAAAACTGAAGATTTTTTCAAATTTAACCTCTAAAACTGGAGGTTTTCACTCAATAACTTTTGACACACTGCACTCCGGGTAAAGCACGTTACGTCAATCTGTAGGGAGCAAGATTGCGCGTCTTTTGATGCTATGCGCTTGACTGTGTGCTTACAATTTCTCGAGATAAAGAATTAAAACTGAAGAGAACACGTGAATTGTGGCTGTTTTCGACCGCGGAAAGTTGACCGTTCTGTGATTCGATTTGAATTCAATATTCAAATCCTTTTCTTGTCGAACAGCAGCTCGGCAGCGTTGTCCTCAGTTTCTTAACCCTTTCCACTCGGGGTAGTGATTTTTGACGTATTTCCGCTTTTCAACTTTATTCTTATATTAAGGTAGATAAAAGGAAACGCTCAGATTATCTTTAAGTTTTTTTATTGGACCTAGAGGTACTATTTCCAAGACCTAGACTTAAAAGTACCGTCAGAAATTTTGTATTATTCCAATGTTAGGAACTGCAACAATAATGAGATCCAATATTTACTTAGTTATAATTAAATAAATAGGTTTTTAATTACTAATTGACCTCGTGGTATTCAGCAAAACCATTTTTCTTTTCATTTACACACAAAAAACACGTTGCAATGAGAACATTTACTATGAGGTTTCGACTGAATCTTTTTCAAACTACAAACCTCACACTTCTTCTTCTTCTTCGTCAGCCGATGGACGTCCACTGCTGGACATAGGCCTCTTCATGGGATCGCCACACCACACGATCCTGCGCCGCCCGGATCCAGTGGCTCCCTGCGACCTTTTTGAGGTCATCTGTCCACCTCGTAGGGGGTCTACCGACGCTGCGCTTTCCGGTGCGGGGTCGCCATTCCAGCACCTTAAGACCCCAGCGCCCATCGGTCCTCCGCACTATGTGCCCCGCCCAGCGCCACTTCAGCTTCGCGACACGCTGAGCTATGTCGGTGACTTTAGTTCTTCTACGGATCTCCTCATTTCTGATTTGATCTCGTAGAGACACTCCGAGCATAGCTCGCTCCATCGCCCGCTGAGTGACTCTAAGCTTTCTTATAAGGCCCATAGTGAGCGACCACGTTTCGGATCCGTAGGTCATCACTGGCAACACGCATTGTTCGAAGACCCTGGTCTTCAGACACTGAGGTATTTTGGACGAAAAGATCTCGCGTAGCTTCCCGAACGCTGCCCATCCGAGTTGGATTCGGCGACTAACCTCTTTCTCGAAATTGGACCTACCCAGCTGGACCGTATGTCCCAGGTATATGTACTCGTCTACAATTTCGAGTGCAGAGTTCTCAACGATGACTGGGTGGAGCGGAACATGTGAGTTGGACATGATTTTTGTCTTACTCATGTTCATTTTAAGGCCCACCTGCTGAGATACTCTGCTGAGGTCGTCGAGCATTGTGTTAAGGTCCTCCAGACAACCTGCCATAACGACTATGTCGTCGGCAAATCTAAGGTGAGTGATGTACTCGCCGTTGATGTTGATGCCGTATCCGTTCCAATCCAAAAGCTTAAAGACATCTTCCAATGCAGCGGTAAACAGCTTCGGGGAGATAACATCTCCCTGTCGCACACCTCGCCGCATTTGGATTGGTCTCGTAGTTTTGTCTTGGATACGGACAGACATTGTGGCGTTTTCATACAAACACTTCAACACTTGGACGTACCGATAGTCGATTCGGCATCTCTGGAGCGACCTTAACACAGCCCATGTTTCCACCGAATCAAAGGCCTTCTCATAGTCCACAAACGCCAAGCAAAGTGGCTGGTTATACTCCTCGGTTTTCTGTATAACCTGCCGCAGCGTGAATATGTGGTCTATGGTACTATACCCTTTTCGGAAACCGGCTTTTTCGGGAGGCTGGAAGTCGTCAAACCTACGAGCGAGACGATTCGTTATGACTCTCGAGAACAGCTTATAAACATGATTCAGCAGCGTGATGGGTCTATAATTCTTCAATAAGGTGTTATCACCTTTCTTGAAGAAGAGAGCCACCACGCCCCTGTACCATGCTTCCGGCATAGAGCCTTCGTGAATGACGGAATTGAACAATCGCTGAAGGACTTTAAGTACCGGTTTACCACCCGCCTTCAGGAGTTCGGTAGTGATTCCGTCATCACCTGGAGCCTTGTTGTCCTTAAGTTGTTTGAGAGCCATACTAATCTCGTATAAGCTGACGTCCGGGATATCTTCGGTATAGTGTCGGGTCAACTTGGCTCTTGGGTCTTTTGCCAAATTGACAACAGGCTGTTGTGTTGAGGTGTATAACTGCCCATAGAACCTCTCAACCTCTCTCAAAATCTCAGGACGAGATGAAATGATACTACCAGTATCGGTCTTCAATCGCGTTAACTGCCTCTGCCCAATAGACAGATCTCTTGCGAACACTTTTGAGCCCCTGTTACGCTCAATAGTATCTCGAATGTGTTCGGTGTTGAAGCGTCGCAGGTCGCATTTCTGCGCCTTAGAAATCTGTCTATTGATCAGACGGTAGCGTGCCGCGTCTACAGAAGACTGTAGCCTCATTTCGTTCCTCTCATCCATGAGCTTGAGAGTCTGGGTCGAGAATTTACTAGTTCTCTTACGGTGTGTCTTATAAAATTTGGACCCCACCGTATGGACAGTTTCCACCAGCCTGTTGTTTACGTCATCCACAGAAGCGCAGTCAGCTAGGCAATCAAAACGATTCATCAGCTCGAGATGGAACTTCTCGGGGTTTTGGATATGAGCTCGAGTTGGTCGGAGCGTAGACTTCACCAGGCCGGATCTTTCCAGCTGTACGCATATATTCAATGTGCCTCTAACCAGACGGTGATCGCTACCGGTTTTCACAGTATTGATCACAGAGACATCATTGAATATATGACGCCTGGTCGACATAATGAAGTCAATCTCGTTTCTCGTGGAACCGTCGGGACTTATCCATGTCCATTTTCGATGCGGCCGTTTCTTGAAGAAAGAATTCATCATGTAGAGGTCCTCTCTCTCCAAGAAATCGGCCAGCATCTGGCCCCTGTGGTTCCGTTGCCCGTATCCAAATTGCCCTACTCTCACCTCTGTACCGCTTCGCTTGCCCAGCTTTGCGTTGAAATCCCCCATCACAACAGTGTAGAAGGTTTTGGAGGCATGCATGGCTCTAGATAAATCCTCATACATGGCCTCTACCTCTTCGTCTGGATGTGCCGATGTCGGTGCGTAAACCTGTATGACCTTCAGCGAATACCGTTTGGTAATTCTGAGTATAAGGAACGCCACCCTGCTCGACACACTCTCGACTTGAACAATGTTGTTGACAAGGAACTTGTGGACGAGAAACCCGATACCACCCTGGGACTGTTGGTCGCCCTCCCGGTAGTAAAACAAGTTGCCGGATTTTAGAATCATCGTGTCCTCCCCCTCTCTTCGGACTTCGGATAATCCTATGACATCCCACCGCAACTTGCTTACTGTTTCTTCCAGCTCGAGTATCTTTTCGTCTTCCCTCAAAGTGCGTGCGTTGTACGTTGCCAGGTCTAGTCGTCGGGGTTGGCAGCGGAATCTCTTCCGGAGATTCTTGACACCCCCTGCCCCGCCGTTACCCAAACCGCTGCCAGAGCTGGGAATAGCGGAGCTGCCGGGAACTAGGGGCTGTGGTTTTATTTGTGATGCCATGAAGGTTTTGCCGGTAATCACCACGCTTGGCATGCGGGTTGGTGATCGCAGTGCTGACCGTTTTGCACCGACAGTGCTGCTGCCCACTGTCGGTCTGGTATTTAGGTCAGCAAAAAATGAAATGGTTATACCGCCATTTATCGGTCGTCAGAGCCTCGTCGGTTGATATGCAGGGTGCACCGCGTGCAGGTGAGGTTGACAATTGAGGAGACTGATTGGGACGAGCCTCCCCCTTACACCCCTCACAAACCTCACACCTTACCCTATTATCTACGAAAGTAGGCCAACGGATTCCTCTATTACCCAAGCGAACGTCTTTTATAGTGAAGTACTCAGATTTGGGTGTTTTTTTTTGAAGGGACGCAGTATTATCAGTAGAAGTCTTTTTTTTCTGACTAGCATCTTTCATTGTCATCAAGCTTTGAGTAACAGAGCGTCAAATATCTTTTTACAGTTGTTTGATTCATTATGAGTCCATGAATGATATATGAATTGACAAATGCGATGTCCTCAAAACAACCTGGGCCACCATTTGGGAGATTTGCGATCTATACAGTAAAAGGCTCTCAAACGATCAGCTGTATCGCCGTATATGTATACGCTGCACATATAGCTATTACAATCTTTGACAGCTACAGAACGAAAGCTGTAATGAAGAAAGAAGAAGAAGCTGAATGGCAGACTTGAATCCATTGTTTTTTACGTAACACAGTTGCCGTTTCATTACCATGAAAATTAGATACTAAATGACCACTTTGTTATCCTTCCATTTCAAATACCCAATGTCTAAATTTGAAAATCGATGATCACTGTCGTTTTTTTTTCATTTTCATTTGAGAATCAGCTGAAAACTGCTGTCTCTCCCAAGCCCTAGCCGGTGATTTTTGAGTTAAGTTCCTCGTTCTTTCCTTAGTAAAATATTTGCAGTTTAGGCATTTGGGAGTTATCATTGCAATGCAGATGAGATAAAATAATAGCAAATCTGTCTCTTAGCATTTCTTTGCAAAGAAGTGCATTGTTGAGATCAGGTGCTGAAGAGTAATAGTCTCTCCACGCCGGATGAGAATTGTAACCCATAAAAAAATTCATACCTATACATGTTCGAAGTTCTTCCGTTTTTAAGTTCAAAACTTTGCCTCTCTGAATAACATAAAGGTTGCTTTGGTACACAATATTATGAATAATATCTCCAATAAATACTAAAAATAAGTCGGGGTGCTACAGTGGGCAAAATAGTCTTCTATTACTCCAGTATCCAGAACGTACTCCAGTAAAATTGTATCTAGGTCCTTTTTTGCCATTTACGGTTTGGTTCAGATAATCGCTAATTAGTTCTGTGTGAGGACGTATTTGCAGACATTTACATCAGGACATTTACAGGACACTCCAGTTCATCTGTTTTTGAAGGCGACGATAGCGGATCTTCGCCTAAAGTATTTTCTAGAGCTCTATCGAAAACCTCATCGGAGCCTCTTGGTGAGGGTAGTCGAATATTTTCCACTTCATCATCGGACACTGGATCAGACTCATCGTCATAGTCCGCAATCTCAATAACAGGGCTTCAATTAGAGCAGTATTGTTTGTAATATCCATCTCTTGGCTAAAACACTAAAAAAATTGCTTATCATCTGGCATGATTAAAGTCAAGCGCTCGCCTATCATGCTATAAAAAAAACAGTCAGATTCTGAATATTCTAGAAAAAAAAACACCTTTTTTTTAACCGTTCACTTACTGCTGAGCATCTTGATTTTTAACTTTTTCTAAAAACAAGTTCTCGCCACCTGGTTCGGTCATTGGTGCAATGCGTGGCTGATGTATCCAGGTGACCAGACACCTTATCCAACCATCTCCTTGTACTCCGACCCCTGGGTCTGCTGCATTCTACTTTGCCCGTCACCATTAGTTTCTCCAGGTTTTTTGCGGCCTTACGTGCTGTGTTCAAAGTAGAATAGGATTCGCTGGAGGCCCTATGATAGAAAGCCTTTATAAAACCTCGATTAGGACAGAGAAATTGGTCCAAATTTTTAAAATTTAATCTTAAAAAAAATTAAAATAAATCAAATGTTTACTTTAAGGGTTGAGTCGTACGTCGTAAGAGTTGAGGACCCTTATAGAGTCATAGCGCCGTATAGTCATCGAAAAGACTAAAGTTCGTACTAACTTTATTTGTCGTTTCAGAATATTTCGATCTAAAGAAATAATGATAAAATGGTAAAAAATCACACCATAATTCATAATCTCTCAAGCTAGTCTTTACTTATCTACACCAGATTCCAACCTGGCCTCGTACACGTTGACTCCTTTCTGTTGAAGAAAGTCTGGAAATTGCCGATGTACTAGCCTCACCTCCGCATACACAGATTATTATCTGTGTATGCGGAGGTGATTCTAAATGATGGATCCCTACTTTGAGAGGCTAGCGACGTCCATGCTTGCATGAAGTTCTTTTGTCTGATTGTAATATGTATTACAATCAGACGAAAGATAATTAAAAGTTATAACTGAATGAATGATAAACAATAAAACCATTTGTTTGTTTGTTTTATCTCTTTATTGCACTCAAATTTTGAAAACTTAAAAAGTTACTTAAAGTAAACTTCAATTAAGAAACAAAAATTAAATTAAAAGTAATACGAAATAATAAAATTATATTACAGTATATATAGTAAATATAATAATATATGTCAACAATAAAATAATTTATTTCTGAATCTTTTTACAATAATCAAATGCTTGCTTTTTAACATGGTCATTCTTATCAAATTTCGTAATCTTTCCGGATAGTAATCGATTCACCCCTAAACACCAATTATTTACAATCAGCTTTATAGATAAATTACAAATAAGATTAATCAAATCAGCTTTATGAATACTACAACTTATAATACTAAAATCATATGCACAATCAATGAAAAACTTTATTCATATCATGTAAAAATTTACTCTGTGGTTTATGCTTAAGCCATACAATAATCATATAATAAATTTCATTGATTAATTTTAGAAAATCGACACTTGGATGAAATAATGATTCTTTTGTGTAATCAATTTCATAATTAAAAGTCTGTAAATCAACTGTGTTTCTACGTAAATCACTCAAGCAGATTTCACAGCTGTGGAATATTTTTGTTTTAGATTTTTTAATCACATACCCAGATATATATTTTTTGATTCAGCATGCAATAAAGAATCATTGTTTTTTACCTCACCCAAAGCATTCAACAAACAACCAATGTCACATGCATAATCATGGAGAGTCATAACAATCACTGGAGAGTCATAACAATACATAAACATATCTGATAATGATTGCATAGCTTTATTAAAATCTTGTTCACAATTAGCCCCTGCTGAATATGGTGAATTAAAGTTATTAATAATCAACGTTTTAAATATATTAATAAATTGATAGCAACTGGGATTAATATTCCTTGCACCGTTACTTCTAATACTACTGAAAAAAATTTCTAGCGGATCTTGATTAAAATTTCTAGCTACTAAATTAACAATTTCATTTTTAGATGATAAATATTCCCACATTTCTATGAAGGTTTGAATATTATGAACCCAATCTATGATTGAAGGAATTGATCTATATATTATATGATCAATACCATTTCTCCTTACTACCGATTTAAATTTAATGGTTTCCAAAATTTGAATCAAATCAGCCCATAACTTAAAGTGAGGTGAATCTTTTTTTATACAACCTTTGTAAATTTTCGAGTTGCCTTGATAAGAATGACCATTGAATGAATCAAATAATTGATCGAATAATAGCAAAAAATCAGCTGTGTCTGCACATTCATGAGGTAAAATTCCATGTCCTGAAAATAAAAAATCAATATTAATTCGGTATTTAGCGAACAACACGTTCTTGGTAGTCTTCTATTGGTATGAAATGGTTACAAGTAGATACAAAAAAAAATTTTTAGTCATTTTTGACTTACACTAATATTATTATTTTTTACCGTATTTATGAGGCAGGCGGACCGCTTGATATGATTACTGATACCTTTGGAAATGAACAACACTAAGGGGTCCATAACTAACTAAAATTATTATTCATGTGAATGAATAACAAGTTACACTTACTTGCAGAAAATCGAAGAGCTGATGATACCCTTTGACTAAACACCTGGGCGGCCAAATTCACCTTCATTTTTTTATTTTGTCTTTTATGACATGATTTTCCGTCAGTTTATTGACCAACCGAGTTTCGTCGTCACCAACATCAATGTCCAGTAACATTTTTAAGTGTTCTCATTTGGCCCATTTTTCTTTTCCATTTTGCACAAACTGTGCATCTTTATTTAATAAATTATTTCTTATACCTTTTAATAAATGAGGTGTATCAAATAATGGGAACACTTTAATATTATGAATCTCAAAATACTTGATGTTCATTACATGTATCCCCCTGTCAATGTGGTTCTGAACAGTTTCTTTTAGCAACTCTTTAATTACTGAAATATAAATCTAAAATCTATGATATCATTCTCATCTGTATTTATGTTTTAAGATAGTTCTTCTTTTATAATAAGTTAACTAAATTTATTAGGTGTACAACTTTGCTACCGCCGTTTTTTTTCTTGAATTTTAAGATAAATTTTCAAAAAGTGCTTAGAGATGCGTTATTCAAAGTATTTCCCATCGAAAGTTGTAGCTAGTACAACTTTCGCCCATCTCTCAGGCAATTTTCGGATTCCATCTCGAAAGAAGGAGGTGTCTTTAAGTGCAATCCAAGATTGAATCCATTTTTCAACTTCTTCATTAAAATGCAGACGCAAATGCTTCAAATTCAAACGCATTAATTGCGTTCGGTAGAGGTCTCCTGTAATAGTTTCGCCTGGCTTCAGCAACTCGAAGTACACTACACCGAGCTGGTCCCACCACATACAAAGCATAAGTTTGGCGCTATGAATATTTGGTTTTGCCGTCGACGTAGAGGCATGTCCGGGCATTCCCCATGACTTTTTGGGCTTAGGATTATCGTAACGAATCCATTTTTCGTCGCCAGTTACGATTCGATGAAAAAATCCCTTTCGATTCTGCCTTTCAAGCAGTTGTTCACATGTGCATAAACGCCGTTCAATGTCTCTCGGTTTCAACTCATATGGAACCCAACTCCCTTGTTTTGAATCATGCCTATGCTCATAAGGCGTTTCGAAATGGCTTGATGAGTCACTCCCAGTGAATCTGCAAGTTCTTGTTGCGTTTGGCACGAATCTTGATAAAGCAGTGCTTCCAGTTCACTATCTTTGAAAATTTGTTGTCTTCCACCACCATGCTTGTCCTCGACATCAAAATCACCATTTTTTAAATGTTGGAACCACTCGCGACACGTTCTTTCACTAAGAGCAGCCTCACCGTAAGCATTTGACAGCATTCGATGAGCCTCAGCTGCAGTTTTTTTCAAATGAAAGCAGAAGATCAAAACTTCCCGCATATGACGAGAACTTGGTTCGAAAGCAGACATTTTATACCGATAAATTTTTCAAAATAGAAACAAAATATAATGATGCCGCGATGTTAATATGTTCACAAATGTACTAACTCACTTTATGACTATTTTGGTCTACGTGTTTTGACCAGGCCTCAACGATGCAGTCGTCTATCGAAAAACGGCGGCAGCAAAGTTGTACACCTAATAATGAATATTGGTAAATATAATAATGCTTAAAGTTTTGAGTATGGTTTGTGGTGCATGCTTCCAAGCAATGAAATATTTAATTTTAATGCTTATTTAAGAGCCCAAGATAAAAATTGTTGTTTAACTTGAAATGTAATAATCTATGATATTCCTCAGGTAAACATCTGATTCAACTAAACGATACTAAACTAAACTAAACTAATGATAAACTAAATGGCTTTTTTTATAGTTATATAGTCTTACTTTTATTGATCTAGTTATAATTATTTCGGGTTATATTGGCAACGTTGAGCACTTATCACAATGTGGCTCATTTATCTTAGGATTAACTAGGATTCAGTATAATCGCTGGCCCTTAAAACTAAGATAAGTAGTAATAAGAGTAAATAAAATGAATTAATTTATGTTACTTACCATCAAGGTCACATCCAAAATAGCATTTTAAGCTAGATGCTTTCGGCATTGTATATTACCAATTCGCATCAGAAGTCCGTAAGAAGCAAAGCCAGGTAATCAGGTAAGAAGTATCGGGTACAAAAAACACGCCAATGGTCAGTATGATAAATGATGAATAACAATATGATAAACCAAAAATCCGTAGTCAAGCCAAGTCGTGAAAAAATAATGAAAACAAATAAAACGCAAGCGAAAGCACTGAACTCCAAACAAAAACAAAATGGACAACGGACGGAGATTACCACAGATTGTACATCACAGAGTACTTCTACACTTTAGGCCTTACACAGATTATACAATTATGTTTTACCCTAAATCTGCTTTAGCATTGCCATCTAGTGTAAGTTAATATCAAACAGTTGCCAGAATTAGCCTTCCTCAAACTATAGGTGGCATTAGTTTCTAACAAAAAATTTCAATTGGGGATTTGTAGGCGAGTTACATCCCCCTGCAGCATACTATTTCTTTCTTTTTTACATCTCTTCCATTCTGCATAGGGTGGGATGCCCATCTATTTCTAACTACTCTATCTTTTACTGGGATAATAATTGTAACACATTACAGTTTTTTGTTAAATATCTAACTTAATTTTATTTCTTATTCTAGTAATTCTAATTTTTACCGACCTATTGTTCTATTTAGTTACATACTTTTTGTTTATATCTATTATATATATTTTCGATACAGTTCTATATCTAAACCTATGAACTACTTGTATATATATTTTTATTAATACTAATATTAATATATTCACTATATTATTAGTAGCATTTTTTCTTAATCTATTTGTATTTTTACAGCTTTTATACATGTTTCTTTTCGTTCTGTTATAACGTGGAATAAATTTGACTTTTAAAAAAAAAGATTTATTGAGATTTATGTATATGATATATTTATTTAAGAATATTGAGATATATTTATTTAGGAATTATATTTATTTATATTGATAAGAGCCTTTGGCAACCATGTCGCGGCTGCGGTCGAGGGAAGACTGGCGCTCCCGATGCTTGGGTGAGCTCATAGCCCGAGACAATGCTGATGCAGCAGTAGGCATCAGCATTTCCATTAACACTACAAAGATATAACAGTTCGATGGTTCTGGGAATTTCGTCTAAATTTGTCAACTCTAAAATGAACAACATATGCTTTGATTTTATGTTTTACAGTTTTCCTTAGATATGACTGTCTTGTACCCTTTTCGCTTCCCTCTAATCCTATTACACCCACTCTGCTTAAACTAGTTTTGTCAGAGTACAATTTATACATTGTTTTATCGGTTGTGATGAGGTGGATGCGAGCCGGGTACCGTATTGTTAGTGCATATATGTTATCTACATTCTTATTCTCACACTCTTTCATACTAACTTTCATACATCTCCTTGTACCTATTCTTCCATTCTTTCTCTCTTCCAGTCCCTTTTGTACGTGCAGGCCTTCCTCAACAGTATGCCACCGTCGATCTGGCTATATTATCCCACTTCTGCCTAACAGGACATTCTGGGCTGAACGGGTTGTGCTCAATTCTGTCCAATTTTACTTTTGTACAATTTCAACATGAAGACCCGCCGCCCAGTCCGCGCACGCTGCCTTCAAGTGGGGCCCTCCGCAGTGACTACAAACGTCAGCTGTTTCGGTGCAGAAGCGTCTGCTGGGCCCGTAACCTAGGCAACGCGTGCACTGGACTAATGGCGACTGATCTTCTATCCTCAGCCGTTGTAAGTCAATGCGCACAGAGCCCGCGTCGACAGCCCTTTACCATACAGACGGTGACACACTTACTACTATGTGGTTGGTGTGTGGGTTTCGCGCCCTTCGTCTATACTTAACTTCCAGCCTGTCGCTCTCACTGTCGAGGGTGCCAAAGATATCCCTGTTCTGGTTCTTCAGAGCTTTAACAACTTCATTGTCTGTGTTTATGGCTAACACATCTCTGACAACCAAAAGCGGGTCCTTATTCTTGACTTCCTCGACCGTGAGACCGACTCCCTCTTTTACTTTGTCCCTTTTATGCTTGGAGTCGAAACCTATGATGACCTTTATCTTCCAGTAACACACACTTCACTTTGGTTTTATTGTGTTGTGTAAATTGAATGAATTATATATATATATCCCCAATATCCCCAATAAATTACAATAAACATGTGCAGCCGCAGCTAGTATCCGAAAACGTCAAACCCGAACGACCGCCGAAGAACCGTGTTGCCAACTGTCACACGGGGTGACAAGTTTAAAAACCGAACACAACGGCTTCCTTCGCTCTTCAGGTTTCTTCTTAAACGATTTGCATTTTCTACCGCTGTAAACATCCCTTCTGTTTCATAATACGCGACACGGAAAGGCAACCACTCATTTTGTGCTCCACCAAAGTAAGGTAGCTCTATCTATATACCTGGGTCCTTGAGCTTGTGATGGCTTCTGCCAGCTCAACTATTCCAGCTTGCACTCCCGCCGGTGATCCCCTGTCGCCTGGCTGGTTCCGCTGTTCCAAGTCTTGAACCACCGGTGCTTCTATTGTCGTTTGCAGTGCATCAGCCAACAAGGGGCGCGGCTGTTGACTGTCCAGCCAGTCGTCGACCCTATCGTTCACTTCTGTTCTGCTATGAACGGAGTCTTTATCTTCCTCATCAGTGAGATCTTCTGTTTCTATTCTGGCGAGACGTGCTGCAGCTAGTTTTACTTGGAGTCGTTGCAGTACTTCTTTGGCTATAGCTATCCTGTGTGCTTTCGACGATTTGTTTGACAATTTACTTTTTCTCCCGTCTTACTGGGGGCACGAGTTGCTCGTCTCAGTCTTCCTTTTAACCGTCGATGTTTCGGTGTCCCTTTTCTATAGTCGCAGCATGGGAGGGCACCGTCTGCATCGCGTCGGCTGTCAACGTTGGCGCGGCAGAGGCTGTCACCGAGAGTCAGTCGGCTTGAGTCTTCGGCTTCACTATTTTCTCTGTCGCAGGCGGCGCGGCAATGGGAGCAGATATCGCGGAACTCGTGTTAGTTATTTGTTGATTCCGTAGTGGTGGTACCCGTTGCTGCTGTGGTGCTGCCGCTGCTTGTTGCGGTCGTAGTTACAGCTTCTGATATGCTTGAAGATTTCTCGCTCTCTTGTCCTCTGGGCATTCTTCTGTTGCTTGAAGGTCTTCGAAGAACTTGAACATCCTATAGAGGTGTTGGCGGAGTCTCTTCCGTTTTCTGTTGTTCCCGAAGTATACTATTGGCCAGGAAAAAGTTCACGGGCCGTCCCAGAATTTTCCAGAGTTCTCCGATCCTCTATATACACGATAACAATATATCTTTGTTTAGTCACTGGGGCTTTCGATCTTCTATATTTGTTCTATTTTACTTTAATAAAACTGTTTTTGCTTGCGTTAGTCGTTTAATAACGTAAATTTATTATAACAACGTATAAGAGATGTGCAGTTCAATAAATGACAGAGAAAAATGTAATGACTGATGAATCGATCCTGTCGACGTCATTCCTGTGGTCGCTAGGAGATAGCGCTAGTCGTTGCGCCAACAATCTTCAATATTTGTAATAAAGTTCAATTTACTGACCTTCACTTGGTTTCTTGGAGGTCGTCTGTTCCCTGAAGAAACCGCAGATTGTCCACAAAGTTTTCGCGGGCTTGCTGATTTTTCTAGATTTTTCCAGGATCCGGCTCGAAGGACCATTGACAATGTGCGCTATGTCACACCCGATATTGCCGGTCACTCTTTTACATCGGAAAACTCTGACGCTTGCGAGCTGCACACATAAGATTCGCGGGATTCTTCGTGAACTTCGTAGCTTCTTAAGGCGATGGGGGGTGGGGGGATATTTTTAAATACTATTTGAACGAGCTAAGAGAATTTATTTACACTGAATTATATTTAACTGAAATAAATACTATATTCCAACCAAACACTATATTCTTATTCTTCAATATTTTCTTTCTTTATACTACTTGCTGTTTTCTTGACCGCTTCGGTTGGTTGACGACTGTAGACTCACTTGTACGGCTTTTTTTTTCGGACACTAACTAATGCTGTTAGTCTTGAAGGCTTAGACAGCGTCACCGGGAGGGCGGGCGAGCGCAGAAGCTTCACCGGGTGTAAGGACGTGGAGAGCGAGTCTCGAGCGAGGCTTATAATATTTTATCCTTATAATATTTTTGTTATTTATATTCTTCTTTTAAAAGTAAATTTTATAGCTTCTGTTTTTCATTGGCCGTCTTCGCGTCATGTAGTTCTTTTCTGCAAGCTGTTTCATTTTTTGCTATTTGGAGTATAGCACTCTTCTTCGCTGTATTACTTATCTGAAATACAAAATTGAAGTGTCCCGTGAAGAAACACGGGAATTCTGGATAGGTGGCACTATTTATGTTTAGTCTGGTCGCAACGATCTTCTTTCTTTCGCAATGACGTAAGGGGAAACTTCTGCATTTCTTTATTTGCAATCGCGCAGTTCCTGTTGTACGTGCGACGACTGCTACAGGCGTATACAATTTCTATTATTTTTTAATAACTCTTGTTGAGTGTCTGAGGTAGGTTAGTACTAATATTATTTATTACAGAATAACTGAGATTAACAAACATTGCTAATATGTTTTTATTTATTATTAATTGTTTTTGCCTATGCTCCACAATAATTAGTCAAATTAGAGCAAAAATAATTAAGAATAGACTACTTAATTCAAGTATATAGAGAAGAATATTTTTTATAATTTTGTCTATTTTTAGGAATTTTCGGTGTTGTTGAACTTGGCTCCAACGTCTAAAATATTGGAAATATAATCAATTAATTATTATGATTGGAATATATCATTAGTTAATTCATTATGATTGGAATATATCATTAGTTAATTCATTATAATTGGAATATATCATTAGTTTAGTGATTAATAGATACTAACGGCTAACTTGCAATGAAATGAAAAAATTAAAAATGCCTAATAGTAATCCAATCAATTAAAATATGGTGTTGTTACTTAATTATTAATTAATTAACAATTAAACGAGTTGTGATAGCCTAGCGGTGAGACCGTGCGACTATTTCGAGGGGAACACGAGTTTGAACCCGGGCAGGCATCAATGAGTTTGTCTATTAAAACTCATTTATTTATTTATTTTTTTATTTTTTTTTATTATGAATTATCAACAGTAGTTACAATGATAAATTACTTATATGCTACTTTAGATTTCTTGACTATTGTACTACTAATTACAGATAATTACGACCTGCCTATAAATTTTACATTGTAATCAATATCCAAATAATATTAAACTTAAATCTATAATAATTATGATTATACCTATGAAAATAATAATAAATAATAAAAAAATAAAATATGTTGATATGATAATAAAGCAGAAAAATATATACCTATATGAAAAAACTGAATTTGCCCAGAAAAATAAAGGCAGTGGAGTTTAATGACGTTGTAAAAGAATTAATTTAACTATCTTAAGAAAGTATCGTGTCAATTAGTATTTATTTTATTATTACTATTACTTATTTTACGTATTTTTCAATTTTATTTTTTTATTATTTATTCTTTAGTATAATCATAAAACAATATTAAATACTATCTTTATATTTAAATGATATTTCTTTTCAAAATATTCTTAAAATTAATGGAATTACTATTGTGGAAAATATCTAGTTCTTTAATCCTTGACGCTAACTTATTGTATGTACGCGCTAATCTATTAAGTGGTAAGTTTTTTCCAAGGTTCGTTCGGTGCCGGGAAACATGAAATAATGGAACTTGTTTTCTGGGAACATTAAAGGGGACTCTTATTTTAATTAAGGAAAGTAGATGAGAGCAGTCAATTTTGTTATTAACAAGCTTGTGCAATAGTTTCATGTCCAATACTTTTCTTCGCGAATGCAGTAACTGTAGGCGGAAATATCTAAGTTTGTGCTGATAGCTCTCAAATTTTAAGGAATTGCCAAAACGATAGACTAAAAATTTTATAAGTTTTTTTTGCACCCTTTCGATTCTTTCTATATGAACATCATATTGTGGAGACCAGACTATAGAACAATATTCAAGCTTACTTCTTACCAAGCTATTGAGTAGCGAAATTACTGTGGAGGCCCGATTAAATTGTTTAGAATTCCGTAGAATAAATCCCAGTGATTTTAGTGCTGATTTTAAGATATGCTCATAATGTGATGTGAAGTGTAACTTGCTGTCTAAAATTACTCCCAAATCCCGTATTGTATTTACTTTCTTGATATAATCATTTGATATTTTATACTGGTTTTCCATACGGTTTTTTTTACGGGTAAATTGAATATGATAACATTTTTCTGTGTTTAGTGTCATTAAATTTGCACTGCACCATTTTATAAGTTCATTAATGTCATCTTGAAGATGGCGGGAGTCAGCCTTGGTAGCAATTTTGTGTATCAATTTCAAATCATCAGCGTATAAGAAGGCTGTAGAGTAATTAAATATTGAGGTTATATTATTTATAAAAATGTTAAAAAACAAGGGTCCCAAATTAGATCCTTGGGGTACACCGGAATAAGCAATGAATGAGTCAGATTTGAAACCATCAATGACTACGGTAGATGACCTAGATGTGAGGTAAGATATGCACCAATTCAATAACGATCCAGTGATTCCAAATGATTTTAAGCGCTCAATGAGAATGGGATGACTAACTTTGTCAAACGCCTTTGAGAAGTCTGCGTAAATAGCATCCACTTGTTGTCCATCATCAATATGACTCATGTGTGGGGTTTTTTAATATTTAGTTTTAGTAGGGGTGAGGCCCCGTAGTGACGTTGGAAAGAAATAAAAGTTGTTGCTGGGTTCTGATTGCCGTATAATTTCGCAACTGCAATACACTGGTAGAATTAATTAGGGACTTGGAGACACTGGCCTTAACACGATCCCCCGCAGTTCAGGTCCTCCACGTGGACCTGAACTACGGGGGACCGCCTGACCTCGTGCGCGGTCACCAAATGCAGAGGGGTTGCGTAGACGTTAGAACTTAGACTTGAAGTAGACTGAAGCGTACAAGCGGAGCGTATACTTAGAACCTGGAACCCCAGAGACCAGTGTAAGGCTGTCTCTAAGCCCTGCGAGTCCCCGTTCATGTCTAGAGACATGAAACAGCAACTACAGAGCAGCCAGATTACACTTTAAACTAGAAACTCACCCCAGCGTGTTCAATCACTAACACGCGGAATAGAAAACGAAGCTGTGGACCGATATAATATTGATACGCGCGTCCTTTAAGCAGCTAGGATCTGCACTGAGGGCCGACTCCCGTTGCGATCGAGGGCCGCGGGAGCGCCACCTTCGCCATGACGTTCGCAATAGTTTTATTGTTGATAATAAAATATGCGCATACGCCGATATTTAAATAATTGAATCTGTGGTTTATTTAGTAATTAATTATTATTTATGTTTGATTATCTTTTACTTTTATTTATGAAAAATTTTTAAATATAAAATTTATAACGTTACAATTGATAATTGCAATTTTTTCGGTGAAGGAAAACATCGTGAGGAAACCGGCATATCTCTAGAGAATATGTGTAACCGACCTGTTTGGGAAAATGCTGGGCCCGTGAGAATTACTATGACAAATGTCAGTTCGTGACTGGGTTAAAATCACAGTGTACATACCAGGTCCCGTTCAGTTGTACACTCCCTCGGCCTAGGGTTTTCGGAAGCACTAGAGTTCTGTGAATACACATCACGGGAATTTTTCTTCTTTTTGGATTACGCCCGTCACATTCGTCTGTCAAAAAGGTGATGGAACTACTGTCCGTGACAACTAGCAAAAACGGACTAATTACCACTCTGTTCGGGCACAGAGTAGTTAAAAACAAAGATTAGGAATTTAAAATTAATTTCACTTGGTAACGAGCACGACCAATCCGCAATGGAGCAGCGTGGTAGGTCTTAGCTCCAAGCCTCTCCAGAAACGGAAAGAGGAGGCCTATTCCCAACAGTGGAATTGTAACAGGCCGCTACTTTTTAACAATTAATATAATGCACACCTTTTCTGCTATTTTTAGTTCTGAATTATTATAAGGAGATAAGGAGGGAGTGACCTAGGACCTTGTTTTGGCTCTGGAATGGTTTGTGGAATCTGTTCTAGTTTTTCACTGCTAGTTTCTGGAAAAGTCTGAAACTAAATGAATAGAATATTAATTACTCAGAATTTAGCCATTATGAACATGTATGTGTAGTTTTTTAAATGTACCCGTTTATCTGAATCAAACTCATTAGAGTCTACTGTGAACTCCTTCGAAAGCCACACCGCAATGTCCTCACTACTTGGTGGTTCCTTTTTTGGCAGACATTTTTATAATGCCCCATTGAGCTTTTATTTGCTGCTAAGTTCTTGGCGCCGCAGCCATATTATTGAAAATGAAACATGAAATGCTATGTTTAAACAACAACACTCTTTTCTGAATATTTCTCATAAACTACTCAAAACAAAATAGGGCCCACCACGTTTTTTTGAATTAATTTTAAAATACATACAATTATTAAGTTTTTCTGATTACATTAGGTTAAAGTAGGGATTCCTAAATTATATGAACTTATCCAACAGCATAATTTCTTTATTTTTTTTTAACTTAAACACAAAGAACAGTTTTTACGAAATTTCGGTAAAATAATGAGATTAAAGAAGTTTACATTTTATCGTTCTATTGGAACCCTATGTTGAGAAATCCTTAGATTAGAAGCGTGGGGTTCCTCTTCTACTCTGTACGCACTCCCTGAGTCTATTTGGAATATTTTCGATAGGATGCACTATGTTTTGTTGCAGTATTTGCTCCCAACACAATTGTAGTGCGTTTATTAGCTGTTCTTGAATATGACGCTCCTGTAGTTTTCTTTGAGGCTTCCTTTCAATTGATCTCATAAATGTTCGATGGTATTGAGGTCGGAACTCATGGCTGGCCATGGCAAAATTGAAATATTGGCATCAGAAAGTGCATTCTGTGTTGTACGCGCCATGTGAGCACGAATGTTGTCTTGCATTAAAACAAAATAAGAGTCAATTCTTTGTGAAAATGAAACAATATGAAGGCGGACTATCTGTTCGACGTAACTAGAGGCCGTTACGGTACCTCCATCCAGAATTACCAGCTCTGTTTTACCTAGTAAGCTTATTCCACCTCAAACCATGACACTTGCATCCTCAAAGCGGCCAATTTTATGGATGCATTGTTCTGAAAAACGTTCTCCTTCCCTTCTCTATACACATACTCGTCCATAGGGACAATAAAACTTGATTTTACTTTCGTCCGTTAAGAGTACGGATCTCCAGTTATCCATTGTCCAATCCAAATGTTCATGTGCGAACCTTAAGCGCGCTGCACTATGAGGTCTTGTCAGTTTGAGCCGACCAAAACGTCCTCTGGAACGTTGGCCATCTTCGTGGAGTCGATTTCGAATAGTTTGATCGCTCACTTGTCTTCCATTAGACTGCCGTAATTGATTTTGTAGCGCTCGGGCGGTGATTGCACACTTCCGATGGGCAGTTAATCTGATATTTCTGTCGTCCTGCTCCATTTTGGCTCTCGCTCTCCCTGATCCAGGTCTTCTAGCGATACTTCAGGTCTCTTAATAGCGTTCCTACAGGTTTCGGATAGCTCGTTGGTACACACTGACGCTTGTTGCAACAGATCTCTGAGAGTGCCCTTCCTGAAGCGTAGTAACTGCTCTAGCTGCAGTGTCCATGTTCATATGACGACGAGGACCAGGCATATTGATTAGAACTAGCGCCGTAATCAAAGGAAATGGTTAACTAAATAAACTTCAACAGTAACGTTAAGAATACGTCTGAGAGCGCGAGCGAAAAAAATATGCATTTTTTTAGCCCTACACTTTACTTGACTACTTACTTGAAAATAATGTTAAAGTTATCGTTAGAAACGCGGGAACAAACTCCTTAACATGTCAACTATACGTTTAAGTACTTGAGTCATATTACAATAGCCTTGCAATAAATTTGTGAACAAATTTGTAGATCGAGGCGGGGTGGGCCCTATTTTGTTTTGAGTAGTTTATAAATTGATGAGAAATATTCAGTGTTGCTGTTGTATTATTTTTAATATAAATTGATTTGGTAAGTACCTTATACGTAAATCATGTCAGGCCGACACCTTTTTCGCGTTTGTATTAGCGTCAGTATTCTTATTTTCTAAGATAGAGACCCTCTCTTACCTACACCAATTCTTTCAAAATGATCTAAGGAATAAAAGCAAAAGCAAGCATAAGTATGATATATTAAGATATTAGATATACATAAGTAAACTTACTTGGATCCCATTTTAGATTCAGTTTTACAAACTTAATCCTAACCAGTTTTAACTCCTTTGCCGTTTAACTCGTTTTTATTCAAATTCCATTATAATGACAAAAAAATATTTAATTAATGGATACTTGTCAAAACTTTAAATTACCAAAATGAATTGTACTGACTACTGACGATACTGTGGGAAAGGTTACCCCGTGTCGTAGACAATTGACGCATATTAATTTATAGAATTAGGCGTTACTTTGTCGCGGATTATAGCAAAATAATTTTATTATTACTTTTGTGACGCATATTATCTGTGAGGAGTAGTGGGGTATGATCGGGCACTTGGTCGCCAAATTTCCTTATAGATGTATGGCAACATTCGGATTTATAAACGCATTTTAGCTATAGATTAGTTATAGAGGTTTATGAATAAACAATGTAAAAAGGAGTAGAATAAAACAAATTTTAATGTTATAGCGTTTGTTCTTTGAAATGCACTTTAGGTGTTTAGATTAAAAAAAAGTTTCAATTAACCAAATTTTCAACATAAACAATGTATTTTAGTCTGTCTATTATTTATTGTTCTTAAACTTGTGCCTGATCGGGTCCAGACGCTTCAATAACAATAACCTTAACACTGCAGGCCTTACATTTAAACAAAGTTCTTTTATAATGACAATGACGACATCTACAGACTTTGTCCGACAGATATATGTCCGGCAAATGTTTGTTGCCGGTAGTGCGGAACTTTCTGCTTGGCACTGATGAGAATTTGCTTCGACTATGTTTAAGACGAGGCCGGTTCGCATCTTCGTCTTCAAAATCAATTGAAGATGTAGCCGTTCAATTTTTAAAACGCGCGGCGATGCCAGCTCGCGTCCCGCCGGCGCGCCAGCGGCGCACGAGTTGGCAACGCCGCGGCGCGCGCGCCGGCCCGCCGATCGGGTTGTTGAACTCGCCGTCGCCCGGCCACGACCTCGGACCATTATTCATTAACGTGCGCTCACGGCGAATAGAGGTTTAACTAAGTTGTATGTATATCGATGTAATAACAGAAGTGACAAATAAATAAGAAATTCCACTCTACGTCGTACTCCACAATAATACGTCGAGTTATTAAAGTTTTCCTTCGCTACAACACGCCACAAAGATATCAATTATAATAATTTCAGTAAAATAATGTTTAATTATGGTGAATTATTTAATCATCTTCATTACCATCAGAATAATCATTTGAATTTTCATCACGATACTGTCCACTCAAGTCATCGTCCTCATCATCAGTTGTATTTTCGTTACTGGCAGCATTTTCTGTTAAAACAAAAAAGAATGACAAATATAATAAATTGTAAGCCAGAATTCAAAGAAAGCCAACTGGTTCATGAAGTGATTCACTAACGAATCCGGGTAACTGGTCACCATCAAACCAATTTTTATTTAATCGTATGGCATTTATGTCAGCGTTACAATTATTATATTGAAAATGTCGAATACAATATTAATGTCAAAATAATTTAATGTTAAAAATTAAGAATTAATAATAAATTACATAATATCTAATAAAAATAAGAAAAACAAAACAAAATTAAAAAATATCTTTTTTACAAGTCAATGTCCAGGTTTTCCAACCAGTTGGTGAAAGAAGAAGGAAGATCAAAAGCGTCACCAAATGGACCGTGGTATGCACGTATGGAACAACGCTGGATTATATGTTCCATAGTTTGATCTTCCTCGCCGCAGTCACACATGGCGGAGGGCTTCCAACCCCATTTGTGTAGTAAGTAATTGCAGCGCCCATGCCCTGTTCGTAACCGATTTAGGCGGCACCACAATTTACGAGGTAGGTTGAAACCCTTTAATTTTAGTGTGGGGTCGGAAATTTGTGACGCTGTTGGTCCAGATGCGGCCCATTCTGTTTTCCAGGCTTCCTGCAGATTGAAGTCCTTAATCTCATGGGCATCGGAGTAAACAGCACGGCGAGATTTTAGTCGTTTTGCTGGAGGGTTCGTAAAGATCTTGTTGACATGGAGTTGCGGGTTTGAATTGATTTTATCAATTTCCCTTTTCAGAGCTTGTTTTCTCCGGAGGTGTGGGGGGGGGGCAATGTGCGACAAGACCGGAAGCCAATACCGAGGTGTGGATTTAACAGTACCGGAAATGCACCTCATGGTATCATTTAGCTTGGAGTCAATCTTATTTACGTGGGCACTGTTCAGCCAAACAGAGGCGCAGTACCTGCAGCGGAGAAAGCCAATGCAATACTAGAGGTTCGCAGACAGTCAGCGGATGCTCCCCAAGTTGTTCCACAGAGCTTCTGTATGATATTATTTCTAGATCCAACCTTTAGAGAAAGCTTGTAGAGGTGCTCTTTGTAGGTTAAGGTCCTATCAAGGGTAACCCCAAGATATTTAGGGGTAGCATTGTATTTGAGTACCTCACCAGCAAAGAACACCCTTGGCTGATATCTCGCTAGATGGTTATACCGATGGAAACAACCAACCTCGGTCTTATTCGCACTGGGGATTAACCTCCAGGAATGGAAATATTTTGCGAGGATTACGAGATCATCAGTTAGAGTATTTTCCCCTGAAACAAAGTCCTTACTTTGAGCTACCAGCGCGATATCATCTGCATATATAAACTTCGTGGCTGCGGTAGCGGGTAGATCATGGATATAGACGTTGAAAGGTGTAGGAGCCAAAACAGAGCCCTGTGGTAGGCCATTTTTCAGTTTTCTCCGTTTGCTTTTGCAGTCTCCCAGGGATACCTCAAACTCCCTGTCGCTGAGCAGACTAGAAATTAGATTGACTATACTTAAGTTTGGAATAACTTTAAGCAGTTTACAAATTAGACCCTGTCGCCATACAGTATCGTAGGCTGCTGTAAGATCGATGAAAACTACAGTGGACTTCAAATGTTGTTGGAAACCTGCTTCAATATGAGAAGTTAATGCCAAAACTTGATTATGAGCATAGCGATTGCTCCGATATTGGGGTACGGCTTCGTCCAGGGGAGCTAGCAAGACTTGATCAAAAGGAAGTTCTTAAAGAACCAAAAGTAAAAGCTATAGAGTCGCATGACAGATCTTCAGATTTTCGTGCATTGATAGCAAATTGAGAACTTATTGGTGATTGGACATCAGACATAGAAGATGATCCAGAGTGAAAATTCTCTTTATTAGAAGGGGAGATTCGTTCAGGACTTCGTACACGCCAACTACGTTTCGTCACTTCGCATAGATCATTCACGATCTTTTCACTTATCGCACGTTTATATGATATTATCAAACCAATGAAAATGATACTCGTTATCTTCTAACGTCCATCCATTATTTTCAGGAGTAAAAATAATTGGTCGTTTTTGATTTGCTTTATTCCATATGCTGGGAATATAATTAGCTCGGAGAAATTGTTTAGATAACTCAGTTGTGCACTGTGGTAAATTGTACCATGTATGTCTCACTTGGACCATTATTCATTAACGTGCGCTCACGGCGAATAGAGGTTTAACTAAGTTGTATGTATATCGATGTAATAACAGAAGTGACAAATAAATAAGAAATTCCACTCTACGTCGTACTCCACAATAATACGTCGACTTATTAAAGTTTTCCTTCGCTACAACACGCCACAAAGATATCAATTATAATAATTTTAGTAAAATAATGTTTAATTATGATGAATTATTTAATCATCTTCATTACCATCAGAATAATCATTTGAATTTTCATCACGATACTGTCCACTCAAGTCATCGTCCTCATCATCAGTTGTATTTTCGTTACTGGCAGCATTTTCTGTTAAAACAAAAAAGAATGACAAATATAATAAATTGTAAGCCAGAATTCAAAGAAAGCCACCTGATTCATGAAGTGATTCACTAACGAATCCGGGTTACTGGTCACCATCAAACCAATTTTTATTTAATCGTATGGCATTTATGTCAGCGTTACAATTATTATATTGAAAATGTCGAATACAATATTAATGTCAAAATAATTTAATGTTAAAAATTAAGAATTAATAATAAATTACATAATATCTAATAAAAATAAGAAAAACAAAACAAAATTAAAAAATATCTTTTTTACAAGTCAATGTCCAGGTTTTCCAAAGAAGATCAAAGAAGAGAAGAAGGAAGAGGAAGAGATGAAAGAAGAAGGAAGATCAAAAGCGTCACCAAATGGACCGTGGTATGCACGTATGGAACAACGCTGGATTATATGTTCCATAGTTTGATCTTCCTCGCCGCAGTCACACATGGCGGAGGGCATCCAACCCCATTTGTGTAGTAAGTAATTGCAGCGCCCATGCCCTGTTCGTAACCGATTTAGGCGGCACCACAATTTACGAGGTAGGTTGAAACCCTTTAGTTTTAGTGTGGGGTCGGAAATTTGTGACGCTGTTGGTCCAGATGCGGCCCATTCTGTTTTCCAGGCTTCCTGCAGATTGAAGTCCTTAATCTCATGGGCATCGGAGTAAACAGCACGGCGAGATTTTAGTCGTTTTGCTGGAGGGTTCGTAAAGATCTTGTTGACATGGAGTTGCGGGTTTGAATTGATTTTATCAATTTCCCTTTTCAGAGCTTGTTTTCTCCGGAGGTGTGGGGGGGGGGCAATGTGCGACAAGACCGGAAGCCAATACCGAGGTGTGGATTTAACAGTACCGGAAATGCACCTCATGGTATCATTTAGCTTGGAGTCAATCTTATTTACGTGGGCACTGTTCAGCCAACCAAAGGCGCAGTACTCTGCAGCGGAGAAAGCCAATGCAATACTAGAGGTTCACAGACAGTCAGCGGATGCTCCCCAAGTTGTTCCACAGAGCTTCTGTATGATATTATTTCTAGATCCAACCTTTAGAGAAAGCTTGTAGAGGTGCTCTTTGTAGGTTAAGGTCCTATCAAGGGTAACCCTAAGATATTTAGGGGTATTAGCATTGTATTTGAGTACCTCACCAGCAAAGAACACCCTTGGCTGATATCTCGCTAGATGGTTATACAGATGGAAACAACTAACCTCGGTCTTATTCGCACTGGGGATTAACCTCCAGGAATGGAAATATTTTGCGAGGATTACGAGATCATCAGTTAGAGTATTTTCCCCTGTAACAAAGTCCTTACTTTGAGCTACCAGCGCGATATCATCTGCATATATAAACTTCGTGGCTGCGGTAGCGGGTAGATCATGGATATAGACGTTGAAAAGTGTAGGAGCCAAAACAGAGCCCTGTGGTAGGCCATTTTTCAGTTTTCTCCGTTTGCTTTTGCAGTCTCCCAGGGATACCTCAAACTCCCTGTCGCTGAGCAGACTAGAAATTAGATTGACTATACTTAAGTTTGGAATAACTTTAAGCAGTTTACAAATTAGACCCTGTCGCCATACAGTATCGTAGGCTGCTGTAAGATCGATGAAAACTACAGTGGACTTCAAATGTTGTTGGAAACCTGCTTCAATATGAGAAGTTAATGCCAAAACTTGATTATGAGCATAGCGATTGCTCCGATATTGGGGTACGGCTTCGTCCAGGGGAGCTAGCAAGACTTGATCAAAAGGAAGTTCTTAAAGAACCAAAAGTAATAGCTACAGAGTCGCATGACAGATCTTCAGATTTTCGTGCATTGATAGCAAATTGAGAACTTATTGACGATTGGACATCAGACATAGAAGATGATCCAGAGTGAAAATTCTCTTTATTAGAAGGGGAGATTCGTTCAGGACTTCGTACACGCCAACTACGTTTCGTCACTTCGCATAGATCATTCACGATCTTTTCACTTATCGCACGTTTATATGATATTATCAAACCAATGAAAATGATACTCGTTATCTTCTAACGTCCATCCATTATTTTCAGGAGTAAAAATAATTGGTCGTTTTTGATTTGCTTTATTCCATATGCTGGGAATATAGTTAGCTCGGAGAAATTGTTAAGATAACTCAGTTGTGCACTGTGGTAAATTGTACCATGTATGTCTCACTTGCTCTGAAACGCATGTATATTGCTTTCGCGCTCATACTCGTGGCTGAGCTAATTTTTATGTTTAGGGAATGTTTGGTCATTGCAATTTGTCTGACTGATGTAATATAACTTTGTAATAGTTATCGGAATAACATATATAGAAGTGACACATTTAAAAATAAATTAAGTTAATTTTTTTTCGTAGAGCTTTAAAGCGTCTGACTTCTCTGATATGACATCAGAGCTACATTCTACAAAATATACATAAAAATATAAGTTAAGTATCTCTGATTTTAAGTTACCTTTCTCAACTAGTACCTGCGCAGGTGTTACCGGGTAAGTTCGTATTAAAATTATATGAAGGGCTACTTAGAATCGAAAGATCTGCTTTAGAAAATAAGTTGTGTCTCAATTGTCAAAATTCATTTCCGAATAATTCACCAATTATAACCGTCGACATTACAGATGTTCCATTACAGATATTACAGTCGATATTACAGATGGCGCGATAAGTTATAAGTATATCATCCATAAAAGTTTAATGTACATCGAATTATACTCTGGGCGTTGTATTAAAAGTCTTATTTTTTTTGTCTAGGCTTTGTGCAATTATAACACTGGGTCTTACAAGGTTTTTTTTTAAAATTGATGAAATAAAAGCAAAGGCACTTGGAACTTTTAAATTATTTATTTTAAAGAGCAATTTCTAATACGTAATGACAGTACACAAGTTTATGAGTGAAGGGGAGAGCGCCGACAGATTATATTACAAATTAAAGATGCATGTGTTATTGCTATTAATTAAGCGCAGGCGTCCATACTTTCAACAAAAATTTTATTATTTTTTAAAAATAATAATATAAATTGTGTAACAAGAAAAAGTACAATAGGCGGCCTTATTGCTGAACTCTCTTTGAACTGAGCGATCTCTTCCAGGCAACCTTAGGGCGTAGGAAATTACGTAAAAATAGAAAGAGGGTTTACTAGATAAATAATAAATACAAAAGTTTAGGTATATAAATAAACATGACTACAGTAGATGATACATAAGACGACAGTGTGGTAGGAGAAATAAATATCCAAGAAGCATATAAATTAACAAAGAATTAGATATACATATAGGTTTAAGATATATAGAATTGCTTAACTTGATCTTTCAATACTGAAAGAGACCGAGCTTGTTTAACATGCAATGGCAAAGAGTTCCATAAATCAATCGCCATTGCAGTATAAGAATTGGAATAGAAAGAGCTAGAGTGGGTTGGAATTTTGAGCCGAAAAGTGAACTGTGTACGGAGAGGAAAAGGATGGGAATCAGATAAGAATTTAAATCTTTCTTTCAAATAAGTGGGAGTGGCAGGGTTGAACAGTACGCAGTAAAGAAGATGAAGAATGTGAGTATTCCTGCGAAGTCGGATAGGGAGCCACTGGAGCTTATTACGGAATTCGCAGACATGATCATATTTACTTAAACCAAATATGAATCTCATACAAATGTTTTGGAGACGACCAAGTTTATTTAATTGCTCCACATTTAAATCAGAGAAACATGTGTCCCCATAATCAAAAATCGGTAAGAGGAGAGATTGAGCCAGCATAATTTTTCGTAGTTCATCTCGTGATGTCAAGTAGTTTTTTGTTAATTAAAACCCAGCAAACAATTGAAAGACGAATCAACTTGCTGTGCCTGAGTGATAAACAATAAGGCCATTGCCCTCCGGCATTTTGGTACACGATTGTGTCGTATCGGCGGTCCAACTTTAACCCACTTTGTATTTGAGTTTAGCCATGTTTCATTTTAACAAATACAACTTTGCGCCAAATGTTTTTGCTGTTCTTAAAAAAGTTACATCTTGCTAGGGCAATGTCAGACCTTGTAAATGATTTACTTCTATAGCAACTTAAATAGTTATATATTATTATTGTAGACAGAGCGAAGCGTCTCGCGCTCGAGATTGTTCACGCAACGCATGAAAGGCCCTCCCCATATTAATTCTATAACCTACTGTGGAAGAAGCTAAGGGAGTCAGAGATGCCTACGGAGGCCATATGATTTTTAGAGTACTGGTATCGAAACCAAGTGAAATGAGGTGGAGAAATAGTTTGTATTAATAACAGAAATAGCAATGTGGCAAAACAATTATAGGCCTGCAAGCTGGAATTACTTCTGCACATTTTTAAATTAGTACATTAATGAGCTGATTGAGGAACTTAGCTCTATTCACGCCGGATGGTAATTGTTTCAATAATTACAGTTTCGCAGACGACATGGTGTCCTGAAGACCGCGCTGAGCAGTCTTCCTTAGGAATTAACTACTGGATAGTTGCTTGTGTTAATATTATGTGTAAAACATATAATATCAACATGATACTTATTTATAAATAACTCTATTTCTAATTCTTTGCCAAGTAAGCCCTGTATTCATATGAATACAGGAAAAAATTAACGTATTAACGTAGTACATATGTACTACGTTAATACGTTAATTTTGCAGGGCTTGCCTGTTGTATTTATGGCTAGTTTAAATTACTATTGTCACGTCTTTTATCATTAATATTACCATTAAAGTATAATTAATTACTCTTCGTTATCTATGTATAACGGTGTTTTGTATTATTATATGCTTACCAAAAATACGTCGCCGTCTTGTCGATTAAAGAATGATGTCGGTACGCGATTGATTTTCCACTTGATATACATAGATTGACTAATTTTATTGACTTATTTTTATTTTTTTATTTATTTATATATCTTTCTTATATTTAAACATTTTTTACTTAGATATTTGTCCTGCCAAACTGCTAAGCAGTTTGTCGGCAGTATGCTCCCATTCGGCAAGCTATTTAAGCTCTAAATAAATAACTAGCACCCCTGGAACATGCTCAGCCCTCTTCAAGTTAAACAATCTTGGGTTCGGTTTATTGCTAGAATAAACCACTGGATAGGTAAAGAAGTGCTCGTATATATTTTCGTTTTACAGTAGAACTTAACGAATAATGTGCAGATTAAAGCACATTAAGGGTGGATTGCACCATCTAACGTTATCGTTAAATTTCGAAGGTTAACGTTAAATTTTCTGCGTCAAGCTAAAATGACGTCATAATTTAACGTTGACCATTACCACTGAATACGGGACGGTTAATGTTAATGTAATATGTTACTATCAAATATCTTTTGTCCGTTCTCTTGAGGTTTTTAGTTTCTGACATGTTTTTGAAGTTTTTGAAGTGCGGATCTGTGTTTATAAATTTATAATAGCTCCTTTAAAACTTTTTAAAAAAAATTATTATGTCTTTGCTACGAGATATCTTGTGGGAAACAAGTAGTTCTGAGTCGGAAGAGGAAAGCAATGTCATGGTGAATACTTTGCTGCGCCGTAAAAGGAGATATCTTCCTAGAATCGATAGATTCGTCAAGTGGGACGATAATTCATTTTTAGTAAGATTTCGTCTTTCTAAAAAACTAGTGAATGCATTAGCGATACATTTAGGAACATCGCTAGCGCCACGAACAATGAAGTAAGTAGGTACTTGTTACATATTTGATATATTTTACGTAAGGTTTCTGGATAAATAGATATTATGTGACTTATGGGTGAAGTAGCCCTCTTTAAAAACGATTCTCCATTTTATTAGTGTCTCTCTCTTTGTCTTAAATATGTTATGTATATGTATAATACATTATACATTGTGTGTATATAAATTGACATTAATTGGCAAAGATTTATATTATTTTCTTCCTTTACAAGGTGGCCCAGATGCTGAAAATTATTTTTTTCTGTGAATGTACAAGTAATCTGTGATGCAGATATGTACATTACTAACATTGTGGCACATTGGCCTGGCAGCAGTCATGACAACCATATTTTCAACTGCAGTGTCATAAAAAGCAGGCTAGATGATGGTGATTTTGACCCCTATTGGTTGGTAGGGGACAAAGGCTATGCTGTAAGCCATATTTGATAACACCTTTGCGCAATCCAATGACTCAAGGAGAAAAACTGTGTAATGAAAGTCAAATTAGAACCAGAAATGTCATTGAAAGAATGTTTTGATGCTGGAAAAAAAGGTTTCCAGCTCTAACAATGAAAATATGTGCTGATGTAAAAAGAGTCCAACCGATTATAGTTGCTACAGCAGTGCCCCACAATATTTCCAAAAAAATGAGAGAGCCAATGCCACAAGTATTAACAAATAACAGTGATTCATCATCTGATGAGGAAGATTCAGACTATCAGGGACCACAACATAGTAATGATGAAAACAGTAGAACTATGTTAATAAATAATTATTTTAGCAGAATTCAATAGTATTTATAATGCAAAGATGCACATATCTGGTGTGCAAGGTAAAGAGCAGTAGCATTTCTATTGAAGGATAAGTCTTTCGATGTTTTCAACGAACTCATTGAACTTATCAATGCCTTAAAAAAAAATTGTAAATAAATAATCTTAATAAAAAGATATAATCTTAATAATTAAAATTATTTTTTAATATATAGTTATAGTTTTATATGTGAAGGAATAAAAATAAAATTTCAGTTTCATTGTGAATTTATTGTTTCAATTTTATTTTTTTTATACTTTAATATTGCTATCTCTAATTCTAATTTTTTTAATTCTAAATTATGTTTTTCTTTTTGTTGTATAATGCTTTCTTTTAATTTTTTTATCTCCAGTTCATGCAGTTCACTCAGAACCATTAGTTTTCTCTCGTCCAACACACTCTTAATACTGTGTCCATCATTAGTAATTTTTTTCTTTTTCATCAAGCCTGAAAAAAATAATTTCACCATCATTATTTTTTATGATAATATTTTAACTATACAGACTGACTGAAACAAAATTTATATTATTTATCAACATCAAAAAGGTGTTTACGTTTAAGTGGTGATGAAACAGGTCTCTTTAGAGATGAATGAGGACTGCTTACCTCAAAAACTTGCAGTGTATTTTCTATTTCCTTGACAATACAGCCCCAAATATTTTCTTTTTGTTTGGAGCTGGTGCCATCGGTTTTTTTTACATAATATAATATGTTTGTATTTCGTAACAAGGGATTGCAGCCTCTCAACTTCATGTCGAGAAAAGTTACTAGCACGTTCCCTAAAAATAAAATAAAATATTAATATTACATTTTAAATGACAAAAATAAAACCGTTTAATTAACATTTCGTATAAATAATAAATAATACTTACTTTGAGTAGAAGTTTTCTAAAGAAACCATTTTATTTTCCGACATTTTAAAAAGTAAAAAACAAAAACGCGTGGTCTAACTTTTCAAGCAAACTCTCCAGAACAGATTACTAATCGTATATTTGTCTATCATAAAAGATATTTAACATTACTAATTTATAGATAACAAAATAAGTTTAATGCTGATGACATTTTGTATCATGTCTTGCAACTATAAAAAAATTACCCACAATAATTTTAGGGAAAAATAAGCATAATTACACTGGCAGGCCACATAACTTTAACGTTAACAAAAAAATTGATGGTGCAACGCATTTTTATGAAAGTGACGAATAACTGACTTCGTTATTGTACATTATATTGTTACTTTAATCACTAACATTAACCAGAATTTTGGTGCAATCCACCGTAAGGTTAGGTGGGGTAATTACGGCACAATTTTGTTAAAGTTAGATTTGAATGACCATGTATCCCATTTTTTTTTTATTATAACTTTTAGGGTGCCATTAACAAAACAATTTATCGTTTTTATAAACACTGTTACAATATTAAATGAAGCTGTAATCATGACAAAGATACAATTTTTTATTTATTTATTGGACCACTAGACAGATTTTCCCGATAAATGGGGTAAATCCGTCGTGCAGAAACTTTGTTTATAATTCGATGGTTTTTTTATAAATACTCATAAGGTATACATGTATTAATATCTGCCGATCAATAATATGTATTCAAAGTACTTCATATAGCCTTGAAAATAGATTTTTTACGAGAAACAGTTTGGGGGGCTATTCCGGCATATCAAAGCAGACAGGGGTGGTGAACATACTCTGCGAATTTTTATAATATCACTCGTAAATTCAATTTTAAACTATAATCGCATCAAATAATTTCTTAACATAAATAAGTTGTAGACAAAAAGAAGTCAGAAACTATTAGGGAGAAGAAGTTAGAAACTATTATTATTATTAAACTTTACTATAATCCGCGTGGGTTAAGTTTAACATTAAGGCTCCACGACAAAATCGTAATGCGAAACGATCGTAGAGATATTGGTGGTGGTTTTTTGTTTTGCTCTTGTGCATTGTTGCTGGTGGAGGCGTCTTGGAATAGGTGTGGTGACTTGTGCTGCACGTGTAAGGTACGTGAATTTTGCCTGCTTCATATACTTAGCATTGCATGCATTCGCTTAACCCACGCCGACCGCGCAAAGTAGTTCTGTTAACATTCCTTTGTCAATAAAATTATATTGCAAGTAAACACTAGGGTCTAAAGGTAGTAAAAATTACTTAAAGGGTATCTTTCATTTATATCTTTATTTATTCTTCAAACACTTAGTAGATAGTAATACAATAAAATAATAATTTTTCAATTAAATATTTGCTCAAAATAGATCACATCATCTGCACACAAAAGTAGATAGTAATACAATCAAAATAATGATTTTTCAATTAAATATTTACTCAAAATAGATCACATCATCTGCACACAAAAGTAGATAGTAATACAATAAAATAATGATTTTTCAATTAAATATTTACTCAAAATAGATCACATCATCTGCACACGATAAGACAAACGTAGTGCATCTATTGTTATCATCCGATAAATCGACCTTTTTTACTATTAATGATTCTGGAACTGAATCTCGATCAACTTTTTTAGTCATAGAAAACATAAGTTTTGGTTTCCTGGGTGTCTTGAAAAATCTGATAGAATAATAAATTTCTCCATTTAAATTATGAATGTTTTCTATAATGCCCACGTAATAAATCCATTTTTTACCATAGTATCTGACTATTACACTGTCATTGACAGAATATACGGTTTCTGTTATATTCAAATTTATTTTGCAATCAGAACTATCAGTTTTCCTACTCCGTAAATTAAATCTAAAATTTTTACAAAAGTAATAATAAAATTATTTTGCTATAATCCGCGATACAGTAAATAGAAAATATATATAGTGTTTAATGTATAGTGGATTATCAGTATTTTCATACCCGATACGTGCAGGATTCGTAAAAGCACATGCACAAACCTCCACTACTTCCACCAAAATACACAAGCACTACACAGTTTCACTATCACAAACTCAACAATCGTTTCGCCCCGCAACCGAGGCATCATCAGGAGATAGACTCCACGACAAAATCGCAAAGCGAAGCGTTATGCAAACAAGCATTGTTATATAGTAATCGGTTCATCCCCACCTTTACCTCTGAACACGTGCAACAAGCTTGAACTTGAAACATTCAATTTTAAGCTTTTTTCGCGAAACGCTTCGCTTTGCGATTTTGTCGTGGAGTCTATCTCCTGATGATGCCTCGGTTGCGGGGCGAAACGATTGTTGAGTTTGTGATAGTGAAACTGTGTAGTGCTTGTGTATTTTGGTGGAAGTAGTGGAGGTTTGTGCATGTGCTTTTACGAATCCTGCACGTATCGGGTATGAAAATACTGATAATCCACTATACATTAAACACTATATATATTTTCTATTTACTGTATCGCGGATTATAGCAAAATAATTTTATTATTACTTTTGTATTATGGATCTCCGCAAAGTAACGCCTAATTCTATAAATTATCTAAAATTTTTAGTTTTTCTCTCTACGCTATTTAATTCAGTGTCAATTTTTAATTTCAAAAATTCTTCATCATTATGCTCATAATTAGAGCTAACATTAATTATATCGGAATCAGTGTGGTTGCTACACGTTCCAGACACACTGGCTGTTGAAGTTGATTGAGAATCATCGTTATTCATTAAATTAACAAAGTAACAATCATTTAAATGATCATGAGGCCTCTTCAAATGTTTTCTGTTTTCTTTTCCAATATTCTTTTTGTCTGTTCCTTTGGCTGTGTTTTCATATTTCATATTTTTAATTTTAGCCTACTTTGTTCTACTTGCTTTTACTCCAGAGGGCCCTGGTTTTGCGAGGAATTTATTTTTATTATTCGTTGGACTTTTAATTTGAATATTAGATAGAATTTGAATTTTTGGACCTTCTGAGATTTGTAAACATTTAGGTAGATTTGTGGCGTTTTGTGTTATAAAAGGTACTACACAAGAATCGCTTTTGGACATATTTCTCAACAAAACTACATCCTTACTTTTTTTTGACTGTAGACCTATTTTGTGTTTTTTACATTGCTCATCTCGTTTGTATTTTATAACATCATCATGAGTTTTTTTCACGACTTTTCGCCTTTTAATTTTATTTGTATTTCCACGCTGCACTTTTTCTAATAATAATACTTCAAATGAGACTTTCTGATCCTCAAGTGCAGTATGCTTTTTCTTGTTTTGCTCTTCATTAGTTTTAGTAATTAGGTTTTTGACAGTATTTAATGCAATAAGTTGCAATGGTTGTGGTTCTTTTTTCTGTAATTTATTAACAGAAGCGTCCTGCCAATGTTTTAGCTGTAAAGGATCAAAAATATAATCAGGTATTGCATCGCGATTTACTGGATAAATACCTGTTTTTCGAAACCCGTTGCATAATGTTTGGGGTTTTATTTGGTCCCATATGGTGCCTATCAGTGTAGAGAATTCTTTTTTGGGCAGTGGAACACCTATATTAAGCCTTTACCATTGCACTAACTTTGATTCCCACTGACTCTTAAATGATTTCATGACTGAGACATCTGATGGTTGTAATATATGGCTAGTATGAGCAGGCAGCTTTATTATTTTTACATTAGCCTTACGAGATTCTTCTATTATTTTTAATCCAACGTGCGTTGAATGGCCATCGTAGATCAGTAAAATTGGACGTTGATCACCCACCGTAGGCAAAAACACTTTCTTAAAAAAAGCTTCAAAAACTTCTGCTTCCATCCACCCATTTTTAGTGGCAGCATATGTCGTACCTGGATATCCATTAGAGGAAGTCCAGTTGTCCCATACATTTGAATATAACTAAAGGGGGGGTCTTTTGCCCAACTGCACTAGCACCAAGTAGGACTGTCGTATAGTCCTTCCCAGGCGACGCGATCACCCTAGTTGTCACGTAACCTTTAATGCCAACTACCTTAGCTTTAGTAGGATCTTTTGCAAAACTTGTTTCATCTAAATTCCAAATGGCATGTGGTTTATCTTTTAAACCTAATTCTTCAATGGTTTTTTCTAATAAATCAAAATAAGGATAAACAAGGAGCACAACTTAAAAGTTAAACACAGTTTTATCCTTTTTTATGCTGAGTATCGCCATCTTGTTAATATAGTTAGAATTAAAAGGTGAAGCTGTTTTATCGACCGTGTTATCAACAGGCTCGGACGGATGTAAAGACCTCTTCTTTCTCCTACCCTTATCCCACTCTTAAGTGGGGTCGGTACAACATGTTTTTCTCTTCCATTCTCTTCTATCATTCGTCAACTCTGGCGCTACTCCTTTTATATGCATGTCATACTTCACACAGTCCAACCATCTCTTTTTAGGCCTTCCTCTAGTCACATATCCATCCACATTCATACTCAACACTCGTTTGATCACATGATTTTCATCCCTCCTCATTACATGTCCATACCATCCCAATCTTGCACCTCTCATCTTTTCTATAATGGGCGCAACTTTCAGACTTCCCCTTATATACTCATTTCTTATTTTATCAAGTCTTGTCACACCACACATCCACCTTAACATCCTCATCTCATTTGCATGTACTCTTCTTTCATCCATCTTTTTCATTGCCCAACATTCTGATCCATACATTACGACAGGTCTTATGACCGATGTGTAAATTTTTTCCTTTAGTTTAGGGGGCATTCGGGGGTCACATATTGTGCCTGAGACCTGTCGCCACTTCATCCATCCTGCATTCATTCTATTCCTCACATCGCGATCAATTTCACCGTTCTTTTGGAAAAGCGAACCAAGGTACCGGAAGTCGGAGCAGACTGGCAAAACAACACCATTTAAGGTTATTGGAGAAAAATTGGAGAGACCACTGAAATCACACTGCATGTGTTCAGTTTTGGTCAGGTTGATCTTTAAACCAAAACTCTCCAATTTCTCTTGCCATTCTACAAATCTGCTCTGGACCTCAGCTGCATTTTCACCGACAATCACGATATCGTCGGCAAATAGCATACACCAAGGAGCCTCCTCTTGAATATCAGCAGTAAGTGCATCCATCAATAAGAGAAATAAAAAGAGACTTAAAGCCGATCCTTGGTGTAAGCCTACAGACACATCGAAATTGTCAGTTACTCCGGCTTCAGACCGGACATGAGTACTAGCTCTGGCATACATGGAATATACAATCCGTACATACTTCCCAGGCAGGCTCTTTTCTTTCAAAATCCACCACAGAACTTCACGGGGAACACGATCGTACGCTTTTTCTAGGTCAATAAAAACCATGTGCAGGTCCTTACGCGCATGTCGATATTTCTCACATAGCTGGCGTAAGGCGAAAATAGCGTCCGTCGTGCTCCGCCCTGGCATAAAACCAAACTGGTTCTGCGTTATCGTACACTCTTCTCTCATTCTTCGCTCTATCACTTTTTCCCAAATTTTCATACTGTGTGACATGAGCTTTATCCCTCGGTAGTTGTTACATTCTTGCACATCCCCCTTATTCTTGAAAATGGGTACCAGCGTACTGGTTGACCACTCTTCTGGGATTGCTTCTTCATGTAACAACTTGTTAAAGAATAAAGTCAGCCACTTCCATCCATCCCCTTTTAATCACTTCCACGCTTCAGCCGGTATGCCATCCGGCCTAATCGCTCTCCCACTTTTCATACCCTGCACTGCTATTCTAACTTCATCTTCATTCACTTCTCTCACTATACCTAAATTAATAGGTAAATTTTTCTAACTTTCTGCTCCAATCGTTCTCTTCATTCATTAATTTTTTAAAATAATCCTTCCAACGTCCTTTTATATCTTCATCATTTGTCAAAATCTTTCCTTGGTCATCTTTTATACATTTTACATGCATAATATCCTTTTCATTCTTCTTTCTGATGTTCACTATCCGATATAGAGCTTTTTGTCCTTAAGGGGTTTCCAGAGTACTGTATAATTTACTCTGTACTTTGCCTTTCGCGATAGCGACTGCTTTCTTTCCTATCTTCTTTTTCTCAACATACACCTTTCTCTTAACCTCTCTCAATTCATTATCATTTACATCTACACTAGTCCAATCTCTAAATGCATCCTTCTTTTCTTTCAAAGCCTGTTTTACATCGTCATTCCACCACCACGCATCTCTATCTATCTTATTACCTTTCCCTTTAGTCTCACCAAGGACGTCTTTTGCGGTATTCTTCAAACATAAAGCTATTTCATTCCAACATTCGTCTATCGACTTTTCATGCATTTTATCCTTCATATCTATCATTTTATCTACAACTCTGCTTTTAAATTCTCTTCCATATTCCTCTTTCTCAAGCATATACCACTTAATCCTGGGTGGAGGCTTTGGTTTGTATATTTCTACTTTTACTGAAAGTTTAACCTCCAGTAAAAGTAACCTGTGTTGGGTCACTAATGGTTCACCAGGAATGACTTTACAGTCCTTAGCCCCCAACAAATTACTCCTCCTCAGAAGGAAGTAATCAATCTGGGTGCTGTGACTGCCGCTTTTGTAGGTTACCAGGTGTTGGTCATTTTTTTGGAAAAATGTATTGGCTATTGCCAGATCGAAGGCACAAGCAGCTTCCGTTAGTGTTTCTCCCTCAAGGTTACGTGTACCAAACCCCCAACCCCCATGCACTCTCTCATACCCTCCATTCAGTCTACCTACATGCCCATTAAAATCACCTCCAACAAAAACCTCCTCACTCTGAGGGATATCCATCATCATCAAATCAAAATCCTTCCAAAACTTCTCTTTTACTACATCATAACAACCAGCCTGCGGCGCATATACGCTGACAATATGTATCATTAAGTCAACTTTCATTATTTTAACCACTATCATTCGATCATTTACTCTCTTAACATCCATCACACATTTTTTCAACTCTTTATCCAACACTACACCCACTCCATTTTTCTTTCCATCACTTCCACTATAATAAAATTTATAACCCGCGCCAATTTCCCTTGCTCGTTCCCTTCCACTTCGTCTCTTGCAAACACGCAACATTTATTCGTCTCCTTTCTAATATATCAGCTAACTCTCTTCCTCTTCCATTCATCGTACCTACATTCCAACTAGCCATCCTCATTCGTACATCTCTTTGGACTCGCGTCTTACGTCGCACCCGTCCTTGATGCGACAACCCTTGTCCATTTCCCACAGGCGCCGGGTGCTGCGCCTGCGCGTCGCCTCTGGGGAAGGCCCTAACATTTTCACTATCATCTTTTATCTCAGTAACCATGTTGTATTTGGATTTGGCAAGTATTTTATGACCGGCCGCCTGCCTGACGTCAACCCTCCTCGGGAATTATTGAGGCCTACTTTGCCCGGTAGGACAGCGGTGGACGTTGAGGTAATACCGTCCAATTTACCTTAGTCGCCTCTTACGACACCTCGGCAAGAAAGTGAGGGGTGGTCCATTCTACTCTGCCGGATACCACACGGCAGGACGGATGTAAAGACCATAAAAGCGAAAAGACGGTTATGCCCCGCAGACGGATTTGGCCACCTTGACCTTATAAAAAAAAAAAAGTCTTCGTGATCAATGAGTAGTCTAGTTAGCATTCTTTTCAAGGATATCTTACTACTGGCTCCGTTAATTTAATTAATAAATTTGCGTATACTCTTAAATGACCTCTCAGCGCGTTTGTTTGATGTTGGTGGTGTTTTAATTTAATTATTTATGTGTTTTTTTATTTGTATATTAAATCTACACGTCTATCTTTCTGTAAGTATGTCTGCTGCAAACAAGACAGCACTGTCTCTTTTATTTTAGAGGCAAGTGGCAGCCTTTACACTGACCACTTACGTTTGTCTTTGACCAGGCAGCCATATACACTGCCTAAACTATTTTATTTAGTTGACGAAACTCCTCTAACAATGTTTGGCATGAGAACTCCAGTAAAAAATCCCGCAAGTCAAGGGCGGAGATCCTCACAAGGATCAAGTGACAACCAGGCTGGACCTTCTTCGTCTATAAAGAAAAAAGAACCAGAAATGCCAAAACTCGGCTTCAGCCCATGCTATGAACTACGAAGTAATAGGGAAAGAATAATAAAAATCTTTTTAGAACGCATTCAAACCCAATTAAACAACTCTAGAAATTTAAAAAAAGAGATAAAGACTGAAATAGAGGCCAGCATGAGTGGGATTGAAAAATTAGTTATTGAACTAGAGCGGGAAATTGACAAGACAAATGAGAATTGTGACGAACTTATAAATGAAAATAACGACCTTCTCGACCAAATTAAACAAAGGAAGGAAATGCAAAAAATAGAGACGACCTCAGAGGAAAAAATTGACGAGTGCATAACTCAAATTACCAGAAATACAGGATTGACAACGGAGATAAAAGAAGATATTAACTAACAGACAATATTGGTACAATCAAATAGTAGCCAGATAGAAGAAATAAAAGAGGAAATACAGAAGCTCAGAAAAGAATATACATCATCTACCTCGGAAAATGCAAGACATGTATCAGCAATACAAGAAGAAATAACGAAGCACAGAGAGGAGCAAACATCTCTCATAAAGCAAAATTCGCAACAAACCCTAGACCTTAAGGCTGAAATAGGAAGACAGCGAGAAGAGGAAGAAAAAGGAGTAACTCGAACGTATGCTGACGTCGCTGCAAAAGTAACTACAATGCAGAGAACACCAACACTCCACTCAGTAGCTATAATCTCCAAAGATGAAATGAAGACAAAGGATGAGATTTTGATTGAACTGAGGGACGTCGTTAGGGCAAGAGAGGGAAACATAAAAGTAGAAAAAATAAGAAAAGCAAAAGATAAGATCATCTTGGGATGTAGTTCGAGTGAGGAAAGGAGAAAAATTGTAGATAAAATAAAAGCTGCCGGCACAAACCTCCTCACAGAAAACATCCCCAACAAACACCCCCTTATTGTCCTAAGAGACGTTCTCTCGTACAACAAGGATAGCGAAATTATCGACGCAATAAGAAATCAAAACAACGAGATATTTAATGACATCCCAAAAGACGAAAATAGGCTGGAGGTAAAATTCAGAAGAAAAGCTAGAAATCCTCATGCAAGTCACATCGTGCTCAAAATCTCGCCCTCCCTGTACAACCGTTTTGTGGGCATCGGGGTGGCCTATATTGACTTGCAAAGGGTCAAAGTAGAAGACCAGTCACCGCTAGTGCAGTGCTCCAAGTGTCTTGGTTATGGCCACACTAGGGGGTACTGCACGGTGGAAAAGGAAGCCTGCAGCCACTGCGGTGGACCACACAAGAGGCCAGATTGCGAAGAACTGCGAGTGGGAGCTACACCAACCTGCTGCAACTGTAAAAAGGCAAAACTTCTGGAAACCGAAAATAATGCATTCAGTGGGGACTGTATTATACGGCAAAAATGGGATAAGTTGGCCAGGGCGGCGGTGGCGTATTGCTAAGGGCGCCCTGGAAAACAAAAGCAAAACCCTGGCAAAAAATACAAGAAAAGAAGCAGAAACAGAGATACTCCGGCAAATATTTGCTAGAGACAAAAATACTGAGACTATTATTCTGGCAAATAAAACGCGGACAATGTCACAAAAGGTTAAATAAAATTGAAAAATATATTTGTAAAAATAAATTAGAAAAATAAGATATAAATAAAAGTAATAAAAGAGCAATCCACAGTATAATTGTATACTAGTTTGGTATTACATCGAAATAGAGCATAAAAAAGTAAATATAAACTAGGTAATAAGCAAATAGAAAATAAGAATAAAATAAGTAGCTTTAATATAGATTTATATAAGACAACGAAATTCCCAAAAAATTTTTTCGTAAAAATAAAACAGAAACAGTACTCCTGAAATTGTATAGTGTTAAAAGACTTAAATGATAACCAAGAATCCTGTATAACGTTAAAAATATAGGTAGTTAAATAAGCAGTTTTAAAAAACTGCAAAACATTGTCCACAGTCCATTTAGGGCAAAATAAAAACAATAGTAGTAATAGTGCAAAAGCATGTAAGGGCTCTGATTACGTTAGAGGTAGTGGTATTAAAAAAAAAAAAAGTATGTCTGCTATATGGAATCGAAAGTTGGGAAAGCGTTTCAATTCCGTAAGAAGCTGTTTTTCTATTAAAATCATGGAAATATCTGTACGCCTTTGCTGGCCTTTTGTATTTCTTAAATATGTGTGTATACGTTTAAGCGAAAAGAAAGATCTTTCAGTTGAAGCAGTACTCGCTGGAACGGTAACAATCAATTTTGCCAAACGTAGCACTTCGGGAAAAACTTTATTTATGTTATTTTCATAAATATGTACAATGTTGTAAATACTAAGGTTTTTGAACTCGACGGATTTATAAACACATTTCAGCTCATTGATTAGGCGGTCTAAGATAAAGCCGTGTGATTTATACATTTACTGCTATTAAATACACCGGAAAGTTGACATTATATTTACTGAAATTTTCACCTGACAGTAGTTCAAAAACCTTAAATTTTTTAGAACGGATATTCATTCACCCATTTCATTGGAAGTGAGCTTAGTCACTCATAACTAAGTTATGAATAAAATTAGGATTCTCTTGTGCTTTTTGCTGAAAATAAATTGCATAGTCAACTCGTTGCTGGTAATCTGTCGGTTTCAATTCTTGGACAAGTTAACTTTGTATGGAAACATTCTTATGGTATGCAAAATTCGCTGCAGCGACCCTCTTGACAACGGTATGCACGCTGAGTCAACACAATGGACCGTTGATTTGAAAAATAAATTTCAACGATTTGGGCACGTCGTTCAGTTGTGTATTGCTCCATTATAAATTGTCCAAGCCTTCTTTACAAAATACTGAAAAGAAAAGAATAAAAAATTATACATAATAAAAAAGTTAGGAGGAATTCACACCACTTCGGTCTTTCTGACCCACCCCGTACTAGTATGTTTTTAACACGTTCACGCCGGCGTGTACCACCGGTGGCTCGCGCTTGATTGCGCCATCGGGCGGCGTGTACCACCGGTGGCTCGCGCTAGACCGCCTCATTGGGCGTTGTGTACTACCGGTGTATCGCATTCGATTGTGCTATGAGACACTGATAATTTAACGTACATACATAAAAACGTTTATTACGTTTAAAGACATAATTTTTGCTCAATAACACATACATAAAAATTCGGTATTATAAATGTAACTTAAATTCAATAAAATAACATAATAATTCAATATTATTTTATTTGTAACTTATTATTTATTGTGTAATTTGTTGAAACATTGCAAGCAAAGTGCTGGCTGACCCTCGCAACGACCACAAAACGTTTTCACTCTTGTTGTTTTGGCAGTGGCATAATCTCTGCCCTTCGTTTCGGACAATGTTTTGTAGCATTCCTTGCAGCGTTTTTTTTTTTTTTTTTCTTAATCTAGTTTAGCCACAGCAGGTTTGCTTTATTATGGTACTTAGGACTATATGTATTTAAATCTTGAGACATATCTTGACTCTGGACGCCCGCTATTTGATACGTTCGTCCAGAGTCATTTATTTAATCTCCGTAGTCGCAACCCAGAGCGAATACAGAATTAGAGTTAATAATTAAAATTAAAATTACAATCTAAAGTTAACATAAAATTACAATTTGAGATTACAATTTAAAATTTAGAATAATAAAATATAATATAAAGAGAGTATTTTTCGTGATGGAGCAAAAGAAATCTTTGCTATCTTAGTTTAAGTTAAAACAAAATTTTGACATATAAAATTAATAACCTAATTCTAAATATAACAATTTTAGGTAATGATGATTGAATGATTGAGTAATGATTGAACAATGACTAATCCTAGCTAAACAATACAAGATAGTAAATCTATGTTAAGTGATAATGATATTTATCTCTAAATGGGAACAGAGAAATGAAATCTAGAAAATTGTACAGGAGACGCTTAAGCTAACACTGTTTGTATACATAGTTAATTAATAACAAAGGCCCAAAAGAGGCAATCTAATCTAATTGTTTAATTAAAATTAATGTTGTTGGTTGAAAAATTTCAGCCCGCCGAGGATGGAGTTTGAGAATTTTATGAAAGAATCCAGCGCTGGGCCCTTTAGACACAGCTCAGGGATGTCATACGGAGACACCCCGAGGTGCCTGCATAGTGCTTCGTGCTCCGATCGCCTACGTCCAAACGCTGGGCATTCCTGCACAAGATGATCCAGCGATTGGACTGTGGCGTTGTCGCACGGGCATTTGTCTCCATTAGATATTTTGAACCTAAATAAGTACTCCCTGTTAAAAGCGTGCCCAGTGAGTAGCTGTGTGAGTAAAAATGAAATGTTGGTATTTCGAAATAGGATCTTTAAGTCCTCTAGTCTAGGTAAGAGTGTACGCGTGCGCCCGCCTTGGGCAGAACTAGAATACCTAGCCTGCCAAATGCGGTGCACCTCGTGTCTAATCTGTCGCTTGGCATAGCTGATAGGAAAGGACGCGTAGTCCGGTCCCTTGTGTAGCGCCGTTCCATCCTTGGCTGCTGCATCTGCTGCTTCATTACCCTCGATGCCGACGTGTGCCCTTACCCAGGCGAATTGAATTACTGAAGGGTGTGTATATATGATGTGGTGAATGCCCGCCGCCAAAGGGTGTGTGTTGCTTCTGTCCCTCAAGGCAAAGCGGACAAGGAGTCAGAAAGCACCGTGAATGAATAGTTTTTATGTCTGTTTGTGCTGATGCGTTTTCCAGCCCAGAAGCAGGCATTGTAGATGGCTAGTAGCTCGGCCTGAAAGACGGAGCAACTGTCGTGCAACTTGTACCTTTTGCGGTCAACCATCCGATTGCCCTCAAAAGCCACAAAAGCAGCACCAGTCGCCCCGCTCTCCTGCTTGCTACCGTCCGTGTATAGTTGTATGTGTAGTGGGGTAGAGTGGAGAGCATCCAGCTCTGTGTTAGACGGAGTAGTGTATGAAACCGTGATCCTCTGTGCAGGATGAAGCAAGTCATAAGGACCTGCTGCCCGCTCCAGAGGAATGTCATGTGGAAGGAACTCAGTGTATCGTGTGAGTTTAACAAGTTCAATCCCGTGTACCTCCCGAACTTTTAGATCGAGAGGGGTGAATTGGGCAATAGCTATCGCCGCTGGTGTGGACACAGTGTGGAATCCTTTAATGGCTCTAATAGCAAAGCCACGCTGCAAACTCAATAGTTTTTTCTTAACTCCTTTCTACAGTGCCGCCTGCCCCCATATGCCCGCAGCATAGGTGACAATTGGCTCAATGACGCTAAAATATATTGCTTGTATGTTCTCTGGATGAGCCCCCCAAGTTGGTCTGCAGTATAGGCAGAGTCTATTGAAGATGCGCGAGGCCTTGCTAATAATGTGTGTGACATGACTATTGAAGTTAAGTTTGGCGTCAATAATGACCCCCAAGAATTTGAATTCGCGCACGAAAGGCAGCCTATGGCCATCCATAGAGATATGTGCGGCTTCAGCCTTCCTCGTAAATGCCATTAGTTTAGTCTTAGCCGGACCGAAGGTGAGTTTAACACTCTTCCCCCAGTCGACTATGGTTTGTAGCGCTTTGTTAGTAATTTCTTGGAGGCCATTAATGTGTCTGTGGCTTGCAATAAGGAGCACATCATCGGCAAACGCTTGGACATGACAGCCATCAGGGAATTGTGTGCCAAGTAGTTCGTCCAATATAAGATTCCACAACACAGGGCCGCACGCAGATCCTTGCACGCAACCCTTAGTCATGGTCTTACTGACCCTGGCCGAGGCATAATCCATGATGACTGTCCTGTCCCTAAGGTAATTCTGTATAAGTCCAAACAAGTTCCGAGGGCAGTTGGTTGTCCTCAATCGCTCGAGGAGGGCAGGCCACCACGCGTTGTTGAAAGCAGCCTTTATGTCCAACGACACGGCAACCACAAGCTGCCCGTCAGCCTTAGCCTGACGGACCCTGGCAAGCGCCGAGTCGATGGCCATAACGGTGCTCGTCTGCTCCCTAAAACCAAACTGCGCCGGATTATTAAGACCGGATTTGCCTAGTGCAAAAGTAACTCTCTTGATAAAAAGTTTCTCTAGGAGTTTTCCGAACACCGGGATGAGTCCAATAGGCCGGAATGATTCTAATTCAGTGTAGTTAGTTTTTCCTGGCTTGGGTATAATTTTTACGAGAGCGGTCTTCCACTTGACCGGGAAATGGTGCAATTCGAGGCATCTGTTAAGCGTCCGTCCGTCAGAAGCTTAGGATAAGCGGCCGCAAATCTCTGGCAAATATCCGCAGTTAGATGATCCCGCCCCGGGGCTTTCTTGTGACTCATAAGCCCGAGAGCCTCCAACACCTCCTCCCGATCAAATGGAAGATCGTCCTGTGTATTAAGTGTATTTAGGTGTTCTCTATGTCTAAGTGCATGATGTCTGTTATGAGTGTCGTCCGTGATGAGGTCGTCTGGGAAGAAATGGTCAAGCAGTATTCGTGCCGTTTCCTCCCCATCCGACGTGTGTGCATGTTGTAGTTGCAATGTGACAGGTGCCCTTCTTGGATTGGCGTCTCTGAGGAGCCTGCCCGTCAGAGACCAGACGTTCTCCTTCGTCTGCAAGGCGCAAAATGCCTTGAAATTTCTCGAGGAGGCCTCTCTAATTTCCCCGGCGTACAGCTCCCTCAGCGAAGCCAGCCTGTCCACCAATGCTTGTGTAATGCTGTGTTGTGTGTTTGCGGCATGTAGTCTTTTATGCGCCTCAATAACCTCCCTTTTTCGGGACTCTAACGCATCACTCCACCAAGGAGGTTTATGGCGCGCCCCAGGGGTTTTGACAGGCATAGAAGCCTCACATGCCGTTTGTATAATGCTGGTGAAGTGTTCGATGAGTGCGTCCAATTGTGTGGTGTTCATGGTGGAGATGTCCGAGTCTAATATGTCAGTTTGTGTCATCTGTGTGAGCAGTGAGGTTTTGAAATCTACCCACTGGCCTTTTTACTCTTAAATTTGAAAGTTGATGAGTCGTCTGTCCGTCTGTCAATAGGATGTTCTAGATAAATAGAAAATTCTATCCCATTATGCTGGGACATGGGACATATATCCAGGTTGACCCCCCATCCGACAACCCAATCCACAATGTCCGCAGACGCCAGAGTTACGTCAATTATTGAGGACCGATTTCTCCCATGCGTCACTGTCTCGAACGTAGGGGAAGTGCCCACGTTACAAACAAAAAGATTGCGACCGCAGGCCATCCCGTACACATCCTTGCCTCGCTGATTGCTTCTAGCGCTCCCCCATCCAGGGTGCCATCCATTCATGTCCCCTCCCACTAGGACACGAGTGTCCCCGACATGAGCGATAAAGGAATTGACTCTGTCAAGCGTGCCCAAAACATCCTCGCCCGGCTCTATATATACCGAGGCCAAGTATGTCTTGCGCCCCCCTAAGCAAAGTTGAACCACACACAGGTTGGCCGTGGAGAATTGGGAGAGACCAATAATGGAGGTGACGTGAGACTTGGTGAGGATGCATGCCTTGGTTTTGTGCATGCCCGGAAACTGGAAAATTTGAAGTCCAGGAATAGGCTTAACTTCATGGCCAGCCCCAATATAAGGCTCGGCCACCAATGCGATAGAGTATTTGCTACCTACAAAAAAATTAGCGAACTCCTGAAGGCAGCTCTTAGACCGGTCAAGATTGCACTGAACCACATCGACTATGGTCTTAATATCCATAGTCGACGTTTTGTTCAATTCTCTTTCTAATGGCACGCAGAATGGGACATGATCGTGAGGTGGCCTGATGATCTTCACTAGTATTAGTGTTAAATTTGATGTTTCTGTTAACGCAGTTAATGCACTTAGGGGGGGCCTTCCTAGTCTTGGCAGGACATTCGTCCTCCTTGTGCTCAGTGTCTCCGCAGTAGTGGCACGGTACTGAGTCCTTAGCGCTGCAGTTCTTGTCGGTATGCCCGAACTGCAGACACAAGTGACATTGAATGAAAGGAGTGAACTCGTGGACCCGCACCTTCTGATGGTCCACGTTCACGCGTTCCATCCCAATCGCTAAGCGCCAGGAGGCAGGTTCCGCTACAAAGACAGCGTTATATAAGCCTGGATTTTTGTTATTCCTAAGAAATCGTAAGGCCAGGCCGTCTTCTTCTCCTTCCTGCCTGATTCCTGGGTTCTGGTTTCTTATTATCTCAACCAGTTCTTCCGAGGGGACATCCTTGGATATACCCCTCAAGATAAACATAGGCTTTTGTTTGCGAGCTACCTCGGCACTTACCTTGTCGGACCCCGCTAGACGCTTAAGTGCATCATCTCTGTGTGCTGGTGTCTCAAACTCCACCCTCAGCTTGTTGCTAGAGATTGGTGCTACTTTGGACGGTGCATAAGACGACTTCCTAAAACTAATGGCTGCCCTCCAGGTGGTGACGGCCTCTTGTCGAGTTGTTGAAGGCGCCTTAGTAGCGACTATGATGGCTGGTTTGCTGGTCTTTTGTACCGCCGCCGGAGAACCCGCTGTCTGTGGGCCCGAAGGGCCCGCAGCGCGAGGAGGAGGCTGATGTGACGCTGCCTGGGCGTAAGTGCGTCCCGCACTCTTAGACGCCTGCGCCTTGAGCGAAGCAACGTCCGCCTTAACGCCTCTGAGTTCGTCGCGCACGCTAGTGACGAGCTCCTTGATATCACTGATAGCGACAACGTCGGACGCAGCAGCATTGCCCACCATCGGTGTGCCCGCCGAGGTTGAGCATCTGTACAGGGCATTAGTCGCCCTCCGAATCTCCTCTGAAGCCCGTAGTATTAGTCTCTTTTTGGTAGCTGTCACGCTCTTACCCTCTTGTACAGCTGTAGTAATGGTCGTGGTGAGTGTAAGCACCACAGCCGAGAACGACTTAAAGTCGGTGACTTGATCAGCACTCGCTGGGAGGGGGGTGACCACAGTTTTGTCCCTAGCCAGGGGGGGCGGGGGCGCTGTTTCATCCTCATTGGGAGGTGCCATCTTAGTGGAGACCAATGATACCTTCACCACGATCCTACCATGCTCCTACCAGGAGTTGTACCCTTACGAAGGTGAAAATAGTAAATACTTGACTTATCAGAAAACCAAGTATGCAGAAATTAGAACATGAAACAATGAAGAAGGATAAAGAAAACCGCGTTGGAATCGGAGTGCGGGAACGGAAAATATAGAATTAAAAAGATTTTATTAAAATTAAAATCGCGTAATTTAATTTCAAAATCTACTTTTTTATTTAGCCAGCTAGGAGAGAGTTCTAATTTGAGAGTCCAAGAGGAACATAAATAAATGACTCCTGCCAAATCTGATGGATCTAGGCAGACGGGAAGGGGTTGTTCAGACCCCCTACAGGATTAAGAAAGGAAAACAAGGCCTATTTGCGGTCGGCAAAATGGACCTCTCGCGGGAAAAAATTTACTGAACAAAAACTAACTGATCGAAAAATTTTTTGAAACCTACGTTGTGTAGCCCGTGAGGCGGGCTATTTTATAGGGTGAAAAAAGAATAGTGGTACTGATCTGAATCGTGGTCTGGTGGGGTCCGAAGATCGCTCTCGAAAACCAAAAACTGTTTTCGTCCTGTCTCCTCTGTCCAAAATCTCCCGGATGTGTGCGATGTGTCGTTGAACTCAGGAAGGCGCTGCGCACCCAATGGTGTATACCACGTCTCCCTCACTGCTCTGGTTCCCGAGATATTTGAACAAAGGAATCGGGGTTTTCGGTCAATATCTCCCGATCCCGTCAACGGAAAAATCCAAAACTTCTGTCAGATGTCCGGGTGATGTCACTGCACAGATTCATTAACAGAAAACTATATGTCGTCGCGATAAAACGTCCGGCGCACGCACTTTTCTAAAAATTTTTAATGAAAATTTCAGTTTTTCCGCGAAAACTCCCGAATAAAAACTCCAATTTCCACGCGGTCACCGTTAGATCCGCGGTCGCGAGACGCGTCTTTTGATATATCACACTATATTGAAATAAACAAAAAACCCAATTTTTCGATTTTTCGAGCGCGGAGCGGTTTAGAAAATGATCCGACCGGCTCGGCAGCTGGCCTGCGACTTCCTTGCAGCGTTTACGGAGCTCTCTCGCCGACCCCTCGTGTGATTGAAGAATATGTTTGTCTGACGGTATATAACAGTTTATTTGTTTACTGGCTAAAAGGCGATCAATGATAACTTCCCTAAATTGTAGCATGTTCATATTTTTAGTCCCCCATTTTTTGTGAATATACCACGCATTCACGAGGGAAGTTCCGCATATTATTTGTATAATTACTTTTCGGTACCATTCAATCGTTTTTCGTAAACAACTGTAATACGCTGATAGTTGATCTGACATATCTACACCTTTTTTGGCCACATTATAATCAAACACGGCATCAGGCTTTACTTTACCATTTGTTCCTTGGACCAATTTACACTGATGATTTTTTACAGTAGTTAACATGCAAACTGGTCTTTTGTCAGTCCATTTTAGAAATTTTACACCGCTACGATTTTCGAAACTCATAATTTCCCCACGTTTTTGTTTCCGTTTTGCCTGCGGTGGTAGAAATTTTTTGTTCATTTTTACAGTACCACAAACAAATGTATTGTTCTCTAAAAGTTCTTCCCCCAAAGGGATACTTGTATAATAAGTATCAATAAATAGTATGCGGCCCTCAAAGAATAAGCCATTTAGTAACCTCATTACCACATCATGAGCATGTGATTTTTCAATGATCGTTCCAGTCCTCCCAGCATAAATTTCGAAATTATAAGTATAACCTTCAGGCAAACATAATTTGTATATCTTTACGCCGTATTTATGTCGCTTGCCTGGGACATATTGCCGAAAACCTAGGCGTCCTCTCCATGGAACCATACTTTCATCGATGACGATATTTTTACCAGGTCTAATAGAGCTCCTAAACGTATCCACAAATGCCTCAATAATGTCTCGAATTTTGTTCAACCGATCTTCATTCCTGGCAGTGGTATTGTTCGAAAAATTAGATTCTTAAGAATAGATAAAAAACGGTCACGTTTCATTGCATTTTTTATGCGTAGGTTTGTAAACATCTCCTTTTGAGACCAATACAATCTAATATCTGGTGATGGCATTACACCCATAATCAGCAAAATGCCAATAAAAGTATTCATTTCATGTTTTGTAACAGGCTGCCAGGGCAGTTGGTGCGTTCTACTTATAAATGATGAACTATTTATGCATTGTACAGCATATTTATTAGATTCTTCGACTATCTTCTCTAGTATGTAATCCGTAAAGAATAATTTGTATAAAGCAAAAGGATCATTACAGTCAGTGTCTTCACGTAAAAATTTTTCTTCGTCCGAATACTCATTTACTAATGACCTTATACTTCCTTTTACTTCTTGCCATTCTTCATTGTTATCCTGGTTCTCTGATTCTGATACTAAATCTTCCTCCGAGGAACATTCCATAACGTTGCTGGTTACGTTAACAAAATCTTCGCATGAAGAAGAAGAAAGTATTCGTAATCTTAATGCGTTTCTCCTGCCTCTATTTACACATTCATCAGACGAATCACTTATTTCCACATCCATGTTATGGGCAAAATTTAAAAAAAAAAGAATTTAAACACCTTTTTGTTATTTTTACTGGCATAGATTTGTGGTCAGGATATAAAAATAACACGAGTTACACAATTTGCAAGGTAAACACTCAATATACTACTGAAGAAAAAGGAAGCGCGAGCAAGCCTAAACGCGCGAAATTAGCGCGCCGCCAGATGAAGCGCGACATAGATTTGTTTCCCGCCATGTAGTGAAACAAATGAAAATTGGCGCCGGCGGGAACGTGTTAAACATAAACAGATACCTTTGTAAAACCATCTGCCAAGCCAATTTTTTTTGTTTATTGGTGTTTGTGTCAGTGCATTTATTTTCTATAATGTCCGTCATATTTTCTAAACACTTCCTTAGTATACCCTGAAGGAAAAACGTAGATATCAGGTAAGGGAGTGTGGTACGAGTATACTTTAGCAGGGAGAATTTGACCTCTAAAATAAAGGGCAACCGACTGAGTCGGTACCCAAGACGCAATGCCGTCGCTAGTTGTTTTCCTGTTCAATTTCCTAGCTTTAAGTACCTCTCCACAGCCAGAAGGAAGTTCCAGCGATTCAACAAATTCCTCCATTGACCAGTCAACCGGGACCCCTTTTACAAGACTCATTCTTGTAATGTTATATGTTGGGATAATTGCCTTATATTTTGTTAAATGTAATATAGGATTAATGACGAAATTATTGGCAGTTTTAAATTCGACTGTAACTTTGTTTCGGCCGACGTTCTTGACACCATCGTTTACTATTGAGGTTATTTTGTTTGTGTAAAAAAAATATATATATATATAAGACATTAAAATACCCCGCTCAAAAAAGAATTTTTGGATAACATTGGTAATAAGATGTACTTACTTTTTCAATATCATCCCAGTTTGGATTGCTTTTTCTAATTTTGCGTTCTATCGTAGCCATTATGACTCTGATTTAATACAAATGATTGTCTCAAAGTAACACAGTCGCGAACCAGACAAACACTCTGTAGTCTTTGCCACACAATATTAAATACTGTTTATATCGGCATAAGTAACATTACACTGCAAACTTATAAAACAGTGATACTAATTAACTTTAACAACTTGCCGAAACTTCACCGAAACCTTAAACAATTGAGACTACCACGGAGGCGTAGTGACTCAAATTCAAAGACGCATCAACGAGGCGGGAAAGAATAAACAACTAGGTACTAATCCAAATAAGTGGGGTTCCCCGAAATACGTTGACTCAAGAAAATTTCCTTTATCCTGAGAAATATCAGATAGATTTAATTCTCGGTGTCCACGCAGCCCTAGATTTTGTTTTGCCAGAAAACGTATGACATCTAGAATTCGAGTAAAAATTTCCCCTAATCCAAATAAGTGGGGTTCCCCGAAATACGTTAACTCAAGAAAATTTCCTTTATCCTGAGAAATATCAGATTGATTTAATTCCCGGTGTCCACGCAGCCCTAGATTTTGTTTTGCCAGAAAACGTATGACATCTAGAATTCGAGTAAAAATTTCCGTCCACTTATTTCTCTTTTTTAATTGTCTCTTGCGTTATTGTATCTATTGTTTTTCCTGTACTGTGACGCAGTTCCAGTTGTTTCCACATAATTAGCGATTGTTGATAACCAGTACTTGACTCGTAATTTGCAACACGAGGAGAAAGCCTTTTCCAATCATTGAATCCTTCTTTAGATGTAAATGTTGATTCATTCTGAGACTGTTGGGGAAAAAGACGCCAGCAGAAACAATACAAAGACTTTTTGGAAGGAGAGTAGCACATCCACATTCTTGGAACATTTTCGTCATTTGGCATTTTTTTTTAAAACCAAGCTTTAGTAAGTTTTCTTTTCTCTCCATTTTTCAAAGTAATTTCCTAAAAACTATGATCCATATATTGTATCTTTAAAGAACCCATCTCAATTAAATTCATTCTAATGTTATCTGAAAATATTATTGGCCACAATCCGATGTCTGTTAGCGTCAAGACATCACAGCTTTTTACTCCCCCACTACCATAACTAGTTTCAAAGTTTTTTATTTCAACATGATTGATATCATTTTCTCTAAATTAGATGGATGTTTTATTCTAGTGTGTTAACAGGATCGCCTTCTCTTTTTATAATATGTAGTGATAATAAAATACTGCAGCTTTGTACTATTCCATTTTATTCAATTTTATAAACAATTATTACAATTTTCCATTTGTCCGTTTCACGTCTATTCCTTTTGACCGCTAGCGCCAGCATGGCCGCCCGTCGGCTTCATTTTATAGTCTCCTCTATGATTTTTAGTTTAGACAAATATTTTGGAATAGCTAACAGGCGGCCGTCCTGTTACAGAAATGTCCCTATTTCTGAAGACTCGGCCTTCCTAACGAGGGTAATGACCTCATACCCCAACAACAAAGTATACTTATTTACAATACAAGGCTAAACAAAATATGAATATCTTTACCGTGAATCTTCTATTAAACGTTATGAATACAAATAAACGAATAACAAAAATATAAAACATAAAAAAAACAAAAAGTTAGCCAATGATATTTAACAAAAGACGAAACACTTCTAGCAATAAAACATTATGCGTAATATACAAGATACAAACAAAACTTTTCTTTCGTGCATCTACAAACTATTGAAAGATAACATATAATAATACATCAGTTTTTACCAAAACATATGACAGCTGTACATTAGATATTTACATATTCTATAAAGGTCGGTCTTAAGTATTTTATATGAAATACAACTACTATTTCTGAATACCGATTGCTGATTTCTCTTTTCAATTACATTAAATACCCCCTATTTTTGGATTGTTGTTTGAAGACTAAGAAGTTTACTAGCATCACGGTAAATTTTATTGTGAGATGTGCGTTTTATGCACTACAGATCGACTTATCAATAAAGACTTAAAAGCCCTTGAGTTTGTGATAGTGAACGTATGTAGTGTTTGTGTATTGAGGTGGGGACGGTGGAGGTTTGTGCATGTGTTTTTAACGAATGCTGCATGTTCCAGGTATGAAAAGGTATAGTCCACTCTATATTTAGCATCATATATAACTTCTATTTACTTTTACTTTTGTACTTAACATCCCGACGACCAATTATTTGTTCGGAGCCCCAGTGCTCAGTGAGTCCATCAGTCTTAGTCAATTTTGTTAAGGGCCTAGCAAGTTTAGTGAAATAGAAAATAAAACCGACAAAACCTATAAGTTTACATCTTTGGCTGACTTTTAATGATATGGAAAACTAGAGATAGCATAGAGATAGCATAGAGATAGCAGAGATTACAAACAAACAAATAATTCAATTTCTAATTTTAGAGTCTTAAAGACCATTCTTTATTATCCGTCCATATTTGATGTCTCGAATTCTTGTATATTATTTATTTATTTTTATATATATAATATACCTAGTCGTAATATTTTGAGGCCTACTGTCATTATTATTATTTATTATTTTTTTAGTATGATTTCATTATTCTAATTTTTTTTTTGAAAATTGTAATAATTATCCAAGTAAATAAATAAATAATTATGTTCATACATTATTTTGTAAACCTTTAGAATATTTACTCAACCAAATTACTTTCTCGTATATTCATAATACTGCTATAAACTATCCAAAAATTATCCAAATCAAACCTATCCATTATGTAAACAGGTTTTTATTAGAAATTATAATATAAACTGCCACAAGTTCTGAAAGATGTTTTTGTTACGGCGTGGAAGTGACAACTCGTTTTTTAAAAAATAAGAATATTTTATTTATATTATATTTAACAATTATATACTAAATTACTACGAGTTAAGAACTAAGAGAAATTGAACAGAACTTGTCGAGAGTTAGGATGAGAATGAATGAGGAATTCGGGGTTCGGGGTATTTAAGGGTTTAATGTGGAATGGAAGGCGAGGGGTTGTTTGTTACATGTTTACAACTTATTACTAATTTAGTGATAACTTAATGTATGAGAAATGTAAATCTAATATACTAATGACAAAATAAACATGTAATTATATAATGGGACGAATGTTGTTTGTCGCTGGAGGGTGATTATCTAACATTTTTACCCATAATTCCAAAACATATGTTCGAACTTTCTTGATGCAAAGCAAAATCAATAGTTTATTTCTTGGTTTACTATTTATTCTACTAGACATACCGTTTATTACCATAAATGTACCACCTAGTAACACGGTTTACGTAATGTTATAACAGATGGCGCTACTAGTACTTTGCTCCACGCTATCGAAGTGCTTTCGTAATCATATAACACGTCCCCATACAAAATGTTCGATATACATTGCCTACCAATTCCTAAAGTTTAACAGTGCATCCCACTGGTACACTAAGCCTAAACGGTGCATCTTCCAGTACGTCCATATTTGGAATGCTGTGATGGACCCGTCCGCGTGTCTAACTGTATAAGTAAATAAAGTACTTTCCTGTGACTTTTAAATATTCTTTTCCCGCCTGTACGTCCGTCCGGTTCGACGTGTTACAAACTGGCGACCAACGCGCGGCAAAAGAGCGACCCTGAGCACATTGTAACTAGATCCGGACGAAATACGGAAGTGCGGAAGACTTCGAAAATGTTGACTGAGGACCAGTTCTCACGCCTTCTCGAGACGATCGGCTAGAAGAATTCCCTCGCACAGTGCGCGACTTTTTATCACGGACAGCGAGATTCTACACAAGTTGAGGCGTTCTTACAAACAATTGAAGTATACAAGCAAGTCCAAAAAATCCGCGATGCGGAAGCTTTGCAAGCCATACCATTGCTGTTAAAGGACGATGCTAATGTCTGGTGGGTTGGGGTCCAGGATCAAATAAAAAACTGGCCCGACTTCAAGAATAGGTTACGTCACGCCTTCGCACCCAAAAAACCAGCATACACTTGCTTTACCAAGAAATCGTGAATATAGTTCAAGAAAAAACAGAATCAACCGAGAACTTCATCGCTCATAAGCGGATGCTTTTCTCACAGTTGCCGAAACCAGAACATACTGAAACACAACAACTTGACATGGTATTTGGACAATTAAGGATGGATATTCGTGACAAAATGCCTCGAAATTCGATATCTACCTTTGACATGCTTTTAGAGACAGCACGGGGTATCGAACAAATTTCGTACGATAATAAAATTAATTTCTTCGTCTACACCCGTTATAGTACGAAAAGTAAAATGCACGTTTTGTCACTTTCCTGGACACTCGGTTGAAGAATGTCGCAAGCTGATGAAAAAGAGGCAATCTGCCGTTATTAAACATGATTTTATCTCGGATAATCGGCAAGCTGTGGCTGCATCACAAGTGCCATCGCCTTCAGAACCTAAATACAGTTGTTATAGTTGTGGAGCACCCGGAGTTGTTAAGAGCAAGTGTCAAACTTGCTCTCGCAGAAACAAGGGGCCCACAGGCGACGTTGGATGTTGCTCGCTCGATATCACTGACGTGAGATCTCGGCCGGTAGTATTCTTTGAAGTCGATGATTACCGTGGCGTAGCTCACATAGATTCCTGTGCGAAAACAAGTGTAGCATCTTATATACTTTTTTTTGTATATTAAAGAAGAGAGAATACAAATTCCAAGAGACGCGTGTACGCCTCACATTAGCTGATGGGAAACCTCAAAATATACTTGTTCTGACTACTGAATAACTGGTAAGCTTAAATGGCAAAGTCACCCCTACGAGATTTATAATCATGCCAGAATCAAGGGAAAATAGAACCCTATTGGGAATAAATTTTATTCAAGACGCAGCCATACACCTCAATATACCCCAGTTTACGTGGAATTATATAGGCGAAAATCAAATTTACGAGCTTTTAGAGGAAGAGTTCGTAACGTTTCTAGAAACTAATCAATACGTTGTAGCAGATTTACCGAGAGGAAAAGCAGGCCTACCTATTGAAAGTTCCTGGTCTGTCATTCCAGAGAAACTTAAGAGGACAATCGAAGCGACGCTTCCTACGGAAACAGCACGAACTGCAACACCATTGTTTGACGGATATTCTCCACGCTTCGTAGATTATATCATGCAAGATGCCCGAATCAATATTGAACGATCCGAGAACAACTTATCTCCATACTCAAGCCAACTGTTCCCCGATGTGAAGATAGATTTTTTCGAAGTTGGAGAACTAAAAGAGTTTCAAAAAACAACAGTTAGACGTGTTGTTAACGGACTTCAGCGATGCTCTCCGTATAAGTGGCTATAATCACGCCACTTGAATATACATATCTTTTCCCCGTCTCGTCTGTCCGTAAGAATCATCGCGTTACTAATAGGCGCCTAACTAGTGGCCCAAAATGACCCCTGAGTACATCGTGTCAATCCGAAGCCCAACTCGCGCCCGAAAATGATCCTGAGTACGTACGTCGTTGCAACGTGACGCACAACTCGCGGCCCAAGAGTGACCCTGAACGCAGTTCTTGTCTAGGGTGAGAGAGAAAACATTCGGAATAAGCTATCGATCTCAAGCATTTCATCTATAATGGATCCAGACTGGAACACAAGAGTTCAGCGAACTACAAACGGAGCATCTTCTAGTACATCCTTACCGGGAATATTGTGAAGGATCCGTCGGGGACACTGTTTTATTACAAACAACGACAGCACTACATCTTTACCTCTAGACCAAGAGTTCAAGACCAAGCCAGAACTACGCGACTACCATCTATACCCAGTGGTCTAGGCGTCCGAGAAAACAATTAAAAAAAACTGTCCTACTCGTCGGGACGTCTTCGTGGACAGAGGGGGAGTATGTAACATAACGTACTAGTAACACGGTTTACGTAATGTTATAACAGGTGGCGCTACTAGTACTTTGCTCCACGCTATCGAAGTGCTTTCGTAATCATATAAGACGTCCCCATACAAAATGTTCGATATACATTGCCTACCAATTCTTAAAGATAAATCATCCTATCGGAACTCTAACGGCCGGTTTCTGAAACGCAAATCAAATCTCGAGTCAAGTAATCACCAAGTCATATTGATCAGTTGTCATCACCCACTTACATTTGATTGGGTTACCATAACGTCATTTACGTAATCAGTGAATCATTGGAGGATTTTTATTTCCTACAGCAATACTGATTGCAATGGTCTTTTCCTTAGTTCGTTTTCAGTCTAGCGTATAGCGTTGTCTCTTTCACTTTTAAATTGTCAGGTGCAGTTAAGCTACAAATATTGTTTTCAATTTTAGTGAACAAACTAAAATTATTATAAAAAATGTCGGCTGTGAGAAAGAATTATACCGAGAGGGAAAAGTGTTTATTACTGTCGTTAGTGGACCAGTAAGTATTCATCAAAATACCAAAAAAAAATGTTTGGTATTTGACATTATTGATTATTTTAGGACAAATCGCATATAATAATTAACTTTCTTGTTTATCTTAAAGGTACAAGGATGTTGTAGAAAATAAATGCACCAACGCAATAACAATAGAAATGAAGTCGAATACTTGGGATTCCATTGCGTGTAGATTTAATGGTAGCTCTCAGTATCCCAGGACTTTGAATCAGCTGCATACGCTGTATCTAAACATGAAGCGGATAACTAGACAGAATATTGCGGCCGAAACATGTGACTTCAAGAGTATATTAACAAGATATTAGTTTGTGTCTATTAAACTAAAATGTTCAATTTTATTTGTTACAGTTGAAATTCAAGAAATAAATACAATTGAAGAACAAAGTAAGGGTGTGGTGGCCGTTTTTTATGACAGATCCAGAAAATTCTCCAAGTATTTCTTTGCAAATACATATCTAAAACCTCAAAAGAGAAAAGTATTCCAGCATCTGAAAAAAAACAAAGAAAATATAAAACCTTCAGAACATATTATAAAATCAAAATTTTATAGTAAAAAATTAGAGTGTGCAATAATTGAAAAAAAAAATTTAATACAAAAATATAAATTAATGATAAAGAAACAAGTAAAAGTTGATTATGAAATTAAAATTAAAAAAATAGAATTGGATAAATTATTAAATAGTAGAGATGAGAAAAAAGATAGATAAGATAGATAAGATTTGTTAATATATAGTTTTTTTATGTGAAATTGTTTCTTAATAAGGAGCTTGTTATTTTATTCTTTTAAAGCAATATTTTTTTTATATCTAGGTATATAATAAATATCTGCCAGTTGTCTATTTGAGGCTTAAGTTGTTTATTTTTTTTAAGTTTTCATTATTCTCTTCTTTGTTTGTCCTTATGTTTATTTTTAAAATTGTAATTAATTAAAAATAATTTTTATTACTTATATAATTGAAACACCTTAACTAAGAATGATGTGATCTCACATAGGTGATACTACATATTTATTTTAAAAATACATAGGATATTTGTTAGATTATGTAATATATAATGATGTTGGTGATAAATAAATAAATATTCTGTTAAATTGTGATACTTTATTTTATTTTCCTATAAAATGTTATCTAATAAAATTGACATTAGGTTAGGACATCTTATTAAATTATAGTTAAAAAAAGAAAGTTAGTGATGAGGACTTACAAGAATCTAGATATACATACCAGTAATTAGTACCTTGAAAAATATTATTTTTATATTCAATATTCTTTTTAATAATAAACACAATATTATAAAACAAATAATTTTTACTGTATGATTGCTTTTATTTACTATTGTTCTCTTTCAGGACCTTTATTAAGGTATATCTATAACATTATAGTCATTGACTACTCCAAGTATATGATAGAAATGATATTAAATAATATATACTCACCAGTTCTTCTTCTTCTTCTTCTTCTTCTTCTTCTTCTGGGAGTAGCGGCTATGCAGGGCCTAAGGGCCCAGTATCACTTTAGCATTGCTGATCTATTGTGATCGCCACTGCTTACAATTCGCCACCAATACCGGTGTCCTTGAAGAATTCAAGGATCTTCTTGGCGGCGAGTGCTTTCACTTCTATAGGGCGTAAAATATGTGACCCTCGGAGAGAGCATCGAACGTTGATCAGCGCAGGGCAGTCACATAGGATATGCATGGGTGTTTCCTCCGCTTCAAGGCAGATTCTGCACAATCCAGTGTCTGACAGCTTCAGGTTTAACATGTGTCTGTTTAGTCCACAGTGCCCCGTAAGCACCCTAGCTAAGTTACTTAGATTTACTCTACTTAGCGCTAAAATTTTCCGAGTAGCACTTTTATTAAAGGCTTTCATTAGCGCTTTCGAGTGCTTTAACCCCGGACTGTTGGTCCAGAGATCAAGTGTGTGATAATAACAATAGGTCTCCAGAGTAAGCAACGCCAGACTTTTGGAAATTCCACAGATAGGTTCTGGTCCCATCTGCAGAATTTTGGCGCCGGCTTTTGCTAGGCCATCGGCTATTTCGTTGCCGGGGATGCCTTCGTGTCCTGGGACCCAACGTAGTATCACCCAGTTCCTAGAGCCCAGAGTGTTAAGTAAGTTTTTACAGTTTTCAACCAGCCTCGACTTTGTAATCTCAGTGGAAAGAGCTGCCAGAGCCGCCTGGCTGTCTGAATGTATGTATATTGTACGGTTGAGGTAGTTGCCCCGAAGTAGAGTTGAAGCACATTCAATTATGGCATACACCTCTGCCTGGAATATGGACGTAAACTTGCCCAGGTTTAGACGAATCATCTGTCTGGGAGCTTCTCCATAAATACCGCATCCTACCTCATTTCCTGACTTGGAGCCATCAGTGAACAATTTGAGGCTTCCAGACTTCCAAGTTACCTGATTCTGTAACCAAGCATCTCGATTGGGTATTTCTACAGAGTATTTCCTGCGGAAAATAAATTTGTTAACCATCACATCTGATGGCATGCCCAAAACTGGTATATTGAGTATTGAGTCTTGAAAGGATCTCAGCACTTTAGATTGCCATTTTAACTCAGCTTGGTGGGTGATTCTGTACATGCTGACTCTTGCCTCCTTTCCAACATACAGGTGAAGAGGAGGCATATTCAGCAGCGCGTTCAGTGCAGCACCCGGTGATGTAGACATGGCACCAGTGACTAGGAGGGAGGCTGTTCTCTGCAGGCTGGCTAACCTAGTTTGAATGGTCGTTTGCGTCGTTTTCCTACACCATGCCACTGAAGCGTAAGATACTATTGGTCTCACGATGGCAGTGTAGAGCCACAGCGCAACTTTGGGTTTAAGCCCCCATCTATTGCCTGCTAGACGACCGCACGTGTTTAAGGCCATTTTAGCCTTTTTCATAATACCATCAACATGTGAGTTCCAAGTCAGCTTTTGGTCCAGGATAACTCCTAGATACTTGACCTCATTGGAGAATGGTATTATTTTTCCTTTCAGCTGGGGTGGCTTGAGTTTATCAAGTTTAGTCCGCCTGGTGAAAGGGACAATGACAGTCTTTTCGGCATTGATAGAGAGGTCATTCTCTACACACCATCTGTCAATAATTTTTAGAGCTTTTTGTATAAGATACGATACGCTGCTAAAACAGTTACCTCTTACCGTTACCACTAAGTCGTCTGCGTAGCCTTGGGTGTCAATGTGGAGGTCGTTCATTCTGAACAATAGTTCATCCACTGCTAAGGTCCAAAGCAAGGGCGAAAGAACGCCGCCTTGCGGGCAGCCCCTTGTTGTGTGTACCTGAGCAGTTACATCGTTCAGCTCTAATCTAGCTAATCTGTTGGTGAGCATCGCTTCTACCCAAGCTATAGTAGTTTCGTCTACCAGTTTCCTAGCAAGACCTGCCACTAGTGTTCAGATAGGAGTATTATCGAAAGCTCCCTCGATATCAAGGAAGGCCGACAGGGCTACCTCCTTGTTTTCTAATGCCTTCTCCACCTTATCTATAAGGCATAATAAGGCCGTTTCAGTAGAACGGCCCCTGCAGTAGGCATGTTGGTTATTATGGATGGGTCTTGTTATAATAACCTCGTCCCTAATAAATCGATCGATTACCTTCTCCATAGTCTTAAGTAAAAAGGAGGAGAGGCTTATAGGTCTAAAGGATTTTGGAGAAGAATAGTCCTTTCTCGCAGCCTTTGGTATGAATACAACCTTAATCTTGGTCCACTGTTCCGGTATCCCCAGGCATAGCTGGTCCGGAAGATTTTTACTAAGTGCGGTATTAAGATGTCTGCTCCTTTCTTAAGTAAAATAGGAGTGATACCATCGAGTCCGCCACTTTTATTACCGTTGAAAGAGTTGATCGCCCACCTCACTAATTCGGGTCTTATAATCCTAGCAGCTTTACCCCAGTCCTCATGACGAGGCCTGCGCGGAGCGCGCGCAGAGGTATTAGCAACACTAGCATTTAGTGCTCCCGGGAAGTGAGTTACCGCGAGTAGCTCCAGTGTTTCTTGTTCACTTGTAGTGAAAGATCCATCGGGTCTTTTGAGCAGACCCAGTTGGTTATTACTGACCTTAGATAGCATCCGATGGAGTCGCGCACTTTGAGGTGTACTTGATATATCCTCACAGAACTTCCTCCAAGATGCCCTCTTAGCCTTCCTAATTTCTTTGCTGTATTCAGTTTGGGCCTCACGGTATAAGTTCCACTCTTGTGTTCTCTTGGCCCTATTGAATATTTTTCGTGTTTTTACTCTTAAGTTGTTAAGTTTAGAGTTCCACCACGATACCTTCCGCTTGGATTTCCTAGTCTTCAGGGGACAACTGTCTACTCACCAGTTAAAATATGTTGTTAATAAAGATGAACGTTCTGATGTATTTTCATTTTGTGCTATATCTGCTTCAAATATTTCTTTAGATAATGAAGCATTCTCATAGTTAATTACACCCTCAATGTCATTGTTGTCTAATGCTATATTGTGCAGAATAGAACATGCAACAACAATGTTCAATGCTGTATTTAAATTAACTCTCAAACCCATTGATAAACAAGGAAAACGTCTTTTTAAAACCCCAAAGCAGCGTTCGATGGTGTTTCGAGTTGCAATGTGAGCCCTATTATAAGCTTCCTCACTTACTGAACCTGGCTGTAGAAAAGGGGTTAACAAATATTGTTTGCATGGTAACCACTGTTACCTAATAGGAAATCATTATGTTAAACATTCCTTTCAAAATCTGCATGGATATGACTGTCATTAAAGATTGTGGCATCATGGGCGGATCCATACCATCTAGCTATTATATCTTGTATTCGTAAATTGGCATCACAAATAGCCTGTACATTTAAGGAGAAAAATCCCTTTCTGTTTCGGAACAATTCGGCATTAGGTCCACCAGGAGATTTAATTTTTACATACACAATAAATTCAATATAACAGTGCTTTAATCTCCAAAAATCTCCGATTACAAGACGGCGTGTCAAAAGCGCTGTGAATGCTATTTGACAGCTGATTATTGTTTCGAGAAACCCAAAATGGCGTTGAGAGACCAATGACATATGATTATAGCCTAGTTATGTCGCGTGATCAGAGATGGTCAGGATCAGAGATTAACAGAGTGTTAATCGGTGTTCATCACTCTTTGAGAAACTGAAAATGTGTATAATCATTGATAAATTGCAGGTTACGTAATTTTTTCATTGATTGGCGTCTCAGAAACCGGCCGTAAGCCTTGGCGACATTGTAAACGGTGCATCTTCCAGTACATCCATATTTGGAATGCTGTGAAGGACCCGTCCGCGGTATTAACTGTATAAGTAAATAAAGTACTTTCTTGTAACTTTTACATATTCTTTCCCCGCCTGTACGTTCGTCCAGTTCGACGTGTTACATCAGTAAAAATACATGTTTCTTTCAATTTCACACCATGCAATTCACATGGTTTTTTATTATGAATTGTATTTACGGCTCTTTGCTTTGTAACTAACTCCAAAATGACTTTTTTTTAATTCACGATTAAAGACGTTTTAAATAGTTGCATAATAATTATTTTTTTAATATTAGCGGTGGAGCTAAGAAAATCATAATAGTTAAATCTACTGTTTTAAATATCTATTAGTAATTTTCATGTGAAATTAGTTTATTAGCTTTAAGCAATATGAATTCCATGCACTGTTCGCTTTGATGTATTGATATACTAATGTTGTATGAATATAGCACAGGCTCAAACATGCACTACAAGTAACAACATGTCACTTCACGTCCACTCTCACCAAAGAGCTCTCGTGTACTACACGTGTGTGCGCTTTAGACTGAGTATGTTTATTTGTACATAAGTGTGAGTGTGAGTTAGAGTGAGGATATTCATGTATGTGTCTTGTATATAAATATACAAGGTAAGATACACACATGTCAACCCACATACACTACAAATACTGATAAATAAAATAATTATTATACTGATTAGAAAAACTATTTATTAAATACAATATCACAAATATCGCATATGAGATATGAGGAGTGTATAACTTTCTATTAAAATTAAAGACTGCACTGGTTCATGGGGTTTATTATTGACAATTTTACAAATGTGGTCCAGCCTTCGGGTCCACAGAGTGAAGGCGGGGCGCCGCCTGCGCAAGCGCCGACCCCCCGCCCGCTCCGCCTCCGCCCGCGGTACCCCCGCGGGCCGCCGCACTGGGCGAACAGTACAAAGTACTGAACATCCTGCCCACGCGAGTTAACTGGCTTAATCTGTGGGAAGGGGCCAAATATTGTTATAAGCCCCTTGTCACAACCCCTTTCCTGGTTTTGACGTCCGCGACTCTAGCTACGCCATCTTTGCCTGGATACAGTTTGACCACCCTGCCGAGAGGCCACAATAGTGGAGGCTGCTGTTTCTCCTTCAGCAGCACTAACTGCCCCAGTTGAAGAGTTTTATTTCCGGTCCGCCATTTGGTCCTCTGCTGAAGGAAAATGCTGTCTGAGATGTTCTATTCGCTCGTATCAATCAAGAGTCCTTATATTGGCACCGCTGACAATCGGACGAGGAATCGACAAGAAAGAGCGTCCAATGAGGAAATAAGCTGGAGTGAGACAAGTTAGGTCGGAAGGGTCGGATGAAAGATGTGTGAGAGGCCGGGAGTTAAGGATTGCTTCAATCTGAATTAGACAAGTAGTCATTTCTCCAAAAGTTAAATGAGTTAAATTTAAAATGCGTTTTAAATGATACTTAACGGATTTTACCGCTGCCTCCCATAACCCATCCGTCGCTGGTTCAAATCTGGCTCAAAGGACCACTATGATTTATAACTTTCTATTAAAATTAAAGACTGCACTTGTTCATGGTGTTTATTATTGACAATTTTACAAATGTGGTCCAGCCTTCGAGTCCACTAAAGGCCGAAATTAATAATGTATCCGTAATCCAGGATTGATTTTTCGATCAATGTCGATCTATGGATCGATCTCCGATCCGCGTGCCAATAACAATATTGACAATCGACAATCTACAGATTTCTTGCGTAATCTTTAGATATCTTCAAATCTTTTTCCTCCTGATCATTCCGCTTTACACAAAAATTTAAATTTTTTTCATGCTACACGTATAATAATTAAATTAAAAAATGTCTTCAAATGGTTTAATTTTTGATAATACCTAACTTTTAATCATATAAAGCCCTTTTTTTTCAAAAAAGAACCGATTTTGTTACAAATAACATAGTAGAAATTTCTTGATATTTAGAAATGGAACGTCACGATTTCAGGGCTCTGGTTAGTAATTATTTATTTATTTATTTATTTATTTATTTATCAAAAACTTCACCCACAAGACCTTACAGTGACCCAATTCGTCTTGTGGGAACAAAAATATACATTTTACAAAAAACTCATCAAAAACAAACCAAAAAATAATAATAATAATAATAAGAAAAGTAAACATGCAATACCATATCTAATAAGCGATACATAAAATAAACAAAAGAAAAAACTAATACTAATAAATGTATTAGGTTTCCTCACTCTGTACACTAAATTTAACTAATTTTATAAGTTGAAGCGGTGGAGTGTGAAATACATCCAAGACCGAGTTCTCCTTAACCAAATCGTTAAGCAAGCGCAGCGCACGAACAAGCGGAGCTTGTTTGCCCAGCTCTGTCCTGCATTGCGGTAACGCGAACAGAGTGCGGCGACGTGCAGCTACATACCCGTCCGGCACGTGCAGATTTATTGATGCCAATACTACTGAATTACACCTTCTGCCTTGAATGACGTTTATCACGTATAACAGCAATGTTATAGCACGCCTAAATTCAAGCGTGTCATATCCTGTCATACCCAGCAAGAATTGACTGGGATATATTGTAGGATATCCGACACAATATCCATACTGCTTTCTATACAGCCATCGTAAAAATTTCTTTTGAATTTTTTCAACCATGTCTATATATTTTGATTCATATGGGTTCCAGATGAGTGCATTGTTTTCCAATTTACTTCGCACAAAAGCGTTGTAGAGTAACTTTATAGCTATTAAAAGCCGAATTAAAAGTTTGCGCTTGTCGCAATACGAAACCTAGAGTTTTATATGCTTTAACACAAATATTTTTTATGTGTGTACGGAATTTCACATCTTCAGACATTTCTGTTCCCAAATCTTTAATTGCTGCTACACGTGATAACGCTACTCCATTAATTTGATAATTCATTATGATGGTGGGTTATGTGGGTTGTGTGGGGGTGGGGTATGTGGGTTGGAGTAGAAAAAATCGATTAATAAATAAAATAAATCGAGTTTTAAGAAATCGATTAACTTGTATGAAAATAACCGATTAATAATTCTCACTTATTTAATTAGTTGCCTTTTTAAATAATATAATAAATAATTATAATAAAGGCGGAATAAACAACAACACGTCTACTCTTAATGTGTCTCTGGCGTACTGTTACGTACTGGAGGTACGTTAAATTCGATTTAAGCTTGTAGTTTGACTACATTAGTTTTATCCAACAATGCATATCTTATCTTTAAGAAAAGAAAAGAGAGCTAAAACAAAAAGAACAAAGGAACATAATGAAAATTAAAGAATAAAAAAAGATTCATAGTGTAAATTATAAATCAATTTATTTAAATCGATCGAACGATTATCGTGAAAAAATAAGAGGTTAATATAAAAATCGATAATTTTTTCATCCCTACTGGGTAGCCATTTATGTGTGGAGCTTCTATAAATTGCAGGCTGCAGCCATATTGCAGTTTAGCGTCTTTAATTGCGTTTAGGTGCGAACAAATTAATAACCTATTATTATTCACGTTCTACGTTAAGACATTGTTAAAATAGATATGGACTCGATCGATATTGTAAATTATTTGGTTGTATTTTAACAAACATAAATGATATTTTTTACATTAATTGACGTTTCGAAATATTCGTTATTTTAGGTACGCGGTAAACCCTTGAATAAAGACGAAACAAAATTTCTGCTGGAATTAGTTGAAAAAAGTAAATTCATCTTATCCAAAACAACCAACGCCACCAATAATAAATTGAAAACGGAGGAATGGTTGAAAATATCCAATATATTTAATGCCACTGCCACACTACAACCACGTACGCCTCAACAGCTGCGTTTAAAATGGGAGAATTTAAAAATAAATGCTCGTAAACGCAGCACAAAAATAAGGATGAGCCTTATCCAAGTAAGTGTTTTGATTTGTTATCAATATATCATGTTAATTTGTTACATCAGTAGCTAATTAAATCTTAAATTGCTAAACAAGTTATACTTTTGCAGACTGGTGGTGGAGTGCCGGAATATATTGCTCCCGATGACATTTTGGACAGAGTGTCTGATATGCTTGGGAGTACAGGCTGTGGTTATATAGATCCTTTTGAGGGCAATAAAGAACCAGAGTCTATCATTATTGGTGGTGGTGATGGTGAGGATGACAGTATCAGTGAGGGTGCTACGAACAAAGAAGCAGTGCCTAGAGACAGCATTGCCCCAGCTTTAATAGACAATGCTCAAGCAAGTTGCTCAAGTTCTCTAGGCACTGTTATTGAAGTGGTTGAACCTAAAGAATTTACACCACTCAAAATGAATATGCCTAGAGCAGGTAATTACAATTTTAAAATAATTTACATATTTGAAACTCATATATATGGCTTCATCTCCAATTGAGAGAACATCACTCACCTTAGGTTTGGATCCAAGCTGAACAAGATCATGAGGAGATTTTCAGGTTGTAAAGAAACCATGTCCAGCAGTGGACATCCATTGGTTGAAGAAGAAGAGAAGATATAGTTACATTATCCAAGTGAAGGATGAATTTTTATGAATGCATATAAACTACTCAAAACAAAATAGGGCCCACCACGTTTTTTTGCATTAATTTTAAAATACATAAAATTATTCAGTTTTCCTGATTACATATGGTTAAAGTAGGGATTCCTAAATTATATGAAGTTATCCAATAGCATAATTTCTTTATTTTTTTTTAACTTAAACACAAAAAACAGTTTTTACGATATTTCGGTAAAATAATGAGATTAATGAAGTTTACATTTTATCGTTCTACTGGGACCATATGTTGAGAAATCCTTAGTTTAGAAGCGTGGGATTCCTCCTCTACTCTGTACGCACTCCCTGAGTCTATATGGAATATTTTCGATAGGATGCACTATGTTTTGTTCCAATATTTGCTCCCAACACAATTTTAGTGCGTTTATTAGCTGTTCTTGAATATAACGCTCCTGTAGTTTTCTTTGAGGCTTCCTTTCAATTGATCTCATAAATGTTCGATGGGATTGAGGTCGGAACTCATGGCTGGCCATGGCAAAATTGAAATATTGGCATCAGAAAGTGCATTCTGTGTAGTACGCGCCATGTGAGCGCGAGTGTGGTCTTGCATTAAAACAAAGTAAGCGTCATTTCTTTGTGAAAATTAAACAATATGAGGGCGGACTATCTGTTCGGCGTAACTAGAGGCCGTTATGATACCTCCATCCAGAATTACCAGCTCTGTTTTACCTAGTAAGCTTATTCCACCTCAAACCATGACACTTGCACCCTCAAAGCGGTCAATTTTATGGATGCATGGTTCTGAAAAACGTTCTCCTTACCTTCTCCATACACATACTCGTCCATAGGGACTATGAAACTTGATTTTACTTTCGTCCGTTAAGAGTACGGATCTCCAGTTATCCATTGTCCAATCCAAATGTTCATGTGCGAACCTTAAGCGCGCTGCACTATGAGGTCTTGTTAGTTTGAGCCGGCCAAAACGTCCTCTGGAATGTGGGACATCTTCATGGAGTCGATTTCGAATAGTTTGACCGCTCACTTGTCTTCCATTAGACTGCCGTAATTGATTTTGTAGGGCTCGGGCGGTAATTGCACGCTCCCGACGGGCAGTTAATCTGATGTTTCTGTCGTCCTGCTCCATTTTAGCTCTCGCTCTCCCTGATCCAGGTCTTCTAGCAATACTTCAGGTCTCTTAATAGCATTCCTACAGGTTTCGGATAGCTTGTTCATACATACTGACGCTTGTTGCAACAGATCTCTGAGACTGCCCTTCCTGAAGCGTAGTAACTGCTCTAGCTGCAGTGTCCATGTTCAAATGACGACGAGGACAAGGCATATTGATTAGAACTAGCGCCGTAATCAAAGGAAATGGTTTACTAAATAAACTTCAATAGTAACGTTAAGAACACGACTGAGAGCGCGAGCGAAAAAAATATGCATTTTTTAGGCCTACACTTTACTTGACTACTTACTTGAAAATAATGTTAAAGTTATCGTTAGAAACGCTGGCACACACTCCTAAACATGTCAACTATACGTTTAAGTACTTGAGTCGTATTACAATAAGCGTGCAAAAAATTTGGGAACAAATTTGTAGATCGAGGCGGGGTGGGCCCTATTTTGTTTTGAGTAGTTTAGTTTAAATTCAGGAATATTACTGAATTTTTTGATTGATTCAGAAAGTTGATATTGATTTGTAATGAATAGATAACTTTAATTATAATCTTGAAACAGGCAAATAAATAACTACTATGTTTATAACCAAACAAATAAGCAGCATGTGTAGAGAAGAATTTATTTAAATTGTGTCTCATGTAATAAAACTATTTTGTATTACAGGTAAAAAGAAGCTTAATAGCATTACCAAAAGAAATCTAGCTATAGCTGATTATTACATATCAAAAAAAAAATGTGTTGATGCTAGTTTAGAGAATATTTTGCTTCAAAATGAAAAACTTAAACTAGAAAACGAAAAATTAAAATTAGAATTAAAAAATATTAATAAACAATAGATTAAATAATAATCTTTTATTTTAAATAATTTTACACCTATTCCATTTTTTTATTAGTCCTTGAGTTAACATATATATATTTTATCCCTGTTATCACATCCTAAAAAACTGCTACAATATTATTACAAATTAAAAGTTAAGCCATGCAGTTGTTGGAAAAGTGACCATGGGTCAGTTGGGATCGGGTGGTTTTGAAGGGAAAATACATTGGATCAAATCCAGTTACAAAACTTTATTGTCTTTCCTTTCTTTTCCAAGTTTCATTTTTTTTGTATATTGTAACAAAAATAGCGAGCAAAGCTTGGTTACCCAAATATTATTATATATTTTATAAATTATATTATTATTATTAAAATATTAATTTCGGAAACAGCTTCAACACTTCTCATGATTTGGTATATAGTGTGGGCAAAAAATAGATTTAGCGAGGTTTTAATAAAAAATATCGTTTTATCGCTGTTTTCAGGCACTAAAAAACTGTTACAATAATATTAGCCATCAAAGATCAATTACGTCATCTTTTGTAAAATCATAGTACCTCAGTTGTGATGTCTCGAAAGGAAAACAAATCAGATCCAATCCAGTTAATACCCAATTGTCCTTTTTCCTTTTTTTTTCGTAGTTGCATTTTTTATATCTCCTAAAATAAGTTAGTCTGAATTTAATTTCGGGGGTTATATATATATATGTATATGTATATTTTTCCAACTGCATAACTTTTAATTTGTAATAATATTGCAGCAGTTTTTAGTACTTGAAAACAGGGATGAAACTTTTTTTAAATAAAATTTTTATTAAAAAAATTGTTATAATGGTTTTATTATCTATAATACAAGAATCAAAGCCAGGGCCTAAATACTAGAGCCAATGTATTACATCAAAATCTTTGTAGATTCAGATTTCTTATTTATTTATATTTATTTTATCCAATTTATATAAAATGAAACATATAATAGTTCAATATTAAATTTTATTAAAGAAAATAATTATTAACAAGATCAACTCTTGTTTGGTAATCTTGAGCTTCAATATTTTCCAAGGTATCATCGCTGAAATTTTCAATATTTAATTCAACCTCAGGAGGTACTTCTTCAATATTATTATCCCTACAAATATTATGTAACACTGCTGTTGACACAATTATTGACTGGACCACAGGCAATGATACTCGCAGTGTGAGTGCCACAACTGGAAATCGCCTTTTCCAAACCCCAAATGTCCTAAAATATAAAGTATAATTAAGTTTTGTTTTATTTATTTTTTATTAAGTATATAGTAGTGTTAGTTTATAATTGTGAAAAATAAAGTGAGCCAAACATAAATATTTGAGTATACATATAATTGATACAAACCTTTCAATACTATTTCTTGTTTGAATATGTGCTTGATTGTATCTCCGTTCAGCTTCAGTTGTAGAATGTAATAGCAGTGTAAGTAGGTAATTTCTATTTGGATAAGCGCTATCCCCTAGTAACCAGCGGCCCTGGAATTGTCCTGCTTCACATTGAGCTAAAAAAGCAATAATGAATTTCAATAAAAAGTCTAATAACTTGATAATCAATTGATTGTAAAAATATTTTTTCATGTTGCATTATTTTTACCTCTCAAAATAGAATTATTAAAGATGGTTGCATCATGGGTGGAACCAGGCCAGCGAGCAACCACATTCATTAATCTCAAGTCAGCATCACAGACTGCTTGTACATTCAGTAAAAAGTAGCCCTTTCGGTTTCTAAACTCTTCACCAAATGATACACCTGCAATAAGACAAAAACATTCAATTATGTGCATAAAGAATAAATGATAACATAACATTTATTTGTTAGAAAAGTATTACATGGAGATTGTATGCGTATATGTGTACAATCTATTGCTCCAAGAACACGTGGAAATCTGGATATAACATAGAAATTTTCTGCAGCTCTCAGATGCATATAAATGTATTTATCATAAAGGTTAGCGATAGCTCTTGAAATATCCCGTACGATTCGTCCTGCTGTTGATTTTGAGACCCCAACAAAGTCAGCTACAGAAATTAACATAGTGCCTAAGGCATAAAACCTTAATGTCAATAATAGTTGGTGCAGGGGTGGAACTCCATGATTCCTAAAAAGAAAAATTATGGTTATTAGAGTTTTGTACGAAGATTTTCTTATTTACAAATAGCTGGATTTCTCGTAACTATTTTAAACTCACCTCGACGAAGTTACACGAACAAATGGCATAATTTCGATTAGTAAGTTATTTACTGCAGACTTTGTTTAAAGGTAAACTGAATATCGTCTAACGTCTGCATGTAGTTCACCATTTTAATTCTGCAGGTACGAGCGCGTCGGAATTGTTCAGCTTCATCATCAGAAGAGCTCCTATCCCAATCTGATAATTGACCAAGGACTTCCAAAATCACTATCACTAGAAATAATATTCTCCTGTGTCATTTTAGAAATAAAATCCGTAAACAAGTTTCGAAATCTCCCGAAATTGTAAGATTGCGATTACAGATTAAAATACCTATCTAAACAAACGTCAAACGCAACAGATATAAAAGTAATAATAAAATTATTTTGCTATAATCCGCGATACAGTAAATAGAAAATATATATAGTGTTTAATGTATAGTGGACTATCAGTATTTTCATACCCGATACGTGCAGGATTCGTAAAAGCACATGCACAAACCTCCACCACTTCCACCACAATACACAAGCACTACACAGTTTCACTATCACAAACTCAACAATCGTTTCACTCCGCAACCGAAGCATCGTCAGGAGATAGACTCCACGACAAAATCGCAAAGTACTTTGCGCTTGTGTATTGTGGTGGAAGTGGTGGAGGTTTGTGCATGTGCTTTTACGAATCCTGCACGTATCGGGTATGAAAATACTGATAGTCCACTATACATTAAACACTATATATATTTTCTATTTACTGTATCGCGGATTATAGCAAAATAATTTTATTATTACTTTTGTATTATGGATCTCCGCAAAGTAACGCCTGATTCTATAAATTATTCGCAACAGATATGTTATTGGCACGCCCAAACCGTCATTCTTGAACAGAGGGCAATCTTCAATCTGAGATTTGTCGTCCCAAAGATTGATCGGTTTGACGGATTGAGATTGCAGATTACAGATCGTTTATTGGCACACTTTATTGGTAATCTAGGGATTATGGCCGATCTAAAATCTGCAGATTTTGGATTAGATCGATTATTGGTTTCGGCCGCCGTCCCGTTGCGGGGCGCCGACCCTCCGCCCACTCCGCCGCCGCCCGCGATGACCCCGCGGGCCGCTGGACTGGGCGAACAGTACAAAGTACTGAACAAGGAGCCCTAATAATGTCAAAAGTAAGAATGAGAAAACTCATTCTGTGACTGAGCCAGATGATTTTTCATGATGTACACGTTAATTATATGTTACAATATAACATAAAGTAATATAGTGTAATGTATAAAATATATAAGTAAAAGGGACTTTTCTAAATAGTAATATCTGTAATTTGAATATTATCATGTTAAACTCAAAGTATTTTTGATAATGGTTAACTAGTATGCAAGTAAGTGTGTCCATCGACTTAAAGTTGACATTATTTTATCAGATTTTTGTTTTTAATTGTTATCCATTATCTTGGGTAAACTGCTTTCAGCAATTATACATTGTGGTGTGCATGGTGCATGGTACCATATTTTATCTTCTTGGGAAAGATTATTTAACAAGAAAGTTGTTAAGGATAATTTAAAATAGTAAATATTTGCATCCTGTCAATAAATGCATATGCCCCTTGCAGAATATAATATTCATTGAATATTATGTTTATGTCAAGCAAATAAAGAAAACTTTAATACCTTCATTTATAATAACTTCTACTTAATATCATTATAACCTAATATCTTCAACATAAATAATTGTATTTACCAAATTTTCCACAGCAACATTTGAGATGTTGAATAGCATTACCTGGTACTAATACCATCATCACAATAAAGTATTAGCGTTTGATTCATATCTGTAACTGATAACAACTCTGTCAGAGATTCGCTTTTAAAATGTCAATGTTTAAAAGTTTATTTAAATGTGCTTAGATCACCAATAACTCTTACAGTAAATAAGAGTGAGACTGAGATTTGTCATTGTTAAAGACATAATTTTATACTTGTGGCAACACTGCCGCCATCTTCCTTCTTGCCCATATACTTGTCATCGAACGTGTGCATCAACTATAATAAATTATTAATTCAAGAAAACAAAGTTTAATTGCTGTAAAACAGCGTTACAAACATAAATTTCATGCTGGGAGCTTTGAACTAAAGTAAGACAACATTTGAGTGCTTTGAAAAATCTCTATAAATAATATCTAAAATCAAGTTCTATTTATTGTATTAAGCAACTTTATATCAGCAAAAACATAACAGATAAATATGTATGTAAACTAATCACATTACACTTTTTAGTAATTTAATCCCTTCTTTTCTAATAGATCTTTGGTTATTAGGGTAATAACTATCACTATTAAGAGGTTTGATTTTTGTGATCCAATCAGGACCATTACACTAACATATAGATTTACAAATTACCTACCTGTATGTCAATCCAAGTAGTGTCAATGCAACAAACTTTCCTTTCCTATTGTCTCCTAAAATTCATCAATGCTGGCATACCATTTTTTTTATCTATTCCAAAATTTTAACAGTATTAATCTTTACACATGGACAAGAGTATTATATTATTTCTTATAGATAAAGATATATATGATAAGCTTCAACGTGAGGAGGTAAATTGCATTCTCGATGCTTTGTGCGATGCAAGTTTCCCGCAAATAAATTTTGTGAAATTATCCGAATTGAAGTTTATTGTCAACCTTTAAAATTCCGTGCCGATTGATATTCGTACTCATCACTTGGAGAGATATATGGAAGCTATTAGAGTTTTATTTGAACACCATTTCGGATCAACCGGAGCCTCGTAAAACAACCCAGGGTGCGGGACCTTCAAGTCGATCAACACGCTCTAAATCAAAATCAGTTAAACGTGGTTTAGACACTTCTGTTGTTGAACCAACTGAAAGGGAATCACGTTCAAAATCACCTGTACAACAAAGTTCTGGGTCTTCAACAATATCACATATTTCTGGAAGTGATACAGAGAACAAGTTTCTCAATTAATAAGTGGAGTAAAGATAGCATCATCATCTTCAAGTGATAGTGACGGACATTATAAAGAAAAGTGCATTCGTTTATTAAGCAAACATCAAACTGAAACTCGTCGTTTAAATAGGGATTTCACTTCAGAAACAGATAAGAATACTAAACTTAATACTAAAGTTTCTGAATTGGAAGTGCAATTACTTAACACCACGCAAAATTTTCAATCTTATAAGGATAACGTCGAAAGACAAGAACCTCATATTAGAATACTTCAATTAGAAAATCAAGTTGAACATTTTAAAACTTTAGTTTCTGAAAGAGATTTTGAAATAACTTGTTTGAAATCTACCACAATGACTGATGCAGGTGAAATGCAGATTTTAAATAATAAAGTCGAAGAAATACGTAGAGTACTGGAGGAGACAGTGAATAAGTTCAGTAATTTTGAACGGTCAATTTTACGTCAACCTCAAAGTTCCACTATGGAGATATCTGGTGGATCGTGCGTGAATTGGGTTGCTCACCACAATCAAATTTTAAATCATCAGTATGTGGTATTTTAAATCATCAGACGTACTCTTATGGATATTTTGAATTCTGCTCAAAACTTTAGATTTACAACTGTTGTTGGTAGGGATCAGATCCGTAATTTGTTTACTGGATTGATAAAATTTTCGGTTGATCCTATTACACGTTTTCTTTCTGATGGGATATACGTTAATGTAAATAGTATATTAATGTCGTTGTATATTTCAAGAATTATAAATACTTGTGATTTTGGTGAACGATCCATGGATCATTCGGAAAATACTACTCAAAAGAAGTATTCTGGTATAGATGATGCAAAAACATCCTTTTATAGTAATTTGCCAAGTATTGGAATTATTATTAAAGGTATGGTTCCTGACAGGGTCAATGATATTTATGACCTAAATTGTTTTGAAAATGTTCATAGTCTTAGATGGCAATGCGTTTGTTGGGCTTTATGTGTGGGACTTTTAATCATTTTTTCTTATTTGATTTGTTTCTTTCATTCTTGTATTTTCTTATTAAAATTTAATAAAACACAAAAAAAAATCTCCTTTTCAGCTTTTATATATTCACATTGATATCCATGCATTATTTTTGCTGGCTTTGACTACGATCACATACTCGACCGCGTGGTAGACCGCCAAAACGATGGAAGGACGACATCGTACGACACGCAGGCATTGGATGAGGAAAGCTCAAGACCGTCGGGAGTGGTGCAGTTTGGAGGAGGCCTACGTCCAGTTTTGGACACTAAACGGGTCGCTTTAGGATCAATGCAACAAATGGAGGTTCTTATCAACCTACACTCGCGAGCAGCCGAATCGATTCACCCATAAAAAATAGACAAAAGCGTGTTTTTGTTTAAAACTTTAAAAAAAAAGTATATTAAATGTATTATTTTATTAAAGCCCATTCTTTTAACTTTAAATTAACACATTTATCATTTTAATCCAATCACTACTTTTAAAAATATCGTGGTTTGAACGTAAGTGTGTAAAATTTGTTCCTTGCTGTACTAACGAGTTGCGCTATGCCCTATATAAACCACCCTAAGCTACGCACCCTTATCAGTCGCTTATCATAAGTTGACCTGAATCCATTTCCGCAAGATACGGTTATTAATTCGCCGTCACTATGGATACAAGACCAGAAGAAGCCGCCCAAGTCGTCCTTTTGGTACAACAGGGCTTAAGCCAGCGAGAAGTCGCTCGTCGACTAAATCTGAGCCAATCTGCTATATCTAGGGAATACAAAAGGTTCCAAGAGACCAACTCTTAGTCTAGGAGGTCAGATAACAGTCGGCGGTGGTGTACTTCTGAGAGAGACGACCGTTTTATCGCCTCTACAAGTCTCAGAAATCTCCATCTCACCGGTGTTGCTTTGCAGCACCGGCTGAGAGAGGTTCGAGGAGTTGCTGTCAGTCAATGGACAGTTAGAAGACGGCTAAAAGATGCCAACCTGACTCCAAAAAGGCCTGCCAGAAGCCCCAAATTGACCACAGCTCACCGACAAGCTCGCATTGCATTTGCTCGCGAACACATCGATTGGACAGCTGAATGGCGATCGGTCCTGTTCACTGACTGTGTGCAGAGTGTGTTTGCATGGCAGCGATAAGAGAACTCGAATCTACCGCCGTCCAGGCGAGCGATTTTCGCTATGTTGTTTCGCTGAAACAGTGTCCTATGGCGGTGGTTCGTGTATGATGTGGGCGGGCATTTCAATAGAAGGAAAAACAGCTCTTGTTTTCATCCCTGGTGAAGCCGAGGAAGCGGTCTGACTGCAAAAAGATATGTGCAAGACGTTCTCCTCGATCACGTCTTTCCTTATGAAGGCTTCATAGGAGATAGATTTCTTCTTACGCACGATAATGCCCACTGCCATACAGCACGAATCATTCGTCAGTTTCTGGACGAAGTTCGTATTAAGACCATGGACTGGCCACCACACAGTCCTGATCTCAATCCTATTGAACACATCTGAGACGAGCTGAAACGCAGGGTCCGGACCAAAAATTCAGCCCCTGCACACATTGTAGAGCTAAAGACAACGTTCGAAGAGGAGTGGGAAGCTCTCCCTCAAGATCTGGTAGTAAGGGTTATCAGGTCGATGAAGAACCGTTTTGGAGCTGTTATAAGTGCCACGGGGGGCAACTCTAAGTATTGATTTAACAAATTTTTCACAAAATTTTGTTTTCCTTTAATTTTAGTTATCCTTTGTCTTTTTTCACTAATTCAATTTTTGTTACCTTGTGATTCAAAGTCGATTAAATTTAAAAATTATGCGCAGTTTTTTGAGATTATGGTATCATTCTTAAGCTTATGAAATAGTCTTTCAAAATATATATATATACCCGTACTTTTTTTATTCTTAAAAAATATAATACACCATTTATCCATTTTTTAGAGGTGAGTCGATTCGGTTGCACGCGAGTGTATATTAACTGATGCAGGGGGCACAAATGTTAGCAATTATTGAAGAACAGGTGAAGCCTTTAACAAATGATTGTGACAGTGCATCTTAAAATCACAGAATAACAGCACCAGTAGAAGGCAAGTATTTTATATTCCTCTAAACCATTTTACTGAGACAATATATCTATTCAATCAATCATTTAGATGTGAATAAACCAAAGTGTAAAAAATATAAAACAAGGAATAATAAATAAGACACATAAATATCTCATATAACATGTAATGACTTCAAGAGTATATTAACAAAATATTAATTTGTGTCGATTAAACTAAAATGTTCAATTTAATTTGTTAAATTCAAGAAATAAATACAATTGAAGAACAAAGTACAGGGGGTCTACTCTTCAAACCAATCTCAATTTCAATCCCATCACAATCCAAGCCCAATGTCAATTTTAAAGTCACGTGGTTTGGTACTCTTGAATACAATATCGTTAACCTTGGATTAAAATCGGAATTGCGTTCGGACTGATTCAACGCGCGTCGTTATACGTGAAGTTAGCTGCGTTACAGGAATGACGAATACAAATGTATAATGCAGAGAAGAGTAAAATCCTAATATCATATATTTGGCACGCCCAAATCTATGCACAAGTGTAACGCGGGCAACTTAAATTATCACGCGGAGCCCTAGAGTTGCGCCCCTCAGGTGCGGGGCGGGGGCGATGCGACCGAGGTATGCGCCCGATTCCCCTTGGCCAAGCAGTGAGTCAGGGGTATGTCACTCTCTAAGAAGCACTTTTACGGTCGCCGCTAGCGCCATCTCTTAGAGCGTAAGAAAAAAAATAGTTTATCTAATTTCTCAATAGATGTTGCGGTAATACATTCTTCAATATAGTATGAAACTCATATTATTATGTATAATCTATGCTATGAAAAGTTTATTAATATGTTCAAACTTTCAAAGTTGTCAAAACTTTCCGTCATACTTTTAAATCCGTTCTAACGTGCACTTAAACGTATATTTAAAATGTCGTCAAAAAAGTATTCAGCGTGCTATTTTGGATGTGAAAACGGTGGTAAGTAACTTATATAATATGTTTGAAATCATTTAATACCTTTTCCTAACAGTAGAAAGATTTACTGCAGAAATGTAATATTCAAGGCGGACATTTTACTTACTAATTAAAATTTATATAAAAGCCGCAATACTTTTACTTTTTCATTTACAACATATATACAAATAAATAAGTATTGAATGTTAACATTAGGTTACATTACTTAGAAAATACTTGTGTGATTGCTGATCATGCTTTAGTTTTCATGCTTCAAAGCATTAAGGGGAAATTTAAACAACCAATATGCTACACTTTTTGTAGAAGCTCAACAAGGAAAGAAGATTTGAAAAATTTGATCATAGAATTAATTAAAAAAATACATACAACTGGTTTAAAAGTTGTTGCTACAATATGTGACCAGTCACAGACAAACGTTAGTGCAATTCGAAGTCTTAAATATGACACAAGGTGTGCATATTTAAGGATGGAAAAAGAATACTATTCAAATGCATTTGAAGTAGACACACACAAAATATTTCCTCTTTTCGATACACCACATCTTTTAAAGGGAGTACGAAATAATCTTTTAAGAAAAGATGCCATATTTGTACATAATGGAGTACAAAAGACAGCTAAGTGGGAACATTTAAAAATGCTTTTCAATGAAGATGCTGGGGAACATGAGATAAGGCTAGTCAATAAATTGACAGAGGCCCATATATCTGAAGTGAAAATACCGAAAATGAAAGTCAAATATGCTGTACAAGTTTTTAGCCAAAGAGTTTCATCTGCTATGAGATTTTTGGCATGTAAGTATTATTAGGTCCTTACATATGAAATTGGCGTTTTCTATGGGAGGAACATAAAGTCGTTTTTTTGTTGTAATGAAATATATTTAATTAATCAAAGTATGTACCAATGCTATGTATGCACTTTTGCCATCTCATAGGTAGTTTATTGATCCCCTTACTAAAAAAACCATTCGGGCGGGAATCAATAAAATCTTTGAAGGCGGTTTGGACTGCCCCATCGGAGTTGAATTTTTTCCTTGCAAGTAATTATCCAAATTGCGAAAAAAATGGTAATCTGTTGGAGCAAGGTCCGGAGAGTACGGTGGATGTCTAAGACATTCTAATTGAAGCTCCTCTGATTTGGTAGCCGTCTGTTGTGCAGTGTGTGGTCTAGCGTTGTCCTGAAGCAGCAGTGGCCTAGAGTGACTCGGTTGTTTAGCAGCTAGCTTTTCCATCATGGTTTGTAGTTGCTGACAATAGATATCTGCCGTAATCGTCTGGCCAGATTTAAAAAAGCTGTAGTGAACGACACCGGCACTAGTCCACCAAACACTTACAAGCAACTTTTTATTAGTCAATTTTCGCTTAGGGCAGGATTTGGCTGGTTCGCCAGGGTTCAGCCATTGCGATGAGCGCTTCCGATTATCGTAGAGGATCCACTTTTCATCACAGGTAATGATTCGATTTAAAATTCCTTCATTATTGTGCCGGTTGAGTAACGTAACGCAGCAGTCGACGCACGTTTGTCGGTTTGCTTCACTCAATTCATGAGGTACCCACCTTTCAAGCTTTTTCACCTTCTCAATTTGCTTCAAGTGGATTAGAATAGTTTTATCACTAACACCGGAGCCTGCAGCTAACTCGGACGTGGTTTGCGATGGATCCGCTTCCACAATAGCCTTCAATTCTTCATTATCAACTTTGGTCTCCGGCCGTCCACGAGGCTTGTTCTGCAGGTCGAAATTTCTGTTCTATACAAATACAACATAGACGGGATCCCAATGTTGAGAGTCACAGAAGTTCGGGATTTGGGGGTTACTATGAATAGTGAGCTAACGTTTCGTAGTCACATAACTGATACCTGTAGGAAAGCTTATAGAAATCTGGGCTTTTTGCTTCGTACTGTTCGCGGCTTTAATAATATAAGAGCTATCGTCACATTGTATAATGCATTAGTGCGGAGCCAATTAGAAAGTAACGCAGTCATTTGGGCTCCACATGAAACTAAGTATAGTCTCATGTTGGAACGTGTGCAGAACAAGTTTGTTCGATACTTGTATTTTAGGTTGTATAAGGTTTATCCATATTATCCGTTGATGTATCCTACATTATTTGTTTTAGGGATGGTTGGATACTACGAACTGAACGTTAGGAGGGAACTTACCCTCATTACGTATATGTTTAAGTTGATAAGAGGGAAGGTAAGCAACGCGTCTATACTGGCCCAGGTTGGTTTTTGTGCCCCGGACAGGTATGTAGGACGGAGACGCCGACCGCCACTGCTAGCGGTACCTCGCGGGCGAACAAACCTACTCGAGAAGGCGCCGCTTACGCGCGCCCTCCGCACCCTTAATCATGTTGCCGTGGAGATCGATATCTTTTATTGCTCTCTGAGTGAATTCAAAAAAATAGCATGTTGGATTATCTGTTATAGCTAAATTAGATCAATTGGTTATAGATTTTAAGATAAAATAAGTTATGGTACTCCATTATCGCATTGGCTAGCTGTTAAGGTAATGGTTTGTTGTTCAATAAATAAATAAAAAAAAAAAAAAAATTGATAATAAAAAAATCTCAATTTTTTATAGTATAATATTTATAAATTGGCTTTACACAATAAGACTTTTGCCTTCGTCTAACTATATTTAAATAAGTTAATTATTCATAACTATAATAAGTTATTATATTATAATAAGTTAATTATAATTAATATAAAAATTCCGAGTGTTTTGTTTCGAACTTCAGCACTATTTATGCTGTTGACACTTTGTTTTCAAGTGCCGGGAAGTTTAAGTGTGTTTCTATTTTACCTAGTTGTGAGAATATTTGTATATTTAAATAAAGTAATATTTTGTGTTACGCGCAAAATAAGGCAATATTACAAAATATTTATATAATAAAAAAATGTCGGGTCGGCCAAGTTATGCGCAATTGGAAGCCTTAGTGGAATTCCTCGAGCATAACCCAGGAATTGCGAAGGGTTTACTACGTACAACTCAGGCTAAGCTGGAAACCAAAAGGAAGCCCGGCTATAGAGTTAAACGTTCTTGGTGGAGCCGTCAAACATGGTGCTGGCTAGGCTAAAGTAATTATTGCTTTGTATGGATTATTTACTTAAACGAGTACTTGTTTATATCTTTAAATCTATCTCTCTGTTTTAGTATTGGTCTGAGAAAAAATGCGCTTTAAAAAAGCTAAGCGCACAAATGCTAGCTTCTACAAGAAGAACTGGAGGGCCAGTAGATAATATAACGTTATCAGTTTTAGAAAATAGGTTGGTGGCAGTTATGGGACGTCATCAATTTGCTACTGGTGACAACACATTGGCAGTAAATCCATTCCCTAATTCGGTATACCTTATTATAAAAACATATGTGTGTGTGTGTTTTATATTATTTTATATATCTATGTTGTGTATGTGTTACAGGTGCCTGCCCCCGAAAGCAGCTGAGTATGCTTCTTGAATACGGGTGTGACTGTTGAGACATTAATGTACCATAGGCACATCCAACCAGCCTTTGGTAACTCCCGGTTGCCAAAAAACGATAATGTTACTAAAATCTGAAATTTTATATCGATATGAATTTCACGTTTTTTATTTTCTTTACAAGCTTTTCAACACAGTATTTACCTTATATTTTGGTGGAATATCACTTTTTCTTTTTTGAGTTTGCATAAAAGGCTTCAATTCGTTATGAATTACTTCAAATAAAGTTTTGCTAACTCCATAATTGGCTTTAAATTCCTCCACACTCATTACAAATGCTTTGTCCATATATCTAGTTAGACGCCGTTGATTTCGTCTTTGTATCAATTCACTGTTATTAGATTTACGTAAAATATTGACCAACAATGCTAATCTTGCCATTTTATAAACTTTAAATGCACTTATTCACGCTTAAATCGAAATTCAATTCCTAAAAAGTTAGTCTTTCGTTCTTGTAAAAATCCCAATCGCGGCACAATTCTATCGCAATATGACTGCAATATCGAGCTGTCAAATAGCGTCAAGAGTAGCGATTAGACGATTCTAACGAATTAATCAAAGACCGTTTAGTTCTTGAAATGGCCGCCCAATATTACGTTTTCAAGAGTAAGAAACGTCATAATTTCAATGACGATCGTTTGGAATTGGTTTCAAGAGTAGACCCCCAGGTGTGGTGGCCGTTTCTATGACAGATCAGGAAAATTCTCCAAATATTTCTTTGCAAAATCCAAATCCAAAACCTTAACGGCCGGTCCCAATAACCTATCTATCGCCAGTTTTGGCTTACTGGTGTCAAAAAAGTCTATCTATCTCTGCCTATCGCATCCCAATATTCTATCAACGGGTAAGGAAATCTATCGTCGGGCGATGTCTATCGATGAGAGGGCCGCGGATAGGCCTATCTATGAAATTAGCGACATATCTCGTCCCAATATCGTTTTGACAACTATCTGACAGCAATGAAAGTAATAAAGATAACGCAATCGTCTTTCGGTCAATTAGCAGCGATACGGGAGGAGATAGAATCTCTAAATTTTTTTATTGTTGAGTTTTTCTTTAGTTTTCGCTGTTTAATTCCTTTTATCAGAATGTATGATAACTCTATTATCATAGATTCTTTTGATGACGATAGTATTTCCGAAGAATCTCCCCAAAAAGTTTATAAGTCGTGTAGATCATATGGTTGAATTGAGTGAACGAGATTTTACTTTTAGATTTGTGTATTGTGTGTATCTGTGTGTATATATATATATATAGTTACGACATTCACCTAAGTATCTACCCGCAACAATGTTGCATACCATTAATTAAGCGCGAAATCCGGAGGATATTTAAATAACACGTTTAGCAATAAAATTTATAGTTAAAATGACATTTTACGAGCGAAAAATATATTTTTCCAAGTATTAAAACCATAAATATTGTATTTTACGATTTCCGCGGATTATGAATAACTCCCCACTCGGAGGAGTTTGCAACGCAGTAGTTCATTTTTCTAAATGAACTACCAATATGAATATGAATAAATACGGAGCTGCGACTCCTGATCATCATTCAGTTAGTTTCCTTCGCAAGGGTGACGCCTCCTCTCTCTCTAAGCTTCCATCAAATCAGTAATATTATAAAAAGTATTGTACTTCACAAAATATTAAAATAGTGATAAAAGAAATCCACGAAGTTTTCATTCACTCCAACATCGTTATAAAACTGGCCGGTAGGATTTGCGGTAACCCACAGTATTATTGGGGTTACTTTCTTTCAAGAATTAACGCAAAGATACTACAAATAGAGAGAGATTGCTAAGGAGACTCTGAATCGGGAGGAACTATTAAAAATACATTATTCCTTCCTTAAAAACCCTACCATCATATTATATTGTGTATGCGCATATCATATCATATAGATTATATTATATTACCGTGTCGTGTTACTGTGTCATTATATATTAATTTGAAATATATTATTTTAATTATAAAGGGGAAAACATAAAAAGGCCATTATTGAAATTTTTGAATTGTGTCGACTAAAGTTTTTATTAGGAAGAAAGCCAGCACTTTTATAAATTATCGTCCTGCGGTGTTAGGCTCCAACGCCTGAATATAATTGTAAATTTTGCCCTGATTAAATATCGAAGGCTTATATAATTATAATTATTAAAGGGGCATAGCCTACATAATTATAAACTGAAAAATTATTTCCTCTCACTATCTGGTTAGATCTACCATTTTATGTATTATATATGTATGTATATTTGGATTGTATCTATATTATTTATTATATATATTTATATTATTTTATTATATATATTTATATATTATATATAGGTACTACTATATATTATTTATGTATTATTTTGTGTACTCATTTTATAAAAAGCACCACCTACCTGTTTTTCCCGGTATTAATAGATTCTCTAGCCCAAAGGTTGCCTGGAAGAAATCGCTAATAAGCGATAAAGCCGCCTTATTGTAGCACTTAGTTTAAGCTGTTTTGTTATTTATTTACTTTTTGTTAAATTTTTATGTGGTGCAATAAAGTATATTGTATTGTATTGTATTGTATTATTAGATTTTAATATTGCGGAAGATTTGCCCGCCTAATGATTTATTGAGTCGACAAATGTTATTAAGTTCATGAAGGAGAGAAAAGTTTTATAAAAGGGGAAATTTATTGATGATTTATTGATGATTTTATAAAAGGGAATTGAATAAAGTTAATATTGAAGGGAATTTATATGAAATTTATATATAGGGGCCCCCAAAACCAATTTATATTATAAATTGTATTCCTTTAATCATTTTTATACAATTGTAATTATACAATTCTGAAAAAAAAATCAGAATATAATTGAAATTTTTTATAAAGGTTTTCCAATAGGTACTTGACAACTTTGAATTTAAATTGTGAACGCACTATTTCACTGATCATCTAATTGTTGCTTTCTTTTTTTTCAGTAAACTTAACATTTTCATTATGGTAAAGTACACGAACGAACAACGTTTGGAAATTATAAAAATGTACTACCGAAATTCGGAGTCGGTGACCGCAAATTTAAGAGCGTTAACTCCAATTTTCGGTCGTAATTCTCGGCCCAGTAGACAAGCAATAACAAGTTTAGTGCAAATATTGGCAACTTCGACCAGCCCGTTGTCTCACACAACGGGCTGGTCGAAGTTCCGAAAATATCGATGCCGTTCAGGCGTCCGTAGCAAACGATCCAAATCAGTCGATTCCGCGGCGTTCTCAAGAACTGGGCATCGCCAAGACCACTTTATGGCGAATTTTGCGTAAGGATCTGGGTTTACACCCATACAAGATTAAGCTGACTCAAGAATTGAAGCCGATGGACCATTTGAGTCGACGTACGTTCTCCGATTGGGCTCTGGAGAAGATGCACCAAGATGATGAATTTCATCGCAAAATCATCTTCAGTGACGAAGGTCATTTTTGGCTCAATGGGTTCGTCAATAAGCAAAATATGTGTTATTGGTCTGGTAAAAATCCACATGTGCTTCACGAATCACCACTTCATCCACAAAAAATTACTGTTTGTTGCGCTTTGCATGCCGGCGGCGTCATTGGGCCATATTTTATCGTCGACAATAACGATCGTCACGTTACTGTGAATGGCGATCGTTATCGCGCCATGATTACCGATTATTTTTGGCCCGAATTGGAACACATGGACTTGGATGACATGTGGTTTCAACAAGACGGTGCCACAAGCCACACAGCGCACGTTACAATCGATTTATTGAAGAGTAAGTTTGGCGAGCGTGTTATCTCAAGAAATGGACCAGTCAATTGGCCGCCTCGTTCTTGCGATTTAACGCCTCTAGATTTTTTCTTTGGGGCTATGTCAAATCATTGGTCTATACCAACAAGCCGACAACGTTGGAAGAACTTAGAGCCAACATTGGACGCGAAATAGCGGCCGGTCCGGCCGAAATGTGTGACCGAGTCATTCAAAATTGGGTCCAACGAATCAACCGCTGCCGACGTGCCCGCGGTGGCCATATGAACGAAGTCGAGTTCCATTCATAAATGTTTTGAATGTATTTCAAGTCGGTAATAAAGTTTTGGAAATATCTCAAATGGTTTGCGTTTTATTTAAAAAAAAAAGTTGTCAAGTCCTTATTGGAAAACCCCATATTTCATGCATTTTTAATTGTTTGGTTATAAGAATAATAATTGTGGCGGATTTTTAAAAAACTGTGATATTTACTTCAGAAAACTGAAAAGAAATTATAAACTTTTTTATATTTAATGAAAAAGGATTCAAATACATTTAAATAAAAGGCTTTTTATGAGTTCAAATAAAATATTGCTATATTCTTTGATATAATTAATAATGGACTATTTAGCAAGAGCAGCTGGACAAACAGCAAATGCTTTGCACAGAGCAGCCGAGTCTGCTACTGAACAAGCAACTAATGCTTTACATCATGAAATTAATAATGCAACTAATACGATAGCAAATCGAATCGCGGAACATATTACAACAATATTACCAAATACAGCGGGAATTCATCATGAGAGTCCCATTAGAAGTCCGGAACCTCATAATTATTCTCCTGAACCCAGTGAAAACAAACCAATTCACTCTACACCACCACCTGCTTATTCTCAAACGGAAAATATTCCACATACCCAAAATCAAATAACGCATTAAGTAAATCATGATCCAAGATTTCGTTTATCAGAAATTTCCGCATTAATTCCTTTATTCGATGGAAATTCCCAAACATTAAATTTATTTTTGAGAAAAGGAGATTATGTTTTAGAAAAATATGGTTATGCAAGTAGAGATCATCAGGAATTCATATTAGAAATTATAACGAGTAAACTAACAGGAAAAGCTGCGATAATTGCAAGTGAAAATGATTATATAGTATTTAATTGGCCCAATTTAAGAAGAAGCCATAAAATTTGTAATCGAGGAAGTAAACTTTGAAAGGCAATATAAATTAAGAAATGAATTACCCCATGGTCATAAAATCGGTACAAAAACTATACAATCGCAACTACCTCATTCGAAGCAATTTAGGCCAAGAATGCCAAATTACTGTAATGATTATCAAAATCAAAATTATGGTCGGAACAACTTTCAAAACCGAAACAATATGAGATTAAACAATAATGGACAAAATAATTATCCAAATAATAATTCACAAAATAATTATTCAAATAACAGAAATAAATGGAGACGTAATTTCCAACCATGTCCATCAACTTCATATAATTATCGGCAAAACTTCCCAAGAACGCAAAATAATATGAATCAGCAAAGTGCAACTAATCAAGTGCAAGAAATCAACAAATTTTGTAGTCGTAGCCTCGACATCACAAGCGAAATAGAAAATGTATTTTTACCTTATATAAACATTTCAGAAATTAATGCAAATTTATTAATAGATACGGGTAGCTCAAGGTCATTTTTGAGCAATAAAAAGGCAAATGAATATTTTAAAAACTATAAAAGTCAAGAAACATTTAGTGTTATAACTCCACATGCCGTGAGCTTACATAACGAAATTATCAGTATTCCATTTGTTTTGAATAAAATGACGCGCGCGACGCGACGCGAACGCAAGCTAGGCCGTTTTATGCATTCGTTCACGACCAGAGCGGCCCCCCGCCAGTCACCCGTCAGACACGAGAGAGAGAGGCCGCGCGCGGCTTGGACGCGGCATCATTTTTCTTACGCACGTGTGTAATTTTGCGTTTCGGGTGTTATTCTCAGATTTAGTGACGCGTTTAATCAGTGAAGCGTTTGAGAAGACGCAACCGTCCACGGTTTTAGTGCGCGTTGGGTTACTATTCCCCGATATAGGGACGATTCAATAACGTGTGACCTTACGAAGGTTGTGTGCACACCGGTTGTTATTTAACCGATATAGTGAAGTGTATACTCCGAGAGAAACAGACATTACGTGTCCGTGGAATAGTGCAGAGGCGAGCCAACGGTTTCGGAAACCGGCCAAGTACATACAAGCACACACACACACGTACACATATACACGCAGTGACTCATGAGGCCGGACCACATACAGCTGACGGCCGCATAAGGTAGGTTGAGACGCCGAGACGACGGGCCCAGGTCCCGGAGGTTGTTTCATCCGTCCGCACGTTTGCGCGGAACACCATTGTTTAGCGTATTTATCAACCCGTCACATTATAAATTTTATATTTATGATTTACAACACCCATACGACGGATTAATAGGATTTGACCTTCTTCAATATTTAAATGCCATCATTAATATTAATCAAAAACTTTTGATAACAGAACGTAATATGATACCAATAAAGTTTTCAAAAACTATATCTAGGAATATTCCACTTTTAACTTTAACATAAACACCGAGATCGGAACAAAAAGTTTTAGTCCCAACAAAATTAAATTCAGGTGAAGGAATTTTATCTTTCACAGAATTTTGTAATGGTGTAAGAATGCCTACAGCTATGGTTAGATGCGATAATGGTTACGCCTATACTGTCATACAAAATTTGACAAATAATATAATAACAATTAAAATTCTTTCTCCGTTCGAAATAAAATCGTGCAAAGAAATAACTTCTTATTATCAAAGTAATTCTTTAAATACCGAACAATTACTTATAAATAACTTCAATAAATTACGTACTGAACACATGAATAAAGAAGAAATGCTATTTATGACATCTGTTACGAATACAAAGACATATTTTATAATGAATATATACCTTTAAGTTTTACACATAACATTAAACATAAAATTAGAACAAAAACCGAAGATCCAATTTATGTCAAACAATACCGGCAATCGCTTATTCAAATGTCAGAAATTAAATCTCAAGTTGAGCAATTATTACAAAATAATATTATTCAACATAGTTTTTCGCCTTGGAGTTCACCTGTCCATATCGTTCCAAAAAAAATTGATGCTTCAAACGAACAAAAGTATAGAATGGTAATTGATTATAGACAATTAAATGAGATCACATTCGATGATAAATATCCATTACCTAATATTACCGACATCTTTGATAAATTAGGCAAAAGCAATTATTTTACTACCTTAGATTTAGCTTCTGGATATCACCAAATAGAAGTAGAAGAAAGTGATAGACCTAAAACCGCTTTTAGTACTCAAAATGGACATAACGAATTTTAAAGAATGCCCTTTGGTCTTAAAACAGCACCAGCTACATTTCAAAGAGCTATGGATAATATTTTAAGAGGATTACAAGGAGTTCATTGTTTAGTATATTTAGACGACATTATAGTATTTTCATCTACACTTCCTGAACATCTCCAAAGGTTAAGAAAGATATTTTCTACATAAAGAAAAGTTAATTTAAAAATACAATTGGATAAATCAGAATTTTTAAGAAAAGAAGTTTTATATTTAGGACATAGCATAACAGAACAAGGATTAAAACCCAATGAAGATAAAATTAAAGCAATTTTACAATTTCCATTACCGCGTAAAATAAAAGAAATACGATCATTTCTAGGATTATTGGGTTACTATAGAAAGTTCATTAAAGACTTCGCGAAAATAACGAAACCAATGACTCATTTATTAAAAAAGGGTCAAAAGTTCGAATTAAATGATGAATTTTTAAAATCATTCGAAATTTGTAAAAATATTTTAACTAGTTCACCTATACTTCAATACCCAGATTTTAATAAGCCATTTATATTAAGTACAGACGCTTCAAACATAGCCTTAGGAGCCGTTTTGTCTCAAACAACTGAAGGCCAAGATAAGCCAATAATTAATAAATAACAATTGCATACGCAAGTAGAACGTTAACTTCTTCTGAACAAAAATATAGCACAATCGAAAAAGAACTTTTAACAGTTTTATGGGCTGTAAGACATTTCAGACCATACTTATATGGAAAGAAATTTATTATATACACTGTTCATAGACCATAAGCATGGTTATATTCATTAAAAGAACCCAATAGTAAATTAACTAGATGGAGACTTAGATTACAAGAGTATGACTTTGATATAATCTATAAAAAGGGAAAACAAAATTAAGTAGCTGACGTATTGTCAAGAATTCATTTAAATACTTTAGATATAATTAATCTTTCGGAAGAAAACACATCAAACTCTTCTAGTAACGACTACGAATCAGTAATTACTATGACAGCTTCAGAGATAGATCCATTAGAGACTAGAGATATAGACTTTGATGAGGATAACTCAATTATTCCAATTTTAGACGAAGCCGTAGACGTAAAACACAATGAACTATTAATATATCATTGGTATTAAGATGAAATAAAAATTCGGGACATATCTGAAACTAACATTTTAGAAATATTTTTACCGTTAGATCCTGACTTAGTTGAAAAATTCTTAAAAGAAAATATTAATACACATAAAAATTACTTTATATACTTCGGAAATAGTAAATTAAGAGACTTGTTTAATTCTGTAATAAATAAATTATTTGATAAATCAAAAATTCCATTTATAGAGTGTACGAAAAGATTAACTGGTTTATATGATGAACTTGAACAAAAAGACATAATAATTAAATGTCATGAAGGAAAAACATGTCATAGAGGATGTTGCGGCCTATAATCATCTGTGGCCCTAGGGATGACATGCACCAATCGTGGGCATCTACGCGAAACGTCACATACGTCGTTATACGTTTTTTAAATCAATTGAAAATATTATTCAAATTTTGTAACGCAACCAATGTACTCCTTTTTATAAATTGCAACCAATATAGTTTAACAGTATTCACAAGTCTTTTATTATCCAAACGAAGCCTCCTATAAAGGCTTAACGCAAGCGCCAACATATTCTGGACCTTCAGAGCCAAATTGGGATATATTCGCCAAAATTCCACGCCTTGGACTTTCAAAAACGCAACCGCCAACAAGGGTCAAGACATTATTCTGGAACTGGAAGACACTATAAATCGATCAATACGCGCATTTTCGATACGGTCAACCAATCATCCACGAACCTGTCCTGCCCTAATTTCTCTTGTGCAATACTGTGCTCAATTTCAGCTTTCCGTTACATTTACAATACTGCAAAACCTTCGCAAGATATTGAGGTTTGTTCAGCAGATCACGTAAGTGCTTTAAGTAACGTTAGTGTAAATTTTATTAGTCTCTAAAATGTCATCTCGCGATAAATCTCCCCAGGTTTTACTCAATGTTGATACTCAAGCATTATTAATACGCAAATTAACTAAAAAACGTGCTATTCTAAAAGGTAGATTAACTAAATTTATTAATTATCTTAATAATTTCAATACTAAAGATACTATAACCGCCCAAAGCCGTTTAGATTTGAAATTACGCATTCAAGGTACTACAAGCCTATTTAACGAATTTAATAGTATTCAAACTAAAATCGAAGAAAGTATACGTGATGAAGATCTCGAAGATCAGTTATTACAACGAGAACAGTTTGAAGACACCTATTACAGCACCCTTTCTAGGGCTGAATTATTATTAGGCGGTAGTAGTAGCACTAATAGTGAGATCACATCATGTCCTACAGGTTTTAATAATCAGTTACAATCTATTAAATTACCTACTATTGAATTGCCTACCTTTGACGGATCATATGAGCACTGGTTGGAGTTCCGAGATACGTTTCTATCGCTAATTCATAGTTCAGTCGATATAACTAATATCCAAAAATTTCACTACCTAAAGTCATCGCTAAAGGGCAGTGCACAGCTAGTAATTGATGCATTAGAATTTACATCCGACAATTACGCAGTTGCTTGGGAACTTTTACTCAATCGCTATAATAACAGCAGATTATTAATTCATAATCACGTCAAAGCATTATTTAATTTACAGACGTTGAGTAAAGAGTCTCCTTCTTTAATTCGCAACCTAATTGACACTATTTTAAAAAATCTACGCGCACTAAAGATTCTCGGTGAGCCAACGGACTCCTGGGATACGCTAATTATTTTTATTATTGTGTCAAAGTTAGATAAAACGACCGAACGCGAGTGGGAGCAACATAAGGGAACTTTATTAACGAACAATAATAATTCTAAATTAAATTTAAAGGTTGATGATCTCATTAACTTCCTAAAAAATCGGGCCGACATGTTGGAAACATTGCAAGTCACTCACAATAATAACGCCACAAAGGTTAATATCGCGAAACCATCCACGAGTTATATTTAAAAAATGCAATGTTTCCACCACTAATCCACCCGAACGTCACTCGCGAGTTAAGAAGTTATGCACTATGTGTACCGGCGATCATCAACTATACGCTTGCTCAAAGTTTATTAACACTGACTTGGAATCGAAGTTACAATTTATACGCGATAATAAACTATGCGAAAACTGTTTACGCGCAGGTCATACTGTTCACGCATGTAAGTTCGGTTCTTGTAGGATGTGTAACCAGAAACATAATTCGCTTATTCATTCGCATAGGGATGATTCTAATAACATAACTACATCTAGCAATTCGCTTACTATGCACTCATCATACGATAGCGATCAACTAATGAAGAGCGCCCGCGCAAGCCCTTCGTCGGTCCCCCCTGCACTCCCTCGCCCCGCGGACACAGATGAACAGATCGCCGCGATTGGTGTGAACAAAGCGCAGTTGCATTCACATTGCACAAATAATAATTCATGTTTACAGCCGGTCTTATTGTCAACCGCGTTAATCGAAGTACGGGGTAAACATAACGTCTATCACCTTGCGCGCGCGCTCCTAGATAACGGTAGTCAGCGATGTTTTATAACTGAATCTTTCTGCAATTTATTGGGAGTAAATTTAATACAGTCCACTCACGAAATTAGGGGTGTAGGTGACTCAGTAACGCAATGTTCACAAACTTGCGTTATTGAGATTAGGTCGCGCATTACCACTTACACCACTAAACTTCAATGTTTTTTATTACCGCAGATTTCATCTACGTTGCCCGCTGTACAGTACGAACGCGCTAAGTTTAATATTCCGGAGTATGTACAGCTCGCGGATACGCAGTTTCTCGATTCTCGAAACATCGATATTTTAATAGGCGCAGATAAATTTTGGGAATTGTTAAACGATGGCAATATAAGGTTACCTAACGGGCCTTATTTGCAAAACACACATTTAGGCTGGATAATATCAGGTTCTATCGATTTTAATACGCGTAAAGATAACCGTATCCAGTGTAATTTTACGCAATCTATAGATACGCAATTACGACGGTTTTGGGAGCTCGAAGAGCTGCCTAGGGATCGGGATACGCGCACAGATGAGGAACGTGCTTGCGAAGACCTTTTTTCTCGTACTACTACGCGCAATAGTGAGGGAAGGTTTATTGTGAGTATTCCGTTAAAATCATCACCCGAGCTCTTGGGCGACTCGTACTCTCAAGCTAAAAAACGATTGTTAGCGCTAGAAAAGCGATTACAGCGATCGCCTTCTTATAAAAAATTATACGCCGATTTCATACACGAGTACGAAAGTTTGGGGCATATGACTCGTGTTTCGTCGTACGGAACACCGCATTACTTCATGCCGCATCACGGCGTATTTCGTGAGCACAGCACCAGCACTAAGTTACGTGTGGTGTTTGATGCTAGTGCTGCTTCCAGCTCGGGAGCCTCAATCAATGACCTCCAAATGGTCGGTCCGCCTATTCAAGGCGATTTAATTTCGATTCTTTTACGCTTCAGACAGCATGCTTACGTAGCAGGCGCGGACATCGAGAAGATGTATAGACAATGCGCAGTAATCGAACAGCAGTGTGACATACAGCTGTTTCTCTGGCGTGACGACCCATCGCAACCGCTTAGCGTTTACTATTTAAACACCGTCATTTACGATACCGCGTCCGCATCCTTTTTAAGTGTACGGTGTTTAAAACAAAAAAAATATTTTAATACGGAAATAAATTTTACTAAATGCGTTATTCTACCGTATGCATCTAAATTTTTTGACTCTTTATGTATTCTAAGTCCGTTCATAACTACAGCAAAGATTTTATTACAACTGCTATGCTTAGAGAAATTAGATTGGAATGACCAGCCTAATGACGTCGCGCGCTTATGGAACCGGTTTCTTGCGTCCCTGTCAATCTCCCAATTTTTTCGCGTACCTCGCTATGTTATGGATATTGACTGTATACATAAAGAGATGCACATTTATATCGATGCCTCGCAAACTGCATACGGCGCCCGTGTTTCTAATCGCTCAATTAATAGTCATAATCACGCCGTAACCGTTCGCTTACTTTGTTCTAAAAGAGATCGCACTCTTACTCCTCTTTTGAGAAACTTTCATAAGGAGAGGATCACGCCTACTTTTCCGTCTATGCGTTTTGGTTTCGACTATGCCAGACCAGTGCTCTTATTAGACAGAAAAGGTAGTGGCGGTAGAATCATTAAATCGTACATCTGCCTATTTATTTGTTTTGTTACGCGTGCCATGCACTTAGAGTTGGTTTGTGATCTTTCTACTGATTCATACCTACTTGCCCCTAAACGCTTTATTTCACATCGCGATAAATCTGGTGAGATTTTCTCAGATAATAGCAAAAAACTCGAAGGTTTAATAAACGATTTTGCAAAATTTTTATCTCGTAGTTCTGATATTATAGATTACGCTAAAAGCGAACAAATAAAATTCAAATTTATTGTTCCCTACGCCGCTCACATGGGCGGATTGTGGGAATCAGGTGTTCGTTCCTGTAAGTACCACCTCCGGCGCGTGGTAGATAACGCGCATCTTACTTTCGAAAAGTTCAGCACGGTATTGACACAAATTTAAGCCGTCCTGAACTCCCGTTCACCCTATATCCCCTGATCCAAATGATTACCTTCCGCTAAGACCTGATCATTTTCTAGTTGACCGTAAGCTTACAACGATTTGACCAATATTCCAGCATATCAATTAGATCGTTACCAGCGAGTTCCACAAATCCGACAATATTTTTAGATTCGATGGGTTAATGAATACGTTTCCGAGCTGCAAATCAAGTGGAGGAAAAGCACATCTGATCTCGCACCGAACACACTTGTTGTTATTAAGGAAGATAACTCCCCTTCATTGAAGTTGCATCTTGGACGCATTATAAGGAATATTCCAGGAAAATACGGTATCGCAAGAGTAGCTGAAATCCGAACTACATCTGGAGTCGTGAAATGCGCCTACCAAAAAATCTGTCCTTTGGTTACCCCAGGTGGCAAGGAATCGACGAATGCTTAAACTCTTGGAAGCCGATGTTTCCAAGCCCGGGGGCATGTTGCGGCCTATAATCATCTGTGGCCCTAGGGATGACATGCACCAATCGTGGGCATCTACGCGAAACGTCACATACGTCGTTATACGTTTTTTAAATCAATTGAAAATATTATTCAAATTTTGTAACGCAACCAATGTACTCCTTTTTATAAATTGCAACCAATATAGTTTAACAGTATTCACAAGTCTTTTATTATCCAAACGAAGCCTCCTATAAAGGCTTAACGCAAGCGCAAACAGAGGAATAAATGAAACTTACAATCGAGTAAAAAGAAATTATTACTGGCCAAATATGAAAGAAACCGTAATAGGAATTATAAATGAATGTAAAATTTGTAAAAGAATGAAATATGATAGAAACCCTTTAAAGCCATTAATTCAATTAACACCTACACAAAATAAACCTTTTGAAGAAATTTTTATAGATTCATTCTCAATTGAGAAATGTACTTATTTAACCTTAGTGGACGCTTTTAGTAAATTCGGACAAGCAATAAGCATTATAAATCGATCCACCCCAGAAATAATGAGAGCTTTAATTAAATATTTTTCTCAATATGGAGTTCCATATAAAATAAATAGTGATCCAGGAACAGAGTTCAATAATCTATATATATAAAAGAAAGTCGTGTTAGTTACACCACTTATAACTCAAGAACGGCAGAACAGATTCGGCTGAAAATTGGTAGGGAGGTAGCTTAGAGCCAGGAGATGGACATAGGATTTTATCCCGTTCGACAGCGTTCCCGTGTGACTTGACATGAAACGTCAGTCACTATAAAACGTGGTATAACAAAACAGAATCAGACTCGGAATAACAAAACGCAAATGACAGCTATGTAATTGACGTAAAATGACAGCTATGTATTGACGTATGGATGACAATTTGATATTTGTAAGAAATCAATATTAAAACTATTTCTATTAAATAAATAATTAACAAGTGGATTGAAGTGAAGTGAAGTTTAATTAATAATGCCGCGACCAAGACGATCGAATCTTTCCCGACAAAGCCGTAATGCAAGAAGAATACAAAATACTGCAAATGAAAGGACTGAAGAAGAACAAGAAATTGCACGTGAACAGCGCCGCGATAGTATGGCTCGACTTCGTGCTTCTCAATCACGAGAGCAAAGTGAAGCAGCCCGTGAAACAGCTCGGTTGGCAATGCAGAATCGTCGAGCGAACAACAGAAGGCAACAAATAGATAATTTGCGACGCAGAACAAGATATTTAGCTGATTTGAATCGAGCAGCGTTTCGATACGATTGCAGCAATGATTACAGCTTGCATCCTAGCGTTTGCATTGGGCAAATGGACGTTGTTTGCGAGTATTGTGGTGCATTAAAGTTTTCCGGAGAAACGCCTGGATTATGCTGCCTTAATGGTAAAGTGAAATTGCCAGTGTTGACTCCGTCACATGAGCCATTGTATTCATTGCTTTGCGGCGAAACACAAGAATCACGCCACTTTCTTGCAAATACTCGAAAATACAATAGTTGTTTCCAAATGACGTCATTTGGGGCAGACATTATCGAAGAAGGAGGATTTAATCCGACATTTAAGGTATTTATTTTTGTACTTACATAGAATGTAGTTAAAGAATAAATTACTTTATCTATTGGTATGTATTATATTTGCTAATACTGAACTCTACTCTCCCACAGAAAAAGTGTTTATAACCACTGGGTTATAGACAGACAGTATTAACTGTAATACTGTCTGGTTTTTATTTTGTAGATACAAGGACAGATACACCATCGAATTGGATCATTACTACCTTTCGAAGATACACAGAATAAATTTTTACAAATATATTTCATGGGCAACATGGAAGAACAACTTGATCGACGCCTAGGGATCAATGCAGGAATGAAGCGAGCGAGAGAATTCAAGACTTGCAGTGTCTGCTTCATGAACATCATGCGTTGGTAAGGTTGTTTAAGAGTGCTTTAGAGCAAATGCCAAATGATGACTATAAAGTTGTCATCAAAGCAGATAAACGACCATCTGGAACACACGAACGTAAATTTAATGCTCCAACAGTAGACGAAGTTGCCATCCTGATTGTTTGTTGGTGAACAATTGGAAAAACGCGATATTGTGCTTACACGTCGCGATACTGGGCAACTGTAACAAATATCTGAAACTCATCGATCATATGACGCATTGCAATACCCACTGATGTTTTGGCAAGGAGAAGATGGATATTATTTTAATATTAAAATGATAAATCCATTGAATTGTAAAGTATCAGTATCTTAATAATGGTTAATGTCTGTATTATTTGTCTTTGAAATGGTTAATTATCAAATTTTGAATTTCAGGTGAAGAAACTACAAAGAAAGTTAGCTCAATGAATTATTATGCATATCGTTTGATGATTCGTCAAAATGCTGACAACTATTTGCTGCGGTTTCGTCGATTGTTTCAGCAGTATTGCGTTGACATGTATGTAAAAATAGAAACGGAACGTTTAACATTTATTAGGTTGAACCAAGCCAAACTGCGTTCTGAGGAGTACATCCATTTACGTGATGCAGTTAGTACTGAAGGAAATGCAGCTAATATTGGTCGATTAACTATTCTGCCGGCGACGTACATTGGTAGCCCACGTCATATGCATGAATATGCACAAGATGCAATGACATATGTTCGGCATTACAGCCGGCCAGATCTCTTTATTACTTTTACCTATAATCCAAAATGGATAGAAATTACTCAATTGCTGCTTCCCGGACAAACATCAAATGGTAGACACGACATCACAGCACGTATATTCAGGCAAAAAATTCGGTCCCTGATGAACTTTATTGTTAAACAACGCGTCTTTGGAGATACTCGATGCTGGATGTATTCAATCGAATGGCAAAAGCGAGGCCTGCCGCACGCACACATTCTTATTTGGTTAGTGGAAAGAATTCAGCCTGACCAAATAGATGATATCATATGTGCCGAGATTCCTGATCATGAAGTCGATCCAGACCTACATGATGTTGTTACTACTAATATGATTCATGGACCGTGTGGTGCCATCAATCCCCAATCACCTTGCATGGTCGATGGAAAGTGCTCTAAACGATATCCACGGAAATTAACGGCGGAGACTGTCACTGGCAACGATGGGTATCCGCTGTATCGGCGTCGATCACCAGATGACAACGGTCGAACTGTCACAACGAAAGTGAAAAGAATGGATTTCGTTGTCGACAACAGTTGGATTGTTCCATATTCGCCACTTATTTCTAAAACGTTCAAGACGCATTGCAACGTTAAATACTGCAATTCAGTTAGGTCCATAAAATATATTTGCAAATATGTCACGAAAGGCAGTGATATGGCGGTTTTTGGATTGCAATCCTCAAATACCAAGTCGCTATCAAGTTGGTCATTATGTGAACTGTAATGAAGCGATTTGGCGTATATTCGCATTTCCAATTCACGAACGTCATCCTACTGTTATACATTTGGCGGTGCATCTGGAGAATGGTCAACGAGTATATTTCACGGCTTCGAATGCTACTCAACGTGCTGAAACACCTCCAGCAACTACATTGACCAGTTTTTTTGCAATCTGCCAAAGCGATCAGTTTGCACGAACTTTGCTTTACTCGGAGATGCCACGTTATTATACTTGGAATGCTTCATCCAAGAATTTTTAAAGACGGAAGCAAAGTGATGCGGTTCCTGGGTATCCAGATGTGCGTTCTACTGATGCTCTTGGTCGTATGTATACAGTTCATCCAAAGAATGATGAATATTTCTATTTGCGGTTGTTGCTGGTAAATGTGCGTGGGCCAACTTCATTTGAGACACTACGTACTGTTAATGGTGTAATATTCCCAACATATCGTGCTGCATGTGAAGAATTAAACTTATTAGAAAACGATACCCATTGGGATACGACAATCGCTGAAGCCATTATCTCTGCATCTCCAAGTCAGATACGCACATTATTCGCTATCATAATTTCGACATGTTTTCCATCAAACCCATGTAACCTGTGGCACAAATACAAGGATAGTATGTCAGAAGATATTTTACATCAAAGTCGTGTCAGTTCCAGAAAGCACGATATTGAGATGAATGAGGAGATACATAATCGTGCTTTACTCTTGATCGAAGATATGTGTTACCTCATGTGCGGTAATTTATTAATCAGGTTAGGAATGCCAGCGCCAAATCGTGAAATGAATGACGCATTTAGTCGAGAATTGGAACGGGAACGTGAATATGATCACCAGGAATTAGATTTAGTAGTTCAAAGGAACTACTAAACCCCTGTTGAATTACCAACAAAAGGAAGTTTATGATACTTTAATGAAGGCAATCGCTGATGAAAATGGTGGTTTATATTTCCTAGATGCCCCTAGTGGAACTGGCAAGACATTCCTTATGTCATTAGTTTTAGCAACTGTTCGGGCGAGATCCAACATAGCGGTTGCAGTTGCTTCTTCTGGAATAGCAGCCACATTGTTAGAAGGATGCCGTACGGCTCATTCAGCATTCAAATTACCGTTAAATCTTCAAACTATTGAAGAACCAACGTCTAATATTGCAAAACACTCAGCAATGGCCAAAGTTTTAGCGGCATCGAAAATCATCATCTGGGACGAATGCACAATGGCGCATAAACGTGCATTAGAAGCACTTAACCGAACATTAAAAGATTTACGCAATGACTCGAGATGTTTTGGAGGAGCAATGATTTTATTGTCTGGCGATTTCCGCCAAATACTGGCAGTAATTCCAAGATGGCTACGGCTGCCGATGAAATAAACGCTTGCCTCAAATCGTCAAATCTATGGCGCTATGTGAAGAAACTGCAGCTGACAACAAACATGAGAGTTACATTGCTTAATGATAAATTTGCTGAAGATTTCTCGGAGCAATTGCTGACTATCGGTAATGGTCAAGTACCTGTCGATGAATCGAGCGGATTAATATCATTTCCAAATAATTTCTGTAATTTTGTCTCATCAAAAGACGAACTTATCAACAATGTATTTCCAAATATTATTTATAACTACAAGAATAATAAATGGTTGAGTGAGCGAGCAATTTTAGCGGCTAAGAATAAAGATGTAGATGACCTGAACTACATAATTCAAAATAAGATCATTGGAACAATGCATTCATTCAAATCTATTGACTGCGTCACAAATGAAGATGAAGCCACCAACTATCCAATTGAATTTTTAAACTCTTTGGACGTGCCTGGCTTACCACCGCACAATTTACGCCTAAAGGTTGGCTCCGTAGTAATCATGCTTCGAAACATAAACCAACCAAAACTGTGCAACGGTACGCGCTTGGTAGTTAGTAAATTGATGAACAATGTAATTTACGCTACGATAATGATAGGAAAATTCAAAGGTGAGGAAGTTCTCATTCCGAGGATCCCGATGATCCCAACCGATATGCCGTTTGAATTTAAAAGACTTCAATTTCCGATACGTCTTGCATTTGCCATAACCATCAACAAATCACAAGGCCAATCCTTAAAAGTTTGTGGTTTGAATCTAGAACATTCATGTTTTTCACTTGTTTCAATTATACGTGGCATGTTCACGGGTCGGAAGACCATCTGCGTTGTTTGTTTTTGCGCCTGACAATAAAACAAAAAATGTCGTGTATCACAAGGTACTTAAGTGAAGAGCAACCTATGTACTAAAATACAGAAATAATGATGAATGATTAATGTAGTTATTTAATTTTTTTTTGTATTTTTTCAAAAAAAAAATCTGCTTATTTATTGCCATTAAGGCGGAACAAAGTTCGCCGGGTCAGCTAGTTCTTTAATAAAAGAACTTTTAAATTTCCATAAAATAGATTTACATATAGGAAAGCCCAACAATCCTAATTCGATGGGAATTGTTGAAAGATTCCATAATACTTTAATTGAAATTTATAGAATCGTTAAACAAGAACAAAAATTTATAGATCCTAATGACACTATGAATTATGCCATTATAGCATATAAAAATACAATTCATTCAATGACTAGTTTTACTCCTTTTGAAGTACTTTTTGGTCACACGGATATGAGCAGTACTTTCGATATTCAGTTCAATCAACATTATATGCAACATCTTATGAGAGATCATACCAAAAGAACAAAAATCTTTTATGAATATATCAGTAATAAAATGCTTCAATCTAAAGAAGAAACGCGTAAAAATCTAGAAAACTTATCTACACCGTCATCATCAACCTTCGAAAAGAGAGATGAAATTTACACTAAAATGGTTAATAAAAGACTTGCTAAAGATAAGCCTAGGTACGAAAATGCGATAGTCACAGAAAGTCCACAAAGAAACATTATACCAATTACTATTAGAAATAGACATACCACAGTACCAATAAGAAATGTTAAATAGCCTAATAAAATTAAAAGAATTTTAAACTTCCTAAAGGTAAAAGATTATGAATCCTGATTCATTAAAAATTAAAGATTTAATAACAAAATAATAGTTTTGTAACATTAAAATTTCAAATATACAAAATTTATGCCACTATAATATTATCAAATGTTTTAATTTAAAACTTTAATTATAAGACTTGCTTAATTAACACTACAAAATTTTGCCAATTTTAGATAATATAAAAAAATATATATATATAAATTTTATAATAATTAAATTACAAAAGGATTTTAACAATAATTTTATATAACTGGAATAAAAGGGATGAATGTATGAAGAGGATAAGTTAGGCTAAAATATTTTGTGAACGTACCCACCACCTTTCCCATCCTAAAAAGCCAAAAATAAAAAATTGAAACTGAAGTGAAGCGTAGCTGGTAAAGCTACGAAAGCTACGACGCTCTACAAACTTAAGCCTTGTAGACTGATGTTACAGAGCTACAACGCCAATGAAGACTAGTATAATGAAATTTTGAAATTCAAGAGACATTATCTGAAAGTGAAAGTAATAGTGAAAAGTGAAATAGACAATTGTGAAAAAAAAAACCGCAAAAGGGTAAAATTAAGTAACATATTGTAACTTTTGAAAAATTATCTTTTAAGATAATTTTCCTCTTAAGGAGGGAGGAGATACGTCATTCACCTAAGTAACTACCCGCAACAATGTTGCATACCATTAATTAAGCGCGAAATCCGGAGAATATTTAAATAACACGTTTAGCAATAAAATTTATAGTTAAAGTGACATTTTACGAGCGAAAAATATATTTTTCCAAGTATTAAAACATAAATATTGTATTTTACGATTTCCGCGGATTATGAATAACTCCCCACTCGGAGGAGTTTGCAACGCAGTAGTTCATTTTTCTAAATGAACTACGAATATGAATATGAATAAATACGGAGCTGCGACTCCTGATCATCATTTAGTTAGTTTCCTTCGCAAGGGTGACGCCTCCTCTCTCTCTAAGCTTCCATCAAATCAGTAATATTATAAAAAGTATTGTACTTCACAAAATATTAAAATAGTGATAAAAGAAATCCACGAAGTTTTCATTCACTCCAACATCGACCACGAAATATTCCTGAAGAAAATTAAAGAACAAAAGGGCAAGATCAACTTAAAAATTATAAAACGAAAAATTATAAAACTAGATTCGTATACCAAAATTCGTATTTTGATATTCGGGATAGGTAGTTTGTCCTTGTTATACATGTAAATCGCATACTGTGCCATCTGGGTTGGCTAAAACAAAGGCTTTTAAACCAACTGGATTAGGTTTACCTGGACAATACTGCTAGATCGCACATGATTCGGTAAACGGTATTATCATTTCATCTAATGAAAGACACTGGATCTTTCTGTTGTTTCTGGCATCCAGCACGTATGCGTTCAATCAACAGACGCATCTTTCATAATTTGTCCTTCGCTTTTATGTCCGCAATAACATCTAAATCAAAAACTACTTTAAAAGAGTTTCTTAGTGCGAAAAACCGATTTCTAGACATATTATTTGCAATAATTGTTACCCTCCTTTTTTTTCCCCAATACATTCTTATGTTCGGGTAATTTATTTTTGCCATCAAAAGTGTTATACCCAAGTAAGTGTATAATTCATGTACAGTTAAATACAAACTCCGTCCCGACTTTTCCATAGCAGTTTGATAGCTATTTTTTACTATGAGCTCAATGAGCTGATCATCTATATATTGTTTTATGTAATCAGATTTACTAAAACCTTCGCTTTGAAAGGAAGTTTTAATGTACTTCTTCCAAGTTACCAAATGGTTGTTATCTAATAAAATTAACATTAGGTTAGGACATCTTATTATTAAATTATAGGTAAAATGAGAGCCTTAAAAAATATTATTTTTATATTCAATATTCTTTTTAATAATAAACAAATTTAACTGCATGATTGCTTTTATTTACTATTGTTCTCTTTCAGGACCTTTATTTAGGTATATCTATAACATTATAGTCAATGACTACTACAAGTATATGATAGAAATGATATAAAATATATCCACACTTTATATATACTCACCAGTTAAAATATGTTGTTAATAAAGATGAACGTACTGATGTATTTTCATTTTGTGCTCTATCTGATTCAAATATTTCTTCAGATAATGAAGCATTCTCATCGTTAATTACACCCTCAATGTCATTGTTGTCTAATGCTATATTGTGCAGAATAGAACATGCAATAATAATGTTTATTGCTGTATTAAAATTTACTCTCAAACCCATTGATAAACAAGGAAAACGTCTTTTTAAAACCCTAAAGCAGCATTCAATGTTGTTTCGAGTTGCAATGTGAGCCCTATTATAGGCTTCTTTACTTACTGAACCTGGCTGTAGAAATGGGGTTAACAAATATTGTTTGCATGGTAACCACTGTCACCTAATAGGAAATCATTATGATAAACATTCCTTTCAAAATCTGCACGGACATGACTGTCATTAAAGATTGTGGCATCATGGGCAGACCCATACCATCTAGCTATTATATCTTGTATTCGTAAATTGGCATCACAAATAGCCTGTACATTTAAGGAGAAAAATCCCTTTCTGTTTCGGAACAATTCGGCATTGGGTCCACCAGGAGACTTAATTTTTACATGTGTGCAGTTTATTGCACCGATCACGTTGGGAAAGCCAGCAATCGAATAAAACTCACTGAATGATTATAATTTGGACCTTTTTCGAGAATGACCACTGCGTGATATTATATTAATGGAAAAAACATCTTAAATAAGGGAAAAATAAAAATATGCCTTTTCTTTGATGACATTTTGCCGTGAATGACAGTTTATTATTTTTCTTTTTACATATCATTAAAAAAGGTCACTCATTTTTCACTTTAGATCTGTCTAGTTCACTAACAGGCATTTTAATAAATTGAGGTCTTGACCTAGCTATTGCTGCAGATACCATCTAAATAATTCGGCAGGCAGTAGATTTATGAACATGGATGTGGTCAGTTATTTGGAAAGCACCCGAAGAATAATAATGTATCGTAAGCAGAACTTGTTCGATAGCACTTATGGAGTGGTTGCGCAAGGTGATAGGTTCTAAATTCTCTAGATGTTGCAACAAATTATTCACGACAGCTTTCGTAAATCTGTAACGATTTTTAAATTCTTGATCGCTGTAATGATCCAGACGATTCTCTGAACGTTTTACCGGTGTTTCTTGTATTTTCATCATCACTGCTCAGGGTAATAAATATCTCAGGACATGATATCCGTGCTCAGAAGTAATAACAAAACAAAATATATATTAATCAAATACAAGTAAAATCCACTCCTTAATACGTAAAACACTAGAAAACTTATAAATACACAATAAATTCTAGTTTCTTTATGCAACATTAAGTTATAAAACGAACGGCCCTAACGGAGATGTCACTGAGTCAGTCATTCATTAATATGTGCCTATGTAAGCTGAAATGAATTTTACTGTGAAAAGAATACAGTGCTTATTTAATTGTAGGTAAACAAACGAACGGAGAAAAAAACGGTTGTTTTTTGTCGCAGGGCATAGAGTAAGCTACAATGAATCTAATTCGTAAAAGAATACAGTTTTTATTTGATGGTAGATAAAAAAACGAACGGACGAATGTCAAAAAAATAGTTATTTTTCAAACGCAGGGCATAGAGTAAGCCACAATGAATCTAATTTTTAAAAGTATACAGTTCTTATTTGATCGTAGATAAAAAAACGAACGGCCGAATGACAAAAAAAATAGTTCTTTTTCAAACGCAGGGCATAGAGTAAGCGACACTGAATCTAATTAGTAAAAGTATACAGTTCTTATTTGATCGTAGATAAAAAAACGAACGGACGAATGTAAAAAAAAATAGTTATTTTTCAAACGCAGGGCATAGAGTAAGCCACAATGAATCTAATTAATAAAAGTATACAGTTCTTATTTGATCGTAGATAAAAAAACGAACGGCCGAATGACAAAAAAAATAGTTCTTTTTCAAACGCAAGGCATAGAGTAAGCGACACTGGATCTAATTGGAATAATAACACAGTTTTTATTTGATTGTAGATACAAAAACGAACGGACGAATGACAAATAAATAGTTTTTTTCAGACACAGGGCATAGAGTAAGTTACATTGAATCTTATTGATATACAATACAGTTCTTATTTGATTCTAGGTAAACAAACAAACGGACGAACGGAGAACAAAAGTTCTTTTTCCACATGACACAGAGCAATCTACAATGAATCTTATTACTATCGCCATATCATATCAAATTCTTATTTGATTGTAGGAAAATAAACGAGCAGACGAACGAGGAACATGTTAGACAGTTTCTAGTAGGCGCGTCAAAGTTTATGTACGATCATGCATTCGTTTATGTTCTGCGAAAATTCAAATTTGAATAATTAATCAGTTGATGTCAGATATTAATGCGTGCCTAAGTAGCTTCGATTACAAGACGGCGTGTCAAAAGCGCTGTGAATGCTATTTGACAGCTGATTATTGTTTCGAGAAACCCAAAATGGCGTTGAGAGACCAATGACATATGATTACAGACTAGTTATGTCGCGTGACCAGAGATGGTCAACAGAGTGTTTCCTACCGAGAGACGCTGACGACACCGGGTGGTGCAAGCTTGCTCACATGACCCAGACTGAGCTAGGTCAACTATACAAGGTGACCGAAGTGTTGTGTATGTATTAGAGACGATGAGCATGTGTGCGTAGGTATAAAGTTAATGGGATGACGCAATAAACTCAGTGCATGACAATCGCTGTTTCAATTCGCTTCACATCGATACAGGATATCACCATAGAAGTGTTGCGCATTGGTAGAACGCCGCCACAGTGCCACCGATGCCAGGCCTTCGGGCACGCCTCGGCTAACTGCCAGCGGCAGCTAAAATGTCTGAGGTGCGCTGGAGAACACATCGCGCGCGACTGCGAACGCGCGCGCGAAGATAGGCCGACTTGCGCAAATTGCGGAAAAGCGCGCGCGGCTAATAATCGCCGCTGCGCTGTCTACAAACAAGAAGAGCGCAGGAGAGGGATTAGGATTCCGCCGCCGCAACCCACACGACCAACACGTCGAGGGGAAGCGGTGGAAGTCACTCCCCCCAACCGAGCCTTCCAAGCGAGCTGTGTCGGCCGAGCCAGCTTCGACCCAACCAACCACACTTGCCCCACCGGCGAACGAGCCGACTGAGAGCAAAAATATACATACAGACAGTAAAAATCAAGTCAAATCAATAGAATAAGATATTTTTACATTACCATACTAATAAGAATTTTATATAATAAGTCTTCTATAGTTAGTTACACGAAAGGTAAAATCGTTTTATGATACTTAAAATTTCTGTAAAATACCATGCTATATACTATAACATTGCAACTTGTATATTACAGTTAAATATATTGAGCTCAGACGTTTATTTCATATGTAATAATTATTTATTATTATTGTATGTACTAATTATATTTTCTTCCCAGCATCAACAAATCAACTAATTAAGTTGTGGTATAATATGAAAGCGAAAGTAGGAGAATCCAAAACTAAAGAAAATATTAGCTATTTCACTGATGGGAGACCATCTGTTATTGATATGCATCGTCTTGATGCTAAGGTTATTGATATTGATAAAAATATATTAACAAACATTGAAGCTGATATTTACAGTGACAATGGTAAAATTATAATAACTTATTTTAAATAACAAAATAATTTACTTCAAATGACAAAAAAATATTTTCTATATTTTAATATTATGATAATTAGTTCGTCACCTGTGTAAGATGATGCCAGGAAGGTAAGGTAAGTTTAAGGAAGTCAAAAATAATGATGCCTAGAAAAAGGTACCAGAACTACGAGTAGTTTTGGAACAAAAGATTGAACATAAAACTCCAACGCGAAAAATTAATTCACGAGGACAAACATACTAATAAAATTGATGTTCTAAAATGCAAACTTCTGGTAGAGGAATTGGAGAAAAAAAATGCAAAAAAGCAAGAATAAGCTTTAAAATTTTAGAAAGATAATAAAGGGTTTTCCAATAGGTACTTGACAACTTTGAATTTAAATTGTGAACGCACTATTTCACTGATCATCTAATTGTTGCTTTCTTTTTTTTCAGTAAACTTAACATTTTCATTATGGTAAAGTACACGAACGAACAACGTTTGGAAATTATAAAAATGTACTACCGAAATTCGGAGTCGGTGACCGCAACTTTAAGAGCGTTAACTCCAATTTTCGGTCGTAATTCTCGGCCCAGTAGACAAGCAATAACAAGTTTAGTGCAAATATTGGCAACTTCGACCAGCCCGTTGTCTCACACAACGGGCTGGTCGAAGTTCCGAAAATATCGATGCCGTTCAGGCGTCCGTAGCAAACGATCCAAATCAGTCGATTCCGCGGCGTTCTCAAGAACTGGGCATCGCCAAGACCACTTTATGGCGAATTTTGCGTAAGGATCTGGGTTTACACCCATACAAGATTAAGCTGACTCAAGAATTGAAGCCGATGGACCATTTGAGTCGACGTACGTTCTCCGATTGGGCTCTGGAGAAGATGCACCAAGATGATGAATTTCATCGCAAAATCATCTTCAGTGACGAAGGTCATTTTTGGCTCAATGGGTTCGTCAATAAGCAAAATATGCGTTATTGGTCTGGTAAAAATCCACATGTGCTTCACGAATCACCACTTCATCCACAAAAAATTACTGTTTGGTGCGCTTTGCATGCCGGCGGCGTCATTGGGCCATATTTTTTCGTCGACAATAACGATCGTCACGTTACTGTGAATGGCGATCGTTATCGCGCCATGATTACCGATTATGTTTGGCCCGAATTGGAACACATGGACTTGGATGACATGTGGTTTCAACAAGACAGTGACACAAGCCACACAGCGTACGTTACAATCGATTTATTGAAGAGTAAGTTTGGCGAGCGTGTTATCTCAAGAAATGGACCAGTCAATTGGCCGCCTCGTTCTTGCGATTTAACGCCTCTAGATTTTTTTCTTTGGGGTTACGTCAAATCATTGGTCTATGCCAACAAGCCGACAACGTTGGAAGAACTTAGAGCCAACATTGGACGCGAAATAGCGGCCGTTCCTGCCGAAATGTGTAACCGAGTCATTCAAAATTGGGTCCAACGAATCAACCGCTGCCGACGTGCCCGCGGTGGCCATATGAACGAAGTCGAGTTCCATTCATAAATGTTTTGAATGTATTTCAAGTCGGTAATAAAGTTTTGGAAATATCTCAAATGGTTTGCGTTTTATTTAAAAAAAAGTTGTCAAGTCCTTATTGGAAAACCCCATGGAAAAATTCTTCAATTAGAATTTTAAATTAAAAAAATCTTTTATTTAGCTAAAATCTCTTTTTTGTTATTAATTAGTCCATAAAATGCATGTTTGAGTGTGTTAAGATGAATATTTCAAATTTTTGTGACATGAATACTTCAAGGAGCTTGCTTAAACAACCCAAATAACTTTGCGGACAGTATGTTTTCAAAAATTATCGATAAGTTATATCAGACTTGGTTTAAAACACCACTACTCAGTATATTAAAATTGAATAAAAATGACAAGTCGTTTGCGCCTAATTGTGTTTGTAAATCATGTGTTGAATATTTCAGATTATGGAAAAGTGGTAGAAGTGCTTTTAAATTTGTAACACCAACTATTTGGCGAGAACCAAGAAATCATCTTGATGACTGACTGTTACTTATGTTGCGCGAATATAAATGGCATAAACACGAAAATTCGACTTAAATAGCAATATCCAAGTACTACTTATGTTTAGCTTCCAGTACAACATTCACCTGACTTCTTACTGTCTGAAAATATATCTTAACTCCAAGGAGAAACACCTATACAAACCGACTCCGAAGCAAAAAGCTCACCAAGCGGATCAGGAAGATGCGGTTTCTCAATTCCCTAAATCTTAGCGGCCTTCTCCCATATTGCTAAAAATTCAAAACTGGTACTCCAATTATTTGCTCAGAAACCTTAAACCACCAAATTTGTGTAACGGAACTAGACTCCAAGTAAAATTTCTACGTAATAATGTGATAGTTGTTATAGTTTAAACTGGTCCAGCAGTTGATCAAACAATGCTTATATCTAGCATTCCAATGATTCCCAATGATTTACCTTTCAATTATAAAAGAATACAGTTTTCCATTTAGGTTGCGTTTGCTGTATAGATAGAATAGATTTACGTAAGAATGTTTCTCACACGTATAGCGCCGTATATATATACGCCGTGTGTCGCGTTCGCTCGCCGCCATTACCTGCACCCAAGATTTAGAAGACAACGCAGATTTTTTCAGTTGCAACCAAGAACAAAAGCTAATTATTGCGTGACGTAGCTTAAGTGGTACAGCAGAATTATGGACGGAAAAGACTTTCAAGAAAGAAAGTCATGAAAGAGTTGGGCAAAAGGGCTAAATTTCCAGATTACGTCGCAATGCTGTTTCAATTGGTTTATCCCAATTGAAACAGCATTGCGAGGACAACACTTAGGACTCGATCATATATATATAGAGATGACATTTTACGTCGAAATCTGATGATACCAATTGCTTTATTTGGAAACGATGAAAACACGAAAGCCATTTCAATATGCGACGGAACATTAAATACATGAAAGTACTAACTTTATGTTGCAAGGACAGTCGTACAATTTATACAATTTCATAATCTTTTAAAGCCGTTTCTTGTAGTCGCAACAGACGGCTAATATTGACGATATAGACGGTTTGATTGACGTTGCAAACATAATGAGTGATATAATGAATAAAGGTGAAATCCAATTCACTGTCTCTTTGAAATGAATGACGAGTTTATTTTGGATCGCGAATTTATTTTGGGCAACCCACCACCTCCCATGGCCCCAACAAATTTCGATTGGTTACCGTACGCGCCATAAGCAAGATTTGTAAATTATAGTAACGCCATGTAGTTACCTATACCAGTTTCTTTGTTCTCGAAGTGTCAAACAGTTTTTTATTGCCGGAACAAATACCGACCGCGCACCCAGCTCGACGAATCATCGAGGAAGCCGCCGCCGATTCCCTGCCCCTGTAGATGAGTTTACTGCAAGTCTGGAAGGAGCGAAGCGCCCTTGTCCCGAAGACTCACCGGAGGAAGAGACGGAAGGGGCGCCTCGCGCCGGCCCGACCGCCCGCGTTACCGTCGCGCCAGCGTCTGCCGTGACCGAGCCTGCTGAGCAAGCTGTGTCAGCCGAGCCAACACTGACTCAACCAACTACATTTGCCCCACTGGCGAACGAGCCGACCGAGAGGGTACTGCAAGTAAAAAGAAGGAGCAGGAGACGCGCCCGGAAAATTCGCGCACCACCAGCGGCCGCCTCAACCCCACAGGTCCCGCCTGCCGCACCTGCCCCGCCGACGCGCTCTCAGGCTCAGCGAGGGCAAATGCCGCAGAGGCAAACATTGGAGCCACAGCAACAAGCGAACCGACGCCCAACCCAACCGTTGCTGCGGTTCAGGGAAACTCCGAAGTGGTGAGGATCATCCTGGAGATCCTCACCCAAATTCTCCTGGCCTATACACAGGGCCAGGACATTATTCCAGCAGTTTCCCGAGGGATCGCCGCCCTCGCCAACCTTCAAGCCGCAGCCCCCTAAAGATCAGTTATTGGAACCCGAGCGGAATCAGGACCCGCATCCGCGAACTCATCCAACTCACCCAGTCGCAGAGACCGCACGTTGTCCTCCTGGGTGAGACGAAGCTCGCGGACCTCGATGCACGATGAAGACGAAAACCGGGTAAACCCAGCAATCTCCCGAGCAGCTATCGACCCATTAGCTTGCTCAACAGCTTAGGTAAAGTCTACGAGAAAGTAATCCTCGCGAGACTTATAACGTTCATAGAGTCGAAGAAGCTCATACCGGATGAGCAATTCACACCACACACATTCAAAACACACCGCGGTACAACAAGTACATAGACTGACCGAAACCATCCTCAATGGCTTCGCCAAAAAACGGTACACCGGTACTGTTTTCTTCGATGTCGCCAAAGCCTTCGACAAGGTATGGCATGCGGGTTTAATATACAAACTCGCAAACCCAGGCATTCCCGATAGGCTCGTCCTCATCATACGCGATTATCTCACAAATCGCTCCTTTAGATATCGTATCGACGGTACGCTCTCCTCAAGACGTACCTTACGCGCCGGAGTCCCCCAAGGTTCGGTACTTTCACCGTTCCTTTATTCACTCTACACGAGTGACATCCCACGATTCTCCACTAAACTAGTGTAGCCACCCACCTCGCCATGTTCGCGGACGACACCGCAATCTTCACCACTTGTAGGAATCCTACAACTATTAGCGATAGACTCCAAACAGCGACCGATAGTCTCGGAAGCTGGTTCCGCCGGTGGAGAATCGAAATCAACGCAGATAAAAGTGCAGCAATGTTCTTTGCCAGGTCTAGGAGAGCTATGGACTTCATCTAGACGCCCCCTAGAGTCTCAATCTACAATAAACGTCTAGATTGGCCAAAGGAAGTCAAATACTTAGGTGTTATCTTTCAATCCTCCCTATCCTTCATCCGAAACATCCGCGTTGTCCGCAACCGAGCGGCATACCCCATGGGACGCCTCTATCCGCTATTGTGCAAGACTAGTAAACTGTCACTTCGCAACAAAGTGACGCTTTACAAGACTTGCATTAGACCCATAATGACCTATGCGAGCGTCGCGTTCGCGCACGTTCCTAAGTCACGACTGTGTCCGTTGCAGACACTTCAAAATCGATTCATGCGTACAGCCACCGGCTGTCCGTGGTTCGTGCGCAACGTGAATCTCCATAGAGATCTCGATCTTCCCACGATAGCCGATCTTCTCAAATACAAAAAACAAAAGCGTCCACACACCCGAACCCCCTTATAGTGGCCGCGTCCAACTATAAAATGTTTAACTTTCTCAACCGTTTTCACAGGCGCCCTAAGAGCGTCCTTAACGACGCTGACGATGCTATTACAGCATCAAACAAGATCTACACACAACATTCACACAAACAGCGTCTTCGCAGGCGAAGACGAGGTCCCCGCTTGCTTGTGTCAAGCGGCCGCAGCCCTCTGCCGCGGCCGCCGTGATGCAGACTTCTTCAAAGTCAATATGTTAGATACAGTCCTTCAAAACGCGCCGCTTTAAGCCGAGGTTCGGTCTCGCAGGAGACACCCTTAAGGCGACGCTCCCAATAAGTTACGAGTGCCTAAAAACACTCGCTTCTTATCAATTTTACCCGGCGAAGCTTCTGCGCTCGCCCATCCCACCGGTGACGCTGTAAAAGCCATTAGGGCTAACAGCATTAGACACATTCAAAAAAAAAAGTGTTAAATCACTTAGCTAGGCACGCGCCTGAGCGATAGACCTCGTCAGACCTCAGGTGTCGTACAGCTAACGAGTGCGATAGACCCCGTCAGTCCACTCGAAGGCTAGTTCATATTTAGAAGCAAGCTAGGTGAACGATAATATACTTACATAGGCTTAAACAATTATGTTAATGTTCTTAAGTCTAATAAATGATATAAGCTCATTACTATTTCATTTAGTCGCCCTTCAATTGTATTATAATAAACTACTCAAAACAAAATAGGGCCCACTCCGCTACGATCTACAAATTTGATCACAAATTTTTTGCACGGCTATTGTAATATGACTCAAGTACTTAAACGTATAGTTGACATGTTAAGGGGTCTATAGGCACTTATTCTAGCGTGATTTTTATTAATATTTCATATAGGATATAGCGGCTATGGAGCGCGTCCCCCCGCACGCCGCGCCCGCAAAACTTATCCAGCAGCGCGCGCCGAGGACGCGCGGCCGGCCGGCCGCCACAAGTCTCCAGTCGCCCCCGCACATCGCGACGCGAAGCCCGTGCCGGTCGATGGTATATTTTTGTAACGAAAGATCACGAGACAATACATCTCGTATTTGAACTAGTTTGTTTTTTCATTAGAGACCTGACACAGTACCGAACGCCACAAGGTCATGAACATGTACATGTAGATTTGATAAAAGGAAACTCATTTGGAAAAAAGACAGTTTGTTGTAAGACGAATCGAAAATAATTCACCAACCAATCACAACAGACTCTGCTATAACTGAACTTGATAAATAGTTTTTTTGCATGACTTCACACACGAATATTTTCAAAAAATTTGTTGATGAAACCAACTTGTATACAGTACAAAAAAACCCTTCAATATCTTTCACTATTAGCGTTGTGGAGCTAAAAAAATTCATAGGAATTCTTTTATTTATGTCAGTGGAGCATTTCCCTAGTGTACGCTCATACTGGCATTCTAAGTTTGGGTACGATCCGGTGAATTGGTTTGAGATGATTAGGAGCTACTTGCATTTCAATGATAATAATAAACATCTTCCGCGAGACTATTCCGATCACGATCGCCTTCATACGATTCGGCCTGTGATAAAACAGCTAAATACGACATTTTCATCAGTTGCAATAGACCAACGACTTTCGATAGATGAACAGATAGATGTGTTCAACGAAAATTGCACATTTTCTAAAGCAATATTTACCAAATAAGCCTCACAAGTGGAGTTATAAGCTTCATGTTCTCTGTAATCTTATGGAATATGCCTATAGATTTGAGGTCTATTCTGGACAAGAAGAAAAAAAGACAAAACCAGCCGATGAGCCTGATCTCGGAATAACAAATAACATCGTTATACGTTTGGCGAGAGCTATACCAAGAATGAACAATCATATTGTATTCTTTGATAACTTTTACACTTCCCTGCTTTTGGTAAATTATTTTAATAAACAGGGTATTTAATGTATCGGAACTATTCAGCAAAACAGGCTTCCGAATTGTCGACTCCCTGACAACCGAAGCCCTCACCGCATATGCAGCGAGTGAAGAAGAACCCGAGAGAGGGATATCTATGGAGGTCTGGCCGTGTAAAGTTGTTATTAAGCATTTTTAAGTGAAGTTGTGGCGAGATTAAGATAAGTATAGTGTTATTTACTTATACTTAAAATGATGTGATGTTCTGATCAACTCAGAACTAATTCATGCGTCGAATAGATGTCGATAGATAAATTATTGAGGAATATTGGTTTAATTTAAATGATTTATAGAAGCAGGCGTTACTTTGCGGAATTCCTGGTGAATTGCGCCTTGGGGTGCATGTGGTGGCTTGTCCTGCATGTATAAGGTGCGTAGATTTTACCTGCTTCATACACATTGGCTTTGCATGCATTCACTTAACCCGTGCGGATTATAGCAAAGTAGTTAGTTCTGTTATATTGCTTCTTTTTAATCACAAAAATTAATAACTAGGCAAAAAAATTAATGGCTCATTGAAGAGAAACAAACCAGTTTGAATCATGGAAAGATTTGTTGCCAATTTTAAAATCAATGGGCTTTCGAATATTCCAATATTGAAAAAAAAAATGGTTCTGAAAAATTTCAATAAGTTCCGACAATAACGTTCTACACAAATACTTATTTTAGTTATTAAAACACATATTTAGAAGTGTTTGAATGTGCATAACATCATTATTACAAGAAATATTTTCCAAGATCGACAGGAAGATTTTTTTTGCCAAATTCACAATCATAGTGAACAAAATATAAATCCTGCGAGCGAAGACTTTAATAGTATTCATAAAACTCTATTAATAAACAATTTTAAATCACCATATACAGTTAATGCTAACTTTGAACAAAATAAATAAAATTCGGAAGAAACGACCAACCAGTCAAGAGAAAGATCTTTCTCTTTTACTCAATATAAAATAGAGAACATCTATTTGATTCTATGGATATAAAATATCATGGAAATAAAATATCATGAACCTCGAATGCTATGCTTAAATTTGATTGGTTAATCAATTTTAGTGGTGACAACTGCCAATATCTCAACGCTAGATATTGCCAGTTAAGAACAATCTGACAATATATATTAATTGGAATAAACGTTGTTGAACAACGTCATAAATTGTTCAATCGAATAATACAGAATGAAAAGAAGAGAGAGAAAAGTGATAAGAATACAATCAATCAGCAAGCCAATATACAAATAATCCGCGCAGGGTCATCTTGTTACCATTGAGTAGGCTAGCGGGGTCCGGATCTCGAGGCGAACCATACTGCCCGGCTCGGCCGCACTGGCGGTGCTAGTGGAAATACCCGCTCTGCTGCCGAAGAGTACAGACGTCGATATCCAGGTAGGCCAGCACTTGGATATCGATCCTGTTAAATTTGATATGACATACTGAGGCTATACTTTATTTTATTAAGCTTGTTATTTAGGTTCAGCAATCAGGAAAGCTCCATTAGTCTTATCTATATTTTAGGACAAGTCAATGAAACAAAAGAATAGAGAATAACTATATTTTTCGTTGGAACTTAATATATTTTATCTTTTAATATCTTTATAACTTTTCTATCTTTACTCGAAATGACTCTACTGCCAGTTCGGAAATGCTGTCACCTGCTGAGAAGAACTGGTAAGAAACTCAACAGTTGCTCTTTTAAGAAATGAAGATTTACAATAATATCAAAACAAAGGACTATTCTCTCTAAAGGTTATTTCGTTACATCAAACCAACAACATCATAATAATTCACTTATTTGAACTAAGTGAATTATACAATCCTTATTATAATCACAAACGACTCGAATAGTCACACCTTAATAATATTTAACAACTCTCTTTATATTACAGTACAATAAGACATTTGAATTACGTCAGTTAATAATTTCTCAATGATTCATCTATCGACATCTATTCGACACGTGAATTAGTCCTGGGTTGATCAGAACATCACATCATTTTTAGGTATAAGTAAATAACACTATACTTATCTTAATCTCGCCACAACTACTTCACTTAAAAATGCTTAGTAACAACTTTACTCGGCCAGACCTCCAGAGATACTGCCAATTGTTAACTATTCTTTCAAATCTGCCCTATTCGGTTGTGAGAAACATTTCCCTTAAAAAAACAGAATTGCCTAACGGCAATTCTCAGTAAACATACCAAAACAATAGTTTTAAAGCGAATCCTGTGCCAGTACTATTTTTTGTCTTCGTTTTTTATTTAGGCGTTTGTATTGCAACGCCGCTTTCTAAACAGATGTTTTAATTTTTATGACCCTTTACAAATAATAACATCAAAACAGAGCCAAAATGATGTTTTGAAGCAAAAATTAACAAAGCTTGTTAATTTTTGTTAGAAATAAGAATGATATTTTTACATTAATTCCTTATATTATAACACGGCCATACTGACACGTACTTCGTTCTCGAAGTACATAGGGAAACCCCTTAGCAGGTTGTATAGAGTCATATTACATTAAGATTAAAGATTCTTATTTTATAATTGGATAATTTAAACTTATCTCTTAAACCCGAAATGTAGATCCGTACATACATAGAGCTTAGAAATGCATTACATTACATTTTCATCTCTAACTGTACTAAGATTATCAAAACATTTGTCAAAAGTATTGCAAGTAATACTACTCCTTCATTATCTAATTTTATCCACAATATCAAGATACATAGAACTTATAAGCCAAATTACTTTTAGCAAACTTGTGGTATTGCAAAACAAAATATTCAGGTTTCATTTAACATTTATCAAATCGTATATAGAAATAAGTTTTTATCAAAACACATTACATCCATAATCCATTACAACATGGCAAATATATTTGACCAAGTCTTCTCTTTCCAAATCTTAACAGTTTTCAATAACAGTAACGTTAACAGACATGTATTGTATTATTATTAATACTATTTCCAATTTACGACAATTTTAAACTACAAATATACTATTCCAATTTCCCCACAGTGCTACACGTGTCTTGTCAGCTCAGTCACTTAGCATCGGTGAATCTCAATCACCAGCCAGAGTAGAAAGGCTGACACTAGACATAGTTACATACATATACATTTATTATTTATGTCTTAAAGCAACCACAGTGACAAGTACGCCAGTGTACTTCAGGAAAATCATACCTGTCTCAACAGCTTAGTCATTTCGCAGACAGTGAAACTCAGTCACTCGCGACCAATGATAGGCTGACACCAGGAATACTTTACATAATCATCAAACAATAAATAACTGCCGTAGCCGCTGGTCTCAACCACTTGCGCTAGTTAACCCAGCTATAAACAATACAAAGTTATTTTGGTACCACCATACGAGAACAATATTCACTTTTAAGTCTAAGTGAAGTCAATTACAATGTGATTGATATTATATCGTATCTAGGTGAATCTACACAAGAGTAACATTAATAAAATTCCACTAAGTCTTTTGATTTAATGATCAAAAGACTGACAATATCTTCTAATGAAGATATTAACTAAACTATAAGTAAACAAAAACTATATCTTTTTTGAATTATTATGAAGTTTAAAATGAACAGTAATTGTTCCGAAATTTAAAAAGAGTCATTGTATTCTATGTAACAATGATATCTCTTTAAATAGATATATATCCCAAATTTATAAATCAAGTATTTTCTATACTTATAGCCTTGTTCCTAATCTGAATTAAATTATAAATGAAATCTTTTATTCACAAATGTGCTAACATAACAAATACGGATATAAAAAACTAAACTGAATTTTATTTATCAAAAACGTGTGTAGCACAGTGCTCAAAAGATTTATAACTCAGTATAATACTGTTCCTAGACAATAACCACACAGCCACAAGAACTGATTTTTAGCTAAAGCCTCGTAAGTTACGTCACGAACGACAACTGATTGAACTGACTACGGTCAGTGCTACTAAGTGTCCGTTATATATTCGTTTATTTATTTATTGAAATATACTAAATGTGATTATGCTACCTTTAAATTTGTATATAAAGATAATTATGAGTAATATTAAATAAAATTAACAAACTACACACTAAAAAGTAATTCGCTACTAAATTCTGAAATAGTTGTTGTCTTTCCAATTCTTCAATAATTTCCTAAACGAAAGCTTAGACTTATAACATTTTATTAAATGTGATGAATATGCAAAATTTGAAAATATCATATGTCGATATGTATTTATTTATTATTGTCCACGTCTATTATGTTTTCTAACGTATTTTACTTAATATTGGTTGCCAATTATTTCCAGCAGTGGTTTTTTTTTTCATTTATATCACATAAATTACTCAACAGCACCTATACCTATATATACCAAGTAAACATGCTATGCAATACACTAGCGTTACTTTTTGCGTTACGTTACAAGCTTTGTGACTACTATTACTTATCATTAAACCACCATTATCATATTTAGTACTCTTTTAAATTCGACTAAGTTCTTTTCCTTTTTTCTCACATATATACTTATTTTGGATTCGATTACGAACCGCTCTCATTGTGGTAACAATTTGTCACAGCCAGTACATTTCATAAACCATTTAACTACAATGAGCTTCAATTCAACTAACATTTATAATGTAATAGGGAATATAATACTGAATGTCCTGAAATCAACATTCATTGATAAAAATGAGGCCTTAATACATATAATAAACCTATGAAAACCAAAACAAAAACCGAAATTTACACTAAATACAAACACAAATTCAGCTATTTTTTTATAATATCAATTCACATTATAAGTTTTTTCTTTTCGTTTGTGTACCTTAAAATCATGCCTTTTTGGTCATAACATATAAAATTCTAAACAAAACATTACTCATACCTACATGACTGAACTTAAGAATATGACAATCATTTACATTAATTTATATAAATGACTATTTAACATTACCAAGTTCGTAATTCACCAACAGGTAAACAATCAATATACGTCAATGTTATCCAAATCCACAAAAGATTTTTTCTTTTCAATAATTTTGATCTGTAATTCTCATACCCATTACTTATATATGGCGGGATTTTAGGCCATTTTTCAATATCATCTACAAATCTTTTCAAATAAACAGTCAAAGAATACATTTATTTCAATTGCTTATATAACTCAGTATTACTAAGCGTCTTTTATACGTCGAAATTTATACGACGCTATTGCATAACTTGCAAACATTGACTATCAATACTAATACTATAAAGAGGAAAGATTTGTATGTTTGTATGTGTGTGTGTGTATGTATATATGTTTGTAATGTTTTCACGCAAAAAATACTATTACTATAAAGAAAAAATGATCTACAGTATTATTGAACATATCAATATCCACAAAAAAGTCCGCGATACTATATGTCTAACTATTATAGTTATGCCAATATTACTACTTTTTTTTTTACAAGGTAAAAGCTAATATAAGTGCCGACAATAATCAAACCATTTTGTTCATATCTCTATATCTTATCACATTAAATGATAATTTATTAAAAACTGTTTCAGTACCTGTACTAATACTGTACTGTAATACTGTACTGTAATACTTTTTAAATTATTAAAATCCGACATCCCCATCAAAAGATATAACGAATTTAAAAATGTAAATCGAAAGAAAATAATGTCATAACAAATTCATTGTAGCGACCGTTATAACAGAGCCTGCATTTGGTGAGTTAGCTCTTATTCCAAGAATACTAATGATACCCATTTTTTATAATAAAATAATCTACAAATAAATCTATAGTCTGACTTCGTAGATTTTCCACTACCACGAGATCGGTATGGACACAGGTGAAACCACGGGGCATTGCTAGTCAAGTGTAAAACAACTTCAAAGTTTTCGGTCTATTTTTGCTATTTTTTTTGACGCATTTCAAATTTCGGTGTAGTTTACACTATTAGTTCAATGTATACATTTGTGTTTCGGAATCTACCTAAAATAACTATTGCGATCAAAACTAAATTTGGTTACTGATGCTTGTCTTGATTGATGTAATGTTACTTTTTCCGTCACGTAAAAATGTACTTACATGACATTTTCTTCTTGCTCGTAACGGAAACGATATTTACGAATTTATTAATAAGTTTGAACAAAATACTGTTGTAATATTAAATTATCTTATAAAAAGTAAATTAAGTATAAATGTCTCGTCTAACAATATGTTTTCATTTTCACTCTGTTTTAAATTACTCAATACGTTTTCACTCCTTGCAACGCTTAATTAATATGAAACGTTAAAGATGATAAATTGGACTTTCAATAATTTTAAACATATTATTACTTTTTTTTCGCTACAGAAATATTCAAACTTTTACTATTTCACTTACTTTAAAAAAAAGTATTTATTAACTAAGATGACGATATTTATTATTTCTTTTTCCCAAAACTCTGGTAAAACTATTCCATTTCATTAAAATTTTACATCTGTGACTACTTATTTTCTCAAACTTATTCAGAAATTCCCTTTTTTTTTTGTTCGAAACATGAAATCTGTGCAACAATAGAATCTTATGAGGAGAAAGTTTAAATAAACGATGTAAATGTTGTGACATTATTTATGGCATTTATTTTTCTCATTTATCCGCTCGGTCATACTGACTTCATATTTAACATGGTTTTTAAAAATCTTTTCTTTTCTTTTTCTTTTATTGTAAACGTCACTATCAATTTCCTTCAAATTGGCACGAGCATTTAATAAGGGATTTTGTGACATGCATAGCTAAATGTATTTCCACAAATACCAATACTGGTAACCTAACAAATCTTTAATTTTAAAACCTTCATATTAATCGTATCAACTATCTATATTATACTACGAAAATTCAGATCGACCCAACCAGGTGTCAAATCCAGAACCACTAGCATAATATGAATCTAGTACTAGCCACTGAGCCACATAGTTCAAAATAATTTGAGATATTAATAGATTCAAAAAGTTTCATCTTTTAGCTCTGTACAGGAAATGATTTAGATATTGGTAATTCCTATTGAAGTGATCACTAAACCACAGCTATTTACAGACATTTTTATACAAAAGAAGTATAAAATGATGTAAAAATATGCTGATTACAAATAACTCTTCTTACGATATATATATATATAAACTACTCAAAACAAAATAGGGCCCACCCCGCCTCGATCTACAAATTTGTTCACAAATTTTTTGCACGGCTATTGTAATATGACTCAAGTACTTAAACGTATAGTTGACATGTTTAGGAGTCTGTTCCCAGCGTTTCTAACGATAACTTTAACATTATTTTCAAGTAAGTAGTCAAGTAAAGTGTAGGGCTAAACAAATGCATATTTTTTTCGCTCGCGCTCTCAGTCGTGTTCTTAACGTTACTGTTGAAGTTTATTTAGTAAACCATTTCCTTTGATTACGGCGCTAGTTCTAATCAATATGCCTGGTCCTCGTCTTCATATGAACATGGACACTGCAGCTAGAGCAGTTACTACGCTTCAGGAAGGGCACTCTCAGAGATCTGTTGCAACAAGCGTCAGTGTGTACCAACGAGCTATCCGAAACCTGTAGGAACGCTATTAAGAGACCTGAAGTTTTGCTAGAAGACCTGGATCAGAGAGAGCGAGAGCCAAAATGGAGCAGGACGACAGAAATATCAGATTAACTGCCCATCGGGAGTGTGCAATCACCGCCCGAGCGCTACAAATCAATTACGGCAGTCTAATGGAAGACAAGTGAGCGATCAAACTATTCAAAATCGACTCCACGAAGATGGCCAATGTTCCAGAGGATATTTTGGTAGGCTTAAACTGACAATACCTCATAGTGCAGCGCGCTTAAGGTTCGCAAATGAACATTTGGATTGGACAATGGATAACTGGAGATCCGTACTCTTAACGGACGAAAGTAAAATCAAGTTTTATAGTCCTTATGGACGAGTATGTGTATAGAGAAGGGAAGGAGAACGTTTTTCAGAACAATGCATCCATAAAATTGGCTGCTTTGAGGGTGCAAGTGTCATGGTTTGAGGTGGAATGAGCTTACTAGGTAAAACAGAGCTGGTAATTCTGGATGGAGGTACCGTAACAGCCTCTAGTTACGTCGAACAGATAGTCCGCCCTCATATTGTTTCATTTTCACAAAGAATTGACGCTTACTTTGTTTTAATGCAAGACAACACTCGTGCTCACATGGCGCGTACTACACAGAATGCACTTTCTGATGCCAATATTTCAATTTTGTCATGGCCAGCCATGAGTTCCGACCTCAATCCCATCGAACATATGAGATCAATTGAAAGGAAGCCTCAAAGAAAACTACAGGAGCGTCATATTCAAGAACAGCTAATAAACGCTCTAAAATTGTGTTGGGAGCAAATACTGCAACAAAACATAGTACATCCTATCGAAAATATTCCAAATAGACTCAGGGAGTGCGTACAGAGTAGAGGAGGAACCCCACGATTCTAAACTAAGGATTTCTCAACATACGGTCCCAATAGAACGATAAAATGTAAACTTCTTTAATCTCATTATTTTACCGAAATATCGTAAAAAACAGTTTTTTGTGTTTAAGTTAAAAAAAATTAAGAAATTATGCTATTGGATAGGTTCATATAATTTAGGAATCCCTACTTTAACCATATGTAATCAGAAAAACTGAATAATTGTATGTATTTTAAAATTAATGCAAAAAAACGTGGTGGACCCAATTTTGTTTTGAGTAGTTTATATATATATATAAACAAAAATGAGCTAATTATTTCGAGGTTAAAATTAAATTAGACCACATCTTTGAAAATATTTAAAGATGCTTTGCAAAATAATTGTAATGACCACTTTCAAAACAACGTTTTAAGCATACAAAACATTATTATTACCACATTCTGCATTTGTTACCAAATTCTTTCGCGGATTTTCTAGTGCTCTGTAATTTCTGCTGCATCTCAAAATACGAAGTTCATCATTGGCATCTCACATAAACTGAAGCGGTATTTCTTTGCAGACTTCGTAAAGCTCTGCAATCTCATCTGCTGCATTACATAATATCATCGTCATATTAGATGAAACGGTACACCTCACATATTCGTAGATATGTCCTGAAACATTTTAATTAATATATTAGCTAAATTCTAGTGGGCTATTGTGGGTCATGCCACACTTCTGATGTTAAATTTGATATGACATACTGAGGCTATACTTTATTTTATTAAGCTTGTTATTTAGGTTCAGCAATCAGGAAAGCTCCATTAGTCTTATCTATATTTTAGGACAAGTCAATGAAACAAAAGAATAGAGAATAACTATATTTTTCGTTGGAACTTAATATATTTTATCTTTTAATATCTTTATAACTTTTCTATCTTTACTCGAAATGACTCTACTGCCAGTTCGGAAATGCTGTCACCTGCTGAGAAGAACTGGTAAGAAATTCAACAGTTGCTCTTTTAAGAAATGAAGATTTACAATAATATCAAAACAAAGGACTATTCTCTCTAAAGGTTATTTCGTTACATCAAACCAACAACATCATAATAATTCACTTATTTGAACTAAGTGAATTATACAATCCTTATTATAATCACAAACGACTCGAATAGTCACACCTTAATAATATTTAACAACTCTCTTTATATTACAGTACAATAAGACATTTGAATTACGTCAGTTAATAATTTCTCAATGATTCATCTATCGACATCTATTCGACACGTGAATTAGTCCTGGGTTGATCAGAACATCACATCATTTTTAGGTATAAGTAAATAACACTATACTTATCTTAATCTCGCCACAACTACTTCACTTAAAAATGCTTAGTAACAACTTTACTCGGCCAGACCTCCAGAGATACTGCCAATTGTTAACTATTCTTTCAAATCTGCCCTATTCGGTTGTGAGAAACATTTCCCTTAAAAAAACAGAATTGCCTAACGGCAATTCTCAGTAAACATACCAAAACAATAGTTTTAAAGCGAATCCTGTGCCAGTACTATTTTTTGTCTTCGTTTTTTATTTAGGCGTTTGTATTGCAACGCCGCTTTCTAAACAGATGTTTTAATTTTTATGACCCTTTACAAATAATAACATCAAAACAGAGCCAAAATGATGTTTTGAAGCAAAAATTAACAAAGCTTGTTAATTTTTGTTAGAAATAAGAATGATATTTTTACATTAATTCCTTATATTATAACACGCGCCGACTCTACAACTAGTATTCGTCGTCTATCAATAAGACTCGGTATATCAAGAATAACAGTATGGAGAATTTGGCAAGTACTTTAATTTGTTCTCGTGTAAACACAGATACTAACAAAAATTTTGGTTCGTTCGCTCCCGTAGAGAAAAAAAACGGCATTTCAGTACGCGCCTAAACTCGCTAACGGACGTACGTGTACGAATCTAATCTACTGTGTTTCTTGGCTACCTTTAAACTTTAACCGGTAAGTTATATTTTATATCATTCCTAGACAATATTTGTAACCAATATAAGTTACTAGAAAAATGATTTGTCCTATTTCAATTGATAAAAAGATGGAACTTCGATAGCCTATGTATGAACAAAGATTTTACTTGTGATTTGCAGTGAGAAAAAGTATGTAATTGTTATACGAAACTTTTTTTTTTATAATTAGACGTTTTTTTATTTGCAGCGTTACTAGATTTCGACTGAAAACCAGCGCCGCGTGAAGTTGGCCAAATGCTACATCACGTTGCTTTTATGCTGAGTCGAACGCCATTTCATTTCTGCGAATTTGTTGAATTTTAATTATTTGTATATAAATTTATATAAGCTAAATTTAAGAGCCTTTAACTTGTAAGATTTATTTTGTATGTTGCCTGCAGAAATGAATAAATGTCGTTGTTTGTTGTTGTTGTAATCTAATAGAAAATATCATTTAGAATCCATATTCATCCGCGTTTTTTTATCAATGTGTATAGTATTTGTTATTTTCATCGATAAACCACGTAAGGTGTCAAATTACAGTCAACACTCGCAAGGTATTTGTATGTATGCATGCATTCCATAATGGCGGCCGAGCTGTTTTCAATATAGGATGTTCATTTTTTGTTTACTTGATTTTTTTTAAACATAGATATTTAATTTTTTGGTATATTTTTATTATTTCGTTATGAATGTTCAGTGCTTATAATTATTTTTTTGAGTTCCGAACTACAAAATAAAAAACGGAACGAACACACAATTGGTCTTATAGATCACTCTTCTGTCTGTCTGTGCGTCTGTCATAGCTAACTACTGGGTCAAATCAGATGAAATTTGACAGAGATATAAAAATGGGTACTTTTATAATAATATAATAAATTATTATTTTTACCTATTATTTTGTTTTGATTATTTTTTAATCCAATATATTGTTATAATAGTAACAATGGTGCTCTATAGTGGTGTTATAACAAATAATCGGTCCACGTCGGATATTTACATCGTCGGCGTAACTGGACCATAGGACACCGTCGCCGTGCGGCAAATCATTGTAATCGGATATGTTGCCGCCGGCCCTTAGGAATAGTTATTTAATTTGAACATTCTTTCCTTAGCATCGAGCTAGGAAAGACGCTTTTTAGTTTGTAATTAGTTTGTAATTTTTATATAGAAAATAGAACGATTCTTTCCTTAGCATCGAGCTAGGATAGACGCTTTTTATTTCGTAATTAGTTTGTAATTTTTATATAAAAATAAATTAGTTTTAGTAATTTTGGGTTTTCTTGAGTCCTCCGACAGCGACTTCTGTAATTTATATCCTGGTTCCTCAATTTCATAACATTATCAGAATATTTACACGGTTAAATTTCTAATGTCAAAATACCATGGAAAACTACGCGGGGCCTAGCGGTGGTGACATTCACCTGTTGCCTTGCTACGCATGTGTACCGTCGCCAGGAGGCACATTGCAAGTACAAGATGACCCCACCATTTACGAGCTGACGCCATCCAGAACCCTTGCTGAAAGTACTTTGTAAATAAACCTAGCTGTGCATATATTACGTGACGTGTAAAATTTTTGTATTTTAATGTTCTTCAATGTTCTTTTTAGCTTTGTATTCGATCGCGCACCCTGGTGCAGGTGTCACCTTCGTCATCTGCTAAGAAGTGCCGTCGTTCCCTAATTCTAAACGATGAGCAGCTTTCGCAAATTCTCGAAGATTCGGGGAGCAACGGCGAAAATTATGACGAAGATGACGTAGATGACGCTGACACCGAAGCGGGGCTGCGCAGTTAACTACTACAGGAGCGCAGGGTTGCAACGGAGCTGCGTTGTTATGCTGATGACCGTGACGATTGGGCAGCAGACGAAATATTTGAATGGAATGATTGTGGTATGAAAGTTAACTCTGCTGCGATCCTGTTTGATATTTCTAAAAGCTAATTAACTACCCTAACGATGACAAAAATGAAAAATGAAAAATTTTTTCCAAAAATTTATTTACGTCCAATAAAATGTCCAACTAGTGTAGATTTTTTATTATTTATTATTTATCTACTACATTATTACTACAAACTCAGAAAACATTGTTAACACCTAACTCTTAAGACTGAAACAAAAATACGGCAGTTTGTTAGATGAAAAAGTAAAAAAAGGTCTCCCAGGTAGTGACCGGATTTCATAACCATTGGGGGCTCGCCCCTCATGTTATTGTATCTCTAGTTTGCGAGCGTTACTTTATTCGTTCAGTTCCTTGACTATTTATCCCGTTACACTAAGTATTTTGTGATTTGTGGGAACAGCTTGAATTAAAATAAACCTTTTAACCATACGAGATAATGCTACGACTACGTGACCTTGATGCTTCTCATGTGACACGGGTTTTGTAAAGGAAATACCCGCTCTGCTGCCGAAGAGTACAGATGTCGATATCCAGGTAGGCCAGCACTTGGATATCGATCCTTCATTGCCATTCATCGTCGTTTTGCGAACGTGGATTATTTCCACAGCAAAATGATTCGTTTGTTGTGGTAAACGTAGACGAGGAAGGTGTTGCGCCTAATACGCGCCGACCCTACAACTAGTATTCGTCGTCTATCAATAAGACTCGGTATATCAAGAATAACAGTATGGAGAATTCTAAAAAAAAGAAGGTTTGCATTACTATGAACTCTTCAAAAAGGAGCTTGCAGGGCTAGAGACCGGGAAGATCCTCACATCGGAAGACGTCGAGGCGGCTGCTGCAGTCACATCACAGAGGCCGTCTCAAAAACGAAGCAGTCCGCGACCACCAACCCGCCCCGACTGGCCGGACGGCACGACACCGTGTCTAGAGCACTTAGGGAGCTGCTATGCAAGAAACGCTCCCTACGACGTCTTTGGGTGGCGACACGATGTCCGCAATCCAAGAGGGACCTCAACCGAGTAACAGAAGAGGTGAAATGGGCTCTCGATAGTCACCGCTGGGACGTCACTATCGATCGAGCATCCGAGAGCGACACGTCGCTCTACAAGTTGTGCAGGGATCTCACCAAGAACCAAGAGGCCATCTACCCCCTCTTTAATGAGGCCGGGGAGAGGAGGTATGCAGCAGAGTATAGGGCGGAAATCCAGGCTGGCTACCTCCAAACAGTTTTTACCCTAAACACGACTGTCACGGATAGTAGAGGTGGGCGTTGAACGGACGAACCGTTTATGAAAACTGTTTTTTATCCATCGACTACTAAACTAGTTTACGTTCCTCTGAGAAACACGTTTATGCAAGAACGACATTTGTTTCGTATATTGTGATTCGTCGTCCGTCAACGAGCCGACGATGAACGAAGTCGCTTTATCGGGCGCCCTCGTGCGCTTGCTGATATTGCTATCCCTTTTAATGTTTTGTTCAACAGATGATGGTTGTCAAATAAAAAAGGACATTATTGCAATGCGCATAGGAATCTGCAATTTATTAATGAGTATAAGAGTAAAAATAGACATTATTACAATAGGCATACGAACCTGTAACTTTAATGAATATAAGATGTTTTAGTTACATATCGACTGTGAACTGGCAAATTGTCCTATCTTATTTTCGACAACTTTTCAGGAAGAAGAAAAAAGTTTTTTTTATACATTCGCAATAATTTTTATGTAATAAAGAAACAGTTGAGTTTAAATATGTTTATTTATTGATAAGTTTTCAAGTAGATAATACATGTTGATATGGTAAATGATGGGCAGTAGTACCCAATGCCGTTAGTAAGTGATTTGGCTTAAAATTGAGATAGGACATATTGCCGGTTCACAGTCGATATGTTACATCTTATATATTATATATCTTACATAGTTACATCTTAGTTCTAATTAAATTGCAATTTGCAATATGTGTTGCAAAAATATGGCGATTTATCCGCAACTACTAATACTTTTACCTATACCTTTTATCCATACCTTTCTCTGTTTTTGAATTTTTATATTGCATGTGATATATAGTTAGTTATTTTTGTGTAAAATAAAAAGTCTAAATACATTACTCGTTAGTGTAAGTTGTTAAGAAATAGTTGTGTACATTTATATTTTCGTGTTAAATATAAATATTTTTTCCTTAGCGTAAATTATTAAACAATAATTGTGTACATATCTATTTTTGTGTTAAGTATAAATATTCATTTCCTTAGTATAAATTATTAAATAATAATTGCGTACATATCTACAAACATTGTTACATTGAAAGTCAAAAAAATATTAAGTAGTTCGTTAATTAGTAAACACGTTCACGACAAAATCGATGCAAACGTTCATACTTCAAAGCAGTTCGTTTAATAATAAGTTCATAAACACGTTGACGCTATCGACTACTTTAAATCCCGTTTTGTTGACGAACGAACGACATACGCGAACGCTGTAAAGTAGTCGAAAAAAGGACTGCTTTGTCAACTAGTTTATTACGTTCGACAAACGGTCTCGTTTCGTTTACGGCAAAGACGTCGACGACCCACCTCTAACGGATAGTGACGAAATCACCACCCACCACGGACAAGTTGAGGCGGCGGTCGAAAACTTCCTGTCCTCCCCCTTCCCGCCGCTCCGGAGTGGTCCGTCAGAGCTGAAGGCGGTCGCTCTCCGCATCCCAAAGCGGAAGGCGCCAGGAGAGGACGGGATCCCGGTCGCAGCTTTACAGCAACTGCCCGGAAGAGCCCTGAAAGCACTCGCAGGGCTCTACAACGGAATCCTTAGGACCGGACACTTCCCTGAGGCGTGGAAGAGGGGGAGAATAATAGTTCTCCCCAAGTCCGGGAAAGACCGCCGAAGACCGGAGGGGTACAGACCAATAACGTTGCTGTCCCACGTCTCGAAACTGTTTGAGCGCTTGCTACTGCAGAGACTCGCGCCTAACCTGCCCCTGCGCGAGGAGCAGTTTGGGTTCCGCAGCGACCACTCAGCAGAGCTCCAGCTGACAAGAGTGTTGCACTTCCTGGCCAGTGAGCATAACAGAGGGTACTGCACCGTCGGGGCCTTTCTCGATATAGAGAAGGCCTTCGATCGGGTGTGGCACGCCGGGCTCCTGGCCAAATTGCTTGAGACATCTGTACCCCGTGCGCTGCTACGGGTGGTGGCGTCATTCCTCGCCGGCCGCAGCTTCTGTGTTCAAGTCGACGACGCGAACTCCCACCCGCGTCCCATCTGCGCCGGCGTACCGCAGGGGAGCTGTCTCTCGCCGCGACTATACGCGGCGTATACCAACGACTTGTCGGCAGTCGAAAAACACCGCTGGGAATTGGAGGGGGACGAGATGCTGGCCCTGTATGCGGATGACAGCGCTTACTTCGTCTCAGCGTTCCACCAGGCCGACGCCATAAAGCGGATGCAGAGGGTGCTGGACCTGCTTCCGGGGTGGCTGGATAAGTGGAGAATGGTAGTGCTCGAGCGAGATTTTTGTAACTGGATTACTTCGCAACAAAGAATTAATCCTGATTCTGTAAAGAAGATTCTTTGGACCGATGAAGCAACCTTCACTAGAGCAGGTATTACCAATCGTAATCTTGAAGTTTGGGTCACTGAAAACCCACGCTATATCAGGGAAACATCTTTCCAGACACAATTTTCCCTTAATGTATGGGCTGGAATAGTCGACGAACATATCAGCCCCTTCGTGTTACCAAACCGTCTCGATTCACATGCCTATTTACATTTTATTAAAAATCCTCCTCCTGAGCTCTAGCACACTTAGGACGAATAGTTCGCGAGCATTTAAATGAGAATTACCTGCAGTGGATCGGTAGAGGTGGTACAATTGCGTGGCCTCTAAGATCTCCAGACCTTAACGTCCATGGATTTTTATATTTGGGGATACGTGAATCAGAAAGTTTCCGCTGTGCCCATAGACAGTCTTCAGCAATTAACTAGTAGTGTTCACTGCTGTAGAAGAAATAAAAGGAAATCCTGCAGAAATACGTCGCGTAACGAAAAGTGTAGCCATAAGGGCCGACCCTTGTTTACAAGGTGGAGAGCATTTTGAAAATTTTATTAATTTAATTTGTAATTTTTAGGATCAATAAAGATTTTTGCTATTAATAACAACTGCCTTTGTCGTTAAATTATTTCCCTCCTACCTTTAGCACCATTTTCATAATAAGTTTAAACTTTTCCAGTACTAGATGTACAGACGCAACTTTTAAAGACTTTTACACTACTTTTTACATAAATGTCATTAGAGTTAGGTGTACCGTGTAGGTGTATAGGGTAACTATGTTAACATGGTTTGTAGTAAAAATGTAGATTATTAATAAATAATAAAAAAGCTACAATAGTTGGACATTTTAGGGACTCAAATAACTTTTTTTTTTAGATTACGTTTTTTTTATAAAAAAAATTTCGTATATTTGAAAATTTTATTTACACCTTAGCGTAGTTAATTAGCTTTTAAAAATATTAAACAGAATTTAAATCGAGCCAAAACTTCAAAGTTATTGTGATAAATGTGCAACAGGGTCACCATTGGCTTCAAAAAAATTATAAATTAAATTTAAATAAAAAGGACTATAGTTAGGCCCCCTCTTTTAATAAATAATCAGAACATGCCGACGAGTCACAATGTATTAATTGAAATTAAATCAGCAGTTGATGATAAATGATTTGCACTTACTGAAGTTACTGAACTTAGTTACCTACTATAGATAAATCAGCACATTATGATTTTTTGGTCGCCATTGAAAAACAGCGTGGCCTTTTTCGGTACACCTTCTGTGACTTCACCTCGAGAGATGTACCCTCCTTAGGGGACTTAATAACCTTAACGACTTCCTTCAGCCAGGCAAGGGATTTCTCATCGCAGCACCACAAAAACAGTGCGCCGTCACACAAAGAAGGCGTGCCCTTGAAAGTTGGCAAAGGAACTATGTATTCGGTGCTACGTTCAACCATCTCAAACAGTTTATCTTCTAATGACGATTGAACCTGTTCACATTCCTTGTTGTCAAGCTCCCGTGGTGGTCGCGTTACCACAGCCACAGCAAGATGCGATTTTCTCTTCGCTTTGCTATTAGCAGCCCCTTCTTGTTTAGGTCCGTTCTTTGATTCTCCCTTAGGAGACAACTCATCCCTGTTGTAAATATCTCGAGCAGCGCTGTTATCACGAAATGTTTCAGGTTCGCGATTTGCATCCATCATTAGGACAGCGTCTAATGGCGCGTTTTTTGATATTCGAATTTTCTTGACAGATCTTGGTTTTGCAGGGCGACTTCTGATAGTTGGTGTCTTATCTAGTGATATAAGTTGCACAGACCACGAGTTGGGATGAGAGATCGGTGCTAACGTCATTGGCGCTGTAACATTACTGACGCTGATTGCACCAGCATTATTGTTACTTTTTCGCGTGTAAGTGAGTTTTGGGTCGGTTAGTGCTCTCTTTTGTTCCATGTTCAAAGCTATAAAATCTTTCACCTTTACGGTTTCCCACCCGCCACGGAGCCCGCACATTTGGGGATGCTCCGGCACAAGCTGCACGGAGTCACCAGGATTACCGTGAAGGTATAGCAAGCCGAAACGCGTTGCTAACGAGCCTGACATAGCGCGCAGAGGTCTCCTAGTTGCTGAGAAAAAAGAGCCTTTCCCTGGCTCACCATGAGTTCCGCGCTCTACCGACTGTTAACCCCATCGTCCCTTCCTACTCACCATCGCCGAATACCACTGAGGTGGTTAGCCTCAAGGCTACCGTTTGGCTCTGAAGTCCGGACCAAAGAAGGCGTGTTGCGGCCAACGGGCATCTGATCCGGCCCACTTTTCGCTCAACCCTCCAGGATTCCATTCTCCAGAGGTACGGCGGTCTACTGTGCACGGCAGACACAGGTGGACGCTCTATCTGAAGTCACGACGCACCCACTCATCATGACTCGTGAAGAGTAGCTCTCAGCCACAGCTAACGTGAAACCCGCGGCAGACCGCCAGTAAGCTGCTAACTGTGTTTCCAGAGTGCACCGGAGTAAGGACTGCGTTCGAATAGAAAATCCAAAGGGAACACAACTCTCGACTCACACGTGGAGGTGGCTACTATAGCACCCTATACGAATAATAGTATATCGTTCCAACTTAACCTAAGGCAAATTGATAAACATAATAAGTAGTTTTTAATAGGTAGTTTTGCAAAAAATATTTAGAATTACTTTCTTTTTTTTAAGCTAAAGTAACATATTTTCGAAATTTGGATCTTTGTATTTTAAAGTCATACATACATTGTATTTTACATTATTTAATATTAATTACACTAGTTTACAAAATATTTTAGTTTTATTAATAATTGTATTTTTATATATAGTTTTTTTTTGTCTGTTGCCGCGAAATATATTGTTGTTAATGTTCAGTCTTGACTTGTTTTTGACATTTCTAGCCTCAAAACTGTTCGTGCAGCTCGGGTTTTTTTTGTTTTCAATTTTTATAATTTTTTGTTATTATTAGTCCAGAAACTGCATATTAAAGTGTGTTAATATATTTTTTTTAAGTTTTTGTGACATGAGTACTTCAAGGAGACGTTGTTTAAACAATCCTAATAATTTTTGCTACATTTGCGGAGAGTATGTGTTTAAAATTTGTCGGAAAGTCATATCGAACTTGGTTAAAAACACCTATACTCTGTATTTTAAAATGTCCTTGGATAAAAATGACAAGTCTTGGTCGCCTAATTCTGTTTGTAAATCTTGTGTTGAGTATTTAAGATTATGGAAAAGTGGTAAAAGAAGTGCCTTTAAATTTATAACACCAACTATTTGGCGAACCACGAAATCATCTCGATGACTGTTACATTTGTAGCGCGAATATAAACGGCATAAACACGAAAAATCGACTAAAATGGCAATAACCAAGTACTACTTGTGTTCAGCTTCCTGTGCAATATTCACCTGACTTTTTAACGTCTAAAAATATACCTGAACCCCTGAAAGAAGAAACACCTTCACAAACTGACTCTGAAGCACCAAGCTCATCACCAAGTGATGCTAATTTTGAAGGTATTGGCAATGAGCCGAAACCCTTTTCCCAATACGAGTTGGATGATCTTGTAAGAGATTTGAATCTTTCTAAAGAAGCTTCAGAATTCTCCAGGCACTAAAATAACTTTTTATCGTGAAAGAGAAAGACTTACGTCGATTTTTTTCAAATGAAAATAATGTTGTATTTTGTACAGACATTCAAAACTTATTGATAGCAATGGGTTTGAAACAATACCAACCAAGCGAATGGCGTTTATTCATTGATAGCTCCAAACGTAGCCTAAAATGTATTCTGTTACATAATGGAAATACGAATAAATACGCTGGTGTACCTATTGCTCATAGCACAAAGTTGAAAGAGGAATACTGTAACAGCTCGTTAGTCTTGAATAAAATAAATTACAATGATCACAAGTGGCAAATTTGTGTTGATTTAAAAATGGTGAATATTCTTCTCGGTCAACAAAGTGGTTACACGAAGTATCCCTGTTTTATATGTCTTTGGGACAGCCGCGCTAAACAAGAGCATTGGGTAAAACGAAATTGGCCCTTAAGAGAAAATATGACACCTGGGAAGCACAATGTCGTTCAGAATCCATTAATTGCTCGTGACAAAATTATCCTGCCTCCATTGCATATCAAACTGGGCATTATGAAACAGTTTAAGTCGCTATATAGAAACGGTGACTGCTTTTCTTACATATGTCAAAAATTTCCTCAGCTCACTACTGAAAAGATTAAAGCCGGTATTTTTGATGGACCCCAAATTCGACAACTTACCAAAGATTCTCAATTTAGAAATTCTATGACTGAGTTGGAATTAAAAGCTTGGACAGCTTTCGTTTCTGTGATGCAAAATTTTCTTGGAACCACGAAATCAGAAAATTATATTGAACTTGTTGAGGACCTACTTTTACAATTAAAAACTATGGGGTGCAATATGAGCATTAAACTCCACTTTCTCCATAGTCACCTTGACAGGTTTCCGGAAAATTTGGGAGATATGAGCGAAGAGCAAGGAGAGCGCATGCATCAAGACTTACGCGTTATAGAAGAACGTTATCAGGGTTTCTGGGATACAAACATGATGTCTGACTATTGCTGGTCTCTGATACGCCATTTTCCCAAATTAGCACATAGCCGAAGAGCTTTAAAGCGAAGTTTTTTAGAGCTTAATGATTAATTAAATTGTTAAATATATTTTTTCTACATCAATACTTGTTTTTTTTGTGTTTCAGACGTATGCAGCTAAAACTAAAAAACTAAAGCTGATAAAAAAATTTGGCTAATGTATTTGAAATTAGGATAATATATGTAATCAAGAAAAGATAATATTTTTCCGGCAACAGATGTACTGTAAACTAGTGTTATTAATAAGTTATTTTTAGTTTTAATGTTGTTTTGTCTGAAATTATTCGTAGTTTTTGGAGTAATTTTATGTGTTAAACAAATTAATATAGAAGAGATATTAAAATCAATTAAATTTTACTTACGAACATTATAACATTATTACATTTTAACGCCTATTTACGAGAAGGTAAATTGGCTGATACACGTAGGTACTTTTTAGTAAGTAATTTTTTTTGCAATATATTTTATTTTTACAATAACAACAAGAGCGCACTGTATTTTGAACGTGGTGTCACCTATCAATGACACGTACGGACAGCAATGCCCTGCGGAGGGAGGCGGCGGAGCAGTTCCGGAAATTTTTGTTTTGGATCCAATCTGATGCTTTAGTCCAGGAGTCCAGGTGGTAACGACTTGCCCAATTACATCGTCTGCCATCCTGACAGGGGACCATCGGGCGTTCCGAACGGGGTATATGGGACGCTTGGCTTACAGGTCCCCGAGGCGGTCGGTGCTCTTGGTGTCCCCGATGCACCGATTAGCGGGGTGCTTCTCTTTCAAGTGGTCCCTTCCCCGGAGGAGATGTTCTCTTGGATCAGAGCTGCTGTCGGCGGAGATGAGGGCAATGTGGAGCAAACAGGTCGTTTTAACCGGTGCGAGTCCGACATAACCTCCGCCTGTTCCTGTCGGGCGGCGGTACCCATAAAGGGGTTTTTTTTGTCTTTAAAAAAACCGTCACCCAGAATTAATGATCAGCTACCTAGTGTTGACGAGCAACCATCAGCGTCAGCCAGCACTCTCCTAGTGTTGATCGCGGAATAGGTGTCGTAAAAGTACTTATATTGTTGTAACTAAAGAGCTTTTAACTTTTAGAGCCAGAGCCAGATAAATCCTAGAGTATTTATTTTTACAATATTTCTTGTGTTTGTTTTGGTAAATCTATGCAAGTGTTTTATGCATCTTCATTTTTATAGCTTAAAAGGTTATTTTTGTTGTGATCGGTATAGAGCCGTGATTATTAACTTTTTCATTCCTGAATTGAACAATCATAATGTCCAGGAGCTGTGGTTCCAAAAAGACGGCGCAACATGTCACACACCTCGTTCCACAATCGATTTATTGAAAGACACGTTTGATGACCGCCTAATTTCACGTTTTGGATCTGTGAATGTTTCTCTGTTTTCTGTGTTTTTCTGTGGGGCTATGTAAAGTGATTGGTCTATGCGGATAAGCCACAAACGCTTGACCATTTGGAAGACAACATTCGCCGTGTTATTGCCGATATACGGCCACAAATGTTAGAAAAAATTATCGAAAATTGGACGTCCAGATTGGATTACATCCGAGCCAACCAGTCATATGCCAGAAATAATATTTAAAATGTAATACCATGCAAGACTATCTTTTGAAAAAAAATCATGTCAATAGAATAATCCATCGTTGTTTTAAATTTAAAGTTCTATACCTCTAAAAAAACATCCTCTAAATCCTCTAACAAATATATAGTATTTAAAAAGACAATTTATTCTCACACCACGAATCAACTCCACACTTCTTAAGAGTATACAAAAAATATTAATATGTATTTTGTGTTCAATTCAATACAGACTACAATTTTTGAAATTTTGAAGGTAAACGATCAGAGTAAGCGACGCGTGTTCGCTTAACAGCCTTTGGACCAGTTGACAATCGACCTTAATTTTCATCGAAAAAATCATCTTCAGCGACGATGCACATTTCCGGATGAATGGGAACATGAACAAACGTTTTCGAATTTGGGACGACCCGGCTAGCTTTTAAATACTATATTCGATATGTAAATTAATAAAAACACTGAGCTTATTACTCCTTATCAGTTAGATTTGTTTCCACATTAATTGGTCCGTATAAAAAATTTAACAAACCAATTATGAATATAGTTAATTGTGTGGTCGGTGAGACGTCAGTGATTTCAATGGCTGCCAAAATTTGTTCTGTATGTTGAGTTTATTTTACTTATATGAATGAGTTATTAAATTTAAATAAAAATTGTGAAAACATGATATTAGATAGATAGTGATTGTATATTATATTTATAATTCTCCTAAGTCCGAGCCGAGCAATAGATTAATTTTTGATATTAAAAAAATATTGATTATTGGGTGATCCGCCGTGTCGTATCCGGGTGAGGTGTCGTAAAAGACGACTAAGGTAAGTTGAACCGCCGTGTGGCATCCGGCTGAGTAAAATAGACGACCTACCGAGGTATCGTAAAATCGTACCCTAGTCTCTACTAGGGTAAGCTGACGTCAGGCAGGCGGACAGTCGTGAAAAAACTAGCCAAAAGGTACCTCATATTGTGCTGACCCCACTTAGAGAGCGATAAGGGCAGGAGAATTATGAGGAGTTTATTGGGTAATCCTTTTTTTTTGGAACATTTGTAACTTTCTCTACACAACGCATTTATTACAACTTTTAAGTTGTTTTATTAAGTTCGAGTTAATATTAATTAGTTTCTTTTAGTGTCTAGTTCTGTTAATAATGCAGACCACTTCTGGAAACGGCGAAGGACTATCGTCATTTCAACTTGTAAGTAGATTCTCTCAACGTCGCATTCCCCATTACTATGTCTGTCATTGTTCACTTTTAGTCACTCAAAGGCCGTTCTCATTCTTAATGGAGACTTACACACGAGTGCATGCTTATTTTTTTACGGAACTCAGGACGCAAACGATTTGGATAAGTAAGGGATAATGTCATTATGCATATAAGAGTATATTCATATCCAAATAAGTAAATAAATACGTGTGTGCGATATTTGAGTTGAAAGTATTGTTACGAACATGCGAAAATAGTTCGTAATGCATATGACATAGGGTTCAAATAGGAAAGGGGCAGTTTACGGACATGCAAAAGAGTTCTTAAACTGTCTTAAAAGTTCAAATTCGCTTGATGCTAATTCTCTGGAACATTCATGTTATTTACGAATCCGGTTCCGTATCCTCGCTTAACTCGCGAACTTTCCCGAAGTCGGATTGTTCGATATATAAGTGGTCGTATCTCGCGTCTCGATATTCAGTTTGCGAATAACGATCAAGAGCGAATTAAGAAGCGAAAATAAAAGTGACATAATAGTGATCTCGACTTAAATTATTGGACTGCATAGGGTCCGTAAGTACTAATTTTGTACCAGCATGCCCAGCCCGCTTCGCTAGGCATAATTTAAAGATATAGGTAGTAAAAAACTGTCCTTGACAGTTTACAAAAAAACGCTCCAATCGCCATCAAACTTAACAAGAACAAAAATGGAGGAACAAACATTCATTTTTATTAATTAAGATTATGGTTTCTGTGATTGTCTTATCTCTATTTGGGCGGATTTACTTTTTTTCTATTTTCAATTTTTAAAGTTTCTTTAAGACCTACATAAATTTGACGACGTTCGAAATATTTATAAAGATTTTGAGCTGTCATACAGGCGAAGTGTCGTTACTGTGGCAGCATGGCGGCCATCTTTTAACAAGATTGGCATGAGAAGGGCCAGCGCACCACATCTGCGACAAATTGTCATAAAATTAAGTAATCCAGACGAAGAATCGTTATTATTTTCTGTTTTAAATATCTCAAGTTACTGTGTCATTTTCCTTGAAGGCAAATAATTATAATTGTTATAAACTCCTCTTTGAATTTTCCCACCCACAAATATAGCCCACAGAGTCAAACTCAAAACAAAAAACACCTAGATTGTGAGATAGAAGTAAAATTTATCATTTTGTTTACAGCTAGCGCGGCTATCATTTCCAACAGTTGAAACTGTGAGTAAAAAAAACTAACTTCATACAACTATTTGAGAATTTATTGTTATTGATTTCGTAATAGGCTTTGTTTTGTACAAATTGTCGCGCGGCCGGCCGGATCAACGACCTTTGTGCATTCTATTGCAGCAAGTCACGTACGCCAGTTAGTAACGCTTGGTATTACGATAACTACAGGCGGCGCGTGCCCATATACGCCATTCTGTTACAACACGCACGTGTAATTTTGCGTTATTCGGGTATTGTATTCAGTAGTGCCACGACTGTATTGACTTTTGATATTGATATAAGTATTTAGTGACACGTTTTAACCAGTAAAACGTGTGAGAAGACGCGACCGTTCGCGGTTCTAGTTCGCGCTGGGGTTACCGTTCCCCCATATAGGGACGATTAAATAACGTATGACCTTACGAAGGTTGTGTGCACACCGGGTGTTATTTGTGTTATTTAACCGCGTTGGTGAAGTGTATACTCCGAGAGAAACAGACATTACGTGTCCGTGGAAGACTGCAGAGGCGAGCCAACGGTTTCGGGAATCGGCCAAGTACATACAAGCACACACACACACACGTACACATATACACGCAGTGATTCATGAGGCCGGACCGCATATAGCTGACGGCCGCATAAGGTAGGTTGAGACGCCGAGACGACGGGCCCAGGTCTCGGAGGTTGTTTCATCCGCCCGCACGTTTGTGCGGAACAATTTTTGGTAGCAGAGCGTGGTTACGCTCGATCCGCGGAGTGTCGCGTGTATTTGTTATGTCGCGTGTATTTGTTATTTAGTGCTGTCGATATGTCCCGAACGATTGAAGTAGTTCAGATTGCGAGTGATCTTCGTTGGATCACGTCTGCCATCTCGTTGGCGGACAGGAGCGACCGCCAGGAAGCCTTGCTTGCGAGGTATAGAGAACTCCCGTTGCGAACAGCGGCGGTCGAAAAGAACCTCTGTGCGTTACACGCTAGGGACAACTTCGACGATGAGCGGTTGGCTCGAGCTCAGGCAGATGCCGAACAATTCTTCTCCCTTGCTGACGATCTTGTCGAGGTCGCGTGTCGCGTACAGCGCAGACAAAAGGACGCCGATTGGGCTGATTCATCGAGACCGCTGACCCAGACGGCGCTGTTGGGTCGGTTGTCCACCCTCGAGTTAACCAAATTTAATGGTCGGCTTGACGACTTGGGCCGGGTATTACGACATGTTCCGTAGCTTGGTGGATGCTCGCCAGGAATTGTCTCCGGTTCAGAAGTTGGCATATTTAATCTCCTCCCTCGAGGGAGAGGCCCGTAATCTTGTAACCCATCTTGAGATGGCCGACAAGAGCTATGTTACCGCCCTTGAACTTCTGACCCAGAGATACGCAAACCTACGACGGCAAGCTGACGCTCATGTCGCTCAGCTGATGTCGTTGCCGACTGTCGCTCGCCTGGAAGACCTGCGGGGCCTGGTGGTCAATCCGATAATTGTGGCCACAAATGCGCTGAAGCGACTAGGTTTGCCAGTGGATCAATGGTCATTCTTACTACTCCACATCATCCTTGGGAAGCTGCCTAGGGACCTCCGAATGAGATTCGAGCAGAGGTACGGGGGTGACAGAGCAACCCACCTTCTCCCGTTTCGTGACCTCGTCCAGTTCCTTGAGCAGGAGTGTAGGCTCGTGGAAAACGCTCGCCTTGGTGAAGACCTGCTGCCCATCCCAGGGCCCTCTCGTCCTGACCCACGCCGTCGTGAAGTACCCCCCCCCCTCGAGCGCAGGGTTCGGTTCCCCGACATGCGGCTATTGAAACCGTGTTTCGATGCGCATACTGTCACCAGCCGGGTCATGCAGTACAAGAATGCGCCCGATTTCAATACCGCACACTTAAGGACCGACGGGGTATTGCCAGGGCACGTAGGTGGTGTTTCATGTGTCTGGGAGGGCACATGCAACGAGACTGTCTAAGTACTAAGCCTTGTTGGCAGTGCTCGGGTAACCACCACCCCTTGTTATCTGTGAGCCGGGAAACGGACACTGGGCCTACTCAGACGGGAGAGCGCACGGGCGGGGGTGCTTCCGTTCATGTATCCGATGCTGACCCTCCCCCGTCCGTGGGTGAAAGAACGCGAGACCATGGAGGCGCTTCTCGGGAACTTCCCGCTCTGGGCGGGGGAGACCCGCCGAGGTCACCACGCAACATCGAGGGGGCGTTTGCAGCTGTCCGACGCACGACACAGGAGCGGTTTTCTCCACCTTTGGCCGAGCTGCCCCGATTGGAGCGCCGTCCCCCTCGATTTGCCCCCAGATCGGGCAACTACCAAGTACCGTATATGAGCTTGATGGGGAATCCTAGACGTACTCCAGCCCCATCTGACTATTTGATGTCTTCAAGACCACTGACACCCCCAGTCCCGACTGAGGGAGAGGAGGGTGCCGACCACTGGCAAAGCTAGGTAGTAGCCGCCCAATCTTTACCATCAGCCGCCTCGCCGAAGACTATTACTTCCGACAGTCTCGGTCAAGGTGATGAGCCTGAAGGGAATCTTTAAGTTTGTTCGTGCCCTTTTGGATTCCGGCTCTCAAGGCTGTTTGATCTCATCTAACTTGATGGAAAGATTGGGCCTCCTTTGCAAACCGCGCCGTGGGCCTATTTACGGCATTGGCGGCGCGAAGCCTCCTCGTCTAAGGGGAGTAGTAGAATTTAAAATTGGGATAGATGAAAACAGACGCCAGCTAAGGTTAAAGGCTATTGTACTCGACGATATTTTAGGCAATCACCCTCAGGTGCCTATACCTAGACAGGTCACAGACCTAGTAGGAGTCTTGATACCTGCTGACTCCCAGTGGTTCTCACCGGCGCCAATAGACCTATTATTGGGAGCTGACGTCTTAGGTCAGATACTCACAGGGTATCCCTGGATTTTATAACCCAATGGTTTAGTGGCCATCCCGACTATATTTGGGTTCAGCTTCATGGGTACGGTACTACTGGAAGCGAGTCCCTCCCGAGATCTGGAACCTATTATTATGGGGATCTCGCTTACCGACGCCGTGCAGCGATTTTGGGAAGTGGAGGAGCCCCCTCCGGCAGTACGCATTAAGCCACTAGACGAAAAGGGCGAATTGCACTATCAGTGTAACACCGGGCGCCAGGTCGATGGGCGCTTTGTGACGCGACTACCCTTTTTAGCGTCACGACCCCCTTTGGGGCAATCGAGACCCCTCGCTGAGAGAAGGTTGTTGTCCATGGAACGCCGGATGCGCAGGGACCGCGAGTTTAGCGAGAAATATGTTGCTTTCATGCGTGAGTACGTGGCCCTGGAACATATGCAAGTATCCGATTTTAATTGGCGCGCTCATGAACACTACTTCTTGCCTCATCACGCGGTCCTGAAGCCCTCAGGTAAGCTTCGAGTGGTCATCGATGGGTCTGCGGCTACCTCCAATGGGGTATCGTTGAACCAATGCCTCCACACAGGTCCTAAGCTACACAAGGACATTGTAGACCTCCTCCTCCACTTCCGCCGACATCAGATAGTGTTCCTAGCCGACATTCGAATGATGTTTAGGCAGTCGGTTGTTCATAAGGATGATCGACGGTATCAACTGATATTGTGGCGTGAAAGGCCGGACGAGCCGATTCAAGTCTACGAGCTGAAGACTTCCACATACGGCCTACGTTCGAGCCCCTTTGTGGCGATGCGAACCCTATTGGAGCTTGCGAGCCGTGAAAAGATAAACTATCCTAGAGGGGCTGCTGCCTTAGAGCACTCCGTATTTGTGGATGACATCTGCACCGGGGAGTCTAATGTCAAGAATGCCTTGCTCTTGAGAAACGAACTGATCCGTTTATTGAAGACTGGGGGTTACGAACTCCGGAAGTGGTTGTCCAACTCTCCTGAGTTATTGAAGGATCTTCCGGACGATCATCAACAGAACCCACACCTGTTTGAAAACCTGGTCTCGGAGGTTGTTTCATCCGCCCGCACGTTTGTGCGGCACAGGCTTTAATATACATAATTATGGATTGAGAATATGTACAAAATTCATGCAACTTAGTAAAGCTCTTTTATTTTATGACAATACGTAAGCATTTTTTGAAACGTTAAAGAATTAAAGTAAAAAAAAGTAAAGTAACAGCCTGTTACTACAACGATCTTTACATCTTCCTTATTAGATTTGAGAGACATTAGCGAATTGCACACTATTAATTTCGCTTCACTTCCGATTATGTCAAGATTGAATATTCTAGAAACCCTACAATATGCCTAGTGCAAAGGAGATAGACCCTAAGCGGAGTTATGCGGATGAAAAGTTCGAGAGACTTATGGAGTACACAAGTTACATGAACGCACGAATAAAAGAACCACACAATCCTACCGGATTAAAGTAAAAAAAAGTAAAGTAACAGCCTGTTACTATGCCCACTGCTGGGTTAAGGCCTCCTCTCTCCGTTTCTGGAGAGAAGGGTTGGAGCTAGGACCTACCACGCTGCTCCAATGCGGATTGGTAGGTTACAAATATCTCCAAAATTCTCTAGATATGCAGGTTTCCTCACGATGTTTTCCTTCACCGAAAAGCGTGTGATAAATTGCAATTATCAATTAGACACATGAATTTTAATAGAAAACCTCATTGGTGCCTGCCCGGGTTGGAACTCGTGTTCCCCTCGAAAGATTCGCACGGTCTCACCGCTGTTAAACCGGTGTTTATACCGGTCGCCTTGGTAAAATCGAAGATGGAATCAGTGCTATTGCGATGACTAGACCATCGATGGTGTTAACCTGCAGTCTAATGTTCATATTCCTCCAGTTAAAGAATTAAATTGTAAAAAATATTAAAAATTAACAGTACTTTTTTCGGCGTGTGCGGAGACTTCGGGTTTTTAAATTATAATATATGCTACAATATAGTGTTTGCAATAATCTCGAGCGAATTCATAACGATCTTTACATCTTCCTTATTAGATTTGAGAGACATTAGCGAATTGCACACTATTAATTTCGCTTCACTTCCGATTATGTCAAGATTGAATATTCTAGAAACCCTACAATATGCCTAGTGCAAAGGAGATAGACCCTAAGCGGAGTTATGCGGATGAAAAGTTCGAGAGACTTATGGAGTACACAAGTTACATGAACGCACGAATAAAAGAACCACACAATCCTACCGGATTTAAAGTAAAAAAAAGTAAAGTAACAGCCTGTTACTATGCCCACTGCTGGGTTAAGACATCCTCTCTCCGTTTCTGGAGAGAAGGGTTGGAGCTAGGACCTACCACGCTGCTCCAATGCGGATTGGTAGGTTACACATATCTCCAGAATTCTCTAGAGATATGCAGGTTTCCTCACGATGTTTTCCTTCACCGAAAAGCGTGTGATAAATTGCAATTATCAATTACACACATGAGTTTTAATAGAAAACCTCATTGGTGCCTGCCCGGGTTTGAACTCGTGTTCCCCTCGAAAGATTCGCACGGTCTCACCGCTAGGCTATCACAGCTGTTAAACCGGTGTTTATACCGGTCGCCTTGGTAAAATCGAAGATGGAATCAGCGCTATTGCGATAACTAGTACCATCGATGGTGTTAACCTGCAGTCTAATGTTCATATTCCTCCAGTTAAAGAATTAAATTGTAAAAAATATTAAAAATTAACAGTACTTTTTTCGGCGTGTGCGGAGACTTCGGGTTTTTAAACTATAATATATGCTACAATGTAGTGTTTGCAATAATCTCGAGCGAATTCATAACGATCTTTACATCTTCCTTATTAGATTTGAGAGACATTAGCGAATTGCACACTATTAATTTCGCTTCACTTCCGATTATGTCAAGATTGAATATTCTAGAAACCCTACAATATGCCTAGTGCAAAGGAGATAGACCCTAAGCAGAGTTATGCGGATGAAAAGTTCGAGAGACTTATGGAGTACACAAGTTACATGAACGCACGAATAAAAGAACCACACAATCCGGTAAGTTCTCTTAACAATTTAGTCATGATTTTTTAAACGCTCGGGATTTAACGAACAGAGAAAAATCTAGAACGACATTTAATATATTAAATGTTGTCATTATTGTGACTATGTGACGTTTGTTTGTGTTTTGCTACTTTACGAACAAATTCATTTTCATTATTAGAAATTTTTGCGACAATTTTTCTACCGCTGTCCGCAATTATTATATATTGTAATTGGCTATAGTAAAGTAGTAAAGTAGTAATTTTTATGAAATGAAATAATTTGGATGAAATTCGCGATGAATATTCATTGCGTTTGATGCGACTAATTGTTTTGTGATAGATTAAAACAAAATCAAATAAATTTGGTACGATGGAATTCCGAAAAACGCATCAATAAAAGGTTTAAACAACGTCATCCTAAGGCGATTTTAGAGGCAGAAACATATTATTACCTAACCTTAACCAAAACAGTAGAAAAGGCATTTAAGATTTTTCCTGTAATAATCAATGTCGACTTGATATTCTTTACGATTCATATTTCAACGATGTGTTAGTTGAAGGTCACCTTACTTTCGACTAACACACCATTGCAAGCATTACTTATTATAATAGTAACAATGGTGCTCTATAGTGGTGTTATAATAAATAATGGGTCCACGTGGAATATTTACATCGTCGGCGTAACTGGACCATAGGACACCGTCGCCGTGCGGCAAATCATTGTAATCGGATATGTTGCCGCCGGCCCTTAGGAATAGTTATTTAATTTGAACAATTATTTCCTTAGCATCGAGCTAGGATAGACGCTTTTTAATTTGTAATTAGTTTGTAATTTTTATATAGAAATAAATTAGTGTTAGTAATTTTGGGTTTTCTTGAGTCCTCCGACAGCGACTTCTGTAATTTACTCTATATTTAACTTATCGACACACAATTTAGTATATCAAACAAATATAACAAAGTTAATATTTGAATTATTTATGGCATTACCAGAAATTGACGATATTGTAAATAATGATTTTAAGATACTTTTTCCAAATGATTAACTCGTGAATGTAAGGACACTAAATATCAGAAAACCTAGCCAACTGACGCTGAAAGGCCTTTTCATGCCATTCATAGAAAAAAAAGCGATATTTTACAAGAATGTAGATACATTAGTCAAGTGCCGAGTGGTTAATTCTAGGAATAAACCGAACCCAAGATTGTATCATAGGACTTGACGGGTGCAAGGAGTGCTAGTTTTTTATTTATATTTAATTTATTATGCTCTCATTACTGTTTGAGTAATACTGCCGAACATCTGCTTATCAGTTTGGCAGAGAAAAATCTGTAAGCACCAAATTTGTTTAATTATTAAATAATTAAGATCTTACTATTATTTTATGTACTTACGTATTTTTCGAAAATATAGTGAATCTCTCGTTTAACTTAGAGAGTGCGTTTTATAAACTTAATTAATATTGTCCAACTTTATTTTTGTCATTTTTGAGAGTAAATATAGAATAGAAACCACAAGAAGCCTGTTTTTTATGCACCAGTCATTTTGACTGGTTTGGTAGAAATATGTATATTCAAATCGCTAGTATATCTAGTGTTAAAATATTTCAATCAAATAAAAAACGTTTGGGATGCACAGACAGAACGGCACGAGATTTTGCAAACGGCACAAAAGAAGATGTTCAAGTTTATCGACTCCCATATAAAGGACTTGAAGCGGCTCCTCTTCGAAACGGACATGGCTCTAATGTCGATGGTTTTACTGAAGCTGAACAAAAAGATGGACACGTCCGAGGCGAAAATCAAATCGACCCAAGCAAAGATTCCGTTCGGATTGTACACCAGCCCCGGCAAGTACATCTATTTGATCCATCTACTCGTATATAGTAATACCATCCATATTTGTTTGATGTATTTTTCCTGTTTCCATAAAATTTTGTCATATGATATTTTGCTATGCGGTAAAATAGCTAACATTCAATCAATTTTTATTTTATAAAATGAGCCGTACGTGCGATAATGTAATATGAAACCAAGTGATTCATGATATTTCGAATAAATAGTAATTCTTACTGTAGCTTTGCAATACATTTATACGGCCGACTAATAGACGCATACAAGCGATCGACGCATGCATCCATACTTGCCCTTTTGATTATACCATGTACTTTAAAGCATTAAAACCATTTTTCTAGTCTATTATCCATTTATGGGTCGTGAGACTTCCCACGGATATAGTCGCTATTTGACGCTAGAACAATCTATATTCCTGTCCACCGATGTCCTAACGGGTAAACATAACGTTCCCAAAGAGGGTTGACGTCAGGCTCGCGGCCGGTTCATCAGTTAAACTATTGCTCACGTACTTAATCTATTCAGAATTCAAATGCCTCGGAACGTCGTATTATATCGCATCGCCACACAATCAAGAGGACGTCCAAATGATTCTATCGAGCGAGAGGAAACCGCATTGTTACACGTTCAGGGGTGAGTCGTGTATTTTTCATTCATTTACAAGTTCATAATGTCGATATATGATAAACCATATGTTAATAATAAAAAATGGTATTTTGGAGTGTACACATATGATGTTCAGTATTCCATAGCAGTAGAAGTGCCAAGTGTAAAAAAATATTTTTCAATCGCTATAAAAATATCGAATTTGGTGCCTCAAATCGTTTCAAAGTCGTTTTATGACAAAGTCCTCTCACGACGAACGATAAAAGAGCTTGGTCAAGCCAAGGCAACGCGTAGGCGCATCTGAACGCCCTGCTGGAGGGTGCGGGGGACGTACGCGGGCCAGACCGGTCTAGCGGCCGACACTCGACAGAAACGCATACGAACGATCGACGCGGACACACACTTCCCTTTAACTTATGTACCGTGTACCTGATTAAACTCCTCTTTCATTTTACGGGTCGTCAGAACTCCCAAGAAGATTATCTGGGCACTGACCCAACCAGGGATAAACAACAAAACAATTATAGTGGAGCTCCACGTGGCAGAGGCCATTCTAGTGGTAGCCGCCGAGCAGCCCGAGACGCAAATAGAGCTTACAAATATCGAAGTTAACCAGAAGACTTGGCGTACGAACCACAGCCGTGATAGTCTAGGTTAGGTTAGGATAGGTAGTAATCACAGCGTGTGATAGTAGACGGAAGGTAAACGGCCATCCAACCCAGAGATTTCAAAACTACAAAAAGTAGCAACCGGCCAAGAAAGAAGAACCAGTTAAACCAAGTCCTCGGATTTACCGCAGAATTAACCTTTATATGACCACATTCATCATTAGTTCAAAATCAAGACACCTTGTGCCAGAATTTTGAATTTTCTGGCTTGTTTCTGTTACTTCACGAGACATATGAGAAGATGAGGGGTACTGACCCCCAACTACATGAACGACTCCCACTTCAATGTTCACTGTCATTACATCTAAATTTAGAAGTGTTGGAGGTGGCAAGGAAATCCCGCCAAAACGTTCTTAACCAACGCACCGAGGCGAATGATTTTACATATCACTAACGTTATCACTCCTGATGGTAGGGAAGTACGATTATATCTCCCAACTGTTGCAATAACACAGGGACCAATTATTCAGGATAACTTTCAAATATCTCCGCTTTAATGCATCCGCCGAAAATATTAAAGCACCTAGAAGAAACCATTACCCGATCGATTAATTGCCTTGCCAGGAATCTTATTCCAAAACAGAAACTTATTGGGATATGAACCAATTGATGAGATAAATGCCGGTGCAAAAAATAAATTAGCCGGAATCATCTTTCCAAACGTGACACTCCCTGACACTAGAGGGCAGATACAGATATTATCCTACTTTACAAAATAGAGTTTACATCATACTTTATCATACTTTTTATACTTACAGAACGTTACTTACGTTTATCATACTTACAGAAATGAAAAATCGATTTAAAATGTTTGAAATGCGGCGGGAACAAAACGAAATAGAATTAAACTAATTGAACGCATTGAGAAGCGTAACAAGTCAATTTAACAGAAAATAAAGTGTTAAGTCGCGACTTTCATAGTCATCTGACTACGTCGCATAATTTTTGATCAATAAAAAATAATAATGAAACATTTCAATTTACTAAATTTAAGTCTTGTATACGTACATCGAAATGTATGCTGTCGCAAACAGTATTAATTTTGCTAAAAAATATTATCCGAAAGTGGTTTTGAACCTAAAATATCGAAGTGGTAATCACTTTGTTCTTTGTGTTTCAAAAACACTGAAAAAAATTGCAATCAAGTATTTATTGCATTTCAAAGACGCTTAAGAACAATCAAGATTTGAAGAACTGGCAATTTTCCGATTAGACTCTATTAATACTACCTCATTCCAATGTCGATGTTGAGAGACTATTTATCGGTATGAATTCATAAAAACCAAGCAAAGGAATCGTCTCTGGTTAGTTTATAAAGAGGTATTGGCGTATTTTTTTTCATCTATTTGATCTTGCTATAGTAAACTCTTGGATTATTTATAAAAAAAAATACAAAAGGGGGGTGAACCTAAAAAGAGTCTCGTTTACAGTGGACTAATTTAGAAATGAACTGGCCTTTGTGCTATGCAATAAAACATCCACTAAAGAAGCTTAAAGGGGGTGTTCTAGTACCAGTATCCTAGAAGAAGAATTACCATTAAACAAAAAGAAAAGGTTCTCCAGCTTAAACAGTGACTATTATTTATTCCCAAAAATTAAGAAAGAGCTGCTTAACGACGATGAAGGAGTAGTCTGCAATTTCGGCTATTTTGACACCAAAGACAAATCATTTTTTTCGATGTTATAAACAAGTTATTTGAAAGATCTGAAAAATGTATTAGGGGTCAAGGGAGAATATATTGAAAAGGAAAAATAGTTTGGAGTTTAGTTTCAACCTCCTTCCCTCTTATTCCGCGACCTTCCCTTGTAGGTGGGTCACTCCAGTGCAAATTTCCCAAATGTAAAGGCTATTCCACTAAATGTAAATTAATTTGTGACTTGAATAAAAACATTAATTGCTTTTTAAATTATCATAAAGAATAAAGAAGAATAAATAAATAATATTTTCTCATTTATTTCGACCTGAGCTAAATTTGTGGAGAATACATGATGTAAATTTCTATCATATTGTTTCATACTACGATTCTTTTTAATATATTTTTTTTGACTAGAGCATTGATTACATCATCCTGTTTTATTTAAAAAAAAATCATGCAAGAGGGGTCTTAATTTCTATTCAGCATTTCATTTTACAAAAGATAAGTGTACTTGGGTTCTTACTTTTCCAACAATTCTATAAATATTTGGATTTTTTTAATGAAGAAACGAACAATTTGAACAACCAAATCATTATAAGACTGAGTGTTTCCAAATCCAAACAAATTTCAACATGATATACATTTTGTACGGGCTAACATACTACACTATTACTAACATTCAACATTTGCACCATCGGCATTTACACCATATTTTTAATATCGCATAAATTTGAAATCAGCACGACTATAGCGGCCGCCCGTGCTCAACCTATCAAAGCATTTTTATCAAATCATTATAATTAATATCAATTAAATAAATATATCAATTAAGCGTCGCAGCTATCAATCTATCAACAAAAGATAGTATAGGGTAGTAACAGCCCGTACACATTTATAAAAAAGAGTTTGTTACTCTTGAGAAGAAATAATGTTAACCAAAGTAACTACTCTTAAGCTTCCTTCTTATCATAAGAGATGTGAAATCTCTAAAAATTTGAGATATATATTTTCCAAATCCGAACAATGTATCTTTATAAGTAAACAACAAGTTAGTTAGACAAAACAAAATATTTAATAAATGAACTATTTATTTATGGTGTTGGATCCTGTATCTAAAATTCATCAAGAATTTATCAAAAATTGATGTCCAGAAACCGGCTATACTCGCGTATTAATTTATCAGACGAGATAGACTAGTTTCAAGCCCATATGAGCTCTTTATGCGGCGATATCGTGGGGGAACTGAGTATAACCGGTTTCTATACATTATAATTAATGTATACCACTCAATGTAGTTTAAATTTAATAAATGAATTATTTTTTCAAATTGTTCAGTTGTTTTTATTTGTTGGCAAATATTTAAAAATGTAGATGTCAAATCTTAATTTGAAATTAAAATTGAGATACAATTTTTTCCCAAACCAAACATCTCAAGAGCTTAATCTTTTATCTTTATAAATAAATAGACCAATTGCGGAGACAAAATGTTTGTTAAAAGTTGGGACACAAGGTTTTCAGAAACCAAACAATGATTCTCAATAACACACCACAACACATTGATAATAGATAAATGAATTATGAAAATTTCTTTAAGTATAATTAGTACTGTCAAACTTGGGTGACAAAAGATAGAGAAGATTGAAAGACTGAAACATATTGTGCCGACCACACTTAGAGCGGGATAAGGGCAGGAGAATGATGATGAATTAGTACTGTGAAAATTATGCAAGAAAGAGTTTAATAGCAACTTGTCATCAAAATAACAAGAAATGAACCACCTTTGACCAGATCAACCTGACCTGTTCTGATCCAAAACATTTTACTAAAAAATATTTAATTTAATGTAGTTATGAATTTTGTTTTATTTAATTGCTTCTACTGCTCATATTTGTATTAGTTCGAAAATATTTCTCTATTTTTTATTTTATTTGTTTTTGTGTATTTTTTGTTATAGTATTGTAATTTTTTATTTGCTATTTTCTTATATTTTTTATATTTATGTTTGTTTGGAGACATTATTATATTTTTTATTAGTTTATTTATTTTTACTTTTTACTTCCTGCATTAGTAAATGGAAACTTCTCAAATCAAATACTGTTTTCCAAAACAACACCCCATAAGATGTCAAATCAAAAAGATGAAACAATTCTTTTGGGATTTCGACAAGCAAACGAGTTGCGTGTTGTTAAAACAGTGAAGATCAAATTTGTGAAAGTCAAGCAATGCTTTTGTAAAGACAAATGAGAAAACATGTAGCCTTTGCCATAGCTACGATGGTATGGAACAATATGATACACTAGTGGATTACACTATGTGTAAAGATACTAAAACACTGTTTACTCCTTGCAGACACAGTACCTGAAACAAAAAAAAACATTATTATATTTATTTCAATTTGTCTCGTGTGTGTGAATTTGTTTGTGTGGTACACTAAATATTTATTGCCCTATCCGAAAAACAAACTCACATCTCCCATATGTAAGCATAGGAAACGTGACTTTGTTCTTTGGATAGGGCAGTATTTTTATTGATCTTTTTCGTTCATTTATATATTTTTTACTCTACTTTCATCATGAATTAATAATATAATATTTGTGACTATTGCGGTCATATAGTATATCAGGGCGATCTTTCTGAATTCTAATTAAATATCCTCAACAAAGTTTCAGTTCAAACAAGTTAACTTATTTATACAACGAAATTGAGTTCAAGTATGGGCTGTACTATTAATGCTTACATTATGTGCTTTGCTTAATGTTCAGGTGAATGGAGTATTTCTCTTCTCTAATTTTTGAAGAGCAAGAAACAAGATGGCTTCTGACTTAGTTTCGTCTGCTGTTCGGTGTGACGTTATCCATACGATGTATTGTTAACAGTACAGATCAAAGACGTTATTTTGTTTTTACTCGCCGACTTCACTATACAAAGAGAATGTGGACAGGTATATTCTTCGTCGCAGAACATCTTTTCATGTCCAGAATAAAATAAAATGTTTGGCAGTTTTATGTTCACTTGACAAGAGAAAAGTCCAACACGAAGAGAAGAATTAAAATGATATATAAAATGGCGTCGGCGGCTGGCGTGGTTCATGGTTGTGATTATTAAGTGATGTGAAAAAAGAATAGAGTTTTGTATTCATGGTTTTTTTTTTAAATATCCATTGATAATAATATTCAAAATATAAAATTGAAATTGATTTTTAATAATAATAATAATAATAATAAAATACTTTATTGCACACAAAAATCTACAGTACATAAAAACTTATAAATAAACCAAAATATGTGCAAAGGCGGCCTTATCACTGATAGTGATCTCTTACAGGCTACCTACAAAGTTAAAGTAAACAAAGAAAACTTAAATTAATAATTGTATATATTAATTACCGTTTTCGTTTTCATTTTTAAGCAAATAAGATAAGCGTTGTTGGATTAAAACGATATAGTTAAACCAAATATTTTAATCGAATTTTGTAAACAGAAACATCTATTTTATTATTCATTTTGACGGTTAATTAATCTTTACTCTAATTATTAATGTCGAAATTGTAATATATTATTGGTGTATACAATCGATTATTCCACATCAGGGACATCTCTAGCTCATCTTCACAGACCAATACTATATAAAAGCCTTCTTCTAAGCATAGATTAACAATAACTATGGTTAAATTTTGAATTTTTTTTTATCATGATTTTCTGCATGCATCCTCATGTGTTGCTATAGTTTGATTTCGTTTCAAACCCATAGATGAGTTTTTTAAAAAGTAGAATTCCGTAGATACTCGTTTTAATCAAAAAATGTAAAAAACGTTTTATGTTAAAAATTACGTTTTGTAAAGATTGTTTTTATTAATTACAATAATAAATATTTATGATTGTAATATATCTAAGGTTGAGAAAATATTGACAATAGTAATGATAAATTTAAACAATACCCGTATTTTCTTAAACTGATCAGGAAAAAACAATATAGTACCTAATTTAAGGTGTTTTTGAACTAATTAAAGTTGTAATACGTATTACAATAAAAACCATTTTTTGTTGTATATAAATTTTAAATAAAAATAATTACCGGAATCAATTTTCAATTAATATTTGATATAAATATATTGTTATTTTATAGGAGCATTTGCATTTAGTGGCTTTTACCACCGTCATTCTGAAACGACATACGTGGGGCCCCATGCTGAACAGTTTCAAGCCAAAGATCCAAGCCAAGGGCTGTATTGCCATTCTGATGACAATTGGAGCGACGCCCAATGCATCTACAAGTAAAAATATATCACTAAGCTTCTATTAAGTATTAAATTTGTTGAAACAAATAAAGGAGTCTTTTGTCATATAAACTAAGTAGCTCATATAACGTTTTATCCGCAGGATAAATCCGAGAGAGGAATTCCCTGAATCTGTGGAGTACGAGCCAAAAGTCTCATATTGGTGCGGCCCTTATCGATACTTCATCCCAGCGACTACGGATATCAGATGTATCTTTTCCATATTCTCAATGAACTTCATATTGAGGTTCGGTTACGACGGAGTCACATACAAGAGCTCGGATTTGTCTTTTGTATGTATCTATGATATCATAGTGTTGCCAGTAATATAAATTCATAACAATAATAATCCATACTAGGTTGTATTGAAAATTCAAAAGTATTAATTCCTTTACCACCATAAGTTAATAGTCCTAAACTAAACTGCACTGAAAAAATATACAAGGTTGACCGTCCCCATTTTACTTTAGGCATTCTTTTTTAAAGATATATACACATACCAAAGTAATTGTGCCATTATTTTTCTATAATCCGCAATAAGAAAAAATCTATGCTATGCTAAAAGTATCAGTGCATGTGATTGTGCCTTATGCACAAGGCAGGCCCCATGCGTTTCATCATTACTTTTGTATTATAGACCTCCGCAAAGTAACTCCTACTTCTGTAAATTACTAGAATGTCCAACCCGCTTCGCAGGGCTTAATTCAAAGACATATGAATTACAATTACATAAATAATGCTCCGATCGCCACCAAAGTTTTCAATGGGTCAATCAAAAGGTTATCTGAACATTTAATTAAAATCAGTCCAGTTGTTTCTGAGTCTATACAGGGCATACAGTATGTATTTCAAGTACATTTTGATATATGCCTATAGATAAACACATATAATTAGTCTCATTTCCAGATGTATCAGAATGGCCAGGTATTTTACACGGATGAGCCGTGGGCGGGCATGTCCTGTTGGAACTGGGCTTGCAAATGGCGTCACAACCAGAACCAGAGATCCAATGAATTCTTTGTCAACTAGCGTCGAAGAGCAAATTTCTATAAACTGCAATATCATACAACACTTGTTGTAAACAGCTACACACAGATTATACTACACATACAGAACAGATAATAATCTGTTGTAATCGATTTTTGTACTGAAATATCTAGATTACTAAAATCTTGTATCAATAAATGTATTTACAACTTGATTCATAATCTTTTATTTAATAATTTAAGAATTATCATCACCATTATATTTTTTTTAACGTATTCAATTCAAAATATTCTTTATTCAAGTAAACTTGTAAACAAGTACTTTTGAGTCGTCAACATCTAATGCTGGTTCGGAAGCTGTTCCTACCGAGAAGAACCAGCAAGAAATTCGGCGGTTGCTCTTTTAACACAATAATTCTTATCACTAGTTACATACAGTTATTAATGTCGATATTTTCATATGTGTAAGAAATTTAGAGTTAGGAATGCTTATGTATTGCCAACTAATTTAAATCAGTCCCATTTGGTTTATTAAAATCATTTGTTTATGGTCACTTTTAAGCTTTTTAAAATTATTTTTGGGCTGGACTCTAGTCCTCAATAATATTTGTTATTAACTATCAATTAAAGATAAAAGATTAATTAATTCTGTCGCTCAAATAAGTTGAGAGCATTGACACAAATAACATATGCTTATGATATTAAATTGAACAACAAACAACAAAATTGAATGTAACAATGTCAAATAATCATAACATTCTTCTAGAATTGTTCAAATCAGCATTATGGCGCTTTTGCATGTCAACCAGCATAAGAGAAAAATCTTTTAAAATCCCAAATTCAAATAGATTTTTTATTATGAGGAATAATATATAATTTAGGTAATATTAGATGAAATAAAATAAATTAAACTAATAAATAATATTGAAAGTTGAATTTTGAGAATATTAACCACCCAATAGACATAAGTCGGTGAGAATCCGACATACTCGTCCCGGTCGGTTGACAAATGACAACTATACCAGGTTTACCTGTCATTAAAAAGAAAAGTGTCTAGGGTTCAAGACAAAATGACAAAATAGAAAAACATAATTTATCTAACAATTATATTTATTAATAATAGATTTACAACTTAATAATAAAAACAATCTCTTATACTCACGCCTACAAATAATCCAGAAAAAAGTTTATTGCACTACCATTATGTTATTAACAATACAGTAATATATTCATAATTTGACTTTAAATAGCTAATAGTAAGAACTTAATAAAACTATGAGAGTCTAGAATTAGCGCAAATCCGAGTATATATCGCTCATAGGCTGTAATAGTGCAACAACTTAAAAAACATGTGTTTTGGACTAGGAATTAATTTAAAATTTTAAAAAGTTCTGCAAATCTCTAGAGATGACACGGGTTCAAACGCGGGGCAGGCATTATGTGTCTAATTGATAATTGCAATTTATCACACGCTTTTCGGTGAAATAAAAAAACCTCATGAGGAAACCTTCATATCTCTAGAAAATTCTAGGGATATTTGTAACATATTGGGGTAGCGTAGTACATCTTAGCTCCAATCCTTCTCTCCAAAAACGGAGAGAGGAGGCCTTAGTCCAGCAGTGGGCATAGTAACAGGCCGTTACTTTACTTTTATTTAATTATTTATTTATTTTATATTATGGAAACAGTACTATAACAATAATTAACATGATAAATAAGCCAAACATAAACCAAAAACAGTTTCCAAATAATAAATTTAACACAATAATTAAACATGCAAGATGAAAGAATTCACAATAAAAATTAAAATAATTAATAACAATAAGATAAGATCCTTAAAATTCTTAAAATTTTGCCGGTTGAACTCATAGGGCAGGCACTAATGAGTTTTTCTATTAAAACCCATGTGTCTATTTGGTAATTGCAATTTATCACACGCTTTTCGGTGAAGGAAAACATCGTGAGGAAACCTGCATATCTCTAGAGAATTCGAGGGATATGTGTAACCTACCAATCCGCATTGGAGCAGCGTGATAGGTCTTAGCTCCAACCCTTCTCTCCAGAAACGGAGAGAGGCCTATTCCCAGCAGTGGGATTGTAGCAGGCCGCTACAGACCGTTCGTTAATGTAAGTTAAAGCATAACCTATTTATTTCAAAACATGATTTTATGAGTCATACCACTATTGTAGCCCATGAGCGGTATATTTAAAATCCTCTAGCCTGCTTTCTCACAGTGATTATACAAACTGGTATCAACGATACATCTAATGACAAAAAAGCACGAGAAAACAACAAAATTTATGTTTTTTTCTCACTGGCACCTTACTATTTAGTTTTTAGGTCAAGGTTGCAATGGCGTGCGTGGAGTACGGTCATTGATCTATATAAAGCGTATTTATTTTTTAAAAACATATACTAATTATTGTAAAATATTTCACTGAATTAACTGTTTTTTTATGTTAGGTGTGTAGTTAGATGGCGGATAGTGTGTGAGTTTTTACGAATTCCGCATATATCAGGTATGAGAACGCATACATATATTATTTTATCGCGTATAACAAAATAATATTTTCATTACTTTTGAATTGAAATCAGACCATATATTTTGGATATCTTCAATATGTATACCAGATTCAAATTATATTTCATTTTTATACTAAATAGACTAGATAGTTAATTGATTTTTTGCACTTATAGTTCGTGATCACAGCTTATAGGTTAACATTAAGTTAGTTAACCTTAAGTTTCGTATATCATACGAAGTAGTAGAACGGGTATAAATACCGCCACCAGCCTCCGTTATTCTCTTCTTCTTCTGGCGCTTTCTCATTCTCACTCTCTTGTTTCTTTAATTCCTGGAAGAATGGAGTTTCATGAATTTTGAGTTTTTGCGAAATTGTATTAGTTTCACTGTATGTATGTAGCCCCACCGTGTGGTATCCGGCTGAGTAGAATAGAGCACCCTCATTTCTTACCGAGTTATCGTAAAAGGCGACTAAGGTAAGTCGACCCGCCGTGTGGTATCCGGCTGAGTAGAATATACCACTCTTATTTCTTACCGAGGTATCGTAAAAGGCGCCTAGGATAAGTCGACACGCCGTGTGGTATCCGGATGAGTAGAATAGACCACCCTCATTTCTTACCGAGGTGTCGTAAAAGGCGTCTAAGGTAAGTCGACCCGCCGTGTGGTATCCGGCTGAGTAGAATAGACCACCCTCATTTCTTACCGAGGTGTCGTAAAAGGCGTCTAAGGTAAGTCGACCCGCCGTGTGGTATCCGGCTGAGTAGAATAGACCACCCTCATTTCTTACCGAGGAGTCGTAAAAGGCGTCTAAGGTAAGTCGACCCGCCGTGTGGTATCCGGCTGAGTAGAATAGACCACCCTCATTTTTTACCGAGGTATCGTAAAAGGCGCCTAAGATAAGTCGACACGCCGTTTGGTATCCGGATGAGTAGAATAGAGCACCCTCATTTCTTACCGAGTTGTCGTAAAAAGCGACTAAGGTAAGTTGACCCACCGTGTGGTATCCGGCTGAGTAGAATAGACCACCCTCATTTTTTACCGAGGTATCGTAAAAGGCGACCAAGGTAAGCAGACCCGCCGTGTGTGTATCCGGCTGAGTAAAATTAGACAATATCGTAATGCATTACGATTTTGTCGTGGAGCCTATCCTCCTGATGATGCTTCGGTTTCGGGGCGAAACGATCGTAAAGTTTTTGGTGGTGGTTGTGTGTATTGGTTGTGGAACCGTGTTGATATGAGTGCGGTGACTTGTCCTGCATGTGTAAGGTACGTGAATTTTGCCTGCTTCATACACATTAGCTTTGCATGCATTCTCTTAACCCGGGAGGATTATAGCAAAGTAGTTTTCTTATAGTTTCTGTAAACAAATTAAATAAAATACCTTATCATCTGCTGATGTCTTCTCATAATTCTTCTCTAATCTCCTATCAGCTTCTTTTACTTCTTTATTCACATCACTCTCTTTATTACTGCTGACAGTTCCGCTATCAACTGTCACTCGAAATTCTGCTTCGTCTGTTTCTTCTATTTGTATTTCTCTGTCGGCTGTTATTCTCATCTTATCTTCTGCGTTCTCTTCTTTGGCGTCGATTCTCTTTAATGCCACGTAGTTTTGTAGTAAAAACTCGTCAGTTTGCGAGCTTTGGTCGCGGGTTGTGATACCGTTCTCCATATCGGGACCTTGTTTTGACGACTGGAATGAAAAATATAACTTAACTGTTTCAAAAAATACAGATTGAGACCTTCTAGTAAGCATAGAAAATACTTGTGTCAGAAGGTCTCGCTTTTCCATAACACAGGTAAGTATATAATAATTATGAAAAAGGTAACTAAATTTATAGCGTAAAGTAACATAACAAAATAGAATCGTTTTTAAATTACAACGTGTGTGTGTGTCTTGTGTGTGTGTGTTGTTGTGGATGTGTGTATGTTGTTGTGGACTGTGTATGTGTGTGTTTAAGATATATATTGTAATAAGACTTCCGTATCTTCATAATTTAATGTTTTCAACCAATCAGAAAGGGTTTTTTTGCAGTTATGGTAAGTCATCGGATATATATTGAGCTGTGCCAACAATGGCTTCGCTCGCGTGGAATTCAGTGATTTATAAAACTTTTCCCAAATTTCGAAATTGTGATCATAAAAGTTGTTGTGAGTTGTGTTGTTGTCGCGGACTTTTTGTAGTATTTTTATAGATCAACAATTCTCCCTAAATTACTTTAGCGTATCTCTACTGGTTTACCAGCAAGCAATTTTTTTAACAACGGCGCGATCTTTTCAACACAATTTACATAATATCGATATGTACTATTTACCTAAGCAATCCGGAAGTATTGCGCTATCTTTTGGTGAAAACCGTACAAAAATCCGTTTAGTATATTTTGAGAAAATCGATAACATACAGACACAGATTTTTGGGACTTTGTTTTATAATAAGTATAGAAAGTAAGTATAAGAAACTCGGCGGTTACTCTTTTCAAAATATAATTCTTATAACTAGTTACATTTAGTCACTACTATCGTGTACAGCCTCAGTAGCAGGCTCCTTTTAATAGTTATTTTAAACTGCTGTAATGGCAATCTCTCACCTCCATATCCTGCTCCTGGACCTGAAGGGCGCGGTCGCCGTGAACCTGTTCCGGGCCGAACGGGACGAAATCTGGCACTTCCTGAAATGTTAAATTTTATAAAAGAAGTATTTCATTAAAGAAATTACATTGATATATGCAAAAAAGCAATTAAAGTAACGTGCGTTTTGTGGCTTTTCTTTCAAAGTCACGTGTTTTGTGTTTTTTTTCTTCTAAAGGAACGTGTATTGTGTGGTTTTTCTTTTAAAGGAACGTGCGTTTTGTGGCTTTTTTTAAAAGGAAGGTGCGTTGTGAAGTCTTCGTTTAAACAAATGTGCGTTTTGTGGCTTTTCTTTAAAAGGAAAGTGCGTTTTGTGGTTTTATTTAAAAGGAAGGTGCGTTGTGTGGTCTTCGTTTAAATAAATGTGCGTTTTGTGGTTTTTCTTTAAAAGGAAGGTGCATTGTGTGGTCTTCGTCTAAAGGAACGTGCATTTTATGGTTTTTCTTTAAAGGAACGTGTGTTGTGTGGTTTTTCTAAAGGAACGTGCATTGTGTGGTTTTTTTTTAAAGGAATGTGCGTTTTGTGGCTTTTCATTAAAAGGAACGTGCGTTGTGTGGTGTTCGTTTTAAGAAACTTGCGTTTTCTGGCATTTCTTCTAAAGGAACGTGCGTTGTGTGGTTTTTTCTTCTAAAGGAACGTGCGTTTTGTGGTTTTTCTTCTAAAGGAACGTGCGTTTTGTGGCTTTTCTTTAAAAGGAACGTGTGTTGTATGGTTTTTCTTTTCTTTAGTCACCTGTCCGTTCCCGTCCGCGGCCCACGCCCTGTACTCGGCGGCGGCGCGCCTCATCCTGTCCAGGTACACGGGCGCTGCCCTACTAGAGGCCCAGGCGGCCACGCCCCCCGGCATGCCCCCCACGGCGGGCTCGTCGTAGTACGTCAGCACGAACTCCATACCCGGCTGCGGGATACATATAATTACGATTTTAGAAACTCACAACGATTTACCATGTTACTACAAAAAGCTTACTATACTGTTCTAGCATATGTAGTGTAAACTGTTGAGTGAAATTACTTAGACGATAAGAATGCGTGGATATAGCTACTCTTCGACCCTGTACAAGACAGGAATCACTAAATGCAATTAGTAATAAGAATTATAGAAGACCAACCGCCGAGTTTCTTGCTGGCTCTTCTCGGTAGGAACAGCGTTCCGAACCAGCAGTAGAGTTGACGATTCAAATCACTTGTTTACAAGTTTAATTGAATAGAGAATAGTTTGAATTTGAATAAAGCATTTTGGCTCATACGTAACGCGAAAGTGTACGAACTCCTTACCGTTTTATCTATTATAAGAGGGTAATAACAAGAGGTCGCTGCTATCATGCGTATTACGAGTGCAGCCGATGAATAACGAACACAGCCGATGGCGTTGTCGACGCAATGCCTAACAACGAATAGTGGTTGCAATAACAAGGAGCCATCTTGTATGATGTGACGCGTGGTTTGGGTTATTGTATTAATTGCGAATAAGGAAGTACAAGTTGAATTATTGATTGAGGATTCATTAATACTCACTTCTGAACATTCTTTAACACTATATTAATTAAGTACTAGTAGAAAATCCGGCTAGCAGCGCAAGCTGTAATAGTGAATGTCCGCCCCAGAACGGGGTGAATACGAAAATTAGGGACAAGGAATAAAGCAAAGAACTCGTGATTAAAGAGTCAAGAATACAAGGAATAGCGCAAAGAACTTGTAGGGAGTCAAGAATATGCGCTGGGAACACGCCGCGAGCAAGTACCAGGCCCCCCACCCCCGATTCGGCCTATGGCTATGGTAGATAGTGGATAATCCCTAGTAAAAGTAACGGCCTGTTACTATGCCCACTGCTGAGCTAAGGCCTCCTCTCTCCGTTTTTGGAGAGAAGGGTTGGAGCTAAGACCTACCACGCTGCTCCAATGCGGATTGGTAGGTTACACAAATACCTAGAATTCTCTAGAGATATGCAGGTTTCCTCACGATGTTTTCCTTCACCGAAAAGCTTGTGATAAATTGCAATTATCAATTAGACACATAAGCTTTTAAAAGAAAACTCATTGGTGCCTGCCCGGGGTTTGAACCTATGTCGTCTGTAGGGAGTCGCACGGTCTCACCGCTAGGCTATCACAGCTTATGTCCCTAGTATCCCCTAGAAAATATGTAAATAAAATGTCACACTGGCCAATCTTTGGTCCATAATACAAATCTGACTTAAAAAAACTTCATTCCAAACAGCGCTAAACGGTCATCCCATCCCCAGAGTACAGGCGTGGATGTATCAAATGGGCGGAAGCCATCACCCCTGACCTGTGACTAGTTTGACCACAAGTTTGGCGTTTCTTGCCAGTGGAGCACAACATAGACCAGAGATCCACAAAATAGGAAAAAAAAAGCTTAAAACTAACCTTTTCCGTACCATCAACGGTCTTCACCACCATATGACTCCAGTACTCCGAAACCCTGATCGCGTGCTTCGTCTCCGGCACGTCGGGATGCTGGCAGGACTTGTTCAGTATTATGTACACTTTGTTTTTTGTCTTTGTCCCACCCTCTGCCGCGTAGCTCTCGATAGATTTCCGTCTCGCTTTCGCGTGGACGCTAGTACTGTACGCGGGCTCCTCTATAACCGCTAGAGGTGTTGATGTCGTTATATCGTACTCTTTATGCCGTCTTATGTAGACGTAGTCGCGGTTCGCGAATAGTCTCTGTAATTATATCAATTTATATCCTCTAAAAAGTAGTAATAAAATAGTAAAGTAAAGTAACAGCCTGTTAATATCCCACTGCTGGGAATAGGTTTCCTCTCACAGTTTTTTAGAGAGCAGGGATTGGAGCTAAGACCTACCACGCTGCTCCAATGCCGATTGGTAGGTTACACATATCCCTAGAATTCTCTAGAGATATGCAGGTTTCCTCACGATGTTTTCCTTCACCGAAAAGCGTGTGATAAATTGCAATTATCAATTAGACATATAAGTTTTTAATAGAAAAACTCATTGGTGCCTGCCGGAGGTTTGAACCTGTGTCGTCTCTAGAGAGTCGCACGGTGTCACCGCTAGGCTATCACAGCTTGTCACAGCAGTAATAAAATGATTTTGCTACAATCCGCGATAAATTATATAAGAATAGAAATAATATATAGAAAGAGATAGAAATTAGATAGACTCCACGAGAAAAACGTAAAGCGATTTGTGTATTGTGGTGGAGATTTGTGCATGTGTTCTTACGAATCCTGCATGTATCGGGTAAGAAAAAACCGGATAGTGCACTATACATTTAGCATCATATATATTTTCTATTTACTGTATCGCGGATTATAGCAAAATAATTTTATTATTACTTTTGTATTATGGATCTCCGCTAAGTAACGCCTAATTCTATAACTTATTTATATTCACTCATTTACTTATTTACAAATTAATTTACATTTTTAAATATTCTCTAAAACGAACAGAAAAAAACTTTTAAAAATATAAAAAAATTGACATCCACGGATAGTTAAGTAAGAACCCAAGTTTTTTTTGTTCTCGAACTGACTATATGCTGTTAGCCCTAACGGCTTTTACAGCTTCACCGGGCGGGACGGACAAGCGCAGAAGCATCGCCGAGGTTGCGAAATGCTGAGAGTACAGCGCAGAAGCTCTACTAGAGTCGGGGAACGTCGTCGTCTTTTCACGAAGGAGAGAAAACGTGATTATTAATACATTCGCAATATTTTTTTTCTTTTTTTTAATTTATTCGCAATAATTAAAAAACAGTTGACTTTAATAAAACTGTAACGATGTAAGCTTTATTATGTTTAGATATTTACATTAGAATCATTGTTTGTTGGTTTTATGTATAGAAATCGACTATACTCACGTCTTGTTTTATCGGATTAGCCCGACTGGTTTCGAGCTGATACTATTTATTCATTTACAAAATTTCTAGTATAGAATACATGTTGTTATGATAAATGATGGATACTCAATGCCTTTAAAAGTGATTTGGCTAAAAATTGAGATAGGACATATTGCCGGTTCACAGTCGATATATAATATATCGACTAATATAAAGTATTAGTGGAGTTTCTCACCGGCCACAGCACTTCCCAATGCAACACGGCCTGCCCGGGGACTCCGCTAACGTTCCTCTGGACAACCGCTAGGGCTGCGACGGCGCTGTCCCACACACGGCGGTACGCGCCGTCCACTTGTATCGCGGCGAAATCGCTCGCCCGCACCTCTGAATACCGGCCGTATACTGTGCAACATTTAAACAGTATACGACATATCTATATCTATGCTTATTATAAAGTAAAGTCCCCAAAGTCTGTATGTAATCGATTTTCTCAAAATCTACTGAACGGATTTTAGTACGGTTTTTACGGTAACCTACCAATCCGCATTAACCTACCAATCCGCATTGGAGCAGCGTGGTAGGTCTTAGCTCCAACCCTTCTCTTCAGAAATGGAGAGAGGAGGCCTATTCCCAGCAGTGGGATTGTAATAGGCTGCTACTTTTTTTTTTACGGTAAACAGGTTAATAGCACATAAAAAAAGTAAAGTAACAGCCTGTTAATATCCCACTGCTGGGCTAAGGCCTCCTCTCTCCGTTTTTGGAGAGAAGGATTGGAGCTAAGACCTACCACGCTGCTCCAATGCGGATTGGTAGGTTACACATATCCCTAGAATTCTCTAGAGATATGTAGGTTTCCTCACGATGTTTTCCTTCACCGAAAAGCGTGTGATAAATTACAATTATCAATTAGACACATAAGTTTTTAATAGAAAAACTCATTGGTGCCTGCCCGGGGTTTGAACCTATGTCGCCTCTAGAGAGTCGCACGGTCTCACCGCTAGGCTATCACAGCTTAGCACATAACCGTTTCATGTAAATTAAGTTGAAGAGGTTGTTTTATAACAATTTTTAGTGGGGGTAGTAACAAACCGGTGTCGATTGTAGTTTAGCGGGAGGAATAGGTATAAAATGCGGTGTAGGGTATCAGAGTAGCCCCATAAGTCTGCTCAACAGCATGGCGAAAGTTTACGAGAGAGTGATCCTCTCGAGACTCAAAACGGTAATAGATACTAAAAACCTTCTACCGAACGAACAGTTCGGTTTTAGATCTAACCATACGGCTGTCCACCAAGTCCACCGACTGGTGGAATTTGTTTCTGAACGGTTTACCCGTAAGAAACAACATACAGCCGCCGTCTTCTTCGATGTTGCCAAAGCCTTTGACAAGGTTTGGCACGCGGGCTTGATTCACAAGCTCAACGCCCTAGAACTTCCGAATGGTCTCGTATTTCTCATACGAAACTATCTCGTTAATCGTACTTTCAGATACCGTTTAGAAGGTACTCTATCGTCCAGACGTCCGATACGCGCTGGAGTTCCCCAGGGTTCGGTGTTAGCACCTTATCTCTACTCGCTCTACACAAGCGACATTCCTCATGATGAAATGGTTGCGTCGTTGGCGCTCTATGCTGATGACACAGCCATTTTCTTATCCTCTCTAAAACTCGAACTTCTCGTTAGTCGTCTCCAAAATGAAGTGAACAACCTTGAGGGTTGGTCCGCCAAATGCAGAGAATGCAAAACAAATTCACGCGTCTGGCCACGGGCTGTCCCTGGTTCGTGCGCAACGTCGACCTACATAGAGATCTCCGTCTCCCCTCTCTCGCTCACCTGTTCAAATGTATCTCGAAGAGATACTTTGATAAGGCTGAAACTCATCCAAACCCGCTCGTCGGGAGGATGGCTAAATATACTTGTTTTGACAAAAAGTTCAAAACAAAATATTACAGACGCCCTAGGAGCGTCCTCTCCGATCCTGACGATCACTTCACGATCGCCAACGGCACACTCGACAAACATTCACACACACAGCGTCTTCGCCGGCGAAGACGAGGTCCCCGCTTCCTCACGTCTAGCGGTAGGGGCGTTCAGCCCCGACCGTTATGACATTAGGACTCTTCCGTGAGTCCGATACAGTCCACCACAGAAATATACTGAACGGATTTTTATTACGGTTTTCACCAAAAGATAGCGAAATACTTCCTGATGATTTAGGTAAATAGTACATATCGGTATTATGTAACTTGTGTTGAAGAGATCGAGCAGTTGTTTAAAAACTTGCTTGCTGGGAGCTTTAGTCGCGTGTGCTGCGTAAACCAGCAGAGTTACGCTAAAGTAATGTAGTAGAGAATTGTCCATCTATAAAAATACTACAAAAAGTCCGTGATAGCATGTCTCTATCTCTTACGGTTATCTCTCAGTAACTACTTTCATGTTGAAAATTTGAATTATAGAAAAAAATTGTGACACGCTGATTTCCACGCGGTCGTAGCCGCTGGCACAGCTAGTATAATATATATCCGCTGTGCGGTATCCGGCTGAGAAGAATAGACCACCCTCCTTTCTTACCGAGGTGTCGTAAAAGGCGACTAAGATAAGTTGACCCACCATGTGGTATCCGGCTGAGTACCATAGACCACCCTCTTTCTTACCGAGGTGTCGTAAACTACGAAAAAGGTAAATTGCCGTCAGGCATGCGGCCGGTCGTAGCCGAATCATGTGACAGCATGTTTATAACATTTTGTCGTAGCTTCATTGTAATTTCACGATTCAAAAGTTCTTATAAAATCCAATAAGAATAAAGAATTATTTCAATTTGAATTTAGTCTATTGACCTAGTCTAGATTTACAGTAGACAATTTAATAAGCAAACCATACATTACGTAACTGATAATATATTCAATGTTAATGTGGTAATTAATCTGATAAGTGGGCAAGGTCGATCGCAAGTACATTCTTTATGTAGAGACTTTTGTAACTGATTATATTGGGACATAATCTATGTTAAATCTCTCAGTTACTAGGCAGATTATTGAGACGTGAAAAATAATGAAACGGCGTCCTAATTACATTTAAGAATAATAAGAATAAATTTATTAGATCACACTATTAAATGTAGTACAAGAAATGAAAAAATAGTAAAAACAAAAAACAAGAAACTCACCTAAATGAATTCTATATAGAAACATTAAAATATGAGTGTGACACGAAAAGGATTACCACTCAGATTATTTGGGGGGGAGGTTGGCCCCTAACCTGATTTTCAGTGGCTCCTTTGAGTCGTGCGCGCGACAATGCTACGAGCATGTTTAATTTGAAACAAAAATAATAAAATAAAACAAAATAAAACAAATATAAAAATAAATAAATAAATATAACAATAACAATAAAATAATACGTATTCGTATAGTTATAATTTAGTGCAGATTTGAAGTAAAATAAAATAAATAAAATAGAATAACAATATAATATCATTAAATAGACGTAATATAATAACTTAATATTTGGGTTTTAACAATAATGTGACGAAATAGTACACGATAACAGTATAAAACAATAATATACTTAAGTGTATATTTCATTAAAATTGGTCCAGCAAATCAACCGTCAAGGTGTAACAAGATGACAGAAGAACGGAAAGATAGACTATTATATATTATAATAGAACATGCTGTGCTAGCTCAGCGGTGAAAAAAGACAGTGAGAAAACCAGGATATCTCTAGAGAATTCTAGGGATCTGTGGAACATATCAATCCGGGCAACGTGGTAGGTCTTAACACCTTATAATTGCTTTTGTAAATTAAGCATGTGTATTTTTAGTTTAAATTTAAAGTACATAACAGATCCCAAGCAACGAATTGGAGGAGGTAAATTGTTCCAACATTTGGTTGCTGCGTATTTAAAACTTCCCCGAAAACACGCTGAGCCATGTAAATAAGCATAAAGGCTGCTGACCTGGTTGCATATGATTTATTAATATCTCTCATCCATTTGAGTTTATTATAGAGGTGGGATGGTTGCTTATACTTCACTAAGCTGAATAATAATGTCGCAAAGTGAAAAGTAATAATAAAATTATTTTGCTATAATCCGCGATACAATGTAACTAACTTTTGTATTATGGATCTCCGCAAAGTAACGTCTAATTCTATAAATTATCGCAAAGTTGCATGCGTGAGTCCATCTTTAAAAACTCAGCATTATTCAAATATGGTGTTATCGTGTGGTGTGCTCGTGCTGGATATTAAAACAGAACAGAGCGCAGGCGTTGTATAAGATCTTTAGTACGCGCTAAAAGTCGTGGTCCTATAACAACGTCGGCATAATTAAACTTGGATAATACTAGGGATTTACACAATGTTATTCGTAGTTCTGTACTTAAGGTATTTCGCAGCCGATATAGGTCTTTAAGCCTATAGAAGCAATTACGTATTGATGGTATGTTTTTGATACCGTAGATTTCATCCATAAGAACCCCTAAATTTCTTGCCTCTGATACTCGTTCTATTTGCTCACCATTGCCTTACAGTAAAGGAAAATATCTTGATCAAAACAACATGCTATCTGGAAGCCGCTATTTTAATAACTTTACTATCACAGAATTGGATGTACCTTTATATGCGTAGAGTCCCTTTCCAGGTTTGTACTCTTTACGCCATATAATCACATTCTCTGCCTCCATGTAGGGGACCCAGCCATCCGACGACTCGCCTTCTGGCTTTGGATCTTTGCATCTAAAATGTGATAGAATCATTTATATATTATTTATTTTATTATATTAGGATTATAAATGGGTTACATCTTAATCATGATGCAGCTCTACTTAAATATAACCACAACCTGTGCTTTGGTTGGGTCTATAGCCTTCACATAGTATTACACACGCACACACACAAGCACGCGCGTATTCCTGAATGCATTGCATGTAATGCACAGTGCATCCCTTGTGACTGTTTGACAGTATATCTGGCAAAGAAAAGGCGCGAATTATCCCAAACACTATACTGACGTTGAAACAGAAAAACATGTTTATTTTGTCTCCATAACATTATGCCTTACGGAATAGTGTTATGGTGTAATGCACCGATATTAAATACACTCTGTTTTTGCAAAAGAGAGCAATATTTGAAAAGCGAAACTGTTCATTTTGCTAGCTTTTATAATGTTACTAAAAAAATTGTTTGTATTGCAAAAGAGTATGAGTAAGAGTTATATGATATTTATATTTTGCCTGCTTAATCAATAATTTACAGAGATACAAATGACAGACTTTTTCTATTTTTATATTGTTCTGGTATATATGGTTTCCATTTGTGCCAAATTTCATGTATATTGCTCTAGTGGATATGTTGTGACTTTTACATTAATAATATTAATGTGGACATATTTCCTCTTCAGAAGAAGAACAAGTATGGTCAGGAGGCAATATCGAACAGTTCATCTCTGTTTAGTTCCTCTCTTTATGTTGACTTAACACGTTCTAAATTCACGTGCTAGTAGAAAATTGTGATGATAGCATATTAGCACAATCTTGTTTTGACTTCCCTTAAAAACAAAACTATCAATAACAATTTTTAAAAGTGCTCCGATCGCCACCTTACTTTATAGAATTATCCACTAGTTCAATCTAAATATTGTATAAAAATTTCATTAAAATCGGTTCTGCTGTTTCAGATTATGGAAGAAACATATATAATTTCTCATTCATATATATACAGATATTCTTGATTTTAAACAATACTAACACACAATACCCCACCCCTGCCTGTTTCCTGTCAATCATGAGCCGCTTGCCACAGCTGGTGCAGTACAGGGTCAACTGCACCAGGTCCTGTACAATTTCCAACTCGGAGAGCAGTGACTGTTCAACAAATAAATAAAATATGGGTAGGGGCTATAGTTTCGGAGGTTCTTCATAATAATAGCAGGATTTTTATAACAATATCTATTAAAGACTAGCCATAACACTTGAAATCCCCATTATTCATATGTTTAGAATATACTTTATGCTCTTGGTGTATTTAATGGTAAAAACTAAGTTAACGCCTCACATCATTAGTAATTTTTCAAATTCTAATAATGTAAAGTCAAAGTATAAATTTGAAGTCACTGTGACATTTACAAATGTTAAGCACATTGTTAATAGTAATCATATGATAATAAAACAATAATATAAACTAATTCATGTATTAATTGAGAGCTACTATTATTTATACTGTAAAATTTCATTTAATTCATGTTCCTTACTAGAATTCTTCCAAATAGAAATCTAGTGAGCATATTTATTTATTTATTTATTTATTTTGTAAGACATCAACGACAAATACATCTTTACATTACATAAAACATACTTAGAATAAAAAGGATTACAGCTAAATGTATCGTCAATTATAGATGGTGACGACAGTTGACTAGTATAAAAGTAAAATGGTATTAAAAGCATAGAACAAAATAAAGAGAAAAATTATAATAATAGGAGGCTACAAAATTCCATATAAGTAAATAATATAAATAATAATATATATGTATATATATATATATATATACACATACATATAAATAAACACTTACATATTAGAGTTGAGTAGCTCGCGAGCTAAAGACAAGAAAGATATATATCTCTCCAGAAGATATAATCATTCTCTAGCTCCCATGTGTTTCAATTATATCTCTATATCTTTAATCTTAAGAGTCAATTTTCGTGATGAGTTACGGCTCGTTCAGAGTTAGAGTGAAAGAGATGAGCTTATATAGCAATTTACATGTCAAAGAGAGATACGAATAACTCTATTGCATATTTGTATTAAAAATGTAAACTACGGATTTTCGGAACGACAACACGCGCCGGCGTTTAGTTTTTTTGTGCTTTTAAAGACATAAAATGCTTGATTGGATGCAAATGTACCAAAAAAAAAAATCACTAATTCGCGAACGATTATTTATTTACATTCCATTCTTAGTGGGAAGTCATCCTTACCTGTACATATCAGAAAAGTGTAAATAATAGTGTACATAATAAATAGAAAAAAAAAAAAAAATTAAGAAAATATGTAGCATAATTTATATAATAAATAAAAAAGTACAATACTGCCTTACTGAGTTCTAAGTCCGGGCTAAAAGAGCCGAAGATATATCGGATATATTTTTAGTCTTAGTTGCTTTATACTCTCAAACCGTACTGAGCTAAAAGAGTTAAAGATATAAAAGAGTGATATATATCCCAAGAGCGAAAAGATATATATCACTCTTTTCTTGTCAGGGATACATTTCGCCCATGTCTATTACATATACATAAACACTTACATACACATATGCACACACACCCATATGCACATAATTATTAAAAAATATGATCGATGAAGTTGTCAGAACTAATATCAGGATGAGTAACTTTTGTAAGTATTAGAAATGAATTTTTTAAATGTAGATTTTTTAATTTATTGCACTAAATACACTAGTGTGTCTACAATATGGCAGGTATGGCAGGCTAACTATATTTAAATATTTGAAATACCTTATTAACTGAATGCTTTAATTTAATTCAATTCAAAATATTCTTTATTCAAGTAAACTTGTAAACAAGTGCTTTTAAACCATCAAAATCTACTGCTGGTTCGGAAAGCTGTTCCTACTGAAAAGAGCCAGTATTTAGTTATTACTATCTTGTACAGGGTAGAGGAGTAGGTAAATCCACTCATTGTTATCATCTATATAATCCTCAATAGTATATTAGGCTTTTTGTATCGGCCTCCCTTTACCAGCGTTTTTAAACTGCTATAGGGGTGAAAATAAAATCGATTAATAACACATATATGATTATTAATTTTAGATGCACAGATGACATGTATAGTCTCTTGTACTCAAGATATATTATCTATATTGTATAAATAACCTGTAATTCATTGTCCGTAATCCCTTCCTCACAATTTGTCTTCTCAGATTGATCTTTATAAGCGGCGGTCACTGCCAGTAGCAGGGTGCGGCGCTGGCGAAATACAGTATGTCTAAACCGCTGTATGACCTCACGGAACCCACGATCACGAATACACCGTCTTACAACCGTGCTTACTATGTACCTACGAGTCCAAGCAGTCCATAACTTCATCACACCTAAGTCTTTCAAAATGTACTTTATTGTGGACATTTTGACGTGAGCACAAATATGATACTCGCGAATTAAATGGAATTACACTATGTAACCCATGCTTCTGATTCGGTTAATAAAAAATTTAATAAAGCGCGTTTAAAATTGTAGCCGATTGCGAAACATAACCTTCGATTCGGTCTTAACTTACATTATCTTTTCATAGACTACTAACTAAAATAAAGACGACAATGTTTCATACTTTGGCGCGTTAGAATATTAGGAAGAGTGGGAGATGGTGGGAGGTGCGGATACGTACTATAGGTACTAATTATAGTCATTCATAGAAATGTATCTGCCTCTCACCCGTTTCATTCATAAATCCGGAAATAGTCTCAGCTCTGACTCTCTCTAACACATGGAAATTTACTACGCGTAATATATATAACGAATGACGTAAATTCGTAGTAAAATTAGTGATGTACTTGTTGTGCTAAAACCGTAACTAGTGATTCCAAAGTTTTATCGATTCGTATTTTTCTGTTACCGATTATTTCAGTTACCGGTTTTCTTCTACATACTAATATTAATCTTAAAATTTAAATAAAACAAAATATTTTAGTAACTTCTTTATTAAATTTATTATTGAATTAAAAAAAATGTTTTAAAAACAGCGCATAGAGATGCAAAAAATTTAACTCAGCATACGTGCTAAAATTTTTTTTTCCTAAACACGCTAAAAGTATAAAAAAACACAAATATAATTTGTACATAGAAAACAGAATAAGCCGACAAAAAGTTATTCAAACAGAGATTTCACAGGCCTCAAACATAGACACGTAAGCAGCGATCATGTATCTTTAAATTGGATTTGTAACTTATTAACAAAAAAAAAGGAATTTTATACATTCACTCGAAACAATTTACAAGATCAATATTTGAAACGATAGATGTCGCTTTTGGTAAATTATAAATATTAGAGTGAGAATGTATGTGCAATCGCATATCACTTATGGTAATGAACGGGTCTTATCTCTACTTATATTATTTACAATCAAATCAATTAACACCTGAGATTAATACATAGTTAAGAAAGTATGAAATCACGAAATTATAGTATTATTTGAAATAATTATCACGCTTAAACGAAGTATGCTCCATAACTTATTTAACTAAATGGAAACATGTAAAAAAGTACTTTGTAGTAGTAGGCACAAAACACATTATTTTACCATTTAACCATACAAATATCTAATATATAACAACAATATATAAACTTAGTTATAGTTTTCGCACTATTTGATTATGGCGTGATTGCCAAAAATAAATTGCTGAAATAAACAAGTATTATTTAATATCAACTTATAAAAACCTAAACATAAAGTATTTTAAACATTTTCAAGTATATTAATGTATTACAGTATCACAGAGTTAATTCATAGAATATTGATATTATGTTACATACGTATATATTTATGTTTTGCTATACTTTAATACGGCAAAATATATACAAAATACAAGGTACAAATATTCAATTTTATAAAATAAATATTCATTAAAGATATTATTTTGACAACTTCAGTTCAATTTGTATTTCTTCATTTGTCAATTATATTATTGTAATGACATGGTTTTGTTTGTTTACATTAAGTAAAGTATCTACTTATGGAATATAAAAATAATAAAATTTATCCAACAAGAAAACTATATCGCTTTACAAATGTTAAGAATAGGAATTTCAGTTTGCTACTTTTGCCTCATGTATTTCAAATAACCCTACTTCTGATAAAAATTTTACATTTCAATTCCCTTTTTTCAGCTATCTGTAAATTCTTCTAGTAAAAATAATAATATAATTTTTCAAGTAGACTAAACAAATCGTTGACTTAATAAGTCTTTTCTTAAACATATATAATACTGTTCAAAAACAATAGGTTTCTGTGATGGATAATATAATTTCACACATGTGATGTCACTGGCAATATATTCTCTATTTTTTATTAAAGCAATTTAATCAAATCTTTCAATTTTATTAGAAAACAGCGTACTTATAAAAATTTCAAAATTTACAAAATTCAGATTTTTCATTCAAAGAAATATATCGCTTGTGGAATGCAATAGTGGCACTATTAAAAAACACGTCTATCGGAATAGGAATAAAATGTGTAAATGTTAAAGTACACATTCTATTCAGCACCAACACAAGAAGAACTCATGGTTCAATATTAGGCCGTCGTTTCAAACTATAACAATTTTTATACATTTTCCTTAGCAACAAAAACTATAAACCCATTTCAAAAGATCTCAATCAACCAGTCTCAAAATATAATTTTTTGCGATATATCGATGTACCGCACCGGAAATATACGGATTAGATTTGGAACATATTTCTGATGGAATATTAGGTTCTGTAACTATCAAACTTCTGCCTATCACTGAGAATTCCTAACATTTTATCACTATCATCGGCACATTAGCATACAAAGATTTACTGGTACTAATATTATTAACCAATAATGTTTTAAACTAACAAAACAACAAAATTACGATCAGTGCTAGTGTGTCAGCTACCTTATCTATGATTATGAGAAAAAAATCCATGGGCTCCTAGTTAACATCCTTCAAACTTTATATTGTTTGTCAATTTGAATATTATGAATACAATTTTATAGACATTGGTTTGCTTTTTCTTGAGTCTCAAGCATCGAATCGCATTGACTCTGACTTTTACAGCTGAACTTCAAAATTCAGAATGGTTTGAATTTACTGACAAAGAGAAATTTTAGATGTCCACTACTATAATCAGAACAGGTATTTTATGCCAAATTATTATTAATATTGGTGCTAAATAATTGTGATCCAACTGAAGCTCTTCATATATCTTCATCTGCATCATGTGGCTGGTAGATACTTCCCGGCGGAGGATTGTGCAGCTACTGATCCTGTAATGCATATGTATTGTTTAAATAATGTTATGATACTAAAAATAGTGATTGCAAAAGCAATCTTACAGACAATCTTGGCATATAGAATTGACAATATTTTGGTAGATGCAAAACAATAATAAACTTGCGCAATTTTATGTAGAAATAAATACTACGTATAACAATTAAGAATTTTCCTTTTATGAAATTATTCTTAATCTTAGAAAATTTACAGGAAATAAAGTTTTATAATAGAAATGTTTAAATATACAATTTGTTATTATAAACTGTACCAATATTATTAATCTAGTATTATTTAAATAAACCAAGAACTTTAATAAGACATTTTATAATAATTAGAATTACAATCTGTATTTTATCCTGTTCTCATAAGAATAACAGGGTTGCTTGCATACTTAATGTTACAGCGAGTTATAAATGTCTATTTTGTGAGTTTTATTTAATAAATAAATAGAGAGTGGCTTGTGTACATTAGAACACTCCTAAAAATATATATAATATTTTCCTGTTCCTGAAAGAAAATTGAACTCTTTAACCCTATCTGTTAGTATATAAGCTTCAATTGTTGTGTATTGTGTGTGATGCTTTAACAAATAACAGACAGAAAGATAGATTCTATATTTAAAAATATATTCCTGCTCTTAAATAGTGTCCTCAAAATATTTTTATATTGGTCTTTAACTAACAGACTTGACTGTGTCTAGAGTTCTGATATCTAGGTAAAATCTCTACAAGTGATGTCTAGATGTCTTACTTTGCCAGTTTTATATAGACACTATAAATATATATATTTTTTTGTTGTTAAATAGGCGAGCGCTTGACTGTAATCATGCCTCATGGTAAGCAATGATACAGTTTAAGATGGAGCGTGCTTAGCTAGAAGATGCCTATTCACTCTTGCCTTAAAGGTACCCATATTGTAAGTATTGGGAAAGATAGATGCCAGGAGAGAATTCCATTCCCTTGCTGTGTGCAACAAAAAAGATGAAGCGAAGCGTTATGTGCGTCTTCGTGGAATGTCGATGACATAAGGGTGGAACTTCTCCTGGTGCCTAGCGGTGCGATGATTGAACGGCGAAGGTGAAATAAGTTCATGAAGTACCTGGGCACACTCTCCGAAATATATCTTGTAGAAAACCGATAAACAGGCAACTCTGCGCGGGTGTTGCGGACTCTGCAATTTGGCATTTGTCAGGGTCTCATCACCTATGAGTTCCTGGCACGTCGATCCACCGAGTCCAAAGCATCCAATTGGTATTTGGCAGATCCTTCCTACAAATGGCAGCAGTATATTTTAAAATTAATAAAATAGTAGGTATATCTGTGTCTCTTTGTAACTTAAATATCTTTGATTATGTACTGTTAGCAAACCAGGTTTTAAATAAGAAGCTTTCCAAATACTGTAACTCAGCATCATTGTCACATGACAAAAAAAAGTTAGAATAATTATCACTAACATATCTTTACATCTGTTCTTATATCACATACTTATATCACTCTAAAAGAGAAATAATTGATTTATACAGTATTTTATAATATCTCAAATCGAATGGCCCACTATATATATCAGCTTCAGATGTACCTAATTTTAAGTGAAAGTGAAATAGCCAGACAGACATACAGGCATTGAATTAATATTTACTTGCCTTCATCTTGTCATAAAAATTGGGCTAATCATTTGCTTCATCCCACAAAGCATCAGCATATATAGCCTAGGACGTCATCCCACTGAGTACTCTCTTTGGCAATTACAAGGTTGGTCTGAAAAATATTACACAAAGATTTCAATAAACATGGAACATCGATAGTATCGAAATAACTTTATATTTGACTGGCCCTTTGGCGCAGTGGGTAGTGACCCCGCCTTCAGTTCCGCTGGTCGCGGGTTCGATTCCATCCGAAGGCCAACATCTTTTATAAACAATTTGTTGGTTCTTCGAGCCTGGGTATATATTTGTATTTAACTATGCATTTAAAATTATATATGTAGTATATCTACCAGTTGTCCGTCAGCCATAACTCAATTTTATTATTATTATTAAAGAATTAAAGATTGTCTATAATATATTTTCTCTTACAGAAAAAATAATAAACTATCAATAAATAAATACTTTAAACATAGGATATAACTGATATTGGTTAAGATTCGATTCAATGAACACATAATAAATATTATTATGAAAGGAAATGTTTTAACAATTTTGTATATTTTATTTTAAGATTAAATTTTATAATATTAGTATGTCGAATAAAAAAAAAGATCTTTGAGGATCAGCTTTGAGGTCCCTGCCTAACACCATAGAAACATATTAAAACAGATATTACATTTAGATAAATGTTTCTAATAAAATTGAGGGACATTACCATTAATTTTACTATAAAAGATTTTACTCAAAAAGGCCAGTTCATATATAGTAATCTATATATATATGTAAAAATAAATGTTTGTCTGTATGTTTGCAGACTGAGTCACAGCAATGTGAAACGGGATGGCTAGTATACTATATAAATGATAAACATACTTGGTCTAAAATGTAAGCTCATCTTGCACAGGATATCTATGATGAAACATAAAGTATTAGAATTAAATTATGAAGATATCAATCACCAGGTTTCATGCTTGTTCTTCTTGGTAGAAGCAATTTTCCAAATTAAAGTTTAAATTAGCGATTTAAAAATCCTCTAAGTTCCTTTGGATAAAGTAAACTTGAGTTTAAGTCGAGAAACTGAATAAACTATATCATTAAATGTTTTGAAGGAGTTGTAGGGATAAGCCAGTTTCTTTGATCTGTAATTTATATGTACTCATTATTTTCTTAACATAAACACAGTATTTAAAAACTAAGAGTACATAAAAGTGCTATGGGTGTAAAGTGATAACATATGCCACAATATTAGGAGTAAAAAACAGACTGAGCTAAAGACTTGAGAGAAATAGATATGCGACAAATAACTAGAAATAATAATATTTCCCCTAGAAGCCAGAGCAGAAATTTACTTAAAATTATATTTAACCCCTCCAAATATGGGGGGGGGATTGCAAAATCCAAATGTTTTCATCACCAGCAAAAAAAGTTATTATAAAATGATTTATTGTATTCAATGGGGAATTTTATAACAAAGAAATTGGTATATCAATTATAAGTATAATTATTATACATATAGTAATAACATGATCTAAAAATTAAGGTAAAAAATTAGTACACCCTCCTGCTTCTTGTCAGTCAAAGGGTTAAAGTTATTACTTGAATGATTTGTAATAAAAAAAGACTTACATACTTAATCTTGTTGTCGCAGGTATGTGTAGAAATTGTTAGATAAGATGGTAGGTAGCTTGAGTGTCATCTTTTTCACAAATATAACTGTATATATTTATAGCCTTTAGTCATACAGTCTAGTCTTCAATTTCTGAAAATATTTTTGGTAAAATTGAGAATAAATTCTGTTAAGTACCAACAGTAGCATATATAAGTGATTAATTAAAAAAAATAATTATTCTTTTGTAGTATTATTGAACAGTCTTTCTAAATTGCTATTATTCTTTCATTCAGTACACATAGCACTATATTGTTTATCAGCACTGTAAATGTAAATATATCTTAAACCACAAATCAGATCATGTGATAATCAAATTTAGACAAAAATTACATAAATTTATTTTGAGTTGCTTATATATTACAGAATATGCAATTGATTCAAGAATCCTGGGATTTGACTTTCTGTACATCTGTTTAAACAGTCTTAAAATTTGCTTTGGCTTTTTAATTACAAACCAACAATAGTTTTATATAAAGCAATATACTCTATTGCTTTATACAGAATAAACTTTCTCTATTATACTATTTACTCGTTTTTATCTGAGTGTCATTTTTAAAAACCTGACAATAAGTTTTAAATTACATGTTAATATATTACATGTTACTTCAATCAAAAATACTGTAAAGAATGTAACTTTATGTTCACACAGTTCACAAGTATTGGTTTCTAAGCTATCTATAAAATTAAGGTATAAGAGGTACACAATGATTTCCAATGAGCAAGCGGATCTGAAAATATTTTTACATTTTATGCTATGACAGCGAACTCCATTTTTCAAAACCATTTTAATTCTGTTCACATTATTAATAACTAATATTCACCCTTAAAACCATTTAAAACAGCTTCTAATAAACTAACTTAAGACTTTAATGCTACATTATTGATCGTTTATAGAGCAACAAGACCACTAGACCCTTTAATATAAAATTGCAGGACATAATATATTAATATTTAATACAGGTAATTCGTCAATCTAAATTAATGTGCGTAACGTACAACAGTAATAATAAAATTATTTTGCTATAAACCGCGCAATTTTCATATTACGATAATTGAATCAGTTGTTAAAAATTTTACTGTAGTAATAGTTTTGAAATACAATTTCAGCTTGCAAGGAATTAGGTTATTATATTTAGAATGTGAGAATATAAATTTTATGAATGCTCTTACTATTATAGAAATGCACAAAATTCATTAAAACTCAATACTTACATTAAAATTAAGTAAATCCTCTTCGTATTGTTTTTCCACGTGTTAACACACAATTTTATTTCATTAGTACATATTTAAGAAATATCTCAACAGATATTAGTGAAATAAGACTTTATACATTTAAATTGTAATAAGCAATATTTGTTTTAAGTATATTTCTAACTAAATTAAAATAAAATTATCAATTTTTGTAAAAATTAATTATTTATTTATTTATCTTTCTTTATGGCCTGTACAGCGCAAATAAGGCGCAAATCACTCTGCCAGTGTCACGTAAAGTGGAAAACACACGAGAAATGAAATTTAGAATTTGTCCCGATGACAACGCACCAAATTAGCAAACTACCTAAAATAATACAAAAAACATATGATTATGAAATGAAACTAAGAATAAAACTAAGAATATACAAACAAAATTAATTAAACTTTTAACTTATTATCAACAATAAATTGACACAACTTTTTAACAAATGGTTTAGTAACTAACATCAACAGGCACTTAATATTGGTAGGACGATGAATTCCAAATGGTAAAATATCGTACAAAGAATATTTGAGCTTAGGACAATTAAAAACAATATGATCAGTTGCACCTTCATCCAAACCACATTCACACAACGAATTATCTTTAACCTTTAATTTTGCCAGATGCAAGGGAGTACAAGCATGGCCGAGGCGAAGGCGGCAAATAATTGAGGTAGTCCTCCGATTTGCTCGACGGTAACGAAAAAACCAAGGGACTTTAGGGATATCTGATTGGATTGCACCATAATATTTACCTTTAACTGTTTTAGAAGCCGCCCACAATTTACTCCAGGAAGCAAACAAATTTCTCTTTGCTAAAGCAGACAGGTCTTGAGAAAAATTATAAAAATGTGTAAGAGAACCAACTTCTGAAGCAGATTTAGCGCAGCTATCAGTGAATTCATTGCCTTGAATACCAGAGTGACCAGGAATCCATGCAAGATTTATACTATACCCTTTCTGATTGCAAGAGAACAAGGCCTCTCTAATTTTAAGAATGATGGGAACACCTGACCTGCTACGAAAAGGATTTTGTTGAATAGCTTGTAAAGAACTTAAGCAGTCAGAAAAAATGATTACCCTCTTAATAGCATGTGACTCAGCAAAACGGATAGCCTCAAGCAGAGCTATCGACTCACCAGTAAAAACAGATGTCTGAGGAGGACATTTAAAATTCAGAATAATTTTGAATTCTGGAATCCAACACGCTATTCCTACACAAGCATCATCACAAATTTTAGAAGCGTCTGTAAATATAGATAAGTAACCCCCCCAATTCTTAACCAACATCTCGTTAAATTTTTTATTTACCCCCGGATCGTTCTTACCAATACCAAGATTAGTAATAACGGAGGGAAAATACGTTAGAGCATGATATGAAACTGTATATAAGGGATTAATATTAAATTTATAAATAGGAAAAATCGTATACTTAATAAAACTTTTCAAAAGACATGAAAAAGACTGATGAGGCTTCATTACTTGGGAAAGTTGTTGAAGGCAACACAACAACGGGTGAGATGAAAACTGAAGAACTTTACAAATGAAACGATCACATAAATACTGTCTACGCAGACAAAGAGGCGGGTCTACGCACTCAACCTGTAAAGCATTAGTCGGAGAGGATTTCATAGCTCCCAATATAACACGTAAACACTTATATTGAAATTTATTCAACTTCTCAAAAGCTAATTTACTGCCAGGGTCTAAAACAAATGTCCCATAATCAAAATGACTGCGTATAATTGCATTATAAACAAGCTTCTGAGAATAATGATGAGACCCCCACCACACTCCAGATAGAGAGCGCAGAACTTGAAAATTTTTCTCACACTTTTTCAACACATAATCTACATGAAAAGAGCCCGACAATTTAGAATCCAAATAAACACCTAAAAATTTAACAGAATTCACAAGCGGAAGTTCTTGATCATCAAAAAAAATACCTACATTAGGAATAATTCTACGCCTAGTAAACACAACAACTTTACTTTTAGGAACTGACAAGCCTAGACCATGTTCTAACAACCATTCTTTCAAATAAAACAAAGCAGAATTTAACTTTGCCACAATTTCAGGCATTTTTTTGGACGAAGTGTAAAGAACTATATCATCAGCATACTGAAGAATACTGCAGAAGCAATCAACCGATTTATCAAGATCATGTGTATAAAAACTATACAGCAAAGGGCTCAATACAGATCCTTGTGGTAGCCCTTTCCAGACAGACCTGGGAGGAAGAAGAATGCCCTTATATCGGACATTTATAGATCTACCTATGAACAAATTAAAAATAAAATTAACTATTTTATGTGGCAAATCCAAAAGAAGCATTTTTCGTTTTAAAAGCGGTAACAGAACACTATCATATGCAGCAGAAACATCTAAAAAAACCCCCACCAAGAACTCACCCCGGGAGAATGCAAGGCGAATCTCTGAGGTGAGAATACTAAGGCTATCCATTGTACTAAACCCTTTACGAAAACCAAATTGAGTTTTAGAAATAATTTCTCTACTTTCTAGTATCCATTCCAATCTATTTTTTATTAGATGTTCAACAACTTTACCAAAGGTACAAGATAAAGCTATAGGCCGGTAAGATGAACAAACAAGCGGATCATTGCCAGGTTTAAGAATAGGAATTATGATCTGAGATTTCCATTGAGAAGGCACTAAACTATTATTAAAAACCCGATTAACTATGGAAAGAAATGTTTGTTTAGCTGTATCACTGCATTTAATTAAAAAGGAATAAGGCAACCCATCCTCACCTGGCGATGAATCCCTCAATCCACTTAAAGCACATGTGAACTCCTTTAAGTCAAATGGCATCTGCATTCCACAAAGGTTGGTTGGAAGAGAAGTAGAATCAGAAAAACAATCAAAATGGGGAACAAATGGAGGGGCAAGGCTATTAGCAAAATGTTCTAACCAGGAAACTTCACTAGAAGTAATATTCCATAAATCACTAACTGCACCTCTAAATCTCTTAATATGCTTCCAAACAATGGAAGAAGGGGTGCCAGGATGGAGGCTTTCACAAAATTTAACCCATCCTAATCTCTTTTTCTTCTTAATAAGCCTTTTGGTACTAGCAGCAATATTTTTGTATGCAATAAAATTTTCAGAGGACATACAATAACGGTAATCCAATTCAGCCTTTTTACGGTTCTTAATAGCCGATGAACATTCCGAATCCCACCACGGAGGAGAAGCCCACCTACGAGCCCCAGATACTTTAGTGGGAATATGAGCATCCGCAGCCGCACGAACAGTATTAACAAACTCTTCATAGCATGCCAAAATGTTCTCATCATTCACAGCTGGAATATTTGTAATATGATTATCAATGTGAAATTTAAACTGTGTCCAATCCGCTTTTAGTGTACAGTATGGATTAAGCGGATTCAAAAGAGGAAATGGCGAAATCTTCTTATGCAGAGAGATGGAAATTGGAAAATGATCGCTGCCATATGTAGAAGATAGAACTCTCCAAATAATCGATGGAGCCAAACATGGTGAGCAAAGGGTAAGATCCACTGCACTTTTTGGATTCTGGTAAGGATTCACCCTTCGAGTTGGGGAACCATCATTAATGAAGCATAAGTCAGAATCATCCATTATTTCCAACAATGATATAGCAAATGAATCATTGTAGTGACATCCCCAAGCAGTATGATGGGCATTAAAATCACCCATCACAACAACTGGGCGAGGTAAAGATGCGAAAATTGATAGAATATCTGGAACTAGCGATGAATGAGGATGAGGAATGTAAATGGACAACAATGTAATACATGAAAACTTGATTGCAACTGCGTTGATATTAGGATCATGAGATGGAAGTCTAATTTGAGAAAAAGGAAATGATCTATGGACTAAAATGGCACTACCACCAAAACCATCATTCCTGTCATCCCTCAAACATGAAAAACCTGGAATACGAAAATGCCTCCCAGGCCTTAACCATGTTTCAGCAATGGCAACAACAACAGGTTTACAATGATTTAACAGATGAATAAGCTCAAATTTATGACGATGAAGACTTTTGCAATTCCATTGTAGAAGATTTACTAAGTCCATTAATGACAGACAACAAAGAAGTAAGTTTTTGAGCAACGTGGTACGGTAAAGAATTATTAGAGTTCGATGCAAATTCAGTAACCAAAGACATGAGAGAATCTAACAAATGCTCTAACGCTGAAGATGTGTGAGGAGAATTCAATGCACGCCCATTACCTGAGGATGAGGTGCAGGAAGAAATTAAGCTTTGATGAGCAACTTGATCATAACCCTTTGCTCTATGAAGATGAGGACGAGGACTTTTAACTAGAGTTTTTTTATATGAGTATGAGTGATTAGACAAACTCTGCTGGGTCAACTTTCTATCATGATTCTCTGAAGGAGAAAACATTTCCTTAGCTACCTCAGAATATGGTCTTTTGACTGGAGGATATTGACTAGAAGCCTCTGCAAATGAAATATTTTCCTGTGACATTAACATCTTAATAGCACGTTGCCTGGACTGCTCGGGACAATCTTTATCTGTAGCACAGTGTTTACCCAAACAATGCAGGCAAGACACCATTTCTATATTAACAACACAACCCTCCCCACTATGGGGTTGACAACATTTAAAGCACCTAGGTTTAGAGCGACATTGAAATTTAGTATGGCCAAATCTACAACAGTTAAAACATTGGATAGTAGGAAAATTATAAGTTTCAACTACCAGAGAAGTATAAAATGAGAAAATTTTTTTAGGTAAAAATTGTCCTTTGAAAGTCAAAACAACTGACTGAGTAGGGACCCAAGAGGACACCCCCTCAGTCTGCTGTTTTCTATTTAACCTTCGTGCTTTTAAAATCTCGCCACACCCATCAGGGAGCTCCAGAGAACCAATAAATTCTTGCATGGACCAGTCAAACGGTACACCCTTCACCAGACCCATACGTGTAACATGATAACTTGGGATATTTACTTTATATTTGTTTGATTCTAAAACCGGGTTCTGAACAAAACTATTTGCCGCTGCAGCTGACAAAAACTGCACACTGATCCTATTGCGCCCCATACTTTTAACACCATCTCTACAAATATTCTCAAATTTGTACTTATGCAGAAATTCACCAAATTTAATGGCCCGAATAGAAGTACCTGCGGACGGATCTGCTTCACTTCGGGAAACATGTACAATAAATGGCCCTTGATCGACGCTAGAGTAACTACCAATATCTACAGAAGTATTTACATATACAGACTGAATCGAAGGATTGCTAGAGGCAGGATCAACAATAGTTTTTTTTATATTAGAAATACCATTTTCATCGTCACCATGACGCTTTCTTGATACACTAGCTACAGCTATCATATCCGAATCCGGAGTAAAATATTTTTCACCCGGATCCGGTGGCTCAGGAGGAATTTCCATTCCCATTTTTGACTTATCAGAAATGAGACATGAAAAAAAATTTATATTTACATAAATAACAACACTTACCTACGAAATATAATACAACTTTTATCTACAATATTTACACTAAATATATGAAAAAAATCAAATTTAAACCCAAAATATTTTTAAACGTGTGTCAACCACAAAGAACACGATGACAGTCCTGTAAAAATTAAAGTAGTTAAAGTTTTCAACGGGAAGTTTAAAAAATTTAAAATGGCTCCCATACTTTCATTGATAAATTTTCTTGTTATATTATACACTGTCAAAATAAGAATGAGTGCGTAATTAATATGTATGGCGGAGTGGAGCGAGATGCAGCTGAGACTATTTTCATACGATTCATTCATAAAAACGTGCATGTGCAAGAGGGATGCAAGAACTCTTGTATTGGCGCCCGTAGTAAAACTGCCCTGTTATCTTTTGACAACTGTGTTCAGGGTTACCATAATCAAATGTTTTTTAATCTTAGCTGTGTTTTATTTAATCTCAGCTGTGTTGTGTGTCTCAGCTCAGTGTTTTCAATCTAAACATATAGAGATTAATCTTAAATAACCAAAATGGGTATATATAACCATTTCAGAACACATTACAGTAGACAATTCCTTCTGTGCTAAAATTGTAAAATTTATTACGAGTACTTTTCGAGTTGTTCCTAGAGAGTAATACATTCGAAAATTAAGTGTCCTATTCCATCCTAATATATTTACACATGAATTGGGACAACTATAACTCATTTTTTTTATACATTAGTCTTGAAAAACTAATTTCTGTAGAGCTTAGTAACAAATAACAAAATAGAACTCACTTAACTATAAAGTTTTGTGTGTACAGCCTATTTCGGATAAGATACTTTTCTTGTTTTACGATATGTGAGAATGGTATCATGACTTTAAAACCTGTATGATTTTTGTTTCATTTTTGTGATATACGACAATTTCGTAGTTTTATTTTGAATTCGTATCCAACTATACTCTAGCTTCTCGTAAAGGCAAGTAATAATAGTAGGTCTAAATTTTTACCGTGTAAGCACATTAAAATTTTTTGACTGGCAATATATGGATTTTTTCTTTCATTTCCTCGATCGACGACGAGCGGTGGCGTTTGTTCGATCGCTTGGTTAAGTTCACGTCATCTTTTTAGTTTCTAATGTCTGAATTTTGCATCCCACATGCTTAGGGGTAACCGTATAAAGAAAAAATCCAAGAATCCCCGAACAAGAAGAAAAGTACGAGTTAGAGTTACAAAATTAAATGTGAACTAGAAAGTGTGTGAACGAAGTCGCGAGGTGTCTCGTCCGTCCGGTTCGATCTGGATTTGAGCAGTTTGAACCAAGTGTCGGGCTCCCTTCCCTTCGAATTTCTATTTAGTAAAGTTTAGTGGTGTGTTTTAGATAAATAAACATTTTTTTGTGGTTATTTGGAGTTTTTTTGCTTAAAATAATTGTGTAAACCCGATCCAAAATGTCCGAGGAGTCGTCCGCAGATCGCAATGTTGAAATATGGAAGATCAAAAAGCTCATCAAGAGCTTGGAAATGGCTAGAGGGTGAGTTTCGTTGTTGACTTATTCGTAGCATAGTTCATGTAATATTTGATTGATGACGGCGCGAAGATATTTGGCCACATGATTGGGTGAAATTGCCAACGAGGCTGCGTCATTTCCACGCTGGACACATGCGCAAGTTGCATGCGCGAAATATAACCTCGATTTAACGCAGTGACTTGAAAAATGCGCATTGTCCACAATCCATTGTTCGCTTTTAAATTTTGAACTGTAAAATTTCGGACTGTTGTGACTCAGAGTTACAAGTTAGCTGAGACAAGCAAAAGTCGTCTTTATTGACACGATCGATTACTTCCTTTAAGAAAATATAACGCGAATATTACATTAAATAACGATTCACACACTATAGATTTTAGGATTTTAGGATTTTTGCTGCAGGAATATTTTCTCTAATATATGTAGATAAGATTATGTTGTAATTCACAACAGCTGATTCCATCTATGAATTATGAATTGTCAACAGTAACATTTATTTTAAAAAAATGTTTTTGTTTATCAATTAAAGGTTAAAAATTAACAATCTATGTTAATTATTTATTAATAAGGTAGTTTATTAATAAGTTAAAAAGAATGAAGTATGACAAGTTCATAGGAAAATATGCTCCAATGATCTTTAAAAAATCTATCTACCTTATCTGCAAATAGAGATAGCAATATCTGCAAATAATGATTTATGGGAAAGATTTAGAGGTATAATTATAAAGTCTATGGTAGTTTAAATTGACTGAACATTTTTGAAATGATTCCTATATTTTGTATATTATTCATAATATTTAAATTGAAATAACGTTTAATGAGAATCTTATTCCTTCTATCTTGTCCTGAGCCAACAAATTGGCTTGTATATTCATTCATTATCATCTTTTTGGGTAATTTTAAGTCATCTGGTATTGAATTTAAAACATCCATTCACTCTTATTTCCATGTATAATAAAGACATGACTGATGGAGCAGATGGTAGTGACCCTACCTTCAGCTATATAAGTGGGTTTGACAACTACTGATGGCTAAAATTTTTTTAAATAATTAGTTGGTTTGCCCCCTCTGGATGTATTTATTTATTTTGTTATTCAGTTCTCTGTCACCCATAATACAAGTATTGACCCTTCACCCATTGCTTTGCACCATGTGCAATAATCGTCATGTAGAATTTCACATTTATTTTTGAATCATTTGTTTTTACTATATAATATACCTATGATTAGCATACCATTTTCTTCAGTATAAAATTCCCCATCGGACGTAACCAGTTATTTTATAATATATTAATAATGTAAGTTAGATTTATCTATGGTACTTGCTCTTATGTGAACATGGTGCTCACCGGACATATAATGGGTTCGGAGATTAAATATATCGTATGACTCAAATTTCAATAGCCAATAAAAATAGTATTGTTAATCCATATAGCTGCATGGATATGTCTTAAAAAAAATATTGTGTTTCTTTATGTGAATTTGATAAGAGATTTTGTGGATCATATTTCAATTTCGGAAATATCGAAATGTTTTCATCACCAACAATAACTGTAAGTTATTATTATAAAATGACATTGTATGCAATGGGGAATTTTATAACAAAGAAAATGGTATACAAGCCATAGGTATTATATTGTAAATAACAAGATCTAAAAATGGATGTAAAAATTTGTTTTATGATCACCTAAGGAACCTATCGTTCAAAGGGTTACGTTTGAGATGGATGACTGATCAATTATACCAAATAATTATTAAAAGAAAATTTTTTTTAGGAATGGCACATCTATGATCTCTTTGATAATACCACCGAAGGATCAGATATCGCGGGTGTCCAAAATGTTGGCCGACGAGTTTGGGACAGCGTCCAACATCAAGTCTCGCGTGAACCGACTTTCGGTGCTCGGTGCAATCACATCTGTACAGCATCGTTTGAAATTGTATACAAAAGGTATGTTCAAAGTGTTTCTTTGGTGGAAGGGCTCTGAATTAATTCAACGACAGACATGCCATAAGTTGCTATAAATGATGTGTTAAATAACTGTATCTTCAATCCCACTGTGTTCTAATTTAATGACAGCTGTGCCCGCCGCTTCACCCGCGTAGAAATCAGTATCACGAAAATGTGTTTCGGTCAACTCAGATAAACTGTAATGCAATGTTATCTTCCTAACTAATTACAATTAACTTAATGTAAAAATCGTACAGAAATCCGTTCAGTAGAATTTTGAAAATTGATCACATTTTTTTTTTTTATAATGAGTATAGATATAGATTAATATTAATGCTGTGTGGTGGTGAGTAGAATAGACCACCCTCATTTTCATACCGAGGTGTAGTAAAAAGCTTCTAAGGTAAGTCGACCTGCAGTATAGTATCCGGCTGAGCAGAATAGACAACCCTTATTTCTTGCCGAGCTGACGTAAAAGGCGACTAAGGTAAGTTGATCCACCGTGTGGTATCTGGTTTAGTAGAATAGACCCCGCCCTCTTTCTTACCGAGGGGTCGTAAAATACGACTAAGGTAAGTTAATGTCAGGGAGGCGGCCGGTCATAAAATACGTAGCTAAATCATATCATATATGACTGGCCCGTTGGCGCTGTGGGAGTGACCCTGCCTTCAGCTCGGTGGGTTGCGGGTTCGATTCCCGCCGAGGGCCAACATTTTCTATAAATAAATTGTTGGTTCTTCGAGCCTGGGTGTGTATTTGTATTTAAGTATGTATTTAAACTTATACATGTAGTATATCTTCCACTTGTCCGTCACCCATAACACAAGTATTAAGTTACTTACTTTGGGGACGAACGACCGCGTGTGTAAATGTCCCATATATTTATTTATTTATTATTATCATATGACAACATGTTTTTAACATGTTGTGCCACATATGTAATATGACGCCACTTAGAGTGGGATAAGGGTAGGAGGATGATAATAGATATAGATAAATATTTGACAGTTCGTAAGATCTTGTAAAATTAAACTTGAATCCATACTAATATAAATAGGAAATCTCTACTTAATCAATATTGATGACTTGGTTTTACTTTTTTTGTGTTCATGCTTCGATCATTTTGCAATGTGAGAGTAATCAAGCTATCCTACTTTTTTAGTACCACCGAATGGTCTCGTTATCTACTGTGGTACCATCGTGACAGAGGAGGGCAAGGAAAAGAAGGTTAACATCGACTTTGAGCCTTTCAAACCGATCAACACATCACTGTATCTCTGCGATAACAAATTCCATACAGAGGCCTTGACTGCATTGTTGGCTGATGACAATAAGTTTGGATTCATCGTGATGGATGGTAACGGAGCACTCTTTGGTACGCTGCAGGGAAATACGCGAGAGGTGAGTGGTTTTTTCCGAACTGTTTATCACGTTGACCCTATTGGCTTTTACAGAGGAACCGAGTGAGCGCTGAAGCATCTTCGAGGTTGCATAATAAAGAGAGTAGAGTGCAGTTACTCTACTAGCGTCGGGTAACGTCACCCTAAGGGTACGTCTCGTGAGGCCGGACTATGGCTTAAAACGACGTGGAGTGGAGGGTTAGTAAAAAAGTAGTAAAGTAACTGCCTGTTACTATGCCTACTGCTGAGCTAAGGCCTCCTCTCTCCGTTTTTGGAGAGAAGGATTGGAGCTAAAACCTACCACGCTGCTCCAATGGGGATTGGTAGGTTACATATATCCCTAGAATTCTCTAGAACTATGCAGGTTTCCTCACGATGTTTTCCTACACCGAAAAGCGTGTGATAAATTGCAATTATCAATTAGACACATAAGTTTTAATTGAAAAACTCATTGGTGCCTGCCCGGGGTTTGAACCCATATCGTCTCTAGAGAGTCGCACGGTCTCATCGCTTGGAGGGTTAGTGGTGTACTATAATTGGACTATGGACAAATAATATTTTATGTGTTCACAACTCAACCACAACATATATATTAACAAAAGAATGCGTGTATGTGTGAGTCATATGCATAAGTAGTGTGTATATTTTTTTATTAATTTAATAATTATTTTTTCATTAAGCCCTGTGGTGTCCGGCTGCATAGAATAAACCACCCTCATTTTTTACCGAGGTGTCGTAAAAGGCGACTAAGGTAAGTTGACATCAGGCAGGCGGCCGGTCGTAAAATACGTAGCCAAATTATGTGACAATGTTTGTAACATGTTGTGCCGACCCCACTTAGAGTGGGATAAGGGCAGGAGAATAATATATAATATATATATTATATACATATATATATATATATTTATTTATTTATTTATATTTATTTTATATAATATATATATTATATATATATATATATATTTATTTATTTATTTATATTTATTTATATTAGCCTTTATTATCTGAAGTGTTTTTTGTTTTATTTACAATATTTTTTTATTTTTTCTTTTTTAACATTTTGCTTCAGTTTGCCCTTTGACATAGGCCTCCTCCAGAAACTTCCAAATTCTTCTGTCACAAGCCTTCTGTTTCCACATATGACCTGCAATCACTCTTAGATCATCCTCCCATCTTAGGTAAGGCCTTCCCCTTTTTCTCGTAATTCCCCGTGGGTACCACTCTACTATATCTCTATTCCATTTTGACAATGTTTCTCTCATCATGTGGCCAACCCATCTCCATTTCTGTTGCATTATCACACTTATTACATTTGGGGTGTTTATTTTCTTTTTAATATTAGTTACGCTAACTTTATCACTTAGTTTAATTTTCAGGATATTTCTCTTCATGTTATTTTGACATGTCTCTAATTTCTTAAGTTTGTTTTTGGATATGGGCCAAGTTTGACAGCCATAAGTTAAGATGGGGATGATGCAGGTATTCATTAATTTTGCTTTATCTTGTAAGCCTTCTTTCTTTCATTATAGACTTAAGTGACCAATATCTTTGCCATGATTTATTTATCCTTTTTTTAATTTCTTTCTCTGTTTGTTCATTATTTGATAGTGTTTGGCCTAAATATTCATATTCCTCAACATATTCAATTATATTATTGTTAATTTCTATTTTATCTTTTTTCCCATTTGTCATTATTTTTGTTTTAGAGATATTCATGTTTAATCCAAGTACAGAACTTTTATCAGCTAATTCTTTCAGCATTATTTGCATTGTTCGAGAATCCGCAGCAAGTAGGGTGAGGTCATCTGTAAACCTTAAATGATTTAAATTTGTACCATTGATACTTAAACCATAATTTTCCCAGTTAATTTTTCTAAACATGTATTCCAAGGTTGCTGTAAATATCCTTGGTGATAATGGATCTCCTTGACGTACTCCTTTTTTCACACTAAATTCTTCTCCTGTCCTTTCTAACTTTATCTTTGCAGTAGCGTTTAGATATATATTTCTTATGAGGTTAATATATTTTTGGGGTATACCGTGTGCTCTCAAAGCTTTCCATATCTCTCTATGTTTTAATGAATCGAATGCCTTGTTATAATCGACAAAGGCTATGTAATACTTTAGCCCATATTCCCTATGCTTTTCCAGTATTTGTTTTAACACAAATATGTGATCTGTGGTTGAGAAATTTTTACGAAACCCAGCCTGTTCTCTTGGTTGGTTTTCATCCAATATATTTACTAGACGCCCCAGTACTACTTTTGAAAATATTTTATATAAGTTAGACACCAAGCTAATTGGTCTGTAGTTATTAATCTGGCTCTTATCTCCTTTTTTATGCAGTAGAGAAACAGTTGTTTTAGTCCATTGTATTGGAATTATTTCTTCTTCCAAAATATCGTTGTACAAATTTGTTATGGGATCCAGTATCACCTCTAGTGTTCCTTTCAACAATTCATTTGTAATTTTGTCTTCACCTGGGGTTTTATTATTTTTAAGCACTTTTATTGCATTTTCCACTTCACACTTTAAGAATTTAGGTATATTTTCAGTATATTCCTGTTGGTGTTCTTCAACATTTTCATCCCTGTCTACATCGTTATATAGTTCTCGATAAAAATCTGTGGCTACATCCATTATCTTTTTCCTTTTTGTCATGATATTATTCTTCTTATCCTTTATTTGCGGAATCCATGGTTTAGCTATTATTTTCTTGAGTACCTTATTTATGCTACCCGTCTTTTCTAGATAGTATTTAATATTTTCTAATCTTCTTGTATGTTTATATTTTCTGATACTTATGTTAATTTTCTTGCTTATTTCTTTTATCTTTGATTTGTGTTCTTTCTTTTGTATAAGTATTTCACGTTGCTTTAAGAGATCTCTGGCTTCTTGACCTAGTTTATCTTTGGCTTTTGAGTTACCAGCCAATTTAAATGCCAAGCTTTGTAGTTCTTTTTCAAGGCAATCATATTTTAATTGAATACCTTGTATATCTTTCATATGTTGCAGAGATACATTTAAATTATTCAATAATGATTCTGGAATTGGTAGTTTTACTTGATTCACATAATTAACAAAGTTTTTTCTTGACTTCTTTAGTTGATGACTTAAAATTTCACCACGAACCAATCTATGATCTGAGTTAAAGTTCATGTTGCTTATTACATTTATATCTTGAAATTGTTGTGGTTTATTTGTAATTATGAAATCTCTTTCATCTTTTATTCCTAGGGGTGAGATGTATGTCCATTTTTTGTTGAATTTCTTTTTATAGAATGTATTAACAAAATATAGTTGGTGTTCAATTGCAAACTCTATCAACCTTTCTGCATTATTATTCCGCTTTAATCCAGTAGTGTATTTCCCATATACTTTTTCCCCAGTGTTTGTTTGAGGTCCTAAAATGCTATTAAAGTCTCCCATCATGATTATATTTTTGTGTGACTTATCCAATGCTTCCTTTAGGCTTTGATAGAACATGTCTTTCTCAGCTTCTGAAGCAACCTCAGTAGGGGCATAAGCTTGTATTATTGTCCACTTATCTTTGCAATTGTCTAATTTTATGTTTAACATTGCTACTCTGTCAGATAATCCAATGAAATCTTCGATCATCCTTTTAAGATACTTTCTGACCATAAATCCAACCCCATATAGTCCCTGTATCTCTCCTTTATAATATAAAATAAAATTTTTGTGTTCCTCTATCTGATCACCCAATCTTCGTACTTCACTTAAACCCAAAATATCCCACTTTATTTTCTCTAGTGCATGTTCAAGTTCTATCAAGGATTCTTCTGTTCTTAACGTTCTGACATTATATGTTGCGATGAATATATTACATGGCTTTACTCTGAGAGTCCCTTTATATGTCTCTGGAGGGTTGTGGTCTATTTCCCCGCGGTGACCAGCCGAATTGGGAAATATTTTTTTAATTTTTACAGTTTTTTGGCTATTTTTTTTTGGTTTTGTTGGTTTTCCGATGTCCTTTAATTGCTAGTTTAAATATGTATTTTTCTCTGACATTGAGTATGCCCGCGCTCTCATGTAAGCGAAAGCGTCAGCTCTTTGTAGTTTATTTGGCGCTTTTGTTTCACTTTCATTTTCCGTATGTAGTTCAATCGACACTGGTGATTTTGTAGGAGATCTTTTACGTTTATCATTTTCTTTGTTCTCTCTGATAATTATTTTGTCATGTTTAATATACGCAAAATTCCCTTTTTTTCTTTCGTTTTGCATTTCCATTTGAAGCGCCTTACGTTTTTCTAAAATATCTTTTGGAAGGTCTTCCATTATATATATTTTCTCTTTACGTTTGCATTATACCAAAATAATTTTACTATTACTTATGTACTTTTGAATAAATCCTGTTGATTTAATTTGATTTGATAAAAATGTTAGAAAATAGTCAAATGATAGTCTGTGTTGCTGTTAATACCGGAAGCGAAGGTTTGGAGTGATCGATATAATATATATTATATATTATATATATAAATATATATATATATAATATTGATGGCACCATTATTTGCCAATAGCATACTGTAAAAAGGACACCATTCTTTCCTCGCATCAAATTTCTTCTTCTCCTCAAACATGTTTAAACATGTAAAACGAGTCCAGGTCTTGGGGAAAACATCTTAACTTTCTCAATTAAACTTATATTAATTCACTAATCGTTTTCACCTAGTCTTAACTTATCAACCCAAAATTCATTAAATCAAGTTTCACTATTTAAGGTGATCCCTATACACATAAAAAATTTCTACCCTCGGTATCGATCACTCCAAACCTTCGCTTCCGGTATTAACAGCAACACAGACTATCATTTGACTATTTTCTAACATTTTTATCAAATCAAATTAAATCAACAGGATTTATTCAAAAGTACATAAGTAATAGTAAAATTATTTTGGTATAATGCAAACGTAAAGAGAAAATATATATAATGCTAAATGTATAGTGGACTATTAGTGGACTATTATATATTACACATGTTCACTATCATAAACTCAACAATCGTTTCGTCCCGCAATGGAATTAACATCAGGAGATAGACTTCACGATAGAATCGCAAAGCGAAGCATTATCCGAACAAGCATCGTTAGATAGTAATTGGTTCAACCCCACCATTTATTTTATTTTGTCTCCGAACATGAGTAACAAGCTTGAACTTGAAACTATTCATCTGACCATTAATGAGTGTGCCATTGTTATGCTTTATGTTCCGCGCAAACGTGCGGACGGATGAAACAACCTCCGGGACCTGGGCCCGTCGTCTCGGCGTCTCAACCTACCTTATGCGGCCGTCAGCTGTATGTGGTCCGGCCTCATGAGTCACTGCGTGTATATCTGTACGTGTGTGTGTGTCCTTGTATGTACTTGGCCGATTCCCAAAACCGTTGGCTCGCCTCTGCAATCTTCCACGGACACGTAATGTCTGTTTCTCCCTGAGTATACACTTCACTATATCACTAAATAACACCCGGTGTGCACACAACCTTCGTAAGGTCACACGTTATTGAATCGTCCCTATATTGGGGAATAGTAACCCAACGCGCACTAAAACCGTAGACGGTCGCGTCTTCTCAAACGCTTCACTGGTTAAACGCGTCACTAGATACTTATATCAGTCTCAAATGTCAATAAAGTCGTGTCACTACTGAGAATAACACCCGAAACGCAAAATTACACGTGTGCGTTATAAAAGAATGCCGTATACAGGCGCACGCGGCCTGTCCTTATCGTATTCGAAACGTCACTAACTGTCGGCCGCTCGCGTCGGCAATCGAATGCATAAAAAGGTCGTTGATCCCGCCGGTCGCGTCGCGCGCGTCATACTATTCAAAACACTTTATGATCTCAAGTTGTTCTAAAATGTTTAATCACGATATTTTGTCACAAGTAACTAGTTTTAGTTTTTAGTGTCAGTAGTGTTATACATGCGTTTTTTATTTTCAGGTACTTCACAAGTTCACGGTCGACCTGCCGAAGAAGCACGGCCGCGGTGGTCAGTCGGCGCTCCGTTTCGCCCGTTTGCGTATGGAGAAACGTCACAACTACGTGCGCAAGGTGGCCGAGGTCGCCACCCAGCTGTTCATCAGCGCAGACCGTCCCAACGTGGCCGGCCTCATCCTGGCCGGTTCTGCTGACTTCAAGACTGAATTGTCTCAATCGGACATGTTTGATCCGGTGAGTGACATTTCTTCCCCCCACTTGCCGACCGTCCCCATGATCAATGGATATCGACTGTGAACTGGCAAATTGTCCTATCTTATTTTCGACAACTTTTCAGGAAGAAGAAAAAAGTTATTTTTAATACATTCGCAATAATTTTTCTATACTAATATTATAAAGAGGAAAGATTTGTATGTTTGTTTGTATGTTTGTATGTATGTTTGTTACGTTTTCACGCAAAAACTACTGGACCGATTTCAAAAATTCTTTCACCATTGGAAAGCTGCTTCTTCACTGAGCAACATGGGCGATATGTCATTTTCAAAAATAATAGGGATCCCTAATAAAATTGTAATAAGTTGGGAAAAATTTAGTCGTAAACATCTTTCATCGCATGCGATGCGGAAACTATTGATGATAGAACAAAAAAATGTTCTACAGTATTATAGAACGTATCAATATCCATAAAAAAGTCCGCGATACCATAAGTCTAACTATTATAGTTACGCCAATATAACTACTTTTTTACATTGTAAAAGTTGGTGAAAGTGCCGACAATAATCAAACCATTTTATTCATATCTCTGTATTAATCCTTATCCCATTAAATGATATTTTATTAATAACTGTTTCAATACCAGTAAAATACTATTTAAATTATTAAAATCCGCCATCCCAACCAAAAGATATTACGAATTTAAGAATGTATATCGAAAGCAAATAATGCCATAACAAATTCATTGTAGCGACCGTAATAGCAGGGCCTATACTTGGTGAGTTAGCTCTTATTCCAAGAATACTAATGATATCCATTTTTTATAATTAAATAATGTACAAAATAAATCTATAGTCCGACTTCGTAGACTTTCCACTACCACGAGATCTGTATGGACGCGGGTGAAACCGCGGGGCTTTGTTAGTATGTAATAAAGAAACAGTTGAGTTTAAATATGTTTATTTATTGGTAAATTTTCAAGTAGATAATACATGTTGATATGGTAAATGATGGGCAGTAGTACCCAATGCCGTTAGTAAGTGATTTGGCTTAAAATTGTGATAGGAGATGTTGCCGGTTCACAGTCGATATGTGACTAGATGGAGGATTAGGGATCTACAAAATCAAATGCAATTAATTATATAATGAAGTTTTTTTTAAAAACAATAAAACACCTGGCTGCGATCTCGCCTGATGGAAAGCGAAAGATGCATCTCAAGGTGGACCACGCTTGCCAATATAGTGAATTATATTATGGGAGCGACTGTTGGGTACACAAACTCACTTTGTTTAATTGAATTAAATTTATTTATTTACAGTCAATTAATTATAATTTTTCTTACACTATGTACTATGCTAAAATCTTACTAATGGCGTTCGATCCCATCGAAGTTAGGTAGGGAAAGACGAGGTTGAGCGAAGTGTCAGTAGAGTCTGGGAAAGCGGCAAACGCTGAGTAGACGTAACAAGTGCCTATTCACTTTTTTATTTATTTATTTAAATCGTAGGTATTCGGGAATATAGAGGTAGGAAGGGAATTCCACGCCTTGGCTGTACGCATGAGGAATGACGAGCTTAACCGTTTTGTGCCCATCACAATATCTGTTGAAGTTATTAAACTTTATTTATCCTTATGGAAGAAAAACATTTCAATGTTTATTTTTTTTTTATTTGGGAAACATACAGGAACATCTAATCTAATCTAGAATCGGGGACGCCTTTCGGTACAGGGCGGGTGGTCAGCTCCAATTGTGGACTATTCCACCAATTTCCCCTCATGTTGGGACAAGGGTCTCACTGGTATCCCGACAGTGTCACCTGCTCTAACCTACATGTTGCTCTTACGAAACTTATAATATCCCTGAAGGGGATATTTGTTAGGTCTTTTTCAATTTCATCCCTACCTAGTATCTCCCATCTTACCAGCGAGTACATGAGGCACTCAGTCATAAGGTGGAGACTCGTTTCTTCATACAGGAACGTACATACAAACAAACACACAGCATTAAATAAGTACAAAAGAAATGTAATGTTTCACAAAAATTAACACACATGCCAACAAAGTTTAGTAGAACTAATGGAGATGAAGGAAATGAACACAGTAAAATATTTAAGTTGAGTTGTTTATAGTCTTCTAGCTGTGCCAGCGGCTTCGTCCGCGTGGAAACCTGTGTGTCACAATTTTTTTCTAGAATTCAAATTTTAAACATAAAATTAATTATTGTGAGTTAACCATATGAGATGGAGACATGCTATCGCGGTTTTTTTTGTAGTAGTTTTATAGATCTACAATTCTCTAATACATTACTTTAGCGTATCTCTGCTGGTTTACGCAACGCACGCGACTAAAGCTCCCAGCAAGCAAGTTTTTATCGATTACTACACACAGACAGCATTTTGGGACTTTACTTTATAATAAGTACAAGCTTTTACCCGCGACTTCGTCCGCTTGGACCATAGTCCTAGGATAAACAATAGCTTCAGTATTATACATTATAATAGCTCAGTTAAATTTATGCAGTAAACAGAAATCAAAGTATACAAAAAATTCTTCTAAAAATAACTCCTTCGTCGCAAGCTGATCAACGTGATAATGAAACTTCCTTTTATTACAGATTTGATTCGTCTTTGATACATAGTGAATTAAAAACTTTGATAAGTTGATAATAGATGGCGTTTTTAAATGATTTTTAAATGTAAAAATCCTATAGGATTAACAGGATATAGCCTATGTGTTATTCCAGTATATAAGGAATAATTAAGCTAAATTTCATATTGGTTCAGCGGATTAGCTGTGAGAGTAACAAACATCCATCCATACTCACAAACATTCGCATTTATAATATTAGTAAGATAAGATAGATAAGTATAGATGACATGTATTGTTCAGGATAGTTACATCAGAATAGACTACATTTTTAGCTATAAGTAGTTTCAGAATATGCATATCCGGAAAAATCTTTAACCGTCCAAATAGAAGGGTATTTTAACCAATATGGTATTAGCTGGTGGTAATGGTGCGTCCTCATTCTAGCTGGTGCACTTCGCGATCGAGCTGTCTCTATGTGAAATGTTCGATCCAGACCAGGTATTATTGCTTCGACCGTATAAAATACTTTTAAACTAACCCCTTACCTTTTTTACGACGAGTTACTACTACGAGTTTACTCTGTTACTACTGGTCCTTTAGCGTAGGTGGCTGTGACCTTGCTTTCAGCTGAAGGCCAACGTTTTCTAAAAAAAAAAAGCAATTCGGTGGTCATGATAGAATGAATTATTTTTCTATACAGAGTGGTAGAGATCTTTCATTCTAAAAGTGCACGCCCCTCCAATGTCTTTACTCACACACAGAAAACTTATGTACAGACGAAATACACGCAAACTTGTTATTCTGATTGGTTACTCAGTTGCCGGACAGACACGAAAGTAGGAGCACGCATCGATTATTGTCAAAAGTACAGTTAGCATGTCATAAAAAAAGAGGATAAATATTTGTTATTTTTTATTTTAAATAATAATTAGATAATTTTTTTCTTTAATAGAAAAATATGGAGAATTTTATAAAACTATGTGGCGAAAAAAAACGGGCAAAACTTAACATCTATCATTATTTCATCATTAAAGCCATTGCTTTAATTAAGGAACGAATTGACATGATTGATAGATATATGTGGGAAAATACGTGTCGAAATGTGAATGATATTGAGATAGAATATATGAAAATTTTTGAATTTATAATTAATGTTGAGTCTGAATCTGAAGATAGCGACGTGAGTGAATAGCGTTAAATTAGTAAATATTTATTGCGGGTTAATTTTTTTCTTTATTTACTAATAAAATAAATGAAAAGACTTCTGTAAATTACGTTTTATTTATCATTCTAATATTTGCATAATGAATATATGATATGATCTTTATTAAATTACTTAATGGAAGCTAGCTCTTGATTGCGAATTCACCTGATGGATATCGATGTAGTTTAAGTTTCTTGAAAGGGTTTGGAGATTAAACGTGTAACCATTCAGGGTTTTTACACGACATCGTACCTGAATGCTAAACCGCTTGGTGGTACGTCTTTGTTAGAAGGGTACGTCGGAAGTATCTATCTAGTCAAGACCAGGGATAAATTTTAGAAATATACTAATATGTTTTTTCTAGTATTCGAATGCGGAACTTCCCGTTTACAATCCACAGAGCTTACTATTACTCCAGGGAAACGTTAAAAACTTACTTTTTATTCTAAAGAATTTTCAACATAAATTTGGTTATAAATATTGTATAATATTAATTTTATTTTTATGCAAACGTTACTTGTAGCCCGTGTAACCGGATTGGTTGGTCAGCCAGTGCACAAATGATAGGAACGCGTGACAGAATAGACGTGTTGTCTCATACAAAGCGTGCATTCTCCGCCATATAAATGTTTGACTTATACCAGTCGAGCAATTAGTTGACCTTTAAGTGCGCGAATGAGTCGAGTCAACTTTGAAATTGCTGCGCGCACACATATACAGTAGTACAGTCAATATTTTCTCTCACACATTAAAATAATGTAATTTGGTGGAGGGGCGTGCACTTTTAGAATGAAAGATCTCTACTGACCTTCCGGCATTAATTTTATTTATAGTTGCCCACACACCTCAGCACCCTACATATTTGTGGGTTCTTCAAGCCTGGGGGTGTATTAAAGTATGTGTAGTACCCGGCAAAAAAATGCACATCGAGACTTAGAAAGAGAAAATCGGCTAGATTCTGCTTCATAGAGCATTGTCTCTATCGCACAGACTGCTGAACCCGTACGAAACGTAACGTACTGAGTGACAGTGACAGCGCTATACGAAAACCGAACTGGGCGGCTGTTTCGTTCCAAACATCGATGTGCATTATTTAATGCCGGGTACTATATTGTATTTAAGTATGTATTTAAAACTTTATACGTATATATTAACCATTTGTCCGTCACCCATAACACAAGCATTAAGTTACATTAAGCACTTACTTTGGGGATGGACGACCGTTTGTGTAAGTGTATACATATTTATTTATTTTATATAGAAAAAAAAAGTATTTTAAGTATTTTAGCCGTAGGAATTAATTTAGGTTTTAAGAAAATATAAACACCATTTATAGAGGTTATTGACCTTATACGAAACGAAATATATAACCTTGACCCAAAAAGTAGTAGTACTAATGAGAGGGAGAAAAAACAACGATGTAATTTTGTTTTTTAATATGCTCGCCGCGCCAAATCAATTGTTGTGGTAGTGAATGGGTGCAGTACTTGTGTATTGTTGTGTCATTGATTCCGGGTAATGCATAGGTTTTAAGGAATTCTGCATTTATCAGCTATAAGAAGGAACAATATATTAAGCATTAATATAATTTATTTTATCGCTTAACTATAGCAAAATAATATATTAATTACTTTTGTAATATAGACCTGCGTAAAGTAACGCCTAATTCTATAAACTATTTTTCCAAATCACCCTCAAAACTAATTGGGAAATGTTGGTCCTCGGTAGGAATCGAGCCGCGACACCCGGAGTTTAATACACGGCGATGCGCCAAAGGGCTAGCCAGTTATTGTTGATGTCTCATATGATTGATATTTGAATGTCTGACTTCACCATATCATATTTTTACGTACAAGGGTTTGGGGGATTTGGATGAAAATACCTGGTGTCTCTTTAAAAACACAAATTTGGCTTTATAAAGCCGAGGTCACTTTTATTTTCGCTCTTAATTCGTACTTGATAGCTATTCGCAAAGTGGACGTCGAGGCTCACGATGCATGCACTTTTATATCGAACGATCCGATTTCGAGAATGTACTCGACCGTCCGCGAGTCCTAGCGGCGATACCGAACACGATTCGTAAATAAAGTGAATGTTCCGCAGAATTAGCGTCAAGCGAATTTGAACTCTATGACATATAGTTTACGAGCTCTTTTTGGATGTTCGTAAGCTGCTCCAGTCCTATTTGAACGCTATGACATATGTCAATTTAATGTCCTATTTGTGGTATTGTAAATTCGTTTTTCTGTTGCAGCGTCTTCAATCCAAAATCATCAAGCTGGTTGACGTCTCGTATGGTGGTGAGAACGGGTTCAACCAGGCCATCGAACTGGCGGCTGAATCTTTGCAGAATGTCAAGTTCATTCAGGAGAAGAAACTCATTGGCAGATATTTTGATGAGATCTCACAGGTACTGTCGATTTCGTATTATAAAAAAGTATACCTGCAACTATGTTTTCGTCAACTTGAAGTTTTTTTTTAAATATTAAATTCAAAATACAATTTAATACTTAAATATTTGAATTGTTAATATTCTTTCGTTAAAATAATATATTTGTGTAAATATATTGTGAAGCTCCGTCGTGTGGTAGCCAGCTGAGTAGAATAGACCACCCTCATTTCTTACCGAGTTATCGTAAATGGCGACTAAGGTAAGTTGACTCACCGTGTGGTATCAGGTTGAGTAGAATAGACTATCCTCTTTCTTACCGAGGTGTCGTAAAATACGGCTAAGGTAAGTTGAGGTCAGACAGGCGGCCGGTCGTAAAATATGTAGCGAAATCTTGTGACAATATGTTTGTAACATAATGTACTGACCCCACCTAGAGTGGGATAAAGGCAGAGGGTGATGTTGTATAAATATATTGGATAGTTACACAGTCGTCCATCCCCAAAGTAAGTAACTTAATGCTTGTGTTATGGTTGATGGGCAACTGGTAAATATATACATATATAATCTTAAATACATACTTAAATAAGCTGTGATAGCCCAGCAGTGAGACCATCCGACTCTTACAAGGGGAACACGAGTTCAAACCCGGGCAGGCACCAAAGAGTTTTTCTATTAAAACTCATGTGTCTAATTGATAATTGCAATTTATCACACACTTTTCGGTGAAGCATATCTCTAGAGAATTCTGGAGATATGTGCAACCTACCAATCTGCATTGGAGCAGCGTGGTAGGTCTTAGCTCCAACCCTTCTCTCCGGAAACGGAGAGAGGACGCCTATTCCCAGCAGTGGGATTGTAACAGGCCGCTACTTTACTTCGGTTCTAAATCCTGAGGCGCGCGATACGAACGCTTATATAGTGAACCAACCGATCGAGAATGTTCTGCTTCTCGAGTACTCGCGACTCGTAGCGGGGATACGGAACAGAATTCCTAAACAACGTGAATATTCTAAACGATTAACTTTAAGCGATTTTATACTCTATGAAATATACGTTACGAATTCTTTTTGCATGCTCACAAGATTTTCATCACTCATTACACGAACATACCAACTTAATCTTCTACTTCTCATCTTTCCTACAATGATCGCAAATTATATTAATTATGTATTTAATTCATTAGAATTCCGAACTTGTTTAGATATATTTAGCTAAACACATTTTATCAATTTTCAAATATTTTTAATTAGCATTTGAAATATCAAAATGTAATCAAACGAGCTCCTCAACATACATAAACATAACATACTTAAATACAAATACACACTCAGGCTCAAAGAATCAACAAATAAGTATGCATAGATTGGCACTTGGTGGGAATCAAACAGGGCAGGCCCACTACCACCTGCGCTTTGACTGCTATTTGCTAGTCAAATTTCATGGTTCTTTTTTCATCTTTCAGGACACGGGCAAATATTGTTTCGGTGTAGATGACACGCTTCGGGCGCTGGAGCTTGGTGCTGTTGAAACACTGATCTGTTGGGAGAACCTCGACATACAGCGGTGAGTTGGCCCATACTGACACCATATACAGGAGGAATGACACAAGTCTAGTTAAAAAAAGCTATTAACGAAATGTAGTTTGCCTACTGTTAACCGTTGAGGAGTGCCCTTGTATGGAGTCAATCCTGGCAGCAGCATCAGGTCATGCTTATCATGACCGGACATCAGGAAGTGAGTTAAATGTAACTTGCAAGATTCCACCTTCACATGCATACATTGCAAGTGATAAAATCTTTTAATAACAAAATATCTGTCGCCATAGGAAAAAGTTAAATGACATATGTGTAGTTGTTGTATACTGGATATTGGGTTCATATCTGTGTATACCGGAAATTGTGTCCTCAAGTGATCAATAGCGTAAGAAAGGACTTTTATGTGATTGAGGATTGCTTCAAAATAGAGAAAATCGGAAAAAAGTATAGTGGGAGGAAGAAATGTCACTCACCGGATGAAACATGTCCGATTGAGACAATTCAGTCTTGAAGTCAACGTTTCGGCAGGTCGACCGTGAACTTGTGAAGTACCTGAAGATAAAAAACGCAATTGTAACACTACTGACACTAAAAACTAAAACTAGTTGCTTGTGACAAAAGCTCGCGATTAAACATTTTAGAACAACATGAGATCATAAAGCATAACAATGGCACCCTCATTAATAGTCAGGTAAATAGTTTCAAGTTCAAGCTTGTTACTCATGTTCGGAGGCAAAATAAAATAAATGGTGGTGTTGAACCAATTACTATCTAACCATGCTTGTTCGGATAATGCTTCGCTTTGCGATTTTGTCGTGGAGTCTATCTCATGATGACGCTTCGGCTGCGGGGCGAAACGATTGTGGAGTTTGTGATAGTGAACGTGTGTAGTGCTTATGTATTGTGGTGGTGGTGGAGGTTTGTGCATGTGTTATTACGAATCCTACATGTATCGGGTATAAAAAAACGGATAGACCACTATACATTTAACATTATATATATTGTTTTTAACTTTAACTTTATCGCGGATTATAGCGAAATAATTTTATTATTACTTTTGTTTCAAAATAGAGCCTTAGAGACGCTAGGGTAAACTGTAGTTGTAGTAGTAACAAATCATTATATAAATTATATCTGTATTCTAATTCTCTTCCTATTTTTATTATGTATATGACTGGCACGTTGGCGCAATAGATAGTGACCCTGCCTTCAGCTTCGCGGGTCGCGGGTTCGATTCTCGCCGAGGGTCAACGTTTTCTATAAACAATTTGTTGATTCTTCGAGCCTGGGTGAGGAATTTGTTCTGCCACAGTATCTCATTTAATTAAATTTATGATTCACAATTTTGGTCATAGTGGCTTCCACATAAAAGATAGATATATGCTGTTGCGGACTTTTATTTAAAACTATTAAATACAAACAATACTACGGTACATCATCTTTGTGTAACTCTAACGGTTTAGGCAGCGTACGCCGAGATAGCTCTCAGAAGTCAGATTTTTTCCGACTTTATTGACATGTATCGTTATATTTTATAAAATCATTACAAATTGCAGTCTATATGTTATTCCGATGTATAAACTATATAACTGTAAAGTTTCATCCATATCCGTCTAATAGTTTTTTCGTGAAAGAGTAACAAACATCCATCCATACTCACAAACTTTCACATTTATAATATTAGTAGGAATAGGAATTAGTAGGAATTAGTAGGATTATATTTACCAGTTGTCCGTCACCCATAACGCAAGTATTCGGTAACTTAATTTGGGGACGGACGACCGTGTGTGTAAGTGTCCCTTATATTATTATTATTCATTTTGTTTCCAGATACGTCCTCAAATCTCACGCCACCAACCAGGAGACCATCCTGCATCTCACTCCAGAGCAGGAGAAGGATAAGTCACATTTCACCGACAAAGATGTGAGTATTGCATGACTGGAAATTATGAAAGGTCTCTAAAAGTCTTATACCTAAATTCATACAGCAAAAGTAACGTTTACTATCCCATTGCTGGGAAAAAAGGATTAAATAAAGGATTTTATTACAATAATATCTTGTCTACAGACAGGTGTAGAACTCGAGTTGGTGGAATGTCAGCCGCTCCTGGAGTGGCTCGCTAACAACTATAAGTCTTTTGGAGCCACCCTCGAGATCATCACAGACAAGAGTCAGGAGGGTAGCCAGTTTGTCCGGGGATTTGGTGGAATAGGAGGTCAGTTAGTTTTCTATATATACATTTTATATATACAATATATTCAGCTCTGTTATGTTGGCCAAAAAGAGTGCAACAAAAGAAGCAGTCGTTTTATATACGACTAGTTAATAGGCATTAACACATTGTGTGCGGGTACATTTTGCAGCAGAGCGGGCGTTTTGCGCGTAAATTTTATTATTTAGTTACCCACATTTATGATTTTTGTACCCACAAACAAACCATGTTGTTACATTAAACCGTACTAGTACGTGTCCCGCGCCCAATTATCAGTCGTCAGAACACGTACTAGTACGCGTTTCGCGCTCAAGTATCAATCGTCAGAAAGCGTACTAGTATGTGTTCCGCGCTCATTTATCAGTCTTCAGAAACCGTACTAGTACGTGTCCCGCGCTCAATTATCAGTCTTCAGAAACCGTCCTAGTACGTGTCCCCCGCTCAATTATCAGTCGTCAGAAAGAGTACTAGTATGTGTCCCGCGCTCATATATCAGTCTTCAGAAACCGTACTAGTACGTGTCCCGCGCTCAATTATCAGTCTTCAGAAACCGTCCTAGTACGTGTCCCGCGCTCAATTATCAGTCGTCAGAAAGCGTACTAGTATGGGTCCCGCGCTCATACATCAGTCTTCAGAAACCGTACTAGTACGTGTCCAGCTCTCATTTATCAGTCGTCAGAAACCGTACTAGTACGTGTCCCGCGCTCAATTATCAGTCGTCAAATAACGTACTAGTACGTCTCCCGCGCTCAATTATCAGTCGTCAAATAACGTACTAGTACGTGTCCCGCGCTCAATTATCAATCGGCAGATAATCTACTTTACGTACTTTCTTTAAAAGTCGTTAACGTCGAGATAACTTTTTATATATTTAGTGCCATTTGCTTTAAAGATTGCGCACATATAGAATGTGTGTATTTACGAATAATTTTCTTTAATAACTAGTAGCGTTTCGTCTATTAATACGCTTATGTGTGTGATAGCCTTATTTTAAATTTAACACATATCAGCGTACATTTAGAGAAAACGTAAAATCGAGCGTTTCTCTTAAGATCTTTATAAGTTTTAATAAATTTAACACTAGTGTTAAGTATGATAAGCGAAAATATAAAAATGGTTTTTGGCTTTCTTCAGACCGCCTATGTGTATGTTAGCCTTTATAGTTTTTTTAAGCTAGAGGTGTGCTGGAGATATTAATGTTTGAATATCCCAAATAGGCTAATATCATCCCTAACATGTACTTAGCGCTGATTGTGACCGTACTTGCCTTAGTGATTATCCCCTAAATCTGCTAATTTACCCATAAAACAACCCCATCAATTGCTATCACGTAGTTATATAAAGGACCTCGCAGAACTGTAGATAAAAATGCAATTGTTCTTAAATTGTTAGAAATTTTTTTAAAGTTATGTCATAATTATTATGACATTATATACAGACTAAAAAATATTTTACTAAATTACATATATACAAATAGATATTAAAGTTTAAATTGTAGGACTATAATATACCTAGTGAAAAATAGGTTACACACTAAAATACCTCAAAACAAGATTAGACAGAGACAAAAGATCTTGGAAAATTTAAATTACATAGATAAGTACATGCTTTAAAATATGGTACTCTGAAACACCTCTTAAAGAATACCTTACATACTAAAATATATCATAACACTCTAAAAAATACTTTGCGATCAATCTTTTAGTGTTCAAATACCTTACAGACTGACTAATAGTTTAAAAGATATTGGTAAAATTTAAATTTCGACACTATAAGTAATGTATAGAAACCGCCTCTACTCAAGTCTTAGTATATCGGGTTTTAAGTTTAAAGCCCGTACGGGCCATACACTTTCAAAGTTTAGCTGGTTCCGGTGAATCTAATGCAGTTACATTTCTAGGATATTTCCACGAATCGATAAAAAATTACATTACAAGATAATGTTTAGAAACCGGCTCACTCACATCTTACTTTATCGGGTTAACCCGATTAATTTCAAGCCCATACGCTTTCAAAATTTAGCTGGTTCCGGTGGACCTAATGCTGTTACATTTCTAACATATTTTCAAAACTCGATAAAAAATTACATTGCAATTTAATATATAGAAACCGACTTTACTCATATTTTATTCTATCGGGTTAGCTCGAGTAGTTTCAAAGTTTAACTGGTTCACTTTACAAACACGGTTTAACACCTAATGCAGTTACATATCTAGCATATTTCAAAAACTTGATTTAAAAAAACCTTATAAAAAACGTATATGAAACGGCTATATTCACGTCTTATTCTATCGGGTTAGCCCGATTATTTTCAAGCCCATATGAGACTCTTATGCATGAGCTCTTTATACGGCGTTATCGCAATGGGAATTGCGTGTAGCTTCTCACTGAAACGATGGCCTTGCTTCTATGAAATCCCGGTCGCTCCTTTGGTCTTGGGCGTTGGGTGGATGAAATTTGTGCTTACGACGCTTACGGTGTCTGGTTCTAAACTGAACTACTGATTCTACTGATAGTAATCAGTTCAAATAAAGATCGTTAAGAAAGAAATAAAGATCGTTTCGACCAAAAAAAGGTTTCCATGCTGGAGGTTGGGCCGATCCACAGTCTGTTAAAGTTCGGTCGACGGCTAATTTCAATCGGTACAATATGTTTCCGCCTTTGGGGATTGAATTGGGTGAATACTTAAAATGCTCGCAATTGCATTACATCTTACAAAATCGTTATAAAGGAGAAGCATGGGACCAAATTAAGGACATAACGCCTCACATGTAGGCATATTGCGTGATGAACATTACTTAAAAGCTTGAGTTCGCGCAAAATCGCGAGTACCACTAAATTTGTCAAAATTCACGAGCAATATTGCGACTAAGCGCATTTTATTGCAAATTAATATTAAAATAGGCAAAAATTTTGATCTCTCAACTCTAAATGGATATTCAAATTAGCGTCAACTAACAATATTTCCAGCACACCTTAAGTTCTACATAATTGGTTACTAATTGACTCTTTTCCCTTTTTTCCCGCTGCTTGGACATCGTTGGACGTTGGCCCAACTGTATGTATAGGTATATTACGTTACAAGGTGGACTTTCAGTCTCTACAATTAGATGAACCGCTGGACGATGTCGACCTCGATGACTATTGAACACGTTTACCGAACGATGATTATCAGTAGATCATTAAAAATAACGGTAGATTTAGGACATTTGCTTGCATGATTAATTTTGGACTGTTTACGGGCGGGTTGAGTTTGATCTACACCCTTATACTCGTATAATAATTTCAATAGTCATACATAACACTTTATAATCTGATTAACAGTTAACTTGATCTTACTAAGATTTAGAACAGTTATTTACATTTTAACCTTTCGTTGTAATAAAGTTATACTCCGCCTTGCGTCGATATCCTCATTATTGAGGGTCATGATTTGAGGAAGTAATTTCTCTTTCACGATTGTTCGCTATTTAAGTCTGTCTGTCTGTGGCGAGCATTGTGCAAGTTGGTATTCAAGGACGAGCGGATTTGATCTGACCAATGGGATGATGGGACTACGGCCTTTAGAGCGTTTGCCGTCAACCTTTCCTTTGACACGAGTTTGGTCCAGGTTACTACCCTCCTTTCGGGCGATATAGCCGAAAAATTCTAACACTCTTTTCAAGCATATGGTGGAGAGTCGGGGCTTAATATTTAATTCCTTCCGAATAGGCGCGTTGGTGCGGAAAGCAGTCCTACTAGCACTTAGCTAGCACCACCTTTCAAATGAAGTAATACATAACTATAAATTAAACGTCTCATTTTGGTATTATCGTAATCCTTGTTATAGAAATTCAAATAATTACACCTCCTTTTTAATTTCTTTACACTTTACCCATTTTGAAACGATATAAACATTTAGTAAAATCACCAAATAATTTTGTGAGCATAACTAGAAGAAATGTATAATTTATAAAAGTTTTTCGCTCAACCGTCTTTAATCAACTGATTTAATCTTATCGACTGAATTAAATATTGTAATTTTAATGTTGGGTTTTGTTATTCCAGTAATCGTGACCCCTGTTCCATAATTTGAAAAGACCCCTACTTTATAATCTAATGAAAATCCACTTTAAAAAAAAACAATTTAAAATAGTATTCCAACCCGCCCGTAAACACACGTAACTTGTCGGCGAACTTTCCCTATTCTTAACTATTTCTTTCTCTGTATATTTATTGCAAATATCTCATTAATTTGTTAAATATCCAATCATAACACCTAGCACCTCCACTTATATTCCAACTAACATTGTACGGGGTTAGAGGTGATTTTCTAACACGCAATATTCTACACAAGGGGTTTTCTTTCATACGCTATAGATAGAAATATTCTGAGATAGGGATTACTATTTTACCAATGTAGATACATTAGAATAGAATAAAAATTTATTTGTAACAAAGAAGCTTTTCTTATACCACTTTTAGAATTCGCCTTTAAAAATATGATAATTCGACGATAGTATAGACTGAAACTCATGTATGAGTTAAGTAATAAGAATATCTTGTTAATGCAAACAGTAAAGATTTGCTAGACCACCATCTAACCCCCACTGACCCTCGCTTTATAATCCGATTTTTGGTTTTTGTTTTGTCACCCATACACCATATAACAAAATTTGCCTTTAGAATTCGCGAAATTTGAGCTGTGAACGAACGGTAAGTCTGTCTGTGAAGTCAGTTGCTTCGTTTGAATGTGAAAAATTGCTAACACTTCTCAGTTTTAAATATATAAAATTATTAAATTGAAAACTAAATAATGTTTATTCTAATTTACATTTACAAGTGTTGTTGAATTATGACGAATCCCACTAAGATTTGGCCTGATGTATTAAATCGCTTCCTTTTCTCAAACTTATTTATATGTAATTAATAATGAACAATAAGAGAATTAAGTAAGAGCTAACCTCTTATAAATCTCTCTGGTAGCCGAAACGCTGACCTCACAGAAAACTTGTTTCTCATATCACTTGGCTGTTACATATGTCTTAAATGGTAACTGTTCCGTATTATATAATAAATGTTTACGATAATTATATATTAATAATCTGTCTGGAAATATTGATTTATTTAATTTTATCGTTTCACGGCTAATATGTTTAAATTTCACGTAATCGCGCCGATGTTAATTCTGTAAAGATTTTCCCTTTGTTCGCTTTTGGACATAGGTTTCCAAATATACAGTCTTGTAACGCTTTAAACAAGCGATAGTCGGCAACTTCTTTGACGTAATCGCTTAATTGAAAGTTTATCCAGAACCAGAAAACTTGAGATCTTGAGTTTCTGTGAGTCGTCATTCAGGTCCATACGAACCTGAATAACTTCAACATCATATGTCAAAAATGAAACTAGCTTTAGCTTACCGTACTTAATTAAAACTACTTAAAATAAAACCAATAAAAATATAAATTAAAAAGACTAAACAGTTCAAAGTTGTTGAGGAAATCTTTTTGAAAGTGACCTATGTCTATCAGATGAGAAGAAAAAACAATAAACAGTAAAATGATTAGTGTTAAATCTTTATATTAAATGATGCATATATATTTACCGGATTAACTATCAAAATGCACAACACAAAAGCGTTTATAAACCATGCTAGCCGTGAGACAGAACTAAACAGAATATCGTGCCCATTATATTTAAAAGAATTATTAAATAGTGTTATAGTATAGTAAAATAGTGTTTTATAAGCATAAGAATGTAATTTAGTTCCAGAAGATGTGGTATGGCTGACAGATTATGACATATTAAAACTGTAGTTTAGATTTGATAGTGGCTTTATTGCCACTCCCTCTTGCCACTCGATATGTATGGTAGAATAAAAAAATATTAACAAAATCTAAATTTATCATCTTCACATCTCGAATATTGTATCACTTGATGACCATGTCACAATCGATCAACAAAAGATTGGTTTGAAATATAAATTTGTTTTCTTAAAACTTGTAATAGTTCTAGTAAGTCATGATTAATTTGACAATTAATAAATTGTTAATTAATTTTACTTATTCTGGTTACTAAAGATTTTTCATCCTGAATCTAAGAGCCAGGAATGTCATAAATAAGATTGAATTTTATTTACTTAATTGTAAATTTTAAGTACAATCAAGATAAAGAATCGCTGGTCTAACCTAATTCTATTGATAATTACATTGCCTGTGAAACGAAAGCAAACAGTCGATTGAAAACATTATATATTTCCCACAACTTTCTATCATAAAACGTGCAGTGATTGTTTATCACTTCATTATCTGTTGTTTAAGTGTTGCCAGTTTTGAAAAAAGCCAGAAATTTAGAATCTTATTAACCTCTTTTAAGTTATTCGCCATATACGATCTTTCGTACATTTCTTTGGATTGATGATGAATGTATCCCACTAGAATTAAAGGTTATTCTAGTGGGATACATTAGGGGTCACAAGCATGAGTTTGAGAACCTGTGCTCTGATAAATATAATCTAAATGTATTTTAGTATCATTTACTTGAATGTCGTAAACTTGTCAGCCATGCTATGTGCAATATAAGGGTCAAGTCACACTAAAGCTGTATAGCGCTTACTAAAGCCGGTATTGGCATATATATAATGTGAACAAAATGTATTCTAAACAATGGGTGATTTTTTTAGTTGTAGATTAAAAAAAACTTGTCTAGTTGTATTAGCATTAATGTATGAACTCCGTGCACTAGAGGAAGTTGACGAAATTAAGAAACCGCTGATGATTGTATCGTTTTAAATAAGGACCAAATAAATAGGCTGTTAAAAGTTTTAAAAAAACGCCTGCCGTTATCAGACTTTCACAAATTCTAGGGAATAATAGTTTTAGTTCCCTAAAGGCAGTTTGGGGATATATTGTTCCAGTTTGTTTATAGCAAAGTAAAAACTCCTTATTCGCGTGGTATACGTTCCATAAATAACGCGAATTTAAGCCTTTGATTATTATAAAATCATATTCTTTTATTTGATTCAATTTCATGATTCTTTCCAAGGATACAAAGTAAAAATAATATATCTTTTTAAGACCTTTAATATACTTGCCGTGTGTGGTGAAGGTGGAATCTTGCGAGTTCATTTTGACCCACTTACTTCCCGATGTCCGAAATTTTACATACTGCTCTACTCCCTATGATAAGCATGACCAGATGCTGCTTCGAAGATTAGCTCCAGACGGGGTTACTCCTTAGAGGTTAACAGTAGCGACATTAAAATGTTTTGAAGCTTTTCTTTTAATTCTTACCTTCGCTTGTTTAAAATAAATTCAATTTACTGATAAATATAAATATATGCGTCATTTACACACACGGCCGTCCATGCACAAAGTAAGTAACCTAATTTTTGTGTTACGGGTGGCGGACCAATGGTAAATATAAATAAATATAAAATTTTAAATACATACTTAAATATGCAACCAGACTCGAAGAACAAACAAACTGTTTATAGAAAATGTTTTTTTGTTTTGTAATCTAATCCGCAACCCGCGGATGATGAATGCAGAGTCAATACCCACTGTGCCAACGGGCCAGTCTCGTCCCCAAATCAAAAAATTACTCAATAATGTTTTTAAAGAAGGTTTTTCCTGCAGAGCAAGAAGTAGTCTTTTATAAAAAAAAGGACACCGACGCGTAATATAGGATACTGAATCTTTTTGTGTTTAACCCGCGAATACACGACCTGAGTTGCACTTTTAGAAATTTTTTTTTCGCGAATGACGAATGGGCGAATAAGGAGCTTTTACTGTAATATCAAAAAGCAGAACACCTAACTTTATAAAATTCCGCAACGATGCATTAGTCTTGTAATATATAACTTAGGGACCCATATCTATGATCGCTATTAGGTAATATCGAAATAGTAGTTATTAATATATAGGCGCTTGTCTATGGAATCGCTATGACAGAAAACTTAAAAATAATAATAATTCGTAGAAAACGTGAAACTGTTAAGGTGGAATTCCACCAGTGTGCAGAACTGTGCAGCGCAGTGTGCGGCACAAATGTTTACTCTGGTCGACTCACTCAAGCAAACATTAAAAAATTATTAAAATATTCTAGAAATGTTCGCGCACATCTATACACATTTGTGCGCGTACACTTGAAACAGTGGACTCGCGACGTGGACGAATGAAAAAATTTATCAATAATTTTATAGAAAATGTCTAAAAATATATTGTAAATTTGTATATAATTTGAAAATTAGTAAAATAATAATAATAAAGATTATAAAATATTCCTTAATGAACATGTTCGCGCACATGTGTGCTTCACTGTGCGCTTACACAAGTTACACGCAACATTGCCGGTGGAAACAGAAGCTAAACGCGATATCAGCTTAGTGCGAGAAATTTGTAGACAACCTTTGTAAACAAATGTGCTGTACTCTATTTTGGTGGAATCGTACCTTTAGGTTTCGAAAACATAGCGTGCGTGAAGCGAGTAAAAAATTTAGCAAGCAAACGTTGACATTTTAACGGCGATTTTATAGGTGAGCTTATAGTATATTCTGTAATGTTCCATCGTAGAATTATATCTGAATTCTCTTTGTCCTTCAACCGATCGACGTCTGCTGGATATAAGTCACTTGAAGGGATCTTCACACCATACGTTATTGTGCCATTTGGTACTAGCGGCTTTCCACGACATTTTTTAACCCTTTCTAAGATAAAGGCAGAATAGATCTCACCAAATCATCATTCTACTGCCCTTATCCCTTATCATGTTATAAACATGTTGTCACATGATTCGGCTACGTATTTTACGACCGGCCGCCTGTCTGACGTCAACTTACCTTAGTCGCCTTTTACGACACCTCGGTAAGAAAAGGGGTGGTGTATGCTACTCAGCCGGATACCACACGGTGGGTCGACTTACCTCAGTCACCTTTTACGACACCTCGATAAGAAATGAGGGCGGTCTATTCTACTCAGCCGGATACCACACGGCATAATAGATGCCAACAAATAAAAATGTTTATCCTCTCATTATGAGAAATGGCATATAAACTGTCACCAAATTTTCCACTGATTTTCCAACGATTTTCATTTTTTGATAATCTTAATTTACAAAATAATATTTCAACTTGCATACTAAAATTAAGCGTAACTTTCATAGTTTCCTCATAAAGAGTTAAAGGGTTATCAGTCCACCTCGTAGGGGGCTACTGACACTGCGTTTTCTGGTCCGGCGTCGCGTGTCTTCAAAGCGTTGCACTTTATTTTCGCCATGCGATGGTTACGGTGTTCATTCTGTCTCTATATCTGAACCGGTAGTGGCAAAAATTTCCACGCCTTTGGTAATCCAACTTCCATCTCTATCAATAACTTCACGTATTTTATTAAGTATCTACCAGAATTTTTTTACCCAAATAATACGAAAGCTTTATAGAACCTAATATAGTAGTTTGGTACGCGAATCGTAAACATTCTCCGCCACGGACGATTCATTGGGTCCATATTCTTGACGCTACGTATGTGTTATGCCAATTTCAACAAAGCCTTAACAAATTGTACGTTTAAAACTTTCCGCATAAATCTTTATGCTAAAATCTCATTAAAATACATTCAGTAGTTTTAGTTTCTTGCGAACATACAGACAGGCGCGGCGGCTGACTTATATAAAATGCAGTGAAATGCGGATATCATTATGCGATGGATCAATTGCAAAATTTAGTATGTAAGAATTATATAGTAATTTATTAGATTGAAGTCTGTTCGTAATTTCAGATATGCCTTATAAACTGAACATTGGTAATTATGATAAGCTCATATTAGCTTTGTATACATATTAGATATATTACAATTCTATTTTTCCTATTCGCGTTCTAATAAGCCTTTTATAACATTTGTAACATTAGACAAGTAAGACTAGTTTAGATAATCTGTATTCCGTAATCCAACGAAGGAAGAAAAGTCATGCCTTAGAATTAATAATAATTTAGATTAATGAATATTAAACAGCAGATTGAACTGAAATAAATCTTCATTCAAACTGGGGAACTTGGAATTTTCTTCACAGTATTTAAACGAGCTGGCTGACGTGAGAACTAGTTACAATCCTCCACTACACGTAACTGACTAGTTTAAAACCGACGGGATGACTAGTTACAGAAGTTATAATGTTCTGTTACTAGTTTAAATTTGACTTGATAACTAATTACTGCGTAGTAATTAGACAGGTTCAGACAGATCAAGTCAATGTCGTTATAAAGTTTCCACTACATTTTTTTATCAGTTTCAACCAATCAATTGACCGGTTACAATCGGAATAAAATTGGTTTCGGTTCTCGAGACGTCACTTACTGGTTTACAACCAGTGAAATGAGGACTAACTGTAAACCATATAATGTTTTCGTTTACAAGTCGCTAACTAATTTACACCGTTGATATGATGACTGGTTACGGACATACTGCACTCCTCCACTATACGTATATACTAAGTTCAGACAGACGGTTCATGGTTAGTCGAGAGTCGTTATAAAGTTCATTACATCACGCTTATTAGTACAGTATATATATTATAGTACAGTACGTGGAAAGTGGTTATTTTCGGTTAAAATAGAGTCGTCCTCTAAGCGTCACTGACTAGTTTATACCAGAGATGTAATTACTTTACCTTTTACACATTTACTAGTTACATTCTTACTACAGTGCTCCGTTGATTAGTTACTCGTTGAGACCGTTGATGTGATGACTTGTCGCTAAGGAAATTAGGTCAATCATGAGAAGACTGGTTGCATTAATAATACAGTTAGTGTCGTTTTTTACATTCCTCTTGACGTCGATTACTAGTTTATACCGACGACGTGATGACTGGTTACATTCGTACTATTGTTCTCCACTACTCGTAGTGAATTTTGATTAGCTCGAATCCTTCATTTTCATTAAATTTTTATTGCTACCATTAATTAGAACTAATTACCCAGTTGGAATGAAGAAACTTTTGGTTTATATAGCCATTTTTACTGTAGATATATAATAAGTAACATAGTCTAATATTGCAATCAAAATTATTATACTAATTGTGATTATAAAAGGCTCAAAATATCAGAAAAGAAGAAATCTCAAATTTGTATAGCAATAATCTTCCGCCTTAAGAGACTTAGCCACGCGTATGCCCTAGGCCATATAGAATGTGTACTAAATATATTTAAAAATATACCCACAAATATGAGTTACATTGAACGCCTTAATATTATGAAAGATTTTTTCTCAAATCATCATCATCATCATCCTGCCCTCATCCCACGCTAAGTGGGGTCGGCACAACATGTTATAAACAAGTTGTCACATGTTTTGGCTGCGTATTTTACGACCGGCCGCCTGCCTGACGTCAACTTACCTTAGTCGTTTTTTACGACCCCTCGATAAGAAAGAGTGTGGTCTATTCTACTCAACCGGATACCACACGGCGGGTCAACTTACCTTAGTCGCCTTTTACGACACCTCGGTAAGAAATGAGGGTGGTCTATTCTATACAGCCGGATACCACATGGCATAAAAGATTTTTTTCCCACAATAATATCTAAATGTGTACTCATTATCAAATTAATTCCCATTAAAAAAAGTACCTACTATTATTATTGCGAAATTTTTTATTTGCTCAAAAAATAAGAAGTTTTAAATTATTTTTAAAAGTTAATAAAATTATGCATGATCATATACTTGAAATTTATCGAAATAGAATAATTTTCCTTTTTTAATTTTGGAATAATACTTATTTGTTTTTAATAATTAATTAAATTATCAAATTAATTTCAAGACCGAATAAAATATACGTTTAGTTAACTTTAAAGCAACATTCATGTTAATTAATATTTATGGTTAAATCACAAACTCAAACTAAGAAATTAAAGTGATTCTTGAGTAAACCTAGAAAATGTTATGTTTTTGAATTGTTTTTATCTAAAACTTTGTTGGCACTGTAAAAAAAATTGTTATAAATTAAAAGACAATATTATTGACTATATGCTTATAATCCGGCGAAATTTTCAGAATCAAAATAATTTTCAGAATAATTTGAACAGTAAAATATAATTTTGTAGAATTGTCGACTAAAAATTTGTGGTTTCTCCGTTTACATATCATTATTAGGTCAAATATACATAATTTAATATTTTATGGAATGAATGATGGTATATTTTTTAATATACATCGGGATGATAAAATTACAGCAAACGATTACCTAAAAATTTAAAAATATTTTTTTAAAGTAATTTTAAATCGTTTTATATTATTGACGAAGCTACACATTTCGCTACTGATTCAGTTTTCTCCTATCAAGAAAAATTAGCAAGAAACTAACTTTAAAAAAATTGAAACAATTTGATTAGATTTTAATATGCTGATCGTGCGTAGCTGACGTTAAAATAACATGGCCATAGCATATATATTGAAATTATTGTTGGATAATTTTTATGAATGGTAAAAAATGAATATACGAGCACTGTATCATCCATTGGACATTAATATGTTTTATTATCGACACTACAGCAGTATTGCGTTTAGATCATCGCATAAAATATTTACCAATTTAACAAATTTCCATAATACAGGTAACAATGTAACTTATATTTGTGGTAACGTCAATATTTCCAGGCAGATTTATTATATCGGGTCTTATTAACCGCATAAAAATGGAGAAGCATACATCGCAGTGAGAAGCGTTGCTAGGGTAAAAATATTAAATTATTTATAAATGTTGTGTACACGGTTATTTATTAAAATACCAGCACGATTTTAACATTGAATCTATTTAATTAAACCTCTTTGATTTTTTTAAAAGTTTTTTTTAAGTCTGCTTCCTCCAATTCTCTGTCTCAGGTGACTCATGGAGAGTATCTTTGGTTTTTATTTAAAAAAAACATAATTTTCGATGGCAGAATAATTGATCGACAAGAAATACATATAATAAGTGATACAAAAAATGTTATAAAAAATTATCAATGACACCAGCCACTTATGGCAGCATATACAAAACTTACCACTACTAAAAATAAGTCTCATATTGTCTGCTCTTCTACATCAACATTTACTAAATAATATATTGGAACTATAAAAAATTTGGCTGTGATTTGTGATAATAAGAAAATCTGCACGGTTTTAAAGATACGCACGGATTATAACTATCCACTGTCCTGGTACTTAATAAATTAATTCATTAGCTATTTAGCAATACAACAGAACTAACTACTTTGCTATAATCCGCACGGGTTAAGTGAATGCATGCAAAGCCAATGTGTATGAAGCAGGCAAAATCTACGCACCTTATACATGCAGGACCAGCCACCACATGCACCCCAAGGCGCAATTCACCAGCAACAACGCACACAAAAGCAGCACACACACCCACCACCACAATCTCGACGATCGTTTCGCCCCGAAACCGAAGCACCATCAGGAGGATAGGCTCCACGACAAAAATCGTACTGATTTTTGTCGTGATGGAATTCCGCAAAGTAACGCCTGCTTCTATAAATCATTTAAATTATTTATTATAATTTGACTATGTTCCACGGTAAACGGGGGTTTTGCTATAAAAATTTCAGCAATTATTGTCGCGAAATCTACCTAAAGACCTTGATTTGAAACGAAAACATGCGTATATGGTAGCTCTTGTGTAATTTTGGTGAACGTTTTTTTAATATTTTAGAGTTTCACATATTAAATCTATTAAAGTAGTAGGTAAGTGAATAGTGTGTGTTTGTGCTTACAACAAAAGTTTTTTCATTGGAAATGATACCCTTATATGTATATTGTTTTTGCGGATTTAATTAAATCTCACAACTACTTATTTTATAACCAGAAACCAATTTAATGTTCGTAAACTTTATTAAACGACAGCTATCCCCGAATTATGTTTAGAATTGAATAATCGCGCTGGTATTTATAAAACAACCGGATTTTTCTATAGCGTTAACCATAAACAAACTGAATATATAGTGATAAAAAGATTTCCATTTAGAAATTATCATGATAATTTCTTATGATATATTTATAAATATCTTATTAATTTGTAAAATTTGTACAATTAAAACTGGGAATTTATTATTGATTTAAATTAATTTTTCTTTGTTAAAAATTAATCAATCAATGTTTATTATGATAATTTGTAATTCCCATATAGTATTTAGCGTATCGTTTGTGTTTATTGAGTGCAATTATGGAATAATGAGTTTTTAAATTTAGATATTTTTAAAATCTTTCAATGCATTAGTCGTATAAGTTTGAACGAAATTAAAAATAATAATAATAATTTTAAGTGATTTCTTGGAATGTAATACGGATTGAAAAATGTATGCTTTTCTTATATATTAAAAATGTTTGCATTGGTTTATTGGGTACTTTATTAAGCCTTCTTAGAATGAATGTGGAAAAATATGTGACTAGAGGGAGTTCGAAATGAGATGTTTGGATTGTGTGAAGTATGACATGCATATAAAAGGATAGCGCCCGATTTGACGAATGATAGGAGAGAATGGAAGAGAAAATCATGTTGCATCGACCCCACTTAGACTGGGATAAGGGCAGAAGAATGATCAGATCACGATAAAGTGAACGAGAGTTTTGATGGCTTTGAATTTTCGGGAATAAAATCTTTACTAATAGCAGCCAGTTGTCAAAGCGAGGCAAATGATTTTCACATGAAAATCATGGAGATCGGCTAATATATAAGCTTTCCTCTCACTTCCCATTAAAATGGTAACTTCAATGGCTAACTGTAACATTGTATTGATTCCTAAATGTTAGGAGATTTTAACTCAAGCGCACCCTGGATATAAGGTAAATTAACGGTAAATATTTGCTTTGCATGGTCCTTCTTTTTTCTTTGTGCTTGTTTTCTATAGAAATAACTTAGAATAATATGACTTATTTTTTGCATTGCATGCTATGTTTTGTACATAGCTACTGTTTTCTTCTATTCGACATCGATATGGGTGTGTGATGATTTGATATTAAAATATATATTCATCGTTCCCGCGACTTTATTCTCGTCAATTTAAGTGCTAAATACCCTCAATTGTTAACTATTTTTCCTGTTCCCGAAAAAAATATGGATTTTTTTAACATTTTGTCTGCCTGATATATAAGCTTCATTTATACCAGATTTTTGTCAATACCCCTCCATAAGATCATACTCTATAATATTAGTATGAACGGATAGTTATAATGACGTAGTGTAGGAAGGATATATTTTTAATTTTTTCTTACATTTTGTCCTGATATAAAAAACTACTGTTTCTTCATTAAATTTACAGAACCATTGCATCGTCTATGCATTAAGTTGTTAATATTGGCATGACTTTGTATTTCTGTATTTTTGTTTTATTGAATTTCAGAGTTACAGAGTTTGTTTAATTTTGCACATTTTCGCATCACAAAATATCGTTTGCTTGTTTTACGTAGATTAAATTTATGTATAATTTTTTTGTTGGTTTATACATAAAGTGACCACACATCACGATTTTAGCAGGATAGTCCTGTTTCTTTGCGATCAGTCCGATTGGCAGCGATTTTATAGAAATTTTCTATTTTAAATTTTATGAAAAATAATAAACAAAAGTGTTATGAATCAAATTTTTATAAAATAAAAATATTAATTCGACTAATAATCATGATATTCAAATCATAATTTTTTTACAAATATTTTTATAGTTACTAATAATTAATAATAAATATATTTCTATACATTAATAGTATACATTCATCAAATACTTGTAATATTTGATGAATGTATACAATGCAATATATAATTAAAATTTTAATTCTCATCTCATTTGTCCCATTTTGTTTCAAATGTGGTCACTTTATATACACTATAGTATATAAGTACACAATCATAGGTCATAAATATATGTCACTAATATTTGACAACAAATTCGTATTAAAAATCTGGGTCTCAATTGCAAATCCTCATATGTGCATTTAGGAGTGTTTCCGTACAGGATTGAATATATTGACAAGTCGACTTACGTGCTTTTATGCTTAATCATAACAGGCATAAGAATTGCCTAATTTATATATAGACTATTTTGGATATGCCTTTTATATAGTACATACAAACTTTAAATAACTCTTAAACGCATACTTAACGTAAACCTATTTATAGCCCTAAAAGTGTGCGTGTTGGACTTGTTAAGTTATTCACGTCTGATACGAATTCATACTCGGTATAATCTTGATGGCTTAACGGTGTTAGCTCGTGACAGTTACCACCTGATGATCGACTCGAACCCCGTTCAGACAACAGATTTTCTATAAATGCTTATGTTACAAAGAGATCGACTTTTCTATGATGAAAAATATCGTGCTAAAATCTACATATCAATAGAAATTAGTGTAACGTGACTAATTGGGATTGCGTGGGTGTTAACTCCACTTTTTCTCTTCTTTCTCCTTAACTAATGTGTAAAAACCGGCGATACTCACGTCTTATATTATTGAATGACCCCGACTAGTATCGGTGCTCTTATTCATGAGCTCTTTATGCAGTGGGAACTCAGTGAAATGAGTATAGCCGTTTCTATACATAAATTATGAATACCACACACGATAGTTTAAAATCAAAAATCTTTCTCCTTTCTTTATTCTTATTTATGCTTTTTTTTCTTTCTTTAATAACAATGTACAAAATAGAGAGGAAGTAATACCCAGCAGTAGAGTGGTCTCAGGTCTTATGCACCACTGTGTCACGATCAATTTTATTGTGAATTTTGCCCATAGACCATTCTCAATCAGTAGGATTCATGGTCTTGTATAAAAATCAGCACAGCAGTAGTTAGTTACAGAAGTTTTTCTTTTGTCTTTCTTATTATATACCGTTTTTGTTTGCGATTTTTTTTGTCTTGGATGTTCACGACCCTGATCAAAAAAAAATAGATAGCGCGTAATAGTGGAAATGAATATGAAGCATTTTCGGTGTTGTATTTCTGACATTAACTCGCTTAACAAAGCCTACCTTCATTAAGGATTTGGAAGCTATCATCTAAGCATCAATTTAACACAATTCAATACACGTCGCGTCGTGTCGAGTTACGTTCATCATTTGTATTTGTTAAAACACGTTGCGACGGTAATATCGTTGAGATACACTCGCAAAAAAACAAACAAAATTGTATTCTCAATTCGCGATTCGACAAAATCTGTGCTAAAAATAATGTATTATTTGTGTTCATAGCTATGCGTGCAGAATTCATAAAACGCATGCTCTACAAACCTGTACACTACACAAGCACTACACACATTCACTACCACAATCTCAACAATCTTTTCGCCCCGTAGCCGAAGCATCATTAGGAGATTGATTACACGGCACATCTCAAAGCTTGCTTTGTGACATGTCGTGAATTCTGTATGCGCAACATTCAGAATTCGTAAAAAGCATACACTACAAACCACCCCCAAAATACACTAGCACTGCACGCATTCACTACAACGATATTAATAATTGTTTTCCCTGTTAACGAAGGGTAATCACTACTAAATCGCAAAACACAATAAAAATGCTTTTCGGCAAGACGTGCATCTTTCTTTTTCATTGATCAGATGGTTTGATTTTACTATATTCTTTAGCAATATTTTTCATATATGCTATATAATTCCAGGTCTTCTCCGCTATAAAGTGGACTTCCAGTCCATGCAGCTGGACGACGAGGAGATAGACAATCTGTACGACATCGACGATTATTAGACGTCCAGAAGATCACTACGGCTAGTCGACCTATGTCTGTCTGTAAACATTTGTTCTGAAATATCCCAACGGCTTAACTTACACCACGTATTTACAAGTCATTGATGAAATTACAAATCAAATGAAAATAATCTTTATTCAAGTAGGCTTTTTACAAGCACTTGAATCGTCAAGGATCAATTAGATTTAATAAACTACACTGGTTCGGAAGCAAGAGACTCGACGGTCAAATTTTTAAATTAAATTAAAAAAATTCAAATTTGCATTATTTATTTGCAGTCTTGTTTGGAGCTGAAAGGATTTTCAAATCCAAGCATTTTTATCATTCATAATCTTCAATTGTGCTATATGCCTTACATATAATATATATAGTATATATTTATACATTATTTCTAAGGCATGAACTCTTCGTGCGAGTAGTTTTATATACAGTAGTACCGACCATGTGACATTTATTTTATTTTTTGGTACCTACAGCAACTTATATAATAATTTTAACAAAAGTATTTTAGCTACAAGAATTATTTAACTTGTTTTTTTAAAAGATAAATACGATTTATACAGACAGATCAATGATCTTTACACGATATTCCAACCTTGACCTAAAAACTAAATAGTTCAGTTGCGAATAATACAAATCAACAATCTTTCCATCGAGATTGATTTTATTGTCATCGACATTTGTATTTGGGAACAGAATTATATTCTTGACACAACTCGGATCAAAGACAGCTGCCAGTTTCGTAATAACAAGTAATTTTTAATTTAGTTTACTACAAACATTAAAACGAATAAAAAATTAATAAAATCTTCAAAATGCCATTACTACAAAAAATAATTACGTAAAGTCTTGTCTTGGTATAAGAATAGAGCAAATGTTTACCAATGGACAACGAATCAAACGCTTACTATAGACAATTACAAGATAAATTTCGTGTTATTCTACCAATTTATGGTTATTAGTAAGACCAAAACCCACTTCTGATTATGACGACATCAAACCTTAAAACGCGTAGCGGACATAAAAAGTTGTATAATTTATTTTAACGCAAAGAATTTATGTATATATCCATAGATACACAGTTCCATAAAATGTAATTTTGAAGAGATATAATTCTTATAACTAGTTACATTTTGGTCATTGCTTTCTCAACTTAAATAATAGTAACTATATATTTCGCTTAATTTAATGTCGTTTATTTCTAAAATTGTTGCTACCATCTGAGAATTTACCAATTATTTACTAAATAATTTTAAAAAATGAAGAGTCTTCAAATTTAGGCGAAACTTATATAAGTCCATTACATTATTTCCATTTTATTGCATTTCCTAATTGCACATAATTAGATGCATTTTCAACAATTTAGTTATAATTTTAATGTATACAGTATATCCGTATCAAACGTGAATATGTTGATAAGTCGACTTATGTCCTTTTATATCTTTTATCTTAATATGCAGGATTTCCTAATTTATATGGTTAATGTTTCAGTCGATAAGTCTTTTATACCGCACATATAAACTTGTGAATATTTAAATAACTCTTAAACGCATACTAAACGTAAATATATTTATGGCTACCCTGAAAAGTGTGCGTTTTGGACTTGTTAACTTAATCACCCCTGCCGTATGTATTTCAAAAAGTTTCGACGTAAATTATAAAAAACTCTAGCATTTTTTGATTTTAATTTCGGCCACGCAAGTAACATAAATTAATTATAAAAGTTTGCTCAAAAATCGCTAGCCCTCTTCGTCGATATTGTTGCGATGGCGTCTGAATAATTTTTGCTATCGAATACAAATTTTTAATGAATATAATTTTTTTTATCATGTAATAAAACGGTGTCACATATTCCCGCCTAATTTGGCGGGAAATTTTAAAAACAATTGCATATCATTAAAGATAAATAAAATACAGTGCCTTAATAGTTAAATCGTATATAAAATGAAATGAACGATTAATTTCCTAACGGTGACTTTGATTTTATCAGATTGTCATTTTGATATGAAAATATTCTCGATTAATTGTAAAGAAAAATCAATATTTGTTTTTAATTATAATTGTCTATGTACGAAGGGACCATAAATATTATATTTGACAGAGACAAATAATAAAAGCAGTAGATTATGCTTAGAGTAAGGGAGCCATAGACAAGTCTGTAAATGAGAGTATCACAACAAACAACATCTTTGTCTAACCACACATGAAAAAGAGAGATAGATATACCCTTATTTGCTTACTCTTTATTTTAGCATGACATAATTGTTAATGTAATATAGCTGGCTTCCCTACTTATTAATTCTATGAGATTATATCGCATACATATCACATTAATTTTTTTAAAAAATGTTCATAGTGACAGAGTGAGGGAATCATAGGCAGGTCTATTAGTGCTAATGTTCCATAAATAATAAAAGTGAGATAATAGGAGACCCATCTTTGTCTAACACAATAAAATGAGCCTCATTAGCTTTTCTCTTTTTTTTCAACGAACACATTAGCTAGCTCTTCTACTCTATAATAATAACTGTTTGCTCAGTTCACGTTATTGATCATAAACATAAAAAAATAGCAAAATGTCAAGTGCGACCTTTGTTTAACTGTTATATAAAAAAAATCGATGCCTTCATTAAGTGCCTTATTGCTTGTTTTGCATCATTTTATAAGATGTATATTGAATCTTCGAGGCAAATTCTAAATTCCATAACTCGTGCTACGTAACATTTTACGTGACAATGGCAGAGTGATTTGCGCTGTACAGGAGGTCTATCATGAACTCTTATTGCGACTCAATTTAAGATGTAAACTAAATTGTTTTGCTTTTTCATACCATGACGTCTTAAAGATGCACACTTTAAGTCGTTGCCGAATGAGCGTTCGGAATTCGTCCTAAGAACATTTGAGTAAAAGAGACAATATTATCTATAGTTCACATATTATGTTGTCCTTTTCAAACATTACTACCGCAATGCAATCCACACTTCATGGTACGAATAGCAAGCGGTTCGGTTTAGGTACTGACTTTGAATTGAATCGTTTTCTAAAAGTTCATGGTAGGCCTACAGTTCACGTTCTTGATCATGAGCCTAATAAAAGAAAACAGCTAGATGTGAACCGTGACCTTATTCTAAACAATATTTTTAAAAAATCGATGTCTTCATTAAGTGCCTTATTGCTTGTTTTACATCATTACATAAGATATAGTGATGTATATAGAATCTACGAGGCAAATTCTAAATTCCATAACTCGCCTGTTTGCCATTTTACGTGACACTGGCAGAGTGATTTGCGCTGTACAGGTCATAAAGAAAGATGATAATAATAATAATGTGCCTCATAGAATCCCTATTTAAGGGTACGGATATAAAAAAATATCCTTAGTATTTTTAAATAACACTTGCACACAAAAATAAAGTGGAAAGTGCATTTGACCGGACCGACCTATTGATACGTATTTGGCCCACTGAATCCGAATTCAAGGTCAGGACTTATATATTCAATATATGTTTAAGAAAATCGGCAGTTTTAGTGACATATACTCGTATATATATTTTTTTGTTGAATTTTCTTTAATTTAAAACGTATTATGTTCTTAATAAACTTTGTAATAGTATTCGGCGGATCGAAAGACATGAAAATCTTGCTTCTTAATTAATAAATTCAAATTAAAAATAATCTTTATTCAAGTAGACTGTTTTCAGTACTTTTGAAACAATGTTTTTCAAGAAGCTACCACTGATTCGAAAGATTGCTCCTACCGAGAAGAACCAGCAGGAAAGTCAGCGTTATAAATTTTTTTTTAATAATCTGATTGATCATTCCAAATTAATCGTTGCAAATAAAATAAAATAATAAGCATTTACGTCTGTTTTTAAAGTTTTATCGAAATTTTGAAGGTGAATTTGACCTATTCACTGACCTTGATTTCGGATTCAGTGGGTCGAAATAAGTACCAATATGTCGGTCCGGTCAAATGTCACTTTTCACTTTATTTTTTTTTGTGCGCCGGTGAAATTGTTGAGCGTAGGGTGTTGTTTAATTGGTAAATTTTACGAGATTAAACTGTTGATTAGCATGTGAGGAGAATATAAAATTTATATATGTATTTACGATTTTTATCGATATAAACACATTATCGCTTCACATGTAAATTGTATAATATGCCACTTTAGTAAATTACGACGATTATAATGTAGTACGAAAACGCTGGGACCTTTGTCGTTTTAGTTGTAAAAAAAAAATTAAGTAATTGTATTTATGCTCCGTTAATTTAAAATTGACAAGGTCCATGCGTTTTTACAGAAATATGGAGGCGATTGCAATTGTATTTTTTTCTCGTTAGTTATTGATTTTTATATATTATCAAGTTAATGTCCGTTTTAACCTTTTTTTTATTCTCTGTAGTATAAAGTCGGTTGAAGGCTGTGTGTTGTCTTTTATTTATACCTTTAGATAATTTCCTTTTATAGGGTGAGGAGTAAGAACAAGTCGAGTTAATAAAGTTTTTAATAAAATTTCATGTCCCTAGACCCTATTTTAACCGTTGAGGAGTTCCTCGTCTGGAGCCAATCCTGGCAGCAGTATCAAGCCATGCTCATCATAAACATGCATTGTTATCAGGACTGGACCAGTATAAAAATTTTTAGCTCAATCTGACACCGGGAAGTGGGTCAAATTTAATTTGCAAGATTCCACCTTCACATACATACACGGAAAGTTAAATGAAAGTATAGTACCCGGCATTAAATGATGCACATCGATGTTTAGAACGAAACGGCCAGCCAGTTTGGTTTCGTAGAGCGCTGTCACTGTCACAAACGGGTTCGTCAGTCTGTGCGACAGAAGATGCTCTATGAAGAACGATCTAGCCGATTTCTCTCTATGCCTCGATGTGCATTATTTGTTACCGGGTACTATAACATGTTTCAAACACAACAAAAGAAAAAACATTTTCGCCGTCAATAGGGCGAGTTGAAAAAAACAATTGTGGCCAAAACGGAACACCAGCTGACAGCGAATGTGATTAGCCATCCAGAGTAGGCGGATTCAAAATCAGCTGTCGAACGTAAGAAGCTGCAAATTCAAACTTGTGTTTCAAACTTTGTAATTCGCCAAATTAAATACGTTATCAAAATTCCTGTCGATTTCATCGCTGCGCTAAAGCTAAAGAGAAACTACACATGCTCTTCGTGTCGGCTTCGACAACAATAAATAAATTGACTTGAGAAGCTGCTTCTTATTTATTGAATACTAGGAATACGTGCCGCTTCGCCTGCGTGGAATTCAGTGTTTAGCATGTTATAGTCTCGGCATGAAACTGGCTATCTGATATCGGACACCGCTTTTTATACCTCTTTCCCCCTCTAAACTACAATCGACACCGGTTTGTTACTACCCCCACTAAAAATTGTTGTAAAATGACCTCTTCAACTCAATTTACATGAAACAGTCATGTTTTATTATGTTATCTAAACCTTTCGGAGGAATTGCACCTTTTAGTAAAAACCGTACTAAAATCTGTTCAGTAGATTTTGAGAAAATCGATTACATAAAGACGGACAGCTTTGGGGACTTTATTTTATAATAAGCAAAGAAGTGTTAAGGCAAAATATTTTTGCTTAACACTTATTCAATAAATAAGAAACATTTTTCTCAAGTACTCAGATTCGCTTAACCGGCAATAGATCGGAGTATCTATGTGATCAAATAAAAAATGTGGAGATCCGTGGAAAAACCAGAGTCACCAATGTAGCTCAGCGTGTCGTGAAGCTAAAGTGGGGTTGGGCGGAGAATTAGATTAGTACAGAGAATCGATGGGCATTGGGGTCTCAAGGTGTTGGAATGGCGACCCCGCACCGGACAAACGCAGTGTCGGTAAACCCCCTATGAGATGGACTGACGACCTCAAAAAAGTCGCGGGGAGCCGCTGGATCCAAGCCCCAAACGATCGTGTGGTGTTGAGATTCCATGAAGAGACCTATAACTCCCATGAGAGACCTTTAATTTTACCATAACAGTAGTTTAGAAACACTGTTAAAAAAAGGCTAATACAGAGAGCCGACTATACTATTGAGAATAACTTAGACGATAAGAATGCGTGGATATGGCTACTCTTCGACCCTGTACATGACAATAAATAATAACTATATGTAAATAGTAATAAAAAATTATTCTTTGAAAAGAGTAACCGCTTAGTTTCTTGCTGGTTGTTCTCGGTAGGAACAGCTTTCCGAACCAGCAGTGGGTGTTGACGATTCAAAAGCACTTGTTTACTCGAATAAAGAATATTTTGAATTTATGTCCAGCAGTGGACTTTCATCGGTCGACAAAGAAGAAGAAGAGAAGTGAGACACGTTTTAAGAAGTAGAGGTGTTATTAGAACGTCATATTTGACTGGCCCGTTGGCACAGTGGGTAGTAACCCTGCCTCCGCGGGTCGCAGGTTAGATTCCCGTCGAGGTCCAAAATTTTCTATAATCAATTTGTTGGTTCTTAGAGCCTGGATGTATATTTGTATTTAAGTATGTACTTAAAACTATATATGTAATATATTTAGGTACCAGTTCTCTGTCACCCATAACACAAGTATGAAGTACTTTGGGGACGGACGACCGTGTGTGTAAATGTCCCGTATATATATTTATATATTAAAGACGACGGAAACGGACAAGATTTGCACTGTTTTAAATGGTCTTCAGAGCTGTAATAGCCTAGCGGTGAGACTGTGCGACTCTTTTGAGGGGAACACGAGTTCAAACCCGGGCAGGCACCAATGAGTTTTTCTATTAAAACTCATGTGTTTAATTGATAATTGCAATTTATCACACGCTTTTCGGTGAAGGAAAACATCGTGCGGAAACCTGCATATCTCTAGAGAAATCAGGAGATATGTGTAACCTACCAATCCGCATCGGAGCAGCGTGGTAGGTCTTAGCTCCAACCCTTCTCCCCAGAAACGGAGAGAGGAGGCCTATTCCCAGCAATGGGATTGTAACAGGCCGCTACTTAACTTTACAAATGGTCTTCAGAAGGGTCGCAGCAGTCACGGGAGGCAGCCAGTCATAATTACAACAAAACCTGACTCCAATCAACAATGAGGTGTCAAAATTTTTCCGTATCGTAAGCGGCAAAAACTCAAAAGGTCATAGAAAAAATAATGACGCAAGAACGTTTAGATTTGAAAGTGGCATTATGTATATTTTTTCTCGACTCAGGGCCGCGCCTTTTTGCAAATCGGCCATTGTTTATTTACAACTCAAAACATGCGGACTGTACTTACGATAGGGAAATTAACAAATAAATCAAATAAAAATAACCTTTGATCAAATAAACTCTTTCAAGCGCTTTTAAATCGTCAATTATAATCTTATCATCAGCTATAACTGGTTCGTAATGTTGCTCTTACCGAGAAGAACAATCCAGAAACTCGGCGGTCAATCTTTTAAACATTTTAAACATTATTAAACCACATTCTTGTATGAAGCTAAAAGGATTTTCAAACCCAGGCATTTTAACATCCAAATGATCTTCTAACTTGTAATATATAACTTACGTATAAGCATATTTCTTAAACTTAATTTAAACCTTTCTTTCGACTGGTCTAGTATGGATTGCGGAACTTTATTGCAGAAGCGAATACCGAGATATACATAGGTATGTACCTATAATAACTAAAATAATTATTTAAATAACCCCAAAAAACTCGTAAGACCTAGGTAATGGATTTAAGCCAAAGTCTAGCTGTAGACTGACAGTCTGCTTCAGCAAGCAGTATAAATATCGAGACAAACAACAAAGATGATCCTTAAATTTACAGTCCGATACAGTCATCCATAGCGCGTCGCCGAGGTCCGGTCTCACTGGTGCCTATCCTTAAGGCGACTCTCGTAGATGCTTCGATCCTCACTTGAGATTCAATCTCCCAGCAGGCCTACCATGAACTGTAATTGCGACTCAATTGAAGACGTAAACAAAATTGTTTTGCTATTTCACACCATGACGTCTTAAAGACGTACACTTTAAGTCGTCGCCGAATGATCGTTCGGAATTCGTCCTAAGAACGTGTGAGTTAAAGAGACAGAGTTATCTATAGTTCATATAACGTTATCCTTTTCAAACATTACGACCCCAATGCAATTCACACTTCATGGTACGAAAAGAAAGCGGTTCGCGGTCGTCGTTTACGTCTTCAATTGAGTCGCAATAAGAGTTCATGGTAGGCCTGCAGTTCTCACTCCCGACTACGCTTCTGCGCTCGCCCATCCTCCCGGTCACGCTGTCAAAGCCTTTAAGACTAACAGCATCAGTTAGGGTCCGAAAAAAATAACCTAAAATGCACGTCGCGTCGCAACGTAAATAAAGCGATATTGTGTATATCAGATTCCTTAAATTCTTATGTTCAATTGAAGGCTTATTTACTCCCATATTCTTTATCTGCATCAGCAATGCATTATAGCAGAGATCCAGAGAATAAGTCAAAAAAATGTGCAATTGACGATCGTTGCAATTATAAATTACAAGGTTTTCTATAGCTTATGTGTTATTCCGGTATAAAAGGAATAATTGCGCCAATTTTCATCCATATTGATTCAGCGGATTAGCCGTGAAAGGGTAACAAACATCCATCCATGCTCACAAACATTCGCATTTATAATATTAGTATGATATGAGAAAGCAAGTGACTTATTATATGTCTCCTTTTTTTATGTATGATTTGACAAAAATGAAGCTTTCATATTCACCTTCCATCTTGTTATGTATTGTGTTGCTATCACTTACAGTCCTGTCTATGTCTAGTATCTATACTTCTATATCTATACTAATATTATAAAGAGAGATTTGTATGTTTCTTTGTATGTATGTATGTTTGTAATGTTTTCACGCATAAACTACTGGACCGATTTCAAAAATTCTTTCACGATTGGAAAGCTGCTTCAATGAGCAACATAGGCTATATGACATTTAAAAAAAATAAAATTCCCTAATAAAATTGTAATAAGTTGTGAAAAATTTAGTCGTAAACATCTTTGATCGCGTGCGCTGCGGAAACTATTGAGGATAGAAGAAAAAAATGTTCTACGGTATTATAGAACATATCAATATCCACAAAAAAGTCCGCGATACCATATGTCTAACTATTATAGTTATGCCAATATAACTATTTTTTTACATTGTAAAAGTTGATAAAATTGCCGACAATAATTGAACCATTTTATTCATGTAACTTGTACTACTATACTTGTAAAATGCTTTTTAAATTATTAACATCCGACATCTCAATCAAAAGATATTACGAATTTAAGAATGTAAATCGAAAGAAAATAACGCCATAACGAATTCATTGTAGTGACCGTTATAGCAGAGCCTGCATTTGGTGAGTTAGCTTTTATTCCAAGAATACTAATTATATCCTTTTATAATTAAATAATCTTCGACTTCGTAGACTTTCCACTACCACGAGATCGGTATTGACGCGGGTGAAACCGCGGGGCATTGCTAGTTATATAATAACTTTATACTAATACGAAACCCGTGTCAAATTGCTATCCGCGGTCCCCTGATATATACCTCCGTAATATGACAATTAATTTGATTTATAATTATTATGATATAATTATTATAAGACACTGGATTAATCCAATTTAAATTAATGAGTTCTTTTTTTTATGCAGAGATGTGATATTACGAATTTAATATAACAGAACCAACTACTTTGCTATAATCCGCACGGGTTAAGTGAATGCATGCAAAGCCAATGTGTATGAAGCAGGCAAAATCTACGCACCTTATACATGCAGGACAAGCCACCACATGCACCCCAAGGCGCAATTCACCAGCAACAACGAACACAAAAGCAGCACACACACCCACCACCACAATCTCGACGATCGTTTCGCCCCGAAACCGAAGCATCATCAGGAGGATAGGCTCCACGACAAAAAACCGTACTGCGCCGCGCTACCCATACAAGCAATCTTAAATAGTTCAACTCCCACCAATACCCTCCCCTCCAAACACATGTAGCAAAATGGAATTAGATACATTTACTTGCTCGTTAATTAAGTGACCATTGTTATTTTTTATTATCTCAAGCTGCTCTAACGTGTTGAGTCGGAGTCCCTTATCACAAGTGTGGAGAATATGAAATGAATGGTCATTAGGCACTTTATGACCGCTTTCTAGCAAATGTTTTGCAAAATTAGAATTTTGTGGTTTATTATTCCTAAACGCAGCCATATGTTCCCGGAATCGAACCGCAAAACTTCGGCCATTCTGACCCACATATGTACCGTTGCACTCAGGACAATCTATTTTATAAACCCCAGATTTTTTACCCTTATCTAATGTATCTTTATTTTTACACAACAAACTACGAAGCGATTGGTTAGTTTTAAAAGAGAGTTTAGTACCCGGGTACTAAACTCGGGTACCGTTTTGCTTTCGGGGCGAAACGTTCGTCGAGATTGTGGTGGTGGGTGTGTGTGCTGCTTTTGTGTTCGTTGTTGCTGGTGAATTGCGCCTTGGGGTGCATGTGGTGGCTGGTCCTGCATGTATAAGGTGCGTAGATTTTGCCTGCTTCATACACATTGGCTTTGCATGCATTCACTTAACCCGTGCGGATTATAGCAAAATAGTTAGTTCTGTTATATTGCTTGTAATATGGAATTCCGCAAAGTAACGCCTGCTTCTATAAATCATTACGAATTTAGTATATTGCTTAATTATCCACAGGATTTTGTTTGAATTACTCGGCTTGAAGATTTCCCATGGAAAATAAATAAAGTTAAAAAACCTTAATAACACGCTTTCGGACTGAAATAACAAAAAATACTAGTAACGTTGCAAAAATGCGCTTTCTGACATTTCTGACTTATCTGAAGCTGGAATGTTGCAAATTAAATATGACCCACTTCCCGCTGTCCGAACAATACATGTGTATCATAAGCATGACCTGATGATAATGCCAGGGTTGGGTCCAGACGAGGGATCACCTCAACAGTTAATAATAAGGGTATGAAATTTACAAGCAATATAACAGAACTAACTACTTTGCTATAATCCGCACGGGTTAAGTGAATGCATGCAAAGCCAATGTGTATGAAGCAGGCAAAATCTACGCACCTTATACATGCAGGACCAGCCACCACATGCACCCCAAGGCGCAATTCACCAGCAACAACGCACACAAAAGCAGCACACACACCCACCACCACAATCTCAAAAATTTGTGGTGGTGGGTGTGTGTGCTGCTTTTGTGTTCGTTGTTGTAATATGGAATTCCGCAAAGTAACGCCTGCTTCTATAAATCATGGTATGAAATTTAGTGAAAACCTTTTTATAAGTGTTTTAACTTGACTTGTTTTCATATATCGTGTACTTCATGCTTTTTTTACAATAAATTTTTTACACTTTTCTCCGTAATTTTTATTGTTTTTTACTGAGAAGCTAGTTAAAAATTAATAATAAAAAAAATAATCGTTAATAATATATCTTTAACACTTTACATAATAATTACCGTCTCTTTCTTTTTTTTCTCTTTTTCTTGTTTTTTAAGATATATTCGCGCTGTTGGATGAAACCAATGTAACCAAACAACAAATTTTAAGAATTTCGTTATCAGAGCATCTACTTTATTCTTATTTATTTATTATTTTATTTATACTCTCTATTGCACACCAGAAATAATAATATACATTGCGTAACATAAGAAGAATATGTACAATATCAAAATCAAAAAATCAAAATCAAAATATTCTTTATTCAAGTAAACTTGTAAACAAGTGCTTTTGAATCGTCAACTTTACTGCTGGTCCGGAAAGCTGTTCCTGCCGAGAAGAGCGAGCAAGAAACTCGGCGGTTGCTCTTTTTAAAATATAAATCTTAGAACTAGTTACATTTATTTATTACTGTCTTGTACAGGGTAGAAGTGCACCTATATCCACACATCCTTATCATCTAAGTAATCTTCAACAGTATAGTAGGCTTTCTGTATCAGCCTCTTTTTAACAGTGTTTTTAAACTGCTGTAATGGCATGACCAAAATTGATTTCGGAATTTTATTATAGAATCTTATACCCAAACCCACAAACGATTTACGTACTTTTGCTAGGCGCAAAGCAGGAGTCGCAAGCTTATGTCGGTTCCTACTTTGTCTATTATATACATCACCTATCGTTTTATAATTCTTTATATTTTTATGTACAAAAATTACGTTATTTAAAATATACTGTGAAGCAAATGTTAGAATACCTGTTTCCTTAAACTTCTCTCGCAGGGAATCACGCGGACTTAAATTGTAGAAAATATAGAAGAAAATAAATTGTAAAATATAGATTAAATTGTAGAAATAGGCGGCCTTATCGCTGAACAGCGATCTCTTCCATTCAACCTTAGGGCATAGGAAATTATATTAAAAGAGTAAGTGGGTGTACTAGATAAATAATAAATACAAAAGTTTAGGTATATAAATAAATAAGACTACAGTAGATGATACATAAGACGACAGTGTGGTTGAAGAAATAAATATCCAAGAAGCATATAAATTAACAAAGAATTCTTCTTTTATTCTAATTTACTATTAATATAAAATTCTACGCACCTTATACATGCAGGACCAGCCACCACATGCACCCCAAGGCGCAATTCACCAGCAACAACGCACACAAAAGCAGCACACACACCCACCACCACAATCTCACCGAATCTCTCAGAAACCGAAGCATCATCAGGAGAATAGGCTCCACGACAAAAATCGTACTGCAGTACTCCTGATGATGCTTCGGTTTCGGGGCGAAACGTTCGTCGAGATTGTGGTGGTGGGTGTGTGTGTTGCTTTTGTGTTCGTTGTTGCTGGTGAATTGCGCCTTGGGGTGCATGTGGTGGCTGGTCCTGCATGTATAAGGTGCGTAGATTTTGCCTGCTTCATACACATTGGCTTTGCATGCATTCACTTAACCCGTGCGTATTATAGCAAAGTAGTTAGTTCTGTTATATTGCTTGTAATCGGTTATTTAGTAATCGATTTTTTGATTCTAAGTACAGCCCTAGATAGAATATGAAATTTATTAGCTTCCTAATAAAGCCGCCGCACAGTTTCTTACGTTACCGCAGACAAGAAAGAAAAACACGTTTTGAAATAGTTCAAAAAATTTTGAATGCTTATCAAGGTGAACATGCAAGCAGTTTTTAGTACATGGTTTTTTACGTCTATTTTTTTTCAACATTCTGTTGACTGACGTAACACTCAGCCAAATTTAGAAAGCCATAATTCAATGCTATTTTTATAATCCTCGGTACCTTAATTACGATATCGATTCGCTATATTTGTAGTTGTCACCGATATTTTTATAAATCTATTTAATAAAACACGTGTTTATGTTCTATGTTGATAAATGTGGTAATGTTTCTTATTCTATGTTGATAAATGTGTTAAATTGCCTGAAATTTGTTCTTTCTAATATAAACTAAGATCTCAGGTTTAGTGAGGGTTGACAGTGTGGCTGTGATTAGTCATCACGCTGTTGGTAATGTCGGAGCGACGCAAGAAAACTGAACCTTAGCGTAAAATCTACATAGTGGTTCGTAAAGAAGTTTTAAGGGTTTTGGTAAGATTTGTGTTAAATTAAAAAGTAAAGTAATAGGCCGTTACAAATCCTCCTCTCTCCGTTTTTGTAGAGAAGGATTTTGGGAACGTAATAGGCCGTAGCATTATTTTTAAAAGCTTTTATTTACCTTGCCGTGTATGCATGTGAAGGTGGAATCTAGCAAGTTTAATTTAACCTACTTCCCGATGTTCAATTGAGCTAAAATTTTACATACTGATACAGTCCCGAAGACTCCTCCTCCTCCTCGCATCGTTATCCTCATTGTTGAGGGTCGTGATCCCTAGTGCCGAGTGATGATCTTTTGAACGGTTGCTCTCCATTCGTCCCATGCCTTTGCCGAATGAAGAGCAACGTGCAGATTTGCGTCCAAGGCAGTTCGGATCTGATCAGTCCACCGAATTGGGCTGCGTCCTCGAGGTCTTCTGCCGTCAATCTTGGCAGTAACTATAAGTTGCTCGAGATTGTCACCCTCTTTTCGAGCGATGTGACCAAAAAACTCAAGCACTCTTCGTAGGCAGATAGATGAGAGTCGGGTCCTTACATGTAGCTCGTGCAACATAGACGCATTTGTACGGAAGGCCGTCCATGGGATCTGAAGCATTTTTCGCCAGCACCACATCTCAAAAGCATCGATGCGGTCGCGATCAGCTTTCTTTAACGTCCATGTCTCTGCTCCGTAGCTGAATATGGAGAATACCAAGGTCTTCACTAGTTTTATTTTGGTCTTGCGATGTTACGATCTCTCCATATTCTTTGCAATTGGCTCATCGCACTTTTGGCCATTCCTATGCGTCTTCTAATTTCTTTTTCACACGAGCCATTATTGCTTATGTTAGTCCCCAGATAGATAAAATCTTCGACTGTTTCGAGTTTCTGAGCTCCAGTGAATTGCAGTTTATTACCACGGTCAACCACCATGAGCTTGGTTTTACGGTGATTGGTTTTGAGACCCATTTCTAGGCTAATTCGCTCAATCCTATCCAGGATGTTGACCATTTCAGCTTCGTTACTGGCTATCAGGGTGGTATCATCTGCGTATCGAAGATTCGAGATCGTAGTGCCACCTATAGTTACTCCACCATTCCAATCCAATCATTCAACCAAAAGTCCCGATGACAATGCATGTTTATGATAAGCATGAGCTGATGTTGCTGCCAGGATTAACCCCAGACGAGGTAATTCCTTAACGGTTAAAAATTTCATGTCCCTACTACATGAAATTTTTTAATTTGACTTCATTTTAAATTTGAAGTTTAATACTTATTTATATTAATATCAGCATACGATATTGTGTGAAAATTCTAAGTCAAATTTTTCAAGTTATTAGGCCTCATACGGAAGCTGAATTTTAATATAAAATTATGCCAAATAATAAAAATGTAAATTTTTCTATTTAAACACGCAATAAACATAGTAAGTGATGTGTTTTGCGAAAAACCTCCATTAGGAATTATTATATTATGCTTATTTTGGGCATTGATATAGTCCAAATCTTTCAACAGCTAATGTTTGATAATGACTAAATAAATAAATATGAAAATTTTGAATTGCGTACATAACATTTGTCTTTAAGCACCTCTCAAAAGGAACCGGAAAGCCAGAAAATACCTAAATAAAAGATGCACTTGAGTCCTAAGGTGCTTGAATTAAGGTGCTCCGTTGATAGCAGCGTTGGTAGACCATCGAGATGGACGGCCGACCTCAAAAAGTCACGGTTTTTACTTAAAAATAATGCTAATTTTGAGGAAGGCTTAGGTTAATAGTACTGTTGGAAACGGCGATAGTCATTTCTTCAGTTTTTGTATAGAATTGTTTATGAAAGGCAGAGTTCGCCACATCGAAGGGAGTCTTGTTGTAAAACTCTAGTCATACGGTTGTTGTAGAAAAAATCTACCTATACTTTTTTTTTACTTAAATTACTTATTCTACTATTAAATAGCATGCAAATTATACCAATTTTAAAATACATTACAAAAATGCTTATAGTTATCAAATATATACAAAAAGAGGAACATATGTAAAAAAATTCAATTGTAAAGCTTGACTTGAACGATTATGAAACACTCACGTGTTTAGATCGTGTTATATATTATATAACCTGCCTTAGTTAAACTTGGCTAACATCATAAGCGGGATCCCTGATAATCTCTGGCCAATCTCTAACAGTACATTCTTCGGAACGGCTTAACTGATTTTGACGAGACGTTCGCTTGAAGATTGAGGAGGTTGTGAAGCAACATAGAATTCTGTGGGCTGGGGATTTACGCGGAAATTTATTTGTGAATACCAGTGAGTCCTACCTGTCATGACTTACGGTGCCGAAACGTGGACACTGTTAGGGCGGTCCACAAGCTAAAAGTCGCTCAGCGGGCTATGGAAAGAACTATGCTCGGGGTTTCTCTGAGGGATCATATTCGTAACTAAGTAATCCGTCAGAGAACTATGGTCATCGACATAGCTCAGCGCATAAGCAAGCTGAAGTGGCAATGGGTCGGTCATATCTGTCGAAGAACCGATGACCGTTGGGGTAGACGTGTTCTGGAGTGGAGACCGCGAATCGGAAAACGTAGTGTAGGACACCCTGAGAGTCGATGGAGTGACGACATACGTAGGACAGCGGGCGGTGGATGGAAGCAGAAAGCCCAGGATCGGGCTAAGCGGCGTGGAATTGGAGAGGCCTATGTCCAGCAGTGGACTGAAGTGGGCTGATGATGATTATTTGTGAAAATCTGATTACTACGCGGACGAGGCCGCGGGCACTATTATCGCAGTTCATATATTATCGCAGCCTCAATATTAAAGTGACCTAATTAAGAAAAAAATGTTTTGTGGCCTATTGCAATAAAGCGAATCGTTAAAAACTCGTGAGTGTTAAAAAGATCCATAACTTGAAAAAGCAAGAAAACACTAGTTTTTTTTAATAGTCTGTAGCGTGATTTCATAGATGGAATTCGAATAAGGATTACAATGTATCTAACTTAATTATGCCTAGTTTTTGATTTAGGCCACTTTAATAGTAAGCGATTTAGATAAATCGTTTACAAGACAATTTTATTCCGATGCATATAATATCTTAACCCCCATTTTACAATTTCTTTGGCGGGCCGCAGACGGGTCTAGGGGTAGGGAAAAGAGGGGCGGTTATAAAAAATTTTATATCTTCGCGTCTGCGTGGAAAGAGAAGAATTTTTTTGAATCAATATCTTCCGACGTTTTTGATATATGTACCTAAGTCGACGCGAAGTTGAAAATGCTTTTATTACCTGTATCAATGTAATCAAATGTATGTGGTCGTTGGTGCAGATGGCAGTGAACGTGTAGTTCAGAGGGTCGCGGGTTCGCGATCCGCCGAGGGCATAATGCAACAATTTCTTGGTTCTTCTATTCTGAGTGTTTTTATTCAAAATTATGTTGTAATAGTAATGTAGTAACTTATCATCCCACAGATTGTCCTAGGCATCCACTATCCGTTTTATATTTGGAGAGTAGGATTGGAGGTAAGATTCCACTGCTCCAATGTACATCGGTAAGTTACACATATCGCCATTGAATTCATCTGATGCTTGCCTTCCTCACGATGTTTTCCTTAACTGAAAAGCGTGTTATAAATTACCAACTAAGTCATACAAGCTTTACTTTCGAAATTCGTAGTTTGACATCTTATCTAAAAGGCAAGAAATGAAACACGAGATTTCCGATTATAAATCTCTCCAAAATTGCAAACAATAAAAAAATACAATCTCATAAAAGTCTATATTTGATGGGCCTTTTATATTTTTTTTAGTATTTCTATCCCCGAGGCACACACTAGCAAAACAAGTTTATTTATGGAAAATCCAACTTTAACTCAGACGAATAGAGTTGTAATTCAATTGTATTTGAAGTATGTTTTGATTTCAAAAATGATACATACAAAAGAAATTACACTTAAAAATTATATGAATAGGGTTCAAAATGGAGTGTGGTAACCATAATTATGATTTTATAGATAGAAGTTCGAAATTCAAAACCATCCACACACGCGCCGCGTAATCGATTTTTGAAATGGCGTTGGAAGTGCCCCCCTCGACCCGCCCGCCTCCGTAACCTTTTTTTATTTTTTATGGAATGCTCAGACGAGCGTCTTCTAGTACTTTTTTATTTTATCTATGGATCTTGTATTATTTTCTGAGTCTGCATTTTACGGAAATTCGAAATGAGGATTTACTTTGAAATCTTTTGCATTTTATCTATTTTATGTATACATATTACTTATACATTTTTATTAGTATTTTATTATCTTTTATAGCCGTTTCGATACACATAAAACTTAATTAAGATAATCACATGTTTCAGACAATCATTTAAATTGAGCTTGGTGATTGTTGTCCAAACTTTGCAGAATTCCATGAAACAAAATAGTATGTTCATTATACAAGAGTATTAATGAAATTCTTTTGCTGCAATTCGCGATTAAATAAATAGAAAATATATACATAATGCTAGATGTAGAGTGGACTATAGACAAAGTAGGAACCGACATAAGCTTGCGGCTCCTGCTTTGCGCCTTGTAAGAGTACGTAAGTCGTTTGTGGGTTTGGGTATAAGATTCTATAACAAAATTCCACAATCAATTTTAACTTTGCCATTACAGCAATTTAAAAATACTGTTAAAAAAAAGGCTGATACAGAAAGCCTATTATACCGTGGAGGCTTACATTGATGATAAGAATGCGTGGATATAGCTGCTCTTTGACCTTGTGCAGGATAGCTATGACAAAATGTAATTAGTATTAAGAATCTTCTTTTTTAAAAGAGCTCCACCGAGTTTCTTGCTGGCTCTTCTCGGTAGGACGACTTTCCGAACCAGCAGTAAAGTTGACGATTCAAAAGTACTTGTTTACAAGTTTACTTGAATAAAGAATATTTTGAATTTGAATTTGAATATACTTTTTCATACTTCTCACACCTGCACCATCGCCACAACAGTACATAAGCACTACTCACGTTTAATATAACAAACGCAATATTAGTTTCGTAATAATATCATAACTATAAATTAACAAAATTTGACATTCGAAGTAGCGATCCATCAGTCATAAAGAGTTCCAAATACAAAATAAGGAGAGTTACGCCTAAAAATCATGGATTTTAAATCCAATAAATAATTTATAATATTAATATTAAAAATATTGCTACAAAAATTATTAGGTATATCAATTTGTCGATAAGTATATTAGGTATTGTGAGTATAATTCAAATTCATAAATTTTTTAAATTTGCGTACCAAAACTGCTTTAGTATAAATTGTCTAACTTAGTAGGTTATCTCGCAGAGATCTCTGTTGACGGGATAAGTTGACCTTTCTAGACTTTTTTATTAATGATATTTTTGACCTTTCTTTCTAGTAAATAAATAAATGAACTAAAATCGGTTAAATACCTTCACAAATAGCATGAGGCTGGCTCGTTACGAAAAAAATGTACCGATGTAACTCAAAAACGAAGCCAGCGTCTTTAGAACTATTCCTTGTATAATAGCAGATATCGTAATGACGTTATACAATTTATCTACTCTGATACTATAATACAAAGATTATAAAACTGAAAACAAAATTCTTCTGACAAACATTACGTACAGAACAAAAATTAAAAATTAAAAAGTTTCATTACGATACAGGTCTTGTATGGACACCTGTATCATAATGTAACTTTTTAATCATGCGCAATCGATGTTTGCGCCTTGGCGCCAATATATGACATTTAAAAAATCTTTTCAATATTTAAACGAAGTTTAGTTTTGTTTGTAAAAAAATTAGTTTTTGTGTAATAACATGTCTGAGAGCGGGGATAGTGGTGATTGTACACCACCAGAAATTCTGAAAGCTGCGTCAAACATGACCGTGAACCTGTTGCCGACGAAATCTAGGAGCAACTATATTAAATGTTACCACGAGTTCATGGAATGGAAACGTACGTTTTACGTATTATAGTATGAGAGTAGATAAAGTAGTGTATGATACTGTACATAACTTGGTCTTACCCTTAGTATGCAACAGTATCATAAACTACTATTATATATTTTATAAAATATCACACGCTTTAATTATAATATTACAAAAGGTTATGTGAAAAAAAAAATAATAGCGTCTAATTTGTATATCATTTATTCTTACATAATTAAAATATTCCAAATTTGAATTTAGAAAAAAAATACACCTGTCTCAATTGATACCGATATCTTAATTGTTTTAAATATCGAGAATAATTTAAATTTCGTCTAATTTTACCAAAATCTATTTAATTCCACCGTTTATCTATTCAAGAATATTTTAAAAAATTCAATGTCGCGACGTATTCGTCCTCTATTCGCCCGGCTTTTATGTAATCGTTATATGTAAAAATATAATCTATTTATAGACATGTTGCCAAATTTATTAACTCAAAAAATGCTTGAAGGTCAATATCAGATTAACATTCGAGATAACATTTTGAAATGTGTACACTCGTCGACGGTATTTTTGTAAAATTAAAAAGGAAGTTGTAAAATAATTATTGACATAATTGAGTTTTTATTTACAAACCGAATTAAAATGTTGCCAGCGTATTTTACGACGAAATAAAAATATAAGTACGAAAGTAATAATAAAATTATTTTGCTATAATCCGCGATACAGTAAATAGAAAATATATATAGTGCTGAATGTATAGTGGACTATACGTTTTTTCATACCCGTTACATGCAGGATTCGTAAAAAACATATGCACAAACCTCCACCACTTCCACCACAATACACAAGCACTACACAGGTTCACTATCACAAACTCAACAATCGTTTCGCCCCGCAACCGAAGCATCATCAGGAGATAGACTCCACGACAAAATCGCAAAGCGATTTTCTATTTACTGTATCGCGGATTATAGCAAAATAATTTTATTATTACTTTTGTATTATGGATCTCCGCAAAGTAACGCCTAATTCTATAAATTAATATAAGTACGATTAATTTAAATGAAATTAATTTATAGAATTAGACGTTATTTTCATAATACAAAAGTAATAATAAAATTATTTTGCTATAATCCACGATAAAGTGAATAGAAAATATATATAATGCTAAATGTATATAATAGACTATCCATCATACTCGATACATGCAGGATTCTTAAAAACACATGCACAAAAGATTATTTTGATTTGATTTGATTGACACAAACTCATTGTTCACCTTTATTACTATTCGGATAACTAGATATCTAATTATACAAGATTATCTGATAGAAAAAAAAAGTATTAGAAGACATTTAATACTTTTGCTTTTTTTCAATCTACGTGTTCTTTTCTAAAAAGTTAATGTATTCATTCATATTATATCGATAATAAATGTATAACTGGTTCCCAAAATCGTTTACGTTTTCGATAATTCTCACGCGAAAATGTTAATTGGAACGGATAAAGATCGCATTTAATTTTATTATAATGATAACAAGTCAACCCCTAGAAAAACCGCATGTGCTGTTAGAAAAACCAGTAGAAGTCTTCTAAGGTCTTTCTATAGGTTAACCGTTTGCGAGCGGTGATATATAAGAGGTGACCGCCCGCACCTAGCTCAGTCCACATTCTCATTCTATGTCCGCCTCCCATGTACACCGCAGGCGAGGTCTGAGTTAAGCGGTTAGCCTATAGATGTATTATAAACAAGAAGTCAACACCAAAACTATCGCTTATGCTAACAGAACAACCAGCAGAAGTTTTCTCAGGTCTTTCTAGAAGTATTATAAACATGCTGTAACTGCAACTTCGTTTTCGTCAAATTAAGTGTAAAGATACCCCTCATTAATGGGTTTTTATTTATTCTTGGAGGAAAAATGAGATTTTTTTCTTACATGTTAAGCCAGTACATAAGTTTCAATCATGCCAAATTGTACCATTTTTCTTCAAGCAGAATATTTGTGAAAGTTTAACAAATATACTATCAAAGTTATATTATGAGTTTCAGTTACTATGATGTATTTCGTCACAGTTGCAGGCTTCTGAGGTGTGATAATTGGTTAGAGTGAATTTTAAAAATAATGAAAAATCTAATATTGGATTTGAGCTTTTCAGCTCCACACAGGACTGCTGTATATTAATGTAAATTCAAAATATTTAAAAGATTGACCGCCAAGTTTCTTGTTGGTTCTTCTTGGTAAGAGCAACATTCTAAACCAGTGGTAGCTTCGTTAAATCTAATTGATTCTAGACAATTGAAAAGTTCTTGCTAGAGCTTAATTGAATTAAGCTTATTTTTATTTGATAAATTCAAATTCAAAATATTTTTAATTCAAGTAAACTTATAAACAAGTTCTTTTGAATCGTCAAATCGTTGTTCCTACCAAGAAGAACTCGGCGGTTGTTCTTTTCAGAGTTTTTTCATCATTACTATCTTGTGTAGTAGCTATATCAAAGCATTTTTTTCATCTGCGTATACAATACAACACAATTTGTAGTTGTCATATCATTCTCTTACCCTTATCCCACTCTAAGTGGGGTCGGCACAATATTTATTCATCTTCTATTTTGCTTTATCATTCGTCAACTCTTCTTCTAGGTTTTTTTTATATGCATATCGTTCTTCACACAATCCATCCATCTTTTTTTCGGCCTCCCTCTAGTCATATATCGACATTCATATTGTTAAGGACAAGGGTTCGATGTTTTTGGATAAAAATACCTGGTACTACGTTAAAACAACTTTATTAATCTTTTAACTAGTTGGTACTTACAATCACTATGCAGTCCTTTGTACAATTACAAAGCTAAGTCACTATTATTTCACTTTTACTTCGGTTCTAAGCTGTGATAGCCCAGCGGTGAGACCGTACGATTCTTTCGAGGGGAACACGAGTTCAAACCCGGGCAGGCACCAATGAGTTTTTCTATTAAAACTCATGTGTTTAATTGATAATTCCAATTTATCACACGCTTTTCGGTGAAGGAAAACATCGTGAGGAAACCTGCATATCTCTAGAGAATTCTGGAGATATGTGTAACCTACCAATCCGCATTGGAGCAGCGTGGTAGGTCTTAGCTCCAACCCTTCTCTCCAGTAACGGAGAGAGGAGGCCTATTCTCAGCAGTGGGATTGTAACAGGCCGCTACTTTACTTCTGTTCTAAATCCTGAGGCGCGCGATACGAACGCTTATATAGTGAACGAACCGATCGAGAATGTTCTGCTTCTCGAGTACTCGCGACTCGTAGCGGGGATACGGAACAGAATTCCTAAACAACGTGAATGTTCTAAACGATTAACTTTAAGCGATTTTATACTCTATGAAATATACGTTACGAATTCTTTTTGCATGCTCACAAGATTTTCATCACTCATTACACGAACATACCAACTTAATCTTCTACTTCTCATCTTTCCTACAAGCGCAAATTATATTAATTATGTATTTAATTCATTAGAATTCTCGTTTAGATATATTTAGCTAAACACATTTTATCAATCTTCAAATATTTTTAATTAGCATTTGAAATATCAAAATGTAATCAAACGAGCTCCTCAACCCATTTACTCAAAATTGTAGGCACATAAAGATAACGTGGTCGTAAGATAACAATATTTTTTAAAACAATCTTTATCTTTTTTCTTTATTTACACGATTTATATTCTATGTAATTTTCGACTAAGCTATACAAGCACAGACAAAAAATCGAGTAAGCGTTTAAATAATAGAAGCGTTTTTTTTTTTTAAATTTCAACATATATCCGGTCTTTTAGCCTCTTATGGCTCCTCTTCATAATCGGCGATTATAAAAGATTAAGCGCGAACAAAGTCGTTTTGCGGTCTACTTGCCAGATCGTCTATAATCGCCTACGATCGCCTACAACGCACCTATGAGTTTTTCAGGCATTTACGGGCAAGTCACATATGAATTTTTCTATTAAAACTTATGTATCTAATTGATATTTGCAATTTATAACACGCTTTTCGGGGATGGAAAACATCGTGAAAAAAAGTAAAAATAAAATTATTGTGCTATAATCCGCTATAACTTTATCGTGGATTACAGTAAAATAATTTTATTATTACTTTTCTATTATGGATCTCCGAAAAGTAACGCTTAATTCTAAAAATTATCGTGAAAAATCTTACGTAACCCTGGAGTATTTCGTGGATTTGGTAACCTACCATTGGAACAGCGTGGTGGGTACTAAATTGTAACCATTCTTATAAAAATGGAGGGAAGAGGCCTCTGTACTATCCCACTATCTGTTACTAATAATATATTTTCCAACATTGACGTCATATTGATGGCGCACGTGGCACTGTACCCTGTCTTCAGCTAGACGGGTCGCTGGTTCGATGCCCGCCGAGGGTCAGAATTTTTTTATAAACTTTTTGTCGGTTCTTTGGGTCTGGGTGTATATATGTGTTTATTTAAATGATATACGCATATATTTACCAGTTGTCTGTCACCTATAACACAAATTATTAAGTAACTAACTATGGGGACGGACAGCCGTGTGTGTAATTCTCCCATATATATTTGTTTATATTGATATTTATATAAAATAAATCAATCAACAAATAAAAAAAAATCAATCTACAAACCAGCTAATGCGGCCAGAAAGTTCATTTAACAGCGACCTTTAATCATTAAAGAAAATTAGCCCTTATATAACGACATTTAGGGTTTAAATTCGTTAGTTTTTAATAGAGAAAGGTGGGAAAAATACTAGACTGTGTGAGAAACCTAGTTCTCAAGATCGGTTTTGAAATCGGCGTCGGAAAAAAAACAAGTAAAAACTTGTATCACTTTATGTATTTCTTGTTTAGCTGTGCACTCGACGCGCGGAAAGATTATAGAATTAATTTAATTAATATATGCCTGTAACCATAAAAGCCGTGTGGTATCCGGCTGGGTAGAATAGACCGCGCTAATTTTTTACCGAGGTATCGTACGACTAAGGTAAGTTGACGTCAGGCAGGCGGCCGGTCGTAAAATACTTAGCCAAATCATGTGACAACATATTTGTAACATGTTTTGCCGACCCCATTTGGATAAGGGCACGAGGATGATGATGCCTGTAACCATAAATTTCGTTACCACTAATTTCAGAGTTGTAATATTTGTGGCGTGTCGTTTTTTTTATGTTATCATTAATCTCTTATGGGATTGTAAGAGGGAGGCTCGTCCCATTCAGTCTCTTCAAGTGTCAACCTCAGCTGCTCGTGGTGTAAGCTGCAGATAAACCAAACAAGACTCTGGCGACCGAGTAATGGCGGTGTAACCATTCCTGCAGCTGACCCAAATACTACCTGACCGACAGTGGGGAGCAGTACTGTCGGTGCGACATTGTCAGTTCTACAATCACCAAGCGTGATGATTAGTGGCATAATTCTTTATGGATAAACACGAGGAGCAGCGGCAATTTGCGCGGAGAACCGGGAACCAGAGGTGCTGGAATGGCGACCCTGCACCGGAAACAGCAGCGTCGTAAGACCGTGGACAACAGTGGAACAAGTAGTAGAATATTCTGCAGAAGCTATAAGAGATTTTTTTTGTTATAATCCGCGTTCGTTAAGAGAATCTATGCAATGCTAAATTTATGAAGCAAGCCATTCACATATCTTACACATGCAGGACAAGTCACCACACGTGTCCCAAAGTGCCGCCACCATTAACAATTCACACCAGCAATACACACAATCGCCACTAGTCTCTACGAAATCGACAAAATCGTAATGCATTGCGAATGCGTACAATGCGTACGTGGAGGCAACCCTTCTGATGATATTACGGTTTTGGGGCGAAACGATCTTATATCGTACTTGAATTAACCAAATGCTTAAGCATCGTCGATGTTGCGAAGATAAGAGAGCAGAAAGTCTACTAGAGCCAGGGAACGGATGCTAAGGGACTCCTAAGACGCTCAATCGCGGCTTAGGGCGACGTATATAAAAAGGCTCAAAACGCCTTTAACTGACGTCAGAAAAAAGGACACTCCTCTGCACCGGCGAAAGAAGGGGATAAATTATGGCAAAAAATCTCCAGTAGCTTATAGATCCAGGTATAATAGAATTGAAGGTAGGACGTAGAAATCTCTTGTAGAGGCAATATTCGATTGCAGACGTACATCTGTTAAACAGGATCATATATAAAGTCTTATCACTTTCAAAAAGTCGAAATATATTTACGTGACAAATATTGACTGGCCCGTTGGCGCTGTGGGTAGTGACCCTGCCTTCAGCTCCGCGGGTCGCGGGTTCGATTCCCGCCGAGGGCCAACATTTTCTATAAACAATTTGTTGGTTCTTCGAGCCTGGGTGTGTATTTGTATTTAAGTATGTATTTAAACTTATATATGTAGTATATCTACCAGTTATCCGTCACCCATAACACAAGTATTAAGTTACTTACTTTGGGGACGGACGGCCGTGTGTGTAAATGTCCCATATATTTATTATATTATTATTATTATTATTATATTATTATTAAATATAAAATTAACCACACTATGTTTGAAAATTCGAAATTCGAAACTTGCATATTATCACCGCGCACAAGTGTATACCTACTTACATTACAAATATAAACCTACATATCTAATATGCACACAGTTACGCATTACCTACTTAGTAATACATTTCAATAAAACAGCTATTAAGGCTAAAACACAAAAGTAATCGCATTTCAATATTTTATTAGACACACTTGAATACACTTAATACATTTTAATTTAACTACGCCAGTCCCACCGAAGGCATTCAAAACACGGTTACTTTAACTGTACTCAAGTTACGAGGCGATTTCAAAACTCGAGTAGAATAGAGCTACAAACATGACTTGCTCAAAATATTAAATGAATTTTTAGATTATTGATTCCATGGGCCAGTCGCTGGCTATACAATTTTTATGTAATACAAAACTACAAATGTATTATCCAAACGATAACTATTAACTACACGTACGGGAAGTTACTCACACTAACGCAAAATTACATAGAAAAACAGGCAGCCGTTCTCTCTTCTAGCTATACGTAATATAAAAAAAAAAACTTTGAAATAGTACGGCTTCATTCGATTTCTTGGTTTATGATAGGAAATTTCAACTGTCGTGTATGAACGACTAGGGTGTTTAAAGTTCAGTTTTCGGTGTCATAGACATACTGTTATCCCTTTCACGCAACCGAACGCTTTCGAGTTTTCCCGTCCAATATCCAACTCAAAATACGCCAAAAATGACGTCGTACCAAATGGTTTCGAAAACAGTTTCACGCGTTACTGTACACGGGTACCGCGTGCCCGCTTGCCTTATTATTTGGAATTTTCCTAACCGCTGTAACACTTCGTAAGTGATACAAAAAAAATCAAATTCTTGTCAGTTTGCATTTTTTGCGACTAGCGCCAATTATGAAAGTCTTGAGTGAAGTCGATATGGTCGTATGTCCCTTAGCTGACGATGCTAACCGGCAAATTTTAGACGTGCGTCGTTCACGCTAATCGCGTACATAACATTGTCTGTTTCAAATAAGCCGGCTTATCGCATAGAAAATTCTGACAGGTCGAAACCGACACTAGAAATAATGTCGTTTTTATTACATTTTTTGATAAATTATTATTCTAGTTTCGAACCGCCGACGACGGCCTTATCGATTTTCCTATTTAACGCGCCACTGTATTTTGTACATTTTCAAAAGATCAACGTCTCAGTGTCTAAGCGCTTTCGAAAAACGTTTTACAATTATTTTCTCGAGGCGAGCGGACGTCGAGCGCGTTGTAAATTAGTAATAATTCCGTTCATTACAGAGTAATTTAATGTTGGAATATGGGTTAGCACCCCCAAAGGCGTAATATGTGTGGTTGTTGACACAGTGTTAAGTTTCGATGTGTTTGTACAGTGTTGTGAGAGATATATTATTTTGTTTTTCTATTAGTTGTGCCTAGTGAATAGCATTCCTTTTGTGAAAGTATACAGTTGAATTTTCTATTTTGTGTTGGATGCTGTTTGGTTTTATACATCGGATATGATTGTGGATTTACATACGACGTTCCTACCATTCCTGTAAGTAGCATATTTTTAAACAATTGGATGCTAAATACTTCGTAGACTATAAGTTTATTACTTTAAAACTGTTTTAAACTATACTTACCTAGTGGCCCCAACATTATGTGTAGATAACTACTGTCAAACCGAATCCTCACAGATTTAATAGTCAAACAAACTTTTTTTCTAATATGACTCATGACTCTAACGAAAATGACCTTTGCAATTTACATTTAAACCATGCCATATTATTTGCAGTTAGAAGATAATTTATTTTTTTCTGCTGCAGTAAAAACTACATGATAAACTAAAAAAGGAATGACCTTCTGAATGTGTAAATGACTAAATAACTGCTTTTATCATAAAATCTACAATACTTTAATTGTAGCATAAAGCACTGAAGGAAAGATTAATGTTAATAAATTGTTTATTTCAAAAAAGTAATTCATTTCAACAATTTAATTTACGATGTCCATTATTTATGTTATATATCTTGTTTTTTTTTCTATTGTGAATGAGGCAAAGTTGTCAATTAATACTCCGTACTAGGTATATTTATGCTGGTCTTTTACTTTGATCTTAAATTAAAGCTCAATGGTAGTTTTATTTAAATTAATTACAGTCCTTCATCAATTTTTTTGTCAATATATAATATAAGTTAATTACATATAAAAATAGCTAATTATGTTTTTGAGAGTTCATTAATAATAATAAATTGTTATACCTAGAAACACATTCCTATATTAACACATATTTATTGCTAAGTAGCCACCAAAATCATAGTAAACATGTTGAATTAACTCTATAATATATTCTAGCAACTGTAAAAAAAAGTTATAATCGTAAATATAAATATTCAAGGCTTTTAAGAGAGCTAATTTAATTTTCTAAACTCGTATTACCTACATTGTAAGGAATCAAACATTTGAATAATAATAAATATTTATTTAAAGACTATAATCATAAATAATCTATTTTAAAGGTTCTTTTTATTATTCAAACTTGTTAAGTACTTTGGATTGACATTTAAACATATATCATGCTTTGGATTTTTTTTTTTGCGTATCTGTAAATAAGGAATTTGCTTAGCACCCATTAAAGTAAATTAAAGTGATAGCCTGTTAGTATAATAACTGACTATCACTTTAATTAAGTTAAAAGGCCTATCCCTACCAGTGCAATAGTGCATTGGTAGGGTTAGGCCTCCTCTCTCTGTTTTTTGAGAGAAGTGCTGTAGCTAAAACCCACGAAGCTTTTCCAATGCTGATTGGTAAGTTCCACATATCCCTAGAATTCTCCAGAGATATGGAGGTTTCCTCACAATGTTTCCATCACTGAAAAGCTTATGATAAATTGCAATTTGCATACATTTTAACAGAAAAACTATTTGAGTTGTTCTGAGGTTTCAGTAACCCTTTCGAAAGAGTTGCAGTATGTTATAAAATGAACATATGTAAAGTCAATGAACTCTTTGCTTTGAAAGTGAATAGATTCCTAATAATAATAACAATATTATAATTTTATTATTATTGATAGACATTAAATGTAAGATAATTTCATCATTTCCAAAAACCTTTTGTAACCTATCAATAAATGACAACTTAAGAAAGAAAGAAACATTATCGGTGACCTAGCACTTTACAGAGTTTTACTTATTAGAGTTTACTTAAATAAGTAATAGTTTTTGTAGACATAGAAATATTTTAAAGAAAGACAGACAATATATATTTTGTTTTATTTTAGAATTGTGTAACAAAATTTATTTATTTATGCTCTATTTGCATTAAAAAAAGGTAGAAAGCTTTAGTTTCTCATATTAAAAATATAGTGCATTTATATCTGCAGTGCTTACAATGAAACTGGGATGGAAATTAAAGGACTCCTTGCCCCATACAATAAAAAAAATGTCTCATTTTGAAAATATCGATCTAATCTGGAGGTACCCAGAGTTTTTTGAGTCAGACCCAAAACTCAACCAAAAATTACATTACTAGTTAATGTATAGAGACCGACTATACTTACGACTTAGTCTATCGGTTGAGCCAGACTAGTTTCAAGCATATATGGGGCCCTTCTAGTTTCGGGGATGTCCGTTGGTACAGAATGGGTGGTCGGCTCCTATTCTGGACTATTCCACCCATAATTTATAGGGCCCTTATTCATGAGCTTTATATGGTGCTATCTCAGCGGGAACTGCATGTATCAGCTCAGTGTGTGCGACTTGGGAATGGCTAGGGCGGGGGGGGGGGTATAAGGACCCGTATGGGCTTGAAAGTAGTCGGGCTCACCCGATTTAAAACGTGAGTATAGCCGGTTTCTATACATCAATTATGAATACAATTACATGAAGCTGTGATAGCTCACAGACCGAGAACTCCTTTGAAAGGGTCACGGGTTCAAACCTCAGACACCAATGAGCTTGATGATTCTCTTAAAAATTATGTCTAATTGATATTTATTACACGCTGTTCGGTGGAGGAAAACATCGTGAGGAAACCTGCATATCTCCAGAGAATCCTGGGGATATGTGTAACTTAACATACTGCATTGGAGCATCGTGATTGCTGTAAAGCTCCAGTAAATACATCATTCTCCTGCCCTTATCCCACTCTAAGTGGGGTCGGCACAACATGTTACAAACTTGTTGTCACATGATTTGGCTATGTATTTTACGACCGGCCGCCTGCCTGACGTCAACTTACCTTAGTCGCCTCTACGACACCTCGGTAAGAAAGGAGGGTCGATTCTATGCAGCCGGATACCACACGGCAGATACCTTAGTCGCCTCTTACGACACCTCGGTAAAAAAGAAGGGTGGACTATTCTTTTCTATTCTACTCTAAAAATGGAACCAACAAGCTATGCCCAGCCGTGGGATAGTAACAGGCCGTTACTCCTATCATTCATGATAGTTTATTCCAGAAATTACATTACCCTCATTTTTTACCCGCTAATGTAGAGCCCAGTCGAGTCTCAGTGGTCCCCTGAGGATTGTTTTTTGGGAACTAAGGATCTAAACGATAAAAACAATCAGCTTACTTTGATTTTAGACGAGTTTCAATTCATATTAACACTTTACTATAATCTAAACTACTTTGCTATAATCCGCGCGGTTTAAGCGAATGTGTGTAATGCTAAGTGTATGAAGCAGGCAAAATTCACGTACCTTACAACATGCAGGACAAGTCACTACACGTATAGTACCCGGCAATAAATAATGCACATCGAGAACTTAGAACGAAACAGCCGGCAAATTCGGTTTCGTACAGAGCTGTCACTGTCACACACGGGTTCGCCAGTCTGTGCGACAGAGATCTATCTATCAAGCAGAATCTAGCCAATTTCTCTCTCTGAGCCTCGATGTGCATTATTTATTGCCGCGTACTATACCCTAAGACGCCTCTAGCAGCCACAATGCACACAAGCAATACACACAACCACCACCAAAATCTCCACGATCGCCTCACCCTGAAACCGAAGCATCTTCAGGAGGATAGACTCCACGACAAAATCTTAATACGATAATATAATGTAATCGCACGTCTATTGCTTGTGTGCATTGTTGCTGGTGAAGGCGTCTTGAGATACGCGTGGTGACATGTCCTGCATGTTGTAAGGTACGGGAACTTTGCCTGCTTGATACACTTAGCATTATATACATTCGCGGATTATAGCAAAGATCTTCTCAAAAAGGATTATATCACAGAAACTATAACACAGCTATGTTATAGTTTCTGTGATATGGAATTCCGCAAAGCAACGCCTGCTTCTATAAATCATGAATTGTAACCCTAATTCACTATCATATCATATCACTCACATATTTCACTATATTCTACCGTAATTATGTCGGCATGATGAATTATTCCGAACACGTGAACGCTTGTAAAATCCAATTTGAATATAGAATAAAATTATTTGAATTTGAATTTGATTAATAGAAGAAGTTCTATACTAGCTCGTCATATCCGGCGTTACTTAAAATTCCTAATTTTAAACTTTATATAATATATTTGAAATTACAAAAGTAATAATAAAATTATTTCGCTATAATCCGCGATACAGTAAATAGAAAATATATATAGTGCTAAATGTATTATTTGAAATTATATCGCGCACGGAATTTATTTCTGCGGGATGATAAATTAAATAAACAAGATTACACAAAAAAACAAAGCGTAAAATTTTGTATCTCTAAAAGCGATCTCAGAGATAACCTTTGGCGAGAGAGAAAAGTGTGATAAATACGAGGGGTCAATTAAATGTTCATTATCTATATTAAATAACAAGAATTCGTTCAGTAGATTTTGAGAAAATCGATTACATACAAACGGACAGCTTTTTGGGACTTTGTTTTATAATAAGTATGTTTAAAAACTAGCTGACTCGGCTAACGTTGTTTTACCATATAAATTATTTTAAGCCAATTCCTTGCTTTAAATTGCACATTATAAAAATAAAAAAAATTGTTCAAAAAGTTAAATAAAAATGTTAGGTGTGGACAACCCTTATCGCTTAGGGGTATAAAAATGGATAGTACCAGATTCTCATACCAATTAAATATACATGAATAAAAAAATTAAAATTTCATAAAAATCGATAAAAAAATTTTGAGTATGGTAACTAACATTATGACACGAATTTTTTTTATATAAGATTATAATTTTTTTTAACTGAAAAAAAAATAAAAAGAAAGAGCCGGCTAATATTATATAATAGTAGAGCGATTTATGTACTCTAAAGTTGGGCAAAGGCTATCCTGTAAAGAGAAAGATTGGGGTTTTGACCAAAACACGTTGCTTCAATGCGTATTTACGAGTCAGGCCTTTTGGGAATAATAAAAAGAGCTTTAGTAACTTTACAAATATCAGCATTAACCTTTGTTTTCAATTAATATTGTAGATATAGCGATATCTATTTAAGCACTTGTAGAAGCAAGCATTTCATTTTTCCACCTACCAAGAGATAGAGCTCGCTGAAACGTGCTTCAAGAGAGAACGTAGAGAGGCTTTGCGATTTTCTCGTGGAGTCTATCTCCTGATGATGCTTCGGTTGCGGGGCGAAACGATTGTTGAATTTGTGATAGTGAACGTGTGCAGTGCTTGTGTATTGTGGTGGAAGTGGTGGAGGTTTGTGCATGTGTTTTTACGAATCCTGCACGTATCGGGTATGAAAATACTGATAGTCCACTATACATTAAACACAATATATATTTTCTATTTACTGTATCGCGGATACAGACGCGGATACGGAGTTTCAAGTCAACATAGACGCCTTAACTTTATTCTCGACTTGATATCTACTTTAACTTTACCATTACAGCAGTTTGAAAACACTTTTTAAAAAAGGCTAATACAGAAAGCCTACTTATACTACTGAGGATTACTTAGATAAGAATGCGTGGATATAGCCACTCTTCGACCCTGTACAAGACATCAATAACTATATGTAACTCATAAGAATTATTATTTGAAAAGAGCAACCGCCGAGTTTCTTGCTGGATCTTCTCGGTAGGAACAGCTTTCCGAACCAGCAGTAGATGTTGACGATTCAAAAGCACTTGTTTACAAGTTTACTCGAATAAAGGATATTTTGAATTTAAATTTGATATATAAAAGGCACCTGAATCTTCACCCGCGACCTGGTAAGTATCACACTGTCTTACCGCTCGGAAATCATATCTTATTAATTAACCAAATATTTTATATAAACATTCAAATATCGCAAAGTTTCGAAAATTCTTCCATTAGTTACTGATAAGGATACGAACATAGGTCAAAATTTGGACCTCTTATCATGTCGACAGATAGTTTAAGTGTACTCGGTATATTTATATAGTTGTTATCGCTATACTTGTGTTGCTCGGTGTTGTCTAGAATTTTTTGACATTCCTTTTTTTCTTATAGCCGGTTTTCACCGCGAAGTACTTTGTGGTCACAAGGGTAGACTAGAGCGGTAAATGCTTATACAGACCGGACAGGACTTTTTGCCCATCACTGTTACTAGTCCGCTACTTTACTTTTACAGGGTGTTCCAAAATTCAAGGATAAACTGCAAGCGTAGGTGATCTGCTATATCTATAAAAAAATAAAAATGTATCGTTTTTTTAGATTATAATTTTAAACAATTTTGATATTCTTTAAAAGTTACACCCCTTATGATAGTTAACTACCAAGATATTTCTGTTTTTATTTGTATTATCAACCATCCTATAGTACTGCTATCTCCCACAATTAATGCAAGTCCTAAAAAGATAAAGTTTTTTCTAGTCCGTTCACTTTCGGTCATCGTGGTGTGAAAAAAAAAATCACGAACACAACTATAGCAACTCTTCAAAAGTTGTCGCAACTAACATGGATTCCAAAATCGTATGAATATACCATGAATTTATAAAAAAGCATAGGCACAGATCAGCTGATGGAACAGTCCATGCTTCTAAACTACGGTAATAAAATAAAGACAGGCCGAGCAAGTCTTGACACGGATCAGTTAATAAAGTAAGTAAATAAATAACGGCCTCTTACTATCCCACTGCTGGGAATCCTCTCTCCGTTTATTGGAGAGAAGGGTTGGAGCTAAGACCTATCACGCTGCTCCGATACGGATTAGTAGGTTACACATATCCTTAGGATTCTCTAGAGATATGCAGGTTTCCACACGATGTTTTCCTTCACCGAAAAGCGTGTGATAAATTGCAATTATCAATTAGACATATGTTTTGTAAAAGTAGAAAAACTCATTGGTGCCTGCCCGGGGCTTGAACCTATGATCGTCTCTAGAGAATCACATGGTCTCACTGCTGCCCAGCAGTGAGACCATGATATGAGCAGCTATGATAGCCCTATCATAGCTTCTCAGTGCCAGTTAATAACAGTTTACGAACTATATTATCAGAAAATACCTACCAACAGTTTGGAACACTATCATCCACTGAGAAGAACTGGTGAGAAACTCGGTGGTTGCTTTTATCGGGAATAGTAATACAAAAGTAATAATAAAATTATTTTGCTATAATCCGCGATACAGTAAATAGAAAATATATATAGTGCTAAATGTATAGTGGACTATCCGTTTTTTCAAACCCGTTACATGCAGAATTCGTAAAAACACATGAAAAAACACAAACCTCCACCACTGCCAGCACAATACACAAGCACTACACACGTTCACTATCATAAACTCAACAATCGTTTCTCCCTGCAACCAAAGCATCATCAGGAGATGATGACGAAACATTATCCAAACAAGCATTATTATATAGTAATCGGTTCATCCCCACCATTTATTTTACCTCTGGACACGTGCAACAAGCTTGAACTTGAAACATTTATCTGATCGTTAATGAGGGTGCCATTGTTATGCATAATGATTCCTAATTGTTCCAAAATATTTAATTTCAAGCTTTTTCACAGGTGTGCAGTATTTCGAAACAATGGTCATTAGGAACTTTACGACCGCTTTCTAACAAATGTTTCGCGAAATGTGAATTTTGTGGCTTATTATTCCTGAAAGCGACCTTTAAAACGTTCTTTTAAACGGCTTTCAAAATTACGACCAGTCTGACCCACATATGTATCATTGCATTCAGGACATTTTATTTTGTAAACACCACTCTTTTTCGGGCTTTCTAATTTATCTTTATTATGGCATAATATCTTTTTTAATGTTATTACTTTTAAAACCTAATTTTATATTTGACTTTGTTGTAAATATAGCTGAAATTCGTTCTGACAATGTTCCAAAATAGGTCAAACTGGCTTTGTACTTACTATCTTTGTAATGTGGCACCGCGTAGAAGTGTTTTGTCAGTTGCAACTTCTATTTGTTTTTTATTATATTTTGTACTAATTGTTCATCGTAGCCATTGGAATGCGCCATCTGGTCGATTTTTTGCAGCTTATTGTTAAAATTCTTATCCGAAAGAGGGACTGATAAGAGTCTCTGTATATGACTATGAAAGGCAGCAAGTTTATGTTGCCATGGGAGAAAGGAAGAAGCAGGTATGATCATATCCGTGTAGCTTGGTTTGCGAAAGATCTCAAACGTATGTTCGTTGTTAGACCTTATAATAAGTAAGGTCAAGAAAATTTAGCGAGTTATTCTAATTTGAAACTAATTTTGGGATGTTTGGAGTTTATATTATTAACAAAAATATCAAGTAAATCAAATCAAGCGAATAGTAATTGTATGAGGGTAGATTCTAATAACACCGAACACTTATATCGGGCTAACATGATAGAAAATATCCTCTTTGTTCTCCAAAAACTGGATAAATATGTAATTGAGGGTATGTCCTAATGACGTCTCCTGTAAGCTGGACCTGTAGACTTTTGACTTTGCATTACGCTGTCGTAAGTGTGTCGAGACAACACGGCAGAATGTGATATATGCGTTTATGTATTCATATGAGACTTGAAGAGTCTATATTTTGGGTGGCGTGGGTCATATTTTATTGTAGGTGTAAGTCACTGATATTATTTTCATTGGTTAGATCTTATTGTATTCTAAGCAGAAGTCACTCGTATTATTTTCGTTTAGTAATTCTTACGGTATTGTAAGTGGAAGTCAGTGATTTAGGTGGAAGTCACTGAAGTTATTATCGTTGGGTAGATCTTACTGTATTCTAAGTGCAAGTAAAAAGGCGAGCTATGGTGTGATCGATAAACGCTATTAATTCACTGTTATCTGCAAATTATCGAATTCACTAGCGACAGTATTATGCTCAATTGATTCTATATCAACCGGTTAATCGGATTATGGTTCGACAATCGATGCTATATCGATGTTTTATCTCTAAAGATTTATCAGTTTCAACATTATGTGAAGTCATGATTTATCTTTTACTAGAGCTTCGGCCTTGTGTAAATCAGTATGTCCCACAGTTTTACCCGCGTAAATATTGACTCCAGGGGACTATAACCGTAATGTCCTATACACCTAAACATTGCGCAGGAATCACACTATCTTTTAGCAAAAACCGTACAAAAATTCGTTCAATAGTTTTTCAAAACATCGATCATATACCCACAGGAAGCTTTTGGGGTCTTTCTTATATGTATAGAAAATATAGATATAGATTATTATCTATATCTGTATTATATTTTTTTGTGGAGTCTATCTCTTGATGATGCTTCGGTTGCGGGGCGAAATGATTGAGTTTGTGATAGTGTACGTGTGTAGTGCTTTGGTATTGTGGTGGCAGTGGTGGAGGTTTATGCATGTGTTTTTACGAAACCTGCATGTAACGGGTATGAAAAAACGGATAGTCCACTATACATTTAGCACTATATATATTTTCTACTTACTGTATCGCGGATTATAGCAATATAATTTTATTATTACTTTTGTATTATGGATCTCCGCAAAGTAACGCCTAATTCTATAAATTATATAATAAGTCATAATAATTTTACTTTTAACAAATAAAGTACACTAAAACACGCTTGTTAATGTAAAAGGGAAATTTTAAAAGTTATTTATTATATTAATTCTATTTTTAATCGGTTCTTGATAAGTGTACAAGGTTTGAATGAAATCTGTTGATCAAAGTAGGTCAAAATTGATTTAATTAGTCGGTTACAAATTCAAATTCAAAAAATTCTCTATTCAAGTAAACTGTTTTCAGTACTTTTGAATCGTTAAATGTTTTTAAATAAGCCACCATTCATTCGGAAGTTTGTTCCTACCAAGAAGAACCAGCAAGAAACTCGGCGGAAAATGTAAATAATGTGTGTAAATAATTCTTTTTTACAATTTGATTGATTGTTACAAATTAATCGTTACAGCTTGGTGCGTAGCTGAATGCAGTTAAGATATGCTACTATCACTCAAATAATCTTCAATTGTATGGTTACTTTATGTAGCAGCATCGTTTTAAGATAAGTTCAAAACTTGTGTGTAAGCAAGTTTAGATAATGTTGAGGAATCTTGTTATAAAAATGTGTACTCAGACCGACAAATGATTTTTGGACTTTTTGTTCGCGCAACCTAGGCTTCACTAGTTTATGCCGTTTTATAGTATGCATTAATACGTAATACTAATTTAAAGCGTGTAATAGAATTCAGTCTCCGTTAATTCATTCATATCACTTATATATAACAACCAGCCGGACACACGCACGCAAACGCACACATCCATGCATGCACGCACAACCACGCGCGTGCACACGCGCGCACACACACATACGAGCAAACACAAACATATACATACTCATTTATTCTTTATAAAAAAAAAAAGTAACAGCCTGTTACTATGCCCACTGCTGGGCTAAGGCCTCCTCTCTCCGTTTTTGGAGAGAAGGATTGGAGCTAAGACCTACCACACTGCTCCAATGCGGATTGGTAGGTTACACATATCCCTAGAATTCTCTAGAGATATGCAGGTTTCCTCACGATGTTTTCCTTCACCGAAAAGCGTGTGATAAATTGCAATTATCAATTAGACACATGCTTTAATAGAAAAACCCATTGGTGTCTGCCCGGGTTTGAACCTATGTCGTCTCTAGAGAGTCGCACGGTCTCACCGCTAGGCTATCACAGCTTTATTCTTTATGGTTATGTGCTATTATTTACATATGGAAGAGCGGGACCTTCTGACACGAGTATACTTGGCTAACGCCTCGTACGCACGGGCGTAAAAAATACGTCGCGTTAAAATTCCTTAATAGGCGTTATAAGAAATTTCGTGTGGTATATTCGGCTTAACGCCCTATGCCCTAACGTCTAAAATGATATACTACGCGATAAAAATACGTCGCGTTTTAAATGCGCTGTTGTGTGTACCTGAAGGCCTACCATGACCTCTTATTGCAACTCATTTGAAGTAGTAGTAAAGTAAGTAAAGTAACAGCCTGTTACTATGCCCACTGCTGGGCTAAGGCCTCCTCTCTCCGTTTTTGGAGAGAAGGATTGGAGCTAAGACCTACCACGCTGCTCCAATGCGGATTGGTAGGTTACACATATCCCTAGAATTCTCTAGAGATATGCAGGTTTCCTCACGATGTTTTCCTTCACCGAAAAGCGTGTGATAAATTGCAATTATCAATAAGACACATAAGTTTTAATAGAAAAACCCATTGGTGTCTGCCCGGGTTTAAACCTATGTCGTCTCTAGAGAGTCGCACGGTCTCACCGCTAGGCTATCACAGCTTTATTCTTTATGGTTATGTGCTATTATTTACATATGGAAGAGCGGGACCTTCTGACACGAGTATACTTGGCTAACGCCTCGTGAACGTTGTTCAATGAGCGTCCGGAAAGCGTTCTAATAACACGTGTGTGTAAAAGAGACAGAGTTATACATAGTTTATATACCGTTATCCTTTGCAAACACACTATATGGTACGAAAAGCGGTTCGGTTTAGGTACTGACTTTGAATTGCATCGTTATCTAAAAGTTCATGGTAGGCCAACAAATGGGTATCCAGTAGGATACCCATTTGTTTCATTTCCACGTATTTTTAACACACGGTTAAAAAACCTCTAATGCTTACGAGGGTTACTCTCTAGAAAATTCCAACCTTTGTACAGTAATGAAGAACTTTGATAATGAATAAATGAATTTTGAATTTTTGAATAACCATGACATAAGTAAATCGGTGTGCGCTGACTAGTTGTAAATATATATTAATAACCAAGGACGTAGGGTCAAGAACCCGAGGCGGCCTAGATAGAGTTCACGCTGGCTTTCGTTAGAAAGGCCATAGAAATAAATCCTTCTTATTAATTTCAATATTATTAACTTACTATAACTGGCAATAGAATAGCAAAAAATATTTTAACAATTTTTTTTATTTCTTTTATTATTATTATATTATTATATCATAGTATTTATATATATTATATCTTTTATTTATAATATATATTATTGGTAATCAAACAGCATTTTACAAGCTTTAGTAATGAATAATAAAGATTGCTATTTAAAAATAAGTCCAATAAAAGATTACTCTAAATAATATAATTAAACTTAAACTTAAACTTAACATAAAAAAGTATATTGTATGTGTGTGTGTGTGTGTTGTATTCGTGTGTTGATTTTGGCATGCGTGCTATACGTGCCAGCTATTGATACTTAGTTAGTCATTCCTGTGTCGCGACTCAGCAGAGTTAGCAACTCTTTGATGGTTTCTGTATTTGCTTCTACATTAAAATTCCGCAAACCATACTAGATCAACCTACAGAAAGGTTTTATTTAAGTGTAAGATATATGCTTATACGTAAAGCATATTATCTCGGTCATCGGTCTTTTTTATAGTATATTTATCGATCTACAATTCTCTACTACATTACTTTAGTGTATCTCTGCTGGTTTACTCAGAAATCTCCCAGAAAGCAAGTTTTTTAACAACTGGGCGATGTCTTAAACACAATTTACATAATACCGATATGTAATATTTACCTAAACCATCCGGAAGTATTGCACTATCTTTTGATGACAACCGTACAATAATCCGTTCAGTAGATTTTGAGAAAATCGATTACAGACAGACAGCTTTTTATAGTACTTTGTTTTATAATAAGTATAGATTACTTTATTTATTTTATAGTGCTTTTTGCACGTCTTTCAGTGCTTTGTGAATATTTCAATTATGATAATTTGAATAGGGAAAATTGATTTGAGATGCAAGCAATTTGACATACGAGCGAGTTTACGGATTAGGTAATTATGTTTAAAAAAAATCGATCAATTAGCGCGGATTAACATTTTCTATCTCTAGCCACTTTTACTTGCTCTTTACCACACCCTTGGCTTTTGACTCCGGCGTGACCGTTAAGTTTTAATTCGCTTTGGTAGAAGAAAATCAAAGGGTTATGTCCGGGAGTGCCTGCAGAAGTGAAACTCGAATATTAATAATGTTTTACAATTTTGGTATTTTGGTATGTTTAGTTTAGTTTAGTTTTTCTATCTATCTATTTCACGCAAGCGCCGCCGACTAACAGAAAAATTCAATAAGAAATAATGATAAAAAGCATACATTTTCGCCGCGCCGTAGATATAGAGATGGATACTTTCTCTCCTACTCCGCGCTGCCGGTCTACTCTCCGTCCGTCTTACGAATTTTCGATCAATAATAATAATAATATTCTTTATTGCTAGAAAATGGTACAATAAGGTTTTAAATATTTATGTAGTTACAACATTTTCTGCCATTTTGGCGTGCAAAATTAATTAATGAAATAATTATAACATAAATCTAAATAAAAATTTAAAAAGGCCTTAACTATTCATTATAATTTAATAGGAACAACAATCAATTCAGTAAAAAAAGAAATTATCGTATACGTCAAAAGAATAATTATGGTGAAAATTTATCTTAACTCTGCTTGTCTTGGAGAAATTCGTCTACTGAATAATAACATTTGTTTAACGACATTTTAAATAAATTTAGTTTAAACGATCTCCTATTTTGATTTTTGAGGGTTTCCGGCAGCTTGTTATAAATGCGTATGGCCATACAGTAGACGTTTTTCGCAAACAATTGTATCCTTTGTCTAGGAACAACAAGTTTGTTTGTATGTATTATACTCCAGAGTCATATCTGACTTGACTTGAAATCTATCTCTATGCTTGTGAACAAAGTCAAGTCACAGGTACTGACGCGAGTTTAAAATTTTTTATCCATCACAAAAAGTAGACAACGCCGCTAAAGAATTTGGAAACCGAACATTTCTAAATCGTAATATTTGACTCTTCCGACTCAAAAGGTTGCCGTTTTCTGGTTCTATACCCGTGCGAAGCAATGCTGCTGGTTCACTTGTTAATAATTAAACTAAGCGCCACCCCAATAATTAGGCGCCTCAACTTTGTTCAGGCGATGCGTCGAAAAAAACGTCCTCGAGGCTTCACGGATGTTGATTTTAAAAATTTTCGCGCAAAAGAAAAAATTACTTCCAACTTCGTTAAAATTTTTGTATTTTTTTTTTCAATTCGAAATCTAATAATAAAGCCAATTAATTAAATAGTTTTTTTTTACCTTAATAATAAACGTATCTCGTTAATAATTTATCATAAAATTATCATAATGTGACTGGATTTCCGAATTTACTGGTTTCGGGGCTATATAAGTTATATAAATAAGTTTTAAGAGTCGTCAATAAAAAAATTTAAATTATTATATGTAAGAAATGTAGCGGCCTGTAATAGTCAACAATCCGCAAGAAACTTGGCGGTTGATCTTTTGAATGTTTTTAATTTACATAATTTAGCTGCAGTCTTGTTCGGAGTTGGACGCATTTTTACTAATCTTTAACTGGGTGCTCCACGTGTGTATACGTTGAATTTAATAAGCCATTGGGTAGGCAAGTCTAAAGCTATACAAGAACTGCTCGAGCGGTTAGTCTATCTTGAAGTCAACAGCTTTAAACAGCTATTGGTAACTGCTCAAGCAGTTAGCAATTTCAACGTCACTTGAAATCAGTATCATAATGGATCTTAGGCCGGTGATACACGAACTGCTCGAGCGATTTGCCATTGTGATCAACATACACAAACTGCTCATGCAGTCAACAGTTTGAAGCTCCCATAGATAACTACTCAAGCAGTTGGCTTAACTGCTCATGCTGTTAGCAATTTCAATTAAAACAAATTTGCGGGTGGGTAGGCACTACGGGGAATAAAGATCGCGAGCAGAGGTAAGCTCTACACGGACTGCTTGATCGGTTAGCAAGTAATCAACATACATGGACCGGTCTTGCAGTCAGAGGCAACAGCTTGCAGTTGCCGTTGTTCGTGGTTCGTGTACATACATAGAAGTCTGTATGAACTACAGACTTCTTTGCCCTGCCCAGTCGCAGCTTAAAGCAGTCTATCCTCACTGCTTCAAGCTGTCTGCGCAGGAGCAATCGACAGCCCGAGCAGAGGTAACTGCGCGGGAGCAGTCGACAGTCCGAGCAGAGGTAACTGCGCGGGAGCAGTCAACAGGTCGAGCAGAGGTAACTGCGTGGGAATAGTCGACAGCTCGTAAAGAGGTAACTTTGTGGTAATAGTCGATAGCTCGTGCAGAGATCACTGCGCAATAGCAGTTGACGGATCGTGCAGAGGTAACTGCGTGGTAATAATCGACAGCTCGTGTAGACGTAACTGCGTGGGACTAGTCGACAGCTCGTGCAGAGGTAACTGTGTGGTAATAGTCGATAGCTCGTGCAGAGATCACTGCGCGAAAGCAGTCGACGGATCGTGCAGAGGTAACTGCGTGGTAATAATCGACAGCTCGTGCAGAGGTAACTGCGTGAGAATAGTCGACAGATCGAGCACAAGTAACTGCGTGGGACTAGTCGACAGCTCGTGCAAAGGTAACTGTGTGGTAATAGTCGATAGCTCGTGCAGAGATCACTGCGCGATAGCAGTCAACGGATCGTGCAGAGGTAACTGCGTGGTACTAGTCCACAGCTCGTGCAGAGGTAACTGCGTGAGAATAGTCGACAGCTCCAGCACAGGTAACTGCGTAGGAATAGTCGACAGCTCGTGCAGAGGTAACTGTGTGGTAAAAGTCGATAGCCCTTACTGAGGTCACTGCGTGATAGTAGTGGACGGATCGTGCAGAGGTCACTGCGCGATAGCAGTCGACGGATCGTGCAGAGGTAACTGCGCGGAAACAGTCAACAGTATTTTTCTTAACACTGTACAATTTATTTCTTCATGTCCATAAGCCTTGCCGACTGGTTTGGATACAAATCTTATCTGAATACAAACATAAATAAAATATTACATTGTACATAAAACAAACCAAATCATAACAACTTCGTATTTGACTGTACGATGAAATTTCACCGTGCTGCCGACCGCCCGAAGCTGTTGCAGAATGCTTGAACGATTCTTGCATTTACGTACGTCGAAGTCTGTAGTGCACTTGCAGTTGCAGCTGTCTGGATGGACTTAAAGGAGTCCTTACAAAACTCGCGTTAAAGAGACATATATTGGAAAAGCAAGAAAACATTAAAACTTTTTTAATAGTTGGTGGCGAGATGTCATTGACGGGCAGTGTATCTAACACAATTACGCCTCATTTTGGATTAGGTCACTTTAATACTATGCTACTATATGAGATATAGTTAAAGCCCGAAGGCAAACATAAGTTTTATGTATATTTTGTTACAATTATAAACCATTAAGCTTAACAATGGCACCCTCATTAACGAGCAGATAAATCTTTCTAGTTTACGCTTGTTGCACGTATTCAGAGGTAAAATAAAGGGTGGGGATGAACCAAGTACTATATAACCATACTTGTTTGGTTAATGCTTCGCTTTGCGATTTTGTCGTGGAGTCTATCTCCCGTTGATGCTTCGGTTGCGGGGCGAAACGATTGTTGAGTTTGTGATAATGAACGTGTGTAGTGCTTGTGTATTGTGGTGGAAGTGGTGGAGGTTTGTGGTAGTGTTTTTACGAATCCTGCACGTATCGGGTATGAAAATACGGATAGTCCACTATACATTTAACACTATATATATTTTCTATTTATTGTTTCGCGGATTATAGCAAAATAATTTTATTATTACTTTTGTATATTTTGTATTAAAAATAATCTCTTCGAATATTTGAGATAAAAAATATGCCTGTTTCTATAAATAATCGCCTATTAAAAAAAATGTATTTGCCGCGTATATAAAAGGAAACTCGCGATCGTTTACCATAAACATCTCGAAAACAAAATGTTTTTGAAGCCAACACGATGAATAATTCATGGCTGACATCTAAAATCAAATTTTGTCTCGAATTACATTTTAGTTCATTGGTTTTCGTTATCGATTTGGTGTTAAATTGATTAACGTGCGCTTATTTTTCGAAAGTTTGCATATTAAATATATTTTCCTACGGGAAAGACATGATTGGATTAATGTATAGTTATCATTCTTCTACCCTTCATCGTCATCCTCCTGCCCTTATCCCACTCTAAGTGGGGTCGGCACAACGCGTTACAAACATGTTGTCACATTTTACGTATTTTACGACCGACCGCCTGCTTAACGTCAACTTAACTTGGTCGTATTTTACGACACGTCGGTGAAAAAGAGGATGGTCTATTCTACTCAACCGGATACCACACAGCGGGTCAACTTACCTTACTCGCCCTTTACGACCCCTCGGTAACAAAGAGGGTAGTATTCTACTCACCCTGGTACCATATGACGGCTCGACTTACCGAAGTCGTCTTTTACGATACCTCGGTAATAATAAGGGTGGTCTATTCTACTCAGCCGGATATGTCGGTTCCTACTGTGTCTGTTATATACATCGCCAATCTTTTTATAATTATGAATATTCTTACATTATATCTCTATAAGGGTTCAACCAGTCTAACTTTGAGTCACAGAAGGAAAAGACAAAAAGTGAAATACGCATAATATAGCAAGAAAGAAAAAGAAAAATAATGAAAAACTATGTACTTTGATGAATATTTGCACTGGAATTAATACAAATAATTTAAAAAAATATGCAATATAGGTAATAGCAAATTAACTACTTATTTTTATTTTTTTTGTTGAATGAGTATAGTACGCGGCAATAAATAATGCACATCGAGGCTCAGAGAGAGAAATCGGCTAGATACTGCTTCATAAAGCTTCGAACCCGTGTGTCACAGTGACAGCGCTTTACGAAACCGAATTGGCCGGCTATTTCGTTCTAAGTTCTCGATGTGCATTATTTATTGCCGGGTACTATAGATGAATAGAGATTGTAATCCTACTTCCTACTAATATTATAAATGCGAAAGTTTGTGAGTATGGATGGATGTTTGTTACTCTTTTACGAAAAAAATATTTGATTGGGATGAAACTTTACAGTAATATAGATTATACATCAGAATAATATATAGGCTATACAATTTGTAATGATTTTGTGTAATATATATGCCTAATATGCGAGTCCGTCAGTTTTGAAGTTAGACATCTGAAATTTTGGATGTACGAATAACTAAATAAATATATTTGTTTTAATATTTAATATTTTAATATTAAAAAAAATAAAATCTAAAATTATGTGACACGAATCTTAATGTGGCAGACCAAATTCCACGCGAGTGAAGCTGTGGGCAAAAGCTTGTAATATATCATAACTTGAGACAAATATTTCTAGTCTGTGATACAAAAGTAATAATAAAATTATTTTGCTATAATCCGCGATACAGTAAATAGAAAATATATATAGTGTTTAATGTATAGTGGACTATCAGTATTTTCATACCCGATACGTGCAGGACAAAATCGCAAAGATTTGCGATTTTGTCGTGGAGTCTATCTCCTGATGATGGTTGCGGGGCGAAACGATTGTTGAGTTTGTGATAGTGAAACTATGTAGTGCTTGTGTATTGTGGTGGAAGTGGTGGAGGTTTGTGCATGTGTTTTTACGAATCCTGCACGTATCGGGTATGAAAATACTGATAGTCCACTATACATAAAACACTATATATATTTTCTATTTACTGTATCGCGGATTATAGCAAAATAATTTTATTATTACTTTTGTATTATGGATCTCCGCAAAGTAACGCCTAATTCTATAAATTATCTAGTCTGTGACTTAAATACAGATAGCGAAAGAGTGTACAACGTAGTTTTTTTTTTATACCCATCGTCAATTATATGGAAGGGTCCTAAGACCAGATTTAAGAATTACGCGCGAACGTAATCAAAGTTTAGTATTGACATAATATTCCAAACAAATATAGAACTTCCCGTGTAACTTATTTTTTGTTACACATCCAGGGTTGACACTCGTTTAGCTTTTATTTATTAAAAAAAAGATATTTATCTATTTATTTTTAACTCAAAATTTATCATAGTTACATAGCAAATCTATACAGATAAAAAATTAATGTTATACAGTCTAAAACGGCTGGACTGTTTTTAATCAAGTGTTCAGATAATGTTTAGATTGACCCAGAAATGTTCGTCTAAAGTTTTAGTGGCGATCGGAGCATTGTCTTAACTGTTGAATTTTCTTTCGAGGCGAATTCGATAGCAGACTGAGCCATAGCAACGCCTGAAAAGACAGTTAGCTACGTATCGAAATACATAACAAGAATAAAATGTGCAATTGCACTTGATTTGCTGTAAGCAATGCCTTGCAGACAATCTTTGGCGTGCGGAATCATTAACAAGTCTAATTAAAAATCTTTTAATTCAAATTCAAAATGTTCTTTATTCAAGTAAACTTGTAAACAAGTGCTTTTGAATCGACAACATATACTGCTGGTTTGGAAAGTTGTTTCTACCGAGAAAAACTAACAAGAAACTCGGCGGTTGCTCTTTTCAAAGAATAATTCTTATCACTAGTTACATATAGCTATTAAAGTCTTGTATAGGATACAATACGGTGGGTCAACTTACCTTAGTCGCCTTGTACGATACCTTGGTAAGAAATGAGGGTGTCTATTCTACTCAGCACGATACCACACGGCTGCATGCACTTAATCCAATATTATTTTTATTTAAATATCTAAGCCCGTACTGACTTCACTGTGGTGCAGTCTGATTTTTCCTAGAATCCATTTCGACTGTTAATAATTAATATATAATTAATAAGAAATAATTGGTCGTTAAATTTCTATAACTACAATTACCGAAGTCTGTAATAAAAGATTCATGTCTCCATAATGTAAATGCTATCCACATTCCATACTTACATTGTAAATGAGAAGGTCTATCTGTTTGTTACACTTTCATGGCTAATCTTAAACAATTTTAATGAAATTTGGCACAATTAAAGCTGATACATCATTATGGGATTAAAAAATCTCATTAACACATTACATAATTGGGTGTACTTAATAAATTTTATAATTAATTTGGCACAAATGAAGTCCGGATCCATCGGTACATAAATATATTCTTACTCAAATTAAGGTGTGATAGCCCAGCGGTAAGACTCTCTCAAGGGGTTAACGGGTTAAACCCCGGGCAGGTGCCAATGAGTTTTTCTGTTAAAACTTGTACACAATTGATAGTTGCAATTTATAACATAATTTTCGGTGAAGGAAAACATCGTGGGGAAACCTGCATATCTCCAGAGAATCCGGGGATTGGGTTACCTACCAACCCGCATTGGAGCAGCGTACTATAGTACGCGGCAATAAATAATGCACATCGAGGTTCAGAGAGAGAAATCGGCTAGATTCTGCTTCATAGAGCATTGTCTCTGTTGTACAGACTGACGAACTCATGTGTGACAGTGACGGCGCTCTACGTAAACGAATTGGCCGGCTTTTTCTTTCTAAGTTCTCGATGTGCATTATTTGTTGCCGGGTACTATACGTCCTTACGTCCAACTCTTCGCTCCAAAAAATGGGGAGAGAAGGAAGCCTATGCCCCGCAGTAGGATAATAACAGGCCGTTACTAAATTTAGCTTCAATTCAGTAGTATTTGTCCATGGATAATGCTTAGAAACACTTCCAAGTAAACAAAACACGTGTCGATCGATAGGTCATTGAAATTTAGGTCATTAGCCTAGTCTAAAATATAAATTTATACAGTGCTTATGAATATACATTTTTAACAAACTACTTGTCAATTTTTTAAAACACAAAGCGAAAAACTTATAAATTAATTCAAATCCAAGATATTCTTTATTCAAGTAAACTTGTAAAAAAATGCTTTTGAATATTCGACTTTGTTGCTTGTTCAGAGAAACGCTCCTACCGAGAAGAGCCAGCAAGAAACTTGGCGATTCCCCTTTTCAAAACATAATTCTTGTGACTTGTTACATTTTGTCATTACTATGTTGCATAAGGTCGGCTATATCTACTCATTCTTATCGTTTATGTAATCCTCAACAGTATGGTAGGCTTTTTTTAACCTCCATTTAATTGTTAATTAATCATATATTTGTACTAGTCGTATATATTACCCAAAAATAAATAAATTCATAGACATGAGCGATGTATGAGAGAAATTTAAATCTGTCAAAAATATTAATTAATCTAGGCAGCCCTGTACAGCGACGATGGACCAATTGTAGGTCAACGAAGAAAGTTCACACGATTTTGATATCTATTCTTACTGTTGCCAAAGTTTAAATTACTGTAACAGTATTTAAACAAGGTTGAAATATTACTTGCGCGTCCTTATAAACTTACGTAACCCGCGCTAAAAATAGTGATGGTTTCCGAAAAGGCATTCCAAATATTAATTTTTTTCATTGACTACATCCGGGTAGACCTTTTTTTAGTGTTCGAATGTCGTTTGGCCAGATGGTCAGTGATTATGCAGGAAGGGTAGTGTGAAAAATAGTAAAGTAACGGTTACTATACATCCATACTAATAATATAAATGCGAAAGTATGTCTGTCTGTTACACTTTCGCGGCTAATCCGAGGAGCAATGTAGATGCAATGGAGAAATTTGGTACAATAGAAATTTATGTACCGAACTAAAACACAATTAAAACTATATTGTATTTTTCCTTCTGGAATAGGAGAAAAGCAATGTTCTCTTGTATGTGCCTATATTTTTTACAGTTTGATAAACGTAAAAAAAGAATCATGAAAGCTCACCCTAAAGGTAGGTTCACACGACAAGCGCTGAACGCGCGCAAAATTTTAGTATAATGTTCAAATGGTGTTTGCTTGCTAGGCGTGGAATTCCTTTAATTTTTGTCCTTTTGTCTGAATAAATGCTCTTTTCATTTATCACATCGCAGGACGTTTCCCTATTTCAACTTTTAAATAATTCTGTATTGAAAACTTCGTTTTCCATTTCGGACGATTTCTGTACGAACCGAGCAAATCCTAAAAAAAAAAAAAATTCTACGTCAAAAGCGTGCGCTCAACTGAACAGCATCATAGAATGATCTCAAAGCGGTTGAGGGGTAGCGCAGTGTTCAACGTGCGCTTTATTAAAACGCCTGTTAACATGAGTACGGTCTGAATAAAATGTAGTTGTTAACACGCGTCAGCAAAACGCGCGTTAAGAGCTTACCCTATGAACCTGGCCTTAGGCCATCACGGCGGCATTCTTACTTTGTATATTAATATATAATACACAAAACCTATAATATATACTAATACTAGTGCATTAGTAGGTATATGTATAATATACCTATATACATGGTGTGTTCAAAAAGTATCGCGAATTTTGTGTTTTTTGAAAAATTATTTATTTATTCGTGAATATCTATTTTGTCTCCGTCAAAGTAATCCCCCTGGGATATTATACACTTGTGCCAACGTCTTTTCCAATCTTCGAAGCACTTAAAAAAATCATTTTTTTGTATCTTCTTCAGCTCCTCCTTCGATGCCGTCTTTATCTCGTCAATCGTGGCGTAGCGTCGTACTTTCATGGGCCTCTTCAATTTCGGGAACAGGAAAAAGTCACAGGGGGCCAGATCTGGGGAATACGGTGGCTGCGGTATCATTAGTGTGTTGTTTTTGGCCAAGAAGTCGCGTACAAGCAGCGATGTGTGAGCAGGGGCGTTATCGTGGTGCAAAAGCCAATTTTTGTTTTTCCACAAAGTAGGGCGTTTCTGGCGGATTGCTTCGCGCAAATTGCGCATGACTTGCAAGTAATATTCCTTATTCACCGTTCTACCCTGTGGCAAGAACTCATGATGCACCACGCCCCTGCAATCGAAGAAAACTGTAAGCAAAACTTTCACATTCGACCGAACTTGGCGTGCTTTTTTTGGTCTTGGTTCGTGCGGTAGCTTCCATTGAGCTGATTGAGCTTTGGTTTCCACGTCATAACCATAAACCCAGGATTCGTCACCAGTTATGACCCTCTGGAGCAAACTCGGTTCATCGCGGACAGATTCCAACATCTCATTAGCAATGTTCATGCGATGCTGTTTTTGATCGAAATTGAGCAATTTTGGTACGAATTTTGCGGCGACTCGTCTCATGCCCAAAATATCGATTAAAATCGAATGGCACGAGCCAATCGATATGCCTAGGTTCTCGGCAATTTCTCTAACGGTGATTCGACGATTGGCCAATACCATTTTCTTCACTTCATCAATTTTTTCGTCTGTTGTTGAAGTGCTCGGGCGTCGTTCACATTTTCTCGACCTTCTGAAAACATTTTGTACCACCGATAAACGTTGCTTTTGTCCAAAGTAGCTTCTCCGTATGCCACAGTCAACATTCGGAATGCATCCGCGCACTTAATTTCGTTTTTCACACAAAATTTGATACAAGTTCTTTGTTCCATTTTTTTGAATAGGTAAAAATCGAAGACGAACCAAAACACGTACAAGCAAAGCAGCCGTCAACAATTAACTGAACATTCAAAATGGCCGAACTTTTCAGCATAAGTGAAAGACATATGTACCAACATAACACCACAAAAAAATCAAAATTCGAATATACGTAACCCACGAAAATTCAAAATTCGCGATACTTTTTGAACGCACCGTAAATATACTAAAGAAAATCTTACACAGCACGTAAGTAACATTAAAGCGCTGGGCGAGAGGGGACGTATAGTGACATACTTTTAATTCGTCTTTAAGCAAAAGTAATAATAAAATTATTTTGCTATAATCCGCGGTACAGTAAATACACAAGCGCTACACACGTTCACTATAACAAATTCAACAATCGTTTCGCCCCGCAACCGAAGCATCATTAGGAGATAGACTCTACGTGTGGTCTACCTTGTATATATATTTTCTATTCACTTTTTCGCAGATTATAGCAGCGATTTTGTCGTGGAGTCGGAAGTGAACGTGTGTAGTGCTTGTATATTGTGGTGGAAGTGGTGGAGGTTTGTGCATGTGTTTTTACGAATCCTGCACGTATCGGGTATGAAGATACGGATAGTCCACTATACAATTAACACTATATATTTTCCATTTACTGTATCGCGGATTATAGCAAAATAATTTTATTATTACTTTTGTATTATGGATCTCCGCAAAGTAACGCCTAATTCTAAAAATTATTTCGTCTTTAAGCCTATGAGATACTCGTACAATACAGAAACAACAAATAGTAACGAACAGTTTTGGTTAAGTTATAACGAACTTGTATGATTGTTTCTTTTATACGATCCTATCTTAATTACTCACTAATCGCATGTGAGGAAAATTTTAATGAGGCATATTTAAGTCGTCGCTCTTTACACATTTCGCACAATTTTTTATAACTCCCCGCCTCAAATTTGGCGACCGACAGTTCATCTACTTGTCAGCACTAATTAAATAATTGATTGGTTTCAATTAATCAAGGACGCGGTTCTGGTGTCGAAAGTAAATGATGTCTTTTTTTTTTGACGAGGTCTTGACAGAGTAATGCCGGTGCTTACGTATTAACGCCATCGCAGCTACAGCAAATTATTATATAAATATTCAATCCAAACTTTACTACTTTACTAGTGTACATTATAAAAAAAAAAAAAAAATGTTTTTTTTTTCATTTCATTTCATTGTGACACGAGAATATAAATATATAAGGAATGGATCAGTTTGCTTCCAAGTTAAAAAAGAACCTCAACTTAAACCGAGCTTTAAGTATCTACCAAACCAATAAATACCATATAATATTCGTATTTATTAGGTTAACGTTGTTTTTTTATTAAAACAAAGTTTTGCATTGATGATTTTAGTGTGGATACCAATTTGCAAGGAGTTCGAAAAATATACGATTGCCGATCACCCCGAAAATCGTATGTTTTTCGAACACGAAACAAAGGGAATCGCTGATTGATACGTATAATCGTTTCCATCGTCAGCAATCAGCAATCTTGTCTCTCGATCAGCAATCTTGTCCAGCAACAAAATAACATATGATTTCTATTCCATTCGACAGGAAGGTATAGAACTATTCTTAGTCGTACACTATTGACAGATTGAGAGCATTGGTCGATTCTTGCATAGCGATGCACCTAAATAAAATTCAAATGATATAATTATCACCCCTCCTTATTTCACGTCACATATAATGCAATTCACATATAATTCTCATCCCTCATTTCACGTCCATACCATCGCAATCTTGCAATCTCGTTTTTTCTTTAACGGGCGCAACTTTATGACTTCCCCTTATATAATACTAGCTTTAAAAAGCAACTTCGTTCGCGTGGACTGCAGTCTTATTGTTTCAAATTCAAATTCAAAATATTCTAAACAAGTGCTTTTGAGTCGTCAACTTTACTGCTGGTTCGGAAAGCTGTTCCTACCGAGAAGAGCCAGCAAGAAACTCGGCGGTTGCTCTTTTTAAAATATAAATCTTAGAACTAGTTACATTTATTTATTACTGTCTTGTACAGGGTAGAGGTGCACCTATATTCACACATCCTTATCATCTAAGTAATCTTCAACAGTATAGTAGGCTTTCTGTAACAGCCTCTTTTTGTGGTTTTAAACAGTGGTTTTGAACTGCTGTAATGGCATGGCCAAAATTGATTTCGGAATTTTATTATATAATCTTATACCCATACCCACAAACGATTTACGTATTTTTGCTAGGCGCAAAGCAGGAATCGCAAGCTTATGTAGGTTCCTACTTTGTCTATTATATACATCACCTATCGTTTTATAATTCTTTATATTTTTATGTACACAAATTACATTGTTTAGAATATAATGTGAAGCAAATGTAAGAATACCTATTTCCTTAAAATTCTCTCGCAGGGAATCACGCGGACTTAAATTGTAGATGCCACGTATGGCTCTTTTTTGTAATACGAAAATGTTTCACTATCCGCGGATTTACCCCACAGCAATATTCCATAAGACATAATGCTATGGAAGTAAGCAAAATAAACAAGTTTTGCTGTTTCGACATCTGTAAATTGTCTTATCTTTCGAACAGCGTAGGCTGCTAAACTAAGTTTCCTAAGTTAAGCTTAAGTTTAATTGTTTGAGCAAACCGTAAATACTTATATTAATTATGGTTAAAGTGGGTTAACCTTAAAAGCTAGACATATGATGTCCGTCTTATATCGTCCGACTTATATTTAGAACTTTTAGAGGGGAACAATTTTTTCGTACATGATTTTGTGATAACTTTCGCCGTTTAGATGCACTATAACAGAACTGCTTTGCTACAATACGCACGGGTTAAGCGAATGCAAGTAAAGCTAATGTGTATGAAGCAGGCAAAATTTACGCATCTTACACATGCAGCACAAGCCACCACACGCACCCCAAGGTGCCAGTACCAGCAATAAAGCACAAAAAGCAGCACACACAACCACCACCACAATCTCGACGATCGTTTCGCTCCGAAACCGAAGCATCATCAGGAGGATAGGCTCCACGACAAAATCGCAATGTGCCGCGCCACTCATACAAGCAGTCTTAAATAGTTCAACCCCCACCAGTACCCTCCCCTCCGAACACATATAGCAAAACGGAATTGAAGACATTTACTTGCTCGTTAATTAAGTGGCCATTGTTAAATTTTGCCTGCTTCATACACATTAGCTTTGCATGCATTCGCTTAATTCGTGCGGATTATAGCAAGGTAGTTATGTTATAGTGCATGTAATATGGAATTCCGCAAAGTAACGCTTGCTTCTATAAATCATTTCACCGTTTACTTAGCGCACGCAAGGAAAGCTTTAATTTTTGCCGTTTTCGCAATATTTTTTATAGCTGCTCCCCTCCCATTTATCTTATCGTGATGTTATATAAACTATAACCTTCCTCGATAAATGGACTCTCAAAGGATCTTACACTCACAGAATTTTTCAAATCGGTTCAGTAGTTCCTGCGATTAGCTCGTTCAAACAATCAAACAAACAAACTCTTCAGCTTTATATATAGATACATACACATTTCTTATTTTATCCGATTTTGTCACACCACACATCCACCATAACATTCTCATGTGATTTGCTTGCACTCCTATTTCATCATTCTTTTCATTGGCCAACTTTCTGTTCTATACAATACGACAGGTTTTATGTATTATAAAGTTTTCCCTTAAGTTTAAGAGGCATTCCGTGGTCACATATTGTACCTGAGATCTTCCGCCACTTCATCCTCAAAGTCAAACTCAAAATATTCTTTTTTAAATTTAAACTATCGTGAGTAGTATTCATAGTATAGATACCGGCTATACTCACGTCTAATTTTATCGGAATAGCCCGACTAGTTTCGAACTCGTCCGGGGCACTTATTCGTGAGATCTTTACATGACGTTGTCGCGGCGGGAACTGACGGGAATTAGACGTGAGTATAGCCGGTATCTATTTTAACTAAAATATTCTTTATTCAAATAGACTGTTTACACTACTTTTGAATCGTCAAATGTTTTCAAGAAGCTACCACTGATTCGGAAGATTGCTCCTACCGAGAAGAACCAGCAAGAAACTCGGCGGCCATTTTTTCTTTTTTTACAATTTAATTGATGGTTACAAATTAATCGTTGCAGCTTGGTGCGTAGCTGACTGCAGTTAAGATATGCTACTATCATTAATTCGAAATAATCTTGAATCGATCCTGCATTCATTATTTTACTCACATCTCGATCTATTCCACCGTAGTTTTGGAAAAGCGAACCCAGCAGCAGCCAGCAACCATGAACTCTTATTGCGACTCAATTGAAGACGTAAACTAAATTGTTTTAAGTCGTTGCCGAATGACGACCTAAACTGGATCGCAAACGTGTTTCATTCGCTCTTTTTTCGTACCATCGGCTATTAAAATAATTTAACTTATTAATTTAATTTTTCTTAAATTATATTCTAACATAAAATATATAAAACTATGTTTTACGTGGATCGATAATAAACAATACATAACAGAGTGTATTGTTATGCATTTTGCGTATATTAATTGCAAAATAGTTTTAACTTACAGTATTTCAAGACGAATATGAAGGAAAAATTAGTTGTTTCGGAATGCGTTCTAAAAACATTTGAGTAAAAGAGATAGAGCTATCTATAGTTCATATAACGATATCCTTTACGCAGTGTGGTATCCGGCAGAATAGAATAGACCACCCTCCTTTCTTACCGAGGTGTCGTAAGAGGCGACTAAGGTATGCGCCGTGTGGTATGCGGCTGCATAGAATAGACCACCCTCATTTCTTACCGAGGTGTCGTAAAAGGCGACTTAGGTAAGTTGACGTCAGGCAGGCGGCCGGTCGTCAAATACGTAGCCAAATCATGTGACAATATGTTTGTAGCATGTTGTGCCGACCCCACTTAGAGTGGGATAAGGGCAGGAGAATGATGATGATATAACGATATCCTTTCCAAACATTACGACCCCAATACAATCCACACTTCATGGTACGAAAAGAAAGCGGTTCAGTTTAGGTATTGAATTTGAATTGAATCGTTTTCTAGGAATTCATGGTAGGCCTACAGGTACCGGAAATCAGAGTAGACTTGCAAGATTTTTGCGAGAGGTGTGTGATTTCCAAAATATGTTCGTAAATCTGCGAATAGTTTGGTAGAAGATTTTTACAAAAAAAAAAGATAAGTATGCAAATTTCACCCGCAATGTTGTTGACCTCATGATTTTAGTTAATTATATCGGTAAATTAGCCGTGTTAGGCTATTTTAAAATATATCGTTATATGTATCGATTACCATAATTTGCTTAGGGCGATCGTGACATTCCTCGAGGTTATTCAGTCTTATAATACAAGAATTGTGTATTATATTATTTTAACTCTACATCTGTGGTAGTCCTGTGGTTAGGGAACGTGATTCTTGGAAAGCCTTCGCAGGTTTGATCCTCAGGAAGGAGCCTATAAATTCTTTTTGTACATAAAGCCATTTAAAGCGGAATTGTTGCATTAATCTGAACTCAAAAAATTTGAATGTGATGATGGCGTAGGATATTATATATAGGTATTCAATTCAATTCAAGTATTTTTGAGCAATTCAAATTTCAAAATCGACCAAAATCAAATTCAAAATATTATATATTGAAGTGAACTTGCAAACAAGTGCTTTTGAAGCGTCGACTCTACTGCTGGTTCGGGAAGCTGTTCCTATAGGTAGAGACATTCTGTCGCGGAATTTATCGTAGCATTTTTGTAGATCTATAATAATCACTTAATGTATCTCTGCTGGTTTAAGTGGCGCACGCGAGCAAATCTCCTAGTAGGCTTTTTTTACAACCGCGCGATCTCTTCACCACAATTTATATAAAATGGTATTGTTCTATTGCAGGTCAGGGGTACCTCCAATCCTAGAGGTGCACGGGTATGCGAACCCGGCCTCCCGAGCTACTACTGCCTTTCCCTTACCTTCCAGGTAGTAGTATCCCTCAAATCCCAATCCCTTTAATAACTTTCTTGTATCCTGCCCCATATTGTCCCATCCCCAACTTCCCCCTTCCAAAATGCCGTGTGGTATCCGGCAGAGTAGAATGGACCACCCCTCACTTTCTTGCCGAGGTGTCGTAAGAGGCGACTAAGGTAAATTGGACGGTATTACCTCAACGTCCACCGCTGTCCTACCGGGCAAAGTAGGCCTCAATAATTCCCGAGGAGGGTTGACGTCAGGCAGGCGGCCGGTCATAAAATACTTGCCAAATCCAAATACAACATGGTTACTGAGATAAAAGATGATAGTGAAAATGTTAGGGCGTTCCCCAGAGGCGACGCGCAGGCGCAGCACCCGGCGCCTGTGGGAAATGGACAAGGGTTGTCGCATCAGGGACGGGTGCGACGTAAGACGCGAGTCCAAAGAGATGTACGAATGAGGATGGCTAGTTGGAATGTAGGTACGATGAATGGAAGAGGAAGAGAGTTAGCTGATATATTAGAAAGGAGGCGAATAAATGTTGCGTGTTTGCAAGAGACGAAGTGGAAGGGAACGAGAGCAAGGGAAATTGGCGCGGGCTATAAATTTTATTATAGTGGAAGTGATGGAAAGAAAAATGGAGTGGGTGTAGTGTTGGATAAAGAGTTGAAAAAATGTGTGATGGATGTTAAGAGAGTAAATGATCGAATGATAGTGGTTAAAATAATGAAAGTTGACTTAATGATAAATATTGTCAGCGTATATGCGCCGCAGGCTGGTTGTGATGATGTAGTGAAAGAGAAGTTTTGGAAAGATTTTGATTTGATGATGATGGATATCCCTCAGAGTGAGGAGGTTTTTGTTGGAGGTGATTTTAATGGGCATGTAGGTAGACTGAATGGAGGGTATGAGAGAGTGCATGGGGGTTGGGGATTTGGTACACGTAACCTTGAGGGAGAAACACTAATGGAAGCTGCTTGTGCCTTCGACCTGGAAATAGCCAATACATTTTTCCAAAAAAATGACCAACACCTGGTAACCTACAAAAGCGGCAGTCACAGCACCCAGATTGATTACTTCCTTCTGAGGAGGAGTAATTTGTTGGGGGCTAAGGACTGTAAAGTCATTCCTGGTGAACCATTAGTGACCCAACACAGGTTACTTTTACTGGAGGTTAAACTTCCAGTAAAAGTAGAAATATACAAGCCAAAGCCTCCACCCAGGATTAAGTGGTATATGCTTGAGAAAGCGGAATATGGAAGAGAATTTAAAAGCAGAGTTGTAGATAAAATGATAGATATGAAGGATAAAATGCATGAAAAGTCGATAGACGAATGTTGGAATGAAATAGCTTTATGTTTGAAGAGTACCGCAAAAGACGTCCTTGGTGAGACTAAAGGGAAAGGTAAGATAGATAGAGATGCGTGGTGGTGGAATGACGATGTAAAACAGGCTTTGAAAGAAAAGAAGGATGCATTTAGAGATTGGACTAGTGTAGATGTAAATGATAATGAATTGAGAGAGGTTAAGAGAAAGGTGTATATTGAGAAAAAGAAGATAGGAAAGAAAGCAGTCGCTATCGCGAAAGGCAAAGTACAGAGTAAATTATACAGTACTCTGGAAACCCCTCAAGGACAAAAAGCTCTATATCGGATAGTGAACATCAGAAAGAAGAATGAAAAGGATATTATGCATGTAAAATGTATAAAAGATGACCAAGGAAAGATTTTGACAAATGATGAAGATATAAAAGGACGTTGGAAGGATTATTTAAAAAAATTAATGAATGAAGAGAACGATTGGAGCAGAAAGTTAGAAAATTTACCTATTAATTTAGGTATAGTGAGAGAAGTGAATGAAGATGAAGTTAGAATAGCAGTGCAGGGTATGAAAAGTGGGAGAGCGATTGGGCCGGATGGCATACCGGCTGAAGCGTGGAAGTGCTTAAAAGGGGATGGATGGAAGTGGCTGACTTTATTCTTTAACAAGTTGTTACATGAAGAAGCAATCCCAGAAGAGTGGTCAACCAGTACGCTGGTACCCATTTTCAAGGATAAGGGGGATGTGCAAGAATGTAACAACTACCGAGGGATAAAGCTCATGTCACACAGTATGAAAATTTGGGAAAAAGTGATAGAGCGAAGAATGAGAGAAGAGTGTGCGATAACGCAGAACCAGTTTGGTTTTATGCCAGGGCGGAGCACGACGGACGCTATTTTCGCCTTACGCCAGCTATGTGAGAAATATCGACATGCGCGTAAGGACCTGCACATGGTTTTTATTGACCTAGAAAAAGCGTACGATCGTGTTCCCCGTGAAGTTCTGTGGTGGATTTTGAAAGAAAAGAGCCTGCCTGGGAAGTATGTACGGATTGTATATTCCATGTATGCCAGAGCTAGTACTCATGTCCGGTCTGAAGCCGGAGTAACTGACAATTTTGATGTGTCTGTAGGCTTACACCAGGGATCGGCTTTAAGTCCCTTTTTATTTCTCTTATTGATGGATGCACTTACTGCTGATATTCAAGAGGAGGCTCCTTGGTGTATGCTATTTGCCGACGATATCGTGATTGTCGGTGAAAATGCAGCTGAGGTCCAGAGCAGATTTGTAGAATGGCAAGAGAAATTGGAGAGTTTTGGTTTAAAGATCAACCTGACCAAAACTGAACACATGCAGTGTGATTTCAGTGGTCTCTCCAATTTTTCCCCAATAACCTTAAATGGTGTTGTTTTCCCAGTCTGCTCCGACTTTCGGTACCTTGGTTCGCTTTTCCAAAAGAACGGTGAAATTGATCGCGATGTGAGGAATAGAATGAATGCAGGATGGATGAAGTGGCGACAGGTCTCAGGCACAATATGTGACCCCCGAATGCCCCCTAAACTAAAGGGAAAAATTTACACATCGGTCATAAGACCTGTCGTAATGTATGGATCAGAATGTTGGGCAATGAAAAAGATGGATGAAAGAAGAGTACATGCAAATGAGATGAGGATGTTAAGGTGGATGTGTGGTGTGACAAGACTTGATAAAATAAGAAATGAGTATATAAGGGGAAGTCTGAAAGTTGCGCCCATTATAGAAAAGATGAGAGGTGCAAGATTGGGATGGTATGGACATGTAATGAGGAGGGATGAAAATCATGTGATCAAACGAGTGTTAAGTATGAATGTGGATGGATATGTGACTAGAGGAAGGCCTAAAAAGAGATGGTTGGACTGTGTGAAGTATGACATGCATATAAAAGGAGTAGCGCCAGAGTTGACGAATGATAGAAGAGAATGGAAGAGGAAAACATGTTGTACCGACCCCACTTAGAGTGGGATAAGGGTAGGAAAAAGAAGAAGGTATTGTTCTATTAACCTAAACCTTCCGCAAGAATTGCACTACCTTTTAGTATAAACCGTATCAAAATCCGTTTAGTAGATTTCGAAAAAAACGATCACATACAGATTTTTGGTACTTTGTTTTGTAATAACTATAGATCACAATATATATTCTTCATAACTAAAATAAAATATAACATATTCGAAATTTTCCATAAATTCTATTATAGTTTTTACCAACGATTTTTACTTAGTATCTCTCAATATTTGTTTTAAATCGCCTCCTTAGACGGTCAGGCTCAAAGGAGGGTGGTAAAGCTCACTTTGAGAACCTGTGACCGAAGCGACGATATGTAAGTGAAAATTAAAAAAAAAACGAGGTCACGTCTTTTCGATGTACACAGGTATTTTTTATCTCAGCGCAACGAGACCCGCCTCTCGGCACGCCCACTCGTTTTTAAATTAATTTAATGTTTTTATTAAATGCATGTATAATTAAAACAAGCGATTTTATACTTTACACAGGATCGGCAACCTGCTTTTTTTTGCATAAAGTTGCGGCTTTCCAATACAAAAACCATACTTTATTTTCGGTTTTATCCTCGGTATTCAACCAAGTTATACTGTGTAAATATAAACATACGAAATTCAGATTCAAAATATTATTTATTTAAGTAAACTTGTAAACAAGAGATTGTGATTTGAAACATTTGGGCATTTTACAAATCATCCTTGCAGTACCGACATCCGACAAGTCTCGACATAATTAAGCTGTAACATAACTTTTACTAGATGGGTCTGACATAACCTCGGAGAGGTTTAAAGACCCGATAAAAAAAAGAAATAAAAATGCTCTAGAATCGTCAACTCCACTGCTGGTTCGGAAAGCTGTTCCTACCGAGAACAGCCAGCAAGAAACTCGGCGGTTGCTCTTTTCGAAGTATAAATTTTGATCACTAGTTATATTTAAGCATTACTGTCTTGTACAGGGTCGCAGAGCTGTGTCCTCGCATTCTTATCGTCTAAGTTTTCCTCAACAGTATAGTAGTCTTTCTGTATTAGCCTTTTTTTGATGGTGTTTTTAGAGTTTTTAAACTGCTACAAATATATAATCGATATCAAAATATTCCATCCTCATTAATATCCTGCCCTTGATGCCCTGGTCTGATTTGGCTGGTTATTTTACCGGCCACCTGCCTGACGTCGACTGACCTTAGTCGTATTTTACGACCCCTCGGTCAGAAAGAGGGTGGCCTATTCTACTCAACCGGATACCACACGGTGAATCAACTTACCTTAGTCGCCTTTCACGACGCCTCGGTAAGAAATGAGGGTGGTCTATTCTACTCAACTGCATACCACACGTTGAATCAACTTACCTTAGTCGCCTTTCACGACATCTCGGTAAGAAATGAGGGTGGTCTATTCTACTCAACTGGATACCACACGTTGAATCAACTTACCTTAGTCGCCTTTCACGACATCTCGGTAAGAAATGAGGGTGGTCTATTCTACTCAACTGGATACCACACGTTGAATCAACTTACCTTAGTCACCTTTTACGACACCTCGGTAAGGATATCACAGGCCGTTACTTACTCGATACTTGCAATAGCATAGTAGGCTATTTATAGAGTCAGGGGTTACTTTGCGGAATTATATATTACAGAAACTATAACAGAGCTACTTTGCTATAATCCGTGCGGGTTAAGCGAATGCATGCAAAGCTAATGTGTATGAAGCAGGCAAAATTCACGTACCTTACACATGCGGGACAAATCACCACATGCATATGAAGACGCCTCATTTTTTGACTGCAGAATTTTATTTTAGAATACCAAAACCATAAACGAGTTACGTACTTTTGCTAGTGTTTAATCTTTAATCGCCGATTATGAAGAGGGGCTATATGCAAACATGATTAACAAAAGTAATAGTAAAATATTTTGCTATAATCCGCGATAAAGTAAATAGGAAATTTATATAATGCTAAATGTAGAGTGGACTATTCATACCTGAAACATGCAGCATTCGTTAGAACACGCATTCTATATTTATTTTTTATATCTTTTTTTGGATCATATTATACAAACTCGTAGCATTGTCGCGCGCACGACTCAAAGGATCCACTGAAAATCAGTTTTGGGGTAAGGAAAAATAATCTTGGTGATGATCCTTTTTGGGTCACATTATTTTAATGTTTCCCTATAGAATCCATTTAGGTTGGTTGATTTTCTTGTTTTTTTTACTATTTTTTAATTTCTTTCCTGTACTACATATAATGGTGCGACCTAATAAACTTATTCGTACTCTAAATACATGCACAAACCTCCACCACCGCCACCACAATACACCCATAACTTGGAAGAGTCAGAAAACACTAGCTTTTTCAAAAGTTCGTGGTGAGATGTCATAGATGGCATTGAAATAAGCATTACAATGTATCTAACTCAATTAAGTTTATTTTGTATTTAGGCACTTTAATATTAAGCGTGCCATATTTAATATATACTAGCAGTGCTTAGGGCTTCACATGCGTGAAAACCAGTGTATTTAATTGAAATTTTCAACATGTACCGCCGAGTGGTATCCGGCTGAGTAGAATAGACCACCCTCATTTCTTACCGAGATGTCGTAAAAGGCGACTGACGTAAGTTGACCCGCCGTGTGGTATCCGGCTGAGTAGAATAGACCACCCTCATTTTTTAGCGAGGAGTCGTAAAAGACGACTAAGGTAAGTTGACGTCAGGCAGGCGGCCGGTCGTAAAATACGTAGCCAAATCATGAGACAACATGTTTATAACATATTGTGCTGACCCAACTTAGAGTGGAATAAGGGCAGGAGGATGATGTTGATAGAAAAGACGGTCATTTTTTACCTAATAACACCCTCTCCCGAGGATATACAATCAAAAATTGCGAACCTCGGATTATTCGCAACAAAAATGTCCATTGCCCCGTACAAACGTAGACAATTTACAAATGCATAGAAAACATCTATCAACCGCTTAATACTTGGTTGGTCATGCAAAACGATGCAAAAAAAATTAAATGCTTTCCATTCAAGCGCACAGTTAGATGCGCAAGTATTATAAATAAAGGAATTTTGTTATGAAAATACGCAAGTCTATTCATCATGTCGTGTCAACGTTAAACGTTAATATAAATAATTTATAAAATTAGGCGTTACTTTGTGGAGATTTTATATTTTTATATAGAATGCTAAATGTAGAGAGGACTATTCGATTTCATATCTGAAACATGCAGCATTCGTTAGAACATGTGCTCAAACCTCCACCAACTCCACCACAATACACAAGCACTACACAGTACACATGTCCACTATCACAAATTCAACAATTGTTTCGCCCCTCAACCGAAAAGCTTAGCTACAATTTGCGATTTTGTCGTGGAGTCTCCTGATGATGCTTCGGTTGCGGGGCGAAATTGTTAAGTTTGTGATAGTGAACGTTATGGGTCTTTTGAACACTCACGAGATTTATTAGATGGTACCCTACTTTTTATTGAAATTTGCCACGAAAGAACTTTTTTTTGATGATGTCCCTTTTATATTAAGCGTGCGATATATAAAACACTACGTAAGACCGTTTGTGTCGCTCCAAGGTCATGGGTTGAAACCCCAAGCAGGCACCAATGACTTTTTCTTTTAAAACCTATGTGCCTTATTGATGTTTGCAATTTTTTACATGCTTTTCAGTAAAGGAAAACATCTTGAGGAAACCTGCATACCTCTGGAGAATTCCTGGGATATCTTAATTTAACAATCCGGCCTATTACGATCCCATTGCTGGGCATAGGTCTCCCCTTCTCTTATTTGGAGAGAAGCCTAGACCTATCACGCTGCTTCAATGCGGATTGGTAGGTTACACATATCTCCAGAATTCTCTAGATATATGCAGTTTTCCTCACGATGTTTTCCTTAACCGAAGGGCGTGTGATAAATTGCAATTATCATTTATAGAATTAGTCGTTACTTTGTGGAGATCCATAATACAAAAGTAATCATCCGCCTCCTGCCCTTATACCACTCTAAGTGGGGTCGGCGCAACATGTTACAGACATGTAACATGATTTGGCTATGTATTCTAAGATCGGCCGCTTACCTGTCGTCAACCTACCTTAGTCATATTATACGACCCCTCGTTCAGAAAGAGAGTGGTCTATTCTACTGAACCGGATACCACATGGTGGATCAACTTACCTTAGTCGTATTTTGCGACACCTCGGTAAAAAATGAGGGTAGTCTATTCTACTCAATCGGATACCACACGGCGGCCATAATACAAAAGTAATAATAAAATTATTGTACAATAATCCCCGATAAAGTAAATAGAAAATATGTATAACACTAAATGTATAGTGGACTATCCGTTTTTTCATACCCGATATATGCGGGATTCGTAAAAAAACATGCACAAATCTCCACCACCGCCACCAAAATACACAAGCACTACACACGTTCACTATCACAAACTCAACAATCGTTTCGCAAATTTTATTAATTTATTTATTTATTACTATATACATATATATGTTATAATATAACTCCGCCGTTGCCGGTCCCAAGCCCGGATGGAAAAGGAGGAGGGTTGGTTAGGAAGTGACAAAAACCAACCGTAAAACAGTCAACGCCGAGCATCAGGCGGCGGGAAATAACCTGTTCACTCGCAACCCACCTATGTATGCGAACGGCTTCCAGTGACCCTGGGGTACTAAATCACCTCAAAAAGACTGGCGCAGAAGGATCTGGGAACCCACTGCGTCTATTTTCCCAAGAAAACCTTCACATGGAAAACATAGATATGGATATAGGTATGTTTTGCGACCCGACTACTCTAAGGCATTTGACTGTGTAAACTGGAACTGGCTTTGGAAAGTCCTTACAGAGCTAGGAGTACCTGAACACCTCGTATGCCTTATACAAAGCCTGTACCAAAATAATCAAGGCACAGTTAGAGTAGATAACATCAACTCAAAACCATTCCATTTCAGACAGGGAGTACGTCAAGGCTGCATACTATCTCCCATCTTGTTCAATATATATGGTGAATACATCATGCGACGCACCTTAGAGGGCTGGACAGGTGGTGTAAATATTGGCGGGGTGAAAATCACCAATTTACGATATGCGGATGACACCACACTGTTCGCAACGAGTGAAGCTGAGATGTCCGCTCTATTGAACAAGATGGAGGCCATCAGCAAGGAGATGGGCTTATGCATGAACCGAACAAAAACTAAGGTCATGGTTGTGGACAGAGCTCACAAATTACATCTTACCGGCGTGCTTGATCTCGAACTGGTCGAGAATTTCATTTATCTGGGCTCCAGCATTACAAACAATGGCTCCTCAGAGTTAGAAATCCGAAGACGCATCGGCATGGCAAAGTCGGCAATGTCACAGCTGCAGAAAATTTGGCGGGACCGCAACATCTCGCGCAAGACCAAAATCCTTCTGGTACGCACACTCGTGTTCTCCATTTTTCTGTATGCTTCTGAGACATGGACTATCAAATCTGCTGACAGGAAGCGCATTGATGCCTTTGAGATGTGGTGCTGGCGTAAAATGTTGGGCGTATCTTGGACTGAACACCGGACTAATGCATCGATACTCAAAAACATAGGAGTAACCACCAGACTCTCAGCTACGTGTCTCCGAAGAGTCCTTGAATTCTTCGGACATATAGCTAGGAAGACTGGAGACAACCTGGAGAAACTGATGATCACTGGTTCGGTGGAAGGAAAAAGAGCAAGAGGCCGCAGTCCAACTCGCTGGTCCGACCAGATTACTAAGTCGCTCTCCATTCAAGTTCACGATGCCTTGGAAGCCGCAAGAGATCGCAAAATCTGGAAATCAACTATCCATGAAAAAGTGATCCGTGGAAAAGGTCTCGACCCTCAGCAATGAGGAAAACGACGCAAGAAGAAGAAGACATATATATGTTAAATATATTTTAAAATTAACTAAGGCATTGCCAGACATGCAAGGATGGCATTGCGATAGTATAAAACTGTGTTGCATATACTATCCTCATTCAACAATCGTTTCGCCCCGCAACCGAAGCATCATCCTGATGATCTACATTCTATATATTTTCTATTTACTTTGTCGCAGATTATAGCAAAATAATTTTATTATTACTCTTTTTATCGATGGCATTGTTATTTCAATGCATTAATTATAATGTATCTAACTCAGTTAAGCCTAATTTTTAATTAGGTCACTTTAATATGAAGCGAGCGATGTATTCTCAACGTATGCAAAAGTCGGCTCGTATAGTTCAAAAACATTGCGTGCAAATTACAAATTTATGGTAATTTATAGCTTTTGAACGAGTGTAAAAAATGCAATTTACATTACAATTAGAATTATTGTTTTGAGGTAATTTTCCGTTTTTTTTTCTATGAAAGTTAGTCTTAGTTTATTGTATTAATTTTTTTGTACTGTTCATAGTATTGTTAGAAATCTTCATTTAATTATGTGATCTAGAATTAGGAGTTATTATATAATTAACACTAGACCAGTGTTCGGGGACTCATTTATTTATTAATTCGGATTTCCAACAGCATTACATAGTAAATAATCCATTAAATATTCTATATACTTTTAAATTAATTTTGTAGTACCAATTATAGGAGATCCATCTTGATAGTTTCATCTTCCCTGTCATTATTTGTTGCAAGCACTTACAGCAGGCCTACCATGCCGTGTGGTATCCGCTGAGTAGAATAGACCACCCTCATTACTTACAAGGTGTCCTATGAGGCGACTAAGGTAAGTCGACCCGCCGTGTGGTATCCGCCTGAATAGAATAGACCACGCTCATTACTTACCGAGGTGTCGTATGAGGCGACTAAGGTAAGTCGACCCGCCGTGTGGTATCCGGCTGAGTAGAATAGACCACCCTCATTTCTTACCGAGGTGTCGTATGAGGCGACTAAGGTAAGTCGACCCGCCGTGTGGTATCCGGCTGAGTAGAATAGACCACCCTCATTTCTTACCGAGGTGTCGTAAAAGGCGACTAAGGTGAGTTGATCCACAGTGTGGTATCTGGTTAAGTAGAAAAGACCACCCTCTTAGCGAGGGGTTGTAAAATACGACTAAGGCAAGTTGACGTCAGGCAGGCGGCCGTTCGTAAAATACGTAGCCAAATCATGTGACAACATGTTTGTAACATCTTGTGCCGACCCCACGTAGAGTGGGATAAGGGCAGGAGGATGATGGCTTACAGCAGGCCTACCATGAACTCTTATTGCGGCTCAATTGAAGACGTAAACTAAAATTTAGATCGCAAACGTATTTCGTTCACTCTTTTTTCGTACCATTCATTGGCTATTAAAATAAATTAACTTATTATTTAAATTTTTCAATTTAATCTTTCTAAAATTTAAATCTAACATCATTATCCTCCTGCCCTTATCCCACTCTAAGTGGGGTCGGCACAATATGCTACAAACATGTTGTCACATGATTTGGCAAGGTATTTTACGACCGGCCGCCTTTCTGACGTCGCTTACAACTTACCTTAGTCGCCTTTTACGGCACCTCGGTAAGTAATTAGGGTGGTCTATTCTACTCAGCCGGATACAAAACGGCGATAAAATGTAATTCCAACATAAAATTTATTAAACGATGTTTTACGTGGATCGATAATAAACAATACGAAACAGAGAATATTATTATTATTATTAATTATTATATAACGTTTTCCTTTTCAAACATTACGACCCTAATGCAATCTACACTTCATGGTACTTCATGCGGTTGAGTTTAGGTACTGACTTTGAATTGAATCGTTATCTAATATTTAATGTTTGGCCTGCTGTAGGCCTTTTATTGAGACCTAATTGAAGACGTAAACTATTTTTCTTGCTTTTTCATACCATGACGTCTTAAAGACGCACACTTTAAGTCGTTGCCGAATGAGCGTTCGGAATGCGTCCTAAAAACATGTGAGCAAAAGAGACAGAGTTATCTATATTTCATATAACGTTATCCTTTTCAAACAATACAATCCACACTTCATGGTACGAAAAGAAAGCGGTTCGGTTTAGGTATTGACTTTGAATTGAATCGTTATCTAAAAGTTCATGGTAGGCCTACAGGTCTTATGATTCCCTTACTCTAGTATAATAACTCTATGACTCTTTCACGTCTGTATATATCGCACGATTAGTATAAAAGTGACCGATCTCAAAAAAAGTTGTTTCGTTGCAAATTGCAATAAAGCGTATCGCCTACCAAACTCGCAAATATTAAAGAGACCCATAACTTGGTAGAGAAAGAGAATACAAGGTTTTTCTAATATTTCGTTGCGATGTATCTAACTCGATTAAGCCTAATTTTGAATTAGGTCACTTTAATAGTAAATATGAGATATTTTTTATACCGAACTGCCTATGCGCTTTGAGACAGGTTTAAGTTTTGAGTTCCGTTCTGATTGTACACATTATCTATGTCACTTAAAAAATATGTTTTCGACTTCGAAAAAAAGCGATAACACCAATCGGCGGGCAGCATTTTGGAAAGATAACGCAATGTCAAAGGTACATAGCCCTTATCAGTGCGTTCAAATAACGCATCAGGAGTTCTGTATGTTGTACAGTTCGGTTTGAAAACAAACAAAAATATTTAAATTTACAGCTTGTAGACAATTATAATACGCGGCAATAAATAATGCACATCAAGTCTTAGAGAGAGGAAATCGGCTAGATTCTGCTTCATAGAGCATTGTCTCTGTCGCACAGACTGACGAACCCATATGAAACGTCACATACTGAGTGACAGTGACAGCGCTCTACGAAACCGAACTGCAGGCCTACCATGAACTCTTGCGACTCAATTGAAGACGTAAACGACGACCGCAAACCGCTTTCTTTTCGTACCATGAAGTGTGAATTGCATTGGGGTTGTAATGTTTGAAAAGGATAACGTTATATGAACTATAGATAACCTTGTCTCTTTTACTTACATGTTCTTAGGACGAATTCCGAACGCTCATTCCGCAACGACTTAAAGTGTGCGTCTTTAAGACGTCATGGTATGAAAAAGCTAAACAATTTAGTTTACGTCTTCAATTGAGTCGCAATAAGAGTTCATGGTAGGCCTGCTGGCCGGCTGTTTCATTCTAAACATCGATGTGCATTATTTAATGCCGGGTGCTATTAGTTGATTTTCTCTCTACATCACTGAATATACGGCAAACACATTGCTGTAAATTCCTGGCCCCCAAACTAGTATTCCCTGTGCTATGGGAAGTCAGACTTTCGACCGAACATTGTGTGAATAGCTAACTTAGTCTTTTATGCGGGTAGGTAAAATAATGAACATTACCGTCGTACCGTATTTACATCCGAATAGGAAACAGTAATGGCCTATTACTATCCCACTTCTAGGCAGAGGCAACCCCTCTCTTTGTTTTTGGAGAGAAAGGATCGGAGCTTAGACCTACCACGCTGCTCCAATGCGGATTGGTAGGTTACACATATCCCTAGAATTCTCTAGAGATATGCAGGTTTCCCCAAGATGTTTTCTTTCACCGAAAAGCGTGTGACAAATTGCAATTGTCGATTAGACACATAAGTTTCAACAGAAAATCTCATTGGTGCCTGCACGTTGTTGATCGAAATAGAAATAAATTATTTTCCTAAAGAAATTACATTGTTCCGTTATATTTCATTGGACTTATAATGTTTCATTGATCATTCATTTTTCTGCCCTTATCCCACTCCATGTGGGGTCGGCCCAACATGTTACATGTTGTCACATGATTTGGCTACGTATTTTACGACCAGCCGCCCCGGGTCGGTCACCCCTGACGTCAACTTACCTTAGTCGCCTTTTACGACACCTCGGTAAGAAATGAGGGTGGTCTATTCTATGCAGCCGGATACCACACGGCACATACCTTAGTCGCCTCTTACGACACCTCGGTAAGAAAGGAGGGTGGTCTATTCTATGCAGCCGGATACCACACGGCACATACCTTAGTCGCCTCTTACGACACCTCGGTAAGAAAGGAGGATGGTTTATTCTATTCTGCCGGATACCACATGGCGTATTGGACTTATAATATTTAAATACCTTTAATAATGTTATTTATTGTAGAGCTCATGAGCGTTATATTGTTTTGTTCCTATTTCCGATTGAAAAACAGAATTTTGTTATCCCATATGCTAGGCTGGTTTATGAGCTTCAATAATTGTAAATTTTATCTATATTTCTGAACGTTGTACAGACAGACTTACAAATCAAATAATATCTAAATAATCTTTTTTAAAGTAAGCTCGTGCAAGCGCTTTTGAAACGCCGAGGATCAATTTGATTAGATGGAAGCTACAACTGGTTCGGAATGTTATTCTTACCGAGAAGAACCAGCAAGAAACTCGTCGGTCAATCTTTTAAACATTTTCAATTTACATTATTTAACCGCAGCCTTGTTTGAAGATGAAAGGATTTTCAAATCCAGGCATTTTTTATCATTCATATAATTTCAAATTGTGTAATATGCTCAACGTATAAGCATATTAAACCTGTGATAGCCTAGTGGTGTGACCGTGCGACTCTTTCGAGGGGTCACGAGTTCAAACCCAGGGTAGTAAATGTGTTTTCTGATAAAACTTATGTGTCTAATTGATAATTGCAATTTATCACACGCTTTTCGGTGTAGGAAAACATCGCGGGGAAACCTAAACAGCTCTAGAGAATAATTAATAAAATAAGGCGTTACTTTGCGGAGATCCATAATACAAAAGTAATAATAAAATATTTGCTTTGCGATTTTGTCGTGGAGTCTATCTCCTGATGATGCTTTGGCTGCCGGGCGAAACGATTGTTGGGTTTGTGATAGTGAACGTGTGTAGTGCTTGTGTATTGTGGTGGAAGTGGTGGAGGTTTGTGCATGTGTTTTTACGAATCCTACATGTAACGGGTATGTATAAACGGATAGTCCACTATACATATAGTACTATATATATTTTCTATTTACTGTATCGCGGATTATAGCAAAATAATTTTAGCTCTAGAGAATTCTAGAAATATGCGTAACCCTCTTATCTGAATTGGAGCTGCGTGGTAGGTCTTAGCTCCAACCCTTCTTTCCAGAAAGGGAGAGGGTAGGCCTATGACCACTTGTGGGATAGTAACAGGCCGTTACTTTACTTTTTTATTAGCATGTTTCTTACTCAAAATCAAATTCAAAATATTCTTTATAATAATATAAAGGTACGCTCTTTCGAGCACTTTTGAATCGTCAAGGATCAGATAGATTAAATGAAGCTACAACTGGTTCGGAATGTTGCTCATGCCGAGAAGAACCAGCTTTAAACTCGGCGGTCAATCTTTTAAATTATTTACGCAGCCTTGTATGAAGCTGAAAGGATTTTCAAATCCAGCTATTTTTATTTAAAATGGAGTTCCCATTTTTAATAAAATTAGCACAGTATTCGTACTGGTTACGTTAAAAGTCGCGTCTAAGCGCTAGTAGAATTGTTACATTGAATATTTATTTGAGCAGAGGGAATTTTTTTACGCGCGCCATATTTATTTTGTTGAGCTCTAAAAAAATTAGATAACTCTTATCGCCAGTCTGGGTGCGTTTTTTATTTGTAAACAGCTCTTAATATTTTTGCGTTTTGTCATTTCAAAAGTCAGATCGGTCATTCTAACTGAAATTCTGGAAAGTTATGTAGGTGTCACCGATAGATCTACCATGACCTTCCATGAATATTACCATATAAAGGCGAAAGCCTGTCTGTTACGCTTTTCGACTAACCCACTGGAGGAATGTTGATTGAGGGTATCTTAACACTAAAATCGTCGTGAAAAATCTGTTAAGACTTACGTGCTTAATTAATATATAAATCATCATCATCCTGCCCTTATTCTACTCTAAGTGGGGTCGACAAACCATGATACCAATATGTTGTCACATGATTTGGCTACGTATTTTACGACCGGCCGCCTGCCTGACGTCATCTTACCTTAGTCGTATTTAACGACCCCTATAGGGAAGAAAGAGGGTGGTCTTTTCTACTCAACTCGATACCGCACGGTGAGTCAACTTACCTTAGTCGCTTTTTACGACACCTCACTAAGAATTGAGGTTGGTCTCAGCCGGATACCACACGGCATCGGCCAGCAGATGTCATTTCAATCAATAAAGCGGAAAGCAAGGTTTATGTGAGGCTTTTACGGAATATAAAAAGACTTTGCGAATGTCGCTCCATGAGTTATTTTTGAATCTTTTTCCATGCGAACGCCTGTACATGATTTGATGTGACGAGACGTGAATGTACTTTTGACATTGTAGTCTAAGAACCGCCCCAATATAATTTATACCGGCGCGGACTAATACTCATTATTTCTGACTAGTCTCGTTAGCGCAGTTGGCAGTGATCTTGCTCTCAGCTCTGTGGGTCGCGGGTTCGATTCCCGCCGTGGGTCAACATTTTCTATAAACAATGTGTTGAATAATATTATAAATAAAATAAAATTAGGCGTTACTTTGCGGATATCCATAATACAAAAGTAATAATTAAATTATTTTGCTATAATCCGCGATAAAGTAAATAGATAATATATATAATGCTAAATATATAGTAGACTATCCGTTTTTTCATACCTGATACATGCATGTTAAAACATATGCATAAACCTCCACCACCGCCTCCATAATGCACAAACACTACACACGTTAACTATCACAAACTCAACAACCATTTCGCCCCGCAACTGAAGCATCATCAGGAGATATACTCCACGAAAAAAATCGTAAAGCCTATTACGATTGCATGTTCGGGTATAAAAAATAGTTCACTATACATTTAACATTATATACTATACTAGCAATGCCCCGCGGTTTCACCCGCGTCCATACCGATCTCATGGTAGTGGAAAGTCTACGAAGTTGGACTAAACATTTATTTGTAGATTATTTTTTTAATTATAAAAAAATGGGTATCATTAGTATTCTTGGAATAAGACCTAACTCACCAAAAGGGCCTGCCCTGGTATAACAGTCGCTACAATGAAATTTCTTTCGATTTATATTCTTAAATTCGTAATATCTTTTGATTGAGACGTCGGATTTTAATAATTTAAAAAGTATTTTACAGTTATTGAAATAGTTTTTAATAAAATATCATTTAATGGGATATTGATTAACACAGAGATATGAATAAAATGGTTTGATTATTGTCGGCAATTTTACAATGTAAAAAAGTAGTTATATTGGTATAAATATAATAGTTAGACATATGGTATCGCGGACTTCTTTCTGGATATTGATACGTTCTATAATACTGTAGAATTTTTTTTTGTTCTATCATCAATAGTTTCTGCAGCGCATGCGATGAAATATTTTTACGACTAAATTTTTCACACCTTATTACTATTTTATTAGGGATCCATATATTTTTTAAATGTAATATAGTCTATGTTGCTCTATGAAGAAGAAGCAATGATGAAAGAATTTTTGAAATCAGTCCAGTAGTTTTGCGTGAAAACATTACAACATACATATGTATGTATATATACACACAAACATACAGATCTTTCCTCTTTATAATATTAGTATAAATATAAAAATTATATTAAATTATAACTTCTACGAAATGACATCTTCCTTTGTAGATAGCACTTTACCTATTGGGACCTCTCACAGCTCTCATGCCCGCTACACAGTTTACATCTCTTCCCTGTTTTAGTATAAATAACCTGACAACTTCGTGCACATCGCTTCTCCTCTCCGCTTTGGTGTATACCGGGCCTAATACCGAAGACCGATGCCCTCGTGACGTAGTACGAATGCTAACATAAATGATACGACCGCCTCCTGGACTACCGGATATTATCTCCAGATGCAGTTTTATATATTAATAAAGTTTATTATTGTAAATAAATGTTTTATATCAAAAAGTGTCGTATATTTCGGTTATTAAACATATGCCAATCGCGTGTTAAGGCGATGTTTTACTGCTTGGTTATATTTTTTTCGAGTTTAAACATCATCATACTCCTGCCGTTATCCCACTCTAAGTGGGGTCGGCACAACATGTTACGAATATATTGTCACACATGATATTTTACAACTAGCCGCCTGTCTGACGTCAACTTACCTTATTCGCCTTTTACGACACCTCGGTAAGAAAATAAGGGTGGTCTATTCTACTCAGCCTGATACCACACGGCGGGTCAACTAACCTTAGTCGCCTTTTACGACACCTCGGTAGAATGTGGGGGTGGTCTATTCTACTCATACCACACGGCACTTTTTCGAGTTTAAACATGAGTAGTCTATTAGTATCAAATATATAAAACAATACAATATTGGAAATAACTGATAAAGGGCAACACAAGTATGTGATGAAGATTTATAAATAAACCCCGTGCTGTGCGCAACAGAAAAATGAGTCGAAATGCTTCGTTTCGAGTAATTTTGTTCAAATTCAAAATATTTTTTACTAAAGTAAACTTGTAAACTTTTGAATCGTCAACATCTACTGCTGGTTCGGAAAGCTGTTCCTACCGAGAAGAACCAGCAAGAAACTCGGCGTTTGCTCTTTTCAAAGAATATTTTTTATTACTAGTTACATATAATTATTGATGTCTTGTACAGGGTCGAAGAGTAGCTATATCCACGCATTCTTATCGTCTAAGTAATCCTCAATAGTATAGTTAGGCTTTCTGCATTAGCCTTTATTAAGTGTTTTTAAATTGCTGTAATGATAAAGTTAAAGTGGATTGCGGAATTTTATTATAGAATCTTATACCCAAACCCACAATGATTTATGTGCTTATGCAAGGCGCAAAGCAGGAACCGCAAGCTTATGTCGGTTCCTACTTTGTCTATTATATACATCGCCAATCGTTTTATAATTATGTATATTCTTATGTACAAAAATTAGTTCGCTGGACAAAAGTAATAATAAAATTATTTTGCTATAATCCGCGATACAGTAAATAGAAAATATATATAGTGTTTAATGTATAGTGGACTATCAGTATTTTCATACCCGATACGTGTAGGATTCGTAAAAACACATGCACAAACCTCCACCACTTCCACCACAATACACAAGCACTACACACACAGGTTCACTATCACAAACTCAACAATTAATATTATGTTTAATGGCATACAATTCTCGTTGTTTCAGGTAAAGGGAGACCACCGAACCACATTCCAGAACCTTGTACCTTTAATTTGTTACCCGAGCCGGGGAACTGAAATACCGGGCCCGATACCAAAGTGCTATTAGATTTAAGTGAACAATGGTGCCCCAACAGTATTGTCTCAGGTGGAAGCATCACCACTCCAACGTGCAGAGCATGTTCGCTCAGCTCCTGGAAAAAGGTGAGAGCGACTGATAATAACAATCTATATACTTATTATAAAACAAAGTCCAAAAAAGCTGTCTGTCTGTATGTAATCGATTTTCTCAAGATCTACTGAACGGATATTTGTACAGTTTTCGCAAAAACATAGTAAAATATTTCCGCATGGTTTAGGTAAATGATACATATCGGTATTATGTAAAGTGTGTTCAAGAGATCGCGCAGTTCTTAAAAACTCTCTGCTGAAAGCTTTAGTCGCGTGTGCTGCGTCAACAAGCAGCGATACGCTAAAGTAATGTACTAGAGAATTGTAAATCTACTGCGACGGCATGACTCTATTTCTTATATGTTTCTGTTTCTTATATGTTTGAATTCTAGAAATAATTGGTGACACGCTGATTACCACGCAGGCGAAGCGGCTGGCAATGCTATTTTATAATAATAACTAGCTGTCCGTATACACGTTGCTGTGGTACGTTCTGGTTTCGAACTCCCCTCGAATCAGAATCCAAACTTTTAAAAAATTATCCGATCGCCGCCGAACTTTACAGAGTCATCCGCTGGGTCATTCTAAAGATATTCTGTAAATTTTGTAAAAATCGGTCTATAAAGGACATACAAGTAGTGTAGTAGATGTAACAGGCCTGTTACAATCCCACTGCTGGCAATAGGCCCTCTCTCCGTTTCTGGAGAGAAGGGTTGGAGCTAAGACTTACCACGCTGCTCCAATGCGGATTGGTAGGTTACACATATCTCCAGAATTCTCTAGAGATATGCAGGTTTCCTCACGATGTTTTCCTTCACCGTAAAGCGTGTGATAAATTGCAATTATCAATTAGACACATGAGTTTTAATAGAAAAACTCATTGCCCGGGTTTGAACTCGTGTTCCCCTCGAAAGAGTCGCACGGTCTCGCCGCTGGGCTATCACAGCTCTAGGACATACAACCATATATTATTGTATATGAAGATAATAACAATATATTAGCAATTGTTATTGAAGTATAATATTAATAAATATAATAGGGATGTGAAAAATCATAGATTTTTATATTATTCTATTATTATACTATACTAGTTATAGTATCATTGCAATTTATCACACGCTTTACGGTGAAGGAAAACATCGTGAGGAGACCTGCATATCTCTAGAGTCTTCTGGGGATATGTGTAACCTATCAATCCGCATAAGAGCAGCGTGGAGGGTCTTAGCTCCATCCCTTCTCTCCTAAACGGGATGAGGATGAAAGATGAGGCCTATGCCCAACTGTGGGATAATAATAAATTGTTAAATTACTTTTATATTATTTAAGAAATAAAGAAAATTCTACAGACCATATCCATACCAGCTCACTAATACGCCGTTACTTTGCTTTTTTTTTACCTTCAACTAGTATACCAAATATATTTTTAAAACTAAGACATATTTGACTGGCCCGTTGACGCAGTGGGTAGTAACCCCTTCAGTTCCATGGGTCGCAGGTTCCCGCCGAGGGCCATCATTTTTTGTAAACAGTTTGTTGATTCTTCGAGCCTGGGTGTATATTTATTTGTATTTAAGTGTGTATTTAAAACTATGTATGTAGTATATTTACTAGTTGTCCGTCAGCCATAACACAATTATTAAGTTACTTACTTTGGGGATGGACGACCGTGTGTGTAAGTGTTCCGTATTTATTTATATCAGAAAAACAAAGTCACATTTCCTATGCTTATATATGGGAGATGTAACTTTGTTCTTCGGATAGGGCGATATATTTATCGGAGTTAGCGGATTAAGTTTTATATTAAAACACCTTTACAACACATCGATACTGAGTTTTTAATACGGCTCTAATGTTTAATAATCTAATGCTAATACCACGGACAAAAACCAGTTTTTCGACTCTTATTCTATGTTTTAAAGTGGGCAAGCGTGATAGCTAGTCAAGGTTGCCTTATTCCTATCGCACACCACGTCGCAACCATGTGGTGAGACATAGGTCAAGTTTGAACGAGTTATAAATTAAATATTATTTAAATATAGAACAAATTGTCGTAAAATTGCGGTAGTAAATTTTTTTCGAATTTTAATATGATGTTGGTCCTTTAATTTTTTTTTACGGGGGTAAATCTTCTAAAAGATACCGGAACTCTTAGGCGTGAGATCCGGTTACGTCCCTACCCACTAAAAACCCCTTCGATAGACAGCCTCCGCACTAGGAGAGAGGGCCCCGGGATGTCTGAAGAATTGCACCGATGTCTCCCAAGAGTAGTGCACATCGTGCTCTTCAAAATATAGTACGAAGCTTGTTTCTATAATAAGCATTATCTCTCAACGAAAGCAAGTGTACTTATAAATTTATAGTTAAGCAACCGCCCACACTATCGAACATCTGTTACCAAAGGATCCTCGGTTACCTTGGTCACATCGCCCGTCGGCAACCTGATAGGCTCGATAAGTTGGTTGTTGTGGGCAAAGTCGAGGGAAAAAAACCTCGCAGGTGATCACATACCCGTTGGTGTGATCAAATATCCACCCTTGCTGGACTGTCTATAACAAACGCCCTGAGGGGCGCTGAATGCCGTTCTAAATGGAAAAGATTAATGGTAAAGGAGAACGAGGAACACGATTTTTAGATCGATTTAGCGAAGATGAGGTCCCAGTTTTCTGAAGTCGGTCGGTCGTGGCATCTCGCTACCCTTCCGCCGTCGCAATCACTAATCAAAGTCATACCATCAGCCCTTCACTGCGCGTCGTCCTAAGCCTTGGTCCAGCCTCACAGAAGGCACCCTTAGGACGCCGTTCCTCGACGCTAGTAGAGCTTCTGCTCTCTACATTTCGCAACCTCGGCGATGCTTCTGCGCTCACCGTCCCGCCCGGTGACGCTGTAAAAGCCAGTTCGAAAAAAAAGATCTTTAGTATTATAAAGATCATTATAACGCCAAAAGCAAATAAAGCAACAGCTTTATAGTAGGGATTTGACTGAAAATGGATCAATCGGTAAATATAGTAAACAATTGATTTGTCCTTTTATAATTAATCAACTATCTCACGTCAATAAAATGAATTATCTATCATTGACTTTATTTCTGACTATTTGAAAAGTTGATTTAACAAAAGCATTATAAATATAAAAATATTAATAATTAATATGAATAAAGACTTTTTTAAGTGTGCTTGTAAGAATAAAATATAAGATGGATGCGCTATTTGCGAAATCTGATTTAAATTTGTAGTTTGGCTACATTGGTTTTAATCGAACTACGTGCATCTTATTTAAAAAAAAACAAAATAAGAGTTTAAAAAATGAAGAAAAAAAGGTTAATTTATATAATCGATTGTTTTAAAAACCAATTTATAATGTTTAAAAAATTTATTATAATAACGAAATAATCGATTAATGTAAAAATCGATTATTTTTTGACATCCCTACTTTAAAGTCAGTCGCTCCCTAACCACGGTACAGTGAGCACGCATTCCTAAACAAGGCGATAATGAAAATGCAAATTTTATTATTATACTTGATAAAAACTCATAAAAATAGGTTTATTAATCTAATAATATTAATTAGTAGGAATTTTATTTGTGTTATAATGTTAATTAGTCAAAAGAAGATTTTTATAATAGCAGATGGCCAAAATTTAATGTATTTGATACTTTGTTGAAGCAAATAGCCAAATTCTAATTCATCTCGGCAATGCAACTTTTTTCTAAACTATATAATTCAAATTCAAACTACTCTTTATACGTAAACTACATCTATAATAAATTTTTCCTGTTCCTACCGAAAAGAGCCAGCAAGAAACGCCCCTACTTTTGCGATTGTTTTAATATAATTCTTATAACAATTTACATTTAATCGTTAAGAGTAATATGGGTTTTTATCAATTAAACCTAATTGAAACTTACAATTTAGAACACACTTCTTGGTGAGGAAACCTGCATATCTATGGATAAGTCTAACCTACCAATAAGGATTCGATCAGCATGGTAGGTTCTTAATCCTTCTCCCTAAAAAGGTGAGGCCTTTATTCCAGTATTGGATCATTATCAGTGCAGAATCAAGTTTAGTACAGGAGTAGGTACATTTTACATAACTTTGAGAAAACTGTTGGAATCGACAATCACATCTGATAGTGTTATATTGAAATTCTTTAGTACAAATGTAATAGTAAAATTATTTTGCTATAATCCGCGATAAATTATCGCAATATATTATATTTATCACGGATTATAGCAAAATAATTTTACTATTACTTTTGTATTATGGATCTCCGCAAACTAACGCCTAATTCTATAAATTAATCCTATAACAGGCATTTCAAAATCTCCCCGTTCAATAATTTATAGAAAAAGTTACTTTACGGAATTCCATAGTATAATAGATATGATAGCATTATTTTGCTATAATTCGTGCATGTGACGAAGATCTATGAATGCTAAGTGTAGGAAGCAACACCGATCTCATACCTTATACATGCAGGATTAGTTAAAACACGTATCACAAGACACCACCACCAACAGCACACCACACAAGCACAACACACATTCACTATGACAATATCAACTATCATTTCGCGCCGTAACCAGAGCATCGTCAGGAGATAGGCACCACTACAGATTCGCAAAGCAAGAATTTTCTCCTTGTTCAGTCGAAATCGATATCATTGATGGTACGTAGTGAGATTTGTCTTAAGTTAAACAAATATTCGTGACATAAAAAAATAATATCACTCTTTTAACGATACGAACAACGCGATATATACAGTTTTTGCATATAAGTGCCATTAGTATAATGATATAGGATGACCATGGTTTTGTGAATCACAATCCTAAGATTATATGTATATTTATTTATGTACCATAAAAAAACGTAAGAAAAAGGTTATTAATTAAAAAAAGCAATATAACAGAACTAACTACTTTGCTATAATCCGCACGGGTTAAGTGAATGCATGCAAAGCCAATGTGTATGAAGCAGGTAAAATCTACGCACCTTATACATGCAGGACCAGCCACCACATGCACCCCAAGGCGCAATTCACCAGCAACAACGAACACAAAAGCAGCACACACACCCACCACCACAATCTCGACGATCGTTTCGCCCCGAAACCGAAGCATCATCAGGAGGATAGGCTTCACGACAAAAATCGTACTGCGCCGCGCTACCCATACAAGCAGTCTTAAAAAAAAGGTTGACTTATACCTTTGATAGAGATCTCTACTGGCTGACCTATGAAGTAAGACAATTCATAGTAAAGCAGTTTTGGTACGCAAATATCGAAAATAATGCATTTAAATATATTATTATGAATTAATGTGAGACCAAAGGAATGTTAGATGTGGATGTGGATGGATAGGTGACTGTCTAGATGGATGCCTCAAAAGATATAGTTGGATTGTGTGAAGTATGATAAGTAAATAAAAGGTGCAACGCCAGAGTTCACGTATGATAAGAGAGAATGTAAGAGAAAAACGTTGTACCGATCCCACTTAGAGTAGGGCAGGAGAATGATCCTAAGAAATTATATGATGATGGCTTACTAGATTAGATTTATTTATATTAGATGCAAACTCCGTAAAGGCACCTATGTGAAAACTTATATAGGCGCGTTGATTGGAGGCACTGAATGAGAATACTTTAAATATAATATCGAACGAAAATCGAAAATGTAAATAAATATAGAGCGAAAAAAGTTGTATTTGTAACCTCGGTTTGATGAAGTTTCCGCTTCTGCCGTGTTGTCATAAGCTCATCTAATTTATTTTTTTGAGAACGTAGTTAGAGCTTAGTTTGAAATTTTTACTTTAATTTATACAAAATAGAAATAAAAATTTTATATAACATTCGGTTTTCGTTCCTAAAATCCCACTGTGAAATATAAATAAATTGTTTCACTAGAAAAGATTTAATCTTTCCTATACGCAATATTGATTTCAGAAAAAATGGCCACTTAATTTATATCTTTCAAAAAGTAAAAAAAAAAAGTAAAGTAACAGCCCGTTGTTATGCCCACTGCTGGGCTAAAGCCTCCTCTCTCCGTTTTTGGAGAGAAGGATTGGAGCTAAGACCTACCACGCTGCTCCAATGCGGATTGGTAGGTTACACATATCCCTAGAATTCTCTAGAGATATGCAGGTTTCCTCACGATGTTTTCCTTCACCGAAAAGCGTGTGATAAATTGCAATTATCAATTAGACACATGAGTTTTAATAGAAAAACTCATTAGTGCCTGCCCGGGTTTGAACTCGTGTTCCCCTCGAAAGAGTCGCACGGTCTCACCGCTGGGCTATCACAGCTCTTTCAAAAACTCTATGCCATTTTAAGGTCAGTTACACATACTATTGAAAATTATTTCCCGCTAGTATAAAGACTGTCCTATGAAATTAGAATACGAATGTCACCCTAATTGTAATAAATCAAACCGAAAAAATTAACACTTTTAAAGGCTATTGAGGTATTTATCAGAGTCATAAAGTTGATAAGGGTATGCGATATTATAAGATATTATATAGGTAAAAGTCATTTAATCAGGAAAATGAAAGACCAGTCAGTCTGTCAGTTGTATTTTTTTACATCATTGATCAGTATCATCATTTCGCGTTCAATAAAATCCGGAAATTGCGATTTGTTTACGTTTCTTTGTCCATTGTTGGTGTTGCTACTATATCCGGTACTATTTATTGGCTACTAGTTGTAGCCGCGATCTCGTTTGCGCAAAGTTAAAGCAATAAAGCAATAATTGTTTTTGTCCCTGTCATTCCCATGTACCTATCATTGTGATAAAATGTTTTAGAACCATAAAAACTGAAGACAGTATTCGCCTTTCTTGTAATAATTAAATTAATGGTATAAGTATTAGTTTTGTCAGGTAACCTAATAATATTCTTGGATGAAAATGAGAAAATTTATCATACGAACTTACGCAACTCTGTATCGGCGTACTAATTTACAGAATTTACAGAAACATAATTCTTAGACTATTACAAAGTTTGATGAGCTAAGGATATATAAAAGAAGAATTCCGGAAATTTAGCACAGACTATCTATTGTACGTCACTGCACGTCTACTCTCGCCTACGGCTCTGGTGCTACTAACGTGGTGCGCTTGAGACAGTGTAAGCTTTCCATTGTACACTAGTATTAGTATGTTTTGTATATTCATGCCTATATCATATGTGTGTGTGTCCCGTATATAAATACACAAGGCAAGAATCAGACATCTCAACCCACTACCTACAGGTCTGATGGTGAGAATCGACCTTATGCGTCTCATATACTATTAGTATTGCTGATCTTTTTTATATAATTTTCAGAACGGTTCTGCGACGTTACGTTATATTGCTCTCCGAGCTTTGCGACACAGGTGCCGAATAAGGACACAGTCGATCCGCAGAACATACGAGGGGTGTCCCTCAGGGCGCATAGGTTGGTACCGCTTTTATTCAATATCGATATCGTTGATGTATAATTGTGAAACATCATTTGAGAGATATCTTTATATCTCATTATATTCACTTAGATTAGATGATAACTTAAAACTAAACCAACTGAGCTTAAAATTGTCCTTTACATCATATGAATCAAATCAATACTTATTATTGATTTAATTTATATTCTTCTTTCTCCTACCCTTATCCCACTCTAAGTGGGGTCGGTCCAACGTATTTTTCTCTTCCATTCTCTTCTATCATTCGTCTACTCTGGCGCTACTCCTTTTATATGCATGCCATACTTCACACAATCCAACCATCTCTTATTAGGCCTTCCTCTAGTCACATATTCATACTCAACACTCGTTTGATCACATGATTTTCATCCCTCCTCATTACATGTCCATACCATCCCAATCTTGCACCTCTCAATTTTTCTATTTTTCTATTTGATCTATTGATTTAAATTATATGACACCAAAAAAACATTACCTCCGCGCCCCAGCGCGTCCTAGTGAACGCTCAATGTATCCTTTTTTGTCTAGGTTACGTATTTTTAAGTATTTTTTTTATATTAGGCATATTATAGTTTTTGGGAATCTGTTATATATTCTAGCATCTTTGAACATAATGTTCTTCTTTCTATTGTTAAGTATTTGGGCTTGGTGTAATCTTACGTTAATCTGTTCCATTTCTTAACTTCTTTTTCTGTTCCGATGTTTCATTGATCGTTCTGATCTCTTTTTTAATTTTAATCTGTGGCTTCAATAAAGAAAATTCAGTAGCAGTTCGATTCTTGCATGAATTAATACCAGCATATGTTCTTCGTGCAGGGTGGTGTTGGCAGCGTGCTCGGAATTGCTCGGGGCGTTGCTTGGCGCTCATGAAGCCCACGGCGAACCAGTGCTGGTCATAGACGGCGCCGAGCCAAGACACCTCCGTGCTCTTCTCGACTACATGTATACCGGCGAGATGAATGTACACCATGTGAGTATAGAACTAAATATATAAAACGAGCCCAGAAGGTCTTGCGTAATAACATCTTCAATTTCTCAGTATTAAACTTGTTTTAATTCACTATTCGTTTTCAGCTTAACTTCACTAATTAACTCAAAAATATACTTTTACTAGGAATTACGTTCACGACGACAATCGACAGAATCGCGACCGAATCTCAACAGAATCTCTCCAATTACCTCGAGCTTCGCTATTTAAGGCAATCCCCACTCACATAAAAAGTCCCTACCCTCGCTATTGATCACTCATGAACCTCACTTCCGGTATTAACAGACTGTCATTTGACTATTTCCTATTCCAACATTTTTAGTGTATATTACATATAACATGGGACAATTACACACTGTTGCAGCTTTAGAAACCGCCCTGTAAAACTTATCGAATCTAATCAAATTAAATCATATTTATTGTAAATACAGTAAAATTGATGTTACAAGAATTATAGTCCAATGTATTTTACCATTAAATATGGTGTACAATAATAGCCGAAAATACTGCTGGCGTTTTTATTATATATTGGATAATGACATTTGTCGCACTCTTAATTGTCAATTGTCATTCTCTACTCCACTCTATTCGCAAAGAAGTTGTTAATTGTTTTCCTTAGTACTATAAGTTTTTAATACACCTTTTTTGGATACGAGTTTGTTGTCTTATCACCAACTTCAAGTCAACTAAAGGCATGAACACACACATTGTTGTCCGTCCCTAAAGTAACTTAATACTTGTGTTTTGGGTTACAGACAATTTAAATATACTACATATATAATCTATCTATACTTATTATAAAACAAAGTCCCAAAAGCTGTCTGTCTGTATGTAATCGATTTTTACAAAATCTACTGAACGGATTTTTGTACGGTTGTCACCAAAAGATAGAGCAATACATCCGGATGGTTTAGGTCCATAGCACATATCGGTATTATGTCAATTGTGGTCAAGAGATCGAGCAGTGGTTAAAAAACTCGCTTGCTGGGAGCTTTAGTCGCGTGCGCTGCGTTAACCATCAGAGGTACGCTAAGGTAATGTACTAGAGAATTGTAGATCTATAAAAATACTACGAAAATGTCCGCGATAGCATGTCTCTATCTCTTATGGTTAACTCACAATAACTACTTTTATGTTTAAAATTTGGATTATAGGAAAAATTGTGACACGTTGATTTTCTCGCGAGCGTAGCCGCTGGCACAGCTAATTTTATGTATATATTTAAAATACATTTATAACACCCCGAGTTGAAGAACCAACAGTGTTTATGGAAAATTTTGCCCTACGATGGTGAAGAAGGGATTCCTGCTACGAACCAGCCTTAGCCAAAGCGCTCTCGGGTCCCCGCTTCCTTACGTCAAGTGACAAGGGCTTTCAGCCTCGGCCATTATGACTAAGACCTTTCTGCAAGTCTTATTCGTCCTCCACTGCACGTCGCTTTAAATCGAGATTTGACCTCTGAGAGTGCTAACCGTTAAGGCGAAGATGCTGTTAGCCCCTTCCTATCTGCTGCAGATCAGTTTTAGTCAAGACGCTCTTGGGTCCCCGGTTCCTTACATCACAAGGGCTAGTGACAAGGGCTTTTGGCCTCGGCCGTTATGACGCTAGGACTTTTCTGCAAGTGATATTTCGTTCTCCACTGGACGCCGTTAAAGTCGGAATTGGGCTCTCAGGATACCGAAGACGCTGTTAGGCTCTTCATAGACTCTCTAGCTATTGTTTTCTCCCGGCGATTCTTCCGCTCGCTTACCGGCTATGTAATTTTTGACAGTTCACCTGTTTAGTCTACAGGGTGCGTGTGTTTATGCACTCACACACACGCATACTTTTATTGTGCATGTGTGTGTGTCATTCAAGCGATTGTGAACTTTAAATGAGAGTGTATAAAGTTAAAAGCTGTGATAGCCTAGCGGTGACTCGTGCGACTCTCTAGAGACGACACAGGTTCAAACCTCGGGCAGGCACCAATGAGTTTTTCTATTAAAAACTTATATGTCTAATTGATAATTGCAATTTATCACACGCTTTTCGGTGAAGGAAAACATCGTGAGGAAACCTGCATATCTCTAGAGAATTCTAGGGATATGTGTAACCTACCAATCCGCATTGGAGCAGCGTGGTAGGTCTTAGCTCCAATCCTTCTCTCCAAAAACGGAGAGAGGAGGCCTTAGCCCAGCAGTGAGCATCGTAACAGGCTGTTACTTTACTTTTACTTTTATAAAGTAAAAAAAAGTATGTTCGTTATAAAAGTATATTTCTGTTTTTCAGTCCCAGTTGGCCGGATTGCTAAAGACAGCCGAGGAGCTCCGGATAAAAGGCCTGACGGATATACGGTGGAATAACAAAGATGAGCCGCCTGATTGCGTAACAGGTGATATAGCAAATCATATATCGCGCGCTTAATATTAAAGTGACTTAATTAAAAAAAATGGTCAATTGCAATATAGCGTAGCGTAGCGCCTACAATACTCATGAGCGTTAAAGTGACCCAAAAGTTTATTAGTTTGTAGCGTAATGTCATAGATGGCATTGAAATAAGGATTTCGATATATCTAACTCGCAAGTATCCTTTGCCTTAATAAGGTTTCCACAACTTTGTAATGACATCGATGCAAATGATTTATAGAAGTGGGCGTTACTTTGCGGATATTCCATATTTCAGAAGTTCCAATAGAGTTATTTTGCTATAATCCGCGTTTTTTAAGAGAATCCATGTCCTGGAGCCTATCCTCCTGATGATGCTTTGGTTTCGGGGCGAAAGGATTGTAGAGACTGTCGTAGTGAGTGTGTGCTTGAAGTGTTTCTGGTGCCATAGTTTTGTGATACGTGTAGTGACTTGCCCTACATGTATAAGGTATGTGAACATTGCGTGCTTCATACCCTTTACATTAATGGATTCTGTTAACAAAAGCGGATTATACCGAAATAATTCTATTGTAACTTCTGTATGTCCAGAAGTTAATTTAAAGATTCAATAATAAAAATATTGTTTTAGATTTAATTTATTAGTCGCTTCCAATAGCCATTAAAATTAGTTTATATATAAGTATATATATAAGTACATAGTGTGGTATCCGGCAGAATAGAATAGACCACCCTCATTTCTTACCGAGGTGTCGTAAGAGGCGACTAAGATAAATGCCGTGTGGTATCCGGTTGCATAGAATAGACCACCCTCATTTCTTACCGAGGTGTCGTAAGAGGCGACTAAGTTAAATGCCGTGTGGTATCCGGTTGCATAGAATAGACCACCCTCATTTCTTACCGAGGTGTCGTAAAAGGCGACTAAGGTAAGTTGACGTCAGGCAGGCGGCCGGTCGTCAAATACGTAGCCAAATCGTATGACAACATGTTTGTAACATGTTGTGCCGACCCCACTTAGAGTGGGATAAGGGCAGGAAGATGATGATGATAGTCAGAATTACACCTTTAGGTAGACGCGGAACTACCTAAGCAATATTAAAACGACACAGTAATGATACTAGTTGCGTAGTAACAAAGCATGAATATGTGGTTGAGACCAACCAAGACAAGTTGGAACACGATCTAAACGCGGAAGCGTTTATTAATCGTACAAGTCAAGCTTTACAGCAAGATTCTAGGGTATGAACGGTCTAGCCGCGTAAGCTTAAGCTAATAACCTTACGAGTCGAGTATTACAACAAGACTGCCTACCATGTGGTGAGCTCCACATTTTATACGTTAGCTTCACAGTATATTTTTAGCAATTTGATTTTTGTGCATAAAAATATACATAATTATAAAAAGATTGGCGATGTATATAATAGACAAAGTAGGAACCGACATAAGCTTGCGGCTCCTGCTTTGCGCCCTGTAAGAGTACGTAAGTCGTTTGTGGGTCTGGGTATAAGATTCTATAACAAAATTCCACAATCAATTTTAACTTTGCCATTGCAGCAATTTAAAAATACTGTTAAAAAGAGGCTGATACAGAAAGCCTGTGCTTTGCGCCTTGTAAGAGTACGTAAGTCGTTTGTGGGTTTGGGTATAAGATTCTATAACAAAATTCCACAATCAATTTTAACTTTGCCATTACAGCAATTTAAAAATACTGTTAAAAAGAGGCTGATACAGAAAGCCTATTATACCGTGGAGGCTTACATTGATGATAAGAATGCGTGGATATAGCTGTACAAAATGTAATTAGTATTAAGAATCTTCTTTTTTAAAAGAGCTCCACCGAGTTTCTTGCTGGCTCTTCTCGGTAGGACGGCTTTCCGAACCAGCAATAGAGTCGACGATTCAAAAGCACTTGTTTACAAGTTTATTTGAATAAAGAATATTTTGAATTTGAATTTGAACATAAACAATTCTCGCTCCAAAACCAAGCCCCTGCTCTGGTATCGATCACGTGATCACAGTGATGCCACTATACAAAACTAAAGAAATAGCGGTTAGGCGAAACCTCTAACTATATATTTTTAACCCCAGGCGCAGTAACGACCACTCCCCACGAGAAGAAATCACCGGAAAGTAGACCCAGTACTGACCATAAACAGGACCAAAAACAAACAGATAAAACGCCGGAGGCGAAGAGCACACAAGACTCCAGACAAAGTATGGACGTCAAACACACGGCAGAAGTGAAACCGCCCAGTGCAAAAAACACGCCGGACGTCAAAACGTCGAGTGTTAAAAATACGCTGGACGTCAAAACGCCGAGTGTTAAAAGCGTTCCGGACGTCAAACCGATTACCGTCAAAAACACACCGGACTTAAGAAAGAGCGAGACGAAATCACCGGAACGCGAGTGTCAGAAAGAGACAGAAGACCGCGAGGAGGTGAATGTTGAAAAGTTCAATATAAATGGTGAGTGAATTTGATGATACTAATTCTTTGACCCAGTACGTATTAAGGCTTTATATATTGAGATTTGTATCGTCTGGTTGTTATAATTGACAAGTGGATGGGTGACCAAAATTTTGTAATTTTATTTTATATACATTCTTTCATTTGTGCCGTCTGGTATCCGGCTGCATAGAATAGACCACCCTCATTTCTTACCGAGGTGTCGTAAAAGGCGACTAAGGTAAGTTGACGTCAGGCAGGCGGCCGGCCGTAAAATACGTAGCCAAATCATGTGATAACATGTTTGTAACATGTTGTGCCGACCCCACTTAGAGTGGGATAAGGGCAAGAGAATGATGATGATTCTATCATTTATCCGTTCATGCCTTAAAACTATTAAACCTTATCTAAATAATCCGTTATTTAATCCTATTATAATAGTCATAATGTTTTCCCTCATCATAGAATACGAGACAAAATGCAATTAAGTACAACTGTTTTTTTGACAGAAATCTCACAAGTTATTTAAATATTAATTTTTAAAACAGCAACTTTCGAGTTTCTTCTTAGCTGTTCTCAGTAGGAACAGCTTCCCGATCCAGCAGAAAAGTTGACAATTCAAAAACACTTGTTTATAAGTTTACTCGAATAAAGACTGTTTTGAATATAATTAGATTAGAATTTGTCAGAATGTAAAAAAAAGTAGCGGCCTGTTACAATCCTACTGCTGGGAATAGGCCTCCTCTCTTCGTTTCTGGAGAAAAGGGTTGGAGCTAAGATCTACCACGCTGCTCCAATGTTAGAATGTGCATAACCTAAACCCACCAAACCAAACGTGTTTTGTTTGGTTTGGTGGGTTTAGGTAGTATAAAAAGAATAATCAATTCAGTATTTTGTATACATTAAAAATTTTTGTTTCACCAATAGGAGGTCCCCCACCATTAATAAAAATACCCACCAAGGAGAAATCTAGTCCGATGAAGAGGGAACTATCTGACAGGTATGTAAATGTATTTGTAAGAAATAATACACAACACTTAACGAATCATTTGTACGAGTCTCAGAAAACACTAGGACAAACATTTTTGGTCTTCATTGTTTATTATATTGCTATAGGCTCATTACACTGGATTCGAGCAATTTTTTAAAAATATTTGTCCAGGGATAAAAAGCTGTGATAGCCCAGTGTTGAGACCGTGCGACTCATTCAAGGATTTCACGTGTTCAAACCCCGGGAATGCACCAATAAGTTTTTCTGTTAAAACTTATGTGTCTAATTGATAATTGCAGTTTATCACACGCTTTTCGGTGAAGGAAAACATCGTGAGGAAACCTGCATATCTCTAGAGATTTCTGGGGATATGTGTAACCTACCAATCCGCATTGGAGCAGCGTGGTAGGTTTTAGCTCCAACCCTTCTCGCCAAAAACGGAGAGAGGAGGCCTATGCCCAGCAGTGGGATTTTAAAACAGGCCGTTACTTTACTTTTTGTTTATTTATCCAGGGAAAGTCCAAGCCCGAAACGGCAGAGGCTGACAAGTGGGACCGAACATACCGACGATGAGAACAGCAGTCCGATGAAAACGTAAGTCTACTTTCAGTCTTTTACCATTATAATATTCATCAAAGACCTGCAGGCCTACCATGAACCCTTATTGAGATTCAATTGAAGACCGTCATAACGTTATTTGTCCCCATAATCTTTATTATGGTGATCGATGGTGTCAAATTCGTCACATTCCTATTGATCGTGAAGAAACCTCTATACCTCTGGGATATCTTTGAACTCGGCATTCTATTTCGTTTTATTCGACCTTTCTATGCTAATGGAGGGAGGACGTCGTGCCCTGTAGTGGGGAAATAACAAAGCCAATTTTTTATTAAATGCATTACGGTATAGGATAACACCGTGACGATATTGAACGCCGTGCGTGTGTGTGTGTTATATAGAAGAGGTTACCGCCCGCACCTACCTCAGTCCCCATTCTCTTCGTACCCCGTACGCGAGGACTAAGTTAAACTACTTGCCTATAAAAAGTAAGCAAAAGAAGATAAAAAATACCATGGAGAGCAAAAAATACAAAACCGAACTAAATAAATAACAATGCCAGTGTGAACTGTTCTTACATCGACAAATAAAAATCCTACACGCTGTCCTTAAATATTTATTAATCGTTGATGGATTAATGGAATTAAATCCTATTATATGACGATCTATATATCTTATTTGACTGATCATTTCCTGCCCTTATCCCACTCTAAGTGGGATCCGCACATGTTTGAAACATGTGGTCAAAGGCTAACAGCCAAAACATGCTCGTTATTTTACGACCGGCTGCCTGCCTGGCGTCAACTTATCTTAGTCGCCTTTTACGACACCTCGGTAAGAAATGAGGGCGGTCTATTCTACTCAGCCGGATACCACACTGCTATATGTCCTATTTGACCGAGTAACTATAAATATTAAAAGGAAAAATTACTTATTTTCTAGGGAAAGAGATCCGGAATGGCGACATGGGAATTTGGTAAGATATATGATTTATCAATTTTATTTTATCGTACCGTAATAATGATACCAGAAAATCGTTTCGCCAAGTACAGTATAGTAAAAAAAAAACATTTTTTTTAAATTGTTATTTTCTGTCAGTTTTATATTCTCAATGTAATTTTAATAAAATATTTCAATAGTTATAATAGAATTAAAAAAAACAAAGATATTCTTTATTCAGGTAAACTTGTAAACAATTGCTTTCAATTCAAATTCAATTCAAATTCAAATTCAAAATATGTTTATTCAAATAAACTTGTAAACAAGTGCTTTTGAATCGTCGACTCTATTGCTGGTACGGAAAGCCGTCCTACGGAGAAGAGCCAGCAAGACACTCGGTGGAGCTCTTTTAAAAAAGAAGATTCTTAATACTAATTACATTTTGTCATAGCTATCCTGCACAAGGTCAAAGAGCAGCTATATCCACGCATTCTTATTGTCTAAGTAATCCTCAGTAGTATAGTAGGTATTACTGTATTAGCCTTTTTTAATAGTGTTTTTAATCTGCAGTAAAGTTAAAGTAGTTTGAAAAATCATATTTTTTTAAATTGTGTTTTTTTTACCTTCTCAATGTAATTTTAATAATGTTATTTCAAAAGATATAATAGACCCCACTTAGAGTGGGATAAGGGTAGGAGAAAAAAAAATCATGTTATAATAGAATTTAAAAAAAAACAAAAATAATCTTTATTCAGTTAAACTTGTAAACAAGTGCTTTTGAGTCGTCTACATCTACTGCTGGTTCGGAAAGCTGTTCCTACCGAGAAGAACCAGCAAGAAACTCGGCGATTGCTCTTTTCAAAGAATAATTCTTATCACTAGTTACATATACTTATTAATGTCTTGTACTGGGTCGAAGAGTAGCTATATCCACGCATTCAAATTCAAATTCAAAATATTCTTTATTCAAGTAAACTTGTAAACAAGTGCTTTTGAATCGTCAACTTTACTACATTCTTATCGTCTAAGTAATCCTCAATAGTATAGTAGGTTTTCTGTATTAGCCTTATTTTAATAGTCTTTTTAAACTGCAGTAAAGTTAAAGTAGATTGCGGAATTTATTGTGATAGTCTAGCGGTGAGACCTTGCGACACTCTAGAGACGACATAGGTTCAAACCCCGGGCAGGCACCGATGAGTTTTTCTATTAAAACTTACGTGTCTAATTGATAATTGCAATTTATCACACGCTTTTCGGTGAAGGAAAACATCGTGAGGAAACCTGCATATCTCTAGAGAATTCTGGAGATATGTGTAACCTACCAATCCGCATTGGAGCAGCGTGGTAGGTCTTAGCTCCAATCCTTCTCTCCAATAACGGAGAGAGGAGGCCTAAGCCCAGCAGTGGGCATAGTGACAGGCTGTTACTTTACTTTTTTTTTAGATCGCGGAATTTATTATATAATCTTTTATCCAAACCCATAAACGACTTATTTACTTTTGCAATTGTTAATATAATGCGCTTGATTACATTTTAATCTATATAGCCTAATGCGTAGCTCACTGCAATTGAGTGCTTTTAACATTCAAATAATCATTAATTGCATACTAAGTTATATTTCCTAGCATTGTCTATATCTATACATATTATAAAACAAAGTCCCGAAAAGCTGTCTGCCTGAAATTGATCGATTTTCTCAACATCTACTGAACAGATTTTTGTACGGTTTTACTAAAAGAGAAGTCCAATTCTCCCAGCAAAAACATTGCAGTTTTATGTAAATTGTGTCGAAGAGGTCGGGCGGTTGTAAAAAAACACATGTATATCTACCATGAACTCTTATTGTAACTCAATTGAAGACTTAAACGAAATTGTTTTGCTTTTTCATACCATGACGTCTTAAAGACGCACACTTTAAGTCGTCGCCGAATGAGCGTTCGGAATACCGTCCTAAGAACATGTGAGTAAAAGAGACAGAGTTATCTATAGTTCATATAACGTTATTCCTTTTCAAACATTACGACCCCAATGCAATCAACACTTCATGGTACGAAAAGAAAGCGGTTACGTTTATGTACTGACTTTGAATTGAATCGTTTTCTAAAAGTTCATGGTAGGTCTACAGGTCATAAAGAAAGATAATAATAATAATGTGCCTCATAGAATCCCTATTTAAAGGTACGGACATAAAGATGTCCAAGGTATTTTTTAATAACATTTGCATAGAAAGATAAAGTGGAAAGTGGAAAAATTGAGTCGCAATAAGAGTTCATGGTAGGCCTACAGCAGGCCTACCATGAACGATTCAATTCAAAGTCAGTACATAAACGTAACCGCTTTCTTTTCGTACCATGAAGTGTTGATTGCATTGGAATCGTAATGTTTGAAAAGGAAAACGCTATATACACTATAGATAACTCTGTCTCTATCACTCAAATGTTTCTAGGACGCATTCCGAAGGTCATTCGGCAACGACTTAAAGTGTGCGTCTTTAAGACGTCATGGTATGAAAAAGCAAAACAATTCAGTTTACGTCTTCAATTGAGTCGCAATAAGAGTTCATGGTAGGCCTGCTGCTGGGGGCTTTACTCTTGTGTGCCATGTAAAACAGCTGCGATACATTAAAGTAATGTACTAGAGAATTGTACATCTACAAAAATACTACAAAGAAGTCCGCGACAACATATCTCTATCTCTTATGGTTAACTTACAATAACTGGCATTATATACTTTCTGACGTCGATCGGTCGTGGCTTCTCCCCACCCTTTCAACGTCGCAATGACTAATCAAAGGCATACCATCAGCCCTCCACTACACGCCGCCCTAACCATGGTCCGGCCTCACAGGAGGCACCCTTAGGACGACGTTCCCCGACGCTAGTAGAGCTTCTGCGCTCTACTCTCTGCATTTCGCAACCTCGGCGATGCTTCTGCGCTCGCCCGTCCCGCCCGGTGACTCTGTAAAAGCCGTTAGGGCTAACAGCATACAGTCAGTTCGAAAAAAAAACTGGCATTATATATATTTTATCTATTTACTTATTCGCAGATTATAGCAAAATAATTTCATTATTACATTTGCATTATGACTGGCCCGTTGGCGCAGTGGGTAGTGACACTCCCTTCAGCTCCGCGGGTCGCGGGTTCGATTCCCGCCGAGGGTCAACATTTTCTATAATCAATTTGTTGGTTCTTTGAACCTGGGTGTGTATTTGTATCTAAGTATGTATTTAAAAATATATATGTAGTATATCTACCAGTTGTCCGTCACTCATAAGACAAGTATTAAGTTACTTTGTGGACGGACGACCGTGTTTGTAAATTTCCCATATATTAATTTTATTTGTATAATGGATCTCCGCAAAGTAACGCCTAATTCTATAAATTATTTGTTGTATTTTGTTATAAAAATAGTGGTAATAAGTGGTATCCGGCTGCATACAATAGACTACCCTCATTTCTTATCGAGGTGTCGTGAAAGGCGACCAAGGTAAGTTGACGTCAGGCAGGCGGCCGGTCGTAAAATACGTAGCCAAATCATATGACAACATGTTTGTAACATGTCGTGCCGACCCCACTTAGAGTGGGATAAGGGCAGGAGAAAAGAAAGTTGTATTTTGTTATAAAAAAGGCGTACCGAGTAGTAAAGTAAGTAAAGTAACAGCCTGTTAATATCCCACTGCTAGGAATAGGCCTCCTCCCTCCGTTTCTGGAGAGAAGGGTTGGAGCTAAGACCTACCACGCTGCTCCAATGCGGATTGGTAGGTTTCACATATCTCCAGAATTCTCTAGAGATATGCAGGTTTCCTCACGATGTTTTCCTTCACCGAAAAGCGTGTGATAAATTGCAATTATGAATTAGACACATGAGTTTTAATAGAAAAAATCATTGGTGCCTGCCCGGGTTTGAACCTATGTTCGTCTCTAGAGAGTCGCACGGTCTCACCACTGGGCTATCACAGCTTCACCGAGTGTACCGAGTAAAATTTACTAACTTAATGGTGGGGTTTCTTTACACCAAACAGTCGTTATGTCCACAGGACATCACGGCCGAGAGGGTGGTGGGGTGGGGAGCGGGGGAGGAAGAGCCGCACTGGTCGCGCGACCAGTCGGACGACGAGTGGGCCGACCCGCCCGCCGACATCGGCTCCTTCCTGCGGACCAAGTTGCGTGTCGACGGCGACAATAGCGGAGGTGAGTTGGCTAACACATACATACACACAACGCATTTACACAACACACACAATACACAAACACTTATATAGGCACAGGTCACAGCAGGCACCCTTAGTTCCCCGCCTCTGCGCTCTACTCTCTGCATTTCGCAACCTCGACGATGCTTCTGCGCTCGCCCGTCCTGCCCGGTGACTCTGTTAAAGCCGTTAGGGCTAACAGCATACAGTCAGTTTCGAAAAAAAAAACTTTTTATATCAATACCATACCACATTAATCTTGCAGTTCTCGTCTTTTCTATAATGGGAATCAACTTTCAGACTTCCCCTTATCGTATACTGGAATAGGAATTGAAATATGATTTAACTTGAATTTGAATTGGAATTCGACTTCCAGACGAGGAATCCGATGGCAGTGCTTGCGGTGCAGTTGCGCACGCCTCTTCGTCATCATCAACGACAAGTACAGCACATATAGACTATATAAAACGTGAGTACACTTTTTTTTAGTCATATAGCCCTGAACATTGATGTCGTTGAATACTCTGTGGCAATTTTAATCTTTAAAATATGTTATTTGTCTGTGTCAATTATTATAATTAGGCGTTACGTAGCGGAGATCCATAATACAAAAGTAAAAATAAAATTATTTTACTATAATCCGTAATTAAGTAAATCGGACAGCTGTGGTAGCCCAGCGGTGAGACCGTGCGACTCTTACGAGGGGAACACGAGTTCAAACCCGGGCAGGCACCAATGAGTTTTTCTATTAAAACTCATTTGTCTAATTGATTATTGCAATTTATCACACGCTTTACGGTGAAGGAAAACATCGTAAGGAAACCTGCATATCTCTAGAGAATTCTGTTGATATGTGTAAACTACCAATCCGCATTGGAGCGGCATGGTAGGTCTTAGTTCCAACCCTTCTCTCCAGAAACGGAGAGAGGAGGCATATTCCCAGCAGTGGGACTGTAACAGGCCGCTACTTTACTACTTTTACTTTTATACTTTGGGGATGGATGATCGTGCGTGTAAGTGTCCCATATATTTATGTTTTGAATAAAATGACTCGCCCGCCGGTGGGGCGAGCGACGCGAGCGGCGAGGGCGGGGACGTTTAGGCATTCGATTGCTACCAGAGCGGCCGACCGCTAGTTACCTTTCAAACACGACAGGAAGAAGCCGCGTGCGCCTGTACACGGCATTCCTTTATAACGCACACGTGTAATTTTGCGTTTCGGGTGTTATTCTCTGATTTAGTAACGCGTTTAGCCAGTGAAGTGTTTGATAAGACGCGACCGTCCACGGTTTTGGTGCGCGTTGGGTACTATTCCCCGATATAGGGACGATTCAATAACGTGTGACCTTAGGAAGGTTGTGTGCACAGCGGGTGTTATTCAGCCGATATAGTGAAGTGTATACTCAGGGAGAAACAGACATTACGTGTCCGTGGAAGAGTGCAGAGGCGAGCCAACGGTTTCGGGAATCGGCCCTAGTACATACAAGCACACACACACACGTACACATATACACGGGGTGACTCATTAGGCCGGACCACATACAGCTAACGGCCGCATAAGGTAGGTTGAAACGCCGGGGCGTCGGGCCCAGGTCCCGGAGGTTGTTTTATCCGTCCGCACGTTTGCGCGGAACAATTTGTTTATTTATGTAATCCTCAACTGTATAGTATAGGCTTACTGTATCAGCCTCCATATAACAGTGTTTTAAAATTGCTGTAATGGTAAAGCTAAAATTGATATATATGCCCTTTCCAGCCGGTAAACACGGAATTCAGGACCCTCGATTTATGGACGTGGTCAAGCTGAACGACTACCTCCAGCACGGCAGGAGGCCGCAGTTCTGGGAGGAGAATTACGTCAAACGGGTAAATAGGATAAATAAAACATGTTATAGAATTTTCACGGATGTCAAAATCTCGAATAAACCTGTGCCGATTTTAAAACATCGAGTTATTCTACTAGATTAGGGAAGCCAGCCCTAAAAGCTTCTAGTCTAAGAAATTCTATAATTGTGAACTTTGGACAAATTTTCATAAAAAAATCATTTACTGCAATACGCGTTCAGTTAGCCGTGTTAGGCTGAGTAGAATAGACCACCCTCATTTCTTACCGAGTTTTTGTAAAAGACGACTAAGGTAAGTTGATTCACCATGTTGTATCCGGTTGAGTAGAATAGACCACCCTCATTTCTTACCGAGGTGTCGTAAAAGGCGACCAAGTCAAGTCGACCCGCCGTGTGGTATCCGGCTGAGTAGAATAGACCACCCTCATCTCTTACCGGGGTATCGTAAAAGGCGACTAAGGTAAGTTGATTCACCGTGTTGTATCCGGTTGAGTAGAATAGACCACCTCATTTCGTACCGAGGTTTTGTAAAAGGCGACTAAGGTAAGTCGACCCGCCGTGTGGTATCCGGCTGAGTAGAATAGTCCACCTTCATTTCTTACCGAGGTATCGTAAAAGGCGACTTATGTAAGTCGACCCACCATGTCGTATCCGGCTGAGTAGAATAGACCACCCTCATACTTACCGAGGTGTTATAAAAGGCGACTAAGGTAAGTTAACGTCAGGCAGGCGGCCGATCGTAAAATATGCGGCAAAATCATTGTGCCGACCCTTAGACTTAGAGTGGGATAAGGGCAGGAGGATGATGATGATGTCGTATGATCGGTACCATTGTACAAATTACTTAATGGAACATTCCAGGTAATGGAAGCGGTGAGGATTAAGGAGTTGGAGATGAAACAGGCGGCAGAGATCCTCGGCGTCAGCTACGGAACACTTTACGGCCGGTATCGGGATGTATACGGTTGCATCAACAGGCCTTACAGGTGAGATCTTGCGTATCAAAAGTAAAAGTAAAATTATTTTGCTACAATCCGCGATAAAGTAAATAGGAAATATATATAATGCTAAATGTAGAGTGGAATATTCGATTTCATACCTGAAACATGCAGCATTCGTTAGAACACATGCACAAACTTCCATCACTGCGACCACAATACACAAGCGCTACACACGTGCACTACCTCAAAGTCAACAATCGATTCGCTACGCAACCGAAGCATCATCAGGAGATAGACTCCACGACAAAAACGCAAAGCGAAGCATTATCCAAACAAACATAGTTTTATACTAATCGGTTCAACCCCCACCATTTATTTTAATTGGCCTCTGAACACGTTTAACAAGCTTGAGCTAGAAACGTTTACTGATCGTTAATCAGGGTGCCATTGTTGTTTTATTATCTCAAGTTGTTCTAATAGGTCGAGTCGGAAACTTTTGTCACACGTGCGCAAAATTTCGAAGCAATGGTCATTAGGGATTTTGTGGTTTATTATTCCTGAAAGCGGCCATATGTTTTTTAAAACGGGTTTCAAAATTACGACCAGACTGACCCACATATGCATTCAGGACATTTATTTAATAAACACCACACTCTTTCATGCTATGTAATTTAACTTTATGATATCATGACATCTTTTTAAAGAGTTATTACTTTTAAAACCTAATTTTATATTTGACCTTAATTTAAATATGGCTGACATTCGCTCTTAAAATGTTCCAAAATAGGTCAGACTGGCTTTGCATTTATTATCTTTATAATGTGGCATACAAGTGTTTTCTCAGTTGTAACTTCTATTTGTCTTTTAATATATTTTGAACTAATTGCTCATCACAGCCATTATAATACGCCATCTGGTTATTTATTTAAAGCTCTTTATTACAATTCTTTTCCGAAAGAGGGATTGATAAGAGTCCATGTATTGACCGGCCCGTTGGCGCAGTTGGCAGTGACCCTGTCTTCGGCTCCGTGGGTCGTGGGTTCGAGTCCCGACGAGAACCAACATTTTCTATTTAGAATTTGTTGGTTCTTCGAGTCTGGGTGTATATATGTATTTAAGTATGTATTTAAAATTATATATGTATATATTTACCAGTTGTCCGTCACCCATAACACAAGTATTAAGTTACTTTCTTTGGGGACGGACCACCGTGTGTGTAAATGTCCCATATATTTATTATTATTATTATTTTTTATTATTTTTTTATTTATTTGATACACCAACGATACAATATAAATGCATTAACCATTATACTTATATCAATTCTTATGCTATATTTATCCATTAAAGGAGTATTCAGCATTGTCTTATAATGTTAGCTCTTAAATATATAATTATTATTATGTATATGACCGTGTGAGCCGGCGAATATTTATTTTATTTAAATATTTATTTATGAACATAAAAAAAATAAGTAGGAAAAACATTATCAATAAAAAAAACAGAGTACAACGGTCAACTTATCGCTTTGACAGAGATCTCTACCAGCTAACCTACGAAGTGAGATGATTCATAGTGCAACAGCTATGGTACTAATATCCTAAATTATACACTAATAAATATATATATTTATATAAATAATATATTGTAAATATAAATCATAAATATATTATATATGATAAATAAAATAACAATAATATATACATAAATGTCAATACATTATGGGAGTAAAGAAATATAATGTTTCTTTAATCTAAGTTTAAAAGCACTGGGGGAAAGATTAAGGCTATCATAGATAATGCTGTATGGCACGAGTTCCATAGACGTGGAGCAAAATATAAATAAATACAGCAAAATATTTAAATTAAATTATACCATTAAAAAAAATCTCCAGCTAATAGACAAAATTAAGAACATGAAATTACCAAATAAATGTAAATTGTTATCACTAGATGTTTACAGTTTATTCACGAATGTTAAATACAAAGAAACAATAAAAATGTTAACTACTTAAAGTACTGATTATGATTTTTTTTTAATTTAATCCTAACAGGACGGCCCGGGAGTTCTGGCAGGCGAAGGGCCCTTCCGGTGTTCTGGAGAGGCTGCAGCGTGGTGACATGGGAATCGAATCGGCTGCCCTCGCGCTCGGCGTGAACCCCGCCAATCTCGCTGCGTACATCGCAGATGTTTCTGACAAAGGTATTCTTCCTCATTCAGCCCACTGATTGTGCAGGCAGTGACCTTTCATTCAACTTTAGTCCGGGTTCGATTCCAATGGAGGGCCAAAATTTTTTTTTTTTTTATTACACACACGTCGTCCATCCCCAAAGTAAGTAACTTAATACTTGTGTTATGGGTGACGAACAACTGGTAGATATACTACATATATAATTTTAAATACATACTTAAATACAAATACATACCCAGACTCGAAGAGCCAACAAATTGTTTTAAGAAAATGTTGGCCCTCGGCGGGAATCGAGGGTCACTACCGTCTACTACTAAAATAAACCTTTTCTTAGTTCTTAAATACGACTAGGTAAATAGACTGGGTATATAATAGAAGGTATTTGGGAATGACAAAAATATTGTTGCTCTGAAAACAAAGATTTGTTTTAAAATGTTATAGGCACTTAGTATGACTGGCCCGTTGACACAGTGGGTAGTGACCCTACCTTCAGCTACTCGGCTCGTGGGTTCGATTCCCGCCGAGGGCCAACATTTTCTATAAACAATTCGTTGATTCCTCGAACCTGGGTGTATATTTGTATTTAATTATATATTTAAACTTATATATGTAGTATATCTACCACTTGTCCTTCACCCGTAACACAAGTATTAAGTTACTTATTTTGGGGATGGACGACCGTGTGTGTAAGTGTCCCATATATTTATTATTTATACTACATTTTAAACTCACCTGAAATCAAAGAAAAGACATTCAAAGGGAATCGAACCGTTGACCCGCGAAGCTGAAGGCAGGGTCACTACCCACTGCGCCAACGGACCAGTCAAATGCAACTTTTCTCACGATGTTTTCCTCCTCCTCACCCCCTCTCATTTAGCTAAGCTCAGGATTAGGGATCACTCCATATGTGAATGTGGCTTAGATGAAGATACTGTTTCCCATCTCCTACTCTCATGTCCTTAATTACTTTTTATATAACAATAATAATAAATAATAAAATCTTTATTGACTCCAAAACATGTAACATTCCAACTTTAAACTATACAATTTAAATCGAACTTACAACAAAACTAAAATTACTTGAGCACTAGCGTCTAAACTAGGCGGAGCCTGTATCTAACACTAACTTAATTAGCTCGAAAAATTTATAAAAGTGGGTACTTTCCAATAACATTTACAGTTATGGTCATACTGAGTAATATATACCCACCTCCACGTTATAAAAAAGGTTACACCACTATATTGTGAACTTAAAATATTAAAAGAATTTTTATTTATTATATGTATATATATCAGTGATTTTATATTTTTATTTTATTATATATTATCTAATTTATGCAGAATATTTTTAATTTAATGTATTGAATAGGTTTCCTATATTCTCATAGTTTTGAGTTTTTAACCAGTTAATTAATATTCAGTAGTTAACTAACCAGTTAGTTAATTAATATATAAATAAATAGACCAACGCTGGTTCCCTTGGACCGGGGTCGCGCTCAACATGTTCGCAAACTTTTTTTCCAGATTTTGAAATGCAACTCGAAGTCGATCCCCTAAAACTTCGCGGTAGGCCGCACGGTACCACCAACGCTAATACGACGACCACGACACCCGCTGCGGGGGCGAAACCGCACCGGAAACTGGATAAGGTAATCCGCAAATCTACTTCCCAATCGGCATTCAAGTCACAGATTAGAAAATATTTATATAATATAATAATATAATAATATATGGGACATTTACACACACGGTCGTCCGTCCCCAAAGTAAGTAACTTAATACTTGTGTTATGGGTGACGGACAACTGGTAAATATATACATATATAGTTTTAAATACATACTTAAATACATATATACACCCAGACTCGAAGAACCAACAAATTCTAAATAGAAAATGTTGATTCTCGTCGGGAATCGAACCCGCGATCCACGGAGCCGAAGACATTTGTCTTAAGTAATTTAAATTAAATTTAGTAGCATCTTCGTCATCTACGTCAACGGTTTCACGCGTACGTCCGCACAACGAGCATTTGTGATTTACTACGCTTCTACGCACTTACGTCCAAGACACGTAGCAAGTTCGTCCAAGTACGTAGCAAATGTGATGTGAATTTATGACAAACTTGCTACGCTTCTACGCACTTACGTCCAAGTCACGTAGCAAGTTCGTCCAAGTACGTAGCAAGTTCGTCCAAGTACGTAGCAAACGTGATGTGAATTTGTGACAAACTTGCTACGCTTCTACGCGCTTTATCATATATGCTTCGATGTTTCGATCATCTTTGGTCACATCGGGGTCAACGTAGTTAGTCCTTGTTATAAAGGAATAATTTTTGCTACTCATCCATCAAAATCGAATTTGGGCCAAAATTCACCTCTTAATCGTATTATGCGAATTCATAGCACCATTTGCAAATACCAAATGGTGGATATTTTCAATGACAGCTTAAGCGTATTCAAGAGAGCTACTTTACTTCGGGCTATCAGTGATAAGTGCTAATCTCAAATCTCAGTTGTTTTTATTTTTTTATTTTTTTACAGGTTGTATTAATTTTCTTTTTTATTCATTCTTTCTTTTTTTTTAACTTTACGATTATATAAAATTACTATAGTTAAATTATATCTCTCAGTTGTCGTAACTTACTTTGAAAGTTGTTATTACCTTCAATTAAAATACTACTTATTTTAAGTTGTTCAATGTATTAGAGTAATGTGAAGTGTGTATTTTGTTGGTGATCTATAAATAAATAGCTAAATAATAAATAGCTGTGATAGCCTAGCGGTGAGACCGTGCGACTCTCTAGAGACGACATAGGTTCAAGCCCCGGGCAGGCACCAATGAGTTTTTCTATTAAAACTTATGTGTCTAATTGATAATTGCTATTTATCACACGCTTTTCGGTGAAGGAAAACATCGTGAGGAAACCTGCATATCTCTAGAGAATTCTGGAGATATGTGTAACCTACCAATCCGCATTGGAGCAGCGTGGTAGGTCTTAGCTCCAATCCTTCTCTTCAATAACGGAGAGAGGAGGCCTTAGCCCAGCAGTGGGCATAGTAACAGGCTGTTACTTTACTTAAATAAATAAATAAATAATAATATTCTTCAATATTCAATATTCTTATACTAACGACTCGGGGACGCGATATTACGTGAACGAAGTAGAGGCTCAATGCGTGACTTTTAAATTCCAGGTCCAAGGGAAGAAAGTGATAGTTGGCAGTATGACAGACGAGGACCCGATACCTGCCAGCGTGATCACGACCCAGGAGAAGACGCCTTCCCTCCCAGCCTCCAGTGAGTAGTCACAATATCTTATATTAAATACCAAAGTAATGGACTGTTTCTATCCCACTGTTGGGCATATAGAAGGGTTGGAGCTAAGACCCACCACGCTGCTGCAATTCAGATTGTTAGGCTAAACATACCCCTAGAGTTCTCTAAAGACATGCACGCTTCCACAACATGTATTTCTTCGCCGAAAAGCGTGTGATAAATTGCAAATATCGATTAGGCACAATGACGCCATTTATAGAAAATACGAGAATGTAACAAAATCGCTAAATTTGTTGTGAAGTCTATCTCCTGATGATGCTTCGGTTGCGGGGCGAAACGATTGTTGAGTTTGTGATAGTGAACCTGTGTAGTGCTTGTGTGTTGTGGTGGAAATGGTGGAGGTTTGTGCATGTGTTTACGAATCCTGCACGTATCGGGTATGAAAATACAGATAGTCCACTATACATTTAACACTATATATATTTTCTATTTACTGTATAGCGGATTATAACAAAATAATTTTATTACTACTTTTGTATTATGGATCTCCGCCAAAGCAAAGTAACGCCTAAAGTAAAGTAACAGCCTGTTGCTTACCCACAGCTGGGCTAAGGCCTCCTCTCTCCGTTCTTGGAGCTGAGACCCACCACGCTGCTCCAATGCGGATTGGTAGGTTACACATATCCCTAGAGTTCTCTAGAGATATGCAGGTTTCCTCACGATGTTTTCCTTCACCGAAAAGCGTGTGATAAATTGCAATTATCAATTAGACACATGAGTTTTTTTTTTTAATAGAAAAACTCATTGGTGCCTGCCCGGGGTTTGAACCCATGTCGTCTCTAGAGAGTCGCACGGTCTCACCTATGAAATAGATAAAGTTAATCATTGCCAATTTCCAGGTGGCAAATGGCCGTCGATCCGCGTGGCGTCGCTGGAGAGCCTCCGGGGGGGTGAGGCGCCGTCCTCTCCCCCAGCACCGCCCTCCCCCTGCCCGTCACCTTCCCCCTCCCAGCTCATGAGGACGCGGCCTGATTTAACCATAGTCGCCGCCCGCCACGCCAAAACCGACACGTGATAAAACCACCCACAGTGTAGTTGTTAGTTAAACGAACGTATTTAACTGTAACTTTGACTGTAGTTTTATTTAATTTATAGAATTAGCCGTTTCTTTGCGGAGATCCATAATACGAAAGTAATAATAAAATTATTTTGCTATAATCCGCGATACAGTAAATAGAAAATATATATAGTGCTAAATATAAGGTGGGGTTGAACCAACTACTATATAACAATCCTTGATTGGATAACGCTTCGCTTTGCGATTTTGTCGTGGAGTCTATCTCCTGATGATGCTTCGGTTGCGGGGCGAAACGATTGTTGAGTTTGTGATAGTGAACGTGTGTAGTGCTTGTGTATTGTGGTGGCAGTGGTGGAGGTTTGTGCATGTGTTTTTACGAATCCTGCACGTATCGGGTATGAAAATACGGATAGTCCACTATACATTAAACACTATATATATTTTCTATTTACTGTATCGCGGATTATAGCGAAATAATTTTATTATTACTTTCGTACTTTTATCGTTGACTCACATTTCTTACAACGAGCATGGTATCTTCGATGAATTATCGTATATCGTCTGTATTATTCATACTAATTAGCGAAATCTGTTATACTATTATCAAAGACACGCCGCTCGCGGGGTGATTGTGTAAACAGGACGTCGTCTGTTGCGCTCTCTGTCGCACTTACCCTATAGTGACGGATCACTGATGTGTCGATGTTTACTTTTCAACTTTACCACACGATTGTTTAAATTAAAAAAAAACCCGTTTTTTCTCCATTAAACATCTAACATATTTAAAGGTATTCGCAATCTTGGTTGGAATTAATACTTTTCAATTCTACCACTCGATTGTTTAAATTTAAAAAAAAAAAATCCGTCAAACATCTAACATATTTGAAGGTATTTAAAACCTTTTAAAGTAAACGAAGTAACAGTTACAATTTGTTAACGATAAAAAATATTAAGCTTTTGGTACATACATACAGACACTAGTTTCGTCACATGATTGTTTAAATCTTTAAGAAGTAGACGGTACTTTTAAAAAATTTTAATACCTTACATATTTGAGGGTATTTAAAACCTTTTAAAGTGAAGTAACAGTTGGTTTGTCAACGATAAAAAATATCATTAACCTTTTGGTACCTACATAGAGACACTACCATGAACTTTTAGAAAACGATTCAATTCAAAGTCAGTACCTAAACACAACCGCATTCTTTTCGTACCATGAAGTGTGTTTAAAAAGGATAACGTTATATGAACTATAGATAACTCTCTTTTACTCAAATGTTTTTAAGACGCATTCCGAAGGTTATTCGGCAACGACTTAAAGTGTGCGTCTTTATGACGTCATGGTATGAAAAAGCAAAATAATTTATTATATAAATAAACGGGTAACATCGCGACAAAATCGAATTACCTTTATACAAGGTTCGACTTTTCGGCAGTTGCATCCACCGTGGTCTCGAACTACATTCATTATTTTCGCCAACTACCCTCACTTGAACCTCACAATCCACATAAGTTCGTTTACACCACAATTTCGCAATCAATGGATCCCAAGTCTTTGACCAGTATTAATACGATTTTGACGCGATGTGACCCGTTTATTTATATAATAATTAGTATGAATCGCGAAAGTTTAAAATCTACCAAAATAATTTAGTTTACGTCTTTAATTGAGTCGTAATAAGAGTTCATAGTAGGCCTGTTAATGGCAAATGGCGACTTGTATGCGTCTATATGAGTAAAATTTAAAAAAACCTGATACAGTGACGTATGAGTACAGGGTTTGCCCGAAATTTCAAAATCTCATTACTAAGAACCTAATTTTACCTAAGGTTTCGTTATTAAAATGGCGAACTCGGTACTTGCGATGAATAAAACTCACGTTAGTCTTACAAAACTTGTAAATATATGTAATATCATAGCTGACCAAATAAAATTATAATTTATATATATTAATAATTGACAGTATTTAAATATATAGAAACTCCTTTCGTCAATCTTATGAGATGATGCGGGGTAATTGTTAGTACTAACAAAAACACTTAAAAAAATTATTATTATTGAAGTTATAATATAATTATTTTAATCCGCGTTTGTTAAAAAAATCTATGAAATGATATGTGTAGGAAGCAAATACCGTGTTCATACCTTATACATGCAGGATTAATCAACACACGATGCATAAGACGCCGCCACTAAGAACACTACACACATTTACTACGGCAATCTCTACAATCGTTTCGCCCCGTAACCAAAGCATCATCAGGATAGGCTCCACGACAAAATCGTAATGCTCTGCATCGCCCAAGCTAGCAGTTTTATATAAAAATAATTCAACCCCCACCGTTGATTTTGCCTCCAAACACATGTAGCGAATAGAGTTAGAAACGTTTACTTGTTCGTTACTTAGGTGGCCATTGTTAAGTTTTATTATTTCGAGTTCTCTTGAGCCCTGTGCTATCCGGCAGAATAGAATAGACCAAACATGTTGCGCCGACCCCACTTAGAGTCGAATAAGGGCAGGAGGATGTTGAACATTGCTTTGTTTTGCAAAATACTTAATGTCACATTAAGTACTGGGAGTATCTATATATTTAAGTATTTATTTAAAATTATATACATATTTTTGATGCGAGGAGTTTCTAAATATATTCTACTATTAATCACCCGAATTCGTTCGTATTCCTATAATGAGACGTGTCAGTTCATTATTATGAATAAGGAAAATATATTTTTAACTAATGTTAGTAATACTTGACGTGCGACTGATAGTGTCAGTGTCAGGACCTGACACTGACGTGACACCGATCGGAGTGTCATAATGTTATCCACTGTTATATTTATATGCACTGTGTCTGGTGCATAGACTATAGAGGGTCAACATGTTGCTGAATATTTATCAGGTAATCAACGAGTATTGATTATCTTAGCAAAGTTCCGTTCAATACACACACAAATAAAATAATATCTAGGTATTGGTAATAAATAATTTCATTAAATTTCAGAACTGGACTAGTATTTATAACTGATACGTTAAAATCAATCAGGAAGTCCGGCTTGAAGCACCATTTAATATTAATTAGTAGAAAACATAGAATATTTATTTTTTTCTACTATATTAATTATTTTTATTTATTGCCACTAGTACAGTTATATTAAAACATTTAATTTATCAATCGATCCAAAAATATTATTTACATTATCATTACTTGTATAAGTTATTTAATTTATTGCTCATAAACTATACAAAGGAAAGAAACATTGTATATCTCCATAACAAAGTGAAGTGAAGGAAAAAGTGAAAAGTTAATTAATTATATATGTAATTGAATATTGCCACTTTGTTATATATAATTTACGCTCGATTACTTTTAGAATATTCAATATTTAGCTTCGATAACTCACTTAACTCATAGTAATATCATAGGTGGGAAAGGCATGTCTGTATTTTACGATTTCATGGCTAATCTGCTGGACCAATATTGATGAAATTTGGAAAAATTGAAGCTTACATTCCGGACTAACAAATAGAATTAATTAAAAGTTTTGCTTTAGTAACAATAAAAAAAAATCCTCGATTGATGGTATTTTATTACTTAAGTTGACGCCTGCAAAGTCGCGTTTTAAAAAATAATGTATTATTGGTGTATAGAGAGCACACTCCTCTATTGTCTATGCACAAGATGATACTATAGATAGCACTGTAAATTTGGGTTCCGTTTATTTCTAAAGAGAAATATTTTAGTATAGAATGAGAAAAAAATGTAAAAGAAAATATATGAAAAAAATGTAAACGTATATTATTAGTTTTACAAATGTGTTTTTATTATTAATATAGCGTAGTGTATATTAATAACGTCAAATCTATGAAAACCGTCGGTTAGTTAGTTATTTATTAATAATGTCGTCCATTTAAATGGTAATTGAGGTGATTACAGAAATTGTATGGGTCAGTTTTGTCATACAAATAAATAATGAGCATAAAAAATTGCTTGAAGATCGTTTGATTACTGATTACAATAACATTCATAAATATCAAGAGCAAGATTTTAAATTTCGAAGAAAGTACCCATAGACAATTTCTGTATTTTTCACCTCAAATAGCATTAGAGTGTGACAAAATTGTAGATATTATGAAATATATTGTTCCTCTCGTGTCCAACTGGTAGATTTAATTTGTAACTTTTTTTTACTAAGTCGAATACTCACTAGGTTTTCAATGTTAATTCTTTTCCGCCAATATGCTGTATCTGTTATTAAAAAAATTGGAATAGGCTAAGATCAAAGACCATACAGCCAATTTTTTTTTATTAATATTTATACGGTTGTAGTCGATAATTTTTCTCAAATAATTATTTCTAAGCGTACTATGTTCATCACTTTTTTTTTAAATTTGAGAAATATAAATATCTATATCGGCATGCTCCATATTTGAGGGAAAGAATTAAAAAGAAATATCAAATGTGAAAATACACTGTTAATATATTATCTAGATTTATGTTATAATACGGCTGAATTTAATTATAAATATATGTTATATACTTTTTGTAGTATTTAAGCTTTCGATTATTTAGTTTTAGTTGTATACTATTATGAAATTTATTTCGACAGTTTTTTGTTTTATATTACATTTATACCTTTGTGAACTGATAAGAATAATTATCGAAAATCAATTTTCAATGTCACCAGATAGCATTGATTTTACGTGAATGTGTAACTAGATGGCGTAAAGAGATAATTTTTATTAATTTACCGATTACTTATTTATTAATTTAAGAAACTTTAAATAAAATGCAATGTGAAATATAAATTAAAGAACGTAGAGTAACATTATTGTTTTGTCAGTTTGACAGCTCGGTCGAAGTCACATAATTTTTGGCGGGAATATAAAAAAAAAAAATATGCCACGTTATACAAAAAATTTACTTTCCTCTCTCGCTCTGGTTTACTTTTTTTTAGCCAAAGTATTGTATGATTACCTATTTCCGGTCATGTACATGAAGTTGTTTTTTATAGATGAAATGAAAAATATATTGTTTACATATGAATTTATAATATACTAAATTTTGCTATTTTTGAATACCTTTTTTAGTGGGACTAACATATTTATAATCTCCTAAACACATCTATTAGTTATTCTTTATTTTTTATATTATTCAACTAATATCTGGTGATATAATTTTTTTACCATATTTATGTTTTTTTTTCTATATTTAAGTGATTAGAGGCAATCTTGTTATTTCTAGCGTTAATATTCTCTCATGAAGTTATTATTGTCGGTTTTTGTTTTTTTTTTCGATTTTATTTTTTCAGATTTTTTTTCTAACCAATAGTTGAATATATCGTTAACGTACATTTATAAATAATATATCCTTCACTGACCACTTATCGAATTTATATAAGAAAATACTTTTTTTTATATTTTGCACGTTGACGATATCATTGACTGTATATAATTAAACTATACAGTTTGATTGCCTTCATAAAGTCTAACTAGAGTATACTGTAGAATTGTATAAATCCAATATAGAAATTGATTTTGCAAAAAGTATAACCCCACCCTTCAATATGATAAACGAAAAAAAATGTATATAAAATTGTATGGACGTAATTATATGCATATATTTTATACTCTGTCCAACTTTAAATTGGATGTGTCGTACCAAATTATCATTGTAAAATAATTTATTGGTTAATTTATATTAATTTTTTTTATTGTTATCGACTCATAGGCTTACTGTTCGTTTAATTAAACTGACTACCGTCTACGGTTTATTATCTTTCGTTATGTGGTAATTAGAACTTTAAACGTGTTAATTATTTAAATATGATACACGTGATAACTAAGATTAGATATTTTTCCCGTGACCTGAACATCATTTTGTTCAAAATTTTTGATTATAATCTATACTTATTATAAAACAAAGTCCTCAAAAGCTGTCTGTCTGTATGTGTTCGATTTTCTCAAAATCACCTGAATAGATTTGTGTACGGTTTTTACTAAAAGAAAGTATAGTAGTATAATAATATATATATCTATACTTATTATAAAACAAAGTCCCAAAAAGCTCTGTCTGTATGTAATCGATTTTCTAAAAATCTAATGAACAGATTTTTGTACGGGTTTCACCAAAATATAGTGCAATACATCCGGATGGTTTAGGTGAATAGTACATATTGGTATTATGTAAATTGTGTCGTAGAGATCGCGCCGTTGTTAAGAAACTTGCTTGCTGGGAGCTTTAGTCGCGTGCGCTGTGTTAACCAGCAGAGATACGCTAAAGTAATGTACTAGAGAATTGTAGATCTATAAAAATACTATAAAAAAGTCCGCGATAGCATGTCTCTATCTCACAATAACTACTTTTATGTTCAAAATTTCGAAAATTCGGGAATAGTTTCGTAAATCACATAATTCCATGCGGGCAAAGCCGTTGTTGCCACAGCTAGTAGTATAATAAAAGATAAAATTCTTCCGGAAGGTTTAAAAAATAGTACATTACGTTGTTATGTATATAGCGTTGAAGAGTTACGCAGTTGTAAAAGAACTCGCCTACTGCGAACTTCACTCGCGTGTGCCGCGCATGCCGGTAGAGATTCACTAAAGTAATATACTAGATAATTATAGATCTACCAAAATTCTACAAAAAAGTCCGCAACAACATGTCTCTATCTCTTATGGTTGACTCACAATAACTACTTTTATGTTCTAAATATAACGTTATTTTAGTGACTGTTTTCTTTGGTACAGTATAAATCTTAATCGTATCATCACGGAATAAATTAAATAAGTTTCGTAAGTACGTTTCATAGTAATTGTGTGTGTGCATGATTTAACTAAATAAATATATGGGACAGTTACACACACGGTCGTCCGTCCCCAAAGTAAGTAACTTAATACTTGTGTTATGGGTGACGGACAACTAGTCAATACACTACATATATAATTTTAAATACATACTCAGATACAAATATACACCCAGGCTCGAAAAACCAACAAATTATAGAAAATGCTGGCTCTCGACTGGCTGGGAATCGAATTCGCGACCCGCGGAGCTTAAGGCAAGGACACTAACCACTGCGCCAACGGGCCAGCCAAACAAAAAGTTTTAAATGGCATTAATTCTAAATAAACTCATTTAGAGTTATTACAAATTATTATTACAAAAATTATTTGAAATTTATGTCGAATGAGCATCCTTAAACAGCACTTAAATAAAAAAAATTGTTAACAAAATCGTTGGCGGTAGTCAGTCTCTAGTTTCTAAATGTTATAAATGGGAATATGTGTTTATCTATCAAATTTTAGAGATGTGTAACAAAATATTCCTTAATTTTTTTTATTAATTAATTTTTAAAACACATTCTCATTTATGAATTAGCCTTAAAAAGAACTTGAGCTAATGGCGTCAGAGAATAGAGTATGCTTGATGATAAATGAAATAAACATTATTTAAATGTATTAAGATTTTTTTTTCATTTCATTAAAATTAATTTTATATCGTATTAGTAAACAATGTTAAGTCATCTTCAGAAAGTATTTATTTATGTACAATAAAAAACGTTTTAAAAACATTATTAATAAAAAGTATTCATCGACTGTCTCGAAAAATTGTCTTTGTAATTAATTTTTAATTTATACACACATCTTGTTATCTCTGGCGCTGTATTAACTCAGTGTGCAATTATTGTTAGCTATTGTATATCCACTCATTATTTTTAATCTATGTGTATTAATGTCGCAATTTTTTTAGGCGGTAGAGCGTCTGGGCGCAAAGGTTATATTTATTCAGTCAAATCAAAGTTCGGATAGATTTTTTTGTTATAATATATCCGAATTTACGCAAGATTATCTAATAATATAATAAAAAAAATATAATAAAAGATTTAAGAGTGACTTTGAGGTAAATTAATTTCAGGTTGAGTTAAATTTGAATTTAGAATTCACAATGACAATTTTAGGAACATTCTTTTATTGTAAGCCGATGCTAATAAAAGATTCAAGAGTGACTGAGCTAAATTTTAATTTAGAATGCATTATGACATAAAAATATTTCGGATTTAACCTTATTTAACTCTAAACGCAGGAACGAATGAGTTTTTCTATTAAAACTCGTGTGTCTAATTGATAATTGCAATTTATCACACGCTTTTCGGTGAAGGAAAACGTGAGGAAACCTGGATATCTCTAGAGAATTCTGGAGATATGTGTAACCTACCAATCCGCATTGGAGCAGCGTGGTAGGTTTTAGCTCCAACCCTTCTCTCCAGAAACGGAGAGAGGAGGCCTATTCCCAGCTGTGGGATTGTAACAGGCCGCTACTTTACTTTTACTTTTCTTTAGCATGCGAATCAAGTTGCGTTTAAAAACTATTGTATTTATTGTAAGCCGATGCTAATAAAAGATTCAAGAGTGACTGAGCTAAATTTTAATTTAGAATGCATTATGACATAAAAAAACATTTCGGATTTAACCGATAAATAACTCTAAACTTTTTTAGACTGTTTTGTGATTTTTTTTAATAATGAGTTCTGATTTCATTGCTGTCAAGGTCAATTGTTATACAATTTATGAATTTTTGTTTATTTATTTTTGATTATAAACTTGAATATAAAAATATTTGAATTTTATATGTTATCAGTAATAAAAGGGGCTCTAAGCCCCGAATAGTTTTTCGAAAATCATTTATATTTATTTTTTTAATGATAATTGTCATTTTGAATCTCGAAATTCAAAATATAATTTAATCAGAGAATTAATCTATCTGGAACTTAGTTTAAAAAATAAATTCGATGTACTTATCTAAATGTGTTTATTTTATTGAATTTCTATACATGTGTTACAAAATTTACAATTTTCAATGACCTTTGATGAAGTATTTCGTCTATAGGTTATATTATTTATTTTGTCAGCCCGGATCGCTTACTGTTCATCGTGTAAACAAAATATTACTACTAAATATTAGGCGAATTTAAAAATAAAAGATATAATCATATATTATAGTTTTATTTTAATTCACAGTTCTCAAGAACGGTTTAGTAAACATAATAACGGACATTGTTCTTTAAATCTATACTAATATATTTGTCTGAATGCGCTAATCTCGAACTACTGCACGTATTTGAAAAATTCTTTGAGTGTAAGATAGTCCATTTATCGAGGAAGGCTATAGACTATATAACACCACGCTAAGATGAAAAGGAGAGGAGCAGCAATCAATTTTTTTGTGAAAACGGCAAAATTTTAATCCTTCCTTGGGTATGCTAAGTAAACGGTGAAAGTTATTCTCCAAAAATCACGTACTGCAAAATTGTTCCCCTTTAAAAGTTCTAAATAAAAGTCCGCGACAGCATATTTCTAGCTTTTAAGGTTAACCCACTTTAACCGTAATTAATATTAATTATTATATATTATATAAGTATTACGGTTTACTCGAAATAATAAGACTGTAGTCCACGCGAATCAGAAAAATCACGCGAAAAAGCTGTGATAGCCCAGCGGTGAGACCGTGCGACTCTTACGAGGGGAACACGAGTTCAAACCCGGGCAGGCACGAATGAGTTTTCTATTAAAACTCGTGTGTCTAATTGATAATTGCAATTTATCACACGCTTTTCGGTGAAGGAAAACATCGTGAGGAAACCTGCATATCTCTAGACAATTCTGGAGATATGTGTAAACTACCAATCCGCATTGGAGCAGCGTGGTAGGTTTTAGCTCCAACCCTTCTCTCCAGAAACGGAGAGAGGAGGCTTATTCCAAGCTGTGGGATTGTAACAGGCCGCTATTTTACTTTTACTTTTCTTTACCATGTTCAAGTTGCGTTTAAAATCTATAATGCTAAAACCGATAGAGCCAGAGCAACGCGTGACCAGGTTTGCTAGTAAATTAATAACGAATAGTTAATAGCGAGCTAAATTAGCTAGTAACCGTAACTAGGTTACTAGTTCTCAATATAATGTTCCTTTTTCCCAATGCCTGATGTATTCGCATTTCCGTTGCTCACGCCGGCAGAAGTATTCGGGGTACTGCGCCTTCTCCAAAGGGTGCCAGTAGTCCAGCACCCAGTCCGGCGGCTCCGAGACACGGTTGTAAGCGACACCGCCAGCTAACCCGATAGATTTGGGAACTAGAGCGCCAAGAATGAAACTACAATTGGCAAGTAAACTTACAACCTGACCACAGACCAGCAGGCCTACCATGAACTCTTATTGCGACTCAATTGAAAACGTAAACTAAATCGCTTTGCTTTTTCATACCATGACGTCTTAAATACGCACACTTTAAGTCGTTGCCGAATGGCAACCTAAACTGGGTCGCGAACGTATTTCATTCACTCTTCTTTCGTACTATTGGCTATCAAAATAAAATAACTTATTAATTAAATTTCTTAATTTCATTTTTCTCCCATCATGTTTTCATTTCATGTTTTGCGTGGACCGATAATAAAAAATACAAGACGAATATGAAGAAAAAATTAGTTTCGGAATGCGTCCTAAAACATTTGAGTAAAAGAGACAGAGTTATCTATAGTTCAAATAACGTTATCCTTTTCAAACATTGTGTAATGCACCTATCATTATTGAATAAACCATCACCATTCATCATTATCTTGCACTTATCCCACTCTAAGTCGGCACGGCATATTACAAACATGTTGTCACTTGATTTCGTATTTTACGACCGGCTGCCTGCCTGACGTCAACGTACCTTAGTCGCCTTTTACCGACACCTCGGTAAGAACTGAGGGTGGTCTATTCTATGCAGCCGGATACCACACGGCACATACCTTAGTCGCCTCTTACAACACCTCGGTAAGAAAGGAGGGTGGTCTATTATATGCAGCCGGATACCACACAGTGGGTCAACTTAGGGATTCCCACACCACTCTATCGCCGCTTTTTGGTTATTTGTTACGGCCTGTTACTATCCCACAGGTGGGCATAGGCCTCCTCTCTCGATATCTGGGCAAGGATTGGCGTTAAGACCTAGCACGCTGCTCCAATGCAGATTGGTAGGTTACACACATCCCTAGAATTTCTTAGAGATATGCAGGTTTTCCTTCACTGAAAAGGGTGTGATAAATGTAATTACCAATTAGACACATTGGTTTTAACAGAAAAACTCATTGGTTCCTGCTCCGGGGTTTGAACCCGTGATGCCTCGAAAGAGTCGCACGCTCGTCTCGCTGCTGGGCTATCACAACTTTTTGCTATATAGTATGATGTTAATAATCTGTGTGTTCCAAATACAACTTTAAGGCGAAACCACGGATTTAATTTTATCCTCCGAAACATCGTGCATTCTAAAATGCAACCTCATCGAGTAGTCACATAGTTTGCCCCATCGCGTGCTGAGTGACTCTGAGTTTTCTTTTTTTTACAACCGCACGACCTCTTCAACACAATTAATTAACTTAAACCTTCAGGAAGAATTGCACTACATTTTACTGAAAACCGTATAAAAATCAGTTCAATAGATTTTGAGAAAATCTATCATATACAAACAGACGGCTTTTGGGAACTTTCATCCTCATGCCTTTATCCCACTCTAAGTGGAATCGGCACGACATGTTGCAAACATGTAGTTAAATGATTTGTCTACGCATTTTACGACCGGCCGCCTGCCTGACGTCAACTTACCTTAGCCGTATCTTTTGACGCCTCGGTAAGAAAGAGGGTGGTTTATTCTACTCAACCTGATACCATACGTTGGGTCAACCTGCCTAAGTTGCCTTTTACGACACCTCGGTAAAAAATGTGGGTGGTCTATTCTACTCAGCCGGATACCACACGGTAGGTCAGCTTACCTTAGTCGCCTTTTACGACACCTCGGTAAGAAATGAGGGTGGTCTATTCTACTCAGTCTGATACCACACGGTAAGTCAGCTTACCTTAGTCGCCTTTTGGGACACCTCGGTAAGAAATGAGGGTGGTCTATCCTACTGAGCCGGATACCACACGGCTTAGCTTTGCTAGTTTTTTTTATTGAAATAAAGAGGCACCGTTTCGTACAGTGGTCGCAAAAAAGTACAAAAAACAGGCAGCAAAAAAAATACATTTAGCTACTGGTATAGCATGTGATGACATGAACAACTCATGCTCCCCGACCCAGTACAGCCTCCGTTGATCTTTTGGATCGTCAACACATTTGTTTGCATCGAATCGACTCCTTAATAACACTTGGTGATATCTTACGATATATCTGAAAATGATTTTTCAGTTAAAATAAAATAAGCAGCAAAAATCTACATAAGCCTGCAGCCCCTGCTCCACAATTGATGATTACAAGGGCATACTCTACTGTACTCGCCAGACATTGTCTATGATCGCCTACGATCGCCTATGGCGCGGTAATTCTTGCTTTTTTGAATACGCATTAAAGGGAATCCTGGGTGAAACGAACAATCGTGTGTATCGTATGATAATAAGGACGATCGTGTGAATCCTTGCACGAAGATCGCGAAAAGACACTATATACGTTCATCGCAAAAGTGAAGTGTAAGCATAAAATAGCTATCAAAAGGAGCCTGATACAGTTACTACTTCATCATACCGTAAATAAATCCCAGTCTAAATAACATAATAGATAGGAAGGAATTTACATAAGCTTGCGGTTCTTGGTTTGTGCGACACAAAGTATATAAAAATTTATTAATCAATTTTATTGCCATCTAGTATAACGTGCTGAAGCTTTTTCGAACAGCGTCATCTAGTCTCCATAGTAAAAAACTACTGAACTGTTCATCATAGCTGTTCATGTCATAGACTACCAACTAAAAGTCTTTGTACTGTTTATAAATATGAAATTAATCACAATTGTACTAATATTTACAATTTTATTTAAGTGTAAACCAAACAATATATTATTAATAAGTCTTTCTATTATGTTTTGCTATTCAAATTGAATTATTGCATTCTATTTCTTTGAATCTGAACGCTATTAAGCGCAAATTATCCAAACTACAGATAATGACGCATTACTTGTTACTCATTACTTATAAATATTTTCTACATAGAGATATATATTATAAATCTATGATTTTATATATATCTATGTATATACGGATTAAATAAAACCATAAATTCCTCCACGTTTTCAATAAATTATTGGAATGAATACTAAATTTTTTCTTTTTTGGTCAATTATTTTGAAATTATGCTGTGCGTGCTGTGTTATATTTTTGTAAACAGATATACCTGTGCTAAAAAAAACCTAACAAAGAAATCTATTAATCTAAGAATTTAGAAGCTTTAATCTCGTAAAAGCTTAAAATTACCTTGTTACATAGTAAGCTTCGAGCTGTCTCATCGCTTTTTTGTAAAGCGTACAAACTTTTTGTGCATGCGTTCTCAATTCAGGCGCGAAAGCCATAACGAGATATTTGCTTGATAAAAAGTATGACCAATTGGTTTTTGAGGCAAAGGTTCTTATTATAATTCTTAATTAAATTAAGTCAACAGTAATTGGTTTCAATATATATTTTGTCGTGTGACGTTAAACTTGTAAATGTCACATATATTTCAAATAATATATAAAATTAAAAAAATTATCATCTTAATTCTAATCAACTACAAAGATTCCTTTGTATACATAATGAAACGAACTCAGAGGTAACTAAATAAAAAAAAAATCAATTCATTTGATTTTGTTTCGCAAATGTGGGAAAATATATTTTTTTAATTTAACATATATAAGTATATTATTTTCCTTTGTTACATAGTCTATGTGATATCTTAGTAGTCAATGGTAATGGCGGTATTGTCCACGACCTTAGCCTGCTATTTTAAACACGGAATTGGAAGAAAAAGTCTACGGTATTGGTAAATAGTAACAGTATTACCAACCCTACTGTTTTAACAGTAGATTAACTGGTGCTCCTGTTAAGATAAGGAATAAAACAGATTATTCCTAATCTTTAATTTTACTTTAATTTTTATGTTTAATGTATTTTGATCAATATTTAATTAAAATATTAAACTGACTTCTAGTAAATAATAAAAGTAGATCATTGTTTATATTAAATGAGAAAAGACTGTACGTTCAGCCGTATTTACTGTTTTTTACTGTTTTTTTTTACTAGTATTCTATTGTTATTTGGTTTCTTGGGGTTGGCCATTAAGTAAACTGTAATCTTTGGGGCTGGCAACACTGATTGGTAAGAATGATGTTTGTCTTTGAAATTGTCGCCGTCGGCCATTTCACGGAAATTGAAGTGAGAACAAGCTTGCATAAACGAATATTCTATAAAATAGGCTAGCGTGGGGGTTTAATAGTCATATTTATTTTAGAAATTTAGACATTTGTGACTAGTCGAATTGACTAAAAGAAAGTGCAAGTTACGTAATGGTTTCTTAACTCGAGGTTTGATCTTTCTAGAATTTGTAATCAACGTTGTCTTTTTTTAGCCGGCATTTTCACATCGAGGCATTCGTTACCCGCCTTTATTATCTGCCTTTGTGTGGAATACTATGAAGTGTTTTGTCTTTTCTTGGTAATTTTGTGTATATTTTTCGTCTTACAATTAAGAAACTTTCTTTGATGATTACTGCTGTTCAATCTGCTACATAATGTATTCTAGGTATTTGTCTAAAAAAACATGTCTGGCTACACCTCCACTTTGGTTTGAATTTGTATTTTTGAATTGAATTGCCGTCACAGCATCCAACAAGTTTGTTCTAAGTTTGAATTGATAGATCTCCAAGAATGGTAACGTTATCAAAATGATTTAATGTTCATGAGTTGATAGTGAATTTGGTTTTTGCACCAATTTCAAATAGCCACAGTTTTCAAATGTCTTGATAGGGGTTTGTTATGTTAGTTGTGTTAGGATTTACATAATCTGAAATGAATTCATAATATTTTAAGGTTTGGTAATTTTTTCTTCCGCCATCCTATGTGAGGTTATTCTACTTACCAACTTCGATAAATAACAAAGGTGTTTGTTACTTTAAAAAAAGAAATAATTAAAAAATAATAATTATTAATAATAATAATAAAAAAATAGAATAAATAAAATATACAGTATAATAAACTACATAATCATGTAAGTGAAATTATTTCCTGGAAGTGTATGCCAGTGTCTAAATTAAAAAAAATGAAACAATATAATGAAGCATAATGGTAACAATCAATAATAATTCAAATTGAAAATATTCTTTATTCAAGTAAACTTGTAAACAGTGATTTTGAATCGTCAACATCTACTGCTGGTTCGGAAAGCTGTTCCTACCGAGAAGAGCCAGCTAGAAACTCGGCGATTGCTCTTTTTAAACAATAATTCTTATCACTAGTTACATATAGTTATTAACCCTTAAATGCATGATTATTGTTATTGATTAATTGGGGATATCTTTTTTAGGTACATTTTTGGCAGTTAAATTTTTTTTATGTATTATCCACGCATTTATTACTGCCAGATCTAAAAGGGGGAAGAAAATACGAATGTACCATTTTCTTGATTTGACCCTTATTCTATACCTTCCAAGAAAACTATCCATTATGTCAACTCCGCCCGTGTGGGCATTATATTCACTTATAATTTTAGGGCATGGAATCTGTATTTTTTCTTTTATTTTCTTGTCATATCTAGATACATTATTCAACGGTAAAGCTCCAACATAGGACGAGAGTAATGTGACAACCTTATTGTCTTACCAAGTTACTACACTCATATCCACACCTTGAAATGGAGTCATTCTTTCTTCATGGAAACCTCTTGGGGTAGATGTACGCATCAGTTGTTTCTTGTCAGGTAATTTGGAATTCGGTATTTTGTTTTGTTGAACTGTACCTACTGAATGTATTCCTTGAGTTGCCAAATAGTACACTAATGGCACAGCTGTATAAAAATTGTCGTAGTAAATAATATGATTGACATGTCTCGGTATACCTAGAGCTAAGCGAAGGACAACATTGCTAGTGGCGCCCAAGTCTGGTTCATTATCAGGTTTATTTGTGAGATCCTGGCCAGCATATAGCTCAAATTGATATGCAAATCCTTGTAGACTACATAAAACAAACAATTTGAAACCCCATTTTGGTGTGATGTTACTTTTATGTGGAGCGAAATTAAAGTAAGGCAGGTGAAGATAAATTTACTATACCTGTGAACAGATTGTGTATTAATTAGTGACTGCTTCAACAAGCTTTGATTCTATTACCGATATTTGAGATCCCCTCATTATGTGGTGCATTACTTCCCCCTTTTTTTGAAAAGATACATCAAATCTGCTGACTATGCTGTACACATATATTTTTTTAAGACAGAACTGAGTAGCAAAACAAGTCTTAAAGTGACATGTGATATAACTAAACATTTCCTCTTGTACCAAGCTCTCTTAATTGATGTTTTGCTTTGCAATCCTTGTTATAATATTTCTAATTTTCTTTTATCAAATTGTCTTGTCTCGTGTAGTCTTACAATTCATGGAGTGGTTCAAGTATAGGTATGAACATTGTTTCTTTTGTTTTAATGATATAGTTTATGGTAGATATATTTGCTATTGCTTGGTCACAGACAGTTGCTAGCACACCTAAGCTAGTATCTTGTAGTTTTGTCAAAATATTTTGAATTTGATAGACAAGGTTCAAGGACTTTGTGGTATCTTCGTATGCCACAGATTACTTAATTCTTTAAATTCACTATGTTCCATAAACACGAACATGGATAGAAAATTTCTTTTGTTTTCGATACCATCAATAAACCCAATAATTTTATATTTTTGATTATAATACGATAACTAAATCGTAAAATCAGGGGGTTGAAGTATGATTGATTTATTTGTCATGTTCAAAAGTCATTGTTGGAAATATTTATATATATAATATAAAAGTTACTGACGGGTTATATCTAAAATTCAATTTCTAAAGATTTCATTAGCTTTGAACCTTTACCTATTGTAAAATCTATTCCGATGGAACTTCATAGAATTTAGGGGGTTGAATGTGACGGTTCCAACCTTACATACATTTTGGTAGAGTTATGTACTGAAGCGGTAGTGTTAACACGTTCTATGCTGAGAAAAAAACGCAGTTTCCCGTTCAGGCTGTGTCGGTCAGTAATGGTTGACATATAGACTTTCAGTTCAAGCCGCGTCAGTCAGTGATGACCGCATTTTACGAGGGTTTTCGTTACGATCTTACAGGCCGTGGGACAGTGATGTCAAACTAAATCTCATATTAATTGACCCGCGAGGCCCTCTAGCTTTTCTATATGAAGTTGGTTTTTAGAAAATTTAGGAACTTAGAAAAAAAAACAACAATTACCATCCAAAAATTTTTATTGAAAAAATCGATTTTTTTACTGTTCCTTTTTATAATTTATAAAAAAGAACAGTGATCAAAAATACCTAAAAAACCTAAAAAAAATTATATATGAACGTTAGCAAAACACTCAACACACAGAAATGGTTTGTCTGGACAAGCATTACAGAAAGTAGGTACTTTTTGGTCTTGTTCCTGGCTATTACACGCCCAAATGTTGACACATTTTTCTTGTAGCATTCTACACAAGACCGACGCACCTTCAAAGAAGGTCCTTCTTTTTTCTGAAGAACGTGCTTTCTTCTTATCTTTCAGTCCGAAGGTGCTCTTTGTATAGAAGGTTTTGACATTAAGCTCTTTAGTATTTCTTTTCTAAAGTCTACTATAGGTATGGACTTATTTATGACGCTTTTATACAACACTAAAGCATTTACCATAGCGACATTCAAAATGAGATCAAATGCCAGTTTTTTGTACCATTTTAGGGACTTCCTTAATGGCGTTTGATATGCTGCCATTTGATCAGCTAAATCCACTGCTCCTTTTGCCTTGTTATAATCTATAACAATAGCCGGTTTCATCGTGGTTTTATTATTTTTTGTAACGGAAACAAAACGTGTTGAATGTTTGGTGGAAAGTACCAACACATCCCGTTTATCTTTCCATCGTAAAATAGTTATCCCATCCTCACTTTCTTTCGCTATAAACTGGCCTTTTTTCAGCTTCGTAGAAACGACAATCTTAGGAAAATGCTTCCTGTTTTTTCGTAAAGTTCAAATTAGATGTGTTTCTTTTTCCAGCAGCTCTCTGGCTAAGTGTACACTTGTGTACCAGTTATCTGTGTATAACGAATGTCCTTTATTAAGTAAGTCTTGGCAGAGGTTCATTACAACTCTTTGAGGTGTGACATTAACTTCTTCATTTTGTTTACCAGCATATATATTTATTTTAAATGTATACCAGGTAAGGTACACAGTTTGAAGAGTTTAATCCCGTACTTATGATGTTTTTGCTTATTATACTGGCGAAATAGCAAGCGTCCTCGAAACGGAACCATACTTTCATCAACGCATATGTCTTGACCGGGAATAAAATTTATTTTGAAATTAACATTCAGCGTATCCAGTAAGTGTTGAACGCGGTGAAGACGGTTCGATCTGTTGTTATCGTCATCTTGGGAAAAGTGGATCATTTGTAAGAGCAGTTCAAACCTATTTCGCGACATTACAGTTTGAGGAAAATTTTGGCCAATGATTTCATCCGTGGACCAATAATCAGAAAGTTTTGGAAGCTTTACCAAACCCATGTACAAAATCAAGCTGAAAAATTGTTTCATCTCAGAAAGAGTTGTTTCAGACCATAAGCGAATTCTTGCACTTTTCCAAGCTTCAGCGGTGTTACTTATTTTGGTTATTGCGAAAGCATTAGTGCATTCCACGATATCTTGTAAAAGGTTATCTGTCACCAAAAGTGCATAAAAATCAGCTGGAGACTTATCAGTCATTGAAGTGCGAATAGAAACCGGCATGCCACAACATTCAGTAAAGGGAATTATATTCCGCTGATTACCTTTGGGATCTGTCCACTTAGACGATGAAGTACCTTTTAAATCCTGGATTGCGACATCAATTTCGGCTTCACTATCTTCACTTGTAGACATGATCCGCAAACGCTTTTTGTTCATACGGGGGAGGCTGGGGGGTGGAATATTTTCTTCATCATCACTGATACTTAGGTTTAAAGTTTTGTTGAGAAGATCGATTTCTATGTTGTCAATTTGTGTTAGGAAATCTTGCGTAATCTCAAAATCTTCAAATTCATCCATAGTGATAACAAATACTTTTGAAAACCAATGAATGTGTTGCGGTAGTAACGTATATTAGATCTAACAGCACGTCAACGTCTCAACTCAACCGAACGCGGGGGTGCGCGAAGGGTTACCCGACACCGCGACCCGCTCGCCCCTCTGTAACCGAAAACCGTTTTTCTCTCTCTGTAGACCGCGTCGGTCAATGCTGCCTGACGTTAATTATTTCCACAAATAATGGCTCAAATTGACTTTTGTTAGAACTACGTAACATTTGAGTAAAAGATAAAAGCATATAAGCAAAAAAACAATATTTTGTAAATTTTCAACAGATTTATGATTTTTAATAGGCCTAAAGGGAAACTTCACTGACGGTCAGCACTGACCGCATCAGCAAAGAACGTGTTAAGGAATGTATATATATAGAAAATATTTGTTTGTCATATTTTATGGGTTTTATGGTATGGCACAGCTCAGCGTATGTATGTATATATGTATGTCATGTGTTAATGATTAATGAATTTTGCTTCATATAGTTTTATAATTAACACCGTAACTTTAGTTGCATTTATATTCCCTTTTTTCGGAATTCTCCTATTAAAATAAATGCGCTATCAACGCCAAAATTGCATTCTGATAAAAAATTACCAAAAAGGTTATAAGAAATCTGTTTTATGATTATGGCAATTGAACAGGGAAATATCAAGTTTCAAATTTGTCAATTTACACAATCCAGTTTTTGAAACACACAACATTGCACCGGCAATATACGATACGGCTCATGCCGTATCGTATATTGCCGGTGCAATGTTCCAGGCTCATGCCTGGAAAATATTTTCTGAAGTAGCACAATGTTCTATACTCATTAAACTTTTTTGGAATCCATAATACAATGTGAATAATTTGAGGCTAACTTTTGCCTATTAACTAAATCACTAAGAGTCCCCAACATTTTATCACTATCATCGGCAACAGTTAGCAAACGAAGATTTACCTGTACTAATATTATTAATCAATAGGGTTTTAAACCATGAAACAAAATGATGATAATTAGCGTGTATGCTAGGAACATCTTGTCTTGGGATTTGAGAATATTGGATTGGAAACTGTGCTCTGTGCTCAGATATCATTGTGCGAGAACATAGTAAAAGCCGCTATAACGATGCAGTGTCGGGTGTAACTCATAATTTATCAAATATGAAAACTGTTATGACTTTTCATGTGGTAATAATCAGTGACTTTTGCTTCATACGGTTTTTTAACTAACACCTTAACTTTAGTTGCAATTAAATTTTCCATTTATATTCCCTTCGGGTATCTGAATACTCCTATTAAAATATATGAGCTTTCAACGCCAAAATTGCATTCTGATAAAAAATTACCAAAAAGGTTATAAGAAATCTGTTTTATGATTATGGCGATTGAACCAGGAAATATCAAGTTTCAAATTTGACAATTTACACAATCCAAAAATAAATATATCAATATATAAAAGAAATATATCAACATATTGCACCGGCGATATACGATACGGGATGAATCGGGAAAATAGTTTCTTAAGGAATACGAATACAATGTTCTATACACATTAAACTTTGTGAGTCCAAAATACAATCTGAATAATATTATACTAACTTTTGCCTAAATATTAACTAAATCACTAAGAGTCCCCAACATTTTATCACTATCATCGGCGACAGTTAGCAAACGAAGATTTACCTCATGGTTGCACAGACTTATTAAGGCTAGGGGCCACTCGGGCAAATCATGAACTGTTGGCGGGCCGGCCCTCAGAAGTATAGGTAATTAAAGACAATAAAGAATTGATAATAATTTATTAAAATTGAAAAAGAATTTATTAATTTGAAGCGTGGCACTGCGTAGTCCTTACAATCTTTTTTACGTTTGGCGTAAATTTACTTGTAGCAACACGTAAAACTGCTTCCAAACTTTCATTTGCAAGGCGGTTTCGATTTTTCGTTTTATTATTATTGAGTATTGAAAAAGTTTGTTCACATATATAGGTAGAACCAAATAAGCTTGCACATTTCAGAGCGTTTATGCGCAACTCTTCGTACATATTTTTATCAATGCAACGGTAAAAGTTTAGCAAGTCTCCTTCGTTGAATTTGTTGCGTAAATCTTGATCGTTTTGAATGTCGATAATTTCTAACTGCATTGACTCTGAAGCATTCTCAACTGAAATCGTGAAAGGATTGCTGAATATGTCCAACAGAGGTTTCACTTTTTTAAACTCCGAAAATCTGTCTTGAAAAGATTGAATCAATATATCTAGCTTTTCTACATAACTGAAATTAATCGCAGTTTTGTTGAATTTTTCTGGCATTTTCTTAAAATTCGGAAAATGATTGTAATTTCCAGAATTCAATTGTGATCTGAAAAGTGTCAGCTTGCATTGAAAGGATGATACATGAGCGTAGAGCTGGGATATCAGTTGATTTTTACCTTGAAGCCGTGTGTTCAAGACATTCAAATGATTTGTAATGTCAACTAAAAAAGCCAAATCACACAACCAATCAGGATTTTTAAGTTTCGGGTTCCTTTGCTTTTCCGCCAGAAATATTCCAATTTCTTCTATTAAATTTAGAAATCGTTCCAGTGTCAATCCACGACTTAGCCACCTTACTTCTGTATAATACAGTAAATCTTCGTATTCGCTTTCGATGTCATCAAGGAATTGTTTGAATTGTCTGTGGTTTAGTCCTCGAGATTTTATGAAATTTACAGTCGAAACTACCACTTTCATGACATTTTGAAATTCAATTTTTTTAGAACAGAGCTTCCTGGTGTATAATGCAGTGAATCTGCATGAGATCTTCAGCGTTTATGTTTTTTACTTGCAGATGCTTTTTCAGCAAAGTAACTAGCCCGGAATTAACACCAATCATCGAAGGAGCACCGTCAGTCGCAACTCCCGATAATTTTGATAAGTCCAGATCAGTTTTTGAACACTCATCCAAAAGTACATTGAGTATATCATCTCCTTTGGTTTGACCTTTCAACACATTCCTAATAACTCTTCTAAGACTTCAAAATCTTGAGTAACACGTCTTATGAATATGAGAAGTTGAGCTGTGGAACTTATATCAGTGGATTCGTCGAGCGCTAATGAAAAAAATTCAATGGTATTAGTTTTTTCAATTAATTGTTCCGCAATATTACCTGACAAAGACATAATTCGTCTTTCGACAGTCATACGATTCAGTTGAATTTTCTCAAACTTTTTTGCTGCTTCTGGACACATTTTCTTAACGGCAATTTCTATGCATTCTTTTACAAAATCGTCATCATTGAAGGGGCGACTTCGCTTTGCTATCATTCGAGAAATTTCATAACTAACTTCTGTAGCTGTTTCTGAATCTTGAATGGGTTTTGTAAACATAGCTTGCTGACCAATAAGCTCCCGTTTTAAAGACAACATTTTTTGCTTTCTTAATTCGCCTGTAAACTTGGTAAAAGAAGGATGCTGTGTTTCATAGTGCCTTTTTACATTATATTCCTTTGCAATCGCAACAGAATTCTTGCAAATTAAACAAACTACTTTGTTATGCGACCATACAAAAAAGCATTTCTCAGTCCAAATTTCTTGAAACTGCCGATTTTCATCTTTAACCTAACGTTTTTTACTAGGTCCTGGCTTCTCCATGTTGCCTTCTAATCCTGGCTAGGATTAACAAAGCACCTAAAACAATTACAATACCTAATTAAATTACCCATCCTTTTTTAAATTATCAAAAATAATTGGTTGAATATTATTCCTCAGAAATTTTAAGATTTTTATACAGATTTTATATCTGAAATAATGACGTAATTATTACAGTTAAAAAATTCTGATAAAAATAGTAATTTATTTGTTTTATTTTAATATTTGGCCAATATTAAAGCTAAATTGGATTAAAATTGATTAAATAGGTAGGGAAACACTTAGTTGTGGCGTGGCGTGTAAATAGCCACAGTCCGGCGGGATCGTAATCGTAATTAAATAATGCGTGGCGGCGCTGTGGGTTCTGGATTTTACTCATCTCGACAAGTGGTTAATATTGAAGCTCCACTTACCGTTCTGAAGACTGCTGATGTCTCTTCAGGCTTCAGGATGTTGTTGCGGTCAGCCCCACAGTATAACACGACGAAGGAAGGGAAGGAATGCGGACAGTATAAATTAGGTTATATAAAGGTGCGGGCGCGTTACATCTAGCACAGCGAGCGAGGATGCGTGTGTGATGCATTGGAATATTGCGGTGCGAATGCGTAACCTCGTAAGGGTCGCTAAGAGAAGAAAAGGGTAAAGGAGGCGGGGGCGGAATTGTGCAACAAAGGCACCAAATGTGGGACGCAGACGTGGGAACAACTTACCCGGAAAAGACAAAGTATCTGCGAAACAAATTAGCGCCCCAGGTGGTACATGTGGAAGTCAATAAATAACTCATTTGTCAAAACCAGTAAAAAATCTACCCATCTTGGTGTCACCACACTTATTAATAACAGAGTTCTACTTACGATTTCACAACAAAATTATACACGGCACTTGACAGGTTAACACTGCAACAGGAAATCTACGTTGAATGTGGATCAAAATATATGACACCGGCTAGTAGAGTTAAAATCTACTCTAGAACTATTGCCTCCCCAAAACACTATTAAACTGCACTTATTCTCAATCACTTATTACTTCACTTTGTATTTTCGAGCTTATTTCTTTCTGTTGACACTTCACTCAAATAAAAACCGAACTGACGCGAGCAATCAGGAATTCGTGACTATTGCTATCTCGCTTGCTCACACCGCGATACAAATTCTTGATTTCTCTACTATTTTGAACTTAACTAACTCTTTAGGCTCAAGAATTAAACGCTTGCACTCAATCTCAGTTGTGATAGGTGTTTGACAATTTTAATATCATGAATAAAAATTTTTAAGCACACTTTAAATTATGTTTGTTTTTGTTACCAAAAAAACATTTTTAACAATTTTTCGTCTGTCTGTTGTGGACATGTTAAGTTAGTGGACTGTATGCTCTCTATAATCTCTAGCATCAATTGCATTGATTCTAACTTTTTCACAGCTTTGCATTAAAATTCTGAATTATTTGAAGTACCGACAAAGAGGTACGTAAATATCGACTACTATAGCCCCAACAATTCAGACTGTCTATTAAGTTGTTAATGAATAAAAGTAATTTCGCTGTGAAAATTTATGACCAATGTTAACAGGTGGTATTCAATAATTATGATGTAACTGAAGATCTTCATATATTTACATCTGTATCATAATACGCTCTGGACTAAACGGGAATCGCCTAAATATTGTACTAATGAATCTTTATCTTAAAATTAAAATCTTATTTGTGAAAGACATGCCATGTATTTCATTCACTATGAAACTTGGCACAACTTTAACATAAATTAGATGTTACTTGGTTGAGAAGAAACGACCCTATGAGGCGAAACTCGCAAAGCCAGATCACAAGTGAGCACCTGTGACCCATGTCTAAAAATGGTAAAAAATTAAGAAGATACCAGTGTCTACTTGTTTTTTTTAAAAGTAACTGTATTTTTTGCAGTCTTAGCAAGATTGATACTAGATAACAATGATAAAACCTTTTAATACAAGTAGAACATTGTATTAATCTTATGTCTTTGAAACCTTGTTATTTATTGAATATTAACAAATTTACAGCAGCAACATTCGCAAAGCCTATGTCAGAGACATTTACTCTGAGAAAAAATCCAGTTAGAAATATTTTTGTAATAATTTCTTTTTTTTTAATTACAGTTTTTAATTTATCCAGGCCTAAATAATAAGGCCGGGCGTTTATAAGAGCTCGGTCTCTCTATACAGGTGTCCGAGCCTCTCGTGCGTCCTCTAATGGCTACCTTGGTTGGTAGTGTCGACGCCGGACTGTAGCAGAACCAGGCGATAGCCGGGTCCTGCTTGGCAGCGTCTATCAAATAGCGCTGGAGAATGCGAAATTCCTCCGCCGACTTGGGGAAGAATCGCACCCCCTTGCCCATTGGCCGGGCGTTCATCTCGTGCCCCAGTAGCCCTCTGATCACGCCGAAGTGCTTCGTCCACTGCGGGAAGCATTCTACAGTGATGGGCGGGTGTTCCGATCGCGCCGTCTTCGCGGTCGTCATTGGCGGCTGTTATTGCCGCTTCAGCTCAGCCTGGCGCTCGTCAGTCCGTAAAATTTATTTGACATTTTATGTAAATGATCAGCCAGAGTAGCTTCTTGTTCCTTAGTAAACAAAGAGAGCCTTCCTAATTTTGGAGCACATTTGTAACTAGTATCATTGGAATCTCTTTTTCAAGGTGCTGTAGGGTATTCAAGTCTCTTTTGATACCTTGTATACTGATGTACCGCCACGCCGGAGTTTTTTGACAGCATTTTCTAAGGTTTCATCGGTCTAAGACGCTATCGTAGTGGTACGTTCCCTTTTTTTGGAATTTTGTTATCTGAAAAAAAAACATACTGGGCAATTGGAGCAACAAAGGGTAATCAGAGCCTAATAACCTCTGATTACCCAACTACCACCCTCTTGAAATTAAATAAAATGATATACTGAATCTAGCTTGTAACGAAATTATACGTACTTATAATTTATAGAAAAAATCAATGTAGTTTCGAGAGAAACAACAATTTGGACATTTCGACGTTTGGTTCTTTGTAAAGGAGAATTTGAAGGTATTTTTGTCTTTTGGGAATTAATATAATTCTAGTATTTTGCCATTTATTTAATTTTAAGTTTCTATTATTTTATGCAGTGTTAAAGAAGGATCAGAAGTGAGTATTAATGAATCCCCAAGCTAGAATTGAACTTGTACTTCCTTGCTCGCAATTAATACAATAATCCAAAACGCACCACACATCACACCAAATCGCTAGGTGCTTTCACCATTGTTGCCATCAAAACGTCTGTTACTGAGCGTTGCGCCGAGAAAGCCATCGGCTGTGTTCATAAGACAGTCTGTGACAGGGAACTCTATCATTGCTCTCTGGCGTCCGAGTCCGATATTCATCTTAATTCCCACGGAAGTATCGACCTCTTGTTTTTACCGTTTACAGTAGGTTAGATGAAGTATTAAAATTGTAAAAATCTAATGATAGAATTATATCTCTTTATAAAATAATAATAATTAAAAATTAAATTATTGGAGTCAAACACGTCATAGACAATTCAAAAGACCATTAATACGTATACATAAGTGTATAATTAATATCATTTTTTAAAATTTACAAATAAGTGTACAAGTTATGTCTGTCTTAAATTAATTAGACGCTAGGACTATACAAATCATGCTGGAAGCGTTTCCGCGTAGAATCCCTACGCTAATTCTTTGTTCAGAAAGAGGGCCAGCCCTCTTGTCACTGAAAGAGGCTATTAACCGAGGTGTTAAAACGGAAAACATTTTTTTGCACTTTCACTCCATGGCCCTAGGGTTTCAACTGCAAACAGTACAAATATATAATTCTCGATGAAAGATGCATACTTCTTCTTGATGTCATTTCCTTGATATAGGATGAGGCTAACGTATTACCGCATGTTAAGTCTCAATAACGCCCCGTCCCCGTTCCTAAGAAACCAGCGTCAAACCGTCTGATCTCTTGCCAACATCCCTGAAGGCTCGAGAAGAACAGGAATGTCGAAGGTGGCAAGAGATCTTTTGATGGTATCACTAAGAGAACCATGACGGAAAAGTCTACCAGAGCCTCTATGGCATGAAAGCCAATGTATGGCAAAACTGTCTACTTCTTTTTCATGTGGACATCTTTGCTCAAACCACAATTTGGTTCCCAATCTGAAACCTGAAGTTACTCTAAAACTTTCGTTATCTAGCAGTGTGCCAAAATTTTTAGAAGGGAGAGCATTAAGCCAATAACTTTTTTTGATAAGGTAAGAAGCCTAGCTCGGTCTCGGTCGCTCGATAGAATTTTTTTGTGTATGTTGAACCAAAGTTTCCAATGTTTTTGTGTGGTATATTGGGACAGCTAATTTTCAAACTATTGCTATTAACTTAATTAAATCTAATTGTAATATAGACTGTCAAAGTAGAATTTGTTCGTGAAAATCGTTTCCGGGGTACGGATGTTGTGACTTGGAGTGGAAAAAATCGATTAACTCGAACGAAAATATTCGATTTATTTGTAATCGTTTTTTTATATCTATTTAAAATTTTGTTTCATCATTTTGATACTTAATAAAGACTTATTAATGTGGATAACTACGAATTAAATATATAGCAGATGCGTTGTTTGCGAAAAAATTCTTTGAAATGTGTGGTTTGGCTACATTGGTTTCATCCAGTAACGCATATCTTATCTTAAAGGAAAAAAAAGAGGGTAAAAAAGGAATAAAAGTGGATAATTAATATAAGACATAAGATTAAGGTAAGTTGTTGCAGACTTCTAAGATTTATAAGTGTCAGGTGGGGTATCTCCTGGTCTTCTATTGAATATATTCGTTTAGAATTTCAGTTATTTTCAACGGTTGTCCTTTGATTTCATCGTTGGTATTAATTATGGTGATTGCTTCCGTTCGTAGAGAACATGGCGGGATGGTAGCGAGGTAACTTCCGGAGAGGGACACATACTCCTGGCGATCGCACTGTAGTTCCACTTTAGTTAATTGTGGGAATATAAGTGTGTAATGGCGATCATCTAGTTGCTCCATTGCTGCTTTGGTGAGCAGCATGAATTATCCAATGACTGGTTACTCTGGATGCAATCAGGCTGTTCCCATGGTTTCTTCACACAAATCAAAACATCAAAATGTTGTAACATTTGAGCAATGTCGTCATCGCTTGATGGTGTGGATGTACGAGAATATGATTCTTCTTGATAGGTATGCGATGGTGTTATGTACTTCTTAATTACAGCCATAATCTCAGTTCTGGCATCAATTAAATTGTCTTCTTTTATTTTGTCCATAAGAGGCAGCATCGAACGGAAAAATGCCTCATTCCCATGCTTGTTGTTATACTGCCGTTAGACATTAGTTTTTTGTATACCTATACTCTCGCGCATAACATTTGATATCTCTTTATTTGATTCCAGAAACATTTGAACTAATGTTTTCTTTTTATTAGACGTGGATGGTTCAGTAACACTGTGGGTGGTGGTAGCCGAACTGTCGTCATTCTCAAAAACATCTTGACTGTCCTCATTGAGCATGTTTGACGATGTTGAAGCGTGTTCTGTGTTTCTTTAAAAAAAGTAATGCATCATAATGAATATACTTTCGTCGTTTTGAGCTAGCTTGACCGGATTTTGTAAATTGCTGCAACTTTAACTCCTTTCGAAATTGATCCCTTAAAGATTTCCATTTTGTCATTAACTCAAGTCCTGAAATAAAGTAATAAAAAAATATTATGAAATTAAATTCTATATATTCTATATATATTTATTTAAGGTATATGTGAGTATATGTATATGAAAAAAACACATATATTAATAAAAATCGAACGCTTTGGACCCATCGTTCTTTAACCGATTTAAAAAGCCGAATATGTTAAAAGTATATATGATAAATAATTGTCATTTTTCAGATATCTCGCTACTGGAACAAGTTATAAACGCCTTCAGAATAAGTACAAAATTTCAATAAAAACGTTAGCAAAAATAATAAAAGAAACATGTGTAATTATATGGAAAGTGCTAGCACCCACAGAAATGGCAGCCCCAAACAAAGAATCATGGAAAAGAATATGAGAGGGATTTTTAATTTAAGGACCTAATATGATGTATACTCTCCCTTTATTTTTCAAAGACCAAAAACTCATACATACAACACAGACAAATAAAAATACAGTTTTTTTGAAAAATGTTCACAGATAACAATACGACATTAATATAATCGATTTTTTAAAAATCGATTTATAATGTGTAATAATCGTTAATTAAAAATCATTATGATTACATTGTGCATCTCTATTCCGGGGTGGAGTTGCAGGATGTGGATGTGCAGTTGTGACTACTTCATTCAGATCTACATATAAATACATTGTGCGCGGAAAGGATGCGCGGTAACACATTTTGTCCTAAGTCTGACTGATTTTAATTGATTTTTGTTTAGGTGATGGTGATTCTTGTAATTACTAAATTTTGCAATGTCTTTGCTACTGACCATTAGTTTGTTAATACAAGCAATATTATCCAGATTAATTTACAATGACGCCTAAACTTGAGCGTCTATTCGAATGCTGTGTGGCGAGTTGCTCGTCAGAACACATCGCTTGTTCAATATACCAAAGGATGTCAAACTCGGATCTCTATGGCTATCGTTCTTAGTGCCAGTGAATTCTGAACTTATTATGTTAACCAAAGAACTACTCAAAAATAAACGTGTGTGTCAGAACCGTTTTGATAAATATCAATATGAAAAACACGGCAATCGTTTACAGAGTGGATATCCATGCCTTTTCTCGCCGAAAGAGATCCAATATGGATTACCTTTATTTAAACTTAAGCGGTAAGTTGTTTAGATCAATTAGATTTTTTTTAATTTTGTGATATAAGTAAAGGTGGTAGGGAATGCACCCTTTATATTTTATTTTGTGTACGCAGATTTTGATGCTGGTTCTTACATGGTGTGTTAAAAAAACATTTTTTTGTATCTTGTTCAGCTCCTCCTTCGATGCCGTCTTTATCTCGTCAATCGTGGCGTAGCGTCGTCCTTTCATGGGTCTCTTCAATTACGAGAACAGGAAAAGTCACAGATCTGGGGAATACCGTGGCTGCGGTATCATTACTGTGTTGTTTTTGGCCAAGAAGTCGCGTACAAGCAGCGATGGGTGAGCAGGGGCGTTATCGTGGTTCAAAAGCCAATTTTTGTTTTTTCACAAATTAGGCCGTTTCTGGCGGATTGCTTCGCGCAAATTGCGCATAACTTGCAGGTAATATTCCTTATTCACCGTTCTACCCTGTGGCAAGAACTCATAATGCACCACGCCCCTGCAATCGAAGAAAACTAAGCAAAACTTTCACATTCGACCGAACTTGGTGTGCTTTTTTCGGTCTTGGTTCGTGCGGCAGCTTCCATTGAGCTAATTGAGTTTTGGTTTCCACGTCATAGCCATAAACCCACGATTCGTCACCAGTTATGACCCTCTGAAGCAAACTCGGTTCGTCGCGGACAGATTCCAACATCTCATTAGTAATGTTCATGCGATGCTGTTTTTGATCGAAATTGAGCAATTTTGGTACGAATTTTGCGGCGACCCGTCTCATGCCCAGATTATCGATTAAGATCGAATGGCACGAGCCAATCGATATGCCTAGGTTTTCGGCAATTTCTCTAACGGTGATTCGACGATTGGCCAATACCATTTTCTTCACTTCATCAATTTTTTCGTCTGTTGTTGAAGTGCTCGGGCGTCCGACACGCTCTTCGTCGTTCACATCTTCTCGACCTTCTGAAAACATTTTGTATCACCTATAAACATTGCTTTTGTCCAAAGTAGCTTCTCCGTATGCCACAGTTAACATTCGGAATGCATCCGCGCACTTAATTTCGTTTTTCACACAAAATTTGATACAGGTTCTTTGTTCCATTTTTTTGAATAGGTAAAAATCGAAGACGAACCAAAACACTTACAAGCAAAGCAGCTGTCAACAATTAACTGAACATTCAAAATGGCCGAACTTTTCAGCATAAGTGAGAGACATATGTACCAGCATAACGCCAAAAAAAAATCAAAATTCGAGATACTTTTTGAACACACCGTATATAAGCACCGAGAAAAATCGATACAGCTCATTAACAGTGACCTCGGTCGAGGCATCCAAATACTTTGGAATACCCGTACCAATGTCAGGGTCTGAGAGCCTACAGATATTCTCCCATGCATATCTATTTGTCTCCTCGACTATAGTCTCCATACACTTAGGATCCCATATTTTTAAAAAGATTTCGCTGGGATCTTGGGCAGAAAAAGTTGGGCCGGGCACCCGTAAATACGTTTCCCTCTGGCCAGTGAACGATGCATAATCTTCTGACCAAACGAAATTCGAATCTACAGATGTCGGTGGAGCCGCAGCAGAGTCTACTTGCATACCATCACTACTCGGTTTCTGAGAAATCGCGCCGCCTCCCGCTCCCCGGACAGGTTGACCGCGGCGATGTCACCCTCGTGTTCCGCGTCGCCGTCACCCTCGTGTTCCGCGTCGCCGTCAGGGTACTCGCCGTCGCTCCCAGAATCTTCCAATAATGATTCAATCTCATGATCTTGGAGATTGAGAGAGCGACGGCACTTCTTCCTCTGTGCAGCACCCTCCCTGCCCCTGCGACGACGTCGGAAACACCAGCTCCGGGGTCTCGATGGCTCCCAAGGCTAAAAGGAACATTGAGTAATAATTATTTTATTTTGTATAATGTGGTGGATACAATAAGATGGTGAGAACATTATTAGTTTCCTGACATTAAACTAACTTAAAAGTATGCAAATAATTTTAATTTTGCTTACATAAACATTGTCAAAATTTATGGTTTTTAATAACAGCGCTAAATTTTTAAAATTTTCGATGGCTAATGATAATATTTATATTAAAACGATAAAGTAGCAAGAAATTAAAATAATAATAATAATACAGTTAAGAGCATGAACAAAATTATAATACAAAAGTTTTACACGTCACGTAACATATGCACGGCTAAGTATATTTGCAAAGTACTTACAGTCATCGTTCCGTGGGGCGACATCACGTACAGGACGGCATCGCCAGTCTCCGTAAGTGTGCCTCCTGGCGATGCCTCATACGTAAAGTGTGGCACGATGGCATGGCTCGGCCCGGGAATATTTTCCATTTTATTCTGACATTAGAAATTTAACCGTGTAAATATTCTGATTATGTTATGAAATTGAGGATGGAGAATACATGCGATTAAAAAAATAATAAAAAAAAGAAAAAGAAATGATTACATATATTAACTTATTATAAAAATACCTATTTTGAAATCGCACTTGAAATCCTATTTTGAAATCTTGAATACAAAAAACTCTTTAATTTAATATGCAACTATAACTGCACTGCAAAAATAAAAATATACCAAAAAATTAAAACATCTAAGTTAAAAAAAAACATCAAGTAAAAAAAGAACAACCTGTATCGAAAACAGCTCGGCCGCCATTATGGAAAGCACGCACACATACAAATACGTTGCCAGTGTGTGAGTGTAATTCTACACCTTATGTGGTTTATCTAAGAAAATAACAAATACTGGATGGCAAAGTTCCCTAATTATAAGAAAACTCGTCCGTGAACCTAGGTCGCTGGTTGGGGGGTTAAGTGGACTGTATGAGGGGTTGAAGATTTTTTCCTATTTTCTATTCTTCTTGGCAATGCACAATTATCACCTATAAGTAGTAACAACTTAGCACCACCCACCTTTCGTTGCCGTTGTACTGCCGCCATGCACTGGAAGGTTCGAAGTCCTCGATATGCGCCGGCGGCCGGCCGTTTCTTGTGACGCCAAGAGAAAAGGGTTACTTGAACGAACAGTAACACTATTACGAGTCCAAACTCGACACGACACTTTTAAAGTTGGACAGCACTTGATATTGCAAGTCCCAGACGAATTGTCAATATTTTATAACGAAATTAATACGAATAATGTAAGGCGATCAAGCGGCCATTAGCGAACGATGGCGCGCACGTAGACACCCACGGCGACAGACGCCGATCTGCGAGTAGTGTTTCCATTGCTACCTACATATCGATGAATAAAAAATGACAATTGCCCAGAGAGAAACAATATATTTCGAAATAATTAAAAATTATCAAATATTTACGAACAAATACTATACACTTTTATCTAAAAATATGGATGCTACATTATATTTTCTATTAGAATTAGTGTTTCTAACATAGTTTTGTATAACAATTACATACTTTTTTCTCACTGCAAATCGGGAGTTGAAAAATTGAAATAGATCAAATCATTGTACTAGTAACTGATATTGGTCACAAATATTGTCTAGTAATGATATAAAATTTAACTTACCAGTTAAAAAGGCAATATATATCCAAAAAACCAACAAACGTCGCACTCAATGCCCAACACAATACACGTACGTGTCTGACGAGTTTGGGCGCATACTGAAGTGCCGTTTTATTTTTGTTTCTACGAACTAAAATTTTGTTAATATCTGTGTTTACACGAGAACAAGTTGAAGTACTTGCCACAGAAAAAGATACCATAGTTATTTCATAAAAAAGCAGAAATTGGACCGGGGGTTTCATGACATGCTGTCATGTCCGTGGTATTCAACGGTAACTTTTAGTTGCGCATGCCCCCATGCGCGTGGGTCGTGAAGTTTTAAAGATTCCTTGCAGGAGTTGTAACAAAATAAGAAGTTTATCAGATATTTTCAGTTTAAGAGTGAAAAAATTGTTCGACTCCATCTAGAGTCACGTCTCCATCCAATTCTCCCAAATTATTTTTGATTTTATCCAAGTTCGCATGTAGCATGTGTACTTTGAGTGACATTCTGCAACCACCGGCTTCGAGGCTGTCAATCATATTAGAAAAGCTCTTTGTCATTCTTGTTACCAACGAACCCATGATTGACTGCTGTAGGGCTGAGCCACGCTTGTTTTTCATGAGTATTCAGGAGCTGTAGAAATTTTTCATTTGCCATTATTTTATTTATTTGTAGACCGACGAAAATACAAGCCTTAATTTTAGCCTCTGAGAGTTTTGGAAAAAATGATTTTAAATATTGAAAGGCCTTAAGCTCTTGACGTAGTGCCTATACGATTTCATGAGACCAGTGGAGGCATTAAAACACGGTCCGGCTCTACGATTATTTTTGACATTATGTAGTCCGATGTCCCACTTTAATTCCTACCAGAAAACCAACCATTTTGAAATCCTCTATCACGGGCCAGGCATAGCGTTCAAATTTTAAACGTGAAACAACAACGCTTTCGTTTTGAGCTTTACAGAATGAGCCAGAGGAAGTGATGAAAATTTAATTCCATTATGGAGAAGAACTGCTTTTAAGCTTCTTGTAGAGCTGTCGATGAAAAAACTCGATTCAGGAGAAATGCAACGGATTCCGATTGCATCAAACTTTTCACATCATTGCACTAACAAAGTCCGTCTTCCTTCGTGAAAAATCCAGCAAATATTTCATGACGCTTTCTTTGCGGACGAGCGGTGCGCCTTTTCAAACGGCCGTAGTAACGACTGTAACTTTTTTTTTAATTTTTAAAACGCAGTCAGAAGTAGAGCTATATTCATTAGACAAACACTGCCAAGCGTCGTGTTTTTCCCTTTTTGTAGAACAATCAGGCTTTTGATGCTTGTTATGTGCTGGATTTAACACAATTATCCGGTATGACCTTCTTCGACTATAAACGTTTTAAATCTAGCGAGGGCTCGCTCGTAGACTTTAGCTTAGCTTAGCTCGTAGACGTAAGCTTTTGAGCAGACTAATGGGTCGGTAACTGCTCGGGACTAGGTTTTCTCGGCTTGTGAACTCCGAGGACTGAGTTTTCGGCTTGCCCGTTACTCGCCGGGTGATAAATGGGTGAAGTCATATACTTTATCCCGTTGTTGGAACAAAACTCTCTAAATTCTTTAGAATTAATTTTTACATCATTATCCGTGACTAATACCTCCGGTAAACCGAATATTGCAAATATAAATTTTAACTTTGCTATTAGTGCACCTGTAGTGGTCCCGTTCTGCATATATAAACATTCCAACCACTTGCTGTGCGAATCAACCACTACTAAATAAACACGCTGGTGTATCGTCATATAATCTATGTGGACACTAAGTGTCGCACGCGCCTATATATCGTTCTATGTCCGCATCGATGCCGGGCCATCACATCCTACTACACGCGTTGTTTTTAGTTTTAGTGATACCGAGATGCGTACTGTGCAATTCACGCAACAAGCGTTCACGTAATATCGTTGGGATAACGACCCTATGACCGCGTAAAAGGATTCCATTTTCCCATTGTAAATCGGTTTTACATTGAAAAAATGGCAAAACTGATTAACAAATTATTTTTCTAGGCCATCCATTTGACATGTACTTTTTTACCGTTTTAAGAATTTTATCTTCTCGCGTAGCCAGTAGGAGCTCATCTGAGCGCACTGCGGGAATGACGGCTTCAACAAATTTTAACGATGTGCACGTATCGTATTCTTTATCGCTTTCACACTCTGTATTTTTTTTTCCAACTTCCTCTAACATGATCAGAGCCTTTATAAGTCACTGGTAATTTTTATTTTATAATTTATAGAGTTACCCTGTATGGGTATTACAATTTTTATTTTAATCTATTTTCTACTTTTTTATTCGTTTACATTTTGATTCTAATTTTTACTATTGTTTTGACATTATTTCCTTTTCCATTTTTATTTAATTATATCTATTACAATTTGGCTATCCGTTACTAGTACATGTTACAGTTACATTTTGTATCTTTTAATTCTCACTTATTGGATACATTACTGTTTAAGCTACCTTACTATTTATGTTCATGATTTATATTTATTTTTAATTGCTAGTATATCATGAATTTTTATCTAGTTTTTCTTAAGTCGAATTACCTATACTAAATAATATTTATATTTCTTTATTATAGTTATGACCTAATTTTCTATTTTACTCATTTTATTACTTCTTATTGTTTTACCATTATATATAACTATAAATATTGATAAGTTACTTATTTTCTATAATTTATTATACTCTTATACTTTTAGGCTATATATACACATTTTACTTGTTTTAAGGATTATATACGACTATATCTATTTCCAAATAATGGTTTTTTAGCGAGTGCTAATTGCGATATATTCCCGACAGGTATACAATTATACTTTGGGAGTATTCTTATATTCTACTGTTTTTAATTATTGCTACTTAATTTTATTTACACAATATACTATATGCTAAGAGGCTATTTGAAAATAACTATTGTCTTTATATCAATGGTGACATTGTCCGCAATTTGTTTGCTGGTTTAATAGTCTCAGTATTATTTCGCATTCCAAGCAAACATGTGCTGGAGTGTCGCCATTGCCTTATCACTCTGTATGCTTTTAGTTCGACTGTTTTTCTTTACTGAATGGTGCACAGTGCCCAGGGCGCCTTTAGCAATAGGCTATTGTTGCCCTGGCCAGTTTGTCCCATTTCTGTCTAATAGGACATTCGTCACTGAAGGCGTTGTGTGATACTTCAGGCAGCTTGACTTTTCTGCAATTGCAACATGAAGGTTCTACCCCTACAAGGAACTGCTCGCACTCTGCTTTCCTATGGACGCCCCCCGCAGTGGCTACATGCTTCTTGCTCACCTGTGCAGTATTTCCTAGTGTGGCCGTAGCCTAAACACTTGGAACACTGCACAAGTGGCGTCTGGTCCTTCACTCGGACCCTCTGCAGGTCTATGTATGCCACACCGGATGATATAAACTTATTATGTAGTGGGGGCGACACCTTTAGCACCACGTGACTTGTGTGGGGGTTCCTTGCTCTTCTTCGGTATTTAATTTCTAGCCTATTTTCTTCTTCTGGGATATCCCTGAAGGCCTCTTCATTCTGTTTCCTCATTGCGCTGATGATATCTTCGTCCTTGTTATAGGACATGACATCTCTCAGCAATGAGGGGGTCCTTATTTCGGATTTCTTCAACCAGGAAATTTTTGCCAGTCGTTTTTATTTTATTCGTCAATTTGGCCCTCTCCTCCTTGGATCGACACCCCAATATGATCTTGCGATTCACACTCTGTATTAGGTAGCGAAGCTCGAGAGAAATAGTCTGCGACAAGATTGTTTTCGCTAGGCGTGTATTGTACGATATAATTATATGCGGATAGTATGATAGCATATCTTTGAAGTCGGAGGGCTGTGGTGACCGAGATGCCATTTTGATTATTAAATATTGACACTAACGGGCGATGGTCGGTTTTTAATATGAAGGATTTGTTTAGACCGTACAAATATTGATGAAACTTTTTCACCCCGTAGAGCTGTTGCTTCTTTTTGTATTTGACTATAGTTTCGTTCGCTAGCCGCTAGCGGTCGCGATGCGTACGCTAAAGGCCGTTCGAGGCCCTGGGTGTCGCGCTGCGCGAGCACTGACCCCAGGCCCGAGAGGCCCGCGTCCAAACTCAATATGAGCTGCGCTCCGGGTTAAAAGTGCGCCAGGACGCGCTCAGAAGCCAACCCCTTCCCTTTTGACCTTGTGGACCGCCTCTCGATGGTCGTCCTCCCACTTCCACTCAATGCCAACTCGTAATAATTCATGAAGTGGCCTCATCAGGGCGGATGCATTTGGTATGAAGTTCCTATAGTAATTTACTAACCCTAGGAATCTTTTGACTTCAGTAACGTTTGTCGGTTAGGGGGCGTTTAATATTGCTTTAACTTTGTCTGGGCTCGTCTGTAAGCCGGAATTATTTATAGTAAACCCTAGATATGTTACACTTGGTTTAAAGAAATCACATTTATCTCTCTGAAGACGTAACCCGGCCTCACTTAGTCTACTAAGAACTTCCTTAAGTCGTTCTAAGTGGATTTTTTTGTTCGGTCCAGTAATACAAATATCATCTAGCCAGCAGCTCACTCCATCGATGCCTGAAAGGAGTGTTTCCATTGACCTCTGAAAAATTGCTGGCGCATTTGCCAAACCATACACTAATCTAGTATATTTAAATAAGACTTTTGAGGTGTTGATTGTTGTTAGCTGCTGGGATGAGTCACTTAACAAAATTTGATTATAGGCGTTTTTTTAATCTAATTTTGAATAAAACTCGCCTCCTCCTAATTTGGCTAAGATCTCTTCTATACGCGGTAAGGGGTATTTATCAATCACAAGGTCTTTATTTAACGTCACTGAAAGATCCCCAGCTATCCTAACTTTACCATTTTCCTTCAGTACAGGTACTATAGGTGTGGCATATTCGGAGTTATTAACGGGAACTAAAATACCTAAATTTACCAATCGCTCTAATTCCTTTTCTACTTTTTCCTTAAGCGCAAAAGGCACCGGGCGCGCCTTAAAAAATTTAGGGACTGAATTTTCTTTAAGTTTTAATTCGACTTTAAACTTTGTAAACACCCCATCCTCGTCGCCAGTGAGGTAAATGAAAGACCGTGCACTTTGATCGCTCGTTTATTACTGCGTCATCGTTAGCTATGCCGACATAGTATAGTCATGTGAGTGTTAATATACATCAGAAATACTTCTGACTCGTGTCGTGGATTCGCTTCGAGAGCACGCTGGTTAATGAGGCCGCTGAATGCTGATACTATGTGCGCCATTGCTATTGGATAGTTTTTGTATACGTAAGTTTGTCCTGAGCTCCAATACATAAAAAATCTACCTATTCATATTTTTTTAAATACCCAACAAAATATTATCGATATTCCAAATTCATTATCGATTTCAGCGGATTGGTAGCGTCTATCACACCCAATTCGGCATCGTCATCCAGCTGTTTCACTTTACGCAGCACACTTTTCGTATAAATCTGCCGGTTGGACATGGTTAAATTGCATTACAGCATCAGCTTTTTCACGTCGCCAATTATAAGTTGAAGGGGTCAACTTTTCTAAAACGTTTTGACGTGTTGCGCCTTTCAATTGGTGTTTTTCTTTATGGACCACATCATGAGTATCGTGGGTCGATACGTGAATTCGTAGCCCATATTCTTCCGAACCGATCAAACTATATTTGCCAGATTGATGGCGTTATCGCACTCTGTACATTCCGGTGAATTTTGAAACAATATTCTCCCGAAACGATGCTTAATTTTCCGTTCTTAAAATTACAAGGGTACGCTTATTTTATATTACTCCATAATTGTGCATACAGCACGTCGGTCCAACCTGGATTCAGAACGTTATATTCCCGATTTTGATATAAACGCGTTTGCGGCTCGATTTGTCTCCAAACTTCTATGAAGGTTAGAGGATGCATGCCCGTCCATCGAACAGCTTGACCGAACGCTTTCCTCTATCAGCAATGTTTTAAAATTCGAATTAGTTTCCAATTTTTCGTGCACTTGCCTCGTAGTAGATTCTGAATTGTTCAGAATGCGTTTCGATTCTTGGAAATGTACAGATAAACATAAATGTGCTACTTTAATCGATCCCACGGTTGCTGCTTTCGACTGTTGTTTGGATGTTGTAAAGACTTTTGTGCTATGTAATTGACAATTTTAAGGATATCACTTTCCTTTTTAGTAGTTCTAATTTCATGGATACTCAAAATTAAAATTGAAATGTAAGCTCCTAAAATGTCTTTCTATGATACTTGAGGTTATACTATGAGGTTGCCGACCTCTGCTCAAGCACACTCCGTACGAACGCATTTGAAATAGTGATTTTAGTATGTCTTTTAACCCTTAAATGCATGATCATTACTTTTAAGCGAATTATTTATAATTGGATGGATGATATTAGTTTGGGAGCATAGATAAAACAAAACTTTACGTACACGGATATATTGAGACGTCCTGATACAAGAATAATTTATAACAGAAGGATGGAGTACTCTGACACAGTCTAATATTATATATGATATGGGTGTAAATCAAACTGCGCCTTTGATTATAGTGTGCTGATCACTGCTCTACATACATATGTCCCTAAGTTGACATTATTAAACGCAAGAGTAGCAGCATTTGGAATTTTTCCTGACACCTTGATGGAGGCTCACAACAACGTTCGGTACTGACATTAAAGTTATTTAACATAGAATTCATTTTGGCTAAAAGTTAACAAAAGTTTTCTTCATACCTATCAAAATCCTCCTCATTGCTAGGATCTAATAATAAAATGTCCACATTTAATTCCGAGAACGCATTAACTGACAGAGAACTGAAGATTTCACGTCACTGTATGTCTCTTCTTGAAGGACCAAGGTGTAAAGACAAAATTATTTTAAAGAAATAAAACACAACTTTTACGCTTCATCTCATATCTGTTACCGATCCTTTTCGGTTTTCGTGGTAGAGTCAAAGAGTCTCGCACAAACGGCGAGCGCGTCGCTCTTGCTTGTCCCAGTTGCGTTCTCGCCTTGAAGCACGCACCTTTCTTTTCAATTTGAACAAACAATAACATCTCTTTTGTTGGACAACACAGCCAACTTTTGTCTGAGTATTCACATACATTTATATAATCGTGAAAATCTTCAGCAAATGAACATTCCAAATTCAGCGCAGTTTTTATATATTCTCATTGTAACTTATGATGCGAGCCATTCACTACAGAATCCCAAGGCAGCACATCTATCAATGTCCATTACACGGTGTTATCCAGCTCATGGTGCGTTAAATATCATGCATAAGGCTGGAGAACTTACAGCATCATATAAAACTTTATTAATCAGCAACATGTTGTCTGTAGATCCTGTTAGAATTTAAGCCTGTTGCAATCATTCGTAGCATTTTCACCAGCATTTCTGAGTGTTCTGATACCAACAAAGAAAATATAGGTTGCTCAATTAATCACAAAACACCGTGTAATGGACATTGATAGATGTGCTGCCTTGGGATTCTGTAGTGAATGGCTCGCATCATAAGTTACAATGAGAATATATAAAAACTGCGCTGAATTTGGAATGTTCATTTGCTATGTTTGTATATGCCTATGAGAATCCTTGCCTACGTCATCTACTACCCTGTAATCGGTTTCCCCTAACTTAAGGGAAACTCGTCCTGGAACCCATTTAATCTCTCTTAACGACTCGAACACATATTGACATTGACAATGTTTTTTTTTAATATTATTGACCAACTACATAAAGGAGGTTGCATTTGAAGCATGTTACAAGTCCTTCGTTAGTTGTCATTTTCTTTCTTTCTATATCACCCGAATTTCACTTTCTATCCTATTCTTTCTGTCACATGACTTATATATATTTTCTAACATTTTTCATGTATATACAATAAAGAAATGAAAAAAACATATCAGCACAAACATAGAGCCATTGCCTTTAGCTCAAATATTCTAGTTAATATTAGTGATATATAAAAACATAGTAATATTTTCACATGCATTTATTTAGATTATAGTTTCTAATAGTAGATTAATGTTATATATGACATCCAGTGATATTTAAGCGAAAGATACAATTTCGTGCAATCATCAATTTAAAAAAATCAACCTACCATTTGACATAACACTATATTCGGCAAAATTAAACAAATATCCTTAACAGTATGTATTAAGTCTATTAATTAAATGAAATCTATGTTTGTCTTTCATTTTTTTTCTTCTCTACCAACTGACAGTAGTAGTAGTAGTAGCACATTTTTTAAATTTTAATTATGAACGTTTCGTTGAATACTTCCCTATTCGAATGTCAGTCAGTAAGTAAGAATTTATCTAAAGAATCTGCTTTTAATGTTGATAATAATATGCATAACTAACGGCAGCACACTTACTAGTAGCAGCAGGTCTGCTGCCTCATTACTAGGAAACCTAGTAAGTAGTTCAATTTTCGTTCGATTTCGGTACATCTGCTGTAGTATCTGATACGTTTCATACATACATTTTTTTCACTGAGTGACAGCCTATACTTATATATTTTATACCCGTGCGAAGCAGGGGCGGGCCGCTAGTTAGTAATAAGTTGTAAACATGTAACAAGCAACCCCTCTCCTTCCATCCCACATTAAACCCTTAAATACCCCGAACCCCGAATTTCACATTCATTCTCATCCTAACTCTCGACAAGTTCTGTTCAATTTCTCTTAGTTCTTAACTCGTAGTAATTTAGTTTATAATTGTTAAATATATTATAAATAAAATATTCTTATTTTTTTAAAAACGAGTTGTCACTTCCACGCCGTAACACAAATACTACAAAGTCACGGAATCTCGTAAGTCAAATTCAGAATGTTTTGATCAAACCACAAGATACTTCAAGGCCTTGTTATGCTAGCAACTGGCTAGCAAGAAAGTGGAAAGGTGGATTCTTTGAAATTAATCAATAAATAAAAAATACCTATATTCGATACACTCCATTTTTTAAATGGCGTGAGGAACAATTTAATAAATAAAAATTTGAAATATGTTTCAAATAATAAGGAATGTACAGTAAAGTAGCAGCATATTGTCGAAATATAGGGCTCCAGGTTATAAGGGATATTGTTCAATTCCAAAATTAACTGCTCAGCATGTGCTGGCACAACTTTATCCAGAATGAGGGACGAATTCAAGTTTTTAGTAATCGTATTATGGTGTAACACTTGGATTTATGGCAGGGAAAAATATAATCCTATGCTATTATGTCCATAAATTAAAAAATTACAATTTTATCAAGGAAATGAAATTTGTGTAATCAATTGTTTTTTTAATCATTTGATTTCAACCAACATCTGGCTTACTTTATTTTGTTTTGGGTACTGTAGTCGTACCCAAAACAAAATTATATTCGTATTCTTGATACATGGTATTGCACTTTTTAGATGCTGGTAAACTTCCTGATGGAAGTCAAGATACAGCGGATATACTATTGTTTTTTGACAACTTATTTGACTCCATGAATGGTAGCTCTACCAAAGAAAGAGGAAAAATATATAGGAGTGCTGTGACCACTAGATCTATTCACCAGAAACTTTGGCATAAAATTATTCCTGTACTAAAATATGAGATTTGTCAAAGACTATTAAGTCCCAGTAGTAGTTTCATCCATTAAAAATTGTGTAAAAACCTTAAAACGTTTTAAATTAGTACTCAATGAACTTTATAAATGTGGTCTTACCTCGATACTTTCACGGAATTTCATTTAAATCCCATAGGTTTTTTTGGTGTCATAAGAGCTCATGGTGCGTTAAATATCATGCATAAGGCTGGAGAACTTACAGCATCATATAAAACTTTATTAATCAGCAACATGTTGTCTGTAGATCCTGTTAGAATTTAAGCCTGTTGCAATCATTCGTAGCATTTTCACCAGCATTTCTGAGTGTTCTGATACCAACAAAGAAAATATAGGTTGCTCAATTAATCACAAAACACCGTGTAATGGACATTGATAGATGTGCTGCCTTGGGATTCTGTAGTGAATGGCTCGCATCATAAGTTACAATGAGAATATATAAAAACTGCGCTGAATTTGGAATGTTCATTTGCTATGTTTGTATATGCCTATGAGAATCCTTGCCTACGTCATCTACTACCCTGTAATCGGTTTCCCCTAACTTAAGGGAAACTCGTCCTGGAACCCATTTAATCTCTCTTAACGACTCGAACACATATTGACATTGACAATGTTTTTTTTTAATATTATTGACCAACTACATAAAGGAGGTTGCATTTGAAGCATGTTACAAGTTCTTCGTTAGTTGTCATTTTCTTTCTTTCTATATCACCCGAATTTCACTTTCTATCCTATTCTTTCTGTCACATGACTTATATATATTTTCTAACATTTTTCATGTATATACAATAAAGAAATGAAAAAAACATACCAGCACAAACATAGAGCCATTGCCTTTAGCTCAAATATTCTAGTTAATATTAGTGATATATAAAAACATAGTAATATTTTCACATGCATTTATTTAGATTATAGTTTCTAATAGTAGATTAATGTTATATATGACATCCAGTGATATTTAAGCCAAAGATACAATTTCGTGCAATCATCAATTTAAAAAAATCAAGCTGACGACAGCGCGTATTTTGCGTCGTCCTATAAGCAAGTCGTCGCCATCAACCGCATGCAGCGTCTGCTGGACTTGTTGCCGGAATGGCTGGACAAGTGGAGGATGTCCGTCAACGTCGGGAAGACGGCCGCTCTGCTGACCAGCCGCTCCGTGCCGCTACGTCAACTCTGCGAGGCCAGGACGTAGAGTGGAAGACCACAGTGAGGTTCTTGGGGTGACCTAGCTCGGCCTGGGTCATGTGGGCGAGTTGCACAAAGTACGTGCAGCCGTGCCGGCCCTTGATCGGTGGGATGGCCCTGGCGCGTTCGGCCGGGAAGCCCTGTTCTTGGAGGGCGGACACCACCTCTTCTGGTGGGGTATTCAGTGGCAAGCCTCTAATGGCCACTTTGGTCGGTAGCTCCGAGTTTGGAGTGTAGCAAAACCAGGATATCGATTTATCCCGGCTTGCTTCTTCTGTCAGGTGGCGCTGTACGATTCTATATTCGTCTGCGTCTCTCGGGAGAAAACGCACGCCTTTTCCCAAGGGGCGTGCGTTCGGGGCGCGTCCCAGTTGCGCCGACAGTAATTTGAAGTGTCTCGTCCAGTTGGGGAGGCACTCCGCAGTGATGGGTGGGTATCCTGACCTGCGCACCGTCTGCGTCGGGGCCTGCGGAGCAACAGCTCGGCTCGGCGAGGGCGGCGCAGCGGCGGCGGCGGCATAAGACATGCCCGACGTTCCGAGCTGTGGTGATGGCGGTCGCGATGTATCCATATGCTGCGACTTACTGGCGAGGGACGCCAGCGCGTTGTAGCTGGTGGAGTCCTCGGATGTGGACTCTAACGACACCAGCTGTGGCAGCGTCGTTCCCTTCTCCAGTGACGGCGGCGACGATGGTTGCTGGGAGTGCGTCATCCCGTGCGCGGGGCGCTCTCCTGGCGGTGGTGATGGGGCGGGGGAGGCTTGCGGGGTACCCGCTCGCACTCGCTTGTCCGTCTCCTCTTCCGGCGAGTCCTCGGGCCTCGGACGCTTCGCTCCTTCCGAGCACACAGCAGGCTCAGCTACTGGGGCAGGGGAATCGGCGGCGGCGTCCTCCGAGGTGGTTTGAGACTCATGCGGTACTTGTTGTTGTTGTATATCTTTATTGTACACAATTTTACAAATAATTATTACACAGTAGAAAATTAAAATTATACAAATATATAAAAAAGCGTACAAAGGCGGACTTATCCCATAAAGGGATCTCTTCCAGCCAACCTTTGAGAAACTGAAAGAAGAGTAAAATTTTATGAGTAGCGTTTGCAGCATAGACAAGAAACAAACGATAAGTGTACAAAAATACAAGTTCATACAAAAATACAAAAGAAGACAGAAAAAAAAAAATATATAGAAGATATATAACTACAAAAATAAAAGATATAAAATATTTTATTATTTTGATATACATATTATATGTGTATACGTATAAAAGAAAATATGATGTATATATATACATCATATGCAGCTCATCTCACGAGTTATGATACCAATCGAGCCCGTAGTGTTTTTTTAAACCTCTTTTGAAGGAAGACAAGGAAGGTGACTTACGGATTGAAACAGGTAATTCATTCCATAGTTTAACTGCATGAACTGTAAATGACCTTGAATAAACCCGCGAAGTGCTCGAAGGAAAGGCAAGCTTGAGGTTTCTACCAGATCTTAAGCGACCCTCACTAACATCAGACAGGAAATGGAAACGCTCTTTAAGATAAAAAGGGGCTAAAGGATTAAATAGGACATTGTAAAGTAGCGATAATATATGTGTATCTCTTTTACGTCTGATGGGGAGCCATTTCAATTTATCACGGAATTCCGAAATATGGTCGAACTTGCGCAAGCCGAAAATATATCTAATGGCAAGGTTTTGCAGACGTTCAAGCTTATCCAATAGATCCTCAGTAGGGTCGAGATAAGCAACGTCACTGTAATCTAACAGTGGTAATAATAGGGACTGTGCTAGGTTAATCTTAGTTTTTAGAGGAAGAAAGTTTTGTAGCCTTTTTAATGAATGCAGTGAAGAAAATACTTTGCGACTCACATTAGCAATGTGAGCTTTCCAGCTCAATGTTTCGTCAAAGATAATGCCTAAATTGTTGACAGCATTAGTATAGGGTATAACAGTACCTGGTTAATCTCACCATTAAAAAACACTTTTATTTTAATCATACGCCATTTTACTCTTACACGTGTCGAAAAAAAGACTTAACATTAACAAAAAACGCACAATCATAAACTACTATGAGCAAAATGATAATTGTCAAATTGACAATTTGACAATTATATTCCCTTTTTACCATAGTCTAAACATTCCGGGCCCCCAAAGGACGGATGGTCCTTTATTCAAACTTAGCTAGTGTTGTCGCTTCCAGCTTTCATATAAATGGGGATAATTTTAGTAATCGGTCGTTGAAAAGTGTTACCCTTCATCTGGAGGGTGACAACCCTAGTTAAGCCGTCTTTCCCAGGATGTTTCTTTATAATTTTTGCAAGAAGCCACTTTCCAGGCGGAAGCCTCTCATCTTTTACCAAAACAACCGTTCCAATACCTGGTTCGTCTACTTTATCGGACCATTTATATCTATTCTGTAAAGTGCATAAGTATTCAAGACTCCAACGAGACCATAGATTTTGTACCATTTTTTGAATCATTTGCCAACGATCTAAAGGAGATAAAGAGACATCCTCGAGATTAGCTTCCGGCACGGTAATAGGGGCTTCACCAACAAGAAAGTGTCCAGGTGTGATTGAAGAGACATCATCAAGAGAAAGTGAGGGCACAGTTAAAGGTCGAGAATTAACACAGGCCTCGACTTGTGTCAATAAAGTATTATATTCTTCAAATGTTAGGAGAGTTTGACCAATAACGCGTTTAAGATGTGTTTTGACAGACTTAACTCCTGACTCCCACAGGCCTCCCACATGTGGTGAACCAGGTGGTATGAAATGCCAATTCGTATTATCGTTAGCTAACAACTCAGATATTTCTCCAACCACAGATGATTTTCTATTTTTAAACATATAGTCAAGCTCTCTTGACGCACCAACAAAATTAGTAGCGCAGTCACTCCAGAGATCACTACAATGGCCGCGTCTTGATGTGAATCGACGAAATGCAGCTAAAAAAGCTTTAGTAGATAGATCGGTAACCAATTCGAGGTGAATCGCTTTAGTGACTGTGCAAACAAACAAACATATATAAGCTTTACATGTCTTTTTACATCGTCCAGGGTATAGTTTTAACGTAACTGGACCAGCATAATCCACACCGGTACAACGAAAAGGCTTGCTAGGTCTAACCCGAAAAGAGGGCAATTGCCCCATCAATTGGTGCAAAGGTGAGGCTGAATGCTTAAAACATTCGAGACATTGGCGAATAACCTTTTTAACTAAATTTTTAGCTCCAATGACCCAATATTTACAATGTAAAATATTAAGTGTTAATTGTGGGCCACCATGTAAAGCATGAATATGAGCATCTTTAACGACCAAATGTGTAAAGTGACATTGAGCAGAAAGGAGAATTGGAGTCCTGCGATCAGTAGTAATTAAAGCATTTTTAAGACGCCCCGTAACACGTAATATGTTTTCACTATCGATAAAAGGTACAAGCTGTCTTAAGTTACTGGATTTTGCAATATTGCCACCCTTTCGGAGTGTAGCTATTTCTGAAGCAAAGCTAATTTCTTGTGAAAGACGAATGCATACAAATAACGCGTTTCTTAATTCAGAGACAGTTAAATACTGACGAAAAGGTGCATTATCGATTTGATTTACATTATGTTTGACCTTATTTTGACATTTTCTAACGAATCTAAACACATAAGCAGTTACTCTAATTAATTTAGACAATTTTGAATATTTAGTTAAATAAGCTTCTAAGTCATCTCTGTTGGAATTACAAACATAAACATTAAGAGGTTGAATTTTACGCTCTAACGTAACATCTGGTAAATTACAATTACTATCAGCTATAATTTCAGAAGTTCTCAAAAAGTCTGGACCATTCCACCACAATGTATGATGTTCTAACTGAGTAGGAGTTAATCCACGGGATGCACAATCAGCGGGATTGTCGTGTGAGTTCACATGATGCCATTGGCTACTATTAAGGATATTCAAAATTTCTGTTGTGCGATTAGCGATAAACGTTTTCCAAGTATTTGGAGATTTTCTTAACCAAGCCAACACTATGGTCGAATCTGTCCAGGCAAAAATACAATGATCAGGAATTTCTAAACTAGTTTTAACATCTTTTAACATTTTAGCCACGAGTAATGCACCACAGAGTTCCAGACGTGGTAGTGATACTTGTTTTACAGGTGCTACTTTCGTACGAGCTACAACCAAATTAACTTTGATATTATCACCATCTACAACTCTAAGGTACACCACGCCAGCATATGCTGTGATAGACGCGTCGCTAAATCCGTGTAGTTCAATTCTAGAATTATTTTCACAGATACCTAACCAACGGGGTAGTTGAATACAATTCATTTCGCGAAAATTCGTGAGGTAAGTATACCATTCTAATTTTAAATTATTCTCAAGTTCATCATCCCAGTCTACGCCAGCTTGCCATAATTTTTGCATGAAAATCTTTAAAGGAATAACAATCGGTGCAAGCCAACCCAGAGGGTCGAAAGTCTTAGCTATCACAGATAGGACAGTTCTTTTGGTGAAATGCGTATCATCGGAAAATTCTACAGAAATCTTAAGATCAAAAACGTCAGCATGAGGTTTCCAATTAACACCAAGAGCTTTTATAGATTCATCTAGTTTTATATTGACAATGGTCTGTGAAACTTTACTGGATAGGGGTATTTCTTTTAATACTACGTTACTGTTAGACGCCCATTTATGTAATGGAAAACCACCGCGTGCAAACAATTCCGTAAGACTTTTATACAGATTGACAGCATCAGATTCATTGAAACTGCCTGTAAGCAAATCATCCATGTAAACATCAGTTTTGATAATTTTAGATTCTTTAGGAAAATTTATCACTTCATCATCCGCCAACTGATGCAAAGTTCTTATAGCTAGATAAGGTGCACTAGAAGTTCCATAAGTTACTGTAAGTAAACGATATTCACGTATCTTATCGCTTGGATCACTTCGCCAAAATATTCTTTGGTAGTCAGTATCCTCTAAAGCTACTTGTATTTGTCGGTACATATTTTGCACGTCTGCGACTAAACATACTTTATGTTGACGCCATCTCGTAACTAAATCTCTTAAATCTTGTTGTAGTGGAGGACCAATCAAGAGAGATTCATTTAAAGAATTTCCAATTGCAGGTTTGGCGCTACCATCAAAGACAACACGAAGTTTAGTGCTACTACTGGATTCCCTTACGACGGCATGGTGAGGTAAGTAATATTTCCTTTTGTTAATTTTCATTTCAGGTTTCTCATTGTTTTCTTTTCTTTCAGGTACTGTGTCTTCATCTTCAGAAATGATTTCCATATGACCTTGAGATTCATATTGTTGCAAGAATTTACAGTATCTAGTTTTAAACTCGAGGTCATTCTCAAATTTCTTTTCCATATGAAGTAAGCGTCGAATTGCAAGAGATTTGGAATCTCCTAAGTTTTGAGCATAATCATCCTTGAACGGTAAGTGTACTTCATATCTACCATCCTCTTTACGTCTGTGTGTTTCTTTATAGTGATTTTCGCATTGGTTTTCTAATAGTGATAAGGGTTTATCTTTCGGTGTATGTTCTTCGAGCTCCCAAAACTTTCTTAGTAAATGATCGACTTCAACAAGAGTAGTGGTGACTATAATATGGTGCACAGGAAGATCCATGTGTGAATTGGTACTGCCAGAAATTAGCCAGCCTAAACGTGAGTTTTGTGCTATGAGAGATCCATGCTTGTGTAACCCTTCTAGAAGTATGGCCGCATAAACATCTGCGCCGAGTAACAAATCAATTGGCCCAGGTCGGTTTAGGTGGGGATCAGATAATCTTATATTAGTGAGACCTGGCCACTGTGTTGTATCAAATAGTCTGGTGGGTAACAATGTCGTTATCTTTGTGAGTATGTGAGCATTAATCTGCATCACCTGTTGTGAATCAATCGGTGAGTAGATATCAAATTGGACTGTATGTCGTGATTGAACAGCGTCATTTCCTATACCTGTCACCTTTGCTTCAAATGGTTTCTTTTTCAAACCTAAAAGTTGCACAGCAGACTCCGTGATGAAAGTAGCCTGAGAGCCTTGATCTACTAAAGCTCGTAGGTAAGTGATCACTCCATTTTTATTCTTAATTCCTAATCGAGCAGTAGCTAAAACTACTAAATTATTGTTGACAGATACTTTCATACTAGTGAGTTCTGATGTAGAGGCTACTGGCAGTTCTTTTTCTTCAGATGCTACTACAGGTTTGGAAAGCAACTGAGTTTGATGTAAAAGTGTGTGGTGTTTCCGATTGCAGGTACGGCAAGTTGTTTTTTGTCTACAGTTCTTTATTGAATGACCCTTAACCAAACAGTTAAAGCATAGATTGTTGTTTTTAGCAAAATTGTGTCGCTGTTCAACAGTTAGTTGAGTAAAAGCTGTACAATGGCATATGTAGTGATTTTTGGTGCAATAGGAACACTCTGTGTGGATTTCAGTACTAAAAGTCTTTAAATTCCTTGGTCGTTGTGAATTTGTCAATGGTTGAACAGTAACTTCTTTTTTTTGTGTAGTTTGTACCATCTCTATCGCTCGAAATCGACCTTCTAAATAAGAGGAAAGCATTCGGTAAGTAGGTAACTCAGTCGATGAACCCAAAGATTGCTCCCAACATTTGTGTGTTTCTATATCTAGTCTGGAGACAATGATGTGTACTATCATCGGGTCCCAAGTAGTTATATCAATTTCAAGATTTGTAAGACTGTTCAAACATTCATTAGTTGTATCAATTAATTCCTTTAGACCCTTAGGGCATTCTTTGATAAGTTTCTTCTGACCAAGTAGACGTCCTAGAATTGTGTTTACAATTATTCTCGGGTTACTGTATCTGTTTACTAAACTTTTCCAGGCGTTAGCATAATTAGCAGCTGTAATATCAAAATGACGTAAAAGCTGTTCAGCTTCTCCCTTCAAACTAGATCTTAAATAGTGATGTTTCTGTATGTCACTTAATCCTGGATCTCTGTCAACCAAAGAAGTAAACATATCCCTGAAGAATATCCAATCTCTATAATTGCCAGAAAATGTGGGCAAATTAATTGTTGGCAATTTTGATGTAATATGACTGTTAGATGCTTGCATAACTGGTATTTCAACATTAGAAAACTGAGTAATTTTTTCTTTTAAAATTGTTTTGAACTCTAAATAACAATCTTCAATTTGTCTAAAAATATCTTGACTACTGGACTTATCCTTTTTTGTTAGATTTTCTTGTGATAATATATGTCTATATTCTTTGCGAACTTGTATCCAATAATCCTCTAATAATTCAATTCTTGCTTGCAAGTAACTAAGTGAATAGCGAGATTGTGAAGTTTTCTTAAAATTAATAAATAATCTTTTAATTGATTCATATAGTTCTGTTAATAGTGAAAGAGCTGCATTACTCCCTTCTGTGTCTGACATGTTGATATTACACTATTCCAATTAATATGTTTTCAAAGAAATAAGCAAAAATTGTATAATTATGAGTTTGATTATATAAAATTGTTTGATTATATCTGATAAAGTTTTTTCTTTAAAAGTTTTTCACAAACTATGTTCAATCAATAAGGTTATTAAAGTCAATGTGCAAGTTAAATTGTTTAAGTTTTAACAAGTCTTTCACCACTAAATATTTATAAGTTAGATAAGAACACAAGTATATTTTAAGTAAGTTTTGACACCAGTTAATGTTCTAAGTTGGATCACCAGTTATTAGCTAAAAACTTTTTAAAGTTTTTAACACTTGCATTGTAAAGTTTAGCTTAACCATTACGTGAAGTCATTAAGTCTTTGTTTTAATCGAATTTTCTCTATTGCACTTTGAACTTTTAATGGCACTTTGTACTTACAGTTTTATTCCGGATCGAATGGACCAAATGGTTAATCTCACCATTAAAAAACACTTTTATTTTAATCATACGCCATTTTACTCTTACACGTGTCGAAAAAAAGACTTAACATTAACAAAAAACGCACAATCATAAACTACTATGAGCAAAATGATAATTGTCAAATTGACAATTTGACAATTATATTCCCTTTTTACCATAGTCTAAACAGTACCATTAAAAAAAATCGCTGGTACCGTCATGTTCTTTATTTTTGAAATATAATTAGGGCTGCTTATTATTATTGCTTGTGACTTTAGAGGGTTTATCAGAAGACCAAAATTGATAGCCCATTTCGAAATGATAGAAAGATTCCGATTAATCATCTGTATGGCTTCAACTATGTCAGTTATAGGAGCAGATGTATATATTTGGAGGTCATCCGCGTAAAGGTGAAAAGAGCAATTTAAGAGAGACGTAAGGTTGTTTATAAATAAGGAAAATAGCAATGGAGATAAAACTCCACCCTGCGGAACGCCCGCTGTAATTTTATTCCAATCTGAGTATTTTTGATCTACTTTGACCAATTGCTGCCTACCACGCAGGTACGACGAAAACCATTTAAGAGAATTTGGTGCTACATTTATAGATTCGATAACTCCCATTAAAATGTCCAGGTCAACACAATTGAACGCGCTACTGAAATCTAATAAAACAAGAATGGTTACTTTTTGATTATTTATATTAAACCGTATATCATCGGAGACTTTTACTAGCGCAGTAGTTGTGCTGTGTCCACAGCGAAAGCCTGATTGAAAGGGACTGAGTAGATTGTAAAGACGGAGATGATTAGACAATTTTAAATGCACATAATGCTCCAAAACTTTAGAGAGAAACGGAAGAATAGAGATAGGACGAAAGTCAGAACAGGCAGAAGGATTTGAAGTCTTTGGAAGAGGAATTATATGTGCAAATTTCCATATAGACGGAAATGAACCAGTGATTAAGGAATAATTCAAGATATGGGCCAAATAGGGAGAAATAAGATTGATTATCGGAGAGATCATATCAAGACCGATCCCATCACCACCAATAGCCTTAGATTTTATTGTTTTAAGGATTTTTAATATATCTGACGATGTAATATCTCCAAACTCCAAAGGTGGAATGTCCTGTCGGCGATTGAGTAGCAAATCGGATATCACATCTCGTTTTCCGTCTGGGCTCAGTATTACGGGACAGGTGCTGAAGTACTTATTCAATTCGTTAAGATCAAACATTATTTGCGAGTTAACATTCATTTTCCCTATACCTAGAGTTTTCAAAAAACCCCAAACCCTTTCAGGTGGAGAATTTTCAATCTTGCTATGTATATAGCTCCGCTTAGCAGATCGGCACAATTTATTGCACTGCCTCATTATGAGCTTGTAAAAAGCACGATTGTCAGGTGAGGGATCTCGTAAAAATTTTAGGCGAGCTTTGTTTCGCTTTTCCATAAGTGCTTTGAGGGTTGGATTTAGCCATGGCGCTGGAAAGTGTTTTACTCGGATAGATTTCGTCGGTGCATGTTTATCATACAGCTCAAGTATTATTTTATTCAGAAAACTAATCTTACTATCAACATCGGTGGCTGAAATAACAGATTGCCAGTCTGCTTTGCAAAAGTCTTCCTTCAGCATATCTTGATTAATATCTCGGTAATTACGAATTATAATAAATTTATGTCTTCGTTTCGGCGGACGAATTTTATATGAAACATATATTAAATCGTGTCTAGAAAAGGCACAAGCATTAAATTGGCCAAACGTATCAATAAAATCAGAATTACTGGTAATAATGAGATCTAGGAGAGAGGGGGGGCCATTGTGAGGGTAATGTGTGGGTTGTAGGGGTAAAATAGAAAGGTTTAAAGAATTGAATAGGGATTGAAGACGATGAGTACGATTATCATTTTTTATTATACACGTATTAAAATCCCCCATTATTAAAATATGTTCATATAAGGGTCTCAAACTCAAGAGAGTTGCCTCTAAAGCATCAAAGTAATTAATGCCTGAGTGAGGGCTATAAAACACGCCGAGTAAAAACTTTTTATGATGTAAGGTTACATCTAAAAAGATATATTCTGGGCAATTGGCAACTGAAACAGATTGATTAACAACTCTGTAAGGAATGTCGCTTCGTAAGTATATTGCTACTCCACCGCCATTTACCATCTTTTCATTTCTGTTATTTAATATGCGAGAGTATGTTCGATCATTCCTAATTAGCAGATATCCGGGCAAAGAATAAAGTGTGGAAGGCAAAGAAGGTTTGAGAAATGTTTCTGATATTAATATAGCGTGAATATTTTTTGATGTAAAAGATGATAGCATATCTGAATGATGAGCTGCTATGCTTTGAGCATTTATATGTATCACATTAAAGTTTTTCGATAAAGAGCTAAAAGTACAATTTATATTTTTTTCCAGTGTCGGTATATCGTTTAAGTCGCTCTCAGCACTGTGAAAACTATCAGACGATGAAGACAGATTAAAATATTCATTATCCGATTCAGTATGAATATTGCAAGACATTGAGCAGTATATGTATTGTAAAAAAAAAATTAAATGAGTTTTAAATTACAATAAACAGTATATACAAATAATTATCACTTTAACTATCAGTAACTTGCCAGCTGTTCTACATATTAGTTTTGTATAAATATATTATCAAATTCACCAATTTACATTGAAGATAAATATTATAGTTTGTTATTGTTTTTATGGATTTATTATATTTTTAGTGAGACAAAACGACGATAGTATCTATATTATAATGGTATACATTCAAAACATGAACGAAGTATATTTAGGTTTCATAAATGTAAGGAAAAACAAAACGTTTATTAGATTACGTATTAAACAAATACAACAAAGCTACGAGACATTTTGAGTTCATGAATACCCACAGTATAAAAGAGAAAAAAGTAAATAAATATAATGTCAGTAGCTTACTTGTTTAGTTTAGTCTGTTGTATTTATCGACTTTGAAAACAAATAATATTAGCAGTATAAGTGAATAACAATTATTAGCTACACTAATTAAAATATTATTTATACTGTGTGATATCGTGCGTATAAAATTAAGTGTTTACTGTCTAACTTTTGATTGGGCTCGAGTCGGACGAGTTTTTTGGACTCGGGGCTTTTCTGTTGTCGAAGCACTTGGCACAGTTGTTGAAGTGGTAGCACGAACAGGTTCTTTGGATTTATCTTGACGAAGCAAACGAAGTTCGTCCATTGACGTGATTCTATGACGAGAACCGTCGGCACACATAATTACTATTTTTCCATCCGAGGTCCAGCAGCTCCTGATTCCATAAAGTTTTCGAGCTTCAATGAAGACAGAATGTCGCGTGCTTGTCAGAAATTCTGAGATAGTTAGACCACTATTCTTTAACTTACTTTTACTCATCCATACGTTGGTTCTGCTTCGTAAGTCAGCAAAGCGGAGCAATATGGGCCGAGGCTTATTAATATTGCTATGTTTACCGAGTCGCGTACAAGAAATAAAGGATTGCGAACAAATATTTGTGACATTTAGCTTCTCCGTAAAAATTTTAATTACACGATCTGTAAGATTTTCCTCTGTTTTCTCGGGCTCCCCGTGTAAAAGAAGAATTTTCGATCTAGATTTCATCTCAAACCCATCTAAGTATTTGAAGATAAGATTCAGTTGACATTTGAAGTTAGAAACGGTTTTCCAGATCAAGGATTTAAAAGTGTTGAACTCACTTGCAAGCGACGCGATGTCAGTTCTTGGTGTTATGATTGACTCCTCAAATGCAGACATTTTACTAGAGAACATTTCTGCCAATTCATCTATGTTGTGCTTCAGTTCGGAGATTGGATCCATTGTACAGTTGTAACGGTGAAAAGTATAAAGTAAATATAAGGTGAATTCGTAATGTCTTCAAAGGATATAGATTGTGAGAACAGCTGGTGACGTTAATTAGCTTCTGTAGTTCATGTAAGTACAACACAAATTCAATTTACTATAATTAAAAATATATTTTATTTAATCAAATGACGGAAGAAAATTTTGTGCGTGTGTTTACAATAACGCCTACCCACAGAATCCGTCACTTGTGAGAAAACCTATTCCGGCACGAGTCGGAAGCGGGGTCGTGGTGCGACGGCCGGGACGACTGGAATCGTCGATTGCGTAAATATATCGCGGCGGACGACCGATCTCGGTATCCCAGTCCGGCCGGTTCCGCGGCGGCGTTGTTCGAGCGGGGGGGGGGGGGCCTCCCCTCCGTCCGACATCGTTGCTGTTTTTGATTACAGCGTCGTTGTAATGGTGGTATCGATATGTGGATCGCTGCCCGTACGGAGCGGGTGGTACGAACCCCTCGGCGCGTGCAATCCAGCCAGGTGAGACCCAGACGGGAGGCCCAGCTAGACGCCCGCGAGCAGGGATCGTGGTCCACTCGCTCAGTGGTATCGAAGGCGGCGGTTGTGTCGTGTGCACTGCGGGTGCTTTTCGTCTGGAAAAGCTTAAGCAGTTGCAAGTCCGGTTTGCGTCGGGTGGGCGGCGAACGCGATGCTCACAGCCGGCCGTTTCCTCAAGCCGCGACGGGTCGCGGCGAGTACAAATGGCGCCGGGGGCAGGGGTGCTGGGCTTGACCGTAGCTTAGCGGACAGTGGATCGGGCTCGACTCTTACAACTCAGTACAAACCGAATAAATTCGAATTCATAAGGAGTAAATAAGAACTGAGGATCCAGGATATATTGGATTAAAAAATAATCAAAACAAAATAATAGGTGAAAATAATAAATTATTATGAAATAACCATTTTTTATATCATTTTGCCACATTTTTATTTTTTATATCACTATCAAATTTCATATTATTTGACCCAGTAGTTAGTTATGACAGACGCACAGACAGACACAAGAGTGATCTATAAGACCAATTGTGTGTTCGTTCCGTTTTTTATTTTGTAGTTCGGAACTCAAAAAAACAATTATAAGCACTGAAAATTCATAACGTAATAATAAAAATATACCCTAAAATTAAAACATCTAAGTTAAAAAAAATCAAGTAAACAAAAAAGGACATACTATATCGAAAACAGCTCGGCCGCCATTATGGAATGCACGCACACATACAAATACCTTGCGAGTGTGTGAGTGCAATTTGACACCTTACGTAGTTTATCGAAGAAAATAAACAAATACTGTACACTTTGATATAAAAATACGGATGAATATGGATTCTAATAATATTTTCTATTAGAATTAGTGTTTCTAACAGCGTTTTGTATAAGAATTACATACTTTTTTCTCACTGCAAATCGCGAGTAGACTCTTGGTTTATCCATAGGCTATCGAAGTTAATTTTTTTATCAATTGAAATAGGACAAATCATTGTTCTAGTAACTTATATTGGTCACAAATATTGTCTAGTAATGATATTAAATATAACTTACCGGTTAAAGTTTCAATATATCCAAAAAAACACAATTTCTCAATGTCGTACGCGTACACCTGTGAGCGAGTTTCGGCGCGTACTGAAGTGCCGTTTCTTTTTATTTTTTTCTACGGGACCGAACGAACCAAATTTTTTGTTAGTATCCGTGTTTAAATGATAACAAATTGAAGTACTTGCCACAGAAAAAGATACTCTAGCTATTTTATAATAAATCAGAAATTGGACCGGGGGGTTCATGGCTTGTTAAAACGCCCACCGTATTCAAGCGTCACTTTAATTTGGTGGAGGGTCTTCTCGGTACCTTTTGAGGCTGCCGGGGGACGGGCCTCGAGGCGAACCTCCTTGCCCGGGCTGGTCCTCGCAGGCCTTGTGGGCCTGGTCAATATTCGGGCCGGTTGGCCCAGGTCACCTAGGTGACCTGAGGGAAGTCTGGTTCAGGTGTGGCGGTCGGAGAATAGTAACTCCCAGACCGCTGCGTCTAATTTGGGTGGTGTCTTATCCGGTGGGCGTGTCAAGTCAGGTGGTGGTAATGTCAAATCCGGTGGTGTTGCCCTTATGCCCGTTGCGTCGTCCTCGTCGTCGTCGTCGTCCTCCGCGTCGGGCCGCGGTGACGGTGATCGCAGGAGCTCGCGAGGCAGGGGAAATCCCTCCGGAGGTCGTGCATGGAGTGGCGCGATGTCGTGAAGGTGTTCGTGCGCGCTGTTGTCCGCTCGCGCGAACAGTCGGCGCGCTAAGCGACGAACGAACTCCTCCACGGTCGGCATCTTGGTATCTCGGTGCACGACGTCGTTCCGCACATACCTCGGGGCTCCTACGATCAATCGCAGGCATCGATTCTGCTGGACCTGCAGTCTTCGCCTCTGGTACGCCGAGCAAAGCGCGTACCAGGCGGGTGCCGCATACGTCAAACGCGAGCGGACGTAGGCACCGTAGACCCTCAGCTTGGTGTTGACGGGTAGGTGGGATGTGAATAAGGCGTGGAGCTTGGACCTGGCAGCAACAGCTTGGCCCACGGTGTGATTCACCATGGGGACCATGCGCAGGCTGCGGTCCAGTTCACACCCCAAGAACCTCACTGTGGTCTTCCACTCTACGTCCTGGCCTCGCAGAGTTGACGTAGCGGCACGGAGCGGCTGGTCAGCAGAGCGGCCGTCTTCCCGACGTTGACGGACATCCTCCACTTGTCCAGCCATTCCGGCAACAAGTCCAGCAGACGCTGCATGCGGTTGATGGCGACGACTTGCTTATAGGACGACGCAAAATACGCGCTGTCGTCAGCGTAGAGCGACAACAGCACGTCCTCCACTCCCTCCTGCAGGTGGTCGCGCAGGGTGGGGATGTCATCCGTATACGCCGCGTATAAACGTTGCGCGCGGCAGGTTGCGCGCTCGTGCCGGCAGTGGTAGCGGCAGGCGTCGGAGGGGCGGCGGCAGGGGCGGCGGAGGCGGTCGGTCTCGGGTCGGTCGGTGCGACAGTTGCGGGGGGAGCTTGCCCTCTCCCCCCGACCCTCTTCTTCGGCGCGTTCGGGCGCGGTGGCGCGATGTCAATACCGCGCCTCCGCGCTTCCTTGCGGAAGACCGGACACTTCCGGTCCCTCGCGACGTGCGCCCGCCCGCAGTTGGCGCACTTCGGGGCCTCTTCGGGGGCCCTGTCGCAGTCTTGCGCGATGTGCCCGCCTGCGCAACGGACACATCTAGGCGGCCGGTGACAGTTGGCGGACGCGTGGCCGAACTGTTGGCAGCGGTGACACTGCGCCGGCCCGCGTCCTCCCTTCCAGGCCTCGATAGTGAGGCCTGGAAGGCTAGATAATAGCTCGGACTCACGGTACAAGTGTCCGAGCTCTTCGTGCGACAGATGTTCGAGCTGCACGAAAAACGTGCAGCCCTGGCGCCCTCTGACGGCGGGTATGGCTCAGGCGCGCTCCGCTGGGTAGCCGAGCGTGCGCAGCGCTGCGACGACTTCCTCCGGCGGAGTGTCCTGCGGTAGCCCCTTGATGGCTACCTTAGTGGGCAATGTCGACGCCGGGCTGTAGCAGAACCAGGCGATGTCCGTGTCCTGCTTGGCAGCGTCTATTAAGTAGCGTTGGAGGACGCGAAATTCCTCCGCCGACTTGGGGAGGAATCGCACCCCCCTGCCCATCGGCCGGGCGTTCGGTGCGTGCCCCAGTAGCCCACGGATCACTCCGAAGTGCCTCGTCCACTGAGGGAAGCACTCCACCGTGATGGGCGGGTATTCCGACCGCGCCGTCTTCGCGGTCGTTGTAGGTGGTTGTTGCTGCCGCTGTAACTCCGCCTGGCGCTGTTCGAGCGCCCGCGGCGACGGTGGTGCGGCGGCGGCGGCGGCGTATCCGGAGGGGCCGGCTTGCGGGGAGGCGGGGCGGGAGGTCGCCATCGGTGTCGGCGACTCAATTGCGGCGTAGCTCGTCGAGTCGCGCGGCCAGCTTACTGACTCGCGCGATGAGCCCGCCGGCTGCGCCGGGCCGCCTCGCTCTTCTGACGGCGGCGATGCGGGCGGTTGTGAATACCGTTGATTTCGCGGTGAAGGCGTGGGCGACGGTGTGGTCGTCGGTGTTGTTGTTGGCGGTGAGGTAGGTGGAGACGGCGATTGGCTAGTCTTGGGGCGCTTATCGTCGCCCTCCTGCGACCCTGGCGAGGAGTCGTCGGCCCGCTGCCGCTTGGCACTATCCTCGCACGATGTAAGTGCTCTTACATCGGCGGCGATGGTTGCGACGGCGGTCATCGGCGATTGTCGGTCTCCCGGCTCGACCCGGAAGCGTGGTCGCGGCGCCGGTAATGTCGGTGCTGCGGGTACTGGCGGCGGTGGTGCTGGCTTCTGCGCGGCTGGAGTAGACGGGACCACGGAATTATCCCGTAGGTCCCGTTTAACTACCGCTCGTTGAAACGCGGGGCGCTCCCCGCGGATGCGTTGTTCCATCGGGGGGGGGGGGGGGGCTCCCCCCGACCGGACATGGCGAGTCAATTCGCTCCCGCAAGTTATGCGGTTGCGAGAATTCCGTCGGTGTGCCGAAGGATAACCTGCTCCTTGCGTATACGGCTCCACACCCCTCGGCGCGTGCAACCCAGCCGGGTGAGACTCCTGGGGGAGGCCCAGCTAGGCGCCCGCGAGCGGGGGCAGAGACCGTACGCGCGTGGGTATTATCGAGCGTAGGTTATTACTGTGGGCACTTCTGCTTATAATTTTCACACGAAAACATGAAGATTTCCTGCTATCTTTGGAATATCTTAATTCATATAATACATTTTACCTAGTTCCTTTTTACATTTTTCTCTATGTATTTTATTTTTACAATTAATCCAATCGCTGCTAAATTTTATAGGGCGAAGCGCGGCCTCTGATGCGCTATTTATAGGCACGCGCCGCATATTATATCTGTAATATCTTCGAAAATATTCATTTAAATTACATGCTGTAAGCGGCCATATTGATCTATATTAAATCAACAATGTATTTAAGGTACTTAATTGGATAAGGATTGATGCTGTATTGCTTAAAATTGCTTCGAAAAGAGGGCGTTATTTTTCGTAAAAAGTAAATGACAAAAAAAAATGCTATTGTGGGTTATCCATAAGAGATAGACATATACCCTCGCGGAGTTTTCTGTAGACCTTTTTAAGGTGTACAAATTTTTAATACATTATTTTGATAAATCTTGTAGTGTTCAGCCTGCGTTTGCAATGTAAGCGGAAAAAAATGTAATTATTTACGACATCACATTAGAAACCTCAAAAATTACAGTATTTTTCTACTCCATATTGACTGTAATTGTACATATAAACCTTCCTCTTGAATCACTCTATCTATTAAAAAAAACCGCATCAAAATCTGTTGCGTAGTTTTAAAGATTGAAGCATACATAGGGAAATAGGGACATAGGGACAGACACAGAAAGCGACTTTGTTTTATACCATGTAGTGATTTGGTGATAACTTAATGTATGAGAAATGTAAATCTAATATACTAATGACAAAATAAACATGTAATTATATAATGGGATGAATGTTGTTTGTCGCTGGAGGGTGATTATCTAACATTTGTGCAAAATGAATATGCCACTGGTTTATAATTTTTTTATCGCACCACGTACCATAAACATAAGAACATGGTCAGTGATTTTTTTTCTTCACCATTGTGACGTGAGTGAATGAAAAGACTTACCAAATCGACAACAAAATTTATTAGGGCCGTGGGATGTCTAGTGTCTACTGCCCGTCTATGCAATGCTCCGAAAGAAGGCAGATGTGGGTTCGGTACTGCCTTGACTTTGTCACGCAGCGGAGTAATGAAATTGACAAGGGCGGTGAAATTGAAGCGCTGTATTGTTAGATATCTGTTTCTATACCTGTTATTACTACCTGTTTCTCTTATTTTTATTTAAAATTTAAGAATCTGTACATAACAATGTACAAGACTTTCACGAAGATGCTATGAATTTTGGAAGATTCGAAAGTAATACTACCAGACAAGTTTTTATTAACATACATTTTAATTAGTTACACGATACATAGTAGATTCTATGAATTGTATCAGTAATTACAGAAGTCGCCGTCGGAAGACTCGAAAAAAACCCAAAATTACTTTTTAGGTTAAAGTAATTTATTTAATATAAAAATTACAACCTAATATTAAAACTAAGAGCCTCTAATCTAGTGCGATACTAGAGTAAGAATGTCTTTATTTTCTATTTTATAATCATTCCCACAGTCCGCCGGCAACGTATCGTATTTTTCGTTTCATTATTTATTTTTTGTTGCCAATACTGTCTTTCCAATTCCAAAACATCTTCGGATGTTCAATGAATGCAAAACTCTTGCCTTTTTTTCTAGCTTCTTTTTCCAAAAGAAATAATTGCTTTAGGTAGTCAGTTAAAATAAGTTTAATATAAATAACAATTTATCATAAAATACATTTGTTAAAATAATTTGTACCTGTCTTGGGAGTTGCCTTTATTTCATTATAGCCCTTTGGTTTTTGCTCCCAGCTGGGTGTCTAAGTATAAATACAACTATTAACTGATTATATTCAAATATAGGAATCACCTGGTAGTCAGAAAGAATCTCTCTTGCATCCGTTCTTAAATTGAGCACTGTTTGGCCGCCTTCCGTGCCGTCTCAAGGATGTCTAAATTTAAATGCGTGGCCATGGCGTGGGTAAACATAGACAGGGGGAGCCTCTCTTCTAAGCGAGGGTCTACACCCCGCATCTTCTCACATGTTGTTTTAATAAGAGGAATAAAACCAGAATAATCAAAATTTTGACAGAATAGATCCTGTTCTGGTATCATTGATGAGTGTGGCCCAATATCATATAGGGGTTCGTCTCTGGGGGCATCTTCTCTTGTATCTGGTTTCAAGGTTTGAGGTGGCTCCGCCTTTTTTTTCTTTTTGTTGTTTATAATAATTTAAAAATAGAAATTTTTAAATTGTTCCGACCTCTGAGTTGGACGCCGGTTAACCTCGCTTCTTGGGTCATATGGCTCAGGTTGATAGTTCCAATCTTATACCTCTCTGATGCCATTATAATGCGCGTAACCATGTTGCGCGTCTCGGGCTGCTCGACGGTTGCCGCCGGAATGGCCTCTGCCACGTGGTGCACCACGATTACTATTTAGGTTCATCTCGCAAATGGAGGAATTAATAGATTTTAAATGTCAAAAACGATGAAATATAGTGAAGCTGTGATAGCCTAGCGGTGAGACCGTGCAACTCTCTAGAGTTGCGGTTGATGTGCTGAGATAGCCTGCTCCTAGCGTATACGGCCCAGCTAGGCGCCCGCGAGCGGGGGCAGAGACTGTACGCGCGTGGATGTTTTTGAGCGTTGGTTATCGCTGAGGGCACTTCTGCTTGTCGCTTTCACAGGAAAACGAAGCAGACAGCTACGTCCGGGTAGCGACGGCGAAGCAGGGCACGCGATGCGCGACCGGCCGCTTCCTCTAGTCGTGACGCGGGTCACAACGAGTACAACTGGCGCCGAGGGCAGGGGTGCTGGGTATAACCGTAACTAGCGGACTATCGGACTGGGCTGCACTCTTACAAACCTATACGAACCGAATATAAACTAAATTCGCAAAGAACCTATAAGAGGAGAAACCGATGATCTCTAGAGAATTCTAGGGTTATGTGTAACCTACCAATCCGCATTGGAGCAGCGTGGTAGGTCTTAGCTCCAATCCTTCTCTCCAAAAACGGAGAGAGGAGGCCTTACTTTTTAATTTGTTTGGTACAAAATCCACCTCAGGCTCAGTATGTAGAGCGATTCCTTCAAAGTTCTCATTCTTTCATAGCAGTAGTTATTTCACAGCTATCAACGGTATTATCGGTGAAATAAAGTAGCATGACTTGGATTTCTTCAAGATCAAATTTAGGAGGTGGTAGAGGCTCTTGTGATAAAATGTTTTAGTGTTTTGCCATTGTTTATTGATTTGATGTAATGTTCCTTAACTATCAGTTTCAAAGTAAATTAGGTATGTCTAATTGGTAAGAAAAATATAACTACAAAAGTATTACTACTTACGTACTTTTTCCCAAGAAGCCTCTTTGGCTTTATTTATATAATATAAATAAAGCCAAGAAGGCTTCTTGTATTCTAGTACTAATGTACTAGAATATTTGCATTCTATGATGGTAACTTCTTTCTGTATAAGCTTCTTGAGAAGTGTCTGAAAATACGACAAGTGATTTATGACAAGTGATACGACAAACGAAAGTACGTTAGGCGCGAACGAACGTACGCGGACTAGATCCTCAGCTTGGTCCTCCTGGGCATCTTGGAGGTAAATAGGGTGTGCAACTTTGACCTCGCAGCCGCCGCGTGACTCACCACAGTGTTGACCGTGGGAATCATGCGCAGCGGTGTATGCGTGCGTGTCATCTCTTCTCACCAGAGCTACTGTTCCCCTATACGCGTAGCTCTGGGAGAGATCTCGTCACGCCGGTAGATCAAGTAATTTGGAACCCTCAATTCAAAGTGATCAGCTAGCTTTGTCTCACCCAGGAGGACAACGTGCGGTCTCTGCAACTAGGTGAGTAAAATGAGCTCGCGGATGCGGTTCTTAATACCACCTGGGTTCCAATAAATTATCTTTAGACTGCTGCTGCTTGGTGCTTACAGAGGGCGACGAACCCTCGGGAGACTACTGGGATAATGTCCTGGCCCTGCGAGTAGGCCAGGAGAATTTGGGTGTGGATCTGCCCTGACCACCTGCAAGTTTCCTAAACCGCAGTAACGGTAGGGTTAGTGTCGGTTGATGCCGTTGTGGTTGTGGTTCTAATATTTGCCTTTGCGGCATTTACCCTCGCTAAGCCTGCAATCTGCATAATGCTGGTGCTAAGAATTGAATGACGTAATTACTAAAAATTATTTTACAAATTAAAATTTGCGCGATGTAATCGCCCAGGTCGCGGCGTCAGCGGTTGTCTTTGCCACACACCGCACACACCTTACACCTCGCTCAGCCATTACAATTATTGATCTGTCAAACCCTTCCCCCATACCTCGCCTCTCGCATGCACTTACATCTTCGTTTAGAAATTCCTACAATATTTTGTACGTTGATTAACTAATTGCGTCTAAAAACAACTGTTTAACAACAAACATGTTGTTTAAGTAATTGTTTAATCAGTGATTAAAGATTTTTTATAAGTAAGGCTGTAAATCATTGATACCTGGATGAAACAGTATCTTTTTAAAAACGTTATTGAATCCTTTGTGGTAAAATACAGATCTTGTTCAAAACTATATGCTTTAGGGCTGGGTTTATATAAAGTTAAAGCAAGAATTTTTCTTGAAGAGTCCGAAATCGACGTCCCCGCCCGCCCATTTAACCTGCATTTCCAGCAAAGTTTTTTTTTCTTTGGAGATTTTTTCACCTATGTGCTTCATGGTATTTGTTTCATGGTTTTTTTGCCAAAACCAGATGATGCTTTAACAAATTTATTGCAACTTTATCCCTGGCAACTTGTTCTTTTAAAGATACTATAAATTTTTTCAATTGTGTTTCCTGTTATGGCTTTGAAACTAAAGTAAATAAACATAAATTAGATGTGAATTACGTTTGCGACAATCGAAGGAGTTTAAAAAAAAATTATAATTAATTTACTTAAAATTATACCTTAACAAATAATCTATTTGTAAATTAACCTAGGTATTTGATCTAAGAAGGATCAAGAAATAAGTGAAAGATTTCATTGCGAAACCTTAAAATGAAGAGTCGGCATGACCTCAATGACGGCTGCTGATTTCATCGTTCGATGATTGTCTTGCAATAATCAGAAGCTGCAACGTAGGTACTTCACTTTAGGGTTCCCTATGTAATTTGTGTTTAAAATCTTTCATATAGAAATTTACAAATAAAACAAGTTCTAATACTTAATTACTTACAGTTAAAATAAAATATTCACCTGGTTCTCTTGGCTGGATTTTGGTTTGAGTTTGTGAATAGGATTTTTACTTGTATTTCAATTAAAATTGTGCTTCAAGTTAGCAAGTGCTTTTGAATCTTCAACATCTACTACTGATTCGGGAAGCTTTTCCTACCGAGAAGAGCCAGCAAGAAACTCGGCGGTTGCTTTTTTCAAAGAAAATGTCCATAACCACCTTGTTTACAAATTTATGGATATCTGAGCAAAAAAATGTACATAACACGTATACATTTTATAATAAAATCGTTAAGTGTAAAACTAAATTATTCGTTCTTTTCCCAATCTCTATTAATAAATAATAATTATATTAAACTAAAACTATCTACTTACTCTGTTTGCTTAAGTTTTTGTGTTCTGAAATTGCATTTGCTATTAGGATCAATGCATTTACAACTGATGCTATTGCGTTTACAAAAGTAATAATAAAATTATTTTGCTATAATCCGCGATACGTTTGCTATAGCTTGTTTGTTAGCCATAGCACCTTGAATGCCTTGAATAATTCCGTATTTGTCTTCAAGGCTTCGACTGCAACAGCCAAAAAGGTTGTCCCCGCTAGATTGTTCTTCGATACGTGCTAAGAGATCACTCTCAACGTCGACAACCCTTAGTGGCGAACGACGACAACGGCGTCTTGAAAACAAAACAAGGTATAAATTAAATTTTCTTTTTGCGGCCGAATTTTCGATGGAACAAGTAGAAGAATGGTTACAAGTATTTTTATACAAACACATGTCGCTGTTTTGCCGCTGTCGCTGCATGAGTTTCACAAGGCTTGTTATCCCATTGTTTAAGGCGAAATTGATTTGACCAAGATAAAATTTTAACTGCTAATTAATAATTTATTTTCCATCGCATGTATTGCTGCCATTTTTTTTGTTATATCTCGTGACAGACTAGTGAAGATAGTTTTGAGTTGCACGCCCGCGCACCGCAGCAACCTCACGTGGCAGACACCCATTTTTTTCGTACTTGAAACACTTGAAAGCTTTTGACTTTCTTGAATGTTTTAAAATAAAATAAAATTTATTTATTTGGTAAATTGTGGGTACATAACTAGTTGTAACTTATTACTTAATTCCGTTACACCATGGTTGCACACACTTATTAAGACTAGGGGCCCCTCGGGCAAATCATGAACTGATGGCGGGCCGGCCGCCAGAAGTATAGGTAATTAAAGACAATAAAGAATTGATAATAATTTATTATAATTGAAAAAGAATTTATTAATTTGAAGCGTGGCACTGCGTAGTGCTTACAATCTTTTTTATATTTGGCTCAAATTTACTTGTAGCAACACGTAAAAATGCTTGCAAACTTTCATTTGTTACTTAACAGTGCAAATATTTTAAATTAAAAGTATCAAGTTACATTTACAGTATATTAGTAATTACATTTATTTAAAATTACAATTATGTCAGTATAAAATCAAATTATGATTAAAAAATAAACAAACTTTAAAATATAATTATTTCATTATTGTAAACATCTGAAACTTTTCTGAGCTCATTTGAAAGGGTGAAGTTTGGACAACTAAAGCTATATTTTCGTCTATGATTGGGCTTTTTGGAGTAGCCTCCCGTAACAACCTACTACTATATATATATAGAAAAACACACATACATGTATCTAAATAAGGTATACTAAATTTGGGAATGGATTTGCTGCCAATGTTTAGTTAGTATTTTATTTACTACGTGAACACGATTTAATAGTTGTTGAAAAGCAATACCTCACTATATCATAATATTAATATTATATTGTAGAGGTGCGGGCGCAGATGATAATTGAAATTGTTCGATTGATATAAAAAGTTAATTGACTATACTTATGTTTAATAAATGTTAATGTTAAAATTGCACAAGTAAAGTTGAGTTTCCTCCTCGTCTCGCAATGCCACCGGTACGGGCCGAGCGCGTACGAAAACCGGTTTATCCTCTGTTAGCTGTAATCGATTTTGTTTTTTACATTCTCCTAACTTATCTGTAAAAACCGCAGGATAATCACGCATCAACTCGTTAATGAACCGATCGCGATATTCGTCCTCCCCATTTTGTGTTATTATACTATTGATACATAATTCACTTATCTTGAAACCCTGAATCTAACTTCTACCTATTAAAGGACGGCTACCTTTTTTTCTGGAATTTTGAGATAAATTTTCAAAAAGTACTTAGAGATGCGTTATTCAAAGTATTACCCATCGCTAGCTATAACTTTCGCCCATCTCTCAGCCAATTTTCGGATTCCATCTCGAAAGAAGGAGGTGTCTTTCAGCGCAATCCAAGATTTAATCCATTTTTTGACTTCTTCATATGAATGAAACAGAAGGTAGTCAGAAGGATCTCCCATTTGAGGGTTTTTAAATATGTTTTCACTACTTTAGCAACGTGTGGTCGAAATTGTCATGCTGAAGAATGACTTTATGTAGCCGTTTTCTTTCAATGATCGGCTCAAATGTATTAATTGAGTTCGGTAGAGGTCTCCTGTAATAGTTCCGCCTGGCCTCAGTAACTCGAAGTACACTACACCGAGCTGGTCCCACCAGATACAAAGCATAACTTTGGCGCTATGAATATTTGGTTTTGCCGTCGACGCAGAGACATATCCGGGCATTCCCCATGAATTTTTGCGCTTAGGATTATCGTTACGAATCCATTTTTCGTCGCCAGTGTACGATACGTCAAATGAGAACGGCGGTTGGTTGCTAACTGGTTTATTATATAACTTACACTACAGTTTCTTTGGGGCTGTTGCAACTTTATGCGTGCTGTAAGCTGACTCAGGTACTTCGATTTCCATCTTTTCCAAATATCTGTGACCAGTTTCTGCGTTAAGTGCCATCTTGTTCTGGTATCGTCACTTGTTTTCAATACTATTAGCCCTGCTTTTCCTGTTTAAAAATGTCCCGGCGTTAAATCCTGGATGTCTTCTGTTAGAGAAAATAAGGGACAAGAGTTGAGGCATGCCCTTGCTAGCAGGGCAGAGTACTCTTCGAACGTCAGTTTTTATAGCGACTAATTCTTGGAATGCTACACTCAAATCCCTTAGCACATTCACCATTGCTTGTTGTGATTGAGCCAGAATCTGTAGTTTCAATTCTTCTTTCTTCAATAGCGATGAAACGTTCGGTAATTCTGGCTATCTGTGAATGTCGCTTGGCTGGCGGAGAACGGTGCAGTAGACGCCAGACTCTAGCACGACGACGATGAGTTGCTATAAATTAAATATTTTAAATACAATATAAATAGTAATGCTTACTATAAATTGAAAAAAATATTACTTGATGGAACAGAGTCATTTCTTGCTTCTCTCTGAGTAGACGGTCTTTCCTCTGCCTGTAACATTAAGAACAATTATATTACAATATGTATGTCATTATATTAGGTCCTTACATATGAAAATGCTAAACCGCTTGGTGGTACATTTTTGTTAGAAGGGTACGTCGGAAGTATCTATCTAGTCAAGACCAGGGATAAATTTTAGAAATATACTAATATGTTTTTTCTAGGATTCGAATGCCTATTACTCCAGGGAAACGTTAAAAACTTACTTTTTATTCTAAAGAATTTTCAACATAAATTTGATTATAAATATTGTATAATATTAATTTTATTTTTATGCAAACGTTACTTGTAACCCGTGTAACCGGATTGGTTGGTCAGCCAGTGCACAAATGATGACAGAATAGACGTGTTGTCTCATACAAAGCGTGCATTCTCCGCCATATAAATGTTTGACTTATACCAGTCGAGCAATTAGTTGACCTATAAGTGCGCGAATGAGTCGAGTCAACTTTGAAATTGCTGCGCGCACACATATACAATAGTACAGTCAATATTTTCTCTCACACATTAAAATAATGTAATTTGGTGGAGGGGCACTTTTAGAATGAAAGATCTCTACTATATGTAGCTAGTAATGCTTATCGTATAACCGATCGCTGTGTTATTTTCAACAATTTATACAGATTCAAGATGACTGCGCAGACATACACGGAATGAGCCAACAAACTCTGTCTCGGTTATGTAAAAAAGTAGCTATTGCACTGGCTAGTAAGGCATCACTATTTATAAAAATGCCTGCTACATTGCAAGAACAGAGAAGAACAATAAATAATATTGTGGTTTGCAGGTTGTTTGTGATGCTTCGTTAAAAATAATTGACATAGTATGCCACTGGAGCGGAAGCACTCATGATGCCAGAATTTACAGAGAAAGCAGCATTAAACAGAGATTGGAGTCAAATGAATTTCATGGTAGACTATTGGGTGACAGTGGGTATCCATGTACTCCCTTTCTTTGTATTGATATAAATTATTGAACGCTGCTTTGGGCTATTGAAACAATTGATTTAGAAAACTTTTAGAAGTTATGAGGGGCTCTCTCACAACAATTAAGACAACAATAATTGCATGTACAATTTTGCATAATTTAGTCCTTGAATTAAATGAAATTGACAATGGTGCAGGTACAAAATTTTGTTAATTCATGTCTCTGAAGTGCTGTACTTCACTTAATAAATATTACTATCTGTTTCACTAATTTTTATTGAATATTTAAGAATCTGGACATAACAACAGAGAAAACTTTCACGAAGATGACATGAATTTTGGTAGAAATGAAAATAATACTACCAGACAAGTTTTTATTAACACACATTTTAATTAGTTACCCAATATAAACAATGTAATATTAAATGATAATAGTATGAACTATGAATTGTATCAGTTTTTTGTTTCATTTTTTTTTTCCAGTACTGTCTTTCCAATTCTAAAATTTCCATCTTATTCTGATGTTCAACTAATGCAAAACTCATGGCTTGTTTTCTAGCTTCTTTAGCCAAAAGAAATAATTGTTCTTCATAGTCATCACTCTCTAATGAAAGTTAAAAAAGTTTAATATAAATAACAATTTAACACAAAATACATTTGTTAAAAGAATTTGTACCTTTCTCTTGGGAGTTGCCTTTATTTTACTATAGCACTTTGGATTTTGCCCCTTGCTGGGTGTGTAAGTAAAAAAACATCTATTAATTGATTATATTAATATATAAACTATCTGAACGCAAATTAGTAAGAAAAACCTAACCGTAGTAACCTTTTTAGTACTTTTTCCCAAGAGGCCTTTTTGACTTTATTTATATTAGTGCTAGAATCTTTTCATTCTATTATGGTTACTTCTTCCTGTATGAAGAAAATATGTGTCTGAAAATACGACAATCAATCCATAAAAAATAATATACCATTGAAATAGTGCGTGGTGTTTTTTCAAAGAAAATGACAAGACTTACTTTATCTTCGTATTGCCAATTACATGAACGGGCGCGGGAACTCTTCTCATTGTTTTTTACAATATTATCCATGTTAAAAAAAATAGTTATAAATTAAAAGAAATTTGAATCAAGTTTTGCCGGTTTCGAGTATCAACATAAACCAATAAACAAAATTAGACGATTGTGAATTTGACTACAATCTGTGTCGTTACAGACTAAATAATTTAACAATTTCATTCGGTCTTTTGTTCAGTGTTGCAGCTCTTAAATATTTTGTACGTTGAGTACAAAATAACTTAAAAAGAAAGTTAAACAACTGTTCAACCACTTAAGTATTCGTTAGTTAAGTAATTGTTTAATCAGTGATTAAAGAAATTTTATAAGTAAGGCTGTTATACTTTAACAACAAAGAAACAGTGTGAAACACTGTCCCTATGATAAATTGACAATTAATTAATAATTTACCAAAACAATAATAATAGTGATAAATTAAACTTTATATTTATGTAATCTTTTACCAATTCCTGAATATGAGAATTTAGTGGTGGTTCAATATCCTCTCTCCATGATGGCCCAGGTCTGCCCAGTCTGCAATAAATAGTAATAGAACTTACAATCACAGATTCAGTAGCTGAATTTGACAACCTAGCCTCATTGATAGGCCTGAAATGTCTGCATTCTGTAAAAAAAAATTAGAATTTATTTTAGGAAATAATAAAATAACACTGATGATGGAAAAGGATAACACTATTACTTAGTTGAATTATACTTTGGGAGAGGGGTGATTCCAATGCAATTTGCTGTAATATTAATATTTTTGGTTTATAGCAAATATATGAGTAACAAGTTATATTTCAAAAAATGTTAAGTGTACAAATACGTACCATCTGTATGATTTGCTCGTTAACATTCTCTGGTAGCATCTCAATATCGGTTGTCAAGTAATTGGTTGCATTCTATAAATAATAATTAAAAATAATTACAATCCTGTAATGAACACAAATAAATAAAATACTTAAAATAAAAAATGACGAAAAAACAACATACAAAGAAAGGATTAATTTCTAGTTGCTTATCACCAATAGCAAATCCTTCCCCACCCGACAAGCTAACCATACGCTCTTCTATTGCAGACAGACTTATAGGTTCGGCAGCAACACCACCTGTCCGCAACATAGTCGTTCGCATTTGGCTGACTTTTTTTAAAGCTGCATTCTTATCTTTCCAATACTGAAGCAAAACAAAACCACCAAATAAGTATTAACTACTAGGTGTTTAAAAGTGTAGAAGTTTCTTAAATATATTTAAAATATGATCAAACCTTGGCCCATTGCTGCCATGTTTTGAGACAGCCTCGTCCATCACTATTTAATCTATTAGCAATGGCTTGCCACGCAGCTCTTGTGCGGTCTCTGGCATGGTTTGTGCGAGCATGCCCAATAGCAAGCCAACGTTTTTCTTCAAGTAACCTAATAAATTCGTTCCATCGTAAATGTTTAATTAAATATTTAGATGTGTCGAAAAATGTCGATATAGATTCTATACAAATGTGTTCCATAATACTTCGAATATAACTGACTCAAGTGATGTTGTGGTTATTCGTGCAAACATCATATCAAGAGATTTTGGTTAAATAAAAGAGGCAATCAAATATTTTATACTTTTATTTTTGCATCAAATCTAATAGCTTTTTTTTTATTTGAAATTCTAATTCAAGAATTTTTTGCTAAAATTTTTATTCTTAATTCTTCTTCATGCAATTTTTTCTTAAACTCGAATTCCTCTTTCAGAAGTTTACATTTAAGTACATCAATTTTATTACTATGTCTGTCCTCTGAGTTAATTTTACGTGTTGGAGTTTTATATTCCATCTTTTGTTCCAATGCTACTTCTGGTACCTTTTTCCAGGCATCATTGTTTTGATCTGTCACTGAAACTGATCCTATAATAACATCAATATTTCATGAAATTTATATTGATAACCATAAAAATAGTATTGTGACATATCTAAACACAATATGCATAACCAGACAAAAAAAAAATTATTTGTTATTTGACAACAAAATTTTAGGAAAACAAATATTTTGTAAAAGCAGGTCATAATTCACTGTCAGAGCCATAACTTAATATATGGAAAGTCATTTTTGTCTTCCTTCCCTAAAACCATCCTGACTCCCAAAGGTGATAGTTGGCATTAGCTTCCACAGATGACGAACAAAATATTCTCATCTTCTTCCATCCCTTTTCCCTTTCTTTGGGGTCGGGTCAACGAAAAAAAAATTATTAAAATATAGAAAAAGATGTTTTTGTCATTTAAAGAACTTAATTTGGAATTTAAAGTAAGTTAATTTCTTACCATTAATGTCACTGTCAATATCAACTTCAATGTTTGTCAATATCTATAACCTTAGCATCAAGAGGATCCATACCAATAACAGATGGTCCCCCTCCAGTGAAATAGCGAACATTTTCTTTGGTTTTGGATTCTCTTGTTTTCGCTTTCATATTATATCACAACTTAATCAGTTGTTGTGTTGATGCCTGGAATAAAATGGAATTATTCTTCTCTATCCCTGGTGAACGCACCAGCGGCCCTAACAATCTCAATTACGGGTGGTTGTCTGTCATGGATTGGAAAGCTTAATAAACGCCAAACTACTTCACATGAAGTATGAAGTGAATGAAGAAAGATATAGGCCAGACTGAAACCTAATAACTTTATCGTTTTTATTTTTTGTCAGTCCCACTGTGGCTTGACCAGGTATTCATATGTGCATATATATTTTATTTCAACACTGTTGCATATTTCTACATTAATATGCGCTAAGGTACCCATCAATTATCTAAATCGATTTCGTGACTATATAATTTAAGTTTAGCTGTGTGACCGGCTACCATTCTGGGGTGATTTTCGACGATACAGTGGATATCCGTTTTCCCCTGACATAGTGTGTTCAGAAAATGCTCGAGGGTATTTATTACCATAACTACCTTCGTGCGTACAGGGTGAGTGACAAGCTTTTCTTAGTTCAAAACTATTTATAGAATGCGGTCCTCACATTTTGCACACTCAACTCCATACAGTGCCCGCTCTATAGGGCACAGCGTAAACTTTCTGCTTTACGTAGGGTAGGGCGGGGCTTAAAGGTCCAATTTGACTATTTTGAATTATACTGTGAAAACCGACGTTACTATATTAAAATATATAACACTAATAAAACAAACAGTTATCTGACTATGTTTAACTCAATTTTTAATTGAATTATTATAGTAGAAATATGTGTTATTACAACTTTTCTAGACCTTGTTGTCTGTCTCTTTTTGCCCCATAGTAGGGGTAAAAAGGGGCAGGCAGGAGGCAAAAAGGGTCCAATTATTTAATGTCCAATATATGTGATTAAAATAAGAGTCTGATTAAGATAAATCTTAATCAGACTCATCGTTTTCTGAATCACAATTATTACAAACAAAGTAAATGCAACTTCTGTTTGATATGCATTTTTCATGTGCCCATTGTTTGCAAAGATTGCATTGAATCCAACCTTCACCTGGAACACTGTCACTGTACTTCTCGCAGCAAATCAAACAGAAGTATTCATCATCAGAGCTGGAATCACTATTAACCTCATGTAAAATAGCTTTTTTTACTTTCTCAACTTCTTTAGTTGCTTTGCTTTTCTTGTTTACATTTTTAGCCTTTTTCTTATTCAAGGTTTATTGTTCTTTACGGTAGATTTTCTTTTTCTGGTGTATCCGTCAAAATAGCAGTTTTTCGACGCTTCCTATTAATAGTTGACTTTCTTGGTTCGGCTTTAGGTAGTGGTCGCACGATTTTTACACGTAATTTCTCTTTGCAAGCGGCATTTCATTCAGGAGTAGAGGCAATGTATTTTTAATAAAATGTAAATAATCGTGTGAATCCAGCCAGAAAGTGCCAATAAGGTGTTCCATGCAATAAGTTCCAACAAATCTTTTTTAAAGAATAAGGATTAATTTTTGCTGAGACGTAATCTAATTACAAAAAACTGATCTCGCTCGGTAATCGACTCCTCCCAAATGCTATAGGTGTAGCATATAGCTTAATAAACATCAGCAATTATGAAATTCCATTCAAATTTAGGACGTAACTTAAAATCTATGTTTTGGTACTTTACTCATTTGTTTTATGGTTGTGCCATTTGCAGCTGTCAACTGTTTGTTTTATTACGTTGGTTCGGCACTTTCGAACGCGGAAAAACACACCCATCACTACCTGTGTACACTAGAAATTCGGTTTTGGTATTGCGATCGGTAACGAACAGTCGACCAGGTCTTGAGTGGTCTTGAGTGAGTCCGTCGCCATTACCGACTCCTCTGGCCGTTTCTCTTTTTAATCTTCGAAATTTTCTTCTATAAATGTGGCTCTCACTGCAGCTCCACGCAATGTATTTTGTTCTAAAGGCGCCATGATTGGCTGAGGCAGGGGATGCACATAGTCAGTTTCATTAGTGAAAGGCTCTTCATTCAACTCGATGGCTATATTATGTAACACTGCCAATGCTGCTATGTAAATTTTGGTATTCTCTAGAGATGTTCTGAATCCCGTTAGTAAACATATAAATCTATTTTTCCAAACACCAAAACACCTTTCTATAGTGTTACGAGTTTTAATATGGGAATAGTTAAATAACTCTTGTTTCCGTGTTCTTGGATTTAGTACTGGGGTAAACGAGTATGGAGTACTTGCATAGCCTGAGTCTCCTAGTTATCTACCATGGAACTGTCCTCTTTCAAAACATTGTTTAAGTCGACTCATTAAAAATCCGTGAGTCGTGAGTACTGCCACGCCAATGAGCAACGATATTTGTTATTTTCAATTTTGCATCGCAAACCACCTGTAATATATTGGATAAGTAAGTATAAAATATTTAGCTCTCAAATATGTGCCTGGCGCTTATATAAGAGTAGTTTATTTCATACATTAAAATAAAATCTCTTACTTGGTTATCTACTTGGTAAGCAGGTACCTGAACATTCAAAGAAGGATATCTTTTACGATTAATATAATATTGACCGCTAGGTCCTTATACTTTGGGGACTCTAATGTGGGTGTAGTCTATAGCACCAATCACCTTGAAACCAGCTAAACCTTCAAATTGCTGTAACATTTAACTGCTCATTTAAAGAAGTTGGCATCTTAATATAGTCAAATCTCCTTTCTAATATTGCTCTAGTTACTCTACGACATACTGGAAGGGTGGGAAGGTCGAGATCTCTATGGAGATTCACGTTGCGCACGAACCACGGACAGCCAGTGGCTGTACGCATGAATCGATTTTGAAGTGTCTGCAACGGACACAGTCGTGACTTAGGAACGTGCGCGAACGCGACGCTCGCATAGGTCATTATGGGTCACTTTGTTTTTTTTTTAAATACTAACTACCTCCAACAAAGTTTCTTGGAGACTTTATTCATCAATCATACAAGTTCTCGCTTTTATCACTTCCTATCATGCTTCATACTTTATCTTTCTTTCTTTCTTTCTCATTTACTCTTTGTAATGGGTGGGATTCCCATTCTATCCTATTTTTCTTATTACTATTTCTTTATTATAGGGGTGGAAAACAACACAGGTTATTATTTTATTTTACAACAGTTTGGGATTTACATTTTCTTACTCTATTTTAATTACAAGATCTTATTTCTTATGTTAATTTATCTTAATTTTAGTTTGGCTAGTTATAACTAATTATACTACGATTACATTTTTACTTATTCTATTTATCTATACTTTATTTATTTATGGACTATTTTCGTTATATACATTACTTAGTTTAATGCTAAAAACTTTAATATATGCAATATTATCGTTAGCATTATTTGCTTTAACTTGTTTTGTTTCTTACTATTGTTTTCTTAATTATTCTTATACAATAATCCAAGAACAAATTTTTATCTTTGCTAATTATTAATTCTTTTAATTTGTGTATTTCTAGTTTGCAGCCTAATTTTTGTTCAAGATTGAATCGATCAACATTGTAAGCTGGGCACTCACATAATATACATATATTATGTGAAACGAAACTGTGCCACATGGCACAGTTTCGTTTGCCGTGGGATCGCAGATGCACGATGGGCTCTCCTTACATTTGAATCGAGCCAAGTATTCAGAGAACCCACCGTGCCCTGTCATCAATTGAGTTAGGTATTTATCTATTTTAATTTTTCTTATTATTTTGTATGCCGTCAGTGCATCGGGAAGGAACAATTTCGTTATAGACGCAGTTTCTCCGGTAGTATATCTCTCGTTCCATTCGTCAAGCGTAGCCATACGTATGCTACGCTTGACGTATGAGACGGGACAATAACTATAGTCCGGTTTCTTCTTGTGATTTTTTGCCGCTTCTTTGGCTAGAACGTCCGCCCTCTCGTTGCCTTCCATCCCTTTAACCCACGACAAAGTAACAACTTTGCCCTGGTGAAACGCGTGTACTAAGTTTTTTCTGGTTTCTACAGCAAGGGGATGGAGGCAACTGGGGTTTTTAACCGTCTGAAGGGCGGCCATAGAATCACTAAGAATGCCATATGTGTTGGCACGGTTTTGAATGATCTCAACACTAGCCCTGCAAATTGCTAACAGTTCGGCCGGGTAGACCGTGCAGTACTGGGAGAGAGCAAGTTTGACGTTTTTTACTTCAGTACTACCAACCCAAATGGAGATGGCCGCACCGACCCTCCCGTCAATCTTGCTTCCATCCGTGAAAATACTCACTTCTGGTTTACCACCGCTTTGTTGTTCCTGGTCTACCAGACTCGTGATCTCAATGTTTACGTGCTTTGCAGGGTGTGGAGTTTCAAGTGCCGAAGACATTCTTTCGACCTCCCTGTCCTTCAGTGCCGGCTGGGGCACCCCCTTCTTGGCCTCATACAGTGAGGCCATTTCGCGAACCCGAAGATCAAGCTGGAGTATACCAGCCAGCACCAGTACAGAGTTCAGGGAGACCGTCCGATACGCTTTTATCATTTTTTGGGCGACTCCTCTCTGTATAACGTAAAATTGTTTCCTTGCCCCCATCTTTTGTGCGGCTGGGGCCCACGCACTGGCGGCATACAAAATTATCGGTTCAATGACTGCGGTGTATATAGTTCTAATTATTTCTGGGTTGAGTCCCCAGCTTACCTTTGCCGCCCTAGCCAAATTCTTGTAAACTCCCGCGGCCTTCCTGCAGGTATTTGCTATGTGCGTGTTAAATGTCAATTTGTCGTCGATGGTGACACCTAGCACTTTGATTTCTTTGGCTTTAGCTATCTCCACACCTCCCATGCTCAAGCGTGGAGTGTCAAATTTGAGTTTCCTTGTGATGACCATGGAATTTGTTTTATTTGGAGCAAATCGTAATTTGTTTTTTACACCCCACGCTCGAACATATTCGAGTGTTGGATTAGCTATTCTTTCGATATCCAGTGCGGTGTCACCATCGAACGATAATATGACGTCATCCGCGAAGGCCTGACAGTAACTGCCGTTTTTTGTGAGTTCTTTAAGGAGGGGGTCGAGTAGAAGGTTCCACAGTATGGGGCCACCTATAGATCCCTGAACGCATCCCTTACTTGTTTCCTTACTATGCTCCTCCCCTGCGTATCTGACCTTTACCCTTCTATCTTGGAGGTAGCTGTCGATGACTCGTCTCAAGTTTAAAAGGCAATTTTTCTCAGCCAGTCGGATCCTAATGGCTGGCCACCAGGCGCTATCGAAGGCCCCCCTCTATGTCCAATGATACCAATACAACTATTTTTCTCATCTAATTTATTTCGGATATGTTGCATTAGCATATAGAGGGCGTCCTCGGTGCTCCTTTGTGGCATGAATCCAAACTGGCGAGTACTCGTACTTGGTAGAAGGTAAAACTTGAGACGGGCCACCAACATCTTCTCGTAGATTTTACCAAAAATTGGCAATAATCCTATCGGTCTGTACGCTTTGGGGGAAGCATAGTCCTCTTTCCCCGGTTTGCGCAGTACCACTACTGCGGCCTCCTTCCACAATCCAGGAAAGTAATAAAGGGCCAGGCATTTATTTAGGAGCGCGAGAAAAAGGGCTGGGTCGTCCTCAATGACTCTACTGCATATGTCTGCAGTGAACCCAACGATACCCGGTGCCTTCTTTGGGTTAAAGGACTTGGCAGCGTGGACAAGTTCAGCTTCCGTAAATGGCGGGTCCCAAGCTCCAGCTTGTTCCTCCTCGTTTACTGTTTTTGCTTTGGTCCTTAGCTTAGTGTGCTCTGCACTGTCCTCGTTCTCCAGGTCTTCCGGGTAAAATTTATTCGCTAACAGTTCAGCAGAGCCCTTTGGGTTCAAAATTCGCCCATCCTTCTCCAGCAATTGGTCCTCTTCCCTTCGAGTTGTCCTGCCTATAACCCTATATATTCCCTCCCAGATTCCTTCTTTCTCCTGTTTGCTACAGAACTCTTTCCAACTGTTCGTCTGTACATTTTTTACTTCTAATTCATATGTTTCTTTATGTTTCAGGTACTCCTCGACCACCTTCGGCCTGCGGATTTCTGCTGCGTTCCTGATTCTGCCCTTCATGATTGTTACCTTTCTCTTCAGTTTATCAAGGTCTTTTGTCCACCATGGCATGGAGATACATTCTTTAAATTTTTTAATAGGTAGTGTTTCCAGACAGGTCTTCTCTACGATGCGGGTAAGTTTTTCTATTTTACTTTCTATTTCCTTAATTGTTGTTAATTTTTTCTATTTCTACTTTGTTATATTTTTCCTCTGTTTTTAGTTGTCTAAGTCTGTTTATAAAATTTTGCCAATTTGCTTTCCTTGTGTTATATTTTCTGGTCGTCCTATTTATAGTTATTCCCTTTGATTTTTGTAGTTTGATTTTTATCTCCATGCCATTGTGATCCGAGCTTGTGAGACCCTCATCGACTTTCCAATTTTCTATTTGGGCCAGAATATTCGTTGTACACGCGGTTACGTCAACGAAACTGCTGTAACGCTTTCCGCCTCTTATTGTGTCGAAGGTGGGAGTTTCCCCTCTATTTAATACATTAAATTCTAGTAAGTCCATTGCTTCAGCCATGTGTTCTCCCCTTTCGTCCGTTTCTGGACTGTCCCACCATAGGTTTTTCGCATTTGCGTCTCCGCCTATTAGTACTTTTTTGGAGCCCATTTTATCCCTAATGTTCTTGAGTTGCTGGAGATATGGCTGTATGGGTTTATCGCCCTCAAAGTAGTAAGATATCGTTATTATTTCCCAGGCACGTGTTCGGATCCCCACCACGACGATGTTGTTTGTGGTGAGTTTTGGATACTGTATGACATTTAAGTCCTTATCATAAACGGCTATCGCCGCTTTTACAGTTCCGTCTCCTACTTTTGTGCTCTGGAAAATCCTTACTCCTCTTTGGCCAGTCATAGCTACAACTGCTCCGACATAGGGTTCTTGTACAAGGGCTACTGCGGCTTTTCTTCTATCTGCTTCGATATGCAATTCCTGTGTAGCCAGCTTTTTTCGTTGAAGGTTGGCTTGGAATATTATGTACGTTTGATCGCCCGGGTTGCCTTTAGCAGTAGGCTGTAGTGGATCTGGCTATAGCGTCCCATTTCTTACGAATAGGGCATTCTGTGCTAAAGGCATTATGATCCACTTCAGCTTGTTTGGCCTTGGTACAGTTTATGCAGTCAGGGCTTAAACCAGCCACAAATGTTTGGCACTCCGCCCTCAAATGGGATCCACCACAGTGGCTACAACGGTCCGCAGTTTCTTTACAGAACCGCTTTCCGTGCCCGTATTCTAGACATCTTGTACATTGTACAAGCGGCGACTGATCTTCAGTTTTCACCCTCTGTAGATCGATATGCAGGAATCCTTTCTCGACCGCTCTTTGCCATATTTTAGGAGCCCCACTTATCACAACGTGATTTGTGTGCGGGTTTCGGGCCTTTCTCTTATATTTAATTATTAATCTGTCCTCTACGCCGTCGGAGAGGCCAAAAACTTCACGATTCCTTCTCCCTCCGCAACTCGTTGTGAGCAGACGTGTGCTCAGTGAATTTATTCAACCGTTATTAAAATAGATTTACTCTATAAAATTTATATTGTATTTACGTTTGTAGTGACTTTATTCAACACTATTTAAAATGGATTGACTCTATAACAGGTATTATTGTGTAAAAACAAAATAACAGTACCGGGCGCATATAATCGGTAAGAAGCGTTTACGTCACAAATGTCAAATATGCGCGTTGATCACGCCATTTGTTTACCTGTGCATACGCCCCTGCCTCTTGTTTGTGCCGAGCAATTGAACGTATGTTAATTAGTGCAGTGCGCGAATAAAATGCAGCGAACGCCGCCGACACTTCAATATTCGCAGCAGTCCTCGGAATCCGATATGACCGCCGTGAGTGACTTAGAAAAAATAGAAGGTACGGCGATTATGACAACAAAGAGACTAAAAAGACGGCAGGAAAAGGGAATTGGAATGAACGATATGTTTAACTCTTTTAAGGAAGAATTATCAGAAATCTTCGACAATAAATTCTCAAAATTACACACAGAATTCCATGAATTAAAAAAACAAAATCTTGAAATCAGCAAAATAAATGCTGAAATGTTAAAATCTATGGAATATATGTCCGCTAAGTATGAAGAAATGAAACAACGATTAGACCAAGTTGTAAAGGAGAGAAATGACAGTAAACTATATATTAGTAGCCTAGAAGAAAAGATTGAGAGCATGGAACGAAGCATGCGGTCTTCATCTATAGAAGTTAAAAATATACCTAAATTGGGTGGTGAAACTAAAACAGATCTTGTTAAATTAACAACTAGTATTGGATCCACACTTAAAGTCGATATTCAGCCCTCTGAAATCTACGATATTTTTAGACTTCCTACGAAAAGAGAAGGTAGTAACCCAATTTTAATTAAGTTTACTACGGCTCTAAAGAAGGAGGAGGTGTTACAGACAGTAAAAAAATATAACAAAACAAATGCTACCAAACTTGATACTAAGCACCTCGACAAGAATTTTCCTTCTACTCCGATATACATTACAGAACATCTCACAGCCAAGACAAGCAAACTTTATTTCCTATCAAGAGACTTCGCACGAACATATGGATATAAATATTGCTGGTGTACACGAGGAAAAATTTTCTTGCGCAAGGAAGAGGGCGAACGCTTTATTGTGGTTACTAATGAAAAACGCCTGGACATACTTAAAACGGGAAAATAATGGGTACTATCATTATACCTTGCAAGTATATATGCAGCACTTTGCCTCTGTAAATCGTTATAGTAATTACATATTAGATAGTTACAATAGTTTTTTAGTTATATTTAATTTTTATAATAGTCTAGCTATGTACCAAATTTATTGTTCAACCAAATACCATTATATTAATTACATACAAATTTATAAAAGTTTCCTAGTTATAGCTAATTTTGATAATTGTTTAGTCAGGTATCAAGCTTTCTGTTCAACCAAATACCATTGTATTAATTACATACAAATTTATAAAAGTTTTCTAGTTATGTACAACTTTGATAACTGTTTAGACGTGTATCAAGTTTATTGTTCAACCATATACCGTTATATTATTTACATATATATTTATAATAGTTTTTTAGTTATGTATAATTTTGATAACTGTTTGGACATGTATCAAGTTTATTGTTCAACCATATACCATTACATTATTTACATATATATTTATAATAGTTTCTTAGTTATGTATAATTTTGATAACTGTTTAGTCATGTATCAAGTTTACTGTTCAACCAAATACCATTGTATTAATTACATACAAATTTATAAAAGTTTTCTAGTTATATATGATTTTGATAACTGTTTAGACATGTATCAAGTTTATTGTTCAACCAAATACCATTACATTATTTACATATATATTTATAATAGTTTCTTAGTTATGTATAATTTTGATAACTGTTTAGTCATGTATCAAGTTTACTGTTCAACCATATACCATTACATTATTTACATATATATTTATAATAGTTTCTTAGTTATGTATAATTTTGATAACTGTTTAGTCATGTATCAAGTTTACTGTTCAACCAAATACCATTGTATTAATTACATACAAATTTATAAAAGTTTTCTAGTTATATATAATTTTGATAACTGTTTAGACATGTATCAAGTTTACTGCTCAATCATATACTGCTACATTATTTACATATATATTTATAATAGTTTTTTAGGTATGTATAATTTTGATAACTGTTAAGTCATGTATCAAGTTTACTGTTCAACCATATACCATTACATTATTTACATATATATTTATAATAGTTTCTTAGTTATGTATAATTTTGATAACTGTTTAGTCATGTATCAAGTTTACTGTTCAACCAAATACCATTGTATTAATTACATACAAATTTATAAAAGTTTTCTAGTTATATATAATTTTGATAACTGTTTAGACATGTATCAAGTTTACTGTTCAATCATATACTGCTACATTATTTACATATATATTTATAATAGTTTTTTAGGTATGTATAATTTTGATAATTGTTTAGTCATGTATCAAGTTTATTGTTCAACCAAATACCATTGTATTAATTACATACAAATTTATAAAAGTTTTCTAGTTATATATAATTTTGATAATTGTTTAGTCATGTATCAAGTTTACTGTTCAACCAAATACCATTGTATTAATTACATACAAATTTATAAAAGATTTCTAGTTATATATGATTTTGATAACTGTATAGACATGTATCAAGTTTATTGTTCAACCAAATACTGTTACATTATTTACATATATACTTATAATAGTTATATATTTATAGTAGTTATGTATAATTACATACAAATTTATAAAAGATTTCTAGTTATATATAATTTTGATAACTGTTTAGACATGTATCAAGTTTATTGTTCAACCAAATACTGTTACATTAATTACATATATATTTATAATAGTTATATATTTATAGTAGTTATGTATAATTTTGAAAATTGTTTAGTCATGTACCAAGTTTATCATTCAACCATAAAAGATAAAACTATATCGTTAAAGATCCATAGACTGTTTTGTACCTTTATATATGAAATAATGTCTCTTTCGTTGTATTTTGCATGTTTTAAAAATAATTATGAATCGGGTGAGAGTACATGTTTGATAGAAATACTACTGGACTTTCTTTATCAAAAAACTTACACACAATATGTTATATTAGATAATAATGATATTTTAACAGCATCTACACATACACAACTTTCTAAATGTTTAGACCACAAATACTTTAACTTTCATATAGATATACAATTACACCACTTCAGAATGCACATACTTAATATATTGAAAGTTGTGAAATTATTTACTTATACTGTTACAATACTGATTCATTTTTTGCTCAGTACAAAAGGAATTAAGAGCACAAGGTTATACAAAAGGACATATTTTAATCATTTAAAATTGTTTAACTACAACTATATACATTACAAGATATCATATTCTTATTTATGCTTTTTTTATCATTACCCTATTTATACTGTTATAAAACTGTATTGTTTTTTTATTATTACAAAAGGAATTAAGATTACAAGTTTATTAAGGACACACTTTAATCATATAACATTGTTTAACTACAACTGTAAACATTTCAAGATATATTCTTATTTATACTTTTTGTATCATATTCTTACTTATACAGTTATAATACTGTATTATTATTCGAATAGTACAAAAGAAATCAATAGTACAAGTTTACTAAGGACACATCATTTAAAATTGTCTTACTACAACTATAAACATTTCAAAATATTATATTCTTTGTTATATTATACAGTTGTAATGTCACAATGCACTATTCACATAAAGTTGACTTATATATATAGAAAAACTACAAATAACTACAGACAGAAATACACCAGTATACTGCTTATGCCATATTATATAGACCTGATCACTAAATTTAATATTGTATTCATGTACAGGGAATCAAAATTATTTATAATTATAAACAAGCAATTCAACAAATACATCTACACAAACAAACAAAAAATTATAAAAGGAAAAAGATTCTTAAATCAAATTTATACTATTTCTTTTTAACTCTGAATAATCTAACATTACATGATGAAATAGAGAACTTATGCACCATTCCCTGTAACTTAATCCATAATATAGATCAATTAATTATTGATGAAACTAATACTTTTAATATTTTGTCATTCAATATAAGAAGCATTAACAAAAATATAGATAGCTTCTTGGCTTATATTTCAATACTAAAAATACACCCTGACATTATAGTGCTGTCAGAATGTTGGTGTAAAGAGAACTCTATTCCGCCAAGTCTAGATGGATATAATGTCTTCTTCACAAAACGGAGTTTTAACCAGAATGACGGTGTCATCATGTATATTAAAACAAATATTCCAGCTAATGTATATGAGTTAGAGATAAAGGAAGCTAACTGTCTGGCAGCAGAAACAGAAAATATGACCTTACTAGGAATATACCGACCACCATCCTTTAAAGAAGTTACAAAATTCATAGAATCTCTTGACACCACTCTGACCTCAACGAGAAACCGTAATATGGTAGTAACAGGGGATATTAATATCGATACTCTAAACTTGACCAATAAAGCTACATCGGACTACTTAGACATAATATCTTCCAACGGACTTCAAGTGGTAGTAAATCAACCAACACATGGTAAAACATGTTTAGACCATTTTATGACGAAACTAGAGGGAAGACCGCACTGTTATGTTTTAAACCCGGATGTCACTGATCACTCGCTCATAATTCTATCAATATATGGCTCTCCAATGAAGAATAATTTTAAAGATGGACCAAATATAAAAACTAAAATTAACTATGAAGCAATTAGAATATATTTAAAGGAATTTAATTGGGAAGAATATTACACAATTAGCGATGTAAATGAAGCTGCAGATTCATTAACAAAAATCCTTCAAAATATTATTCATTTAAATACTGAAAAGATCACCGAAACACGTAAAAAATGTCCACTTAAGCCATGGATCACATCTGGTGTCTTAAATTGTATTCATAAGAGGGACAAACTCCACATGCGAGCAAAAAAGTACCCGGAAAATTTAACACTACAGCTACAGTATAATCAATACAGAAACATTTGTAAAGACATAACAAAGAAACTAAAAATAGCATATTATCAAAATAAACTCCGTACATTCAAAGGAAATAAAAAAGAAACTTGGAACACAATAAAAGAAGTATGTCATTTAAACAAACAAAAAATTTCGGCAAATGAGTTACTCAACATAGCTCCTACACCTATAGACTCATTGGAGACCATTAATGAATATTTTACCACAGTTGGAAGTACACTCGCAAATTCAATTCTAACTAAAATTAATTGTTATTATATTATTTGTAATTTTAGTAACGTAATATGTAACATAAGTATATGTAATAGTATAATATAAATATTATATACGTACTATATATCATATATACACTTATATTTATTTTAAGGAATTCGTAGAACATAAAGACTTATTAAGTTTTGGGAAGGTACTGGCCCCTAAGATACGGGTTTTCCTAGTTTAGGGGTCTAGGATAAGAATATTTATGTAAAAATATTGTTTTGGTTCAATAAATAATTTTTATTATTATTATTATTATTATTCTGATTTCTAAGACCTTTAATAAGGTCCGCATCACTATACATTGTGAGGACGTCTCTTATGATCAGAAGTGGGTCTCTATTTTTAACCTCCTCCACTGCGAGTTGGGTCCCATCCCTGCCCAGTCTTTCCTTGACTTTTTCTCTGTCCCCTTCCGAACTGAATCCTATTATAATTTTTCTGTCTTTCGCTTTTCTAACTCTTTCGATTCTTACCCACCCTTCTTTTGCGTCTACTACTTTTCTTACTTGCTCTAAAACTTCTTCGCCAGTATGTGTTTCGTCTTTTGACGTAACTACCACCGAGTGCAGCGTACTACGTCTCGGTTGCAAGTCGACGCCAGCTGACACTACACTCGCGTAAGTAGCAGGCTTCTCCAGGGAGGCTCTATGAGTGTCAATAACGAGGTTCAGTTGATCTAACTTACGAGTGTTTTACGCCAGCATGAGGGAATGCTTCTTAATTTGTTCCATCATGCTGGCAGATAGCTCTACTACGGGTTGGGGCTGGGGTTCCACGTTGTCTTGACTACTCACCAATCCCAATGCATCCGGTTTGCAGAGTTTTATACGTTTTAGTTCCTGTTCCGCTTCCTTGACTAAGTTGTAAAGCCGGTCCAACACCTCGGTTACACCAGTCTTTATTTCATTTTTAAGGTTGCGGGACCCGGTTAAGTGATTTTTGCCCTTAGACAAAAAAGCTCTGGCTTCGGTCAACCGGTCTGCATATTTAGGTTTTGGTGGTGTTTTCTCAATACTTGTATCACTAGCCGGACCTGCCTGCTGTGTCATTGCAACCAATGGTTCCCCTGAACCCTCTAAACTGCGTCGAGCAACGTTAAACGTCCTGTTTTTGTCTAGGGGCGATTTGTTACTCCTGTCAACTGGCCTAACTGGTGTCCTAGTGAACATTTTGGTGGAGGTAGGCGTCAGAATTGAAATAAATTAAGTTTGTAAAAGTTGTAAAAAAGTCTTAAAATACTATCTTAAAGCGATAATAGCTCTTCTAAAAATAGAAAGAGCTATGTCAATAGTACCTATAAAGATACTAAATCCTTCTGTAGGAAATACCAATAGGTAGAGTCAAAATTTTTTCCGACTCTATGTAGAGTCGGTCTTTAGTGTGCAATAGATAGGTCTCGTCAAGCCCTCTGCAACGAAACCACTCCCAGTGTTCTAGGCCCAAGGGTTAAGGAGTTACGGCAAATTCTGTTTTTTCAAGATGGCGTCTGAAATTTACGGAATTTGCCGTTATTCAGAGACTTTCCGGCCGAAAAACCCCGAGATTGGGATCGTTGCACTGGGCGCGATGAGCTCTAGCTGATCCTGCAGTTTTCAGGCCTGAAAAATTTCATTGCCTGAAAAGTCCTAAAATTATTTTGAGCTGATTAATTCGTGCCAGCTCAGGTCAATACAGAAAACCCCAAAGCTCTACGACGAATAGGTCAGGAGATATGGCTGTTTGAAATTTTCCAAGATGGCGGATCTGCTGTCAAAGTCAATTTTGAAACAGCTATATCTCCGCGCCCAACAATCGGAGAGCCACGGTGTTTTAACTTTTTGGAGTCAGCGTGATGAAATCTACCTGATAGGATCAGTATCTAAACACCCCCAAAAAACGGTCTCTAATTTGCCTGAAATTTTAAGGATAGACAGATGTCCCTCCCACCCAGCAGAATCCGAAAACACCGTTCTTCTAGGCCTATTAGTTAAAAAGATATGACTATTTGAAGATTTTCAAAATGGCGGTATAGCTGTCAAAACCACTATTAAAACGTTGATAACTCGACAACCGTTGGTCGTACCACAAGAGGGACCACCGGGAAAGCATATAAAAACATCAAGTCAATTTTAATAAGTAGTATAATTTAACTAGTGAAATTCCGGCAAGCAGCCATAGTAAAAGTTATATATATCCGAAATCGCTTTCACAAACGCTTACGCCCGTTAAAAAGACCAGACGGTGTGGTCGCGTAGTAACGAGGCCAACTGTTCGTTCATATTGTCAACTTTATTGTCAGTCGCAAATACAACTGTTTAACGTGAGGACGTATTTTTCATTTAAAAGATTCTCAGCGAAAGTAGTAACAAAATCAACCTTATAACAACCACCATATGGTCGCAATCGAGCCGGAAATTTCAAGCGGCAAACGAACCGTCGCTCGCGCCTCGAGAACAATAGATCAGAGATAAGGACGCGTCGTTTTGAAGCAATTAGTAATACGAAGTTTTATAACTTTGCTGTCTTGTTTACGTGAATATTATAGAAGAATATTACTCGTGAATTGTGTTTTCGAAAAAAATGTCTGCTTCACAAGAACAAACACAATTATTGGCAATTTTGGAAGATACTGCCACAGTATTACGAAAAACTCAAGTAAACTTAAAGAAATGTTCTAAGGCACGGATAACAAAAGGATACATAGAAGCGAGAATAAAAATAATTCAGGACTATTGGGATACTTTTAAGAAGACACACACTGAACTTGTGAGAATAACACCTAAAGAATTGAAGGGAACTTTACCATATTTTATCAATGAAGATTTTTTTATTTATGAAGATTTATTTAACGTATTGTACGGGGATTTAAGTGACATGCTTCGGGCGATAACTGAGACTTCTACCAGCCAGCCGAGGTCAACGAATTCATCGTTTGAAATTGGAAATACCCCAAGTAATATATCACATTTACCCAAAATACAATTACCTTCATTCAGCGGAAGCTATGAGGGTTGGCCCGCATTCCATGACCTTTTCGTTTCTTTAGTGCATAGTAATACATATTTAACCGAGGTTCAGAAATTACACTATCTCAAGTCAAGCGTTACATCAGAAGCAGAGAATCTTTTAAGGCACATAACAATAACGGCGAGCAACTATAACCATGCTTGGGAAGTTTTGAAGGCGAGATACGGGAATAAAAGGATAATTTTAAATGCTACTATGAAGAGATTATTTAACCAAAAAAAATTGAATTCTCAGTCGTCTGTTCATATCAAAAATTTATTGGACACTACAACCGAATGTTTGAACACTCTAGAAAACCTTGAGGTTGCTACGAGCTCATGGGATCCAATAATTATATATCTCCTGGTGCAGAAAATGGACCCTGAAACACATAAGGACTGGGAAGAACAAGCTTACAAGGATGAATCAGAAGCATTACCTACCTGGCGAGAATTAAAAAAGTTTTTGGAGTCTAAATTCCGCACTTTGGAATTAATCAATATACCTTCAAAAGAAACTACCAATCGCATTAAAGAACGCACTTATCACGTTGCCACGCTGAAAGAAAAAACGTGCATTATGTGCCAAGATAATCACACCTTATGCCATTGCAAGAAATTTACGAGTATGGAACCAGTAAATAGATGTGAGTTTGTTAAAAACAAACAATTATGTTACAACTGTCTGGTACCAGGACATCTGGTCTCAAAGTGTAAACTACCAGTGTCCTGCAGAATATGTCAAAGACGTCATCATTCACTACTTCATGTTAATATGAACACAGACGCTGCGGCTTCATCGAGCACTTCACAACCGCAGGTGTCAACACATGTAGTAGAAGACGAAGAAATTCAAGTCAACACAATGATTTCGTCACAATCCAATACTAGTCAGCGAATAGCACTACTAGCGACTGCGATAGTGGAAGCAACAAACGAACAAGGATACACCATTCCACTACGAGCGCTAATAGACCAGGGTTCTCAAGCAACATTTATTAGTGAAAAGGCGGCTCAATCACTAAAGCTCAAACGACAACCTGTAAAGGGATCTGTCACAGGTGTAGGATCTACGAGAGCGAAGATTACACATGTGGTGCAACTACGAATAAGATCACATTGGGACCAATCAAGCAACTTTAGTTTACCCATACAAGCCTATGTGATGTCGAAACAGTTGACTGCAAAGATACCTACCAATACACTAGCCACACAAACCTGGCCACACATCAAAGGACTCAAGCTAGCAGACCCATCCTATCTCAAATCAGGATCTATAGACCTTCTGCTAGGAGTAAAAGAGTATACACAAATATTAGAAGATGGTTTTATCAGAGGTCCACCAGGGGGACCAAGCGCCCAAAAGACAACTCTTGGTTGGATTCTGTTCGGAGAAATTTATTCAAAACCTGAAACTAACAATTTATTAGTAATGCATCATCAAATTGATATGGAAGATTTGTTAAAATCAATATGGGAAATAGACGTTGATAATAAAAGACATTTCACTATAGAAGAACAACTTTGTGAGAACATATATAAAACAACTACTAGAAATCAGGAAGGAAGATACATAGTCAAGTTACCGTTCAGAACGGACAGTCCACAATCACCGAATGGAAATTTGAAAGATATAGCTACACAGAGATTTTTACAATTAGAGAGAAAATTGAAGAAAACACCAAATCTGAAAATAGAATACACTAAAGTTATTAACAGCTATTTAGAAGAAGGACATATGGAGAAAGTACCTGAAACAGAAAAAGAAAGCAAATCAGTTTACTTACCTCATCACGCAGTAATTCGCAATGATAAGGAGTCCACTCGAACACGCGTCGTATTTGATGCTTCCTGTAAAGGAACAAACAACCTGTCATTGAATGATGAATTACTTGTCGGCCCCCAGCTACAGGATGATTTGAGAAATCTGCTGATAAGGTGGAGAATGAAACGTGTCTGTTTTTTTGCTGATATACAACAAATGTATCGGCAAATATTGGTCACTAAAGAGGATGCAAACTATCAACGCATTCTATGGAGATCAAACGAGTCAGAGAACCTGGAAGAATATCGTCTCCTTAGAGTTACCTTTGGAACAGCCCCTGCGCCATACTTGGCTGTGAAAACATTACATAAAGTAGCCCACGACGAAGGTTATGATCATATTCGCGCAGTACAAACTATAAAAGAAGATTTTTATATGGACGATTTACTTTCTGGGGCAGACTCAGTAGAAGATGCAATTAAATTATCTAAAGAAGTCACAGACATACTAAAGAAAGGTGGATTTCAACTTGTAAAATGGTCATCTAACAATATCGAGTTCATGAAGTCAATAGATGAGAACAAAAAATCTGCTAGTGCACAAATAGATTTGAATCTCGATGGAACTATAAAAACTTTAGGAATAGTTTGGAATTTAAAAACAGATAAGTTTCAGTACAATATAGGTTTACCAGATACCAATAAATCAATCACAAAACGTGGCATCTTATCTGATCTACAAAAACTATTTGATCCGCTAGGATGGATAGCTCCGAGTACTGTTATGGCTAAAATGCTTATACAAAAACTGTGGGTTGAAAAGGTAGACTGGGATGAAAGAGTAAGTGAAACACTGGAGGAAGAATGGAAAAGGATCAGATCAGATTTGATTCATATTAATAATATACAAATACAAAGATGGTTTGGTACAGTTAGTGAAAGCAAAGAAAATATACAAATCCATGGGTTTTGCGATGCTTCCATGTGTGCATATGGAGCAGTTGTATATATCAGAACTGAAACGGGAAATAAAATTGAAACAAACCTAATTGCTGCTAGAACTAGAGTAGCACCACTGAAAACGATATCCTTACCACGCTTAGAACTCTGTGGTGCGCTGCTACTATCTAAGTTAATGAAACAAGTAGGACAAGCAATGAGAATACCCACATCCCAAATGTACGCATGGACAGACTCTTCGATTGTTATTGCATGGCTTTGTGGTGAACCCAACAGATGGAAACCCTTTGTTGCAAACAGAGTGGTGGAAATTGTCGAAAACCTTAACAACAAGCACTGGTATCATATTCAATCGCATGACAATCCTGCTGATTTGACCTCCCGTGGAATGTTACTATCAGAACTGCAGAATTGTAGACTGTGGTGGAAAGGATCGCGGTGTTTATCTGAAAAAGAAATAGATATTAGTAAACAAGAAATAATACAAACAGAATTAGAAAAAAAGACAACTAAAATCAATACTTACCTTAATACCATAACGTCGGAGAATGAAGAAGAGAAATCTTTAATTTCACAGTTCGCGGATTTTGATAATTTAACGCAACTACTAAAGACAATAATTTATTGTAAAAAGATTTTTAAACAGTAAGAGAAAACTGATGGATATTAGCAAAGATATAACAACAAGCGAATTAGAAGATTCCCTAAACATCTGTATAAGAATGGTACAAGAACAAGAGTATAAAGAAGAAATAGAAAGAATAAAGGTAGAAAAGCAAGTAAAAAAGAAAAGTCAATTGCGAACCCTGAACCCCTATTTAGATGAGAATAATATACTCAGGGTGGGCGGTCGCCTTCGACATACAGACCTACCTGATAATCAAAGGAATCCAATAATTCTGGGGAATAAAAATTTGCTTACGCGATTGATTATTGCCGATGCACACCAGAAAACTCTTCATGGAGGAATTCAATTAATGTTGTGCTATCTTCGATCGAGGTACTGGATTCTAAGAGCTAAATCATTAATTAAAGCATACATACACAAATGCATTATATGTATTAAGCTTAATGCCAGAACCAAAACTCAAATTATGGGTGACTTACCACGAGAAAGAGTTACTCCATCAAGACCGTTCATGCACAGTGGGGTAGACTTCGCAGGACCGTTTCAAACACTAATGTCTAAAGGGCGAGGAAACAAAACGGTTAAAACATACGTAGCAATATTTATTTGCATGTCTACAAAGGCAATTCATATCGAATTAGTTGGCGATCTCACTTCAGAGGCATTTATCGGCGCTTTCAGACGCTTTGTTTCCAGAAGAGGCAAATGTAGTCACCTTTGGAGCGATCAAGGTCGTAACTTTGTGGGAGCTAATAAAGACCTCGCAGAAGCCTGGAATGAAGCAAGATTACAATTTTCTGGAGAAATAGCTACAACATTAGCTACAGACGGTACACAATGGCACTTTATACCAGCTTATAGTCCAAGTATTGGCGGGCTATGGGAGGCGGGAGTCAAGTCAATTAAGTACCATTTAAGAAGAATTCTTAAAACTCACCTGACGTACGAAGAAATGACGACTGTCTTGTGCCAAGTGGAAGCCTGCCTTAATTCACGTCCGCTGTGTCCACTAGATGATACTGATCCAGATAATGTGAACCCACTTACCCCAGGACACTTCTTAATTGGAGAATCACCGATTGTTGTTCCGTCACCTGAAATGAAAAATATTAAAATACATACCTTATCACGCTGGCAGCATACTCAAAAACTCTTGAATGACTTCTGGCAGCGATGGCAAGGCGAATACCTGTCACGATTACAGCAACGTCCTAAATGGCTGAAAAGAGAAAAGGAGTTTAAAATAGGAGATATTGTATTAATAAAAACAGAAAACTTACCTCCAGGCAAATGGTCATTAGGACGAGTAGTCGATAAACACCCAGGTGCAGATGGTTTCACTAGAGTATATAGTGTGAAAAGTAGTGGTTCTGTTACAAAGAGATCTATAACTAAATTATGTGCATTGCCCATTGATTGTAACTAATTTTTACTAAATTTATTACCTTTTCGATGTCTGTAAATTAATTTTTCATTTGTACTTACTATTGCATATTTAAGATATTTTTTTTCAAAATTGCACCTAATTGTATAAAGTTTAACATTAATGAAGTATCATGTCTATATTGTGTAATTTAAAGTTTGTCGTAAAAAAATTATTATAAAAGGCCTTTATAGCCCTTTTGGTGGGCGGTATGTTCGTTCATATTGTCAACTTTATTGTCAGTCGCAAATACAACTGTTTAACGTGAGGACGTATTTTTCATTTAAAAGATTCTCAGCGAAAGTAGTAACAAAATCAACCTTATAACAACCACCACCAACATTAGCAATTAAATTTTTACTTTTTTATTTTTGTTATTATCACATTTTATTATCAATTTTTTTCTTATTTAATTATATGTAGAGCGTTATGTTGATAATAAATCTACATGATTTTATACAGACAGACCCTACATTTCTCTTATACGTTATAATAAAAATTTTGCCAATTTAATTCATATTAATAAAATTAATTGTAACAAAAAAAAGAAATAATTTTGTTATAATAATAATAATTTTAAATTACTAGTATGAAAGAGAAGAATGCATGAATAGAATACGTTAGGCTTGGAAAATTTTTGTGAAAGTACCCACCACCCTTTCCCATCCTTGAAAAGCCAAGAAGAAAAAATTTTGAAATAAAAGAAACGTAGCATTTAAAGCTACGGAGTTCTACAAGCTGTTTGCAGTTCCAGCTTAGGCAATTACCTTTTTCATAATACGCATTTTTTTTTATCGAAAAACGGAGATATAGATGTAACTTTTTATCTGTGAAAAGCACTGTGGTATCAAACACAACACAATTTTCTTTTTCTGGTGTCATTTTTATTCAGTATATAACGCTCTATCATCAAAGATGGATAATTTTCTGGTGCAATTTTCATACTGTATACGGCACTATACCATCGAGCATGGTTAACGTTTTTTTTAGTTCCCTAGAAAAAGAATACGTCGTTTTGGCACAAACTACTTATTTTTGTTCTTAATTTTCCTATTTTTCAACAAACAAAGTGTGGCTCCCTACGCTTCATACATTCTCTTCAGACTCTTGAGTGATGTGTTATGGCGTACGCGCACGCAATTAACTAAATCACCTTAAAATCGCCAACGCGCCTATGGAATCAACTATAGAAAAAGGGATCCCGAAGAAGTGATCTCGCAGAAAGGTGAGTTACACTTTATCTTCAAATTAATAACCTCCTTATTCAATTTACCATACAAGTACCGTACCATTGAACATGGTGAAAGTGATAGTGAAAAGTGAGACAAGGATTGTCCTTGTCTCACTTTACGTCTTGTACACTTTACTTTAATTATGACTGTCGCCGCCAAAACGGAACGCCAGCTGACAGCGAATGTGATTGGCCATCCAGAGTAGGCTGATTGACAATCCGCTGTCAAACGTCAGACGCTACAAATTCAAACTTGTGAACGGCAACTCTATTCTCTTAACCTCTAACTTTTTCATACTTTGTAATTCGCCAAATAAAACGCATTATCATAATTTCCGTCGTTTTCGTCGCTGCGCTAAACCCAAAGAGAAGAAAACACATGCACTTCGTCGGCTTCGACAATGACAAAAACAGCAAAGCGTAGATTAATATTGTAACTTTTCGAAAAAAACTTTTTTAAGATAATTTTCCTCATAAGGAGGAGTTACGTCATCCGTCTGGTAACCACCAGCAACAATGAATCAAGCGCAAAACAGTATTATATTTGAAAATCACGTTTAGTAATAAAAAATGTACTTAAGTTGACATTTTACGACCGAAGGAATATGTTTTTCAGGGTATTAGAATCATAAATTAAAACTTACGATTTCTTCGGATTAGGAATAATTCCCTGCTCGGAGGGGCCCATGGCATGGTAACTGATTTCGAATAAATATGGAGCTGCAACTCCTGACCATCAATTCAGTTAGTTTCCTTCGCAATGGTGACACCTCTTTTCTCTCTTAAAATGCACACATGGGCGGCGTTGATTGAATGGATAGCTTCATTGGTCGATATCTCATCCGCATTAAGACGAGAAAGTGGACAACGAGGCTCTTCTACCACTTGTTAGACATGTCTGTCATCAATGCTTGGGTACTATACAAAAAGGTAAACACAGTGAAAGGAAGATTCTTCTTCAGAAGATTATAATGAAGTTAGCAGATTTTAGAACTGAGCTTGCCGATACTTTATGTACGGTTTTAATGCGGTTGCTTAATATATTTTCGAGTCTAGTCACCAGCTGTTCGAAAGAAGAAGAAGAAGATGTACATGCTACCTGGAGGCTCGGTGTAGCGGGTGTGACCTCATAAATGCGGTCGGTCAGGTCAGTCACGTCGTCGATGTCTGCCTCAGCTGGCCGTGATGCCAGGATCGGTTGGAGGTGTTGAGACAGGCGACGTACAACAACGTTGGATTGGTCCAGAGACTACGCAGAAACTCGTCAGAGACTCCGTCATCCGCTAGGGTTTTTAAATGTCTCAAGAACTGAGAAGGTTTTCTATCAGCTAGCTCCTCATGCGTTAAAAACTGGCGCATACGCTGTTCGCGAGAAACCGATACGCATTTAATTAGTTCTTGTTTTAGTTTTTCATACTTGTCTTCCGCGGGGGGATTAATAATTAATTTTCTCACCTATCGAGCTGCTGGATGACCCTTCCAAATTTAGTGTTGTCCGATCTGATTCCCGTTGTCTCGAACTGTGCCTTAACTTGCGCGAACTACACCTCCGGGTCCTCATGCCGAAATGGCAGCAATCATCCGTTTTGATTGGGTACGCTTCGATGTGATTGTATGTATATCAGCGCGAGTAGGTTCGCCCCGAGAGTGCGCCGGTGACTGCGGAGTGCGGCCGGCCGCGCGCGGGGGGCGGGGCGCGGGTGGCGCTCGGAACCGGTCGACAGCGCGGGCAAGGCCGAGCTCTGTCGCCGGTTCATGTGTGGTCACTACATATCAAAGTCACTTGAAAAATAAAAGGGAAGACCCAGTACCAACAGTCGACAAGACACTACAGTACCTTCTAAAAGACTCCGGACAGGTGTTGTTCACTCATCGTTAATTCGTATTTCGCACGCTTGGTCAATGACAACGCTCTGTTGAGCATACCGCAGTAACGCATCGCCATTGGTCCCCGACCGAGTAAGTTGGCGCTGGGAGCTGCAACGCGAAGAGCTCGAGGTGTGCTCGAAGCTTACAGTCGTGGTGTGAACATCAAAATACGTTTTAAAAGCGCTTATATATTCCTTTCTCTTTAACAAACTACAAACTTTATTATTATCGTTATTTAAGAACATTGTGGCTATACATAGTTTTAGTTAGTGCAGTGTCTATACAAATAGTGTCTATAGTGCAAAGTCTATACTGTCCACCAGCCAGCAGGCGGTACCGCCACGTGCCACCTCTTCATCGGAAAATCACCATCTTCCTCCACCAGAGGCTACCAGGTGCTCGGTCTGGATAGCCACGTTACTGCGGTAAGTGTGATTGTAGTTGTCCAGGCCAAAGCGATAGGGAACACAACGTTCATCGGCGGAACAATCTTCTACCATCGGTGTTCCGACCCAGTGTGTCGATACTCGGTCCCCCACGGCAGGGCCTTTTCGCCACAGGTGTACAAGTAATACCCTCTACTGACGTGCGTTGCGATTGTATTGGTCATGAAAAAATATTTATGGATTCTAGAAATAAGTGTAAATTTAATAATCGTAGGAAAGTTACCTCCTGGTTCTGTAAAAAGTGTAAAGTGTCGTTATGCGATAATAAAAACAATCAATGTTTCGCATTATTTCATGCATAGGTATATATGATTTCTTTATGGCCTTAATGCCTGAACGGGTGAAGCGAAAAATACTATTAAGTTCTGGAGCAAAACTATAGCATAGCGTGGGATATTTTTCCCACGATTTTCATCACCCCTATAGGGCTTGAACACAAAACTGCGATACGACGCGATGCGAATTCGCAACGCAGAAAGTTGCGACACGAATTGCTACGATGCTATTTCGTGCGGCAAGGCGTCTCTCAGGGTGACCATTCCTTGGACGACCGTCAGCCGTACTAAACGTATTTTAAATTGAAAACTAGGTCGTGACATGGATCATAAAAAGAAGTGTGCACTTTTGTTATTGCTTAGAAGATACAGGAAAACGAAACAAAGAAGATTTTGGGTTCATCCATTTATTACTGTTATGAATCCCGATGGGAACTATTTCCATCTAAAATATGAAGCTTTGAAAACCGACGAAAAAAAATTCTTTGAAAAATTTTTAGGATGAGCATATCTTCATTTGAACAGCTTTTAAGTTTATTATCACCATATCTTCAGCAACGATCGTACAAGGGGAGAATTCCTGTTATGCCTCTGGAAATGATTGGCCTCACTATCCGGTAAGTAAAGTAAAACATTAATAGCTGACATTAGTTTTTATTGAGAAAAGAGTTTTCCAAATATTACAATCGATTAAATTTACGTAAAATCAAAGTCTTCTTCGGTTGAAAGTGTGCTTAATATGCTTGAGGTAGAAAAATCATTACTAGGTGAATCAATTTGATCTGGTATGTAACTCGCAGATGACTGTGGACGTGTCAATGGCGTTTGTTGAGATGTAGCAAAATGTTGAGTTGGACAGTCACCCTGGTAGTTGCTATTCGGATAGTAGTAGCCGTGAGGTTGATGCAATTCTGTTAAAATTTGAAGAACTCTGCTCTGAAAGATTAGTATTTTTATTTTATTGTCATTATAGTTATTGTCATCTAACCTTTCAAGAGATGGTAGAATACCTTTAAAAAAAGATATGTGTCTATTCTCCTTTTCCTTTAAAATCTTTACAATATCATCTTCAAAATTATTATTTACCTTCTTCCTTTTTGGTGGTTGCTTTTGGTAATGTGTTTTAGATGAACCTTCTTGATTATCTGGCTCATTTTCTGATTCATTTATACTGGTAGTGGTCTCATTTTGTAAATTTTTCTTAAGAAATTGTAATTGTTTGTACAGATGGTATTCTTTTATATTTTTTGATCCAGACCCTGACCTACTTGCATCTTTGAGTTTCTTTTCATATTTATTAAAGGTATCTTTAATCCCCCTCCATTTTTGTATTACTGAATTACCTGCAAAAATTTATTATTTTATTTCTGTATCTTTATATCGTTTTAGGTTAGTGTTCTTTTATTTATTTATTTATTTATTTATTTATTTATGTTGCAGATTCCTAGCGACCGGAAATGAAATCAGAAATATACATTTAGATTATTATCGAGGAGTAAGTACAGTTGCTAAAATAATACGATTAGTTTGTAGTGCAATATGGAAATTTTGTTTAAATGAAAACATACCAAAAATAACGAAACAACTGTTTGAAGAAATTGCTGCGAACTTTGACAAGAAGGCAAACTTCCCTAACTGTATTGGAGCCGTTGATGGGAAACATATTCGTATTCGTAGTCCCGCAAACAGTGGATCACTTTTTTTTAATTACAAGGGCTACAATTCAATAGTTTTGTTTGCTATTGTTGACTCGAAATACAGATTCATCTATGTGGACATAAGGAAAGATTAGGTCATACTAAATAAAATCGTTTTCACCTCATTACTTTCCCCCTTTGTATCGGAAAAAAGAGGAGGGGCCTCTTTTTTCGCGCTCAACCGCGTCCGTGCGCACCTGGCGAGTATTGGCACGCCCGGATTGGTCTACAGGTTAGCGAGATAATTAGGCGAAATTAATTAGACGAAAACTGAAAAAATATCTTTAAGACGCTGAACAGAGCCGGCGTTAATTCAGATTTCAGCATATAAGTCACGCCCACAATGTCTGCGACGGCGTACTTAATATGTACAGTGGTAAAATAAAGAACTAGATAAGGACTCGTGATGTAGCCAATAAAGTCCAATAGATGGCGTTTGTATCAAGACATGCAGTCGTAAAAACTGAATAGACAGGATAAATAATAAAGAATTTATTCGTTTTAGTTTTTTTACTTAGTACATCTATTGTGTTTAGAAATGTGTTTCGACGTCATTTATTGTCATGTAATTATGTATGTATTATTGTATGTAATTTAATAAATATTTTTGTGGTGATCTACAAAAATAACACAAAATAATCTGGTATGGAGTAAATATTTGGTTTACCTTTATTCCTATGCATATGGTGAAATATTTCTCATATTTTACTTTTATAAATTTTTATAATATCGAGCACGCATGTGTCTCATTCGTGTTTAACATGCAATTCAATAAATAATTTTTATATCTTTAACGTTAATAGATAAAAAGCTGAAAATTTCGTTCTATATACGATATAACTAAATTTTTAGGCAAATTTATATATTGATAAAAATTTACGCAGCCCAAACAAGATCTGGTTATGTTAAAAAAGTAAGCGCACGACAGCACTTTCTAGCGAGTACAACCATAATATGTCTCTTTCACAAACTTTTGTTTCAATTTTTCGTACTATCTTCAAATGTACTGATTACTAATATTTGTTATATACCTAATACAGTATCTAAGCTACTTTATAAATTTCAGGCTTAAAAATTGAACTCACATGGTAAAAGAAGAGCTTAAAAATTTATAATTTTATAATTGACTGAATTACTCACTCAATGAAAGTTGTGATATCTAATAAAAGCTAACTTAAGTTTTATTTATTTACTAGCGGACCCGGCAAACTCCGTTTCGCCTAACAATGAATGAATGAAAATATGTGTGATTTTAAAATTAAAACATAATTATAAATTTCAATATTTTATTATATTAGTATAATAAAATTATTATAATGATATTTATCCTTTACATTTATTCAAAAAATAAAAAACTATTTTCTCAAAACTTAATTTATACTTTTTTGACAACTTACGAACGCCGCGCACAAAATGACAATATAATCAAATGGTACCCCTAATCTCCTCTTTTCTCCTGACCACACTTCTCCACAACTATCATCACAGCTCCATGTTACAACTTCCACACTCCTCCTTTTCCTTCCGTTACAGTCAACCATTCTGAAAAAAGATATTAGCTTTCTATCACGTCGCTACCATTAAGCTGCACAGAGAGTCTATTGTGACAACCTGAGTTATTGTCATGTCTCCTATACTATTATTATATTATATCCAAAAATTTATCTGTCTCACCTGTCCTTATTGAAAGTAATTTTAAAAAAAAATTTCAGACCGCCCACCTCTAGTGATAGTTTTGCCTTTCACACACAGCCACTTCTATCACGGTGCTGTAGTTAATGGGTAAACAGTGCCTTTCATGTTGTATTGCCTTAATATTGTGCATACATCGACAGTTTGAGCAAGTCTCACACATACCGTGGCTCTCAAGATTGAAATGAAAATCATCTGCGATCTGTACTCTGAAACAAATTACAACTTTAATTGTCTTAAATAAATAATTCGCTGTATTTCGACTCACCGTCCGCAATATGCCTCCTTTCCTTGCAACGCTCATCATTACATTATCATTGTTAATCTTTCTGTTGGTTTCAATTTGTTTCATTGCTATTACACACATTCAGCCATGATATTTTACTTCCGGTATCAAAATAAACCTCCTCATAGGTATCAAATGTACATATATGCTCCTCCGATCGTAGTTTGGCTTTCCTCAACCGAATGAAAGTTAAGCGCTCCATTTCAATTTTGACGTAGGGGAGAGCGGGGCTAAGTTACCGGGGTAAGTTGTTCCGAATAAAATAGCACAATAAAAGAAAGAGCTAGATATATTTACTTTGCACGTCGTGAATCGGAATAGTATAGCGCACTGACGGCCGCCATCTTAATCATGCCAGTAGCGACCGGAACATCGGAAAGAACGTACATGTGTCACTGATCCACGTAAGTAAATATTTTTATATTTATTTTTATTGGTATATGTCGTGATTGTGAAATAATCAAAATTTAGTTTTTTGGTACTTCCCTACATAAATCTGTTGAGTTACTGGTTTACTGTTCTAAAATCGCGTACCCTTTACTCACATAACCTATTATTTGTTTATTCTGTGACACGTGCTTTTGGGGTTAGATGTTCCTTTCTTCGGGGGCATGTTGTGACGTCGGAACAACTTGCCCCAATCTATCTGTACTAATAATTTATTTAAAAAATATTTTCTTTCGTAGTATGCGCACTTATATTCGAAAAACATCACGAGGTTCTGTATCTCTGGAGTTAATGCAAAGGGCTGCAGATGCAGTAATTAAAAATGGCCGTATAATAAAAACTGTTGCCAGAGAATTGGAAATTTGTCATATGACATTGAGCTGTGATAGCCCAGCGGTGAGACCGTGCGACTCTTTCAAGGGCAACACGAGTTCAAACCCGGGCAGGCACCAATGAGTTTTTCCTATTAAAACTCATGTGTCTAATTGATAATTGCAATTTATCACACGCTTTTCGGTGAAGGAAAATATCGTGAGGAAACCTGCATTTCTCTAGAGAATTCTGGAGATATGTGTAACCTACCAATCCGCATCGGAGCAGCGTGGTAGGTCTTAGCTCCAACCCTTCTCTCCAGAAACGGAGAGAGGAGGCCTATTCCCAGCAGTGGGATTGTAACAGGCCGCTACTTTACATATGACATTATATAGATTTATAAAGAAGTTGAGGTCTGGAGTAAGTGACGCTGCAATTGGCTATAAGAAAGTAAGATTAGTCTTCAGTGAAGAACAAGAAATTCAATTAGCGGAATACTTAGTAAAATGTGCAACAATTTTCTTTGGTCTTTTACCAGAGGAAGTTCGAAAACTGGCATTTGAATGTGCACAGAAATTCAATGCACCTGATATACCACCATCTTGGCATAAGAATGAAAAGGCTGGACCAGATTGGTTGACTGGTTTTCTAAAGAGACATCCTCAGCTTTCCATTAGAACCCCGGAATCAACAAGTGCCGGTAGAGCTTCTTCTTTCAATTAACACAATGTGAATGAGTTTTTCACAAAGCTCGGCACAGTGCTGGATAAATATAAGTTTCCTCCCTCGAGGGTATATAACTTGGATGAAACCGGCGTTACGACAGTTTTAAAGCCAAGGGAAATCATTGCTAGAAAAGGAGCCAAGCAAGTAGGAGCTGTAGTGTCTTCAGAACGAGGTACATTGGTTACCGTGGAACTGGCAGCAAATGCATTAGGGCACACTATTCCTCCAATGTTTATTTTCCCAAGATTAAAATATAAAGACTTATTTATCAAAGGTGGACCGTCGGAATCCATTGGTGCAGGAAATAGTTCAGGTTGGATGACGTCCACGGAATTCCTGACATATATTGATCACTTTATTAAACACACGAGACCGTCACCCTCAGATCCTGTTTTATTGTTGCTTGATAACCACCAATCTCATATAGATATTAATGTGGTAGAAAAAGCAAAATCCAACTCAATTATAATGTTGTCATTCCCACCACATTGCACACATCGCATGCAACCCTTCGATGTTGGAGTAAATGCACCGTTCAAAAATCATTGTGCGAAGGCCCAAGACAATTGGATGCGCAGCAACCCAGGGAAGACAATGTCGATATATGAGATCCCTGAAATCGTAAAATACGCTCTTCCCCTGGCAGCAACCCCTCTCAATATTATGAACTCTTTCAAAAAGGCAGGGATTTGGCCATACGATCCGCACATTTTTACAGATGAAGACTACTCTCCTTCTTATGTTACTGATCGCCCTTTAGTGTCAACAAATGAATCTATTTCATCCTTAGGCGTAATTTCTTCAGACAACTTACAGATAGCAGAGACTGAAACTGGACGAAATGACAAAAATTTACCTGAAGCTGAAGCAAACCAAATCTTTGATCAACCAGGGCCGTCAGGGGTTATAAATTATCCAGCCTCATCTAGTGTTATCCAAGAAATTAGGGAAACTAGCCATTTCTCCCCAGAAACAATCCGTCCGTTCCCAAAAGCATCTGTTAGAAGTGGAAAAAATAAGAGACGTTTCAGAAAATCCGCTATCTTAACAGATACTCCAGAGAAACAAGCTCTGGCAGAAGAACAAAGCAAGAGAAGAAAAATTTGCGTTGGTGATGAAGAAATAAAAAAAACCAAAAGTAAAGGGGAGGGCAAAGGGAAGGGTAAAGAAAAGCAAAGTTCTAAAATAAAAATAAAAAGAGAGTCAGTCAAACGAAAAGTTTTGCAATTAAACAACCAAATTTCTGAGGAGGAAGATGACGATATAGAGTATTATTGCCTAGTCTGCTGTGACCCCTACTCCAACTCACGTTCTGGCGAAGAGTAGGTTCAGTGTCAAGATTGTAGAAACTGGGCCCATTCTAGATGCAGAAAAAACCGTGGCTTTTTGGCTTACACTTGTCCAATCTGGTCTTCTGATGATTAAATAAGTGCCTCATTACTAAAAATATTTATTTTTCCTACTAAAGAAGTCTGTTAAGATTGAAAACTAAACGAAATTATAAAGGCTGATTAGTTAAAAAAAGTTAAAGCTGAAGTAAAAGCTTTTTAATTGCTGTTTAATTATTATTACATTTAATAAGTAGTTAGTGAGTAAGTAGTAAGTAAGTATCGGCCTGAGCTTAGGCCTCACCTCTCTTTTTTTGGACAGAAGGATTGGAGCTAACACGTCCGACGCTGCTCCAATGTGGATTGGTAAGTTACACATATCCCTAGAAATTCATCAGAGATATGCAGGTTTCCTCACGATGTTTTCCTTCAACGAAAAGCGTGTAATAAATTGTAATTATCAATTAGACACAAGTTTTAGCAGAAAAACTCATTAGTATCTACCCGGATTCGAACCCGTGACAAGTGACCCCAAGTTGGGGCAAGTTGTTACTTTCCCACTTTCGATACGTTTATATTCATTGAAAAAAAATCTTGACTAGCATGAACAAAAAACTTTCTTAATATCAAATATACATATGTTGTTACATTTTACACGCATAAAACTGAAGATACAGCTAGAAGTCCCTTAAGAAATTGAGGTTAAGTAAAAAACGGAACTTTTAGCCCCGCTCTCCCCTACATGTCGACGCAATATTGGCTTTCGCACTCGACAAAATTGCAGTAAACAGTTGTCAGCGTCGAATCATCAAACGATATGCGTGATAATTCATCTAGCTAACCTTCTTGGTAGTTTCCCCACCGAAAATTCAACAGTTGAATTATTATTTTGTAAGTACAACTCACATGCGTTACTATTACTTTTTTTTTTGGAAACCAAAGCCAAACAATTAAATTTACATGTTAAAATAACAGCTATCACATCTATACTCACCATTCAATGGATTTTTCATTTTGATATTAAAATAATATCCATCTTCTCCCCAAAAAAAATCAATGGGGCATTGCAACGTGTCACACGAACGATGTTTCTGTTGTTTCAGTTTCCCAGCATTGCGAAGATTGCACAATATTGCGTTTTTTAATTGTTCACCAACAATCCAGCCGGTCTTGGGTTATAAATGGTGTAACTTACACGACTTTTTAAGAAGAGATTTGTAAGAAGTGTGCACTCTTCAGTGAAGCACCCTGTGATATATGTCATTTTTCGTTTTGTTAACAGGCGCAAGAACAAATAATGCAGAAATTTTCGGACTCGCGAACTTGACACGTACAATCTTCCACGAGAGAAACATCCATTTTCTATATGTAGACCACAACCATTCAAGGCTTGGCCTTGTCATTTGTTAATCGTCATGGCGAATGCAAGACGAAGCGGAAATTGAATCCTTAATCATCGGAATCCTTGGAATTTGAACTTCCTCACCTGAAAGTAGAGAAATTATTGCTTAGACTCAATTTGGTTTTCGTAAGGGATTCAGTACAATAGATAGCCTTGGTATTCTCACCTCATAGATTCATTCTCTTGGGGTGAGTTTTTGGTGGTGGTTTTTTTAGATGTTTCAGCTGCTTATGCTTCTGCTTTTTATATTCTGCTTCCGCTTTTAAATCAAAAATGCTTCTTTTGGATTTACCACGTAAAATAGTAATTTAATTTTAATTTATTCATAGGTACATCTATAACTATCATCTATAACTTTCTTTTGTATATAGATGATAGCAAATTATTACAAGTCCATATAACTAAGATATCTTGAACATGTTGGTTGATCAATATTTATTTGAACCGCTATTGTTGTTCCTTTTAATTGAGTTTTTTCATCCCTTATGGGTAGATTGTGGGGGATGTGAACCCCATGCCTTCCATTTTCCACAATTTCGGGTAGAAGATGTTTCATATAAAAGTCCTGTCTCCATTTTTTTCTTTCCAAAATATATCATCTCTCATATTTTTTCCGTTTTTAGCCTATGTCCCTCTACAACAAATAAGCATTGCTTGCGTTTTGTTATGTGCAGCTGACCTTGTACCTGATAGTACCAGTTATGGTTAGTATTTATTTTTAGTAACTATCCGTTTTGTCCTCGATCCAAAAATTTATTTTCTTTTTCTTGATACATTCTTTTAGCCCCAACTTATATACAGTAATGGGGCACTTTACTTCGATTATAGTATCACCAGAGATGCCATCAGGTGATGCACCAAGAAAAGATAGTTCGTCGTCTAAAAACAATCCACATGATTCAATATTAATGCCTTCTGGTTTAGACAACTGCAGTAAAGCTTTTTTTTCATTCTGCTGACCAGGCTTGATTGAAGTGACATGGTGAATATTCTTTTTATATAGGATTTGTTTTATTAAATTTGAACATCCCGTGGCAGGTTTCTTTTTTATGGTTCAAAATTTGAGGCTGTTAGTTCGAACCTTCGAAGTTCTATCCACTCACTACTTTTGAAGTATGTCATCTGGTATATCAGGTTTGTTGCACTCTGATCCGTAGTTTTTGTTATATTTATATCAAAATATAATTGTAATGTAATTGGTAGCCAGTGGAAGCCATTGATAGCCAACTGGTGTATTCTTAACTCTAAGTATATGTGATTTTTCTTGTCTGTTTTATACTTCCTGTGTGACTCTGAATAAACTTCTTCCCTTTTTTGATCCGGCAAGCCGACGTGTTTTATTAAGTTATGGGCCCAGACTCAAATTTAATAAAGTTTAATAGTTTTTTCTTAGATTTTTTTGCCAAAAAATGAGCTCCAATTACGTGATAAACGTCCCAAAGTTGAAAGGCCGTGAAAATTACGACGATTGGGCATTTGCAGCTGAAAACTTACTTGTGCTGGAAGGCTTGGACACGTATATCAAGCATGAATTTTCCGCAGACACCGCAACAACTGATGCGAAGGCAAGAGCTAAGTTGATTTTAACTATTGATTCAACGTTATACGTGCATATAAAAGATACAAAGTGCTCGAAGGAATTGTGGAATAAGCTAAAAACGCTGTTCGACGATTCAGGATTTTCGAGAAGAATTACTTTATTACGTCATTTAATTTCTATGAGATTAGAAAATTGCGATACAATGACGAATTATGTGACACAGATAGTAGAAACGTCGCAAAAATTGAGGGGTACAGGATTTTTAACAAATGATGAATGGGTTGGTTCATTATTATTGGCCGGTTTACCGGAACATTTTTCGCCCATGATAATGGCGATTGAAGATTCGGGCATGGCACTAACAGCAGATGCAATAAAAACAAAGCTGTTAGACATAGAATCACCAATTAATGTTGAACATTCCACAGCGTTAATGTCAAAAGGTTGGCAAAGAAAATGCACCAAAACAAGGTATTCTAAAGTTGGCAACCCTTGCAAGCGCGTCGGCGTGGGCGGCGGAACGCCGCAGACCACAGACAAATCCGAGATCAAAATGGCGAACATAACCTGTTATAAATGTAAAGAAAGTGGCCATTATCGTAATCAATGTCCTTTATTGAAACGAATTAACAATATTAAAAAGCAATCCAACGCCTTCAGTGCAATTTTTATGAGTCACGGGTTTAATCCGAACAATTGGTACATTGACTCGGGCGCAAGTTCGCATGTGACGCCATATAAAAAATGGCTGCAAAACATAGTATACTCATCAAATCTACCAGAAGTATTAATAGCAAATAAAATGAAAATACCTGTTTTATGTTCAGGTGATATTAAAATAAAAACAAGTTACAACTATGAAGTTACTGTGAAAAATGTTTTGTGTGTGCCAAGTCTCACTACTAACTTACTATCAGTTAGTGAATTAATAAAAAATTAATAATAATTAATAAAAAAAGTCATTTTCGAGTCAAACCAATGTATTATTAAAAACCAGCATGGTGATTTAGTTGCTACAGCACAACTGATTGATGGTGTTTATAAAAAGAATATGAGAACCTCAAGTTGTAGTTTAGCTGCACCAACAGTGATAGATAGTGACCTATGGCCCAGGCGGCTTGGTCATGTGAACATGAAGACCATGAATAAAATGAAGAATGGCCTGGTTGATGGATTGAATTATCCAAGTACAGTTATGACCGATAAATATAACTGTGAAGTATGTTGTGAAGGGAAACGGTCTCGATTACCATTCAAATCTATAGGTACTCGAAGTACTGATTTACTGCAAGTAATCCATTCAGACATATGTGGTCCAATGGAATGTAAGTTGATTGGTGGTACCAGATACTTCTTATTATTTGTGGATGACTACAGTGGAATGATTTTCATTTATTTCCTAAAGGTGAAAAGTGAAGTATTAAATCATTTTAAGCAATTCAAGTCAAACAAAGAGAATAAAAATCTTACGGACTGACAATGGTTGCGAGTACACAAGTAATGATTTTGAGAATTTACTGAAGCGTGAAGGTATTATACATCAGAAGACAAATCCCTACACCCCAGAACAAAATGGGCTTTGTGAACGTGCTAATCGATTAGTCATTGAAAAAGCAAGATGCTTAATGTTTGATGCGAAGTTAGAAAAGAAGTTTTGGGCAAAAGCTGCTAATATAGCTGTCTATTTAAAAAACAGATCAGTTGCTTCAGGCTTGGATAAGACTCCGTATGAGATTTGGACAGGAAAGAGACCAGATCTGAGTCATATCCGGATTTTTGGGAGCACTGAGCATGGTGCATATACCCAAAGAAAAGAGATTGAAATTAGTAGTATTAGTATTAGTAGGATTTTCAGAAAATGTCAAGGGGTATAGAATATTTGACCCGAGCAGAAATATTGTCACTACTAGTAGAGATGTTATAGTGATTGAAAATAGGGAGAGATCAGCAACGGTACCTATTTCACTAGAAGACCCTGGTTCAGTGGGGGAATCAAAGGAGATGGAAACTCAAGTAAAACCTGACTTTTCTAGCTCGGAACAATCTGATCAATCTGATTATGTTGATATAGAAAAGTCTGATGAGGGTTGTGACACGAAGGAAAATTCTGTCACAGAGACCAGTCATTGAAAACCAAAAAGGTTGAGAAAGAAGCCAATAAGATATGGACACACCAATATGTATGCTACAAGGTTCCCAGAATTTGTAGATGGTACGTCTCGAAGCCCGTACCACACCCGCCCTCGGGCGAGTGAAAAGATCCCTGACGACGTTACTTTCTAGAAAAATATCCTATATCTGTTGAAGACCACCAACGAGTCTTATCAGTTTTAACGGAAGTTTCTAATACTATGTCATCTCAGTGTAACACTGTATCTTTATTAATAATTATGTATGCCAAAAATTAAATAATGATAAATGGATTTATGTTCAATCTAAGAATAGTAAAATAGTAAAGTAACTATTCAATGTAATGACATTATTCAAGATCATTCAATATCCGGTACAGGTGTACTTAACTTAAGCAACGATTTTGTTGGAGCTTTAAAATTCTACAATTGTTTCCATCTAAATCTTATACTACTAGTGTTATAAATTAAATTTCGTCATTATCCAAGACGATTACTGCGACAAAGACGTATTTAATCAAACAAAGTTTTCTATTTCCCCTGTCTCTTTTACCTTTAGATAGCCTTAAATATTCTTTACATAATGTAAATAATATTGAAGAAGAAATAAATTATGCTCAAAGTCAGCCTCATATTATTAAATACGGCTACTCTTCCTATTCAATAATAACTTACATAATAATTATCTTTATTTTTTTTCTTTTTATCATTATGTAGCATGTCTTGCGCATCAACATCATAAATCTACATTTATATACATTACACATACAGAACTTACACATTAGTCATATTAAATAATTTACACTCAGACAACTTCGCCTACAACAATTTTATATATACAATAGTTCGATGCGCAAGACAATGCCCATCACCATGCCGCCGCCGCGCGCCCTCGACCCTTCCGGACCGGGCCGCGTACATGCCGGCCGCAGATGTCCAGACAGTCAGCTCTCGGTTTGTCCCTCGCAAACACTTCTGTATCTTTCTTAATATTCCCATAAATATTGTCTTAAATTATTCGTTAAATTAAATTCGCGCCACTAAACACAACAAACTACAACCCACAATTTAATTATATCGCTATTTTTGTAAAAAGATTTTTTTAAGTGGCTTCTTCATGTTGTATACAGGTCTTTAATAAATGCCACAATAAAAGAATTCATAAACATAACTCTAAGATGAGTTCATTCTATTATCAGTATTAAAATACATTGTATTCTCATCGTTTGGACAGCTTTATGTTTTTGTGGCCTCATATTGTTGTCTGAGTTTTCCCCACTCTGCCAGGAAGATCTTTAAACACTTATGAGGTGTATTCGGTATTTGTGTAACCTCCATTTGTTCGGGAGGCTTGGATGATGAAGTCCCCCCCTTGTGAATTTGTTGGTTGTGTAGGTCCCTCCTGTTTTTTTCGTTGGTTGAGGTGGTGCCTTAATATTTAGAGACTCTAATAAAGCACCTTCATTATTCTGCAGGACCTGAGTCTCCAAAATCAGAAGGAAGATTGGATGCAGCCTCTGCGTTGTGGCTTCCAAGGATTTGTCGAATTTTTTGGTTGGTGTTGCAGATTTTCCCTTCTTTCGATGATTCCTTACCTTAGAACCTTTCATGTCGGGCAGTTTAATAGTTAAACCACAACAGGCCTCCCTTAGTTGACGGATATATATTAATTTTACTAAATCGTTGAATGTTTTGTAAATGGATTTTCGATATCGCCACCCTCGTTCTAGTTCTTTGATTTCTACTTCGATTCTTTTTAACCAGAAAGCTCCGTCTCAAAGGGGGAGCTGTTATATCCTTTGTTCCTAGGCAAATATTGCTGAAAAGACGCTATGACGTCCAAGTGACGCTTAACGTCAGGCTATATAGGCCCCACTTACAATTTCAAAAAGAATTAAAGTTTAACCATCAGCGTAGTTGCATCTATTGCAACCTTGGGACGCGTGTCGGAAATCCATCCTCTTTAGCTTGTAAAAAGGTGATAATAAAGAAGTGTGAGTGCAGTATTAATGTGTTTTTTTAAAAAAAACGGCGTGCAGCCGACCATCCTAACACGCAGTCGAAAAATTTATGATTTTCGAAGGCGTGGCTGCGGAAAATAAGAAGCCTAGGGGGAAAATCATCATGACTATCTATCCATTGTTATTTGTATCGATCCATCGTTAGAGAGCTCCTGATCTGTCCTCTCGAACAGACAGCGACGAGGGAGATGAACAAAGGATGCGGCCCGACCGCATCCTCCCTGGCCGGCTGGACTCCGGACCGTGAAGGTCGAAGAGGTTACCCGGGCGAAAAAGAAATTCGCCCGAGAGGAACAGCTAAGGTAAAGAGGTCCGAACCTCGAGGCCCGTAACCCCACCGCTTTAACAGCTAAGAAGAACCATGTCTCTGTCTCATGTCTATTTTTTGGAATTTTGGCGTAGATGGACTTGGCTCTATTGGCATTATTTAGTGTAAGGGGTAATAACAAGAGGTCGCTGCTATCGTGCGAATTACGAGCGCAGCCGACAAATAACGAACACAACCGATGGCGTTGTCAAGGCAATGCCTAACAACAAATAGTGGTTGCCATGGAAACTGAATAACGACGAACCATCTTGTGTGATGTGACGCGTGGTTTGGGTTATTGTATTAATGTATTAATGTGTTATGCACACTTCTGAACATTCTTTAACATTAGATACAGCAGCCTAGTACATGCATAACAATAATACAATCAATTAAAATATGGTGCTGCTCCCTCATTATTAATTAAATAACAATATAATACACACATTGTTAGTTCTGAATTATCGTAAGGGCGAAATAGAAACTTGTTTTTGGTTCTGGCATGATTGAGGAATTTGTTCTTGTTTTTCATTTTAGTTTCTGGAAAAGTATGTGTAGTTTTTTATATGTAACCGTTATCAGAATTAAACTCATTGGAGTCTACTGTGAACTCTTTATGAAGCAGGAATGTCCTCACTTCTTGGTGGCTCTGAAGGAGGTGGTGGTCCACTGACTATTTTGCACCTCTCTTTCCGCTCAAGAAACTTCCTTTTTTTGGCGTGTGTTAAATTTAATATGACATACTGAGGCTATGCCTTATTTTATTAAGCTTGTTATTTAGGTTCAGCAATCAGGAAAGCTCTATTAGTCTTATCTATATTTTAGGACAAGTCAATGAAACAAAAGAATAGAGAATAGCTATATATTTCGTTGGAACTTAATATATTTTATCTTTTAATAACTTTTCTATCTTTACTCGAAATGACTCTACTGCCAGTTCGGAAATGCTGTCACCTGCTGAGAAGAACTGGTAAGAAACTCAACAGTTGCTCTTTAAAGAAATGAAGATTTACAATAATATCAAAACAAAGGACTATTCTCTCTCAAAAGGTTATTTCGTTACATCAAACCAAGAACATCATAATAATTCACTTAATGGAACTAAGTGAATTATACAATCCTTATTATATTCACAAACGACTCGAATAGTCACACCTTAATAATATTTAACAACTCTCTTTATATTACAGTACAATAAGACATTTGAATTACGTCAACGTCAACGTCAACGTAACCAATATTTCTCAATGATTTATCTATCGACATCTATTCGACACATGAATTAGTTCTGGGTTGATCAGAACATCACATCATTTTTATGTATAAGTAAATAACACTATACTTATCTTAATCTTGCCACAACGACTTCACTTAAAAATGCTTATCAACAACTTTACTCGGCACGACCTCCAGAGACACTGCCAATAAGGCAATCCAACTTTACAATTGTTAACTATTCTTTCAAATCTCCCCTATTCGGTTGTGAGAAACATTTCCCTTTACAAAAACGGAATTACCTAACGGCAATTCTCAATAAACATACCAAAACAATAGTTTTAAAGCGAATCCTATGCCAGTACTATTTTTTGTCTTCGTTTTGGCGTTTGTATTGCAACGCCGCTTTCTAAACAGATGTTTTAATTTTTATGACCCTTTACAAATAATAACATCAAAGCAGAGCCAAAATGATATTTTGAAGTAAAAATTAACAAAGCTTGTTAATTTTTGTTAGAAATAAGAATGATATTTTTACATTAATTCCTTATATTATAACACGTGCATCGTAAACATATTCACATTATGTCCCTGTTTTCTTTAAGGCGAGGCCGGTACCTTACGTTTTAAGAGAAAAGATAAATGACGAAATAGATCGGTTAACAACCGATCTAGGTTAACCGACCTAGTGTTAACAACACTAGGTATTTTGGAACCTAACATTCGGTATATGCTTCACCAGTGGTTCCAGTATTATAAAAAATGGTAGTATACGGTTATGTGCTGATTATTCGGTAACAATAAATAAACAGTTACTAGTGGATAAATATCCCTTACCTACGGTAAATGACCTGCTGAGTAAATTACACGGAGGCGTACAGTTCAGCAAAATTGATTTGTCTATGGCATATAATCAATTTGTTTTAAGTATAGAGTCTCAGAGATTAACCTTTATAAATACCCACCGAGGGCTCTTTAATTTTACCAGACTAGTATTTGGGTTGTCGAGTGCGCCGGCAATATTCCAGCGGGCCATGGAGTGCTTGCTTACAGGCATAGACGGAGTCATCTTCCTCTTGGACGATATTCTTGTCACAGGGTCGAATAAAGGCCAGCATCGACAAAGACTGATAGCGGTATTGCAGCGGTTGGAGGATGTATCGCTGACAGTTCAATCAAGAAAATGTAATACTTCAAAGACGAGATATCGTATCTCGGTCATGTCATAGACAAAAACGGAGTGAGGAAGTCACAAGAAAAAGTAACAGCTATATTACAAGCCCCTATACCACAAAGCGTAACACAATTAGTCATTCCTTGGTCTCGCTAACTATTATCGGAACTTTGTTCCGGACGCATCTTCAGTACTAAGTCCCTTGTATAGCCTCTTAAATAAGAATACCAAATGGGAATGGACTTCTATACATGATACATACCCGCCTATGGAATCAACTATAAAAAAGGGATCCCCAAAGACCCGAATAAGTGATCTCGCAGAAAGGTGAGTTAAATAAAATAGATTCAAGACTAAACGCACTCAGTTATTATACAGATAATCATAACAATCGTGTAAAACGTGAATTGATAGATGGCTTAAGCACTGTACTAAAGTGGCTTATAGGCTTAAGGACGCTCAATATTACAATAAATGTATCGAACTACTAGAAAAGCAACATTTAAATGAAAATAAAATCTTAAGCCAACAGTTACAAATAATATCTTCGACAATTACGAATTTTCAAAAAACTTTTAGCAACGAATCATATCCGAATCAATAAAAACTTAGTCGCGCCAATAACGTTACGAAATATTCACAGCATTTTAGAATCCACAACCTTTACCTCATATATTTTATTTTATTTTTATTTTTTATTTTAAAATAAAAAAAATAAAAAAAAATATTTATCTCAACAAACTAGTTTATGTACTAGAATTTCCTCTCGTAAAGAACGATAAATTTATTCTATATCACATATATTCTATTCCTATCAAACATTCAAATTCTTCCTTCTATTCCACTTTATTCCCCGAGCAAACATACCTTGCCATTTCCACAATGCAACAGCGGTATACTACTACGAGCTTCATTGAGAAATGCAAAATATTCGCACCAGAATGAAGAGTCTGTAAAGATCTTCCTATATACAATTTCAACTTAAGACCTATCTGTGAAGTAGCCATTCTACAAGCAACTCACCGGGATCTTCCAACACAATATGAACTTACGACATTTTCTGCACACATTGACACCTTCCAACCAATCGGGAACAATCAATGGATCTTCATTCTAAGATTCAATACTCCGTACGTCGTTGAATGTGAAGACGCAAGCGAACACAATGAAATTTCTGGATCTGACATCATATCTCTGAGCCCAGGATGCAAATTTTATACTGCATTCGTCACTCTTAATGCCGAAGAAGATTCTTTAACAAACGTGACTCATCCTATAGTCATGGTTAACATTACAGACTCCGGCAACCCAAAACAAACACAAGAACTAGTAGCTCCAGGATTACAACCTATCACAATTAGGAACATTCTCTTAGACTCACTTCATGTCATTAAAGACCAAATAAAAGTCCAGGAACAACTTCTGAAGGATCAAGAGAAATCTCTCAATACAAAGAACTCTATTTCCACATTCTCCTTCACCGCAATGGCTTTAGGCTCGTCTATGCTCAATGAGCATATTATCCTACTTTACAAGTGCTGTCCCTGGCAACGCTTCAAAGTACTAAATCGAAGACATCAAGCTACATCAAATGAACACACACACACGAGGATGTATACAAATTTTCAATAATTGTTTTGACAACTCCAGAAGACATCAGAATATACCGATGGCATCAGTGTCTGCAAATACATTTTCCGAAGATGAAGACGAGGAAGAAAATCCTACATCAAACCCAAGATCGCGCATACCAAAGGCCCGATCTTTATTCTAAGAGGGGAGGTGTTACTTATCCCCTTACCTACCACACTAATATTAAGACTTGTAAATATAACTATTAATTCATTACTAACAACTTATCTATAATGTACCTACTAACCTTTAGACGTAAACATGTACATTAGTTAATAAGTCTACTTTTGTATTTTGATTAGCTTCCCTCGTCAACAAGCGTCCCCAAGCTATCCCTTCCACTTCCATCCTTTAAATACTCCCTGACGCCTTACCCCGCACGCATGCTATTTCCAGAACTCTTCCAAGTCATGACCCTGTTTCTTTTACTTTATAATTCTATTTTGTCATTTATATAGTAGATTTGTGTTTATAAGTTAAGTTAAATAAATTCTTTTTAAAAAGACATTTTTTGCACTCGCCACGTAACAGCGATATGGCCCGCATTACCTTACAACTCTAATATTTGAAATGATTGATTAAGGGTAACTACCTAACGAATAAAGTTATCTATATTCCGAGGAATAAACAAAATTTATTTTTCGATGGTTTTAAATAAGGAACGAATAGTTTATCCGTCTACTCTATAGATATCGGTAGATGCAGTGTTTGAGAAACTAACTTTGCACTCGGCGAGTGTGAAAGCGATAAACTTATCACAATTATTACAGTGTAGAATGGGATAGACAATTGTTATTTTGATTTACTATAACCCCAAAAAACTTTTGTTTGTGCGTTGTGTGGTATACGGTTCGTGTTGTCTTCATAGTTTTATTCTGGTTGCATAAACTCGTTGTTTCGAAATCGTTTTTAATTTAATGAATAACGATATCAAAAAAGACAGTGCGTCAAATTTCTACAAGGAAGAAGTAGAACTGTTAATGGAGCTTGTGTGTAAATTCAACAATATTATAGAAAACAAAAGACCGACGCTGTAACTAACACTGAAAAGAGTAAGCATGGCAAAAGATTACGGAAACGTTTAATGCCGCAAGTGGGGTAATTACGAGAAGTAAAAAATCTTAAAGCTAAAATATGAAGGTATCAAAAAGCAAACAAAAAAGAAAGCGTTTCACTATAAGCAGAGTTTGTACGAGACAGGTGGAGGTCCTTCAACTGCTCCGGACTTTACGATAGTCGAAGAAAAGGTCCTTGGGATATGCTCAAACATAACACGCTTAGATTCACGATATGATAGTGACACTATCACAGGTTAGTCCAATAGTTACTGTAAAAGTGTAAATTGTAAATAAAATAACATAGTTACTACATTATTATACTTATGGGACTCTCCTCTTATCGTTCGGATCGTTCCTCTTATAAATTCTTTACGAATTGAATTCCTATTCGGTTTGTACTGGTTTGTAGGAGTGCAGTTCAGTCCGCTAGTTACGGTTACGCCCAGTACCCTTGCCCTCGGCGCCAGTTGTACTTGTTGTGACCCGCGTCACGACTAGAGGAAGCGGCCGGGCGCGCATCGCGTGCCCTGCTTCGCCGTCGCTACTCGGATGTAGCTATCTGCTTCGTTTTCTTGTGAAAACGACAAGCAGAAGAGCCCTCAGCGATAACCGACGCTCAAAACACATCCACGCGAGTACGGTATCCGCCCTCGCTCGCGGGCGCCTAGCTAGGCCTCCCCCAGGGGTCTCACCCGGCTGGGTTGCACGCGCCGTGGGTGTGTGGAGCCGTATACGCTAAGAGCGGGCTATCTAGGCACACCGACCGCAACTCCCGCAACTGTATCACTTTCGGGAGCGAAAATCTGACACATGTCCAGTCGGGGGAGCCCCCCCCCCCGATGGACCAACGCTTCCGCGGGGAGCGCCCCACATTTCCACACGCGGTAGTTAAACGGGACTTGCGGGATAACTCCGTGGTCCCGTTTACGCCAGCCGCGCAGAAAGCGGTGACACTGAATGAACCTGCAGCACCGACGCCGCGATCGCGATTGTCACTGTGTCGCATAAGTATTATTGAAGTCTGTAGGCTGAAAGGGTTCGTTTCGTAAGGGCGTTTCCCATTTTTATTTAAAAATAACGCAAGTACGTGGTGAATGGGAATTCAATCAAGTATTAAAATATGGGTTAGAGCTATCTGGTATACGGTCCATTTGCTCCGAAACGTCAACCGCATGAAATCTACATGAATTTGTTTTAAGACACTCAGGGCTAAATGATACCTTTTGTGACGAAAAAGATAACTCCTCAGAATGTTACCGCTGAAAGAATATATAGGAAGAACAATAATATCTCATATACGGTCTATTCAAATTAAACTTAAAATAAGAAATTGTTCGCATACTTTTACGGAACTGGCATAAAAGGCACGCCATTTAGAATCTCTGGAGTTCCAAAAACAGTCAATTTCAAAAGGCACCGATAAGAAAACAACAATGCCGCTAGGAGGGGCCATATTATACTTGAGAATCTAACCAAACAAGATCTTCGGTAAATAAAGATTTTGTAAACGTAGAAACAAACAAACCTATTATTAGATGCTATGGTTACAATACTCCGGGTGTTTTCAGAAGTAATTGTGAGAATTTTGAATGTGAAATTTGTGAATTATCTGTAGACCACTGAAAATTTGTAGTGTGCCTTAGACTTCCAGTCTGATTGGGCACAGCCTCGACCTCGACCTTTCACGCAGCTACATGGTGTTTGTCATTTTAATTATGTTATTATACTAACAATTACTTTATATAAATAATATTATATAATATAAGTATAAATAATAATTTGTGTAATGTAAAAGGCGAATAAAAGTAAAAGTGTCACCCTTTAAACAAGTAGCATTCTTCACAATGGAAGTTACTTTGAAAGATCGCGTTAAGATGCCAACTAATGAAACATCGATTTATGGACAACAAGGAAATGCCTACATTGATAGATTTGCAGAAAGAACATGCATTGCAGGCATATTTGTATAAATAATTAATAATCGATAAGAACAGCTTCCGTGCCTCATGAGGTTGCAGTATCAACGACTTACGTACTTTTGGAAGGCGCAAAGCAGGAACCACAAGCTTACGTCGGTTCCTACTTTGTCTATTATATTGCCAATGTTTTTATAATTGCTAAAAATATACTGTGAAGCCAATGTAAGAATACCTGTTTCTTTGAACTATCTTCTACTATCTCTTGAACGCGCCCGAATTTATTCGTTTTGCAAATCGTATTAAAAATCGTAAAAATAGTAAACGAAACCACCGACTTGAGCTTTAATCGAAGCCGCAAACATCACCAAACAGTACCAATTAGCTCGCCCTAGATGCAGAGCGGGCGCATAAGCCTGTCAGTATGACCTGTTCGTTTTCGGAATCGACGGAAGACGCACTTTTACATACATAATCGCATGTGACATTGTCTATCGTGAGACTCGTCTTCAAATTTCGACTACGAACAACCTAGACTATCTTCAATATCTAGTTTTTCTTTGTTATTCTATATTCCCCACATACTGGGTAAGCATTGATCAAAATTTAGGAATAGAAACGCCCTGTTCGTTTTCGAAATCGACGCAAAACGCGCGTTCCTATCGTAAGAATCATCTTAAAATTTTTTAAGATGATTCTTACGATAGGAACGCGCGTTTTGCGTCGATTTCGAAATCTACTATCCTAGATTATCTTCAATATGTAGTTTATTGTCATATTATATTCCCCACATACTGGGTAATCGTTGATGAAAATTTAGGTATAGAAACGCCCTGTTCGTTTTGGGAATCGACACAAGACGCGCGTTCCTGTCGTAAGAATCATCTTTAAATCTCTATCATCCTAGATTATCTTCAAAATGTAGTTTTTTTTGTCATATTATACATCCCACATACTGGGTAAGCGTTGATCAAAATTTAGGAATAGAAACGCCCTGTTCGTTTTCGGAATCGACGCAAGACGCGCGTTCCTATCGTAAGAATTATCTTCAAGTCTTTGCTACGAAGAACCTAAATTATCTTCAATATGTAGTTTTTGTTGTCACATTATATTCCCCACATACTGGGTAAGTGCTGATCAAACGCAATGTCATATTAAATATATTCGTCACATACTGGGTAGGTGACGAATATAATATGAGAAAACTTAGGTATAGAATTGTAGGCTTTTCGCTAGGTCCATGCCATTATTCGCTTTCACTCTTTCATCTTACGTAGCATCCTACTTTGCTTACACTGCCGTGGTTACAATCAGGGAAGAAGAAAATGGAACCGACATTACGTCTATCTATATCGTCTCATCAGGACGTGAATTCGCGGTGTCGAGTCCAGAGCCCAGCTCTGGACCAGGTGGCAAACCTGCAGGGTTCCGAAGCAGCGGGTGGTGGTGGTGCATCCCGTCTCCGTGTACTGGACCTGGAGTGCGTAGGCAGTACTACCGGACCTACCCACTTGAATAGCAAAGCGTTTGACGCGCACTTTCAGGTTGGAAGAAAGCTCGAATTCCGACTAGATATGAGCAAAATGCAATTACTAAACTGGATAAACTTCACGCCATGTGGAGAACTCTTCAAAAAGACCGGAAGAAAACATCGGAAACAGTCAAGATTAAATTTAAACAGTTTGTTAATCTTATTGATATTGCTCAAGAAGATGCATTGTATCTAATAAAATTGGAAGAAGCTAAGGCGTTTCTCGTGAAACAGAGGCAAAAGGCGTCCAGGTTCCATGACTGGAATGGATCTCAAATTATTTTGATTTAAAGAAATCAAGACGCAAAAATAAATTTGCTGCAAATGAACTCACAAACTGAGAGGATGAAAGTTTTATTTGTAAGGGGCGTTAAAGAGATTTTAAACATGAAATTGTCCATTTTGTTAAATCGACTTAAGGTAAAAGAATCGTAAAAACATTCCTGAATGGTAAACTTATACCGGGAGTTTTAAAAAATGAACAATGTGAAGAGAAACAGCTACTGGGAGTTCCTGTAACAGCGAACAGCTCTGAAGAGGAGCAAGAAGTAGTCGAATGTGAATGTCTACATGACTAGAATCTTTCCGACACCCTAAAGGCAACGTACTTCGACACTACAGCATCCAACACGGGAAGACTCAAAGGAGCGTCATATTGGAGCAAATGTTAGGAAGAAAATTGTTATACCTAGTGATGAAATAACCTTAAATATTCGTTGAAAGAAGTAGAACTGTAACATGGTATAATATCCAGGCTCCGAGAAAATAATAATTTATTAAAACTTATACTAAGTGTTGTAGCGTAAATACGTACATTTATTTATTTTATATTTATTTCATCGTATATATGTATAGTTTATTATTTAAATTGAAATTATTTTACACGCGGCGGGGTGACTTATCCGTTATCGCGTGATGAGTTGGCCTTTTGGCTCGCCCCAGGTGCGGCGCGCGGGCATTAGCCCGTCGCCTCGGACAGCCTAGGTTTCTTCTAAACCTAGTATATAATATTTTTATATTCCCACATATTGGGAACGAATATCAGAGCAAATATCGGGAACTAGTTCGTGGCCACAACTAGTACGCCGCAGCAAATATTGTGTCCGAGCACCTGCTGCTTGCCAGCGGAGCCTTGTGTCCGAGCCCGACGTCATCGGGGCGGCCCATCATTCTCCGAGCGCACGCTGCACGGCCTACTTCGCTACGTGGCAAAGCCAGGGCGGTACCTAGCGCATCCTACCATCTTAAGAAGTAATTGTATTGACGGGCAGTAGACTTCCGCGGCCCACAATAAATTTGTTGTTGATTTGGTGAGTCGTTTTTATTACTCCCAACGTCACAGTGTTATAATTATAGTCTATGGTGCGTAGTTACCGATTTTTGGTTGTTCGGGAATAAACGCAGCCTTGTAGCCCATGTTTTATTTAACCTTACCATGAATTAGTGGCGAAAAAGGATAATTGGTGATTTTTATAGTGAAACCAATATTTTCATAGACATGTCGTATGGTAAAATTAGTGAGTTTAATGTGGAAACGGGAAATATAATAGGCCAGTTTAATGCGTCAGTAACGCTTGGGCATCTTGACTGGTTTTCAGTTTAAGCCTTAATCCGTGTCTAGCCGATGCCTTTAACCACTGCCAAAAAAGTGCTGCATTAATTCTGTTTGCGGCAGATTTTTGCTTATTTTCCATATACTTTCCAGTCTGCGTTTTGTTTGCAGGTTGCTCTTCGGTCTAAAAAGAATTATTAGGAATTTAAATTATAAGCTTTAACAAAAGATATAAAGACAGATTTTAATTTATTATTATTGATACAATAATTTGAATTGAATTAAATTAATAATTTTTATGTTACGAGTATGTACGCAATAATTTGTATCGCCGTAATTTGGTCGCCATCACCATTTTACACATTAGCTCAGGATACAACATACATATCGTGGCATCTCATAGTTGCTAAGAAACTGACTTTCTGAATCTGGAATGTAGGTTAAATTGCTTTTCTATATCTATTCCTCCTCCAAACCACCCATTTTTTGCATAATATTTCAAATTTACTTTCGTTATTTGTCAAAATTTGAAATTCTATATTCTTTCTTTTTTCGTTCTTTGTAAGACCTACATTCCGAACCAATGGTAGATTAAATAAATCTTCAGTAAAATAAAAAGTTTAATAAAAGGCTATTTTAATTTGTTTTGAAATTACAAAACAATTGGTACTTACATCCACACCCAAAGCACTATCCTTCATTGTTAGACTTATACAAGAACAAATCTCCCCAGCGAACAGTCGAAGAATGAATTGTTGATCCGTTTACTTGATGTAACAATAAAAGGCTTCCTCTTCCGACTTTTTGCAAGTTTACACTCAATTCACAACTAAGATTGTTCTGTCATCCGTGAAATAGTTTTTACCGGACATTTATTAAATACAAAAATCTACTATTGTATCTAATATTGTAGCAGAACAAGCAATATCGATAATTGAAATTATTAATTACCTTTATAAGGTATCCTAGGAGTAATAAAATATTTTATTAAGTTTAAAGAAAAAACAAATAGAGTGAGTGTACTATCAAGTACTCTTTAGTAATAAACGCCGACCCAAAGAATTGCAATGAAATGACAAAAATAAATTTAAATTTTGTAAAAAAATTTAATTCTAAGGTAGTACAGGGTCGAATATGGCCAGCCAGTAAATATGGCCACTCACTCATTTAAGTAGGAATAAAATGATGTATAGAACATAATGCAACGGTACACGATCGGGCCCGAGGAACGTTCCCGAATAGCGCCTCTTCCCGCGCTGCCACACACACCTCATTCGCTCAGAGATCGTAGAACTGTGAGGCTGCGCCGGTGTTCTAAATATTCATCGTAACTTTTTGATTATATTTTTGTTATTGTTGGATATTATTGCGTTATTTTAAATTCCAAATGTTGTTAGATTATCGTAGTTTGACATTATAATGTGTTATTTTCAAATTAGTCATCAGTACAAAAACAAAATGGCGTTGCGGAAAATATGGCCATTGGCTGGCCATATTTACCATATGAATTTTATAGCTATATTTTTTGTTTTAGACAAAATAGGACGTTACAAATCTCAAAATATTCGAGGGACATGGACCATGGAAAATATAATCATATTTTCATAAGCCATAACAGATGTTAAAAATGGTAAAAAAGTAGCAACATCTGCAAAACTAAATAACGTACCAAGACGGACTCTGCGACGTTATTTGCAAGAAAAAAAAATTACCAAATCTATTATGGGTAGAAAACCTCTTCTCACTGCAGAACAGAAACACCTATTAGCATCTCGTGTTATCCGTTTTTGCAACGTGGGATATCCATTAACTCAACGAGTACTCCGTACATGCCTTAAGACATTCTGTGATCGAAACAACATTCCAGCACCAAACAAGGGACTGATGGTTGGATGAGATTGGCTTAGAGGTTTTCTTAAACGACACCAGAATATCAGTAGACGCAAGGCTCAAACTCTTAACCCCGCAAGGGCACAAAAAATGAATAAAGCAGTAGTTACAGACTATTTTAGCAAGTTAAGGACACTTCTGGAAGAAAATGATGTAATGAACAAGCCAGAAAGAATTTTCAATGTCGATGAAAAAGGTTGCCAGTTAAATTTACATAAATCTCCGCAAGTTTTAGCTCAACGTGGATCAAAAAGAGTACATCTGGTGGCACCAGAACATGGCGAATATGTCACTATTGTTTCATGTGCCAGCGCTTTGGGTAACGCTATTCCTCCTATGATTCTTTTTAAGGGTAAAAGAATGAAGCCAGAGTGATTTGAACCCTTGCCTACAGGTGCGGTGGCACAAATGACTCAAATGACTAAGGGGAGTATGAACACTGAAACCTTTGTGAACTGGTTATATCAGTTTGCTAAATATAAACTATCCGGACGTTGCCTTCTTATAAGATAAGAATCTTCGATGGAGCTAAGTGTCTCTTAGACTATTCTATTGTAAAGATTGCAGAGAAATTTGATATAAAGCTTGTAGGGACATTATAAATGTAGTAATTACGTTTTTAGAGTCAGTCGTTCCCCGCGCCGCGCATTGTTAAGGCGCTTGGGTTTTTTTAGTATTATACTCAATTAAAAGTATTTCCGCCAACAAGTTAGTTTCCTTCAACCCCACCCAAAGGACCACAACCGGAACACTGGTGACTCCGACGTAATCCGACATCCCTGACCGGAACAAAGCTCTTCTGTCTTCCCAGCAATACCACGCACGACTCTTTGTATTTTGCCGACCCACATGGGGGGTCCACGCGGAAAACGTCCAGACCATTTACCGGCAGGTCATCGAACCAACGGTGACCTATGCGGCGGGTATATGGGGACAGGCCGCGGCTCGGACGGGCAATAGAAAGAAGCTGCTGAGCATGCAGCGTGGCTTTGCCATTAAAACAATCAAGGGTTTTCATACAATCTCAACCAACGCGGCAATCGCGTTGGCACAATTCACCCCCCTGGACTTGAAGGTCCAGGAGGTACACACAATTGAACACACCACACTCACACGGAGAGCGAATTTTCTCCCGTCGGATATCCCGATGGAGGTTCGCACTCCACCACACAAGCTCCTTCACCCGGCCACTAGAGTGGCCATCAAGCACCACACCATCAGCAACACTGAACTCGAACATCTACACACCACACAACACAATACACTCATTTACACGGACGGCAGTAATCAGGAAAATGGAGCGGTAGGCGCGGCTTATGTGCTTTTTGAGGGCTCTCACATTCGAGAGACCAAAAAGTACAAGCTACACGACTGCTGCTCCGTCTTTCAGGCTGAACTGCTCGCCATCAGGGAGGCATGCGCTAGAGCCAGCTCCCTCTCCAGTAACACCGGAGCACAAAAAGCCTTCTGGATCCTCAGCGACTCCAGGTCAGCCTGGAGGCGCTGGGGGACAGAAGCAATACACACCCCTTGGTTGTACATACCCAACATCTGGTACATGTGGCTGTTAACAGCATTCAGTTTGCGTGGGTCAGGGCGCACATCGGAATTGCGGGGAACGAAGCGGCGGATGCCGCCGCCAAATTAGGGACCGCCTTGCACCGATCGCCTGACTATGCCTCTTTCCCTCGGAGCCTCGTTAAGATGCAAGCGCGCCGAGACGCCCACGGTGTCTGGCAGACACGATACGGCAGCGCGGCTCAAGGCGTCCGAACACGAACATTACTCCCTACACTTAAAGACATACACCTACTATACACACACACTAAACACTCGTTCCAACTCACGCAATTTCTTACTGGACACGCATTCCACCGGGAGTACCTGCACAGGTTCAAAATTGCCGACTCGGACGTCTGTCCTTGCGATAATCGCACGAGACAGACGTTCGAGCATCTGATGGGAGAATGCCCGGAGTTCTCCCAACAGAGATTCGAGCATGAGAGCCTGTGCAGGTACCTCCGCGTGGCACCATACACCATCACACTCATGTTAGGGTTACACGTGGCTATTGAATCTTTAATAAGATTCATTAGCCACATCATTAACAATCTAAAACAGTACAACAACACTTCACAGGCACGGAACACAACATATAACATTTAACTACACAATTAACACATCAATTTCGCAGAACAAATGCTACTATAGCTTGGAACAAGTCCCCCCCCTCCATATATACATAGCATACATATGTAACTACTTTAAGAAACATAGGTTAAGACTATTATGATGTTTGTATTGTTCTTTCTTCCTCTGCTTCTTTCCTCATTGATTTACATGTTTCAAAATAACAGAACCCTTTGTAAATAAATTTGTATATACTTGTCTTTATTAAAAACAATTTGTAAAAAATCATATAGTGTAAGTAAAAATCAATGTTTAGCTATTAATTTAGATATAAGCAGCACTGTGAACCACATAATGTGGCGTACAGGCGGGGCGATGGTGGACGTATCCAATAGCGGAAGCCGTCGCCTCAGTGAATCAAAATAGCAGACTGAGGTTCACTTAAAATAGGAAAAAAAAAAAATACCACGCACGAGTTGCAGCCAATGGACAAATCAGTTTTTCGTTCGTTTGAGTATTATTGGGATGAAAAAGTTCTTAAATACTGGTCTATTTACGAGGACACCAACAAACATCAAGGTTGGATTTGAAGCAACTAGAATTTATCCTTTTAATCCTGATAGAATACCAGAAGAGGCATACTCGCCGAATATACCAACTTTTAATCCCTTATCACCTGGGCGTCATATTGAAAATAAGGAAAATGAAGATCTTTCTGATAGCGACGCTACTGATGCTAGCGAAAGTCTCTTAACCCAAGTGCCTATGCAGCTTTTAGACGATATCTACGAAAATGTTCCATCGCCAAAATTGGACTGGATACTGCAAAAACACTACCCAAATACCAAAAACATAGTTTAAACAACATCACCTATTTCAACCTAACAAATGATACTTATCACTATAATTCTTATAAATGTGTTAAATAAAGTTTAAAATAGTGTCCCCAATTATCATAGATATTATTTTTAGCTCATATATGTAAATAATATACATACTATAAGTTATTCTTGTCTATGATCCATAGAGGTATGTAATAAAGGAAAATAAACATATCAAAAGGGAAAATCTTATTATAAATCTTGTCATGTAAATATTTAAAGAGATATAAAAAAAATATGACAGCATTCAAAACTATCAATGATTTGAAATGTTAAATTCATGGACTCTGATGTCACTCAGGCAAAGTGTTAGTTAGTGTTAAAGTGTATTACAAGGAACTTCCTAGGATGAAGCTGCCTTCTATAGTCTTCCCATATACTTTCAGCCCCACATCCAACAATTTCCAACCTCCCATACCAGGTCACATTTAAACCATCAAGTCACTGACATCACTGCTGAACTCAAACTACTGTGCTGACAGCGCTCCACTTTGCAAAGGATTCCAGCATATAGAGCAAGTGCACCATAATTTTGTGCGAATACATAGCAGAGCAACACACAAGTTTATGATAGTTAGTATTAGTTTATTATTTAATATTATTATCATTATTATATATTTTATATGTATTCCTTATAATTATTACTCTTACAAAGTAAGTTTATTCATATTTAATTCATATTTTTGTTTTTACAGTACTTTGAATATTGTTATATTTATTGCACTATTTGGTTTGGTTTTTAGTTTAATTATTTCTCTTCAAGTACATACACTGTCACAACATCATATCCTTATTTATTTCTTTATTGCACATACAGAATAATATAAAAAAAGAAATCCTTAACACATTAAAAGAGTTACCTCACACAAGATTTAAAATTCATTGTTTAATTTGTTGCTGGATAAATTATACTACAATGTTCTTGATTACTGCACTGTTAAGTACAAGAGTTTGATTATGTATTTTTTTTAATTATCTTTTTCTCTGAGTATGTACATACAATAAATTAACTGCTGGCAGAAATCTCTTTTATTAAAGTATCCTTTGTTCATGTTTAACTGTATTTTTTAAAATTTAAGATCCATAAAAAAATATTATTAAATACAACAATTTTAGACTATGTTATTTGAGCATACATGTATTTTTTATGCAGCCACTCATACAATGGCATTTGAACAATTTTATTCATTCATTTAATTTTATAAGTAGACTTTATTAACATTGTGTCACCATGTAGAGCTAGATTCAATATTATAAATACCATCCTGTTTATCACCAGTACTGGCTTATTAAAAATCATATTTATTCAAAGATTATCAACATTTCAAAACAATACTAACATTTTACCTCAAATAACTAAAAATAAGTGATTAACTAAAGATGATAACAACTATCATATTCAACTATGATAACTGAGAGATACAATTACCAATTGTTAAGTCAATCCAAAGATAGAAGAAAATTAAGAATTATTGTGTAGGATGACACTGTCAGAGGAGATCAGTACAATAAGAAACTACCACAAGACAATACCATAACCCTTTTAAAACCGATTTGAAGCAAAACTATATTATTTTTCTATTAATTATTTTAAATAACATTCATATATTTTCATAAAGCATTGGTCTCAAAATACTACCAACATGTTGGGAGAGGAAAAACCCACCATTTGTTGCAGTTATTTTCAGTCTTCTAAAACAACATTACGAATTTTGACTAAAGACAATAAAATTACTAACAAAATGGTAAGATCTAAACCTTAAGATCCTTTAGGTAGTTTTTTTTTTCATCAACATTTTTTATTTACCTACTACAAAATTACGAGATTACCTTCCCTTATATGACCCTACAGATATTGACAATAAGACCATTTTTAGTACCTGTATGACTATATCTATCTAAAACGAACCTTCTCAGAACCCATTGAAACAAATGTTCCTAACCTAATTAATGTCAAAAATTTAGATGCCATAAAAAGCAAAAACAGTAAAAACCTGTCCGTAACACTGATAAAAGAGAATAAGATACCAAAATTTCATGCTTAAGAGATACAATCGGTTTTATAAATAATAAATACCTTCAAAAAGAATCAAAACCTAGTAAAACTATGATCGGAAAAAGGAAACATGGCCGTACAGTAATCGGCGAATTTTTGATGTGAGAGATTTCTCAATACCTAGGTATTGAGAAATCTCTCACAATCTTTTATGAATCCGGAAGTTAAGCCATGTTATTTTATATAAAAATACTATTTAAAATTATTTTGCGGAAACTCGACATTCTTAACACGATTGTTAAATTGTATAACAAAATCAATTTATAACGACAACTGACGTGAATCGTTTCCATGTATGCTTTTTTTAGGCGCGTCACGCACTAAACCATAGACGGTAAACCACAAACTAGAGATGAAAACGTTTTAATATTAATTGTTTTAATATTATTGGTATAATCGCTTTTTAGCAATGATTATCTAAACCAGAATAGCCAAACTACACATTTTAATCGAATTAAGCAAACAGCGCATCTAAGTTATTGTTTAAACGTAGTCCTTTATTAATTTCAATATCAAAAACAGCAATTTTTCATATATTTAGACAAGAAAACGATTATTGATATTCGATTTGAGTTAATCGATTTTTTTAAAGATCGATTTATTTTCAAGAGAGGAAAAACGATTATATGTTAATCGATTTTTTCCACTCCAAGTCGATGTGACTACCTAAGTACCTAGTATACTACCATAACCAAGCCACCATAGACTACTAAAACATGTACGCCGCAGACTACTAACAAGAACAAAATAAATGCATATAAAATTTATCTTTGCATGATTTGAACTAAATACTTAATCGGGATAATTTAACGGAATTTTTCTAGAAATTGTTCAAACTTCTGATAGAAACATTGGAACGAGGCAATTTTTTTATTGCATGTTTTCGTTTGTTTAATTTGCTGTTGATTTATTAATTTACGAAATAAAAGATAAAAATAACAACCTTTAATTTTAATTAAAAAAGGGTATTTAATATTAGTCCAAACATAAATATGACTTCCAAAATAATATGAATAATAAATATCGATATTTCTAGAGGTAAACTAAAATTTAGAGTTGAGTAGCTCGCGAGCTAAAGACAAGAAAGATATATATCTCTCCAGAAGATATAATCACTCTCTAGCTCGCATGTGTTTCAATTATATCTCTATATCTTCAATCTTAAGAGTCAATTTTCGTGACGAGTTACGGCTCGTTCGGAGTTAGAGTGAAAGAGATGAGCTTATATAGCAATTTACATGTCAAAGAGAGATACGAATAACTATTGCATATTTGTATTAAAAATGTAAACTACGGATTTTCGGAAACAACACGCGCCGGCGTTCAGCTTTTTTGTGCTTTATGTCAAAGACATAAAATGCTTAATTGGAAAAAAAATCACTAATTCGCGAACGATTATTTATTTATATTCCATTCTTAGTGGGAAGAAGTCATCCTTACCTGTACATATCAGAAAAGTGTAAATAATAGTGTACATAATAAATAGAAAAAAATAAAAAATAAAGAAAATATGTAGCATAATTTATATAATAAATAAAAAAGTACAATACCGCCTTACTAAGTTCTAAGTCCGGGCTAAAAGAGCCGAAGATATATCGGATATATTTTTAGTGTTAGTTGCTTTATACTCTCAAGCGATTTTATTCAACATCGTATATCTTATCTTAAGATAAGATAAAAAGAGGGTAAAAGAGAATAAAAAAAAAGGTTATTAATGTAAGGTATTAATACCTTCTTAATAACGAAGTCGGTTTATAATGTTTAAACTTTAAATAATCGGTTATTGGAAATCGATTATTTTAATAAAATAATTGATTAATATAAAAATCGACTATATTTTGATCCTTAGCACAAGCCATAAAATAATTCATTATTTAATATATAAAGGTTGAATTCTTGAATATTAAGGTTTTATAGTAAAAGAATTCTTTTCTGTATCGTAAAAGCTGTTCGAAACTATTTTAGTGAAATAAAAAGCCAAATCAAGAACATTATTTCTTTCTTAGATCATTTTAGTTTTAAGTGTCATTAAATTATCGTCCATTTTGAAAGATAAGTCTCAATCGTTTGTCTATAGTTTCTGCTACAACGCAGTGTTTTTTTCGCCAAGCATACATTGTACATAAATTCAGTGATAATTTATTGAAATGGATGTTGTATTCGTCATCAGATTTAAGTTAGATCGGAAAATTCGAGATTGCTTAAATTTCCTTCGATATATTGGGATTATTTGAAAAACATCGAGCAGATTGCAGCTACTGTTATGTTAGAAGTCAAGATTTTAGGATTTTGTTCGTGCTTGTTCCCTTCTGAGTTCTGCCTCTCAAAACTAGAGATCTAAATGTGAATGTAGCGTAGACGAAGACATCTTATGTAATCTTTTGGACAAAAGTGTGTCTTAAATATTTCTTTTTTTTAATGCATGCCTCTGTTATTGTGGTGCTGTTATCTACATTGTTTTAGTTAAAAAACTTCATATACAACAACGACTGACATAGTAAAATATTAATAAATTATTTCATTAGAGAAGTACAATCATCAGTTACAACATTGCTTTCTTATTTTAATGTTATACTTACTTCCTATGGCACTACAACCCTTTATGGACCTCAGCTTCCTCAACAAGCCTTTTCCAGTTTGTTCTGTCCTTGGCCTTCCATATCCAAGATGTTAGTCTGCCTGTAAATCTGTGGTCTTCCACAACACAGTCTTTCCATCACTTTCCGCATCTGCCTTTAGGTGTCTTCATTGCTGAGGAAAGAGTTTTTACGGCTCTAGCATTGTCCATTTGTTCCAAGTGCAGTGTACTTTTTAATTAAAATCAGATTACACGTCTCAATGTCTTTCACTTGATCCTTTATGGGCAGAATTTTAGTAATAAATTTTTAAAAAAATCTGAGAATCGAGAACTTTGACTTTGTTGTTTCAAGATGACAATCTTAACATTGGTCATATTATATACTAATTCTACTTGTGTTGGTAATGTCATTAAGTTAAGTTTCTGCACCATTGCATAAATAAAGTTATAATTATTTTTTTAAATGCTGACAAATTGAAATGTAGTCTGAAAGATTGTGTATCATCCAGGCCACATTTAAATTTGGATTAAAGTAGGGCCAAAGTAGTTTTCAATTAATCATAATAGAAAATTTATTTAAATAGATTGTGAAATTGAGACATTATTGTAATATGTGTATGTGATAGTACTTTTCTTTTCTTAGGTCTAGTTGAATTATTGCTATTGTAATGTACGGTGAACGCTGGACACTGAGTGGGTGGTCCATCATCTGAGGTGTCTGAAAGTTGCAAGGGCTGTAGTTATTGTCAATAATTTTAAAATGCTGACTTACATCATTTTAAAATTATTGACAATAACCACAACCGACTTAGGTTGGTGGTTGATTTTAGTCATGGTAAATAGTTTGTTAGATCACGCCGAAGATGGGTGGATGACATATTGGCTTTGGCAGGGCTAAAATGGACTAGGCTTGCTGAAAATAGAAGGATCTGGTCACAGTTGGAGGAGGCCTTTGTCTGTAGACAAACAGACATAATTGTTGGAAAATAACATTCTTATTTTAAATCAAAGTTTCTAACAAATGACTGAATAATGGCTTAAATAAATAAATAAATAAATAGTTTGTTGATGTAGTCCAGCTTAGGTAGCAGGTTCTACGTGTGTCGCACTTTGAGTCTCTGTCATATCTGTCCTTTGAGTTCTTGTATGTGTCAGTCTTGATCCTGCCTTTGGAATAGCTAATCGGGAAGTGATGATAGTCCGTGCGCTTGCACAGCAGCGCTCCACCTTTGTCTGCTTCAGCTGTGGCCTCATTGCCTGGAATCCCTACATGACTGTGTACCCACGCGAATGCGATGTTATTTATTATAGTACTTATTGAATCAAAAATAATTTATGAAGTTTCACCTAGAGATGAAACAAAATCTGATATTACAATTTTAATTCATGTTCCTGGGTCAAAAAATCTAACTAATTTTTAATTATAATTCTCTGAACAAAATCTAATTGTTGAAAATAATTTTATTTCTGTGTGGTTGTTTTAATTGCTTTTCTCTAATTCTGCAATTGTGAAAACACATGGGGATAGAACATTACAAATAATTGCTTCTGTTTTTTGTCGTTGGACTTTAAAATTTTTGGGTGTACTTTTTTACCAGTTGTGATGTACAATGCATCTATCTGACACGTTGATTGTCGTTTATGATGTGGAAATCAAAAAGCCCTTTCGCTAATGCAGTTTTTTCCGTATTGCTAAAGTTAGTCCAACAAAAAAACTTCCATTTTAGATGAGAAGCAAATCCTCTTCATCATCTTCTTCTCCTACACCCTTTTTCCACTCTAAGTGGTCGGCACAATGTCTTAGAGAGCTAAGAAACACGTTTGAGGTCACCGCGAGCTCTATCTCTTGGCATCTCAATAGATGTAATGTCTACAATATTATTCGAAACCAATTGTTAAATTTAAATTCAACATATTATTTATTCAAGTAAACTTGTTAACAAGTGCTTTTGAATGTTGTTCTTTTCCATTCTCTCCTATCATTCATCAACTCTGGCGCTACACCTTTTATATGCATGTCATACTTCACACAATCCAACCATCTCCCTTTAGTCACATATAAACGTGGACGAGGAACCAGCATCATTCAAAAATCTTTTATGTCTCTTTGTAGCTAGATGTTCAGTAATATCGTTTTTTCTACTACGCGAGACCGCAAAATCAACATTGCATTCATCACACTGTATAGTCTAGACTATATGATGAGATGTGGCTGTTAAACAGCAGTTTATCGTCTATTACAACACCCAGATACCTGAACTCGCGATCAAAGTGGAGTGGTTGCCCGTCCCTCTCGATCAACGCCGTTCGCTCCCTGTCGGCGAAGGTGACCATCTTGGTCTTTGAAGGGCCAAAGGTCAGTTTGACCCCTTTACCCAACTCGACAACGGCGCGTAATGCGTCGGAAGTTAGGCTCTACAGGTTGGAGAGACGACGCGCGTGATCAGGAGCACATCGTCTGTAAACGCCTGTAAGTAGCATCCCCTGAGATCCAGGAGATCATCCATCCAGATGTTTCATAATACGGGCCCGCAAGTCGACCCCTGGATACAGCCCTTGGTCATGGTCTTATTGACCATGGCTCCAGCGTGTTCCATCTTGACTGTACCGTTGTCCAGGTAGTCGACTACAAGTCGACACAAATATATAGAATATTAAAAAATGTTTAACCTGTACAGTTAAAAATTAAAATAAACAGTTAACAATTTATTACAAATTTATTTACTATAATTAATGAAAATTTTTTATTAAAACAAGATATAAAATAATAATTCAAAAAATTTACCGTTAAACAAAGCATTGTGCCATATAAAACTCACCCTATATCGGGAGATAACACTCACTATTATTATATTATTATATAGTATATATATATATATATATGTAATATTTTTTTATTTTTAAGTTTTCGAAATATTTATCTTTTACAAAAATCCTAACGGCTAACGTACGAATCCGTTGCCTGCGATATCTTGAATGCCGCGCGAGCACGCCGTCTATGAACGGTTACGTCAATGACCTGGCGGATGTCATTGATTGCGCAAGCTCACGATATTAAAATAATGTCTCGTGACATATGTTGCGGGGGCACCCTGATGCGCGGAGTCTGTGAAGAAGAGCGGGCTACCAAGCGTTGTTGAACGCAAATTTAATGTCGAGTGACACCGCTATAACCAAATCCTTTTTGCCCTTGGCCTGCCTAATCTGTCGTAGGGCCGCGTCGATCGCCATGACTGTGCTAGTCTGTTCTTTGAATCCAAATTGTGCAGTGTTGCTTTTCCCTTTTTTCGAGTGTATATGTAATGCGTTTAAAGAATAGTTTTTGTAGTAGTTTTGTTTAGTAATTTCCCAAAGACTGGTATAAGCCCGATGGGGCGGTGGGATTCCAAGAAGGAGTAGTTTTCCTTGCCGGGTTTGGGGATGATTCTCACCAGGGCGGTCATCCATTCGCTGGGAAAGTGGTGGAGTGCTAGATACCTGTTCAGGGCATCAAGCATCTATCTTGTAGCATCACTACTTGGGGTGGCCAAGGGATCAACACTAGTATCCTTAAGAGTATATGTTTAGCAGTGTATTGCTTAAAAACGTTAACGCATTGTTGGTAGTCTTCATTAGTTCTATCATCACTACAAATGCGATTAAGTTGATGATATAAATGATTGAGTAAATTTTGAGTGCGCAGAAATGTACTCTTATCAAAGGGGGGTAGATTTTAGACTAATTTTAACTTTCTCAAGTGTACTGACTACACCTAAAATATCTTCCGAAATGTCAAAAGGACTGGTAAGAATATCTTCAGAAGGAAACAGAGGACCGCATTTAGCAATTTGCTTGCGTAAATCCTGTACAGTTGAAGTAAGTACTTCACCTCTAATAGTAACTTCATATTCAACCTCAGTTTTTTGAAGCGACATAAATTTAACCGGAAACATGATTGTAATAAAAAATATTCCAAAAGCAATAATGAAATTATTTAAATAAGGTGAATGCTGAAGAATTTCGAAAAAAAAACAACTAAATAAATTCTGTTACAAAATAAATTTAAACGAATGACGTTTTGGTTGTTCTTTTTTTTATGAGATGAGAATAAAGCAAAATGAAGAAAAATGCAAATAAGAAAAAAAATTGCAACAAAAATAAAAAAGGCAAACTAAAATAAAGAAACAAATATGCAACTAATGTATACGACCACATTCACAAAATCAATTTCAATATTAATTAAAAAAAATAACAGTAAGATTTTTTGTCAACCGTACTTATAGTAGGTCTAAATATTATAATTAAAAAATAACTCGGATAAGAGTTCAAATTTTTTTTATAACAAATATAATTTGTTAATAACAATTAGAAAATAATAATAAACAATTATTCTATAGTGAAAAAAACCGAACTGATTCTGGGATCTTACTGTCCTCTCTCATTTTTCGCTTTATCACTTTACTCAAATTTTCACACTGTGTGACAAGCTTTAGTCCATGACAGTTGTTACATTCTTGTACCCCACCCTTGTTTTTAAAGATGGTACCAATGTACTGCTACACCACTAGTTTGCTTGATAAACCTTCTGAAGGGAACTGCATGACTATATTTCTTGGTGATATTGGCAGAAATTGATGGCAAAATAGGTGGCTCCAACCTAGGAGGATGACACAATGTTAACAAGGTTCAGCTATTTATTATATCAGTTATATTTGTTTTTCATCACAGTCACCTTCCGACTGATTTTCCGTCTCCATTTCTGTAAAAATGCTGTTTGGCTCAAAGTTCCAGTCATCATCAAAATCCTTAATTTCTGTCAAGTTTCCGTTTTCTAATTAGTCGTAAATATATAAGGTCGTCAGATACGGGAAAGAAGGCATATATTTTTTTAAGTCTACACAAAACTAAGATTGTTCACTTCACAGATAAACAAGCCTTTAGTAGGTAGTTTTAACCTTGATAGTTGTCTTTTGATTTATCAATGTTTCTTCCTGAAGATTTCGTGATCGATGATGGAGTGAAAACTAAACGTCGTTGATTTATTTAAACTTTAATAATTTTGTAAAAGTACAAGATTTAAAACATTACAAATCTAATTATGATGGAAGCTTAATAGAGAAAAGAGGTATCACCATTGCGAAGGAAACTAACTGAATTGATGGTCAGGAGTTGCAGCTCCATATTTATTTGAAATCAGCTACCGTGTCATGGGCTCCTCCGAGCAGGGAATTATTCCTAATCCGAATAAATCGTAAAGTTTTAACTTATGATTCTAATACTCTGAAAAATATATTCTTTCGGTCGTAAACTGTCAACTTAGGTACATTTTTTTATTACTAAACGAGATTTTCAAATATAATACTGATTTCGCGCTTGATTCATTGCCTGTAACATTGTTGCTAGTGGTTACCAGTAATTTAAAATTATTATTATTATAACAAAATTATTATTAAAATAACAATATAAAAGTGGCATAAAATTTATATAAATATTAATAATAAATAACTTCAAATCTTATTGTTACAAATTATCACTTTGTTATTGATTTTAAATTTTTAATGAATCAGAATTCATAGTCTTTTTACCTTGAGAAAGTTTTAAATTCTTTTAATTTTAGGCTTTTTAACATTTCTTATTGGAACTGTTGTATCTCTATTTCTGATAGTGATTGGTATAATGTTTCTTTGTGGACTTTCGGTGACTGTCGCCATTTCTTACTTTAAGAACGGCCGCATAAAGTAATATAACCTGCTTTACAGCTCCAACTATATACTATAACACTTTACAATTCAATTTCGTCTTCACTGTACTTCACTTTACAAAACGTACTGTCCCCACTCCACCCAGTACCGTCCCTTTTATATCTATAATATTAGTCAATATTCTATAATATTAATCAAATTATTTCTATTTAGTTTATTTGACAAAAATACAATTATAAATTAAAACTTTTGTCCTATAAAATTGTTCTAAAATTATTGAACCTTACATTACCTAGGGTTTTATCTTTGGCAAGTCTTTTATTATCCATTTTAGTGTTCAGTTCATCTCCCTTTTCGACAAACAGCTCAGTAATACGACTAAGAGCCTTCTCGTGCTCATAACTACACTGGTTAAATGAATCTACAATGTCCTTAAGCTGATTTCGCTCATCTATAGTGTTCATATGTTCAACGTGAAGTGCTGCAAGTTGTTTTTTATATTCTGCATTTTTGTTTAGGATTTTTGTTATTTCCAACTCACTGTCTTCCCTTTCCTTCAAAAGGTTGGTGTTAAGGTGTGTTCCTTGGAAGATTTTAGTTCTTGCAAGGCCAGCTTAAGTTTTGACTCCATGTCCTTAATTGTTGTTTGGCGAGTCATCATCATGTTAAAATTGGGTTTACTGAAATAAATTAATACAGTGTGAGATTGTGAGTAAATATTTGTTTAATTTTACTTCTTTTTGAAAGTGTTCTTTTAGTGACACTTAGTAAAGTCAGCTGTATTGATATATAATCAGTTTTGTTAAAAATCTAGTATAGTTATATGCAATTAGAATACAGCTTTGTAGTGTATTTATATATGAGCTTTCAAATATATGCAGAAAGTCAAAAATATTTTATTTACTAATATAAGTTGTTGTTATGTTATTATTATATCATTTGTTACAACATTGAAGAGGAAAAAAAGTACAATATATATCACACACACAAGGTAACTTCTAAATTGAATCAGGAGGGTCAAAAACTTTTATATTTTATTAAATGTGTCATTACAGATACATTAATATGATTAATTTAAATAATACAATTATACTTCCCAGGTTTTAAGTCCAATTTTTTCAAAACCAAGTCGTTGGTTCCGATGACAGATAGCCAGTTAAGTATGACGCAAGTCTTTCTGCTCTAGAGTGTATGTATATTATTTTATATACATTCAACACTATGTCTTTATTTTATTTCTAATGTTAAAGCGGCTATAACTTATTTAAAATAATTTATACAATAATAATTGCACAAAACAGCTGATTAGAGATGTCACCGGGGCTGGGGTTGCCAGCGGTAAAACTTTAAGGAATATTTTCATTATAAAATATGTCTTTGTATTCGTAACAGATGTCATAAATAGCATCCCTTTCATCTTTATTCATGTGTTCAGTACGCAATTTATTTCAGTTATTTGTAACTAATTGATCGCTATTCAAAGAATTACTTTAATAATAAGAAGTTATTTCTTTACACGATTTTGTTTCGAATGGAGATAGAATTTTAATTGTTATTATATTATCCGTCAAGTTTTGTATAACATATGGCATTTAACCATAGCTCTAGGCATTCGTACACCATTATAAAATTCTGTAAAAGATAAAATTCCTTCACCTGAATTTAATTTCGTTGGTACTAACACTTTTTTTTCTGATCTCGGCTGTAATGTTAAAGTTAAAAATAGAATACTACTAGATGTAGTTTTTGAAAATTTTATTGGTATAATATTACGTTCTGTTATCAAAAGTTTTTGATTGATATTAATGATGGCATTTAAATATTGAAGTTCAAATCCTACTAATCCGTCGTATGGGTTAAATACGCTAAACAATGGAATATTGATAGTTTCTTTATGTAGGCTTACGGCATGTGGAGTTATAACGTTAAATGTCTCCTGACTTATATAGTTTTTAAAATATTAGTTTGCCTTTTTATTGCGCTCAAAAATGACCTTGAGCTACCAGTGTCTATTAATAAATTCGCATTTATCTCGGATGGAATTGGACGAAACAAAGTTTAGATCCAGGAAGAGGAGGCGTTTTTATTGGGATATGTGAATTTCTATCCATCTAGGTCCCCGGGAACAGGTTAAAAACCCGATGGATAAAAGTTTCCCATTAGAAACACTCCAAACAAACTTAATTTTTCGGTTTTCCGGATGAGCGAGTTTCGCCGGAAATTGAATTTCCTCTGAAACTAAAGGACTCCTGGGGTTGAAATTTTGCATAAGGCATCTTGAATAAGAGAGGAATCTAAAAATATAAATATCTCTGCCCCGAATTTAAAAGAAAGGGGGGAATCACATTTTAAAATCAAGACATCCTTTCGCGGGACCGCACTCACCCTTGTTTCTTAGCACGCCATCCTGTTTTTCGTTACTGCACTGGAATACTGGATAGAAGCGGCTCTGCCCTTTTCATGGGGGCGAGCCTGTTACTCAGCGTTGAAGGGATGGTGGGAAAAAACTTCCCTAAAAAGTGTGGGATAATTTCTACAAATTTTTGAACCGAAATATCTTCGGATTCCGGCAAGTTAAAAATCTGATTTAAACTGTTACGAACTCGTCGCACTGAGTTCTATACACATATAATTTTGGATAAATTTTAGCTTTTGATTTTTGACTGTTTTTTGGCCGAAAACTATTTTCGAGGAAGAAAATTTCACAGAAAAACGTTCACAATAATTTGGTTTTTGGCTCTAAAAATCCAGGACTTTGCACAGGGATACACTGTTTAATGTAGCACAGGATAGCAGTTTTGTTTTGTGGTGTTATCGCGACAAATCAAGCACCGCACTCGGATATGTCTTGCAATCCGGTATGGAACATCCGTTTTATGTCAATAACTTTTCGAGTTTTCACTTGATTTCCACGCTGTGGAAACGTGCAACCTCCACCACTTTTATCACAGCACAAAGCCATAAAGTGCAGTGAATCCGATGCAAGTCTGACCTAATATGGCTGCAACTCTATCCAGAGCATCGTCTGGTGGAATATGTTTTGGTTTCTTACCTCCAGTCTAAAAATATATAATTTCTTTTGCTCTGGTTGGCAGAGGACATAATTTATTTAAGGCTGTTTTTACAATTTTTCCCCTCGCCAGAGATATATAATGTTAATGATGCCAAGACTCAGACACTATGGACACCCTAAAACGCTTCGAACTGTTATATTCAAAAACAGCAAGGGTTTGTGCTGATGGGATGCAAATATTGCACATTGCTATCCAGATCCGTCAGCCAGACCCGAGCCGAAGTCAGTCTGCTTCAAGAATCGAAACGGGACGGTTGCTTCTAAATTGTATTAAGTGCCCGAATGCCCTTCAGCCTTAAAATGCCCCAGTCACTTTCCCACGGCTGATGAAGACAGTCCTCACTGGTCTTCAAGGTTCGTTTACTTTCAGTTAATTCAATGTTTTGTTTGCCTTGCTGACATAGTGATCTATTCTTACGATTTAAACTCTCATATCGTTAACTTATCCAATACATTCCAAAGACTTAAAGATTTTAATCTTAAAGGGCAGTCAGATAAATGCAATATATGCGAGCCAGATAATTCCTATGAATAGAGGTCACCTATTTAGACCACATTATCAACCAAGATGGTGTCCAACCAAACACTGATAAGGTCAAAGCCGTCACCAATTTCCCTATTCCTCAATTCCCTAAATATATGAAATCATTTTGTGGGTTTAGTTTCTTATTATAGACGCTTTATATGAGATTTTTCTTAACTCGCAAAACTCTTGAGAAAATCTCAAATAAGATATACCCTTTAAGTGGGATAATGCTCAACAACTATCTTTGAATCCCTAAAAAATAATCTTGTTTCTTTACTAATATTGGCCTACCCTGATATTACTCAAACTTTCCTTTTCATGATGCCTTAAATTATGCAATATCCGTCATTCTATCCCAAGGCTCAATAGGTCAAGATCGACCTATCGCATTCGCATCGAATAAAGCCGAATGTTACTACAGTGTTACTGAAAAAGACTGCCTTGCGATAATATTCGGCACTAAATTGTTTCATCCTTACCTGTACGGCAATTGTTTACCATCCTATCCGACTACAAACCATTAGAATAGTTATTTAATCTCTCTTCTGGTGATGTCCGGGGATGTAACACAGGGGTTAGAAGATGCCTCGTGCATGGATAACCTGCATCTGCCATCAAAACTCCCATCAATTGCATTATTTTGCATTGCAACTGCATTTGCAATTGTATGTTTAGTCTTGAATTTCGAAATATACGGTTATCGTGGGTACTGCCTGCCCATCGTTCTACGATGTCATATATCTTTAAGTTAGGACCACAAACGACTTGAACATTCAATGAAAAATAGTCTTTTCGGTTTCTGTACTGCTCGGTATGTAGAATACCTCTAGGTTTTGAAATTTTAATATGAGTGCAATCAATTGCACCTATGACATTTTTTAGCCCTCGTCCTCTTCCAGTACATCCAAGTTTTTCAAAATCGTCTTTAAATCCGTTGGAAATTTTACATAATTACACATCTGTAAGACTAGCTCACGGTTTACTCGTTTACTATGTGACACACAGTCGATTATGAAATATACATAATATCCCCGCAAACGATTTGGAAGCTTCCAGTAGCGTAAAACCTTAAAGCCATGAGAACTTGATACTCTGGCGATATTGGAAGGGCTCTTTGAGAGTCTGTCTTTAAATAATGTATAATTAGTGGCAAAATAATATTTAACACAACATTTTTTGAGAACCGAAACCTTTTTTTGAAAAATTCCCCGAAGAAATCACGAAATGGATCCACGTCGCGATAATAAACTTTAGGAACTCTGTTCTCGGAAATATTAACACTACTTTCAATTTCATCTAATATATTACAATAAGTATTGTCTACAACTGAAAATAAATTCTCTATATCTTCCATTCTAAATATACACAACACAAACGACTCAAAAATATTGGTATAACCTACAAATAGTTGTAAAATCATTTCTTAAGTAGAGGAAACCGTAACTATTACTCAGCAAAGAATTCTAACATTTGACATTTCTTAACTAACTCAATTGCTCCATTATGCAATACAAATTGTTACTCAAGTAGCTAATTTTACTCAGGTAAACACTTTTACTTGTCTATGAATACAGTAAGTGCTATATAAGCCTATCAGAAACCTGCGAAACGTAAAATTCCGAGATATTTGCCAGATATGTTCCGAATAAGCTAACTGACAGTTTATTGGTAACTTGTGAAACGGGCCCTAAGCATATTATTTAATATTTTTATTAAGTTATATAACTGTAGTTAGATACCATCACAATCGAACTCGTTAGTATCTGCCTCAAATTCTTGAGGTATCAACTCCATTAGTTCTACAGTTTCTGATGAAGGGGATGATAGTTTCGGCCCACCTCCAGTTTTATTTATCTCTCTCCGATATTTCTTTTTTAGAAGCGATTTTAAAGCATATCCATTGGTTCATTAGTTGCCTTTTATCACGTTTCCTGATGTTAGCTGTATTGAACCCGAAAAATATCATTACATCAATAGAACAAAACTAATTTAGAGTAAGTCAGTAATATCCAGATAAATATTTGTATACAAACTTCTCCGTTATTTCCTTCCACGCATTAAGCTTGCTTTGTTAGTATTAGTTGATATCTAAGTCTTTGTTTTAAATGATCCGATATGGCTTGATAATATCTCTAAGAAGTTGCTGTAACAAACAAAAGTATGATACGCAAAAGTAACACAAGACAAAAATACCACGCAAGGCTGATTTGATATTAATAACTTTTCATCGTGTTCCCAGTTGATAGAGCGCTCTCGTTTATTTGCCATCATAGCTATTTGCAATATTAACAAAATAAATCTGTGTTCGCGCCTATACGACGTCAGCTGGGAGCAAGCGGCAAAGGGGGTTAAGGGGGAACGCGATAGAAGCGCCACCGCGACCTACCAGAGCGCTTTTTAACTGTTTTTCATCCAAACATTATAAACCAGATACAGAATTTTAATTTTTTGTAGTGTATTACTAAAAAAATGGTGACCCCGACGTGATTCAACAAAGAGATATATTGAGATGGCGCTTAAACATCGCAGTCGAAAAAGGCAAAACCCAGAGAGGACTATTTCCATCCTATTTTACATCCTTTTGAACAATTTGCTTCGTTTTGTTCTAGTATTCGATAAATTTCTCACGCGTCAGTTGTATGTTCTACCTACATAATTGTTTACTTTTTTTTTGTTTTGTTCAAAGTACATTAGTTTCTTTGTATTATATTAACCAGTCACCTTTATATACCACACAAACATCATTACAAAGTAGTGAAGAAACTGCTTCATCTTCTTTTAAAAATTTAGCTCCATTGCGTAACTTACCTTCTTCGGAGTTAAATAAAGTTACAGATTCTTCACGTGTCATCAGTATGTCTTCTGTCTCCTCGAATCAGGCTCTTCTGTCTACTGCCTTGGTCGAGGTAAACAGCGAGGTTTCAATAAAAAAATATTGTCTTTTTATCGCTGGTTTCAGGCACTGAAAAACTGTTATAATAATATTAGAAAACAAAGGTCAATTACGTTATCTTTTGTAAAATCATAGTACCTGAGTTGGAATTGAGCCGGTCGCGAAAAGAAAACAAACCAGATCGAGTCCAGTTAAAACCAACCCAATTGCCCTTTTTCCTTTTTTCTCAAGTTGAATTTTTTTATATATCCTAAAATAAATTAGTCTAATATATATATATATATATATATATAAATTCATAAAAATATATATATATTCGGTTCCAATACAATATAAGCCGAAATACAATACTTAACACCAGACGGAATGACGTTGCCATGCCAACGTCGAACTACTCTATTCGGGGCTACCCGCTTTCAATGTTAATTTCTCCTTAGTACATTATTTTAGCTCAAAATAATCAAATAACTTTGTGCACAACTTAAAATTACTCCACGCGCCGTCATATATATACCTATATATTGTGACGTTTGGGCTGGTAAGAAAGAAACAAGCTCCTTAGTCAACACGAAAGAATAAGTTTATTAACTAATTAGTATAAATTGGGGTCATTGGCCCGCCTAATTTTTACTTCGCGCAGTTTCGCGATAGGTGATGGGATGGCTGGATCAACGCGAAGCCCATATGTATCGCCAGTCACGGGGCGACCTCCAGGTAAGCCGAAGGTTCTCAACCACGGTGACGTCACGGGTATAACTCAAGGATAACTTCAGCCCGCTATTAAAACCCCAATATAAGGAATATAAGAGGGTGATTAATCTATTATTTGATTAATAGATGTCAAATAAGTGACTCTTAAATGTTTCACGAGTTCGGTTTACAGCACGAACTATTTAGTAATAAATGTTTCGTCTACAGCAACACGCCGCGTAATGGCTGTCGCAACGTGCCGTGTTACGGCGCCGGTTATCGTATTTGGTCGTATAATACCTACTTTTTAACTCGGGTGGGATAATACTTCCAACCAATGAACGTTGTATTTCAATGCAACGTTACAATATACATATATATTTTTGCTTTCCATAGGATGAACAATGAAGGATTTAGTTAATGAAGATTTCTTATTATGCGTATAGAAAATTTTAATGCGTTTCTTAATGTAATTACAAATTACAATGGTAAAAGTGGGATAGCGGAGTAATGAATAATGACTGCGAGGCTTGCGTCAAAAAGATATAAGTGGCGCGCGAGTCGTTCATCGAGTTGATGGCGCAAGCTGTCTATTGCGAACAATATGTATGTAAACTCAAGGACTAATAAAAAATGGAATATGTGTAAAATTATTTAAAATAAAAGATTATCATTTAATCCATTGTTAAATATTTTTTAATTCGAATTTTCATTTTTCGTTTTCTAGTTTAAGATTTTCATTTTGGAGCAAAATATTCTCTAAACTAGCATCAACACATTTATATATATATATATATATATATATATATATATATATATATATATAATAATCAGCTATAGCAAGATTTCTTTTGGTAATGCTAATAGCTTCTTTTTACCTGTAATACAACAAAATAGTTTTATTACATGAGACACGATTTAAATAAATTCTGCTCTACAAATGCTGTTTGTTTGTTTGGTTATAAACGCCTGTTTCAAGATTATAGTTAAAGTTATCTATTCAGTACAAATCAATATCAACTTTCTGAATCAATCAAAATATAATTCAGTAATATTCCTGAATTTTCATTCATCCTTCACTGCAAGGAGCAAATTTTACACACTTACGTTCAAACCACAATATTTTTAAAAGTAGTGATTGGATTTAAAATGATAAATGTGTTAATTTAAAGTTTAAAAAATTGGGCTTTAATAAAATAATACATTTAATATACTTTTTTTAAAGTTTTAAACAAAAACACACTTTTTGTCTATGTTTTATGAGTGAGTCGGTTCGGCTGCTCTCGAGTGTATATCTTCTCTTCTTCAAACAATGGATGTTTACTGCTGGACATGGTTGGATCTTGAAAAGAATCTTGTGAAGAATCATGAGGAGATCTTGATCTCCTCATGGGATCTAAACCTAAGGTGAGTGATGTTCTCTCAATTGGAGATGATGAATAACTTATAATATAAAAACTCATATACAGTCGTGGTCAACTAATTATGGACATGCAAGATAGTGAAGAACAATAACCGGTTATGTACATACAAATATAAGATATACCAATTACTAGTAGCCCCTAAGGTTTTATGATTCTGGAAGTTTTCAGGTTTGTATTGAACTCTATATTTGTGTAACATCCCTACGTTCCTACGTCGTCGTACGTACGTCCAAGAAAAAATCATAAAATAAACTTAAAAAAAACGAATTCACTATGAAAAACGATGATGATATTAATATATTTTTTTGCAGATACTAACCGGTGATCTTATAAAAATAAGTCAACCTACTGTTTCCAGAATAGTGAAAAAAGTTTCCAGTCTACTTTGCTTAAAAATACTTACATTTATTAAGTTTCCAAATAATTTGGAAACAATTAAAAGACAATTTTATAGAATTGCTCATTTCGCTGGTGTAGTTGGTGCTATTGATTGTACTCATATTCCAATACAGAACTCAGGAGGAGAGTATGCAGAAGTATTTAGAAATCGAAAAATTTTTTTTTTCAGTAAATGTGCAGATTGTGTGTGGGCCTGATTTACAAATTTATAATATTGTTGCTGAAAGACCTGGATCTGTCCATGATAATCGCATATTTCCAAACAGCACATTGAAAAGGCTTATGGAACAAGGCACAATAGGTGGAATGCTATTAGGAGATTCCGGGTATGGATGTGAAAAATATCTGCTCACACTAGTGCCTCACCCAGACACAGCTTCAGAGGAAAATTATAACAAAGCCCATATAAAAACCAGAAACACAGTTGAAGGAACTATAGGTGTCTGGAAAAGAATATTTCCATGTCTCACTAAAAAGATGGCATTAAATCTAACAACTACATGTCACACTATTGTTGCTACTGCAGTGCTGTATAATATTTGCAAGGCTCGTGGTGTCATTAATGATAATAAACAAAATATAACAGCACAACAAAGAACTTCAACAGTAAGGAATGTTCATAGTAACTAAAATCAACTTTTCTTTTTGCAATGCTTGCATTTTATGTTCAAATTTCAATAAATTTCTTTCTCTTTCGATTAACAGTTTCTCTAAAACTTGCACCTTGCACTTGTTAAATTGCACCGTTTTATTCTGGCTTTTACTTCACTGGAGTTATTATTATTACCTAAAAATAAGGAAAAAAAATACTTCATAACAATATACATCAATCATCTTCAATCAATGATTATAAAGAAAAATAAGGACAATCATCACCCATGTATCTCAAAAAATAAAACTAATATAATATAAATCAAACATACCCAATGAAGAAGTTTCAAAACACTTTCTTTTTGGCTGAAATGCAAAATCTTCAGTGTTTTCGATGCCATCTCTGGTATAATTTGAAGTATCAATAAGCATTGTAAAAAAAATAACTTTTGCATTACTACATTATTCAAAATAACACCTGCATACATGTTAAAAAACATAATTACAACTGACCTTTTGAATCTAAATTCCTCTTTTTATTTTCTTTTATTAGTACAACTTCAGAATCTGTAAAGAATTAATATGTTAGTTTTAACCTGTGATAAACTTATTTACTATTTAATAATAAATTATGACCAATGACTAGTTTTAATTTTGAAAAAATTGTGAAAAGGTGTTTAAGGGGTTAAACATTACCTATTTTAGCAGTCTTTTCTAGATTTGTTTCATCTGACTTTTTTAAACTATGATCAGTGGATATTAGATCATCAGAAACTGAAACAAATAATTAGGTACATAAATATTTTCATATATAATGATTGTATAGGCAAATATACACAAGCAATATAACAGAACTAACTATTTTGCTATAATCCGCACGGGTTAAGCGAATGCATGCAAAGCCAATGTGTATGAATACACAAAATCATTGAAAGTATACACAAAATCATTGAGAATCTATTATATTTATTTTAACTGCAGCGGCAAAAAAAAATAATAATTTATGAACTTAAAAAATCGGTTGTCGGTTTACTGACGATAGTTGAACGTGACAACGTCTTAAGAAAATGCTGATGGAATGGTAGCATTTTTCAAAAGAAAATTTTAATTTCATTTGTTTAATAGATTTGTATGTATATAGAGAAGGAGGTAATTGGAAATCACAATGAAATTGATCAAGTTAGATTTATTTATATAATAAATACAATTATGTCAATTTTTTTTTACAATTTAATAGTTTTTACAAGTATAAATGTGCGTTGAGCAATTGTTTTACAACTTTTAAACATGTGTAATATTTAATTTCTTACAATCTGTGTTATTCTGTTGAGAATAGGACGATGATAGGAAAAGTAGGAAATGAAAGTGAATGAAAGTGTTTCGAGTTTAATGTGTCTTGAAAAAGTCAAATCGATGGTTGTGCCTCCTAGTGTTGTTGAGTTATTAACGTTTGATGCAAAATCGACATTAAACATGTCTTTCATGAATTTGATGAATGTTTCGTCATTTTTCACATTTTTTGTTGAAGTCGCCACAAAGAAGAATTGGTATATCGGTATAAACTTCCATGATGTGATGTACATACTGGCTGTTGTAAACATACGGAAATAGTGCTTGATGTAGCAGAACACTTATGTTAGAAATACTTCCTCCAGGATGAATATAAACTGCGCCAATATCGAAGTTATTTGAACCCAAATTCGGGTCTGCGCGTACCAAGTGCGAAGCGATCATCACGGGAGTGATCGCACCGATGGCAAGAGATGTGCTACACGATGAGCTAAAAGAATGCAATTTTTTGAGTATTTCAACAGATACATAAAACAAACATGATGTTAAATTGGCACCTATAGTTGTGAGGTACTTTGTACCTGTAAGAGGTATATCTGTAAAGTTACTTGATTTTCGATCTGTCGCCGGAAAAACGTCTGAAATCTTGGCAAATCACATAATGTCGATAATCAAAAGACACAAAATAGAAAACAAGGTGGCTGCTTTCTGTGGTGATAACTGTAATTCGAATTTCGGAGGGGTAAACAGGCGGGGCACCAACAACGTCTATTCCAGGCTCAAGGAAGGTCTTGGCGTTAACATAAAAGGCATTGGTTGTAGCGCACACATCATTCACAATACAATTCAACATTCAATTGATGGTCTTCCTGTCGAAATAGAGGCTATCGTTGTAAAAATTTACAAATATTTTTGTATATATACTGTACGCGTTACAAACTTAAAAGAGTTTTGTGAGACAGCTGACATCGAGTACAAAAAATTAGTGAAACATGGAAATACAAGATTTCGGTCTTTTTTACCGGCTGTGGAAAGGATCCTGCAGCTATACAAAGACTTGAAATCTAATTTTCAACTGCCCGCTCGCATTGCGACAGTTTTTCACAACAGTTTTTTTTTGTGCTCGGACAGTTAAATGTATTCAATTTTTTTTTTCGAACTGACTGTATGCTGTTAGCCCTAATGGCTTTTACAGCGTCACCGGGCGGAAATGTATTCAACAAGAGCATTGAGTCTATGGAGAAGACTGTGGTATGGAACTGGCAAAGTTAAAAACCAATGTTCAAAACAGGATGAAAAACAAATTTCTTCCACAAGCAGCTAAACAACTCTTAAATAAATTGAAAGAGTCCATAAACGTCGAAAACTTAATTTTATGAGCGCTGCATATCGTATTTAGAATTGTGGGAAAAGAGCTTTGACGGAGCTGAAGATTTTGAATGGATCTGTTTGAAAAATGAGCTCAACTGGTGTGAAATCGAAAAAGCAGCAGAAAATATAAATAGAATTTATTTTATTGAAATATAATTGTATAAAGGAATTAGTAGTTGCGGTATGTGTGAATTTGGGGTATTTTGAAATAAGGGAAAAGTAGTTTTCAGTCAGTCTAATTAAAGAATCTCGAGCAAGGAATAAGGGTTCTAAGTTTCGATATATTATTAATTTCCAAGAGCTTTGGCTTATTACTAATTCTCCTTCTTCTTGATAATATAGTCCCGAGTTTGAAGGCAGTGGTTCGAATATGGTTTCTGCCACAACAATAGTTGCGGAGAACCTGAAATAATATAATTGACTACTAAGCTATACGATATTGTAAAAGAAATACTTATGAATTATTTGTATATGAAAAGCATGGTTTATCTTTAAAATATGATTTAGTAAATATATAGAGTTTGTAAAATATAAAAAGAATAATTAATTTTAGAAGAGAACATAAATATAATAAAACTAAAATAAGGATTTGTAAAGATATTTATAGCTAGTTGATTTGAATTAATACTATCTAGGGTTAAAGTGTGGTTTGTATGGACAGGATGAGCCACTGTGCTCGTCATTATCCTGTAAATGTTAGAATATAATAATTATAAGTGCATTTCGTGGTCATGCAATGGTCTTAAACGATTTGCATGCACTAACTGATTTCTACCCGATTTTCGGATTAAGTAATTTTCATTGAAGCCTTTACGAATTACTTCAAATGGGCCTTCCCATTTTTTGGTTAAATTATTAGGGTTTGGCGCTTTAAGCATTACTTTATCGCCTATTTTGTAGTCTGCAATGTTTTTGATAGAAGCATCATAACGCTCTTTGGATTTTTGTTTGATGTCTTCTAAATTCTTTAAGGCTATTTCGCGTGATATTTTCATCCTGGTTAATAGATCGTTTAAATAATCGTGTGTCGTGTATTCTTCTGCATCTTTCATAGAGTATAGAGAACGAGGTTTATATCCGAAAAGGAGTTCGTGTGGTGTGTATCGCGACTTGGATTTTGAACTTTATTTTCGCATATTGTTATTACACAGTCATAAATATCGGCTAGGTATGCTGTTATGTGAAGTTGTTCGTTACCATTAAGTTTACAAGTGGTATCATTTTTCAAGTTAGGAACGTGAAGTGTTTTAAAAGGATGTTTTTGTAAACAGGACAAAAGTACTTTAAAATAACTTTCGGAGTCCCACGGGTCATATTTTATCATCCTCTTTATTTCTCATTTTTACTCCCATTAACATTTCAAATGGTGTTGTTTTTCTAGACCTCTGAAAAGTACTGTTGATAGCCCTTACTAACATGTTTATACCACATAGAAGAATTTTCAATACATAACTTGGTTAAGAGGGGAGCAATAATTCTGTGTATTCGTTCCACCTGTCCATTGCCTCTTGGTACACCAGTGGTGATTTTTACATGACAGATATTTTCCTCTTCGCAATAACTTTTGAAACTCTTTACTTGTAAATGCTGTCCCTCTGTCTGTAATTATTCTCCTTGGATTACCGAAGACCTGCTGATTCTTAGAGCTAGAGGTCGTCTTTGTAGGAATTAACCACACAAATTTAGTGAAAGCATCTATCACCGTTAGGATATAATTATATTGTTTCTTTGTTTCTGTTAATGGCCCAATATGATCTATATGCAGAGTGTCAAATGGAATACTTTCCTTTTCAATTAGACGCAAAAACCCCTCTTGTTTTCCTTCTTTCCTGCGAGCAAACAGGTATGGGATACAACTCACTAAAATTCATCTATTTTCTTGTCTACATCTCGGATATATTAATTTTGATTTAACAATTCTCTCATCTTAACTTTACTAAAATGGCCATTACTATGTACTTACTATTACTATGGCCATTACTATTACTATGTACTATTTATTATTTCATTTTCCATTAATCTAGGTACCACCAATTGTTTTTGTTCTCCGTTATATAACACATCGTTATCTATCCAATAGTCTTCATAAGATTTTTCTTTTAATATAGTTTTTATGGCTTTTAATCCATCATCTTTCTCTTGCGCTTGTATTATACTCTTCTGTATAATAGTTAATACCCCTACTCTACTCAATGCATCTGTATGCTTCATTCTGGAGCCAGTCCTATGTTCAACCTCAAAATCATAATCATTTAGCATGAGTACCCACCTAGCAACTTTGGCTGTTAAATCCTTTTTCTTAGAGTCAACGCTTGGCAGTCTGTGACAATTTTGAAATGAATGCCATAAAGATAATGATGAAACTTTTTTATTCCTTCAATTATTGCTAAAGCTTCTAGCTCATAACTGGAGTACCTGCTCTGCGTATCATTAGTCTTTCGGCTCATATAGTGTACTGGATGTAATCCTGAATTAGGATGATACTGCATAAGTATTGCCGCTATAGCCACACTTGATGCATCTGTATGTAATTCTGTCTTCAATTTAGGATCAAATATCTTTATGACTGGTTTACTAGATAATTTATTTTTTAATGTCTGAAGAGCTATCCTTTGCTCATCCTGAAATAAAAATTGTTTATCTTTTCTCAACAAGTCCGTTAGGGGCTAAAATGCCCACTGCGTTGAAGAACGCGTTTTATCATCACCGTTGAACTTAGTGATACTTCCTTCAACCAATCCGAACAATGATGCAATACTTTTTTCCTCCGCCATCGTGGCGTCGCTTCGTAACCTCCTGTGCACGCCAAAGGACGGCCCTTTATGATCGTCGTCGTAATTTCGTCGTTCGCCCTCGATCTTTGCCTTGAATAATCCCGGACGAGCCCCCAAAATTTAGTTTTCGGGCATCCAGGGCAAAGTAAAACTCTGTAGATTTAGGGTGGATTGCACCAAAATTCTGGTTAATGTTAGTGATTAAAGTAAGTATTACAATAACGAAGTCAGTTAATCGTCACTTTCATAAAAATGCGTTGCACCATCAATTTTTTTGTTAACGTTAAAGTTATGTGGGCTGCCAGTGTAATTATGCTTATTTTTCCCTAAAATTATTGTGGGTAATTTTTTTATAGTTGCAAGACATGATACAAAATGTCATCAGCATTAAACTTATTTTGTTATCATCTATAATTAGTAATGTTAAATATCTTTTATGATAGACAAATATACGATTAGTAATCTGTTCTGGAGAGTTTGCTTGAAAAGTTAGATCACGCGTTTTTGTTTTTTACTTTTTAAAATGTCGGAAAATAAAATGGTTTCTTTAGAAAACTGCTACTCAGAGTAAGTATTATTTATTATTTATACGAAATGTTAATTTTTGTCATTTAAAATATAATATTAATATTTTATTTTATTTTTAGGAAACGTGCTAGTAACTTTTCTCGACATGAAGTTGAGAGGCTGCAATCCCTTGTTACGAAATACAAACATATAATATTATGTAAAAAAACCGATGGCACCAGCTCCAAAATTCTAGATACACTTGATTTATTCACACCTGCAGTATCAGCAATACATCGTTGGAAAGAGCCACAGGCATAGTATTCTAAAGCTATCAATATTTGCTGCATTGGAGTTATAGCATGGTTTCTGTAATGAAAATTAAATAACATTATATTCATGACACATATTATGTATCAAAATAGAATTTACATATTATACATATACATAACATATTTAAGAAAAAGAGAGAGACACTAATAAAATGGAGAATTGTTTTTAAAGAGGGCTACTTCACCCATAAGTCACATAATATCTATTTATCCAGAAACCTTACGTAAAATATATCAAATATGTAACAAGTACCTACTTACTTCATTGTTCGTGGCGCTAGCGATGTTCCTAAATGTATCGCTAATGCATTCACTAGTTTTTTAGAAAGACGAAATCTTAATAAAAATGAATTATCGTCCCACTTGACGAATCTATCGATTCTAGGAAGATATCTCCTTTTACGGCGCAGCAAAGTACTCACCATGACATTGCTTTCCTCTTCCGAGTCAGAACTACTTGTTTTCCACAAGATATCTCGTAGCAAAGACATAATAAATTTTTTTTAAAAGTTTTAAAGGAGCTATTATAAATTTATAAAAACAGATCCGCACTTCAAAAACTTCAAAAACATGTCAGAAACTAAAAACCTCAAGAGAACGGACAAAAGATATTTGATAGTAACATATTACATTAACATTAACCGTCCCGTATTCAGTGGTAATGGTCAACGTTAAATTATGACGTCATTTTACTTAACGAAACCTGGTGCAACTGAATTTTAGCTTGACGCACAAAATTTAACGTTAACCTTCGAAATTTAACGATAACGTTAGATGGTGCAATCCACCCTTAATAAACTTTAATTTAATTGCACAGCGCACACCTATCCTGATAACGTCGTACCGCGTCCTTCCTCTCTCCCTCTCACCCCTCTCTCATACTATCTCGCTTATACACTCGCATACATTCCGTTTCACCTAACGTTCCATTCCCACATTTATGAATATAATTTTCAAATTTTTATTTTTTTAATATGTTAACACAACTCTTTAATTAAAAATACGTAAACACTGTGGCATAGTTTTTGTGTTGCGCTCCTGGCTGTCGCTAAAAATCGATTTTTATATTAACCGCTGTAACACTTCGAACCGGTTGGACGTACAGGCGGGGAAAGAATACGTACAAGTGTCACTTGTGACACTTGTAGTGACAGGAAAGTACTTTATTCACTTTTTAAGTTAGTATCGCGAACGGGTCCTTCACAGCATTCCAAGAATGGATGTACTGGAAGATGCACCGTTTACAATGTCGTTTAGGCTTAGGTTTAGTGTTCCAGCAGGATAGGCTTTGAGCCAAATGAATTGTAAGGCGATATCAATCCCACGATCATTTTGTATGGGGACGTGTTATTTAATTACGAAAGCACTTCGATACCGCGGAGAAAAGTACTAGTATCTGCATCTGTTATGAAATTACGTAAACCGTGTTACTAGTACGTAATACCGCTTATTTTTCACGATAATCGTTCGATCGATTTTAAATAAATTGATTTATAATTTACATTATGAGTCTTTTTTTTTAATCTTTAATTTTCATTATGTTCCTTTGTTCTTTTTGTTTTAACTCTCTTTTCTTTTCTAAAGATAAGATATGCATTGTTGGATGAAACCAATGTAATCAAACTACAAGCTTAAATCGAATTTAACGTACCTGCAGTACGTAACAGTATACCAGAAGAGACACATTAAGAGTAGACGTGTTGTTGTTTACTCCGTTCACAAGATAATAATAGCATAGTAAATTGTGAAATTAATGTCCTTATCTTGTTGTTTTTCTTTTTGACAATAGTATCCGTGGACAGGAATGAAACATTGTTATTAATTTATAGCATATACTATTTGAAAATCTTAGATATTACCAATTGTTGATCTTGTGTTATTTGTAATGAATCTACCTTCAATTATATTTCATCACGTCTAAAGTTGGCGAAGACAGTTAAGTTCAATATTTTGCAACGGAATCGAAAGGCTTTTTATGGCGCACTGGTCTCCATGCTCGCCTTTAACAGCATATTGCATCGCACGTAAACCGAGATCGCATCCCAATGTGGTATTAGCTATTTACAAAATTTGATTTTATAAAAAATTTTAAATTTTTCTGAGACTATTAACTTGAGTTAAAAGCAATTCACGTTTTCAATTGTGAATCTAATACAGAGGGAGTATTAAATAAGTAAGAATTATTAATCGGTTATTTTCATACAAGATAATAGATTTCTTAAAACTCGATGTATTTTAAAGGAAAATCGATTATTTATTAATCGATTTTTTCTACTCCAACCCACATCATTACTAACCAGAGAGCCATGAAATCGTGACGTTCCATTTCTAAATATCAAGAAATTTCTACTGTTATTTGTAACAAAATCGGTTCTTTTTGAAAAAAAAGGCTTATATGGTTAGGTTTTATCAAAAATTAAACCATTTAAGGTCATTTTTTAATTTATTTATTATAAATGTAGCATTAAAAAAATTTAAATTATTGTGTAAAGCGGAATGATCAGGAGGAAAAAGATTTGAAGATAGATATCTTCAAATCAAGATTACGCAAGAATTCTGTAGATTGTCGATTGTCAATATTGTTATCGGCACGCGGATCGGAGATCGATCCATAAATCGATATTGATCGAAGATCCAAATCAATCTTGGATTACGGATACATTATTAATATCGACCGTAAGAGCGCAGAGTACGCTGGGATTAAACAAGATAGGACGTGCATAGAGAATGACGTCACTGCGGTGACGTCATGAACCCCGGCAGTAAGAGTTTGCTATGAATTATCGTTTCGCACGTTATAGATTACATTTTATATTGGAGAATTTAATTATCCGTGGCGACAACTTCAATTATCATGTTATAAAAATACTTTATATACAATAACAAATAATGAAGCTATTATCAAGCTCTCAATAAATGTCAGAGAAATTACTGAAGTAACAAACGGGCTAAAAATACTCGCGAACGTTAACGAAGTTGTTGATATCCTCGAAACATCGATACTCCTGTCATTCCACTTAGAGGACATCGTTAACCCTATACAAAACATTGTAGCAAAACGTACTAAACATCCTTCTTTTACAACACCAAAACAGTTACATAAAGAGCTTGTTGATAACTATAGATACCACATCTTTCCCCCGACGCAGGTCGCCGGGGACCGGGAGCTCGCATCGGCGCCAGCTAAGGAGCTGTTAATCGGGGCCCCGACCAGACCTGCACTAATTGTCGAGCTGCGCGAGCCTGGCGCGACGCAAGGAGACGTGCTGACCGCCTTTAAACGATCCTGCAACTTCAGGGAGCGTCCATACGGACCCGAGGGCTTCAAACTCATCTCTAACAATAAGCTTAGAGTTGAGTTTGCGACCGTCGGGCAGCGTGATGACGCCCTTGGAGTTGTAGGTCGTTCTGATAAACTTTTCTGACTGGCCCCTTGGCGCAGTTGGCAGTGACTCTGTCTTCGGCTCCGTGGGTCGCGGGTTCGATTCCCGCCGAGAACAAACATTTTCTATTTAGGATTTGTTGGTTCTTCGAGTCTGGGTGTATATATGTATTTAAGTATGTATTTAAAACTATATATGTAATATATTTACCAGTTGTCCGTCACCCATAACACAAGTATTAAGTTACTTACTTTGGGGATGGACGACCGTGTGTGTAAATGTCTCATATATATTTATTTATTATTTATTTTCTGCGAAATAGCACGCAAACGGCGCCCTATGTTAATATTAAAGGGAGTATCAAAGGACGTCCCTTATGACAAGCTGGCGGGCGTAGTTCTTCGCCAGAACCCTGCGTTGGGGAGTGGAGACGTTGGGGGGGACCCATCCCTTAAACTGAAATTCCTTAGAAATAATAGAAACCCGGAATTGTATAAAGCGATCTTCGAGGCGGAGCCGAGCCTCTGGAGGTCCGCGATGGAGCGTGAGCGCCTCAGCGTGGACCACCAGAAGGTTCGGGTTCACCCCTTCACCCCCTTCATGCAGTGCCACTCCTGCCTCCAATTTGGCCACACCCAAAAGCATTGCAAAAGCGACGTGAAGGAGCGACCCTGCTCGTATTGCGCTAGCATGGACCACAAACTCCCAGATTGCCCAGATCGAGCCAGAAGGGCTAGTCCGCGCTGCTTTAACTGTGTGAGCAAGGCGCGCCGATTCAGGACCGGGCCGGATACCAATCACGCGGCCAACTCCAACCAATGCCCAACACTGCGAGCCATGAGAAAACGCATTGAAGAACGTATTGACTATGGGTACTAAGCACAATATAGGAGTACTTCAGTGCAACCTGGATCGTGCTCAGGACCGATGGTCTGAGTTCCTGCGATTTTTCATGGCTGGCAGTTATGACATAGCGTTGGTGTCTGAACCCTACGTTGGGGCCGAGAAAGAGGTAAAGCCAGTCTATGGACTGAATATCTACCAATTTCCTGGCCCCAACAGGGTTAAAGCGTGCGTGGTTACTAGGGCCGGCTCCGTGTCGGCGGTTGGGCTCATCCAGTTCTCCACCGGCAACCTAAGCGTAGTGCAGGTGGGGGTGGGAGCGCGGAAGCTTCACCTGGCGTCAGTGTACATCGAACCAGACGAGGATATCTCAAATACTCTTGCCAATGTGGAGAGCTTGGTAAGCCAACTTCGAGACAGGAGCGTCATTGTGGGAGGGGATTTTAATGGTTGGCACACCGACTGGGGGAGCGTCAGATCGAACGGACGGGGCGCGACTATGCGTGATATGGCTTATGGCAGAGGCCTTGAAATTTGTAATATTGGCAACACCCCCACATTTGAGACTGTCACGCACGGAATACGCCGCACCTCCATCATCGACCTCACCCTGGCATCGTCCGACATGGTGGGCTGGGTGGCTGATTGGCACGTTAATTTGAACGCGTGCCCGTCCAGCCAACATAATGCCATCGAGTTCACCATTAGGACGACACCCGGGCTTGACGAACCCACGGCCGGAGCGTCCACCTTTCTTTATCACAGCGAGCGCGCCCAATGGGCACAGTTTAAAAGTCGCCTAGCACTATACATGCACAATTCATACATTCTCGAAACAGATACACAAAACATGGGGATTGCGGAGTTGGACACACACTTCAGAAACATCACCAACATCATACACTCAGCGTGTCGCGACTCTATGCCGACCAGATCACAGGGCAGAAGTCGCCAAGCACCTTGGTGGACGGAAGCACTGGAATCCCGTAAAAAGGAGGTCATTGGTCTGCACAGGGAGCTACACGCTGCAAGCAAACGAAATACAGTAACAGACACACTCATTGACAGACATAAAGAACTGAAAACACTTTACACACAGGGAATTAAAGCAGCCTCCTCGGCGCATTTTAGGAGCTTCTGCTCTCAGCAGGCCAAGGAGAACGTCTGGTCTTTAACAAACCGTCTCCTTAAAGAAGCTAACCCGAGGAGGCCGCCTGTCACACTAAAAATTAATAAGACATACACGTCTGACGGGGAGGAGACAGCTCGGGCAATGCTCGATCACTTCTACCCGGACGACAACATTAACAAAGACACCTTACCCATACACACCGCTTTAAGAAGCGACATGCACAACACACCTGACACCGAGGACGATCTTCCGTTCGCCCAGAAAGAGGTACTGGAGGTCCTTGGGCTCATGAACCCGAAAAAGGCTCCAGGACTAGATAACCTGACGTCGGACATCTGTTATCAGTTTGCGGTCATGTACCCCAAGCTGCTAACGGATGCCCTGAACAGGTGTCTAGAATTACTTATATACTATTACCACTTCCCTGGCGAGTGGAAGACCGCCCTGGTGAGAGTAATTCCCAAACCCGGTAAGGAGGATTATTCCTCTCTGGAATCCCATCGCCCTATCGGGCTCATACCGGTGTTTGGGAAATTACTGGAAAAATTATTTATCAGACGCATCACCTACACATTAGACAAAAAGGGAAAGAGTAACACTTCTCAATTTGGATTTAAACAGCACACCAGCACAGTCATGGCGATCGACGCGGCCCTACGACAGATAAGGCGGGCCAAGGGCAATAAAGATCTAGTGATAGCGGTGTCACTTGACATCAAATCGGCGTTTAATAACGCTTGGTGGCCCGCCCTTCTTCATAGACTCCGCGCATCAGGTTGCCCCCGCAACATATACGGGCTCGTAGTCGACTACCTGGATAATCGAACAGTTAAGATGGAACACGCGGGAGCCACGGTCCACAAGACCATGACCAAAGGCTGTATCCAGGGGTCGGCTTGCGGACCCGTATTATGGAACATCTTGCTGGATGATCTCCTGGACATGCGACTTCCCAGGGGATGCCATCTCCAAGCGTTTGCGGACGATGTGCTTCTGATCACGCACGCGCGTCGTCTTTCCGACCTCCAGAACCTGACCTCGGACGCTCTACGTGCCGTTGTCGAGTGGGGTAAAGGGGTCAAACTTACGTTTGGCCTTCTAAGACCAAGATGGTCACCTTCACCGACCGGGCGCGAACGGCGTTGATCGAGATGGATGGGCAACTACTCCACTTCGATCGCGAGTTCAGATATCTGGGTGTCGTAATAGACGACAAACTGCTATTTAACAGCCACATCAGGTATGTCATTGACAGGGCCGCGCGCATATTCAGCAGACTCTGTCTATTTTGCCGACCCACATGGGGAGTCCACGCGGAAAACGTCCAGACCATTTACCGGCAGGTCATCGAACCAACGGTGACCTATGCTGCGGGTATATGGGGACAGGCCGCGGTTCGGACGGGCAATAGAAAGAAGCTGCTGAGCATGCAGCGTGGCTTTGCCATTAAAACAATCAAGGGTTTTCATACAATTTCAACCAACGCGGCAATCGCGTTGGCACAATTCACCCCCCTGGACTTGAAGGTCCAGGAGGTACACACAATTGAACACACCACACTCACACGGAGAGCGAATTTTCTCCCGTCGGATATCCCGATGGAGGTTCGCACTCCACCACACAAGCTCCTTCACCCGGCCACTAGAGTGGCCATCAAGCACCACACCATCAGCAACACTGAACTCGAACATCTACACACCACACAACACAATACACTCATTTACACGGACGGTAGTAAGCAGGAAAATGGAGCGGTAGGCGCAGCTTATGTGCTTTTTGAGGGCTCTCATATTCGAGAGACCAAAAAGTACAAGCTACACGACTGCTGCTCCGTCTTTCAGGCTGAACTGCTCGCCATCAGGGAGGCGTGCGCTAGAGCCAGCTCCCTCTCCAGTAACACCGGAGCACAAAAAGCCTTCTGGATCCTCAGCGACTCCAGGTCAGCCCTGGAGGCGCTGGGGGACAGAAGCAATACACACCCCTTGGTTGTACATACCCAACATCTGGTACATGCGGCTGTTAACAGCATTCAGTTTGCGTGGGTCAGGGCGCACATCGGAATTGCGGGGAACGAAGCGGCGGATGCCGCCGCCAAATTAGGGACCGCCTTGCACCGATCGCCTGACTATGCCTCTTTCCCTCGGAGCCTCGTTAAGATGCAAGCGCGCCGAGACGCCCACTGTGTCTGGCAGACACGATACGGCAGCGCGGCTCAAGGCGTCCGAACACGAACATTACTCCCTACACTTAAAGACATACACTTACTATACACACACACTAAACACTCATTCCAACTCACGCAATTTCTAACTGGACACGCATACCACCGGGAGTACCTGCACAGGTTCAAAATTGCCGATTCGGACGTCTGCCCTTGCGATAATCGCACGAGACAGACGTTCGAGCATCTGATGGGAGAATGTCCAGAGTTTTCCCAACAGAGATTCGAGCATGAGAGCTTGTGCAGGTACCTCCGCGTGGCACCATACACCATCACACTCATGTTAGGGTCGCACGTGGCTATTGAATCTTTAATGAGATTCATTAGCCACATCATCAATAATCTAAAACAGTACAACAACACTTCACAGGCACGGAACACAACATATAAGACCTAACTACACAATTAACACATCAATCTCGCAGAGCAAATGCTACAACAGCTTGGAACAAGTCTCCCCCCTCCATTGGGCTATAATACATAGAATACACATGTAACTATTTTAAGAAACATAGGTTAAGACTATTACGATGTTTGTATTGTTCTTTCTTCTTCTGCTTCTTTCCTCATTGGTTTACATGTTTCAAAATAACAGAACCCTTTGTAAATAAATTTGTATATACTTGTCTTTACTAAAAAACAATTTGTAAAAAATCATATAGTGTAAGTAAAAATCAATGTTTAGCTATTAAATTTAGATATAAGCAGCACTGTGAACCACATAATGTGGCGTACAGGCGGGGCGACGGTGGACGTATCCAATAGCGGAAGCCGTCGCCCCGTCCTGGAGCGAGTTTGGCCACGATGTTGGGCGTTTCTCGCCAGTGGGTTAAAATAACAACCTGAGATTCACTTAAAATAGGGAAAAAAAAAAAAAACTATAGATACCAACAGGGCTTGAGCTGGCTGTACCTTAAAATATAAATATACGCTCTATTTCATGTAATTGCATTGCCTACACCTATTGAAGCCAATAACCTAAATTCGTTTGGCCTAATATTACCAGACAGTAAATTCATTGCAATGACTACAGACAGATTCTCGTACTGTACTTTTGACAGCTTAGAAATTTGTAAAACCATACCTGCCGGAAACTTTATTTGTAACATACAAACGTGTAGGGGAGATCCTTGTTCCTTGGCACACCTTGTACCTAGGGACATCGATAAATTAACTTTTAATTTTCTGCTAAAAGTGCCACAAGCGAACCACGCGGTGTTTTTTGTCCGATGTCTCGGTCGCACTCAAAAATGTCTTCCATTTTGAGTGTTCACGTCAGGTATTTGCGCATTGGCAAAATTTCGCCACAGTTTTTTTCTTATTCTATTTTCATCTTGAGGTAAGAGTTTTTATATTATGCAAACTTACTTGTCAGCTAATGTCTATTTACTTATTTTCCTGTTTTTTGATGGATTACTCAATCAGTTTACATATCCTCGCTTCTTTAATAAAACAAAATATTTTTACCTTGGGACACTCATATTTTTGTAACTTGGGACTGTCCCAAGGTACAAGCTATTACATCGTTTGAAAGTTCACATTAATACGACTATTATCTTTGTTGATTCAGATGCCACGCAGTGAAAACAAAGTAATTAGACTTAAGCCCAATACGGATAGCGTCAAAGAAGCTATTAGGAAGGTTACATAACAGCAACGGTCAATGCGAAAGGCAGCTGAAGAATTTAATGTTTCAAAATCTTTGATATGTCAAGAAAATAAAAAAAGCGAAAACACAACGGTCATGTACAATCCCAACAATGCTGTGAAAAGGGTGGGTAATAAGGAGGAAGAGCAGTTAGTTCAATATTGTTTGTATTACTGTATTACTTTCTGCAAGAGTATTATATTATATTATCAGTATTATCACAAATAAAGAATCAAACATGTCTTTTATTTTCTAATTATCACTCCTATTATTCAAAAACAAATTCTTGTATAAACATATTTCGTCCCAAGGTACAAACGTCACTGTCCCAAAGTTCAAGACGTGATTGTACCTTGGGGCGAAATCACTAAATCAGTTCTCCTTTTTTTATACTCAAAAAAGTATTTTTCAGTATTTCTATGTATAACTGTTTATTAATATTACTATGAAGATAAAGATGTAAAATCAATACTTCAAGTTATTTAAAATAGAAGTTGTGTGGGATTGAAAAAAAGTGTCCTAAGCTACAAGGATCTCCCCTACTCCACTGAAACCAAACCCAGTTGTGAAAGTGAACTTTCAACCAAAAATTATATTGATAAATCAACACAGTGTCAAGCAAAAATAATAGTCTGTTAAATAGACATTTAGAAAGAAACCTTTAATAAATAATAAGTCTATGTACAATCTGAACCGAATATTTTAGGCACAGGAATAATCGGAATTCCCAAAAAGCACCACTTTAATACCAAAGCATAACTTAATTAATGTTACATCTCCAATATACCATTTCCTGGAAGATTAATGTCTCTCCTATTTATTTAGTTAAAATAGATTTGGATGATTTAGTTCTGAGAAAAGAGACAAATTAAAATCCCTCATAAAGGATATTGATAATATTGAAATAAAACACGATCCTCACATAGTGAAACATGAAAATACGGGACACATTATTCGATCATAACAATTTCAATTGTAACAGTTATATTAATTTTCTTATTTTATTTAAGTTAAAAGAAATTTATTAAAATTAAGGGCAATCCATGATAGCGACTTAAATTTCGTAAAAACAAAATATCACTACCTGAGTCTAGTAAAACAGAAATGACAGACATACATAATCTTGCTGCTCCCCTAAGAACCCGGATTTAACCGAGACTATGTAATCACCTACCCCAAAGTCTACTCTAAAAGGGGGAGATGTTATATTCATAAACAGCCAAGGGTTTGTAATGACAGGATGCAAGCATTGCACACTCCTATGTCCAGATCCGTCAGCCAGACCGGAGCTGAAGTCGGTCTGCCTCAAGAATCGAAACGGGACGGTTGCCCCTGAATTATATTAAGTTGCGATATTTTGTTATTTTGTATTTCCTATTTTTGTGTGATAATTAAAACCTTTTTAAAAAAAAGCTAAATTTAACTATCCGTATAACAGAACACTCTGTGCACTCACTTAGAGTGCAGTTAGTGGTCCGAACTGGTCCGTGGTTCCGAACGTCCACAGTAATACAGCTTTTGCCAGAAGACGATTTTCTTCAACAACTTCCAAAATTCATAATAAAGTTAATAACATTTTAGATATTCATAACAAGAACAAATTTAATTGCAGAAATTCCGTGAAGTCCTGGCTGTTATCACTTAACTATTTTGAAACAGAAATGATTATTTTATGAGACCTTTTTTCATTCACACATACTCTCACACTGACACACACTCGCTAACACACAGATACACAACTATTACATAACATACATACTTATTTTTATATATCATGTAAGTCTCTCTAATTATGTTTAATTATATAAGGAATGCCGTTGCCATTTTTTTTGATGTTCGAGCTGAACCACTGACTTTCAAAACACAGATTTATCCTAGCTTGAAAATCAGTGTCACCATTATTTTATACGCAACTTAATATAAGCCATAAATTATAAATCTTTTATAAGTTAAGTTATTTTTGTATTAAGTGGTGACCTATGATAACATAATATAGGAATAAAGATCCGTATTTTCTTCTTTTCCTGGCTTACGTCAAGCAAAAATACCTGCAGGCCCACCATGAACTCTTATTGCGACTCAATTGAAGACGTAAACGAAATTGTTTTGCTTTTTCATACCATGACGTCTTAAAGACGCACCATTTTAAGTCGTTGCCGAATGAGCGTTCGGAATGCGTCTTAAAACACATGAGTAAAAGAGACAGAGTTATCCATAGTTTATATAACGTTATCTTTTTCAAACATTGTAAAAGCGTCTAGCGTTTATAAAGAAACTACGGACTTTTAACCCAGTCTATTGAAAAACTTAATAGGGCTGGTTGGTTACGATATTTATACCACATTTAAATTTACAAAGGATCAGAGTCACGAAAACTTTGACACATTAGCATGAATAAATAAATTTATTGAACTTTTTCGAACGAAGCATATCACTATGATTCGTTTTAAGTTTATTTTCGTAATCAGGAATCCGGCTTGTCGATAGATAAACATATGACTGTTTTAAGGCTCATGCCCGATTTCACCGACATCCTCTACAATTTAAGGGACCCCTATGTATATTTAGGGGACGTTTAGGAGACTGTTTTCGTTTCACCAACATTTAGGGGTCACTTAACCGCTTAGGGGACTCTTAAATTTGATGAGTTGATTGTCGACCCCCCAAGCCGACACACAACTATAAAAGAAATTACAAGACGAAAATGGACAGTGATTTATTTGATTTATTCGATAATTTAGAAACTATTGACACTATTTTTGACGTGAATAGCCCTATTTGGAATACCCAGATAATAGGTGTGTAAGGACTATTTATTTTATTAGATCTTAGCTTCTTCTCATCTAACTATAATTATTAAGTTGAAAAAATGTGTGTAGTTATGTTTAGCATATTACTGGTATAATGTGCTAAACATAACTTAAATACACAGTTGAATTAGCAAGATGTACACCTTAAGCATTTTCATTTCATACTTAATAATCTTGATAAATAGATACTTCTTATTACAGAAATAATTCAATATCTCCTATCAGCCAGCTATTAATTGCCTTAAGATATTATGCTACAGGCAGCCACTTACTAGCTGTAGCAGACATAGCAAGAAATTGTCAAAACAGATTTTTATAATATAGCAAGATTCCCAAATATACTAGGCTGTATTAATTGTACACATGTGATAATGCAGTCACCAGGTAAACTATTATGAAAATAATGTTAATTTGTTGTAAGTAATGGTAAAAGCAGCAAAATTCTCTAATAGCTATTTTGTTATACCCTAATATAGCAATAATGTTACTATCGTCAATATCATATAAATGTATAAACCCATAAACTTGAAAGTACTCTTGAAACTTAGTTCAATGAAAAATTTCAAAAACCTTATCGAAGATAAATTAAAATTTTTATTTTTAGGGGGAGATGCTGCAGAACTATTCAGAAATAAAAAAGGGTATATGTCCATAAATGTCCAAACTATAGCCTCTGCCTGTTTGAAAGTACAAGATGTTGTAGCAAGTTGGCCAGATTTTACACATGACTCAATAGCAACATATACCAAAAATTTGAAAGAGGGGACTATGGTGATAGCTACCTACTAGGAGATAGTGGATATCCATTAAAGGTTAAAAATACAAATAAATAGTGTTAATTAGGTAAATGAAATAACTGTTTAAATATACATTAACTTTACCTTTACAGCAGTTTAAAAATACTATTAAAAAAAGGTTAATTCAGAAAGCCTATTATACTATTGAAGATAAGAATGCGTGGATATAGCTTCTCTTCAACCCTGTACAAGACATTTGTTTATAACTATATGTAACTAGTGATCAGAATTATTGTTGGAAAAGAGCAACCGCCGAGTTTCTTGCTGGTTCTTCTCGGTAGGAACAGCTTTCCGAACCAGCAGTAGATGTTGATGATTCAAAAGCACTTGTTTACAAGTTTACTTGAATAAAGAATATTTTGAATTTGAATTTGAATATAAAAACATTTTAATTTATTATTGTATTAATCATTGGTACTTGGAGATATTTTATATAAATCCATTAAATTGATTGCACCACCTGTAAAATAAAAAAAACTTTTTTAAATTTAATTTTGATTAATAATACCAACAAAACTTTCCTAATGATATTGTACAATAATTTAAAATATCTTTCAGTCTGATTTGTTAACACCTTATCTCAACGTGACATCTAGAGGTCAGCAAAGATATAATGAAGCTCACATTAAAACAAGGAATGTGGTAGAACGCCAATACGGTGTTCTGAAGAGGCGTTTTCCAGTTTTGGCAGTAGGAATTCGTTTGTCATTAAGTAATGCTATTAATGTGATAATTGCATGCTGCATTTTGCACGATTTAAGTATTTCTAAAGGAGAGGAGCAGCCCATTCATGATGATTCTGTCCCAATGAAGTTATTGCTAATGGTCAGATAAATAACAACAGCATAATAACAACTAATAGAACTTCATCTACTTATGGATACAGAAGAAAGCAAATTACTCATTACTTTGAAAATTTAAATTAATATTTAATGTAAAATGTATGAATTGTTCAATACGGGAACATAAAAGATTTGTGGTTGGCTAATTAGTTTACTTTTTACAATGGCAATTACAATAAGATTAACAATTTAGACGAACGTGTGGTGCTTCCGCGGACTTCGAGCCAAGTGGGCGGAAGGAATCATCGGCGCCACGTACGGTGGTCACAATTTCTAATATAAGGTGTGTGAGAAATATAATATAATTTGATTGTTATTTGTTATAGCAAAATATTGTTTTATTTTTAAATTTTTACAACACAAACCTTTTAACTGCTTTAAGACTTCAATTTTTATTTCAAGCTCCTTTTTTAATCGTTAATCCTAATTGTTAATTATACAATTGTTTATTAAAATTACATTTTTATGGAGATGTTAATATTTTAAGTAATTTGTCTTTTTCATCACTTTTAGAATTTTGGCCGCGCCTTTATTTTCTGCCATTCTTATTAACAACTAAAACAAAAAAAAACTTAAAAATTAAACACCACGAAAATATCAGGAACCAATTGTAATCTTTGAAAAATATCAAACAAAACTGGAAAAACTGCAAATAATTATGGCGTAGATAACAATTTGATAGCATTACGTTTAAAATACAGAGTATAAATCAATGTACAATACCATTATACATAAAATCGTAAAAACCGATAGCAGGTTACGCACTATTATGGCAAAAAAAACGTCGCATAGCTAGGAGTCCCATAGTTAAGGGTAACATTTATTGGTGAAATTAAGAAAGGGGTCTGTTTAGGGGTGGTTGGTGAAACCGGGTATCAGTCTGCGGTTTATCTGACAGCAGAGTACGGGATCATTTGCTATGAATGGAAGAATTAACTTTATCTAGTGCTAAAGAACTTTCTCAGGCTAACGATATGCATAGTGAGGAAAACAACACATTGATTTATGAGATATCATTGACGGCTATGGTCATTATAATAGCGGAGTGGAATCGTGCGTGGCGATGCCCGCGGCGTGGCAGATGCGTGTGCTAAATGTCACGGTTTTCGCTGACGTTGATTAGTGTCGACGGTGGCACGGTTTTTGTGCAATACATCAGATCATTTTAGAAAGATGTAGAAACGGACGAGGAGTTATATACCATCTCGATGATTCATCATGAGCGTAATTGTAAAGTGGGCAACAAATTGTATAAAATCTTAAGATCGTATTAGTAATAGATCAGAAAAATTTAAGCTCGATACCGGTTCTGACCATAATGTTATGTCTTTAGGCTTGGCGCAAACGAAGGACCGACTACGTATAAATAAAAATACCATTAAGGCCTTATCATTTTGTGATAATAAGATCCCTATACTAGGGTCATGTTAAATCAAATCAAATCAAAATATTCTTTACTCAAGTAAGCTTTTTACAAGCACTTTTGAATCGTCAAGGATCAATTACATTTAATAAGCTAAACTGGTTCGGAATGTTATTAGTCTAATAAATTACAATTCATGGTTGTATAAAAATAATATGTTAAACTAAATTTCTATATTTAAGATTATGATTGTTCTAGCATCTTGTAAAGGGTTAGGACGCGCGCAGGGTCATCTCGCTACCCCCAGGCGTGGCGGAATACGGGCTTCGAGGCTAACCCTTTCCCGCGCAGTCGCGCGCTAAGTCCCGTGTGGATACGACACGTCTAAGTGCCGCGGCGACCCATATAAAGTTGAAAAAATCAGTTTTAGTGGCAAAAGTTCGAATTAACATTAGTGCTATATATCAAACGAAACGTTATTAAAAGCGCTATAATATAGTGAAAACCGCGTGAAAATTGGTGGAAAATTCATAAAGTTATCAATATAAAAAAGGATTTCCCATAGCGGTTTGCCGGACAAACCCGCGTGCGGCGCGAGATTAATCGCGGTAACACCCAAATTTGAAAGTGCTATCCTGTAAAGTACTTAATAAAGTACAACTGTGCCAATTTTTGGATTTTTTGGACTTAAAACAAAAATATAGTAAGTGTTTGTTTACAAAAATTTTTCTTCTAAAAACATTTTTCGGTTAAAAAACAGTGTCAAAATTAAAGATTTAATTTATTAAAAATTATAAAAGTGTAAAACTCAGTGTGGTGAACTGGAATCAGTTTAAATATAAATTTTAGGACATTTAATTAAAAAGATATACGCGTTTTAAACTTTGTGTAAAAATTATATATAACTTTTAAAAAGTGATTCCCACTCGGACTCCCAACGCTGGGCGGCTTTCTCACCCTTAATTAAAAGGGCAGAGTGCCAGCTACCTAGTGATATAAGCAGTTCACCGAAAACAGGATGGCCGGCTAATAAACAAGGGTGAGTGCGGTCCCGGAAAGGGATGTCTTGATTTTTACTTTTAATGCCCCCCTTTTTAATATAAATTCGCGGCAGAGATATGTATATTATTAGATTCTTTATTCATCCCTGTTGCCTTATGCAAAATTTCAACCCCGGGAGTCCCTTAGTTTCGGAATAATTTCAATTTCCGGCGAGACTCGCTCGGCCGGAAACCCGCAAAGTTTAGTTTGTTAAGGTGAGTAATAATTCTTCCGCGGTTTTCTAAATTAAAAATTCCTCCAAGATATTAAAGTAACTTAGACAAACAACATGACCGACTGACAGACTCGAGACATCTCAAATCGGGCCGCACGACCCCTCCATTTTGGTGTGCAACACACGGAACTAAGCTTTGTGACGAACATTGACGGCTCATATACCGTGCAAATATAAAAACATTTTATAAGTGTGAAGTAATAGGACAATATTACATAAACTTTTAATAGACAAGACAGCTTTTTACACTGTCTTACTGTACTGTACTATAGGGACATATAGAACAATATATCGACACGGTATTAATATATGTGACGAGAGGCAACAATTTACACTGCCCCTCTTTTACATCAAGACGAAAATTTTCTCCGACATAATGTTTGGAATAAGGACCCCTGCGAAGAGACCTACCAATCAGGGTAGAAGAACGTCTCAGGAATCAACGGAGACTAGAGCTGGACCCTCTACCTCAACCTCAACCTCGGCGATGAGCAGAGTAAGGAGAAGCCTCGGGGAAGGGGAAGGCGGGGGACGGGAATCGGAGCAAAACTCTCCCATAGAGCGAAGAGTCACACCCACACCGACACCGACCTCCTCCTCCCCAACCGAAGCAGCAACAAGTAACAAACCTGGTAGCCCCGACCCCGTGCAAAAATATAGTAACAGTGACATGAGGGAAGAAGAAGCAGGTAAAACAATACAACAAATACAGACGCTCTTAAATAACTCTCGAAGAGAGAAATAAAGGCCGCTATAGAAGCACGACTCGACCACTTGAAGATGCTAATGCAACTGACAGAATACCATCTCAAACAGAAAGAGGGAGAATTAGGTAGAGAAGTAGTAAAAGCACAGATACAGGCATATCAAGCAAACCTAAACCCAGAGAAAGAAAAGAAGGAGCTTGTATCTAACATAGAAGGGCTACAGAAGACGGTAGCATCCGTTGAAAGAATGGTCGAGTGTTTTAACTTTGCTGTAGTAGAGAAACACACAGAGCTGATAGGTAATTTGACAGAGGCTATAGCAAAACAGGATGAAACTATCAGGGAACACATGACACAAACGGCAGAGTTAAAAGAAGAAATGGGGAAGCTCAGGAAAGAGAATGCGTCCTTGGCTGAACACAATACAAAACACGCTCTTGAAATTAAAGAAGAGCTAGAGAGATACGAACAACAAGACGCCGCGAGGGGCTCCACCGCTATACAATTGATGTGCCAAAAATACGTACAAAGCGGTTCAGGTCATCTTTTCTGATGCGTACAGCCAAAGTATGGAATTCCCTTCCTGCATCTATCTTCCCGGATTCCTACGATTTGCATGGTTTCAAAAGACGAGTGAATAGGCACCTACTTGGCAAGCGCGGTTCATCTTAGGCTGCATCTTTCGCTCACCATCAGGCGAGATAGCAGCCAGGCGCTAGCCTTATCGCATAAAAAAAAAAATACAGTAGAGAGCATACCACCCTCTCAAGAGAAAACACCCAACATACCCTCGAACTTAAAGAAGAGTTGGAGAAGCAAAGAAGAGGGGAACAGGAAGAAACTCGCACATACGCCAATGTAACAGCGAAGATAGTCGAAACCCGTAAAGTGCCAACACGCCACTCTGTGGCAATTTCGGCTAAGGACGAGATGAAAACAGGGGAGGAGATTATTACGGAGTTAAGGGACATCGTTAAAGCGAAAGAGGGTGGTATCAGGCTAGAGAACGTGAGGAAAGCCAAGAACCGCAAGATCATCCTGGGTTGCCGCACAAAGGAGGAGAGGAATAGAGTGGCTGAAAAAATCAAAGCAGCAGGTGACAATTTCCTAGTGGAAAATATTGAGAATAAAGACCCTCTCATAGTGCTGAGAGATGTCCTGTCCTTTAATAAGGACGAGGAAATCGTCAGCGCTATGAGAAACCAAAACAAAGAAGCATTCAAAGACATTGCAACAAAGGACGACAGGTTGGAAGTAAAGTACCGGCGAAGGGCGAGAAACCCTCACACTAGCCACGTCGTACTGAAGGTCTCGCCACAACTGTACAACTCTTTTGTGAATGCAGGAGTGGCATACATAGACTTCCAAAGAGTAAGAGTCGAAGACCAGACTCCTCTCGTGCAGTGCTCCCAGTGCCTGGGCTATGGCCATACCAAGAAGTACTGCACGACAGAGCACGAGACATGTAGCCACTGTGGGGGTCCACACAGAAGAACAGAGTGTGAGCGGTACCGCGAAGGGATCGATCCAACCTGTTGCAACTGCAAGAGAGTAAAACTACCCGACGACACGCATAATGCCTTTAGTGAAGACTGCCCAATAAGACAGAAATGGGACAAGCTGGCCAGGGCGACAGTGCTAAGGGCGCCCTGGGCAACATGTACGATACGACAAGAAGAATCGAAACCAGCAAACAAAATTCAAAGAATAGACTAAGCACAAAATGGCGACACTCCGGCATATGTTTGCCGGGATAGTTAATTAATACTGAGACTATTAGACCCGGCAAACAACTGCGGACAATGTCGCTCTAGAAAAGAAATAAAAAACTGAACTAGGATTAGCAAAAGTAATATAAAGATGTAAATAACATAGATAAATAAGTAGAAAATAAAGCTAGCAAAGGAATACTCTCAAGGTATACAGGTATACCCCTTCTAGGAATATACCGTAAGTCAGTACTGCTAAACTAAGTAAGTCAATAATGTAAATAATAGTATAAAACAATAGATTAAAATAAATAACAAATAAGTAGCATAAGTAAGTATAGGTAATCAAACGACAGAATTAGAAGTGATGGTATCAATATTTACGTAGTTAAATATAGGTAACATTACAGGCAATAAAATGAGAAGATACTAATATTAAAGTAAGTGCAATTGGAAAAAATAAGGTACAACATATGAAATAAGTAAATTCGATTGTAAGTCATTGTCAAATGGGTAGAAATCACATACGAGAATAACTTGTAAGGTAATTAAATGCGAAAAATATACATGTAAAATTATGGTAACGATAAAAATGAATAAAAATGCAAAAAAGGGCCTTGATAATGTCAGGGGAAAGTTGGAAAAAAAAAAACCCTTTCCCGCGCTGATTTTCAGTGCTGTGGGCCTGGAATGCGTTCGGGCCTAAGTCACTTAAGTAACCAGAAGAATGTCTTATTCAGCGGGGAGGGGTCTGGGATGGTTATGTCTTCATCTGGTGATGGTGTCTTGTTCGGTGGTGTCGGCTTCTCGCCCCACAGTGCGAAATCCCGAAAAGCTGGCCAAAAAGGCGAAACCTTATGTTTACTCCAAAATAGTTTCCATCTAGCGTTATTTGCGTAAACTTAGTAAGAAAACCATAATGGCAGTTTTACATGTCTTTGTTCAGGGCAAAATGAGTGGTTTTAGAAAAACTTGTCTGTGTTTTTTGTCTGTAACTGTAGAAAGTCCTTTCTTGTTAGCGGGAAAAGAAAAGCGCGCTTTTTCAAGCTCAATTTTATTTTATCATTTTTTGTATATTTTTGTAGTTTTTTAAGTGTAAAAATTGTACATAAATTACGCAAGATGCCGTCCGAAAGTGACGGCGATGGCGGCGAGCTAATAGAGAGGAAAAAAAGGAAAATTAAGAAGCCCCTGGAAAATAAAGGTTTGAAATATAAACCATATTTAAACTTGGTTACCGACGTGCATACGGCGAAAACAACACCAATTCAGAGTTCCCTGTATTCGTCGAGAGTTCTGAGATTGAGATTAAATTAGGAAATTAAAATCCACTAGTCGTCTCAAAATACTTCAAACAGGTGAAGGGTATAAGTGAATGTAGACGTGTCAATGCTAGCAAAATTATGCTAGTTTTTAAACAGGCAACATCAGCAAACGACTTCTTGACTCATGAATGTCTAGAAGTTTACAAACTAAGACATTCGTTCCTGCATCTTCTGTGGAGAGGGTAGGGGTAGTTAGATTTAATCCTAAAGAATCAAGTAATCACGAACTTTATAATAAACTATTCTCCGAGTGTGAGGTAATTGGTGTGAGGCGTTTTATGAAAAAGGTGGGACAGGACATTGTTCCGCTCTCAACAATTAGTGTAATTTTCAATGGAAATTCACTTCCTCAGTACATATACCTAGACAATTGGCGTTACAAGTTTTCACTTACATTCCACCGCTAATTCAGTGTTTCAAATGTATGAAATTTAACCAGTTCGGTAAGATCTGTAAAAACACAAGTATGCTTACGGTGTGCAGGTGAGCATCATTACAAGGACTGCACTTCAGATACATTGAAATGCAGTAATTGTGGAGATGCCCATCTGGCCATTTCAAATTTATGCCCTATAAAAGCTGCAAGATTGGTGAAAAATAAAGAGACATATTCTAAGGTACTACAATTAAATACTATAATAGTCTCATAACAAGACTCTCGAGCTACTACTGTCGCGCTCGCGTTTTTAATTAGAAAAAAATACGCGACGACAAAAAAAAAAAAGAAGAAAGAGAAAGAAGAAGTGTGAGGAAACCTTTTATTTACGAAAAGACACTATTAAATTTAAATTTTAGAATAATTTAATTAACAATTAGGCATTAGAATAAAAACCGCGGAGAGCAGGGTCGTAAGGTTTATATACTACACAGTATCCGAAAAGAATTCCGAAAAGTTCGTTAGTCCCACTGCCCTGTTTTGTTTGCTGCCGTGACGCCTTCCGTAGTGCCGCTCGGGATCGTTGCCGGTAGCCGGTACAGGTAGCAAGTACTGCAGACAGTGGTGCGAAGGACAGATCGAACGCACGAACGAAGGAGGGAAGGAAAGAACCCTGAAACCGAGTTATTGCGGAGTTTTAGAGGATTCCGTTTTTCCAACTTAGACTGCAACATTGATCATCTTTCTAGAAGGTATGGCTCAGCAGAATGGCAGGGGCGTTATAAAAGAATTGAGTAGTGATCAATGATGCAGTGAGTTATACAAAGAAAAAGTTAAATTATACAGTTACTTATAACGGTCAATTTAAACTAATACCGTTACTACAGAAAATTTAGCAAAATACATAAATAATTATCCTTAATTACACTAGAAATAAAAGATACTACAAGATTATCATTTTAGAACTACAAAATACACAGTTATTTAGCTGTGCATTGGGATTGGGGGTTTGGTACACGTAACCTTGAGGGGGAAACACTAATGGAAGCTGCTTGTGCTTTTGATCTGGCAATAGTCAATACATTTTTTCAAAAAAATTACTAACACCTCTTAACCTACAAAAGCGGCATTCTCAGCACCCAGATTGAGTACTTCCTTCTGAGGAGGAGTAATTTGTTGGGGGCTAAGGACTGTAAAGTCATTCCTGGCGAACCATTAGTGACCCAACACAGGTTACTTTTACTGGAGGTTAACCTTTTAGTAAAAGTAGAAAGGTACAAGCCAAGGCCTCCGCCCAAGATTAAGTGGAATATGCTTAAGAAAGAGGAATATGGAAGAGAATTTAAAAGCAGAGTTGTAGATAAAATGATTGATATGAAGGATAAAATGCACGAAAAGTCGATAGACGAATGTTGGAATGAAATAGCATTATGTTTGAAGAGTACCGCAAAAGACATCCTTGGTGAGACTAAAGGGAAAGGTAAGATAGAGTAAGATATGTGGTAGTGGAATGATGATGTAAAACAGGCTTTGAAAGAAAAGAAGGATGCAATTAGAGATTGGACTAGTGTAGATGTTAATGATAATGAATTGAGAGAGGTTAAGAAAAAGGTGTATATTGAGAAAAAGAAGATAGGAAAGAAAGCAGTCGCTATCGCGAAAGGCAATGTGCAGTGTAAACTATACAGTACTCTGGAAACCCCTCAAAGACAAAAAGCTCTATATCGGATAGTGAACATCAGAAAGAGCCATTGGGTAGTTATCATTACCCAACTTTCATAAAAATTAATTTAGTTCCTTACAAAGATGCAGTCAATCATAAACTTCAAAAATTTATGTATCATAAAGCAGATTGGACTAAATATTATGAAAAATCGAAGAAGTCTTTAAAAAATATGCCAATTAACGACAAAAAACTTTTACAGTCCTATAATAAATTCTGTGAAATTATAAATACACTACAAAAATACTTTATTCCCTTTGTTAATACTAACAACGAAGGTCCTAGATTAATTAAAGCTCCTGCTCCCTTGGTTGTATGACGAATGTGCAACAGCAGTAAAAAACTCTAAAGCAGCGTTAAAGTTAATTTGGAGAGATGGGACAATAGAAAATTACATTAATTATAAAAAAATGGATGCTTTAAAAAAATTAATCATTAAAAAGGCTAAGAAAGATAGTTGGAAGAAATTATGTTCATCCTTTAATAGATATACACCTATTACCAAGATTTAGAATTATATGAAAATGTTTAAGCGTATCAAAGTTCAACCTCAAGCCAAAAATGATGAATGGATTCCAAATTTTATTTCTAAATTTAAACAGGAGAATGATAGTAATTTACTTAACACTATATTTGAAAGTAATAATGAAAGTGACAGCTCAATATTACTTTTTAAGCCTTTCACTTTGTTTGAATTTAATATAGCACTTCGATCAAGAACAAATTCTGCACCTGGTTTAGATAACATTCCATACCTATTGATTAAAAAATTGCACATAGTAAGACAAATAGCTTTACTTCATATATTCAATTTACTATGGAAAAATCATATTGTTCCAGATAGTTGGAAGGTTCAATCTGTTATTCCCATTTTAAATCCAGAAAAATCAAACAAATGCATTGGAAAATTATTTGAATAAATAATCAAATTAAGATTGGATTATTTTAAACTAATAAATTATTACCTCCATTTCAATATGGTTTTCTAAAGGGTAGAAGTACTACTGAGAGCTTAATTTCATTTGTGTCAGATATCAAAAATTGTTTGTTATCAAAATCAACTGCAGTTTGTGTTTTCTTAGATATTGAGGGAGCTTATGATAATGTTGATTTAGACCAGCTCATTGTTATTCTTCATGAAATTGGGATACCTGGAAGAATGTTAAAGTGGTTATCAATTTTTTTAAATAATAGACAATTTTATGTTAGGTACAAATAATATACTTCATAGCCCTAATCAAACTGGTAAAGGCCTTATGCAGGTTGCGTCTTTTTCACCAATCTTAGCACCACAAAGGTACTATCTGACAGGCAGAGTACTATCTGATAAACCCAATTGTACTTTGCTATTTGCAGTTGTACTTTACATACGTACGTGACAATTGCTTCACAAAAGCCTGTATAAATCTAAGGTCTCTTAGTAATGAAGGTATATCTATAAAATTATTGTACGGTACATCTAGTGGCCCTAATGAAACCTACAATACCTAGATTATGGCTCTGTGCTGCGTTATTAGCATCAAAATTAACGAAAGCTGTTACCACTGCTCTTAGATGCTACATAGATCGGCCATGTACATTGATGTGATTCCACAGTAGTCCTTGGATGGCTTCATGCTAACTAAAAACATTCATTCCAGAGTTGTGGAAATTTAAGAATTAACTGTCATTGATGCATGGCCCTACAACAAGCAACCCTGCAGACTATATTTCTAAGGGTCTATCTCCTAAGGAGTGAGTTGTGGTGGCAGGGATCAGAGTTCTCGTTAAAAGCGGAGACTGAGTGGCCCGTTCCCCCGCAGATGGAATATCTCGAGTGGCTGCAAATTAGAACACCGAAAGGCAACTATAGAAGATCCTTCACCAAGCTATGTCCCCTACTTACATGTAAAGTTGAAAGCTGCGCTTTCTACGGACAGGAGGATGTTTAGGCGTCTTCCCAATATTAATGGCAATGACGCTCTGCGTATTGCCAACTATGCAATTAAGGACAGTTATATAACACCCGTTGTAATTTTCATTCCAATAAACGTCATCCACGGAGCAACTTTCTTTAGCCTCCTGATCCCGTTGCATCCGAGCCACATCTGTTCGTCAATTGAGAGCCTTTGATCTAAAGAAACCTTCCTAAATTGGCAGTTGAGCTTCAAGAGGTTTTATTTTGGTGAGCCTATCATAGTCTGGGTGATCACTGAGTAAGCATTTGGTGTTTTGAAATAAATAATAGACCTTATTTTATAGATTGCGGTCATTCTAGTAAGCGCTTGTATTAGGAAATTTTATAACTGAAGAATAAATCAATATGCCAATGAATTTATTCAGTATATTTTCATTTATATTTTCAGGGTTACAAATCTGTATCTGAGCTGCGTACAAATTATTTTGTTCTATAATTGTATTCCTCAAATCAGGCGTGTAAAATAAAATGAAAAAAACCGTGTGGTGTGATGCAATGGATCAAAGATTCTGTTACCTGAGTTTCTCTAAAAATTTGCCGATCTTCATAAGTTTTAAAAATATTTCTTTTGCCAATTCACAGGCTGATTTATCGGTCGTTTAACCGTCCCTAGCGCTGGGCAAAGACGGGAGTGAGATGGGGAATTGGGATGGACTTGGGGAATGGGTATGGGAGGGTCTTGCATATACTCATTACTGTTAAATACAAGAGAGATATCAACCAAAATAGACTCAGTATCTTTATTTTCAAGGTCTCGAAGAGTATCTGGAATGGTTCGGTAATACTGGACCTTCGTCTTCTATCTCCGAGTCTGACCATCAAATCGATCTTCAGAGTCCTCGATATTTTCTAAATAAGATAAAATATCCCGTTCTTGAAAACGCAACATGCTTAAACACAAAAGTAAAGCCTTTCACCATACATGCAATTATTTACCTTTATTTTATATTTATATTATATTAGGGTTATAATTGTGAAGTTTTCTAAATCGAAAAACTATTTTTAATCTGATCAACCTTAGAGGATGACGATTTAATGATTTAGAAGGAAGTAATAATAAATTTAATTTCGCCTCTTCTGCTTAATTTTTGTAAAAATAGTACGGGCATCAATTTTAACAGGATCTTCGCTATCGAAGATATCTGTTTTTCCATTTAATATGGAATTGACGTCTTCACACCAATTAAGAAGGGAAACTATTACAGTTTCGTGAGTAACATAATGACTTGCTTATGCTTTTCGCACTCAATGAAATTAAAATTAATGTTCGTAGTAGTGTTATAACTAAATTCATATATTTACTAAATTTATTAAATGTTCATTAGATTACTTTTTTGGTCCACCGTGAGCAGACGCGGGACCCAACGCGCGGGACAGCTTTCTCATGCCTAAATGTTGATTTAATACATGACAAACACGTTCTTTTTGTTAGCGTTGCTACTATAATGAATTTTGGAATTCTTATATTTTACTATGACAACAGTAACTAGCGCGAACGAAAGGGAAACGAGAAGAGGATATGTAACCAAAGCGGAGTACTGGACGGCCCTCTCGGGAACAAGTGCTGAGTGTTTTTGATAAAGTTTAAATAGGTTATTTGGTTAACTTTGGCGATGTTTTTGTCGGTAGTTGCAGTTTTTGGACGTCCCGAACGTCTTACGGCCATTTTTAAATTCAGCTGCCCAAAATTTCACCGTGGTTAATGATGGTGCAGAGTCACCATATACGGAATCCAACTCATCTTTGATTTGCTTAGGCGTATTGTAAAAGAAACGATGTAAACAATACAACTATTGGTTTGTCACAAAATTATTTTTACATGTTTTTTCTTTACCAGTTAGACAAAATGATTGAACTGCTAATGCGCATAACTTTTTGATACACAGACTGTATCAGCCTGCGACAAACGGAAAACGGAAACGAAAAGCGGATATGAAAACGGTACAAAGGAACGCCTGAAACAATTATTTTAAGCAAGTATTAATAGGTACAATTTGATCTTAGTATAAACTCGTCAGCAGTGATGATTGTAGGGACATAATGTTACGTATGCATATAATATAACCAGTCGTAATTAAAGACCGTTAAAAGTAGCACGAATTTTTATTATGCTAACAAAGGCCGGACTCGAAGTAATATTTAAATAGGGTGTATCTAATTATATACCTCAAACACTTCTATCCTAAAATGGCACTTAACATCACCAGCTGCTGTTCGATACTTAGGTTCGCAACAATTTTTATCAATTTTTTAATGAATATTAATAAATTTAAACATAAGAAACAATATCGAAATCGTGAGGCAACAGAGTCCAGAGTAAAGCTGAGGTTATTAAAAGGAAAGAATTTAAATAGAAAATCGTAGAAAATTTTAAATCACAAAGCAAATGGGCGATTCCGCTATCCATAGTAGGTCCCTGGTTCAAATCCGGTTTGAAGGACCAAACGAAAATACCGACCCCTCCCGGTTTGTAAGACCGGGCGATATCACGAGACTCTAAATAACCTGTGATACTGAATAATACAGCGCAAAAAGGGGTTGAAAATGGAAAAATACTTGGGATGAAAAATAAAAGACGTGCGCTCGGTGCGTGGCGTAGAAAGGTTAGCTATACCCATGATATTTGTACAATTTACTTTAAGTTTCTTGCCCAATAATTTAACTAAATTAGTAGTTATAAAAGACTGACTACCAGTATCTAAAAGAGCTCGTGCAATTATTTGTTTACCTGTATGGGTAAAGAGCTTAACCTTCACAGTGGGAAATAATACCTACTTGTTATTGTATAATCCTGACAACAAAGCAACTTCTGCAGAAAAATCATCATCAGCGTGCAAAAGAGAGTTGTGACCCATTTTACAATGTGAGCATTTTAAATGAAAGTGACACTTGCGTTCATGAAAGTTTAAGCAAATCTTGCATACCCTTTTCTTTTTGACATCATGTCGCTGCTTGACAGATGCTAATTTAAATTTGGGACATAAATGTAATTTGTGAAATTCCTTACCACAGAAAGAACATTCTTTTATCTTGTCACTAATAGCTACATTAGAATTTTTTGTTTCCATACATCTCCTTTGTTGTGGGCTGTTTGCTTCTTTGGATCCTGCATTTTCAAGAGCTAATGCTCTTCCTTCCAAATACTTCAAAAAATCTGTAAATGTAGGGGGTTTAGCTGAATCCCTGTCTACGAGCTTGCGAGACAAGATGCAAACTAATATGCTATCCCACTGTTCAACAGGCTGCTCATGCTGCTTAGCCTCAGATATAAAATTTCTTAATAAGAAAACACTAGGTTTATTTAGAGGTTGCAAAGTGAGAAACTAGCAAGTGAGAAATATGTTCAAAGACAATTTTGTGCATATTACCATAACGCTCGTGCAGAATTTGCATCCATATAACTAGAACCAATCACTGGGAGATTTTTAATTAAATCATGGCTTCACCTTTAAGAAAGCTTCGCAAATAAACAAGTTTTTGTATGTCACTAATACCTTTGTCGTTGTGCACTAAAGCCTTGAATAGTTCAATAAATGGTGTTGAGTTAAGTTGTTAAGTCAGTCGCAATAAAACATTGAACATAGAAACACGTCTGTTATTAATTCCTTTCCGAACGATATAACCAGCTAGAAAAAGTGAACCTTAATTACATCACCATATGGTCTAAAACGCGCCGGATTCATTCGAACGCATCGACTCGCCAGAACAATAGAAGCCGCGTTCAACAGAGATAAGAAGTTACCTGCAGTTGTTTGTTAAGACTACGACTATGGAGCAAGCGATTAGCGTGTTGGAAGACACAGCTTTATTATTAAAAAAGGCTCAGATTAATTTGAAAAAGTGTCCTAAAGAGCGTCTTACTAAGGGATACATAGAGACACGAATAAAAACTATCGAAGAGTATTGGTCAACTTTTAAGAAGGCTCATGAAAGCTTAGTGAAATACACCACACGAGAACAACGGGGTACAATATCTTATTTCATAAATGAAGACTTTCACGAGAGTGAAGATTTATACCTTTATTTACAAGCTGACCTTAGAGACATGCTGATGATGAAGACTCAGCCACAGGAAACCGGAAATGACAGCAATACCTCTGAAAATATGTCTGGTATACCATTCAGACTGCCGACGATTAATCTTCCGATTTTTTCCGGGAATTACGAAGAATGGCCTACCTATCAAGATATGTTCCTGTCACTCGTACATCAGAATACGTCACTCAGCCAAGTACAAAAACTTCATTATCTTAAAACCACCGTTTCCGGAGAAGCAGCAGCTCTTCTTAAGAATATAACCATAACTGAAAACAATTACGCACAAGCTTGGGAAACGCTATCGCACCGGTATGGTAACCGCCGCCTTATAGTCAACTCGTTATTAAGAAGAATGTTTACGCAACGCAAATGCACTACTCAAACGGCAAGTAATTTAAAATCAATTTTGGATATTACTACAGAGTGTTTAAATAGCCTAAAAAATTTGAAAATTTGCATTGATTCTTGGGATCCAGTAATCATATTTCTAGTAACTCAAAAATTAGACCCAGAGTCGCACAAGGATTGGGAAGAGTTCTCCTACAAAAATAGTTCGGAAGAATTACCTACGTGGGAGGGTCTTAAGAGTTTTTTAGAATCCAAATTTCGTACATATGAACTTGTCATGCCTGTATCAACGTTTAGAGAGAAAACTGTGAGAGACCGTGCTTTGCATGTGACAACGACAAATAAAGGTTGCTCTAAATGTAACGAAAATCATACATTAAGTCATTGTAGCGAGTTTATAAAAATGCAACCCTCGGAACGCGGTGTATATGTGAAAAACAACAACGTGTGCTTTAATTGTTTGAAGCCAGGCCATTCTAGTATGAAATGTCGAGTACCACAATCATGTCGAATATGCAACAGGCGCCACCACTCTCTTCTACATCTTCCGAGAAGGGTGAACACGTCGGATCATCAAGAACCCATTCAACCGTCCGTGTCCACTGAACCCAATGTAGAAGACGTGCATGTCAACACTATGATAACGTCGCACCATATAAGCGAACCACAAGTCGCGTTACTTGCAACCGCGTTAGTGATAGTTAAAAGCGATGAAGGACATACTACAGTTATCAAGGCGCTTGTAGACAAGGGATCGCAGGCGTGTTTTATTAGCGAGAAGGCGGCTCACCTACTCAAGTTAAAAAGATATCCCACTAAGAAAGTTGTTACCGGTATGGAGTCTATGAAGGTGTCTATTAATCAAGAAGTTAATATACAAGTTTTATCACGCTGGGAGTCAGGATTCAACCTTCATGTGAGGGCTTATATAATGTCTAGACCACTGACTACCTATATACCTAAGATGAAGAATAAAGTTAGAATTGAACAAGAATGGACACACTTATCAGGTCTGAAGTTAGCGGACCCAGACTATTATAAATCGGGAACAATAGATCTCTTGCTTGGTGTTAAGGAATATGCCACAATGTTACAAGACGGTTTAATCAAGGGTCCCCCGGGTACACCATGTGCACAACGAACCAGCCTTGGGTGGATAGTGTTTGGAGAAGCAAAAGAGCAAAATGAACAAGAGATTACCGTCATGTGTCAACAAATAGAAGAGTTAGAGATACATGAACTTTTGAAAAGCATATGGGAAATCGACTCTAATACAAATAGAAGATTATCTAAGGAAGAACAGCAATGCGAAGAAATTTATAAAAGAACACATAAACGTGACAGCACTGGAAGATACATAGTACAGTTACCTTTTAAGAATGAAAATAACAAGTGTACAGAAGGTAATACTAGAAACGCTATGAACAGATTATTGCAACTTGAAAGAAGATTTGAGAGAAACGTACACCTGAAAAAAGAATACACAAAGGTTATAGAAGAATATAAAAATCTTAAGCACATGGAAGAGATACCTGTAAAAGAAATAAATAATAAAAAATCATTATACTTACCTCATCACGCTGTCTGCCGCGAAGACAAGGAAACCACGAAGACCCGTGTAGTCTTTGATGCCTCCTGTAAGGGTTCCAATGGTATTTCGCTAAATGATGAACTGCTGTTGGGTCCAATACTGCAAGAAGACCTTCGTAGTCTTATGATGAGATGGCGGATGCACGCTGTTTGCTTCGTAGCTGACATTCATAAAATGTATAGGATGATAATGGTGGATAAAGATGATTGTGATTATCAAAGAATTCTATGGCGTAGTGATCCCTCAGAAGAAATTAGGGACTATAGACTTCTGACTGTGACTTTCGGAACAGCGTCCGCACCTTATCTCGCCATACGAACTCTTCTACAATTAGCTTCCGACGAAGGGCACAAATATCCAGAGGCCGCAAGAATCCTTAAAGAAGATTTCTATGTCGATGATTTGATGTCAGGATGCGATGAGCCAACGAAGGCTATTAAAATCAGTCAAGATTTGAAACAATTGCTAAGTTTAGGTGGATTTGAACTTAAGAAATGGGCGTCAAACAACGCAGAATTCATGATGACAATTAATCCAAGTGAACGTTCATCAAACACTCATATTGATTTAAATGTTGACGGAAAGATTAAAGCATTGGGCGTTCTATGGGACTTAGAAGAAGATCAGATTGAATACAGCTTAGCATTGCCACCCTTACCAACTACCATTATCACCAAAAGAATTATATTATCTGAAATACAAAAGTTGTTCGACCCATTAGGCTGGATAGCACCCTGCATAATACTTGCCAAGATATTAATACAAAGGCTTTGGCTCGAACAGTTGTCTTGGGATGATGAAATCACTTCACCGCTAAGAGAAGAGTGGTTAAATATTAGGACAGATTTCTTAAATGTCAACAACGTTAGCATTAACCGATGGCTTGGCACAACCTCCTCTGGGGAAGATTATGTTCAACTTCATGGCTTCAGTGATGCATCCATGAAGGCTTATGCTGCCGTTGTATATTGTCGCGTTGAGTGCCCTAATGGTACTATAAAAACGGCTATCGTTGCTGCAAAAACTAAAGTGGCTCCATTAAAAACAATCTCCTTGCCTCGATTGGAATTGTGTGGTGCAGTTCTTCTCGCACAATTAATGAAACAGGTCAGCTGTGCAATGAGAATACCTGCAACAAAGATATGTGCGTGGACAGACTCGACCATAGTACTTGCATGGTTGTCTAGAGAACCGAGTAAATGGACACCATTCGTTGCAAATCGCACCGTCGAAATTCTCGGCATCATAAGTAGATGTCAATGGCACCACATCCAGTCCCATGAGAATCCAGCTGACATAGCATCTAGAGGGATGTCATTACGCGAGCTAAGGGAGAAAGATTTATGGTGGAAAGGACCGCAATGGCTGTCAAAGAAAGAAATGAATATTACAAGAAACACAGATTTTAAAACGGAAATAGAGAAAAGAAATGTTATACAGTCTCACTTAAATATCGAAGAAACGAAAGAAAAAGAAGTGTTAAAATTTGAAGATTATTGTAGTTTGTCAGAATTACAAAGAACTATAGTTTATTCTAAAAGATTTCTAAATTACAGAAAGGAAAAGGGTAATGAACATGCAGGACAAAAAGCGATAACTACAGAAGAACTAGACAAAGCTTTAAAAATATGTATAAGAAAATCACAAGCAGACAGTTATAAAGAAGATATAGAATCGATAAAGTCAAAAAAAGAATTAAAAAGGACAAGTACATTAAAATCACTAAACCCTTACCTGGATGACGAAAACATTCTCAGGGTGGGCGGACGACTTCGTAATGCAAAATTAGATACTGAAAATAAGCATCCTATAATCATGCATAGTAAAAATAGATTGACTTACCTTGTTGTTGCCGAAGCACACCGCAAGACGCTGCACGGAGGTGTAGAGTTGATGCTCTGCTTTCTTAGGTCCAAATATTGGATAGTAAAGGCTAGAACTTTGATTAAGAAGTATGTACATCACTGCTTAATTTGCGCTAAACAGAGTTCTACGGCAAGAACCCAGATGATGGGAGATTTACCGAAAGTGAGAGTGACGCCATCACGCCCATTCAGTAACGCTGGAGTAGACTTTGCTGGCCCAATTCAAATCATTACTGCAAAGGGCAGAGGGGCCAAGACTAATAAGGCATACGTTGCAATATTTGTATGCATGGCCACAAAGGCTATCCATCTTGAACTAGTAGGTGACTTAAGTTCTGCAGCTTTTATAGGTGCATTCAAGAGGTTCTGTGCACGAAGAGGCAGATGTTCAAATTTGTGGAGTGATCAGGGCCGAAATTTCGTGGGTGCCAACAAAGAATTAGACAAGGCTTGGAAAGAAGCTGGTTTACAATTTACCGGTCAGATAGCTGATTCTCTTGCTACTGATGGCACCCAGTGGCATTTCATTCCAGCTTATAGCCCGAATTTCGGTGGCCTGTGGGAATCTGGAGTGAAATCCCTCAAGCATCACCTGAAAAGGATTCTCACTACAAACTTGACTTTCGAGGAATTAAATACTTTGTTGTGCCAAATTGAGGCCTGCCTCAATTCGCGACCTTTGTGTCCAGTCAATGAAAACAATGACAGTTTAGAACCTTTAACGCCAGGACATTTTCTGATAGGCGAAGCGCCAATAGCCATACCCGAACCTAGCTTAAAAGAGTTGAAGATAAGTAACTTATCAAGATGGCAACATACACAGAAATTATTTAATGATTTATGGAGTCGATGGCAAAATGAATACTTGACGAGGCTTCAACAAAGACCGAAGTGGCTAAGACCTCGACAAGAAATGAATATAGGAGATATTGTGCACATTAAATACGATAACTTACCACCCGGAAAATGGTTGCTCGGTAGAATTGTGGACAAACACCCAGGTCCAGACGGTCTCACGCGTGTGTACAGTGTAAAGAGTGGAAATACTATTACTAAAAGATCTGTTACAAAATTATGTCTGCTACCTATTTATAAGAAAGATGATGATTAATGTATTAAATTTAAAGTTATTGAAGTAAACAAATTTAAAAAATGTATACAGGAATTTAATATTGTAAAAAAAAACTGTATCAATATTAAAGTATTGTTATGTTATGCTAGAAGCCCACATTTAGTTTAGTACATGATAAAATTATTGGAATGTTTTTAATTAATTAGATGTAATTATGTGCTTTGATTAAATTCTGTAATGACTTATTTTAAAGGACCCCTATGGTCCTTTGGTGGGCGGTATGTTGAGTTAAGTTGTTAAGTCAGTCGCAATAAAACATTGAACATAGAAACACGTCTGTTATTAATTCCTTTCCGAACGATATAACCAGCTAGAAAAAGTGAACCTTAATTACATCACCAAATGGCTTAAATTCTAGGTACTTACCACTAAAATTAGGAATATCAATATCTAGTAATTTAATCTTTGAAGTATGGTTAGAATCTGTGGATTTCAGTTTCATTTGTAACAATTCCATACATGTGATGTAGGAATTTTCTACAAGTGTGGGATCTTCATTGTCATTTATAGCTATTAATAAATCGTTGTAGTCCTTAAATAAGTAAGTTCTTGTTTGAGTAAATCAATTTCATTTGAACATTGAGCAAGAAATTCTGTTGACAATGAGTTTTTTAAACGTGTTATACTTGCTGTAATGTGACTTCTTTTAGTCAAGAATGTAGTTACATCTTTACTTTGGCTAGTCATTATTGATTTATTAGATAATAACAATAAAAACAAAGTAAACAACTATTTGTCAAAATAGGCTAAGATTAGCACTTCCCTATAATTAGAAACTTATCGCTTAATATTAAGCTACTTATATAATTATAATAGTGTGTTATAAATTATCACTGCACTATATAATATTACGTCTTTTCTTCGATGGGCACGATGTATTCTGCCAAAATGGCGTAGAATAGAGAAGACACGACGACACGGAGATTTATGTAAAACTTACAGTTGTCCGGTAGTTAGTGCATATATTTGTTAATTTGATGCCTCTTCTGGCGACGACTTCTTGCTGGTTGATTATTTTGTCAGCTTCCAACAAGCGCGTAAAACAGGAATTAAATGGCGCGTATAGTACGCCACTACTGCCGCCGCCACGCCGCACAAGGAATCGCCGAAACGCACATTATCAGGCGTATTTCTTTCGCTTACACTGTACTTAAATTTTTGGCAAATAACTAATGCCGTGGCCTATGAATAATACTGGGAAAAGGGGTTTGAAAATGGAGGAATACTCGGATTTGAAAAAAACGACGAGCGCTCGGTGCGTGGCATAAAAAGGAAGGGGAGAAGTTTTATTGCAGTGTTGCCAATTACAGTATATTAGTTCAGAAACATTTTTATGTCTGTAACAGATACCAGAACTATTTTGGTATTTATTGGTACCTGATCATACTTTTTTTTTTTCGGTAAATGACAATATGCTGTTAGCCAAAGCGGCTTTTACAGCGACACCGGGAGAATGGGGCGAGCGCGGAAGCATCGCCGGAGTGGGTGGTGGGGCGAGCCTCAGGAGAGACTCGTGATGTCAATGGGAACGTCGCCTTAAGGGTGCCTCCTATGAGGCCGAACCTCGGCTTAAAACGACGTGTCGTGGGGGGGTCAAATCGGACTGGAAGATCATACACAATTGTTCATCTTCCTTATACTATTTTCGTTGCACACTTGATAGCGTGGGCTAATCAAGTACAGCGATTTATTTTGCTTATTTTGCTTGATCAGTCATGAACAGTCGATTCCCAACATTATTTTTTTAATCAAGTTATTAGTTGTTTTTTTGTGAATAGTGCAAAGAAAAAAGTCGTAATTTAATATTGAATACATTTTTTTTATTTTACTCCATATTCAATTTTTTGTTGTTATTTATTAAAAGTATTATTGATTGCTTACCAAAAGATATTTGCGCTGGTTTGTATGTACTCGTAAAATTATTATGCAAAACAGGCAAAAAATTATTCAATATCGTTATGTGGGGATGTGTCAGACCGATTAAGATGAAAATGGAGAAAATGGAACTATGGTTTCTGACAACGATAGATGTGAAACGTTTTGCAGAAATTGTTAACGACAAGGCAGGCCTGCAATTTGAAGATATAATCGCGAAGTTGGAAGCGCCAAAGATGCTCGATTGCCATTATCATGGGCATATATTTTTCAAATAAACCAGCCAACATGATAGATCCAATCCACTCGTCATTTATACCAGAACCCGTTCCTTGTAATTTCTGAGCAGCTTCAACGATTTGCGCTACATATGACGACATCGAAGTGAAATTTTCTAATCTGATCAAGCGATTATCACCTTCTCGTGATAAAAAAAATTCAGCAGCTAGTTCTGCATGAGGAATTGGGGGACCGAAAGCCCTCCAAATTTTTACGCCAGAGCTTGGCAGGACCTTCTGTACCTGAACAGTTTATCCAGAGCATTTGGAGCAGCTGTCTGCCAACAAATATACAGACCATTGTAGCATCCCGGCCATCTAGCACTTTAGACGTGTTGGCGGACCTAGCAGACAGAGTCAGCGACACAGTCCGCCCGTCGCTTCAAGTAGCTTCCACTTAGGCTTCTACAAGTTCTGCAGGCCCTACAATCGAAAGGTTGGCCTGTAAAATCGCTGAGCTGAAGGCAGCGGTGAAAAATCTCACATCACAGCTGGGTTGACATTACAGACATCGCGATTGTTCCAGCGGCCACAATAGCAGACGATCCACTTCACGATCCGATTCCAGTTACCGGAAATACCCTGGATGCTGGTATCAAGCAAAGTATGGATCGAAGGCAAATAAGCGACCTAGATGTTTTAAAGGTGTCAAGACTCTACCTGTTGATTATGCCAATAATACAAAGGCTTGGATGACCAAGACATTATTTAAAGATTGGTTGAAAAAAATTGACAAACAAATGAAGATAAATCGAAAAAAAATTCTGTTATTTATTGACAACTGTGCTGCCCAAGTGTGCAAAAGTAATGTTTTTACCTGCTAACACCACTAGTAAACTTCAACCATTAGATCAAGAAAATAGACTTGATATTAATGTACTTTTAGCTATGAAATTTGCTAGAAAAGCATGGTACTTAGTCAATGACGTTACTGTCAAAAATTGCTTCAAGAAAGCTGGGTTTTGAAAAAGTACAGATGAGCAAGACCTGCCAGAGGAAAATGATGTTGAAGTTGGACCTAGCGACGAGGAATGGACTAAGCTTGTGTCTCACGAATCCAATATGTTAATGCCGAGCTTTGAAGATTTCGTTAACATCGGCGACGATGTAACTACCGCTGGAGAACAAACCGACGACGATATCGTTAAGAATTGTGTAAACACCTGTATTGCTGGAAATGATAGTGAAGACGAGGTACAGTTTCCGGAAACAGAAATAAAGATCATTCCAATGAAGCTAGCTTTAAATGCGTTGGACACGGTCCATCAGTACTGTGAATACGGGGCGGTTGTTGATCAAGCAATATTTGACAAAATTTATGAGTTAGAGAAAACCATTCAAAATACAAAAACAGAAACCCAAACGAAATTAACGGATTTTTTTCCGTGTAAATAAGTTCTAAATAAAAAAATTACATAGTGAGTGATTTTTTGTTTTGTTTTCGTAAGCATCTTGATACCTACCTTTATAAAGTACTTATATGTCGAAATCTAATGAATGTAACATACTATTAAAAATAAATATGTTGTGCATATTATGCACAAAATTTTATCATATTACATATATACTACATTCGTACTTGCTGTGACTTGTTATTGCTGCGTACCTCTATAACAGAGAAACGCTACCCATGTACCTGCATTAGCGAGAAACTCGGGTTAGTGAGAAACCTCTACAAGCGAGAATGAGATTGTGCTCCCTTGAACTCTCGCTTATCCAGGTTTGACTGTATTTGTATTAAAAATGTAAGTTGTAAACTACGAATTTTCTGATCGACAACACACATGCGCGGGCGCTTAGTTTTTTGTGCTTTATCACAAAGACATAAAATGCTTAATAGGAAGAAAGAATGCGACCAAGAAAAGCTCACTAATTCGAAAACAATTATTTGTTTATTTACATTCAATTCTCAGTTTCGTTACTTTAATTACTTTTCTTCCGTAATTGCGTCCGCACGGATACGTTTTAAATAGTTTTAAATTCTATTTGCTTCTCAAGTTATAGTGTTTATTGTGTAAATAATATTTGTAAATATTTGTAGTTGTTTATTGTATAATATAGTTGTGTTAAATAGACAATTTGTTTATAAGTTACGTATAAGCGTGGAAATATTAAAAAGTTAATAGGTATGTCAGTCAGAAAACGGAGCAATATATGGAACCACTTCCAAGACGAAGGCGGGAAAAAGACAAAATGTTTATATTGCTCGCTTGTGTTGTCTCTTCCGAATGGAAATATAGGAAATTTGGGAAGGCATATGAAAACAAGACATCCCACTGTTCTAAGTCCGGGCTAAAAGAGCCGAAGATATATCGGATATATTTTTAGTCTTAGTTGCTTTATACTCTCAAGCCGTACTGAGCTAAAAGAGTGAAAGATATAAAAGAGTGATATATATCCCAAGAGCGAAAAGATATATATCACTCTTTTCTTGTCAGGGATACATTTCGCCCATGTCTATTCCGACTACAACGATCCTGAGCGGAAGTGCGGAAGGCGTCACAGCAGCAAAACAGGGCAGTGGCACTAACGGACTTTTCGGAATTCTTTTCGGATACTGTGTGGTATATAAAACCTTTCGACCCTGCTCTCCGCGGTTTTTCTATTCTTATACCTAATTACTAATTAAACAATAATTCCGAATCCTAAATTTAATTGTCTTTTGTAAATAAATTTTTCCTTATAACGTCCTTCTTTCTCTTTCTGCTTCTTTCTTTTAACGCGACAGTAACTTAGACAGACAACATGACTGACTGACTGACGTGAGACATCTCGAATCGGGCCGCACGACCCCTCCTTCTGGTACTGTTGTTACAAACAGACTTATGCGACTTGGAACAATATCTGACGGCCTTTAAAGCGTTTAATGCTAACAAATTTTATGCAAAGTAAAGTGATATACCGCTGACCTAAGAAAGGTGAAGTAATTGCTCGTCAAAAGGACAATGTAACAGTCATGAAATGGCGAGACAAACGTGTCGTAGCAATGATTTCTACATGCCATAGTGCCGAAATGCATATGTCTTCAGGATATAGGCCAATGATGAAGCCAGAAGCCGTGCTCTATTACAATGAGCGAAAAAAGGGGATAGATGTAACTGACCAGTTTGCAAGTTATTATGACCCTAAAAGAAAGTCGCTTGCATGGTACAAAAAGATCGCTTTGGATGTTTTGATTTGTGCATCTGTAACTAACGCTACATTTTTGTATCAGAAACTACATTCAACTGCTAATAGAAAATTACGTAAAACCGTACTACAGACGCAGCAAGAAATTATTAGGGAATTTTTGCAATTGAATAATGCATCCGATGCAAGTACAAATACATCTACTAATAGTCCAAGACCGTCTACTAGCTCGATAAAAACTCAAGCACTTTCTGTCTAAAATTCCAAGGAAAGAGGACAATAAGATTGTACGAAAACGATGCCGTGGATGCTACGAAGAGTTGCGAAAAGAAGGTACAAACTGGGAAATTGCTGCAAAAAGAGTAAAACGAGTGGTTACTGAATGTTTGCAATGCAAAAAATCGTTTTGTTTAACCTGTTTCCAAGACGAACATAATAAGAAATAATTAAAAATAATTTGTGATTTCTCCGTAAAATAAAAATATTTTTTCGTATGTCCCGGCGTTTTTCTTTACTTTATTATCGTACCAGCACGTCCAGTACAGAAACTTTACAGTTCCTTATTCCCCCCTTTAGAAGTTTCATATATCCCCTGACGCACATATGGCTCAGGAACGTATAAAGCGCACGTTTCCTGAAGCATATGTGGCTCAGCGGACAGGGAACGTGTTAAAGCCCTGAGAAACCAGAACCGGGATATTTTTGGCACCCCCGACGTAGAGTTTGTAGGCTAGAGATAAAGTATAGAAGAAGAGCTCGAAACCCACATACGAATCATGTGTTATCAGCGTGTCACCGTCGGTCTGGCAAAAGGCAGATGGGGCAGGCTAAGTGCACATCGACATGTAGCGGCTGAGGGTGGAGGACCAGTAGCCTTTATAGTACAGTGCACGCACTGCTAAGGTTATGGGCATAGGACGTTTTTGTACTGAAGCAGTCGACACTTGCAGTCACTATGGAGGCCCCCATGTTAAAGCGGCGTGCCAGGACTGGGCAGCGAATCTTCCGCCATCATGTCGCAACTGCAAAATACATAATGCTTTCAGTTCCAACTGCTCAATTCGACAGAAGTGGGTTCGACGGTGGCATACTGTTGAGAAAGGCCTGGAAGTAAAAAAGAGACTGGAAGACAGAGTGAATGGAAGAGTAGGTAAAAGAGGATGTGTAAGAGGAAGTATGAAAGATTATGCAAATAGGAAAGCAAACAATACTCGACGTTTGACAATGCAGAACCCGAATCGCTTCTGTTTTGTCCTACTCAGCAAACCAACTTGTGTGTTGTACTCCATCAAAATTACTTTGATCATAGTGAGAAAAGTGGCCACAAGAGAAAGCGGAACGGGAACTTCACCCATTGATGACGCGAGATCATTTAGTCGGGTACAACTGAAGTAATATGTCCGGTCGGGGGGAGCCCCCCCCCCCCGATGGACTAACGCATTCGCGGGGAGCGCTCCGCATTTTCTCGAGCGGTAGTAAAACGGGACTTGCGGGATAACTCCGTGGTCCCGTTAACGCCAGCCGCGCAGAAATCAGCGACACCACAGGTGGTGTCGCTGGTATGGCTGGCTGACAGGTGATGTCACCACCACAGGTGGTGTCGGTGCTGCTGGTTCAGGAACCAGCAGCACCGGCGCTACCGGCGCCGCGACCGCGCTTCCGGGACGCACCGGGAGAGCGACAATCGCCGGTCTCCGACGTCACATACGTCACCGCCGACTTAAGAGTGCTTACGGCGAGTGGACATAATGCCAAGCGGCAGCGGGCCGACGACTCCTCGCCAGGGTCGCAGGAGGGCGACGACAAGCGCCCGAAGACCGGCTAATTGCCGTCCCCCTCACCGCCAACAACACCGACGTTCACAGCATCGCCCACGCCTTCAGCAGCGCCGAGAAGCCATCGGTACTCGCAGTCGCCCGCATCGCCGCCGTCAGAGGAGCGAGGCGGCCCGGCGCACCCGGCAGGCTCGTCACGCGAGTCAGCAAGCTGGCCGCGCGACTCGTCTAGCTACGCCGCGCTAGTCGCCGACACCAATGTCGCCGCGGGCGCTCGAACAGCGCCAGGCGGAGTTACAGCGGCAGCAACAACCACCTACAACGACCGCGAAGACGGCGCGGTCTGAATATCCGCCCATCACGGTGGAGTGCTTCCCTCAGTGGACGAGGCACTTCGGTCTGATCAGAGGGCTTCTGGGGCACGCGCCGAACGCCCGTCCAATGGGCAAGGGGGTGCGATTCCTCCCCAAGTCGGCGGAGGAATTCCGCATCCCACAGCGGTACCTCGTTGACGCCACCAAGAAGGACCCGGACATCGCCTGGTTCTTTTCAGCCCGGCGTCAACACTACCTACCAAGATAGCCATTAAAGGGCTACCGCAAGACACGCCGCCGGAAGAGGTCGTCGCTGCGCTGCGCACGCTCGGCTACCCAACGGAGCGAACGAGGGCCATACCCGCCCGCTCGGCGTACCAGAGGCGAAGGCTACAAGTCCAGCAGAATCGATGCCTGCGATTGATCTTAGGAGCCCCGAGGTATGTGCGGAACGACGTCGTGGACAGGGACACCAAGATGCCGACCGTGGAGGAGTTCGTTCATCGCTTAGCGCGCCGACTGTTCGCGCGAGCGGACAACAGCGCGCTCGAACACCTTCACGACATCGCGCCACTCCATGCACGACCTCCGGAGGGATTTCCCCGGCCTTGCGAGCTCCTGCTATCACCGTCACCGCGGCCCGACGCGGAAGACGACGGCGACGATGAGGACGACGCTACGGGCAAGAGGGCAATACCGGACTTGACCTGGCACGACAAACCACCCGGATACTACACCACCAGGATTTGACTGGCGGTCTGGGAGTTATTATTCCCAGACCCTTTCACCGGACAACGACATCCCTCAGGCCACCTTAGGTGGCTTGAGCCAACCGGCCCAAACACAGACCAGGCCCACAGGCCTGCGAGGAGCAGCCCGGGCAAAGAGGTTCACCTCGAGGCCCGTACCCCGGCACCCTCACAGGGTACCGAGAAAACCCGGATTGATTGAGTACGATGTCATTTATCGATCCAGAAGTACTTATTATAGAACCACTTCTATAATAAGTACTTCTGGATCAATAAATGTCTCCTGCGCATCTTTATGCGAAACATTTTCCAGAATACTCAAATAAAATTATGAAAAGTAATTGTAATTTCATTATTATTGTTTTCTTTACTTTAGTGCTAAAGCCAGGCGTCGTACAGATTATAGTGCTGAACGCATATTAGTGACTTAAAGTGTTATCCTGGGACCAATATTTCCATAAAATTATCGAATGATCTTATTCTATTTTATTTACTTATTTTATATTATTTAATTTATTTTTTTAAATAGGAAGTCAACGCAATATACAGTTTATAATATAATGTATAGATACAATTATCTTAGTATTACTACCCCGTATATCTATCCCACTTTAGGCTAACTTAACATGAGTTAAAAATGACAAACAGTTTACGATTTGTAAATTAAAAAAAGAAAATTACCTTATTGGTAATAAAATTAAACATATGTGTAAATATAAATAAATATATATAATCTGTGTGTGGTTTTCAGTATGTTGTTTTTGAATAACACAAATGCGCGCATTTAAAGGTTAATATAAAAATCAACTTATATTGCTGTGTTTTTGTAATCCTCGTAATAACGTCAGAAGGGGTGATAGAAAGAAACTCAGTAGAATATCTGATAGCGAGAGTGGTGAGAATGATGATCTTTGTCCGGCACAAGCTGCAAAGCTTGGTCGAAAGGTCGACTGGCGTGGAAGAAATAACATCTGAGACAGTGAATCATCCACTTGAGGAATTGGAGATTAATAAGTATGGTGAACAAATTTTTCAAACTAGATCCGACAGCAACCGCTCTGATATCAAAGTGGATGCCTTAATACTGCTATCTAACCCAGATGACCGAGAGAATAATGTGCACGTGGTGAAATAAAATAAATCATTTGGAAAATATATATGTTGCCGACTGCAGGTGTCTTCTGCAAATAAAAAATAAATATATTACTAAAAATGACATGTAGATAGATATAAAATAATATATTACTGAGCATAGATTACATGAACTGCCATCTGTTGGCATAATAAAGAATCGCTTCGATAATTCGAATACAAGATCGCAAATTAGATATAAATTTAGTTTGTAGGTGTTATATAAATAACATTGTTTCATTTGCAAGAACCACTTCTGTAACGTGGATGTGGGTAAGCATAATTCAAAATCTTTGTAAGAGTAAATGTTATTTCAAAGTACCCACTTTTGTAATTTTTTGTGCTGATTTAGCTATTATTATTGAAGAGACTAGTGCCTATGATGTATTACAGGTTCAGCCTAGCTTAGACGCTAGTGCTCAAGTATAATTAATTATTTGTAATATTTACTTAAAGTGTATTCTTTAGTGTCAGATTTCTAGGTTTTGAGTCAATAAAGATTTATTATTATTATTAAAAATTTTATGCCACCGCATGGTCCAGCACGTGTTGCACACGATGCCAATGGAAACGTTAAAAAAGGTTGCGCAATGCCAGAGGCCAATGCAAGGGAGCAATCACCAGATTAGAAACTTACTGTAATCAAGAGAGGAAGGACATTTGAAATTAGTGACTTACATGTCGGTGAGCGGGGAAGACGATGATGAAACCTGTGTAATTGAGGAAAGGTATTTTTGTTTTGACTTTATGTTCAAGAATCCGAAGGCTCAAGCTTGTTGAAGAACAGGAAAAGCAATTTGTTAGTGGTCTCAAACCAAGTGTGTGTCTTCCCCCCATAAACCTCAAACCGTACGATGAACGGGATATTAGTGGCTTTAAACCTTTCATAGATTTATTTGTTGCAGTCATCGGTAAAGACTAAATTAACAGACGTAGAAAAGTTTTATTATCTTAAGAGTTTATTATCTTCCTACCAATCTGCATTTAATCTTTTATACAAAAGATATGACAATACGTCGCTTTTAGTCAATAATCATATCAATATAACACTAGATCTACCCATTGTTCAAAAGTGAACAGCCCATCATCTGTAAGACATTGTTTGTAAGGTCAGCCAACATTCTTCTGCATTACAAGGTTTGAAACCACCTGTTGAACATTGGGGTGCTGTATTGGTTTATGTTTAATTTCGAGAAAACTTGATCCGTTGACTGTAAGATTTTTTTCATGCAGAGAGAGATATCACAAATCCCTACGCTAGACTGTTTATTTTATTTTATTTCTAAAAGAGCTGCACCTATAGAAACTACTTGTTTGTCCCATCATAATGTTAAAATCATCATCTATCAAGTTTCAAGCAGCAAGTTAATCAAAATAAGATTTGTCAATATTTGGTAAAGGTCAACCTCATAAATTATGTAAATGTCCAAAATTTATTTTCTTTTTCCCCAAAAGATTTTGAAACATAACTGAGACTACATCCTCTAAAAGTTTATAGACGCTTATGATAGGCGCTTGCGGTTTGACCCAATGCCCTTGTGCTTTAGGCAGTCGGTCTTCGCACGTCACGCTTTATAGACGCATAATCGAGTTAATAGCCGTCTGAGTGGTTTCTCCAAAATCCAACGAAATCACGCACTATCGCCTTCCCCGGGCTCCATCTCGTACAGTGTGGTCTTCGAGCCGGATCAAGTAGGGGAAGATCGTGCGATTTTTGCGAATACACCACGCGGCCGCGACACAATGTGTTGACACTACCATTACGCATTAAGGAAAGATGGCATGGAAAATGCTAAACGTGAGTTCCGAGATATAAAATCCGATCTCAGAAACAACTGGTAGTTCAGCCACAATTCACGTGTTCTCTTCAGTTTTAATTCTCTATCTCGAGAAATTGTAAGCACACAGTCAAGCACATAGCATCAAAAGACGCGCAATCTTGCTCCCTACAGATTGACGTAACGCGCTTTACCCGGAGTGCAGTGTGTCAAAAGTTATGAGTGAAAACCTCCAGTTTTAGAGGTTAAATTTGAAAAAATCTTCAGTTTTTGGAAATTGTGCAAAAAGTATTGTGTTCTGTGCAGTGATTTTTACTCCAAAAGTTGAGGGCAGTGGTGCCCTATATTTTGACATTTTTTACGCGCCGAAAACAGTTGTTTTTGGCGCCAAAATCGACGATTTCTGGTTTACGACCACGTGGTTTTTTGCCACGAGGTCGTGGAAGGAGCAGCGCTGGCAACTTGAAATTTTTGGCGAGGAAGAAGGCAATCTAGAAAACGCGGAAACCGGTCAGAAATTATTTTTTGGACACTTGGCTTTTACGTTATAACAGTTATAAGATTGTAACTTTGATATTGAATAACTTCCGAAATAAATCAAAATTCAAAATTCTTGAAAATTCTGCTATCCTGTGCGCGCTAAAAAGTTCTACCAGTGAACAAAATTTTACAAATTTTTGGTTATTATTTCGGAAGTTATTGACTAAAAACAAAAAAAAAAAAAAAAATTTCATTAAAATTAGTTTTTACCCTTATTTTTTAAATTTTTATCTGAGATAAATTTTGTTTTTGAATTGTGTCGATAGACACTATTTTTACGCAAATTTTAAATATTCATAACTCATAACTCCCGAACTCGTGGGCGTAGAGGATCGAGATTGGTTTTATTGCAATAAACAATAAACTCGACAAAGACGAAGTATAGATATATGCTTTACCTCCTTAAGCTAATTTGACCTGGTTCTTCCCTTTACAGGAAGAACTATTGTTATTTTAAGATAGTTATTAGACCATTGAGTAGTAACACTACTCGTGGAAATTATAATCGACTTAAGGTTGACTCTACAGGTAGAGTCACCTTAACTTATATTTAGTAGTGAACTAATATACGACAGCGCGACAGCCTTATACACTGTTAGCGGGTTAAATTGACGCGTTCCTCTGACAATATGTTTGGCTTTCGCACACCAGCCAAAGCCATGGGGAGGCAGTCCGGTGAACGGGAGAATAGTGAGACAGTGAGAGCAGGCCCCTCCTCGGAGACCTCGCCCCAGATTAATGTTAGGAATAGTATCGGCGATTGGGAGCAAGGAAGAACGAACTCCCAGATTACGCCAACTACCCCACAGAAGCAAAAGCGTAGATCGACTCAGGAGGCAAAAGCCACATCCAGGAAAAAGCCCCAAGCTCAAAGGGAGATACTGGGCACCTCACCTCCATCTGATCTAAAGGAGAACGCAAATAGGGAAGAAAAAGCAGGATACTGGGCCAAATTAGCGAAGTCTAAAATGGGCATTGTTAAGAATTTAAGGACTGATATAAAAACGACGGTGATCCAATGCGTAGATGAACTTTATGCATTGGCATTGGAGGGCGTGCAGGGTAAGACGGGTAGGATAGAAGCAAAAGCTGAAGCATCGGACTGCGCCCCCCTCCCTCTCCTGGTAGACCTAACAAAAGGGGAAATTGAATTGGACCTAGCTAGCAAACTGAGTGAGCATGCTCTCCTCTTAAAAGAGAACACAGCTGAGTTAATGAGGCTTCGGGAATCCCTTACAAAAGCAAACGAGACAACCGGGGTAAAGCTTTCTTATGCGAGCGTTGCGGCCGCCCCAAAAGGATATCGACAAGTGGATCAAGAGCCGATGCACTCGGTGGTAGTCTCCTCAAAGGACGACCAGAATACAGGCGATGAAGTCATTGAAAAAATAAGAACAGCGGTCCAAGCGAAGGAAAGGGGTATCAAGATCGATAGAATACGAAAGGTTAAAGAAAGAAAAGTAATTCTAAGTTGTGCGACAGTGGAAGAGAGAAACAGGGTTATGGGAAGAATAGAAGAAGCCGGAAATCTGACTGCGGAGGTAATAAAGAACAAAGATCCTCTGGTTATTCTTAGGGATGTCATGAGATTTATGTCGGACGAGGACATCCTTATGGCCATGAAAAACCAAAATACATACATCTTTAAGGACCTTCCACACGAAGAAAACAGAGTGGAAATCAGATACAGGAAGAAGGCAAGGAATAATTTAGCCAATCATGTAATCATGAGGGTCTCACCGACGATATGGCGAAGGATTACCACAGTGGGGGCTCTTCATATCGATCATCAGAAAGTCAGAACAGAAGATCACTCCCCCATTATCCAATGCTCTATGTGTTTAGGATATGGGCACAGCAAGCGGTTCTGCGATGACAAGATCGAGAGGTGCAGCCACTGCGGTGACGGGCATAGACGAGGTGATTGTCCTGAAAGGAATAGGGAGCCCACCTGCTGTAACTGCGAAAGTGCTGGTTTAAGTGGACATACGTAACCACAATGCCTTCAACGAAGAATGCCCGGTGAGAAGACGTTGGGATGCAATAGCTCGCTCGGCAATAGCGTATTGCTAACGTTCCTCAAAGGGCCGAAGCAAAAACCAGAGATGCGAAAAATGGACCACTCTACATCGTACAGGCTAACCTTCAACGCATGAAACTTGCTACCCAGGAAGTGCTTTTGGAATCTAGCAAAAGAGGCGTAGATATAGCGCTGATCCAGGAACCATATGTGGGGGGTCAAAGTAGAATGAGAGGCTATAGAGGAGCTCGAATTTATCAATGTATTAGCAGTGGCAATAGTATAGTCAAAGCGGCGATAGTGGTGTTCAATAATGACCTGAGCGTCACTTTGGATCCCAAAACAACTGAAAATATGGTCATAGTCAAAATTAGAACAACCACAAGGGAAATAGGTCTGATCTCATTCTACTTTGAACCCACACAGGCAATCGGTCCATATCTGGATCACCTGGGAACAGTCTTAAAAAACACAAATCTAAAGCACTTCCTGTTAGGTGGTGACTCGAACGCGAAAAACTTATGGTGGGGTAGCCGTAAAACGGATCGCCGTGGCAAAGAACTGGCTGGTACCTTGGACGAGTTGGGACTGCAGGTTTTAAATCAGGGCACCACACCCACCTTCTTCGTTGTCAGGGGAGGTAAGGTCTTTTCAAGCACCGTCGACGTCACCGTCTGTACAGCAGAGATGCTTGACCTAGTGGATGAGTGGAGAGTCGACGAGAGTCTGACTAGTTCCGACCACAACGCAATATGCTTCAAGGTTAGATTACAAAAGATATCCGGTATTATAATAAATAGGACTACACGTAAATTTAATACCAAGAAAGCCAATTGGGTAATTTTTAATGAAAAAATCGCGCAATTGACAGAAGAAAATAAGATTAATAGTAATGAAATAGGGATAATAAATGATCAAAAAGAGTTGGAAATAATTATTCATTTATACACCAATGTAATCAATGAAGCCTGTGAAAAATCTATACCTACAAAAAAGTCTACCGAGAAAGTTAAAATACCCTGGTGGAATGCGGAACTAGTCAGACTAAAGAGAATAATGATAACTAGGAAGAGGCGCATAAGATGTGCCGCCCCAATAAGAAGAACAAAGGTTGTGGGGGAATACCTGCAGGCGAGGGAAACATACGAGCTGGCAGCAAAAAGAGCCCAAGTTGAAAGCTGGAAGAGTTTCTGCGAGAAGCAAGATAGGGAAGGGATGTGGGACGGGGTCTACAGGGTTATACGGATGACAAATAGGAGGCAAGAAGACTTACCTTTGACTAAGGATGGTCGAACCTATAGCCCTGCAGACTCCGCCAAGCTCCTCGCGGAGGTCTTCTATCCAGAAGACTCGAAAAAGGGAGAGAACGCAGGCCACCAACGTATACGAGACATTGCGGCCGCGATAAATACCCGTAAAGAGAACGAATCGCAAGATCCTCCATTCACGTTGGATGAGTTGGTAATGGTTACCAAAACATTCAACCCAAAGAAGGCACCAGGATTGGACGGGTTCACCGCGGACATTTGTACCAACGCAATAGCCCAGAACCCGGACTTATTCTTGGCAATTGTCAACAAATGTTTGGAGATTGGTTACTTCCCAAGGATTTGGAAAATAGCGACGGTTGTCATCCTACGCAAGCAGGGGAGAGACGACTATACCAGCCCTAAGTCCTACCGTCCTATAGGCTTGCTGCCCGTATTAGGGAAAATTCTGGAGAAGCTGGCCATCAACAGAATCAAGTGGCACATTCAGCCAAAGTTCAGTACTCTCTAATACGGGTTTATGCCCCAGAAAGGCACCGAAGACGCCCTTTATGACCTGATGCAACATATTAAAAGCGGGCTAAAATCCAAAAAGGTAGTTGCCGTTGTGTCATTGGACATAGAGGGTGCCTTCGATAGCGCTTGGTGGCCTATGATCAGAGTCCGATTGGCGGAGGAAGATTGCCCGATAAACCTGAGACGGTTGATGGCTAGCTACTTGCAGGAACGTGAAGTGCGGGTCAGATACGCTGGTGCTGAGCATTATCGTAAGACTGAGAAAGGATGTGTCCAGGGCTCCATAGGTGGGCCAATATTATGGAACCTCCTGCTGGACCCCCTGCTGAAAGGGCTACAGGAACGAGGCGACTACTGCCAGGCCTTTGCCGATGATATCGTACTTGTGTTCCAGGGAGACACCGGACTGGAACTCTCTGGACGTGCAAACGCCACGCTCGCCTATGTTCGGAACTGGGGTGTCCAGAATAAACTGCACCTTGCTCCCCACAAAACAAACGCAATAATCGTTACAAGGAAGTTGAAGTACGACAACCCAGTTCTGAGCATGGGGGGGGGGGTGGATATTTGCATTTCCGGTGAGTTAAAAGTACTGGGACTGACGATCGACAGTAAGCTTACTTTTAATAGGCACGTGGATAATACCTGTAAGCGAGCTTATAGTATATACAAGCAACTGTCGAAGGCCGCCAGAATAAGCTGGGGCCTCCATCCTCAGGTCATAAAAACCATTTACAGTGCCGTTATAGAACCGATCGTACTGTATGCGGCGAGTGCTTGGGCGCCGGCAACCAAAAAGCTGGGTGTGAAGAAGAGACTAGATGGACTCCAACGGGCCTTAGCCCAGAAGATTATCAAATCGTATCGGACCGTCTCACTCAACTCGGCGCTGGCTCTGGCAGGGATACTCCCCCTCGACCTCAGAATACGGGAAGCCTCCTCGCTCTACGAGACTAAGAGAGGAGTGCCCCTGCCAGCGCTATGCGGAAGGGAGATAGAGATGAGAATAGGGCCCTCTAAAGTTCCACATCCAGCAAAACATAGAACAATAAAATATACCAGCCTGGTCGACCAGGATGCAATAGGTAGCCGTACCCAGACAGTGCGAATCTACACAGATGGCAGTAAGATCGACGGCAAAGTAGGCGCTGCTCTGTCCACATGGATAGGCACCAGCGAAACCCTCGCATGCAAGTATAAACTAGATTCGCACTGTACTGTGTATCAGGCGGAGCTTCTGGCTTTGTGTCGGGCTACTGCTCTGGCTGCCAAGAGAAGTGAAGGCTCATTTGGGATTTTTAGTGACTCCAGGGCGGCCTTGGAATCGGCGAGCAGCGGCTGCTCCCATCATCCCTTAGTACAACAAATTCACGACAATCTGAGAATCTGTCGGGCCCAGAACAAGGAAGTTTCCTTGTTCTGGGTGAAAGCTCATACAGGTATTGAAGGGAATGAGCGCGCGGATATGCTGGCCAAAGAGGCCGCCTTGGGTCTCAAACGTAGACCTGACTATGACCGATGCCTTATCTCATTCGTCAAGAGACAACTCCGTCTGGAGTCTCTTGACGAATGGAACAAGCGATATATATCAGGTGAAACAGCGTCGGTCACTAAACAATTCTTCCCGGATATCTACGCCGCATATAGTACGATGAGAAGCATTGACATGGAACCTAAACTCACCCAGGTCCTTACAGGGCACGGTGGGCTCTCTGGGTATTTACACAGATTTAAATGCAAAGAGGACCCATCGTGCGCCTGCGAACCGGGTGTCGAGGAAACAATTTACCACTTGATTATCGAGTGTTCGATCTTCGACGTCGCACGAATGGACTTCGAAATCGGACACTCAATAAAAATAAGCATAAATAACTTGCCATTACTTATCCGAGACAAGAAATACAGTGAAAAGTTTATACAATATTGCATAGATATTATAAGAATTGTAAATAAGAGAAATAGAAGTTAAATAGGATTTGCACATATATAGTGCAATATATATTAGGCAAAACTATAAGTATAGCTTGTAAATGTTAGGAAGCACTATGCGATATGATAAACCGCTAAGATAGAATAAAATAGTAATAAGTAGTACAAGTATAATAGATAAGAACTGTAATAGCACTAAGAAATTGTAAACATAGATATAAGGCACCAATGTATATATATAGAGTAGACATAAGTAGATATTAAAAACTGTAATACATACAAAAACTGTAATAACCATAAGGGTAATAATAAATAAAAAATAAAAAATGTACAATTAAAATTGTCAGAAAAAAAGTCTCTGATTATGTCAGAGGAACAAGTATAAATAAAAAAAATAAAAAAAAAAAAAATCCGATCTCGTAGAAGTGTCTAAACCTCAGATTTAGCTGCCGCCGCGTCCTAACACCGATGTCAGTTCAAGGTAAATATGGTTAGCCACAGTAAAAATCTAACACGTCAGTAAGACAAATGAAGCAGCAGGAAATAGTAGCTGCACGAGTGAATAACAAAGTCTTAAAAGACGTGACACAATTGTTCCAAGTGATTTACAAAGCGAAATCCGAAACCACTATTCTGCTCAAGAAAAGGAACGGCAGAAGACAGAGTGTAGGAAGGGCTCGAGCACTGCCATTATGAGCGGTGCAGCGAGACTCGGCAGCCACCCGCGACTCTGCTCCAGTTAGTGCACAAGTTGGCAGACGCAATAAAGATGTTATTACTGCAGCTCACGACGAGGTAAACAATGATAACTTATGATAATGATTACTAACGCGATTATCAACTTTAAAGGACTTGCCCTTTATATTTTGGAGATTCGTTAGAGTAGCTGCAGTATATACATAGAGGCTTATTACGAGTCTATAAGACTTTGTCAATACAGACTGAAATCTATGGAGATTGAGAAAAAGTTTTCGATGGAAGACTAAAAAAACTGTATCCTCGTTACTTATTGGCAATAAATCGCCTTAAGAAATAATTGAAGCTTTGGAATTACGATATGGCCGGAGTTAAGGTGCCGTAATCTTTGGAATCCGCTGATGAAGCAAGCTTAAAGACAATGGGCTTAACGGAATCCTAACCGGGTATCGGAATTCAACATAAATTAATTTACAATAAAATTCACTCTATATTCTGTCATCAGTAAGGAAAGTTTTGTTCTTCTCTTTCATTTTTTTATATTGTAATTGGTTGGGCGTATTTTGCATTGGACAATGTCACTGCCACGAACCTAGTGGTAAGTGGCAGCGGTTACGTCGCGCGGCCAATCAGACGGTCGCGCTGCAGCCGCCATTGCGGTTTATCGCTGAGCCGCATCCGCCATTACGACTTAAACCGCCTAGGAGTCGAATCGCGCTCTGAAAGTCATTCGCAAGTGACGCACCGCTTGCCCGCACCTCTTTTTTTTGTACCACAACGGTCATCCGCGCCGCGCCTTCTTCGGATTCCGAGTGATTTGGAACAGGCTATTGTTAACCCGCTAACAGTCCACAACCGCTAAGGTAAGTGCTTGACTTGTTTTTGCACTATACGCCTGATCCACAACTCCGCAGGGGAGAACATAGGATCGCAGAACCGCTCCGCTGGTAGTACCACCAGTAATATTAATAAAATAATATTTTAAAAAGACTTTCACTCGCCAACTCCGACCGGAGATTATTATTTTGATTAAAAAATTAGAGCCATCATTACGGCCGAATCAGTTAACGAAAGAATAAATTTCGCGATTAAAATAAAAACTATATATATCTGATATTGTAACGTTTTCCCACCATACCCACTGTACATATTCATATGCCTAATCGCATTTATAAATTAATATTATTCAAATGAGGTTAGAGCGCCCGCGCTTGTTACGTCTACTCAGCGATTGCCGCTTTATTTATTTATTTATTATTTATTTATTTATTAGGAAGACACACAGTTACATAATACATAAATATAATACAAGAACAATATAAACCATAAACCAATCAAGTCTTCACAACAAAAAACTTAAAGAAAAAAACGGAACATATACAGATTACAAGTTAAATTAAATTTATTATTATATAAAAAGGAAAAAGAAATATGAAATATTAAAACTTACAATTTGGCAGGGAAAAAACTCATCGAATGACACTTTAATTTATTTAAAGATATGTTGAACAAATCAATGTCAATAAAAACACTATTGTGACTGTTGCATGCACGATGAAGAAAGGTATTATTTGCATATTTCGTTTTTCTTTTAGGAATATAAAACAGAAGTTGCTTTCGTGATTGAGAACGAGGACATCTTATAAAAACATTACTCAGAAGATAAGGGGACTCAATATAATTATTTAAAATTTTATACAAATAAAGTTCGTCTCTCAACGTTCTGCGATCTTGTAAAGTTAAAAGTTTAAGTTTATGTTTATGTGAATTTATGTTACGAAGGCTATTCATAAAAGTTAAATGTTTACAAAACTTTTTTTGGATACATTCAATTTGGTTAATATACTTGTTGTACATTGGATTCCAAACAGTGGAAGCATATTCAAGAATAGAGCGGACATAAGCATTATACAAAATAACGAGAGTAGAAGCATTGTGAAAATTCTTTCCTACCCTAAGAATAAACCCAAGCATTTGAAAGGCTTTACCAACTATGTAATCAATATGATAATTAAATAAAAGCTTATGATCAAGGTATACGCCCAAATCTCTCACCTCGGTTACTCTAATTAATACAGTACTATTCAAATTATATTCGAATTTTAGTATATTGCATTTATTGATATTCAGATTGGACCATTGCAAGAACAATAAATAATAATAAATAAAAAATAAAAATTATTTATTGAACCAAAACAATATTTTTACATAAATATTCTTATCCTAGACCCCTAAACTAGGAAAACCCGTATCTTAGGGGCCAGTACCTTCCCAAAACTTAATAAGTCTTTATGTTCTACGAATTCGTTAAAATAAATATAAGTGTATATATGATATATAGTACGTATATAATATTTATATTATACTATTACATATACTTATGTTACATATTACGTTACTAAAATTACAAATAATATAATAACAATTAAATTTAAATTTATGTGTATGCTGGTCTGTGTTTTAATGTGTAAGTTTGTGCGCGTGTGTGTTTGTTTGCGTGTGTGTGACTGTGTGCGCGTGTCGTGTGTGTATAAACGTGTTAGCTAGCTAAATAATTTTCTGTATTGACAAAAACTATATTGACAAAAACAATCCAAATCATGTTGTAACAACAGGCAATCAGCATTAGATTTAACCGACTTAAATATTTTCATATCGTCAGCATACAATAAAAATTTGAGTTTATAAAATTATTACTTACATTATTAATAAACAAATTAAAAAGAAGTGGACCAAGGTGAGAGCCTTGGGGGACACCAGACGTAACAGGTACAAAAGATGAACAAAAGCCTTTGACAGTCACAGCCTGACTCCTCTCTCGAAGATATGATATAAGCCAACGAAGAAGATCGCCGTGTATACCAACAAGCCTACGAATTAAAAAATGATGAGAAATTTTATCAAAAGCCTTTGAAAAGTCAGTATACACGACATCAACCTGACAGCCATCATCCATCATAGAAGTTACCTTATGAGTAAATTCATTCAAATTAGATTCTGTCGATTTTTTATTGATAAAACCATGTTGTTGATCAATAAAAATAGGTCTTAGAATAGGGTAAATACTATCATATATTACTTTTTCAAATAACTTAGCAATAACACTTAATTTGGATATAGGTCTATAATTTTTAATGTTATGTTTATTACCAGATTTAAAAACAGGTACTACAAATGAACGTTTCCAAACATGAGGCATTAGACCAGACTTAAGGGATTTGTTAAACAACAAACAAATAGGAAAATGCAAAGTGTTACAACACATTTTTAGGAAATAAGGTGGTATAAGATCGGGTCCATAACCTTTATTGACATCTACATTTTTTAAATATTTTAAAACAGTATAAGGGGAAATTTCTACTGTACCAATGGACACAAAATCATTATTTTGTACTAAATTATCATTTTTTATATCATAATCCGTGTGAGTGGAAGGCTCAAAAACTGATTGGAAATGATCATTAAAAAGTGAACATACCTCAGTACCATTAGAGGCTGACTGTCCACCCAAAAACATACAACTTGGTAGACCATCGGAACTCTTTTTACTTTTTACAAATGACCAAAAAAATTTACTATGCTGGAGTATTTTACTTTCAGATTTTTTAATATAGATATCATAACAAGTAAGCTGCACTTTCTTTTGTCTTTGCCTCAAAAAATGAAATGTATTATAATCCCCAATTCTTCCATAAACTTTCCATTTCCTGTGGTACTTAAGGTTCTCCTTTATAATTTTAATAAGAGATTTAGAATACCAAACGGGATACCGAACATTATTATTTACTTTTTTTACAGGAATAAAATCAGATATTATTTTATTGATAGTGTTATAAAAAACACTAACAGCCATTTCAATATCAAGATAAGATAATAATTCAAACCAATCAATGCTACTTATTTCGCTATTTATAATATCATAGTCAGCAGAACGAAATAATCTTAATGTTTGAGACGGTGATTCTAAGAGTTGTTGGTTGGAAATATTAAGATTAATTACAAGAGCTGGATGATGACTGTCTTCAGGAACTAAGGGAAATAAAGATTTAGAAGTTTTACAAAGACAATTACATATAATTAAATCAAGGAACCTATTATTGACATTCGGAATACAGTTGTATTGATGTAAACCACAAAAATTTAAATAATTGAAAAGTGCATACACTAAATTATTATTTAAATCAAGATCAACCAAACTCATGATCGTCTCCTCACATTGTCATTTAGCACCAGAAATATTAAAATCGCCTGTAATAAAATAATAGTCATTGGGGTGATTAGTTACATCATGTGAGATTACCTCAAAACAGCTACAAAGAGCTTCATATTGTAATTGACAATGAGGAAAATAGCATGAATATATATTTAACAGATAAGAATTATTATTACAGAAAACTCTAATTGAAACCTGCATAACATCAGCAGCTGCACCCTGAATTGGTATAGTAACTACAGACTGGACTAAATAATCCTTCTTAACAGCTACTAAAACTCCCCCTCCTAAAGTTTTTCCACACAGCGTGTAATCTCTATCACATCTATAAACACTACCGAGAGACAAATAACTCTTCATTATATATTCGTTCCAATAACCAGGTTTCCGTCAGAAAAATAATTTCATAATCAATATTTAGTAAATTACTAAAAAATAAATCTGTTTTAGAACGCAAGCCACGAACATTCTGATAATAAATGTTTAAATATTTAAGCACTGTAATGAAAACTTAATTCATATAACAATTCAATATAAAAATGCTGCCACAATTTATGGTTCAGAATGATATATAGAAAACAACTAGAGTAACACATAAAAGAACTAAAGTAAAACAAACCATAACTAATAGGCTTCTTATTTTTATCCATAGAGCTCACAATAACAAACCCCTTTCTATAATTAAAACAAAACAATAAAAAGTTAAACAAAGCATAACTAATAGACTTCTTATTTTTATCAATAGAGCTTACCATAACAAACTCCTTTCTATAATTTACAAAAAACAATAAAAAAGGAAACAGAACATAACTAAAAGGCTTCTTATTTTTTTCCATAGAACTCACAATAACAAACTCCTTTCTATGATTAAAGCAAAACAATAAAAAGTTAAACAAAACATTACTAAAAGACTTCTTTTTTTTTCTATACAACTCAGAATAAACTCCTTTCTATAATTAAAACAAAACAATATACAAAAATATGTAAAAAATACAACAATCAGAAAAAAATGAAAATACACAAATTGAAAATAACAACTATTAAAAATTAAGCACAACCAAAATAGTAGAAAAATAATAATAAAAATAAAAATATAAGAGGTAATTAAGTAACCAACTTCCATAGAAACTTTTTCAAAACACTCTAATTTAGAGTGTATCACACTAGGCCAGCAAGAAATCTTTGAACCAATATTGAAATTACTTTTACTGAAAACATTCATACAATCTTTTTTAAATCTCTCTGACTTACAATATGTATCACTGGGCCTGAGTCTGAGCGCCTCACCATTATAGTGCAGTTTTTTACCCAAACATATACAAAAATTTTTTCCTTAGCTAATTTTTTAGTTGATTGTAACAATGCTTTATTACAACGAGTTAAATGATCATTGAAATAAATATTAGAACTATTGCCGGCAAAACCAATGTCACTGCATTTAAGTTTTAATTTCTTAACTAAAGCAAGAAAGTCATCCTTTCTCCAACGCGACAAAAAACGTATAATGATAGGCTTGATCTGGTGCCTATCACTTTTGCTCGGTGCAACTCGAGTAACAAAATCAATATCAACAGTTGGATTTAACTGATACCCAACATAAGTAGAAATTGTTTTCAACAATTCAATTAAGTTTTCATTTTTCTTCTCAGGTATTCCATAAATTTCAACATTAGACCTTCGGGACCATTGCTCGCGGTTGTTATTTTCAAGTTCAATATCACCTATTTTTTTCTGCAAATCATTTAACTGTGCAGACTGATTGGATAGTTTCTTAATATCAATTTCAAAACTTTCAACTTTACTATTAATAACATCATATTTGGCACTCATATAAGATAATGACTCTTTAAAATTTGAAATTTCATCTTTAATGGGCTGAAGTAATGCTGACATTAAGCTACTGATAGTAACTTCAAACTCCGCCTTCCATTTCACAATTTCCATGGATAGAACCTCCTTGATTATATCAAAAGTTATATTATTCATGTCACTCCTGTCTGAAGTCATCATCGGGGACTGATGAGTGGGCGAAGTTCCTCTTTTCAAGTTGACATTAATGTCGTCACGTGGCGGTAACCTGCCAGCGGTAAGATTAGCTTCGCGTTGCTCCGTTCTAGTCAAACACGGAGGACAGAACCAATTCCTCTCAGGATCATACGAAAACTCTTTGTTTGCATTAGACAAACACTTAATGTGATAGGGTCTCTTGCATTGAGAACAATCTATTCGCTCAAGCTCGCCTCCCGTTGTAATTTTACAACATGCGTATTTCATAATCAAATGTTTTTATTATTTTATCGCAGAATTAACTTCAAACAAATTATTTAGTTGATATCACTGTATTGAAAGACCAAGAGAAATAAACACTTTATTCGAGTTTATGTTCATTTTATCTTTAAGAGGTTATATTATACTATTCTTTGAAGTATGAAGAATTTTTATATTACTTATATACTGTTAAAAACGAGAAACTAAGGAATATTAACACTGAATAACTAATTTAGTCTTGTATAAGGTTAAAGAAATGAAAAAAAAAAAATGGTTATAATTTAACTTGTAACATGTATCAAACGTTCACAATTGACACTTACGTCATAACGCAACGAGTACGACGCGATGACTGTACGAGTACGACGCTTTCCCAGACTTCACTCGACACCGGAGGTGTAGTGTTCCACGCTTGGGAAAGAAACTTCGCGTCACCTCGCCTTTCCCTACCTAACTTCGGTGGGATCGGACGCCGTTAGTATTTAAGATTTTAGCATAGTACATACGATAAGAAACATTATAATTAATTACTTGTAAATAAATAGATTTATTTGGATAGTGAGTTTTGTGTACCCAACAGTCGCCACCCATAATATAATTGGCGCAGTCTGGGTGCGGTACTTAACATCGAAACAGTATTTGTGGAAAAAATACGTCGCTTCGTGTTTGGTGCCGAAATAAGAACCTACGGAGGCTGACTGTTGGAGAAACCCACGTACAGATCTCGTTCGACCAAAAATCGATGAATACGCCGATCGTGATGTTTTTGTAAGTACACTACTCTGATAGTTTATACACTATTCCTATGAATCCTATCCTAATTAAATATATAAAAAAATAATATAAAAATAATGAAAAAACTAAATTGCTAATTTAAGTAGAATAAGGAATAGGAATATAAGCGATCGCAAACTTGCATTGGGCAAATTGATGCGAATCGAAATTCTAGTTTAGATATAGATAATAGTATAGAATTAAATATGACCGCTCCTTCTCAGCCCACTTTAAACATGGAACAAATATTAAGATTTATAAAATTGTTCGAATCATGATATGTTAGCATTCAAAATAAATTCTCTTATCTCGAACCGCAACGTAAACAGAGAGTCCGAGATGCAATATGAGCCGAATAAAGACGTGTACATACGTATTCCGCTTACTATAAGACAAAAACTTGCACCTCAGGCCATTCAGGATTAAGTAATTAGTAACCAACCAATTCATATTACACATCTAACTTTCGCGGACTTGTTGCAAAATCACATTTCAAACGAAAAAAAAATTGTTTTAGGTACTTTCATTTCCATTTAGGTTTATAACATATATATAACAATAATATATTTTTTATTTCCTTTCATTTCATAAATAAACAAAAATTACACAGAGCTCTTACTTTAGTCGAAGAATACGACTTCTAAAGATATAGAGCGATTAAAATACTTCACTTTGCTTGGGCAAATTTTCGCCATGTTGACCGAAAAATGCGCAAGACCTTCAGAGTGAAATTATTAGTATTGAAGACATATTAGCTTATTATTTTTACTACTTAGTTATTTTAGACTCCAAAATTTTCATAATTATTAAATTACCTGTAGATACTATTTACAACAACCTAGTACCTTTTCCGACTTCTTCCTGTTCCTAATAAAGAAATTATTGTAATATTGCCTCCTTCCTCGTATATAGTTACTAACTTGAAAGAGTATGTGCACATGGAAGCTGAATGCTCGAAGTTTAGTTATATTTTCGAAAACAAGTTGAAGGTGATTATACTCGAACAAAATTTTACTGTATCAACAAATTAAAACTTATACAGAAGATCGATCATTATTGCACATTCTCGTCTGGCCAACATTATATTCCATTTTGAACTCGAAATCTCACTAAAGTGCAGCTCACTTGCAAATTGCAACGATATCATATGTTGCAAGGCAGCTATCTCGTGACAACACCACAATGCGACAGTAGCTGCCATCAGTGAAGAAGAACACCATACCGCAACATTTGGTGTTAACATTACTGCCACCAAATAGTTGCTTTTCTGGAAGGGGAGGTGTTACGTCTACTCAGCGATTGCCGCTTTCCCAGACTTCACTCGACACCGGAGGTGTAGTGTTCCACGCCTGGGAAAGAAACCTTCGCGTCACCTCGCCTTTCCCTACCTAACTTCGGTGGGATCGGACGCCGTTAGTATTTAAGATTTTAGCATAGTACATAGGATAAGAAACATTATAATTAATTACTTGTAAATAAATAGATTTATTTGGATAGTGAGTTTTGTGTACCCAACAGTCGCCACCCATAATATAATTCGCTCTATCATTGAAATACATAAAACAAGCGCATACGCGTTAACGCTTTAAATTATATATATGTATTTGGCACGTGATTCGTTTAGTTGGTTAGGACCCATTTAACATTGTGATTGTAATAACTCAAATCCTTTTAGAGCGTCAGAGACCACAGATTCATCATATTAGAGGCGTAAAGTGACCATAAATTAATATTAGTTATTGTATAATAATCGCACGATACGAAAACAGAATATATATGTTCAATACATGAACTGACCCCATTTATTTAATACATGAACGCATCCCATATATTTAATACACGAACAGATCCTATATATTTATTACATGAACGCAGTCCATATATTTATTACACGAATCGAACCCATGACATAATAAAAAATTCTGAACATTCAGAAGGTTGAATGTTCTTTTTTGTAATATTTCATAAATAGCCATCAGAGAGGTTATATTAGTTTTGATATTATATATTTGTTTGTCATCAGTATGGGTCATAAAGTTATCTCAATAGTAACTGAAATAATGTATTTTAAAGCCAACAGAAGGATTACTCGAGTAATCGGGATGGTTTAACGAGACTTACAGTATGTAAGTCTCCTTAAACCATCCCGATGGGAAGTTCAAGATAATGGGAAGATGAAGATAATTTTTGAAGCCATCAGAACGATCATTCAATCGATCTAACATCTAACTCTTAAACGACTCCGTAGAGTAGTTTAAGCAATGTGGTATCCTTCTCTCGTATTTTATATTCTTCCGATATGGAAAAATATAAAGGGAGAAGAGATAGTCAGTAGCTGCTCACCCGCTACCAACGGTGAGCTCTGTCCATAGGATACGAGCCCCCCCCCTCCCCCCGGTAGGGTTAGGGTATAGCAATGTATAGTGCGCCTGTGCCCTTGAGCACAGGTTATTTTATATGTTTTATATGTTTTATAAACACCTGTCATTGCTCTTAAAGAGAATGGGGCAAATAATAAATGAGGACCGTAGTCCAAGATAAGGCACGTGTTTAATACTATAGCAGGTGACCTATTGAGGTCACCTGGCGAGGCACACCGTTTGGGGCTCCCGCGTTATCACCGCTGCAGGAAGGGACCTGCTAGAGCACAGTGAGCGGGACGGGGCCGGCATAAACTCGCCCATCGATGTCGAGGTAATTTACGACCTCGACAACCAGCATATGCTGATACTGATCACCAACAGCATGGAGGAGTCTTTCCTGCAATCTCGCCCTCTCAAGCAAAGAGTAGATTGGGACCCATTCAAAAAGGAGCTTGCGGGCCTAGAGACCGGGAAGATCTCAACATCGGAAGACGTCGAGGCGGCCGCTGTAGTGATCACAGAGGCCGTCTCAAGAGCGAAGCACGCCGCGACCACCAACCCGTCCCGACTGTCCGGACGGCACGACACCGTGCCTAGGGAGCTGCTACGCAAGAAGCGCTCCCTACGACGTCTATGGGCGACGACACGATGTCCGCAATTAAAGAGGGACCTCAACCGAGTGACAGAAGAGGTGAAACGGGCTCTCGTGGCTCTCGATAGTGACCGCTGGGACGTCATTATCGATGGAGCATCTGAGAGCGACACGTCGCTCTACAAGCTGTGCAGGAAGCTCACTGAGAACCAAGAGGCCATCTACCTCCTCTTCAATGAGGCCGGGGAGAGGAGGTATGCAGCAAAGGATAGGGTGGAAATCCAGGCTGGCTACCTCCAAACAGTTTTTACCCCGAATACAGCAGTCACGGATAGTGACGAGATCACCACCCACCATAGGAAAGTCGAGGCGGCGGTCGAAAACTTCCTGTCCTTCCCCTTCCCCCCGCTCCGGAGTGATAGTTTTATTACTCCGTCCGGTCGCTCTCCGCATCCCAAAGGAAGGAAGGAAGGCGCCAGGAGAGGACGGGAGCCCAGTCGCAGCCGGGAGCAACTGCCCGGACGAGCCCTGAGAGCACTTGCAGGGCTGTACAATGGAATCCTGAGGACCGAACACTTCCCGGAGGCGTGGAAGAGGGGGAGAATAATAGTTCTCCCCAAGCCCGGGAAAGTCCGCCGAAGACCAGAGGGGTACAGACCGATTACGCTGTTGGCCCACGTCTCAAAGCTGTTCGAGCGCCTGCTGCTGCGGAGACTCGCGCTTCACCTGCCCCTGCGCGAGGAGCAGTTTGGTTTCCGCAGCGGCCACTCAACAGATGGTACTGGACCTGCTACCGGCTGGCTGAGAGGAAAAGCCCGGGTAAAGAGGTAAGACCTCGAGGCCCGAAGTCCTCACCGCACACTAGTGCGAGTGCAGAAGAACCCAGAAGAATTATGTAACACGTCGAACCGGACGGACGTACAGGCGTGAATGAATACGTATGTAGTGGTATATAAATAGAATGAGTTAGGATAAGAAAAATAGTAATAAAGCAAGCTTGGCCATGGATAGTCGTCTATTATTTACGTATCTCAGCGCATCATTGCAACTGTAACATGACACACTACATGGCGACCCTATGCCAGTAGCGTCCGCGCGAAAGAAAATATGAAATTGAAGCGGCGTAACGACGCACAAGGACGACAATTAATCAAGAAATAAATTTTTACATTCCAAATATAAGAAAAATACTATCCAGAATAAATTAAATATGGGGAACAATGTTCGAAATGTGTGTCAGAACAAAGAAGTAATAATTAACCAGCATGGAAAAAAATTAGCAAGAAGGAAATGCGAAAGCTGACAATTTTACACATTTTTATACGAATAATATTCTTCTTTCAACCATACTACTAGTATTTTGTGGACTGGCTGTATTATATATTTTATATCGACAATATCAAAAGTGTCATCTCAACCGGGTTAGGAATGAAATGAATGAAAATTCTCTCAGAGGGTTCCGGCTGAGGCTGTCTGGACGCCGTGATCGAAACACCGAGGAGCAAAACAGCGCGGTATAATTTTACTTTTATTATATTATAGTGTTACATGGAAGAATTATTAACATCAGAAATTAAGATAGAGTTAATAAAAATCGATTTGAGAAAATTAGGTCCCAATAGAAGGTTAAAATACTTTAATATAGTTAATAGTAAGTTTGCAGAAGCTAAAAAATTATACGACTGTAGTAAGGATTTATAAAAATATATATTAAGTGAAAAATTGTTAACAATACAATTTTCAGAAATAGTTTTTAAGGATTTAGTTCATAAGATAGAAGATAGTTTTGAAAAAAAAACAGAATACTGTCAATGTCATTATAATATTATAAGCGGAAAAATGGAGACATTTAATTTAAAAACTGCTGCTAGTTTGGTGCCGCTTATGGATGATACGGAGGAGTCTATCGAAAAGATTATTTCAAGTTTAGAGCTATATGATAGTTGTCTAAAAGATTCGAAATGTAAAAGACAATTAGCTATTTTTACAATAAAGACAAGATTAAACAAATCAGCTAAACTAAGACTCAAACAAGACTATGAATCTTGTTTAGACTTAATAAAAGATATGAGCTATTTTTGTTAACAAAGAAATCGCCCAACTCATTATTAACTAAACTTAATAATATTACACAAAATGACATGTCAATCATATATTAAACATAAATTTTACTTGTCTGAAAAATTACGATGTAAATCGAATGGTATAATTGGACAAGATTTCTTTGATAATTTTAACACAGTAACGTTTGATTTACAGAAATCAGTTCTAATTTTGATAGATCCTGATAAAAGTTACAATTTAACATTATATAGAAAATCGGAGATTAGCACGAAATTTTCAAATATTCCAGCCCGATGCGAATCTATACATTATATACAGTTAGATACCAATTTAGACCAAGATTGCATAGAACTTCCGAAAGAAATCCAAGAAAATTTATTTTTAGCAAGTGTAATAGTTTCACCCAAAAATAACGTTATTCCAATCCGTATCCTTAATACTAGCGATGACCATGTGTTATTGTCAATTTTTAAACCCGCATTAGAACCAGTACAAAATTATAATCTTTGTTCATTTAATAAATGTCCGAGTAACTTCCAACGTGCGGAATGCGCCTGGCGAAATCTCTAATAGCGGATGGGTACGCAGCAACCCCACCTCTACTCCGTCCGAATCTTCCCCCTGCGTTTGACGACGCTGAAAGGCAGAATCCTTGGCGGACAGCTTGGAAGAGCAATGTTCCCCCAACCCCAGTAGACCCGAACTCACCCAATTCCACTCCAGAGTGGTAAAGGTAGTAAAATGCCTTTCTAACCAAATCATCCGCTTACTGGTACTGATTTTCAATGCCCTCCTTGTCGGATGCTCCTTTCCTGATGATTGAAAAGAAGCTACAGTGATAGGTATCCCTAAACCGGGAAAGCCCTGAAACGTCCCGACTAGCTATCGTCCCATTAGTCTACTAAACAGCTTAGGGAAAATATACAAACAAATTATCCTCGCCAGATTAAAATCCGTAGTTGATACCCAAAATCTTATTCCGAACGAACAGTTCGGATTTCGTCCAAAACACACCTGTGTTCAACAAGTGCATCGCCTCACGGAGCACATTTTGCAAGGTTTACAAACCAAGCAGTTTACAGGTGTCATATTCTTCGATGTCGCCAAAGCCTTCGATAAGGTCTGGCACGCAGGCTTAATTTACAAGCTGCTCCAACTAAATATACCAGACCGACTTGTACTCATCTTACGAGAGTACCTAAGTAATCGCACCTTTCGGTATCGCATAGACGGCACTTTATCGTCTCGCCGCACAATTCGTGCTGGTGTCCCTCAAGGATCTGTGCTGGCACCCTTATCGTACTCGCTCTACACGAGTGACATTCCACGGGCGCCTATTAAAGAGCGTACACATCTTGCCCTTTTCGCGGATGACACCGCTGTATTTACCACATCCCGCCGGCCTCATGTAATAACTAGACGTCTCCAGAAAGCGGTAGACAGCCTCGGACGCTGGTTCCGCCAATGGAGAATCGAAATAAACCCGGATAAAAGTGCAGCCATGCACTTTATCGGTAATCGATCTCACATAGACACACCTACGGAAATTTCCCTTTACAATACACCGATTCACTGGCAACAGAAAGTCAAGTACCTAGATGTCACCTTTCAACCTTCCATGACCTTCCACGAGCACATACACATAGTCTGCAATAAGGCTGCGTATGTCATGGGACGACTTTATCCGATGTTATGCAAGAAAAGTAAGATTTCGCTCCGCAACAAAGTGTCACTCTACAAAACTTGCATAAGACCAATAATATCCTATGTGAGCGTTGCGTTTGCGCACGTTTCAAAAGTCAGATTGCTCAGGCTCCAAAGACTACAGAACCGATTTATTCGGACAGCCACTGGTTGTCCGTGGTTCATGCGGAACGTTTACCTCCATAGAGACCTCGATCTCCCTACCATTACTCACCTTTTAAACGTTTTTCGAAATCTTACTTCGAGAAATCTGAGGTACACCCGAACCCCCTGATTTCAGTTGCTTCTACCTACATCCCAGTTAGGTCCGACCATCGAAAATACAGGCGTCCAAAAAGCGTCCTGTATGACCCCGACGATCAAATAACGATCGCCAACACAGAAACACGTAATACACTCACACAGCGTCTTCGCCGGCGAAGACGAGGTCCCAGTTTTCTGACGTCGGTCGGTCGTGGCTTCTCGCCTCACTTCTGACGCCGCAATGACTAATCTAAGTCATACCATGAACCCTCCACTACGCGTCGCCCTAAGCCATGGTCCGGCCTCACAGGAGGCACCCTTAGGACGACGTTCCCTGACTTAAGTAGAGCTTCTGCGCTCTACTCCCTGCATTTCGCAACTTCGGCGATGCTTCTGCGCTTGCCCGTCCCGCCCGGTGACGCTGTAAAAGCCATTAGGGCTAACAGCATACAGACAGTTCGAAAAAAAAAGAACGTGCGGAAACATTATTGTCACTATTGAAGTTGGATCATTTACATTCCCACGAAAGACAAACAATAGAATCTATTTGTGCGAAATACGGAGACATCTTCCAATTACCGGGCGATAAGCTGACTACAACAGAGTTATATGAAACCAATATTGTTTTAAAACCACATTCACGACCTGTTTATACCAAACCATATCGTATTCCTAATAGTTTAAAGACTGAGGTGGAAAAACAAATAAATAAAATGTTAGATGATGTTCAAGGGACAGGAAAGTACTTTATTCACTTTTTAAGTTAGTATCGCGGACGGGTCCTTCACAGCATTCCAAGAATGGATGTTCCGGAAGATGCACCGTTTACAATGTCGCTTAAGCTTAGTGTCCCAGTAGGATGCACTGTAGAACCTTAGGAAATGGTAGGCGATGTATATTCACGATCATTTTGTATGGGGACGTCTTATATAATTACGAAAGCACTTCGATAGCGTAGAGCAAAGTACTACACGCGCGTGCAACCGAATCGACTCACCTCTAAAAAATGGATAAATGGTGTATTATATTTTTAAAGAATAAAAAAGTACGGGTATATATATATATATATTTCATAAGCTTTAAAATGATACCATAATCTCAAAAATCTGTGCAATATTTTTAAATTTAATTGACTTTGAATCACAAGGTAACAAAAATTGAATTAGTGAAAAAAAACAAAAGATAATTAAAATTAAAGGAAAACAAAGTGTTGTGAAAATTTTGTTAAATCAATATTTAGTGTTGCCCCCCCTGGCCCTAATAACAGCTCCAAGACGGTTCTTCATCGACCTAATAAGATCTTGAGGGAGAGCTTCCCACTTCTCTTCGAGCGCTGACTTTAGCTCTACAATGTCTGCAGGGGCTGGATTTCTGGTCCGGACCCTGCGTTTGAGCTCGTCCCAGATGTGTTCAATAGGATTGAGATCAGCTGTGCTATTCTCTAAAAGCAAAGCGCAACGCTGTACTCGTCGACGAGAGCCAACCTTGCTATCGCCTGTCAACCTAACCACGCTGAAATGAGTCGCGCGCTAAGTCCCGTGGACGCTGGACACGCACAAAGGCCGCGGCCGCCCATACAAGTGTTATAAAATTCATAAAAGTGGCAAAAACAGTGTGAATAACCAGTGCGATACATCATCGTGTAGAGAATAAATTTCTCTACACAACAGTGTAATTACCGTGAAAATCGGACTATTTTTCACCTAAATTTTCACTAAAAACAAAATTCTCTCGCCCGATTTCTGGACAAACCCGCGTGCGGCGCGAGATTTAAAGCGGTAACACAAAAATTTTCAAGTGTAGTTTTGTGCCCAGTTTCAAAAATCGAGTCTTAAAATTATTCCAATAATATATGTGTGTAAAGCTCATTAAGGCGAATCGGAATCTGGTTAAATTAGATTTTTATCATACCAGGTTCCGAAGATATTCGAATTTAAAAATTTATAAAAAGTGCGTCACCAACATTGAAAGTGTTCCCCACACTCAACGTCCCAGCGCTGGGCAACATGTTTGCCCTCAACAAAAAGGGCATCTCATCAGCTACATTTTGGTGTATCCAGAGTCCCGGACAAGCGATGGCTGACTAAGGAACAGGGATAAACTATCATAATCAGTACTTGATTCATTAACATCATTTTTCTTTTTTTTTCTACGAACTATTGGTATAAATGTTTAATTATGCGAACAACTATTACTGAGTTTATTTATGTTCATTCCTTTCTTTGATATAATTGTCATTCAACTTCTGTGAGAAATAGTGTTGGAAAAATGTGATTGTTTGAATAATGCATTAATCTTAAGTCGTTATTGTTATTTACTTATTTTAATATTATTTCCTTTTTGCTCTTTGTTTTTCATTTTGAATTGTTTTCGGAATTGTCCGATTGAAAAAATTTATTATTCAAGGAGATAGCACGTCAAGCAGTACGAGCTTAATACTCATCGCTCATTGATAAGGGCGTGGCACAGTAACTGGCGGACACGGGGGTTGGGGCGCGGCTCCTCACACATACATTCATACACTAACATACTGACACAACACAACATGTCCAGCACAGGGGACTCTTCGGGGGAATTTATTCGTACCCCTTCTCCAGAACAGCAGAGGGCGTCACAGCTGTCCTCATATACCCGGGAGGGGTTTGCGTGCGACATTGCCAACCTCGGAAAAGAGACCCTGCGGGATCTCTTTTCCGAGATTGACAGTCACCTCCAAATCCTATGCACCTCCATAGACGATCCCGCTAGGCTGGGCCACTTCCGGCGCGCTGGGGTGCGGGACTCTGCCCTGCAACTCAAAAAATATGCAGTCAGCGTGCGCCGGCAATTAGATAGACACCTGGCCAGTTATACATCGGGGCCTCCTCCGCTTCGCATTCAGGCAGAAGCCGGCGGCAGCCCCATGGCCACTGGACCTAGGCCTATGCGGGAGTGGATCTATGCTGAGAGGCAAGAGAGGGCACGCGACTTCTGCCGGGTTATGGGGAAGAATGCGGACGCAATAATTGAGAGTATCACATCCGGCAAGTATGTAACGCGCGTCGCCAAGGAGGCCGTTAAAAACAAAGCTGGCGCCATAAGGGGGCTCGCGGAGGAGTACACTAGGCAACTCATCGCCGAATACGACGATGACCAAGCCACGGCTAGCGAGCGGGACGCTCGAGAGGGAGTCGGTGAGGACCAACAAACAGCTGTGCCGCCGCATATGCCGATCGTTAAGGCGGACGCGGCAACCAACACCGACTGGGACCCATGCGGACCCCCTCACGAGGAAACAATGGCGCGAGTCCGGGGGGAGACTCGAGGCCCGGTAGACCGTTCTACGGATCTCAAGTCTACACCCGGGGCACACGGGGTGATGGGCATGGGAGGAATCACACACCAGCCTGGACTGGCGGTTGCCTCCTCCTCCCCCATAAAAGAGACCCTCCTTGCAGGGACACACACACATGTAGCACACTCACACATACACACGGAGGGGGTATACATACCACAGGAGCAGCTCGACGAGCTGAAACGGGCTCTGACTGAGTGCGTCGGTGAGAGCATCCGCAAGGAATGATGGGTATTGCCTCGGTAACGGCGGGCTCTATCAACCAGACGGCGACCAAAACGCCCTTGGCGGCAGAACCTGAGTTCAACGACCAGAGGTGGCCGATTATACGGATGAAACCCAGGCCTGCCATCATTCTGGGACCCAGCGAGCCTGGCAAGACCAGGGATGAGGTACTAGCTACATTTCGAAAAAAGTGCAGCTTCCGAGACCGCCCCTATGGGCCCGAGGACGTGGAGTTCATCTCCAACAATAAAGTTAGAGTTGAATTCCTCACCCTCGAGCAGCGAGACGATGCATTGGCCATGGCAGAACCCTGGGCTAGGGGCTGGAGCGGAGGAAAATACTGAGGTTTTAAAAATTAATTCTTGAGGAAGAACAATAACCCTGGGTTATATAACGTAGTTTATGAAGCAGAACCAACCTTCTGGAGGTCCGCGATGGAGCAAGAACGCCTCAACGTGGATCACCAGAGGGTGTTTGTCCAATATTTCTCGCCGTTCTTGCAGTGCTATGCGTGTCTGAAATTCGGACACACGCAGAGGCACTGCAAAGCCGACTCTGCGACAAGGCCTTGCTGGTACTGTAGCGAATCGGGCCACAAGGCACAACATTGCCCTGATAAGGCCGCTAACAAGAGGCCTAGGTGCTATAATTGTATTAACGATACCTCAAAGGGAGCCATATACCACGAGGCAACTTCGAACGATTGCTCGACGCTGCGGGATAAGAAGAGGTATGTGGAGAGCCGGATCGACTACGGATTCGATTGCGGCTACTAGGCGGGTGCCAGGCAGCTCTGGGATGCCTGACTCTCGCCGGGTACCGTCGGTCGGAGCCGTGGCGGCCCGGCTCTCCGCATACATTCTTCGAGTTAAACAGCAGAGCTGCCAGTACACCCTCTACACACACGCTCACACAACACACATACACGGGCACTATAGCCAACACATTACTCACCACGAGGAACAGCTGCAGCGGGTAGATAAATTTATAATAGGTGCGAAAGATACTCCAAGAGTATGGTCATAGTGCAATTGCGTGCAAATGTAAATAGAACAACATGTAAATAATAGTAGAATAGATAATTAATTAATAGATTAGGGATAAGTAAATTTAGGATAATAATAGGCTAATATACAGAGAAAATTAGGTATAAATATGTTAAAATCTGTTAATAAATGCTACTAAGGATAAAACAATAGAAAATGTGTAAATATTAGCCCAATAGATTAGGATACTAGGAAAATAAGTGTAGGTTAAGAATCAGGCAAAATATAGGTTAAACAGTTAAAAAACATTGTTTAAATAAATAGAAAATAAGAGTTAAAAAAAAACATGTAAATAATGGTTAATAGCATAAGGACTTAGTACTATAAGCAATAGTTTAAGTTATCAGGTAAAAACATAGGATAAACATCTAAAAACATGGTATATCAAATAGATAAATAAGAGTAAAAATATGTAAATAATGGTTAATAGTATAAGGATTTAGTATAAGCAATAGATTAAGTTATACTCCCATTACCCTTATCCCTTACTCCCACCAGAGATAAATGGTCATTCCATTCCCCAAGCACAGGCGGGGTGGCGGTGGACGTATCCATTAGCGGAAGCCGTCACACCGACCTGTAGCGAGTTTGGCCACGGCGTTGGGCGTTTCTCGCCAGTGGATCAAAACAAAAAAGAACAGAAGAGACCCACTTAAAAAAGGAAAAAAAAAACCACGCTGAAATTGGTATTCTCTAACGACAGATTGCTCTAGTCGAAGTCAAGGTTGTGAGAGCGCGTCGCTGTTTTTAAAATGTGTTTATCATAGACAATGCCATACAAGTGATTGCATTCTCGTTGACATAAATTTTACCGATAATATATTATTCTAATATTTTTACGTTTAAAAACGTATTTTAAAACTTAAATATATTCGTCGATATTATTATAAATAGAACTGAAATTAACTTCAAATACATTCAATATCATTGTAATATTACGTTGGCTGAATGGACATTTCCTTTGCCTACTTCAAGTTTAAAAAAAAATGTCAAGTGGTTGGCGTCGATTTGAACTTTAGCTTTTGAATTGTTTGAAGTGTTTCATTTCATTTTGTAAATTAAAGAATTTAGATAAATTCTTTAATTTTTCGTACTTTTATCATCCATCGCAAGTAAATAGTGATGGAAGAGGCTGTCTCAAAACATGGCAGCAATGGGCCAAGGTTTGATCATATTTTAAACATACTTTTGGAAACTTCTACACTTTTAAACACCTAGTAATTAATAATTATTTGGTGGTTTTGTTTTGTTTCAGTATTGGAAAGATAAGAAGGCAGCATTAAAAAAAAAGTCAGCCAAATGCGAACAACTATGTTGCGGACAGGTGGTGTTGCTGCCGAACCTATAAGTCTGTCTGCAATAGAAGAGCGTATGGTTAGCTTGTTGGGTGGAGAAGGATTCGCTATTGATAAGCAACTAGAAATTAATCCTTTCTTTGTAGGTTGTTTTTTCGTCATTTTTTTATTTTAATTATTTTATTAATTTGTGTTCATTATACGATTGTAATTATTTTCAATTTTTATTTATAGAATCCAACAAATAACTTGACGACTGATATTGAGATGCTACCAGAGATTGTTAACGAGCAGCTCATACAGGTGGTATGTATGTTATGTGTACACTTTAAAAACATTTTTTTAAATATAACTTGTTACTGATATATTTGCTATAAACCAAAAATATTAATATTACAGGAAATTGCATCAGAATCACCCCTCTCCCAAAGTATAATTCAAGTAAGTAATAGTGTTATCCTTTTCCATCATCAGTGTTATTATATTATTTCCTAAAATAATTTCTTTTTTTCTACAGAATGTAGACATTTCACAGCCTATCAATGAGGCTAGGTTGTCAACTTCAGCTACTGAATCTGTGATTGTAAGCAAAACTTCTTATTAATATTGCAAGCCTATGAGTATAAACATAAACATTCTAATACTATTTATTGCAGACTCCACAACCTGGGCCATCATGGAGAGTGGATATTGAACCACCGCTCCATTCTCATACTCAGGAATTGGTAAAAGATTACATAAATATAAAGTTTAATTTATAACTACTATTCTGTGTTATTGTTTTGGTAAATTATTAATTAATTGTTAATTTATCATAGGGAAAGTTGCACAGTTTCTTTGTTGTTAAAGTGTAAGCAATTAAGTTTAATAAGAATTTAAAAAGTGGAAATTTCAAAATTAATAATCAATGTATTACTGACCATAAAGTATAATATTTAATGACATACATATAGTAATATAATTGTTGTTAATGTTACAGGCAGAAGAAAGAATGTCGAGAGAAGCAAGAAATGACTCTGTTGCATCAAGTAATATTTTTTCAATCTATAGTAAGCATTACCATTTATTATTGTATTTAAAATTGTTAATTTATAGCACCCCATCGTCGTCGTGCTAGAGCCTCTCGACGGCGTCTACTGCACCGTTCTCCGCCAGCCCAGCGACATTCACAGATGGCCAGAATTACCGAACGTTTCATCTCTATTGAAGAAAGAAGAGTTGAAACTGAACGGATTCTGGCTGAAACACAACAAGCAATGGTGAATGTACTACGGGATTTGAGTGTAGCATTCCAAGAATTAGTCACTAGGTTATATCAGTATGATGACGTATGACGTCACGTCACGTTTTACGAGCTGTCTACTCTAATAAATTATTAAAAATAGTTAAAGTTAGTAATTGTACAAAATTTTGTGTATTGTGTATTCGTATGGTCAAAAATATTGTGATATAACGTATGTGATTTAAACAAATAAGTGTAAATACGAAAAAATAACTATATAACAGTGACATGTGGCAAAAACTAATAAATAGTGTAAATATAATTGATTAAACAACACACATACGTGAATAATAAAGTAATACAACAATAATCATAAAACAAAACATGTAAATATGATAAATTAAAAAAACTTTAACTCGTAAATAATATGCAATAAAACTGTCATAGCAATTCAAAGTGTAACGGTAATTGTGAATCAGCTGTGTCGTTTGTATTATTCTGACCTTGGTTAGAAAGTTCAATGACTTCATACAGTTTACAATTAAACTGAATGCTAATTATACGAGATTCCTTATCAACCCGATGGTCTATCTGTGCACATATTACTTTAGCATCTAGGACTAAGGTTCAAATCTCACGTTAATAATACTACTACATTTTTTTTTTTAATATTGGAATATCAATTATGAATATATCTGGTGTAACATTCCGTAAACCGCGAAAAGTAAAATCACTTATGGACATTTATCAATACACCGGGTCGAATAAAAAGACACTGACAGTTGGTAATTAAATTTCGAAATTTGACACTCAACACCTAAATATTTGTTGCTAGTGCTAGTGGTTTTAGAATTTGTGCTATTTTTTATTAACAGAATACTATTATTAGGTCCTTACATATGAAATTGGCGTTTTCTATGCGAGGAACATAAAGTCGTTTTTTTTTTAATGAAATATATTTAATTAATCAAAGTATGTACCATTGCTATGTATGCACTTTTGCCATCTCATAGGTAGTTCATTGATCCCCTTACTAAAAAAACCATTCGGGCGGGAATCAATAAAATCTTTGAAGGCGGTTTGGACTGCCCCATCGGAGTTGAATTTTTTTCCTTGCAAGTAGTTATCCAAATTGCGAAAAAAATGGTAATCTGTTGGAGCAAGGTCCGGAGAGTACGGTGGATGTCTAAGACATTCTAATTGAAGCTCCTCTGATTTGGTAGCCGTCTGTTGTGCAGTGTGTGGTCTAGCGTTGTCCTGAAGCAGCAGTGGCCTAGAGCGATTGACCAGCCTCGGTTGTTTAGCAGCTAGCTTTTCCATCATGGTTTGCAGTTGCTGACAATAGATATCTGCCGTAATCGTCTGGCCAGATTTAAGTAAGCTGTAGTGAACGACACCGGCACTAGTCCACCAAACACTTACAAGCAAATTTTTTTAGTCAATTTTCGCTTAGGGCAGGATTTGGCTGGTTCGCCAGGGTTCAGCCATTGCGATGAGCGCTTCCGATTATCGTAGAGGATCCACTTTTCATCACAGGTAATGATTCGATTTAAAATTCCTTCATTATTGTGCCGGTTGAGTAACGTAACGCAGCAGTCGACGCGCGTTTGTCGGTTTGCTTCACTCAATTCATGAGGTACCCACCTTTCAAGCTTTTTCACCTTCCCAATTTGCTTCAAGTGGATTAGAATAGTTTTATCACTAACACCGGAGCCTGCAGCTAACTCGGACGTGGTTTGCGATGGATCCGCTTTCACAATAGCCTTCAATTCTTCATTATCAACTTTGGTCTCCGGCCGTCCACGAGGCTCGTTCTGCAGGTCGAAATTTCCAGAACGAAAACGTTGGAACCAAAAACGCACTGTGTTTTCTTTTGCGACACCTTCACCATACACATCATTAATCCTTCGAGCCGCTTCTGCAGCACTGGTGCCACGGTGGAACTCATACTCGTAAATAACGCGATATTTCTTAACCATAAAGGTAATATTTGAGATCAAAGTGGCCAGTACGACAAAACGCCAATTTCATATGTAAGGACCTAATAATTACTTTAAAATGAGCCCTAAAGAAAAACGCTTTCGCTTTAACTGGGATGAAGAAGAAAAGCTAAGCTAAGCACGTGGCAATATTTTATTGCATAAAAAGTATAATTTACAAATTTAGTAATGCCTAATTATTTTTTCAGCAATTATTTAGATCAGTTCTAAAGGAATTTGCGACCACAATAGAAAATAAGTCATTAGATAATAACAAACAAATTAAAAACCAAAGCTTGGGACGAAGTCCACGAAAAGTAAAATCTGGCTAGTTCAGATTTTATTCATATAATTAATCACGCGTGTTGTTACCTATTGATCATATAAATTATATGAATTCAATGGGCGATTACGCTCTTTAAACCAATTCAACAGTGGAAATTTTTTTTAAATTTATATTTCCCTATTGTGCTCTGCATGTGGTATTTTTTTTAAATAATGAATAGCAAGTAGAAAACTGATTAAATATGTATAAGCATTACTTTTTTATGATCACATGCAAGCAATCTACGTAATTTTTTATCATACATTAAGAGTAATAAGGTTTTACTGTGTTTTAAAAAATTAGTTGTGCTCCACATAAATATTTAAATAAATTATAAAGTATGGGAAACTATCATAATAAAGAAGACAATAAGAAAGATGTGGTAATAAATCGGACAGTAGCAAATAATTTGCATTAATTACTACACCGTTGGACTTATAATATTGTTTGCAATTGTGGCCATAGGAATTGCTAGCTTCGTATTCATACGCTGTTGCAACGGAGAAATAACTGTGGTAACTGTAGCGATTACTACAACGGACTTTAAAATCAAGTATTTTCCGTTATATTGTGTTAGTATAATTTTTTTTTGTTCGATATTTGAATTGTTTAATTTCATCTTTTTTAGAGGGAGGCTAACTGTAACCTTATTAGGAAATGGTATTTTAACATCAAAACCTAATTGCAATTGCTATAGTAATAGCTTCAAATTGATTTTCTCCTAAATTAAATGATATACGTTGTAACTTTAAAAATGACTCTTGCTGCAATTTTAACTTGTTCGAAAGTTTAATGTAAACTCATCTTTTAAACTTAGTCTTAGTAATAAAAATTGCTTATTCTTTTCTTACACCAAAGATACATCGGGAATAGTTTATTCTTTTTTACATATGAATATAAATAATTATAAAAGGATCGGTGATGTATGTAATAGACAAAATAGGAACCAACATAAGCTTGGGGTTCCTGCTTTGCGCCTTGCAAAAGTTCGTAATTCGTTAGTGGGTTTAGGTATAAGATTCTATAATATAATTCCACAATCTACTTTAACTTTACCGTTACAGCATTTTAAAAATACTTTTAAAAAAAGGCTAATTAAGAAAGCCTATTATACTATTGAAGATTACCTAGACGATAAGAATTCGTGGATATAGCTTCTCTTCAACCCTGTACAAGACATTAATAACTTTATGTAACTAGTGATAAGAACTATTGTTTGAAAAGAGCAAAGCCGAGTTTCTTGCTGGTTCTTCTCGGTAGGAACAGCTTTCTGGACCAGCAGATGTTGACGATTCAAAAGCACTTGTTTACAAGTGAATAAAGTAGTAGGGTAGGGCGGGGTTAGTTGAGCATTACCCCTAAGTTGGGCAATCCAGATATCTCCGAAACTATACACCGGACGCTAGCACGTCAAATGAAAGAAATGCGGGGGCGCGGGAGGGAAACAGATCACGCGGCCGCTAGTGGCGAATTGACAATCGAGTAAGGCACACGAGCGCTTTGTGCTAACAAAAAGTAAAAAAAAGTGTCTGGATATTTCTTCTGTACAGGTCAAAAGTTATTCATTTTCAATCAAGTAAGTGTTAAAGTTTCATTAATTATATATATTTTTAATATCAATTATGGATTTTGTTTAAACTATTACAGTTTTTTCATAACCTCATTTTAAATTCAATTACTCGGGTTGGGGTATGTTGAGCAACTGTTGCTCAACTTAATTTAAAATGATAGTGACCTATATTTTTATCTCATCTTAGAATGCGGACGTATAAAAGGAAAACTTCAAGAGGCGTGTACTCAACTCAACAGTTAAATAATGCTGCTAATGCTGTCAAGGACGGAAAAAGTGTGAATGCCGCCGCCAAGGAATTTGGCATCAAGGGAATGACTTTGACCAGATTTATTAAGAAATCGGAGTCTGAAAGAGTTGTTCCTTCAATGGGTTATGCAACACCAAGGCAGATATTTTCTCCCGAGTTAGAAGATTCTTTAAAAAATTATTTGTTACAAATGGCATCAATCTTCTATGGATACTCCCCTAAAGATGTTCGTCGCCTTGCGTACGAGTGTGCTGTTAAATTTGGAATAAAAATCTCAGCCTCCTGGACTGCAAATAAAAAGGCGGGGGGAAAGAATGGCTTACCATGTTTTTGAAACGTCACTCCCAGTTGTCTATTCGTAAGCCAGAACCAACCAGCCTCGGTAGGGCGACAGCATTTAATGCTCATAACGTTAAAGTTTTTTTTGACAAGTTAGCGGAAGTTATGGACAAATATGGATTCAGTGCTTCACAAATATGGAATGTGGATGGAACTGGTGTGTCCACAGTTCTGAAGCTGCTAAAGGTAAACGTAACGTTGGCGTTATGACTTCAGGGGAAAGAGGTACAAATGTTACAGGCGTAACAGCTGTCTCTGCTTCTGGAAATACAGTTCCTCCTATGTTTGTGTTTCCCAGAAAAAAATTCAAGAGTCATTTCATTAATGGCGCCCCCCCCCCCCCCGACTGTATAGGAGCAGGTAATTCCAGTGGATGGGTTACAGACCAGGAGGTCTACTCTTGAAACCAATTCCAAACGATCGTCATTGAAATTATGACGTTTCTTACTCTTGAAAACGTCACTAGCGCTATATTATTTCAATATTGGGCGGCCATTTCAAGAACATTTAAAGAACGGTCTTGGATTAATTCGTTAGAATCGTCTTATCGCTACTCTTGACGCTCGATATTGCAGTCATATTGCGATAGAATTGTGCCGCGATTGGGATTTTTACAAGAACGAAAGACTAACTTTTTAGAAATTGAATTTCGATTTAAGCGTGAATAAGTGCATTTAAAGTTTATAAAATGGCAAGATTAACATTGTTAGTCAATATTTTACGTAAATCTAATAACAGTGAATTGATACAAAGCCGAAATCAACGGCGTCTAACTAGATATATGGACAAAGCATTTGTAATGAGTGAGGAGGAATTTAAAGCCAATTATAGAGTTAGCAAAACTTTATTTGAAGTAATTCATAACGAATTGAAGCCTTTTATGCAAACTCAAAAAAGAAAAAGTGATATTCCACCAAAATATAAGGTAAATACTTTGTTGAAAAGCTTGTAAAGAAAATAAAAAACGTGAAATTCATATCGATATAAAATTTCAGATTTTAGTAACATTATCGTTTTTGGCAACCGGGAGTTACCAAAGGCTGGTTGGATGTGCCTTTGGTACATTAATGTCTCAACAGTCAGTGTCCCGTGCAATTAAAGATGTGACAACAGCACTAAATAATAACAACATAGTAAGTAAATGGATTAAGTTCCCTCAAAATCGGCAAGAGAGAGATACTATTACAAGAAGGTAAGCAAGCTTAATAAGTTGTTGTTCTTGTACATTTAAGGTAGATAAATTGATTCTACAAAATCATTTTGTTATATTTTAGATTCTATGAAAAATTTCACCTTCCTGCTGTCTTAGGTTGTATAGATGGCACTCATATAGCTATAATTAGACCTAAGGAAAATGAAGAAAGATTTTTTAACCAAAAACATTTTCATTCTAGAAATGTTATGCTTGTAAGTTTACACCTATAACTAGGTATTTTATTTAAAATATTCTATATGATGTAAATTTTATATTTTGTATCCTATTTTTAGATAAGTGATGCAGATTTAAATATATTATCAGTAGATGCATCATTTGGAGGTGCATCACATGACAGTTTTATTTGGAACCAACATCCAATAAAAAATCACATAGAAATCTTTCAAATTCTGGAGAAAATGTGTATTTTTTAGGTATTAATAATCAAAGTTTATTGTCTTAAGTTAATATCAGCTTATTTAAATACTCAATTATAATTGTTCAACATTTTTAGGTGATTCTGGATATGCTCAAAGAGAGTACATGATGACACCTATAGTAAATGCTCTTGTGAACTCACCAGAGGAGCATTATAATAAAGTACACTCTACTGCTCGAAACACAATAGAGCGCACTATTGGTGTATTGAAGAATAGGTGGAAGTGCCTGCTGGGTCATCGAGTATTACATTATCATCCTAATGCTGCTGCTAGAATTATTAATGCATGTTGTGTTTAATGCACACAACATGTGCATTAAAAATAATGACTTTGTTGATGAAAATGTAATGGAAAGTAATGAGAATCAGATTGAAGATCCTATTAATTTTAATCAACAATATTCACAAAGCAGTACAACTTCATTAGAACTTAGGCTAGGACTTCAAAAAAGGGCTGCTTTAGTTGAACAACTTTGGCAAACAGCTAGGTAGATAAATCAATAAATTATTAAATTATAAATAAAAGATTAGGGTATTATTTGTTTTTTGTGAAATGTTTTAACTGTGAAGATAATTAAGTGACTTATTTATAAATTAAATAAGAGTAAATAAATAAAATATAAAATTGCTGATTCAATTGATATTTAAGTGGACTATTTGAAACTTTTCTGAATTTGAATACTATAATAATAATATTGTGATAGAATTAACTGTTTTAATAAAAAGTTTAGTACTATATATTTGTTTTTTTTGTTTATAATCTTGCACCAAAATAAAGGTTTTATTCATAAGAATTTGGAAACTAAGTATACATATATACATTTATGGATATATAGAGTAAAACACTTATTTCAATTATATATTTTATTCTAAAAACTAGATAAACTATATAATTTTAAATATATAAACTTTGTTTACAGGATAGTTCATAGTTTAAGTTAAATAATTTAACTATCCTGTTTACTGTTTTTGATTTGTCTGAAATGTTATTTGCAATTAGGGTTAATGCATTTGCAACTGACATTATGGAGTTTGCTATGTTGGCCATTAAATTTTTTATGCCTTGCATAGCTTCCACATTTGTCTTGAAGGCTTCTGCTGCAGCAGCCAAAGCCTGCGATGTGGTTGTCTCCGCTGTTACTCGTTGTTCTTCGATGCGCGCAAAGCGCTCAACATCCTCCCTTGGTAGCGAATGACGACGGCGACTTTGTTGGCGACTTCACAATGACCTACAGGGCCTAAAATTAATAACGAAAAATTACTTAAAATGAAACATAATAGAAGTATACTTTGTATTATGCTGTCGTATTTTTCGATGAAAAAAGTAGAGAGATTGCATCTTATTTAATTTATAATTTACTAGCGGCCCGTCCCGGCTTCGCGGGGGTATAAAATATATAGCCTTACATGTTACTCAGTGTAAAAAAAAATTAAATAGATCCAGTAGTAGTGGACCGCACACGTAAAATTAGAGTAAAAGAATTCCCGTTTCCCTATACCATGAAGATTTCCTTGGTATATCTAAATTCATATACTACTTACATTTTAACTTATTTACATTTTTCCCTATGTATTTTATTTTTACAATTAATATTCGCTGTCATTATTGTAACGTAATTATTTACGACATCACATTAGAAACCTCAAAATTTATTGTATATTTCTCTACTCATTATTTAATGTTATTATACATATAAACCATCCTTTTGAATCACCTTATCTATTAAAAAAACCGCATCAAAATCTGTTGCGTAGTTTTAAAGATTTAAGGACATAAGGACATAGGGACAGCGAAAGCGACTTTGTTTTATAATATGTAGTGATGATACAATACAATAAGTTACACAAGTCAAAATAATATAAGTAAGTTTGCAAGTGTTAATACAAACACATGTGGCTATTCCACTAGAGTATTGCAAAGCTTAACATTCTTATCCCCACTTTTTTGTACTTTTAAGTGCCACATTCCAATTAATACATCAACACAGGGACTTACTTGTAACCATTTGACTTTCTTGAATATTTTCTGCTGTCATGTGAATGGGGGAGTTTTGGACAACTATGGCTATATTGGGCTTTCAGGGGCAGGCACCTGTAACACATACACAACATAGATATATAAAATAATATAAAACACACACACACACACGTTTTTATAATAAGGTATACCGAGGGAATGGATTTACTGCCAATGTGTTGTCACCAGTAGCAAATTGATAACCTCCCATAACTGCCACCAACCTATTTTCTAAAGCTGATAACGTTATATTATCTACTGGCCCTCCACCAGATCTTCTTGTAGAAGCTAGCATTTGTGCGCTTAGCTTTTTTAAAGCGCATTTTTTCTCAGACCAATACTAAAACAGAGAGATAGATTTAAAGATATAAACAAGTTCTCGTTTAAGTAAATAATCCATGCAAAGCAATAATTACCTTAGCCCAGCCAGCACCATCTTTGATGGCTCCACCAAGAGCGTTTAACTCTATAGCCAGGCTTCCCCACTTCCTTTTGGTTTCCAGCTTAGCCTGAGTTGTACGTAGTAAACCCTTCGCAATTCCTGGGTTATGCTCGAGGAATTCCACTAAGGCTGCCAATTGCGCATAACTTGGCCGACCGACATTTTTTTTTAATTTTTTTATTATATAAATATTTTGTAATATTGCTATATTTTGCGCGTAACACAAAATATTACTTTATTTAAATATACAAATATTCTCACAACTAGGTAAAATAGAAACACACTTAAACTTCCCGGCACTTGAAAACAAAGTGTCAACAGCGTAAATAGTGCTGAAGTTCGAAACAAACCACTCGGAATTTTTTTTTGACGAAGGCAAAAGTCTTATTGTGTAAAGCCAATTCATAAATATTATACTATAAAAAATTGAGATTTTTTATTATCAATTTAAAAGTACTACGACTATTTACTTGTGCATAGATTTGGGCGTACCAAATATATGATATTAGGATTTTACTCTTTTCTGCATTATACATTTGTATTCGTCATTCCTGTAACGCAGCTAACTTCACGTATAACGACGCGCGTTGAATCAATCCGAACGCAATTCCGATTTTAATCCAAGGTTAACGATATTGTATTCAAGAGTACTAAACCACGTGACTTTAAAATTGACATTGGGCTTGGATTGTGATGGGATTGAAATTGAGATTGGTTTGAGAGTAGACCCCAGGAGTTCTTTCAGTTTATGCAACACTCTATCAAATATGTTAAACCGTCTATTGATCACCGTATTTTGCTTGTATTAGATAATCACTCGTCCCATTTACACGTGGGAACATTGAATTTGGCTAAAGGACCTCTGCCTGTCAACGTGAATCTGAGCCCAGTACGAGCAATAAAGAAAATGAACAGTTCGATTCACCACAGGCATTCCCCTAGAAAATATTCGGCCACAGGCAGCTCCAAGAAAGTTTAGTATTCGGAGAAAGAGAAAAGCTGCAATTCTCACAGATACACCCGAGAAAAACGCGTTGCAAGAATAACAAAATAAAACTAGTAAAAAAGTTAAGAAGCAAAAGAAGAAAATTGATAAAAAAAGAAAGAAGATTGTTAGTAAAAAAATACTTCAGTCAAGTGATGAAAGTGACAAAGATGAATGTATCTGTCTGGTTTGTTGCGAAGTCTGGTCTGACAGCATACCAGGAGAGAAATGGATCCAATGCGAAGAATGTAGAGAGTGGGCACATAAAAAATGTGTCCCAGTTACTGGCATTTATTTCATTTGCATCAATTGCAATTCTGATGATGATGATTAGTTTTAGTCATTATGGATATTTTTCTTAATTTAATCTTTATTGTAAATTGATAAAGTCTGATTTAAAGTGAAAAGGCTGAATCTATTCCAAAAATTAATCTTTAAATATGTTCCGTTTTTGTTGATTCTATTTTTATGCTTAATATCTAGAAGAATATTATATATTGTTTTATTTTTTTCACTTAGAAACTAATTAAGTAACAGTTGATTCTGTAAAACAAATTTTATTTCATGTCTCGAAACCTTAGTTAGACTAGAATCTATATTCTCAATCTGCTCAATTTGCCCCATACCCTTGCTCAATTTGCCCCATACCCTTGCTCAACTTGCCTCACCTATGGGGTAAGTTGAGCATACTTGACTTTCTTCGTTTAAACAGTTGTAACTTTTAAACTTGATTTGTCAGAAATAAATTACTATGGGATTTTTGTAGAAGAATAAATAAGTAATCTATCGGTATGCCACACAAGCTAACTTACTGTTGAGGAGCTATAACCACTTGAGTAAAAAATTGCACAACTAACCTCGCCCTACCCTAGTATAATAAACCTTAAATAAAGAATATTTTGAATTTGAATCTATAGTCTCGGAATAGCGACATGTTAATAACGATTTTAATAAATATTAAGTAGCTTCGCAGTAACAATACCATTCTTACACTGAGATTAAAGTTTATTTTATGGCAGCCCACAGATTTTAAAAGTAAAAAAAATGAACTAAATAACCGGGTCCATAGATTGTATATCAATACACCGGGTCGAATAAAAAGACACTGACAGTTGGTAATTAAATTTCGAAATTTGACACTCAACACCTAAATATTTGTTGCTAGTGCTAGTGGTTTTAGAATTTGTGCTATTTTTTATTAACAGAATACTATTAATTACTTTAAAATGAGCCCTAAAGAAAAACGCTTTCGCTTTAACTAGGATGAAGAATAAAAGCTAAGCACGTGGCAATATTTTATGCATAAAAAGTATAATTTACAAATTTAGTAATGCCTAATTATTGTTTTAGCAATTATTTAGATCAGTTTTAAAGGAATTTGCGACCACAATAGAAAATAAGTCATTAGATAATAACAAACAAATTAAAAACCAAAGCTTGGGACGAAGTCCACGAAAAGTAAAATCTGGCTAGTTCAGATTTTATTCATATAATTCACGCACATATTCATAAAATCACGCGTGTTGTTACCTATTGATCATATAAATTATATGAATTCAATGGGCGATTACGCTCTTTAAACCAATTCAACAGTGGAAACCGATGAAACTAAACGCCCGAAAAGAAGTGAGCTTATTTAAAAGAGCAACCAATAAAACTAGTGATGGCGGAAGACCCCAAAACCCCACTAATGTTGTTATTGAAATTCATGATCTCTTAAATCCTGCGGAATTATTAAGACATGAAAATATTTATGTTTCTAATGGATTTTTTTAAAATTTATATTTCCCTATTGTGCTCTGCATGTGGTATTTTTTTAAAATAATGAGTAGCAAGTAGAAAACTCATTAAATATGTATAAGCATTACTTGTTTATGATCACATGCAAGCAATCTACGTAATTTTTTATCATACATTAAGAGTAATAAGGTTTTACTGTGTTTTAAAAAATTAGTTGTGCTCCACATAAATATTTAAATAAATTATAAGGTATGGGAAACTATCATAATAAAGAAGACAATAAGAAAGATGTGGTAATAAATCGGATAGTAGCAAATAATTTGCATTAATTACTACACCGTTGGACTTATAATATTGTTTGCAATTGTGGCCATAGGAATTGCTAGCTTCGTATTCATACGCTGTTGCAACGGAGAAATAACTGTGGCAACTGTATCGATTACTACAACGGACTATAAAATCAAGTATTTTCCGTTATATTTTGTTATTATAATTTTTTTTTGTTAGATATTTGAATTGTTTTATTTCATATTTTTTAGACGAGGCTAACTGTAACCTTATGAGGTAATGGTATTTTAACATTAAAACCTAAATGCAATTGCTATAGTAATAGCTTCAAATTGATTTCCTCCTAAATTAAATGATATACGTTGTAACTTTAACAATGACTCTTGCTGCAATTTTAACTTGTTAAAAAGCTTAATGTAAAACTAAAAATTGCTCATTCTTCTCTTACTCTAAAGATACGGGAATAGTTAATTCTAGAGTAATCTCGGAATAGCGACGTGTAAATAACGGTATTAATAAATACGAAGTAGGTTCGTAGTAACAATACCATTCTTACACTGATATTAAAGTGGATGTTATGGCAACCCACAGATTTTAAAAGTAAAAAAGAATGAACGAAATGACCGGGTCTATAGATAGTATTATCAATACACCGGGTCGAATAAAGACACTGACAGTTATTAGATAAATTTTCAAATTTGACACTCAACACGCAAATATTTGTTGCTAGTGATTTTAGAATTTGTGTTATTTTTTATTAGCAGAATGCTATTAATTATTTTTAAATGAGCCCTAAAGAACAACATTCGCATTAACTTGGATGAAGCAGAAAAGCTAAGCACGTGGCAATATTTTATTGTATAAAAAGTATAATTTATAAATTTAGTAATGCCTAATTATTGTTTCAGCAATTACTTAGATCAGTTCTAAAGGAATTTGCGACCACAATAGAAAATAAGTCATTAGATAATAACGCAAACAAAATAAAAACCAAAGCTTGGGATGAAATCCACGAAAAGTAAAATCTGGCTAGTTCTGATTTTATTCATATAATTGATCACGCGTGTTACCTGTTGATCATATAAATTATATGAATTCAATGGGCGATTACGCTCTTTAAACCAATTAAAAATACAGTGGAAATCAATGAAAATAAACGCGCGAAAAGAAGTGAGCCTATTTAAAAGAGCAACCAATAAAACTAGTACTGGCAGAAGACTCCAAACCACCACTAACGATGTCATTGAAATTCATGATCTCTTAAATCCTGCGGAATTATTAAGAGATGAAAACTCATTAAATATGTATAAGCATTACTTATTAATGATCACGTGCAAGACACATTAAACACTTGTCTAGTATTTCTGAATAGTTATATATATTACATTGTTTTGTTCTTGTAGATTATTAACAAGTAAAGATTTAAGTGCCAGTGAGACATGCATCTTTACATTGCAGGTCAGTGTTAATAAGCCATGTAAAGTAATATTGGGTGTTTATCTACAGTACATAATATACTTTTCCTTTTCAGGATACTGAAAATATTGTTCAGTCACTTACCTGTATGTGAAGACACACATTTAGAAAAACAGTAGGCAGGTGTAAGTTGCTTTGATAAACAGTATATCAACAAAACAATGAAGAACAGTATGTAAACAATGAAGCAAAAAATATTGCATGTGAAATATGTATTAAAATTCTTTTTTAGAGCATGGGTGAGGTAACTGTGGTAGAACACCAAATACCTGCTGCCAGCCAATCAAAAGAAAAGATCATGAACTTTCTGTCAGGCAAGAATCAGTTGCATCTATGGTAAGCTACTACTACAATGTGTACCTACCAAAACAGTAATCACTGCATAATATATAACAACAACTATTAAATGAAAGATTATTTTTGCAGTTTTCACAATTAGAGATTTACAGCATAAGACAGTACATAAAATTGATTTATAATAAATGATAAAATAAAATATCAGTCCATATTGAATATGAAAATTTCAGTATGTAAAAATTAAGTACATTGTATCACATGTAACGTAATATATAGTTTTTTAACTTGTTTTTTTAATACTTGTCAACGTATAATTATATTATAAAACATTGAAAGATGCGTGTTGCCGTGCGGCGGTTCCTTCCTCCCCGCGGGCACCCGCTTTGCCCTTGAAATTGGAAAGGTGCTCTCGCGGCGGCGGTAAATGCTACGTAGGCCGAGAGGACGTTTCGAACAGCAGTGGCGAGCGAACGTGTCCGCCTGCGCTCCATTTTCTTTATTATATTATATACTATATTCGTGGTACAGTCATATATCACGTAGATCTTTTGGAATATAGTGGCATATTTAAAAAAAACTACCAACCCCAAATTGGGGTGTCATACTGGACTTAAGCCAGTACATTTTATCAGTCCCCGTAGTCCAGAGGTTGAACGTCTTCGGGTCGGCTCGGCCTGCTCCGCTGCGAGACAAAGCCAGGGCAGTACCGAGTGCACACCTACCCTCTTACGGAGCATTGCATTGACGGGCAGTAGACCTCCACGACCCTTAATAAATTTTTTGTCGACTTGGTGAGTCTTTCCTTTACTTACTTCCAACGTCACACACATTCCAGATTTTACAAGACAATGCAACAGATAACAAAACACAACTAAAAAATAAAATGGAAGCGATTACAGTTAAGGTGCCTTGGAATCCGCGCGAAGCAAGCTTCAAGACGAATGAGCTTCACGGAATCCGGAACCGGGTTTCGGAATTCAACATTAATTAAAAATTAAACGCACTCAATATTCTGTCATCAGCTAAGAAAGTCTTGTCTTCTTTTTTCTTTTTTTAAATATATAATATCGTAATATTAATAAAGTTATCTATTTAGAAAGACTTTCACTCGCCGCCATATCATAACTCCAAATCCAAAAAAAAAAAAATAACTTTTATTTACTTATTGAAAGACTCAAGCAAATAGTGAAGCACATAAACAAATATTAAATTGATAATACCTATTTAAAATTTTCAGAGCAATAACTATGTTGACACGTTGGTTAATTGTACTAAAAGCTTGAAAGATCAAGAATACCAAAAACGGATGGAGATATTGGAACTGAATGGTAATAAATCGGACAGTAGCAAATAATTAGGAGAACTTGCATTAGACTACACCGTTAGACTTATAATATTGTTTATAATGTGGCCATAGGAATTGCTCTCATCGTATACATACGCTGTTGCAACGGAACAAGGAAATGACAAGGAAATCATAAACGGCGACGTCTCATTATTATTTTTTTGTGTTATTATGATTCAATAACAATTTTTTTAATCAATCAACATTGCGTAAGAATGCATTTGCGTAATAAAAATCCTTATTGTAATTGTAGAATTTGATATGTCATATCAAATGGCCAGTAATGCTAATAATAAGAATTTTGTAGCGATTGTTTATTGCAACGGCACTTTGAAATCAAGTATTTTCTGTGATATTTTGTTTGTAAATTTTTTTGTTCGATATTTGAATTTTTTTTTAGAGGGGGCCACTGTAGGGACAATATAAGTATTAGAAACAGTCGCTCCCTGCGCCGCGCATTGTTCAGACGCTTCGGTATTATACACAATCAAATATATTCCGCAAACAACTTGGATTTTCTTCAACCCAACTATTGAACTAGGAACAGACTGCAAAGAAATAAATCATGATTCATGGTGATACCTTCTTTTGTTCAAATAAAGAACAACAGGACACTGAAGTATTATTCAGTGTCCCATGTGTGAAACGGATATCATGACTTAAAACCATCATCCCTTCGTAAACATTGTAAAAATAAACTTCTCAGGAAACGTACATTTTTAGCAAAACTTGGGAATCAACAGATGGATTTTCACAAATTCTACTCCTACAAAACTACATATAAATTGTAATATATAATTGTAAATTGTATAATGATGTCGATGTAACCTTATTAGGTAATGTTATTTAACATTAAAACCTAAATGCAGTTGCTATTGTAATAGCTAGTTGCGTCATTCACATTAGTAACTACCCGCAACAATGTTGCAAACCATTAATCAAGCGCGAAATCAGGAGGATATTTAAATAACACGTTTAGCAATAAAACTTATACTTGAGATGACATTTTACGACCGAAAAATACATTTTTCAAGGTATTAAAATCATAAATTTGAATTTTACGATTTCCGCGGATTATCAATAACTCCCAACTCGGAGGGGTTTGCAACACGGTAGTTCATTTAGAATAAATACGGAGCTGCGACTCCTGACCATCATTCAGTTAGTTTTCTTCGCAGGCGTGACGCCCCTTTCTCTCTTAATGTCATTAAAATCTTGTACTTCACGAAATATTAAAAATAGTTGTAAAAGAAATCCACGACGTTTTCATTCACTCCAACATCGATCATGAAATATTTATGAACAAAATTTTAAAACCAAAAAGGCAAGATCAACGTTAAAACTAGCGCAGCCGGTAGGATCTGCGGTAACCCACAGCATTATTGGTAAGAAAGAAGAAAAATAACAGAAAAGTTCCTGAAAACTATAAGTCAATTTTAATTTGCTGTTATAGGGGTTACTTTCTTTCAAGAATTAACGCAAAAGGATACTACAAAATAGAGAGAGATTGCTAAGAAGACTCTGAATCGGGAGGAATTATTGAAAATACAGACTTATTCCTTCCTTAAAATCCTACCCTCATATTATGTATATGCGCATATTATTTAGATCATATTATATTATATTACCGTGTCGTATCATTTTATATTAATTTCAAAGATATTATTTTAATTTTTAATGCGATAATCATATTAAGAGGAAAACTTAAAGGCCATTATTGAATTTTTGAATTGTGTCGACTAAAGTTTTTATTAGCACTTTTATAAATTATCGTCGTGCGAAGTTAGGCTCCAACGCCTAAATATAATTGTAAATGTTGCCCGAATTCATATCGAAGGCTTATATAATTATAATTATTAAAGGGGCATAGCCTACATAATTATAATTATTAGATTTTAATATTGCGGAAGATTTGCCCACCTAATGATTAATTGAGTCGACAAATTACAGCGATGAACGAGAAAAAGTTTTATAAAAGGGAAATTAATTGATGATTTTTAAGGGGAATTGAATAAAGTTTATATTGCAGGGAATTTTTATGAATTTTACATAGGGGCCCCCAAAACAAATTTATATTACGAATTGTATTCTTTAAGTAATAATTTTATACAATTGTAATTATATAATTCTGAAAAATTCAAAATGCACTTTTAATTGTTTAACTCTAAGGATAATAATTGTGGCGCATTTTTAAAACTGTGATAATTAATTCAGAAAATTGAAACGAAATTTATAAAATTTCTATAAAACAATATTTAATGAAAAAAGATTTAATTAAAAGGCTTTTTATCAGTTCGAATAAAATATATTGTTATATTCTTTGATATAATGAATAATGGACTATTTAGCAAGAGCAGCTGGACAAACGGCAAAGCTTTTACACCGAGCAGGGAGTCTGCTACTGAACAAGCAACTAATGCTTTACCTAACGCTTGCTTGGAAATTCACAATGCAACTAATACGATAGCAAATCGAATCGCGGAAGACACTACAACAAGCGTATTACTAAATACAGCGGTAATTCATCATGAGAGTCCTATAAGAAGTCCAGAACCTCATAATTATTCTCCGGAACCTAGTGAACACATACCAATTCACTCTACACCACCACCTACTTATTCTCAAACGGAAAATATTCCACATACCCAAGATCAAATAACGCATGAAGTAAATCACGATCCAAGATTTCGTTTAGCAGAAATTTCCGCATTAATTCCTTTATTCGATGGAAATTCCCAAACATTAAATTTATTTTTGAGAATAGGAGATTATGTTCTAGAAAAATATGGTTATGCAAGTATCCCTACTTGGATAACCCTACTCATCAGGAATTCATATCAGAAATTATAACGAGTAAACTAACAGGAAAAGCTGCGATAATTGCAAGCGAAACTGATTATATAGTATTTAATTGGCCCAATCTAAAACAATTATTAACTCAATATTTTGGCAATCAAAAGACGGAAGAATGTTTAAAATTACAATAAGAATCATTAAATAAAAGATCACATGAAACTTATGTAGAATTCAGGAATCGAATACAATTAGTACGATCTAATTTATTCTCAAAAATTCCACACTTATTGGACACATTATCTAGAGACGCTAAGATATCAATTTACAACCATACCGCGTTAAACGTTTTTCTTTATAGTCTACCACAAGATTTATTACATATCATTCATTTAAAGAGTCCTATAATGTTAGAAGAAGCCATAAAATTTTTAAGCGAGTAAACTTTGAAAGGCAATTTAAGTTAAGAAATGAATTAACCCATGGTAATAAAATCGGTACAAAAACTATACAATTGCAACTACCTCATTCTAAGCAATTTAGGCCAAGAATGCCAAATTATAGTAATAATTATCAAAATCAAAATTATCGTCGGAACAGCTTTCAAAACCGAAATAACATGAGATTAAATAATAATGGACAAAATAACTATCCAATGATAATTCATCAAATAATAATTCACCAATTGATTATTCACAAAATAGAAATAATTGGAGACCTAATTTCCAACCATGTCCATCAACTCCGTATAATTATTGGCAAAACTTCTCAAGAACGCAAAATAATATGAATCAGCAAAGTGTAACTAATTGAGGGCAAGAAAATAGATTACGTCATCATCATACGTGCGTAGAAATACCGAACCATCAAATAATTTAAAAAATAATTTAAATAACCGTGACAATGTTACGAATACAAGTAATGACTCAACAAATTTTCAAGTCGTAGCCTCGACGCCGCAAGTGAAATAGAAAATATATTTTTACCTTATATATACATTTCAGAGATTAATGCAAATTTATTAATAGATACGGGTAGCTCAAGGGCATTTTTGAGCAATAAAAAGGCAAACGAATATTTTAAAAACAATAAAAGTCAAGAAACATTTAGCGTTATAACTCCACATGCAGTGAGCTTACATAAGGAAACTGTCAGTATTCCATTGTTTAGCGTATTTAACGACCCGTCACATTATAAATTTTATATTTATGATTTAGAACACCCATACGACGTATTAATAGGATTTGACCTTCTTCGATATTTCAATGCAATCATTAATATTCATCAAAAACTTTTGATAAGAGAACGTAATATGATACCAATAAAGTTTTCAAAAACTACATTTAGTAATATTCCACTTCTAACTTTAACATTACAACCGACATCGGAACAAAAAGTTTTAGTTCCAACAAAATTAAATTCAGGTGAAGGAATTTTATCTTTTACAGAATTCTGTAATAGTGTAAGAATGCCTACAGCTATGGTTAGATGCCATAATGGTTACTAGAAGTAACTTTCATACAAAATTTGACAAATAATATAATAACAATTAAAATTCTTACTCCGTTCGAAATAAAATCGTGTAAAGAAATTACTTCTTATTATCAAAGTAATTCTTTAAATACCAAATAATTACTTGTAAATAACTTAAATAAATTGCGTACTTAACACACGAATAAAGAAGAAAGGGATGCTTTTTATGACATCTGTTACGAATACAAAGACATATTTTATAATGAAAATATTCCTTTAAGTTTTACATAACATTAAACATAAAATTGGAACAAAAACCGAAGACCCAATTTTTGTTAAACAATATCGGCAATCGCCTATGCAAACGTCATAAATCAAATCTCAAGTTGAACAATTATTACAAAATAATATTATTCAGCCTAGTTTTTCGCCTTGGAGTGCACCTGTCCATATCGTTCCAAAAAAAATTGATGCTTCAAACGAACAAAAGTATTTTAATTGATTATAGAAAATTAAATGAGATCACAATCGATGATAAATATCCATTACCTAATATTACCGACATCTTTGATAAATTAGGAAAAAGCAATTATTTTACTACCTTAGATTTAGCTTCTGGGTATCTGGAAAGTGATAGACCTAAGACCGCTTTTAGTACCCATAATGGTCATTACGAATTTTACGAAGAGCCTGCCTGGGAAGTATGTACGGAGAAGTATGTACGGATTGTATATTCCATGTATGCCAGAGCTAGTACTCATGTCCGGTCTGAAGCCGGAGTAACTGGCAATTTCGATGTGTCTGTAGGCCTACACCAGGGATCGGCTTTAAGTCCCTTTTTATTTCTCTTATTGATGGATGCACTTACTGCTGATATTCAAGAGGAGGCTCCTTGGTGTATGCTATTTGCCGACGATATCGTGATTGTCGGTGAAAATGCAGCTGAGGTCCAGAACAGATTTGTAGAATGGCAAGAGAAATTGGAGAGATTTTGGTTTAAAGATCAACCTGACCAAAACTGAACACATGCAGTGTGATTTCAGTGGTCTCTCCAATTTTTCTCCAATAACCTTAAATGGTGTTGTTTTGCCAGTCTGCTCCGACTTCCGGTACCTTGGCTCGCTTCTACAGGAAAACGGTGAAATTGATCGCGATGTGAGGAATAGAATGAATGCAGGATGGATGAAGTGGCGACAGGTCTCAGGGACAGTATGTGACCCCCGAATGCCCCTTAAACTTAAAGGGAAAATTTATAAATCGGTCATAAGACCTGTCGTAATGTATGGATCAGAATGTTGGGCAATGAAAAAGATGGATGAAAGAAGAGTGCATGCAAATGAGATGAGAATGTTAAGATGGATGTGTGGTGTGACAAGATTGGATAAAATAAGAAATGAGTATATAAGGGGAAGTATGAAAGTTGCGCCCATTGTAGAAAAGATGAGAGGTGCGAGATTGGGATGGTATGGACATGTAATGAGGAGGGATGAAAATCATGTGACTAAACGAGTGTTGGATATGAATGTGGATGGATATGTGACTAGACGGAGGCCTAAAAAGAGATGGTTGGAATGTGTGAAGTATGACATGCATATAAAAGGAGTAGCGCCAGAGTTGACGAATGATAGAAGAGAATGGAAGAGGAAAACATGTTGTACCGACCCCACTTAGAGTGGGATAAGGGTAGGAGAAAGAAAGAATGGTCATTACGAATTTTAAGAATGCCTTTTGGTCTTAAAACAGCACCAGCTACATCTCAAAGAGCTATGGATAATACTTTAAGAGGATTACAAGGAGTTCATTGTTTAGTATATTTAGACGACATTATAGTATTTTCATCTACACTTCCTGAACACCTCCAAAGGTTTAGAAAGATATTTTCTACATTAAGAAAAGCTAATTTAAAAATTCAATAAGACAAATCATAATTTTTAAGAAAATAAGTTTTATATTTAGGGCATAGCATAACAGAAAAAGGATTAAAACCCAACGAAGATAAAAGCAATTTTACAATTTCCATTACCGCGTAAAGTAAAAGAAATACGATCATTTCTAGGATTATACGGTCAAATATTATATTTTAATATAAGATTCTAATTATGTAACTTGCTTAATTAACAATTACAAAATTTTGCCAATTTTGAATGATATAAAAATTTTAATAACAAAGTATATAAATTTTAATAATTATTGTTTTGTAAAAATTGTCGCGCGGCCGACCGGATCAACGACCTTTGTACATTCTATGGCAGTTAGTCATGTACGCCAGTTAGTTACGTTTCGAATACTATAATGACAAGACGCGTACGCTTGTATAGGATTTTTATGGTAGAACGCACACGCGTAATGACGCGTTTTAACCAGTGAAGGGTGTGGTGTTAGATAGTACCACGACTGTATTGACTTTTGATATTGATATAAGTATTTAGTGACGCGGTCAATTAGTGAAGCGTTTCGATTACTATAAGTTTAATGTTCGTCGATATCGTGTGACCTTACCAAGGTTGTGTGCACACCGGGTGTTACTTGTGTTATTTAACCGCGTTAGTGAAGTGTATACGCCGGGAGAAATAGACAGTACGTGGTCGTGAAAGATTGCTGAGGCGAGCCAACGAGTTCGGGAATCGGCCAAGTACATACAAGCGCACATACACACGTACACATATACACGCAGTGATTCATGAGGCCGGACCGCATATAGCTGACGGCCGCATAAGGTAGGTTGAGGCGCCGGAACGGCGGGCCCAGGTTTCGGAGGTTGCCTCATCCGCCCGCACGTTTGTGCGGAACAATTCAATTATGTTAATTTAAAAATAATTTTAATACTAATTTTATATAACTTGAATAAAAGAGATGAATGCATGAATAGGATAAGTTAGGTTAAAATATTTTGTGACGCCTTAGCTCACTACAACAGACGTCGTCGGCTCAATTACGGCGGCCATAGGTCAAGTCGGACGGGCCTACCAATGACGGTCCTCCACATACTCTATTGGAATCCGGGCGGCATACGAAAACACGTCCGTGAGCTAACACGACTCGCCCAGTCGCAGGACTTACACATCATCCTCCTGGGCGAAACGAAACTCACGAACAGCGTCGTGAGTCAGTTAGAGCGGTAAGAAAGAGGGTAGGGTCTATTCCAGGGGAGCGCCTCGCTTTTCCGCGAGCGGTATTCAAACAGGACTTGCGGGATAATTCTTTGGTCCCGTTTACGCTAGACGCGCAGAAAGCAACGCCACCGACCGCACCATCCGCACCGACCGTACCGGCACCGCGGCCGCACTTCCGGGTTGCTCCCGGAGAGGGACAATAGTGCCAAAAATGTTAAAAAAACTTTAAAACTCAAATAAGCTGAACATCGCACAAGTATGTATGGCACAGGTGGGCCCTTTAAGGACGTCAATTTCACACCAGACGAGCAAGTGATAATTGAGCTAGTAGGTCCAAGTGTAGAGGGATTACCTGCACGACATGATTCTGACGAAATAGCAATAGTTCCACAACCGAATCTTATTGCAGACGAGGTCAAACTTGATCTTACAAAAGAAGACACAAAGGTTGGTTGTGCTTTTTTTTATTATTAGTCCATACTTCCATCATCAAATACCTCATCATCAAAAACCTTTATATGTTACCATCTCTGAATTTGTTTTTGTGATGACATTATATACATTATTAACATAAGGTTAACACAATAACTGTTGTAAAAGGTTAACTTAAAACAAACTTCTTTAAAATTACTAATATGTTAATAAATAATACTAATATTAACTTACTTCTTCAAAAGAACTGTTTTTATTGAATTTATATTATTTTCGCAGGGTGAGGTTGTCATTGCATCTATAGATAAAACTGCTGCTGACAGTTCAAAAAACACTCCAGATCGTGTTATATTGAGAAAAAGGAAAGCAACACCTTTACACCAACGGAACCCGTAGAATTTTAATAAAACAATGGAAACTATAACATGTTATCACAAAAGAAAAAAAAGAGTTGAGACATTCGAAGCATGGCGCAGTGCGACCGTTGCCAGGCGTTTGGGCAGGACTGAGAGCGTGCGAAAGAAGAAAAGCCGACATACGCTACTGCGGAAAGCGCACACGGCACCACCCTAGCGCATCGCCACCCTTTACGGTACATCGCCTCCTGCACAGATACCCCGCATCGCAATTACCTGCCTGCTATCGCGCCGGAATACAACGTGACCGAACGTACTGGGACAGCCGAACCCGCGGCTGGCCAGCCAACAATGGATCCACCGGTAAACGAATCAACGGAATGAGGACTACCTGTCTACGACGTGACGTTGCAGCGGTGCACGGGCGTGCAACAAAAACTATCTTCACTTGTTATATATAAGAGATAACAAAATGGCAGCATTACGTGCGACACAAAAAACATTGTTAAAGCAATTGAAAATTCATCTTGTTGAAGTCAATTTCGCCTTAATGTCTACGACGTGAAGTTGCAGCGGTGCGCGGGCGTGCAACAAAAACTTCACGTCGTAGACACTACCTATAAAAATAACAAAGAGAAACAAGCGTGCCAGGAAAATACGCGCACAACCCACAACCGCGTTGACTCCCTAAGCTCCGATAGCGGCACCAGTCTCGCTGACACGCGGAAGAGCCCACCGAAGCCTTTTAAAATAATAACAGAGCCGAAACAACTACAACCGGCGGCTGCAATTAATCCACCAACAAATACTACAGTGGCTACTACCAATTCCTCTGCTACCGCAGCCGCGGGAAATTCGGAGATTATGACGAAAATGTTAGAGGTCCTCACTCAAATTCTCTTGCCCATAACCAGAGCCTCGAGGGGCCGCATTGAACGAATTCAATTAATTTTAAAAAATTAGCACCAGAATTGAACGATGTGCTTCAAGATGCTTTTAAGATTACAAATTTCATTGAGAGCCATGCCAAAGCCGTCTACCGTAGACAAAAATGAGTAAACAAAATGAGTATAGGAAAAAAATTTGGCGTCAAAGTCGGTATTATTGCTCTGACAGCAAGTTGGATTTATATTTGAGACCTTGTTTTAAGATTTATTACATTTTTGAGAAAATGAAATTAAACATCATAGTATCATTTTCTTCTAATACTAATTTTTAATATGGCAACAGTTAGTTAAATTAGTATATTTTTAGGTAAGCAACATTAGGATGTGACTAGTGCAATTGCGCTTTAAAAAACTTACTGATTGACATCAACGTCTAATAAGGCGAGAGATCGGTTACTGACCGGCTGTGTTTGACGTATTCCGAGTGCTTGTGTCCTTATTTGTGCACCAGGCGGAGACTGGGTTTGTTTCCCGCCTTTTGGGGGACCCGACTGTTCTGGCAGCATACGTACAAGCGAGTACACACAGCCACGTAGCCACACACACATACAATAATACATCGAAGACTCCAGGCCATCGAGACTCCCGATCAAGGTAAGCTAACGACGGAGTTCTGGGCCGCTCCACTATTGGAGGTTAGCGGGCCGCACGCTTGTGCGGCACATAACACTCGTAATAATTAAAAAGGAAGATCTTGTACATACAGATACATACCTTAAGTCAGTTAATCTCATGAGCCTATTCACACTACATCAGGAAGTCGCGCCTTAGAAATTCCGTCTGTGACCAGAGAAGCCATGAAGTTGGATGCAGTTTTAGAGAAAACTATGCAAGTGGATAACAGGCTTCCCGACCTAAATCACGCGCATTACTCTAATCTTTATGCAGCCGCCTTAGAATGGGCAAGAAGGAGCAAGAAGGTACAAAATAAAACTGCTTTACTATTAATTGTCTCACTTCGTAGGTTAGCTGGAAGAGATCTCTGTCAAAAGGCTTTGGACTTTTGCACCCCTTTTTTAATTTCTTACAGGTTTTTTATGGTACATAAATAAATAACACTAGTTTACAAAATTTTTTTTTTGTCTGTTGCCGCGAAATATATGGTTGGTAATGTTCAGTTTTGACTTGTTTTTGACAGTTCTAACCTCAAAACTGTTCGTGCAGCTCGGGTTTTTTTTGTTTTCAATTTTTATAATTTTTTGTTATTATTAGTCCAGAAACTCTATATTAAAGTGTGTTAAGATTATCTTTTTAAGTTTTTGTGACATGAGTACTTCAAGAAGACGTTTAATTATTCTCCTAATAATTTTCGCTACATTTGCGGAGAGTATGTTCTTAAAAATTGTCGGAAAGATATATTGAACTTGGTTAAAACACCTATACTTTGTCTTTTAAAACGTCCTTGGCGAGACTAATTAGAAACTATTTGGCGAGAACCACGAAATCATCTCGATGACTGTTACTTTTGTAGCGCGAATATAAACGGCATAAACACAGAAATCGATTTAAATGGCAATACCCAAGTACTACTTGTGTTCAGCCTCCATGTGCAGTTCCAGTGCAACATTCACCTGACTTTTTACTGTCTAAAAAAAACCTGAACCCCTAGAAGAAACATCTACACAAACTGACTCTGAAGCACCAAGCTCATCATCAAGTGATGCTAATTTTGACGGTATTGCAAATGAGCCGAAACCCTTTACCCAATTCGAGTTGGATGATCTTGTAAGAGTTTTAATCTTTCTAAACAAGCTTGAGAATTGTTGGCATCAAGACTGAAAGAAAAAAAATTGCTTTCTACAGGCACTAAAACAACTTTTTATCGTGAAAGAGAAAAAGACTTACGTCGATTTTTTTCAACGAAAATAATGTTGTATTTTGTACAGATATTCAAAACTTATTGATAGCAATGGGGTTTGAAACAATACCAACCAAGCGAATGGCGTTTATTCCATAGCTCCAAACGTAGCCTAAAATGTATTGTTACATAATGGAAATACGAGTAAATACGCTGATGTACCTATTGCTCATAGTACAAAGTTGAAGGAGGATAACTGTAACATCTCGTTAGTCTTAAATAAAATAAACTACAATGATCACAAGTGGCATATTTGTGTTGATTTAAAAATGAACATTGAACATCCTTCTCGGTCAACAAAGTGGTTACACGAAGTATCCTTGTTTTATATGTCTTTGGGACAGCTGCGCTAAACAAGAGCATTAGGTAAAACGAAATTGGCCCTTAAGAGAAAATATGACACCTGGGAAGCACAATGTCATTCAGAATCCATCAACAGCTCCATCTAACCTCCATTGCATATATAAAACTGGGCATCATGTAACAGTTCGTTAAGTCGCTAGATAGAAACGGGGACTGCTTTTCTTACATATGTCAAAAATTTCCTCAGCTGACTACTAAAAAGATTAAAGCCGGGATTTTTGATGGACCCCAAATTCGACAACTAACCAAAGATTCTCAATTTAGTTTATGTCATAAATAATTATAATATATTTTATTTTATATATTGTATTTATTTATGTAAATATTTACGTTAAAGTATTAGGTTGTTACATGGTTACCCCAAAACGACAACCGCTGACGCCACGACCTGGGCGAAGACATCGCGGCGCGTGTGACCTCAATTGGGCTTAATTTATAAAATAATTCATTCAATTTTTCAGCACCAGCGTTCTGTGGATTGACTCAATGTAAAATTAAATTTTGTAATTTACATTTTTAATAAAGTAGTTGTAAGTTTTTGTTATTTTTTTAGTCTTTCGACAGCCGCAAATATAATTAGTTAGATAGTTCACGCACAAATTCACAAACACGCATGCGCGCGCTCACTCACACACAATGTGTTTGTGTGTGAGTGAGCGCGCGAATAACAAATATTAGATATAAATATGTATTGATTAATAGTACTTTGGGTAATATCTTAGTCTAGAAGGAGAGGATCTCCTAACAAAAGCATTATAATCCATGCTCAAAAGAAGATCTCAATCATAACAATTTTCAAGATTATACTACACATGTTAACACAATAATGATTTTAGTTTTTTTTTATTCTGGGTTATGGATGTCGATAATCGCGTTAAATCTTGAGAAACGCTAGATAAGTTTTTAAGAAATAACTATCACCTGCACTGCTCGCATGATGGTCACTTGAACCATTGAAAAGAAACAAGATCCCCAACTCGACTGTAACTGGCCAAAACTTAGTTTAGTTAGATTAATCACAATTTCAATTGTGTGAAATTTCATTTAGTAAATTTATTTTTCTATTTAAATAGAAATAATTTTATTTCTTTTATAAAAAAAACTCGACATAAATTAAAAAAAAATAACCAACTTTCTGTACAAGTTCACTGGACAGAAAACAAAATGACAAAGATCCACAAAGAGTCACTGGCTGTCTAGCAAAAGGAAGGAGACAGAGATATTTGTGTAGAGAGGTAAAATATGATGGAAAAATGTCATTATTTAAGCTTCCAATAACTGTCAAGTGGTTAAATAGTTTATTATGGATTAGTAATATTTCTTTTATAATTGCCAGTTTTTAAATTGTTTTTGCTTAAAATCTCCCTGTAGGGGTTTTCTTCATGTTAGACACAACACTTGACAACATTAGATCATCACAAACCTCTAACACAAAACTGAATCTCTAATAAACATATTCCAGTTTAACAACTTGACAAGTCTGCAAATACTCTGTGGCAATTTATCTAAGGTCTGTTAATTTATCTGGGACATACCCACTTATTCCTATATCTCTTGTCAAGCAATGTTGCATGTTGTACCTCTTGAAATTATATGAAATATTTGGTACCTGATTTATCTATTCTCTCACTATCAATATCCACTTGCTGCCTAAGCAATACAAATATCAATACCACAAACAACCTATGCAACAAGGTATATTCAATTTTTTTAAACAGATAATATATGGGACAATTCCACTTACTCATCAGTGCCCAAAGTAACTTAATAGTTGTATTGTGGGTGACAGACAACTAGTAAATATATACATATATAATTTTAAAAATATACAGAATCAAAGAACCAAAATATGGTTATCAGAAAATATTGGCCCTCAACAAGAATATAACCTGCTACCTGAGAAGGAGACAAACTATTTCTGTGACAAATCCTATTTCTACTTTTAATATTAGCCAGCAAAAATAACATGTATTTTATTCAAATTCCAACATATATATAGTTTCAGTAACAATGCAGAAGATCAATTAGAAGGAGTAGCTTCGAGGCCTAAAAACAGCACATGAGACTTCTAGTATTAAATACTACATAAACTGGCATCATACATTTTTTTTCACCATCTATATTTATAAATTAGGTTTTTTTTCTTAATAGTATCTTAAATATTTTAATGTCATATTTAAGATACTTTAAAAGAACTTTATTATTGTTTCTTTATAGATTTGTGAATTGAATTAAAAATGATGACTTACATATTATAATCAATTACCATATACAATATATGGAATAGAGGTACTCAATATATAAAGAATAAGTTTAATGACAAAGAGCTTAGATCAAAGAACCGCCATTTTACGTGGCAAAATTGTAATAGTGACAATGGCAAACACATTGAATTGATCCTTACAAGCGACCTTGAAAAATTAAAAGGCTGATATTTTATACAACAATCTAGCAGCGACCACTTATGATAAATATTCATTGAGCTTCGATACTGTAGTTGTTATATATTGTACGACCGAATAAAAGAGAACACAAAAGAAATAAAAATACCCTAGACGCCCACTTAGAAATTCAAAGCGAAGAAAAATATAAGACACTTTAATTTCACGACACAACAAGATTAAACATATTATGTGAGAACGATAGTTTATACCCAAACATTATTTATGATTGACCATACACAAAAATTACCACGCTATAACCTGATTCTAAGTTATATGAAATAAGTAAAATATCTTGGAAGCTTCACACCTGTAATATTATTCATTCAAATTGATTGATACGATTGCGCAACCACTTAAAATATTGTTTAGAATCAACATAAAACAAAAATAAAAAAGACGAGGTACTAACTACTAATCAAAAAGAACATATACATTACAACTTGCAAGAGAAAAAGGAGCACAGACGCTTCTGTTTGCAGTCTGAGAGAAATTCCATAATATTCCAATTCCATAGACAATACAGAGTACAGACCATAGAGTAATTAGAAGAATTCTACGTCGTTTTCACGTATTCTAGATGTTTCTAGTTAGTGATGAACAAATAATCGATTTTCAATTATATCAACTTTTAGTAATAGATTTTCTTAATATTAAAAATCATTTCTTCATAAATCGATTATATAAAGTATGCCTTTATTTCTTTTCTGTTTACTCTCTTTTTATATATAAAATATGTAGGTATGTATTGTTGGATGTAATGAATTTAGTCAAACTACATATTTCAATCGAATTATCAGAGCATCTGTAATCTGTAATAATATAAATAATTTTTCTAATTACTATTAACCTCGAATTGTTAATTTTATTATCAGATACAAAAAAACAAACATTTTCATAAAAAATCGATGGATTAAAAAGAAATAGAAAATAATCGATAGACAAAAATTTGAATTAAAATTATTTAATTATTTACTATTGATTTGTTTTTTACGCGAAAATTACATCCGTAATTCCAGCATATACTTATTCTACCCTGTGGCCATTACCATTAATTTATAGTCGTAATCGACTTACTTTTGGTAACAGATTGTAATCGAGTAAGTAGTCTGTGGTGTGTGATCACAGATCTAAAAGATATTATTCTATTTAGTTTATTGTTCTATTTAGTTGTCTTTGGTATGTTCTCGATATTTTTTTGAGTTCAATACATTTAAGGTGGAAACATAGTATATGTTTTGAAACTTGAAGCTATTTGATAATGCGGAGTCTAATATATAAATAAATAAATAAATATATGGGACAATTACTTTATTTATTTATTTTATTTTTTTACACACCCAGGCTCGAAGAACTAACAAATTGTTCATAGAGAATGTTAGCCCTCGGCGGGAATCGAACCCATGACCCACGGAGCTGAAGGCAGGGTCACTACCCACAGCGCCAACGGGCCAGTCATACTATTTTCTAGGACCCAGAATAGAATTATGATTAGATTACAAGGAGATTTTAAAATTGGTTTAGATATTCCAATCAATGATGACAATGCCATACTTTAAATTTAATTTGTTTTTGCATTGAATTTTTTTGCTCATCATAAGTTTCATATTTTTGGCATAATATATATCTATGAAACCAAACTACGAAAAAATTGCTTAGACCATCGACAAATAACACAATACTCAAAATACGACACAGCAATACTAGCACAAATGTCAGGTATCGTTTTGCTATGTTGCAGCCTTTAACGTAATACCATAGAGCTCTTAATTGTAATTTATTATACTATAGTATGGGATCCAACCTGACGTGTTTCCACCGAAAAAAAGAGAAAACAAATGCAGTTACTTATTTTTCTGTCTTTTCTATATGTGATTAGACAAAGATAAGTATGGGTCTCATCTTGCCTCTCTTATTATTTGTTAAATACTCGCACTTACAGGCCTTCCTATGGCACACCTACTCCATGTATAATAACTCTATGCGTAATACACAATAATTTAACATACAGTCAGTGAGGAAAGAAAAAAATTATAAGTACAAAAAAAGAATTTTTTATTTAATTTTTATTTAAAAATACTGACTTAAATAGCATAAATACATATATATAGATAGATCTTGTTTGTAATAGTTTTTTGAATTCGACCTACGAGTTTCTAATACATGATAAGTTTAGTATACATAGGATGATTTATTGAGTCGTTGCAGTGACATTTGTTGGTTGACCCAGTTGTACAAATATGGCACGTTCACATACACGCCGGGCAAATTTTTGGTGCCGCATTCCAAACCATAAGCCACCATGCCGACGACTTCGTATCGTTCCTGCTTCGGATCCTATAAAACAATGTTTGATCAAATTAATAGAGCTATCGTTTCAGTATTTAAAAAATCATTCAATTTTTACTTTGTTTATAAGTTAAAAAGTATCTTCTACCGATATGTAAAGTGTTGAGAAATAACATAGTTAAAAGTAGATATCGGTATTATATAATTTGTGTTGAAGAGATCGAGCAGTTGTTAAAAAACTTGCTTTCTGTGAGCCTTAGTCGCATACGCTGCGTATACCAGCAGAGTAATGCTAAAGTAATGAACTACAGAATTGTAGATCTACATAAATACTACAAAAATGTCCGCGAAACCATGTTTCTATATCTTACGGTTAACTCACAATAATTACTTTTATGTTTAAAATTTTATTAAAAAATTTTACGTTATTTTCGAGAATCTTTTTCTTCTGTTCAGTATAAGTTACTATTATTATAATAAATATTAAAATAAATGCGTACGATAGCTTTGCCATTTAATATAGATCAAAATTGTCCTTTACACTATATGAATCAAATAAATATTTTAGAAGATATTGCGGATTTAAAATTAAACGCCACCAAATAAAAATATTTCCTTAGCGAATGAAATTGCGGGCCGACGTCCGCGTTTTAAGGCGACGCTCCAGGTGCTGCGGGTCTCCTAAGAGGCTCGCTCTTCCAATTTCAAGCCTAACGATGCTTCTGCACTCGCCCATCCTTCCGGTGTCACTGTCAAAGCCTTAAAGGCTAACAGCATAAGTTAGTGTCCGAAAAAAAAGACGTCCTGCTCAGTCCGATACAGTCCTCCACAACGCTTCGCTTTAAGCCGAAGTCTTCGCTCGCTTTGCTTTAACATGAGGCACCCTTAAGGCGACACTCCCAGAATGCTGCGAGGCTCACCTGACACTCGCTCTCCACTCCCGACGATGCTTCTGCGCTCCCCCGTCCTCCCAGTGACGCTATCAAAGCCTTGAAGGCTTACAGCATTAGTAAGTGTCGGAACGGATAATTCGATTTTGATGGGACGACTAGGTTGTGGAGCAACATATAGACTACTTTCGAGGTCGAGAAAACTTTGTGACACATTGATAAGCGGGCGGGCGAAGCACAGCATATATATACAAGATTAGCTCATTTAAATATTAAGATAACTAACTCTATGGTTGAACCAGAGCAATTCCAGATAAATGATTTTGTTCTACTAATGAGAGGAAACTGATTTTTTCCCGTCTCAGAGATGTCACTGTAACATTACGATAAAATCCAATTGATGGCGCTGTACTGCATATTTGATTTGACCAATTTAATAAAAAGTACCCGATAGACCTGGTATTTTCTTAAGAAAATATAAAAAGGAGTAATTTAAAAAAAAGCAAAAAAGTTGTTCTGGCTTGGCTGATGATCGATTCAGTATTGAGCACTCGGATAAAACTCTTTTTGTTTCTCTACCAACTGAGATAGACCTCGCGCAGACCTGAAAAGTATTTCTTAGAGAGTTTTACCCCCCTGGGTGTGAGCTGTTAGGGGCAACACTTACCCCTATAGGACATACTAGTGACGAGCCACCATCACCCAAACACGTATCGACCATGGCTTCGCCGCCAGCACAAGTTAGGGACTGATGCAGGGTGTATCCCGAACCGAGTCGCGAGTTCATATATCGCATCTGGCACGTGCTAGCTTTCACTAGAGGCAACGTTATCTGAAATGAAAGTACATATCTATTATAAAATAATAATACTCTTTATTTTCTAGGTTTGTTTTCACACAGCTCGATGTATTAATTATTAACTTTCTTAATTTCTTCACAACGCTGATACCGTATGTACATTCAGGAGCTTAAATATGTTTATTGAAAATATAGGTTATTTATTTTGCACGTGCAACGATTATGCCTTGACATAACACATCCTTGGTTTGGACGATGAAGAAATTTCCAAATCTATACTTATAATACCTTTTTAGGACTTTGTTTTAACAAAGTCCTAAAAAGGTGTCTGTCTGTATGTAATCGATTTTCTCAAAATGCACTGAACGTATTTTTGCACGGTTTTCACCAAAAGATAGTGAAATACTTCCTGATGGTTTAGGTAAATAGTACATACCGGTATTATATAAATTGTGCTGAAGAGAGATCAAGCAGTTTTTAAAAAACTTGGTTGCTGGGAGCTTTAGTTGCGTGCGCTGCGTAAACCAACAGATATAGATACGCTAAAGCAATGTACTAGAGAATTGTAGATATAAAAAATACAACAAAAAAAGTCCGCGATAGCATGTCTCTATCTCTCACGGTTAACTCACAATAACTACTTTTACGTTCAAAATTTCGAAAAGTTCAAAAGTTTCATAAATCACAGAAATCCACACTGGCGAAGCCGTTGTTGGCACAGTTAGTATACTATATAATAAGTTAGAAAAGCTTTTGAAACAGCTTGTAACAAAATTTCACGTGCCTACTGTTGGCTACTGAGGAGTTCCCTCGTCTGGAGCCAATCCTGGTAGCAGAATCAAGTCATGTTTATCATAAACATGCATCGTCATCGGGACTGGACCATTATGTAAAATTTCCGCTCAATCGGACACCGAAAAATCGGTTAAATTTAACTTGCACGATTCCACCTTCATAAACATACACGGCAAGTTAAATAAAAGTTTTTAAAAATATATCTAAATTGCGCAAACAATTAATTTATATGACGAGAAGATGGTGTACGTTCTTTAGTCAACATTCTCCTGCTCTTATCCCACTTTAATCACAACATGTTTTTCACTTCCATTCTCTCCTATCATTCGTCAACTCTGGCGCTACTCCGTTTATATGCATGTCATACTTCGCACAATCCAACCATCTCTATTTAGGCCTCACTTTAATCGCATATCCATCCAAATTCATATTTAAAACTCGTTTGGTCACATGACTTTCATCACTTCTCATTACAAGTTCACGTCTTTTCATTAATGGACACTACTTGCAGACTTCCCCTTACTTGTTTCGTATTGTTATGTGCATGGGTTCGTAGATTTGGATGAAAATATCTGGTGACTCGTTAAAAACACTTTATTTAACTTTTTACTACAAACTTGTCCAATAAGAATGCCGAGGTCACTTATAATTCACTTTTATTTTCGCTTGTTTATTCGCTCTTGATCGCTATTCGCAAACTGAATGTCGAGGCGCACAATACGTCCGCTTATATATCGAACGAACCGATTTCGAGAACATTCGTTAGCCTTGAAACCTCGTAAACATGTTTACCGATAAACATGTCGCATGTTCCAGAGAATTAGCGTTAAGTGAATTTGAACTCTATGTCATACAGTTTACGAACCCTGTTTGCATGTTCGTAAACTGCCCCGTTCAATTTGAACTTTATGACATATGCATTACGTACTCTTTTCGAATGTTCGTAACAGTATGTTTTCCAGTCTAGTCACACCATACATCCCCTTTTACTTTCTCATCTCATATGCATGCAATCTTCTTTCATCCGTCTTTTACAGCCCAAAATTCTCACCCATACCAACTTAACTACGTACCTTCTTTAATATAATGGCGTATTTTTTACTTTTAGTGAAGTCCTCCCCCCAGCCCATGCTGTAGCACTCGGTGCCGGCCGGGGGCAGCACCGGGCTGAGGCAGGCTACGTCGATATGTGGTTCGTTGATGAACGGCTCTTGCACGATAAGGAGTGCGATGTCATTGTGAGCGTGTACTGGTGGTCATAAAGCCTTGATATACTATACTTTCATTGGCCACTGTGATTGCTGTTAAGATTGTTTAGACGACAGATCTCTGGATATATTTGTGTATCCTACTACCATACATCAAATATTGCTCCATCAAAAATCATGAGACAATAATAATCATTTAATTTTTGTAAATAAAAATATAAATAATTATAAAAAAAATTGGTTATGTTTAAATATACAAAGTAGGAACCCGACATAAGCTTACGGCTCCTGCTGTACGTCTTGCAAGAACGTTAGTTGTTCGTGGGTTTAGGAGTAAGATTTTATGACAAAATTTTGTCTAGTGGTATTCGGTTGAGTAGAATAGACCACTCTCATTTCTCACCGAGGTGTCATAAAAAGCGTCCGGTCATAAAATATCTAGCCAAATCATGTATCAACGTGATTAATACATGTTTTGAGAGTGATGATTCTATAATAAAATTCCGTAATCAATTTTAGCTATGCTGACATAGAAAGCCTTACAATACTATTGAGGATTATATAGATGATAAGAATGCGTGGATATAGCTTCTTTGACCCTGTATCTAAAAGAGCAACCGCCGAGTTTCTTGCTAGCTCGGTAGGAACAGCTTTCCGAACCAGCAGTAGGGTTGACGATTCAAAAGCACTTAATTAAAAGCACTTATTTATAAGTTTACTTGAATAAAGAATATTTTGAATTTGAGTAACACAAAATACAACCCTGCCTGAGAGCGAATAACGTCAGCCTTACCGTTGTGGCAGAGGTGGGGCACGATCTCTCCCTGCCCACTATGGTTAGTGCCATGTTGGATAGGGAGGGATCGTGGGCAGCGATGGCCTCCTTCTGCGAGGATGTTATCTTTCGGAAGGAGGCGGCGGGACGGATCCGGGAAGTCGAGTCTTTGGATCCGATTCGCCGCAGGCGAGCGGGGCGCAGGCGACTCGCCGAAGTCCGAGTCATGCTACCCTAACGGGGACCTTCTGGGCGTTCCGAACGGGGTTTGTCGGACGCCCTCCTTATAAGGTCCCCGAGTCGGTCGATGCATCTGGTGCTCCCGATGCATCATCCAGCGGAGGGAGGGGCCACTTTTAGAGAGGCCCCGACCCAGAGGTAGCGCACTCTGGGGTTCAGAGTTGCTGCTGGCGGGAGTGGGGTCAAACAAGGCACCCTGCACCCGCCACCAGCAGCCTGGTGGAGCATACAGGTTGTTTTAGTCAGTGCGAGTCCAACATAACCACTGCCCGTCCCCGGCGGGTGGTGGTACCCATAAGGGGTATTTTCCTGTATAAAAAAGCCTTACTGTTGCCTTATATAGACTATTACAGCTTAGAGATCAAGATTCCTAACTATATATTATTTATTGATTTGATTTTGATACGTACAACTGTTAAATTCTTCGTGGACGACGATTTTCTTAACAAGTCGGTCTTGGTGTATGTAGAATTCATTTTCAGATTGTGTCTCCCATTCACCGGCTCGGCATTTTAGCTGCAAACACATGATAAATACGATTACGACAATCAGAAAGTGAGGATAAGACTGGTGACTCAGCTACAAGCGTATATTGTAAAACGTCAAAAATCCTTTTCCTTACTAATATTATAAATGCGAAAGTCTATGTCTGCAATGTGTCCACGGCGAATTCGCTAAACCAATATCGATGAAATTTGGCACAACTATTTCTTCTACACCGGGGTAACGTATCCTTACTAATATTATTAATGTGAAAGTCTGTATGTCTGAAGAGTTTCCACGGCGAATCCACTGGACCAATATCGATGAAATTAGGTACTATTATTTTTTCTACACCGGGGTAACGTATCCTTACTAATTTTTTTAATGTGAAAGTCTGTATGTCTGAAACGTTTCCACAGCGAATTTGCTGAACCAATATCGATGAAATTTGGCACAATTATTTCTTCTACATCGGGGTAACGTATAGGCTTAATTCAAGACGAATAGGAAGAGATTAAAAAACGCCATCTATTATCAACCAACCAAAGTTTTGGGTTAAAGTCAACTTAAATCTGTAATTTAAAGAAGTTTTTATAACGTTTTTTGGCTTACGACGGAAAAGTTATTTTAAGATTTCATATATTTTGGTATCTGTTTATTGTGGGAAAATTTACTGAGATATTACAATGTAGGTGGTATTCACGTAAGTAGTAGGGATACTAATATAATAATCTACTAATTTAAGAAACTCTGCCTGTTAATTTTACACGAAAAATCCGCCGAACTAATATTGATAAAATTTTGCGCCATTTATGATTATACACCAGGGTAACATATAAATCCCATCTTTTCAACAGGAAAAGCAGGTTTGAAAAACCCCATCTAATAGTAATGAGTTTCTAGAAGAAAAATCATTGTAATGAGATTACAATTTAAACCCCTGTATCGATCTCTAATGATTATCTATGGCGCTATTACTTGGCAACTCTAACTCTGGCTTTGCCGTTTATTCTTGACTAGTCAGAGCTTGCTAATATTTGTGTTACATCACTTACATGCTATGCCGTGTGGTATCCGGTTGAGTAGAATAGACCACCCTCATATCTTACCGAGGTGTCGTAAAAGGCGACTAAGGTGAGTTGACCCACCGTGTGGTATCCGGTCAAATAGAATAGACCACCCTCTTTCTTACCGGGGGGTCGTAAAAGGCGACTAAGTTAAGCCGACCCGCCGTGTGGTATCCGGTTGAGTAGAATAGACTACCCTCTTTCTTACCGAGGGGTCGTAAAATACGACTAAGGTAAGTTGACGTCAGGCAGGCGGCCGGTCGTAAAATACGTAGCCAAATCATGTGAGAACATGTTTGTAACATGTGCCGACCCCGTTTACAGTGGGATAAGGGCAGGAAGTTGATAACATCACTTACATCATGTTCTTGTTGTCACAGTTACAGTATTAGTGTCATACCTCGCTTGCTCTCATGTCCATCACTTTGTGAGCGGCAGTCATCACCACAGAGGGGTGAATAAGGGTGCCTCCGCCGATGTAGTTTTCGTTCGCCCAGCTCTTTGTGCTATATTAAATATATATTATAGTACATACGTACATATAACTAAATCTATAATATATATATACAGGTTGGTACCGACGATGCGATATTAAACGAATCTGATCACTTAAACTTATAACCTTGGCATAATTCAATCATCTATATCGTTTTAAGAAAATGTATTTTCGAAGAAAATAAATATAATTTAATTGAGATCTGGCTTTGTAAGTAATAGTTCACTGACATGACGCGGCGCGCTTGTTCAAAAAACAAGGGACAACAAAAACATTATACAAAATGTAATAATAAAATTATTTTGCTATAATCCGAGATATAGTAAATACAAAATATACATATATAATGCTAAAAGTATAGTAGACTATCCATTTTTTCATACCCTATTTCATACATGCGGGTTTATTAAAAACTTTCGATTTCGTCGTGGTGTCTATCTCCTGCTGATGCTTCGGTTGCGAAGCGAAACGATTGTTGAGTTCGTGATAGTAAACGTGTGCAGTGCTTGCGTATTGGGGTGGAGGTTTGTGTATGTGTTTTTAATAATCCAGCATGTATCGGGCGTAACATATCTCATCACAATTTCACAATTTGTTGGTTCTTTGAGCCTGGGTGTATATTTGTATTTCAGCTCTGTGTTATCCATAACTCAAGTATTCAGTTACTTTGGGGACAAACAGCCGTGTGCGTAAGTGTCCCATATATTTATTATTATTATTGTTAGTGTTCAGAAAATCGATTATGATAATAAAATAATCGATTATTTTTTGACATCCCTATGAAAGATTAGAATTCACACTAACCCAGACTTAAGTAATGCAACCATCCAACGGAACTCGCCAAAATCAGCGTAGCCGTTCTTAGTATTGTCTTCTGAATTTCTAAACACGTTGGCGCCGGGGTTCGCGTAACCGCAACCAAGGCTGACGACGGGAGCTTTCCTCGAATCTGACCCTTGCACTTGGTTACCAGGGCAGCATAGTTCCAGAAAATGGCAATCACCTTTTTCCCTGGAAGCATAATTTCCAACATCAATAAAAAAATTATAATTGAAATGAAAATATATCGTTTGGTATCCGGCTATGAATAGACCAACCTCATTTCTTACCGAGGTGTCGTCAAAGGCGACTAAGGTAAGTCGACCCGCCGTGTGGTATCCGGCTGAGTAGAATAGACCACCCTCATTCTTACCGAGGTATCGTAAAATGCGACTAAGGTAAGTCGACCCGCCGTGTGGTATCCGGTTAAATAGAATAGGCCACCTTCTTACCGAGTGGTCGTAAAATACAACTAAGGTAACTTCACCAAAATTCTTTGTTCACTATAAAAGCGGTTGTATTGCGCACCTCGGTATTCAGTTTCGAGAACAAGTTAAAAAGCAGAAGTAAAAGTGAAATAATAGTGACCTCAGCTTTGTTATTGGATAACGGACTGCGTAGTCATTGTAAGTACTAATTTTGTAGTTAAAAGCTGAATAAAGATTTTTTGACGATTCACTAGGTATTTTTATCCAAGTCCACGATCCCCTGTATATAACAATATACAATACAAATGTCCGATGAACAGCACGATGTAGTGCATCCTATAACTATGCAATATTACCGCTATTGATCAGTTATAAATAAATAAATATATGGGACAGTTACACACACGGTCGTCCATGCACAATTAGGTAACCTAATACTTGTGTTATGGGTGACGGACAACTGGTAAATATACTGCATATACAATTTTAAATACATACTTAAATACAAATATACACCCATTCCCGAAGAACCATCAAATTGTTTATCGAAAATGATTGGCGGGAATCGAACCCCGTAAGCACTGCGCAAAACCCACAAACGACTTACGTACTTTTTCAAGGCGCAAAGCACGAGCCGTAAGCTATGTCTGTTCCTACTTCGTCTATTATATACATCGCCATTTAAATAAAAATCTATATATATTACGCACAAAAATAAATCTAACAATATACTGTGAAGCCAATGTAAGAATAGCTATTTTCTTAAATTTCTCTCGTCTCACAATGACTGTACCTCCATATAAAATTCGTGGTCGGGTCTATTTTCTCGGGTTCCTTCTTGCAAAGCGAAGCTTTCACACAAATACCATCCTTTTGTTGGTCTTTGCACATCGTAAAATCTGAAATAACGAATAAAGTATAAATTTAAATCAATTTCCATTAAGAAATTGTAATAACTTCATCGAAGTCAAGTCCGTCTCGAAAAAATTACCCAAAATACAGGATGGTCCTACCATACTAAACTTACGTTAACTTAAATTCAAATTCAAATTCAAATTCAAAATATTCTTTATTCAAGTAAACTTGTAAACAAGTGCTTTTGAATCGTCAACTTTACTGCTGGTTCGGAAAGCCGTCCTACCGAGAAGAGCCAGCAAGAAACTCGGTGGAGCTCTTTTTTAAAAAAGAAGATTCTTAATACTAATTACATTCTGTCATAGCTATCCTGCACAAGGTCAAAGAGCAGCTATATCCACGCAGCTTAACTTATGGGTACCTACATACTTCAGCAGCCTATATAAAAGATATCAGTTCATTCAGTAAAGTATTTTAGTCACAGGAAATATTTTACGTTTTTAAAAATGAAACACGCCTTATAAAGATCAATGACCCTAAAATGTCATTCCAAATAACTACACATAATATTAACCTACAAACTCAATACTAAAGTGCGAGTGAGACAAAAAAATATTACTGTTGGAATCCTATAAGACGATCTAATGTGTAATTGCTCGTATCTCAAATGGTGCTCTCATCTCCAAGCAAAATATAGCTAGCTCGGCAGCTCGTATCTCAAAACTCTCGGATATAAGGACACTCGTATATCGAGTTAAATGTGAACTAAACGCATCGATATCATTGAGATGAGGTGGTAGCGTAAAATGCTGGGTGTATCCTGGACTAAGCACCAATGCATTGGACCAATGCATCGATGATTAAAGATTTATTGGAGTAACTACCAGGCTCACAACAACCCTTGAGTCCTTGAGTTCTTCGAAATCATTGCTAGGATTGGAGACAACCTGGAGAAGCTAATGTTCACTGGCTCGGTGGAAGGAGAAAAAGCAAGAGGCTGCAGTCCAACTCGATAGTACGACGCAAGGAGTATATATCGACGTAATGATGTCCGCTTTGGCGTATTCATCAACAGCGAACTTTGCTAATTCCTAAGATGTGCGCGAGAGTGACTGCCAAAACCAAATTTGATAAGCAATATAACAGAACTAACTACTTTGCTATAATCCGCACGGGTTAGGTGAATGCATGCAAAGCCAATGTGTATGAAGCAGGCAAAATCTACGTACCTTATACATGCAGGACAAGCCACCACATGCATCCCAAGGCACAATTCACCAGCAACAACGCACACAAAAGCAGCACACACACCCACCACCACAATCTCGACACATCCACGACAAAAATCGTACTGCAGTACGATTTTTGTCGTGGAGCCTATCCTCCTGATGATGCTTCGGTTTCGGGGCGAAACGATCGTCGAGATTGTGGTGGTGGGTGTGTGTGCTGCTTTTGTGAGCGTTGTTGCTGGTGAATTGTGCCTTGGGGTGCATGTGGTGGCTTGTCCTGCATGTATAAGGTGCGTAGATTTTGCCTGCTTCATACACATTGGCTTTGCATGCATTCACTTAACCCGTGCGGATTATAGCAAAGTAGTTAGTTCTGTTATATTGCTTGTAATATGGAATTCCGCAAAGTAACGCCTGCTTCTATAAATCAGATATCGAAATAATAATGTCCTCCTTGGCGTATTCGTTAACAGCGAACCTTGCTAATTCTGAAGATGTGCACGACTAAGACTGGCAAAACCAAATTTGATTTTAACGTCCTGTTGCAGAGTGCACAGTACAGCTCACCTAAAGAGTTGTAAAGTACCCGGCATTAAATAATGCACATCGATGTTTAGAACGAAAGAGCCGGCCAGTTCAGTTTCGTAGAGCGCTGTCACTGTTAGTATATGACGTTTCGCACGGGTTCGTCAGTCTGTACGACAGAGACAATGCTCTATGAAGCAGAATCTAGCCGATTTTCTCTGTCTAAGATGTCTTCGATGTGCATTATTTATTCCCGGGTACTTTGCGTTTATGTGTAATTTTGGGACGATTCTCTTTAAAAAGGCGTTATGTGAAGGATCTTACTTTTGGCTTTATCATTATTATTTCTATCGTCGATTCCTTGCCCTCCTGACTTGTTGTAAAAATCTCGCAACCATTGTACTGCTACTTCTATTTCGGCATCCGTATGGGCTGTTATGTCACCGATGATCAGATTTAAATACAGCACCGAACCCAGAACCGCTATCAGCTGGTGCCTGAAAAACGTTGTTTATAACTTTTTACCACGCAATAAATATAAAAAATCATTAATGTATTTTGGGAAACGATAAAGTTGATCAGCTTAACGGCGCGACTAAATCGTAAAGTTAGCTTTGGCATGTCTATCCCCTGTTGAAACGATTATTGATATTGTAGTAGTGAATATGTGCATTGCTAGTGATATAGCGCGGTGTGTGTGGTGCTGCTTTATAGAGCATGCGGTTTACGAATTCGGCATGTATAAGATATCGCACATTTATTATTAAAGTGACCTAATTCGAAATTAGGCTTATATTTTAATCCTTATTATAATGCCATCTATGGCTACATGCTACGAACTGCTAAAAAGACTAGTGTTTTCTTGCTCTTCCAAGTTATGGATCTCTTTAAAACTCACTAGATTTGTAGGCGCTACGCTGCGCTATATTGCAATTTGCCACAAAACAACTTTTTTGATATAGGTCACTTTATTACTAAGCAGACGGTATGTACTGTAAGTGTGTATGAAAATTATTTTCTAACGGAATAAAGTAATTTTATTTATTTTTTTCAAATATTTTGCCGTCCTAAGGCCAAGCCTCATGGGCCTAGGCCTAAATCTGTTACTGACTAGTTCGTAAGATCTTTATGAAATACATTTATTAAAAACTAGCTGTGCTTAGTGGCTTCGCTTGCCGTGGAAACACAGATTTCAATTAAATACACTGGTATTTAATTGAAACTTTCGAACGCAAAAGTACTTTTAGTAAGTTAACCACAAGAGATAGAGACATGCTGTTGCAGACTTTTTGTAGTATTTTTGTAGATCTACATACATCTCTAGTACATTACTTTAGTGTGTCTCTGTTGGTTTACGCGGCGCACGCGAGTATATCTCCCAAAAGGTGACATTTTATACAACTGCGCGATCTCTTCAACAAAATTTACATATAACCATAAAGTAGTTGACCTAGACGTTCCAGAAGAATTGCACTACCTTTTAGTAAAAATTATCCAAAAATCGGTCTAGTGGATTTTGAGAAAATCGATCACAAACAGACGGAGAGCTTTTGGGAACTTTGTTTTATAAGTATAGATGGTATATAGATAAAGCTTGAGACTTCGTTATATATAAAGACCTTCCTTCCTTATATAAAGACACATATAGCACCCGGCATTACATAATGCATATCGATGTTTAGAACGAAACGACCGGCAGTTCAGTTTTGTAGAGCGCTGTCACTGTCACTCAGTTAGTATGCTACGTCTGTCTGTGCGACAGAGACAATGCTCTATGAAGCCGAATCTAGCCGATTACTCTCTCTAAGACTCGATGTGCATTATTTATTGCCGCGTACTATACATATTATTATACTTAGAATGGGGGAGCCGTAGACGTGCCTGTAAGTGAGAGTGTCACTATAAATAATGAGAGGGAAGATGAAACTTCTATACTCATCTTTGTCTAATTTGTTGTTGTTCTATGTCAAATTTTAAGCTGGCTTACTTAATCTATGTTTTAATACAACCTTTTAAATGACGTTAGCTCACAACGCACGCGCAAAAAATACATAATAAACCTCATTTGCTTTTTCTTCATTTTAATAACGCTTCCGTACTCTAGTATAAATCTATGCATATATACGTATATACTAAAAACAAATGTCGAAGTGTTCACAGATTGAACGGAAAACGGAATTCCTCATGTATATTAAAAAAAAAATTAAATACTCCTGCTACTAGTACAACGCAATCACCGTTTAACTTCTTTACAACTTTAATCACTGATTCTTAACTGAATTATACAAATTTAAATCTAATATACGTAAAATTTTATAAAAATTTCATCTCACGACTCACCTCATAATGTAAGCACATTAATTTAATTCTAAAACACGAACTGACTGGCCGGTTGTCGGGTATCCTATAGTTATATACCAGTATTCAGTAAAGTCTAATGGCCGCTCCGAGGAGGAAAACAAAACGAGTCCACATTACCTAGTGATGACCTTCGTATTCACTTTAATATCGATGAACTTTGTTAAGTTGAAAGTAATAATAAAATTATTTTGCTATAATCCGCGATACAGTAAATAGAAAATATATATAGTGTTTAATGTATAGTGGACTATCAGTATTTTCATACCCGATACGTGCAGGATTCGTAAAAACACATACACAAACCTCCACCACTTCCACCACAATACACAAGCACTACACAGGTTCACTATCACAAACTCAACAATCGTTTCGCCCCGCAACCGAAGCATCATCAGGAGATAGACTCCACGACAAAATCGCAAAGTGATTTTGCGATTATAGCAAAATAATTTTATTATTACTTTTGTATTATGGATCTCCGCAAAGTAACGCCTAATTCTATAAATTATTTGTTAAGTTGGTTTGAAGTATACACCCTACAGATACGCAATTTTAATATGTTACAGTCGCACTAGCTTAGTTTATACCATACCAGAAATCTCTTTGATTTTTAGTTTGTGCTTTTTGTCATAGTTGTATTTGTTTTGCCTAAATAAATTTGGAAAAAAGTCACGATTTGACGATTCAATAATATTTACAATTTTCCAAGTATTTTATAGACAATACCTTACCTTTACAGCAGTTTAAAAATACTATTAAAAAAAGGCTAATTCAGAAAGCCTATTATATTATTGAGGATCACCTGGAAGATAAGAATGCGTGGATATAGCTTCTCTTCAACCCTGTACAAGACATTTATAACTATATGTCACTAGTGATAAGAATTATTGTTGGAAAAGAGCAACCACCGAGTTTCTTGCTGGTTCTTCTCGGTAGGAACAGCTTTCCGAACAAGCAGTAGATGTTGACGATTCAAAAGCACTTGTATACAAGTTTACTTGAATAAAGAATATTTTGAATTTGAATTTGAATAATATTTTTTATTTATTTATTTATTATTTAATCGTTATTATCGTTTTCATTATAATACGCTCGTTTTAAACCTAATATTGTGTATGTAAAGTATATTTTTTTAATTGATTCTCAGTTCTATCGATATATTATCAATAAGCCTAAACTATTTGTGCCTTATATATAAATATAATACAGTATAAATTTTTTCCATAAAACATCGATTTTATAATTCAAATTTCATTCAATTTATAGATATAATGTTACACTTAACTCTTTGTTACACTTCACTATTAGACACATTGAACGCTGACACTAGACTGTCTAGAATAGGCCCAGCTGGCTTATTTATAGCCTTTGTTGTTTGCATTCCCGTTTCCGCCTTATGAAACAGATGACATTTGACTACTTCAGTCTCCCACAAATTATTAAATTATCCCTATTAATTATGTTTCTTATTACATAATCAATGGTAAATGTATTTGAGAGTATTTATAAGCATATTTAACACAATATATAAGAATAACTCCATCGACATCGTTGTGTTACGAAAATAATAAAAGTACATCACTACACCACAACGGTTAGGCCTTGATACAGTATTATGCAGAGGTCAAGTGATAAAAGTAAATATGGAAGATAGTTCAAGTTGAAAGATCAATCAAAAATCACTTGCTCGCTTAAGTTTTTTAATATTAAATTATTCTTTGTACCGTAACTGCCAGAATTCTTGTTTTCTTCATTGTTAGTCGGTTGAAAGCTGTGATAGCCTAGTGGTGAGACCGTGCGACTCTCTAGAGACGACATAGGTTCAAACCCCGGGCAGGCACCAATGAGTTTTTCTATTAAAAACTTATGTGTCTAATTGATAATTGCAATTTATCACACGCTTTTCGGTGAAGGAAAACATCGTGAGGAAACCTGCATATCTCTAGAGAATTCTAGGGATATGTGTAACCTACCAATCCGCATTGGAGCAGCGTGGTAGGTCTTAGCTCCAATCCTTCTCTCCAAAAACGGAGAGAGGAGGCCTTAGCCCAGCAGCGGGCATAGTAACAGGCCGTTACTACACTACTACTTACTTTACTAGTCGGTTGAAGTTAATATTTTTTAAACATCTGATAATTAATTATAAAATATAAAGATTATGTAAGATATCTCGCTGTCTTAGCGATATGGCTGCTAGTTGCACAATATATACTAAATAGGGATATCTCAAGTGATACATTATGTAATATTTGTATATATATATATAAACATTTTTTATTTTCATTGTCATTCTTGTTTAAATTTGTAATATGCTTGTAAAGCTAACTTGTCTACTCTTACTTGTGTTAAGTGATTTGTAGAAACTTTGCTGGTTTTTGTATTATTTGTAAACTTAATTTTTTAGATTTATTATACTGTTTGTTTTCCTTAAATAAATAAATAAATAAAATAAATATTTTTTTCTATGAATGTACTATTAACCAAAACCTTCCTCAGGAATTGCGCTATCTTTTGTAAAAGCCGTACAAAAATCCATTCAGTAGATTTTGAGAAAATCGATTACACAGACAGACTTGCAATCGTTTTTCGGGACTTTGTTTTATAATAAGTATAGATAGAAGTATAGATGGAAGATTAATATACATTATACTAGCTGTGCCAATAACGGGTTAGCCCGCGTGGAATACACACCGAATTTTCGAAATTTTGAACATAAAAGTAGTTATTGTGAGTTAACCGTGCGAGATAGAGACATACTATCCCAGACTTTTTTGTTGTATTTTTATAGATCTATAATTCTCTGGTACATAACTTTAGCGTATCTCTGCTGGTTTACGCAGCGCACGCGAGCAACCACCGAGTTTCTTGCTAGCTCTTCTCGGTATGAACAGCTTTCCGAACTAGCAGTACAGTTGACGATTCAAAAGCACTTGTTTACTAGTATACTCGAATAAAGAATATTGTGAATTTGAATAAGGCCACCCTTTGCATATATTCATAAGGTTTACTTTAGTTTTTCATGTATTTTTGTATCTTCTAAAGTAACTGCGCCATAAAGTTTTTATCTATCTATCTATAAGTGCATGATAATTAAGTTACAATATTATTATAGTTTGGTATTATATAAATTATCTTTTTTTTCGTAACATTGCGTCTCTATTACATGCAATGGTAACCCATAATTAATATGACGTTAAATGAAATAGTCTGTAGAGTATTTTATAGTATTCAATCTCAAACTTGAGTTTAAGATTGAATACCATAAAATACTCTTATAATATACTTGAATTCAAGTAAACTTGTAAACAAGTGCTTGCAACTCGTCGACATCTACTGCTGGTTCGGAAAGCTGTTCCTACCGAGAAGAACCAGCTAGAAACTATGCGGTTGCTCTTTTCAAAAATAATTCTTATTACTTAACCTTTAGTTATTGATGTCTTGTACAGGGTCGAAGAGTAGCTATATCCACGCATTCTTATCGTCTAAGTTATCCTCAAAAGTATAGTAGGCTTTCTGTATTAGCCTTTTTTTAAAAGTGTTTTTAAACTGCTGCAAGGGTAAAGTTAAAGTAGATTACGGAATTTTATAATAGAATCTTATACCCAAACCCACAAACGACTTAGGTACTTTTGCAACCCGCAAAGCAGGAATCACAAGCTTATGGTTCCTACTTTGTCTATTATATACATCGCCAATCAAAAATAAATCATAAATCATAAAGAATATACATATAATTATGTATATTCTTACGTATAAAAATTAAAATGCAAAAAATATACTATGATGCCAATGTTAGAATACCTGTTTCCTTGAACGTTTCTCGCAGTGAATCGCGCGAATTTAAATTGTAAATGCCACGTATGGCTCTTTTTTATAGTACAAAATTTTTTTCTATGTCCGCGCATTTACCCCACAACAATATTCTGTAAGACATAATGTTATGGAAGTAAAAGTAGAGATCTTTCATTCTAAAAGTGCACGCCCTTCCACCAAATTACATTATTTTAATGTGTGAGAGAAAATATCGACTGTACTATTTTATATGTGTGCGCGCAGCAATTTCAAAGTTGACTCGACTCATTCGCGCACTTAAAGGTCAACTAATTGCTCGACTGGTATAAGTCAAACATTTATATGGCGGTGAATGCACGCTTTGTATGAGACAACACGTCTATTCTGTCACGCGTTCCTATCATTTGTGCACTGGCTGACCAACCAATCCAGTTACACGGGTTACAAGTAACGTTTGCATAAAAATAAAATTAATATTATATAATATTTATAATCAAATTTATGTTGAAAATTCTTTAGATAGATACTTCCGACGTACCCTTCTAACAAAGACGTACCACCAAGCGGTTTAGCATTCACGTACGATGTCGTGTAAAAACCCTGAATGGTTATACGTTTAATCTCCAAACTCTTTCAAGAAACTTAAACTACATCGGCATCCATCAGGTGAATTCGCAATCAAGAACTAGCTTGCCAACTTAATTTAATAAAGATCATATCATATATTCATTATGCAACTATTAGAATGATAAATAAAACGTAATGTACAGAAGTCTGTTCATTTATTTTATTAGTAAAAAAGAAAAAAATTAAACCGCAATAAACATTTACTATTTTAACGCTATTCACTCACGTCGCTATCTTCAGATTCAGACTCAACATTAATTATAAATTCAAAATTTTTCATATATTCTATCTCAATATCATTCACATTTCGACACGTATTTTCCCACATATTTCTATCAATCATGTCAATTCACTCCTTAATTAAAGCAATGGCTTTAGTGATAAAATAATGATAGATGTTAAGTTTTGCCCGTTTTTTATCGCCACATAGTTTTATAAAATTCTCTATATTTTTCTATTAAAGAAAAAATTTATCTAATTATGATTTAAAATAAATAATAAAAAATATTTATCCTCTTTTTTATGACATGCTAACTGTACTTTTGGCAATAATCGATGCGTGCTTCTACGTTCGTGTCTGTCCGGCAACTGAGTAATCAATTAGAATAAAGAGTTTGCGTGTGTTTCGTCTGTACATAAGTTTTCTGTGTGTGAGTAAAGACATTGGAGGGGCGTGCACTTTTAGAATGAAAGATCTCTAGCGGCCTGTTACAATCCCACTGCTGAGCATAGGCCTCCTCTCTCCGTTTCTGGAGAGAAGGGTTGGAGCTAAGACTTATCACGCGGATTGGTAGGTTACACATATCAACAGAATTCTCTAGAGATATGCAGGTTTCCTCACGATGTTTTCCTTCACCGAAAAGCGTGTGATAAATTTCAATTATCAATTAGACACATGAGTTTTAAAAGAAAAACTCATTGGTGCCTGCCTGGGTTTGAACTCGTGTTCCCCTTGAAAGAGTCGCACGGTCTCACCGCTGGGCTATCACAGCTCTCAGTTATGGAAGTAAGCAATATATGAATAATGTAAGTCTTTTCGTTTATCTTCAATAGATAAAAATGAATAAAATATGACCGATAAGCTATGTTGGTACTCTGGTTTCTTCTACGGATCTCCTTACAGAGATACTCCAAGCATGTAGAGAGTAGAGAGACAGCCTCTCACTATGCCCACTGCTGGGCTAAGGCCTCCTCTCTCCGTTTTTTGGAGAGAAGGATTGGAGCTAAGACTTACCACGCTGCCCCAATGCGGGTTGGTAGGTTACACATATCCTTAGAATTATCTAGAGATATGCAGGTTTTCTCACGATGTTTTCCTTCACCGAAAATCGTGTGATAAATTGCAATTATCAATTAGACACAAGTTTTTAATAAAAAAACTCATTGTTGTCTGTCCGGGGTTTGAAACTATGTCGTCTCTAGAGAGTCGCACGGTCTCACCGCTGGGCTATCACAACTTCCGTCATACATGCTTGGAGCACGTATGACAGAACTTTCTTAGCCCCAAATCAGCGATTGACAGACTGACGTATTACCTACGTAATAATATTTATTTCCTTATATTTATGTTAGGGGAAACTACGTTATTTTTAGTAATCAATTGTATATTGTGAGTATAAATAATTTTATTATCTTAACGATACTACTAGCTTTTAAACGAAACTTAGTTCAGCAGCCTACACTGTTCGAAAGATAAGATAATTTACAGATGTTGGAACAACAAAACTTGTTTATTTTGCTTACTTCCATAGCATTATGTCTTATGGAATATTGCTGTGGAAAATACGCGGATAGTGAAAAAATTTTCGTATTACAAAAAAGAACCACACGTGGCATCTACAATTCAAGTCCGCGTGATTCCCTGCGAGAGAAGTTTAAGAAAATAGGTATTCTTACATTTTCTTCACAGTATATTTTCAACAATGTAATTTTTGTACATAAAAATATAAAGAATTATAAAACGATAGGTATATAATAGATAAAGTAGGAACTGACATAAGCTTGCGACTCCTGCTTTGCGCCTAGCAAAAGTACGTAAATCGTTTGTGGGTTTGGGTATAAGATTCTATAATAAAATTCCGAAATCAATTTTGGCCATGCCATTACAGCAGTTTAAAACCACTGTTAAAAGGAGGCTGATACAGAAAGCCTATATAAACTATAATGTTGAAGATTACTTAGATGATAAGGATGTGTGGATATAGGTGCACTTGTACCCTGTACAAGACAATAATAAACAAATGTAACTAGTTCTAAGATTTATATTTTAAAAAGAGCAACCGCCTAGTTTCTTTCTGGTTCTTTGGTAGGAACAGCTTTCCGAACCAGCAGTAGATGTTGACGATTCAAAAGCACTTGTTTACAAGTTTACTTGAATTTGAATTTGAAAAACGCAGATTCGTTCGAGTAAACCGTAATACTTATTATTAATTATGGTTAAGGGTTAGCCTTAAAAGCTAGACATATGATGTCGCGAAATTTTATTTAGAACTCTTAAAGGGGAACAATTTCATAATACTTTATTTTTGAATAACTCTCACCGTTTACTTAGCGCACACAAGGAAAGCTATAAGTTTTGCTGTTTTCGCAATATTTTTTATTGCTGCTTCTATTCATTTTGGCGCGATGTTGTATATAGTCTATAGCTTTTCTTGATAGATGAACTATCTTACACTCAAAGCGTTTTTCAAATCAAGTCCAAATATTTACTCTGGAAGTACCGAATAAAACCTAACAATAAAAACAAACAATTTTTCAAAGCGTATTCAAAAAGATTAAAAACAATCATTAATTTAACACAAAAGTCGCAAAATGATTACAGAATTAAAACCTTCCAAAATAAATCCAAGGCTATATGAAATATTATTAATGATTTCAAATCAAAACTCAAAAATAATGAAATAAAACTTACAAGCAATATAACAGAACTAACTACTTTGCTATAATCCGCACGGGTTAAGCGAATGCATGCAATGCAATGTTCTGTTATATTGCTTGTAATATGGAATTCCGCAAAGTAACGCCTGCTTCTATAAATCATTTGAAATAAAACTTATTAGTAATAGAAACACTGTTATAGGTGTTCCGGATAATATAGCACAGGCATTCAATGAACATTTCCTAAGACGTAAAACAGTAACTATAAATACAAAAAAAATTAAATATGCCTGGAACAAATCAAATTCACTGTTTATGAATCCTCGCCTCTCCAAATACATAATATAATAAAATTACTTAAAAATACTAATAGCTGTGGATATGACGAAATTAGTACCAAAGTTATAAAATATAATATGTGGCGGAAATATTAGGTCCTTACATATGAAATTGGCGTTTTCTATGGGAGGAACATAAAGTCGTTTTTTTTTTAATGAAATATATTTAATTAATCAAAGTATGTACCATTGCTATGTATGCACTTTTGCCATCTCATAGGTAGTTCATTGATCCCCTTACTAAAAAAACCATTCGGGCGGGAATCAATAAAATCTTTGAAGGCGGTTTGGACTGCACCATCGGAGTTGAATTTTTTTCCTTGCAAGTAGTTATCCAAATTGCGAAAAAAATGGTAATCTGTTGGAGCAAGGTCCGGAGAGTACGGTGGATGTCTAAGACATTCTAATTGAAGCTCCTCGGATTTGGTAGCCATCTGTTGTGCAGTGTGTGGTCTAGCGTTGTCCTGAAGCAGCAGTGGCCTAGAGCGATTGACCAGCCACGGTTGTTTAGCAGCTAGCTGTTCCATCATGGTTTGCAGTTGCTGACAATAGATATCTGCCGTAATCGTCTGGCCAGATTTAAGAAAGCTGTAGTGAACGACACCGGCACTAGTCCACCAAACACTTACAAGCAACTTTTTTTTAGTCAATTTTCGCTTAGGGCAGGATTTGGCTGGTTCGCCAGGGTTCAGCCATTGCGATGAGCGCTTCCGATTATCGTAGAGGATCCACTTTTCATCACAGGTAATGATTCGATTTAAAATTCCTTCATTATTGTGCCGGTTGAGTAACGTAACGCAGCAGTCGACGCGCGTTTGTCGGTTTGCTTCACTCAATTCATGAGGTACCCACTTTTCAAGCTTTTTCACCTTCCCAATTTGCTTCAAGTGGATTAGAATAGTTTTATCACTAACACCGGAGCCTGCAGCTAACTCGGACGTGGTTTGCGATGGATCCGCTTCCACAATAGCCTTCAATTCTTCATTATCAACTTTGGTCTCCGGCCGTCCACGAGGCTCGTTCTGCAGGTCGAAATTTCCAGAACGAAAACGTTGGAACCAAAAACGCACTGTGTTTTCTTTTGCGACACCGTCACCATACACATCATTAATCCTTCGAGCCGTTTCTGCAGCACTGGTGCCACGGTGGAACTCATACTCGTAAATAACGCGATATTTCATGTTTTCCATTTTGTAAACAGAGTGACACAAAGAAAAAAACAAAAGAAGAAAAACCAAATGAATTAGGGGGTTTGAAACACAAATGCATGAGTAAATAGCTGTATGAATTTGAATTTGGAATTCCTAACCATAAAGGTAATATTTGAGATCAAAGTGGCCAGTACGACAAAACGCCAATTTCATATGTAAGGACCTAATAATATCACCTATTTTAAGCTACATAACAAATCTTTGTATAGAGGGAGAAAATATCCCGATCAACTGAAAATATCGGTTATAAAACCTCTTTAACAAACAAACAAACAAACTCTTCGACTTTAGGTATATACTAGCTGTAACAGCGGCATCGCCCAGCTGGAAAGCAGCGTGTCAATTTTTTTCTAGAATACAAATTTTAAGCATAAAAGTAGTTATTGTGAGTTAACCATAGATACCACTCGAACCACTATCTTATGGTCAAAACCGTACAAAATCCGTTCAGTAAATTTTGAGAAAATCGGTTACATATAAAAGACAGCTTTTTGAGACTTTCGTTTTATAATAAATATAGATATAGATTAGTACTAGCAATGTAGGGCTGTGATAGCCCAGTGGTGGGACCATACGACTCTCTAGAAATGAACATGGGTTCAAACCCGGGTAGGCACCAAAGAGTTTTTCTATTAAAAACTTATGTGTCTAATTGATAATTGCAATTAATCACACGCTTTTCGGTGAAGGAAAACATTGTGAGGAAACCTGCATATCTCTAGAGAATTCTGCAGATATGTGTAAGCTACCAATCCACATTGGATCAGCGTGGTAGGTCTTAGCTACAACCCTTCTTTCCAAAAACGGAGAGAGGAGGCCTATTCCCAGCAGTGGGATATTAACAGGCCGCTTCTTTACTTTTTACTTTTTTACTAGCAATGCCCCGCGGATTATACCGATCTCGTTGTACTGGAAGTTTACTAAGTCTGACGATAAACTTATTTTTTACAACTCAATTTACATGAAACGGTTATGTGCTATTAACTTAAACCTTTCGGAGGAATTGCACTACCTTTTAGTAAAAACCGTACTAAAATCCGTTCAGTAGATTTTGAGAAAATCGATTACATACAGACAGACAGCTTCGAGGACTTTATTTTATTATAAGTACAGATAAAGAACTTTAAAATGGTGAAAGAATTTTTAAATTGGTCTAGTAGTTTCTGCGTGAAACCATTACAAATACACATACATACAAACATAAAAATCTTTCCTCTTTATAATATTAGTATAGTATAGATTAAACCAAAGATGAACAATTGTATTAGATGTACGATTGGCCCGTTTGCGTCATGGCCGTAACGAGGGCCAACATTTTCTATAAAACAAGCACTATAACAGAACTAAGTACTATAATCCGCAAGGGTTAGGCGAATACATGCAAAGCTAATGTGCATGAAGCAGGCAAAACCTGCGCCCCTTATACATGCAGGACAAGCCACCACATGCACCCCAACGCGCCTCCACCAACAACAATGCACACAAGCAGCACACACAGCCACCACAACAATCTCGACGATCGTTTCGTCCCGAAACCGAAGCATCATCAGGAGCATAGGCTCCACGACAAAAATCGCAATCAGCCGCGCCTATCTCTATTCTATAAACAATTTGTTGGTTCTTCGAGCACGCAATCTATATTGGCTTGGCAAGATATCATATCATTCAAGGATTTCAAATTTAATAAAATGCGTCTCTATACAAAGTGACTTTTATAAGCACTTTTGAATCGTTAAATTACAATGAAGCTGCCACTGGTACGGAAAGGTGCTCTAACCGAGAAGAACCAGAAAGAAAAATCATGTGACAACATGTTACAAACATGTTGTCACATGATTAATACGTAGCCTAATCAGGTGACAACATGTTACAAACATTTTGTCACATGATTTGGCTACGTATTTTACGACCGGCCGCCTGCCTGACGTCAACTTACCTTAGTCGCCTTTTACGACACCTCGGTAAGAAATGAGGGTAGTTTATTCTACGCAGCCGGATACCTCACGGTTCTTACCTTAGTCGCCTCTTACGACACCTCGGTAAAAAGGAGGGTGGTTTATTCTATTCTGCCGGATACCACATGGCTCTTACCTTAGTCGCCTCTTACGACACCTCGGTAAAAAGGAAGGTGGTCTATTGTATTCTACCGGATACCACACGGCTCTTACCTTAGTCGCCTCTTACAACACCTCGGTAAAAAGGAGGGTGGAATATTCTATTCTGCCAGATACCACACGCCTCTTACCTTAATCGCCTCTTGCGACACCTCGGTAAAAAGGAGGATGGTCTATTCTATTCTGCCGGATACCACACGGCTCTTACCTGAGTCGCCTCTTACGACACCTCGGTATAAAGGAGGGTGGTTTATTCTATTCTGCCGGATACCACACGGCTCTTACCTTATTCGCCTCGTACGACACCTCGGTAAAAGGGAGGGTGGTTTATTCTATTCTGCCGAATACCACACGGCTCTTACCTTAGTTGCCTCTTACGACACCTCGGTAACAAGGAGGGTGGTCTATTCTATTCTGCCGAATACCACACAGCTCTTATCTTAGTCGCCTCTTAACCTCGGTAAAAAGGAGGGTGGTCTATTCTATTCTACCGGATACCACACGGCTCTTACTTTAGTCGCCTCTTATGACACCTCCGTAACAAGGAGGGTGGTCTATTCTATTCTGCCGGATACCACACGGCTCTTACCTTAGTCGCCTCTTACGACACCTCGGTAAAAAGGAGGGTGGTCTATTCTTTTCTGCCGAATACCACACAGCTCTTATCTTAGTCGTCTCTTAACCTCGGTAAAAAGGAGGGTGGTCTATTCTATTCTGCCGGATACCACACGGCTCTTACTTTAGTCGCCTCTTATGACACCTCCGTAACAAGGAGGGTGGTCTATTCTATTCTGCCGAATACCTAATAATAATTTATATATACGGTTTGCCATGGTTTTTTCGAATATTTTTGATAGCGTAGGTAATAGGGCTGTTCCCCCCTTTTTTTAGGATTGGTCGTATTTTTGCTATCTTTAGTTTTTCCGGGAAGTAACCTTCATCGAAGGATTGATTTATTAGGTATGTGAGAGGGGGGGGTAAGTTGATTTATACATGCTTTAATTAGTGTCGGTGGAATATCGTCAGCGCCGGAACTGCGTTTATTTTCTAAGTTTTTAATAATATTGTTGATTTCTTTCTCCGTGGTTGGTTCCAAGAACATGGAGTTTACAGTTGTCGTGCTTTGAGGGTACCTGCCGGTCTGTGGCATTGTATTTTTGTAGTAATGGGGTGTTTTCCCTACATTGATAAAATATTTACAAAATATGTTTGCTACCTTTTCAGGTGATTTTATGTTTTGGGAAGATGTGCGCAGTGTTATGTTTTTTGAGTTCTTTTCAGTATTTTTATTTGTGGTATTTTTTATTATATGCCACATTGTTTTGGTTTTGTTGTTAGAATTTGTCATTTTTCGTATATTTGTAATTTTTTTTGATAGCTTAACACACTTTTTTAAAATTTTGCTGTATTTCTTGTGGTATGTTTTAAAAATTTTATTGTTTGTTTGGTTTATTAGGATCCTTAAAGTACGTTTGTGTTGACATGATTTTTTGAGGCCCTTAGTGAGGTAACTTTTATTATGAATTATTTTTTGCTTTGTATCAATTTTTGGTATATGTTTGTTTAATATCTTTGTTAGGTAAGCCGTAAAATTATCATAATTTTGATTAACATTATTTTCTATATTTAAAACGTTGCTCCATTGCACCTTTGATATTTTTAGTTTAAATTGTGATATATTTTTGCTGTTATAAATCCGTTTTTTAAGATTTAGGGGTTTTTTTTTAAATACTGTATTTTTCATTAGATTAGCGCTAGATTGAAAGAAAATACCTTTATGATCAGACATACCATAATCCCTAACCAAGTGGATGTAATTTTTGTCATTTGTAAATATTAGATCTATACATGAGGAAGTGATTTTGGTAACTCTGGTTGGCTCGTTAATTATTTGAATGAGATTAAATTCTAACATCAGATCTGTTAATTTCTGGTATTCCCTAAGCGTGGGTCTTACCAGAGCGTCAATATTGAAGTCGCCCGTTATTAAAATTGTTTTGTTTCGAATTTTTTCTTTTAATTAACTAAGGCATTGCCAGACATGCAAGGATGGCATTGCGATAGTATAAAACATCCTCACGGTCAAAAATAATTAAATTAATATTATAAAAAACAGAAATAAACAAACATACATACATTCTCCTGCCCTTATCCCACTCTAAGTGGGGTCGTGCTAACATGCATGCTACATGCTACAACATGTTGTCACATGATTTGGCTACGTATTTTACGACCGGCAGCCTGCCAGACGTCAACTTACCTTAGTCGCCTTTTACGACACCTCGAAAAGAAATGAGGGTGGTCTATTCTATGCAGCCGGAGACCACACGGCACTTACCTTAGTCGCCTCTTACGACACCTCGAAAAGAAATGAGGGTGGTCTATTCTATGCAGCCGGAGACCACACGGCACTTACCTTAGTCGCCTCTTACGACACCTCCGTAAGAAAGGAGGGTGGTCTATTCTATTCTGCCGGATACCACACGGCGTAAAAAAAAAATTACAATAAAGAAAGTGTGTCATGCGAAAGAAAGTGTGAAAGCATGTCTGTGAGTGTGTGTGGTCATGTACTATTATGTTGAATGTGCGAGTGTGGTGTGTAATGAAACGGAAAGTAAGATAAAATCAAAAGTATTAATATATGCACATCTATAATAATTAGACATATGGTATTGCGGACTTTTTTGTAGATATTGACACGTTTTATAATAATGTAGAACAGTTTTTTGTTCTATCATCGATAGTTTACGCAGCGCACGCGATGAAAGATTTTTATGACTTAATTTTTCAGACCTTATTACAATTTCATTAGGGATCCCTATATTTTTTTAACATTGTTATATAACCTATGTTATGCCGTGTGGTATCCGGCAGAATAGAAAAGACCACCCTCCTTTCTTACCGAAGTGTCGTAAAAGGCGACTAAGGTAAGTTGACGTCAGGCAGGCGGCCGGTCGTAAAATACGTAGCCAAATCATGTGACAACATGTTTGCAACATGTTGTGCCGACCCCACTTAGAGTGGGATAAGGGCAGGAGAATGTATGTATGTTATATAACCTATGTTAAAGAAGCAACTTTGCATTGGTGATAGTAGTTTATGATACTGTTGCATAATAAGGGTTCTTATAACACGAGTGTTGTTTAAAAAAACGAGCCGCAGGCGAGTTTTTCTATAGTGTCACACGAGTGTTATAAGACCAAGTTATGTACAGTATCATACACTACTTTATCTACTCTCATACTATAATACGTAAAACGTACGTTTCCATTCCATGAACTCGTGGTAACATTTAATATAGTTGCTCCTAGATTTCGTCGGCAACAGGTTCACGGTCATGTTTGACGCAGCTTTCAGAATTTCTGGTGGTGTACAATCACCACTATCCCCGCTCTCAGACATGTTTTTACACAAAAACTTATTTTTTTACAAACAAAACTAAACTTCGTTTAAATATTGAAAAGATTTTTTAAATGTCATATATTGGCGCCAAGGCGCAAACATCGGTTGCGCATGCGTGTTGCGTCGCCGCGGACCCATTCATTGAAAACTTTTTTTTTAAGGTAGAGGTTCAACCTCCTTGGTCCAGCTGGAAGTTGTATAGGTGTATCGTTATGATTAAAAAGTTAGATTATGATACAGGTGTCCATACAAGACCTGTATCGTAATGAAACTTTTTAATTTTTTATTTTTGTTCTGTACGTAATGTTTGTCATAAGAATTGTTAACTATTTAAGACTGCTTGTATGGGTAGCGCGGCGCAGTACGATTTTTGTCGTGGAGCCTATCCTCCTGATGATGCTTCGGTTTCGGGGCGAAACGATCGTCGAGATTGTGGTGGTGGGTGTGTGTGCTGCTTTTGTGTGCGTTGTTGCTGGTGAATTGCGCCTTGGGGTGCATGTGGTGACTGGTCCTGCATGTATAAGGTGCGTAGATTTTGCCTGCTTCATACACATTGGCTTTGCATGCATTCACTTAACCCGTGCGGATTATAGCAAAGTAGTTAGTTCTGTTGTATTGCTTGTAATATGGAATTCCGCAAAGTAACGCCTGCTTCTATAAATCATAAGAATTTTGTTTTCAGTTTTATAATCTGTGTATTATAGTATCAGAGTAGATAAAATAATTTACGTAATCGATCCAGTAATTTTTCGTGAAAAATTACAAGCATACATACACACATGCATACGAACATACAAATCCTCTTTATAATATTAGTATAGATTATAAAATCAATAAACATTGTGAGCTAAGTGTACGCAGAGCTTAAAAAACAGATTTTCCTTAAATATCTTTCATGTTAAAGGCAGCGGTTGTCTGCGAGACTCAGTTCATGAGCGAACACTGCGCTTAAAACACTCATTGACTGTTTTTATAACGAATTTATTTTTATTATCCTCATCCGTGTTATCTTTAAAATGTTTAAACGGTAAGTTCGGTTTATTAGATTTATTGACATACTTTTTGTTCATTTATATGATCCTTATTAGTTATTGCTTTTGTCAAATGTCAAAGTTCCCACAAGGTTTGTTATTGCATTGATATCGTAACGGGAAAACCAGTCATCAAAGCATGACTATAAATGAATGTATATTTATTTTAAAATAGTTAAGTGCCTGTTTTGTTTAGAGCCGTTTTAAGTCTTATTAACCTTTTTTATGAATAGTGACGGCTAATTTTTCTGATTACGAGAGAACGGTACTGAAAATATTATTTTTATTTAGTCTGCGATTAAATAAAATATATGTTTAATTTGTAAATTCATTTACTTACCAAACTACTGGTGTGCTAACAACGGCTTCGCCCGCGTGGATTACAGTGATTTATGAAACTTTTTCCGAATTTTTCGAAATTTTGAACGTAAAAGTAGTTATTGTGAGTGAACCGTGAGAGATAGAGACATGATATCGCGGCCTTTTTTGTAGTAATTTTATATATCTACAATTCTCTACTACATTACTTTAGCGTATCTCTGCTGATTTACGCGCACGAAACTAAAGCTCCCAGCAAGCAAGTTTTTTAACAACTGCGCGATCTCTTCAACACAATTTACATAATACCGATATGTACTACTTACCTAGACCATCCGGAACTATTGCACTTTCTTTAGGTGAAAACCATATAAAAATCTGTTCAGTAGATTTTGAGAAAACCGATTACATACAGACAGCTTTTTGGGACTTTGTTTTATAATAAGTATAGATAAATGGCAATGTTTATTATTCATTACTAAAACTTGTCAAACGCTCTAATTTATTTTGTTCGCAGGTATTTAATAATAGCATGCTTCATTATTTCACATCAGATCGCAGCCTTATCGGTTGACGATGAGACATCGCAATGGGTTAAACAAAACCTACCAGAACAATCTCAAAGCACCCAAAGGACACTTAACTTAGATCCTGTGTGGCCGGAAAAAGGTTAACACATTTATTTCTTGAATTCAAATTCAAATTCAAAATATTATTTACTCAAGTAAACTTATAAACAAGTGCTTTTGAATCGTCAACTTTACGGCTGGTTCGGAAAGCTGTACCTACTGAGTAGAGCCAGCAGGAAACTCGGCGGTTGCTCTTTTCAAATAAAATTACAGGGTAAAGTACAGGGTAGAGGAGTAGCTATATCCACATATTTTTATCATCTATATAATCCTTAATAGTCTAATATCTATATAATCCAATACCGAGGTGTCGTAAGAGGCGACTGAGGTAAATGCCGTGTGGTATCCGGCTGCATAGAATAGACCACCCTTATTTCTTACCGAGGTTTCGTAAAAGGCGACTAAGGTAAGTTGACGTCAGGCAAGCGGCCGGTCGTAAAATACGTAGCCAAATCATATGACAACATTGTAACATGTTGCGCCGACCCCACTTAGAGTGGGATAAGGGCAGGAGAATGAAGTGATAATCCTCAATAGTATAGAAGGATTTTTGTGTTAGCCTCCCTTTAACAGCGTTTTTAAGCTGCTGTAGTGGCAAAGATAAAATCGATTGCGAAATTGTCTTATGCACAAATATTAGATTGCTAAAAATATACTGTGAAGCCAAAGTACGAATACCTAATTCCATAAACTTCTCTCGCAGGGAATCACGCGGAACTAAATTGTTAATGCAACGTATTGCTCTTTTTTGTAATACAAAGATTCTACCAAAATCCGCGCATTTACCCTATAACATTATTCCATAAGACATAATCCTATGGAAGTAAGCAAAAGAAACAAGTTTTGCTGTTTTAACATCTGTAAACTATAAGCAATATAACAGAACTAACTACTTTGCTATAATCCGCACGGGCTAAGCGAATGCATGCAAAGCCAATGTGTATGAAGCAGGCAAAATCTACGCAACTTATACATGCAGGACAAGCCACCACACGCACCCCAAGGCGCCTCCACCAGCAACAACGCACACAAGCAGCACACACACCCACCACCACAATCTCGACGATCGTTTCGCCCCAAAACCGAAGCATCGTCAAGAGGATAGGCTCCACGACAAAAATCGTAATGCAAGCATGCATTACGATTGCATGCAACACACTGGCTTTGCATGCATTATAGCAAAGTAGTTAGTTCTGTTATATTGCTTGTAATATGGAATTCCGCAAAGTAACGCCTGCTTCTATAAATCATCTGTAAACTATCTTTCGAGCAGCGTAAGCCGCTGAGCTAAGTTACTTATCAATTCGTATTGGTAAGTTTAAACTCCAATCCTTGTGTTTAAAAGAAGAGAATAATATAACGCTGCATTACTTAAATTCCTCGCTTTACAGATAAGATTGATGTCGCAGTACAATGGGTCACGAGCGTTATAAATAAAGACAACATAACTAATAAAGAACCGATAAAACAACTCAATCTGGACCCCTCAAACTTCGGTGAGTTTTTTGCCTAATTTCATTCATGTCATGGCATTACCATTACATTACAATAACTTGAACAATTTTTCCTCAACCCTTTATCTTACATAGGTCCTTCACCATCTTGCTTGCTTGGCTTGAATTAATTCGTTTCTATTACTATACAAAATGTTATAATATAAAAATATAAAATTTTTATTACACCATGGAGAATTATGTAAATGATAAAGATGTGTGCAGTGTCGTAATTAAATTAGTATTATGTATTTCATGTAAAAACAAAGAAATATAAATAAATCGAGTTTCTCATTACTGAATCGAAGTAATCTTTCGGACTAGTAGGCCTACCATGAACTTTTAGAAAACGATTCAATTTAAAGACAGTACCTAAACTGTACCGCTTTCTTTTCGTTACATGAAGTGTTTTTAAATGAACGAAAGAATGGATTGCAATGTTTTAAAAAGGAAAACGTTATATGAACTATAGATCACTTTGTCTCTTTTATACAAGTGTTTTTAGGATGCATTTCGAAACGATTTTTTTATTCGTTCGTTTATTACTTCATATTCGTAAAATACTGTAAGTTACATCTATTTTGCAATGAATATAAGTAAAATGCATAACAGTACACTCTGTTTGTATTGTTTCTTATCAATCCATGAAAAATATAGTTTTATATATTTTATTTTAGAATTAAATTTTAGATAAATTCAGTTAAGCAATTTAGCAAAACGAATGAAATACGTTTGCGATTCACTTAAGGATTTAACTCGGCAACAACTTAAACTTCGTCTTTAACAAGTCATGGTAAGAAAAAGCAAAACAATTTAGTTTACGTCTTCAATTGAGTCGGAATAAGAGTTCATGGTAGGCCTGTTGAGGTACTGTTATTTAACAGGTGTGTGTGAGATATGTGTTTTACGTATGATTATCGGGCTGAGTAAAATAGATCACCTTCATTTCTTACCGAGGTGTCGTAAAAGACGACTAAGGTAAATTAACGTCAGGCAGGCGGCCGAGCGTAAATTACCTTTTTTTTACATGAGGGAACCCTTCATGGGTACTGTAATCCGCGGGGGGGCGGTATTACAGTTATGCCGGACTCTTACCGGCTAAAACCTCATGGTGTTCCACCTTACTGCCTGTAGACGAAGGCACAGGAATACTGGATGCATGACCCTCGTCAGCAGTAGCCGCTCTATGCAGCTTAAACATGTGGGGCCTCGTTAGCCAAAACCTGTAATCATTTCAACCGACGCATTAGGAACACTTAATACATCGGCCGCCTCAAAGGACCTTTCTCTCGCGATCGTATAATAAATACCTAATCGTACAGAAATATGTTTAAATCATGTTGTGCCGAACGCATTAAGAATGGGATAAGGGCGTGACGATGATATTATGCATGTGTTTTAATGAATCTCAAATCAAAAAGCTGTGATAGCCCAGCGGTGAGACCGTGCGACTCTTTCGAGGGGAACACGAGTTCAAAGCCGGGCAGGCACCAATGAGTTTTTCTATTAAAACTCATGTGTCTAATTGATAATTGCAATTTATCACACGCTTTTCGGTGAAGGAAAACATCGTGAGGAAACCTGCATATCTCTAGAGAATTCTAGGGATATGTGTAACCTACCAATCCGCATTGGAGCAGCGTGGTAGGTCTTAGCTCCAATCCTTCTCTCCAAAAACGGAGAGAGGCCTTAGCCCAGCAGTGGGCATAATAACGGGCTGTTACGTTTTAACGAATCCTGCATGTAACAGGTATAAAAAGGTATCCACTATACGTTTAACAATATATATTTTTTCTATTTACTTTATCGCGGATCATAGTTAAATAATTTCATTATTACTTTTAAATATACTACTTTGAAATATAGAAAGAAAGAAACTATATTTGTGTACGAGAGTCTGTTAGAACAAACGCCGTGCGGTATCCGGCAGAATAGAATAGACCACCCTCCGTTCTTACCGAGGTGTCGTAGGAGGCGACTAAGGTATGTGCCGTGTGGTATCCGGCTGCATAGAATAGACCACCCTCATTTCTTACCGAGGTATCATAAAAGGCGACTAAGGTAAGTTGACGTTAGGCAGGCGGCCGGTCGTAAAATACGTAGTCAAATCATGTGACAACATGTTTCTAACATGTTGTGCCGACCCCACTTAGAGTGAAATAAGGGCAGGAGAATGATCATGAGTTTGTTAGAACAAAAAAATAATTTTGGTTGAGCTGAAAACAAAATTTGTGTCTTTACAGATATCCAAGAAAGAGCAACCACTACGTCGACGGTCAGACCAGCAGATGAACAAGGAGGTATATTACTATGACTAACTATGAATATTAAAAGGACTATGATAAACTTTACCGATAATAATTTTGAAATTTTTTCATTTTATTTACATCAAAAATGTACAAGTTACGTCTATATTAAATAACTTACACGTTACTACTATACTAATAATGCCCACGTGAAATGGTCCCAAGTATGCTGGCAGCGTTTCCGCGTTGAACCGCTAAACTGATTCTTTGTGCAAAAAAGAAGCCATCCATCCCTCTTGTCGACCGAAGAGGCCATCAACCGAGGTGTTAAAACGGATAATTTTTATTTTGCACTTTAACCCCACGGCTCTAGGGTCTCAAATGCAAACGGCACAAATATATAACTCTTGGTAAAAGATGCATACTTTCACCGCTTGCCGGATTCGGCCATTTCCACCGCAGCTCCATGTCTTGACGCCGTTTCCCTGATATGGGACGAGGCTAACGTATCAACGCATGTTGCGTCCCACATTAGGGCCCGTCCCAGTTCCCAAGGAACCAGCGTCAAACTGACTGATCTCTTGCCATCATCCCGACTTATGCCTGAAAGCTCGAGAAGAGCAGGAATGTCGATGGTGGCAAAAGCTCTTTTGATGATGATTCTCTTGTGATGTATATAATAGAAAAAGAAGGATCCGACATAGGAGACGCCTGCTTTGCGCCTAGCAAAAGTACGTAAATGAATGGGTTTGGGTATAAGATTCTATAATAAAATTCCAATTTTGTCCATGCCATTACAGCAGTTTAAAACACTATTAAAAAGAGGCTGATACAGAAAGCCTACTTATACTGTTGAAGATTACTTAATGATAAGGATGTGTGGATATAGGTTGGTTCTACCGAACCAGCAGTAAAGTTGACGATTCAATAGCACTTTTTAAATTTCTGAGTTCCCGCCGCGATAACGTCGTGTAAAGAACTCATGAATAAGTGCCCCGGACGGGTTCGAAACTAGTCGGGCTAATCCGATAAAATTAGACGTGAGTATAGCCGGTATCTTTATTAACTATCAATAGCACTTGTTTACAAATTTACTTTAATAAAGAATATTTTGAATTTGAAATTTGAATTTGATGGTATCATTAAGAGAGCAGCGGAAAAGCCCCTTAGAGCTAGATAATTTAAATTATAGAAACTATAACAAAACTACTTTGCTATAATTCGCGCGGGGTAGGCAAATGCATGCAAAGCTAATGTGTATGAAGCAGGCAAAGTTCACGTACCTTACACATGCAGGACAAGTCACCGCATGCAATCCAAGACGCCTCCACCAGCATACATGTGCATACCATCACTAAAATCTCGACGTTCGTTTCGCCCCGACACCGAAGCATCATCAGGAGGAATGGCTCCACGATAAAATCGTAATGCATTATATGGTGGTGGTATATGGTGGTTGTGTGTATTGCTTGTGTGCATTGTTGCTGGTGTAGGCGTCTATGGATGCATTCGGTGACTCGTCCTGCTTGTGTTAGGTACGTGAATTTGCCTGCTTCATACACATTAGCCTTGCATGCAGTTGCCTACCCCGCGCGGATTAAAGCAAAGTATTTATGTTATAGTTTAGTTATGTGGAATATTTAAATAATTGAAATGATGATTGACGAACAAGATGATTTTTCTTATTCTATTATTACGTCGACGTCGATTTTCATGTTGCACAATATTTGCTTGTTCAATATACGCGTTGCTTGCTCAGTATTAAATTAGCGCTCATGAAGTATCTATACTTATTATAAAACAAAGTCCCAAAAAGCTATCTGCCTGTATGTAATCGATTTTCTCAAAATCGTCGGAACGGATTTTTGTACCGTATTCACCAAAAGATAATGCAATACTTCCGGATGATTTAGGTAAATAGTTCATATCGGTATTATGTAAATTGTGTTGAAGAGATCCCGCAATTGTTAAAAAACTTGCTTGCTGGAAGCGCTAGTCTCGTGCGCTGCGTAAACCGGCAGAGATACGCTAAAGTAATGTAGTAGAGAATTGTAGATGTATAAAATACAACAAAAAAGTCCGCATTAGCATGTCTCTTACTTTCACGGTTAACTCACATTAACTACTTTTATGTACAGAATGTCGAAATAATGTAGAAAAGTTTCGTAAATCATTGAATTGCACGCGGGCGATGCCGTTGTTGGGACAACTAGTGCCATTTTTTTATACCTGTTTGATATAAGGTTTATAATGGACTGTATAGAAACATAAGTAAACCGTCTGTTCACTGCAACTGGTTTATAGCAACTATCATAGACTACATAGAAATGATACATTTAAGCCGAACATACCGCCCACCAAAGGACTGGAGTCATTTAAATAGGCCAAAACAAATAAAAATACCAGATTTACCTAAATACCAAAATAAGAAAAATATGCCAAAATAACATATTATAACGGTCACTCTGGTATTCAAGGCAATGAATTCACTGATAGCTGCGCTAAATCTGCTTCAGAAGTTGGTTCTCTTACTCATTTTTATAATTTTTCTCAAGACCTGTCTGCTTTAGCAAAGAGAAATTTGTTTGCTTCCTGGAGTAAATTGTGGGCGGCTTCTAAAACGAAAGCTGTGATAGCCCAATGGTGAGACCGTGCGACTCTCTAGAGACAAACATAGGTTCAAACCCGGGCAGGCACCAATGAGTTTTTCTATTAAAACTCATGTGTCTAATTCATAATTGCAATCTATCACACGCTTTTCGGTGAAGGAAAACATCGTGAGGAAACCTGCATATCACTAGAGAATTCTGTTGATATGTGTAACCTACCAATCTGCATTGGAGCAGCGTGGTAGGTCTTAGCTCCAACCCTTCTCTCCAGAAACGGAGAGAGGAGGCCTATTCCCAGCAGTGGGATATTAACAGGCCGCTACTTTACTTCTAAAACAGTTAAAGGTAAATATTATGGTGCAATCCAATCAGATATCCCTAAAGTCCCTTGGTATTTTCGTTATCGTCGAGAAAATCGAAGGACTACCTCAATTATTTGCCGCCTTCGCCTCAGTCATGCTTGTACTCCCTTGCATCTGTCAAAATTAAAGGTTAAAGATAATTCGTTGTGTGAATGTGGTTTGGATGAAGGTGCGACTGATCATATTGTTTTTAATTGTCTTAAGCTCAAATATTCTTTGTACGATATTCTACCATTTGGAATTCATCGTCCTACCAATATAAAGTGCATGTTGATGTTAGTTACTAAACCATTTGTTAAAAAGTTGTGTCAATTTATTGTTGATAATAAGTTAAAAGTGTAATTAATTTTGTTTGTATATTCTTAGTTTTATTCTTAGTTTCATTTCAAAATCATATATTTTTTGTATTATTTTAGGTAGTTTGCTAATTTGGTGCGTTGTCATCGGGACAAATTCTAAATTTCATTTCTCGTGTGTTTTCCACTTTACGTGACACTGGCAGAGTGATTTGCGCCTTATTTGCGCTGTACAGGCCATAAAGAAAGATAATAATAATAACATATTATAACCAAAGTAAAACGGCAAGACACGACTTGGAAGACGGCATCAACATCTGTTATTTTTAGTTAATATGTTCTTGCATTCTTTTAATTGTTTTTTTATTATTTTCATTTTTATTTTTATTATAAGTGTAATACTTTTTCTTTTATTTATATATTCCTCATTTGTTGATAGCGTATGTTGTAAATAAAGTTTTTCTTTCTTTCTATATTATTGTTGTTTTTTTAGTTGTCCGCTGCACCACAAACGATGGTGAAATTGGTGCGTGCGTGTTGTATTATTTGTGCGATGAGTCGAATGAAGTGATAGGAGACGGTTCCCATCTCTTGGATATAAGGTAAACAATAATTCAACATAATATATCCTGTAATCGCGCCATAATAATTTTTATATAAATAAAGAAATCCTAGTGTGTATATTAAATGTGTTTACAATTTTAACTAGAGGAGGAGAAAGAAAAGACGGGTTGTCATGCGCACATTATCTGGAGACTTGTTGTAAGACGAGCCATCTAATAAACACCGAGCAGAATCAACAAAATCGTCCATTCAAAACGTACGAGTATGACTTGAATGAAAAAAATTCTTTTACCAATTTAACTCTTGGAAAACCCGGTAAGGTGACAATCATATTATTAGATGGTTTATAGTAGCAGGCGTTACTTTGCGGAATTTCATATTACAGAATCTATAACAGAACTACGTTGCTCTAATCCGCGCAGGTTAAGCGAATACATGCAAAGCTAATGTGTATGAAACAGGCAAAATTCACGTAGCTTACATATGCAGGACAAGTCACCACATGCATCCCAAGATGATTCCACCAGCATCAATATCAAATCAAAATTAATCGTAATACATTACGACAAAATCGTAATGTATTACGATTTTCCTCCAGATGATGCTACGGTTTTGGGGCGAAATGAACGTCAAGATTTTGTTGATGGTTGTGTGTATTACTTGTGTACATTGTTGCTGGTGGAATGTTGGCCCTCAGCGAGAATCTAACCCACGTCCCGCGGAGCAGGAGGCAGGGTCACTACCCATTACGCAAACGGGTCAGTCAAAAGTATAAAGATCCCTAAAAAGGACCTGCGTCCAACAATAGACGTTCGGTTGAGTTTCAGGAAGTTTACTAATAAAAACTACAGTTTTAGAACCAACTAGCACCGCCCAGGAGTGCGGCTGGAACAATCCCAATTTGTTTATCTTCAAGCCAAAGAACCAAGAAATTGCTGATTCTGGATACTATGCGAATTTCGGTGATTTCCCATGGATGGTGGCAATTATGAAGTGAGTTGCTTTAATCTATACATAATTACTAGTTGTATCCGCAATTTCAATGATTAGGCATCAGTAATATTTCTCTATTATTTAAGAGACTATAAAATGTGTAATATGTGTCAATATATCTGTTTGACAAACTGACATAATTGACACAGAATGATTTTATTAAATTCAAATTCAAAATATTCTTTATTCAAGTAAACTTGTAAGCAAGTGCTTTTGAATCGTCAACATCTACTGCTGGTTCGGCTAGCTGTTCCTCTCGAGAAGAACCAGCAGTAAACTCGGGGGTTGCTCTTTTCAAAGAATAACTCTTATTACTAGTTACATATAGTTATTGATGTCTTGTACAGGGTCAAAGAGTAGCTATATCCACGCATTCTTATCGTCTAAGTAATCCTCAATAGTAATAGGCTTTCTGTATTAGCCGTTTTTCAAATAGTGTTTTAACTGTTGTAATGGTAAAGTAAAAGTAGATTGCGGATTATAGAATCTTATATCCAAACCCACAAACGACTTATGTTCTTTTGCAAGGCGCAGAGCAGGAACCGCAACCTTATATCGGTTCCTAATTTGTCTATTATATACATCGCCAATCGTTTTTAATTATGTATTTTCCTATGTACAAAAATATAAGTGTGTTCATCCACGGTGAAGAAATGTAATAAAACTTAAAGGTTGCTGTTTTCAGGAATAGTAATTACATGCAATTACTGGTTAATGCATAACTAGCCATTAAACTACCAATCCACATTGGAGCAGCGTGATAGGTCTTAGTTTCAATCCTTCTCTCCAGAAACGGAGAGGGTAGTCATATGCCCAGCTGTGAGATTATAACAGGCCGTTACTTTACTTTTTCCTGGTTAAGGTCTAATAATATAAACCATTGAATGTTGTAAGGCATCTATATCTATATCTATATAGGTATGTTAGAAGGAAGGGAGATAAGTAAGAATAAATAATTTCAGTTAAACATTGCAGCGTTTACATCTCATCTTTTACCTAGACAACAATCTTAAAGACGTGTCGAGTCAATCTTCACTACAAGAGAACCTCTAATATATAATCCTCCAAGAACACCTCACAATAACAAGTTATTCTACGATTATTATACTTTGTACTCTTATCGTAATATTATCACTTGCAACAGAAGTAATAATAAAAATTATTTTGCTATAATCCGCGATTTATTTATGTATTGCGGATTATAGCAAAGCAATTTTTATTATAACTTTTGTTTTATGGATCTCGGCAAAGTAACGCCTTATTCTATAAATTATCACTTGCTACCTAAAGCACGTTCAAATATATTCAACTTTGTGCCATTTGCATCTCATATTATTTATGTTTAAGGAAAACATTCGATTGAGAGCAACTCCTGGTTCAAAGTTGACTTGTTGTAAGGCAATATTAAAGATACTTTCCACGCGATAAAATCGAGTCACTTTTGTATGACGTTCAAATCAAATTAAATCAAATCAAACCTTTTATTAATAATGTCACAGTAAAGTATATAACAGTAAAAATAATAATAAGATATACAGATATGTGACGTTACAAATTGGAAAGCCATTCAGTTTAATTTATAAAAAAAGACCAAAACTAAAAAGTGCAGTTTGGATTCAAACTCGTACCAAAAGCACAATTGACTGCGTAACCGCTGTGCTATTATGAAACAAATTGTCTAATGAGTTATGCCTAGAGTGACGTAATAATAATTCATAATAAAAGGTAACTCGATTTTATGGCGATATGACCCGTATGTTTGCATGATAATAAGTATGAATGGCGAAAGTTTAAAATCTGCTACATAGTCTTAAGTCCTTTGCTTTCGTCAACGAAATATGCTACCCTACTTTAAAGTTCTTAATTTTCTAACAGGAGATCGGACACAGATGTCTGGGTTCAGGACAACTATGTTGGAGGTGGTTCTCTAATTCACCCGCAAGTCGTTATCACAGCATTCCATGTACTTCGAAAGGTCACCGCAGAACAGGTAAATGAAGTCCCGTTAATTAATTCAATATTGGTCACATCACAGTGGTGCCACTATACAAAACAAAAAAAAATACTCTTGACTAATACCACGGCTGCGACATATATAATAAATACATTATTGATTTCAGATCAAATGTCGCGCTGGCGAATGGGACACACAGACAGACAAAGAGCAGTACAAGGAGCAGGAGCGGAACGCGCTGAAAATAGTCAAACATGAAAGATTCTACTTAAGTGAGAAGTAACATATTATTAGGATACAAAATACCTGGTGACTCGCAAAAAAATTTTATTTAGCTTTTCACTACAAAATTTGTACTTACAATTACTATGCAACAATGTCGACCAACAAAGCGAAACGATCGCTTATATAGCGAACGAACCATTCGGGAATGTTTTCGGATTTCTGCGAGTCGTGGCGGAGATATCGAACACGATTCGTAAACAACGTGAATGTTCCAGACGATTAGCGTCAAGCGACTTTGAACTCTATGACATACATAACACAAATTATTTTTGTTCGTTCGTAACAATATATTAGATACTATTGAAGACTGCGCATGATACATGATTACAGAAGTATAAAAACACTGTTAAAAAGAGGCTTATGCAGAAAGCCTACTATACCGTTGAAGATTAAGTAAAACTACTCTCCGACAGCAATGACTGAATGTAACAAGTAATAAATCAATAAATAAATATATGGGACACTTACACACACGGTCGCCAGTCCCCAGAGTAAGTAAATTAATACTTGTGTAATAGGTGACGGACAACTGGTAGATATAATACATATATAATTTTAAATACATACATACAAATACACACCCAGGCTCGAAGAACCAACAAATTGCAAGTAGAAAATGTTGGCCCTCGGCGGGAATCGAACTTGCGACCCGCGGAGCTCAAGGCAGTGACACTGCCCACTGGGAATTAAATAAATAAATTTGATAAGAAAGCTTGGTTTTAAGTTGCAACCAACTACGCACTGGGTTAGATAATATATCGTTATTTTTAATTTGTCGTACAATTATATATTATTGAAATAATTATTTTAAAAAAGAGCGACCGCTGAGTTTTTTACTGATTCTTCTCAGTAAGATAATCCTTTCCGAACCAGACATAATTTGAAAATTCAAAAGCCAACTTACAACAGAATTAGAATTTTATTATCTTGCCCTTATATTTAATAGTCTTTCATTTCTGCATCAGCCTCCCTCTACAACGACATAGCGTTGATATTCCTGGAATCCCAATTCGATCTGGCCGCTGCCCCACACATAGGGACGGCTTGCCTGTCAACACTGATGCCAAACCAGAGCACCACTTGCTTCAGCATGGGCTGGGGGAAACAGCCCAACAAGAAAATCTACGTCAACGTTCTGAAGAAGGTAAGTCTTCATCCACAATTTAAAATATCGATGGTTAAATAATCGGATCGCACATTACATATAGATTTAGGTATAAAGAATATACTTATACGTAAAGAATTTTACACAATCGAAAATTATAAAAATCAAAAAACAATACTTTGATTTCAAGTCTTCAAACGATGTCCAGATAAGACTTTAAAGTAGCGGCCTATTACAATCCTACTGTTGGGAATAGGCCTCCTCTCTCCGTTTCTGGAGAGAAGGGTTGGAGCTAAGACCTACCACGCTGCTCCAATGCGGATTGGTAGGTTACACATATCCCTAGAAATCTCTAGAGATATGCAGGTCTCCTCACGATGTTTTCCTTCACCGAGAAGCGTGTGATAAATTGCAATTATCAATTAGACACATAAGTTTGGTTTGAACTCGGGACCCTCTCGAAAGAGTCGTACGGTCTCACAGCTCTGACTGCAGCTTAATTAAGCTTAATTATGTGAATTTCAATTATTTGCGTTCTTAGACCAAAATCTTCGAACAGTGTATATTGCCAATGATGATATACGGATTTGAAACGTCGCTAACTATGGGCCCCATAAGAAGGCTGAGAGTCGCTCAGCGAGCGATGGAGCGAGCTATGCTCGGAATATCTCTACGTGATCAAATCAGAAATGAGGAGATCCGTAGAAGAACCAGAGTTACCGATATAGCTCAGCGTGTTGTGAAGCTAAAGTGGCGATGGGCGGAGTACATAGTACGGAGAATCGTTGAGCTTTGAGGGTCTCAAGATGTTTGAAAGGCGTCCCCGCACCGTAAAACGCAGTGTCGGTAGATCTCCTATGAGATCTACTCATGACCTCAAAAAGGCCGCGGAGAGTCGCTGGATTCAAGCGGCAAAAGATCTTGTGTTTCGAAGATCTCATGAAGAACTATGTCCAGAAGTGGACGTCCATTGGTTGACAAAGAAGAAGAAGCCTTTTCTGCTGGTTATTCTCGGTAACAGCAACTTCAGGTTCGTGATATTTTTATTATAAATACCACGATACGATACGTGCATAATTTCATATGACACAAAACTATTCAAGTTCCGCCGTGTGGTATCCGGCTGATTAGAATAGACCACACTTATTTCTTACCGAGGTGGTGTAAAAGACGACTAAGGTAAGTAGACCCACCGTGTGGTATCCGGTTGAGTAGAATAGACCACCCTCTTTCTTTCCGAGAGGTCGTAAAACACGACTAAGGTAAGTTGACGTCCGTCAGGCGGCCGGTCGTAAAAAACGTAGCCAAATCATGTGACAACATGTTTGTAACATGTTGTGCCGATCCTACCTGATGATGATGATGAGGATGATGATGACGAAACTATTCAAGTTATGCAAGTATTGCTTAACTAACCTTCCCAAATGCATGAACACCGGAACTGACTAGCTTAACCTTCAAATACGTAACAGATATATGATGTTCAGGTCAGGCTTCCGCTGGTGGGTGCAGAGACCTGCCAGAACCTGCTCCGGGAAACGAGGCTGAGAGAAAAGTTCGTGCTGCACAAATCGCTGACTTGCGCTGGTGGTGAAGAGGGCATCGATACTTGTACCGGGGACGGGGGTTCTTCGCTAGTGTGCCCTATAGGGGTAAGTGCGACTAGTACTTGCGGCTTTTTTCATGTCAAATCTAGCGCTAAAATATCTTCAGTTATATTCAAATTCAAATTTAAAATATTCTCCATTCAACTAAACAAGTGCTTTTGAATCGTCAACATCTGCTGCTGGTTCGGAAAGCTGTTCCTACCGAGAGGAACCAGCAAGAAACTCGGCGATTGCTCTTGTCAAAGAATAATTCTTATTACTAGTACATATACGTAAACATAATATATAGTTATTGATGTCTTGTTCAGGGTCAAAGAGTATCCACCCATTCTTATCGTCTAAGTAATGTTCATAATTTCAGTTACTTTATTAATAGGATCAGAACATGGCGTAGTTTTTTTAGTATATTGGCGTATTTTTTACTTTGGGTTAAGTCCTAACCCCAGCCCATGCTGTAGCACTCGGTGCCAGCCGAGGGCAGCACAGAGGCAGGCCACGTCGATATGTGGGGCGATGACGAACGGCGCTTGTCGTTTTGAGCGTGTTTTCTGGTGACAGAAAATATTCAAATTCAAATCGTATCGTCAACATCTACTGCTGGTTCAGAAAACTGTTCCTACCCAGAAGAGCCAGCAAGAAACTCGGCGGTTGCTCTTTTTAAATAATAATCATTATTATTTAACTAGTAATAATAATTAGTGCACATAGTTATTAATGTCTTATACAGGGTCGAAGAGTAGCTATATCCATGCATTCTTATCGTCTATGTTATCCTCAATAGTATAGTAGACTTTCTGTATTAGCCTTTTTTAAACAGTGTTTTAAACTGCTGTAATGGTAAAGTAAAAGTAGATAGCAGAATTTTATTATAGAACCTTATACTCAAACCCTTAAACGATTTATAGTACCCGGCAAAAAATAATGCACATCGAGGCTGAGAGAGAGAAAATCGGCTAGACTCTGCTTCATAGAGCATTGTCTCTGTCGCACACTGACGAATCCCGTGCGAAACGTCTACTATATACTATACTATACATACTGAGTGAAAGTGACAGCGCTTTACGAAACCGAAGTGGGCGACTGTTTCGTTCTAAACATCGATGTGCATTGTTTAATGCCAGGTACTATACGTACTTTTGCTAGGCGCAAAGGTTCCTACTTTGTCTATTATATACATCACCTATCGTTTTAAATACCTTATATTGTTATCTACAAAAATTTATTGCTTAAAATAAGAATAAGAAAGACAGCGTTACAGAAACATTTCAGCTGGTGCATTTACATATAGCTGTTATCTCACTAATGGCTTTTACTAATTGCTTGTAATGAATTGTGGGTTCAAAGCTTGGTCGTTAAATTTGGACCACGTACGGGCCAGGATGCTCAGGGTAGCTGAGCGACGGAACCTTGACGGGTGAACGTGATTTAATTAGTAATAACAAGATCCATAGAAGCGTCATACATATAGTTGAATGTGTCGCAAAACTGATTTGGCTATATCTATAGGATATATAGTAAGTAAGGTAGCGGCATGTGAATGACTAATCTCTCCGTTACTGGAGAGAAAGGTTCGAGCTAAGACCTACCACGCTTCTCCAATGCGGATTGGTAGGTTACACATATCTCCAGAATTCTCTAGAGATATGCAGGTTTCCTCACGATGTTTTCCTTCACCGAAAAGCGTGTGATAAATTGCAATTATAAATTAGACACATGAGCTTTAATAGAAAAACTCATTGGTGCCTGCTGGGGCTTGAACTCGTGTTCCCCTCGAAAGAGTCGCACGGCTCACTGCTGGGCTATCACAGCTCATATAGTGAGTATAGTAAATTTAGTAAGTAAGAAGAAGCAATGACTGTTAAGGGCCTAGGGTGTTAAAGTGGCGATTCGGTACTTCAATTCGTAGCGTCGGTAGACTTCCTACGAGAATTAGACTGACCTCAATAAGGTTGTAGGAAACCGTTGGATCCAAGGTGGAAAAATCTTGAAGAAACCTATGACAGGAACACTCCTTCTTCTTTCTCGTACCCTTATCCCACTCTAAGTGGGATCGGTACAACATGTTTTCCTCTTCCATTCTCTTCTATCATTCGTCAACTCTGGCGCTACTCCTTTTATATGCATGTCATACTTCACACATTCCAGCCATCTCTTTTTAGGCCTCCCTCTAGTCACATATCCATCCACATTCATATCCAACACTCGTTTAGTCACATGATTTTCATCCCTCCTCATTACATGTCCATACCATCCCAATCTTGCACCTCTCACCTTTTCTACAATGGGCGCAACTTTCATACTTCCCCTTATATACTCATTTCTTATTTTATCCACAATCTTGTCACACCACACATCCATCTCAACATTCTCATCACATTTGCATGCACTCTTCTTTCATCCATCTTTTTCATTGCCCAACATTCTGATCCATACATTACGACAGGTCTTATGACCGGTCTTATGACAGGAACACTCCATCAGTTGAAAAAAGGAAGAAGTCATCTCATCTGTTAGTTAAGATGCAATCTACGATGGAAGCGCTTTTAACACGGAAAAGTAACGGTTCGTTTTCGCTTTTCGAAATAAAGCTGTGTTAGCGGCCTCGCCCGCGTAGAAATCAGTGTGTTATACGTTCAATTTTGCTCGAATTAAAATTTCGAAGATAAAAGTAATTATTGTGAGTTACAAAAGATAGAGACATGCTCTTGCGGATTTTTTCATAGTATTTTATTTAATCTACAATTCTCTAGTATTGTTTGTTGTTTTTATGCTTATTTTGGAATTGATCGGTTATTATATTGTTTACTTATTATGTTTTCAGTGGAACAAAGATCGCACTCGGTACGCGATGGTTGGTATGTCGGCATACGGTATCGGCTGCGGGAAGAAAGACGTGCCCGGCATATATGTGAATATACCGCTTCTGAGCAGTTGGGTTGACCAGAAGATGGCCGAAGAGGGCTACAACAGCAGTACATATTCGTTTTAATGAAATAAATATTATTTTATTGTCGATAGTAAATGTTCAATGCATCATACTAGTGAGTGCAGCCATCTAGTTAGAGCCTTAGACAACTCAAACAGAATAAAGACATGTCAAAGTCAAAAACAATGACAAGAAACTCTTGATTGTTAATGAATAATGACATGACAAATAACATAAATAAATATCATGAAATCATTTTTTTCTTGCAATAAATCGCTGTTAGGCGATAAGACCGACCTTTGTACGATATTCTAAATAGTTATAAGTATAGTTTTGTATATTCTTAATATTTTTACGAGCATGTTTAAATAAAAAATATGTAAAAATATATTTATTATAACTTTTTAATATTCATAATTTACATTTCAATAATGTAAAAAATAAACATTATGTTTAATAAAGTAAATGTTTTGAATTTATTTTTGTAAGATACCACCTTAGTCCGAAGAGGAAGAGCGTTGGATATGTGTGACTGAAAACCTAATAATACTCCACCACGTTGCTGGTGGTAAGGTCATTGCCCGGATCAAATTCGAATTATTCCTTACTAGCTTTAACCCGCAACTTGGTTCGCGTGGACTTTAGTCTTGGAATAAGCTTCTGCCACTCGCCAACCCTGCAAATATCTTCATCACAAAGATCAGATTGATCCGGGAAAACTGAGAGAAATTTATCCTTTTCTCGAGAGTATAGATTATTAATTTAGCCAATAACCCGTATGACTTGTATAAAATATATATTAAAACGGCTCAGTTAAATTGATTCAATAACAAAAACCGAAATATATTAAAATTTTCTTAAAATAACATTTTCGACGTAAGTTAAACAATGTAATTTAGAAACTGTTTCTGTAACTTACAGAATTGACTTTGACACAGCGTTAAAAACAACCTTAATACATATATTCAGTAGATGGCGTTTCTTAATCTCCTGTAGAAAAAACATTATCGTTATAGCCTCCGCGTTACCCCGGTGTATAAAGAATAATTATGCCAAATTTCATCAATATTGGTTCAGCGGACTCGCCGTGAAAACGTAACAGTCAAACAGACATACAGAGTATCGCATTTATAATATTAGTTAGGATTCAAATTGGCTTATGCAATCACTTTCGAATCATCAAATTATAATGAAGCTTTAACTGGCTTCGAAAGAGGTGCTTTTACCGCGCATATATACTAAATGATACTATTATTCCTATAATAGAAAAAGTTAAAGATATAATATATTTGATTCCAAATTGAAGTATTCTGATCGTGTAAATTCGATTGTTAACCGTGCTAATAAAACATTAGGCTTAATATTACGTGTAACTCAGCCCTTCTCAGACCCAAGTTGCTTAAAACTTCTTTACTGTTCACTCGGTAGAAACATTTTAGAATACTGTAGTTGCATCTGGAACCCCGTAACCAATTATCAAAAACATGACATTGAAAGAGTACAATCTAAATTTTAATAACACCTTACTTACCGAACACACTCAAATAGTATCAGGAATGATAGTTAAAAACAGTTATGTACAACTTATAAACTCATGTCTCTTGAAAATAGAAGACCCCTGTTAGACATTTTTTTTTTCTTTTCCTACACCGGATATGCGACGGCCATTTCGACTGCGTTGATCTCGTAAACAACATAGTGCGCTTGCGGACTCCTAAACACATAACTCGCAAAACACCTCTTTTCTGTGTCCCTTCCACTAAATCAATGTATGCAGGAAACTCGATAGTATGTCCACTGCTAAGAAACTATAATCTGGATACTATTCAGAATATGTAAAACTGTAATAAAATATATACACAAATTGAAGCATTTCCACGCATAGCATAAACATGCACTCAACCATGCGCACACACTTCTCCACACATCTACACACACACATACACATGGCGTCCTTATTATATTGATAATATTGTTAGCAAAATTAAAATCCGTAATTGAAAAATGAAAAATTAAAAAAAAATGAAAATAATTTATTTATATAAAATTTCATTATAAACTAATAGCAAGGGCCCCTGCACTAGGTGTGAACCCGTATTGCTGGGTGCCCCGCTCATCCACCAAGACTAGTAAACTTATCAAAAACTAGTAAAAAATAGACAATTAAACTTAAAATTAGGTACATTTTTTTAAAAATATATAATACAAAGTTAAGTAATGTTGGTTATATTAAAATTTATTATATTATGTTGATGGTTAATATTTGCTTCATGATAGTTTAATGTTAGCAGATGGTGTGTAATTGTACGTTTTACATCATTCAATTCAGGGGGTAAATAGTATATTTTCTGTTTAATTTCCTATACATTAATGATGATAAGAAATCATACTGTTTTTGTTTAAATTTTGTTTTACACGGTGGGATTTCACAAATACTAGTGCTTCGGCGATTTTTTGTCTGCTTAGTTATAAAAGGTAAGTGTCTGTGAGTTCTCAAAGTACAATTCAATACGTATATTTGGCGAATGGTCAATAATTTATGAGAGTTATACAACTCAAATGTTGAGTAGCGGATTGGTTTAAAAAACATCAATTTAAGCAGTAGTCTCTGAGCTCTTTCCAAAATTATTAAATGTGACTTTGCAGCGCCGCCCCAGACGGGTATGCAGTAACTTAATACCGACTGTGCAAGAGCCTTGTAAGTGGTGATAAGCGTCTTTTCATTTGCAACATACCTAAGTTTATTAAACACCCAAATGAGCTTCCTTGTCCTGTCAGCAATACTATCTATATGTTGACGCCAGGTGAGGTGATGATCGATAATAACACCAAGGTATTTAACACTATTCTTTCTTATTATATTTTCACACGAGCAGTTATCTAAGGATGGGCTTTGACACTTAGGTATGTACTTTCAAATTAAAGGTAGCGGAAGGCTGAGAGCTTTTACGGATTGAAAATGGTACGTATTTCGTTTTTGTTACATTTAGCGTTAACAAATTACATACCAGCCAGTTGTAATTGGCTGTACGTTAAACTAAGTAATATTTTGTAAATTAATATAATAACTGTGGATTTTGTAAAAGTAAATAAATAAATAAATAAATAAATAAATAAATAAATAAGACCCACTAAGAAACTCGGCGGTTGCTCTTTTCAAAAAATAATTCTTATGATTAGTTATATTTCGTCAGCCGTCTTGTCCAAGATTGAAGAGTATCACTATAGATGTATTGCTTGCTAAGCTGTGGTTTATATCAAGAGCATAGTTCGATTTTATAATCGCACGTGCAGCTTGTATTTGAAGGATATTTATATCAGATATCTCACCCCTAGCAAGGTACCGTGTGATATAATCATAGAGTTTATTATACGGCCAGGCTACGATATCCATTGACGAATCGAAAGCAAACGACACTTATATCTGTCTCTTTTGTGTGTGATTAGTGTACCGTAATATATAGTTTCTAATTTGTTTTTTTATACTTGTTAATATTAAATAACATTAGACCGATGCGTGCGTCCGCGCGGTTATCCCTTCCCCCCCCCCGTGGGCACCTGTTTTTGCCCTTGAAATTGGAAAGGTGCTCTCGCGGTGGCCGGTGAATGCTCCTATGCGACTAGCCTTGGGCGTAACCGTTCGCAGCTGAGAATGATTCCTTTGATTCTTCGCGCCTAAACGAACTAGGTGATTCCTTTCGTTCGTTCGTTCACGATTCGTGTGTCGTTACAAATTAGCCTTGGGCGTAATCGTTCGCAGCTGAGAATGATTCCTTTGACTCTTCACGCCTAAACAAACTAGGTGATTCCTTTCGTTCGTTCGTTCACGATTCGTGTGTCGTTACAAATTAGCCTTGGGCGTAATCGTTCGCAGCTGAGAATGATTCCTTTGACTCTTCACGCCTAAACAAACTAGGTGATTCCTTTCGTTCGTTCGTTCACGATTCGTGTGTCGTTACAAATTAGCCTTGGGCGTAATCGTTCGCAGCTGAGAATGATTCCTTTGACTCTTCGCGCCTAAACGAACTAGGTGATTCCTTTCGTTCGTTCGTTCACGATTCGTGTGTCGTTACAAATTATTGACTCTTCACCGCAGGAGCCGTTTTATAATTAGCGAACGATCTGCCTAATATTGAAATATTTGATGGCAGTTGGTTTGCTTGTTTTATAATGTTCTTGCTATGACAAGATTCTTGAAGACTGTAAATTTAATTATAATTATAGCACTAAAAATAGCATAAAGCTATGAATTTTCATAAAATATATTTTTTAGGTAGTGATTAAAGAACGCTTTTATATTTTTTATTAAATTTGGAATAAAAGTAACAGCCTGTTATTATGCCCACTGCTGGGCTAGGGCCTCCCCTCTCCGTTCTTGGAGAGAAGGATTGGAGCTAAGACCTACCACGCTGCTCCAATGCGGATTGGTAGGTTACACATATCCCTAGAGAATTCTCTAGAGATATGCAGGTTTCTTCACGATGTTTTCCTTCACCGAAATTTGGAATATAATCAAGTAAACCTTATGTTTATATATTTATTTATATATTTTACATTATATAAATTCTATATATATTTTATGCGTAAAATAAAATAATCCATATTGTTTTAGAAGAATATTTAAGATACGAATTTAAGGACCTTTTATTCTAATTATATTGTAGCAGTTTTTCAGAGCCAAGAATAAAATGTTTTCTAATAATAAAACCTAGCTAGATCGATTAACAAACAATCGATTTTCTTCTCTCAAAATAAATCGATTTGTAAATCTATTAACTCGAAAGGAAATAATTTATTATTTAATAGTCGTTTCTTTCTGACTACTTAAAAATTTGCTTTTTTTAGAATATTTAGAATAAAGAATAATTAAGGTGGACAACTACGAATAAAAATTAACAGATGCGTTGTTTGCGAAATTCGATTAATATGTGTTTTTTGGCAACTTTGGTTTCATCCAACACCGCATTTCCAATCTTAAAAAACAAGAATAAGGGGGTAAGAAAATGAATAAAATAAACGTAATTAGCAAAATCCATTTACAAAAATCGATTACTAATGTTTAATAATTTCTTATTAAAGATCGATTATTTTGATTAAATAATCTATTATATTTTGACATCCCTAACAGTAAGTAGTCACGGCATACAATTCGATGAGCGAGCGGCAGATACGAGTTCCTTGCGATTGTGAGCGAGACAACATGAGTTCGGTTGACGTCACCTTTCTTGATTCTGTACCAAATCACGACTCATGATTCATGAATCACGAACTAACGAACGATGAAGCGGGAAATATGGGACTCGATTCCCGTCGTTCGTCTGTGGGAGTGATTCTTTCGAACTAGTTCCTTCGCGAACGACACAAGTCTAGACAGGACGTTTCGAACAGCAGTTGCGAGCGGACGTGTCGGCCTGCGCTGCATTTTTTCCAACATTCGTGATCATTCGTATATCAAGAAGATATATCTTTTGAAATATAGTCGCATATTTTTTAAAAAACTACAACACCAAATTGGGTAAGTGCTGAAGAGTTTTTTTTTTCATATTGCATTTTGCTTGTTTCATGCGTCATTGTTTCTTCAGTAATATGTTTTATAATTTTTTCTTTTTAATTTAACATTTAATAATTCTGTTTGGTAATTAGTCTAATTTCTATCTTTTGTTTCATTTTTATGTTAACTTCTTTAATAATATACATCTCCTTCTTTTGTGTTTTCTCTCCGTTCTGATTGTGACATGCACTGCACCTATTTCGTTAGCGCATAAGCCTCGCTTTGCCTACGCTGCCGTGCACGCAATCAGAGGAGAAGAAAGCTTGCACAACTTAACGCGCTGGACATAATTTCCAGGGTGCTATGCTATGTTGGGCTTAAGCATTTGCTACAGTCTCCGTAGTCCTGAGGTTGGATTTCTGCGGCCTTGTGTCCGGGCCCGACGTCTTCGGGTCGGCTCACCTGATCCAGGCGTGCGTGCGCTGCACGGCCTACTCCGCTGCGAGACAAAGCCAGGGCAGTACCGAGCGCACACCTACCCTCTTACGGAGCATTGCATTGAAAGGCAGTAGACCTCCAAGACCCATAATTCTTACTCCCAACATCACATTAGACAAAAATAAGTATACCATTTTTGTCTTCCCTATGATCCCTATATTTGTTTCAAAACTCACTCACTCACTTGCAATTACTTGCCTGTGTCTAGGTCTCTTACTGTAGTATAATAACTCTACGGATATAATTCTATGAAAATAGGAGAAATATACAAGTCTTGTTGTTTGAACATCAGCTAATTATCTAATCTTCCTAAGGGCACACGAGACTGCAGAGAGGCTTACCACAGAGATTTGTTATATGGAATCCCGATTCCAATTTTGCATCCAAGGTTAATCCCAGAAATGGCGCGCCCCAACTACTTGACTACTCGATATGAATGTGTGAGTGCTAATGTTTATAATGTCTTTTTACATTTTGTGTCCTGGAAAGCTATCGACTGTTGCTTGAATTAGGATTTGTTTGCGAACGTCGTGATTGACTAGTCGCGTGATAAATCACGCAACGCTCTATATAAGAAGTAGCGCTGACTTATTGTATGAAATAAAACGTCCGCCTTTTTGGAAAAAAATTTATACGGAAAAAATTAAACTATTTGAATAACTAAACGAGAACAACCGTTCCTTAGGAAATACCTTACCAACTGATTGACCAATACAATCATATTTTTATGTGTATATATTTTAAATGTGCCGCCGTGTGGTATCCGGCAGAATAGAATAGACCACCCTCCTTTCTTACCGTGGTGTCGTAAGAGGCGGCTAAGGTATGTGCCGTGTTGTATCCGGCTGCATAGAATAGACAACCCTCATTTCTTACCGAGGTGTCGTAATAGGCGACTAAGGTAAGTTGACGTCAGGCAGGCGGCCGGTCGTAAAATGCAATAAAGCCAAATCATGTGTAACATTTTGTGCCGACCCCACTAGAGTGGGACAAGGGGCAGGAGAATGATGATAATATATTTTAAATTTGCTTGAGTGGGTACATACGAGAGTGGGGCGCGTCGTTTTAGCTTAGCTAAAATCGAGCTCTAATGCTTTTAAAATTAAATTTTAGACACTATCAACATTCTTTAGTGCATTTATAAGCAAATGCGATGCCCGTGACAAAAAATCGGTGGCCGATGACTTTATCTTATTTACACAAACTTTTTGAGCTCTTTTACTAAGATGTGAGCTATATACACATGCTTAATACGATCAAATGCCTTTGACAAATCACAGAAAATACAGAGTTCATTAAGAACTTCTCCCAAGTTAGAGGTAATAGGGCAGCTAAGGTTAAAATATATCCTTTATATCTTCGGCTCTTTTAGCTTGTCACATCTCAAAGAGTCCTTCCGAAAATCCGTAGTCAACACAGTCTAAAATGTTAATTGCTATATAAGCCCCTCTCTTTCTAACTCTGAACGATCCATAAGTATGACTTCTCCCAAGCATCAAGGATATGTTTTAACAACCTTACCTCAGCGTTTGTTGTGGATCTACCCTTTGCAAAACCATACTGCTCTGAATATATAGTAATTCTATAAAGTCATTTATTCGGATTGAAATGATGAATAATCAGATTTTATTTTAACATACTTTATTGCTTGTCAAAACATTAAATACATACAAAAATATACTTTTATTTAGGCGATCGTACAATAAGCGATAATTTATTCCAGACAACCTCGGTTACAGGAAATGTAAAATTTTATGTCATAATATTTGATTCTTCTTATTTAACATGTTATTATTCATTTACATATTACAGTCATTGTTGACTTTGTCAAATTTTTACATTCTGTGTTTGAGTTGTCTAACGCTCTAACTAGATGGCAGCGCTCACTAGTATTATACTTTGCATATTTACAATCGATAATTAAATAATATTTATTTATATTAAATTTCATTTAGTTAAAACGAATATGTAGTGTTGTTGTAGCCCTCTTCAGCCATTTTCTGGTCAACCCAGTTGCTGTGATGCGGTATATTCACATATACGCCGGGCACGTCTTTCTTCGCGCAGCCCATACCATACGCCGCCATACCAACTATCGCGTACCGAGTGCGACCGTTGTTCCACTGATAACATAAAAAGTAACAATTTAATAATCGATCAACTTCAAATCAAAATAAAAATCCACAGGCACTAGTCAAAACTTACCGCTATTTGACACACTAGTGAAGATCCCCCATCTCTGGTACAAGTGTCGATGCCCTCTTCGCCACCAGCGCAAGTCAGCGACTTGTGTAGCACGAACAATTCGCCTAGCCTCGTCTTTCGCAGCAGGTTCTGGCAGGTCTCTGCACCCACCAGCGGAAGCCTGACCTGAACATCATATATCTGATAAGTATTCAACTCTCGAATGCTAAATATGAATTGCTGCGGCTTCTCATTCAAGACAAAATTCAGGGAAACGAAGTGTATCTGTACTATATACTGTATACTGTACTGTACTGTACTATGTACTGTATACTGTGTGTGTGTGTAACGGAGGATATCTTAGCTAAAAAATCTACGCAATAGGTTCGACAAAACTACACGCTCTCTATTCAGAGCAGCGGTATCGAAGGTCCAAATTGCCTTATTGATCGCCGAACTTCGAGAGAAGATGGCACCTTAAGAAGAAGATATTCATTAATCAATTCAATCTCTCCAGTCGTTATATCATTAAGGTCGCGGTCCTGGCTAGATTTTATCCTCGTATGGATAACTTTATTCTACCGGCTCCTATTAGTGGTCATTGTTACAAGCTCATTAAATTTGCAGAATTTGCAGATGTTAAGCGGCCTCTGGGTTTTTTAATTTCGGTCTTCAAATAAAAAAAAATCCAACTAAAGTCCTTTAAACCAATATTTTGATCCCAGTCAATTCAAATTATATCTAGGCGAGTGGAGAAGCTCTGTGCCAATGATCAGATCGCAGAAGCTCTATTAGTATCGAGGAAAGCCGATCAAAGCTAACCAAACTATATTCATTGAATTAAGATTTTTCAAGCACTTGAAATTTCAAGGATCTATAACAGTAATGAAACTACCGTTGATTCGGAATGTTGTTCTTACCGCGAAGAACGACCAAAAATCTCAAACATATCGCCGTTTTGGCCGAAGACTTGAAATATTTTTATGATAATATTCAATTGTGTAATATGTTTTACGTATTAGTACATTATCTAAATTACCTTTTAAATGTAAATCTTTAAATTTCGGAAAACGGCTCCATTGATTTTCATGAAATTTAATATGTAGGGGATTGTGGGGGGAATACATTAAAAAAAATCGTCGCTTAATCCCTGTTTTAGGCAATTAAAAACTGATACAATATTATTAGAAAACGAAGGTTAATTACGCTGTTATTTATAAAGTCATAATAGCTCCGTCGGGATCGGGCGGTCTAGAAGTGAAAGTCCGGAGACCAGATATCACCAGCCCGAATATCTTATCCCTTTTTCAAGTTGCATTTTTTCCTATCTTCTAAACGAAATTTCGAGCAAGGCTCAGTAACGCAGATGTTGCTTAAATTCAACCTGTATGTGATGTGCGATCTGAGGGTATTTAACCGTCGATGTTTTACAGTGTATGCAGGCTTACCTTCTTAAGTATATTGACGTAGATTTTCGTGTTGGGCAGTTTCCCCCAGCCCATGCTGAAGCATGGGGTGCCTTGTTCCGGCATCATTGTCGACAAGCAGGCTGTCCCGATGTGTGGGGCGGCGGCCAGATCGAACTGGGATTCCAAGAATATCAACGCTATGTTGTTGTAGAGGGAGGCTGACGTAGAAATAAGAGATTATTAAGAGCAAAGTAATGATAAATCTAATCGTAGAATAAAATGAAATAATACTTTCATTATTTGTGTATTACGGAAAATATTTTTATGTAGTTGTTGTTGTTGTATATCTTTATTGTACACAATTTTACAAATAATTATTACACAGTAGAAAATTAAAATTATACAAATATATAAAAAAGCGTACAAAGGCGGACTTATCCCATAAAGGGATCTCTTCCAGCCAACCTTTGAGAAACTGAAAGAAGAGTAAAATTTTATGAGTAGCGTTTGCAGCATAGACAAGAAACAAACGATAAGTGTACAAAAATACAAGTTCATACAAAAATACAAAAGAAGACAGAAAAAAAAAAAATATATAGAAGATATATAACTACAAAAATAAAAGATATAAAATATTTTATTATTTTGATATACATATTATATGTGTATACGTATAAAAGAAAATATGATGTATATATATACATCATATGCAGCTCATCTCACGAGTTATGATACCAATCGAGCCCGTAGTGTTTTTTTAAACCTCTTTTGAAGGAAGACAAGGAAGGTGACTTACGGATTGAAACAGGTAATTCATTCCATAGTTTAACTGCATGAACTGTAAATGACCTTGAATAAACCCGCGAAGTGCTCGAAGGAAAGGCAAGCTTGAGGTTTCTACCAGATCTTAAGCGACCCTCACTAACATCAGACAGGAAATGGAAACGCTCTTTAAGATAAAAAGGGGCTAAAGGATTAAATAGGACATTGTAAAGTAGCGATAATATATGTGTATCTCTTTTACGTCTGATGGGGAGCCATTTCAATTTATCACGGAATTCCGAAATATGGTCGAACTTGCGCAAGCCGAAAATATATCTAATGGCAAGGTTTTGCAGACGTTCAAGCTTATCCAATAGATCCTCAGTAGGGTCGAGATAAGCAACGTCACTGTAATCTAACAGTGGTAATAATAGGGACTGTGCTAGGTTAATCTTAGTTTTTAGAGGAAGAAAGTTTTGTAGCCTTTTTAATGAATGCAGTGAAGAAAATACTTTGCGACTCACATTAGCAATGTGAGCTTTCCAGCTCAATGTTTCGTCAAAGATAATGCCTAAATTGTTGACAGCATTAGTATAGGGTATAACAGTACCATTAAAAAAAATCGCTGGTACCGTCATGTTCTTTATTTTTGAAATATAATTAGGGCTGCTTATTATTATTGCTTGTGACTTTAGAGGGTTTATCAGAAGACCAAAATTGATAGCCCATTTCGAAATGATAGAAAGATTCCGATTAATCATCTGTATGGCTTCAACTATGTCAGTTATAGGAGCAGATGTATATATTTGGAGGTCATCCGCGTAAAGGTGAAAAGAGCAATTTAAGAGAGACGTAAGGTTGTTTATAAATAAGGAAAATAGCAATGGAGATAAAACTCCACCCTGCGGAACGCCCGCTGTAATTTTATTCCAATCTGAGTATTTTTGATCTACTTTGACCAATTGCTGCCTACCACGCAGGTACGACGAAAACCATTTAAGAGAATTTGGTGCTACATTTATAGATTCGATAACTCCCATTAAAATGTCCAGGTCAACACAATTGAACGCGCTACTGAAATCTAATAAAACAAGAATGGTTACTTTTTGATTATTTATATTAAACCGTATATCATCGGAGACTTTTACTAGCGCAGTAGTTGTGCTGTGTCCACAGCGAAAGCCTGATTGAAAGGGACTGAGTAGATTGTAAAGACGGAGATGATTAGACAATTTTAAATGCACATAATGCTCCAAAACTTTAGAGAGAAACGGAAGAATAGAGATAGGACGAAAGTCAGAACAGGCAGAAGGATTTGAAGTCTTTGGAAGAGGAATTATATGTGCAAATTTCCATATAGACGGAAATGAACCAGTGATTAAGGAATAATTCAAGATATGGGCCAAATAGGGAGAAATAAGATTGATTATCGGAGAGATCATATCAAGACCGATCCCATCACCACCAATAGCCTTAGATTTTATTGTTTTAAGGATTTTTAATATATCTGACGATGTAATATCTCCAAACTCCAAAGGTGGAATGTCCTGTCGGCGATTGAGTAGCAAATCGGATATCACATCTCGTTTTCCGTCTGGGCTCAGTATTACGGGACAGGTGCTGAAGTACTTATTCAATTCGTTAAGATCAAACATTATTTGCGAGTTAACATTCATTTTCCCTATACCTAGAGTTTTCAAAAAACCCCAAACCCTTTCAGGTGGAGAATTTTCAATCTTGCTATGTATATAGCTCCGCTTAGCAGATCGGCACAATTTATTGCACTGCCTCATTATGAGCTTGTAAAAAGCACGATTGTCAGGTGAGGGATCTCGTAAAAATTTTAGGCGAGCTTTGTTTCGCTTTTCCATAAGTGCTTTGAGGGTTGGATTTAGCCATGGCGCTGGAAAGTGTTTTACTCGGATAGATTTCGTCGGTGCATGTTTATCATACAGCTCAAGTATTATTTTATTCAGAAAACTAATCTTACTATCAACATCGGTGGCTGAAATAACAGATTGCCAGTCTGCTTTGCAAAAGTCTTCCTTCAGCATATCTTGATTAATATCTCGGTAATTACGAATTATAATAAATTTATGTCTTCGTTTCGGCGGACGAATTTTATATGAAACATATATTAAATCGTGTCTAGAAAAGGCACAAGCATTAAATTGGCCAAACGTATCAATAAAATCAGAATTACTGGTAATAATGAGATCTAGGAGAGAGGGGGGGCCATTGTGAGGGTAATGTGTGGGTTGTAGGGGTAAAATAGAAAGGTTTAAAGAATTGAATAGGGATTGAAGACGATGAGTACGATTATCATTTTTTATTATACACGTATTAAAATCCCCCATTATTAAAATATGTTCATATAAGGGTCTCAAACTCAAGAGAGTTGCCTCTAAAGCATCAAAGTAATTAATGCCTGAGTGAGGGCTATAAAACACGCCGAGTAAAAACTTTTTATGATGTAAGGTTACATCTAAAAAGATATATTCTGGGCAATTGGCAACTGAAACAGATTGATTAACAACTCTGTAAGGAATGTCGCTTCGTAAGTATATTGCTACTCCACCGCCATTTACCATCTTTTCATTTCTGTTATTTAATATGCGAGAGTATGTTCGATCATTCCTAATTAGCAGATATCCGGGCAAAGAATAAAGTGTGGAAGGCAAAGAAGGTTTGAGAAATGTTTCTGATATTAATATAGCGTGAATATTTTTTGATGTAAAAGATGATAGCATATCTGAATGATGAGCTGCTATGCTTTGAGCATTTATATGTATCACATTAAAGTTTTTCGATAAAGAGCTAAAAGTACAATTTATATTTTTTTCCAGTGTCGGTATATCGTTTAAGTCGCTCTCAGCACTGTGAAAACTATCAGACGATGAAGACAGATTAAAATATTCATTATCCGATTCAGTATGAATATTGCAAGACATTGAGCAGTATATGTATTGTAAAAAAAAAAAATTAAATGAGTTTTAAATTACAATAAACAGTATATACAAATAATTATCACTTTAACTATCAGTAACTTGCCAGCTGTTCTACATATTAGTTTTGTATAAATATATTATCAAATTCACCAATTTACATTGAAGATAAATATTATAGTTTGTTATTGTTTTTATGGATTTATTATATTTTTAGTGAGACAAAACGACGATAGTATCTATATTATAATGGTATACATTCAAAACATGAACGAAGTATATTTAGGTTTCATAAATGTAAGGAAAAACAAAACGTTTATTAGATTACGTATTAAACAAATACAACAAAGCTACGAGACATTTTGAGTTCATGAATACCCACAGTATAAAAGAGAAAAAAGTAAATAAATATAATGTCAGTAGCTTACTTGTTTAGTTTAGTCTGTTGTATTTATCGACTTTGAAAACAAATAATATTAGCAGTATAAGTGAATAACAATTATTAGCTACACTAATTAAAATATTATTTATACTGTGTGATATCGTGCGTATAAAATTAAGTGTTTACTGTCTAACTTTTGATTGGGCTCGAGTCGGACGAGTTTTTTGGACTCGGGGCTTTTCTGTTGTCGAAGCACTTGGCACAGTTGTTGAAGTGGTAGCACGAACAGGTTCTTTGGATTTATCTTGACGAAGCAAACGAAGTTCGTCCATTGACGTGATTCTATGACGAGAACCGTCGGCACACATAATTACTATTTTTCCATCCGAGGTCCAGCAGCTCCTGATTCCATAAAGTTTTCGAGCTTCAATGAAGACAGAATGTCGCGTGCTTGTCAGAAATTCTGAGATAGTTAGACCACTATTCTTTAACTTACTTTTACTCATCCATACGTTGGTTCTGCTTCGTAAGTCAGCAAAGCGGAGCAATATGGGCCGAGGCTTATTAATATTGCTATGTTTACCGAGTCGCGTACAAGAAATAAAGGATTGCGAACAAATATTTGTGACATTTAGCTTCTCCGTAAAAATTTTAATTACACGATCTGTAAGATTTTCCTCTGTTTTCTCGGGCTCCCCGTGTAAAAGAAGAATTTTCGATCTAGATTTCATCTCAAACCCATCTAAGTATTTGAAGATAAGATTCAGTTGACATTTGAAGTTAGAAACGGTTTTCCAGATCAAGGATTTAAAAGTGTTGAACTCACTTGCAAGCGACGCGATGTCAGTTCTTGGTGTTATGATTGACTCCTCAAATGCAGACATTTTACTAGAGAACATTTCTGCCAATTCATCTATGTTGTGCTTCAGTTCGGAGATTGGATCCATTGTACAGTTGTAACGGTGAAAAGTATAAAGTAAATATAAGGTGAATTCGTAATGTCTTCAAAGGATATAGATTGTGAGAACAGCTGGTGACGTTAATTAGCTTCTGTAGTTCATGTAAGTACAACACAAATTCAATTTACTATAATTAAAAATATATTTTATTTAATCAAATGACGGAAGAAAATTTTGTGCGTGTGTTTACAATAACGCCTACCCACAGAATCCCACAGAAGAAGAATGTAGTTTAAATTAAAATAAAAAATGAGTCATTTGGCTTAATCCTTTGGCTAAATAATTACAAATGTACGTTATAATGCTAAAATTAGGCTGTACCATCATATAATATTCAAGTCTTATGCATGCAAATTTCCTCAACCTCATGCACTATATAACACCGCCACTACCACCATACAAACTACAAGCATTGCACACATTCACTACACACTCCCGATAAACGTTTCGCCCCACAATCGAAGCATCATCAGAAGATAGACTCCACGGCACGAAAAAAGCAGGAGTTGAATGCGGGGTCACTACCCCCTGCGCCAACGAGCTTATCAAATCAAATGATACCTTTTCTTAATACAAAAAAAAACCCCTTATGGGTCCCGCCGCCTGACGGGAATGAGCGGCGGTTATGTCGGATTCACACCGACTAAAACAACCTGAATGTTCTACCACGCTGCTGGTAGCGTGGACAAGCTACCACTCGATACATTGCCTCCATTCCCGCCAGCAACTTTGAACCCCAGAAAGCGCTACCTCTGGGTCGGACATATCTAAAAGTGGCCCCTCCCTCTGCTAATCGATCCATCGGGAGCACCAGATGCATCGACCGATTTGAGGACCTTTTGAGATGGGCGTCCGATAAAATCCCTAACGAAGAGTTCTTCGTTAGGGCGGCATACGACGGGCTTCGGCAAGTAGTCTGCGCCCCGGTCGCCTACAGCGGATCAGGTCCAACCGTGCTGCCTCGTTCCGCGAGATTAAATAAAATCAAGTCAAATCAATCGAGATCAAATGTTACATGATTTGCTTTTAATATAATAACATGATATTATCTTCCCATAAGTTTGTGTCAGTCAATTATTACTTTTCAAACTGAAAAAAATTCGTGTAGTAATGTTACTTCTTACTTTTATAGAATCGTTCGTGTTTAACTATTTTTAGCACGTTTCGCTCCTGCTCCTTGTACACCTCTGCGTCGGATTGTGTGTCCCATTCGCCGGCGCGACATTTGATCTGAAATTAATATTATATATATACAAGGTGGCACTGATCTTCGATTGATCGGTAAATCGGCCCGGGGCAATGCCTCATCTTGCCCTATAGTAGCTACGCCACTGTATACTTCTATCACAATATTGTTGGTATACCTTCTTGGATATAAATTATAATGAGTGCGAAAAGAATTAATTAACAGGATTGCTGTTACCTGTTCTGCAGTGACCTTTCGGAGCACATGGTATGCCGTGATAACGACTTGCGGGTGGATTAGGGAACCACCTCCAAGGTAGTCGCTCTGAACCCAAACATTCGTGTCCGATTTGCTGTAGGAACATATGGAAATAGGTATGAATAGCGGTGGTTGTTAAAGAGGCAGTCTCCTGTATGTAGCTACTCTTCGAGCTATACAAGATAGGTATAACTTAATGTAAATAGTAATAAGAATTTTATTTTGCCAAAAGCGACCGCAGACTGTCTTGCTGGCTTCTCTCGGTAGGAACAGCGCGACGAATGAGTAGAGTTGACGATTCAAAAGCACTTGTTTTTGTAAACAGTTTACTTGAATAATCTTTTTTTTTTTATACAGGAAAAAACCCCTTATGGGTACCACTGCCCGACAAGCACAGGCGGTGGTTATGACAGAGTCACACCGACTAAAACGACCTGTATGCTCCCCACGCTGCTGGTGGCGGGGGCAGGGTACCTTATTTGACACCCCCCCCCCCAGCAGCAACTCTGAACCCCAGAGTGCGCCACCTCTGGGTCGGGACCTCTCTAAAAGTGGCCCCTCCCTCCGCTGGACGATGCATCGGGAGCACCAGATGCATCGACCGCCTCGGGGACCTTATAAGGAGGGCGTCCGATAAACCCCGTTCGTAACGCCCAGAAGGTCCCCGTTAGGGCGGCATGCGACGGACTTCGGCAAATCGCCTGCGCCCCGCTCGCCTGCGGCGGATCGGATCCAAAGACTCGACTTCCCGGATCCGTCCCGCCGCCTCCTTCCGCAAGATAACATCCTCGCAGAAGGAGGCCATCGCTGCCCACGATCCCTATAAATGTGTAAGTCGTGTTTTCTGTTACACTTTTGTTACATGTATCGCCATCGCACCACAACTATTTTTCGTGTCGTAATAGGGTACAGTCGTTGATCTCAATAAATCGTGTTTAAAAAAAAATATAAACTTAAAACAAATTCCTGTTGGTAAAATACTTTGCTGAATTAACTGACTTTTTTATGCAGGGTGCTGAGGTATGTAGGTAACTAAAATTAAAATTAATATCATATGATCGGTACCACCCTGTATAAGATTAAAATCTTGGGTATGTATTTAAAAATTCCAAGATGTAGGATGACAGTCGTATCTCGTAAAACTAGTTAATATTGTTCGAACATGCGAAAAGAATTCGTAATGCATATGTGATAAAGTTTAAAGTTCATTGGACGTGGTCAGTTTACAAACGTGTAAAAAGGATTCGTAAACTATATGACATAGCTTTCAAATTCTTGACGCTAATTCACTGGAACATTCAAGTTCTTAACAAAGGTTTTAACGATCTCCCCAAGATCGCGACCTTTTGAGAACATTGTCGTCATCGGTACGTTCGATATATAAGTAGATGATCGTGCGCCTCGAGGTTCAGTTTGCGAATGGCGCTCAAGAGCGAAATACGTAATATAAAATAATATTAAAAATATTTTAATATTAATATTAATATATTAGAAATACGAAAATAAAATAATATTGACCTCGACTTTCTTATTGGTTCGACTTGCTTATAGACTGTAAATACTAAATTTGTAGAGAAAAATTGAATAAAGTGTTTTTAACGAGTCACCAGGTATTTTCATCCAAATCCACGAACCCCTGTACGTATAAAATGTATGGATTAAAGCAACTCACTTCATGATTGCCACCATCCATGGGAAGTCTCCGAAATTCGTGGCTAACTCCACATTAGCCATTTCTTCCTTATGTAGCTTGAAGAGATCGGGATTGTTCCAGCCGCAGTCGGGAGTAGCGATAGTTGGTTCTGTAAGAGTATCTTCTTGTCTACTTCCTATTATTCAACCGATAGACGTCTACTGTTTTTTATTTCCCTCCATCGCGAAAGACGGAGCCTACATACCAGTTCTGGATTACATACATTCAGACATGCTTTATAAGACGTTTACCGTTGGATACAGGTCTCTTCGGCACGGTAAGATGCCGTGTGGTTTACTGAGTAGAATAGGTTGGCTGAGTCCACCCTCATTTCTTACTTAGGTGTCGTAAAAGGCGCCTAAAGTAAGTCGACCCGCCGTGTGGTATCCGACTGAGTAGGATAGACCACCCTCATTTCTTACTGAGGTGTCGTAAAAGGCGACTAAAGTAAGTCGACCCGCCGTGTGGTATCCGACTGAGTAGGATAGACCACCCTCATTTCTTACTTAGGTGTCGTAAAAGGCGCCTAAAGTAAGTCGACCCGCCGTGTGGTATCCGACTGAGTAGGATAGACCACCCTCATTTCTTACTGAGGTGTCGTAAAAGGCGACTAAAGTAAGTCGACCCGCCGTGTGGTATCCGACTGAGTAGGATAGACCACCCTCATTTCTTACTTAGGTGTCGTAAAAGGCGACTAAAGTAAGTCGACCCGCCGTGTGGTATCCGGCTGAGTAGTATAAACCACCCTCATTTCTTACTAAGGTATCGTAAAATACGACTAAGGTATGTTGACGTCGGCACGCGGCCGGTCGTGAGATACGAAGCCAAATCATATGACAACATGTTTGTACATATCTACCATTTCGGGACATGTAGGGATGTAACTTAAAGTTAAAAATAAAGAAAATCGATGATTAATTAATCGATTTTCTTCCTTCAAAATAAATCGATTTGTGAAAAGCGATTAACGTAAATCGAGAAAATCGTTAATAATCGTTTTTTTCGATTCGATTCTATTACTCGATTACTAATAATCGTTTTTTATGGCTATTTTGTAAAGTTCCTTTATTTATCAATAATTATTTAGAATAAAGACTTAATACAGTACGAATAAGAAATAACAGATACTCTGTTTGCGAAATTAATTAATTAAACGAAGTTCGAATAACGCATATCTTATTTTTTTTTAACTAGAAAATAAAGAGATTAAGAAAAGAGGACAACTAAAATATAATCGATTTAAAAAAAAATAATTTACAACGTTTAGAAAATCGATTATAATAATAAAATAATCAAATTATGTAAAATCGATTGTTTTTCCACAAACAGCATTTTTACCCCTTATCAATATATGTCAATACCATCTATGGAATTAAATCTGCTCTGAGAAATTAAACTTTAAGAAATAAAAATAGTTACCTTGTTCCAGCGATATAAATTGGTCATTTCTTTCGGTGGTTTGAGAGTGCTCTGGGAAATTTTGTTGCACCCATAGTAAAGTATCTTCGTCGACCGAAGAGGCTGTAATCTGGCGTGAAATAACTAAGATTGCAATTACTAAATACCTGTAGACAAAAGTTTTTGAATTAAGTGATCACATATTAACATTGATTTAGTGGTTCTTGCGGAGGTCCATAAAACAAAAGTAATGAAAATATTTTACTATAATCCGCAAAAAAAGGATATGTAATGCTAAATTTTGAGTCCTTTCTTATACCCAAATATAGCAAAGCTTTGTAATTCTCCTGATTTGTAAGTCTCCTGATGATGCTTCATTCCATTACTGGTTATGGGGGTGAAACGATTGTTGAGATTGTCGCAGTGAATATACGTAGCCAAATGTGACAACATGTCTGTAACATGTTGTGCCGACCCCAATTAGAGTGGGATAAGGGCGGGAAGATGATGAGATAGGTGAGACAGGCAGTTATCTCTCTCTCCATCAACTGCTAGACATAGATTTCTTCATCTCTACACCATACGATTTTGACCCGCAGCATCAAGGGGCTCCCTATGATCTTTCTGAGGTCGTCAATCCACCTTGTAGAGGGTCTAACGACGTTGCGTTTTCCAATGGGGAGTCGCCATTCCTACACCTTGAGACCCCAACACTCATCGGTTCTCCGCACTATATGCCCCGCCCATCGCTACTTTAACTTAGCTTTACTTTACTTTAGCTTTGACACGATCAGCTATATCAGCGACTTTACTTATTTACGTAGACGTACTCCAATCACAACTCGCTCGATCGCCCGCTGAGTGACAGAGCTTTTTAGCAGGCTTATCTATTATATAAGCAGGTTATCTATTGTCAAATAAATATAAATTCACTTCAATGACTCTTAAATCTACCGGTTTTCCCATAACGATATTGATGCAATGACAATAACGTGAGGGAACTTTGATATTATAACAATATAAAATATATACTGAAATATTAAAATATTAAAATAGTACATAAAAATAATGAATAATCCAAACTTACCGTTTAAACATTTTTAAGGATAACAGGGATACAGACAATGAAATTAGTTTATAATTAAATCCGCCAATGAGTGTATTGCGCGCAGCGTTCGCTCATGAACTGAATGTCAAAAACGAAACCGTCGTCTTTAAAGTAAACGGTATTTAAGGAAAATATGTAACTTTTTAAGCTTTGTGTATACTAAAGTAAGGTTTACAACCACTTTGATCGCCGGCGACTCGCTGACGATTGGGGAATTGGTATGTGGACGTGAATATTAAGCGACTTCACATCGTTACAATTACGGCGACTTGATTGCTACAATTAAGTCGCTGGTCGCAAGCGATATCGTTGCTATGTGGACGTAGTATATATGGTACGTCGCTATTTAATGTCAATTTCCGACAATAAATTAAAACGGTTGAATTTATTGAAATTATCGATGAAGGAAAACATCGTTTGCAGACAAACAGCTTTTGGGGTTTTTGAATTATAATAATAAATTGAAAATGATAAACGTTTATTAAATATATAATGTTGTTACGTACAGGGCTTTGTTTGAATAAAAATACCTGGTGAATCGTTAAAACACTTTATTCACTACAAAATTAATGCTTAATCTCTATACAGTTCGTTGTCCAATAAGAAAGCAGAGGTCACTATTATTTTCACTTTTATTTTCACTTCGTAATTCGCTCTTGATCGCTATTCGCAAACTGAACGTCGAGGAATTCTTTTTTCGGAAAATGACAATATGCTGTTAGCTGGAGTGACCTTTACAGCGTCACCGGGAGATAAGAGGCGAGCGCAGAAGCATCGTCGGGGGTGAGGTGGGGCGACCCTCGGGAGAGACTCGTAACATCGTTAGGAACGTCGCCTTAAGGGTACCTCTTATAGGCCGAACCTCGGCTTAAAATGACGTGTCGTGGAAGATTATCATCGGACTGGTATACACCGAGGCGCACAATACGTCTGTTTATATATCCGATATATCCGATGACGACAATGTTCGCGAGCGTTTGCGAGTCCTTGGGGGGATTGTAAACAACTTTCCGTAAACATCTGAATGTTCCAGAGAATTAGCGTCGCGCGAATTTGAACCCTATCACAACAAGTTTACGAACTCTTTTTGCATGTTCGTAAACTGCCCCTTTCAATTTGAATTCTATGATATATGCATTACGAACTCTTTTCGTATGTTCGTAACAATAAATCAGGTTTTTTTTGGATATATTGCTAACAAATATGCTGATCTATACGTATTATAAAACAAAGTCCCAAAAAGCTGTCTGTATGTATGTAATCGATTTTCTTAAAATCTACTAAACGGATTTTTGTACGGTTTTCACCAAAAGATAGTGCAATACTTCCGGATGGTTTAGGATCACTTTAGATAAACAGTACATATCGGTATTGTGTAAATTTTGTTGAGGAGATCGCGCAGTTGTTAAAAAACTTTCTTGCTGTGAGCTTTAGTCGCGTGCACTGCGTAAATTCAAATTCAAATTCAAAATATTCTTTATTTAAGTAAACTTGTAAACAAGTGCTTTTGGATCGTCAACAACTACTGCTGGTTCGGAAAGCTGTTCCTACCGAGAAGTTGCTCTTTTCCAACAATAATTCTTATCACTAGTTACATATAGTTATTGATGTCTTGTACAGGGTTGAAGAGGAGCTATATCCACGCATTCTTATCTTCTAGGTAATCTTCAATAGTATAATAGGCTTTCTGAATTAACCTTTTTTAAATAGTATTTTTAAACTGCTGTAAAGGTAAGTTAATGTAGATTGTGGAATTTTATTATAGAATCTTATGCCCAAATCCACAAACGAATTACAAACTTTTGCAAGGCGCAAAGCAGGAACCGCAAACTTATGTCAGTTCCTACTTTGTCTATTATATACATCGCCAATTCTTTTTTAAATTTTTATATTCATATGTACAAAAATTAAATTACTAAAAATATACTGTGAAGCCAATGTAAGAATACCTGTTTCCTTGAACTTCTCTCGCAGGGAATCGCGCGAATTTAAATTGTACCATATGCATATTGCCACATATGGCTCTTTTTTGTAACACAAAATTTATTTCAATGTCCGCGCATTTACCCCATAACAATATTCCGTAAGACATAATGTTATGGAAGTAAGCAAAATAAACAAGTTTTGCTGTTTCAACGTCTGTAAGCCGCCTTATCTTTCGGACAGCGTAAGCAGCTGAACTGAGGAACTAAACCAGCAGAGATACGCTAAAGTAATGTAGTAGAGAATTGTAGGTATATTAAAACAATACAAAAAGTCCGCGATAGCATGTCTCTATCTCTCACGTTTAACTCACAATAACTACTTTTTTCTTAAAATTTCGAAAATTTGGAAAAAAATCGTAAATCACTTAATTCCACGCGGGCGAAGCCGTTGTTGGTACAGCTAGTGTTAAATAAAATATTTACAAGCAATACAACAGAACTAACTACTTTGCTATAATCCGCACGGGTTAAGTGAATGCATGCAAAGCCAATGTGTATGAAGCAGGCAAAATCTACGCACCTTATACATGCAGGACCAGTCACCACATGCACCCCAAGGCGCAATTCACCAGCAACAACAGTACGAAAAATCGTACTGCAGTACGATTTTTGTCGTGGAGCCTATCCTCCTGATGATGCTTCGGTTTCGGGGCGAAACGATCGTAGAGATTGTGGTGGTGGGTGTGTGTGCCGCTTTTGTGTGCGTTGTTGCTGGTGAATTGCGCCTTGGGGTGCATGTGGTGACTGGTCCTGCATGTATAAGGTGCGTAGATTTTGCCTGCTTCATACACATTGGCTTTGCATGCATTCACTTAACCCGTGCGGATTATAGCAAAGTAGTTAGTTCTGTTGTATTGCTTGTAATATGGAATTCCGCAAAGTAACGCCTGCTTCTATAAATCATTTAAAATATTTACTTCAACTAGCTATCAATGGCATAATAAGTAATATTTCTGCGTAATATAAAAGAAACGTAAATGAGCAAGGGAATTTCGATTGATCTTTGAACTTGAACAACGTTCCATATTTACTTTTATCACTTGACCTTAGCAAAACACTATATCAAACCATATCGTTTGGTGTAGAGATGCCCCTCAATTATTTCCGTGGCACATCGATAACGATGGATTTATATCTATGTATGAATTTCAAATAGAATGAATGGACCGTCGGCGCAGGTGGCAGTGATCCTGCCTTCAGGTATTATTATTATTTACTTATAATAAACACATTTCAAACATGATGTAAGTATATTTTTCAATTCATTGTCAGATATCGATATCGATATAGCTGGAGTCACTTGTGGCATATACATATATCATGGTGATGTAGTATAAAGGCAACATAAAATTTGCTGTAAAATATCGATTATAAATAGTTTCATAGATGTTCCCTTCAATACGAAAAGTTTTCTAAAAATATCGCTTCAGAATAGATCCGTTGATTTAGTTGCCTTCATATTTACACTTGGCACTAATTAAATTAGTATAGTAGACAGTCATTATGCCTATTACTGGTTCAAATATAAAATCAGGAAATAATCATTAGCCCAAAGTAGAATTTTAACTCTCCGCATGCATGTCTCATGGATGACGCATGGACTATTAATAAAATCTAGTGTTTTCTAGCTTTTCAAAGTTATGGGTTTTTTAACATCTACAAACTTTGTATTCGCTACACTACGCTTGTATTGCAATTTGCCGCAAAACAACTTTTTTTTAATTAGTTCACTTTGATACTAAACTTGCGATATAATAGTGTATCGATATTAAAGTGATAACGAATGGCATCACTATACAATCGTCATGTTTTCTTCATCGGAACGGCACTTACTGTATTCTCATATATATATAATAGGAATGACGGCAACCGATCAGTCGGTTCCTGTTTAAGAAAAAAATTAACGTGCTTGCATTATGTGGTGAGTCCTGTCATATATATTTTAAATTGTACATATATTTATTAAATACCTCCGTGTGGTATCCGGCAGAATAGAATAGACCACCCTCATTTCTTACCGAGGTGTCGTAAAAAGCGACTAAGGTAAGTTGACGTCAGGCAGGCGCCTGGCCGGTCGTAAAACACGTAGCTAAATCATGTGGCAACATGTTTGTAACATGTTGTGCCGACCTCACTTAGATTGGGATAAGGGCAGGAAAATGATGATATATTTATTAAATACATAGTTTAAATTGTATAATTCGGTTAAGTGACGGTTGAATTATGTTTGTATTTCGAAATATAAAATAAGTCAACTTAAAAAAGCTTTCCACAAAATTTCATGTCCTTACTGTTAACCGTTGAAGAGTTCCATCACCTGCAGCCAATCCTGTCAGCAGCATCAGGTCATGCTTATTAATTTCAAAATCAAAATAATTTTCTTTCAAGTAAACTTGTAAACAAGTGCTTTTGATTCGTCAACTTTATGACTGGTTCGGAAAGCTGTTCCTACGGAGAAGAGAGAAATAAAATTCTTATAACTTGTAATATTTGATTATTACTATTTTATACATGGTAGAGGAGCAGCTAAATCTACGCATTTTCTTCATTTATATAATCCTCAATAGTATTGTAGGCTTTTTGTATCAGTCTCACTTTTAGCAGCGTGTAAGTGTCGTATGTTCCTATAGCCATGGGGATATAGTGACATCCCCATGGCCATGCATAGTGAGTGCACTAAGAATTTTTTTTTCATAAATCAACGCAATCTACCAGTAAGGGGACCCTAACAAAAGTATTATGGTTCTTTCAGTCTTGTATTAGATGGCAGCTATGTGTCGATAAACTTTTTTTTTTGTGATAATAATGAAATACGCAATGAAGAGCTGTGATAGCCCAGCGGTGAGACCGTGCGACTCTTTCGAGGGGAACACGAGTTCAAACCCGGGCAGGCACCAATGAGTTTTTCTATTAAAACTTATGTGTCTAATTGATAATTGCAATTTATCACACGCTTTTCGGTGAAGGAAAACATCGTGAGGAAACCTGCATATCTCTAGAGAATTCTAGGGATATGTGTAACCTACCAATCCGCATTGGAGCAGCGTGGTAGGTCTTAGCTCCAATCCTTCTCTCCAAAAACGGAGAGAGGAGGCCTTAGCCCAGCAGTGGGCATAACAACGGGCTGTTACTTTTACGCAATGAATAATGCGCATTATATATAATGTGAAGATATATTTAGAAATAGCTTCGGAATTTTTATTTCTATTTTTTTATAATATTTCTTTAAACTCGAGTTATGAAGTGATTCTTGCATTGATTCTTGCGTTAGTAGAAACGTAAAGTCAAATGTCAATCATGTGTCATGTTGTTTATTCTAAATTACTCCTCTAATGATTTCTCAGATCTCTTTCCATTAATCGTGAATAGGTAGATGCAAATTTTGCTTAATAATTTTTATTGTGTGATTCAATGTGATTTTAAGTGATGTTATGCCCATTCGTGTATTTCCTGGTGATGTCTAAGAATCGACGGGACATAGTGATGGAATTTCCGTAGGCGATAAACTGTTGCTATATCTACTATTGCCTTCATTCCTTGTATATATAATAAAGGTTTTTTTAATTATGAATGCTTTCTTTGATTTATATTTTTCTTTAAAATTAAGCTTAAGGCTACCTACGAGAGAATAGTCTACTATGTATAATCATAGGTGGTGCTACTAAAATAGTAATAACTTGATTGCCAGTGGCGCCTACTTCTGGAAAGGGGACCCCTAGTTTAAGTATGGAAACCGTCATGTATCTATCTCATATTATAGTGTATCATCTATGCCTATATCGCTCGTTTACGTTTCTATAACTTAATGTCACTAAATGATCGGCGGAAAATGTTGGACATGGTGTTCTTTTTCAAACTAATTAGTGGTGCCATAGATTTGCCTGAAATTTTGAACCCTACTACGTGTTCCGCGTAGCAGTAGTCGATAAAAGAATCGCAAATCATTTAATTTACCCATATGTCAAACGAATCTCTCAACATTATCTATACTTGCCTTTACACGATGCTGCTACATAAAGCTTACTATACAATTTTTTTTTAATATATGGGACACTTACACACACGGTCGTCCACACCCAAAGTAAGTAGCTTAATACTTGTGTTATGGGTGACGGACAACTGACAAATATACTACATATATAATTTTAAATACATACCCAGATACAAATATACACCCAGGCTCGAAAAACCAACAGTTATTTCATAGAAAACTAGCTGTGCCAGCGGCTTAGCCCGCGGTGAAGTCACCGTGCCCCAAACTTTTTCTAGAATTCAAATTTTAAACATAAAATTAGTTATTGTGAGTTAACCATAAGAGATAGAGTCATGCTATCGCGGACTTTTTTGTAGTAGTTTATAAGATCTACAATTCTCTAGTACATTACATTATCTCTGCTGGTTCACGCAGCGCGCGTGACTAAGGATCCCAGTAAGCAAGTTTTTTAACAACTGCTCGATCTCTTCAACACAATTTACATAATACCGACATGCACTATTTACTTAAACCATCCGACAGTATTGCACTATTTTTTGGTGAAAACCGTACAAAAATCCGTTGAATAGATTTTGAGAAAATCGATTACATACAGACAGACGGCTTTTTGGGACTTTGTTTTATAATAAGATATTATTATATAGATGATGGTCCGCAGCGGGAATCGAACCTGCGCCCTGCGGAACTGAAGGCAGGGGAGACCCGCGCTAACAGGCCGTTCATAACAGGTCGTTACTTCACTTTATACTTGATCAAAGTTTATAACCAACGTTTTTATTCCCAGGCACCAAGTGATAGCAGTTCTAGGATTTTTGCTGTTCCTAAATCTGGTCAGCAGTGCCGAAATCGCAGTCAATTCCGATATCGATGTAGACAAAGCCGTAAATTGGGCGAAAAACTTTTTCAAACAAGCAGGACCTTTAAGCGACCGTGGTGGCACTACGAACAGTCCCCAGAATAAATTTGAAAGTAAGAATTTTATAGTATTGTAACGGACTAAAAAATAAGTGATCAACGGCGGCATCTATTTGCCAAGGCAAGATACACGCGAACACCACAATAATGGGTCAGCAAATGACCTAAATACCAAGGAATCTTAGTCGCCCGAGTCTCGGCTAGCGATATTAAGAAATAATCGACTTTTATATTAATCGGTGATAGCCCAGCGGTGAGACCGTGCGACTCTTTCGAGGGGAACACGAGTTCAAACCCGGGCAGGCACCAATGAGTTTTTCTATTAAAACTCATGTGTCTAATTAATAATTACAATTTATCACACGCTTTTCGGTGAAGGAAAACATCGTGAGGAAACCTGCATATTTCTAGAGAATTCTGGAGATATGTGTAACCTACCAATCCGCATTGGAGCAGCGTGGTAGGTCTTAGCTCCAACCCTTCTCTCCAGAAACGGAGAGAGGAGGCCTATGCCCAGCAGTGGGATTGTAACAGGCTGCTACTAGTATATTAATCGACTTTTTAGTATTCGATTTTTACCTTAAAATCGATTTATGTATTTTTATTATCCTCCTTTTCCTTTTTATTCTTTTTTCTGGTTTTTTACGATAAGATATGCATTGTTAGATGAAACCAATGTAGCCAAACTATAACATTTTAATGGAATTTTACCAACAGCACATCTGTTATTATTTATGAGTCCTCTTTAATTAGCTTTTATTTGAATTAGTTATTAATATAAAAGTTTCAATTAATTATTATATAATTTTGAATTAATTATTAATAAAAAAAATTCTAAAAGCCAGTAAAAAACGGTTATTATTAATCGATTATTTTTATACGAACGAAAAAATCGCTTTATATTAAAGGGAAAAAATCGAAACCCTAGTCTCCGCAAGGGACTATGCATTGTCGGCTAAAACCAATGTAGCCAAACTACACATTTTAATCGAATTTCGCAAACAGCGCTTCTGTTAAACACCATCCTAAAATATATTCGTACTTGTCCACTTTAATCACTCTCTTTTCCAGTTATTGATTTTAAAAAATTTAAAATCTTTAATTAATAATAATAAATAAATAAATATATTGGACATTTACACACACGACCGTCCGTCCCCAAAGTAAGTAACTTAATACTTGTGTTATGGGTGACGGATAACTGGTAGATATACTACATATCTAAGTTTAAATACATACTTAAATACAAATACACACCCAGGCTCGAAGAACCAACAATTTGTTTATAGAAAATGTTGGCCCTCGGCGGGAATCGAACCCGCGACCCAAGGACCTGAAGGCAGGGTCACTACCCACAGCGCCAACGGGCCAGTCAAATTAAAAAAAAATAATAATCGATTTTTCAATTCGAGTTAATCGATTTCTTACTTGGTTGGCCCGTTGGCGCTGTGGGTAGTGACCCTGCCTTCAGCTCCTCGGGTCGCGGGTTCGATTCCCGCCGAGTGCCAACATTTTCTATAAACAAATTGTTGGTTTTTCGAGCCTGGGTGTGTATTTGTATTTAAGTATGTATTTAGACTTATATATGTATTATATTATATCTACCAGTTGTCCGTCACCCATAACACAAGTATTAAGTTACTTACTTTGGGGACGGATGACCGTGTGTGTAAATGTCCTATATATTTATTTATTTATTTATTTATTTATTATTTATTAATTATAATCGCTATTTTTCGATTCGAGTTAATCGATTTTTTACAAATCGCATTACATTACTATACAGCATTAGATAGATTTACTAAACAAACTCGGAGTATAGAAAAATAATCCTATCTTAAGTCTTTTATTATCTATTACCTTGTTTCAGATTACACGAAGTGCTATACGGACCAACAAGAGGACGGCGTCTGTGCAAAGCAATCGCTATGTAATAAAGAGCAGAAGAAAATAGACCCGACCACGAGATTCACATATAGGTACAGGACTTGCGGATACGGATCAAAGATAAATTACAATAATAGTATTTATTTATAGTATTTAAAACCATTTAATTAACTTTTCACATATGCCTATGAAGTTCCGTAATATTTACCCTTTCAAAACGATTTTTCTATTTTAATAATTCATTTAATATTTATAGCAATGCCATTTAGTATCCGGCTAAGTAGACCACCCTCATTTCTTACGGAGATGTCGTAAAAGGCGGCTAAGGTAAGGCCGTGTGGTATCCGGATGAGTAGGATAGTCCACTCTCTTTCTTACAGAGAAGTCGTAAAATATTAAGGTAAGTTGACGTCAGGCAGGGGTGCCAATGTCGGTCGGCCTCCTCGTGGCGCACCCTGGCCAGGTCCTTGGAAAGTTGCGGATTACATTCCTTGGGCTTGGCGAACGGACTGGCCCGTAAGGCCGGCAACGGGAGCGGGGGCCTTCGGGCTGCGAGGAAGACAACCTCTATAAAAAAATACCCGGTGGGTTGGGGCCCCTACCTTCCGCCTGACACGGGTGCTTTCCAGATGTTGTAGTTCGGGGGGTGTCTGGGGACGGTGACCCGACGTGAGTGTCCGGCTGGTGGCCTGATGCCCTACTTAGTAGGGAGCGGTCTCTCCTTGTCGACCGTGCGATTCCAGGCACGGTGGGCAGGGAGCGATCGCGGGCAGCGATGGTCTCCTTCTGCTCTGACTGGTGGAGGGAGGCGGCGGAGCGGTTCCAGGACCTCGTGTTCTGGACCAATCTGCTGCTGACAAGTCCGGGTGTAGCGACTTGCCTAAGTCTGAGACCATTATTTTGAGCTTACAGAGAGCTGTAGACCATTATTTTGCAACTTAAAATTATTGACGTTACCGTGTTTGTATATATTTGAGGTTTGTTGTTTTGTAAAAAAAAATCCCGATTTATTTACAATTGCTAGTGCTAAATATCCTCGTAGTAGTAGAAATGGTAATCGTTTGGTTTTGGATCACACACCTAGGTCTGCACTTTTTCTTAAAGCATGTGTTGCTATGTGTGTAAAAATACAAATATGTTCAAATACAATAATGTTCCCGAAAAAATCAAACAACTTGCATTAAATAAATTTAAAACTGATCTTTATATATGGTTAAATAAATGCAATTTCTATGATATCAGAGAATTTTTAGCTTAAAATACCTATTTAAATATTTATAATATTGAAAATTGTTGAGTTTGTAATGTAATTTATTTTAATCTTTGACATTTGTAAATTTGTTTCATAATATCAACTTAATTTAGAATGATTATTTACGCTATTTCTTAAGTTTTTACTTGTATTAATATTAATTTTTGTATAATTTAGGATACACTTTGCATGCCGAAAGATTGGCGGAGTATGAGAACTTTTTTTTCATTAGTGAACCTTATAACCATGTTCCAAGCAAATGTATTAAATAAATAAATAAATAAATAAATAAATAAGCCCATCGTCTGCCGCCCTGACAGGGGACCTTTCGGGCGCTTCGAACGGGGTTAATCGGACGCCTGGCCTACAGGTCCCCGAGGCGGTCGGTGCATCTGGTGCTCCCGATGCACCGGTTAGCGGAGGGGGGCTTATCTTTTGAGGGGTTCCCACCCAGAGGAGAACAGCAGCTCTGGGATCAGAGTTGCTGCTGGTGGGGATGGGGTCAAATAAGGTACCCTGCCCCTGCCGTCAGTAGCGTGGTGGAGCATACAGGTCGTTTTAGTCGGTGCGAGTCCGACATAACCACCGCCTGTCCCCGTCGGGCGGTGGTACCCATAAGGGGTTTTTTCCTGTTAAAAAAAAAAGTTGACGTCAGGCAGGCGGCCGGTCGTAAAATACGTAGCCGAATCATGTGACAACATGTTTTTACCATACTGTGCCGACCCGACTTAGAGTGATATAAGGGCTGAAGGATGGGTTAAATTTATAGCACAAAATATTTATTGATAATTTAGTTTGACGGGAAAAAAATAAATTATAGAAAAAGTTGGCCCTCGACGGGAATCGAACCCACGACCCGCGGAGCTTAAGGGATATAGATTGATGTTGAAAATTATACTTTCAGAGAGGCAGATGATTGTCATTTTATGCAAATATGCTGCCCTATCGACCAAGTGCGAGTGTCAGAGAAGATTCAAGCGCCGTACGTCAGTCAAGGCTGCGGGTACAGCAATCCCGGCGCTCACGTGTTCAGAAGTTCAGAGGGCGATACAAAGAATGACTACGCCGATTTTGGCGAGTTCCGTTGGATGGTTGCATTGCTTAAGACTGGGTAAGTGGGAATTCTAACTATGGATGTAAAAAAATAATCGAATTTTATATTAATCGATTTTATAAACATTATAATCACCATTCATCATTCTCCTGCCCTTATCCCACTCTATGTGGGGTCGGCACATGTTTTAAACATGTAAAATGATTTGGCTAGGTATATTACGACCGGCCGCCTGCCTGACGTCAACTTACTTTAGTCGTCTTTTACGACACCTCGGTAAGAAATGAGGGTGATCTATTTTACTCTGCCGGATACCACACGGCGGTTTATAAACATTATAAATAGATTTAAAACAAACGATTATTTTATTTTCCCTAATGAATGTATAGAAGCCGGATATACTCACGTCTTATTTTACCGGGTGGGCGCCGAAAAATTTCCGCCTCGATAACGTAGCGACGTTAAGCGTAAAGAGGTCATGAAAACACCCCCGTATGGCATAGAAACTAGTCGGGCCCGAAAGAATACGTGAGTATAGTCGGTTTCTATACATTAATTATGAATACCACTCACGATAAAATTCAATATTCAAAATATTCTTTATTCGAGTAAACTTGTAAACAAGTGCTTCTGAATCGTCAACATACACAATCAGCACAGCTTCAACGGCTGTGTGCACATAAATATTAACAACTATCTACTACTACTAATAATTTTATAAAACTGTTTAAAAAAGTCTAATACAGAAAGCCTACTATACTATTGAGGATTACTTAGAAGATAAGAATGCGTGGATATAGCTACTCTTCGACCCTGTACAAGACATTAATAACTATATGTAACTAGTAATAAGAAATATTCTTTGAAAAGAGCAACCAACCGAGTTTCTTGCTGGTTCTTTTCGGTAGGAATAGCTTTCCGAACCAGCAGTAGAGTTGACGATTCAAAAGCACTTGTTTACAAGTTTACTTGAATAAAGAATATTTTGAAGCTGGTGTCAGGATTGGCTTCAGACCAGACTCCTTTTAACTTAACTTGTTAAAATTTAAAAATAGCTCAAATAACTGGGTGGACGAAAACTACATTGGAGGAGGCACCCTTATTCACCCTTCTGTGGTGATGACTGCGGCTCACAAAGTGATGAACCTCACAGCAGATAAGGTATGGATACATTTCTTTTATACTATGATCCAAGAGCGGTAAGACACAACTTATTTTCTAAAGCGCAAATCTTTCGATTCTAAGTATTTTTATGTACTTTTGTTACCTGCATGTTTGTGAAACTCTCCTGGTGACCGGCGCCGGTACCAAGTGAGAAAGGTAACTAAAAATTACTTAACTTCAATTATAATGAGTGATTTTTATAAATTTTTGTAGAATATAACTCTGATGTTATGTCAAAGAAGTCAGACGCTTTAAAGATCTAAGAAAATAAAAATATATAACTTAATTTATTTTTAAATGTCTGACTTTTATATATGTTATTCAGACATTTAAACGTAGTAAAAAAGTAAAGTAACAGCTTGTTATTATGCCCACTGCTGGACTAAGGCCTCCTCTCTCCGTTTCTGGAGACAAGGATTGGAGCTAAGACCTACCACGCTGCTCCAATGCGGATTGGTAGGTTACACATTTCCCTAGAGAATTCTCTAGAGATATGCAGGTTTCCTCACGATGTTTTCCTTCACCGAAAAGCGTGTGATAAATTGCAATTATCAATTAGACACATAAGTTGTAATAGAAAAACTCATTGGTGCTTGCACGGGGTTTGAACCTATGTCGTCTCTAGAGAGTCGCATGGTCTCACCACTAGGCTATCACAGCTTCATTAAACATAGTGGCACTATAAAAGGCTTGCATAGTACCTATAATGTAATGTAAAAATAGGTAAGTATTAAGTAAAATTAGTTAATTAAATGAAATTAAAGGTATATAGTAATGACAAACAAGCAATATTGATAATCAATATTTAATATATTGATAAATATCTAAATGTACTAAAACAATAGTCTAGGTTTTTTGAACAAACCCCCCTGTATAGAACATACGTTAAAACGTTCATACCCCATGCCCGTGTTACGGATCTGGGATCTCGGACCATATAACTGTAATTTCGCAGACAAGTGAATTTACGTTATTTTTTATTTGCGCTTGTCTTTTATTGTAAATATTAAAAAAATATTTTTGAAATATTAAAAAGAATGGTTTTTAATAAACAATTAATTCGAATCGATTTTTTCTAATTGTGAATCTATTTTTTATATGTTTGCAGCTAAAATGCCGAGCCGGTGAATGGGAGACACAGAATGAACATGAAATCAATGAACATCAGGATCGACTTGTTGAGAAAATCATCGCTCACAAAGAATTTTACAGTGGTGCGTATCTAAAATAAAATAATGTATAAATATATATATAATATCATTTTACACATTGTACACATGAGCGTAGCGAGGTAGGGGCAAGGGAGGGCAGCTGCCCCTCCTCACACTGAAAACTGTAACACTGGGAAACTGTCAACTCGCATTCGACACTATAAAAGGTTGATAAGAGACCTATAATATACCTCACCTTCATTACAAATCTAACCCCCCCCCCCCCACCGGTATAGAATTCTGGCTAGGCCCTGAGTACACGTGAATAAAAGGTCAGTTGGAGAAATCGTGCATTCGAATAATCGAAAGAGGCAGGGGGTTGAAACTCTCTTGGAAGCACATTTCAGGTCGCCACGATCGCCATCTCTTAGCGGGTAGAAAAAATTTAAGGGAGTTTTATCCAAAAGCTTAAAAGATGTCGCAATATTTTAGAGAAGAAAGTTAAATGTTAATTACGCTGTCCTTATTAAAGTCACTAAAGCTCAGTTGGGGATAGCACAAAGACTACAGTGTATTGAAAATAGGAGGACTACTAGACTTGCCACGGATAGTGAAAAAAATTTTGTATTACAAAAAAGAGCCATATGTGGCATCTACAATTTAAGTCCGCGTGACAGAAGTTTAAGGAAAAAGGTATTCTTACATTTATTCATACTTCACAGTATATTTTAAGCAATTTAATTTATGTACATAAAAATATAAAGAATTATAAAACGATAGGTGATGTATATAATAGACAAACTAGGAACCGACATAAGCTTGCGACTCCTGCTTTGCGTCTAGCAAAAATATGTAAATCGATTGTGGGTATAAGATTCTATAATAAAATTCCGAAATCAATTTTGGTCATGCCATTACAGCAGTTAAAAACACTGTTAAAAAGAAGCTGATACAGAAAGCCTACTATACTGTTGAAGATTACTTAGATGATAAGGATGTGTGGATATAGGTGCACTTCAATCCTGTACAAGACAGTAATAACTAAATGTAACTAGTTTTAAAATTTGTATTTTAAAAAGAGCAACCGCAGAGTTTTCCTGGCTCTTCTCGGTAGGAACAGCTTTCCGAACCAGCAGTAAAGTTGACGATTCAAAACCACGTGTTTACAAGTTTACTTGAATAAAGGATATTTTCAATTTGAATTTGAATTTGCTTCCAGAAAATGTAAGAAATACCCTTATACGTAAAATATATTACATAATTAAAGAATATTATAAAATATAATGAAAAAGCTGTGATAGCCCAGCGGTGAGACCGTGCGACTCTTTCGAGGGGAACACGAGTTCAAACCCGGGCAGACACCAATGAGTTTTTCTATTGAAAACTCATGTGTCTAATTGATAATTGCAATTTATCACACGCTTTGCGGTGAAGGAAAACATCGTGAGGGAACCTGCATATCTCTAGAGAATTCTGGAGATATGTGTAACCTACCAATCCGCATTGGAGCAGCGTGGTAGGTCTTAGCTCCAACCCTTCTCCAGAAACGGAGAGAGGAGGCCTATTCCCAGCAGTGGGATTGTACAAGGCCGGTACTTTACTTTATAAATTGATCCTTGGCGCCTATTTTCTGTCACCAGTACACGCTCAAAACGACATCGCACTTCTGATCGTGCAAGAGCCATTCGTCATCGCCCCACATATCGACGTAGCCTGCCTCAGCCCGGTGCTTCCTCCGGCCGGCACCGAGTGCTACAGCATGGGTTGGGGGGAGGACTTCACTAAAAGTAACAAATACGCCAATATACTAAAAAAGGTACGCCATGTTATCATCTATACTAATATTATAAAGAGGAAAGATTTGTATGTTTGTTTGTATGTATGTTTGTTACGTTTTCACGCAAAAACTACTGGACCGATTTCAAAAATTCTTGCACCATTGGAAAGCTGCTTTTTCACTGAGCAACATAGGCTATATGTCATTATCAAAAAAAATTGGGATCCCTAATAAAATTGTAATAACTTGGTAAAAATTTAGTCTTAAACATCTATTATGCGGAAACTATTGATGATAGAACAAAAAAATGTTCTACAGTATTATAGAACGTATCATCCACAAAAAAGTCCGCGATACCATATGTCTAACTATTATAGTTATGCCAATATAACTACTTTTTTACATTGTAAAAGTTGGTAAAAGTGCCGACAATAATGAAACCATTTTATTCATATCTCTGTATTAATCCTTATCCCATTAAATACTTTATGAATAACTGTTTCAATACCTGTAAAATACTTTTTAAATTATTAAAATCCGCCATCCCAATCAAAAGATTTTACGAATTTAAGAATGTAAATCGAAATCAAATAATGCCATAACAAACCTAACCTACCGTTATAGCCTGCACTTGGTGAGTTGTCTTATTCCAAGAATACTAATGATACCCATTTTTTATAATTAAATAATCTACTTCGATTTCGTAGACTTTCCACTACCACGAGATCTGTATGGACGCGGGTGAAACCGCGGGGCTTTGCTAGTCTATTAATAAAGTAGCTGAAGTTATGAAAAACAAAGTATTTATTGTAAGTTAACTAAGGTTAACTTACAATAATATAGAGAATAAGATAGAGACATGTTGACGCGGACTTTTTTCGTAGAATTTATGTAGATCTACGATTCTCTAGTACATCTCTCAATCTTTGTGGGTTTACGCGGCGCATGCGACTCATACAAGACAGCGGTTTAATAATGTATAATTGAAAATATTTAAAAGATTGACCGCCGAGTTTCTTGCTGGTTCTTCTCGGTAAGAGCAACATTCCGAACCAGTTGTAGCTTCATTTATCATATTGATGCTTGACGATTCAAAAGTGCCCGAAAGGGTTTATTTGAATAATGATTTTTTTTTTGTTTTTGATAGGCTCCCGACAGGAGTGTTTTACAACTGCGCGATCTCTTCAAAACAATTTACAAAAAACCGTAATGTACTTTCAACCTAAAACCTTTCGAAAGTATTGCACTATCTTTTAGGAAAAACGAGAGCTAAAAACGAAAAGCTGTGATAGCCCAGCGGTGAGACCGTGCGAATCTTTTGAGTTGGTCACGGGTTTTTCTATCAAAACTTACGTGTCAAATTGATAATTGCAATTTATCAATTTTAACAAACCTCCACCACTGCCAAACCGCTGACAAAATCGCTTTGCGATAATGTCGTGGAGTCTATCTCCTGATGATGCTTCGGTTGCGGGGCGAAACGATTGTTGAGTTTGTGATAGTGAACGCGTGTGTGCTTGTGTATTGTGGTGGCAGTGGTGGAGGTTTGAGAATGTGTTTTTACGAATCCTGCATGTATCGGTTATGAAAAAACCGATAGTCCACTATACATTTAGCACTATATATATTTTCTATTTACTGTATCGCGGATTACAGCAAAATAATTTTATTATTATTTTTTGTCTGTATGTGATCAATGTTCAGTCCCCTTTCTTGTCAACATTCGCGCCTTTATACCCCGCAGGCGAAGGCTAAGTTAAGCGGTTAGTCTATTTTAAATACCTAAAGACGGTAAAATACAAGTATTCCTATTAAAAGCTACAATCCGTATAAGTAAGTACTGTTTTATTTCAGATACCGTTGCCTCTAGTGAGTGCTAGCACGTGTGAGATGCAATACAAGAAAACGCGCCTTACTTCGAAATACACCCTGCATGAGTCCCTAACTTGTGCGGGCGGCGAGGCCAGGGTCGACACGTGTATGGGTGATGGTGGATCTTCATTAGTATGCCCTATAGGGGTAAGTGAAACCCCTAACAAATGACCCCTTTAAATGGTCTAAAAATGAAGTGACATTATGTAACACTTACTGAAACTCTGTTCTTTAGCAATAGCTATCTTACGTTCGATCTCTAGTAGTAGATTAAGATATTTATCAATATTAAATATATTATTAATATTTGTCATTACTATTATTTAATATAAATTAATTAATTAATTTTACTTACTCTTTACTTATTTTTACATTACACATTATACGTACATTACATAACATTCCCAGTGTTACAGTTTTCAGTGTAAGGGGGGGCTCTCGCCCGTACCTAACTACGACCATGGTCTCTTGCTTTCTATGTTGCCAACAATGACCAGCTTTTCTAGGTTGATATCTCCTGTTCGCATTAAAGTGCCAGCCTGTTACAATCCCACTGCTGGGAATAGGCCTCTTCTCTCCGTTTCTGGAGAGAAGGGTTGGAGCTAAGACCTACCACGCTGCTCCAATGCGGATTGGTAGGTTACACATATCTCCAGAATTGTCTAGAGATATGCAGGTTTCCTCACGATGTTTTCCTTCACCGCAAAGCGTGTGATAAATTGCAATTATCAATTAGACACATGAGTTTTCAATAGAAAAACTCATTGGTGCCTGCCCGGGTTTGAACTCGTGTTCCCCTCGAAAGAGTCGCACGGTCTCACCGCTGGGCTATCACAGCTTATCTGTTCGCATTATGTGGCCGAAATACGAGAGTACGCGTTGAAGACAGGTGCCGGACAATCGGGTTTTTATGTCGAGTTGAGAGAGAATAGATACATTTGTGTGTTTAACCGTCCAGGGTATTCGGAGCATATAAATCATATTAAGCAATATTTATTTGGCGAACATTATTTGTGGGACCGTGCGACTCTATCGAGGGGCCACGAGATCAAACCCAGGGCAGGCATCAATCAGATTTTCTATTAAATAATATGTCTAATTGATAATTGCAATCAACACGCTTTTCGGTGAAGGAAAACATCGTGGGAAACCTGCATAACTCTAGAGTATTCTAGGTATATGTGTAACCTACCAATCCGCATTGGAGCAGCGTGGTAGGTCTTAGCTCCATCCGTTCCCTCCAAAAACGGAGAGACCAGGCCTATGACTAGCAGTGAGATAGTAACAAGTCGTTACTTTATTAGTGGGATATTTGTGGGATAGGGCAGAGATAGGACAGTAACCGACCGGTTCTTTACTTTTTAAACCTTATTTTATAGGATAAGAAGGCGGGACGATTCAAAGTCGTCGGTATGGTGGCCTACGGCCTGGAATGCGGCACGAAAAATTTGCCCGGCGTATATGTGAACGTGCCATATTTATACAACTGGGTCAACCAGCAAATGTCACTACAACGACTCGATAAGTCATATGTATACTAAAGTAATCATAAAATATTAAATCAAAACACATGTTACATAGATTTATTTTATCATTTTATTTAAACATTATCGATTAATAAAAACTATAACAAACAAAAGTTTTATGTATTTATTTAATAACATTTGTAACATTTCTTACCTAGGCGTTGTAATAGGCGACTAAGGTAAGTTGACCAACTGTGTGGTATCCGGTTGAGTAGCATAGACCACTCATTTTCTTAATGAGGTGTCGTAAAATATGACTAAGGTAAGTTAACATCAGGCAGGCATCTGAACACGTGATAACATGTTTATAAGGGGTTGTCGACCCCGCATAGAGTTGGATAAGGGCAGGAGGATGATGATGGGACAGTATTTTAAGTAAGTGATAATGAAACGCCTATACAGGGGTGGCTCTAGCTCGTTTAGCGCCTGTATGCAATAAATCCCTAACACCCCCTAGGCCTGACCCCCCCCCCCGCGGCTATAAGCATTAACTTTGCCGTCGTAACGAGAAAGCTTTTTTCATATTCCAAGAAGCTATTTTATAAGTAGGTGTAGCTTTACAATATGATTTTCTATAGTTATGGTACGGCCTTTCTTCTTATGAATCATGGCTAGCCGATTCTGTAATATCATTGTTGTAACATGATGATCAAAGACGATGCTCTTAGCTGTCTCAGGGATAGCGGCGCCCATGTGCATTGCATGAAGATTTCTGTGCTCAAACTAGGGGCCCCTTCCCTACAGTCGGCGCCACTGGCAATCACTGAAGATAGTAGCATGAAGATAGTATCTATATTAGTAGCGCCACCTATGATTATACATCATAAACTATTCTCCCGTAGGTAGTCTTAATGGTTAATTAACTGCGGTCTGGGAGCTGCCACTCCCAGTCCCTCCACCGAACTAGACATCCCTCAGGTCACGTAGGTGACCTGGGCCTACGGGCCCGAAACCGTCCAGGCCACAAGCCTGCATGGAACAGCCCGGGCAAGGAGGTGCGCCTCGAGGCCCGTACCCCGCCACCCCTAGGGGTAGCGAGATGACCCAACAAAAGCAAATCGCCTAGGGAAATCATTATGTCCCGTCGATTCGAAGACAACACGAGGAAATACACGAATGGGTAAAATATCACTTAAAATCACATTGAATCACACAACAATATTTAAAATCGCAAAATTTGCAGCTAACTTGTCGAATTATTCACAATTAATGGATAGAAATCTGAGAAATCCTTAGACGAGTAATTTGGAATAAATAACATGACACTTGATTGACGTTTGACTTTACGTATCAAAAATAAAAATTCTGAATCTATTTCTAAATATATTTTCACATTATATATTATGCGCATTTCATTATTATAACAAAATAAAAAGTCTATTGACACATAGCTGCCACCTAGTACAAGAATGAAACAACCATAATAATTTTGTTAGGGGCCCCTTACTGGTAGATGGAGTTGGTTGTTATAAATTTTTTCTGAGTGACACCCCCATGCCCTGCATCATGTGCTATACCACCCATGTGCCTATATTTTATCTTTGTCTAATTACAAATTAAAAAGAGAGACAAAAAGATGTATCCTCATTTGCTTATTGTGCAAGAATGGCGACTCCATATTGGAGGGGCCGCATTCGAGATAGACTGATGACCTCAAAAAAGATGGGCAAAGCCTGTGACTCCAAGCGGCATTAAGTCTGGGAAAACCCTTGAAGGGTTTATGTAGAAATGGCCGTCCATTGGTAGAAGAACCACGTGGTTTTAAATCACTCTGGGTCTGAGTATTTTTTGAGGTATTTATGTATAAATCAAAAACGCATTTGGACCGTTGATAAAATACATCACGCTAAAATAAGTTTTTCTCCGACCCCTCCCCCCTCCTGTCACGCTGTCACTCTTTCTGTTACCCCCACTAAAATTTTACGTCACAAAAACGGACACCTGAGACACACCTGAATATGATAAATTTGAAATTATATTTGATTTGATTTTATAATAAAACTCCAATAAATCAATAAAAATCTTTTATAGCGAACAAATGTACATTTCTATCAATCAGAAGTCCAAGGATTTTGTAAACGCGCCGAAATGTTTAAAATCGTGTTCACCTGCAAAACTACCGTCTACTTCACAGTATCATCATGGTGCTGTAGCAAGATTTTATTAGACGTGTGTGACCACATTCTTTCCATGTTCTGCCATATTAATTTACAATATCTTGATGACGGGTAATGGATCTTGTGAAGCAGACGTCAGAAGACGCATAGGAATGGCAAAGAGCGCCATGTCTCAGCTGGACCGCATCTGGGTAAATAAAAAACCTCATGCGGGAAGTCAAACAAAAGCTGTGACAAGCCTGGTTTTCTCGATTTTCTTATACGGCGTGGAGACTTCAACCCTAAAAGGCTGATCGCAACCGCATAAACGCGTACGAAATGTGGTGCTGGAGAAGGATGTTGAGTTTTCCTTGGACGGAACATCGGACCAACGCATCAATCAAGGAACTCTAAATCAAGACCAGACATTCCACCATATGCCTCCGCAGGATTTTAGAGTTCTTTGGGCACGTTGCGAGAAAGAGTGGCGACAACCTTGAAAAGTTGCTTGTTACGGGCAAGGTGGAAGGAATGAGGCCTAGGGGACGGAGCCCCATGCGTTGGACCGACCAAATTCGCTCAACACTCGACTCCAGTATCACGGACGCCATCCACGCTGCAGAGGACAGAGCCGGGTGGCGCAAAATAGTTGTCAATAAGGTAATACATAAAGGTCACGACCCTCCGTATTGAGGATTACGACGCCAGGAGGCTTTTGATGAATGGCGAACATCACGTTGCTGGAGACCGCCCATGTCAGATCTCGTCACGCTCAGAAAACTCCCCCCCCTCCTCTTTTATGAACTTCTCTTCTTACCTCCCTCTCTTTTTATGACCGGCCCCATTTACCAAAATGAAAATATATTGTATGTATTGATGTAATTACACTGAAAGTTATAAAATGTAGAATTCAGTTTGCCCAGTTCTTAATATTAAGTTCTGAACAACCTTGGCCTGTTGTTAATTGTCCTTGGCCAATTTTTGATTAGTTTTGGTCTTGTTGCTTAGTGTTGGCCGGTTGTCACTACGCCTCTGTTTGTTACTTGACTTTGGCGGTCTGTTATCAATTGGCCGTGACCTGTTATTAGTTGGCCATGGTCTTTTATCAGTTGGCCGTGGCGTGTTATCACCTGGCCCGCGCCAGTTGTCAATAGGTCTTGATTTGTTATCACCTGGCATTGACCGGTTGTCACGTTTCCTTGGCCGGTTGTCAATAGATCTCGATCTGTTATGACCTGGCATCGAGCGGTTGTCACCTGGCCTTGGCCAGCTGTCAATTAGTCTAGGTCTGTTATGACCTGGCATCGACCGGTTATTACCTGGCTTTGGCCATTTGTCAATAGCTCTCGATCTGTTATCACCTGGCATTGACCGGTTGTCACCTGGCCTGGGCTTATTGTCACTTGGCCTGGGCTTATTGTCACTTGGTCTCGACTTATTGTCGCTTGGCCTCGATCTTTTGTCACGTGGCTTTGGACCGTTGTTACTTGGCCTCGGTTTCTGATCACCTGGCCTGGGCTTGTTATCACTTGGCCTCGGTTTCTGGTTACCTGGCCTGGGCTTCTTATCACTTGGCCTCGGTTTCTGATCAGCTGGCCTGGGCTTATTATTACTTGGTCTCGTTTTCTGATCACCTGGCCTGGGCTTTTTATCACTTGGCCTCGTTTTATGATCACCTGGCCTGGGCTTATTATCACTTGGGCTCAATTTCTGATCACCTGGTCTAGGCTTGTTGTCACTTGGCCTCGGTTTCTGATCAGCTGGCCTGGGCTTATTATTACTTGGTCTCGTTTTCTGATCACCTGGCCTGGGCTTATTATCACTTGGCCTCGTTTTTTGATCACCTGGCCTGGGCTTATTATCACTTGGGCTCGATTTCTGATCACCTGATCTAGGCTTGTTGTCACTTGGCCTCGGTTTCTGATCAGCTGGCCTCGGCTTGTTGTCAATTGCTTTCGATCTGTTGTCATCAGGCTTTAACATGTTAGTATTTGGTTTCTGCTTGTTGTTATTTTGTTCCTTCTTTCTGTCCTTCGATTCCAAAGCTTTAAGGTTATTTTGCTCAGGCGTTTTGTCATTATGTGTATTTTCAATTGATTTAGACGAGTTACTACTTTGCTTTGGCACGTTGTCAGTTGGTTTCAACATAGTGGTGTTACTTGATTCTGAAGAATAGTTACTTTGTTTCGTCATATTGTCATTTAGTTCCGATGCGTTAGTATTTGGCTTAGGACTATCATCACTTGGTCTTGGAACTAATCCAAGGGGACTAGTTCTACTGGTCACTAATATGTCTTGACTTGGTTTCGAGGCGTTGTTCGTCATATTATCACTTGTCTTTGAACTGCTGATACTTGAGTCCAGTCCGTTATCAATAGATTTTTGCTTGTATTCACTTGTATTATTTTGATCACTTGGCTCCGTTATTTTTTCACCTAATTTTTGCGTGACGTCACTTAATTTCGGCTCGCTAAGATGTGACGACGATCCATTAACCCTAGCGACGTAACATGCTATAACTTTGTTTTTGAAGTTACAGCAATAGTGAAATACTTCTTTGCCTGCAAGGTCAATCACTTTACGGGCAGCATTCATCACCACAGAGTGGTGAATAAGGGTGCCGATGTAGTTTTTCTGGGTCTGGGATTTTAATCTATAAAAGAACAAAAATATTGTTACATAAACAAAATATAGATATAATAGATAGATAAGAACTAAAGTATATCCCAACTTCCAGGAGCAAAAAGCATAATCTACAGCTTCAATTCTACTGTCCGAAGGCATCCTATGCTCTGCATTGGGAAAGTTGGATACTACTCGGACTATTATAACTGAACAAAGAATTCATCTCAAGTCAGAGAAGAAAATCCGAATTTACCTACTTACTGCAATGCATTTGGATTAAAAGTTTTGGTAATACTGCAAATATAAATAAAAATTATATATTTTTCTTCAAGAATGGCAAATTAAAAAATAATCTAAACTAAGTTAGATAGGAATTTTTGTGTATATAAGTCACTCCTGTATTTCTCATTCATTTATGCATAGAGTACCATGAAATCTTATATATAAAACTAGCCGTGCCAGCAGCTTCACCCGCGTCAAAATCAGTTGTCACAAAAAAAAACCCAATTGTGAAAATAAAATCAGTCATTGTTAGTTAACCGTAAGAGAAAGAAACTTGCTATCGCGGACTTTTTTTTGTATTTTTATAGATCTACAATTCTCTACTACATTGCTTTAACGTAACTCTGCTGGTTTAAGTAAGTTTCTTGCTGGTTCTTCTCGGTAAGAGCAACATTCCGAACCAGTTGCAGCTTCATTAATCATATTGATCCTTGACGATTCAAAAGTGCTCGAAAAAGCTTACTTGATTAAAGATTATTGTGATTTGATTTGACTTCGAGTAATTGGAGGAAAGTTAGTACACGTCTGAGCTGTGATAGCCCAGCGGTGAGACCGTGCGACTCTTTCGAGAGACTCACCAGTTAAAACCCCGGGCAGGGACCGATGAGTTTTTCTATTAAAACTTATGGGTCTAATTGATAATTGCAATTTATAACACTCTTTTCGGTGAAGGAAAACATCGTAAGGAAACCTGCACATCTCCAGAGATTTTTGCATGTGTAACCTACCAATCCGCATTGGAGCAGCGTGGTAGGTCTTAGCTCCAACCCTTCTCTCCAGAAACGGAGAGAGGAGGCCTATTCCCAGCAGTGGGATTGTAACAGGCTGCTACTTTTTAGTACACGTCTACACTCACCCAGGCTTGACCAATGCGATCATCCAACGGAATTCACCAAATCAGCGTAGCCATATTTGGTGTTGACATCCAAAGACCTGAACACGTCAGCACCGAATTCGCTATAGCTGCAACCGCGACTGACCGGGGGCACTGGTTTAGCTTGCACTTGCCCTATAGGGCAGCACGTTTCCAATAAATGGCACTCCATTTTTTCTCTGGAAGGGTAGTTTAAGATTTATTTATTCATCTATTCTATTCTACTCAACCGAACACCACACGGCCGAACGACTTACCTTAGTCGCCTGTTAAAACATCTGGGTAAGAAATGAGAGAATTCTATTCTACTGAATGGGATACCACTCGGCGGGTCAACTTACCTTAGTCACCTTTTACGGCACCTCGGCAAGAAATTAGGGTGGTCTATTCTACTCAGCCGGATATCACACGACGGATTACTCAGCCGGATATAACACGACACATCACTTAACCGGATACCATACGGCGGATCACTCAGACGAATATCACGCGGCGGGTCAACTTACCTTAGTCACCTTTTACGACACCTCGGCAAGTAATGAGGGTTGTCTATTATACTCAGCCGGATATCACACGGCGGGTCAACTTACCTTAGTCACCTTTTACGACACCTCGGCAAGAAATGAGGGTGGTCTATTCTACTCAGCCGGATATCACACGGCGGGTCAACTTACCTTAGTCACCTTTTACGACACCTCGGCAAGAAATGAGGGTGGTCTATTCTACTCAGCCGGATATCACACGGCGGTTTACACAGCCGGATATCACACGGTGCATTTCTCAAACGGATATCACACGACACATCAGTCAACCGGATACCACACGGCGGATCACTCAGACGTATATCACGCGGCGGGTCAACATACCTTAGTCGTCTTTTACGACACCGGGGTAAGAAATGAGGGTGGTCTATTCTACTCAGCCGGATACACACGGCACACTCAGCCGGATATCACACGGTATGTTTATACATACCGTGTGATATTTCGATTTGATCGAAACCAATTAAACAATATCCTTGATCTATTGTGGTTACAAGTACCTCAATGTAGATAGTATAACGTCTAATAAAGATAATTAAATGTATATACATATGTGTTTAGGAATAAGACGAAATAAAAATTTTAAATGGCAAACAACGAAAAATGGAGCAACAAAGACTGATCATAATGTCAGAGGTATCAGAGTAAAAAAAAATAAATAAAAGTACCTCAAAATGAAGTTCTTTAAGGGGTCTATTGTCGGTTGTTCCTTATTGCAAAGCGACGTCTTAACACAAACACCCTCCTCTTGCTTCTCTGTATAGCAAGTGGTGAAATCTGAAATATCGTAATAAAATTACGTTGATTTTTGTTTAAACTGTTCATGCCGTAAGAAAATTAATATAATAATACTAGCTGACCATATAAATATTTTCTAGGAAATTTCTATTGAACATTATAAAAAGATATTTAAAAAAATGTTAGGTGTGGACAACCCTTATCACATAGGGGTATGTAAATAGATAGTAGCGGATTCTCAGACCTACTGAATATGCTATCTATACTTATTATAAAACAAAGTCCCAAAAAGCTGTCTGTATGTAATCGATTTTCTCAAAATCTACTGAACGGATCTTTATACAGTTTTCACCAAAAGATTGTGCAATACTTCCGGATGGTTTAGTTAAATAGTACACATTTGTATTATGTAAATTGTGTTGATTAAATCGCGCAGTTGTTAAATAACTTGCTTGCTGGGAGCTTTAGTCGCGTGCGCTGCGTAAACCAGCAGAGATACTCTAAACTCTAAAGTAAAGTACTAGAGAATTGTAGATCTATAAAACTACTACAAAATAGTCCGCGACAGCATGTCTCTATCTCTTATGGTTAACTCACAATAACTACTTTTATGTTAAAAATTTGAATTCTAGAAAAAAATTGCTGCACGCTGATTTCCACGCGGGAGAAGTAATAATATAAACCTGAAGAGTTGTTTGTTTGAACGCACTAATCTCATGAACTATTGGACCAATTTGAAAAATTGATTTGAAAAATTAAATTGTAACTTTTGCATGCTATTTAGTAGCGAAACATGTTGCTCGTTTATTTATAAGCTTATTTAATACCATGTAATACCGTGTTTCATGCAAAATAAAGATTTGATTTGATTTGATTTGATTTGATTAATAATGGTGGGTAAAGGGGGTTAACCTTAAAAGCCAGACATGTGTTACGGTTTAATCAAATACGACTGCAATCCACGCGAACGAAGCTGCGTTTAAAAGCTAGTTTTAAATTATAACATAAGTATTGAGACATACTTTTGGTTTTTATATTTTCACTGTCCAATATATCAATATGGTCGCTTGCACTTGTATCGTTGTAGGCGTCTGACAACCATGCTATGGCTTCATCGATATCGATTTCGAAATTGTCATCTATGCGATCACTCTCGACTAGACTGCAGTACAGCACTAACCCAAGGGTTGCTAGCACCTGGTATCTAAAAATAAATAAGGTGATCTGTGCTTTTATATATAAAGCTGTGATAGCCTAGCGGTGAGACCGTGCGACTCTTACGAGGGGAACACGAGTTCAACCCGAGCAGGCACCAATGAGTTTTTCTATTAAAACTCATGTGTCTAATTGATAATTGCAATTTATCACACGCTTTTCGGTGAAGGAAAACATCGTGAGGAAACCTGCATATCTCTAGAGAATTCTGGAGATATGTGTAACCTACCAATCCGCATTGGAGCAGCGTGGTAGGTCTTAGCTCCAACCCTTCTCTCCAGAAACGGAGAGAGGAGGCCTATTCCCAGCAGTGGGATTGTAACAGGCCGCTACTTTACTATACTTTTATACTTAATATACAAAGCTGAAGAGTTTATTTGTTTGATTGTTTGTTTGAACGCGCTAATCTCAGGAACTACAGGACCGATTTAAAAAAATATTTGAATTTGAGATATTCCATACAGGAAGACTTTAGGCTATCACGCTAAGATGAATAGGAGAGGAGCAACAATAAATAATATTGCGTAGGATTAAATGAAACTACTTAAATATATTTATATACTAATATATAAAGCTGAAGAGTCTGTTTGTTTGTTTCAACGCGCTAATCTCAGGAACTACTCGACCGAATTGAAAAATTCTTCGAGTGTAAGATAGTCCATTTATCGGGGCAGGCTATAGGCTATACAGATCTAACATCACGCTAAGATGAACAGGAGAGGAACAGCAACAAAAAATATTGTGAAATCGACAAAATTTAAAGCTTTCCTTGCGTGCGTAAACGGTGAAAGTTATTAAAAAATCATGTACTACAAAATTGTTCCCCTCTAAAAGCTCTAAATAAAAGTCCGCGATAGCATACGTCTAGCGCTTATGGTTAACCCACTTTAACCGTAACTAATATAAGTGTTACAGTTTACTCAAATAATAAGACTGCCTACTCCTCGATAAATGGACTATCTTACACTCAAAGAATTTTTCAAATCGGTCTAATAGTTCATGAGATTAGTGCGCTCAAACAAACTCTTCAGCTGTATATATTAGTATTAGCTGTGCCAGCGGCATCTCCCCCGTGGAAATCAGCGTGTAATGCAATTTTTTTTTAGAATTCAAATTTTTAACATAAAAGTAGATATTGTGAGTTAACCATAAGAGATAGAGACATGCTATCGCGGACTTTTTTGTAGTATTTTTTTAGATCTACAATTATATTTTTTAGATCTACATTACTTTAGCGTATCTCTGCTGGATTACGCAGCGCACGCGACTAAAGCTCCCAGCAAGTAAGTTTTTTAACAACTGTGTGATCTCTTCAACGCAATTTGCATAATAACGATATGTACTGTTTAACTAAACCATCCATGGGATCCGAAACGTGGTCGCTGACTATGGGCCTGATAAGAAAGCTCAGAGCCACTCAGCGGGCGATGGAGCGAGCTATGCTCGGGGTTTCTCTACGTGATCAAATCAGAAATGATGACATCCGTAGAAGAACTAGAGTCACCGACATAGCTCAGCGTGTCGCGAAGCCGAAGTGGCGATGGGCGGGGCACATAGTGCGGAGAACCGATGGACGTTGGGGTCTCAAGGTGTTGGAATGGCGACCCCACACCGGAAAGCGCAGCGTCGGCAGACCCCCAACGAGGTGGACAGATGACCTCAAAAAGGTCGCGGGGAGCCGCTGGATCCAAGCGGCGCAAGATCGTATGGTGTGGAGATCCCGCGAAGAGACCTACGTTCAGCAGTGGACGTCCATCGGTTGACGAAGAAGAAGAAGAAGAAGAACTAAACCATCTGGAAGTATTACACTATCTTTTGGTGAAAACTGTACAAAAATCCGTTGAGTAGATTTTAAGAAAATCGATTATATACAGACAGCTTTTTGGGACTTTGTTTTATAATAAGTATAGATGGATAGATTTATTAAATATACTACGATTTATTATATATGTATTATATTGTGAATAATCATTTTATAAAGCACCACATAACTGTTTTGAATAAAGTATATTGTATTGTATTGTAATATTTAGTAGTTATTGTAGCTGGACTTACCTCATAGTGGAAGCACATTAATAATATTCTTAAATAAGAACTGAACTGCCGGTTGTCGTGAAAATTATTGTTATATATTACTTCGATGGAGGAAACAATAGAAATTATCGTAGTGATGTCCAGTCACTTGAATATCGATAAATTTTATAACGCAATATATGTAGGCTGTACGAGCAATTATAGTACCCGGCAATAAATAATGCACATCGATGTGTAGAACGAAACATCCAGCCAGTTCGGTTTCGTAGAGCACTGTCACTGTCACACACGGGTTCGTCAGTCTGTGTGACAGAGACGATGCTCTATGAAGCAGAATCTAACCGGTTTCTGTCTCTGAGCCTCGACGTGCATTATTTATTGGCGCGTACTATAAATGAATTTGTTATTAAGAATACCTCAATAGATATTAGTGATAGATTAGACTTCTTCAAAAAACAATTATGTAAAACTTTGCAAAGAGAATAGACAGATTATCATCCCTAAGTTTGTAAGATTTCATATTTTATTTAATTTTTCTTTTTTTTAAATTTTTTTTTTAATAGTTATTGTGTGTTTATTACCTTTAAAGCACGCTGTGAACACCTCTAATTGGACTTATATGTTATTAAAAAAATAACTATGACGTGTAAGTCTGTTGGTAGGTCTATGGAATAAATAAATAAAATAAATGTAAGGAAAACCCGTATCTTAGGGTTTACGGTTAAGGTTCCCATAACTTAACTATTAATAAATTACTTGCGTGTGTGTGTGTATATATATGTGCATATATACAAGTAAGCTAAATAATCTCGTTTCTTAAAAAGTAAGCCTTAAAAGCAAGCTAAACATATATAATATATAGAATTAGGCGTTACTTTGCGGAGATCCATAATACAAAAGTAATAATAAAATTATTTTGCTATAATCCGCGATACAGTAAATAGAAAATATATATAGTGTTAAAAGTATAGTGGACTATCCGTTTTTTCATACGCAATACATGCAGGATTCATAAAAACCCATGCACAAACCTCCACCACTGCCACCACAATACACAAACACTACACACGTTCACTATCACAAACTCAACCTCACTCAAAACTCAAACTCACATTTGCGTTGCAATAATGGTGCATGTGTTTTACGAATCCTGCATGTATCGGGTATGAAAAACGGATAGTCCACTATACATTTAACACTATATATATTTTCTATTTACTGTATCGCGGATTATAGCTAAATAATTTTATTATTACTTTAGCTTAAACATATATATTTTTAACGCGTATCTGTTTAGATGATAGACTGGCGATACTAGCATCTACTTCAATCAGCAAGATACAAGCATTAATCATACCACACTACTCATCAGTTAAACAGAACCTACAAATCATACATATTGCTCGAATTCTAACTACCTAACCTAAATTGCTTTTTATACTTTTCCCTCTCTAAACCACAAGCCACACTCGATAGTTTTATTAATTTATGTAAGTACCATAAAACACTTAAGAAAAACATTATAAAACCAAAAAAATGTACAAAGGTCAACTTAATTTTTGACGAAGTTTGATAATTCATAGAAAAGCAGTATATTTTATATTTTTGTAACTTCATTATAATTATTGCAAAATTGTCAAAAGTTAAACAAATGATTGGAAAGACTATAAGTACACCATTTTCGCTTCCAATTAATATTATTCAGATTCACATTCCGACTCTGTTTTTATGTAAACCCGCCTCTGGTTTCACTGGTAAACATTCATCGACTATCCCGTTGTGGATTATGGGTAGTGGGTAGTGACCCTGCCTTCACCTCCGCAGGTCGCGGGTTCGATTCCCGTCGAGGGCCAACATTTTCTATAAAACAAATTGTTGGTTCTTCGGAGCCTGGGTGTGTATTTGTATTTAAGTATGTATTTAAAATTATATATGTAGTATATCTACCAGTTGTCCGTCACCCATAACACAAGTATTAAGTTACTTACTTTGGGGACGGACGGCCGTTTGTGTAAATGTCCCATATGTTTATTTATATTATTCATATTAATTAATGGACATCCATCGATATCGATATGACTAAAATAATTTACGCACATCACTACACCTCCAAGATAGGCCTGCGTACAACCTTATACTGGAGTCAAGTGATAAAATTAAATATAGAAGACGAAGTTGAAAGATCCTTGTGAAAGTTATTAATAATTTATATTGCGCTCAGAAATGTCCAAAGTCTTATCGTATATGCTTTGTTAAATTTAAATATACTATAACATTGTCATAATTGATCGGCCCGTCGGAGCAGGTGGCAGTGCCCTTATTGTCAGCGCCGCGAACATTAGTAATGAATAATCTGTTACTAGAAAAGTATTATCCTCTCGCTAGTTCAGTCTAGTAATAAATAAGTAGTTTAAAATTACTATAAAAAGGAGGAATATATAGAAAGCCTTCCATTTGTTATATGAATGATAAAAATGTCTGCATTTACCAAATGTACAACCTTACAATAGGTTATGATTGAATAATTATATTACTGATTAGAATAATTATATTTCGAAAAGAACAACCACCTAGTTGTGATAGCCTATCGGTGAGACCGTGCGACTCTTTTGAGGGAAACACGAGTTCAAACCCGGGCAGGCACCAATGAGTTTTTCTATTAAAACTCATGTCTAGTTGGTAATTGCAATTTATCACACGCTTTTCGTTGAAGGAAAACATCGTGAGAAAACCTGCATATCTCTAGAAAATTCTGGAGATATGTGTAACCTATCAATCCGCATTGGAGCAGCGTGGTAGGTCTTAGCTCCAACCCTTCTCTCCAGAAACGGAGAAAGGAGGCCTATTCCCAGCAGTGGGATTGTAACAGGCCGCTACTTTAGACACCTAGTTTCTTGCTGTCTACTCAGTTAGGAACAGTTTTCCGAATCAGCAGTAGATTCGATACAAAAGCACTTGTTTGCAAGTTTACTTGCATAAACAATTTTTTTTTTTATTGTACCACAATAAAAAACAAAACATTATTATTTTTTTTTAATTGTGTAAAAAGGTCAACCCTTAGACAGAGAACTCTGAATATTTTGAGTTTATGTATGTTCATTTCAAACAGGGAGGTGCAATTGCACTCCCTTGCACTATAATGCTAGTCCCATGTATGTAATCGACCTGAATATCGTACCTCGCTCATTTCCGGCGCTTTTTGATTTGGTGAGATTTTAGTGAATGCCGTAGTTGACGGCGTCTATGGGGTGATGGTGGTATAAATACTCCTATATAGCTTAATCCATTCATTTCTGCCATCCTTTCTTCTATTCGTAGGTCTCTTGAATTCAAAACATGGTTTCCATTGACCATACTGTTGGGTCTGAATAAACTTATTCATATTAAAGTTTTGCTTCAAAACTCCAAATTGCTGCACATTTTTTGACAACTTGTAGTCTGTCAGATAAATCTTCATCAAACAGATTTTTTGTTTTCACATCTATCATGTCTCGATTCAATAAGTGCCCCCTTTAATTTTTTGTCGATAGGAGATATATCAAAATCCCTTCTGAGTTCAGTTTCTGAGTGATGACATTGGCACAAAATGCGACAAGCATCAGTGATAGATTTCAGAATTTCAGTGGTCATCTTGTTGCTGGAAAGCATTACATCGACTGCATGTGAAAGGGCACCGAGGGCAATACCTAAAAGCTTTTGATTAGCTATTAATAACTTATCACTATCTATAAATATTTCCGCTAATGCTGCTTTCACTTCAAGGTTCAATACTGGAGTAGTAAATAGTTAGCTGGAACTGAATATTCTGTAAGTATTCTCTCTTTTACACCCTTAGGTAACCCTTTTGATAGGATTTCGGTCCATCTCTGTGTCACATCTTTGTGTATATTTTTTCCTAGTGAACCTCTTTTTGCTGCTTGATCCAACAGGGTCAAAATTTCATCACTCAATGCCGTTTCTTCAGTTGGCAGGATGGTAGATGATGCTGAGCTATGTGCCCTGGAGTATGACGGTTATGATATTAGTAATGGGGAGGTATCTTCAGGCTTATTCAATGGAGTTTATATTTTACTTTTATATTTTTCAAGTGTATATTTTTGTTTTTCATTTTTATATCAAAATTCGCATCAATTATTGTTTGTAGTGTTATGTAAATGTTGCGCACCTGTAATTTGGAAACATATAGAAAAGATGATATCATCTTTTCTATATGAAAATATTAGTTTATTAATGTATATGATTTCTAGTTGGTAAGCCTTATCAATAAATATATATCTAGATATATATTTATCCATTTCATAGCACCAATATATCTAGATGGTGACAACCCTGGATAGTTTTAATTGCATCTCTAATACTTTACATATTTACTGTTATTTTATCTGAGTATGAGCTGCTTTTTTACTGGCTTTCAAGGCAAAGTAAACCACCGTAGCTTGTATAAAACTTATTTTAATTGCCAATCAGCACTTTCAGCAGCATCCTACGTCATTGTGTCCACTCTCCCTCTCTCCTGTCATACTGTCTCGCTCACGCACTCACTTAACATTGCATTCCTTCATATGTGATTCAACTGTAATTTTGCTATTTTCTTAAGAGAAATTTGTTTTGTTTTCTACATGAAACCACATGATTAATAATGTTCGGTATCGAAGCGATCTATGTCCTTTCCTGGATTAGGAAACTTATTAAGTATCTCAGTATCCGAGCCTGAAAGTACCATTACGATTACACGATACAATAAATATGGTCCATGACATAACAAATCACACTGATTCAGTTGATGAGCAGACAGTGATGTTATGTTTAAACATCACAACCATAAAAATGATATATAAATAATCCACAAAAACCAGAAAGAAATTGTTTCTTTATGTTTAAAACACAATTACCACATATTTCGACAGCAAATTATAATTTTTTTACATTCAAAACAATAAAAATATTTTATACTATCCTTCGGACTTGGTTTCCTGAATACGCTGAAGGAAATGTCTTCACGAATTAAATTCCAATATAGAAGAATAACTTTACTACAGGTGTAAACTTACCGTCAGTCTAACCACAACACCTTTTTTCTGCAGCCATTGCAGGAGATCGAATTTTTGCAAAAAAGAATAAAATCAATTTCAGAAGAAAATAAACATTTGATATTGAATTTGATATAATTTGAATAAACGTTACATTGACATTTCACATTTGAAAGTTGCAACCATCTCTAGTCTATGATACTATGTTTGCAACCTAATACTATATTTCGGAGGTTTATTAGTCTGTGCTATAATAAAATTCGATCTTATAATTATGTGAAATAATACAATAAAAATTTCTAATATATTACTTATGTTTAAAGTATGTACACGATTGAAATATATGAAAAAGGTGTTGAGAAACGTTTTTTTTTAAATAAAATAATGCCATGCAGATATAAAAAAGATGGCGTTGTGATAGTATTTTCAAATAGTGAACAAGATGGCGTTGTGCCAGTGTATAGGAATGATTTTTTTAAAGGAAGTTTTTGTAAGATTTACTGCATATCACCCAACCTACTGTTTCAACCTTCGCAATTTGGTCCTTACCTAAAAATATATTGGTATACCTTTGTTCATTGTAAAGTTGTCATAAAGAAACAACGATTTTAACAAGTACGTTGTTTTAGGGTAAACGGAGTAAACTGAGCTACTACGCAGCATGGCCGTGTTTAGACAGAAATAAAACAACCGATCTGCTTTGTACAAATCACATTTTATTTAACTATGTACAACGTATCGCCCGCACGCACACACAGCTTTGCGAAACGGAATATAATTTTTATATAAAATTATAGGAATTCAGGCAAGACTGATCAACATTTACAATCAATCTCACCGCAAGTAACTAAAACTCGCCTTAATATCTCACTACACATGATTCAATCGAGCGCGTCATATATCGCTGATAAGGCGCTACAACAATTGAGCCATAGGTTGTTATATATCCATTATAATGTTATAAATGCGAAATTCTGTCTGTCTGTTGCGCTTTCATGGCAAATCTGATTTATCAATATTGATGTAAATTTGCTTATATATCGGGCTCAACATATAGGATATAAAAATCCTGTATTCCTATCCCTTTTAGAGAATGACTAAGCACTACATAATTGAGGATATTTTAACATTTAATTTAACGGAAATTAAGTCGCGGGCAAAACTTGCGCCGCACACAGGAAAGTATAGCCAAGAAATTTTGCATATACAGAGTGGTAGTACTACACTAATTTTAATTTTAGACATACACCTCAGCATCCTACATATAGAAAAATCATTGAAGTGAAGCCAAAAGGATTATTTTACGTTTTAAAAAAGATACTGTTTTGTATAAATAAACGCGCGACGCGGCGCGACCGGCCGGATCAACGATCTTTGTGCATTCGATTGCCGCCGGTCACGTCCGCCACTTAGTAACGTTTTGGATTACGATAAGACAGGACGCGCGCGCGCCTGTATACGACTTTATTGTATGACGCACACGCGTAATTATGCGTTTTGGGTGTGGTTTTTAGATTTAGTGACGCGTTCAATCAGTGAAGCGTTTTAAGAAGACGCGACCGTCCGCGGTTTTAGTGCGCGTTCGGGTTAATGTTCCCCGATATGGGACGATTCAATAACGTTTGTGTGACCTTACGAAGGTTGTGTGCACACCGCGTGTTATTTGTGTTATTTAACCGATATAGTGAAGTGTATACTCCGGGAGAAATAGACAGTACGTGTCCGTGGAAGACTGCAGAGGCGAGCCAACGGGTTCGGGAATCGGCCAAGTACATACAAGCGCACACACACACGTACACATATACACGCAATGATTCATGAGGCCGGACCGCATACAGCCGACGGCCGCTAGGTAGGTTGAGACGCCGAGACGACGGGCCCAGGTCTCGGAGGTTGTTTCATCCGCCCGCACGTTTGTGCGGAACATATACGGTTTATAGAGAACAATGACCGTACCCTAATACGTAATTCCATATAATATGTCAACCTTGACCTAAAAACTAAATAGTACTTGTGAGACAATACAATGTTAATATTTTCTCCTGTTTCACGCCGCTCTAAGTCAGTGAACCATTATACACAAAGCCAGCTCCAAATTGAATTATATTGACTGCCCTTAGCGCAGTTGGCAGTGACCGTCTTCGGCTCCACGGGTCGCCGGTTCGATTCCCGCCGAGAACTAACACTTTCTATTTAGAATTCGTTGGTTCTTCGAGTCTGAGTGTATATATGTATTTAATTATGTATTTAAAATTATATATGTATATATTTACCAGTTGTCTCTCACCCATAACACAAGTAAGTTATTTTGGGGCTGGACGACTGTGTGTGTAAATGTCCCATATATTTATTTATTTATTTTTATATTTATTTTGTTCGAAAATACAGTTTTAAAAACTATATTTAAGAAGATTGAATTATGCCAAAGTTGTCTTATACGTTTAAATGATCAGCGGATCAATTTTATATTGTATAGTCGGTACCACCCTGAATATTGACGTGTTTACCAGAATATCATATATTTTTTTCATATGTATAACATAATTTAGAATCATTATAAATTTACGCGAATCGAACTAAAATCTATAAATACAAATACAAAGTCATTGTGTTAATATAAAATAACAACATTACATTGCATATAACTAACCTACGCTATACATATTCTATCTAATCTGTGGTTAGCACAGACTAATAACATCTATATGTAACGGGCACATTGAACGTACAAATAATACCAAACTAAAATAACAAATATAAATAAATTCAATAAATTTGCAATAATTTTAATATACTTCCTTCAATGTTAATGTTTGATTGCAAATAATTTCCGTTTATTTATAGCATTAAATTCATATGTTATATTCATATATTAATATATATGACATTATTAATAATTTTGAATTTCATTTTGATGTCCTTGCAACTTCACTTATTTTTGCAATCCCTTTTTTTATTATAAACGCAATATATTGCCATGAATAGATAATGTATTTTCGTTAATCAATGTCTCATATTCGATATATTTCATATTAAAAATCAAATTATTCAATTAAATAGTATGAGGGACTTTATGATCATAAAAATGTTTATTTATGTTGCAGAATTGGGAAAGTATGTGATATACTTAACATTTCATTTATTTTTCTTAGATATGATTGCAATATATATCCGTTGATTACTAATGTATTTTTGTTAATCAAAGTCTTATATTCAATATATTTCCGTTAATTACAATATTTTCAGTTTAATGTATTGATGTTTTCGTCAAATTTTAATGCATTGAATTTAATTACATTTGCTATTGATTGTGCTGGAATTATAACAATTATCATTAAATATTTTCAAAAAAATATTTCAAATAAAACGTTCATCACATTCGCTTCGAACCATTCCTTATCATATGCGAGAGGTTGAAAGTAACTAATTGTTTGTATGTTTTGGTTATGACGTCATCATGTCATTGACAGAATTGGAATTCACGGCGCTACCCTTCAGCAGGTCGTTGATGTCCCTCCGGAACATGGACAGGTTCTGGGTGAACCTGGAATTGAATTAGAGAACATGTTTGAATACATAGTTTGGTAAGTAGACATTTGATTTCTAGAGAATAAGTAGTACAATAGTAATAGATGAGAACTGTAAATAGCACTAAGAAATTGTAAACATATAATAAGATATATAATAAGACACCAATGTATAAATATAGAGTAGACATCAGTAGATATTAAAATCTGTAATACCCACAAGGGTAATAATAAATAAAAAATAAAAAATGTACAATAAAAATTGTCAGAAAAAAGTCTCTGATTATGTCAGAGGAACAAGAATGAAAAATTAAAAAAAAAAAAGATTTCTAGAGAGCATATTAGGGTGGGCGGCATAAATCTCTTGAGACTTTTAGCAAGTGTCTCGATACACGCCGACCGTTGTCCGGCCTCACAGAAGGCTTCTGCGCTCTACTTTTCACATTTCACAATCTCGACGATGCTTCTGCGCGTTCCCGCCTTGCCCTGTGACGTTATAAAAGCAGTTATGACTGTAATACGTTTGAAAAAAGTAAAAATTAGCCTTAAATTAGAGTCTTTTGAAGTCATTCTTGTGAGTCTCTCGAAATTTTACTCATGAGTCTCTTTTAACTTTTGCAAAGTCACTTATTTCGTGTCAAATTCTCACGATTCTTATAAGAAGTTTCGAAAAGCTCTTGAGTGTATTCGTATGAGTCTCGTGAGACTTGTAGAAAGTCCTTTAAAACGACTCAAATGAGTCTCTTGTGACGTTTCTTCGACGAACGTTTTACACGAACCGTTTAGAAAGTATCTTGACACAATGTAGCAAACGCTTTTCGGTGAAAGAAAATCATCTTGAGGAAACCTATAAACATATCTCTAGAGAATTTTGGTCGTATATATACAGTGACTCACGAAAATATTCGGACACTTGTGGTTTTTTCAAATGAGTACTGAGTAAATGAGTCACTGCTCAGTACAGTGGACACCTATGGAGTCGGTTTTTTTTCTAGTAATAAGATATATATACAAGTCAATAATAATATATTTATATTTCAAAATAAATTTTTATCTGTTCATGGTAAAAAAGTTATATAGGAATGGATGAAAAAGTAATTTTTAGGCGAAATCTCAACGCAAATGACTACTATCAAAATACGAGAGGAACAGTAAAATAAAGCGGAGGCAGCGTGATTTTTTGGACCTGCATTCTCACCACAGTTGTTGGCAATTTACTTTTTATGACACTATTATAGATAAAAATACCCTTCTATTCTTTCCTTTATAATTTTTTACAACGAAAAGATATTGAAATATATATATTACTATTGACTTAATAAATGTCTTATTAATATAAAAAACAACCAACCCGATTCCTCCATAAGTATTTGTTGTACTGAGCGATTTATTCGAACCAACTTAGTGTCCGAAAATGTGAGTCACTGTGTGCTGCCAACCCAAATTGGAGCAGCATTGTAAGTTTTAGCTCTAACCCTTCTCTCCTATAACGGAGAGATGAGGTCTATGCCCAGCAGTGGGATAGTTACAGGCCGTTACTTTATGGTAGATCGTAACTGCAACCCCTCTCGCATAACGGAGAGAGGAGGCCTATACTCAGCGGTGGGAAAGTAACAGGCGGTAACTTTACTATTTAATAATAATAATAATAAATATTAAATATATGGGACATTTACACACACGGTCGTCAGTCCCCAAAGTAAGTAACATAATACTTGTGTTATGGGTGACGGACAACTGGTAGATATACTACATATATAAGTTTAAATACATACTTAAATACAATACACACCCAGGCTCGAAGAACCAACAATTTGTTTATAGAAAATGTTGGCCCTCGGCGGGAATCGAACCCGCGACCCGCGGAGCTGAAGGCAGAATCACTACCCACAGCGCCAACGGGCCAGTCCAATATTATACTATATTTACTCACCGATCGCGGTTCTTCGTGAGCAGGTTGGGCTCGATGCCGGCCATCAGCCAGTTGAAGAGCTGCGTGAGCTGGGCCTGCTTGTCCCGAGGCTGCTGCGCGATCATCTCGGCGCGCAGCCTCCCGAACTGCTCCTCGTTGAGCAGCACCAGCCCCAGCAGCGGCCGCGACATTGACCACTGGTTGCAGCAGTCCTCGAACATTATCAGGTTCAACACCTGGTAATAGATCGATACATCAATTTAAATTCGCGCGATTCCCTGCGAGAGAAGTTCAAGGAAACAGTAAACCAACAGAAATACAATAAAGTAATGTACTCGAGAATTGTAGATTGGCAAAAATACGAAAAAAAAGTCCGCGACAGCATGTCTCCATCTTCGTTAACTTAGAAAAATTACTTGTATGTTTAAAATTTGAATTAAAAATATCTTTATTTCGAGACTGTTTCTTTTTATTCAGTATCAATCCTTATCTAAATAAATGCAATTATCTTATTTAAATAACGCAACTGAATTTATTGAAATTTTCAAGCAACGCTACTGGACGTATTGAACATTTCAATCAACACTACTGGACATATTGAACAAAAGTAATAATAAAATTATTTATTATTACTTTTGTATTATGGAAGTAACGCCTAATTCTATAAAGGACATATTGAACATTTCAATCAACACTAATGGACATATTGAACATTTCAATTAACACTACTGGACGTATTGAACATTTCGATCAACACTACTGGGCATATTGAATATTTCAATCAACACTACTGGGCATATTGAACATGTCAATCAACACTACTGGACATATTGAACATTTCAATTAACACTACTGAACGCATTGAACATTTCAATCAACACTACTGGACATATTGAACATTTCAATCAACACTACTGGACGTATTGAACATTTTAAAAACGCTACTGAATTTATTGAACACTTCAAAAACGCTAGTAGGTTTATTGGACATTTAAAAAACGCTGCTGGATTTATTGAACGTTTAAAAAATTGCTACTTAATGGAAATTATAATAATTATAAACATAGCTAGGATATTTTAGATTGAATCTGATATAATTCATAATCAACTATAATCGCCACGAATTCTTCAGCATTTCATCTCGCACTCTAAAGGAAATATAATAGGTTCCGAAACATTTCATTGCTGATGTATGGATCCAAAAAATGATAAGCAGTTACCGTTGCCAACAACTGCTGCATGATCTCAGGCCGCCGCTGGAACACTTCGATGAACATGTTGCTAGTCTCGGGGGGCGGGTGTCGCGGGTTCGACACCTTGTTGCTCGCTGGAACACAACAATTGCTAATGAACAAAATATCTAGCCATTCAAAAGTGTAGCTCTAAGACTAAAATTATATCCTAATTGATTTAATTAAGCATGTACTCCACACATGCACACACATACTCTATCTCTCTCTCTCTCTTTCTGTCTCAATCGTCAACACACCGACATACACACGCAATCTATCACCCACACATACACACACACACACACACGCACACACACAGCCTCGCACGCACACATGTAACCACACACACAGGGGTGGGGGAGGGAGATAGAGCGACCCAGAGAAAGTGACAGATACAGACAACCTTCCACATCCACACCCACGTCACACACACAAACATTCACGCGCACCCAAACAGACACCTACAGTAAAAAAAACATATCAGCTTACATTTTTGAACTAGCTGCTTGAACAGATATGTGACCACGTGGTCCAACGTCGCACAGCATCCCGTGCACACGCTTGTATCTGGAACGGGCAAGATGTGACTTTAAACAAATTAAAATACACTATTTCTTACTATAACGTTTTGGACTATACTTGTGTTTAAATTGCGACCAGCTACGCACTAGATTATATTGTAATTTTTGATTTGTAAACGATGAAATATATTAATGGGATATTTATTTGTGAAAATATCGACCGCCGAGTTTCTTACTGGTTCTTCTCGGTAAGAGCAACATTCCGAGCCATTTGTAGCTTCATTAAATCTTATTGATCCTTGACGATTCAAAAGTGCTCGAAAGAGCTTACTTGAATAAAGATTATTTTGATTTCGATTTTGTAAGACAAAACAGTTTTTATAAATTTAAAAATTTAATTCGGCCACGGTTTGCGGTGGCACAGACTAGGGGTGTGACTTGGAGTGGAAAAAATCGCTTAATAAATAATCGTTTTTTCTCCCTTCAAAATAAACCGATTTATAAAAACATCGATAAGCTCGAAACGAAAGAATCGATTAATTAATAATCTATTTTTCTGTCTTTTTTATTTTCATAAAATGGACAAATACGAATAAAAAATACCAGATGTGTTGTTTGCGCCTTATTGGTGTCATTTCAAAAAAGAGGGTTCAAAAAAGGAATTAAAAAAGGGTAATTAATTTACTTGATCGTTTAATTAATCGAATATTAAAAATCGATAAAATAAAATAAAGTAACGGCCTGTTACTATGCCCACGGCTGGGCTAAGGCCTCCTCTCTCCATTTTTGGAGAGAAGGATTGGAACACCTACTACGCTACTCCAATGCGGATTGGTATATGACACCCAGAATTATTAGATATGCAGGTTTCTTCACCTTCCTTTACCGAAAAGCATGTGATAAATTGCAATTATCAATTAGACACATAAGTTTTTAATAGAAAAACTCATTGGTTGTCTGCCCGGGGTTTGAACCCATGATCGTCTCTAGAGAGTCACACGCTCCGCTGCGAACGTGCGAGATAGAGACATTTTATTTTTGTAGATCTACAATTCTCTAGTACATTACTTTAGCGTATCTCTGCTGGTTTACGCAGCGCACGCGACTAAAGCTCACGGAAAGCAAGTTTTTTTACAACAGCGCGATCTCTTTAACACAATTTACATAATACCGATATGTACTATTTAACTAAACCATCCGGAAGTATTGCATTATCTTTTGATGAAAACCGTACAAAGATCCGGTCAGTAGATTTTGAGAAAATCGATGACACAAACAGACAGCTTTTTGGGACTTTGTTTTATAATAATTATAGATAAACACTATATGTATTGTATTACAAAAGTAATAATATAATTATTTTGCTATAATCCGCGATACAGTAAATAGAAAATATATAGTGTTAAATGTATAGTGGACTATCAGTATTTTCATACGCGATACGTGCAGGATTCGTAAAAACACATGCACAAACCTCCACCACTTCCACCACAATACACAAGCACTACACAGGTTCACTATCACAAACTCAACAATCGTTTCGCCCCGCAACCGAAGCATCATCAGGAGATAGACTCCACGACGAAACGATTGTTGAGTTTGTGATAGTGAACCTGTGTAGTGCTTGTGTATTGTAGTGGAAGTGGTGGAGGTTTGTGCATGTGTTTTTACGAATCCTGCACGTATCGGGTATGAAAATACTGATAGTCCGCTCAACATTAAACATCATATATATTTTCTATTTACTGTATCGCGGATTATAGCAAAATAATTTTATTATTACTTTTGTATTATGGATCTCCGCAAAGTAACGCCTAATTCTATAAATTATGTATTGTATTACTAAACAGGCAGGGTGATGGTGGACGTATCCAATAGCGGAAATTACAATTATTACACACCTACTAAAGAAATTTACAAAAAAAACGAAGTTATTTTAATATTACACAGCTATATACTTACAACACATGTATTTTAATTAAAAAACTATCAAACAAGACATCACATTCAAATATTACACTAACTTATAGAACTTTTAAACATAATTTACGAAATAAAAATAAAATTTCTATACGATATCCCAGAACAAATAATTATGGGAAAAAAACCATACTGTTTGAAGGAGCACAGCTATACAATAATTTGCCAAATAGTTTAAAGGAAATAAATAATATTAATTTGTTAAAAAAAACGCTAAGATCCTTATTTTTGGAAAAGTAATATCCTGAAAATATAAATTATCAACGCTTGTATGTATATTTTAAGTTAATGTTTGTTTTTTTTAAATACATACATATATTAGTAAATAAGATTATTTAAGGTCTTAAGAATAATAATCACTGTTATCTATTATTTTATTTATTCATTTTTCAACTTTATGTATAGTGTTTCGTTATTTTTCTTTTTCTTCCTTCTTTTTTTCCATCATCCATTTTTTTTTCTTTTCATTTTCTTTCTGTTACTCATAGGTTGGCTGGTAGAGATCCCTTTTAGGGATAAGTCCGCCTTTTGTTTATACAATAAAGAAATAAATAAATAAGAATAAGTAGTGCATGCGTGTACGTAAATGTAATGTTTAATTTTAATTCTCATTTAAGTGGACTGTAGTTCTTTTGAGAAAATAAATTAACTTTAACCCGAAATCACCTTGAACTCGATGAGTTTGGACAAGTGGGGCGTTTCTCAGAAGTGTCGAAAATAAAACATCATCGACTCACTCAAAACCAGACAAAATAACGCCTTATGGTTCTATATGGTTGGGACTTCACATCATATCTTCCCTTTCATTATAATAATCATTCATTTCATTAAATTAATAAATAAATATATGGGACATTTACACACACGGTCGTCCGTCCCCAAAGTAAGTAACTTATTACTTGTGTTATGGGTGACGGACAACTGGTAGATATACTACATATATAAGTTTAAATACATACTTAAATACAAATACACACCCAGGCTCGAAGAACCAACAATTTGTTTATAGAAAATGTTGGGCCTCGGCGGAACGTGAACCCGCGACCTGAAGCTGAAGGCAGGGTCACTACCCACAGCGCCAACTGATTAAATTAAATTAAATTAAACTGATAAAGAGTGCAATATACAAAAAAGTTTTCTATTGTGTACGATAGATGGCGCTAGTGGTGAGTTGTCTCGCGCTATCAACTGTCGTATTCAATATATACTATACTGTAGTAGAACACTGCAACATTAGACAGACAGACTTTGTTTAATATAAATATTATATTAAACTAATTTTTTGAAGGCGCAAGGTTTGCATATTTTGGAAACTTTACGCTCTATACACCATACTCTATAGAAAGTAAAATTCAAAGACGGAAAGTTATGAATAATTTAATCTAATTTATTATTAGAGCGCAGATAGGTTCAGACCTACTAGAGGTGGGTCGTCGACGTCTTTGCCGTAAACGAAACGAGACCGTTTATCAAACGTAATAAACTAGTTGACAAAGCAGTCCTTTTTTCGACTACTTTACAGTAGCCTTGGGCGTAATCGTTCGCAGCTGAGAATGATTCCTTTGATTCTTCGCGCCTAAACAAACTAGGTGATTCCTTTCGTTCGTTCGTTCGCGATTCGTGTGTCGTTACAAATTCTCGACTCTTCACCGCAGGAGCCGTTTTATAATTAGCGAACGATCTGCTTAATATTGAAACCGCTTGTTTTATACTGCTCCTGCTATGACAAGAGTCTTGAAGGCTGTAAATTTAATTAAAATTATAGCACTAAAAATAGCATAAAGCTATGAATTTTCATAAAATATGTTTTCTAGGTAGTGATTAAAAGGACCCTTTTATATTTTTTATTTAATTTGGAAAATAATCAAGTAACCTTATATTTATATATTTATTTATATATTTAACATAATATCAATTCTATGTATATATCATACGTAAAATAAAATAATCCAAACTGTTTTTAGAAGAATATATAAGATACGAATTTAAGGACCTTTATATTCTAATTATATTGTAGCAGTTTTTCAGAGCCAAGAATAAAATGTTTTCTAATAATAAAACCTAGCTAGATCAATTAACAAATAATCGAATTTCTTCTTTCAAAATAAATCGATTTGTAAATCTATTAACTCGAAAGGAAATAATTTATTATTTAATAAACCTTTTTTTCTGACTTATTAAAAATTTGCTTTTTTTAAATAATATTAGAGTAAAGACTAAATAAAGTGGACAACTACGAATAAAAATTAATAGATGCGCTGTTTGCGAAATTCGATTAATATGTGTTTTGGCTACTTTGGTTTCATCCAACACCGCATTTCCAATCTTAAAAAACAAGAAAAAGGGGGTCATTCAAAGAATAAAATGAGCGTAATTAGCAAAATCCATTAAAAAAATCGATTTTTAATGTTTAAATAATTTCTTATTTAAAAAAACAATTATTTTGATTAAATAATCTATTATATTTTGACATCCCTAACAGTAAGTAGTCACGGCATACAATTCGATGAGCGAGCGGCAGATACGAGTTCCTTGCGATTGTGAGCGAGACAACATGAGTTCGGTTGACGTTAACGAACGATGAAGCGGGCAATATGGGAATCGATTCCCGTCGTTCGGGAGTGATTCTTTCGAACTGATTCGTTCGCGAACTACACAAGTCTACAGATAGGTTCAGACCTACCTAATTTTAAAGAATAATTTATGAAAAATTTTATTCCAGAGTAGAGTCTGACGTGGGTCGTCGACGTCTTTGCCGTAAACGAAACGAGACCGTTTATCGAACGTAATAAACTAGTTGACAAAGCAGTCTTTTTTTCGACTACTTTACAGCGTTCGCGTATGTCGTTCGTTCGTCAACGAAACGGGATGTAAAGTAGTCGATAGCGTCGTGTTTATGAACTTATTATTAAACGAACTGCTTTGAAGTATGAACGTTTGCATTGATTTTGTCGTGAACGTGTTTACTAATTAACGATCTACTTAATATTTTTTTGACTTTCAATGTAACAATGTGCGTAGATATGTACGCAATTATTATTTAATAATTTACGCTAAGGAAAATATATTTATATTTAACACGAAAATATAAATGTACACAACTATTTCTTAATAACTTACACTAACGAGTAATGTATTTAGACTTATTATTTTACACAAAAATAACTAACTATATATCACATGCAATATAAAAATTCAAAAACGGAGAAAGGTGAAAGTATTAGTAGTTGTGGATAAATCGCCATATTTGCAACACGTATTGCAAATTGCAATTTAATCAGAACTAAGATGTAACTATGTAAGATATATAATATATAAGATGTAACATATGTAACTAAAACATCTAATATTCATTAAAGTTACAGGTTCGTATGCCTATTGTAATAATGTCTATTTTTACTCTTATACTCATGAATAAATTGCAGATTCCTATGCTAATTGCAATAATGTCCTTTTTTATTTGACAACTATCATCTGTTGAACAAAACATTAAAAAGGATAGCAATATCAGCAAGCACGAGGGCGCCCGATAAAGCGACGACGAATCACAATATACGAAACAAATGTCGTTCTTGCATAAACATGTTTCTCAGAGGAACGTAAACTAGTTTAGTAGTCGATGGATAAAAAACAGTTTTCATAACGGTTCGTCCATTCAACGCCCACCTCTAATCCCTGTCAAGAAAAGAGTGATATATATCTTTTCGCTCTTGGGATATATATCACTCTTTTATATCTTTAACTCTTTTAGCTCAGTACGGCTTGAGAGTATAAAGCAACTAAGACTAAAAATATATCCGATATATCTTTAGCTCTTTTAGCCCGGACTTAGAACTCAGTAAGGCGGTATTGTACTTATTTATTTGTTATATAAATTATGCTACATATTTTCTTTATTTTTTTCTATTTATTATGTACACTATTATTTACACTTTTCTGATATGTTTACACTTTTCTAAGAAGTCATCCTTACCTGTGTAAGGATGACTTCTTCCCACCAAGAATGGAATGTAAATAAATAATCGTTCGCGAATTAGTGATTTTTTTTTTGGTACATTTGCATCCAATTAAGCATTTTATGTCTTTGACATAAAGCACAAAAAAGCTGAACGCCGGCGCGTGTTGTCGTTCCGAAAATCCGTAGTTTACATTTTTAATACAAATATGCAATAGAGTTATTCGTATCTCTCTTTGGACATGTAAATTGCTATATAAGCTCATCTCTTTCACTCTAACTCTGAACGAGCCGTAACTCATCACGAAAATTGACTCTTAAGATTAAAGATATAGAGATATAATTGAAACACATGCGAGCTAGAGAGTGATTATATCTTCTGGATATATATCTTTCTTGTCTTTAGCTCGCGAGCTACTCAACTCTACGCTCTATTCACATTAATCTATAGAATATAATAATTCTCAGAAAAGTTTTGAATAACATCTTAACTTAAGCGAATTTATTATTAGAGCGCTCAGCGCAGATAGGTCTAACTAGATCTACGTAAGTTTAAAGAATAATTTAATAAAAATTTTATGCCAAAGTCTAGGCCGAATTTAATTTGGAGGAAATCTAGGCTACGTTGTAATCTGACAAAATATAAAATAATATAAATTATAACGACAACAATATTTTTCCATTACACTTATTCAATAAATAAGAAGCAATTTTCCAAAAGTCAACTCATTTAATCTTTTTTCAACAACTCAAACACATAATGTTTTTTTTTTTTTATTACTGGCCAACTATATGAAGGAGGTTGTATTTAAAACACGTCGTAACAAAATATTATATTAAACTAATTTTTTGAAAGCGTAAGGTTTGCATATTTTGGGAACTTTACGCTTTATTCACAATCATCTATAGAAAGTAATAATTCAAAGACGGAAAGTTTTTAAAAACATCTTAGCTTAAGCGAATTTATTATTAGAGCGCAGATAGGTTCAGACCTACCTAAGTTTAAAGAATAGTTTAAGATAAATTTTATTCCAAAGTCTAGGCTGAATTTAATTTGAAGGAAATCTAGGCTAAGTTCCAATTTGACAAAATATAAGATAATTATGAATGCTTATATGTAATATGTATATGTAATATATATAAAATGTATACCGAAAAAATCTAGGCTATCCGTCTTTATCCTGGAAAATTTAGTATACGTAATTGTTAACTTGTGGTTAATAAATATTCCAATATCTTCTATAAATAACTTGTTGGCCCTTCGGTCTGAATGATGTATTGAAGTTTCATTCATTCTTCTGCCCCTATCGCATTCTAAGTGGGGCCGACACAAGTTTTAAACGTGTTGTTGCATGTTTAGGCTAGTTATGGGTGGTCTATTCTACTCAGCCGGATAACACACACATATATATATGTAAATATTTATTTCAATTTATATATGTATATTGTAACCAGTTGTCTGTCACCAATAAAACAAGTATTACGTTACTATTGGGGCCGTGTATGTAAATGTCTCATATATTCTATATTCATATTATATACATATTTATATATTTATTTATATTTTCTGTAAACCGTTTTCATAACACATACGCGATCTACCCGTTGGCACAGGTGGCACCTTATTCGGCGAAGTATTTAAGCAACAGGAATTATTTTACGTTTTTTTAAACGATAAACACTATTTATATAGATCAACGACCGCACCCTATTACGACACAAGAAACGAAAAATAACCTTGACCCGAAAACTAAAAAATACTGGTACGGGAGAGAGAAAACAACAATGTTATTGTTTTCTCCTGTTTTTGGAACAAGCGCGCCATGCCAGATCAGTCTACCATTACTTACAAAGCCAGATCTCAATTTAATTATATTTAATTTCTTAGATTTATTGTTTAAACGAATTTTTAAAAAAAGCTAAAAAAAATAGTTAATTCAGTGGAGTATATTAGACACAGGAGATTTTTTCATCATCCTCCTGCCCCTATCCCACTATATGTGGGGTCGGCACAACATGTTACAAACATGTGGTCACATGATTAGGCTACGTATTTTACGACCGGCCGCCTGCCTGACGTCAACATACCTCAGTCGTATTTTACCACCCCTCGGTAAGAAAAAGGGTGGTCTATTCTACTCAATTGGATACCACAACGGCGGGTCGACTTACCTTAGTCGCCTTTTACGACACCTCGGTAAGAAATGAGGGTGGTCTATGCTACATAGCCGGATACCACGCGGCTAGACACAATTTTTTTTTTATGTTAAAAAAACACAATTTATAGAAATTAATAACCGAATTCCAAACTTAGCCTAAATACGGTAAAACTAAACAGGTACTAAGGTGACAAAACTAATTTTATTGTTATCACCTATTTTTGAACAAGCGCGCAATGCAAGGTCAGTGAACCGTTACTAACAAAAGCGAGCCATCAATAAAAAAAAAACAAAAAAGAGCCATACGTGGCATCTACAATTTAAGTCCGCGTGATTCCCTGTGAGAGAAGTTTAAGGAAACAGGTATTCTAACATTTGCTTCACAGTATATTTTAAATAACGTAATTTTTGTATATAAATATAAAAAAAATTATAAAACGATAGGTGATGTATATAATAGACAAAGTAGGAACTGACATAAGCTTGCGACTCCTGCTTTGCGCCTAGCAAAAGTACGTAAATCGTTTGTGGGTTTGGGTATAAGATTCTATAATAAAATTCCGAAATCAATTTTGGTCATGCCATTACAGCAGTTTAAAAACACTGTTAAAAAGAGGCTGATACAGAAAGCCTACTATACTGTTGAAGATTACTTAGATGATAAGGATGTGTGGATATAGGAGCACTTCTACCCTGTACAAGACAGCAATACATAAATGTAACTAGTTCTAAGATTTATATTTTAAAAAGAGCAACCGCCGAGTTTCTCGCTGGCTCTTCTCGGCAGGAACAGCTTTCCGAACCAGCAATAAAGTTGACGATTCAAAAGCACTTGTTTACAAGTTTACTTGAATAAAGAATATTTTGATTTTGATTTTGATTTTGATTGAATTATGCCAAAGTTATCTTTATACGTTTAAGTGAGAATTTTGTTACGCGACCCATAGTTTGAGAAGCCCTGGTTTAAGCTATCAGTGGATTCATTTAATGACGTATCCGTCGGTACCACTCTGTATAAAATAAAATAAGAACGTGAATAAGTGCAGGAAGAAGGTTGTTTTGTACAAAGTTAGTGACGTGTTTAATCAGTGAAGCGTTTGAGAAGACGCGACCGCCCGCGGTTTTAGTGCGCGTTCGGGTTACTGTTCCCCGATATAGGGACGATTCAATAACGTGTGACCTTACGAAGGTTGTTTGCACACCGCGTGTTATTTGTGTTATTTAACCGATATAGTGAAGTGTATACTCCGGGAGAAACAGACATTACGTGTCCGTGGAAGACTGCAGAGGCGAGCCAACGGCTTCGGGAATCGGCCAAGTACATACAAGCACACACACACGTACACATATACACGCAGTGATTCATGAGGCCGGACCGCATACAGCCGACGGCCGCATAAGGTAGGTTTAGACGCCGAGACGTCGGGCCCAGGTCTCGGAGGTTGTTTCATCCGCCCGCACGTTTGTGCGGAACATAGGTCAAAGAAAGAAGATAGTAGACTGTCTCACCCAAGGCGGTGAGACCCTCGGATATAGAAGACAAGATGTACAGCGTCGCCTCGGGCTGCAGCGACGCCAGGAACGGCATGTGGTCCTGGGCGAGCCGCTCCAGCAGCACGTAGTACGTCTGCGACAGCTTCGGGTAGTCCTGGAAACATTTTAATATAATATAATATGATATACTTAATATTTATTTATTTATTTTATTTATTAATATACTAGCTATGCCAACAACAGCTTCACCCGCTTAGAATTCAGTGATTTACCACACTTTTCCCGAATTTTCGAAATTTTGTGCACAAAAGTAGTTACTGTGAGTTAACTATGAGAGATAGAGACATGCTATCGCGGACTTTTTTGTAGTAGTTTACGTACGTAACGTACATCGACGTAAACGACGACCGCGAACCGCTTTCTTTTCGTACCATGAAGTGTGAATTGCATTGGGGTCGCAATGTTTGAAAAGGACAACGTTATATGAACTATAGATAACTCTGTCTCTTTTACTCAGATGTTCTTAGTACGAATTCCGAACGGTCATTCGGCAACGACTTAAAGTGTGCGTCTTTAAGACGTCATGGTATGAAAAAGCAAAACAATTTCGTTTACGTCTTCAATTGAGTCGCAATAAGAGTTGCGATCGCGTTTTTGAATTAAAAATCAACAATGATCGGATCGTAGGCGATCAAAGACCATGATCGGCGAGTACAGCCAAGTATGCTCTCTACACCATCGTACAGTTAATCGCTTGTAATCGCCGATTATGAAGAGGAATCATTCTGTATGTGCGATTCACTCACCAATAAATCGCTCTGCGGTATACTCAGCAATAGTTTGACGAACATATTGAGCGCGTTGTCGAGCGCCTCGTCGCCGTACAACCTGGAACAGTCAGTGAATCGATTCATTTAAGTAGCGGCCTGTTACAATCCCAGTGCTGGGAATAGGCCTCCTCTCTCCGTTTCTGGAGAGAAGGGTTGGAGCTAGGACCTACCACGCTGCTCCAATGCGGATTGGTAGGTTACACATATCTCTAGAATTCTCTAGAGATATACAGGTTTCCTCATGATGTTTTCCTTCACCGAAAAGCGTGTGATAAATTGCAATTATCAATTAGACACATGATTTTTAATAGAAAAACTCATTGGTGCCTGCCCGGGTTTGAACTCGTGTTCGCCTCGAAAGAGTCGCACGGTCTCACCGCTGGGCTATCACAGCTCTTGCCCTTATTCCACTCTAAGTGGGGTCGGCGAGACATGTTATAAACATGTTGTCACATGATTCGGTTACGTATCTTATGACCGGTCGCCTGCCTGACGTCAACTTACCTTAGACGTATTTTACACCTCCGAAGACATGAGGGTGGTCTTTTCTACTCAACCGGATACCACACGGCGTGTCAACTTATCGTAGTCGTCTTTTACGACACCTCGGTAAGAAATGATGGTGGTATATTCTAATCAGCCAGATACCGCACGGCTTCATTCAAATATCTGTATGGGGTCGTTAATAAAATACGTCTCCCTATAATGTTTTTTTTACTCCTCGCCGTACTATCACGTTGTGTAACACTTTCTTCAACCACCCCCTCTACAAATATTACACCGAAAACCCTGAATATAATAAATTTAGACGAAACTTTAAGCTGTGACAGCCTAGCGGTGAGACCGTGCGACTCTCTAGAGACGACATAGGTTCAAAACCCGGGCAGGCACCAATGAGTTTTTCTATTAAAAACTTATGTGTCTAATTGATAATTGCAATTTATCACACGCTTTTCGGTGAAGGAAAACATCGTGAGGAAACCTGCTTATCTCTAGAGAATTCTAGGGATATCTATAACCTACCAATCCGCATTGGAGCAGCGTGGTAGGTCTTAGCTCCAATCCTTCTCTCCAAAAAACGGAGGAGGCCTTAGCCCAGCAGTGGGCATAGTAACAGGCCGTTACTTTACTTTTTTTTTAGACGAAACTTCAAATAAATTCCCACTTTTGCATAACAAGGGTATGTATTATTGACAACTTCGCGTGCATTCGAGTACAAATAACTAAGTATAAACTTACTACTAGAAGATTTTTTTTTACTTTTTTAAACTTACGTCCAACCCCTAACCCTCCTTTCACCCAAACACAAACCCCTGATAAATTAAAATTCGATAACTTAGAATATCAAAAACGGCGTACAAAATATAAAATATATTTTGTACGCCGTGTGGTAGAATAGAATAGACCACCCTCCTTTCTTACCGAGGAGTCGTAAGAGGCGACTAAGGTATGTGACGTGTAGTATCCGGCTGCATAGAATAGACCACCCTCATTTCTTACCGAGGTGTCGTAAGAGGCGACTAAGGTATGTGCCGTGTGGTATCCGGCTGCATAGAATAGACCACCCTTATTTCTTACCGAGCTATCGTAATAGGCGACTAAGGTAAGTTGACGTCAGGCAGGCGGCCGGTCGTAATATACGCAGCCAAATCATGTGACAACATGTTTGTAACATGTTGCGCCGACCCCACTTAGAGTGGGATAAGGGCAGGAGAACATAAAATATTTTGTGTTTCCCTTGGATTTTAGCTATATTAACTAACGGACCCTCCCGTTCCAGTCTCCTGTCACATGTCATGGAGCCTATCCTCCTGATGATGCTTCTGTTACAGGGCGAAACGATGGTAGAGATTGTCGTAGTGAGTATGTGTGTAGCGCCTTGTTGGTGGCAACGTTTAGTGATACGTGTGGTGACTGGTCCTGCATGTATAAGGTACGTGAACGTTGTCTGTTTCCTTGATTGAGGCCAGTCTCGATGATAATGCATGTTTATGATCAGCATGACCTGATGCTGCTACCAGTATTGGCTCCAGACGAGGGAACTCCTCAACGGTTAATAGTAGGGATATGGATTTTTTTTAAAAGCTTTTTTAACTGCACTTACTTCAAAGTAAACATACAACTATAACATAGTCTTCAAATAGTAATTTATGAAATACCTAAACACTCCGAAGTTCGCGTAGTTGCCGCACAGAGCTGCCTTCAGTATTGAGAAGCATAACGAAATCCCTTTCAGCTTCATCGCGTATATTTGCTTCTTGTTTACATCTATCGTAAGAATTCTGCTGCCTGGAATCGAGAACTTTATATTAAATAGATAGATAGATAAAAGTTTGTTCATCATTTTCATCTTTCACTGTTTCGGACACCCACAAGGGATCAGATCTACTTTAGGGTTCCGAACACCCAATTAAGGCATCACATCTCATTTACAATTCCGGACACCCACTTTAGGGATCGGATCTCATTTACGGTTCCGAACAGCAAACCAAGGGAACATATGTCATTCACTGTTCCGGACAACCACAAGGGATCAGATCTACTTTACGGTTCCGGACACCCAATTAAGGCATCACATCTCATTTACAATTCCGGACACCCACTTTTGGGATCGGATTTCATTTACGGTTCCGAACAGCCAACCAAGGGAACATATGTCATTCACTGTTCCGGACACCCACAAGGGATCAGATCTACTTTACGGTTCCGGACACCCAATTAAGGCATCACATCTCATTTATAATTCCGGACACCCACTTTTGGGATCGGATTTCATTTACGGTTCCGAACAGCCAACCAAGGGAACATATATCATACACTGTTCCGGACACCCACAAGGGATCAGCAGGCCTACCATGAACTCTTATTGCGACTCAATTGAAGACGTAAACTAAATTGTTTTGCTTTTTCATACCATGACGTCTTAAAGACGCACACTTTAAGTCGTTGCCGAATGACCGTTCGGAATTCGTACTAAGAACATCTGAGTAAAAGAGACAGAGTTATCTATAGTTCATATAACGTTATCCTTTTTAATCATTACGACCCCAATGCAATCCACACTTCATGGTGCGAAAAGAAAGCGGTTTGTGGTCGTCGTCTTCAGTTGAGTCGCAATAAGAGTTCATGGTAGGCATGCAATTCTCATTTACGGTTCCGGACACCCACTTGAGGCATATCTCATTTACGATTCCGGACATCCACTATAGGAATCCTATCTAATTTGCGGTTCCGGCCACCTCAAAGTATCATACACTCACCATAAGCGCAGATAATGTTGGACAGCTCCCGGAAGAGCAGGATCCCGTTGGGCGAGCTCACGTCGAACTGCAACCGCTGGTTCCTGTTCTGCGCCAGCTCGGCCGCCAGCTTGAGGACCGGCGTGCTCACCACCGGCTCCGAGAACCAGAGTTCGATTCCGCGCAGCATCACCTTCATATATAGCGGGTAGCTGGAAATTTCAACCAAATGCGGTAGATTCAATTATAATTCACGCACACACTCTCAAATACACTCACACACATTCCCTCGCACTTAATGATAATAGTGTGTACTCACTTATTCACTAATAACCAATTTCTCGCTTACACTCACTCATACACAGTCAGTCTCACTCACACTGAATGTCTGTCTGTCTGTTTGTAACATGTTGGGCCGACCCCATTTAGAGTGGGATAAGGGCAATTGATGGAAAAATTGCGCAAACGGTCGTCCGTCTGCAATAGTAACTGAATACTTGTGTTATGGGTGACAGACAACTGGTAAATATACACATACATAATTGTGAATAAATACTTAAATAAACTGTTGAGTTCTTGTAACTATAACTGTTGAATTAAGTTTTTGTGCCTGTAACTGTTAAGTCTGTTTCGAGAGGTATTCGAAACCGTACTGAGCCACAGCAACACGTTGACAGACCGCTAATCTAATCTAGAATCGGGGACGCCTGTCGGTCCAGGGCGGGTGTTCAGCTCCAATTCTGGACTATTCCACCCATTTCCCCTCATGTTGGGACTAGGGTCTCACTGTTATCCCGACAGTGTCACCTGCTCTAACCTACCTGTTGCGAGATAAGGGACCAAAACATCAAAATGGCAATAAAAGACAAAAATATGGAGGTGGCCGAAAAACTATTGAAAATATTAAAAAAATATATATATTTAAAAAAAAATAATAATAATAATAATAATAAAATAAATAAATAAATAAATAAATAAAAAATAAAATAAAAATTATAAAACAAAAAAAAACCAAAATTAATTAATGATGCATTAGAGTAAGTTCTGAACTAACTAAAAAAGGGCACGGACATAAAGTCTGTGGTAAGTAATGTCACTATTAAAATAAAAATATAAAAAAATAAAAAAAACCTACCTGTTCCTCTTACGAACCTTATAATATCCCTGAAGGGGATATTTGTTAGGTCTTCTTCTTCGATTTCATCCTTACCTAGTATCTCCCATCTTACCAGCGAGTACATGCCAGACCCCTAGTAAATAATAAAAGAACGTCTATTTATAACACTCACATCCAATCAAACAGCATCATGAAGGTTGTCTTTGTGTTGAACGCGAAGGCGAGGCCTCGGAGGTCCCTCGCGAGGTCAACGAGGGTCTGCTTGGACTCCTCCGTGGCGTACATGGGACCCTCGGTGTTGTTCAGCAACCCCACTATACTCTCAAAGGAGGCTGCGGAATGGCATCTTGGGATTTTAGTTACTTGATTTTAGTTACTACATCTTTAATTTTAGTTACTTACACACCTCGTCAACCTACATGAAAAAAATCTGTTAATTCACCGAAGTAAATACTTAATACTAATAAACTTACTTAATCCTGAATCAACTAAATTGATATTGATAATCTGGCTAAAATTAGCCACAGGAATTATTTCAGGGTTTTTAAAAAATAAACACGATCAATAGCGATCAACGACCGCACCCTATTACGACAGACGAAAGAACCTTGACTTAACCCGAAAACTACATAGTTGTGATGCGAGGGAGAGAAAACAATTATCGAAACTATAACAGACCTACTTTAAAAAATAGTTTCTGAAATATGGAATTCCGCAAAGTAACGCCTGCTTCTATAAAATAATGTTATCGTTTTTTCCTGTTTTTTGAACAAGCGTGCTTCGTCGGGTCAGTAAACTATAACTAACAAAGTCAGATGTCAATTAAATTATTTTCTTCGAAAATACATCTTATAGATAGGCGGCATTTTGTGACACGTGTGGTGACTTGTCCTGCATGTGTAAGGTATGTGAATTATGCCGCTTCATGCACTTGGCATTACATACATTTTCTTAACGAACGTGGATTATAGCATGATTCTATTAAAGCTTCTATAATATTAGTAAGGATTATTTTTACCAGTGAGCGGCATCATGAACGCGTGGAACCGCTCCTCATCCTCGCCCAGCTCCACCATCAGCAGCCGGCCCAGTGCCGTGTAAAGCATGGTGCGGCACCGCATCTTGGCGGTGTTCGCACCCATACCGAGGAACGGGAAGTGTTCCGCCTGGAACACCATTGCGTATTTGCTTACTTCCATAACATTATGTCTTATGGAATATTGTTATGAGGTAAATGCGCGCAGTTTTGTATTACAAAATAGAGCCATACGTAGCATTTACAATTTAAGTTCGCATGATTCCCTACATTAAAGTTTAACGAAATAGGTATTCTTACATTGGCTTCAGTATATTTTTAGCAATTTAATTTTGTGCATAAGGATATAAATAATTATAAAAAGTTTGGCGATGTATATAATAGACAAAGTAGGAACCGACATATGCTTGCGGTTCCTGCTTTGCGCCTTATAAAAGTAAGTATAGGTAGGTACCCGAAGATACTTAAACACTATAATACAAATAGAAATATAAAAAATAAAACAAGAAATATGAATAATAAACTACGCTTGCAACTTAATAAAGGTAAATTCAAAGTAAGGAAATATCTGCCACATAATTTTGAAATTGTTTCTACCGTTCAACTAATACTTTAAGTGCCAGTTTAAACGTGTATAATACCCGGCAATAAATAATGCACATCGAGAAATTAGAACGAAACAGCCGGCCAATTTGGTTTCGTAGAGCGTTGTCACTGTCACACACGGGTTCGTCAGTCTGTGCGACAGAGACGATGCTCTATGAAGCAGAATCTAGACGACTTCTCTCCCTGAGCCTCGATGTGCATTATTTATTGCCGCGTACTATACCTGCTTTTTAAGTCACGTGTGACCACTCACCGTGTGGTGTGTCAGCATGAACTGCACCTCCTCCAGCTTGACCAGCTTCCTCACGCAGGAGTAGCCGCCGCTCAGCTCGCTCAGCAGCCCGAGGGTCTTCGATATGATCGGCTCGGACCCACCCCAGTACTTCAGATTAGTTATACTGTTCAATGGGACAATTTTTTTTCTTAAATAAACTATACTCCCTTAATACGGGTCAACTTATATATATCGTATTGTTACGAACATGCGAAAAGAGTTCGTAATGCATGTGTCATAAAGTTCAAATTGAACGGTGCAGTTTACGTACATGCAAAAAGGGTTCGTAAACTGTTTGCCATAGAGTATCAAATTCGCTTAACGCTAATTCTCTGGAACATTCGACGTGTATCAAAACATGTTTATCGGTAAACATGTTTACGAGCTTTTTAAGATCTCACGAATGTTCTCGAAATCAGTTCGTTCGATATATAAGCAGACGTATCGTGTGCCTCGACATTCAGTTTGCGAATAGCGATCAAGAGCGAGTAAACAAGCGAAAATAAAAGTGAATTATTAGTGACCTCGGCATTCTTATCGGACAACGAACTGTACAGAGACTGTAAGTACTAAGTTTGTGGTAAGAAGTTGAATAAAGTGTTTTCAACGAGTCACCAGGTATTCTCATACAAATCCACGAACCCCTGTACGAAACAGTATCGAATCGTTATAATATCGTATCGTCAGTACCACACCGACGATACGATATTAAATACACTAATAATGTATAGAATTAGGATATTGTGATTTTATCGTGTCTATCAGTTGTTAGTCTATCTCCCGATGATGTTTCGGTTGCGGGGCGAAACGAATGTTGAGACTGTGATAGTGAACATGTGTAGGGCTTGTGTATTGTGGTGGCAGTGGTGGAGGTTCATGCATGTATCGGGTATGAAAAAAACGGATAGTCCACTATACATTTAGCGTTATATATATTTTTTATTTCCTTTATCGCGGATTATAGCAAAATAATAATCACTTAAACGTACAAGATAACTTTGGTAGAATTCTATCTTTATAAATATAGTTTAAAAAATTGTATTATTGAACAAAATAAATATTATGCCATTGAGATCTTTGTTTGTTTGTAGTAGTTGACTGACTGTTGTTTTCCTCACCCTTGCACCAGTAATATTAGGTTTTTTAATCAAGGTTACTTTTCGGGTACGGTAATTGATCTCTATAATTCGTGTTTATTAAAAAAAAAAACGTTAAATATTTTCAGTAGCTAGAATACTTCGCTGAATTAACTGATTTTGTTAATGTAGAGTGCTTATGTGTGTACACCCTCTATATAATAGAACTGATAATGTGAATTGTAAAGTAAAAGCATAGTAACGGCCTGTTGCTATCCCACTGCTGGGCCGTTGCCCTCACGGCTAATATAGCTTGACTTGTTAATCTAAACTGAATTGAACTAAATTATACCGGAGTCAAACTAAGCTCCTAAACATACTTCGGCGTGACCAACTTACATCTTCCTCATGATGACGCTCAGCAGCTGGCTCTCGTCGTTGAAGCCGAACACCTCGCTGAGCCGTCTATACACCTTGCTATTCTTCTGCACCTGCTCACCAACGTATATCTTGCGGAACGCTTCGAAGAACGACATCATAGCTAGCTCCAGCTTCTCGCAGCCACCCTGCTGGTGATTTAATTTAAAGTTTAAATTAATGTATTACTATTACACAACTGGGCCAAGGCTACCCTTTTTAGAGTTATAATTTAAACCCACCACACTGTGCCTATGCGGATTTATAGGTTACTCATACCCCCAGAATTCTCTAGAGATATGCAGTTTTCTATGATGTATTCCTTAAGTGAAGAGCGAAATTGATGACCCGTGGCCCCTTCGAAAGAGTCGCTCCCGGTGACCCGAGAGCTCTTCGAAATAGAAAAACTCAGTGACCCGTGAACACCTCAATAGATTCGTTGTGGGTGACCCGTGACCACCTCGATAATGTCGCGCTGGGTGACCCGAAACCACATCGAAAGAGTCGCATCTGGTGACCCGTGATTCCCCTCTAGAGTTGCACTCAGTGACCCGTGACCCCTCGAAAAAGTCGCACTGGATGACCCGTGAGCCCCTCGAAAGAGTCGCACTGGTTGACCCGTGACCACCTCGATAGGGTCGCACTGGATCACCCGTGAGCCCCTCGAAAGAGTCGCACTGGGTGACCCGTGACCACCTCTAAAGAGAAGCACTGGGTGATCCGTGACCACCTCGAAATAGTCGCACTGGTTGACCCGTGAGCCCCTCGAAAGAGAAGTACTGGGTAATCCGTGACCACCTCGAAATAGTCGCACTGATTGACCCGTGACCACCTCGAAAGAGAAGCACTGGGTGATCCGTGACCAGCTCGAAAGAGTCGCACTGGGTGACCCGTGGCCACCTCGATAGAGTCGCACTGGATCACCCGTGAGCCCCTCGAAAGAGAAGCACTGGGTGACCCGTGACCACCTTCGAAAGAGTCGTACTGGGTGACCCGTGACTACCTCGTAAGAACTGCACTGGATGACCCGAAAGCTCCTCGAAAGAGAAGCACTGGGTGACCCGTGACCATCTCGAAAGAATCGCACTTGGTGACCCGGGACCCCGCGCGTCGCGTGGTCTCACTGTTCACTCTTTTTCTTCCATAACACCGGATAAAGACTCAATATAGCTCACAGTGGCCAGCCTGGAGTCGGTCAGGTCCATGAGCTGCAGCACCCTGCAGATCAGCTCGCCGTCCATGGCGTCGTTATCGTCGCTCGTATTGTACGACGCGCGGCCTATTATCGCCGCACCGATGATATACACCAACCACGTGAGCTGACCTAAGCACCAAGCGTAACTATACAAATAGATTCAGGTACTTAATGTAAAAGTAAAAAGTAAAGTAACGGCCTGTTACTGTCGCACTGCTGGCCTCCAGGCCTCCTCTCTCCGTTTTTGGAGAAAAGGATTGAATCTAAGACCTAGCACCAATGACTAGCTCCAATGCGGATTGTTAGGTTACACTGTCCCCAGGATTCTCTAGAGATATTAAAGTTTCCTCACGATGTTTTCCTTCACCGAAAAGCGTGTGATAAATTGCAATTATCAATTAGATACATAAGTTTTAATAGAAAAACTAATTGGTGCCTGCCCAGGGTTTGAATCCATGATATTCTCTAGAGAGTCGCACGGTCTTACCGCTGGTCTACCACAGCTTCACTTAATGTAAACAAACAATAAATCATGTGAGACACATTTTATTACAATCGTATTATTTACAAATAAGAAATTGAAAAATAAAAATTAAATAAATAAAATGAAACTGCATTTCTTCAATATGTTAAATGAAATATTCATAACAAACTCATCAGATACAAACAGATCAGAAACAAGCAAAAGATTTTAATATGCAATTCCGGCAATAGTAATTATATTAGATATGATGTAACTTAATATCAATCTTTTATAAAGTCACTCTGTTATACTGCAGAATCACATATGCCCATGTTTGTGCACATGTGAGTGCGTGCGTGCAAACGTAAGTCCATTTTTGCGCACGTGTGAGAGCGTGCTTGTGTGTGTGTGAGCGTACGTCCGTGCATTTGTATATTTCTGCGTGCCTGCGTGCGTGCGAGTGCGTGTGCTTGCGCGTGCGAGTGCGTGTGCTTGCGCGTGCGAGTGCGTGTGGTTGCGCGGGCGAGTGCGTGTGCTTGCGCGTGCGAGTGCGTGTGGTTGCGCGGGCGAGTGCGTGTGCTTGCGCGTGCGAGTGCGTGTGGTTGGGCGGGCGAGTGCGTGTGCTTGCGCGTGCGAGTGCGTGTGCTTGCGCGTGCGAGTGCGTGTGCTTGCGCGTGCGCGCGAGTATTCGTCCGTGCGTTTGTATATTTCTGCGTGCCTGCGAGCGTGCGGTGCGTGCGCGCGAGCTTACGTTCGTGCGTGCGTGTGCGTGTGGGCGCGTGCATACTTGTGCGAAAATAATAAAAACAAAGCCCCATCTGCTTAAATAGATCATAATAAAAAAGCATACCTTGAAGCTGCAGCACCTGCTGCGGGTTGGTTTCCACGCTGTAGCTGGCTGCGGCGCGGTCGAAGTGCGCCACCAGCAGCTGGCAGGTCTTGCCGTACTCGCAGCGCCCGATCACCGACACCTGCTCCAGCTGCTGCTGCACTGTGCCCTGCTCGTCCAACGGGTCCTCCAACCCTTCCCTGAGAAAGATCATCCGAGATAAATTGATGCTCGTTGACATTGTCGTAGTGAATGTGTGCTGTGCCAGTGTAGTGTTGGTTTGTTGTTTGTCTTGGTTTTAATCTCGTTGTGCATTTAATTATTGGAATGAGCCTATCGTTCCATTCATCATCCTGTTGTCTAGTTACACCTGTTACCATAGAGTTATTATATTTAGAGTAGAGAAGACAGAGAAATTAAGAAAAATTGTTTAATTCTATATATGATTTGGCAATCATTCCATCAGATTGGCTTAAATCCACTTTTGTCATCTTGCCTAAAGTGGCATCAGCCACCTCCAGAAGAATTTACTCCAAATGTGAATATCCAGAATGCAATTCGGATTCATCAATGGTCTAGGAACTAGAGATGCACTTTTTGGGTATCAAGTCTTAGTACAGAGATGCTGGGACATGAATCAAGACTTTTTTGTGTGTTTTATCATTGGCGTTGCGCGCTTGTTCTAAAAACAAGATAAAACAATAACATTATAGTTTTGTCTCCATCTTACTCGTTTAATTGTACCGTATTTAGGTGAAGGTTGGAATGGCATGTACGGTCATTGATCTCTATAAATTGTGTTTTTTTAAAAACGTAAAAAAATATGTATTAACTGAGTTGTGTAGGTACCTAAAATTAATGTCTTGTGGTCGTTACCATCGGTAACCTGTAGGGTTTATACAAAAACCGACATTTATAAAAACCGGTTTTTATCGGTTGCAAAATTTATATAAAAAAAATTGGCTCGAATATTCTGTAATTCGAACAAAACAATTTAACAGAAAATTCGGAGTGATTAAATTAAACGTGCAGTTTTTGACTGATATTATTTACTGTTCAATTTTATTTATAGTAAAATTGTTTTTATGAAATTTAGTAAAACAAAGAAATAATAGTTGACCAGGATTAAATCATTTAAGAAACAATTATTCGCATTGGTCCGTATTTAGGCCAAGGTCGGAATGGCGTGTACGGTCATTGATATCTATAAATTGTAGTTTAAAAAAACGATCCATTGAATTAACTGAATTTTTATGTAGGGTGCTGAGGTATCTATGGTGGAAAGTAGTAGGTCTTGGGCTACAATGGCCTACTTCTGCGAATTTGTAATCTCACAGAAGGAGGCGGCGGAGAGGGTTCGGGAGGTAACTTCTTCCATCCCAATACGTCGTAGGCGAGCAAGATGAAGGCGACGCGCTCAAGACCGTCGACTACCACCCTGATGAGGATCCCCGGGCGTCGAATAGGGTGGGATTCGACGCTCTGGCTGGAGAAAAAATTCCAGAGTTGGCCGACGCATTAAAGTGTTCCCAATGTGTACGGTTGTAGTGCAGGGGTTTATCCAGGCCCAACAAAAATCTAGTAGGAGTACGCTGCTGACGAGGGTATAGAAGTGATGCGTTCAGTATTCCTGTGCCCTCGTCCCCAAGCAGCAAGGTGGAACACCATGAGGTATTTAGCCGGTAGGAGTCCGGCATAACTGCTTTAATCCCCGCGGAAAGCAGTACCCATGAAGGGTTTCCTCATGTAAAAAAAAAAGGGTGCTGAGGTATGTAGGTACCTAAAATTAATGTGTTATGGTTGTTATGGTAACCTTTATAAAATGTCATACCGTACTATGAGGGCCACGGAGTCTAGCCTGGACGCGACGTAAGCTGCGGTAACGCCCGGCGCGTACACGTCCAACAAGTGGGGCTCGGACGCCTTCACGTAAGGCACAGAAGCAACCATCCGTTGCCATAGCGACAGGAGATAATGAACTGAGTTTGGAGCGAATTGCCACATCTGGAAAGGCAATTTAATTCAAATTGATCTTTTTTTTTTTAATTTATACGTTCACCAACAACTTTAACTTACATCTTTCAAATCTATCATCGTTCTCCTGTTCTTATCCCACTCTAAGTGGGGTCGGCACAACGTGTTATAACATGTTGTGAACGCAGCCACAACAATACCTTTTTTATATCTGTGTGCCCCATTTTGGCACACTTTTCAAAATTGACATCTAATCTTGTGACGGACAATATACGTTTTGAGACGGACGATTTAAACCACCTGTCTATCAACAAGTCTATTTACAAGCTCCTATGAATGAATTATACTTCACAACATCCATGATGATACACATGTTGTCATATGTATTTTTGGAGCGGCCGCCTGCCTGATGTCAACTTATCTTAGTCGCCTTTCACGACACCTCGGTAAGAAATGAGGGTAGTCTATTCTATTCAGCCGGATACCAAACAGCGGAGATAATAGAAGATTATTTGAGTGATAGTAGCATATCTTAACTGCAGTCAGCTACGCACCAAGCTGCAACAATTGACTTGTACAAAAGTAGTTGTAAAATTATTTTGCTATAATCCGCGATAAAGTAAATAGAAAATATATATAATGCTAAATGTATAGTGGACTATCCGTTTTTTTTCCGATAAATCCGACGAAATCGCAAAGCTTTGCGATTTCGTCGTGGAGTCTATGATCTATAAGTGGTATGAAAAAAACGGATAGTCCACTATACATCTAGCATTATATATTTTTTCTATTTACTTTATCGCGGTATATAACGAAATAATTTTATTATTACTTTTGTATTATGGATCTCCGTAAAGTAACGCCTAACTCTATAAATTATTTATGGTCTTACAACATTTTTATGGACGACAAAACGTCCTTAGAAGAAAATCTGTATATTTTGGCAATTGCCAAAATATACCTATATTGAATTCGTGAATTCACCGATAGATTTCAGAACAGCAGGCCTACCATGAACTCTTATTGCGACTCAATTGAAGACGTAAACTAAATCGTTTTGCTTTTTCATACCATGACGTCTTAAAGACGCACACTTTAAGTCGTTGCCGAAAGAGCGTTCGAAATTCGTCCTAAGAACATGTGAGTAAAAGAGACAGAGTTATCTATAGTTCATATAACGTTATCCTTTTCAAACATTACGACCCCAATGCAATCCACACTTCATGGTGCGAAAAGAAAGCGGTTAAGTTTAGGTACTGACTTTGAACTGAATCGTTTTATATAAGTTCATGGTAGGACTACTAATATGAAATACAGATAACACTGTATCTTTCTTTCTCCTACCCTTATCCCACTCTAAGTGGGGTCGGTACAACATGTTTTCCTCTTCCATTCTCTTCTATCATTCGTCAACTCTGGCGCTACTCTTTTATATGCATGTCATACTTCACTCATTCCTACCATCTCTTTTTAGGCCTCCCTCTAGTCACATATCCATCCACATTCATATCCAACACTCGTTTAGTCACAGATAACTCTGTCTCTTTTACTCAAATGCTTAAGGACGCATTTCGAGCGTTCATTCGGCACCGACTTAAAATGTGCGTCATTAAGACGTCATGGTATGAAAAAGCAAAACAATTTCGTTTACGTCTTCAATTGAGTCGCGATAAGAGTTCATGGTAGGCCTGCTGGTGAGTATACAGGTTAGTATCAGCAATACTAAGGATATATGTCGCTCCTATATGTGAGAGAGGACTTCTAAGTTATATTTACCTGCAAGCTCTGCACAGTGAACTTGGCTATCAGCTCGATCAGCCGAGGGTATCCCTCCACAACCACAAGCTCGCCGAGCTGGTAGTTAGACTTCAAACGTGCGAGCAGACGGCAGAACTCGTGGTAGTTTCTGGGGTCCGAAAGTCCCTGGAAATAAGAAAGAAGATTTATTTTATATTTATAGGTACTCATTTCCCGTCGTGTGGTATCCGGTTGAGTATAATAGACCACCCTCATTTCTTACCACAGTGTCGTAAAAGGCGACTAAGGTAATATGACCCACCGTGTGGTGTCCGGTTGAGTAAAATAGACCACCCTCTTTCCTACCGAGGGGTCGTAAAAGGCGACTAAGGTAAGTTGACCCGCCGTGTGGTATTCAGTTGAGTAGAATAGACCAACCTCTTTCTTACCGAGGGGTCGCACAAGGCGACTAAGGTAAGTTGACCCGCCGTGTGGTATCCGGTTGAGTATAATAGACCGCCGTCGTTCCTACCGAGGGGTTGTAAAAGGCGACTAAGGTAAGTTGACCCACCGTGTGGTGTTCGGTTGAGTATAATAGACCACCGTCTTTCCTACCGAGGGGTTGTAAAAGGCGACTAAGATAAGTTGACCCACCGTGTGGTGTTCGGTTGAGTATAATAGACCACCGTCTTTCCTACCGAGGGGTCGCAAAAGCCGACTAAGTTAGGTTGACCCACCGTGGGGTATATCCGGTTGAGTAGCATAGACCACCCTCTTTCCAACCGAGGTGTCGTAAAAGGCGACTAAGGTAAGTTGACGTCAGGCAGGCGGCCGCTCGTAAAACTAGCTAAATAATGCAGGAGGATGATGATGGTAGGCAACCATTTCCGGAGTTTCCCAAGGATCAACTTTAACTTTGGATTGACTACGTCATAGCAGAAGATGTTTCTTCTGCCCTTACCCCACTCTAAGTGGGGTCGGCACAACATGTTGTCACACGATTTGGCTACGTAGTTTACGACCGTCCGCCTGCCTGACGTCAACTTACCTTAGACGCCTTTTACAACAACTCGGTAAAAAAGAGGGTAGTCTATTCTACTCAACCGGTTACCACACGATGGGTCAACTTACCTTAGTCGCCTTTTACGAAACCTTGGTAAGAAAGAGGTTGGTCTATTCTACTCAACCGGACACAACACGGTGGGTCAACTTACCTTAGTCGTATTTTACAACACCTCGGTAAGAAAGAAGGCGGTCTATTCTACTCAACCGGATACCACACGGCGGGTCAACTTACCTTAGTCGCCTTTTACGACACCTCGGTAAGAAAGAAGGCGGTCTATTCTACCCAACCGGATTCCACTTACCTTAGTCGTATTTAACGACCTCTCGGTAAGAAAGAGTCTATTCTACTCAACCGGATACCACACGGTGGGTTAACTTACCTTAGTCCTATTTTACGACACCTCGGTAAAAAATGAGGGTGGCCTATTCATCTCAGCCGGATACCACACGGCATAACATCGTCATAACAGAAGATGGGCCATAAATCTCATACCTGCGTGTCTTCCAGTATGCGCATGACACCAGCGCAAAGGCGGTTCAGGAACTTGGCACGTTCGGTGTTGCTGAACAGTGAACGTCTCACAGAAGCCAGCTGGACCAGGCATGCCAAAGCCAAGCTGCCACTGGTGCCTTGAACGCTGTGGTACAACTCGAAGAACAGCTCCAAAGTGCCCCCGGATTCCAGGAAAGTCGACCGCCAGGATGTTGGAATCTAATTGGAGAGAACTCAGTATACTAAGCTGTGGTACAAGTAAAGCTGTGATAGCCTAGCGGTGAGACCGTGCGACTCTCTAGAGGCGACATAGGTTCGAACCCCGGGCAGGCACCAATGAGTTTTTCTATTAAAAACTTGTGTCTAATTGATAATTGCAATTTATCACACGCTTTTCGGTGAAGGAAAACATCGTGAGGAAACCTACATATCTCTAGAGAATTCTAGGGATATGTGTAACCTACCAATCCGCATTGGAGCAGCGTGGTAGGTCTTAGCTCCAATCCTTCTCTCCAAAAAACGGAGAGAGGAGGCCTTAGCCCAACAGTGGGCATAGTAACAGGCTGTTACTTTACTTTTACTTTACAGTATAGTACCCGGCAATAAATAATGCACATCGAGGCTTAGAGAGAGAAATCGGCTAGATTCTGCTTCATAGAGTATCGTCTCTGTCGCAGACTGACGAACCCGTGTGTGACAGTGACAGCGCTCTACGAAACCGAATCGGGTGTTTCGTTGTAAACATCGATGTGCATTATTTAATACCGGATACTATACCAATTTTTGCATTTAGATTACGTTTGACAGCTGGTCCTGTGATAGCCCAGCGGTGAGACCGTGCGACTCTTACGAGGGAAACACGAGTTCAAACCCGGGCAGGCACCAATGAGTTTTTCTATTAAAACTCATGTGTCTAATCGATAATTGCAATTAATCACACGCTTTTCGTTGAAGGAAAACATCGTGAGGAACCTGCATATCTCTAGAGAATTCTGGGGATATGTGTTATCTACCAATCCGCATTGGAGCAGCGTGGTAGGTCTCAGCTCCAACCCTTCTCTCCAGAAACGGAGAGAGAAGGCCTATTCCCAGCAGTGGGATAGTAACAGGCCGCTACTTTTCTTTTTACTTTACGGGTACCTGCCAGTATAGGAAATTTTTGTCAGCAGGTTCCTACCACTTTACGATACGTTTGTCAGCAATTATCTGCTACTTCTAAATACGTTTGTCATCATGTACCGGCCATTTCGGGATATTTTTAGTCAGCAAAAACGTGCCACTTACGACACTTGTCATCGGGCACCTGCCTCTTCGGGATATTTATAGTCAGCAAGCACGTGCCACTTTACGACACATTTGATATCAGGTCACTGCTACTTCGGGCTATTTTTTTGTAAGCAAGCACGTGCTACTTTACGACACATTTGATATCAGGTCACTGCTACTTCGGGATATATTTTGTAAGCAAGTACGTGCCACTTTACGATACGTTTGTCAGCAGTTATCTGCTAGTTTATGATTTGTTCGTCAGCAAGAACCTACCAGTTAATGGTATTTGCCAACAGGTATCTGCCAGTTAATGATACGTTTGACAGCACGTACTTGCCAGTTTACGGTACGTTCACCAACAAGTATCTGCCAGTTACTTATACGTGATTTTGTATTATGGGTCTTTGCAAAGTAACGCCTTATTCTATAAATTACCTGCACAGTGCTCAGGTCGTCCGAGGACTCATCGCCAGTGGTGCCAATGAAGTCAAACGTGAGGCAGTTGTGAGCCAGCCTCAGCAGAGCCGCCAGGAGCGCATGTTGCTCGCCGTGTGCCTCGTTCAGGGTCTCGCCTCGAGCCACAATGAGCAACGAGCAAGCCAACCGAAACATCTCGAACAGTTGGGTATCTCTGGAACATCAAATTGAAGTTCAAGTTCATTATGTCTTATGGTATTCTTATGTCTAATGAAGCTGTGATAGCCTAGCGGTGAGACCGTGCGACTCTCTAGAGACGACATTGGTTCAAACCCCGGGCAGGCACCAATGAGTTTTTCTATTAAAACTCATGTGTCTAATTGATAATTGCAATCTATCACACGCTTTTCGGTGAAGGAAAACATTGTGAGGAAACCTGCATATCTGTAGAGAATTCTAGGGATATGTGTAACCTATCAATCCGCATTGGAGCAGTGTGGTAGGTCTTAGCTCCAATCCTTCTCTCCAATAACAGAGAGAGGAGGCCTTAGCCCAGAAGTGGGCATAGTTACAGGCTGTTACTATGTCTTATGGTATATTACTATGGGGTAAATGTGTGGATATTGAAAAACAGCCACACATGGAATTCAGAATTTAAGTCCGCGGGATTGCCTGCGAGAGAAGTTTAAAGAAATAGGTATTCTTACTTCATTTGCTTCACAGTATATTTTAGGCAATTTAATTATTGTACATAATAATATAAATATTTATAAACCGATAGGTTGGTTCTTCGAGCCTGGGTGTATATTTGTATTTTAGTATGTATTTAAAATTATATATGTAGTATATTTACCAGTTGACTGACTTTGGGGACGGACGATCGTATAGGTAAGTGTCCCATATAAAAAATAATAACAATAAGATATTATATGAAAAATATAAAAATATAAAAAAATTTACTAATAAATAAAAAAACGATTAAAAACTTAATAAATGAATAAATGATTATTATTATATGCAAACTCACCTAAACGACGACGCTATCTTCCTGTGCTTGTTGATGGACCGGCTGGCGTCAGCATCAGAGACCTGGTTCACCTCCATTATCAGTTGGGAGAGCAGCTGCACACCGATCGTGCACATCTCAGCTGGACCCTGGAAGAAGAAAAAGTGATTATGCTGACTCAGCCATTAAATTAATAGGAGGGAATGGAAGAAGAAAGCATATTGTGCCGACCCAACTTAGACTTGATACAAAGGAATATATCATCATATATTTATATATTGTATTACCATATAAATTATTTCTAGGGAATATCTAATTTATTATATAGAAAAATAAAAAATTTTGCCCAAAAAAAATGTTGTCGATGGACCCTTATCACTTAGGGATATGAAAAATACATAGTAGCAGATATATCAGACCTACTGAATATACATATTTAATAAAAATAGAGCTGTGATAGCCCAACGGCGAGACCGTGCGACTCTTTCGAGGGGAACACGAGTTCAAACCCGGGCAGGCACCAATGAGTTTTTCTATTAAAGCTCATGTGTCTAATTGATAAATCCAATTTATCATACGCTTTTCGGTGAAGGAAAACATCGTGACGAAACCTGCATATCTCTAGAGAATTCTGGAGATATGTGTAACCTAACAATCCGCATTGGAGCAGCGTGGTAGGTCTTAGCTCCAACCCTTCTCTCCAGAAACGGAGAGAGGAGGCCTATTCCCAGCAGTGGGATTGTAACAGGCCACTTTAGTTTATATTTAATAAAAATCTGTCAAGCCGTTTCGGAGGAGTAAATACCATTCTGTCGCGAAAATTTTATATATAAGATATACAAGTAATACATTTAATATCTTTTACAATTCATCCCTTCATATCATACATACTATTATATTTTTAATAGATAATTATAAACAAAATATTTGATTTCAATAAATTTGTGATACGTTTGAAACCCTTTTTGTACAAGCACCGACTCTCATACAACGCGGTTCCATAAAACACTGCTTTTATAGTAACCTAAATACCGTGTTATAGAAGAGTTACCATTATGAGCAAATATTAAACAAACTTACCTGTAAGAAATTCGCGACATCGTTCATCACATTGTGAAACACATATTCCTCTTTGAGCGTGTCGAACCAGCCTAACTTAGTAATGCGAGCGACAAGGGACACCAGCGCCTGGAATAGATAGAATAAACCATATTTAGGATCAATCAGGTCAGCTAGGAGATAGCCTAAGTGAAACTATCAGCAGGCCTACCATGAACTCTTATTGCGACTCAATTGAAGACGTAAACGACCGCGAACCGCTTTCTTTTCGTACCGTGAAGTGTGAATTGCATTGGGGTCGTAATGTTTGAAAAAGATAACGTTATATGAACTATAGATAACTCTGTCTCTTTTACTCACATGTTCTTAGGACGTATTCCGAACGCTCATTCGGCAACGACTTAAAATGTGCGCCTTTAAGACGTCATGGTATGAAAAAGCAAAACAATTTATTTAGCAGAGATACGCTAAAGTAATGTACTACATTAATAATATTAATGTGCTTCCACTATGAGGTAAGTCCAGCTACAATAATTACCAAATATTACAATACAATATACTTTATTAAAAACAGGTATGTGGTGCTTTATAAAATGATTATTCACAAAATAATACATATATAATAAATCGTAGTATATTTAATAAATCCATCTATCTATCTATACTTATTATAAAACAAAGTCCAGAAAAGCTGTCTGTATATAATCGATTTCCTCAAAATCTACTGTACGAATTTTCGTACGGTTTTCACCAAAATATAGTGCACTACTTCCGGATGGTTTAGTTACATAGTACATATCGTTATTATGCAAATTGTGTTGTAGAGATCGCACAGTTGTTAAAAAACTTGCTTGCTGGGAGCTTTAGTCGCGTGCGCTGCGTAAACCAGCAGAGATACGCTAAAGTAATGTACTATATAATTGTAGATCCATAAAAAATCTACAAAAAAGTCCACGATAGTATGTCTCTATCTCTCACGGTTAACTCCCAATATCTACTTTTGTGTTCAAAATTTCGAAAATTTGTTAAAAGTTTCGTAAATCACTGGATTACACGCGGGCGAAGCCGTTTTTGGCACAGCCAGTTAATACTATAATATAGAATAGAATAGAATATACTTTATTGCACCACATAAGATTCACAATATACGGAGCATCACATATATACGGAGCTCATTATGCGAATCACTTTGGAGGAATGGACAGACGGCGCTTCTATTGGTGGATACAAGATCTCAAACTTACGCTATGCAGATGACACGACCATATTTTCATCTAATGCTAACCTCATGGAGGAACTACTTCTCAAAATGGAGCGCGTGAGTCTTCAATTCGGATTAAAGCTAAATCGCAGTAAAACGAAAGTAATAATCGTAGACCGCGCAAACAACAACTTGCCGGATATAACCCAGATTGCAAACTGCGAAGTGGTATCGACTTACATATACCTAGGAGCTTTAATCTCGAATAATGGAGGTTGCGTAGATGAAGTTAAGCGACGTATGGCAATAACAAGGTCTGCAATGGATAAAATGAGGAAAATATGGAGGAACAACAACATTACAAAAGCTACTAAGATCCGGCTAGTGCGAACGCTTATATTCCCCATATTTTTGTACGCCGCAGAAACGTGGACGCTGCGAGATACTGAAAAAAAGAAGATAGATGCTCTAGAGATGTGGTGTTGGAGAAGGATGCTCCGAGTGTCATGGACAGACTTCAGGACTAATACCTCCATACTGCAAGAACTCGGCATAAAGCAGCGTCTATCGACTTTAGTACAAACTCGCATTTTAAAGCTATTTGGACACATCTCGAGGCGAAACAACGACTCCTTGGAACGTCTTGTTGTCCAAGGCAGAGTGGAAGGTACAAGGCCGCGTGGACGGTCTCCGATGCGATGGACCGATCAAGTTAAGGCAATGGTAGGCGGCCCTGTACACAAGTGCACCAGAATGAGCAGGAACAGGGAGAAATGGCGAGACATCGTGAGGCGAGCAACATCTGCCACCCATAAAAATACTTAGTGTTAACCACGACCACTCTGTCAAGAGTGTTGCGACTGAGAAGAGAAGAAGATTCACAATAGATAATATACAGAAAACAACAATATATATAGAGATATTCTTATTTTTTCAGTGTATCTTATTCATTAATGATTTTATACCGTGGTATGTACCCGAAAGTAATAATTTATAATTATATCTTATTCATTAATTAAACAAAACTCTGTATTGAAAATCTGTTAGTTAGGTCACTCAGGTTCTTATGGCCTCGTATATAAAGTTACCTGCACAACGAAACCGGCCAACTTGGGTCGCGTCGCCAAATAGTTGAGGACATAATTACGTATGTCCAGACGCTGCTGGACTGTGAAGCTTGTGGTCGACCTACAAATATATCAAGAAAAATACATTTCTTTCAACTAAAGAAGTTATCAACAAAATTGGGACAGAATAACCTAAAGACTAAGTAAAGGTTTACACAATTTCAAGGTAAGTTGAGTTAACTAAGGTAAGTTGACCACCGTGTAGTATCCGGTTGAGTAGAATAGAGCACCCTCTTTCTTACCGAGGGATCGTAAAATACGACTAAGGTAAGTTGACCCACCGTGTAGTATGCGGTTAAGTAGAATAGACCACCCTCTTTTCTTATCGAGGTGTCGCAAAAGGCGACAAAGGTAAGTTGACCCACCGTGTAGTATGCGGTTAAGTAGAATAGACCACCCTCTTTTCTTATCTAGGTGTACCGCAAAAGGCGACAAAGGTAAGTTGATCCACCGTGTAGTATGCGGTTGAGTAGAATAGACCACCCTCTTTTCTTAGAGGTGTCGCAAAAGGCGACAAAGGTAAGTTGACCCACCGTGTAGTATGCGGTTGAGTAGAATAGACCACCCTCTTTTCTTACCGAGATGTCGCAAAAGGCGACAAAGGTAAGTTGATCCACCGTGTAGTATGCGGTAGAGTAGAATAGACCACGCTCTTTACTTACCGTGGTGTCGCAAAAGACGACAAAGGTAAGTTGACCCACCGTGTAGTATGCGGTTGAGTAGAATAGACCACCCTCTTTTCTTATCGAGGTGTCGCAAAAGGCGACAAAGCTAAGTTGACCCACCGTGTAGTATGCGGTTGAGTAGAATAGACCACCCTCTTTTCTTACAGAGGTGTCGCAAAAGGCGACAAAGGTAAGTTGACCCACCGTGTAGTATGCGGTTGAGTAGAATAGACCACCCTCTTTTCTTACAGAGGTGTCGCAAAAGGCGACAAAGGTAAGTTGACCCACCGTGTAGTATGCGGTTGAGTAGAATAGACCACCCTCTTTTCTTACAGAGGTGTCGCAAAAGGCGACAAAGCTAAGTTGACCCACCGTGTAGTATGCGGTTGAGTAGAATAGACCACGCTCTTTACTTACTGAGGTGTCGCAAAAGGCGACAAAGGTAAGTTGACCCAACGTGTAGTATGCGGTTGAGTAGAATAGACCACCCTCTTTTCTTATCGAGGTGTCGCAAAAGGCGACAAAGCTAAGTTGACCCACCGTGTAGTATGCGGTTGAGTAGAATAGACCACCCTCTTTTCTTACCGAGGTGTCGCAAAAGGCGACAAAGCTAAGTTGACCCACCGTGTAGTATGCGGCTGAGTAGAATAGACCACCCTCTTTTCTTACAGAGGTGTCGCAAAAGGCGACAAAGGTAAGTTGACCCACCGTGTAGTATGCGGTTGAGTAGAATAGACCACCCTCTTTTCTTACAGAGGTGTCGCAAAAGGCGACAAAGGTAAGTTGACCCACCGTGTAGTATGCGGTTGAGTAGTATTCTACTCAACCACGCTCTTTACTTACCGAGGTGTCGCAAAAGGCGACAAAGGTAAGTTGACCCAACGTGTAGTATGCGGTTGAGTAGAATAGACCACCCTCTTTTCTTACAGAGGTGTCGCAAAAGGCGACAAAGGTAAGTTGACCCACCGTGTAGTATGCGGTTGAGTAGAAAAGACCACCGTCTTTCTTACCGAGGGATCGTAAACTACAACTAAGCTAAGTTGACGTCAGGAAGTAAAATGTAGTAAAATCATGTGACAACATGTTTGTAGCATGTTGTCCCCACTCATGGTTTTACATCTTGGGCCCAAAATTGTAATCAAGTGTATAAAGTTTCCTTTTTTATGCTTTTCATATATTTACCGGCTAATAAGTTTTGATAGAGTGGTGGCTGCCAAAAGTTGCGAATAACTCGAGTTGGACCTCTCCAATAGGGCCTGGCATTTGCTCAGAGTGTCTGGAGACTCCTGTAAACAACATATCATCAACGCTGCCATGTATACTTATTATAAAACAAAGTCCCAAAAAGCTGTCTGTCTGTATGTAATTAATTTTCTCAAAATCTACTGAACGGATTTTTGTACGGTTTTCATCAAAAGATGTGCAATACTTCTGGATGGTTTATATAAACAGTAAATATCGGTATTATATAAATTGTGTTGAAGAGATCGCGTTGTTGTTAAAAAACTTGCTTGCTGGAAGCTTCAGTCGCGTGCGCTGCGTAAACCAGCAGAGATACGCTAAAGTAATTTACTAGAGAATTGAAGATCTATAAAAATACTACAAAAAAGTCTGCGATAGCATATCTCTATCTCTTAACTCACAATAACTACTTGCATGTTTAAAATTTGAATTGCAGAAAAAAATTATGACACGCTGACTTCCACGCGGACGAAGCCGCTTGCACATCTAGTGACTTATATAAGTAAGTTTATTTTATTTCATACTAGCTGTGCCAACAACGGCTTCGGCCGCTTAGATTTCAGTGATTTACGAAACTTTTCCCGAATTGTCGCAATTTAGAAACAAAAGTAGTTTTCTAAGAAACATTTTCTAAAATCAATTTGTTCGTTCTTCGATCCTGGGTGTGTATTTGTATTTAAGTATGTATTGAAAATTATATATGTAGTATATCTACCAGTTGTCCGTCACCCATAACACAAGTAATAAGTTACTTTGGGGATGGACGACCGTGTAAGTGTCCCATATATTTATTTATTTATTACCTGGAATCTCACGACAGCGATCTCGGCCTGGTCCCGAATAGAAGGATCCTGGGACTCATAGAGCTGCTTACAAAGGAGCTCTATTTGAATCACCTCCTGAAATATCAAATATGTTAGTTTTTTTAATCGTATGATATTTATGTTGACTTGAAGCGTTAGCTAAGAGTAAAAAATAATAAAAAAATAATAATACTAAATAATTAAAATGCAATAAATTAATAGAAAAAAAATGTCAAAATATAATATAATATTATGAAAGTCGGATACATTTATGTCAAGATTTAAAATTTAGAATTTTGTGCCGTGTGGTATCCGGCTGCGTAGAATAGGCCACCCTCATTTCTTACTGAGGTGTCGTAAGAGACGACTAAGGTAACAAAAGTAATAATAAAATTATTTTGCTATAATCCGCGATATAGTAAATAGAAAAAATATATAGTGCTAAATGTATAGTGGACTATATGTTTTTTCATACCCGTTACATGCAGGATTCGTAAAAACATATGCACAAACCTCCACCACTTCCACCACAATACACAAGCACTACACAGGTTCACTATCACAAACTCAACAATCGTTTCGCCCCGCAACCGAAGCATCATCAGGAGAATAGACTCCACGACAAAATCGCAAAGCGAAGCGTTATGCAAACAAGCATTGTTATATAGTAATCGGTTCATCCCCACCTTTACCTCTGAACACGTGCAACAAGCTTGAACTTGAAACATTTATCTGATCGTTAATGAGGGTGCCATTGTTATGCTTAATGATTTCTAATTGTTCCAAAATATTCAATTTTAAGCTTTTTTTTTTCACAGGTGTGCAGTATTTCGAAACAATGGTCATTAGGAACTTTATGACCGCTTTCTAACAAATGTTTCGCGAAATGTGAATTTAGTGGCTTATTATTCCTGAAAGCGGCCATATGTTCTTTAAAACGGGTTTCGAAATTACGACCAGTTTGACCCACATATGTATCATTGCATTCAGGACATGCAATGACAGGCAATGATACATATGTGGGTCAAACTGGTCGTAATTTCGAAACCCGTTTTAAAGAACATATGGCCGCTTTCAGGAATAATAAGCCACTAAATTCACATTTCGCGAAACATTTGTTAGAAAGCGGTCATAAAGTTCCTAATGACCATTGTTTCGAAATACTGCACACCTGTGAAAAAAAAAAAGCTTAAAATTGAATATTTTGGAACAATTAGAAATCATTAAGCATAACAATGGCACCCTCATTAACGATCAGATAAATGTTTCAAGTTCAAGCTTGTTGCACGTGTTCAGAGGTAAAGGTGGGGATGAACCGATTACTATATAACAATGCTTGTTTGCATAACGCTTCGCTTTGCGATTTTGTCGTGGAGTCTATTCTCCTGATGATGCTTCGGTTGCGGGGCGAAACGATTGTTGAGTTTGTGATAGTGAACCTGTGTAGTGCTTGTGTATTGTGGTGGAAGTGGTGGAGGTTTGTGCATATGTTTTTACGAATCCTGCATGTAACGGGTATGAAAAAACATATAGTCCACTATACATTTAGCACTATATATTTTTTCTATTTACTATATCGCGGATTATAGCAAAATAATTTTATTATTACTTTTGTATTATGGATCTCCGCAAAGTAACGCCTAATTCTATAAATTACGACTAAGGTAAGTTGACGTCAGGCAGGCGGCCGGTCGTGAAATACGTAGCCGAATCATATGACAACATGTTTGTAACATGTTGTGCCGACCCCACTTAGAGTGGGATAAGGGCAGGAGGAGAAGAAGATTTAAAATTAGAATTTTAATTATTATCTTATAAGTCAAAAATGAAAGTAAATGTGGTAGTAAAGAAACGTAGGTAAGGACATCCTATCACCCCTATTCCTTAGCCCATCACGTTGCTCCAATGCGGATTGGTGGATTATACATATCCCCAAAATTCAGCAGACTGGTTGCCTAAAGATATTTTCCTTCACCTATACGTGTTATAAATTACGAATATCAATTACACACCAAATGTCTGTAAGTGTCAACACTTCTGGAGACATTTGGAGAAAGCTTTTCCTCGAGAGAGGTTCTTCATCTATACTAATATTATAAAAAAGAAAAATGTGTATGTTTGTTTGTATGTGTGTATGTTTGTAATGTTTTCACGCAAAAACTACTGGATCGATTTAAAAAATTCTTTCACCATTGGAAAGCTGCTTCTTCACTGAGCAACATAGGCTATATGACATTTACAAAAAATAGGGGTCCCTAATAAAATTGTCATAAGTTGTGAAAAATTTAGTCATAAACATCTTTCATCGCGTGCGCTGCAGAAACTATTGAGGATAGAACAAAAAAATGTTCTACAGTATTATAGAACATATCAATATCCCCAAAAAAGCCCGCGATACCATATGTCTAACTATTATAGTTACACCAATATAACTACTTTTTACATTGTAAAAGTTGATAAATTTGCCGACAATAATCAGACCATTTTATTCATATCTCTATATTAATCCTTATCCCATTAAATGATATTTTATTGAAAACTATTTCAATACCTGTAAAATACTTTTTAAATTATTAAAGTCTTAAAATTAAGAATTCAAGAACGAAAGAAAATAATGCCATAAAAAAATTCATTGTAGCGACCGTTATAGCAGGGCCTGCATTCGATGTTAGCAAGTTAGCTCTTATTCCAAGAATAGTAATGATACCCATTTTTATAATTAAATAATCTACAAATAAATATATAGTCCGACTTCGTAGACTTTCCACTACCACGAGATCGGTTTTGACGCGGATGAAAGTGCAGGGCATTGCTAGTATAATTATAAATAGAAATCATCGCAATTAGAATAAAACACGACATTAATTTATTTCCAAATTTTATTAATAATTATTGATTGTATTGTTTGATGTAATTATTGCATTAGGAATTAGGCGTTACTTTGCGGAGATCCATAATACAAAAGTAATAATAAAATTACTTTGCTATCCGCAATAAAGTAACCAGAAAATATTTATTGCTAAATGTAGAGTGAACTATTCATTTTCATAATCGAAACATTCATAAAAACATATATTCAAACCTCCACCACCGCCACCGCAATACACAAGCACTACACACGTTCACTATCACAAATTCAACAATCGTTTCGCCCCGCAACCGAAAAATCATCAGGAGATCGACTACACGACAATATCGCAATCGCTTTACGATTTCGGGTATCAAAACGCAAAAAAGCAGCATGCTATATATGTCTTTAAGATGTAAATAAATAAAAAATACATCCTCATGTCCTTAACCCACTCCAAGTGGGGTCGGGAAAACATGTTCTCGCATGATTTGGCAACGTTTTTTACGACCCGTCGCCTGACTGACGTTAACTTACCTTAGTCATATTTAACGACATCTCGGTAAGAAAGAGGATGGTCTATTCTACTCAACCGGATACCACATGTGGGTCAACTTAATTTAGTCGCATTTTACGACATGGTAAGAATTGAAGGTCGTCTATTCTACTCAACCGAATACCACAGGGCGGAAATAAATAAATAAAATTAAACAAAAATAAACTACACTTAAATAATGTTTAGTTATTAAGTAATAAATAGATGTTTCCCTAACAATAGTTGCCATTGGGATTTCCCGTTTCGGGAATACCATTTATCACAATCCGCTATCAAGATGCTGAACATATTGTCTATCAATGCATGAATCATTTCCTGCCTAGTAAGGAAAAACAAAGCCAAATAAAGCTGCGGTTATTTAATTTTAGTACCTAAACCCAACCGCTTTCTTTTCGTACCATGAAGTGTGTATTGCATTGGGGTCGTAATGTTTGAAAAGGAAAACGTTATATGAACTATAGATAACTCTGTCTCTTTTACTCACAGGTTTTTATGACGCATTCCGATCGCTTATTCGGCAACGACTTAAAGTGTGCGTCTTTAAGACGTCATGGTATGAAAAACATGTCTTCAATTAAGTCGCAATAAGAGTTCATGGTAGGCCTGCCGACCTCGTTCTTCATATTTCTTATTAATTTTTTTTTATATAACTGTCCTAGATGCAGATGGCATATGAATACAAATTATTCTGTATTCAAACAAGCTTTTTCAGCAAGTTTTTGAATCGACAATTTTATTGAACATATGTATTCTACATCTATTAGCCGTGTGGTATCCGGCAGTATAGAATAGACCACCCTCCTTTCTTACCGAGGTGTCATAAGAGGCGACTAAGGTAAATGCTGTGTGGTATCCGGCTGCATGGAATAGACCACCCTCATTTCTTACCAAGATGTCGCGACTAAGGTAAGAGGCAACTAAGGTAAGTTGACGTCAGGCAGGCGGTCGGTCATAAAATACGTAGCCAAAGCATATGACAACAGGTTTGTAACATGTTTTGCTGACCCCACTTAAGAGTGGGATAAGGGCAGGAGAATGATGATATGTATGTACATATATGTATAATTTGTAACATATCGACTGTGAATCAGCAATATGTCGTATCTCTAATTTTAAGCCAAATCACTTTTTAACTTCATTGGGTACTACTGTCCATGATTTACAGTATCAATGTTTTATCTACTAGAAAATTTGTAAATAAATAAACTTATTTAAAGTCAACTGATTTTTATTTCACAAAAATTATTGCGAATGTATTAATACAAAAGTAATAATAAAAATATTTTGGTATAATCTATGATAACGTAAATAGAAAATATATATAATGCTAAATGTATAGGCTCTGCGATAGTCCAACTGATAGTCCACTATACATTTAGCATTAAACAAGTATATATTTTCCATTTACTTTATCGTGGATTAAAGAAAAATAATTTTATTATTTCTTTTCTATTATTACTATGTATCTCCCCAAAGTAACACCTAATTTTATAAAATATTTAATGTATTAATAACAACGTTTTTTCCTCTTCCCGAAAAGTTAACAAAAATAAGATAAGAAAATTTGCCAGTTCAAATTATAATTGATAAGAGTAACTAAAAAGTTTTCCTTATAGCTGTTCCCAATAAAATGTTGTTACCAAACCATAAGGAATGCAAAGATTATTTTAAATCAAAATTGGGTTAAAATATTTCATTCATTCATCATATACTATATATAGTATCATCTAGGTCATTAAAAAGGCTAAATCATAACTAGGCAAATGATAAATATGAGTAATTTATAGAATTAGGCGTTACTTTGCGGAGATCCATAATACAAAAGTAATAATAAAATTATTTTGCTATAATCCACGATACAGTAACTAGAAAATATATATAGTGTTAAATGTATAGTGGACTATCCGTTTTTTCATACCCGATACGTGCAGGATTCGTAAAAACATGCACAAACCTCCACCACTGCCACCACAATACACAAGCACTACACACATTCACTATCACAAACTCAACTAGATAGACTCCACGACAAAATCGCAAAGCTTTGCGAAAAGAAAATTGTATAAGGTTATGATACTTTCTATTATTAGATATAAAATTTGTTATAAATATTATGATTTCCATATCACATTGTTACAAAATAAACAATACATATAAATTTTGCTTTTTAACTTTTAAAAAAAGGTGGGCACACTTTTTTAATCAATTTTAATTAATTAATAAAATTAGAGAAGAAGGGTCAGAATTATACACAAATTGCTTGTCACAAAATGTAATTATACTGGGTCACAGTCCATCAACACATGTCGATGGACCCTTCTTTAATTAATTAATAAAATTAGAGAAGAAGGGTCAGAATTATACACAAATTGCTTGTCACAAAATGTAATTATACTGGGTCACAGTCCATCAACAAATGTCGATGGACCCTTCTTTAATTAATTAATAAAATTAGAGAAGAAGGGTTAGAATTATACACAAATTGCTTGTCACAAAATGTAATTATACTGGGTCACAGTCCATCAACACATGTCGATGGACCCTTCGCAGGCTAGATTGAATGATTTAACAAGGTGGAGTGAGCCCGCAGGCTAAACTTTGTCCATCACTGACATAAAAGATATATAGTCATATGTGGTCACAATTTATTTTTTATTTATGTACCACAAGTTAATCAATATATTTTAAAACAAAAACAATGTGAACAAAGGAGCTTTCCTTTGTTCACATTGTTTTTGTTTTATAAGCTTTTATAATATCGCTATAAGCGATCTTTCCAGCAGCCCTAAGAGTGTCTGGAAACATATTGGAATGTGGTATAGGTACAAATAATGTAGACATAATAATATTAATAAAATTTTGCCAATGTATATATTAAAATAAAAATATTAGATATACTAGTATATCAATATATATATAAAATAATAGTGTGAAATATATATATATATAAATATATATATATATATTTCACTGGCCTTTTGGCACAGTAGGTAGTGAACCTGCCTTCAGCTCAGCAGGTCACAGGTTTGATACCTGCCAACGGCCAACACTTTCTATAAACAGTTTTTTAGTTCTTCAAGGCTGGGTGTATATTTGTATTTAAAATTATATATGTAGTATATTTACCAGTTATCTGTCACCCATGACACAAGTATCAAGTTACCTACTTTGGGGACAGACAACCATGTGTGTAAGTATCCCATAAATATTTATTTATTATCAGAGTATGCATGAAAACAAAGGAGTTTACAACCATCTACAGACTAAAATAGAATCTACACATATAACACATCTATAGTTATCCTTAGGATTGTGATTATGCCAACCTGATGCAACACTTATGAAATATATTCAATATAGTACTAAATTCTGTGTAAGCTGTGATAGCCCAGTGATGAGACCGAGTGACTCTCTAGAAGCGATAATGGGTTCAAACCGGGCATCAATGAGTTTTTCTAATAAAACTTATGTGCCTTATTGATATTTGCAATTTAACACATGCTTTTCGTTGAAGGAAAACATCGTGAGGAAACCTTCATATCTCTAGAGAATTCTAGGGATATGTGTAACCTACCAATCCGCATTGGAGCAGCGTGGTCTTAGCTCGAATCTTTCTCTCCAAAAAATCGAGAGAGGAGGCCTATTCCCAGCAGTGGGATATTAACAGGCCGTTACTTTAGTTTATTTTACTTCCTAAATTCTGTAATAACCCATTTATCATATCTGTCGATATTTTCCGCATTATATGACTCTTAAGAAAGTACTTATAAGTACCAGTATGCATATTTAATTGAGCTATGTATAATAGTTGATTTAAAATTATTACACAATAAATTCCGTAATTATAATACGAAATTTGCAATTTTATAGTTACTTGTTGAGAATTGCACATAATAGAAAGCACAAAATTAAGTGGTGTTTACCAATACACTTCGCCTATTCCTTTTCAAGGGTATGAATTGTCAAAACATATCTAACCCAAAATGCCGGCAAATAAATTCGTTTGTTATAATTACAAATGATTATAAATACATATATTGACTTTTAACAACACGTGAAATTGTTGTTTTATAAAAAAAACATCCACATTCATTATAATACGCCGTGCGAAGATCACAAAAACAAATGAGGATTTTATACAATTTTATGGGGTTACGCGCAAATATCAAATCGGAGACTTAATTTAAGTTACAAAAATGTGTGCGGTTGCGAATATTAGAGTATAATTATGTTAAAATCAGTAAATAATCGTAATATTTTGATTCTCACCTGTTCTTCGGCCATCTTTGTTATTTTCACGCATTTGAAGTGACGTTTTGTTGTAGTACCAAAAATTTCAGCACACCGAAAGATAAGGATATGTTTACACTACCCCATAATATAGATCTTAAATAAAGACAAAAATAGATATTTTATATGTATATAATTCAAATTACGACTATGAATGGATATTGCAAAGTTTATTATACATTCATTTATTTATTTACAAATTAATTTACATTTTTAAATATTTTCTAAAACACACACAAAAAAAAAAAAAAAACATTTAAAAATATAAAAAAATTGCCGTCCACGGAGAGCGGAGATAAGACCCAAGCTCCCGGTGGTTAGGGCTACAGAGTGAGGAACCTCCTCACAATGCGTGCCGTCTCAAGCAAGTTTTATTATTATATCTATTTCATTATAGCTGTACCTACTAAACATATATTGAATGGATTACCATTTGTGACTACTTGGTTGATCAACTAATTTTGTATTATGAGGCGTCACTTTTATAATTTTGTGATACTTTTAGTGGTCATTGAAAGTAAAAAATCTTAGTACTATTAATATATCTTAGATTGTATACTTGAACGTAATTCACTTAATCTTAAGGCAGCAAATACATTTATAAGCAATATATATACATTGCTTAAGATTGTATTTATACGAAAAATTAAAAAAAAAAAGGAATTAATTACTGGCCGATTAAAATCTAAAATATTTACTTGAACTGCTGTCAATAATATAGAAGAAACGCAAATTGATTATATTAGAAAGACTGCTAAATTTTAACGTGTGATGTAGAATTTTAAGCGAATAATAAAATATGTTGCGAGTAAAATTATCTAAATTAAAACAGGTCTGCACTACTGCACTATTACCTCGGATTTTCAAAGAAACTAAACTTTTGAAGAAGAAAATTGATAAATGCAAGTATTGACTTTACTCATATATTACAACTTTATATCAATCTTGTCATGTTTGACATCAATATCGGTTACCATTGTTTTATTTATTTATTCAGTGGTTCTTGAACCAGGTGAGGTCGAGTGTTCACATAGTGTAAATATTACAACTGTGGTAACCAGATGGCGCCGTAATATATAAAGCGAAAACTCAATAAAATTATTTATTCACATTTTTATAACTATGTACATTTCGTTTTCAGACCTTCCAAATTTTAGTTACATTTATGCGACTTTACAAATCTTTAATGCTTTTTTAATTTCCTCCAAAAAAGAGAAAAAGCCAGCAATGGGATGGAAAAGAGTTGTTTCTTTACCTTTTTTTTAACCATGATAATTTGTTTCTCTACAATCCCAGGTTCTGTGGAATATTTGGGGAAGATTAGAAAAAGTAGCGATTCAGGTTCTAAAGATGAAGAATACGAAAAACAGATGCGTATTATCGAGAAATGCTTTCCTGAGAAGGCCACGGTAATAGATATGAAACATTATAATGATGAAACTAAAGAATTATCAAAAGAACAGCACATAGAAAATGAATTAAATGCTAAACAAAAGACGTTGATGTCAAAAGGATTCGAATATGAGAAAATTGAAGACATGACAAATACTGGAAAGTTCATACAAGATGGTTACTTGGAATCTACTACGGCAAAGGTAGAGGAGGAAAAATTAACTCAAAAAATTGACCACATCGACGAAACACCACATGTTGAGGCTGGTGTAGGTAAATTAGAGGGATTTAATGTTACTCCAAGAGTGTTAGGACATGATAAACATTTACTAGATGGAAGTGCAGTGAAGCATACTGTATCTGTTGAACAAGGAGAGCAAGTTAACTTAGATGAATTAGCAAAACGATGTCTTAGCGCACCAGCTGGCGATATTGATAATATTTTGCTCAAAGAATTAAAGAACATTTCACGGAGACATTCTCAAAAGATGAAAGTGAATTTTCCAAGTAACGATTCAGCACAGAAATATTTTAGTCAGGCTTTTGAAAATACACCAGAAAAAAATAAATCTGTATCAGATATTTCTGATTCAAATCCTAAACAAACTTCTAATAAAGAAGGAAAAGGTATTGGAAATAAAGAAATGACAGAGCGATTTCAACCTTTTCAATTAGATACAATTCCTATTTTTCCAATAGATGTTAACGGATTGCGTTATAATCAAAATGAATTCTCACCAGTGGGCAATAATATTTTACTTGACATTCCAGCTGTTTTGGAGCCATACGATATGCAAGCTATTCCGTTCTATGATTATGTCAATAAAGAGAATATTATACTTCAGGAAATCTCTAGTATAGAAGAAGCAACTACAGCAGAAACAATTCAAGAAACTGATGTTAAAATGCCAATGAATGAAGAAGTTATACTTCAAAGGAATTTAGATGAACAAGAATCTTTAACAGACAAAGAGGCGAAAGAAGAAACGGAATCTGCAGAATCTAACCCTATGATTACTAACACCATCGAACCACTAGTTAAAGCTATTGAAACACAAAAATTAAGTGATTCGGATGTAACTAAATTGCTTGAATATAAAAATGTTATATCTAACAGTTTAGATGTCCTCGAGAAGAGCCATATGGCTGCAGGTGAAATTTCACCATCTCAAATAGACAAAACCTGTGTATTAACATCTACAACAGATGAACCACCAAACCTTGATAGTTCTTTTCAAAATGAATCATCAAACTCTGCAATATCTAATGCATATCCAGCCACTAATACCAGACGATCACTTGAACTTCCAGTAAATACTGCGATATCGGCAAATCAAAAGCCGGAAGAATATTTTGAATTACCAAAAGATAATTTTCAATTTATAGAGGAATCATCGAATGACAAACCTACACCTATAGTCAATGATAATAGAGTTACTAATTTGACTTTTACTGATATCCTATACAGTAATATCAAGGCTTTTCACACAGAAGTTGTTGATGACACTTTTACTGATACTATAGTTAGTGCCCCAAAGGTTTTTGACACTAGAAATCCCGAGAATAATGTAACAAATAGTATTACTTTCTATAATCCTGTGACACAAAGTTTAGTATATTCTGCAACGCCAGAGGTATCAGAAGAGAGAGAAGATAACAGAGAAAAAGTGAATTTTGATGCTGAAGATATAAACCGCTGTGATTGTATAGATGGCCCTATTACACATTTACTATTTCAACCAGAATTAAAACAGCAGGAGTATTTTGAAACTGAATCCTCATGCACGACTAAAAATGATACGACACTATGTTCGGAAGACACGATTCCGCTATCAATACTTTTAAAACAAGTAAGAGAACGCAATCGTGTAGAGTTCAATAGAGCCGTATTTCTGAAATCAGGACCCAAGCCTGAACAGGCGAAAAAGGTTACATGTGTTCCACCGCTAGACAGAAGTAAACCAAAAACTACCCTTACTCCAAATCCTTGTCAACCTAAGCCCAAACCGCCTGGCAAACCCGAATGCCCACAACCATGTCCCCCGAAGAAGGATCCTTGTGCCAAATTTACTCCATTCTTTTTGGATACGATAATTAAATCTGATTCGTCTCTCGATAGATCATTCTCGCAAATATATAGCCTGATATATACTTACATTGCTTATTTATCCTTAAAAAAGGAAGTGACGATCAATAAATTCAAGGAGATGAGCCAGTTGTTGGACTTCCTCAGTATTAAGCGCAATATCAAAACCAACCCGGATGATGTAGTTTGCGCAAGAAACTTCGAACCTTGGGTACCAATACCATCTTGGCCAATTTCTAAGGTGGACAAGAAAAGACCTTTCGTCTGCCCAAAAGACGGCTGCAAGCTTCCAGTCCGACCGATGCCATCTAACACCGATAAACCGTGTGTCGGAATACCAAAAAAAATATCTCCATCGAAAATATTCTTCACCCCGTTTGTTTTTGACGGTAATAACGGTAGTTTTTAAACAAAACCAGTGTCCACTTTAAATATAATTTTATTTTCGTTCAATTAAAGCATGAAATATGTATACTTCTTTGCTTCTCTCTTTATTACGTTGATTTACGTGTTCAAAAGGTACCAATAAGTTTTTCTACTAAAACTTATGTGCTTTGTATTTGCAATAAATCACATAATGATGATATTGGTACCTAGCAAAGGAAGTTCGATCCCTATCCCATCTTTTTCTTCGTAAATCGATGGGTTATATGGAACTTGTTTAGGCTTGCATAGAGTGACTTGCAAGATATATATTTGCCTAATTGAGATGATATCACAATCTCTATGTAATTTTTTAGTCGGATAAAGCAGTTTTTTCGGTAACTACGATATTTTTTTTACCGACTGGCACGAAGACCAAAAGTATCCTCGTAAAAACCAATAAAATGTCTTACGGGGTGACGGTGCCAACTCATTGGCGACTGCTTGGGATGTGAACCCGCGAGTCCCCTTTTCTATTTACTTAATCGCAGATTAGACCAAAATAACTTCACTATTACTTTTGTACCTTCTTTGGACCTTTAAAAATATTTCAAAAGCAAAGTTAGCCAAATAGGTTCAGCCGTTCTTGAGTCTTTAATTTTTAGATAGATATAGACAGAAGGAAAAGGATGAGACCGGAAGTTGTAGCATACATACATGAGAATAGCTGTGACGTCGGTGGTCCTTACCACGTCACGGAGAGGTGTGGAGAGGCGCAAAGGGAAGGTGCGAAAAAGAGAGTAGTGATGCCTTTTGAGGTAGTTGTTGTCATCGCGTGTGCGGAGTCAATAAATTGTCAAAAAAAAATTAATTACCATTTGAAAATTTGCTTCTTATTTATTGAACAAATAAATACGAAGGAAAAATATCAAATTCAAATTCAAAATATTCTTTATTCAAGTAAACTTGTAAACAAGTGCTTTTGAATCGTCAACTTTACTGCTGGTTCGGAAAGCTGTTCCTACCGAGAAGAGCCAGCAAGAAACTCGGCGGTTGCTCTTTTTAAAATATAAATCTTAGAACTAGTTACATTTATTTATTACTGTCTTGTACAGGGTAGAAGGATGTGTGGATATAGGTGCGATATCCACACATCCTTAACATCTAAGTAATCTTCTCTAAAATCTAATTATAGTTTATATAGGCTTTCTGTATCAGCCTCTTTTTAACAGTGGTTTTAAACTGCCGTAATGGCATGGCCAAAATTGATTTTGGAATTTTATTATAGAATCTTATACCCAAACCCTCAAACGATTTACGTACTTTTGCTAGGCGCAAAGCAGGAGTCGCAAGCTTATGTCGGTTCCTACTTTGTCTATTATATACGTATCTATTATATCGTTCAGCCGTTCCTAAATGTTGGGATACTAAAAAACGTCGTTTAATTTCTAAATTAATACATTATTTTTAATGAAAAATAGCGTACCAATAACAAATTGTTTATTTCAACATTAACCACGGAAATGTTTTAATTATATACTCTTAGCCAGAGCCTGTGACTTTGCGATGACGTCCTCAATGGTGCCAACCATGTAGAACGCAGCTTCCGGTATGTGATCCAGTTCACCGTTCAAAATCTGTAAAACGAAAACTTTATATACTACAAACATTACCCGATACCTCCTTCACATCATTCTAACTGTTCCCTCAGATATTTACCTTGGGAATAGACAAAAAATCACACGATAAAAAAAAACAGAAAATAATTGACGTATCTTTGAGTACTAGTGAAGTTAATGTGAACGGAGTCATGAGTAAAGGTTGTTAAATCTATTGTCAGCAAAAACATTAATGAACATATACGAGATGGCATGTTATTCCCGTTATAATACGTAGTAAAATGGACAGACAAATTCTAATATTGAATATAAATAGTTACCCTTTTAAATCCCTTAATGGTTTCCTCTAGCTTTACCATTTTCCCGACATGCCCGGTGAATACTTCTGCCACCTAACAACAACATTAGAACATCATCATCATCATCCTCATGCCCTTATCCCACTCTAAGTGGGGTCGGCACAACATGTTACACACATGATTCGGCTGACGTCAATTTACCTTACTCGTATTTTACAACTCCTCGGTAAGAAAGAGGGTGGTCTATTTTACTCAGCTGGATACCACACGGTGGGTCAACTTACCTTGGTCGCCTTTTACGACGACTCGGTAAGAAATGAGGGTGGTCTATTCTACTCAGCCGGATACCACACGACGGGTCGACTTACCTTACTCGGCTTTTACGACACCACGTCAAGAATTGAGGGGAGAAGTTGACCCACCGTGTGGTATCCGGTTGAATAGAATAGACCACCCTCTTTCTTACAGAGGGGTCGTGAAATATGACTAAGGTAAGTTGACGTCAGGCAGGTGGCCTGCCTTAAAATACGTAGCCAAATCATCTGGCAAAATTTTTATAATATGTTTTGCCGAACCCACTTAGAGTGGGATAAGGGCAGGAGGATGATGACTTTTTATAAAACAAAGTCCCTTAAAGGTAGCTGTGTGATTGATTTTCTCAAAATCTAACAAAGGGACTTTTGTACGGGCTTTACAATATATATATTAATATAATATAGAGCATTTCTTCTGGAAGGTTTAGGTTAATAATACGCGCTTTTATGTAAATTGTGTTAAAGAAGTCGAGGGGTTGTAAAAAAAAACTTGCCCATGGGAGCTTTACTCGCGAGCGTCGCGTAAACCAACAGAAATATATTACAGTAATATACTAGAGAATCTGTTTTGGACTTGCTTTTTCACAAGTACAAAAAAGGACAAAATACACAACAAAGCTTATGTAAAGGATAAAAAGCTTAAATTTCAATTGCAATCAACTACGCACTACATTGTAATGTAAACTTACTTTTATTAAAAATGTATATAATAAATAATTAAACGCACGAAAACGTAGGGAGCCGGTGGATCCAAGCGGCTCAAGATCGTGTGGTTTGGAGATTCTATGAAGAAAACTATTTCCAGCAGTAGAAAATCGATTGAAGAAAAGGGAGAAGAAGAAATAAATCCGAAAATACGATCACAATCTCTTAAAACTGGATGGGCGATTGCAAATGAGAACCTGAAAAGGTTGTGAGAGGAATCTCTGTATCTTCCTCGCTCGAGCCACTGTCATTTTGTCGTCTTCCGACAGCTCGTCCATTCCAAGAATAGCTATGATGTCTTGCAAGGATTTGTAGTCCTGAAAGTAGTGAAACTATTGAATTTACCAATTTTGATTAGTTTTACGCATCTAGAACTGTGATAGCCCAGCGGTGAGACCGTGCGAATATCTAGAAACGATCAAGAGCTCACATCCAGGCAGGCACCAATGCGTTCTGATAAATAATTATTTATCTAATAAATAATTGCAATTTATCAGACGCTTTTCGGTGTATAAAAACATCGTGAGAAAATCTGCATATCTCTAGAGAATTCTAGGGATTTGTGTACCCTATCAATCCGTTTTGGAGCAGCGTGATAGGTCTTAGCTCCAAAAACGGAGGGAGGAGGCCTAAGCCCAACAGTGGTATAGTAAAAGGCCGTTACTTTTCTTTTTTTAACTAGAACTAGGTTTTATTACAATATTACACGCAAAGTGGAAAAAAAACATAGTTCACGTACAATATATACCAATTGTACACCCCACTTTATAATATCAGACGATAATCGAGTCTGAAATATATCAATGTCTTCACAGGAATTTCCAATTCAGATAAGTTGCGCAGTTGAATACTTTGTCCATGTTGCAAACAACCTCAGGGCCATGATATGTTTGACGTTAAGTCGCTTCAAGTAAGTTCTTTTGCAAACAAATTGAAAATCAAGGTCCTTTTTTATTTCTTTCCTAGATACGCATTCTGGAAGGTACCAAATACTCTTTTTTCGTAACAGCATAATTTTATCCTCTCATTAAGCATATAGGAAACCGAAACCTATCTGATAACCCATTTGATACCACCCATTTTTACACCACCCTCCATAGCTAGTAAAAAAAGTAAAGTAGCGGCCTGTTAATATCCCACTGCTGGGAATAGGCCTCCTCTCTCCGTTTCTGGAGAGAAGGGTTGGAGCTAAGACCTACCACGCTGCTCCAATGCGGATTGGTAGGTTACACATATCATCAGAATTCTCTAGTGATATGCAGGTTTCCTCACGATGTTTTCCTTCACCGAAAAGCGTGTGATAAATTGCAATTATGAATTAGACACATGAGTTTTAATAGAAAAACTCATTGGTGCCTGCCCGGGTTTGAACCTATGTTCGTCTCTAGAGAGTCGCACGGTCTCACCATTGGGCTATCACAGCTTAGTGGTCCTAGCAATTTGCCCAGTCTGAAGACCCTTTATTAAGTAAAAAAAAACCCATTTATTATATATCGTTACGGATATGAGTAGTGGCTATGTCGGACTCGTATCGACTAAAAACCTGATTGTGCTTCACCACCCTATTGATGGCACGGATAGGGCAACGCTGTGTCATTAGATGATTGCATCCCATCTACCAGCAGATCTTTAAATTTAAATAAAAAATATGCTTATACGTAAAGCATATTACAAAATTTAAGATTATTTGGTTGATAAGAAAGCCTGGATTTGAAAATCCTTTCAGCTTCATACAAGACAGCGGTTTAATAATGTATAATTGAAAATATTTAAAAGATTGACCGCCGAGTTTCTTGCTGGTTCTTCTCGGTAAGAGCAACATTCCGAACCAGTTGTAGCTTCATTAATCATATTGATGCTTGACGATTCAAAAGTGCCTGAAATGGTTTATTTGAATAAAGATTATTTTGATTTGATTTGATTTGATCTTTACCTCGAAGAACCACACCTTTTCGTCAGGCTACTCTCAAAATTGGCACCTCCCTCGCTATAAGAAGGATCAAGAGCATCAAATGCATCGAACGCTTCGGAAACCTACTCCTAACTGGACATCAAATTCACCATTCTGAACTAAGTCTGACCACCCTAGTATAACGCCACAGTATCTTTTGGTTAAGGCGAGGTAAGCAGTTTACGATACATTTGATAAAACGTTTAAAATTGTTCTAATTCCATGTTAATTCAACGTCCATCCCCGGTGATCCCAGAAGTCGTGATAAAAGTAACTAAATAAAAGTTCAAAAAAGTTAAAAATCTCAAAATACCTGAAGAATCTTCTGAACACCTCTTGCGACACCATAATGCTCGGCGCCTATAATATTCGGGTCCATCACTCTGGAGGTGGAATCCAAAGGGTCTACTGCAGGGTAAACTCCAAGTTCGGCGATGGCCCTCGACAATACCGTGGTAGCATCCAGATGGGCAAAGGTCGTTGCTGGTGCGGGATCAGTTAGATCATCAGCTGGTACGTATACCGCCTGTTTCAACATATTTTAAAGTTAGACTAGACTCATTTAACTTGAAAGGATAAAGGTCTCTTAAGGCTAGACCACTGATTGATGCGGACAGACAAGGGCTATTTGTGGATTCACCAAACCCACCTGGTAGCAAGATATAAGGAATACCTTGATGTCGTCACTTCAGCTAAATTGCTTTAAGCTTCTTTAAGGTATAGTTTTTGGTATTTTAATCTACTCTCAGCAGTGGTACCAACATACCCGCCGTTAATAAGGTGGGGAAACTATCCCTACAGGGTACTGGTAGTTCAATGACCCACTGAATTCAAGAAGCATACGATACCATTAAGGTTTTTTTTAATTAAGAAAATGCATGAACTTCGGCCGTCGCAATGTTATTACTCGTCAAATTTGAAAAACCCTAAATGACACAATATTTATACACGTTGGCAAAAAATATGACTTTCTTTAAATAATGTCCATAAAACGGCTGTAGCAAGTACCAATTCCTTCAAACTACGCCATTGCATCGTATTACTTTAAATTTTTGGACTGATAGCGCCGCTCCACGTTAGTTTTTTCGTACACGTGTATCCAAAACAGAATGTCATTAATTCTAATTTATTTTGTATTAAGAAATATATTGCAAACATTTGAAAACCCATATGTGCAGCTCAAAATATTAATTATACTCTTAATTCTCACAAGAAAGCAAAAACGAAATGTAAGTAGTCTCAAAAATAATATTTTGAAAAGAGCAACCGCCAAGTTTTTCTCTGGCTTTCTTGGTATTAGCAGTAGAGTTCAAGATTCACTTATTTACAAGTTCATTGGAATAAAAAATAATTTGAAATGAATAAAAGAAGTAGATGAAGGTTCATAGGGAGTATTCTCAAAAACTCAGTTCAATCCAGGATGCCCCTCACCTGCACGCTGGTGATGGAGCCTGTGGTAGTGGTAGTGATACGCTCCTGCATGGTGCCCATGTCTGTCGCCAGGGTTGGTTGGTACCCAACCGCTGAGGGGATTCGCCCAAGTAAAGCCGAGACCTGCGTGTGAAAAATGTATTTTACCCATCGTTATTCTTCAATCAAGTATAGTAGATATTTAACTACATTCATTGAATCCATGCGCCAATATGTAATTTTAAGTTGGTCTCTAGGCTAATAAAAATAAAGCTGACAATATTCTGGTATAAATAGAGACGCGACTCAGAGAACTAAAAGAGAGATAAGGCTTTATAGGTTTTGTCTTTTCAGTGAACTAAATTTCTCAGCGATCAGACCGTGCGACTCTCCGTGGGTTCAAACCCCGGGCAGGCACCAATGAGTTTTTCTATTAAAACTTATGTCTTTTTGATAATTGCAATTTATCACACGCTTTTCGGTGAAGGAAAACATCGTGAGGAAACCTGCATATCTCTAGAGAATCTTGGGGATATGTGTAATCAGGATTGGAGCAGCGTGGTAGGTCTTAGTTCCAAACCTTCTCTTCAAAAACGGAGAGAGGAGGCGTATGCCCAGCAGTGGGATAGTAACAGACTAACACACTAATGTAAAGAGCCCGGCTCGTTCCAACGTCCTGTGAACGTCTAAGTTTTTCAATTGCTGCACCCTAAGTCTCTCAAGACCTCAACGCGCGACCTTTCTTTAAACTTGAAAACACACTGAGCTTAGACATTTTGATTCTTTCACAGATCTCCTCGTTGATTTGTTCGTATTGAGATTCTGAATGTTTTGCTAGCTCCTTCGCCTTAGGAGCCATCTTATAAGATAAATTTAAGGATCGTTACCTCAGAACCAGCCTGTGTGAAACGGAAGATGTTGTCTATGAACAATAACACGTCCTGTCCCTCTTTGTCCCGGAAGTGCTCGGCTACAGTCAGTCCAGTTAACGCCACCCTTGCTCTGGCGCCCGGAGGTTCGTTCATCTGACCATACACTAACGCCACCTATGCCCATGTCGGAACGGAAAAGTCAAATGACATGGTCTTTAAGTTGTTTACGAACGAATTTATCGAATGTTTGATACTGAACAGAAGAAAACAGACTCGAAAATAACGTTATATTTCTAACTCAAACATTGAACACAAAAGTAGTTATTGTAAGATAACCGTAAGAGATAAAGCCATGCTATCCAGAATTATTTTGTAATTTTTTTTTAGATCTACAATTCTCTAGTATCTTAGTTTAGTGTATGAGATATTAGATGTTTACACGGCACGCAAGATTCCAGTTGGGGGTTTTTTTTACAACCGCCGACCTTTTCAACACAATTTACATAAAAGGTTAATTAACCTAAACCTTCAAGAAGAATTGCATCTTTTAGTAAAAACCGTAAAAAATTAGTTTAGTAGATTTAGCGAAAATTAATCATATCCAGATAAACAGGTTTCTGACGATGCTTCTGTTACGGGGCGAACGATCGTTGAGATTGACGTAGTCATTCTGTCACTGAAATAGTAAGTAGTGATTCTGCTGTTGGTTGTGGTGTGTGGTGATACGTGCGGTAGCCGGTACCTAATTCTGGATTTATAAGGTATGAGAACGGTTTTGCTTCCTACACTTAACATTACAGAGATTTTCTTAACATACGCGGATTATAACAAAATAATAATATCAAAACTTTTGTACCTTAGAGGACTTGTAATCATCTTTGATAACGCCACCCACTTTCATCTCATTATACAGGTCGTTACCCTCACGCGTTCTTTCTCCTACACCCGCAAACACCTACATTACCATTAAATTATTTTATCATCTAAGAACTAAAATTCATTATAATTTAATCATAATTATTTATGGATACTGCACATACAACCTGTGATAGCCCAGCGATCAGACCGTGCGACTCTCTAGAGGCAAGCACAAAGCAGTTTTTCTATTAAAACTTGTGTCTGATTTATAATTGCAATTTATCACACGCTTTTCGGCGAAAGGGAAACATCGTGAGGAAACCTGCATATCTCTAGAGAATTCTAGGAACATGTGTAACCTACCAATCCGCCTTGAGCCAGCGTGGTAGGACTAAGCTCAAACCCTTCTCTCCAAAAAACGGAGAAAGGAGGCTTATGCCCAGCAGTATAATAGTAACAGGCCGTTACTTTATTGTACCCACAATTCAAACTAATATAGAGCGTGTTAAAAGAGTTAAACTAACTAAAGAAGTAAAAAAAAAGATCGTTGACTAACAGAGAATCCTCCGTGTGCTTTGGCGACATTGTTGATCAACTCCATAATGAGAACGGTCTTTCCGACTCCAGCGCCGCCGAAAAGACCGATTTTACCACCTGACATCGGATATTCTTAATCATCAATCTATAGTTATTATTTCGGGAACAGCGAGGAAAACTAAGTACAGCTAGTCTATATATTGAAACTAGCCCAGAAGGTCTTGGATCGTAACATCTTCACTTTCTACTAACTAACTATTAACTAACTATTAAACTTGCATTTATTCACTATTCGCTTTCAGCTTGACTTCACTAATCGACTCAAAAATACACTTTTACTAGGAATCACGTTAACGACGACAATCGACAGACTCTCGACAGAATCCTAACAGAATCTAAACGGAATCTCTCTCATTAGGTCAAGTTTCACTATTTAAGTTTCACTATTCAATAGCGAGGGTAGGGACTTTTTATGTCCCTACCCTCGCTATTGATCACTCAAGAACCTCGCTTCCGGTATTAACATCAACAACTTATGACTATGTCCGATATTCCGATATTTTTAGTGTCTGTTACAATATTGTTAAAGAAGGTTCAGAATGAGTATTAATGAATCCCTAAGCTATAATTAAACTTGTATCTCCGTGCTCGCAATTAATACAATAATCCAAAACACATGACCCATCATACAAGATGGCTCGTTGCTTTTTCTCCCGTTGCCATGGAAACCTCTATTTATTGATAAGCGTTGCACCGAGTACTCCACCGGCTGCACTCATAAGACACTCATAAAACACTCGACTATTAATAATTGCTCTCTGACGTCAAGGCGTGTTCGCTGTACACGTAATTCGCACGAAAGCAAGGACCTTTTTTACAATATATAATCTAAACGACAAGTTATTTATGATACATAATGTATACTCTTCACGTTTTACATCTTAAAAACACTGAAATTCCAGGACCGATTTTAACGAAATTTTCAAACAATCTTTAGATTGACTTAGCGAGCAACCCTATCATTCCAATTAGGTGGCGATCGGAGCATTTTTATAACCGTCAATGATAGTTTTGTTTAAAGGCGGCAGATCTCAGGAACAACATATGATCCCTAAATACCTCTTATAGTGAAGAGGAAAATTTATAAAGCGGTCATAAGACCTTTCGTATTGTATCAGAATGTTGAACACTGAAAATGACGGATCAAAGAAAAGTGAGAACATGCAAATGAGATGGGAATCTTAAGGTGGATAGATGTCTGATGTGACAAAATTGAATAAAAACTAAATGAGCATATAAGGGGATTTCTGCAAGTTGCTTCCATTATATAAAAGATGGGAGGTACAAGATTGGGATGTATATGATGAGAAAGGATGAAAATCATGTCGCCTAACGAGTGTACTGTATTGTAATGTATGTGTAATTCGAGGGAGTCCTAAAAAGAGATTGTTGAATTCTGTGAAGTGTGACATGCATTTAAAAGTAATAAAGCCAGAGTTGACGAACAATAGGAGAGAATGGTCGAGAAAAACATGTTTTACCGACCCCATTACAGTGAAATAAGAGCGGGAGAAAGAAAAAAGAAGAAGATACAGTATTGTTTACAGGGGAAATCGAACCAAATTGCATCGCAAGCAATTTATGCCACCCTTGGGTTTATCGGACGTCCATCTGAAAAGGTTCCCGAGATGGTCGATGCATCGTCGAGAGGACGGCGGTATCTTTTAGAGAGGGCCCCAACCCAGAAGTGACGCACTCTTGGGTTCAATTGCTGCTGGAGGGGATATGGGTAAAGTGTACAACGGTACCCTGTCACAAATTGAACACCTTCGGTTTTATTGCATATCGTACTATCCACAAACTCAATAGCAGGCAACACGTTGTCGGACCCCAAGTAGAATATAAAATTACTTACCCTTTACATAAGGTGCAAGGAGGTCCACGACTTTGATTCCAGTGACCAGAATCTCTTGTTCAACGGACATCTCTACGAAGGGCGGTGCCTCAGCGTGTATGGGCGCGAACTGATCTGTCTCGATCGGGCCCCGCTCGTCTGCATGTGAGCAAATGAGACTGGTCAGTCAGGAGGTTATTCATGCATGTGTTCAAAAAAACGATTACAACGAGGCTGATACAGAAAGCCTACTATACTGTTGAGGATTATATATATTATGGTTGTTAAGAATGCGTGGATATAAAAAAAGAGTCATAAGTGGCATTTAAAATTTAAATTCGCGCGATTCCCTGCGAGAGAAGTTCAATGAAACAGGGATTCTTACATTGGTTTCACAGTATATTTTTAGCAATTTAATTTTTTGTACAAAAGAATATACATAAATATAAAAAAGATTGGCGAAAGCTTGCGGTTCCTGCTTTGCGCCTTGCAAAAGTAAATAAGTCTTTTGTGGATTTGGGTATAAGATTCTATTATAAAATTACGCAATCTACTTTAACTTTTTTTTTTTTTTTTTTCTTGTCAGGAAAACCCATTATGGGTCGTCACCGCCCGACGGGGACGAGCGGTGGGTATGTCGGACTCTCACCGACTAAAAACCTGACAGTGCTCCACCACGCTGCTGGTGGCGGGGACAGGGTAACGTTGTACACATTGCCCCCATCCCGGCCAGCAGCGGCTCTGTACCCCGGAGAGCGCCACCTCCGGGTCGGGGCCTCTCTAAGCAGTGGCCCCTCCCACCGCTAATCGATGCATCGGGAGCACCAGATGCATCGACCACCTCGGGGACCTAATTTCAGCGAGCGTCCGATAAACCCCGTCCGGAACGCTCGCAGGTCCCCGTTAGGGCGGCATACGACGGACTTCGGCGAGTCGCCTGCGCCCCGCTCGCCTGCGGCGGATCGGATCCAAGGACTCGACTTCCCGGATCCGTCCCGCCGCCTCCTTCCGCAAGATAACATCCTCGCAGAAGGAGGCCATCGCTGCCCACGATGCCTCCCTGTCCACCATGGCACGAGCCACGGTGGGCAGGGAGAGATCGCGCCCCACCTCTGCCACGAGCTTCGCCCGCTGAACCGCCCAAGCAGGGCAGTCCGCGAGCGTGTGCTGCGCCGTATCGAACTCGGCGCCGCACTCGTGGCACTCACCAGACGCTTCGCGCTGGGCCACCCTCCACAGATACCTCCCGAAACAACCATGTCCAGAAAGTACCTGCGTAAGGCGGAAGGTGAGGACCCCGTGCCTTCTGGCGACCCAGCCCTGGAGAATGGGCTGGATGGCTGAAATCGTCCTGAATCCTGCGCTGGGCGATTCCAGCCGCCGCCTCCATTGGCGGAGAAGCCCCATCTGAGCTGTCCTCCGCCAATCCACCTCCACCGCCGTAGAGTTTCCCCCCGAAAGACGGGCTTCAACTTTACGGCGGTAGGCCTGAGCAAGCACCTTGGCCTCTAGATCCCACGGAGGGGAACCGGCCAAGGCGCAGGCCGCCTCACCAGAGATAGTCCGGTAGCCTCGCACTAGCCTGATCGCCATAATCCTCTGCGCCCCGCGCAAAAGGAGCAGGGATTTGGCGGTCAGCCGCTCCGCCCAGATGGGAGCGCCGTACAAGGCCATTGACCGGACCACTCCAGCGTAAAGGCGCCGGCAGCCTGCATTAGGCCCCCCCACATTCGGGAGGAGCCTGCTCAGGGCTCCGGCGGTCGCCTTCAATCTTGGGGCGAGCCGCCGGAAGTGGGCCTCGAACGTCCATCGGCTGTCGAGAATCAATCCCAGGTACTGCAAAGTACCTGAGATTCCGATGGACGTCCCGTCCACCACCAACCGGGAGCCCGCTGGGGGCGCCATCCGAGGCCTGTGGAAACAAATAGCCTCGGATTTCTCCAAGGCCACCCCCAGACCTAACCGACGAATCCGGGCCACGACGTGAGCTACGGCCGCGGTCGCCAGTATGCGGGCCTCCCGGTGGGTGCTCGCGCGGGCAGTCACGAGAGTGTCGTCTGCATAACAGAACAAACGCACTCCCGGGAGCATCTGACCGCGCAGCACCCAGTCGTAGCCAATGTTCCACAGGAGGGGACCTAAGACCGACCCCTGCGGAACACCGCACGACATCCTCCGCTCCTTCCACCTACCCCCAGCCGTCGGGTATCTGACAGCGCGGTCGGCCAAATAGTTGCCGATAACGCGTTGCAGATACAAGGGGATACGGTGGAAGCGTAGGGCCTCCCTGATCACGCTCCAAGGCAAGGTGTTGAACGCATTGGCGATGTCTAATGAAACCGCCAACACCACCTCGCGCTTGGCTGTCGCCTCCTCCACCAGGACTCTCACACCCTCAATACAATCGAGAGTGGACTTGCCCCGGCGGAATCCGCACTGGAGGCGACTGAGATCAGGCCCCACCTCCTGGAGGTGCTGGACAATGCGGGAAGCTACGATACGCTCAAGTAGCTTTCCCGCCTCGTCCAACAAAACAATCGGCCGATACGCGGAGGGTGTATCGGGCGGTTTTCCCTCCTTCCTAAGCAGGACCAGTCTCCCCGTTTTCCACCTACGGGGAAACAGTCCCCGCTCGAGGCAGGCACTGTACGTCGCCCTGAGCCCAGACTCCAATGGGCCCAGGGCAAGCGCCCAGGCGCGGCCAGGGATGCCATCAGGGCCAGGGGCGGTGTTTTTCGCCCTCATGCGATTCACCGCCCCGGCTAACTCCCACTCTGACACCTCCGGCGCACCATACACAGTGCCTTCCTCCTCATCGAGAGGCGCCATCCAAGGCGGCTCAACTTCGCCTCCCTGTGGGAACAGGGCTTCCACGACGGAATCAAGGAATTCCGGCCGAAGGCTTTCGGTAAGGGGTGGGGCGCGGGTGCGAAGTTTTTTCCGCACCGCTCTGTACGGCCTCCCCCACGGATCCCGGTTGAGCTCTTCGGCCTGCTCCTTGTGGGCCCTGTCCTTGGCAATGCGAATGGCCGTCCGCAAGGAGACGCGGGTAGCCTTATATGCCTCGTAGCGGCGCCTCTCCTCTTCGATGTCGCGTCTTCTGCGACGTCTGTACCGAGTGTACCGGCGGCGCATGGCTACGCACTGTTCGCGCAGCCGTGCCAGCTCTTCAGACCACCAGTACACCCCGCATGCCGGTCCTGTGCTACACACCCTCGGCATACTGGCATCGCAGATGAGCGACATCCGCCGCTGCAGGTCTTCTACCTCCACGGCGACATCCCCACCCGTGGGCCCTGCCACCCACGCCTGGACGGTTGCGGCCTCAAGGAGGAGCTCGGGATCCATCTTTCTGACGGACCACCGAGGGTCGCCGCCTCTTGATCGGGGGGAAATGGGAGGGCAAGTGGAGACCTCGAACCATATATAACGATGGTCCGAGAGTGACTCCCCATTGACAATTACCTCCCAATTGCTAACACAGCGTGACATGGCGGCGTCGACAAAGGTAACGTCGACTTTGGAGCCGCCATTCCATCGCACGCATGTGTCAGCCGTCCCCCGATTCATCACGACCATCCCGGTCGAGGCCAACCAACCGTCCATATAACCCCCCCTGACGTCCGTGACAGGAGACCCCCACGCAGCGGATTTTGCGTTGAGGTCTCCAGCCAGGAGCACCTTTCCGGGGCGTAACCTACTCACCAAATCGCCGACTTCAGCCATAAAAAGCTCGAAATCAGAGAATGATTTGTTTGGCGAGTAGTACACCCCGACTACGGATACGTCTCCAATCTTAACGGAGACGTAGCCGTGTCCCCTCTCCACGCACTCCAGGGCTGGGGAGCCGACTGCAGCCCTGGACGCGACCGCCACCAACCCATCATAGTCACCGACCCACTCTTCACCCGACGGAACGAAGTATGGTTCGGCGACCACAGCCACGTGCACCAACCGCTCCGCTAAGGCTTGAAAGAATAGGTCCTGAGCAGCGGCACAGTGGTTTAGGTTCGCCTGAAGGAATCTCATGGAGGCCATTAATTATTGGGTGACCTCCATAGACTCCTCCATCGCCCGATTCGTTGTGACTTGAGCCGGGCCGGCGGTGGGTGGTGAGGGGACCCTCGGGCCATCACCCCCCCTTCCCTTCCTCCTAGGAACGGGCGGTGCCTTACACTGCCCGCTCCCCGCCCGATGATCAGCCTTCAGTCCCGCTCGTTGGCAACTCCCACAATGCGGAGTTGCCGAGCAGGACTGGGCCTTGTGGCCGTTTTGACCGCAGCGATAACACTCATCGCTGCGATCAACTTCTGACGTGCACTCGGCTCGCAGGTGCCACCTTTCAAGGCACCTGAAACAGCGGCGTGGGTGAGCCTCCAGCAAGTGAACTCGGGCGGACACCCAACCCACCAGGATTCTTCCCAATGCCACCACCTTCTTGGCCGTCGCTACGGGTACTCTTAACCAGAGAGAGCCTAGTCCTCCCTCTGTCCTCCGTATCACCCCGGTTTGAATGTCCTGATAAGGACATTCCCCGACCCGGGCGACGGCGTCAACAACATCTCCCTCAGTGGTGGAGTCATCAAGACCCACAATGCGCAATTCTGCGCATTTTATGGGCGTTGTGACGCGCACTGCCGGCTCCTCTTTAAAGAAATCTCGAAGCCGGTTAGCGAGGGCACTCGCCTTCTCCTCTTTAGTGGGCCCGGAGATCTCAAACTTCCGGGCTCCGGTGGCAGCCTTTTTTAGCCGCATGCCACCTTCTAGGCCCAGGTCGTCAATTTTAATGAATCGACGAGCCCGGGTAAGGACGTCCATGTATGTGAGGCCCTTACTCATGGCCTCACTATCTAAGGTCACGACAACCGCAGCCGAGCGGGGAGTCTTAAGTTTCCCCTGACGCTGCGTTTTAGGTGGGGTGACCGAAGGCGCCTTTGCGGTAGCTGCAGGCTTATTCCTTGTGCCCCTCCGAGCCACCACGTTCCAACCCTCGTTCAATGACGTAGGGGCTGGTGGAAGCAGTCGGGGCTCTTGTCGCCTTTCAGGTTGGGCCTCTGTGTTCTTCTTCTGCTTCTTCTTCTTGGCCTTTTTACGGCCAGCCAACTCCGTCGAGATGGGGTCAACCACCCGAATTTCAGGCCGTCCTTTGCGCTTTTGAAGCCTACTGGATACAGACGCAGGGACTATTTGGGCCATCTCTTTGTCCATTGGCACTCTTCTTTTGTCGGCTGCAAGTGGTGGTCTAAGCCTAGGTTCAGGAGGCAGGCGACTCTCCACGCTGTCCAGGCGCGCCGTGAACATATTCTTGAGTCTAGCCATTTCTTCCTCTATGGTTAGACCCTTCACGGCCTGCGAGCTGCCAGCTGGAACCACCTCCTTTCCGGTTTCTCTGTTGACACGGGTGATCATCTCTTTTAAGGTTGAAATTTCCACTGAGAGATTGTTGACCACCTGTGTCAACCGGTCATTATCCTCTCTTAAGAGCCGGATCTCGTCCGACTCGGTCCTCTTAGCAAGAGCTTTCGCGGCTTCTTCAATTGTTTGGGCGACCATGTTAAGGGTACCTCTACATTTACCATTGAGGTTCCGCGATTTCCCCACGGTCGCCCTCATCGTCTCCACATTCTTGACCAGAACCTCACAGACCCTGGACGTGTTCACGTCCTTAAGTATTAGTTTCGGGTCACTAGATGTGGTCGATGCCAATTTCGACGTCCGGTTGCTCCTCACTTCTCCGTACGAATCGTCCGAGTAGGGATCCTCGAGGGGCTCGCCACGCCGCAAACCGTCGCGAGCCTCTCGAAGACCCATTTTGGATCCCCGCAGATAGGGTCTGGTATCCGGCTTCTTAGCGTCCAGGGCCTCATCCGACTCTGTGGGGTTCTCCGTCTCCACTCGTGTTCTCTTTTTAGAGATAGCACGTTTGTGCCTGCAGTCTAATCCTTCAAGGGACACACTGGAAATGTCCATGCCGGAATTCTCGGTCAGGCTCTTGCCTGAACTGGCACTAACACTCCGGGTGCCCTTGCCTCCTCCTCGTCCACGCGCAGTCTTGCGCCTCGATCCTCTGCACGTACCAGCAGGAACACCAGCTGAGCCGGTCTCAATTCCACTGACACCCTCTGACGTCAAAGCATGTGTTGCCCCCCCAGATACGATGGGGCGACCACGGCCGGTCTCGCACCCCAGACCCAGAGCAACTCTGGACTGTGGTTCGACACCGGCCATGGTGAGGGATTCCCCGGTAGAACCGGGACCCTCCTGGGTAGTTCTTTCCGAATCTGTTTTACCCATGCTGATTTTTTTTTTTGTGAAGCCCTAGCGACCGGATCCCCCCCGGCCATTCATCCTCTCGGCGGGCTTTAACCTTAGGATTGGGGTAATTTTTTATAGAGGTTGTCTTCCTCGCGGCCCCGTCCCCCAAAGGAGGAGCGGCCCCCGGTTCCGCATTAACTTGCGGATTACGGTGTGAGAGGCTCTAACTACCGGATAACCCCCGGCCATTCATCCCCTCGGCGGGCCTCAAACCTGGGATTGGGGTAATTTTTTATAGAGGTTGTCTTCCTCGCAGCCCCACCTCCAGAAATAGGAGGAGCGGCCCCCGGTTCCACAATTACCTGCGGATTACGGTTTACTCCGCCCGACGTGACTCCCGAGTTAAAAGTCAATAGCCTACCAGCCATGAAACATGGCCAGAACGGCTCGCCGCACGGAAGGACGTTTCCGTCCCCACTGGGTGATTTTTTATAGAGGTTTTCTTCCTCGCAACCCGAAGGTCCCCGTTCCCATTACTGGGCTTACGGGCTTGGCCGACGGTGGTCGCAACCATATCCAGCCAGACTTACAATAAGCCTAACCGAACCCGTCACCCAATAGGAACTCTACCCCCCCCGGAGTCCCCGGCCCATCCAGATTGCCATCTGCTAATCAGAGGGACAACTGGATTGGGCAGCCCCACAGTGGTCCGTTTGCCAAGACTAAGGAATACTAGAGTACACGGAATACTAGAGTATTCCAAAGACTCGCCCAGGGTGCGCCACGAGGAGGCCGACCAACTTTGGCACCCCATCTACTTTAACTTTACCCTTACAGCAGTTTAAAAACACTATTTAAAAAAAGGCTAATACAGAAAGCCTATTATTGAGGAATACTTAGACGATAAGAATGCGTGGATATAGCTACAATAAGAATAATTCTTTGAAAAGAGCAACCGCTGAGTTGCTTGCTGGATGTTCTTGTTAGGAACAGCTTTACGAACCAGCAGTAGAGTTGACGATTCAAAAGCTCCCAAGTTTACTTGAATAAAGAATTATTAGTATTTTAATTATTGTGTTCATCATTATCATGTCCACCTTTGTACATGTGCTCTTTTTTCTTTCTCGTTTCTAACATTATGTATGTTCAATAAAGAAATAAATAAATTGTTGTGGTTCGTGCATCAGGCAAGGGTGTTAAATATAGACTTTTGTACAAGGTGTTAATTATGACTTTTATGGACAATTTTAATACACGTATATAGATCACGGAAGCTAATAGTAGTGCACAGCCATTTTGACAAGTAATGCTTATTGATTAGTGATTTTCAATGACATTAGTGACGTACCATAACACAAATCATTCTCCTACCTGTTGGCAATACCAACATGTTAGCAGTAAGAATGTGTGAATTGTATGTAGCAACACTCTCTTCTTTCTTGGATGGCGGAACGAATACACGCGTTACGAAGTTCTCCGATATTTTATTGTGCCATTATATCAGTTTTACAGTCCGCTAACGTTCCAACACTACCCCTAAAAACTTTTAAGTGAGGTCAAAATATATTTGCATGTCCCATTTTCCTCCAAAATTCGACAACTTTGGCGTTACTCCCATTATTTGCGACACATCACACATTCTGTTGATCTCAATTTTTCGATCTCCTTCTAGTCATATATCCATCCACATTCATATGAGATATGAGAGTAAAATAGATAGATAAAATAGTGATAGAGATGATGATGATAGAGAGAGATAAAATTTATTAATGTTTGTGTAATAAACTTGTATTGTCTCAGCTTGCCTATGGGTTCCCCGATCACGTTAATGATCCTGCCCAAAGTAGCCTCGCCGACCGGTATGGTGATGGGTGCTCCGGTGTCCACTATGGTCTGCCCACGCACCAGACCCTCAGTGCCATCCATAGCGATAGTCCGACATGTGTTCTCACCCAAATGCTGCGCCACTTCGAGTATTAGTCGAGGTTCTGTTACAAAATGACAATGGGCATAGAGAATTCCGAATTTTGTATTTTACGTTTTAAATTCACATTCAGAGTAATCTATAGAATTAGGCGTTATCTTGCAGAGATCCATAATATAAAAGTAATAATAAAAAATATTTTGCTATAATCCGCGATACAGTAAATAGAAAATATATATAGTGCTAATGTATAGTGGACTATCCGTTTTTTCATACCCGATACGTGCAGGATTCGTTAAAACACATGCACAAACCTCCACCACCTCCAAAAATCGTTAAAAAATAAGCTTGCGCCTAGCAAAAGTACATTAATCGTTTGTGGGTTTGGGTATAAGATTCTATAATAAAATTCCGAAATCAATTTTGGCCATGCCATTACAGCAGTTTAAAATACTGTTAAAAAGAGGCTGATACAGAAAGCCTACTTACTATACTGTTCACGATTACTTAGATGATAAGGATGCGTGGATATAGGTGCACTTCTACCCTGTACAAGACAGTAATAAATAAATGTTACTAGTTCTAAGATTTATATTTTAAAAAGAGCAACCGCCGAGTTTCTTACTGGTTCTTCTCGGAAGGAACAGCTTTCCGAAACAGCAGTAAAGTTGACGATTCAAAAGCACTTGTTTACTTGAAAAAAGAATATTTTGAATTTGAATTTACTAGCTTTTAAACGCAACATCGTTCGCGTGGACTGCAGTCTTATTATTTGAGTAAACCGTAATACTTATATTAATTATGGTTTAACCTTAAGAGCTAGATATATGCTGTCCTGGCTTTTATTTAGAACTTTTAGAGAGTAACAATTTTGTAGTACATGATTTTTGAATATCTTTCACCGTTTACTTAGCGCACGCAAGGAAAGCTTTAAATTTGCCGTTTTAGCAATATTTCTAATCGCTGCTCCTCTCCTAATCTTAACGTGATATTATATAGTCTATAGATTTCCTCAATAAAAAGACTATCTTACATTTAAAGAATTTTTCAAATCGGTTTAGTAGTTCTTGAGATTAGCGGTACAAACAATATATTAGATGTAATCCCCAATAGTATAGTAGATTTTCTCTATTAGTCTATTTTTAATAGACTTATTAGAATATTTTTTCAAACTATTGTAATGGAAAAGCTAAAAGAATACTTAAATAAATTAAATAATTAACAACATTAATACCGTCGTTATTAATAGTGTACTGAAAAAGGAAACTGATAAGTATTAAACTATAACGTATTCTTATGTTTCAGCGCTGATATTCGGCAGCCAGTAGAAGGTTACCAATGCGTCGATTTTGATTTAAGTCGATGATGACCCAGGCGGAGTAATTTATTTGTTGTTTTTGATTTTAAATGTTTAAATTTTACATCTCTACGATGTTGATATATATTTATTGCTACTGAATTGGACAAGATTGCAGGAACTTACTCCGTCCAGGAACTTCCAGGGCGTTAAGAATCGGCGGCAAGTGCTTGTCGAACTTCACATCGACCACGGCACCAATAACTGAAAAGAAATCACTTTTATAGTTTACTAGCTTTTAACCGCAACTTCGTTCGCGTGGACTGCAGTCTTATTATTTGAGGAAACCATAATACATATTAATTATGATTAAAGTGGGTTAACCTTAACAGCTAGACATATGCTGTCGCGGACTTTTATTTAGAACTTTTAGACGAGAACAATTTTGTAATACATGATTTTTTAATAACTTTCACCGTTTACTTACCACCCGAAAGGGAGGCTATAAATTTTGCCGTTTTTGCAATATTTTTTATGGGTGCTCCTCCTCGTGATGGTATATAGCCTTCCTCCTCTAGAAACCAAAGAACGATGTCACCTGCAGAGTAAGGTGGCTTGTCGCGCTTGGCCATATATGCCTTTCCATATAACAGCCTCCTGACTTCTCGAAAGTGAGAAATGAAATGTGAGTGGTCTAACCAGCAATAATCTTCCCTTGAGCTCCTCCAGCTTCAGACCTTGGTACCTCGCAGGCGGTATTTGAATAGTGCGCGCTAGTGCAGTACTGGAGCAAAAAGTATAAAACCGTTTCAGTTTTTATTTCTAGGAATGAACCGATTTATACCGTGGTTTCATACCAAGCGACCGATATCCACCGATCGTGGATACGAAGATAAAATAAGAATAAGAGAAGATAAAATCGTGAAGCAATATGCATAAGCGCATATAAATAAAAACTAGGTAACGCAGCAAACGTTGTTTTGCCATATAAATTATTTCCAAAGAGAATTGTCCAAAAGATAAAATAAAAATGTTAGGGGTAAACAACTCTAATCGCTTAAAGTAGCTGCCTATTACAATTTCACTGCTGGGTATAGGGCCTCCTCTTTCCGTTTCTGGAGAGATGGGTTGGAGGTAAGACCTACTACGCTGTTCCAATGCGGATTGGTAAGTTACACATATCTCTAGAAATCTCTAAAGATATTTTTTCCTCACGATGTTTTCCTTAACCGAAAAGCGTGTGATTAATAGCAATTATTAATTAGACACATAAGTCTAGTAGAAAATACATTGGTGCTTGCCCGGGTTTGAACTCGTGATCCCCTCGAAAGAGCCGCACGGTCTCACCGCTGGCCTATCACAGCTTATCACTTAGGGGTATGAAAAATAGATATTAGCCAATTATCAGGATCTTTATTTTATTTATTTATTTCTTTCTTTAATGTACAAACATAAAAATATGAAAAAAGAGAGAGAAAAAAATAGCACATGTCCAACTAAAGCTGTGATAGGCCCAGCGGCGAGACCGTGCGACTCCTTCAAGGGGAACACGAGTTCACACAAACCCGGGCAGGCTTTTCGGTGAAGGAAAACATCGTGAGGAGACCTTGCATATTTCTAGAGAATTCTGGAGATATGTGTAACCTACCAATCCGCATTGGAGCAGCGTGGCAGGTCTTAGCTCCAACCCTTCTCTCCAGCAACGGAGAGAGGAGGCCTATTCCCCAGCAGTGGGATTATAACCGCTACATTACTTTTTTTTACATGTACAAAAGCGGACTTATCCCTAAAAGAGATCTCTACCAGCCAACCTTTGAGTAACAGAAAGAAAATGACAAGAAGTGAAATATAATGTATGTAATGTAATATCTAGAAATAAAAAAAAATTAAATTATCTTTATAGTAGGATAATGAAAATGAATAATACTTACATTCATTGAAGGAACTCTCAGAAAAGCGCAAGCTCCTATTTTGGGTGCTTTGTAAATAAACATCTCGTCCCTTTCAGTTTGAATGTTTGGTTTTGGAATAATATAATTCACTTTTTTTCCATCATTTCGTCGACGGGATGAGTGCGGAAGAAATATTTTATGAAAATCGTAGTCTCCATACGCATGTGATTTGTTCAAATCGATGAAGTCCGCTTGCACGTTTTGTATTAACATTTTAGGTAAGAACTTCTGGTCTGTAAAATTTAGATAGCATACACACACACACATTATATGTATAGTATATGAAGAATGAAAGTACTTCATTGAAGTTACAATCTTTCATATAAAAGACGAGAGGTACAAGATTGGGATGGTATGGATATACATAGAGGGATGCAATCGTGTGACTAAAAGAGTATTGAATATGAAATGGGTGATTTATAGAAGTAGACGTTACATTACGGAATTCCATATGCACATTCCTTACACATGCAGGACGAGTCACCACACGTTTCCCAAGATGCCTCCACCAGCACACAAACACCACCAAAATCTCTACGATTGTCTCGCCCCGAAACCGAAGCATCATCAGGAGGTTAGGCTCCACATATCGTTGTTGTATGTATTGCTTTCTGCGTTGTTGCTGGTGGAGGCGTCTTGGGATACGTGTCATAACTTGTCCTGCATGTACGCGAATTTTGCCTGCTTGATACACTTAGCATTACAAAAATTCGCTTAACAAGCGCGGTTTATAGCAAAGTAGTTCTGTTATAGTTTTTATATTAATATGGTTATACAAAGGAGTTTCCAAAATCGCAAGGCTTTACGATTTTGTCGTGGAGTCTATCTCCTGATGATGCTTAGGTTGCGGGGCGAAACGATCGTCGAGATTTTGGTGGTGTTTGTGTGTACTGCTTGTGTGCATTGTTGCTGGTGGAGGCGCCTTGGGATGCACGTGGTGACTTGTCCTGCATGTGTAAGGCGTGAACTTTGCCTGCTTCATACACATTGGCATAACATACATTCGCTTAACCCGTGCGGATTATAGCAAGGTAGATATGTTATAGTATCTGTTATATGTCTCTCTCTCTCTCTAAACTACTAAACTCAAAATACTAAAAATACTAAACTCTCTTTTAAAACTAACCAATCGCTTCGTAGTTTGTTGTGTAAAAATAAAGATACATTAGATAAGGGTAAAAAATCTGGGGTTTATAAAATAGATTGTCCTGAGTGCAACGGTACATATGTGGGTCAGACTGGCCGAAGTTTTGCGGTTCGATTCCGGGAACATATGGCTGCGTTTAGGAATAATAAACCACAAAATTCTAATTTTGCAAAACATTTGCTAGAAAGCGGTCATAAAGTGCCTAATGACCATTCATTTCATATTCTCCACACTTGTGATAAGGGACTCCGCCTCAATACGTTAGAGCAACTTGAGATAATAAAAAATAACAATGGTCACTTAATTAACGAGCAAGTAAATGTATCTAATTCCGTTTTGCTGCATGTGTTCGGAGGGGAGGGTATTGGTGGGAGTTGAACTATTTAAGACTGCTTGTATGGGTAGCGCGGCGCAGTACGATTTTTGTCGTGAAGCCTATTCTCCTGATGATGCTTCGGTTTCGGGGCGAAACGATCGTCGAGATTGTGGTGGTGGGTGTGTGTGCTGCTTTTGTGTTCGTTGTTGCTGGTGAATTGCGCCTTGGGGTGCATGTGGTGGCTGGTCCTGCATGTATAAGGTGCGTAGATTTTGCCTGCTTCATACACATTGGCTTTGCATGCATTCACTTAACCCGTGCGGATTATAGCAAAGTAGTTAGTTCTGTTATATTGCTTGTAATATGGAATTCCGCAAAGTAACGCCTGCTTCTATAAATCACTCTCTCTCTCTCTTTCTTTCTCTTTTGGTTAACTCACAATAATTACTTTTATGTTCAGAATTTCAATTAAATACGCTTAAATTAATTAATAATAAACTTACATGAAGCTTTACCAAAAAATAAATATCTCGAAATATCAGTACACTTATTCATTTTTTTTTTATCACAAGCGAAAAGTCAAATGAATGATATAAAATGACAAAATCGTTGTTATTTAATTATTATTTTTTAATCATTAAAGATTTTATATTAAATTAAAACCTCTTTTGTTCTGAAAGCGCAACATTCACAACTTTGTCTTCAACTAGTAACCTAGGTAAGTTATTTAATAGAATTTATAGAAATAACGGTATTGACATGAGTTTGTTAGAAACGGACATAGTCAAATGTCGTTTCTTTGGTTGTTTAATTTCAAACAAATCGAAAACGGGGGTATCACGTGATAAAAACTAAAAGTGGATTGATTGTGAGTATAAAAAGCTGAGCGGGCCATAGCGAAGCGAGTCTTGTAAAACCATTCTTTGGAGTCTTGCTGTAAAGCTTGACTTGTACGATTATTAAACGCTCCCGCGTTTAGATCGTGTTTCAACTTGTCTTGGTTGGTTTCAACCAGCAGGTCTATGCGGCGTTACTACGCAACTAGCATCATTAATTACTATGTCGTTTTAATGTTGCTTAGATAGTTTTGTAATTGAAATCTACCTTGAACTGGTTGTTATTAGTGATAAGAGCAACCTCTGAGTTTCTTGCCAGTTCTTCTCAGTGGGTGACTGCGTTCCGGACTGTTGGTAGAATCGCCCTGGCATAATAATTCTAAACTGTTATTAACTTAACCTGTCAATACTTGTTTCGCCTGTCCTTATGTTATAGCAGTACTTTTGTCATTGTTGACGTATTTGGTAACACTTGCCATCTGAGAACGCTAGAATCTTGAGCTAGAATCTTTAAGGGAGAGTTCTCCTTTTTCTTTCTTTTTCTTAATATCTAACACGTTCATTGAAATGTGTTTTCGCAATGGAAAATTGGGGCAGATGGTCTAGCTTCTATCTATATCTATTTTAAAACAAATTACCCAAATGCAGTGTGTCTATATGTTATCGATTCTCTCAAATTTTATTGAACCGATTTGAATACAGTTATTAAAACATAGTACAATACCTCCGAAAGGTTTAGATAATGTGTATTGCGGTTTTATGTAAATTTGTTAAAGATGAAATGTGTTGAACGCATTGTTAAGAACTTGCTTGCTGGGAGTTTTAGTCGCGTGCGCCGCATAAACCAAAGGAGATGAACTAAAGCAGTGATTCCCAAAGTGGTCTAAATCGACACCTAGGGGTCTATGACAACCTGCAAGGGGTCTACGTCAATTTTCTATTTACTTTATCGAGGATTGTAGCAAAATAATTTTATTATTACTTTTGTATTATGGATCTCCACAAAGATACACTGATATCCACAGCTATATATACCTATAATAATCAGCTTATATTTTACATAACCTTAGATTTTACGTGTAAAATCGCGTGGTGTACTTAGTTCGTCATATCCACAGAACAGCAGGCCTACCATGAACTCTTATTGCGACTCAATTGAAGACGTAAACTAAATTGTTTTTTCATACCATGACGTCTTACAGATGCATACTTTAAGTCGTTGCCGAATGAGCGTTCGGAATGCGTCCTGAGAACATGTGAGTAAAGAGAGAGTTATCTACAGTTCATATAAAGTTGTCCTTTTCAAACACACTTCATGGTACGAAAAGAAAGCGGTTCGGTTTAGGTACTGATTTTGAATTGAATCGTTTTCTAAAAGTTCATGGTAGGCCTACAGAGGTCGCAAAGCAATGTTATCAAGTTTATAACAATTACATCGCATTAAGTTCCATTGGTGCGGCTTGGGAACGTGCAAGTGTTCCCGTACGGGCGACCACTCAAGTTTCATGGTATTACTTAATATGACATGCTTATACGATATGCATATTACAAAATTGAAGATTCAGCCTCATACAAGACAGCGGTTTAATAATGTATAATTGAAAATATTTAAAAGATTGACCGCCGAGTTTCTTGCTGGTTCTTCTCTGTAAGAGCAACATTCCGAACCAGTTGTAGCTTCATTAATCATATAAATGCTTGAAGATTCAAAAAAGCCTGAAATGGTTTATTTGAATAAAGATTACTTTGATTTCATTTGATTTGATTTGACAAGGTATTGATTGAAATTTAAAACAAACAAAAAAATTTATTATGCAGTAAAAGTTATTATAATATTGACGATTATGTGAGAGATAAAAATGCCTGGACTTAATATATCTCCAATAATATTTTAATTAACTTTAATTATATTTTTTTATTATTACTAATATTACTTATTATTATTGCGTACGTTGAATATAGTTATATTATGTTATTACTATTATTAATGAAATTTAGAAGTTCAAAAAGTGTGTAAAGCATATTACAAAATTGAAGATTATTTAGTTAATAAGAAAGCCTGGATTTGAAAATCCTTTCAGCCTCATACAAGACAGCGGTTTAATAATGTATAATTGAAAATATTTAAAAGATTGACCGCCGAGTTTCTTGCTGGTTCTTCTCGGTAAGAGCAACATTCCGAACCAGTTGTGGCTTCATTAATCATATTGATGCTTGACGATTCAAAAGTGCTTGAAAAAGCTTATTTGATTTGATTACCACTGTCGATTAATACAGGCGTAGTTTTGTTAAGGTCAGTGCTCTAATTTATAGGTAAGAAAATCTATTTTCCCTGGTCTTCGCATCATGCGTAAACGGATGGAACAATTTCACTTATTCTTGTTTTGTTAATAATTGTCAATAAAATCTTATGAAAAAAAAAATTGTTTAACGGAACGTATAGCTAAGACATGAGGAGGATAACGTCTGTAATGTCAGCTAGTTATATACATATATATGTATATATATTATATATATTATATAAATAGAGTTTTAATGGACCTACACATGACCTTGGCTTGACCAGTCTGAGGAAAGCTTTGATAGAATTGTTTCTTCTTGCAGACTTATTTCCACATAATATATCATCATTCTCCTGCCCTTATCCCACTCTTAGTGGGGTCGGCACAACATGTTATAAACATGTTGTCATATCATTTGGCTACATATTTTACGACCGGCCGCCTGCCTGACGTCAACTTACCTTAGTCGCCTTTTACGACACCTCGGTAAGTAATGAGATTGGTCTATTCTATGCAGCCGGATACCACACGGCTTCCACATAATATATATATAAATATAATATATATATATAAATAAATAATCAGGCGACCATTGTATAAATGACCGTGGTTTTAAGATTACTTTATCCACTGTTATAAAAGAATATTAACATGTTAATCCATTACAAAGAGACTACATAACTTCCTACACCAATAATGTAGCGTTTCAACAAATGTCTCGAAAGTTTAAACAAATAGTACGTCTATTTGAAAAATTATACGCCTAAAACTTATTTATCACTTTTTCTATTATAAAAAACACGTCGTATAATATACAGTGATATTATCAAACTTTTGTCACCGACCGTATGAATAACCCTTCCGTTCGCAACCAACCATCAACGTCACCGGGGCGTATTTAATAATTGCGATTTATTTTTGGATTTCGCTTATACTCATTAAACACTACTTCGTAGATGAGTTACTATAAAAGAAGATTAAAACAATCAAGACTTAAAAGAATTAAAGAAGTAGACATTTTTATATAAAACTTATGTGATTGCAAATTAAATAAAACTTGAGATGATTTTTCGTATAAATAGGTAAAGAAAGCTGAGTATTGCCTTAAGTTGGCCCTGATCATATGTAACTGATAAAACCAAACAAAAAATTCAATTCAAACGAAAGAAAAGCTAATATTAAAAAGAAATACTTAACATATTTCTACTAAGCATGATGCCTGTATTGTATGAGGCTCAAACACGAAATAATACTATGCCACTATACCTCCACTCTTGCCCGCGGTTCTATGCAGTACGATTTTTGTCGTGAAGCCTATCCTCCTGATGATGCTTCGGTTTCGGGGCGAAATGATCGTCGAGATTGTGGTGGTGGGTGTGTGTGCTGCTTTTGTGTTCGTTGTTGCTGGTGAATTGCGCCTTGGGGTGCATGTGGTGGCTGGTCCTGCATGTATAAGGTGCGTAGATTTTGCCTGCTTCATACACATTGGCTTTGCATGCATTCACTTAACCCGTGCGGATTATAGCAAAGTAGTTAGTTCTGTTATATTGCTTGTAATATGGAATTCCGCAAAGTAACGCCTGCTTCTATAAATCAATTAAACAATTATTTTTATTAATAAAATAGATATTAACATCCGGGACGCAAATTAATTTAATTTTTTATTGTAGTTTACATATTTATCTAACTGGGACATCTTTATTTCTAAAATCTTTTATTTAACTCTCCGTTTATTTGCAAAGATGGAATCTTGCAACTTTAATTTGACCCACTTTCCGGTGTCCCATTGAACTGAAATTTTACATACTGGTCAAAGTTCCGATGACGATGCATTTTTATCATAAACGTCCTGATGCTGCTGCCAGGGTTGGCTCCAGACGAGGTAACTCCTTAACAGCTAATGGAAGATAATATGATTTTTTTTATTTATAGCTTTTTTAACTTGACTTGTTGTATAAAGGTATCCACGTATATGTCACCTAAGAAATACCTATTATTATAAGGCTATCAAAATATTGTAACAGGTATTTTATTGATTTCCCGATCTATTCTTTCCTAACACTCGTCATACGTTCCATCGGCACCGTAAGCGGTAATTATAACGCCACGACGCCATGTTTGTTCTATTAGGTTCTTTATAGTGTACGGATTGGTTTTATTTAAAAAATACATTTGGTTTAATTGTGAAGCAATTAAAAAATAGTAAAGTAGAATAGACCACCCTCATTTCTTACTGAGGGGTCATAAAGGCGACTAAGGTAAGTTGATACACTGTGTGGTATCCGGTTGAGTAGAATAGACCACCCCCTTTCTTAGCGAGGGGTTGTAAAATACGACTAAGGTAAGTTGAAGTCAGGCAGGCGGCCGGTCGTAAAATACGTAGCCGAATCATGTTTTAACATGTTGTGCTGACCCTACTTAGAGTGGGATAAGGGCAGGAGGATGATAAGCAATATAACAGAACTAACTACTTTGCTATAATCCGCACGGGTTAAGTGAATGCATGCAAAGCCAATGTGTATGAAGCAGGCATAATCTACGCACCTTATACATGCAGGACCAGCCACCACATGCACCCCAAGGCGCAATTCACCAGCAACAACGCACACAAAAGCAGCACACACACCCACCACCACAATCTCGACGATCGTTTCGCCCCGAAACCGAAGCATCATCAGGAGGATAGGCTCCACGACAAAAATCGTACTGCAGTACGATTTGCAGCATTGCGCCTTGGGGTGCATGTGGTGGCTGGTCCTGCATGTATAAGGTGCGTGAATTTTGCCTGCTTCATACACATTGGCTTTGCATGCATTTACTTAACCCGTGCGGATTAGAGCAAGGTAGTTAGTTCTGTTATATTGCTTGTAATAAGGAATTCCGCAAAGTAACGCCTGCTTCTATAAATCAGGAGGATGATAATTAAATTGTCTTTGAGTAGACTATAGTTATCAACCTACCTTAGCAAAGACAAAATAACAAATATTAAAAAAAAATCAAAGTATTATCATGAATCTGTGCATTTTAAAGAACCTAACATACTCCGAATAACTAATGACTCTTCATTAACAATACATCATCCATTACACTGTGTCATAATGACAGCTAACTGGAAAGCAGGGGCGGAGCCCCGGCCAATGGGCGCCGTGAAAATTACCTAACGATTACAAAACCAGCCAATAGCGGCCCGGGAAATTATCTAACAATTACAAAACCGTCCAATCGGGGAAAGTGGAAAACTTACATAAGTTTTTCAGGTGACCGTGAGATGTTAGTAACGGAAGTGCTTGGAAGTTGTGTAAACGGTTTTTGATCTGTCGTTTCCGGTTTAAAAAATAATAATAATATCCGTCTTCTATATTCTGTTAAGGAACGGTATCGAACATAAGCGGTAATCATAGAATATTATCAACAATTCCTACATTGATATATTTTATTTTCATTTATAATATCAATAATATAAATAAATAGAAAATTTTAATTGACAATAAAAAATTAAGATGGACTTAAATAATAAACAACAATAAATGTAAATAATACATACACCATATTGCTAACTTAAAATAACTATTTTTATAATTTATAGAATTAGGCGTTACTTTGCGGAGATCCATAATACAAAAGTAATACTAAAATTATTTTGCTATAATCCGCGATACAGTAAATAGAAAATATATAAGTGTTTAATGTATAGTGGACTATCAGTATTTTCATACCCGATACGTGCAGGATTCGTAAAGGCACATGCACAAACCTCCACCACTTCCACCACAATACACAAGCACTACACAGTTTCACTATCACAAACTCAACAATCGTTTCGCCCCGCAACCGAAGCATCATCAGGAGATAGACTCCACGACAAAATCGCAAAGTGAAGCGTTATCCAAACAAGCGTTGTTAAATAGTACTTGGTTCATCCCCACCCTTTATTTACCTCGGAACACGTGCAACAAGCTTGAACTAGAGACATTTATCTGCTCGTTAATGAGGGTGCCATTGTTATGCTTAATGATTTCTAATTGTTCCAAAATATTTAATTTCAAGCTTTTTTCGCAGGCGTGCAGTAGTATTTCGAAACAATGGTCATTAGGAACTTTATGACCGCTTTCTAACAAATGCTTCGGTTGCGGGGCGAAACGATTGTTGAGTTTGTGATATTGAAACTGTGTAGTGCTTGTGTATTGTGGTGGAAGTGGTGGAGGTTTGTGCATGTGCCTTTACGAATCCTGCACGTATCGGGTATGAAAATACTGATAGTCCACTATACATTAAACACTATATATATTTTCTATTTACTGTATCGCGGATTATAGCAAAATAATTTTATTATTACTTTTGAACTATTTTTATGTTCAAAATTTCAATTAAATACACTGATTATTACGTGGACGAAGTCGCAAGGATAGCTAGTTAGCTAGCAAGCTAACTAAAAGAAACACAAGAGTGAAAAACAGAGTTTACTTAATTTTTAATTATTTACAACAAAAACGTACAAAGATATGTCTATCTTAAATAACTTACACGATAGGATAGCGTTTCCCAAACTTTTTCAGTCCATGGACCCTTAGGATATCAAGCACAGTTTTCACGGACTCCCTTAACAACATAAATTAAAAAATATATATTTTAGTTATTAAAGATACAAAAAAAATACAGAACGTAATTATAACTGTTTATTATGAAAAATATGAAAATAAATTAATGTGAAGTTGTTGCTTTTTTGCTACTAAATCAGGGATATTCGGGTTACGTATATATTTTTTCATAGATTATTAAGTGTTTTACATCATTAGATGCATCTTTTTAAATTTTTAAAATGTCATGTGCTTAGATACCATTTTTCTAATAAAACTGGTTTGCTGATTTTTCGTTTTGCGGCCTTCTTTCATTAAATAAGGGATTTATGTATGGTCCAGAGATGACACCTCGGACCCCCATACATATACTCGTGTACTATACAAATCATGCCCACGTGGAATAGTTCCAAGAATGCTGACAGCGTTTCCGCGTTGAATCGCTAAACTGATTCTTTGTGCGAAAAAGGAGCCAGCCCTCTTGTCACCTGAAGAGGCAATTAACCGAGTGTTAAAACGGATAATCATTTTTGCACTTTTACTCCATGGCCCTATGATTCTTGATGAGAGATGCATACTTTGGCCCATGTGGATATCAGTGTTACAAAATTTTTTCATATTAATATTTTTCAACATAAAAAATAAAGACATGCTATCACGGACTTTTTTGTAGTGTTTTTGTAGTTCTACAATTCTCTAGTGTATTACGATAGTATATCTCTGCCGATATACGCGGCGCACATGAGTAAAGCTCCTCGTAGACGAGTTTTTTACAACTACGCGACGTCTTCAACACAATTTACATTAAACGGTTATGTACTGATTTAACCTAAACCATCCCGAAGAATTGCACTACCTTTTAGAAAAAACGTTACACGAATCGGTTCAGTTGATTTTGAGAAAATCTATCACGCACAGACCGAAAACTTTTGGGGACTTTGTTTTATAATGAGTATAAATATACGAGCTTTTAAAATAACTAAATAATATACTGCTTAACTTTCAAACACTCCGTAGAGGCGCTATCATTCATATCAAGTCCAATTTTTCATCATAATCTGACCTACTTTTGAGAAAAAATTCGGTAACTGATCGGCGTACACATTATATGGATTTGCCCATAATATGTATACTGGTTTTGTTTTTTTTTTTTATTTATAACAAATATGTACAAGTTATATCTATCTTAAATTACTTACACGCTACTACTATACAAATCATGCCCACGTGGAATGGTCCCAAGAATGCTGGCAGCGTTTCCGCGTTGAATCGCTAAGCTGATTCTTTGTGCGAAAAAGGAGCCAGGCCTCTTGTCAGCCGAAGAGGTGATCAACCGAGGTGTTAAAACGGATAAAAAATTGTTTGCACTTTGGCTCCATGGCCCCTAGGGTCTCAACTGCAAACGGCACAAATATATAACTCTCAACGAGAGATGCATACTTTCGCCGCTTGCCGGATTCGGCCATTTCCGCCGCAGCTGCAGGTCTGGACGCCGTTTCCCTGATATGGGACGAGGCTAACGTATCAACGGATGTTGCGTCCCACATTAGGGCCCGTCCCCGTTCCCAAGGAACCAGCGTCAGACCGTCTGGTCTCTTGCCATCATCCCGACATATCCCGGAAAGCTCGAGAAGAGCAAGAATATCGATGGTGGCAAGAGCTCTTTTGATTTAGGTTTTGTTTTAAAACTAATAAACCCTTTAGCGTAGACATGCAGGATTCCTCACGTAAGAAACTGCAGTATTCGAGTCAGACAATTATCATATGTATTTCCCTACGTTTTTAATAATCCTTTTTGCAACACCTGCTTATTTAGAATCTGTCCAAACTAAATGCTATTCCTGCACTATCCGAAAAAATGAAATATAAGACTGCGGTTTAATTATGTAAAATTGAAAATGTTCAAAAGATTGAGCGCCGAATTTTGGTTCTTCTTAGTAAGAGCAACATTCCGAACCAGTAGCAGCTTCATTAATCATATTGATCCTTGAAGATTCAAAAGTGCTCGAAAGAGCTTACTGGAATAAAGATTATTTTGATTTGATTTGTCATTCCCTATCTAAATTCCCAACTAACCAAAGACACTTTTTATATCTTTTAGGACTATTATTTTAAAACAAATAAAAATAAAGAAAAGCTGTTTTTTATGTAAAAAATACTCTATATACATTATTAACACGTGTTAAGGTAATTTAAAAGTAAACGCCTAATTCAAACTTCTACAATTTCTATGAGTACCTTTTTCAACAATATAATTTTTATAAACTGTGATATTCTCAGTGTTCCCTCGTGCGCGATCGGGGTTTAAGTAAACTTTCAAGATAAGTGAATCGTTGTATATTGTATCATATAGTTATGTAAGATAAGTGCAATGGATCAAAACATGCTTTATGAGGTTGAACCCATGACTTGTGGCTCCCACGTTGGTCATAGCAGCGCGATGACCGCTCTACGTCTTCTACGAAGCTACAACCACTTTGTGGCACCACCAGGTGAGTATAGATAAAATTGAGGAAATATACCAGGTATATAAAATTGATAAAAGATACATATATTATATACATTGACTGGCCCGTTGGCGCAGTGGGTAGTGACCCTGCCTTCAGTTCTGCGGGTCGCTGGTTCGATTCCCGCCGAGGGCCAATATTTTCTATAAATAATTTGTTGGTTCTTCGAGCCTGGCTATATATTTGCGTTTAAGTATATATTTAAAATGATATATGTAGTATATGTAACAGTTGTCCGTCACCCATAACACAAGTATTAAGTTACTTACTATGGGGACGGACGACCGTGTGTGTAAGTGTCCCATTTATTTATATATTTTATTTATTGATTGATGAAATAACATCTAGGGCGGCGTGGTAAAAAGGGCCTAGGGCGGTACCAAGCCTTAATCTACGACTTTGACTTGTGAAACGAGCCTAGAAGGTCTTGGATCGTAACATCTTCACTTTCTCACTATTAAACTTATATGGATTCACTATTCGCTTTCAGCTTGACTTCACTAATCGACTCAAAAATACACTTTAACTAGAAATCACGTTAACGACGACAATCGACAGACTCTCGACAGAATCCCAACAGAATCTCTCTTATTAGGTCAAGTTTCACTATTTAAGACAATCCCCACTCACATAAAAAGTCCCTACCCTCGCTATTGATCACTCAAGAACCTCGCTTCCGGTATTAACAACAAGACAGACTTATATTTGACTATGTCCTATTCCGATATTTTTAGTGTCTGTTACAATTGACTCATGGTTAGGGAGCTTAACTATCGTAACTTGGCTTTCACTATGGCTTTGCTGACGTGGCATACGATGCGTTTCGTTTTGAGTGGAATTGAGTAGATAAAAAACATAGATACACCCAAACTCAGAGAACCAACAATCACACACAATCACAGGGTCACTGCGACCTACGCAAACGGGCCGATTTATAAATCAATCAGTTAAATCTATAGCCTACAAGTGAGTAAACTCTTCACAGCTGCTAAAAATAACATAAAACAACCGCGTAATGCACAAACACGGGGGTTAAACCAATCCAGTGAACACCATTTCACCTGCGGCCGTGAGAAGGACCAGCTGAGCAGGGCTGCCAACTAAAATCAAATCAAAACGAAATCATCTTCATTCAAAAAAGCTCTGTCAAACACTTTTGAGTCACTTCACTTACACGTTTGATAAACGCTAATTGACACAACGTTTATACACGTCGACAAAAAACATTTTTAAACAACGTGCATAAACGGCTGAAACTTGTACCAATTCCTTCAAGCTACGTCATTGCGCCATAGTACTTTAAATTTATGGATCGATAGCGCCGCTCCTCGTTAGTTTTGTACCAAAAGCAGAACGTTACGTTACATATTACCTAAACTTGAGCGTTTAAATAATCCAAAAGAAAGATTTTTTTGGTGTTGTCAGGATTTTTTGGTTGTCTAAAGAAAAGTGGTAATTTCTTAAACCTATTATTATGATGATGCTTTAGCTTTAATTGGGCTAAATTTCTTCAATATCATTCTAGCGGATTAGCCATGAAAGCGTAACAGAAAGACTACAAAAGAACAATGATAGACCTCTACTGAGCGGGTATTACAAAAAAACTACTGAACCATCATATTTTTATTAGACAATATTGTCCCTCAGCGGAAATCAAACTCTCCTCTGCGAAGCTGAAGACGGTCATTGTCACCTGCACCACCGGACCAGTCTTAATAAAATCAACCTGCTAGTTTTACTAAATTAAATTTCTAAAAGGTTACAACCCTAACAGTTTAAGGGGTACGTCATTTGACGCCGCCACTCGCCCCATAACACTATATTGACCTATGGTGTATAACTAATTACAAGACACTATAATATACCAATATTTAATATTAGGTACTCCATGTTACTCCTTGTTAGGTACTCCATAGATCTCTGTCTCCTTCTGCTATGGAGAATACTCTCCAGATATACGCAGGTTTTACAAAATTTTCTTTCAGCGATAAACGTGAGTTGTTATGTTTTAAAGATTTGAATTGTATCTAAATCAATATCTTTAGCTGTGATAGCCCAGAGGTGAGACCGTGCGACTCTTTCGACGGGAACACGAGTTCAAATAAGGTCATACAAACATTTTAATAAACATTAAAATGTTCCTTAATTAACATAATTTATTTTAGGTATATTTTGTTTGGAACACAGTTTTGTTATTTTATTTTATGGAGGCGGGCGTTGACATGTGCAGCGCAGTTTTTACTTTTGCAGTGTCTTCGTTGCCATTGTATAAATGCATTTGTATAGTTCCTTTAATAAAAATTTCATTCATTCATTCATTCAAATCCGGGCAGACACCAATGAGTATTTCTATTAGAACTCATGTGTCTAATTGATAATTGCAATTTATCACACGCTTTTCGGTGAAGGAAAACATCGTGAGGAAACCTGCATATCTCTAGAGAATCCTAGGGATATGTGTAACCTGCCAATCCGCATTGGAGCAGCGTGGTAGGTCTTAGCTCCAATCCTTCTCTACAGAAACGGAGAGAAGAGGCCTATTCTCAACAGTGGGATTGTAACAGGCCGCTACTTTACAATATCTTTAGAAATTTCTAGAACACCCTTGCTATATTTTTTTTTAAACAATTAGTTGCTCCCGGTCGTGGCTCACTTACAAAAAAATATTTAAAAAATGATATTTAATAGCAATAGAGGATATTATTTGTTTGAAGTTTTTTTTAATGTGTTATTAAAATTATAATTTTCAAATCAAATTCAAATTTAGAATAGAAGATATGTATAGTAATTTATAGTAATTTGCTGTAGTATCCAAAGTCTTTTTTTTTTCCTTCCATTCGCCCATGTTTAAACGAGCAGGCTAAGGTCGTTGACCATACCGCCTTGTCAATCGTTTACAATAATGAAAAGAGTTTTTTCTCCTTCAGTACATTCTTCTTCTATTTTAATCTCTTCTGATTCACGTATATACATCTTTGTAGTCATATCCAATAATTATGTCTTTCGTAAATATCCAAAGACTACAGTGTACATATTGATAGTATCTTATAGTGTCTATGGTGTAGTTTACAACGATCGATAACGATAAACCAGTATTGTTATTAAAAAATGGGCAACAAATCATATTCTTTATTTCGAGTTTTTTTTGTACGTGATGATTACAATTCGAGTTTATAAAGTTAATACCCATTATTAAATCAATTAAAATTTTGAACAAAAGATAGCATATGGATCGCAGCTTTTTTGCTGTAGAATAATGGTAAAATAAACCAAAATATTGTTGTTAAAAATAGGCAACATACGATATTCCTTATTTGAAGTTTTTTTTAATGTGAAAAATACAAAGGTTACAAAGATAATTCATATTTTTTCATTAAATTTAATTTAAATTTAAATGCAAGATAGGATATGGATATATATTTTTTATATCTTACATTGTCTATGGTGTAGCTTATAACAATCGGTATCCAATAAACAAATATTGTTGTTAACATTTTATCAAAGACTACAGTGTACATATCATTTTATTTGCCCCAACGTTTAGGGGTCGCACGCGGCTCCGATCAACTGGACGCGTCTTGCACACGCATAATTTATAGGTACAGTCATGTAACATACCTGGCGTGACAATTATTTTTTAATCACCTTTTCTAAGCTGTGATTACAAACGTTTTAAAGAAATATTAGGTCCTTACATATGAAATTGGCGTTTTGTCGTACTGGCCACTTTGATCTCAAATATTACCTTTATGGTTAGGAATTCCAAATTCAAATTCATACAGCTATTTACTCATGCATTTGTGTTTCAAACCCCTTAATTCATTTGTTTTTTCTTCTTTTGTTTTTTTCTTTGTGTCACTCTGTTTACAAAATGGAAAACATGAAATATCGCGTTATTTACGAGTACGAGTTCCACCGTGGCACCAGTGCTGCAGAAACGGCTCGAAGGGTTAATGATGTGTATGGTGACGGTATCGCAAGAGAAAACACAGTGCGTTTTTGGTTCCAACGTATTCGTTCTGGAAATTTCGACCTGCAGAACGAGCCTCGTGGACGGCCGGAAACCAAAGTTGATAATGAAGAATTGAAGGCTATTGTGGAAGCGGATCCATCGCAAACCACGTCCGAGTTAGCTGCAGGCCGGTGTTAGTGATAAAACTATTCTAATCCACTTGAAGCAAATTGGGAAGGTGAAAAAGCTTGAAAGGTGGGTACCTCATGAATTGAGTGAAGCAAACCGACAAACGCGCGTCGACTGCTGCGTTACGTTACTCAAGCGGCACAATCATGAAGGAATTTTAAATCGAATCATTGAAACCTGTGATGAAAAGTGGATCCTCTACGATAATCGGAAGCGCTCATCGCAATGGCTGAACCCTGGCGAACCAGCCAAATCCTGCCCTAAGCGAAAATTGACTAAAAAAAAGTTTCTCGTAAGTGTTTGGTGGACTAGTGCCGGTGTCGTTCACTACAGCTTTCTTAAATCTGGCCAGACGATTACGGCAGATATCTATTGTCAGCAACTGCAAACCATGATGGAAAAGCTAGCTGCTAAACAACCGAGGCTGGTCAATCGCTCTAGGCCACTGCTGCTTCAGGACAACGCTAGACCACACACTGCACAACAGACGGCTACCAAATCAGAGGAGCTTCAATTAGAATGTCTTAGACATCCACCGTACTCTCCGTACCTTGCTCCAACAGGTTACCATTTTTTTCGCAATTTGGATAACTACTTGCAAGGAAAAAAATTCAACTCCGATGGGGCAGTCCAAACCGCCTTCAAAGATTTTATTGATTCCCGCCCGAATGGTTTTTTTAGTAAGGGGATCAATGAACTACCTATGAGATGGCAAAAGTGCATACATAGCAATGGTACATACTTTGATTAATTCAATACATTTCATTTAAAAAAAACGACTTTATGTTCCTCCCATAGAAAACGCCAATTTCATATGTAAGGACCTAATATAAAAAAAGAATTATAAATAATTCCTGCATTAGAAATTCAAGTTACATTAAATGCAATGAATAGAGGTGAAGGAGAGGAGAGGGTGATGAACCTGTACTGTGTATTCCCCGAAATTCTCGGAATATGTCGATTGCCTCACGATCTTCATAGAAGTGTATGATAAATTACAAATATCAATTTGACGAGTCAGCTTTCATAAAAAAACTCTTATGTTCGCCCAGGGTTTGAAATCTTGCCCCCCCGGAAAGAGTGAAACAGTCACAACGTTTGGCTATGACAACTTCATTAAGTTTGAATAAATAAGTTAAAAAAGCTTTAAACAAAATTCCATGTCTCTACTGTTAACCATTGAAGAGTTCCCTCATCTGGAGTTAATCCTGGCAGCAACATCGAGTCATGTTTATTATACACAAGCATTGTCATCAGAATTGGATCAATATGTAAAATTTTAGCTCAATCGGACCCCAGTAAGTGGGTCAAAATTAACTTACAAGATTCCACCTTTACATACATACGGGGCAAATTGTGTTAAACTTCACTATTGTAGACACACTGAATGCTAACACCAGCTTGACTAGAACAAGCCCGTTTCCGCTCTTAGTATTTTAGGAAACAACTAATGACATTTGACTACTTCCGTATCCAACAAATTATTAAATTCTATTAATATTATACTTCCTATTACACGATCACATAATCGTTATATGTATAATACAATATTCATTTCTGTAAATACGCCTATCATCACTTTTCTTCTTCTGTTTGTTTGCTTACGGCACCTATTTAAATTCTCCGTTTAGATTTATAGAAGCAGGCGTTACTTTGCGGAATTCCATATTACAAGCAATATAACAGAACTAACTACTTTGCTATAATCCGCACGGGTTAAGTGAATGCATGCAAAGCCAATGTGTATGAAGCAGGCAAAATCTACGCACCTTATACATGCAGGACCAGCCACCACATGCACCCCAAGGCGTAATTCACCAGCAACAACGCACACAAAAGCAGCACACACACCCACCACCACAATCTCGACGATCGTTTCGCCCCGAAACCGAAGCATCATCAGGAGGATAGGCTCCACGACAAAAATCGTACTGTACAGTACAGTACAGTACGATAGCAAAGTAGTTAGTTCTGTTATATTGCTTGTTCTCCGTTTAGGTTGACTGGTAGAGAACGCTTAATTTAGTGTTAAGTCCGCCTTTTGTATTTTTATTTTAATTGTGCAATAAATAATTCTTTTTATATATATATATTTAACAATATCTAACAATGAATACTTGTATTCATTCCATTTTTGTTTTTACTTTCAAAAATATTGTAATATATTAATAATTTTTGTTTTTTCTTAGTTGTTGTGAAGATGTAATTTATAAGCCAAAATAAGGCACACAGATATAATATATATATCTGTGATTTATAGAAGCAGGCGTTACTTTGCGGAATTCCATATTACAAGCAATATAACAGAACTAACCACAATCTCACGACAAAAATCGTACTGCAGTACGATTTTTGTCGTGGAGCCTATCCTCCTGATGATGCTTCGGTTTCGGGGCGAAACGATCGTCGAGATTGTGGTGGTGGGTGTGTGTGCTGCTTTTAATGTGCGTTGTTGCTGGTGAATTGCGCCTTGGGGTGCATGTGGTGGCTTGTCCTGCATGTATAAGGTGCGTGGATTTTGCCTGCTTCATACACATTGGCTTTGCATGCATTCACCTAACCCGTGCGGATTATAGCAAAGTAGTTAGTTCTGTTATATTGCTTGTAATATATATTTGTGTTGTAAGGCAAATATTGTTGTGTACGTTCACAACATTTTTGTTATCGCTTTTCTTGCAACCTGTACATCAAGGAGGGCGGAAGCACCTGTTCGTTTTGATGTTACGCGTAATTACCACTACTCTATCGACGTGTAAACCATCGGCGGGTACGATTTATTCACTAGTTACGTGCCGCTACTTGATCGATTGTTCTCAACCTATGAATCCTTGGCGACGGCAGTGGGTTGCAAGGCAACAATTATTAAAATTAAAGTACAATTCCACTCGGCTCTTCGGAAAGAACTGTACATAAATAAAGTACATTTTTAAGAGCTTCACTGCTACACAATTGGCATACCAAAACTCTGTACAAAGCTCCTTAGCTCATTATTTATTTATTTACATGTAAATAATATATCTGTAAATAAAAGGTTTTTGATTTGATTTGATTTGATTTTTCATTTGGACGATGAAATTTAACCATTGCTTCTATATTCTAAGGACTTTTTCTTTAGGAATTTGATAATGAAATTCCACAAATCGCCTACTTCAACATTCTATCAGTCAATCTACATTGTAGCCCGGTGTGTTCAAACCCAAAAAAAGAGTAGATTTTCGCACAACGGATATTTACTGATAAATATTTAAGAATTGTTTGTCGTAGATGCCCGAGGGATGGTACCGTTGCTGGCATCTCTACCGCCGCCATGCCTACCAACCTACTGTCAACACCTACCACTTAGTTCGCCAAGTAAGTATAGACTTTAAAGAAAATAGGTTCGAATAACTTACGTTATGTAGTTTTTGTTTATATTATAATATAATATATATTATAATATAAATAAAAACTACATAACGTGTGTTTTCTTTCTACCAAATCTTGATGACAGAATAAAACTAGCATATTTTTATGAAAATAAGCGCTATAAAAGCGCTAAAATAAAAGTATCGTAAGCCACCCCAGTTTTAAATATCTCAAATACCAAAAATATACCATACATAATTTATAAAATTAGGCATCACTTTGCGATTTAGTGGTGGCGTCTAACTCCTGATGATGGTTTGATTGCGGGGCGAAACGTTTGTTGAGCTTGTGATAGTGAACGTGTGTTGTGCTTGTGTATTGTGGCGGTGGTGGAGGTTTGTGCATGTGTTTTTACAAATCCTGCATGTCTCAGGTATGAAAACGGATAATCCACTTTATAGGTAGCATTTATATTTTTTGCATACGGTACAATTAGTTGGTTCGTCGAGCCTGGGTGTAAATTTGCATTTAAGTATGTTTTTAAAATTATATATGTCTTATAAATTATATCTATCTCCCAGTTGTCCGTCACCCATAACACAAGTATTAAGTTTCTTACTTTGGGATCGGTCGACTGTGTGTGTAAGTGTCCTATATATTTATACGTTTTATTAATTTATTAATGAAATAACATTTAGGGCGGCGTGATAGAAAGGGGCCTAGGGCGTCATCAAGTCTTAAGCTACGGCTTTGATTGATAAATAAATATATATTTATTTATTATTAGAATAGGTGCCACTAAGGATATTCTAAATTTTAAAACTATTTTTATACGTAGCATGGACACGAATATATTGCAGCAGTTTAAAAAACTTTTGTTACGAGGCTGATACAGAAAGCTTATTATACTGTTGAGGGTAACTTGGATGATAAGAATGCATTGATAAAGCTACTGTTTGACCCTGAAAAATAGTAATGACTAAATGTCTTGACTTAGTTTAAGAATTATTTTGAAACGAGCAACCGCCGCAAGTTTCTTGCTGGCATTTCTCAGTAGGAACAACTTTCCGAACCAGCAGTAGAGTTGACGATTCAAAAGCAGTTCAAGTTTACTTGAATAAAGAATATTTTGAATTTGAATTTAAGTTATATTAGATTCAAATTCAATTAATTCTTTATTCGAATTCATCTTTACAAGCACTTTTTTATCGTGAAATTAATATGAAGCTACGACTGGTTCGGAAAGGTGCTCTCACCGAGAAGAACCAGCAAGAAACTCGGCGGTCTCTCTTTTAAATAATAAATATTACAATATAGTATTTGTAATTGTTAAGAAACAATAATTACGATATAATCTAATGTGTAGTTGTTTTTTTTACAACAAAAATGTACAAGTGGCTATCCTGAATTACTTACATTTGTATAGTCCTAGGACTATACAAATCATGCCTACGTGGAATGGTCCCAAGAATGCTGGCAGCGTTTCCGCGTTGAATAGCTAAGCTGATTCTTTGTGCGTAGTTGGTCGCAATTTAATTCCAAGCTTTCTTATCATTAACATAGTCCTCAACAGTATAGTAAGCTTTAGTAAGCGTTAATATAATAAAATATAAATAAATATATAAATATGTGGGACACTTACACACACGGTCGTCCATCCCCAAAGTAACTTAATACTTGTGTAATGGGTGACGGACAACTGGATATACTAGATATATAATTTTAAATACATACTGAAATACAAATATACACCCGGGTTCGAAGAACCAACAAGTTGGTTAAAGAGAATGTTGGCCCTCGGCGAGAATCGAACCCGCGATCCGGGAAACTGGAGGCAGCGTCACTACCCACTGCTGAAACGGGCCAGTCGACACTTTCAACATAGATTAGGACGTAAAAATACTCAATTTGCCCAGTGTCCACAACTGGGGTGCCGACAATGGCGCCCTGCGATCTAGAAGCTCGTAGGAGAGGTGAGAAGCGACCTATTCCTGCTGAGATGAAGGACGAAAAATACTTTGAGAGGCGAAGAAGGAACAACCAGGCTGCAAAGAAGTCCAGAGACGCTAGACGGATGAGGGAAGATCAGGTGCTAAGAGTCTTTGCTAAATCTATACTTCTATACTAATATTATAAAGAGGAAAGATTTGTATTTTTTATTTGTATGTGTGTATGTTTGTAATGTTTTCACGCACAAACTACTGGACCGATTTAAAAAATTCGTTCGCCATTGGAAAGCTGCTTCTTCACTGAACAACATAGGCTATATTACATTTTCAAAAAAAACAGGGATCTCTAATAAAATTGTAATAAGGTGTGAAAAATTTAGTCGTAAAAATCTCTCGTCGCGTGCGCTGCGGAACTCATCAATATGATAGAACAAAAAATGTTCTACATTATTATAGAACGTATCAATATCCACAAAAAAGTCCGCGATACCATATGTCTAACTATTATAGTTATGCCAATATAACTACTTTTTACATTGTAAAACTTAATAAAAGTGCCGACAATAATCAAGCAATATTATTTATATTTCCGTATGAGTCCGTGTCCCAAAAAGTGATATTTTATTAAAAACTGTTTTAATACCTGTAAAATGTTTTTTAAATTATTGAAATCGGACTTTCCAATCAAAAGATGTAACGAATTTTAAAATGTCAATCCAAAGAAAATAATGCCATTACAAATTCATTGTAGCGACCACTATAACAGGGCCTGCAACTGGTGAGTTAGCTCTTATTCCAAGGATACCAATGATACCCACATATATAGTCTATACCTTTATACCTTTTAGAAGAATTCAATTTACAGTTAGAACTTCATTTGCCTTTAACCATTAATAAGTCCCAGTGCCAAATTTTTAATTTACAAAAATAAATTTTGAGTCCCTCTTACCAGCCTTTCCACGAGACCGCTCTCGCATACATACCTCTATGTACGCGAGTGAAACCGCGGGGCATTGCTAGTAAATAAAAAAACACAATATTTTTTCTTTTTATTATTATAAATACATAATTAAAAAGCGCAAGCTGTAATAGCACAGCGGTTAGATCGTGCGACTCTTTCGACAATGTCACGAGTACAAACCCCTGGCAGGCACCAAGGAGTTTTTCAATTAAAACATATTACTTATTGATAATTGCAATTTATCACACCCTTTTCGGTGAAGGAAAATATCGTCAGGAAACCTGCATATCTCTAAAGAATTCTATGGATATGTATACTACTACTATCAATCCGCATTGGTGTACCGTTTAGCTCCAAATTGTGTCTTCCAAAACGGAGAGATAATGCCTATGCCCAGCTGTGGGATAGTAACAGGCCGTTTTTATTTTTACATTATTATATTCAATATATTTTAGTATATTTAAGCCGTGTGGTATCCAACAGAATAGAATAGACCGCCCCTCCTTTCTTATTAAGGTGTCTGTTGTAAGAGGCGACTAAGGTAAATGCCGTGTGGTATCCGGCTGCATGGAATAGACCACCTTCATTTCTTACCGAGATGTCGTAAAAGGCGACTAACATAAGTTGACATCAGGCAGGCGGCCGGTCGTAAAATACGTAGCCAAATCAAGTGACAACATGTTTGTAAAATGTTGTGCCGACCCCACTTGATAAGGAGTGGGATAAGGGCATTAAAATGATGATGATTTTAATATATTCATTACTTTTGTATTATTGACCTACGCAAGCTAAATCATAATTCTATAAATTATTGAAAAGCATTCCATTATTTATTATTTAATCCAGATAGCGTGGCGTGCGTGCCTTCTAGAGCAAGAGAACGCTTCCCTACGTGCTCACATCAACGCGTTGAGGCAAGAGACGCTTGCTCTACGTGCTCTGTTGGCTGCAAGAGATGAAACCACAGCACCCACATCGACAACTGAATAACATGAATACAAGAAAATAAAACAATAAAAGAAATTAAAATATTAAAAAAATTGCGAAATGACAAAGATGAAAAAAAAATAAGATTACTGTAAATAATAATATACATACTTAAACGTTATAGTATATTCAATATATGTATAGTATTAATAGTATTTAGAATTATTATAATCAATCTTTTATATTAAGTTGTACAGTATATAATTTATGCAAATAAATCTTTATTCCCGTAAGTCTTTTATTATCTGTACAAAATCGATAAGATATATCCTTATTTAAAAAGAATCCAGCCCTATTTTATATATATAAAAAAATATAAATAGAAAACAATAAAAGAAAGACAAAAAAAACATAGAGTTATACTAGAGTAGGGAAGCCAGCCTAAAATCTGCCCTATTTATTATCGGAGTCTCTTTATATATATAATTAGACAAAGATAAGTATGTGTGTTTCATCTTCGCTCACATTATTTGTTGCGAAACTTTTACAGGCCTTTCTCCTCTCTTATTGCCTTCTGTGGACATGCACCAACGTCCAAATGCAAATGAAAGTAAAGCTTATAGATTATACACTATAATATGAGATAAGCTTGAATTCGTTGGATATCATATCATGTCATGAAACTTAGAAAATTACTAGGGTATCTTTTACTGTGGCAAGAGGTTCATCCTGTTTTAGTGTAAACACAGATAATGACAAAACCTTTGGTAATTGGTTATTTCACTCCATAATTATTCCTTGGCAAAACGTAAAAGTATGTATTTCTTATATTCTTTGGATAATAATGATACTTTTTTCTTTTTCGTCTATCAGCTAAAACATTGCGGTTTTAACTTTTAGTAAATATTAATTATTATCTGTATAGTATTAATTGATTTAATCACTACTCATAAAAGTGATGTAGTATTTTTTTTAAGGCGTAGAAGTAGTAAGTAGCTACGCCTTAAAAAAAGAATTTACAAGCAAAATTCCCTCTAAGTGACACAGATAGTGGTTAATAGATAGATATGTAGATATAATGCTAATTTAACCTGATTATTTACTGTACCTATTGTATAACAAAATCCTGTATTTTTAAATTCAGAACACTGTATTTTTACAAATCTGATTGGCAACACCTAGCAAATTGCGCGCCAAACTTGGTGAAACGCGTGCTACACGTACGTTGTGATATTGTGTTTTGTCGATAAATTGAAAATTAAACCGGTGAGTTATATTTTATATCATTACTAGACAATATAACTTACTAGAACAATGATTTGTCCTATTTCAATTAACAAAAAGATGTAACTTCGATAGCCTATGGAGGAACAAAGATTCAACTCCCGATTCGCAGTGAGAAATAGGATGTAATTGTTAGAAACACTAATTGTAATAGAAATTATCATGTTGAATCCATATTCATCCGTATTATTTGATCAAAGTGAATAGAATATAGAATTTGTTATTTTCTTCGATAAAGCACATAATGGGTCAAATTACACTCACGCACTCGCTAGGTATTTGTATGCGTGCGTGCATTCCATAATGGCGGCCGAGCTGTTTTCAATATTGAAAGTTCCTTTTTGTTTACTTGATGTTTTTTTAAACTTAGATGTTTTAATTTTTTTTGGTATATTTTTATTATAACGTTATGAATATTCAGTGTTTATATTTGTTTTTTATAAGCACTGAATATTCATAACGTATAATATATTCATAAAAATATACCAAATGAAAAAATAAAAACGGAAGGAACACACAAGTCGTCTTATAGATCACTCTTGTGTCTGTTGTGTAGTTAGCTATGACAGACACACAGTCTGTCATAGCTAACTACTGGGTCAAATCAGATGAAATTTGATATTGATATAAAAAATAGAAATGGGGAAAAGTAAAAAATAAAAAAAGTTGAGCAAACCATATTGTGTTGCATATCAAATTAAAAAGTTTTTTTTTAGATTTCAAAATAAGTATTTTTATGATAAGTTAATAATTAATGATGAATAATTTATTTTACATATTCATTTGTTTTGATTATTTTTTTAAGCCAATATAATCCTGAATCCTCAATTCCGTATCATAATCAGAATATTTACACGGTTAAATTTCTAATTTCAGAATAGCATGGAAAACAAGATAGCGGGGCCGAGCAGCGGTGACGGTCACATCGTGCCGTGCCTCACTTATGTGTCACCGCCAGGAAGCACATCGAGTGGAGACCGTGACCCCACTCTGATGACCACCAGTGGGACCATGGCTGTAAGTAATTTGTAAATATACCTATAATAATATAATAATATTAACGTTGGCGGTAAATTACACTTACGATTGTATCATGAATCTATACTAATATATAAAGCTGAAGAGTTTGATTGTTTGAACACGCTAATTTCAGGAACTACTAAACCGATTTGAAAAATTCTTTGACTGTGAGATAGTCCATTTACCGAGTAAGGCTATATATAGGCTATTTCACATCACGCTAAGATGAATGGGGCAGCAATAAAAAATACTGCGAATACGGCAAAATTTAAAGCTTACCTTGCGTGCGCTATGTAAATGGTGAAAGTTATTTAAAAATCATGTACTATAAAATTATTCCCCTTTTTTCAGTTCTTAATAAAAGTCTGTGTAAGCATATGTCTAGCTTTTAAGGTTAACCCACTTTAACCATAATTAATATAAGTCTACGGTTTACAACCGTAAACTTAAGAAGAACAAACTTAAGAAGAAAACCTAAAATAAATAAATTTGGAATAAAAAATATTTATGATTGGTCAGAATCAATTTGAGAAAACAAACAATAATAAACTTTATTATGGAAATTTTCAAGATATGAAAAAAATAAGTTTTAATTTGGAGACTGCTTTAAGAGTTATGTACCATATGCTAATGCTATTGACAACAAAAGTTAATTTTTTTATTGTATATGTACCTAAATATATGTTTACATTTTATTTACAAATATGTTTTTAAATAATAAAAAAATTTTAATTTTTTTATTTTAAATAATAAAAATTAAAAATAAAGTTGCTCATCCGGCAAACTATAAAGGCTGCGAGGTTTATAGAGAAATTTTAGCTAGAAAGGAGAACAAGCAATCCTTGAAGAAACCCTACCTAAACACAGATAAACCCTATGAAAATACACTTGAGGAAACCCAAAAACAAAAGCAAAGAATGCTGTATGTTGAAGCTTTAAGATCTAAAAATTCAACTGAAAAAAATACAACACATACTGCAAAAGATCCCCAAACAACCTTTAATAACTATTCTAAATTGGAACAAATCTTACTCAAACAATCAGAGAAATTTGATGTTATCTTACAACAAATGAGCGCCCTTATGAGCGTCATCACAATTCTTGTCGACAAACTAACAAAGTGAATGCCTTGAGAGTAGCTACATGGAACATTAATGGATTAGGACCTAATAAAGATGAGGTAGAAATACTAATACAAGAACACTTTATTGACATAGTCTTGATATCAGAGACTCATTGTACTCAAAACAGTAACATTAAATTTAGAGGATTTAGAACTTACCTTACCAACCACCCCGATGGCAAAGCACATGCAGGTACAGCTGTTATAATCAGGGATTCTATACAACACCATCTCTACGTCCACTTCCAGACTGAACAAATTCAAGCTACAGTTGTGACAATACAGGACAAATGTGGTTATTTTAACATAGCATCAGTCTATTGTCCACCAAAACACTGCATAAGCCAGATAATGTTCTCAGAGTTCTTTTCTGAGTTAGGGGATCGTTTCATTGCTGGCGGTGATTGGAACTCTAAACATGTATACTGGGGTTCAAGATTAACTACAACAAGAGGTCGACAACTACTGTTAGCCATGAGTACAAACAGCCTCATTCCTGTCTCCACCGGCGAACCTACATATTGGCCGACAGATAAGAATAAAACACCTGACCTATTAGATTTTTATATAGTTAAAGGCTTGTCGCGCCACTACTTAAAAGCAGAATCATGCTTTGATAGCTCTTCTGACCACACGCCAGTTTTACTAACAATTAGTACTTCTGTTATTAATAATGAAAAACCGATGTCCCTCTATAATAGACATACGGATTGGGGTTGTGTTCGATATTATATTGAACAAAATCTAGAGTTAAACGTGGTATTAAAAAATCCACAAGATATTGATAATGCTACCAATCATATCACTACACTAATCCAAGACGCCTGTTGGAGATGCACTCCTAGTTTCGACTACGCTGAATCTACATCAAACGTTCCTTTGGAAGTTAAACGTCAAATTCTAGAAAAACGGAGGCTACGTCGAGTTTGGCATATGACTAGACATCATAGTGACAAAACAGCTTTTAATCGAGCCTGTAAAGAACTGAAGACCAAGTTAAAAGAGATACAAGAATATTCACTGAAACAAAAACTTCTGTCGCTAACTCCAACAGCTAGCAGCAACCATTCACTCTGGAGACTCACGAAATCGCTGACCCGACCTATTGATGGAAGACCTCCTATCAAATTAGCTGATGGAGTATGGGCTAGAAGCAACTTAGAAAAGGCAAATGCGTACGCAAAACACTTATCATCAGTATTTATACCTAATGAGAAAGGGAATGACTCCAACTTCTATAACTCAATAGATTCCGCAATTAATTCTGATTATCAGCTAGATATGCCTCCCAAATCAGTATCTACACAGGAAATAAAAAGATTAATTAAAGAACTAGAAGATAAAAAGGCACCTGGTTTTGATCTTATTACAAAAGAAGTTCTAAAAGAACTACCAAAAAAGGCCATTATATTCTTGTCACACTTATTCAACGGTATCCTGAGAACCCAACACTATCCCATCCTTTGGAAAATTTCACAAATTCTTATGGTCCCCAAACCTGGTAAGCCTCCTCAGGACATAAAATCTTACCGACCAATAAGCCTTCTACCAATAATTTCTAAGTTATTTGAAAGGGCTTTATTACATAGAATAACACCAATATTAATTAAAAACAAAATTATACCATCACATCAGTTTGGATTTAGACAGCATCACTCTACGGTCGAGCAAGTCCATAGAGTATATGAAAAAATCAGAAGATCCCTAGAGACAAAGGAGTACTGTGCTGCTGCTTTTCTGGATATACAACAAGCATTTGACAAAGTGTGGCACAAAGGCCTATTATATAAACTAAAAACTGTACTACCTCATAGCTACACACCACTTTTTGCTTCTTATTTATCAGACCGAATATTCCAAACCAAAGAAGGAAATTCAACTTCACAGTTTTATGAAATTAAAGCAGGAGTACCACAGGGTTCAGTACTTGGCCCAACACTGTATTCTATATATACCGCAGACCTACCAGTATCTCCTAATGTTACTACGGCAACATTCGCAGACGATACGGCTATACTTACCAGTAGCCATAATGCTGCAACTGCATCTTCACAGTTACAATATGGCCTCGACCAAATTGGGCTATGGCTAGTAAACTGGAGAATCAGAGCTAGTGTTACAAAATCAGTCCAAGTGACCTTCACTCTGCGTCGTGGAAACTGTCCTCCAGTTAACCTATGCGGTATTAATCTACCTAACAGTGAAAACGTGAAATACTTGGGAATACACCTTGACCGGAGGCTAACCTGGAAAAAACATATCAAAGCAAAGAGAGAAGAACTTAATATTAAATATAAGCACTTCAACTGGTTATTAGGCAGGAACTCCAAGCTCTCAGTAGATAATAAATTGCTAATATACAAGTCCATCTTTAAGCCAACTTGGGCATATGGCGCCCAACTATGGGGTAGCGCTTGCAACTCCAGCATAGCTAGCCTACAAAGAGCTCAAAATATCATCTTGCGCTCTATATCCAACGTACCGTGGTATGTTACTAATCAAGAAATACATCAAAATCTAAACATTACCACAGTTAGGGAAGAGGTGCGAAGACTGTCACTTAAATACAAAAACCGTCTTCTCAATCATCCCAATAACTTGGCCAACCAGCTCCTAGAAGAGAAATTTCCCAGGAGGCTTAAAAAAATATCTATACTCGATCTAGACAAACGTGTCTAGGCGGCAACAGATAGTGTCGAGTCCTAATGGGGATCGTCCGATACACAACAAATTCAAGCAACAAATTTGCTTATAGTCCTACGACTGATCGCAGATGACCTTAGAAAAAAAAAAAAAAATAAATAATAAAAAAAGAATTTACTTTGTTTTTTTCTCAAAACAGTGGTTGAGAAGGGGATACAAAAAACTTTGAACTTACAACTTTCGAAAATTGGTGTGCCACAAAAAGTGTCAAAAAAACCTAAACTTATATAAATATTTCTCATTGTCATTTCCAATAAATAAGTATTAAAGAATCAATCATTGCTTCTTTGAATTTTTATTTGTTGCCGGTTTGTAAGTCGGGAAAAAAGTATTATATTCGTTTTAGTGCATTTAATTTTACACTATAACTGTTACACTCAAAGTTTAATTTCGTATAGCACATTTTTTTCGATGGTGCTTTTAAACTATTATTGTTCCTATACCAGTATTTGTCAAAGGTTTTTTAAATCACGGACACTCACAGTGATACTTAGTATTTAGTTTTGCCTAGTACAACCCAACACTACTGACTACAGTGTGGCGAACCCCGCCCTTTATAGATATTACTCACTCAAAAACAAGCCCTACCATGCTATGTGGCCACTATACAAAAACTAAAGAAATGTCATTTGACTAGTGCCATTCCTAACAATAAAAAGCCTTCCTAATAATATAAAGCTGTGCGTATGTTACGTGACGTGTAAAACATTTGTATTATGATGTCCTTCAATTTTTCTTTTAGCCTTGGGAACCATCGAAGACCCCGGAGCTGGTGTCGCCGACGTCGTCGCAGGGGAAGGGAGCTGCGCATCGCAGGAAGTGCCGTCGTTCCCTCTATCGTCAGGACGAAGAAATTGTAGCTTCATTACAAGATTCGGGGAGCGATGGCGAGTACCCTGACGGCGACGCGGAAGACGATGGTGACATCGCCTTCATCGACCTCCACGGGAAGCGAAAGGTCGCAAGACAATTGCGTTGTCGTATAGATGAGGATGAGGATGACTGGATAGCAGACGAAATATTTGAAACGAATGAGGGTCGTATGCAAGTAGACTCTGCTGCGGCTCCACCGAGACCTGTAGGTTCGAATTTCGTCTGGTCGGAAGATTATGCATCGTTCACTGGCCAGAGGGAAACGTATTTACGAGTGCCCGGTCCAACTTTTTCTTCCCAAGATCCCAGTGAAATCTTTTTAAAAATATGGGATCCTGAGTTTATGGAGACCATAGTCGAGGAGACAAATAGATATGCATGTGAGACTATCAGTAAGCTCTCAGACCCTGACATTGGTACGGGTATTCCAAAGTATTTGGATGCCTGGACCGAAGTCACTGTTGAAGATCTGTACCGATTTTTCTCAGTGCTCATCTATATGTCTTTTTGCGTGCGCTCCGACATTCAGGAATACTGGACGACTGGAATCATGGGAATGTCGGAATTCTGCAAAATTATGTCGCGGGATAGATTCATGTTGATATCCAAGTTTTTACACTTTGCGAACAATGATACCCTTTTAACCAGGGGATGTGACCGCAAAGTGGAAAAAGTTGCGCCGATAGTGGAGCACTGCAACAGAAAGTTTTCTGAAATGTATACACCGTCCCAATATCTCAGCTTAGATGAATCTTTACTATTATGGAAAGGTCACCTGAGCTGGAAACAGTGTATACGATCGAAAGCAGCTCGGTTTGGTATAAAATCTTTCGAGCTCTGTGAGTCTGGAACTGGCTATTTGCTCCGATATAGTCTGTACACGGGTAAATCAGCAGACTTACATTCAGTACCCAAACATGGGTTCAAAAGTCACACCGCTAAGGTTGTCTTAGATCTCATGGAGGGGTATCTTAATGTAGGTCACACTGTCGTTATGGACAATTGGTATAACCAATTGGCTTTAACGAGGTACCTGAAAAGCCAGCGTACAGATGTATTAGGAACATTGGATCGCCGCCGGAAAGGAATCCCACAGGTGATCAAAGATATTAATCCAAGTGTGGAGCGTGGAATGAGTGTGAGTAGACATAGCGGAGACATCTCGTTGGTGGCGTGGAAAGACGTGAAACTGGTCACCATTATATCTACTTATCACAAACATGAGATGGTTCCGGCGAGGCGCGCGGGTCAGACCATCCAAAAACCAGTGTCGGTTCGGGATTACAACCGGTACATGGGGGGTGTTGATCTGAAAGATCAGAAAATTGCAGGCTACCTTATGGAGCGGAAGAGGGCCCATAAGTGGTATATGAAAGTGTTTAAAAGACTGCTGAACACGAGTCTTTTAAATGCTTTCATAATATACATGCGAAACCCCATGTACCGTGTGTACTCCCACCGCCAATTCCGGATGAAGGTCGCCGAAGGGCTATTAAGCCGATATGCGCACGACCGCCCAAACCGATATTCGGACAGAGCACCGACCACATCGGACCAGCTTCGTCTCCGACCAGGGTTGCACTTCCCAGTACATACGGAAGCTCCAGCCTCTGGAAAGAAGACAAGAAGACAAATGCGCTGTGTTCGATGCGCTGCTCTGAAAAAAAGAGTAGCTGTCACTCTTATGTGCCGGGTGTGCAAGGTGGCTTTGTGCGTAGGCCAATGTTGGCAGGATTTTCACACCCTGGCAAATTTAACTTAACTAGTCTTACAGTCATACGAGTATTCCTTTCAAATATTTCGTCTGTGAAATTATTCAGTAAACCTGAACATATTACATACTGCACATGTGACCAAATGTGTTGTGGACAAATTATAACTGTCCCTGATCCCATTCATGAAACAAAACATATCATAAAATAAAGCGATTCCAAGTGAAAATATCATCAAAAATATCTCATTGACAAAAGTTGCTGTAGTTCAGATGATCTTTTAACGCCACTTCAATGAAACTTAATTTTTATTTTTATATTTATGTAGCATTGTTTTGTACCACATTAAGCAAATAAAAAATTTGAATTTGAATTTAATACTATAGAAAAAAGTGTACAAACATCAGTTTAGAGATTGGGGCCACTAATGGCATCTATAAGGGTAGAGAAACAAGTTATTTGATCTCTATGCTGAAAAGCAATATAATCAATCCACTTTCTTAGAAAATGTAAAAAAATATTCAAAAATATGCAATGTCTGCTCACAGGCCAAATCAGAATATAACTATTTCTTACACTAGCTAATTAAACTCATCCTTCATCCTCATCGGACACATTACCCCATACGATATTCTTACGCTGTCCGTAAGATAAGAGGGTTTACAGAGGTTGTAACAGCAAAACTTGTTTATTACGCTTACTTACATAGCATTATGTCTTATGGAATATTGTTATGGGGTAAATGTGTGGGGCAAAATAAATATAAATTAAAAAAAATTGTATTGCAAATAAGAGCCATATGTGACATTTACAATTTAAGTCCACGTTATTCTCTGCGAGAGAAGTTTACGTATTATTTCTGTTAATATTAGCAAATTAATTGTTTAAGATTTTAAGTGGTTAGCAAATAAAATGTTCAATTTTTAATTCTCATATAAGTGATCAGTGTTAGTTCTTTTGAGAAATAAGTTGTCTTTAACCAAATTTGAATATCGCCCTCGCGAAAAAGATCACCCTAATCTAGCGTAAACACAAATCAATTCAAACCCCGCGAGAGGTCGCAGGCAAAAAAATGTTTATTTAGGAAGTGTTTTGTCACAAGAGTTTGTTTGATAAGTGTATTTGTATTGTATGTCAATAAGTTTAAAATTTCTGAGAAAAGAATTAGTTTAACGATAAATATCCAGTATGATACACAATTTTGATCGAAAATAAATCCCAATGGATTTACATGTTATAATCTACTTTGTGAGATATTTATCCTTTTTTATAAATATTTTGTTTCTGCCTAGATATTTATAATTATATAATTCTATTTATGAATAGTGTATCTTTATGTTATAAAACGATATAAGTAATTACGGTAGTAATTATGCCCACAAGGTCTAGAAAATGACCTTACAACCTTGAATAACGGTCCTGGTGATGTCTACGATCGACGGAACATAGGAATGGAATTTCTCTAGGCGATTTACTTTTGTTAACTCTACTATTGCCTTCAATCCTTGTATATATAATAAAAGGTTTTTTTTCATTATGAATGCTTTCTTTTATTTTATTGGTCTTTAAAATTAACCATTATGACTACCTACGGGAGAACAGTTTAGAGAATAGGTAGCGCTACCTCATAGATACTATAGCAAGCTACCATAGACTTATAGTGGAGTAGGGAAGCCAGCCTAAAATGTGCCCTATTATCGGAGTCTATATATATATATATAATTAAACAAAGATAAGTATATGTGTTTCATCCTCGCCCACATTATTTGTTGCATTCGTTGGATATCATATCATGTCATGAAACTTAGAAAATTACTAGGGTATCTTTTTCTGTGGCAAGAGGTTCATTCTGTTTTAGTGTAACAGATTATGACAAAACCTTTGGTTATTACTTATTTCACTCCTGTAGGAAAAAAATACATTTTAGTACATGGACGTAGTATATACTGGACGGCGCCAAAAGACGTTGCCGTTCTTGCGTCTGTGTGTAAGCGATTTATCGTTTGTCTCTGTTCTTATCGCGAACTATACATAAGAGTGAAAGAGATTGTGATGTAGTTTGGCAACGTCGCTAAAAATGTGTCCAGTTGGTGACACCAAATGAAGCCATAACATTGAGTTTGTTGAAGATTATTTCTTGAAGTCTAAAGCAAATACGAGTGTTACTGATATATTTTTATTAAAAAGGTCGAATATGTCGTGTGCTGCCTTATCATGTCCATCAAGAACAACGAAAGGAGGAGTTAAAAACACGGAATTATCATTTCATAGGTAAATCTTTGACTCTCATTTGCGTGCTAAATTAAATCGTTTTATTCAGTTAAAGCATTTCAGATTATAATGTATCAGTACAGTTTGATATTCTCTAGCCGGCACGAGTGTGGGATACTGATAAAACATAGAAATTAATCATTAAATATTCGATTGTTTTGTGTTACCTACGTAGTGATGTACACACTAACGAATTATTATGTATCGATAAATATCAGTCAAAGTTATATTTACTAGCCAAGTAAATGCGAATTCTCTAATTTTCGATTATTTTCTTAGGTTTCCTAAATGCCCACATATAAGAGAACAGTGAATAAAAGCTGTTAGACGAGGAAATTGGGAGCCTACTAAAAATTCCAGGCTTTGCTCAAAACACTGAAAAATCTTGTTATATTGAAGGATTGTCAAGAAGACAACTTAAAACTGATGCAGTTCCTACCATATTTGAAGGATATACAAAATCCTATCAACTGGTAAGTATTCTTGTTTATAACTTCTCACTAAATATTCCATGTTATCCTTTGCATCTAATGCATCATGGTATGTTTTAGGTTGTGAGGAAGAGAAAAGAGCCTACAGATCGTAAGGAAACCAAATTTATTTTTCCCAGGAAATGAAATGAAAGGAAATGAACTATAGCTTCGTGAATGATCACAAATATTTAATAATAAAGTCAATATGCGAAAAACATTTACAGCTTAGGATACATTATGTTATGAAAAATGCTGTGGTGGAAAACAGTGTAAGAAATATGTATAATAAATTGATTTTGTTTAAGGGGCATTAAGATATATGCGGGAGGTGACCAATTAAAAATATATATTTTTATCTTGCTATGTATCATGTAGCTGTTGGATTAGAGGATAGGGAGCCTACAAAAAGATCCTGGCTCAAAATGTGTTAATAATAAATAGAAGCTGTTATATTACAACCTTGTTTTATTTCACGATAAATAACAAACATATTCTGAACAGTAAACCAACTAGGTTGGTTACAACTGTATATTAACTTTACAGTACCTGAGTTAGGCTTCGATAATTATCGATGCCTAGTTTAGCTTATCGATAAGCTAAGTACTTCCCTAATCACGCACACTAATGCAGTTCTAAAAGTTCACACAAGCATAAAACGGACACACAAAAATAGCTAAGGCGGCATCCGCCATCCAGTGTATTATTTATCCAAGGTTGCGACACTTTTTCTTTTTCCTTTTCCCCCTCTTATTGCCTTCTTCTGTGAACATGCACCAACGTCCAAATTCAAATGAAAGTTAAGCTTATAGATAATATAATATGAGATAATTATATTCGTTGGATATCATATCATGTCATGAAACTTAGATAATTACAAGGGTATCTTTTTCTGTGGCAAGAGGTTCATTCTGTTTTAGTGTAAACACAGATAATGACAAAACCTTTGGTAATTGGTTATTTCACTCCTGTAGGAAAAAAAGTCATTTTAGTAAGCGCCCATAGAATATAGATTACCAGTGTTGCCAGGTGCAATGTAATTACAGTAGATTCAATATAATTTTACTGCTTTTACTGTATCCTGTGTTAGAAAAATACAGTGAATGAAAAACAGTGTAATTATGGTAATGTTAACAAAATCTACATAAAACGAAACATACGGTCCCCTAACTATGGTTAACGAATAAATATAATGATATCGCTGATACCTACTTGACCATAATTAGTCCTTGACAAAACGTAAAAGTATGTATTTCTTATATTCTTTGGATAATAATGATACTTTTTTCTTTTTCGTCTGTCAGCTAAAACATTTCGGTTTTAACTTTTAGTAAATATTAATTATTATTTGTACAGTAATATAACAGAAACAACTACTTTGCTATAATCCGCACGGGTTAAGTGAATGCATGCAAAGCCAATGTGTATGCATTGGCTTTGCATGCATTCACTTAACCCGTGCGGATTATAGCAAAGTAGTTGTTTCTGTTATATTACTTGTAATATGGAATTCCGCAAAGTAACGCCTGCTTCTATAAATCGTATAAATTATTATTTGTACAGTATTAATTTATTTAATCACTACTCATTAAAGTGACGTAGTAGTTTTTTTAAGGCGTAGAAGGCTACGCCTTAAAAAAAAGGATTTTCAGATAGTGGTTAATAGAAACTGACAGAGACTTATTAATTTTCATTTATATTTTTAAAATATGGTGTAGGTATTATGTTGTATTTAACCTGATTATTTACTGTACTTATTGTATAACAAAATCCTGTATTTTTAAATTCAGAACACTGTATTTTTACAAATCTGACCTGGCAACACTTGGTAAATTGCGCGCCAAACTTGGTGATAGACGCACGCGTGCTACACGTACATTGTGATATTGTGTTTTTGTCGATAAATTGAAAATTAAACCGGTGAGTTATATTTTTTATCATTACTAGACAATATTTGTGACCAATATAAGATACTAGAACAATGATTTGTCCTATTTCAATTAATAAAAAGATGTAACTTCGATAGCCTATGGAGGAACAAAGATTCAACTCCCGATTCGCAGTGAGAAAAAGTATGTAATTGTTAGAAACATTAATTGTAATAGAAAATATCATGTTGAATCCATATTCATCCGTATTATTTGATCAAAGTGAATAGAATATAGAATTTGTTATTTTCTTCGATAAACCACGTAATGGGTCAAATTACACTCACGCACTCGCTAGGTATTTGTATCATGCGTGCGTGCATTCCATAATGGCGGCCGAGCTGTTTTCAATATTGAAAGTTCCTTTTTGTTTACTTGATGTTTTTTTAAACTTGATGTTTTAATTTTTTTTGGTATATTTTTATTATAACGTTATGAATATTCAGTGTTTATAATTGTTTTTTATAAGCACTGAATATTCATAACGTATAATATATTCATAAAAATATACCAAATGAAAAAATAAAAACGGAAGGAACACACAAGTCGTCTTATAGATCACTCTTGTGTCTGTCATAGCTAACTACTGAGTTAAATCAGATGAAATTTGATAGTGATATAAAAAATAGAAATGGGGAAAAATAAAAAATTAAAAAAGTTGAGCAAACCATATTGTGTTGCATATCAAATTAAAGAGTTTTTTTGTAGATTTCAAAATTGGTATTTTTATGATAAGATAATAATTAATGATGAATAATTTATTTTACATATTCATTTGTTTTGAATCCTTAATTCCGTATCATAATCAGAATATTTGAACGATTAAATTTCTAATTTCAGAATAACATGGAAAACAAGAACGCGGGGCCGAGCAGCGGTGACGGTCACATCGTGCCGTGCCTCACTCATGTGTCCCCGTCAGGAAGCACATCGAGTGGAGACGGTGACCCCACTCTGATGACCACCAGTGGGACCATGGCTGTAAGTACTTTGTAAATATACCTATAATAATATTAACGTCGGCGGTAAATTACACTTACGATCGTATCATGAATCGATACTAATATCTGTATAAAGCTGAATAGTTTGTTTGTTTGAATGCGCTAATATCAGGAACTACTAGACCGATTTGAAAAATTCTTTGACTGTGAGATAGTCCATTTATCGAGTAAGACTATAGGCTATTTCACATCACGCGAACATGAATGGGAGAGGAGTAGCAATAACAGATACCGCGAATACGGCAAAATTTAAAGCTTACCTTGCGTGCGCTAAGTAAACGGTGAAAGTTATTCAAAATCATATACTAAAAAATTGTTCCCCTCTTAAAGTTCATAATAAAAGTGCGCGACAGCATATGACTAGCTTTTAAGGTTAAGCCACTCTAACCATAATTAATATAAGTTTACAGTTTACTCAAATTATAACACTGCAGCCCACGCGAACGAAGTTGCGTTTAAAAGCTAGTAGTAAATATTTGAGGTTAGATTCTGATAACATGTGGTTTACGGAACACTTATATAGACGCGAATCTACCAATCAACATTCAACACAGTAACTTACGATACTGGTTGAATCATTACGTTCCAAGAAGACCAAACCTGCTTGTCTAATGCCACACAAGTTATAGCACGATCTAAACACGTGGGTGTGTAATAATCGTTCAATTCTTGTTCAAACGAGACCACAAGCGATGATACTTCCAGCAGCGTAACAGTCTAATAACTGTATCAGTTAAATTTCACAGGCAGACTGACTATTAGAGGTGAGGCGTATTTTGAGTTTATTTGTTGCAGGTTTGTAAGTCAGGAAAAAAGTATTATATTCGTTTTAGTGCATTTAATTTTACACCATAACTGTTACACTCAAAGATTAATGTTGTATAGCACATTTTTTCGATGGTGCTTTTAAACTATTATTGTTCCTATATTAACTAGTATTTAGTAACAGGTATTGGTCACAGGTTTTTTTTAAATCACGGTCACAATGATACTTAGTATTTAGTTTTGCTTAGTACGACTCAACCCTACTGACTACAGCGTGGCGAACCCCGCCCTTTATATATATTACTCACTCAAAAACAAGCCCTACCACGCTATGTGGCCACTATACAAAAACTAAAGAAATGTCATTTGATTAGTGCCATTCCTAACAATAAAAAGCCTTCCTAATAATATAAAGCTGTGCGTATGTTACGTGACGTGTAAAACTTTTGTATTATAATGTCCTTCAATTTTCCTTTTAGCCTTGGGAACCATCGAAGACCCCGGAGCTGGTGTCGCCGACGTCGTCGCAGGGGAAGGGAGCTGCGCATCGCAGGAAGTGCCGTCGTTCCCTCTATCGTCAGGATGAAGAAATTGTAGCTTCATTACAAGATTCGGGGAGCGAGTGCGAGTACGCTGACGGCGACGCGGAAGACGATGGTGACATCGCCTTCATCAAGCTCCACGAGGAACGGAAGGTCGCAAGACAATTGCGTTGTCGTATGGATGAGGATGAGGATGAGGATGACTGGACAGCAGACGAAATATTTGAAACGAATGAGGGTCGTATGCAAGTAGACTCTGCTGCGGCTCCACCGACACCTGTAGGTTCGAATTTCGTCTGGTCGGAAGATTATGCATCGTTTACTGGCCAGAGGGAAACGTATTTACGGGTGCCCGGCCCAACTTTTTCTTCCCAAGATCCCAGCGAAATCTTTTTAAAAATATGGGATCCTGAGTTTATGGAGACCATAGTCGAGGAGACAAATAGATATGCATGTGAGACTATCAGTAAGCTCTCAGACCCTGACATTGGTACGGGTATTCCAAAGTGTTTGGATGCCTGGACCGAAGTCACTGTTGAAGAGCTGTACCGATTTTTCTCGGTGCTCATCTATATGTCTTTTTGCGTGCGCTCCGACATTCAGGAATACTGGCATACTGGGAGCTTGGGAATGCCAGTAATTGGAAAATTAATGTCGCAGGATAGATTCCTGTTGATATCCAAGTTTTTGCACTTTGCGAACAATGATACCCTTTTAACCAGGGGATGCGACCGCAAAGTGGAAAAAGTTGCGCCGATAGTGGAGCACTGCAACAGAAAGTTTTCTGAAATGTATACACCGTCCCAATATCTCAGCTTAGATGAATCTTTACTATTATGGAAAGGTCACCTGAGCTGGAAACAGTGTATACGATCGAAAGCAGCTCGGTTTGGTATAAAATCTTTCGAGCTCTGTGAGTCTGGAACTGGCTATTTGCTCCGATATAGCCTGTACACGGGTAAATCAGCAGACTTACATTCAGTACCCAAACATGGGTTCAAAAGTCACACCGCTAAGGTTGTCTTAGATCTCATGGAGGGGTATCTTAATGTAGGTCACACTGTCGTTATGGACAATTGGTATAACCAATTGGCTTTAACGAGGTACCTGAAAAGCCAGCGTACAGATGTATTAGGAACATTAGATCGCCGCCGGAAAGGAATCCCACAGGTGATCAAAGATATTAATCCAAGTGTGGAGCGTGGAATGAGTGTGAGTAGACATAGCGGAGACATCTCGTTGGTGGCGTGGAAAGACGTGAAACTGGTCACCGTTATATCTACTTATCACAAACATGAGATGGTTCCGGCGAGGCGCGCGGGTCAGACCATCCAAAATCCAGTGTCGGTTCTGGATTACAACCGGTACATGGGGGGTGTTGATCTGAAAGATCAAAAAATTGCAGGCTACCTTATGGAGCGGAAGAGGGCCCATAAGTGGTATATGAAAGTGTTTAAAAGACTGCTTAACACAAGTCTTTTAAATGCTTTCATAATATACACGCGAAACCCCATGTACCGTGTGTACTCCCACCGCCAATTCCGGCTGAAGGTCGCCGAAGGGCTATTAAGCCGATATGCGCACGACCGACCATACCGATATGCGGATAGAACTCCGACAACGTCGGACCAGCTTCGTCTCCGACCAGGGTTGCACTTCCCAGAATATCCGGAAGCTCCAGCCTCTGGAAAGAAGGAGAGAAGACAAATGCACTGTGTTCGATGCGCTGCTCTGAAAAAAAGAGTAGCTGTCACTCTTATTTGCCGGGTGTGCAAGGTGGCTTTGTGCGTAGGCAAATGTTGGCAGGATTTTCACACCCTGGCTAATTTAACTTAAATAGTCTTAACGTCATACGAGTATTCCTTTCAAATATTTCGTCTGTGAAATTACTCATTAAACCTGAACATATTACATACTGCACACGTGACCAAATCTATTGTGGACAAATTATAACTGTCCCTGATCCCATTCGTGAAATAAAACACATCATAAAATAAAGCGATTCCAAGTGAAAATATCATCAAAAATATCTCATTGACGAACGTTGTGTTCAGATGATCTTTTTAACACCCTCTTTGGTATTATTGGCTGTGAGTTCCATAACAATTTTAATTTTTATATTTATGTAGCATTGTTTTGTACCACATTAAGCAAATAAAAAATTTGAATTTAAATTTAATACTATAGAAAAAAGTGAACAAACATCAGTTTAGAGATTGGGGCCACTAATGGCATCTATAAGGGTAGAGAAACAAGTTATTTGATCTCTATGCTGAAAAGCAATATAATCAATCCACTTTCTTAGAATATGTAAAAAAATATTCAAAAATATGCAATGTCTGCTCACAGGCCAAATCAGAATATACCTATTTTTAACACTAGCTCATTAAACTCATCCTTCATCCTCATCGGACACATTACCCCATACGATATTCTTACGCTGTCCGTAAGATAAGAGGGTTTACAGAGGTTGAAACAGCAAAACTTGTTTATTTCGCTTACTTCCATAGCATAAAGTCTTATGGAATATTGTTATGGGGTAAATGTGCGGATATTGAAAAAAATTGTATTACAAATAAGAGCCATACGTGGCGTTTACAATTTAAAACCACGTTATTCTCTGCGGGAGAAGTTTAAGTAATATTTCTATTAATATAAGCAAATTGATTGTTTAAGATTTAAGACGTATTGTTAAGTGGGTAACACACAGTGGTTACACAAATAAAACGTTTAATTTTTATTTCTCATATAAGTGAACAGTGTAAGTTCTTTTGAGAAATAAATTGTCTTTAACCTAATTTGAATATTAAAGATACCCTTATAATCTAGCGTAAACACAAATCGATTCAAACCCCACGAGAGGCCGCAGGCAAAAAAATGATTATTTAGGAAGTGTTTTTTCACAAGAGTTTGTTTAATAAGTGTATTTGTATTGTATGTCAATGAGTTCGAAATTTCAGTTTCTTATTGAAAAAATAATTAGTTTAACGATAAATATCCAGTATGATACACAATTTTGATCGTAATTAAAACCCAATGGATTTACATGTTATAATCTAATTTGTGAGATATTTATCCTTTTTTATAAATATTTGTTTCTGGCTAAACATTTATAATTATATAGTTCTATTTATGAATAGTGTATCTTTATGTTATAAAACGATATAAGTAATTAAGGTAGTAATAACGCCGACAAGGTTTTGAAAATGACCCTACAACCTTACTTGAATAACGGTCCTGGTGATGTCTATGATCGATGGAACATAGGGATGGAATTTCTCTAGGCGATTTACTTTTGTTAACTCTACTATTGCCTTCATTCCTTGTATATATAATAAAAGGTTTTTTTCATTATGAATGCTTTCTTTTATTTATATTGGTCTTTAAAATTAACCATTAAGGCTACCTACGGGAGAATAGTTTACGATGTATAATCATAGGTGACCCTACTAATAGATACTATAGCATACTACTATGAATGAATGGAAATAAACGAATGACGGCGAAGTTAAAAGGCTCTGTATAATTACTCCATGGTTAGTAAAAATTTATTTTGAAACATTTACAATTATTAGTCATATCTAATAGTAATATAAGATGGAAGAGTAATAAACATTAATTTATTATATTTGTAAAAAAATGTTTCGCAATACATCAATTAGGTAATTTTGAATATAATTTTAATAACTCAAAAAAAATATTTTTACATTTCTGTTTTTCCTTATATTAAATACTGTGCTCAGTGAATACCAATGCAATTTTATTGTGTTGAAAATATAAACCGAACTTAATAAAGACTATTGGTTAAAAAGTGAAGCAAAAAATTTACAACCAATCACGTAACTGAAGGTATATGAAAAGATGAAAATGAAAAGAAAATGTCTAATTCGAAACGAGAATATTCTATATGAAGTTAGCGTTAAGCGTATGGAATTTAGTGATGTACATTTAAAAAATATCCCTTAAATATCATAGACCATATGATGGTATCGACAATAATATTTTATTATTCATCACATATAATAATTTATGTTTATTGTATTATTATTTTGCTATAATTACTTTAGTAGTTAGTAAATTTAGTAGTAGTTTTATATCATTAATATTGTGAATGCTTTTAACGAATTTAATTATGATAGTCTCTAAAAAATACATCTATTTTGTTATGTTTTAAATTGAAAAATTCTAGAAATCGTTTATTTTCAAATGTTGCTAAATACAAAATATATAATAGTTTTTTTTTAATTTTATTTACAACAAAATGTACAAGTTAAGTCTTAAATTACTTACACGCTAGTACGATACAAATCATGCCCACGTGAAATAGTTCCAAGAATTCTGACAGCGTTTCCGCGTTGAATTGCTAAGCTGATTCTTTTTCGAAAAAGGAGCCAGCCCTCTTGTCGCCCGAAGAGGCAACAAGTTTTATTTTTTTATTTAAAAGTTATAGATTATACAAAGATTACTCTAAAAAATGAATAAATACATCTATTACATACCGATATCCTACACTCCTTTCCTTATTACATCTAACTTTCTATGAAGGTTAATATTAACTTTTATTAGTAATAACGTAAGATTATTACGGCGTGATTGCACTTTAACGTTTTGACGATAAAATATCATTGTAACACACATCCCTAGTTGGATTTTTTTCGAGTAGCAAGGATTTCAGAACGGTGTGTTTTAAAAAAAGAAAAATTGTTCTTTCAAGCAGTTGCGTCATCCACATGGTTGGTCACAAGTGAAATTAATACGAAATATAATTTTAAGTTGGAGTTAATAATATCACAATAATGCTAACGGCTACGCGAGTGATAAGCCGAAAGGCTTTGGAGTGCTCCGGCATCAGTGCAGACATTTATACGCACAAAAATTTTTCCACACTCCTCAGAAATGTAAGTTACTTATTTTATTCTAGAAAAAAAGAAAATCGTTTGTCAAAAAAGCTATAATTGTCAAAAATACTCGTATTTTTTATTATTTCTGTTACCATTGTCTCGTTTTTACATAGTTGGCATATTTATGCCGCCCGGGTGCACATGCCCCTTTTAAACTTTATTTCATAAGAATTTTTCTCGGCATTTTCCAGACCGCAGCACCCACAGTTCCTATTTACCAGCGATATGGAATACAACAGAGGCACAAGTAAGTGAAACTATTACCATTATTTCATATATAGGTTATATGCGATGGCCAGTGCGACCTTTGTAGTTACGATATTTTCTTGCAGTGGGATGAATTGAACCATGTTAAGCTTATATGAAGAATATTCAGGTCCTTGATAACGTGTTCTATATTTGTATAAAGGTTTTTGGTTTGTTTTAAAACTATAAATAAAGTGAACGCAAATGTCGTAACTTCTAGAAAGCAAGTATTTGTTTAAAACTAATATTTCGGCACAAGACTGCTAATTATAGTATCTATGATATGCTTGAGATGAGACAAATGACTGTATCAGTACTCTTTATGTGATTACATTGCAATCTGGAGATATTTTTAATACTGAATTATAAAGATAAACTGTTACTCTAACTTAGACTGTCAGAAATCCTTGGAAAACCATGTGAATATATCATAACTTCTCTCTATGTAATAAGACTATATAAACTACTGAAATATCTGATTAGTTAGTGCCTTGTACAAACTTATTACACCATTACCTGTGCTATTTCAATTTGGATAAAATATAGGCTTCATTCTGTTCAACCATCAGAAGAAGAAGAAGCTCTTGTACACACACAACAAAAATTACAGGTATTAATTAATAAACAAAAACATTGTACAATAAGGCAACCTTATCGCTAACCAGCGATTTCTTCCAGGCAATATTAAATGTTATAGAGCTGTTGATAAAATAGCTGGTAGGATAGTGCACCTCAGAGTAAATAAAGACATTTATAAAATTAAAAAATATATAATTAATCTATTTATAATAAACTTACATCAAATATACACGAATATGTAAATAAATACTTATATAATATATAAATAAATGAAAATTCAAATTATTCTATTCATGTAAACTTGTAAACAAGTGCTTGGAAAGCTGTTCCTACCAAGAAGATCCAGCAAGAAACTTGGTGGTTGCTCTTTTCAAAGAATAATTCTTACTAGTTACATATACATACATATACATTCTTATAGTCTAAGTAATACTCAGTAGTATAGTAGGCTTTCATATATAAATATTTATATATGAAGTCCGCCATCCCCAAAGTAACTTACTACTTGTGTTATGGGTGACAGACAACTGGTTAATATATAAATTTTAAAAACAATCTTAAATACATTCATTCAGACCCGGAGAAACCAACAATTAAAAAACCAATAATGGAATTGAACCCCCTGCGGAAATGAAGGCATGATCACTGCCCCAACAGCCCAGTCAATAAAAATATGGCCAACTTTATACCTTTATTTTTTTAAAAATATGTCTTCTTTCCCTTATATTGCTTTTTATTTCTTTCTTTCACTGTGGCGACTAAAACATCATGGAAATTTGCCACCCGTCTTAAATCCTAATGTGTGTTATTTTATAGCGTGAGAAACTGATTAAGTCAACGTAAATTTGTGACAAATTTATCACAAGTTTCGTAATACCATGTAAACATAGTGTCATGACCTACTTACAAGTTTGGATATCTAGTAACTAGTCTTATAGATTCTATACTATTGAAATAGTTACTTTTTATAAAAAATGATGTTTAGTGTCGGTATATTTTTATTATATCTTAGCTGTACTTTGCTGATTAGTAGGCATGGAAATCGGTATTCTTAATTAATGTAAATTTTTAACATAAAACTAGTTAATGTGAGTTAACTATTAAAGATAGAGACATGCTGTCGCGGACTTTTTTGTAGATCTTTAGTACATTGTGACTGGCCCGTTGGCGCAGTGGGTAGTGACCTTGCCTTCAGCTCCGCGGGTCGCGGGTTCAATTCCCGCCGAGGGATAACATTTTCTATAAACAATTTGTTGGTTCTTCGAGCCTGGGTGTGTATTTGTATTTAAGTATGTCTTTAAAATCATATATGTAGTATATCTACCAGTTGTCCGTCACCCATAACACAAGAATTAAGTTACTTACTTTAGGGACGGACGACCGTGTGTGTAAATGTCTCATATATATTTATTTATTTACATTGTAGTTTGTCTGTTGTTAAACGCCACGCATGCGAGTAAAACTCCCAGCCGGTAAGTTTACAATACCGCGGTTTAGTCAACACAATTTTACGTTAAACCGTAATACAATATTAACCTAAACCTTTCGGATGAGTTGCCTTTTAGTAAAAACCGAACAAAAATCGGTTCAGTAGATTTTGAGAAAATCGATCGCATACAGGCAGACCGCTTTTGTAGACTTTGTTTTATAGGATACAAGCTTTTGCCCGCGGCTTCGCTCGTGTGGAATTGGGTCTGCCAGGTAAGTTTCGTGACAGATCATTGCAGATAAAAATTATTTTTTTATTTATAAAATATTTATTTATTTAGATGCTGTTACATCCAAAATTTCAGATTTCTAACTTCAAAACTGACGGATTCATTTGTGTGACTCCAATGTTTTAGGCAGCCTACGCCAAGATAGCTCTAAGAGGCCAGATTTGTCCGACTTTATTGACATGTATTATTTTACATAAAAGCAAAGCAAAGCAAAGCTCGTAGCCCATATGTTATTCCGATGTTTAACCTATATTACTGTAAAGTTTTATCCAAATCCGTCCAATAGTTTTTCCGTGAAAAAGCAACAAACATCCATCCATACTCACAAACTTTCGCATTTATAATATTAGTAGGATAGGATATAGATGTTTTAATTGTTGGACACAGCTGGCTCCTGTGTATCGCTGCAGGTAACTTTTTCTAATGAATGAAGAGTGAATTCAAGAGTTGCTTGAATATTGCATTCTATATTCACTATTATATGTAACTCTTTTATAAGCATTTTTCTTGGACATTGTAATTTAACAGCCTGTTCCTATCCCACTGCTCGGTATAGGCCGCCTCTCTCCGTTATAGGACAAAGGGATTGGAGCCAGGACCTACCACGCTGCTCCAATGCGGTTTGGTAGGTTACACATATCCCAAAAATTCTCTAGAGATATACAGATTTCCTCACGATGTTTTCCTTCACCGAAAAGCGTGTTACTAATTGCAATAACAAAAACAAGTTTTAACAGAAAAACTCATTGGCGCCTGCCCAGGATTTAAACCTGTGATCCCCTCGAAAGAGTCGCACGGTCTCACCGCTGGGCTATCACAGCTTATTGAACATTGCTCTTTCCTATTTTGTACATCATATTGATATCTAGAATTATCCAGAATCAATGTCACCACAAAAAGCTGTGATATCTCAGAGGTGAGATTTAAACAAAAGGCAGGCAGCAAAATTCTATTAAACTCGTGTCTAATTGATATTTGGAATTCATCGCACGCTTTTCAGTTTATGAGTAAGCTACCAACACATTAGAGCAGCGTAGTAAGTCCTAGCTCCAACCCTTCTAGTCAAAAACTGCGAGAGGATACCAATGCCCAGTCGTGGGATAGTAAAAGACCTTTACTTTACCTTACTTTATGAACTAAATATTATTAGTTATATTAATATTGTCTTAATGGGAGTAACGGCAACACTGAGATTGTAAGTAATAACTTAACAATTTTATGTTCAAGGTCCGAAGGAGTGCGAGGTGCAGTCATCGGTATTGATTTGGGAACTACAAACTCGTGTGTTGCAGTTATGGAGGGAAAGACACCTAAGGTAAAAATGTTCATTTTGTTGTATTGATTTATTTATTTTGTAGATGTTCTTAAATTTGTATTATAACGTAGATAGCAATAGTTGCCACTTCGGGAACTAAGACTTAAACTCTCAAGTTTTCCAGTTTTGAAGTCCTGTTCTAGGAAGTCTAACTTGGGTCTCAGATGCAGCACAGTCTTTACAATCGCAATGCCGCCATCAGAGATTTTTAAATGAAAACTTAATTTAAAAAAAAATTGGTTCCATTAACTACCAACAAAGTCAAAAGCGTTAGAGCTTGTCAAATATGAAATGGCGCGTCCCACTACTTAACTAGTTTATATAAATGTGTGAGTGCTAATGATTATTATCACATTTTGTCTCTGAGCTATCAACTGTTGCGTAATTTACGATCTGTTTGCGAACTGTTAGACCGTCCTGTTTGGTTTATATATAATAAAAAAACACAAGTTGAATTTGAAAAGTTTATTAACGTTTTATTTCGTAATTAATCTAATTACTCCTGGTACTTGGATACTACTACTTCGCGAAACCCTTGTACCGGGTTGGAGCTGGAGTATTTGATCAATACATATGATAATATAATGATATGTCTTATGGAATATTGCTGTGGGGTAAATGCGCGGATAGTGAAAAAATTTTCGTATTACAAAAAAGAGCCATACGTGGCATCTACAATTTAAGTCCGCGTGATTCCCTGCGAGAGAAGTTTAAGGTATTTTTACATTTGCTTCACAGTATATTTTAAACAATGTAATTTTTGTACCTAAAAATAAAGCTTGCGACTCCTGCTTTGCACCTAGCAAAAGTACGTTAATCGTTTGTGGGTTTGGGTATAAGATTCTATAATAAAATTCTGAAATCAATTTTGGCCATGCCATTACAGCAGTTTAAAACCACTATTAAAAAGAGGCTGATACAGAAAGCCTACTATACTGTTGAAGATTACTTAGATGATAAGGATGTGTGGATATAGGTGCACTTCTACCCTGTACAAGACAGTAATAAATAAATGTAACTAGTTCTAAGATTTATATTTTAAAAGAGCAACCGCCGAGTTTCTTGCTGGCTCTTCTCGGTAGGAACAGCTTTCCGAACCAGCAGTAAAGTTGACGATTCAAAAGCACTTGTTTACAAGTTTACTTGAATAAAGAATATTTTGAATTTGAATTTGAATAGTCTATTGCTAAAGCCAGCCGGCAGGCAGGAACCGGGTCTATAGCTTGGCAACAAGTCGACTAGATCACAAGAACTGAACGAATTTGGAAAAGTATTGATTTTATAGGCCTATATATATATATGCCCATGTTGAATAGGGTTGTAACAGAACGTCGTGGTCGACTAGTCGCGTGATAAATCTGGCAACGCTTTCTATATGAAGTAGCTCTGGCTTATTGTATGAAACGAGAGGTATTCGGATTGCTTATTCGAAGAAAATTAAGCTAGTTGAACAACAAATCTAGAACAACCGTTCCTTAAAAAGTACCTTGTCCTTACCAACTGATTGACCAATACAATTGAATTTTTATGTGTTTTCTCGTACATATTTTAAATTGGTTTGAGTGTGTAAATACGAGAGTGGGGTGCGTCATTTTTGCTTAGACGAGCTCTAAAACTATGTACTATACGATAAAGTTGGTATGTATTTAGTCTAGGAACAAAATGAAGAATCATAAGAATTTTAGAAAGGCGAAGGTAGGCATGGAGAATAAAGCTTGGGAGCCAGTGACCTAGACGGGTATGGCTCTGCTGAGTAGGTATTTAGGAAAAGTCATTCCCAGATTGGATCTGGTGAAGTCAGGTATTTGTCAACATCCGATTTGAATTGTCGTGTCAAATATACAAATACAACTAATACAAATATAGTCATAAATAATGTAAGAAAATAATCGCATCGCCGATCCGCGCTCGCGTCAGTGCGCGTGCGCGTTTGCAGCGGTGCGATATAAACGCGCGGTACCAGCTGGTCGCGGACATAAATGCCGGACGACTTTCCTAGAAACCGCGCTACATTTATAGAATTTAAATTCGTATATGTATATATCGTCAAAAAAATCGTTTATAATTTTAAATAAATACTCGGAGAACCAATCAATTGTTGTAGGAAATGTTAACCATTGTTAGGGATCGAACCAGCCACAACTAAAACTTGGCTAGGTTCACTTTGACTGCCTGTGCCAAGGGGGCAAAAAGGTGCAAAAGTGCAATTTACTAATAGTTTGAATGAATTATATTTCCGTTTGCGGCGGAAATGTTCACGAAAATATTAGTTCAGATTATTTTTAATTCAAAAAATTCTAATGGAATGAAGCTTAGTGGATATTTAACGACACCGAAGCCCGGTTACAGATCCAAATTCAAAATATTCTTTATTAAAGTACACTTTATTCAGTACTTTTGAATCGTCAAAAGAAGAATCTATCACCGATTCGGAAGTTTGCTCGTACCGAGAAGAACCAGCAGGAAACTCGGCGGATAATCTGTGAAAAAAATTACAATGTGGTTACCAGGTAATCGCTGCAGCTAAGCCTTTAGCTGACTGCAGTTAGAATACGCTACTATCACTCAAATAATCTTCAATTGTATAGTAAGCTTTCTTTAGCAACTTCGTTATACAGTAAACTGCTGTTGCGGTTATCTGTAGATCTTCATAGTTATAGTGTACCTTTACTCGACAGCGTTATAGAATGGATTCATGATGGCAAATGTAATTTAATTATTTCCAATAAGGTACCTTTTGTATTCTCTATAGGTAGTAGAGAACAGTGAAGGTTCGCGCACCACTCCGTCCCACGTTGCATTTACAAAGGAAGGCGAGCGATTAGTCGGTATGCCGGCGAAGAGGCAGGCTGTAACTAACAGCGGGAACACGTTCTATGCTACCAAAAGACTCATCGGTAGGAGATTCGACGACCCAGAAGTCCAGAAGGACATGAAGAACCTCTCGTACAAAGTCGTCAGGGCTTCCAATGGAGATGCCTGGGTACAAGGTAAGGTATTGCAGAATCAACGAGTATTTAGGATTTTTGTCTAACCCTATTTCATATCATTAACAATTTAAACAATTTTGAAATTTCGTTCATTGTGGACGTAGATCTACTGTCATACAGTTGTTACTAGCGTGTTTCTACCTAAGATAACCAACAAACATAACTTAGATGAAAATGTACATATTCCAATCGCCAACAAACTTGGGATGAAAGGGTGAATCACACAACATATATACATACTTTCTCTTATAGTATATATACTGGCTGACCCGGCGAACTTCTTACCGCCTAACAATCAATGAATGGTGTGTTACCTTTTAGCTGAACTAATTTAGGCTTTGATGAACGTAATATAATGATACAAAATAAATATTAATATTAGGTAGATATATAAAAGTATTTTATTATGAAAAATAATACATACGGAAAGAAACAAAAATGAGGTACTTCACACACAGAAGTGAAAGAGAGATAAATGAATTAACATTTACAATAATAGTATGTATTTAATAGTATGTATATATTTTCATAGTTATTATGCACTCATGAGCGGTAGCAGCGCCTATGTTCTGTTTTGCCTTTGCGGAAGTGCGACATTAAAGGTTAATCATATTATATACTCGAGTTTTTTCGCTTCAGTATATTACGATTAGCCAACAATATATAAAGGAATTCATTAATAGTTACTATAATCATATGTAAAATTATGTAAGTAGGAAAAACTGGCAAATACGCTTCCCATAACTCTCCAAAATGTGGACACATTATACGGCTCAAAGAAATTTATCACGTACGCGTACTTGGGAGAACACGCTGATCTGAAATAAACGGATAAGAATTATAGTACTTACTAGTTGTCTAATCGTTATACTTGGGCTGCAAAACTTAAGTATGATCTATTAATTTAGATGTTTATGAATGTAAATATAATTAATTAGGAATACTTAGGAATTCAACACAGTTTTATACTATTTACTAGCTGACCCTGCAAACGTTGTTTAGCCATATAAATTATTTCTAGGGTATTTCTAGTGTATATTATAAAAAAAAATAAAAAAATTTCGTCCAAAAAATAAAAAAAATGTTAGTGCACGACCCTTATTTCTTAGACCTACGGAATATGCATAAAAATATATCGGTATATATGTCGGTATATAACATATGGTTGAAAAGAATAATTTATGTTACGTTTACAAGTTTTATAGATAAATAAATAGTAATATATAGCCATATTTTGGCTATATATTAGATTAGTTATATATTAGTTAGATTGATAATATAATTGAGATAAAATTTGCTCCGCCCCGATATAACATAGCTCGCTAATGTCCCACACACATTTTCAACTAACGCCGCCAAAAAAGAGAAAAAAAAACCAGTAATCACATTCCCAGTATTCCAAATCCAAAGATTAGGAAAGATGTACTTGAGAAACTTGTCTTATTTCGGAATATAAACAAAGTACTATCCAAATATTTTGTGATTCGTCGAAGGGATTTAAAATATTGCTTAAAATGTTTCTTTTGTAAAGTATATTTTTGATTTTAGGTAGCGACGGTAAAGTGTACTCTCCAAGTCAAATCGGCGCATTCGTGTTAATGAAGATGAGGGAAACGGCTGAGGCGTATCTCAACACGAGCGTTAAGAATGCTGTGGTCACTGTGCCCGCCTACTTCAACGACTCGCAGAGACAGGCCACCAAGGATGCAGGTAATGACATACACACACACACATCGTATGCTTTCCAATAAAGTGGCCTAAACCCTTATTACAAAACCGTCCAATCGGGGGAAAGTGAAATACTTACATAGGTTATTCATGTGAACGTGAGGTAGTTAATGTATAGATACCGGCTATACTAAAGTCTAATTTTATCGGGTTAGCCCGTCTAGTTTCCGCCGCGATAACGTCGTGTAAAGAGCTCATGAATAAGTGCCCCGGGTGGGCTCGAAACTAGTCGGGCTAACCTGATAGAATTAGACGTGAGTATCTATATATTAACAATGAATACTACTCACGATAGTTGCGGCGTTTTGGGGACATCGTTGCCGTGCGGGGGGAAATAAAAGATGCTAATGGGTTCTGATAGCCGTATAATTTCCCAACTGCTATACACTGGTAGAATTAGTTAGGGAGTGTCTCCCGCGTTAAGGCCAGACACTGGCCTTAAAGTCCTCCAGAGTTCAGGACCTCCACGTGGACGCCGCGTGCCAGCAACACGCGCGCGGTCACCATCCTGACCTCGTACGCGGTCACCAAGCGCAGAAGGTGCGCCGACCCCGTGGCTGAAGGGTTGCGTATACACGCAACGTATGAGTGAAGCGTAGACTTAAAGATGACTTAGCAACGTAGACTGAGAAACCTGGAATCATATTATGTTTTAAACCAGAAATTCACCCCAGCGCGTTCAGTCACTAACACGCGGAATAAAAAACGAAGCTGCGGACCGATATAGGATTGATACGCGCGTCCTCTAAGCAGTTCGGATCTGCACTGAGGGCTGACTCCCGTTGCGATCGAGGGCCGCGGGAGCGCCACCGTCGCTCTGACGTTAGCTATTGTTTTATTGAAGATAATAAATAGGTGTTAATAATAATCTTGCAACGGTACATAGTTTAAAAATTTTAAAATGACTGTGAGTGTTCCGCACAAACGTGCGGGCGGATGAAACAACCTCCGAGACCTGGGCCCGTCGTCTCGGCGTCTCAACCTACCTTATGCGTCCGTCGGCTGTATGCGGTCCGGCCTCATGAATCACTGCGTGTATATGTGTGCGTGCGTGTGTGCGCTTGTATGTACTTGGCCGATTCCCGAACCCGTTGGCTCGCCTCAGCAGTCTTCCACGGACACGTACTGTCTATTTCTCCCGGAGTATACACTACACCAACGCGGTTAAATAACACAAATAACACGCGGTGTGCACACAACCTTCGTAAGGTCACACGTTATTGAATCGTCCCATATCGGGGAACATTAACCCGAACGCGCACTAAAACCGCGGACGGTCGCGTCTTCTCAAAACGCTTCACTAATTGAACGCGTCACTAAATCTAAAAACCACACCCAAAACGCATAATTACGCGTGTGCGTTATAAAAGGAATGCCATATACAGGCGCGCGCGGCTTCTTCCTGTCGTGGTCGAAACATCACTAACTGGCGGACGTGACCGGCGGCGAACGAATGCCCAAAGGTCGTTGATCCGGCCGGTCGCGCGGCGTCGCGCGTCAATTTATACAAAACAGTGAGGTATTAGTACCGGGAGTGCTTGTGCTTTATACATGCAAGGATCAATAAGATTCATGAATTTCCTAAATAAACTTCTGATCATTTTTGTTAGGATATTGTTTAGTTAAGTATTTTATATGATTTTGGTACAAACCTGCTTATTTGTGATAACCGCATCGCCGATCCGCGCTCGCGTCAGTGCGCGTGTCGCGTTTGCAGCGGTGCGATAAAAACGCGCGGTACCAGCTGGTCGCGGACATAACTGCCGGACGACTTTCCTAGAAACCGCGCTACATTTATAGAATTTAAATTCGTATATGTATATATCGTCAAAAAAATCGTATACAATTTCAAATAAATATTTGGATAACCAATCAATTGTTGTAGGAAATGTTAACCATTGTTAGGGATCGAACCCGCCACACCTAAAACTTAGCTAGGTTCACTTTGGCTGTCTGTGCCAGGGGAGCAAAATGGTGCAAAAGTGCAATTTACTACCTTTTGAACTTTAACTTATGCTATAACTAGAACTTTAACCTTTAAACTTATGAATCATTAATATTCATAAAAGATATGCTTATAGAAAAATTTAAATATTTATTATCTTGGTGACCGAGTTTTGCTCGGTATATGTTTAAAAGATTTAAAAAAGATGAAATTTGAAAAAAAAGGAAAAATAAATGGGCAGGTGGGGCTCGATACAAAGTACTTTCACTTCTTTAGTCTGCTTATTCAACTTTACAAATGACAGCAAAATTAACCTTTGTATTCAATGCATATTCAAGCACTTTTTCAATGCCTGAAAACAGAGATAAAACAACATAAAAAAAGGAAAACCTAGTTAAATCAATTTATTGAAATTGAAACAAACAAAGAGGGGTACATACAAAGTTTCATGAACATAGTTCAAGCAGCTTGGGAGTTCTAAGCTCCAAGCCTTCTCTCTTTAGGGGAGAGGAGACCTGTTAAAACACTACAGCTGAGTATAAGCCCAGCTGTGGGATAGTAAGTGAGAGTTACTCAAATGTAATTTATTTGTCGCAGGTCAAATTGCCGGTCTGAATGTTCTGCGTGTGATAAACGAGCCGACGGCTGCGGCGCTCGCTTACGGAATGGACAAGACCGACGATAAGATGTGAGTTAACCAACTTAAGTGCTTAAGTACCGTCAATAATGCATTTTTTTTTCCTGTTCCCTAAAACAAAAACAGATTTTTTAAATATGTTATCCAAATTTCAATAATATTAGGTCCTAAGGAAAAAAGTTCAACTCCGATGGGGCAGTCCAAACCGCCTTCAGAGATTTTATTGATTCCCGACCGAATGGTTTTTTTAGTAAGGGGATCAATGAACTACCTATGAGATGGCAAAAGTGCATACATAGCAATGGTACATACTTTGATTAATTAAATATATTTCATTAAAAAAAACGACTTTATGTTCCTCCCATAGAAAACGCCAATTTCATATGTAAGGACCTAATATTCCTGAATCAAATCACAGTTAAAGTACATGATTTACGTATGCGGCATACTATAGATCGACAGATTTGTTTAGTTTTCTACTGTGGATTTCTTCAAAGGAGCACTTAGATGACCGGGTTTATTAGGATATTGTTTAAATGATATAACATTTCGTATTACAAAAAGCCATACCTGGCATCTACAATTTAAGTCCGCGTGATTCCCTGCGAGAGAAGTTTAAGGAAACAGGTATTCTAACATTTGCTTCACAGTATATTTTAAATAACGTAATTTTTGTACATAAAAATATAAAGAATTATAAAACGATAGGTGATGTATATAATAGACAAAGTAGGAACCGACATAAGCTTGCGACTCCTGCTTTGCGCCTAGCAAAAGTACGTAAATCGTTTGTGGGTTTGGGTATAAGATTCTATAATAAAATTCCGAAATCAATTTTGGTCATGCCATTACAGCAGTTTAAAAACACTGTTAAAAAGAGACAGAAAGCCTACTATACTGTTGAAGATTACTTAGATGATAAGGATGTGTGGATATAGGTGCACTTCTACCCTGTACAAGACAGTAATAAATAAATGTAACTAGTTCTAAGATTTATATTTTAAAAAGAGCAACCGTCGAGTTTCTTGCTGGCTCTTCTCGGCAGGAACAGCTTTCCGAACCAGCAGTAAAGTTGACGATTCAAAAGCACTTGTTTACAAGTTTACTTGAATAAAGAATATTTTGATTTGATAGGTATTTTATATGCTTTTCGTACAAATCTGCGTATTCGTAATAAATGCATCGCCGATCCGCGCTCGCGTCAGTGCGCGTGTCGCGTTTGCAGCGGTGCGATAAAAACGCGCGGTACCAGCTAGTCGCGGACATAACTGCCGGACGACTTTCCTAGAAACCGCGCTACATTTATATAAGATGGAATCTTCCAAGTTAAATTTGACCCACTTCCCGGGTTTCTATTGACCTGAAATTTTATACACTGGTCCAGTCCTGATGACGATGCATGTTTTTTTTGATAAACATGAATTGAGTAGGAAATATATAATTTTAGCTCATAGGTTAAGGTCTGGACATTATCTGTCGAACAAATTTGCATTTCTTATGAAAAAAGTTGATTCGCCCAATTGTGATATGTGCGGGACGACGGATGATGTCCAGCATATTATGTTAGAATGTAAGAAGTATGATGGGGAGAGAGAACACTTTATGCGGAAATATAATTTAAATAAATACAACTTTGGAGTTCTAACTAGTGTTCTCTCTTACCCGTCTGCTGATATATTTAAGTTGATGATTAATATATTTGTACGTAAATGATATATATATATATAAGTATACATATATGTAATTTTAATATTTATGTGTAATTTAGGCGATGATGGGACTGGCATATCCTTGTAGGATATAAGTCGTTAAAAAAAAAGATAAAAAAAATAAACATGACCTGCAGGCCTACCATGAACTCTTATTGCGACACAATTGAAGACTAAACCATATTACCCGGCCTTAAATAATGCATATCGTGGCTTAGTGAGAGAAAATCGGCTAGATTCTGCGTCATAGATCATTGTCTCTGCCGCACAGACTTACGAACCTGTGTGAAACGTCACATACTTACTGAGTGACAGAGACAGCGCTCTACGAAAACGAACTAGCCTGTTTCGTTCTAATCATCAATGTGCATTATTTATTGCCGGGTATTATAGTTTACGTCTTAAATTGAGTCGCAATAAGAGTTCATGCAAGACTTGCTGTTGCTGCCAGTATTGGCTCCAGATGAGGGAACTGCTTAACGGTCAGTAGGCACATGTTTTGTCAAAAGGCGTTTTAAAAGCTTTTTTCACTTTGTTTCATAGTTTATTTTCATTATATTTGTTAGTAGTTTAAAATAGTAAAGTGTTGTAGTACCAAATAAATCATTTAACAGTAATAATAAAATTTTTACATTTTTTTCAAAATTATTAATTTTATTATTACTTTTGTATTATGGACCTCCGCAAAGTAACGCCTAATTCTTGCAAGAATCATTCATTCATTCATATATTTTGTCGTTACAGAATCGCTGTATACGATTTGGGCGGTGGTACCTTTGATATATCCGTCCTGGAGATTCAGAAGGGTGTGTTCGAGGTTAAGTCAACCAACGGAGACACCTTGCTTGGTGGGGAGGATTTTGACAACGTCATTGTGAACTTCTTGGTCGATGAGTTCAAGAGAGATGTGAGTAATTTACCCATTGATAAGTGATTGATATGGCTTAAGAGTAAATTTGTTTCTTCTTTTGCTGTTATCGAGTCTTTTAACCTTTTACAGATTATTTTAGACCTATCGTAACTTAGTACATATTTTATCCATACTTCTATATGTAAGTTCTATTTGCGCTAGCGACTGGCCTATCGATTTCTAGTAAAAAAAGAAAAAAGTAGCGGCCTGTTATAATCCCACTGCTCGGAATAGGCCTCTTCTCTCCGTTTCTGGATAGAAGGTTTGGAGCTAAGACCTACCACGCTGCTCCAATGCGGATTGGTAGGTTATCTCCAGACTTAAAATATGCAGGTTTCCTCACGATGTTTTCCTCACGGTCAGGTTCAAGGTCTGGGGAATGTTAATGAAATAGCATAAAATAGCTTATTAATGAGTGCCGGTCATTTAATAATTACTTAAGTAGGACAAGAAAGTGCGACAGAGAGAGCAACAGAGAGGAAGTCCTGTATCCATAATTTATTACCCCGCGGGCAGCGACTCTTTGATACTAGTATAGTTATTGTACATAATTATAATATATATTTAATCTGTTGATCCGCAGCAAGGTTTAGATATCCGCAAGGACGCAATGGCGATGCAGCGTCTCAAAGAAGCAGCTGAGAAGGCCAAGATTGAGCTATCAGGTTCGCTTCAGACCGATATCAACTTGCCCTACCTCACTATGGACTCTTCTGGCCCTAAGCACATGAATTTAAAGGTTAGCAAATAATTTGTTTATGTATCGATAGCGTACATAATCTAATGTCTTGTTGTTTCTTAAGTAAAGAGAAATGGGGTTCATAAGTGATCAAAAAAAGCTAGCAGAAGAAGGGGCTTTCATAAATAATTTAATAAATTTATGGGACAAATACACAATATCATAAATCCCCAAAGTAAGTAGCTAAATACTTGTGTTATGAACGACAGACAACTGGTAAATATATACATATATAATTTTGGATAAATAAATACACCTAGACTCAAAGAACCAACGAATTGTTTTTATTGGTTATGTTGCTCCTAACAAACTTGCCCACACAAAAATTTCGTTTAAAAAAGTTCAGCTGACTTGATACGACTATTAGATGCTCGTGCGTCTATATCATGTGATTAATTGCTTGCAGTAGGTAATTCTCGTCTGGGCTTTAGTATTTGAGTTATTTTATATAAGTATTAAGCAACTTACCGACTTGCGACCGTCAACTATACAAGTTGACCTATGGTGAACCTAGCATTAAATATGCACAGCTAAGATGCTAATGACACGTCTTGAAAATGACTAGTTACATTGAAGCGGTGCTATAACAATACAAACAAAAACCCCCAGTTAATGTTCATATTGAATTGACTGGTCAAAATTGTTTTGTTACAATATAAATACATAACAATAATAATATATGTAAATAAATAAATATAATATATGTACCACCACCACCACCATCATCATCATCATCATCATCACCATCATCATCATCATTATCATTCTCCTGCTCTTATCCCACTCTAAATGTATTTGGCACAACATGTTTTCTCTTCCATTCACTCCTATCATTCGTCAACTCTGGCGCTTACTCCTTTTATATGAATGTCGTATTTCACACAATTGTATGTATGTAATGTATTTAAGTATGTATTTAAAATTATATATGTATGTATTTACCATTTATCAGTCACCCATACCACAAGTATTACGTTACATATTTCTGGATAGGACGACTGTATGCTATAATTGCTGACGATCTAATTGTCCAATATACTTATCTATTTAATATCTATAAATGAGCTAATCTTGTATATATCTGTACTTCCTTATTCGCAATTAATACAATAACCCAAACTACGCGTCACATCACACAAGATGGCTGCTTGTTATTCCGTCTCCATGGCAACCATTATTTGTTGTTAGGCGTTGCCTTGACAACGCCATCGGTTGTGTTCGTTATTCATCGGCTGCACTCGTAATACGCACAATAGCAGCGACCTCTTGTAATTACCCCTACCAATATCTAGATATATAGAATTTGAATTTCAGAAACGATTTTCATGAAAACTAGTACTTAGAGGGTTTCGGTTGTGATAAATTGTTCTAGCTAGGTTTTATTTAAAAAAAAAAAGTTTTATCCTTATTTTCAGGTATTGAAAAACTGCTAAAATATAAATTGTATTCAAAGGTTAATTTTGCTGTCATTTGTAAAGTCGTAATAGCTCAGTGGGGAACAAAAGGATTTAAGATGTGAAAGTACTTAGAATCAAGTCCCAGATATCACATGCACTTTCTTTTTTTATTTTATCTTATTCCCCTTTATATATCTATAAAAAAAGATACTGAGCATGGCTTTGTCACCCAGGTAACTTATTTATTTATTAATTATAATTGTATCAATTCTACAGATGACCCGTTCCAAGCTGGAGTCTCTGGTGGGTGATTTGATCAAGCGCACAGTGGGACCCTGTCAGAAAGCACTCCAGGATGCCGAGGTCTCCCGGGCGGACGTTGGGGAGGTCCTGCTGGTTGGTGGCATGACCAGGATGCCAAAGGTGATATTTGAAGGCTTGTAACATGTATGTGAAGGTGGAATCTTGCAAGTTTAATTTGACCCACTTACTGGGGTCCAATTGAGCTGAAGTTTTTAAACGTTATATTTTAATTAATTCAAATAATCACTATTAGATAATATTATTTATATTGTCTATATTGATTATATTATCTATATTGCATCCTTTTTCAACATTAATCTATGAATATAGTGTTTTTTCATTATCCATATTTCACTTCTTGTCATTTTCTTTCTGTTACTCAAAGGTTTGCTGGTAAAGATCCCTTTTAGGATAAGTCCGCCTTTGTACATGTGCTATTTTTTTTTTCTTTTTTTTTATGTTTGGATTTATTTTATTATATATAAATTGTATGGTAATAATAAATAATTGCGCACCGTAAGCACAAGCCGATACCAGCCCCCTATGGCTGGTTAGGCGTCAGTACGACCGGTGCGAGATCAATACGAGGGTATATTCCCCGGTCGTGCATATTGCACTATCGGGTTACGATCCCTCGAACAAATTCAATACACGTTTAGTTGGGTTCTTTTGCCTGGCAAGGACTTTTAGTAAGGTGCTTTTTGGGTTATTGCAGCACTTTGTCACTGTTAGGCGAAGATAGTACGCGAGCAAAAGTAACAAAAAAAGTAAAGTAGCGGCCTGTTACAATCCCACTGCTGGGAATAGGCCTCCTCTCTCCGTTTCTGGAGAGAAGGGTTGGAGCGGAGACCTACCACGCTGCTCCAATGCGGATTGGTAGGTTACACGTATCTCCAGAATTCTCTAGAGATATGCAGGTTTCCTCACGATGTTTTCCTTCACCGTAAAGCATGTGATTAATTGCAATTATCAATTAGACACATGAGTTTTAATGGTACAACTCATTGATGCCTGCCCGGGTTTGAACTCGTGTTTCCCTCGAAAGAGTCGCACGGTCTCACCACTGGGCTATCACAGCTTAATGCATGAATGAATGACTAAATATGCATCTAATTTCAGGTCCAACAAACAGTTCAAGAGATCTTCGGACGAGCTCCGTCCAGGTCGGTGAACCCTGATGAGGCAGTGGCGGTTGGTGCGGCGGTCCAGGGTGGTGTGCTGGCTGGAGACGTCACCGACATCCTCCTCCTGGACGTGACCCCCCTCTCGCTGGGTATCGAGACCCTCGGCGGTGTGTTCACCAAGCTCATCACCAGAAACACCACGATACCTACGAAGAAGAGTCAAGTTTTCTCAACTGGTATGTACCTATTTAAGTTGGCCCAATTTATCTATGTTTATTCCGATCTCCAACAGAATTGCATCTATAAATATATATAAGAAAGTATGTATTTATGTTTCTAAAGGACTATAAATTGCTGAACCGATTTTAGTGAAATTTCTTCAATCTTTAGATCGACTTAACAAATAATCGTGTAAATTTGGTGGGGATCTGAGCATTTTTTAACACTCTATGACAGTTTTGTTTCTAGAGAAAGACGAAATCAGACAGACACAATAACATGTGGATGGACCGCTAGTCTTAAATAATCTAACATATAACTTATTTTTTTATTTAATTGTGTAGTACTGGTTATAGGAGAACACAACAATTTATATTAAAAAGTATTTAATAAACAATATTACAAATACTTTAAAAAATATGAATAAACATAGTTGGGAAGATTTAAAAAAAATTACAGTTCTTTTAACAAACAATTGAGACCTAAAATAATAAATAAATGAATATATGGGACACTTACACACACGGTCGTCTGTCCCCAAAGTAAGTAACCTAATACTTGTGTTATGGGTGACGGACAACTGGTAAATATACAATATATATAATTTTAAATACACACCCAGGCTCGAAGAACCAACAAATTGTTTATAGAAAATGTTGGCGGGAATCGAACCCGCGACCCACGGAGCTGAAGGCCGGGTCACTACCCACTGCGGGCACTGGGGCAGGCAACAGTCCAAATAGATATGACTGTACCAAAAAAAAATACTTAAAGGCTATCTTTTGAATGGATTTACCATAGTATTAACTGCTTATATAAAAATACTAGTTTTTGCCAGCGGCTTCGCTCGCGAGGAATTTGCTCTGCCACAGTATCTAATTTAATTAAAATTTATGATTCACACTTGGTCATAGCGGCTTCCATAAAAGATAGATATATGCTGTCGCGGACTTTTATTTAGAACTATTAAAGACAAACAATACTACGGTACTTCATCTTTGTGTAACTCTAATGGCTTAGGCAGCGTACGCCGAGGTAGCTCTCAGAGGCCAGATTTTTTCCGACTCTATTGACATGTATCGTTATATTACATAAAATGATTACAAATTGTAGCCTATATGTTATTCCGATGTATAACCTATATAACTGTAAAGTTTCATCCAAATCCGTTCAACACTTTTTTCGTGAAAGAGTAACAAACATCCATCCATACTCACAAACTTTCGCATTTATAATATTAGTAGGATGTCAAAGCCTGTCTACAAGTGGGAGAACATCGCATTGTGTAACGTTTCCTTCCAGATAAGAAAAAGATATACGATGTTTTGTATCGAAAATGAGTCAAAGAACTTATGAATTAAAGAAATGAGTCAATATTTCGTTGGCCTAGTTTTTTTTTTTTTAAACCGCGCTACATTATTTATATTACTTACTAGCTGTGCTTGCGGCTTCGCCCGCGTGGCAATTGGTATTTAATTGAAATTTTGAACACAAAAGTAGGTATTGTGAGTTAACAGCGAGAGATAGAGACATGCTATCGCGGACTTTTTTTGTAGTATTTTTATAGATCTACAATTCTCTGAGCTGTGATAGCCCAGCGGTGAGACCGTGCGACTCTTTAGAGGGGATCACGAGTTCAAATCCGGGCAGGCACCAATGAGTTTTTCTATTAAAACTCATGTGTATAATTGATAATTGCAATTTATCACACGCTTTTCGGTGAAGGAAAACATCGTGAGGAAACCTGCATATCTCTAGAGAATTCTGGATATATGTGTAACCTACCAATCCGCATTGGAGCAGTGTGGTAGGTCTCAGCTCCAACCCTTCTCTCCAGAAACGGAAAGAGGAGGCCCTATGCCCAGCAGTGGGATTGTTACAGGCCGCTACAGTACTTTTTTAAAAAGAATTCTAGTACATTACTTTAACGTAACTCTGCTGGTTTACGTAGCGCACGCGAGTGAAGCTCCCAGCAAGCAAATTTTTTAAAAACTGCACGATCTCTTCAACACAATTTACATAAAACCATAATAAATTAAATTTTAGTATCTCTTGGATGCAATATAACAGAACTAACTACTTTGCTATAATCCGCAAGGGTTAGGCGAATGCATGCAAAGCCAATGTGTATGAAGCATTTTTGTCGTGGAGCCTATCCTCCTGATGATGCTTCGGTTTCGGAGCGAAAGAGTCGTGATTGTGGTGGTGGGTGTGTGTTGGCTTTGCATGCATTCGCTTAACCCTTGCGGATTATAGCAAGGTAGTTAGTTCGAAAGTAAAGCCTAACGCAAAGTAACGCCTGCTTCTATAAATCATTTAACTCTTGGATGTTTTTATACATACACTAAACGATTTCTATGTATTGACACAGCTGCGGACGGTCAGACGCAAGTGGAGATCAAGGTCCACCAGGGCGAGCGTGAGATGGCTACGGACAACAAACTCCTCGGGCAGTTCTCCCTCATCGGCATCCCGCCCGCGCCCCGGGGGGTCCCTCAGATCGAGGTGACCTTCGACATCGACGCGAACGGCATAGTGCACGTCTCGGCCAGAGACAAGGGAACCGGCAAGGAGCAACAGAGTGAGTGATGATTTATTAATATACTAGCTGTCAGCGGCTTTATTCGACTATAAATCACAAAAAAAAATCCCAAAATTTTCCCAAACACAACAACACATAAAATTTAGTTTAAATAAAGAACAACCTTGTTATTTTAAAAGTAATAATAAAATTGGGCAGATAATATCTAGTTCAAGCTTGTTGCACGTGTTCAGAGGTAAAATAAAGGGTGGGGATGAACCAAGTACTATATAACAATGCTTGTTTGGATAATGCTTCGCTTTGCGATTTTGTCGTGGAGTCTATCTCCTGATGATGCTTCGGTTGCCGGGCGAAACGATTGTTGAGTTTGTGATAGTGAACGGGTGTAGTGCTTGTGTATTGTGGTGGAAGTGGTGGAGGTTTGTGCATGTGTTTTTACGAATCCTGCACGTATCGGGTATGAAAATACAGATAGTCCACTATACATTTAACACTACATATATTTTCTATTTACTGTATCGCGGATTATAGCAAAATAATTTTATTATTACTTTTGTACTATGGATCTCCGCCTAATTCTATAAATTACTTGTTATTTCAGTTGTGATCCAATCATCTGGTGGCCTCTCTAAGGACGAAATAGAGAACATGGTGAAGGCGGCTGAGCAGTTCGCAGCGGCCGACAAGAGTCGAAGGGAGAGGGTGGAGGCAGCCAACCAGGCCGAGGGGGTGCTGCACGACACCGAGACCAAGATGGACGAGTACCGAGCACAGCTGCCCCAGGATGAGGTGAGGACACCATTGAGATAGCCATAGATCTTCAATACCTACTTATTTATAACTCGTCTCCATTATTCGTAATGCTTACTAATATTACATATACCAGCAGGCCTACCATTATTGTGACTCAATAGGAGACGTAAACTAAATTGCTTTTTCATGCCATGACGTCTTCAAGACGCACACTTTAAGTCGTTGCCGAATGACCGTTCGGGATTCGTCCTAAAAACATTTGAGTAAAAGAGTTATCTATAGTTCATATAACGTTATCCTTTTCAAACATTGCGAGCCCAATGCAATCCACACTTAATGGTATGAAAAGAAAGCTGTTGAGTTTAGGTACTGACTTTGAATCAAATCGCTTTCTAAAACTTCATGGTAGGCCTACAGGTCGTCGTAGAACCGCTGCTGCATGACGACATTTTTCATACATGAGCTGTTTGCTGTACAACAGAGTACATTAACTTTTAATATTTATCCATTAACATACAATAAATGTATAAGTACGCGGCAATAAATAATAAAAGTATATATGTATTATAAGGGAGCCCAATACGAGCTAAGCTTAACTGCCAGCTTAAACACGGCAAGAATATTTAAAACGAAAGCAGCATCCTTCTTAAACCATCCGATGATCAATTTCGGCGGGCAAAGCCGGATGCAAGAGCAATGGCGTCGAGTTATCCCCTCAGGCGTTACTTGCGCCTGAGACGATTTACGATTGCCGACATTATCGTGTATGTCGCGTTACTATTAAATATTCATATCTTATACTTTTTTTAATGTACACTAGAAATAATTAATATGGCAAAATAGATGATAGGAATGAGTGGATAAACCTACTTTGCGACCATGTACAAGATAATAAAAGTAGACAGTAAAGTAACAGCCTCTAAATATCCCACTGCTGGGCATAGGCCTCCTTTCTCCGTTTCTGAATAGAAGGATTGGATCTAAGACCTACCACGCTGCTCCAATGTGGATTGGTAGATTACACATATCTCGAGAATTCTAGGTTTACTCAAGATGTTTTCCTTCGCCGAAAAAAGTAGCGGCCTGTTACAATCCCACTGCTGGGAATAGGCCTCCACACTCCGTTTCTGGAGAGAAGGATTGAATCTAAGACCTACCACGCTGCTCCAATGCGGATTGGTAGATTACATACATCTCTAGAATTCTCTAGACATATGCAGGTTTACTCAAGATGGTTTCCTTCACCAACAAGTGTGTGATAAATGGCAATTGTCAATTAGACACATAAGTTTTAATAGAAAAACTCATTGGTGCCTTTCCAGGGTTTGAACCCATGAACATCTCTAGAAAGTCGCACATTCTCACCGCTGGGCTATCACAGCTTGAACTTCTACGAGATATTAATGAAATAAAATAAGTAGTTATGATATATATATTGAAAAGAGCAACATTTGAGTTTCTTGTTTGGTGTTCTTGATAGGAACACTATTCCTGACCAGCAGTAGAGTTGAGAATTCAAAATGAACTTGCTTACTACTTACTAATTTTATTTGAATGAAGAATAAATTGAATATGAATTTGAGAAGTATCAGTACAGAAACAGTTGTTGATGAATGATGAATTTATATTCCAGTGCGACAAACTGCGCGGTGAAATGACCAAATTACGTGACCTCCTGGCACAAAAGGACACAGCTGACCCCGAAGCCATTCGCACAGCTACCGGACAGCTACAGCAGGCCAGCTTGAAGCTGTTCGAACAAGCCTACAAGAAGGTACGTGGAATATATTGCTTACTTATAGTTGGCCCATACTTTTAACATATTGAATGTTACGCTATATTTATATTGCTTGTTAGTCTGGCCAAAATATATTACACAATTTCAGTAGTTCATCATTTGCGCCGTTATTTTATTTATTATTTAGTTATTTTATAGAGTCATCAAAAATTTACTATAATTATATATTTTAAATAATCTTCACCGATCACCGGTGACCCCCACGGCGCTACAAACAAATTTAGTGGCGGTTATCGATGACCCCCACGGCGCTACGAACAAATTTAGTGCCATATACCAGTGACCCCCACGGCGCTACGAAAAATTAGTGCCGTATATCGGTGACCCCCACGGCGTTACGAACAAATTTAATGCGGGTTACCGGTGACCCCCACGGCGCTACGAACAAATTTATTGCCGTATACCGGTGACCCCCACGGCGGTACGAACAAATTTAGTGACGGTTACCGGTGACCCCCACGGCGCTACGAACAAATTTAGTGGCGGTTACCGGTGACCCCCACGGCGCTACGAACATATTTAGTGGCGGTTACCGGTGACCCCCACGGCGCTACGAACAAATTTAGTGCCGGTTACCGATAACCCCCACTGCGCTACGACTGTAACTCAAGTATTAAGTGACTTGCTTTGAGGGCAAATTGTTCAATATATTTATTTATTACTTTTTTCTTCATGGGCTGCATAGGTCGCAATAGTGGCACAACTCAAAAAATCATGTTTTGAGAGAAAGTTAAGTTTTCATTGAATTTTGATTTCTGCCGTTATTGTTACTGAAAAAAATGTGTATTTACATTTAAACCTATTCCCAGTCCAAAAACGAGTTTTTTAAAAGTTGCAGCACTATTGCAGGCCATGAGCGGTATGAATTATATTAGTATTTATTGTTTGTTGCACATTTTTTGAGCCACTCCAGCAACCTGATTGCTTCATTGGTCAAGCGAATGTGCCATAATAACTGAGAAATAGCTTTGTGTTATTTTTTTTTACTTAAAATATACACATTATGCATGTTTCTTTCTACACGATCATTTCATATTATTTTGATAATATATTATCGTCTTTATTGGTTTAACAGTAATTTTAATTATACTGCCTGGGTGATCGAGTCTGATTAGTAATTGGTTTTAAGATATAAAAAAATATAAAAAAGGAAGAAAGTGCAGGAGATATGTGGAACTCGATCTGGGGTAATTCCACTTCTTTAGTCCATTGGTTCCTATATATTGGAGTTATTACAAATTACCCATGATTTTGGGGTATCCGTCTAAGTAGAATAAACCACCCTCATTTCTTATCGAGGTGGGTCGTAATCGAGATGTTGCAGCTCAAACCCCCTTACGGTACTCCAATATGGTAGTTTAACATAACCTCAAAATTCAATTAAAATTAAAAAATTTCCAATCCAATGAAAAGCGCGCGATAAATGTCAATCAGGCAGATTTTAACAGAAAAACTCATATTGGTGCCTGCCCTGGGTTTGAACCCGTGACCCTCCGGAAAGAGTCAAAAAGTCAAAGTTTAATTTATGGTCTAATTCTTTGAATTTTAACAGATGGCAGCTGAACGCGAAGGCCAGTCCCAGTCGCAGTCGCAATCTGAATCCCAAACGCAAGGAGAGCAAGAGGAGAAAAAAGAAGAGAAGAAGAACTAAACCCCCTACCCTCGAATTACCCCCACAGGGGTAACTGTACATACACTAAACTTAGACCAAATAACTAACTTCAGTTTTAAGGAGTTCGATCCGCTGTGCATTTTGGCGTATCATCAATACTGATGGGTCAAAATGTAAAAAGTAGGTTTTTTTCTGAATTGCTTTAGCGCCAAATTCAAAACTTAAATATTTTGTTTGCTCACTGCAGACTTTTATATTTTGTTTTTTGTTGAGAAATATACAAAATATAGCGTGACGTTGTTAGTTTTGATTAATAGCCAAATGTCTATCTACTATTTATTCAAAAGATAAGAAAATTAATAAAAATCGGCACTTTAATTTTTGTATTCTAACATATATTTTCATAGACACACTTCACTAAATACTAAAAAATACAAAACTGTATAAAATATATCTGAATACAATAAAAAGTAAATAAAATTTGGCGCTTTATCAATTTTGCGATTTAGAGCCAAATATTGTATTGCTTGTATCGGCCACAACCGACAACCATTCTTAACCTGTGCAACTGGGTAGGGTTCAAATATTTACTAACTTTAGGTAATTAACTATACATAATAGTGTTTTAAATATAGTTAAACTGTTTAAAAATAAAGCTGCCCACCCACCGGCTCGATTTACCTGTATTGATCTGGTGTCGTCAATTATGCACCCTCAACAATGCGTCTGCTCTCATCAAATAATAATAAATAATTTATTTGCCAAATTGTGGGTACATAACATGGTATTACTTATCTCTAATTGCCCTACACAATTGACCGTCATTAAACGGCGTGCAAATATTTAAAATTTAACTATATTTTCATTACATTCAGTTCATTAATAATTACATTTATTCATATTCAGTCAACATAACAATTACATATGTCACATTGAGATTAAATTGATATTACAATTATGTCCGTATAAGATTAGATTAACATTGAAAATTAATTAAAATTTAAAATAAAATTATTGCATTATTGTGACAAATACAATTAACAAATTACAATTATAATATTAAATTCTTATCATATAATTAAAAATCCCGTCTAGTGATACTGCTAGAGCCATTACGGCTAAAAGCATTTTACTTATTATAGATATTTAATATATATTTTAATAGATATTTATAATAGATATTTTTGCATTCTTAAATGGACATCATCCTCTTGGATGATGTCCATTTAAGAATGCAAAAAAAAAAATTAACTAAAATCCGCTGTTAAAATAAATATCTTAAAGGATCATTTTATAGATGTCTATTAATGCATTTCACTGCTGATATAAGTTTTATTGCTATTATAAAGAACAATCAAAAAATACTTGTTAGTATTACAATCTAGATTGTCTAGCCAAAAGGCTTGAAACTAAAAACTAACTTAAACTTATAAATTAACTTATATCTAATGATAAATCCAGTGACTTTTCTTATTCTTTCTTGCTATATGAGACACTTTGTTCCGCGCAAACGTGCGGACGGATGAAACAACCTCCGGGACCTGGGCCCGTCGTCTCGGCGTCTCAACCTACCTTATGCGGTCGTCAGCTGTATGTGGTCCTGCTTCATGAGTCACTGCGTGTATATGTGTACGTGTGTGTGTGTGCTTGTATGTACTTGGCCGATTCCCGAAACCGTTGGCTCGCCTCTGCACTATTCCACGGACACGTAATGTCTGTTTCTCCCGGAGTATACACTTCACTATATCGGTTAAATAACACCCGGTGTGCACACAACCTTCGTAAGGTCACACGTTATTGAATCGTTCCTATATCGGGGAATAGTAACCCAACGCGCACTAAAACCGTGGACGGTGGCGTCTTCTCATACGCTTCACTGATTAAACGCGTCACTAAATCTGAGAATAACACCCGAAACGCAAAATTACACACGTGCGTAAGAAAAAGGATGCCGTATACAGGCGCACGCGGCCTGTCCTTATCGTATTCGAAACATCACTAACTGTCGGCCGCTCGCGTCGGCAATCGAATGCATAAAGGTCGTTGATCCCGCCGGTCGCGTCGCGCGCGTCATTTTATTCAAAACACTTTGTTCCTGTTGATTTTTTTAAGCATTTGTTTCCGTTCCAAAAACTGAATTTCCGTTTAAATTCAGGTTTACATAGCCGGTGGGCGTTGAGCTTTAGACTTCTCAACCGTAAGTTTTTGAGTAAACGAAAAAATCGTAGTGATGTTAGTAGCTTTAGCGAACACCCCCCTAACTTAGTTTTAGTTACCTAGTAGAGGAAATTCGTTGTAGATTTTGAAATGTAGAAAAAGTACAGTACTATTTTGAGAGCAGAAATCGTTTAGTTCGGATTTTTGGGATTTTCAAATTCCAGCTAAAAAAAATGCTGTACCTTTTACAAATATTTCGTTATATATATTGTTATTTAGTATAAAGGACTGGTATTCCCTAAGTTTGAAAATTACAATGTCGTCTAATATATTTTTAAATGTGTGCGTGTGCGCGACGATTGATGTTTTACGTGTTCCTTAGTATGGATTTGTTGTGCATTTAAGTAGATTTATAGGAATTTAGACGTAAATTGACCCCCAACACATGAAACTTAACCCCTTGTAACCCCTAATGTAGAACACAAATTTAATATTATACTTTGTAGCATATAAATGTCACAAAACTAAGTCTCTTTTGAAAATTGCGGTGTCAAACTTCCAGTAATCATCATCCTCCTACCCTTATCCCACTCTAAGTGGGGTCGGCACAACATGTTACAAACATGTTGTCACATGATTTGGCTGCGTATTTTGCGACCGGCCGCCTGCCTGACGTCAACTTACCTTAGTCGCCTTTTACGACACCTCGGTAAGAAATGAGGGTGGTCTATTCTATGCAGCCGGATACCACACGGCATTCAAAAATGTCCAGTAAATTTTCTTTAAACCTAATTCCCCCATTCCTACTACCGTGTTTGTCGCACATAGTCAAAGTTTACAATATTATGAGTGTAAAGAAAGTTCTCTTAAATATTCTAATGTCCCGCTAAACTTACCAAAAAATTTTCGATTAACAATAAACCCATTGTTCCATCCGTTTAACCGTGATGCGATAACTAAGGGAATATATCTATAATTAAATGATACATGTTTAACATTAAATAAATCTTAATATCCAAATGCTTAATAATTTCCATCATTCTCCTGCCCTTATCCCACTCAAGTGGGGCGGTACAACATGTTACAAACATGTTGTCACATGATTTGGCTACCTATTTTACGACCGGCCGCCTGCCTGACGTCAACTTACCTTAGTCGCCTTTTACGACACGTCGGTAAGAAAGGAGGGGGTTATTCTATTCTGCCGGATACCACACGGCTATGCTTAATAATTTCCAATAAAAAATTATTAATATTCAAACATTTAAACACACATGAACCAAGTTCTATATTAGGGGTTATAACCCACAAGACAAGAATATCATTTACGTCTATTTTTCAAGGGTTTCCGCGAACGCGTCCACATAATCGTCGCTGTTGCGATTGTCGCTTTGATTGTTTTATTTTGTTTGTCTTTTAGGGCTTGTTATTGATGCATATATTTTTTAATATGTTCCCTCATAGAAATAAATGTTTACATCAGATGTGGTTAATTTCGTCTTTTACCTCACAAGTTAATAATTTATTCGGAAATTTTGACTCCGGTTTGCTTTTACTTTTTTCGATATACTATGTATGTAAGGATAAAAAAGCATTACCAAGCCAAGCGATACAAAAACAAGACAATATCTTGCCATCGTCTTTGTATCTAGTTGTTCAAAAAGTGTAGACACCAATATCGTTTTAAGGAAAGCGATACGGCCGCCATGTCTTGAGAAAAGCTATGAGGTCCACCATGTCTTGAGAAAAGCGATACGGCCGCCATGTCTTGAGAAAAGCGATACGGCCGCCATGTCTTGAGAAAAGCGATACGGCCGCCATGTCTTGCGAAAAGCTATGAGGTCCGCCATGTCTTGAGAAAAGCTATGAGGTCCGCCATGTCTTGAGAAAAGCGATACGGCCGCCATGTCTTAAGAAAAGCTATGAGGTCCGCCATGTCTTGAGAAAAGCGATACGGCCGCCATGTCTTGAGAAAAGCGATACGGCCGCCATGTCTTGAGAAAAGCTATGAGGTCCGCCATGTCTTGAGAAAAGCTATGAGGTCCGCCATGTCTTGAGAAAAGCGATACGGCCGCCATGTCTTGAGAAAAGCGATACGGCCGCCATGTCTTGAGAAAAGCTATGAGGTCCGCCATGTCTTGAGAAAAGCGATACGGCCGCCATGTCTTGAGAAAAGCTATGAGGTCCGCCATGTCTTGAGAAAAGCGATACGGCCGCCATGTCTTGAGAAAAGCGATACGGCCGCCATGTCTTGAGAAAAGCTATGAGGTCCGCCATGTCTTGACACAAGCGATACGGCCGCCATGTCTTGAGAAAAGCTATGAGGTCCGCCATGTTGTTTTCAGTATATCTTCATAATGTGTTGACTATAGACATTAGTCTATAGTCAACAATATGGCGGCCATATATCGTTACACGTATTGTGAAACGATATATGGCCGCCATATTGTTTTGCGTCAAACAATATGGCCGCCTTTATATGGAAAATACTGTTTGCCATCTATATTTTTAAAGATGTGTGACGGCCATATTGTTTTGAAAAACAAAATGGCGATCATACGTCATGTATTCATATATGTATTCAATTATTTATTTATTCATATTTGTATTCAATATTACCGATGTACAAAATATATGCATTATAATGTCTATGAGAAATTGTATGTGGATTAGTTTAGTGAAATATATTATTTGAAAAATTCGTTTTTCTCTTTTATTTCAACTATTCTAAACGGTTTTTTTTAAATTTTACATCAACCCCATTCTTCGCTACTGAATTTTATTTAATTTTTTATTTGTATGCGACTACGCATATCACACCAGAGTATTACTGACAGATAGATACATGGTAGTTAGCGACCGGATTGCAAATCCAAAGTATCTGAAACAGGTCCTAATAATTCAAATCTGACAAAGTTTCCAACTGAGAAAAGCCACATAATGGAATGTTAACGCCAAAAGTAATAATCACAAAATTATAAATAAGAGATTTCGCCTATTCTATTGATGGAGGCTCCATCTAACGTTCAGAATTTAACAGAATTATTTATTAATGCTATTTAATGCTACATTTTAAAGGTATTACACCTTTTATTTAATATATTTGTCTAATCTTATATAAAAGTAATGTGTCTATATGTCCCTTATAGACTCCGAAACGGCTGAAGAATTTATTTGTTAATCGTAATTCATACATCGTATATTTAAGCGCTGTGAAGTGAAATAGGCATATTAGTCACACATATAGAAACAGATAGTTTCCTTCAGTTTTTCTTTAATGTAATATGGGACATTGCATTCCGGCAGGCTTCCCTACTCTATAGTAATTGCAAATATACAAATTTTCTCTTCAACATCATTCACTTCTTGCGTTTGTTCATGGCGGCTGTATGACATATATTATTTATGAAATCTCTCGTAGATAATAAATGCTCAATGCATTGTAATGTTATGTATGACTGATTAAACTTTTTGTTAAATTAATTTAAGGCCTTAGCGAGGACATGGGTAAAAAAAACAATATCGCTCTCATAATTTAATATTTCATCAAACAACAACGAAATAAAATAAATACGGTGTAATCGACGATCAAAACAATATTTACAAACGGTTAAATAAGTAAACAATAATATGATTTTTTGTAATATTTTTAGCTTAAAACTAACATTCACACGAGCTGAGTTTAAAGATGGCGGTTCATACCAAATCACTATAGACATTACTTGAAAAATCTAATGTCATCTTTAAAATAAAACAGTATGACTTATCAATATTTAATTTCAATTATTACAATATAACAATTATGTAAGACCAATAGATTTATGTGATTTTTTATTACAATGCATTTTATAGCAGGCCGCCATTATAATTCCCGCAACAACAGAGTAAATAGAAAAATTTAAGCGCATTAAACTCGCTCGTGTAAATTTTGTGAAGGAAAAATAGAAATTTCTATTCATAACAATAGTTCTTACGCTTGTTATACGAAATATTGGGATGAAACTATGATTGGCACTAACATGGAGGGCACTCATTTCTTTATACGATTATAAAATTTTACAACTACACCATTATTATATTTGAAGCTCGGAACATTATTGAAATCGTTGTTATTTTTTTAAATAAATATCTCAGACTAATGAGTTCTAAAACTATTTTTATACCCGCTTACACAAAGTCGGCTCCAATTAAGCGATGGTCGAATATATTTGCAAGCAATCTAATTTGTTCTCGAACGAAAATGTGACCGAATTTCGAGAACGAACTACGCGATACTCTCAAAATTCTGTCTCTAATCGATTAAATAATATTGCTTATATTTCATTGGTTCTCAATTATTTATTTCCTATCCAAATGTAATAATTTCACTTATGAAAACGTTATTTCTCGAACTATGATACATTTCATGGATAAATTTAAACTCTCCTCCCCCAGCCTAATCTATTTTTTCCAGAATTTTCAGTTTAAATATACGAGAGCTTTACCTATCAAATTTACCCAGAAAGCACTCTATCATATCATTCTACTGCACGCGAAATTGTCCATGAAATCGGGCCGTTTCAAGCTCCAAAAATAAGAAAGAGACAACAATATCTAGTGTAGATATAGTTTCTCTTTTACTGCCGGAGCATAAATAGATATTACATTTTGTTATAGTATAAGTAACCATAAGATTGTCTATTAAAGGAATACATAAATTCAGCATCATTTAATATAAGCTATGATTCTGTACTAATTGATATAGTGAAAGGCGACATTCGGATTTCAATTCCTCATTTTTTGTTGAGCCATTACTCCAAGGGGCTATATGTACAGTACAGTATAACTTTTATATTTTCAAATATTTTTATATACACTCCAACCACACAATAACAAATATAGGCACATTTTTTAAAGGATTTATTATTGTACTCGATTAATAAACGATTTTCATAATAAATATTAAATGATGCAGAAATAAATATATTCTGTTGAATAAAAATCATTTTTATGTATTTATCAAACAGTTACTATTTTACTATTGATTAATAATTTGTAGTCGATACTCTACGACTTGACCGGTGACTATATATCACAAATTACACTTATATTATCTACATTTCGTATTTGACAGGCACATAGTCGGTTTCTATAAAAAAATCTAGACTCTTTACGTAATTAGGAAGTTATTTGTCATAGACAACTAGACTGCATACATGCAGTCAAGTTAGTGGTTATTGTCCGTGGTTAACAAAATGCGTATTTTTTTTTAAATAGGCCTCTAACCGTAAAGGTTTTATGCGTAACTAGAATTAATAGGGGAATAAATTTAATATAACATTATATTCGTAGCAGGTGTGAATATAGTAACAAGTCCAAAAACGAACACTTTCAGTCATAAATAGCTTTACATAAGATAGTTATTTAAATATTCCCAAGTTGGTATGTGCGATATAAAAGACTTATAGACTTCACTAAAATATTTACCATATAAATTTCGCAATTTTAATGTCTATTATGATTAAACATATATAAGGACGTAAGTCGACTTATCAACATATTCACGCCTGGAATGGATATAATCTCATTATACAACCATTAGTCTCAAATTTCATAATTTTATGAATTCCTCTTAGGATAAGTCAGTAATAGAAAGAGATTTCAAATCATTTCCTATCCTCAAATAATGCACCAATCCAAAGTATTTTTGCATTTTATGTGAAAATTTAATAAGAAATTATATAGTCTGCATATATAATGTGGTATCCGGCTGAGTAGTATAGACCACCCTCTTCTCACAGAGGGGTCGTAAAATACGAAGATAAGTTGACGTCAGGCAGATGGCCAGTTGTAAAATACTCAACCAAATTATGTGACAATATGTTTGTAAGATGTTGTGCCGACCCCACTTAGAGTGGGATAAGAGCAGAGGATGCTGATGATCATTTGCACTATAAATAGTTTTATTTACCCACTTACCCCTAACTAATAGTTACACATAAAACATTCGCACATAATCACACATCTTGTAGGCCACCAAATTTGGAATGGAATTTTACAAATTTTCCTATATAAATAACTTTTCTTTAAATATAATTTCAAGCAGTTATAAATTTCATTACAATACAAATATCTTGAGCTATATATTATGTAAAGTCTAAGCTAGCTTATCAAGTGCTTATTATCGCAAAATTATGACGACCAGCTCAATTATTTAAATTGTAGCCAATAAAGCAATATTCTGAAAATAATACTACAATATCGCAGTCATAATACTCATTACAATTATGAGAATTATGTGTGTGATATATAAATATTGTATAATTCAAATATTACAGCCAGAATATATTGGATAAAAAAACATTAGGTTCTAAAAGTAATATTCATATATTAAAGAAAAAAATATTATTATAATATTTACGAATTGTATTGGTAATAAAGAAATATTGGAAAATGGATAATTTTTATGTGACGAACAAAAAAGATTGTAGCAGTAATAGGATATTAGTATAAACAGAATAAATTCTGTTAAATATAACTTTATTTATTATTCTTATAATCCAATATTCTGGTGAGAATATATCGATGCTGGGAAGAAATCTTGTCGCATCTTAAAAAACAAGATTGCTTTCCTGAGTCAATATACTAATATGTTCATTTAGCCAAAGTAAAAAGAAGATTCTGGCGATAATATTCAAATATTACAACAAGAATTTTATATAAAAGATATATATAGAGCTGGCCATGAAGCTTTGTTTACTCGGAAGCATTAATTGTGATAGTTTTACCCTTTGGATCGTCGAATCTGTCCATTGTGCGGATATCCATCATCATCATTATTCCATAGAAGGTGATGGATAGTAGGATGAACACAACAAAGAGGCCAGACCAGATCGGAACAGTGAAGAAGCCTACACAATTGACAGAGTCACCAAATATGAGTGACTGGTTGGCATTTTCTGTGAAGAATGGCTGCACCTGAAGTATATAAATAAATTTATAATTTTTTGAAGCTGTTTTAGAAACTGGTCTAGTGAGGCAAGGGCCACCATTAGTTCAGAGACACAAAGTAGACTTTGAGAGTCATGATGCTGCTTCAATTTGGAAAGGCAGTTTAAATATTATAGTATATAGAAAACGCATAAGCCTAACAAGGGTTTATGCTGACTACCTCTGACAAAGGCTGCACAGTATCAATTGAGCCATCACAGCTATTGATTTAACCTGTCTATTAATTGTGATTTGCTAATTGTTAATAATTTACCAATTATTTGAAAGAAATTTTTTTTAAACTGATTATAATTTTAGCTTAAAAGACAGTCCTCCTTTCCTACTGAGGTTTCATAAAAGGTACCAAACGCGAATTGGATGCTACAACATATAATATCTCTAACTACAAATGTCCTTAAGGGTAGACTTGCCCAAAAAGAGTTGACATCAGGGAGGCAGTTAGTTGTTTAATATCTTGTCAAATTATTTCTCAAAATAGGATAATAAAAAAAAATAGCATATAATAGTTTTGCAAGAATAATGTACAACTGTGTTGCTAAATAAATATGCTTTCAACAAACTTACCTTCAAATCTTGGAAGGTGACATTATAGTTGTGAGTGTCATTCGTACGGCTGAATGTTATTGTCTGCCCACAACGATAAGAGAAACCCACGGGTGCAAACACTTCAGTCTCCGGTTGGAGTGTCTCAGAGACCTCTTCTGGTGTGGTCTGCGCAAGATCCACAGTGCCTGCAAGATGGTAACAATATAAATATTATTTATTTATTTATGTACCAAAAATAAAAGATATAAGAAAATACAGTTAAAAGAAAACAAGTACAAAGGATAACTTATCTCTAAAAGAGATCTCTGCCAGCGATCTTTAGTGGTTGGATAATTAGTAGAAACATTGTATAGGGTACATAAAATTGATGAAAACTACAACATTTAAAACACTATAAAATCATTATAATCATGCAATTATTAAATTAAAACTCCTGTTACTAAAATATCACTAAAATAGAGCTTATATAGAACTCCTTGTACTGATTAGTCAGGATAAAGTTAATAATGAAACTAAATACCTCTCATACAGCTGTATATAAAAATCTGAATTCATGTTTTATATAAGACATACTTACTAAAGAACCAGTAGCCAGCCTTTTTCAAGAAGTTGAGTGTAAGCGTTGTATCAGTATAGGTCATTATAGTTGACATATTACTTTGATGTATTTCTGAACTGTAACTGGTCAGGTCCGTTAAATTGACAGTCGTGTTTTTGACTGTAAGAACAATTCTATCAGTATATAGTTTAAGCCCATCGAGGGTGAAAGTCTTGTTCTCGATTTGAATATCACGGCGGAGCCTGCGATGGGTTTCAGAGACCGTCCAGGATGGATTTCTAGCAGTGTATATGGCGACAACGTTTTTATACTCAGCATGGAGTTTGGAGAACATTTCCTCCATGAAGTCATTATGGCGGCGCAGCATATCTGCTCTAGATTCACCTTCGTGAGCATCCTTAAGAGTAATAAACAGCATTTTGACGCTCTGCGGCACAATTTCCGCAGAAAGTCCATTTTCAGTTAGTTTCACATGATCTACCTTTTCAGGATCAGCCAAACGGTTCAATGCTGTCAAAGGCTTCTCCACCGCTGGCAAATACACAACATTACCGATGTTGGCGTGTAAATACGGGAACGACGTCTCTCCATCGGAGTTTCGATGCGAAAAGTCCTCAACTGATAAACTCTCATCGACAAAAATGACAGTAAAGGAATCACCGATTAATTCCTTATGCAATATCGTTTCAAATTCTTTCTCGGGCACGCTCGAAAGAGGATTTGATTTTACTGATGTACTCAGATCGCCCCATAGATATACTGGAACATGAACCTTACCATAAGTAGAGACGATGGAAAGCACTAGCAACGTTAACACTATACGGCAAAACGCCATTTTAAAACTAACTCTACTGGACGTTAAGGACTTAATAAATAAGTTAAAGTTTTTGGCCCACAGTTGTCATAAAAAGACGAAAAATGGGCGACGACAACCAACCATTGGTCATGTGAAAAATGATCATATGATTAGATTGACGCTAGTCTATGGTGTGAAATGAGTGTTGCCTGAAAATTAATAGCCTAATACTGTAACAACCAAGGAGTTACTAAAAAACTTAATAATAACAACTCTAGCACATGAATAATACGGTGCAAATTTAATTGTCAACAGTTTATTCTGTTATTCGAATGCATTGAAATAAATTAGGTAAGAATAAATAAATAAGATGTTACAATATATTAAGAATCACACTTCCAGTCGTCGATAAAGTCAACCGGACAAAATTATTTATTAATATACCATACATTTTTTCTCCTAACAAGTCTTTATTTGATGTCATCTCAACTCATCACTGAAAGTTCAAAAATATTATTACTGTAATAGTAGGTAGTTTGAACAAGTTGTATATAAGAAGTAAATTTTTTTACAGATTAATACTTTACTTTATTTTAAAATTATATTTATACTTATTTTAAAAAACAATTAAGTATAATGGATATTTGGTACTTTTAATTATTGTCTATGACTTAGAGGCTAAACCTATGGAATAAATAATGGCTCATACTATAACATAAGTACATAACATAAGTAAAAAACCGAACTCTCTGTATATTATTATTATTATTAGATATAAACAAAATGTAAATCCAAAAAGCAAGATGCCTTCAGTTAAAGAGGAGATCGCGAGAAGGCTGAAATTGAACTCAAGTGCATTGCAAGGCATCCAAACAAATTTGATTGCAATTTACTGAAGCCGACTTGCACTTTTAAAAGAATTAAAAGGAGAGCTCCACAGGAGCTCCCCCACTATCGAATCCCAAAGGAGAGAAATTCGAGAGGAGAATAGATACGCCACTAGGCGTATGCCATACATGCCTTCGTAAAATATTTGACCACCAGCTTAATGCCCAGACGAGGCAGATTGCATGGTATATATGAGTAAAAAAAAGATATAAATAAAAGAAATATAAGAAAATATTATTTATTTTCCTAAAATTTATAAATTTATATATAAATATATTTTTAAACTCAACAAGAAAAATTGCCTAATGAGGTTTTCTTCTTCAAAGAATTATAAAAGAAGAACACTAAAAAAAATTTGAGATTTGTCATGAAAACAAAATTGCTAATAATTATCGCTAACAATAAGCAAGATGTGGTTTTCTGCTATATATTTGTTTTTACTGCAGTCTTCTTTGGCCGAACGTGATCTTGCCCCCGTTTTCGTAATAGATTATGAGAAAAAGTTATCACATATCACAACGGAACCGAATCCATTTTCAAAAATGAAATCGTCTGATTTTTCAACAATTATAGAAGAGGCGATAAAGCGAGCAAAAACTGTAATATTATTCATTGAAGAATCTTTCTGTATCGAAGATGTTACTTTAAAGGATAAACATGGCTCGCCCTTTTACCATTTAGGTCAAGCATTAAGGGAGAATAGAGTGAAGTTTCTTCCATCTGTTTCTCAACCATTCAAGACACTGAAATCGCATTTGAAGGCGAAACAACGACACAGTTTTTACTTAAGCGATTCAAGTTCTAAATTGAGAATATACGATCAACAATTAAAATATTTTTACATATATTTTACGGATAAGGAAAATGAGACGAGAGCTTCTGCTCTCAGACGTCACGATTTATTAATAAAAGAGGTATACTTTGTGGTAAGTGAGATGGTCAAGAAATCTGTCATCGCATTTTACACGGGTAAATTCAATCCGATTGTGGTGGAAAAGGTGAATTTCTTGCCAATTAAGACTCAGAAAGTTCCCCAAAATCCGGGAGTAATGATCTTTAGCAATGGAGCGCTATTTAAATTTATTGGTACGTATAAATGTATGTGTATAAAAGAGAAAGTATGTATGTATGTTCGTTATAGATTCGGAAACGACTGCACCGATTTTAATGTAAATGTACACAATCTATATATTGATTCAGCAGATAATACGTTTGGTGTAATAACTCCTTTTATTTGTTTAACTTCTTCTTTCTTTGAACATACTTTCGTAACGTTAAAAATCGATTTTCGCGTACTTACATCGCATGTCAGAACTATATGTATAATTCGAATGCTATAACAACATTGATAAAAGGAATTAAAAAAAAACCTTTATATTTATCACGTTATTTTTCCTTAAATGCAGAATTTTTTTATATCTTTGGAAGCATATATTTCTCGATCAATCACAAAATTTAGTTTGCCAATAAGTTTTAATGATGCTATTTGAAATCGTAAAAATAGTTAAATTTAATTTAACATTAATTTTTTAATGATTACGAATTCAAATCTTAAAAATAGTACAATATCACTAACTATAATTTAGGGAAATATAAGTTAATGCTATGGCAACTTATCAGGTGTGTACACAACGTCGGGCACACGTCGCTCGATGTTCAGCCAGATTCCTTTGGTGGCTGAAGAAACGTGGAGCACGAAGAGCCTTGTCACTCGTATGGCATACACAGATTTTGAACTAGAATTCTCATTTGACTTCAAAGAGGATCGTTGGATTATGGGTACAGATTTTATTATTTATTCGAATACCAGATGATTTATTGATGATATATATAATTGTATGAAGTTGTACAGTCCAAGGGCAACAAAAAGTGACCTTACGCAGAGCACGTGCAGACACCTGGCAAGCACTTATAAGTTTTCTATTTAAAAAAAACTTATTAGCTTTATTAAGAGTTGTAGGCCTACCATGAACTTTTAGGAAACGTATTAATTCAAAGTCAGTGTCTAAACTCAACGACTTTCTTTTTGTACCATGAAGTGTGGATTGCATTGGGGTCGTAATGTTTGAAAGGGTTAAATGAACTATAGATAACTCTGTGTCAAGTAAAAGAGTTTACTCAAATGTTTTTAGGACGCATTCCGAACGATCATTCGGCAACGACTTAAAGTGTTCGTTTTTAAGACGTCATTGTATGAAAAAGCAAAACAATTTAGTTTAAGTCTTCAATTGAGTCGTAATAAGAGTTCATGGTAGGTCTGCTGAGCTTACGTGTAATCTACCAACCGACATTGTAACTTCGCGATTCTAAAGTACAGGAAAAGCCAATTTGAATAAGGAATATTTTTAAATTCTTATTTGATAGAGTTGCCATGTGGAAAATTAGAATTTTAATTTATTCTTAATTTTAAATTAATCAATTTGAAAATTAGAATTATAATTAATTTAATTTAATTTGTATTTTTTAAATTCTTGGATTAATAAATTGCATAATTTTTATACTCAAGAATATATTGCATGAGAAAATGTAGTAAAAAAAAGTAAAGTAGCGGCCTGTTACTATGCCCACAGCTGGGCTAAGGCCTCCTCTCTCCGTTTTTGGAGAGAAGGTTTGGAGCTAAGACCTACCACGCTGCTCCAATGCGGATTGGTAGGTTACACATATCTCTAGAATTCTCTAGAGATATGCAGGTTTCCTCACGATGTTTTCTTTCACCGAAAAACGTGTGATAAATTGCAATTATCAATTAGACACAAGTTTTAATAGAAAAACTCATTGGTACCTGCCCGGGGTTTGAACCTATGTCGTCTCTAGAGAGTCGCACGGTCTCACCGCTAGGCTATCACAGCTTGAGAAAATGTAGTGCCGTACAACATATTTTTGAAAACCCATATGCGTCGCTCAAAGAATTAATGTATTTAATAGAAAACGTTGCACTGTTGGAATGGGGCGAGGAGGTTGGTCGAACCGCATTACGAATAGGAGCGCCCTGGCATTGGTCGTATATGTGCAGCGATCCCATCGTTTTGATTAACATGAGAGACGGCAGTGCCGTCACAATCTCACACTATCAAGTAAGTTAACAAAACTAACAAGCACAGTCTTAAGTAATATCGAACTTTTTAAACTTTAAGTATACTTAGCATTTTTTAGAAATGCTACTTAAAAGAAGTTGTGTAAAATCAATAAGGTGTGATAGCCCAGCGGTGAAACCGTGCGACTCTTTCGAGTGGAACACAAGTTCAAGCCCGGGCAGGCACCAAATAGTTTTTCTATTAAAACTTATGTGTCTAATTGATAATTGCAATTTATCACACGCTTTTCGGTGAAGGAAAACATCGTGAGGAAACCTGCATATCTCTAGAGAATTCTCTAGGGATATGTGTAACCTATCAATCCGCATTGGAGCAGCGTGGTAGGTCTTAGCTCCAATCCTTCTCTCCAAAACGGAGAGAGGAGGCCTTAGCCCAGCAGTGGGCATAGTAACAGGCTGTTACTTTTTTTTTTAATCAATAAAAGTAAAAAAATTAAAGCCTTTACTATTCGAATGCTATTGGAATTATATTTTAAAAAGAGCAACCGCCGAGTTTCTTGCTTGTTCTTCTCGGTAGGAACAGCTTTCCGAACCAGCAGTAAAGTTGACGATTGAAAAGCACTTGTTTACAAGTTTACTTGAATAAATAATATTTTGAATTTGAATTTGAATGCTGGGCATAGGCCTCCTCTCTCTGTTTCTGAAGAGAAGGGTAGGAGCTTAGATAGGTCTTAGCTCCAACCCTTGCTGCTCCAATTCGGATTGGTAGGTGACATTGGTAGGTCCCGAGAATTCTCTAGACATATGCAGGCTTCGTCACAATGTATTCCTTCGCCGAAAAGTGTGTAATAAATTGCAGATATCGATTAGACACAAGTTATATCAGAAAAACTGATTAGTGTCTGGCCGGGGTTTTGAACTCGTGACGGTCGCGAAAGATATATACATCTATCTATACTTATTATAAAACAAAGCCCAAAAAAGCTATCTGTTTGTATGTAATCGATTTTCTCAAAATCTACTGAACGGATTTTGTACAGTTTTCACCAAAAGATAGTGCAACACTTCCAGATGGTTTAAGTAAATAGTACATATTAGTATTGTGTAAATTATATTGAAGAAATCGCGCAGTTGTTAAAAAACTTGCTTGCTGGAAGCTTTAGTCGCGTGCGCTGCGTAAACCAACAGAGATCCGCTAAAGTAATGTATTTGACAGTATGTCTCTATCTCTTACGGTTAACTCACAATAACTACTTTTATGTTAAAAATTTCGGAAATTCGAGAAAAGTTTCGTAAATCAGTGAAATCCACGCGGGCGAAGCCGTTGTTGGCACAGCTAGTTACGGGTATAAAACAAAGTCCCCAAAAGTTGTCTTACGACTTACTGTATGTGATTGAATTTCTCAAAATCTACCGAACGGATTTTTGTACAGTTTTTACTAAAAGCTAGTGCAACAATTGAGGAAGGTTTAAGTCAATAATACATACTCCGGAACGGCTTAACCGATTTTGATGGTACAGTGAAAGCTCTGCTAGAATTACCGCGGTATCGGATTGATGCGGGGATAACTTTGTTACAAACTGATTTACGCTTGAGCGAAGTCTGAGGTGTTAGTTATGAAAAAAATGACAATTAAATGAGCAATACTTGATTCAGATCCAACCATTCGAGAACATCGCAATAGGTCGGGGCGGTAGCAACTCGAATGCCACAAACGCAACTGACCGTTCCTTCGGTCCAGTTGTCAACTGTGGTCCATATTTCAACGCCCACATCCTCGCTGGGCTCATGGTGACTTTCTTCTGCTTGGGCATCCTCACTTATGGCGTCGTTTCTATGTATAACATTCATGGGAACGATAGATACGATGATCCTCTAGGGAAACCTCTTGTCATCGCCGCAGAAGCTGGTGGCAATTGAAACTAGAAGCTGGTGGCAATTGAAACTTCTTATTTACCATAATATTTATCGCACGTAAACAATTTTTACTTCGAAATCATTGTTATATTGGTTTAACGCACACGTAGATTTAAAGGGACCTAATTAAAAAGTTGTTTTATGGCAAATTGCAATAATGCTACTAACGAGTTTTGTCTAGTAGTCTAGTAGCGGATAAAAACTCCTTAGTAGTAAAGAATCTCATAACTTAGAAGAACAAAAAAATACTAATTAATAGGTATTTAATAGTTCATAGCGTGAAGTCATAGACTTGACTGGCCCATTGGCGCAGTGGGTTGTGACCTTGCCTTCAGCTCCGCGGGTCGCGGGTTTGATTCCCGCCGACGGTCAATATTTTCTATAAACAATTTGTTGGTTCTTCGAGCCTGGGTGTGAATTTGTATTTAAGTGTGTATTTAAAATTATATATTTAGTATATCTACCAGTTGTCCGTCACCCATAACGCAAGTATTAAGTTACTTACTTTGAGGACCGACGACCGTGTTTGTAAGTGTCCCATATATTTATTATTATTATTATTAAAGAGACCTAATTCAAAAAAGTTATTTTGTGGCAAATCTATATCTATATCTATACTTCTATACTTAATATAATATATAAAGCTGAAGAGTTTGTTTGTTTGAACGCGCTAATCTCAGGAACTACTAGACCGATTTGAAAAATTCTTTGAGTGTTAGATAGTCCATATATCGAGGAAGGCTTTAGACAGATGAATAGGAGAGGAGCAGCAATAAAAAATATTGCGAAAACGGCAAAATTTAAATTTAAAATATTAAAAAGGCAACTTTTGAAATAGTCAGAAATAAAATCGATTATTGATTAACCGATTATTTATTAATAGATTCTTTCCACTTCAACTCACATCCCTAACAGCTACCTTTTGGTATATTTCTGTCCTTATATTTATATTTATAAATTTTCTCCATCACCATTATGCATAAGGTAATTGTTATCATAATGTTTTATTAAGTGTATCGATAAGTGAGAATATTGAATTAGTTTTCGTTTCTATTTTAAGTTGAACGTGATTTTATTTGAATTGTATAATTTTTATAATAAAAATATTAAAATGATATCCCTTTTTTATTTCTAATTGGAAGTATATTGTTTTATAACTGATAAATAAAATGAAACAGGATCTTGACGTAAAATCTTTGAAAGCATTTTATAACGATGATATTTATCCTTTACACTTATTCAATAAATAAGAAGCAATTTTTAATAATTTATAGAATTAAGCGTTATTTTGCGGAGATCCATAATACAAAAGTAATAGTAAAATTATTTTGCTATAATCCGCGATACAGTAAATAGATAATATATATAGTGCTAAATGTATAGTGGACTATCCGTTTTTTCATACCCGTTACATGCAGGATTCGTAAAAACACATGCACAAACCTCCACCACTGCCACCACAATACACAAGCACTACACAAGTTCACTATCACAAACTCAACAATCGTTTCACTCCGCAACCGAAGCATCATCAGGATAGACTCCACGACAAAATTGCAAAGGGTTTTATAGTTAGTATCTTCAAATATTTTGGCGAGTTATGGGAATATGGTGGAAATGTAGCTACAGAGGGAATCGGGTAAATTTTGAAAGTCAAGTGAAATAAAGTTTAAGTTGACTTTCATCGTTCAAGTTGTTCATGAGCAATACGGTCTTATTGCTCATAAACAAAGCCCTTTTGTGCAGTACAAAATATTTTATTCTTACTGTTAATCAAATGTTTATGCCGTGTGGTATCCGGCTGCGTAGAATAGACCACACTCATTTCTTAACGAGGTGTCGTAAAAGGCGACTAAGGTATCTGCCGAGTGGTATCCGGCTGCGTAGAATAGACCACCCTCATTTCTTACCGAGGTGTCGTAAAAGGCGACTAAGGTAAGTTGACGTCAGGCAGGCGGCCGGTCGCAAAATATCTAGCCAAATCATGTGACAACATAGGTAAAACATGTAGTGCCGACCCCATTTAGAGTGGGATAAGGGCAAGAGAATGATGAGTGTTAATCAAATGTTTGTATGTAATTATAAAATGTGGTGTACAAAAGTATAAATAAATAAATAAACAAAGTTCAGAAACCTTTGCCATAGTATGAGGGTAATTAGAAAAACAAATCAATTTATCACATTTATTTAGGTATTAGGCAATTTTTAGTACGCATCACTGAACGTAAACCAAGGTTTCAGCGTAGACATCACCCAATTCATTCGCACCCTTGCACCCATAATATCCACCATCACCCTTCTGCACGTTCTTGATCACCAGCTCGGATGTGGCGATGTTATCTTTGGTCGTCAATTGGGCTTTAGCTTTGCCGCTCTGAGGGAGGTTCTCGTGGTTGTAAGTCCACGTCAGCTTCGGTTCAGGAATGCCGCGGATCTTGCACGGAATCGTGACGTCACTTCCTTGTTTGGCGATCACCTTCTGCTCTGGCTGGACCACGAATTGAGGAACACCTGGTAATATATTAATAAGCATAAATTTTTAATTACACACAAGCTGTTATAGCCCAGTAGTGAGCCCAGCAGTGAATGAGAGAGTTTTAGTGCGACCGAATGATTTTGGAAAACCATTTTAGTATAGACTGCTCCGTTAGCGCAATTGGCAGTGACCTTGCCTTCAGCTCCGCGGGGCGTAAGTTCGATTTCAATAGAGGCCCAACATTTTTTATAAACAATTTTTCGATTCTTCGAGTCTGGATATATATGCATTTAATTTCGAATAATATAATTAGTCTTTCAATCTGTGATAGCCCAGGGGTGAGACAGTGCAACTCTTCCGACGTGGTCACGTGTTCAAACCCCGTGCAGGCACCAATGAGTTTTTCTATTAAAACTTATGTGTCTAATTGATATTTGCAATTTATCACACGCTTATCGGTGAAGGTAAATATCGTGAGAAAACCTGCATATCTCTAGAGAATTCCAGGGATATGTGTCACCTACCAATCCGCATTGGAGCAGCGTGGCAGGTCTTAGCTCCAATCCTTCACACTATCCTACACTCAAATTAGTTTACCTATACCGAATTTAATTTACCTATACTCAAATTAGTTTAATAGTACTCAAATTTATTAACCTATACCCAAATTAGTTTACCTACGTCCAAGTTAATTGACCTACACGCAAATTAATTTTAGAATTGAATTCCTATACACTCACCGATAACCTTGACTTTGAAGGAGTACTTCTGAGGCTTTCCAACTTCGTTGTCGACCGTGCAGGTATATTCGCCTTCATCTTCAGGCAGGACCTGCTTGATGAGGAGGCGTTTCCCAACGCTCTTGTTGTACCTGGTCACGCGGTCCTGGGGGCTGTTGTTCACGTTCACGCCGTCTTTGAACCAGTCAGGGTGGGCCAGGGGGCTATAAGGAATTATTTTTATTTGATTTGGTCTGGTCCGGAAAGAAACTCGCCGGCATTAAAAAATAGCATAAAATAAAGCATGTTCAAATTCAAATTCAAAATATTATTTATTCAAGTAAACTTGTTATACTTTTTGATCGTCAAAATCTATCGCTGGTTCGGAAAGCTGTTCCTACCGAGAAGAGCCAACCAACTCGGTGGTTGCTCTTTTCAAATATAATTCTTATAACCAGTTACATTTAATCCTTACTATCTTGTAAGGGTAGAGAAGTAGCTATATCTACGCATTTTTATCAATGTATAATCCTCAATAGTATAGTAGGCTTTTTGGATCAGCCTCCCTTTTACAGTGTCAATATAAAATCGATTGCGGAATTCTATTATAGAATCCTATACCCAAACCCACAAATGACTTATTTACTTTTGCAAGACGCAAAGCAGGAACCGCAAGCTTATGTCGGTTCCTACTTTGTCTATTATATACATCATCAATCTTTTTTATAATTATGTATATTCTTATGTACAAATATTAAATTGCCTAAAAACACAGCCATAGTAAATCTATATTGTCAGAAGATCTCAAAAGAAGTGGACTAAATCTCTTCAAGAGAATGTCTAGCAATCGAATTAAAAAATAATGCTAAAGTAATGAAATACTCACTTGCCACCATAGATGCAGTACAAATAGACGCTCTCCCCAGCTTTAAGGGTAATATCCTTCGTCACGTACTGCTGAACGACCTCATTGTCCCCACCCTTGCTAGGAGTAACGTCCTCCAAGACGTGCTTAGCCAGAATAACCTCATCATCAGTAGCCACCGACTTCGCAACGCAAGTGTACTTCTTATCCTCAGTATCTTCCTTGGTTACGTTAGAGAAGTACAGATCTCCTTGATCGGAGATCGTGAATCTCTGACCCTGTACTGGGGCCTTCGAACCGGCTGATTCGACGAACCAGGAGATTTCAGGTTTAGGGTAGGATTTGGGTATTTTGCAGTCCAATTTGAAAGTTTTGCCTTCTTCTGGCTTATGTTTCTGGACGGTGACCTTTGGGATCTCTATGTAAGAGCGTTTAACGTTGATAGCATTGGAACTGGCGATGCCTAGTGATGATTCGGCGAGGCATTGGTACTGCCCTTCGTCCTTTTGGCTTGGATGCTTGAAAACAAGGGTTCCTTCGTTACTGCGTTGGACAACATCAGAGCTGGGTGTGTAAGGTTTGTTATCTTTGATCCATTTGTATCTGCAATGCAATATTTAATGATTTTCGCTGTTAGGCTGTGCAATCAACAATGGAATGGAATGGAACCAAGCTCATTTGCGACCGAGATTTCGTAAAAGGCGACTAAGGTAAGTAGACCCGCGGTGTGGTATACGGCTGAGTAGAATAGACCACCATCATTTCTTACCGAGGTGCCGTAAGAGTCGACTAAGGTAATTTGACCCGCCGTGTTGTATCCAGCTGAGCAAAATAGACCATCCTCATTTCTTACCGAGGTGTCGTAAAAGGCCACTAAGGTAAGTAGACCTGCCGTATGGTATCCGGCTGAGTATAATAGACCATCCTCATTCTAAGTCGTAAAAAGCGATTACGGTAAGTTGAGATCAGGTAGGCGGCCGGTCGTAAATCCGTAGCTAAATCGTGTTACATGTTTGTGACATGTTGTGCCAACTCCATTTAGGATAAGGGAAGGAGAATGATGAGGATGATGAAAGCAATATAACGGCCTGCTACTATCCCACTGCTGGGCTCCCACTCTCCTCTTTAAAGAGACCCACCAATAAGTATTGGTAGATTTACAGTTTTTATGATTTTTTTTCTTTTATGATTTTCGTTTGTGCAATAAAGTGTATTTGTTGTTGTTGTTATCCCTGGATGTCATCAGAAATATGAAGGTTACATCACAATATTTACCTTCACACAAAAGCATGTGATAAATTGCATATATGAATAAGATAAAAGTTTTTAACAGAAAATTCATTGGTACCTGCGCGGGGTTCACACCCGTGGTTCTCTGGAAAGAGTCACACGGTCTCGCCATTTGGCTATCTCATCTTTTACACAGATAGTAATTTATAGAATTAGGGCCATTTCGCCTAATATAAAAAAAAAAAATATATTTTGCTATAATCCGCGATTCGAGACAATCTATGTAATACTAAATGCGGAATGTAACCGATTGTTGAAATTGTATTAGTGAGTGTGTGCAGTACTATTGTATTCTAGTGCTGGTCTAGTGGCACTGCAACCAGTGCATGCGTAGATATAGTTTTATGTATCCTGCATAAAAGCTATGAAAACGTCTAGTACACTGTCCTCTTATAATTAGATTTGATCTAATCGCGAATTATAGCAATACATTTTATTGTCACACAGATAGTCTCAACATATATCACTCACTTGACTATATCCTCCTTCCCTTCAGTGACGCACTCCAACACCAACTTCTTGTTATCCGTGAACACCACCTCACTTGGTGACGGCTTGAGCACGGGAAGCTTTTCGACCGGCTGAGATGCGCCTGCAACAATTATACTATTGTATAATAATTATAATGGATTTATATACTTACTATTTATATCAGAAAAGTTATAATTTGGTCGTTGAAGTGGGAGAACATCTGACTCCCTAACTAAGAATCTTGTGTTAAGGAATATCAGTAATTCCGCAGACTTGTTTGTTTTGCCAACTTTGTAAAACAATATGGATGCTCTGTATTACCGCAATATAGAATAACATGCTAAAAATTCTAGCGATATAGAAACGAACACAAAAGAAAAAATAAAATAAAAAGAAACAATCATACTAAAAACTTATAACAAATACTTTGACTGCATTTCCATTCTCGCATCAACAAAAACCGAAGCAATTTATTAATGTACCCACTTATTAGTGACAGTAAGCTAGCGATGTAAACAGCGTTAAAACAAAGATATACTGCTTACAAGAAACAACATTAAGCGCACTTGCGCAAGATAATATTATATTGTCTTAATATAATGAATAATGTCTTTGTTCAAACTACTTATTTTTAAAATAGTTTAAGTTTTAGAAGGTAGTAATGTATAATATACAATGTACTAGCTTTTACCCGCGACTCCTTTCACGTCGACGGTGGAGTTTTGAAATAAACAGTAGCTTTTGTCGCTATCCATCCCTGCAAATATCTCCATCACAAATATTTGATCGATCCAGGGGGTTAAATTGCAATTCATATTAAATTTATTAACAAGTCTCCGTCATTTCTCGTATATAAAACCTATTTCTTTAACTTACAAACTTGACCTTGACACATCCTTGATATAATGATAATAAAAAAACCTTGATATAATGATAATAGATGGTGTTTTTTAATGTCCTGTTGAATTTACAGGATTTCTATAGCATATATGTTACCCTAGTGCTTAGAAGTTAGCTTATTTTAGCTTATTTTTAAAATAGTTTAAGTTTTAGAAGATAGTATAATATACAATGTACTAGCTTTTACCCGCGACTCCTTTCACGTGGACCGTGGAGTCTTGAAATAAACAGTAGCTTTTGTCGCTATCCAACGCTGCAAATATCTCCATCACAAATAATTGATCGATCCGGTGGGATAAAATTGCAATTACTATTAAATTTATCAACAAGTCTCCGTCATTTCTCGTATATAAAACCTATTTCTTTAACTTACAAACTTGACCTTGACACATCCTTGATATAATGATAATAGATGGTGTTTTTTAATGTCCTGTTGAATTTACAGGATTTCTATAGCATATATGTTACCCTAGTGCTTAGAAGTTAGCTTATTTTAGCTTATTTTTAAAATAGTTTAAGTTTTAGAAGATAGTATAATATACAATGTACTAGCTTTTACCCGCGACTCCTTTCACGTGGACCGTGGAGTCTTGAAATAAACAGTAGCCTTTGTCGCTATCCAACCCTGCAAATATCTCCATCACAAATAATTGATCGATCCAGGGGGTTAAATTGCAATTCATATTAAATTTATTAACAAGTCTCTGTCATTTCTCGTATATAAAACCTATTTCTTTAACTTACAAACTTAACTTTGACACATCGTTAGAAAAAAAAACTTGATATAATGATAATAGATGGTGTTTTTTAATGTCCTGTTAAATTTACAGGATCGCTTAATTAATTTGTCCGCCATTAGAATAAAAAATTATAATAAATACTTAAGAGATTTGTCGTAATATAAAAATATGTTATACTTACATATTAATGCGCATACAGCAAAAACAACACAACTGGTGATTGGAGACATTATGGTTCTGTAATTAAAATTAAAAAAAAAAAATTAAAACCGTTACCAAATTAATATAATTTATTGTCAAGCAATATAACAGAACTAACTACTTTGCTATAATCCGCACGGGCTAAGTGAATGCATGCAAAGCCAATGGGTATGAAGCAGGCAAAATCTACGCACCTTATACATGCAGGACCAGTCACCACATGCACCCCAAGGCGCAATTCACCAGCAACAACGCACACAAAAGCAGCACACACACCCACCACCACAATCTCGACGATCGTTTCGCCCCGAAACCGAAGCATCATCAGGAGGATAGGCTCCACGACAAAAATCGTACTGCGCCGCGCTACCCATACAAGCAATCTTAAATAGTTGTAAATAATTCTAATTAAGTTGTATCTTAAATAATTGCTTGTATGGGTAGCGCGGCGCAGTACGATTTTTGTCGTGGAGCCTATCCTCCTGATGATGCTTCGGTTTCGGGGCGAAACGATCGTCGAGATTGTGGTGGTGGGTGTGTGTGCTGCTTTTGTGTTCGTTGTTGCTGGTGAATTGCGCCTTGGGGTGCATGTGGTGGCTGGTCCTGCATGTATAAGGTGCGTAGATTTTGCCTGCTTCATACACATTGGCTTTGCATGCATTCACTTAACCCGTGCGGATTATAGCAAAGTAGTTAGTTCTGTTATATTGCTTGTAATATGGAATTCCGCAAAGTAACGCCTGCTTCTATAAATCATATAAATAATTTATTGTCATCAAATATCTAAGATTTAAATATATATCTGTAATTAATTTGGCAATTTTATTTTAACCTGATATTGGTATAAAATAAAAACAACACCAGGTAAAAAAACGTTATTTCCATAAAAACTACGTTAAAATGAATTAGTATAAGTCTTAACCAGTTATGTTAAACGATATTGTTATAAAAATATTAATCAGACAAATATATAAAATTAATATCGTTAATACTCCTAATTAATGAAATTAATTAGTCATCGAAAATAAATATAATAATTTAATTGAAAAAAGTTATTCAAAGCAAAGGCTATGAGAATAAAATACTAAAATCCACTTCTTCTATGCAAAAGATATTCTATTTTCAAAACAAATACAAAAAAAGAACAGATATTTAAACAATTCAAATCAAGGCAGACGAGTTTTTTTTTCAGAAACAAAAATTGGGCTAAGACTATAAGGAGACATTTTTACAATCTTTTCATTATTAAAAATAAAAATATTATCAGACAGACGATAAAAATCTTTACAATTTTTTCAATTAATAAACAAAAACAATATCAATATAATTTATCTTTATTTACGCACCCACTCGCGTTGCAAAGGTGGCGGGAATGTGACTAGCTCATCTGTTGGTCATCTTATATAGGAATCAAGTCAGTACGAGTCATCATAGGGATATTACCTACACGCTAATATGCCATACGAGTTTATCTGACGTATATCACACAAATCAACGGAACGACACAGTCTGTATGTCAATTGAAATATATTTTTTTATATCAAAATCATACTTATCTTGTAGGAATAGATCTATCTATACTTATTATAAAACAACTAGCTGACCGGATACCACACGGTGAGTCGACTTACCTTAGTCGCGTTTTACGACCCCTCGGTAAGAAATGAGGGTGGTCTATTCTACTCAGCCGGATACCACACGGCGGTGTTCGCGGATTGTAGTAAAAAAACGCGGAATCCCACTATGTAATTTAGAAAAGTAACCCTTCTTTTATTAATTATCTGATATAAATAATTTACTGAATTAATTAGATCCATTATACAAAAGTGATAAAAAAATTATGTTGGTATATTACGCGATAAAGTAAATAGAAAATATCGACATCACGACAAAATCGCAAAGCCTCTGCGATTTTGTCGTGGAGTCTCTCCTGATAATGCTTCAGTTGCAGGGCGAAGCGATTGTTGAGTTTGTGATAGTGAACGTGTGTAGTACTTGTGTAATGTGGTTGCGGTTGTGGAATATGTAGTGAATGTGTTATTGGAAATCCTGCGTGTATGGGAAAGGATAGTTCACTGTACATTTAGCATTATATATATTTTACTTTATCGCGGATTATAGCAAAATATTATTATTACTTTTGTTCTTGGTATAAATAATTCTTTACACCGACGAAGCTACAAAAATAGTGTAGTACTTAACATATCTATTTCTGAGATATTATATATATCGGTATTTCCTAATCCCCTATTAATTGACAATTAATTAATTATCAAGAATCGATATCTAAATGACTTTATTTTGTTTTGATTGCATTGGTGTCCTTTTGTTCTATAGCAAGCCTGTAAGCAAAATTTAGTCTGTTTTTGGCAACAGACAAGGAAATCGGGATCATTGTAAAATAGTTCGACATCTTTGATTTCGTTGGTAACTAGATTCATGTAACCCATTTTAAGATTTTAATTAAATTTGGCGATTATAAAATTCCATCATTTGTTTGATTTTTTTACGAATATAAATTTTAAAATTCATATCGTAGGTATGTTGCCAGGTATATTGTAACTCATCATCCTCCTGCCATTATCCCACTCTGAGTGGAGTCGGAACAAAACGTTTCAAACATGTTGTCAAATGAGGTGAGTCGACCCACCGTGTGGTATCCGGCTAAGTAGAATAGACCACCCTCTTTCTAACCGAGGTGTCGTAAAAGGAGACTAAGGTTAGTCTACGCACCGTTTGGCATCCGGTTGAGTAGCATAGACCACCCTCATTTCTTATCGAGGCGTCGTAAAAGGCGACTAAGGTAAGTCAACCCACCGTGTGGTATCCAGTTTAGTAGAATAGATCACCCTCTTTCTTACCGAGGTGTCGTAAAAGGCGACTAAGGTTAGTCTACCCACCGTGTGGTATCCGGTTGAGTAGAATAGACCACCTTCATTCATACCGAGGGATCGTAAAATACGCTACGGTAAGGTGACCGACGCTATTTTACGACCGGCCGTCTGCCTCACCTGACGTCAGTCAGGCAGGCGGTCGTAAAATACGTAGCCGAATCATGTGACAACATTTTAAAATGTTTTGCCGATCCATTTTTGCATATATATTTTTAAATTATATTTACGCGCAAAGCCGCGTTTCTCACTTAGTTTGCGGGGTTCATAACAAAGTCAAGAACACTGCCGAGACTCGAACAAGTCTTTTTGCTTCCAAGCTCTAGACGCCAACAGGAAAATGGATTATTTACTTAAACAAAAGTTATTTTAAGATAAGAATATTTTTCGCACCAACGAAAATGATATGAACTTATCTCTATTTCTACTAATCGCAATCATCAATTAGACATGAGTTTTTGATAGAAAACTCATGGTTCAAAACTGGTGCCTGCCCGGGTTTGAACTCGTGTTCCCCTCGTAAGAGTCGCACGGTCTCACTGTTGTGCTATCACAGCTTATATCACCCACGGGTAGCGGGTTCGATTCCGGTGCTATATTATTCCATTGAGCTGTGAATACTCCGGCCCAAATATAACTTGTCACTCTATACTCCATAACTTTAGTTACGTAACTAAATGTAAACAAACAAAACCATGTGATTCAGGAGTAGGCAACATTTTATTGAAATAACATTATTTATACAAAGAAATTGAAATAAAACTAAATTTCTCAAAAACGATTTCACTAATTAAATATTTATTTTAGACAGCTAAATATTTATGCCATTAGTATATCATTACATTTAATTTTATAGCATAGGCCTCTCCTCGCCGATTTTTAGAGATAACGGTGGGAGCTAAGATCTTCACTCCTTCTCCCTCCTCTTTGCTCCAATGTGGATTGCCAGGTCACGCATCTCCAGGATTCTCTAGAGATATATATATAGAGAGCAGGTTTCATGACGATGTTTCCCTTTACCGAAAAGCGTGAAGCGTAAACACAAGCTTCACACTAGTTTAAACCAAAAAACGCATTGTTATCTGCCCGGCTCGAACCCGTGACCTCAATAGACTCACTCGGTCGGTTGGTTTTTTTTTATTTGTCGCCCGACGAGGACGAGCGGTGGTGATGTCGGACTCTCACCAACTAAAAACCTGACAGTGCTCCACAACGCTGCTGGTGGCGGGGACAGGGTACCGTTGTGCACATTGCCCCCACCCCCGCCAGCAGCAGCTCTGTACCCAGAGAGCGCCACCTCCGGGTCCGGGCCTCTCTAAGCAGTGGCCCCCCCTCCGCTAATCGATACATCGGGAGCACCAGATGCATCGACCGCCTCGGGGACCTAACTCCAGCGAACGTCCGATAAACCCCGTTTGGAACTCTCGAAGGTCCCCGTTAGGGCGGCATACGACGAACTTCGTCGCCTGCGCCCCGTTCGCCTGCGGCGGATCGGATCCAAGGACTCGACTTCCTCTCGTGGATATGTATCCAATGTAAGACTCTTCTTCATTATCAACTTTGGTCTCCGGCCGTCCACGAGGCTTGTTCTGCAGGTCGAAATTTCCAGAACGAAAACGTTGGAACCAAAAACGCACTGTGTTTTCTTTTGCGACACCGTCACCATACACATCATTAATCCTTCGAGCCGTTTCTGCAGCACTGGTGCCACGGTGGAACTCATACTCGTAAATAACGCGATATTTCATGTTTTCCATTTTGTAAACAGAGTGACACAAAGAAAAAAACAAAAGAGGAGAGAACAAATGAATTAGGGGGTTTGAAACACAAATGCATGAGTAAATAGCTGTATGAATTTGAATTTGGAACTCCAAACCATAAAGGTAATATTTGAGATCAAAGTGGCCAGTACGACAAAACGCCAATTTCATATGTAAGGACCTAATATTTAACTCATTAAAGCATAATTTTGCATTTAGTGACTTTAATACTAAGCGTGTGATATATCAAAATTGATTTAAATGTCGCGAACGTACTGCATATCGTTAAAATCACATGTTACATACGACGTTAGAATATTAAACAGTTGTATTCAAAGATGACATAAAACTTCGGTACATATTATAAAACGTTTCCTATACTCCATATGTTTAGGTATTTAGTAAAGTAAAGTAACAGCCTGTAGCTATCCCAGTGCTGGGAATAGGCCTCCTCTCAGTTTTTGGAGAGAAGGGTTGACGCTAAGACCTACGCTCAAACGGATCAAATACGGATTGGTAGGTTACACATATCCCCAGATTACTCTAGAGTACTGCAGGTTTCCTCACGATGTTTTCTTTCACCGAAAAGCGTTTGATAATTTGCAATTATCAAGTAGCCAAAAAAGTTTTAATAGAAAAACTCATTGATGCCTGCCCGGGATTTGAAACCATGATCGTCTCTACAGAGTCACACGGTCTCAACGCTGGGCTATCACAGCTTTTAGGTAAAAGTAAAAAACTTTTACCTAAAAGCTGTGATAGCCCAGCGTCGAAGCTACAAAAATGGTGTAGTACTTAACATATCTATTTCTGAGATATTATATATATCGGTATTTCCTAATCCCCTATTAATTGACAATTAATTAATTATCAAGAATCGATATCTAAATGACTTTATTTTGTTTTGATTGGATTGGTGTCTTTTGTTCTATAGCAAGCCTGTAAGCAAAAATTAGTCTAGTTTTTGGCAACAGACGAGGAAATCGGGATCATGCGATTTTGCGATTTTGTCTTGGAGTCTATCTCCTGATGATGCTTGGTTGCGGGGCGAATCGATTGTTGGGTTTGTGATAGTGAACGTGTGTAGTGCTTGTGTATTGTGGTGGAAGTGGTGGAGGTTTGTGCATGTGGTTTTACGAATCCTGCATGTAACGAGTATGAAAAAGCGGATAGTCCACTATACATTTAGCAATATATATATTTTCTATTTCCTATATCGCGGATTATAGCAAAATACTTTTATTATTACTTTTGCATTGTAATAGTTCGACATCGTTGATTTCGTTGGTAACTAGATTCATGTGAACCATTTTAAGATTTTAATTAAATTTGGCGATTATAATATTCCATCATTTGATTGATTTTTTTACGAATATAAATTTAAAATTCGTATCTTATGGTGCCAAGTATATTGTAACTCATCATCCTCCTGCCATTATCCCACGCTGAGTGGAGTCGGAACAAAACGTTTCAAACATGTTGTCACATGATTTGGTCTACATATTTTACGACAGGCCGCCTGCCTGACGTTAACTCACCTTATTCGTATTTCACGACAACTCGCTAAGAAAGAGGGTGATCTATTCTACTCAACCGAATACCACACGGTAGGTCGACTAACCTTAGTCGCCTTTTACGACACCTCGTTAAGAAAGAGGGTTGTCTATTCTACTCAACCGGATACCACACGGTGGGTCGACTTACCTTAGTCGCCTTTTACGACACCTCGGTAAGAAAGAGGGTGGTCTATGCTACTTAACCGGAAACCATACGGTGGGTCGACTCACCTTAGTCGCCTTTTACGACGCCCCGATAAGAAATGAGAAAGGTCTATTCTACTCAACCGGATACCACACGGTCGGTCGACACACCTTAGTCGCCTTTTACAACGCCTCGATAAGAAATGAGGGTGGTCTTATCTACTCAGCCGGATACCACACGGTGGGTCGACACACCTTAGTCGACTTTTACAACGCCTCGATAAGAAATAAGGGTGGTCTATTCTACTCAACGGGATAACACACGGTGGGTCGACTCACCTTAGTCACCTTCTACAATGCCCCAATAAGAAATGAGTGTGGTCTATTCTACTCAGCCGGATACCACACGTTGGGTCGACTGGAGATGGTATCCGGTTGAGTAGAATAGACCACCTTCATTCATACCGAGGGATCGTATAATACGGCTAAGGTAAGGTGACGTCAGGCAGGCGGCCGGTCGTAAAATACGTAGCCGAATCATATGACAACATTTTAAAATGTTTTGCCGACCCATTTTTGCATATTAAATTATAAATTATATTTACGCGCAAAGCCGCGTTTCTCACTTAGTTTGCGGGGTTCATAACAAAGTCAAGAACACTGCCGAGACTCGAACAAGTCTTTTTGCTTCCGAGCTCTAGACGCCAACAGGAAAATGGATTATTTACTTAAACAAAAGTTATTTTAAGATAAGAATAATTTTCGGTCAAACAAAAATTATCTGAACTTATCTCTATTTCTACTAATCGGTAACGGTTGGAATTGTTGTTGGCGCAGTTGGCAAAGACCCTGGCTTCAGCTCCACGGGTATTAAGTAAAATAAGTAAGTAGCGGCCTGTTACAATCCCACTGCTGGGAATAGGCCTCCTTTCTGAAGAGAAACGAAGAGAGATTGGTCGATTACACACATCTCCAGAATTCTTTAGAGATATGCAGGTTTCTTCACGATGTTTTCTTTCACCGAAAAGCGTGTGATAAATTGCAATCACCAATTAGACATGAGTTTTTAATAGAAAAACTCATTGATGCCTGCCCGGGTTTGAAGTCGTGTTCCCCTCGTAAGAGTCGCACGGTCTCACCGCTGTGCTATCACAGCTTATATCACCCACGGGTAGCGGGTTCGATTCCGGTGCTATATTATTCCATGGAGCTGGATTATAACTTGTATATATAAATATAACTTGTCACTCTATACTCCATAGCTTTAGTTACGTAACTAAATGTTAACAAAAAAACCATGTGATTCAGGAGTAGGCAACATTTTATTGAAATAACATTATTTATACAAAGAAATTGAAATAAAACGAAATTAAAAAAAAAATGATTTCTCTAATTAAATATTTATTTTGGAGAACTAAATATTTATCCCATTAGTATATCAAAGGCATTACATTTAATTTTATAGCATAGGCCTCTCCTCGACGGTTTTTAGAGTTAACGTTGGGAGCTAAGATCTTCACGTTGCTCCAATGTGGATTGGTAGGTCACGCATCTCCAGGATTCTCTAGAGATATATATAGAGAGCAGGTTTCATGACGATGTTTCCCTTTACCGAAAAGCGTGAAGCGTAAACACAAGCTTCACACTAGTTTAAACCAAAAAACGCATTGTAATTCCGGCTCGAACACGTGACCTCAATAGACTCAATCGGTTGGTTGGTTTTTTTTTTATTTGTCGCCCGACGGGGTCGAGCGGTGGTGATGTCGGACTCTCACCAACTAAAAACCTGACAGTGCTCCACAACGCTGCTGGTGGCGGGGACAGGGTACCGTTGTGCACATTGCCCCCACCCCCGCCAGCAGCAGCTCTGTACCCGGAGAGCGCCACCTCCGGGTCGGGGCCTCTCTAGGCAGTGGCCCCTCCCTCCGCTAATCGATACATCGGGAGCACCAGATGCATCGACCGCCTCGGGGACCTAACTCCAGCGAACGTCCGATAAACCCCGTTTGGAACTCTCGGAGGTCCCCGTTAGGGCGGCATACGACGGACTTCGTCGCCTGCGCCCCGCTCGCCTGCGGCGGATCGGATCCAAGGACTCGACTTCTCGAATCCACCCCGCCGCCGCCTTCCGCGATCAGGATGAATATACATATATATAACTAAGAAAGCCTCTATTAAATTGGCAAGAGTTAAAGAAACCCATAACTTGGAAGAGCAAGAAAATACCTATTTTTGTAGTTTCTAGCGTGATGTCATAGATGGAATTGAAATAAGAACTAAAATATATTAGGTCCTTACATATGAAATTGGCGTTTTCTATGGGAGGAACATAAAGTCGTTTTCTTTTTAATGAAATATATTCAATTAATCAAAGTATATACCATTGCTATGTATGCACTTTTGCCATCTCATAGGTAGTTCATTGATCCCCTTACTAAAAAAACCATTCGGGCGGGAATCAATAAAATCTTTGAAGGCGGTTTGGACTGCCCCATCGGAGTTGAATTTTTTTCCTTGCAAGTAGTTATCCAAATTGCGAAAAAAATGGTAATCTGTTGGAGCAAGGTCCGGAGAGTACGGTGGATGTCTAAGACATTCTAATTGAAGCTCCTCTGATTTGGTAGCCGTCTGTCGTGCAGTGTGTCGTCTAGCGTTGTCCTGAAGCAGCAGTGGCCTAGAGCGATTGACCAGCCTCGTTTGTTTAGCAGCTAGCTTTTCCATCATCGTTTGCAGTTGCTGACAATAGATATCTGCCGTAATCGTCTGGCCAGATTTAAGAAAGCTGTAGTGAACGACACCGGCACTAGTCCACCAAACACTTACAAGCAACTTTTTTTTAGTCAATTTTCGCTTAGGGCAGGATTTGGCTGGTTCGCCAGGGCTCAGCCATTGCGATGAGCGCTTCCGATTATCGTAGAGGATCCACTTTTCATCACAGGTAATGATTCGATTTAAAATTCCTTCATTATTGTGCCGGTTGAGTAACGTAACGCAGCAGTCGACGCGCGTTTGTCGGTTTGCTTCACTCAATTCATGAGGTACCCACCTTTCAAGCTTTTTCACCTTCCCAATTTGCTTCAAGTGGATTAGAATAGTTTTATCACTAACACCGGAGCCTGCAGCTAACACGGACGTGGTTTGCGATGGATCCGCTTCCACAAAAGCCTTCAATTCTTCATTATCAACTTTGGTCTCCGGCCGTCCACGAGGCTCGTTCTGCAGGTTGAAATTTCCAGAACGAAAACGTTGGAACCAAAAACGCAATGTGTTTTCTTTTGCGACACCGTCACCATACACATCATTAATCCTTCGAGCCGTTTCTGCAGCACTGGTGCCACGGTGGAACTCATACTCGTAAATAACGCGATATTTCATGTTTTCCATTTTGTAAACAGAGTGACACAAAGAAAAAAACAAAAGAAGAAAAAACAAATGAATTAGGGGGTTTGAAACACAAATGCATGAGTAAATAGCTGTATGAATTTGAATTTGGAATTCCTAACCATAAAGGTAATATTTGAGATCAAAGTGCCAGTACGACAAAACGCCAATTTCATATGTAAGGACCTAATATATAACTAAGAAAGCGTAGAGTAGCCTCTATAAAATTGGCAAGAGTTAAAGAAACCCATAACTTGGAAGAGCAAGAAAATACCTATTTTTGTAGTTTCTAGCGCGATGTCATAGATGGAATTGAAATAAGAACTAAAATATATTTAACTCATTAAAGCATAATTTTGCATTTAGTGACTTTAATACTAAGCGTGTGATATATCAAAATTGATTTAAATGTCGCGAACGTACTGCATATCGTTAAAATCACATGTTACATACGACGTTAGAATATTAAACAGTTGTATTCAAAGATGACATAAAACTTCGGTACATATTATAATACGTTTCCTATACTCCATAGGTTTAGGTATTTAGTAAAGTAAAGTAACAGCCTGTAGCTATCCACGTGCTGGGAATAGGCCTCCTCTCAGTTTTTGGAGAGAAGGGTTGACGCTAAGACCTACGTGGATCAAATACGGATTGGTAGGTTACACATATCCCCAGAATTCTCTAGAGATCTGCAGGTTTCATCAGGATGTTTTCCTTCACCGAAAAGCGTTTGATAAATTGCAATTATCAAGTAGCCAAAAAAGTTTGAATAGAAAAACTCATTGATGCCTGCCCGGGATTTGAAACCATGATCGTCTCTACAGAGTCACACGGTCTCAACGCTGGGCTATCACAGCTTTTAGGTACTTAACTTAAATGTAAACAAACATAACCATATGACTCGTGAGTGCATCGCTCACAGACTGGCTGACTTGGGCGGTTCAGTGGGTGGAGCTCGCGATAGAGGTGGGGCACGATCTCTCGTCATCATGGTAGATGGGGAGAGATCGTGGGCAGCTATGGCCTCCTTCTGGAAGGACGTGATCTCAGGGAAGGAGGTGGGGGGCGGATTCGGGAAGTCGAGTCCTTGGATCCGATACGACGCATGCGAGCGAGGCGCTGACGATTCGCCGAAGTACGTCGTATGCCACCTTAACGGGGACCTTCGTCGTTCCGAACGATCCGAGGAGCTGAAAGCAGGGTCATTGCCCACTGTGCTAACAAGCCAGTCGACAAGCCTGCTTGAAAGTAAATCTCAAGTGCAAGGTAACTCAAAGATCATTGGTTCCTTGTACAAATTACCCCACCCGTTTCCAATTTACCTTCGCAACATGATGAGATATGGATTATATCAACTGAAGTAATGCAGATTGTCATATTTGCATAAATTATTCATCGATTATGTGTACAATTCATTCATAACACGTCTTATTAATTCAATGAAATCCCCGCGAGATAATGGACGAGGAAAGACAATATTCAATTGATCTAATAAAGGAAGTATATGTGGTATATTTTCCTTGAGTGATGTATCGTGTTTACCTCAAGTTAGTAATCCAGTTAACTCATCTGTAACAATGACAAGCTTTAACCTTAATGACAAGTCAGAGTAATAATAAAATTATTTTGCTATAATCCGCGATACAGTAAATAGAAAATATATATAGTGTTAAATGTATAGTGCACTATCCATATTTTCATACCCGATACGTGCAGGATTCGTAAAAACAACCACAAACCTCCAGCACTTCCACCACAATACACAATCACTACACACGTTCACTATCACAAACTCAACAATCGTTTCGCCCCGCAACCGAAGCAGGAGATAGGAGATAGACTCCACGACAAAAGCGCAAAGCTTTGCGAATAATTTATATTATTATAGCAAAATAATTTTATTATTACTTTTGTATTATGGATCTCCGCAAAGTAACGCCTAATTCTATAAATTATTTAAAGACAAGTCAGAGGTTGAACTGTAATCTATAGGTTTAGGTAATGAACTAAATGTAAACATGTCGAAAAGAGGTTCTTTTAATATGCTAATTACGACACGTTACATAACCATTAAATATTATTCTTATTTATTTGTAAATAATTTGTAATTTTAATTATTAAATAATTCTGATGCTGCAAAATGATATTTATTTGACATAATTTGTACAAATTTTTGGCAAAAAGTATAGGATATGTGGGACGCAACGACCTCAAAAAGGTCGCAGGGAGCCACTGGATCCAGGCGGCGCAAGATCGTGTGGTGTGGCGATCCCATGAAGAGGCCTATGTCCAGCAGTGGACGTCCACCGGCTGACGAAGAAGAAGAAGAAGTGGGACGCAACATGGTTTGATACGTTAGCCTTGTCCCATATCTGGGAAACGGCGTCAAGACCTGGAGCTGCGGTGGAAATGGTAATCCGGCAAGCGGCGAAAGTATGCATCTCTCATCGAGAGTTATATGTTTGTGCCGTTTGCAGTTAAGCAGCCTAGGGACATGGAGTCAAAGTGTATTTTTTTTATCCTTTTAACACCTCAGTTAATTGCCTCTTCGGGTGACAAAAGGGCTGGCTCCTTTTTCGCGCAAAGAATCAGCTTAGCGATTCAACGCTGCCAGCATTCTTGGTACCATTCCACGTGGGCATGATATGTATAGTACTAGCGTGTAAATTATTTAAAATAGACATTGTAAATAGACATAGACACTTGTACATTTTTGTTGTCAATAAAAAAAATTATAGAATCGTATACCAAAAAAAAACCATTTACTAGTATGGATAATTTTATCAATTATTTGCATGCAATATAACAGAACTAACTACTTTGCTATAATCCGCACAAAAATCGACAGTACGATTTTTGTCGTGGAGCCTATCCTCCTGATGATGCTTCGGTTTCGGGGCGAAACGATCGTCGAGATTGTGGTGGTGGGTGTGTGTGCTGCTTTTGTGTGCGTTGTTGCTGGTGAATTGCGCCTTGGGGTGCATGTGGTGACTGGTCCTGCATGTATAAGGTGCGTAGATTTTTCCTGCTTCATACACATTGGCTTTGCATGCTTTCACTTAACCCGTGCGGATTATAGCAAAGTAGTTAGTTCTGTTATATTGCTTGTAATATGGAATTCCGCAAAGTAACGCCTGCTTCTATAAATCAATTATTTGCATGATTAAAATACATGTATTATATATATAAAGTGGCTTATTCACTAGCTTAGTTTCCATTAAAATTTTATGTGTTGATGTTGAATAATAAATGTTTAACTTTTAAATTATAAGAACTGTATAACGACCAATGTTACCAATATAAGACGTCTGAGCTGTGATTACCCAGTGGGTAAACCGTGCGACTCTTTCAAGGCGAACACGAGTTCAAACCCGGGCAGGCACCAATGAGTTTTTCTACTAAAACTCATGTGTCTAATTGATAATTGCAATTTATCACACGCTTTTCGGTGAAGGAAAACATCGTGAGGAAACCTGCATATCTCTAGAGTATTCTGTTGATATGTGTAACCTACCAATCAGCATTGGAGCAGTCTGGTAGGTCTTAACTCCAACCCTTCTCTCCAGAAACGGAGAGAGGAGGCCTATGTCCAGCAGTGGGATAGTAACAGGCCGTTACTTCAAGGTGTAGCTAAGTTTAATTGGCTAAAAGCCTTAAATACATCGCAGACAGATCACCAATGGTTTAAGACTATAGCTAATATAATATTGCTAAGTTCACCAAACTATTATGAAATGATTAAATCCTCAATTAAAATATATTGAACGTCCCACAGCTAAGGACAATCGAAGACAAACAAAACGAAAACTTTATTACGTAGTAATTATCGGCAATCTCAATATTTTGGAGGTCCACGTCGAAATTTTTAATGTGAGAATATTTCACACGCGCAGTATTAAACTGACCGAATACAAAAAATTGTTTTAATTCAAAACAAAAGTAATTATAAAATTATTTTACTTTAATCCACGATAAAATAAATAGAAAATATATATAATGCTAACTGTATGGAGGAGTATTCGTTTTTTTATACCCGATACATGTAGGATTCGTAAAAACACATGCACTAACCTCTACCACCTCTAAAACAATACGAAAGCGCTACACATGTTCACTATCACAAACTCAACAATCGTTTCGCTCCGCAACCGAAACAACATTAGGAGATAGACTCCACGACAAAATGGCAAAGCGATTTTTTTTCCAATTTTCCACTATCGTTATATATATTTTCTATTAACTTTATCGTGGATTATTGAAAAATCATTTAATTATTACTTTTGTTTTATGGATCTCGGCAAAGTAACGCCTAATTCTATAAAAGTTTTGCGTACGATATGTTAAAGTTAAGTAACGTTATCAAGTACATCAGTGATCTGATAAGTACAATAAAATACAAAAACAAAAATTTAAAATAATACGGCGCAATAATGGAAGGAAATGTCAAGCATCAGCAGTTCATGCACGTTGTTTAAAAAAAAATTCCCGACGTGTATAAACGTTGTGTTTATTAGCGTTTATAGAAGCAGGCGTTACTTTGCGGAATTCCATATTACAAGCAATACAACAGAACTAACTACTTTGCTATAATCCGCACGGGTTAAGTGAATGCATGCAAAGCCAATGTGTATGAAGCAGGCAAAATCTACGCACCTTATACATGCAGGAATGGGGTGCATGTGGTGACTGGTCCTGCATGTATAAGGTGCGTAGATTTTGCCTGCTTCATACACATTGGCTTTGCATGCATTCACTTAACCCGTGCGGATTATAGCAAAGTAGTTAGTTCTGTTGTATTGCTTTATTAGCGTTTATCAAATTGGACATACAATAACATTGTTCCTCCCGAAGTAAGCACATTATTTGGTAAAAGTGTAATCAGTGCGGCATGCCAGATCTACAATAAGATACCACCCTCATTGGCTGACTGTAACTAATTAAAATATTGAAAACTGAAATTAAAGAATTTTTGTTACTAAAAAGATTTTATTTACTTAATGCATTGTCGGATGTATAATGTCATTATGTAATCATGATCTTTATGAACAACTAGCTGTGCCAGCGGCTTCGCCCACGTGGAAATCAGCGTGTAACAATGTTTTTCTAGAATTCATATTTTAAACATTAAAGTAAAAAAAAAGTAGTAAAGTAGCGGCCTGTTACAATCCCACTGCTGGAAATAGGCCTCCTCTCTCCGTTTCTGGAGAGAAGGGTTGGAGCTTAGACCTACCACGCTGCTCCAATGCGGATTGGTAGGTTACACATATCTCCAGAATTCTCTAGAGATATGCAGGTTCCCTTACGATGTTTTCCTTCACCGAAAAGCGTATGATAAATTGCAATTACCAATTAGACACATGAGTTTTAATAGAAAAACTCATTGGTGCCTGCCCGGGGTTTGAACTCATGTTCCCCTCTAAAGAGTCGCACGGTCTCACCGTTAGGCTATCACAGCAAAACATAAAAGTAGTTATTGTGAATTAGCTATAAGAGATAGAGACATACTATTGCGGACTTTTTTGTACTATTTTTATAGATCTACAATTCCCTAGTACATTACTTATGTGTATCTCTGCTGGTTTACGCAGCGCACACGACTAAAGATCCCAGAAGCAAGTTTTTTAACAACTGCGCGATTTCTTCAACACAATTTACATAATAACAATGTACTATATACGTAAACCATCCGGAAGTATTGCACTATCTTTTAGTAAAAACCGTACAAAAATCCGTCCAGTAGATTTGAGAAAATCGATTACATACATACAGACAGCTTTTTGGGACTATGTTTTATAATAAGTATAGATTATTTAATAAGATAGTTAAAAGTATTATTGTACTGAAAATAATTTAAATGATTTATAGAAGCAGGCGTTACTTTGCGGAATTCCATATTACAAGCAATATAACAGAACTAACTACTTTGCTATAATCCGCACGGGTTAAGCGAATGCATGCAAAGCTAATGTGTACGAAGCAGGCAAAATCCACACACCTTATACATGCAGGACAAACCACCACACGCACCCCAAGGCGCCTCCACCAGCAACAACGCACACAAGCAGCACACCCACCCACCACTACAATCTCGACGATCGTTTTGCCCCTAAACCGAAGCATCATCAGGAGGATAGGCTCCACGACAAAAATCGTAATGCGCCGCACTACCCATACAAGCAGTCTTAAATAGTTCAACTCACACCACTATTCTCCCCTCCGAACACATGTAGCAGAACGGAATTAGATACATTTACTTGCTCGTTAATTATAATTCTAATTTGATCTTAATTCTGTTTTGCAAAATTGGAATTTTGCTGGAGAGCGGTCATAAAGTGCCTAATGACCATTCATTTCATATTCTTCACACTTGTAATAAGGGACTCCGACTTAATACGTTAGAGCAACTTGAGATAATAAAAAATAACAATTGCTACTCAATTAACGAGCAAGTAAATGTATCTAATTCCGTTTTGCTACATGTGTGTTAACCTACCAATCCGCATCGGAGCAGCGTGGTAGGTCTTAGTTCCAACCCTTCTCTCCAGAAACGGAGAGAGGAGGCCTATGCCCAGCAGTGGGATTGTAACAGGCTGCTACTTTTTACATGTGTTCGGAGGGGAGGGTAGTGGTGGGAGTTGAACTATTTAAGACTGCTTGTATGGGTAGCGCGGCGCATTACGATTTTTGTCGTGGAGCCTATCCTCCTGATGATGCTTCGGTTTCGGGACGAAACGATCGTCGAGATTGTGGTGGTGGTTGTATGTGCTGCTTGTGTGCGTTGTTGCTGGTGGAGGCGCCTTGGGGTGCGTGTAGTGGCTTGTCCTGCATGTATAAGTTGCGTGGATTTTGCCTGCTTCGTACACATTAGCTTTGCATGCATTCGTTTAACCCGTGCGGATTATAGCAAAGTAGTTAGTTCTGTTATATTGCTTGTACTGAAAATAATTTAACATTTAACTAAACTATTTGTCTTTGTATTACGAATTCAACTTTGTAATCGTTAATAATTAGTAAATTGCATGCCTCTATTAGGCAGATTGATGGTACTGTAAATTAAGTATTAAAGAACACTAAATTTAAGGTCCCACTCACGCTTACCGTGTTGCTGTGCAATGGCCCGAGTTAACGACCCAGCCATCGATAACCAGTTTCTTTTTCATCTTTTATTTTGCCTAGAGTAGATTGCCTGTTGCCATCCAATCCGGTCAAGGTCGGTATAACATCCATTTGAGGATAAAAGTATTAAAAAAATAAAGAGCGATTAAAACAAAAGAGCGTCCGAAATTATTTAGGTAATTTATAAACTAATTAGGCTGAAAAACATCATCATCATCCTCCGCCTGCCCTTATCCCACTCTAAGTGGGGTCGGCACAACATATTACAAACTTATTGTCACATGATTTGGCTACGTATTTTACAACCGGCCGCCTGCCTGACGTCAACTTACCTTAGTCGTATTTTACGACCCATCGGTAAGAAAGAGGTTGGTCTATTCTACTCAGCCGGATGTCACACGGCGGGTCGACTTACCTTAGTCGCCTTTTATGACACCTCGGTAAGAAATGAGGGTGGTATGTTCTACTCAGCCGGATACCACAAGGCTGAAAGTAATAAGACTAAACAATTTACAGAAAATTTTAGTGTTTTAAATTTTTTTTTTAGCTCTAACTACTTTAACAGGAGGGGCGGGCAAGCGCCGAGCATCGTCGAGGTTGCGAAATGCAGAGATTAGAGCGTAGAAAATCTTCTATAAAGCCATTAAAGAAGGTTAGGTTGATAGGCTACACATATCCGTAGTATTTACTAGAGATATGCTGGTTTCCACGCGATATTTTCCACCAAGGAAAAGCGTGTGATATATTGAAAAGTGAGAGCTATTTTGGCGTACGCTGAATAAACCACTCGAGTTACGGAATCCGTCAGTGTCCGAATAACATTTTAAATTCAAAATTCAAAATATTGTTCATGCAAGTAAACTTATAATAAAGTGCTTTTGAATCGTCAACATCTACTGTTGGTTCGGAAAGCTGTTCCTACAGAGAAAGAGCCAGCAAGAAACTCGGCGGTTGCTCTTTTCAAAGAATAATTCTTATTACTACATATAGTTATTCAAATCAAATCAAATCAAAATAATCTTTATTCAAATAAACCATTTCAGGCACTTTTGAATCGTCAAGCATCAATATGATTAATGAAGCCACAACTGGTTCGGAATGTTGCTCTTACCGAGAAGAACCAGCAAGAAACTCGGCGGTCAATCTTTTAAATATTTTCAATTATACATTATCAAACCGCTGTCTTGTATGAAGCTGAAAGGATTTTCAAATCCAGGCTTTCTTATCAACCAAATAATCTTCAATTTTGTAATATGCTTTACGTATAAACATATTTTTTACACTTGATTGGAATCTTTCTGTACACTGGTCTAGAATGGATTGAGGAATTTTATTATAGAAGCGAATAGCGAGACCAACAAATGAGTTGCTAACTCTGCTGAGTCGCGACGCAGGTATCGCAAGCTGTTTGTGACCTCTCGTATGTCTATGATATACATCAAATTTTGATTATGATCATATAGTTATTAATATCTTGTACAGACTTTAATATGTTGGCTTCCGTATTCTAAGTATATTAACTATGCCTTGCCCTCTACACAATTGCGCTCGCGCCTAATCATCTTAAATCGCCGATTATGAAGAGGATTTGATAGTGTAGAATTTATTTCTCAAGAATTCGTGCGGCATTAACTTTAGGCATCATTTTATAATAATATGAAGAATTCATGTCGTGCAATGTTATTGTCTGTGACAAACTCATAAAGTGCTTGCCCGCATATTGTTAATTTTTTTTAAGGAAAATATTGTCTTTCCTGCTACGAACGGTGATTCCCTACAGGTAAAGTATGTATGACAATGTTAGAAAAGGCCTACCCATATATAGTGTTGTTTTTGTCATGGAAAAAGGTATTCAGGTTACCATCTATATCTATATATACCTATGTATACATATCGACTGGCTCGTTGGCGCAATGGGTACTGACCCTGCCTTCAGCTCCGCGGGTCGCGGGTTCGATTCCCGCCCAGGCTCAATATTTTCTTTGAACATGTTTTTTGGATGCCTGGATGTATATTTGTATTTAAGTATGTATTCAAAATTATACTATATGTCGTATATCTACCAGCTATCCGTCAACCATAACACATGTACGTTATTTACTCTGGCTATGGACGACCCTGTGTATAAGTGTCCATAAATGTGTCCATTCTATCTATATCCAGCTGATGAAATGACCGCATCGTGGAATATTGACTCAACATAAATTTTCCTATTGTTGTTTCAGTTAACGGTCTATTAGCTCTTCGCTGTTAGAACTGGACTCCAGTCAAATGTTGAATAATGTTTCATATACTTACTGTAAATGAAAATTCATCAATCGATGTAAATATAAAGACCCGATCAGTGTTGGTGTAACCCTCGGTTTATTTGGTCGTTTCATTTGCATTTCTGAGTTCATTTAACGTCCTTCAATATGTGTTTGTTTCAGCCTATACATTGCATTGCCCGTAATGCTTAAAGTAATTGCTTGCAATGAAGTCATCGGTATTTCAGCTAAGGTTTATTTTATGTTAGACAAGAAAATCACATTCTATACCAATGATTCCCAAAGTGGTCTATATCGACCCCTAACGATCGACGAAGGTATTGGAATAGGTCAACGAAGAACAGCGAGGGGTCTACGTGGGTGAGAACAAAATTGGGGGTCTATTAAATGAAAATGAGGGTCAATGGCAAGAAGGTTTATTACAAGATTTTTTTATACTATTTGAAATTGTTTCACAGTAAACATGAAAATTTGAAAGAGAATATAGTATTTATGAGAAAATAGACATTGCTTATTTCACAGATTTTTTTTGCTAAATCTAATATGGTGAACTTGCAGTTGCAAGGTGACAGTTTAAATTTGATAAAAACAAAGTCGATTTAACCATCAAGTTCATCCCTCCCATTAACCGAATTCATTTTTTGTTAAGTTTTTTTCATGTACCAGTTACTATATTTTGATTTAAATTCAATTGATAAATGTGTAAAACTGTATCGTTGTTTTTTTACTTTTTCTCACCAAAGTACCTATAGTACTTCACTACTGTTAGAAATTTAAGTCTTTCTAGGTAAATAGCAGGGGGTCTATCTAAAACTGAAAAACATGACAAAGGGTCTAACGTTAGAAAAAAGTTTGGGGATCTCTGATCTATACTTATATATGAAGCTGAAGAGTTTGTTTTGTTTGTTTGATTATTTGAACGCAGTATTCACAGGAACTACTGGGCCGATTTGAAAAAATCTTTAAGTGTAAGATAGTCCATTTATCGAGGAAGACTATAGACTATATAACATCACGCTAAGATAAATAAGAGTGGAGCAGCACTAAAAGATATTGCGAAAACGGCAAAATTTAAAGCTTTCCTTGCGTGGGCTGAGTAAACGGTGAAAGTTATTCAAAACTAATGTACTACAATATTGTTCCCCTCTAAAAGTTCTAAATAAAAATCCACGAAAATATGTCTAGCTTTTAAGTTAACCCACTTTAACCATAATTAATCTAAGTATTACGGTTTACTCAAATAATAAGACAGCAGTCCACGCGAACGAAGTTACGTTTAAAAACTAGTATTAGATAAAACGACTTAATGTTATATCACAATTTATGATTAAATCAATATATTCTTTATTCAAGTAAGCTCTTTCGAGCACTTTTGAATCGTCAAGGATCAACTGCTGTCACCGAGAAGAACCAGCAAGAACCTCGGCGGGATATCTTTTAAAACATTTTCAATTTTACATTATTAAACCGTAGTCTTGTATGAAGCCGAAAGGATTTTACCAAATCTAGGCATTTTTATCATCCAAATAATCATCAATTTTGTAATATGCTTTACGTATAAGCATATTTCTTACACTTAATTTAAACCTTGCTGTAGACTGGTGTAGTATGGATTGCGGAATTTTATTATAAAAGCGGAGACGGACTAACGAATGAGTTGCTAACTCTGTTGAGTCTCGACACAGGAATTACAAGCTTATTGTGATCTCTGATGATATTATTTTGGTAGAAAATCTAAGCTATCCAATAAGATTTTTTCAATTGTTCCTTACGATAGGTAGGTTTGGAAGATTCACCGTTCAGTACTTTCTGGTACTCATCAGGTCAGCGAAGAAGTTGACTACGTCGTATATCTGGCAACTACTCCGCTAGTGTACACGTAGCTTATCGTTTTTTTTTTACTGACTGTATGCTGTTAGCCTTAACGGCTTTTACAGCGTCACCGGGCGGGACGGGCGAGCGCAGAAGCATCGTTAAGGTTGCGAAATACAGAGAGTAGAGCGCAGAAGCTCTACTAGCGTCGGATAAAGTCGTCCTAAGGGTGCCTCCTGTGAGGCCGGACCACGGCTTAGGGCGACTCGTAGTGGAGGGCTGATGTATGACTTTAATTAGTCGTTTGCTACGTCGGAAGGGTGGGGAGAGGCCACGACCGACCGACGTCAGAAAACTGGGACCTCGTCTTCGCCGGCGAAGACGCTGTGTGTGTATTACGTGTTTTTTGTGTTTGCGATCGTTATTTGTTCGTCAAGGTCATATAGGACGCTTTTTGGACGCCTATATTTTCGGTGGTCTAACCTAACCTAACTGGGATGTAGGTTGAAGCATCGTAGCTTATCGTAGAGGACTAAACTAGTATGGGATAGTCTAGAAGACACTCACGATATCGTTGCCTCGTAGATAGCACATGTAGATCTTTTTGATCGTAATTTCACATAAAAAATCTAATCTTTAATCTTTAAATTAGTAATTTTCTATACATATGTATATATAGAGCAGTGATAGCCCAGCGGTGAAACCGTGCGACTCTTTCGAGAGGAACACAAGTTCAAACCTGGGCAGGCACCACTGAGTTTTTCTATTAAAACTCATGTGTCTAATTGATAATTGCAATATATCACACGCGTTTCGGTGAAGGAAAACACCGTGAGGAAACCTGCATATCTCTAAAGTATTCTGGAAATATGTGTTACCTACCAATCCGCATTGGAGCAGCGTGGTAGGTCTTAGCTCCAACCCTTCTCTCCAGAAACGGAGAGAGGAGGCCTATTCCCAGCAGTGGGATTGTAAAAGGCCGCTACTTTTTACTTTACTATGTATATATATATAATCTTAGAAAACTTAGTATATTGGCTACAATGGGCTTTCATCGTTGATGAAAAAACGTACTAGAATTTTAATTTCAGAGTTGTAATATTTGAGCCATAATGTTGTTTTAGGAAATGTTGACCCTCGGCGGGAATCGAACCCTCGACCTGCGGAGCTGAAGGCAGGGTCACTACCCACTACGCAAACGGGCCAGTCAATTAAAGATATGCACTAAGAAATTATTATATTATCTTAGTTTATGTTATTGTTTACATTTCGCATAAATTATATAGAAGTTAGTTTTATTATACAGGTTATCACATTTATGTATATTGAGTTATTATACTAGAGTAGTGGAGACGAAAATAAAGCTAAAGCTAATCTATACTTATTATAAACAAAGTCCCAAAAAGCTGTCTGTCGGTATATAATCGATTTTCTCAAAATCAACTGAACGGATTTTTGTACGATTTTCACCAAAAGATAGTGCAATACTTCCGGATGGTTTACGTATATAGTACATATTGTTATTATGTAAATTGTGTTGAGGAGATCGTGCAGTTACTTGCTGGGAGCTTTAGTCGCGTGCGCTGCGTAAACCAGCAGAGATAGGCTGAAGTAATATACTAGAGAATTGTAGAACTATAAAACTATTACAAAAAAGTCCGTAATAGTATGTCTCTATCTTTTATGGTTAACTCACAATAACTACTTTTATGTATTTTATATCCAAAATTCTCGTATCAAAATGTTAGTTGCCATACTTCTCAGAAACGGTTTGACCGATTTTTTTTAATTTGTATGCATCTGAGAATCGGCTACTATTTTATATTATATATATATTAATATATTAATATATATTATATATATATATATATATATATATATATATATATATATATATATATATATATATATATACTATTTTATTGATATGGGTTGTCCATCCCTAAAATTTTTGTGATTTAGTCAAAATTTTATATTTTTTATAACGTACACCAGAAATTGCCTAGAAATAATTTATATTGCAAAAAAACGTTTGCCCGATCGGCTAGTAATTTTTAAAATTAGGTGTTACTTTGCGGAAATCTATAATACTAATGTAATAATAACATTATTTTGCTCTAATTCGTGATAAAAAAATTCCAATCGCTTTGCGATTTTGTCGTGCAGTTTCCTGACGATACTACGGTTGCGGTGCGAAGCGATTGTTGAGTTTGTGATAGTGAATGCGCGTAGTGCTTGTATGTTGTGATGGCGGTAGTAGAGGTTTGTAGCACATGTGTTTTTACGAATTCTTCATGTATCAGATATGAAAACGGATAACCCACTCTAGATTCAGCATTATATATATTTTCTATTTATTTTATCGCGGATTATAACAAAACATTTTTTGTTTTACTTTTGAAACAGAAAGCTAGTAAATGTTATAAAATGTCCCTTTTTTCTACTAAAGTAGTTTTTCTAGTAAAGTAAAGTAAAGTACTTTAAGTACTAGGGAGCGAAAGATACGCCTGTAAGTGATAGTATAGTAATAAATAATGATGAAACTCGAATCCTTCATCTTTGTCTAATCACATATAAAAAAGAGAGACATATATAAAGTCTCATTTGATGTCTTCATTTCTCTATATAATAGTAATAAGGCACATTTTAGGCTGACTTCTCTCAAGTATAAAGCGTAAAGTGATAAGATGAAGATGAAGATATTCAAATGTTAAAAAAAATTGATGAACAGACATGCAACATTATAATTTTATGTAATAATTTCCACGCCAAGGTACAGATAAGTGTCGTATAAACAATATTTTTTTTATATTTTCCGCAGATGATACACAACTGCCCTATATAAACGTGATTAAACTCATCATAAGTGCAAGTGCGTTCCCGCCATTACAGCAACGGGTGCGTTCATAGACAAGTAAGTTTGATTTTTATAACATTTTATAGTATTAAATATTTTATTAATATAAATTTAAAATAAATAAATGAAATAATAAAAATAAACCAACGTAATCGAATTATTGATTTTCTGTTATAGACTATTTGTTATTTGTTAATTTGTTACTGTTATAATCTAGTCAATATTAAGGCGTTTTATGTTCAATATATTTCCTTCCGTCTGAAGTTCGGGAATCTCCTTCATTAAGTGTATTTAAGGTTCGTGTGAAGAATTTTTATTTGTCACAGCAAGAATAATTCTTACTGGTGTTGTTATCTGTCATTTATATTACTCTTTTTAGTCTATTTTTCTCTCTATATATTTTTCTCCATTTATTTATTATGTTATGCTATTTATTTGCTAACCCGTGGTTATTTTCTTAAGATCCTCTCTTTCAAAGGGTTGTCTGGAAGAGATCACAATAATGTGATAAGGCCGCCCTTTGCACATTTAAATGTAATTATTGTATGTACTTTCTCTGTATATTTTTTTTATGTGCAATAAAGTTATTCTTCTTCTTCTTCTTCTATATTTGACTGGCCAATTGGCGCAGTTAGTGACCCTGCTTAGCTCCGCGGGTCGCGGGTTCGATTCCCACAGAGGGCCAACATTTTCTATAAACAATTTGTTGGTTCTTCGAGCCTGGGTGTGTATTTGTATTTAAAATTATATATGTAGTATATCTACCAGTTGTTCGTCACCCATAACACAAGTATTAAATTACTTACTTTGAGGTCGGATAACCGTGTGTACAAATGTCCCATATATAAGGGCCACGGGCTTTAAACCCCTGGTAGGCACCGATGAGTTTTTCTATTAAAACTTGTTATGCCCGTATAACTGTGGGATAGTAATACATATAACAAATAGCTCGGCATAGGCCTAAATTATTATTTATATTTGCTTTCTTTTAATATTTGAAAAGAACTGAATTGAAAAGTTGTAGTATTTAAAAATAATGCCATTATATTGTGTCAAAAAAAACCCATTTACAATTAATTATTATTATTACTTTTAATTGGCTGGCCTGTCGGCGCAATTTGCAGTTACCCTGTTCAGCTAAACTGGTCACGGGTTCGATTTCCGAAAAGGGCTAACATTTTCTATAAATAATTTGTTGGTTCATTGGTTCTGGGGTCATATATAATAAATGTATAAATTGACCACTTGTCTGTTGTCCATAGCATAAGTATTAAGTTACTTTGGGTACGGTCGCCCGTGTGTATAATTGTCACTTATATTTATTTACTATTCAATCATTTTGTTTCAGCGTCATTATGATGTATATCACCGGTTTTGTCACGTTAGCAGTCTACGCTGTATTTTGTAAGTTAGTTTAACATAGCTAAATGCCTCGCGGTTTGAACTATAGGGCAAAGGTAAAAGAATTCATTAAATTCTTTCCAATATTTTAATTTAACTTCAGTACTAAATTCCTTTTTTTATATTAGTTAGGTTGCATGAGACTTTGTTTTTGATCATTTCCCAAAATAATATTTGCACTCGCGTGATAAAATCATAGAGTTATTACACTAGAGTACGGAATTCAGCATAAATGCCACATTACAATAAAAAGGAATAAAGAGATCTATCTGAAGGTTGATCTATCTGTCTCTCTATTTTGTGTGATAAGACACAAATGAAATATACGAGGCTCATCTACCCCTTCATTATTTATTTTGTCACTTTTACTTACAGGCCTGCATATGGCGTAATACTCTAGTATTAATAACTTTATGGATAAATTACGCTCAAAATTCATTCGGCCTGGTAAACCATAAACGTCTTTATAAGTGCTTTATTTTAAGTTTAGAGGTATTATTTTTTATTGAATGACTTTTGTTTTTATTGTCTTAAAGATCTCGCAACGAAATGAAAAGTGCTTAATAATATACTACATAAATCATATTTTCTTTTTCAGGCGCATCGCAGCCTGTAGAAAAGTGGCCAATATTAAAACAATTGCCATCTGAAGTGGTGTTTAAGGAAAATAAGGAATTTGTTCTAGAATGCGTTACGGAAGGAAAAGAGGGAACAGTCGCGTATGTTATGCTTTATTAAATGTTGATAATCTTTTGGTCTTATTGATCAATTTCACAAGACCTTGTGTTTTTTTTAGGGATTCGACTGAGGGATTTTTCAGCGCGTTGCCAAATTGCGAACAGTATTAGTACTTACATAAATTATTTAATAATTTATTTTATTTTACAACAATGCACATGCACAAATATTGTGACCCTGGCTCCCAGGCTAGTTTAAACTGTATTTTAGGAACCAGCTCACCTTTACTTGGTTCAAATTACAATAAAAAAGTAAATAAAAAGGAGGATGAATGATGAATAAAAAATGTCTAACACATAAAAAATGCCTACATTTTTAATCATTTTTAGGTACAAATGGCTGAAAAATGGCAAAACATTCACCCCAGACGGTAGCATCGTCCAACGCGAAAACGAAGGCACGCTTGTATTCAAAAACCCAAACAAAAACGACGAAGGCAAATACCAATGCCTCGCCGATTCGAGCTACGGTGCTGCCATTTCTAGTGTCTCCCTAAAATTAGCGTACATTGACGCACCGAAAGTAACCCTGCAAAAGCATAAACCAGTTGAAGGAAAAATGTATAAACTTGACTGCAAGATCCCTAACTCCTATCCGAAACCGGAAATAGTGTGGATGTTCCCATCTTTATCTGATCCGAGCGTCTCTCGCACAGACTTTGGTCGTCGCTTGACAACGTCTCCTGAAGGCGATCTGTATTTCACGAATGTTACAAAAGAAGACAAAGATAACAAATACGTTTGTGTTGCGAAGTCAGTTGCTGTTGATAAGGACGTTATTTTGGCCGAACATGTTCTAGAAGAACTTGTGCCTAATAACGGCGCTGTAGACCATGAACTATACCCGCAGTATCTCACGAAGGATTTCACGACCACAGTCGGCTCTGTTACAATGATTTACTGCATTTATGGTGGAACGTGAGTAGAATTGATACTTTGATTCAACTAACATCTTTTGTTTTTCAAAAGTAATAACGACACTTTTTTTTCAAATTCAAAATATTTTTTTGCTGAGCTGTGATAGCCCAGCGGTGAGACCGTGCGACTCTTTCAAGGGCGTCACGAGTTCAAACCCCGGGCAGGCACCAATGTGTCTAATTGATTATTGCAATTTATCACACGCTTTTCGGTGAAGGAAAACATCGTGAGGAAACCTGCATATCTCTAGAGGATTATAGGGTATATGTGTAACCTACCAATCCGCATTGGAGCAGCGTGGTAGGTCTTAGTTCCAACCCTTCTTTCGAAACGGAGAGAGGAGGCCTAGCAGTGGGATTGTAACAGGCCGCTACTTTACTTACTTTAAATATCCTTCATTCAAGTAAACTTGTAATCAAGTGCTTTTGAATTGTCAACTATTGCTGGCTAAAAAACTGCTTCTACCTAGAAGAGCTAGTATGAAACTCGGCGGTCGCACTTTTCAAATATAGTTCTCATAAATATTTACAATCAAACTATTAAAAAAACTAGTGTTTTCTTGATCTTCCAAATTGGAAGTTGTGGGTTTGAGTATAAGTTTCTATAATAAAATCTCGCAATCCATTTTATCTTTGCCACTACAGCAGTGAAGGAAAACATCGTGAGGAAACCTGCATATCTCTAGAGAATTCTCTAGGGATATGTGTAACCTACCAATCCGCATTGGAGCAGCGTGGTAGGTCTTAGCTCCAACCCTTCTCTCCAGAAACGGAGAGAGGAGGCCTTAGCCCAGCAGTGGGCATAGTAACAGGCTGTTACTACTACTTTACTACAGCAGTGTAAATATGCTGTTAAAGGGACGCTGATGCAAAAAGCCTACTATATATACTATTGAGGACTATATAAATGATAAAAATGCGTGGATATAGCTACTCCTCTACGCTATGCAAGATAGTAATGAGAAAATGTAACTAAATGTTTTATAGAAGCAGGCGTTACTTTGCGGAATTCCATATTACAAGCAATATAACAGAACTAACTACTTTGCTATAATCCGCACGGGTTAAGTGAATGCATGCAAAGCCAATGTGTATGAAAGGTACGTAGATTTTGCCTGCTTCATACACATTGGCTGTGCATGCATTCACTTAACAAAATCTACGTACCTTTAAGGTACTTTAAGGTACGTAGATTTTGCCTGCTTCATACACATTGGCTTTGCATGCATTCACTTAACCCGTGCGGATTATAGCAAAGTAGTTAGTTCTGTTATATTGCTTGTAAAATGTAACTAGTTATTAGAATTGTATTTGAAAAGAGTAACCACCGAGTTTCTTGCTGGCTCTTCTCGGTAGGAACAGCTTTCCGAACCAGCATTAGATTTTGGCGATTCAAAAGCACTTGTTTACAAGTTTACTTAAAAAAAGAATATTTTGAATTTAAATTTGATACTCTTTACAATATATTTTTTTATTATATATTATACAAATCATGCCCACGTGGAATGGTCCCAAGAATGCTGACAGCGTTTCCGCGTTGAATCGCTAAGCTGATTCTTTGTGCGAAAAAGGAGCCAGCCCTCTTGTCACCCAAGAGGCGATCAACCGAGGTGTTAAAACAGATAAAAATATTTTTGCACTTTGGCTCCATGGCCCTAGGGTCTCAACTGCAAACGGCACAAATATATAACTCTTGGTAAAAGATGCATACTTTCACCGCTTTCCGGATTCGGCCATTTCCGTCGCAGCTCCAGGTCTTGACACCGTTTCCCTGATATGGGACGAGGCTAACGTATCAACGCATGTTGCGTCTCACATTAGGGCCCGTCCCCGTTCCCAAGGAACGTTTTCATAAAGTTTTCATATATTTTCTGTGCCGTAAAAAACCATCGTAAAATTTATGCGACGGTTTTCAAGTTGTTAACATTTTTCCTCAGTAATAATTTTATTTATCTATTCTACAAGTATTTAACTACTCCCATTAAGGTAAATTCTTTATGCGCCATGATAAGTTTATGGTTTATTTTATTATGCCTATTAGAACTGAACGGTGTGATGACTGTTGGCTAGTGTAGAGTAGTGGCCCTGTCTTCAGCTCCACGGTTCGCGGGTTCAATTCCCGCCGCGGGTTCGATTGCTTGCCTTACGTTAACTTACCTTAATCGCCTTTTACAACACCTCGGTAAGAAAGAGGGTGGTCTATTCTACTCAACCGGATATCACACGATGGGTCAACTTACCTTAGTCGCCTTTTAAGAAACGTCGTTAAGAAATGAGGGTGGTCTATTCTACTCAACCGGATACCACACGATGGGTCAACTTACCTTAGTCGCCTTTTACGACACCTCGCAAAAAAATGGGGGTGGTCTATTCTACTCAGTCGGATATCACATGGCGGGTCGACTTACCTTAGTAAACTTGTAAAGAAGTGCTTTTGAAACGTCAACTCTACTGCTGGTTCGAAAAGCTGTTCATACCGAGAAGAGCCAGCAAGAAACTCGGCGGTTGCTCTTTTTAAAAATATAAATCTTATAACTAGTTACATTTAGTCATTACTGTCTTGTACAGGGTAGGGTTTTTATATGTAAGGTAGAGTATTTTATCTATTGTATGGTTTTTTCTAACTGCCAGCCCATGGGCGTACCCGAAATGGTACAAAAACGAAAAGCCTCTGGACACGAAGCCAGGGGATCGAGTCACAGTCTACAATAGGACCTCGGGAAGGCGCCTGCTGATCAAGGACACTCGGCTCGAAGACCAGGGCGAATACAACTGCGTTGTGGATAACCAGATTGGTGGTGCGAAGAAACACACCATGCACCTTACTGTTGTTAGTGAGTATAACAAACTGAATGAAAAAATAATGATAAATTTCACCCATTCTGTAATAAAATTCCACAAACATTCTCATCTTTGCCATTACAGCAGTTAAAAAGAACTATTAAAAGGAGGCTAATACAGAAATCCTATACTATTGTTGCCGGTGTATTCGGTTTATCTTTGGATTGTGGAAGTTCCACCATGTTTAACAATTTCGCGCTAAACTCAGATACGGCAGCGGCATAACATGCTTTCTCTTTTTCGAGCAGCATTTTTCGAGAAGCATTCTTTCAAGTAAAGTGGTCCATAGATCACTTTACTTGAAAGAATGCTTCACCTTCTTTACTCCTCTCTTCACTTGTACCTTCGCTCTCGAGACAGTAAGCTGACAATGCCAAAATGCAATTCATATTGCTACCAAATTAACTCGTTTATTCGCCTCGTCGTTGCGCCGTGTTACTTTAAATCTGGGGACTGATAGCGCTGCCCAACGTTAGTTTTGTTGTCACAAGCAGCACATGTATCCTACCATGAACTCTTATTGCGACTCAATTGAAGACGACGACAGCGAACCGCTTTCTTTTCGTACCATGAAGTGTGAATTGCATTGGGGTCGTAATGTTTAAAAAGGATAACGTTATATGAACTATAGATAACTCTGTCTCTTTTACTCACAAGTTCTTAGGACGAATTCCGAACGCTCATTCGGCTTAAAGTGAGCGTCTTTAAGACGTCATGGTATGAAAAATCAAAACTATTTCGTTTACGTCTTCGATTGAGTCGCAATAAGAGTTCATGGTAGACCTACAGAATGAATCATAATTTATTTTGTAACTTATTGTGTATTGCCGTACAACAAACATTTCGAAACCCATATGAAACGTTTAAAGTGTTAACTAGAAAGACTTTTCTCTTATATGTCTTCCATACATTTCAAAATTCAAATCATTTGAAACATGATTGCAAAATACCAACGAGAATAACTTAACTTTTACATTACTTCACTCAGGCGCTCCACAGTTCACAAAACAACCTGAACAGAAGATAATAGCTAAAGCCGGTCAAGATTTAACAATTCCGTGTCAGATAGCTGGCGTACCTAACCCCAAGGTTTCATGGACGAAGAATGTAAAGGAGATCAGCCAAAATGACAAAATTATCATCCAAAATTCTTCGCAAGGCAATGTTACAATTGCAGATTTAACTATTAAGAATGTACAAAAGAATGACGCGGGATATTATGGATGCAAAGGTCTTAACGAAAACGGAGAGGTTTACGCCGAATCACTTGTTGTTGTGCAATAATACTATAATTTAATCATTATTTCTGTCTGAAGTCGACATATAATTTTCAATTATTATTAAACGGTGTTATTTATATAAATTTTTTTACCATTACACTTTAAATTTGCCTAAAATCCGATTTATTTCAAATCGGGAGATACCTTTTGTTATATAGAAAACTTTGAAGTGAATTCAGTGTTATTGAAAATTCAAAATGGCATATGACGTAATTAACAACACTTAAAGTTAATTAAATTTGTATAGCTACTAGATTGTTTCACTATTTTGCTAAAGTACAATTTAATTTAAAACTTATATTAATTTATTAACCGGTAAGTTTTCTCGTAATTATACAAAGCGTACGTAAAAAATGAAGTAACAAGTCTATAGATGTCGACTGACTTTCATTATATAAAATTTTGTCTTAATATTATTTTAGACTTTATGATTCTTGTTATATGTATAATAGACTATAATTGTGATAACATAAACATGATTTTCAATAAATACCTGTGAAATTAAAATCACTTTTTTATTACCTCACAACCAGCCTGTATCGACAGACCTAAACGCCCTTTTTTAAGTCACGAAAATGAGTCGTCATCGCCAAACGAGGATGAGCGGCGAGTATGTCGGACTCAAAACGACTACAAACCTGACAGTTTCTTCAACTTTGTACGGTCTTGAACGTCTGGTTTACGAAAGTTGTTGGCTTTTATGTCGGCATTAATGATCTCAAGCCAGCGTTTTTCAGGACGGCCGCGAGATCTAGCTCCTGAGACTGCCATATTTAGACATCGATTTCCGACGTAACTTTGAAGCTTACCTGCTACATGACCATAACAACGGAAGCAGGCTTCTTTCAGCTTGTCCCCGATATCACGGACACTGAGTCTACAACGGATGTAATCATTAGAAAGACGATCAATTTTGTGACATTTTACACCAGCACAAGCATTTTCATCTCCGTGACCCGGAGTTCCTGCACATACCGTGCTAAGGCTGGCCATGTTTCATTGCTGTACAACAGTACAGGATAAACATTGGGTACCGTTGTAAACATTTCCCCCTTCCCCGCCAGCAGAGCCTCTGTACCCCGTTGTTGAGCGGCACCTACGGGTCGGGGCCTCTCTAAACAGTGGCCCCTCTCTCCGCTAATCAATGCATTAAGAACACCAGATGCATCGACCGCCTTGGGGACCTAGCTCCAGCGAACATTGTAAGAAAAAATATTCACTTATATAGTAAGAATAATTATAGATACGACAGACACACTAGAAACCGAAATAATTACGCCAAGGTTGCGTCTCCAAAAGGTCCGAAAATCATTTGTCGGTCCCGGTACACGTTTTTAAAATAAATTCTCTACATTATCTAGACTTGCCTTTACATAAGTTTAGAAGTTATCTTAAAACGATGCTGCTACATAAAGCTTTGCAAATTTTTGCAAAATTAAGCTGCATTGCGATTAATTTTTAACCATCAATCAAATTGTAAAAAAAATGGCCGCCGAGTTTTTTCCTGGTTCTTCTCGGTAGGAGCAAACTTCCGAATCAGTGGTAGCTTCTTGAAAACATTTGATGATTCAAAAGTACTGTAAACAGTCTTCTTGAATAAAGACTATTTTGAGTTTGACTTGCATCATACAAATACTTTCAGATCGCCCGTAGGTGGTCCCCGTTAGTGCGGCATACGACGGACTTTAACGAGTCGCCTGCGCCATCTGATCCACATCGGACACATCGGATCCAATAACTAGATTTTTCGGATCCACTCCGCCACCTCCTTCTGCGAGATGACATCTTCGAAAGCTCTCTAAGCTGCTCTTATGCTTTATAAGCAGGCACGTTAAGCACGTAACAGTGATTAAAGAGGAGATAATATTAACCCTTTGCGGTGCTATTAAATCAGGATTTCCTTTTCCCAATTGATACAAGCACCTCATTGATTCGTGAAGAGATTTTTTAGGCATTGAGGTTTGTTTAGAAAAAATGTATTCATTGCTGCCCAAGATATCTCCCCGTCCATCGTGGCACGAACCACGGTGGGTAAACAGATATCGTGCTCCACCTCTGCCATGAGCTTCGCCCGCTGAACTGCCCCGACCTAAACGCTCTGGGCAATTGATAAAGGTTATCCATACAAATATACTTTGTATATGCAAAATATACTTTGTATATGTAATTGCAAAAGTCTGTATGTCTGTGAAGCTTTTGCAGCTACTTCATAGGAGCAACATTGATGAAATTAGAAGCTTATATATAGGATAAAAAATATAAATATTTAATTCTTCTTAAAGTAACTCACGATATTGTGCCGCTTGAATCCTGTAGCTCACCGCGACCTTTTTGACGTCGTCAGTCCATTTATAAGTTCATATAATAATATGAACTAGCTGTGCTTGTGGCTTCGCCCACGTGGAAATCGGTGTGTCACAAAAGACGCAAAAGTAGTTATTGTGATTTAACCATAAGAGATGGAGATATGCTGTCGCGGACTTTTTTGTGGTATTTTTGTAGATCTACAATTTGTTAGTACATTTCTTCAGTGTATCTTTGCTGGTTTACGAGGCGCACGCCACTTAATCTCCCAGCAGGTTTTTTACAACCACGCGACCTTCACAACACAATTTACGTACAACCTAAACCTTCCGCAAGAATTGGACTATCTGTTAGTAAAAACCGTACACAAATCTATTCAGTAAATTTTGAAAAAATCGATTACAGACAGACAGCTATTAGGAACTTAGTTTTATAATAAGTATAGATAACTCCTAAGTTTTATAAAATATGAAACGCGTACGTCTTTATCTGTGTTTATGTCTTTTCCTCTATTATCCTAGATTTTCAGAATAATATTTACAATTCGTTATGCATTTTATGGTGAATGTGAGGTCACCTGTATGCATAAAGCTTTACGTGGAATCTGGTAATCTCCTACAGCATTATCTAAACTCGATATTATCCTCAGATAATTGTGCAAGTTGAAAGATATTAAAAAACCTTACTTTTCCTTGTGAAACAATATTATTTCTATATATGTCTGATTTTTAATGATGTTATTTATTTTGAGAGAGATCTTAGACACAAAGTCCAGTTGTTATGTGTATTACAAATCTTGCTGGGAAACTCAGTTCAGCGGCCTACGCTGTCCGAAATATGAGAGTCTACAGACGCCACAAGTATTCTTACATTTGTTTCACAGTATATTTTTAGGAATTAAATTTTTGTCCATCAAATATACATAATGCTAAAAAACTGGCAATGTATATAGTAGGAACCGTCATAAGCTTGCGTCTTGCAAAAGAACGTAAGTCGTTTGTTGGTTTGGGTATAAGATTCTATAATAAAATTCCCCAATCAATTTTAGGTTTGCCATTACAGCAGTTTAAAAACACAAACAAAATAATAATGAGTAACTAGTTATAGAAATTATATTTTGAAAAGAGCAACCGTCGAGTTTCTTGCGGGCTCTTCTTGATAGGAACAACTTTTATGAACCAGCAGTAGAGTTGACGATTTAAAGGCGCTTGTTGTGTGTTTTCACAAGTTTACTTGAATAAAGAGTATATTAAATTTAAATTTAAATAGATAAAGATTCAATAATAAAAAATGCAAGATAACTATTATAATATATGATATTTTAGATAATGAAAGTTTTAGAGTGGCTTTGGGTCTCAGATTGGGAACCACATTGTGCCTTAAGCACAGATGTCCATGTGGAAAAGTGGTAGACAGTTTTGGCATACACGGGCTTTCATGCCATAGGAGCTCTGGTAGGCTTTTCCGCCATGGTTCTCTTAATGACACCATCAAAAGAGCTCTTGCCACCATCGACATTCCTGCTCTTCTCGAGCCTTCCGGGATATGTCGGAATGATGGCAAGAGACCAGACGGTCTGACGCTGGTTCCTTGGGAACGGGGACGGGCCCTAATGTGGGACGCAACATGCGTTGATACGTTAGCCTCGTCCCATATCAGTGAAACGGTGTCAAGACCTGGAGCTGCGGCGGAAATGGCCGAATCCGGCAAGCGGCGATAGTATGCATCTCTCGTTGAGAGTTATATATTTATGCCGTTTGCAGTTGAGACCCTAGGGCCATGGAGCCAAAGTGCAAAATTTTTTTTATCCGTTTTAACACCTCGGTTGATCGCCTCTTCGGGTGGCAAGAGGGCTGGCTCCTTTTTCGCACAAAGAATCAGCTTAGCGATTCAACGCGGAAACGCTGTCAGCATTCTTGGGACCATTCCACGTGGGCATGATTTGTATAGTAGCGTGTAAGTAATTTAAGATAGATATAACTTGTACATATTTACTATGATGGAAATTGTGAATTGAGTAGTTATTAATTACTTATCGTTTGATTACAATATGACGGTAAAATATATTTACGTATAGCAACTATACGAAATGAGGAAAATGTAGTCGTCTATTAAAATGACCGTAACATGTGCATTTCTAATTGATTACCATATTATCTAAGTTTGTATTATTGTTTACGATTCGCATAGATTATGCAGAAGTAAGGTTTAGCATTCAGGTTATCAGTGGTAGCGTTGCGCACAGAAGTGAATTTAACGGGAAATAAATATTTTATTATTTATCTGTTTTCTCTTACTTGCAACGAAAAAATTAATTGAGTATAGTAAAATGAAAGTTATTATTTTCACATATTTATTTATTGACAAATTAACAGTATATTTTAAAAACAATAGAAAGGATATTTGAAATATATAACAAATTGTTAACCACAGAGTGTGGGGAAAAACTCAGAGGAACCTCACAATACGTGCCGTCACAAGCCTTCATTCAATAACCTACCCTTGATCCAACAACTGACTGACTAAGCTGACAATGCAGAGCATAGGGCGGTGGATATGATAAGCCGACGCCTGGAGAGGCTATGGGAGCCTGCAGGAGTTTTTTTTATGTCAGGGATTTATAGGTCATCACCGCCTGACGGGGGCGAGCGGCGGATACGTCGTACTCTCACCGACTAAAAACCTAACAGTGTTCCACCACACTGCTGGTAACGGGGCAGGGTTCCATTGCACACATAGTCCCCATCCCCGCCAGCATCAACTCTGTGGCCTCTCTAAACAATGGCCCCTCCCACCGCTAAGCATCTCGAGTACCAGATGCATCTACTACCTCGGTGACCTATTATAACCGGGCGTCCGATATGGGCCTGCAGGGTTATATTATCTCCTAACAACCCAGCGTAGAAGACAAGGGGAAACCACTGTGACTATTCTCCCACAAAACCGCTGTAATGGCTATGTGTCAATGACTGTACTTGGATACGGTTCTTTACATGATCGGGAAATGTATACATTATAATATAGCGGCGTACCGTAACTACACTCGCCTGAAATTTTAAATTAATATATCTAATATATATATATATATATATATATATATATATATATATTATATATATATATATATATATATATATATATATAGTTATCCCTTCTAGCAGTTGTTTGATCAAGCGGTACGTATAATCAGTTTTAAGTTGATCCGTTCGGATTTGTTGATCCAGGCCCGATTTGTTGATCCAATACAATTTTACATCACATTTGTTGGCTCCGCTTCGGATCAACAAATGATGAATACTGTTTCTCTGTAAGTACTCAATAATTATACAAATCCACTCCGTAGTTATTTGATCCGATTCAAACGCGCCAATCACAGAGCAGATCGTCACCGAACGTACTCCGTACTTTGACCCCGTATTTCAAGGTTGAGTTTGCAGTACATTCTTAAGCATGCAGATTTCAAAGAAATGTTTTATAGAATTAGGCGTTACTTTGCGGAGATCCATAATACAAAAGTAATAATAAAATTATTTTGCTATAATCAAATCAAATCAATCAAATCAAATCAAATTAGCTTTGCGATTTTGTCGTGGAGTCTATCTCCTGATGATGCTTCGGTTGCGGGGCGAAACGATTGTTGAGTTTGTGATAGTGAACCTGTGTAGTGCTTGTGTATTGTGGTGGAAGTGGTGGAGGTTTGTGCATATGTTTTTACGAATCCTGCATGTAACGGGTATGAAAAAACGTATAGTCCACTATACATTTAGCACTATATATTTCTTCTATTTACTATATCGCGGATTATAGCAAAATAATTTTATTATTACTTTTGTCAAAGAAATGTAGTTGAAGGATCTGATGGTTTTAATTGAAATTACAACGTTTGGGAATAAGTGACCTTGAATAAGAGGCTGAATTAATATTAAAAAATATCCCTAAAAATCTCTCCTTTCTGCCTAAAAGAAAATCTTATAATAAGTACATGTAAAAAAAGTAATCATAGAAATTATTTTGTTATAATACCAAAATAATTTATATTATTACTTTTGTATTATGGAATTCCGCAAAGTAGCGCCTACTTCTAGTTTTAATTTTTAAGGTAACGTTAAAGTTCTAGTTTTAAGGGGCTCCAGGCGAGGGTGTAAGAAGGAGGCTCGTCCCACTCAGTCTCTTCAAGTGTCACCTGCTCGTGGTGCACCCTTCAGATAAACCAACGAGGATCTGGCGACTGATTAACCATACGATTATATGATTAACCATTTCGGTCCAGCTAACCCAAATACCAGACCGACAGTGAACAGCAGCACTGTGCGACATTGTCAGCACTACAATCGCCAACCCGCATGCCGAGCGTGGTGATTACTCTCAAACCCTTCACATGATGTTATCACAATATAAACCACAGCCCCTAGTTCTCAGCTCTGGCAGCGGATTAAATAACGACGTAGCAGGGGGTTTCATGAATTTCCGGCAAAAAATCCGCTGCCAACCGCGAAAACCAAACCTTGCACCGTAAGACACACAAATTTTGAGGGAATAGAAGATGGAAAAGATACTTGAGCTGGAAAAAAAGGTAAACAAGTTGCGGTGGTGATAGGATAATCTGAAGTCGCGTTCCTTAAGCTCAGAATTACCAAACGGTATTATCTGAAAGTCATACAAGTTTACGCACCGACATCAGCACATCAAGACGATGATTATGCATCATGATTATGATTTGATGCATGCCTCAAAAACCTTCTACACTGGGTAAATTTCCCTATCGAAGAAGCTCTCTTCTTCGATGGCGGAATTAAACGCAAAGCTTGGCAAGTGAAGTGGCACAGAGGTGAGAGTAGGGCAATTTGGATACGGGCTACGGAACCAGATAGGCCATAGTTGGCCGTTTTTTTGGAGAGAGAGGACCTCTACATGATGAATTCTTTTTTCAAGAAACAGCTGCATCGAAAGTGGACTTGGATTAGTCCCAATGGTTCCACGAGAAACGAGATGGAATTCATCATGTCGACCAGGCGTTATATATTTAATGATGTATCTGCGATCAATACCGTAAAGAAACTCCCCTTCTTCATCACCGTATAGTTAGAGGCACATTGAATATATGCGTACAGCTGGAAAGATCCAGACTGGTGAAGTCTACGCTCCGACCCATTTGAGCTCATATCTAAAACCCCATGAAGTTCTAACTCAATCTAATGAACCATTTTGATTGCCAAACTGACTGCGCTATGACTGTGGACGATTTAAATAACAGGCTGGTGAAAACTGTCCATACAATCAAAACTTTATAAGAAAAGCCGTAATAGAACCAATAAATTCTTGAGGTAGACTCTCAAGCCCATGAATGAGATGAATGAAATGAGATTAGTGTTCAGTAGACGTGCTGAGCTACCGTTTGATCCATAGACAGTTTTCTAAGGCGTAAAAGTGCGACCAGCGACAGTTCAACACCGTGTTACTATAGAGCGTAACAGGGGCTCAAAAGTTTTCGCAAGACATCTGTCTGTTAGGCAAAGGCAGTTGACGTGATTAAATACCAATATTGCTATCATTTTGTCTCGACCTGAGATTTTAAGAGAGGTTGAGAGGTTCTATGGGCAGTTATACATTTCATACTGTTGTCAATTTGGCAAAAAATCCAAGAACCAATTTGACTCGACACAATACCGAAGATATCCCGGACGTCAGCCTTACGAGATTAGCATTACTCTCAAACAACTTAAGAACAACAAGGCTCCAGATGATGACGAAATGACAACCGAACTACCTGTCCTGCAGCGATTTAATTCCGTTATTTATGAAGGTATTATGCCGAAAGCATGATACAGGAACGTGGTGGTTCTCTCCTGACGTCTTATTGAAGAATTACAGACCCATTTTGCTGCTGAATCATGTTTATAAGTTGTTCTCGAGAGTCAAAACGAATCGTCTCGCGGGTAGGTGCGACGACTTCCAGCCTCCCGAACAAGCCGGATTCCGAAAAGGCTAAAGTACTATAGTGCCACATATTCACGCTGTGGCAGGTTATACAGAAGACCGAATAGTATATCCAGCCACTTTGCTTGGCGTTTGTGGACTATGAGAAGGCCTTTGATTTGGTAGAAACATGGGCTGTATTAAGATGGCTCCAGAGATGCCGAATCGACTATCGGTACGACCAAGTGCTGAAGTGTTTGTACGAAAACGCCACAATGTCTATCCGTATCCAAGACGGCGAGATATGAGACAGAGAGATGTCATCTTCCTGAAACTGTTTACCGTTGCATTGGATGATGTCTTTAAGCTTTGGATTGGAACGGATATGGCATCAACATCAGCGGCGAGTATATCACTCACCTTAGATTTGCCGACGATATAGTCGTTATGGCAGAGTCTGAAGGACCTAACCTTGAAGGACCTTAACATAATGCTTGACGACCTCAGTAGAGTAACTAAACATATGGGCCTTAAAATGGCTCAGAAGATGTTGAAGATGATTGTGACTTGTAACTTATTTTGATAGTCTATATTATTATGAATTATTAAGTATTATTAATAAAAATAATTTTGTTGTCTCTCATTATTCAAACTATAACTAAGTATGTAATACAGTATTATTTTAAAATTTAACGCCGTTTGAAACCATAGTTCGTTTCATTTCATGCAAAAAAAGCAGTCCGGAAATATTTCTTACTAATAAGTAGTTTCGAATTTCAAATATATGTCAGAATGCTCCGGACGATGTTAAAAATAAAAATTTATATTAGATCAACTTATGCCTATTGATACAGAATTATATAGTAGCAATGACCTCTGGGGCCGACGTTGACAGGTGAGGCATTTCACTCCTATATATTAAACATGGATCAAAAAGTGTCTAGAATGTATTGGATTTTAAGATCAACTAATGCTTAACGAAGACTTTAGCAAAAACCGTTAGCAGGAGCCACAAAATACATAAAAAATGTTAACAGAAAAATACAGAGTCTACTAGTACATCACAAAATATGAGTCAGTGACACGATATGCCAACCAAATATATCCTTTTTGTCATTGTGAATACAACTCAGGAGCCATTAAAACAGCTAATTTAAGGGGATCAAACAAGTACTTAGGAAATTCGCATGATCAAATAAGTAGCAGAAAAGGACTATATATATATATATATATATATATATATATATATATATATATATATATATATATATATTTATCCTGCAAACAATTTGGCGTCTTATTAACACGTAATTGCATTTAATCTGGCGTCCCCGCACTTTTGACGTCCGAATATCGGACGCCACTTTTTTCAACGTGTGCACTAGCATCCTATAAGTTCTACTAAGCTATAGAACAAATATCGGTAGAAGCCAAAAAGTTGGCTTAGTGGTTGAAATTGTATAATTAATAATTCCGGGTGAATTCGTAGCAGAGGTGCGGCGCTGTTGTAGCGTGTATATTTACTGTCGTATACCACTGTCATGTTTTGACTAAGAAATCGCGTATGTCGCGTCCGCGAATTGCGACGATGCCAGCTCGTCCGATTTGTTTTTTTCTTATTATTTTAAGTAATTTTTGAATTAGAAGACGGAAATTAGATGTAAAATACAAGTTTATACTTACACTTCAGCATAAAAAAATCTGAAACATGCATTTGGCAGTAGGTAGATAAAATAAATTTAAATACTTTAATTGATGCTATTTTACTATAATTAAATATACTTTATACATCCATATTAAAAGTATAAATTCGATAGTCTGTCCGTTAGTCTGTCTGTTACAACTTCATGGCTAATGCGCTTGTCTCTAATGATAAAATAGAGGCTTATATACACTGCGAATAAAATAAAAATGTTATGCCAAACAAATTGCATAAAAACCCGTTTTTCTTACGGGAACGTGAAAAAACACATATTATATTACAAGCACTATAACAGAACTAACTACCTTGCTATAATCTGCACGCGTTAAGCGAATGCATGCAAAGCTAATGTGTATGAAGCAGGCAAAATTTACGCACCTTATACATGCAGGACAAGCCACCACACGTACCCCAAGGCACATTCACCAGCAACAATGCACACAAGCAGCACACACAACCACCACCACAATCTCGACGATCGTTTCGCTCCGAAACCGAAGCATCATCGGGAGGATAGGCTCCACGACAAAAATCGTAACGCATTACGATTTTGTCGTGGAGCCTATAGCTTTGCATGCATTCGACTAACCCGTGCGGATTATAGCGAGGTAGTTCTGTTATAGTGCTTGTAATATGGAATTCCGCAAAGTAACGCCTGCTTCTCTAAATCATTTAACAAATTATATTATATTATATATCATCGGGGGTAAATGAACGCTTAGGTTGGCGCGAATGAAGTCGAGAGTACTACTAGAATTTATAAATTTATCATATAGTTATCGAAATTTATTGTTCATGTAACATGTCTAGCTTTATTGTTATCTCTGAATATAATTATAGTAAAATCGAAAGTATGCTGAGTCTGTCTGAACATTTATCCCTCGCCACGTCTGTGTGTATGACTTTCTGTTCGCGATCAACTCAAAAAGTACTGAAGTTATCGTAAGTTCTACGACTATCACGCTCTCGAACAAGCCCGTATTGCGGAAAGGCATCGTAACATCATATAACACCACGGATCACTCGGACGCTTGTAGATTACGAGGAGGCCATTGTTTCGCTCGAGACCTTGATTGTGTTTAGGTCACTCCAGAGATACTCATTCGATTCTAGGTACGTCCAATTGTTGAAGTGTTTGTATAAAAATGCTATCCGTCCATGTCCAAGACAGAACTGAATGAATGTATTTTTTTGTTTATTTACAAGGCACTGACTTTTGTCATAGTGGTATAACTATGGGCGTGAAGTTACATAAGGCTGATGAATAAATCCTATCATGACAGCATAGTAAATATGAAAGATTCAGCCCTGCTATCACCAACCCACTATTAATATTTCAGTTTAAAAAGAGCATTTTTTGATTTCAGTCGTCCATATATTCATATTGGGCTTCTTTTTTTCAACTTTATGTGTAATATTGCTATATAAGTTTTTTTTGTTGATATTAACCTTATAAAGTTTAGTACTGATTGCAACATCACAACTACTTTATTTTATTGTATTGAGATTCTCAGGAAAAGAAAGAGATAGAAACTAAATTTTAGGCCGGCAACGTCGCATTCACACACACAGACTCACAGGACGCACAAATATCGGCGTAGTAGATAATTGTGAGAAGTATATTCAGGAAGCTAAAAGTTCATTACTTTGAAATGGGGTTCAGATATTCTTGGGCAGGATTACAAGAAGAATATTGCGATAAATAAAATTATAAGAAAACAAAATATCTCACGAAGGTTAACATTTAAAAACTAAGCAATATATGCAAAAACATTATAAAATAAGTTAGTACAACTGGGAGACGCCATAATGATGCACAACGTGCATGACGCCAAATGGGTTACGGGATGTATATATATATATATATTAGATATATATATATATATATCTAATATAATATTATATAATATATATATATATATATATATAGTATATATATTAGATATATTAATTTAATATATATATATATATATTTTATTTGATATGACAAAAATGTAAAATCTTAAATTACTTACACGCTACTATACAAATCATGCCCACGTGGAATGGTCCCAAGAATGCTGGCAGCGTTTCCGCGTTGAACCGCTAAGCTGATTCTTTGTGCGAAAAAGGAGCCAGCGCTCTTGTCACCCGAAGAGGCAATCAACCGAGGTGGTAAAAGGATAAAAAAAAATAATCTATTTAAATATTGTAGTTTTTATCTTATTGTCTATTTGTTCTTGTTATTTATTAATTTAAGGTCTATTTGACGAAAAGTAGAGTAACAGACTATGCTCACTTGAAATAATTGTACAGAAATAAAATTCGTACAGTATTCAAGTAAACTTGTAAACAAGTGCTTTTGGATCGTCAACTCTACCGCTGGGCCGGAAAGCTTTTTCTATCGAGAAGAGCCAGCAAGGAATTCGACGTTTGCTCTTTTCAAATATAATTCTTTTAACTAGTTACATTTTACCATTACTATAGTGTAGAGAGTAGAAGAGTAGCTATATCCACTAATTCTTTTCATCTATATAATCCTCAAAAGTATAGTTTATGTATCAGCCTCTCTTTGAAAAGTTTTTAAACTGCTGTAATTTAATTCTCCATTTTTTCGTTGATCTACATATTATTATGCTGCATATATTATTATTCATCATCATTCATCATCATTCTCCTGCCCTTATCCCACTCTAAGTGGGGTCGGCACAACATGTTACAAACATGTTGTGACATGATTTGGCTACGTATTTTACGACCGGCCTGCCTGACGTCAATTTACCTTAGTCGCCTTTTACGACACCACGGTAAGGGAATGAGGGTGGTCTATTCTATGTTGCATATATTGTTATTATAGACTATATTTGGTGTATAGTATTTAATAAAAGATTTAGTAGTTGCTTCTGTAAGTGTCTTTTACGGGTTTTTTAGGGGTTGTCTGGAAGATATTACTAACTACTAATAAGGCCCCTCTTTTTACGCATTATTTAAAACTCCCCAGAACTATGCCGAACTCTATAGTGTTTTAAGGCAAAGATTGCATGGCATTCCATTAAAAACTTATTACTACTTCCATTAATATACTTTCTTATGTTTATTATATTAATTAAAAATGATTTTTATTTTTAATCACGGACAAGCGCAAAGAAAATTTCATAAATTAGTGAATTCACGTTTTTACTTTAATATGAATACTAGATGTATTTTATTAAATTTATTTACAACGTTACTTTTATAAAATACAAAAATGTCTATGATTACAAAGATATTAATTAAAAACTATATAAACATTAGTTATCAAGGATCGTTCTAAGATTATAAAATCTCTTAGATATTATTTTTTACGTACAGTAATACGATCTCAACGGTGGTGCATCTGTTCGTTTTAATTACCCATATCATGTAATTGTGGTTAGCCCTTGACTGATCCACAGCTAATAGTTACATCTAAAGTTACATTTGTCTTTGCCTTTTTTTTAAACCTATTACGCGAATCTTGCATTATCAAGCAAAGATTGCTTTATAAAGTACCTAGTTTGTTTTTTTCTTTCTACACCTACATTTCCACACCTACTCACTAAACGTTAAAGAACATCTCAGACTGACCGAAAAACTTTGATTATCTGCCTCCCTATTGCTTGTACTCGTAGATTTATTTTACTAGAGTAGACACAATAAATAATGAGAGGGAAGATGATACTCGTATTCTTCATCTTTGTCTAATTACATATAACGTAACACGTGTCTTCCCTTTCCTATTATTTGTTGAACACTCACAGATCTGCCTATGCCTCTCCTTCTCTATGTATAATAACTCTATGATTATCTTCTACTAAACTTTGTTTTATTCAAATTTGGAAAACAAGTTTTAGGTATTCTTACTTTTGGCTTCACATTATATTTTTAGCAATCTAATGTTTGTGCATAAGAATATACATAATTATAAAAGGATTGGCGATGAGTATAATAGACAAAGTAGGAACCGACATAAGCTTGCGGTTCCTGCTTTTCACCTTGCAAAAGTAAATAAGTAATTTGTTAGTTTGGGTATAAGATTCTATAACAAATCCCGCAGTCGATTTTATGTTTGCCACTACAGCAGTTTAAAAGCGCTGTTAAAGGGATACAAAAAGCCTACTATACTATTGAGGATTATATAGATGATTAAAATGCGTGGATATAGCTACTCCTCTGCCCTGTACAAGATAGTAATAACCAAATGTAACTAGTTATAAGAATTTTATTTGAAAAGAGCAACCACCGAGTGTCTTGCTGGCCCTTGTCGGTAGAAACAGCTTTCCGAACCAGCGGTAGATTTTGACGATTAAAAGTACTTGTTTACAAGTTTAATTGAATAAAGAATATTTTGAATTTGAATATGCTTTTATTTTATGCTAATTTTAAATATGACATAAAGTATAGACAAACAGAAATTTTAATTATATAATATGTTACACATTTCCACTTAAAGGTACACATAGGTACTTTTATTATGTTTATTATTTCAGCAGATGACACACGACCGTGTTATATAAACGTGATTAAACGCATTATTAGTTACAAGTGCATTCCCGCCATTTCAGCAAAAGGTGCGTGCATAGACAATTAAATTTTCCTTTTTTTAAAATACTTTATCAACAATTGTATTTTTATTGTACATATTTAAAATAATTATTTAAAGTTTATTTTGTTAATGTAGCAATGAAATATTTTTTTCTGATAGGAAAGTCGTAGTTTATAATATAGATAAAAATTTATACTGAATTGTTTCCGAATAAAATGTGTAAATAACATATTTTGTATATCTTTGTATGCATATTTGCTTGCTTTAGTGGTATTTGAGAAAGTTTTATTCAATAATTATTGAAATTATCAATTAATCTATCAAATTTATTAATTTCATAAACACGCACGAAATTTTCATCTATTACTATTCAGTCAAAACTTATTATTAAACAGATTTTATATAAATTAAGTAATTAATATTTTTTATAATTTAATAAGTATATTTAATATATTTTTCTAATTTTATATTAAATTTCCATTTAGCTCAATCATGATGCGACTCCGTGGTTCTGTGGCGTTCTTTGTTTGCATTGCATTATGTAAGTAGTTTTTGTCTATGTGTAATTGAATTTCGTACTGACATAAAGTTTTTTTTCTAACTTTCAGTTTTTGGGTTATATAATATATGTCTCCAACTGCAACTGATTAATCATTATTAAGGAATTTAAATAATAAACTTTAAAATATTTGTACAAAAATAAGAGTTCGTGAATTAATCGTTAATTTTTTTAAACAAATAATATAATGATTGAGTAATGTTTTTATCATGAGTATAGTTTACATATATTTATATAAAATACGAAAGTTCTAAAACTACAATATATTTTTGCATAAAACTGAAAAAAATAGAAATTAAATTATGTATACACTGCTTTCATTTTCGATCAGTGATATACTTCTAGTCTACGGTTCTACAGGACGTCGATCGATTCAGCTATTACATTAATTTTTTTTTCAGGCGCATCGCAACCTGTAGAAAAGTTGCCAGTATTAAAACAGATGCCATCCGGAGTGGTATTTAGGGAAAATAAAGAATTTGTACTCGAGTGTGTTACGGAAGGGAAAGAAGAAGGAATCACGTATGTTCTATTTTTAAGTTTATATTTAGGATATGTGAGATTCAATTCTGGATAATACTTTCCTGAGAGATCTGGGTTGGTTAGGGGTAGATTTTGTCTTAAACTGCATTATCATTTAACACATCATTGTATTAAGTTCGGACGTATGATGTATAACTATTTTTTTTTGGGAATAAGAAAAAATTGTTGCTCTCCCTCAAAAGGATTCGTATAGCAATTATGTTTTGAAATAAAACTTTTCTGTGCTTTAAATTATGTATTTAACTGTATTCTCTAGCACACGTTACCATAATGTGAAAAAAAGGTGTATCAAGAAAAACAATATACGGACATATGTAAATTTTAACCAATAACCACAGAAAATATACTTTATCTACATTGTTATTATTAATCTAATCAATTCTAAATCTGTAAATTTTCGCCAACCTAATCGCTTCTATAGTTTATTTGTAAAACCATAATAATTACCTACTGGTAATTAAAATATGCTAGTATGTAGTATTTTACAACCGTTTTTTTGTTATTTTCAGGTATAAATGGCTGAAAGACAGCAAAGCTTTCCCCCCGAAAAACAATGTTGTCCAAAATACAAACGAAGGCACGCTCGTTTTCAAAAAACCTAACAAAAACGACGAAGGCAAATACCAATGTCTCGCTGAATCGAACTACGGTGTTGCCAGTTCTAGTGTCTCCCTAAAGCTAGCGTACATCGATGTACCGACAATAGTCCTTCAAAAGCACAAGCCAGTTGAAGGAAAAATGTACAAACTTGACTGTAAAATCCCTAATTCTTATCCCAAACCGGAGATAGTGTGGATGTATACATCTTTATCAGATCCCAGCGCGTCCAGAACGATCCTCGATCGTCGTATAACACTATCTCCTGAAGGTGATTTCTATTTCTCGAATGTAACCAAAGAGGACACGAGCAAAACTTTTAAATATGTATGTGTGGCGAAATCTGAGGCTGTTGATGGCGACGTTGTGTTGGCAGAGCATCTTCTAGAAGATGTCGTTCCGAATAACGGTGTTGAAGACCATGAAGTGTACCCGCAGTACGTCTCGAAGGATTTCACGGCGACCGTCGGCTCTGTTACAATGATTTACTGCATCTATGGTGGAACGTGAGTACAATACATCTACAGTTATCTATCTACCTTCTGGGGATTCAGATTTTTGGGGCTTTGTTTTATAATAAGTATAGAAATACTTGTTTTATAATAAGTATAGAAATACTTATTATAAAACAAAGCCCCAAAAATCTGCCTGTATGTAATCGATTTTCTCAAAATCTACTGAACACATTTTTATTCGGTATTCACCAAAAGATAGTCCAATACTTCCGGATGGTTTAGGTAAATAGTACATAAAGGTATTATGTAAATTGTGTTGAAGAGATCGCGCAGTTGTTAAAAAACTTGCTTGCTGGAAGCTTTATTCGCGTGCGCTGCGTAAACCAGCAGGGATACGCTAAAGTAATATAGTAGAGAATCGTAGACCTATAAAAATACTACAAAAAAGACCGGGATAGCATGTCTCTATCTCTTACGATTAACTCACAATAACTACTTTTATATTAAAAATTTCGAAAATTCGGAAAATGGTTGCGTAAATCACTGAGTTCCACGTGGGATCGAAGCCGAACGAAGCCGTTGTTGGCAGAGCTAGCTCTAATATATATAATATAAAATTCTCGTGTTACAATATCAGCCATATATATATTGCCATACTCCTCCGAAACGGCTTGACTGATTTTATGAAATTATATATTATATTCAATAGGTCTGAGAATCAGCTGCCATCTATTTTTCTTACCCCTAAGTGAGAAGGGTTGTCCACACCTAAAAATTTTTTTTTGACATTTTTGTATAATGTACACTAGAAATTCTCTAGAAATCATTTATATGGCAAAAAAAAGTTTGCTCGGTAAGATAGTATACAAATGTATACTATCTTTGAAAATTCAAAGCTCGTTTAATCACTGAATTATAAATAAATAAATGGGACAATTAGAGTATAGCCATAGAGAACAGAGTAGAATATAGCTATAGGTAGACCTGTGTATGGCTAGAATCTATGACTATCATAACGGACAACTGGTAAATATACTACATATATAATTTTAAATATATGCTTAAATACAAATATACACCCAGGCCCGAAGAACCAACAAATTATTTATAGAATATGTTGGCCCTCGGCGTGAATCGAACCCGCGACCCGCGTAGCTTAAGGCAGGGTCACTACCCACAGCGCCAACGGGCCAGTTAAGTCTATCAAAACTCAGTCTAAAGTAATTCCCGACGTCGTTGAAAACTATTGGTTAAAAAGGGGAATAAAAAGTTAAAATCAAAATTTTCAATCTATTCACAAAAAAGTCATAAAAATGTTAGACCTTTAGTAGTCGTAAAAATTAATCATTCGTAATATCTATAGTTATGTATTTAACAAGTATTTATTACTTTTTGATATGTACATTATCAAGTTGAAGTATTTATTGTATAACTAAATAGATCCTATACTTATTTGGTTCTTCGAACTAAATAGTGAAAAAGCGTGGGGCAGTTTATGACATATTTTTCGCCATTGTGCCATTTATTGGAGATGATTATAAGTTAGAGCAGTTTTTCCAACGTGGATCACAATTCGAAAATGGACGCGATATTAGACCCTTTCGCTTCGGGCAATTTAAATGCATTGCTACATTTCGGTGGAAAATATAACGAAAAAAAACAAATTCTTCTTCCTAAAACCTATTGTGTTATAAATCGTGTGGTCGCAAATGAATTTTTAAGGGACATGGCACAAAAGAGGTTGAGAAACCCTGGGTTGAAGCAAAGACTCAGCACGCTACTCTAATGCCGATTGATTAGTTACACTTATCGCCAGAATTCTATAGAGATATGCAATTTTCCCCAAGTTTTCCCTTCCGAAAATCGTGTGATAAATTATAAATATAAATTAGACACAAAAGTTTTAATAGAAATACTCATTAGTGCCTGCCCGGGATTCGAACACATGACCCTCTAGAAGAAGACAAACGGTCGCACCGCTTATTGATAATTGAAATTTATCACATACTTTTCGGTGAAGGAATACATCGTGAGGAAACCTGCATATCTCTAGAGAACTCTGGGGATATGTGTAACCTACCAATCCGCATTGGAAGGCAGTGTGGTAGGTCTTAGCTCCAACCCTTGAGAGACCCTATGCCCACCTGTGGGATTGCAACGGGCCGTTACTTAACTTTATAATAAATACTTACTTACTTTTACAATAAAGTAGTAGTCCGGCCACACGTTGCTGTGGCTAGTCTGGTTTCACATTGGCAATATAAAAATGCTCCGACCGCCACCAATCTTTCGCTATAATCCGCTAGATACTAAGATTGACCGAAAATTTCAGTAAAATCGGTCCAGCCGTTTCGAAGTGTGTAAAGAACATACTTTGTCTTTCAAGCAGGATATTTTTTTGAACCAAAAGTGTGTATATAACAGAAATAATATCTCCCTCAGACCTCTAGCGTATCCTGATTGGTTCAAAGACGGCAAGAATACAAACAATGAGCCCGGAGATCGAGTGACTCGATACAACAGGACATCAGGCAAGAGATTACTCATCAAGGAAACTTGGCTGGACGACCAGGGAAATTACACCTGCATCGCGGACAACGAAGTTGGCAAACCTCAACACCACACCATGCACCTCACTGTTGTCAGTGAGTATATAAATGTTGCCAGAGATAAAAAAGTTTGATGTTATTTAACTTTATTGAAATTAATTAACACAAATGGTTCAAAAGTAGACCGTACTGTACATACCAAAACCACCTTGTAAGTATGTATAATTATTAAAATAATAAAAATAAATTGGAACATTATTAAATTGTTAAATAACGATACTTGTACGTGTGTTTGTATGTAAATGTGCATTAATGAGCTTCCCCCCCTCTCTTCCCTCCACTCTCGCTCTTTGTGTTTAGTAAAATACCCTCATATATTTCATTCTGTCGTTCGTTAACAGGCGCTCCGCAGTTTACGAAACAACCTGAAAAGAAGATGATAGCTAAAGCAGGTCAAGATATTACAATACCCTGTCAGATTGCTGGAGTGCCTCTACCCAAACTGTCATGGACGAAGAACGCCAAGGATCTCGCACAAAACGAAAAAGTTCACATCCAAAATTCATCACAGGGCAATGTAACAGTTGCAGATTTGACGATAAAGAATGTACAAAAGATAGACGGCGGATATTACGGATGCAAAGGTTTAAACGAAAACGGAGTAGTTTATGCTGAAACTTTAGTTTTCGTACAATAATAACGTACTTTAATAATTTATAATATTTATTTACTTATAATTTTAATGTTTATGACTTTTACAATGGCATAAGATTATTATTTATTTGCGACAACATTTTGTAACGTAATATAATATTAAAGTATTTGATGTCAATAAATAAAAATTAAATTAAATATTGTTTTACTTTATGAATCGAATGAACATAAGTATTAATTATTTATTATTCATACATAGTACATTAGTTGCCTTTTGATTAAGCTTAGTGGATCATTGATTGCAGTTATACCGGTAACGTTGTTACAAAGGTAATGAAAATACTGAATTGTCGACGTCTGCAAAGCGACGTTTTGTAGCAACATAACGTATTACGAGGAAACCGAACCCCCGTAATTTTGTCGCCCACCGTAAATTGTGAATTGATATTGACTCCCCAACGTCATAACGCCTAATTCTATAAATTATATAAAAGTAACGCTGTTCTCCTCGACTTATATGTCATATTATGGTGTATCTATGGTTTACATTTTTAAATAACTATATTATTTTGAACTAGGTACACAAGCTACGGAACGGAATTGACATTGACATAATTGTAGACTATTATCTGTCTGTGGTAAAAAGATAAATTCTTTATTCCATAGATTAATAAATAATATGTATGATAAATTGAATTCCAATTTGATTTCCAGTCAGAACAAGAAATTAGATTAGATAAATAGTGATAAGAACTCGTTTTACTACAAAACTAGCTTGTTTTTACTTATATTCATTTGGATATTTTCAACGATAAGTTACATTAAAGTGTTTGAATTAAGATACTTGCAAAAAAAAACAATACTGTTTGGTTAGTTGCAAAAGATTACATGATGAAATATAAACAGTTTTATCAACTAGTGAGATCAATTAAGTGCCGAATAACAGCTTAAAACTGAAATTATTCTAATTAGGTACATGCTGTTCATATACAAATTATTATTTTTTTCTTCTGTGAAATGAAATTCAATTTTATATTGCAGTAAGTCAAAGCCCAAAAGGTGAATTTTCCTAACAAGCAAACACATTTTCTAAAACATTCATGCAGTAAATAAAGCTTTATGACTAAACCTTGAATTGAACTTTTGGAGCAAAGGATTTAGTGTCCCCTGGTCCAATGCAGGGATATTCTACACATATTATAGAAATGTCCTGCATATACACAGGCTTTTTTTTAGAAAGTTTTCCTACTCCAGGAAGATTCAACCAGGGACATAACTTTTTTTAAGAAGTCATACATGCATGGTCTGTATTTTTATTCTAACCTCATCCTCCTGGCGATCCTCACTTTGTATCTTCTGCATATTTTTTTGAAATTCTGTAGATATATATATAATTAATTTCAGAATCATCAAGTTTCTCCAACAAATGTACGAAATGGATACAGAAATGTGTCAGTCAATAGTAAAAGATGAAAAGGCAGACTTGAAAAACGTGAACATTGAAATCGTTAATATGAAAAGTGAAAATATTGATGAGTCTGTGTTGAATTGTTATGTAGAGGTAAAAAATGAGCCGTTAGACCAAAACTCAGTGGAGGTGTATATTGATACAACATATACATATAGCAATAACAATGTTAGGTGTAAAGAAGAATTGTGCAATGATAAATTAAAAATTGTACATTCAAAAGATGAAAATGTTAACATAGTGTGTCCTGTAACATATTTAAGTATCAAAGAAGAAGTCGCTGAAATAAGAACAGATGAAGAGGTTTCTAAACGTATAAGATCAGAGTATTTAAATTATCTGGAACATATGAAAAGACGTACTAATGTGAGTATTGCTTAGATAATATAAATTGTCATCATGATAGATATGGAAAATACCATTCCTTAGAGAAACATGTAATGGTTCATTCCTTTGGGAAAAGTGGGAACTCACATTCTTGTATTACTTTATTTATTTATTCAATGGATAACTGACAATAGATTATATATAATAATAAATAATATATAATATAACTTAATAATTTCAAAAGTAACTAAAAAATTAACAGTACAAAACTTTTACCTTGTCTTACCCACTAAAGACACTATCTTTGGGTTGATGACTGTAATTAGATTTTCATAGTCTATTACAAGCTGCATGTATTAATTCTAGAAGATGATGGAATAAATAGTAATCACACCTTTTTCAGCCAGACAATTCTCAAGTCAAAAGACATTCATCTCTCTCCAAGGCATTACCAACATTACGTGAGTGCAATGTTTTATTGTCATATTTTCAGAAATTTTTTAATGGTACTTTAAGTATACTCAAGTAGTCAGTTAAAATAACTTTATTATATTTATTTTTTTAATTTAAACAAAAATGCTAACTATTTTACTGTTCTCTTTTTATTTAATAGAATAAATTTATTCTAAATTGCTCAACTATAGATTTTTTCTAACTTTAGATTTTACTATACAATACGATACGATTTTACGATACTATTGAATTATGTAAGTAAAATGCCTTTGTAATTATTTCAGTTGCTTATTTAACCAAGAAACCAACAATTAGTAACAACCAACAAAATAAGTCATCTCACAAAATTATAGATTGCACTATTGTAAAAAAGATAACTAATAAAATCAAATGTGCTAAAAACAATGTTCCTCGAACCTCTCCACTAAACGGAGAGAAGTTATATGCTTGCAACATTTGCCATAATAGATTTTTTAAAAAGAATAATTTGGTTAACCATATGAGATCCCATAATGGGGAGAGAACATACTCTTGTAAGAATTGCCCATTTCAGTGTAGCCAGAAACGTGACTATGTATGCCATATGAGAAGTCATAATAATGTGAAGCCTTTTACTTGCGTTGTTTGCAGCTACAAGTGTGGTCACAAACAAACCCTAATTACCCATATGCGGACTCATACTGGTGAAAGACCTTTCTCCTGTGACTACTGCAATTATAAATGCATTCAAAAGAGTACTTTGGTTGGTCATGTGAGGACTCACACAGGAGAGAAGCCATTTGCCTGCAAATTTTGTAAATACAAAGGTCGGCAAAAGAACCAATTGGTCAAACACATGAGAACTCATACAGGGGAAAAACCTTACACATGCGACATCTGCAATTTTAGCTTTACTCAAAAAAGTAGTTTACTCAAGCACACAAGAACTCACACTGGAGAGAAACCCTACACATGTGATATTTGCAAATACAAGTTCGGCCAAAAGAGCAGTTTAGTTAAGCATATTGGCGAGAAACCTTTTGTTTGCAGCATTTGTAAGTTTAAATTTGGACAAAAGAGCAGTTTGGTAAATCATATGAGAATTCACACAGGGGAGAAGCCTTATATTTGTAAGCTCTGCGGTCATAAGAGTTCACGGAAGTGTAGTTTAGATAGGCATATGAAGAGTCATGAATAAATTATTGTGATGTGGATGATTTCGAGATCACAGGCCATCAGCATTACGGTTGACCCATGAACAGCATCATGAACTTTCTCCTACTGGTTGATCATGCTTGTTTTAACCAAAAATCTGACAGAATTTGTAAGAGTCTGGAAGCTGTATGTGATTTTGACTATATAATGTGGATTATTCAAGGCATAGGCTTGGACTCAAAATTTGTCATTATTAAAAAAAATATCAGTTGCATATATATCAAAGGTAAAGAATATCTGTGGCAAAATAAGTTGTTTTTAATTTGCAAATTTTTCAATAAATATGTACGAATGTTTTAATATTATTTTATTATATACTAACATTTTCATTTACAGCAGTACTTTTGCCATTTTAGATATGTAAAAAACGTCAGACATATATTTTATGAGGATTCTCATATACATTAATTTCTTAAATACAATGCGTGGTTTTTTTTTATTCAGGTCGTTATCAAAATTAATAAGTAATTCTGTTCGTATGTGTTCTGACAAAAGTATTTGAAGGTTTGAACCTGAGTTAGGCAGTTACCTATTGAACTGTTGAAATTGCTACAATATAAGTTTACAATTAAAGAAATAAACATTCTATGTCATGTTATTGTAAATAATTTATAGAACTATTTTTTAATTAATAATATAATTATAAAAAATAACGTAGTTTTATCTTCCTTGACCCTATATTTACGAAACAAATTGTATGTTAGAGCTCTCAGGGCGGATTCGGGATCAGTATCAAAACGAGCGAAAGACCTTCCTTAAAATAATTCAATATTTGAATAAGGCAGATAATTCGCAACCAAACGTATTACGAGGAAGCCCGCTCGGTATTTAGATTAGTACCTAGTTAATTATTCGTTCCCGCCTCTTTGTTGCGTCTTTAAAATTTGAATAAGACTACGCCTCCGCGAACGAGGTGACATATGTCTTGGTTGTTTTTTTTTTTCGGTGAAGTTTCGGCATCTTGTTTTAAGTTAAATTAGTCTCACAGTTTTAGAAGTTTGTAGAGTTGTGTAGCTCGCGAGCTAAAGACAAGAAAGATATATATCTCTCCAGAAGATATAATCACTCTCTAGCTCGCATGTGTTTCAATTATATCTCTATATCTTTAATCTTAAGAGTCAATTTTCGTGATGAGTTACGGCTCGTGCAGAGTTAGAGTGAAAGAGATGATCTTATATAGCAATTTACATGTCAGAAAGAGAGACGAATAACTCTTTCAGAGTTAGAGTGAAAGAAATGAGCTTATATAGCAACTTACATGTCAGAAAGAGAGACGAATAACTCTATTGCATATTTGAATTATTTGTATTAAAATTTAAAAATGTAAGTTGTAAACTACGAATTTTCTGAACGACAACAACACGTGCGCGGGCGCTTAGTTTTTGTGCTTTATCAGAAAGACATAAAATGCTTAATAGGAAGAAAGAATGCGACCAAAAAAAGCTCACTAATTCGAAAACAATTATTTGTTTATTTACATTCAATTCTCAGTTTCGTTACTTTAATTACTTTTCTTCCGTAATTGCGTCCGCACGGATACGTTTTAAATAGTTTTAAATTCTATTTGCTTCTCAAGTTATAGTGTTTATATTATTTGTATTAAAAATGTAAACTACGGATTTTCGGAACGATAACACGCGCCGGCGTTCAGCTTTTTTGTGCTTTATGTCAAAGACATAAAATGCTTAATTGGATGCAAATGTACCAAAAAAATAAAAATCACTAACTCGCAAACGATTATTTATTTACATTCCATTCTTAGTGGGAAGAAGTCATCCTTGCCTGTACATATCAGAAAAGTGTAAATAATAGTGTACATAATAAATAGAAAAAAATAAAAAATAAAGAAAATATGTAGCATAATTTATATAATAAATAAAAAAGTACAATACCGCCTTACTGAGTTCTAAGTCCGGGCTAAAAGAGCCGAAGATATATCGGATATATTTTTAGTCTTAGTCGCTTTATACTCTCAAGCCGTACTGAGCTAAAAGAGTTAAAGATATAAAAGAGTGATATATATCCCAAGAGCGAAAAGATATATATCACTCTTTTCTTGTCAGGGATACATTTCGCCCATTTCTAGAAGTTTGTAATGTAAATAGTTTAGTTCTTAAAGTCAACCATAGTATACGAAGTTCTGCCCAAATTATTTCTTTTATTTCGGGATACCGACCCCCCGTAATTTTATCACCCTACGTGACAGGCGCCTACCATGCTATTAGGCGTCGCTACGTTACACTAGTTAAAACCTCTCCTACGCGGCGACGGGGCAACTAAACTGATCGATCGATTAGTGAGTAGCCTGCTTTAACATCATTGACAGAAAACAACATTCTAAGGTCAATGTGTTTTTGTCTATGTCTGTAATGACAAGTGACAACGCGTATAACCTTAAATTTTAAACAAAAACATCAAAATTCAAAACAGTGGAGACAAATAGTTTGATTTTAAGCATGTTTTTCCTTTATCTATTGAGTATTTTATCCCTGGTGGTTCAAGCAGGGTTTGTGGTAATGGCTATAGGTGAGTATTGGTGTTATTCATTCATAAATTTTCAAAATTTTGGATATGTTTTACCTTGAAATGTTTAAGAAAATAGGTAAACTTTTGGCAGGTCTGCTATGTATAAAAATAGCTTTAATATGCTTTTAATATTGAGTTCGTCTGTGCTGTAAAAATATCCATCCATTTAAAATCCATAATGTTTAAGGTCTACAAAATAGGTCTCTAATATTGATAAAAAAAATTATTTTTTGTAAAATTCTGACACATGTTTACCATCCTCGTCTTTAATTTTTAATAATTGGGTAGGTACTGATAACAAAAGATAGAATAATATTTTATTTTACGGTTTCTTAAATTAGTTATCTTTTCCCATTAGTGTGATAGTAAAATGATAGTAGTACATAGTAATCACATATCGAATGAATCGCGATATTGCATAGCATTAGCTGGCCCTTGGTATTTAACATATATAGATATTAGAACTGTCCTTTATACCAGATCCCATAGGGCAGGTAAACAAACATGTATGCACCTACATAGCATTTGTTATCAAATGTTTAATGGGTTGTAATTATTGGGAAAATAATAGATATTCGGCTCCAACTTTGCACCTTGCAAAAATATGTAAGCTGTTTGTGGGTTTGGATATAAGATTCTATAATAAAATTCCGCTATTAGGCATTTAAAATTATTCTTGTACAAATACTTCCAAGATAAGCAGCCCTGTTTATAGAATTTCATGTGATGATGATTTTTGTTCCAGCTGCAGGTCTATTCTACTTGGCGGAGTTAGTAGAGGAATACACAGTTACAGCAAAATATATTATAACATGGATAGTAGTTGTAAGTATATAATCTGTAGCAATATAAATACTTTCCACCATTTTGTTATTTACCAGATATTTATAGCATGCATTTATTAAACTGACCTAATTTAAAATTAGTCTCAATTGAGTTTGATACATTGTAATCAGTTAATTCACTCCCATCTATGAGATCATGTTACAAACTATTGAAAATGCTAGTGTTTTCTTATTTATGGGTCTCTTTCACACTCGAGGGTTTTGTAGACGCTATGTTTTACTGTAAATTGCCAGAAAACAACTTTTTTAATTTCAGTCACTTCTATAATAAGTGTGTGATATATGTATGGACTTAGAAACACTACTGAAGTTATCTGTGTCAATTCAACAACTTTTTGTGAATATTAATTAAGTACATCTGATTTTCAATTATCCCAATTTTTTTTTTCAAACATACAGCAGTTATTTCAGTGTGACACAACCTGTTACTAAAGAAAAACGAGCTCAAATTTTAAGCTTGTATTGGTCAAACATCAATATTGGTCCAGAGGGTTAGTTGTGAAAGCATCGCAGACAGACTTTCGAATTGATTAGTATAGATCTCACAGTTTTGAAATACTACCTTAATTTTCAGGTAACAGTTGTGATACACCTAGGTCTTCTGGTCTTCGAGGATCTGCCCATCCACTTCAACATCCTGGGTCTTATCCAGCAGACACTGCATGGGTTCCTGATGCGGGAGTTCCCAGTTGTGAGAGTGACGAGTGTGGTCTTTGGTGCTGCTGTGGCGAATCTACTGCTGCACCATTACTGCGCGTTCAAATACTTCGGGCATGTTTATTACAATTTCTCTGAGGTAAGTTTATTTGTTTTGATGCAGTGGCAATACGATTGTCATATATTTTAATTATTAACTTTTTTTTATTTTGCAGCACTATTATCAAATGATATGTGATATGATTCATCATCATCCTCCTGCCTTTATCCCACACTAAGTGGGGTCAGCACAACATGTTAACATGTTGTCACATGATTTGGCTACGTATTTTACGACCGGCCACCTGCCTAACGTCAACTTACCTTAGTCGTACTTTACGACCCCTCGGAAGAAAGAGGGTGGTCTATTCTACTCTACCGGATACCATACGGTGGGTGAACTTACCTTAGTCGCCGTTTGCGACACCTCGGTAAGGAATGAAGATGGTCTATTCTACTCAGCCGGATACCACACGGCGGATATGTGATATGATTGTGATTTGATTTATTGACACCATGTCATGCTGTGCCATTTATGTATCGCTGAGTCATGCGTCGTCACGTCGTGCGTCGCTATTTCATGCATAGCCGCGTCATACGACGCCATGCATTGCGTCGCCGCGTTATGCGTAGTGACATCATGTGGCGCCATGTTGTATAGCGTATTTTTAGAAAAATAAGGACACAATTGTGCTTTTTGTAAATTATTTCATAGTATTATACTTAAGGCGTTACTTTCCGGAGATTTAATGCAAAACATAATGAATTATTTTTCTAAATTTAATCTGCGGTTAGAGGAAATCTATGGAATGCTTAAAATATTTTTTCTGTTGGAGGAATTGCACTACCTTTTAGTAAAAATCGTACAAAAATGCGTTCAGTAGATTTTGAGAAAATCGATTACATACAGACAGACAGCTTTGGGGACTTTATTTTATAATAAGTAAAGAAGATATATAATTATAAATCCAGGTCCTCGCGTACTTCACGCTATGCCTTTGGGTGGTGCCTTTTGCTTTATTCGTGTCGCTTTCCGCGAACGACTACGTGCTGCCCACTACTGGGGAGGGGCGACGTCTGTTGGGTGAGTGAATTCAATTCCTTATTCAGGTAAACTTTTTTGGATCGTCAACCTTATTTATTTATTGTACATACATATTATAGAAAATATAAAAAAATAGCACATGTATTTCATCCTGCCCTCATCCCACTATGAGTGGGGTCGGGGCAACATGTTAAAACATGTTGTCAGAATTCGGCTACGTATTTTAAGATTGGTCGCCTGCCTGACGTCAACTTACCTTAGGCGTCTTTTACGACCCCTCGGTAAGAAAGAGTCTATTCTACTCAACCGGATACCACACGGTGGGTCGACTTACCTTAGTCGCCTTTCACGACACCTCGAGGACAGATTTTCCGACTTTATTGACATGTATCGTTATATTACATAATCAATTTGTAAAAATCATTACAAATTGTGGCCTATATGTTATTCCGATGTATAACCTATATAACTGTAAAGTTTCATCCAAATCCGTCCAATAGTTTTTTCGTGAAAGGGCAACAAACATCCATCCATACTCACAAACTTTCGCATTTATAATATTAGTAAGAGTAAGATAAGTAAGATTCATAACATTGTGTGTGATAGAAGTTGGTGATATTGATTTTCTTTTTCAAATATTTTCTGTATCCTCATCATCCTCCTGCCATTATCCCACTCTAAGTGGGGTCGGCATGACATGTTACAAACATGTTATATAATTCGACTACGTATTTTACGACCGGCCGCCTGCCTGATGTCAAATTACCTTAGCCGTATTTTATAACCCCTCAGTAAGAAAGAGGGTGGTCTATTCTACGCAGCCGAATACCACATATTTGTTTTATTCATTTAAAGGCAGACTTATCCCGAAAAGGGATCTCTTCCATTCAGCCTTTGAAGAACAGAAGGAAAAAGATAAGTGAAATACCTACCGGTATTTCACTTATCTTTAATAAGGAAGAAAGAAAAAGAATAATAACGACAAACTATGTACCTAGATGAGATAACATTAGATAGCATTAGAGATAACACGAGGAAAAAAAATGTCTGACTGTCCAGTTGTTTACGAGAAGAGCCAGTCAATGTGAAAATGTGCACGAGTTTTTAGTTATTCTACATGTATCAGATAGTATACTAAACATTTCCACTATCGTGGATTTATAGCGAAATAATATTTTTCATCAATTTTGTATTGTGGATGATAAACGCCTATATATAATACTATTTTTAACAGTTGGCAACTCTAACGGAAATAATATGGCAACACATTACAAAAGTGATCAATTTCTCTGTTATATTTGTGTTGCACCAACCTATTCTTTTACTTAGATCCGTTACTTACGGGTTGTCTGTAAGAGATCGCTGAAAGCGATAAGACCGCCCTTGCACGATATTATAAATCATTTCTTGTACATATAATATATATGTATTTTTTTTTGTCTGTATGCATAAAGAATAAATAAATAAAATAATAAATAAAAGTGAGTACATGAAATACCCACATTTTGTAATAAATATAAGGGACACTTGCACACACGTTCATCTGCCGTATGGCATATAGCATATATATATATATAGCGTATGCAAAGTAAGTATAGTACCCAGCCATAAATAATGGACATCGAGGCTTAGAGAGAGAAAATCGGCTAGATGTTGCTTCATAGAGCATCGTCTCTGTCGCATAGACTGACGGACCCGTGTGTGACAGTGACAGCGCTCTACGAAACCGAACTGGCCGGCTGTTTCGTTCTAAACATCGATGTGCATTATTTAATGCAGGGTACTATAACTTGATAGTTGGGTTATGTGTGACGGACAACTGGAAGATATATTATATATTTTTTAAAATACATACTTAAAAACATATATATATTCACCCAAACTCGAAGAACCAACAAATTGTTTGTAGAAAATGTGGGCTCTCGGTGGTAATCGGGCCGCGGAGCTGATGGCAGGGTCACTGCCAACGGCCCAGTATAATCGTAATGATATTTAGTTTCAAGCTATTTTCAAAAGTAATAATAAAATTATTTTGCTAAAATCCGCGATACAGTAAATAGAAAATATATTTAGTGTTAAATGTATAGTGGACTATCAGTATTTTCATACCCGATACGTGCAGGATTCGTAAAAACACATGCACAAATTTCCTGATGATGCTTCGGTTGCGGGGCGAAACGATTGTTGAGTTTGTGATAGTGAACGTGTGTAGTGCTTGTGTATTGTGGTGGAAGTGGTGGAGGTTTGAGCATGTGTTTACGAATCCTGCACGTATCGGGTATGAAAATACGGATATTCCACTATACATTTAACACTATATACATTTTCTATTAGAGCTGTGATAGCCCAGCGGTGAGACCGTGCGACTCTTTCGAGGGGAACACGAGTTCAAACCCGGGCAGGCACCAATGAGATTTTCTGTTAAAACTCATGTGTCTAATTGATAATTGCAATTTATCACACGCTTTTCGGTGAAGGAAAACATCGCGAGGAAACCTGCATATCTCTAGAGAATTCTGGAGATATGTGTAACCTACCAATCCGCATTGGAGCAGCGTGGTAGGTCTAAGCTCCAACCCTTCTCTTCAGAAACGGAGAGAAGAGGCCTATTCCCAGCAGTGGGATTGTAACAGGCCGCTACTTTACTACATTTTCTATTTACTGTATCGCGGATTATAGCAAAATAATTTTATTATCACTTTTGTATTATGGATCTCCGCAAAGTAACGCCTAATTCTATAAGCTATTTTCATTTTTAATTGTATATTTCAAATTATTTCCAGACGACGGTAACGTGGTCAGCGACTATCTATCGCGTAAAGCTAAACGCTACAGTCTCCTGTCTTTCTTCAGTTACGCGAAGGAATCGGTGTTGCCTCAACGCACGAAAAAGGGTTTTTAAGTATAGGTATATATCATTTTTGTATTCTACAATAAATTGTTAAAGAATAGGTCGTGTAATATTTGTATATGCGAAGGTTATGTTGTGTGATAACGTGATAAAGGTTATGTGAACTTGAACGTAAATAAAAAAAACTAAAATACTAAAACCCGTAATTAAAGGGTTATCTGTTTTTTATGCCATTTTACAATATATTTAAACGCGCATACTTTTAAAATAGTTTACACGTTTTGGTGTACTCGCCATGGAAACGCGGCAGTGTTGGCCAACGATAGTCCGCTATCGCTAAATTATCGATAAACTATCGATATATGACGTCATGTAAATAGTATCGATAGCCTGTCGATAGTATCGACATTGTCGATACTATCGACAGTATGATATATGGCAATAAAATTGTTACACAAAATAGTATCGATAATATTGAAAGTATTAGCTCCAATACTATATTCATATATATAAACTCGATAGTATTCTATCGATAGTATCGATGCTATCGAAGACTGATATACCTTTAGGAGGAATACTATTGATAGTTTTACATACTATCGATACCATTGATACTTTTTTGATTTAATACAATGATACTATCGATAATATCGATAGCATCGATAGTATTACATAAAAAAATCGATACTATTATCGTAATAGTATCTATCCTAAAGACACTATTGCTTCCAATGAATCAGTTAATTTGTGATGATGATAGTATCGATAATATCTATAGTATCGATAGTATCGAAGCACTATCGATATTCTTACTAGTTCTCAAGGTCATCGATTTCATCAATGTCATCGAGGTTCGCTATCGACATTTGGGCAACTCTAGAGCGCGGGAATGACTTAATAACGCAATAAATTATTTAAATGTATTTCTTATTTATTACTATTTGGTGCGTCGTAACTAAAATTATTTAAATATTTATAACACGTTAATTCACGCTCTCGTGTTAAGACCGACGCGGAATATTTAACTGTATATTCGGCGTGAGAGCGCGGTAATGATTGCCGGCCGGAGGTCGTGACCGGACGGCGGTGAGTTCAATAACCCTTGAGGCGGAGCGCCGCGCGCGCCTGCGGATTGCGAGCTGGCAACGCCGCGCGTTTTAAATATTGAACGGCTACAACGTTATGCTTTAGTACATTTTTTTACACCTCGTGCGCTTGAACTTATCAAATCAAATCAAATCAAAATATTCTTTGTTCAAGTAAACTTGTAAACAAGTGCTTTTGAATCGTCAACTTTACTGCTGGTTCGGAAAGCTGTTCCTGCCGAGAAGAGCCAGCAAGAAATTCGGCGGTTGATCTTTTTAAAATATAAATCTTAGAACTAGTTACATTTATTTATTGCTGTCTTGTACAGGGTAGAAGTGCACCTATATCCACACATCCTTATCATCTAAGTAATCTTCAACAGTATATAATAGGCTTTCTGTATCAGCCTCTTTTTAACAGTGTTTTTAAACTGCTGTAATGGCATGACCAAAATTGATTTCGGAATTTTATTATAGAATCTTATACCCAAACCCACAAACGATTTACGTACTTTTGCTAGGCGCAAAGCAGGAGTCGTTAGTAAAATATATATTGTATATGTAGTTAGTAAAATATATATTAACCATATTTCGCTATCTACAGGTCACTTGAATACTGTACGCGCGATATATTTTCCATTCGCTTTTATCGCGGATTTAATCAAAATAATATAAATATTGCTTTTATGAATATCCGCAGAGTAATGTCCTAAAATACACATTTTTGTATGATTGATAGAAGCAGGCGATACTTTGCGGAATTTCATATTACAAAAACTGTAACAGTACTTTGCTATAATCCGCGTGGGTTAAGCGAATGCATGCAATGCTAATGTGTATGAAGCAGGCAGTCTTGGGATTCATGTGGTAACTTGTCCTGCATGTGTAAGGTGCGTAAATTTTGCCTGCTTCGTTTAAGCCACGCGAATTGGGATTGGGGAAAGGGAGCATTTGGGACGGACGTGAAGTTAATGGTAAAGGGGGCGGGGGGAATGGGGTAAAGTAAAGGGAATATGAAGATGTTGGGGGTGTGGGGGGGTTAAATAAAGGGGGGAAAGAGTTATGAATAGTGGGAGGCTGTGAAAGGAAAGTTTTAATGGAAGCCTCAATGGAACTTTGTCACGTGCATGTTTTACGTATAGAGTTAACAATACTATAGTAGGGGGTCACAAGAAGAAAATGTAACTCGTATACGTATCATTGTCTAATCACACATAAAAAAGAGAGATAAAGATAGTCTCATTTGCTTTATTTTTATTGTAATTCACTAGCTATACGCGGCTTGGCCAGCATGGAAATCTGCGTTTAGCAAATAGTCGCTTCTGTCTCGGAAGAAGACTATCTTTCTGATACCCAACACCGCTTTTTTAACTATTCCCCCCAACTAAACTACAATCGACACCCACTATCCCCACTAAAAATTGTATAACGACCTCTTCAATATAATTTACAACCGTTATGTATTATTATCCTAAATCATTCGGAGGATTTGCAATGAGTAAAAGTAAAGTAATGGCCTGTTACTATGCCCACTGCTGGGCTAAGGCCTCCTCTCTCCGGTTTTGGATAGAAGGATTGGAGTTAAGACCTACCGCGCTGCTCCAATGCAGATTGGTAGGTTACACATATCCCTAGAATTCTCTAGAGATATGCAGGTTTTCTCACGATGTTTTCCTTCGCCGAAAAGCGTTTGATAAATTGCAATTATCAATTAGACACATAAGTTTTAATAGAAAAACTCATTGGTGCCCGCCTGGGGTTTGAACCTATGTCGTCTCTAGAGAGTCTCACCGCTACGCTATCACAGGATTTGCAGTACCTTTTAGTAAAAACGGTACAAAAATCCGTTAAGTAGATTTAGAGAAAACCGATGGCATACAGACAGACAGCTTTGGGGACTTTTTTATAATAAGTATAGATTATCTAGCTCTGCTAGCCTCTCCACTGTAGTATAATAACTCTATGGTTAAATGTGAGTGCGTTTAAATTGAAAAAGAAATTATTGTCTATGGAATTAGTGCGACTTTGTTGTGTTGATTACATGACAACGTATAGACAATGAAAGTTTTATAGAAATTGTGTTGTAGTCTTTGTTTTTGTACATATTTTTTTTTATCTCGTTTAATTTATGTTAAATTGTTAATGTGTAAAGATTATTTATTTATTTATTTAGATTGTAAGTTGTAAATATAATTATGAACCACTGTATACTATAAGAATGTAGAATTTAATATAATAAACTTTCATTCGATTAAAGCAGTCTTATTTACGTACCTTATATTTATTTCTTTGTTATTAATTACCGCGCAAAACAAAGTGTGTAAAAAGTTTATAGATTTAGTTTTTCAGAGATCCATAATACAAAAGTGATAATTTAATTATTTTCCTAGAATCCACGATTATATGTAAATAGAAATTATATTATTACATCTTTTAAATACAACATTCTTCATATAGTTGAACAATATTAAAAAAAAAACATTGTTGCCGTCAATGTCATTAAGTTGTTAAAAGAGATTAAATGGGTTGACTCTTGGAAGATTGCTTCTTATTTATTGAATGAGTCTCATCATTCTCCTGCTCTTATCCCACTCTAAGTGGGGTCGGCACAACCTGTTACAAACATGTTGTCATATGATTTGGCTACGTATTTTACTCCTACTCCTACTGCCGCCTGCCTGACGTCAACTTACCTGTCGCCTTTACGACACCTCGGTAAGAAATGAGGGTGGTCTATTCTATTCTGCCGGATGCCACACGGCTGTTATATATTTGAATGAGTCTAAGGGAAAAATATCGTTGTTATATTATGTAATGCTAAACTTAGAGTAGACTATCTTTTTCCATACCCGATACATGCTTTAATTCTTTAAAACACCAGCAAACTGGATTCTTTAAAACAAACCACCACCGTCACCTCAATACACGAGCATTACGCACGTTCACTGTCACAAACTCAATCGTTTCACCCCGCAACCGAAGAATCATCAGGTGATAAATACATACCTAACAAAATTATAAAGCGATATAGCAAAATGATTTTATTTATACTTTTATTTAAGTGTTATGAAGGAAACAAACCTTACAAGTGTCCGTTCCTGTTCCGTTCTACTCCAATTTTGGAAAATAATATTATTGAGGAAACCTGCGTTTCTATAAATAAATTTTGGAATTTCCGTACTGCAAATCTGCATTTATAAATAAAATAATTAAATATATGGGACACTTACACACACAGTCGTCCGTCCCCAAAGTAACTTAATGCTTGTGTACTGTTGTACAACTGGTAGATATACTACATATATAAGTTTAAATATATACTTAAATACAAATACACACCCAGGCTCCAAGAACCAACAAAATGTTTATAGAAAATGTTGGCCCTCGCCGGGAATCGAACCCGCAACCCGCGGAGCTGAAGTCAGGTTCACTACCCACTGCGCCAACGGGACAGTCATTTAAAAGCGTGGGTCCAAATTTCTCTCAAAGACGAGAGGAGGCTTTGTCAAGTATAAAATAGTAATAGGCAGTTAGTTTTGCAGAAGTCTCATCAACTACGTCACATAAAATAAATAAAAGAGATATATAAACTTTATTATTACAATATAGATATAACAAAAAAATACTTGATCCACCAATAAGGTAAGATTTCTAATACATTTACGTAATTTTATTTACAACGATTTACAAAATAACATTAAATTAAACTGAGGCCTAACTAAACCTGAACATGGAAAGACTCTTTAAAAATAAGTTGACTGAAAAAACATGTGTTCTTAATAGACAAGTATCCAAAAACACTGTTTGCTATTGCTTCTCCCTTTAACAATTATCTTACTTTAACCAATGTTTCTCCTTTAACCGACGTTTCTCCTTTAATCGATGTCTCTCTCTTTAACCCATGTCTCTCCCTTTAAATGACGTCTTTCCTTTCAACCTATGTTTCCCCCTTTAACCAATGTCTCTCCCTTTAAATGGTGTCTTCTTTTAACCGACGTTTCCCCCTTTAACCAATGTCTCTCCCTTTAGCCGATGTCTCTCCCTTAAAAGATGTCTCTCCCTTTAAATGATGTCTCTCCCTTTAAATGATTCCTCTCCCTTTTAATGATGTCTCTCTTTTTAACCGACGTTTCCCCCTTTAATCGATATCTCTCATTCTTAATGAAATCTCCACTGCATACGATCATGTGACGCTTAGATTCAGTGGCTGCCTGCAACCCATTTAAGTACATCTGCCCAAATAGTGGCCAAGTAGTTTGAGTTCCCCACACTGCCGGGAAATCATTTAACCAAGATTGAGATGAAATTGACTTATAATGAAGAGGAATAAAAGCTATGAGCTATGATGTAAAAAGGAGTAGCGCTAGAGTTGAGAATGATGGGAGAGAATGGAAGACAAAAACACGTTGTGGCGACCTCACTTAGAGTGGGATAAGGGCAGGAGAATGATAACTACTGGGAAATCATTCCAGAAGTTCAGGACTACATTGTTCCTTGGGTTTTAAAAAGCAACGTCATTCCAGTTCAGTTATATAATACTGTATCGGAATAATATTCGTGAGTTTCATAGATTCAATCTTCTTCAGTACCTTCTCACGCGTTTTAACACAGAGTTAATTTCTCGCAGAATGCACTTTACAGTCCATAACTCCGTTAAACCATTTTGCACTTATATATTACATCCAGGAAGTTCTGGACAAGTGAGGAATCAAGCGTTCCCTACATTGTGATGTACCCGTAAATGCAATTTAAGACTCGTATATTGAATAAATGCTTTACCGCAATCTTTGCACGCATACCGCCTATCGTTTGTGTGTATCCGTTTGTGTATATCCAAGGTCTTCTTTCTCTGGAACGTTTTCTTGCAGAACTCGCATTGGAAAGGTCTAGCATCATCATGTTTTACCATATGCCGCTTTAGCAGATCCTTACTGAACACTTTGAAGCCACATATCTCGCAAGCAAACGATTTCTCCTTCAAATGCGTCCTCAATTTGTGCTCCACTAGCCTACTTTTACTTGTAAACACTCTCGGGCACTCCTCACACTTGAAACCTTTTATCTCGTGCACGAGTGCAAGATGCTGCTTCCTTAAATAAGTGCTGCGGAAAGTTTCTGAACATCTGGGACATTTGTAAGTATGATCAGAGCCTTTGGTACGTGCTCTTGATTCTGTCTTGCAGTTGTCCCACTTGAAGCTGTAGTCTGCGTGAACAGTTTTGACGTGGCTGTATAAATTGACCTTCGCGACGAAGCTCTGACCGCATATATCGCATAGAAACTTGTTCACCTTCGCATGGTATCTGTGCACGTGGGTCAGGAGGGGTCCGAAGAATCTGTAACTCTGACCGCAGTCGAGACACTGCATGCTTTCGTCGCTCAACTTGAACGAGAGGAGAGAATCCCCGAGGCCCTTGTTTATATCGATGTCGTGAGCATATGTGACGTGCTTCAGGAACTCCTCCACAGTGGAGACGGGCTTCGGGCAGATCTTGCACGATATATCGGAGATGTCAAGCTTGATTCTGCTGCAACGATTGTTCCTGAGTACGTTTTTCAGTTTCGCGTCGCTGTGCTCTTCTAGCGTATGCTCTTTTAGCTTCGAGCTGTCGACGAAAGGACACCCGCAGTAGAAGCACATGAATTTGTTCGCGCACCATCTGAACGGCATTATGGTCGAGCACTCTATGATTGCCGTTAGGAGTTTAGATATTTCAGATTTTCGAGACTTCTCGTTGGAATTCGCGATTGGCAGATCTAGAACTGTGAAAACGTTTTATTAGTATTTCTTATTAAGCGATAACCTGAATTATTTCGCCCCATCTGAAGAATATAGTTACATCTTCGATGGTTATACATAGATCATGTAACTTTATTCTTCGGATGGGGCGATTCGACTCACAATATTGTGTCATAAGACGAACGGGGAATAAAAAAAAAGGTGTAATGTGATATTAAATATTCTATTCGACTGGCCCGTTGACGCTGTGGGTAGTGACCCTGCCTTCAGCTCCGCGGGTCGCGGGTTCGATTCCCGCCGAGGGCCAACATTTTCTATAAACAAATTGTTGGTAGATAAAGTCTATATTTATTGTGTTTTATTACTTAGAAAACAATCACATGTCTTGTCGATTAAATCTGTCCATGCAAATTAGGTCAAAATTGAGTTTAAGGAAATCGGTTACATACAAACAAACATACGGGTTAAACTAGTATAAAGCGTGTAAAAAATTAGAGTAAAATAGTAAACTTCTAATACTTTCACTGATAAAAAATTTCTTTTCTCATAAATTTTAGTTATATTGCTCATAGACCTACTAAGTTGCTTGCTCTTATATGGATTGATGTATTAAGAATGAAAGCTCCGGCTTCGTTTCCCGGTATGAGATGCAATTTATACATTCTAGACCAGTTTACAAAAGGTTTAAACTTAGTGTAAGAAATATGCTTATAAGTAAAGCATATTACAAAACGCCGTGTGGTATCCGACAGAATAGAATAGACCACCCTCCTTTTTTACCGAGGTATCGTAAGAGGCGACTAAGGTATCTGCCGTGTGGTATCCGGCTGCATAGAATAGACTACACTAATTTTTTACCGAGGTGTTGTAAAATGCAACTAAGGTAAGTTAACGTCAGGCAGGCGGCCGGTCGTAAAATACGTAGTAACATGTTTGTAACATGTTTTGCCGACCCAAATTAGAGTAGGATAAGGACAGGAGAATCATGAAGTAAAGCATATTACAAAATTGAAGATTATTTGGATGATAAAAATGCCTCGATTTGAAAATCCTTTCAGCTTTATACAAGACAACGGTTTAATAATGTATAATTGAAAATATTTAAAAGATTGACCGCCGAGTTTCTTGCTGGTTCTTCTCGGTAAGAGCAACATTCCAAACCAGATGTAGCTATCATTAATCATATAGATAGTTGACGATTCAAAAGTGCCAGAAATGGCTTATTTGAATAAAATTATTTTGATTTGATATATTTCCAGACTGAGGTTCTCAACTTAGTCTAATGGGGAAGGTAGTAAGGGCCGGTGAATTTGGCAATTCACATCAAACACCAGAAACTTACTTTTAGTTTAATCTAACATAACATATAACATACTTAAAATGCTGCGGAATAATACGATTTAAGAATCAACATAACTATAATCGTCACAATTGGTATTTAATATTATTACTTGTGTTTCAGTTTCTTTTTCCTACATACAGAGAAAATTTATTATAACCAACGGTTTTATTTATTCAACAATAACATTAAAGTATCTAATAGACATATTTAATAAGATTATTTTATTTAGAGATTTTGATAGGATCATATGGCAACAGAGTTGTGATAGCCCAGCGGTAAAACCGTGCGACTCTTTCGAGGGGAACACGAGTTCAAACCCGGGCAGGCACCAATGAGTTTTCTATAAAAACTCATGTGTCTAATTGATAATTGTATTTAATCACACACTTTTTGGTAAAGGAAAACATCGATAGGAAACCTGCATATCTCTAGAGAATTTTGGAGATATGTGTAACCTGCCATTCCGCATTGGAGCAGCGTGGTAGGTCTTAGCTCCAACCCTTTTCTTCAGAAACGGAGAGAAGAGGCCTATTGCCAGCAGCGGGATTGTAACAAGCAACTACTTTACTTTATATGGCAACATCGTCACAATTAACGCGCGCCAAAATTTAACCAAGCGCAAAAATTGAGTTTCACTAATGGCATGAAATGCTTTATACTCCAGTGAAGCCGAGCTAGCTAGTATAACATTAAATAACGATTTAACTACTGTTCATGGTGCTTAAGGTAATGTTTTTTCATATATCGAAACAACTTCTCGCAATCCGGACACTTCACGATTCTCATATTGCTATGTCTGGACATGTGGTTCAACAGCTCGTGTTTCCCGAAGGTCTTCCAGCCGCAGACCTCGCACACGGCGTTCTTCTCCTTCAAATGGTTCTCCCTCACGTGTCTCATCATGATGCTCTTGAAAATGAACGTCCGACTGCAGTAGGAGCACTTGATTCTGTCCCTTCTGTTATGAACGTCAGCCATATGGTTGGACCGCTTGTAGTGGGTCGTGAAGAATTCGAAACAACTGAGACATTTGTACTTCCTACCGTGGACTTCTTTCATGTGACTCCTCAACACAGCATAGTTCAAATACAAACCGCACTGCGAACATTTCTCCTGATACTCATCCAGCACTTGGTTCTTGGCGTGATGACAGAAATCGTCGTAACTTATAAATTGCCTTCCGCATTTAACGCATACGGACTTGAAATAGTTCTTGTGGTACTTATTCATATGCGCCAGTAAGAGCGCGAATGTTTTTAAGACCATCGCGCAGAAGAAGCATTTCGGTCCGTCATCCAATTTCATAGGAACCAGACTAATCCCGATCTCTTTGTCAAAAGTTATTTCATGTAAGATTATCAAGTGCTCGACTAATTGAAACACGTCGTCCATGCTCGCATAACACAGTTTGCAGGACATTTCAGACACGTCCACGTGGACGAGCGGTTCGCAATAGTTCTTCATGTTTCGCTCCAAGTCTTCCGCATCGTGAGAATTCTGGTGGGACTTCAATTCATCGGGATCCTCGAACATTTCATAACAGTAGAAGCATCTAAAACAACTGCTCAACCATCTGAAAGGCGTTATCGTTGATTTTTGCAAAACTTCCATGATATTCTTTCGCATAGTGTCTAAAGTTTTGGAATTAGGCTCATCGGATTCTCTATTTTTTGTTACGCTCGAGGTACCTTTACTGGGCGCCTTTTTCATCGATTGCTTCTTATGTTTTCCGCCTGCAACCAAAATTTCTTCTTAGCTTCTTAATCTAACTATTCTTATAACAATGTGCGGAATCCAGACTGAACGGAACGTTAGTTTCAGTTTCGTTATACTTACAAAAATATTTCAAAATTCCCCAAGGCATTAAAATATTTAACAATCTAAGGTTTATGTATTCAATGTAAACTTAGAACGCAGATATTTTCTTGAACTCCTAGGGACCCTTTGAAAAAAGGAAAAGGCTCGTTGTGGAGTCGAAGACTCATAAATGACGAATGAAGTAAGTAATGAAGGGACTCTTTAATAAAATGTTTATATTTATAATATTGGAACGACTTCGACGGGTTTTCCGGGAAACGAGGTTTTTCACATATCAAGAAAAAGGATTCACTTAATGCTTTTGAAGATACTGTCCATGAAAAGTGTTTAAAATGAAATATCTGTTTACAGATCTATCGCGCCGTGTAAAAATTTCCGCATTACGAACATCTTGCTAGCGTATATCACCTGTGAGCAGCTTTTATGATCTTTCTTTGTGTGGTCAAGTGTCTGAGAATCCAAAACTCACAATCGCTTTTTCATTCTTTACGTTCTTATGTGATATCGGTCTCCCAATAATTATTTTTATAATTTAACTAGCTGTGCCAGCGGCTTCGCCCGCGTGGAAATCTGCGTGTCACAATTTTTTTCTAGAATTCAAATTTTAAACAAAAGTAGTTATTGTGAGTTAACCATAAGAGATAAAGACATGCTATCGTGGACTTTTTTGTAGTATTTTTATAGATATACAATTCTCTAGTACATTACTTAAGCGTATCTCTGCTGGTTTACGTAGCGCACGCGACTAAAGCTCCCAGCAAGCAAGTTTTTTAACAACTGTTCGATCTCTTCAACACAATTTACATAATACCGATATGTACTATTTACCTAAACCATCCGGAAGTATTGCAGTATCTTTTGGTGAAAACCGTACAAAAATTCGTTCAGTAGATTTTGAGAAAATCGATTACATACAGACAGACAGCATTTTGGAACTTTGTATTATAATAAGTATAGAAGTATAGATTGTAAAAGCCTGGAGAAAACTTTATTATAATTAGTATCTTATTAAACTAGATCGACTTGAGGCTCGCTTCCCTCCAAAGCGGAGGAAAGACGAGATGCGTTTTGAATATCAATCAGATATTGTCATTACCCAATGGTATCAGGTATAAATGACTATCACTTCCACTAAAGCTAGTGGATACCGGGTCTTATAAGGTTATAATAAAAAACCTGTACGTTTCTTTATCGTTTATGGGTTTCGGTATGCCTAAAGAAATTTATTTTGATTACTCGTAGTGGCGTAAAAAAAGTCATTATCATCATCCTGCCCTTATCCCACTCTAAGTGGGGTCGGCACAACATGTTACAAACATGTTATCATATGATTTGGCTACGAATTTTACGACCGGCCGCCTGCCTGGCGTCAACTTACCTTAATCGTATTTTACGACAGCTCGGTAAGAGAGAGGGTGGTCTATTCTACTCAGCCGGATACCACACGGCGGAGTGACGTCAAAAAAGTACAGTAAAAAATTAAAGAAATTGTTAAGTAAAATTACTTTAATGACGTAAAAATATTCTAGATAAAAGTAAATATAATAATAATTATAGGAAATATTGCCGAGTATCTGTTATGACTTCCAGGTCTAACGGAGTAAGAGGCAAAAATAATGATTAAATTATTTCCCTATAATTAGCAATGAATAATGAATAAATTCAACGCGAATTACATCAAAATAATATCATCGTTACTTTTGTACCACGGATTTCGACTTATTTATACCGAATTCTATAAATTAGTAAACGATACCTTAACTCCCAAAACGGACCGAGATTTCCAATTATTTTGACAGAAATTTGTGAATTTCTAATTCATGTTGAGATGTAACGTCTAGTTCTATAAATATTTATGATTCTACTAATCTTACATATTAAAAAGGAACCAGATAGTGCATTGATTTATTCCTCCTAGAGTTTCTCACAACTATACGAGATCATCACTCTAATGCTGAACATATGGGTGTTCATAAGGCAACAACGGCTGTTGAACGGTTTTGTGCATGCGTGCAAAATGAGCACGCATAATCTTTTTAGTCGTGAACGCTTTGTCACAGGCGTCGCACTTGAAATTCTTCTCCCCGCTGTGCTTGTACATGTGATTCTTCAGTCGATTGCTATTGAACGCCTTCCAGCCACAAATCCCGCAAATGTGATTACGCACTTTCAAATGCGTGTCACGCAGATGCGTCATCATCATGCTCCGAAACACGAAGGTCTTCGGGCAGTGTAGGCATTTTATTTCTTGCCTGTTCTTGTGCTCGGTGGCCATGTGACGCGATCTCTTGTAATGACTTTGGAATGTTTGAGCGCACACTAAACACTTGTATTTCTTGTCCATGTCGTGCTGATTCTTTTGATGGGTCTTCAGCTTAGATCTGGTCTCGAACTTCTCCCCGCACTCCGGACAGAGGAGGCCCATGTTCTCGTGAACTGTTTTCACGTGGAGCCTCAACAGGTTCGCGTCTTTGAAGTGTTGCCCGCAGACATCGCACAAGATAGCCGATGTCCCTTTGTGGTCTTTGTTCGTGTGATGCAACAGCGGACCAAACGTATAGAAACTAGCACCGCAAGCGAGACAGTATACGGTAAAATTGTCCAATTTAAACGCAACCATACATATGCCGACGTCTTTGTTGTAAACCACGCCGTGCTGGACTACCAAGTGATCTATCAGCTCGTACAAATCCGTTATGCTCTCAGGACACAACTTGCAAGATAAATTCGAGATGTCGACGTACACGACTGGATCCCAATAGTTGTTCATAGCCTGTTCCTTGATCTCATCTCCTACGTGGACGTGTTGATGGTTCTTCAGGTCCGATGACTCTTGGAATATTTCGTAGCAATAGAAACACCTATAGGAACTCTTAAGCCACCGAAATGGCATGACTGTTGATTTGAGCAGCACTTGGAGGACATTGTTCCTCATTATTTTCCTCTTGTCCTTTGGTGTTAGCACAGGTCGTGGCATCAACTCCGTCAGATCCAGATCATCATCTGATTCCATCTCTTTGACAGCTCTCTGGCCACCTCTAGCTTCTCCTGCAAGTAAAACACGCTTGCATTTTAATATTTTCTTAGAAAATTTCATCTAGAGGTGGCCAGATTTTCATGCATTTCGAGATTTAAAAAGAAAAATGTACAGTACAAAACATTCAAAAATTTCAGTAAAAATATTTGAAATAACGTTAAACATTTTTTATTGATTAACATACATTTGGTGTTGATAGTGTTTAATGATGTACGAACACAACAACCTATTAGGCACAGTTAAAGAAAGCAGTTAGTCCCAGTAATTGTTAATGAGTTAAAGAACAGTTATTACAAAAAATCGATGGTTATATGTATTGTAAACTACCGTTTACGCTCCAACAGTTGGCAACAATGCGGCGTTGATCGGTTAATATCAAATAGTCATACAATGACAAAAAGACTACTGGGGGCCGCCCAAGGGCGTAGCCAGAATTCTATACATTCGTCAAAAGTGTCTCAAAAAAATCTAGACTATTTTTTTTTCTAGTAATCATGGCATTTTTAAAATATGAGGGGCTCAGATTTGTAATGAAGGTGAGGACATTATAGGTCTTATTAGGCCTTTTATAATGTCAATATGTTGCGAGTTGACAATTTCCCAGTGTTACAGTTTTCAATGCAAGGGGGGAGCAGCTGCCCCCCCTTGCCCGTACCTCGCTACGCCCATGGAGTCGCCAGATCCAAACGGCATAAGATCATATAACGTAAATCAATTATCAACGGTAAATGTCTATTGGTTGAAAAGAAGAGAAAAAAGTTTCGAGTATCTACAATAATAAAATGCACGTACAAAACTAACATATTTATTTCTTATTTTGCACTTTTATTTCGCCTAACTCTACAGAAAACTAATTTCCATAAAAAATATTGAATAGACAAATATAAAATTTAATTAAGACTAGATATAGAACAATGAGATCTTTAAACAATTTTCAGCCTTACTTACAAAATAACTGCTCGTACGCTGTAGTTTGTTCAACAATATAAAAGCTGGAGCTAAGACCTACCACGCTGCTCCAATGCGGATTGGTAGGTTACACATATCCCTAGAATTCTCTAGAGATATGCAGGTTTCCTCACGATGTTTTCCTTCACCGGAAAGCGTGTGATAAATTGCAATTATCAATTAGACACATAAGTTTTAATAGAAAAACTCATTGGTGCCTGCCCGGGTTTGAACCCATGTCGTCTCTAGAGAGTCGCACGGTCCCACCGCTAGGCTATCACAGCTATAGCACACTAAGTTCATTATAAGTAAAATACGCGAGTTACCTCACGACGTTTACTTCGCTAAGTTCATTATTAGTGTATATAGCACTTTAATTTAACAATTAATTTTATAATATAAATACAATAATCAACCGGCACAAACTAGAGTTACATTTGCGAGTACATTCGTTGGTTATTATAAGTGGCAATATAATTTGTTATTAGCGTACATTAAAATTCAAATTATTCTTTATTCAAGTAAACTTGTAAACAAGTGCTTTTGAATAGTTAACATCTACTGCTGGTTCGGAAAGCTGTTCCTACCGAGAAGAGCCAGCAAGAAACTCGGCGATTGCTCTTTTCATAGAATAATTCTTATTACTAGTTACATATAGCTATTAATGTCTTGTACAGGGTCGAAGAGTAGCTATATCCATGCAATCTTATCGTCTTAGTAATCCTCAATGGTATAGTAGGCTTTCTTTCTGTATTAGCTTTTTTTTAATAGTGTTTTTAAACTGCTGTAATGGTAAAGGTAAAGTAGAAGTAGATCATTATACAAGAAGCTTTTGAGATAGAATTTCACGATGACAGAAATGCCATAACACTAGAGCAACCACTTGACTTGAAATTCGTGATAGTTAGTATAATAATTTACCTATAGTTGATAAAAAATCTATTAGGTAATTTTTCTTTTTACAGATGGGATCTATTTCTATAAAAGAATATTGGTCACATAAAACAGGTCAATATTGTTTTATAAATTAGGTTGATATTTTCTAACACACATTATGTGAACAAAAAATCCTAAAATACAGACCTACCATCAGACATCTTAAGAAACACAAGTACAAAACTAAGTATAAATCTATTTGGTCATCGAATCAATGATACACTTGCACCGTGTTTTAGTAAACCTATACGATGTTGTACAGTGTGACCTAACAATAAGGTTTTATCTATCATTTGGTGCGTTACATCGAAATTAAAATGTATTATCATTTTACAGTGCATCATGCAAATTCATATATTCACGGTGAATCAATTATATTGGTTGTAATAGTGGAAATCTTTTTCATGTTGCTCCATACTCTCCAAGTCCGTAAATCCATATCGACACCAACGACATACCCGTCCATATTGACCAGTATGCACCTTCATATGCGATCTCAGATTACTCGATCTTCCAAAACGCCTCTCACAAATGCTACAAATGTAATTCTTCTCCCCAAAATGTTTGCGTTTGTGCAATTTGACCATCCATTTAATACCGGTCGTATATTCGCAAATGTCGCATTGGAAACGGGCGTCTGAGTGCAACGACTGCACATGCAAGACCATTGCACCTTTAGTTGTACATATCTTTGGACAGTGCTCGCATTTTAACCGATACTTTTCCACATTATGCACCTTCCCCATGTGGACCTTCATTTGATACTGATTTCTGAAACTAGCGGTACACAAGTTGCATTCCAATATCCTTTGGATCCCGTGAATTCTTTGCTTGTGCTGTACAAACTTGTTGAGGACGTCGAAAAACATACCACAAATCTTGCAACGGTGGCCGATATGGCTGTTCCTGAAGTGACGCTTCAAACGAATTCTATCGATGAAACTTAGACCGCAGATCTGGCACATGAAAGAATGGGTTACGTGCTTCTTGTACATGTGGCCCATCATGGACGTGAAATTGTCGTATTTGTCCTCGCAAAGTACGCAATGCAGTACATCTTTCGTCAAAACGAATGGAATCACGCAAACTCCAGCAGAATTATCGTACTTTTCGCTATGAATGGTTTCAATGTGCGCTATTAAATCTTCAACGGTTGTAAGTTGTACATTGCAAACCTTACACGCCATTTGGGTGATATCAATTTTTACTGGAACATCCTTGGATATAATACGTTGGGGTATAAAAGTTTCCAATTCTATCGACTCGTGGCTCATAACTGTGTGCTCTTTGAGTGCATCGCAGTCCTTCATCTGCTTGCCACAGTAGAAGCACTTAAAACCTCGGGTGTTCCAGTGAAATGGCACCACGTTGCCATAATGGAGCAGGACCAGAATATTTCTACGTATAGTGAAGAGGCGTTCCAGATATGACTCTTGGTATTCTTTCTTGATTTTTAGGCCTGGAAAGAGATTATTCCAACGTTTACGAATCGTGACGATTAAAAGACAGCATATAATGCTAAGCTATCACATGGGTTGTATTTAAAAAATATGTAAACTGGTTTCCCACATACAAAAGAGGTTAAATTTCAGAAAAAAAAACAAAATTATATATTTGACTACTTTAAATATAAATTTTAAATTACTTTTCATATTTGAGTATTTACAACAAATATAAAATATAATATCAAACAGTCTGTTTTGTTTTCTATACATGTCAGTAATTTCGTTGTCCATATTTAAAGTACATATTTACAGTTTTATTATATCAACCCTCTTAAATTCCATCCGCATTATCCTCCCAAATATATTTATTTTAGTTTAGTTTAATTAGATTGGTGCACTCTAAGTAGATTTTGTGTTGTTAAACAGCCTCTTCCACGGCTTCTAATTCCCGTTCAAGTTCAAGAGTTGTTATTTGAACTAGTTCTCCATCATCCGTATCATCTGTGGCAATCATACCTTGTTCAGTTACATACTGCGGATGCCGGGTCCTAAAATGTATCCTTAAATTTGGCCTATGAGCGAATTCCTTACCACAAACAGTACATATGTACTTTTTCTGTCCCGTATGAATAAGAAAGTGAGCATTTAAGTTGCTTTTCTTCGAAAACTTCTTACCGCAAGCCGAACACACAAACTTTTTGTCGCCATTGTGTTTCAGCATGTGTAATTTTACGTCGTACGGTCCAAAGAATTTATCACCACAAACTTGACACTCCACATTCTTTTCGCGCAAATGAACTCGCCTCATGTGACGAGACATTATGCTCTCTTGAGGATACACTTTTGGGCAATATGGACATTTTATTTTCAGTTCTTCAACACCGTGCACATTTGCCAAATGAAGCTTCTTGAAATACGGACTCTTAAAGGTCTCCGGACAGTGCGGGCATGTAGATAAATTGACCATATGCACGTTCCTCTCGTGCAACGTCTTTTTTGACAACGTGGTCAAATTTATGCCGCAATGATCACAGGTGTACCCTCCTTCTCTATGATAGTATCTATTGTGCATTTTCAAATGATTTTCACCTTGAAAACTTGTACCGCAAACATCGCAAATATAATCATGAGCTAAATGGTGTTTATTCGCATGACGGAGTAGATATTCGAAGAAAACAAACTTTATATTGCAAATTGGGCAGGAAGGTTGATCTTTGTTAAGTTTAAAAGGCAGGAGACAGTTGGGAACGCTCACGTCGTACTCTGCGTCGTGAGCAATGATCAAATGATTGATCAGTTGTTCCAAACTGCTAAGAGATTTCGGACATAGCTTGCAGGATATATCAGTTACATCAATTTTGACCGCTGCGTCCCTGTTTCTATTATTTTTTGTTCTATCAAATACAACTAGCTCTAGATTGGCATATTGGTGCATAACAGCCGTATGTTCTCTTAGAATGACAGGATCTTTCATGGGCTCAGAACAGTAGAAGCACCTATATTTTCCCTTGTACCAAGTGAATGGTGTAACGTTGCTGTATTGCAAAACATACTCGACATTTCGTCGTTTTAATAACAGCTTACGCACCATTTCATTTTTCTTATATTTGTCCTCCACTGTGCTCAATTTTGCACCTGCAAAGAAATGTAGGTTTTACTAAATCGTCCGCTTTAACTTTTGCGGTCCCTCTTCTAAGCTTTCACTCCTTAATATATCATTCACATTTCATCCTTGATATTCGTATACTAAAATTCCGAGCGTATTATGCATTGAATAATCAGAAAAAGAGTATTTAAATAACAAAATTCTGGAAGTCTTACATTCGTTATGGGTCCTGAACTATTTAGAATTATTGTAATGTATTACTTATTTGAACTCCTGCTTAGAAACGTTCTAGTTTAATATGAAAAACCACTCCGCGATCTGGTAATGTGTTTTGTTTTGACTAAATTGCATAGAAGGAAACTTTTTGATCATTAACTTTCTGTAACACAATCTTCTTTTGTGGACTTTCACAATCCACTATTGATATTGGAAGGTTATTTATTTTAGTGAACCTATAACTGTTAAACTTAAAAATATTGTTCATACAAAAAAAATATAAATTGACAAGCATCATTTTTGATTTTGATTCCTTTAATATTTACTAATATGAAGTAAATATGTTGTCCGATATATTGTAATTACTAACAAATAGGTATATTGGTTGCCAATAGCTACTTTTAATACTCGTAGTACGCAGTAACTGATTCATCTGGTTTAAGGTGATGCTAAGGTTATATAATCTTATACCCAAACCCATAAACGATTACGTACTTTTGCAAGGCGCAAAGCAGGAGCTGCAAGATTATGTCGGTTCCTACTTTGTCTATTATATACATTACCTATCATTTTATTACATTCATGCCACGCCATAATTCATGGCGATGCGTGTGTGACTATATCTAGGGTGTGTTTATCAGTGTGTGAGTAGCAACACACACACATTATACACACGTGTAGGCGTGTATGAATTGGTGGTAGTTTGTCTCTATAAGTAGACGTAAGTTTACCTTGTTTGAAATTTCTTAAAGCCAGGGAATTTCATTATGAACCATTCATATTTATGCTAAGAATCTATTGATTGATAATGGATGTGGCTAAGTAAAAAAAGTCTTTAAATATATTTTAATATGTAATTTATTAATATGCTAAATCTTAATATTAATACATTCACCATAATTACGATTACAAACAGTCACAAATACAAATAAAATACAATGGCAAGTATAATACGAGATAACTTGTCCTATCACTAAAAATTAAATGTTGATTAAGTAGATAATGTGGCCATATTCCGAAAAGTTGACGCAAATTTTTGCCTAATTCAATTTAAGATTTAAATAATTCTACGCAGTTCTTAAAATAGAACACAATATGCATTATGGAATCATGTAAAACGTTAAGGAAGCTACGTATTAAGTAAAGTTGAGCAAGAATGCAATTTTAAAAAAGACGTTAATCGAAATGTTTCGAAGCATTTTAACCCCGATGCCCCGAGCTTAAAATCATGTGCAATCTTTGTTAGAGTAGCTTATCTCAACAACTACGTTTAACACGATATTAAGCGCCTGTCTGAGATCTCTTCGAATTCATCTCTTTGCTTAATAGGGGCTGCAAAATTGCTAGTCGCTGAGACCCAAATATCTATCCCATGTTCGAACTATGTGCCCAGCGGCTTACCAAATCAAGAAGTGCAAGATTAAGGATATAGTATAAGGAGGGATGAAAATCATGGGACCACACAAGTGTTAAATATGAATGTGGATAGATACGATATTTGACTAGAGGGAGTTTGAAAAGAGATGGTTGGATTGTGTAAAGCATATACAATACACATGCATATAAAAAGAGTAACGTCATATTTGACGAATGATTGGAGAGAATAGAAGAGAACAAGATGTTGTGCCGACCACCCTTACAGAAGGATAAGGGCAGGAGAATTATGAACACATCTGCACGAGTTTTTTTTAGACGTGCCCATACTTTTTATGCATTTCCTTGTGCGAATTTAAATTGCTGCGTCTTAAAAACGCTTTACCACAAACGTCGCAACTGAAGTTTCTCTCGCCTTTATGTTTAACCATGTGTAGCCTTAGCAAATAATTATCGAAAAACTTCTCATTGCAAACAGAACAAGCCACATTCTTCTCCTTTAAATGGGTCCTCCTGATGTGGTCTTTCATGAAGGAGTTCCTCGTGAACATCTTATCGCAATAAGAACACTTGTGGCCGATTTCGTGAACTTTAATCAAATGTTTCTGTTTGTGATATTGTGATTGGAAACGCTCGGGGCACTTTGTACATTGGAAATCTTTCGCGTTGTGGCATTTCGCTCTATGTCTACCTAAACACCATTGATTTTTGTATTTTGCCCCACAAACCTCGCATTCGCAGGACCCGGTATGCGCGTACGTTATATGAACGTTCAAATTTGCTACGTTCTTAAAACTACGCCCGCAATAATCACATATCTTATTATTATTGCTATGTTCAGAATTTATGTGTCTCAAAACTGTCCCGAAGTATCGAAAGGCGCTCGAGCAAATGTTGCAAGGGATATTGTCTTTAACTATTTTAAACGGGTCGAAGCATCCAGTGATTGTTTTATCGTAAGATGCCTTGTGTTTGGATATTAAGTGGTCTATTAATACATCTAAATCTTCCATTGGTTCGTAGCAAACTTTACAAGCTAGGCCAGAAATATCAATTTTCACAGTTATCCGTTCCCCTTTGCATTTCTTCATGCTTTTATCTTTTAAGCCGCATACTGGATGCTCAGCTACTACATGTTCTTTCAAATCGTCGAATTCAACAAAATCTTTTGAACAATGAAAGCATGAGAATCTTGAGAAAAATCTGAAAGGTATTGCCGTCGACATGTTCAATACGCATTGTATATTTTTTCTTATTTGCATTATATCTCTCTTCTTTTTCGGTTCCAACATCTCTCCGGGAAACGTTGATGAAGTTGCGCTATCCTTATGTTTCAATTTACAATTTCTTAAATGATGCTTCAATCCCTGCGTGGTCTTGCACGATTTAGAACAGTACAGACAGAACTTTTGACAGCCATCTTCAGGATGATCACATTGCACATGCTTCTGCAGGAGCGTGAAAGAAGGAAAACGCGAATCACATAGCTTGCATCTCCTAAAATGAAAATTGTTCTTATGTCTGGACAAGAGAATGTGAGTGGGAAATACTTTTGCACATTCATCGCAAGAATGGCCGCCTTCCCTATGATAATGCCTAAAGTGAACTGCTAAATCTCGCTTTTTATTAAATGTTAGTCCACAATTATCGCATATGAAACTATTCTTTGGATGAGCAATGTTTGTATGCATTATTAGATTTCCGAAATAGTTAAATTCTTGACCGCACAATTTACACCGGCAATCTAGCAATCTGTATTCTTGGAACGGAATGTCTATGGTTTTGTCGTAATCTAAGTCGTGTTTGGTTATTAAGTGTTCAATAATTTCATTTAAAGTCGTAAATGGTTCATAACAGATTTCACATGCAATTTTCGATACGTCAATTTTGACTTCTATATGATTCCCTTTAATAAGTTTTAAAGCTTGGTCAGTCGTGTTGCATAAGCCGTGGGATTTTGTATGCTTTCTAAACTCCGGGTATTCGACGAAACTCATGCCGCAATAAAAGCAGAGATACTTCCCGCGCCATTTGAATGGTAATATAGTGCTGTTGTTGAACAGTATTTGCAAATTTTTCCTTCTCCGCTCTGTCGTACAGTGGTCGTAAGGGCCTTCATCTGTAAAGAAATTTTTCTTGCTCAGAATCCTCCTTTAGTAAAGGAAATATCGCTCTTGCAAGCGCATTTCATGCTACGTTTGATATTGATTGGAGTTTTTAATGTGTGAAGCCATGTGACCTTTCAAATTTTTCTTCCAAAGAAACTTTTTTCCACACACATCACAGTGAAAGTTCCTTTCCCCGTAGTGCTTGATCATATGGACTTTTAAGCGTTGCGCATCGAAAAATCTCTCATGACAAACTGCGCACTCAACGTTCTTTTCTTTTAAATGTGTCCGTCGTATGTGATTTATCATGAAAGAATTCCTCGTAAATAATTTGTTACAGTAAGAACATCTGTGACCAGTACTGTGCACATCGATTTTATGCCGTTGCATTTCGTACACGGATGTAAATTTCTCTTTGCACTCTGGACAATCCACGACTTTAGTACCGTGCACACGTCCTAAATGAGTTTGGAGGTAATTATTCGAAGTAAAATTTAAGTCACACGTTGTGCATTTGAAATTAGCAACTTTATGAAGACGTGCGATATGCGCTCTTAAATTCGGTGAATTTCTAAAAGCTAAACCACAATGTACGCAAATATTTTTATTATCCGAATGTCTTTTACCAACGTGATTCAACAATGTTCGAAAATACCTATACACCTCGCCGCAAAAAGGACAAGGGAAGTTTTCTTTGGATAATTTGTAAGGCTGCAAATTAATGGATATAGTCTTATCATAATCAACCTTATGTTCACAAATCAAATGATCGATAAGCAAATCTAAATTTTGCAAACTTTCAAAACATATTTTGCAAGATAGCGATGATGTGTCAACTTTTATTCCTCCATCGTGTCTATTCCGTAATTTCATAGATTTGAGTTTAGTATCACATAAAGGATGTTCGTTCATCGTATGATGTTTGAGTTCTTCACATTCATTGAAATCTTTGGGGCAATAGAAACATCTAAATCTACTCATATAATATTTAAAGGGTATAGCAGTAGACATATTTAATATACACGCTATATTATTCCTTATTTGTTTAACAGAAGGTTTTTTGTCTTCATTAGAAATAACCACTTCCTTTAAGTCTTTTAAATTATCACATTTAGAAACATGTTCGAGTAAATCTTTAGCATTTATAGATATAGAACAAAAACCACATTCAAGAACTGCATCCAAGTGGTTTGATTTTATATGCTGCAGGCGTTTTTTTAACGACATGAACGGTTTGAAACAGATATTACATAAGGATGGATGGGAACTATTTTTGTGACTTAAGAGTTCAGAATTTGTAGAGAAACTTAAAAAACATTTGGTGCAAATATATTGAGTTTTATGCTTAGATCTAATATGTGCATCTAGATCTCGTTTTTTGTTGAATTTTTGTTCACATTCAGCGCAAGTTAAACAATCACTTGGATGGTCTACATTTACATGATTAACTAATTTGCTGAGATAATTAAATTTCTGATCACATAAAAGACAATTCAAATCTGACAGTCTGTATGGCACTATTGGTAACTTTACGTCTCTCTCATACGGCAAACCATGATTAATCACTAAATGAGAAATAGTATTTTCCACATTTGATAGTTCTTCGTTGCAAAGTTTACAAGAGATTTCTGAAACGTCAATTTTTACTTCAATATCGGCTGCTTTAACCAATCTCAAAGCATGATCTTTATCTGAACATATTCCGTGGCTTCTAGTATGTTGTCTAAGTTCATTATATTCTCCGATATCTTCCCCACAGTAAAAACACATGTATTTTCCGCGCCATTTGAAAGGAAATATTGTTGTACTGTTGAATAATATCTGAAGATTTGCCCTTCTTAGCTTATTGGCACTACATTTCTTGGCTGGATAGTTTACATCTGAAAATAAAAGTTCCCATATTTCAAATGTTTCCAAATTCAATTAATGAAATGTAATTCTGGGAACTCATAGAAAACACAGTTTTTCTTTTTTTGCATAATAGAGTTGGTCAAAGGTTCATTTTAGCATCTTAAAAACGCTAAATTAGCATACCATGGGTAGTTCTTATATGCAAGGCCATGTGGCCTCTTAAATTTTTCTTCCACAAAAATTTTTTTCCGCACACATCACAGTGAAAGTTTCTTTCACCATTATGCTTAACCATGTGCGTTTTTAATCTTTGCGAATCGAAAAACTTTTCGCAACAGATTTTGCACTCCACGTTCTTTTCTTTCAAATGCGTTCTTTTTACGTGATCTACCATAAAACAATTTGATGTGAACAATTTGCCACAATACACACATTTGTGACCAGAGCTATGTATGTTTATCATATGTCTTTGCATAGCGTAGTTCGATGTAAACCTCTCGTGACATTCGAGACATTCGAAAACTTTTATACCGTGCGTCCTTCCTAAATGAGTCTGTAAATATTTATTTGAAGGGAATTCTAGTCCACATGTATCACATTTAAAGCTTCCTGATGTTTTGTGATGATTAGAAATATGTACACGTAAATTTGGCAAGTTTCGAAACGATTTCCCACAATGCATACAAATGTTTTTATTATCTGTATGGAATTGTCCTACATGTTTCAATAATGTGCTGAAGTGAGTGTACACTTCTCCGCAAATAGGACATGGAAAGTTATCTTTGACAAGTTTATAAGGCTGTATATTACTATCTACAGACTTATCATATTCAGCTTTATGTTCTGATATCAAATGCTCTATAAGGATATCTAGATTTGGAAAAATCTCCAGGCATATTTTACAAGACAATACAGATATGTCAAGCTTGACACAACCTTCCTGTCTATTACGTAATCTCATGGATTTAAAATTAATGTCGCATATTGGGTGTTCCATGATAGTATGTTCTCGAAGTTCTAGACAATCTATAAAATTTCTTGGGCAGTAAAAACACCTAAATCGGCTCATAAAGTATTTAAAAGGTATCGCTGTAGACATATTAAGTATGCATGCTATGTTCTTTCTTATTTGAATAACCGCTGGCTTTCTATTATCGTCATCAACCACGAAAGTTTCATTTATATAATCATCATCACCTTTGTAAGTGCATTTAGCTGAATGCCGAAGAAAACCTAACTTTGTACTCATCGATTTTAAGCAAAATCCGCACTTTAAAGTTTCACCTGTATGTTCAATTTTCATATGCTTTAATCTTTTCTTTTGTGTAGAGAATCTTGTAAAACATATATTGCAAACGGCGACGTGTGATTTCGTTTTATGATCTTGCAAACTTGAGTAGGTCGGAAACGTCTTTGAACATTTCAAACATTTGTAATCATTTTTGTGTTTTATCCTAATGTGTGCATCCAAATAACCTTTCCTTATAAACTTTTGATGACATACATCGCAATCCAGACTTTGACTGGGATGTTCGCAATTAACATGTGTCACTAAAGCACTCACTGCAGTAAATTTTTGCTCACACAGCAGACATTGTAAGTCAATCAATCGATATGTCATAATGAGTAATTTAATTTCTTTATTATAAGGCAGTTTATGTTTGGCTATTAAGTGTGATATTATATCGTCTAAATTTAAAAAGGATTCATTGCACAATTCGCATGTTATATCTGAAACATCTATTTTTACTTCAGCATCATCGGTTTTAACTAATTTAATTGCGCGATCTCTCTCTGTACATAGTCCGTGCGCTTTTGTATGCTTCTTCAAATTTTCGTAAATAGGCAACTCTTCCCCGCAATAAAAACATCTACATTTCCCTCGACATTTGAATGGAATGATGGAGGTATTGTTGAATAATATCAGAAGATTTCTTCGCCTTAGAGCATTAGGTCCGAGTGTCTTTGAAGTATTATTTACATCTGAAAAGAAATTTTTATCAATGTAAAATGTACCCTTAATGATAATAAGATCTTAAATAATGTGTTGATCACTCGTTATGCATAAGAAAATTCAATTGTAATCGTTGAGGGTACTTTTACAAACTTAATATCTAGGAGAACATGTTTACTTTTAAGATTGATGACTTAATTTTCCGTCTCAGTTACTTCGTTCATGTGACGCCATGTGTCCTCGCAAATTCTTTTTCCACAAAAATTTCTTTCCGCATACATCGCAATGATAATTTCTTTCACCTATGTGTTTAACCATATGGACATTCAGAAGAGCTCGATCGAAAAATTTCTCCTTACAAACATTACATTCGACGTTTTTCTCCTTCAAATGCAATCGTCTTACGTGATTCCTCATATGAGAGTTACGCGTGAACAATTTATTACAGTACGGACATTTGTGGCCGAAACCGTGAGCAACTATTTGATGTCGTCGCATCATGTAATTAGTCACAAATTTTTCTACGCACTGAGGACATTTATATTTCTTGGTGCCGTGAACGTTGGCTCTGTGTCGGGCTAACTTTTCCAAATTCCAAAACTCCATATTGCAATCTGGACATTTACAAGCTCTAGTTCTATGATAACGGGACATATGAGCTCGATAGTTTGGATGTCCTCTAAAGGTCAGGCCACAATGTGCACAAACTATATTGTTATCTGAATGAATTTCATTCATGTGTTCAAGAAGTTTTTTAAAATATCGAAAAACACTATCGGGACATAGAGGGCAATGTATATTATCTTTTATAATTCTAAATGGTTGTAGACATTCTATGGATTTATCATAATTTGCACCATGGTTTAAAGTTAAGTGATTGATTAACTCACTCAAATCTAAGACATTTTCAAAACATAATTTACACGTTAGATTCAAAATATCAATTTTTACTGTAACTTCTTTGCCTTTGATCTTTTTCATGACCTTAGATTCATCATTAAAATTAGAATGTTCAGACAGTGTATGATTTTTCAACATATCAAAATCAGTATAATCTTTAGAACAATAGAAGCAGCGAAAATTATTTTTGAAAAACTTAAACGGTAATGCTGTAGACATACTTATCACAGATGCAATGTTTTGACGAACTTTCAAGGGAGTCGTACTCTTTGCAGTCACTGGATTGGATTCTTTTTTAAGGCCACATTTTTTTAAATGCAACTGATATCCTAGTTTGGATGTTAGAATTTTAGAGCACTTTGGACAGTGTAAACTATACTTTTTTTTCTCATTTAAACTTTTATTTGATTTAGAAATAACATCCAACGTAAATTTATTTTTTAAAGAATTTTGAGAAAATCTGTTATTATGTATTATCGATTCATGCATTTCGTGTATATGACGTTGTAAAACAGAAATATTTATAAACCGTTTATCACATTCTAGACAACGAGTGTCGACCAATCGGAACTTTCTAATATCAACATAACTAGTTAAATTTTTATAACCATGAAGAGATGTTACGTGGTCAAGAAGATTTGCAAAATCTTCAAAGGGCAAGTCGCAAATTTCACAATTTGCTTCAGATACGTCAATATTGATGACTTGAGAGTTGAATTGTTTGAAAACGGCAGTGATAACAGATAAATCATGGGATTTGGAGTGCTTTTTAAAATCTGCATACTGGGAAATAAGTTTGCTACAAAAGAAGCAAGACAATCCGTTACTGCACTCAAAAGGTATTATACTTGTGTTGGAGAAAAATGTTTGTAGATTTCGACGCTGCTTCGCCGTAAGTCCAGGAGAAACCGATTGCATTTTACAATCTGAAAACAAATTTCTATACTGTATGCTCCGATTAAAAAGATGATTAGGAATGGGAAGAAGAATTTGATAAATTAAAGGCAATCGACATCCTAGTAGAATAATAACTGCAAGTATCAATCTTTTGGAAGATCACTCTCCAACATTTTTGAATATGCCGATGTAAAATACTTTTAAATACAAAGAAAATTAATATTGACTCGAGAAAATTGTTTGATTGTAAAGCAAGTTTGTTGTCATTTACAGTTACTTTTAACTGGCTGTTAGATATAACAACGGCAACTCAAATTTAGTAAATTATCCCCAAGTATAGTGATAAGAATTATTGTTTGAAAAGAACAACCGCCGAGTTTCTTGCTGGTTCTTCTCGGTAGGAACAGCTTTCCGAACCAGCAGTAGATGCTGACGATTCAAAAGCACTTGTTTACAAGTTTACTTGAATAAAGAATATTTTGAATTTGAATTTGAATATATTCCCAGCTGAAGCTAACAAATTGTCGTATTTTAATGCGGATAGATGATTAATTATTTTGGCTATGATTTCATAAATTGTTCGTCTATACAATTAAAATAGTTAGAATATCACACGTAGAAGTGTAAAATTTTGCTTGATTTTCCATGCTCACTATAAAACTCTGAATTGATTTCCCTTTAAGATTTAGCGGATTGACTTTTATACTTTTTTTTTGAGCTGCTGTTTCACAAAATTGTTATTCTTAACGAGTCAACAAGGAATAAGGTAGTTAAACATTTAACAATTTCTTAGTTTCCTTAAAAAAGTATTTAATTTTTTTACATTATGCAAAACCATTGGGGATATCTGTCGAAAAGTTTTTTTATTTATTTCTTAGAACTACTAAACGGCTCAGAAGCGTGATACTAATGCAAAATTTTCCTAATATAAGATGAACTTACGAACAAAAAAAAAGTCTAGCTGATTTTCTGTTCGACGAATTACGATGTATAAATAGTAATCGCTGTAAAACTCCCGTTTTGATATATCAAATATGTAATAATTGTGACCGAAAATTTCTAACCTAATTCTAGATACCGGTACATACACAGATTCATTCGATTCTTTTTATGTCCCATCAGTATCTATATTTTGACATTTTCAGTGTTTCTTATGTTAAATTTAATATACAAATTTTGGCATAATCATAGTCCATACTTATTGCTATATTACAAATTATCTTTGGTAAAAAAGACAATTAAAAATGTTATAATATAATAAAATAGAAATTCTGTAAACCAAGAGGTTCGAATGCAATATAAGAGCTCACTGTAAATAATTATAACAGAATATTTAATTTCATATTTAAATAAAATTTTATATAAAAGAACAAAATATATAAATAAAAACGTAAACTTGTTATACAATAAAATAGAAAACGTAGTCGATTGTTCGATTGCAGTCAATAAAATAAGGTTTTAGAGGATTAAAAAAACATTGACCAATACTTAAAGAATAGAATAGACAAACTAACATGATAACTTAAATATTTTTGGCACGTCGTATTACGTTGAATTATGACATCCACAATATTTTTTTTCTTTTACAAAAATTATAATATAGTACTTATATATATCAATATAAAAATGTCATAAAATTCAGATTCATGTAATATGTGAAATACGATAAACTGTAGGCATAAATATCAAAAACACTATTCTAAAAGGCACCTCTTTGTTGCAATAAAGATCTTCGAACGGCTTAGACTATAGGCTAACCATTTAACTCAGACTTCGCCTGCAGGGTACAAGGGCGCGAAGGTAGGACAAGAGCGGGGACTGAGGTAGTTCCTATGAAGTAAGGTCTTAACAGAGGTAGTTGCGATCCGAGAGCGCCCGTACTGTGACATACAAGCCATACTCGTCTTACCTTCGCGCTGGTGAACCCCGCAGGCGAAGCGTGAGTTAAACAGTTAGCCTATAAAACCTGGCTCCGACGTGTGCATCTCTGCACATATTCGGATGCCCTTAAATCAAAGTGCAAACAACTAATAAAAGAACAGTATAGTCACATGGAACCTACTAATCTAACTTTTTGCATATATCGGAAAGGTCAAAGGATTTCTAAAAGGTGTTAAATTTAAATAGAACTTATTTGCTTATTATGCCTAGCCATATGCGTACGCAAACTTTTACGCCAGTAAAACCTTTCACCGCACAAATCACAGTGGAAATTTTTCTCCCCACTATGCTTCACCATATGACGACGTAACACGATATTGTTGAAGAATTTCATTCCACAAATCGAGCACTCCACGTTCTTCTCCTTCAAATGGGTTCGTCTTATATGATCCCTCATAAATGAATTCCTGGTGAACAGTTTCCCACAGTAAGAACACTTGTGGCCAGAATCGTGGGCCTCTATCAGATGCTTCTGCCTTAGGTATTGGGTGGCAAAGCTTTCTGGACATTTTGGACACTTCGCCGCTTTCACGCCGTGTGCCGTCGCCATGTGCATGTACAATCTTGACGGTATATTGCATTCGGTATTGCATATGCTGCATTTGAATCTTCCGTCCCTATGGTGTCTCCATACGTGCACCCTCAGATTTTGGTCGCGTCTGAATGTCTGGCCGCAATATACGCAGATAATGTTATTATTCGTATGCTCGTTATTCATATGTTTCAATAAAGTACCGAAGAACCGAAACACTTCACTCTGACAGTTCGGGCAGGCCATGTGATCCTTGATCAACTTGTAAGGCTGGAGGCAAGTCGTTATCGATTTATCATAGTTCGCTTGGTGCTTTGAAATCAGATGATCTAACAAAGGGTCTAAATCGCTCATCGATTCAAAGCAAATCTTGCAAGCGAGCGACGAAATATCGATTTTCACGCACGCGACAGACTCCCGACATTTGCGAATGCACTTCTCTTTAACATCACACACCGGATGCACCAAGACAGTGTGTTCCCTCATAGAGTCCGAATCAGCGAAGTCTTGAGAACAGTAGAAGCAATTGAACTTGTTCTTATAAAAGTTGAAAGGTATCGCCGTCGACATGTTTATCACGATAACAATGTTCTCCCTGATTTGTTTTACACTTGGTCGTTTGATGTTCTCGCATCCGTTATCCATGTCCATTGCGTCGTACTCTTCTTTTTTGACAGCTACATCGAATATATCGCCTTTGCATTTACGCAAATGCATTTTGAGACCCTGTTTTGTATGGAAATCCTTGTAACAAATATCGCATTGTTGAGAGCCGTCGTCTGGATGTTCTATTTCCATATGCTTCTGCTTAAGTACAGCCGAGGGTAGTCTCAATAAGCATATGTTACATCTAGTTAAATGTCTGTTGGTCCTATGTTTCCTAAGTATGTTCAAAGAGCTGAAACTCTGCGGGCAGATGTCACAAATATAGCCACCTTCCCTGTGATAATTTTTTATGTGCGAGAAAAGATCCCTCTTTTTATTAAATTTCTGATTGCACTTGTCACATATGAGACAATTTTTCGGATGGTTGCTATTGACGTGAGAAACTAAATATCCGAAATAGGTGAACTTTTCATCGCATATCAAACAACTTAGATCGACCAGTCTATACTCTTCTAGAGCCATTTCAACATCTCCGTCATATTCAAGTTTATGTTTAACAAATAAATGTTTGAGAATATCGTCAAAAACTGAAAACTCTTCGTTGCAAATCTCGCAACTTATTTCGGATATGTCAATCTTGATTTCCATATTCTGTCCACCCTTGAGCACTTTTAAAGAATGGTCCTTCGTTGAGCAGTTGCCGTGAGATTTGGTATGTTTCTTTAATTCGCTATACTGTGGTATATCTTTGCTGCAATAGAAGCAGAGATATCGGCCTCTCCATTTAAATGGTATTATCGTCGTGTTATTGAACAACAACTGAAGGTTTCGTCGTCTACGCATCGACGAAGACTCGCAGCCTTTGTGTTTGCGCGGTTTTACATCTGAAAAGATATTTGCTACTGTAAATGTACCCTCGTCAAGTTCAAATTTAGGAACTGAAATGTAAAATTTAACTAAAAAAATCTATTAATGTTTTTTAAACATTATTATTTAGGGTACATTTAAAGTCTAATCTTATTCTAAATTTATGGAAAACTAATAATGTCTGCACAATATTAGTAACAGTATAATTGTTATATTAAATAGTTGGTTCAATATAAAAAATATTATAACATTAAAATATATATTAAAGTCCTGAATTGAATGTGTTTGAAGTGGTGGTCAGTCGAGGGAATTTATTTCATAGCTTAAAACTATAAATACCCGCAATTTTTGAATCGGATCGTGTACTTGATAAGTAATAGTTTTTCATAAAAATATGCAATTTTAAAATAAGTTTGGTAAAAATTAATATGTTTGATATTATAGTCAAAGTCAGTACATTGACTCAGTTTTGCTTTTCACTGAACCATCATCACCGACCCATTTAAATAGTGAAAGCAAAGCTCTAAAAATACATTTAAGTATAGAATGCCACACCAGAGTTAAAACAAATATGTCAAACACAATTGTTTAAGAGTATTTCCGTTCAATTTAAGAAGCCGATGTCTATATTACACCAGATGAACATATAAAAGTTTAAACATAATTAGGAGCATCTATTCATGAATTCACAGCATTTGAATGATGTACACGCACATGTAATTGCAAACTATTATTCTGTACAAAAGCCTGACTACAGATTGAACACGCAAATCTTTTATCATTATTATGGATACGCATGTGATCTCTGAGAGTTTGCTTTCTTGCGTATGACTTCTTACAAATCTCGCACTGATGAATTTTCACTCCGAAATGTTTGATCATGTGCTTCTGTACGTGTGTCTTTGAAAAGAACTTCTGATCGCACAGAGAGCATGAGAAATTCTTTTCTCTCACGTGAACCTCTTTCATATGCGCCAACATCTTGCTTAGTATGTGAAAGGATTTGTTACAAACTGGACAGTTAGCTGCCGATGTCTCCACGTTATGCGCTATGTTATGATGACGTTTGCGTAGAACATAGTTTTGGAAAAGTTCCGGACAAAAGAAGCATTTGATTAAACGCCTTTTGTCGTGCACCCTTAACTCGTGGTTGGCTTTCTGGGTTAAAGAGTCGAAAATCTCCGGGCATAATTTACAATGAAAACCCGATCCGTGGCTGAGAGCATGGCAACGTAACCTATCCTGACTTAAAAAAGACTTTCCGCACAACTCGCAAACGTAATTTTCATAATGTTCATTCATATGTTGGTTTAACTTGATGAAGTATTGAAAATCTTTCTTGCATAACGCACATTCATACTTATTGTCATTTAATTTGTAAGGAATAACACCGTAATCGACATCTCCCGAGAAGACCTTATTATGATTTAATTTAAGATGATCTATAAGAGTATTGATGTCTTCGAAATTTTCATCGCAAATCCGACAAATGGGTTTTGAGACATCAATTTTCACTTTCTCGTCCCTTTTGAGGTATGATACAGCGGATTTTATACTAGACGATTTATGATCGTTAGTCGTATGCTCTTTTAGAGGTCCTAAAGTTTTAAATGTCCGATGGCAGAAGAAACATAGATAGTTATGGCGGTGCCATTTGAAAGGTAACACTGTGGACGATTCTAGAACGATAACAGCGTTCCTTTTCATCATACGATTACGTTTTGTTGCCGACATTGCGAGGTTCGAGGACTTACTCCGCGCCTCTGTTGCCGTATCTTGGCGATTTTGACCTAAAAATTAAATTTTTCCAATGAATATTAACTTCTGCTGTTTCTGGATGAGGCGTTAAATTTATTTGAAACGCTTTAATGCGAGATTTGTAATCTTCAAAGCTTAGATTAAAGATTCTGAGAGCAATGACAACATATTTCTTCGTTGCTTTACTTTAAGAAGTAACTAATCAATAAATATTTAGACGTCATAAATTTCACACAGCTCGCTTTTCGCTTACGAATCAGTGAGACTAATATTCTGCCTTTAAGATTAACAAATCACAACTTAGACGCACTGTGAAAGCACGAATGCATCTAATAGTCACGTCGAGTCATTGTTCTACTTCAATTTTCTGATGCTGTTGTATATGAATTAAATCAAATTCTATAATTATATTTTATATATTTATATATAAGAGCTCTTTATTACATCATGCTCGTCGTTTCCAACAAACGCATGATTGTAGCCAAGTTAAGAAAAGAGTTCAAGTTCGCTTAACGCTAATTCTCTGGAACATTCAGGTTGTTTACCAAGGTTGTAACCGATCTCTCCAAGGTTTCGCAAACGTTCTCGTAAATCGGTTCGTTCGATATATAAGCAGACGTATCGCGCGCCTCGACATTCAGTTTCCGAATAGCGATCAAGACCGAAATATAAAGCGAAAATAAAAGACTTTTATAAGGATAATTCAAGCAATTCGGGCAAAATCATTCCTTAACCACGTTAATAGTCAAGTTTTCACTTCTGCCGACACTCTAGGAGTGCAACCCTTTGATCTTTTTTTGTTATGTTAATTATTGTCAGAGTGTTCTTATGAAAGAACTTTTTAAATTTTAGCAAAAATTTAAAAAGTTTGAAGGAAAATTAGAAAATTTAAAAAAACTCGACATCTGTCTATAATCTACATAAACTCTTACATGCTCTTAATCTTATACATTTAAAAGAGCAATTCTTGGATATATTAAGTAATCTGAATTTCGTGAACCGCTCAACGACTTTCATGAAATTTAGTATGGTTTTCGGGGCGATAAATCGATGTTGCTAGGTTTCAGTTTTAGAATATTTTTATACCTGTATTCAGAAAATGAAAAACTTCTAAAATAAGTCAAACATTGTGGAAAAAATTGTATAGTTTTTTTTTAGTCACACGTCGATCAACACTGGAGCGACATGTTGCGTTTAAATACCATAATCTGTACAATAAATGGGTCCAAAATTGGGTCAAGATTAGAGAATTATATAAAATTATAACTGACAAATCTGTAATGAAATTTTTTAATGAACATCTTTTCAAAGGTTATATATTTCTAAGATTATCAAATAGGGGTTCATAATAGTAAAAAACAAAAATCTTTGCTTTGATATGGAAATATTCTGTCAATATTGAGAACTAGCTGTGCCGGCCGCTTTGAAAAGCCTTTCCCGCGTAAATCGCGAATCAGTGAGACCTAACGTAAACCTTCCTCAAGATGTGCACTATGTTTTAGTAAAAACCTTACAAAAATCCGTTTAGTAGATTTTGAGAAAATCGAAAAAATGAGATTATTTTACACTTTTATTACTTCTCTTAAACTTTACTTATTCCCGATCTTATTGGCGATCCCATGAAGAGACCAATGACCAGCAGTGGGCATTCATAGGTTGACAAAAAAGAAGTATTTATTTACTTACCTTCCATACTTTAGCTTGATTGTTAGGTATATGTTTTATATATTTTATTGTATTGTAACTGATTCTTGACAAGTGTACAAAGTGTATAAAAGTAATAATAAAAATTATTTTGCTATAATCCGCGATGTGAATAGAAAAAATATATAACGCTAAATGTATAGTGGACTATTCGTTTTCATACCCGATACATGCAGGATTCGTTAAAAACACATACACAAATCTCCACCACCACCACAATACAAAAGCAAGCGATTTTGTCGTGGAGTCTATCTCCTGATGATGATTCGGTTGCGGGGCGAAACGATTGTTGAGTTTGTGACAGTGAACGTGTGTAATGCTTTTATATTGCGGTAGCGGTGGCGGTTTGTGCATGTATGAAAAAACGGATAGTCCACTATACATTTAGCATTATATATTTTCTACTTTATCGAGGATTACAGCAAAATAACTTTATTATTACTTTTGTATTATGGATCTCCGTAAAGTAACGGCTAATTCTATAAATTATGTACAAAGTGTGTTGAGCTTCTAAGGAGTCATTTACATACATGCATACAAATCTATGAAGCTGTGATAGCCCAGTGGTGAGACCGTGCGACTCTCTAGAGACGACATAGGTTCAAACCCTGGCAGGCACCAATGAGTTTTTCTATTAAAACTCATGTGTCTAATTCATAATTGCAATTTATCACACGCTTTTCGGTGAAGGAAAACATCGTGAGGAAACCTGCATATCACTAGAGAATTCTGGAGATATGTGTAACCTACCAATCCACATTGGAGCAGCGCGGTAGGTGTTAGCTCCAACCCTTCTCTCCAGAAACGGAGAGAGGAGGCCTATTCCCAGCAGTGGGATATTACCAGGCTGTTACTTTACTTTTTTTATACAAACTATAAAGTATATGAAAAGAGTAAAATTTCATCACAGATTTGTCCAAAGAGAGATAAAATATATAGACCTACCTTTAGCGATGTGGGCCTTGGGTTTGTCCTCAGTTTTTGCCTTCTTCCTCTCCTGCTTGACCACGGTCTTCCTCGGTCGGCCTCGTTTGCCTTTAACAGGCAACATCTCTACTGTTATGTCTTCGGACACTGAGGGCTCCAATGGCTCATCTCTATTAGCATCTGTAATATTAATATTCAAATTCAATTCAAATTCAAAATGATTTATAGAAGCAGGCGTCACTTTGCGGAATTCCATATTACAGGCACTATAACAAAACTATTTCGCTATAATCCGCACGGGTTAAGCGAATGCATGCAAAGCTAATGTGTATGAAGCAGGCAATACCGCTCCGAAACCGAAGCATCATCAGGAGGATAGGCTCCACGACAAAATCGTAATGCTTCGGTTTCGGAGCGGAACGATCGTCGAGATTGTGGTGGTGGGTGTGTGTGCTGCTTGTGTGCTTTGTTACTGGTGGAGGAGCCTTGGGGTGCGTGTGGTGGCTTGTCCTGCATGTGTAAGGTGCGTAAATTTTGCCTGCTTCATACACATTAGCTTTGCATGCATTCGCTTAACCCGTGCGGATTATAGCGAGGTAGTTTTGTTATAGGGCCTGTCAAATTCAAAATATTCTTTATTCAAGTAAACTTGTAAACAAGTGCTTTTGAATCGTCAACTTTACTGCTGGTTCGGAAAGCTGTTCCTACCGAGAAGAACCAGCAAGAAACTCGGCGGTTGCTCTTTTCAAAGAATATTTCTTATCACTAGTCACATATAGTTATTAATGTCTTGTACAGGGTCGAAAAGTAGCTATATCCACGCATTCTTATCGTCTTAGTAATCCTCAATAGTATAGGCTTTCTGAATTAGAATTTTATTAATAGTATTTTTATATCGGATATTAACTATTAGCCGTGTGGTATCCGGCTGCATAGAATAGACCACCCTCATTTCTTACCGAGGTGTCGTAAAAGGCGACTAAGGTAAGTTGACGTCAGGCAGGCGGCCGGTCGTAAAATACGTAGCCAAATCATGTGACAACATGTTTGTAACATGTTGTGCCGACCCCACTTAAGAGTGGGATAAGAGCAGGAGGATGACGATAAGTCTTACCGTCAAAATCCATGTCGTCTTCAAGGTATTCGACTTCCGCATCTTCAGCCACAACTGGCTCCAAGGAGAGCTCGCACTTCATGGACGGTTGGTATACCATTGCTAGAATCAAAGTTATTATAATATTTCAATTTAAAATAATATTAGACATACATGGTACCGATGATACGACTGTTTTTGGAGAAGAAGCTAAGACCTATCACGCTGTTTTTAGGTCAAGGTTATGTGTGGTATTACATTATTTTGAATAGTATATTTAGTATAGTGTGTTAGGGAATGGTTATTGAACTCTATAAACCAAAGTTCCCCAAACTTTTTTGTGTCGTAGACCCCTTGCCATGTTTTTCCGTGTTGGGTAGACCCCCTACTTACCTGATATTGATTTCCTGTAAATTTCTAACTGTAGTGAAGTGTAGTGTTAAAAACTTAAAGTAAAAACACGTGTTAATTTATACATTTATTAATTGAATTTAAATTAAAACTACTCAAAATAAAATTTTGTATCTGTTATGTAAAATATAAGTAACATTAAATAAACATAAAATAAACTATAAATAAAATAACCTAAGCAATAAGTCAATATTTTTAGTGAGAAGGATGAACCTGATGCTTTAATAATAAATTATCAATATTTGGCCATATACCAACATCCTACAACTTAAACAATTTTATAAACATATATAATTAATTTTTTACTTCATAGGTACTTTTATAAATAATGTATATGTTTTGATATTATAAGATAGTATGATGTAAGTATATAGGTACTATCAGTGTATGTGTTGAGATCCACTATCGTGGACCCCCATTTTCATTTCCTGGACCCAAATTTGTTTTCGCTGATGTAGACCCTTGCATGTTGTCATAGACCCCTAGGGGTCGATATAGACCACTTTGGGAATCACTGCTATAAACATTCATTTTTAAAAAACTTATACACAATGCTTGTGGCTAAAATACTTCATTCAATTAACTGTTTTTTTTATGTAGGTTGCTGGAGTGTGTGGATACCTAAAATTTATAATCTTATGGTCGGTATTTCACAGCTCTTAGAGCTGTGATAGTCCAGCGGTGAGACCGTGCGACTCTTTCGAGGGGAACACGAATTCAAACCTGGGCAGGCACCAATGAGTTTCTCTATTAAAACTCATGTGTCTGATAATTGCAATTATTCACATGCTTTTCGTTGAAGGAAAACATCGTGAGGTAACCTGCATATCTCTAGAGAATTCTGGAGATATGTGTAACCTACTAATCTGCATTGGAGCAGCGTGGTAGGTCTCGGCTCAGAGGAGGCCTATTCCCAGCAGTGGGATTGTAACAGGCTGCTACTTCACTTTTTTTTTGATCGGTATTTAATATTATAGTACTATTACAATATTCAATATTATTACATTTCTCTTTTAATTTTTCCAAATGTGAAATGTTGTTTGAAAAAATAGAATGAGATTTATAATATAATATGAGAAAATATTTTAAGAAAAATTGTAATTGATGAAAAGAATTAATTATCACTGGTGTGTTGTGGAACTGTATAGAGAATGATATGTTGTATAAGCTGATGTTGAAGGGCTGGTGCTGGCTGGAATGGGTGCAATTTGGACAACATTACGCAGTCCTCTCCACCAGTAGTGGTGGAGCCATCAAATGAACAGTTAGATTGACAACAGCTATTAACCTTCATTTAAGTAACCTAAATCTATGCAGAGAAGTCTCAGTTGACCTTGAAACACTCACCCTTCGATTTAAAGTCACCTCTCCCGACCATATCCACAAACTTCTTCTCTGATTCCAGCACTTGCTTCTTAAAATTGCATGCATCTCTCAATCTTGTAATACACACCTCGCATATAAGACGGTTTGGACCATTTGGCCCTTCAATGTGCTGTGATATCTGTTAAAGAAAATTTGTAGTCCATTACTGTCTTTCTGCTTAGCAAAGGCTTTTTCTCTCAAAGCTTATACTCTGTATATTTGGGTATTTAACTAAATATGTCAAAAATGGTTCTTTTTAGTAGGCAGATTACAACCCATTACATTACTCTCAATATTATTCTTATTTATTTTTTCAAAACACTTAAAATTATTGATAGTTTTGACAATTTTTTAGTATGGCACAATTGCTATTAATATTTTAAACCTTTGAAACAAATAAATATTAATAAAATGAATTTGAATCTGCCTCTTTTAAGAACACAGGTATTTTATTTTAAACATTTTTTGTACAAAACAACGGAATATATTAAATATACTTTATTCTCTCTCTCTCACACACACACACATCACAGCATCACAGTGATTTATAAAAGATTGCTATAATGTTACAACTGATAATTAAATAAATACTTACTATTATCAGAATTGCTTGGTAAATGGTTTAATTGGATCTAATCTACATCTGATGAATCTACTTTATGAAATCAATGTTTATGCTTTTAATACTAAATGCATAAATATTTAATCTTATAAAAGAAATATTTCATTAAAGAAATTATTTTGACATGTGCAGTTTTATTTCAGTTTCTTTATTTGTAATTCATATTATTGCAATAAAATGTTTGCCACTCCTGAGTCATGTGATTTTGTTTGTTTACATTCAGTTAAGTACCTAAGCCTACAGAGCATGGACTACAGTGTGTGTGAGTGTATTACTGTGCCACTGTGAATTGGTTAGTTACACAAAAAACCCATCATTCATCCAGAAATTCTCCTTGGATATGCAGTTTTTAATGTTTGTCTACACAAACACTCAATAGATTGTAAATATTAGATACATAAGTTTTAAGCTCATTGATAGTATTTATTCATAATACTATTTTTTTTTATTAAAAAATTTTATATGGAGGGTTCCTTGATATTTAGAATCAGCATATTGTTAAGTATGCAAATTCACTTTTAACTGTAATACATCAACCTGAACAATTTTCAACCTGTATATACTTATATTTATAATACACATTCATACCCAGACTTAAATAAGTTATTATAACTTTATAAAATTTTCAAGTGAGTTTTAAAGTTATATCCATATATATCTACAAGTTTTGTGTGAGTGTTTTGTGAGTTCATCTGTATTGACTTTATATACAGCATCAAATATCTTGGATTTGGATTTTGGTACAAAAAATCCAGAGCTGAAAATTGAAAAGCCTCCCTTCTCTCGTTCAATTTTTCTACACGACTAGACAACATAATTTTTTTTCAATTCTGGCCCAAGCAAATGAGATCGCCTGCTTAAGCTAGTAATTTACAATAAACTATTTCTTAACTGAAACCGCAATGTATATCACTCATCTTGTTAAAGGTGTTACAAGATCGATGACGTCACGATACAGCTCTCTGGGAATAGACTTTTAGTTCTCAAGTCTAATAAGGCTTAATGTTAAAAAAAATTATACTTAAGTGGTACGTCTTGATGTTATACCACATCTTGTTATACCATATCAAACTTACACTTATATCGAAACATTCCAAAAGCATATCGGCGTAGATTTCTTGTTCATCCATCCAATTATATTCGGTACTTAGATCTTTGTAACATCCTTCAGACAAACAACACCGGCACAAGCCGGGTATCTCCTTTACGACTATCTCGCTAAATTCCATTTTTATTTCATTTTATAACACGTTACTTTATAAATGTAGTTTTTTTTAAATTATATTCGGAACAACGCTCAGCGTCGATTTCGCTTGAGGTACGCCATTTAAATTTCATTCGATTTCCGAACTGAACTAATCTGAAGTATTAAAATCAACGTTAAATATACAGTTCAGTAATTCATATAATACTAGCAAATACTTGGTACCTACTATCAAACTACATTACAAATAAAACAAATACAAATAGAAAATAAAACTCTTAGAAAAAATAATAAAACAAAACGTATTTATTATATTTTTGTAATCACAAAGTATTAATTATAAATGATATGTTCTTGTTTCGAATCATCGAATGAGAGGAAAGTTAAAAACAACCTTTTATATATAGAGAACATGTAGCAAAAGTAAAACTATTTTTCGGATTGCAGTTATATTACTTAGTCTTTGGGAAAATTTTATATTAATATACCAAATAACATAAAATCATTAAATATTATAACGGTAGTATAACTTATTTTGTTAGTAGTCTATGCTATAAACGTTCTGTTGAAGTAAAGCTAGTATAGAGTATAGACTGTACCTACGTTAGTAATCTATGGTACCATTATACCTATATACCTAACATCTATATACTATATAGTAGATAAAAAACAATATTTGTAAATCTTATGAAGTGATATTTTTAAAGTTGTTCATAATCGTAAATTGAAACGTATATTACGTTTAGCCACAAATCTGACAATAACTTGGATTAACTTAAGTTTATCCGTTGTAAATTATTGAATACCTACAATGATGTTGTAATTAATTAATAGAACAGGAATAGTTAAAAAAAAATGAGAATAGTAAAAAATTGCAGGTAGAGACATAGGAATGAAAGCTTAAAGTTATGTTATACTGTTGTGTTACTTTGCATATTTATTAAATCTTTTATTTATATTGTCAAGTATATAAATAAAATGAATTTAAATAAACTATGCCGCTGCTGTTTATCCGAAGGAGCTACTAGAGATTTAAATTCAAGCTATAGTTGGTACGAAAAAAAGGAAATTTATTCGGAAATGTTACAAGAGTGTTTTAACATCATTGTAAGTAACTATCCACCACATATATTAATTCATATATTCATATTAAATACAGAAAATATATTATATATAATTTATGTAAGTGGTCCCTGTTCTGTATATTATTATTATTGATATTATTTATATCTTTTTATTAGTATTTTCTTTATTTTACCGTTTTGTACATTAAGAACTCATTCATGAGGTATACTTAGTTTCAGTAAATACAATTTTTACTACATTCTTTTTTAGTAATCCTCTCAATATTACAGGTCCTAATCTGTATAAATTGTTATAATTTTATATTAATCAAGACTTTGATATAGAAAAATATAAATAATGGCTCTATACTTTCAGTTATCTGAGATGGACAAAGTCTTTTATTTCTTTAAAGTGAAATTCATTTACATGACAATATTAAAAACAACCCTAACAATTTAAATGAATAATATTATGTAACAAAAAAGATTAAACTGTGATAGCCGAGTGGTGAGACTGTGCAACTCTTTCAAGCGGGTCACCAATTGAAACCTTGGGTAGGCACCAATGAGTTATTTTAAACTTATGTGTCTATGTGATAATTGCAATTTATCACACACTATTCATATAAGGAAAACATTGTGAGGAAACTTGCATATCTCTTAAGAATTCTGGAGATATGTGTGACCTACCAATACACATTGGAGCAGCATGGTAGGTCTTAGCTACAATCCTTCTCTCCAAAAATGGAGAGAGTAAGCCTATGTCCAGAAGTGGGATAGTAACAGGCAGTTACTTTATCATTTTATACATAACAACCAAAATAATTTGCTTTTTATGTACATATAGTTATGCAACACAAAAAACTTGTTTGTATAAGCAACCAAATTATATATATTCTTTTCATTTCCAGCTATTGCATAATTCAGACAGTCATGGTATATGTGAGGTTTGTGTAAAGAGCCTTCAGGAATCGTACAATTTCAAGCAGCAAGTCTTGAAGGCTGAGCAGGAATTTACCAAGAGGCTAACTTATGAAGAACAAGGTAAAGTACATCGTTTCTGTTAGTTGCATGTTGAACCTTTGGAATTCCATTTCCATGTATAAACAATTCCCACTACTGGTGAAGACACCATATTTATATCCTATAATACTTTTTCGTATTGTCATCTTATCCCTTTGATTCCTATGCTTCTGATAGCATGATGTCTATATTAAATAATTTATAGAAGTAGGTGTTCCCATGTACTTGCTGGTAAGATGGGAGATACTAGGTAAGGATGAAATTGAAGAAGAAGACCTAATAAATATTCCCTTCATGGATCTAATCGGGTTCGTAAAAGCAACAGGTGGGTTAGAGCAGACACTGTCGGAATAATAGTGAATCCCTTGTCCCACATGGGGAAATTGGTTGAATTTTCCAAAATTCGAGCTTACCACTTGGCCTGTACCGACAGGAGTCCCCGATATTAGATTAGACACGCTTATGCTCGCGGCTTCGCTCGCGTGGAATTTAGTCTGCCACATTGAGTTTCGTGACAGATCATTCTAGATTTAAATATTTTTTTTTGTTACTTAATATTAAAAAATATATATTTATTTAGTTACACGTACATCCAAAATTTCAGAACTCTACATTGAAACATGGATTCCATACTATCTTCACCTGCCGCGCATATTAGGCACCCTATGGCGCTCCATTCAAGTCAATCATATCGTGATAACTCTTAAACTATTCGGCCAAATTACTTAGTGTGAAAGACAAAGTTTATCTACCATGAAATACTGAAAGCGACAAATATATTGATTTTTATAAGAGCTTGATAAATATATTAAAATGTGCATTGTAAAATAGTATCTAATTTAATTAAATTTATGATTGACAATTTTGGTCATAGTGGTTTTCACATAAAAGGTAGATCTGTTATCGCCGACTTTTATTTTGAACTATTCAAGACAAACAATACTACGGTACATCATCTTTGTGTAACCAATGGGTTAGGCAGCGTATGCCAAGATAGCTCTCAGAGGCCAGATTTTTTCCAACTTTATTGACATGTATCGTTATATTACATAAAATCATTACAAATTGTAGCCTATATGTTATTCTGAAGTATAACATATATAACTGTAATGTTTCATCCAAATCCGTCCAATAGTTTTTTCGTGAAAGAGTAACAAACATCCATCCATAATCACAAACTTTCGCATTTATAATATTAGTAGGAAGTAGGATTAGTAGGATTAGATGAGAAGTAGGTGTTACTTTGAGGAATTGTATAGTACAGAAGTTATAATAGCATTATTTTGTTATAATCTACATTAATCTGGGCTTAATTTAAAGGTATATTAATTTCATTTATAAAAGATATCGCTTGGTCATTCTAAAGATAGTCTGAAAATTCCATTAAAATTGGTGGAGCCATTTCGGAGTATATAAAGGACATACAGGCAAACATTCGTTTATTATATACTGTTGCAGCTGTGCCAGCGGCTTCGCCCGCGTGGAAATCAGCGTGTCACAGTTTTTTTCTAGATTTCAAATTTTAAATATAAAAGTAGTTATTGTAAGTTAACCATAAGAGATAGAGACATGCTACCGCGGACTATTTTGTTGTAGTTTTATAGATCTACAATCCTCTAGTACATTACTTTAGCGTATCTCTGCTGGTTTACGCAGCGCACGCGGCGAAAGCTCCCAGCAAGCAAGTTTTTAACAACTGCGCGATCTCTTCAACACAATTTACATAATACCGATGTGTACTATTTACCTAATCCATCCGGAAGTATTGCACTACCTTTTGGTGAAAACCGTACAACAGTCCGTTCAGTAGATATTGAGAAAATCGATTACATACAGACAGACAGCATTTTGGGACTTAGTTTATAATAAGTACAGATTTGATACATACATAGGTGCCTGTCAAAATTTGAAGTTGTGACCCTTTACTAAGGATTAGTTATCTCAATTTACCTGTAATCTTTAAATTTAAACTATCGTGAGTGGTATTCTATATTAATGTTGAGAGACCAGCTATACGTCTTATTTTATCGGATGAGACCGAAAAGTTTCAAGCCCATTAGCCGCGTAAAGAGCTCATGAATAAGAGCCCCGTATGGACTTGAAATTAGTCGGGCTCATCCGATAAAATAAGACGTAAGTATAGCCGGTCTCTTAACTTTTATACCTGTAATCTCTCAATAAAGGTTACACTGTCTCAACGTTCAGCCATTATATTTTAGTAAAGTGAATAATTTTTCACAGATACCAAACCAGAAGTGAAGCTGGAACGGGAGCAAAGCGACTGCGACTCTGATAATTATTTCCTAGCAGATGCAAGTATGTGTGAATTTATATTTATTTATTGATAACTATTGTTTAAAGGCTGATAATAAATTACGTCACGCTAAAATAAGGGTTTTTGACCACTCCCCCCGACTGTTACGCTGTGTCCACACTTTCTGTTACCCCCACTAAAAATATTACGTCACAAATACAGACTCCCGCTCCCCTGATTATGATAAATTTCAATTAATAGTGCATAAATATTGAAAATTGAAATTATCTTTTATTAGTTTCTACAATAAAATATTTTAAACTTTCGCGATTCATACTTATTATTATATAAATAAACGGGTCACGTCACGGCGTCTTCGTTCCCGAGTACTACAGTCATTGTTTTGTTCATCTACCCTCACTTGAACCGCACAATCCTGAAACCGAACCTTGTAAAAAGGTAACTCGATTTTGCCGCAATGTGACCAGTTTATTTATATAATAATAAATAAAATATTTTATAGCGAACAAATAATTAATTTTGTCATGGAGCATCCTTCTGATGATGCTTCGGTTTAGGGATTGTGGTGGTGGTTGTGTGTATTGCTTGTGTGCATTGTCGCTGGTGGCTGGCATTTAAGCATACATGTGGTGAAATGTTCTGCATGTGTAAGGTATGTGAATTTTGCCCGTTATATACACAGCATTACATACATTCTCTCAACAAACTCATAAAATTATAGCTTGTCGTGTATTACTACTTGCGTATAAATTAAAATTCTGTGTCTAGTTTATAATGTACTATAATTCGTAACCTTTACAATGATTTAAATTTTGGATGAAAAACAGTTAATGTTGTAACAATGATGAATCTATTCAATATAACCGCTCTGGTCGGTCGCGGTGGCGCGTCTTTCGCGTCCCCCCGCAACCCTCTTCGCCGCTCGCTTCCGGCTGACGGTTTAGGCGCGAACATAGCTTCTGTACTATGGAATTTCGCAAAGTAACGCCCCCTTCTACAAAGCAGTGTGCCTGCCAGTTTAAACTGGTGACTCCCTTGAAAGAGTCACTCGGTTTCACCGCTGGGCTATCGTAGCTTGTAACATATTTGTTCCGCGCAAACATGCGGACAGGGTGAAACAACCTCCGGGACCTGGGCCCGTCGTCCCGGCGTCTCAACCTACCTTATGCGGCCGTCAGCTGTATGTGACCGGCCTCATGAATCACTTCGTGTATATGTGTACGTGTGTTGTGTTGTGTATGTGTATGTGCTTGTATGTACTTGGCCGATTCCCGAAACCGTTGGCTCGCCTCTGCAATCTTCCACGGACACGTAATGTCTGTTTCTCCCGGAGTATACACTTTACTATATCGGTTAAATAACACAAATAACACCCGGTGTGCACACAACTTTCGTAAGGTCACACGTTATTGAATCGTCCCTACATCGGGGAATAGCAACTCAACGCGCACTAAAACCGTGGACGGTCGCGTCTTCTCAAACGCCTCACTGATTAAACGCGTCACCAAATCTGAGAATAGCACCCGAAACGCAAAATTACACACGTGCGTAAGAAAAAGGATGCCGCGTCCAAGCCGCGCGCGGCCTCTCTCTATCGTGTCTGCCGGGTGACTGCCGGGAGGCCGCTCTCGTAGTGAACGAATGCATAAAACGTCCTAGCTTGCGTTCGCGTCGCGTCGCGCGCGTCATTTTATGCAAAACAATATTGTTAATTTGAAAACGATCTATTCCAGTAAAAGAAGAGTCACCTTCACCAGAATCGATAGAGACTCCAGTCCAATCAAAAACGATCCAGAGGAAGGTCAGAACGAGGAGTCGGAAGACATCCCACGAAAGTCACCGCAAGATCGCCAATTTAGTTACGAAATTCGCGATAAGTGAGTACGCTTCTTCTTGTTGCTGGCTATTTTCCGCACTTAGTCACTGTAAGGCGACCATTGAGCGTGAGGGTGAGGGGCTGGTTATTCCAACCAGTCAAGCTCCTTCCAGAAGCCGAGAACCCTGCCAGGGTTCTTCAAGGCTTCTTGTATCGATAACTTTGACCCACTTCCCGGTGTCCGATTGAGCTGAAATTTTACATAAGATCCAGTCTCGATAACAATGCATGTTTATAATAAGCATGACCTGATGCTGCTGCCAGGATTGGCTCCAGACTAGGGAACACCTCAACGGTTATCAGTTAAAATTTATTAGCTTTTTTTAACTTAACTTGTTGCTATCTCTTTTGTTTTCTAAGTTTCTAGAATTAGGCGTTACTTTGTGGAGATCCATTATACAAAAGTAATAATTAAAGTATAATATTTTGCTATAATCCGCGATAAAGTAATTGGAATTATATATATCTATATTATTCCATAATCTAGAGTTGACTATCCGTTTTCATACCTGATACATGCAGGATTCGTAAAAACACATGGACAAGCAGAAACCTTTACCGCCACCACAATACACAAGCATCCCAGATATTAACTACTATCTACAAAATCGTTTCGCCCTAACCGAAGATCATCAGAATACAATCTAAAAATTTATCACGCGATTTTCAGTAGTGAAGGAAAACATTGTGATGAAACCAGCTTATCTCTAGAGAATTCTTTGAATATGTGTAACCTACTAATCCACATTGGAACAGCGTGGTACATCTAAGCTCAACTAAAAATAGAGCAAAAAACTCCTACATTTGCCTAATAGTGTGATAGTAAAAGGACATTAAAAAAGGTCCTAAAGTTATTAAAAACTTATATCCGGTTCTATACGTCTATGACTAACTCGTGTTTTCAGCTTCAGGCATATTACCGACAATGAAAACACCGAAACAGAAGAAGAACAAAAACAAAGAGTCCATAGAGAATGATCTTAAAATGAACCTAACATGGACAACGAAGTCTGCAGCGGATAAAAGAAAGCACAGAGACAATTTACTGACTATATTGAAGTACTCAAACGTCATACCGTTCAAAAACAAGTCCCTGCTCGGCTTTGTCTGTGGTTATTGCGACGCAACGTACCCAGATCCATTAGATTTACGCAGTCATACTGAAAAGGAACATGAAAAGGACCGATACGAGTTCAAATCCACCTTCGACATGACAGAATACAACGTGAAACTGGACATAACGGATCTGATATGCAAAATATGCTTCACAAAAATGGAGAATCTCACAAAACTAAAGTCCCACCTCGTAGACGACCATAAGAAAATCGTTTACGACGATATCAAAGACCACATGATGCAATTCAAGCTAAAAAAGGGAGATATATTCGACTGCGTGATGTGCCCTTCCACTTACGAGACCTTCAAAATGCTTAAACAGCACATGAACAAGCATTATTGCAACTACAGCTGCACTAAATGTGAAAACTCATTCGCCACGAAGAGATCACTTAACGCGCACCAAGCGACACACCAAGATGGAAGTTTCAAGTGCGATCTATGCGACAAAGTGTTCACGAGTAGGACAAAAAAGCACTATCACGAGAAAACGAAACATTTGGGCACTAGGAACATCAGCGATTGTCCCTTCTGCGGAGTCCCATTCAGGAGTTACTACCAAAGGAACCAGCATATGGTTAAAGTTCACAACTCGGAAGCTCAGTACAAATGCAATGTGTGCAATAAAGGATATATACTAAAGTCTTTATTAATGGGACATATAAAGAAGAATCATTTGATGGAACGAAACTGCCAGTGTACGGAATGTGGATACAGGTTCTTCAGCAATAAAGCTTTAAAAGCCCATATGGTAAAGCATACTGGGGAGAGGAAATACACGTGCGAAGTTTGCCACAAGTCTTATGCAAGGAAGTATACATTAAGGGAACATATGCGGATACATAATAATGATAGGAGGTTCAAATGTGAAGTGTGTGGGACGTCGTTTGTCCAAAAGTGCAGTTTGAAAAGTCATCTGTTGTCCCATCACGGGATCAGTTTGGCCGCTTGTGATATTGCGTCGAAATCTTGAAGTGCTAAGTTGAACGTAGTTCGTGCTCTCAATTTAGCAGTTTACAAAATACAGTAATTATTTATAAATTTATTTATTACGGCAACAACTGACAATAAGAAATGAAATAAAGTACATCACAAACTTAAACATAAATCACAAATAATGACAAGTCTAAATTAATTTTAAACAAAAAATTGTAATAGCAACAGAGATAATAAGAAAAAATCTATAAGACAATTAACCAAAAAACTTAACGAAATCACAATTACTTATAAGCTATAATATAGTAAAACAGTTTTTTTACAAATTAAATATTATTAATTATAAGACAACAATGTGTCTATGCGAATATGCGTGTTTATGGATTAATGTTTAACTAAATATTGGTTTTGATCTGATTCAGTTGGAATCTCGAGTGCAATTGAATGAATTTAGTTTTATATTGATTTATTTTTGTTTCTGCTACATTTTGGGCTGGCTTCCCCACTCTAGTATAACTCTATAGTTAGATTACAAGATACTTTCATCACAAGAAACAACAATTTTTCTATGCGAATATACGTGTTTATGGATTGACGTTGAACTAAAAATTGGTTTGATCTGAATCATTTGCAATCTCGAGTGCGATTAAATGAATTTAGTTTTATGTTGATATATTTTTGTTCCTGCTACATTTTGGGCTGTCTTCCCTACTCTAGTATAACTCTATGGTTAGATTACAAGATACTTTCATCACAAGAAACAACAATTTGTCTATGCGAATATACGTGTTTATGGATTGACGTTGAACTAAAAATTGAGTTTCGAAGTTAGTTTTATGTTGATATATCCTGAAAATAAATTTTGATAACAAATTTAGAATATGTTAATGGGTAGAATCAACAGTTGGAATAAATTAACTATTTTACCGGAACAAAGCGCAAGCTAGCATTTAATGGATGCAAGATATATAGAGTAGATGGGCTATAGACAGGACTTTGAGTGTCGCGGCAAATAATGAGAGGGAAGTGAAGCTCGTATGCTTATCTCTGTCTAATCATACATAAGAAATAGAGACAGATAGATACAATCTCATTTGCTTTCTCTTTATTATAATACGGCACATTTTAGGCTTCCTTCCCTACTCTAGTATGGAACTCTATGGTTAGATTACAAGATACTTTCATCACAAGAACAAAGATTTCTCTATAAGGATATGAATCAATGAATAAAGAATGAAATAAAGTTTAACTAAATATTGGTTTTGATCTGATTTAGTTGGAATCTCGAGTGCAATTGAATGAATTTAGTTTTATGTTGATATATTTTTGTTCCTGCTACATTTTGGGCTGGTTTCCCTACTCTAGTATAGCTGTATGGTTAGATTACAAGATACTTTCATCACAAGAAACAACAATTTGTCTATGCAAATATAGATGTTTATGGATTGACCTATAAAAATCTATATTATCTGAATCCTAAGTGCAATTGAATATATTTAGGTGTATATATTTTTGTTGCTGAAAATATTTTTTACAATTTAGTAAACTTTATAATTGGTTTACGTATATTACTATTATTGAAAGAAATTATATATTTTATCGGAACAGAGCGTTATAGTGTGTTCTTTCCTAAAAAATTGACTTAAAATATAACTGTGAATTTTTTGATATATTTTTTTATAATTAGTTAGAATTCACTTAACACGCGCTTTTGCACTTTCACTCAATGCCACGAATTCGCCCGGTATCGAGGGCAGCCGAAAAGTACTAAATAGCTCACCAATATTTCGACCTCGTGTACGCGACGTCGTACGCGTCCGCCGCCGAAACAAAAAGCGTAGATTCAACCCGATGACCAAAACGTCACTGCCTGAGGCAGCCGCATGAAGCGACGCGTTCAATCGTCGCTTGCCCGGGCGCATATATTCTAAACAAAAGTAGGGGAGAGAATCATATGCTATACATATAGTCATAAAAAAAAATCCTCCGATCTCTACCAAACTTTATAGGAACATCCGCTGTGTAAATCTACATAATATCTGAAAGTGTCATTAAAATCGGTGCAGCCGTTTCGGAGTCTATAAGGGACATACAGACTAACATACATTTTTATTAAAAGCTTTTATTCAACTTGTGTATTTATGTGAAGGTGGATTTTCAAATAAACTGAAATTTTCCATACTGGTCCAGTCCTGATGACAATGCGTGTTTATGATAAGCATGACCTGATGCTGCTGCCAGGACTGGCTCCAAACGAGGATACTCCTCAATGGTTGACAGTAAAGTAACGGCCTGTTACTATGCCCACTGTTGGGCTAAGGCCTCCTGTCTCCGTTTTTGGAGAGAAGGATTGGAGCTAAGACCTACCACGCTGCACCAATGCAAATTGTTAGATTACACATATTCCTAGAATGCTCTAGAGATATGCAGGTTTCCTCACGATGTTTTCCTTCACCGAAAAGCGTGTGATAAATTGCAATTATCAATTAGACACATAAGTTTTAATAGAAAAACTCATTGGTGCCTGCCCGGGGTTTGAACCTATGTCGTCTCTAGAGAGACGCACGGTCTCACGGCTAGGCTATCACAGCCTTATATATATATATATAGATACATTTCTGTCCATACTTCAGGTAGCGCCTTTTCTATTTAACTGGTCTGAATAATCACAAATTAGTTATAACACTAATTTTATTTTTTAAGCTTGAATATTTATTTTGTTAAGGGTTAGTTAAGACTTAACCTTAGTATTTTATTAAAAATGTAAAAAAAATACTTCTTGTTTTATTTTATTGTCCAATTTTCAATACTGTACTGGGTGACACAGAGTTCATATCCACATGTCGCGGGTTCGATTTTAGCCGAGGAATAGTATTTTTTTAAAACAGTTTGTTGGTTTTTTTTTATCTGGATGTTATTATGTAAGTATAAGAATTTGTATAAAATTATATATGTATATATTTACCATGTCTGTCACCCATGTATTTAATTATTCACTTTGGGAACGGCCAGCCGTGTTTTCCGTGTGTGTGTGAGTATCATAGTAGAAAATTGTATGATTTTGCTATAATCCGCGATTAGAGTTATATGTATTGCTAAAGGTACTGTGTTCACAATTCATAAAACGCATTTAACAAATCACCAATACACTTGCATTGCACAAATTCACTACCACAATCGCAACAATCTTGCCGCCCTATAACCGAAGCATCATCGGGAGATAGACTTTGCGTTACCATCGGGGCGAAACAAAAATGAAACTTAAATTATATAATTTTGATCTATGATAGTATGCTAATAAACCGCCGTGTGGTACCCGGCTGAGTAGAATAGACCACCCTCATTCCTTACCGAGGTGTCGTAAAAGGTGACTAAGGTGAGTTGACCCACCGTGTGGTATCCGGTTGAGTAGAATAGACCACCCTCTTTCTTATCAAGGGGTCGTAAAATACGACTAAGGTAAGTTGACGTCAGGCAGGCGGACGGTCGTAAAATACGTAACCAAATCATGTGACATGTTTGTAACATGTTGTGCCGACCCCACTTAGAGTGGGATAAGAGCAAGAGGATGTTGATGAGGATGTTAATAAAATAAAATTGTATATAAATAAAAATTTTATTGCAATAATAACAAAAGTATGATAATATTTTCAAATATAAGAATTAAACTATTTTATCAACAAATATTAATGACGACATTCTTCATTCGTAAAATGTATTGCTTTGTTATTAAAAATCTCTAGTTCGATTAAGAACTAAATTTTAAAAGGCCCTGAAGGAGATTGGCGTCATTTTAATTATAATTTAAATTTGAGATAAAGCCAATTCTTCTTAAAACCTATCATTTGAGTTTCTTGTGAACAATTTAATTTTTTAATATTAAAAATTATGTAAATACATAGGCAGGCATAAGACTTTTGCAAAGTCTAAGGTGGGTGGTTTATTGTATGTGACCATGAAGGTTTCGCCAATGATCACCACGCTTGGTATGCGGGTTGGTTATCGCAATGTTGACCATGTTGCACCGACAGTGCTGCTGCCCACTGTCAGTCTGAAAGTATTTTGTTCAGCTACAGTAATTATTATTCCGCCATTTATCAGTCGTCAGAGCCTCGTTAGTCTATCTGCAGGGTGCACTACGAGCTGGTGAGGTTGAAACTTGAAGAGACTGAATGGGACGACCCCATCGTAGGTAAAAAATAGTGAGGAGCCGCTGCATTCAAGCGGCATAATATCGTGTAGTGTGGAGATCCCTTAATCATATCTATGTCCAGCAGTGGATGTTCATTTGTTGAAAAAGAAGACTGAGTGAGACTGAGTTCATCTCCACGGGTCGCGGATCCTATTGTCGCCCAGATATTTTCTAAAACCGCCATCCATGACCTCAAAAACGTCGCCGGCAAGCGGCTCAAGATCATCTGGTGTGGAGGTCTTTTAAAAAGACCTATGTCGAGCAGTTGACGTCCATCCGGTTTAAAAAGAACTGAGTGACATTGATTTCAGCTCCGCAAGTAAGGCCGGTTCGATTATCGCCCAGGATAAATATTTTCTAAAAACTCCATCGATGACCCCAAAAAGGTCGCGGGGAGTCACTGGAACCAAGCGGCACAAGATCCTATGGAGATCCCGTGAATAGGCCAATGTCCAGCAGTGGACGCCCATCATGACGAAGAGAAGGTTGGGAAAAACTGGTCTAGACGTTTCTGTTTCAGTAAGAGTGTGAGTGGGTGAGATAAAATAAAAAACTATCTAAGCCCTTTCCAGTCACAGTATATTGCAACTTTTTGTTAAAGATCTCTCGTTATACGAAATAGATTTAATATTTCACCGAAGAAATTGTGGGCCACATAAGAAGGCTCAGAGTCGGTCATCGTGCGATGGAACGGGTTAAGCTCGGAGTATCTCTACATGATCAGATCAGAAATGGGGAGATCTGTAGAAGAACCCGAGACACCGACATAGCTCAGCGTGTCGCACAGCTGAAGAGGCGATGGGCGGGACACATAGTGCATAGTGCGGAGAGCCGATGGGATTTGGGGTCTTAAGGTGTTGGAATGGCGACCCCGCACTGGAAAATGCAATGTTGGTAAACGCTCTATGACAGACTGACGATCTCAAAAAGGTCGCGTCGAGTCGCTTGATTCAGGCGTCACAAGATCGTGTGTTGTGAAGATCCCATGAAGAGACATATGTCCAGCAATAGACGTCCATCGGTTGACGAAGAAGAAGAAGTGAAGAACAGGTTCCAAATCTTATAATTTTAATAACCTGATGCTGAATAGGAGTGCAATCTAAGATGAAGTAGGCCAGCCTAGAAGGGGGCGTTAATAAAACTATAAAATGGCTTGTAATGCAATTTACCATGGAATCTGGCTAACTTGGAAGGGAATGGCGATTAAACCATGAGCCGCTTGATACAACCGGCACAAGATCGCGTTGTGGAGATCCCATGAAGAGACTTATGTCCAGCAGTGGACATCCATTGGTTAACGAAAAAGAGTTAATCAAACCATAAAATGACTTGTAATGCAATCTACTATGTAATTTGGCTAACTTGGAAGGGGATGGCGATTAAACCATGACTTGCTGGATTCAAGCAACACAAGAGCGTATTGTGGAGATCCCATGAAGAAACCTACGTCCAGCAGTGAACATCCATTGGTTAACGAAAAAGAGTTAATCAAATCTAAAATGGCTTGTAATGCAATCTACCATGGAATCTCGCTAACTTGGAAGGGGGTGGCAATTAAACCATGAGTTGCTGGATTCAAGCAGCACAACATCGTGTTCTGGAGATCCCATGAAGAGACTTATGTCCAGCAGAGGACATGCATTGGCTAACGAAAAATAGTTAATAAAACTATAAAATGGCTTGCAATGCAATCTACCATGGAATCTCGCTAACTTGGAAGGGGGTGGCGATTAAAGGATGAGTTGCTGGATTCAAGCAGCACAACATCGTGTTCTGGAGATCCCATGAAGAGACTTATGTCCAGCAGAGGACATCCATTGGATAACGAAAAATAGTTAATAAAACTATAAAATGGCTTGCAATGCAATCTACCATGGAATCTCGCTAACTTGGAAGGGTATGGCGATAAAACTATGAGTTGCTAATTCAAGCAGCACAATATCGTGTTGTGGAGATCCCAAGAAGACAGTTATGTCCAGCAGTGGACGTCCATCGGCTGACAAAGAAGAAGAAAAAATTGTTATATACTGTCAAGGCTGTTGCGGATAGATGGCAGCAATGACATTTTGTTTCGCGCTATTGTTTCTCATTTCAATTTCACTTAAGAGGATGCGTACAATATATTAAGCTGAGATGAGGTGAATTTTGTAGGGTTTTGTTAGGTCGTTCTTTAGAATCTTAGGTTAGGTTTTAGGTCGTGTAATAATATACTGTTTAACTGGATTAATGCAAATTGCGGTTTGGTGTTTAAGTAAGATTTTTAGTCTATCGAAGGATTGTCCACAACATATACAAACATATATAAAGTTATACATTTCACATTGCATACAGACTAATAATATATGTACACTTAAATTAGATTACTATACGATAGTGATATTTATACAGTGAGTTATACATGATATTTACAAATGTCATACGTTTCTCGTATCATGAATTTTTGTAGTTTTGTATTATATAACCGCTTATTAGTAAATAGTTGTGATAGCCCAGCAGCGAGACCGTGCGACTGTTTCGTAGTGGTCACGGATTCAACTCCGGGCTGGCACCAATGAGTTTTTCAAAGACTTATGTGTCTAATTGTGAAGTGAAGGAAAACATCGCGAGGAAACTTGCATATCTCTAGAGAATTCTGGGAATATGTGTAACCTACTAATCCGTATTTGAGCAGTTTGGTAGATCTTAGCTCCAATCCTTCTCTCCGAAAATGGAGAGAGAGGTATAGACCTCTGAGCCCAGCAGTGGGATCATGTGGATTAGTGTGGCATTAAAGGAGATGTGGAAACGACGATCGATTGGTGGATTGATTGGGCGATATCTGATTGGTGATCAAATCGCAACTCCTCTCTGAACTTTGGGTGGGAACCGGGCCTAATAGTTGCACTTCTCAAAATTGCTAAATATCGGCAGTACGTTGAAGCAAGCTTGTAGAAGCGTTTTTGGAAGCGATACCATGATTTGAGTTTTGGTGAAATTATTTAACGCGATTTTCGCCCTTATTCATATGGCATATAATTTTATGGACAATGATTTTGCTTTGTTTTAGATGATGTCTATTCCCGTAATCGAGATCGAGAGGTTACTTTTTATACCATGATATATTCTCAAAAGAACTTGTTATTGCAATTTATTCGCCCTATTGCAAAATTTTCAGGCCACATTTTATGGACTACGAACTGAAGATATAAGACTCCCGCTAAAATAATTGCATGAACAGTTCGTAATAAATTGAACTTGGAAAAAGACCAAATATTTTGTCCCTTCCAGCGTAATCAAAATCAGAGAATTTGTTTCCCAATAAATCTGAGCTAATTGCAAGCACAAAAGATTCCCTGAGAAGTTGGTACTTGTATTTGGGTTCCTGAAAACCGTATCGCACTTTATTGATAAAAAAAGCCTACTAAACTATTGAGGATGATATAGATGATAAAAATGCGTGGATATAGCTACTCCTCTACCCTGTACAAGATAGTAATAACCAAATGTTACTAGTTAGAAGAAGCTGGCTCTTGGTAGAAACAGCTTTCCGAACCAGCAGTAGAGTTGACGATTCAAAAGCACTTGCTTACAAGTTTACTTGAATAAAGAATATTTTGAATTTGAATTGTCCTTATATGAGATTACCTAAAGTTTACACTATGGACTATGGATTTCAGTTCTTGCGTTCTCATATTCGGACAGCGTGATACCGTGGTTCGATAACATGTGACTTTTCATACTACACTTCTGCACGAACGCTAGACCGCAAACACCGCACTTGAAACGCCTATCATTATTATGTATTCTCATATGTTCCCTCAGAGTCTTCTTCCTCGCGTAAGCCTTATGACATACTGTACATTTGAACACCCTCTCCCCGTTGTGCTTGATCATATGTTCATCCAGCGATTGCTTTATGAAGAAACCCTGACCGCATTCAGTGCATATGTGATTTCGCTCCATCAGATGTACTTTCTTGATATGCGACGTCAATTTCGACTTTAAGATGAAGGATTTGTCGCAAATGTTGCATTTGTACGTAGCAGCTGCTATGTTGTGCTCTTTGAACATATGCCTGTTCCTTTGGTAATAACTCGTGAAAGATTGGTCGCAATGGGGACAATTTGTTGTGTATCTGGCGTTTGTATTGTGCGTGTATTTCTCATGGCAGACTTTTCTAACTCGCGTGCTGAATACTTTGTCGCAGAAAGCACATTTGAAGGTCCCTGTTTCGTGGGTCCTTTGATGGTTCTTCAGTCTGTGTTTGTTTATGAAGCCTAGATCGCAAACGTCGCAGATATAATTCCGGTAGTGACCGTTCATGTGTTGCAACAGCATCTTGAATGTCTCGAATGTGGAGTGGCAGAGTGCGCAGTTCAGCAACTCACCCCCAGTCAGTTTAAACTCCATTATGTAGTCGTTTATGTCCGGATAGAATTTGATGTCGTGATCCTTGACTAGATGTTTCTTAAGGTTAGTTATGATGTCGAAGTTTTGAAAGCAGATGTTGCATTTTAAGTCGGTTATGTCCATTTTGATGGAGAGATTGCTTTTGTCGAGTCGTTTGTTGTAGTTCAATTCCTCCTTTTTGTGTACATCGTTTGTGTGAACGCGCAATTCTTCGGGATTCGGATAAGTATCTTTGCAATACGCGCAAACTATACCGGCCAGGGTTTTGTTGGAAAATGGCGTACAGTTGGAATATTTGAGTAAGTTTTCGACATTGATAATGTGTTTCTGGTTTTCGCTGATAAATCTAATAGTGGGTACGTTTAGTTTTTCTATCTGAGTTAACGCCCGGAGAGATAACTTCAGTCCCGGTTTGATGAGACTCTTCGATTTTCGATCTAGAATTTAAAAGGTACGGCTTGATATATATTAAATGCTAAGAGCTAAGACTGGTATGTCTGAAAGACTTATTAAAATATAATTCTTTATTATGCATTGTATTATTTTTAACATAGAATTAGAAACATGTTTGAGTTTGAGTTCCGTGATGAAATTAGTATTAATAGTATAATTTCAGGCACTTACCACTCTTCTTATCAATCAACAATTGCCGCTTCTTTCCGTTCTTCTTCTTTTCCCTTCTCTTTAACGGAACATCTTCAAGACCGAGTATTTCGGCCAGTTTATCTTTGTCGTTCAGATCTTCGAAGTCTGAGATTTCTTCTTTTGGCTCTGGAAGGGAAACGGATTTTCAAAATTGAGATATATCGCTCATGGGTTGTAATAGTGGCAGATTCAATCATGTCTTGCGATACATGGCTTTAAAGTTTACATTATTCATGTATTCCTCAATAAATAAATAAAATAAATATATGTCACAGTTCTTGGCACATAATCTTTTGGAATAAATTTGACTGGCCCGTTTGCGCAGTGGCCTTCAGCTCCGCGGGTCGCGGGTTCGATTCCCGCCGAGGGCCAACATTTTCTATAAACAATTTGTTGTTTCTTCGAGCCTGGGTGTATATTTGTATTTAAGTATGTATTTAAAATTATATATTTACCAGTTGCCTGTCACTCATAACATAATTATTAATTTACTTTGGTTTATTTATTTGGTTGGTTTGATTTTTATTAATTCTCATATATATAAAATAAAAAATAAAAATAATTAGAAACAAAAGAGCAGTGATAGCCCAGCGGTGAGAACTTGTGACTCTTTCGAGGAGGTCACAAGTTCAAATCACGGGAGGCACCAATGAGATTTTTCTATCAAAACTTATGTGTCTAATTGACAATTGCGATTTGTCACACGCTCTTCGGTGAAGGAAAACATCGTGAGGAAACCTGCATCTCTCTAGAGAATTATAGCGATATCTGTAACCTACCAATCTGCATTGGAGCAGTGTGGTAGGTCTTAGCTCCAACTTTTCTGTCCTAAAATGGAGGGAGGAGGGCTATGCCCAGCAGTGGGAAGTAACAGGCTGTTACTTTTTTTTTTAACTTACCCAAAAAATATATACCATTTTCTTCAACATCTGAGTATTCTTCTTTTATTTTAGTTAACTCTTCTGAAACATAAGAAATAAAATATAATTACTAAATTTTGTATAAATTTTGTATAAAATTGAAAAACTACAGAAAACTATTTTTATTCTGTTTTCTTCATAGACAGAGTGAGGTTTTCGTGAAGAAGTTTCAAATATGATAATTAATAAAATTTTTAATCTCTTAATCCAATCCAATGCAGATTGATAGGTTACAATCCTAGAAATCTCTAAAGATACGCAGGTTTCCTCACAATGTTTTCCTTTACTAAATAGCGTGTGATAAATTGTAATTATCAATTAGACACTTAAGTTTTAATAGAAAAACTCAATGGTGCCTGCCCGGGCTTTGAACCCTTGGTCTCTAGTCATTCGCACACTATCACAGGTCTGCCAAGTACTATTATTAGATAAAAGTTTTGTTATTACTTAGAGAGCTTATTCCTAATAAAATAAATTCCCTTCCAGGTAGGTAATAAACTCATCACAATAGTGATCAATGACCTGTCATAAATAAAACACAACCTTTGTCATCCTCCAGTGACATAAGCTTCATTTTAAACTCCTCCTGACATTGCAAGACTTGATGCTTGAAGTCCCATGCATCCCGAAGCCTGACAATGCATACATCACATATTCCATTATCACCATCAGATACTTCTATTGAGATCTGAAATAGAATAAAATAGAAGCATCTGTACTAATATTTAGTAGTAGCGGCCTGTTAAAATCCCACTGCTGGGAAGAGGCCTCCTCTCTCCGTTTCTGGAGAGAAGGGTTGGAGCGAAGACCTACCACGCTGCTCCAATGCGGATTGGTAGGTTACACATATCTCAAAAATTCTCTAGAGATATGCAGGTTTCCTCTCGATGTTTTCCTTCACTGAAAAGTGTGTGATAAATTGCAATTATCAATTACACACAGGAGTTTTAATAGAAAAACTCATTAGTGCCTGCCCAGGTTTGAACTCATGTTCCCCTGGAAAGAGGCGCACGGCCTCGCCACTGGGCTATCACAGCTAATATTGTACTAATATTGTATTTCCACAAATGTTTTGATTTGTCTTGTCTTAAGTCAAACTGAATATGAAGGATATGTAGTGTACTGGCTAACAAGCATTTTACACCAAATTTTTTATATTTGGAATCAGTATGATGTAAGCTTTGCTCACTCATGCTATCAAATTACTAGGAATAAAGTTATGAAATCATTATCAAAATTACTACCAATAAATCTATCAAGTTAATATAATTAAATTACCAATAAAATTTAATAAATCACTCAATTCAGTGTCAGTTTATCAATTGAATATCAATCTTATTCTCATCATTCTCCTGCCCTTATCCCACTCTAAGTGGGGTTGGCACAAACATGTTGTCACATGATTTGGCTACGTATTTTACGACCGGCCGCCTGCCTGACGTCAACTTATCTTAGTCGTCTTTTACGACACCTCGGTAAGAAATGAGTGTGGTCTATTCTATGCAGCCGGATACCACGGCACAGACCTTAATCGCCTCTTACGACACCTCGGTAAGAAAGGAGGGTGGTTTATTCTATTCTGTCGGATACCACACGGCATTAATATCAATCTTATTCTATCAATAATATATCAACCAAAGATTGTACAGGGTATTACTGTACTCATAGAATATTTTTATCCCAGAACTAAACTCCATGCCGATGCAAGTCATATTATAAATGTAAAAGTATGTTTATTAGTTTATCATTTTTCCATATTGTTTGAGCAATAGATTAATGTGATATTATTTATGAATAAAGTTGAAGAGCTGGAAGTCTCCGGCCCGTATTTATTTCGGCACTAAATGCAAGGCCTAACTATAATTCATATGAAAGAATGTGTTAAAGTTCAAACAAGTTCTGAGAACAAAGGGTGATAATGAAAGCAATTTAATGCAAATTGAGCATATTAATTTCTCATCACATAACTTTCGCTATTTATTTTTATTTCAGAATGTTATTGTTATTCAAACTAAAATATGTCTTAATAATAAAAATACGGTTTTTTTAATTTGGAGTTGATTTATATAGCTTAGGATCGTGAACACTGAACAAATGATAACACTAGTAAAATCTCGTATATAAATTTCAATTATTATTAGTCGTATTTACATACATGAATTTCGAAACATTCCTTCAACATGTCTCCATATACTTCAGTTTTGCCAAGTCTCATATTTATCGATTTAAGATCTTTATCAGGTGGCCGCGCAAGGCAGCATCGGCATAAAATGTTAGGATTCATAAGCCAACTTTAATAATTAACACTAATTTAATAGGTGTAAAAATAAGAAAACCCAAAAGCAGTTTTTTTTCTTATACCTAGTTTGTGACATTGACAAAACTTTAAATTAGTCTGTGGAAAATATCACAGATAAATAACATAGAATAAATTATGTACGTGATAAAAAATACCATAGAATTCGGTAGGTACCTAAATAATACAATAATTTGTATCATAAAACTTAATCAAAGTTAAATTTGCGGATTTCATAAACCATCGATAAATATATATAAGGATTTTAATCAATGAGCTAAATATAGGTACTTAATTAATATATGAAATGTTAATCTTATGACCCGTGAATTATCTTCAAATAACTCCTATTTGAAAACGTGAATGCACCTATATAGCTAAGCAAATAAAACAATAACAACAGACAAATAAAATCGTGAAATAACTATTTGTAATTTGAAAAAGTTGAATGTTTTTTAATTTCCATCTGTAACTAAAAACGATAGGCAAGTTTAGATAGATTTTCTTGTTTGTTAAATTTTCTTATTTAGTTTACCAATTGTTCGACTTATCCTTTATTTTAATATTTCACAATGCTCTATAATTTGTTTAAAAATTAAGACTGTACGGTCGTTATTGATTTTAATATATTACTGAACGCATTGTTACCACTTGCCTTTATAAAATGGCGGAGCTTCGATCCTGTAGCGTCGATAGCTACATTCTTGTTTTATTCCACTTATTAATGAAGTAGTACTTAATGTTAAGTTACTGTAATTAGATATAATGGAGGGTGTTTTAAGTGATGGTATGTGTCGATGTTGTGCAACTGAAGGCAGTTTCAAAGACTTTCAAATACCCTACCAATGGATAGGGGTTGAAGAAATTTATAGCAATATGTTAAAGGATTGTTTTGATATATCAGTAAGTGATATCTTTATAATCTGTTCTACGTCATTGTCTGTTAATTTCAATAAGTGATCTACAATAAATTTATATTTGAGTTTTGGTTTTAGGCAAACATCTCATGTCAGTTGCATTTGTACTATATATGTATAAACATTTTTTTCCATTTATGTAGTCTAATGGAATGCCTAAAACTCATTAATAAATCAATAGAGATGTGATAATGTTTTGTAATGTATATATTTTTAATTTTCATAATAAAATTAATTTCATTTAATTTTTGTTTTTTGTCTTATTATATATCATATTTTATTTATTCCAAGAGATTATTTACAGTACTTAAGTTAAAAAAATAATTGAATTTTTCATCTGTTTCTTCATCTACTATAGCCATTTTTCGATTAAAGATGCAAAAACTAAGTGCAGCATAGTTTATTTACAAAAAAAACTATTTTACAATAGTTTTTCATAATTTGAATATTTGCTAAAGCTTGTTTTTACAAGCTTTTTACAAGCTCATTTTTATAAAGTATATTTTTAATTTTTGTATTTGAACTTGAATTTAACTGAACAATGCACTGAGGTCAGTAGAAACACATCTAGTTTAAAATATTACCCTTATTCTGCAAATAAAGATTATTATTATTATTATAAAATTTCAACCATTGCTATGTATATTGGTATGGACAATACAACATTCCAGTCAATAGTTCACTTGAAGGTATTAGATAACAGATATTAAATTATACTATAGTTATACATGATCCTATGTATTCAAACATGATATCAAAAAATATATTTTTTAAGAAACTTAATAAATATCTGTAAACTGCAGAGTTCACTATATCATGTTTCTCTTAGTTTGGCATCTTAGGAGATTTTAGTCAAGTCTTATGTTTACGTTCCAACAGCTGGCAATATCAGATGAGCTCAATAATGGGGGCATATGTGAGGTTTGCATCACGCAGCTGCGGAATGCATGCAACTTTAAACAGCAGGTCCAACAGACTGAAGAGAAATTTAAGAGAAAATTAGAAGAAAGTGCGTTCAAAGGTAACCCAAATTGTCACTTCATATTATAACACAAAATACCTAATCTTTTTTTTATTATTTTATTGAAGGATTGGCGATGTATAAAATAGACAAAGTAGAAACCGACATATGGTTGCGGTTTGCTGCTTTGCGCTTTGCAAAAGTTAATAAGTTGTTTGTGGGTTTGTATATAAAATTCCACAATCTACTTTAACTTTACCATTACAGTTTAAAAACACTATTAAAAAAAGGCTAATACAGAAAGCCTACTATACTATTGAGAATTAATTAGATGATAAGAATGTATGGATACAGCTACTCTCCGACCCTGTACAAGATATCAATAAATATATGTAACTCGTAATAAGAATTTTTCTTTGAAAAGAGCAACCACCAAGTTTCTTGCTGGTTCTTCTCAGTAAGAACAGCTTTCCGAAACAGCAGTAGATGTTGACGATTCAAAAGCACTTGTTTACTTGAATAAAGAATAATTTGAATTTGAACATCAATTATTATGCATTTTGCCACTAAAGTGAGTGAATAATGAGATTAGTTTATGAGTGTAATTTGTAAAAGTTTTGCATAAATCAATTGAAAACCAAAGTAAAACTATAAATGGAGGAAGTTGCTCTGTCAAGCTTTCACAGCTAGTCTCCTAGACTAGAGAATTGGTAGGGAAACCTTTTTAATGGGAGTCCAAAAGTTAGAGGAATTCTAGAGGGCCAGAATCATAGAAAAAATGTTTTTTGTATAAAAATGTATCCATGTCGAGGGCTCCTGTGGGCCAGATTAAATGATTTCGCAGACCGTAATTTGCCCATCCCTGCTCTAGGGCCTAGAGCAAAATTGATGAAACCAATGCATGTATATTTAGCCAACATCCTTCTTCATCATCAACCGATGGGCGTCCACTGCTGGACATAGGTCTTTTTACGCCAATTACGCCCCGCCGTACGATCTTGCGCCGCCTGGATCCCTTGGCTACCCGCGTCCTTTTTGAGGTCCTTAGTCCATCTCGTAGGAGGGTCTATCAACACTGCGTTGAGATCGTGCGAGATCGCCATTCAAACACCTTGTGACCCCAGCGCCCATCGGTACACCGCACTTTGTGCCGCGACCTTTTTGAGGTCGTCAGTCAGCTATCTTATCACATAGATTTCAAAAAATTATCAATATTTAAAAAATAAAACAGAGATTATCTTTTTCATATAGTAATTACTAGGCTTAAATGTAAAAATTATACTATATTATTATTTATATGTTTTAGTGTAAAAATTAAACTATATTATTATATTATATTATATTAGGTTAAAAATGTCATTGGTTTCAGCTGACGCTGTCAAAATTGAAGTTCCTCAGGACGATGATGATGATTCCAATATGTCCGCGGATTTCTCTAATCCAGGTCAGTTGCAACTGTGAATCTTAATGGGATAGTGGATTCGAATCCAGGGCAGGCATCTATGAGCTTTAAAAAAGATCGTGTTACCTATCTATCTGCATTAGTGAATCATGATACACGAATGGAGTGTATCATGATACACTAAGTGGATTAAGTCAGTTCTGTTATCATAATAAAATCATTTGAACCTGTGTTTGCTCAGAAATGCCTGTCAGCATTAATTAATATTTGAGCAGACCTTACAAAACTGCACATGCTTAGGAATTTCTTGCACTTGCAATTTTTTAAATCTCTTCTCTGCGAGTCCATGTGTCTAGTACAAACAGAAAACAAACGATATAACACCCTTTAATAATATAGAAAAGATTTTTGTTGCCCAAAAAAGAGCCATCTACAATATGAGGCAACGCGAGTCCTTTCACGATAGGCTAAGAAAGAGGCTTACTTAATTTAGCATCAACATATATATAATAATATTCCATTTGTACGGAAAAATATCCGTATGTATGAAACAGAATTTGATGTACATTATTACGTACAGAGGATTTGTGGATTTGGATCAAAATACCTGGTGACTCGTTAAAACACTTTAATCAACTTTTCGTAAAAAAAAATTACTTAAAGTCTATGTAGTTCCAATCCGTTGTCAAATAAGAAAGCTGAGGTCACTATTATTTCACTTTCATTTTCACTTTATAATTCGCTCTTGTTCGCTATTGAATGTCGAGACGCACGATACGTCAGCTTATATATCGAGCGAAGCGATGTTCGCGAACGTTCGCGAGGCCGTGGAGACATAGTAAACAAATCTTTCGTAAACACCGGAATGTTCAAATGAATGAGCGTTAGGCGAATTTGAACCCAATGACGTATATTTTACGAACACTTTTTGCATGTTCGTAAACTGTCCCCGTCCAATTTGAACTTTATGACATATGGATTACGAATTATTCGCATGTCCGTAACAATATCGACTGGCCCGTTGGCGCTGTGGGTAGTGACGCTGCCTTCAGCTCCGCGGGTCGCGGGTTCGATTCCCGCCGAGGGCCAACATTTTCTATAAACAAATTGTTGGTTCTTCGAGCCTGGATGTGTATTTATATTTAAGTATGTATTTAAACTTATATATGTAGTTGTCCAGTTGTCCGTCACCCATAACACAAATATTAAGTTACTTACTTTGGGGACGGACGACCGTGTGTGTAAATGTCCCATATATTTATTTATTTATTATTTAAGATTATGTACATACGAGGTCACAAAAAGCTTGTGATACCAGTGTCGCGTCTCAGCAGAGCTAGCAACTCTTTTGTTGGTCTCGCTATTCGCTTCTACAATAAAATTCCGCAATCCACACTAGACCAGTCTACTAACTGTTAGAATATGCTTATACATATTACAAAATTAAAGATTATTTAGATGATAAATATACCTGGATTTGAAAATCCTTTCAGCTTCATACAAGACAGCGAATTAATAATGTATAATTGGAAATATTTAAAATTTTGACCGCCTAGTTTCTTGCTTTCTTCTCGGTAAGAGCAACATTCCGAACCAGTTGTAGCTATCATTAATCATAGTGATGGTCGACGATTCAAAAGTGGCTTATTTGAATAAAGTTTATTTTGATTACATTTGATTTGCGAGAGATGTTTAAGGAAATAGGTATTCTTACATTTGCTTCACAGTATATTTTAAGCAATTTAATTTTTGTACATAAAAATATACATAATTATAAAACGATAGGTGATGTATATAATAGACAAAGTAGGAACCGACATAAGCTTGCGACTCCTGCTTTGCGCCTAGCAAAAGTACGTAAATCGTTTATGGGTTTGGGTATACGATTCTATAATAAAATTCCGAAATCAATTTTGCCCATGCCATTACAGCAGTTTAAAAAACCCTGTTAAAAAGAGGCTGATACAGAAAGCCTACTATACTGTTCAAGATTACTTTGATGATAAGGATGTTTGGATATAGCTGCACTTCTACCCTGTACAAGACAGTAATAACTAAATTTAACTAGTTTTAAGATTTATATTTTAAAAAGAGCAACCGCCGAGTTTCTTGCTGGCTCTTCTCGGTAGGAATAGCTTTCCGAACCAGCAGTAAAGTACCTTACCTTACTATTACCTATTTCATGTCATAATAAATTTTCAGATTACGAAGTGCCAATAAAAGTTGAAAAGACAGAGGAGAAACCAAAAAAGCGTCAGGCTGCCAAAGCGTCGACGTCTAAAGCTAAGAAGGCGAAAAAGAACGACGGAGAACCTTCAACCAAACGTAAGTGGATAGTTTATATTTATTATTGGACTTTGATTTTGCGTTCAAGCGGTCTCAGCACTTTGAGTATCATCAAAATGAAATATATAGAGCTCGGTGCTTCTCCTTTAAAAATTTTGATGTTCCTGCAATGTATCATTAACACTTTTCAGTAATAAAAGTGGATTTCCGATCATTATCCTGCTGCCATTGTCCCACTTCTACCCCTTATCCCAATCTAAGTGGGGTCGGTACAACATATTACAAACATGTTGTCACATGATTTGGCTCCATGACACGACCGGCCGCCTGCCAGACGTCAGGTTAACACTCGAGGTTAAAAAAGATTAATATATTTTGGAACACATGTAAAATGGATCTGGCTTGAACGCAAAATTAATGTCTCAATTAGAAAATATATGGAAAGGCTGCATATCTGTACATTAATCTAGTAAACAATCCGAAATATAAGTATTCACATGAGTATATTCTGATGAATGATGATGATTTTGTAATTTTTCTTATGGATTGGACGAAATTTTACTATTTCCAAGGATTCTCCAAAAGATTTCTGGGGCGGTTATGCTTCTTTTTATCTGACTAGCGATGATTTTGCGATGATCTGACCATCAAATATAGGGTTTACCAACATGGCATTGCCTGGTAGAAGGTCTATGAACACTGCATTGCTCAGAGTCTGCATTTCTTTTGGAATTCAAGATTCATCGGATCATCAAATTACGCAAATACCATCTTACCACTTCGGGATTTGGTTAGGCGCTTAGTACGAATCTCTTTATTCTTCATCTGATATGTATAACATGCTTCTAAAACATGTTAAAAAGCGCCGATCACACCTTATGTGACAGTTTAGAAACAATTATTAAAAGTGAGTTTTTTTTTATAGAAGCAGAAGCATTGCGTAATTCCGTATTACAGGCACTAAACAGAACTACCTTGCTATAATCCGCACAGGCTAAGCAATTGCATGCAAAGCTAATGTGTATGAAGCAGGCAAAATTTACGCACCTTACACATGCAGGACAAGCCACCACACGCACCCCAAGACGCCTCCACCAGCAACAAAGCACACAAGCAGCACACACAACCACCACCACAATCTCGATGATCGTTTCGCTCCGAAACCGAAGCACCATCAGGAGGATAGGCTCCACGACAAAATCCCAATGCACCGCGCCACCCATACAAGCAGTCTTAAATAGTTCAACCTCCACCACTAACCTCCCCTCCGAACACATGTAGCAAAACAGAATTGAAGACATGTGTTCGGAGGGAATCTGTTATAGTGCCTGTAAAAGTAAGTTTATTTCTTAACATGTTATGTTGTTTCACAATATTTGATTTGGTTTGGTTTGGTTCTTCTCGGTAAGAGCAACATTCCGAACCAGTTGTAGCTTCATTAATCATATTGATGCTTGACGATTCAAAAGTGCCTGAAATGGTTTATTTGATAAAAGATTATTTTGATTTGATTGATCGTTATTTAGAAACTAAAAAAAGTTAAGCATTAGTTAATTATATGTTAAACTATAAAGATATAATAACTATCAGCCATTCCGTAGCTTTTCAATAATTTTTTTCTCAGAAAATTTGTATTTTTTAAGAAGATGGTATTGCAAAATTGTAGATGTTAGAATAATATTTTGATTAAATATTAGTCTTGTTATGGAACTTATTTTATGAGCCATAAAAGTCAATCTAATTGCCAACTATCATAATTTTTTTATAGACAATTATTTATAATTATAATATAATTCTAACAAGTCTATAGTCTTGTAATACTGTGTAATATTTTATAAATATCATAGAAATGTCAGTTTCAATTTCGCAGCACTATACATTGCTTTAACTTCAAAACTTTTAATGACTCAATCGGATTAATTTTGTTTTGTTTTTGGTATTGACATCATTTGTTTTACATACAATCATCAACAATTGTTTGCCGAGTAGCAAAAACTTTTCTGTCAACTTTTTAATGAATTACTTAATCCATCTAGCTGTGATAGCCTAGCGGTGAGACCGTGCGACTCTCTAGAGACGAAATGGGCTCAAACCCCGGGCAGGCACCAATGAGTTTTTCTAATAAAACTTATGTGTCTAATTGATAATTGCAATTTATCACACGCTTTTCGGTGAAGGAAAACATCTTGAGGAAACCTGCATATCTCTAGAGAATTCTAGGGATATGTGTAACCTACCAATCCGCATTGGAGCAGCGTGGTAGGTCTTAGCTCCAATCCTTCTCTCCAAAAACGGAGAGAGGAGGCCTTAACCCAGCAGTGGGCATAGTAACAGGCCGTTACTTTACTTTTTTTTTACTTAATCAATAAAATTATCAACAACTGATAAATTACTATAATATATTTATGAATCCGAATAAAATTCAACGATCGAAGAGTGACAATTGATACTATAAATAATATCAGATATGGCAAATAAGTAATGTTAGGTGCTGCTTCTTAAATTGGCATTTTTGTAAATTTTTAAGTTTGAGTGACATTTGGATACGAATTTTTAGTAATATAGTTAGTAATAGTTTATAGAGTCCCTCTGTGATATTGTAGTATTATAAGTATTAGAAATGGCAGGAATTTCACTTAAATATTTTAGCTTTCTCACATAGTCAACAAAGACTAAAGTACAACTACAACATATGGAACAGCCCAAACATGTATTAACAGGTTAAGTTTCATATAATTTGGAATTATTATGTCGGGAAGATTCTACCACCAGTACGGAACGCTACTGTTCACTGACAAGAACTGGCAAGAAACTCAGTGATAACTCTTATCACGAATATTAACTATACGAGGATTCTAATTGCACGGAACGTAATGTGGGTAGGTGCGGATCTATCCAATCAACATTAAACACCATTATAGTAATCACACGAATATGAGGGTAGATTCTTATAACAAATAACACTTAATTTAGGTACTCGCGGATCTATCTAACCAACATTAAACGACACAGTAATAATTACACCTGCTTGTTTAACCCAGACAAGTTGTAACACGATCGTAACGCGGGAGCGTATAATAACCGTAAGAGTCCGGTATTACTACACGGTATTACTGACTTCAATATGGCGGACTCCATGTTTAATTCACAATTTTCGCTCCAAATGAGTGTCCCTTCCTTGCTATCAGCCACGTGATTGTAGTGTTGTTGTAATGGCACAAATACACTCGATAATTTTAAATGCTTTGAAAATATAAAGAATAAATTAAAGGGTAATGTAATGTGTCGTAATCAGCCTACTAAAATAACCCTTTTTTTACATGTATACCTTTAGTTAGGTACCCAAACCTATGGAGTATAGTGGTTATTGATTGCTCAATAGTTTCAATCATTTTAATGAGATCTGAAGAGAACTCAATTGAAAAATCCATGGTGTAATTATTGTTTCCGAGTTAACTGGTAGCACAGTTCGTGAAAACCGAATTCTTTTCATCAGAGATAAATAAATAAACACGATATTCAATCGATTATGCACTTTTTGATTAAGATTGTGTACAGCGATATCGCCGAAATTGATTTGCAATTTGGTGCCTTCTCAACATCCTCATCTTGTCTAAAATTTATTAAATATCTTTTGTACTTTGCATTCTTTGCTTCTAGTCTTCTTTGAGTCTATGATATCATTGCTCGTGGTAAATTTTAAACTTATCATTGCTCGTGGTAAATATTAAACTTATCATTGCTCGTATCACTATAAGACAATTATCATCTCTTGAGAAGAATTTTGACTTTGGGTTGCGTCTGATAAATTGCATAGTTGATAAAGGGCATAAGAAATATACTTACATAATTATAAAAAAAATAAACGATGTATAAAAAGACTCAGTAGGAACCGACATAAGCTTAAATCTCCTGCTTTGCTCCTTGCAAAAGTACGTATACGTACTTATACGTACGTATACGTACTATAGTACCCGGCAATAAATAATGCACATCGAGGCTTAGAGAGAGAAATCGGCTAGATTCTGCTTCATAGAGCATCGTCTCTGTCGCACAGACTGACGAACCTGTGTGTGACAGTGTCAGCGCTCTACGAAACCGCGTTAATGCCGCGTACTGTAAGTCGTTTTTGGGGTTTGGGTATAAGATTCTATAATAAAATTCCGCACTCAATTTTAGCTTTACCAATACAACAGTTTAAAAATACTTAAGAGACTGATACAGAAAGCCTACTATACTTTTGAGGATAACTTAGATGATAGGAATGCGTGGATATAGCTACTCTTCGACAGTAATAACTAAATGTAACTAGTAATAAGAATGATATTTTAAAACCAGCAACCGCCGAGTTTCTTGCTGGCTCTTTTCGGTAGGAACAGCTTTCCGAAGCATCAGGAGAGTTGACGATTCAAAAGCACTTGTTTACAAGTTTACTCGAATAAAGAATATTTTGAATTTGAATTCAAACATCAGGAGAGTTGACGATTCAAAAGCACTTGTTTACAAGTTTACTTGAATAAAAAATATTTTAAATTTGAATTTCCATTAAAATTATGAAATACTATGACACATTGCTGATATACAAAGTTATTAATAGAATGTACTATATAGAAATTCGTATCCAAAAGACATTCGTATTTTGCAGCTTTAATTGTAAGTCCCCCATTAGTTGTAACTTGAAAATCTGATTATTACCGAGGAACTCTATAAGGTTTTTTATTTGAAAATATTTGCACTTATTCAGCCATCTTTTACGATATCAAATTAAATTGGATTCTTTGATTATCACACAAAAGCATAAATGTTTCATCTTTATTGATTCATAAATATTAAAAAAGTAAACTTTTTAAATAAATAAAGTGAATACACCAAGATTACTATAGAAAAGGTTAGCGTGAAGAAAGGAAATTGAATTTCACAAAATACGGAGTACAACGGTGAAAAGTTTTGATAGTTTCAGAAGTTAGGAGTTAAAGGTAAGTGAAGTTTTGAGGTAAAATTTAACAAAGTACCCTTGTAGGCCAATATGATTTATTTGAAGTTTCTTTGACACTTCAATAGTTATGATGAATAAATTTTGCCCTTAAGATAATTTCTTGGACAATCGTTCACATATATAGAAACTATAACAGAACTACTTTGCTACTAATCCGCGTGTGTTAAGAGATTGCATGCAATGCTAATTTTATGAAGCAGGTAAAATTCACGTACCTTACACATGCAGGACAAGTCACCACACGTATCCCAAGACGCCTCCACCAACAACAATGCACACAAGCAATACACACAAACAACACCAAAATCTCCTCTATCGTTTCGCCACGAAACCGAAGCATCATCAGGAGGATAGGCTCCACGACAAAATCGTAATGAACGTAGGTATGTGAATTTTGCCGGCTTCATACAACTAGCATTTCATGCATTCGCTTAGCACACGTGGATTATAGCAAAGTGGTTCTGTTATAGTTTTTGTAATATGGAATTCCTGCTTCTATAAATCATTCAATATGATTTATTTGAAGTTACATTGACACGATACTTATGATATATAAATTTTGTGCCCTAAAGATAATTTCCTCTTTGACAATCGTTCCCATGATTATAGCATCCAGTTAAATGATGACAATTTACATATATTATTTAAGGCTAATCTATGCTACGTTATGCTTTGCAATGATTAGAGACTTAATTAATGTTGTCATTTATTACAATTATTAAAATGACATGATCACTTTTGCCTCTCATACCGTTCAAATTTGATTCAATGTGACTCACCTACAGAATATTATCTGCATTTTTGGATTGTATATTATTGATTAGCAGATTTTAAAGAAACTTCATGACACTAAAAGAAAAAAAATTTAGAAAGTAGTGTTATTTATGTTTTATAATCTGTAGAAAATTCTTGTATACAGTGTCCAATAGAGCTGTGATAGCCCAGCGGTGAGACCGTGCGACTCTTTCGAGGGGAACACGAGTTCAAACCCGGGCAGGCACCAATGAGTTTTTCTATTAAAACTCATGTGTCGAATTGATAATTGCAATTTATCACACGCTTTTCGGTGAAGGAAAACATCGTGAGGAAACCTGCATATCTCTAGAGAATTCTGGAGATATGTGTAATCTACCAATCCGCATTGGAGCAGCGTGGTAGGTGTTAGCTCCAATCCTTCTCTCCAAAACGGAGAGAGGAGGCCTTAGCCCAGCAGTGGGCATAATAACGGGCTGTTACTTTAGTGTCCAATGAATTATTGAACGTTTATTTATTTTAAGATATACCAACAGCAATAATAACAATACAGAACTAATCTAATGTAACATTTGGACAGGGACTGATTACAATCACTTATTACAGGTATATACTGCATTAATAACAGGCCATGAAACATATGACAACATTATTATATATCATTGTAACAACTCAACAATACAATTGTTAGCTTTTCTAAAATATAGCAAAAACATTATACAATATAAAACTAGATCAAGAAATATTACAAATACTTGCTAAAAAACATCCAACTACTCGTTCAATAAAATTGTTTTAACCTTTTTTTAAAATTTAAGTAAATTGACATGGAAAATATAGATGTCATACTGAGATACACTGTTATATGTAGACATTAATCGTAACATAAGATATATATGCTTTTTTTCTAAACCTAAATTTATTTGATAGGGAGAGACTAGTACATTTAGAACTTCAGTTCTATACGTCGAATCTACCTAGTTAAACTCTTACATAAATTGTTTAATTATACACGAATTCAAGTGAAATTGAATTGGAATTCTGTTATTCATACACCTAATTGAACTTATCGTACTTTTAAACTTAATTCCGTAGTTGGTGTTAACCGTTCTTTAGGTGTTATTATTTATTTATTAATCACCTTTTACAACGAATATATATTTCAGGCTATAGATATAATTTTAGTTCCTTACAGTTACTTGTATTTAAGCATATCTATACATAGTATTTTATTGATGAAAATGAATATTGTAAAGTGAATTATTTGCAGCGTCTTGATTATCAAAGTATTGGACTTTACCTACAGAGCTCTACATAAATATATATGCAAACTTTAATACTAAAATCGAAATGAAAAGATGGTGGAGTACCGAGCTCGCACGTCCGTGAAGATAATATAACAGAACTGTAATGATAAGAAGAAATGAGAGTGGATGAAGATAATACAGATGTGCTCGTTTCTGTTATAGGAACGGACGGCGAGCCCAAGCGAAGGAAAAAGAAAAAGAAATCTGACGTAAGCGCCACACCGGAGCGCATTGAGCATAGGGTGAACCTCACGTCCATACTACAATTCTCCAACGCCAGCCCTTTCAGGGACAAGACGATACGCGGCTTCTCCTGTCTTTACTGCGCAAAATATTTCCAAACTATAGACGAATTACGCGCTCACACCGCCCAACAGTCAGAAAAGGATAAAATCCACACGATGCTGGATTACAAACTTAGCTATAACCCAATCAAACTCGACATAACCAACCTTAGATGCAACGTGTGCGAAAAGAACTTGAAGGATCTCAACGAACTTAAGGATCATTTGGTGTCGTCGCACAATAAAACGATCCACAAAAACATCAAGGATATCATCCTACCATTCAGATTAGAGAACGGACTTAACTTCACCTGCGTCGTTTGCTCCGTCGTTCACATTTCATTCAAGAACTTGTACCATCATATGAGTAGTCATTATAGCAATTACTGCTGCAAGAAATGCGGTGCGGGCTACATAACAATAGCGGCGTTAAGGAAGCACGGCAAGACTCACTACCAGGGGCACTTTCCGTGCGATTTCTGTGATAAATCTTATACATCGCTCACAAAGAAACGTAACCATGAAAAGGGAGTGCACACTGGGGGTTGGTTGAGGAATAAATGTCCTCACTGTCCGGAGATATTCGTAAGCTACTACGATAGAAGTGAACACTTGGTTAAAGTACACAACGAGGCGCCAGTAGTCTATCCTTGCAACGCTTGCAACAAGACCTACAAAAAGAAGTTCGAACTGAACAGGCATATCAAACACCATCACTTGCAGCAGAGGAGTTTCCTATGCGACAAATGTAACGCGAAATTCTTCTCGAAACGTGGTCTCGTCGATCATATGACACGTCACACTGGCGCCGAGAATTGCTTCTGTGATGTTTGCGGGAAATCCTTCTCAAGGATGCGAACGTTAAGAGACCATATGAGGATGCACGAGGACGACAAGAGGTTCCAGTGCGAGGTCTGCAAGAAGACGTTCATGCAGAAGAGTAGTTTGAAAAGTCACGTGAAGTTGCATCAAGACGATTTGGACATATTCAAGGAGTTCGATGACGTGAAACATCTAATCGACAACAGGGAGATGACTCTGAAACAAATTGCGGCCGAAACCAAGAAGAAAGCGCTAGATGAAAGAATGAAGAATGATTTCTCTTAACATTTTGAATTTAATTGTTGCGTTACAAATAGTGTTCTCAAAGGGAGCTCAAAATTTTCGTCTGTACGCGGGATTGTGAAAAGAATCACGATTTTATTAGTAGTTTAAAGCTTCTAATTGGAGATATTATCATTATAATAATTTTATACTGAACAGATTATAGATATTGCATGTTAAGATAGAATGCAAATGATTTTTTAAGAATGAGTGTAGGATATATTAAAACACTACTAAATGGATGGCCTTTTGTAATTTCTACTTTTTTAACTTCTATATCTATACTATATGCCGCATGGTATCCGGCTGAGTAGAAAAGACCAACTTCATTTCTTATCGAGGTGTCGTAAAAGCCGTCTAAGATAAGTTGACCCACCGTGTGGTATCCAGTTGAGTAGAATAGATCACCCTCATTTCTTACCGAGGTGTCGTAACAGGCGACTAAGGTAAGACCACCCGCCGTGTGATATCCAGCAGAGTAGAATAGACCAAACTAATTTTTTACCGAGGTGTCGTAAATGACGTCTAAGTTAAGTTGACCCACCGTGTGGTATCCGGTTGAGTAGAATAGACCAACCTCTTGCTTACCGAGGTAAATACGACTAAGGTAGTTGATGTCATGCAGGCGGCCGGTCGTAATATACATAGCGAAATGTTACATGCATGTATTAACAAGTGCCGACCCCACTTAAAGTGGGATAAGAGCAGGAGGATGATCTATACATATTATAAAACGTCCCCAAGAGCCGTCTGTCTGTATGTCATCGATTTTCTCAAAATGTACTAAACATATTTTTTTACGGTTTCTACTAAACGGTAGTGCAATTCTTCCAGAACGTTCAGGTTAATAGTACATTATGGTTGTATGTAAATTGTGCTCAAGATATCGCGCGGTCCTAAAAAATCTTTAGTTGCGTGCGCTGCGTAGACCAGCAGAGATACAATAAAATAATGTACTAGAGAATTGAAGATCTATAGAAATACTGCAAAAAAGTCCGCGATAGCATGTCTCTATCTCTCATGGTTAACTCACAATAACTACTTTTAGAATAGAACATTTTGTGACACTGATTTGTACACGGGGGAAGCCCCACAGCTAGTTCTATTACGTGCTTATTTTAGTAATCTGAAGTGATGCCGGATGTACTGAGTATCATTAACATCTATAATCTATATTTTTGTATTACAAAAAAGAGCCATACGTGGCATTTTCAATTTAAGTCCGCGTTATTCCCTGCGAGAGAAGTTAAAGGAAATAGGTTTTCTTACATTTGCTTCACAGTATATTTTTAGTAATTTAATTTTTGTGCATAAAAATATAAACAATTATAAAACTATAGGTGATGTATATAATGGACAATGTAGGAATCGACGTAAGCTTGCAGCTCCTGCTTTGAGCCTTGCAAGTGCGTAAGTCGTTTGTGGGTATGGGTATAAGATACTATAATAAAATTCCGCCATCGATTTTAGCTTTGCCATTACAGCTGTTTAAAAACACTGCTAAAAAGGCTGATACAGAAAGCCTACTATACCGTTGAGGATTACTTAGATGATAAGAATGCGTGGATATAGCTACTGTTCGACCCCGTACGAGATACTAATGCCTAAATGTAACTTTTAATAAGAATTGTATTTTGAAAAGAGCAACCGCCTAGTTTATTGCTGGCTCTTTTGATAGGAACTGCTTTCCGAACCACCAGTAGAGATGACGACTCAAAACCACTTTACAAGTTTACACAAAATATTTTGAATTTGAAATAGGGCTAGGTATTTTTCAAACTTAAATTATATCTTCTATGAATGTGTCTTGTATGATCTTTCTTTTGAGTGGAAGCGCCATTTGACGTAGTCGTGATTTGTGCACGGAGTTGACAAGTCGTTGAAAAAGAATAAATGGGTTGACTTTGAGAAAAATGCTTTTTATTTATCGAGGCCTCCATCCACGTGGCCGAAAGCAAGAGCAGGAGGAAGACACTGACAAGAGGAACAAACTGTTTTCATGAAAAGGTCACGACCCCCAGTAATGGGGTAACGACGCAAGGAGCTTTTTATTTATTAAATAAGTGTAAAGGAAAAATAACGTTGTTATAAACTATTTCTAACTCGTTAGTTCAGAAGAACGAGACAATTCTTCCTCTATTTCATAGTAACATAATAAATTCAACTTTAATCTTGTATTATGTAAGCAATTAACTTTACTTCTTGACTTTAGAAAAAGAAAATTACGACAAAACCTTCATTCTGTAGGCAGTTTATCTTTGAGCTTTCAAAGATGATTATTAATTTTATTTTTTAGTATTGTGACTATTTTTACGTTTAAAAACTGTCATAGTCCAGCCGTGAAACCGTGCGACTTTATCGAGTTATCACTATTTCAAACCCCGAGCAGGCATCAATGAATTTCCCTGTTATACTTGTGTCTAATTGATACTTGCAATTTATCACACGTTTTTCGGTGAAGGAAAACGTGAGGAAATCTGCATATCTCTAGAGAATTCTAGGGATATGTGTAACCTACCGACCCGCATTGGATCAGCATGGTAGATCTTAGCTCCAAACCTTATCTTCAAAAACGGATAAAGGAGGCCTATCCACAGAAGTGGGATATTAACAGGCAGTTAACTTTTTAATTTAATCGTTTAAATTTCCAGTCGTAACTTATAACTTATTACAGTCTAGTCCTATAAGTGTTCTATACCTCATAACCTGGAATGGAAAACTTCACCAGATCAAGATTAACATCTCCGAATTTTTTAAACTTTCGCACATTAAACAAAGCTATTGTTTTTTATAATTATTATAAAATTTAGCAATTTTCATAACAATATCAACAAAGTCGTATACAAGAAGGAAAGAACATATAAAAAATAATTGAAAGAAATGTAGAACGGCGTGTCACTGGTTATTTTTCTTTTATAGGCCTCACCGGAGCCCGAAAAAAAAGAACACGGACCGTTAAGGACGAATGCGGGCCGGGTGAGACTGAAACATTCGATAGAGTAGTATATCGTGAAAAACGTCCGCCTGAGATGCAGAAGCAGTGGCACAATTTAAACACCCTCTTAAAATTCTCAAATGCCACTCCTTTTAAAGATCGAAATGACGCAGGATACGTCTGCGCGTATTGTTTTAAAACTTACCCGGATCCAAATATATTGAGATATCACACGCAGAACGATCACGTAAAAGAAAAGCCGACATACAAAGTTGGATCAGGAATGAGCAGTTTCGTAGCGTTTTTAGATATAGTTGACCTTAAATGTACAGTATGTGATCAAACTATGGGTAGTCTTAACGAACTAACTGATCATCTAGTCAAAGAGCACGATAAGAAGTATTATATAGGTATAACAGATTATTTCCAACCATTCAAATTGACCAGTGAACAGCAAATGAATTGCTGCCTTTGTAACGAGGTATTTCACAATATGAAGCTATTGATGCAACATATGAATGTTCACTACAGGAACTTTATATGCACTATCTGTGGCGCTGGTTTCGTTAACAGTTTTCGCTTGAACAGACATGAAACAACACATGGAAAGAAGAAATCCAGCTTCACGTGTAAACATTGCGGAATGGTTTTTGCAACGGAGTCGAAGAAAAAGGCTCATGTCAATACGGAACACAAGGGTATTGCCGGCGACAGCGTCTGTCAAATATGCAAGATGAGATTCAAGAATTATTACCAGAAGACCAGACATATGATGCAAATACACAAGGTGGAGGGTATTAAATGTGATAAGTGTGACAAGAAGTTTAATTTGAAATCGAACTTAATGTTGCACGTGCGAAGTGTTCATTTGAAGGAACGGACTTACGAGTGCTCTGTGTGTAGCATGGGTTTCTTTATAAAGCGCCATATGCTGGGACATTATATGGCAACACACACGAATGAGAGAAAATTTAAGTGCGATGTATGTGGCAAGGCGTACGCCACACAGAATAGTAGAAGGAAACATATGAAAAAAAATCACGGGATATCGAAAAATAATATGATGACACAAAATGTAGCCAAGTGATTGCTGTTACAACTATGTGATGTAGTTAATATTTGATATGTAATAAATTATTGGCATGTAATACGAATTTCATTTAACATAATGCATGTTGGATACGCTGTAGCATATTAGGATAACGAGTTAATCTGACTTAAGGAACAAAAATATAATTATATTGCAGACAAACGAAGCTGTAAATTTATATTTTTTTATTTTCAGCTTCATCGTTAACTCTCTATTCCTGTATATTAAAGTCCGTGATATCGAATTTATCTATATCTAATAAAAGATAATTATGAGTATGATTTTGCGGTCAATTTTATACGTTAACCAATCATATAAGTACATAATGTAGCATATCGAAAGGCATGGCCGTAAAGATCGGCTATATTATAAAGGAATGCTGAAAATGAAAATTTTAATTCAGTACTTTTCTTTGTAGGTGTCGAGCCAGAAAAAACTTTCGTTGAAATACTAATCAAAGAGGAACCAGTCTCTGATTCTGAATACGAGCAGAATGCTCTGAGTACGATAGTAAAAATAGAATGTATACCATGTGACAGCGACACAGATAAGAAACAGGCTAAAGGCGGAAAGAAAAGTGCTGCAGATAAGAAATCTAAAAAAGAGCAAATGATCGAAATGGAGAAGCATTTAAAAAATATAAGTACAATATTGCTACATACGAATGCTACGCCAATAAGGTATCACGACGGTGCTAACTACGTATGTGCCCTTTGTCCAGAAACGTATTCCCTACCGTCGGAGTTGAAAGCACACGTCTTGGAAGAACACGACGAAATCGACAAGTCCTCGTTCATGGAAGGCCATCGGTTAACCTCCTATGTCGTTAAACTAGATATTACGAATTTGCGATGTCTCATTTGCCACAACGCAATCGAAAGTTTTGATCCAATGTTCGAGCATCTTAAATCTGTACATGGAAAGGAATTGCATACGGATATACCGAACCATATCTTACCGTTCCGTTTTGTCGGCAACGGTTTCGATTGTGTCCAGTGTCCGAGAACTTTCGAACATTTCAAACTCGTTGCAGAGCACATGAGCCTCCACTATGGAAATTATTATTGTGTGACGTGCAACGCTCCGTTCGTCAACAAGCGAACACTGCAAAATCACGCGAACAGACACAAGAAAGGCGACTTCCCGTGCAGCCAGTGTCCGAAGATCTTCGACACGAACCGCAAGAAGTTGAATCACGAGAAATTCGTCCACGTGGGTGATTATAAAAGGAAGAAATGTCCTTACTGCCAGGAGAAGTTCACTAATTACGCCAAGAAGAGATCTCATATGGCTGAAGAGCACGGAGCTGAGCCTTTGCTCTCTAGATGTGATATTTGCGACAAGAGCTTCAGCACTAGGGCCCGACTAAGATATCATACTCGACGCGTGCATATGGAATTAGCATATCCATGCACCGAATGCCATCATCGGTTTCACACTGAGATGGAATTGGACAAACACATGGTCAAACATTACACACCAGTCCCGGAATACATCTGCGATATCTGTCACAAGGCGTATGTGAGGAAGCATACACTGCGAATGCATCTGAGGGCTCACGCAAAAGCGACTAGAACATTCGGATGCAATCTCTGTGAACTTATCTTCTTACGGAAGGCTAGTTTGATTAAGCACACGCGGAATAGTCATAAGGTTAAATATACATAGATACATTTCTGTATAATTAGGTTATTTTATGTGGAAAACACAAATAATATATAGCTGAAAGTATTTAGACGCCTAATTTGACGCAAATAAATTCCTTGTTACAACTAGTTGACTTAATAAAATTATACCTCTCAAGTTAAGGATAATATTTTTTTAAACAGCAAAAACTTCGAAAATCGTTTAATAAGAACCAAACGTTTTGCTTTAAGGCTTCATTTACACGGACGATATTTTGTCAAAGACAAAAGTAAAGCAGAGCGGTCGTTGACCCTTGCAAACTTCGTTCCATGTCAGCCATTTTGTATATAGACTTAGATATATTACTAGAATATGCACGTATTGTGGAATAACAATGATATAAATTATACTTAGAAGAAAGCAAAAATATAAAGCATGGCCGCCGTGTATAATTAATTGTGCGGGAAGGTGAAATAAGAAAATTTATATTATACATTTTTCTATTGTAAAAGTTTCAAAATTAATCAATTTATCTCATTATTTTGGTATATATTAATATATGATTCATATGCATTCGGAATATTATAAAACAGCCTTCACTACAACTTAAATAGTTTTGATTGTTTTCGATGTTCTTATGTTTCTTTGTCGAAATACTTTTTGCTACTAGCTTTCGTAGTAGTAATAGTAATAGAGTAGACTATATTGAATGAATATAGATTATAACACAGGCTGAAACACGCACTAACAATATGTCACTACACGTCTACTCTCGGCCATGGCTCTGGTGTTATGACGTGGTACGCTTGAGACAGTGTAGTGTTTCCTTTGTACACTAGTATTATATACGTGTGTTTTGTATATACTATATAATTATACAAGATGAGAATCACAAATTTCAACCCACATAAACTACGCCGACAACCACCGCCGTTGATGTGTCGACTGCTGTCTTCGATCTGCAGTGGCAACATGCCGTCCGTGTACATGGAGCCTAACTCTATAGATCTTGATTTATCTCTTTAACAAAGGAAGTTAGTAAGTAATTATTTGAATGTGTCATAAAATATTGTAAAATAAGGCGGAAAACTTAAATGAACAAGTGATCTCATTTAATTAGGTCTAAATTAGTCGTTTATTTAAGTCTTTTTAAGATCGATTTAATATAATCGGTTGTAAAAACTGAGTCTTAACTTAAACCTTTACAAATGACGCCACCGTTTGAACTAGAACCTAAACCGAAGTATTAGGGAGATAAAAAAAACATTGGTTTTTATATCAATCGATTGTTTTATTATTATAGATTATCTAAAGTTTCTTAATCGATTTGTTTTTAAATCGATTATTAATATAATTTTTTATATATATATAATTACCCTCTTTTCATTTTTCTTGTTTTAAATATAGTTTTGACTAGATTTTAACGCCACTTCGTTCGCGCGGACTTTTGCGTTTGTCTTATTATTTGAGTAAACCATAATATTTATATTAATTACACACCATTATACACCATAAACCATAACACAAATTAATTATGGTTAAAGTGGGTTAATCTTAAAAGCTAGACTATGTTGTCGCGGACTTTTATTTAGAACTTTTACAGGGGAACAATTTTGTAATACATGTTTTTTGAATAACTTTCACCGTTTACTCAGCGCACACAAGTAAAGCTTTAGATTTTGGCGTTTTCGAAATATTTTTTATTGCTGCTCCTCTCCTATTCATCTCGGCTTGATGTTATATAGTCTAGCCTTCCTCGGTAAATGGACTATCTTACAATCAAAGAATTTTTCAAATCGGTCCAATAGTTCCTGAGATTAGTGCGTTCAAACAAACAAACTCTTCAGCTTTATATATTAGTATAGTTTATATGAATATAATATTTATTATCGTCACTTTTGTATTTTAAAATAATTTCAATTTATAACACGCTTTTTTTGTAAACCAAAACACCGTGAAAAAAAAACTGACTAGTCCTGGGAAATGTTTAACCTCTCATTCATTAGATTAGAGCTACGTTATAGTTTTAAACTTCCTTTCAAAAAATTTGATTAGTCTTTGAAATAGAGCGGTACTCATTTATTTTTTTACTTTTATTTTATTGGACTCAAAAGAAATTGGCACAACTGTGAGATCTTGAATATCAACTCTTTATGAAGAGACTTTATGATTGTGTGGAATTAATATGATCCCAATTCTGATACAAGCAAATACATCTTCATTACGAAACAATTTTAAAAACATTTATTTATTTTTGTTTTGGTGCCTATTGGTGATAAGAAAATCGAATATATTCTACATTTCTATTCAACAATGTTTTATATGGCTCAAGACTTTTTCATCTTCAAATGAATGATTGAGATTTAGAAATTTCGAATAAAATTTATTTAATATCTACAAAAATCTTTTATTTTTAGTCAAATAACCTAACGTTGACTCACCAGCGTTTTGTAATAAATAAACTTTAAACTATATACACCTCTTTTAAGAGAACTTACTACTTTTCTTGGTAGATGGAAAGAACAAACAGAAATTAGAAGTATTAGTCAAACAAGAGTCGGTCTTAGACTTGGACAACTCTGACAACCGCGTAATATCTAAAGAATGCGTTGTGAATGAGCGCTATTCAGGAAAAATGAGACCCAAAGAACTAGCAACAAATACTAATACACGGTTCAACCTAGCCCACGGTTCTAACCAATGTATAAAAACCGTTTTAATGGTAAAAAAAAGAGATTCCTGTTCGACAAAACGTCTAATAGTGATAATGCTTGCATTAGTTAATCATCTGAAAAATATTAGGACGCTCTTATTGAGTAGCGGTTGAGTGCTATCCCAATTACACACTACGATGGCACTGGTTACATTTGCATGCTGTGCCCAAAAACATATCCACATGTACCGGATTTAAAAGAAAGTTTTAGAAGAGCACGATGAAAACGATAAGTCTTCGTGCATGGAGTGCTACACCTCAAGAAACTTTTTGGTCAAATTGGATATTACGAACTTATAATGCTTGATATGTTATAATGAAATAGATAGTCTTGAAATTTTGATGGAACATTTGGCGTCTGAGCACAAAAAAGTCATACACACTGATATAATAAATCACAAATCGAAAGAGATTGGACCACGAGAAATTTATAGACAATGGTGGCTTGGCGAAAAGGAATAAACGTCCGCATTGTGATGCGAGATTCTCTAGTTACGCTAAAAAGCGCTTCCATATGGTCAAGGAGCATGGAGTTGAAGTGTCTATCAAGTGTGAATATTGCAATAAGTCTTTCAAAACGAGGTCGCGTTGGTATGGTCACAATAAGAGGCACCACGCGGAATTTTCGCACGCGTGCACGCACTGTGACCACAAGTTCTCAACCACATCAGATTTAGCGAAGCACATGGAGCGACACGCGTCAATCAGAGTATATTCAAGGAGTATATTCAATTAGAGAGTATATATTCAAGGAAAGCTGTGATAGCCTAGCGGTAACACCATACGACTCTACGATAATGGGTTCAAACCTACCCGGGTAGGCACTAAAGAGTTTTTCAATTAAAACGTATGTGTCTAATCGATAATTGCAATTTATCGCACGCTTTTCGGTGAAGGAAAACATCGTGAGAAGATCTGTTTAGCTCTAGAGAATTCTAGGGATATGTGTAACCTACCAATCCGAATTGGAGCAGCGTGGTAGGTCTTAGCTCCAATCCTTCTCTTAAAAAACGGAGAAAGGAGGCTTTAGCCCAGCAGCCTACTGCTGGGCTAAGGTATGTAGGTATGGTCTGTTACAATGCCTACAATGTTACAGACCGTTACTTTACTACTTTTTTATATTCAAGGAAGTACACGCTGCTAAACCAGATGAATATCCGCTAACAATAGGAGATTCAAATGCGAATTATGCTCTTCCAGCTTCGTACAGAAATGGACTTGGAAGGTTCACATGAAAAATATACATGAGATTATACCAACTTAAATTATGTGTACATATTAAATAAATAAATCATTATACGTATTAAGGTGATCAATACTTGTTTGAAGTTTTGAAACGTAGAATTTTGTGATTCCATTATAAATTTCGCTAGATTGCCTACACCAAGTTTGAATCTAACGTCAATTTTTGGATTGGAATTCGCAAGAGAAACAACATTGTGGTTATCCAAAACCCTAATTCTATACTAATTGGAGAAACTAAGCAGACTCTTAGAAGTAGAAATATTACAAGATATTGATTTGCTCCGTGGTATGGATGGAATAGCTTGAAGAATATTAAATCAATATGCTATGAAAAGAAAGTCTATAATAAAAGATTAAATAATGATGAGACACCAAACGTGATTCTGAAAATAAATATGATACATAAATTGCCTTTATGATTTTAGTAAATGAATGGTTCATACGAGATATTGTACATATTTCATTATACCAAAGATAATGTGGTGAGAAAAATATTACCCTGTCATTACCATAAAAATGTGCCGAAAATTCAAATTGTAATAGATGAACCGGAAATTAAAATAACTTTAAACTTTCACAAAATATTTGGTACTGTTAACAGTTATTGTAAATGACTTTTTATTATTTAAGTAAACGAAGTTTAGAATTATAAAAAATTCCGAATTTTGTAATAAAGTCATTGTGATCTTAAAGACTTGATCGCAAGTACATTAATGAAAAGATTGTTACATCTCGGGCCTACATATATTAAGAAGATTATTTACTTGTTTCTTCCTGAAATTAAAATCCGAAGATACTCTTAAAATGTTTTTTGATGTATCCTACATTATATTTTTACTAAATAAATATTTAATTTAATCGTTATTTTTAACGACTCATACTTTTATGATGATTTTTCTGTAATATAAATATAAAGTTTCAAGCAACCTAGGTGAAAAATTACATGAACTTATGGTACACTTGGAAAAAAAGTAAAATGCCCATTTTCTTTGTAGGTAAACAACCTGTCGATGTCACGAAAGTCAAAGACGAACCAAACAATCATGTCACAAATGACAATGAAGTCATTGATACATACAAGAAGGATATGAATAAACGTCAAGGCAGCGAAGAGCTTTGCAAACATTTAATTAATGTTAGAGAGATATTCCTGTGGTCGAATGCTACACCAATACGAACTCAAAGTGAGATGGGGTATTCGTGCTGTTATTGTGAGCTCGAATACAAAGACCCTGCTGATTTGAAGATGCACACGATAGACAGCCACGAAGGCATAGACAATTCTAGCTTCACAAAACGCAGAGATTTGAATGCATTCTACGTCAAAGTTGATATCACTGAATTGCGTTGTAAACTTTGCGAACAGAATATGGTAGACATCGACGATTTGGTTCACCATCTTAAAAATGAACACAAAAAAAGAATATTTACCGAAATCAAAAACCATTTGATTCCTTTCAAATTTGAAAGCGATACTTTAAAATGTTTTATTTGCTCAAATACTTTCAATAAATTTAAAATTCTGTTAGAACACATGAATACGCACGTAAGAAATTTCGTTTGTAAATTTTGCGACGCAGGGTTCGTTAATAGAAGAAGGCTTCTCGTGCATCTCGATCAACACAAACAAGGCACATTCAAATGTGAATTATGTCCAGATGAATTCACTACGTTAACAAAAAAGAAATTTCATGTTAAATCCGCTCATAAGCCGGCCAAATTTAGAAATAAGTGTAGAGTTTGTAACGAATCTTTTAAGGATTATCATAAGAAGATGAAACATTTGCTGGAGGTCCATCAAGTGCAGGCAACACATAAATGTAATGCTTGCGATCGGACTTTTTCAACACGCAAAGCGTATAGAGTCCACACTCAAAGAGATCATTTGATGGAGAGACGTCACAAATGCACGCAATGCGAGAAAAGCTTTTTCCAGTCTAATTGTTTGAAAGATCACATGTTAAAACACACAGGGATAAGAAATTTTCAATGCGACGTGTGTTTAAAACGGTACGGGAGAAAAAGCACGTTGCGCGATCACATGCGGATACATGCAGAGGATCGACGTTTTAAATGCGAACATTGCGGACAGGCATTCGTGCAGAAATGCAGTTGGCGTGGGCACATGCGTGCTAAGCATGGACAAGAATGTTAACTTATTATGTTTTATTTTTCTAGTAAATTTCTTTTAAATATAGGCTTGATGCTATTGATGCTAGATGATGAATGTATAACTGTACTTATACATTCATCATCATCATCTTCATATTCAACCGATGGACGTCGACTGCTAGATATTTATTTTGTTAATTTTTTATTTATAAGTCTCTTCATGGGATCTCCACACCACATGTTCTAGTGCCGATTGAATCCAGCGGCTCCCCGTTACCATTTTGAGGTCATCAGCTCACCTCATTGAGGGTCTACCGAAGCTGCGGTGCGGTGTCGCCATTCCAACACCTTAAGACCCCATCGATTCTACGCATGCTATGTGATCGCCCATCTCCACTTTAGCTTTGCAACACGCTGAACTATTGACAATTGAATATCTGTGGTGCTTTATCATAAAGCTTTTCCTATATTCACAGTTAACGTTTATAAACTTTTCTCACTTACGTAGATTTTCATTAGTTTTTTTTGCAGTTAGTTAATATTGTATAAGTACAAATGCACTTACAATCAACTGGATTTCGTTTTTTTTAGTGTAAAAGTAAATGTACACTTTGCCATTTCTTTTGGAAGTAGATTTTGCTTGAATAAATCTCTGTTAATATATATTCTTTTTTCAATTACTACCTTACTGCATAAGTTTATTTTTCAATATCATATCATTTTGATCATCAAAACGAAGGGAATTATCTAGAATTTCTGTAAATTATTAAGAGTTTATTTAAGTTGAATAATGAGGTGGTTTTATATCTTATTTCTTTTATATCACGTGATATACTATTAATTTTAGCACAAGGACATTAATTTTAGAATTTTGTTAGATTTATTTAAATATAAAGTCTTAAAGCTTTCTAATGACGATTGCCTACATTTTTTTCCTTTTAACCTTTTTGTACCGTTTGAACTTTGCTCCTTTCGTTGGACCTGTAGAATATAAAAAATGTTCATATTTATCAAACTTAAAGTTACAACACAGTGCTTGTCAAACGGGCAAATAATAAAAATTAAACTGTAAGAAAACACTCTTAATATATTAAATGTTTAAAACTTGTTAATGCGTGAAATTTTAATTAAATGCCGTTATTAACTACTTCAGCTACTGACAGCCCTAGATATTATGATGAACTGCTGCTAAAAATGCAGTCATTCAGTTTATGACAGAAGAAATGAGGGAGAAGAAAGTTTTGCAAAGAAATACATTTGGAATAATAGTTAATATGCTTCTTATTTATAAAATTAAATCAATTTATTAAAAAGTAAGACATTTTTATAATGGGTATAAAACAATAGTAATATACTAAAGCTTAAAATGAAAATTTTATGGATAATGATGATACCTGCATACAATAAGAAATCATATTCTGTAAATAAAAATAATTATCAGGAAATAAATGAAAAGTACAGTAATGATTCTTTTTGTTTGTAGGTGGTCGTCAGTTAAACGTGAAAAGCGAAATATCTGACAAAATGGGCAAGAGAACAGTAGTGAAAAATAAAAAGAAAATTTTTGAATCTAATAAAATAGATGTGTCCATTAAAACTATAATGCAACATAAAAATAATAAAACAGAAGAAAATAGAGACGCACCTGTGCGAGAACTTCTAAAACATGGTAATAATTTTAAAGTTGTCTTAGAAAATTCTAATGCCACACCGATTCGGTATCATATAGGGGGCGGGTTCGTTTGTTGCTTCTGTACGAACCAATACCCTGATCCGGCTGATCTAAAAAAACACACGTTGACGTCACATAGCGAAGAAGATAGATGTTGTTACATGAAAAAGCAAGCAACGAACGCTTATATCTTAAAACTCGATATAACTTCATTGCAATGTAAACTATGTGAACGCCATATAGATACCTTAGAACATCTGTTTGATCATCTTCAAAATGTTCATAAAAAGATTATTTATACCGATGTAAAGAACCAAATAGTTCCTTTTAAATTCGACGACGATCAACTTAAGTGTTTCATCTGTTCCATAGTATTCGGAAAATTCAAAGGCTTGCAAGAGCACATGAATACACATTATAGAAATTATGTTTGTGACGTTTGCAACGCTGGCTGTATAAACAGAAAGATACTAACGAGACATATGATAACACATAAAACAGGCTCGTTCAAATGCGACGAATGTTCCAAAACATTCAACACGTACCAAAAGAAGAGACTGCACGAACATTCTGTACACAAAAACATGAATTTACGAAGTAAATGCAGGTATTGTAAAGAGAGATTCAAAAGTAACCAGATGAGGGATCAACATATGACAAAAGCGCATGGCGTGCCGCCGGTAATACGTAAATGTCTGGCCTGCGATAAAACCTTCACTAGTCAGAACGCTTTACGGATTCACAATAAGCGAGATCATTTAATGGAAAGGCAACATACGTGCACGGAATGCGGTAAATGCTTTTACAATAGGTTTCAATTGCAGCATCACATGTTGAAGCACACGGGCAAGAAGGATTATCAATGCAGCGTATGCTTGAAAGCATTTGCCAGGACGTACACTCTGCGCGAACATATGCGTATACATGCTGATGACAGGCGATTTAAGTGTGTTCAGTGTGGAGGTGCATTCGTGCAGAAGTGTAGTTTGCGCAGTCACATGCGAGTCATACATGGATACATTGATAATAAATGAATTTTAAATATTTTATCTAAATATTCTTACAAAACAACTGAAATGAATTTATTGCGTTAAAATTAAACACAACTTCTCATGATTTAGGTGAGTTCGTTATTTTTATGTAACGATTTTTTTTAACTTTCAGCGTCGTAATTTTCGAAAAATCTTAAGTTATAATTTTAGGAATACGTTGGGATTATAAGCAAATCTATTTGGGTATTTGATAGCGCACTAATTTAAGTTAAAGGCTGATCCATAGGTCTGCGAATTAATTGCGATACGCATTTTTAAATAAAATTAAATAATTTTGTGTTTAAATGTAATGCAATTCCGTTTTTTTATTATTTTAACAAAAATAGTAGCTTATAATATAAAACTTATCAAATTAGATTTCATTTGATAGAAATTGTTTTTTTTATTAGACAAATAATAAAATAAACTTATATGAATCTGCAGAGTAACAGTATTAAAATTGTATTAGCAGGTGCGAATATAATTTTTAATCCCCTAATATTCTTAGTCATTTAAGATTGAGTTTGTCATCATTAAAATATGCTTAAATATTGAAGCTAAATTTTATTTACTCTGACAATAGAGCTAACGTTAATAACAGATACAAATGAAACACTAACCAAGGTTATATTATAGTAAGGTTCGTATTATTTTAATTTATATAGATTGTTAAAGAAAATCAACAATATAGTTGAAGACACAACCCGTTCGTGACATTAGTACGAAGATCGTTCGAAAAGTCGGAAGAAAGTAATGAACCGTTTTGTTTTGTAGGTGGGCATCGGTTATTCGTGAAAACTGAAATATCGCACAAAACCAGGAAGATTCGAAAACTAAATGACAAAGTCAAGACGTTGGTTATGTCTAAAGAAAATAAAACTACTATTGTAAAGATGCCTGTTGTGAATAAATTAAATTGCAAGAACAGCAAATCTAAAAAGGCTAAAACTTCAGCTCCAGTACAAGAACACCAGAAACATAGTAACAATTTCGAAGTTGTTTTAGAAAATTCGACCGCGACACCGATACGCAGTCATAACGGAGTTGGTTATACATGTTGCTTTTGTTCAGACCAATATGGGAATCCAGCTGAATTAAAAAGTCATACACTTATGACACACAACAACTGTTATGACAGGCGCGACTTCATGAAGAAACAAACCTCAAGTGCTTATTTACTTAAACTTGATATTACTCAATTGCGTTGTAAATTATGTGATGAACGCATTGAAACACTTGAAAGCTTGTTTGATCACTTGCAAAACGAGCACAAGAAGCTTATCTATACAGATGTCAAAAATCAGATAGTTCCCTTTAAATTTGAAAGTGAAGAACTTAAGTGCGCCATATGTCCTCTTGAGTATAACAGATTCAAAGTTCTGTTAGAACATATGCACACCCATTACAGGAATTACGTGTGCGAGGTATGTGATGCTGGATGTATCAATAGAAGAGTACTGCTGACTCACAAAGGGACGCATAAGATAGGCTCTTTTGAATGTAGTAAATGCAACAAAATTTTCGCCACTCAACAGAGAAGAACAACGCACGTGAATACGGTTCATAAGTATATGAACAAGGCACATAAATGCGGAGTTTGTAACGAGAGATTCAAAAGCAGCCAAATGAAGGATCAGCATATGACTACGAAGCATGGGATGTCGCCAATAATCAGGAGGTGTCTTGCTTGCGACAAAACATTCACAAGCCAAAACTCGCTAAGGTTGCACAGGAAGAAGTATCATTTGATGGAGCGGCAGTATCAATGCAATGAATGCGAAATGAGCTTCTTCACTGGAGCGCAGTTGAAGTATCACATGTTGAAGCACACAGGGAAAAAGGAGTTCCAATGTGACGTTTGCATGAAATGGTTCGGGAGGAAGTGCGTTTTGCGCGAGCACATGCGTATTCATACAAACGACAGGCGGTTCAAATGCGCGCAATGCGGCCGCGGGTTTGTGCAGAAGTGTAGTTTACGTGGACACTTGCGCGCTATACATGGAGAGATAAACGATAATATGTTGGCTAATCTCTAGAACGCACAGTAAATATCAGTATTAATACATAGCATTATAAAAAACTTTGTTGCTAAATTAGGCTCTTTATCTGTGAACCTCGGTAGTGAAAAAGTTAACTAAACTAGTATTGCCTATGACCCATGTTTATATTATGTATTTAATTGAAATTTTGGACATAAAATTTGCTATTGCGAGGTTACCAAAAGAGATATGCTGTTGCGGACTTTCATGGAGATCTTCAATTCTTGAATACATTACTTTAGGGTGTCTCTGCTAGTTAACGCGGCGCACGCGATTAAAGTTCCCAGGCGAGTTTTCTTACAACTGAGGAATCTCTTCAACACAATTTATAAAAAAACGTAATGTACTATTAACTTAAACGTTCCGGAAGAATTGCGCTACTTTATTAGAAAAAATCGTACAAAAAAATTAGGTTTTGATAAAATCGATCTCTTACAGATAGACAAGTTTTGAGGACTTTGTTTCATTAGAAGTATACCGAATGAAAACACGAATTTTGTTATATATATATGTCATGTAAAAATTTAACTCTAGAAAAACATAACACACGTTTTGTGATGGTAACAGAGACTAGAATTGTAATATTCTTTAAAAACAGACCGTTTACCCTCTTACCTCTTATTATGACGGTTTTTTTTTCATTTATTATCAACTAGCTGTGCCAGCGGCTTCGCCCGCGTCGAAATCAGTTGTCACAAAAAAAAACCAAATTGAAATTTTGAACATAAAAGTAATTATTGTGACTTAACCGTAAGAGAAAGAAACATGCTATCGCGGACTTTTTTTATAGTATTTTTATAGATGTACAATTCTCTAGTACATTACTTTAGCGTATCTCTGCTGGTTTACGTTAAAGCTCTCAGCAACTTGGTTGGTAAACTGGTTTGGTTAAAGCTCTCAGCAAGCAAGCAACAACTGCGCGATCTCTTCAACACAATTTACATAATACCGATATGTACTATTTACCTAAACCGTACAAAAGACCGTTCAGTAGATTTTGAAAAAATCGATTACATACAGACAGACAGCTTTTTGGGACTTTGTTTTATAATAAGTATAGATAGATGAGTCTAATATCATGTAGTATAAATTGGACTCCGAAAACGAAGCAATATTTATCTAGAGACAATGAATTAGTGAATCAAACAGCAAACGTTAGTTTTTGAAAGATGAAACCACCTAAAATCCTATAAAAAATAGTCTGTATTATGAATCCAAGGTCTGTAATTTTTATTTACGTATTTTCTAAGCTACCTGTTTACGTATTTTCGATAAATACTTAGAATAGTGCAATAAGTTGCAACGTTGTAAATTATTTGTATTTATTTAATAAACAATTTTATCAAAAATCTACGTAACGCGTTTCTATTTATTTTGAGATTAACCTTACATATTCCATTCCTATGGTATTTCAACGTCAAAATAACCTTTAGTCAAGTAAACTTGTAAAACAGTCTTTTCCTTGTAAAAATTACTTCCAGAAGAAAATCAGCAATGATTATTTTCAAAATATTTACAATTATTATAACTAATTACCTTTCGTTATTTCTATCGTTATGTATATGCTTGAAAAGTAGCTAAATCCACGCATTTTTAATACTTTAATACTCCTCTTAATACTTTAAATTCATGTAATGGCAAATCTAAGTGTTTGTGGTATTTTATTATAGAATCTTATAACCATACCCAAAACGGTTTATGTACTACGTACGTTCTTTTGGGGCAAAGTAGGAGCCGCGAGCTAATGTCGGTTTCTACTTTTTCAATAATAGCATTATATGGCAAGATTATGGTTTGTCTAACTGTCGTATTAAAATAAATGGGGCAAGGGGTGAGTGGGTTAGACATCCATAGCAAAAGTTAATTATTAGCGAATTAGCGCAGTGCTCTCTTCTGTCTCTGCCTTCGTCCCTGTAACTTTCAAATCAAATTAAGAAATATTTCATTGTGATATTAATTTTAAATAAGAATATTTTATTTTACTATAAAGTGATTTTGTTTTTTGAACTAAAATTTGTTTGTTGTTCAAAAATATAGTTGTAGTTACATATTCTAATACAAAACAGAGCGGGGCTTTCTGACACAGGTGTTCTGACACTTAAAAGAAGGTCCCAACCTTGATATTGTAATCCTTATGTATTTAACGAAAAATAAATAAATTATTATTATTATTATTATTAAAACATACTGAAAATACTATAAACCATATGCTTTAGTAAAATCTTTCGTTAAAAAGGAAGAAGGAATTAACATTTGGAATGCAGAAACAAACATAATACAAAAGGAGGTTCAGAAAAATTCAATAGTACATTTTCTTTATAGGTCTCCATCAGCAAATAACCATCCTAACTGGAGCCAAAGCGGACGAAATCCTTCACAATATTCAAGAATCAAGTGGAAAAACTCGCAAAGTACAAGGTTGTAAGAAAAAGAATCTTAAGAGGAGTCTAGATGAGATATGTGTCCAAGAAGTCGAGAAGCATCGTAAAAACTTGCTAGAGATATTGGTAAACTCTAATGCCACACCAATACGGGATCGTGGTGATCTTGGGTACTCTTGCTGCTTTTGTAATGACCAGTATCCAGTAGCAGCTGACCTCAAGAAGCATACGGTAAAAGATCACGATGTTGATGCCTTGAAATCAGTTATTCAAGACATGAGAATTTATACTGTTAAATTAGATGTAACAGCCTTGAAATGTACGATTTGTTCCATAAACATATCAACAATAGAACTACTGGTGGAACATTTGATTAAAACTCACAAACGGACTATTTATACGGATATCAAAAATCATATGATACCTTTCAAATTTGAAGATGATGAACATAAATGTGCAATGTGCTCCACAAAATGCTCGACGTTTAGAAATCTCACCGAGCACATGAACACGCATTATAGAAATTATGTCTGTGAAGACTGTGGTGCCGGATTCATTAATCGTGACATATTAAGGAGCCACGTAAGGATACATAGAACGGGGACATTCACATGTGAATTCTGTTCAAAAACTTTTAATACTCGTGTCAAAATGCTGTCGCATATAAACGTTGTGCACAAACATCTGTACATGACGAGAAAATGCGGGTACTGCAACGAAATGTTTGTATACGACCACAAGAAAAACGAACATTTGACAAAAGTACACGGCGCAAAGCTTCAAGAGCTTAAATGTGAAATATGTGACAAGATATTTATCAACCACACCAATTTGAGAAGGCACACGAGAAAAGACCATTTGATGGAGAGGAACTTTGAATGTGATATGTGTGATATGAAATTCTTCGGCCGGAAAGATTTGCGAAAGCATATGGTGAGACATACCGGCCAACGTGATTTTCACTGTGATATATGCGGGAAGGCGTTCACCAGAAAATTCACACTTAACCAACACATGAGGGTACATGTCAAAGAACGGCGAAGAGCTAGCAGCGAGTCGAAGGACAGATATTTGATTATAATGGAGTCAGATGTAGAAGCCGGTGAACAGTAAATACGTTGTATTTCAAATATAATACTGCAATACGTTAACAAAATAAAATCCTGTATATAAGTGCAGTTTCACTTATATACAGGATTTTATTTTGGGCAGATGTAGAAGCCGGTGAACAGTAAATACGTTGTATTTCAAATATAATACTGCAATACGTTAACAAAATAAAATCCTGTATATAAGTGAAACTGATTTTTATTTACACGAACAATAATATGACGAATCTGAAAAAACTAGTTGTTATGGTTTGCTATAAATATAATAGGTAGTTAATACGCATTAAGAGTAGATCGCACGCGATTTATTTGTACGTTGTCTACCAAAATCGGTGCTGGGAATACCCAGCTTTAGCAATAGCTAATGAAATTAGGTTCATGCCGAGCTGCATAGCTTTTTCCAGGATTATAAAAAATTGATTTAAGGCTTTGTGTTCATGTACTTGAATTGTATTATAAGTAAATGTGTATTTTTCTTTCTTTCTTATAATAGCCTTGACGATACTTTCATATAAGATTCTCCTGTCAATAATTTACTTAACAAAAAAAAGGATGACCTAAATTGAGCCATCCGTTCACGTGTATGCGTTAAAAATGTAAATAGAGATTCAAAAAATATGCAGTTTTCCTAAGGATAATAAAGACATAATAACTCTATATAAGTAAATAAAAACTATAAATTAATCATAGGCAAAATGATTAAAACAAAAGTAGCTTAAGAGATTATTGTGTGTGCTTATGTTTTTTAAAGCAGTCACTAGATATCAAGGTTACAATGTAATAATTGTGTATAAAATACTAATAAAATAAAACAAATAAAAGTTTTGAAAATCACAATGTTTTAAATATTTTACTTTGCACTTTGAAAATGTAGTTTTTTCTTAGTTAGTTTTTATACTTTAAAATACAACCATGCTTCCATTTTTTATATTTGATTTGCTAAGGTTGCTAACAGTTACTTGGCAGCACCGCCCAGTGTAAAATTCAGTAATATTAATTTTTCTTTTTAGGTAAACACTCCCATACAGAATATAATGAAGATGCAGGGGAAATTAAAGTCTCTGAAATGCAATCACTTAGTAATGATGTTGAAAATTATAATATAGATAATAAGAAAGAGAGAATCAAATCAGACAAAAAGATTAAATTAAAACCGATCAAAGAACTGTCTAAGCATCATAATAATATAAAAGAGGTACTTCAAGGGTCAAATGCAACACCTATACATGGTCGAAGTGATATAGGTTACTTGTGTTGTTATTGCAACGAACAATATGCAGATCCTGCTGATTTAAAGGCGCACACGTTAGTTAACCACGAAAACAATTCAAATGCTACATTTCTTCGGAAAAGAGATTTAAAAAAATATCATGTTAAAGTCGACATTACAGGATTAAAATGTAAAATATGCGATCAGAGTATAGAGAATTTGGACCAGTTGATAAATCACTTGAAAATCGATCACAACAGAAAAATATATACAGATGTCAAGAATCATATAGTGCCGTTCAAATTTGATAGTAACGAATTAAAATGCTTTTTGTGTTCGACCGTGTATACTAAATTTAAGATGCTTTTAGAACATATGCACAAGCATTGCAGGAATTTCGTATGCACTCTATGCGGCAACGGATTTTTCAATCGACGATCGCTGCTGAACCACGATAAGCGTCATAATTTGGGAGAGTTCAAATGCGAACATTGCGAAAAAGTGTTTGATAACATCCAAAAGAAAAATTCACATGTTCGTACAGTGCACGTACATGGTTACCTATTGAACAAATGTGGTTATTGCAATCAAAAATTTCCCGGATACAGGACAAAGGCGGAGCACTTAAAGACCGTACATGGTATCGGTGTAGAACCGGTTAAATGTCAAGCTTGTGAAAAGAGTTTTTGTAACAGTGACTCTTTGAGGAAACATATAAAGCGTCATCATCTAATGGAGGGCCGGTACAGCTGCTCCGAGTGCGATATGAAGTTCTATGGCAATAAAGATTTAGTGGAACACATGGTGAAACATACTAAGACACGTTGCTTCCAGTGCAAAGTTTGCTTGAAACGGTATGGGAGACAACACACGTTGCGCGAACATATGCGGATTCATGATAACGATAGGCGTTTCAAGTGCGACATTTGCGGAATGGCTTTCGTACAAAAGTGCAGTTGGCGACGCCATATGCTCGCTAAGCATGGAGAGCAAAAATAAATACAATATGTCTTTTGATACAAAGTCACGTATGAGAAATAATTGGAATTAATTTTAAAATTAACGAATACTGGTTTCAATATAAACAGATTTATCTCAGAATGAGTGACTTTGAAGTGACTGGTTATTGCGTATTATAAATTTTCCACATATGGAATATAAGGTGACACTGAAAGACAGTATAAGCAGTTAAATGTGGAAATGGTGAAAATTGAAAGTGAAGTTACCTTGTTTAATAGCCTCTTTGTTGAAACATAAGTGTATCAATAAATGTAAACACTATATCAATATACGTTATACTTGCTTCATCACTTTTGTAATCTTTTATAGGATTTATAAATATACTGTGCTCTTAAACAATTATGTTATTCTATTTTTTATGTTTAATAAATTTTTTATTTCTTATTACATGCTTAAAATTTTATACGATTTTAAAGATTTCATTTTTTGAAATGGTTATAAAATTATGAAATATGAAAAGTTAAAATATTTTATTGACGCTTTTGTTAATTTACTATTATGACTAAGTATTTTCGTCTTATTTCGAAAAAGAATATTTAACACACAACTGTACAAAACTACGAAAATAACTGCTTTATAAAAACTAGTAATTATTAATATAATTTAAAAATATATTTTAAAAGCCCTAAAAAAAAGAAATTACGAAAGAGTGAGAAGTGATATTGACAAATAATCTATCCTTTTATTTATAGGTTCACGACGTCACAAAAATATTGAAATTTATATAGAAGATTCAAATATAAAATCTATAAGAAAGAAGGCTGGGAATGAGAAGCCAGATATAATAATCAAAAAGGGCGGAGAGTTACAGAAACATCGTTCTAACATGAGAGAGATATTATTAAACACAAATGCGACGCCTATCCGCTGCCGAGGTGGCATAGGTTATGCTTGTTGCTTTTGCACCGAGCAATTCCCTGATCCGGCGGACCTAAAAAAGCATACAATAGAATCCCATGATGAAAAAGTAAAACTTAACTTCATGAAAGGGAAAGATATGTACAAATTTCATGTTAAGCTAGATATAACATCTCTTAAATGTAATATTTGCAGTGAAGATATCAGCACTCTGGAAACCCTGATAGATCACTTGAAAGATGTTCACAAAAAGGAAATGTTCACTGATATTAAGAATCAAGTGTTACCTTTTAAATTTGATACTGAAAGACTACAGTGTTTTATATGTCTCAATGTTTATCATAAATTCAAGTCACTCTTGGAACATATGAACGTACATTACAGAAATTATATTTGTGAAGTCTGCGACTCTGGTTTTGTTAGTCGCGTGATCCTAGCCCAACACGCTGAGAGCCACAAGCTTGGAACATTCAACTGTGACTACTGTTCGAAAACATTTGACACATTTCGAAAGAAACGATCTCATGAAAAATGTATCCACACCCATTCGACCACATTAAATAAATGCGGCTACTGTAACGAGAAATTTAAGGACTATCGTAAAAAGGAGAGACATTTGAGTGAAGTGCATGGAATAAATTCGCATACCTTAAAGTGTCAAGCTTGCGAAAAATCTTTTGGTAATCAAAAAGAATACACCGTGCATGTGAGGCGATTGCATCTGATGGACAAACGATATAAATGCACCGAATGCGATATGTCTTTCTTTTCTACTGCAGAATTAAAGAGCCACTTAGTGAAACACACAGGAGTTAAAAAATTTGAGTGCGAAGTATGTCACAAAGCGTATGGACGGATGAAAACTTTACGTGAACATATGCGAATACATGCAGATGATAGGCGGTTCAAGTGTGAGCATTGCGGTCAGGCATTCGTGCAAAAGTGTAGTTGGCGTGGACATATGCGTTCAAAACACGGGGAACAAGTGTAATTTTATCATGTAATATTTATTTATTAACAAAAATGTGATTTATAAATATTTATATTGTATCGGTTTAAAAATTAAATATTTTATTTTATATTGTTGAAGATTTTTTTTTTATTTCAAGAATACCAAACAGCAACCCTTCCTGAGTTATTGTGTGATAAAGCAAAGTAAAGAATAATATAAATTTGCACCGTTATATAATTAAAAATATCAAGATTTCAAAAACGATACTAAGATTTTTATAGTGGTAAGAAAATAAACACCCAATTTTCTTTGTAGGTAAGCAAGTCACCAAATCAGGATCTGAAAGATTAAAGATCAGAATCAAAGAAGAAGGAAAACTGAAAAAAATTAAGTTGGTGGCGGTTAAAAAACTATCGGATAACCAAACTGATATAAGAAAACATAGGACAAATCTAAAAAATATACTGGAACATTCTAATGCAACTCCTATTTACGGTCATACCGATGGCGGATATAATTGTTGCTTCTGTAAAAAACAATACCTTGATCCCGGCGAATTAAAAAATCATAATTTAGAGTGTCATACACTATGTCTTGATACAGGAAATATAGAAACTGTTGTACCAAGTGATCTAAATCAGCTTTGCATCAAATTGGATATAACATCTCTGATTTGCAGGCTATGCGACATAAATATTGAATCCATCGAAAAACTGATAGAACATCTCAGGAATTCACACCAGATACACATATTTACGGATATAACACAACAGATATTACCATTTAAATTCGACACCGAAGGCCTACAATGCTACATCTGCAAGAATGTCTTTAACAAGTTCAAGAAGTTGATGGAGCACATGAACGCGCACTACCGCAATTTCATTTGCGATGTCTGCGATGCCGGATTTATCAATCGCAGAAGGTTATATTACCATAAAGTAGCTCACAATACTGGATCGTTTTCCTGCAATCAATGCCCAAAGACTTTCGTCACATTTTACAGAAAACGCGCCCACGAAAGGCAGTACCATGATAAAGCTATGCTTGTGAATAAATGCGGCTTTTGTAATGCATTATTCAAAAACAACCGACAGAAAGACAGGCATTTGGAGAAGGAGCACGGTGTGACGTCGTTCGCGAGGAAATGCCAAGCTTGCGATAAGATATTCGTTCACCAAAATGCGTTGATGATTCATATGAAAAGACATCACTTGGTCGAGAGACCGCACAAATGTTCGGAATGCGGAAAAGGTTTCTTTTCTACAACCGAGGTGAAAGCACACATGTTAAAACATACTGGACAGAGGGAATATCAATGCGACATATGCCTTAAGTCGTACGCGAGAAAGTGGACTTTGCACGAGCACATGCGTATACATATGGACGATCGTCGCTATAAGTGTAAGATTTGTGCACACGCGTTTGTGCAAAAGTGCAGTTGGCGTGGTCACATGCGGGCCAAACATGGCGAGCAAGTGTAAATATAATATATACCAAAATAAATAAAATTACTTTAGATTTAATTTTGGTTACTTTTGATAGCATTCACGACAATTTATAAATCCTTTACAGGTATGCGTTCTAGATTTTCTAGCAATTGATTTATTTCTATTTATACTATTTGTGCAAATGGTTATACCGAGAGACTTGTAATTTCTTCACTAAATGAGTGCAATGAGATTAGGTAAATGTAAGAATAAGAAATGCCATATTGGGAATGGAAATTGGCTCTTTAAGTTTAGATAGATATTAGATTATTAGCACTAACTAACCAATTACTTTCTTCTTCTTCATCTTTGTCAACTGATGGGTGTCCAATACTAGCCAAGCCTCTTCACAGGATCTCCAAGTCCTGTGACTTGGAGATCCTGTGAAGAGGCTGGACTGTTCCAGTCTATTTTGTATCGCTTGCATCCCGTGATCTTTTTGAGGTCGTTAGTTCATCTCGTAGCGGGTCTACCGATACTGCGTTTTTAGGTGCGGGGTCGCCAATAATATAACCTCATATTAGTTAAAACTTACCGACTAGTTCAGAAAATAAATTAAAGAAAAGACAATTGTCCGATTAAAAATTGATTATTCTTCTGTAAAACTAAGACAATAACTAGTGATTGTGAAGATGAAGAATTGCAAATGCCAATTTTAAATTTTACATACGACGTCACTGAATAGTATTCTGAAATAAATAAAGCGAGATATTCTGAAGGAGATATTGGAATTCTGACATATTCATTGGTGTTGCGTTTTCAGTGAAGTGTCTTGTGTCCTAGGAGTTGTTTTTTCCATTTAGTGCTACGTGCTGAAGATTATTGCTAATGCGAAGCTTATTACGAATTTAAGAATAAACAAAATAATTAGCCTAACTATAGAATATAGACCGATGAACTTTCGAGCATATTGATCGACCTTGTATTATTTCACATTATCTCAAAAACTATGTATGACTTTCCTAACATTTTAAATTACGTTTCACTTGGTACTTCGTACAATCAGTAACGACTACGCTTATAAAATTAAATGATATTCATCAGTATAAAAAGATAATTTGCAACAAAACTATCAAAGCTACAATTAATACTGCCAGTAGTAACAACAGTTTTGAAAAGTTACGTTCTAGTGTTATTTCTTTATGCTTTATTAAATAGTAATATTACGCAGAATAAATATAGTAGAAAGAAGTAAGTGATTTTTCTGAATATTTATATTTTATGGTTACACGTCTTATGAAATTCTGTAACAATATACAATAACTTTTTTAAACAAATTTGTGAATTTAATTCCAGTGTCTTAGTATGTCTATTTTGAGATTACTGGGCTTAAATCTTTTTAGCTGATGCCATAATGTATATTAGTTTTCTTATAATACATAACAATACGTTTATCGAAGGTATGAAGACAACGAATAATTATAAAATTTTCTTTGTAGGTAAAAGAGCAACTTCTACGAGTAATGTAAAGATCGAAATTGAAATCGAAGAGCCAACGGGACAGGGTAATGTGATGGTGGGTGCACCGGCACAAATAATCACAGAGATACAAAAGCATCGCGCGAATATAAAAAATATATTCGAATGTTCCAACGCAACGGCTATTTATGGTCACAAGGACAGTGGTTACGGATGTTGCCTCTGCAGCAACGAGTATCTCAACCCAAATGACTTAAAAAAGCATAATTTAGACGTGCACATGAATACTGTAAATTGCCAGACCCTCGAAACATTGGTGCCGAGCGATCTCAACAAGCTCTGTCTTAAAATGGACATAACGGATCTGATTTGCACTATATGTTACACTTCCATTGGATCAGTGGAAGAATTGATTGAACATCTGAAAGAAGCGCACGAGAAATGTTTCTTCACAGACATAACTCACCAGATACTTCCGTTCAAATTTCACACCGAACACCCTCAGTGCCACATCTGCGATACCGCCTTCAATAAATTCAAGAAATTGATGGAACATATGAATATACACTATCGGAATTTCAACTGTGAAGAATGTAACGCTGGATTCATAACTCGTAGGAAACTGTACGTGCACAAGATGATTCACAACACTGGCACGTTCGCGTGCGAGAAATGTAGCAAAGTGTTTGCCACATTTAGCAGCAAGCGTGCCCACGAGAGGAAGTTCCACGATCGAGCCTTCCTTTTGAACAGATGCGGTTTTTGTAATCGCCTGTTCAAGGATAACAGGGCTAAGGACAAGCATTTGGAGTTGGTGCACGGGGTTGGCTCTTGTTCTAGAACATGCGAGACTTGTGGCGAGATGTTTGAACACCAGCAATTGTTGATGCTTCACCTCAAGAGGCATCACGTGGCTACGAAACCGCACAAGTGTACGGAATGCGGCAAGGGTTTCGTCTCCACGACAGATTTGAAGATCCATATGGTTAAGCATACCGGGAAGAAGGATTTCAAATGTCACGTCTGCACAAAATCTTACGCGAGGAGATGGAACTTGCAGGAACATATGCGCGTTCACATGGACGACCGCCGGTTTAAATGCGAAAAGTGTGGGCAGGCGTTCGTGCAAAAGTGCACTCTGGTCGAACACATGCGTTCAATACATAAAGATTATATGTAATTGAGACATTCCAAACAATAAATTTGACGTTTCTAGCTTGAAATTATATACTTTGTAGTATTCTTTGGGCGATAGCTTTGTTTTGTCGACACGAGTATTTTCAGGTGTAAATAAAATACGTCACAAAGCACTGATTAAGTTGTAATGTACATTTCTAAGTAAGGCTGCATTAGCTTTGCTTTATTAAATTACTTTCTTACCTGCGTACCTATTTAGATCAACTAGTAAATTAAGTAACTAAATCTGCTTGATTTTAATTACTGATTAATGAAACAATCTACGTAATATTAGTACTTAAATCTCGAGACAAGCTTCTATAACATAAAAATTATGTAATGACAATAGTTATAGTTATAAGTAGATAGCAAAAATTTTAAAGAAAAATATTATTCAAATTTACCTCATGCACCAATGGGGCTAAATCTTATTCTTTAATCAATTTTAAATCTCATTATTTATAATAAAATTTGTAAAGTAATTTGAAAATGAGTAAAAGTAACAGCCTGTTACTTGGCCACTGCTTGGCTAGGGCCTCCTCTCTCCGTTATTGGAGAGAAGGATTGGAGCTAAGACCTACCACGCTGCTCCAATGCGGATTGGTAGGTTACACATATCCCTAGAATTCTCTAGAGATATGCGGGTTTCCTCGCGATGTTTTCCTCCACCGAAAAGCGTGTGATAAATTGCAATTATCAATTAGACACATAAGTTTTAATAGAAAAACTCATTGGTGCCTGCCCGGGGTTTGAACCTATGTCGTCTCTAGAGAGTCGCACGGTCTCACCGCAAAGCTATCACAGCTTCGACTATACTCACTATTGAAAATGAGTAGGTTTAATGTAATTTACTTAAATGTTACTTTTATTTTTTTAGGGCAAAAATAAAAGCTTCTTTTAAAAGTTGTTTTATATTTATGCGTACCAATACTAATATATTTTACTATAAACTGCCTCATTTCCTAGTTTAACTGGCAGAGGTCTCTGGGATGACTAAGGATAACTTAACCTTTGTGTTTTAACTCTTTTGATAATAGTACGTAAATAAAAAATTAATTAAATTAATAATTTTACGCGTACTCAAGCATTAAGTATGTAAATAAATAAATATATGCGATACTCACCACACGATCGTCTTTCTACGATTGTCTTAAATCATAACAAATGTTTTTTTAAAAGGTTCCGATGTACTTTATAGAATTAGGCATTACTTTGCGGAGATCCATAATACAAAAGTAATAATTAAAATTATTTTGCTATAATCCGCGATACAGTAAATAGAAAATACATATAGTGCTAAATGTATAATGGACTATCCGTTTTTCATACCCGATACACGCAGGATACGTAAAAACACATGCACAAACCTCCACCACTGCCACCACAATACACAAGCACTACACACTTCCACTATACTCTACAATCGTTTCGCCCCGCTACCGAATAGCTTTGCGATATTGTCGTGGAGTCTATCTCCTGATGATGTACGCACGATGGTGTAAAGCTATATGTAAAATTTACTAAAATTAAAAGGTATTGACGGTAAACTAGAAACTAATATACAGTTCTATGATCAAAATAAACAGTGGCATTTAAGACATTTAAAAAACCAAATATTAAACGAATCGTAAGAACGATATTGAAACAATTTTTTCATAGTAAATACCATAAATATAAAGCAACAATCCCCCCAACAGGACAACAACAGTTAATTAAATAAATGCTTTTCGTTGTAGGTGTGCCACGTAAAACTTCAGACAAACAAGAGCGCTCGAAAGCGAGACCAAAAAAAGATCCACACGAGAAAACTAACAAGAAGAACGCTAATATACCGAGAGTGAGACAGGGAGAACAACTTGAGAAACATCGGAAAAATATTAGAGAAATAATCCAATGGTCTAACGCAACTCCGATCCGCTGCCGTGGCGGAATCGGTTACGCGTGTTGCTTCTGTACAGATCAATTCCCAGATCCCGCAGATTTAAAGAAGCACACGATAGAAGCGCATGACGACGAAACGAAATCAACATTCATGAAAGGAAAAGACATGTACGGATATCTAGTGAAAGTCGATATCACAGCGTTACAGTGCAAAATTTGCGGCGACGAGGTTGAAACACTCGAAGATATCATGGACCACCTCAAGAGCGTCCACGACAAAAATATCAGCACTAACATACCCAACCACATACTACCCTTTAAATTCGAGAATGAGAACCTTAGGTGTTTCATGTGCCACAATGTCTTCAACAGATTCAAAGCACTACAAGAACACATGCATACGCACTACAGAAACTACCTTTGCGAGGTGTGCGATGCTGGATTTGTTAACCGTCATCTCCTTCTATGTCATAACGAAGGGCATAAAGTCGGCGTGTTCGCCTGCGAGCAATGTAACGACGTTTTCGATACACTAAGGAAGAAGAAACTACATCAACGCAAGATCCACGATGGAATGAACAAACCGCATAAATGTGGGTACTGCGACGAGCGGTTCAAAGAGAACTGTCATAAAATCGAACACCTAGCGAAAGTTCACGGCATAGTGGGGCCGTTAATAAAGTGTCAGGCGTGCGATCGGACATTCGCAACGCAACAGACTTGGTTGCTGCACACGAAGAAGTATCATTTGATGCAGAGGCAACATAAATGCACTAGATGCGAAATGGATTTCTTCTCGAAACGGGAACTGACTGATCATATGGTAAAGCATACTGGGACGAGGGCGTATAGATGTGAGATGTGCTTCAAGTCGTATGGCAGGTTAAAAACGCTAAAGGAACATATACGAAGGCTTCATCCGGAAGAAAGGAGATTCAAATGCGTAGATTGTGGACAATCGTTTGATAAACATTTAGCTTTGAAGTGTCATATGAGCGCAAAACATGGTGACAATAGTGTGAATGCAAGATAACAGATTTCATAATTTATATATGTGGCGGGATTTAAATTAAATATTAACAATGGTTTAGTCTTATTGCTACAACACGCAAACTTTTAAGTATGTTCAAATTCAAAATATTCTTTATTCAAGTAAACTTCAAACAAGTGCTTTTGAATCGTCAACATCTACTGCTGGTTCGGAAATCTGTTCCTACCGAGAAGAACCAGCAAGAAACTCGGCGGTTGCTCTTTTCAAACAATAATTATTATCACTAGTTACATATAGTTATTAATGTTTTGTACAGGGTCGAAGAGTAGCTATATCCACACATTCTTATCGTCTAAGTGATCTTCAATAGTATAAGTAGGCTTTCTGAATTAATCTTTTTTTAATAGTATTTTTAAACTGCTGTAATGATAAAGTTAAAGTACATTGTGGAATTTTATTATAGAATCTTATACCCAAACCCACAAACGAATTACGAACTTTTGCACAAAGCAGGAGCCGCAAGCTTATGTCGGTTCCTACTTTGTCTGTTATATACATCGCCAATCCTTTTATAATTATTTATATTCATATGTACAAAAATTGATTATTTATTATATTATATTCATATGTACAATTGATTATTTATTATATTATAATAAATAATCAAATTGATTATTTATTATATTATATTCATATGTACAATTGATTCGTGCGGGTAGCCGCTAAGTGCACTGACGTGTTTAATAGTTCTCCGATATAATATTGTAATTATTCAAATTATTTTGCTGAAGTTAAACATTTTTTGTGTTCTTACATACATGAGTTAATAGTACCAGTAATTATCACCAGCTGTTATCACTGCAATCCAATTTATTTTAAGAGTAAATAAAGGTCACACAAGCGGCGGTTGCACCTATAAGTTTTTAAGCAAAATGGATCCGTATTTGGAGCTGAGGAAGAATATGGATGTGTTGACTGAGATGTTTACAACAAAGATGAATGAATTCCAGGCTTCCATATCACCTACTAAGTCCGACAACTTGTCGTCCGTCGTAAGTGAGTTCAATACTTTCAAATCTCTCATATGGAAAACGGTCTCAAATCTAAAACTTCAATTACAGTCCGTGTTTAAATGTCTTGATGGTTATGAAATGAAATCTAGAGGGAATATGCTTCTACTTCATGGCGAGCCTGAGAAAGAGAATGAAATTCTGCCTGAGCGTGTTCTAAATATTTGTCAAGAGAAACTCCATCTGACAAATTTGTCAATAAGCTCTTTTAAGTTTTGCATACGACTTGGTAAGGTCATCAATCCCGACAAACCACGGCCCATCTTACTCCAATTCGCCAATCTTTTTGACCGGTCTCAATTATGGTCAAGTAAGAGGAAATTGAAAAACAGCGGATTGACACTTTCAGAATTTCTAACAGCTTCCCGGCATGCTGTTTTTGTCGAAGCACGTAAATTATATGGTGTCAAGGGTTGCTGGACCAATGACGGTAAAATAATAGTTTTATGCCCTGACGGTATTCGACGGAAGATTATCTCCATGGAAGAACTTCGATCACTGCGTCAGGATTTACCAAAAGATTCGGTTCCCTCCGGACCAGCAAGCAGTAAAGACAATACGCGATCAGCTGAAGATAAAATCCGTGCCCATAAATCTCGCTACGTCCGTGTGCAATCCAAAAAACATTAAGTTACTCTTCCTCGCTTGCAGCATTTTATTTTAAACTACGTATTTGTTTAATGTAACTTTATCAAATTACTTTTGTTGTATCACTTTTAACTAAATTTCGTAGATTATAGATCAAAACTTTGACAAAATATGTATTTGATATAACTATAAAATTATCGAACAATGTAAATTTTAAATAATTTTAAACTTGTTTACACGCGTCTATTGTAATTATGAATGGTTATCGCACTAACTTACAGTTGATGTTGAACGATCAACAAATGAGACGCCGACCTTGGCTTTCTTATTACTGCAATGCCTTTCTATTTTGAAGTTACGATCATTATTTGTATTCATTTATTTTTAATCGCTTGCTATATGGTAAGATAAGAGAATGATCGCTATTCTATACCAAATAATTAGAGTATTTTATCATATTCCATAGCTATTGTGTGCTATATACATGCAGCATTCAGGCAAATAAATATGCCTTGTTTATTAATAAATCTCTTTTTATTAATTATTATCTTATAGTTTCGGTTATATTAATTTTTTGTACCTCTAGTAATTTGTATAAATTAAGTAGTTTTTGTAAGTTATTATAGTTATATAGTTTATAGTTGCTGTAAGTTATTTGATTTTTTAGCTTTCTGTGTGATATTTGTTTTCTTAATTATTTTACTTTGACAGCTGGTGAGTTACTGAATTGACAAAATATTGAAACCTTTATATATTTTAATTGCTACGTTTTTATATTCTATTTTTATTTTTGTTGTACATACAGACATATAGCTCGTATACATTTTTTTTAATATAATCTTTGTCGCACATTATGTTGAATGCCGAATCAGACAGTGAATTTCTTTCACTGTCATCTTCTGAATCTTTTGTTAGTGCCGAGAATAATGTTGAAGACCTGCCTACTTTGGGCCAGAACTTACACCATACATTCAAGGAGTTTCCTAAAAATTTTAATGTGGTACACATTAATGCGCAGAGCATTCCTAGTCATCATTCGGATCTGCTTGACACGTTTACTACAAAGAATATTCACGCAATTCTTGTCTCCGAATCTTTTCTGAAGCCTACTCTTCCCTCCACTCTTTTTCCTTTACCTGGTTTTCGTCTATACCGAACCGATAGAACTTGCACTAGTACAAATAGATTGAGAACAGTAGGAGGTGGTGGTGTAGCGATTTATTTACGCAGTGACATTATCTGTAATATAGTTCGTCAGTCTGTATCCGTTATTAACTGTCCTGATTATTTATTTCTAGAAGTATCTTTACATCATAAAAAAATGTTACTAGGCGTTTTTTATAGCCCTAACTCTGGCGTTAATTATTTTGAATCACTGGATTCTATATTGTCGAATCTCCTGCCTCAATATGAACATCTTTTACTCATGGGTGATTTTAACACATGCCTTCTAAAAAATGATCTGCGCTCTAATAAACTTCTTTCTCTTTTTAATTCTTTTAACCTTTCAGCCCTGCCACTTCAAGCTACGCATTTTCCACATAATGGACCTCCCTCTCTTTTAGATCTTATAATAACGTCTCTTCCTAATTTTATTGATGCTCATGGACAGTTTAATGCGTGTGCTTTTTCTAGACATGACTTAATATATGCCTCCTATAAAATTCGCCCACCTAAACATAAACATAAACTCATTTACGTTCGGAATTATCTTAACATTAATATTGATGACCTAAAAGAAGACTTATGTAAGGCAGATTGGGAGGCGGTTCTGTCTGCGCCGGATGTGGACTGTAAAGTTGAAGTATTTAATAAATTATTACTCGCCCTCTATGATAAGCATGCTCCGTTAAAGTGGGTCAGAGTAAAGCATTATCCAGCGCCTTGGTTGACGCCTCCAATAAAAAACTTAATGGCTTGCAGGAATAAGGCACACTTAAAATATCGCCGTGATCCCACTGATAATAATCTTCAAGCTTATAAATCTCTCAAGTATCGGTGTAATAAGGCGTGTCGAGCTGCCAAACGGATTCACATCCAGTCTAAGATTGAAGAGTCACCACCTGATAAATTATGGATTTTCCTTAAGTCGCTGGGTATCGGAAAGGCTCCTTTCTCTTTCCAGAATGTCGCTGACCTCGATGCGCTGAATAAGCATTTCAGTACTTGTCCTCTTACTTTATCTCCTTTAAACAAGCATAATGCAATTGCTGAATTGCTTGGCCAGCAGTGTCCTGGCATAAAAATGTTGGAATTTGGCGAGATTTCAGCTACTAATGTAGTGAAAATTCTGCGATCTATCAAATCCAAGGCAGTTGGCGATGACGGGTTATCACTTAGAATGCTTTCTCCTATCGAGATCTTTATTTCTCCTATTATTGCTCATATATTGAATTTTTCGATGTCCACTGGTATCTTTCCTAGGGCCTGGAAACTTGCTCACGTAATTCCTCTACCTAAAAAACATAACCCTATTGCTTTCTCTGACTTCCGTCCTATATCTATCCTTCCATTACTTTCTAAGGTACTTGAGCGCTTTATTCACACTAGTCTTTCTAACCATATACGGCACAACAACCTTCTTAGTCCTCTTCAATCAGGATTTCGCTCGGGCCACAGTACCACCACCGCCCTAGTAAAGATCACGGATGATTTTCGTTCCCATATAGATGAAAAAAAAATCACTGTCCTCGTATTATTAGACTTTAGCAACGCATTCAATTCTGTTGACCTTGATATATTAGTTGCACTTCTTGAGCGTATGTATTTATCATCTCCATCTTTAGCTTGGTTCCGTTCATATCTTTCAGGCCGTAAACAATTAATTAAAATCGACCAAGCTCGTTCCGATTGGTGTCATGTCACTGCCGGTGTGCCTCAAGGCGGCATACTTTCACCACTTTTATTTTCGATTTTTATCAACAGCATTGTGCAATTGCTAGAATGTTCTTTCCACCTATATGCAGATGATCTTCAAATATACGCTGCTGCTCCCTTTTCACATCTTTCTGATGCTGTGAAAAAGATTAATGAAGATCTCGATAGGATTTCCAAATGGGCGAGTATGTATGGACTGTCAGTCAATCCTCACAAATCCCAAGCAATAATAATTGGAAGTCATTACTACGTGTCTTCCTTAAATAACCTGGTAGTCCCTGATGTGTTGTTCGATGGTACGATAATACCATTTTCTTTTGAAGTTAAAAACTTAGGATTAACCATCGATCAAACACTTTCATGGCATACTCATATCTCAAACATCAGTCGAAACCTTTTTTTTTCTTTGCATTCACTCAAGCGGCTGCAGAACTGTCTGCCAATCAAAACTAAGATCATGCTGGCTCAATGTTTACTACTGCCACTTCTGGATTATTGTGATGTTGCCTATTTAGACGCTTCTGAAGAGCTTCTGAATAAACTAGAACGTCTCCAAAATATAGCTATAAGGTTCATATTCGGGCTTCGGAAATACGACCATGTGACAGAATTCCGACATAAACTACAATGGCTCACGATAAGACAAAGAAGAAATCTCCACATTCTTTCACTGCTCTATAACGTTCTTTTTAATCCTCTCTCACCTTCGTACCTTAAAGATAGTTTTAACTATAGATCTCAATTTAGTGGTGATCGATTGAGGTCTACCAACAACCTAATGCTAGCAGTACCGGCAAGTTCTTCCCGTACTTTTTCAAATTCCTTCAGAGTGAAAGCAGTCATTTTATGGAATGCTCTGCCCATTTCTGTTAGGAAATCACCCTCACTCAACTCTTTTAAGAAAAGTGTTACGAACTACTTTCAACTACATAATTATCTTTGAAAATTGTGATTTTTCGTGTATATGTCTTATGTACTTATATTTATTGTTATTGTTATTTTTTATATTTATTGTTATTTTTATCTTCTTGTCCTTTCGCGGCATTTCCCGCCTATTACATCGTTATTTTGTCCTTTCAGAGCTCAAAGGTTGGCTGGAAGAGATCCCTTATTGGGATAAGTCCGCCTTTGTACAATCGCCTTTTAATTTTATTTTTTATATTTCTGTGTTTTGTGTGTTTATGATGTACAATAAAGAAATTAAACAAACAAACAAACAAACAAAAATTAAATTACTAACAATATACTGTGAAGCCAATGTAAGTTGCATGTTTGTTTATATATAAATGACTGAATTATAAAAATATTCTTCGATACAATCGGCGCCCCACAGTTTCGTCCTTTGCAAAGTTTACATAAAAATTTGAAAGTGGAAGATCTTTTTTATTTTCTTTGCGAATATAGATTTTCTCAATATTATTTATTATCAAGTTCACGAACTTCTGGTTATAAAAAATAAATGTAAGTTTCTACTAGTTTCAATTACATTGTATTCAATATGCCATATGGTGATACAAAAAATGTTTTAACCTTCGCCTAGTAGGCCAATTAGTAAAGCAAATGATGATAGTTAATTCTCGAATTTTAACATTTCTTCGTCATATATTCTAAGGATGTCTACTATACGTACTATAGTCTAAGGATGTTTTTAACACAAACACAAGAAGTATAAATAAAAAGCAATAATCTCACATATAATTTATTTTTGATTTTCCAGTGTTTCAATATTTATGGCTATAAATTGATCAGAGGCTGTCTTTAAAAACATAAACTTCATGATATTAAATGATTTAATTATATCTTCCAAATAAATTAAACTAAGATGTTTTATAATGAAATGAATATAAACCAACGAGACATCCTTGATACATGAAGCTACGTCATTGTCATGCAACGTGTTAGAATCTGAATGCTGAATCAGACCAACTGAGCCTCAATATCTAATTAAAATTTCTCTTTATAGGTACGCGTACACGAACGATAAAAATAGAAAGAGGGATTTCCAAACCTCGCGTGGAGCTGAAGATCGTACGCAATCATAAAGACCCGTATCAGTCCGAGGCCAAGAAAAACCAACAGAATCTCAGGACGATCTTGCTGAACTCAAACGCGAACCCGATTAGGAGTAAAGACAGCCTCGGATACGGGTGCGCGTTCTGCCCGGAGCAGTTTCTGGCACCGACAGATCTAAAAAAACATTTCCTGGACGAACATAACAATGATCAACTCATAAAAGTGATGTCTAGTAAACTTTTTGAGCACGTTGTTAAATTGGACATCACGTATCTGAACTGCGCGCTCTGCACTAGCGACATAACTAAGCTTGAAGACCTTATGACGCATCTAAAAAATGATCACGGAAAGGAAATATATTTGGATATAAAGAGTGCGATTGTTCCTTTTAGATTTGACACACCGGAACTACGATGCGCAGTCTGCTCAGCGGAGTATCTGAACTTCAAACTTCTACAGGAGCATATGAATTCCCATTTCGGCAACTACATATGTCCAGTTTGCGGAAGAGGTTTTATGACCGAACGTTTGCTTAGCACGCACGTTGGGAGACATAAAAATGGCGAATACAAATGCGAAGATTGTGGGAAAGTATTTGGTAACAAGGCAAATTTAAGGGAACATCAGAAACGTACGCATTTAGGTTTGAGCAAACGCAACAAGTGTATGGTTTGCAATGAGAGGTTCTTAGATTATTGGAAGAAGGTCGACCATATGGTAAAAATTCACGGAGCGCCAGCCGTGGTCATAAAATGTCAAGCGTGCGACCGCACCTTTCATAATCAGAGGGCTCTGTCCAGGCACACGAAAAAGGACCATTTGTTGGAAAGGAAACATAAATGCGCGGAGTGCGAAATGCGGTTCTTCAGTGCTAGCAGCTTGCAGCGGCATATGGCGAAGCACACTGGCTTGCGACAGTTCAGATGCGACGTCTGTTTCAAAGCATATGGAAGGAAGAACACATTAAGGGAGCATATGAGGATACATGCTGATGATCGCAGATTCGCTTGCACGCACTGCGGACAGGCGTTTGTTCAGAAATGCAGCTGGCGCAGTCACATGCGGTCGAAACATGGGGAAGAGGTCTAAATTATGGCACTAGGGATAATACCTATCACAAAATGAAATAAATCAAACACATTAAACTACAATTTTTAATATAAATATATATAACAGATAAAATCAAATTGCGTTACAAAATTTCCTTCTTATAATCTACCAAATATCACCAATAGGGTTTAACCTCTCAATTTAAATTTAATTGATTGATTATTTTATATAATAATGATTTGATAAAACTATAATTATTTTATACTACTCGTACTACATCAGGCATATTCACTTAAGGCGAAACAACGTGAAGGTCGTTGATGAACGACCAATTTTCTACAATTTTCAAAATATATGAACACATTATATACAAAGCTTCTCCTTCAAGAGGCTCGCACAGGCTCCATTGCGGATCGACATTGCTAAATAGCGATTTCTTTCCGACAACCTTACTAAGATTAGAAAGGGCATCTCATGGCTTATTACAAAAGGGTGGAGGTATGGAATAGGCTTTTCATCTAATATCATTTATACAGATAACATTTTCGCATGTAACGTTCTAGTTTATGATTTAATGAAAGGGTCTGATTATGGTAAAAATATATAAATACTTCAAATGTTGTGTTTCATTTGTACTTATACCGTTGTTGCTATTTGATGTCATCTTTGCCTCCAAATGTGTACCAAACGACGTTGGAATACAAAAGGGATTTCCACGTAACAAATGGTTTTTATGCCTCTTGAATTCAGCGACTTTCTGAGTCTTCCGCTTCCGGTCGTATATCCATCGACTAAGGAGTCTACCAAAAAAAAATCTTCGGACATAGTCCATTCCAAATATGCATTTGGCTATAACTATGACTCCTGTTATACGGTTCTCTTGATTTCTGATTTGATCGTCGAGTCGAGATACGCTGAACATAGGCTTTCCCACTATGAGGCTGAGTGTCTGGTATTCCCATTGAAACTAACAAAAACTAAGCGTTTGTTATAGCGATTGTTAGAATCTTCTGGGACTGAGGGATTTTGAACAAAACATCAAATTATGTCTAGCTGCGTCGGATTTGAAGTTGATCTTTTTGGATAGATACCAACATTTGAACGCATCTGCGGTATATGTGATTAATAAGTTATTTAAAGTACTGAGACCAACTAAATCTAAAGATAATGTTTTCTTCTTTAAAAACGCGGAAGACCGTATTGTTTTTAACTTGACATTTAATCAAGAGTTTTCTTACTCTTAAATTTTGTATATCTGTAGCTTGGTCTTTTTCGTTTATATTTTGTAGAGGAAAAGTAAAACAAAAAAACCATTTCAAAGTAACTTCTGCTTTTAAATTAGGAGGATTATCAAATGAAGGCTGAGCATTAGAAAATGATTAAATATTTGTTGTAGGTGCACTCCGAAAAACTGGAAAGTCTATGGTCAAAATCGAAGAAACCGATTGCACGAAAAAAGACAAAATACGCAGAGCGAAAACAATACAAATCTTGCTTAGTCGAGACGGTCTTAAGAAAAGGAACGAGGCAGAAGAACACCAGAACAATATAAAGGAGATACTGTTGAATTCGAACGCAACGCCGATCCGTTGTCGCGGCGGCATTGGTTACGCATGCTGCTTTTGCACCGAACAGTTCCCAGACCCTGCTGATTTGAAAAGCCACACTATAGAAACGCATAACGACGAGGATAAATCTAAATTCATGAAAGGTAAAGACATGCACGGGTATTTCGTGAAACTAGATATAACAGATTTAAAATGCAAACTTTGCGATCAAACCGTTGATAATATCGAGACAATAATGGATCACCTTACGAAGGATCACAATAGAATTCTGTTCACAGATCTCAAGAATCACATTCTACCCTTCAAATTCAACAGCGAATCGCTCAGTTGTTTCATGTGCTGGAACGTTTTCAATTCGTTCAAAGCGTTACAGGAGCACATGAATGTGCATTACAGGAATTACGTGTGTTCCGTTTGCAACGCGGGGTTTGTGAACAAGAATATTCTGCTCAGACATGGAGACGCGCATAAAACTGGTTCATTCGACTGCCCCGAATGCTGCAAGACCTTCGATACGGCTCGTAAGAAACGCCTTCACGACAGGTCGAAGCATTCCGGAACAAATTTGCCACACAAATGCGGTTACTGCACTGAAAGATTTAAGGAAGTTTGGAAGAAATACGAACATCTATTCAAGGTGCACGGTATTAAAGGTCCTGGGATTAAATGTCAGGCTTGTAATAAGAATTTTGATACAAAGCACGCATGGAGGTTACACACTACTAGAGTGCATCTGTTGCAAAGATTTCACAAGTGTACACATTGCGATATGGAGTTCTACACAAAAAGGGAATTAGCTAGTCATATGGTTAAACATACTGGTAGCAGGGAGTTTAGATGCGAGGTCTGTTTTAAGTCCTACGGAAGGCAAAAGACTCTTAAAGAACATGTGAGACGGGTACACTCCTGAATAATGCCAAATATTAAAATATATTTATGCACTGAGCTGTGATAGCGCCCAGCGGTGAGACCGTGCGACTCTTTCGAGGGGAACACGAGTTCAAACCCGGGCAGGCACCAATGAGCTTTTCTATTAAACCTCATGTGTCTATTTGATAATTGCAATTAATCACACGCTTTTCGATGAAGGAAAACAACGTGAGGAAACCTGCATATCTCTAGAGAATTCTGGAGATACGTGTAGCCTACCAATCCGCATTGGATCAGCGTGGTAGGTCTTAGCTCCAACCCTTCTCTCCAGAAACGAAGAGAGGATACCTATTCCCAGCAGTGGGATTGTAATAGGCCGCTACTTTACTTTTCTTTTGTTTATGTACAAATTGAGTTCCTTTATGCATCTTAGCTATTTAAATGAATCTATTTTTTAAATTTTAATGACATAGCGATAATAAAACAAACTTTCAATAGATATGTTCGTTTTATTTATATGATATAGATATTTTATAAGTCTATATATTTTATAAAATACTTTTAAAAAGACTATCTGTGGTGTGTGCACAAAGGCTGTACTAATAATTATTTTCATAACGATATGATCTGGCGATGCTTCCGTTACGCGGTGAAACGATTGTTGAGATTGTGGTAGTGAATGTGTGCAGTGCTTGTGTGTGTTGTTGTGTTATTGGTGGGCGGGTAGTGCAAGAATTTAAAAATTCTGCATTTATCACATATGACAACAGATAGTTACACTCTACATTTAACATTACCTATATTTTTTTATCGCGGATTATCTATACTAATATATAAAGCTGAACAGTTTGTTTGTTTGTTTGTTTGTTTGTTTGAACGCGCTAATCTCAGGAACTACTGGGCCGATTTGAAAAATTCTTTGAGTGTAAGATAGTCCATTTATCGAGGAAGGCCATAATAGGCTATATAACATTAGGTTAAGATGAATATGAGAGGAGCAGCAATAAAAAATATTACGAAAACCGTAAAATTTAAAGCTTTCCTTGCGTGCGCAAAGTAAAGTAGTAGTAGTAAGTGGAAGTTATTCAAAAATCATGTATTACAAAATTGTTCCCCTCTAAAAGTTCTCAATATAAGTCCGCGACAGCATATGTCTAGCTTTTAAGGTTAACCCACTTTAACCATAATTAATGTTTTACGGTTTACTCAAATAATAAGACTGCAGTTTACCCGAACGAAGTTGCGTTTAAAAGCTAGTAAATAATATTTTCACTACTTTTGTACTATGGACCTCCGCAAAGTATTATTCAGACTCAGATCCAGTTTTTATTTACAGTGTTTATTAAATCATTTTTACTACTAAGAGATATTTTCTAAAACTCTGTAAAGGCTAAAAATGCCAAATAAATAAAATCGCTTACTTCAGTTAAACGGTTCTCTCTCCATATATTTATATTATATATTTAGGTTTATTTATTAGTAGAGAAGTAAAAAAAAACCAATATCATATATTTTATTTAATTCATTTTAAAATCCTAATAAACTACACTTACAATGATATATTTATTAAGTGCATTTGTAAACTATATCGTGACTCCACCTATTACTATTACAGCTATAGGCTAACCGTTTAACTCAAACTTGAAAATGGGGACTGAGGTAGATGCCTCTTGTTTATCAGAAGTAAGAGAACTCGCCGCCCGCACCTACCTCAGTCCACATTTTCATCCATCTCCTCGCCCTTGTATCCCGCAGGCAAGGTCTGAGTTAAACGGTTAGCCTATAGTATGATTACAGTATACGTAATATATAATTGTTAAAGTGCCTGATGTAAATTGTTTTTCTGTTTTTACTAGGTATCATTCGGATTAAGAAACCGGGAACGATCACAGATCAAATCAAACCACGGTCTAAAAGGCATATAACATTAATACCACGAGTGGCGCCCAAAATCAAAGTAGTACTAATAAAGAAGATAGAAATACAAAAGTATCAAGAACATTTAAAACATATTCTACTCAACACGAATGCGACACCGATCCGTTGTAGAGGGGGAATCGGATACACATGCTGTTTCTGCACAAACCAATATCCAGACCCAGCCGATTTAAAACGACATACAATAGAAAAGCATGACGCTAAAGTTATATCAGATTTCATGAAAGGTATCACTTTGGACGATTTCGTTGTAAAATTAGATGTAACTGATCTCAAATGCCAATGCGGGGCTAATTTTAATAATGTACACGATATAATAGAGCATTTAAACGAAAAGCATAATAAACAGATCGACGAAGATCTTAGCAAACGTATAGTGCCTTTTAATTTCAAGGGCGCTATGCATTGTGCGATCTGCTCGGTGGAATTTAATAATTTCAAAGTACTAATGGGCCATATGAATGTCCATTATAGAAATCATGTCTGCGAAGTTTGCGGCGCTGGTTTCGTTAATAGACGCACGCTTAGAACGCATAGCTATAGACACGAAACTGGCACGTTCCCTTGCAAAGACTGCCTTAAAGTGTTCGATACGAGGATCAAGAAAATGGAGCACGAAAGAGCTGTCCACGTTCACGGGAACAGAAGGAATAAATGTGGATACTGTGGGGAGAAGTTCACGGATTATACGAAGAAAAACGACCACGAGGTGAAGGTGCATGGCGCTAAGCCGATTGTGCTGCGCTGCAGAGCGTGTGATAAAGTGTTTGACAATCAAAGATCATTGACAGTGCACTCTAAAACATACCATAGTTTGCTGAGGAAATAAATTGCTTACACTACATTAACTGTTTCATTTGTCACTAGCATTTACTTTTAGTCTTAGGTATTAGTAATTACAGTGACAATTTTTATATATTAGTCACAATATTCCTTTAGTATACGCCTGTGAGCGATCGCTGTACGGCAAATAACAACTGCGCAATTGCAGTTAAGTAAGTGCAGGCAATTACTGGGCCCTACATCATTAGGAAGAAAGAGGTCACTTCAAGATCAACGCGTACACCTTAAACATCTCTTTTGCGCGCTGCGATGAGTCAATGGTAAATAAAGTCCTTGCAATCCTTTTGTAACTATAATTCTGTACGAAAGTACTAGGTAGTAGTCAATAGTCATAGTTTCCCAGCTACAACAATCCCTGTGTCCTATATTTTTTACACTTTTATAACAAAACAAATAAAAGGAATTAAAAAAAATTTAAACTATAAGCAATACAACAGAACTAACTACTTTGCTACAATCCGCACGGGTTAAGTGAATGCATGCAAAGCCAATGTGATAAAAATCGTGGAGCCTATCCTGCTGATGATGCTTCGGTTTCGGGGCGAAACGATCGTCGAGATTGTGGTGGTGGGTGTGTGTGCTGCTTTTGTGTGCGTTGTTGCTGGTGAATTGCGCCTTGGGGTGCATGTGGTGACTGGTCCTGCATGTATAAGGTGCGTAGATTTTGCCTGCTTCATACACATTGGCTTTGCATGCATTCACTTAACCCGTGCGGATTGTAGCAAAGTAACGCCTGCTTCTATAAATCATTTAAAATTTAAACTATCGCGAGTAGTATTTATAGGTTATGAGTAGAAACCAGCTATCATCACCATCATTTTCAACCGATGGACGTCCGCTGTACGACATAGGTCTTTCTATAGGATCTCCACAAAATCAGCCATACTCAGGTTTTATTCTATCGGATTGTCCCAACTAATTTCGGGCACTTCTTCATGAGCTCTTTACGTTATGTTATTGCAACGATATAATTAAAAAGACGTGAATATAGCCTGTTTCTATATCTAAACTATGAATAAAAGGTATGACATTATTTTATTTCTATACAGACATACGTATAGTGTCAATATAATCAGATTACCTAATAAAAAAAATACATTTATTTCGACCATTAGTGCTTAGTAGTAGTATTATTAGACTTATTTAGATTAATATACTGATACCTAAACACAATTTTTAAAGTATATGATAGTAAAGTAAAGTAACAGCCTGTTACTATGCCCACTGCTGGGCTAAGGCGTCCTCTCTCCGTTTTTGGAGAGAAGGATTGGAGCTAAGACCTACCACGCTGCTCCAATGTGGATTGGTAGGTTACACATATCCTTAGAATGCTCTAGAGATATGCAGGTTTCCTCACGATGTTTTCCTTCACCGAAAAGCGTGTAATAAATTGCAATTATCAATTAGACACATAAGTTTTAATAGAAAAACTCATTGGTGCCTGCCCGGGTTTGAACCTATGTCGTCTCTAGAGAGTCGCACGGTCTCACCACTAGGCTATCACAGCTATCAGTATATGATAATCCTTAATAATATTATAAATGCGAAAGTCTGTCTGTCTGTCTTTTACGTTTTCACGGCCAATCCGCTGAACCAATATCTATAAAATTTGGCACAGTTATTCCGTATACACCAGGGTAACATATAGGCTATGGAAATCTCGTGTTAAATATTTACCATTATGACAGGCCGCAAATTACAAATACTGTTTTTCCAATTTTTCGCTTTGTTACAAGTCACTTTTAATAAAAGAATATATATATTTTTTGTAAATAAACCATAATAACTTCCCAAGCACAAAGTACGATGAAAACAATAACTGGTGTAACGGGGACAATGTATATCTGGTATATAAACACAACTCTAAGTCATTTTCTCATTATAGGTACGAGAGCAATTGAAAAGAAAAATTTTGAAGAACAGAACTCTGAGTGGAACAGAATACGAAAATGTAAAACTAACTTATCAGAAACGAAGAAAAACCAGCATAATCTTAAAGCAATATTGTTATATTCCAACTCAAATCCCTTTAGAAATAAAGATAGCCTCGGCTATGGCTGTCAGTTTTGCAACGATCAGTTTTCTGAACCTAAAACCCTTAGAGAACACTTTCAGCACGAACACAAAATCAAAGAATTGATGAAGGTCATAAACGGTAGGCTCTTCGAATATTTCGTGAAACTAGACATTACTGATCTTAAATGTACGCTTTGTAATAGAGATATTATAACTCTAGATGACCTGATGGAACATCTCACAACTGAACACGATGTGAAAGTGTATACTGATGTCAAAAGTGCAATAGTACCTTTTAAATTTGAAACGAAAGAACTGAGTTGCGCCATATGCTCGATACCTTACGTGAGTTTCAAAAATTTACAAGAGCATATGAACTCGCATTTCGGTAATTACATATGCCCTGTGTGTGGAAGAGGTTTTGTGACGGATCGGCTACGTGGCAGACACGTGAAACGGCACAACACTGAGCAGTTGAAGTGCGCTGACTGCGACAAAGTACTCGGTACTAAAGAAAAATTACGGGAGCATCAGAAACGAGTTCATCTAGGTCTGATAAAAAGGAACAGGTGCATTATATGTAGCGAGAGATTCCTAAATTATTGGCAGAAAGTTAACCATATGGTGAAGGTGCATGGAACACCGCAGTTAATATTAAAATGCCAGTTGTGTGAAAGGACGTTTAAGGATCAGAGGATGTTAACGATACACACAAAGAAGGACCATTTGTTGGAACGCAAGCACAAGTGTGAGGTGTGCGACATGCATTTCTTCAGTGCGACGAGGCTCAAGCACCATATGGCGAAGCATACGGGTTTAAGGCAGTTCCAGTGCGACGTGTGTTTGAAGGCGTACGCTAGGAAGAATACTTTGAGGGAGCATATGAGGATTCATGCGAACGACCGTAGGTTCGGATGCGAGCAGTGCGGGCAGGCGTTCGTGCAGAAATGCAGTTTAAAAAGTCATATGAGATCGAAGCACGGTAAAGTTGTATAACAGGTGCATCGCGTTCGATGCTTTTTGAAGTTCAAATGATACAACATTACACAAGCACTGCACTCATTCACTACTACAATCTCAAAAACGTTTCGCTCTGTAATCGAAACATCGTCAGGACTTTGTGTTATTGGTAGCGCGTACTGCTGTTTTTACGAACTTTGCATTTATCATATACACTCCACATTTAGCTTCTTCTTCTTCGTCAGCCGATGAACGTCCACTGCTGGACATAGGCCTCTTCATGGAATCGCCACACCTCACGATCTTGCGCCGCCTGGATCCAGTGGCTTGCGACCTTTTTGAGGTCGTCTGTCCACCTCGTAGGGGGTCTACCGACGCTGCGCTTTCCGGTGCGGGGTCGCCATTCCAGCACCTTAAGACCCCAGCGCCCATCGGTTCTCCGCACCATGTGCCCTGCCCAGCGCTACTTCAGCTTCGCGACACGCTGAGCTATGTCGGTGACTCTAGTTCTTCTACGGATCTCCTCATTCCTGATTTGATCTAGTAGAGACACTCCGAGCATAGCTCGCTCCATCGCCCGCTGAGCGATTTTTTTTTTTCGAACTGACTGTATGCTGTTAGCCCTAATGGCTTTTACAGCGTCACCGGGCGGGACGGGCGAGCGCAGAAGCATCGCCGAGGTTGCGAAATGCAGGGAGTAGAGCGCAGAAGCTCTACTAACGTCGGGGAACGTCGTGATAAGGGTGCCTCCTGTGAGGCCGGACCACGGCTTAGGGCGACGCGTAGTGGAGGACTGATGGTGTGACTTAGATTAGTCATTGCGGCGTCGGAAGGGTGGCGAAAAGCCACGACCGACCGACGTCAGAAAACTGGGACCTCGTCTTCGCCGGCGAAGACGCAAGCCCGCTGAGCGACTCTGAGCTTTCTTATAAGGCCCATAGTGAGCGACCACGTTTCGGATCCGTGATTCTTTTATCGCGGATTATAGCAAAATAATAATATCATAACTTTTGTATATATTTGTCGTTTACTTGTTAAGTTATAAGTTCAGTAGATTTTGTGAAAACCGATCGTATACACACAGACATATTTTGGGGACATTGTTTTATAACATTATCATCATCCTGCCCTTATCCCACTCTAAGTGGGGTCGGCACAACATGTTACAAACATCTCACATGATTTGGCTACGTATTTTACGACCGGCCGCCTGCCTGACGTCAACTTACCTTAGTCGTATTTGACGACACCCCTGTAAGTAACGAGCGTGGTCTATTCAGTCCTATACCACACGGCTGGTCGTCTTACCTAAGTGGCCTTTTAGGAAACCTCGGTAATAAATGAGGGTGATGTATTCCACCCAGCCGGCTACCACACAGCGGGCCGATTTACCTTAATCGCCTTTTACGACACCTCGGTAAGAAATGTGGGTGGTCTATTCCACCCAGCCAGATACCATACGGCGGGTCGACTTACCTTAGTCGCCTTTTAGGACACCTCGGTAAGACATGAGGGTGGTCTATTCCAACCAGCCGGATACCACACAGCGGGCCGATTTACCTTAATCGCCTTTTACGACACCTCGGTAAGACATGAGGGTGGTCTATTCCACTCAGCCGGATACCACACAGCGGGCCGATTTACCTTAATCGCCTTTTACGACACCTCGGTAAGACATGAGGGTGGTCTATTCCAACCAGCCGGATACCACACAGCGGGCCGATTTACCTTAATCGCCTTTTACGACACCTCGGTAAGAAATGAGGGTGGTCTATTCCACTCAGCCGGATACCACACAGCGGGCCGATTTACCTTAATCGCCTTTTACGACACCTCGGTAAGACATGAGGGTGGTCTATTCCAACCAGCCGGATACCACACAGCGGGCCGATTTACCTTAATCGCCTTTTACGACACCTCGGTAAGAAATGAGGGTGGTCTATTCCACTCAGCCGGATACCACACAGCGGGCCGATTTACCTTAATCGCCTTTTACGACACCTCGGTAAGACATGAGGGTGGTCTATTCCAACCAGCCGGATACCACACAGCGGGCCGATTTACCTTAATCGCCTTTTACGACACCTCGGTAAGAAATGAGGGTGGTCTATTCCACTCAGCCGGATACCACACAGCGGGCCGATTTACCTTAATCGCCTTTTACGACACCTCGGTAAGAAATGAGGGTGGTCTATTCCACTCAGCCGGATACCACACAGCGGGCCGATTTACCTTAATCGCCTTTTACGACACCTCGGTAAGAAATGAGGGTGGTCTATTCCACTCAGCCGGATACCACACAGCGGGCCGATTTACCTTAATCGCCTTTTACGACACCTCGGTAAGAAATGTGGGTGGTCTATTCCACCAAGCCAGATACCATACGGCGGGTCGACTTACCTTAGTCGTCTTTTAGGACACCTCGGTAAGTCATGAGGGTGGTCTATTCCACCCAGCCGGATACCTCACAGCGGGCCGATTTACCTTAATCGCCTTTTACGACACCTCGGTAAGAAATGAGGGTGGTCTATTCCACTCAGCCAGATACCACACGACGCGGCGGGTCGATTGGCCTTAGTCACCTTTTACGAAATTTCCTCATAATTCCTCATTACGACACCTCGGTCTTACGCGAGGAATCAAAAACAATTTAACATATTAACAAGATTGATATATAAGTTAATGTATAAAGGGAAACGGAAAGTAAAATATAAACTTTAACTGTCGTCTCTTTGGTTTAAAGGGAAGATAGTTTTTGTATAGTAATACTTTGGTTAAGATTGAATAAAAATGTTTAAAAAATCTTTGTTCACTGAGAGCTCACGATTTTATTTTGCCGTTCCCAAAAATTACTTTTAATTGCCTTATATATATAAAATAAATATACATACATTATAAATTCACCGATACACAATAAATACAAATAAATAGATTAGATAGGTTACATATATGCCCTGAATTCTTTAGAGATATGAAAATCTCCTCACAATGCTTTCCTACACAGAAAAGTTGACAAATTGCAAATACCAGACACATAAGTTTTAAATGCAAACTCTAGGCTCTTACGCTAAGCTATCATAGCTTTAGCAAGTATCCCCTTTTTCTTATTAGTTGGTTACTCCCACTCACACGCCTGCCTGTGTAGATCGAACCCTCGACGACCACAGCTTTACTCAAGTAAACTTGTAAACAAGTGCTTTTGAATCGTCAACTTTACTGCTGGTTCGGAAAGCCGTCCTACCGAGAAGAGCCAGCAAGAATCTCGGTGGAGCTCTTTTTAAAAAGAAGATTCTTAATACTAATTACATTTTGTCATAGCTATCCTGCACAAGGTCAAAGAGCAGCTATATCCACGCATTCTTATCATCAATGTAAGCCTCCACGGTATAAATAGGCTTTCTGTATCAGCCTCTTTTTAACAGTATTTTTAAATTGCTGTAATGGCAAAGTTAAAAGTGATTGTGGAATTTTGTTATAGAATCTTATACCCAAACCCACAAACGACTTACGTACTCTTACAAGGCGCAAAGCAAAGCATGTGATTTTTGTCTCATTAATAAAGCTTACTATAATGTTGAAGACTATGTCAATGATAAGAAAGCTTGGAACTAAATTGCGACCAGCTATGTACTAGATGATATTGTAATCTATGTTAACAATAATAAATACAATATTGTAATATTTATTTTTAAAAAGAGTGACCGCCGAGTTTCTTGCTGGTTCTTCTCGGTTAGAGCACCTTTCCGAACCAGTTGTAGCTTCAATTTAATTTTAATTTGACGATTCAAAAGTGAAACAAAAGTAATAATAAAATTATTTTGCTATAATCCGCGATACAGTAAATAGAAAATATATATAGTGCTAAATGTATAGTGGACTATACGTTTTTTCATACCCGTTACATGCAGGATTCGTAAAAAACATATGCACAAGCCTCCACCACTTCCACCACAATACACAAGCACTACACAAGTTCACTATCACAAACTCAACAATCGTTTCGCCCCGCAACCGAGGCATCATCAGGAGATAGACTCCACGACAAAATCGCAAAGACTATATATATTTTCTATTTACTGTATCGCGGATTATAGCAAAATAATTTTATTATTACTTTTGTATTATGGATCTCCGCAAAGTAACGCCTAATTCTAGAAATGATTCAAAAGTGCTTTTAATAGGCCAATTTGAATAAAGACTTATTTGAATTTGTAGCACAAATTTCAATATGAATCGGAGTGCTTTTTCTCTACGTGATATTTCAGACTAGTCTGCTGTACGAACGCGGCCTTACAAAACACACATTCATGGGCTTTCAGTCCTAAATGTATCATAATATGCGTCTTCAAATTCCTCTTCCACCTGAAAGATTTCTCGCAATACCCACAAGTGAAAGCTCGGGAAGGCGAATGAGATATTTCGTGGTACTTCAACTCATGGCGCGTAGCAAATTTCAACTCGCAAGTGTTGCAAGCGTAGTTCCTTTCTTCCAAATGGTAGAATCTTTGGTGGCGAACAACTTGGTATGGGTAGCCGAATTTCTTGCCGCACAACGCGCAGGACGGCGCTGGCAAGCCATGTTTTTCCTCCATGTGGAACGCACGCTTGTATGCCGGCACTTTCACGTCGCATAAATGGCACGCTCTGTCTTTAGGCCGCTGTTTCAGGTGGACCTGCTTGTAATGTTGGACGAAGTTGTTATTCGTCTTGAATGAGTGGTTGCAAATTTTGCAAACGTAATCCATTGTGCCGTCCGCGTTTTTTCTCAAGGTGAATATGTGTTTGTATTTACCTATAAATAAAAACTTACGGTTAGTTTATTTATTCATATTCCTTTCAAAAAAATTACATCGCTACATATGAAATAAAATCATCACTAGTGTACAAAGGGACTCTAATCGCTGCAGCGATCTCTCGCAGATATCCTTTGGTTTGGCGGTCTACGGAAGCGATATAAAGCTGTTAGAGCGAAATGTCGTATAAGGAACGGCCGTATAGCGAGGTATCAGTGAGAAAAAAAAGGATATAGAGAAAAAAATAGGATAAATTGTGTTTCTTAATCAGTTGCCATATAAATTTATAACTGGAAATATAATTACTATAATATTCTACTAGCTTCATTCTATGCTGTTGCACACACTGTTACACAGTTTATTTATTATTAAGACCATCAATGACGAATAAATCATTTACCCAATATAAAACATGGTTAATAAAAACCAGTTTTGTGTTAAATGTATCATCAATAGCAGATTGTGACATTTCATTAATATTTTCACTTCTTATTAACAGAGGAATACAATCAATTAATCATGGTTAATCTACAAAACACGTCACAATTACATTCAAAATTTATGTATATCCCACACTAGGCGGGTTTAACAAGTCTCAGGGAACCGGATCCGAGCAGCACAAGATGGTGTGATGAAAATTCCAAATAGGGAGTACATACGTCCATCTATAGAAGAACATCATCCTAGAGAAGTTTCCATATCGCTCATGGGCAAGAATAGCGGCATAACTCAAAAAAACCATGTTTTGAGAAAGTAATGACAAAATTATTTTGCTATAATCCGCGACAAAGTAGATAGAAAAATATATAATGACAGAGTACAGTGGACATTCCGTTTTCATACCCGATTTCTAGTCCAAAACACGGGTTTTTAGAGTTGTGCCTTTATTACAGCCCATAAGCGATATACTATGTTCTCTTTAATACTCATTAGAATTGCTAGTTTGCAAGCGATTTTACGGTATTATTTCAGCTAGAGATTTGTCTACAGCAGAAACTATTTTTCAAAGTAATTTTTTTAGTAAAACAAACAAATAAGTGTTTGAGAACATTTAATGTAAATTTTAGAATGCAATAATAAACAATAAAGACATTAAAAAGTTTGTACCAACTTAATTAGAGAATACAATATTGGCTATTTCTACGGTTTATGAATATAATTAGTTATTTTGTAGCTTAGAGACTTAGAACATAAATTTAAATTTAACAGAGCTATTATGCAAAGCAGGAAAAATCTAGTGTGATAACATAGGTAACATTTATTATAACATTAGTTGATTAATGATGAATGGAACGATTTAACTATTCCATTAGTTTTACGTGTAGTTTTTGCGGAATTCCATAATTATTAAATGAATTCTGGATGTCTTTTCATTACGTGATAATTCAAACTGGTCGCTTGCACGAAAGATTCCTTGCAGACATGACAAACGTGCGGCCTGATGTTCAAATGGATCATCATATGTTTACTCAAATTGTTCTTCCACCTGAATTTCTTTTCACATATTTTACATTCAAACGGCCTTTCGGATGAGTGTTTTATTTGATGGCGCAACAAATGTTTATCCGTCGTAAAACCTAGGTCGCACAGTTCGCAGCGGAATTGTTTTTCTCCCATATGGTAGTATTTTTGGTGTCGCAACACTTGAAAAGGGTAAGCGAATTTCTTCCCGCAAGCGCCGCATGATGGCGCCGGCAAGCCGTGTTGCTCCATGTGAAAAGCGCGCATATACCCGGGGACTTTTACGTTACACAAATGGCAGCTCCGCAATTTCGGACGCTGTTTGAGATGAACGTGCTTGTAGTGTTGCGAGAATGAGCTGCGTTTCTTGAACACACTGTGGCATGCGTTGCAGGCGTAAATTCTCGCGCCGTCCGCGTCAAGTTTGATTGTGAAGAGGCCACCGTATAACTCACCTAAAAAAATATAGGGACAGATAAATATAAAAAAAGAGAATTGTAATGTCGTTAAGTGAATGAAATAAAACTACTATGTACATATCTTAATCTGATATAACGCGTCACCTGGAGTCACCACTGTGCACAGTGCGTTGTTTATTCAGTTCGACTTAATTAAGTGGTGAATTATATTTTAATATAGTTGATATACTGGTACATTTACAACTATATCTAATAAATCATTAAATGTACATTTTCATAAATTAACTATTTTAGGCTTAGCATTTCACTCTACAGTCATATGGTTAGTTAGTTAATATTTTTGCTTAGTTGAAGAAGCAATAGAAGGCATTTTCAACAAATAACTATTGATCTCAAGACGACAGTTAAAAAATAGTTTCTGATATATCGGCAGTTTACTATTAAAGCGTTAGTCAAAACAATGAATCAGTATAAAAATTTATTAATTCAAAAACAGAAAACAAACTCCGAAATATGTAACAGTTCTGTAAAGGAAAAGTTTCTTAGTACTATGGCTTAAACGTATAAGTGATGTCGTTATATACGTTATAAGGACTTGAAAGAAAAATTAAACTTTTAGATCCAATACTGTTCCTTCCCAAAAATAAAAGAAAATTTAAAAAAAAAACATGAAATACACATGTAGTTTATATATAATTCAATGAACAATCAAATATTGGAAGGTTTTTTATTTCGAATATTGATTAATATTGAAAAATAGATACAGCCAGTAGAATTGTTAATTCAGTGTGACTAACATAGAAGGTACGTTATCTAAGATACCTTAAGATACTTAAAGTAACAGCCTGTTAATATCCCACTGCTGGGAATAGGCCTCCTCTCTCCGTTTCTGGAGAGAAGGGTTGGAGCTAAGACCTACCACGCTGCTCCAATGCGGATTGGTAGGTTACACATATCTCCAGAATTCTCTAGAGATATGCAGGTTTCCTCACGATGTTTTCCTTCACCGAAAAGCGTGTGATAAATTGCAATTATGAATTAGACACATGAGTTTTAATAGAAAAACTCATTGGTGCCTGCCCGGGTTTTAACCTATGTTCGTCTCTAGAGAGTCGCACGGTCTCACCACTGGGCTATCACGGCTTTTCTTAAGATACTTATTATAATATAAATATGTATAAAATGTGTCTAAATTATACCGAATTATGCCTTAAGACACATAAAAAATTTTTTGAACGACCAATTGTAATATTGGCAACACTGCATTAAACGGCCCCTTCCTTTTTGACGCTACGTACCTAGCGAATAAGTTTTATTTTACTCCCGGTCATTTCTTCCGTGTTTTCTATTTTATTCAATTACTTTCTTTTTAAAATGGCACAAAGAAATTCCTATTTGCACTTAAAGTTTCTATATAGAATTTTAAAAATAGATTTATCTTACATTGTCTTAGTGTATTTATTATAAGTCTTTACCCTTTCTTCTCATCTCAGTCTACTTAATTTGCAGTGTATTTTGTAACAATAAATGAATATGGTAAAAACGAATAATGAAAATCAACAAAATCTTTAGTATAAATAATAAAGAAAACGAAGTTACTTTTCTGAGCTAGCAATTATAAAAAATTTTGAAAAAAGCAACCGCCGAGTTTCTTGCTGGCTCTTCTCGGTAGGAACAGTTTTCCGAAACAGCACTAGAGTTGACGATTGAAAAGCACTTGTTTTCAAGTTAACTTGAATAAAGAATATTTTGAATTTGAGTTTTTGAATAATATTGCCCCTCGCCATAATGGATACCATTTTTTTGCAACATCAATTTAATATACAATGGAAATATTCGCTTATGATATGTTATTTCAAAGAAATATAATATATTATGTGGTACATCTTCTTATTTTAAATATACTTTAATACAAATCACTAGAAATAGTAGTAACAGCCCGTTGTTATGCCCACTGCTGGGCTAAGGCCTCCTCTCTCCGTTTTTGGAGAGAAGGATTGGAGCTAAGACCTACCACGCTGCTCCAATGCGGATTGGTAGGTTACACATATCCCTAGAATTCTCTAGAGATATGCAGGTTTCCTCACGATGTTTTCCTTCACCGAAAAGCGTGTGATAAATTGCAATTATCAATTAGACACATAAGTTTTAATAGAAAAACTCATTGGTGCCTGCCCGGGTTTGAACTCGTGTTCCCCTCGAAAGAGTCGCACGGTCTCACCGCTAGGCTATCACAGCTCTCTAGAAATAGTACAAGAAATAAATTAAATGTATCTATTGTTATATAATATATGATGATGGGTGTTAAATTAATTCTGGGTGTTTTTTAGTTAAATGATATTTTAAGCTTGATTGTTGTACGAAAGCCTCTTGGCACGCCGAGCAAACGTGCGGCCGAATATTCATATGTATCATCATATGTCTCCTCAACGCATTCTTCCATTTGAAAGTCTTTTTACATATCTCACACTTGAACGGTCTCTCGGGAGTGTGTTTCATATTATGGTGCTTTAAATGGTTTCTAGATTTAAAGCCCAGATTACACAGTTCGCATCTAAACTTCTTTTCTCCCATATGGTAGTATTTTTGGTGCTGCAACACTTCCGAAGGAAAGGCGAACTTTTTTCCGCAGGCGCCACAAGATGGTGCTGGTAATCCGTGTTCTTCCATATGAAATGCGCGCCTGCGCGTCGGTACTTTTACGTCGCAAAGATGGCAACTCCTTAGCTTCGTGCGTTGCTTGAGATGAACCTGCTTGTAATGCTGAGATAGGAGATTCCTTTTCTTGAAAAACTTTTCGCATACGTTACAGTTGAATCTTTTCGTGCCGTCAGCGTTTAGTGTAAGTGTGAAGGGCAGTGAGTTTTCTTCGCCTAGAACGAGATATAAGATAAAATGTTGCGATATTCCACACATTATCATTACCTAAAAATAATTCCTTTAGGATATCGTATTTCGATAATTTTTGTCAGAGTAGGGACATTTCCTGTTTCATTATTATTGCCGAAGGAGGAAAATTTTTAAAGAAAAGAAAATTATTCTGTCATACTCCGTGATAAAAATAATAAATACTTCTGAAGAAATAATTCTGTTAGCTAAACTCACTTTTTCATCAGAAATAAAATAGTTTACACATTTAAAGGAAACGATTGGTTTTTTAATTATATTTTAATTTTATAAAAAAAGTCTAAATATAACAGATTAAAATAAATTTTGTGTTAAAAATAATTCAGAACGTCTTTTCATCACGTGATATGTCACGACTCGACTCGACCAAGGACTTCTGACAAACATTACATATATATTTTCTTATATCATAATGCATCAACAAATGAGTCCGCAAACCTCATTAACCTCTATTTAAACTTTTTATCACACAAGTCACATTGGTAAGCCTTTTCAGCTTTGTGCTTTCTTTGGTGTTTATACAATAGACTTTTGTATACTTTTTGGAATATATTGCAGACGTAATTCTTTATGTCATCCCCGTCTGAGCAGAGTGGGAAGGTCAGTGCACTGTCGTGGCCTAGAAAGAATATGAGCGATAAATGAAGTGTGCTTTACGTACTTCATAAAGAAAAGTATTCTACACGCCTATTTACAGAGATGGGAGCAAACATCCACTCTCCTTGGCAAGAAGGATATTAAGCGTCCGCAACATCCGCCACATTACTACAATCCCAATAAGCTGGTCATACTAAACTACGCCTAGTTTAGTAGAGGTGTAGAATTTGACTTTTTCTTCACCAAATGGCGCGTAATGATTTTTTTTACTGTCAAATAAGCGAGCGCTAGACTGTAATCATGCCTGATCGAAAGTTCTGGAGGGAGAGAGTGCTTGCGTGAAAAATGACTACTCAGTCTTGCTTGAAAGATATATTATACGTAATGGGACTGTGCGGACGTCTTTCGTACATATCCCGAGGTGTAATTTCTCTCAGCGTCGAGCGGTGCGATAATAAAAATCATAAATACACATATCACAAATCCACACTGTCATCTTCTACGTGACAATATATCACAATATATCTTGTAGAAATTGATAGTCGTACAAATCGTATCGGTGTTGCAAATTGACCAAAATTCGGCAATTATTCTTCTAGGGCATTATTTTTCTTACTAAAGTTCTCTAGCTGTCTACTTGGGGTTTAAAAAGGGCGAACTTAAAACGTCATCAATCTTGATATCTTCACCGCTAGGCAAAGGTCTTCTCACGTATTGGAAAGGGTTCGAATAAATCACACATAAAAATCTCATAAGTTAACATCTGCATTGAAAACCCAATCATAGCACGACCGATGTAGAAACATTACATACTGAATCAAGGAAAGTATCGTTACATGTATAATAGCAATACTCAAAATATTCGATATCGACTCCTTGGAAATCGGTTTCCCAGAAGCAAAATAAACGAAAACTGATTTTGGGAATCGAAGTGGTCTAAATATGGGCCTATGGGCTAATAATTACAAGTATCTTATTGCAATAAAATAATGTAAAAGTTATGTTTAATTTACGAAATTGTTATCAGAAAAACGAATATTTTAGTACAAAATATCATCAAATCGATAATAAAACTAGAGATGATTTTTAAAATCTATACTTATTATAAAACAAAGTCCCAACAAGCTCTCTGTCTGTATGTAATCGATTTTCTTCAAATCTACTGAAAAGATTTTTCTACGATTTTCACCAAAAGATAGTGCAATACTTCCGGATGGTTTAGGTAAATATTAGGTCCTTACATATGAAATTGGCGTTTTCTATGGGAGGAACATAAAGTTGTTTTTTTTTTAAATGAAATATATTTAATTAATCAAAGTATGTACCATTGCTATGTATGCACTTCTGCCATCTCATAGGTAGTTCATTGATCCCCTTACTAAAAAAACCATTCGGGCGGGAATCAATAAAATCTTTGAAGGCGGTTTGGACTGCCCCATCGGAGTTGAATTTTTTTCCTTGCAAGTACTTATCCAAATTGCGAAAAAAATGGTAATCTGTTGGAGCAAGGTCCGGAGAGTACGGTGGATGTCTAAGACATTCTAATTGAAGCTCCTCTGATTTGGTAGCCGTCTGTTGTGCAGTGTGTGGTCTAGCGTTGTCCTGAAGCTGCAGTGGCCTAGAGCGATTGACCAGCCTCGGTTGTTTAGCAGCTAGCTTTTCCATCATGGTTTGCAGTTGCTGACAATAGATATCTGCCGTAATCGTCTGGCCAGATTTAAGAAAGCTGTAGTGAACGACACCGGCACTAGTCCACCAAACACTTACAAGCAACTTTTTTTTAGTCAATTTTCGCTTAGGGCAGGATTTGGCTGGTTCGCCAGGGTTCAGCCATTGCGATGAGCGCTTCCGATTATCGTAGAGGATCCACTTTTCATCACAGGTAATGATTCGATTTAAAATTCCTTCATTATTGTGCCGGTTGAGTAACGTAACGCAGCAGTCGACGCGCGTTTGTCGGTTTGCTTCACTCAATTCATGAGGTACCCACCTTTCAAGCATTTTCACCTTCCCAATTTGCTTCAAGTGGATTAGAATAGTTTTATCACTAACACCGGAGCCTGCAGCTGACTCGGACGTGGTTTGCGATGGATCCGCTTCCACAATAGCCTTCAATTCTTCATTATCAACTTTGGTCTCCGGCCGTCCACGAGGCTCGTTCTGCAGGTCGAAATTTCCAGAACGAAAAGGTTGGAACCAAAAACGCACTGTTTTCTTTTGCGACACCGTCACCATACACATCATTAATCCTTCGAACCGTTTCTGCAGCACTGGTGCCACGGTGGAACTCATACTCGTAAATAACGCGATATTTCATGTTTTCCATTTTGTATTTAAAATTCCACGCGAAGCCGCAGGTACAGCTAGTAATTTATATATTGGGGTCTGGTGTCTCATATACACAAGCATGGAAAAAAGCTTCTAATTTAGGATTTTAACCAGCCTAATGTCTGCTATTTCTAGGTTAATTCAGTAGAAACACAAGAGTAAATATATAATTAATTTATTAATATAATATTTCCAACTTTACATGTGAATTTAAAAACATTAATATATTGAAACGTTGTTGGAATCTTGGGAAATAGGAAATTTCTTTAAACAAAGCACCGCAGTGCACAAATCCTCACGCATTTGTAGCTTTAAAATGTCTCAACTCTATAGCTCACAAGGCAGGATTCGGCCATCAGATTGATCTAAGTTCATTGTTCACTTAATTGAAATAGTAGGGGAAGGTGGGGTAATTGGGAACGGCGGGTAATTAGGAACACGTTAATAAGTCACACTTCCACCCCTAGTATTCTGTCTCGTGCCTATTCAAGTTACACTCCCTGTGCCCTTCAGTGAGCAAGCGACAGTGGAAGCAGGCCACACACATCTTGTCACGGTAAGTCAAACATTTTTTTTTGCAATTTTGTTATAATTTTTGTGTTCTCATACCCCGCGGGCTGATCTCAATTACCCCATAGGATGTCGGGTAAAAAGGAACGACAATGTTTTTTGTTTTCATTAATATGTGTAATAAAAAGTTGATTATTAAGAGATTTTCTATCAGTTATAGGAAGAAAAATAAGTAATGTGTAAGTCTAAATAAAAATTGATTACTTTTTTTTATGTAAAAAGCTGTTTTTTTGCCATTTAAGTTAAGTGTTCCCAATTCCCCCACTTTCCCCTATACAGCGTATCAATTTTTACATACAGACTTAGTAATGGCCTGTTACTATTCCACTTCTTACCCTCTCCGTTTCAAGAGAATAGTTGGGAAGTAAGACCGCACCACGCTGCTAAAATGCGGGTATGTATGTTACATATAACGCCAGAATTCTCTAGAGATATTCAGGTTTCCTTATGATGTATTTCTTCACCTAAGCAATCCCCTCGATTGAGTCGCACGGTCTCACCGCTTGGCTCACAGGTTTAGCAGAGTAAGTGTTTCGGTACTTAGCTAGATGCCGACCCAGAATAAACTCTCAGGAAGCGATTCCTATGGTCATACGTTCTTATCATATGTATGTGGTCATGGAACGTTAGTGTGATGCGTGGAAAAGAATGCTGGAGTGCGTGAGCAAGGTGAATATAATTGTGAAAGGGAGAAGAGGTTGAGACATTGTGAAGACGTTGTGTAAAAACGCAACTGCTAAATAAATTTAATAAAGATCTGGAAAAGGATTTCTAGTTTGTAATTCGAAGAAATTTCCACATGTATTCTAAATATGGAAACAGAAGAAGCAGTCTGGTACTATTCCACTGCTGTATAAATGCTTTAAATAACACATATCCCAAGGAATCTCTAAAGACTTGAAGATTCTCTCACGTAATTTTATCATAAAGCACGCGATGTAAGGTCCGCCGTGTGGTATCCGGCTGAGTAAAATAAACCACCCTCTTTTTTACCGAGGGGTCGTAAAATACTACTAAGGTAAGTTGACGTCAGGCAGGCAGCCGATCGTAAAATACGTAGCCGAATCATGTGGCATGTTCATGACATGTTGTGCCGACCGCACTTGGAGCGGGATAAGAACAGGGAATGGGATGATGATGAAAGCACGAGATGTAAGGTACAGAAAATTCATAGGTGTACCTAATCGGGTTCGACCTGCGATCTTTTGGCAAGTATCTCCAGCACTAACCATTTGGTCATCACAAATTATACTCGCGTAGATTTTGCGTAATTCAGTTCTTGTGTAAATATGGTTATTATAATAATAAAAATAATATTTCAATACAGATGTATCTTCATGCATGTGATTCATAGAAGTTTGTCTTAGACAGTAATGTTTAAAACGCAGAGTAAAAATGTAAAACCTAAGGAGTAGAGATATCAAAATGTTCGTATTCATTTATGAACACCAAACTCGAGCAACCGAATATTGAATGTCGAATATTGAAGTTATAAATTCTATAATTTTTCAATTTTCACTTTCTTTTTCAATGACGTTGTAAATTAAACTGAGCTTCTTTACTGTAATCGACCTATCTTGGTCATACTGCACATTTTGATCTAAGGTCAGTGTTCCAAGACTCAAACTAGACTGGGGTGCTTTTTCATAATGTGATACTTCAGACTGGTCATCTGTACGAAGGCCTCCTGGCAAACTTTGCAGACGTGGGGCTTCTCGTTGCTATGTATCATTTTGTGCGTCTTCAAATTTTTCTTCCACCTAAACGATTTTTCACACAAATCACATTTGAAGGGCTTATCCGGCTTATGTTTCCGCAGGTGTAGATTTAATCTGCTACGAGTAAAAAATGCTAAATCACATAGCTCGCATCGGTACTCTGTTTCTCCCATATGGTAGAATTTTTGATGCCGCAACACTTGCCAGGGGAACGAGAATTTCTTTCCGCAAGCGCCGCAAGATGGCGCTGGGTACCCATGCTCCTCCATGTGGAACGCACGCATATGACCGGTCACTTTAACCGTGCACAGATTGCAACTTCGCAGTTTTGGCCTCAGTTTGAGGTGGACATGTTTGTAGTGTTGGTTAAAATGGTCCTTCTTCTTGAATTCGTTCTGGCATGTTTTGCAAACGAATTTTAGTGACCCGTCCTCGTTAACTGCGATTGTGAACGTTGGTGGGTTATCTAAAAAAAATATAACAGGGTATTTGACACTATATAAACATCAACTATTTATTGTAAAGCTAACTCGAAAACGTTGTACATCAGTCATACAAAGTTAATAATGTGATAATCTTTCCTGTAGTCTTAGTAGGGCATTTGCCATAAATTTCCTCTATTAAATTTAATGTGGCTTATTTTTTGCAAACTACGAATATTAGATTAACGAAATGTAAGTATATTAAACATTATATTTAATCCAATCCTTTCCATATCATGTAATTTATATCTAGATATGAAGCTGAGAGCACATGGCTAAGTTTAGCAAAAGGCGCCATTTCTATTTGGAAACCTGGGACCTATGTAAAAATATCAACCTCATAACCTTCTGTACCTTGTATCCTTTTCGGTTGGCAAAAAAGCAGGCTCTTTTCCTAGCTAAGAATCTGTTTATTAAATACAATAGAAATGCTGCCAGATAGTGACATAAATTGTTTATTTTTGTTATGATTCTTAATACAAATCATTTGCGAGTTCTTTAGAAATCGCAGTAATAATTTTCAAAACGATTTTTATTAGTTTTCAAAAGGTCTTTTTAAACGTTTTTAAATGTTAGTAAAGTTAAACTTGCAAACGTAACATGAAGGTTTATGAATTTGTAAATTACAAAAAATAATAAATCTATAAATCGTTTTTTATTAACACGACGGCAAAATTAATAGGCACCACGAAAATATTCATAACGGACTGGAAAAGACATAGTGGAAAGAAAACGCAGAAACTGGGGGTAACGGTGCAATCACTAAATCTCACTTTGGACAGAGTATCAAAGATAAATAGTTGTTGGTGGTTACTATGTGTCTTATTTTCCTTTATGACAATAGGTTTTTTTATTCGGTACATATCGACAACAGTCTCTTGTTAAATTGAATATCAATAAATATCATATCATAATTTTTTGGATTAACTCGTTTTCCTTTGGATAAAGGTCACATCTGTCCGCAAACAATATTCCTTTCATGTATTCATTTATTTGTGAACTTATTATGTTTTATCAATATATGGACTACCGTGGCAACCAATCATATGATATTTGTATGAATTTTCCTTTTTAACTATAGTTTAATTATCAGCGATACATACGTCTAAAAAGACATCGCTTCCGATGTCCACGTGTTATTATTCTTTCATTTCATTAAATTTGAAATATAAAACATTCGTTGCTTATTTTCTTAATTTTCTCATTAAGAGAAATTTATTTATTATCTATGGATTGATCACATTGTATTTACAATCTATTTCTTTTACTTTTACAAGTTATAACTAATCGAACTTTCTAGGCCATGAACAATCAGTTCCTCTTCTGGCTATGTATCAACATATGCCGCCTCAAATGCTTCTTCCATTTGAACGTCTCCTCACATAGGTCGCACTTGAACGGCCTGTCGTTTGAGTGCTTTATCTTATGTTGCATCAAATTGCCACGGGACGCGAAAGTCTTGTCACAGATATTGCAATCGAATTTCTTTTCGCCCATATGATAAGTTTTCTGATGACGCAACACTTGGAATGGATATGAGAACTTCTTTCCACACGCGCCGCAAGACGGTGCCGGAACACCGTGCACCTGTTCCATATGGTGTGCTCTCATATGGGCTGTGACTTTCTCCTCGCAATAATAGCACCCGATTAGTTTCGGTCGCATCTTTAAATGCACGTGTCTATAGTGTTGCTTGAAGAAATCCCGTTTCTTGAACACGTTCGGGCATAGATTGCAAGAGTACATCTCAGATCCGTTCGTGTCATCCGTTCGCGTGTAATACTCATCTATGCTCCTGTCGATCTTACGTTCCTTCCCTAAAACAAAATTTCGGTTTTTCATTTCTGAAAAATGTTTACGACTACAAGATCAGGTTCTAAATTTATCGAATGTATATATCAACAATATCAAAAGCGGTTGTAAAAACAATATACTACCAAGAAGCGTGTGATTGAATTGCTCACTAAATATGTATAGCTAAAATGTTGTTTTCATGACCCTTTGTAATATTACGTCATTGACTGATTAAACAAATATCAAATAAAATATTTACAAAGTAAAATAATAAAGAAAATTAAATAAAACAAATATTTTTTTTAAACCTAAAATTAATAAAACTAAAATTAAAATTATTAACAGTATGATCTTCATACTGTTAATAAATTTCGTAGATTCAAAAGCTCTTGTAACAAATCTTATTGAAAGATAACTTGAGATCTGAAATTTTAAGTGCCGAGTTACACAGGGAGGGCCAACTTCGCCTACGCTTTTCAATCTTTACAATATTCAGTTTAGTGTAGAAGGCAATACACTTGTGGGAAAGTCGACCAACAATGGTGGTGTTCTCCAAGATATAATCTTAATAGAGATATACTATGTATTCCATGCACTCAGGCACGATACATCCCAAATTTTATTACACAATAACGTCGCTAACGTAAGAAAGTTGCTAAATTAATAGTCTTACGAACATGCCAAAAGAGTTCATAATGCATATGTCATAGAATTTAAATTGGAATGGGGCAGTTTCCGAACATGCAAAAAGAGTACGTAAACTAAATGTCATAGAGTTCAAATTCGCTTGACACTAACTCTCTGGAACATAACTTGTTTACGAATCGTGTTCGCTATCGCTTCTTAGGACTCGCGAACATTGTGGTCATCGGTTTGTTCGATATATAAGCGGACCTATCGTGCGCCTCGACGTTCAGTTTGCGAATAGCGAAGTGAAAATAAAAGTGAAATAATAGTGAGCCCGGCTTTCTTATTGGACAACGGACTGTAAGTACTGAGTTTGTAGTGAACAGTTGAATAAAGTGTTTTAACGAGTCACCACGGTATTTTTATCCAAGTTCACGAACCCCTGTACGTAACAATACTGTATCCGTCTAAATGTTTTCCGAATATCGCATTAAAAGTAATGTAGTTTCAATTTTCAGTAGTTTCAAGTTTGTAGTTTCAAATTTATCATAGATTTTGTTTGTTACAACGTACTGTTTGTTACCGAGTACACAATCGCGGTTTATAGCAAAATAATTCTATTATGACTTTAGCCGTGTGGTATCCGGCAGAATAGTATAGACCACCCTCCGTTCTTACCGAGGTGTCGTAAGAGGCGACTAAGGTAAGTGCCGTGTGGTATCCGGCTGCATAGAATAGACGGGTGGTCATTTCTTACCGAGGTGTCGTAAAAGGCGATTAAGGTAAGTTGACGTCAGGCAGGCGGCCGGTCGTAAAATACATAGCCAAATCATGTGACAACATGTTTGTAACGTGTTGTGCCGACCCCACTTAGAGTGGGATAAGGGCAGGAGAATGATGAATTCTATTATGACTTTTGTACTATGGGATTCCGGATGGTAACGCCTACTTTTACAAATTATTTAATGTCTTTTCGTTATGGTAAGCTATGACGAAGACAAATTATAATTTATTATAAAATTATGATACATTTTTAATTAAAAAAAGTGTACAAAGGTCAATTTATCCCTTTGACAGAGATCTCTTGCAGCTAATCCACGAAGTGAATTGTTTTAATGTCTTAATCCATAAAAAAAAAAGATTTTATTTATTACTAGTATAATTCGATTTTATAGCAATTTTAAAGCTCAATGTTTATTGAATAATTAGTTTTAATTATTTACATCCAGGTAAGCTAAAGTCTAGGAGACATGTCCTTCATTTGCATTCTCATTTTATTATGATAGATTATTTTAAAAAATTAAACTACTAAATGAGGGAGTTAAACAATTTTTATGATAACTTTGCTGAAATCAAAAGATTATCTACCCTCCAATAGTAACAAATAATAAATCTGAACCATTTGCGCCTTTATCCTAACATCTTTTGTATACTTTTATTGTTTAGGTTTTCATTTGTTGTACATATAAAACAAAAAAGGTAAATAAGTTCTTTAATCTGTGGTCAAAATTGGCATAACGCTGATATCACAAATCAAATCAAATCAAAATATTGTTTATTTAAGTATGTTCTTTCGAGCATTTTTGAATCAATATGATTAATGAAGCTACAACTGGTTCGGAATATTGCTCTTACCGAGAAGAACCAGCAAGAAACTAAGCGCTGAATATTTTAAACATTTTCAATTTTACATTCTTAAATCGCAGTCTACAAATTCAGGCATTTTTATCATCCAAATAATCTTCAATTTTGTAATATGCTTTAGGTATAAGCATATCTTTTACATTTGATTTAAACTTTTCTGTCGCCTGATTTAGTATGCCACAGATTTGTATAAAGTCATCACGGTCAAGTTCTTACACAACTTTAAGCCCCGGATGGTTCCTTAAGCAGTGTTGTTTCAGCGTACTCTTCTGAACAAATGCCTTGTCACATAATATACAAATAAACCTTCTGTCTCCACTATGAATCTTCAAATGATCTTTCAAGTTGTTTTCCCAACGAAACTGTCTCTGGCATAGCGTGCATACAAACTTTTTCTCTTGAGAATGAGTAGACATATGCACCTTTAGACTGACGTTATCAAAAAAGCTTTTACCGCACGTGTTGCATTCAACCGTCTTCTCCCCCATGTGCACTTTCTTTTGGTGCCGTATCAAATGGCAAGGGTAACGGAATTTTTTATTGCAAACCCCACAAGTTGGTCCCGCTATTTTATGCTCTTCCTCTAAATGGTACGTCCTGAGGTGGGGTGGAATCTTTTTTTGACAGTACGGACATTTTCTTTCTTTTGGGCGTTTCTTTAAATGCACGAAACGATAGTGTTGCGAGACCAACGGCTGTGAGCCGTAGGATTTCTGGCAAATGTTGCAAATATATTTGTCGTGGACGATCGTGTAATAATTGGGACCTAGAAAAGAAATTACGTGTTACGTTCGACTTTTTCTAATTTTGATTTTAGAAATAATTTTGATAACGCTTTTTATTACTTTTTAAACCGTCTTTATAAAACATCAGTAAATGTTTATGTGAAGGTTTATGAATTTGTAAATTACAAAAAATATGATACGATCTACAAAAATACGATCTATATATAAAATATATAGATTTTTTTTATAAGTACGATGGCGAAATGAACAGGCACTACAAAAATATTCATAACGGACTAGAAGAGATGCCGTGTATGAAGAACATGAGGGAATCCAAATAATTTTCTTGGTCAGATGTTCGCACAGAGAATAAGTTTCTCGATTCAGAACTGCATCTATCTTTCCAGACTTCTATGATCTGGTAAATTAAAAAAAAAGAGTGAATAGGCACTATAGTGGCAAGCGCAGTCGACCTTACATCCTTCGCTTTCTTCTTCTCTTCTTCGTCAACCGATGGACGTCCACTGCTGGACGTAGGTCTCTTCGCGGGATCTCCACACCATACGATCTTGCGCCGCTTGGATCCAGCGGCTCCCTGCGACCTTTTTGAGGTCGTCTGTCCACCTCGTTGGGGGTCTGCCGACGCTGCGCTTTCCGGTGCGGGGTCGCCATTCCAACACCTTGAGACCCCAACGTCCATCGGTTCTCCGCACTATGTGCCCCGCCCATCGCCACTTCAGCTTCGCGACACGCTGAGCTATGTCGGTGACTCTAGTTCTTCTACGGATCTCATCATTTCTGATTTGATCACGTAGAGAAACCCCGAGCATAGCTCGCTCCATCGCCCGCTGAGTGGCTCTGAGCTTTCTTATGAGGCCCATAGTCAGCGACCACGTTTCGGATCCATAGGTTATAACTGGCAACACGCACTGTTCGAAGACCTTTGTCTTCAAGCACTGAGGTATCTTGGACGAAAAGATCTCGCGTAGCTTCCCGAACGCTGCCCATCCGAGTTGGATTCGGCGACTAACCTCTTTCTCAAAATTGGACCTACCTAGCTGGACCGTATGTCCCAGGTATATATATTCGTCTACAATTTCGAGTGCAGAGTTCTCAACGATGACCGGGTGGCGCGGAACATGCGAGTTTGACATAATTTTTGTCTTACTCATGTTCATTTTGAGGCCCACCTGTTGAGATACTCTGCTGAGGTCGTCGAGCATTGTGTTAAGGTCCTCCAGAGACTCTGCCATAACGACTATGTCGTCGGCAAATCTAAGGTGAGTGATGTACTCGCCGTTGATGTTGATGCCGTATCCGTTCCAATCCAAAAGCTTAAAGACATCCTCCAATGCAGCGGTAAACAGCTTAGGGGAGATGACATCTCCCTGTCGCACACCTCGCCGCATTTGGATTGGTCTCGTAGTTTTGTCTTGGATACGGACAGACATTGTGGCGTTTTCATACAAACACTTCAGCACTTGGACGTACCGATAGTCGATTCGGCATCTCTGGAGCGATCTTAACACAGCCCATGTTTCCACCGAATCAAAGGCCTTCTCATAGTCCACAAACGCCAAGCAAAGTGGCTGGTTATACTCCTCGGTCTTCTGTATAACCTGCCGCAGCGTGAATATGTGGTCTATGGTACTATAGCCTTTTCGGAAACCGGCTTGTTCGGGAGGCTGGAAGTCGTCGAACCTACGAGCGAGACGATTCGTTATGACTCTCGAAAACAACTTATAAACATGATTCAGCAGCGCGATGGGTCTATAATTCTTCAATAAGGCGTTATCTCCTTTCTTGAAGAAAAGAACCACCACGCTCCTGTACCATGCTTCCGGCATAGTACCTTCGTGAATGACGGAATTGAACAGTCGCTGAAGGACTTTAAGTACCGGTTTACCACCCGCCTTCAGGAGTTCGGTTGTGATTCCGTCGTCACCTGGAGCCTTGTTGTTCTTGAGTTGTTTCAGAGCCATACTAATCTCGTATAGGCTGACGTCCGGGATATCTTCGGTATAGTGTCGGGTCAACTTGGCTCGTGGATCTTTTGCCAAATTGACAACAGGCTGTTGTGTTGAGGTGTATAACTGCCCATAGAACCTCTCAACCTCTCTCAAAATCTCAGGACGAGATGAAATGATACTACCAGTATCGGTCTTCAATCGCGTCAGCTGCCTCTGCCCAATAGACAGATCTCTTGCGAACACTTTTGAGCCCCTGTTACGCTCAATGGTATCACGAATGTATTCGGTGTTGAAGTGTCGCAGGTCACATTTCTGAGCCTTAGAGATCTGTTTATTGATCAGACGGTAGCGCGTCGCGTCCACTGAAGATTGTAGCCTCATTTCGTTCCTCTCATCCATGAGCTTGAGAGTCTGGGTCGAGAATTTTTTGGTTCTCTTACGGTGTGTCTTATAAAATGCTGACCCCACCGTATGGACAGTTTCCACCAACCTGTTGTTTACATCGTCCACAGAAACGCAGTCAGATAGGCAATCAAAACGGTTCATCAGCTCGAGTTGGAAATTCTCAGGGTTTTGAATATGAGCTCGAGTTGGTCGGAGCGTAGACTTCACTAGTCTGGACCTTTCCAGCTGTACGCATATATTCAATGAGCCTCTGACCAAGCGGTGATCGCTCCCCGTCTTTACGGTGTTGATCACAGAGACATCATTGAATATATGACGCCTGGTTGACATAATGAAGTCGATCTCGTTTCTCGTGGAACCGTCGGGACTGATCCAGGTCCATTTTCGATGCGGCCGTTTCTTGAAGAAAGAATTCATCATATAGAGGTCCTCCCTCTCCAAGAAATCGGCCAGCATCTGGCCCCTGTGGTTCCGTTGCCCGTATCCAAATTTCCCCACTCTCACCTCTGTGCCGCTTCGCGTGCCCAGCTTTGCGTTGAAATCCCCCATCACAACAGTGTAGAAGGTTTTAGAGGCATGCATGGCTCTAGATATATCCTCATACATGGCCTCCACCTCTTCGTCTGGATGTGCCGATGTCGGTGCGTAAACCTGTATGACCTTCAGCGAATACCGTTTGGTAATTCTGAGTATAAGGAACGCGACCCTGCTCGACACACTCTCGACTTCAACAATGTTGTTGACAAGGGACTTGTGGACGAGAAACCCGATACCACCTTGGGACTGTTGGTCGCCCTCCCGGTAGTAAAACAGGTTGCCGGATTTTAGAATCATCGTGTCCTCCCCCTCTCTTCGGACTTCCGATAATCCTATGACATCCCATCGCAACTTGTTTACTGTTTCTTCCAGCTCGATTATCTTTTCGTCTTCCCTCAAAGTGCGTGCGTTATATGTTGCCAGGTCAAGTCGTCGGGGTTGGCAGCGGAATCTCTGCCGGAGATTCTTGACACCCCCTGCCCCGCCGTTACCCGAACCGCTGCCAGAGCTGGGAATAGCGGGGCTGCCGGGAACTAGGGGCTGTGGCTTCTTGTGTTTATCCATAAAGGTTATTGCCAATAATCACCACGCTTGGCATGCGGGTTGGTGATCGCAGTGCTGACTATGTCGCACCGACAGTGCTGCTGCCCACTGTCGGTCTGGTAATATTTAAGTCAGCTATTTGAATGGTTATACCGCCATTTGTCGGTCGCCAGAGCCTCGTTGGTAAATCTGCAGGGTGCACCACGTGCAGGTGAGGTTGACAATTAAGGAGACTGATTGGGACGAGCCTCCTCCTTACACCCCATCCTCTCTCAGATGACTGCAGTTGATCATATACTACAGTATTCAATGTAACGCGATCCTTCGCTTTCCATCAGGCAAAATAATAGCCAGGCGCTAGCAAATTGATTATCTATACTTATTATAAAACAAAGTGCCTACAAGCTGTCTGTCTGTATGTAATCGATTTTTTCACAATCTACTGAACGGATTTTTGTACGGTTTCCAACAAAAGATAGTGCAATACTTCCGGATGGTTTAGGAGGTAAGTAGTACATATCGGTATTATGTAAATTGTGTTGAAGAGATCGCGCAGTTGTTAAAAACTTGCTTGCTGGGAGCTTTGCTCGCGTGCGCTGCGTCAACCAGCAGAGATACGCTAAAGTAATGTACTAGAGAATTGTAGATCTATAAAAATACTACAAAAAACTCCACGATAGCATGTCTCTATCTCTCACGGCTAACTCACAATATCTACTTTTGTTTAAAAATTGAATTCTAGAAAAAAAAATTGAGACACGTTGATTTCCACGCGGGCGAAACCGCTGGCACGGCTAGTTGATTATATATATAAAAAAGAACTATAGCGGAGTCGACTTGGAAACTCAGCCAGCAGTCCTGGTACCATTCCACGTATGCATGATTTATAGAATAATAGCGTGTGAGTAATTTAGGACAAATGTACCTTTTATTACTTGTATATTTTCGAGGTAAATAAATTGTACAATAAATAATATCTAGTTTCCATATGTTCAGACGGATGTAAGGAAGACAATCATTAAATAATATATAGACAGAAATTTTCAATATTGCTTTAATAGTAGCTTATTTTTACAAGTTTATAAACGCAAATCATAATGTCAATGGACCCTGATTGGAGTATCTTAAGACAAAATAATGAATAATTGGTGACGAAGGAACGTAAAAAAATTAATAGATTAGGCGGAGTGATATGCACAAGTTCCAGGTGCTAAAAATTAACTTCCGGGTGATATTTTGTCATATGATAGTTTAAACTTGCTTTCTGAACGAACGCATTATCGCAAATCGCGCACTTGTATCGTCTGTCTTCGTTGTGTATCCTTAAATGGTCTTTTAGATTGTGATTCCAACGAAATTTCTTCTCACAAACATCACATTGGAACCGCCGCTCGCTGGAATGGGTGAGATTATGCAACCTCAAACTTCTTCCGTCAAAGAAACTCCTGTCGCACGTTTTACAGACGAACGTCCTTTCTCCCATATGGACCTTTTTGTGATGCATTATAACATGGCATGGGAATCGGAACTTTTTGTTGCAAACGCCGCAGGTCGGCGCCACAATATTATGCTCCTCTTCCAAATGTCTAGCTCTCTGATATCTGGACACTTTTTTTGGACAGTGCGGGCATTTTCGCTCTTTCGGCCGTCTTTTAAGATGCACGTATCGACAGTGCTGCGCGACCAGCTCTTTTGTGGCGTAAGATTTGTTGCATGTGATGCAAATATATTTGTCGTCCACGACGGTGTAATGCGAACCTAGAAAAGAAATCTAGCGTTTGACATTGAAGTAACGTTTTTGAACGGAACAAGTGCGAATTTTGAATTTAACTTCGTGCTCGTCCAACATCGTTGCAAAATAATAAGTAGCATGTTCAGTAATTAATTGTTTACGTCCTGCATGCTCTAATTAATGTGGATATCCAACATTTGAGATTTAAAGCAATTAACGTTCCTTATGTTTAGACAATCAAGGGCTGATAATATAATGATAATAAATAACATTGTGATTCCTGTGTCGCGACTCAACAAAGTTAGCAACTCATTCGTTGGCATCAGCATTCGCTTTTACAATAAAATTCCGAAATCCATAATAGACCAGTCTACAGTAAGAGATATGCTTATATGTAAAGCATACTTTGAATTGAATATTAACTGAAAATAAAATTTGAACATCGTTTCAGCTTCATACAAGACTGCGGTTTAATAATGTAAATATATAATGTTTAAAAGATTGACTGCAGAGTTTTTTGCTGATTCTTCTCGGTAAGAGCAAAATTCCGAACCAGTTGTAACATCATTAATCATATTGATCCTTGGCAATTCAGAAGTGCTCGAAAGAGTTTATTTGAATAAAGAATATTCTGATTTAATTTGGTGCTACAATTTTATACTTGGCAACAAGATTTAAATAAAGATTTTCCTTAATTTATTAGACCACTCGACTCCTAATTCGTTATTACGTATTTTGTATTGGATTTATTTACATAAAGTGTTCCAAACACCAACAAGAAAAGTATTTCTTCCATTTTGCATTTCTTCAATTTCTTTCTTAAAAATTGACAACGTTGGTAGGTACATAAGTATCGCATATCATCTATTATCGCAACATATATAACAAAATAAACCTTCGGTTATGTTTATTAATAAAACAGCATCATTTTACTTGTAATCAGTACAAATAACGTTAAAAGATGAATTTATGACAATAATTTTTTCTTTAATTGGAATAACAAAATAATATTTACGAATACTCTATCACATCATAAAAGCATCACTATAAAAAATGCTTTATATTGTCCCAACAAGCCTAAAGACCCGTAGAAAAATACGATTTATTAATTTAACTAGCTGTGCCAGCGGCTTCGCCCGCGTCGAAATCAGTTGTCACAAAAAAAATCCAAAATCCAGTTATTGTGAGTGTAGTTATCGTAAGAGATAGTGTTGCGGCCTAATAATCATCTGTGGCCATACGGATGACATGCACCAATCGTGGGCATCTACGCGAAACGTCAAATCCGTCGTTATACGTTTTTTTAATTCAATTGTCAATTGTCAAATCTTATTCAAAATTTTGTAACGCAACCTATGTACTCCTTTTTAAATTGCAACCAACAATATAGTGCAACAGTATTTACAAGTCTTTTTATTATCCAAACGAAGCCTCCTATAAAGGCTTAACGCAAGCGCATACAGATAGAAACGTGCTATCGCGGGATTTTTTGTAGTATTTTTATAGATCTACAATTCTCTAGTACATTACTTTAGCGTAACTCTGCTGGTTTACTGCTCGATCTTTTCAGCACAATTTACATAATACCGATATGTACTATTTACTTATACCATCCGAAGGTATTGCAGTATCTTTGAGTGAAAACCGTGCAATAATACGTTCAGTTGATTTTGAGGAAATCGATTACATACAGACAGACAGCTTTTTGGGACTTTGTTTTATAATAAGTATAGATAAGAACTCAATATAGTTGATTGTTTTCCACCGCCAAAATTATTTAACAATATCTTACCACACTATATTCATTTGGAAAATAAATATAGTGTGTTATGTAAAAAAAAAAAAATCAAAATTATATTTGAAAAAATAAAATGATATTAAAAAAAATTATTATAGATGATTTTTGAACAATGATTTCAACACAGAAAACCTGGTTTTAAAGACCTCAAGGGCCAAAAGACGGAATTTAAAATAAAAAATTAAGTAAGAATATGATATTTTCATATATTTATATTATACTATTTAAACTTTCTTAATATTCGAAAGCCCGAAATTAGACACTTATTCTTTAGACGATGGGAATTTAAGAAAAAAATATTTAACAAGAATAATTTTTATAATTTCAAATTAAAAGTATATAAGACCAATAAATGTTAAATATTAGTGGTCCATGGTGGTCTTTTTCCCCTTATAGAAGAAGAAGAAAAAGAAAACAGTTGTTTGAAGCTTTATGAACAAATCAAAGTTTTCTAAGTTTTTTTGTAAACTGATAGAATATCGACTATCAAGTACAAGTGCTCATTTGTGCTTTGCATGCTATTTATGCTATATATGCGGTACAATAATGTAAAATTGAAAATGTTTAAAAGATTGACCGCCGAGTTTCTCGCTAGTTCTTCTCGGTTAGAGCAACATTCCGAATCAGTTGTAGCTTCATTAATCATATTGATGATGATCATATGACGATTCAAAAGTGCTTGAAAGAGCTTATTTGAATGAAATTATTTGATTTGATTTGATCATTAATTAAAATATAAACTACTGGAAGAAACTTAATATATGTTAACTTTATGAAAACAAAATGAATACGCTATATGAGACCTAAACTGTCTTAGATGGAAACCGTTAACTGTAACAAATGTGAGAATAAATACAGTAAACAGACGACCGTCTTATACATTTTGCAAATGGATTTTATATATTTTAAGCTTGATATCACCAATTAATAGTCCTGCAGGCCTACCATGAAGTTTTAGATAACGATTCAATTCAAAGTCAGTACCTAACCCGAACCGCTTTCTTTTCGTACCATGAAATGTGGATTCCATTGGGGTGGTAATGTTTGAAAAGGATAACGTTATATGAACTATAGATAACTCTGTCACTTTTACTCAAATGTTCTTAAGACGAATTCCGAACGGTCAATCTGCAACGACTTAAAGTGTGCGTCTTTGAGACGTCATTGTATGAAAAAGCAAAACAATTTAGTTTACGTCTTCAATTGAGTCGCAATAAGAGTTCATGGTAGGCCTGCTGGTAATTAAAGTATCCGAATTATTCAAATGAATGATGCGAAATTTCATTGTAGATATAAAAATGGACTTCAATATATTATTTCTCACTATTCAGTAGGGTTTGTCGGATTTCAAAAACCGGTTTTTGGAGAAAATTATGAAAATATCGTTTTTCAATGTATGAATAACAAATAATTTAAAAAATTAGGCGTTACTTTGCGGAGATCCATAATACAAAAGTAATAACAATAAATAATAGTAATAATAGCAAAATAATTTTATTATTACTTTTGTATAAAGAACACTTTAAAAAATATGAAAATAACAAATATAGCCATTTCTCATTTTCAAATTTAATAAAAGTATGAAACTATATTATTTTTATTTATTCGAACCCTTTGCTGAATAACTCGTTTCATTATTATAAAAAATATTTACATCCTTATATGTGAAAAGTTTGCATGAACAACGAATGATTGTTTTTAAAGTTATTTAATCCTGGTCAACTATTATTTCTTTGTTCTACTAAATTGCATAAAAAAAATTACTATCAATAAAATTGAACAGTAAATAATTTCAGTCAAAAACTGCTTTTACTCAATCTAAATTTTTTGTTAAAAATTTGTGTTCCAATGACAGAATATTCGACCAAAAAATTTTTTATATAAATTTGAAACTGTTTTAAACCGGTTTTCTAAATGTCGAAAAATTCTTTTTTTTTGTAAGTTTTCTAAAATGTCGGTTCTTGTATAAACCCTACTATTCAGCCACGTTTCTTAAAATTTTCATATGTTCCATTATACAATTAATAGTCAACTTCTGGATGGTACTTCGTCATGTGGTAGTTAAGGCTCGCCTTTTGCACGAACGCCTGTCCGCACATCTTGCACACTTTATTCCTTTCGTCCGTGTGTATCTTCTCGTGGAGATTCAGATTCGTCTTTCTGATAAATGACTTTTTGCAGAACCTACAATGATAGTCCTTCACGGTTTTGTGTTTAAACTTATGCTTGTACAGACCTTCGCGATCGTATGTCTCGTAATCGCACAATTTGCAAAAATACTTCGTTCCCAACATATGGAACACTCTGATATGTTTCCTGAGCGACACCTTCGAGTTAAATTTTCCCTTGCAACCGTTACAGCTTATCCTATCGTCTATATTGTGCACAGTCAGCTTATGTACTGTGAACTGTGTTATATTCTTGAACTGTTCATTGCAGTGAAGGCACTCATACTTGTTGTAATGATGCGTCCTTATGTGAAATCTCACCGAGTTCTTTTTACAGTATATCTTGTCGCAATGGCTGCAGACAAAGCTGTCGCCATCTTTCTTATAATCGCTGGGTTGAATTTTGCTCAACATCTTCTCTTTATTGCCTGAAGACAAAAAAATACTTTTTATTTCTCTTTCGATTTGCCATCTTCTTGTTTCAGTTCATCATTATTATTATCGTTATTATATTTATTCTTGCATTCTCTTTACATAAAATGCAGACATGTAAATTTTGTGTTCACGAGTTGTTTTTATCTCTGTAAAACATTGCTATTATTTATTCTTGTATGACTTTTATTTCTTTTTATTTTTCATGCCCTTTTGTAGATATGTCAAAAATGTTTTTTCCTTTTATGAATATAAACGGACTTTAAAACGGATTTTTAAAGTTACAGAAAAATCACAAATAAATTGAATGAATTTTCTTAAGATTCATATTGTTGATCTCATTAATATATAAAAGTAACGACCTATCACAATCCCACTGCTGGGCATACACCTCCATTTTTGAAGAGAAGGGTTAGAGCTGTGGCTAGTCCAATGCGGATTGATAGGTTACACATATCTCCAGAATTCTCTAGAGATATGCAGGTGTCTTCACGATGTTTTCCTTTACCGAAAAGCGTGCGATGAATAGGAATTACCAATTAAACACATAAGTTTTAATAGAATATCTCATCGGTTCCTGCCCAGGGTTCGAACCCGTGACCCTCTCGAAAGAGTCGCACGGTTTCACCGCTGGGCTATCATAGCCTCATTGCTTCTTTGACATCATTTTTCATTATTATATTATACCAGATATTAGAAATCGATAGCTTATCTGAACACTATAAGAGAATAGAAATAGTAGCTGCAGAACATGTAGTTTTAAAAAGAATTCATATGTATACACAAACAAAAAATTAAATATTTGTAATGATATAATTCCGGTTGCAGACTGGATGCGGAAATACAACTGAACTTTCATATTTAGTTCAGTAATTAATGCTACGCCAAGATTATTGAGTTATTTATTCATTTATCATTTTATTTTAGGACACACAAAACAGATTGTGACAAAAATTCAAATGTTTTAAAATACAATAAAAAAATAGACATTTTCCAAAAAAATATCAGTGATTAAGAAAGAAGCTTGTTTTTGCAGTTTAATAACGCAAAGTGCTACATGGTAATTAATATGCGATGGCTACGTGCTAAAGCGAACTCGAGTATTAAAATGATAACTGAGATACTCGAGAAAAGAGAACCAAATCAAAGATTCAACAGCAAATTTAATATCGGTTGAAAGGCGAACCTAATATAAAGTTAACTCAGCTTAAACGCAATGACTAAACGATTTAATAACTTCAATAAATAAATTTCAATATCAGTAACCTACCAATCCGCATTGGAGCAGCGTGGTAGGTCTTAACTCCAACCCTGCTCTCCAGAAACGGAGAGAGGAGGCCTATTCCCAACAGTGGGATTGTAACAGGCCGCTACTTTAATATAACGCATCTTAGGGCAAAATACGAAGATAAGATATCTATCATACTAGATAACAACAAGTGTTTTTTCTATTTTATACATACTGATTGAAAATCTTTTATTCGGTTAGGAAAAAATTGTTTTAGAGTCATATGTGGGCATCAAATACTTTTCTCACAGAAGTGCTTTATTATGGTGAAACAAGATGTTTAAATTTGAATGACTAATAAAACAGAATGCTTAATGAATTCATTTTATTCTAAATTCAATATTAAAATAATATTTACATTTTAAAAACAAATCATAAAATAACGTTTAACAAAATTATTTGAAGAACATTGATATATTTGACTTTAGGATTTATAAAAATTCTTAATATTTTCCCAGATAATCTACGGTAAGATTTCCTTACAATATTTGCCATCATAGTAAAGTGAATGATAAATTGTCGATATTGATTAAGCGTTAAGGTTTTTATTTTCAAAACGTTATATCAGGTGATACTGTCAAAATAGCAACAAAAGGGTGGAATTGGTGACCACCGGTCCTGTATGGACAGACATCCCCGAATAGAACAGAATATTAGAGAAACATTAAATAATTATAATTGAATTCCAAAAACATAAAATTTTAAAATTTCGGTAACGAAAATTTTGATGATTTCATAATAGCCGATCATTTGATTAAACCACAAATCAATCACATAAATGAGTACGAAAGAAACTTTATAGATAGCACCACTCACATAAAACAACTCTATAATTATACAATAGTATATAAAGTTTAATGCAATTCAAAAATTCACTTCTGGATGATACTTCGCCATATGATAGTTCAAACTGGCTTTCTGCACAAACGCTTGGCCGCAAACCTTGCAAATCTTCCGCCTATCACCAGTATGTATCCGCTCATGTAAATCCAACGTGGTTTTTCTTAAAAAGGACTTCTTGCAGAATCTACAGTGATAATCTTTGACGGTTCTATGTTTATACTTATGCTTGTACATACCCTCGAAACTGAACGATTCATAATCGCACAGTTCGCACTGATACCTTTCCCCTAACATGTGGAAATTGTTTATGTGCTTGCGTAGTTGAACTTTGGTGTTGAACATGCCTTTGCACGCGTTACAATTGAATCTATCATCTATATTGTGCTCTTCTAACTTGTGTATCGTGAATGGTGACAGTGTCATGAATTCCTTCTTACAGTACGCGCAAGTGAATCTGGGTATGTTGTAATGTTTTGTCTTTATATGGAATCTTAGGGAGCACATTTTATCGTAATACTTCTCGCAGCGGCAGCAGAGAAGGCGGTCGCCGTCTTTCTTATAATCCCCGGGTTGGAGTCGGAACGAACGCGTCGTTTTGCCGCCTGAAGACAAAAAAATACTTTTACTTTCTTTCAATTGAATCTGTCTTCTTCGTGATATATATTAACTTGATTCACATTCTTTCGTTCATGCGTTTAAATCCTCCTTTTAGAACTTTCTAAACGAAATCAAATACATTTTCTATTTTTTTGGCTGTCTTTTTCATTTCTTGATATTAAAGTTTTTAATCTGTTTCGTCAAATCTTTCATTTTTGTAGGTAAGATCTGCAGTTATATGGTTATTGTAACGGTAAATGTGTTTCTTTAATTCTTGTAATGTTTTATTTGTCTTTTATTTAAAACGTTTAAATTTTTTGTGTTCTTCTTAAATCTTCGGTGATACATCACGTCACTTTTAGAAAATTTAACAAATTTTCGTAACGCTTTTAAATTAAAAACATACCTGAAAACTTATTGGAATAGATAGGAGTAGTGTGTTTATAGCCTGTAATAATCAATGGTTTATAATAGTTCAGATTCTTGTATACGGACAGACATTTGGAAATCGACTGTCCCTAATATACTTAGAACCCAAAACAAATGATACATATAAAAAAAACTGGTAAAACAGTTGTTGTGGATTTGAAATGATGATACAGTTTTTTATAGATCATGTTGGGAGCCATCCAAACGGTTTCAGTCCAAAATTTCTTGAGATTATATGGCAACCATCACTTATAAATAAAAATAAAACTTGTCATTTGTTCATGTGCGATCTATGAAATAGAAGTTAAGTTAATATTCGCAACTGCTGCAACCCTAACGAGCTGAAGGTGTATGTCAAGTTTGCCGTTAATAAAAACGGTAACCAGACACCTTTTTAATTTGCAAGCTGTGACAATACAATTATTTATCGTATCGATATTAGCAACCACTCTATCTCTATCTTGCAGAAAGTATATGGCAAGTAAAACGTTTACAAAACCGGTAAACAGTCCCTAATTTGCAACCTGTGATGATACACTTACTTATTTATGATATTGACCTTCGCTACTACTCTATCCCTAATACTGAGGATATATGGCAACCATTATGTATAACAAAACTGGTAACTTCTGTTGTATGGTAGTCTATTTCCAGTATTAATATTATTAAAATAATTCTTCCCATATTTTTTGTAGATAATCATCACTGATAATTACGCTATTATCAGGTGGTTTACACCTGATAATAGCGTAATTATCAGTGATGCGTAGATCACACCAAAGGGTTGTGGGTTTGAAAATGGTATCAACACTGTACTATCCGTCAAACGATGGTATCATTATATTGGTATTTGTTCCGCAATTTAAAAAATATTTTATGTACATTATCGAATCTTAAACTACTCTATAGCTACAAAATATCATGACGTCACATACAAACATTTATAAAAATGTCCAACAGATATATTTATGGCGTATTATTGTTATACAAGGAATGTGTGTTCAGATCACGTCAGGAACACCAGTACGCGAGTAGTTAGGTAGATGAAATTGTGTTGCTGCTTGCAAAGAATCTTTTGTTTGATTTTCAATTTAACTTTTACACAGTAAAACGGAGTCTTATTCATATTGTGAATAAGGACTATAGTCGCGCACGTACACAGAGACGGAACGTCAATCGATTAGTATCTTGCCAGTGTAGTACGACTGACTACCTAGTAAAACGAGCTCAGAAGCTTTGATCGTAACATCTTCACTTTCTCATTATTAAACTTGTATTGATCGCTTTCAGCTTGACTTCGCTAATCGACTCAAAATACACTTTAACTAGAAATCACGTTAACGACGACAATCGACAGACTCTCTACAGAATCTGAACCGAATCTCTCTAATTACGTCAAGTTTCACTATTTAAGGCAATCCCCACTCACATAAAAAGTCCCTTCCCTCGCTATCGATCACTCAAGAACCCCGCATCCAGTATTAACAACAACACAGACTGTCATTTGACTATTTACTATTCCATACATCTTTAGTGTCTGTTACACTAGTGTCAACGTCACCTGATCTGTGACGTCAAAAACCGGTCACCGTGCGTCTCCGATGTGAATAATTTAACCGATTTTTAAGTAATTTTTATATTTTTATTTTTCAGATTCAGATGCCACGGTGTTTTTTATAAAAATATATCACGACCTTTTCCCTGTTAAAGACATATTAAAATATTTAGGAACGAAAACACGTACTATTGGCAACAATGTATTAAAAGGCGCACGACATTGATTTTTACTCCTTTGCTGTTTTCTATATGATCCGGCTTGAAGGACCATTTAGGAAACAGCGAAAAGGGAGAAGAATACAGTGTTGCCAATACTATATATTTTCTTTCCGAACCATTTTAATGTCTTAACAGTCCCCCATGGCCTTTCTATAATCGCACCGCCAAACATCGAGTGAAGTACCATGCAGGGCCTTGCTTCGTCATTTCTGTTGCCCACAATATGGAAATGTTCTCTAAAGGTGTTTGAGATATTTTGTTTACTGACGCTAAACTAGATGGCTTTGTTTCATATTACGCCACGCTTAAGATCGTCCCGGTATTAGGGACATGAATTGGAGTGGGAAAACTCGATTAATAAATAATCGATTAAAACAAAGCAAAGAATCGATTATTAATAATCGATTTATTGACACTATTTGAAAAGTCGCCCTTATAATATAATTAATATAATACGGAACAGTTTTAGTGACAGTAAAAAAATATTTGTATGTTACGCCATATAGTAACCCATTGTAGATATCTGTGAACCGTTCCGTATACAATATACTTTTACGTACATGCAAAAATAGTCCGTGACATTTAACATATAAAGTCGAAATTCGATTGACGATAATTCTCTATAACATTGATGTTGTTTACGAATCTTGTTCCTTATCCGCGCTACTGTACCTACTACCTAATATATAATATCTCTGGGTAACACAGATAGCTTCAATAGGTTTAAAATAAACAACAAAAACACCTACCTTTCTTCACTTTCTCCACGTTGCTGCTCTTCTCTTCTTTAATCTTCTTTCTGGTGCGTTTCGTCTTTTCAACTTTCGTAGTTTTGCTCTTTGGCTTGTTTTTGATTTTTTTACTTGTCACAGTTTCTTTTACGTCGTCGCTGATTTCGTCTAAAGATAATAGAAACATTTTATTATATTGAAATATACTGGATAAGTAATAATTAGTACGAATTTTAGAGGTCATTCACCCGTACGTAGGTTAAAAAAATTGAATTGGCTGCCACGTTAGCTCAGTTGGCAGTGACTCTGCCTTCAACTGCGCTGGTCGCTGGTTCGATTCCCGACGAAGTTCAAAGTCTTCTAGAAACAATTTGTTGTTTCTTCGAGTCTGGGTGTATATATAGGGTTGTACCGATCACATTACATTAATTTTAATCTTAGTTACCTAGACACCTCAGCGCCCTCCATAAAAAGTCAGTTAATTCAGCAAAATATTTTAGCCGCAGGGATTATTTAACGTTTTTAAAAACAAATACCGAGATCAACTACCGTACCCTATTACGACACACGAAACGAAAAATAACCTTGACCCAAAAACTTAATAGTACTTGTGCGAGGGGAGGGAAAACCACAATGTTGTTTTGTACTGTTTATTGAACATTCGCCAGGTAAAAAAGGCAGATCTCAATTAAAATATATTTATTTTCTTCAAAAATAGATATTAAGAAATAATTTATAGAATTACTTTGCGGAAATCCATAATACAAAAGTAATAATAAAATTATTTTGCTATAATCCGCAATACAGTAAATACAAAATATATATATAGTGTTAAATGTATAGTGGACTATCCTATTTTCATACCCGATACGTGCAGGATTCGTAAAAACACATGCACAAACCTCCACCACTTCCACCACAATACACAAGCACTACACACGTTCACTATCACAAGCTCAACAATCGTTTCGCCCTGCAACCGAAGCATCATCAGGAGATAGACTCCACGAAAAAATCGCAAAGAAAATCTCAAAAATCGCTTTGCGAGCAGCTTTCTAGCTTCAACGCTAGAAGCCTATGCTCAGAAGTGGGATAGTAACTGGCCGTTATAATATAACGTTAATATTCTGATACAAACCGATACGAGTTACCACCTCACACCCATCGCATACATTAACATGTATTAAATTACTTACCTTCATCATCTTTTGCCAAAAAGTCTTCATCTGATCCATCATCGATATGGGAATTTTCATTCTTAAAATCTAGAACAATTCATATTATTGAGGCCGTGAGAGTCAAAGTGGCCTAACTTCTTAAACAAAAGGTTACAGTTTTAAGGTAAAACAATAAGCACTGATTTAAAATAATTGCAACTTTAGCAAATTAATATTTTTTATAAATATTTGCTGTCTTAAAGTAACAGCCTGTTACTACGCCCACTGCACAACAATTCATTCAAAAAACATTCACAATTTTGGTCAAAGTGGCTTCCACATAAAAGGTAGATATATGCTGTCGCGGACTTTTATTTACAATTCAAGACAAACAATACTACGGTACATCATCTTTGTGTAACTCCAATGGCAGTGTACGCCGAGATAGCTCTCAGAAGCCAGATTTGTTTTTGACTATGAAATGTAAAAAAAAAAGTAACAGCCTGTTACTATGCCCACTGCTGGGCTAAGGCCTCCTCTCTCCGTTTCTGGAGAGAAGGATTGGAGCTAAGACCTACCACGCTGCTCCAATGCGGATTGGTAGGTTACACATATCCTTCACCGAAAAGCGTGTGATAAATTGCAATTATCAATTAGACACATAAGTTTTAATAGAAAAACTCATTGGTGCCTGCCCGAGGTTTGAACCTATGTCGTCTCTAGAGAGTCGCACGGTCTCACCGCTAGGCTATCACAGATATGTATTACATAATAATATATATCACATAAAATCATTACAAAATTTAGCCTATATGTGATTCCGATATATATATAACCTATATAACTGTAAAGTTTAATCCAAATCCGTCCAATTATTTTTTCGTGAAAAGTAACAAACATCCACCCATACTTACAAACTTTCGCATTTATAATATTAGTAGGATAGTTAAAGCTAGACATGTGGTGTCGCGGACTTTTATTTAGAACTTTTAGAGGGTAACATTTTTTGTAGTATGTGTATGTTTTTATTCACGTTAACTTGAAAATAAGTGCTTTTGAATTGTAAACTCTACTGTTGGTTCAGAAAACTGCTCCTACCGAGAAGAGCAAGCAAGAAACTCGATGGTTACTCTTTTGAAAAAATAATTCTTATAACTAGTTACATTTCGTCATTGCTATTTTGCACAAGGTTGAAGAGTAGCTATATCATGCCAATGTATATTTACCTATATCAACTTCATCCTCTGTGTGCTCATCTACTAAACTGACATCTAGTTCTTCCTCTTTTACCACTGCCTCCGAGGTTGCATTGAAAACTGAAAGCAGGGTGTAATTTAACTATGCTATTCTAATTAACAATAAAGTTCACACAAAAAGAGACTTATAGATAGCCCAGCAGTGAGACAATGTGACTCTTGTGACCCCGGGCGGAAACCAATGAGTTTTTCATGTCAGAATAAAATTATTGAAAATTGTATAATAATAATAATATAAAAATTAAAATTAAATTAAATCAAATAAAAAAAATAAAAATAATTTAAAAAAGGAACCAAAAACAGCTATTACAATATAAAAAAATTAACATTTAAAAAAATATATTTATTGTATTAAAATTGATGCATTAGAGTTATTTTAGTTTTAAGTTTAAGTTAAATTAAAAGATACAAATAAAGATTAACTAACAAAGGGCACGGACAGTTAGTAACAGGCTTTTTACTTTTTAATTTAAATGCATAAATATTATAATAAAGGTGAATCTAATCACTATGATTACTTTATTAAGGCATATTATATACCTTTTATTGCATTCTTGTAAAAAAGTGCCATAAACCTTTCCTCACAGTCTTGAACCTGCTTTTTGAAGTTGCAAGCATCTCTTAGCCTTATGATACATGCGTTGCATATTGTGTAGGTGATAGCGCACAAGTCCCCAGGTACAGGTGTTATCTGGAAGCAAAGACAGTATTGTGGGTAGTAGAACAAAATTGGTTCATTGGTAAATCTTTACAAGATAGAGACTAAAATAGTGACTGTGAACTGGCAAAATGTCAATCTTATTTTTGTGAACTTTTCAGGAAGTAGAAGAAACATTATTAATTAATGCATTTGTAATATTTTTTATGTAATAAAAAACAGTAGACTTTAAATATGTTTATTTATTTACAAATTTCCTAGTAGATAATACATGTTGATACAGTAAATGATGGGCTGTAGTACCCAATGCAGTTAAAAAGTGATTTGGCTTAAATTAATTTTCCATAAATAATTATAAGATATACAGATTGAGACCTTCTAGTAAGCATAAAAAAAATACTTTTGTTAGAAGACCTTGCTTTTCCATAACAAAGGCAGCTATTTCATTTAAAGGGTAAAGTGATGCATAGAGTGCTTATACTTATCCTGTACATATCACATGCTCAATATCAAATTGACTGAACCTATTGTCTACCAAGCATGTAAATGTTAAGGATACATGAAATATCAACATATCAGACATACAAGAAGGAATATGATTCCTAGACGTCACATTTGATTTTAATGTTGTTAATAAAATACAAAAATATGTAATATTTTTTTAGAATTACATTCTATTTTATTTTAAAGATTTTTCTACTGGTTAATGCCTTAATTAGTTTCGGAGATCAAATGCAGAGGGCAATCAATGTGATATGTGTTGTTCATATGTATTAAAGTTAAGAACAGTGGTAAAATACCAAAAATATGTTACATAAAAAAGAAAATACAACTATTTGTATTAGAGTAACAAGTGTAAAAAATAAGATGCCACTCTGAAAAGTCTACAATCACTGTGTCCAGGTTAAAAGGAGGTATTACATTAAACAAAAGTAATAATAATATTATTTTGCTATAATCCGCGATACAAATATCGCGATATAAATAACTGTATCGCGGATTATAGTAAAATAATTTTATTATTACTTTTGTATTATGGATCTCCGCAAAGTAATGCCTAATTCTATAAATTATTACAATAAATTTAACTAGAACTTGAAAATTGTGATCAGCCAATAAGAATTGAACTGTCACTAAAGCGTATTATTATTGTTCTCTATTATCGCTTTATATTCGTCTGTACTTAAAACTATATCAATATATGCAAATATTATTGGGAATCTCGTCGCAATGAGAAGAGTGTTCAAAATTTTCAAATATCATACCGGTTACAACTTCATGCAACTTAAATAACATTAAAAAATGTTTATGAATATTACAATGAGAATATTCATAAACATTACTGAATAACTGCAATGTGTGTATTTTCCACTTATACTTACGTCTATATCAAGGCAGTCCCTTAGCATATCCGTATAGATTTCTTCTTTTTCCAAAAAAATACGCGGTTCCGCCAAATTGTCGAATGAGCCCTCCGCGTGACAGCATCGACAGAGATCCTTTTCGATTTTCCAAGTTTTCGTAGCCATTATTATTTTATCACTTAATCAATCATATAGTTATTTAACTTAATACTAGTCCAATATAAATAACAATAACTATTTTAAGACAATATGCATCAGCCATATTGTTTTGTTTTTTTTAATGCACAGAGTAATTTCGGATTCCAGGTAGTTCTAGTGACAGTTTATCAGATACGCTTTCGTGAATTTTAGTTCGATAGATTAGGTATAGTGTTAGAATTCATTTATAGTGCATTTAATATTTTGGGATAAAGATATTCAATAAGAATAAATAATTACTTTTCTTATAAAATTTTAAATCATTTTTTTCATAAAATATAGCATACAGGAACTAAGTTTTTTTTTAAATTTAACTGATTTATTAAACTGAGGATAACTGAGTTAATCACCGGTCACTCATTAAAGAATATGGAAAGTATCGTAAAGAACTCAAAAAATGCATTTTTTTATGTTTATATGTATTATTTTAATTATTAATAGATTAGTTTATACAAATATAAACAGCTGTGTCCAACCTGAAAATTTGCACTACGACACTATAATGCAGGTTAAACGAAAGACAAATATCAACTATGCACACAACATTGCTATCAATTACTACCAGACCTTCTGACAATTCATTTCGATAATGATAGATAACCCGTCTAGTCTTACTAGATTCGAGTATTTCTCATTGTTGCTGTGTATCTAATATATACTGTAGTTTATTGCAGCGTGTATTCAGAGTGATGAGTCTTGATATGTCCCTTCAAACTGCACTTCTGCACAAATGCCTGCCCGCACACAGCACAAGCAAACCTCCTGTCATTATTATGTATCCGCATATGTTCTTTTAAGGTTTTCTTTCTGGCATAGGACTTTTTACATACAGAGCACTCAAAAATCCTCTCACCGTTATGCTTAACCATATGCACCCGTAATTCAACGTTCGTGAAACATTTATAAGCACACAATTGGCACTGAAAATCCCTTTCTTCTAGATGATCACGTTTCATATGCCTGGACAAAGTGTAACGTCTCTCAAAGGCTTTATCGCAGACATTGCACTTGTATCGCAATGGGGCGACTCCATGAGTTTCGACTAGATGCTTTTGTCGCCTAAAGTATTCCGTGAAACGTTCCGGACATTTAGGACATTTGAATCTCTTGACCATTTTGTGGACTGTATCAACATGATTTTTATGTTTCTGCTGGGTTGTGTATACTTTCTTGCAAATTTCACATGGAAAGTTTCCATCTACGTGCATACTTTTAATGTGCACTTTCAGACGGTATTTGGTAACGAATCCGGAACCGCACTGACTGCAAACGCAGTTCCTGTAATGCACGTTCATATGCCTTTCTATGGACCCAAACGTTTCAAAACTGAACCTACACACTTGACATTCGTACACGTTATTATCGGAAAGTTTGAATGGTATCACCCGATCTAAATATTCTTGGTGAAATTTCTTGTTATGCACCTTCACCAAATGGGATTTTAATTCGTTTAAATTAGGTAAAGCTTCATAGCATACCATACATTTCAAATTTGTTATATCTACGTAAACTATCAAACATTCAGCACCGTATGTCCCTAGAACTTTCTTGATCTCCGCCTTCTGATGAGACTTGTGCTGATGCTCCCTCAATCTGTCCAAGTTTTCAAAGATATTCCTGCAATAGAAACAGGGGAAGCCCGATTTGTTTCTGCTTTTAAAGGGGGTGACGTTAGAATGCTCCAGAATTAGGGACGCGTTGTGGATGTGCGCAATCTTTTCTGTAGTGTATATTTTTTTCCCTAGTACTCTGTCTTGGTCTTCTAAAAGCAATCTTTCTATTTCCTTTGGTAGGACAAGTTTACCTGAGAAGATAAATTTAAACGTTAACTGATCACTCTGGAAAGTTTATGTATCATAAACATCTACCTCCGAGGTCAGCAGCGCGGCGCCCGCAGGTGCCATTGCGGCCTTCAATAAATTTTAGTAACTATTGTTAACTTAGACAAGAAATTAAAAATGAACATGTTTTAAAAATATAATTACTTTTTGAAATATTGACCCATTGGCCCGTTAACGCATTTCGCAGTGACCCTGCCTTCAGGTCCGCGGGTTGCGGTTTGGTTTCCGCCAAGGGCCATTTTCTATAAACAATTTGTTGGTTTTCGAATCTGGGTGTATATTTGTATCTAAGTATGTAAAATTATTATTATGTTAAAGAATTTAAAATTATATTGTTACGAACATGCGAAAAGAGTTCGTAATGCGTATGTCGTAGAGTTCGAATTGGATGGGGCAGTTTACGAACATGAAAAAATGAGTTCGTAAACTATGTCATATGGTTCAAATTCGCTTGACGCTAATTCACTTGAACATGCAGTTTACGAAAGGTTGTTTACAATCTTCGCAAGGACTCGCGAACGTTCGCGAACATTGTCGTCATCGGTTCGTTCCATATATAAGCAGACGGATCGTGCGCCTCCAGGTTCAGTTAGATATCGATCAAGAGCGAATTACGTAGTGAAAATATAAGTGAACTAATAGTGACCTCGGCATTCTTATTGGACAACGAACTCCGTAGAGACTGTAAGTACTAAGTTTGTAGTAAAAAGTTGAATAAAGTGTTTTTAACGAGTCACAAGGTATTTTCATCCAAATCCACGAACGTAACAGTACATTAAACAATAAAAAAAAACAAATGTTTATTAAGAACCATATTACGAGAACCCTAAGATGAAGGAGTTAGTTAAAACATACCTCTCAACATATCCAAATGGGCCACATAACCCTGACAGGACATGGAGTACAAGTTCTCTCTGGTGGGCAGTCGGAATGAGTTGTTTGGAAACCTGGCTATCAGTTCCGCTTCCCTGACCACGTAAGTATCTTCTTTTTCTTCATCTATATTTTCTTGTTCTCCTAATATAATAAATTAATAATAATGTAGCATTTCTTGCACATTATCATCATCAATCTGCATACACATACACATACACAACATACACATTACGCAAGTTATAGCATAGCTTTGGACGTAGAGTGCTTACCTTACCGCAACATTGGAACATTTTTCGTTGCGCAATAATTTCAAAGAACAAATAACTTCATCGGAACGAATGCCAGGAGCGGTGGGAAAACGATAACATTATTCTGATTCTAACATCGCGTTAGTCCAGACATCTCTCCTAATTTTAATTTTAATTTTATTTTTAAATAAAACTTTTCTTAAGTTAATTTTGTTTTTTTGGGTCCTTCGCCTGTGTCATAACTCGCATTAGTCATATTAAATAGTTAGTGAAAACCGCGTCCGAATCGGATCAGCGGTTTCTGAGATTAGCGGGACTGACAACCGCTTATACATAATCTGGTAATAATCTGCTAAAAATAAAATCTGCATAAGCGGTTCCGTGCTGATTGGCAGAGAATGGGGAGGTTGTTAGTTCGTGCGAGTCGGACACTCCCTATCAGTACGGGCTGGTAGGCTTCCGTCAGGGATTTTTACTCCTCGCGAAAAAAAAAAACAGATAAACGGACAAAAAATTTAAAAACTATTGTTTCATATTTAGAGGCGTATATTGAGATAACTACACTAATTTTTTTTTTATATTAAATGTACAGATTCGACATCTCAACGATTTTATTATATATATGTATTGATTTACAAAACAACAACTTGACCTACCACTTTAATATATATAGAATAGTTCGTATTTTCTTTCGAGCTGACTGTATGCTGTTAGCCCTAATTTTACAGCGTCACCGGGCGGGCGCAAAAGCATCGCCGAGGTTGCGAAATGCAGAGTGTAGAGCGTAGAAGCTCTACTAAAGTCGGAGAACGTCGTCCTAAGGGTGCCTCTTGTGAGGCCGGACCATGGCTTAGGGCGTAGTGGAGGGTTCATGGTATGACTTTCATTAGTCATTGCGACGTCGGAAGTGTGACAAGCAAGTTTTTTAACAACTGCTCGATCTCTTCAACACAATTTACATAATACCGATATGTACTATAACCTAAACCATCCAGAAGTATTGCACTATCTTTTGGTGAAAACTGTAAAAAATCCGTTCAATAGATTTTGAGAAAATCGATTACATACAGACAGCTCTTTGGGACTTTCTTTTATAATATGTATAGATTATTTTATACTGTCACCATTGACCTACCTTCATCTGCATCATCAAACGAAGTGTAATCACAGTCTATCATGTTTTCTGTTGGCTCCTGTTTCACTACCGACAGCGGATGTTCCGTCTTGATCTCCATACCGTGGATATCACCCACTATGGAAATGTATGAAAGCTGAATAAGCCATCAAATTTATAAATGACAAGCAGGGCCAACGGCTTCGCCCGAGTGGTAATCAATATGTGATAAAAAAAATTCGCGAATTGAAATTTTGAACATAAAAGTTATTCCGAGCTAACCATAAGAAATAGAAGCAAGTTATCGCAGATTTTTTTTCTAGTACTTTTGTAGATCTACAATTCACTAGTTACTAATATTACAATATACTATACTATAACAATAAAATAGAGTGTATCTCTGCTGGTTTATGCGGCGCACGCGAGTAGAACTCTCAGTAGGCGAATTTTTCGCGTACCAACGTAATTTACATAAAACCATAATCTACTATTAACCTAAATTTTCCGGAAGAATTTCACTATCTTTTAGTAAAAACAGTACAAAAAACGATTCAGTAGATTTTGAGAAAATCATCATCAACGATCATATACATACCTATATGATATACAGTGTTTAGAGACTTTGTTATATAATAAGTATAGATATTGTGTTAAGCTCAAAGTTCACAACTATCATGTGACAAATTGCAAAAATCAACTAGACACATAAGTTTTAAGTGAAAACTCTAAGCTCTTACACTATGCTATCATGGCTTTGGCAAGTATGATTAGATTTAATTGCATTTAGTGGTATGAGGCTATACACAAAACATTAAACTAAAGATTTCAGAGCTAAATTGGCCTTAAAACATTTCCTGGGAGATACAAAAGTAATAATAAAATTATTTTGCTATAATCCGCTATACAGTAAATAGAAAATATATATAATGTTAAATGTATCCGTATCTATCCGTATCTATCTATCCTCCACCACAATACACAAGCACTACACACGTTCACTATCACAAACTCAACAATCGTTTTGCCCCGCAACCGAAGCATCATCAGGAGATAGACTCCACAACAAAATCGATTGTTGAGTTTGTGATAGTGAACATGTGTAGTGCTTGTGTATTGTGGTGGAAGTTGTGGAGGTTTGTGCATGTGTTTTTTACGAATCCTGCACATATTGGATATGAAAATACGGATAGTCCATTATACATTTAAAACTATATATATTTTGTATTTACTATATAGCGGATTATAGCAAAATAATTTTATTATTACTTTTGTATTATGGATCTCCACAAAGTAACGCCTAATTCTATTTATTATCCTGGGAGATAATTCTTTAAAATACATTATTTTAAGGCTGCATTTGGTGTATGCACCCCACACAATAAATGTATCTATATAATAGGAATGCAGTTAAAATATATTGGACAGAAAAAATGTTTTGCCCATCATGCTGTTCAGAGAATATACGCCCCACTATTAAATAAGTGCATCAAAAATAGTATTAGGATGTCCCTTTTGGACTGCAAAATGAAAGTCATAAAAATTCTTCATTTTACAATGATATTACTAAACTAATTATTATGAAATTACCTTGAACAGAAATTTGGGAAACATGTTAACTGTCAAGAATATAAATTAAGACATGCATAGAATCAATAGTAAATTAGATTGCAGCAAATAAGAAGGAACAATAATCTATGGTTACCATTAATGAAAACTGTTTCCTTATCATTGAGAGTAGCTAACAACTGTTGTTCAGAGTTCACCACCATAGTGCGAAATTTATTGGCCTCATGTAACCTCTGCACACATGATACACATATCAGTTTGCTTAGTGCATTACTTGTGGACAGCTGTAGAGAAAATTATCTTTATGTTAAAATTTGCAAGTACTAGTTAGTTAATTAGGGAAAAAAAACTAAATATGTTTAAAATATAATTGTAAATTTAATTATAAATATGTGGGAAAATATTGGTCGGACAAAAGGTAGCTAGAGAGCATTGCAACTAAGCAAGATTTATGTAACTGCATAATATGTAGATATTTTATCTAAAATAAAATAAAAATGACTTTCCACACACTACTGTCCTGACAAGAATACCAGAATTGATTACGCTAATAATCTAGAACTTTTATATTAAACTAATTTAAATATAAATTTATAAATTTTCTGTTAACCCTTAGATATAATTAGCAACAAGTCACTTAAAACAAAGCTGGGGACATTTAATATTTATGAATGCAATTCACTAAAAAGGCACTATATTAACGTTAAAACCAAGTCAATATGTTAATACGACTACGACAATTTACTCACATATATATTGAAGCATTCCATAAAAATATCAATATAAACTTCTCTGTTGCCGTTAACAAAGTACTCCTTCATAATATCTTTATGTTGGCCGTTTAATAGACAAAATCGGCACTGTCCGAAAATCGTGCTGTTTTTATTATTCATTATAACAATCTATATAACTAATTATAAAATGTGATCATTTTGATTTGAATACAAATTAGTCAAAATATATCAAAAGGTACATAGACCAATAACAAGAGTAAAAATAACAAAACATCTGATCCAAATTTGACATTAGGAACTTAACACAGGACTAAAATTTTGGAATTTAGTCATTTGTAGATTATACTACTAAAAAATTTAAATTCTTAGAAGTTCGAAGTTTATCGAAACTATTGAATAGGTATTATGAAAAAAAAATAATTTTGACTGTATATCGTACAATGTGTTTACTTCCAATTATATACATTAATAATTCAAATTCATAAGCTTGTTTTTGCTTGTTTTGAATAGAAATTAGAAGGACAATGAAAGATATCTTCCAAAAAGCTAGTATTTAAACAGCATATTCCATAGATATGGACCCAATAATTAATAATTAATTTGCATTACTGAGACCAGTATGGTTAGATGTTGCCACTGCAACTTAAATTCAAAATATTCTGTATTCAAGTAAACTTGTAAACAAGTGCTTTTGAATCATCAACATCTACTGCCTGTTCGGAAAGCTGTTGTCGGTTCCTACTTTATCTATTATATACATTGCCAATCATTTTATAATTATTTATATTCATATGTACAAAAATTAAATTACTAAAAATATTCCGTGAAGCCAATGTAAGAATACCTGTTTGTTTGAACTTCTCTAGCAGGGAATCGCGCGAATTTAAGTTTAAATGCCACTATGGTTCTATGGCCCTTCTTTGTAATACAAAATTTTTTTCAATGTTCGCTCATATATCCCAATAACAATATTCCGTAAGACAATGTTATGAAAGTAAGCAAAATAAACAAGTTTTGCTGTTTCGACAGATAATTTTCGAAAGATAAGACGGATAACAGTATACGTCTTATCTTTCGAACAGCGTAAGCCGCTGAACTGAGTTTCCCAGCGAGAGTTGTTATGTGCGTGTCCCACTGCAAATTTGAATCCAAGGTCACTCCCAAAAAATAGTTGTATCTTCCGTTTTTAGTGGCACATTATTTATGAAGAGCTTATTTGTTATTTTAGCAGCAGTATAGAATCTTATTTTCAAGATACAATCTGGTCTTCACAAAATAGGCTTTACAATTAAATCAATATCTCAAATTCTTTTGAGTAGGCATTTAAAAAAAAGTAAAAAGTTGAGAAAAAAAACACCTTTTTGAGACATATATTTAGATTACACATTTTACAAATATATATTCTTAAGTTTGGGAATTCTCCCAATACAATTCTGTATAGCATTTTCACTTTAAATTATTTTTAAAAAAAACTTTTTTTTTTCAGTACACTTATTCCTTATGTTGTGAGTATTTAATAAGGGCTAATAGTAATTTAATCAAATTTATTAAACTATTACTACTTAATCTTTTATATCAGAAAATAAATGCTACTTCTTTTACACTTTAAGGATGCAATATGAACATAAATACCTTTACAAGAAAATAAAGACTGCTAGACTATGTTGGATATATATGATGTATGTTAACTATAATAATATTTTGATGTATTGATTTGACTTTAATAATTTGTAGTACATATTTTAGCAAAAAATTCATGACAGTTAAAATAATTCAATTAGGCAGCAGCAAACTTTACTTAACCAACAAAGATTTGATACAAAAATGTAAAAAGACTTGCTTATTATAATAATTTTCAAGCTGCTTTATCGAGCAAATCAACATAAGCACATTTGATTAAATCTTCATCCTTTACTCTGAGTTTGGTTTGAAGATCTCTAGCAATAAGTTGACCTTCTTCAACACTCTGTTCGGGGCGAAGTACAACTTCTAGCTCCATAAAATTACCAAGATTTTCGACTTGGTCAATATGAACACGAGTTTGATCCACCATATAGAGTCTCCTGCATGGCAAAAAATTCAGAGTTATGTGATCAATTCTTAGATATGTAAAATAAAATAAATCATTAAATCTACATTTACACAAGAACAAGAGTTTACATTTCAATTCAATGAAAGGAAAAGAGACATTCGAGTTTATTGAAATTACTCAAAATTTTGGGTTATTTTTGCATAAGGTATATAGTAACGTCCAATTCTTACCTCTCCTTAACAACCCTACCGCGAAGGCCCAAGCATTTTTTCAGAATATCATCCAATTCTCTGGCCTTGCAGCTGTCTTCGGTAGAAAATTGTAATAGATCGTAATTGCTAAGCTTTGGTAACGCTGCATCGTCGCGATCATATCTTACAAGGGTTGCAGACTTGTCAGAATAAAACCTCATCTTTAGACGGCCGCTGTTTACGTTGTAAAAGGTATCATCCTGATGAATTATTTTCGGATTTGAACCACTGAGTTTCTCAGCTATTTTGCAAATTGTACCATAATCCTCCACTTTGGCTTTTATTTCAACGTTACGCATTCTGAAGACTTTAAAGACTGAAAATTCACAAAGGAATACTTAAATTAATTACGACTGATACAAACAATATTTACAAAAAATAATTACGAACGATAAAACTTAATTATATCCAAAATTATTTCGAGTACAATTAACAAAATTTCCCGCGCTTGTCATAATTTTCAATGACAATTTCAGACAATTCAACAATTGACAATTGCAGATGAATCGGGAACATGAAATAACACAGAAAAAACAATATATAATTGTAGCCCCTCGAAGCACGGGCGTAAAAAATACGTCGCGTTAAAATTCCGCAATAGGCGTTATAAGAAGTATGGTATATTCGGTTTAACGCCCTACGCCCTAACGCCTAAAATAAAACACTGCGCGATAAAAATACGTCTAAATAATACGTCTAATACGTTTAAATGCGCTCTGAGCTGTCCTGTGCACAGATACATGGTCATTGATACCTATTTGTTTCATTTCGACGTATTTTTAACGCACGGTAAAAAACCTGCGTGCGTACCAGGTAACCCCTCGTACGCACGCAGGTGCATACGAGGGGTTACCTCATACGCACCATATGTACGCACGCACCATATGTCATACAAAATAATTAGAACATACCTACCTAACAGATATGTTCATACGTTTCACAACTTTTAAAAATAATAAATCATATTCACGGCCATATTTGAAACTCGTTACCAAAGTCATGCACTTTTTAAATTTTGCGTTGTATTTGTTTCTACGTTAAAATATGTCTGTGTTTTGTGCTAGACGGACCTTAAAAGACTAGATTCTCGGACGTCGAATTAATTTTAAAATAATTGTTGACGGGATATTTATAATTGATTTGATTTTGTCAATTCAAGAATTCAATTGAATTGATTAATGATTTTATTTTAAATATTATTGATGAATTATAATAATGGATATTAATCATATTTCTGATTGGGTGTACAAACCAAATGTCTGTCGTTGTTGTTTATCGGCTAGCGGCACACAAGATTTGACTGCGGCGTTTATAACAGACAATGGAGCTAAGGAAGTTGTTAAAAATGTACTTCAAGACTGTTTTGGTATTTCTGTAAGTATAAAAGGTATTTTTAATGTTTCTTATTTTGACACCATTATTCTGCTATACACAACATACTGAAAATCAATATGCTTGTATAGCATATAAAAGACTCCAACAGAAGTTCACGATCACTATGCCTTCCACCATCAATTTTTTTAAGACAAAAATCTAGCGCCTTGATATAATCTCGCCTAATGATAGTAGTTTTCTATTTCTTTCTTTCTATTTTCTAATGAAAATTATCCCTATTTCACTTCTTGTCCTTTTCTTTCTGTCACTCTCAGGGTGACTGGAAGAAATCCCTTTTAGGGATAAGTCCACCTTTGGTACATGTGCTATTTTTTTCTTTCGTTTTTCTAACAATATGTATGTACAGTAAAGAAATAAATAAAGTTGATGACACTGCCTAAAGTGACCTGAGCTTGTAATAGTGCATATTGATGCTTTTTATATATTTTTTTGGAGTCTGGAAAAATGCAGAAAAACCAATCTACATTTGGTATTAGAAAAGATGAACTAAAGTGCACTTATTAAAACAGTATCTTATTTAAAATCCTCTAGTAGAAGATTTTATTCATATTTATTTAGGTCATTCATTGGTGAAGTAAAAACTAACATACAAAAATATAATTGTAAAAAAATGTAACTATGTCCTCATATATTGTGAAGTTATAATATTTTTGTAATGACTATGTCTGTGTCACATAAGAAATGAGAGATTATTGCCATCAATTATTTAAAAAAAATCTTGTTTGTTTAATGGGAAACATTAAATTCCTTAATTTTTTAATGGGAAAAAAGATTGTGTAATCTTGATCAAAAATTTTCAGCTATCACATATGGATGAAATGAATGCAAGTCATTTGGCCTGTGAGCTATGTGTGAGCCATCTTCGTAAAGCTTCAAAATTTCGTGAGCAGGTTGTGCATGCTGACAAATGTTTCTCAAATTATTGGACAGTTTTAAAAGGTAATAATTTTAATTGATATAAACACTGAATACAATAAATCTCACCATATATTGCAATGTCAAACCGAAGTACTAACATCGAGTTTTATAAAGACTTGTGTTAATTTTTAACTATCTTGAGTAGTATTCATAGTTATAGTTATAGACCGGCTAAGTGCAGGTCTTATTTTATCGGGGTTAGACAAAATTAACCAACAGGACAACACTCTGAGGTGGAAACCAATTTTTGGCACTACTGGTTCCTATAAATACTGATTTTAGACCAAAACCGTAAGCGTCACATAAACTAATCTCATCCACGCATCTGAAGACGAAGATCATAGCGACTGTAAACTTTGAAGTGAAGTGACCACTTCAACTACCATGTCCCATCTTTCAACGAAATTATTTAATTTATCAACAAAGTAACAATTTTGCATTGCAGATGATAACAACTCACTAAGTTCAGAAATAAGATCATTAAATTATGGGTCAGGGTTAAAAATAAATCAAAAGGATAATATGCAAAGTAATATGCATATCTTAGACAGCAATGATAATTGTGACTACAATTCTGACACCCCTATAGCTGAAATTAAGGCTCTCAATGTGAATATGACAAGCTCTATTGAAAATTTGAAATGTTCTTCTAAAGCAGATAAAACTCAACACAACAGAAATGAAGGTAATCTAGAAATTAATTTAACAGGTAATAATTTATATTGATGTTATGATTAGTTTTTTTTTTTAATAATTTGCAGATTGTGGTTAACTAATTAGTTAACATTAGTTAACATATTGCAGAATTCTGCAATTATACTGTATGACAATAATGAGTACACTACATATATTGTGTAATTTTGGATTTACAAAGTAATAAGTACTTTATTTATACTTTTTGTAGTTATAAATAAATTATGCTATATTTCTCTTTTGTTTCAGACCAACCTAGAGTAAAATTAAAAAAGAGTATCAAGAAAGTATCTGACAGAAAACGTTTACTCATAACATGCAGTATTGTGCTGATGGAAACTACCGCCTGTCCATTCCGCCATCACAAAAGTTGGTTCCAGTGCTTCTTCTGCACAAAAGATTTCATGGAAATAAATCTTCTTCGAAATCATATCATGCAATCGCATGCTAATGTCGAAGCGGAATTAAAAAAAATTAAACGCTATCCGCGTTCACTCCAAATTGAAATTTCAAATTTGCAATGCCGCCGATGTCAGTGTCAGTTGACAGACGTCACAGCAATGACGGAACATTTCTTCGAGAAACACAATAAATTGATGTACAAAGAATGCATAGCAGACTACAAAATTAATTCCAGTCCTTTTAAATGTCATTTGTGCAAAAAAGAGTTTCACGTGTTCAGAACATTAACGACACATTTAAATGAACATTACACGAATTGTATTTGCGATGTTTGCGGTAAACCGTTTCTGAATTCGAAAAGACTTATAGTGCATAAAAAAATCCATGAAAATGGCAATTATCCGTGTACAGCTTGCGGTAAAGTACTGAAAACAAAATCCTCACAGTCTAATCATATAGAAACCGCTCATTCAAAACGAATAATCAAATGTCAGATATGTTTCAAACCTATGAAGCATTACAACTCTCGGATAAAACATATGTCTGAAGTACATAATATAACTCACAAATTTAAATGTCCGATATGTGATAAAGAGTATAATATTAAACATTATTTGGCAACACACATGCGACAAACACACGGACATAAGAATAAAAAATGCACTATGTGCAGCATGGCCTTTATAACTAATCACAGTTTAAAAAAGCACATGTCAAAACATACAGGTGAAAGGCCCTATAGTTGTAGTGTTTGTAGCAAGTCCTATGCGAGAAGTTATACGCTAAGGGAGCATATGCGATCGCACGAAAACGATAAACTCTTGGGATCATAATTGCCCTATTTAAATGAGAATAAATATTTTGCAGAAATTAGTTTTTTTTTTAATTTTATCAGAGTTTGGTTTGCTGTGTATCACGCTCTATTAAAGTCTATCAGATCATCATCATATCGAAATCTTTATGAATGTTCTGCCAAATTTCTGTGTGAAACACAAAGTTTCTCTGTATGAAATGCTTAGTGACAAATGTATTGATCTTGATAAGAGTTTGATAAATACACTAAAATGTGTATTGTAAAAGAGTATCTAATTTCATTAAATTTTTGATTCACAATTTTGGTTAAGATATATTCAATACAAACAATCCTACTCTACATCATTTTTGTGTGATTTCAATAGTTTAGGCAGTGTACACAAAGATAGCTCTCAAATGCCAGATTATTGTCAGACTTTATTGACATGTATCATTATATCACATAAAATCATAACAAATTGTAGCCTTTATGTTATTCTGATGTATAAACTATACTATAAAGTTTCATCTAAATCCATCCAATAGTTTTTTTGTGAAAGAGCAACAGACATAATACATACGTATTAATAGGGGTAGGACTACGCACAAGGTCATCCGACCCCAAAAGTAACTTGTCACTTTTGTTATGGGCTACAGAACACTGGTAAAAATATACATCTATAGTTTTAAAATCACAGTTAAATACAAATCTACACCCGAAGAACCAACGAATTTTTTATAGAAAATGTTCGTCCTCGGCGGGAATCAAACACGCGAACCGCAGAGTTGTGGCAAGATCTGCAAACTGTTGGCATTAATAAATACATAGATAATACACTATAATATGAGAAATAAATAATTGATTCACATCTCAGTGCCACAATACTTTACTTTAATTTCCTTTTAAGTATTAATTTATTTTTAACACCCATTACAGTATTTATAAAAGTCTCCTTTGATTTTTTTAAACGCCTAATTTTTTGGTTCAATAATATGATATGTTTTCTTTTGCCTTCTAGTTTTTGTTGAAACAGTATTACTTGGTTCCTTAAATTACATCCTGCTGGGGTTTCAGACATGGGTGGACTTTCGATGTAATTTGATATCTGCTCTTCGGATTCCACCTTTGACACGTCAAACATTACCTAGAATAATGTAAACAAAACAATTTATTATGGCAAAAAAATATATATTTAACAAGAAAATATAGGTTACATACGTTTTGTGACATTTTCAAATTATTATCACCCTCTATATCTGAGCGATCACTACCAAGTACCAATCTGAAATAAAAATCAAAAGAGACGCTGTAAATCAAGCGATAAATGTTTAAAACTTGACTGAAGCAAAAGAGGAAGTGTGTCCATAGATTACTAACTAAATAAGTGTGTCTATCTGTCTCACTTTTTTATCTGTAATTATTTATTGTCAGCTGTCACTTTACAGGTCTGCCCTTGGATAAATAATACACTGGATGCCGCCTTAGCTATTTTTGTGTGTCCGTTTTATGCTTGTGTGAACTTTTAGAACTGCATTAGTGTGCGTGATTAGGGAAGTGCTTAGCTTATCGATAAGCTAGACTATCGATAATTATCGAAGCCTAGCTTAGGTACTGTAAAGTTAATATACAGTTGTAACCAACCTAGTTGGTTAACTGTTCAGAATATGTTTGTTATTTATCGTGAAATAAAACAAGGTTGTAATATAACAGCTTCTATTTATTATTAACACATTTTGAGCCAGGATCTGTTTGTAGGCTCCCTATCCTCTAATCCAACAGCTACATGATACATAGCAAGATAAAAATATATATTTTTAATTGGTCACCCCCCGCATATATCTTAATGCCCCTTAAACAAAATCAATTTATTATACATATTTCTTACACTGTTTTCCACCACGGCATTTTTCATAACATAATGTATCCTAAGCTGCAAATATTTTTCGCAAATTGACTTTATTATTAAATATTTGTGATCATTAACGAAGCTATAGTTCATTTCCTTTCATTTCATTTCCTAGGAGAAATAAATTCGGTTTCCTTACGGCTCTTTTCTCTTCCTCACAACCTAAAACATACCATGATGCATTAGATGCAAAGGATAACATGGAATATTTAGTGAGAAGTTATAAACAAGAATACTTACCAGTTGATAGGATTTTGTATATCCTTCAAATATGGTAGGAACTGCATCAGTTTAAAGTTTTCTTCTTGACAATCCTTCAATATACAAAATTTTCCAAAGTGTTTTGAGCAAAGCCTGGAATTTTTAGTAGGCTCCCAATTTCCTCGTCTAACAGCTTTTATCCACTGTTCTCTTATATGTGGGCATTTAGGAAACCTAAGAAAATAATCGAAAATTAGAGAATTCGCATTTACTTGGCTAGTAAATATAACTTCGACTGAGATTTATCGATACATAATAATTCGTTAGTGTGTACATCACTACGTAGGTAACACAAAACAATCGAATATTTAATGATTAATTTCTATGTCTTATCAGTATCCCACACTCGTGCCGGCTAGAGAATATCAAACTGTACTGATACATTATAATCTGAAACGCTTTAACTGAATAAAACGCTTTAATTTAGCACGCAAATGAGAGTCAAAGATTTACCTATGAAATGATAATTCCGTGTTTTTAACTCCTCCTTTCGTTGTTCTTGATGGACATGATAAGGCAGCACACGACATATTCGACCTTTTTTGAAAAAATATATCAGTATCGCTCGTATTTGCTTTAGACTTCAAGAAATAATCTTCAACAAACTCAATGTTATGGCCTCATTTGGTGTCACCAACTGGACACATTTTTAGCGACGTTGCCAAACTTCATCACAATCTCTTTCACTCTTATGTATAGTTCGCGATAAGAACAGAGACAAACGATAAATCGCTTACACACAGACGCAAGATCGGCAACGTCTTTTTGCGCCGTCCATTAAATACTGGTCTGCCTATGCCAAAGACTACAACATACATATAGAATTGAGAAATTTATTTTATATACTTATTAAAAAGCATCTTCCCGATCTTCTTTACGTCCGTCAGACAGTCAGACAGGGTTGCCAGAGTCCAATTATATTTACCTATTACAAGGCAATGACATTGACAGACCTACCATCATACGTAACAAAGATACAACAGTATTCTAATTACACATACTTAATTATTATACACAATTTTACAAAAAAAATTTGTAGTTTAAGCGTTACAGGCTACATTTGCAAGTGTGAAAGTCTGTATCATCAAAATGTGAGCTAGATATTCTTTGATAATTTGATGGTAGCCTATATTCTTTATTTCTACAATGTCTTACAATTTGTATCCATTTTTCCTTCTAAAGGCTATGACAGGGATTATTGTACCATACTCTGTAGTCTGTTATTAGTCTAATGTCAATGTCAGAAAAAGGATAATATTTTGTTTATATGCAATTGTAGAAAAATAAATTTTGATAAAAGTATGAATAAAAGCGAGGATAATACGAAATACGGCGAATGCAGGTGTTGTTTCACAATAGGGAATCATAGAGATCTAGTGAAGGAATACGAGTGGAACGGAACCCGTGAAGTTTATTTTAAAATATTTTTGGAATGTTTTAATATGTTCGTAAGTATTTTGTAATAATTTTAGTACATTTTGAATGTAAAATAAATTAAGCAATTCTGAAGGATTTGGTGTACTTTTGTTAGGGACTATGGTGAAGTAGTTTCTATGATGACCTGTATCAATTATACAGAAACATGACCTATTAAAAAAACATTAAAATAAGTCGGCTACGGTGGGGTTCGCCATCTAAAACTATCTGCAATATAGGGCCGACTGTAATATAGATACTAGGACTAATAAACTAATGACAGATGCAGAAATTGGGGACAATCCAACTTCAGATGGATCAGTAGAGTCAAAAATTATTCAAGAGAAATTGAGAGAAAGAGAGAAAAAGAGCATGGAGGAAATAAAATAAGTTGTAATCATAGTACTGGTGATAAGGGTGACAAAACAATTTTACCTTTTAACTGACATCTTGAAATTGATTCACTTCAGTCATTGATAAATTGTAAATGTCAATAAAACAATTTTTTTGGTGCTAGACAACTACCAGACCAATAGGCAATTAATAAATATCACAAACCTATAATAGTTTATTTAATAAAAAGAGTTATAGATATGCATTTAAATGTTGACTTTAAATATTGCAGTTATGCACTAACGTCACAAAGAATAATTTGATTTGTACATCTTGTGTGCTCCGACTGCGAGATGCCGCCAGTTTTAAGAAGATGGTGCTGGATGCTGAGCATAGTCTGATGAGCTGTGAGATGAAACAAGAAGCCTGCATTACTGGTAACTTATTGTTACAGTAACTTTCTTTCAACCTGGGTGTATTCTGCTGGATGCATCCTTTCGTATTGTTGATAAACTATAAAATATTGAATGGATTTTCATATAGTTTTGATTAATTGTGATTCAGGAAGGTTTAAATACTATTATGCTAAGATTCTGTTTAAATTGGTTGAACTATGATGATTCTCATTGAGAACACTGCCTGAATTGACTGGACCAAGTGCTACTGGCAGTTACTCTGCCTTCAGCTCCATGTGTAGCGAATTCGATTACTAAAGGCCAACATTTATAACAAAAGCAACATATAATTTGTGAAATTATTTGCTTGTGTGTAATTAGTCTATGGCTATTTCAAATCAGGCCTGTCAAAATTAGAGGCGACAACATAAAACCGGGAAAGTTTATACTTTGACTGGCCCCTTAGCGCAGGTGGCAGTGACCTTGCCTTGAGTAATTAAGTATATATTTAAAATTATATATGTAAATATTTACCAGTTTTCTGTCACCCATAACACAAGTATTAATTTACTTATTTTGGGGAGGGATGACCGTGTGTGTAACTGTGCCATATATTTATACTGTATTATACAGTCAGCACATCCATTAAAAAAGCAATGCTGGGTCAATTCGATCGATATCGATAAATAAATCGAAAATCGACTGATTTATCGATATTTCAGAATCCACACAAAATGCACAATTCTCGGAATTCGAAGTTGAAATAAAAAGCGAACTACCCGATGCTAACAATTCTAGCGAAGAAGAACAATGCAACGGAAACTCTGATGAGGAAACGCTACAGGACAATGAAGCAGGTATTCTTGATAGAATGATATTTTTTCATCTATAACTCTTATCCTATAGATACTCTTTCGTTTCCGCTCAGTGATGTTCAGAGTTTTTTCTTGTGGTTTCTGTATTAAATAATAGGTTTGCCGTGTGGTAACCGGCTGAGTAGAATAGGCCATCCTCATTTTTTACTGAGGTTTCGTAAAAGGCGACTAAGGTAAGTTGAACTGCCGTGTGGTATACGGCCGAGTAAATTAGACCATCCTCTTTCTTACCGAGATGTCGTACAACTAAGGTAATTTGACGTAAGACAGGCCGGCCTGTCGTAAAATACGTAGCCAACTCGTGTGACAAAATGTTTGTAACATGTTGTGCTACCCCACTTAGAGTAGGATGATGATGATGAACTCATATAGAATAGGTACTCTTCCGTTTTCGCTCAGTAATGTTTCAGAGTTTTTTCTTGTGGTTTCTCTATTAATTATACCAAACAGGTGGTAAATCTTTCTGGAAATTCCATTTCTAAATTACCACTAGTTAAAACTCTATTCGATCTTCAGACAATTCATTACACTAGACAGGTTTCATTTAACAAATTGAAATATGTCCAGAACATTTTTAGTTCCACATATTTTCTCAGCCTGTGTGATTAATTAGTCATAAATTTTAGTGTATTTCTTTCACAGTCAAATCAAAAACCTACGTGGACTCAATACGGGACACGTTCGGCAAAGTTAAAAACAACAATAGAACAGAAAAATTGGGTTACATATACAATGCAACTGTTATTCTAGAAAATTCTAACGTTACACCGTTCAAACCGAAACACCAAACAGGCTTCCCGTGCTTCTACTGTCGCGTTATATTCGAGGACGTGATCAAAATGCGGGAACACCAAAAGAAACACACGAAAACAGAACTGAGAAGGGTGCTACGATCTTATGGCGCGGAGAATTTCGTAGTTTACGTCGACATAACAGATTTAAAATGCACAATATGCAATAAAGTCATTACAAATTTAAACGAACTGAAAACACATTTAAATAAAGAACACAATAAAAAAATGCAGGACTTCCCCGACCGGGTAATTCCCTTCAAAATAGCTTCAAACACATTCGAGTGTCAAGTCTGTAAATGCAACTTCGAAACATTCGGTTCAATCGAGCGTCATATGAACGTTCATTTCAGGAATTACGTTTGCAAAGACTGCGGCACTGGATACGTTACGAAATGTCGTTTAAAAGTACACTCGAAACAACATTTACGCGGCAATTTTCAGTGTGACACTTGCAAGAAAGAATACACGACACCTGTCAAATTAAAAAATCACATAGACGTAGTTCATAAAATGGTGAAACGGTTTAAGTGCGCGAAATGTGATGAACGCTTCACAGAGTACTTTAGACGTCAGAAGCATATGGTAGAGACACACGGCGTGGCGCCACTGGAGTATAGGTGTAACGTTTGCGAGAAAAGTTTTGACAGGAAATACATGTTGTCTATGCACATGAAGCGCGATCACTTGGAGGAGAGGGATTACCAGTGCGAGATGTGCTCTTACACTTGTTTTACGAAAAACGAACTCAAAGTTCACATGATAAAGCACAACGGGAAGCGTATTTATGAGTGTTCCGTGTGTAAGAAATCTTATGCTCGTAAGAAAACTTTACGCGAACATATGAGGATTCATAATAACGATAGACGGTATGCTTGTAAAGCGTGCGGGCAGGCGTTTGTGCAAAATTGCAGTTTAAAAGGTCATATCAAGACACATCATCCAGAATTACTCGTTCAGTAACATCTTTACGTCCAGGGGTTCGTGGATTTGGATAAAAATACCTGGGGAGATGTTCTAAAGCTTAATACAGCGTTTCAGTACACTTCAGTACTTAGAATATCTAAGTAGTTTGTAGTCCTACTGGACTGCGGACCTCGTGTACGTTACTACGTAGACGAAATCACTTATAATTTCGCTTCCAAACTCTTTCTTAATCGCTATTCGTAAACTGAAACCCCGAGGCACGTGAAATGAAGTGACTAACATAGACATAGTTCTATTTCTCGATAACTCGCGAGTCGGTAGTACAATACAACACGATTCGTAAACTTGAATGTTCAAGCATATTAACGCGAATTATTAGGCGAAATTGAGCTTTATATCTTACATTACAAACTTTTTCAATGTTCGTAACATTTTACTAACGTTTTGATATACACAAAATGAGTTCGATATTAGTCTACTAACTAATGACTAATAATCTCTTAACAATTTTTCCCGGCGAAGCTTCTTGCGCTTGTCCGTCGTTCGGAGACGCTGTTAAAGTCATTAGGGCAGACAGCATTAGTCAATTCGAAAAAAAAATGTCTTATAATTCTAAAACAAATGCTCATAAATCATAAATGACTACAAGTATTAACTAAATGTCATTATATCACTATCCAATTAATTATGGATGTATTCATACGGTAGTTCATTACTTGAGTAAATAATTAAAAAAAAAAGGTTTTATATATTGCGTTGCATAGAATCTGAAAAGCGAACATGAAGCGTAGATATTTTTCATAGAGAAACTTTTTTTTTTAATAACATTTTGAACGTTTTTCAGTTTGTAAGGAATTTTACAATAGACATAGATTTTTGAAGTAGTCAAAATTGGACATCAATTCGACATACACGATATCTAATGCCCAAAATCTTAAAAGGCACTAAATAAATATTGTTTTAATTTCAGACCATAAATAAAAAAGTATCAAAGACTTCGAGTCGGGTTCTTTTCATGTAAAGTATTAAACCATATTTTTTACAATGCTTTTTTTTATATACTCTAATATCTCTAATAACATAGGATTGGTGAAAACAGAACATGACAGAGATAAGTACAGAATTCTTGTTTTCTATTTATAATATTTATTGTTTTTTTTTCGGTTATTGATACATAAGCTATGAAATGTGAAATTATACTATCGTTTACTATTTGCATGTTTGTTTTTATTTTCTTCAACTTTCAATAAGTCATAAAATCTAATGCGAAAGAAGAGAAATCAAACTGATCTGTTTAAACTTATTTAACCTTTTATTTATGAAGAACTACAGCAATTTTCTTTTTCAAAAAAATCATTTAATCTATTGAAATTGCTACATTTTGGCCAATGTCCTAGGCTCGTCTACTAGAGGGACTCGTGTTTTGGTAAAAATATTATAGTAAGTAGAATAATATAGTAGCTTTTATTAATAAAATATATCGTAGCTAGGAGAAAATTTCATTTTACAACATTACTCAACATTATCAATTCATATTATCTATCTGTTTTTGTGTTTAAGATAAATTCAAAAAAAATTGAGAATGATTCAAGGGTAAGGATTTCCTCTATTATTTGTTTGGTTTTGTGTAAATTAGTTGAAATATGATAGCCCAGCTGTGATAGCCCAGCGGTGAGACCGTGCGACTCTTTCGAGGGGAACACGAGTTCAAACCCGGGCAGGCACCAATGAGTTTTTCTATTAAAACTCACGTGTCTAATTGGTAATTGCAATTTATCACACGCTTTTCGGTGAAGGAAAACATCGTGAGGAAACCTGCATATTTCTAGAGAATTCTGGAGATATGTGAAACCTACCAATCCGCATTGGAGCAGCGTGGTAGGTCTTAGCTCCAACCCTTCTCTCCAGAAACGGAGAGAGGAGGCCTATGCCCAGCAGTGGGATTGTAACAGGCTGCTACTTTACTTTACAGTTGAAATATGAATATAGTTGCTGGATATTTCGGAAAAATTTAGCCGTCTGGTTGATGTATATTTACACTACACGACTACCCTATGTCGGCATAGCTAACGATGACGCAGTAATAAACGAGCGATCAAAGTGCACGGTCTTTCATTTACCTCACTGGTACTTTCGTCGAAAACGCTAAGAGAAAGGCCACGATAGAATCCTTTAAGGACAAATATTATACCCATTCTAACTTAAAAAAATAATACGTATAATGCTGTATTAAGTAAGTTTCAGATTGTATAGTAAAACGAGCCAAAATATAAGGAAAGAGGAAATCGAAAACTGAAAATGTTACAGTAACTCGCTGCCGAACTGATTTGAGATAGTACTTTTATGCTCGATTGAAATGTACCTTTAATTCCTAGACATAACAGTAACTGATGATTATTTTGCTTACTTCCATAGCATTATGTCTTATGGAATATTGCTGTGGGGTAAATGCGCGGATAGTGAAAAAATTTTCGTATTACAAAAAAGAGCCATACGTGGCATCTACAATTTAAGTCCGCGTGATTCCCTACGAGAGAAGTTTAAGGAAACAGGTATTCTAACATTTGCTTCACAGTATATTTTAAATAACGTAATTTTTGTATATAAAAATATAAAGAATTATAAAACGATAGGTGATGTATATAATAGACAAAGTAGGAACCGACATAAGCTTGCGACTCCTGCTTTGCGCCTAGCAAAAGTACGTAAATCGTTTGTGGGTTTGGGTATAAGATTCTATAGTAAAATTCCGAAATCAATTTTGGTCATGCCATTACAGCAGTTTAAAAACACTGTTAAAAAGAGGCTGATACAGAAAGCCTACTATACTGTTGAAGATTACTTAGATGATTAGGATGTGTGGATATAGGTGCACTTTTTTCCTGTACAAGACAGTAATAAATAAATGTAACTAGTTCTAAGATTTATATTTTAAAAAGAGCAACCGCCGAGTTTCTTGCTGGCTCTTCTCTGCAGGAACAGCTTTCCGAACCAGCAGTAAAGTTGACGATTCAAAAGCACTTGTTTACAAGTTTACTTGAATAAAGAATATTTTGATTTGATTTGATTTGATTTGTTGTAACAATATATGTAAGAATCAAAATATTCCTCATTATATTTTATGCGTGATACATAATGTAAGGTTGTTGATAGTGAAGATGGAGCCTTATGCTTACACAGCTTTTAAATGTCATTAGACTACCAATATATTTGTATGATATTCGTCTGTGTTCAAAAACAAAGTCAAAACAAAAATAGTAGTCTCATACTGTATGAGATTGTTTATTTAATTTAAAATAAAATAGAAAAATGGATGAGAACATAACTTCGTTCTTTGGTATATGCAGGTTTTGCTTGTCGAAAGGTAACCATAGGGACTTAATGAAGGAATATAGTTGTAATGGAATACGGGAAGTTTATTACGACTTATTCCAAGAGTGTTTCAATTTATATGTAAGTTCTATATTTACTTTAAATGATGAAGGAGATAACTTAACTTCTATAATTAAATTATTATCTTAAGAGAATAAAAGGAAAACGTTTCGTGTCTGGTTTATCGTTTCTGTTAAGCCAAGTTTTATTTTTTTATCATTTATCTTATACTTTAATTAACTATGTTATAATGTTTCAAGCACTTGCCTTTGTGAAGCATTGTGATTTTTGTGAAAAATATTGTCATGACTTGATTTCAATTTAATTTTTTTTAGCTATGTATAAACTCAACAAAAAGTTCTTTAATTTGCTCCATGTGCATTAGAAAGCTTCGAGATGCTAATGTCTTCCGCTCAATGGTGGCAGAAACAGAGAAACAACTTATCAATACACTGGATGAAAAAGAGATGTTCTTTGTTAACAGTAAGTTATAGACAAGTTAACTACATATAGCAACTAGATCTTCAAGTTACTGTAATTAAACTCTTTCTTCTTCTTTCTTTTCATGGATTGTTAAATCATTGAAATTGAGTTGAAGAATTAAAAGCACTTGTTTACAAGTTTACCTGTTCTTTTTTAAATCTGAAAATTGAAAATTTTGAATCTGAATTTAAAATATATCTCTCTAAGAGAGTTAAACAATATGTGATCTTGTGTCCCTTGAATCCAGAAACTCATCTTTATCTGTTAAGTTGAGTTGCAACTTGCTACACTCAAAGCCCCAAAGTTAATTTTTAAATGAACTACTTATATGTTTAATTATAGTTGGAGAACCACACAAAGATGTAGAATTAAAAATGGAGAAAGTAAAAGAAGAACAAAGGGGTATAGATAGGGATGTGGGTGATGAATTTGATGGTAAGATTGACCAAGTAATTAGAAATAAATCTTTTATAGATGATAGATAATAAATTGTGAAATCAGTGTGTCATAAATAGGATCAGAATAAAACTAATAATTTAAAATATATTTTTTTAATTTATTGTATCTTTTAGTTTATGGTAATAAGGTGATTGATTATCTGTTTAAGTCGTATCAGTAAAACATAGGAGTGAGGTATTTTTAAACACAGTGAAGTTTCATAGAAACAATATTATTTAAATACATTTGAGAAAATAAACTTGCTTTGTTTATTTTCTTAAAATTTCTTATTTTCTTAGGTACCATATTAATACATTTTGTTGATTATAATTTTAAATTTAAATAGTTCTTGATTGCATAAGTTATTGGGAATTAAAACCAGATTTAAAATAACATGTCTGTATCAATTAAATTTGAACATTTTAATTGTGTCTATTTTCAATGTATGTACAGATATTCCAGAAGCTCTATATGAAAGTGAAGAAGATATAGTTGAAGGTGAGGCTGAACTGCTGACAAGGTTCTCACTGACTGGTTTGAAACCACTGCCAACACGGAGCACAATGAAAGACTCGTGCAAAAAGTATTTTGAACAACTGGAGTTATTGAAGGGTAAGATGTAAAATCCTACTAATCCTACTAATATTATAAATGCGAAAGTTTGCGAGTATGGATGGATGTTACTCTTTCACGAAAAATCTACTGGACGGATTTGGATGAAACTTTACAGTTATATAGGTTATCCATCAGAATAACATATAGGCTACAATTTGTTATGATTTTATGTAATATAACGATACACGTCAATAAAGTCGGAAAAAATCTGGCTTCTGGCGTGCGCTGCCTAAACCATTGGAGTTACACAAAGATGATGTACCGTAGTATAGTTTGTCTTGAATAGTTCTAAATAAAAGTCCGCGACGGTATGTATCTACCTTTTATGTGGAAGCCACTATGACCAAAATTGTGAATCATAAAGTTAATTAAATTAGATACTATTTTATAATGGATATTTTAGTATATTTATCATACTCTTATAAAAATCAATGCATTTGTCATTTTCAGTATTTCATTTCATTTCATTATTCTTTAATTACACTAAGTAACTTGGCTGAATAGTTTAAAAGTTATCACGATATGATTGGCTTTAATGGAGCGCCATAGAGTGCCTTATGCGGGGCGCGAAGATTATATGGAATCCTTTTGTTTCTGAAATTTTTGGAGGTAGGAGTAACTAAATTAAAAAAACGAAACTCAATGTGGCGGACCAAATTCCACGCGAGCGAAGCCGCGGGCAGAACCTAGTATAATATAAATAAATACTCTCGCGGAACTCGCTTATGAATCTGTCCGTACACTGTCAATTATAAACTATTAATTTTCTCTATGGAATTTTCCATTCTCATGTAATAATAAAATAAATTAGATATTTATGTATAACATTTTGTATATATTTGAAGTAAGTTACAAAAACTACCTTTGAGTGATTACAAACATTTGCAAGCTGAATTTGGCGTATTATAAGTAATATATAATTAGAAATAAATAATGTATTAATAGACATCAGAAAAAACAATAATTTTTCCGGGTGTCTCCCAAGGCACAATATTGAGACCTAATATATTGTTTGTTTACATTAATGATTTAGATTACCTCAACTACATTATTTGCCATATCAGGCTAGTTGCAGTCTGCGAGAGCTGTGATAGTCAAACAGTTTGACAGTGCGACTCTTTCAAGAGAGTCACAAGTTCAATGCTGACACAATGAGTTTTTAATTTAAAACTTATATATCTAATTGATAATTAAAATTTGTCATACTCTTTTCGGTGAAAGAAAAACATTGTGTGAAAAACTGCATATATCTAAAGAATTCTAAGAATATGTGTAACCTACGAATCGGCATCGGAGCACGTTACGCTACGTTACGTAATAGAGATGTATTACTAGAACATAGCTAAATTGATAGGAAGCATAGGGAATCTGAAATACCTTCATTCAATTACAGGTAAAATAATCACAGCGAAATCATTAAAAAGCCTGATAGACTCAACTCCGAATCGAATAGCATCAAGAATATACGTAACTGAGAAAGTAGCGCATGTGATCAACGTATCTACTGTTCTAGAGAATTCCAATCTGACAGCGTTCAAAACGAAAAGACGCTCCGGATACCCTTGTTTTTACTGCAGAAGGATTTACGAGAGCTTCGACCAGCTTCAAGAGCATCAAGAAACTGGCTATTGCAAGAAGAACATAAGAAGGACTCTAAACAAATGCTCACCAGAAAGTCTCGTCGTTTACGTACACGTAACGGAAGTCAAATGCAAGATTTGCAACGAAACAGTGTCGAATTTGAATGAACTGAGGCAGCATTTAACAAAGACTCACAAGAAGAAACTCTATCCGGAGTTCGGGGAGAGGGTGATACCGTTCAAAGTGTCTAAACTCAATGAATACGAATGTCAAAGTTGTGGGTTCAATTTCGAAACTTTTGGCGCTATAGAGAGGCACATGAACGTGCATTACAGGAACTATGTATGCGACCAGTGCGGCGCCGGTTATGTGACGAAGAACAGATTGAAAGTGCATTTGAAATATTCACATATACGCGGCGTGTTCCCGTGTGATGCGTGCAAAAAAGTTTTCGTGACACAGTACAAATATAAATCGCACGTCGACGCTGTTCATAAAATGGTTAAAAAGAACAAATGTCCAAAGTGTCCGGAACGTTTCGCCGATTATTTCGACCGCCATAAACATATGGTAGACGCGCACGGCGAGCCTCCTTTGAGGTACCGTTGCAATGTTTGCGATGCGTTGTTCAAGAGACGTTACGCTTTATCCTGTCATATGAAGAGGAGGCATCTCGAGGTCAAAGATGTGAACTGCGATGTGTGCAGTTACAAGTGCTATACGACCACTGAATTGAAGGCGCATATGGTGAAACATTCCGGTGAAAGGACGTACGAATGTATGGTCTGCAAGAAGTCGTATGCGAGGAAGAAGACCCTGAAGGAGCATATGAGGATTCATAATAATGATAGGAGGTTCGTCTGTGTGGTCTGCGGACAGGCGTTTGTTCAGAATTGCAGTCTCAAGGGGCATATGAAGGCCCATCATGTGGACTATATCAATAGTATAGGCAGAAGTTAACATCTCGACTTTTGTAAGAAATGTAAGATGTATGTGATAAATCCTCGCAAAATCCTAGTTAATAAAATTTTCTGCGTTATTTTTTTATTATTATCTGCGTTTAATTAAGAACCGACATAGGTGAGCATATGTCACTCTCAGGTTTTGAGAAATTTAGAACCAAAAATCATGTCGATCGTAGGTAGTGCCTGAGTTATACGAATGCTGCACATACCATATCTCTTCCATAGTAACCACTTTACTATAGAATTATCTTCGCAGTATTATAGAATCGTCGCTATATATAACGGTAAAAGGGACGTAGGAAAAAAGGCTAGAAATTTTGATTGGGCTCACTATAATTAAAACGCAAAACAATTATATAAACTCACATTAAATAGGCGGTAGATGCGTCTATTATCACGATTTGTTAAAAACTGCAATGCAAAAGTGCATATAAAAAGAGTAGTGCCCGAGTTGACGAATGATAGGAGAGAATGAAAGAGAAAAAAAGCGCCTATCACACTTAAAATAAGGATAAGGGCAGGAGAATGATAGTATATTTTAAATGAAATCATTTACACTCATCAAATCTTTGTGTTTCGACCGTAAATGACCGTTCAGACTACATTTCTGTATGAACGTAAGCCCGCAGTGTTCACATTTGAACCTCCTATCGTCGGCATGTATACGCATGTGCTCGCGCAACGTTTTCTTCTTAGAATATGCCTTGAGACAGATGTCACATTGAAAGTCCCTTATTCCAGTGTGCTTCAGCATATGGCTCTTCAAACAATTACTTCCGTAGGACTTAAAATCGCATAAATGACACTCGTATGGCCGTTCTTTCAGATGGTCCCTTCTAGTGTGCACGCGCAACGCGTTCATAGTAAGGCAAACCTTTCCGCAGATATGGCATTTGATCTCGCGCAACTTTACTCCGTGAACGCTGGAAATATGCTTCTCCTTGTTCCTGTGGGACTTGAATTTCTTATTGCAGTACCCGCATTTGCTCAACATCTGGGAATGCACGTGAACCGCTGATTCGTGCGATTTTTTCTTGCCTAGCGTATCGTACACCTTCTGGCAATACTTGCAGGGGAATTCTCCCGTCTTGTGACCTTGCAAATGTATCTGGAATGATTTTTCATTGATGAATCCAGCCCCGCAAACGTCGCACACCCGATTTCTGTAATGGCGATTCATGTGTTCGATCATCTTTTTGAATTTATTGAATTCCACTTTACAGATCGCGCATTTTAATTCGTCGCCTTCAAAATTGAATGGCATAATGTGGTTGTTGATATCTAGGTGCATGGGTTTCTTGTGTCCTTTGAGATGGTTCATCATGTCTTCTAAATTATCAATTTTTACATTGCATATATTGCAATGTAACCCAGTGATGTCGAGTTTGACAAGATAGTCGTTCATCGATTTGCCTCTCATAATGTTTGGTATATCTACTTGATGAGATTTCCTAGTATGACCCTTAAGATCGGCGGGTTCCTTATAGAATTTTCTGCAGAAACAACATCCATACCCAATGTCCCTTTGAGAACGTATCGGTGTTGCGTTGGTATATTTGAATAATGTGGTAATATTATCCATATGCTTGCTTCTTTCGCCTTTTTTCGCGTTGTTCGCTATTGCCTTCCCGGGATCTATAAAGAAAGGACACATTGAGTAGTAACGTTCAATTTAATTTTTCTTCTTTTAACACGTCTAATAACATTTCTTCTACATTTCCTTCTTTATTAATGGGCTGTGAATTATTTATTATCTACATGTATTTACTACAAAGTTCAAGGCAATGTTTCCAGTATGCTAATAACTCCCCAATTTTTCAGTGTTCCCCTTTTTCTTCTATCAGACTGTCTAATTACACGGTTTCCATTATATCCTATATGTTCGTACGAAAGTTTTGTTTTTTAATTGTAATACAATTAAGGTAGAATAATAAACAGAGTCCTGTTTAAAAACGCAAAAAAGTTGACTTCAAATAAAATCCAATAATCAAATCTTGATATCAGCTTATACGAAAAACCTTAAGGTGACAATGGTCGATCAAAGACAATGAGGAATTGTCCTCGCATTATCTATATTCTATATTTACGAGGTCTGCTTTCCCAATCATACCATTTTTCCCTACAATAGTTCTTCGCGAAGTCCAAAATTCCTATGTCCCTTTGGGCAGTCATCAATCAGGTGTTAAAAGGGCTTCCTCTTCCAAATAATTTATAGAATTAGGCGTTACTTTGCGGAGATACATAATACAAAAGTAATAATAATAATCCGTGGGTATTGAGAGACTTTTTTATGTAAATAATCAGCAGAATATATATTCAATTATTCCTTACTAAATGCGAAAGCTTGCCTATCTGTCATGCTTTGCTTTCACCGCTTAAGCCCTAAAGCAATAGTAGTGAAGTTTGCTTCACTTGTAGCCTGTTTACTGAGCTTAAAGGAAAAAATATCCTTTATTTCTTTTGGGAACAGGAAAAAACGCATAATTGCGGATACTTTAATATTTACGTTCACGCGAACGAACTCGCGGTAAAGCTTAGAGTATCATAGACGTGAAAATCTACTTTTGACAGCTTCAATAATAGACCAATATTTATGGAACTTAACTTTGGTTCCTTTGGGACCAAAACCACGGTAAATACATTAGAATATTCCAACGCTTCAGACATAGTTCTAGTAAAAAAACATAACCAATTGAACCACAAATTTACTCTAAACCAAGATCTCATTTTATATAACCATGTTTAGAGCGCAAATGATTCTTGAGGCTGCACTTTTGTATAAACGCTTGCGGACATAGTTCGCATTTGAACCGCCTATCATCAGTATGTATGCGTATATGCTCTCTCAGCGTCGTTTTCTTCCCAAAGCACTTCGAGCACACGTCGCACTGGTATTTCTTCACACCAGTATGTTTCAACATGTGATCTTTCAACTCCTGAGATCCGAAAAATTTATAACCGCACACACTACATTCGTACCGGCGCTCCTTCAAATGATCCCTCTTCAAATGTATCCTCAGAGAGTTCGCCGTCAAACAAGTCTTCCCACACACGTGGCACTTTATTTCCCTTAGATTAACGCCATGCTTGCCCGCTATATGCCTCTCCTTGCTCCAGTGTGTGCTGAAATGCTCGTTACAGTAAACGCATTTGTAAGTCTTCTTCGCTTTGACATGTACTGCTAGTTCGTGAGATTTCTGCTTTCGTTTCGTATCGAACATCTTTTGGCAGTATTGACAGGGGAAACATCCAGTCTGATGTCCGTGGTAGTGTACCGTGAACGTGCTCCTGTTCACGAAGCCCGCACCGCATATATCGCAAACGCAGTTCCTGTAATGCCTGTTCATATGCTCTAAGAGTTTCTTAAACTTGTTGAATACCAACTTACAGAATGTGCATTTCAACTCTTCGCCTTCAAAGTCGAACGGTATTATATGGTTATTTATATCGAAATGTATTGTCTTTTTGTGATCTCTCAAATGGCACATCGCTTCGTCCAAGGTATTTAGCCGCAAATTGCATATATTACATTGCAGACCAGTAATATCCAGCTTGACCAAATAATCCCCTACACGTTTGCCTTCCATAAAATTGTGTTTCATTTCGAAATCGTGAGACATTATCGTATGGTTTTTGAGTTGGTCGGGCTGCGTGTAAAATTTGCTGCAAAAGCAACACGCGTAACCGAAATCATTCTGGCATCTAATAGGAGTTGCGTTGGTATACTCAAATATAGTATAAATGTTATCGCCATGTTTCCTCATTTCCTCCTGTTTAATCTTATAAGTACTCATTTTCGTTTTCCTGGACTCCTTTTCCTCTGTTTGTATCCCTATAAAGAAAGGATAGATTAAATACTATCTTTAATTCAAGGGATATACGTAGTTTCATCGTCATCTTCCAATATTCCTTACCATATTTCGATTCAATTACTATTTCAAATCTTATCTACAACAAAGATGTCTTTCTTAACGCAAGCAACCCCCAATTATTTGCCATTAAAAAACTGATGCTTATCGTATGCAGTTGTAATTTCAACGTTCGCCTAAATTATTTGCAATCGACAACAAGCTAACTCCAGCTGATAACTGTTTTATATGAAATCCTTTGGAGTACTGAATATTAGTACCCCTAAGAAGAGATAGGGCTGTGATAGCCCAGCGGTGAGACCGTGCGTCTCTTTCGAGGGGAACACGAGTTCAAACCCGGGCAGGCACCAATTTTTCTATTAAAACTCATGTGTCTAATTAATAATTGCAATTTATCACACGCTTTTCGGTGAAGGCAAACATCATGAGGAAACCTGCATATCTCTAGAGAATTCTGGACATATGTGTAACCTACCAATCCGGATTGGAGCAGCGTGGTAGGTCTTAGCTCCAACCCTTCTCTCCAGAAACGGAGGCGTATTCCCAGCAGTGGGATCGTAACAGGCCGCTACTTTAAGAATAGATACTGCCCTTAGGCCATCCTAGAATTTTCGAAAAATAGATTTTTACAAAGATAAGAGATACTGCTTTCAGGATTTAAGAGTCGTCTCTATAAACTCACATTAACATCATATCAGACGATGTTCATCGATCAAATATATGCACACATTATTTTCGCAAATAAAATGGCATGACTGTTATTCTTTCTTTCTCCTACCCTTATCCCACTCTAAGTGGGGTCGGTACAACATGTTTTCCTCTTCCATTCTTTTCTATCATTCGTCAACTCTGGCACTACTCCTTTTATACGCATGTCATACTTCACACATTCCAACCATCTCTTTTTAGGCCTCCCTCTAGTCACATATCCATCCACATTCATATTCAACACTCGTTTAGTCACATGATGTTCATCCCTCCTCATTACATGTCCATACCATCCCAATCTTGCACCTCTCATCTTTTCCATAATGGGCGCAACTTTCATACTTCTCCTAATATACTCATTTCTTATTTTATCTAGTCTTGTCACACCACACATCCACCTTAACATCCTCATCTCATTTGCATGTACTCTTCTTTCATCCATCTTTTTCATTGCCCAACATTCTGATCCATACATTACGACAGGTCTAATGACTGATTTATAAATTTTCCCCTTAAGTTTAGGGGGCATTCGGGGGTCGCATATTGTCCCTGAGACCTGTCGCCACTTCATCCATCCTACATTCATTCTATTCCTCACATCGCGATCAATTTCACCGTTCTTTTGGAAAAGCGAACCAAGGTACCGGAAGTCGGAGCAGACTGGCATGACTGTTATTATATTTGTTAAAGTAGGTACATCATCTATCACATCCGAGCGCGTTTCTGCTTTAATTTACAAACCCCACGGAATGACGGAGTTACAAAATTGATTATTTGTTGAAAAATAAGTTTGTACAATCGAATAGAAAGTTCCGGACAGCATACTTTATGCTCGGAGCCAGAACCAACTGATGGCTGATCATCAACAGGCTACGGATAAAATAGGGACCATCTATGGAAGGGGTCCAAATGAATTTTTGATAAAATAATCCAATCAAATTATTTATTTCTTTATTGAAATGATTGATTAAAATGTAATTTAATATTGATAATAAGCTATTAAATTTAATTGAAATGACTTGAGACAAATATTTTTTAGTCTATGACTTAAGTGCTGATAGGGAAGGAGATTTGCGGATTGATACAGGTAAATCATTTCACAGCTTTACACCTTGAAAGCTGAATGATCTCGAGTAAATGAGTGAGGAGCATTTAGGGAAGGCAAGATCTAATGTATTTAAAGATCGTTTATTAAATGACCCCAAAAAATTACGTCGAAATTTAAACTTGGTTATCTTTGGTAATAATTTCACAGTAAAGGGTGACGAATTATCTGAACTAATTAAATAGAATGGAAATCAAATGGAAAAGGTTATTACTTAAAACATTTATTATCTCATCGTAACAGTTATCTTAAGTCGAGGACTTAGTATATATTTTAATAAAATATAATTTGAAAATAAAATTATACAAATAAACATAGAAGCCGCTTTATTGCGATTATTACTTCCTGTAAAATTAATGTATTGTTTTGAATACCTAAAGTAATGGAATGCTGTGCAACAAACCGTAGACACTTCTCGAAGAGGATTTTAAAAACATAGGAAACTTATTTCTACTTTCTACTTCTTAAACTTTTAAACTTCAACCTATTGCAAAAGTAATAATAAAACTATTTTGCTATAATCCGCGATACAGTAAATAGAAAATATATATAGTGTTAAATGTCACCACGACAAAATCGCGAAGCCGTTTTGTCGTGGAGTCTATCTCCTGATAATGCTTCAGTTGCGGGGCGAAACGATTGTTGAGTATGTGATAGTGAGCGTGTGTAGTGCTTGTGTATTGTGGTGGAGGTTTGTGCATGTGTTTTTACGAATCCTGCATGTATCAGGTATGAAAATACGGATAGTCCACTATACATTTAACACTATATATATTTTCTATTTACTGTATCGCGGATTATAGCAAAATAATTTTATTATCACTTTTGTATTATGGATCTCCGCTAAGTAACGCCTAATTCTGTAAATTATTCAACCTATTTGGTTGAAATAAAATTTGTGATTCCTTTTAGGTAAATAATGAAATTATTTATGGGCTTGGTTAACGGCTGATATTGTAGTATTCTACTACCTACTGTATTAGATTTGCTTGTAGACAAATATTAAGGGAATGCTAAAAAGTTTAATAAACTCCAGCTAAGATCTGAGTATACGTCTTGTTTTATCGGATGACGACTAGTTTCCGCCGCATAAAGAGCATATGAATGATGATGCCCTCGCATGACCTTGAAACTAGTCGGGCTCATCCGATAAAATAAGACGTGAGTATATCCGGTCTCTAAACATTAATTTTGAATACCACTCATGACAGTTTAAATTCAAAATCGCCGTGTGGTTCCGGCAGAATAGAATAGACCATCCTCCCTTCTTACCGAGGTGTCGTAAAAGGCGACTAAGGTAAGTTGACGCCAGTTAGGCGGCCGGTCGTGAGATACGTAGCCAAATCATGCCGACCCCACTTAGAGTGGGATAAGGGCAGGAGAATGATGATGATGATGATGATAGTTTAAATTCAAAAAACTCCAGTTATTCCAGCAACATAAACCTCAGCGTGACGGTCATGGAGTTAGATTGCATGCTCTTGATTGTACAACGCTTGGTTGCATCTAGATATATGAAGCATGCTTGTCTTTATTGTTATTCTGAATTTGACCATATAACAGCTGTCATATGCTGCCATGCTTATGCCGATGTTTAATTTTAATGTTTAATTTTAAATGAATCTCGCATTATGACATCGTACACTTTATTTCCTACTATTTCATATTTTAAGCCTACTATACTGTTGAAGATTACTTAGATGATAAGGATGTGTGGATATAGCTGCACTTCTACCCTGTACAAGACAGTAATAAATAAATGTAACTAGTTTTAAGATTTATATTTTAAAAAGAGCAACCGCCGAGTTTCTTACTGGTTCTTCTCGGTAGGAACAGCTTTCCGACCCAGCAGTAAAGTTGATTCAAAAGCACTTGTTTACAAGTTTACTTGAATAAAGAATATTTTGAATTTGAATTTAAGGGAGGATTACGTCTGTATTTCGTATAGTTCCTTTATCTGTATCAGGCAAGCGCTTTTGTAAGTAGGAATATGCCTTGACGTACAAAACCGAATTTTTATTGACACGTCGATTCATCTCTTCGACACAATTATCATAAAATTTCCACAGTCACAAACAAAACCATATGCTACTATGACGAAGACGTATCGTAATGTTGCGAAATGTTCCTTAAAATTCTTACGCAGACTCTTTTTTGTGAACACAGACTGTTGGCAAGTTTTTAATTATTTCACCCTTTGCCCTCCGAGCCCTTTAACGCGACGTTTCAGCAACTCCTTGGCATTTTGACCATTGTATCTAGCTGATTTCAAAGTGTTTGCAAAGTTGCCACCTCTGTAGGTGGTGGCATGCCATGTTTTCGCAGCGGCGACAACGGACTGCTTTATTAATGCGAACAAAGTATGTCATATCTCTCATAAAGGTCAGATCTTTATTGACGATTTTTTTTTAAATTTGAAGTCTTGTTGCGTTTTCTAAACTCCTTGGTATTTTGACCATTGTATCTAGCTGATTTCAAAGTGTTTGCAAAGTTGCCACCTCTGTAGGTGCTGGCATGTCATGTTTTCGCAACGGCGACTACGGAGTGCTACATTAATACGGACAAGGTATGTCATATCTCTATAAAAGTCAGATCTTTATTGAATTTTTGAAATTTGAAGCCTTGCTGCCCTTTGCGTTCACTACACTTGTTCTCCATGTTTGACACGCATATGTCCTCGCCAACTGCACTTCTGCACAAACGTTTGCCCGCAATGTTCACATTTGAACCGCCTATCGTCCGCATGGATACGCAAGTGCTCGCGCAAGGTGTTCCTTCTGCCATACGATTTCAAACATATCTCACACTGGAACATCCGAGCTCCCGTATGTTTCACCATGTGCTTCTTAACATCGCTCTGCCTGAAGAATTTCATGTCGCATACGGCGCATTTGTGCTGGCGCTCCATCAAGTGGTCCCTTTTCGTGTGATCTCGCAACGTGCGTTGCGTGACGAAGATCTTATCGCACGCCTGACACTTGTAATCCATCGAACGAACGCCGTGCACCTTCACCAAATGCTCCTCCTTCTTCTGGAACCTGTTGAATTTCTCGTTACAATAACCGCATTTATTCAACATGCTCCGGTGTATGTGGACCAATCTCTCGTGCGCTTTCTTCTTCCTGTGCGTGTTGTATGTCTTTGCGCAGTACTCGCACTTGTAGAACCCCATTTCGTGCCCCTTCATGTGGTTCAAGAGTATCGTTCGCGTAACGAAACCAGAATTGCAGTAATCGCAGACGAAATTCCTGAAATGGGTGCTCATATGCTCTTGTAGTACTTTGAACTTGTTGAATAGGGTGTGGCAGATGATGCATCTTAGTTCTTCACCGTTAAACTTGAAAGGTACGATGTAATTCTTGATATTTCTATGTATATTCTTATCATGGTAGTCTATTAGATGATCTATCAAATTCTCCACTGTGTCTAAGTGACACTCGCATATTTTGCATTGCAACGCAGTGATATCCAGTTTAACTACATAACATGCGCCATATTTTCCTTTTATTAGACGACTCCTTGTTTTGCTGTCGTGAGCTTCTGAGGTATGTGTCTTAAGATCTGCCGCATCTGGGTATTCCTTAAGACAATAACAGCACTTGTATCCGATACCGCCTCGACAGCGAATCGGCGTCGCGTTGGAACAGTCGAACAAAACACTCACGTCGCTACCGAAATTTATCAACTCGGGGAATATTTTGTTATGTAAATCTCTCAGTTCGGGTTTGATATCCTCGTTATTCAATCTACTCGTGTCGTCGGAATATCTGTGTGTTTCGCTGGTTTTGGTGCGGGCGTTCCGGTGTTTCCCTACAAATAAAGGGACATATTATTCATTGATCCTTTCTTCCGTCTCTATAAAACAAATTCTTGCTGATGTTTACACAAATAATCGAATGGTTACGTAGAATATAAAACTAATTATCTTCGTCTTTATGCGTTATATCTATACTTATTAAAAACAAAGTCCCAAAAAGCTTACTGTCTGTATTTAATCGATTTTCTCAAAATCTACTGAACGGAATTTTGTACGGTTTTCACCAAAAGATACTGCAATACTTCCGCGTGGTTTAGGTAAATAGTATATATCGATATTATGTTAATTTTGGTGAAGAGATCGAGCAGTTGTTAAAAAACTTGCTTGCTGGGAGCTTTAGTCACGTGCGCTGCGTTAACCAGCAGAGATACGCTAAAGTAATGTACTAGAGAATTGTAGATCTATTAAAATACTACAAAAAAGTCCGCGATAGAATGTCTCTATCTGTTATGGTTAACTCACAACAACTATTTTTATGTTTAAAATTTGAATTATAAAAAAAAAATGTGACGCGGGCGTAGCCGCTGGCACAGCTAGTGTGTAATATACAAAACATAAATAATTAAGTTGTTCGAAGTCGATTAGGATTACTAATGCTTTTATAGACATGTTGCATCGTTGTTTAAAGTAAAACTGAATTGTCGAATGCTAAAAGGGCTGAAAATCAACTGGAAGTATTACATCAAAGGAAATTCTATCTATACAAGACAAATTTGTCTCAATGTAATAAACTTTGGGTAAAGAGGTTTATCATGTAGGTACTCAGCGCGGCGTCAATGTATAATACATAACGTTTTCAATTGTGTTAGATTAGGAAGAAATCCATGTAACGCATGAAAAATTGTTAACGATAGCGGCATATATTTTGCTCGGCAAGATACACATCATCACAGCACACAGGTCAACTTGAACCTAAATATTAAGGCATCTAATAAGCGTTGAAATATCGGCTGCTTACTAGTTTTCGGATAATCTACAACGCATTTTAACATTTTAGTGTTTATATTTTATACCCTCATAAAAACTTCTAATAACATTAATCAAATAATAAAATAGCTGGAGATGAGGTCAAATTAGATAATTTATATCGTGTCAGATCAAATAATAGGGATCAAATGACAAATGATGAAATTTAGTATAATTATAGTGTACATAAACCACAGTATATCATAAAAGTACATCAATAACTCGAAATTTAACCTATCGAGCTACTCTGATCATACTCATTTCAATAAAACTTAGTACCTAAAAATAGTAAATGTGAACGAAATCACTGGTATCTACAGTTATTTCCCGAAAAATTCAATAATTAAAACACCGGACTTCCAACTGGGATTTTAAAAAATCAAAGACTGTCTCAAATCAACATATATTCATCACAATCAGATTTAATTAACAATAATTACAACATAATGTCTTATGGAATATTGCTGTGGGGTAAATGCGCGGATAGTGAAAAAATTTTCGTATTACAAAAAAGAGCCATACGTGGCATCTACAATTTAAGTCCGCGTGATTCCCTGCGAGAGAAGTTTAAGGAAATAGGTATTCTTACATTTGCTTCACAATATATATTAAACAATGTAATTTTTGTACATAAAAATATAAAGAATTATAAAACGATAGGTGATGTATATAATAGACAAAGTAGGAACCGACATAAGCTTGCGATTCTGCTTTGCGCCTAGCAAAAGTACGTCAATCGTTTGTGGGTTTGGGTATAAGATTCTATAATAAAATTCCGAAATCAATTTTCCCCATGCCATTACAGCAGTTTAAAAACACTGTTAAAAAGAGGCTGATACAGAAAGCCTACTATACTGTTGAAGATTACTTAGATGATAAGGATGTGTGGATATAGGTACACTTCTACCCTGTACAAGACAGTAATAAATAAATGTAATTAGTTCTAAGATTTATATTTTAAAAAGAGCAACCGCCGAGTTTCTTGCTGGCTCTTCTCGGTAGGAACAGCTTTCCGAACCAGCAGTAAAGTTGACGATTCAAAAGCACTTGTTTACAAGTTTACTTGAATAAAGAATATTTTGAATTTGAATTTGAATAGATTAGTATTAAAATCGATCAGACGTCCTCCCCGTGTATTTTATGCATGTGCCCGCGCCAACTGACCCTATGCACGAAGGACATACCGCAATGACCGCATTTGAAACGCCTATCGTTAGAGTGGATACGTATATGTTCGCGCAAAGTCTGCTTCCTGCCAAAGCATTTGAGACACAAGTCGCATCTGAAATCCCTGTCTCCAGTATGCTTTACCATGTGCACGTTCAGCTCGGTCTTCTTATGAAAACTCAAATCGCAAACGGAACAGTCGAACGGTCTCAACAACAAATGATAACCCTCCACGTGCCTATTCAACGCCCCTTTACTAGTATAAATGTTCTCGCAAGCTTGGCATCTGTAGACCTTCTTAGCGGCTCCATGAACTTCTGCCTGGTGTTTCTTCTTAGTGACAGTGTCGTAGAACTTCTCATCGCAGTAAACGCATTTGTTCCGTTTCTTCTTGTTCATGTGGTAGTATCTCTCGTGCTCCCATTGCCGGATGCGTATCGTGAACGTTTCCGGACAATATCTGCAAGTGTACACGCCCGACTCGTGTATGTAGCGGTGCGATTGCAACGATCTCTTGTTGATGAATCCTCGGCCGCAAATCGGGCACTCGTAGTTCTTGAAGTGTTTCAAATTGACGTGGTCGTTTAGGATTTTGAAACTCGTAAACTCCTCCGAACACACAACGCACTTCAGCGTCTCGTCTTCGAAATTGAACGGAACGAGTTGATCTTTTGCATCCATGTGAGTGTTTATATCGTGTTCTGTGCTTAAATGAACGTACGCATTCTCCAAAGATTCTATTTTCTCATCGCAAATTGTACACGTTAGATTTGTCACGTCCAATTTCACACTTTTATCTGATGTAACTTTTATTTTTTGCTTCTCTAAAAGAAGGTGTTCGATGTTGTGCTCTTTTAATTCAGCCGGATTCTCGTATTCCTCAGAACAGAAGTAGCAGATAAATCCTTTCCGGAATCCCTTGAATGGCGTAGCGTTGGTGTATTTCAAGAGAACGTCTAAATTCTCTTTTCTCTGTTCTAATTTCGCGTATTTTCTGCGAGGTATTATTATATCTTCTCCTACTCTCATCTCTGCAAAAGATAAATAATGCTAATTCAACCACGATTATTGGAATAGGCTGTTTAATTTTTCTCTTGAAGACACTCAAAGCCATTATTTCTATACTTTTATTGGATCTTTTTGAATTTTGTAATAACATTCCGCTGAACTGTTCCGGCTGGCGAGATATATGGAAAACTTTACGAAGCCGACTGTCAACCTTCGCTAGTCGAAGAGGAAACCGAAAAAGAACCAAAGAATGACAGTGGATCAATGTCTTTTGAAAAAAATCTTCGCTTGAATTAAAACAACATTAAAAACAATCCAGGATTCTAAATTCGTAGAATCATGTGAAAAGTATGAAATTTTTTGACAATGGTGCCATTTTTTTCCTCGATGGACGGAACACGCCATCACCATAGCCGTGTGGTATCCGGCAGAATAGAATAGACCACCGTCCTTTCGTACCGAGGTGTCGTAAGAGGCGACTAAGGTAAATGCCGTGTGGTATCCGGCTGCATAGAATAGACCACCATCATTTCTTACCGAGGTGTCGTAAAAGGCGACTAAGGTAAGTTGACGTCAGGCAGGCGGCCGGTCGTAAAATACGTAGCCAAATCATATGACAATATGTTTGTGGCATGTTGTGCCGACCCCACTTAGAGTGGGATAAGGTCAGGAGAATGTAGACGCCATCACTAGACATCGGCTCAAAGCATGATCTAGATGCCAAGGCATCTAATAATAGGTCGAGTCTTAACAGGAAACTGGCTCTCTGATTGAATTGAAAACGTACGCAAAAATTGATCATTGGCGGATCTAACTTAGGGATCAATATTTCGACTACACGTGCAAAACCGTAGTGGGACGCCTAATATATAATAACAGAAAAGAACTATTATCAAATATTTTTATATGAGCTAATCTTGTACATATAAAAAGAATTTTGAATTTTTAAAGCAGCTCCAACGATTTTCATAAAACTTAGTATTTACGGGTTTCGAGGTTGATACATAGATCTGGCTAGGTTTATTTAAAAAAATAACGTTTTATCACTGTTTTCAGGTTAGAAGCTGAGATAGCCCAGCGGTGAGCCCGTGCGACTCTTACGAGGGGAACACGAGTTTAAACCCGGGCAGGCACCAATGAGTTTTACTATTAAAACTCATGTGTCTAATTGATAATTGCAATTTATCACACGCTTTTCGGTGAAGGAAGACATCGTGAGGAAACCTGCATATCTCTAGAGAATTCTAGAGATATGTGTAACCTACCAATCCGCATTGGAGCAGCGTGGTAGATCTTAGCTCCAACCCTTCTCTCCAGAAACCGAGAGAGGAGGCCTATTCCCAGCAGCGGGATTGTAAAAGGACGCTACTTTACTTTATACTGTTTTCAGGAATTGAAAAACTGCTAAAATATAAAGAGAATGCAAGAGTTAATTACGCTGTCATTTGCAAAGTCATGGTAGCTAAATAAGTGAAAATACCCCGGATCGAGCCCAACCTACGCGATTATTTTTCCTTATCAAGTTTCATCTTTTTTTTATATCTTGTAAAAAAAATACCGAGTAAGTTCACCAAGGTACTTACTATTCATAAATTAATTCTTGTACTTACCTGTTTTTGGTAACATAATACAACACTTAATTTTTCAAGACAATCTAGAAGGTAAATTAATCCAAATATTGTGAGAAACTACTCTACAGTATACAAAAATAATAATAAAATTATTTTGCTATAATCCGCGATACAGTAAATAGAAAATATATATACGCTTTGCGATTTTGTCGTGGAGTCTATCTCCTGATGATGCTTCGGTTGCGGGGCGAGACGATTGTTGAATTTGTGATAGTGAACGTGTGTAGTGCTTGTGTATTGTGGTGGCAGTGGTGGAGGTTTGTGCATGTGTTTTTACGAATCCTGCATGTAACGGGTAAGAAAAAACAGATAGTTCACTAGACATTTAGCACTATATACATTTTCTATTTACTGTATCGCAGATTATAGCAAAATAATTTTACTATTACTTTTGTATTATGGATCTCCGCAAAGTAACCCCTAATTCTATAAATTACTCTACAGTATATTTGCCTTCTTCGCCGTGTGGTATCCAGTAGAATAGAATAGACCACCCTCCTTTCTTACCGAGGTGTCGGAAGAGGCGACTAAGGTATGTGACGTGTGGTATCCGGCTGCATAGAATAGACCACCCTCATCTCTTACCGAGGTGTCGTAAAAGGCGACTAAGGTAAGTTGACGTTGAGGCAGGCGGCCGGTCATAAAATACGTAGCCAAATCACGTGACATCATGTTATAACATGTTGTGCCGACCCCACTTAGAGTAGAATAAGGGCAGGAGAATGATGATAAGTATATTTGCCTTCCATGTAAAAATATTGTCTGTCAATCACGCAACTAGTTACATATTTTATAAGTAAAGTAAATATATGGGACATTTACACACACGGTCGTCCATCCCCAAAGTAATTTAATACTTGTGTAATGGGTGACAGACAACTGGTAAATATATACATATATCGTTTTAAATACATACTTAAATACATATATACACCCAGACTCGAAGAACCAACAAATTCTAAATTGAAAACGTTGGTTCTCGGCGGGAATCGAACCCGCGACCCGCGGAGCCGAAGACAGGGTCACTGCCAACTGCGCCAAGGGCAAATCTAAATAAATTATCATCATTTTCAAGATTTCGCTTGTTGCCAAAAAATCAGGAAGGAGATCCACAGAAGCACAAAGAACGGGCTGGGCATATAATACTAAGAAACAATGGGCGATTAGGTCTGAAGGTTGGAACAACGAAAAAGGCAACGTCAGTTAAGTAAAAGTAAAGTAGCGACCTGTTACAATACCACTGCTGGGAATAGGCCTCCTCTCTCCGTTTCTGGAGAGAAGGGTTGGAGCGAAAACCTACCACGCTGCTCCAATGCGAATTGGTAGGTTATAAATATCTCCAGAATCCTCTAGAGATATACAGGTTTCCTCACTCCTCAGGTGTGATAAATTGCAATTATCAATTAGACACATGAGTTTTAATAGAAAAACTCATTGGTGCCTGCCCGGCTTTAAACTCGTGTTCCCCTCGAAAGAGTCGCACGGTCTCACCGCTTGGCTACCAGAGCACAGCGAAGTGAACTTGCGCTCAAAAAAATGGTTGCTGATGCTGCTCGGCAAAAGATCTCAAAGTGTGGAGGTCCCTTGAAGACACCTAAATCCAGCACAGGATGTCAGTTAGAAAAGAAACATGAACTTACTTGCCAACGCCGCGCTGATCGTCTTCCGTGGGACGTGGTATATTATTGATGCTTTGGTCTGGGACAGAGATTTGTTCTTCACAGCCTCCAAACATTTCTCGAGATCCTCCTCCGTGTACCGTCTCTTAGCGTTGGATAGAGTGTTTTCCTCGCTGATGGGATTCACTTCGGACTTGTCTGATTCTATCTTTATATCTATAATGTATTTTATATCGAATCAAATCATCATCATTCGCCTGCCCTTATCCCACTCTAAGTGGGGTCGGCATGATTTAGCTACGTATCTCACGACCGGCCGCCTAACTGGCGTCAACTTACCTTAGTCGCCTTTTACGACATCTCGGTAAGAAATGAGGGGTGGACTATTCTATGCATCCGGATAGCACACGGCACATACCTTAGTCGCCTCTTACGACACCTCGGTGGGAAAGGAGGGTGGTCTATTCTATTCTGCCGGATACCACTCGGCACATACTTTAGTCGACTCTTACGACACCTCGGTAAGAAAGGAGGGTGGTCTATTCTATTCTGCCGGATACCACTCGGCAGATACCTTAGTCGCCTCTTACGACACCTCGATAAGAAAGGAGGGTGGTCTATTCTATTCTGCCGGATACCACTCGGCACATACCTTAGTCGCTTCTTACGACACCTCGATAAGAAAGGAGGGTGGTCTATTCTATTCTGCCGGATACCACTCGGCACATACCTTAGTCGCTTCTTACGACACCTCGGTAAGAAAGGAGGGTCGTCTATTCTATTCTGCCGGATACCACTCGGCACATACCTTAGTCGCTTCTTACGACACCTCGGTAAGAAAAGTGGGTGGTCTATTCTATTCTGCCGGATACCACACGGCACATACCTTAGTCGCTTCTTACGACACCTCGGTAAGAAAGGAGGGTGGTCTATTCTATTCTGCCGGATACCACTCGGCACATACCTTAGTCGCTTCTTACGACACCTCGGTAAGAAAGGAGGGTGGTCTATTCTATTCTGCCGGATACCACTCGGCACATACCTTAGTGGCCTCTTACGAAACCTCGGTAAGAAAGGAGGGTGTCTATTCTATTCTGCCGGAAACCACACGGCGTGTTATATCGAATCAAATAACAATCTTAATTCAAGTAAGATTTTGCAGGCACTTTTGTATCATCAAGGATAGAATAAATCAAATTATGCCGGTTACGAATGTTGCTATTACAGAGAAGAACCAGCAAGAAACTCAGCAGTTAATCCTTTAAATATCTTCAATTTACACAATTCAACTGCACTCCTATATGAAGCAAAAGGAGCTTCAAATCCAAGTATCTATACTTATTATAAAACAAAGTCCCAAAAAGCTGTCTGTCTGTATGTAATTGATTTTATCATAATCTACTGAACGCATTTTTGTACGGTTTTCACCAAAAGATACTTACAATACTTCCGAATGGATTAGGTAAATACCACATATCGGTATTATGTAAATTGTGGTGAAGAGATCGAGCAGTTGTTAAAAAACTTGCTTGGTGGGAGCTTTAGTCGCGTGCGCTGCGTAAACCAGCAGAGATACGCTAAAGTAATGTACTAGAGAATTGCAGATCTATAAAAAAACTACAAAAAAGTCCGCGGCAGCATGTCTCTATCTCTTATGGTTAACACGCAATAACTACTTTTATGTTTAAAATTTGAATTATAGAAAAAAATTGTGACACGCTGATTTCCACGCGGGCGTAGCCGCTGGCACAGCTAGTTATTAACATTAAACAATGATACAGTTTGCGGTGTATTGTGAGCTGTGATAGCCAAGCGGTGAGACCGTGCGACTCTTTCGAGGGCAACACGAGTTCAAACCCGGGCAGGCACCTATGAATTTTTCTATTAAAACTCATGTGTCTAATTGATAATTGCAATTTATCACACGCTTTTCGGTGAAGGAAAACATCGTGAGGAAACCTGCATATCTCTAGAGAATTCTGGAGACATATGTAACCAATCCGCATTGGAGCAGCGAGGTAGGTCTTAGCTCCAACCAGAAACGGAGAGAGGAGGCCTATTTCCAGCAGTGGGATTGTAACAGGTCGCTACTTTACTTTTACAGTTAGCGGAATTTTATTGCAGAAGCGACATATACTACATATACTAATGTACACTGTGGAGATCTATGTGAAAAAAGAACTGATTCCTGATAAAATGCACAACTATACTTTCATCGGGATGTCTTTAGGCTATTGAAGGAATGGTCATGGCAAATATCTATCTTTTAAGAATAAACTACGTAAAATTAATTAAATATTTGTTTCTTTGGGTGGCAATTTAGCAGAGGTGCTTATTTAATTAGTAAACCAACAGCCTGTTAGTATCCCACTGCTGGGCATAGGCCTTTTCTCTGTGTTCGTTTGAGAGAAAGGTCGAAGCTAAATCCAATAGAATTTGGTTGGTTACACATATCCACAGAATTTTCCAGAGATATGCAGGTTTCCTCGCGTGTGATAAATTACAATTATCAATTAGGCACATAATTTTTAACAGAAAAACTTACTGGCGTTTGAACCCATGATCCCCTCGATGCACTGTTAGGCTATTACAGCTTGTATCATATTTAGTACATACAATGCGCTGTTCGATAAATAAGTTAAGTCAAAAGGTTACTCTATGGTACCCCAGGGATGGAAAAAGAACTAGAGGGCGGCCAGTGAGAAGATGGGAAGACGACCTCAAATTAACTGCTGGCCCTTTCTGGACAAAAGTGGCAAAAGATAGAGAACAATGGAAAATGTTGGACGAGGCCTATGCCAAAATGTACACTGAGGTAAGAGATTTCTTATAAGCAAAATTAAAAAAAAAAGCCCAACTCAATTCATGTTAAATGTTCGGAATAAAAGGCTTATTATTATTTGATTTATAGAAGCAGGCGTTACTTTGTGGGATTCCATATTACAGACACTATAACAGAACTACCTCGCTATAATCCGAACGGGTTAAGCGAATGCATGCAAAGCTAATGTGTATGAAGCAGGCAAAATTTACGAACCTTACACATGCAGGACAAGCCACCACACGCACCCCAAGGCTCCTCCACCACCAACAAAGCACACAAGCAGCACACACAACCACCACCACAATCTCTATGATCGTTTCGCTCCGAAACCGAAGCATCATCAGGTGGATAGGCTCCACGACAAAATCGCAATGCACCGCGTTACCCATCCAAGCAGTCTTAAATAGTTCAACCTCCACCACTACCCTCCCCTCCGAACACATGTAGCAAAACGGAATTGGAGACATGCTTATTATTATGGCTTGTGTGCTTTGTTGCTGGTGGAGGAGCCTTGGGGTGCGTATGGTGACTTGTCCTGCATGTGTAAGGTCCGTAAATTTTGCCTGCTTCATACACATTAGCTTTGCATGCATTCGCTTAACCCGTGCGGATTATAGCGAGGTAGTTCTGTTATAGTGCCCTGCTTATTATTATTATAAATGCCTTAATAATATTTTAGTTATCATATGCAGATACCTATATCAAGTCAACTCACCTATACTCTTATCCTTATCAGGACTTTCCTCCTCAATAAACTCTAGGTACTCTGTCTCAATTTCAGCATCTGATTCTTCCTCTAACTTCACCTTCAAGGTGGATTCTGAAAATGAATTTAATCTTAAATACCCTTAACGTTACATTAAATACTGTAGTATATGATCATCTCCCAACGTAGGAGCTGTGATAGCCCAGCAGCGAGACCGTGCGACTCTTTCGAGGGGAACACGAGTTTAAACCCGGGCAGGCACCAATGAGTTTTTCTATTAAAGCTTATGTGTCTAATTGATAATTGCAATTTATCACACGCTTTTCGGTGAAGGAAAACATCGTAAGGAAACCTGCATATCTCTAGAGAATTCTGGAGATATGTGTCTCTCCAACCCTTCTCTCCAGAAACGGAGAAAGGAGGCCTATTCCCAGCAGTGGGATTGTAACAGGCCGCTACTTTACTACTTTACCCTTAACGTTCTTCATGTTTTACCTATTGATGTATACTACAGTATATATGTAATGTCCTGGACAGTTACTACCCTATAGTTGGCAAAGAGCCACTTTTTGTAGAGCAAAGAATCTAAGAGGAACAAATTGCACCAATATGTATTACTCATACGCAGGTTACTCATAACCCAGGATTTCTTCAGTGATGAACAGGTGATATGTTCCTTCACAAAAAAGCAAGTTATATACCTTAAATATAATTAACGGAAAACTTTTTACAGAAAACTAATTGATGTGTTTGCAATCTTTGTCTTGCCAGGGTGTTGTACCTGACCCCTAACTGGTAATTGTCACATTATCTCACATATTAGCTAAGTCTGGAGGATATAGTTCTCTTTAAAAGGTTAGTACACCAGGCCATTTAATATAGCCTTGATCTAGCACCTTACCCTGATAATTTAAAGGTCACCTACTCTGCAGTGTATAGTTCTCTTTAAAAAGTTAGCACACCAGACCATTTAATATAGCCTTGATCTAGCACCTTACTCTGATTATTTAAAGGTCACCTACTCTGCAGGGTATAGTTCTCTTTAAAAAGTTAGCACACCAGGCCATTTAATATAGCCTTGATCTAGCACCTTACTCTGATTATTTAAAGGTCACCTACTCTGCAGGGTATAGTTCTCTTTAAAAAGTTAGCACACCAGACCATTACCATTTAATATAGCCTTGATCTAGCCTTGATCTAGCCTTGATCTAACACCTTACTCTGATTATTTAAAGGTCACCTACTCTGCAGGCAATAGTTCTCTTTAAAAAGTTAGCACACCAGGCCATTTAATATAGCCTTGATCTAGCACCTTACTCTGATTATTTTAAGGTCACCTACCTAGTGGGAATCCAAGCAAATGTTTTTGTAATTTGGCATCTTGAGACCCCATCATCCATTGAGTCACCACTTTATCTTTATAGTTAAATGGATTTCTTCCTTACTGCTCAAGACAGTTTTCAAGCTCTGCTAACTTTTATTATTACGAGTTATATCAATCTTAACACTGTGTCTAATATTCAACAAATAGAATCAAGAAGTAAGGAAACTATCAAGGAGAAACCTGGATTTTCTTATGAACAAATAAATAAATAGCTCCGTACCATTTTTGGCATGCTCATTTAGCAGCTGTTCTGAGTATAGGATCTCCTTTTTGAAACTAACAGCATCTCGAAGGCGGGAGACACAGCTATCACATATATGCTCCTCTGTTTTATCTACAGGTTGTTCCCACTGAAAAATCAGACAAAATATCTGTGTACCTTAATGTCTAAATAAACTTTGACTGGCCCGTTGGCGCATTGGGTAGTGACCCTGCCTTCAGCTCCGCGGGTCGCAGGTTCGATTCCCGCCGAGGGCCAACATTTTCTATAAAAAAATTATTGGTTCTTCGAGCCTAGGTGTGTATTTGTATTTAAGTATGTATTTAAAATTATATATGTAGTATATCTACCAGTTGTCCATCACCCATAACACAAGTATTAAGTTACTTACTTTGGGGACGGACGACCATGTGTGTAAGTGGCCCATATATTTATTTATTTATATATTTAAAGTATGCTCATCTCAAAAACTGCTTTACTAATATCATCCCAATATGATCTACTTACCTTATCAGTTATACCTAATAAAATAGAAAACCAAATCAAGTATTATACATAACAAAACTTGTCAGCTCTTAAAGTAACAGAGAAAAGAATTGAAGACCAACCACACTGCTCCAATTCAAATTTATAAGTTACACATATCCCCACAATTCTCTAGAGATATGCTATATGTTTCTCACAATGTTTTCCTTCACCAACAAGCATGTTATAAATTGCAATTATCAATTAGACACCCAAGTTTTAATAGAAAAATCATTTGTGCCTTCCTGGGGTTTGAACCCTTGACTGTCACTAGAGAGTCGCAAAGTCTCGCCACCTCACTTTATGTCAAATTTAATAATGATTGGAGTTGTTTGGTATAATTTATAAAAATTTATTGTTAGAAATACATAATGATAGTGCTAACAGCCGAGGGTCGTAAAAGGCGACTAAGATAAGTTAACCCACCATCTGGTATCTGGCTGAGTAGAATAGACCACCCTCTTTACTTCCCGATGTATCGTCAAAGGCGACTAACACAAGTCGACCCGCCATGTGGTGTGCAGCTGGGTAGAATAGACCACCCTCATTTCTTACCGAGGTGTCGTAAAATACGTCTAAGGTAAGTTGACGTCAGGCAGGCAGCGGGTCGTAAAATACGTAGCCGAATCGTGTGACAATATGTTTATGAAATGTTGTGCCGATCCATCATAGAGTGGAATAAGGGCAGGAGGATGATGAGTTCTGACAACATGAACTTGAAAAAGCAAAATACTAAACTTAGGATGCGAGAGGTAAACTATGATAAACGGTTTGAATAGTCAGCCTAGCCTGACCAAGTTCATCCAAATGGTGAAAGTAAGTAGTTCTTATTATCGACTAAAGTATACCATATTATCCCAAATAACACTGAGGGATAGTTTGCATCACCGTTACTGATTAGAAAGAAAGATAAACTGCGATACTGGGATAGAGATTATCCCATCAAATTGTTGTTATTGGATATATCAACATAGTTAATATAGTTAATTTCATAGTCGAAGTCATTCGGTTGAGAATTTGATTAATGCATTCGATAAACATAATAATATCTATAAGTATCTAAATATTGGACTTGGATATTAAGTACCACATATTAATTAAATGATCAAAAACTGCCATAAATACTTACGGCCAAAGCGAAACAATCCGACAACATTTCGCCGTAAATTTCCCGTTCGCCTTCATTATAATATTCCGTCCACAGTTCTTTTAGGGATATTTCTTCTAAACAACATTTGCACCTTTGGATTTGGATAAGTTTTTTGCTCTTTCCCATAACTAATTCAACATTAATTTTATACACAATCACTTCAGAATTACAATCTCATATTTTAGTATTTCATCTATGATTACAATAAAAAAAAACGCGCAGTCGCATACACGGACGAAAAACAATTGATAACATAGACTACTAACTCAAATAATTGACACTTATTGGTAAGTTAGAATACCTACTAAAACACAATATTTTCAAGTCAAATTTTAAATTCCATTACTCGTGTATTTTCCATTTTACGTAACACATGCAGAGAGATTTGCCCTAGTTTGCGCTGCATAGGCCATAAAGAAAGATATTAATAGTAATAACAATATTAACAATGACAACATTGTCTGTAACAAGTTAAGAATATGAAAGCGAAGTTCGTTTTACATGAATGTACGTATTTATTTATTAGTGCGTAATTATTCATACAATCAGCAAGTCCGATACAGTCCTCCCAGCGCGTCGCTTTAAGCCGAGGTTTGGCCTCACAGGAGGCACCCTTAAAGGCGACGCTCGCAGGATGCTGCGAGCTTCGCTACCAGGATGCTGCTAGCATCGCCCCTCGCCCACTCTCACGGTGATGCTGTAAAAGTGATTAGGGCTAACAGCATTAGTTAGTGTTCCAAAAAAATCATACAATTAGATACACTTACCATACGCATCGACATCCACATAGAACTTTCGAAATTAAGCTAACAGATGCTGAAAACTTTCTTTCACACATGTGAATAGGAGCATTTTTGATATTTAGTTTCTATTGACACTTTAGCTTGAAATTTTAAAAATATCTTACGAAATTTCTAGCACTTTTCAATATTAAATTAAGTAAAATAAAACGTCCAAATGCTTATTCGCTTATGATGAAAATAGATTTAAAGTTGTGTTAATGTGTGTATTTCTTTTTCCATACATAAAAGCCGGCGTTAGCACTACGCTAATTAAAACGCTTCAGATTTAAGTTCAGTTCACTACCATATCTATTTTTATAAACCGGAGGGTATTCATAATATATGAATTAAAATAATATAACAAAAAATTAATATTTAATTAATTAAACATTATTCTTACATAAAACAAACATTAATTAATTATATTCGTATTAAAAAAAAATGTTTCAATAACTATTTTCGTAAGTTGATGTCTTCACGAAGTATTTTCGCATAATTTTAATACTCAATAATTACAATTCCAAAAACATTATAAATTTGAATCTATAAGTTATTTTTAAATTAATTTTAACATATTCATAAAATATTGAAATCCATTTTATCTAATAAATACTAGTCCGAAAAAATTGTCGAAAGAGTATTTGCGAGGGAGAACTATGACTTTAGAAACAGTATAATCAGGCTTGTCTTGATCCATGTGCAGGGGGTCAATGCACCCGGGCGCCGCGGGTTTGGGGCGTCACGCTGATGGTTGTCAAATCCTATAGTATTCTAGCAATGGACAGAATCACCAATCACTTAGTGATCGTGATATGATTCACTCATCATATAACATCATCTGCTATAGAATTTTAGATAACTATAGCAGTTAGTTGCTACACAAAATTATGGATATTCCATAAAAAAAGGAAAATAATATTACAAAGAAATGTTATCATTATATCAAATGTATCGAGGTTATTTGGCACTTTAACGATATCCCAAGTGAATGTATTACCTAGAATTGGCCAAAATTATTGTTACACAAATCAAATTCTTATAGCTGATTCAATATGGTCGATATTTCGGCCTGATGTGACACTTTTATGCTATTCTGAAAGTATAACCTAGAAATAAAGACTGTATTGAATATGATTTATGAATTTCGTTTGTTCGTAATAAACAATAACTTTGTCCAGTGATAGCTGAATAATATAATAGCCGATAGCATTTTTTGCTGTTTGCTATTTACGCTTTTAGCGATTCAGCGATTACTGGACTAAATGATTGCTTATACAAACAAATGTAGTCCTTAAATTCTATACATTGCATATAAGGCCTACATTTGTTTGTGTACACAATAGCATCGTGGTCACTTTGATCATATCATGGTGCGAATATGATTCTCAAATCGCAATCATACCCAAGCTTATAGTATTCATCGATGATTTCGGCGAAGCGGTCAAAGTTATTGTAATTTTATTTTTATAATTTTTATATTTTTCAACTGCTCTATTGTTTTGCTAGTATTTTGTTAAATATATAAATACCTGTGTAATGCTACAACTGCAACTATGAATTAATATAAAATAAAATAAAGGTATTCCGTTCTTGTAAGGTGCGACAACAGCGCCATCCAGTGGCTTCGTGGTCGTGGTTGATAGTTAAACCGTTTATCATACCATGCTTTACATGTAAAAAAAAAAATCTAAAAACTTTTGGTAATTAGGATTTGGGGCGCGGGAGCGCTGCTTGCACCCGGGCCCTGTTGTGGTTAAGAGGCCAAGGACAATAATACAGCCTACAACATGAAGTTGCATCAAGGTGCACTAAAATCTGTTTAGTAATTTCTAAATTTATTGTACAGGCAGACATATGGGAAGAGACTTTGGTTCATTGTAAACATAGTTACTATACACCTTTCACCTGCTGAATTATAAAAAGTTAGCAAAGTACAAAAAACATTGATCTCTTTTGACGCATGCCGTACATCCCGCCACCACACTACCTAGCACACATTTACTAATACAATCTCAACATTTGTTTAGCCATTTAACAGAACTATCATCAGGAGATCTATCTCCTATTGAAGTTTACTCCAAGACACAATCTTAAAGCGAGGGTTATGTAATAATTAGCTCAATTCAGACATTCTATTTTACTTTTCAATGTGTGTACCAAACCGGAACTAAAGACATTGACTGGACAGGAATGAGATACCAAGGTGCTGTTTATGTTTATTTCCAGATGAAATAAAATATTAAATCATAGAAATTTTTTATGACGAGATTGTCCCAATGAATATGTGCAGTGCAGTGTAATGTGTTTATTCTTGTGGTGATGATAATTTACATACATTGACAATTATAGCAAAATAATAATATCGTTACTTCAGATTCCAATTTAATATAGCTAACTATTAACTAGAATTCTCTGTATCTGGCCCGTCATCAATATGTGTCTGCATATGACGTCTGAACAACATCATCTTGGTATATATTTCACCGCACAATCCGCACACAATCTTCTTATCATTTGTATGTCTAAGTTCATGATTTTTCAATTCATAGTTCCTAGTGAATGTTTTATCACAATAATTACACTTGAATTGCTTTTCTGCATTATGCTTTCTCCTCATATGGGCAAAGAAATAAGGTTTCCAAGTGAATGATTTACCGCACACCTCACAAGTGTAGGTCTTCACTTTGTCCTTATGTTTCTCTAACACGTGCTTGTGCCGTTGGAATGTTCCCAAAAATTTCGCTGGACAATACAAACACTTAACGTTACTGTCTTGTACATGCACCAATGTAAAATGTTTCGCTCTATATTTCTCTAAGGTAAACACTTTGTCACACTTTTCACACGGATAACTGCCTACTTTATGCACTTTCAAATGTTTGTCAAGACGTGTTGCTGCCAGAAATGTATCACCGCACATGTAACAAATATAATTTGCGTAGTGACTGTTCATATGGCTGTCCAAATGGCCATAATTGTGGAAGGCCTCATTGCACAGGATACAACTTAGTTCGGATGCCAACGCATATGGAATGACTTTCTTGTAGGCCTCGTCAAACTCGATGTCGTGGACTAATGCGAAATGTTCAAACACTTTATTCCAGTCGGGGATGACTAGAGAACACATGTTGCACTGCAGTCCATCGATATCCAATTTGATAACTTCATTCATCCACTGTGGCGTCATGTAGCGCTCCAAGTCTTCCACACCTTCGATATGTGCAGTCCTTGTGTGCTCCCTGAGCTCCTCTGGTTCTTCAAAGGTTGGGCCATCAGTGGAGCAATAGAAACAGTAGTATCTCGTTGTTCTCGTCCTGAACGGTAATGCGTTGGTGTATGTAAGGAGAGTTCTAACTTCTTCTATCAGTTTGTAGTGTTTCACATTGCTTGCTTCTTTAATCTCATCAACTGCAAAAGAAATAAAGATATAAAATATTCAATTATATCCAGTTTGTAAAGAGTTGGTCTATTCTATTTTACACATAATAACATATTTTATTGGCAAACTCATTAGTACTAGAAAATAACTGTATTGTCTGAGAATTTATAATTCAAAATAATATTAGCATGGAGTTTAGGAGTATCTTTCCCCTTCTGTATCCTTCCTTTTGTATTTGATTCAAATTATTTGATAAGCAAGCGATATAAGCGTCTAGATTGATCTAGAACTATAGATATTGGTGGAGTCGTAAATAGCGAAGGATTCAGCCAACCAAAAGAATGATGAAGCATGCAATTTGTTGCATGCAAAAAAAGAGTTTGACTCTTTTTGATAATGTCTTTAGAATAGTTCATTTGATTAGTGTGACTACTTAAGTTAAGTTTAGTGTATAATAGGACTGGTATACACTTTTAGTATAAATGCCCTTAAATAACAGATTAACAAAAAAAGAATGATGACTATATTTAAATATTGTATTATACTAATATAAAAACTTACTAATGTAAAACTACTGTAAAAATTACAACTAAAAATACTAACAACTATTGTAAAAATTAATGAAATATTCTTATATAATAAATTATTAATATTAAATATTCTCCTGCTCTTATCCCACTCTAAGTGAGGTTGGCCAAAACATGTATTTGGCTAGTTTTTTTTACGAACGGCCGCCTGCCTGACGTCAACTTATCTTAGTCGCCTTTTTCGACACCTCGGTAAGAAATGAATTTAGTCTATTCTACTCAGCCAGATCAGAAATTATTAATACTCATTGTAAATTAATAATAATAATATCTAAAATTTGTCACATAAAATAAAATTTAAAATTTGCTTCTATGGAAAATGGAAAAAAGAAATATTGTTTTAAATCAATATATAAGGCTTACCATCTTTAACATCCGCATTACTGACTTTAACACTCAAAGTGTTCTTGGGTATACCATATGAGTGAGCAGCATCAGCTAAGCTCATTTGGCCAGCCTTAACAAGCTCTATGGCTTCTTTGAGACCTCTTTGCGTGTACTGTTTGTATGTTTTGTTCCGTTCACTTCTTATTTTCTTTTTAGGCCATTTACGTTTCTTTCTAGTCGGTGATTCTTCCTCCTCGACTGAGACTGTGTCTAAACTATTCTTTTTTAGCCTTGTTCTTTTCGTTCGAGTGGGCAATTCCTCTTCTTTAATTGATACATTGTCTGAAGTGACATTCTCCTTTTGCAGAATTTTTTTCTTTGAAGTAGGCAATTCCTTGCCCTTGATTGTGGGTGTTTCAGAAGTGCTCTCTTTTTGCAATTTTCTTTTTAATGGAGTAAGTAATGGCTCTTCGTGGGTTGAGGTTGTATCAGAAGTGACACTCTTCTCCCGCCATTTTCTTTCCATTGGAGTGGGCACATCCTCTTCGTTAAATGTGGGTGTATCTGAAAAAATTAACTTTTATGTAATTCTACTTCTTTCTCCATCCCACAAAGCCAAAAGAAATATTAAAATCTGAGTACAATCTCTTGTTTAACTTTACAAAGACGAACGATAAATATGTATAGTTCAAGCTTGTTGCACGTGTTCAGAGGTAAAATAAAATAAATGGTAGGGTTGAACCGTTACTATGTAACAATGCTTGTATGGATTGCTTCGCTTTGCGATTTTGTCGTGGAGTCTATCTCCTGATTATGCTTCGGTTGCGGGGCGTTGAGTTTGTGATAGTGAACATGTGTAGTGCTTGTGTATTGTGGTGGCAGTGGTGGAGGTTTGTGCATGTGTTTTTACGAATCCTGCATGTAACGGGTATGAAAAAACGGATAGTCCACTATACATTTAGCACTATATATATTTTCTATTTACTGTATAGCGGATTATAGCAAAATAATTTTATTATTACTTTTGAAATATGTATAATGTAATATGTATGCATATTATAAATGCGAAAGTCTGTCTGTACCAAAAATGTTAAATTAAAACATTTATAACTGGCAAATATATTATTATGAACATGCAAAGAGTTTGTAATGCATTTGTCATGAAGTTCGAATTTGACGGGGATAGTTTACGTGTAAAAAGGGTTCGTAAAAGGTATGTCATAGAGTTCAAATTCACCTGACGCTAATTCTTTGGAACATTCGGCGTGTTTACCGATAACTTGTTACAAAGTTTGTTTACTCTCTCCCCAAGGTCTCACGAACGTTCTCGAACATCGGTTTGTTCGATATATAAGTAGACGTATCGTGCGCGTTGAAGTTCAGTTTGCAAATAGCGATCAAGAGCGAAATAAGAAGCGAACATAAAAGTGAAATAATAGTGACCTCGACTTTGTTATCGAACAACAGATTGCATATAGACTGCAAGTGCATTATAACAGAACTACCTTGCTATAATCCGCACGGGTTAAGCGAATGCACGCTCCACGACAAAATCGTAATGCATTACGATTTTGTCGTGGAGCCTATTTTCCTGGTGATGCTTCGGTTTCGGAGCGAAACGATCGTCGAGATTGTGGTGGTGGTTGTGTGCTCTGCTTGTGTGCGTTGTTGCTGGTGGAGGCGCCTTGGGGTGCATGTGGTGACTTGTCCTGCGTGTGTTAGGTGCGTAAATTTTGCCTGCTTCATACACATTGGCTTTGCATGCATTCGCAGAATCCGTGCGGATTATAGCAAGGTAGTTCTGTTATAGTGCATGTAAAATGGAATTCCGCAAAGTAACGCCTGCTTCTATAAATCATTTAGACTGTACTAAGTTTGTAGTTAAGAGTTGAATAAAGTGTTTTTAACGAGTTAACAGGTATTTTCATCCAAATCCACGAAACCCTGTACGTAACAATATATAAAAAAAGTTTTTTCTTTAATTGGATGAAAAACAAAATACATAACTGAAGGTATGTCAACACTCAAGTTAACTTAAACAACCCTTATGTCAGTGGTTTCTATGTTACAGTCATTTGCCAGCTTTTGTCTGGATCCTGAACACAATGCTTCCCTACACTGGTGGGGCTCCTGCACTCTAACTATGTGACGCCTTAAAAGTCATTAGGGCTATCAACCATGATCAACTTGAGATAATAAAATCTAAGACCAAAAAAACTCCATTATCTTCATAGACCAATAGAAGAATCTATGGTAAACAGATAAATGTGTAAAAAGTAATAATAAAATTATTTTGCTATAATCTGCGATACAGTAAATAGAAAATATATATAGTGTTAAATGTATAGTGGACTATCCGCACATATTGGGTATGAAAATACGGATAGTCCACTATATATTTATATATTTTCATTATATATTATTATTTATCTATATTATTGTACTATATATATTTTCTGTATTGCGGATTATAGCAAAATAATATTAATTATTACTTTTGTATAATGGATCTCCGCAAAGTAACGCCTAATTCTATAAATTAGATAGATGTGTGTCAAGAAAATAATTTACCTTCATAAGTATCACAATCCAGATACTCAACTTCCTCATATCTATCTATTTGTGAGTCAGACTCTCCCATGTCCTCAATTTTTACTGTGTATTTTAACGTAGAATAACCTGAAAATAAAATTCTGTTAGATAACAATGGATCTAAGAGCTGGTTGCTTGTTATAGGCCTAATGAGAAAGTTCAAACATTGTATCTGAATGATCTAATCAAAAATGGGAAGCAGATCACATAATTTGAACAACTCAAATTTATTTATGGTATTAAAAGTGAATTCTATATACCATGTAAAGTAAAGTAACAGCCTTTTATGCCCACTGCTGGGCTAAGGCCTCCTTTCTCAGTTTTTGGAGAGAAGGATTGGAGCTAAGACCTACCACGCTCATACATCTAGTGAGCACCATATGCACAAATTGAATTTTCAAAAATCAAAATGTTTTCGACACCAACAATAAATCTTAATTATTTATAAAATGATTTATTGTATTCAATGGCGATTTTCATAACAAAATTGTATAAAAATACAGTATAATTGTTATATAGGAAATAACATGACATAAAAGTGAAGGTCAAAAATTCATGCACCCCCCACTTCTTGTCAATCAAAGGGTTAATGTAAATATTTTACAATTAAGGATTTATGTCTGAAAACAAAATATGGCTATATAACATTGGAAATCTTCATAGCATTAACAACATGATTTACACAGAACCAGCAGCTAAGATGGTGGTCAAAATAATAATGAAAAGAAAATTACCTTCTTTGAGAATTTCTTGTGTGGCTAATATAACTTTTTTAAACTTTAATGCTTCTCGCAACTTTGACACACACTTTTCACAAATCATCTTAGGAATATCAAAAGGCCACTGAAAATAAAAAGATAAAAACATGTATACAAAATAATAATAAAATACAAATAATAATAAAATTATTTTGCTATATTCTGTGATAAAGTAATTAGACAATATATATGTAAATACTGTATATATGTATATAAAAATATCTGTTTTTTCATACCCGATACATGCAGGATTCGTAAAAACACATGCACAAACATCCACCACAGCCACCACAATACACAAGCACTACACACGTTCACTGTCACAAACTCAACAATCATTTCAACCCACAACAAAATTGCATAGCTTTGTGAATTGAGGATTATAGCAAAATAATTTTATTATTACTTTTGTATTATGGATCTCTGCAAAGTAATGCCTAATTCTATAAACCCATTTTATAAACTGCTCACTAATAGTGAGAAAGTCCTATCCTAACCAGGCTGTTGAATGCTAGAACAAGTCTGGCTCCTCTTTACTTGTTTTCATAATATAATAGTACGGTATATGCAGTATGCTGATAGCTTATGCATGAAATGTTGCAAGGGAGACTGCAGTTCTGCAAACTGCCAACATCCAAAGGAGAAAAGTTGTCAGATAGGATATAGATTATTTTAAGAGATTATGAGAGAGGCAAGGCGCCCATATGTAGATTGTGTGGTTCAAGATAGTAATTCGCGAAAATAATGACCGTAGTACTTGGGAACGAAGACGCCGCGTCGCTCTAGTTAGTGACCACGGTGGATGTAACTCTGCCTAAATGTCGAATATTATACAAAGGCAACTCGATTTTGTCTATGTCGCAATGTGACCCATATGTTTATACAATAATAACTATCAATGAAAGTTTAAAGAATCATTAAAGTTTAAAATATACTATAATAGCTGATGGATTTTGGATGGATGATGATGGATTTCTTATGATGAACCAAAGAGTTATACAAAATAAGAAGCATGTAGCCTTTGTGATATTCCAGATTTACACCTACACTACAAACATCAAAGCATCCTCACACAGTGGCCTATATAATATGATGGAAGCTAAATAGTTAGGTTGCTTGGAAACTTAAATATTATTTTCTACACTCTTATGGTATTGAAGATAACTATTTAGAAATAAAAATTTATAACTTAACTAATCAAGTTAAATTAATTTTTAAAAAATAAGAAAAGATTAATGTAACTTCGAGTGAACAAATATTTTATCAATATTCGACTAAGAAAGACAATCTTAGAAGTTTACAGCACTATACCAAATTTTAAGGTTAGTTTTGCATAACAAGTATTTACATTCGGCTTAAAATATACAACAGTTCTTAAGTATTGGAATGCAAAAACATAACGAAACAGCGTACCTCTAAGCCGAAGCATTCTTTCAACATTTCATCATAAATCTCCTTTTCGCCACAGTGTTCGTATACTTCGCATATACCTACAAGATCTCTTGTACTTAGACAACATCGGCATCTATTTAAAATTTCTGAAATAACAAACGCTTCACTCATTTTCTTATTTTTAAAAACTAAATGTTGAATATATATTTATTATCATTAATAACGTGAATAACAATACAAAATAACGCAAAGCATTTAAAAACGGTCACAGACAAAAAACAAATAAATATATTTTATTAACGACCATGAATTTAGTCCATTAATACCCTTATGGTATTTTTTTTAGTTTATTTTGTTTAAGTCTATTAAGATTACTTATGTAAAATAGGGGTTTTTTTTAAACTGATATTGGATGTTATTATTATAATACTATCTTTATGGCCTCTACAACGCAAATAGCCCTGCCAGTGTCACGTAAACTGGCAAACATACGAGTAATGGAATTTTTATTTAACTCAAAGAGAATGCACCAAATTAAAGAATCTTAAATATATTATATGCTTTTCATGGCATTGGATTTAAACGAGGGGTCGCAAAATATCGATAGTCGAGATGATCTTAAAAAATCTAATTTATTTTAAAATTTTCAAACAATATTCTTACTTCTCGATAGTTATACGTTTTGATACATAGAAATATCGATAAGTAACAAATCTTTGAGAAATATATTTTCACTATATAAATATACGACTATATATGTATTTTTTTTTTGCATCGTGTGATATTATAAATATATGCACAATTTTAGCTGGTAAAGATTAATCTGATTTAGTTGAAGATTACATAGTTTCAAACTTTAATAAAAAAACTATAAATCTATGAAAAGATAGGCATAGTTCGGACAGGGCAGTGGGAAAGGGGTGACTGGAGCAGACAGGAAACGAGGGGAAGGAGGGCAACTCTACCTACGCCACTGATCTCAGATCAAGATTCTAAACATCTAAGATTATATTATATCGCGCTTGCTCGGAGACGAAGACGGTTTAACTTCTTATTTTAACTTGAAGAAAAAAATTGACAAATGCAAAAAAGATTTATTCAACAAAAAATAAAAATACAAAAGTTTACCTAAGATATAGGGAATTTGTAAAAAATACGACAATAATATATTCTAGTGTAATGTAATTCTCCTTAATTTATTAATTTCTTAGAACATGACCTAATTCATTGATTGAAGTAGTTGTAACTGCCATTCACATAATCAAATGGAAATAAATATATGATTGTAATTTTTTTGTACAGTAATCTATGGCTAAACAATATCTTTTATAACTTTCTTTCAATACAATGTTACATGTAAGTTACAAAACATAAAATCATCGTGCTTAACATTTTTTTTCACTCAAACACAATATTAAAGATCATATTTTTCTATTTCTCTTAAAGATTCTCAGAACTTCTTAATAGATACTTTAAACACAATTTTAACTATAAATTAATATTGTTTAATTATTAATAGACTGTCGCTGTTCACTCTCAAGAGTGTACGACGGCCATAAAGAAAATGCATCGAATTATTAATTTTTTTTTAAATTAATGATATTTATTAACATGGGATCTTGTCTTTTAAGGCAATCGCAAGTGTTGCAAAACACAGACAAGTATATAAATACATAAAGTAAGTAAGTATGGAGATACAATGTTCATAAAGTGATCAATTAGTAATTTTTACAAAGCATACACTCATTTTACACTAAATTAAAAACATTGAATAATTTAATTCTAATACAATAGTCTTCAGAGTTAGAGACAAATTAAAAAATGAAAACAGTGCAATGATTTTTTGAACATACCTTGTGCTCCAATACTCTCTATCAAATTAGTAGTGGTACTGATATGACTACATGTGGAGTCTGGTTGTTTAGTATTCTGTTTCAGCATAGTTACAGCTTCATCTAAAATGAAAATAAGATATATCTATACCAATAATAATTTAAAGCGGAGATAAGTATGTGTGTATGTATGTACGTATGCGTGTATGTATGTTTGTAATGTTTTCACGCAAAAACTACTGGACCAACTTTCAAAAATTTTTTACCATTGAGAAGCTGCTTCTTCACTGAGCAACATAGGCTATATCATATTCATAAAAAAATAGGGATGCCTAATAAAATTATATAGTTATGCCAATAACTACTTTTTACATTGTAAAAGTTGATAAAAGTGCCGCCGCTAATCAAACCATTTTATTTATATCTCCGTATTAATACTTATTTCATTAAAATGATATTTTATTAAAAAGTGTTTCAATACCTGTGTAATACTTTTATATTATTAAAATCAGACATTCCAATCAAAAGATGTAACAAATCTAAAAACAGTCAGCTCTTATTCATAGGATATCAATGATACCCAAGACCTATCCCTTAAAAGAATTCGATTTTCGGTTAAAACTTCCTTTGCCGTAACTATTAATAAAAAACCAGAGTCAAACTTTTAATTTACTAAAATAAATCTATAGTCAGACTTGGTAGCCTTTCCACTACCATGACATAGGTATGTCCAGTGAAACAGCAGGGCATTGCTAGTTATATATAAAGCAGTTCCTATCCCATTGCTAGGAAACAGCCATTTAAGGCAATCACAAGTGTTACACACACAAATACGTAAATACATAAAGCAAGTATGTACATGAAATGTTCATAAAGTGATCAATTTGTAATTTACACTTAACATACACCCATTTTACAGTAAGATAAAAATATTGAATACTTTAATTCATTACAATTTAATTATTCAATGTTTGTTGTATTAACAACAGTCTACAGAATTAGAAACAAATTAAGAAAGTGAAAACTGCAATGATTGCTTGAACATACCTTGTGCTCCACTAGTCTCTACTAAATTAGTATTGGTACTGACATGACTAAATGTAGAGTCTTGTTGTTTAGTATCCTGTTTAAGCGCAGTTACAGTGTTATCTATAATGAAAATACGATATATTATATATAAAGCAGTTCCCTATCCCATTGTTGGGCAACAGATATGTCTCTGAAGCTCAATCCCACAATGCTGCACGTTGTCAGGTTAAACATATTTCCCAGAGCATGTAGGTTTCCTCAAAAACTATTCACAGCATGAATTTGAAATGTAAATTGAGCACAAATTTTTTATTGAAAATTAATATAATATAAAAAAAGAATATATCTATCTATCTAGTTGCGGGGACGCCTGTCGGTGCAGGATGGGTGGTCAGCTCCAGCATCAGACTATTCCACCCATTTCCCCATGTTAGGAAACAAAACAAAACAACAACATTATTAACAAAAGAATATAATATATACCCTAACTTATATATGCCTAGAACAATTTTGGACTCAGATTTTTCGAAAATTAAGGTATATTAATGTTTACAGGCCCATATTTGTGAATTTAATAGTTTTGGCAGGATAATTGTTCGTTTAGGGGTTAGGCATTTCTAGAGACAGGAAAAAAGGCTTTTTGTTATCTTTTTCAGCAAAAATCAGTTGTATTGAATTACTTTACAGTATTTTTTGTATCAAAGCACTATTCTTCGTACAGTTCATAAAAGGCTCCCTGCTACATGGCAGTTTTGCCAAGACTGCCATTTTGAATAAAAGGTACTTTTAGTTATTTCCCAGCCATAATCTATTTGGATGTTAATTTTGAGTTCCTAACCAATGAAAATATAAAAAAAAACATTTTTCAAAAATCCTAGAGTGGCCTATCCCCTTCAGTAATTTTATTAGTTTGTCCAAAAATGATACATGGGCATATATGCCACATTCAATATAATTAAAATCATAATATATTAAATTTCAAATACTAAATATTCTTTATTCAAGTAAACTTGTAAACAAGTGCATTTGAATCATCAACATCTACTGCTGGTTTGGAAAGCTGTTCCTACAGAGAAGAACCAGCAAGAAACTCTGCGGTTGCTATTTTCAAAGAATAATTCTTATTACTACATACATATAGTTATTAATGTCTTGTACAGAGTCGAAGAGTGGCTATATCCACACATTTTTATCATCTAATTAATCCTCACTAGTATAGTAGGCTTTCTGTTTTAGCCTTTTTTAAATAGTGTTTAAACTGCTGTAATGGTAAAGTTGCAGTTGAATGCTGAATTTTATTATAGAATCTTATACCCAAACCCACAAAAACGACTTATGTACTTTTCTTATATTTCCACTATTATATAATATATTATGATTTAATGTAAGAGCAGACATGGCACATGGAAATTGATATTATAGAAGAAACTAAAAATTGGAAGGTTATGGTAAAGTAATTTGACATTTTTTTTAAACCTACCTGAAAGCCAGAGTGTTGGGACTGCCAATGAACACAACTTTTTTGGGTAGATATAGACTTGAGCAAAATGTCTGCGACAAACCCTCCTGTTATGGAACACAAAATTAGTGTCTAATTTATGTAACGGACCTCCAATCCTCTTAACCCAAGTCTTAAACAGATCCATGTTTTTGAAAGGATTTGGAAACTGGTGCCTAGGAATTCCTAAAACAATTATTTTAAGCAGATATAAATTTATACTATTCGTTGATAAGTGTAAAGTATTTTGATGTAAACGCGTCAGTAGTGATGACTATATTTGTAGCATAAGCACTCACCATCGCCAAATGCTGTTTGACACCCAGGAACACAACAAACTTTTTGGGACATTTTATTTATTCAAAATAAACTAACTGACAATACCCGAAATAAAAGGCAATCGAAGTTTAGCGCAGTGTAAAATAAAAGTTATTTAACCAAAATAACAAGCCAAATAAAACAACTGCAGTACAAACTTCGAAATCTTAGCAAATCTCTGTAGAACAAAAATTTCAAAATTTAAAAACAATATACAAATTTGTGCTAGACAGACGTGCATAGACATAGACTTCAGAAGAGACTACAGAGTATATAGGCATAATAATAGATACTAGAGATCAATTTTTATTCAATTTGTTTACATTTCTTTTATTAAATTTATATGAAATGTCATTTATTTTTGATAAATTATTTTATTGGGTAATTATAATGATGTAAATATTTTTTCTTTAATTTCTGTTATTTAATATAAAAATAGAATGTTATTTAAATTAAACTTAATGTTTATTTAAATTTTGGATTCCATTTCATAAGAAATTTATATTATTAAATCACGAGCATTATTAGAGAATAAACAATGAGATAGGCACTTCGTTTACCGTCATACATCTCTTTCTATCCAAATATCGCTCCTGTCTCCTTCCTAACCCTCGTACGCACGAGATGAATTTTATCGCGCGTAAAAATTACGCCGAACTGAAACAAATGGGTATCCAGGTATCTGTTCACACGACAGCGTATTTAAATCGCGACGTATTTTATCGTGCAGTGTTCCATTTTAGTCGTTAGAGCGAGGGTGTTAAGCTTAATATACCATACGAAACTTCTTTTAACGCCTATTGTGGAATTTTAACGGAAATTATTTTTTACGACTCGTTCGGACGATCATAAAAAAAGAAACAAATGGATATCCAGGTAACTGTTCACACGACAGCGCATTTAAAACGCGACGTATTTTTATTCAAAAAAAAAAAATTCAAAATATTCTTTATTCAAGTAAACTTGTAAACAAGTGCTTTTGAATCGTCAACTTTACTGCTGGTTCGGAAAGCTGTTCCTACCGAGAAGAGCCAGCAAGAAACTCGGTGGAGCTCTTTTAAAAAAGAAGATTCTTAATACTAATTACATTTTGTCATAGCTATCCTGCACAAGGTCAAAGAGCAGCTATATCCACGCATTCTTATCATCAATGTAAGCCTCCACGGTATAATAGGCTTTCTGTATCAGCCTCTTTTTAACAGTATTTTTAAATTGCTGTAATGGCAAAGTTAAAATTGATTGTGGAATTTTATTATAGAATCTTATACCCAAACCCACAAACGACTTACGTACTCTTACAAGGCGCAAAGCAGGAGCCGCAAGCTTATGTCGGTTCCTACTTTGTCTATTATATACATCGCCAATCTTTTTATAATTATGTATATTTTTATGCACAAAAATCAAATTGCTAAAAATATACTGTTATAGCGCAGTGTTCCATTTTAAGGCGGTAGAAATGGGCGTAACCGAATAGAACATACGAAACTTCTTATACCTATTCGCACGAACGCGAAAAAATCGCGAGCGTTGCTTTCAGTCCGTCGCGAGCTCCCTCGACGGTCTGACGTGTTATTTAATTTTTGCCTGAGAGTGCATAGTACGATGTCGTTTATCGATCCAGAAGTTATTATTATAGAAGTGGATTCTCGTGCGCATCTATATGCGAAACATTTTCCAGAATACTGAAATAAAATTATGAAAAGTAAAAATTGCTTTGTAATTTCGTATTTCACTCGTTTATTTATATACAAAGCTATAGTTTATTTATATTTAAAGCTGTGATAGCCCAGTGGTGAGACCGTGCGACTCTCTAGAGACGAACATAGGTTCAAACCCGGGCAGGCACCAATGAGTTTTTCTATTAAAACTCATGTGTCTAATTCATAATTGCAATTTATCACACGCTTTTCGGTGAAGGAAAACATCGTGAGGAAACCTGCATATCACTAGAGAATTCTGGAGATATGTGTAACCTACCAATCCGCATTGGAGCAGCGTGGTAGGTCTTAGCTCCAACCCTTCTCTCCAGAAACGGAGAGAGGAGGCCTATTCCCAGCAGTGGGATATTAACAGGCTGTTACTTTACTACTTTACTTTACTATTTATATACAAATTGATTTACATTTTTAAATATTTTCTACAACAAAAAAAACATTTAAAAATATAAAAAAATTGCCATCCACGGAGAGCGGAGAGAGGACCCAAGCTCTCGGTGGTTAGGAGGAACCTCCTCACTATGCGTGCCGTCTCAAGCAACACTGCCTTCTGTATTCTGCACTTGATCCAGCAACTAAGTGTGAGCCTCTTGAGATGTTGGTCGAGGCTCTTCGCGATAAGGCCATTAACCGATACAACAATTGGAACAATTATTATTGAATCAATATCCCACATGGCGGTCATCTCATGAGCTAAATCTAAATATTTTGTTAATTTTTCTTTTTCTGCTCATATGAGATTATCGCCATGCGGGACAGTGATATCAACAATAATTGCCCGACGCGCTGACCGATCCACTAAAACTTTATCAGGTTTATTGGCAACAATATACCTGTCAGTAATAATGGATCGGTCCCAGTTGAGCAAAGCACGATCATTTAGTAATTTCGTTATTATTGTACTTACTTTAGGGCTAAAGTCAGTCGTCGTACATTTTATTTTTGCTGAACGCATATTAGTGGCTTGAAATGTGTTATCCTGGGACCAATATTTCCATAAAATTATCAAATGATCTTATTCTATTTTATTTATCTTATATTATTACATTTATTTTTTTAAATAGGAAGTCAACGCAATATATAATGTAACGTTTACAATATAATGTATAGACACAATTATCTTAGTATTACTAGCCCGTATATCTCACTTATAGGCTACTCGGCATGAGTTAAAAATGACAAACAGTGGTTAAACTGTAAATTGAAAAAAAAAGAAAATAACCTTATTATTAAAAAAATTAAACATATAAATAAATATATGATAATATAAATAAATATAAAGAACACTTACACACACAGTCGTACATCCTCAAAGTAAGTAACTTAATACTTGTGTTATGGGTAAATATACTAATATGTAATTTTAAATACTTAAATACACCCAGGCTCGACGAATCAACAAATTTAAGTTTTATAGAAAATGTTGGCTCTTGGCGGGAATCGAGCCCGCGACCCGCTGAGATGAACGCAGGGTCACTACCCACTACGCCTACGCTGAATTTCAACGCGTCGTAATTTTTACGCCCCTCTTCACTGAACTAGGCGGGAAAGGCGCTAGCCAGCCAGCGACTTTTTGTGGAAAGTTAAGTAATTCAAATTCAAATTCAAATTAGTTTATTTGCCAAAAACATGGTAACAACAGGTGGAACAAGATATTAGCAACATTTAGTATCAACATGTTTAGTCATATATGTGACATGCAAATTTTATTAAAAAAAAAAAGTAACAGCCTGTTACTATGCCCACTGCTGGGCTAAGGCCTCCTCTCTCCGTTTTTGGAGAGAAGGATTGGAGCTAAGACCTACCACGCTGCTCCAAAGCGGATTGGTAGGTTACACATATCCCTAGAATTCTCTAGAGATATGCAGGTTTCCTCACGATGTTTTCCTTCACCGAAAAGCGTGTGATAAACTGCAATTATCAATTAGACACATAAGTTTTAATAGAAAAACCCATTGGTGCCTGCCCGGGGTTGAACCTATGTCGTCTCTAGAGAGTCGCACGGTGTCACCGCTAGGCTATCACAGCTTCTGTTTTATTATATATTTAACTATTTTATTATTATGAATTATTTTATGTCAATCTAATTATAATATGTCATAATGATTATAATATTTTATTTATATTATATATTTAAATGCATATTAAATTCCAGAAACTCTTCCACCGAGTAAAAACATTTATCGACTAACCAGGAATGTATTTGCTTTTTAAACTGTCAAAGGCATATTTTTAATTGATTGCGGCAATTTATTATATATCCGAATCATCATATGATGGCAACTTTTAGAACTGAGAGCGGTTTTACAAAACGGATAATGCAACTTGTTGGGATATCGCGTGTTAAATGAAATAATGTTAGAGCACACTTCAAAGAATTCCGTCCTATATTGTTTAACAAAGGAAACTCAGTTCAGCAGCCTATGCTATTCGAAAGATAAGACAGTTTACAGACGTCGAAACAGCAAAACTAGTTTATTTTGCTTACTTCCATAGCATTATGTCTTATGGAATAATGTTATGGGGTAAATGTGCTGATATTGAGAAAATTTTTGTATTGCAAAAAAGAGCCATACGTGGCATTTATAATTTGAATTCGCGTGAGTCCCTGCGAGAGAAGTTTAAGGAAACAGGTATTCTTACGTTAGCTTCACAGTATATTTTTAGCAATTTGATTTTTGTGCATAAAAATATACATAATTATAAAAAGATTGGCGATGTATATAATAGACAAAGTAGGAACTGACATAAGCTTGCGGCTCCTGCTTTGCGCCTTGTAAGAGTACGTAAGTCGTTTGTGGGTTTGGGTATAAGATTCTATAACAAAATTCCACAATCAATTTTAACTTTGCCATTACAGCAATTTAAAAATACTGTTAAAAAGAGGCTGATACAGAAAGCCTATTATAACGTGGAGGCTTACATTGATGATAAGTATGCGTGGATATAGCTGCTCTTTGACCTTGTGCAGGATAGCTATGACAAAATGTAATTAGTATTAAGAATCTTCTTTTTTAAAAGAGCTCCACCGAGTTTCTTGCTGGCTCTTCTCGGTAGGACGGCTTTCCGAACCAGCAGTAAAGTTGACGATTCAAAAGCACTTGTTTACAAGTTTACTTGAATAAAGAATATTTTGAATTTGAATTTGAATTTGAAAAAAAAGCATGCTATCTCATAGATGTATATGCACGGCAGTGGTAATACTTTGAGGTTCCGAAACAATGGTCTACAGGACTGTTGGGTCAGTATTGCATATAGCACGAATGGACTTTTTTTGGATTATAAATGCTCTATTGCTATCATTAGCATTTCCCCATAGTATAATACCATACCGAATTACAGATGCTACGTATCCGTGATATGCTATTAGAGCTGTTCTTAAATCAGTTATTTTTGAAATCCTTCTTAACACGTAAACGAATTTGTTTATTTTATTGCAAATATTCTTAATATTAAAACTCCACGTGCAGTATTCGTCAACGGTTATACCCAAAAATTCAGGTAGAACATTTCTATTTTTAATATCCGACGTCACGTTGTAGGAAAGGTGTGTATTCATTAATTTTATTATTATTAATATGATTAAAACCACATATGCATTACGAAATATATTTTAATATAAAAAATTAATAATTTAAAATGTTCTTACATATTGAATATTTGTGATGATCTTTACAAATGTAAAATATAAATTAAGCTAATACATTAGTCTTACTGATTATAATACTATTTTAGTTCAATATAAAATATAATGATTGTCTTGTTCGTTTTATTTGTCCATATAATCTTTTTGTTTCGGGAAGTGCTGGGCGCGTTAAAATTTATTATAAGACACGTCAGTTTGTGGCAGGTTACAAAATGGTGTACTTGCCAATTTTCGTCCTTGTACAATACCTAGGCCTAGGATTTATCGAAATGTTTCGGTTTTTTCTGGTATCCACTATAGTGATCACGTATTTCACTTGTAACAGGCTTCGCAAGTCACAGTTAGTCGGTCAAAAATCGTTACGGGAAAACTGCACGAGCGCCATAATAATAAAAAAGGGCTAATGACAAGTAGTGCACAGAGCACTTAAATTTACAGAGCAATTAAAAAAAAACTAAATATAGACTATACAACGGTTTGTAATGAACACTTTTTGTATAAAGTTTGCATCTTCTGACCATTTCAAAATGTGCTGATAGCAAGAAGAGTAAGTTAGTGTTTAAGTTAGATTTAATTGACATAAAAAAAAAACAACTGGCTGTGAATTTTCCTGACATGTAAGCCTTTTTATTTCAGACTTTGGCCTTTAAAATATTAGTGGGTTGAAGCATGTACAACACCACACTACAACAAACACCTTGTTTTTCTTTATTAATTATGTATGATTGAAGAAGTGATGTTATTGCATAGATATGTTTGTACACAAAACAAATTGTTCAATTCCTAACTATGAAATCATTTGGTAACATAAGCTGCAAACTTAAAACAAACATTATAGAAATTCACTACAAAAATGTGATGATTAAAACGTTAAAGCCAAAATTTGCAACCAAAATATATGGTTGTTGTTTATTAGTCCATAATAAATACTATAATAAAACGAAGTCCCCGAAAGCTGTCACTGTATGTGATTGATTTTCTCAAAATCTACTGAACGGTTTTTATTAAAAGATAATGCAATTCTTTCGGAAGGTTTAGATTAATACATTACAGTTTCACTTTAATTGTGTTAAAAGAGTTCCCTCGATAGTAAAAATATAAACAATTTCTGGGAGATTTACTCGCGTGTGCCGCGTATACCAGCAGATATATACTAAAGTAATGTACAAGAGAATTGTAGATCTACCAAAATACTTAAAAAAAGTGTATGACAGCATGTCTTTATCTGTTATCAATAACTCACAATAACAACTTTTATGATTAAAATTTCGATTTAATACATTTATTTTTACAAGGGCGATGCCACACATATAGTAACAGGCTAGTAATAAATAAACCCATTGCACAGCTCATAAGCATAATATAAGCCATTTAAATTAAATTATGTATAATAATAAATTATGTACAATTTGAAAAAATACAAAACAGGAATGATTACATACAAGTTTGATGAATATAGAGAATTTTTTATCATTGAATTGTTTGTGAACTTTTGATTAAAAGAAAAGGTTTTAAAAATATTAAAGTAAATGTTGCCAGCAATTAAAATAGCAGTTAAGTCATATTTTTTTTAAATAAAGCAAAACTGGAGCAATTTTTTAAATCCAGTAATAGAGTTGAAGATTGTGTTAGCCCAGCATTGAGACCGTGCGACTCTTTCGAGGTGGTCACGGGTTCGAACCCCGGCAGAAACCAATGAGTTTTTCTATTAAAACTTGTGTCCAATTGATAATTGCAATTCATCACACGCTTTTCGGTAAAGGAAAACATCGTGAGGAAACTTTTATATCTCTGGAGAATTCTGGGGATATGTGTAACCTACCAATCCCCATTGGAGCAGCGTGGTAGGTCTTAGCTCCAATCCTTGTCTCCAGAAACGGAGAGAGGATGCTCTATGCCCAAAAGTGGGATTGTAACGGGCCGTTACTATAATAGAGTTGATGGTTTAAGAGATCTTGTATGCCGTGTGGTATCCAGCTGAGTAGAATACACCACCCTCATTTCTTACCGAGATGTCGTAAAAGGGCGATAAGGTAAGTCGACCCGCCGTGTGGTATCCGACTGAGTAGAATAGACCACCCTCATTTCTTACCGAGGTGTCGTAAAAGGCGACAAATATAAGTTGACCCACTGTGTAGTATCCAGTTGAGTAGAATAGACCACCATCTTTCTTACCAAGGGGTCGTAAAACACGACTAAGATAATGACGTAAGGCATGCAGCCGGTCATAAAATACGTAGCCCAATCATGTGACAACATGTTTGTAACATGTTGTCAACAAGGACAGGAGGATGATGGTTTAATGTCTTTTTGACTAAAGTGAATTGTTATATTGAACATTTTGCCATGGTATTTGTTATCGATGGAAACGATTTCATTGTGATTTGTCATTGATAAATAAATTGTATACACAAAATAAGACATCATAAAAATTATCTACTAAATAAAAGTATTCTAAATGTTAAAAGTAACACCCTTCTATGTCACACTCGGGGTGATGACTCTTTATATGAGACTTGAGACTAGCATTCTGTATGAAAGCCTGCCCGCATATATGACACCTGTAACGTCTGTCGTTTGTGTGTGTACGAATGTGATACTGGAGGGATTTTAACCTAGGATAGCTCTTGTCACAGTGTTCACACCTGAAATTCCTCTCCCCTGTATGCGTTGCTATATGCTCCTTGAGACGGGACGGCAAATAGAATCTCTGATCGCAATACTCACATTGATGCTTCAGCACCTTCTGGTGGTTCCTCCTTTGATGCTCGGTCAACGTCTTCTGCCTGTTATACACTTTCTCACACAAATTGCACGGGTACGTACGCTTCTGACCGTGGGCTTCGGTCAAATGTTTGTTTTTCAGAGCGTAAGACATAAAACACTCATCACAACGCGGACACCGGATTATTGCCTTCTTTTTGTGAACTATATCGACGTGCATGTCCTTGTAGTGATTGGATTTGAACACTTTACCGCACACTTCACAAGTATGGCGCTCGTCGTCTTTATGCCTCTTGAGATGAGCGTCAAGACGCGGTTTCTCCAGGAAGCAAAGCCCACAGATATCGCATGTGTAGTTGCTGAAATGCTCTACCATATGCGTGTTCAATGTGTTAAAGTCTTCATAAACACCGTTGCACATAACACAAACTAAATCGTTCCACGTCAGACGATATAAGAGCATCTTATCTGGTGCCTCGAAGTATATCTTCTTCTTGTGAACTTGGTCTATGTGGTGTTTGAACACTTCCAGATCGTTTATCTTCAACGGGCACAGTCTGCAATCTATCCTTGTTATATCCAGTTTCGGCATTTTCTTGTATCCCATCAGCAGTTGGAAAGGCTTTGTGTCGTGCGATATCGTATGCTCCCTTAGGTCTTCGGGTTTCGGGTAATAGTCCTTACAGTAGAAACAGTAATAGTTGTTCCGTCTGTTCTTGAAGGGGCATACGTAGGAGTACTGGATGATCGTGAGCAGGTTCTCTTCAGACATGCAGTCTAAATCTCGGTCGTATGTATTCTTCTTTTCCGCTGGTGGTTTTTTTATTTTTAATTCTTCATCGACTGAAGAGTCTGAAAACAATATATATAATTAGGCGCTACTTTACGAAGATCCGTTTTACGTTTTTAGTCTGAGAACAATTCAGATTAAGTCAAAATTGAGTTAAGAGGTAAAGTAGTAAAGAAGCGGCCTGTTACAATCCCACTGCTGGGAATAGGCCTCCTCTATCCGTTTCTGGAGAAGAGGGGGGAGGGGTTGGAGCTAAGACCTACCACGCTGCTCCAATGCGGATTGGTAGGTTACACATATCTCCAGAATTCTCTAGACATATGCAGGTTTCCTCACAATGTTTTCCGTCACCGAAAAGCGAGTGATTAATGCAATTATCAATTAGAGACATGGATTTTAATAGAAAAACTGATTGGTGCCTGCCCGGGTTTGAACTCGTGTTCGCCTCGAAAGAGTCGCACGGTCTCACCGCTGGGCTACCACAGCTCTAAAAGAGTTAAAAGGAGTCTGTGTAAAAACTACTCTGTAAACTGTGTAAAAATAACTGAGAACGACAATTCCACAATCAACGTCATTTAACTTATTTCAACGCAAAACCTTGCGAAATTATACACTTAACCTTTCATGAGAATTGCATATTTATGCTTAACATATAAAACATCATCATCATTCTCCTGCCCTTATCCCACTCTAAGTGGGGTCGGCCCAACATGTATTAAACATGTTGTAACATGATTTGGCTAGGTATTTTACGACCGGCCGCCTGCCTGACATCAACTTACCTTAGTCGTCTTTTACGACACCTCGGTAAGAAATGAGGGTGGTCTATTCTATGCAGCCGGATATCACACGGCACGCTTTACATATAAAACAAAGTCCCCACAACTTATCTGTTTGTAAATAATTTATAGAATTAGGCGTTACTTTGCGGAGATCCATTATACAAAAGTAATAATATTCGAATAATAATTTCGAATTCGTAAAAACTCATGGTGGGAGGTTTGTGCATGTGTTTTTAAGAATCCTGCATGTATCGAGTATGAAAAAACGGATAGCCCACTATACATTTAACACTATATATATTTTCTATTAACTGTATCGCGGATTATAGAAAAATAATTTTATTGTTATCTGTTTGTATGTGATCGATTTTCTCAAAATCTACAATTTTTTTTGCACGGTTTAACTAAAAGATGCAATTCTTTCGGAAGGTTTTCCTGTTTTTGCAAACAATTTGCAAACAATTTGCGGATTTCTTCAATGAGGTAAGAGATTTTGAGGTAATAGGTATTAGTAGCTGCGTCAGGCAGCTGCACACCTGAAATTCTTAATACTCTATATGCTCCGCGACGCGGATAGCTGGAGTTTCATGCTAAAGTTTGCGTCTAACATAATGGGTGAGAAATAAACTGAAGAACGAGCAAGAAAGGCCAAGAATTAGATACCGGCTACAGCGAAGCAATGCCGCAAGGTCCTGCCGTAAATGGGGGAGGAAATAAGCAGAGGTTTTAATCTGTGGGAGCCGGAAACTCTCTCGTGGAAAACTCTGCAGAAAGTCCATAAAGGATTTCCCTCCTCTACGGAAAAACGTCTACAAAAAGTCCGCAACAGCATGTCTCTATCTCTTATGGCTCACTCACACAAAACACAAGAACTACTTTTATGTTTACAATTTCAATTAAATGCTCTGATTTCAACGCGGGCGACGACGCAGGCACAAGAAGTACTGCGTAAACCAGCAGAGATACGCCAAAGTAATGTCCTAGAGAATTGTAGATCTATAAAAATACTACAAAAAAGTCCGAGATAGCATGTCTCTATCTTTTATGGTTAACTCACAATAACTACTTTTAGGTTTAAAATTGGAATCCTAGAAAAAAATTGGGATACGCCAATTTCCAGACGGGTGATGCCGCTGGCACAGCTAGTTATTAAATAAAAATACACCTACCTTTATCTTTTGTTTTCTTTTTTATTTTCAAACCTTTCTTTTTGCCAACCTTCTTTTTGGTTGTCCCACTTTTACTTTTAGCCTTTTTAACTTTGACCTTCCTCTTAATAGGTTTGTCCGAGTCCGAGGAAGAACAAGAGAAGTCATTAATTCCGTTATCGTGGTAATCGACGTCGTCTATATCATCGTCTATATCCATCTCTTTCGGAATGTCTTTTTGCGTCTCTACCTCCATTTTCTCTTCTTTTTTTGGCTTCACATCTGCAAACAATCCGTTAGATAATTTTTTAAATTTATTAATTGAGATAAATCATTACACACAAAGGCATACTTTCAGATGCAAATTCAAAATATTCTTTATTCAAGTAAACTTGTAAACAAGTACTCTTGAATCGTCAAAATCTACTGCTGGTTCGGAAAACTGTTCCTACCGAGAAGAGCCAGCAAGAAACTCGGCGCTCGTTACATTTAGTTATTACTATCATGTACAGGGTAGAAAAGGAGCTAAATCCACGCATTTTTATCATCTATATAATCCTTGTAGGAAACACGGGAATTGTTGATAGGTGGCACTATTTATACCACCTAGTACTTTCGTACACAATTAAAACTCTTTGAATGATTGCAAGCACTATATTTTAGCAAACGCAGCGCACAAAAGGTGTGTGATGTTCAACCTGGTTGCAACGATTTTCAATTGACCTTTTTCTTTAGCAATGACGTAGGACTAAACTCCTGCATTTCTTTATTTGCAATCGCGCAGTTATTGTTAGACGTGCGACGACTGCTACAGGCGTATACAATCCTCAATAGTGTTAGCTACGGCCGGGATTCGACTCATAATTCTAACGTTCTCTCATAGAAAATGTTAACAAATAATACGTCAACAAGAGATAACCGTACAACTATAAATTATGGAACACGCTAAACAAGTATTGACTGATTAATTTAATAATAATTTGGAATCATTAAGCCAGGACGATTCTAAAAAGATTCTGAAAAGAAACTCAATGGTTGCTCTTATCACGAATATTAACTGTTTGATGTTAGATTCTAACAACACGAAATCCTCAAGATCGGTAACCAAATCAACATTAGACGTCACAGCACTTTAAAACGTATGGACACTTTGAGAGGTGGTATTGGACTGACTAAACTGTTGAATGTCGCTCGCTAACAAGACTCGGGTCACAATATTTTACCCTCATTCATTCGATTTTATTCCTCTACCCACCAAATGACAGATAACATAATATTGTAGACAAAATACTTCCTCATTATTATTCTATGCATATTAATGATTTATTTATAATATATAATTTATATCTGATTATTATAATTATGTCTAACAATTATACACGTTATACCGAGTCACCGTATGATATCTGACAATATCTAACAATAGTATAGTAGGCTTTTTGTATCAGCCTCCCTTTAACAGCGTTTTTAAACGGCTGTAGTGGTAAAGACAAAATCAATTGCGGGATTTTATTATAGAATCTTATACCCAAACCTACAAATGACTTATTTACTTTTTCCACGCGCAAAGCAGCAAAGTGTATAGTTATTGTTGTCTTGTACAGGGTCGAAGAGTAGCTATATCCACGCATTCTTATCGTCTAAGTAATCCTCAATAGTATAATATGCTTTCTGTATTAGCATTTTTTTAACAGTGTTTTAAACTGTTGTAATGGTAAAGTTAAAGTAGACTTCGGAATCTTATTATATTTAAATTCAAAACATTATTTATTCAAGTAAACTTGTAAACAAGTGTTATGAATCGTAACGTTGTAACGAGTGTAACGTCTACTACTGGTTCGAAAAGCTGTTCCTACCGAGAAGAACCAGCAAGAAACTCGGCGGTTGCTCTTTTCAAACAATAATTCTTATCACTAGTTACATATAGCTATTAATGTTTTGTACAGAGTCGAAGAGTAGCTATATCCACGCATTCTTATCGTCTTAGTAATCCTCAATAGTATAGTATGCTTTCTGTATTAGCATTTTTTTAACAGTGTTTTTAAACTGCTAAAGTAAAGTTAAAGTAGATTGAATTTTATTATAGAATCTTATACCCAAATCCACAAACGATTTACGTACTTTTGCTAGGCGCAAAGCAGGAGCGGCAAGCTTATGTCGGTTCCTACTTTGTCTATTATATACATCGCCAATCGTTTTATAATTATTTATATTCTAGAGTACAAAAATTAAATTGCTTAAAATATACTGTGAAGCCAATGTAAGAATACCTGTTTCCTTGAACTTCTCTCGCAGGGAATCGCGCGAATTTAAATTGTGAATGCCACGTATGGCTCTATTTTGTTGTTGGTGGATAATCCACACTAAATATTAAAATAAAATTATATTATAAAAGAAAACAGCAAATTATTCTTCCTAAAACCTATATATATTCTTAAAAATACAGTTAATATTAAAAGTCACAAAAAAGGTTGGGAAACATTGGTTTAGACTGTAGTAATGATTCAAAATATTAATTAATATAAAAAATACCTTTTGAGGTAGAGTTGTATTCCACAGGCACATCATGGTTCTCCTCGTTCCCAACCGAATTGTGATCACTGATGTCGTCCTTTGGTTCAGTTTTGAGTTCGATTTCTGGAACCTTCTTAGCCTCTAAAAATTATAAGGAAAGTGTTTTCAATAACCCTATGTCTATCATGTTGTTAAAAAGCAGTACACAACTTTCAGCTGATATGAGCCTGCAATGGGTATAATTGGTCATGATGTCACTTATATTGTGATTTTTTTTTCGAATGGACTGTATGCTGTTAGCCCTAGCGGCTTTTACAGCGTCACCGGGCGGGATGGGCGAGCGCAGAAGCATCGTCGAGGTTGTGAAATGCAGAGAGTAGAGCGCAGAAGCTCTACTAGCGTCAGGGAACGTCATCCTAAGGGTGCCTACTGTGAGGCCGGACCACGGCTTAGGGCGACGTGTTAGTGGAGGGCTGATGTATGACTTTGATTAGTCATTGCGACGTCGGAAGGGTGGGGAGAAGCCACGACCGAGATATATATTGTGATAAAGGCTTTAGGCAAGTATTAGACATTAATCTCAGACAATGACCTGCCATCAATTCATCTTCGCACGTTTACATTTTTTATTTTGCGATAGCTCTAAGATTCATGTAAATTATATGGTATTAAGGATCATAATGAATCGGCGTGTATGCAACTAACTGAGAGGTGCCGCGGTAAGTATTAAGTGAAGTTAACTAACATATTTAACAAAAGTAATAATAAAATTATTTTGCTATAATCCGCGATTCAGTAAATAGAAAATATATATAGTGGACTATCCGTATTTTCATACCCGATACGTGCAGGATTCGTAAAAATACATGCACAAACCTCCACCATTTCCACCACAATACACAAGCACTACACATGTTCACTATCACAAACTCAACAATAGTTTCGCCCCGCAACCGAAGCATCATCAGGAGATAGACTCCACGACAAAATCGCAAAGCTTTGGCTTCACAGAAACGATTGTTGAGTTGGTGATAGTGAACGTGCGTAGTGCTTGTGTATTGTGGTGGAAGTGGTGGAGGTTTGTGTATGTTTTTACGAATCCTGCACGTATCGGGTATGAAAATGCGGATAGTCCACTATACATTTAATACTATATATATTTTCTATTTACTGTATCGCGGATTATAGCAATATAATTTAATTTTTACTTTTGTATTATGGATCTCCGCAAAGTAACGCCTATAGATGCAGGATTCGTAAAAACACATGCACAAACCTCCATCACTGCCACCACACTACACAAGCATTACACATGGTCACTATCACAAACTCAACACGACCACAACAAAATCGGAAAACGATTTGCGACTTTGTCATGGAGTCCATCTCCTGATGATGCTTTGGTTGTGGGGCGAAATGATTGTTGAATGACTTTGTTTTATACATAATGATGATGTTCTAAACATCTCAGGCCTATATTTCATGGCAAGCATGGATATTCTGCCAAAAGTAATCTAAATTTAATTAAATAATAATCTACCATCCTTGTCTTCTAGTTTAGCACTGAGGAATAAATCTTCACACTGCAGAACCTGGTGTCGGAATGCACATGCATCTCGCAAACGCACAACACATGTGGCACACACACCACTGTCTTTATCATCATCATCAACATGAGATAACTGAAACAAGGAGAAAAGGTATTATTATTAGTAATTGTATTGTGAAGAACATATCTTCAGAAGATTTTTTTAAACTGACAATCTGCATTTAAAGAAACTATTTTCTTTCACACATAGAGGAAAAATAAAGAAGCATAATAATTCACAATTTTAAGTCATATAAAGGTGATATTTTTATAATACAAATATGTCACAGAGATTATTATCCACATTCTTTTTTTTCGTCCTATTCTTTTGTCTATTCACTAAAGGAATATTGTTATTTAAAATACAATTTTGTTATGCATGTTTTTTAAGTTGATCTACATTAGAAAAATATTGCGATAGACATAATAGTGATACAAATGCTGATAAATAATTAAGAATTGGTCTTATTTCTATTCAATAAATAACTAATTTAATAAATTAATCACCAATAACAAAGATAACTTTAGTCTACTTTAGTGGTGGCATATGCATACTGAGTCAAATTGTGAGACTTTATTTACTCACAAGTATACCAAAGCAATCCATTATCATATCAGCATAGACCTCCTTCTTTTCCATCCAAGTATATTCAGCTGTTAATATCCTACACTTTTTTATAGCTCTGCAGCATCTACACAGTGCTGGATCAATTATAGGCCCGTTATTCTTAATTAAAGCCATATTTATGTTATAAAAATAATATTCTTCCCTTCACAACATCTAATTCCATATCCTTAAATCTACGTATATGTGTGTAAATAAATACGTAATCATCTTTTTAATGTTTATTAAATTATTTTTTCACATCACAAAACTAGCCAAACTCACAGACCAATGCCAAACATTAGGTATCACAGACGAAAAATTCAAATAAATTTGAATGACATAAAAGTGACATTTAGTAATAGTTATATTTTATTTTATTTATCTACTATATAATAATATTGAATCATTGGTTAAATATTTCTCGAAGTGACTGCAGTGCTTCATAAGTGAAAAGTATCTGATTTTAGATTTATACATCTGATCTGTATATATTTATATTTTTATAGTTTCCCTGTACTATATAGAAATCAGTCATTATTCTCCTGCCCTTATCGTGGGGTCGGCACAACATGTTACAAACATGTTGTCACATGATTTGGCTACGTATTTTAAGACAGGCCGCCTGCCTGATGTTAACTTACCTTAGTCGCCTTTTCGATACCTCGGTAAGAAATGAGGGTGGTCTAATTTATGCAGCCGGATACCACACGACACGCTTAACATATAAAACAAAGTCCCCATAACTTATCTGTTTGTAAATAACTTATAGAATTAGGCGTTACTTTGCGGAGATCCATCATTCAAAAGTAATAATAAAATTATCTTGCTATAATCCGCGATACAGTAAATAGAAAGTATATATAGTGCTAAATGTATAGTGGACTATCCGTTTTTTCATACCCGTTACACGCAGGATTTATCTTTTGTTGGGATCAGGAACTGTTACTGAAAGTACAAACAGAGTAAACTAAGATTACCTAAAACAAGATATTCCTATTCAAATACAAAGATGTATGCTCTTACTAAATATCTTACGTATATATTTTGTCTCTTATCAATTTAATGTGAACAATTTTATTATAATCTTAGGATGGACTATACTATTTGTCTTTGCCTAATATTTGACCATAGACTACTAAGTACTAACAAATTAGACATATGTTAAACGATAATAATGAATATGTGCAGTCCGATGTTTCTAAATTAATATTTTTCGAAAAAAGTGTTATGTCTAATACAAACGTGAAGAAAAATAAAGGGCCTTTAATTGACCCCGCGCTATGTAGATGCTGTCATTCAATTAAAAAATGTCGTCTCCTCACTTCGGAATACGAGTTTATGGGATCCAAGGAAGTTTATTCCGATATGTTTATGGATGTTTTCGGTTTTTTGGTAAGTGAATAGTTTTATTTACCGTTATACAGTACATAAAGATTTAGTTTAAAATGAAAATGGATTTATTCTGAAACGGAACCAAGACTTGGAATACAATCCATATCCCTCTTAATTAATTTATGATTGTACCCAAACCCAAATCGCTCCGTTACAGGGCTATGTAGATGATGAGGTAAGACACGATACTTGATCTTATATGTTGTAATATATCAGGTTTATTGCACTTTGCCTAAGGCTTTGAAGAGTGCACTGAAATCCTAAATACATCATGAAGTAATTGTAATATATATTTAAGAGCTAACATTATAAGACAATGCTGAATACACCTGTAATGGATAAATGTTTAAGAATTAATATAAGTATAATGGTTCACGCATATATATGGTATCATGGCATATCGAATAAATAAAATGATTAAAATACAATAAATAGGGCCTGTACAGGACTGTTCACCATAACCAGCTCATTAAACTATGATGTGCATAACCTGCTTCAAGAGACCTTTTGTCTAGCTGAAACACTGAGTGCTCTAGTTTTTTTTTATAAATTTCCAGTTTTATGTATTCACTTAAGTGATCATTATCATCCTCCTGCATGTATCCCACTCTAAGTGGGATCGGTACAACATGTTAAAACATGTTGTCACATGATTTTGCTACGTATTTTACGACCGGCCGCCTGCCTGACGTCAACTTACCTTAGTCGTATTTTACGATCCCTCGGTAAGAAAAGAGGGTGGTGTATTCTACTCAGCCGTATACCACACGGTGTGTCAACTTACCTTATTCGCCTTTTACGCCACCTCGGTAAGAAATGAGGGTGGTGTATTGTACTCAGCCGGATACCACATGGCAGGTCAACTTACCTTAATCGCCTCTTACGACACCTCGGTAAGAAATTAGGGTGGTCTATTCTACTCAGCCGGATACCACTCTGCATGTATTCATTTAAGTGATGTGGGTTTTTTTTTTCATTTTGGTTTTGGGGAAAATATTACATGATTTCTGATGATTCTTACAGTGGTGAAATATATCCCAAAACCATATTGTCATATTAATTGAATTCAAAATTTCTGTAGTGGTATTGTACACTTTTTGTGATAGGCAAAGACACGTGATAGAACACGTGACCTGATCGAAAATTCGTAAGACGGAGGGAGAGCAGACCATCGTGCTGGTGTTAAAGAGGAAGTATCCCCATCTCTTTATATATATATATATATATTTTTATTTCCAGCTATCTCATTTAGACGGTGACAGTATGGATTGCTGTATATGTGCCACATGCGTGTCTAGATTGCGCGAGGCGTGCGAGTTCAGGAAACAGGTGCTACAATCAGAGCAGATGTTTCTAGAAGCTCGCATACGAGGAAAGGATGGTTTGTATTTGTGATACATTACTGTCAATGTGTGCTGCAGTATTAATACCACTGCAGCTACAGATTTAATACATTCATCTTTAACCGATGGACATCCACTACTTCACATAGGTCTCATGGGATTTCCACACTATAAAATCATGTGCCACTTGCAGCGCTTCCAGCGACTACCCAAAACTACCTCTGGGATTGTGAGAATCTACCGATGCTGCATTTTCCGATTCGAATTCGCCATTCCAACACCTGGAGGCACCAGTGCCCATCGGTTCTCCGCACTATGTACCGCTCGTCATCACTTCAGCTCAGCGACATCCTGAGCTGATAATATATCGGTGACTTTGTTCTTTCTACGAATCTCCTCATAACTGCGAGATAGTCAAAGTATAGGTCACTCCAGCCCGCTGAGTGACTTTGAACTTTCTTGTAAAGATAAATCTCAAAATTATAAGAATCTCTTGGGGAGTCTATCTCCTGATGATCCTATCTTCGGTTGCAAGGCGAAACGATTGTTTTATTTGTCATAGTGAACGTGTGTAGTGCTTGCACATTGTGGTGGCGGTATTGGAGGTTTGTGCATGTGTTTTATGAAGTCTGCATATATCGGGTATGAAAATGGATAGTCCAGCCTACATTTAGCTTAATATATATTTTTATATTTATTTAATCGCAGATTATAGCAATATATTTTCATTGTTACTATTGTATTATGGATATGGCAAAGTAACGCCAAATTCTATATTTAAAATTAGGTGCCGGATGTCTGAGACCCTCATGGCATCCAACGTGTACTTTTGTTTTTTTTTTTTTAGAAAACGACAAGAATGTAAAATTAGAAGTCAAGGCTGAACCCGTCTGCGATTCGGATTCGCGCGACGACGTCGGCGATACACCTGATCATAACGATGGTAAAATTTCTTATCCGATAATCGTTTAATGATACACATTAAAGATAGGCAAAATGTTATAACTGACATCGCCGTGTGGTATCCGGATGAGTAGAATATACCACCCTCATTTCTTGCCGAGGTGTCGTAAAAGGCGACTAAGGTAAGTCGACCCGCCGTGTGGTATCCGGATGAGTAGAATATACCACCCTCATTTCTTGCCGAGGTGTCGTAAAAGGCGTCTTAGGTAAGTCGACCCGTTTTGTGGTATCCGGCTGAGTAGAATAGCCTCCCTCATTGCTTGCCGAGGTGTCGTAAAAGGCGACTAAGGTAAGTCGACCCGCCGTGTGGTATCCGGATGAGTAGAATATACCACCCTCATTTCTTGCCGAGGTGTCGTAAAAGGCGACTAAGTTAAGTCGACCCGCCTTGGGGTATCCGGCTGAGTAGAATAGACCACCCTCATTTCTTACCGAGGGGTCGTAAAAGACGACTAATATAAGTTGTACTGCCGTGTGGTATCCGGCTGAGTAGAATAGACCACCCTCATTTCTTACCGAGGTGTCGTAAAAGGCAACTAAGGTAAGTCGACCCGCCGTAAGGTATCCGGATGAGTAGAATAGACCACCCTAATCCAACTATAAGTGGGGCGGCAGACTATGTCATTTCAAATATAATCAATATAATGTTTATTCAAAAAGACATTTCAGGCACTTTTAAATCATCAACCATCAATCGGCGGTCAATCTTTTAAATATTTTCAATTATACATTATTAAACTGCTGTCTTGTATGAAGCTGAAAGGATTTTCAAATCCAGACGTTCTTATCATCCAAGTAATCTTCAATTTTGAAATATGCTTTACGTATAAGCATATTTCTTAGACTATAATGGACGCAACTTTCAAACTTTCGCTAATATACTCATTTCGTATTCTATCATATTTGATCGGTCTATAAAACTATTAGCATTATAATTTACTAGCTTTTAATCGCAACTCCGTTCGCATGGACTGCAGTCTTATTAATTAATTATGGTTAAAGAGGGTTAATCTTAAAAGCTAGACATATGCTGTTGCGGACTTTTATTTAGAACTTTTAGAGGGGAACAATTTTGTTATACATGATTTTTTTATAACATTCACCGTTTACTTAGCGCACGCAAGGAAAGGTTTCAATTTTGCCGTTTTCGCAATATTTTTTATTGTTGCTCCTCTCCTATTCATTTTAGCGTGATGATATATAGACTATAGCCTTCCTAGATAAATGGACTTACACATAAAGAATTTTTCAAATCGGTCTTGTAGTTCCTGAGATTAGCGCGTTCAAACAAACAACAAACTCGTCAGCTTTATATATTAATTTAGATATAGATTGGAATCTGTAAGACCGTGCGACTCTTTCGAGGGGAACACGAGTTCAAACCCGGGCAGGCACCAATGAGTTTTTCTATTAAAACCCATGTGTCTAATTGATAATTGCAATTTATCACTCGTTTTTCGGTGAAGGAAAACATCGTGAGAAAACCTGCATATCTCTAGAGAATTCTGTTGATATGTGTAACCTACCAATCCGCATTGGAGCAGCGTGGTAGGTCTTAGCTCCAACCCCTCTCTCCATAAACGGAGAGAGGAGGCCTATTTCCAGCAGTGGGATTGTAACAGGTCGCTACTTCAGATTGTAATCGATTTCAGATTCAGAAATCGATATGAAAACGAATGAACCAATTAAAGCTAGAGATGTAAATGATATCGTTAAGCCAGTGAGAAGGACTAGAAATGGAGTCAAATTGAAAATCGTTAAAGAACAGCTGAGACGTGAAAAAATGGAGAGGCTGCATAGAAAGTTGAACAAACGGTTAAAGCCGGGTAAGCATTAATCATTTCATCATAATATTGTACTTATTTTTGTTAGTACTTATAATTATTTTGCTATAATCTGTAGACAATCTTTATGAAAGAGAGGTATAGGTACTATACGTTTTCGTAACGTATGCATGTATGATTTGTAGATTGCACTATGAACACTACCATATTAATATTCAAATTCAAAATATTCTTTATTCAAGTAAACTTGTAAACAAGTGCTTTTGAATCGTCAACATCTACTGCTGGTTCGGAAAGCTGTTCCTACCGAGAAGAACCAGCTAGAAACTCGGCGGTTGCCCTTTTCAAACAATAATTCTTATCACTAGGTACATATAGTTATAAATGTCTTGTACAGGGTTGAAGAGAACCTATATCCACGCATTCTTATCTTCTAGGTAATCTTCAATAGTATTTCTGAATTAACCTTTTTTTAATTAGTATTTTTAAACTGCTGTAAAGGTAAAGTTAATGTAAATTTTGGAATTTTATTATAGAATCTTATACCCAAACCCACAAACGAATTACGAACTTTTGCAAGGCGCAAAGCAGAAACCGCAAGTTTATGTCGGTTCCTACTTTGTCTATTATATACATCGCCAATCCTTTTATAATTATTTATATTCATATGTACAAAAATTAAATTACTAAAAATATACTTGAACTTCTCTCGCAGGGAATCGCTTGCAATCACAACGATTGTATCGAACTGTAGAATTGCAAAGTTTATATTTTTGTTTAAAATAAACTTTATTAAATAATTTACACAGTTAATTTATATTTAAAGAAAAGAAATTGTCTCTTCTTAAAAGCTTTGCTTTAAATTGCAAAGTACGTATATGAAGGTGGAATTGCAAGTTAAATTTGACCCACTTCCCGGTGCGATTGAGCTGAAATTTTACATACGGGCACTATGTAAAATTTCACCCGATGACATTGCATGTTTATGATATGACCTGATGCTGCTAGGATTTGCTCCAGACGAAGGAACTCCTCAACGGTTAACAGTAAAGTAGTAAGGTAGCGGCCTGTTACAATCCCACTGCTGGGAATAGGCCTCTTCTCTCCGTTCCTGGAGAGAAGGGTTGGAGTTAAGACCTACCACGCTGCTCCAATGCGGATTGGTAGGTTACACATATCTCTAGAATTCTCTAGAGATATGCAGGTTTCCTCACGATGTTTTCCTTGACCGAAAAGCGTGTTAAAAATTGCAATTACCAATTAGACACATGAGTTTTAATAGAAAAACTCATTGGTACCTGCCCGGGTTTGAACTCGTGTCTTCCTCGAAAGAGTCGCACGGTCTCACCGCTAGGCTATCACAGCTCTATCAACGGTTAACAGTAGGGATGTTTAATTTAAAGTTGTAACGCGAAGACCTCGAAGCCCGACGGGACGGACGGAGAGGAAATTGATTGCCCGTTGCCACTTGTACGGAGGGCAACTTGGTGATGTCCTTCACAGCATTCCAAGTACGAATGGTGGTAGTATGAATGGTTTCGTAATGACACGTCACGGAATAGGCATGATTACTATAATAGCCAGTGAAAAAATAATACATCATATTTTATCACTGTCTACTATTTGCATATTACTAAATAATAGCTGTGATAGCCCAGCGGTGAGACCGTGCGACTCTTTCGAGGGGAACACGAGTTCAAACCCGGGCAGGCACCAATGAGTTTTTCTATTAAAACACATGTGTCTAATTGATAATTGCTATTTATCAAACGCTTTTCGGTGAAGGAAAACATCGTGAGGAAAGCTGCATATCTCTAGAGAATTCTGGAGATATGTGTAACCTACCAATCCGCATTGGAGCAGCGTGGTAGGTCTTAGCCCCAACCCTTCTCTCCAGAAACGGAGAGAAGAGGCCTATTCCCAGCAGTGGGATTGTAACAGGCTGTACTAGGTGTGATACCCTAATATGGGAAACCTATTATATCACATAATAGGATTATTCATATATCATCCTAATATAACACCTCTAGCCAGTTGCCACTTGTACGGAGAGCAACGCGGTCGGGTGATGTCATGTCACGGAATAGGCATGATTACTATAATAGCCAGTGAAAAAATAATACATCATATTTTATCACTGACTACTATTTGCCTATTACCAAATAATAGGTCTGATACCCTAATACGAGAAACCTATTATATCACATAATAGGATTATTCAAATACCATCCTAATATAACACCTCTAGCCAGTTGCCACTTGTACGGAGAGCAACGCGGTCGGGTCCTTCACAGCTTTCCAAGTATGAATAGTAGAAGTATGAATGGTTTCGATTCAATGAACATATAGTATGGGGACTTCTTATGTAATTGCGAAAGCACTTCTATAGCGTGAAGCGAAGTACTAGTAGCGCCATCTTATTTCCAGTGAGGAAAATACGTAAACTGTGTTTCTAGTATTTTTTTTATGTTACAAAGCTTTTTTAAATAATTTTTAACTTGAGTTATGAATAGAGTATATTTTTGGTCTTACAGAACCGCTGCCAGAAAAAACAAAAAAGCAGACCGAAGCTCTTGACCAGAACCGTATGGTGTTGTTGAACACAGTCACAATTATCCATTACTCATATGTATGTCCCTTCCACAATCGGATAAGCTTCTACTACTGCTACTATTGCAGGGACCAATTCACGAACCCGATAGAACTTAGGGAGCACACCCTAACCCACGATCCCGTCAAACTCTTCGAGAATACGATAGAGAATAAAAAGATACCCAAAATAGATATCACTAGAATCGATTGCCGGCTCTGTTCTGAGAAAATCGACGATCTAGACACGTTCAAACGTCATATAGTTAGCGAGCACCAAAAGTGCCTTTATCCAGTCGCGAACGAGTTCCTCAAATTCCGTCTGACATTAAACAATTTGAGCTGCACCGAATGCAGCGCCGTGTTCCCTTATTTCGATTCCCTTAAAAAGCACATGATCGACCATTTCGGCACGTACACTTGCGATATGTGCGGCGCTTGCTTCCTAGAGCAAGCGTCGCTGAGGACCCATATAAAATCCCACAATAAAGTCGACGCGAACTTCCCCTGCGAGATCTGCGGGAAGAATTTAAAATCTAAATACAGTATGAGCTTACACGTCGCGACGGTACACGAAAAAAAACCAACAATCAACTGCTACAAATGCGACGCCGCGTTCCTATCTTACGCGTTGCGGAACCGTCATTTGATCGAGGTCCACGGCGACAAACGGACGTTCCCGTGCAAGCTCTGCGATAAGGTCTACAACCGTCGGAAAACGCTAATGGAGCATCACAGGCGGAACCATTTAAAAATCTTCAACCACCAATGCGATCTTTGCGACCAGAGGTTCTATTTACCATCTCGTTTGAAGGAGCACATGGCGACGCACACGGGCGAGAGGAATTTCAGATGCGAATTCTGCGATAAGAGCTATCCGCGCCTGCAATCCCTTCAGGAGCACGTTAGGTCCCACGGCACCGAAAGGAGGTATAAATGCGACGTTTGCAATGCCGCGTTCACTCAGAGCGGCAGTCTGAAAAATCATATGAAAAGCCACCATAACGTGTTCGAGTTAGACCCGAGTTTCAATAATTGATGCTGGCGATTGGAGATTTTTTATTTTGGTTTCGGTTACGGGATGGGACGCGTCCATCAAAACCGTCAAGATGAGAATGGTCGGATATATAGAGATATTATCAGATTATGGACTTTAATCCTATTTTAATGGGAAAACTGGAAAAAGAGGTGTACGATGCAGCAAGAAATCCTGGCTGGTTTTAGAGAAAGAGCTATGATCATAAGCATCTTAAAACTGTTCCAATATGGATGCATATACGAAGTTGGCTAACGTTAGACGGAGAGTTACCTATATAGAGAAATGGATTTTCTTCAATGATTCCTAACATAGTTACTTTGCGGAGATCCATAATACAAAAGTAATAATAAAATAATTTTGCTATAATCCGCGATACAGTAAATAGAAAAAATATATAGTGTTAAATGTGTAGTGGACTATCCGTATTTTCATACCCGATACGTGCAGGATTCGTAAAAACACAACAAACCTCCACCACTGCCACCACAATACACAAGCACTACACACGTTCACTATCACAAACTCAATTTCAATCTTCAATTTAAGTAATCATGTTCATCATAAGAGGAATGTATTTCATTGTGAGAGCGATGTTTATAACCAGTAGCATAGCTAGAGGGCAGTGCCCAAAGCCTCCAGTTTAGGAAGCCCTTCCGATTCAAACTTACAAATTATTAATTGAACTAGTTAACGTGTGCCCTACATTCTGAATATTAATTAACCAAATTCCAGGAACGTCCAATGTTCTCTGGAGTATGAAGAGTATGGATTACGATACGATCTATTGTACGTTATTTCCAGGGCCTCTCGTGAACTAGCTACGCCACGGCGTATGACCGAAAGTTTTGTTTATATTGTTGTTCATTTGATATGATAAGACAATTCGATGAAATTTTGCACGCAATTTCTTTAATGACTATTTAAAATATGTAGAAGTAGATAAAAATGAAGGTAATAATTTTAAGGGCCACCACATCGTGTTCGTTTGAGATCTCAATTTCAATAAGGGTTGTGTTTAATAGAGAGCCTTTATAATGGTTAGTTTGCATGGAGTAAGAGAAGGGTTTACTGAATAAATGAAAAGTGTATAACGAATAAATGAGAAGTGTACAATGAATAAATGAGAATTGTATAATGTATAAATGAGAAGTGTACAATGAATAAATGATAAGGATACAATAAATAAATATGAAGTGTGCAATAAATAAATGAGAAGAGTACAATGAATAAATGTGAAAAGTACGACGAATAAATAAGAAGTGTTTAATGAATAAATGAGAAATGAATAAATGAAAAGTTCAAAATTAATAAATGAGAACAGTACAATGAATAAATGTTAAGTGTACAATGAATATATGTGAAGTGTGCAATAAGTAAATGAGAAGTGTACAATGAATAAATAAGAAGTGTGCAATGAATAAATGTTAAGTGTACAATGAATAAATGTGAAGTGTTCAATAAGTAAATGAGAAGTGTACAATGAATAAATGTGAAGTGTGCAATGAATAAATGAGAAGTGTGCAATGAATAAATGAGAAGTGTACAATGAATAAATGAAAAGTGTACAATGAATAAATGTGAAAAGTGCGATAAATAAATAAGAAGTGTACAATGAATAAATGAGAAGTGTTCAATGAATGAATGAAAAGTATAATGAATAAATGAAAAGTGTACAATGATTAAATGGGAAGGATACAATTACTAATTGAGAACTGTACAATGAATAAATGTGAAAAGTACGACGAATAAATAAGAAGTGTTTTATGAATTAATGAGAAGTGTATAAATGAATAAATGAAAAGTGTAAATTAATAAATGAGAACAGTACAATGAATAAATGTGAAAAGTGCGATAAATAAATAAGCAGTGTACAATGAATAAATGTGAAGTGTGCAATGAATGAATGAAAAGTGTATAATGAATAAATGAAAAGTGTACAATGAATAAATGAGAGGATACAATTACTAATTGAGAACTGTACAATGAATAAATGTAAAGTGTGCAATGAATAAATGAGAAGTTTACAATGAATAAGTGAAAAGTGTACAATGAACAAATGTGAAGTGTGTTATGAATAAATGAGAAGTGTATAATGAATAAATGAAAAGTGTTCAATGAATAAATGAGAAGTGTACAATGAATAAATGCGAAGTGTATAAATTAATAAATGAGAAGTGTATAAGTAATTGAGGAGAGACCGCAGAAAAAGTTGTCGAAAATCGCTGGACTCAGGTCTCTCTCTGCCTTAACCGGAGTCAGAATTAAGTTTGAATGAATAAGAAATTATCATGCAGTTTGATATTAGGATTTTGTGTAGGTAAAGCTTTAAAAATGATTTTTTTAAATAATTTATGTTATTGTGACGCATGGATATGTATGATGATGGATTGGTATTGTTTTTTGTTTACAAATTAAATTATTAACCAATTAATCTGCATTTCATTTATAACCTCCCGTAAGTACCAACGAGAGATAGCAAAATGGGTTTTTGAAAAAAGGCACTAACAAGATCACCGCACAATCCAAACCTGTTTCTGTTCTTGCGTGAATCACGACTCCGGGGGATTTCTAGGATAAATAGTGGAATATATGTTGCTTCCCAACCTCGTCTATCTAGTCCCATCAACATTGGTTAAACCACTCCGTAGAAACCTTCAAGAATTACAATATCTTTTAGGAAAAACTGCAGAAGAATTCTTTCGTTAGATTTTGAGGGATATCTATTACATACAGACAGACAGCTTTTGGGGACTTTCAAATCAAATCAAAATAATCTTAATTCAAGTAAGCTTTTTAATAGAACTTTTTAATGAAGCTACAACTACTTCGGAATGTTGCTCTTACCGAGAAGAACCAACAAGAAACTTAACGGTTAATCTGTAAAACATTTTAATTTGGTTTAACTGCATTCTCGTTTGAAGCTGATTTTCAAGTCCAACCGTTTTTATCATTAAAAAAAAATTCATTTGCGTAATAGGCTTTAGGTATAAATAAGCACTTATAGGCTCTAGGTATAAGCACTTAATTTAAACTTTACTGTAGATTCTAATATGGATAAAAGTAAAGTAAAGTAGCGGCCTGTTACAATCCCACTGTTGGGAATAGGCCTCCTCTCTCCGTTTCTGGAGAGAAGGGTTGGAGCTAAGACCTACCACGGGGTTGGAGCTAAGACCTACCACGGGGTTGGAGCTAAGACCTACCACGGGGTTGGAGCTAAGACCTACCACGAGGTTGGAGCTAAGACCTACCACGGGGTTGGAGCTAAGACCTACCACGGGGTTGGAGCTAAGACCTACCACGGGGTTGGAGCTAAGACCTACCACGGGGTTGGAGCTAAGACCTACCACGGGGTTGGAGCTAAGACCTACCACGGGGTTGGAGCTAAGACCTACCACGGGGTTGGAGCTAAGACCTACCACGGGGTTGGAGCTAAGACCTACCACGGGGTTGGAGCTAAGACCTACCACGGAGTTGGAGCTAAGTCCTACCACGCTGCTCCAATGCGAATTGGTAGGTTACACATATCCCTAGAATTCTCTAGAGATATGCAGGTTTCCTCACGATGTTTTCCTTCACCGAAGAGCGTGTGATAAATTACAATTATCAATTAGACACATGAGTTTTAATAGAAAAACTCATTGGTGCCTGCCCGGGTTTGAACTCGTGTTCCACTCGAAAGAGTCGCACGGTCTTACCGCTAGGCTATCACAGCTCACTAAGCTAATATGGATACTAATGAAGATATAAAACAAAGTGTTTTATATTACGTCAGATTATAAAATAGTATGAAAAAACAATTTCTTTTATACATATCTATTTAACTTAATATAAAATAAATTACAATTAGCTATAGTCCGGATGTTGAGTCTTCATATGGCCCTTTAGACTGCAGTTTTGTATAAAGGCCTGGCCACATATATGACATCTGAACCGGCGGTCGTTCGTGTGGATCCTGATATGGTCCTTTAGGGTTTTCAGACGCGGGTAGGTCTTTTCGCACACTTTACACTTGAAATTCCTTTCGCCAGTGTGCGTCGGCATATGGTTGTTCAATGCAAAACGAGTGAAGAATTTTTGACCGCAACACTGACATTCGTATCTGCGAGAAAGAAACAACAACATTTTATTAATGATTTTATACTTGAATATTCGTAGTTTAAAGACATAATTATAAATTATTAGTTTAGGGTACGGACGTACCGACGTATCGACGGCGTTCCGTCGTGACCACGATCCATGCAACTGGGTCGAAATATCGGCGAATCAAAACAAATTACCGTGGTATGTACCCGAAACTAATAATTTATAATTATAACAATATTTTATATTGCGACATTCGGAAAATTAATGCAAAAATAAAAAGAAACAATAAAATTTACGAAAATGGCATTGCAATAGTAAGTGTGCCGCTTGTGCCATCCCCTTGTTATAACATAATAAAAAAAAGTAGCGGCCTGTTACAATCCCACAGCTGGGAATAGACCTCCTTTCCCCGTTTCTGGAGAGAAGGGTTGGAGCTAAGACCTACCACGCTGCTCCAATGCGGATTGGTAGGCTACACATATCCCCAGAATTCTCTAGAGATATGCAGGTTTCCTCACGATGTTTTCCTTCACCGAATAGCTTGTGATAAATTGCAATTATCAATTAGACACATGAGTTTTAATAGAAAAACTTATTGGTGTCTGCCCTGGTTTGAAGGCGTGTTCCCCTCGTAAGAGTCGCACGGTCTCACCGCTGGGCTATCACAGCCATGTTATTTTAACATAATAAGAAAGGTTATTCTCCTAGTCGTTGTACGGATTGTATATTCCATGTATGCCAGAGCTAGTACTCATGTCCGGTCTGAAGCCGGAGTAACTGACAATTTCGATGTGTCTGTAGGCTTACACCAGGGATCGGCTTTAAGTCCCTTTTTATTTCTCTTATTGATGGATGCACTTACTGCTGATATTCAAGAGGAGGCTCCTTGGTGTATGCTATTTGCCGACGATATCGTGATTGTCGGTGAAAATGCAGCTGAGGTCCAGAGCAGATTTGTAGAATGGCAAGAGAAATTGGAGAGTTTTGGTTTAAAGATCAACCTGACCAAAACTGAACACATGCAGTGTGATTTCAGTGGTCTCTCCAATTTTTCTCCAATAACCTTAAATGGTGTTGTTTTGCCAGTCTGCTCCGACTTCCGGTACCTTGGCTCGCTTCTACAGAAAAACGGTGAAATTGATCGCGATGTGAGGAATAGAATGAATGCAGGATGGATGAAGTGGCGACAGGTCTCAGGGACAGTATGTGACCCCCGAATGCCCCTTAAACTTAAAGGGAAAATTTATAAATCGGTCATAAGACCTGTCGTAATGTATGGATCAGAATGTTGGGCAATGAAAAAGATGGATGAAAGAAGAGTGCATGCAAATGAGATGAAAATGTTAAGATGGATGTGTGGTGTGACAAGATTGGATAAAATAAGAAATGAGTATATAAGGGGAAGTATGAAAGTTGCGCCCATTGTAGAAAAGATGAGAGGTGCAAGATTGGGATGGTATGGACATGTAATGAGGAGGGATGAAAATCATGTGACTAAACGAGTGTTGGATATGAATGTGGATGGATATGTGACTAGAGGGAGGCCTAAAAAGAGATGGTTGGAATGTGTGAAGTATGACATGCATATAAAAGGAGTAGCGCCAGAGTTGACGAATGATAGAAGAGAATGGAAGAGGAAAACATGTTGTACCGACCCCACTTAGAGTGGGATAAGGGTAGGAGAAAGAAAGATTCTCCTAGTCGTTACTCAAGTCATTTGCCTTACATGTAATTCTTCTAGTGGTAACTCAATTCATTTGGCTCACCTATATTTCTTCAAGTTGTAACTCAAATCATCTACCTCGGCTGTACTTCTAGTTGTTACTCAATTAATTTTTCTCACCTGAACTTCTCCTAGTCATTACTCAATTCATTTGACTCACCTTTACTTCTGCTAGTTGTTACTCAATTCATTTGCCTAACCTGTACTTCTTCTAGTTGTTACTCAATTAATTTTTCTCACCTGAACTTCTCCTAGTCATTACTCAATTCATTTGACTCACCTAAACTTTTTCTAGTTTTTACACGATTCATTTGCCTCATCTGTACTTCTCCTAGATGTTACTCAATTCCTTTGCCTCACCTTTACTTCTGCTAGTTGTTACTCAATTCATTTGCCTAACCTGTACTTCTTCTAGTTGTTACTCAATTCATTTTTCTCACCTGAACTTCTCCTAGTCATTACTCAATTCATTTGACTCACCTGAACTTTTACTAGTTTTTACTCAATTCATTTGCCTCACCTGTACTTCTTCTAGTTGTTACTCAATTCATCTGCCTCGCCTGTACTTCTAGATGTTACTCAATTCATTTGCCTCACCTGTAGTCCTTCAAATGTTCCTTCCTTCTGTGTATGGTCAGCTTCCTTCTAGTCTCGCAGACCTTCTCGCACAAGTTGCACGGAAACGAGAGCGGCTCCTCGCCGTGGACTTCCACGAGGTGCTTTAACTTCTGCGGATACGTCATCAGTTTAACGTCGCACTTGGGACAGTACACTCGGCCTGAGAATCAGACAATAGACAAAACATACATCTTCCTGCCCTTATCCCACTCTAATTATATGTCCCAGGTGTGCCAAACATTTAATTCCAATACTAATATCTACAAATAAAGAAATTGAAATAAAACTGCATGTTTTTTTTAAATTATAATATCACTAGCTGTGCCAGCGGCTTAGCCCGCGTGAAAATCAGCGTGTCACAATTTTTTTCAAGAATTCAAATTTTAAACATTAAAGTAGTTATTGTGAGTTAACCGTAAGAGATAGATACATGCTGTCCCGGACTTTTTTGTAGTATTTTTATACATTTACAATTCTTTAGTACATTACTTTAGCGTATCTCTACTGGTTTACGCAGCGCACGCGACTAAAGCTTCCATCAAGCAAATTTATAACAACTGCGCGATCTCTTCAACACAATTTACATAATACCGATATGTACTATTTACCTAAACCATCCGGAAGTATTGCAGTATCTTTTGGTGAAAACCGTACAAACATCTGTTCAGTAGATTTTGAGAAAATTGATTACATACAGACAGACAGCTTTTGTTTTATAATAAGTATAGATTAAATACCCTTCGGTTAGAACAGATAGTGGTCGATTCTACTAGTAATAGCAAAGCTAAAATTAACTGTAGTTTATTTCAGAATCGGATGTCATTGTGTTTTACTTTTGTCTACTGTCTGTCGCCGTGTGGTATCCGGCTGAGAAGAATAGACCACCCTCATTTCTTACCGAGTTGTAAGAGGCGACTAAGGTAAGTTGATCCATCGTGTGTATCTGGTTGAATAGAGTAGACCATCCAAATCATGTGACATGTTGTCGACCCCACTTAAAGTGGGATAAGGGCAGGAGGATGATGATAATTATATCCTTCGATACTTATTATATCCTTATATTCTCCCGTCCAAAATCCCTTTGTTAACGTCTGGGTTTAGTCCCTATTGTAAATATTTTTGTAAATATATTAAATGTAATAGAATAAAATTGTAAATAAAAATATTGATTGCAAGTATTTATATATAACATGTTTTTTATATGTTTCACACTGTGTTGTCCTATTTGTTTCAGGTGACAGGTTAAACAAAAAGATTCCACTTTTTGTAAAATATTAAAATTAAAGTTTTTTTTCATTAATAGAATTAGGCGTTACTTTGCTTAGTGTGGGTTGTCCACCTTACGTGACATTGACGAAGTAATTTGTGCAAATAACGCACTCCTGAAAGCCATTGAATAAAAATTGAATTGAATATTATATCCTTCTATACTTATTATTGGAGCTGTGATAGCCCAGCGGTGAGACCGTGTGACTCTTTCTCTCATGTGATTTGATTTGATTTGATTTGATGTGTCTAATTGATAATTGCAATTAATCACACGCTTTTCGGTGAAGGAAAACCTCGTGAGGAAACCCGCATATCTCTAGAGAATTCTGGAGATATGTGTAACACCAATCCGTATTGGAGCAGCGTGGTAGGTCTTAGCTCCAATCCTTCTCCAAAAAACGGAGAGAGGTTACCTATTCTCAGCAGTGGGATATTAACAGGCCGTTACTTTACTTTTCTTTACTATCTACGAATTCTGTTAGGGCAATTACTCTTACCAATCCTCTTTGTAGCATCGCGGTAGTTCTAAATTCCAACCCTTTTCTCAAAAGAGAGAAGAGACGAGGCATTTGCCTCTCTATAGGCCTGCTCTCTCCAGAAACGGAGAGAGGAGGCCTATTCCCGGCAGTGGGATTGTAACCCGCTTTTCTAATACTTATAATTGTGTTTTTTGGGTTTACGCGTGTGTATAAATGCAACTTGAAAGTATAATCAGTTTTAGTTACATAGAAACCATATTTTTTAAGTCACAGACTAAAAAATATTTGTCTCAAGTCAGTTAAATTAAATTTAGCTTATTATCAATATTAAATTACATTTTAATCAATTCAAATAATCACTATTATCTATTATTTTATTCATTTATTTTTCAACTTTAATCTATGTATAGTGTTTCGTTATTTTTATTTTTCTTCCTTCCTTTTTTTTCATCATCAATTTTTTTTTTCTTTTCATTTTCTTTCTGTTACTCATAGGTTGGCTGGTAGAGATCCCTTTTAGGGATAAGTCCGCCTTTTGTTTATACAATAAATAAATAAAAAAAACTCTTGATAAAACTCACCTCTCTTATTGTGGACGCGGTCCACGTGAAGTTCTCTATTGTACTGTGCTTTGAACATCTTCCCGCAGACCTCGCATGGAAAATCGCCCACCTCATGCCGCTGCTGATGCATTAGCAACCTCCCCTTATCTACGAAACCTAATCCACACGTCTCGCATACATAATTACTGAAATGCACGTTCATGTGCTTGTTCAACGCGTGAAAATAAGGGAACGCGTGCTCGCATAGAGCGCATTTGAACTCGTCTTTCACCAAACGAAACGGTAAAATCAGATCGCGATTGTTAAAATAGTACTTCTTGTCGTGTACGCCGGTTATGTGCCTTTTGAATTCGTCGAGATTTTCAATTTTGGTCGGGCACAGCCTGCAATCGACTCTGGTCAAATCTATCTTTAGCATGTTTTTGTGTTCTGTGATCTTGAATTTCTTCGGATGGTGCATGGTAATAGTGTGGTCCCTAAGTTTTTGAGGGTCGGAGAAGTTCTCGCCGCAGTAGAAACATAGCAGATGGTTGTGTCTGCATTTGAACGGGCAGACGTAAGAGTATTCCACTATAGTTAGTATGTTGGTTTCTGTTATGTAAGAGGGATCTCTTTCCCGCACACTCTGTTGGAGTTTCGACATTGGTATCTCTGCAAGAAAGGCTGTTGTTGGATGTTTTGAACTAAGACCTTTTATTGATTCAAAAGACACAAAAGTGACAATAAAAAATATTGAACTAAGACCTTTTATAGAGTACTGCTGTGCTTGCGGCTTCGCCCGCGTGGATAAGTAATAATAAAAATTATTTTGCTATAATCCGCGGTACACTAAATAGAAAATATATATAGTGCTAAATGTATAGTGGACTATCCGTTTTTTCATACCCGATACATGCAGGATTCGTAAAACACATGCCCAAACCTCCACCACAGCCACCACAATACACAAGCACTACACACGTTCACTGTCACAAACTCAACAATCGTTTCGCCCCGCAACCGAAGCCTCATCAGGAGATAGACTCCACGACAAAATTGCAAATAAATATTTTTTATTGTTACTTTTGTATTATGGAGCAATTTATTAGACGCATTCGTTGAAGATAGGTCTCATAAGAAGGCTCAGAGTCCCTCAGCGGGCGATGGAGGGCGCTATACTCGGAGTATCTCTACGTGATCAAATAAGAAATGAGAAGATCCGTAGACGAACCAAAGTCACCGACATAGCTGAGCTGAAATAGCGATGGGCGGACCATATAGTTTAGAGAACCGATAGCTGTTGGGGTCTTAAGATGCTGAAATGGACTAACGACCCCAAAAAGGTCACAGGGAGCAGCTGGATCCAAGCGACTCCATATTTCTAGAGAAAACCTACCAATTTGTAATGAAGTGGTTAAGTCGACTTTTGTATGTTTGCCACGATTATAAATTATGGTCGAAACTTGATAAAATACCGAAAAGAGACATTGTACACTACTGTTCAATTTAAATCTATAACGTGTGGGTAGTTCGTCGCCACTGTTAAGTCGATGACACGGGATGCGAAGTGAAACACGTTCGTTAGCGCACTGGTTTAATTGTCTAAATGACATAACTTATATATAGATACAACAGTTTCAATACTTCTCCCCGAAAACGGAAAGAGGCTGCCTTAACCCAGAAGTGGGATAACAAAAGGTCGGTACTTTACTTTACATTTAGATGTTTTCTTTCACCGTAAAACCCGTTTCAATTAATGTTAAGAATCTTTTTTTCTCTTTATTTTATCGGGTCTTCAAACCTTTACGAGAGCAGAGGTTATGTCAGACCCATCGTGACCTAATAAAAGTTATGTTATAGATTAATTATGTCGAGACTTAAGAAAGGTTTACTCACTTGTTTTTTCCGCAACCCTCCTCGGCATGCCGTTGCTGATCCTAGGTCTCAGATTGCGTCTACCAGCAATTAGTTTCAACGGTATATCATCATTGGACGAGTTCTGGGTTAATCCAGTGGGTTTCATTTCATCTAATTGAATAAATTTGCTATCACTACATATTGTTGTTACGAAAATTCAATCAATGTGCGACAAGAGTTCGTAATGCATATGAAATAAAGTTCAAATTGAAAGGGACAGTTTACGAACATGTTTTTTACAACTGGGTTCGTAAATTGTATGTCATAGAGTTCAAATTCGCTTAACGCTAATTCGACATGTTTATCGGTAAACATGTTTACGACTTTTCGAGGCTATCGAATATATTCTCGAAATCAGTTCGTTCGATATATGGCAGTGGTACGAACATGCGAAAAGAGTTTATAATGCATATATCATAAAGTTCAAATAGTAAGGAGATAGTTTAAGAACATGCAAAAAGGGGTTGTAAACTATAAGTCATAGAGTTCAAATTCGCTTAACGCTAATTCTCTGAAACATTCGACGTGTATCAAAACATGTTTACAAAATACTTGTTTACGATCTTTCCAAGGTCTTGCGAATGTTCTCGAAATCGGTTCGTTCGATATATAAGCAGACGTATCGTGCGCCTCGACATTCAGTTTACGAATAGCGATCAAGAGCGAACAAACAAGAGAAAATAAAAGGGAAATATTAGTGACCTCGGCATTCTTATTGGACAACGAACTGTATAGAGACTGTAAGTACTAAGTTTGTAGTAAAAAGTTGAATAAAGTGTTTTTAACGAATCACCAGGTATTTTCATCCAAATCCACGATACACACTTGTAAGTAACATTATTAACAAAATCACCACGACTGTGTATGTTAGTCCGCGATAAACTGAATAACTACTTAATAGATTTTAATACAATTTTCAGCAATAGATAGATTGATAAATGAGTAATGTTTATGTATATAATTAGTTAATATATGATGATAATTGTTGAAAATTTTTAACGCCTGTATTAATTTTGACACATACCTAAGTATATCGACACGGCTTTATACCGATGTAGTGAAATTTTTAAGGTCGTCAACCACCAGAGCATCTAATAGTAAACAAGTCAACGTTCGGAACGAGACTGATTTCCATGTATAAAACTCAGCCATACAAAGTTTACTACGAATTTGAAGATACTTCAAATTCCAAATATCTCTTGTTCAAGTAAAATTGTAAACAAGTGCTCTTGAATCATTAACTATAATGCTGGTTCGGAAAGCTATTGTAAATTCAATGTGCATCATAGATATACCAGAGGTCACAAAAAGCTTGTAATCCCTGCATCGCGACTCAGCAGAGTTAGCAACTCATTCGTCGGTCTCGGTACTCGCTTTTACAATAAAATTCCGCAATCTGTATTAGAATTATCTACAGAAAAGTTTAAATTAAGTGTAAAAAATATGCTTACACGTAAGGCATATTACACAATTGAAGATTATTTGAATGATAAAAATGCTTGGATTTTAAAATCCTTTCAACTCTAAAAAAGACTGCAAATAAATAATGTAAATTTAAATGTACAAAAGATTGACCGCCGAGTTTCTTGCTGGTTCTCGGTAAGAGCAACATTCCGAACCAGTGTACCTTATTAAATCTAATTATTGATACTTGATAATTCAAAAGTGCTTGTAAAAAGCCTACTCGAATAAATTGAATTGAATGAATTATTTTGATTTTGTTGCTACCGAAAAGAGCCAACAAGCAACTCGGCGGTTGCTCTTTTTAAAATAAATTCTCATAACTTAAGTCATTACTATCTTGTACAGTTTGTTAGAGAAGCTATATCGACGAATTCTTATCATCTATGTAATCCACGACGGTATAGTAGGCTTTCTGTATCAGCCTCCTTTTAAAAGTTTTCTTCAACTGCTATAATGTCAAATCTAAAATTGATTGCGGAATATTATTAAAGAATGTTATTCACAAACCCACAGACGACATCCGTATTTTTGCAAGTAGCAAGAACCGCAGATATATCTCGGTTGCTATTTCATAATTATATATATCGCCAATTTTATTATAGTCATATTTTTTTTATATACTGTGAAGCAAATGTAAGAATAAGATAAGATAAGAAACTATTACACACATTACATACAAAAGAAACAAAAAATTTAAAATAAAATGTGTGAGGGCGGCCTTATCACTGTTAGTGATCTCTAACAGGCAACCCATATGTGTAAGGACTACCTATTACCTTAACCTTTTCTCACAGGGAATCACACATACTTGAAAATGAAAATGAAAATGAAAATTATTTATATAAAAATTCATTATAAACTAATAGCAAGGGCCCCTACACTAGGTGTGAACCAGTATTGCTGGGTGCCCCGCTCATCCACAGACAAGTAATCTTATCAAAAAAACTAATAAAAAATAGACAAGTTAACTTAAAATTAGGTACATGTTTTTTTTTGCTTTTTAATATATAATACAAACTTATATTATTGTTGGAACTTACGTGTTTGTGTGTGTGTGTGTTAGGTGTTTGTGTTTGTGTGAATGCATGTTTGCGTGTAAGTGCTTGAATGTGTATATATATGTATCGCTGATTGTAATAATTTATAGAATTAGGCGTTACTTTGCGGAGATCCATAAAACAAAAGTAATAATAAAATTATTTTGCTATAATCCGCGATACAATCCCATGTATCGCGGATTATAGCAAAATAATTTTATTATTACTTTTGCTGATTGTAATGTTGCTTATAACAGATACTTACTTTACGATACTTAATTTGTAAATGCCACGTATGGCGTAACTTAGTTGTTGTTCGGGCAATTTTTTTCCGCCGAGGGTAATCGGGGCTTACTGCACCTGAGGCGGTGCGGGTAGGTGGCACAAAACTGTCACACAAGAGAACAAAGGGATCGGTCGGCCGCGCAACAAGGTGTACTCGGTACTCGCGGTCAAGCAGTGTTTATATCGGTGTTCGGTGGACATTTATTATTAATATATACGGAATATTAAAGACAAATTGATGGCTGTGTAAAGTACTAAAACAGAAGAACTAAAACATTAGTGATTCCACGAATAAAAGTGGCTTTGTTATACTCCGGCCGGAGCGGCGTGGACGCCATACCCTACAAAGAAGTGTCCCAGTGAAAGGTCAAATCCTTTGATTATTCGGTTGTCTGCCTATCCTAATTACGCTCACCAACTGTGGCTATCGAAGGGGAAGCAGTAGACGCGAACAGTTGTATTGGGGATATATTTTATATAATAAAATTAAGAACTGTCTACGAAACCTTGAGAAGACCCTCACATTGTGTATCCTCTGCCAGATTATCACTCGCTGGTGTATATGACCCATCATTATCCATATCATCCTCTGCTTCCATTTTAACTTGCACTTCGATTTTTTCATCACTTCGTTCGAATATCTCTTCTGTGTCTACATAAATAAATATAAGTAAAAAAATTAAAAAATGATGCATTTAAAAAGAAAAATACGTATCAATCGATATTTTATTACATCGTTATACGCGTACCACGTCATTAATTCAAGAGCCACGGACGAGAGTGGACGTGTAGTTATATACTGTTAGTGCAAGTTCGACCCAGTGCTTAAATTATAAAAAAAGTAAAGTAGCGGCCTGTTACAATCCCACTGCTCAGAATAGGCCTCCTCTCTCCGTTTCTGGAGAGAGGGGTTGGAGCTAAGACCTACCACGCTGCTCCAATGCGGATTGGTAGGTTACACATATCTCCAGAATTCTCTAGAGATATGCAGGTTTCCTCACGATGTTTTCCTTCACCGAAAAGCGTGTGATAAATTGCAATTATCAATTAGACACATGAGTTTTAATAGAAAAACTCATTGGTGCCTGCCCGTGTTTGAACTCGTGTTCCCCTCGTAAGAGTCGCACGGTCTCACCGCTGGGCAATCACAGCTTGCTTAAATTATAAGATAAATTAAATGAAAATATAACCTTTGGAATTACTGTCGAACATTTTGGCCTGTAACAAAGCTTCCTCACATTTCAAAACTTGCAGTTTGAACGATAGTGCTTCCCGCAGACGTTGCACGCAAGTCGCGCATACAAGCCTCTCTGATGGCTTGCTGTCTAGGTGGGATAGCTAAAAAATATTTTTCATGCAAATACGAGTCAAACTATTATATCCTTATTTATTGTTACAACACAAAGAATAGTAAACCCAACACCAGAGGAGAAACTGTTTTCCTCTTAGTTATACATTTTTTTTATAAAAACAATTATATATGGACATATGAAAAGAGAAAAAAACTAGACAGATTTGCACTGCTTTGCATGGTTGTCTACATTCCTTAGAGACCACAATGTAAAGCTTAGACCTACCACACTGTGCTATAATATAATTTTTAATTTATATTATTTATAATAAAATTTTTTTAATACTAGCTTTGCTCCTGTGAAAATCTAATTTTGAACATAAAAGCAGTTAATGTGAGTTAACTGTAAGAGATAGAAACATGCTATTATGGACTTTAATGTAGTATTTTTATAAATCTGCAATTCTCTAGTACATTACTTCAGCGTAACTCTGCCGATTTACGCAGCGCACGCGACTAAAGCTCCCAGCAAGCAAGTTTTTTAAGAACTCAATCCCTTCAACACAATTTACATAATATCGTTATGTACTATTACGTAAACCATCCAATACAAAAATTCGTTCAGTAGATTTTGAGAAAATCAATTACATACAGACAGACTTTGTTTTAATATAGATAATCTTAACGGTATAAGGAAATAGCCTGAGGAAATAATTAATATCCCTAGATATAATCTTGTATATGTGTAAACTTTATATCAGCATTAGAGAGAGGTCTGGACTCCATGTGTTCTCTGATTAGTAACATGATCTACTGTAATTTTCTTTGCTAACACAAACTATACCCTTGTGATATTAATATTTTGACATTATTTTATCACATTCCCGTCTGCAATATAAACTTCAATTGTATTAAATTTAATCTATTTAGCTCCATAGGATTAACAAATAAACAGATTATTGTGAAAGTGTAACAGATTACTATTTACAATATTTGTATGGATCCAAAATTGGCTTTGTCAGTTTTGTTGTTATTTGGCTAAAATATAATTATCGTTTATTTGTATTAATTTCTCTACAATTTTATAAATAATAAAAGCACAATTAAACGCTCTTATGTTAAGATTTAAATATTAAACTACCAAATAAATATTAAATGGACTCTCTACATGGACTTTGGAGTAAGTAGTAAATCAGTATTGAAGATATAGGATATTTGGTATTAAATAAACATTAATTTCAATTAAAATTTGTAAGGTATCCAGTTTGAGTACAAGCATTAATTAAATTGAAAAATTTTCATGATTGATGACTTAACTATGCTGTTTTTGAACAAGATTGTAACTCACCAAGAGACCATAACAGTCCATCATCATATCCGAGTAAATTTCCTTTTGACCTAAACTCTCGTATTCCACATTTAAGACACGACATTTTTTTATTGTTCCACAACACCGGCAAAGGCCCGCATCAAATACGGGACCCTTTCCTTTTTTAACATTCATATTCTATGACATTAACAATTTAAAATGTAATTAGGACATCATATTTAAATATTGTTTATATTTTGAAACGAGTTTAAATTAAAATATATATGACATATCGATTAATTGTCTGTGATTTTAATTACAAACATAGACAAACAACTAGATTTGTATAGTAGCGTGTAAGTAATTTAAGATTATCTAACTTGTACATATTTGTTATAAATAAATAAAAAACAACTAGATATATAGAATATATGTTACTACATACAACTAGATATATAGAATAAATGTTACTTGTTGACATACTTGTCAAATGTCATTATTTAAAAAAAAACTTGTTAAGCAAGTAGGTACTTGTGAAATGTGAATGGTCTATTTTACGTCTGGATCGGAAAATTGTTTTTAAGTACCGAAAAAAACTAGCAAGAAACCCGGCAGTGGCTGATATAACTCTTATTACTACCTAGGTACATTGCCTCATTCCTATATCAATAAAATAACTATTTTTTTTGGAAATAAGCATTTCGAAGATATGAATTTAGTGAAGCTTTTGTTAAAGAACATAATCTCCTCGATGATGAAATAATAAACGCATAATTTAATAATGTTTTGCAATTGCATTAAAAGTATCAACTTTAACACACCTTATAGTTAGTTCAAGGAACTATATTTTGGAAGGAGCAACCGCCCGGGTTTTTGCTGGGTTTTCTATACAAGAGCGATTTTCCAGACCAACTATAGAATCGACATTTCAAAAATACCTGTTACCATTTATTTGAATAAAGAATATTTCGAATTTGACTTTATTAACTGTACTTTTCTCGTTTTCGTTCAACGAAGACGTCGAGAATCTCGTCAAAATTATTTTTTGCGGTCAAATTGATAACGTTACCAAGTATTATATCCTTTTACAATGAAGCAGAAAAAGCTGCTTTCTAAACTAGCACAGCAACAGTGTGTTAATTTATATACGCTATTAATAGGTTGGGAGATGGGCTTAAAATTACTTTCATAAATCTCTGACGAATAGATTCTATATCAAATCAATCTTATACCAAAACCCAAAAAGATTTACCTACTTTTTTTAAAGACCAATAAGCGAGACGCGAGCCTTATGATTTCTATTTTGCCTTTTACTTAATTGACCGTGAGTCCTATAAATAATCTACGAAAAATTGAAATAATATTTTGGATTTTATATTTATTGTTTAAACTTAACACATAGTCTATTACCAAAACAATACTACTCATGATAATTGTCCCCCATTTCCATATTTTGATGCTGCCGTTTAATATGATTCTTTAAATTAACGTTCTGAGTAAATGAAGCGTTGCATAACGCGCATTTATACTTCTTTTCAGTGTTATGCGACTGCATATGCACCTTCAAGCCTCGCAACCTTGGGTAACTTTTCCCACAGTACTCACAACGAAAGTTCCTCTCGCCGGTGTGACTTGCCATATGTTCCTTTAATCTTGAGGGCAGATAGAATCTCTTTTCACACAAATCACACTGGTGTTTGAGGATTTTCAAATGGAACCTCCTGTTATGTTCGCGTAGGGATTTCCTGCTGTCGTAAGCCCGATCGCACTGTTCACATTGGAACTTTCGTTCCTCGCCGTGGACATCGATCATATGTCTGTAACGCAACGTGTATGAGAAGAAAACCTCATCGCACTTATTGCACTGGTATGCAGCTTCCTTTTTATGGGTCCGAGCTATGTGTATATACCTCGTGTACTTGGACTTGAAGGACTTCCCGCACTCCTTACATGCGAAGGTCTCTTCGACACGCTGATGAGTCTTCTGGTGGAGGACTAGCATTCTCTCCTCGAAGTAGTGAGCACCGCAAACATCACATATACAGGTACCAAAATGTTCAGCCATATGTTTCTTCAATGCGTGGAAGAAGCCAAACGTGCTACCACACTCAGTACACGCCAGCGTGCCAGATGTAAGTCTAAATTTGAGAAAATCCGAATCCATGCGCAATATCTTTCCATGGACAGTAATGTGGTCTCTAAATTGTTCCAAGTCTTCGATTCTTTCTGAACACAGTCTACAGTCTATTCTATATATGTCCAGCTGTACTTTTTTGTTGCTAGGGCTGTTTGTTAGTACATCTTTGAAGCTCCGAGGATCATGGGTCATGGTGTGCTCTCTCAGCTTGTTTGGATCGGTGAAGACATGCCTGCAGTACGCGCAGAAATAATCACTGAAAGAGGTATCGAAGGGACACGCGTAAGAGTTCTCTACTATGGTAAGGATATTCTGGCGTTCCGCTTTATAACCGTTTAGTTTCAGATGTGAGGATTCTGGCAGTTCTGCAAGAAGAAAATCATCAACCTTTATAGCTTTGTGTTTACAAATAATCGCAGGCCTAATATTAAGCTGACTGAATTAGAAATAAGTATTACAGAAACTATAACAAAAATACTTTGCTATAATCCGCGTGGGTTAAGCGCAAGGTGCAATGCTAAGTGTATGAAGCAGGCAAATTTCACATATCTTACAAATGCAGGACAAATCACCACACGCATCCCAAGATGCCTTACGTAATGCATTACGATTTTGTCGTGGAGCCTATCCTTCTGATGATGCTGCGGTTTTGGGGCGAAACGATCGTAGAGATTGTGGCGGTGGTGGTGTGTAGAGATTGTGGCGGTGGTGGTGTGTATTGTTTGTGTAAATTGTTGCTGGTGGAGACGTGTTGGGATACGTGTGGTGACTTGTCCTGCATGTGTAAGGTACGTAAATTTTGCCTGCTTTCATGAATTGCATGCATTCGCCTAATCCACAAGGATTATAGCAAAGAAGTTCTGTTATAGTTTCTGTAATATGGAATTCAATAAATTAACGCCATTTTCTATATATCAAATGAGTATTAATTGAATTAGATAAATTGTAATCCTTGTCTACGCTATCTATGGAACACGTTAAGAAATATTAAAAAAGGTAGTATTTTTGCTCTTCCAAGTTATGGAAGACCCACGAGTTTTGAAGACGCTATGCTACGCTGCAATTGCAATTTGCCACAAAACAACTTTTCTAAAATTAGTCACTTTAATACTAAGCGTTGATTATATTATAATCAATCTGATTCAAGTAAAAAATATGAAAATTTATCAAATTCAAATTCAAAATATTCTTTATTCAAGTAAACTTGTAAACAAGTGCTTTTGAATCGTCAAAATCGGCGGGTTGATGGTATGACTTGGATTAGTCATTGCAGCGTCGGAAGGGTGGCGAGAAGCCATGACCGACCGACGTGTGTGCCTGTATTACGTGTATCTGTGTTGGCGATCGTTATTTGATCGTCGGAGTCATATAGAACGCTTTTTGGACGCCTATATTTTTGATGGTCGGACCTAACTGAGATGTAGGTAGAAGTAACTGAAATAAGGGGGTACGTGTGTACCTCAGATTTCTCGAAGTGAGATTTCGAAAAACGTTTAAAGAGGTAAGTAATGGTAGGGAGATCGAGGTCTCTATGGAAGTCAACGCTCCGCATGAACCACGGACAACCAGTGGCTGTCCGCATAAATCGGTTCTGTAGTCGAAATATTGGGTTTGTAAGTGACATAAGAGTATGGCCGTAAAAGTACTGATAATTCTAGAATCAAGCAGGATTAGAAATGTGATAAGTAATGTTGATTACAATAGATAAAGAATGTTGAAATTCAACTCATTGATTTTAATGCCGACTGGCTGCCTGACTACAGCCACTACAAAAAGGAGGGATTGGAATAGGCAAAACATTGCATTGATCACAAGGAATGAATGAAGTTTACAATAGTTGATAAACAATAGTTACAAATATTATGAATGTTGTTGTTACATGTTTACAATAGTTATAAATATTGCTGTTGTATTTGTGATGAGTTTGTAATAGTTACAAATTATTTAATTGTCAATTTGATGAGTCTGTTATAGTTACGAAATATTTGGTTCGTTAGTGACATAGGAGTGGGGCCGTAAAGATGCTGATAATTCTGGCCTCAAGCGTGATTAGAAATGTGATAAACAATATTGATTACAGTAGATACGGAATGTCGAAGTTCAACTCATTGATGTAAGAGCCGACTAACTGGAATGGGGTTGAAATAGGCTTACAAGGGAATACACAGAGTTCAGACTCACTAAAATCATTAATTTCTTGTAGATTTTCATCACCCCTTTGCAGGTTGAATAACATTTCTGTGGAGTCAAGTGAATCTTCTTTTGCTGTTTTTTGGGATTTCCTCTTTTTGTCCCTTTTTAATTTTTGTCTCAATGACTTCCTTCTAGGCTTCTTGGCTACTTCCAATGTATCATCTTCTGTAACTGCAAGTATTATGAACAAAAAGAAAGAAGGTAGTTTGCATTAATGTTACAAATGACAATCTAATGATTTGATGTGTATTTTAATATAAAAAATCATACCGTACCATTATCATTGTTTTCAATAATGTCATCATAGTCACGGTACTCAGTGTCAAGGTTTAAATTTAATTCTTCTTTAAAATGTGTTTCCAGTTTGACCTCATCATGAGTTACTTCACCTAAAATGGGAAATTAAAATAAAACTAGTTTATAACAAATCATCATTTTACGTATACCTATCATAGAGTGTACATTATACTGGAGTAGGAAAGCCCACCTCTAATGTGCCCTTTTAAAATAAAGAGGAAGGATCTATCTAACATATATAAGTTTCATCTATGTATATAAAGGTCTCTTATAGTTTCTTTCTTATTATTATTCAGTCACTCAGTCTTTTTGCTTCCTGCACTTTCATTACATAGATTTTCTTAACAATAGTTGATTATAGCAAAATAATTACATCATAAATATTACACTCATAGGTGCAATCCTGGGGTTGGAACTTAAGACTCACTGAGATCAAACCACTCATAATAACAGCATATTATTATTAACATATAAATACAAAGAAATAAAGCAACCTTCTCCATGAATTTGAGTCCTCAACAGCTTTTCTTCGCATTGCAGAACCTGCTGTCTAAAGCAACAGGCTTCCCTCAGACGTGATACACATGTAGCACATATGAGTCTTTCCCCATCTTCACCATCCAAATGTGATAGCTGGGAAAAATATAGATACTTCTACGTAATGCATTACGATTTTTGTCATGGAGCCTATCCTCCTGATGATGCTTCGGTTTCGGGGCGAAACGATCGTCGAGATTGTTGTGATGGGTGTGTGTGCTGCTTGTGTGCGTTGTTGCTGGTGGAGATGCCTTGGGGTACATGTGGTGGCTTGTCCTGCATGTATAAGGTGCGTAGATTTTTGCTGCTTCGTATACATTAGCTTTGCATGCATTCGCTTGACCCGTGCGGATTATAGCAAAGTAGTTAGTTTTGTTATATTGCTTGTAATATGGAATTTCGCAAAGTAACGCCTGCTTCTATAAATCATAAATACTTCTTTATAAACTATTTTAATCATAATATTGGACATGCTATATCTCTCCGAGTCTATTCAAGGCTTCATTATTTAATGTTACTTACCTTTTTTGATACATCAACACAGTGAAAAATTTTATATAAAAGTCCATTCAACGAAAATGAGGCTATTAATATTAAAGGCAATATTATACAACTGAATACTAGTTTTGTTTATAGCATAATTGATTGTGAAATGAGAAGCAGTGTTTAATAACAATATTGTAATGCCGTTGCAAATTATAAAATTCATAATAATATTATTATTTGAAAACGAAAGAGCGACTTTATTTCCAAAGAATAAATTTATGTTAATAATTAATTTTAAAATGCATGTATGTTTATTTTTTTTAAAGAAGTTATAAATCACTTAAATAGTTTAATTATAATTAAATAGATACCAATAATCCGTAACAATCCATAAACATATCCGAGTATATTTCTTTTTGTCCGTTCCACTCGTATTCGACGTTTAGTAAACGACATTTTTTGATTGCACCACAACACCTGCATAATCCAGGATCAAAAATTGGACCTTTTCGGGTAATAACGCTCATTTTTATTAATTATAATTCATGAAGTAATTCTGATATTGGAAATGACAATTATTTGTTTTTTGATCTTATTTAGAGTTATTGGTCCACTTTCTGATGTTTGACACAGACAAATAAAAAAATTAAGGTTTCATAGTTTATCTACAAAATTTTATCATATAGATTATACACTTATTATTAATTTCTTGAAAGTTGAAAGAAATCAAAATTATCTAATTATTACGATAAATTTAATGCTTTCTTTTTTTAATGATTTTTTATTTATTTAATGTAGTCATCATTGCTGGGCCCAGGCTTCCTCTCTAGGTTTATGGAGCTAAGACCTACCTGTGTTCCAATGCCTATTACCGGTTACACAAATCCCTAGAACATTTTAGAAATGAAGGTTTTCCTACACCGAAAAGCTTGAGATAAATTGCAATTATCGATAAGACACAAGTTTTAATAGAAAAACTCATTGGTGTCAGGTGCGGGAGTTGAACCTATGGTCGTCTCTAGACGGACAGTCCCATCATTGAACTATCACAGCTATACTTACTTAAATTAGTTTTTAAATAAAGGGAAAGAAAATATTAATACTGTATGCAAGTATACCTATCAGGAATTATCACTGAAAGGAAAAACTTATTCATCTCTTTAAATATATTTTATTTTCTATGATTTTATAATACAAACATTACAACTTTACAATATAAAAAAGTACATGTAATTTTTTTTAAACCACCCAATTTTTTCTCTTTCTCTTCAAGCAATGGATGTTCACAGATGGATATAGAACGGAATCTCCACACCAAATGATTTTGTGCCGCTTGGACCCAGCGGCTCCGTGCAACCTTTATTATTAAATCTGACAAATATTATAAGCTATGCAAAGATAATAATAATAATTACAAAATAATAATAATAATTACTTTATTGCACAAAAGACGAAGAAGAATGTAACACAATGATACAGAAAAAAGACAGAGTAGATAGATATTTTATACCACAAAGAGATAGAGAATGTTCTGTAGAAAACACATAATACTCATCTTCAAGCTCTTGTAAAAATCATGTGTTTTTTGTTTTTATATATCATATGGTATTCCACTATATAGTCAAACACCTTTCCTTGCACATGACAACAGATCAAAAACTATCATCAGTATTTTGGTGCTGTCGCTTAATGTGATTCTTTAAACATACGTTTTGGCTGTATGATGCATTACACATACGACATTTATATTTCTTCTCACTGCTGTGTGATTGCATATGAACTTTTAAAGCCCTTAACCTCGTATAACTTTTTCCGCAATGTTCACAACGATAATTCCTCTCACCAGTATGACTTGACATGTGCTCTTTCAGCCTACACGGTAAGAAAAATCTCTTTTCACAAATATTACACTGATGTTTCAATACTTTTAAATGTATACGTCTATTATGATCACTCAAAGTTCGTTTATTATCGTACACTTTATCACAGTTCTTGCACTTGAACGTTGATTCCTCATTATGGACTTCTATCATATGCCTCCGCCTTAACGTGTCCGAGAAGAAGGTTTCATCGCATTTTGTGCAAAGGTATACAGGCTCTTTTGTATGCAGTCGAGCTATATGAATTGTTAAGTTATATTTGCATTTAAATGTCTTCCCGCATTGGTTGCAAGGGAAAACTTCCTCTGATGGTCTGTGACTTTTCAGATGGGCTAGCAGCATCCGTTCTTCGAAGTAGTGTACACCGCACACATCACAAACACAAGTACCAAAGTGTTCAGCCATGTGTAATTTTAGAGAGTGGAAATTTGTAAAAGTCCTTTTGCACTCCATACACTTTAAATTACTGTTGGTCAAATAGAACTTCAGAATCACCATCTCTTCAACTGTTGAATTTTTATGCACTTTCTTTCCGTGCACATCGCTTAAGTGTGTTTCAAATGTATCAAGATTATCGATTTTCTGATCGCACAGCCTACAATCGATTCTGTGCAAATCGATTTGACATTTTTTGTTGCCGCGTCGTATTATGTTGTTCATTGCTTCTTTGTACGTTAAGGGGTCATGGCTCAATGTGTGCGAGCGAAGTTTCTCTGGATCGATGAACTTCTGTCTGCAATAGATACAGTAGTAATTGTTGAAGAATGCATTGAATGGACACACATAGGAGTTTTCCACTATGGTTATTGCATATGATATATCATTTGGTATGTCAGATTTCTTTACAATCTGTTTCTCTGTCGATTCTGGAGTATCTGAAAATTGAAGAAGATATATATTAATTTCAAATCACCTGTAATGTCAATTTGCCTGAAAGATCTTCTCAGCCAAATAATTTGATTTTGTTTAATAAAGTAAAATATATATATAACATATAGGGCATGTGATATAAATTTCCTTCTATTTGAAACTTCAGTGATTTTATAATTGCGATGGGTAATAGCAAATTTTAGTAATTATTGACAGTAACCACCATGGATAACCAAAAAAAGGATATGAATGAATTGAAATTATACAACAAATAAAATCCTTTTTTCTAAACGAAAAGTTTTATGTTTTAATCTAATGTGTGAGATAAAATAAAATTCTCCATTCTTTATTTTGCTATTCTACTTTTCCCTTAAACGATAAATAGAAAAATATTACTCTAAAATCTTAATAAACTCTGTAGTTGGCTTAATATAAAAATAGTTAATAGTATTTAAATTACATTTTACCTAGTTTTTTTTTTTGATCATTTTCCCTTACTGCAGTTCCACAGACATCTTTATTAACATCAAATATTTTGGATTTTCCTGAATTCATATTCAAACACAATTGTGATGTATCCTGCTTTATGATTTGTAATCCATCGTCTGGAGTTTCAATGTCTATGAGATCTGCAGCTGGAAGGGATATTTATATTAGATGTTTTTTGCTTATATTTACTATCTTTAAAAGAACAATTACTTTCAAGAAATCAGAATCCTTTGAATATAGTTAACCATAGAGACAACAGCAGTTGTTAGTGTTTACCAGCAGTCTTGGGTTGTTTCATAAAAAAAATCAATATATTTTATGGAAATTGTCATAACAAATTGTTCTTTTTCTTCTTCCTCCTGCCCTTATCACATTCTGAGTGGGGTCGGCACAACATGTTACAAACATGTTCGTCACATGATTTGGCTACGTATTTTACGACCGGCCGCCTGCCTAACGTTCACTTACCTTAGTCGCCTTTTACGACACCTCGGTAAGAAATGAGGATGGTCTATTCTATGCAGCCGGATACCACACGGCACTTACCTTAGTCGCCTCTTAAGACACCTTGGTAAGGAAAGAGGGTGGTGTATTCTATTCTGCCAGATACCACACGGCTTCTCAAAACTGGTGGTCTATTATAGGATATAGGTCTTTTGCAGGGTTTCTGTCTTTTAGTGGTTGACTATATTGCCTCATCTGAAGAATAAAGTAACATTTCATATACATTTTTTATGTAACTTAATTCTTCCAATGGGGCAATGTCTATTCATGCACTTTATAAATAATGTAAAAAAAACTATATTCATAACGTACAATCATACTCATTATCAGATGTGGCTGCAACATCATCTTTGAAATCTTGCTCCTCATCTTTAACATCATTTTCATATTTTATGTCATCAGTTTTCTCACCTAAAACTTATAATTTTCATTTAAAGAAATTAAACGTTAATTAGGCTTAAGCTCTATGAAACTTGCGGAGCAAATTTTCAAAAATCTACAAATACAATAAGAATTTAATTGTTTTAGAAGTAGTAGTAATGCTGTTTATTTATTATTGTACAATAAATAATACTTATTCTTATAAGTATAACTTGAATTTTTCACTTGTATAATAATAATAAATGGAATAAAATCATAAAGCTTTAATAAAAACTTAAAGATAGGAATACCTTACCTTCATATAATTTTATAGAAGAACTCAACAACTTTTCCTCACATTGAAGAACCTGTTGGCGAAATAGACTCGCATCCCTTAATCTATTTACACAAGTAGCACAAATAAGCCTCTCTAGAGGTTCACCATCTAACTGTGATAACTGAAAGGGATTTTTAAAAAATATTTCTCATAATGTTAGACTACATTTAGGGTGTGTTATTAATTGTTTCAATATTTTCACCAGTATCAGCTAGTATCTGATAAAATTAGATATTATTACAACTTCGCTTTTCTAATTATAAAAATTGCTAATTATGGCTTGCATTAATGTTTTCTCATATTTTTTTTGTATTTGAAAAATGTTCTGTTTTTCTAGTTTTAATTAAAACTGAAATAGTTTAATTAAAATAAGGTATATTCCCAATTCAAAATAAAGTAAATAAATGTTCCTATGTTACTTTTCACGGAAAAATAATTAGCATTCGTACTAACCAGTAAACCAAAACAGTCGATAAACATTTCCGAGTAAATTTCCTTACGGCCTAACCAGAAATATTCAACATTTAAAAGCCTACATTTCTTTAATGCACCGCAGCATCTACATACACCTGGATCAATAATTGGTCCTTTGCCTTTAACACTATTCATTTCAGAACCCACTAAATTATTTATAAGAAAAATATAAATAATATTCTAATTTAAATTACATTCAAAAATTTAGTATTTTTTAAGTTGCAATGTAGTCTATGGGTATCATATGGGTATGGTCTATTAATATTTTAGTAGTAGTCTATGTACGAAAGACAAAATTATTGGATATGACTACAAAGACGTATATAAGTGGATATGATGAAGTTAACACTAGAAGAGTATACTAAAGAAGAAAAGAACTCGTTTTATTATTACGAAAGACATAATTATTGGATATGACTACAAAGATGTATATACGTGAATAAGAAGAGATTAAAATAGAAGAAGAATGTACTGAAGGAGAAAAAACTCTTTTCATTATTGTAAACGATTGACAAGGCGGTATGGTCAACGACCTTAGCCTGCTCGTTTAAACACGGGCGAATGGAAGGAAGTCTATGCATATAACATTGACTGCATATTATTGTACAACTGTGATCATGTAACACAAAGAAATTAGAGTATATTATGTATGAGACAGTCATGAACGGCAAACCCTTATTAATGTGAGATACCTCTAAAAGCCTTTAAACAGCTTTTTGCAACCACTTTTTATCTTTGATTTGAACTAAGGTTTGAAGAGTCAATCATATAAAAATATCAATAAGTGGTAAAGAATATCACCAGTGGTAAATATCATACATCAATTTATTTTCTAGGGGTCTAATACAACCTCATGGCGTACCTTATACTCAGGCGTACTTTGTGATGTATAACTATAAACTTTACAGCAATTCGGTAAAATAAAGGTTTTCATTATTATGTTTTAATTTGTCGAAGATCAACCTGGGAACGCATTGCCATCATATTTTTTTTATGATATAATTTACAAAATAACTCCAATCTTAGGAAAAAAAATTGATGCCACAATTGTGCTACAACGGCTACAACGAAAAAAAAAACAAGGGAAAATGCTTATACAGTGGCAACATTTTCTACTATTGAGAATATCTTTCACATCTGTTCGAGATTTGATGCTGTTGCCGATGTCTGGTGACTACTGGCTTTCGTCGATTGAACGCTTAATAATAATATAGCGTAATACCGTCATTTACAATGATTACTAGAAAGTTATTTAGTTGTGTTCTATGACAAACAATATTGTTTTAGTTTTATAACATGTGGTAGTTACATTTTGTGAAAACAAGTGATAAATGAGAAATGGCTGCAAAAAGTACAGAATGGCGTCCCGGGCCTACTGTGTGCAGATGTTGTCTTTCTGAGGGATGCTATAAAGACATTTCAACTGAATATTTTTGGATGGGAAAACGTGAAGTGTATGCAGAGATGTTAGCCGAAACATTTGATGTATCTGTAAGTTTACATTTTAAATAGTCTTCATCCACACTATGGCGTCCATTTTTTTTATTGTGTATAACTCGACTAAGTATTGTGGCTTACATTTTTGGTAAAATACAAGTCAAGACTGACAGTCGTTGAATTTGGTTGTTTTATAAAATCAATATAGTCATGGAAATTCGTGTGTTTCAAGCCTGTTTTGTAACTTTTTGTTGGGCTTTGGTATACGAAGTCTACACATTGTATCGTAGAAAAATTGAATTTATTTCAATAATTTGATTACAAAATCCATTACTCAAAATTTTTTATCACTTTTTTTTATAATTTTTTCATTTTTACTCCAAGAAATCACACATTACTGGGGAATTAAACATTATCAGTTAACTTCGAGTTTTCTACTATAAAAATATACATATTTATTACGCTATTTTATTAATTAATAAACGCACCAATATTAAGTTAAAATTAAACAGAATTTTTAAAATAAAACCTACTCAAGTAAATTTTTTTGAGTTTACCCTCATTGCTATTAATAAGTAACTATTCTGCATATATTTTTTCCTACATTAGTTTGGTGATGCTCAAAATTCCAACCAAAAACAAAAGACATATGAAGGCAACTTGGAAGTCCTTATATTATGTGCATATACTTCTCTTTTGGATAGGTGAGATTGAGTGACTGAGAAGAGCCAGCACCAAAATTGCCGGTTGCTCTTTTCAAAACATAATTCTTATAGCGTTGCCTTGGCTTGACCACCAGTTACTAGTAGACATTACTATCTTGTACAGGGTTGAAGAGTAGTTGTATCCACACATTCTTATTATCCATGTTTTCTAAACAGTATAGTAGGCTTTCTGTATCTGCCTCTTTTTAACAGTGTTTGAAAACTGCTGTAGTGGCAAAGCTAAAATTAATTTTGGAATTTTAATATAGAAAATAATAAAACAATCACTTTTGTAATAATTGTCACTTGAGTTTCATTCAGAGTGGCCGCAACCTTCACCACTTTGTATTTGCTAATATATTTTGTATCTGCATTAACAATTATAGTATATACTTATTATAAAACAAAATCTACAAAACTGTTTGTTGTTTTTTGCTGATGTTGCCACAATGATGGGAATTTTTGTGTTAAACACAATTAAGTGTTTAAACAAGTTGCAAATTTATATGATACTAGTGGTCTGGTTCACTCTGGTTTCAATTTACCCTCAAAACAAAACTGTCATTTATAGTTAAAAAATTTATCTGATCGCCATCAAACTTAACAGGATAATAATCTAAAGAGTTTCTGAAAATTTCATATCTGTTCCTAATAGGTCTATAACAAACATACATATAGTATGCAGCAATAAATAATGTACATCAAGGTTGAGGGAGAGAATATTGGCTATATTCTGCTTCATAGAGCATTCTCTCTGTCGCATAGACTGACGAACCCTAGTGAAACATCATACAGTGACAGCACTCTACGAAACGGAACTGGTTTTCTTTTCTAAACATCCGATTGTTTCTTTCTAAACATCTATGTACATTATTTAATGCTGAGTACTGTACATTCTCATTTGTAGAGTTATTAGATTATTGTAGTTTTTTTATAAATTGTTTGAATAACATAGAGTTATTATCCTAGAATAGGGGAGCCATAAGCATTCCTGTAGGTGAGAGTGTCGCAAGAAATAATGAAGGGGAAGATTGTATTTCTATACTTATCTTTGTCAAATCATATATAAAAAAGAGACACAGATAAAGTCTTTTTGTTTTCCCTTAATTTTATGCTGACTTCCCTAACTAACTACTAAATCTATGGCAAATAGTCTCATTTTGAAAACATGAAATTTAAATTCGTTCATTCAAATAATGCTTGTGGGGTCGTAATGTAATATATGCGGCTCTATCGAGTTCACTTGAGGATGTATGGTAATGCTCAAGTATAGAACGCGAGACGTGTTAATCATACTTCTACATATTTGATATTTTCTATATTTATAAAACGAAGTCCCTAAAAACTGTCGTATCTGTTCAAAAGTAATAATAAAATTAATTTGCTATGATCTGGGATAAACTAAATCTATACTTCTATACATCTATATTTATACTAATATTATCAAGAGGAAAGATTTGTATGTTTGTATGTGTGTATGTTTGTAATGTTTTCATGCAAAAACTAGTGGACCGATTTCAAAAATTCTTTCACCATTGAAAAGCTGCTTCTTCTGTGAGCAACATAGGCTATATTACATTTTCAAAAAATAGGGATCTCGAATATAATTGTAATAAGGTTTGAAAAGTAAAGTTGTAAAAATCTTTCATCGCCTGCGCTGCGGAAACTATTGATGATAGAACAAAAAGATGTTCTACAATATTATAGAACGTATCAATATCCATAAAAAAATCTGCGATACCATATATCGTAACTATTATAGTTATGCCAATATAATTACTTTTTTACATTGTAAAAGTTGATAAAAGTGCCACAATAATCAAAACATTTTATTTATATCTCTCTATTAATCCTTATCCCATTAAATAATATTTTATCAAAAACTATTTCAACTACTTCTACTAAAATATTTCAAAAAGTCCGCGATATCATGTCTCTATCTCTTATAATTAACTCACAATAACTACTTTTATATTCAATGTTTCAGTTAATTATACCGAAGACGCAAGCACAGCTATTCTATATATAATAAGCTTGAAATATTTATTTATTCCTTGATAATTTATTTAATTAAAATTATTTTATTAATAATAATTCATGAATTATTTTTTTATTATTGCGCCGTGTGGTATCCGGCTGAGTAGAATAGACCACCTTCTTTCTTACCGAGGGGTCGTAAAATACGACAAAAGTAAGTAGACGTCCGGCAGGCGTCCGGTCGTAAAATATGTCAAATCATGTAACAACATGTTTGTTACATGTTGTGCCGACCCCCACTTAGATTGGGATAAGGACAGGGGGATGATGATGAGTAACTCATTTATAATTTATAGAATTAGGACTTACTTTGCGGAGATCCATGATATAAAAGTAATAATAAAATTATTTTGCTATAATCCGCGACATAGTAAAAAGAAAATATATATAGTGCTAAATGTATATTGGACTATCCGTTTTTTCATACCCGTTACATGCAGGATTCGTAAAAGCACATGCACAAACCTCCACCACTGCCACCACGAGCACTACACACGTTCACTATCACAAACTCAACAATTGTTTCGCCTCGCAACCGAAGCATCATCAGGAGATAGACTCCACGAAAAAATCGCAAAGCATTTTTTAAATCATTCATTTATTATTGAATAGTGCTAGGCCTAACGACTTTTGAAGCGTCAACGCAGAAAACTCACCGCGTTTCGCAACTTTGGCGATGCTTCTGCGCTCTCCCGTCCCGCCTGGTGACGCCATTAAGTCTATAGTCGATACTAAAAAAACATCGGATAAAGGAGATATCGTAGTAGCATGGTCGGGGATAAAATGGGAGTACGAGTAAAATAAGATTTATTCAAGACATAGGGGCGCTTTGGAAAAAAAAGTGGTCACTTGTTTTTGGGTTGTTTGCGAGAATCTAAACTTAAGCGGGCTGTGATAGCCCAGCAGTGAGACCCTGCAATTCTCGAGAGGGTCACTGTTACATCGTCAGGGTCATATAAAACTACCTGAGCAGAATCAGAAAAGTCAGCACCGATAGATGTTTCTATTGTGAAGCAAAAAATACACCTAGACACTCTTTGAATGCCCAATGTGGGCTGAGAAACGTCAAAAGGTAGCAGATAAAATAGAAGCGACATTTTTCACCCGAAACTTTCATCTCTTTTATACTCCGCGACACGGATAGCTGGAGTCTTATGCTAGTTTGTGTCGGAGATAATGGGAGAAAAAGAAACGGAGGAATGGGCAAGAAAAACCAAGAATTAGACACCGGCTACGGTGAAGCAATGCAAAAAGGTGGTCCAGCCGTAAAAGGGAGAGGAGATGAAGAGCGGTTTTAGTCCGTGGGACTCGGACACTCCCCTGTGGAAAAGTCCACAGAAAGTCCATAAATCACAGGACGCACTTAGGACGACGTTCCCCGACGCTAGTAGAGCTTCTGCCCTCTACTCTCTGCATTTCGCAACCTCTACGATGCTTCTGCGCTCGTACGTCCCGCCCGGTGACGCTGTAAAAGCCGTTAGGGCTTACAGCATACAGTCAGTTCGAAAAAAAAGTCCATAAACGATTTCCCTTTCTCTAGGAAAAAAGGGTCATAAAATGAGCTCAAGGCATCTACGAATTGTCTAATTGATATTTGCAATTTATCACATGCTTGTCGGTGAAGGAAAACATCGTGAGGGAACCTGCATATCTGTAGAGAATTCTAGGGATATATGTAAGCTACCAATCCGCATTGGAGCAGTATGGTAGGTCTTAGCTCAAATCCTTCTCTCCAAAAAACGGAGAGAGGATGCCTATTCCCATCAGTGGGATATTAACAGGCCGTTACTTTACTTTTTTTTACTATCCACGAATTCTGTTTGGGCAATTACTCTTACCAATCCTCTTTGTAGCGTCGCGGTAGGTCTAAATTCCAACCCTTTTCTCAAAAGAGAGAAGAGACAAGGCATTTGCTCAGTGGTATAGTTATATGCCGATATTTAATGTATCTATTTATACTTATTATAAAACAAAGTCCCAGAAAGCTGTCTGTCTGTATGTAATCGATTTTCACAAAAAGATGTGCAATACTTCGGTATAGTTCAGGTAAATAGTACATATCGGTATTATGTAAATTGTGTTAAAGAGATCGCGCAGTTAAAAAACTTGCTTGCTGGTTGCTTAAGTCGCGCGCGCTGCGTAAACCAGCAGAGATACGCTAAAGTAATGTACTAGATAATTGTAGATCTATAAAAATACTACGAAAAAGTGACACGCGATAGCGTGTCTCTATCTCTTATAGTTAACTCACAATAACTACTTTTATGTTAACAAATTGAAAAAATTGTGACACGCTGATTTCCATGCGGGCGGAGCTGCTGGCACAGCTAGTGTAAAATGAAATTTTGTTCCCAGATCGCATATTCCAAGTCCGGCGGTCCGAACAGCCATAGTCGTCTGATCTGCGAGCCGTGCATAGCCAGGCTGCGTGATGCTGCTGACTTCAAGCGTCAGGTCCAGGAGTGCGAGAAGACCTTCGTCCAGTGCCTCGACCCGGCCACCTCGGTCGGCGAATCACAAGGTATTCTACCAAGTAATTCTACCTAGGTACTGTTTCCTACAATTAACACGTTCAAAGTTTATGACAAAATTATTATGCTATAATCCGAGTTTATTTACCCTCATTTCTTACCGCGGTGTCATAATAGGCGACTAAGGTAAGTCGACCCGCTGTGAGGTCTCCGGGCGGGTAGAATAGACCACCCTCATTTCTTACCGAGATGTCGTTAAAGGCAACTAAGGTAAGTTGACCCACCGTGTGGTATCCGGTTGAATATAATAGACTACCCTCCCTCTTACCGAGGTGTCGTAAAATACGACTAAGGTAATTTGACGTCAGGCAGGCGGCCGGTCTTAAAATACGTAGCCAAATCATGTGACAACCTGTTTGTAACATGTTGTGCCGACCCCAGATAGAGTGGGATAAGGGCAGGAGGATGTATGTATGTATGAGTAGCAAAACCGCTCTCATATCTTATACATTCAGGATCAGTTACCGCACGTATCACAAGACAGCACCACCATCATCACACTACACAAGCACTACGACAATATCAACGATCGATTCGCCCCATAACCGCGGCATCATCAGAAGAGAGGTTTCACGACAAAAAATCGCGAAAAAAATCTATCTCTAACGGTTACGGCGCGAAACGATCGTTAAAATTGTCGAAGTGAATGTGTGTAGTGTTTGTCTAGAGTGCCGTTGGTGGTGGTCTCTTGTGAATCGTCCGAACTAATTCTGCATGAATAAAGATGAGAATGATTTTGTTTGTTTTTTCTTAGCATTACATAGATTTTCTTAACAAATTCATCATTATCCTCCTGCCCATATCCCACTCTATGTGGGATCGGCACAACATGTTACAAACAGGTTGTCACCCGATTTGGCTACGTATTTTACGACCGGCCGCCTGCCTGTCGTCAACACACCTTAGTTGTATTTTCCGCAGATTATAGCAAAATATCATAACTTTTGTGCTATGGAATTCCGCAAAGTAACACATATTGCTTACATAATAATAAATAAATAAATAAATACATATATAAAAACTTTATTGCATAAAACGCAAAACATACAAAAATACATGATAACTTAAAGTATAAACCATATGTATACAAAGGGCGGCTTTATCACTGAATCTCTTCCAGGCAAGCGTTGTTATAGGATAAATTTACTAGTAAAAGAACGTGGCGAGTGCGCCAAAATAAAAGATAGAGTAGATTTAGTACCTTTTATTTTTTTGCCTAAATTATCGATAGACTATCGATAGATGATGTCATATAGTATCGATAGCCTATCGATAGTACCGATAATGTCGATAGTTTCGATACTATCGAATACTTATATACCTTTAGGAGTAATACTATCGATAGTTTTACATACTATCAATTTTGATTAATGCAATGATTCCATCGATAATATCGATAGCATCGGTAGTACTACATGAAAAAATCGATAATATCGATAGTATCGATAATATTATCACGTAATAGTGTTTATCCTCTCGACACTATTGTCTCCAATCAAAAGTATTAGTTAATTTGTGATGATGATAGTATACATAATATCTATAGTATTGATAGTATCGATAGCACTATCGATATTCTTACTAGTTTTCAAGGTCAACTAGGTTTTAAGGTCAATATTTGGGCAAATCTTAAGTCTTGCATATCAATATTTATATACATGTACTTAAATAGATAAACTCACATCTATATATATAAAACAAAGACGGGTTTCTTACAACACTTAAAACTCGAGATCTGCTGGACAGATTTTCATGGTTTTTAAATCGTTGGATTTGTCTCCGCCCCGAATAGCAGAATACATCTTAAAAACTATGAAAAACTTTTTAAAAAGTGTGAATACTAATGTCTGTCTTTTTTATCAATCAAAAAGGTTAAAAGCGCATTAAGCAGATACATAGAAGTTCCTAAATTATTTATGCGTGCGTACAGAAATAATGACAAATTATTAACATTTACGCGTGCGTTCAGAAATTTATTTTGTGTCATTGTATGACGTTCATCAAAGCCTAAATTAGTTCAGCTAAAAGGTAACATACCATTCATAACACACCATTCATTGACTATTAGGAGGTAGAAAGTTCGCCGGGTCAGCTAGTATATCATACATCTATACTAATATTATAAAGAGGAAAGATTTGTATGTTTGTGATGTTTTCACACAAAAACTACTAGACCGATTTCAAAAATTATTTTACGATTGGAAGCTGCTCCTTTACTGAGTAACAAAGGCTGTATTACATTTTGAAGAAAAAAAAAGGATACCTAGTAAAACGATATTGATATTTTGATTTGATTGAACCATATTGACGATAGACCAAAAAAATGTTCTACATTATTATAAAACTCATCAATATCCACAAGTCCGCGATACCATATGTCTAACTATTATAGTTATGCCAATATAACTACTTCTACATTGTAAAAGTTGATAAAAGTGGCGACAATAATCATATATATTATCTATTATAACCATAATTATTTACACCTCCGTAATTATCCTTCTGTTACTTAATGATATTTTTATTAAAAACTGTTTCAATACCTGTAAAATACTTTTTAAATTATTAAAATCGGACATTCCAATTAAAAGATGTAACGAATTTAAAAATGTCAATATAGAGAAAATAATGCCATTACAATTGTAGCGTATTGTATTTGTGTACCTATGAATACCTTCCAATAAAAATTTCCTTTTCCTTAACTATTGATCCCAGGACCAAACTTTCAATTTACAAAAATAATTCTTTAGTCTGACTAAGTAAACTTTCCACTACCACGAGATCGGTACGTACGCCGGTGAAACCGCGGGGCATTGCTAGTAATATATATCTACGAGTCTCGGCAGGAGACTGGCTCTCTGATATCCTACACCGCTTTTTATATTCCCCCCTCTAAACTACAATCGACACCGGTTTGTTAGTACCCCCCACTAAAATTGTTGTAAAACGACCTCTTCAACTCAATTTACATGAAACCATTATGTACTATTAACCTAAACCTTTCGGAGGAAAAGAACTCCCTTTTAGTAAAAACCGTTCAAAAATCTGTTCAGTAGATTTGAGAAAAACGATTACATACAGACAGACTGCTTTGAGGACTTTAATTTATAATAAGTATAGATATACATATATTCATTTAAATTATTTAACACGTTTCCTGCTGAGTGGGGTGCTTCTGATTGTGGAATAATGCGATTAATGTCCTGTAGTCTGTTTAGAAATAGACAAAGAGGTCAAGGTGGAAATGGTGAAAGAAGAGAAGGCCCGGAGCGAAGACGACGATGATTTCGACGACCAGGCCGACTTTGGCGACGATGACGACTATGACGAACGTGAGTATCCTTTATTTTTTTTACGCTACGAATTCCTGCTGTAATAGTTCTTACCCATTTGATAGAATAACCCCTCGTGCGCACGAGAGGTTTTTTACCGTGCGTTCAAAATACGTCGAAATGAAACAAATGGGTAGCCAATAGGCCTACCATGAACTTTTATTGCGACTCAATTGAAGACGTCAACGACGACCGCGAACCGCTTTCATTTCGTACCATGAAGTGTGAAATGCTTGGAAAGGATAACGTTATATGAACTATAAATAACTCTGTCTCTTTTACTCGAAAGGGTTTAGGACGCATTCCGAACAGTCATTCGGGAACGACTTAAAGTGTGCGTCTTTAAGACGTCATTGTATGAAAAAGCAAAACAATTTCGTTTACGTCTTCAATGGAGTCGCAATAAGAGTTCATGGTAGACCTGCTGGTATCTGTTCACACGACAGTGCATTTAAAACGCGACGTATTTTTATCGCGCAGTGTTCCATTTTAGGCGTAAGGGTGTAGGGCATTAAGCCGAAGTACCATACGAAACTTCTTAAAACGCCTATTGCGAATTGCCTTTCATTACGCATTTTAATGTCGTATTTTTTCGCCCGTGCGAACGAGGCGTTAGGCTTTACTTTGAAAAGTTCCTTGATACAAAACATTATATTGAAGATAGATATTATTTTGCTAATCTTGCAAGTTAAATTTGACCGAAGTTAAATATACCGGTCCAGTCTCGATGACAATGCATGTTTATGATAAGCTGATGCTGCTGCCAGGATTGGCTCAAGACTAGGGAACTCCACACCTCCTCGGTTAACAGTAGGGACATGAAGTTTTCTTAAAAACTTTTTTGACTTGACTTATTTTATTTTTACGTTAAGAGTGCCGGTTCTAAATAAATATATGGACACACGCGGTCATCAGTCCCCAAAGTTCCATCAAATTTCACAATTTTACTTCAAATCTCATACATACCTTAACGTCGCCAAAACCACAAAAAACGGTTATAAATAAATTAATATATATGACATTTATACAAACGTCTGTCCGTCTCCAAAGTAAGTAACTTATACTTGTTTTATGGGTGACAGACAACGTGTAATATGACGTCGGTAACCACATAACAAATACTTATAAAATAAATTGACAGGATTGTCGGATATCGTTTTGGGGTTCTATTTTTTGCAGTGTTCTTTTGGGTGATCGTTTTTGGGTTGTTGTGCTAGTGCGTCTAACACGTGCCTGAGTTTAAGCAACACTAACTATTGATGAATTCAAGTGAATTGTATTTCTTTCGTTTCGTAATTTCGGTAATATTTTCGGCAAAATGCGATTGCCTCAAACCTCAGGCAGACGTTAATGAGTTTTTCTATTCAAAATAATGTGCCTGATTGATATAGGCAATTTATCACACGCTTTTTGCCTAATGAAAACATCTTGAGGAAACCTGGATATCTCTGGAGACTTTCTGGTTTATGTAACCTACCAATTTGCATTCGGGCAGCGTCGCATGGTTGGGTCTAACCCCCAAATCTTCCTTTCAAATAAGGAGAGATGCCGATGCCCAGCAGTAGATAATTACAGGCCTTTATTTTTACTTTCTATTTTCGATGCAAAAGTGCTTACATATAAAATGTAGGTGAAGGTCGCTGCAATTTGTATCTTTGATTTTATTTAATTTTCATTTCAAAAGCTGAAAGAGATGATAGTAAGAAAAAGCAAAGAGTTTTTCTATTAAAACTTAATGTTTCTTATGGTTATTTATAAATAACTTTTGCTACTTTGTTCGCGTGGACTGTAGTCTTGGAATAAACAGCTTCTGTCACTCTCACCTTAATCTCCTTCACAAAAATCAGATAAATCAGGAAAGACTGAGAGAGAACCTTCTTTAAATTACAGATTTGACTTGACTTTGACACATTATGTATAAAAAAACTTGGATCGGTTGATAATAGATGGCGTTTCTCAATGTCATTCTATTCCTGTTGAATTAACAGGGTTTTTGTAGCTTATATGTTACCCCGGTGTATAAAAAATAATTGTGTCAAATTTCATTGGCACAATTATTGCTTTGGCAGATTCGCCGTGAAAACTTAACAGACTGACAGACAGGCTTTCGCATTTATAATATAAGGATGATATATTATCACGTGTATTTCTGTAATGGAAAATATCCTTCAGTGGAAAGGAAATCTGCATGTCTTTTGTAACCCATATGTCTCTATTGCAGCAGCATGGGGCAGAGCCGTATAATTGCCCTAAGAATAAATAAGTCATTTGGTTTGGGTATGAGATTCTATAATAAAATCCCTCAATCGATTATATCTTTGCCACTACAGTAGTTTAAAAACGCTGTTGAAGGGAGACTAATACAAAAAGCCTATACTATTGAGGATTATATAAATGATAAAAATGCGCGGATATAGCTCCTCCTCTACACTTTACAAGATAGTAATAACCGAATGTAACTAGTTATAAGAATTTTATTTGAAAAGAGCAACCACCGAGTTTCTAGCTCTTCTCAGTAGGAACATCTTTCCGAAACAGCAGTAGATTTTGATGATTCAAAAGCACGTATTTACGAGTTTACTCGAATAAAAAATAATTTGAATTTGAATGCCGGAAGCGTTTCCGCGTTGAATCGTTTAGATAATTTTTGATTGTTTTAATGTCGAGATAATTAATATACAATCCCCATTTTTAGTTGACGACCAGCCACTAACAAAACTAGCCACTAAAATACCCAAAAAGGAGGCAGTTGACGTGTTCGATCTGTTGGACAACGCGAAGATCACCGAGAAAAGGAAGTCCTCGTCGAAAATCAAAGCGCAGCCGTCGAAAAAGTCGAAAACTCAAAAACAAATCGCAACGTCCAGCAAAGAGAAGCCGGAGCCGAAGAAGAAAAAAGGTACGCATGCTGATTGTTACTTATCACGTCGAGAAAAGCGTTGCTGTGAATTATCTAGTTGGTTGTTTGTTGTACTTTTACGTGTCGTGTTATATCCGGTTGAATAGAATCCTCCTCCTCGCGTTGTTGTCCTCAATTCTGAAGGTCGTGATCGTCCACGGATTAATACGGACATTATTGCGCCAACGGTGTCGGTTCTTCGCGTCGTGGATGGCTTTATGAATCTGGCTGTGGAGAGTGCTGCAGATTCTGTCTGTCCAGCGAATGGAACTTCGTCCCTTCCCCTGGACCTTGCCGGTGATGACTATTTTGCCAAGATTGTCACTGTTCTTCCGGGCGATATTACCGAAATATTCAAGAACTCGTTGAAAGCAGATAGTTCATAGCCTTGTAATCTTGAGTTCCTTGAGTATTGACATATTAGTTCTTTTAGCTGTCCAGGGAATGCGCAACATTCTCCTCTAGCACCACATTTCAAAAGCATCCACATGTTTTCTGGATAGAATAGACCACCCTCATTTCTTACCGTCGTAAAAGTCGGCTAACGTATGGTTCTTGGCAATAATGCACATAGACGTTTAGAACGAAACAGCCGGCCAGTTCTGTTTCGTAGAGCGCTGTCACTGTCGCTCAGTTAGCATGTGACGTTTCATACGGGTTCGTCAGTCTGTGCGACAGAGACAGAGCCGATTTTCTCTTTCTTAGCCTCGATGGGTATTATTTATTGATAGGTACTATAAGTTGACGTCAGGCAGGCGGCCGGTCGCAAAATACCTAGCCAAATCACGTAACATGTTTTAAAACTAGTTTTGCCGACTCCACGTATAGTGGGATAAGTGCAGCGAATGGCGTTTATTGCACTTTTGTCGTTACCACTGTTAGCTTGAGAGCATAATAAATAATATTTTGGTAAATAAAAACTTCCGTAGCGCCATCTTCAAATTAATTTAATCGATAACGGAAGTAGTCAAATTATCTCTTTTGATTTTAATGTCTTATATTTTGTTGGCGCGGTAAGCACGTGACCAATAGAAAAGTAGGGGATCGTTTGTCACCGCTATATATAATTTAGATTGCCAAAGCGACGTAGGTCCGCAAGTTCGATCATAGCCCTCCACGACACGTCGTTTTAAGAAGAGGTTACCAACGATGTTACGAGTCTCTCCTAGGCTCACCCCAACTCACCCACAACAATGCTTCTGCGCTCGGTCTCTCCCGGTGACGCTGTAAAAGCCACATCGAATAATTTTTCGAAATATAATAGCGACCAATCCTGTTGCAAAACTTGACTCATACGGTTATTAGACGCTTACGCGGCTAGATCCTGTCATCGTTTAGTGTTTCGTTGTAAACGAGACTTGTACGATTATTAAACGCTAAAGTAATTAAAATATCTGGTGTATTTACTTCAAAAAATATGTAATTCACAGCAATTATTTTCGTCGATGTTACGTTGTTAGAATTTCTGCTGATGCCTTTTTATTTAAACACACAAACATTTCAGTGTTGCACCATCAAAATAGACAAAAAGTAAAAATAAACTCAGTTCTTTATTTTCACGCGATTTGTTTGACATTCTTAAGCGAATATATTTGTATGTTTTTATTCTATATAACTAGTCTTAATTTAATCTATCTATCGAACTAAAACAATGAAAAGCGTATTTAGGTCAAATACGCAATAGAATAAATTTGTCTTTTTTACTACATAGGTATATGTAATAATACTTTTTTTTAGCTTAAATAAGCAAATATTACATACCATAACTGCTATTAAATTATCTTAATACTCTTTCCGTTTATGACCAAAACGCTTGAGCGTCTGATATTCATGTCGAGTCACTGTGCGACTGCCGTCAATATAACAAAATCGCTATTAAAAGCTACTATCTTGCAAAGAAACAATTGATACCGCTATTAAACAGATTAAGTGCCACATATGTAATATCAGTTTTTGTAGTGCCGATATTACTTTTTTTCACTATTATAAAGTACAATTAAAATACTTGTATAATAATAGAATATCTTAACATGTCCCTAAGTAGCGGCCTGTTACAATCCCACTGCTGGGAATAGGCCTCCTCTCTCCGTTTTTGGAGAGAAGGATTGGAGCTACCACGCTGCTCTAGAGATATGCAAATTTCCTCACGATGTTTTCCTTCACCGAAAAGCATGTGATAAATTGTAAATATCAATTAAACACATAAGTTTTATTAGTAAAACTCATTGATGCCAGCCCGGGTTTGAACCCATTTTCGTCTCTAGAGAGTCGCACGGTCGCACCACTGAGCTATCACAGCTAATATGTCCCTATGGCTATAAAAATATTCACATGTTAGTGAGGCACAACGATAAGAAAAATATGTGTAATGCGACTATTAATTATAATATAAACGACTGGCCCGTTGGTGCTGTGGGTAGTGACCCTGCCTTCAGCTCCGCGGGTCGTGGGTTCGATCCCCGCCGAGGGCCAACATTTTCTATAAACAAATTGTTGGTTCTTCGAGCTTGGGTGTGTATTTGTATTTAAGTATGTATTTAAACTTATATATGTAATACTACATAGATATACATCTACCAGTTGTCCGTCGCCCATAACACAAGTATTAAGTTACTTTGGGGACTGACGCCGTGTGTGTAAATGTCCCATATATTTATTTATTTAATAACACTCCAAAAGGTTTATAAGCAACTTAGAGCTAACCTAAACTTATAAATTAACCTACATCTAAGAACAGGTGCAGTGACTTAAAGCCTTTTTTCCTATATCAGACACTTTGTGTTTCTTTTAAATAGCACGAATACACTACCCTATAGCTATATTTAAATGAACGCGAAATATATATATATTGCTTTGATAGATATATAAAGTTAAAAATCAAATTGACGACCTATTAGAGACAAACAACACATATTAAGATACTAATTAAGTATTAAAATTATTTAGCTCAGCAGAAAAACTAACAACATATAACTAAATGTGCATGATATGTGCTTAGCGTGGACACGTATTTGGAAAATTGAGAATAAGACAATAGAAATGTTTACTTAATTTTGTTTTCATTACCTATTATTATAGCGTTCTACTTGATGGATTATATTATAAGAACAGGAACTGTTAAACCTCAAAAGTTCTCAGAAACTATAACAGAATTACTTTGCTATAATCCGCGCGGGTTCAGCGTATGCATGCAATGCTAATGTGTTCGCAAAATTCACGTACCATAACATGCGTACTCATGCAGGACAAGTCACCACACGTATCCCAAGACGCCTCCACCAGCAACAATGCATACAAGCAATACACAAAAACACCACCAAAATCTCTACGATCATTTCGCCCCGAAACCGAAGCAGCATCAGGAGGATAGGCTCCACGACAAAATCGCAATGCTAATGCTGTCGTGATGCCTATCCTGAAAAGAACTACCATGTTACATATATCTCTAAAATTTTCCACAGATAAGCAGATTTCCTCACGATGTTTTCCTTCACCGAAAAGCGTGTGATAATTCGCAATTATCTATAAGACACAAGTTTTAATAGAAAAACTCGTTGGTGCCTACCCGGGGTTTGAACCTAAGATTGTCTCTAGACAGTCGGTATCACCGCTGGGCTATCACAGCTAAACGATAATATAACTTACTTTATATCTCAATGACTTACATCCTAATTTTATATATAACGTATAATTTTTTCTTCTCTTTACATATAATGCTCATGCATAAGTGGGCTAGAAACTAGTCGGGCTTATCCTATCAAATTAGATGTAAGTATAGCCGGTGTCTACACATCATCTAGTCGCATATTATTACGTACAGGGTTCTTCTTCTGGAATTACGTGCTGGGTTTGGTGTAAATGTTACATGTTATAGAAGTTATGGTCCATTGAATTCGATGATTTACCAATTAAATACTAAAATAAATATTATACTGTACGATACTATTCGGGATCGATTTTTGGCATCCATTTTTCTATATTGAGGAAAATTTGATATATACTAAAATTTTATATATACTCATATTTATAGTCTAGATTTCAATTTTGAAATTTTCTATGCTTAACAAAACTGTGACTGAAGTGTGTAATGGAGGTTACAACTTATTAATCACTACGTAGTTATAATGTAACACTAATGATTGCTAGAGTTAGTATTATTGCCTCATGTGTTCAGGTAAGTTATAGTGCGTTAAATATATTTTTTATAGAACTCTTCGTCTATTAAACGTTTATAATTTATGATACTTGTCCATGCTTTTAAATTTTTATTTGGTGAATTTGGTGGACGAATTAGATCTGCTCTAAACTATATCCGAATTTGAACTCGTGTTCAAATATCTTATTATATCAGGTGCATTAAATTTATCTATTGCAAAGTAAAATTTAATACGCCAAAAATGTATATACGTTGTCGTCCAAAAAGTTCTAACAAATAAAATACAAAATAGTTATTAATTGAAATAGTTTTAAATCTTATTTTGATAAATATTTGCTCGTATGACTATTTCGCTTAGTAATTATTTCAATTATATGTAAGTTTTAACTAGATATTTGCATTTCGTCGATGAGTTAAATTTCAGCCAAGATAAACTATATTTCATGAGTTTAACGTAACACTGACCAAACCCTTAAATTGCGTCACGTAAATATGTACCTAAAAGTTGTTAGCCTAACAATCGTCCTTCTTAGTTATGACCAACTTCTACTATGTTATAATAAACAGCCTACGAATTTCGTCCTTGGTAATCATAAGTTCTACTATGTTATAATATACCGTTGCGTCGATACAAGAAATACGTTGGAAGAATACGAAGAATGTGTCCAATACGAAATGTGGAATGTCAACTGCAGTCGGTATAGCGGTCCTCTTTTTGTTTTAGACGAATGGTCCGATCCAGCGCGGGAAAACGCCGGAACAATCATAAAATGTACGACCGCTTATCCGTTCAGAGTTAACGACAAGTGCATTGTGTGTGTCTACTGCCAGGAACTCTACGATGACCCTGACGTATTCAGAAGTCATATGGACGAGGAACATCCAGATTTCAACGTGAAAGTAGCATTCCACAATCTGCCCAAGCTAGAGTTCATTAAAGCCGACCTCTCGAATTTAAGCTGTAGAATTTGCACACAGCAGTTTGATAATCTCGAAATTGTAGCGAACCATCTTAAAGAAATACACGAAGAAGCGATAGACTCTAACGCAAGACTCGGTGTTATGCCTTATGTGCTTAGGAAGGACTTTTACAACTGCGCAGTTTGTGGAAAAAATTGCCCATCGCTATTCCACTTGAACAGGCATACTATAACGCATTTCTTGAGCTACGTGTGCCATTTTTGCGGGAAAAGTTACGTTGCAACCACTGGTCTGCTGAGGCATGTGAGGTCCAAACACCAGGAGTACAAGGTCTCCTGTCGGAGATGCGGCAAGGTGTTCCCCAATATGGAAGCGAAGGAGAAGCACAGGAGGACGGAGAAATCGTGCATGGCTTACTGTTGTTCCAAATGCCCTGAGAGATTCCACGATTGGAAGATCAGGAAACGCCACATGGAGACGGAGCACGGGCAGAGTAAGCGCGTAGACCGCTGTGCCGACTGCAATATAACGTTCAGCAAGGGCAGTGCCTACTACCAACATTTCAAACTGAAACATTCCAAGGACTGCGTGGTTTGCAAACATTGCGGGATGAAATTTATCTGCCGATCGCGTTACAAACGCCATCTGTCCACTCACGTCAGCTATACTGCGTAAAGTTTAACATTAATTGACAATTGTGTTAGTGTCGTGGTTGAAATCAAATAAAATGGTTGCTACCAACATGAGAAATTGAAATTTGTAAGGAAAGAATAGTTTGCAAACATTGCGGGGTTAGTATTTCAATTGTACTAGAAATGTCATGATAAACGGGATGTCTGGCACAGACATGGGGAGGCCTATGTCCAGCAGTGGACTGCTATAGGCTGATGGATGGATGTATGGATAGAAATGTCATGTTTGTCTAAGAAATAGGGTTTTATCATATTTTTAATTCAAAAGCTTGAAGGATAAAATTAATATATTGTTGCGTCACAAACCTTATTTATCCGATCGCGAAGATGCTAATTTTTAGTGTCGCTAGGTAAATAAAATAGGGAAGTAATTGCTTTGTACATATTTCAGGATATATTTTTTATTTTAAAAAAGCTATACGTCTAAACATGCTCATATTGATCTCTATACAATCTGTCAATTACAACAGACAAATCCGCTCTCGTTGGCAATACGTTTTAAATTTAATTACATTTTATTAAATTAAATTTTAATAAATACATGCTCCAAATAAACTTTCTAGTTTTTTTCTAACCACTATTGAAGTTAACGCTGATCGGTCATTAAAAACATAGTATAAAAATACTGTAGTCCAGTATTTTAATGGCAAAACATTGATAAAACATAAAAGTAATCATTTATACTAAAACGAAAATCACAGACCACAGACAGACAGTGTCGGAGAGTCAAAGGCAGGTAGACGAGACTGTCTCAATAAATAATAGAGGGAATATGAAATTCGTATATCTATCTTTGTCTAATCCCATATAAAAAAAGAGACAGATAGATGGTCTCATTTGCGTTATCTTTATTCTAATATGGACAATTTATGCTGAGTTCCCTACGCTATTTAGTATTATAACTCTATGTACGATACGCGAAGATAAAATATTCTGTATATTCTATCTATACATATTATTAAAATTAAAGGAACCAAAAGCAGTCTGCCTGTATGTGCATGTAATTGATTTTCTCAAAATGTACTGAACGAATATTTGTACGATTTTTACTATAAGACAGCGTGATTCCTGAGGAAGGTTAAAGTAAATAGCACATTATGGTTAATTTTTCGCGAAGTCTGGATTTACGCAGATAAAACACGGATTTACACGCGGGCGAAGCCAGTGCGGTTGTCTAGTATAAAATATAGAATAACTGCTTCGTAAAAGAAAATTTCAGTTACTACACTTCCTTGTGATGACTATATGTAACCCTGGTTTTAGGAGTCTATACAACAGCCCTTTTAACTTAAGCTCTCTGGACCATACTTCGCTTAGATTCCATCTATTAACTGTATAAGACGCTTTTCTTAATGATTTTATTGTACGACATGAGTTAACGTTATTGAAAAAAACCTTTGAATTTTCACTCCCGGGTCAATAGATTTTTCAGGAAAAGTGAATTTACATAAATCTGACAATGAAGATGTTTTTATTTTACTTGAAACTTGTTTTAAAATGCCGTATACTTTTAAAAAGCCAATTACGTTGGTAAATATGATTGATATCTCGCTGATATTTATAAGACATACCTACATAATAGTGTGAATCTTAAAAATAAATAAATTAGATTTTTTTTATTCTTCAAAGCAAGCTGTTTAAAGTAACTAACCCATAGAATTCTCACAAATTAAACACACAAAGAGTAAAAATAGTGAAAGGAGCTTATTTCTGTTTGTTCTAGTTGTGGATTGGTTAATCACGGCGCGTCACAACGCTAAGGTAGTTTTGAAATATTCGACAATGTATCCGTTCAGGATACCCAGTAACAATATGGTTTGCGTCTACTGCTGCGAGCAAATCGACGAACCGTCGGATTACAGGCAACATATGAAAGAGGAGCACAAAACGTTCAACGTGGACACCGCTTTCGCTCACACGCCGAATAATTACACGGAGTTCCTCAAAGTCGACTGCTCTGAATTGACGTGCAGAATTTGTAACGTTCCGTTTGACAATGTATTGCTGATCGCTCAGCATCTAGTCGAGGCGCATGGGAAAAATATTAATATAGACGTCGAAGTTGGAATGCAGATGTTTAAGTTGGGCCCAGAAAAATGGGTTTGTGCTCTTTGCAAACTTAAACTTCCCAGCCTCCGTGAACTCAGCCGTCACACTAGTTGCCATTATCATAAGTACACGTGCGAGACGTGCGGCAAATCCTACATCAATAAGGAGAACTTGCAGCGCCATTTGCAATACGCTCACAGCGATTACAAGATTTGCATAAAGTGCAAGCAAACGTTCGCCGCTGCCTCGGAGAGGCGCAAGCACATCGAATCATCGCAAAGATGTTGGCCGTTTTGTTGCAATCAATGCGGGGAAAGATTTTTAACGCGGAAAAACAAATTGGATCACATGACTGAGGTCCACGGGCAGACGCCCAAGACCTACACTTGCCCGGACTGTGGCAAAGTGTTTCAGAAATGGCACCCGTACCGAGCCCATTTCATTCTCTCACACACAAATGACACATTCACGTGTTCGTTTTGCAATCTTAAATTTGATACGAAAAGGCATCTCTCGGACCATATAGTCGTCCACACTAAAGAGAAATCTTTCATTTGTCCGGTCTGCTCGAAGACGTTTTCGCGGAAGAAGAATCTGGTTCAGCATAGTTGGGTTCACAGCGAATACAAGCGGTTCGAATGCACACTATGCAATAGGCAGTTCAATCAGCGAGTGAGCTGGAAAACTCATATGAAACATTACCACCCGGAATTGGTTAATTTTTGACTTAATAATAGCTGAGAGATTACTAATACGTACCATTTTGTGGATTGGGTTAATCAATAGACAAATTCAATACTATGGCGTCGCATGAGCTCTGAATACCACATTTACAGGTGTTTCTTTAATTAAGAAGAGTCGTCATTTACGTAATTTTCGATATCAGTTCGATATTACTTATCTTCATGATTCATCACATACATGTCATCACATTATTCTTCAGTTTTACTAACTAACAATTATATATCCGTATTAAAAATGATTACTTATATCATAAACTTCCTAACACGTAATGGGTTGACATTAGGACCCACTGTTAGACTTACGGTACTTCCTTACTTCTTTAAGGTATTCTCATGTCACAGAAAATCGTGTTGCATGAATCTAGTGGATCTCTGCGACCATCTTAAAGTCATCTGTCCACCTAGTTAAAGATCCTGTACCTAACTATATCCTAGGTTTATATACTCGTCTACAATATCAAGTGCAAAGTTATCAATGACGCTCGGATGGGCTGAAACAGAGTTCGTTTTCATTACGAGTTGCTTGTGTTCATTAAAACCCATCTGTTCTATGAATGTTGTAGATAATTATAATATTTTATTACTTTATTTATTATTGGTCGTGCAATGGCCAATGCCTAAATTTTTTCCTCATTTATAGTCTTACTTAAATCGATTTTAACCAAACCAAGGCAAATTGTTCAAATAATTGCTTACCAAACATTAATCAACTTTTGATACTTTATCTAACTTTATATTAAGGTATATATTGTTTATGTTACTGCATTTTTGCTCGATGTTTCTAAATAAATTATTTTTATTTATTATTTAAACATGTGACACTGTTTTTAAATACATAGTATTCCTGGTTTCATATATGATCTGATCTAATGTTGTCAGCGCCATACATAGACATATCATAAGATGCAATCCGTAGTTAGATTGGATTTCATTCTGTTCTGTGTTAGAAATTTTCTTCGCCATACGACTTGGAAATGTCATATTTTAGTGTGATTGTTCGATATCTGCTTTCTAAATTAAAAAGTTAAGGGTGCATAATAATTTTAAATCTATTTTATTCGTACTGCGACGAAAACTAACCTTTTATTTGGACCCGCCAACCTGAAGAACTTATGAAGATAAAAAATAACTCTTACCTTAAAAAACATGGAACATGAACTAATTAGTAACCGAAAAATAAACAGCGAAACACCATAAAAACTAATCCCATCTAATTATAGAGAATTAACAGACGTTTGAGCGAAATGCGCTGAAGAGGATTAAGAAGTAACATTGTTTGGTATTGAAAACGAACAACTGAATGACCAAGGGCATTTCTTTTTGTTCTAGACAAAAGTGATGCATATTTCAAGGCGAGGCGCAACGCGGAGTATATCGTGAAATTAACAACAGCGTACCCGTTCAGACTTCCGGAAGATTCTATGGTTTGTGTGTACTGTTGTGAGAGTTACGACGACCCGTCCATGTACAGAAAGCATATGGACGAGGAACATCAAACGTTTAACGTACGAATGGCGTTCGTTCACTGTAACGAAGGCTTCATTAAAGTCGATTGCACAGAATTGCGTTGTCGCTTGTGCGCGGAGCCTTTTGAGAATTTAGACGACGTCGCCCAACATTTGTATCATAAACACGAACAGCCGTTGGACTTGACGTTCGAGCTGGGCATGCAACCGTTCAAATTAGAGAAAGACAAGCTAATCTGCGCCATTTGCAATTCCAAATCGTTGTGCCTAAGACAGCTGAGCAGACACACTCAGTCCCATTTCCTGAAATATACATGCGAGGCGTGCGGTAAATCCTACGCCACTATCACAACGCTGAAGCACCATATATCTTACTCGCACACGGGCCAAGAAAGAATCTGTAGGAAGTGCAAGAAGACTTTCAATTCGTTGACGGAGAAGAGAGATCATTTGAGCGCTTCGAAAAGGTGCTGGTCACATTTGTGCAACATTTGCGGCGAGAGGTTCCTGAGTTGGACCATCAAGCAGACGCATTTGAGTGAAGTGCACGGAGCGCCGAAAAGGACTTATGTCTGTCCCGAGTGCGGCGAAGTCTTCCCAGACAGGAAGAAATACAGGGTTCACTTCAAAATCCTGCACACGGATGACAACTTCGTTTGCACTTGCTGTGGCCTTAAGTTCGATACCAAACGCAATTTGGAGAATCACAGAGTGATACACACGAAAGAAAAGCTGTTTCCCTGTCCTGTGTGTTCGAAATCGTTTCCGAGAAAGAAGAATTTAGTTCAGCATATGTGGATTCATAGCGAGCTGAAGCGGTTCAGTTGCACGCTCTGCAATAAACAGTTCAATCAGAGAGTTAGTTGGAAGACGCATATGAAATCGTACCATCCGGATTTAGCTGATTTTCAGGGGATGCAAAACAATAATGCGAAAATGGTTCTCACGGTTTTAAAGAACGATGATTAGGATATGTAATAATATAATAATATATAATATATGGGACACTTACACACACGGTCGTCCGTCCCCAAAGTAAGTAACTTAATACTTGTGTTATGGGTGACGAACGACTGGTAGATATACTACATATATAATTTTAAATATATACTTAAATACAAATACACACCCAGGCTCGAAGAACCAACAATTTTTTTATAGAAAATGTTGGCCCTCGGCGGGAATCGAACCCGCGACCCGCGGAGCTGAAGGCAGGGTTTAAGTATCTAACTAATGTTTAGGTATCTGACGGTTCACTTCGCCATATTGCGGTCAACGTTTATCACTTTTGTCTAAAAATAATGTCATGTTTCCCAAAGATCGATATAAATAAACATTTAGACCAGTCTTAATAAAATTAACTTCTTGGTTTTGATAACAATACATGTTTAAACAGCCGTTTATTTTAACGGCTATTTAAGCTGTGATAGCCCAGCGGTGAGACCGTGCGAATCTTTCGAGGGGAACACGAGTTCAAACCCGGGCAGGCACCAATGAGTTTTTCTATTAAAACTCATATGTCTTATTGATAATTGCAATTAATCACACGCTTTTCGGTGAAGGAAAGCATCGTGAGGAAACCTGCATATCTCTAGAGAATTCTGGAGATATGTGTAACCTACCAATCCACATTGGAGCAGCGTGGTAGGTCTTAGCTCCAACCATTCTCTCCAGAAACGGAGAGAGGAGGCCTATTCCCAGCAGTGGGATTGTAACAGGTCGCTACTTTACTTTACTTTACTTTTACATGTTTAAAGGCAAAAAGATAAATAAATAAGTAATATATTTGGTTTAAATGTTACATACTGAAAAAAATAACCAGGGATTCCAGAGCTATAAAATACATAATTCAGAGCATTTGTCAGAATGTTATAATAGACTCTTATTATTATTAAATGGCTTATCTTACAATATGATTGATTTAAACGTCATTATTGGGCTACCCTCTATTTAAATATCGATACTTTACTATGGAAAACTTGTAAATAAGATATCAATATGAATTCATTTATATTTTATGTTAAATTTAAATTGTTTTCGTTGCGTAGTTTGTAGGAGATGGAATGTACAGAATATTAATATTTAATAATGTCGTAATAAATAAGTTTTGATGTAATTTATGGTTTTTAATAATTACCCTTTTTTATTATAAATAATTAAACAAACCTTAAATAACATATCTTTGCTTAAGCCAACTAACGCTAATGAAAACTTTACTATATAATTATCTAAGTAGGTATCGTAGAAGGTATATATCGACCTGTATATACTAAGGTAGTCATTAAAGGTTGATCCTACGGTCTCGACATCTCGATACTAAGAAATTTTGTTAAAAATTTAAAAACATTATGTTAGTTTGTTGCCCGGAATGAATAAATTTGAAACTGAAGCTTCGCTACCAAAAGCCGTAATGTAAATTGGTTAGAAAATTTATAGAGATTACAATATATACATATTATCTAGTAACCATACAGCTAGACCTGGTGGAAATAGGGCATCTCACCATTATTTCTATAATAACATATCGATTACTTTGTTTGTGGTTAATCAGAAAAAGTTACTTTATACCGTATAAAATTAGATCAATTTTCAACACTCAAAAAACTGCTATTAGTACAAAATATATTGTTTTATTTATTTATTATTTTATTTTACTACACACAAAAGAGTTCACAACAGGACTATAAACTAAAATATATACCTTCATATTTTTAAATTTATAATGAAGTTGCTTATCAAAACTTGTATGTTCATATACTTATTATATTAAAATACTTATATAATTTGTAGAATAAGGCGTTACTTTGCGGAGATCCATTATACAAAAGTAATGATAAAATTATTTTGCTATAATCCGCGATACAGTAAATAGAAAATATATATAGTGCTAAATATATAGTGGACTAACCGTTTTTTCATACCCGATACGTGCAGGATTCGTAAAAACACACAAAACGGATAGTCCACTATACATTTAACACTATATATATTTTCTATTTACTGTATCGCGGATTATAGCAAAATAATTTTATTATTAATTTTGTAAAATACTTATATCTTTACCATACAGTACCGTAAATAATTTTTAAATCAAATCAAAACCTTTTATTACGAACACCAAATTTGAGAAATAAAATATAACATAGAGTAGTAAGAGGTAGAATGCACAGAAATGTGACTTTACAAATTGATACACAACCCAGCTTAAGTTCAGATGTTCCTCGAGGCTTGTTTACTGTTGCGACCACTGTTACTTAAATCTAAATCTAGGAACAGTCATAGCATCGTTCAAATCATTATCATATCATAGGACTATATGCATCATTTTAATAACAAGATAATCCTAAATTAAAATCCTATTTATCGTATTATTTTTTAAACACTGAATCCTAACCTAAAATTGGGCATATAAGACATACTGATCAAATGTTTGGAATCAGAAAATTGATCAAAGGCATTTCTGTCTGTTTTAGACGCGATACGTCCGTTATCCCTCGCCAGACGGAATGCCGAAGTCATGGTAATGTACTCGACAGTCTACCCCTTCAGATTGCCAGAGACGTCACTAATGTGCGTATACTGCTGTGAGAGTTATACCGATTCATCCGAATTCAGAAAACATATGGAAGAGGAGCACCAAACATTTAAAGTTCAAACGGCTTTTGCCCATTGCCCATATGAAGGGTACCTAAAAACTGACTGCACGAATCTCCGCTGTAGGATATGCGGCGCGATTTTCAAAAAAATTGACGAAGTTGCTAAACATTTGAACGACGTGCACGATCATAAAATCAATTTCGACTTTCACTTGGGCATCCAGCCTTTCCGATTTGAGGAGGATAAACTCTTGTGCGGCATGTGCGACAGAAATTTCCCGTGCCTGAGGCAACTCAGCCGCCACATATCCACACACTACCAGAACTTTACTTGCGAGGAATGTGGGAAGTCGTACACAACAAACGGCTCTCTACAGCAGCATATAAGATTTTCACACACTTCGAACGAGCGAATTTGCAGGAAGTGCAGGAAAACTTTCAGTTCGTTGGAAGGGAAACGCGAACATACCGAATCTTCGCCCAAATGTTGGACGTACCAGTGCTACATTTGTTCACAACGGTTCATGAAATGGTCAGCGAAAGAGCAGCACTTGACAACCGTACACGGTCAAGCGAAAAAGACCCACTCGTGTCCAGAATGCAACAAAGTTTTCACTTCCCGAAATTCATATAGAGTCCATTTCACTACAATGCACGCTGGAGTTAATTTTGTATGCTCGTGGTGCGGACGGAAATTCAGCACCAAACGTCATTTAGAGCAGCACACAGTCGTTCACACTGGGGTAAAACTCTTCGACTGTTCGATTTGCTCTAAGTCTTTCCCAAGAAAGGCTAATTTAGCACAGCACATGTGGATACACAGCGAATACAAGCGGTTTGAGTGCAATTTGTGTAATAAACAGTTCAATCAACGTGTCAGTTACAGATCACATATGAAGACGCATCATCCTGAAATACAAAACTATTGAACGCTACAACTAGCTTTGGCGTCAATACTCTTTAATTACACTAATATCTTATCGAAGATCGTACGCGTTCATTGCATCTCATTTTATTATGTCTTCAATAATAAATAAAATTAATAATTTCATGCTTATTTTTTTTATCTAAAGATTATACATACAAATTATTCATTTTCAGTTATGGAAACTCTATTTACAATCGGCGTCTTGTTTTTCAGAGTGTAAGATATTAATTCTGGCGTTAACATAAATCGAGTGGTACTACATATCGTTCTCATCTAGTACCTATAGTTGTGAATTCAATTTGTTAGGGTTCTGCAAGTATTGTATTAGTGTCATTACTGAAAAAGTATAGTAGATATAATTTATGTATAGAATCGGATTTACTCACGTCTTATTCTATAGAGTAGGTCCAACTAGTTTCGAACCCTTATTCATGAACTCTATGCGGACTTTGATAAGTCCGGCAGGAGTTGTTTTTACTTGTATTTTTAAAGTAGTTTAAAGTGTCTTCTTCTTCTTAATTAAGTTTTAGATTTCGTGTACGCTTCAATCAATATTACGTATTTATGTGTGGTCTCTCTAATATTCCTGGCTTGTTCCTTACTAAAGAGTTCGAAAAATATATGAAGCCATAACAGCCTAAAAAGAGATGTGCAAGTGAGTACAAAAACTAATTATTCGAAAACTTCTACAACTGATAAACAAAAATTGTAAAAATCCATACCATATCTCTTTCATGAGTGCTAAATTTTTGTACGTATGAAAAAATAAAGTGTTGTCACCAAAACCTTGAAATATAAATCGATACTTAAAGTATTCCAGGAGATAGTCAACAAGGGAATTTTCTTTCTTTTCTAGACACGGAACCGGTCAGTCGCACACAGATGGCAAAACGCAATGCTGAACTTGTATTGCAATATTCAACTGTTTATCCCTTCAGAGTACAGGGCAAGACTATGCTTTGCGTCTATTGCCGTGAAAAGTACGATGATCCCAAAGATTATCGGAGGCATTTGGACGAAGCACACGAATCGTTTACAGTTTCCACCGCCTTCGCTCACTGTGGTAAAGGGAAAGAGTATTTAAAAGTTGACCTGACACATCTCAGGTGCAGGATATGTGCCACACCTTGTAATAACTTGGAAGAGATAGCTGCACACCTCCATGATGAGCACGGAGTTTTAAAAATTGACACTAACTACGATATAGGAATGCATCCTTACCGTATGGATAGCGAAAAGTGGATTTGCTTTCTGTGCGACAAAAAATTTGCATCAATAACAAAACTCTGCAGACATACAACTACTCATTATCAGAAGTATACATGTGACGTATGCGGGCGTAGATATTTGACGAACGAGGCCTTAAAGTACCACAATCGATGCAGCCATATGGGCAATCATGTCTGCAGAAAGTGCTGGAGAGATTTTCCAACTTTGGAATTGAAGAAAGAGCATATGAAAATGTCACAATCATGTTGGTCGTTTTGTTGTATTATGTGTGGAGAAAGATTTGTCTCTTGGGAGACTAAGCAGAAACATCTTGTTGAGATACACGGACGCGCAAGAACGGTGTACGAGTGCCCCGACTGTGATCAGACTTTCATTTCTCGTAAAAGATTTTACAATCATTACACCTTAAGTCACAGCGATGATAGCTATATCTGCTCGTGTTGTGGACTCAAGTTTGGTACCAAAAAACAAATGGAAGAGCATAGATATGGGCACACTGGAGAGAAACCGTTCCGCTGCGATGTGTGTCTGAAATTGTTTTCGAGAAATAAGAGCTTAAAGCAGCACATGTGGATTCATAGCGAAAAGAAACGATTCATTTGCATGGTCTGCGATAAGCAGTTCGCCCAAAAAGTGAGCTTGACAAGCCACGTGAAGTCCCATCATCCGGGAATAACGTTTTCAATTTAAAATATAACTTAGGATGTTATTTTGTTAACTTACACTATTTATAAATAAACGTTAAAAGGAATAGTGAGATTTTTTTTAAGATTCAAAAGCCCTGAACGGTAGTTGTATGATTGGTTCATATTGGTTGTGAAATTGACCAATTTCTTTTTTGTTTTTAGGGTCCACATTGGAAATTCGTGGGCGTAGGGAGAATGAGAGTGAGAAAACGAAAATAGTACTCGTATATCAGACGCCACAGCGTCGTAACGCGGAACTTATACTTAGAAATTCCACTGCCTATCCATTTAAGACGCGATTTAGTCAGATACTATGCGCATACTGCCATGACGAGTATAACACGTTGTCCAATCTGCGTTTTCACATGAAAACGGAGCATATCAATTCGGATTTTAAAAATGTTTTCTATAGAACGAAGGATAATTTAATCAAAGTCGATATAACTAATTTGAAATGTAACATTTGTCACCAAGATATACAAGATGTTGACACTTTAATGGGTCATCTATCTAGAGAGCATAACAAACCTGTTAGATTCAATGCACGCTTCGGTGTTCTTCCCTACAAACAAAATACTATTGACCATTGGGTTTGCGTGTATTGTCAAAAAACGTATCTAGAATTTATACAATTTAAGCGTCATATTTCAACGCATTTCATGAACTTTAGTTGTGACAAATGCGGCACTACCTTTATTTCCGATCACGCGTTGCGAGATCATCGTCGACAAGTGAAATGTTTTAGAACGGCCTATAAACCGCGTAACGGAAGAGTTATGAGACCAAGGAGTAACGCCGAAGTTATTCTCCAATGTTCCACTGCTTGCCCGTTCAGGACGTGGAAAAGTAATTTCAACTGCGTATTCTGTAGGGTTCAATCTAGCGACCCGAGTACCCTTCGTAGCCATATGGCAACTAGACACGAGAACTATGATGTACAAGCGGCCTTCTATAAAAAGTTAGGCAAAGAGTTTCTCAAAATTGATATTACCGATCTCCAGTGTAAACTATGCTTTATGCCAATAGAGAATTTCGAAAACCTAACCTTCCACCTGAAGAACGATCACCAACAACCTATAAATTCTGATGCTCAATTAGGTGTTCTCCCGTTTAGACTGAACGATGGTTCAATTTGGAAATGTACGATGTGCCCGAACGAATTCAAAGACTTCATCTCATTGAAAAAGCATACGTCGGAGCATTTTCAAAATTATGTTTGTGATACTTGCGGCGAAGGTTTCATTACGGAATCCGCTATGATCGCGCACACCAAGATTCCTCATGAAAACAAGTATAACTGCAGTCGATGTGTTGCTACATTCTCAACGCTCGAAGAACGAAATGTACACGTAAAAACTCAACACACTTCTACACCATATATGTGTGTGTACTGCAAGGACAAACCGCGCTTTGCCAACTGGGAGTTAAGAAAAAAACATTTGATGGAAGTTCACAATTACAAAACCGGCGCTGATAAATATGAATGTACAACATGTCAGAAGACATTTAAAACACGTTCTGGCAAATATAATCATATGGCGAGGACGCATAGAATAAAAAAGGACACTGAACTCAATTACCCCTGCCATAGTTGTCCAAAAGCTTTTACCACTCAACTGTTTCTGGATAAACATGTTGCAAAGAAACATTTTGATGTTTGATAATAGCAAAAATTTTAAATTTCTCCTTAATTATCAATGCCTCTGGGATCAAACGGATCTCCAAGATTCTTATTCTCATATAATTCGCGTAGATTAGACATACCCAAAGAACCTCTATAATTATAAAGGAAAGGATGTACTCGAATAATATAATGATATGGTTCTTTCTTTTTTTAGGGCCTACAAGGGATAGTGAGGGACTCAAAGAAAAAGAAAGTAAACCAAAAATGCGGTTATTCGAAAGATCCGTTAAGCAGAACCCACACCGTCAAAACGCTGTATTGATTCTTAAATATTCTACAGCTATTCCTTTTAAGACACGTTTCAATAGAATCCTTTGTTCCTACTGTTACATTGAATTCGAAACTATTGAAAGTTTACGCGATCACGTTAAAACGAAACACATAAAAGTTGATTTTAATAGCGCTTTCTATAAAGTTGTGGACGATCTGAAAATTGATATAAGCTACTTTAAATGTAACGTATGCACGCAGGACATTGAGAGCGTGGAAACATTTATGACGCACTTATCACGTGACCACGGCAAAACTGTTAATTTCGAAGTTCCATTTGGGGTGTTACCCTATCGTCAAAATGAAGCGGGTGAATGGATGTGTTTATATTGCGAGAAAATATTCCAAGGCTTCTCTCAAATTAACGGACATTTGAGAAGTCACGCTAAAATATTCACATGTGATAAATGTAGTGCAACATTTCTATCTGATCATGGGCTCAAACAGCACGAGCGTAACTTTAAATGTTATAAATCTACTTACAAACCACGATTTGGGAAGGCTTTAAAGCATAAGTTCAATACGGAAATCATTCTACAGTGTTCAACCGCTTGCCCTTTTAGAACTTGGGGTCAAAATTTTAACTGTGTACTCTGTCGTGTTCAATCAAACGATCCAAATGGGTTGCGGGCTCATATGGCATCACATCACGCAAATTTTGACATTCAGCTTGTATTCAGTAGAAAACTACGCAAGGAGTTCCTCAAGGTTGACATCACGGACCTGAAATGTAAACTTTGCTTTATGCATATAGATTCCTTAGATGATCTGCTTTCTCATTTGAAAAATGATCACAAGCAGCCGATAAACGTCGACGTCCAACCCGGAGTGCTGCCGTTCAAACTAAACGACGGATCTAACTGGAAATGCGCTATATGTAGAATACAATTCTCGGATTTCATATCACTGAAAAAGCATACAGCTGAACATTATCAGAATTACGTTTGCGATACTTGTGGCGAGGGTTTTATAACTGAAGTAGCTTTACGGGCGCACGCCAAAATATCTCACGGAAATAAATATAATTGCAGCAGATGTGTGGCAACATTTTCTACGTTAGAAGAAAGGAATGCACATATAAAAACGCAGCATACCTCACTGCCATACATGTGTGTGTATTGCAAGGAGAAACCAAGGTTTGCAACGTGGGAGCTCAGGAAGCGTCACCTGATGGAGATGCATAATTATAAGCCTGGAGCCGAAATGTACGAGTGTACGACTTGTCATATGATGTTCAAAACTCGTTCACAGAAGTACCATCATAATGTTAAAGTGCATCGAACCAAGAAGGAGACAGATTTTGGCTTCTCCTGCGGGCATTGTGCTAGAGGCTTTGCGACGAAGCTCTCTCTGGATAAGCATATAGCGAAGAAACATTTTCACGTTTGATATTACGCCTATCTTTTAAATTAATATTGAAAGTTCAATTGAATCTTGAATATGGAATGAAAAATTTCTGAATTTTACGGCTATAGACTATTAAACGAGTAAAGTTTGTTGTGTTTAGGTTTTCTTTTCCATCTGTTATCTTATATTCTTATTTTACATGAAGTAATCATTTAAGCTACATGAACATAATATTGAGTGAGAGTATATTAGTCTTAATTGTATTTATTAATTGCGCGTTAGTTTATGTTTCACCATGTATTTTTTTTATAACAATTGAGAAACATTTTTTACACCGCCCAATTTCAATTACCGATTTCTATGAGAATGATTTAATTACTCCACAAATTATTACAATTTTTTTTCAAACTAGATTGCAATTAGGCAAAGATTCTTGGTATCCTATATTTCAAAGATTTTCATAAATATAATTATATAATCACACGAGCAAATTTATAGAATATAATATTAGTTGTTACATACAACTTCTTCTGGAACGAATTTTATATTATTGTTGTAATTATGCAAGGTCCAATATATTTACCATAAACATAAAAATAATTTTAGAGATTTAAAGATGAAACGCAATAAACACAGTTAGTTTCTTGTGTTGTTTGTCTCTGACTTTTATGACTGGAAGTGTGTACTAGCTTAACCTCAAAACTTCTGTCGCTTTCGAATATGTTTAATAAATAATACACTCTGAATAATTTAAGAATAATATTCGTTCCTTTCCTCTATAATCGAAGACAGAATGAAGCTTTTTTCTTTTTAATTCTTAGATAATTTATTAAAAATCATCTTAATACATTTTGCAATTATGAATGTTCAATTATAATGAGCTTTGTAAAACGGTATTATCAAAAACAACCTTAATCACCTTACTTCTAAAAAATGCATTAGTATCTTCTACAGGTTCGGCTATGATCTCATTTATTAATAGTAATAATTAATATATTTTGTATAAACTTAGTTTAAATGAAAAACATGTCAGAAAATGACTTTTTGAACTTATCGTTTTATAATTAAAACAAAACCACAAAGGAATACTAAAGGAAATCGCAGATATTTTTTCTTTGGTTCTTGTCCGTGGTTGTTTCAATTTGACTATATTGTTATTAGTATTACCTCTTATTTTGATATGGAATTGTGCTTAGGTTAGACATGATTTTTCCTTAATAGGACAATATCTTTCCCAAATTGTTGATGTTACTGATCCAACAATATTGTCAATTCTTATAAAGTTTATCAGTGTATACATACGTTTTAATATCCTTTGTTATCTTTTTATAATTCGATTTCTGCTTACCCTAAGATTTTAAAATTTAGTACCAGTAAAGTGTGACGAAAGTAGTGACGGCTTATTAATATTGTATCATAATGCAAAAGTATAAATTTTAATATTGCCCTTTGTTATTAGAGAAGCAGGATAGATTTAGAGTTTTTATCGCGGGTCTCTTAAATGTTTGCGTGTTGCTTATGGAAATGGGTAGATGATCTCAGTATTAACCTTATGAACCTATAACGCTCCTCGCAATATAGTTAGGACTACAAAAACAATATACAACCTTCAACATCCGCTTTTAATATAAAACATTTGTATGAAATTCCCTCCTTAAAAAAATTTCATGTAGTTGAATTTTATTCTCCTCTCAAATCGAACAAAGTTGGCGATAAACACATTAGATTTTTTTATTTTATTATTTGCTTAGTCGGTAGGTCTATTTTACTTTATTAAAAGTTGAAACTACTGCTTAGACCAACCAATAGTAATAACCAATGACAAGTTAACTAGAATATTGTAAATAATATATTCATAAGGATATTGGACGCTTAATTCATTAGAGTGAGATTATTCCATTAGATTTAAATACTTTATTAAGACATAGAGTATTATATAGTATTAATATAGAATTAAATATCTTTAAATCGTAATGTGGTTTCAATTATTAAACAACCATTCTAATGTTTTTAATAATCAATCTTGAATTAGAATCATCAAGGTTGGTTTATTGATTTTATACAGATAATATTCTATTATTAATGAAGTTTAACCGTAACTATCTCAAATTCAATTACCAAGCTGCCGAGAGCGAAAATAGATAAAATATTTTTTCATCTTTGCGTTTTTGGAAAAATGTAGAGTGCATCGTAGATTTGTTTTGAAGTCATCGTTTTTTATAATTTAGAGTCAACATGACAAATAACTTAACCGCGTCTTTTCAGATCGTTTTATCAAAGTAATCCTCAACTGTATGTAGGCTTTCTGTATCAGCCTCTTTTTTTATAGTGTTTTCAAACTGCAGTAATGGCAAGGCTAAAATTGATTGCGGAATTTTATTTTAGAATCTTATACCCAAACTCACAAACGATTTACGTACTTTTAAAAGGCGCAAGCAGGAGCTGCAAACTTATGTCGGTTCCTACTTTGTCACATACATCACCTATCGTTTTATAATTCTTTATATTTTTATGTACAAAAATTGAATTTCTTAAAATATACTGTGAAGCAAACGTAAGAATATCTTTTTCCTGAAACTTCTCTCCATAGATAGAATATAGATAGATAGAAGTCCATTGCTTGACACAAGTATATTTAAAGGAACACCCTACAACGCAAACTTGCGTTGCGCGGTGTTACCGTTTACGACCTTCTTGAGGTAGTGCGTCCACCAAAGGTGATCCAACGGCGCGTTTTTTTGTGCGGGGTCACAAATCAAATCAAAATAATCTTTATTCAAATAAACCATTTCAAACACTTTTGAATCGTCAAACATCAATATGATTAATGAAGCTACAACTGGTTCGGAATGTTGCTCTTACCGAGAAGAACCAGCAAGAAACTCGGCGGTCAATCTTTTAAATATTTTTTTATATATTACCACTCCAGTACTGCAAGACGCCAATGTCCAATAGCTCTTCGTATTATACGCTCCGTCCGTTAACATTCCAATTTCGCGACTCTTTACATTACGTCGGCTCATTTTCCTTGTTTCAAACATAGTATACACAGTAATCTGATACATTCCTTACAATGCTTGTTGATCGATTCGTTAGTTTCTAAATATACCAACGCGAATTTACTCATACACTAAATTTATTAAAATATCTATACGAGGACTCATTAAAAAAACCTGAAAATGATTGATCATTTGATAAGTTGAATTCATATAGAAAAACACAAATCATGTTTCATCTATATAGATATAATGGTTATATTTAAACATGGGGGGAGTAATTTTGAAATAACTTTTAAAATCATTACTAAAATGAAAATTAAAATAAGGCAAAATCGGACATGGCAATTTAAATACAAACAGACATCGTCGCATGTGAAAAGTATGGCGTGCTAAATAATATGGACAATATGCAGGAATTGACAAAAGTTTTCTGTTTTTAGGAGAACGCGCGCAAACAGAAAACAAGCACGCGTTAAAAATTCAGGCAACAGACAGTTTTGAGTTAGTTGCGCCATTAAAGGCTGAAAAAAGACGTTATCAGAGAAGCGCAAGGGCAGAGGCTCGATTTGTCACTAAGAAAAACGCGGGCTCTATACTCGAATGTTGGTCACTTTGCCCCTTCAGGTGGAAAAGGAACAGATTCAAATGCGCATATTGCGAAGACAATTTTACGGAGTGTATCGAACTGAGGGCACACGTTAAACTCTGTGCGACACAGCACAGCATAAAAGATATTTACAGCAAATTCAAGGAAATGTCCCTTATCAACGTCGATGTCACTGAAGCTGCGTGCAGAATTTGCGCGCTACCTTATCGTGGAGTAGCCGAAATGCGTCTTCACGCCAGAGAACACGGTTTCGACTTCGACACGTCCCATCCTGATGGAGTGTTACCGTTTTGTTTGGATAAAGAATCCTGGCGATGTGTTATTTGTCAGGAAATATTCAACAACTTCCTCAAATTATACGAGCACATGAATATACATTACCAACATTATATTTGTGCGACTTGTGGCAAAGGATACATGACAGCGCCCCGGTTGAGGAAGCATTCGGAAGTGCACATAACGGGGACATTTCCGTGTGATAAATGCAAGAGAGTGTTCACGATGCGCGCTGCAAGAGACTACCACAAAAGTCACGCTCACGCTAAAGGACCTCGATACGAATGCCCACATTGTAACATGAGATTTGTTGGCTATTACGAAAGGATGAACCATTTGAATGAGTCTCATAGGGAGAAGGAAGTTGCCTATAAATGTGCACATTGCGAATTGTCTTTCAAGACTAGCGGAAAACGTGCTACGCATGTTAAGTCCGTCCACTTTCCTCAGCAGCGTAACTTTGCCTGTCCGTTTTGTAAATGGTTTTTCAAAACTGGCTATGAATTAAAAAGGCATATAGTTAAGCATACAGGGGAGCGAAATTTTTGTTGTACGCTTTGTGGAAAAACGTTTCCAAGGAACAGGGCTTTGAGGAAACATCTGAAAACGCACGAAGATCTGAATTGTAAATGGTGTGGAGTTATGTTTAACCAAAAGTTACTTCTGGTTGAACATTTGCGCACGAACCATCCAGATATAAGCGATTTCTTGATTTCCGGTTTGGAGAAACATTAAATAACGATACTGCGCAACGAATTTTCTTTGTTCCCAATCAAATAAAAATATCGAATCTTATCAAGTTTTTCAATTGACTTATGTCAATAAATAATAATTACGTGGTGCATGATTTGGGGCTTTGGGTTTTAAGTTATGTAACAAGTAACAGTATTATTTTCTTTTTAGGTTCCGCAAAAGCGGACTCGAGAGATATAGTGGTAGGAGTTAGACGTATTAGGAAGTTAAAGGAAAACGTGTGTGCCAGACAAATGCGTCGCAGGCGACGTGCGAACAATGAGCTGCCTGAAGAATCTGAGAAACGCATAGCTAAAACGATGATGCGTAGAAACGCGTTGATCATTTTAGAATGTTCTACAGCTTGGGCTTTTCGTTGGTTTCAAAGTTCATTTTACTGCTCTTATTGTGACGCCAAGTTTGTGGATCCGTTGCTTCTAAGAGATCACGTAAACCCTCTTCATTTAAACGACAAACCAACAAAACGTATATTCTCAAAGTTAACTGAAAATAATATGGTTAAGGTAGACGTCACAGATTTAAAATGCAGGGCTTGCAATTGTCAAGTCGAAACAATTGACTCTTTGAAAAATCATTTAGTAAAGAGTCATGGTAGATATTTTCATGATGAGTTTAACGATGGTGTTCTTCCCTTTAAACTTGAAACTGATAGATACTGTTGTCAAAAATGTTCTATTTGTTTCACTAGTTTCTCGAAAATTAATGAGCATATGAATACGCATTACCAAAACTATATTTGCGATGCTTGTGGAAAGGCTTTTGTATCTAAATCACGTTTTAGAACACATGTGCAATCTCATGAAGTTGGCAGTTTTCCTTGTGGTGAATGTGATGAAATCCTCGAAACTAGAGCAGCTAGAATGTGTCATAGATTGAGAGTCCATAAAAGAGGTATTCGATACACTTGTCCGAGATGTCCTGAGGTCTTCACCACCTATTATGCGAGAGCAAAACACTTAGTGGATGGACATAATCAACAGAAAATAGTTTACGAGTGTTCTGCTTGCGAAAAATTATTTGAAACAAGTTGTAAACGTGCAGCACATATACGTATTACCCACAAATCTCTAGAGAAAAGATACAGTTGTCCAAACTGTTCGTGGTATTTTAGTAGCAAGTCTAAATTAAAAAGGCACATAATGACCCACGATAATGTCCAAAACACAGAAGAAAGTTACTCGAATGATTAATGCAAACTTACAAAAAAAGTTAACTTATCTCTTTATTTCTAGGGTCCGAAGACAAAGAGACAAATGGAGGAACCTCAATCAAAATTAAATGGAAAAAGAAAAGACCAGTAGCAGAAGAGAAGGCTAATGCTGCTCTCATTCTTGAATACTCTAACGCTGTTGCATTTAGATGGATGCGGGGAAAATTTATGTGTGCTTATTGTCCTAATATATGCGCAGACCTCGGAGAAATTCGCAGACATTCCATAATACATGATAAACTAGATCTATTCCGTAAACCAACAGTACGCAACTGCTTTCCTTTCAAAGTGGATATTACGAATTTAACATGTCATTTATGTGGTAGTTATGTAATAGATTTAGATAATCTAAAAAGTCATTTCTATGAACAACATAAACTGAAATTTGATCCAGAATACAATGATGGTGTCATACCTTTTATTCTAACAGGGTCAGAGTATAAATGCGTGATTTGTGATACACTCTTTGAAGGATGCTTGAATTTATTCAGTCACATGAATGTTCATTACCAAAGCTTTGTATGTCACACGTGTGGTAACGGATATTCTAGTATCCACAAACTGCGATCACATCAAATAAAGCATCAATTTGGACAATTTAAATGTTCTAAATGTGATCTCGTATTTAAAAACCGGGTACTTAAGAATAGACACGCTGCGGTGGCACACGGACCTAAGAAAAGATATCGGTGTCCAATATGCGATATGTATTTTGATTCGTGTCATTCAAGATTGATTCATCTTGCTAAGATTCATGATCATAAAAGAGAGTATAAATGCACCCAGTGCCCTGCAATTTTCGGAACAGGAGCATCGCGATATTCTCACTTAAGACAGGTCCATAATCGCAAAAAGACAGTTAAAAAAAATTAAGAGCTTGCTGAATAAAATTTGACTTTTAGTAAATTTAAATTTTGACTGTATGTAATAAATTTAATTCATCGAAAATAAAATATTACTATAAATGAAAATTTTGTTTTATTCCCAGTAAAATTGTCAATAGTTGATTTTATAATATTTAAGAATGTCAACATAGCTATTATAAATAATCTAAAATTTTAAACGTAACTGATTTAAAATATAATGTCTCCTGTAGATAAAAGTAATGGCTATAAAAAATTTGTTAATAAGGCAAAAGTAAATAACGACTTAGCCTTCTGATAGTGTTTTTTCTTTTGTTTTTAGGCACATTCAAGAAATTTATATGGAAACGGCGACGGAGACTGTATAATGACCAAAGAGATAACGCTGCCATTATAATAGAATATTCTAACGCTTGTCCATTTCGTTGGAAACGCGGCGCTTTCACTTGTTCCCAATGTCCAAGTACATTCGGTCATTTTGCAGACGTTTATAATCATATGCAGGAACATCCAAGCCGTATAGACGCTATGCGTTACGCTCGCCCTTACGATAGTGTTAAATTAGAAATTACAGACTTAAAATGTACAATCTGTTCCGATAATATGAATGATTTGAACCACCTAAAAGATCATCTGATAAATGTTCATCAAAAACCTATAGCAAAGGATATGGACATAGGAGTAACTCCTTTTATATTACGCAATAACGAAATGATTTGCGCTCATTGCTCTGAGCGCTTCTCTCTATTCTCTAAGCTCAACAGTCATATGAACTTGCACTATCCGAATAACATTTGTTGCCACTGTGGCAAATCTTTCACAGCCGCACATAGATTGAAAGCACACCAACTTACCCACGAATCTAATGAATCTGAACACAAGTGTTCAAAATGCGATGAAGTTTTCGAAACACGAGTGCTTAGAAATTATCACATGAATACGAAGCACGCACCGGCGAACCGGTACAGATGTCCTTATTGCAATCAGTCGTTTAAACGTTATTCAGACAGATCGCGACATTTGAAAGAGTCTCACAATCAAAACGTAGAGTATCCTTGCCATTTGTGCTCAGCAGTTTTCGCTTTGTCTGACCAAAGAACTAAACACATACGAAACGTTCACATCAAGCACAAACAATTCCAGTGCGATTGCTGTCAGAGTAAATTCGTCACAGCCGGGCAATTAAAGAGTCACATGGTCAAACATACTGGTTCTAGGGAATTTCAGTGCAACGTATGCAAGAAGAGCTACGCGAGAGCCAGGACGTTGAAGGAACATATGAGAATCCATAATGATGAAAGGAGATTTGCATGCCAGTATTGTAACAACGCGTTCATCCAAAAATGTAGTCTCAAGAGCCATTTAAAGACGCACCATCCCAATATTGAGACTTCTAAGAATGCTATCGATTAATTTAGAAATAATAAAGTTTTAAATATAAGGTTACTAAAGATATTGCAATTTTAGTTTTAAAAAACTATTGTAAATACTAATATATAGACTAATATTATTACAATTAAATGAAAAACTAAGGGCGGCCTTATCACTTAAAGAGATTCCAGGCAAGCATCATTTTAAGGACCTTAAAACAGAATGGGGTAACGGCAAATGCAAGTGAGTTATATATCGTTACATATATATACATCATTCTCCTGCCCTTATTCCACTCTAAATGGGGTAGGCACAACATGTTACAAACATGTTGTTACATGATTTGGCTACGTATTTTACGACCGGCCGCCTACCTGACGTCAACTCACTTTAGTCGCCTCTTACGACACCTCGGTAAGAAAGGAGGGTGGTCTATTCTATGCAGCCGGATACCACACGGCACTAGACATACACTTATTTTATAGTTAATTTATACCATGAAAAAAATATTTTTTTTGACGGTAGGATGACAATAGTACCGATAACTCTTAATAAGCCCGTAAGCTTGCAACCTCTTTGCTGTCGCATAAGTACGCCAGGTAAAGGTAGTATATTATTCAAACGATTAATAACTAAAATAGAATCCTACCACGTAATTTAATCATTATTTATAGTATCAAAGAATAATATTTCAATTCATTAGTATACTAATGCAAGCAAACATTATACCTAAATACTTCGTAGATATTTCTTAATAAACATGACCTGATCAGTGCACTATTCGTTAGACGCGTTATTCAGAAATCATATATAGTGTAACATTTCGTTTGAAGAAATTCAAAATTGCGAGGAGATCATATATCGGATATTTTTCTATTTTTAGGAAGAACCTCTGCAGTCGAAATAAAACAGGAAACGGAAATTAAAACTGAAAACGATGCTCTGATAACTATTGCAAAAGCAGAGGCGAATGATCGGCGAGCAGATGGTAATGACAGACGGGCAGCGTTTAGGAAAAATATAAAGATAATCATGACCTCCTGTACGGCGTATCCGTTTAAGTACCGGAAAGGCACATATTTGTGTTTCTTTTGTAAATGTACGTTTCTAGAACCAGAAAAATTGAGAGATCATACACAGACTCAGCATTCCGATATCCTATTCAAACTTAAAAAATATGAGCCACTAAAAATGGATTTTGGAATGACAGTATGTCGCTTATGCGGCATTAAAATAGATGATTACTTAACGCTTAAATCACATTTATGCGATCATGGGAAAGTGCTTGATAATACTTACGGCGAATCTGTGTTGCCGTATAAATTAAGTAAAGATGAACATTGCTGCCAAATTTGTGGGAAACGATACGAAATGTTTCTGAGCCTGCACAAGCACATGAATGATCACTACGACCATTTTATCTGTGAGACTTGCGGCAAACGATTCGCAACGACTCAGAGGATGCTGAATCATTCACGTACTCATGAACGCAGAGACTTCCCTTGCAAGCATTGTGGGGAAACGTTGACGTCGTACGCGGCTCTATATGCTCATGTAGCGAAAATACACCGATTCAATAAGAGATATAAGTGTCCTATATGCGATGAGAAATTCGCTTCCTATAAATATAGAATGAAACATTTAAATACAGTGCACGGGGAGAAAACAGCTATGTTCCCTTGTCCATCTTGCCCTAAAGTTTTTGATCTTTGCAGCCGTCGCACCGCGCACATAAGATCGCATCATTTGCAAGAAAGAAATCATGCATGCACCGTTTGTGGGATGAAATTCTTCAGTAATTACGAGTTGCAGGAGCACAGTATCAAGCATGTAGGCGCGAGGATATACCAGTGTGATGTATGCAAGAAGTCCTACGCAAGATTAAAGACGTTGCGTGAACATATGAGGATTCACAACAACGATAGGCGTTTCGTTTGTCCAGTATGCGGACAGTCGTTCATACAAAAGTGTAGTTTGAAGCAGCATGTTCGCGTACACCATCCTATGCAAGTTAAAGCAGACTTATTTTGAAAGGTTGTTAAAGACTTGAAACTTGCTTTCTCTTCAAAATATTTTCAATCGATATTACTATAACATTCCCGCTTCTATAAATTTATACTGTATAAATTATCTCGAAACGTTAACAAAACAGATCTAGATCAAACTCTGCCCCACTCACCAATAAATCCCATCTGCAAATTCTTATAGTTTGTACTCTGTCATGACAAACTAAATATACAAACTACATATAATAAAGACAAAGTAATTAAAGTATTAAAAAAATGAACTAGCAGGACGTGCACAAATTGACAAGTATATAATACTGATACTCATATTACACACCGGGATATCAATAATCTATATAATTCGGTGGCTGTAATCTATTTGGATGGTTGTATTCCAGAATTTGATCAAGCAATATTTGCATGCAAACACACTGTTAAGACATGACGTTTATGCACGTGTATTTATCATTTTTAGGTCAAATAGAAGAAGATAGAGGCCTTCAGACTTTAGTAACGGATATACGTGCAGAAAACAAAAGGAAACTTAAAGATGTAGAATCTACAAAAGCTAAGAAGAGAAATGTCATATTGCTACTAGAGAACACTGGTGTTTGCCCGTTTAGATGGATGAAGAATCTATTTATATGCATTTACTGCGAGAGACAATTTACTGACCCAGCGCTCTTAAGACATCACCATAATAACGAACACGATTCACAAACATCTATACAAATTAAAACAGCTCTGCCCAGACTTAAAAAACACGAACTGGTAAAAGTAGACATAACTGATTTAAATTGCAAATTATGTGGGGAACACGCTAATAGCTTTGATGATCTAAAGCAACATTTAATCGGCACGCATAATTTCAATCGTGATTTAAAGACACAAGATGGCGTGCTACCGTTTAAAATAAGTAAAAATAGTTTCCCATGTGTTTTGTGCGACGAGAAATTCGATGCCTATAAGACTTTAAACCATCATATGAATATACATTATCAGAACTTTATATGTGAACAATGTGGCACTGGTTTCCTAACACCGGATCGTTTAAGGACACATGCATTTTCTCACGAAACTGGAACGTTTCCGTGCGAGGGATGTGATAAAATATTCCGATCAATGAATGCGAAGAACGAGCACTACGCGTCAGTTCATAAGAAAGTCAAGAGACACCGTTGTCCGTATTGTCCAGAAATGTTCCGAAATTACTTCCAAAGGAACAAGCACATATCAACGGTTCACGGGATGAAGTTAAAAGAATTCAAGTGTTCCGTGTGTCCGAGGGTGTTTACAACTAGTGGCAAGCTAGGCTTCCACGTGCAGACAGTGCATTTAAAAATCAAAAGGCATGCTTGTAATGTATGCGAGTGGAAATTTTATTCGAAAACAGAATTGAAGGATCATATGGTAAGGCACGGTGGAGAAAGGAAATTCAGATGCAACGTGTGCGCAAAAGGGTACGCAAGGAAGTATACATTGAGAGAACATATGAGGATCCATGAAAATGATAGGCGATTTGTTTGTACGATATGTGGAGGGTCATTCGTACAAAAATGCACTTTAAAACATCACGTTAAAGTAAATCATCCGTCAGTTAAAATAAATGAATTCCAAAGTTTTGTTTCGTGATTTAGGCCATGTATTATTCAATAAAACTTGTTTTAATCCTTTTCCTATAAGCAGTTTTATTTGTTAAATTTTTGACATAAGCTTGTATAAAATATATGCAAGTATTATATACCAATTGTGATTTTACAAACTGTTAAGTTAGACTAAGATATGAATCTTGAGTAAAGAAAATCATGAATTATGAGTAATTCATCATATAGAGAATGACATAACCTTTCAATCAATCGATGGACGTCAAATGTCGAACGTGTATCGCTTAAGTCCAAGGAAATCGCGGATCCCTCAATCAAGTCTTTTATATTTAGGCTCCTTAGATATTTCTAAAGTATCATATCCCTATGTAATGGACTGATTTCATTTACGGGACATGTTCTATTTGTTTTGTCTCATAGTTTAGTTTGTGCTTATACTATTAATATCACCTCTCCTATTGGTGGAATCAAGATAAGGTGATAATCCAGGCTACCTTCGCAAAAAAAAAAGCAGAAATAACCATTATTATGATATTGCAAAGGTGAAAGAGAACTGGCAGCGCAATTGTAGCCTCGCATGGTGTAACTATCTTTTCTCAATAAATAAAGACTATCTATACTTAAACCACATGAAATGATATCACAAACAAGTGTATCGTGTGCCTTTTGCTCTACATTTAATGTTAAACAAAATAACGTGACCTAGTGAATAATCAGACTGTGAAATTTGCTAAAGAAGAAAAGTAAATGTTATAGCCAATAACATAGGATTTGATCCTTGTAATAAACTGTCTGTGTATATTAACATATTATTAATGAAATGTCAGTTTAAACAATGATAATAATTTTTATAATTTAATGGCTTTAATTTCGCATTAATAACCATCACGGCAATAAGAGCTAAAACAACATTGTCAAAGTTGGGAATCAAGAATCTGATTTAGTTGGATTTGGACTGCACTATAATATAAAAAATAAATTATGTATGTTCGACGTAAAGGGGCGAAAGTACAAAGATTTGTTTCTGTTTTTAGGCCTGGAATCATTATCAACGGATAACTCGACGCCAGCTAAAAGAGTTGTACCCCTGTTTCAAGTAGCCTACGATCGGAGCCTCTGTAAACCATTGGGGACGGTGACTGCCTTTGCGAAATTACAAGTGAAAGACAGAATTAAAATATCTTCTTCGCCGGTAATGAGAGATTATACGTTATCTAGGAGTCCATCGCCTGTCTCTATAAGCCAAAGAAGTCCTACTCCTATTGATGTCATAGCCTCACCAAATATATCAGCACCAAAGGCCACTAAAAAGCCTTCTGATTATCGTCAGAACGCATTAACGGTATTTGAATATTCTACAGTGTACCCATTTGTGTACGGCAACAACAAATTCAAATGTTTCATTTGTGCTGAACCGTTTCTGGAAACTTCGCTGCTAAGGCAACATATGAGTGAGAATCATACCTTTGCACCATTGAAACGTTTAGTTAATAACCGAAGAGAAAATGTACTTAAAGTGGATGTAGGAGAGCTCATGTGCAAATTATGTTCAGTTAAGCCAAAAGATTTGTTACAGTTGAAGTTCCATTTAAAAGAGGATCATAAGAAACAGATCGACCCCGATTTACAAGACAACATGATCCCGTTTAAATTGGAGGTAGAGGATGGATCATACAAGTGCGTTATGTGCGAAGAAACCTTTATAAAAGTTCGGATTTTGGTGATTCATATGAGCGTTCATTTCAGTAATTACAGTTGCGAAATTTGTGGTTCAGGATTCATGACTCTAAGACTTTTGAAGAAGCATTTAGAAGTCCATGAAACTGGCAATTTTCCATGTGATCGATGTAACAAAGTATTTAGTACAACTCACAAAAGATCCCTACACGTTCGAGGCGTTCATCTGAAACAATATCCTCGGAGATGCCCCATATGTCCAGAACGTTTCAATTCAAACTACAGAAGAACGATTCATCTCCAAGATGTACATAATCAGTCCACAAGGGTTCATAAATGTGAGACTTGCGGCCGCGGTTTCAATTTGAAATACCACCTAGTATGCCATAATCGGTCTGTACATCTACAGGAAAGAAATCATCAATGCAAAGTATGCTTACAGCGTTTTTGCAATAAAGAGACACTAAAACGGCATATGGTTATACATACCGGAGAGAAAAATCATAAATGCGATTTATGCGGCATGGCTTTCCTGCGAAGAAAGAATTTAAAAGATCATCTACGTCTTCACGACGTTGCTTAAAGCAATTGCTAACAAATATTCGTTAATCTTATATAACATTCTACGAATATTATTGTATAGTATTTTTAATTCGATGTTTTAATTAATTAAGTATTTTAATTTATTTCTTAATATCTAATCGTCATCACTGATACATCATCAGTATACATCACAAATTATATGCTTTAAATAGTTTCTATTTATAGTTAATTTAACTTAAATTAAAAATTATTTTAAATAGATGAATAAATTTTTTATTTTTAAAGTTTATTTTATGATACCGACCTCTTTCGTTTCCTATTTTTAACTTTTTAGATGAGCTCTTCAAAACAAATGTGTAAGCAAACCAGGAAATAGTAAATGCAGCGATGATATATAATTATTCTTTTCTAGGCGTCATCGAACAGACCGAATCTTCATTAGTGTTAAAAGATGATGATGGAAGTGAGATCATATTAAAACTACTGAAGAATCCAATAAACATAGATGAACTTATGTGTGAATATGAAAATGATAAGGAAATACGAAATAAAGATAGAAGAAATGACGTAAAAAAGCCAAACAAGCATAAAAGTCATAATTCAATATGGACAACAAATCATAGTGCAGAGAATGCGGTGTCGGTATTGAAAGAACCTCTGTCACTTGATGATATGATGCTAGGTCAAAAATGCAACATTAAGGCAATAACGTGCAACGTTAAAACGCATAGAGTTCAATCTCGTAAAATCCCTAAAAGAAAAATCCAAGATTTAAACCATCAAACTTGGAAACAAAATGCTCTAACATTGTTTGAATTTTCTAATGTATATCCTTTTATTCATGCATGTAATAAATTTAAGTGTTTCATTTGTGCTAAAGTATTCTTGGATACATCTCTTTTAAGAGAACATTCATTAAGAGATCATAGTGTAAAAGATTACAGAAAAGAATTAAACAACCGGATTCGGGACAGAATATTGAAAATCGACGTTACCTTAATGCAGTGTAGAATTTGCCAAGAAATCTTTTCTAATATTCAGCTATTAAAGAAACACTTGAAGCATCACGACAAGAAGATTGATCCTGAATTTAAAGACAACATGATCCCCTTTAAATTAGGCGATGACAATTTTCAATGCCAGTTATGTGATGAGACTTTTCTTAAACTACGTTTACTAATAATACATATGAGTAAACATTTTAATAACTATAGTTGTGAGACTTGCGGTGCGGTGTTCGTATCCCTCCATCTTCTTAGGCGGCATTTGCAAACACATAAATCCGGCAATTTCCCATGTGAAATATGCGATAAAGTATTTAGCAACTCGTCAAAAAGAACCATGCACATGAGGGGTGTTCACCTAAAACAATTTCCGAGGACGTGCCCAATATGTCCGGAGCGATTCAACTCTAACTATCAGAGAACTAAACATTTGCGTGTTGTTCACAATCAAACGTCTAGTTTGTTTAAATGCGAAACGTGTGGAAGAGAATACGACTTGAAATATCAATTGCTAATACATATAAGATCTGTGCATATGCAGGAGCGGAATCACGAGTGTGGAATATGCCATTCGAGGTTCTTTTCCAAATACTGCCTTTCGAGACACATGGTGATACACACGGGTGAGAAAAACTTCAAATGCCAGGTCTGTGGCAAAGCCTATGCGAGGAGGAAGAATTTAAAAGAGCATGTGAAATCGCATGAAAACGGTCTATTTTGTTCGATTTGCGGCCGGGATTTTGGTGACCAACCTTCTTTATTGCTCCACATGAATCATTCTCATGGACTAGTCTAATAAATGAGTGTCCTTAATTTATGTCTCAGTGATTGCCTATGAACCCAGTGTCTTCTTTGAATTCATACATTATATTTTACTCTTATTTATCCTCTTCTGTTATCACTTCTTTGTTATTGTGGAAGTGACTATCCAAAAAAAAAAGATTCACTAATATTATTCTATTCATTACCTTATTAATTTCAGCAAAACAATTTTTACTATTCTGAACTCAATTTCGTTGCTGGATAGACTTTAACAGTTGATACAGAAATAAATCAATTTCTATATCGGTATATTGTTTTTTTTTCAACTTTTTAAATTTCTATAAAAGGAAACTGTTTATACTGATTTTCAGACGTTTAATAAATATAATTGAAGTTGAAAGCAAGTTTGCCAATTTTTAGACACAAGACACATCATAGGTCAGTACTGAACTTGTAGTTTTTGTCGTAGTGAGCGAATATCAGGAGTTAAAAAAGAACTTTTGCTTTCAGTGATGCCGGGCACACAGCGGCCGACACCAAGGACCAGTATATGGCAAATGACCATATACGAACGTCTTAATGCCGCTACATTCTTAGAACATACGACGGTCAAGCCATTCTTTTATCAACAGGCGAATTTTAAATGCTTTTATTGTTCTGAAGTTTTCCCAGAAATACATTCGGTGTTACAGCATACGGCATTGCATACAGTCCCTGACAGATCAAGTCTACTAAAGCAGTATTTAAGAAAAGGCAAACGCGTTATAAAAGTCGATATATCTGCTTTGACTTGCAGACTTTGCCAACAAAAGCACTCTGATCTTGACGCGATTAGAACACATTTGGTTGTGACGCATAACAAAGATTTCAATACAGCGGGAAACGGTTTAATGGCATATGATTTGAGCATGAGCAATGGTCTGCTCTCTTGTCACAAATGCGGAAAAACATTCAACTCTTTCTTCCTCCTCAATAGACATATGAACGTTCACTTCAGTGTAGTTTGCGAGACTTGCGGTCTTGGTTTCATATCTCATCAGCGTTTGATTAATCACAGGATAGTCCATCAAAATGGCATGCACAAATGCGACAGGTGTCAAGAGGTGTTCCCAACGAAATTGAAACTGAGATATCACCAGTTCAAAAAACATGAAGAGCCGAACACTAAAAGAACGAAGCCACTGAAGTGCCCGCACTGCTTGGAGAGGTTCGCAGAACATTACAGGAAGATGACGCATCTGAAGGAAGTTCACGGGATCGCGTTTACGTTCGACTGTCAGGTTTGCAAAGCCGTGTATCCGACGCGAAGAGCGTTGACCGAGCACACGACGAAACAGCACACGCAGAAAATACAGTGCAAAGTTTGCGGAAAATGTTTTGGTACGCAGTCACTGCTGAAAATGCATATGCGAGGACACACCGGCGAGAGGAATTTCTTCTGTAACGTCTGTCACAAGGCCTACATGCACGAGAGGACGCTGAAGGAGCATATGCGTGTGCACGGACCGGTTTGGAAGTTCACATGCGCCGAATGCGGCAATGGGTTTCACAATCGCAACGATTATAACAAGCACGTTAAGCAGTGGCATACACAGTGGCAGTTTAGGACTATTGTCAAGAATTTTGGAACTGAAATAATAAGCTAAAAAATTTCTTGAATTTGCTTGCGTGGAGCGATTCTCGATGCGTAGATGGAATAGTAGTATGTGTGAATTGCATTGTGATGATTTATTAGCAGATAATCTTCGTAGCTTACGAAATGAACTATATTATGTTCATTTTTTGCTTGTAACGCAAAATTTACATTTGTCTATCACGAATAGGGTCCTGTAATTATATAATAACCTATAATATTAATGGTTATTATATATAACTACCATTGGTCTGGTATCCTTACAAATATTACTTATGGGAAAGTCTGTTACTTTCACGACTAATGGGTTGGAGGAATATTAATAATACAAGCTTATATACCGTGTTGTTTTTGTGCTTGTTGTTATATGTTGCTTCCGAACATTGAAGTCAGTAGGACAGTAATTCATGTCTAAAGAAATTTACGTTTCTTATTTAATAACTGTATCCGTTTCATGATTAATATACCCTCCAGCACGCTGTTTGTTCCTGTTACCCATGAAAAAAACGATTTGTTTCATCCAATTACGGTTGTCTAGATATAAGATTTAATTACACCAAATATTTTATTACTCCAACGAATTGACCGTTAAACATGATCGTAAAAATCAGAGAGACTCGCATTTCATCCTGCCCTTATCCCACTCTAAGTAGGATCGGCAGACCATGTTGTAACATGATTGGCTTGGTATTTGAGACCGGTCGCCTGCCTGATGTCAACTTAACTTAGTCGCCTTTTAGGACACCTCGGTAAGAAATGAGGTTGGTCTATTCTATTCAGCAGTATACCGCACGGCACACAGACTTCCGCATTTATGATACCACAATGCATAGTCTTTGGTCAAGCCTGTTAGAAAAAAATCACAACGTGCTTAAAGAAACTGCTTTGTCTATTTAAGTCAATTATAATTTTGGATATTGCAATTCGAAGCTCAACAAAAATTTATTACTAGAGCGTTTTTGTAATGGTGTTAATAAATTCGCGTGATTTTGTAAATGAATAGTTTGGATTTTATACTACTTAGTCTTAATAAATAAAATAGGCTATGATAGCAGAACCATGACTCTTGCAAGTGGACCCACGTCACACTGGTTCAAACTACGGGCAGACACAAATGAATCTGTTAAAACTTATGTGGCTTATTTATTACACGCTTTTCGGTGAAGGTAAACATCCTGATAAAATCTGCAGATTTCTGGAGAATCCCAAGGATATGTGTAACCTACCAATTTGGTCTGGAGCATAGCGCTGAATAGTATATACGGTTTTGATCTATGTCTGTAATAACATGTGTCAGACAAATCGATATATTTAATTCATAATGCCGCCAAATATTTGGGAATTCCCCAACAGGTGTGAATTTTAATAAATATATCTAATAGGTAAGCCTTTTTACTTCATAGCTGACCACGATGTCTTACTTAGATTATCTGAAGAGAATTTCTCTTTCACAGACGTTAGACCGACGAGTATATGGCAGTTGACGGTTGCTGAACGAAATAATGCGACCACTTTCATAGAGTTCACTACAGCGTTACCATTTATATTTATGGGTTGGAGTTTCAAATGTTTTTATTGCGCGCAATATTTCTCAGACGCGGCCGATTTGGTAGAGCACACGTCTGCCCATGAGATCCTGAAACGGGAATTGATTTTACTAAAATATGTGTCCAAAGGAAAACGATCTTTGCAAGTGGATATATCAGGGTTGAGATGTCGTCTGTGCGACCAGTCATATCCTAATTTAGAGGCTGTTCGCTTTCATCTGATGAGCAGTCATGAGAAAGAGTTCGCGCCAGCCAGTAATGGAATGATAGAGTACAATATGAAAACGAGGGATGGATACTTCGTTTGCCACATTTGTGACAAGGAATTCCCTTCCTTCTCACTTCTAAATTCGCACATGAACTCACATGTTGGCAAGGTTGTCTGCGAGAACTGTGGTGCCGCTTTCTTGAACCAACATTTGCTGATGAAGCACAGAGAGCAGCACTCGGTAAACGACTTTGGTTGCCAGCAATGTGAGAAAGTGTTCTCGAAAAGGAGCCAGTTAAAGTATCACACGGAAGTAACTCATAAAGGGAAGGGCAGAGCGAACGTTAAGAAATGTAATCTGTGCCCAAAAACATTTAAGGAGCATTACAGTAAAATGGTGCACATGAAGACAGAGCATGGAGTAACAAGCACGTTTCCATGTCACTTGTGTAAAACTAAGTTTAACTCAAGGCGTGCTTTAACAGAGCACACGACAAGATACCACACGGAGAGGTTCAAATGTGAACTGTGCTCAAAATGCTTTAGTATCGAGTCAAAACTGAAGCATCATATGCGAGGGCACACTGGAGAAAGGAATTTCGTGTGTCCAATGTGCAAGAACGCTTACATGCACAAAATGACGTTACGGAAGCATATGAAAACTCACGTCCCGATATACGAATACAAATGTAGGGAATGTTCATCAGGTTTTGAAAGCAAGGATGATTATACAAATCATATTAAAGAATGGCACGGATTCGATAATGCTAATGATTGACCAACAAATAAATGTGGTTTGCTCGTTTTGATTTTATGAGGAGTTAGCAGCTATCAAAGCGCTTCGGTTGTTAGAAAATAAAATAGAAGGAACGTTCACATAAAAACTTATTATGAAAGAAAAAACTAGCTATAAAAGACACTACGCGAAAATCTAAAAATAATTATATTTCTAGGTACCACTAGGTACTTATAAATTCAAATAACGAACGAAATTAAAATAACTCGTAACACACCGCATTATATTTTTTTAGTTATGGTTACCACGTAGGGCAGCGGTCGATACTTAAGTGTTTTATCGAGTTGATGGCTTTGCAGGAATCTTTTGAATAATGTATATTAAATAATTCTAGTCATTTTCGTTTAGAAGCTGGACCGTGATACATTTCGGTCACAATTCTGTTAGAATCTTAGATGAGAACAATTAATTTAAGAAAGTTTTTAGGAGAGGAATGGGGTACAGCGTACAGGGTACACCAATTATATGACAAATCGTGCAATAAATGAAATTTCGATAATACCTTTATTGTCTTTCATTATTTTTCGTCTTAATAATCTATGTATATAATCACACAATCCGAACCGCTCCGGTTTCACACGCGTCAGCTCATTACAGGTCCTCTTTTCTTGGGTTTATATAATATTAATACTTTATATTTATAGTAACGGTATGAATTATAAACAGGTTTAGCCTGTCTGCAAATTACAATTGATATATTATATTACTTAAACGTGTTAAATCTATAATATTCTATTTCAGTGCCATCTAGAGAATTACCTACAAGTAGTAAGTGGTCGATGACTTTAGCAGAGAGAACAAATGCGGGGTACCTTTTGCAATACACGACTGTTACTCCTTTTACATACCTCCTTTTCCCGAGCTCTTTCAAATGTCTATTCTGCAACGAAAAATATATGGAGATCCAAACACTGTTAGAACATTCTAGAAAACACGATGTTCCCGAGCACAATGAGATCATGAGAGACATTTTGAAAAAGGGAAAAAAGAAAATTAAAGTCGACATTTCAAATTTAGAATGCAGATTGTGTAAAGAACCTTTTTTAAATTTGGAAGACGTCCAAACGCATCTAATCAACATACATGAAAAAGTTTTCACAAGAGCAGGCAACGGCATGATCGCGTTCAACTTGAAAATGAAAAATGAATTTTTTTCATGCCATATCTGTTCGAATTATTTTCAGAGTTTTTTCCTCCTCAATAAGCACATCAGCGTACATTATAATAACGCGGTATGCGATACGTGTGGCAAAGGATTTCTATCATATCAACGACTTATGACGCATATGGAAAGCCATCGGAATGGAACGTACCCTTGCATAAAATGCAAGCAAACCTTTCCAAGTGTGTCAAAACTGAAGTATCACAATGATAAAATCCACGGTACTCTAGGCCAAATAAAGTTGGCCAAATGCCACAAGTGTTTACAAAGGTTCGAACACCATTACGAAAAGATCAAGCACTTAAAGGAAACCCACGGGATCGAGTTCACATATAAATGCGAAACGTGTAATCTAGTTTACAAAACGAGACACTCGTTAAACATGCATGTCGTGAAATATCACACGCAAAATATAATTTGCGAAATATGTAGGAAAACTTTCTCGGAACGCTACCATTTGCGTAAACACATGGCTATCCATTCGCTGGAACGAAATTTCGCGTGTCCGTTATGTAAGAAGTGCTACAGATATGAGAAGACTTTAAGACATCACATAAAAACCCATAATCCCGAATGGAAATTCACCTGCTCTGTTTGTTGGACAGGATTTACTAATCGGATTGAGTATAAAAAACATAAGACATTGCACTCTTGAACTACTTCTGGACAGAAATATATTTTTTCTTATCCCTTCGTTGTATTATCCGTTAATTTCTTTATAATTTTGATATAAGTTGGTGCTGAATAATAAAGTTGGATCTGAACAGAATATATTCCTATAACAAATTAGATACAGCTTTACGGGCGGTAGTTTTTGTAAAAAATAATTAAATCTATAGGGCAGAAATAATACACTTAGATAAAGTGTAGATAACTCCATCCAAGGTTGTGATTCAAGAGGCTGCTCAACCTTGAGTAAGGATTCTGACGAGGCTTATACGTTTTATTAGGTCAATTTAGGTTTATGAACATTAAAAAAAATAAGATGATGCCGCAGTTAAAGAGCCCACGCTTCGGAGGAAGATAACTCTGGATTACAAAGCTGCGTTTAGTTAAACTACGAATATGCGTTCAAAGTATTTGTGATTCTTTCAATGGCAATGCTGGAATACGCTGAAAATTGTAATACGGCAATATTAACACAGCGATAAAATGCGAATTTGATTTCCAATTACGTTAATTAACTAAAGTTATGTTAACGCTTTTTTATATATGAGTGAAAATAGGCATATCGATAATAATTTTTGTCATTTAAAAAAAATGTACCTAACTATCTTAAGGCAAATTTCTTAACCATATATTAAATTTGTTGGATCTAATTCAAATTTATTATTAACATTCTTAACAAATAGAGTCTAACTAAAGTCTACACTACGTTTTGAAAAACAGTTGTTTTAGATCCCGTATCGACTATAGAATTACAAGAGGACATAAAGAAAAAGGGCCATGATGAAGCTGCGAGAAACGGTAGGCTTAAACAAGACACTGAAGAGTTGAGCAACTGTATGGATATTCGCAATGTTCAAGGTTTACCTTCATATTTGTATTTTACTGTTTTTAGACTATTTTCTATATATATAAAATGCACTAAGACGCCTTTTGGCTTCTTAAATTTAAGTTTCAAAATCAACTAACATACAAGATCAGTATATCAATTTTAAAACTGCATTCAGACCCTGCTTGCTTAATTTCCATTAAGTAATATTTGAGATATACACGGTGAGAGCTGCATTAAGCCTTTATGTTTTATTTGAGTTGATGTTTGAAAGTTCGAAAATACTAAGTAATATCGTGGCTTAGTTCGAAATCAATAAAAAATTACGTAAATTCCACTTGATACTTAATTAACTACCTTGTCTACCAATAGAGTATAATTAAATGACCGATCGATGATGTAGATATTTCTGGAAGTCTCAAGTACAAAACGAAGTTATGATTTCTTTGTCTATAAATAGTTTCGTACATTTTTAAAAGTTTTATTTATAATATGAAGACCAGTAAAAATATTATGAGTCTATATAAACTTTAGGTTAAAACGCAAGTATTTCACTTTTAGATAAAGTTGGAAAGGACTGGTTGAGAATAATGGAAAGGCGTGGACGTGGACCAATTCTGCGAGAGAACTCATTGAAACTTATTGCAAATTCCACTATGTTTGTATTCCAATGGAACAAAAGTAGGTATACGTGCTTCTGCTGCAAGGAGCCCTTTGTAGATATGAGCTCATTAAGAGATCACACGACAAACGAGCATTCGCTGCAAATCATCGAAAAGAAAATAATATCTCAGCAAAATAGATTGCTCAAAGTGGAAATTTCCTTGCTCAACTGTAAAAAGTGCAGGACGACGTTGAACAGTCTACCCGAACTGCGTCAACATTTACAAGACAGACATGGCGTCGAATTTGAGCAAAAAGACGATTTGTTGGTCCCCTTCAAAATTCAATCAGAAGGTTTAAAGTGCCAAATATGCTCCGAAAACTTTATGATGTTCAGACTACTGAATATACATGTGAATAAACATTTTCAGAATCACATTTGTGATGTATGCGGCGTTAGTTTCTCTAATTTAGTGTTTCTGAACTTGCATAAGACGCGGTCGCATAAAACGTTTCGTTGCGACATATGCAATACGAATTTTTCTAGCCGTTCGAATAAGAGACATCACGACGTCAACGAGCACAACATTACTTTTGAGAGAAAACTACGATTTCCCTGTCAGTTCTGCGGCGAACGATTCTTCCAAGAGAATTTTAAAGTTCTACATTTGGTTGAAAAACATGGTATGGTGAAACCAGAGCACAAATGCTCATTATGCTCCAAAGTATTTATTACCAGGAGTTTGTGCAATAATCATGTTAAAAAAGTACATAAAAAGGAAAAGAATCATGAATGTGATATATGCCATAAAGTTTTTTATACTAAATCAGATGTAATTAGACACAGGGTAACGCACACAGGTGAAAAGAAATTCTCGTGTTCGATTTGTAACAGCCCATTTGCTAGCAAGGATTCGTTACGGAGGCATGCAAAAAGGAACGCGTGCAGCCATTTGAACTGTATAGCTTAAGATGGAAAAGTGATTAAACAATAATTCTTCAAATTGGTTTTGTTCTTTATATAAGCGTGAACCCTACTTTCAAGTCTGTAACGTTTGACATATAATAAACAGAAAGCATCATCATCCTCCTGCCTTTATACCACTCTAAGTGGGGTCGCCCCATGTTACAAACATAACACACGGTGGGTCAACTTACCTTATTTGCCTATTACAAAAACTTGGTAAGAAATGACGGTGGTCTATTTTACTCAGCTGGATACCACACGGCGGGTCGACTTACCTTAGTCGCCTCTTATGACACCTCGGTAAGAAATGAGGTTGGTCTATTCTACTCAGCCGGATACCACACGGCATATAATAAACAGAAAACAAACGAGACGTATTATTTGTCTCTATTTTTTGTGTGGTTCGACAAATAGGTAAACAATTTTGTAAAATTTCATCTTGCCTCTCATTATTTGTTGCGATACTCAAATAGACAATCTGTCACACGGATAATAAAGTGCAATCCTCAAGAGACTAAATTATATGCCGTTAGTATAATTATAAAAATTACTTGCAAATCATTGTACCTACTTTAGACATGGGCGAAATGTATCCCTGACAAGGAAAGAGTGATATATATCTTTTCGCTCTTGGGATATATATCACTCTTTTATATCTTTAACTCTTTTAGCTCAGTACGGCTTGAGAGTATAAAGCGACTAAGACTAAACATATGCCCTTTGCACATATGTAATACATGTTTTTCTTTAAGTTCGCATGTATTTTCTTTTTTTTTTCCTTTTTGTGTTTTATGTGCAATAAAGTTTTATCTTATCTTATCTTATCTTAAAAATATATCCGATATATCTTTGGCTCTTTTAGCCCGGAGTTAGAACTCAGTAAGGCGGTATTGTACTTTTTTATTTATTATATAAATTATGCTACATATTTTCTTTATTTTTTATTTTTTTCTATTTATTATGTACACTATTATTTACACTTTTCTGATATGTACAGGTAAGGATGACTTCTTCCCACTAAGAATGGAATGTAAATAAGTAATCGTTCGCGAAATAGTTTTTTTTTTTTGGTACATTTGCATCCAATTAAGCATTTTATGTCTTTGACATAAAGCACAAAAAAGCTGAACGCCGGCGCGTGTTGTCGTTCCGAAAATCCGTAGTTTACATTTTTAATACAAATAATATAAACAATATAACTTGAGAAGCAAATAGATTTAAAACTATTTAAGACGTATCCGTGCGGACGCAATTACGGAAGAAAAGTAATTAAAGTAACGAAACTGAGAATTGAATGTAAATAAACAAATAATTGTTTTCGAATTAGTGAGCTTTTTTTGGTCGCATTCTTTCTTCCTATTAAGCATTTTAAATCTTTGTGATAAAGCACAAAAAACTAAGCGCCCGCGCATGTGTTGTTGTCGTTCAGAAAATTCGTAGTTTACAACTTACATTTTTAAATTTTAATACAAATAATTCAAATATGCAATAGAGTTATTCGTCTCTCTTTCTGACATGTAAATTGCTATATAAGCTCATCTCTTTCACTCTAACTCTGAAAGAGTTATTCGTCTCTCTTTCTGACATGTAAATTGCTATATAAGATCATCTCTTTCACTCTAACTCTGAACGAGCCGTAACTCATCACGAAAATTGACTCTTAAGATTAAAGATATAGAGATATAATTGAAACACATGCGAGCTAGAGAGTGATTATATCTTTTGGAGAGATATATATCTTTCTTGTCTTTAGCTCGCGAGCTACTCAACTCTAAGTCCTACTTGTTATTAGTCTGTCAACGAAACTTAGGTATGAATAGGCCTTAAAGGATTCGATTCCTTTCAAGCCGTTAAATAAAGTAAAAAAATAAATACAAACATTTACCAAACAGCGAATTGATTTAGGTACTTAAATTAATTTTGAAAGTATTTCAAAGATCTGTTAATTTTTTGGAAATTAGAAGAATATGGAATCAAGAAACGTCTGTCAATGTTGTCTTTCTACAGCATGCTATAAGGATATAAACAACGAATATTTCTGGGCCGGCAAAGTTGTTATTTATTCAAATTTACTGCAAGATACTTTCAATATATCTGTAAGTACACACTCAAACATCAATAATAAATATGTACTTTCGTAAAAGCACCCTGTTCGACTAGTGTATACTAATTAAATAACAATTTGTTAATATGTGTGTAGCGTAATTAAATATTTCATTCCAGATGACTTCCGAACTATGTAACTATATCTGCGATAACTGCATAATGAGACTTCAAGATGCTTCTTTATTTCGTGAACAAGTTATGGAAGCTCAAGTGAAAGTTCAAAAATTACTCAAATCCAATAATGGTATGGCAAAAACTTTTGATTGTTCTATTTTTAAATGAAGTTTAATATAATTAATAATACAATTTGGAAAATAGATTAATGAGTAAAAGTTTTTTTTCTAATTCAAAATTGACATTGACTGTATTGTTACGAGTCTGCAAATACTTTAGGGATTGAGGTTCTGTCACACAATTTGTTCAACATTTCTTCATTCAATTATTGAATTTCAGGTTTTAACATATAAGACTTAGAAGAAAAACATAAGAAGGGTGAATGAAAACAATAAATATAACATTTGATTCTTTTTAAAAGAGCACCATACAAGTTTCTTGACCGAAACCTACTAAAAAGTCTATTTTAATTGTAGAAATAGAGATATTTTTAATTGAATAATTTTAGGCGATTTGTTTTTACAGACTTAAGTAAAAGTCTTCAGTCAAACAATGAAATGATTGTCCTACCTGAAAAAAGTAATACCAGTTGCCAAGAAGATTTATTGTGGGAAATTGATAAAGTTTCAGGTATATATATCTTTTATATGAAATTCTCTTGTCACTATGTCAGTTATCATTTTCATCTGAAACAACTAATATCTATTTTTCATACCTTAAAGCAAAATAAGGGCCATTCAAAACATTTTTTTTTACTGACAAATTAATTAATATGGCCAAACAATATGTATTCAGTCAGCTAATATCACTATATTTCCATAATTTGCACAAGTGAGTTTATTATAAACTGCATGGTAACCTTTCAATTTCAGATATACTTGATAATATGGATGAGTTGGATACAATGAAATGTAATAATAATATAAGCGACCATTGCAAGAAGTCCAAAGTTAAATGCAATATATCAAAAGTATGTGACATCAATTCCAAAAATAAAGGTAACTTTTTGTTAATATTAATTATGAAAACTCAAAAGTTCTTACTAAATTAAATCACCACCATTCCCCACTAAAAATATCTATAGTATGCGGCAATAAATAATGCACATGGAGGCTTAGAGAGAGAGATCGGCTAGATTCTGCTAGGGTGTTGTCTCTGTCGCACAGACTGTTGAACCTGTGTGAAACGTCACATACTGAGTCATAGTGACAGCGCTCTACAAAACCGAACTGCAAGGCAGTTTTGTTCTAAACATCAATGTGCATTATTTAATGCCGGGTACTATACCAATCCTGAGCAGTGAATCTAAGCTCCATGCTCCAAAAGATGATAGGCTTCCTTTGCCCTACAATGGCAAATAATTGGTCACTACTACACTAAAAATTATAGATAGAACACTCTTTATATTTTCTCTTTATACTAAAACTATTTATACTATAATTGTGGAATATACATTTTTTAGTTTGCAAAACCACTTGCTTGCTCTTTATTAAAAAGACAATATTTTAAAATTTGAATAGTCAATTGTAGGACTACTTCACTTAATAGCTCCTAAAGAAAAGACCCAGCAGTAACTAATTTAATTTTTATAACTGTTAACATTTATTATTGCTTTTCTAATAGGTCAGTATAACAATTTATTTCATGGATTTTATCATTTATACAATGTTCAAAAGAAAAATAGACTTTCTAGTAAATTTGAAATTGGGGTCGATTTTTCTTGTGGAAAAGTAATTTAGTATACTAAAACTCACAAATGATTTTTAGAATTTCGTAAAGTACAAAGCAGCTGCAAGCTAAGTGTCTCTGTAATATCTATCTATATTTTATCTTAAATAATTTTTCCATGAGGCTGTTAATTCATTTCCATGAATAAAGTTATTATATTTATTTTTTACAATTGTTTTCCAGAAATAGATTCAGTTACATCAAAAAAACCAAAAAGATATAAAATTAGAAAAGAAATGAGAGATGATTCATTGAAACTAATAAATAACTCAAATATATGCCTTTTTAAATCACTCAAAACAAAGTACCAGTGTTATACATGCAAAGACACATTCATAAATATATCTGACTTACGAGCACATTCAGAAGCACATAAAATTTCAAATGAAGTTAATTTGTCAGGGCATTCGTTTAAAAATGCTGATATCTCATCGTTGAAATGCAATTTATGTTCAAATCAATGCAACGATATAAACAATTTGAGAATACATTTGCAAAGTGCACATGAAATTAAATTCACAACAACGGATAACATGTTTGTTCAGTACAGGTTGGAAGATGGTTTCCAATGTGTCATTTGTAGGGAGTCATTTAACACATTTGTTCCGTTATCAACTCATATGAATGTTCATTCAACGAACAATGTGTGTGAAATATGTGGTGTGTCTTTTATAAACCGTTTGAGTCTACGCACTCATATACAGTCGATGCATCGTGTTAAAAATTGTACTTTATGTAGTGCGAAATTTGATAAGAATTATGAGAAAATTAAACATATGAAAAACGAGCACAACATTGGAACATCAAAAAGATATTGTATACTATGTGACAGGACATTCCGTCATTCATACATGCTTGTTGAGCATAAAATAAAAGACCATGGAGTAAAGAGAACACAAGCTGATTGCTCTGACTGTGGCAAGAGTTTTCTCACACCACAAAATCTTAGAGTTCATATACGGTCAGTACATAAAATGGAACGTAATCACCAATGTGATATTTGTGGGATGAGATTTTTCACCAAGAGAGATGAGACTAGGCATAAAAGGAGACATGAAGATTTTAAGTCATACTCCTGTAGTTATTGCGATGGAAAGTTCAAGTCCCATGATTCTCAGAGACGTCACCTTAGAAAACTGCACTCAATTGAATGTTAAAAGATGATTTTGTCTAAAACACTACGATAAAGAGTGTCATTCTTTTTATCAAATACTTTATTCAATATACTTAAACTGATACCTAATAAAAATTAAAGTGTCTAATAATGTATTATTATTTTATATACTTCTCTTTGATCCTTGAAGGACTACGAATGCTGGAGTTTACTGTCGCCATTGTGGTTTATGTGTTCACTTGTTTTATTGGAGTATAGACTGGTGTTGTATGAATATAGCACTGGCTCAAATACGCACTAACAGTATGTCACTACACGTCCACTCTGACCCGCGGGCTCTAGCGTTACTGACGTGTGTGCGTTTGAGATAGGGTGAGGTTTCCTTTGTACACAATTAGTATGTTTATGTATTGGTATATTCATATATGTATTATATGTCATGTGTTCTGTGTATATAAGGCAACATATACACTACAGTCATTAATGAATCTTAGGACCTCATGCACATTATTTCTTCAGCTGCTATATCAGCACTCACGATACACTGAGCTATATTTATAATTTTGTTTTTTCTAACGATATCTTTATTCTTGATTTGATCACTTAGATTCTCCAAGAAAAGTTCGCTCAGTCGTTCCGTATATTATATATTATCATCGAGTCAACTCTTAATTACCCGCAATAATACAGTATCTGTTTTTCCTAGTCTTCGGTATATCAGCGTTAATTGTGACAAATTTTAATAATATTGGCCCAGCGAATAAACTGAAAACATATCAGACAGACAGCGTTTTTCATTTATAATATGTGAAATATTTGTGTGGAATTCTTATAGAACTTCAAAAAAAGAGTATAGGCACTTCATTGGCAAGCGCGGTCCACCATAATCTGAATCTATCACTTTCCGTCAGGCGAAATAGCCGGACTCTAGCCTTATCGTTTAAAAAAATATTTGTGTATTCTTAATTTAAAAAATTAATAAAGAACATATTTTTTTTTAGAAATGAAACTTTTAATATTTTTCTTTTACCTAGTTGACGCTTCTGACACTTAACCGAATTTGACAAATCATTTTAAATCAATCTCATTTGATTTCTAAAATATTTCAAACCCCATTTATGAATATTTATTAAAATGAGTAAACCAATAGAGGGAAATAAAAATATGTACGCAGAATGCGAGCACGTCAAGCGTACAAAACCAGACGCTCAAGTTACAGAGGGTAATTGTTTTAATGTTGTATCAATATCTAATCCTTATATTAGGGCGTAGCCAGAATTCTTTAAATTCCCCGCTTGCCCGTACCCCGCTACGCCCATGTCTGTTGCACTTTCAAGAATCAAGCTTGTCATAGTGATACAAGTGCAGTGCGGGGAACAGTATAAACAGATAATCGTAAACTTACTTTTGGTTCGACCCTCTTAGTCTATCATAGGTTATTATTAGTTAGAACTTATTTAATACCATAATATTGGATCTGAAAATTTGTCTCCGTCATTATTATTCTTACCGAGATATCGTAAAAGGCGACTGGCGTGTGGTATCCCGTTCAGTAGAATAGACCACCCTCCTTCTTACCGAGGGGTAATACGACTAAGGTAAGTTGACGTCAGGCAGGCGGCAGGTCGTAAAATACCCAGCCTTCAATCATTTAACAATACGTTAAAAACTTGTTGTGCCGACCTCTCTTATAGTGGGATAAGGACAGGAGAATTAATAATGCATGTATGGAAATACCAGTTTCTATGTCATATATGACACAAATATTTAGTTACTTTGTGGACGGCAGCCGTGTGTGTAATTGTCCTATATATTTTATTCAGATATAGCAAAGGAAATAGGACACAACTATCGAACTCTACCTGCGTTCGAAAAAGGCCTATTCGACTATGTTTATATGAATCATTATTCTCTGGAGCGTAACAAATTACTCAAGTGCCGTTGGCTGCTGTACAAAAAGCATATCGAGGAGCGGGTCTTTGCACCTTTCCAGTTTCCTTGTATAAGGTACAAAAGTAAAGTAACGGCCTGTTATTATCCCACTTCTGGGTATGGGCCTCCTCTATCTGTTTTTGAAGAAAAGAGTTCGAGCTAAGACCTACCATGCTGCTCCAATGCGGATTGGTAGGTTACACATATCGCTAGAATAACCTAGAGATATGCAAATGAGAGATATACTCAAGATGTTTGCCTTCACCGAAAAGCGTGTGATAAATTGCAATAATTAGACATAAGTTTTTAAAAGAAAAACTCATTGATACCTACCGGGGATTTGACCTCATGATCGTCTCTAGAGAGTCGCACGGTCTCAAAGCTGGGTTATCACAGCCTTTGTATAAGGTATTGAATCAATTAAAAAATGTTATTATAGTTTTTGAAAGACATAGTGTTCCGGTAGAGCGCAGTAACATTAAAAGCTCGCCCCTGGGGAGAATACAGTACGAATATTCTAAGTCGTGCTAAGAGATCCTCCTGCGTGTACCACGCATTAAGATATTATTCAAGAGCACTGAAGTAGTCCAAAATGTACCATTCTAGCTATAAATGCGGCTTCGCTCGCGTGAAAATCCGTGTTTACTATGTAATAATGGGAGGAATTGGACTACCTTTTAGTAAAAACCCTTTAAAAATCGGTTTTAGTAAATTTAGAGAAAATCGACCACATACAGACAGACAGCCTTGGGGACAATAAAGAAAAAGCAAATCATCAAATTAATATGGCAACTTAAAATTGACTAATTAAAAATATTATTAGTTAATAAAATCCTTTTTATTTAATAGCATATACTTAGCCGGCTATGTGAATGGCCCGTTGGCACAGTGGGTAGTGACCCTATTCCCGCCGAGGGCCCACATTTTCTATTAATAACTTGTTATCCGTGTGGTAACCGGCAGAGTAGAATAGACCACCCACATTTCTTACGAGGGTTCCTAAAATACGACTAAGGTAAGTTGACGTCAGGCAGGCGGCCGGTCGTAAAATACGTAGCCAAATCATGTGACAACATGGTACAAACGTGTTTATAACATATTGTGCCGACCCCACTGAGAGTGGGATAAGGGCAGGAAGATGAAGAACTTGTTGGTTCTTCGAGCCTGGGTGTATATTTGTATTTAAGTATTTATTGAAAATTATATATTTAGTATATTAACCAGTCTGTCACCCATAACACAAGTATTCAATTACTTACTTTCGGGATGGACGACCGTGTGTGTGTGAGTGTCCCATGTATTTATTATTTTTTAAGTATAATAGATTCATTTCTTGAATTCTTCTTCGATGTAAAAGGCGAAGAAGGTTAGTTGACGTCAGGCAGGCGACCGGTCGTAAAATACCCCATTAGGGTAGGAAAATGATGATGACCATATATTTAATAATAAACTTGATTACTCGTAAATATTTTTAATTTTCTACTTATAATTAAATGCTTACTTTAATTTGTAGGGACTTACATTTTTACAACGGGTGCATAAGATTTATGGCATCAGAATCGATATATCGGTATCCCGAACATCGCATGAGGCTAAAACCTGGACCGGGAGTCGATTTCCGAGGACAAATGCCCATCCCTCAAGAGCTATTGATGAAACGCGGTAAAATTGAAAAGGAAGGTGGAAGAAAATCGAAGAGAGACAGAAAGAAATGTTAGGGAAAGAAAGACTAATAAATAATCATATAATATTTTTTAAAGATTATTATACTTCAAAATATATATATTTTAAATATAGCATTTTATGTGCACTGCGTTATTTTAAATCTTCAACTATTTCATGCATCCATGCTGAATATTTTTCTGTATTTTTTTCATAGTTATTACTAAATATAATTAAATCGTTTCAATAACAATGGAAAATAAACAAAGACATACCTACTGAAAATTAGATTATAATTTTAATTAGAATCTCATTCTATTAATGTGAAATAAATTATTTTTTTCCTACGACTTTATATTAATTTAAAAATTGAGATAAAGTAGAATATCTCACTCTTCATCTAAATCGCAAAAGCCTGTTCTTCAAATCTATCTTTTTAATTGAGACAACAGTGAACATAGATACATAACCATTTATATTGTTCGTATTGTCTTTGAATTATATAGTATTAAAAAAATTGTGATAATCACATAGAAATTTTCTCATTTCGTAGGTTAGCTGGCAGCGATCAGTTACAAAGGATAAATATTAAGTAAACCTTTGTACAATTTTTTTATTAATAATGATTTTCTATCATTTTTTTATGGTACATAAATAAAAAATAAATAAATATTAACGGCATATGAAAACGATCATATCAATCAATGTCAATCTACTGTCATAGATGTCAAACGTCAAATAGTCTAAATGGAATTTTCGGTGTTTTGTGTTTTCGTTTTGTTCATATTATTTTATTCAAATAGTGTGGTTATAAATTAATTATTATTTAAAATGGATACAGAAATAATGGTTGAAACCTTGCCTATATTTGGCACGTGCAGTTTATGTCTTACCGAAGGCGTAGTGAAGAGTATGCTAATTAAACAAAACACTGGAAACGCGACAAAATCCTACACTGATATGTTGTTTAGATGTTTTTCTATTGATGTGAGTCTATATAGAAGCTTTTTTTAATTCTTGGCTTTGAAATCGATAGCATTTTTTCTGTCATAAAATTTAAGATACTTTAAATATTTACATTTGGTCAATTTATATTCTAACGTATTTGAATGACTGCAGTTGACTGTGAAGCGTTAGATGACCTTTGTATTTCCTTTTATACTAATATGACGTACATGTAAATACCTTACTGGTAAAAATCACTGGTAAACATCCACTTCTGTTATAAATGTATGACATTAATGAAGGTACTATTTACAACTACACTTTACATGTGAAATTAGTCGTCACATTGAAGATAGTCATCCTATATCATAAATTTGTAGAGAAACAGGTTGAAAAGAAAATTTCTGTAACAAGTGTAAAAAGTGTAACATAAAAAAATCAAATCTGAAATAAACTATATTAGACTACTACAATTTTTTGGATATATACATATAAAAAAAAATACTAAATATTTTATTAATGTTCTTGTGAACCTTCACCTAGTTTGAGACAGGTTGCTAATTTTCATCATATAAAATTAATGAAAAATGGGAAATGATGAAAAATAATAAAAAAATGAAATAAATGGATGTATTAGATATTTATTTAATTTAATTTAATATTTACTTAACTAAAGATTATATCTCACTCTTAGTAAAAAAGTGACCTAATCCAAAAACATTGTATTGTAGCAGATTGTAATAAAACACTCATGAGTAATAAAGAAACCCATAACTGGGAAGAGCAAGAAAACACTAGCTTCTTTAATAATTCATAGTGTGATAGATGGCATTGAAATTACATTACAATGTGTTTAACTCAATTAAGCCTAATTTTGAATTCAGTTAATACTGAGTGTGCTATATTAATATCACTTATTGCAGTTAACTGAAGAAATTTCTTACATATATGCCAAAAGTGTGGAACGAAATGTGTAGTAATATCTTTTTGGAATCAAAAAATTGTGGACAAATTATCCCCTGCCCTTATAGATTTGTTGATGATTTAAAATAATTAGAGTCAATATTTAATTTATCTTTTAAAATTTAAACTATCGTGAGTAGTATTCATAGTTAATATATAGGCACTGGCTATACTCATATTTAATTTTATCGGGTTAGCCCAACTAGTTTCGATCCCATCCGGGGCACTTATGCGTGAGCTCTTTACACGACGTTATCGCGGCGGGAATTGCGTGCAGCAGCTTGCGACGGACTAATAAGAGTCCCGGATGGGCTAAACTAGTCGGACTAACCGGATAAAATTAGCCGTGAGTATAGCCGGTGTCGAAGCTGTGATAGCCTAGCGGTGAGACCGTGCGACTCTCTAGAGACGACATGGGTTCAAACCCCGGGCAGGCACCAATGAGTTTTTCTATTAAAACTTATGTGTCTAATTGATAATTGCAATTTATCACTCGCTTTTCGGTCAAGGAAAGCATCGTGAGGAAACCTGCATATCTCTAAAGAATTCTTGAGATATGTGTAACCTACCAATCCGCATTGGAGCAGCGTGGTAAGTCTTAGCTCCAATCCTTCTCTCCAAAAACGGACAGAGAAGGCCCTAGCCTAGCAGTGGGCATAGTAACAGGCCGTTACTTTACTTTACTTATAGCAGGTGTCCGTATATTAACTTAGATCTATCTTTTTACATGGGCCTGATTTTTTCTACCAATTAATGGAAGAATTATATTAACCAACAGCTGTGTGTCCTCATTCTTAGTAAAAAAAACAGGAGAAGTGCTTTGGCGTTGCTTCGCATTTTTAGCACGATCACACTCAAATGGTTAAAATATCATTATATTATAATTTGTTTTAAATTTTTCCAGATGGCTTTATTAGATTTAGATGATACAAAACGACTGATATGTAACAATTGTATCAAGCAGCTGGAAAAGTGTCTAGAGTTTAAAGAGCAAGTGGAGAACTCGTTGAAGTCTTTGGAGGCCACTATCAGACTCAAAAGTAATTTTCATTCATTCTCCTGCCCTTATCCCACTCTAAAGTCGCTTGGCAGATGCTTTTCACTTCAATTCTCTCCTATCATTTCTCATCTGTGCTCCTACTCCTATGCTTAAAACTAACATCATCATCCTCCTGCCCTCATTCCACTCAAAGCGGGGTCGGCACAACATGCTATATACGTGATGTCACATGATTTGGCTATGTATTTTATGATCGGCCGCCTGCCTAACGACAACTTACCTTAGTCGTATTTTACGAGACCTCGGTAAGAAATGAGGTTGGTTTATTTTACTCAGCCGAATACGACACGGTGGATCCACTTACCTTCGTCTCCTTTTATGACACCTCGGTAAGAAATGAAAGTGGTCTATTCTACTCAGCTGGATACCACTCGGCGTGTCGACTTACCTTAGTCGCCTTTTACGATACCTCGCTAAGAAATGAGGTTCGTCTATTCTACTCAGCCGGATACCACATGTCGGGTGACTTACCTTAGTCGCCCTTTACGACATCTCAGTAAGAAATGAGGGTGGTCTATTCTATTCAGTCGGATACCACGCGGCCTTAAACTAATCTTAACATTAAAAACATTATATTTTGTCCTTGAAAGTGACCTCTCGCATTAATTATGTAATTATTTCAATTGCAGAAGAGGGAGAAGCAAATGGATGTATAAAACGTGAGGAATCTGATAAAAAAAATGTTGGTAAGAAATCCCTATAACTTATCTTTTATATGCCTTTATGATTGCAGATTTTACCCACGATATATTGGATTCGATTCAACAAGCTGTGATAGCCCAGCGGTGTAACCGTACGAATTTTTCGAGGGCGTTACAGATTTAAACCCCGGGTAGGCAGAAATAAGTTTTTCTATTAAATCTTATGTGTCTAATTGATAATTGCAATTTATCACACGCTTTTCGGTGAACGAAAACATCTTGAGGATATCTCTCTTCTGCATATCTCTAGAGAACTCTATAGGTATGTGTAAACTACCAATCCGCATTGGAGCAGCGTGGTAGGTCTTAGCTCGAATCCTTCTTTGCAAAAACGGAGAGAGGAGTCCTATAGCAAGAAGTAGGATAGTAACAGGCCGTTAATTTACTTTTATATTCGATTTGCCCAGATAGTAGTAACCCTGTCTTCAGTTCTGATGGTCGCGTGTTCGATTTCCGCCGAGGTCCAATATTTTTAATAACAATTTGTTCATTCGTCAACCTCACATGAGGCAATTTAAGGCGACTCTTCCTGAAGGTAAAGTTTTTTGTCGCATTTCGCATCGTTTACGATGTTCTTAGCCTATCTGGTATCCGGCCCTTTAGATTTACAGAACATAAACATTAAATAGAAATTTAATAGAAACTGATTAAATAGAAACACAAAAAGAAAATAGTCTTCTTCTACTCAACCTACAGACGTCCAGAAGATCACGGGATGAGACATAGGTCTCATCCCGTGATCTATGTCTGAACATAGGTTCAGACATAGGTGTTTTCCCATGATCTCCATAAAACACGATCCTATGCCGCTTGGACCCAGCGGCTGCCCGCGAGCTCTTTGAGGTCATCAGTCCGTCTCCTAGGGAATCTTTACTGACGCTGCATTTTCTGATGCGGGGTCGCCATTCCTATATCTTGAGAGCCCAACGCCCGTTGGTTCCCCGCACTATGTGCCCAGCCTATGACCATTTCAGCTACGCGACAGGCTGAGCTATATCGTTGACTCTAGTTCTTCTTCAGATCTCGTCATCTCTGATTTGATCGCGTAGAGATACACCGAGCATGGCCCGCTCCATCCCCCCGTGAGTGACTGAACTTCATGAGGCCTATCTATACTTCTATACTAATATATGAAGCTGATGTGTTTGTTTGTTTGTACGCGCTAATCTCAGGAACTACTCGTCCGATTTGAAAAATTCTTCGAGTGTAATATAGTCCATTTATCGACGAAGGCTATAGACTATATAACATCACGCTAAGATAAATAGGAGAGGAGCAGCAATAAAAAATATTGCGTAAACGGCAAAATTCAAAGCTTTCCTTGCGTGCTCTAAGTACACGGTGAAAGTTATTCAAAAATCATTTACCTACTACAAAATTGTTCCGCTCTAAGAGTTCTAAATTAAAGTCCGCGACAGCTAATGTCTAGCTTTTAAGTCCAACCATAATTAATATAAATATTATGGTTTACTCAAATAATAAGACTGCAGACCACGCGAATGAAGTTTCGTTTAAAAGCTAGTAAAGTAAAAAGTAAAGTAGCGGCCTGTTACAATCCCACTGCTGGGTATAGGCCTCCTCTCTCCGTTACTGGAAAGAAGGGTTGGAGCTGAGACCTACCACGCTGCTCTAATGCGGATTGGTAGGTTACACATATCCCTAGAATTCCCTAGAGACATGCAGGTTTCCTCACGATGTTTTCCTTCACCGAAAAGCGTGTGATTAATTGCTATTATCAATTAGACACATGAGTTTTAATAGAAAAACTCATTGGTACCTGCCCGGGTTTGAACTCGTGTTCCCCTCGAAAGAGTCGCACGGTCTCACCGCTAGGCTATCACAGCTTTTAAAAGCTAGTAATATAACTAATAGAAAATAATATCTTCTTCTTTCTCCTACCCTTATCCCACTCTAAGTGGGGTCGGTACAACATGTTTTCCTCTTCCATTCTCTTCTATCATTCGTCAGCTCTGGACCAACACTCGTTTAGTCACATAAATAATATATATAACTAAATTTAAATCTCTCCTTTCAGAAGCAAAAAAGAAATCAATAAGTGATGTCAAAAAGGAATTGGCGTCAGCGATGGGCCTCTCCAGTGAAAATTACTTGGACGATGATTCCGGTAAGTGAAGGGAGGGTAGTTTATAGAAATAAGCGTTATTTTGCCGAACCCCATAATAGAAATAGTAATTATATAATGATTTTTTATAATCATCCTTTAAGAGAATCTTGCTAAGTGTAAAAAGTAAAATCGTTTTCATACCTTATGACTGGCCCGTTGGCGCAGTGGGTAGTGACCTTGCCTTCAGCTCCGCGGGTCGCGGGTTCGATTATCACCGAGAGCCATCATTTTCTATAATTATTTGCTAGTTCTTCGACCCTGATCGTATATTTGTATTTAAGTATGTATTTAAAATTATATATGTAGTATATCTACCAGTTGCCCGTCACCCATAACACAAGTATTAACTTTGGCGACGAACGACCGTGTGTGTAAGTGTCCCATATATTTATTATTATACTTTATACATGCAGGATTAGTTAATGCAAAACTACTAACAACACACTACACAAGCACTACACACATTCAATAAGACAATCTCAACGATCGTTTCGCCCCGTAACCGAAGCATTATCTGGAGATAGGCTCCACGAGAAAATGTTTTGCTATTACGAAATACTTTTACGAAAATTTAGTTTACTATTCGGTGGAGGAAAACATCGTGAGGAAACCTGCATATCTCTAGATAATTCTAGGGACATGTGTAACCTACCAATCCGCATTGGAGCAGCGTAGTAGGTCTTAACTCCAACTCTTCTATCCAGAAACGGAAAGGCAAGGCCCTATGCCCAGCTGTGGGATAGTTACAGGCCGTTATTTTTGTCCGCACTGATATTTTAATAAAAACACATCTTTTCAGATAACGAGAGGCTGGTGTTCTCTAATGTGAAGCAGGAATCCGTGGATGAAAGTGACTTTGATGACCCGGGTACGTATTGAAAACCGTATTATATTGGCAATAGTGATGGCCTCCTCAAAGAGGCAGCTTGGAAAAGTATGTTATATGTTATTATGTCTTATGGAATATTGTTATGGGCTAAATGGGCGGACATTGAAAAAATGTATTACAAAAAAACGCCATACGTCGCATTTACAATTGAAATCCGCGTGATTCCCTGCGAGAGAATTTTGCCAAAATAGGTATTACATTGGTATTTCACATTGGCTTCACAGTATATTTTTAGCAATTTAAATTTTGTTTTGTATATAGGATTAGTATATCAGTATATTAGTATGCATGAATAAATAATCGTAACTGACGGATATTTTGTCACGCAGGTGACGAGAGGCTGTTCTCAGACGTGAAACAGGAGTCCGTCGATGACAGCGACTACGATGACCATACAAGTAAGTTATACGACAGCTTAATATTTCAAGCTTAACATATCTTATTGACTCACTGAAAATAGGCAAATTGGACGTTATAAGATCAATAATATAACTGTTACGGCTGCGAAACTATCGTTGACATTGTGGTAGTGAATGTGTGCAGTGCTACTGTAGTGTGACTTCTTAATAGTATATCGACGAAGTTGTAAGAAAGTCTATAAATTTATTAAATTACAATTGGTATTTGATATAAAAAAAATATGCCATTCTATCAAACAAAACTTTCCTGCAAATTTAATAATAAAATTAAAGCGCTATAATCCGGATAATGCGGATTATAGCAAAATAATTTTATCATTACTTTTGCATTATGGATCTCCACAAAGTAACGCATAATTCTTGGTCAAATTAGTTATTCCACAAAGCAATAAGGAAGAAAATGAAAGAGTTCACGGCAAAAGTAACAAATAATTTTCCAACTCACTTCCAGTACTCAACGATTTGATAAAGAAAAAACTAGACAAGTACAGACCGCGACGGTCTAGAAAGAAAACATTGTCCACCACAAAAAAGAAAGTATCGTACTCCAAAAAAAGGCAGGCCGACTTGAACGATACAGAGATGATGCTCCAGAGCGGGTTGTTCCCATTCAAAATCAACAAGAACCAGATATACTCTTGCGCGGTTTGCCCAGAGAAATCGAGTATATTAGACGACATCAAGTCCCACATAATGGAGCATAACGTCTCAAACATAACCCTCGCCTTCAAAAAGATGATCTCGTCTAACCTCCAAATCTTCTACAAGTCATCAACGAAACTCCGTTGCAAGATTTGCAAAACCGAAATATCCGATTACGACACACTGAAACGGCACATCATCTCTTGCGTGAACTCTAGCTCGCGATGGAACAATCTACCTTTCAAACTCGAAAAGGACCAACTGGACTGTCCGATATGCAAGAAAACGTTTCTTAATTTCGTCAGCTTGAACACGCACATGAACGTCCACTATCCGAACCATATTTGCGATAGTTGCGGCAAAGCGTTTGCGTCCAAAGCGAGACTCAGAGGTCATATGCGGACCCACGAAATCGGCGACTTCCCATGCAGATACTGCGACGCTGTATTCGACAGAGTCACCAAAAGGGAGAACCACGTGTCGAAAGAACATAAATCTGGTATAAGATACGCTTGCAAACGCTGCAACATCTCCCTATCTTCGTTCTACGCTCGCCAAAAGCATTTAGCAGAAGTTCACAATGAAGAGTTGAAGAGGTACAAATGTAAAGCTTGCACCCAGAGCTATATCACTCCGGGACACCTCTCGAGCCACGTCAGGAGGGACCATCTGAACGAGCGCAATCACAAATGCACGAAATGCGATCTGGCCTTCTACACGCGGAATTCTTTAAAGATGCATATGATAAAGCACGATGGGGAAAGGATACATGCGTGCAACATATGCCATAAGTCGTACCAGAGGAAGAAAACCTTAAGGGAGCATATGAGGATACATAACAACGACAAAAGGTTTGTCTGTCCGGTTTGCGGGCGCGCGTTCACTCAGAAGTGCACACTGAAAGGGCATTTGAAAGTTCACGAGAGGAAGGTCGATCTGGATGAGAGGGTGCCTCAACCGTTGCATTCGATATAACAATAAATCCGCTCAATTGAAATATAATGAGACAAACTAAAAACAGAATATACTCAGCTTTTCCCTCTGTCTTGCCACATTACTTGTAGAAGTCTTGGGAATCTTCGATACACAGTTTTAAAGACGTAATCACGGGATTATCGTCGTCTGTGCAAATACGAATCCCCTCTTTCTTATGACACATCACCTAGAAAGACGACTCCGTGGAACGATTAGTGGTGCAAGGAAAAGTTAACATAGAAGACCTTATGGACGCTCTCCAATATCGTACTGAACTCGTCAAATCTGTGACACAATCAAGTGTATATGATTGCTCTACCTCCGCACAAATATAGAATGGAACGCTTGCCTTGATACCCTACGATTCCATTATATGCCTTTCATCCAGAATCAGCAAACCGTCCAATTCGTCGAAACAATATTGCATTACCCAGTGGTGATCGGGATATCTCAGTATTTTTCGAGAATTCAAAAACAGTGACAATCCGCAACAATATATAAGGTAAGATGGCAATCATGCATATACAAATTCCCTGCTAAACATGGCATTAGCCTTTTTAGCAAATGGATATAAAGTTTCTTTTTTGTATCCCTTAGTATTATTATAGAATAATATAGAACAATGTTTATATTTATGATTTAGTTAATTTTTTAAACCACATTTTATTATCTAACCCTTGAAAAATGGTGGTTAATTTAAAAAAAAAACCGTGATTGTATTTTTTGGTCCTTCAAGCCGAATTTCTAGTTAGCCTATGGGTTGTTGATCTGTTAACTAAAGGGACTAGAAAACTGTTGTTTTATTTATACAATATTTAAATTTAAGAAAATCTTTTGTTACGTACAGTTTATAAATGGCTTAGTTATTGTATGATAATTTTATGCTAAATTTTTGTTTATGGTAGGTTATTACTGACAGAAAGTTTTTAAGTTGTATTCTGCAGAAAAAATAACAAATCTCAAGTTCAAAGCGTTTGTTGCATCACAAATCATCACAATTAAATTATTAAAGTTAACTAATTACTAATCATAACATCACACCCGTTTTATTATGGAATGGAAACAATGTATTCATTTAATCTCAAGACATTTAAAACTCATTATATTGTCGTTAAGAACAGTGCAGAAACTGAAAATTTTGAAAATTAGACATGTTTTAGATATTCTCAAACTCCTAAATAATGAAATGATGAGAATGACACATTTCACTACACAATGAGAGAATATTTATAATTTAATACACACTGTCATCCGTCCTTAAGGTTAGTAACTTACTTGATACTTGTATGGGTGACAGAAAACTTAATATATACGTATATAATTATATTAACCAACAAATTGTTTATAGAAAAATAGGCCCTCGGCGGGAATCGAACCTGCGACCCAAGGACCTGAAGGGTCATTGCCACCAGGCCAGTCAAATACTGGCCGACTTATTTATATACCGTATTATTTAAAATAATTAATAATTCATCCTATTTATCTTTATTCTCCTAAATTATTAATATTGTTACAGAAAGGCATTCATAATGCTTTCTAACAGTTATACAAACAATTTGTAACACATTTGTTATATGAGCATTTTAGACGAATTAAAAGCTATGTAAAATACGTGCAATAAAAAAAGAAATTAATAGAAAATTAAATAATTTTTTATAATGTTTCGTTTTATTTTATATTATGTAGTGAAGTAATACTGTACATATATATTTTACATTGAATACCTCAGATTATATATTAAAATTAATTAAAGAATATGGCGAGTAAAAAAAACTATAAATCGCATAAATAGAGTACATTGTTTTATTTTACCTGTAAACATTAAGTAGAAATAGATTCTAATTCCTTACAAGACTCAAAAGATTGATTTTATTTAAATTTTTGTTAAGGAGTATTCAAGTGTGAAAATAAAATATGAAACCTATTGTCATTTATAAAATTATACATGTCATTTGTTTACATTTAGAACTGCATACTGTTTATTTATTTCTGAACGAATAAATGTAAGCAAAAAGAGCATATATTGCGATAAGATGCCGTTCTATTTTTAAATCGATCGCTTCTAGAAAGATCTGACCCAAGGCTAAGATGTCACATTGATTGAACATGCCAGTAAAATCGCTATTCGTAAACTACTTACCACTAGATGGCGTTGTTATAATGTTCAAGAATTAATTTTCTTTACAGAACGCTACCGACTTGTAACATTCCATATATTTAGGCCTAAAATTTCGTTTAAATATATTAATCAAGTAAATAGTAAAAAGGGTGTGCCTCAAGGATCAATCCTTGGTCCCTTTCTGTTTTTAGTTTATATAAATGACTTACCATATTTCATTCATAATATTTGCGATATTGTATTGTTTGCGGATGATACATCTTTAATTTTTTTAAGTAAATAGAAATGACCATAATATTGACGAAGTAAACAGTGGTTTATCGCAAGTAGCCCATTGGTTCAGGGTAAATAAATTGGTACTAAACTCAAAGAAAACAAATTGTATTGAATTTGCATTACCTAATGCTGCAAAAACAGCAAATAGGCTCTCCATAAATAATGTACCACTGAAAACAGAAAATACAACTGTATTCTTGGGAGTGACCTTGGATTCAAAACTCCAATGGAGCACACACATAAAAACTCTTGCAGGGAAACAGTTCAGCAGCCTACGCTGTTCGAAAGATAAGACAATTTACAGATGTCGAAACAGCGAAACTTGTTTATTTTGCTTACTTCCATAGCATTATGTCTTATGGAATATTGCTGTGGGGTAAATGCGCGGATAGCGAAAAAATTTTCGTATTACAAAAAAGAGCCATACGTGGCATCTACAATTTAAGTCCGCGTGATTCCCTGCGAGAGAAGTTTAAGGAAACAGGTATTCTAACATTTGCTTCACAGTATATTTTAAATAACGTAATTTTTGTACATAAAAATATAAAGAATTATAAAACGATAGGTGATGTATATAATAGACAAAGTAGGAACCGACATAAGCTTGCGACTCCTGCTTTGCGCCTAGCAAAAGTACGTAAATCGTTTGTGGGTTTGGGTATAAGATTCTATAATAAAATTCCGAAATCAATTTTGGTCATGCCATTACAGCAGCAAAAACACTGTTAAAAAGAGGCTGATACAGAAAGCCTACTATACTGTTGAAGATTACTTAGATGATAAGGATGTGTGGATATAGCTGCACTTCTACCCTGTACAAGACAGTAATAAATAAATGTAACTAGTTCTAAGATTTATATTTTAAAAAGAGCAACCGCCGAGTTTCTTGCTGGCTCTTCTCGGCAGGAACAGCTTTCCGAACCAGCAGTAAAGTTGACGATTCAAAAGCACTTGTTTACAAGTTTACTTGAATAAAGAATATTTTGATTTGATTTGATTTGATATTGAATTTCAGTATGCTTTCCGCAACAAATTATATATAAGTTCAGTAAATAAATTGACACGTGTGAAATGAAAAACTATTTTTTTACGTATATTTTATTATTTTTCAAATTAAATATGGAACTGAACAATTATTTTCTGTTTATGATTAGACAAATATTTTATAGCGGGAATTGCGACTAACATTTTTATGATTTAAAAATTTTGGAATTCACCTTTGAGCATAATTTTTTTTGGATATTAAATATACTTAAAACTATAATAGTTTTCACATGAAATCTACACGAAGTCTACAACTATCGAATGACTTTAAGGAATTACAGATAATAAAAAAACAAAGATATAAATCACTATTTTTATGGATTATAAAATTGAATTCATATCTCACGTATGATTCGACTTTGTACTACTTCTATCTACTCTATGAATTAAAAAAAGGTTTTTTTTTAACAAATTAACTGTAAAATTAACATTTCTTTTTACCTTTAATTATTACTTATAAGACCATTTCACTTCAATTATGTAAAAATCTAATCAACAATTTGAAAACTGAATTCTTATCATAGACATTTATACTTTTTTTTTAAACTACAATATATGGCTTAGAACTCGGCTTAGATGTCGATGCCAAGGAGTTTCTTGTCGAAGATGAACTCTCCGAGGGCGGAGTGACGCTCCATCATCTTCTTGAGAGTGGAAGCCTTGCCGGCGAGGTCGCGTTGTCCCTTGTACTGTTCTTCAAGGAACTCTCCAGTCAAGTAGTCGACAAGCTGTTGGAATGAATACAGATTCAAAATAAGATAAGTGCATTGCTAGCTGAGTAGTTTTGTTAGTGACTTTTTTTTAGGAGATTGATATGAGATCCTAAGAACAATTTTGAAAATATACTTCTCTCAGCAATAAGTGACTTCATGGTGTTTCTTGAGTAATTGCTCATAATCTTATATATAAAATTCTCGTGTCACAATGTTAGGTAAGACACTCCTCCGAAACGGCGTGACCGATTTTATATGTATATTCAGTAGGTCTGAGAATCGGCTACTATCTATTTTACTATCTTTAAATGATTAGGGTTGTCCGATGCTAACATTTTTATTTATAATGTACACTGTGAAAGCTGAGATAGCCTAGCGGTGAGACTGTGCGACTCTATAGAGACATGGGTTCAAACCCCAGGCAGGCACCAATGAGTTTTTCTATTAAAAAACTTATGTCTCTAATTGATGATTGCAATTTATCACACATTTTTCAGTGAAGGAAAACATCGTGAGGAAACCTGCATATCTCTTGAGAATTCTGGAGATATGTGAAACCTACCAACCCGCATTGGAGCAGCGTGGTAGGTCTTAGCTCCAATCCTTCTCTCCAAAGATGGAGAGAGGGTGCCTTAGCCCAGTAGTGGGCATAGTAACAGGCTGTTACTTTACACTAGAAAAATAATTTATAAAAATCCCTAAAAATAATTTATATGACAAAACAACGTTTTTCCGGTCAGCTAGTAACTAATAAAACTTTTTAAATTAGAGGTTCTATCTATTAAGATTTTCCATTGGCTTTTTCTTTAATATAGATATTAGGTGTTATTAAAAAAAAATGCTAATGCAACGTACTATTAACCTAACCCTTCCAGAAAAATTGCACTATATTTTAGTAAAAACCGTACAATAATCCGTTAGGTAGATTTTGAAAAAATTTATCACATACAGACTTCATCTTTTAGGGACTTTGTTTTACTATATGTATAGGTAAACATATATCAACATCCCGTGTCGTATCCTGTTGAGTAGAATAGGCCACCCTCATTTCTTACCAAGATGTCGTAAAACGCGACTAAGGCAAGTCGATCCGCCGTGTAGTATCCGGCTAAGTAGAATAGAACACCCTCATTTATTACCGAAGTGTCGTAAAAGGCGACTAAGGTTGACCCGCTGTGTTGTATCCGGCTGAGTAGAATAGACTATCCTTTTTCTTACCGAGGGGTCGTAAAATACGAGTAAGGTAAGTTGACTTCAGGCAAGCGGCCAGTCATATAATACGTAGCCAAATCATGTGACAACATGTTTGTAGCATGTTGTGCTGACCCCACTTAGAGTGGGATATGTGGAGGAGGATGATGATTAGTATGTATATATTTACGTGGTAGTCGTTGTTGTCTTGGTCCTCGCGGTCGTGCTCGCAGGTCTCGATGACGGCTTTGATCGCTTTGGTCACCTGGGTCTCCAATCGCAGGGCCTCCTCCAGGGCGTCCTGGCCGGAAGGCCACGATTTGTGTTCTGGGGCCTGAACATGAATGGATAGTAAAGTTATACATTCTTAAATTGGAATTGGGTTAGAGCCCAGCCATAGTAGCATCGTCTTAAGGGTGCCTACTGTGCGATCCACAACTATTTTTTTTAAATAAAATTCTGCAAGCTCTTGTACAAACTTGCAAACTGTAAACTGTGTAAACCAGGGTTTCCCAACTTTTTTTGTAACACGACCCCCTCCCCCCTTCTTAAGCCCCCTATATAATATATATAACTCTTGATATTAAGAAATTGCATTGTTTAATTAACGAACTTACAGATAAAAATGGTATGTTTTAGGAAAAAGGAAAAAAACCTGTTATTCCTTAAAAGTTTTAGGCTTTTTCGTTGTTAAATTTGCCACCGAAATCTAGCATTGCAGTAATATAACCCAAATGGTAAATTGGTGTTTCCCCCTCCTTAATAATTATCCCCCTATTGGGCGTGAGGGCGACGTTGGGAAACATTAGCGTGCTTACCTAAATGCTTGGAATTAAAAATCCTTTCATCTTCGTACAAGACAGTAACCATATGACAATTGGAAATGTTTAAAAGATATACCGCTGACTTAATTCAAATTCAAAATATTCTTTATTCAAGTAAACTTGTAAACAAGTCCTTTTTTTTGCATCATTATAATTTGACGATTCCAAACTACTTGTAAACGCTAAATTGAACAAAGAATAATATGAATTAAATGCATGGATGTCCCTTGCTAGGTAAATATCTTAAATTTGTATTAAATGCATGGATGTGCCTAGCTAGGTAAATATCTTAAATTTGTATTAAATGCATGGATGTTCCTAGCTATGGAAATATCTTAAATTTGTATTAAATGCATGGAAGTCCCTAGCTAGGGAAATATCTTAAATTTGTATTAAATGCATGGATGTGCCCAGCTAGGGAAATATCTTAAATTTGTATTAAATGCATGGATGTGCCTAGCTAGGTAAATATCTTAAATTTGTATTAAATGCATGGAAGTCCCTAGCTAGGGAAATATCTTAAATTTGTATTAAATGCATGGATGTGCCCAGCTAGGGAAATATCTTAAATTTGTATTAAATGCATGGATGTGCCCAGCTAGGTAAATATCTTAAATTTGTATTAAATGCATGGATGTGCCTAGCTAGGGAAATATCCTAAATTTGTATTAAATGCATGGATGTCCCTAGCTATGGAAATATCTTAAATTTGTATTAAATGCATGGATGTGCCTAGCTAGGGAAATATCCTAAATTTGTATTAAATGCATGGAAGTCCCTAGCTAGGGAAATATCCTAAATTTGTATTAAATGCATGGAAGTCCCTAGCTAGGGAAATATCTTAAATTTGTATTAAATGCATGGATGTGCCTAGCTAGGGAAATATCTTAAATTTGTATTAAATGCATGGATGTGCCTAGCTAGGGAAATATCTTAAATTTGTATTAAATGCACGGATGTGCCTAGGCAGGTAAGCGACGTGGTCGGTAAGTACTTACCCTGATGGTGATCAGGGAGGACACGTTGGTGGTCAGCTCGCCCCTCATCAGCAGGTACTCGATCAGCTTCAGAGCATGCTCGCGCTCCTCGGAGCTCGCCTCGAAGAACAGCTTAGCGAACCCAGGCCTGTTCACCTGGAGATACAAGCAGGTTCAGTTTTCAATAAATTTTTACAATTTTCCTTTTGAGAGCTGTTCTTTTCTTCATTAAAACTATCTCTATGGACCATAGAGATATTTTAAATTAAAGACTATAATCTTTTTTTACGTACAGACCTACCATGAACTCTTATTGCGACTCAATTGAAGATGTAAACGAAATTGTTTTGCTTTTTCGTATCATAACGTCTTAAAAACACACACTTTAAGTCGTTGCCGAATGCGTCCTAAGAACATGTGAGTAAAAGAGACAGAGTTATCTATAGTTCGTATAACGTTATCCTTTTCAAACATTACGACCCCAATGCAATTCACACTTCATTATTCGTCTTCAATTGAGTCGCAATAAGAGTTCATGCTAGGCCTACAGGTAAACCTAACGTTAGGCGTGTACTAAAACTTACGGAATCCTTGGAGAAATGCGCCCCCATAGCCAAGTACTGTATGGACGCGTTTATTTCCATCTGGATCTGTTTCCGGACGGCGTTCCGGCAGCCGTACGACATGGTGATCCATTGCTTGGGAATATTCACCGGATTCACGTTACCTGAATTAAAAAGATACATTTATTTATTCCTGTAGAAGAGGTACAAGATCAAACACACATACACACATATATATATAAATAAATATATGGGACACTTACACACACGGTCGTCCGTCCCCAAAGTAAGTAACTTAATACATGTGTTATGGGTGACGGATAGCTGGTAGATATACTACATATATAATTTTAAATACATACTGAAATACAAATATACACCCAGGCTCGAAGAACCAACAATATGTTTATAGAAAATGTTGGCCCTCGGCGAGAATCGAGCCCGCGACCCGAAGATCTGAAGGCAGGTTCGCTACCCACTGTGGCCACTCATATACATATACATATACATAAATTTATGACAGTCTAAAAATATGTGTACACATTATGTTTAATATTAACTTAGGGTTAAAATATTGCTACTATATGGAATTAAAATAAGTAAATAAAAATTACATTAAAACAAACTATTTTTAAGTTAATTTTTTTTTATAATTGTTATCAAATATGTTCAGAGAAGAATTGTTAACAAGAGTATCTTAGTAAAAACGACACATTCGAATAATTGGGTTTTTATGATTGTTTGTATACGATATATACTTATTATAAAACAAAATCGACAAAAGCTGTGAGTGGTCGATTTTAAAATCTACTGAACGGATCTTTGTACGATCCTCAACCTACCTACGGTTGAAGGTACCTTTCGGAGGAATCGCACTACCTTTTAGTAAAAACCGTATAAAAATCTGTTCAGTAGATTTAGAAAAAATCGATAACATACAGACATTTTTGAGGACTTTGTTTTTCAGTAAGATGCGTGAATTTAGCAACACTTTGATCTTGCGAAAGATGGTTATGTCAAAATGTAACTAAATATGAATAAGAAATATATATTGATTGCTGGCTCAGACATGAGCTTGAACGGATTAATGGCATTAACACTATATAAGATAGATTTACTTCTGACATTTTCAAATTTCAATGGAAAGAATGCGATATTATAATGAAACGGAAAACACGTTAATATTTTTATCGCGGGAAAAGGTTATTTATTTAGAACATGTAGTACTACCGATGTACTTATATAATCTGTTTCAATAACGCGCATGAGTCATTATCTAAAAACCCGTTACACTATAGGCTATTAGTTCATGTTTAATAACAGATAAGTTAATAAATAAAAACATTTAAATGACATTCAAATATATTTAAACATTGCTACAAAGTTCATTTGATTGTTATTTGTCGCCAGATCAATAATACGTTGGCGGCCATTTTGGATTACTTAGTATGGGTAGTATAAGTACGATGATTTTTAATTATTCAAAAACAACGCCAAAGATCGTAACGGTATAGGTATTTAAAATTACTCTTTTGATGAACATACATTCTCCTGCCCTTATCCCACTTTAAGTGGGGTCGGCACAACATGTTACAACATGTTGTCACATGATTTGACTACGTATTTTACGCCCGGTCGCCTGCCTGACGTCAACTTACCTTAGTCGCCTTTTACGAACTGAGGGTGGTCTATACTATGCATCCGGATAACACACGGCACTACTCTTTTGATAAAATATAACATAAATCGGAATTGGAGAAGTTCCGACGGGAACGTGTAATTTTGTTATTATTGACTTTAATCTGTATAAATTAGTAAAGTTATCATCCTCCTGCCTTATCTCACTCTAAGTGGGGTCGGCACAATATGTTACAAACATGTTGTCACGTGATTTGGGTACGTATTTTACGACCGGCCGCCTGCCAGAGGTCAACTTACCTTAGTCGTATTTTACGACCACTCGGTAAGAAAGAGGGTGATCTATTCTAATCAACCGGATACCACACGTGGATCAACTTAGTTTAGTCGCCTTTTACGATACCTTGGTAAGAAATGAGGGTGTTCTATTCTACTCAGCCGGATATCACACGGCGGGTCGACTAACCTTATTCGTCTTACGACACCTCACTAAGAAATGAGGGTGGTCTATTCTACTCAGCTGGATGCTACACGGCATAGTAATCCAAGGCATATTAAAATATATAAGCGACCAGTGATTTTAATAAATAATACAAAACTATATCCATTTGAGCTTTGAAACTCAGATAAAGTTCGACTGATTGTCTCGAAGTATATATTCAGCGTTCTATTTCTGTGTAGGAATGTTTTTTTATAATTTATTTACGAAATTCCAATGTAAACGGGAGATTAAAATACTGAATTGTAAAGTAAAGCATAACTGAGTTTATAAGATATAGCTACTCAGATAAAGTTGATTTCAAGTTGTTAAAATTTATTTTATAACAATAAACAATTGACACATCATGAACAGATTTATTTTATCTTATCAATTCTCTTCTGTACCATTCAACTTCATTAAGAGATATGCTGATGTGTGGACGATAACACATTAAACAGATAAGCCAAGTAGCGATAACATGCATCGATTATAAATATTAATTTAAAAAAAAACTAGTAGTCTATTAGCAGTAGTTTTTATACTGTCCATACTAATATTATAAATGCGATTTTTTTACATTTCTTTTTAATTTTATGTTTAAGATACAATATATTTGTTGTCCCTCTAAGAATCTGAAACAACACAGTAATTGAAGCCATTTTATCACTCTTAAGTTGTGACAATAAATTAAATTTTCCAACAATTAATTTTAAAAAAGTTTGCCTGAAAAATAAACATCAAGAACACTCCAAATTAGATGACAGAGTATCTAGTAGACATGCAATGTATTTTCATATAAAACCCAATGCTATTAAAATTGCCTTGTCAATAAGCATATTTTTTACCTAATTTTCTTGAAACTTATTTACTTCCTTTTTCTATAAGAACATTTTAAAAAAATATATTGTAATTCATAACAATTGTATCAAGAACAATAGAAAAAATTAAAATCTGCCTCATGTCAGCTGATAACGCAATTACAGCTCATTGTGTTGTATGAATAAATATACTCCCATTAATATAAGTAACTTCTAAAGCACTTTACTTCTAAAGCACTTATATGTAATAAGTGCTTTATTCATTTATTATTTATGTACCATAATAAGTTAAAAAATAATATTTATTAAAAAAAAGGATACAGGAGTTAATTATTTTTAGGAAATTATTATAATATCCAGTAATGTGTCCTTAAATATTTCAAAAATTTGCTATACATTAATGTCCTATATATTTTCGTATTTGATTATACAAGTAGATTGATCATTTATAAAAAATATATTAAAAAGTATATTCATATAACAAAAATATATGTGCAATCATAATACATAGGTTTTGTAAAAACTGCACAAATCATAATAAGGGTTGAATATTTAGAGAAGACAAAGGAAGGGAGAAAGAGAAGCTACCACAAGCCACAATATAGAATCAATAATTTATTTATTGTCAGATGACCACTGGTAGGTGTTAAAAAAAAATTCATTCTTCATGTCACTGTTACAGATGAACAATGACACAACTGCTAAAACTATAATTTTATATTAGTCCCAAAAAGAAGAAAAAATATGATGCTAACAGTGAAAAATATTCAAATAACTAAAAATAATGGCATATATGTGTGTACAGGAAATATACTTTACTTTTATATTAAATATTCAAACTATTCAAGTATTTCTTCCTTTTTTGGGTCTCCTATATAATTATAGTCTTAGCAGTTGTGTTATTCTTCTTCTGAAAAAGCAATATATAATACTAATAATTTATAATTTAAGTAAATAATCAATAAAGTAGGTAGAACATGAAAAAAAGTCTTATATACATAGTAACTTTGTACTAAACGTGAAAAGTAAATTACTGAAATTACTACTAAAAGTAGTAATTTCAACACTTGTTTTTGTTGGCATTGTTCTCATAAATCATGTAGAAGCCATCTTAAGTTACCAAAATTTGTATCAAAGGTCGTTTTTAAATAAATTACAATTTTTATTCTACAAATATGGGTACCATAAAATACATTTCAATATTATAAATAAAAAAATATAGTAAACTGATTAATTTAACAAATAAACATCAAAAATCAGAGATTATGCGAAAATCTGCACAAATTAAACGCGAAAACGTGGTATTAAACGTTATTTTAAAAGATAATAAGATTAAAATTCATCCACAAACTTTGGTAATGGCCGTAACCTTTGTGACCGTTTGTACTTTGCACAAAGAAAAAAGTTAAAACTTGAAAAAAACTTACATTGGGTAGCGAATGTTGATGAGCACACAGCCAGGAACACGGCGGAGATGAGCAAAATAGTCTTCATCTTTTCTTTTATTTCTACAATAAAATCACAGATACTTTGACGAGGAAATAAAGAAATGTTGAACCGCAATGTGCGAATGAAAATAGCTTTATTGAAAGGAGCCTTTACACGCACTGGTGCAGAAGGCTACTTATCAATACGAAATAAAATGAAAGACAAGGGCTAGTTCGTAACGCTCTGAATTAAAAATATTAAACTACGCAGCGATAACAAAACCATCTCATGTTGACAAGAGGTTTCTAATGAAATGACATATGATGCGTGAACGAGATAGACTATTCGCGGCCAAAAGTCCCGCCGAGGTTTTGTGTTCCAAGGACTATTTATGGAATATTTCCGAGCCCTCAAACGGGTTTTGAAAAGGTTTGAAAGAATTTTTTATTTCGATTTTGACATTCCTTAACTTTCAAGATTAATTCGGACTGATAAATATAAGTAAAAAGCATGTTTCAACTGAGGATGACGAGTATGACGAAATACCTTGTAACACAAAACCTCAGTATGCATTCTATTACAAGTAGATAGACGTCATTCTTGAAACTCAGTGTGGGTATGAGGCGAGGGGGGAAATGAATGTATTTTAATACCAGTTATCAAAATTTACGAACATTATAGGAATTAGCATAGAACACAACACAGGTAATAAGAAGTTTCTTTATGATATAGATAACATTTCGTAGCATAATGTCAATAAGAAATATAATGGTATACGTATATATTAAATTTATTACAAATTTCTTTGTCCCAAGGAAATATTTGGGAAATTCTTACGTTACACTGGTCACACAGAGTAAAGTAGCGAAGTTCATGAGAGATAAAATTGTACTATACCTTTGTATTTCGTTGCTGTCACTCACTTAACTAGCGGAAAAACAGTGATAAATCATTAATATACTTTGTTTTGGCCTTTTAGGACACGAGAGTTTATCAGTTAGATCGGGTTCTTTGTATTGGAAGTCGCCTTCTACGCCAGTGTGTGTAAAGGCTGCACTTTCAACGGAACTATATTAGTATTTTCAATCGTTTTCAACGTCGCAATTAATTTCGGTAAGTTTGTTCTTTTGACCGATTCACATGTATGTCCTTTGTCAATTATACAGCTATAGACGAATGAAAAAATTTGTTATAAATTTAAATATTCATTATCTTTTAGTAGGCAATTTTTAGTTGAAAGTGTTTGAAATTCGATATTGAACTCCGATAGTGTAGATAATATCACCTTTTTTTTAATATGCCACTGTTTTAGCGCCATTGTAAGCAGTTAATCTTATGTCGATATATAATTTGATAGTTACCCACAATCTAAACAACATAAATCAACAACAACAATCCTCAATAAATCAGAGTTTTACAGTTGTAATGATAATGTTGATTTTTAATCATTTTATTAGTACAAAGAATCAAAGATAAAAATAAATTTTATATGTCATTAGATAATGATTCAGCCTAATTGAATAAATTTTTGATTTTTTCTATGTTTTACCTACCTACCTACATTTTATTTTTTGGATAAAAATAAATTTAGCCATATTATTTTGATAATCTTTACTTGTATTAGGAAAAAAATCAATTTAATTGTTTTAAATAAAAAATATTGATACTAATGCTTCACTATATATATTAAATTATTAGGTTACGTTATTATAGCAATATGTCACATCAAGTTATCTAATAACTATAATTACTTCATACCAATCAAGAATCTACAGTAATTCTAGTGATCAATTTGAGCACATCAATTAAGTATATCATTGTGTAAATATGATAGGCAATGCAATTATGATTTTTTTTAATTTAACTTAAATTATTCTTAACTAAATTCTGCTTCTATTGTCTCATTAATAGAAAAAAAAACTAGGATTCTTTTAACTACATTATATCTTTTTTATTTGTATTTGATTATAAGATTATTATATAATGATGTTATAATGAATGGAGATGTATATACATATAATTATTTGGTTTTCATATACTTAGAAAAACAGATAAACAGATTTTAGTGTATTTTTTAAAATATATATATATATACAAAGACATCTTTCAATGAATTTTAACTATTGAATAATGTACCCCCCACACAGTCCTTCCAGTTGTCCTCAACCCTAAAGTCTGGAAGAAATCACTACTAAGTCAAGACCTACTTTTGTGCATACAAATTATTTAAGTGCTGTTTTTTTCTTTCCTATTTATTTCATTGTGGAGTACAATATAGTGTCCTAACAAATAAATAGAATTTGATTTGGCATTTCTAGATTATACTTACATGATTAGTAATTATCTGATATATCAGTGGTTGTCATATTGTACACCTGATTTTGTATTTGAAACCAGTCCAAAGATCAATTTTAAATTGAAGAATGAAATCATTAGTAAATTAGGCATTATTCATACTAGGTTCAAACACATCAATTTGTATACTTTGGTAAACAAGAAATGGGATGATGAAATGGGTAGGGCAACAAGAAATTTCAAATTGTGTATGAGTGAGATACTGGAATTTCTTGTTCAGTTTAGTGTTTCATAAAAAAACATTTGTTGTAGAATCATGAAGGCTGTGATCACTTTTGCCTGCCTCCTGGCTCTGTCTGCAGTCTCTGCTGATGTTTGCTACAATGAAGTATCTCTGGAATGTGGGAGGGCCACCAACAGCTTAAGTAAGTCATAATCTAAATTAAAAAATATATTTTTCAAAGCTTTTTTAATTAACTATTTGGATTGATATTCTTATGAGATATCATTTGTAGTTGCTATATTGTCTCTGGTCTGTTTTAGTAGGTTTCTGAACCAAAGCAATAAAGCAAAGGCTGTAATACTATATGATTTTTAGAAATTGTAGAGGGGTCTATGATCTTAACTAGACTGGGGTGAGATAAAAGTCAAGAAAAAACCTCTAACCGATAATAAAAAAAACTGTATCTCAGGTACCATTCCTTTGTTGAGTGTAAGTTTTTTTTTCCAAGTTAGCTTGAACCTTTTTTTAGGGCAGTGGAATTTCATCTTAATTCCTTTGTTCATAAACAAAAACTTAAGGGACTTAACTATTCCAAAAAAAATGCTCCACAGGACATAGAACTACAGTTAGAAATTCCTGTATTTTTAAAATTAAATATTGAAGGAATAGTTCTAGAGTCGAAAATTGATTTCTATCAATCTTCTTATTAATTTATATTTCCTTTTGGGAATGGAAGATGAAAATATATTGATGTGCGATAAGAATTTGGCATTGTATCGCTGGCATTTATAATCATGGTATTAATATTCGTTCAGCACTGCCCAGCTGTAACGCGGTGTACGGCAACTTCGGCCGGCAAGGTAACGTGGCGAACGAGCTGCAGGCCTATGCTAACTTGCACCTGAGGAGGTCCTACGAGTACCTGCTCTCGGCTGCATACTACAACAACTACCAGACCAACCGGCTCGGCTTCAGCAAGCTGTTCAGGAAGCTGGCTGATGATGCGTGGGGGAAAACTATTGAGCTGATCAAGCATGTGACCAAGAGGGGTGAGTGAGATTTTTGGATACATTTACATCTTTTTTGTCTATGATCTTGAATGTTCCATCATTATTATTTTTTTAAATTGGAGTAAACTTGGTAACAAGTCCTTTTGATTAGAGTTGTTTTAAACTGCTGTATTGGCAAAGCTTAAATTTATTACAGAATTTTGTTAAAGAATTGTATACCCAAACCAAAAAAGACTTACGTTCTTATGTAATGTAAAGCAGAATTGAATTTCTTATAAAAAAAATAGTTGATCGATGATAGTCCAAAGTTTTTGGCAGAGTTATTATATACTAGAGTAGGGAAGCCTAAGATGTGTCTATGGACACTAAGGAAAGCAACTGAGACTGTCTGTATCAATTTTTTATGTGTGATTAGATAAAAATAAGTAAGTATATGAGTTTCGTATTACTTGTTCTGAAACTCTCAATTACAGGCCTGCCTATGGTTACTCTACTCTAAGAATTGATTCAATGGTTTTTGGTCTGAGGTGTTCCTTTTTGACAGATCTTACTTGTTAATGCTTAACAATGTTATGCTATAAAAAAGACTGGAATACATTAGTCCAACTATTTAGTTGGACTAATGTATTCCAGTCTTTTTTACAATTCCAATTTTACAATTCCATTAACAAGTAACAAGTAAGAGAATGGTGATTTCACCATTCTCTAATGAAAACCCACCAGGTGGCACCATGGACTTCCAGAGCCGCAGCTCTCATGACACCCAAGAGAAGAACAATACCATTGAACTGCAAGAGCTGGAGTCGCTCGCGCGAGCCCTGGACATCCAGAAGGAGATTGCGGAAAGGGCCTTCTTCATCCACCAGGAGGCAACACGCAATAACCATAAGACTCATGACCCTGAGGTAAGAATTGCTTAAATCGCAATAAGAAAGGTTTCGTTTTTAATTTTTTATTTTGTCGCGGGGATTTTTCTCGAAACCAAAGAAATAACCCATAACACTTAAACAAACCCACTCGCGCTTACACACACACTCGCTGACTCACACACACACTAGCATACTTAGTCACTCGCTTACACACACACACAATATCCTACTTACAGTCACTTGCTTACTTACACACTCACTCGCTTACTGTCACACACACTCTATCTTACTTACACACACTCACTAGCTTACTTAAGCCCAGACACACACAAAGTCTCCTTTATACTATAAATAGGAACATTTTGACAGATAATTAATTATATATGACACATGATAATTTTGATAACAGATCGCCCAGTACTTAGAGGAGGAGTTCATCGAAGAACACGCCAAAACCATCCGCGACCTCGCCGGCCACACCACCGACCTCAAACAGTTCATCACCGCCAACGAGGGCAGAGACCTCTCCTTGGCTCTCTACCTCTTCGACGAGTACCTACAGAAGACTGCCTAAAACTTAAATATCTCGTACAATATTACTCCTAAATCTACCATTTTTAATTACCAATCTAGTAGGAATCCTGGCAATACTTACAAAAGTCAATGATATCTCAAAGTAAATCTAATTACGTATTCTATTATAATATATCTATAATCGTTGTAGAAATTATATGTAGATTACATTGATATGAATAAATAAAAATGGCAATATTAATCTAATTTCTATGCATTATTGTTGATTGAAGTCAATAATAATGATTTAATAATTTAGCATTGTGATTTTGTATGCTACCATTTTAGTAGATATCCTGGCAACACTGTTGCGTACAAAAACTGGCTGTTAGTGTGTTTAATGTTAAGTGCAAAATTGTATTTTATTTGTAGCAATGCTTAGTTATTTGTTTTTTTTTCAGTTATTTTCCAATAAATATAAATAACCAGAATAAAGGTTACCGTTGTTTTATTTATAGGATAATTAGGCTTATTATCTGTTTATATAAAAAAGTAAAGTAACGACCAATTACAATCCCACAGCTGGGCATAGGGTCTCCTCTCTCCGTTTCTGGAAAAAAGGGTTGGAGCTAAGACCTACCACGCTGTGCCAATGCGGATTGGTAGGTTACACATATCAGAATTCTCTAGAGATATGTAGGTTTCCTCATGATGTTTTCCTTCACCGAAATACGTGTGATAAATTGCAATTATCAATTAGACATAAGTTTTAAGAGGAAAACTCATTGGTGCCTGTCTGCGTTTGAACCCGTAACCACCTAGAAAAAGACGCACGGTCTCACCACTGGGCTATCACAGATCTATTTATATATAAAAGCCTAATAAGAATAGCTTATAAGCTAACAGTGACTTTGAGTAATGGTGTTGCTAAGAGAACCGAAAATGTGCCCTATTACAATAAAGAGAAAGACAATAAGGGTCTATTTCGTTTTTTCATGTTTAATTACACAAGTATACCAGTGTCATCTTCACTTTTTCTTTTATTATATGTTGTGACACTCACAGGCCTGCTTGAGGTTCCCCTACTTTTGTTTTTGCCATTATAAAGAACAATCAAAAAGGAAGTACTTTATTGATGCTGCGATCTAGCCAAATAAACAATTTAAAGGTAACCTAAACTTATGTCTAAGAATAGGTCTGGTGACTTTTCTAATTCTTTCTTGCTCTGAGACATTTTGTTCTTGCGTTCTTTTACACTATCACTATATTACACTAACTCAAAAGCTTTAGTCCTTTTCAGTCTTCTTACTAGTCCCCTACTTCATTAAAATAACTAAGACTAGTGGACGCTGATCATTATGCGAGAATTATTCCATATGGAAATGACTTACTAGAAAAAAATATTGTCAAATAGATAATCGATAAGATATGATTCTCTATCGAACTTATCGAGCTGAACGTGGCCCTGAATTTGACCCCCTACCCCTTCCTTAAGTGCGTCGAATTCTGAACAAACGTTTTTAAACAATTTAGTTTACTTTTTGTTACTTGGGTACGCTACTGGTCGAATCTGACAATTTACAAAAAAAAACATGCCCCTAAAGAGACATCGCGTTGGCGCAGCACCTTCCTTGATTTTCGAAGCAAATTGCACATAACTAGTTGATTTTTGTCAGTGCTTTGCGAGGTCGGAAATATATTAAACAAGTCAAGATACAAAATCTTTTAACGAAATGTCATTTCAATACTGTTAACCGTTGGGGAGTTCCCTCGTCTATCGAAATCAAATCCAGGAGCCAATCCTCGCCGCAGCATCAGGTCATGCTTAACATAAACATGATTGTCATCGGAACTGAACCAGTATATGAAATATCAGCTTAATCGGACACTGGGAAGTGGTTCAAATTGAACTTGCAAGATTCTACCTTCACATACATAAACGGCAAGTTGAGTAAAAGTTTATGAAATAGCATTCCTTGCTACCATTTAAATAAACGTATATACTTGAAAAATGTATTTTCAAATTACAAAAAGATATTAGAACTTTTTGTAAGAAACCAGACCAGTAGCCCTATCATGAACTTTTAGAAAACGATTCACATCAAAGTCAGTACCTAAACTCGACCGCTTTATTTTCTTACCATGAAGTGTGGGTTGCATTGGGGTCGTAATGTTTGAAAAGGATAACGTTATATGAACTATAGATATGTCTGTTTCTTTTACTCAAATGTTTTAGGACGCATTCCGGCGTCGACATAAATGTGCGTCTTTAAGACAATTTAGTTGACGTCTTCAATTGAGTCGCAATAGGAGTTCATGGTAGGCCTGCAGCAGGCTTATTATGAATTCTTAGTGCGACTCAATTGAAGACCTAAACTGAATTGTTTTGCTTTTTCATACCGTGGCGTGTTAGAGACGCACAGTATAAGTTGTTGCCGATTTAAATACTAAACTGAATCACAAACGTATTTCATTCACTCTTATTTATATAGTAGGTGTGCGATCCAAATGCTACTCAGTTAAAAACACTTCATAGTACGATAAGAAAGTGATTCAGTTTAGGTATCGACATTGAATTGCATCGCAATTGAGTCGTTTTCAGATAAGAAAGTTAATAAAAACTTTCAAATGGGATTCCCCATGATTTAGTAACGTACGCTTTCTCTGTCTCATTTCATATTTAAACTAGTATTTCTCAACATATTCGTCGATAATGATCTGTCAGTAATATAAGATTAGAAACGTGATGTTATTTGTGACAGACTGATAGGCTATATCTGTGTTTGAGTGCGCGATAACGAATATTCTGACCTACACGTATATGGTTCACTCGGAACACGTTCACATGATCTCAAATATAGATAAAGAATAAATTTATATGCGATACTTTGCAGAATTCTATAATACAAAAGTGGTGATAATATTATTTACCAATTCTACGCTAATACTGGATTATAGCAAATTATTATTAAAATAGAGAATTACGCAAAAATTTGAATCTATTTCATAATAATTCAGTAGCTACTTTTAATAAATACATTGTTATGAACATGCGAAAAGAATTCGTAATGCGTATGTCATAACGTTCAAATTGGACGGGGACAGTTTACGAGCGTGTAAAAAGAGTTCGTTAACTATGTCATAAAGTTCAAATTCGCTTGACACTAATTCTCTGGACATTCAGGTTGTTTACGAAAGATTTGTTTACCATCTCAAGGACTCGCGAACATTGTCTTCATCGATATAATATAACCGGATTTATTAAGGTCAGGGGTACCTCCAGTCCTAGAGGTACACGGGTATGCGAACCCGGCCTCCCGAGCTACTACTGCCTTTCCCTTATCTTCCAGGTAGTAGTATCCCTCAAATCCCAATCCCTTTAATAACATTCTTGTATCCTGTCCCATAGTGACCCATCCCCAACTTCCCCCCTCCCAGAATGCCGTGTGGTATCCGGCACCGCTGTCCTACCGGAAAAAGTAGGCCTAGATAATTCCTGAGGAGGGTTTACGTCAGGCAAAACTGGAGCCAAATCATTATTACAACATGTTTACGAGTAAAAAAGATAGTGATAATGCTAGGGCGTTCCCCGGAAGCGACGCGCAGGCACAGCACCCGGCGCTTGTTGGAAATGGACAATGGTTGTCGCATCGGGGACGGCGACGTAAGAGTCCATAGAGATGTACGAATGAGGATGGCTAGTTGGAATGTAGGTACAATGAATGGGAGAGGAAGAGAGTTACTGATATTTTAGAAAGGAGACGAATAAATGTTGCGTGTTTGCAAGAGACGAAAGCAAGGGAAATTGGAGCGGGTTATAAATTTTATTATAGTGGAAGTGATGGCAAGAAAAATGGGTGTAGTTATGGATAAAGAGTTGAAAAAAAGTGTGATGGATGTTAAGAGAGTAAATGAATAGAATAATAATGGTTAAAATAATGAAAGTTGATTCAATGATAAATATAATCAGCGTATATGCGCCGCAGGCTGGTTGTGATGATGTAGTGAAAGAGAAGTTTTGGTAGGATTTTGATTTGATTATGATAGCTATCCCTCAGAGTAGGATTTTTGTTGGAGGAGATTTTAATGGGTATTTAGGTAGACTGAACGGAGAGTATGAGAGAGTGCATGGGGGTTGGGGGTTTGGTACACGTAACCTTGAGGGAGAAACACTAATGGAAGCTGCTTGTGCTTTTGATCTAGCAATATTGACATTGACAAATCGTCAATACGTTTTTCCAAAAACATGACCAACACCTTGTTTTGTTGTACAAAAGCGGCAGTCACAGCACCCAGATTGATTATTTCCTTCTGAGGAGGAGTAATTTATTGAGGGCTAAGGACTGTAAAGTCATTCCTGGTGAACCATTAGTGACCGTTAACCGTTAAGGTTAAACTTTCAGTAAAAGTAAGAAAATACAAGCCAAAGCCTCTGCCCAAGATTAAGTGGTATATGCTTGAGAAAATAAAAGAAGTGTGATTAGATAAAATGATAGATATGAAAGACAGAATGGAGAAAGCTTCGATTAATGATTGTTGGAATGAACTAGCATCATGTATGAAGAATGTGGCAAAAAGTATTTTTAGTGAGACGAAAGGGAAAGGTAAGATAGATAAAGATGCGTGGTGGTGGAATGAGGATGTAAAAAAGGCTTTAAAAGAAAAGAAGGATGCATTTAGAGATTGGACTAGTATAGATGTTAATGATAATGAATTGAGAGAGGTTAAGCGAAAGGTGTATATTGAGAAAAAGAAGACAGGAAAGAAAGCGGTCGCTATCGCGAAAGGATGAGTAGAGTAAACTATATAGTGCTCTGGAAACCCCTCAAAGGCAAACAGCTCTATATCGAATACCCAACGTCAGAAAAAGGAATGAAAAAGAATAGAATAGCAGTGCAGGGTATGAAAAGTGGGAGCCATTGGGCCGGATGGTATACCGGTTGAAGCGTGGAAGTGCTTGAAAGGGGATGGATGGAAGTGGCTGACTTTATTCTTTAACAAGTTGTTACACGAAGAAGCAATCCCAGAAGAGTGGTCAACCAGTACGCTGGTACCCATTTTCAAAAATAAGGGGGGATGTGCAAGAATGTAACAACTATCGAGGGATAAAGCTCATGTCACACAATACGAAATTTCGAAAAAAAAAGTAATAGAGCGAAGAATGAGAGAAGAAAGTACGATCGCCCAGAACCAGTTCGGTTTTATGCCAGGGCGGAGTATGGCGGACGCTATTTTCGCCTTGCGCCAGCTATGTGAGAAATATCGACATGCGGGTAAGGTACCTGCACATGGTTTTTATCGACTTAGAGAAAGCGTTCGGTTGTGTATCCCGTGAAGTTTTGTGGAGGATTTTGAAAGGAAAGAGCCTACCTGGTAAGTAGGTACGGATTGTATTTTCCATATATACCAGAGCTAATACTCATGTCCGGTCTGAAGCCGATATTCAAGAGAAGGCTCCTTGGTGTATGCTATTTGCAGACGATATCGTGATTGTCGGTGAAAATACAACTGAGGTCCAGAGCAGATTTGTAAAATTGCAAGAGAAATTGCAGAGGTTTGGTTTAAAGATCAATCGACCAAAACTAAACACATGCAGTGTGATTTTAGTGGTACCTCCAATTTTTCCCCAATAACCTCAAATGGTGTTGTTTTGCCAGTCTGCTCCGACTTCCGGTACCTTGTTTCGGTTGGTACCACAAGAACGGTGAAATAGATCGCGATGTGAGAAATAGAATGAATGCAGGATGAAGTGGCGACAGATCTCAGGAACAATATGTGACTCACGAATGCCCCCTAAACTTAAGGGGAAAATTTATAAATAGGTCATAAGACCTGTCGTAATGTATGGATCAGAATGTTGGGCAATGAAAAAAGATGGATGAAAGAAGAGTGCATGCAAATGAGATGAGAATGTTAAGGTGGATGTGTGGTGTGACAAGCTTGGATAAAATAAGAAATGAGTATATAAGGGGAAGTCTGAGAGTTGCGCCCATTATGGAAAAGACGAGAGGTGCAAGATTGAGATGGTATGGACATGTAATGAGGAGGGATGAACATCATGTGACTAAACGAGTGTTGAGTATGAATGTGGATGAATATGTTACTAGAGGGAGGGCGAAAAAGAGATGGTTGGATTGTGTTTAGTATAGCATGTAAAAGGAGTACCGCCACAGTTGAGGAATGATAGAAGAGAATGGAAGAGAAAAACATGTTGCGCCGACCCCACTTAGAGTGGGATAAGGGTAGGAGAAAGAGAGATATAATATAACCGGATGTATCGTGCGCCTAGAGGTTCAGTTTGCGAATAGCGATCAAGAGCGAAATACCAAGCGAAAATAATAGTGAAATGAAAGTGACCTCGGACATCGGACAACGGACTGTATAAAGACTGTAAGTAGAATAGAATAGAATAGAATATACTTTATTGCACCACATAAGATTCACAATAGATAATATACAGAAAACAACAATTTAATTCTAAGTGACACAATGAGGCGGCCTTATCGCTAACTAGCGATTTCTTCCAGGCAACCTTCGGGCTAGAGACATTATTTCAGGAAGATAAGGTAGGTGGTGCTTGAATACAAATTATACGAAAAATAATACATAAATATATATCTACATACATACCTTTACATACCTACACATATATACATATATATACCTACACATATAAACATACATATATACAAATACATACATACAATAAATTTACTACATATAATAAATGAACATAATCACAGTTGTCCTAACCAGATAGTGAAAGGTAATATTGTTTTAACTTCAATTTGAAGCTTAGTAATGATTTTGCTTCCTTTATTGCTATCGGTAGGGCATTCCACAATTTGATAGCTTTTACATTGAAGGAACATCCAAAAAACGATGTCTTATGTGAGGGCATCTTAAGGTTAAATTTCCGAAATGATCTTATTAAATTATTGCTATTACTTATAAAATGAAATTTCGATTTCAAGTAGGAAGGTGACGTTGGGTGGAATAACACACAGTACAGAAGAGAAAGTATTTGCATGTCCCGGCGAAAGCGGATGGGTAACCACTTGAGCTTAGCACGAAATTCAGAAACATGGTCATATTTACGTAAAGTAAATATGAACCGAATAGCAAGATTTTGTAAACGCTCAAGCTTATTTAATTGGTCGTCGGTCAGGTCAGGATAGCTTGCGCTGGCATAGTCAAGAATTGATAAGAGAAGGGATTGTGCTAACATAATTTTGGTGGGAATAGGAAGAAAAGCACCTAACCGCCTAAGAGAACCCAATGCCCCAAACGTTTTCTTACCAATCTCTTTTATCTGCTGTGACCAAGACAGAGTTTCGTCAAGATGTATTCCAAGACATTTGACTGTAGAGCAGTAGGGAATTATAACGCCATCAAATTTGATCGGTGGTATATTAGGCCAGTCAATCCTTGAAATAAAGCTCCTACTGCCAATAATAATTGCTTGCGACTTACCGGGATTAATTTTTAGCCCAAATGACTTGCTCCAACTGTGGATTGCAATTAAGTCATTATTAGTGGCAGTAACAGCTATGGGAAGATCTTCAAGAGAAGATTGGTTATAAATATGGAAATCATCTGCATACATGTGATAGAGAGAAGAGAGTTTTTGAGTTATCGAGTTGATGAAGAGTGCAAACAGGAGAGGCGACAATACGCCACCTTGAGGTACACCTGCCCGTACATCGCACCATGAGGAGAACTTGTCATCAATGCGAATACGCTGCCGGCGACCTTGGAGGTAGCTTTGAAACCAGTCAACCACAGACTGAGAGATGTTAATAGAGCGCAACAGGCTCAATAGTATCTCGAAATCGACGTTATTGAACGCATTACTAAAATCTAGCAATGTCAATACTGTGAGCTGCCTGTTATCCATTGCCCAACGAATGTCATCAGTAACTTTAACTAGCGCTGTTACCGTGCTATGACCACAACGAAAGCCAGATTGTAGTGGATTAAGAATATTATATTTGTTAAGGAATAGGAAAAGCTGGTGATGTACCATCTTTTCAAGGACTTTGGACAAAAATGGAAGAATGGATATTGGGCGGAAGTCATTTAGATCGCTGGCATTAGGTTTTTTAGGGATAGGAATAACTTGGGCTAGTTTCCACGTATAAGGAACTTTACCACAAGAGATGGACTCATTTAGGATATATGTTAGGATAGGACAAATAATATCTAGGATAGGTATGATCATGTTGCGGCTAACGCAGTCAGAACCGATAGCATTTGATGATATGGACAGTACGCTCTTATTAATATCGCATTCTGTAAATTGGCTAAAGATGAACGGTGGATGCTTAGGAGTTGGCAAAGATGAAAGAAAATTGAGAGTACGCAGTTTTTCAGCTTTATCAATAGCATCAGAAGTAGTAAAATGTGTATTTAAGTCCTCCATATCGATATTGATAGAAGGAGATAAATTCCGTGATGAGTTACCAACTCCGAGTGATTGAAGAAATTTCCACACTTTTGCTGGGTCGCCGTTCTCGACAGATTTGTGAATATGCCGCCGTTGTGCGTCCCTACACGATGTATTGCAGTGATTTCTTAATTTATTATATTTTAAGCGGTTTGACTCAGAATTGTTATTTTTAAATTTAAATTTGGCTACATTCTTCTTCTTTATAAGTACCTTTAGGTCCTCAGACAACCATGGCGCTGGTAGATGCCGCATCTTAATGGGTTTTATTGGTGCGTGAATGTCATATAGCTGAGTTATCAAAGAATTAAATGTGTCAATTTTACCATCTATTGAGCTCGCATTAGTCACTGCAGTCCAATCTACCCCCATAGCATCTTCACGAAGGCGATTAACATCCATTCCTCCAAAATTACGCTGCAGAATTGTTCTAGATTTCAGTTTAGGAGGACGAACTTTGTAAGAAAGGTAAATGAGGTCATGATAAGAGAAAGAATCAGCCGTAAGCTGGCCATGCTTTGTAACAAAATCAGGAGACGAAACCATTATAAGGTCAAGAAGCGATGGGACACTGTTAGGATAATAGTGAGTAGCAGATAATGGTAGAACATGTAGATTACAAGCCTCTACTAATGATAACAGTTTATTGCACCGGCTGTCACCCTTCAGCAAGCAGGTGTTAAAATCTCCCATTATTATCGTATGTTTATAAAGAGGGATTAGACTTTCTAACAAACTCTCAAAAGAGGAAAAATAGTTAATGAGTAGAGAAGGAGAGTAGAAAACACCTAGTAAGATTTTAGTATGGGACAGGGTTACTTCTATTAACAAATGCTCATCCGTATCGGCTGGAGAGGGCTGCGGCGATGAACGTAGGATAGAAAAAGGAATACTCGACCTAAGGTAGATCGCCACACCGCCGCCGCCCCTACCGACACGATCGTGACGAATAAGGTGAAAACCGGGCAAAGAATAAGATGTAGACGGCAAACAAGGCTTGAGCCACGATTCTGACACTAAAATAGCGTGAATATTTCGCGACTCAAATGATGCAAGCAAATCGGGATAATGGGCCGGGATACTTTGCGCGTTAATGTGAATGACATTAAAATTTTTCACACAGTCTGAGAAGCAAGAGCTAAGAGTATCATTGAGTGGAAGGAATGTTGTACTGTGGTTACCAATTGTAGAAGACGAATCATGATTTGAAGATAAAGACACAGTGGTTTCACTATCAGTACTGCAATTAAATGCCATTAAAATATAATATAATAATAACAATAAAAAAAAATAATAATAATCAATAAATATAATAAATATAAATATAATATAAATCTTAAACAAAAAGTACAAATTTACAGTCTCTAACCCGCCAGCAGCGGAAGAAATCAATGCATAATATGTATGTACAAACTAAATCACAAGTATTTCAATACACATGTATTGTCTACACCACAGATTCATATGGCTTAATTAAATAAGAACCAAACATTTCGTGACACTTGTCTGCGGTTTCATGAAGAAAAAGAATACAAATTTAAATATATATTTAAATTGATGGAATTAATAATTTACACTGACACAGGCTCAAAAGACTAGAATCCACAGATGTTGAAAACAAAAGACAAGGAAAAGTATTATTGTTATTTGTCACTTGTCAATTTAACAATATATTAGCAGATTGATTATGCCTGTGACTTCAAAAGCTTGTAATTACTTACAAATAATTGTAGGAACTGCATAATTATTAATTAGTAAACTTGAACCCATGACAGAAAGAGAGCGAAAAAAAAAATATATATACATAAGGAAAAGTAAAAAAGAAACAACCAAAAGTAAATAGCACCAAAACTAAATAAGACACTAAATACACCGTCTACATATTCACTTCCTGACAAAAGCTGCTCGTTTCGGCCTCTGATGGGAGCTTTTAGTGGACTTTGCAGCCTTAGAAGTTTCTGTGACAACAGGCATAGCGGCAGTCACAGCGATGTCGACTTTAGGTGCCGAGATTGCCTTTAACTCTGTTAATGTTGTTATACGGTGTCGCGTGCCATCGGAGCCCATCACAATTATAACACCATCCCTAGACCAACAATTCGTCACACCGAAGGACTCCCGGGCTGCGAGGAATGTTTCATGACGTCGCTTCGTCAAGAACTCTGAAATAGTGACACCAGTCCCTTTAAGAGAGGTCTTGGAATACCAGACCTTATTCCTCATTAAAACATCCCTGAACTTAACAAGGATAGCACGAGGTTTCTCAGTACCCGGACGACCCATACGATGAGAGCGACTGATATCATCTGCCTTTATGACTTGAGTTTTGATGTGGTCTGACAGAATTTTGGCTACAGTCACACTGGTATCTTCCTTCCTGTCTTCAGGTACTCCATGGATTAGTATAATCTTCCTGCGGGTCCGCATCTCTATCTCATCCTGCTGTCTAGACAGGAGCTCAACTTGTAGCTGAAGATTCTCAAGCGCATTCAATACAAATGATCGAAAAGAGCTAAATTGGGCATTAATATTAGACATGGGGCTGGCAGCAGGCATGGCAGTTCTTAATTCATTGTGAAAATCCATCATCCTATTATTGAAGTGCTCTGTCAACTCACTCAATGTGTTTTTTATAGACTCCATTTTCAAATTACTTAAATAGTGAATTCAAGTGAGTTACCTTAGTTATTGGTGTGTACAAATTCTTGTGGAATTAGCTGACAGGTTAAGTGTAAGTACTAAGTCTGTAGTGAAAAGTGTTTTAACGAGTCACCAGTTTAATTTCATCCATATTCACTAACCCCTGTACGTAACAATATTAAATGTAAATTACATACAGGGTTCCTAAAAACACATGCACCATAAACCTCCACCACGGCCATTACAATAAACAAGCACTACACACGTTCACTACCACAAGCTCAACAATCAATCAATATTTTAACTTAAAAACGGGACTGGCTTATGAATACTGCATAAAAGTTTCTAAATTAAATAAAGTTTTATTATTTAACGTTCTAATTTATTGTATATATAGGATGTGTCATGGGTGCTATCGGCGTCGGCCACGTCCACGGTGAAGTTGCGCTACTTTATATACTATTATCGCTATCGTCCATGTAATATAGAATAAAAAAAAGGTATTTTTATTATTATTGACTCTTGTACTGTATATACAGGATGTTGGCCGGTGTTAGTCGCTGTCCCTAGTGTCGATGGCGACGTCAGCCACGTCCACTGTAAACTTGTACTACTTTATATACTATCATAGCTATTGTCCCATTTTTGAATTTAAACTATCGTGAGTGGTATTAGTAATTAATGTTGAGAGACCGGCTATATTCACGTCTTATTTTATCGGATGAGCCCGACTAGTTTCAAGCCCATACGGGGCTCATATTCCTCATTTCCTCATAGGTTGGGGCTAACTAGTCGGGCTCATCCGATAAAATAAGACGTGAGTATAGCCGGTCTCTCAACATTAATTATCGTCCCATGTTATATAAAATAAAAAAAGGTTTTTTTATAATTCAATTATGTAATCTACTGTGTATATAGGATGTGTTGGTCGGTGTTGTCGGTGTCGGTGCTAGTCACTGTCGCTGGTGTCGGAGGCGGCGTCAGCCACGTCCGCTGTGAACTTGTGCTACTTTATATACCATTATAACTATCGTCTCATGTTATAAGGAATAAAAAAAGGTTTTTTTATTATTTAATTATGTAATGTACTGTATATACAGTGTGTGTCGGTGTCGGTGCTAGTCGCTGTTGCTGCTGTCGGAGGCGGCGTCGGCCACGTCCACGGTGAACTTGTACTACTTTACAGCTATAACGCTTATGGACATTGACTTGTAAAAAAGATATTTTTTAATTTTGTTTTAGTTTTTCTTATTTTTATCAGATATTATGTAATTTATTATTAATTCTTAATTTTTAACATTAAATTATTTTGACATTATATTGTATTCGACATTCTCAATATAATAATTGTAACGCTGACATAAATGCCATACGATTAAATAAATAAACTTTACAGCTATTATAGCTATTGTCTAATGTTATATAGAATAAAAGATAGTTTTTTTTATTATTGAGTCGTATAATCTTCTGTATGTACAGAGTGTGTTGGTCGGGGTTGTCGGTGTCGGAGGCGGCGTCGGCCATGTCCACGGTGTTTTCTTCTAGGTTATTTTAACAAGTAAAATAGACGTTTAGAGAAGTGTCTTTTATTTCAATAACCTATATACGGGAGTGTGTTGGTCGGTTTTAATCCCGTTGCTTGTGTCGGAGGCGGTGTCCACGGTGAACTTGTGTTTACTACTTTATATACTGTTATAGCTATCGTCCATGTTATATTAAATAAAACAAAGCTTTTTTTATTATTATTTAGTCTTGTAATCTACTGTATATACAGAATGTGTTGGTCGGTGTTGTCGGTCGTGTCGGTGGCGGCATGAACTTTATATACCATTCTAACTATTGTCCCATGTTATATAGAATAAAAGAAAGTTGTTTTTATTATTGAGTCGTGTAATCTTCTGTATGTACAGGGTGTGTCGGTCGGTGCTAGTCGCTGTCGATAGTGTCGGTGGCGGCGTTGGCCACGTCCCCAGTGAACTTGTACTACTTTACAGCTATTATAGCTAGTGTCTCATGTTATATAGAATAAAAGAAAGTTGTTTTATTATTGAATCGTGTAATCTTCTGTATGTACAGGGTGTGTTGGTCGGTGTTAGTCGCTGTCGATAGTGTCGGTGGCGGCGTCGGCCACGTCCCCAGTGAACTTGTACTACTTTACAGCTATTATAGCTAGTGTCTCATGTTATATAGAATAAAAGAAAGTTGTTTTATTATTGAATCGTGTAATCTTCTGTACGTACAGGGTGTGTTGGTCGGTGTTAGTCGCTGTCGAGTGTCGGTGGCGGCGACGGCCACGTCCCCAGTGAACTTGTACTACTTTACAGCTATTATAGCTATTGTTTTGAATAAATTAACGCGCGCGACGCGACGCGACCGGCCGGATCAACGACCTTTATGCATTCGATTGCCGACGCGAGCGGCCGACAGTTAGTGATGTTTCGAATACGACAAGGACAGGACGCGTGCGCCTGTATACGGCTTTATTGTATAACGCACACGTGTAATTTTGCGTCTCGGGTGTGGTTCTCAGATTTAGTGACGCGTTTAATCAGTGAAGTGTTTGAGAAGACGCGACCGTCCGCGGTTTAAGTGCGCGTTGGGTTACTATTCCCCGATATAGGGACGATTCAATAACGTGTGACCTTACGAAGGTTGTGTGCACACCGGGTGTTATTTAACCGATATAGTGAAGTGTATACTCCGGGAGAAACAGACATTACGTGTCCGTGGAAGACTGCTGAGGCGAGCCAACGGGTTCGGGAATCGGCCAAGTACATACAAGCGCACACACACACGTACACATATACACCCAGTGATTCATGAGGCCGGACCACATACAGCTGACGGCCGCATAAGGTAGGTTGAGACGCCGAGACGACGGGCCCAGGTCTCGGAGGTTGTTTCATCCGTCCGCACGTTTGCGCGGAACAGCTATTGTCTCATGTTATATAGAATAAAAGAAAGTTGTTTTATTATTGAGTCGTGTAATGTAACTGTATGTACAGGGTGTGTCGGTCGGTGCTAGTCGGTGTCGCTGGTGTCGGAGGCGGCGTCGGCCACGTCCACGGTGAACTTGTACTCCTGGTCGGCGCCGAGGTACGCGTCCGACATGAAGTACAGCGTGTAGGTGTGCCGGCCGGCCGCGCCGCACACGAAGTCCAGCCGCAGCTTGGCCGCACGCCCGAGCGCCACGCGCTTGATCGACAGCAGCGTGTTGCTCTTCGGCTCGCCGATCACCACCCACCAGCCCTCCTCGCGTTTCTGCACCGACAATGGCCACATGTACAACTGGGACATTTAGAGTTCCCACAACACCGGGACTATCTTATTATAGTAGTTTATGATCAATAGAATACGTTATCTTAAATTGTGTTTTCTTAAAACACTTCAATACATCATTGATGTAAATCTACCTACGTTGATAACTGTTTCGAGTGCCTCGTAATTCTTTATTATTTATTTACGCCCGCGTGGATTTCAGTGATTTACGAAACTTTTCCCGAGTTTTCGAACATAAAAATTATTGTGAGTTAACCATGAGAGATAGAGACATGCTATCGCGGACTTTTTTAGGTATTTTTGTAGATCTACAATTCTCTAGTACATTACTTTAGCGTATCTCTGCTGGTTTACGCAGCGCACGCGACTAAAGCTCCCAGCAAGCAAATTTTTTTACACCGCGCGATTTCTTCAACATAATTTACATAATATCGATATGTACTATTTACCTAAATTATCCGGAAGTATTGTACTATCTTTTGGTGAAAACCGTACAAAAATCCGTTCAGTAAATTTTGAGAAAATCGATTACATACACAAAGACAGCTTTTTGGGACTTCGTTTTATAACAAGTATAGATGTGCGAACATTTTCCTCAGCTCAGTGCGCGGAAGGTTAATATTTCTTGTGCGACCGCTTATTAAGTGTTTGTAGTTGCTACTTCTTAACTTTGCTAGGCTATCACAAAGTCAACGATATTTTAGTGTAAATTTGTGTTGTTTTCGTGAGTGTTCACCTGTGGGAAGAACGGCGCGATGACCGGGCCCACGATCTCGTCTTCCCTCTCCAGGGACACCTCCACGACGATGGGCTTGCCCGCGCGCAGGCGGCGCTCGTTCTTGACCTGGTGGTAATTGAATTAATCTTCAGGATATGTGAAGATAATAAGATAAAATCAGAAATTTATTTATTTTAACAGACATCTTAGCCCATTGTGTTAGTAACATTAAAAAAAAAAGTAAAGTAACAGCCTGTTACTATGCCCACAGCTGGGCTAAGGCCTCCTCTCTCCGTTTCTGGTGAGAAGGGTTGGACCTAAGACCTACCACGCTGCTCCAATGCGGATTGGTAGGTTACACATATCCCTAGAATTCTCCAGAGATATGCAGGTTTCCTCACGATGTTTTCCTTCACCGAAAAGCGTGTGATAAATTGAAATTATCAATTAGACACATGAGTTTTAATAGAAAAACTCATTGGTGCCTGCCCGGGTTTGAACTCGTACGAGGGCGTAAGAGTCGCACGGTCTCACCGCTAGGTTATCACTGCTGTTAATACAGTTGTGAATATATTAACCTGGCGGTGAGACCGTCTGAAAGAGCTGTGATAGCTAAGCGGTGAGACTGTGCGACTCTTTCGAGGGGTTACAGTTTCAAACCCCACCTGCATGCACCTATGAGTTATTCTATTAAACATGTCTAATTGATATGACATACATTGGCAATGCTGGTATTTCAGGGATATCATAGTGCTAGCATTTCTAACAGCAAACTCTAACTAACTCTAACTCTTATCGGTTAGTGTCATTTATGATATGCTGAAAGTGGTCTAAACAACCAACTCAGTGTGTTTTGTATAAATTCAAGCGGCGCGCGCGCCTAGCCAGCGAGCTTATCGGTAAACTCGCGTCGAAGCTGACTTGACTGTGAATTCGAGTGCGGGGTCACGTACGCTCGCCGCTCGCGTTTATTACGTAGTATTTTTAGTAACGTTTTGAATTACGATAAGACAGGACGTGCGCGCGCACCTGTATACGGCATTCTTTATTGTAGACGCACACGCGTAATGACGCGTTTTAACCAGTGAAGGGTGTGGTGTTAGATAGTACCACGACTGTATTGACTTTTGATATTGATATAAGTATTTAGTGACGCGGTCAATTAGTGAAGCGTCTCGAATCGGCCAAGTACATAGGTTGTTTCATCCGCCCGCACGTTTGTGCGGAACACAGTGTAATAGAAAGAGCAAGGGAGATGTATTTTCATAAGTTTCATCGTGTAATTGTAATATCCCAGAAGTGGGATATTAGCAAGCATCATAGTTACCTCATAAGTGAGCTCCACATTGGGATACCGGTTGCAGAACCTGGCGACGTCCGCCATCTCTGTGGGGGACAGTTGCAGCAGCTTTGCTCTGGCTCCGTCTTCCAGTTCCATCACGTCGAAAACCGTCTCTACACCCTGGAAACAGAACCATTGCAGAGTATAAATTTTCAACTAGTATTACCGTTGCTCTATGGATATGGAACAACTGTTCAAGTATTAAGTTAGCACGAAACTCGCTTTGAGCTAATAATTGAGCATCAACTCTTCAACAGGGTTGAAATGTCGCTAATTAAAAAGTACCTGGGTGAACGAGCCGTGCTCGGTATTTTTTAAAGATATTTCAAAAAAATGCGATTATAAAAAGGGGAGCTGACATTTGGGACTCGATCTGGGGTAAACCGTACAAAAATCGGTTCAATAGATTTCGAGAAAATCGATCACATACAGAGGGACAGCTTTTGGGTACTTCGTTTTATAATAAGTGAGTGACGTGTTCACCCAGAACGAAAACTTATATACCAAATATGTAACTATATAATTGTAACTGAGTTCATGTCGTTGGTGTGTATTATATATAAATAAATAAATAAATAAGTATAGATGTCACGAAATTTCCTTAACCCTTTTTAAGGTAAAGGTAATATAGATGACTTCAAATAAAAATGTTTATATTACCCTGGGCATATATGTTGCCAACAAATTTTCCACTAATTTCTCAACAATTTTCATTTTTGGAAAAATCTTAAAATTACAGTAAACTAACATACTAAAATTTTATTTTCGTAACTTTCCTGGTTTCCTCGGCCTAATAAAGGGCTAAAACCAAAATACGCAAAATATAGTGGGTCCAAGAAAAGTACAATTTTCACCTTATCCGAGCACCGCTGCACCAGTTCTGGTGTGAAATGGGGCAGTTGTCTCAAGTACGAGTCCTTGGCCCACATGGCTTGGGTGACCATCTGTGCCAGCTCCATGGCGGCCACGGCTGGGGACAGCCAGCCACTGCTGGACACGACGTCCACACACGCCTGGATCAGTCGAATGGCCTAGAAAATAAATTTAAATTGTAACATTTTCATCATTCTTCTCGTCTTCGTCCTAATTTGTCTATTATATTACATCGCCAACTTTTTTATTCTGTACATTTTTAGACACAAAAAATAAATTTTAAATAAATTAAATTGCTTAAAATATATTATGAAGCCAATGTAAGAATACCTATTTCAACTTCTCTCGGAGGGAATCGGACGCGAACTTCGACTGTGAATGCCACATATGGCTCTTTTTTGTAATAAGATTTTTGCATTAATCCACACGTTTACCCCATATCAATAATCCATAAGACATAACGCTATGGAAGTAAGCAAAATAAACAAGTTTTACTGTAAAAAAAAAGTAAAAAATTAATTAATTCTATTTCCTTAATTTCTATTGAACTTGTCTAGACAAGAACAATGTACCGTGTATATATTGTTACTTATTATTATTACTCTAAGCAATATAAGAGAACTAACTACTTTGCTATAATCCGCACGGGTTAAGTGAATGCATGCAAAGCCAATGTGTATGAAGCAGGCAAAATCTACGCACCTTATACATGCAGGACAAGCCACCACATGCACCCAAAGGCGCAATTCACCAGCAACAACGCACACAAAAGCAAAACACACACCCACCACCACAATCTCGACGATCGTTTCGCCCCGAAACCGAAGCATCATCAGGAGGATAGGCTCCACGACAAAAATCGTAATGATTCCATTACGATTTTTGTGATGGTGCATGTGGTGGCTTGTCCTGCATGTATAAGGTGCGTAGATTTTGCCTGCTTCATACACATTGGCTTTGCATGCATTCACTTAACCCGTGCGGATTACAGCAAAGTAGTTAGTTCTGTTATATTGCTTGTAATATGGAGTTCCGCAAAGTAACGCCTGCTTCTATAAATTATTATTACTCTTGTAAGACCAGACCAGTATATTACGTTCTACAGATTAGGTCCATCTCTTTTCCTCTCACACGAACTCACCTTGACTAGAACGAGAGCGGTGTCGGCCTGAAGTTCTGCAGGTAATTGCATTCTAGATAGATGCGCCTGTAGCAGTACGTGCGCTTTGACGTGCGGCTCGTTGTACTTGACCGTGCCGCCAGAGGGCGTGGCCGGCTTGTGCGGGACCCTGTAACATCGGGTGATTAAAAGTAACGCCCTGTTCCTATTTCAACGCTGGGCATAGACATCTCTTATATGTTTTCGGAGAAATCAATCTGAGACTAGCTCGAAACAATCTTTGAATTTAAAAATGGAAAGTAAATGACTGCTACTGTTTTGTAATGACGCGTTTTAACCAGTGAAGGGTGTGGTGTTAGATAGTACCACGACTGTATTGACTTTTGATATTGATATAAGTATTCAGTGACGCGGTCAATTAGTGAAGCGTTTCGATTACTATAAAGATAAGACGCGACCACGACGCGGTTCGAGTACGCGTTGGGATTAATGTTCGCCGATATGGGACGATTCAATAACGTGTGACCTTACGAAGGTTGTGTGCACACCGGATGTTATTTGTGTTATTTAACCGCGTTAGTGAAGTGTATACGCCGGGAGAAATAGACAGTACGTGTTCGTGGAAGATTGCTGAGGCGAGCCAACGACTTCGGCAATCGGCCAAGTACATACAAGCGCACGCACACACACGTACACATATACACGCAGTTATTCATGAGGCCGGACCGCATATAGCTGACGGCCGCATAAGGTAGGTTGAGACGCCGAAACGGCGGGCCCAGGTTTCGGAGGGTATTTCACCCGCCCGCACGTTTGTGCGGAACAGCTACTATTCCATGGCTAGGATTAGGCCTCGTATCTCATTCCTTTTTATAAAAACTATGTTTTTCTATAAGTCTTTTACAGTCCTTGCATTCCGTCTTTGGAACTCTTTACCAGATAGCATCTTTAAAGACTCTCTTTCCTTGCACATCTTCAAACTTAGACTAAAGAAACACTACCTTTCCTTGCTGTCATAATTTATATCTATGTAGGTTTATTATATTAAGTATTAGTATTAGTATATTACCTTGTATTATATATATATGTATTCTATTTTATGATTAAGTAAGTTTATCCATATTTAATTTATATTTATATTGTTTCTAATAATGTATCTTTTAACTATTAATGTACCTATACTATGTTTCCACTTACTATAAAAACACCCAAGGGTCGCTGGGAAAGATCTCTTATAGAAAAAAGTAATCCTTTGTACTTGTTTTGTTTTAACTGTATTTTCATATATATTTTAATTTTGGTACATAAATAAATAAATAATTAAAAAAAAAACAATTTGAGACTACCTCGTCCCCTAGAATAAACTTTTTTAACAAGGTAAAATAACAAAAAAAAGTAAAATAGCGTTATTATCCCACTGTTCAGAATGGGCCTCTTCAATCCTTTTTTTTTTAAAGGGTTGGAGCTTAGACCCACCACACTACTTTTATGCCGATTGGAAGTTTAAACATATCACAAGCATTCTTTAGGTGAAAAGATATGTAGAGATACAGAATTTTTGGAATTTCTTGAATGAACTTACCAAATTCGCTAAAGAAATTCAGGTAAAATGCAAAGATAAAAGCGCGTGATAAATTGCAAATATCAATTATAGGCACATAAGTATTGTTACAAACATGCGAAAAGAGTTCGTAATGTGTATGCCATAGAATTCGTTTTGGACGGGCCAGTTTACGAACATGCAAAAAGGGTTCGTAAACTTAATGCCATAGAGTTCAAATTTATCTAGAACATTCAACGTGTTTATCAAAACATGTTTACAAAAGTCTTGTTTACGATTTTTCTAAGGTCTCGCGAATGTTCACGAAATCGGTTCGTTCGATATATAAGCAGACGTATCGTGCGCCTCGACATTCAGTTTGCAAATAAACCAGCGAAAATAAAAGTGAATTATTAGTGATCTCGGCATTCTTATTGGACAAAGAGCTATATAGAGACTGTAAGTACTAAGTAAAAAGTTGAATAAAGTGTTTTTAACGAGTCACCAGGTATTTTAATCCAAATCCACGAACCCCTGTACGTAACAGTATTGACAGAAAAGTCCTTGACGCCTGCTACTGCTGAAAGATACACAGAATCTTACCGTTCGGCTATCATAGATACAGGTGATTAGGGAAAAAATAGTTCGAAAACCACCCAAAAGATGATGATATAGAAACTCACTTGGCAGCCAATGCCTTGATGATGTTCTCTTCGCGATGCCTGATGCACAGGTCCGAGTACTCCGCCGCCGAGGATATGATCTCCAGCAGACCTCGTATCTTGGTCTTCGATGTAAGCGAGAGACTGAATAGTTCTGAATAGATAAATGGTAATAACTTAATATATAATACTAGCAGTGCCAGCGTGAAAATCAGTGTCTCACAAAAAAATCTAGAATTCAAATTTTAAACATAAAAGTATTGTATTGTGAGTTAACCATAAAAGATAGAGACTTGCTATTGCGGACTTTTTTGTAGTTTTTTTATAGATCTACAATTCTCTAGTTCATTACTTTAGCGTATTTCTGCTGGTTCACGCGGCGCACGCGACTAAAGCTCCCAGCAAGCAAGTTTTTTTTTAACAACTGCGCGATCTCTTCAACACAATTTACATAATACCGATATGAACTATTTGCCTAAAACATCCGGAAGTATTGCACTACTTCCGACTTTTTTTGGACTTTTTTTTATAATAAGTATAGAATATAGATAAAGATAAAATATAAAGATATTAGCTGAGCGGGCAAAAGTTGTCTTGTCACATAAATTATTTCTAGGGAATTTCTATCGTTTATTATAAAAAAATAAAAATATTTTTGTCCAAAAAATTTCAAAAAAATGTTAGGGGTGTAAAACCCTCATCACTCAGGGGTCGAAAAAATAGATCGAAGCCAATTCTCTGATCATAATTTTATAAATCTTTAAAATTTTATAAAAATCGGTCAAGCCATTACAGAAGGGTATGGGTTTTACATTGTGATACGATGTATTTATAAAAAATTATATATGTTTATTTGCATTGGTTTAACCCGCTCGGATTATAGCAAAGTAGTTCTGTTATAGTTTCTGTAATATGGAATTCCGCAAAGTAACGCCTGCTTCTAAAAATCATTTACAGGTGTATCTACAATTTTTGATGTATCTATTTACCCACACTAACCTATTGTAGTATAATTGATATAGTAGTAGGAGGCTATCATGCCGAGATTGAGAGGCTGCACGTCCATCTCGTCCTCGATGGCGATGCATTTGGACTGTTCAAGGTCTGAGAGCGTCGTCTCCACCAGCTCAGAGAGATGGTCTGATAGGTGCCTGTGCAATCAAAGTAGTTTAGATTTAAAAAAGTTACAATATTATTATTTATTATGGAATAGGATGACCAACCAGAATGCGGCTCAAAATTCAAATCTAAATATTGATTATTCAAGTTAAAGTAAAGTAAAGTAAAGTATCGGCCTGTTACTATGTCCACTGCTGGGCTAAGGCCTCCTCTCTCCGTTTTTGGAGAGAATGATTGGAGCTAAGACCTACCACGCTGCTCCAATGCGGATTGGTAGGTTACACATACCCCTAGAGTTCTTTAGAGATATGCAGGTTTCCTCACGATGTTTTCCGAAAAGCGTATGATAAATTGCAATTATCAATTAGACACATAAGTTATAATAGAAAAACTCATTGGTGCCTGCCCGGGGTTTAAAACCATGTCGTCTCTAGAGTATTCAAGTAAACTTGTGAAAAAGTGCTTTTGAATCGTCAACATCTACTACTTAATCACCGCTGCCCACGAACTCTCGCAGAGCGAGTGTGTTGCTTCCTTTAAAAAGGTTTAATACACGCTTTTTTAAAGGTACTTATGGCTTATGGCTTAAGGTACTTAAGGTACCAATCCGGAAACACTTCCAAAGGGAGAAAATGGTAGTGCGCGGAATGAAATTATTCGAAAACCGCACTGTAGTGGATCGCCACGCATCTAGATGGTGAGGATAGTATTTTGACCTGTGACGTACTGTTACAACCCTATTTAATATGGGCATATATTGCTGAGTTATTGTTTCCCAATTGAGGTCGATATAAAGTGTCGATCAGCAATATAGGCCTATAAAATCAACACATTTTCAAAATTCGTTCAGTTCTTGTGATTTATTCGACTTGCTGCCCAGCTACGGACTCGGTTCCTGCCTGCCGGCTGGCTTCAGCAATAGACTAGTGACCATATACTCCGGCTCCAACCCGCTACAAGGGTTTCGCGCAAAGTAGTCCAAGTACCACTTGTGTTTAGATTACATTAAAGTTAATAAGTTCAGTTTGTATTTTTCTTTATATATAAACCAAACTGGACGGTCTAACAGTACGTTCGAAAGCCAAATTGAAAATATTCTTTGTTCAAGTAAACTTGTAAACAAGTGCTTTTGAATCGTCAACTTTACTGCTGGTTCGGAAAGCTGTTCCTACCGAGAAGAACAAGCAAGAGACTCGGCAGTTGCTCTTTTCCAAATAATACTTATAACTAGTTACATTTAGTATTAGCTTTCTTGTACAGGGTCGAACAGTAGTTCTGTCCACGCATTCTTATCATCTAAGTAATTCTCAACAGCCTCCATTTATTAATGTTCTTTATTCCATTCATTATCACTGCCGTGTGGTATCCGGCTGAGTAGAATAGACCACCCTCATTTCTTATCGAGGTGTCGTAAAAGGCGACTAAGGTAAGTTGACGTCAGAGAGCAGCCGGTCGTAAAATAAGTAGCCTAATCACGTAACAACACGTTTAAAACATGTTGTGCCGACTCCACTTAGAGTGGGATACGGGTAGGAGGACGATGATTTCATTCAATTTCAGTTAAGCTACAGAGAACGTTACAACTATTTAAGGTCATCGTGTTCTAAATTACTTGGATTTTTATTGCGAATTTGTAAGGGTTTCAGGTCACAATAATCTTATTTAACATTATTTAACGCATTTATTAGAACAAAATTGGAGTATTGCAGTGTGGTCTGGTCACCATAACACACCACTCATGTTAAAACATTGGAGAACATACAAGCACGGTTTCTCAGAAGTATGGCTTATAGATTCCGTCTCAAAAAAGCACTAACATCATACAATAAATGAAAAAGATATTTTAATGTAACCACTCTTCTAAAGCGAGGAAATATCTCAGGATTGTTGTTTTTGTATAAATTGATATCTGGCAACGTATCTACAACTATGATTCCTAAAATTAAGTATTCTTTACCATCCCGATCCACGCGCATGTATAAGCTATTTGTACTTCCTCGGGAGCGAACTCAAAGATCGCAAAAACCAATTAACCGTATATACAAACTATGTAATGAAATTAGTAAAAGTTCTGAAATTGTCATTTTTGGTAATTCCTATTTACACTTTCGATATAAATTATTGCAATCCTTTTAAAACTTTAACTTTTAAAACTAACTTTAACTCTAACTAATATTCTATAATAACTAAATAATAATTAATTATTAATAAGTTAAGATACTAACATAAAATAATATTAAATCATGCTGTCGGCGCACAATTTGGATAGGCAATAAATAAGGTATATTTGTCATAGTACTAAGTATTTGTATTACAACATTGTCATATCTGTTGTGTGTTGCTAAATAAATAAATAAATAAATTCAATATGAACTATTGTCTAACTAACCAGTAACTACCAGTAGGCGACCCCTATTTATTTTATTTATTTATTTCTTTATGTACCATAAAAAAACGTAAGAAAAACATTATCAATAAAACAGAGTACAACGGCCAACTTATCCCTTTGACAGAGATCTCTACCAGCTAACCTACGAAGTGAGACAATTTATAGTTAAACAGTTATGGTACTAATATCCTAATTTATTCACAAATAAATATATATATTTATATAAATAATATATTGTAAATGCCGTGTGGTATCCGGCTGAGTAGAATAGACCACCCTCATTTCTTACCGAGGTGTCGTAAAAGGCGACTAAGGTAAGTTGACCCACCGTGTGGTATCCGGCCGAGTAGAATAGATTACCCTCATTTCTTACCGAGGTGACGTAAAAGGCGATTTAGGTAAGACGACCCGCCGTGTGGTATCCGGCCGAGTAGAATAGACTACCCTCTTACTTACCGAGGTGTCGTAAAATACGACTAAGGTAAGTTGACGTCAGGCAGGCGGCCGGTCGTAAAATACGTAGCCAAATCATGTGGACAACATGTTTATATCATGTTGTGCCGACCCCACTTCGAGTGGAATAAGGACGGGAGGATGGTGAATATAAATAATATATCGTAAATATAAACCATAAATATATTATATATATGATAAATAAACAATAATATATACATAAATCTCAACAAATACATTATGGGAGTAAAGAAATATAATGTTTCTTTCTATTAGTTGTTACCTGTGCGTCACCCCCTGGAGGTTGTAATAGTTGGGGTTCTGCGTGAGCCGCCGGTAGAGGAAGGTCCAGGTGAGGTAGTCCACGGCATCCTGCTTATTCTCTATGGTCTTGGTGACTATCTCGGCGTTGATGTGGTCGTGCAGCCGGTGGTCCAGGTGGCTCTGGTATGTTAGATTGGATATAGACAAATAACCTATACATAATTAACGCCGTGTGGTACCCGGCAGAATAGAATTGAACAGTTTGTTGAAACGTGTGATATAATAATACTTGCATATATATATAAACACACACTGTTCCGCACAAACGTGCGGGCGGATGAAACAACCTCCGAGACCTGGGCCCGTCGTCTCGGCGTCTCAACCTACCTTATGCGGCCGTCAGCTGTATGCGGTCCGACCTCATGAATAACAAAGCTTGTAAACTTACTGCCCAGATTTGTGGAGTCAGTGTAACATTGTTTCTATTTTCATATCATAAATTGACACGTCAGTTGTGCGTCACCATGCCTGCCGTTATGCCCGTAAGTGGGACAGAGAGAGCTACACAGGGCGTCTTGTTTCCACATTTTACCAGCGAGTCTTTGATAAAGTATCGGCCTGTTACAATCCCACTGCTGGGAATAGGCCTCCTCTCTCAGTTTCTGGAGAGAAGGGTTGGAGCTAAGACCTACCACGCTGCTCCAATGCGGATTGGTAGGTTACACATATCTCCAGAATTCTCTAGAGATATGCAGGTTTCATCGCGATGTTTTCCTTCACCGAAGAGCGTGTGATAAATTGCAATTATCAATTAGACACATGAGTTCTAATATAAAAACTCATTGGTGCCTGCCCGGGTTTGAACTCGTGTTCCCCTCGAAAGAGTCGCAAGGTCTCACCGCTGGGCTATCGCAGCTCTAGTCTTTGATGATGACAGCAGTCTTTGATACTAGTATAGTTATTATTACTCGTACCTCCAGCGGCAGGCAGTCGTTGAGCAGTTTGGTGAAGAAGGTCTTGTGGTGGGCGGCGCACATGAGCACGCCGACCGCGTGCTCGTCCTCCAGCGGGCGGCACGCTCGGCCCAGCATCTGCAGCACCGTGCTAATGGGGTACTGCTCGTAGCAGTGCAGCTTGCCGTTGTACCTGGACGTTTATAATTATATATAGATAGTGTTCCGCACAAACGTGCGGGCGGATGAGGCAACCTCCGAAACCTGGGCCCGCCGTCTCGGCGCTTCAACCTACCTTATGCGGTCGTCAGCTGTATGCGGTCCGGCCTCATGAATAACTGCGTGTATATGTGTACACGTGTATACGTGTGTGTGTGCGCTTGTATGTACTTGGCCGATTCCCGAACCCGTTGGCTCGCCTCTGCAGTCTTCCACGGACACGTACTGTCTATTTCTCCCGGAGTATACACTTCACCAACGCGGTAAACTAACACAAATAACACGCGGTGTGCACACAACCTTCGTTAGGTCACACGTTATTGAATCGTCCCATATCGGTAAACAATAACCCGAACGCGCACTAAAACCGCGGACGGTCGCGTCTTATCTTTATCACACGTTTTACTGGTTGAAACGCGTCACTCAATACTTATATCAATATCAAAAGTCAATACAGTCGTGGCATCAAAAAAAAACACACCCAAATAACACAAGATACTAAATGTATCAACCACACCCAAACGCATAATTACGCGTGTGCGTCTACAATAAGATCGTATACAGGTGCGCGCGCGTCCTGTCTTATCGTAATACAAAACGTTACTAAGCTGGCGTACGTGACTTGCTGCAATAGAATGCATGAGGGTCATTGTTCCGGCTTGTCGAGGTCGCGCGCTTGAATTTATACAAAACAGATAGATAGAACAGTATTTAGTATAGTAAAATAGCCTTTTGATCCCACTACTGGGCATAGGTCTTCCCTTTCTATGTTGGGAGATAAGGGTTGGAGTGACGACCTACCTACCACGCTGCTTCAATATGGATTGGTAGGTTACACATATACCCAGAATTCTCTCGGGATACGCAGGTTTCCTTACAATGTTTCCGTGCACTGAAGACCGTGAGAAAAATTGAAAATATCAATTAAACACATAAGTTTTAAATAGATAAACTCATTTATTCCTGCTAGAGATTTGAACACGTGACCCCCTTCGAAAGAGCTATCACTGATTCTTTACGATGATTTTGTTATCATTCAACCGTTGGACATTTGGTGGATATTGGGAGAGAGATTCCCATATTACAAGTTCACATCCCGCTTGGATCCAGTGATGTCCAGTTGTAGCATTATTAAATCTAATTGATCCTTGACGATTCAACAGCGCTTGTAGTATTTTTTATTTTCTCATTTTAATTTCATATCGTTTGAATATTATACCCCTAAATTTATAATAAACTTGAAGTGTACAGATATTTTTTGGATTACTTTCTAGTCTTAGTTTATACATACATATGTTTCATCTTGTACTTCTCCGACTGTACTCTGTTTTGTGTACCTCTTGAAATACATAAATAAATAAAAAGCTTACTTGAATAAAGATAATTTTGATTTGATTCGATTTGATATGATACTTCACTATCAATATGTTTTTTCCCTGTTCCCAAATGAAAAACGGCCTATTCTGGTACTAAACCAATACATTGTTAAACTAATAAAGGTGAAATGAACTGAAATTTATTTATTATGGAATTACAATTTTTCTTGTACAATGGTAGCGATGATACTGTAAAAGTTAAAACTGCGTTGCAGTAATCAACGCCCGCCTCCGATATTAAATTAAAAAGTTCCAGACAAAAGAAACTGTTATATCACTACATAGTATAAAACAAGGTCGCTTTCTGTGTCTGTCCCTATGTCCCTATTTCCCTATGTATGCTTCAATCTTTAAAACTACGCAACAGATTTTGATGCGGTTTTTTTTAATTGATTGAGTGATTCAAGAGGAAGGTTTATATGTACAATAACAGTCAATATGGAGTAGAGAATAGAGGTTTCTAACGTGATGTCGTAAATAATTACATTTTTTTCCGCTTACATTGCAAACGCAGGCTGAACACTACAAGATGTATCAAAATAATGTATTAAAAATTTGTACACCTTAAAAAGGTCTACAGAAAACTCCGCGAGGATATATGTCTATCACTTATGGATAACCCACAATAGCATTTTTTTGTCATTTACTTTTTACGAAAAGTAACGCCCTCTTTTCGAAGCAATTTTAAGCAATACAGCATCAATCCTTATCCAATTAAGTACCTTAAATGCATTGTTGATTTAATATAGATCAATATGGCCGTTTACAGCATGTAATTTAAATGAATATTTTCGAAGATATTACAGATTTAATATGCGGCGCGTGCCTATAAATAGCGCATCGGAGGTCGCGCTTCGCCCTATAGCACTTATAATTTAGCAGCGATTGGATAAATTGTAAAAATAAAATACATAGACAAAAATGTAAAAAGGAACTAGGTAAAATGTATTATATGAATTAAGATATTCCAAAGATAGCAGGAAATCTTCATGGTATAGGGAACGGGGAATTGTTTTACTCCAAATTTAACGCGTGCTGGCCGCGGGCAGTAATGAATAAATCAAAACTACTGGATCTATTTTAATCATTTTTTTCACTGAGTGACAGCCTATACTTATATATTTTATACCCGTGCGAAGCAGGGGCGGGCCGCTAGTAGTACATAAAAATATAATAAACTACACTTAAATATTTAATCGATTAGAAGTAAATTGTGTGAGTGTGTTAGACTGTGTACACGTATTATTATATGTGAGGGCCTTAGTGCGTGTAAATGTGTGTGTACACACAATCCGTACACGTACGGATGTTTGTGAGTGTAAATGTGTGTGTGTGTGTGTAGTGATAGGGAGAGAGCAATGAACTGTTTCAGAAGAAAATATATTAATTAGTAATTTAGCAAACAACTTTCAGAAGAAGAGGTGAACAAAAGTAATAATAAAATTATTTTGCTATAATCCGCGATACAGTAAATAGAAAATATATATAGTGTTTAATGTATAGTGGACTATCAGTATTTTCATACCCGATACGTGCAGGATTCGTAAAAACACATGCACAAACCTCCACCACTTCCACCACAATACACAAGCACTACACAGGTTCACTATCACAAACTCAACAATCGTATCGCCCCGCAACCGAAGCATCATCAGGAGATAGACTCCACGACAAAATCGCAAAGCTTTGCGATTGTTGAGTTTGTGATAGTGAACCTGTGTAGTGCTTGTGTATTGTGGTCGAAGTGGTGGAGGTTTGTGCATCTGTTTTTACGAATCCTGCACGTATCGGGTATGAAAATACTGATAGTCCACTATACATTAAACACTATATATATTTTCTATTTACTGTATCGCGGATTATAGCAAAATAATTTTATAATTACTTTTGTATTGTGGATCTCCGTAAAGTAACGCCTAATTCTGTAAATTATTTAGAAGAGGTGAAGGTGAAGACAAATCTTACACATGCGTGTCGGCAATGATGACAGTGTGCACGTGAGCTGCGAACGCAAACGCAAGTTCTGCGGCTACAACGCACAGTTGCGCCGCGCCCGACTCCAGCAGCTGCTGGGCCGCGCGACGGTCACCCGGGGACACACCCTCGTGGAGGTAAGCAACACCAGCTGACAACGTCTCCCGGAGCATCTAAGAAAGAAACACTACATACATTCTCCTGCCCTTATCCCACTCTAAGTGGGTCGGCACGACATGTTACAAACATGTCACATGATTCGGCTATGTATTTTACGACCGGCCGCCTGCCTAACGTCAACTTACCTAAGTCGCCTCTTATGACACCGTGGTAAGAAATGAGGGTGGTCTATTCATGCAGCCGAATACCACACGGCACATACCTTAGTCGCCTCTTACGACACCTCGGTAAGAAATGAGGGTGGTCTATGCATGCAGCCGGATACCACACGGCACATACCTTAGTCGCCTCTTACGACACCTCGGTAAGAAATGAGGGTGGTCTATTCATGCAGCCGGATACCACACGGCACATACCTTAGTCGCCTGTTACGACACCTCGGTAAGAAATGAGGGTGGTCTATTCTATTCTGCCGGATACCACACGGCGTCTAAGAAAGAAACACTAAATAAGTTTTAAGTCAGGCACTATTACAAAACTACCTCGCTATAATCCGCACGGGTTAAGCGAATGCATGCAAAGCCAATGTGTATGAAGCAGGCAAAATCTACGCACCTTACACATGCAGGACAAGCCACCACACGCACCCCAAGGCCCCTCCATCAGCAACAAATATGTCTCCAATTCCGTTTTGCTACATGTGCTCGGAGGGGAGGGTAGTGGTGGGGGTTGAACTATTTAAGGTGGTATTTTGCTTGTAAGGATAGCGCGGCGCATTGCGATTTTGTCGTGGAGCCTATCCTCCTGATGATGCTTCGGTTTCGGAGCGAAACGATCGTCGAGATTGTTGTGGTGGTTGTGTGTGCTGCTTGTATGCTTTGTTGCTGGTGGAGGCGCCTTGGGGTGCGTGTGGTGACTTGTCCTGCATGTGTAAGGTTCGTAAATTTTGCCTGCTTCATACACATTAGCTTTGCATGCATTCGCTTAACCCGTGCGGATTATAGCAAGGTAGTTCTGTTATAGTGCCTGTAATATGGAATTCCGCAAAGTAACGCCTGCTTCTTTTAAGTTTTAAGTGGCAAAAATCAGGGATTATTGAAATTAATGAGGAGGTATATACATTGCGCACTTAGTATTAAATTGACCGTATTCAAAAAATGTGTATACATTGCGCGCTTAGTATTAAATTGACCGTATTCAATATGTTTTGCGGCAATTTGCAATAAAGCCTACAAAACTCCTCAGAAGTTTGTTCAAGAGACAAGAATGTGAGTGTGAACGACCAAGAAAACACTATTTTTTTTTTAACAGTTCGTGATGTCATAATGGTATTGAAATAAGGATTACAACGTATGTAATTCAATTAAAACAATTTTTGTATTCGGTCAATTTACTATTGCATGTGATATCTAAGCTGTGATAGCCTAGCGGTGAGACCGTGCGACTCTCTAGAGACGACATGGGTTCAAACCCCGGGCAGGCACCAATGAGTTTTCCTATTAAAACTTATGTGTCTAATTGATAATTGCAATTTATCACACGCTTTCGGTGAAGGAAAACATCGAGGAACCAACATATCTCTAGAGAATTCTAGGGATATGTGTAACCTACCAATCCGCATTGGAGCAGCGTGGTAGATCTTAGCTCCAATCCTTCTCTCCAAAAACGGAGAGAGGAGGCCTTAGCCCAGCAGTGGGCATAGTAACAGGTCGTTACTTTACTTTTTACGTGATATCTCCAGGATTCGTAAAAACGCATGCACGCCACCAGACTACACTAGCACTGCACACATTCACTACCACAATTTCAATAATCGTTTCGCCACGTAACGGAAGCATCGTATGACAGACCAAAACGACGAAATTGCAAAACCAACAGATAGTACATTCTTCTTTTAGCTTTATATATATTTTCTTTTATCGCGAATTAAAGCAAAATAATATCATATATTCATCATTACTTTTTTCGACACCGACCTTATCCTGAATTTTCTTCAAGAACGGCTGCACTAGATCCGATCTTGCGTGAAGGAATCTCGTTGCATTCCCATGGGCTGCTGCCAAGGCGAGCAAGTCCGCTGCCAGGAGACGGGCGTGTCTTCTAGAAGGTACGAAAACCACAGCGGGCTTAGACCCGGCGTGGCGGATGACGCTGTTGTAGATCGGCTTGGTCATCGCCGCGAGTCGAGACGCGGCATGTGATATGTTGAAGCCCTGGAAATAATGAATGAAGGATGAATGAATAAATGATTGAATGATGAATGAATAAATGAATGAATGATAATTCTTTTGTTGCACACCACAAAAATAATACATAGCACTATAATTAAATAAAAATAAGATTGTACAATCTGGCGGACTCTTGGCTACATAGCCATCTCTTCCAGACAACTAGCTTAGTCAGAAGACATACCTAGTATGTAGGTAGGTGTGGTGTATGCAATAAAGAAACAATATAATACATACACATATAAAATAAAACATATACATACGTAAATACATATGTAAATGAATAATATAGTTTTACAGTTGTTAATAGTATAAGAACCCCGTTGGCCCCGCACGGGTGTGGGGGACTGCATGTCAAGGGGCGTAACCCAGGGTGATGAATAATTAAGAAATGTTAATCGGAGCAGACAGAAAAGGCCACAATTTACGAAATAGGTATTCTAACATTTGCTTCACAGTATATTTTAAACAATGTAATTTTTATACCCAAAAATATAAAGAATTATTAAACGAAAGGTGATGTATATAATAGACAAAATAGGAACCGACATAAGCTTGCGACTCCTGCTTTGCGCCTAGCAAAAGTACGTAAATCGTTTGTGGGTTTGGGTATAAGATTCTATAATAAAATTCCGAAGTCAATTTTGGCCATGCCATTACAGCAGTTTAAAAACACTGTTAAAAAGAGGCTGATACAGAAAGCCTACTATACTGTTGAAGATTACTTAGATGATAAGGATGTGTGGATATAGCTGCACTTCTACTCTGTACAAGACAGTAATAAATAAATGTAACTAGTTCTAAGATTTATATTTTAAAAAGAGCAACCGCAGAGTTTCTTGCTGGTTCTTCTCGGTAGGAACAGCTTTCCGAACCAGCAGTAAAGTTGACGATTCAGAAGCACTTGTTTACAAGTTTACTTGAATAAAGGATATTTTGAATTTGAATTTTGAATTTGAAAAATTTATGCCGCTTGTGCCACTGGCTACTCCATTTGCTTATTATGGGCGCTGGATTTTACTACCTAGTCGCTAGCATGCCCACCGGCCTGAACACTGGCTTCAAGTCCTTGTGTGGTGTGTCGTTGGTGGCGGCGTTTTGTGATACGTGTGAGGACTGATCCTACATGTTTAAGGTATGTGAACGTTGTCTGATTCATACACTCAACATAACATAGAACTTGTGTACAATGGAATTAACGCGTGCTTTTATAAATCCTTATTTCCTTACTAATATTATAAATGCGAAATTCTGTCTGTCTGTTACTTTTTCACGGTGAATGCGCTGAACGAATATCGGTGAAATTTGGCACGATTATTTCTTATAAACTGGGGTAACATATAAGTTATATAAATCCTGTTAATCCAACAGGAATAGGATGATTTTAAAAACGCCATCTATTATCAAGCTAGCAAAGTTTATTTATTCACGCAAAGTCATGTAAAATCTGTAATATAAGTAAGGTTCTATATAACGTTGTAGCTTATGTCTAAAGATTTATTTTAAGAAATTTCTATAAATTTTAGTTTCTGTTCACTGCATAAATTGAACTATGTATAATAAATGTAAGCAAAACGGATTAATTATTAAAATAATTGAACTATGCTCTCAAGAAAACGATAAATCCCTCTGTATTCCAGGATTGATATGATTGTTGTGATGGAGACATTTACAGGGTTGGTAAGTGACTGAATCTACTGCTTATTCCAAGACTACGGTCCACGCGAACGAAGTTGTGGGTAAAAGCTAGTTTTTTTATTGTTGTTTAGTAGACGAGCGCTTCACTGTAATCAAGCCTGATGATAAGAGATGATACAGTCTAAGATGGAGCGCGCTTACCTAAATGCCTATTCACTCTTGACTTTAAGGTACCCATATCGTAGGAAAGATAGATGCCGGGAGAGAATTCCATTTCCTTTCTGTGTGCAACAGAAATCATGAAGCGAAGCGCTGCGTGCGTCTTCGTGGGATGTCATGCCATAAGGGTGGAACTTCTCCTGGTGCCTAGCAGTGCGATGATAAAAAGGCGAAGATGGAACAAGGCCATGAAGCACCTGGGCACACTCTCCGAAATATATCTTGTAGAAAACCTATAGACAGACAACCCTGCGCCGGTGTTGCAGACTGCAATTTGCAAACAAAGATGACGCAATCGCTTACTTCATCCTTAAGGCAATAAAAGCATCATCTACAGAGATAAGGGACCAAAACATCAAAATAGCAATAAAAGACAAAAATATGGAGGTGGCCGAAAAACTATTGAAAATATTAAAATAATATAAACAAAAAAAAAATTTAATTAATGATGCATTAGAGTAAGTCCGTTTTAAGTACAATAACATAAAAAAAAGTATACAAATGAACTAACTAAAAAAGGGTACGGGCATAAAGTCTGTGGTAAAGTAATGTCACTATTAAAAAAAAAAAAAGACTGCAATTTGGCATTTGTCAGGGTTTCATCACCTACGAGTCTTCTGGTACGTCGATCCACAGAGTCCAAAGCATCCAACTGGTTCCCATTCCCACAAATGGCAATGGGTTAATCAGATATACCTGCACGTGTAGCTCTAGCGGCAGCGGGCGCACGCTCGGGTGAAAGTTGAAAGCGCAGTTCGCGTTGCAGCCGAGCCACTGCCACACATCGCGTGCGTCCGCTAACGGTAGAGACAGTGCCACTATGCGTATCGGACGACCTGGGGGTAACAGACACAAAAGTTATTATAATGTTACGAACAGAGATTCGTGGATTGGGATAAAAAACCTGGTGAGTCGTTAAAAGTAAAAAAAAAGTAACAGCCTGTTACTATGCCCACTGCTGAACTAAGGCCTCCTCTCTCCGTTTTTGGAGAGAAGGCTTGGAGCTAAGACCTACCACGCTGCTCCAATGCGGATTGGCAGGTTACACATATCCCTAGAATTCTCTAGAGATATGCAGCTTTCCTCACGATGTTTTCCTTCACCGAAAAGCGTGTGATAAATTGCAATTATCAATTAGACACATAAGTTTTAATAGAAAAACTCATTGGTGCCTGCCCGGGGTTTGAACCTATGTCGTCTCTAGAGAGGGGCACGGTCTCACCGCTAGGCTATCACAGCTTTGGTGAGTCGTTAATAACACTTTATTCAACTTTTTACTACAAACTTACTACAAGCAATATAACAGAACTAACTACTTTGCTATAATCCGCACGGGTTAAGTGAATGCATGCAAAGCCAATGTGTATGAAGCAGGCAAAATCTACGCACCTTATACATGCAGGACAAGCCACCACATGCACCCCAAGGCGCAATTCACCAGCAACAACGCACACAAAAGCAGCACACACACCCACCACCACAATCTCGACGGTCGTTTCGCCCCGAAACCGAAGCATCATCAGGAGGATAGGCTCCACGACAAAAATCGCATTACGATTGGCTTTGAATGCATTCACTTAACCCGTGCGGATTATAGCAAAGTAGTTAGTTCTGTTATATTGTTTGTAATATGGAATTCCGCAAAGTAACGCCTGCTTCTATAAATCACAAACTTACTACTTGCAGTCTCTATACAGTCCATTGTCCAATAAGAATGCCGAGGTCGCTACTATTTCACTTTTATTTAACTTGTTTATTCGCTCTTGATCGCTATTCCCAAACTGAATGTCGAAGCGCACGATACGTCTGCTTATATTTATATATCTAACGAACCGATTTCGAGATTATAAGCAAGTCTTTTGTAAACATGTTTATCGGTAAACAAGCCGAATGTTCCAGAGAATTAGCGAATTTGAACTGTATGACATAAAGTTTACGAACTCTTTTTGCATGTTCGCAACAATAATATTATGTTGCTATAAAAAAAGTAAAGTAACGTCGTATTGTCTGTACCACTCTATATAAGCTAAGGTATTTTAATTATAAGGTTTTTCTAATTTTCATTGTTGCAGGCCTATCATGAACTCCTATTGCGACTCAATTGAGAACGTAAACTGAATTGCTTTGCTTTTTCATACCATGACGTCTTATAGACGCACACTAAGTCGTTGCCGAATGATTGTTCGTAATGCGTTCTAAAAACATTTGAGTTAAAGAGACAGAGTTATCAATAGATCATATAACTTTTTCTTTTTCAAACATTACAACCCCAATGCAATCCACACTTCATGGTACGAAAAGAAAGCGGTTGGTTTTAGGTACTGACTTTGAATTGAATCGTTTGCTAAAAGTTCATGGTAGGCCTACTGTTATTAGCATATAGCCAATTGTACATACATTTGTTATTCATATCATATCATTTAACATCTACGGTTCCATTGTGTATTGTACCTACCAAGAAACGCTTACTAATTACTATATACTTAAATAAAATTCGAGCAAAACTTGGTCGTTCGTGTAAATTTGACTTTTTTCTTTTTACAACGTGTCAAGAAGACAAAAGGGGTAGACAATTTGAGCAGTGTTTCCCAACCTTTTTTTTGTCATGCCCTACCTTGGCCTTTATAATTTTTTATAAAGGCTAAGGTGGGGCATACTTTTATATTACGCTTATGTAACATAAAAGTAACGGCCTGTTACTATCCCACTGCTGGACATAGGAGGCTTCTTCGCTTCTGGAGAGAAGGGTTGGAGCTATTCTACAGTAGATGTACTCTTTCTGTCACAGTTTCATCGGACTAATATTTAGCAAATTTGATACGATTTGCAGCCTATATAAGGGGGCTAAGGAAATTAATTCTCGTTTTTCTTTGGCTAAATTATAGACTTCCTAAAATCCTATCTTCGAATAAGAGTCTAAAATATGGGTTGCAAAATATCACTTACCAATCTGTGAGGCAATGTACCGCATCCTCGAGCAGACCACCTCCAGAACTGGGCCTTCCTCACCACCCAGCAGCTGCAGGGCGTCCACGATAAACAGCGACACGCTTTGCACGCTTTTGCGGACTTTCCACCTGAGTTTTGAAATTAAAAAAAAATATTTCGATTATCAGATTTTAAGACTTGGTAATGTCAATAATATTTAAACGAAAGTAATGATAAAATTATTTTCCTATAATCCGCGGTAAAGTAAATAGAAAATATACATAATTCTAAATGTGGAGAGGACTATCTGTTCTCATACCCGATACATGCAGGATTCGTAAAGATACATGCACAAACCTCCATCATCGCCACCACAATACACATTGTTTCAACATTTGGTGGCATTATGTTTAAATTGATTGCGACATTTTGCATAAATATTATGTAAATTTGATTCGATCTCACCTCCTGGACAGCACGTCCCACTTCTCCGCCGTGGTGATGATGATCTGACCCTTGTTCAGCAGCTTGTGGTCTGTCGCGGTCTCGCCGGTTAGTTGCACCACCTGAAACGTGAAGCAAATACTATTTGCTTAAAGTGAATATTATTTAGCATTTTATTTGCTCGTAGTGTTTGAGCATTTGAGCACAGTGAATATTTTCGTGTAGCGATATTACTTCGTATTGTTGGATACAATAAATGACCGACCAGAGAAACAAATTGCTATTATTATTAAAACACTTCATAAGTCAGGGGTCACTAATTAGTTTCGCTCGGAACCGTTTTGAAAAATAAATTGACCATCGAGGTCCTTATATTTTATTTATAAGAAAAAATATTTATAAAACAAATTTAATTAAAAAAGTAACAAAGGTATAGTACGCTGCAATAAATAATCCACATCAAGGCTTAGAAGAGAAAATCGGCCCGATTCTGCTTCATAGAGCATTGTCTCTTTCGCACAGACTGGCGAACCCGTGTGAAACGTCACATACTGAGTGACAGTGACAGCGCTCTACGAAACAGAACTCGCCGGCTGTTTCTTTCTTACCATCGATGTGCATTATTTAATGCCGGGTACTATATTTTGTTACATAATGCAAGGGGTAATTACAAGAGGTGAAGAGGCCGCTATCGTGCGTATTACAAGTAAAAAAAAAAGTAAAGTAACAGCCTGTTACTATGTCCACTGCTGGGCTAAGGCCTCCTCTCTCCGTTATTGGAGAGAAGGATTGGAGCCAAGACCTACCACGCTGCTCCAATGCGAATTGGTAGGTTACACATATCCCTAGAATTCTCTAGAGATATGCAGGTTTCCTCACGATGTTTTCCTTCACCGAAAAGCGTGTGATAAATTACAATTATCAATTAGACACATGAGTTTTAATAGAAGAAGAATAGAGGGTTTGAACTCGTGTTCCCCTCGAAAGAGTCGCACGGTCTCACCGCTGGGCTATCACAGCACAGTATGCAATGCAATAAAAGACATTTTTTTGTTGCGAATTATCCGTCTGAAGTATGGGGTAAAATTGGTCCATCTATTGACATTAAATCCTTGAGATGTTCAATAGTAAGTCGAGATCGAAATTTATTCTTAATGAACTTCATCTTCGAAAATGCTTCTCCACAAATATTAGTTGCTGTGTTCTTGCGGTCACAAAATGGGTGCGCCATTTGGCGACCCTTGTCACGGTCGAAACAGGTTCCTTTTTTGGAACCCCACGGACCCACCTTCAGGTTTTTTTTTTCTTGTTCCTCTGACATGATCAGAGACTTTTCTGACAATTTTTTATTGTACATTTCTTTTATTTATTATTTATTACCCTTATAGGTATTACAATTTGTAATATCTACTTATGTCTATGTCTACACTATATTTATATACTGGTGTCTTATAAATAATAAATAAATAAATATATGGGACACTTACACACACGGTCGTCCGTCCCCAAAGTAAGTAACTTAATACTTGTGTTATGGGTGACGGACAACTGGTAGATAAACTACATATATAAGTTTAAATACATACTTAAATACAAATACACACCCAGGCTCGAAGAACCAACAATTTGTTTATAGAAAATGTTGGTCCTCGGCGGGAATCGAACCCGCGACCCGCGGAGCTGAAGGCAGGGTCACTACCCACAGCGCCAACGGGCCAGTCAAATATCTATGTTTACAATTTCTTAGTGCTATTAACAATTTATTCACCTTCAGGTTGAACTTGGTGCCGAACTTGTGGTACCAGTCGGCGAACACGATGTCAGCGAGCGCATCCCTCGGCAGCAGGTAGACCGCTCGGCCAGCACTGTTCGCCGACAGCAGCCGCAGCAGCGCCAGCTCGGCCACCACCGACTTGCCCGAGCCGGACGGCGCGCCGACGAACACGTTGTCATCAGAGTTGTACACCGCGTTGAACACCTGAAGGACACCGGGGATATAAATAAATAAATATATTGGACAATTACACTGTTTTGAATAAAATGACCGACAGTTAGTGACGTTTCGAATACGATAAGGACAGGCCGCGTGCGCCTGTATACGGCATCCTTTTTCTTACGCACGTGTGTAATTTTGCGTTTCGGGTGTTATTCTCAGATTTAGTGACGTGTTTAATCAGTGAAGCGTTTGAGAAGACGCGACCGTCCACGGTTTTAGTGCGCGTTGGGTTACTATTCCTACCCGATATAGGGACGATTCAATAACGTGTGACCTTACGAAGGTTGTGTGCACACCGGGTGTATTCGTGTTATTCAGTCGATATAGTGAAGTGTATACTCCGGGAGAAACAGACATTACGTGTCAGTGGAAGACTGCAGAGGCGAGCCAACGGTTTCGGGAATCGGTCAAGTATATACAAGCACACTCACACACGTACACATATACACGCAGTGATTCATGAGGCCGGACCGCATACAGCTGACGGCCGCATAAGGTAGGTTGAGACGCCGAGACGACGGGCCCAGGTCTCGGAGGTTGTTTCAACCGCCCGCACGTTTGTGCGGAACATGGACAATTACACGATAACGAACTATGGGACACGTACCATAATAAATGGCACAACAATGGCCACCTCATTAACGAGCAGATAAATGTTTCTAGTTCAAGCTTGTTGCATGTGTTCAGAGGTAAAATAAAGGGTGGGGATGAACCAACTACTATATAACATATTTTGTCGTGGAGTCTATCTCCTGCTGATGCTTCGGTCGCGGGGCGAAACGATTTTTGAGTTTGTGATAGCGAACGTGTGTAGTGCTTGTGTATTGTGGTGGAAGTGGTGGAGGTTTGTGCATGTGTTTTTACGAATCCTGCACGTATCGGGTATGAAAATATAGTCCACTTTACATTTAACACTATATATTATTTCTATTTACTGTATCGCGGATTATAGCAAAATAATTTATTATTAATTTTGCATAATAAATGGATTGACGTGGGCCTATGAGGCCTCCGCGTTCCCTGGATCTTGTTTCCGTTAGATTTTTATAAATGGGTGTCTTGAGGAACTCATCTACTAAAAGTGAATGGATATTTACAGGATTTAAGAATAAAATAACGTCGTTTTGCGAAACATTCCCCCATATTCGATTTTATTTTTAGAAATTCACTTGTTTTGTGACAATGAATGAAAAACTGCAATAACATTTATCGTAATGCATAACGATTTTGTCGTGGAGCCCATCCTCCTGCTGATAATGCTTAGGTTTCGGGGCGATTCGTAGATTTTAGTGGTTGTTGTGTGTGTTGCTTGTGTGCATTGTGGCTGATGGAGGCGTCTTGGGATACGTGTAGTGACTTTTCCTGCATGTGTAAGGTACATGAATTTTGCCTGCTTCATACACATTAGCTTTAACCTGCGCGGATTACAGCAAAGTAGTTCTGTTATAGATTCTGTAATATGGAATTCTGCAAAGTAAAGTAAGTATGTAAATAATATGGTAATTTTGCTATTATTTGTAAAGTCATGATAGCTTGACTTGAAAGGGTCCTGAAAAGATCTACCATCACACGCTACAAAGTTATCAAATCAAAAATCTGTATATTCACGTCTAACGACCTGGGTCTGCACCGGATTGAACTGCGGGAAGGTGTCAGCATAGAGCTCTTCGTACTTGGAGTTACGGAGAGCTGATATCGGCAGTGGCTGCAGGTCCAGCAGTTCCGTGGGCGGCAGGTTCTTCTCTGGCAGTATCAGGTGGCGGAACGACACCGGCAGCTGGGTCTCTGCCGATATCCATCTGAAATTTAAAACGAAACCCTGATTTATGTATTTATTTATTAACTACCATATGCTCCCAACTGAGTTATTCTACTACAATAGGTGTGTCATAGTTGCGTCAGAGAGAGTCTCGCGATTAATAATGACAGAGAAGATGAAACTCATACTTATCTTTGTCTAATCACACATAAAAAAGGAGAGGCAGATAATAATCTTTCTCTTTATTGTCATGGACTCATTGTAGGTTGGTTCCTCTGCTTAAGTCTAAACTTTATAATGCTACACCTCTTACCTTCTCGTGTACATCCATACTAACATTATTAATGAGAAATTCTGTGTCATGTTTCACTTGCCGTGTGGTATCCGGCAGAATAGAATAGACCACCCTCCTTTCTTACCAAGGTGTAGTAAAAGGCGACTAAGGTATGTGCCGTGTGGTATCCGGCTGCATAGAATAGACCACCCTCATTTCTTACCAAGGTGTCGTAAGAGGCGACTAAGGTATGTGCCGTGTGGTATCCGGCTGCATAGAATAGACCACCCTCCTTTCTAACCAAAGTGTAGTAAAAGGTGACTAAGGTATGTGCCGTGTGGTATCCGGCTGCATAGAATAGACCACCCTCATTTCTTACCGAGGTGTCGTAAGAGGCGACTAAGGTATGTGCCGTGTGGTATCCGGCTGCATAGAATAGCCACCCTCATTTCTTACCGAGGTGTCGTAAGAGGCGACTAAGGTATGTGCCGTGTGGTATTCGGCTGCATAGAATAGACCACCCTCATTTCTTACCGAGGTGTCGTAAGAGGCGACTAAGGTATGTGCCGTGTGGTATCCGGCTGCATAGAATAGACCACCCTCATTTCTTACCAAGGTGTCGTAAAAGGCGACTAAGGTAAGTTGACGTCAGGCAGGCGGCCGGTCGTTAAATACGTAGCCGAATCATTTGACAACATGTTTGTAACATGTATGTAAACTTATTATAAATCCAAATCATGTGTCATATTCGACATAAATTCAAATGCTACTAAACCGATTTTCATGCAATTTACTCCGATTAACAGACTTATAATGAAGTTTTAGATGATATAAATTGTAAAGGTTAATTGGTTGTAATATGATTGAAAATATCAGAAGTGAAGAAGTATGGGAGTTTTATCTTTCTTTCTTGGCACTGTTACTTTGATGATGTCAGAAGTCAAGCCTCCTGGAAGATTTATCTCTTCTTCCTGCCGCTGATACTTTGATGATGTCGTAAGAAGTTGAACCCTATATCTTCATATGTCACCTGTCGGAGACGACCCTGAGGAAGTACTGCGGCGGCAGCGGCTCGAACACCGGCACGAACAGCTTGACGTGGTGCTCGTCGCGGCAGTACTTCTGCTTCAGCAGGAAGTACTCGTGGTGTAGGATCACCTCAGAGTCCACGTCCTCCACCAGGATCCAGAACGCCTCCGATTGGCCGTGGATCTTCGATATTAAATAATAAATTAATATTGTCACACATAATATAGTCAGACATAGTGCGGACAACCGATGGGCGTTAGGGTCTCAAGGTGTTGGAATGGCTACTCTGCACCGGAAAAGGCAGTTTTGGTAGACCCCCTACGCGATGGATTGATGACCTCAAAAAGGTCGCGGGGAGCCGCTGGATTCAGGCGGCACAAGATCGTGTGTTGTGGAGATCCTATGAAGAGACTAATGTCCAGTTGTCGACGTCCATCAGTTGATAAAGAAGAAGAAGAAGATACGAAACAATTAAGCACAAGTCATCCGTCTTCAAAGTAGTTAATACTTGCGTTAAAGGACAAAAGTTTAGTATCCAGGGGTTTAGGGGACGATAAATCGATCTAACCAAGTTACATTTTTCGAAAATAATGTTCCAATAGTTGTTCTGATAAGGGTAGGAGAAAAGTAGTGATAGCCGAACGGGGAAACCGTGTGCCTCTCTCGAAAGGGGTCATGGGCTCAAACCCCAGGCGGGCACCAATGAGTTTCTCTATTTAAACTTATCTAATTGATCACATGCTTTTCGGTAAAGGAGAACATCCTGCATATGTCTAGAGAATTGTGTGTGTGTAACCTACCAATCCGCATTGGAGCAGCCTGGTGGGTCTACGCTCCAATGCTTCTATCAAAGGTAGGGAGAAGGCCTATGCAAGCAGTGGGATACTTACGGGCCATTTACTTTACTTGTATATTAAGAAATTTACCACATGGTTTTTGGTAATGGAAATCAGCCTATGACTTAAGAAATCCTAGAATAAGTATATACTACCAATCCGCATTGGAGCAGCCTGGTGGCTTTAAGCTCCTACTCTACTCTCTAAATAGGGAGAGAAGAGGCTTATCCCAGCAGTGGGACTGAAACAGGTCCTTACTTTAAGGGCACCAGTATTATGAGTGGTCACCTTGTCGTCCCACTGGAAGTCCGGCGTGATGGTGAGCTCTACTCGCAGCGTGGACCTGGTGACGGGCTGGATGTGGGTGCTGAGCTCCAGCTTGGGGAACTGGTGCACGTACTTGTGGATCATCTTGCCCAGCTTGGGCGCACGGACCAGCTCGCCGATCTCGTTCGGACCCAACTCATATAGCTTCTCCCATGGGAAGTTCTTCTTCTCCAACTTCTTTACGACCTGTTTGTTAAGAATTGAGTAGGGTAACTTTAATCTTTTCTTTTATACACTCTTATACCTTTAAATGGGCAATTCCTGCAGATCGCACGCTTAGTATTAAAGTGACCTGATTCAAAATTAGACTCAACTGAGTTAGATACACTGTAATTCTTATGTCAATGCCATCTCTGATATAAATCAACATACTATTAACAAAAAAAGTGTTTTCTTGCCATTCCAAGTTATGGGCCAAGTTATGAAGGCGCTGCGCTACGCTTTATTGCGTATAAATATATACTTATATAATAAAAACAATATCATTAGAATACGACGGTAAATTACACCACAATCCACAAGATTATTATAGCTCAGAGGGGAAATCGGGCGGTCCCGAAACTAGAAGACACTTTCTTCTTTTTACAACGTGTCAAGAAGGAAAAAGTTGTAAACTATTAGACCAGTGTTTCTCAATCTTTTTTTAGCCTTTTTAAAAATTTTATGCCCCCCTTTGTAATATACATAAATATTAATGTTAAAAGTGTATTTTGCACTTAATAAACTTGAATGAGAGATGTAGGAAGGGGAATTTACTTTATTCGTTAAATTTGACATCTAATGTAGCATCCGAAACTTAGCATTGCAATAATTTATAGAATTAGGCATTACTTTGCGGAGATCCATAATACAAAAGTAAATAATAAAAAAATATTTTGCTATAATCCGCGATACAGTAAATAGAAAATATATATATAGTGCTAAAAATATAGTCAACTATCCGTTTTTTCCTCTTCCATGTATCGGGTATGAAAAAACGGATAGTCCACTATACATTTAGCATTATATATATTTTCTATTTACTGTATCGTGGATTATAGCAAAATATTTATTATTACTTAGCATTGCATTTATATGACACAGGTCAAAAGAGCTAAACTAGTGTCAAGTCCATTTTCAAATTGTCTGTCTGCTGACTTTGACTGATATTGTGGTAAATCAGGATGGTACCTATAAATATTGAAATTGTCATTGCCTACCTCTTCCGGCATCTTCTTGAACTGTCTGAGAGGCGACATGGACTGCCACATGCGCCGGTCAACCATCTTGCACAGGGCCAATGTTTTGTCCACTAGTTGGGCCCAGCCTAAGAAGAGAAACACCAATTTTTGAATATATTTTTTTTTCCATTACAATTCACAGAGTATTTATTTAAACAAATGTGTCTTATATATTTATTATTCTCCTGCCCTTATCCCACTCTAAGTGGGGTCGGCACAACATGTTACAAACATGTCATATGATTTTGCTACGTATTTTACGACCGGCCGCCTGCCTGACGTCAACTTACCTTAGTCGCCTTTTACGACACCTTGGTAAGTAATGAGGGTGGTCTATTCCATGCAGCCGGATATCACACGGCATTTACCTTAGTCGCCTCTTACGACATCTCGGTAAGAAAAGAGGGTGGTCTATTCTATTCTGCCGGATACCACACGGCACATACCTTAGTCGCCTCTTAAGACACCTCGGTAAGAAATGAGGGTGGTCTATTCTATTCTGCCGGATACCACACGGCTATGCCGTATTGGTATATATCCCATGCTTTTTAGTGAAGGAAAACATAGTGAGGAACACTACATAACTCCCACCAGTCCTCATTGGAGCAGAGTGATGGTTCTTAGTTCCAACCATTCAATCAAAAGGGAGAGAGAAGGCGTATGGGAGGCCAGTATGGGATGGTAATAGTCCGTTACTTTACTTCACTTTTTATATTGAGAACATACACTTTTCACCAAGTATAATTTATAAGGTGTGAAGCTCGCACCTTTTAACTAATTGTAGAAAATTATTTATAGAATTAGGTGTTACTTAACGGATATCCATAATTACACATAATTTTGATATAGTTCACGATAAAAGCAAATAGAAAATGTAGTACTACTTTTTAATATACTTATCAATTCTTGTGCTTGTGTATTTAAACACAATATAAAAAAAAATACCCAGCTAATAAGTGATATTAACATTTTATTAGAAATAAATTTTATTGTATTTATTATATTATTACATTTATCATATTATTATATCTATTATACATACTATAATATTATTTTATATTACTTTTAATTAAAATTTTGTTTCAATCCAGCAATAAATAATGCACATCGAGGCTTAGAGAGAGAAAATCGCCTAAATTCTGCTTCATAGAGCATCGTCTCTGTCGCACAGACTGACGAACCCGTGTGTGACAGTGACAGTGCTCTACGAAACCGAACTGGCTGGATGTTTCGTTCTACACATCGATGTGCATTATTTAATGCCGGGTACTGTACCTTATTGCTATATAAAATACGTTAAATTTAATTAAAAATTTAAGATTGGTTGTCTGGAAGCCTGTCACTGCACATGTTTTTTTAAAATCATTTTTATAACAATTCCAACTGGTGCAATAAAGAGATTATATACAAACAGTAACAATAAAATACTTTTATATGTAGTGACACAGAAACCTACAAAACTTTACCTCTGTGCAGAACAATCTCGAAGATGGCCCTGAGCAGTCTGCAAGCGGACTGGGTGACGTACACCATGTCCGCCATGAGCGCGAACCCCTCCAGTTTTAGCTGCGAGATGTAAGCCTGCAGCAGCACGTTGATCTTCGCTGAGGGCTCCTCTATACTCTCCTTTATTGGTATCGGAACCTGGGGATGATGACGTGAGAGTTATTCTACGTAGAGTATAGGGCCGTAGGCAGGCCTGGGTGCGAGGGTGCAACAAATAATAAGGGATGATGAGAGATATACTTAGAGATACTTATCTTTAAATCTATATATAAAACAAAGTTCACAAAAGTTGTCTGTCTGTATGTCGATTTTTTCAAAATTTACTGAACGTATTTTTGTACGGTTTTCAGTAAAAAATAGTTCACTTCTTGACGGAGGTTTAGCTTAATAGTACATTATCCGGAACGGCCAAACCCATTTTGATGGGACACTGAAGGATAGAGGAGGTTGTGGAGCGATGCGAGTGTTAGTCCTCTGGAGGACGTCCATGTCTGAATTTGGACTCTATGTGTTAAGAGTGAAGGTCGATTTTGGCACGTCCGTAACAATATAATAATGTATCTCACCCTCTCCATCAACTTGTGCAGTTCCAACTTCTCTTCGTCCCTGACTGCGATGTGCTTGAACTCCGAGGATAGTGAGAACACCCTGAACAGCTCGATCTCGGCCAGCGTCGGCTTCAGCAGCTGGTTGTAGCTCTGCATGGTCTCGTATGTGCAGTAGAAGTGGGACGCGATCCGGCCGAGCTCGGTCGCTTGGAAGTGGCCTGACTTGCGCTCGTACTTTATCAGACCAGCTCTGGGAGAAACGCATTGATTTTTTAAATGATTTATAGAAGCTGGCGTTACTTTGCGAAATTCCATATTACAGAAACTATAACCGAACTACTTTGGTATAAACCGTGTGTTAAGTAACAACAAGTGTGTTGTAGTGTGTTAAGTTTGGTATAAACCGCGTGTGTTAAGTAACAACAGGTGTGTTGTAGTGTGTTAAGTTTGGTATAAACCGCGTGTGTTAAGTAACAATAAGTGTGTTGTAGTGTGTTAAGTTTGGTATAAACCGCGTGTGTTAAGTAACAACAAGTGTGTTGTAGTGTGTTAAGTTTGGTATAAACCGCGTGTGTTAATTCCATATTACACTAACTATTACAGAACTAATTTGGTATAAACCGCGTGTGTTAATTCCATATTACAGAAACTATAACCGAACTACTTTGGTATAAACTGCGTGTGTTAAGTAACAACAAGTGTGTTGTAGTGTGTTGAGTTTGGTATAAACCGCGTGTGTTAAGTAACAACAAGTGTGTTGTAGTGTGTTAAGTTTGGTATAAACCGCGTGTGTTAATTCCATATTACACAAACTATAACAGAACTACTTTGGTATAAACCGCGTGTGTTAAGTAACAACAAGTGTGTTGTAGTGTGTTAAGTTTGGTATAAACCGCGTCTGTTAATTCCATATTACACAAACTATTACAGAACTAATTTGGTATAAACCGCGTGTGTTAAGTAACAACAAGTGTGTTGTAGTGTGTTAAGTTTGGTATAAACCGCGTGTGTTAATTCCATATTACACAAACTATTACAGAACTAATTTGGTATAAACCGCGTGTGTTAAGCTAACGTATGTAATGTCACGTACATTCCACATGCATTCCTAGACGCCTCCACCAGCAACAATGCACACAAGCGATACACACAACCACCACCAAAATCTCTACGATCGTTTTGGCCCGAAACCAAAGCATCATCAGGAGGATAGACTCCACAATAAAATCGTAATCTAAACTAACTAACTGCCCGGTAAATAAAGACTGTGTATAATAAGTATCGTACAGGCAGGGCATACTTATATAGCTAACTTAATATTAAAGTGACCGACTCAAAAAATAGTCTTAATTATTTTAGATACATTGTAATCCTTATTTCAATGTATTTAAAATAGTGAGTTTTGTAGGCGCTAAGGCAAGGTTTTTTGAATTAGGTCACTTTAATATTACACGTGCGTACATAATCTTGACTGACTAATAGTCAAAGTAGGAACCGACATAAGCATGCGACTACCGCTTTGCGCCTAGCAAAAGTACGTAAATAGTTTGTGGGTTTGGGTATACGATTCTATAATAAACTTCCGAAATCAATTTTGGCCATGCCGTTACAGCAATTTAAAAACACTGTTAAAAAGAGGCTGATACAGAAAGCCTATTATACTGTTGAAGATTACTTAGATGATAAGGATGTGTGGATATAGGTGCACTTCTACCCTGTACAAGACAGTAATAACTAAATGTAACTAGTTTTAAGATTTATATTTTTTAAAAAGCAACCGCCGAGTTTCTTGCTGGTTGCACTTGTTTACAAGTTTACTTGAATAAAGAATATTTTGAATTTGAATTTGAATTTGACTATCCAAGTTTATAATAAAAGTATAGAGGATTATGTACTTGTCCAACAAGCTCGCCGCAGTGTGTATTAGGTCAGCCCGATGCAGCTCGAGCAGATTGTCCTCCTGCAGCTTCTCTGGGGAGACCCCGTATAGCGCTGGCTGCCTCAACATCCGGATATATAAATAGGTGTACCCTGGAAACAATATATATTATTTTAAATAATGAATAAAAATAACGGCTCGTTCATTCCACTACTGGGCAAGGGCCTTCTCACTCCACTTTTGGAGAAAAGGATTGGAGCTAAGACCTATCACGCTAGTCCAACGGTGATTGGTAGGTCACACATACTTCTAGAATTCTCTAGAGATATGCGCGTTACCTCACGATGTTGTTGATTGTTGTTGTGATGTGTACAGGATCTATCTCATGATGATGTTTCGGTTTTCTATTTACTTTATCGCGGATTATAGCAAAATAATTTTATTATTTATTACTTTTGTATTATGGATCTCCGCAAAGTAACGACTAATTCTATAAATTTAAGCATACAGATTAATAAACAGATAGATACACAGATTTTCGCTTTTATAATAATCTATGGGTCTTATTCATAAAAAGTTATGACACGTTTATAGACTCGCTATAGTACGTTTTACAAAAAGTGTTATTCATAAACGCATTTTAGCACTAAACCATTTTATAAGTCTACTATAACTTTATAGAGCCGATAACCCTACTATATCAGTGCTATAAGGTAAAAGATGGCCGACTTTCCTACAGCTGATTATTATGAAAACCACATTTGACGAATGTACGGATTGAAATTCAAGTGGGTCAATGTCGTCTCTTCTATCTATCGGTCTCGTGTTAGTGTCAATAAAAAAAAAATTTAAACAATAATAAAATTACGTGTACTGACTACCTACGATACTGTGTGACCCGTGTCGTAGACAATAAAATATTTTTTAGTCCATAATAATGTCTATGATTACACTTTATCGGTGTGTTGACGCATATTATCTGTGGGGAATTGGGTATGATCGGGCACTTGGTCGCCTGATTTCCTTATAATGGCAACATTCGGGGTTATAAACGCATTTTAGTTATAGATCAGTTATAGAAGTTTTATGAATAAACAATTTTATGGAACGTTTTATAAGCTTATAGAGCATTTTAACTAAAGAGTGTCTAAAACCTTCTATAAGCTATTTTTATGAATAAGGCCGTATATATATAAAACAAAGTCGGCTTTGTTACAACACTTATAACTCGAGATCTGCTGGACCAATTTTCATGGTTTTTGATTCGTTGGATTTGTCTCCGCCCCGAATAGCAGAATACATCATAAAAACAGACAAACAGTACGGACCTTCGTATTTATAATATTAGTAAGGATTATAGATCACCTAGCCAAGTAACGGCGTCGCGGATACTCTGCACCGAGCCCAACACGATCTCGGCGTTCAGCATGTCGGGCAACTTGCCCACCAGCTGAGACTCGATCGGCAGCTGCTGGTTCAGCAGTGACAGGTAGTACTGGAGCTCCGAGTGGTTTGTGATGAGGATGCCTGTGGAAAGAGGGAACTTAATAGCCTGTATGTAATATGATAATTCAACCAGAATGTCGTCTGAAATACCTCGATGCTGTAGTTTTGTCATGGGCATGTTGATTGCATCTTACTACACGCAAGTGATGCACATCCCTTTTTTTCCTAGAGGAGGGGCATTCCTTTAAGGATTTCCTGCGGGTTTTTCCACAAATATCCGACATAAATCCCTCCTCGATTGCTTCCCCTTCTACGGAATGACCACCTTTTGGCCTCACTTCGCAGTAGGCAGTGCCCTTGGCCTTTCTTGCCCGTGCCTCCGTTTCTTTCTCTCCCATTATGTTCGACACAACCAGTCCAGTCCAGCTATCTTTGTCGCGGATGATTATGCACATCCCTGGTGTTGGCTAACTAACTATGCCAGCCAATGGCATCCTAAACTTGGCAAAGGTTTTCAGATTAGATTTTTAGAATTAGATTAGATAGTAGATTGTCAGTAACTGCACCATTGCCCAGCGGTGAGATATGCGACTCTTTCGAGGGGCGCACGAGTTCAAACCCTGGCAGGCACCAATTAGTTTTTCTATTAAAACTCATGTGTCTAATTGGTAATTGCAATTTATCACATGCTTTTCGGTGAAGGAAAACATCGTGAGGAAACCTCTAATTTCTAGAGAATTCTGGAGATATGTTTGACCTGTCAATCCGTATTGGAGCAGTGTGGTAGGTCTTAGCTCCAACCCTTCTCTCCAGCAACGGAGAGAGGAGGCCTATTCCCAGCAGTGGGATTGTAACAGGCCGCTACTTTACTTTACATCCTGACTTATCTTTAACTAGGACAGACTTAAGTCTATTTTAGTGAACGTGTTTATGTGAATACGTTTCGGAATAATGATGGATTAATATTAGTAACACTAGGTTAAGTTATCTTCTGTCACCAACGAACTCTGATGAAAAACAATGGTCCAGCGTGCTTCTATAGTCCTTCTTGATCAGAAACCTAGTTCATTAATAAAACTTTCCTTTTTCTTTTGGTGTACAACGACAGGACCTGCGTATCAGGTATCTGCAGCTCGCCCAGCACACCCAGTTTGCTTCTATAGTCCTACTTCTTGAGAAAATAGTCCATAAATAGGATCATATACCATACCTTGGTGTACTGAGGCTTGTTCAGCATACCCAGTTCACTCCACGTGCCCTTCTGCAGGAGTTAGTTCGTAATTAGAATCGTACCCTCTCCCTTGGTGTCATACTGCGGCCGACCAGCTCTGCCCAGCATCTGCAGCACATCTAGAGCACCAAGCTCACTCCACCTGCCCTTTTCGGGGCTGTACACTTGGGTGCCCTTCACGATGACGGTGTGAGCGGGAAGATTTACACCCCACGCGAGCGTCGCCGTCGACACCAGCACCTGATTATTTTGAAAATACAAATTTAATAACAATAAACTCGCTAAAATCTGAGAAATCTTAGGACATGTGGAATCTTCTAATCCGCAATCGAACAGCGTGGTGGGTTTAAGCTCTAACATTTCTAACTCTTTAAAGGTTTGATAAAAGCAAACAGTCCCGCGGAACCCACGACATAAGTTGGCTCCTAGTTGGAAAAGTGCTTCACAAAAAATGTAAAACGTGTGTCTGTATAGTCAAACTTTAGTTATAAGTTAATTTTTATTTTTATTAATTTTCCTTTGTATGCACTTTTTGTTTAATTAAAGTTTTATTATTATTATTCAACCCATCTTTGCAAAAGGAGAAAGGATCCCCAAGCTCAGCAGTGGGACATTTACGGACCGTTACTTTTCTTCTTAATACACGTCGCGGTTTCCCACTAGTATTGTCATGGCGAGTGCGTTCCGACATAACTCAAACTCAAAATATTCTTTATTCAAGTAGACTGTTTACAGTACTTTTGAATCGTCAATGTTTTCAAGAAGTTACCACTGATTCGGAAGTTTGCTCCTACCGAGAAGAACCAGCAAGAAACTCGGCGGCCATTGTTTTTTTTAAATTTATATATTTTTTTTTACAATTTGATTGATGGTTACACATTAATCGTTGCAGCTTGGTGCGTAGCTGACTGCAGTTAAGATATGCTACTATCACTCAAATAATCTTCAATTGTATAGTAAGCTTTATGTAGTAGCATCGTTTTAAGATAATTTCTAAACTTGTGTAAAGGTATGACTTTTCACTTTAAATTTATTTATTTACACCTCCGCTTGAATTTATTTTTCACGCGTTAGTGTATGCAAAAAAAGGCTGTGATAGCCCAGCGGTGAGACCGTGCGACTCTTTCGAGGGGAACACTAACCAATGAGTTTTTCTATTAAAACTCATGTGTCTAATTGGTAATTGCAATTTATCACATGCTTTTCGGTGAAGGAAAACATCGTGAGGAAACCTGCATATCTCTAGAGAATTCTTGAGATATGTGAAACATACCAATCCGCATTGGAGCAGCGTGGTGGGTCTTAGGTCTAATCCTTCTCTCCAAAAACGGAGAGAGGAGGCCTATTCCCAGCGGTGGGATATCAACAGGCCGTAACTTAACGTTAGTTTTTCTTTTGTAATAATTCCTAAGATGTTCATTGAAATTGTATAGTGTATAAACACATGATGCAATGATGCATGATGAAAAGAAATTTTTACAATTATCGTTATATTCCAACCAATTTAAACAAAAATTAACAAATTGTTAACCTTCCTGTTACAATCCCACTGTTGGGAATAGGCCTCCTCTCTCTGTTTCTGGAGAGAAGCTAAGACAGCTAAGACCTACCACGCTGCTCTAATGCGGATTGGTAGGTAACACATATCTCCAGAATTCTCTAAAGATATGCAGGTTTCCTCACGTTGTTTTCCATCACCGAAAAGCGTGTGATAAATTGCAATTATCAATTAGACACATGAGTTTTAATAGAAAAACTCATTGGTGCCTGCCCGGGTTTAAACCCGTGTTCCCCTCGAAAGAGTCGCACGGTCTCACCGCTGGGCTATCACAGCAATTGTTAACCTTAAAACATTTTTATTAACAATAAATAAAATTACATAGACGCGGCTGGGGAATCTTTTTTCTTTATAATATGTAAGTTAGGTGAAGAAATAAAAAGTTATGTTTTCATATTATTTCAACTGACCTGTATATGCCTATCTGCGAAGAGATCCTCGACCAGCGTCCTGTCCACTCTGCTCATGCCCGCGTGATGTATCGCGAACCCATACGGCAGGAGTTCACGTAACTCAGGATTCTTGACTTGTTCCGCTTCTGTACGAAGAACTTCAACACTCGCTGAACCTTCCCTATGAATTAAAATTAAAATTTCATGCAATGATGTTATGATTATAATAAATAAATAAATAAATATGGGACATTTACACACACGGTCGTCCGTCCCCAAAGTAAGTAACTTAATACTTGTGTTATGGGTGACGGACAACTGGTAGATATACTACATATATAGTTTTAAATACATACTTAAATACAAATACACACCCAGGCTCAAAGAACCAACAAATTGTTTATAGAAAATGTTGGCCCTCGGCGGGAATCGTACCGCTACACGCTTTTCGGTGAAGGAAAACATCGTGAGGAAACCTGCATATCTCTAGAGAATTCTGGAGATATGTGTAACCTACCAATCCGCATTGGAGCAGCGTGGTAGGTCTTAGCTCCAACCCTTCTCTCCAGAAACGGAGAGAGAAGGCCTATTCCCAGCAGTGGGATTGTAACAGGCCGCTACTTTACTTTTTAAGGTCGATTAATGGAAAACTAGAGAATGGATCGCGTGGCGCAAGTATGGCGTGGGCAACTGTTGAAGAGACCAAAGTCCAGCTGTGGGCATCCATCTAATAGAAACTTACCTCAGAAACTGTCCCAACGTGTCTTTCTCAAGGCACATGTCGCGTATAGCGCGTGCTGTTTTGCCTGTCTCCTTCCGCGAATGCACGAATACTAAAATCTGTAAATGAAATAATACTAAATGACAAACAAAAGTGATTATATTGTTCCGTACAGGGGTTCTTGGACTGGATGAAAATACCCGGTGACTCTTTAAAAACATTTTATTCAGCTTTTCACTACTTACAATCTATATTCATTTCGTTGTCCAATAAGAAAGCCGAGGTCACTATTATTTCACTTTTATTCAAGGCAAGGCACACGAAACGTTCGTGTATATGTCGATCGCTCCGATTTCGAGAATGTATGCGACCGTTCGCGAGTTCTAGAGGCAATACCGAGCACGATTCGTAAACAAAGTGAATGTTTCAGAGAATTAGAGTCAAGCGAATTTGAACTCTATAATATAAGTTTTACGAACTCTTTTCGCGTGTTCGCAACAATATTATTTTGCTGTGATGCAGTGGCGTGGCTAGACGATATAGTTATTATACTAAAGTAGGGCCACCCTAAAATGTTATGCCATATGGTATCCAGCTGAGTAGAATAGACCACCCTCATTTCTTACCGAGGTGTCGTAAAAAGCGACTAAGGTGAGTTGACCCACCATGTGGTATCCGGTTGAGTAGAATAGACCATCCTCTTTCTTACCGAGGGGTCGTAAAATACGACTAAGGTAAGTTGGCGTCAGGCAGGCGGCCGGTCGTGAAATACGTAGCCAAATCATGTGACAACATGTTTGTAGCATGTTGTGCCGATCCCACTTAGAGTGAGATAAGGGCAGGACGATGATGATGATGATGGCCAGCCTAAAATGTTCTCTATTACAATAAAGAGAAAAACAGAGAAAGCAGATGATATGTCTCTCTTTTTTATATGTGATTAGACAAAGATCAAGTAAACGAGTCACATTATCCCTCTAATTATTTATTGTGTTACAGGTTATTACTTATAAATGTCTTAACAATGTCTTACCATAAAACTGGACTACAATAGACTTTATACATAAATTATTTTTAATTTAATTAGTTTGACTAATGCGCCCTTTTTTATTGATAACAAAAAGCCCCCGAATTCCTACCTACGCGAATTTTTTTATTTTTTGCTCATTTAATCTGGCAGTATATGCCGGTGGGAACAGCGTTATCGCGTCAGGAACCCCCGGGGGAACTCAGGGTTCCCGCGCTGAAATAAGACATGAGTATAGCCGGTCTCTGAACATTTAAGATAGTTTGAATTCAAAAGAAGTACCTGGTTCTTGCCAGCGTGCTCCATGGCCTTCTCGTACACGATATCGTTCATCACCTGGAACCGCTTCAGGGCCTTCTTTTCCGTCACGCCGATGTACTGCTGCTCCAGCGCGACCGGCCTGTTAACGAAGACCACTTTAATATCATTATATTTCGCTAAACACAAATTTCGGTCACCCATCCAATTACCTACTAGTATAGTCCCTGATAAAAGACATTACAATTTTAAGATGTCGTAGAGGCGGTGGCATATTATTTCAGCACTTCGCGACCGTATGTCGTACAAGTTTGTGTCACTCACCGGAAGGAGTTGTCGAAGTAGAAAAGGCCCTTATCAGGCTTCACCCTCAGGAAGGCGGCGACGTCCGTGTAGTTCGGCAGAGTGGCCGATAGACCCACTAGCCGCACCTGGGATAAAACCCTGCGGCTGTATTTATGTATTCAATTTCCAAATATTCTTTATTAAAGTTGGCGTATTAGTAATAGGCGAACTAGGAAAGAAGGAAGGAAGTAAAAACACGTGTTAATTTATACATTTATTAATCGAATTTAAATTAAAACTACTCAAAATAAAATTTTGTATCTGTTATGTAAAATATACGTAACATTAAATAAACCCCACATTGGTATTTATAGAGTGACGAATTGAATAAGTCAGTGCAAGGTAGCTCTGAGACTGCGACTCTCAGGTTTTTACAAGTTCAAAATGTATTGCAACCACAAAGCGAATACCAACATCCTACAACTTACACAATTTTATAAACATATATAATAATTTTTATATATAATGTATATGTTTTGATATTATAAGATAGTATGATGTAAGGAAATAGGTACTATTAGTGTGTGTTGAGATCGACTATCGTGGACCCTCATTTTCATTTTATGGACCCCCAAATTTTTTTTCGCTGACGTAGACCCCTTGCAGGTTGTCATAGACCCCTATTGTTCCATATAGACCACTTTGGGAATCACTGCACTAGATGATAATGTGTATTGATAATCAATGTTTGTTAACAACAGTAAATAGAATATTGTAATATTTATTTTTAAAAAGAGTAACCGCCGAGTTTCTTGCTGGTGCTTCTCGGTTAAAGCACCTCTACAAATCAGTCGTAGCTTCATTTTAATTTTAATTTGACGACTCAAAAGTGCTTGTAATAAGCGAATTTGAATAAAACCTTTTTTGAATTTGAATTTGGCTCTTGCAAACGCTTTTTTCTTAATTTTCTAGAATTAGGCGTAACTTTGCGGAGATCCATATCACAAAAGTAATAATAAAATTATTTATAAATAAATATCAAATCAAATCAAATCAAAATATTCTATATTCAAGTAAACTTGTAAACAAGTGCTTTTGAATCGTCAACTTTACTGCTGGGTCGGAAAGCTGTTCCTACCGAGAAGAACAAGCAAGAGACTCGGCGGTTGCTCTTTTTAAATATAAATCTTAGAACTGGTTACATTTATTTATTACTGTCTTGTTTAGGGTAGAAGTGCACCTATATCCACACATCCTTATCATCTAAGTAATCTTCAACAGAAATAGAAAAGGAAATAATAGGCAACAGAATAGAAAAGGTATATAATGCTAAATGTAGAGTGGATTATTTGTTCTCATACCCGATACAGGATTCGTAAAAGCATACGCACTAACCTCGACCACCGCAATATACACAAGCACTACACACGCTCACTATCACAAACTCAACGATCGTTTCGCCCCGAAACCGAACCATCATCAGGCGATAGAGCCGATAACAAAATCGCAAAGCGATTTTTTGCGATTCCTGCATGTAACGGATAGTTCACTGTACATAAGCATTATATGTATTTATTACTCAAATAAAGAATATTATGAATTTCAATTACATCTTCCTGGGTGTGTTCGACGGTGCGCAGCGTCCTCGCAACCAGAGCCTCGAGCACGGGACCTCGCTCGTCGTGGAGGAGGTGGATCTCGTCGATGATGATCAGACGGACCAGGTTGGTGAAGGATCTCTCACCGCCTGTTGGTGATGAGCAAATTATTGTACGATTCGTGAACTAATCGGGAACTTTTGCAAGACCTTTTTTTATAACTAATTTTTTATCTTTAAAATATAATTACTATTACTCCGCTGTCTGGTATCCGGCTGAGTAGAATAGACCACCCTCTTTCTTACCGAGGGGTCGTAGAAGGCGACTAAGGTGAGTTGACTTCAGGCAGGCGGCCAGTCGTGAAATACGTAGCCAAATCATGTGACAACAAAAGTAATAACAAAATTATTTTGCGATACAGTAAATAGAGAATATATATAGTGCTAAATGTATAGTGGACTATCCGTAGTTTCATACCCGATACGTGCAGGATTCGTAAAAACACATGCACAAACCTCCACCACTTCCACCACAATACACAAGCACTACACAGGTTCACTATCACAAACTCAACAATCGTTTCGCCCCGCAACCGAAGCATCATTCGGGTATGAAAATACGGATAGTCCACTATACATTCAACACTATATATATTTTCTATTTACTGTATGGCGGATTTTAATAGGTCTGAACAGTTCCTAGGACTTTGTTTAAAAAGACAGCATTATGTTAAGATGGTTAGTTTGTTTTGCAAAAATATTCAACGGTCAGAGCTGGTTTCAACCATTAATCATATAATTTATAGAATTAGGTGTTACTTTGTAGAGATCCTTAATACAAAAGTCCGGATCCGGATTATAGCAAAATAATTTTACTATTCTTTCTGTATTAGTGATATTTTGAATAATAAGAAATATTCCATCATGTTTAAAGAAATCTTCCATAACGTTTAAAGGTTTAAATTAAGTGTTAGAAATATAAATAAATAAATAAAAATAAATATATGGGACACTAAATAAATAAAAATAATAAATATGTACTACATATATAATTTTCAATACATACTTAAATACAAATATACACCCAGGCTCGATGAACCAACAAATTGTTTGTAGAAAATGTTGGCACACGGCGGGGTTCGAACCCGCGATCCACGGAGCTCAAGGCGGGTCACTACCCACTGCGCCAACGGGCTAGTCAGTCATATGCTTATATGTAAAGCATATTAAAAAATTGAAAATTATTTGGGTGATAAAAATACCTGGATTTGAATATCCTTTCAGATTTATACAATACTGTGGTTTGATAATATAAAATTTAAAATTTTAAAGATTGACCGCCGAATTTTGTTGGTTTTTCTCGGTAAGAGCAATATTCCGAGCCAGTTTGTAGCTTCATCAATCATATTGATCCTTGACGATTCAAAAGTGATTGTACGGGTTATTTGAATAAAGATTAATTTGATTTGATGTTATCTCAAATCACCTTTTCTGGTTACAATGTCCCACTTCTCCGGGGTACACACGATCAGCTGAGTGGCATCTATCTGCTCTCTGGTGAGCTGGTGGTCGCCCGTCAGCTCGGACACCTTCATGTTGTACGCCGCGAGGCGTTTGCTGAAGTTGCCCACCTGTGGGCAATACAACGGCTGATAAGGGCCTAGAAGGATTTCATAGTACTGAACACTGGAACACAGATTTGTGTCTAGAATTACGGTATAAATAAATATAGTTTATCATTATTATTTATTAAATAGGGAGCTGTGATAGCCCAGCGGTGAGACCGTGCGACTCTTTCGAGGGGAACACGAGTTCAAACCCAGGCAGGCACCAATGAGTTTTTCTATTAAAACTCATGTTTCTAATTTATAATTGCAATTAATCACACGCTTTTCGGTGAAGGAAAATATCGTGAGGAAACCTGCATATCTCTAGAGAATTCTTGAGATATGTGAAACGTACCAATACGCATTGGAGCAGCGTGGTAGGTCTTAGCTCAAACCCTTCTCTCCAGAAACGGAGAGATGAGGCCTATTCCCAGCAGTGGGATTGTAACAGGCCGCTACTTTATTTACTTTACAGGGAAAAAAAATTCGCGGATTTGCCTTGACAGACAAACATTCGTATTTATAGTATTAGTATGAATAATCAAATCATTACTTTTGAATAAACTAAATTGAATGCACACTGTCACCCACCATCTCCTGCACGAGCGACCTCATGGGTGCCACGTAGATCATCTTGAAGTCGTGCACGCTGACGGTGCCGTCGTCGTTCACGTGCTTGCCGACTTCCCTCATGATGCAGAGCAACGCCACGTTGGTCTTACCGGCACCGGTGGGCGCGCACACCAACAGGTTCTCGTCAGTATCCAAAGCCGCCTTGGACAGACGGCTCTGTAAGGAAATTGATAACACTTTTATTCAACATCACATTAAAAATAGAAAACTTTGATAAACCAGCGGTAAGACCGTGCGACACTTTCAAAGGGGTCACAAGTTCAAACATCTGGCAGTCAACAATGAGTTTTTCTCTTAAAATTTGCCTTATTGATTTTTAAATTTAAACTATCGTGAGTAGTATTCATAGCTAATATGTAGACACCGGTTATACTCACGTTAGCCCAACTTACTAGTAGTTGGCGACGTTATCGCGGCGGGAATTGACCCGATAAAATTAGAGGTGAGTATAGCCGATGTCTACACATTAACTATGTCTTATTGATATTAGCAATTTTTATTTCAATATGTTTAATTTACCAATCCGTATTGGAGCAGCATAGAGGGTCTTAACTCAAACCCATCTCTCTAAAAACGGTAAGAACATGCCTATGCCCAGCAATGGGACAGTAACAGGTTGCTACTTTACGTTTTAAATTAATAATAGAAAACAAATAAACATACAAAGTTTTATGTAGTCATTCAAGTTGGCGACCTTATCGCTACACAGAAAATATTAAAGTCAATTCTATTCTGAATGTGGACTCTATACCACTATAAGATGCTTTAGCGTCTAGATGTGGATAATTTAGGCATTTTTTATTTTAAAAAAATCAGAAAAAAAAATTGTGCAAATTAGCAATCACAATAAACTTCAAGAATATGTTGCAGCGTTATCGATCTTCATAAATTATTAACACTAACAAAAGCTCAAAACTGAAACCAAAAGAACAATATCTTCAAGTTTACAGAGTTCTTACCTGAATCCTATTTAAGGTTTTGAACCCTTCGAAGGCCGGCTGCACGTACTTGGGCAATTTCTCTATCGCCACCAGGGTCTCGTCACCCTCGAACGGCTTCGGCTTCAACGCGGGCACGTGGACTTCCTCATAACCTGGTGGGTTTTGTAAATTTGTTTGTTAATTCACAATTTTGACTGATTTTCCTTTCAAATTTGAATTATTTTTGTACTATACATTGCCGCAATGTAACAACTACTTCTATAAATGATACAGATATAGATTATTATGTTACTAATAACATATATTTACCGAAGACAAAAAAGGGAATAATTCTAAACAACTACTACTTTACTATGTCTAACTTCTAAGCAGTGCTGTTGTGAGCGTGTTGTGAGCACTGCTTGTGTGGTGATTACGTGTTCGTACGTGCGTGCGTGTATGAGTACGTGTGCGTGCGTGGTTGTATGTGCGTGCGTGCTTGTAACTGCGTGTTGTCGTACGTGCGTGCGTTGTCGTAAGTACGTGCGTTGTTTTACGTGCGTGCGTTGTTTATGGGCGTTCGTCGTTTTACGTGCGTGCGATGTTTTATATGCGTCGTTGTTGTGCGTTTGTGGTTGTCCATGTGCAGGTCTGCGTGCGTGAGTACGTGTTTATGGTGGTGTACGTATCAAGATATCTATTCCTGACATTTACATTAGTGTGTAAATAAAACAACGCGAAAGGGTGTTGAAAATGAAGAAATACTCGGGTTTAAAATAAAAGACGTGCGCTCGGTGCGTGGTGTAGAAAGGAAGGGAAGTAGCTTTATTGCAGTGTTGCCAATACAATATATTCGTTTAGAAACATTTATATGTCTTTAACAGTGTATGTTTACACATAACCTACATTATGAAAATATATGCCTGTACAGTGCAAAGACACCAACGCACCTTTCCGCTGTTTCCTGAACGACCCGGGTGGCAGTTGGCATCGCTTGTTGGCCATGAAGTGAGCGCCCGCCGCGAACACCAGCTCGTCTAGCTGGAGAACGCGGCGCGCGCCCGCCACGCTGCCGGCCCATGGGGGCTGCTCTGCGCCCGCCTTGTGGCGCTTGCGCGGCTGCTCCGATTGCTCCGTCGTCTGATGGAAGAAATAATAATTAATCAGATACACCATCATTATTCATTCACATGTCCTTATCCCACTCTAAGTGGGGTCGACACAACATGTTCTTCTCTTCCATTCTCTCCTATCATTCATCAACTCTAACGCTACTCCTTTTCAGCCATCCGTATTCCATTTCATACTTCTCACAATCCAAACATCCTTTTTTAGGACTCCCTTTAGTCACATATCCATTCACGATCATATTTTATGCCCATTTGGTCGCATGATTTTCATTCTCCTACCCATATCCCACTCTATACGGGGTACATGCTTTCATTACCATTCTCGTCTATCATTCATTAGCTCTAGCGCTACTCCTTTCATATGCATATTATACTTCAAAAAGTCTTACCATCTCTTTTTAGGACACCTCTAGTCACATATCTCTAGTCATATTTAACACTTGTTAGGTCACATGATTTTCATTCTACTACATGCTATCATACTATCAATTCCATTCTCGCCTATCATTCACTAACTCTGGCGCTACTCCTTTTATATGCATGTCATACTTCACACAATCCAACCATCTCTTTTTAGGACTCCCTCTAGTTACATATCCATTCTGTCATATTTAACACCATTTAAGTCACATGATTTTCATTCTCCCACCCATATCTCACTCTGCGTTCGCCACAATCTTTTACTCTTCTATTCTCTTTTATCATTCATCAGTGGCGTTATTTCTTTAATATTGTTTGCAATATCCAAAGAATGAACGAATGACAGAAGGGTTTAGTCAATGGAGTCTTTATTTCTGTTTTGAGAAAAATTTTATGAATTCTTCAGGCGTATTTAGTGTGCTAATTGGAATATACGTAATTTTTAAAATTGATCAATGTTTAAATCGCTCGTAGATCACAATAGATGGCGCGAATTTTCATTACCTCATCTCCTTTTCCATTTAGCTTAACTGAAGATAACCGATTGGTATTCAAAACCCATTTGGTGCATACTGGGCCTTTAGAGTAAGATAAGGGCAGGAGAATGAATAATGATTTGCTAATAAATGTAATAATCGTTGTTGGGTGATACCTCATCGTCACCCTTCCCAGTATCCAGCTGCGCCAGAATCTTCTGCAGATGAGGCTGCCGTGACATCTCATCTCTTATCGACGCTCTCTCGCTTTCTGACTGGGATGAGGCCAATTTCGTGCAATACAGGACTGAAAAATGTGATAAGTTCTATATATTATTTAATATACATAGTGACACCAACGGTTCAGCATTCAATGACTCCATTGTAAACATGAAAGCATAGGACAATATTTTATTTATCTTTTATCTTTTGTATAATTTTTGATGGTTAATAATAATGATTTGTTTCCTCTCAACGTTTTCCTTCAACAAAACCATGTGAACAATAGAACATATCAATACAACCACGTGTGTCTATACAAGGAATTGAACACATATCTTCTATGATTGGACGATAGTTATAAATAAGAATTTGGGAATCCATTGGAAATTGCATAAACAATTCAAAAGCACTTGTTAACGAGTTTACTTGAATTATGAATATTTTTAATTGAATTGCATAATCCATACTTAGAGCCAAAAAGTAAAAAAGTAAGCCCTAGACCATACCCCCTTTATGCTGCCGTACATACCATGAATACCATGATTACCGTGAATACTACAGCAAATACCATGAGTGATAGCACGATACTCACTCGTGTAATAGAAGTAATAAGAATAGAGTTGACCTATGATAGTAGGAAATGGATGATGAAAGTATATTGTGTGCGCCCCATTTAGAGGATGATAGAGGATGGTAGGAGAATAATGATGGGTACTTACTAATGCTTAAGCTGTGGTGAGACCTTGCGACTCTCTAGAGACGAACATAGGTTCAAACCCGGGCAGGCACCGATGAGTTTTTCTATTATAACTCATGTCTAATTGATAATTGCAATTTATCACACGCTTTTCGGTGAAGGAAAACATCGTGAGGAAACCTGCATATCTCTAGAGAATTCTAGGGATATGTGTAACGACGACTGGACCTGGCAACGTACAACGCACGCACTTTGAGGGAAGACGAAAAGATACTCGAGCTGGAAGAAACAGTAAGCAAGTTGCGGTGGGATGTGATAGGATTATCCGAAGTCCGAAGAGAGGGGGAGGATACGATGATCCTAAAATCCGGCAACTTGCTTTACTACCGGGAGGGAGAGCAACAGTCCCAGGGTGGTATCGGGTTTCTCGTCCACAAGTCCCTTGTCAACAACATTGTTCAAGTCGAGAGTGTGTCGAGCAGGGTCGCGTTCCTTATACTCAGAATTACCGAACGGTATTCGCTGAAGGTCATACAGGTTTACGCACCGACATCGGCACATCCGGACGAGGAGGTAGAGGCTATGTATGAGGATTTATCTAGAGCCATGCATGCCTCGAAAACCTCCTACACTGTTGTGATGGGGGATTTCAACGCAAAGCTGGGCACGCGAAGCGGCACAGAGGTGAGAGTAGGGCAATTTGGATACGGGCAACGGAACCACAGGGGCCAGATGCTGGCCGATTTCTTGGAGAGAGAGGACCTCTACATGATGAATTCTTTCTTCAAGAAACGGCCGCATCGAAAATGGACCTGGATCAGTCCCGACGGTTCCACGAGAAACGAGATCGACTTCATCATGTCGACCAGGCGTCATATATTCAATGATGTCTCTGTGATCAACACCGTTAAGACCGGGAGTGATCACCGCATGGTTAGAGGCACATTGAATATATGCGTACAGCTGGAAAGATCCAGATTGGTGAAGTCTACGCTCCGACCAACTCGAGCTCATATCCAAAACCCCGAGAAGTTCCAACTCGAGCTAATGAACCGTTTCGATTGCCTAGCTGACTGCGCTTCTGTGGACGATGTAAACAGCAGGCTGGTGGAAACTGTCCATACGGTGGGGTCTTAATTTTATAAGACACACCGTAAAAGACCCAATAAATTCTCGACCCAGACTCTCAAGCTCATGGATGAGAGGAACGAAATGAGGCTACAGTCTTCAGTAGATGCGACGCGCTACCGTCTGATCAATAGACAGATTTCTAAGGCGCAGAAATGCGACCTGCGACACTTCAACACCGAGTTCATTCGAGAGACTATTGAGCGTAACAGGGGCTCAAAAGTGTTCGCAAGAGATCTATCTATTGGGCAGCGGCAGCTGACGCGATTGAAAACCGATAACTGTAGTATCATTTCATCTCGTCCTGAGATTTTGAGAGAGGTTGAGAGGTTCTATGGGCAGTTATACACGTCAACACAACAGCCTGTTGTCAACTTGGCAAAAGACCCAAGAGCCAAGTTGACCCGACACTACACCGAAGATATCCCGGACGTCAGCCTATACGAGATTAGTATGGCTCTCAAACAACTTAAGAACAACAAGGCTCCAGGTGATGACGGAATCACTACCGAACTCCTGAAGGCGGGTGGTAAACCGGTACTTAAAGTCCTTCAGCGATTGTTCAATTCCGTCATTCACGAAGGCACTATGCCGGAAGCATGGTACAGGGGCGTGGTGGTTCTCTTCTTCAAGAAAGGTGATAACACCTTATTGAAGAATTATAGACCCATCACGCTGCTGAATCATGTTTATAAGCTGTTCTCGAGAGTCATAACGAATCGTCTCGCTCGTAGGTTTGACGACTTCCAGCCTCCCGAACAAGCCGGTTTCCGAAAAGGGTATAGTACCATAGACCACATATTCACGCTGCGGCAGGTTATACAGAAAACCGAGGAGTATAACCAGCCACTTTGCTTAGCGTTTGTGGACTATGAGAAGGCCTTTGATTCGGTGGAAACATGGGCTGTGTTAAGATCGCTCCAGAGATGCCGAATCGACTATCGGTACGTCCAAGTGTTGAAGTGTTTGTATGAAAACGCCACAATGTCTGTCCGTATCCAAGACAAAACTACGAGACCAATCCAAATGCGGCGAGGTGTGCGACAGGGAGATGTCATCTCCCCGAAGCTGTTTACCGCTGCATTGGAAGATGTCTTTAAGCTTTTGGATTGGAACGGATACGGCATCAACATCAACGGCGAGTACATCACTCACCTTAGATTTGCCGACGACATAGTCGTTATGGCAGGTTGTCTGGAGGACCTTAACACAATGCTCGACGACCTCAGCAGAGTGTCTCAGCAGGTGGGCCTTAAAATGAACATGAGTAAGACGAAAATCATGTCAAACTCACATGTTCCGCTCCACCCGGTCATCGTTGAGAACTCTGCACTCGAAATTGTAGACGAGTACATATACCTGGGACATACGGTCCAGCTGGGTAGGTCCAATTTCGAGAAAGAGGTTAGCCGCCGAATCCAACTCGGATGGGCAGCGTTCGGGAAGCTACGCGAGATCTTTTCGTCCGAAATACCTCAGTGTCTGAAGACCAGGGTCTTCGAACAGTGCGTGTTGCCAGTGATGACCTACGGATCCGAAACGTGGTCGCTCACTATGGGCCTTATAAGAAAGCTCAGAGTCGCTCAGCGAGCGATGGAGCGAGCTATGCTCGGAGTGTCTCTACGAGATCAAATCAGAAATGAGGAGATCCGTAGAAGAACTAAAGTCACCGACATAGCTCAGCGTGTCGCGAAGCTGAAGTGGCGATGGGCGGGGCACATAGTGCGGAGAACCGATGGGCGCTGGGGTCTTAAGGTGCTGGAATGGCGACCCCGCACCGGAAAGCGCAGCGTCGGTAGACCCCCTACGAGGTGGACAGACGACCTCAAAAAGGTCGCAGGGAGCCACTGGATCCAGGCGGCGCAAGATCGTGTGGTGTGGCGATCCCATGAAGAGGCCTATGTCCAGCAGTGGACGTCCATCGGCTGACGAAGAAGAAGAAGAAGAAGTGTAACCTACCAATCCACATTGGAGCAGCGTGGTAGGTCTTAGCTCCTATCCTTCTCTCCAAAAAAATGGAGAGAGGAGGCCTATTCCCAGCAGTGGTATATTAACAGGCTGTTACTTTACTTACTCGTGTATCTGTACTTGTTGAGGACTTTGACCAGGTCGAAGCAGTCGTACCCTAATAGCAGCACGAGCCTGTTCTCCAGATCCCTATCGTCTGCAGCGTCGGATAGCGCGCGCATCACCTCCGAAGATTTGGCCTGGCGGGTAAAGCACAAAATCGCTACATATTAGAGAGTAAATTTTCTATAAACATAGACTGTTTTTGAATTTATGCCGTGTGGTATACGGCTGAGTTGAATATACCACCCTCATTTTCTTACTGAGGTATCGTAAAATGCGACTAAGGTAAGTCGACCTGCTATGTGGTATCCGGCTGAATAGAATAGACCACCCTCTTTCTTACTTAAAGAGTTTTCTTACTTAGAGTTACTTTTGTATTATTGAGGGTAGTTAAACGCACAAATTGACGCGAGAATATTCGCAGATACCGTAAAATGACGCTTAATTGACTTCTTTCTTAACTATTGTGGAACAACTGTCGTTTCTCAAATCAAATGATAGTCAGCCTCACCTGCGAGACCATGGCGTCGGGGAAGTGCCGCGACAGCCTCCTTTGCAGCCAGTAGGCGTCTATGTCCATGGGGTGAAGCACCGTGTCCCTGCGCTTCTGGGACTGCTCCTCAGACAGCTGGTGGGAAGAAACGCTTCAGTACATAGCGAAATTTTAATATAACATACAATAAAATAATAGTAGATTTTAATCGTCAACATCTACTGCTGGTTCGGAAAGCTGTTCCTACCGAGAAGAACCAGCTAGAAACTCGGCGGTTGCTCTTTTCAAAGAATAATTCTTATTACTAGTTACATATAGTTATGAATGTCTTGTACAGGGTCGAAGAGATGCTATATCCACACATTCTTATCGTCTAGGTAATCTTACGGTTTAAGAAAATTTTATTCTCATAAGAATTACATTCACAATGAGAACTTAAAAATAAAACTTAAATAAGTACAATTTTCACATGTAAGAGCGCGCTAAACAAAAACTTGTATCGTAACATAAAATGTCATAAACAAACACTACTAACAAAATAAAACAATACATTTGTGGGTAAAATGAAAAATAAAATATTCTATCACTCTTTCAATTAATTAATTAATTTTAATTAATCTTCAATAGTATAATAGGCTTTCTGAATTAGCCTTTTTTCAATAGTATTTTAAACTGCTGTAATGGTAAAGTTAAAGTAGATTGTGGAATGTTATTATAGAAATTAAACCCACAAACGAATTAAAAACTTTAGCAAAGCGCAAAGCAGAAGCAAGCTTATGTCGGTTCCTACTTTGTCTATTATACATCATACATCGCCAATCCTTTTATAATTATTTATATTCATATGTACAAAAATTAAATTACTAAAATATACTGCGAAGCCAATTTAGAATACCTGTTTCCTTGAGTTCAAGGAAATCTTACATTGGCTTCAAGAGAGAAATGTCTCTCGCAGGGAATCGCGAGAATTTAAATTTTAAAGACCACGTATGGCTCTTTTTTGTAATATAAAAAATTCTTCAATGTCCGCGCATTTAGCCCATAACAATATTCCGTAAGACATAATGTTATGAAAGTAAGCAAAATAAACAAGTTTTGCTGTTTCAACGTCTGTAAGCCGCTGAACTGAGACTGAATCTTGAATGAATTGAAAATGAATCTTTGCGTAAGTCTTCGAGTTAAGTTGTTCTGACGCTAATCATTGTTCTTAATAAGGGTGATAAATAGATTAAACCGTCAATACGGTACTCACGTTGGCATGTATCGCGTTCTTCTTGCTCTCCCCATCGCTGTCCTCCCCAGAGCTCTCCTTTCCCCCCTCGTTATCTGACGCTTCCCCTTCTTCCTTGTCTTCCTCACGAACCTAGTGATGAACAGATATAAATGTATAGGGATCAACCACGCTACTCCTATAGAGATTGGTAGGTTACACATATCCCCAGAATACTCTAGAGATACCAAGATGCTGTGTGGTATCCGGCTGAGTAGAATATACCACGCTCATTTTCTTACCGAGGTGTCGTAAAAGGCGACTAAGGTAAGTTGACCCGCCGTGTGGTATCCGGCTGAATAGAATAGACCACCCTCTTTCTTACCGAGGGGTCGTAAAATACGACTAAGGGAAGTTGACGTTAGGCAGGTGGCCGGTCGTAAAATATGTAGCCAAATCAAGTGATAACACGTTTGTAACATGTTTTGCCGACCCCACTTAGAGTCGGATAAGGGCAGGAGGATGATGATGATTCTAAAGATACCAAGGTAGTGTTGTAGGTCAACTTGTTTAAGCAAGTAGCGACGATTTCATTGGGTCGTTAGTGACTTGACACTTGCATTCTCGTGTCGGCTATGGTTGTGTCGATACACAACCGACTTTTATCTGATCTGTACGTATGTACATTTAATGCAAAAGTAAAGTATACTATTTATTGCCGGGTACTATAACTGCTTGATGCCATCCTACTTCTGTACGTAAGCCTTTTCTCTCCTTATTTGGAGAGAAAGGTTTGACTAATTGACTAGCCTGTTGGTACAATTGGCACGGTTCTATTCCCGCCGAGGGCTAACATTTTCTTAATACAATTTGTTGGTTCTTCGAATATGGATATGTATTTAACAGTCGTCAGTAACCCATAACACAACTATTAAGTTACTATGGGGACGGACGACAGTGTGTGTAATTGTCCCGTATATATTATAATATATAGATTTTAAAAATATTTAAAAAAACATAAAGATAGATAGAAGATATTTGTTGGTAAGATACTGTTGGGTATAGGCCTCCTATCTGAATTTTAGTAGATAAGGGTTGGAGCTACGACCTACAACGCTGTTTCAATGTTTGGTAGTTTACACATAATCCCAGAATATTCTAGAGATATGCAAGTTTCCTCACGATGTCCTCCTTCACTGAAAAGCGTGTGAAAAATTGCAAATAACAATTAGCCTCACCACTATATATTTATCACTTGTCAATGTTCGATAACACAGGTATTAGGTTACTTTGGGGACGACCGTATGTGTAAGTGTCCAATATATATTTGAAATCAAATCAAATCAAAATCAAAATAATCTTAATTCAAATAAGATTATAACGAGCACTTTAGAATCGTCAAGGATCAATTAGATTTAATGAAGCTACAACTGGTTCAGAATTTTAACGAGAAGAAGCAGCAAGAAACTCGGCGGTCTTATTTTAAACCTTTTAAATTTACATTATTAAATCGTAGCCTTGTATGAGGTTCAACGGGTTTTCAAATCCAAGCATTTTTATCATTCAAATAATCTTCAATTGTGTGATATGCCTAAGGTATAAGCATAGTTCGTACATTTAATAAAAAAAATATTAATATTGTTACGAACATGCAAAAAGAGTTCGTAATGCATATGTCACTGAGTTCAAATTGGACGGGGGCAGTTTACGAACATGAGAAAAAAGAGTTCGTAAACTATACGTCATAGAGTTCAAATTCGCTTGACCCTAATTCTCTGGAACATTCACGTTGTTTACGAATCGTGTTCCTTATCCCCGCTACAACTCGCGAACAGTCGTGAACATTCTCGAAATCGGTTCGTTCGATATTTAAGCAGTCGTATTGCGCGCCTCGACATTCAGTTTGTGAATAGCGATAAGAGCGAATAAAGAAGCGGAAATAAAAGTAAAATAATAGTGATCACCGCTTTCTTATTGGACAACGGACTGTAAGTAGTAAGTTTGTAGTAAAAAGTTGAATAGTGTTTTTAACGAGTCACCAGGTAATTTATAGAATTAGGCGTTACTTTGCGGAGATCCATAATACAAACGTAATAATAAAATTATTTTGCTATAATCCGCGATACAGTACATAGAAAATATGTATAGTCCTAAATGTACTCCACGACAAAATCACAAAGCTATGTCTATCTCCTGATGATGCTTCGGTTGCGGGGTGAAACGATTGTTGAGTTTGTGATAGTGAATGTGTGTAGTGCTTGTGTATTGTGGTGGCAATGGTGGAGGTTTGTGCATGTGTTTTTACGAATCCTGCATGTAACGGGTATGATAAAACGGATAGTCTACTATACATTTAGCTCTATATATATTTTCTATTTACTGTATCGCGGATTATAGCAAAATAATTTTATTATTACTTTTGAGTCACCAGGTATTTTCATCCAAATCCACAAACCCCTCTACGTAACAATATTGACGTCGGTCTGTATGGAGGGCTTCCGTGACGGTTACGCTTATAGTTCACACCCTCGACATGATGCCGGCCCACTCACCTCGCCGTAGGCATCCTCGTCGTCCTCCTCCGAGGACTCCTCGAACTGCACGTTGATGCCGTAGGTTTCGTCTATTTCGGCGTTGCCCTCGTTTGAAGTGCTCACTGTGAAGTCTGTTATCTTCTTACCTGAAATGATAACTTTTTTTTAACCAGTTCCTATTCATCAACCTAAAGATTGAAATGTGTAGTGTGTATAAGGTATGTGAACATTGCCTGACACCTACATTCAGCATTACATAGACTCTCTTAACAAACGCAGATTATAGCAAAATAAGTAATTATTATTAAGTATTAAGCACTATCCCACTGTTGGGCATATATGCCTCCTCTCTCCGTTTCTGATATGCAGGTTTCTTCACGATGTTTTCTTACGCCGAAAAGCGTGTGATAAATTGCAATTATCAATTAGACACCACACACATATCATTACCCCCCACATTTCATTGTATCGCGCAAAAAGATAGTTAAAGCTTACCTAAATTAACTAAAAGAGCAAATCTTTCATCAGCAATAGGACCGAGGAGAGTTTCTATTTCCTTTTTCCTCTCCGGATCTTTTAACTTGTCGTTTTTGAGAACAACAAGAACCTGTAAACAAATACGATAACAACTTTATTTCCTGTTTTCTTAGTCACATGAATTCCATATTATTATTTGTCTGGACCGTTGGCACAGTGAGTGACCCTGCCTTCAGCTCCGCGGGTCGCGGGTTCGAATCCCACCGAGGGCCTACATTTTCAATAATTTGTCGGATCTTCAAACCTGGGTGTATATTTGTATTTAAGTATGTATTTAAAATTATATATGTAGTGTTAGGAATGAAAGTTGGCAACACTATAATCACGTGGCCGATAGGGACTTGCTTTTGGAGCGAAAATTAGTTATAAAAAGATGGAGTCCGCCACATTGAAGTCAGTCTACGCTGCTGGAAGTATCATCGCTTGGAGTCTCGTTTTAACGAGACTTGTACGATTATTAAACGCTCCCGCGTTTAGATCGTGTTACAACCTGTCTTGGTTGAACTAACTGGTGTTATTAGTGTTACTGTGCCGTTCTAAATTGTTACGGAAGACCAATTGTACGGTAGACCCGCGTCTACCTACCTATCCGCACGATACGAACCGCAGCTACCCGCATTACTTTCCGTGTTATTAAAATCTAATCTCGAATAGTTAATATTCGTGATAAGAGTAATCACTGAGTTTCTTGCCAGTTCTCAATGGATAGTAACGTTCCGAACTGGCGGTAGAATCGTCCTGGTTGAATAATTCCAAATTATATTAAACTTAACCTGTCAATACTTGTTTGTCCTGTTCCATATGTTGTAGCTGTACGTCATCAAATACGCTTAACGCTAATTCTCTGGAACATTCGACGTGTGTCAAAACATGTTTATCGGTAAACATGTATACGATAGTTTCAAGGTCTATCGAATGTTCTCGAAATCGGTTGGTTCGATATATAAGCAGACGTATCGTATTCCTCGACATTCAGTTTGTGAATAGCGATCAAGAGCGGATAAACAAGTGAAAATAAAAGTAAAATAGTAGTAACAGTAAGTAGTAAGAAGTGTTACCTCGTCGCACGCTCCACACAATATGTCCCTGGGCTGGTCTCCCAGGGCGCTCTGCATGAAGGCCAGCAGCAGTTCGTAAGCGTGCCTGGTGTGTTGAGCTCGCGGCCGATACAGCACTCCGGCTGGTGTGTCATCAGCCCACGCCACTCGACTCTTCGACTTTGACAGCTCATAAGTAGCTTCGTCCCGTTTCTGTCGTCTAAATATTATATAAATAAATCAATATATGGGACAATTTACACACATACACAGCTGTACGTCCTCAAGTAGTAATACTTGTTATAGATATTTAAAATTATATATGTAATATACCTACCAGTTGTCCATCACCTATAACACAAGTATTAAGTTACTTACTTTGGGGACGGCCGTATGTGTCAGTGTCCTATTATATTATTATTATCATTATATTAACAAATATATATACATATATATATAGGATATATAGTAAGAAGAAACCACTTACTTTGCTTTTCTCTCCTCTGCTTTATCTGGCTTTGTCCTTTGAGCTCGATCACCCATCCTTGTGCCGCTCAACTTTCCAGAGAGGGACAATACCTCTCCTGTTGCCTCATCACGCCCACGTCGCTCTATAAGCCTTACATCAGCTTGTAGAACTAAATTTGAGTTCTGTAAACAAATTTATTTGTCTATAATTCAACATAATACATAGACCATTACAAAAGTTATAATAGAATGACTTGTCCTGCATGTGTAAGGTATGTGAATGCTGCCTGCTTCATACCCAATCATTTGTTCTCTTAACGAACACAGATTATAGCAAAATAATTCTATTATAACTTCTGTACTATTGAGTTTGCAAAGTAACACCTGCTTTTATTAATCATTTAACATAGCCTAATTGTTACACAGTAAGAGAAAATGTGCTCATTTTTTGGTATTAACACTGACAATATCTATTATAGGAATAATACTTTCTTACTTTACTAATTTTATTTATTTCTGCCTTACAATGGTAGCTTTCACTATTACTGACAATGCTTACTTAGTATATATTAAACAATTGGATCTAATCTTCAGTTATGTGGTGTAATAACTAACTAATATGAAATAGATTTGTTATTCAAATGAGAAGCATAGTCCTGAGCATTATTTCAAATCGTACGTAGGATAATCATAGAAATGTTTCATGCTTGCCTCATTATGCATGTTTTACCATACCGTGCAAGGGATCAACAGAAAAAAAAGGTAACAATTACATCCACATACGTATGTGTCTGTTTTGTAACACTGTACAATTTTCTTAACTGAGAGAACAAAACTGTAGCAAAATTAATAATAACTACTTACGTTAGGGCCGTTCGCAAGTTTGTCATCGATTATTAAAAGAAATATTGCACAACAAAATCCAAACAAATAACTTACAGCTTTATACTCGTACTGCAACTGTCTTGCAGCCGCATCGGCCATGTTTCAGATTTATATAATATATATTTCTCACTAAACTATTTTTTTTTTGCTTATACTAATTCTGCAAATTATTTAGGTATATATTTTACGCATTTGCTATATTTTAAGGTTATACCGCAGACGCCATTTCTACTTAATTTGACAATAAAACTTCATAACAAAATAATGTTGCTATGTAAAATAAATTAACATCTCTACTGGTCTTTTTAAAATGAAAAATTTGTTTAAGAAAAAAAAGGGTGAATGTTTCTCAATAAAAATATTGCTAAGCTCAGGTATAGGTATAGCTAATTTATTAAATTTAGCCATTCCTACATACCCAAGTAGCTTAATAGCTATGTAGGTTTACTTTCGAAAGATTGAGATTTTGGGAAAATTATGAGGTTCAAACAATGGATACCGAATAATTATTAATCTTCGCTAAACTATACATATTATAATACATAATTATAATAAACAATCAAGAATATGTTTTGTTCGAAAAAGTTTTACTGAGACCTACGAACAAATTTCATTAAGGCAACCCTGTATCAGGAATTCATGTTATGCATATTATTATTTATATTACGTTTTAAACTTTCCAAAATGAAAGAGAATACAATAAGAAACAAAATCAAACAAAAAATTTTCTTGTATAGCTTCCTCTGAACGCTTCTCGGGCCAAGCCCAAATCCAAAAGCTAAGATGTGTTTGTTAACTTTTTTTTAGTAAACATTTATTGCTATATGCAAAATAGAGATATTATACATCTTATGTTGGCATTACTTAAATTACCGTACTGAGTTGGTTTGAATTTTATCACCTTTTAACCTAAAGTTTTATTTGATTTGAAAAAAATACGCTAAATGGTAACTTTTATATACAATTTTTGTATTTAATTAACAACACAGAATAAAACTATTTATTTAATAATTTAATTTTATTTTAATTGTCACTATATTATAAGCAGTACATGATGAATGTTTTCCAGCTGTTTTGTAAACTTCACTCACCTTGAATCAGCTGATGCTGACAACGTTACGTCATTTTAGTCATAATGGTTGTTGACCTCTGTAAAAATTAAGAACATTAAAACATATAATTTCAGATTCATTTATGATTTTTACACCCTGAAAGTTGAAATGTTGTATTAAAATATCACCGTTTTGTGTCTTGTTTTCTTATACGTTATTACGTAATATGAAACCTCAGAGCTGCTTAACGGTTGTTGAAAAGAGCTTAAAGAGTCCTGATCTCAAAATGATAGAAGAAGGAATCAAAATTACTGACATAGCTTGACGGGTCGCAAAGTTGAAATGGCGTGGAACAGAGAACATAGTTGTATTGAACATAGTAGAAAGAACTGATGAATGTTAAGGTCTCGAGTTGAGTGGTGATTTCGGCTGGGAAAAGTGTTAGTTATCTGGGTACATACACAACCTAAGCCGGGCCTCTGATCCAAGTGGTACAAGATCGTCACAATCTAAACTAACTCATTATTTAATTTATTATATTTTTAGTAGTCATATCTAAATCGGGCAAGTCCTAATGTATTTATATTGGTTTAATTTCTTGATAAGTAAATTGATATTACTTTACAGTCGAATGTTTACCTTTAAAACTCCATCAAAACGTGTTAATTTGACATATGTGTTAAGTCATAAATGTCAACAAACTAAACTACGCTTTCCATTTTTAACGCTACAAACGGTTTTGATCACGTGATGTAAATATTGAGTCACTGACAGCGTGACGTCCGAAAAGTCAGGGCTGCTTGCAGTATGCAATAGCGTTATAATCCAGCTCAATTCTTTCCAAGGCTTTTAATTGCATTTTCAATATTATTATGAGATGACGGACGATTAATTGTTTACGTATAACGTGTAATCAATAATAATTTATAGAAGCAGGCATTACTTTGCGGAATTCCATATTACAAGCAATATAACAGAACTAACTACTTTGCTTTAATCCGCACGGGTTAAGTGAATGCATGCAAAGCCAATGTGTATGAAGCAGGCAAAATCTACGCACCTTATACATGCAGGACCAGCCACCACATGCACCCCAAGGCGCAATTCACCAGCAGCAACGAACACAAAAGCAGCACACACACCCACCACCACAATCTCGACGATCGTTTCGCCCCGAAACCGAAGCATCATCAGGAGGATAGGCTTCACGAAAAAAAATCGTACTGGAGTACGATTTTTGTCGTAATCAATAATACTTTAAATTAATTTAAATTTTTACATATAATGCGAATTAAGAAAAAAAAGAAACCAACAATTACTATACAGCTTTAGCTATTTCATGTACTAATTGTACGGCGAGTATATTTAATTTCTTTTAAGTTATACAGCATTGGTAATTATTCTATTAAAAACCTATGTCCTGAAAAAAAGTTTAATAATAAATTATTGGTATTGGTAATATTCCATTAAAAACCTATAAATAGGACCTGAAAAAAAGTTTTATAACTTATTTCTTCTTAAACGCCAATACTAACATGTGTTAGAAACTAACAATGGTAAAAATTTATTGGAATTTTTCGCCGAATTCCGTACAAAAGTAATGCAATATAATTATAGCAAATATGTTTCTCAATATACTACTCAAAGTCGGTACTTTGGAGTAATATTATTCAATCATTATAATTTTGTATGCTTTTATATAGTACTATTGTCTAAAAGTAATGTATATTTTATAGTATGAATCTTATGAACTAATAAATTCTTGTCTGTTAAAATCAATTATTTATCATTGTAGTCGAAATACATTCTATTTTTGTTGTAAAATATAGTTTGGCAGCCCTGAAATATTATTGATCTATACTCTTTTAATGTGTGACATATCTCCTATTTATTTTGTGCATGTGTGTATTTCAGTCCACAATCGTAATTGGCAAGTTTGCAGTGTCAGATGAAAGACAACAAAAATCGATTAAGTTTAAAGTGATCAAGATGGCTACTCCGTCTAATGGAAGTGGAAATTTAGTCGAAGAATTTGAAGAATCTTTCCAGGTATTCAAAATTGTTCATGTTTTAGTTATTCCCACTATTGTAAAGCAAATATTCCAATTTATTCATAACCTCTTAGTTTATGTTGTTTATCTGTCAAAATAGGATAATCATACCAACGTAACAGATCTAACTACATCGTGGCCGGTGTTGCCGTATTAGTCGAAGCTTCATAAGTTAACTCTTGCTATTGGTGCCGAAAATGCTATGAATTGTTTGAGTACGTGACCCGATTTCATATATGCGGCTTCGATCGCAAGCCTAGAGATTTTGTTGCAAGCGCATCTCATTCATGTCGGCCATTTTACTGATAATGTTTTCACGTCTGTATAAATAATTATCATCGTGGTTAATTTTATTTTGCACGCGCATCGCGTAGTTTATATACATTAGACTAGATAAGAGACTTTTTTTTATAAAATATGGTGGTGTGGACACTCGTGTGAAATTGTGTTTCGATGATGAAACTTTGTTGATTCGAAATAGAGTGATCGTAAAATATATCGACAATGTCGTCTGCCGGGGAAGATTCTGGGACATGTAGTGGTGGAGTTTCAATCCAAACCTTCCGTCCTACTTGGGACGAGTTCAAAGATTTTAATAAATTCATTCAGCACATGGAATCGAAGGGAGCGCATAAAGCAGGCCTCGCCAAGGTAATACCTCCTCCTGAGTGGGTTCCTCGGAAGAAAGGCTACGATTTAGACGAGCTGAACGTGACCATACCTTCGCCGATATGTCAGGTAGTGACTGGAAAGCAGGGCTTGTTTCAACAAATCAACATCCAGAAGAAATCTATGACTGTAAAACAATTCGCCGTAATGGCTAACTCTGCAAAGTATTGTACGCCGAGACACTCGAGTTACGATGATTTGGAGAGAAAATACTGGAAAAATGTAACGTACGTCGCACCTATTTACGGGGCTGACGTTAACGGCAGTATTACAGACCCTGACGTGAAAGAATGGAACATCAACCACCTCGGCACTATACTTGACTTCGTAAACTCTGACTACGGCATCGAAATCGACGGTGTCAATACAGCTTACTTGTATTTCGGAATGTGGAAGACTACCTTTGCCTGGCATACGGAAGATATGGACTTGTACTCAATAAATTATCTACATTTTGGAGAACCAAAAACATGGTATGCTATTCCACCTGAACATGGAAAAAGGTTTGAGAGAATTGCTGCTGGCTTTTTCCCAACTTCAGCGAAGACTTGTCAGGCATTTCTAAGACACAAAATGACTCTTATATCTCCTCATATATTGAAACAATACTCAGTACCTTGTAACAAAATCACACAGACAGCCGGTGAGATAATGATAACATTTCCTTATGGTTATCATGCTGGATTCAATCATGGTTTCAATTGTGCAGAGTCCACAAACTTTGCTGCACCAAGGTGGGTAGAGTATGGGAAACGTGCTAATCAATGTACATGCAGTAATGACATGGTTAAAATATCTATGGACACATTTGTTAAGCGTTTCCAACCAGACCGATATGAATTATGGCTGAAAGGGCTAGACATTGGCTGCCATCCAGAACAACCTGAAAAAATGGTTCCCGCACCACATCCGTCCGGACAAGATATTCTATGCAACAAAAACAATACAGAGTTACCTGAATCTTTTATAGAAGCTGAGGTGGAGGGTTTGAAAAAGAAAAAACGACATCCCTTGCATTTAAAGCGAGCTATGGCTAGCAAAAGCATATCAGAAGGGGCCATTGCAGTTTCTATTTTAGGACATGATGTAATGGATGATGATGAAATGACAATGGCTGAAGGTGATTTAGATATGATGACATCAATGAAAAGGCCCATCATGCCATTAGATCCAGATGATAATCAATTAGACGCACTTGAAGATATTTGGCTGAAAGGTGATGAAATGGATCCATCTGAAGCAGCTCTTCCTGATATTGGCTACATTGATTCAGATAGAGATTCAGACTATGTTGATCCAAGTAGTAAAAAGCCATCAAAGACAAGAAAAAAACGTAAAGAAAGTGTGAAGAAGGAGCAGAAAGAAAGGGTTACTAAAGAAAGTTCTTCTTTAGAACCAGTAGAACCAGCAGTAAAAGAAATTCTACCACAGACAAAAAAAATGAAACGAAGGATGCAAACTAAGAAAATGTCCAGTGAGCAGCTGGAGGATATGGCTGCTGTACTCTCAAATTGGGAGTCTCCACCTCATGCAGAAGAAAATGTAATTGTTGAACAAATTCCTGTTCCTACAGAAGATCCCTTAAATGACACAGTTCACTCTCAAATAATAAATACCACACTCAGTACTACACAAGACATACCTCAAGATGTAAAAAAAGAACATAAAAAACGTAAACCAAAAGAAAAATCAGATATAGAGAAAAAAGAGAAACCAAAAAAGGAAAAAGTTAAAAAGGAAAAAGTTATTCGGCAACCTAAAGCCAAGAAAGAGTTAATCGAAGGGGAAATTAAACTAAAGAAACCACGAAAGCAGAAGATCAGTAGGTCAAGCTGTAATACCAATTTTGCATACACTTCTCCACTCCAACCTGTTATGGGAAGTCAATCTAAAATGTATGGCCAAATGAATGATCACAAACCCTCTACAGCAACATCCAATTCCTTAGAAACATCAAAAGCTTTAAAATCACCACAACATGTACTAAGTCAGACTAAACTGTATTCTGGGCTACTTCTTGACTCAAATCTCAGAGTACCGGCTGTAGTTCCTCCAATAGATAAGAAACCAAGTGCCTTCCAGGGTGAATTCCACAAGTTCATGTCAAGTTCAACAAATAGAGTGCTCAATGATCCAGCTAAACCACCAAGAGCTCACAGGAAATCCACCCCCAAAAAAGTAATAACTGAGACTGTCGAACCCACATATGTAAGTCAACCAGAAAAAGTCAACGAAATACCTACACCGATTGGACAATATAATGACAATATATTTTTGGACGCACCAATAGACTGTAGAACATATCAACCTCAAAACCTTGGGCACACGAGACTTCACGAGACTCCAAATCCCATGCATTACCAAGAACGTGTATGGAGATCAGATTACTACCCAAATCCAAATCCTTTACAGACTATTCAGCAAACTATGCAGCAAAATATGTACGGTCAAATGGGTTCTAACCAATATTTCAGAAGCCCATATCAGTCACCATGGTATGGCTACCAAAAATAAGTCAAATTAATTCATAAGTAGAATTATTGCACCTTAGATGATATATGTACATGATTCCCATTACTAAATAATAAGAGATAGTTTTAATTAAGGTATATTCCGCAATTAGTTTGTCGAGTGGAATTTTAATTTTTATGTGTGTACAGTTGAATAATAAATTAATTGAAATATTTACAAATGTTTTATATTGAGAGTGAAATCCATATAAGGACATGGCATATTACTGTGTAGCTTTTATCAATTATTAAAAAAAAAAGAATTTATAATAAAAATATCTATGTCAATATAAAAGATGTAAATTTTGAATTAATTATGAATATAGTATCATTCACATTAGATAAGCCTTTATTATCTAAAGCTTTTACAATAATTATACATTATACATATATATATATTTTTAATTTTATCTTCAATTAGTCCTTGTGACATAGGCCTCTTCTAGACTTCCAAATTTTTCTGTTGCCAGCCTTCTGTCTATAAAAGCTAATCTAATCATTCATATTATATTTATGACATCATGTATTCGTTTAGAATAGTATATTTTTGTTTTCTAAATTCCTATAAAGTTACTAGTATACATTTCACATAATTTTTAACATTTACTCATTGATATATCGGTTAGCATAATTTTTGTTGAATAAACAAATTTTAGAGGTATACTCAGCAAAAAAATTTAAAGAATTCTAGTTTTAACTAATTTTTTAAAACTCAATTCATTCTTATTTATTATCAATTTCGTGTAATTTAATAGTTATAATAATATTCCCTGATATGTTTTTAAGAATAAATTATGGAAGTTAAGATTTCTTTAAATCTTATTATCATTAAGTTTCAGTTTTGCGATTAAAATACATATAAATTATTATGTATTTATCTCTTATATCCATTGAGTTTATACTAGAGTAAGGCCTGCAAGTGTCACAACAAATAAATAATTAGAGGGAAAATGAAACTCATCTTATCTTTGTCTAATCTCATATTAAAAAGAGAGACAGAAAGTCTTAATTTTTTTATTTACCATTTTATGGCTGGCTTAGGCCATAAAGTGAAACTAGAGTATGGAAGCCAGCCTAAAATGTGCCATATTACAATAAAGAGAAAACAAATGAGACTATCCTTCTGTCTCCTTTTTTTATGTGTGATTAGATAAAAATAACTATTTGATATTCATTTTCTCTCATATTATTTATTTTGAAACTCACAAGTCTATGGCTCCCCTAATATAGTATAATCTCTATGGCGACCCTACTCTAGTATAATAACTGTTTACATCACACATTTGTAATAGCATAATTAATTTTCTTTAAAATTAATCTAATTTTAATTAGACAATTAATGACTGAGTTTTTAATTTAGGAATTTACAGGTTATTTATGTTTTTTTTATTGTTTGAATATACTTAGATACACATGTTATTAATTGATAACATAATTTGGACAGTATCATATTTTTTTTTTCTCCTTGCGTCCTTGCCGGACTCTTAGGCCCGGTATCCACTAAAGTGGAGAGGAGATACGATTGCGACGAATACCAATCAGCCTAACTCAATTGAAGACGTAAACGACGATCGCGAACCGCTTTCTTTTCGTACCATGAAATGTGAATTGCATTGGAGTCTTAATGTTTGAAACAGATAACTTTATATAAACTATAGATACTCTTTTACTCACATGTTCTTAGGACGAATTCCGGCTTCACAGGAGGCACCCTTAGGACGACGTTCCCCGACGCTATTAGAGCTTCTGCGCTCTACTCTCTGCATTTCGCAATCTCGACGATGCTTCTGCGCTCGTCCCGCCCGATGACGCTGTAAAAGCCGTTAAAAAAAGGACGAATACTGGACGCTCATTCGGCAACGACTAAAAATGTGCGTCTTTAAGGCGTCATGTTATGAAAAAGCAAAACAATTTCGTTTACGTCTTCAATTGAGTCGCAATAAGAGTCCATGGTAGGCGTGCAGATATCGTCATTTAGGCTAAGCGGAGAGATCTAGAAAGCGGAGAGCGCTTTGGTGGAAACCGGGCCTAAGTGACTTGGTCTCAACTGGAATGTATTATCGTCGCGTTTGACAACACATACTACAATTTATGTGATTATATTAATCCAAGTGATACTTTAATTCTGTCCACTCTATAAATACTCTTTGAAAAGCGTGTAACTTTTTTATTTAAAAATTTCGATTGTTGATCATTTTCCTACCCTTATCCCTACCGTAAGGCCCACTTTCTACTTACATGGGAATTGATTTTATCAAGGTAAACTAAAAGTCACAAAGTTATAACAAAAATATTTACTTACAATCGGCGATGAAAATTATATTCCCATCCTTATACATTTTTGACTGGCGTTCAGATTCGTGGGTTCGGTTCCTGCCGAAGTCCAATATTTTCCTAAAACAATCTTTCGGTCCTTGGTTTTTAAGTATTTTTTAAAAGTAATATATATTTAACAGTTGTCTGTCACTCATAACACGAGTATTAAGTTACTTTAGTGACAGGCGACCGTGTGTTGTCCCGTATATTTATTTATCTATTATTTATATTAAAGAAAGACACTCGCTGCGTCTGGTCGCAATAAAATTAACAGTCAAACGTATCTTGATTCGCTTTTCTCCAATTTATCCATCCATCAATCCAGTTTGTTAAGTGTTGACGAAATTTAGTTACAACATGACAATTTTTTTGTAAATGTCGGAAAAGTCGAGTTGTCTAGAACAGGGGTTGGCAACCGTTTAATTCTGAAGATTCAACAATTACAATTTACAAAATTTCTTACTTTCTAAAGAGCCACAATTTTTTTCGAAAGAGAGTAAAAAAATACAAAAAATTCCGATGACTGTGTCATTAACTGCGACCATAGAGTTATTATACTAGAGTAGGGGAGTCATAGGCAGTTGAAATTAAATTGAAATTTCGAACATAAACTTAGCTATTGTGAGATAACCATAAGAGATAGAGACATGCTATTTCGGACTTATTGTAGTTTTTTTTAGATCTACATTTTTCTAGTACATTACTTTAGTCTATCTCTGCTAGTCAATGCGGCACGCGAGTAAAGCTTCCAGCAGTTTTTTTACAGCCTCGTGACCTCTTCAACATAATTTGTATAAAACGGTGATGTGTTACTAACCGTAACCTTTTGAAAGAGTTACACTACCTTTTAGTATAAACCGTACAATAATCCTCCACTGATTTTGAGAAAATCGATCACATATACAGACAGACAGTGTTTTGTAATAAGTATACATAGATATAGATGTCACAGGACAAAGATAAGTATACAACTTTCATCTTCCCTCACATTATTTATTGCCACAAACTCATTTACAGACCTATGGATCCCCTACTCTAGTATTATAAATCTACGGGTACAAGTGACTGAAAGATAATTTTTTTTAAATTAACATTGTCGTGTGGAACTAAATAGAGATGGATCAAAGTCAGAGCCGCAGGTTGTCGACCCCTGGCCTAGGAGGTATCGAAATGCCTTAAAAATATAGCAATATTATGGCGAAATAATGTCCCTCATAGGTCTATGCAAACGTCTGTGATTATATATATTCATATTTTAAGTATAGTATACTGTTCCGAATGTAGCTAAAAAAATGTAATATACATTTTCATTGGTAAGCTATTTTAGACGTATACAGTATTTAATAATAACTTAATATTTTAGTTACCTATAGAACCTCAATGCATGCAACCTTGTATAATATAAGTCAAGTAATGTCCTGTTACTATCCCACTGTTGGGCCATCTCGTTTTTGAAGATAAGGATCGGAGCTGCGGAATAGATCGGAATTAATGATTATTGGTAGGTAGAACATATCCCCAGAATTCTCCAGAGATATGAAGGTTTCCTCACAATGTTCTTCACTGAAAAACGTGTGATAAATTGCAATTATCAATCAGACATAAGTTTTAATAGGTCATATTATAAAAGCTTTCAACTGAATTTCATGTTCCGTTAACCGTTCAGCAGTTCCCTTGACTGGAATCAATCTTGAATGCTTTTAACTTCACTGGAATCAATCTGGAATGCTTTTAACTTAATTTCACATCTCTACTGTTAACCGTTGAAGAGTTCCCTCGTCTGGAGTCAATCTTGGCAGCAGCATCAGGTCATACTTATCATAAACATGCATTGTCATCGGGACTTGACCAGTATGTAATATTTCAGCTCAATCGAACATAGGGAAGTAGATCAATTTTAACTTGCAAGATTCCACCTTCACATACATTTATTCATTTATTTATTCATCAATAGATCACCAACAAAAATACACATTTAACATTAACATTGTACATTGAACTAAAAACAAGTAGTTTTTTAATTAGAGGTGATTACAACTTCAAATTAAGTTAAGAGATTTATAGAATGAGGCGTTACTTTGCGGAGATCCATAATACTAAAGTAATAATAAAATTATTTTGCTATAATCCGCGATACAGTAAATAGAAAATATATATAGTGCTAAATGTATAGTGGACTATCCGTATATTCATATATGAAAATACGAATATAGCAAAATAATTTTATTATTACTTTTGTAAGTTAAGAGGACTAAAAGATACGGTTCAACTAATCTTATCGTTAAATTGAGACAAAAAATGGATTGTACTGAAAAAAAGTAAAAGAAAATTAATACAAAAAATATATATATGACAGCTACTGTCTATAAAATATAACTCAGAGTTTAAGATCAGCGTTTATCAATTATAGGCCGAACTAAGTTAACTTAAGGTACATTGCAAGTTAGATAAAAGCTTAGCAATTTTTGAATTTAAACTATCGTGAGTGGTATTCATTATTAATGTTGAGAGACCGGCTATACTCACTAGTCGGGCTCATCCGATAAAATAAGACGTGAGTATAGCCGGTCTCAACATTAATATGAATAAAAGCTTTTAAAAAATGAACTCATTGGCCACAGTTTCAACCCGTGACCACCTCGTAAGAGTCTCACGGTCTCACCGCTGGGCTATCACAGTTAGTACAGTATCGATAATAAGTAAATATTAGTAATACAATTTCATAAAAGATGGCTTGTAAATAATTCTGTTATTGTATACTATTTAATTACGCGAATTAAAATATATGAACATTTATTTATGTATTTAAAATTTTAATTAAAATTTTGAAAATAAAAGTAGTTATTGTAAGTTAACCATAAGAGATAGCAACATGCTTTGATAACTTTTTTGTAGTATTTTTGGTAGATCTACAATTCTCTAGTACATTAGTGTATCTCTGTTGGTTTACGCGGCGCACGCGACTAAAGCTCCCATTAGCCGAGATTTTTAACAACTGTGCTATCAACGCAATTTACGTAAAACTGTAAATTATAAACCTAAACCTGCCCGAAGAATTACAATTATCTTTTAGTATAAACTGCACAAAAATCCGCTCAGTAAATTTTGAGAAAATCGATTACATACAGACACACTTTTGGGGACTTCGTATTTATAATAAGTATACATGAGATAAATTGAAAATTGTGACTATTTATAGAATATTTGTTTTGTTTAGTATTGCAAGCTGTGTATTCACGGGTTCAAACTCTAGGCAGATACTAATGGAATTTTCAATTTGTTTTTGCAATTTATCACACGCGTTGCGGTGAAGGAAGAAATCGTGAAACAACCTCCATATCTCTAGAGCAGCCATACTCAAACTTTTCTTTCTCTGGGCCACATAGTTGCTATTGCTACACCTCGTGGGCCGCTAAAATTTACTTTTTAAATTATTTTTACACCATTATTTTACCATTATCAATTAAAATTCTAATGTCTTTCAAAAAAGGCTGCTCTAGAGAATTCCGGGCATATGTGTATCCTACCAATTCGCATTGAAGCAGCGTGGTAGTTCTAAGCCCTAACCCGTTGAAGGAGAGAGGCCTACGCCCAGCAGTGGGATCGTAACAAAAACTCTAATATTACTTTTATACTATCTAATATTTATATATGATAAGATAAATTTAAAATTGTGAGTACTTTAAGTATATTTGTTTTAGTTTAGTCTAATTGTGTTCTTGGTTTATTAAAAAGCCAGTTTTGATTTGTAATTTATTGTTTGGAATTAAGTTATGTGAATCACCGATTATACTAGAAGAATTATATTTATAAGTTTTAATTTTAGTACGTTATTTTGCTGGCAATAAAGTTAAACATGAATTTAATTTTTGTTGTTTTTTTGTATGTCACGACTTAGTAATGACAGACGCGGATTTGACCACTTCCGGGGCTAGTTAAGCCTCCTAGCAGTGTTCTGTATCATCATCATTCTCCTCCCCTTATCCCACACTAAGCGCAGTCGGCACAACATGTTACAAACATGCTGTCAAATGATTTGGCTACGTATTTTACGACCGGCCGCCTGCCTGATGTCAACTTACCTTAGTCGACTTTTACACCTCGTTAAGAAATGAGGGTGGTCTATTTTATGCAGCCGGATACAACACGGCATTTACCTACTTCGCCTCTTACGACATCTCGGTAAGAAATGAGGGTGGTCTAGTCTATTCTTTTGGATACCACACGGCTCGTACACCCCCCGTTCTTGTCGGTCAAAGGGGGGGGGGGTCAATTCAGACTCGAATCTCAAAATAGACTCGACACTAGTTTAACCTTTTTCACTTGGGTCCATTTAAATGCAATGCTAGATTTCGGTGGCAAATTTAAGGAAAAAAACATTATTTGGTATAATTTTCATTGAACCTACTATTTAAACTTGTTAATTGACCAATTTAATTTTTTAACAATAAAAGTTGTGTAGGTATGTTAGAAAGGCATGGCACAAAAAAGGTTAGACGTATGAGACAATAATATTATTTTTTACATGATTTATAGAAGCAGGCGTTACTTTGCGGAATTCCATATTACAGAAACGATAACAGAACTACTTTGCTATAATCCGCGTGTGTTAAGCGAATGTATGCAATGTTAAGTGCATGAAACGGAAAACTTACGTACCTTACACATGCAGGACATGTCACTACACGTATCCCAAAACCAACAACAACGCACACCGACCGAATCACTTGGCTTTACCACGTGATTTGATCTATGCAACAAATCCTAGGCCTTTTATAGTAATAGGAAATTACTAAAATTCACATTAAGGTGGAATTCCACCAGTGTGGAGAACTGTTCAGCAGTGTGCAGCACAGTGTGCGGCACAAATGTTTACTCTGGTCGACTCAAGCAAACATTAATAAATTGTGCGTGAATATTCTAGAAATGTTCGTGCACATCTATGCACATTTGTGCGCGTACACTTGAAACAGTGGACTCGCGTCGACGCGTACACACTCGTTGTTCACGAATTCAGTTTTGCTTCCGCTGCCGGAACGAAAACATTTGTTTTTACGCGCACATCTTTAATGAGGAGTGGAGGAATGGAAAAATTATTAAGAATTATTTTATAGAAAATATCTAAAAATATACTTAAATTTGTATATAATTATTAAGTGAAATAATAATAATAAACATTATAAAATACTCCTAAATGAACATGTTCGCGCACATGTGTGCTTACACAAGTTACACACAACATTGCCGGTGGAGATAGAAGCTAAACACGATATTACAGTTACTTAGTACGTGCAGTGCGAGAACTTGTACACAATCTATGTAAACAAATGTGCTGCACACAATTTTGGTGGAATCCTATCTTTAGGATTACATAAAAGAAAATAATACGTGGATATAGCTACTCTTCAACCTGTACAGTTATAAGAATTAACTGTATTTTAAAAAAGGCAACCGCCGAGTTTCTTGCTGACTATTCTCGATAGGAGCAGCTTGCCAAATCAAGAGTAGAGTTGACGATTCAAATCATTTGTTTATATACACAAATGAATTTACTTGAATAAAGAATTTTTTAAATTTGTATAACTTTTTAAGGAATACCCAATGATCCTGACCGCAGCTGATATGCTCTTAGGGCTTAGTATGCGGTATTCAGTGATAACCAATCTCCCTTGCCCCATTAGGCATGTCTGAACGTGCTCACGAAGCAAGAGGCGTCGCCGTGCGTGGAGAAAGAGGAAGTCAAGGTGGAGGTTGAAAGGTTCATCGACCTTGCGCGACAGATGGAGGCTTTCTTCTTGCAAAAGAGGTACTGCTCTCTTCTAACCATATTAACGAAGGAGAAAATAAAGTTGTATATTTCAAAATCGAAACCGGGAGTTGTATATCGGCACCGGAATGGGTTAAATGATTTTTTGTTTCTTGAGTTCATTCTTTCATTGTTATAGCAGAAATGGGGATCTTAAATGAATAATATAGTTCGTCTATATATCAGAGTTTGCCATACACGCGAGACAGCTAACGATAGAGGTAACTGGGACTCTTTGGAGGAGGCTTTTACCCGAACGGGTCCACTTATAGAACTAACTAACAAAAGACTAAAAATACTTTTTTAATTTTGCCTTTTTTTCAATTTATATATAAAGTTTTTAGACATTTATAATTTTCACATATAATTTAACATATTAATATTATTAATTTAATATTAATTTAGAGCAATTTTTACTAGAATGATATTGTAATTTGCAATTTATCACATGCTTTTCGGTGAAGGAAAACATCGTGAGGAAACCTGCATATCTCTAGAGAACTCTAGGGACATGTGTAACCTACCAATCCGCATTGGAGCAGCGTGGTAGGACTTAGCTCCGACCCTTCTCTCCAAAAAAAACCGGAGAGAGGAGGCCTATGCCCAGCAGTATCTAGTAATTAAATCGTTACATTTTAATAAATTCAAATATTTGCTTTTATCTGTATTGCATTATTTTTCAACATTAATCTATGTATATAGTGTTTCGTTATCTTTCTTTTTCTTCTTTTCTTTTTTCATTATCCATATTTTCACTTCTTGTCCTTTTCTTTCTGTTACTCAGGTTGGCTGGTAGAGATCCCTTTTAGGCATAAGTCCGCCTTTGTACATGAGCCATTTTTTCTTTTTTCTTTCTCTTTGATATTATTATGTCTGTACAATAAAGAAATAAATAAATATATAAATAAATAAATCGACTCATGGAATCATTTTGGCACAAATATATTAATACTAAGAATATTGGACGGAAATATTTTATCTTTTGCTAATTTTCTTATTTGAAACTCTTTTAACGTAGACTTCTTCCGAACCTCACTTGCGCTTATAATTAACTTCTTAAGATAATGACATTTGACTATATCCGTTTCCGGTGTGCACAGATTTTTACTTTCGGCGATGAAGCCGGAACTGCTGGTGAAGGAGGATAACAACGAGCTGAAATGCGAGCTACAGAGGAAGGACGAACTCTTGAGGAGGCACTACGATAAGATTGGCCAGTGGCAAAACCTACTTGCTGACTTGCAGGTCAGTTGTTAACGCCTCGTCGGTTCAGTAAGACCACAACAACCACAAACTAGAGCATGTTATTCTAATAATGGGATTGACTTTGTGCTATCCTATACTGCTAGCGTGAATGGCTTTTACAGAGAAGAAGTTTCCTCAAGGGTGCGAAACGCGGTAAGAGCGCAGAAGCTTCGGGGAACATTGTCCTTAGAGTGCCTTCTGTGAGGCTGGACCGCAGCTTATGGTAGCGTGTAGTGGAGGGTAGCGTTATGACTGTTACTAGTCGTCATGCCATCGGTACAATGAGCTGAAACCGTGACAGACCGACGTCAGAAAACTGGAACCTCTTCTTTGGTGAGTCGACCTAACTGGGATGTAGATGGAAGCCACTGTTATAATTGGGTTCTCGAAGAAAGACGTCGAAAAACACTCGAAAAGGTGACCAATGTTTGGGGCGAGGTCTCTGTGAAGGTCAACTTGCCTCATGAACCTCGGTTAGCCGATGGCTGTCTGCCTCAATATCTGCTATTTGCAGGAAATATCCTACCTAATACATGCTACTGCATGTATTAGGTAGGATATTTCCGGATTTAATAGCGGATATTGAGGTATGTTACGAACAATACTTTGTTCGTAACATACCTCATTCTTTATTATAGAGAACGACACAAAGTCGGGTCCTCTTAATAATATTTCGCATTTTTGCTATTGTTACGTACAGAGGTTTGTAATTTTGGATACAAATATCTGGTGACTCGTAAAAAAACACTTTATATAGCTCTAAAGTGGGAGTCCTCTACACTATTTTAGAGTACTTACAATCACTACACAGTCTGTTTTCCAATAACAACGCCGATATCGCTATTATTTCACTTTTAACAATTCCAAAATCTTTCTTGATCGCTATTTGAAAACCGCATAAACGAAGCGCGCGATACGATCGCTTATATAGTGAACTAACGGATCGAGAAAGTTCTACTTGATTACTTGCGAATCGTTAGTACAGCGGTGGGGACACGCAGCACGATTCGTAAACAACGTGAAAAATCCATAGGATTAGCGTCAGACGAATTTAAACTCTATGACTGGATTACAAACTATTTTCTCATTTTCGTTCGTAAGTATGTATGGTGAGACTGTGTCGTACACAGGGCCACACGGTGTACAACAAATGCCAGCAGCAGACCCCGCAGCCGGCGCTGCAGCAAGCCGCATCGCCGATGCAGCAGCCGTGCAGCGTGCAGCAAAGCGTCCAGCAGCATCAGGTACTTAAAACTCTGTGAAAGCAACCTGATTTTCAAGCGTTTCCTGAATTGTAACAGATTGCCTTAATTTGTGGTGTTGCTACTTTAGTTAAATTTGACCAATTTCGGGGAAAATTTTACAATAGGGCTAAACATTACATACTTCTAATATTCGGTGTAAAAGTCAAATGTAAAGTGAAATTAAGGGTTTTTTTAAATGAGCATGTGACCAAATGAGTTTGAAATATTAATATATGAGGGAGGCCAAAAAACTGGATTGTGTGAAGAATGATATGCATATATGCAAGGAGTAGCGCGAAAGTTTATTTATTTATTTATTTAGGAACAACCAGTGGCAGTTACATTAAATCATTAAATTAAAGTAGGCACACCAAAAAAGGCGTTAAATGCACTGCCCTTAGGTGTATGCACATCATTATATATAAGGACAACAATGAACAACTTAATCTAAAAAACTACGGCGCCAACATCTAGAGATTAAGAATTATTAGTTGAGGAATGATAGAGGAGAATGAAAGACAGGCATATTGTGCCGACCCCACTTAGAGTGGTATAAGGGTAAGAGATCGATGACGATGTCCAGTCCACGGCGTGTCGTCATCCTTCATCATCCTTCTGCCCTTATCCCACTCCAAATGGGGTCGGCACAACAAGTTACAAACATGCTGTCACATAATTTGGCTACATATTTTACGACCGGCCGCCTGCCTGACGTCAACTTACCTTAGTCGTATTTTGCGACCCCTCGGTAAGAAACAGGGAGATCTATTCTACTCAACCGGATACCACACTGTAGGTCAACTTACCTTAGTCGCCTCTTACGAAACCTCGCTAAGAAATCGGGGTGGTCTATTCTACTTAGCCCGATACCACACGGCGGCGAAAATGTAGCTCCCTAATGCTGTAAAATACTTTCCCACCAGGTCCAGCAAATGGCGGCGGCAGCGGCCGCGCAACAAGCGGCAGCACTGCAGCAGCAAGCATTGCAGCAACAGCAGGTACCGCGCCCCCCGCTCCCGCCCGCGTACCCCGCCAATGTGCCGAGACGGTAACCCCGGCCCAATACCCGGGGGGTAGATAAATCATAGAGTTATTATACTAGGGTACGGAAGCCATTGATGTCCATCGAAAACAAAGAGAAAGCAAAGGAGATTATAATACCCTGCATTAAATAATGCACATCGATGTATAGAACGAAACAGCCGGCCAGTTAGGTTTCGTAGAGCGCTGTCTCTGTCACTCAGTTAGTATGTGACGTTTCGCACGGGTTCGTCAGTCTGTGCGACAGAGACAATTCTCTATGAAGCAGAACCACTCTATTTTTCTCTCTCTAAGGATGTGCATTATTTATTGCCGGATACTATACATGCGGTCACTTGATGCTACCCCCGCGCCGCCAAATCTCCTTCCCCCCTCTACCCGAGCGAAGCAGGGTTTAGTTATATAACTCTGCTAAAATACAATTCAAACACACGCCGATTTTCTCCCTCTAAGCTTCGATGTGCATTATTTATTGCCACGTACTATACCTATTTATCTCTGAATAACTTTACATTACAAGATATTGTATATATGACAACCCATTTTATTGAACTTGAAAATCCTAAGTAACAACATACAGGGCATTACCGACCATATGCCTCAGCACCCTACATAAAAAAAACAGTTCATTCAGTGAAGTATTTAAGACACAGGAATTATTTTACGTTTTAAAAAAATAAACCCGATTTATGACCGTACCCTACACGCCTTTCCAACCTTGACCTAAAAACTAAATACAGTACAAGTAAACAGCTGTGAGGGAGACAGTACGATAATGTTTCTTGTTTTCTCCTATTTTTTGAACAATACCGCGACAGTTCTGACAACCATTACTAACAAAGGCAGATCTCAATTAAATTATATTTATTTTGTTCGAAAATATTTTTTTATTTAAACGATATTTAATTGCATTAGGCTAAAGTTATCATTCATTTAATGTCGTATACCACTCTGTATATCTCCATGGTAACCGTTCCAAAAAAGAACGCCCTGTGGTTACACCTTGCAGCCAATATTATAATTACAACTCGAATCGTAGACCATCTCTCTCTTTTATATGCGATTAGACAGAGATAAGTTTGTCTCTCATCGTCCCTCTATTGACCATTCGCACTCACAGGCTTGTCTATGACTTAGCTACTCTATTTATAATAGCTCTATGAAATAAGTGTAGATTATTTTTTAAGGCTGACAACTGTAGAAGTAAGTTCCAATCAGCACCTAGTGTTAAAAGTTGACTGAATCAGTAACTATGAGAAAACAGCTTGGATTCTAGGATATTAGAATATTGGTATACATTACATGATTTAATTATTCTAATTACTTGTCTTAATAGATTATATGCACAAATAATTTGATTGATTTAAGGTTAGCCTTAGAAAAAGGTAGAAATATAAAATGGTAAAAATAATACATACATTTGATATGTTTAATGGTAGAAATATAGTTTATAAACTTAAGCAATGGAAGAATTTAGTAGCATTTAGTAGTATTCCACTTACATATTAAATGATATTTTGTGTACCTTCGCCTTAATATTTCAATTTTCAGCGTAATATAAGTAAAATATTGGGATATAGAACAAATATATTAAAGAAAAGAGTAAAAGTAAAAAACCAATTGTGTTTAAAAATAAATAAAATTATTAAAATAAAAATTGTTTAAAAATTTAATTTTTTTTGTAAAAATCTGAAATAAGAATTATTCAATGACAGTTCGTTTTAAAGAATTTTAGATCAGAACAGGGTGTAAAATATTATTTTACGTTAAATATAATAAGGTGGAAGGTTCTTATAAATACTAATAACATTGTATTTTTTTTAGTGTACATATTGTTAAAATTTTACTATTTTTACGTTATCCCGATGTATTAAAAATTTATCTTTACAAAGTTGTTTTGGGAATTTAAAGCATTAATTTTTGATTGATTATTGAATGAAAAATAGGAATTTTGTATTAAATAGAAAATATGATTAATTTATGACAAGTTTTAAGTTTATTGAAGTAAGAAATTAAAAGTCGGAATCCAGTCTTTTTAATTTACAGAAGGCAAATTATGAAAATTAAATTTCCTATAAGATTAATACGTTAGATACGTCGGGATAAAGTAATTAAATTGAAAAGGAATATTGCTTGATTTTTTGCTGCCTATAGCAATATTATGTTCCAATGTTAATATCGCACATTCAGAATACAGAAAGACTCGTCAAAAAATAGTCGCATTTCGTTAATAATAATAATTAATCATTCTAAGTTAATTGAAACAAATATTAATGAATCTCACTGTAATAGTACACCAGTAATGGTGGTAAAATACATAGTTTGTTATACTTACTAAAGTAAATATCTAAATAGATTGTCTTTTCATTTAATCATGACATTATATTTTATCGGGTTAGCCCGACTAGTTTCGAGCCCATCCACGGCACTTATTCATGAGCTCTTTACAAAGTGTTATCGTGGCGAGAACTGAGTATAGCCGGTTTCGATAAATTTACTATGAATACTACTCATGATAAGCTGTGATAGCCCAGCGGTGCGACCGTGCGACACTTTCGAGGGGAACACGAGTTCAAACCGGGGCAGGCACCAATGAGTTTTTCTATTAATACTCATGTGTCTAATTGATAATTGCAATTTATTACACGCTTTTCGGTGAAGGAAAACATCGTCAGGAAACCTGCACATCTCTAGAGAATCCTGGAGATATGTGTAACCTACCAATCCGCATTGGAGCAGCGTGGTAGGTCTTAGCTCCAATCCTTCTCTCCAGAAACGGAGAGAGGAGGCCTATTCCCAGCAGTGGGCATAGTAACAGGCTGTTACTTTACTTTACTTTTATTACTTATGACTTCTCTGCATGATTGGCGATTACAAACGATTAAGCGCGAGCACGATCGTGTAGAGGGCAGGCATTATATTTGTATTAGGCAAATGCAGAGTAGCATTAAAAAAATTACTTTTTACTTATTTTTGTGTATATCTTTGATCTGTGGTCTTGAATGTCAAATTCTGTATTCTGATATCATAGTTCACGCATTAGTGTAGAAAAAAGGCTTTTTTCTAATAATTTTATTTGAGTTTTTTTCTCAAATACACGTTTCCAAAATAATTTTGTTTTATTTTCCTCCCTTTTGCACTTTTTTTATAGACGCAATTATCGCTGCACTATTTATTCCGAGGTGAGTTTTTTTGTTTATGGTTGGCATTATTTATTGCTGTTTATACTTCACTTCCAGCTTTGCTTTTTTTTGGTTAATGGCAAGCAAATTTGAACGCAGAACTGTAGGCCTATCATGAACTTTTAGAAAACGATTCAATTCAAAGTCAGTACCTAAGCTCAACCGCTTTCTTTTCATACTGTGAAGTGTGGATTGCATGAGGTCGTAATATTTGAAAAAAGGAATATATATTTTATATGAACTATATTTTATATGAACTATAGATTATTCTGTCTCTTTTACTCAAATGTTTTTAGGACGCATTCCGAACCAAATTTTTTCATCATATTCGTCACGAAATACTGTAAGCTAAATCTATTTTGCAATGAATATAAGCAAAATGTATAACAATACACTTTGTTTTGTGTGAATGTAAAATACAATGACAGTTTAGGTTGTCATTTGGCAACGACTTAAAGTGTGCGTCTTTAAGACGTCATGGTATAAAAAAGCAAAACAATTTAGTTTACCGTCTTCAATTAAGTCGCGATAACAGTTCATGGTAGGCCTGTTCTACGGTTTAGTTTTTTAAGTCGCTTTATGAAAGTTATCTCAGTGGTAAAAAACCAAAGGGTCTATGATAAGAACTAAACTAGGGGCCACAACTCAACTTTATATACGTTGCTCCGTATTCGTCGTGATCCGAATTCCAGATGTTGGGATTTCATTTCAAATAAGTTGCCATTATCAAAGCGCATTCTTGTAATCTTTTTCATTTATATTCTGAATGCGGGGGAATTTTTTACTAGTTCAATTTATAGTTAGTATTTAAGTCGGAGTTTGATGACATGTGACATCCGGCTGAATAGAATAGACCACCTTCATTTATAACCCAGGTGTCGTAAAAGGCGACTAAGGTGAGTTGATGCACCGTGTGGATCCGGTTGAGTAGATTAGACCATCCTCTTTCTAGCCGAGGTGTCGTAAAATACGACTAAGGTAAGTTGACGGCAGGTGGCCGGTCGTCAAATACGTACCCAAATCATGTGACAAGATGTTTATAGCATGTTGTGCCGATCCAGGGCAGGAAGATAATGATGTAAGTCGGAGTTTGAGGTGGCCGCCAGAGTTGTCAATAAAATTCGGTGAAGGAACATATTATTAGGATACAATGACAATACTACAACATTTATTTTCGAAGGGATAATGGAGACTTTCGCCAAGTGGTGGTTTAGTAACAGGTTTTATCTTATGAGATTCTGTATTAAACCGATATAATCCATCGTAGATGCAAAACAGTCTCGCTCAAGGGATGTTCTTGGCTGGAGGTCGCGGGGGGTACGCGAGCGCCGCGCTGCAGGGACCCTTGGCGTATCTGGAGAAAACTGCCACTAATATAGGTAAGATTTGGAATATGCCACTTATATGCATGATTTGGAATTTACGTTCACCTAAAGACAAGGGCGTAGCAAGGATTCTATACTTTGAGAGTCATATATATAGTTATAGTTTTTAATTTTTGTACATATGAATATAAATAATTATAAAAGGATTGGCGATGTATATAATAGACAAAGTAGGAATCGACATAAGTTTGCGGTTCCTGCGCCTTGCTAAAATTCGTAATTCGTTTGTGGGTTTGGGTATAAGATTATATAATAAAATTCCACAATCTACTTTAACTTTACCATTACAGCAGTTTAAAAATACTATTAAAAAAAGACTAATTCAGACGATAAGAATGCGTGGATATAGCTACTCTTCAACCCTGTACAAGACATTAATAGCTATATGTACTAGTGATAAGGATTATTCTTTGAAAGGGCAACTGCAGAGTTTCTTGCTGGTTCTTCTCGGTAGGAACAGCTTTCCGAACCAGCAGTAAAGTTGACCATTCAAAAGCACTTGTTTACAAGTTTACTTGAATAAATAATAATTTGGATTTGAATAATAATATAATATGTAATGTTTTCAGACATGGTGGGTTTGGGCGACGGGCGGAGGTGACGCGGCCGCGGGAGGGGCAGGGGCCGGGGCCGCGGCAGAGGCCGAGGTGAGGCCCTAGGGCTCCACTTTGTATAACTTACGTATCTAATATTACTAATAAGGAAACTCACCAAAATTTACACATTTCCCACACCCATTATCTAAGTCTGTGATAGCCCATCGTTGACACCGTGGGACTCTTTCGAGAATGTCACTGGCACAAACCTCAGTAATGCACTAATTAGTTTTTCTATTAAGAACAACTTATGTGTCTGGGATCTCTGAGCTGTGATAGCCTAGCGGTGAGACCGTGCGACTCTTTCGAGGGGAACACGAGTTCAAACACGGGCAGGCACCAATGAGTTTTTCTATTAAAACTCATGTGTCTAATTGATAATTGCAATTTATCACACGCTTTTCGGTGAAGGAAAACATCGTGAGGAAACCTGCATATTTATAGAGAATACTGGAGATATGTGTAACCTACCAATCCGCATTGGAGTAGCGTGGTAGGTCTTAGCTCCAAGCCTTCTCTCCAGAAACGGAGAGAAGGAGAGCCTATTCCCAGCAGTGGGATTGTAACAGGCCGCTACTTTACTTTTTTTTACTTTATGTGTCTAATTGATAATTGCGATTTATCACACGCTTTTCGGCGAAGGAATATATTGTGAGGAAACCTGCATATCTCTAGAGAATTATGATATTGTGTTTCGCCCAGCAGTGGGATATAAACGCGGTAGTCGATGTGAACGTGTTCGCAGGTCGCGGCGCATCCCCTGAGTATGGCGGCAGCATGACGCCGCCGTAGCGACCCTCCCGGAGCGCCGCGCACCACCTCACTAACACACTCACTGATTTTATAAACTATCCGCGACTCATTTTACTTACAAAAATACCCAAAATTAAGTATTATGTATTCCTTTTCCAGTTCCCGTAAGTAAATCGGAAATCTTTTGAGCATATGTATAAATAGATAGATAATTTATAGCCCGTTATGCAACCCTCTATTGTACAAAATTTACAGAAGCTGTAATAAAATTATTTTGCTTTAATCTGCGTTTGTTAAGAGAATGTATAGTACGCGGCAATAAATAATGCACATCGAGGCTTAGAAAGAGAAATCGGTTAGATTCTGCTTCATAGAGCATTGTCTCTGTCACATACCAACTGAGTGACAGTGACAGCGCTCTACGAAACCGAACTGGCCGGCTCTTTCGTTCTAAACATCGATGTGCAATATTTAATGCCGGGTGCTATACGTAATGCTAAGTGTATGAAGCAGGCAAAATTCACGTACCTTACACATGCAGGACAAGTTACCACACGTATCCCAAGACGCCTCCATCAGCAACAATGCACACAAGCAATACACACTACCACTACCAAAATCTCTACGATCGTTTATAATAAAAATACAATAATTCGAAATAACTTAACAGTTAAATAACAAGGAAATGCCGATAACTTCGTTGTATTCAAAACATAAATGATTATTTTTTTGTAATTTATACGAGTGATACACGACTCGATTTCAATGTTATTATTTATAATTTTATTAATTATTATAAATAAAATAGTATCAAGGTCGAGTCAATTAGTTAATTTTATTCCTTAATTTACAAATTATTTTTTTTAAACATCCGAAAGTTTACTTAATATACTATATAAGGCAACATAGTCTAAGCAGATGAATAACATGCCAAAATATGAAAATTTATTTTTGATTATAAAAATATAAAATATTTATATTGCACGAAATTAAATTTTATTTCTTTTTTTTTAAATCAGTGAGTGTTACCACCTTCCATAACATTGTAATTGGGAAAAATTAAAAAGGATGTATTATTTGTTTTAAAGCACATTATAATATACAAATGTAAGCGGGGCGCCTCGCCATAAGTTACAAGACTTATCATAGATTATATCTAGCTTTTTGTAGAATGAATTATAACTTATATCTTATATTGTCTAACCAAAAAATACGTACTTGTTGTAGTTAGTTTAGTAAAGTCTGTTTTGAAATACACGACCATTCCTAACATTCCTTAAGTGTAATTTCTTATCACAATTTGTTGTTAAAAATTTTTTTTTTTTGGACCAGGTTACTTTGCTTCTGTATCTAATAGATAGAATTAAAACGGTAAATTGAAACGTAGTCGTTCATAGCCAATTCATTACATTATTAAAATTTTAGCACGGCTTTAAAGTCTTTGCTCTTTGCCTTTCCCATACGGTTTAGCATAAAACAATAACATTCTATGTACATGTTTAAAAATTATATGTTTTTCTTTTATGAATGTTTATAGTCCATAGTCTATTTCCATATAAATCTTAATTTAAATTTGAAAGACAGCAGCAATAAGTCTTAAGACTCGTCTTCACTATTATGTAATATTAGTTAACAACTTGTTCTTTAAAATAAATTAAATATAGTTTTATTATTTTTCACTATGTAAGATATGTCGAACAAACATTAGATACTAGATTCCAGAATGTAAATAAAAAAAAACGAGAGACATAAACATTGAAGCACAGACTTTGTTGTAACTTCAAATAAATTTGTCTTGAATTCCTAAAATATGTTTCTAGCTTCTTTCAAATGTTAATTGCACGTGTTTATATAACCATAATGATTAAAACGTATTAAATAATGTAGTATGAATATTAATTAGTCTAATCTAGTTATTAATAAGTACATCTAAGTATGTAATATCGAATCATATAGTATTAAAATCTTATTCCAATTCATCTCTTACTTTAAAAAGTTTAAAAGGGTGTTTTTTTGGTGTTTAACCCCTAGGGGACACAAATATGGAAACACAGTGCTGTAATTATTAATTTTATAATATAATCAAAAAATAAATAAGTTACGGAACGAAAACAATATTTTAAAATGTATTCCAAAATAAATTTATAAAATTAGCGTTTATTCATTTATGAAACCTTATTACCCATCATCATCCTCCTGCCCTTATCCCACTCTAAGTGGGGTCGGCATAACATGTTGCAAACATGTTGTCATATGATTTGGCTACGTATTTTACGACCGGCCGCCTGCCTGACATCAACTTACCTTAGTCGCCTTTTACGACACCTCGGTAAGAAATGAGGGTGGTCTATTATATGCAGCCGGATACCACACGGCTTGAAACCTTATTACCCGAATAAAATAAAGTGTAACAGTTCCCTATGTTAAGAATTTTATGTCAGCCATTGTTAAGTAATAATAAATTACGTACCTTGTTATAAAATAATGATAGAATTGTTTTCCAGATGCTTTGCGATTTTGTCATGGAATAAATATATGCCTGATGTTGAGGTTTTCGTAGTGAATGCGTGCAGTGCGTGTATGTAGTCTGGTGATGGTTTTGCTTAATTACACTTCACATTACAATGAGTTTTTAAATATTTTATAAATAAACGAAATTATCGTAAAATAATTTATTATCCCTACTTTAGTATTATGGAATTATGCACATTAGCGCTTACTTCTAATAAAAAAGCCTCTATTCTGTTGTAACTCCAGACTCCCTACCCTAAGCGGGCATTGATGCACCAGATTTAACCATCGGATCCGACCTAACCCAAGAACAATTACCGATCAGGGTATCACTTTTACCAGATCTCTGTCACATTGTCGACCAACTTAAGGCGTGAGACTTGACCTGAACAAAAAAAACTGGATTTCGGAACGGCCCACGAGGTCCTGCCTAAAAAAAGAGCCTCGAATCTATCCTTTATTCCGATATTCGTAAGGATCTAGTTAAAACAGTGCTGTAGCTATCGGAGCTAATCTCCAGGGGCTACTTCTGAGCTTAACCTCCATCCCCCCGTTAGAGTACGTCGAAACCGGAACACGAAAAATACGAAACAAATAATTTAATACAGTCTAAATTGGACTCTCGTTACTTTTTGCCCCAGGGCCTTTCATAACCTAGCTACGCCACTGGGTTTAAACACCGAGATCCTACTGAAGTTAATATATAAATAAAATTTCCCAATATGCTAACATCATTTATTATCATCAAATAAAATAGCATACATTATTCTTACAATTAAATATTCGATTCCATACAAAACACGACTAAAGTAATAATACAATAAAATTAAATGCTTCACTAAGTACACCTATATTGATTTCTTGGATAGGAGTGGGTTCATGACCTGGTTACCGAATGGTTGTAAAAGTAAAAACCAAAATTTGACATTTACATTAAATATTAAAGTTAGTTCTGTTGTAAACGTGTACCCAATAAGACTATAAGATGCCAGCATTTTATAGTTTTCGTACCTAATTTGATATACGCGATTTTATTTCGGCTTTAATTGTCAAATTCTGATTTTTATAAGTGCGCGACGCATTCGTGTTCTTTTAAGATTCATATTATTGTAGTTGTGATTGTTAAAAAACTATATTAATAATTATTACATAGGCCATATTTAGTTTACCTAAAAATTAAATAATTAAAAATATAACAAATTACGTAAACATTTCAATTAAGAGAGATAAAACATTTATTGACAGAACTGTTTCTAACGAATACATATTAATATCTATTGAGACGTGTGCTTCGTACCGTGGTCGCGGAAAGACTGACAGGGAATACGTCGGTTAAAGGAATTTTTAACTACCGCCATTCGTCTGTAAATTAAAGTGTAATTTCTTTGGTAACCGATATACATCCGTCTAAAATAGTTCTGACAATTCTTAATAAGTTTCCTTATAAAGTAATATCAAGTGTTTTAATTATATTCACTTGTAATATTTAAGTACAAAGCCATTATCGGTTTAAGCGATTGTAAAATTAAGATCTATAATATATTAAAATAAAGGAGATACGGAAGGCAAAATAACATTTGTAATTTGAGTTTTGCTGAGAATATATAATTGATCGAAAAGAAAGGGATGGTAAATTTGTTGATGTCAGTTTCATTTTTAAAAAAAGATAATCTCAAAACCTATTGAATCGCCATTTTGCCTTGATGCGCCCCTTTTATAGAATTTAAAAATAATAATTGTAAATTTAACGACTAGAAATGTTGTAGACAGCAAAACTGTCCATAATTTATTATGCATATTGAAAATAATATCAGTTTAACAAATAACGGAATTTTAAGGATTCTGTAACAGCTTGTTAACATCCCGCTTCTGATATTTTGCATTTTTTCTATCACAAATGTAGCTCGCAAAGCCTGAGTCACCTATTAGCCAGAAATTATATAAACATGGACTTATCAATGATTTTTTTACTGTACTGTATTTCTTTTCGTTACAGGAAGCTTGCTATCAATCATTAACAATTTTTTACATTACTATACAGGATGGATTATGTAAAAATCTAAACTTTACATTAATTGATTTCGACGTACATTAACAATGACTTTCTCTGCTCTAAATCCAAATTTCTTAGTTCAACACTTTATTTAAATTATTTAGATGAAATAAACACTCAATTTAATGTGTTTTTTCTATTAAGTCTAGAAACATATCTGAACAAATAAGAGCAAAAAAATAAATATTTACTTGGTACCCTAATCACATATGTATATATGAGTAAAATCGCATTATAGACTATGTATCCCCTTTATTATAAGACGTAAGAAAGTTTAAAGTGGGGTTGTTGCAATATAGTGACCGCCCCAACCCATTTATTGACCCAAACGCAATCTTGCTAGTCGAGCTATAAAACATAAATACCTAAAAAATTACATTAATCATATTTTCATTATTATTGACTACAGAATTTTTAACAAAATTCTAAGTATATCGCAGACAAAAATATACAACAGAAAAAAATTCACACCATAGACAAAAAAATTACTAAAATCGATTGAAAAATTTGACTAGATCTTCGTTATTAATATATAATAAGTTTTCTATTTATATTCCCGCTCTATAATTAAGACATTCTTAGGTATCATTATAATTAATATGAAAAATAATTTCAGTTGATTTATACAATAGAAAATTTTGAAACATACAAGGTAATTTTTATTTAATTTCGCTTGAAAAATTAAAAAGGAAACATTCTCCATAAAAATTAGATAAAAAACACACACAAATATTGTTTTTTAATCGCACATACCCATTAATTCTAAAAGATTTAAGCAAAAACTGACTAAATTTTGTATTTCAATATAGACAATAATAGTTTATTATAACAATAAGTAGAAGATTTTTGGCTTTTTCTTTATTTTTTTAAATTGTTTTGGCGCGTAAATTCGTACTGTAATATTTGTCTTGGACTTTTTTCATAAAGCATTTATAGAATCTTTTTAAATTTTGAACACTTGTTTAAAAATTATCCGAGCGAGTGGTGGAAAGTTAATGCAAAATGATTCTATATATATAACGCATATCACTGACCGCGTTGTTCTCTTAACGATCGTTGTTTCTTAGTAATAAGAAATAAATATATGATATCAAATAAATTTCTTTATAAGGTCAAAGGAATAAATCTTATTAAAAATTCACTTAAATCTAAATAATACTTTTATGTGATGTGCGAAAAAAAATGAACTTCAAATCAGAATTAACTTGAGATAAAACAAGGCTCTATATAAATAAAATAATAAGACATTTTGTTTCTATAGATTGAGTATTTGACCCACGTTGAGGGTAGTGGTCGAATCTCGACTGGCCACTTTTTTTCAATCAATTTGGGTTCAAACCTCCGCAGGTTAGATCCAGTTATGAGGTTCAATTTATATATTTTAGATTATCTTTAGTTTAGTGAGTGGCCTCTTTAGTCGCGAATCATTATTCTGGGAAAGCCGTTTTGCCTATTAAGCTAGTAATTTCTTTTCGCCCAAAACTCAGTGCCATAGAGTATGAATTGCAAAAAAAGTATCCTTCGATTCTCAACTGTATTCGATGGCAAAGTTTACGGAGGCTTTCGTAGGCAACGAGTTTACTTCAAACAAAATGGCGCCGAAACAATCTAAAAAAATTTCTCTAACATTAAGTGCAAACTATATCTATAAAAAACAGTGCGTCTTTATAATTCCTTGTATATATTTTCTTAATCTAGATAGAGATATATTTAGTTAGGCGATTTTACAGTTGTCCAGTTGATCTAGAACGTTGGCAGCAAAAGTTGATTTACAACAGAGATTCTCAAACTTTGTATTGACTTTTGTACACTATGAATGGCAATAAATTGAAAATCACGTGTGATTTCGGTTGAGTTCAGTTTCGTTGTAGTATAAAGTGTCAATATATCAAAACTCACTGTGATTTAGGTGTAGTGTGACATTGGTGTAGTGTAGTGTCAGTGCAGTGTGGCGTGGGTGTAGTACGGCATGTACCACAAGTGTCAATATATTAAAAAAAATCACATGTAGTGTAGTGCCGGTGTAGTGTAACGTAGGTGTAGTATGGCATGTACTATATAAGTGTCAATATATTAAAAATCGCGTGTGATGTCGGTGTAGTGTGACATTGGTGTAATGTAGTGTCGGTGTAGTGTGCTATCGGTGTTGTGTAGTGTCGGTGTAGTGTGACATTAGTGTAGTGTAGTGTGGCGTGGGTGTAGTATGGCATGTACCACAAGTGTCAATATATTAAAAATCACATAAAGTGTAGTGTCAGTGTAGTTTAGTGCCGGTGTAGTGTGACGTAGGTGTAGTATGAATTGTAGTATAAGTGTCAATATATTAAAAATCACGTGTGATGTCGGTGTAGTGTGTCATTGGAGTAGTGTAGTGTCGGGGTAGTACGGCGTATACTATGTCTGTAAATGTATTAAAACTCACGAGTGATTTTGGTGTGGTATAGCGTCGGTGTAGTGTGGTTTCGTTGTAATGTGTCGATGTAGTATTATAGAGAAGAAGTAACATTGGTTTTTTTTGTAGCATAACGTTAATGTAGCATAGGTACAGTGTAACGACAGTGTATTGTGGCGTTGGTGTAGTGTAATGTTGTGTAGTAAAGTGTTGTTTAGTGCGGTTTGCGTAGTATGATGCTATATCACTACATATGTTCAAGCTGTAGCGTATATGTGTTGTGTGGTGCAGTGTATCTTCGGGGTGCTAAAGCGTGAGTATTATGTGACAGTTGTGCAACGTGTAGTGTATTTGTGTGTTTAGTATGGCATAGTGATCAGCGTCATTTAATCACTCTAGACAATTGCGCAATCCTATATAAAATTGTGGTCACTTTTAATTCTAAGGTTATGACGGATCATTTTACCCATATTTTTTTATTAACAACGAATTTATCTTATTCTTTATAAAGGGGTTTAAGGCCTTTAGGGTATTTGATAATAACGATTTTATATGTAAATTGATATTCATATTGACTATATGAAAAAGTTTGCTTCACTTTTAAATCCACTATGTTGAGATAATATATTGTGGGAATTATTTTTATAATTTGATAAATATTTTAAAAATTTAATTAAATTTTTAAAGTAATTGTGACATGATGTAATAGTAATTGTTCTGAAATTTAATCAATAATTTTAAGTAAACTTATTGAATATATATTTTTAAGGCCAAACCATTTGATGTCATATCAATATATATTTTAGCAGATATGCTAAAATAATCAACAAAAGTATATATTCGTTAATACGGTTATATGACTTATTTATTTATTCTTTTTATTCTTAGCTAACTCATTTAGCTTTTTTTGATAAATTACAATTTTTAGTTTTTAGTAAATTTAAGTACTTGATTCTTTTGAAAAAAATTTCAGGTTTGTTTATTAAGTTAACGGTATATTTTTTATTAAGTATACAAAGTAAATTAAAAAAATCTGATGATTATATTCTTTTTATCACTGGTTATGTGATTTACTCTGAAATAAAGAAATGTACGTATATAATAATAAAATTAGTTTATGTTCTTTTGTTGTACACGATGAATATTAACAAAATTATTTCATTTGCCATGAATATTACAAGTTTCTTTGTAATATTTTCTATATTAAGTACTTATTTGGATCAATAAAACCCCCTACCATAGACCAAATAGCAGTTACGTGGATTTAAATAATAATAATGTTAATATCCGTGTATAAATATCAATATGTAAGTGGTAATTCCTTTTGGTAAAAACAAATAAATCTTCTGATTTCTGTAGGCCTACCACTTTTGAACATTTAGAAAACGATTCAATTCAAAGTCAGTACCTAAACTCAGCCGCGTTCGTTTCGTACCATGAAGTGTGGATTGCATTGGGGTCGTAATGTTTGAAAAGGAAAACGTTATATGAACTATAGATAACTCTGTCTCTTTTACTCAAATGTTTTTAGGACGCATTCCGGACTCTCATTCGGCGACGACTTAAAGTGTGCGTCTTTAAGACGTCATGGTATGAAAAAGCAAAACAATTTAGTTTACGTCTTCAATTGAGTCGCAATAAGAGTTCCTGGTAGGCCTGCTGGTTATATGACCGGATATGCAAGTATAAATAATATAATGATAAATTTGTGTTTTCATTTGAATCTCATCAATAAATATATCGCACGCTTAGAATTAAAATGACCTGGAAGAGAACATTAACGTTTTTAATTTATCGTAGACGTCATAGAAGGCATTGAAATAAGGATAACAATGTATCTAAATCGATTCCGCCGTCTGAGTAGAATAGACCGTCCTTAATTCTTACCGAGGTGTCGTAAAAGGCAACTAAGGTAAGTTGACCCGCTATGTGGTATCCGGTTGAGTAGAATAGAACACACTCATTTCTTACCGAGGTGTCGTAAAAGGCAACTAAGGTAAGTTGATCCGCCATGTGGTATCCGGTTGGGTAGAATAGAACACACTCATTTCTTACCGAGGTGTCGTAATAGGCGACTAAGGTAAGTCGCTACCCACCGTGTGGTATCCGGTTGAGTAGAATAGACTACCCTCTTTCTTAACAAGGTGTCGTAAAAGGCCACTAAGGTAAGTCGACCTGCCATGTGGTATCCGGTTGGATAGAATAGAACACACTCATTTCTTACCGAGGTGTCGTAAAAGGCGACTAAGGTAAGTTGACCCGCCATGTGGTATCCGGTTGGAAAGAATAGAACACACTCATTTCTTACCGAGGTGTCGTAAAAGACGACTACGGTAAGTTGACATCAGGTAGGGCACCGGTAGTGAGAAAAGTAGCCAAACCATGTTACAACATGTATGAAACATCTTGTGAACCCCACTTTGAGTAGGATGAGGGCAGGAGAAAGATGAATTTGTCTAATTAACGCCGAAACGCTGCCAGCATTTTTGGGACTATTCCACGTGGGCATGATTTGTATAGTTGTAGCGTGTAAGTAATTTAAGATAGATATAACTTTTTCCATTGATTTACTATTAAAATTTTGTATTAGGTCCGTTTAATATTAAGCGTGCGATATTTTCTTACTTTTTAATATTTAGATATTTTAAGTAATATCTACTGAAGGATACATCTTTCTTTTTTTCTTGATTTGGTTGTATGAGATATAAACTACACAAGGATTTATGCTCTATGTTAATCTATCTCTGGTTAAGTTAAGACGAATACATCTACTTAAACTTATAGGCCGTTTGGCTGACATTTAAACATTTATAACGTATAATATAGTAAATTAGAAGGAGTAGAGATCTATATATACTTGTTATCTAATTATTAATGTTGAGAGACCGGCTATACTCACGTCTTGTTTTATCGGATGAGCCCGACTAGTTTCAAGTTTATGGGCTTGAAACTAGTCGGGCACATCCGATAAAACAAGACGTGAGTATAGCCGGTCTCTCAACATTAATAATGAATACCACTTACGATAGTTTAAATTCAAAAATTGTTATCTAATGCTTGAGTAGTTTCTCCTGTTCGTCGGCGCGTGCGAACACGTCGCCGTTCCTCTCAGGAGATGAGCGCGAGGCAAAAGATGCGCGTGTTACTGGCGATGCGGATACCGGGGGGTTGGGCGAAACCTGAATTCAAATTCAAAATTTTACTTTATTCAGGTAAACTTGTAAACAAGTGCTTTTTAATCGTCAACATCTACCGCTCGTCCGTAAAGCTGTTCCTACCATGAACTCTCATTGCGACTCAATTGAAGACGTAAACTAAATTGTTTTGCTTTTTCATACAATGACGTCTTAAAGACGCACACTTTAAGTCGTTGCCGAATGACCGTTCGGAATGCTTCCTTAAAACATTTGAATAAAAGAGACAGAGTTATCTATAGTTCATATGACGTTTTCCTTATCAAACATTACGACCCCAATGCAATCCACAAATTCAAATTCAAAATATTCTTTATTCAATAAACTTGTAAACAAGTGCTTTTGAATCGTCAACATCTACTGCTGGTTCGGAAAGCTGTTCCTACCGAGAAGAGCCAGCAAGAAACTCGATGGTTGCTCTTTTCAAATAAAATTCTTATAACTAGTTACATCCGGTTATTACTATCTTGTACATGGTTGAGGAGTAGCTATTCCACGCATTTTTATTATCTATATAATTCTCAATAGTATAGTAGGCTTTCTGTATTAGCGTTTTTTTAATAGTGTTTTTAAACTGCTGGTAAAGTTAAAGTAGATTGCGGAATTTTATTATAGAATCTTATACCCAAACCCACAAACGACTTACGTACTCTTACAAGGCGCAAAGCAGGAACCGCAAGCTTATGTCGGTTCCTACTTTGTCTATAATATACATCGCCAATCGTTTTATAAATATGTATATTCTTACAACCAAATAGAATAGGAATAAGAGAAATCAAGGAAAACATCGAGAGGAAACCTGCATATCTCTAGAGAATCCTAGGGATATGTATAAACTACTAATCCGCATTAGAGCAGCGTGGTAGATCTTAGCTCCCAATAACGAAGAGAGGCCTATGTCCAGCAGTGGGATAGTAATAGGCCGTAACTTGACTTTACTTTTACTGTATTATGGATATGGGTTATATATTATGTACCTGATGTATTGGTTCAAGATGGTCTCATTAAAATAAATAAGTATCTTTTATTTTATAATTGAGTAGTATTACCTGTCTCGATGGTGTTTTGTGATCGCCACTGATGCTTATATCTTCGTCCACCGACTCGAGCAGCTGGAATAATACATGGAAAAATAAATTTTATCTTCTCTGATACTATAATACAAAGATTATAAAACTGAAAACAAAATTCTTATGACAAACATTACGTACAGAACAAAAATATAAAATTAAAAAGTTTCATTACGATACAGGTCTTGTATGGACACCTGTATCATAATGTATCTTTTTAATCATAACGATACACCTATACAACTTCCAGCTGGACCAAGGAGGTTGAACCTCTACCTTAAAAAAAAAGGTTTCAATGAATGTGTCCGCGGCGACGCAACACGCATGCGCAATCGATGTTTGCGCCTTGGCGCCAATACATGACATTTAAAAAATCTCAATATTTAAATGAAGTTTAGTTTTGTTTGTAAAAAAAAAAGTTTTTGAGTAAAAACATGTCTGAGAGCGGGGATAGTAGTAATTGTTCACCACCAGATATTCTGAAAGCTGCGTCAAACATGACCGTGAATCTGTTGCCGACGAAATCTAGGAGCAACTATATTAAATGTCACCACGATTTCATGGAATGGAAACGTACGTTTTACGTATTATAGTATGAGAGTAGATAAAGTAGTGTATGATACTTTACATAACTTGGTCTTATAACACTCGTGTGACACTATAAAAAAATTCGCCTGCGGCTCGTTTTTTTAAACCACACTCGTGTTATAAGAACCCTTATTATGCAACAGTATCATAAACTACTATAAAAAGTCAAATGATTTTCATGATTCCCCATTACATGACCATACAACTTAATCACGCACTGCTTATCTTTTCTATTGTTACGAACATGCGAAGAGTTCGTAATGCGTATGTCATGGAATTCGAATTTGACAGTGGCTGTATTACGAACATGCGAAAAGAGTTCGTAAACTATCATAGAGTCACATGTCATAGAGTTCAAATTCGCTTGACGCTAATTCTTTGGAATAATCATTTTGTTTACGAATCGTGTGCGGTATCGCCGCTAGGACTCGTGAACGGTCGCGTACATTCTCAAAATCGTTTCGTTCAATATATAAGCCGACGTATCGTGCGTCTCGACGTTTACTTTACGAATAGTAATCAAGAGCGAATAAAGAACTGAAAATAAAAGTGAAATAATAGTGACCTTGGCTTTCTTATTGGACAACGGACTGCATAGACTGTAAGTACTAAGTTCGTAGTGAAAAGCTGAATAAAGTGTTTTTAACGGGTCACCAGGTATTTTCATCCAGTCCAAGAACCCCTGTACGTAACAATATAATCACTTTTGTATGTAATTTAGTATTATTTCAATTACAGATTTTAGTATTCGTGCATTCGCGAAAGGAGACGCTTATTCTCTGGAATTTTCGACGTGTTTACCGAAAACATGTTTACAAAAGAGTTGTTTACGATTTTGTCAAGGTCTCGCGAATGTTCTCGAAATCGGTTCGTTCGATATATAAGCAGACGTATCGTGCGCCTCGAGATTCAGTTTGCGAATAGCGATCAAGAGCGAATAAACAAGTGAAAATAAAAGCGAAATAGTAGTGGCCTCGGCATTCTTATTGGACAACGGACTGTATAGAAACTGTAAGTAGTTAGTTTGTAGTAAAGAGTTGAATAAAGTGTTTTTAACGAATCACCAAATATCTACATCCAAATCCATAAACCCCTGTACGTAACACTATAATGGGTGCAACTTTTAGACTTCTAATGTGCTGATTTCGTACATAGCTATATGTTATGTATCAATTTTAATATTTACAGATACTACTGTGTCATACAAATACTGTATGCGTCAGGTACGTAAGGAGTGGTAAGTGAAACTGGGGATTAGGAAAAAGGAATAAACGGTACTAACATATCTTAGATATAGTGATCAGTCAAGTGGCATCTTTCTTCTCCAATAATTTTATTATTCTCGACAGTTGCGTTAATACCAATCGTTCGGAATACGACATTCTGCTTCTATCGCTTTCGTATTGATTAAAACCGCTTTCATCGATATCCTGTTGGTTACGATGATTGATGTTTTGTCGATTGCGAGTGATTTCTTCCGTATTTTGTGCATTTTGCTCATTTAATTTTGAATTTTGTCGTGTACGGTATAATTCATCGACGGTTTGCTCTGATTCGTCACTTTGACTATAACGATTGCTCTTATAGATATTTCGGTCATCTTGTTTGCTTTCACGCTGTATTTTATCATAATTTTGTCTACTATTTGTATCATCATTAAACTTTGTATCCAAACTATCATTTTTATCATTGATATCGAAATTAGCATTTGGATCTCGTCTGTAATTTATTTTTAGACTTTTAAAATCTTTCTTCGTTAAATCTTTAAAAGATCTGGGCTCTTTCCCGTAAGCTAATTTTGTTTCATCGTAGCATGCACATTCAACGTTGGATTTCGATTTTCCAGTTTCATTTATTTCCTTATTTGCATTATTTAATGTATCGACAATATCTGAAACTTTTCTATCTTTCATATTTATTTTTGCTTTATCCACTTGGGTATTATCAGATATGTGTTGTACGGGTTCATGAAAAGTCAACAGTGATTTTTCAGTATGAAATTTGGTTCTTTTATTGGCACCATCTGAAGAAGTTATGATTATTTGTAAAAACTAAAGTATTCTGTGAATCAACAAAAAAAAACTTATGTCGTATTAGGTTTTCTTTTTAATATTATAAACAAGCGAATCGCGCTAGCTTCCTCCGCATATAGTTCAGTGTGCCACAAAGCTTTTTACCGCGTAAATACTGACCCACGGGAATTTAGCCATAATGTACTATTCATCTAAACCTTCCTCAAGAATTGCTTCATCTTTTAGTAAAAACCGTACAAAATTCGTTTAGGTTTTCTTTTTAATATTACAAACAAGCGAATCGCGCTAGCTTCGTCCGCATATAGTTCAGTGTGCCACAAAGCTTTTTACCGCGTAAATACTGACCCACGGGAATTTAGCCATAATGTACTATTCATCTAAACCTTCCTCAAGAATTGCTTCATCTTTTAGTAAAAACCGTACAAAATTCGTTTAATAGATTTTGAAAAAATTGATCACATACGGACAGACAGCTTTTGGGGATTTCTTTTATAATATGTATAGATGTCGCCTTTTTTTTGAATTGAATAGTACATTACGGTTTTATTTAAATTTCGTGAGAGAGATAGCGCGGTTCTAAATAAAATTCGTCTGCTGCCAGCTTAACTGGCGTACGCCGTGTAAACCAGCAGAGATACACAAAAGCAATGTACTAGAGAAAGTAGATCTACAAAAATAAGTCTGCGATAGCATGTCTCTATTTCTTACGGTTAACTCACAAAAACCACTTTCATGGAAAAAATATTCAATTAAAAAATAATACGTTATTTGAGACTTCAAAATACGGTACGGACTTCTTAAATACGGTATAGATGAACTATCAATTAAATATAGTCTACTTGAATAATAAAGTAACGGGAATGTATTTAAATTATTCAGAAACCTGCCTTTCTTATCATCTTCTACGCTGATGCGTGGAGATTCGCTCACCCCAATCTCTTCTCTACCAGATCTAAGAAATATATCAGATCTCTTGGGCATAGGACGATATTTCTTAGACGTACTCGGTAAATATTTTAAATCCGCCGCTGATACATTGGACCAATCTCTCGGCAAATCATCGCCAAATTTCTGCTCAGTTTGACTCGCGTTTATCAGTCTTTTGTATATTTTCGCGTAGTAGTTCTTTTTATTTTTATTCGCAACCTTATCACCATTCACAGCGACATTTTCAGCTACAGTTTTCGTTGAAATATTTGATGGATCTTTTGGTATGTTAGCATCATCATTAATCATTTCAGATGACTTGGAACTTCTTAGATTTTTGTTGCTTTCATTCGAGTATTTCGAAGATCTGTCCATTTGTGTATCGCTAGGCGCTTTCAAAGTTTCTTGAGACCAACGTTTGATCAAATTTTGATTCAAATTGGGTGATAAATATTTCGAAGTGGTCGCCATTTCGCTTATGTCTTGATTTTGAACGTTTGACAAACTTTTTGATGCAGATCTCAAGGATCTGTCTGTTGAGTCACGTATAGGAATTTGGGCGCCACTTTGAGGCACTTCAAATTGAATAGAGCTATTTCTCGACAATCCATATGTCTGCGAATATTACTCTTATTATATTCTTTTAGCCTTGTACACTTGATTATATTAAGATTAAACTGATAGACTGGTTTGTAGTGGACAATATTGGGTTAGAAATTTTGTTATTTTATGGGCTAAATAAAAATTATCACTGATAGATTGCAACAATTAAGTGCTATCCACATTTCGATGCTATTTTCCGCGTCAGCGGCGGATAGTTTTTCGTAAGGCCAGGGATTTGTGATAATGAATTTCACTCTAATAGTAGTAACACTAGGTAAGCTGATATAATATCAATGCAGTCAAATTATAAACGTATTGATAAGAACTTCCTCGTGGCATTATTGAAGATTAACATTTTGTTGGAATATTGTAGACTAAGATAACGGTAAAAACTTTTTCAAAGAATAATGGTTATTAGTAGTAACATATAGTTATTAATGTCTTGCATAGGGTCGACGAGTATCTATATCCACGCATTCTTATCGTCTACGTAATCCTCAATAGTATAGTACGTTTTCTGTATTAGCTTTTTTTTAAATAGTATTTTTAAACTGCTGTAATGGTAAAGTTAAGGTAGATTGCGGATTTTTATTATAGAATCTTATTCCCAAACCCACAAACTACTTATGTTCTTTTGCATGGCGCAAAGCAGAAACCGCAAGCTTATGTCGGTTCCTAAATACAAAATTTTTTTCAATGTCCGCGTATTTACGCAATAACAATATTCCGTAAGACATAATGTTATGGAATTAAGCAAAATAAACAAGTTTTGCTCTTTCAACGCCTGGTAACCATCTTATCTTTCGGACAGCGTAAGCCACTGAACTGAGTTGTGTATGAAATACAATTAATTATATAATATGCTTCTATCAATCAAATAATCTACACTTCTATAGCAAGCTTTATGTAAAAGCATCGTTTTAAGATACTTGTGTAAAGGCAAGGCTAGATAATGTTAAGGAATTTTATTATAAAAACATATACCGAAACCACAAATGATTTTCGGACCTTCGGGAAGGTCTAGAGGCTTTCTAGTCTGTCTGTCATGTCTATCACTATCTATGTTGGATATACATATATAGAAAACCATAGACCTGCCGTTGTGACGTTGTATCAAGGTCGTCGCGTATCACCATCGTGGTACTGGACCGGGCCAGCTGGATTGGTAACTGGTAGGAGCTGGATGAGTGGCGATAGGGCTGGAGATGGGGGCTGGATGTTAGGGGATAGGAATAGCCAATAGGAAATTTATATGCACTCTATTAATGGATATGAATTGTCTATACTCGCGTCCTAAACGGTAATCTGAAAATTGAGTACACAAGTTTTTGTAGACACTTTATAGATATCAAAGGTTGACGATACATTTGTACCCTAAGTATGAAAATGTAAGGAATAAGGAAACTGTGAAACCGTATCTTTTCAGGGGGGGGGGGGTTGTTGTCAGATTCAACACCTGAGCAAGAATCAATGAGTTTTTTTTTGTATTTAGGTATTTGGAAATCACCAAAAACTTTTTGGTGAAGGATATATGCAATATCTTTGGATAATCAGTAGGATATGTGAAACCTCGCCGCGAGGGGCTCCACCGATATACAATTAATGAGGCAAAAATGATTACAAAGCGCTTCAGGTTATCTTTTCTGATGCGTACAGCCAGAGTATGGAATTCCCTTCCTGTATTTATCTTCCCGGATTCTTACGATTTGCATAGTTTCAAAAGACGACTGAATAGGCACCTACTTAGCAAGCGCGGTTCATTTTAAGCTGCATCTTTCGCTTACCATCAGGTGAGATAGCAGCAGAAAAAAAACGTACCAATTCACATTCGACCAGAATAATGGGTCTTACCCAAAAGAGATGTCTGTGCCCAGCAGAGGGTTAGTTATAGACTATCTAACGCGTCTTGAGCCATAAAAGTGAACAATATAGCAAATATATAGAAAAAAGTTCAAACACGAGCAAGCACCAATGAGTTTTTCTATTAAAACTCATGTGTCTAATTGATAATTGCAATTTATCACACGCTTTTCGGTGAAGGAAAACATCGTGAGAAAACCTGCATATCTCAAGAGAATTCTGGAGATATGTGTAACCTACCAATCCGCATTGGAGCAGCGTGGTAGGTCTTATCTCCAACCCTTCTCTCCAGAAACGGAGGCCTATTCCCAGCAGTGGGATCGTAACAGGCTGTTACTTTATAGACAAAAGTAACATTACAAAATTTTACAAAAAGTCTCCTTAAGAAAGATACTGATAAGCCGTTATAATTAATTTGGGGATCTTGTGCCATAAAACCAAGATTTAGCGCTTTGATAATACACATAACGTAAATTTTAATTCTCACCTTATCCACTTCGGTGTCGAACTGCTCGTTGGTAGCTCCTTTAGACAAGGCTCCCTTCTCCATGAGGGTCGCCCTCTTAGCCGCTAAGTACAAAGACCTGGTGGGTGCAAGAGAGAAGGGGTAGAAAATACTCATGACACAAAACTGTCCGTTTTCATACCAAATACATGCAGGATTCGTGAAAACACGCGCACAAACCTCCACCACCGCCACCATAATACACAAGCACTACACACGTTCACTATCACAAACTCAAAAATCGTTTCGCCCCGCAACCGAAGCATCATCAAGAGATCTCTACGACATTATTGCAATTTGCGATATTGTTTTGTACATATGTTTTTACGAATCCTGCATTTGAACGAATGAGAACGGATAGTCCATTTTGCAATTATTTTAATTTGCAGTTACATTTTCTATTTACTTTATCGCGGATTATAGTAAGATAATTTTATAACGATTTTATTTAAATTCAAAATATTCTTTATTCAAGTAAACTTGTAAACTTTGCTTTTGAATCGTCAACATCTACTGCTGGTTCGGAAAGCTGTTCCTACCGAGAAGAACCAGCAAGAAACTCGGCGGTTGCTCTTTTCAGAGAATAATTCTTATTACTAGTTACATATAGTTATTAATGTCTTATACAGGGTCGAAGAGTAGCTATATCCACGCATTCTTATCGTCTAAGTAATCCTCAATAGTATAGTAGGCTTTCTATATTAGCCCTTATTTAACGGTGTTTTTAAACTGTTGTAATGGTAAAGTTAAAGTAGTAGTAGTAGCGGCGTGTTAAAATCCCACTGCTGGGAATAGGCCTCCTCTCTCCGTTTATGGAGAAGGGTTGGAGCTAAGACCTACCACGCTGCTCCAATGCGGATTGGTAGGTTACACATATCTCCAGAATTCTCTAGAGATATGCAGGTTTCCTCACGATATTTTCCTTCACCGAAAAGCGTGTGACAAATTGCAATTATCAATTAGACACATGAGTTTTAATAGAAAAACTCATTGGTGCCTGCCCGGGTTTGAACTCGTGTTCCCCTCGGAAGAGTCGCACGGTCTTACCGCTGGGCTATCACAGCTGTCTTAAGTTAAAGTGGATTGCAGAATTTTATTAGAGAATATATTGTAAAAAAGTGGTAGTGGTAGTGGTAGAGGAAGATCATATACTGGATGGCGATTGTCCAAAAGGACATGAAATGGCTCGGAATCAACAAAGAGGATACTAATGCCGGGGTCGCATGGCGTCGCATGATAAGAAAAGCCGACCCCGCGTAACGGGACAAGGCGAGGACAAAGAAGAAGGAGAATTTTATAATGAGTTTAGTATTATGGATCTCCGCAAAGTAACGCCTAATTCTATAAACTTGCATAGTTTTGTATAAATTCACGCGCGCGACCGGCCGGAGCAACGACCTTTATGCATCCTATTGTCGACGCGAGCGCCGATAGCTTAGTAAAGTTTCGGATACTATAAAGAGAAGACGCGTACGCTTGTATAGGATTTTATGGTAGAACGCACACGCGTAATTATGCGTTTTGGGTGTGGTTTATTGTTTATTGACTTTTGATATTGATATAAGTATTTAGTGACGCGTTTTAACCAGTGAAACGTGTGACAAGACGCGACCGTCTGCGGTTTTAGTGCGCGTTGGGATTACTGTTCCCCGATATAGGGACGATTCAACAACGTGTGACCTTACGAAGGTTGTGTGCACACCGGGTGTTATTTGTGTTATTTAACCGCGTTGGTGAAGTGTATACTCCGGGAGAAACAGACATTACGTGTCCGTGGAAGACTGCAGAGGCGAGCCAACGGTTTCGGGAATCGGCCAAGTACATACAAGCGCACACTCACACGTACACATATACACGCAGTGATTCATGAGGCCGGACCGCATACAGCTGACGGCCGCATAAGGTAGGTTGAGACGCCGAGACGACGGGCCCAGGTCTCGGAGGTTGTTTCATCCGCCCGCACGTTTGTGCGGAACATGCATAAAAAGTAAATATGGTGATTGACGCTGTATTTGATGTGATATCGCTCACCGTTTGACTGTGAGGTAGTAGACGTCGGAGACGGCCCGCACCGAGTAGTCCGGCACGAACGTGTGCCGCAGCATCGCCTCCATGTTGATGTTCTGCAGCGAGCCCATGGCCGACGGCGTGGGGGACTCCGCTGGAATGATAACCGTGTTTCACCTCAGCAAAACTCCGTCACACACAACCAAACACACTCCCTTTCACACACATTCGCTCTCTTTGTCTGCCACACACGCACACGCACACAACACTCATTATCTATCTCTCTCACGCACACAAACAATCTCTCTCTCTCACGCACACATACAATCTCCCTCTTTCTCACACAAACACGCACGCACGCACAACACTCTCTATCTATCTCTCTCACGCAAACAATTAATCTCTCTTTCTCACACAAACACGCATTACATTTAGAAGATACAGCATTGGCTCTTACCAACTCCCACGTTCTGCATGAGCGCCTGCACCCCGAAGTATGTGAAGGGTCCTGCTTCGAAGACCAGGTTCTCGCGGCCCACCGTCACCTCCACTCGACCCTCGAGGATCAGCACGAAGTAATCCACCTGTAGACATAGAGAGACTTTTTGAATATTAAAGTTAACTTAAATATAGAGTTTAAAAAAACCACTCTTTCGGATTACAAGCTGAAAAAGTGAAAAAAGCGTGTTCTTTACATACACAATAGATGTATTAAGCTCCCCACGCAATTTTCTTACAATAATAGGATAAATTTTCGTTACTTTTTACTTTTTAGGGCGAATGATTATTTTAAGTTATTTATTTTATTATTCATACCACGCCGTGTGGTATCCGGCTGTATAGAATTGACCACCCTCATTTCTTACCGAGGTGTCGTAAAAGGCGACTAAGGTAAGTTGACGTCAGGCAGGCGGCCGGTCGTAAAATATGTAGCCAAATCATGTGACAACATGTTGTAACATGTTGTGCTTACCCCACTTTGAGTGGGGATAAGGGCAGGACAATGTATGCTATTTTATTATTCATACCGTACATCTTTTAATCTTCTTTACCATGGTCCTGCGATATAATTAAATAAATGGGATAATTACTCTTAATGCGGTCATCCAAAGCAAGTGATTTAATAATTGTATTATGGGTGACAGACAACTGAGAAACATGGAAATACACAATAAAACACGCGCGCGTCCACACAAGCGGGTGCGCACGCACGCACAGAAACACAAGAGCAGTCGCGCCCGCACGCACGCACGCACAGAAACACAAGAGCAGTCGCGCCCGCACGCACGCACGCATGCTCAGAAACACACAAAAGCAGGCGCACCCGCACGCACGCACGCACAGAAACACAAGAGCAGTCGCGCCCGCACGCACGCACGCACAGAAACACAAGAGCAGTCGCGCCCGCACGCACGCACGCACGCACAGAAGCACACAAAAGCAGGCGCGCCCGCATGCACGCACGTACGTTCGAACGCACGAACGTTCAAAAGTACAACAGTTGTCAAAAGTACTCCTTTTAAACCTTTTCATCGGTGTCTCATATTTCTCTTCTCGCCCCCCCCCCCTCTTCTCTTACCGGCTTCCCCTGCTGGAACACGTAGGTGCTCGGCTCCCGCTTGGTCTTCCCCTTCAGCTTGATGTAGTGGATCACGTCCTGCCGCAGCAGCCGCCGGAGCACCGTCTCCGAGACCGTGTCAGGTTTGAAAGCGTCCACACCTGTGGCCAGATTGAGACACGAATATTTCCATTGTTACTACCATGCAAAAATAATTCGCAATGATTTATAGAAGCAGGCGTTACTTTGCGGAATTCCATATTACAAGCAATATAACAGAACAAACTACTTTGCTATACGATTTCCCATTACGATTTTTGTCGTGGAGCCTATCCTCCTGATGATGCTTCGGTTTCGGGGCGAAACGATCGTCGAGATTGTGGTGGTGGGTGTGTGTGCTGCTTTTGTGTGCGTTGTTGCTGCTGAATTGCGCCTTGGGGTGCATGTGGTGGCTTGTCCTGCATGTATAAGGTGCGTAGATTTTGCCTGTTTCATACACATTGGCTTTGCATGCATTCACTTAACCCGTGCGGATTATAGCAAAGTAGTTAAACACTGTCCATTATATTAACCATCTTTTGACAGATTGACGATTTACATATTTAGTGATGTCCTAAAGATTCTCTTATGCGATACCATTCCGATTATAGTACCTACTATCATTAATCGAATTACGTACCTAAGTAATTCGATTAATGATAACCTACGTAAACTAATAACAGATATAGAAATCAACATTTTGATTTAATATTGCCTTAGTTTTTTGAAAATAAATGTTAATCCGTGTGTATTTATTATAATCATAAAAAATATATTATACATCAACTGGCAACATCAACAGACCTTCCGCTCGGCCGCCATTTTGACGTGATCTGTCACTCTCAACGAAACGCCCGTGATAGTCACACGCATTTACGTTCGCTGAGTGTTCTCTCGCATCTGTTACACCTTGAGTTAAGTAGCTTTATTCCTCGGAAAAACTTTTGTGAAACTTATATTAATTGATCGTGAAAATGCCGAAAGGACGTGTGTTGAAAGCACAATCGAGACAGTTAGTGTTAAAACTTCATGAGTATTTTGAGCAAGAAAATCAAAATGGCGGACCTCTTATACCTATCACGCAAGTCCGAAACCGTGTTGCAGCCGCGTTGGGGATCAGTCTATCAACTGTGACTAAAATCACTACTGATGCCTACGGCAGGAGCGGCTTGGAGCAAAACAAACCATCTACACCAAAAAGAAAGCGCCGGGCTCATAAGGTGACAGCTGTTGATGACTTTGACGCTGACGCTATTCGTCGTCATGTATATGATTACTACTTGAGAAAAGAAATTCCAACTTTGAGAAAACTTATTGTTTCTTTGAAAAGAAGTGGTCTATTTCATGGTGAAAAATCTTCTTTGGTCAAAGTTTTGAACACAATTGGCTTTTCATATAAAAAGTTAAATAAAAGAAAATTATTAATGGAACGCACAGATATAGCTATAGCACGTTGTGATTTTTTAAGAGAGGCAAAGAAAATACAAGATTGGGCAAATATTGTTTTCACGGATGAAACATGGCTCAACGCTAACCACACACTATCTCGTTTCTGGACTGATGATACTGCTGATTCCACTTCCTCAGTACCAATGGGAAAAGGTGAGCGCCTAATCATTTGCCATGCAGGTACAGCAAAAGGATTTGTACAAGACGCACTGTTGGCATTTAAATCGAAGAAATCAAATGACTACCACGAAGAGATGAATGCAAATGTGTATGAAGAGTGGTTCAAAAAAATGCTCATTTCATTGGAAGAACCATCAATAATTTTTATTGATAATGCGCCCTACCACTCCCGTCAAATTGACAAAATGCCAACACAGGCTTATAAAAAGCATGAAATAATTAATTGGCTTCGGGACAATGGAGAAAATGTGGACGACTCAATGTTAAAAGTTGAATTAATAAAAATATTAAAAACCAAAAAGAGAGCAAAACGCTATGTAATCAATGAAATGGCAGCAGAATATGGCCATACTGTTCTTCGGATTCGTCCATACCACTGCCAGTACAACGCAATAGAACTTATATGGGCACAAGTAAAAGGGCATGCTGCGAGATGCAATACAAGCCCCCCATTCACAGCGAATAAAATGTTGCAATTGCTAAAAAATGCTTGCACCCACGTAACGGCCGAGAACTGGGCAAGTGTGGTGGAAAGAACTAAAAGAGTAATATTCTCTGATTGGGAACGTGATATTGCGTTTGATAATATATTATCTACACAAGAGCTAATAATAACTGCTACTGAAGACTCCTCATCGGAGGAGTCTAGTGTTGATTATCATTCCGACGACTCGTGCTAATAAAATAAATTAAAATATCCTGATTGTTTTATTTGTATTCATGTATTAACTAAGAAGAAAGTAAAACTTTATATAATGTTATTAAATGTCTTTTAATACTCGTAACATCGATTTCTACCGATTATTTTTAATCTGTGGCATAATCGTAGTAACCATTATGTGTGACATCACTAAGTGGGCGGTACCCATCCATAAAGTACAAATATTATTTGTATGATATTTGTACGTAAGCAATACAAAACTTAATGAGCGTGAGCTGTCAAAAGACTGATAATATGATGGACGCAGTATAGTTCTGTTATATTGCTTATAATTCGCGATGTTAACATTTTGGTGTCGCAAAGGCGGCTAAGGTAAGTTGACATCTATGGGATCCATGCCTTTCATAAATCCTCGGTTGACCAATAGTTGATAATATGCAGAGGATGCATAAGTGTTTCAGAAACGTCATCTAACGTCATGTTGTATTACACGGAGGTGACCAAACATCGGGCTAACATCCCGCGTGTGATAAATTGCAATTATCAATGAGACACATGAGTTTTAATAGAAAAACTCATTGGTACCTACCCGGGTTTGAACTCGTGCTCTTATCGAAAGAGTCGCACGGTCTCACCGCTGGGCTATAACTGAGGATAACTTAGATGATAAGAATGCGTGGTTATAGCTGCGCTTCTATCCTGTACAAGACAGCAATGACTGAATGTAACTAATAATAAGAATTGTTTTGAAAAGAGCAATCGTCTAGTTTCTTACTGGCTCTTCTCAGTAGGAACAGCTTTCCGAACCAGCAGTAGATGTTGACGATTCAAAAGCACTTGTTTACAAGTTTACTGGGATACAGGATATTTTGATTTTGAATTTATATGAGCCAGCAAAGTGACGCCCATTTCTATAACGGGTTTTTTATGGATTTGGTGACGTTACGAGATATTTGAAATATGAAGTAACTAGCAATAGCTTCGCCCGCGTGAGATTCAGTGTTTAGCATGTTATAGTCGCTCGAATTCAGCAGGAGGCTGGCTCCCTTATACCCTACACCGCTTTTAATACCTATTTCCCGCTATAAACACCACACCAACCCCCCCTAAAAATTGTTGTAAAAAGACCTCTACAACTCAATGTACATGAAACCGTTATGTGCTATTAACCTAAACCTTTCGGAGGAATTGCACAATTTTTTAGTAAAAACCGTACTAAAATCCGTTCAGTAGATTTTGAGAAAATCGATTACATACAGACAGCTCTGGGGACTTTATTTTTTAATAAGTATAGATAGATACCGTGAGTTTTGGGTGTAGATAGGTAGGTAACCTCACTCACTCGTGCTCAAGAACTGGAAGGTGGCCAGAGTGAGTTGTGGAGATATGTGTATGCGCTGGTTCTCGTGGCGCTCGGCGAACGCCGCGAAGTCCTGCAACTTGTTCTGGGGCCGGTTGCGACGACGTTTCGAACGGTTATCCACTGGAAAACATAATATTATATCATATGTGATAGCTGTGATGTAGGTACTTAACATTCTTTATGTGTCATCTGTCAATCTTTTTGTAAAAAGTCAGTTTGTACTCGCCCTCTTGCCAATAAACTAGCCGACAAGAACATACGTGTTTCCTTACCTTTCCTCGAATATCATATTGGCGACGAGGATGAGTTCTTGTCGGCTAGTTTATTGGCAAGAGGGCGGGTACAAACTGACTTTTTACAAAAAGATTACCCGCACAGATGACACATAAAGAATGTGAAGTACCTACATCACAATAGTCAAACGGCACACCAGCGACAACAGCGTGCTGCTCTTTCGAGAGAGAGTCACGAGTTCAGACTCCGAGCAGACACCTATGAGTTTTTCTATCAAAACCTATGTGTAACATATTTCTATGTTTCTTATATTTTATAACTTTTTCAATATTAGTTCACTAATAATTTGAATGGCCACATGGCCAAAGACAGGAACAGATGGAAGGAAGTCTTACGTCAAAGTCTGCTTCCTAATCGTAGGGATCACGACCCTCAGTAATGAGGAATACGACGCGAGGAGGAGGAATAATTTGAATGTACTGTTACTGTTAACCTTAGTGCATTCAATGTTTATATTTATATAAGTTTTGAGTGATGTATATGCCTGTAATAGTATTTTAAATAGATTAAGACTAAGTGTATGAACAAACATGTAAAAACAAAAATGTATTTTAAGAACACTTTGGCATATCTTACTAAATAAATACAATAAAAATATTAGAAAATTGCAATTAACATAAAATTAAAAAATAAAATAAAATATTACACGGTTTTCGGTGAAGAAACACATCGTGAGAAAATCTGCACATTTCTAGGTAATTCTGGGCATATATGGAACCCAACAAGCCGGATTGGAGCAGCGTGCTGGGTTTTACTCGTAACTCCAACCCATCTTCCCAAAACTGAAGAGATTTTGTCTATCTCAATTAGTTAGGTAAATTTTAACAGAATAACGCATCGGTGTTTGCCCAAAGTTAGAACCGATGACCTTCTCGAAAAACTCGGTTTTACCGCTGGGCTATCAAAATCACAACTCAAAAAAGAGTATCATTCAAAAAAATCACGCACACACACTCAAGTACGGACGCACGCACGCACGCAAGGACACCATATTATTAGTAAGAAAATGCTTACTAAACACATCGGTCTCGTCGACGATCTCGGCCTGGATCATCTCCTCGATGACGTCCTCGAGGGTCACCAGGCCAATGGTCTCGTAGAAAGGGTCACCTTCACCCTCGTTGTTGATCCGGTGGACGAAAGCCATGTGACCTTTGTGACCTGAAATTGCCATTCTTAACTAATCTCTGCCGGCAGGGTCGTGGAAATACTCAAGAAAATGGGCACAATCACTTTCCCTGGGACATTTTTAATTCAGCCCGAACGGGAGCATTTAATCGGCGATTTGGGGAAGTCTTTAATCTTTAACATGTTTTGACGTCATTTTAAATTTGATTGACATATTGAGCTGTAAGACATTCAAATCTTATTCGGACGATACCAGCGAGTCCTAAGAAAATATTTTTCTATCGTTTGCTAGCGCCAAAAATATCTTCGAAACACCTAAGAAGAAAAAGTTCTTTTTGAATATCGACTTCTAACTTACTTGAGTGTAAGTATTGCATAAGGTTACGTGTTAGGAACAGAAGTCCGTAATGCTGGGATTTCGAAGACGAAAGAAAATAATAAATATCAAATAAAAATTTTAAAAAACATTCCTTATAAAATTGTTTGCCTCAAAATTCCTTGTTAATATTCGCTTTTTATATGTTTTATTTTTGGACTTTGAATTCTGTGCTAAACAATGACGTGAGAAACCGCTCGCTTAATCGAATTTTGGAAATTACTCTAGGTCAGGAACAAAGCCCGCGCGCACGATTCAAGGCCGCGGTCAATATGCGCTCATTTCAAGGTCATCAAGTAATCATTGACTATTTGCTATAATCTACGTTTTTAGCGTTTTAAAAAGCAGAGATTAGCCAAAAAAAAATCTATCATTACTTTTGATATAGGTTTATGCTACCTTCTTTGAACTGCTTAAACATGACATCTAGGGTGACGTCCTCGAAGACGAAGTTGCAGGGGTTCTGGTAGTACTGGCAGAGGGTCCTCAGGGGGGTGTTGTCGTCGGGGTCAACGAACGCCAGGTCCTTGATGAATAGCACTGTCACAATGTTCGTGCGGTTGACCTCATATACCGGGATGCGAGAATAACCTGGGAAGGGAAATTGCAAGAAAATGTCCTATGTCCTTGAGAGTTTTTTTTTCCACTTATATGACCAAAGTTATCTATTATTGGAGCGGTCGGTTTGTTTACGCAGTCTGCAGTTTATCACGTTTTATGACTTTACACGAGAGGCAAATAATATATGGCCAGAGTAAATATTGTATTACTTATTTTAAAACTTGCCCTTAAAACATTGCGATGACCCGACCAGCCTTAATTTTTATCGTGTCGTTCGTACTCTTATTATTTTTGGAATCATTTTCTATACTCCGTTGAGTTTGTGATAGTGAACGTGTGTGCTTGTGTAATGTGGTAGTTTTTACGAATCCCGCATGTATCGGGTATGAGAAAATAACCCACAAACAGATTGTCTCATTTATAATATCAGTACGGATCACAAGAATAGTTTATGTTACGACGGACGACCTTGGAGAGGTTCCAAAACATTTTTTTCTTCCCAGTTGTGTTATGAAATTCTATCAACGGTACGTCATAACTGATCTTGTTTACTGATAGCGTTATCACTGATTGATCGTATCCACTTTGTATAAGAAATTCGAAAAAAAGGCAAACTACAAATTAGCCTAAGCCGAAGCTAGCGAGTAAGAAAGAAAAATTAAAGATGTGCCGTGTTTTTATCCTACTTCTGGACAAAGGTCTCTGCTCTTATGGACTATGGTAGGTAAAGCCATGAGATACGTGGGTCACGGGTTCTATAAACAATTTGTTTATTTTTATTCGTTTAAAACGTATACGTTTAATGTAATTACCATTCGTCTGTCACGAATAACACAAGTATTACGTTACTTACTTTGGGGATGGACAGCCGTGTGTAATTTTTCTATATATTTATGTAAACGTTGTTTTGGCATATAAATAACTAGCTTCTATACGTAACTTCGTTCGCGTGGACTGCAGTCTTATTATTTCAGTAAACCGTAATACTTATATTAACTATGGTGAAAGTGGTTTAGCCTTAAAAGCTAGACATATGCTGTCGCGGACTTTTATTTAGAACATGTAGAGGGAAACGATTTTGTAATACATGCTGTTTGAATAACTTTCACCGTTTACTTAGCGCACGCAAGGAAAGCTTTAAATTTTGCCGTCTTCGCAATATTTTTTATCGCTGCTCCTCCCTTATTCATCTTAGCGTGATGTTACATAGTCTATAGCCTTGCTTGATAAATGGACTATCTTAAACTCAAAGAATTTTTCAAACCGGCCCAGTAGTTCTTGAGATTAGCGCGTTCAAACAATCAAACATACAAACAAAAAACAAACGAACGAACAAACTCTTTAGCTTTATATATTATAGATTTCTGGGGAATTTATACTGTAAAATATAAATAGTAATATGAAAAATAGATAGTAGCCGATTCTCAGACTTACTGAATATGCATATAAAATTTCATCAAAATCGGTCAAGCCGTTTGGAGGAGTAAGGTAACCTTGTAAAAAAGGTAAAATTTTATATCAAAGACAAGTTAATGGTACTATAGCTGGCCCGTTGGCGCAGTGGGTGGTGACCCTGCCTTCAGCTGCGCGGGTCGCGGGTTCGATTCCCGCCGAGGGTCAACATTTACTTTAAACAATTAGTTGATTCTTCGAGCCTGGGTGTATAATCATATTTAAGTATGTATTTAAAATTATATATGTAGTATACCAGTTGTCCGTCATCCATAACACAAGTATTAAGTTACATACTTTGAAGACGGACGACCGTGTGTGTAAGTGTCCCATATATTTATTTATTTATATGGCGGAGAAATTGATAGTGTTGTGTACGATTTATTACCTAGAAGATGGGAATGCGTGGATATAGCTTCTCTTCAACCCTTACAAGACATTTATAACTATGTATATGTAACTAGTGATAAGAATGATTGTTGGAAAATAGCAACCTCCGAGTTTTTTGCTGGTTCTTCTCGGTAGGAACAGCTTTCCGAACCAGCAGTAGATGTTGACGATTCAAAAGCACTTGTTTACAAGTTTACTTGAATAAAGAATATTTTGAATTTGAATTTGAATTAACGCCACAGATTAAAGAATACGAATGCGCTAGTGATGCGCTTTTCCTTCTTTTCAATTTTACCTAGTATACTACAGAGGTCTACTCACCAGACTTGACGATTTCCGACATCGTCTCGAAGTCCAAGACGGAGGTGATGGGCAGCATGAACACGTCCTCTAGCTTAGTCATCACGTCCGACACGGTCTTCTTGCGCATCTCGAGGGCACCAGAGATGATGTTCACCTCGTCCTTGTCAAGGTCGTTCACGTCTGTCGTCACCTGCAGCGAAGGTTCTTTATCACAAAGCATAATTATTGCCGATACTAGATGGCGTTGGTAGTTCAAAACTTACATTCCCCTGCTCTTATCCCACTCTAAGCGGGGTCGGCACAACATGTTGTCACATGATTTGGCTACGTATTTTACGAACAGCCGCCTGCCTGACTGACGTCAGGCAGGCGGCTGTTCGTAAAATAACTTCGTAAAACTTACCTTAGTCGCCTTTGACGACACCTCGGTAAGAAAAGAGGGTGGTCTATTCTACGCAGCCGGATACCACACGGCACATACCTTAGTCGCCTCTTACGACACCTCGGTAAGAAAGGGGGGTGGTCTATTCTACGCAGCCAGATACCACACGGCACATACCTTAGTCGCCTCTTACGACACCTCGGTAAGAAAGGGGGGTGGTCTATTCTACGCAGCCAGATACCACACGGCACATACCTTAGTCGCCTCTTACGACACCTCGGTAAGAAAGGGGGGTGGTCTATTCTATGCAGCCGGATACCACACGGCACATACCTTAGTCGCCTCTTACGACACCTCGGTAAAAAAGGGGGGTGGTCTATTCTACGCAGCCGGATACCACACGGCACATACCGTAGTCGCCTCTTACGACACCTCGGTAAGAAAGGGGGGTGGTCTATTCTACGCAGCCGGATACCACACGGCACATACCTTAGTCGCCTCTTACGACACCTCGGTAAAAAAGGGGGGTGGTTTATTCTACGCAGCCGGATACCACACGGCACATACCTTAGTCGCCTCTTACGACACCTCGGTAAAAAAGAGGGGTGGTCTATTCTATGCAGCCGGATACCACACGGCACATACCTTAGTCGCCTCTTACGACACCTCGGTAAAAAAGGGGGGTGGTCTATTCTATGCAGCCGGATACCACACGGCACATACCTTAGTCGCCTCTTACGACCTCTCGGTAAAAAAGGGGTGTGGTCTATTCTATCATAAAACAAAATCCCCAAAAGCTGTCTGTCGGTATGTGATCGATTTTCTCAAAATCTACTATACGGATTTTGTACGGTTTTTACTTAACGATAGCCTAATTCTTGAGAGTTTAGGTTAATAATGCACTCTCCAGAACGTTTAAACTGATTTTGATGCAAGATAGGTTAAATAGTTAGTAGATAGAAAAATTGTGGCGCATCTAAAGATTCTCGCGGAGTCGGGAGTTACACGGGAAAACTCAGTGACACTGATTTCAGATCCATTCAGTTGTTAAATAAACATAAAGGCACAGACGTTGTAACTTTCCTGGCAGACACATCTTCGTAGGATATATTTAGCTAACATAAGTCACAGGTGTACCTCGTGCGAGCTTGCTTTGACAGCATAGCTTGTCTGTAGTTATTTCCGGTGACCGTATGACCGTTACACTAATTTTAGGCGTTGATACTTAACTTTTTATAAGCCGTAAATTTTTAGAAATCATTACGCAAATAATACGCACGCACGCATTCAGGGAAGTACGCACGTGCGCAAACTTTAACGCACTAACGCACGTATATTATAATAATAATAATACTAAAGCATTTATTTCTTCCACAACTTATGTACAGGTTTTTTTTTATAGATTGTTGTTAGTACTGTTATTTAATGTTCCTTACTCTATGTTAGTATTGTTAGTATTATTCATTGTTGTGGAGCCCTTTCGGGTATAGGCCTCTTCCAGCTGTTGTCGTCTTTTTGGCAGTGCTTATTCAATCTTGCCCAGCAGTCTGTTTTATGTCATTTTCACGTATAGTACTTGGCGTTAAATAATGCACATCGATGTTTAGAACGAAACAGCCGGCCAGTTCGGTTTCGTAGAGCGCTGTCACTGTCACTCAGTATGTGACGTTTCAAACGGCGTCAGGCCGTGCGAAAGAGACAATGCTCTATGAAGCAGAATCTAGCCGACTTTCTCTCTCTAAGCATTGATGTGCATTATTTATAGCCGGGTACTATATTTATTTATTTAGGAAGCCAACGTGATATACAATTTGGTTTAACTTATAAATTTATAAAATACAGTTTTATATTATATATCTTAATAACATAAAGGCTAACTCAGCATGTATAATAAAATTAGGTAAATAACATTGTGCTCACTATATCAAAAAGAAAAAAAACAATAATAAAAGATATAGAAAAAAAGAGTTAGTACTGAAAAAAAAACTATTCTAAACTATATATATTTTAATGTGACTGACACCTCAAATAAATAAATATATGGGACACTAACACACACGGTTGTCTATCCCCAAAGTAAGTAACTTAATACTTGTGTTATGGGTGACGGACAACTGGTAGATATACTACATATATAATTTTAAACACACTTATATACAAATATACACCCAGGCTCGAAGAACCAACAAATTGTTTATAGAAAATGTTGGCCCTCGGCGGGAATCGAACTCGTGAAGCTGAAGGCAGGGTCTCTACCCACTGCACCAACGGGCCAGTCAAATCAAATCAAATCAAAATATTTTTTATTAAAGTAAGCTCTTTCGAACACTTTTGGATCGTCAAGGATCAATATGATTAACGAATCTCACCGAGAAGAATCTGTGGCAATGAACAGTGTATGGGGGTCACAGGTTCAAACCACGGGCAGCAAAAATTGCATGCATGGGTTTGCAAAAAGTAATTATAGAATTACGTTGAAATAATCCGCGATTATTACGATAATCTATGTAATGCGAAATATAGGAAGCGAAATCCGTTCACATGCCTTTTACATGCAGGATTATTTATCACGTATCACAAAATCTCCACCAACAACACACCATACAAGCACTACACAAAGTCACTACGACAACCTCAACGATGTTTTCGTCCCGTAGCGAAAGCATCATCAGAAGATATGAGATAGACTTATTGATATTTTGCGCGTTTAATATTAAACTGGCCGAATTAAAAATTTGGTTTAATGAAATACATTCAGGACTCCTTATTTCAATGGCATCTATAAAATCACGCTATTAACAATTAAAAAAGCTAGTGTTTTCTTGCGTGCGATTTTTTAAGCCTCTAATTGATATATACATTTGATCACACGTTTTTCGGTGAAGCAAAATATGAAAGAAAGAAAGAAAGAATATCGTGAGGAAGTCCTCAGATTTCTGGAGAATTCCAGACAGAGACATGTGTAAACTTACAGTCAGCATAAGAGAGTGATGGCCCAGCGGTGAGACCGTGCGATTCTTTCGAGGTGGTCACGGGTTCAAACCCGGGCAGGCACCAATGAGTTTTTCTATTAAAACTCATGTGTCTAATTGATAATTGCAATTTATTGCTTTTCGGTGAAGGAAAACATCGTGAGGAAACCTGCATATCTCTAGACAATTCTAGAGATATGTGTAACCTACCAATCCGCATTGGAGCAGCGTGGCAGGTCTTAGCTCCAACCCTTCTCCCCAGAAACGGAGAGAGGAGGCCCTAATCCCAGCATTAGGATAGGGACGGGCCGTTACTTTAGATCCAACCAATCTCACTCCAAGGAAACGAACGAAGAGGGCAATGCCCAGCAGTGGGCTAGTAAAAACCCGCTACAAGGGTTTCGCGCAATAGTAGTCCAAGTACCAGTTGGGTTTAGATTACATTAAAGTTAATAAGTTCAGTTTGTGTTTTTCTTACCTTGACCAGCTCTTTCAGCCGCTCTCGGTTGTAGACACTGCCGATTTCCTCCCCCAGGAAGTAATCCAGTAATTTGCTCACGGGAAACGCTAACGGGGCAGTTATCGCCATCACAGCCTGAACAACAAACATACAAATTAACAACAAATATAAATGGAACAAAATTTAAAATCGACAAAAAACGATTTTTTTCTCTCCAAAATAAATCGATATGCGAAAAGTCGATTAACTCGAATCGAAAAAATCAATTATTAATAGTCGATTTGTTTCTAATTTGAAAATTTAAGTTTTTTTTATAATAATAATTTATTAGAAAAAAGACTAATTAATGTGGATTAGTACCAATAACGATATTTATAACAAATTAATACTAGTAACATAGATGATAGGCTATTTGATAAATTTGATTAAAATGTGTAGTTTGGCCACAGCGGTTTAATTTATTTGATTAAACCATATCCTATTTTAAAAATCAAGATGAAAAATCAATATATTCGATTTTTTTTAATTATTAATAATGTTTAATAATCGATTATACTAATGAAATAATCGAGTAATATAAAAATCGATTACGATTACGATTTTTCACATCGTTTTTTTTTTTTTAATTGTTTTTTTTAATTATCTTATGCATGTACATATTTATTTTATTACCTACAATAAGGTCATTTAAATGCCTGTTTATTCTGGATTAGCGTTAAATGCGTTGATATGAAGCGGTGAAATAATTTACCTCCGCCATAAATCGATCTCGATAATCGATAAGATATGTGCAAATTGTTTATTTCTTTTTATCTAAATCTATTATATAGGTATATTTTTTGGATAGGTATGGGTGTATTCATGGGCGTAGCGAGATACGGGCAAGGGGGAGCAGCTGCCCCCCCTTACACTGGAAACTGTCGACTCGCAACATAGTGACACTTTATAAGGCCTGTATAAGACCAATTATGTACCCCATCAATTCAAATTTCAACATTTTTCAATATCGAAAATAATAAAGCTATTTCTGGTTATTATTTTCACTTTTTTTACCTCTTTTCTACTACTAATAGTACTTATACGTTAAAAACTCCTAATTAAAACAATATATTATATAAAATCTACTAAAATAATATAGTCTAGGATTTTCTGCATGTATAGAATTCTGGCTATGCCCTTAGGTATAGTTGTTATAGTGTTCTTATGTACTTCAATGGTTTACTAGGTTGTGATTTCATCATTTGTGAGATATTCGTTGAGTGGAATCTAATGTAACCTCCTGTCATAACATATTTTATTGTATTTTTTTTTAAATAATTATAAACATTTATAATACTAATGCATTTTAATAAATAATGATGTGTTCCCTATAACTCGTAATACATAATTAATGTAAAACATGTATAAGATATTGGATATATGAATAAAATATAATAAAAACACCCACCTTGGTAACCATAATGCTCTTCGCCCCTACCATGAGTCCGTGTCGCGAACATATCGCCTGAGGCGTAATCTCGCCCAACAGCACGATAGCCAGCGTCGAAAATATAACAGCGAACAGACCGGATGTTAACTCATCTAGCAATATAGTAAACGTTGAATTCACAGCGACGTTCCCGAGTAAAATACTGCATAGTAAATAGTTCCCGTGATCGCGCACTGGCATTATAGCTCTCGCGTAGTTTCTCTCTAAATCGGTGCCTGTATTCGAGATGATCTTTAATTCTGTACGATCCAACGACATAAGCCCTAGATTCAGGCCTGAGAACAGCGCGGAGAACATAAGGCAGACCATAATCAACGTCAAGGACACCCAGAGAGGCAACAGTTTGTTGTGCATGGCCAAGATCTTCCAATGCTCGGTGCCTTGATGGAAATATTTCCCTTCGTCTTGTAACGGATCATCGACTCCCGGACTTAGGTTTTTAGCACAGATGTACACTTTGGGACCGAGTAAAGCTGACGGTGCTCTGATCTCGAACAACGCTGAGGCGGCCGTGACGGAGCCTTCCTTCGCCTGTTAAAAAAAAGAACCCAATGGTTTTATTAAATCAATAATTTTAATAAATAATTGATCTGCTTGATTTCCACTACTGGTTATACGTGTCCTAAAGGAATCTCCATACCACATAATTTTTAACCTCGTATTGATGTATTGATGTATCGACGCCGCTAGCCGAGTGGTATCAGGCTGCATAGAATAGAGCACCCTCCTTTCTTACCGAGGTGTCGTAAAATGCGACTAAGGTAAGTTGACGTCAGGCAGGCGGCCGGTCGTAAAATACGTAGCCAAATCATATGACAACATGTTTGTAACATGTTGTCATGCCCCACTTAGAGTGGAATAAGGGCAGGAGGATAATGATGTATCGACGCAGCGTTTTACGGTGCCATATTCAAATATCGTAAATTGCCTTACTAGGTCGTACTTTACAACACGGTGTTTGTTATGACAATTATTGTCCATATAATCATGGTTACATAAATTATTACACTTATACTAGATTAGAGAGATATTAAACTAGCTGACCCGGCGAACTGCGTACCACCTAACAGTCAATGAATGGTGTGTTAGGTTTTAGCTGAACTAATTTAGGCTTTGATGAACGTAATACAATGACACAAAATAAATTTCTGAACGCTCGCGTAAATATTTGACGAACTTCTATGTATCTGCTTAATGCACTTTTCAACCTTTTTAATTGATAAAAAAAAATACAGACAATACTTAATTCACTCTTTTAAAAATGTTTACACAAAATACATTTCTGAACGCATGCAGTCAATCATTGCCTATTCGACAGGATGACAACAAATGTTTGACAGATACGAAACGAATGAACATTTATTTATTTTCATAATTATGTATTCGTCGCTTTTTCATTGTGTTTAAGATGTATTCTGCTATTCGGGGCGGAGACAAATCCAACAAATCGAAAACCATGAAAATTGGTCCAACAGACCTTGTGTTATAAGTGTTGTAACAAACCCATTTTGTTTTATATATATAAATATGGTTCTACAAGTATAAGTCAAGGATCACTATCTTAAACAGTGTAGCAATATTTCTATTATAATATAATAATATGTTATAACAACGTAAAGGTACAGAATATATGAAATAGCGGGGCAGAATTCCGATATCTCAGTAATATATTAGTAGAAATGTCAATTAAGGACCTAAGTTCTGAAGCAATATATTCTTGAATAATATATGAATAAATAATATAGAAATACACTTTTTTTTACTAAAAATAAACAAAAAAGTAACAGCCTGTTAATATCCCACTGCTGGGAATAGGCCTCCTCTCTCCATTTTTTTGGAAAGAAGGATAGGAGCTAAGACCTACCACGCTGCTCCAATGCGGATTGGTAGGTTCCCTAGAATTCTCTAGAGATATGCAGGTTTCCTCACGATGTTTTCCTTCACCGAAAAACGTGTGATAAATTGCAAATATCAATTAGACATAAGTTTTTAATAGAAACTCATTGGTGCCTGCTCGGGTTTGAACCTATGTTCGTCTCTACAGAGTCGCACGGTCTCACCACTGGGCTATCACAGCTTCAATATATATAAAAAATAAATAAATACCAGTTAATATCTAGGACATTATAATAAATCGTGCTTTATCGCTGTAAGCACTACGCCATTATTGAGATAAAAGTTCGTAAATCGTTAAGTGGTATCATTCAAGTGTTCAGATAACATGCGTACTTGTATACCTTGTATATATTTAAATGTCTCTAAAACCTGTCTGTACGTGTTCGATTTTCTCAAAATCTACTTTACAGATTTTTGTATGGTTTCTACTAAAACATAGTGCAGTTCTTCCGAAAGGTTTAAGACGATAGTACATTACGGTTTTATTTAAATTGCGTTATAGAGGTCGCGCTATTGTATAAAGACCCGCCTGGTGGGGGCCTTGCTCGCATGCACCGCGTAACCAAACAGAGATACAGTAAAGTAATATACTAGAGAATTGTAGATCAACCAAAATACAACAAAAAAGTCCGCAACAGCATGTATCTTTCTCTTATGGTTAACACAATAACTATAGTCCGCATACTATTGTCCATTAAATAACGCACATAAATGTTTACCACAAAAACGCCGGCCAGTTCGGCTTCGTAGAGCGCTGTCACTGTCTCACACGGGTTCGTCAGTCTGTGCGATAGATACGATGCTCTATGAAGCACAATCTAGCCGATTTCTCTCTAAGCCTCGATGTGCATTATTTGTTGCCAGGTACTACACTTTTATGTTCAAAATTTCAATTAGGAAAATTTATGTGACTCACTGATGACCACGCGGGCGGATATCTATCCCGACCAAAATATAATAATAGCTAATTAATAAAAACAGTCTACGCTAAAAGTTATAAAATGGCGGCCATTGAAAATCGGTGTTCGGGATTCGAACCAAAGCTTTGATTGCCCATTTTGTGACGTCACACAACACCATTGTACAAACATTGTTTTATTTGCGACCAATGCAAACTTCGCGTTTAATCCGTTTTTTTTAATGTTTATTTTTAAAAAGTAAATTTATTTAATAACTCTCACAAGAAATACTACGACCTAAACTAAAGTTAATGCTTAATGGTAGGAGTCGAGTTATGGATCGACTCCTCCCGATGGCCCAAGCGACCATCGCGCGAGCAATGCAGGTGGTCGCTGTTACCCGGAGTCTACCTCAGCGTTTCCGCGATTCATTTATTTATTTATTCTATAGGTCCGCCAACAGAGCATACAGTAATTGTTAAACTTAATTATTATTACATACATATGCAAGGTCTAATACTACCCTAGTTAAAGGTGGACACAACATGCTTAAAAAAAAACACAGTACAATTGGAATATTAAATTATGTCAAACATATTAAAGCATCAAAATATCAAAAAACAAATATATACTAAGTTCTCATTACAAAAAATCAAAATAAATGTCAAGATAGCAAATAAAAAAAGCAAATAACAATAATAACTAGACTAATAATAATAATAAGCTAAGCTAATCTGTTTCAGAGCGGGTAATAATCGACCTAGAATAATGCGCTTTGTGAAAAAAGCGTTTGCTGGAACAGACACTAATCCATCTGAGTATCCAACCTTAGTCACAGAGCGCATTGACTATCTGAAGCAGAAAATCTATGCATGGGCGAAACGTACTCGGCGCTATAAGGTGCGTGTAGATAGATTCAGACAAAATCGCATGTTCCAAAGTGATCAACGGAAGGTGTATAGAAGGTGGGAGCAATCTACAATCTGTGAGAGTGGTGCAGAGCCAACTGCAGATGAGATGACAAATTTTTGGCTTAACATCTGGTCGACTTCCATCAGTCACACCGAGGGACATTGGATAAGTCTTGTCAGGGAAAAATGTGCATCTATTAGAGAAATGCCACAAGTTAACATTAGTACAGATAATGTGAAGTATGCAATCCGTTCAGCTTCGAATTGGAAATGCCCAGGTCCGGACGGATTGCATAATTTTTGGTTAAAATGGTTCTGTAGTGCACATTCTCTTTTGGCAAGACAATTTCAAGATGCTCTCGATTCTAGATCGCTTACGACATTTATGACAACTGGTGTCACCTTTCTATTACACAAATCCGGTGATACTGCGGACCCAAAAAACTACCGCCCGATTACTTGCTTACCAACCATCTATAAGCTTCTTACATCTATTCTGACTTCAAAAATTATTGAGCATATTGATGCTAACAATATTTTGGCCACAGTTCAGAATGGATGTAGGACTGGGTCTCGCGGTACAAAGGAACTCCTCCTCATTGACATGGCTATATGCCAACAGGTTCGGCGAAATAGAAAAAATCTTGTAGCTGCTTGGATTGACTATAAAAAGGCTTATGATTCAGTGCCTCACACGTGGCTCATGAGGATTATGGAGCTATATAAGGTCGATATAGCTCTGTACTCTTTCCTTGATACATGTATGAGGCAGTGGATGACAATCCTTTGTCAACCAGGAGATACAGTTTTTTCTGAATTAGCTGAGCCGATAAGGATTAGGCGGGGTATTTTCCAAGGAGATAGTTTGAGTCCACTGTGGTTTTGCTTAGCTCTTAATCCACTCAGTGATCTACTGAAGGATTCGGGGCTAGGTTTTCGCCTTCGCAGAGGAGGTGAGACTATATCCCACTTGCTATATATGGATGACCTAAAGTTGTATGCATCAAAACGTCCAGACCTTATGCAGCTGCTGAAGATCACTCAAAGCTTTAGTAGCGACATAGGCATGGAATTTGGTGTAGACAAGTGTGCGGTCATACATATAGAGCGAGGTAGGATTATAAGCTCTGAACAAGCAGTCATATCAGATGCTTTGACTCTCAAATCTCTCTGTGAAGGCGAAACATACAAATACCTTGGAATGTCTGAAGCATTAGGTATTGAGGATAGAAGCATGAAACAAGCAGTGAAAGAGCGATTCTTTTATCGCTTGAAAAAAGTACTTAATAGTCTTTTGTCGGGTGGTAACAAGGTTCGTGCTTTTAATGCTTGGGTTATGCCTATCCTCACTTATACTTTCGGCATTTTAAGGTGGACTCAAACAGAACTAGACTCCGTTGATCGAGAGGTCCGAAAACTGCTGACGACATATCGTATGCATCACCCACGTTCATCTGTCATGAGGTTGTACATCCCACGGAAATGTGGGGGGCGTGGTTTTTTAAACGCCAAGGACCTTCATAACCGTGAGGTGTACAACCTCAGAGATCATTTCCTCAAGGTGGACAGTGATGTACATAGGAATGTCGTCGCAGTTGATAAGGGCTTTACTCCGCTTGCCTTAGGCAAACAGAATTGGCGCAAACCTGTGGTAGTTGGTATTTCTGATCGCATCGACATATGGAAGAGCAAGGAGTTGCATGGTAGATTTTACAAGGCATTAATGGGGCAAGACATAGACCAGACTGCCTCTGTATCCTGGCTACAATTTGGTGATCTCTTTGGAGAAACCGAAGGTTTTGTCTGTGCAATTATGGATGAAGTTATCAAGACGAAGAATTACCGGAAATACATTATGAAAGATGGCACTGTTGACGTATGTCGAGCGTGTCATCGTCCTGGGGAGTCCCTCAGGCATATTATTTCCGGCTGTTCTCGTCTTGCTAACGGTGAATATTTACACAGACATAACCAAGTAGCTAGGATTATACATCAACAAATTGCTCTTCAATATGCTCTGGTGGATGAAGAGATACCATACTACAGGTATGACCCTGCGTCAGTTCTTGAAAATAGCCGTGCTATGCTCTACTGGGATCGGTCTATTATCACTGACAGGTTTATTGCTGCCAATAAACCTGATATAGTGTTAGTAGACCGGTTAACGCGCCGTGCAATTATTGTTGATATCACCATTCCGCATGACGATAATCTCATAAAAGCGGAAAAAGAAAAATTAACTAAATATATAGACCTTTCGTATGAGATAACCGCCATGTGGAATGTTGACTCAACAATAATTGTTCCTATTGTTGTGTCGGTTAACGGTCTGATTGCGAAAAGCCTCGACCAACATCTTCGGAGGCTTTCGCTTAATAGTTGGGTTAAGAGTCGGATGCAGAAGGCAGTATTGCTTGAAACGGCACGTATTGTGAGGAAGTTCCTCACTCTGGAGCCCTAGCCACCGGTAGCTTGGGACATTGCCTCGCTTCCGGCGGATGTCAATTTTTTATATTTTTAAATGTTTTTTGATTATTTTTTTTTTTTATAATTAGAAATATTTAAAAATGTAAGGAGTTAGGTTTTAGAAAAATAAAAGAGAATAATAAATATAATAAGTTTTAAAAAAATAAAAAATAAAAGAAAAAAATTCATCGCTTATTAATTTATAGAATTAGGCGTTACTTTGCGGAGATCCATAATACAAAAGTAATAATAAAATTATTTTGCTATAATCCGCGATACAGTAATATAGATAGATAGATAGATAGATAAAACACTTTATTGCACACCAAAATAATACATATAAATAGTAAAAAGAAGTATCAGTACAACAGGCGGCCTTATCGCTAAAAGCGATCTCTTCCAGGCAACCTTAGGGTAGAGGACTTTCTAAAAAATCAGCGGTGGGGGTGTACAAAATATTTAAGTACCAAATATATAAATATTATGCTATAAAACAATAATAAAATAAATAAAAAGTATAATATAAATGACGAAAAAGATAAAAATTAGAAGTTATATATATTACGAAGTTAGAAGGAATGTCAATCAGGAAGAATTTAAATAGAATTGTTTAACTTTTTCTTTGAACACAGAAAGATTAGAGGATTTTCTTATATCTACAGGAAGTGAATTCCATAAAAGGATAGCCTTCACTGTGAAAGAATTTGCATAGAAGGAAGTGGAGTGAGAAGGAATTTTTAGTTTTAAATTGTGTTCAGAACGAAGAGAAAGAGAATGTGTTTCCTTTAGAAATATAAATTGTTCCTTTAAGTAAGGAGGGGTAGATGGATTAAACAGAATACCATACAGAAGATGAAGAATATGAGTATTCCTGCGAAGGCGGATAGGGAGCCACTTGAGATTCGATCGAAACTGAGAGACATGGTCATATTTCCGTAAACCAAATATAAACCGAATACATAAATTTTGGAGGCGCTCAAGTTTTAGAAGTTGTTCATCCGTTAAATTAACATAACAGGTATCAGCGTAATCAGAAATCGGTAATAGGAGAGATTGAGCCAGCATAACTTTGGTAGCAGTGGGTAGGAAGTTGCGTAATCTACGTAAAGAACCAACTGCACAATGTATCATCCTGCTCACTTCGTTAAGTTGAGGAGCCCACGACAGACACTCATCGAAAATGATACCTAGGTTTTTCACTTTATTACTATAGGGCAAATGTTTACCGTCTAGTAATAGAGGAGGCAGACTTGACAATGTGATCCGTGGTATTAACTTAGGGCTTCCAATGATGATAACTTGGGTCTTTTCCGGATTAATTTTGAGTCCAAAAGAATAAGTCCACGCTGATATACGAGAGAGATCATCATTCACTTTCCCAATGGTTACAGGAAGATCAGGTATATTGCAATGAGTATATATTTGTAGATCATCTGCATACAGGTGGTAGGAAGAAGTAATACGTGAGCAGATACTATTGATAAAGATAGAAAATAAAAGAGGAGACAACACGCCACCTTGCGGCACACCGGCAACGACAGAGCACCAATCTGAGTTCAAATGTTGATACCGCACACTTTGCCGGCGTCCATGCAAGTAACTATGAAACCAGCCAATGACCTCAGGAGATATGTTAAGAGTATTTAAAACGGCAAGGAGAAGATCAAAGTCCACAGCATTGAAGGCATTACTGAAGTCAAGCAGTGTTAAAACAGTGATCTTTTTATTATCCATTGCTGACCGAATGTCATCAGTTATTCTAACCAAAGCAGTAGCCGTACTATGACCGGAACGGAATCCAGATTGAAAAGTGTTTAATATGTTATATTTGGAGAGAAAATCATTAAGTTGACGATGTACAAGACGCTCGAGTACTTTAGAAAGAAAAGGTAAGATCGAAATGGGACGGTAGTCAGAAGGAACCAAAGGAGTAGATTTCTTAGGAAGTGGAATAATTTGAGCGTCTTTCCAAGACAAAGGAAATTTATTACAAATAATGGAACAGTTGAAAATGTGTGTAATTACGGGAGCTAAGAGGTCTATTATTGGAATAATCATCTTACGGCTAATGTTGTCAGAACCAACTGCGTCAGATTTAACGGATAAAATATACTTCTTAACATCACATTCGGTAAATTGGCTAAAGAAAAGACATGGAAAATCAGGAGTAGAGGCATTTGAAAGTTGACTTAAAGTATTTAACTTTGTTGAACTATTTAAAGTAGCGGAAGAAGAAAAGTGCTGATTAAGCTGATTTAAATCAAAATTAAGAATGTCGTTTTTTTGCAATTTACCAACTCCAAGTGATTTTAGAAAATTCCAAACCTTTGATGAGTCATGTTCCTCAACAATGGTTTTGTAGATATGGCGTCGTTGACTATCCCTACACAGCCTGTTGCAGCGATTTCTTGCATTCTGATATTTTTCACGATTAATATCATTAGGATTTAACCGAAACTTACATTTAGCAATGTTCTTTTTGTTCTGAAGAATTTTAATTTCTGCAGTGAGCCAAGGAGCAGGAAGATGCTTCATACGAACAGGTCGTACAGGAGCATGCAAATCGTACAACTGTGTTAGGAGAGACGTAAATACAGAAACTTGCTCATCAATATTGCTGGTATTATAAACACCAGACCAGTCAATATTGGAGGCATCCTCTCGCAATCTTTCCAGATCCATACCTCCAAAGTTACGCTGGAGAAAGATTTTTGATTTCGCTTTAGGTGGTTTTAATTTGTAAGATATATAAAGAAGGTCATGATAGGAAAATGCACTTGCAGCACATTGACCATGTTTTTCAACATGGTCAATAGAGGAAACTATAATTAAGTCTAGAAGAGAGGGTATGCAGTTCGGGAAAGCGTGTGTAGCTGATAGGGGAAGTAAATGTAAGTTTGCACCTTGAACAAGGGATTGAAGACGAGAAGAGCGATTATCATTTTTAAGAAGACATGTATTGAAATCCCCCATAATAATGGTATGACTATATAAAGGTAAGAATTGGTCAATCAGGGTTTCAAATGAGGGGAAGTAATCGACTGTAAGGTTAGGGCTGTAATAAACACCTAAAAGAAGCTTAGTGTGGCCAAATATCACCTCAACAAATAAATGTTCTGGGCCAGTATTATTATGCGATGGTGATAAACTTAAAATAGTATAAGGAATATGACAACGTAAATAAATGGCTACACCTCCCCCAGCCCTACCTACACGGTCACTACGAATCAGATGGAACCCTGGAAGTGAATAAGAAGTCGAGGGTAGGTATGGTTTTAACCATGACTCTGAAACCAGAATTGCGTGAATATTATTAGTATTGAAAGAGGACAACATATCAGGATAATGTGCAGGAATACTCTGTGCATTAATATGAATAATATTGAAGTTTTTCGAGACCCCTGAAAAATGCGAATCGAGGGTATCATTAAGAGAAGGAAAGCTGAGAAAACTATCATTACTGTTTAATCCATCTGAAGAGGAAGTAAAGGAATAAAAAGTGTCATCTTGATCGTCAATATCAAAAAACATATTTTAAAATATAATAGTATAAAATAAAATAATAAAATTCAAATTCTTATACAAAAAATAAAATGACAAAATAAATATAATTGACTAATTCATGAATTGACCCACCCGTCAGTTGCAAGGAAAAATATCACTTCACAAGAATGCAATATTAAATGACAAAAAAATTATTAATAAGAAACTATTTAAAACAACAAAACTACAGAGGAAAAAAAAAATATAAACAATGTAGTACAAATTAGTATTAATACTTATAAAGCATTACATCAAAAATAAAAATAAAAAAGTAAATAGGTAAAGTAATTTGCTACGATCATAAAACTAAAAAGCCTCGCATCCAGCATAATAATTTTAGTGACACAAGTCATCTCTTTGTCAGATATGTGAAATGTCGATCTTGACAAGTATGTTTACGAATAACAACAAAGATAAAACAATTAAATTTTGTGGGTATACAGTTTAACCATAAAGTAAACAGCGAGCAAAATTATTGTAAATAGAGGCGGCAAAGAGAAATAAAATAAAACGGAACAATTACTTCCTATTTCTTTTTGGGCGCAATGGAGCGACTTTTTCAGACGCATTTGTTGGAAGTACAGAGCTTGAAGCTTGAGGTTTATGTGTGGGAATACCTTTGAGATCTGACCTGCACTCGACCCGATGTCGCGTACCATCGGGGGCGATGATGTGAATAGAACCATCTCTAGTCCAGCATTTGCCAATACCGAACCGCTGCCTCGCCTCTAGGAACACATCATGCCGACTTTTCGTCAGGAATTCAGAGGCAGTTACCCCAGTTCCTTTGAACCCAGTCTTTGCGAACCATACCTTATTCCTGATGGCTGTATCAACAAATTTGACAACGATTGGCCTGGTCTTGTTGTCAGAACGTTTTCCCAAGCGATAACATGATCTAATAGAGGCTGCAGAACAGGAAATATCTTCAAGGTGTTCAGATACAACACTGATTACATTTGCTGTAACATCCTCTGACTTTTCCTCCTTAATGCCGTGAACAAGAAGCATTTTCCGTCTTCTGCACATTTCTAAGCGGTCTACCTCTTTGCCAAGAAATTCTACCTGCCTCTGTATTGTGTTCAACGCAGAGAGGATGAAAGCACGAAAGTTGTTAAAATCAGTAGCTACAGAGTTAGGCTGCGTTGATGAATTGTCCAGATTTTGCTGAAACTCACTCATCTTAGTGTGAAATAAATCTGCCATGGCATTAAGTGACTCTTGAATAGACTCCATTGTGCTTTCTTGAATGTAGTAATATGTAAAAATTTTGGGGTTATGTGAAGTTAGTGTTGAGTGAATATTTTAAAGGAATAATAAGGTGGGTACAGTAGGTCACACACACATTAATAAATGAAATAACTATTACTTAAAAATTATGTAACACTTATTTTTAAAATGCAAAAATATAAAGAGATGTAAAAAATGATGTTTACTTTTGTAGCACCTACCCACTTTTTTCAGTAGTTTCAGTTATATTACAGTAATATAGTATAATAGAAAATATATCTAGTGCTAAATGTATAGTGGACTATACGTTTTTTCATACCCGTTACATGCAGGATTCGTAAAAAACATATGCACAAACCTCCACCACTTCCACCACAATACATATTGTGTATTGTGTATATTACCACAATACATATTGTGTACTGTATTGTGATGGAAGTGGTGGAGGTTTGTGCATGTTTTTATGAATCCTGCATGTAACGGGTATGAAAAAACGTATAGTCCACTATATATTTAGCACTAGATATATTTTCTATTATACTATATTACTGTATCGCGGATTATAGCAAAATAATTTTATTATTACTTTTGTCATCGCTTATTGTTGGAAGACCACCCTGCATATCGTGGGATCGACATCCATAACTACGTCATGAATAAAGTTTGTCTTTATTTCTTCTTAATTCAAAACACTCGAGTAAAGATTTATTTATATCAACAAATCATGGACTTTCACTGTTGGAAATATTTGTACTTTGACTGTCGGAAATATTTGAACGTTAGTTACGATTCTTGCTTTTAATTGGCCTTGTCGATTCATGCTTATAATTGATACGTATGTCAGACAGGTTGGTGATAGGTGACCTTTGTTGGTCAGTGATAAAAATGACTATTGATTTTCTTAGCAGGGGGCACCTCGGCTATCTAAGGTTATCAATTGTGTTGACAGGATATTTTTTCCTTTACGCCCTGTTTTTAATGGAATAATTTCTACATTTGAGTTTAAAATATTTATTTTCTAGCAATGCCCCGCGGTTTCACCCGCGTCCATACCGATCTCGTGGTAGTGGAAAGCCTATGAAGTCGGACTATATATTTATTTTGTAGATTATTTAATTATAAAAAATGGGTATCATTAGTATTCTGGGAATAAGACCTAACTCATCAAATGCAGGCCCTGCTATAACGGTCGCTAATGAATTTGTTATGGCATTATTTTCTTTCGATTTACATTCCTAAATTCGTAATATCTTTTGATTCGGATGTCGGATTTTAATAATTTAAAAAGTATTGTACAGGTATTGGAATAGTTTTTAATAAAATATCATTTAATTGGATAAGGATTAACATTGAGATATGAATAAGATGGTTTGATTATTGTCGGCAATTTTATCAACTTTTGCATTGTAAAAAAGTTATATTGGTATAACTATAATAGTTAGACATATGGTATCGCGGACTTTTTTGTCGATATTGATATGTTCTATAATACTGTAGAACATTTTTTTGTTACTCATACTCAATAGTTTCCGCAGCGCACGCGATGAAAGATGTTTACGACTGAATTTTTCACAACTTATTACAATTTTATTAGGGATCCCTATTTTTTTTTATGTAATAAAGCCTATGTTGCTCAGTGAAGAAGCGGCTTTCCAATGGTCAAAGAATTTTTGAAATCGGCCCAGTAGTTTTTGCGTGAAAACATTACAAACAAACACACATACAAACAAACATACAAATCTTTCCTCTTTATAATATTATTATAGATATAGAAGTATAGATACATTAACTTTTGCAAAGAGAAAATATAAACATTTTTTATGCCAATAATAGATTTTGTGAGCAAACTTATTCGATCTTTCGACACTGTCACAAGTTTTAACTTCAAATTGAACTCGAAAGCAAATAGTAGGGGTTAATTTTTTTACATTTCTTTTAGCAAAATCGCGTGCATTTTGAAAACATCAAAGTAATAGATTTTTATGGTACTTTTGTTTGTGTTATAACAGTAAAATACGATTTAAGACGTAGATTATTTTCACAGCGCAAAACAGCCCAGAAATATTACATATGCAAAGTAAGCTGCAAATTTAATACATAAAGCTGTTTCTTCTTTTATTTATACTACTTAATATGTTTCTTTTTTGATATTTAAATTAAAATTACATTGCGTCATAAACCGAATTATTAAAAAAAACATAACATTGATTACAAATTATCGATCATAACAGATTAAGAGACTTAATTCAAAATTAGGCTAATTGAGTTAGATACATTTTATATTAACTATTAAAAAAAGCTAGTGTTTTCTTGCTCTTCCAAGTTATGCGTGTTATCACTCACGGAATTAATATAATTTGCCACGTAACAACTTCTTTTTATTAGGATACTTTAATATAGCGTCCGAAATAGACTTTCGTATAAATAATATGCGTATGTATTTGAAAATTAATACTCACCATGTATTCTCCTTTGAGCAGAAACTTGCAGGGTTGACCGTACGGCATCGGATCGTGAGTAAATGCTATTACGGTCCTCTGTGACAGACCCTGACCGAAGAGCCTATGGGGAGAAAACCATATAAATACCATAGCAGCTCTGTACGGGAAAATATGTGAGTATTCTCGAACAACCCAGTGAAGTATGTTAAAGTATCCATAAACGGTATGCCTACCATGAACTTTTAGAAAACGATTCAATTCTAAGTCAGTACCTTAACCCAACCGCTTTCTTTGCGTACCATAAGTTTGAAAAGGACAACGTTATATGAACTATACGATAACTCTGTCTCTTTTACTCCGCTTTTAGGACGCATTCCGAACAATCATTCGGCATCGACTTAAAGTGTGCGTCTTTAAGACGTCATGGTATAAAAAGCAAAACAAATTAGTTTACGTCTTCAAATGAGTCGCAATAAGTGTTCATGGTAGGCTTGCTGGTAGGAGCAGTGATAACCGATTGGGGATAACGTTACTCAGGGGTTGGAATCAACGTATTTTTATGAGAATTTATGTTTTTATGTTCAAGGTACAAGGGAAATCTTGAGGAAACGATAGAAAGGTACAAGTTTAGAGAGTTTTCGGATATGTGTATATATATATTTTTAATATTTACAACGCAGAATATTATATTCTCTCGCCCTTATACTATTTTTAGACTGAGAATGAAGATCCCGCTTTAGAACTTGTACTGACAAACTCAAAAAAAGCTCGCGCAGGGTTACTAGATTTAGGATTACTAGATCTTATCACGTGAAAAAGAAAGTATTGAAGTCTTGAAAAGAAGGAAAAGGATTCCCCAATGTGATAGATTGAAAGATGCAATTGTAGAATATTTGAAATTCGAATTTAAAATATTCTTTAGTGAATCGTCAACTCTACAGCTAGTTAGGAAAGTTGGCCCTATCGATAAGAATCAGCACGAAACTCAGCGGTTGCTCTTTTCAAATTACTACTAGTTACATTTAGTGATAACTGTCTTGTACAGAGTCAAACACTAAATATATCCGCGCGTTCTTATCATCTAAGTGATCCTCAACAGTATAGGCTTTCTGTATCATTCTCTTTTTCAAGTGTTTTCAAACTGCTGTAATAGCAAATCTAAAATCGATTGCGGAATTTTATAATAGAACTAGCCGTGCCAACAACGGCTTCGCCCGCGTGAAATTAATTGATTTACCATAATTTTCCCAAATTTTCGAAATTTTGAACATAAAAGTAGTTATTGTGAGTTAGCCGTGAGAGATAGAGACATGCTATCGCGAATTTGTTTATAGTATATTTATAGATCTCCAATTCTCTACTACATTACTTTAGCATATCTCTGCTGGTTTACGCAGCGCACGCGACTAAAGCTTTCAGCAAGCAAGTTTTTTAACAACTCTAACACAATTTACACAATACCGATATGTATACTATACCTAAACCATCCAAAAGTATTGCACTATCTTTTGATGAAAACCGTACAAAAATCTATTAAGTAGATTTTGAGAAAATCGATTACATACAGACACTCAGCTTTTTGGGACTTTGTTTTATAATAAGTATAGATCTTATACCCAAACTCCACAAACGACTTCGGTTTTCAAGGCGCAAAGCAGGAGCTGCAAGCTTATGTCGGTTCCTATTTTGCGTATTCTATACATAATTTGTTATGGAAATCTTGATATTTTGATGAGCAAAAATTATTATTTTTTTAAATATACGAAGGTATTGTAAGAATACCGACTAGAGTAACTTCTACTAGGCTCAAGTACCTACAACGAACTGTTAGACCGTCCAGTTTGGTTTATATATAAAGAAAAACGCAAACTGAACTTATTAACTTACTAACAAAAATATTACTTTAATGTAATCTAAACACTACTGGTACTTGGACTACTTTTTATAGGCCTATATTGCTGATCGAAACCTTATATTGACCTCAATTGAGAAACAATAACTGAGCAATATATGCCCGTATTGAATAGGGTTGTAACAGAACGTTTATCAGTTGAAGTGAGAGGGGTTGGCGCCAAATTTACGGCACCCATATACTTGCCAAGTTATGGACCAACTAACAAACTTACCTAAGTACAACTTTAGTATCTGCTAAAACACTAGGTATTCCGTCTTCTATAATCTTCGGCTCTTTAACAGAATCTTCTACTCTTAAACCATCGATGTTAAGGAGCATTCCATCGTTTCTTACGATTGAGAAATCGCCTAATTGTTTATTAGCTATTACAGTGTTTGTATCCTCATCATCGTTTTCATCACCATCACCGAATATATCTGTATCATTTGTATTAATGGGTTCAACATCTTTAATAATCTCTCTTTTCTCTCTTACGCTTTCTGTATCTTTAAAAATTGGAATGTTATTATCATTTGTATACGTTGGGATTTTTCCATCATTTGTGACAACGTATTTTAATTCTTTAACTTCATCTGGGACATTGTCTTCTTCTAATTTTTCCATATTGAGTGAAATTTCATTATTATCAGCGACTTTAGTTTCAAGATTTCTAAAGTTTTTATTTCTTTTCACGTTCTCGAACAATTCACGTTTCTTTCTGTCTAACGATTCGATATTTTGTAATTCATTCCCAAAATCATCATAGTACAAATCAACACGATTATTTTCATCTTGTATACTGTTAAGTGGAACATATTTATGGTTCACATATATTTCTATATCGTTGGCTTCTTCTCTAGTGGGTCTATTCACATTGCTTATATCATTGACATCCGTGTCGTGGGACAGATCACCCCATTTTGTACTAATCTCTTCAAGGCTGCCGAATTTATTTTCCATTTTTTCGATTTCTGTTGATTCCAAACTGCGAACAAAATATAAAACTGGTGAGTGAGGTAAAATTATTTGTATAAGCTATAAATTATATATATATATTTTTAATATTTGTCTTTTAAATTTGATGTATGTTCTGGCATACATAATCATTAAGTGTGAGGGTGCTGTTGGGAATAATAAGTTGATTTTCTAGCATTTCACATAAGTACCCTCTGCATATAACGTCTCCTTGCAGAAGACTTGGAACCCCAGTATTTCTGAGTGGCTGCTCTTTTTTAACGTCACTAATGTACCTATAAAAAAGTAAAGTAACGGCCTGTTACAATCCCACGGCATGGAATAGGCCTCCTCTCTCCGTTTCTGGAGAGAAGGGTTGGAGCTAAGACAATATAAGACATATCCTCAGAATTCTCTAGAGATATGTAGGTTTCCTCACGATGTTTTCCTTCACCGAAAAGCGTGTGACAAATTGCAATTATCAATTAGACAAATGAGTTTTAATAGAAAAACTCATTGGTGCCTGCCCGGGTTTGAACTCGTGCTCCCCTCGAAAGAGTCGCACGATCTCACCGCTGGGGTATCACAGCGCACCTATATACAGTAGGTAATATAAATATTTTTTTACATAATTGATATTTTATTTAATTTAACAATTAAGAAACGCAAAGGAAGTCACTTTTAGGTTAGGTGAGATATACATCTGGCTGCACGCGCGTTACGCAAGCATTTATATATATACAAGTATTAATAGATTTTTCACTTCATTCAGTTACTGGTGACGAATTCGTGACGCAGTTGGCTTCGGAAATATTTTGGAATGACGCGGAGCATCGGTGGTATGGACATGTATTGAGGAGAGTTGAAAATCGTGTGGCCAAAGGAGTTTTAAATATGAATATGGATGGATATTTAACAAAAGAGAGACCAAAATAATGAATTCATTCATTACTTTTGCAATTAGGAATTCCGCATTAAACTTCTGCAAAATTATAGAAATTAAATCATGCGTGTTTAAATCCGTGTTTTTAACTGTTAGTATACATTTTTTTATATATAATGAACTAGTCCCGTGCTAATAGTACTAATCCTGGCCGCGCGTGGCTGTGGCTCAGGTTGGAGGTTCCCCTCGACACAGAAATCAACAGTTTAAGAAAATGCTCCCATCACCACCATAATTTACATGGTCATTCGCTGGGTCATACTAAAGATTATCTGAAAATTTTATTAAAGGTGCAGCGCTTTCGGACTCTATAAGGGACATATAGACAAACATTATTTTTATATATTACTAGCTGTTCAACCACGCGTTGCTGTGGCTCAGTCTTGTTTCAAATTCCCTTCAAAACAAACTTAATAGTTAAAAAAAAGTCCCAATCGCCACCAAACCTTACACGATCAAACATATTTACTGGCCCGTTGGCCGTGCCTTTTGCTCCGCGGGTCGCGGGTTCTATTCCCACCGAGTTTGTTGTATTTAAGTACGTATTTAAAATTATATATGAAGTATATCTACCAGTAGATAACATAACATAACCCATAACAGAAGTATTAAGTTACTTACTTAGGGGATGGACGACCGTGTATGTAAGTGTCCCATATATTTAAAAATAAACAAAAAAAATACGTATATAAGAACATGATTGAACAAACCGCGCTATTTCGTATATTTACATTAAAATTAATATCGTATTAACGTATTGAAATCCGCTTTCCAGCTGTTCAGTATTGGATATAAGCCAGCAATTATTTACGTCCGTAGACGTAAGTTTTTGACAGTAAACTTCGTGAAATATTTGCTGAATGTTGATTTTCACTAGATGTTAACTTTAGAGTTTAGCTACAGGTCAAGTTCAACGTCCTAAACAAAACTTTAGAATTAGGCGTTACTTTTCGTTAATAATTTATATGTAGAATTAGGCGTTACTTTGCGGAGATCCAACATACCTAAACAATTAGTAACAATAAAATTATTTTGCTATACTGAGCGATAAATCGTTTATTTTATTATTATTAATAATTTTATTATTAAAGCCATGTGGTATCCGGCAGAATAGAATAGACCACCCTCCTTATTTAATAATAATAATAATAAATATCTGGGACATTTACACACACGGTCGTCCGTCCCCAAAGTAAGTAACTTAATACTTGTGTTATGGGTGACGGAAAACTGGTAGATATACTACATATATAAGTTTAAATACATACTTATATACAAATACACACCCAGGCTCGAAAAACCAACAATTTGTTTATAGAAAATGTTGGCCCTCGGCGGGAATCGAACCCGCGACCCGCGGAGCTGAAGGCAGGGTCACTACCCACAGCGCCAACGGGCCAGTCATAATATTTAACGAGGTGTCGTAAGAGGCGACTAAGGTAAATGCCGTGTGGTATCCGGCTGCATAGAATAGACCACCCTCATTTCTTACCGAGGTGTCGTAAAAAGCGACTAAGGTAAGTTGACTTCAGGCAGGCGGCCGGTCGTGAAATACGTAGCCAAATCATATGACAGCATGTTTGCAACATGTTGTGCCGACCCCACTTAGAGTGGGATAAGGGCAGGAGGATGATGATAATAATTTTATTATTACTTATGTTTTCGTTAATACAATTTCGTTGGCGCAGGTGTCAATGACTCTGCCTTCAGCTGCGGGGGTTGCGAGATCGATTCCCGCTGAGGGCCAATATTTTATAACAAAATATTTGTCGGTGTATTAATGTATTTATTTATAAATATACATTTAAAAGTACGTTACCAATATAACGAGGATTTGGTATTAGATTATATAATAAAGTTCCACAATCAATTTTAGCTTTGCAATTCGGAAAAACTACTAAAAGGAGGCTGATACAGTAATCCTTCTATACTGTTGAAGATTAAGTAAGACCTTATGCAAAATAGCAATGACGAAATGTAACTAGTTATAAAAAATATATTTTCAAAGACGCCGAGTTTTTTGCTGGCTCTTCTCGGTAGGAACAGCTTTCCGAACCAACAGAAGAGTTGACTCAAAAGCACTTGTTTAAAAGTTAACTTGAATAAACAAAATAGTTTGAACTTCTTGCAAGTATAAAACTTTATGAACCTTTGAGGTATAAATACTCGTATTATCGTTTGTTTGTTGAAATATGATATACGGTAGATCGTTGGACAATGTGGCTAAACGCCAACTATATTTCGGAGTTTCAGTAGAGTATGTAAAATATAATATTTATTATAATTTAATTATTGTACATACATATACTTAGTAATGAGAAAGAAAAAAGTAACACATGTACAAAGTCGGACCTATCCCTAAAAGGGATCTCTACCAGCCAACCTTTGAGTGACAGAAGGCAAAAGATATGTAGTGATATACGGGTAATAATGAAAGGTAGAAAAAAATAACGAAAAACTGTGTACGTTGATAAATATTGTAGCAGAGAAACTATAACAGAGCTACTTTGCTATAATCCGCGCAGGTTAAATGCATGCAATGTTAATGTGTATGAAGCAGGCAAAATTCACGTACCTTACACATGCAGGACAAGTCACCACATGCATCCCAAGACGCCTCCACCAGCAACAATGCACACAAGCAATACACACAACCACCACCAAAATCTCTCCCAACATTTCGACCCGTAACCGAAGCATCATCAGGAGGATAGGCTCCACGACAAAATCGTAATGCCAATAGACAGATAGACTTTCACATGAGTATAATATTAGTATGAATTTACAGTTAAAAGTTAATTTAACAATTCCATTGACCGCTCAACAATCAATAATGAGGGTAGATTTACATTTTGTCGAGGATAATAAAAAAATAATATTTCGAAGCCGACATATTTGCAAAGTAATCGAATCTTTGAGCTGTCGAAATCTGTCTCAAGGCCTGTATATGCTACAGGTTAAAATAGCCATGCAATAAAATGGGTAAACGTGATTTATGGTTTTGAGACGTGACATTGAGACTAGTGCTTGATGGTATGTTAAAGTATAACTAATATTAGGACCAACCTAATGATACCATACAATTAGAGAAACAATGAAAACCTGGGTAACTAACTTAATTTATTGACCTGAATTATAATTAAAAAAAATAGTGATAGTAAAATTATTAAATATGTTAATTGAGGGTTCACTTAGGCCAAAGTCGGCAAAGTGCGGCACCAGAGCCGCATGTGGCTCTCTGGGTCGTTAAGTGCGGCTCTGGCACAAATATCTACGGATAGCGCAATATTTTCAAATAAAAAAAAATTACATCTTATTTTGATAGATTGAAATTCTTCTAGAAATCGAGAACATGTATAATTTTTGTTTAAGTTAAAAGATAGATAGGTATTTAAAATTTTATATTGTTCTAAAAATATGTAACGAACAAAACGTTTTCTAAACAAGCAGATTTGGCTCCCAATTTTTTTAAATTGTTGTAACGTTCATATTTTGCTCTTTGGCTAATAAGTTTGCACAACCACTGACTTAGGCGTACACACAAGTACCAACGCACCGCACACACGCACGCACGAACGCATCCACGCGAGCACGGACACACACAGCCACACACGGATGCCCGCACTCATAAACCCACGCAGAATGTACTAATCTACGCACGCACCACATATACTCACGCATGAACGCACGGACCCACGCACACACGCTCTAATATCTTCACACACGCACAAACAAAATTTGACTGGCCCATAGGCGCAGTGGGAAGTGACCCTGCCGTCAGCTCTGCGGGCCACGGGTTCGATTTCCGCCGAGGGCAAAAAAAAATTCTACAAACAATTTGTTGGTTCTTCGAGCCTGGGTGTATATTTGCATTTAAGTATGTATTTAATTTTATATAGGTAGTATATCTACCAGTTGTCTGTCACCCAAAACAAAAGTATTAAGTTACTTACTTAGGGGACTTTGACCGTGTAAGTGTAAAAAAAAGGTTTGGAGTTTTTAATATTCTGCACTTTCTCAAAATATTTATATTTACGTCAATTTTAAATCAAGTAGGAGTTGAAATGAAAAAAAAATGGAAAGAGTGTACAGTGTTGAAAAATATTTGACTTTTAGTACCTTTGTGTTTAACTAATAACTACCCTGATCGTCTGGCTTTACATAAACAAAAAACCACTAACGCTAACCATAATACAAATTCTGCAATGTCAAGCCTTCCCTAGGGTAATTCAATATATGTCACGAATAGGGTTGCCATCCGTCCCGATGTAACCGGACTGTCCTGGTTATTAAACTCTACGTTCCGAAAAAGACTACAAGTGTACCGATTGCTAATGAGCAATGTAATTTATTAATCTTTGGATGAGCTAATCTTGTATACATATATAGAGAATCACAATTTCGAAAACATCTCCAACGATTTTCATAACACTTAGTGAGTAGGTTATGCGGTGTGCATTCTGGCTGAGTAATATAGACCACCCTCATTATCTTACCGAAGTCTCGTAAAAGGCGACTAAGGTAAGTTGGCGTCAGGAAGGCGACCGGTCGTAAAATACGTAGCCAAATCATGTGACAACATGTTTGTAACACGTTGTGCCGCCCACTTAGAGTGGGATAAGTGCAGGAGGGTGATGACACACTAATACACATTAGTGTATTAGTGTGTGTAGGGAGTTTCGGGCGTGCACTAGCACTAATCCTTATTTTTATTGCAATTTTTTTAAATTAAAAAAAACTACCGAGTAAAGCTCGTTCACCCAGGTTAATTTAAAAATATTTTTTTTGAGCTAGTATTTTACACAGGCTAAACTAATACACAATACTGAGCCGATCATTATCATAAACACATGAGTCTTCCCGTGTATTGTTCCGCTTAATTTCATAAAATCACTAGCTGTAGTTAATACCGTTGGAGCGTCAAAGCGGTACAAGCACACATACACACAAGATAAATAGGCGCGTGGGTGGGCGAACACGGGCCTTTTAATGCTAACTATGTATACAATAAGAAATCATCATTTATGCAACATGCTGTCACATGATTTGGCTACGTATTTTACGCCCGGCCACCTGCCTGACGTCAACTTACCTTAGTCGTATTTTACGACCCCTCGGTAAGAAAGAGGGTGGTCTATTCTACTCAACCGGATACCACACGGTGGGTCAACTTACCTTAGTCGCCTTTTACGACACCTCGGTAAGTAATGAGGGTGGCTATTCTACTCAGCCGGATACCACACGGCGGGTGGTACAATAAGAAATAACATATTATAATAAAAAATTAAATGAAATAACAATGTTAAATAAAAAAACAACAATAACAAGACCTGCAAAAAGCATTCACTAAATCACATCATATGAAATAAAAGCAATATAATTAATAATTTTGTCATCACAATTCGTAAGTTAATTAATCATTAATAATATTAGGCTTTACTTTGCGGAGATCATAAGGAAAAATGTGTAAGTAATGTGTTGGTGGTTAAGGTTTGTAGTGCATGTGTTTTTACGAATCCTGCATGTATCAGGTATAAAAACGGATAGTCCACTCTACTTTCAGCATTATACTAGCTGGCTTGCGGCTTCGCCCGAAATGAGTGTGTCACAAAAACACAAAATTAGTTATAGTGAGTTAACCGTAAGAGATAGAGACATGCTATCGCGGACTTTTTTGTAGTATTTTTATATATCTACAATTATCTAGCACATTACTTTAGCGTAACTATGCTGGTTTACGCAGCGCACGCGACCAAAGCTCCCAGCAGGCAACATTCTTAACAACTGCTCGATCTCTTCAATACAATTTACATAATACTGATATGTACTATTTACCTAAACCATCCGGAGGTATTGCTCTAGCTTTAGGTGAAAACTGTATAAAAATCCGTTCAGTAGGTTTTGAGAAAATCGATTACATACAGACAGACGGCTTTTTGGGACTTTGTTTTATAATAAGTATAGATGTATTTGCTTTATCGCTTATTACAGCAAAATTATATCATTATTACTTTTGTTTTATTTAATCAATTTTATTTTCGTACCTCAAGTCCCGACGAGACTTTAACCAAATACGGTCACCGTAGTAATGAAGGACAGCAGGCATAGTGGCGACGTTGTCGGGATACTACACGGCCATATGACAAGGCCAAGTGTCAGAATAAATTTATTAAAATTCACTGGAAAAAAATCCAGACGCCATTGACGAATAAATGAATAACATTAGTATATATTTAATCCGACGTAAACACTTGGTGACTCATTCAACTTTTCAGTCTAAATTTCAGTATTTGCAATCACACAGTGGGCCTGTAATCTAGTAATGTAGCTGTGATCATTCTTGTTTTGCCGCCTAATTATTTACTGTAAACTATTCGAAAATGGAATCCCTGAGGCGAGCAATACACTCTTTATATAGTTATACAGAAAGTTCTATCTCTTGATTTGCCCCGATTCATTATTACAGGGGTAGGGATATGGAATATAATTGGTAAAAAACTAAAAGTTCCAGAGTAATGTTGTCAATGAATTTGAACTCAATGATAATCCAGATATAATCTGTGATATATTTTAAAATAATATATTTTTTTTACTATAATCTTCTGGCTTCCATCGCATGGAATTTGATCTATCACATTAAGTTTTGTAACAGATCATTTTGGATTTAAATAATTTTTATTAACACCAAGTTAGCTGTCAGAGGCCAGATTTTATTCAATTAAATTGACATGTATTGTTATTTAACATAAAATCACTACAAATTGTAGCCTATATGTTATTCTGATGTATAAAACATATTACAGTACACTATCATGCAAATCCATACAACAGTTTTTTCATGGAAGAGTAGCAAACATTCATCAATACGCACAAACTTTCATATTTATAAAATTAGTTTAGTATTAGTAGAATACTTTAAAATTAATTATGTAGTACCAATTAGGTTGGTAGGGTTATTGGCTTTATTTCTAGCTAGTTTGTAAAATAGGATTACAAGAGAGTGAAAACAACACTTACTGTGTTAGTAGGTCAAGGCTAAACAAGCTGTGATAAGTGTTTTGTCATTGCTAACTGGACAACATAGTTATTTATTACATTTTAGTCACACACAGCCACAGTTTACTCTTTATGTGTTGTGAGTGATGGCCTTATGGTTAAATTAAAAAAGAACTAGTGGGGTCAAATTTTAGTGTATACCCTAAAGGGTATTTTACTTAAGGGTAGTTTACTAATTTATAGCAGTTGTTTCTTTGCAGAATTCTATGGCACAAAAGTAACAATTACTTAACTAACCTCAGCAATTCAAATCTGTAATGCTATTTATGAAGCACAACCCATTCTCTTACCTTATACATCAAAGTTTACTTTAAATTTTCTGCTATGATATAAAAAAAAGATTCAAGAGGAATAAAGTAAATATTTTAATACTTTGTTTTTACATTTTAAATATTGTAGGATGTGTTTTCTATAGTTTTCAAATATCGAACATTGAGTCATGTTAATAAAGGTAAAAGTAATAGAAAACCAATAATTATATATAATTGATTTAATTATTACTTAATAGGTGGTAGAGTAATGTAATTAATAAGTGATAAAAATGAAGGTAGTAATTAAAATGCGGAGGTAAAAAGATATGCAGTCAAGTTAATTTATGACACGGGTATACCGAAAATTTTCAAAAATAGAACGTAAATATACACACGTACACTTACTTTTTATTCACATTTTCAGGTCTGAGGAAATCTGTTTTGGGCTGCATAAATAAATCTCCACCTTGATGTACCCAGATTCCACCAACAGGAGTGTTTTCCTTCTTGTTATTCCGCAAACAGAAGAAAATTTTTTCATTCGTGTTGGGCACAGAGACGCGCACTCGCGAAAACCACTGCGTAGTTTCTACCTCGCTTAATTCGTAATTAGGATAAATATTATCACACATACCACCCCTAGCACCTTCACGGGAAGTCAACCTCCACGAATAATGTCCCAAAAAGTCACTACCGTTTACTAATAATAAATATTTACATCTAACATCAACACATGATTTTGCTTCGACTTTGATGGACACTATCCTTGGTTCGACAGTGATACCCTCTTCAGCATGCACTTGATAAATAAAATATAATAATAAACCACAAGTCCGCAACACACAAGACATCGGAGCCATCTCAACAAAACGTTCAGTGGGATGAAAACAAGAAATACGTCTAGTATAACGACAACGACATGTTTTTCTTTCTTGACAACCCGGCGGCAATTGTTGCCGGAACTGCAGTATTTTAGAACAAAAAATGTTGTCACATCCGGTATCAAGAATACATCAATACTTAGTACTTAATTTTGTAAGTAGACTGCTAGGATTTGTTTTAATTAATATATAGGTACAGTAAAAAAAAATTGATATTCTACTAGTATACATACTTTTTGATGTTAGGTTTGATTCTATGGATTCATTTGAAAGTTTTATATTTGATGAAATTTATTAATAATTAATATACGTAATACCTAGTGTTTATAATTATAATAAATGAGCATTTCTAAAAGATTTATGGACTTCAATCTTGGGGATAAATTTTTATAGGGTACAGATAATTACAGTACTTGATAATATATCAGCTGTGTTTGACATTTTATGATTATCTATGAAAGCGATGGGCGGAATTCGATCAACATCTGTGCCATTTGGCAAAAGTCAAAAATCAGTGTGTTGGCTCAATTTTAGGCAAATATTAATTTTATCAAGTAATTACGTATTATAATGAGACAAAAATTATACATTAAGCCATGAAATTAGTCAAAATATATTAATCAAGTATATAGATATATCAGAAGCCCCTTTGTTTTTTATTCGGGGCGTCATGAGATTGCATTGTTAGATGAAAATTTTGTAAGGAACTTGAGAAAATGGAAATAAGGGAAGCTTGTGACGGAGCTGCGGCCGGTGAGTTTGATCGCACACCGAAGAAGTACAGCTGGGCGGAAGTGCGACAAGCAGTTCATGATTTACGTAAAGAATTGTCTTCGTTATCGACTATGGTACCAATGGCAATATCTTTCAGACGACTTGGGAATGGGAAAACTAGAGTATACTTCCTTAGAACCCCTCAAAATGGGTGGGAGATTACACTATTGTACACAGACGTTACGTCTTCTCAACAGGCTAGCAATGCAAGGTACATTTTGTTAAACTATAATATGTAAATATTTACTGAATGATTTGCAAAAAAAAAGAAAAACATTGGGCGAAGGATTTTGTAATTTTGTACCTGCTTACACATGTGATGGCAGATGACTTTGATGGTTATGCTTATTCATATATTGTGCATAAATCATAAGTATTCACCACAAACAAACATTTTTTAAATGTATGTAATGTATGGTATTCGCTCTATAAGTTACTATTTCTGACACCACTAGGAAATATATGAACTTTCGATTATCATTTTACTATCAGGATTGAAACTCATCTTGACCCTATATATTCTGGATAGATCTGTTTGTTATTTCATCTTAAAACAACAATGAAATTATAACTGATGCTTTGTTTACAATTGTAGTACAAAACTTATAATAAAAATATTTTGCTATAATCCACATTTGTTAAGAAAATCGATGTAATGCTAAGTGTAAGAGTGAAAACTGTTTTCATACCTTATACATGCAAGATTTGTTACTGTATGTATAACAAAACACCTTCACTCTAAGAGCTCTAAGAGCATCCTGAGTATGTTAGTGTGTTAAATAGAGTCACCCGTATATGCACAATTTGTGAAGATATTAGTGTGACAGTAGAATTGTTTTTGTTTGTGTTTCTGTGTATTTCTTTGTGTATATTTATTAGTTACATAGTTATAAGTCTGTTACTAACATGATGATCCTATGTAGCTTAAAAATAAAAACATTATTATTATATATTATTATATTATTATTATTACTAACTAGCAATATGTGCGGCTTCACCCTCGTGAAATTCAGTGTTAGCATGTAATAGTTGCATGAGACTGGCTCTCTGATACCCTACACCGCTTTTTATACCTATTCCCCCCTCTAAACTACAATCAAAACCGGTTTCTTACTACCCCCACTAAAAATTTGTAGTAAAACAACCTCTTTAACTCAATTTACATAAAACCGTTATGTATTATTAACTTAAATATTTCGGAGAAACCGCTCTAACTTTTAGTAGAACCGTACAAAAATTTGTTCAGTAGATTTTGAGATAATCGATTACATACAGACAGACAGCTTTGGGGACTTTATTTTATAATAAATATAGATACTACTTTTTCTGGTTACAGGTTAGATTGGAAACCCCTTATCGAATCAAACGTAGCATTAGGCGTGTCTTCAGGCAAGTGGTCCAGGGAGGAACAGCTGCTTTGGGAGAGGCAAAGAGTGGCAGCGTGGGGCATAGCATCTTATGAACTACATCCGAAAACCGGAAGAGTTCTATTCCCCTGTGCATCATCGTTGTTCATAGCGGAGGAAGGATCTAACCAAGTAAAGTTTATTATAAACGAAAACTACTCTCTGCACGATTGTAATGACTACATGTAACTAGTTATTAAAATTATATTTGATAGAAGCAACCACCGAGTTTTTGATGGCTCTTCTCGGTGGGAACAGCTTTCTGGACCAGCAGTAAAGTTGATAATTCAAAAGCACTTGTTGACGTGTCTATTTGAATAAAGAATATGTAAATTTTAATTTAAATAACTACTAGCTGTGCCAGCGGTTTCGCCGGCGTGGAAACCTGCATGTCAAAATTTTCTAGAATTCAAATTTTAAACATAAAAGTAATTATTGTGAGTTAACCATAAGAGATAGAAACATTCTATCGCGGACTTTCTGCAGTTTTATAGATCTACAATTCTCTTCTACATTACTTCTTCTACATATCTCTGCTGGTTTAATTATATTTTTGTTTTAATAACTATATGGGACACTTAAACACACGGTCGTCCGTCCCCAAAGTAAGTAACTTAATATGTGTGTTATGGGTGACGGACAACTGGTAGATATTCTACATATATAATTTTAAATACATACTTAAATACAAATATACACCCAGGCTCGAAGAACCAACAAAATGTTTATAGAAAGTGTTGGATCTCAGCGGGAATCGAACCCGCGACCCGCAGAGCTGAAGGTAGAGTCACTACCCACTGCGCCAACGGGCCGCTGCGTCAAATTTACGCAGTCAGGTTTACCGCAGCGCACGCGACTAAAGCTCCCAGCCAAAGTTTTTTAACAACTGCGCGATCTCTTCAACACAATTTACATAATACCGATATATACTACATACCTAAACCATCCGGAAGTATTGCACAATCTTTTTGTGAAAACCGTACAAAGATCCGTTCAGTAGATTTTGAGAAAATCTATTACATACATACAGACAGCTTTTTGGGACTTTGTTTTACAATAAGTATAGATTCTATGGGCAGTGGGTGATCTCTAGTACCAATAACAAGGTAATATCGAATGGCCCGTTGGCGCTGTGGGTAGTGACCCTGCCTTCAGCTCCGCGTGTCGCGGGTTCGATTACCGCCGAGGGCCAACATTTTCTATAAACAAATTGTTGGTTCTTCGAGTCTGGTTGTGTATTTGTATTATACTTAAATACAAAGTATTTTACAAAGTAATACAAGTATTTAAAAAACTCATGTGTCTAATTGATAATTGCAATTTATCACACGCTTTTCGGTGAAGGAAAATATCGTGAGGAAACCTGCATATCTCTAGAGAATTCTGGAGATATGTCTTACCTACCAATCCGCATTAGAGCAGCGTGGTAGGTCTTAGCTCCGATCCTTCTCTCCAAAAACGGAGAGAGGAGGCCTTAGCCCAGCAGTGGGCATAACAACGGGCTGTTACTTTACTTTTTACTTTTATGTATTTAAACTTATATATGTAGTACATCTACCAGTTGTCCGTCACCCATAACACAAGTATTAAGTTACTTACTTTGGGAACGGACGACCGTGTGTCAGTGTCCCATATATTTATTTATTTATTAATTATAATATATCTGCCAGTCGCCGCCGCTGGTGCCCCGTTCGCTGAGCACGGGCTGGGGTGCCCCGCTGACGCCCGCCATGTGCCCGTCGCTGCCCTCGCTGGTAGCGCACGCGGCGCGCGGCGACGTGTGGCTGGCGGGCGACTGTCTCCGTCGGCCGGCGAGGCTCACGTACGCTTGCAAGGGCCGGGACGAGCGGTCAGTATACTGTTAGATCATCATCATCCTCCTGCCCACTCTAAGTGGGGTCGGCACACATGTTAAAACATGTTGTCACATGATTTACGAGCGGCCGCCTGCCTGACGTCAACTTACCTTAGTCGTATTTTACGACCCCTCCGTAAGAAAGAGGGTGGTCTATTCTTCTCAACCGGATACCACACGGTGGGTCAACTTACCTTAGTCGCCTTTTACGACACCTCGGTAAGAAATGAGGGTGGTCTATTCTACTCAGCCGGATACCACACGGCGGGTCGACTTACCTTAGTCGCCTCTTACGACACCTCGGTAAGAAATGAGGGTGATCTACCCTCATCTTAATCATCTTAAATATGCTTATAAATACTGATAAATACAAAAGTAATAATAAAATTATTTTGCTATAATCCGCGACAAATTAAATAGAAGATATATATAATGCTAAATATATAGTGGACTATCTGTTTTTTCATACCCGATATATGCAGGATTTGTAAAAATATGCACGAACTTCCACCACTGCCATCATAATACACAAGCACTACACACATTCATTATCACTAACTCAACAATCGTTTCAATCGGGTTTGAACCTGTGACTCGTTGAAAGAGTCGCAAGGTCTCACCACTGGGCTATCACAGTCTCTACACACGTTCACTATCACAAACTCAACAATCGTTTCGCGCCGCAACTCAACCGAACTCTCTCTCTACAATTAGCATTATATATATTTTCTTTTTACTTTATCGCGGATGAAAGCAAAATAATGTTGTTATTATTTGTGTATAATGGATCTCCATCAAGTAGAGCCTAATTATAAATTATCTTTTGTAACTATTGTGCCGTGTGGTATCCGGCTGCATAGAATAGACCACCCTAAGTTCTTACCAAGGTGTCGTAAAAGTCGACTAAGGTAAGTTGACGTCAGGCAGGCGACCGGTCGTAAAATACGTAGCCAAATCATGTGACAACATGTTTGTAACATGTTGTACCGACCCCACTTAGAGTGGGATAAGGGCAGGAGAATGATGATGATTGAAGATCTGTTGTAACTATTATTGTATTGTATAGAAAAGAAATAAAGAAATTGTATTTGATTCTATATTTTGTACCCTCATTAAAAATTGACATAACAATTAGTACGAATATACGTAATTGTTTCAGATTAGCAGACGACCCTCGGCAGGCGGGAGTGCCCTGTTACGTCACCCAGGAGGAGTTCTCGAGGTACACTGGGATATGGTGGCAGCCCTCCTGCGACGGTGAGATGAGTCTTGAAATGATTTATAGAAGCAGGCGTTAAATGATTTATAGAAGCAGGCGTGAAATGATTTATAGAAGCAGGCGTGAAATGATTTATAGAAGCAATCGTGAAATGATTTATAGAAGCAGGCGTGAAATGATTTATAGAAGCAAGCGTGAAATGATTTATAGAAGCAGGCGTTAAATGATTTATAGAAGCAGGCGTTGAATGATTTATAGAAGCTTGCGTTAAATGATTTATAGAAGCAGGCGTTAAATGATTTATAGAAGCAGGTGTTGAATGATTTATAGAAGCAGGCGTTGAATGATTTATAGAAGCTTGCGTTAAATGATTTATAAAGCAGGCGTTAAATTATTTATAGAAGCAGGCGTTAAATGATTTATAGAAGCAGGCGTGAAATGATTTATACAAGCACGCGTTAAATGATTTATAGAAGCAGGCGTTAAATGATTTATAGAAGCAGGCGTGAAATGATTTATAGAAGCACGCGTTAAATGATTTATAGAAGCAGGCGTTAAATGATGTATAGAAGCAGGCGTTAAATGTTTTATACAAGGACGCGTGAAATGATTTATAGAAGCAGGCGTTACTTTGCGGAATTCCATATTACAGAAACTATAACAGAGAGGAGCATAGGCTCCACGCATTACGATTTTATCATGGAGCCTATCCTCCTCCTAACCTTCAGGTCCCGACTCAGGAGGATAAGGTCTACGACAAAATAGAAATCGGCATCACGTGATTTCATCATAACTTGTACTATCGAATTCCACCATTCAAAGTAACGCCTTACAGAAACTATAACAGAACTATAGTACCCGGCATTAAATAATGCACATCGATGTATAGAACGAAACAGCCGGCCATTTCGGTTTCGTGTAGCGCTGTCTCTGTCACTCCGTTAGTATGTGACGTTTTACTCGGGTTCGTCAGTCTGTGCGACAGAGACAATGCTCTATGAAGCAGAATCTAGCCGATTTCTCTCTCTAAGCCTCGATGTGCATTATTTATTGCCACGTACTATACTTTGCTATAAACCGCGTGGGTTAAGCGAATGCATGCAATGCTAAGTGTATGAAGTAGGCAAAATTCACGTACCTTACACATGCAGGACAAGTTACCACACGTATCCCAAGACGCCTCCACCAGCAACAATGCACACGAGCAATACACACAACCACCACCAAAATCTCTACGATCGTTTCGCCCCGAAACCGAAGCATCATAAGGAGGTAGACTCTACGACAAAATTGCAAAGCCGTCGCGGAGTATGAAGAAATGGATAGTCCGCTATACATTTAGCACTATATATATTTTCTATTTACTGTATCGCGGATTATAGCAAAATAATTTTATTATTACTTTTGTATTATAGATCTCCGCAAAGTAACGCCTAATTCTATAAATTATTTTATTCGAAACGTAAAATAATTCCTGTGGCTAAGTTACTTTACTAAATTAAATGATTTTTTATGTAGGCCGCTAAGGTAGCTGGATTTAAATATAATGTCGTACCTCTCTGTATATATACTTTGTCTTATATATATAGATTATTGTTTTTATTCCAGACGACGTTTTTCGGATAGTGTACGAGGAAGTCGACGAGAGCGACGTCAAAATATACAGTTTTCCATCTTCACAGAGCTCCAGCGGCGAAATCGAGGAGTTTAGGTGAGTTAAATCAAAAGAGTGACTTTATTTTGTATACTTTATGTGAATTTACGTGAATTTGATACAAGATTTTATAGATCATATTTCAATTTTGGAAAAATCAAAATGTTTTCGTCACCAACGATAAATGTAAGTTATTATTATAAAATGATTTATTGTATTCAATGGGGAATTTTATAATGAAGAAAATGGTATATAAATAAATCATACGTATATTTATTATATAGTAAATAACATGATCTTAAAATGGATGTCAAAAATTCGTTTTATGATCACCTAAGGGAACTATCGTTCGAAGGGTTAAATAGTATACGCCTAATTGATTGTGAAAGAAAACATCTTAGTTGTGCTACTTTTTTCTTGTTCCCGAACTGAGTAAATGGGAATTTTTTTATGTCAGGTCATATCAGATGTGCCAGGCTTCGCCGGCGTAGAAATCAGTGCGTCAAAAAATTTTTGTAGTTCACAAGAAATGTATTAACCATAAGAGATAGAGACTTGCTATCGCGGACTTTATTATGGTATTTTGGTAAATCTACAATTCTCTAGTACATTACTTTATATATAAATATAATAATATAATAAAATAAAATAATAATTAAGAAAAAGAATAAAACTCATATACACACACTATCATTCTCACACACAAAAACATACACAAACACAAATATACACACTCCACACTCACACACGCATACACGCTCACAAAAACACGCACACGTATACACAATCAAGTAAATTCATCATCTCTTACGACAAATGTATAGTATAGATAATATGATGGAAGAGCGGAGTCTTCTGGCACAAGTATATCCATGCTTCAAAGAAGGCTCCAACCTTACTTCGACTTTTGTAACTTTGTTGATGAAATAAAATTTATTATTATTATTTTATTTTTTAGTGTATCTCTGTTGGTCGTAACAGCCGAGTTTTTTTTACAACTGTGCGACCTCAGCAACATATAAAGTCCTAACGTACTATTAATTTAAACCTTCTGGAAGAATATCACTATATTTTAGTAAAAATCGTACAAAAATCCGTTCAGTAGATCTTGGGAAAATCGAACACATATAGAGAGACAGCTTTTGAAGACTGTTTTATAATAAGTACAGATGTTAGCGCGATGTTATCTTGTGCGTACGTAAGAACGTGAGTGTATGCGTGCATGCGTAACCCCTCGTACACGAGAGGATTTTTATCGTGCGTTAAAATGACGTTGAATTGAAACAAATGGGTATCCAGGTATCTGTTCACACGACAGCTTATTTAAATCGCGACGCATTTTACCGTACAGTGTTCCATTTTTGTCGTTAGGGCGTAGGGCGTTAAGCTGAATATACCATACGAAACTTCTTATAACGCCTATTGAGGAATTTTAACGCGACGTATTTTTTACGCTCGTCCGGACGAGGCGTAAATCTTTCTCTCTCTTTCTTTGCGAGTGTGTGTGCGTGTGTGTGTGTGTGTGTGTGTGTGTGACTGCGTCAACGAACTAGTGCGTCTGAATAATTTTATCTCATGATGGAGGACACACAAAAGTGAGAGACTAACTGAAACTCATAAGAGTCCTATTATTTCAGGTTTCCCCGAGCTGGAACGCCTAACGCAAAATCGATCCTTAAAATGGTAACATTCAAATTGCAGAAAGCCACCTCCGCTACCGTCCTTGACTATTACCGGGAAGGGAATGTCGAACGAATTAGTATGTATAACTCGATAAATTTATATAATTCATAGCATAGTAATAATTATTAGTCTGTGAAGTTCAATAATACATAAAATCGTGAATTATTTAGCTTTAAAAACCGCTAGTAGGATAAATCTATGTAATGTAAGAGTAGAATGTACTGTGCGTTTTCATACCACATGCATGCAGGGTTCCGAAAAACCACCAACCAAGACACAACACTAGCATTGCGTAATAACACTATAACCAACCAAGACACAACACTAGCATTGCGCAATAACACTATAACCAACCAAGACACAACACTAGCATTGCGTAATAACACTATAACCAACCAAGACACACAGTAGCATTGCGCAATAACATTATCACCAACCAAGAGACAACACTAGCATTGCGCAATAACACTATAACCAACCAACACACAACAAATCATTGCGCAATAACACTATAACCAACCAACACACAACACTAGCATTGCGCAATAACACTATCACGAACCAAGACACAACACTAGCATTGCGCAATAACACTATAACCAACCAAGACACAACAAAAACATTGCGCAATAACACTATAACCAACCAAGACACAACACTAGCATTGCGCAATAACACTATAACCAACCAAGACACAACAATAACATTGCGCAATAACACTATAACCAAACAAGACACAACACTAGCATTGCGCAATAACACTATAACCAACCAAGACACAACAAAAACATTGCGCAATAACACTATAACCAACCAAGACACAACACTAGCATTGCGCAATAACACTATAACCAACCAAGACACAACAAAAACATTGCGCAATAACACTATAACCAACCAAGACACAACACTAGCATTGGGCAATAACACTATAACCAACCAAGACACAACACTAGCATTGCGCAATAACATTATCACCAACCAAGACACAACACTAGCATTGCGCAATAACACTATCACCAACCAAGACACAACACTAGCGCAATGCAACTTGTGTAATGCTAGTGTTATGTCTTGGTTGGTGATAATGTTATTGCGCAATGATAGTGTTGTGTCTTGGTTACACTAGACTACACTAGCAATTATGGTACATCACACTATTTTTTTTTACACGTTAGTGTCAGACTCAAGCAGCGACTCAATGGAGGTGACGGATATCCGGTGGTTCGACTTGCGACAGTCGCTGAAAGAGACCTTCCCGTGGCTGGAGTACCTGGCCAGGGTTGGTTGGACGCCGTGCAGTCAGTAGTAAGTATATTATGCATCGTTATAACCTTACTAATATTATAAATCCGAAAGTTGACTGGCCCGTTGGCGCAGTGGGTAGTCACCCTCCCTTCAGGTCCGCGGGTCGCGGGTTCGATTCCCGCCGACAGCGGACATTTTCTATAAACAATTTGTCGGTTCTTCGAGCCTGGGTGTATATTAAAAATATATATATATATGGGACACTTACACACTCGGTCGTCTATCCCCAAAGTAAGCAACTTAATACTTGTGTTATGGGTGACGGACAACTGGTAGATATGTACATATATAATTTTAAATACATACTTAAATACAAATACACACCCAGGCTCGAAGAACCAACAAATTGTTTATAGAAAATGCTGGCCCTCGGTGGGAATCGAACCCATGACCCGCGGAGCTGAGGGTAGGGTCACTACCCACTGCGCCAACGGGCCAGTCAAATATTTGTATTTAAGTATGTATTTAAAATTATATATGTAGTATATCTACCAGTTGTCCGTCCATAACACAAGTATTAAGTTACTTTGGGGACGGACACCGTGTGTGAAAATGTCCTATATATTTGTTCTTTATTTTTTTAATTCAATTCTCCACTTCGATCTGATTCTTGTGATGAAGATATTTGCAGGGTTACGATAGCCCATGATATGTTTTCTGCTCAGCGTATGGGTGCAGCTGTTGGATCGCAAGCAGCAACGCCTGGAACTGGCGCTGGTGCCGTTGAGCGAGTTCAGCACCCGGTCGAGTTACGAGAATGCACCGGATGACATGACCCCTGGGGATATGGTCGAGGATATGGGCCAGAGCTCCACTCAGGTTGGTCCAATGCTTCTTCATGAGGAATCCATTTTTCCAGCTCCTCAATTGCCTTAATTTAAGTAGCTATGATAGCCCAACGGTGAGACCATGCGACTCTTTCGAGGGGAACAAGAGTTCAAACCCGGGCAGGCACCAATGAGTTTTTCTATTAAAACTCCTGTGTCTAATTGGTAATTGCAATTTATCACACGCTTTCCTGTGAAGGAAAACATCGTGAGGAAACTTGCATATCTCTAGAGAATTCTGTTGATATGTGTAACCTACCAATCCGCATTGGAGCAGCGTAGTAGGTCTTAGCTCCAACCCTTCTCTCCAGAAACGGAGAGAGGAGGCCTATTCCATGCCGTGGGATTGTAACAGGCCGCTACTTTAAGTAGCAATCTTCTATCATACTTGGAATACGCACAATATATTTTTTCAACGATGTTAATGTTGAGCTATATCAAATAACTAATTTGATTCTATTATTATAAACTCCGCTGTGTTTTATCCGGCTGAGTAGAATAGACCAACCTCATTTCTTACCGTGGTTTCGTAAAAGGCGACTAAGGTAAGTCGACCCGTCGTGTTTTATCCGGCTAAGTAGAATAGACCAACCAAATTTCTTACCGAGGTTTCGTTAAAGGCGACTAAGGTGAGTTGACCCACCGTGTGGTATCCGGTTGAGTAGAATAGACCACCCTCTTTCGTACTGAGGGGTAAAATACGACTAAGGTAAGTGAAAGTCAGGCAGGCGGCTGGTCGCAGAATACGTAGCCAAATCTTGTGACAACATGTTTGTAACATTTTGTGCCGACCCCACTTAGAGTGGGATAAAGGCAGGAGCATGATGATTCTATTGATATAAATTAGATATGCTTGGTAGCAGTATAATAATAATTACATCTGGAACTACTAATAATTACAACTGCACTCGATCGATTACATTCATAACATTATGTCATATAGAATATTGTTATGGGGTAAAAAAAAGACATACGTGGCATTTATAATTTCAATTTGCGTGATTCCCTGCGAGAGAGGTTTAAGGAAATATGTATTCTTACATTGGCTTCACAGTATATTTTTAGCAATTTAATTTTTGTGCATTAGAATATACATAATTATAAAAAGATTGGCGATGTATAAACATGCATAAACTAAGTAGGAACCGATATAAGCTTCTGGTTCCTGCTTCGCGCCTTGCAAAAGTACGTAAGTCGTATGTGGGTTTGGGTATAAGATTTCGCAATCAATTTCATATTTGCCATTGTAGCAGTTTAAAAACACTGTCAAGCGTTGCGGTCTATGCGAAATATGGCACGATTAAATGTCATACAAAGGGTTGACATATAGCTAAATTATATCCTGTTTTTTTTTGTATACGGAAAAATACTTATTGTATTATTGAGGGTAGATTAACGCCAAAGTTCGATTGAACAGAGACGCAGGAACAACTAGCTATCAAGATATATAGCAATATGTCTTATGGAATATTGCTGTGGGGTAAATGCGCAGGTAGTGAAAAAATTTTTTGTAAAAGAGCCATATGTGGGATCTACAATTTAAGCCCGCGTGAAGTACGTAAATCGTTTATGGATTTGGGTATCAGATTCTATAATAAAATTCTGAAATCAATTTTGGCCATGCCATTACAGCAGTTTGAAAACACTGTTAAAAAGAGGCTGTTACAGAAAGCCTACTATACTGTTGAAGATTACTTAGATGATAATGATGGATATAGCTGCACTTCTACCCTGTGCAAGACTAATAAATAAATGTAACTAGTTTTGAGATTTATATTTTAAAAAGAGCAATCGTCGAGTTTCTTGCCGGTTTCTTGGAACCAGCAGTAAAGTTGACGATTCAAAAGCACTTGTTTACAAGTTTACTTGAATAAAGTATATTTTGAATTTGAATTCGAATATCTTCTTCCAGATCCAGGTGTTGATACAGGAGACAGCGCCCGAAGCGTGGGTGAACGTCCACGATATCCTCCACTTCCTACCTTCAGCCCCCGGCACTGTGAAGTTCATCTGGGCTTCCGAGGAGACGGGGCACCTCCATTTGTACCTGATCACCTGCGCTGTTCCTGGCAAGAAAGCCGAGTGTGAGTATCAATAACGGCCTAATATTATCCAACTCCTGGGCATAGGCCTCCTCTCTCCGTTTCGGAGAGAAGGTTTGAAGCTAACGCCCATCACGCTGCTCCAATGCGGATTGGTAGGTTACACATGTCCCCAAAATTTTCTAGACATATGCAGGTTTCCTCACGATATCTCCTGCATGAATTGCAATTATCAATTAGACATATAAGTTTTGACATAAAAACTCATTGGTTTGAACCTATGGCCCCCTCGAAACTGTAACACGGTCTCACCGCTGGGCTATAACGGCGAGTGTGTGTGTTTTTCACTGCAAATAGGTAACGTGTAAAGGGACCGTCAGGATTTAGACTTCGGACTCACTGGAGGCAATGTGAGTCTCTGGTTTCAATACAAGAATTGAATAATTCTGTTGACTGAACTGATTCTTCATGCAAGTAAACTATAAAATTACTTTCTGCTTCTAATATATAAAAATGAGTGTTTGTCTGTATGTCCTTTATAGACTCTAAAACGGCTAGACCGTTTTTAATGAAATTTTCAGACAATCTTTAGAACAATCCAGCGTATGATCCGGTAAAGTAATAACGGTGGGAGCATTTTTTTTACTATTTCGAGGGGAATTATAAAACAGACCGAGCCATAGCTATAAAGTCGAATTACCTATATATTGGGTTCAACATTTCGCTAGGGTTGCATCCATCATACATTCAATTCGGTACAACCCGATAGCCTGAGCTGAAGGGAGAGACAATGCCACCTGTGTCAACTGCCCAGTCTATTATTAGCATACTACCCTCATTGATATGGTGGTTTGTCCTCAGCGGTAACAGATATGATAACCGAGGATGAGTCCAACGCAGCCGGTCCCCACATCATCAACAAGGAAGCTATCACCACGGGCGAGTGGGAAGTGATGGGGAGGAAGATATGGGTGAGTGGGGATTTTTTTGACTGGGATTTATATATGATACTGTGATGAATAGGTTTATAAGGCATTAAGAGTTTAATGGATCAGTACATTAGTATTAAAGTATTATTTCAATTTATAACGTTCCGCTAAAATAATAATATTTTTTCTTTAAATATGAACCTTCAATAATCAACACAACCAAAAACGAATTGTTCCATCCGTTCACTAGAGAGATGAAAAAATAATCAATTATTTTATTACTATAATCGATTTTTTAAACATAAATCGAATTTTGAATAATCAATTATATTTATACTTTCTTTTTTTTACTCTCTTCTTGTTTTTTAACACAAGATATGTAAACATGATTATTTTTTTTAACGAATAAGAATAAATTTATTCGACTACACCGTTACAAATATAAAAAAATTAGAAAGTAAACTATTATAAATAGATGCAATTTTCAAAAATTTTAATATTTTCGATAGGACGCAAAAGCGACCATCACTCAGGGTCTGAGTCTAATATAAGATTATCAGTCTCAGACAATGTTGTTGCCCACAAAGTTGGTTTTCAGTGTGAGGGTTATGTATAATATGAAAGAAAGGTATGTACGTCCGTTTCTGTAAATGAATCTATTAAAGTATTATACTGTGTCAGGTGGACGAATCCAGAGGTCTCGTATACTTCGTAGGGCTCCGGGAGACTCCGCTGGAGCGCCATTTATACGTCGCATCCTACAACCCACCACGGCCACATCAAGTAGCCTTACTCACCACAGTCGGACACTCGCACACAGTTGATATGGATGATGTAAGTATTTGTATTGACTAGTTACCATCATTTATCATTTTACCGTTATCCCATTGTAAGAGGGCATAGGTCATCGTGAATCGCCACATATCTGATGTGATGACTAGTCACAGTCATACCACCAGCCCTCCACTAAACGTCGCCTTAAACCTTGGTCTGGCTTCACAGAAGGCACCCTTATGTCGAGGTTCCGCGACAATAGTAGGGTTTCAAATAACAGCTTGATAACTGGTCACAGTCATACCACCAGCCCTCCACTACACGCCGCCTTAAATCTTGGTCTGGCCTCACAGAAGGCACCCCTATGTCGAGGTTCCGCGACAATAGTAGAGTTTCATATAACAGCGTGATGACTGGTCACAGTCATACCACCAGCCCTCCACTACACGTCGCCTTAAACCTTGGTCTGGCTTCACAGAAGGCACCCTTATGTCGAGGTTCCGCGACAATAGTAGACTTTCATATAACAGCGTTATGACTGGTCACAGTTATACCATCAGCCCTCCACTACACCTCGCCTTAAACCTTGGTCTAGCTTCATAGAAGGCACCCTTATGTCAAGGTTCTGCGACAATAGTAGAGTGTCATATAACAGCGTTATGACTGGTCACAGTTATACCATCAGCCCTCCACTACACCTCGCCTTAAACCTTGGTCTAGCTTCACAGAAGGCACCCTTATGTCGAGTTTCCACGATGATAGTAGTTTCATATAACAGCGTGATGACTGATCACAGTCATAACACCAGTCCTCCACTAAACGTCGCCTCAAACCTTGGTCTGGCCTCACAGAAGGCGCCCTTATGTCGAGGTTCCGCGACGATATTAGAGCTTCATATAACAGCGTGATGACTGGTCACAGTCATACCTTCAGCCCTCCACTACACGTCGTCTTAAACCTTGGTCTGGCCTCACAGAAGGCACCCTTATGTCGAGGTTCCGCGACGATATTAGAGCTTCAAATAACAGCGTGATGACTGGTCACAGTCATACCACCAGCCCTCCACTACACGTCGTCTTAAACCTTGGTCTGGCCTCACAGAAGGCACCCTTATGTCGAGGTTCCGCGACGATATTAGAGCTTCATATAACAGCGTGATGACTGGTCACAGTCATACCATCAGCCCTCCACTACACCTCGCCTTAAACCTTGGTCTGGCCTCACAGGAGGCACCCTTAGGACGACGTTCCCCGACGCTAGTAGAACTTCTGTGCTTGGTTGTTAAAGCATTTGGAATAGTTGACTGGTTATGATGGACTTGTGTGACCAGCAGGCCTACCATGAACTCTTATTGTGACTCAATCGAAGACGTAAACGACGACCTCGAACCGCTTTCTTTTCGTACCATGAAGCGTGAATTGCATTGGGGTCGTAACGATTGAAATGGATACGTTATACTCGTATGAACTATAGATAACTCTGTCTCTTTTACTCACATGTTCTTAGGACGAATTGTGAACGCTCATTCGGCAACGACTTAAAGTGTGCGCCTTAAACACGTAATGATATGAAAAAGCAAAACAATTTCGTTTACATCTTCAATTGAGCCGTAATAAGAGTTCATGGTAGGTCTGCAGGACTTTTCAAAGGCGATAATTACCCCTTCCACCATTAATTGGTAACCACCAACGGTGACAAATAATTTGAAGTATTAATTTAACTCTAGTACCTAACAAGTTTGTTTGGACATGCGTCCCGGTTGGATACGAGGAATCGTGACAATATATTGTTTGACCAGAAATGTTCGAAGAATGTGATTGTATGTCCAAAATTAATTGGTAAGATTACTGGTTATGATGGATTTGTTTGTGCAACGCCGTGTGGTATCCGGCACAATAGACTAGACCACCCTCCTTTCTCACCGAGGTGTCGTAAGAGGCGATTAAGGTATGTGCCGTGTGGTATCCAGCTGCATAGAATAGACCACCCTCATTTCTTACCGAGGTGTCGTAAGAGGCGATTAAGCTATGTGCCGTGTGGAATCCAGCTGCATAGAATAGACCACCCTCCTTTCTCACCGAGGTGTCGTAAGAGGCGATTAAGGTATGTGCCGTGTGGTATCCAGCTGCATAGAATAGACCACCCTCATTTCTTACCGAGTTGTCGTAAGAGGCGATTAAGGTATGTGTCGTGTGGTATCCAGCTGCATAGAATACACCCTCTGTTCTTACCGAGGTGTCGTAAAAGGCGACTAAGGGAAGTTGACGCAGGCAGGCGGCCGGTCGTAAAATACGCAGCCAAATCAAGTGACAACAAGTTTGTAACATGTTGTGCCGACTCCACTTAGAGTGGGATAAGGGCAGGAGAATGATGATGGATTTGTGTGTGCAGGAATGTTCGATGGCAGTGATAACCTCTTCCAACATTAGCAGCGTGCCGAGCACGCGTGTGTACCGCGTCATTCACGGAGCAGGCGTCTCGCTATTAGCGCACGGCACGCTCGTCGAAAGGGCGTCTTCTGGTAAGTATCCGCATATGTGAGATGGTATGAAATGTAATATTCATCTATCTATACTTATTATAAAACAAAGTTCTAAAAAGCTGTCTGTCTATATGTAATCGATTTTCTCAAAATATACTGAACAGATTTTTTAACAGTTTCACCAAAACATAGTGCAATACTTCCGGATAGTTTAATGAATGAATGAATAAATCTTTATTCTTCAACAAACCTCAGTACAACAACAGTATTAATAATAAAAAATTAGAAAAATAAAAGATAGAAAATAAAATAAAATAACGTCTTATACGACTATAACAAATCAAAAATGTGCAGCGGTGTGACGAAGAAAGGGTTTAGCCACTCAGACTAACATGGTTGGCAATGCAAACCCAATGTTGATTTTCAGTGGCCTCCGTTCGCTAAATGACGGCATAGACGGCACTGTTCAATAACGAAAATTAAAAATTATAAACTATAAGGCAATAGTGGTATTTGAAAAATATAAAATAATAATAACTAAAACAAATATTTTATCTCCAAACACATTCATTCAGACCAATCCTTAATAAATATTATTACGATTTACGGGTAATAGTACATACCGGTATTATGTAAATTGTGTTGAAGAGATCGCGCAGTTGTTAAATAACTTGCTTGCTGGGAGCTTTAGTCGCGTGCGCTGCGTAAACCAGCAGAGATACGCTATAGTTATGTACTAGGGAATTGTAAATCTATAAAAATACTACAAAAATGTCTGCGATAGCATGTCTCTATCTCACACGGTTAACCTACAATAACTACTTTTATTATCAAAATTTCGAAAGTTCGGGAATAGTTTCGTAAATCTGGGAATTCCACGCTGGCGAAGCCGTTGTTGGGACAGGTAGTTTATTTATAAATCTTTATTCTTGGACATACCGTAACACAAAAACAGTACATATTATCCAGTCGGTTAACTGTCCTCATACTTGATTCTAGAGTCGTCGGAGACGCGTTCGTTTAACGGCTCGTGGGACAGCCGATCTGGTGATGGTGAGGAAGACACCGACGTGTCCTTACTCGTCAGAGGTAAGTGCTTTGATCTCCTTACTCAAAATATTTCAATATCTTGACTGCCATAGTCATAAGGCTAAGCAATATAGTATTTTGTATCGATATAAAAAGATCTACAAGATGTAATGATCTACAATCTATAATGTTTATTTATGTATGCATTATAATTGCATTACCTTTGTTACGTGCGGCCTTCTAACCTCCAATCGCGGGGCGGGCCCAAAACCCCGTCGTTAGCTTACCTTGATGAGTGTGACGTCATCCGTGCCGCCATATTGTTTGTTCTTGTTCGGGAGCCGAGGAGTCCTCGATGTTTTATTGTATGTGCGTGTGTGTGTGCGTGGCCGTGTGTACTCGGTTGTATGTATGCTGCCGGAATGGCCGGGTCTCCCAGAAGACGGGAATCGAACCCCTGTCTCCCGTTGGTGCACAAATCACGACAAAAGCTACTCGCAATACTTCAAACCACAGCCGGTCAGTAACCGATCTATCGCCCGACACCGCGCTCCGATAGTTTATATCGCTTAACAGCTATCGGTACGATAACGCACGCACAAGTATAACCTCTCTTATCACGTGTTGAATAATTAATTCGAATTCACTTAACACGCGTTTTTGCACTTTCACTCAATGCCACGAATACGCCCGGTATCGAGGTCAGCCGAAAAGCACTAAATAGTTCACAAATATTTCGACCTCGTGTACGCGACGTCGTACGAGATAACAAGCGTGGATTCGGCTCGATGACCAACACGTCACTAACCGCTCAGGCCGAACACATGAAGGAACGCGTTCAATCGCCTGCCTGCCATTCCTGCATTTTTCGGATATGAAAACGTTTAGTCCACTCTACATTTAGCATTATATATACTTTCTATTTACTTTATCATGGATTATAGCAAAATAATTTTACAATTACTTTCATAATATTGATCTCCGCAAAGTAACGCCTAATTCTATAAATTGTACAATGATACAATAAAATAAATGCATTTATAATACATAAATGAGAGTAACAGTGAAAGAAAATGCGTCCTCTCTCTCTCTTGCTCCTAGTGTAATATAGGAAACTAATTTCTCTCTCTCTATCTTTACTTAACCAACTTCCATTCGCCTCGGCCGATAGCGCTTTTCGTAACGCTCTAAAGCTTTCTGCCCAAGTGAAGAAGTTTTACATGAAACATTAAGTGGTTGGTGTATTCCAGAGCGGTCCCTCAGCATCATCGACGTGCCCCCCCCTCAGATCATGTCGACGCGGCTCTCGTGCGGGCTGGTTGCGTACTGCACGCTGTGGCGCTGCGGCGGCGCGGGTCGGCGGCCCACCGTGCTGCACGTGTATGGGGGGCCCGAGGTGCAGTGCGTCACCAATAGCTACAAGGTATGCTTATATTAGAGGGCAAAAAGGGGTTCAGTTCAAGAGTTTTGCCGACAAAGTTGGTGTGTTGGTATGTCAAGGAATTTTACCTGATGCAGTGACAAGCACTATAACAGAACTACCTTGCTATAATCCGCACGGGTCAAGCGAATGTATGTATCAAGTTGTTCTCCGATCCCCAAGGTCTATTGTGTGCCCCTCCCCCCAGGAAGAGTGGGGGGTAGGGGGAAAGATTGGGATATGGTGGATGAAACATCTGCAGTATAGAAATTTTGTGCATAACTCTCGGTATTTTTGAACTCTCTCGGTCTTCAATAAATACTGATCTTATGGATCGCCATTATGGATGGAGGGAACGTGCTGGAAAATATCGTATTGGTACATGTTAGTACGTTGAGAGACAAATTGGAAGTTTTTTAATTGACAGACAGTCTGAAATAACCTACAAGGGCTGCAATAACCTACTTGTTAAATGTATTAAAAGAGACTCGAAGCGCTGGCAATGGATTTCGTCGTCGTTGGCATGGAGATCCAACGTTTCCAATTTATATTCCCAGGGTATCCGTCAACTGCGCATGCATATGCTGGCCGCGAGGGGTTTCAACGTGGTTGCGGTCGACTCCAGAGGATCGAAGCATCGAGGCAGGGCGTGGGAGGCCGCCATCAAAGGCAAGATGGGGCAGGTGGAATTGGATGACCAGGTAATTATTCTTTATTCAACATGTAAACAAGTGTTTCTGAATTGTTAACTCTTCTGGTGGTTCGAAGTTGCTTCTACCGCGGAGAGCCAGCAAGAAACTAGGCGGAACTCTTTCAAAAAAATGATTCTCACAACGAGTTACATTTTGTCATTGCTATCTCGCATAAAATCGAAATCGTAGCTATTTACTTTACTTATTTATTATACGCATCCTTACCATCTATGAAATCTTCATCGATATTAAGTATTTAATTTTAATTAGTCCAAGAAATAATTTATAGAGTTAGTTTCATTACAAAAGTAATTAAAGTATTATTTTGATATAATCCATGATAAAAGAAAATATATGTAATGTTAAATTTAGATTGTACTATCCATTTTCATACCTGATACATGTAGAATTTGCAAAAACTCATGCGCTACCTACCACTAATAACAAAACAATACACAAGCACTGCACACATTCACAAGCGATTATTTCGGTCCGGTTATGGGGCGCTAAACGATTGTTGAGATTGTGGTGGTGAATGTGTACAGTGCTTGTGTTGTTGGTGGCGGATAGTGCATGAGTTTTTGCAAATTCTGCATGTGTCAGGTATGAGAACGGATACTCTACATTTAGCATTACATATATTTTATATTATCACGGATTATAGCAAAATTATATCTTCGTTACTCTTGAATTTAATCAAAGAAATTTATCATAATGATCTCCTACCGAGAGGAGCCAGCAAGAACCTTTGAGGTTGCCATTTTCATATGCTTAGACTTATGCGATATAGTAGCTTATGTCACTCAATTTCATGAGATATTTCTATACCAAATATCAATACGCTTCGTAGTCTGAATTTTGATAGGAGTAGCACTTACCCATATATATTCCATAAAAACAACCATCTATGCTAGCTACCTCATTACTTCTACTGACTTCTTCTTTCCTTTGGTTTTGGACCGAAACATCTATCGTCAAAAGAATGGCTCTGCTAGGACTCTTTTTAGCTTTGTCATTTGTAGATCCCTCAGAGATTCTTACATTGTTCTACGGACCTCCTCATTTCTGAATCCATAAAAAAGAATATTGGTCATTGCATATAGTAATAAAGAAATTGGATGAAAAATTTAAAGTTCACAGTATTAAAATTACCCATGTAAATGCCCATGCCAATCGTCTCTACAAAAAAAGTTTCGTATAAACTGGCAATTTGTTGATAGGTCTTAATCATGAGATACTCCTCCATAAGTCTTAGATTTGTCTTAATTTCGTTACAAATTTCCTCAGGTAGAAGTATTGCAGTGGCTGGCGAAGGAAACCGGCTGCATCGACATGGAAAGGATCGCTATACACGGATGGAGCTATGGTGAGTTATGGTCCTTTTTACCACAATCTTGAAAGCAAATTACCACTCTGCGAGGCTTAGGAACCAGTAAGTTATACACCTAAGCTCAAAGGATCGCTATACATAGGTGGAGCTATGGTGAGTTATGGTCCTTTTTAACCCCAACCTTGAAAAGTACATTATCCCTCTCTGGGTCTTAGGAACCACTAAGTTAGACACCTAAGCTCAAAGGATCGTTATACACGGATGGAGCTGCGGTGAGTTATCTTCTCCCCCACCCTAGCAGCAAATTGCTCCACCACCACCAATTTTTTTTATATACACCACCAGGGGCAGGCACTTTTATTAAAGTGTGCAAGCCCTGTGGTATCAGGCGGAGTAGAATAGACCACCCTGTTTCTTACCGAGGTGTCTTACAAGACGACTAAGGTAAGTAGACCCAGCGTGTGGTATCCGGTTGAGTAGAATAGACTAGCCTGTTTCTTACCGAGGGGTCGTAAAATAAGGTAAGTTGACGTCAGAAAGGCGGCAGATCGTAAAATACTAGCCAAATCAAATGACGAGATGTTTGCAACGTCTTGTGCCGCGCGGATGATGTGTCTGTTTAGTGGGTCCAAACTTTGGAACCACTAAATTAGACACATATTGGTGCCTGCCCGTAGTTTGAAACCGTGGTCTCGCTTGGCTTTCACAGTTTGTACATGCTTCAATATCATGTGTTCCGCACAAACGTGGGGGCGGATGAAACAACCTCCGAGACCTGGGCCCGTCGTCTCGGCGTCTCAACCTACCTTATGCGGCCGTCAGCTGTATGCGGTCCGGCCTCATGAATCACTGCGTGTATATGTGTACGTGTGTGTGCGCGCTTGTATATACTTGGCCGATTCCCGAACCCGTTGGCTCGCTTCAGCAGTCTTCCACGGACACATACTATCTATTTCTCCCGGAGTATACACTTCACCAACACGGTTAAATAACACAAATAACACGCGGTGTGCACACAACCTTCGTAAGGTCACACGTTATTGAATCGTCCCATATCGGGGAACATTAACCCGAACGCGCACTAAAACCGCGGACGGTCGCGTCTTGTTAAAAACGCTTCACTAATTAAACGCGTCACTAAATCTAAACCACACCCAAAACGCATAATTACACGTGTGCGTTATACCATAAAGTCCTATACAGGCGTACGCGTCTTGTCTTTATAGTATCCGAAACATTACTAACTGGCGGACGTGACCGGCGGCGAACGAATGCACAAAGGTCGTTGATACGGCCGGTCGCGCCGCGTGGCGCGCGTCAATTTGTACAAAACAATCATGTCTTCCACTTTGTTCGGCAGGGGGGTACCTCTCGCTCCTCGGTTTGGCGACTCGGCCCAACATCTTCAAGGTGTGCGTGGCGGGCGCGCCGGTGACGTGCTGGCGGCTGTACGACACGGCGTACACAGAGCGGTATATGGGCGTGCCCGCGTGGGCTCCGCACGCGTACAGTAGAGCGAGCGTGCTCGCGCATGCGCCATTTTTTCCGGACAAGTAAGTTGACCTGTTTTGTCGCTATTTTTTTTAAATAAATATTCCCTCTTTCAAGACTCTTTAGAAAGGGGCACGAGTTTAAACCCCCCAACCAGACACCAATGAGTTTTCTGTTCAAACTTTTTTGCACGCTTTTCGGGGAATCTGCATATCTCTAGAGAATTCTATGGTTATGTGTAACATACGAATCCGCAATGGAGCAGCATGGTGGTTTTTAGCTACAACCCTTCTCTCCAGAAACGGAGAGAGGAGGAGTTTGAGGGACATGTGTAACTTACCAATCCGCATTGAAGCAGAGTGGTAGATCTTAGCTCCAACCTGTCCCTCTGAGTTTTCTGTTCAAACTAAGGTGTCTAATTGATATCTCCAATTTATTGCACGCTTTTCGATGAATCTCTAGCATATCTCTAGAGAATTCTATGGTTATGTGTAACCTACCAATCCGCAATTGAGCAGAATGGTGGGATTATAGACCATTACTTTACTACTTTACTTTACTTTTCGGTGAAGGAAACCATCGTGAGGAAACCTGCATATCTCTAGAGAATTCTGGAGATATGTGTATCCTACCAATCCGCATTGGAGCAGCGTGATAGGTCTTAGCTCCAACCCTTCTCTCCGGAGACGGGGAAGGAGGCTTTTGCCCAGCAGTGGGATAGTAACACGCCGTTTCTTTATTACATTAAACACCTCCATGTTTGTTCCAGGGAGGGCAGGCTGCTCATCATCCATGGGTTGGCCGACGAGAACGTCCACTTCTGCCATACCGCGGCGTTGCTTTCAGAGCTCGTGAGGCTGGGGAAACCACACCGGGTCCAGGTCAGTGCTAACCTGACCCTTTACAATCCATTTCTTTCTAACTCACGCCGTTAATTGTTGGTCATATATAGTCATATACGGACAACCGCGTGTGTAATTGTCCCATATATTTCTTTGTCTACAGGTTTATCCAGGTGAGCGACATTCGCTCAGAGCGATGCACGCTGCGAAGCACTACGAAGCGACGCTTCTCCACTTCCTACACGAGAACCTGTAAAACGTGTAAAATCCAAGTCAACACTTGGCCATCAGCATCCACACGGACTAGCTATAATTTTATAGATAAATGAATCGAATTAAACGCCATTCGAAGAAGTTTACTGTAAGCGACCTTTTGTAAATAAATAATAAATAACATATAATTAAATAAATACCAGGAAATTATACCGCATATAATCGCTTGCGTCCGAAATTATTCATTCAGAGCCTGTGCTCGTTTTCTTCGGCCTTAAATAACTCGATTCCAGACAGTTAATAGGAGTAATAATAAACAATCGAAGTTATAAAAAAGTTTTTAACAAAATTTCGTCTCTACTGATAACAGTAGAAGAGTTCCTTCATCTGGAGCCAATCCTGGCAGCATCAGGTCGTGCTCATCATAAGCATGCATTGTCACTGACACTGAAGCAATATGTAAAATTTCAGCTCGATCGGACAACGGGAAGTGGGTCAAATTTAACTTCGATTCCACCTTTACGTACATACAAAAAAAAAAAAAGCAAAGTAACAGCCTGTTACTATGCCCACTGCTGGGCTAAGGCCTCCTCTCTCCGTTTTGGAGAGAAGGATTGGAGCTAAGACCTACCACGCTGCTCCAATGCGGATTGGTAGGTTACACATATCCCTAGCATACTCTAGAGATATGCAGGTTTCCTCACGATGTTTTCCTTCACCGAAAAGCGTGTGATAAATTGCAATTATCAATTAGACACATGAGTTTTAATAGAAAAACTCATTGGTGCCTGCCCGGATTTGAACTCGTGTTCCCCTTGAAAGAGTAGCACGGTCTCACCGTTAGGCTATCACAGCTTATAATATTACGTACATACACGGCAAATAAATAAAGGCTTTGATAGCTACAGCCGGGAATTCGACTAATAATTCTAACGTCCTCTCATAGAAAATGTTACCAAATACGTCAATAAGAGATAACCGTACAACTATAACGTATGGAACACGCTAAACAAATGACAGTTAAGTTAATAATAATTTGGAATCATTAAGCCAGGACGATTTTACCACCAGTTCGGTACGCTGTCATCCACTGATAGGAACTGGCAAACTCAAATGCTCTTATCACGAATATTAAATATTTGACGTTAGATTCTAACAACACGAAATACTAATCGGTAACCAAATCAACATTAAGACGTCACAGCACTTTAAAACGTATGGACACCTGGTGGTAGAGGTGGTATTGGACTAACTAAACTGTTGAATGTCGTTCGCGAACAAGACTCGGGTCGCAATATTTTACCCTCATTCATTCGTATTTATTCCTCTACCCACCAAATGACAGATAACATTATTGTAGACAAAACACTTCCTCATTATCATTCCACTCGTATCTGACAATATCTAACAGTTTTAAACAAGTAAAGTTAAAAAACCTTTTAACAAAATTACAAAATACTGTTTACCGTTGACCAATCCTATCGTCTAGAGGCAATCTTGGCAACAGCATTAGCAGGCCTAGCGTGAACTCTTATTGCGACTCAATTGAAGACGTAAAGGAAATTGTTTTGCTTTTTCATACCATGACGCCTTAAAGACGTACACTTTAAGTCGTTGCTGAGCGTTCGGAATTCGTCCTAAGAACATGTGAGTAAAAGAGACAGAGTTATCTATAGTTATATAACGTTGTCCTTCTCAAACATTACGACCCCAATGCAATTCACACTTCATGGTACGAAAAGAAAGCGGTTTGCGGTCGTCGTTTACGTCTTCAATTGAGTCACAATAAGAGTTCATGGTAGATCTGCAGGTCGTGATTATCATGCATTGTCACTGGCACTGAACCAGTATGTAAAATTTCAGCTCAATCTGACACCGGGAAGTGGGTTAAATTTAACTAGCAAGATTCGACCTTCAGATACAGACACGGCAAGTTAAATAAAAGTTTTTAATAAAAAAACACCTTCATTATAGCATTGAATATCATCATTCTCCTGCCTTTATCCCACTCTAAGTGGAGTCGGCACAACATGTTACAAATATGTTGTCACATGATTTGGCTACGTATTATACGACCGGCCGCCTGCCTGACGTCGACTTACCTTAGTCGTATTTTACGACCTCTCTGTAAGATAGATGGTTGTCTCTTCTACTCAACCCGATACCACACGGTGGGTCAACTTACCTTAGTCGCCTTTTACGACACCTCGGTAAGAAATGACCCTCATTTCTTACCGAGATGTCGTAAAAGGCGACTACCACACGGCGATTCATTATAGCATTGTCGTTTCAATTTTAACCGATCAACGTCTATAAATGTGATTATTTTATCCTACGTGCTGTTGGTGAAGTACATGGGATGATACTCCTGACGTCATAAATTAAAAAAATGAAATTGAACTTAACTTTGGATTCAGATCTGATTATTAACATCGGCACAAAAAAAAGAGAGAATTGGTCTATAGCGCTATATAACGCTAAGAGAGCTCTTGCAGGCGAGGTCTGAGTTAAACGGTTAGCCTATCGTGGTTGATCTCTACTTGTTTTTAACGGTTCAAATTTAAGCTGGTGATCTGATTGATTTACATCATTAATTATTAGGGTAGGAAAATATCGGTACGCGATCACATTGGTTTGGTTGTGGTAGCGGTTTATCAAAACTGGAAATTGACACACTATTGTGGAAATTCGGAGAAATGGAAAGGGTTTTGCCTTTAGTGATGGTATATTAAAGGCTGTTTCACAAAACAATCGTAACGACGAAATAGGGCGAACTAATTGCAAAGTGTTTGACTTAGGTATTGTGAAACAATGGGATAATTTTTTTATACCATGATATTATGAAATACTCATTCGGGAGTGTAATGGAATGTTTGTCGGTCGGTTTAATGCTACTTTATTGACTGTATTAAGTTTCATATTTGTTGTGGTTCTTACATCAGGCAAGGGTATTAAATATAGATTTTTGTACAAGATGTTTATTACGACTTTAATGAAAAATGTTAATATACGTAAGTATAGATCACGGAAGCTTATATTAGTGCGACGCTATTATGACAAGTAATGGTTCTTGACTAGTGATGTTGAATGACATTAGTGACGTACCATAACAATATTTTGTTAGGTTTCTTTTGTGCAGTAGCGAAAATACATCATCCTCTCATCTGCTATTGCAGTTCCATGTCTCCCATAAAACATCCCCACCTGCGTTCCCCTCATAGTTACACCAAAACTACAGCTCATAGCATGGCCCTCCAATTATGATGCTCAATCCCCAAACCATACCCTTCGACACCCATAGATGCTCGAATCAAATATCGAAGTTCAAAGCTCCTGTTATTATCTAAAGACTCTGGTCCCCGATTTAGCCCTCGGGCCATAGTTTACGTGACCAGCAGGCCTACCATGAACTCTTATTGCGACTCAATTGAAGACGTAAACGAAATTGTTTTACTTTTTCATACCGTTACGTCTTAAAGAAGCACACCTTAAGTCGTTACCGAATGAGCGTTCGGAATTCGTCCTAAGAACATGTGAGTAAAAGAGACAGAGTTATCTATAGTTCATATAACGTTATCCATTTCAAACATTACGCCCATAATGCAATTCGCACTTCATGGTACGAAAAGAAAGCGGTTCGCGGTCGTCGTTTACGTCTTCAATTGAGTCGCAATAAGAGTTCATGGTAAGCCTGCTGGTCTCAAATTTAAGAGCCGTAGACCACCATATAGGTGCCTCAGCCTAGGGAGTCTAGACCTCGGATAAGGGGGGCCTGCCCCCCATAGCACACCAGTTCCCCCTCGACTTTTGTATCCGTTATTCCATCCATCTGTCCTTTTTTATATAGTTTACATTTCATATTTTCTCCTTTTGCCATGGTAGCTTGGATACCATGACCTTCCCCTCTTGTCCCCCTTGCAGCCTATCTAACTCCCTATTTTTACCTATGATATTTTTTATTAAGTAATAAATGGGGAAATAGGATTATTCATTTACCTTCAGATGTGATATTGGTCATACTATATTTTGTAATCGAAAAAAAAAATCAATTTACTCGTCACTCAAATTATATAAAAAGTATTATGTTATATATTTTTTCTGTATTATACTGTTGTCATATTATTGCATGATACAAAACCCATTATAAATAGAAAATAGTCAATATTTTAAATTTAAGTAAACCCCAACCCAACTGTTATTATAAAATAAATATTTTAATGAATTTATTTACTGTTTTATTCGTATTTTTATATGCTAAAGACGTTATATATCAGGAGATAGACTCGCATTTTGCGAAAAAAAAAACGATTTTGTCCTGGAGTCTCTCCTGATGATGTTTCCGTTGCGGGGCGAAACGATCGTTGAGTTTGTGATAGTGAACGTGTGTAGTGCTTGTGTATTGTAGACATTGTGACACTCTCACTTACAGGCCTACCTATGACTCTTCTACTCTAGTACACTTACTTAACAAAGACCCACAAACGAAGCAAACAAAACATAGTAAATACATGAACATATTTGCGGTTGGTATTTACGCAAGCAAATTGTGGGTATTTTTGAATTTGCTATTATAGAATCTCAATAAAAATTTAATCTATAACTAGCTAATGACCGGTTTTATCAACGGGACAAAGATAGTAAGGTTAGTTATATATACAAACTAGCTGTGCCAGCGGCTTCGCCCGCGTAGAGACCAGCGTTTCACAATTTTTTTATAGAATTCAAATTTTAAACAAAATTAGTTATTGTGAGTTAACCATAAGAGATAGACATGCTATCGCGAACTTTTTTTAAAGTATTTTTATAGATCTACAATTCTCTAGTACATTACTTTAGCGCATCTCTGTTGGTTTACGCAGCGCACGCAACTAACGCTCCCAGCAAGCAAGTTTTTTAACAAATGTGCTATCTCTTCAGCACAATTTTCATAATACCGATATTTACTATTCAGCTAAACCATCTGGAATTATTTCACTATCTTTTGGTGAAAACCGTACAAAAGTTCAGTAGATTTTGAGTAAATCGATTACATTGAGACTGACAGATTTTTGGGACTGTTTTATAATAAGTATAGATAGACTTACCATAATTACGAAGAGCCAAACCGGGACGCAGAAGAGAAAGAGGCTCATTTTTATTTTGCTTTTCGCTTAATTTGTGTTTTTCATATTTGAAATGCAATCAAAATTATTATGAATTGAAAACATATTAATAAATGTAAATATGTTTTTTATTAAAAAGAAAAAGAGACAAAGTACAATTAATGCAAACAATACTAAAAATTTGCCCGGTTTTATTATTCACCCACGCTTCCATTATATTTTTCACAAGAGTGCGCTTTCTCAGAACCGTTTTGTCATGCTTAATTTTGTCATAAAATTCACTGCATCACATGTTCAAGTTGAGCTTGCACGTAAGCATGGCTTCCACAAGGCATTCTAACATCCTCCCCCGATCGTCAGACCACATTTTTTTCATCTGTGAAAAAATTATTTCCACTGGCACTGAAGTACCGGGTAAACACAGCAAACTCCACAATTTTTTAAAAATTTGGGCGTGGGGAACAATCGTCGGTGTGTTCAAGTTTGACCGGGACGTTAATGCAGACCGGCCGGGACGCCGGGACAGGGATCTCAAACCGGGACAATCCCGGTCAAACCGGGACGTATGGTAAGCTTAAGTATAGATAATATATAAATCATACAAGTATAGATAATATATAAATCATACAAGTATAGATAATATATAAATCATACATTAAAAAATCATTAGCACTAAAGGATTTTATTATAATATTGAAGATTATATGAGAGATAGAATGCCTGGACTTAATATATCTCCAATAATATTTAAATTAAACTTAAAGTAGCAGCCTGTTACAATCCCACTGCTGGGCATAGGCCTCCTCTCTCCGTTTCTGGAGAGAAGGGTTGGAGCTAAGACCTACCACGCTGCTCCAATGCGGATTGGTAGATTACACATATCTCCAGAATTCTCTAGAGATATGCAGGTTTCCTCACGATGTTTTCCTTCACCGAAAAGCGTCTGATAAATTGCAATTATCAATTAGACACGAGTTTTAATAGAAAAACTCATTGGTGCCTGCCCGGGTTTGAACTCGTGTTCCCCTCGAAAGAGTCGCACGGTCTCACCGCTGGGCTATCACAGCTAAATTAAACTTAATTATACTTTATTTTTATGAATATTATTAATTATTACTATTATTATTAAAACGCTCTGGAAATGTGGTGCTGCCGCAGAATGCTTCGAATATCTTTGACTGAATACAGGACCAATATATCGATACTCGAAGAGCTCTATTTTTTTTTTTTTTTTTTTTTTTTTTTTTTTTTTTTTTTTTTTTTTTTTTTTTTTTTTTTTTTTTTTTTTTTTTTTTTTTTCGAATTGACTGTATGCTGTTAGCCCTAATGGCTACAGCAATTTTACAGCGTCACCGGGCGGGACGGGCGAGCGCAGAAGCATCGCCGAGGTTGCGAAATGCAGGGAGTAGAGCGCAGAAGCTCTACTAGCGTCGGGGAACGTCGTCCTAAGGGTGCCTCCTGTGAGGCCGGACCACGGCTTAGGGCGACGTGTAGTGGAGGGTTGATGGTGTGACTTAGATTAGTCATTGCGGCGTCGGAAGGGTGGGGAAAAGCCACGACCGACCGACGTCAGAAAACTGGGACCTCGTCTTCGCCGGCGAAGACGCTGTGTGTGTGTATTACGTGTATCTGTGTTGGCGATCGTTATTTGATCGTCGGGGTCATACAAGACGCTTTTTGGACGCCTATATTTTCGATGGTCGGACCTAACTGGGATGTAGGTAGAAGCAACTGAAATAAGGGGGTTCGAGTGTACTTCAGATTTCTCGAAGTAAGATTTGGAAAAACGTTTAAAGAGGTGAGTAATGGTAGGGATATCGAGGTCTCTATGGAGGTCAACGTTCCGCATGAACCACGGACACCCTGTGGCTGTCCGCATAAATCGGTTCTGAAGTCTCTGGAGCCTTAGCAATCTGACCTTTGAAACGTGCGCGAACGCAACGCTCGCATAGGACATTATTGGTCTTATGCAAGTTTTGTAGAGTGTCACTTTGTTGCGGAGCGACATCTTACTTTTCTTGCATAACATCGGATAAAGTCGTCCCATGACATACGCAGCCTTATTGCAGACTATGTGTATGTGCTCGTGGAAGGTCATGGAAGGTTGAAAGGTGACACCTAGGTACTTGACTTTCTGTTGCCAGTGAATCGGTGTATTGTAAAGGGATATTTCCGTAGGTGTGTCTATGTGAGATCGAAAGCGATTACCGATAAAGTGCATGGCTGCATTTTTATCCGGGTTTATTTCGATTCTCCATTGGCGGAACCAGCGTCCGAGGCTGTCTACCGCTTTCTGGAGACGTCTAGTTATTACTTGAGGTCGGCGGGATGTGGTAAATACAGCGGTGTCATCCGCGAAAAGGGCAAGATGTGTACGCTCTTTGATAGGCGCCCGTGGAATGTCACTCGTGTAGAGCGAGTACAATAACGGTGCCAGCACAGATCCTTGAGGGACACCAGCACGAATTGTGCGGCGAGACGATAAAGTACCGTCTATGCGATAGCGAAAGGTGCGATTAGTCAGGTACTCTCGTAAGATGAGTACAAGTCTATCTGGTATATTTAGTTGGAGCAGCTTGTAAATTAAGCCTGCGTGCCAGACCTTATCGAAGGCTTTGGCGACGTCGAAGAATCTGACACCTGTAAACTGCTTGGTTTGTAAACCTTGCAGAATGTGCTCCGTGAGGCGGTGCACTTGTTGAACACAGGTGTGTTTTGGACGAAATCCGAACTGTTCGTTCGGAATAAGATTTTGACTATCAACTACTGATTTTAATCGGGCGAGGATGATTCGTTCGTATATTTTCCCTAAGCTGTTTAGTAGGCTAATGGGACGATAGCTAGTCGGGACGTTTCTGGGCTTTCCCGGTTTAGGGATACCTATCACTGTAGCTTCTTTCCACTCATCAGGAAAGGAGCATCCGACAAGGAGGGCATTGAAAATCAGTACCAGTAAGTGGATGATTTGGTTAGGAAGGCACTTTAGTGCTCTGTTGGAGATGGAATCAGGTCCTGGGGCTTTTTTGGAGTGTAGGTTTTTAATAATGGTGCGGACTTCTTCTCCGGTAGTGGGAAGCAACGGCTCGCTTTCGGGAGTCGTCACAGATAGATCATCTACTACCTTTACCACCCTGGAGTGGAATTCGGTGAGTTCGGGTCTACTGGGGTTGGGGGAACATTGTTCTTCCAAGCTGTCCGCCAAGCATTCGGCCTTTTCAGCGTCGTCAAACGCAGGTGGGAGATTCGGACGAAGTAGAGGTGGGGTGGCTGCGTACCCATCCGCTTTTAGAGATTTCGCCAGGCGCCAGTAAGCCTGGTGTCCCGGCTTAATCTCCGAGAGCTTTCTATCCCAGGAAGTATTGTGAAATGAAGCTAGTTTTTGTTTCACTTCTTTCTGCAATCTATTAAGCGTATTACGATTCTCTCGAGTCGGATATCTATCGCGTGCCCTAGTAGCAGCACGTTTTTTAGTTATTAATTCTCGCAGATCATCTGGTAGTTCTCGACAACGGAAGTTGTCGGGAATTTCCCTAGAGCAATCCTTGAGAGTATTACATAAGTGGGCTGTGAGATTAGCGGTCGCTGCTTTGGCAGTTTCCACTGAATCTATACTGTCAGGAATTTGTTTGAGGTGCTCTGAATCAACAAAGTGGAGACGCTCACTAAGTTTTTTCCAATCGATTATAGTTTTACTTTGAACCGACGCGGTTAGAGGGGGTCCTAGCTGTAGTAAGACCGGGCGGTGGTCGGAATCTAGGTCGTGAACAACTTGTATGCTATGAAGCTGCAGGGTAATGTTTTTTATTAGTGCCATGTCAATTGTACTGGCAGTCTGAATGGGGTGGGTGGGGCGAGAGTACCGTGTGGGCTCATCTGGAGCTAGAATCTCAAAGTTAAGGAACGGGGAATTGTTCAATCTATGTAATAGATTGCCATTGGCATTTGGAGACGATCGGTTCCATTGACTATGTTTTGAATTGAAATCACCGCCTAGTAAGACGGCATCTCCAAGTCCTAAAAGCGTCCTAATGTCGCTCTCCAGGAGAGATTTAGATGGACTGAGGTAGATTGACGCAATTATAATCGGCTGATGGCCGGTCATACCTAACTGACATACTGAGGCCTCGATGTTAGTAAGTCGAGGGGGATCTAGAGGGGTGCAGTGAAGAGACTTTCTGTAGTAAATTGCTGTGCCTCCAAGAGGGCCTGTAAGTCGGTCGTTTCTAATTAAGACAAAGTTAGCTATTTTAGGATCGCGATTGCAAGGCTTCAGGAATGTCTCTTGCACTAAAAGGATGTCAATCGGGTGCGCAGCCAAAAATTCGCGTACTTCGTGAATCTGTTCCCAAAGGCCGTCTGCGTTGAACAGACCTATAGAAAGTTGAGTCGGTTTGAGTCTGCCTTTTAATGTACTATCCATATTAAGCGTTAATGTTTTTTACTGCCTCAATTAGGCTAGCATGCTCCAATAGTGCGGAGAGACGGTTTTGTCGAAGAGCTCGGCATCAAGTAATGTCTATCGACTACAGTCCAAGCACGTATTTTAAAATACTTTGGCCACGTCTCGCGCAGAAACGAAGAGTCCATAGAACCCCTTGTAGTCCAAGGCAGGGTCGAAGTTACCAGACCTCGCGGTCGATCGCCGATGCGGTGGACCGATCAAATTAAATCTATTGTTGGTGGCCCTCTTCATGAATTCTTCGGCAGGAAGTCGGCAAACAGAGGCAAATGGCGAAACATCTTTAGGCGAGCGATATGCGCCTCAACTACGTGACGGCCACGACCGCTCTGACAAAAGAACGTATCGACGAAGATTATTAATTATTATTATTACCCAAGTTAACTATCATTATATTTTGTTATTACTATTATTTATGAACTTTTGACGTTCAAAGAGTTTCAAAAACTACCAATTTTGATGACCAAATGTTTGATTTGTAGTAACTTTATGCTTGTGTTATGGGTGAAATGGGTGGTAAATATTCACATCTATAATTTTAATTTTAAATAATAAAATAATTACTACCAGATTCAAAGAACGAACAATTTGTTTTTACTCACGGAGCCATTATTAAAATGCAACTTCAAAACAAAGACAATCAAAACAAAAAGTTACATGAGAATTAAAAAAAAATATATAATAATTATTTGTCGGCATCAACTTAGCGTTCAAATACCATAAATTACGTAATGTATTTTTGGCTAAATATATTTTTTAATCCATAGTGGATTAGCAAGGACGAACAAACTTCCACATTTATAATATTAACAGTGTGTATTTTTAATATTTTAAAGTTTTTCCTTTAACTTTAATAAAAATTTTATCCGATAACCTCTAAAATGTTAACAAAAAAATCCATAATTAATTTATAGTGCAGCTCCATTGACTTACTTGCCCCTTTCTCGCCAGGGCAGAGGTCACAGATTAATCGCTGACAGATTCAGCATTACCAACCTAACGGAGTTTTACTTGAATCTACGTATTTTTTAAAAGATTTTTATTTAACTTTATGTATGCGAAGGTGGAATCTTGCAAGTTAAATTTGACTCACTTCCTGGTGTCTGATTGAACTGAAATTTTATATATTCGTCAATTCCCTACGACAATGTAATGCAATAAGCATGAACTGATGCTGTTGTCAGGATTGGCTCCAAAAGAGGGCACTCCTCAACGTTTAACAGTAGGGACATGAATTTTGTTAAAAACTTTTTTTAACTTGACTTGTTTCATAAGAAACAGAATCATGAAATACAAGGTAATATCTTAATTCTTACATCTATACGTTCTTATTTTTAATGTAATCTCTTGAAAAAAAACAACTAGATCGTTTTTCCTCTTGAATTATCTCTGTAGCAAAATTACCATCAGATGTTTTCCTTCGTTTGAATATAAAAGATTAACAAATATCCAACATATAAATATCTAAAATCTAATATAATAATCGCATAACCAACACGTTATAATTGTTAAAAAAAAATCAAAATAGACATTTAGACAATTACTATATTGATATTTAGTGTTAAATCAAAAAAAATCATTAATTTTGGCTCATTAGTAATTCACGCAATTCAACGGATTTATAAAACTTGTTCGCGGAATTCTAGGAATGTTCCGTTGCTAATCCAACGATTAAAAAAAAAAGGTTGGCAATGCTGTTGAATGAAAACATATTTACTTGTATTTAACCGCGGGTTGTGTTGAAATCTTGAATATAGTCGAGACATAACAGCGTGAACGTATGCACGCTCTTCTACCGCGGTGATCGAAAAAACTGTTTTTAGTTTAAATTTAATTATAAAATCACCTTGTGCAGTGTTTTGTATGATCGGCCATCAAGAATACTTCTGAAGGTCAGTGAGCATCACTTAAATTGTATTACTTACGTGTTTGATTTATATAAAACTGGTTTTCAAAATTACGTAGATGCTAATGATTATTTCATCGTTAGGTTATATCGATTTTATATTGTTTTATTTGTTGATAGACAAACAAGAGTGCAGGAAAATAGTTGTGCGGTTAAAAGACGGAATTTACTTGTCCTTGACTGTTTAAATCAATTGAAATAATGTTATTTGACTGTCCATCTTTTGGTATACAAAGACTCAGTTTTGTGGGAGAAATAGACAGTGACTACGGAAAATAATCTTAAAATGAGTGGTTCCTGCCTCATGACTGAATTATAATTTATTTCCTTATATTTTAAACCCTTTATTTGTATAGAAGTTGTACTAGTACATATTTTTACTTTATATTTGCATTTGTATAATATATATTTGTACATACTAGTTTTATAAATTGAAAAGTTTAGTTAAAAAAATTATAGGTAGGTAGTTAAGTAGTTTTAAGAATCCTTTTTTTATTATAGGCTTTAAAGGATTTGATTCCAGGCCGTTAAATAAATGAAAAAAAAACAGATGTAAATGATTAATGATAATAGAAATACAAGCGTAAAGAATATTATAACGATGTACGTAACATCGTTTTTATCAGATTTACTAGTCGTAATTTAATTTATAGAATTAGGCGTTAATTTGCGGAGATCCATAATACAAAAGTAATAATAAAATTATTTTGCTATAATCCGCGATACAGTAAATAGAAAATATATATAGTGTTAAATGTATAGTGGATTATCCGTATTTTCATACCCGATAACCGATAGTCTTATTTAAACATAACAGAGGCGGTTTTGTAACTAATAGCTTTTAAATTTATTTTTGACATTTTAAATGAGAAAAATATCGTTAAAGTAAGATAAGTTATTGTTTATAGAATGAAAACAAAGAATCGTTCGCGATATCTTAACTTAAAGTATATTTTGAACTTTCCATGCGTAATTCTATAAATTATTCATTGGATGATGAAAAAATAAGTAAACATACGCTCAATTTATATAACTTATATGCAAAACTGGAATTGTACAGTATAAGTATACTCCCGCTGTGTGGTATCCGGCTGAGTATAATAGACCACCCTCTTTCTTACCGAGGTGTTGTTAAAGGCTACTAAAGTAAATTGACCCACCCTGTGGTATCCGGTTGAGTAGAATAGACCACCCGCTTACTTACCGAGGTGTCGTAAATGGCGACTAAGGTAAGTTGACCCACCCTGTATTATCCGGTTGCGTAGAATAGACCACCCTCTTTCTTACCGAGGGGTCTTATAATACGACTAAGGTAGATTGACGTGAGGACGGCGGCGTATCGTAAAATACGTAGCCAAATCATATGATAACACGTTTGTAACATGTTGTGCCGACCCCACTTAGAGTGGGTAAGGGCAAGAGGATAATGTCAATATAAGTATACTATAAAACAAAGAGTTTTCTAATAGACTTGCGCTTACCCTCATGTGTTTTATATGTAGTGATTTAACTTAAGGTTATACTGTTGGGTATGTATTATGCGTTAAGAATAAGGTTTTTCCTCATTTAGTTATTTGATTAGGTAGTTTGTTATTTCCATATAATGATACACGAGAATAATTATTCAATTTAAAATATTCTTTATTCACTTGAAACTTATAAGCAAGTGCTTTTGAATCGTTTGAAAGCTGTTCCTACCGAGAAGAGCCAGCATTCAACGCATTCAAATTTAAATTATTATTTATTCAAGTAAACTTGTGAACAAGTGATTTTGAATCGTCAATATCTACAGCTGGTTCGGAAAACTGTTCCTACCGAGAAGAGCCAGCAAGAAACTCGGCGGTTGGTCTTTTCAAAGTATCAATTCTTATCACTAGTTACATATACTCATTACTATCTTGTACAAAGTTGAAGAGTAGCTATATCCACGCATTCCTATCGTTTAAGTAATCCTCAATAGTATAGTAGGCTTTCTGTATTAGCCTTTTTTAAATAATGTTTTTAAGCTGCTGGTAAAGTTAAAGTAGATTGTGGAATTTTATTATAGAATCTTATACCCAAACCCACAAACGACTTATGTATGTACTTTTGCAATGCGCAAAGCAGGAACCGCAAGCTTATGTCAGTTCCTTCTTTTTCTATTATAGACATTTTTATCGTCCAAGTAATTTTCAACAGTATAGTAGACTTTCTGTATTAGCGTTTTTTAAAAAGTGTTTACTATTTGTTCACGTGAATTCGTCTGCGTCAACTTTCGTTCTGCTAAGTTTTATTAAAATAGATATAGCTACAGTAACTCGATACGTTAAATCAAAATAATGATTTGTATATATAGTACACGAATTGCGATAGCCCAGCGGTGAGACCGTGCAAATCTTTCGAGGTGGTTACGGGTTCGAACCCCGGGCAAGCACCAATGAGTTTTTCTCTTAAGAAAAAAGACTTGCGTCCAATTGATAATTGCAATTTACCACACGCTTTTTGGTGAAGGAAAATATCGTGAGGAAACCTGCATATCTATAGAGAATTGAAGGATATGTAAAAGTAAAGTAAAGTAACGGCCTGTTACTATGCTCACTGCTGGGATAAGGCCTCCTCTCTCCGTTTTTTGTAGAGAAGGATTGGAGCTAAGACCTACCACATTGCTCCAATGCGGATTGATAGGTTACACATATCCCTAGAATTTTCTAGAGATATGCAGGTTTCCTCACGATGTTTTCTTTCACCGAAAAGCGTGTGATAAATTGCAATTATCAATTAGACACATGAGTTTTAATAGAAAAACTCATTGGTGCCTGCCCGGGATTTGAACCTAAGTCGTCTCTAGAAAGTCGCACGGTCTCACCGCTAGGCTATCACAGCTTGACAAGTTGTGATAGCTCAGCGTGCGACTCTTACGAGGGGAACACGAGTATACTGACTATCCGCTCTTATACCTACCTACCTACCTACATATACATGCAGAATTTGTAAAAACTCGCGCACCAATAAGACAACAATACACAAACACTACACACATTCGCTATAATAATCACAATCGCAAAGATTTGCGTTTCTCTCTTATCCTGACGGTGCTTCGGTTACGGGGCGAAACGATCGTTGAGATTGCCGTAGTGAATGTGTGTAATGCATAGATAGTGTGCCGTTGGCGATGGTGTCTTGTGATACCATTTTGGCCATGCCATTACAGCTGTTTAAAAACACTGTTAAAAAGAGGCTGATACAGAAAGCCTACTATACTGTTGAAGATTACTTAGATGATAAGGATGTGTGGATATAGGTGCACTTCTACCCTGTACAAGACAGTAATAACTAAATGTAACTAGTTTTAAGATTTATATTTTAAAAAGAGCAACTGCCGAGTTTCTTGCTGGCTCTTCTCGGTAGGAACAGCTTTCCGAACCAGCAGTAAAGTTGACGATTCAAAAGCACTTGTTTACAAGTTTACTTGAATAAAGAATATTTTGAATTTGAATTTGAATACGTGTGGTAACTAATTTTGGTAATATAAGGAATGAGAACGGTTTTGCTTCCGACAATTAACATTACATAGATCTTCTTAACTTAACATTATCTTTCTTAACTTAACGTTAACTACTATACATACTTACTAGTTTTTGCCCGCGGCTTCGCTCGCGGGGAATTTAGTCTGTCACAGTATCTAATTTAATTAAATTTATGATTCACAATTTTGTTCATAGTGAGTTCCACATCAAAGATAGATATATGCTGTCGCGGACTTTTATTTGGAACTATTAAAGACAAACAATACGGTACATCATCTTTGTAACTCGTTAGAGTTTAGGTAGCGTACGCCAAGATAACTCTCATTTTTTCCGGCTTTATTACATAAAATCATTACAAATTGTAGCCTATATGTTCTTCCGATGTATAACCTATAGAACTGTAAAGTTTCATCCAAATCCGTCCAATAGTTTTTTCGTGAAAGAGTAACAAACATCCATCCATACTCACAAATTTTCGCATTTATAATATTAGTAGGATTTCTCAAACTCCCCAAAAGTTGCTTGCATGTGATCGATTTTCGCAAAATTTACTGAAAGGATATTTTTTACGGTTTCTACTAAACGGTAGTTAAATTCTTTCAGCAGGAAAAATGGGGATAAAATTGTGGCAATAATCTTCAGGCGGAAATTACACACACACATTTTTTTTTATAAGTATAGATTATTCACCTGAAACACTATTTTAGTTTTACGAAAACCGTTTCTCAAACTGCAAATACGATCGCCCAAATTTCTGAGACCTGAAATAAGTGTTAATTTAATTGAGTTGTAACGGTCAGGCGATGCATTGACCTCTTATCGTATGAAATGAAATATTGAGTCGGGAAAAACCTATACAAACTCCACTGATAACCTTCCCACTATCACTGTCTTGAAGACTATAGTATATATACTATATATACGAGCTTTTGCTTGCAGCTTCGCTCGCATGGAAGTTGGTCTGCCACATTAAGTATCGCGACAGATAATTTAAGATTTAAGTTTTTTTATTCTCATCCCATACAATTATTGAGCGCCGTGTCATATTAGGCGGTTTATTGACATGTAACGTTATATTACATAAAATGATTACAAATTGTAGCCTATATGTTATGATGTATAACCTATATAACTGGAAAGTTTCATTCAAATCCGTCCAATAGTTTTTTCGTGAAAGAGTAACAAACATCCATCCATACTCACAAACTTTCGCATTTATAATATTACTAGTTTTTTCCCGCGACTTCGCTCGCTAGGAATTTTGTCTGCCACAGTATCACACAATATCACAGTCTGCTTGCTGTCTAATTCAATTAATGTTATGATTCACAATTTTGGCCATAGTGGCTTCGACATAAAAGATAGACATATGCTGTCGCGGACTTTTATTTAGAACTATTAAAGACAAACAATACTACGGCACATCATCTTTGTGTAACTCTAATGGTTTAGGCAGCGTACGCCGAGATAGCTCTCAGATGCCAGATTTTTCCGACTTTATTGACATGTATCGTTATATTACATAAAATCATTACAAATTGTAGCTTTTATGTTATTCCGAAGTATAACCTATATAACTGGAAAGTTTCATCCAAATCCGTCCAATAGTTTTTTCGTGAAAGAGTAACAAGCATCCATCCATACTCACAAACTTTCGCATTTATTATATTAGTAGGATTAGTAGGATATGTTCAAACCTATATATTATATTCGATATATATATGTTCGTTAAATAAAGAAAAAGATATATTCGAACCGTGATGGTCTTTTGATAATGTGACGCTTACCTAAACTTGACTCTAACGGAGTTAGTGGGTCAAACTATACATTAGTTTGACCCACTAACCTTGTTCAATATCAATTTAATAATAGAAAACCTATTTCAATGTCAATAACACAGTTTACCTATACCACCACATATATATATATATATTTATAATAAATAAATATATGGGACGCTTACACAAACGGTCGTCCGATCCTAAAGTAAGTAACTTAATACTTGTGTAATGGTTGACGGACAACTGGTAGATATACTACATATATAATTTTAAATAGAATAGAATAGAAATACTCTTTATTGCACACATAAACATAATAGAAATCAGACAAAAGAAACATAAAATTAAAATTTAGCCTATATATAAAAAGATAAGCACATTGAACCGAAAGTCAATTTAATTGTACAAATGGCGGCCTCATCGTTAAACCAGCGATCTCTCCCAGGCAACCAAGAATAAAAATATAATATTATAGGCAAGGTAAATTAAATAATTATTATGATGATATACAAAATACTATATAATATAGTATACTAAAACATATATAAATATATACATAATAATAAAAAATTAGTCACACAACCATTTAAAAAAAAAGTTCTTTTATTTGGTTTTTAAATATTGCAAGTGACTTAGACTTTTAAATACATACTTAAATACAAATACACACCCAGGCTCGAAGAACCAACAAATTGTTTATAGAAAATGTTGGCCCTCGGCGTGAATCGAACCCGCGACCCGCGGAGCTGAAGGCAGGGTCACCACACACTGCGCCAACGGGCCAGTTAAAAGTCAAAAAAGTTAATGAGTAAGGAACATAGAACTGTTCTTAATTTAGCTTCACATTTTATTTTTCACTAGCTTTTAAGCGCAACTTCGTCCGCGTGGACTGCAGTCTTATTATTTGAGTAAACCTTAACACATATTAATTATGGTTAAAGTGGGTTAATCTTAAAAGCTAGACATATGCTATCGCGGACTTTTATTAAGAACTTATAGACCAAAATTAAAAGCAACGGTAAGCACGGTCGCTAAGCTCTTTGAAAAATATATTTACGATTCAGTCTACCCAACTTTACGGTCAATGTTTATACAAGAGCAGCACGGTTTTATTAGCAAGAGGTCGACAGAGTCTAATCTTTGCCAATTTACCCATCAGATAGTTACAGCTACGGATGAAGGATATCAAGTGGATGCCGTGTATACCGACAATACGAAAGCTTTTGATAAAATTTGTCACAGTTTATTAATACAAAAATTAAATCAAGCCGGTATACATGGCGATCTGCTGTTGGTTTGAGTCATATCTTAGTAATAGAAGCCAAGCTGTAACTATCAAGGGATTTTTCTCTTCATTTGTACCCATGAGCTGTGATAGCCCAGCGGTGAGACCGTGCGACTCTTTCGAGAGGAACACAAGTTCAAACCTGGGCAGGCACCACTGAGTTTTTCTATTAAAACTCATGTGTCTAATTGATAATTGCAATATATCACACGCGTTTCGGTGAAGGAAAACACCGTGAGAAAACCTGCATATCTCTAAAGTATTCTGGAGATATGTGTAACCTACCAATCCGCATTGGAGCAGCGTGGTAGGTCTTAGCTCCAACCCTTCTCTCCAGAAACGGAGAGAGGAGGCCTATTCCCAGCAGTGGGATTGCAACAGGCCGCTACTTTACTTTTTTTTTGTACCCATTACTTCCGGTGTAATATATATTATAAATGATATTTCCTCAATTTTTAATAACACAAATTTTATATTATACGCAGATGATATAAAGATTTTTAGAAAGATAAAGGATGTAAATGATTGCTCCTTGTTACAAGAAGACTTAAATAAATTTTATATATACTGCAAAAATAATTTCCTTAATTTAAACATCGCTAAATGTAATTTACTTACGTTTACGAGGAAACAAATTTCCAATATTTTATAGGTATACTCTTCAAGATGTGCCTATTACTAGAGTAACAGATGTGAGGGATCTGGGTATATACTTGGACACGAAGTCGACATTTAGTTCTCATATTAATTATATCACGTCGAAAGCATACCGTATGCTTGGCTTTGTGTTGTGTACTGGGAGAGATTTTAAATATGCTTCAACTCTTTTGCTGTTATTTAACTCAAATGATTTATAGAAGCAGGCGTTACTTTGCGGAACTCCATATCACAAGCAATACAACAGAACTAACTACTTTGCTATAATCCGCACGGGTTAAGTGAAAACAATGGTTCTATTACTAGTAAATATTTAAACATAAATATATCATACATCAATAAAGTTTCCACTAAAAAATCTTACACAAATATTAGTAAGTTAAGAGCTTAATTATTTAATGTTATGTTTAATACAGTATTTTTCTTATTTTATTTTTGAAAGAAAATATATTTGAATATATCAATGTCGTGAAAAAATCATTATACGCCTTACTAGAACGATTTATTACAGCATTTCCAGCATATTTAGTTTTAGAGAACGGTACATGGAATAGTTTAGTCATTCGCGAGCCTGATCGAGGACATCGTAATAATATTCTACTTAAAAGGTATGGTGAATCAATATCATTATTAATAATTTTATAGAAAAACATCTGATCTCTTTCTTATCGGCGATTTTCAAGTGAAGGAATAGAAAAAAAGCATGGACTCGCCAGCACAATTATATTTTTGTTTAAAATGCTTAATAAACTTTTTTGTACAGATTCTATCTGCTTTATATAGCATTGATATTGTGGACTCCAAACGGGTGATCCATATTCTAAGATAGACCGTACAAATGAGTTAAATAACAAGCAATACAACAGAACTAACTACTTTGCTATAATCCGCACGGGTTAAGTGAATGCATGCAAAATCTACGCACCTTATACATGCAGGACCAGTCACCACATGCACCCCAAGGCGCAATTCACCAGCGACAACGCACACAAAAGCAGCACACACACCCACCACCACAATCTCGACGATCGTTTCGCCCCGAAACCGAAGCATCATCAGGAGGATAGGCTCCACGACAAAAATCGTACTGATACAATCGTACTGGTTGGCAGTTGGCACGGTCTATCTTAGAATATGGATCACCCGTTTGGAGTCCACAATATCAATGCTATATAAAGCAGATAGAATCTGTACAAAAAAAGTTTATTAAGCATTTTAAACAAAAATATAATTGTGCTGGCGAGTCCATGCTTTTTTCTATTCCTTCACTTGAAAATCGCCGATAAGAAAGAGATCAGATGTTTTTCTATAAAATTATTAATAATGATATTGATTCACCATACCTTTTAAGTAGAATATTATTACGATGTCGCTCGCGAATGACTAAACTATTCCATGTACCGTTCTCTAAAACTAAATATGCTGGAAATGCTGTAATAAATCGTTCTAGTAAGGAGTATAATGATTTATTTCACGACATTGATATATTCAACGATAATATATTTTCTTTCAAAAATAAAATAAGAAAAATACTGTATTAAACATAACATTAAATAGTTAAGCTCTTAACTTACTAATATTTGTGTAACATTTTTTAGTGGAAACTTTATTGATGTATGATATATTTATATTTAAATATTTACTAGTAATAGAACCATTACAAGCAATATAACAGAACTAACTACTTTGCTATAATCCGCACGGGTTAAGTGAATGCATGCAAAGTCAATGTGTAGGAGGATAGGCTTCACGACAAAAATCGTACTGTCGGCAGTAGGATTTTTGTCGTGAAGCCTATCCTCCTGATGATGCTTCGGTTTCGGGGCGAAACGATCGTCGAGATTGTGGTGGTGGGTGTGTGTGCTGCTTTTGTGTTCGTTGTTGCTGGTGAATTGCGCCTTGGGGTGCATGTGGTGGCTGGTCCTGCATGTATAAGGTGCGTAGATTTTGCCTGCTTCATACACATTGGCTTTGCATGCATTCACTTAACCCGTGCGGATTATAGCAAAGTAGTTAGTTCTGTTATATTGCTTGTAGTATGGAATTCCGCAAAGTAACGCCTGCTTCTATAAATAATAGAACCATTGTTTGTTTCCCAAATAAAATAAAATAAATAAACTTTTAGAGGGGAAGGATTTTGTAGTACATGATTTTTTAATAACTTTCACCGTTTCCATAGAGCACGCAAGGATAAAACGGTGAGAGGAGCCCTGTGACCAACAGTGGAATAACTTTACTTACTTATTTTGATTTAGAACCCGAAGACTCTTGGTGACGAATTCTGACTGTTTCGCCATCGCGGCTTACGTATCGCGTAGCTACAAAGTTGATTGGTATCACGATAAATGATGTTTTAACCTTGAAGACTCGTCCCATACTTAAAACAGGTTTCATTGTTTCATTTGACCGCACGATTTTAATATTTACATGTATTTATATGCAATTTGTACTTATTCAAAGCTTTTTGCTTTGTTTTCTATCATTCTTCGAAATAATGAACGTTGGTATAAACTTAAAAAGTAAATATAAAAGACAATTATAAAACGGTCGTCAGTGCCCAAAGTACCTTAATACTTGTGTTATGGGTGACAGACAACTGGTAAATATATCTATAGTATACTTCTACTATAAAACCTACTCCTTACTTACTTATTATAAAACAAAGTTCCTAATAGCTGTCTGTCTGTATGTAATCGACCGTGCGTGTAAGTGTCCCACATATTTATTATAATTTATTAGTATGTTATCTATTTCCAGATGCTGTTTCCGTTCATCTCATTTTTAGCGCTGTCGGCGGCCTACCCCCAGTCAACATTGGATCCCCTCTTGGTTGACATCTTTGGTACCCCCCCAACATCAGCAAGACCTACCAATCTACCACCAAGACTTGAAGATGTAGGTATTTCTACGTATGGTAACATCAAATTCAAATTCAAATTATTAGTTATCACTTCAGTACTTTGAATCGTATTTATACCAATTCTTACAGTACTTTGAACTTTTAGAAAACGATTCAATTCAAAGACAGTACCTAAACTCAACCGTTTCCTTTTCATACCATGAAGTGTGGATTGCATTGGGGTCGTAATGTTTGAAAAGGATAACGTTATATGAACTATAGATAACTCTGTCTCTTTTACTCAAATGTTTTTAGGACGCATTCCAAACGCTCATTCAGCAATGACTTAAAGTGTGCGTCTTTAAGACGTCATGGTATGAAAAAGCAAAACAATTTAGTTTACGTCTTCAATTGAGTCGCAATAGTTCATAGTAGGCCTGCTAGTTTTAAAGTGAACACTTCTTTAGCGTTGTTGTGCACTTCTTGCGATGGGTTAAAAAATATTAAATTTGCGTCAGGATATGTGACCTGATCGAAAATTCGTAAGACGGAAGGCGAGTAGACCGCCAGCGCGGTGTAGGAGTGGAAGTATCTCGTTCTCTTTCTAATGCACGGGAAAAATGTGCTTACCAGAAATAAATTCTCGTTTTTGTAATTGATAGAATTAGGCGTTACTTTGCGGAGATTATGGATCTCCGCAAAACAAAAGTAATAATAAAATGATTTTGCAATAATCCGCGATAAAGTATAAATCGCAAAGCTTTGTGAGAAGCTATATCCACGCATTCTTATCGTCTTGATAATCTTCAATAGTATAATAGGCTTTCTGAATTAGCCTTTTTTAAATAGTATTTTCAAACTGCTGTAATGGTAAAGTTAAAGTAGATTGTGGAATTTTATTATAGAATCTTATACCCAAACCCACAAACGACTTATGACCTTTTGCAAGGCGCAAAACAGCATCGCAAGCTTATGTCGGTTCCTACTTTGACTATTATATACATCGCCAATCCTTTTATAATTATTTATATTCATATGTCCAAAAATTAAGGGGTGATATATATTTATTCGTTATTTATTAATTTATCAATACCTATTGTGCTTTTCGGACACCGGGTCAGCTAGTAAGATAAAAAAATATAAAAGAAAGTAGATAAATCAACAATTACATAATGTCAGAAATAAAAAATTATAAAACCTTAACATTCTTATTAATGGTCACTAAATCACAATGTAAATTACAATTTCAAATTTAATATATAGGTTTATAAGTTTATATAATTATATAAACTTATACAGACTTATGTCCGTCCTTTGTTTATTATATAGATCGCAATCCTTTTATAATTATGTATTCTTGTGCACAAACATTAGATTGCTAAATAGATTATTAATTCACATTAACACATTCAGCGGTTCATTTTTATATTATAGATTATTATTATATTGTTAGGAATGAAAGTTGGCAATACTACAATCACGTGGCCGATAGCAAGGAAGGGATTTGCTTTTGGAGCGAAAATTAGTAATAAAAGATGGAGTCTGCCGTATTGAAGTCAGTCTTGTAGTAATACTCGACTCTTACGGTTATTAGCTTACGCCTACGCGGCTAGACCGTTCTCTTGGAGTTTCGTTGTAAACGAGACTCGTACGATTATTAAACGCTCCCGCGTGTAGATCGTGTTACAACCTGTCTTGGTTAAACAAGCAGGTGTAATTATTACCGTGTCGTTTTAATGTTGGATAGGTAGATCCGCGAGTACCTAAATTAAGTGTTATTTGTTATTAGAATCTACCCTCATATTCGTGTGATTACTATAGTGGTGTTTGATGTTGTTCGGAGAGATTCGCACCTACCCACATTACGTTTAGTGTTATTAGAATCTAGCCTCGGATAATTATTATTCGTGAAAAGAGCAACCGCTGAGTTTCTTGCCAGTTCTTCTCAGTGGATGACAGCGTTCCGAACTGGTGGTATAATCGTACTGGCTTAATAATCCCAAATTATATGAAACTGAACCTATCAAATGTTGTAGCTGTACGTTAGTCTTTGTTAACTATGTGAGAAAGCTGAAATATATAAGTGAAATTCCTGTCATTTCTAAAAATATTATAATTTAAAATTTCCAGATAACTGTTAAGCCAACAACGGGTACTTCTATTTACACCAACGCCGCTGGCGAGCCGTGCCAATGTGTGCCTTATTACCTATGTAATCAGGACCTTAAGGCTGTCTTCAAGAACAATGAAACTGTATTCGGATGGGGCGTCCTTGATGTGAGGTAATGGCTCAAATTTGAATTACTAATACTACATCTCAGCAAAGACACATGGGAAAACATGACCAATAGAAAAAATTATGTTAACATCATCTATTGGACGCTGAGTAAAACTGTACCCCTTCAAAATATATCTAAATCGTGACTTCAATCAAATCAGAACTCCACTACACGTCGCCCTAAGCCCTGGGTCGATCTCACAGGAGGGACCCTTAAGACGACGTACCCCGACGCTAGTAGGGTTTCATACAACAGCGTGATTACTAGTCACAGTCATACCACTAGATCTCCACTACACTTCGCTCTAAGCCGTGGTCCATCCTCACAGGAGACACCCTTTGGACGTCATTCCCCTACGCTAGTAGAGCTTCATACAACAGCGTGATTACTAGTCACAGTCATACCACCAGACCTCCACTACACGTCGCCCTAAGCCGTGGTTCGATCTCGCAGGAGGCACCCTTAAGACGACGTTCTCCAACGCTAGTAGAGCTTCATACAACAGCGTGCTTACTAGTCAGTCATACCACCAGACCTCCACTACACGGCGCCTTAAGCCGTGGTTCGATCTCACAGGAGGCACCCTTAAGACGACGTTTTCGACGCTAGTAGAGCTTCATACAACAGCGTGATTACTAGCCACAGTCGTACCACCAGCCCTCCATTACACGTCGCCCTAAGCCCTGGTCCATCCTCACAGGAGACACCCTTTGGACGACATTCTCCTACACTTGTAGTGCTTCATACAACAGCGTGATGACTAGTCACAGTTATAACATCAGACCTGTACTACACGGCGCATTAAGCCGTGGGTCGATCTCACAGGAGGCACCCTTAAGACGACGTTCCCCGACGCTTGTAGAGCTTCATACAACAGCGTGATTACTAGTCACAGTCATACCACCAGAACTCGACTACACGTCGCCCTAAGCCCTGGTCCATCCTCACAGGAGACACCCTTTGGACGACATTCCCCTTAACTTGTAGTGCTTCATACAACAGCATCATGACTAGTCACAGTTATAACATCAGACCTGTACTACACGTCGTCTTAAGCCATGGTTCAGCCTAACAGGAGACACCCTTTGGAAGACGTTCCCCGACACTAGTAGAGCATCATACAATAGCGTGATGACTAATCACAGTCATACCATCAGCCCTCCACTATATATCGCCCTAACCCGTGGTCTTGCTTCACAAAAGGCACCTTTAGACCATCGTCGACGCTCGTAGACAAAATGGCGTGACACAGATCCGTTTCTTCTTCCTCCTAGTAAAGAAAGTATCCGGTATTTTTAGATTCGGTGAAAACGACGATTGCCAAGAGAGCGTGGAAAGATGTTGCACGACTGTAGACCCAGAGCCCGTGGTTCCTGAGCGAAAACTGAAGGGTTGCGGGTACAGAAACCGCGAGGGTCTGGACTTCCAAGTCACTGGAGGCAATGTGAGTATATTAAATTCAAATTCAAAATATCATTTATTCGAGTAAACTTGTAAACAAGTGATTTTGAATAGTCAACATCTACTGCTGGTTCGGAAAGCTGTTCCTACCGAGAAGAACCAGCAAGAAACTCGGCGGTTGCCCTTTTCAAAGAATAATTCTTATCACTAGTTACATATAGTTATTGAGGTCTTGTACAGGATTGAAGAGTAGCTATATCCACGCATTCTTATCATCTAAGTAATCCGCAACAGTATTGTAGGCTTTCTGTATTAGTCTTTTTTTAATAGTGTTTTAAACTGTTGGTAAAGTTAAAGTAGATTGCGGAATTTTATTATAGAATCTTATACCCAAACCCACAAACGACTTAATGACCTTTTGCAAGGCGTAAAGCAGGCACCGCAAGCTTATGTCGGTTCTTACTTTGTCTATTATATATATCGCCAATCTTTTTATAATTATGTACAAAAATTAATTTGCAAAAAATATACTGTGAAGCCAATGTTAGAATACCTGTTTCCTTGAACTTCTCTCGTAAGGAATCGCGCGAATTTAAATTGTAAATGCCACATATGGCTCTTTTTTGTAATACAATATTTTTTTCAATGTCCGCGCATTTATCCCATAAAAGCTTTAGTATATTAATTAAAATTTGAAAAAATATTCAAGCCAACTTGTGAACGAGTGCTTTTCTCATACCTACTGCTTGTTCAATAAAGTTCTTTCACCGATGGGAACTAGCAAGCTCTTTTTATTCTACAATTTTTATAACTAGTTACATTTCGCCATTGCATCTTATGTAAGGTCGAAGAGTAGCTAAATTCATGAATTTTTATCATTTAATAGTTTCAATCCACACTTAAGAAATTTAATTTAGCCACGGACTATAACCATAAGTAAAAGATTATACAATTTATGTGTGTGTGTGAAAATACATGGTAATGTGTGTAATATTTTTTTATAGATTAAATATATTTATATGCTAATTTATAGAATTGGGCGTTACGTTGCGGAGATCCATAATACAAAAGTAATGATAAAATTATTTTCGTATAATCCGCGATACAGTAAATAGAAAATATATATAGACCTAAATGTATAATGGACTATCCGTTTTTTCATTCCCGTTACATGCAGGATTCCTAAAAACACATGCACAAACCTCCACCACTGCCACCACAATACACAAGCACTACACACGTTCACTATCACAAACTCAACAATCGGTTCGCCCCTCAACCGAAGCATCATCAGGAGATAGATTCCACGACAAAATCGCAAAGCGATTGTGTCGTGTCGTATATTTACTGTATCGCGGATTATAGCAAAATAATTTTATTATTACTTTTATATTCATATACATTATTTAAAAGCACTCTGAACTCCTATATAAAAATAAATATATCAAATCACACACAGAGACGTTTCCGTTTCTAAAGTAACTCACTTGTGTTATGGGTGACAGACAATTGGTAAATACAACATATATAGTTTTAAATAAACATATAAATACAACCGGAGTCGAAGGATCAAAAAATTGTTGTCGATGAAAACATTGTCTACGTTGGGAATTTAACCCGCGATGCTAGAAGCTGAAGGCAGGGTCACAGTTTAATTTAGCTAATGGGTCAGTTAGTATATGTCGGAGATGATAAAGTTATTTGACTCATTTTGTGTCAATAGCTTCTGTTTTAATTCCGTTTCCGTAAGTACTGTATTTGACTAAAGGTTCATATGCGCTTGTGAGAACCTGCATATATAATGTTTTATTTACCACCAGGGTAACGAGGCACAGTTTGGCGAGTTCCCGTGGGTGGTGGCCCTGCTGGCCCCCAATGGCACCTACTTCGGGGTGGGGGTGCTCATCCATCCCCAGGTGGTACTAACTGGCGCGCACATCGTTGCCAAGTAAGACCCATTATTCACATTATTCTTCAATAGTTGGTCTAAGGTTATTCTCGCGTGGAAATCAGTATCAAAAATTTTTTTTACCGCTAAAATCCTAATCCCTGGGTTCTAGTAACTAAGCAAAAGTAATGAAAATATTATTTTGCTGTAATCCGCGACAAAAGTACCAGGCGTGAATAACTGAACAAGTCCAAAACTTGCCCTTTTCAGGGCACTAATAAATAGGTTTACGTTTAGTAAATGTTTAAGAGAGTTATTTAAATATTCACAGGTTTTTATTTATTTTATTTTATTTGTTTTTCAATAAAGAGCAACAAAAACTTTTTATTGTTAGTAACATAAGCTAGTACTTCACCTACACGTCTTAAACTATTTTATTCTATTTATGGATGATATAAAAGACTTATCGAACACACTGAAATATTCACCACATAAGTTGGGCAATCTTAATGCCTATAATGATTTAACATATAAAAACGACGTAAGTCGACTTATCAACATATCAACGCCATATAAATAAATAGCGATTTCGTCGTGGAGTCTATCTCCTGATGATGCTTCGGTTATGGGGCGAAACGATGGTTGGGATTGTGGTAGTGAATGTGTACAGTGCTAGTGTACTGATTTGTTATTGGCGATTATAGTGCATTTGTTTTTACGAATCCTGCATATTACAGATATGATCACTGACAGTACACTCTACATTTAGCATTGCATATATTTTCGTTTATCGCGGATTATAGCAAAGTAATATTCTTTGTTCATTACATTTGTATTAAGGACCTCCGCAAATTTACGTCTAATTTTATAAATTACTTAGTCATAAACTAAATTTGAGGTGGGCGAAGTCGCCCGAAAAGTCGAAGAAAAAAGTAACGGCCTGTTACTAGCCCACTGCTGGGAATAGGCCTCCTCTCTTCGTATTTGGAGAGAAGAGTTGGAGCTAAGACCTACCACGCTGCTCCAATGCGGATTGGTAGGTTACACATATTTCAGAATTCTCTGGATATATGCACGTTTCCTCCACGATGTTTTCCTTTACCGGAAAGCGTGTGATAAATTACAATTATCAATTAGACACAAGTTTTAATAGCAAAATTCATTGGTGCCCGCAAGGGGTTTGAACCCATGATGGTCTCTAGAGAGTCACACGGTCTCACCTCTGGGTTATAACAGCTATCATAGTCGCGGGTACAACTAGAAAAGAAAATAAAAACGTGTGGCACTCGGAGACTGCCGCGGTAAAGCTATTGCATAGCATTTTTATCAACTTATGCAATTACAATTATATTTTTATTTTATTTATGCAGTCAATATAACAGAACTAACTACTTTGCTATAACCCGCACGGGTTAAGTGAATGCATGCAAAGCCAATGTGTATGAAGCAGGCAAAATCTACGCACCTTATACATGCAGGACAAGCCACCACATGCACCCTAAGGCGCAATTCACCAGCAACAACGCACACAAAAGCAGCACACACACCCACCACCACAATCTCGACGATCGTTTCGCCCCGAAACATTACAATTTTTGTCGTGGAGCCTATCCTCCTGATGATGCTTCGGTTTCGGGGCGAAATTATTTATGCAGTATTTTTTTTTCATTTTTCTTTGTTTTTTTTTCTTTGATATTAATTCAAGTTACACTTTGAGCTTGGTGACCGATAAAAAAACATTGTTTTTTCTTTTATATTTGATTTATATTTAATAAATGAGATGTTAATATTGTTCAAAATATTTTTATTGTCTTTCAATACATGTCGGTTTTAACGGTAGTTTTCTAATACAACCAAAGCCACCTAAAGGCGGGTTGCTGAACCAAAGAGACAAGCGTGATATTTCAAAAAGTCATTAACCCGACAACTGGCGTGTGCGCCCCGGGGCGCACAGATCGCTACTATAAAGTATCACCGCTGTGCCGGTCGGAGTGGGGGGTGCTAGGTTTTTTCGTTACGGAATTTCTGGATTCGGTCTCCACGCTCAAGGCCCGCGATAAAAGCTATGCAATAGCTTAAAAAAAAATGGATAATATTTTAAATTTGAATTTGACAGATTCAATCCAGGAGAATTGGTAGCGCGCGCGGGAGAGTGGGACACGCAAACGAACAAGGAACGACTCAAGTCGGCAGAGAGGGTAGTCAATGACATCGTCATCAGAGACGGTGAGTGAATTTTTAAAATTAGAAAAAGTATAATAAGAATTTCGAACACGATATTTTAATTTAAAAAATATAACGTTAGGTATCCGACTGAGTAGAATAGACTACCCTCTTTTTTACCGAGGTGTCTTAAAAGGCGACTAAGATAAGACGACCCACCGTGTGGTATCCGGTTGAGTAGAATAGACCACTCTCTTTCTTCCCGAGGGGTTGTAAAATACGATTAAGGTAAGTTGACGTCAGGCAGGCAGCCGGTTGCAAAATACGTCGCCAAATCATGTGACAACACATAACATGCTGTGCCGACCCCACTTAGAGTGGGATAGGGACAGGGGGTTGACGAAAATATAAAATAACTATTTATCTGGATTTTTTTATAGATACATATATTTATCTGGAATCTAGTCCTTTAAAGAATAATATTTGATCGCTGACATTAACAGACTAAAAACTAAGTACGGATTGTAGCCTCTTTTGAAAATCGAAATGCATAGAGTTATTATCATAGAGTAGGCGAGCCACGGCCTGTGAGTGTGAGTGTCAAAATAAATAATAAGAGAGGGAAGAAGAGACCCATACATATCTTTGTCTAATCACACATAAAAAAGAGAGACATATAGATATTACTTTCTCTTTATCTTAATATGTCACATTTTGTCCTCCTCCTATTCAAGTAATATTATACTAACTATAACAATATTGTCAAGTTAATTATTTCTTTTAATCTGAATTATATTTTGTTTACGCCGTGTGGTATCCGGCTGCGTAGAATAGACCACCCTCCATTCTTACCGAGGTGTCGTAAGAGGCGACTAAGGTATGCGCCGTGTGGTATCCGGCTGCATAGAATAGACCACCCTCATTTCTTACCGAGGTGTTGTAAGAGGCGACTAAGGTATGCGCCGTGTGGTATCCGGCTGCATAGAATAGACCACCCTCATTTCCTAACCGAGGTGTCGTCAAAGACGACTAAGGTAAGTTGACATTAGGCCGGCGGCCGGTCGTAAAATACGTAGCCAAATCGTGTGACAACATGTTTGTAACATGTTGTGCCGACCCCACTTAGAGTGGGATAAGGACAGGAGAATGATGATGAAATATATTTTGTTTGAAAGTTTGTATGTAACTAGCTGTGCTAACAACGGCTTCGCCCGCGTGGAATTCAGTGATTGACGAAACTATTTCCGAATTTTCGAATTTTTAAACATAAAAATAGTTATTGTGAGTTAACCATAAGAGATAGACATGCTGTCGCGGACTTGTTTGTAGTATTTTCATAGATCTACAACTCTCTCCTACATTGCTTTAGCGTATCTCTGCTGGTTTACGCAGCGCACGCGACTGAAGCTCGCAAGCAAGTTTTTTAACAACTGCGCGATCTCTTAAACACAATTTACACAGTAGCGATATGTACTATTGCACTATCTTTTGGTGAAAACTACAAAAATCCATTCAGTAGATTTTAAGAAAATCGATTACATACAGACAGAGAGCTTTAAAGGACTTTGTTCTATAATAAGTATGTAACACGTCGTACCGGACGAACGTACAGGTGTAAAGAATACGTACTAGTGAGAGGAAAGTACTTTATTCACTTAGACAGTTAGTATCGCGGATGGGTCCTTCACAGCATTCCAAAGATGGATGTACCGGAAGATGCACCGTTTGGCGTTTACAATATCAGATGTCTTTAATCTTAGTGTTCCAGTAGGATGCACTGTAGAACCTTAGGAATTGGTAGGCGATGTATATTCCCGAACATGTTAGCCGAAATGGCTCTTACAGCGTCACCGGGAGAGGGGGCGAGCGCAGAAGCATCGCCGGGGGTTAAACTGGGAGAGCGAGTCTCGAACGAGGCTCGCAGCATCCTGGGAGCGTCGCCTTAAGGGTGCCTCCTGCGAGGCCGGACCTCGGCTTAATGCGACGCGCTGTGGTGGACTGTATCGGACTCACGGAAAAGTCCTAATGTCATAACGGTCGGGGCTAACGCCCCTACCGCTAGACGTGAGGAAGCGGGGACCTCGTCTTCGCCGGCGAAGACGCTGTGTGTGTGAATGTTTGTCGAGTGTACTTCCCGAACATTTTGTATGGGGACATCTTATATAATTACGAAGGCACTTGGATACCGCGGAGCAAAGTACTAGTAGCGCCATCTGTTATGAAATTACGTAAACCGTGTTACTAGTACGTTATGTTACAAGTATAGATTTTATAAATTACTTAAGAAAAAAAGTTTTTTTCTTTTCCAGACTTCGGACCGAAGACAATAAAGAACGATATGGCGTTACTGCATCTCCGGACGCCGTTCGAGCTGAATCAGCACATCAACGTGCTGTGTCTCCCGGATCAAGACGAACAGTTCGACCGGTACAAGGGCTGCGTGGCCAATGGATGGGGGAAGGAAAAATTTGGTATAATGATAAATAAATAATAAATTATAAATATATAAGCTGTGATAGCCTAGCGGTATGACAGTGCGACTCTCGTAGAGACGAAATAGGTTCAAACCCCGGTCAGGCACCAATGAGTTTTTCTATTAAAACTTATGTGTCTAATTGATAATTGCAATTTATTACACGCTTTTCGGTGAAGGAAAACATCGTGAGGAAACCTACATATCTCTAGAGAATTCTAGGGATATGTCTGGCCTCACAGGAGGCACCCTTAGGACGACGTTCCCCGACTTAACTTGGCTTCTGCGCTCTACTCTCTGCATTTCACAACCTCGACGATGCTTCTGCGCTCGCCCGTCCCGCCCGGTGACGATGTAAAAGCCATTAGGGCTAACAGGATACAGTCAGTTCGAAAAAAAAAGAAGGGATATGTCTAACCTACCAATCCGTATTGGAGCAGGGTGGTAGATCTCAGCTCCAATCCTTCTCTCTAAAAACGGAGAGAGGAGGCCTTAGCCCAGCAGTGGATGCACACTAAAGTAAAGTAACAGCCTGTTACTATGCAGTATCAGGCTGTTACTTTACTTTACTTTTAATAAATATATGGGACACTCACACACGGTCGTCGTTCCCCAAAGTATGTAACTTAATACTGGTATCATGGGTTACGGACAACTGGTAGATATACTACATATATAATTTTAAATACTGAAATACAAATATACACCCAGGCTCGAAGAACCAACATTGTTTATAGAAAATGTTGGCAGACAGGATCCCTACCCACTGCGCCAACGGGCCAGTCAAAGTCAAACCAGTGGTTCTTTTTAAGTATAACTTCTTTATGCACGCTTGCATTGAGGAGTAATTTGGTGAATGCGTGACTAGAGCGTTAAACTAAGTCTAGTTAAAAAAGCTTTTAACGAAATTTCATGTCTCTACTGTTAACCGTTGAGGAGTTACCTCGTCTGGAGCCAAATCTGGCAGACGCATCAAGTCATGCTTATCATAAACATGCATTGTCATCGAGACTAGACCTGTATGTAATATTTCATTAATATTCCACCTTCACAGACATTTATTTATTTATAATCACCAATAAAAAGCTCTAATCATCAGATGTAATGCAGCATCAGATGAAGCTATTTTATAAAATTACACAAACACATTTGATAGTAAAAGCATAAATATTACATTTTATATTTCATTTAAGAACTTATTTTGCAGTTTTATTCCAATTTCTGTATTTTTAAATCGTATTATTGTAATAGAATGTTCGGCGCTCCTGAGTCACATGTTTTTGTTTAATAATTAACATTTTCAAACATAAGCTATCAAACCAAATCCGATGTGTATCATAGATATACCAGAGGTACAAAAGTAATAATAAAATTAATTTGCTATAATCCGCGATAAAGCAAAGAGGAAATATATATATATATTTCCTAAATTACGCTAAATTCAGAGTGGACCGTTTTCATACCTGGAACATGCAGCATTCGTTAAAAACACACGCACAAACCTCCACCACCGCCATCACAATACTACGCACTACAATACACAAGCACTACGCACGTTCACTATCACAAACTCAACAGTTTCGCCCCTCAATCGAAGTAACATGAGGAAATAGACTCCACGACAAAATCTCAAAGCTTTGCGATTTTGTCGTGGTGGTATTACTTTTGTATTATGGATCTCCGCAAAGTAACGCCTAATTCTATAAATTATACCAGAGGTCGCAAAAAACTTGTAATCCCTGCGTCGCGACTCAGCAGAGTTAACAACTCATTCGTTGGTCTCGGTACTTGCTTTTACAATAAAATTGCATTGAATTATCTACTGAAAAGTTTAAATGAAGTGTATAAACTATGCTTCTACGTAAGGCATATTACACAATTGAAGATTATTTGAATGAAAAAAATGCTTGGATTTGAAAATCCTTTCAGCTCCAAACAAGACAGCAAATAAATAAAAATTTAAATGTTTAAAAGATTGACCGCCGAGTTTCTTGTTGGTTCTTCTCGGTAAGCTGTGATAGCCCAGCCGTTACCGTGCGACTCTTTCGAGGGGAACACGAGTTCAAACCCGAGCAGGCACCAATGAGTTTTTTTATTAAAACTCATGTGTCTAATTGATAATTGCAATTTATCACACGTTTGTCGGTGAAGGAAAACATCGTGAGGAAACCTGCACATCTCTAGAGAGTTCTGGAGATATGTGTAACCTACCAATCCGCATTGGAGCAGCGTGGTAGTCTTAGCTCCAACCCTTCTCTCCAGAAACGGAGAGAAGAGGCCTATTCCCAGCAGTGGGATAGTAACAGGCTGCTACTTTACTCTTCTCGTAAGAAAACATTCTGGCCCAGTGTTGCTTATTAAATCGAGTTGATATTTGACGATTCAAAAGTGCTTGTAATAAGCCTACTTGAATAAAGATTATTTTGATTTGATTTGATTCGATAACACATGACTAATTGTGTATGTATTTTAAGGTAAGAGAGCTAGTTATGCGGTGATTCTGAAGAAGATAGAAGTTGACATGGTACCGTTCGGGGTGTGCGAGAATCTGCTGAAGAAGACCCGCCTTGGGCCGTTCTTCCGACTGGACAAGAGCTTCGTGTGTGCGGGAGGGGAGGAAGGCATTGACACGTGTGAGGTGAGATATGCATTATTTTAGAATGGGTATTTTTCTTAATCTATTCTATGATTCTTGAAGTAAAAAAATGCCGATGAAATCGTGTTATCCCAATTAACTAATAAACTACTTAATAAACATAACACTATTGGATTAGTAAAGTGCCGTGTGATATCCGGCAGAATAGAATAGACCACCCTCCTTTCTTACCGAGGTGTCGTAAAAGGAGACTAAGGTAAGTGCCGTGTGGTATCCGGCTGCACAGAATAGACCACCCTCATTTCTTACCGAGGTGTCGTAAGAGGCGAGTAAGGTATGTGCCGTGTGGTATCCGGCTGCACAGAATAGACCACCCTCATTTCTTACCGAGGTGTCGTAAGAGGCGAGTAAGGTATGTGCCGAGTGGTATCCGGCTGCACAGAATAGACCACCCTCATTTCTTACCGAGGTGTCGTAAGAGGCGAGTAAGGTATGTGCCGTGTGGTATCTGGCTGCATAGAATAGACCACCCTCATTTCTTACCGAGGTGTGGTAAGAGGCGACTAAGGTAAGTTGACGTCAGGCAGACGGCCGGTCGTAAAACACGTAGCCAAATCATGTGACAACATGTTTCTGACATGTTGTGCCGACCCCACTTAAAGAGGGATAAGGGCAGGAGAAAGAATGATGATGATGACTATTGGATTAGTAATATAAGTATTATATTGTTGGAAAATCAAAGTTTTCAACCCTATAATCACGTGGCCGAAAGCAAGAAAGGGAACAAAAATTGGAGCGAAAATTAGTTCTAAAAGATGGAATCCGCCATATTGAAGACAGTCTTGTAGTAATACTCGACTCTTACGGTTATTAGCTTACGTTAAGCGTTTAGATCGTTCCCACGATAGCCGATCTTCCCACGATAGGCGATCTTTTCAAACGATTCTCGAAGACTTACTTCGAGAAAGCGTCCACACATCCAAACCCCCTTATAGCGGCCGCGTCCAACTATAAGGTGTTTAACTTCCCCAACCGATTTCACAGGCGCCCTAAGAGCGTCCTCACGACCCCGACGATGCTATTACAGCATCCAACAAGATATACACACAATATACACACAAACAGCGTCTTCGCCGGCGAAGACGAGGTCCCCGCTTGCTTGTGTCAAGCGGCCGCAGCCCTCTGCCGCGGCCGCCGTGATGCAGACTTCTTCAAAGTCAATGTGTTAGATACAGTCCTCCAAAACGCGCCGCTTTAAGCCGAGATTCGGTCTCGCAGGAGACACCCTTAAGGCGACGCTCCCAATAAGTTGCGAGTGCCTAAAAACACTCGTTCACTTATCAATTTTACCCGGCGAAGCTTCTGCGCTCGCCCATCCCACCGGTGACGCTGTAAAAGCCATTAGGGCTAACAGCATTAGACACATTCGAAAAAAAAAAGTTTAGATCGTGTTACAACCTGTCTTGGTTAAACAAGCAGGTGTAATTAGTGTTACTGTGTCGTTCTAATATACCTACATTGAATGTTGTTTGTTATTAGAAATCTACCCTCATATTCGTGCGATTACTATTCGGGCAGATCCGCAATTACCCGCATTATATTCCGTGTTAATAAAACCTGACGTCGAATAGTTAATATTCACGAGTTTCTTGCATATAAGATAACTGGCATAATTAATTATGCCAGTTATATTATACGTTTAAGTGATTAGTGAATTCATTTAATTGATTTATAGGCGCAGGCGATACTTTGCGGAATTCCATATTACAGAACTACTTTGCTATGATCCGCGCGGGTTATAGCTAAGTAGTTCTGTTATAGTTTCTGATTTTTGACTGGCGGGTTGGCGCAATGGGTATTGACTCTACCTTCGGCTCCGCGGGTCGCGGGTTCGATTCCCGCCGAGGGCCAACATTTTCAAACAATTTGTTGGTTCTTCGAGCCTGGGTGTGTATTTGTATTTCAGTATGTATTTAAAACTATATATGTAGTGTATTTACCAGTTGTCCGTCACCCATAACACAAGTTATTATTGTGTTATTAAGTTACTTACTTTGGGGACAGACGACAGTGTGTGTAAGTGTCCCATATATATATATTTATTTATTTATTATTATATATTTAATGTTTTATCGTCGGTAGCACTCTGATTATTCCTGTTCTACCCAGGGTGATGGTGGCGCTCCCCTGGCGTGTCCCATCGGTGACGACCGATACAAGCTGTCGGGCCTGGTGGCATGGGGCATCGGGTGTGGGGAGAAGAACGTGCCGGCGGTCTACGCCAGGGTGGCAATGTTCAGGAACTGGATAGATGACGTCATGATCAGCTGGGGCTACACTTCCGAGGGTTACACTGTATTTTAGATAATTATTTTTAAATAGAATTTTCTTAACAAATCAATAGGTTTTTTATTTTCACGTTTTGTCAAGCTCAAAGACACTAGCTAGCTTGGTATCCCTACCTACCTTGGGGTGTCTCTACCCACCTTGGGGTATCCCTACCTACCTTGGGGTATCCCTACCTACCTCTGGGTGGCTCTACCCACTTTACGGTGTCCCTACCTATCTTGGGGTATCTCTACCTACCTTAGGACCTTGGGGTATCTCTACGTACCTTGGAACCTTCGGATATCTCTACCTACCTTGGAACCTTGGGATATCTCTACCTACCTTGGGTATATCTCTGGCGATCAAGTGAATGAGGTCTGATTTCCGGTACCTTGGTTTGTTTTTTTAGACCGATGGTGAAATGTGTGAGATCGAGATGTGGGTTAATAGAATGAATAAGGATGGATAAAGTGACAGGTCTCAGATATATATACTTGATCTCCAAATGTCTCTTAAAGCTCAGGGGAAAATTTATAATACGGTTATTAGACCTGTTGGCTTTTTTACCGCTTTTGAGTAAGTCGCCAGTGTTTTTGTTCGACACACTGTTAAGAAACGGCCCACTTTGCCAAACTCATCCAGGTCGAGGGTGGTGAATTCCTGCCTGTTCATTAGTACAGTACACATAGTGTTTATTACATCTATAAAACTCAAAATTACGTTATCGTTAAACCACAAACACATACAGGCAATTCACGCGATGAACTCAACATACAAACAGGTTTCGTAAACATATTATTTAAAAAAAAAAAAGAAAAACGAAAAGAAAGAAAAGGTATAACGTACAAAAACAATAACGTATATAGGATGTGGAAAATATTCGGTTCATTAAAATATTACAACATATTGTTCATTGAAATACGCTGTGTGGTATCCGGCTGCATAGAATAGACCACCCCCATTTCTTACCGAGGAGTCGTAAGAGGCGACTAAGGTAAGTTGACGTCAGGCAGGCGGCCGGTTGTAAAATACGTAGCCAAATCAGGTGAATAAGGGTAGGAGAATGATGAATTGTTCATTGAAATGTTAAGACCTGTGGGGTATGCCGAGCACATGGGCAGGAAAAAAAGAAGATGAACAACAATTTAGTAAATATGGCATTTTATTTAATTTTAACAGTCGGCAAGGCGCCCGCACAGTTCGCTTTCTCTAATTCTCCATGGATCTGCTTTAGTCTCGCTCTGGCCAAAGATAGACTGGCGTTTGTGGACCTCATGCTTTCCTGGAGACCCATAACACGCTCAATATTACCGAATTGGTATTTCCTATATTATTGACTACGGGGCATGTAAAAAATACGCATCAATTTATCCAGAAAAATTATGAGTGAATTCATTTTACGGCTAAAAGTACATTCATTCCTTAAAAAAGGTGACCATATACAATAGACCTTTATCTTCTTTTAGAACCACTCTGTCCATTCGTGAAAAGCGTATAAAAATCTGATTAGTAGTTTTCGAGTTTCTCGCGAAAATACAGACAGATGTACCGGGAGGCTTTGATTTATAATACGTAGTCATTTTAGCGACTCTTGGGATGATATGTGAAAGCGTAAGCAATAGATAGACATTTTTTTTCATTTAAAATATAATATCCATATTATAAGTACGAAAGTGTCTTCTTCTTCTCAAGGTGCCATCTTCTTTCGAAGTTCGGCGATCAATAAAGTAATTTGGATCTTCGATGCCGCTGCTCTGAATAAGGAACGAGTACTTTTGCCGAACCAATGGCGTAAATTTTTTAGCCAAGATATTCTCCGTCGGCCCACACTTCGTTTATCTTGGATTTTGCCTTGTATGATAAGCCGCAGCAATTCATATTTAGCATTTCTCATGACGTGGCCAAAATATTCGAGCTTTCTTTTTTTCACTAAATATAAGACTTCTGCTTTTTTGTTCATGCGACTTAACACGGTTATATTCTTGACTTTGTTTCTCCAGGATATCCTTAACATTCTCCTGTACACCCACAATTCGAAAGATTCTAATTTCTTGCTCATCGATTCTGTGAGTGTCCACGCTTCAACGCCGTACAGGAGAATGGAGAAATAACAACGTGCTAAACGCGCTTGTAGCATGATGTTTAGTTTTTTATTGCTCAGAAGTGGCTTAAGCTTAAAGAAAGCGTTACGGGCTTGTTCAATACGGCACTTAATCTCCAGACTATGATCGCCCATATCATCAACTCAACATCCCAAATATTTGTATTTACTAACTTTTTGTAAGCTTTGTCCACAACAAAGTAGAGAGAGATTAGCGGGTGGTATTTTACAAATAGTCATGTATTTTGTTTTCTTGGTATTGATGTTAAGGCCATACATGGAACTAACAGATCGAACTTTATCCACGAGGATTTAAAGATCTTCTATTGTTGATGCAAGTAACACAGTATCATCGGCATAACGGACATTGTTTATAGTCTGGCCATTTACTGTTATACTTACATCCAAATCATCTAGTGCTTCTCTGAAGATCATCTCAGAGTATATATTAAAAAGTAAGGGTGAGAGAATACATCCTTGTCTTACTCCTCGTAGGATTTTTATTTCGTCAGTCAATTTGCCTTCTATACGTACATTCGCTGTTTGATTTCAATATAGATCTCTTATAAAGCGTATATCTTTAGAGTCCAAACCAATAGACTGCATTATATCGATCATTCTTGCATGCTGTACTCTATCGAAAGCCTTTTCATAATCGATAAAGTGTGTCTGTCGGTTACGAATTCAGCCATTTGGCAAACAACGTGGTTTAGCTCACGTCGAAAGTTATTTTAAGAAAGTTTTTATATATTTCGATTTTTGTTTGTTGAATAGATTTAACTGAGTTATTTAAATACATAAATCATGTAAATCATACGAACTATTTACTAACATAATTAAACTATGCCCTCGAGAAAATAATCAATCTTTCAGTCTGCCCGGATCAATCTGATTTTTGTGATAGATATATTTGTATGATTGGTGAGTGACAGAAGCTGCTGTTTATTCCAAGACTACAGTTCATGCGAACGAAGTTGCCGGTAAAACCTTATATTTATTGATTCATCACTAAAACCAACATGAACAAAGTCATTGTTATTGCTAGAGGATAATATATATGAATAATTATACCGTGTGGTATCCGGCTGAGTAGAATTGACCACCCTCATTTCTTACCGAGGTGTCGTAAGAGGCGACTAAGGTAAATTGACCCACCGTGTGGTATCCGGTGTAGTACAATAGACCGCCCTCTTTCATACCGAGGGGTCGTAAAATACGACTTAGGTAAGTTGACGTCAGGCAGGCGGCCGGTCGTAAAATACTTAGCCAAATCATGTGCCAATATGTTTGTTACATGTTGTGCCGACCCCACTTAGAGTGGGATAAGGGCAGGATGATTATATATGAATAATCATTTTACATTTAATTTTTATATTACAATGAGGTGACGAGGCAAATCCATTGTCGAGATTACCTGTACACTCAGTAAAGTCTTATCGGCTCTGGTCAGTTTTTCGACGCACAAGTCGGTTGTATGCTTTGCGAGACCTTCTATAGTTGCTCTGAGGGAGACGTTGCATTCCCCTAGAACACAATGAAAACAAATATTACAGATAAAGATACAGCTATTACACTTTTTGACAAGTTAGTATATTATTATTAAATATAATTTAAATTCATGATTTCTGATATTTGCATACCGAAACTGCTTTTCTATGAATTAACTCACTTTGTTGGTTAGCTAGCAGAGATTTCTGTCAAAGGGATAAGGTGACTTAATTACAATTTTTTTTTATAAATAATATTCTCTTATGTTTTTTATAGCACATAAATAATGAAATTAGCAGCTGCTCAAAACCAAAATTCATCAGAAACCCTCCTTATAAGTATTTGATTACTGGCATCGTTATAAATTTGGCCTATAATTAAAGGGCATTATCTAAAATCATCATGTTGGGATGCGATAATAGTCTGTTTAGACACACAAACATACATAGTTTTTGATGAAGCAGAGAGTTGTGTATTAACTTCGTTGGCGATGAAGGTGGTGAAGGTGATATTGATGTGTGGAGTGGAGTGTCGAGTTCATCACTTAAGGGTGATGGGAGTTTGCTCTCTGTAAAATAAAGATAAGGTTAGCATAAACAACATGCTTAAAAAGTAAAAAACATAAAACTCTTAGTTTTAAACTGATCGAATTCTAAATAAGGTTTAATCAAGTTAGATGATACATTGTGATCCTTATTTTGATGTAATTTACGACATCACACTACAATTTATTAAAAAAGCTAATGATGTCTTGCGCTGCCAAATTATGGGTCTCTTTAACATTCACTATTGTAGGGGCTACCCAATATGCTTTATGCCAATTTGCCGCAAAATATCATTTTAAAATTAGGTCACTTTAACTAACTACTAAGTACTAAGTTTACTAAGTATGCTATATGATACAATATATGGACACCCTTAAATTGCCTTATGTTACATAAAAGAAATTGGACAAAAGCTTACAAAATATAATAATTGTTTTGTTACTTAGACAATGTCATATTGTTTGGTCGCTAATTATTTTAGAAAAAAAACTATTTTACCATCGTCAGATTCAGGCGCTTCACCAGATATCACGAATGCTTTGGAACGTGTGGATATATCCTGAAAAAAAAAACATTTTATAATGGTTCGCTGTTTTGAGTTGTAAAGTTATTCTTCTTTTAATTGAAGAATTGTGGAGTAAGCATTAGTAAAACCCCCTATAAAGCCCAGACAATCGATAAAAGTTCACAGATACTCAATAAAAGCTGTTCAAAATCTTATACCGTCCAAATTCCAAAAGAGAAAGAGAAAAACGGAATCTAACGATGGTAGGCAGGAAATAATAAACAACAGAATTTGAATGGAATATAGAACAAAAAATTACCGGTGATTTTCCAACTTCTATTTCTGAATCTGATTCTGACGCTTCTCCGTCTACGACGTGAGCTGATTTAGACATTGTTTCTTACTTTACTGTTATGTTAAATAATAAACTTATTAAACAGTAAACACCGCAAATACTTGACACTTTTTCAGTCCCTTTTTGACAGTTTTAGTTTGACATTATATTAACCATAGACAATTAACAACATAATACCAAAAAACAACTATGGTATTACTTTTTTTTTAGGTTATTTAACGGCCTGGAATCAAGTCTTTAAGGCCTTATGGTATATATGCAATAAAACACAGATAAAAATTAAAGCTGACAAGAAAAATTATAGACGAAAATCAAGCAAAAAATCAACAATGATTTCTACTCACGAACTGATTAATTTGTTATTTTTTTTATTTTTGCATTTTTTAGCATCGTAAGCAATCTGCGTATATAGATCGTTTAAATTAATATTATTTGCATATACCAATAAAATTTAAGTTGATTTGTTGTTGTACTTTTATAATAAAGGAGTTTACTCCTGTATTATAAAATATAAAAGTAATATTTTTAATACCTATATTGAATCGAAGTAGATCCTCGGGTCCTTAATTACTAACAGGTTAAATTCAATACCTCAAAAAATTATTCGATGTTTTGATTAAAACATCGAATTATTTTTTTACCTTAATTTTATAAACACTATCTCAATATTTTATTGCTATAAGCAACTTAATGATTAATTCTGAGATATTGCAACTTGCAAGAAGGTCAATATTTAAAGATAGAGAATTAGGAATATTTTAACCAATCAAGAAGTTAATTATTGTTACTTCATAAAAATAATATCTATATTTAGCGGACTTAATATGTTTAAGAGGGGTAGGAAAAAAAACCACATGAGAACATGAAGAACGGTTTTACTATCAGTAGTAACGTGGACGTATTGACACAGCGACGAATATTTACAACAATTAATTACATTAATTAATAACGCCGTATAGATTCCACGATCATTTTTACTCCTCAGCCACATTATAATGAAAAGATCAAAATTCTCATTCTTTCACACAAATATCTTCATCCTATCCTGTGATATATAATGACTATAGAATAGTAATTTAAATAAACAAAAACTAATAAGTTGATAAGTGAAACGCCTAAAAAAGTTTCAATATGAACATTAGCTATTTCTTATGTTTCTTTATCATAAAAATTGCATATTTGAATGTTGACATTGTATTTAAACTGATCTTTTATCAAATCATCTTATACCTCAGAAAATTTCTTAATGATTTAAATTATTATATAACAGAAATCAAAACTTTCACCAGTGCTATTTCACGAGCTAATGGATATGAAATGGATAATTGATCTCTATATGTAACAAGACTCAAATATTAATAACCATGCAGGTACATGCACATATTTATAAAATTATGCTAATTAATAACAGATAATTTGATGTTATATTTAATTTATAAAAACTTTTTATTATTCAAACATGAAAGAAGGTGTAATGTCTATTGTAGATAATTAATATATGTATCATAATATGGCTAATCTGGCACGAGCAACTAGTATCAGGGTAGAAACATATTTGTTAAAACCTTAAGTAAATGAACTACATGACTTAATAGTTGGTAGAAAATCGCTTATAAAGCACAAACCAAATATTTCAACTGATATTGATTTTCTGAAACAAAAATATGATAAGATATTGATTTCGAAATATTATTTTAATACCTTTCTTTCTACCTTTTAACCATCCATTTACATTAAACAGCCAATTATTAGTTTCGTACAATAATTCATAAGATAGAGCCCACTGAATACGGTGACACACGAGCTCAATAATTGTAAAAATATTGCATGAGTATAAATGCCTTTCTGTGCTTAACGCTGTGATGGTTATTGTGCTGGGGTAATATTAATAAAATGTAGTATAACTAAAGGTTATATATGAAACTAACGTATAGGTTAAAAAATCTCATTCTCTTCGGGAACAGCATTAAATTGACTTGGCTTTTGTTCGCAAGATCGAGCTCAATGTGAAACAATATTCAAGCACTGATACTTAATTTATAGAAAAGCTTCAAATTATTATAACATACAATACCAAAAGTTCGCACCTCTTGCATATCTACCAATTGTTAATCGAGCGTACATTTTTCTTACATACACAATCTTAACTTTTGGGAATCGTATAATAAGGTACATGAATTTGACAAGATAGATTCTATATTAAATATAAAAATTTTCTGGTCAACACAAAATAATTAGATTTTAATGTTACATTTTATAAAATAAATGATATCTCTATAACACAACTGATCTGACTGATGAAGTGAAATCATTCTAATAATTTACTTATTATAGTAAAATACATTAGTACTCGTAAAAAGATAAATCAATAACATGTAATAATTCGATATCTTCCTTTTAATTGCAAATTATTTTACTGCATTACATGATACTAAACAATTAAAGTTTTCATAAGCCCAGGTTACAAAATTCTGATTTGACAAAGATGGCAATTATAAGCAGTCATATACTATATTATATTTTAAGTTTAGTTTTTATAAAACATGTTTATAAAGTTAATGCAAAATAAATACAATATAACAGTTGCTGGCTCCTTTTTCGCACAAAGAATTAGCTTAGCGATTCAACGCGGAAAAGCTGCCAGTATTCTTGGGACCATTTCACGTGGGCATGATTTGTATAATAGTAGTGTGTAAGTAATTTAAGATAGATATATTTGTTATAAATAAAAAAAATATTTTGTTATAACAGTATATACACGTATTTAGGTTGTCTTAAACTAGCAGTATCATTTTAATTAATAATGATATGAACTTTAGAATTGCTTTGAATTAAATCAGTCACTTCCATTGGAATAATGACTATATTGCTTGTTACAGAGTCATAAAATAAAGTAGAGTGGTAGAGAAGTTTAAGGAAATAGACATTCTTATATTAGCTTCACAGTTTTTAGCAATATAATTTTTATGAATTAAAATATACAGAATTATAAAATAATTAGTGTATCATTGACAAGGTAGTAAGCTGCTCCTTATTTACGCCTTATAGTAAGTAAATACTTAATAGGTTTTGATATAATATTCTATAATACAATCCATTCTTATTTCGTTTCTGCTACTTTTATCAACTGTAATAATATTCATAAGCGGAAATTAAATCAGAAGTTTAATATAAACCTGTACAACTTAAGATTATAGACAAGACAATTATAACCAATTATTAAACATAAATAAAATAAGTAGCAAATTCCAAAAGTTTTATACTGATAACGGGATTTACGTATGGTTAGATTAAATAAAGCGCGTTATAGACAAAAGAATAGAAATAGAATCGAGTAAAAGATGGAGAAACACAACGTTCCGACAATCAAAGCTGTTTCTCAAATCTTTCGACATTAAGAAAACAAAACAGCTAATGTCTCACAGCAGGGAAAATGTGGCAATCATAACAGGCATTACTACGGGGCACTGCCTGTTAAACAGACACCTGTCAATAATGAGAATAAAAGAAGATGCAGCGTGCCCAGAGTGTGGAGAAGAAGAAACGAGTCTCGACCTTATGGCTGAGTGCCCCATGTACTCGCTGGTAAGATGGGAGATATTAGGTAAGATGAAATTGAAGAAGAAGACCTAACAAATATCCCCTTCAGGGATATCATAAGGTTTGTAAGAGCAACAGGTAGGTTTGAGCAGGTGACACTGTCGGGACAACAGTGAGACCCTTGTCCCAACATGAGGGGAAATGGGTGGAATAGTCCAGAATTGGAGCTGACCACCCGCCCTGTACCGACAGGCGTCCCCTACCCTAGATTAGATTAGATTAGATGGTTAGATTACGTCATATTTAAATATCGACATAATACATGAAATGCTATTTTATTTTAATTAAATATAATTCATGTAACTAAGACTATTCAAATAATATTATTATTAATTATTTGTAATCTTAAGACAAAAGGATTTTTATTTAAAATCTATTTTGATATAGCGATCGTTTTGTCGGGACGTGTATAGTCTTCTAAAGGCAATATATTTCAAAGATGTGCGTGTTGCCGCCACTAAAATTATTTGTTACGCTTTTTTTCTTTCTTAAAATATTTTATATATTTTTATTATAAAATCATAACATTCCCAAAATAAGCTCCTGTTGGGTTCGGTTTCAATTTAATGACTTTACGAATTGAAAAGTTACAAAGTATAACTATAAAAATTAGATAAGTATGTAACAAAATATATTTATATGAAGCTCATTTTTAATTTAATTATTTGATGTTTTATCCAAAAAAATGAGATGAGTGTAAATATTATGGAGCAACGAGGATTTATTTTTCAGAAAATATACTAAGTGCATAGACATAAGCGTTTTAGAATTTTACTAAGTAAATTTTTTGATAATTATAATAATTTCCACTTTCATATAAAAAGGATCCTGTACCCTGTTAGTTTATTTTCAAAATTAAAAATAGTATATTATGAATATTATTTAGTATTTTGGAATAATAGAAATAAACTTACTAGTAAAATTTATTTTATGATTCGAAATATTGGCAACATTACTACGAAAGAGAAGTTTGTCTATGCGTTAAAAATATACTAAGGCGGTTCACTTTTGGCTTCTACAATCCGACAACTTTAACGAAATCTAATTAACGCTACACCTAAAACCACTATAGGTAAAACAACTGTTACTTTCGAGTTCCAGAATTATTAATAATATCACTATCTAGAGCTGTGATAGCCCAGCGGTGAGACCGTGCGACTCTTTCGAGGGGAACACGAGTTCAAACCCGGCCAGGCACCAATGAGTTTGTCTATTAAAACTCACGTGTCTAATTGATAATTGCAATTTATCACACGCTTTTCGGTGAAGGAAAACATCGTGAGGAAACCTGCATATTTCTAGAGAATTCTGGAGATATGTGAAACCTACCAATCCGCATTGGAGCAGCGTGGTAGGTCTTAGCTCCAACCCTTCTCTCCAGAAACGGAGAGAGGAGGCCTATGCCCAGCAGTGGGATTGTAACAGGCTGCTACTTTACTTTTTTTAATTTACTACAATAATTTTACAAAATTTCTAAATAATAAAATTAACTACGCCTTCAACCTTAAGATACGCTCATACTACACTTGACACCATTGTTGTACCTAGACTTAATTTAAAATTGATTGCGTAGTCAATTCATTGATTGAACATTCTGAACTATGAAAAACTACCTGAATATTAATTTTCAATTTCCTAAATGCGTTTGAAATTACGTATCCATTTCGCAAATGTCCTAAAAATTATCCATCGAAATATTTAGTCGAGGGCAGAAGTGCTTAATTGAACGACAAATATTGATAGTTAATATCGAGAACTAAGTTTTGTATTATTTAATTACAGGGCGTGTATTTGTTTCATATTATTTGATGGTGATGCTATTATAGTTATTATACTAGTGTAGGCAAGTCAGTCTAAAATGTGACATTACAAAGAGAAAGCAAATGAGGGTGAGCAGAGGAAATTTGTCTCTCTTTTTAATGTGTGATAAGACAAAGATGAAGTATAAGAGTTTCATTTTCTCTCTCATTATTTATTGTGCCATTGTCATTTACAGGTCTGCCTATAGCTAATATAATAACTCTATGAATAATTTATAGAATTAGCCGTTACTTTACGAAGATTCATAATACAAAAGTAATAATAAAATTATTTTGCTATAATCCGCGATATAGTAAATAGGAAATATATATGATGTTTAATGAAAACTATTCGTTTTCATACCCGAAACATGCAGTATTCGTTAAAATACCACAATACACAAGCAGTACACGTTCACTATCACAAACTCAACAAACGTTTCGGCCTGTAAACGAAGCATCATCGATAGACTCTACGACAAAATCATGTTACGATTTTTTGCAAGTGTACTATGATGGCGGTGATGTAGGTTTGTGCATGTGCTGTAACGAATCTTGCATGTTTCGGGTATAAAAACGAATAGTCCACTCTACATTTAGCATTACATATATTTCCTATGGATACTGGATCCAGGCGGCGCAAGATCGTGTGGTGTGGCGATCCCATGAAGAGGCCTATGTCCAGCATGGACGTCCATCGGCTGACGAAGAAGAAGATATGTCCTATTAACTTTATCGCGGATTATAGCAAAATAATTTAATTATTACTTTTGGACTCTATGGATGCTATATCATGTTCTCTATAATATTACATGACACATTCATCAATTAAATTTTAATTAAACGTTGCTATCTGCACTCGACTATTTCTAAGACTTCACTAAATAGTGTAAATAGAGGCACCCCTCATAAGGTAAGGCCATCTCGGAAATGTCAAAATATATTAATGATAAACCAAAATAATTTTAGGACCTATATTATAGTAATGATAATTTATTTTAATATAATCCGACTTACGCTTAAGTCCGCATGTTATAGCGGTAAAATAACATCATTAATTTTGATATAATAAAATTTAACAAACGCATATATATAAAATTATTTAATTCTTTAGCTTATATTTTCTTTATTGTAACGGATTTATTAAATATATTGAAATGTAAACAAATATATGTTTTAAATAATTAGAACACTATTTTATAATTTTAATATAATATACATTTATAACATTTAGGTGTAACATGAAATATATAATAAATATGGTATTTCGTCAATTTAATTAAAAATTCGTGAATATAGGTTACATCTATGACATGACAATATAAACAAAATTATTATGCGTCGAATATAATAATTTATAAAACGTAAATTATTATATATTGTTGAAAAAAATAGTTTTTAGTACGAAGAATCGAAATAGAGTAGACAGGATAGCAAAATAGAGGAATAGTTCAATTTATTTTTACATTTCCAATAGGGCTTTATAATGAAAGACCTAAAAATGGAAAAACAGAACGCTCCTGATCTTCGGTTTCAGAACGCGCCGGTAAAAGTTCTCGCAGGCGGCCGCGTAGCGCGCGCATATTGCGCGGGAAAACCACGCTGCCGCCATGTTGTACAGGCCGTGACATTGACAGGTGTGGGTGTGGGTGTATACTCGTTTTATTACGACCCTGGAATAATAATTGTTGAATAAGCAATATAACAGAACTAACTACTTTGCTATAATCCGCACGGGTTAAGTGAATGCATGCAAAGCCAATGTGTATGAAGCAGGCAAAATCTACGCACTTTATACATGCAGGACCAGCCACCACATGCACCCCAAGGCGCAATTCACCAGCAACAACGCACACAAAAGCAGCACACACACCCACCACCACTATCTCGACGATCGTTTCGCCCCGAAACCGAAGCATCATCAGGAGGATAGGCTTCACGACAAAAATCGTACTGCAGTACGATTTTTGTGCATGTGGTGCATGTGGGGTGCATGTGGTGGCTGGTCCTGCATGTATAAGGTGCGTAGATTTTGCCTGCTTCATACACATTGGCTTTGCATGCATTCACTTAACCCGTGCGGATTATAGCAAAGTAGTTAGTTCAGTTATATTGCTTGTAATATGGAATTCCGCAAAGTAACGCCTGCTTCTATAAATCAATTGTTGAATACATTAATTACTAATTGTATTGTTGGGTCGCAGTTGGTTACCATCACTTTAATTATTAAATATTATGCTAAATTATATATCTTTTTCTGTTGTTGACAAAAAAACGGCAATATTTGAATGATATGTGTTAGCCCGGTATTAAAGCTTCAATTGTACCAAACTTTATCGTCCCAGTCTAAGCATCTGCGCTTACACAATCTTTCCAGTGACACAAGTTTTGTATTATTTAATTACAGGGCGTGTATTTGTTTCATATTATTTGATGGTGATGCTATTATAGTTATGATACTAGTGTAGGCAAGTCAGTCTAAAATGTGACATTACAATAAAGAGAAAGCAAATGAGGGTGAGCAGAGGAAATTTGTCTCTCTTTTTAATGTGTGATAAGACAAAGATGAAGTATAGAGTTTCATTTTCTCTCTTATTATTTATTGTGCCATTGTCATTTACAGGTCTACCCATAGCTAATATAATAACTCTATGGATAATTTATAGAATTAGCCGTTACTTTGCGAAGATTCATAATACAAAAGTAATAATAAAATTATTTTGCTATAATCCGCGATAAAGTAAATAGGAAATATATATGATGCTTAATGAAAACTGTTCGTTTTCATACCCGAAACATGCAGTAATCGTTAAAATACATGCAAACCTCCACCACCGCCACCACAATACACAAGCAGTACACGTTCACTATCACAAACTCAACAACCGTTTCGGCCTGCAAACGAAGCATCATCGATAGACTCTACGACAAAATCATTTTACGATTTTTTGCAAGTGTACTATGATGGCGGTGATGGAGGTTTGTGCGTGTGCTGTAACGAATCTTGCATGTTTCGGGTATAAAAACGAATAGTCCACTCTACATTTAGCATTACATATATTTCCTATGGATACTGGATCCAGGCGGCGCAAGATCGTGTGGTGTGGCGATCCCATGAAGAGGCCTATGTCCAGCAGTGGACAGTCCCAGTCTAAGCATCTGCGCTTACACAATCTTTCCAGTGACACTGTACAAGCCTTTAGGGCTAACAGCATTAGTCAATTCGAAAAAAAAAACCAAATGTCATCTATTCTCTAAATGACTCCCAGTGGTTAAACCGAGTCAGCGTAACAGACAGATTTTCGCATTTAATATCTATAGACAAAGAAAATTGGAAAGAAAATGGCGATCATTTTATTGTTATTGTTTTCATATATTTATTATGATACTCGAATAAAAATACTCGATTTTCGTCTAAATTATATATTCATTCTAATGCCTATTTACAATATATTCGCTGCGGGTAGTATCGGGAGGCGCAGCTAGTCTGTATATATAAAAATTTAATGTTTCTCTGTATGACGGTTAAGGACTCAGAAACGGCTGAGCGGATTTTAATGAAATTTAAAGATAATCTTTACCTAACTGATGATCCTGTAAAGTTTGGTGGCGATCGGAGCACTTTTATATAAATAAATGTCATTGATTCGTTTCGTGACCAAAATCAGGCTGAGCCACAGCAACGCGTTGACAGACTGGTTTTAATATAAAAACTCATTGGTTTCAGGCCGGTTCTTTGCCGAGTTGACCTATCTAGTGAGTCATATGGCTTTTTTAAAAGTAAGAGTGGTTTACTATATTCCTCATCATCATCGCCCTGCCCTTATCCAACTCTAAGTGAGGTCGGCACAACATGTTGCAAACATGTTGTCAAATCATTTGGCTACGTATTTTACGACCGGCCGCCTGCCTGACGTCAACTTAACTTAGTCGTATTTTACGACCCCTCGGTAAGAAAGAGGGTTGTCTATTCTACTCAACCGGATTCCACACGGCGGTTTACTATATTCCTGGAATAAAAAATATACCTTGAGTCGCGCACGTGCGCTACGTCGGTCTGACGTCATAGCACCGTGTCAAACATCTGGAGCGACCGCGTGATGAGGTCATCCTTGAGGCACGACTCCAGGAACTCCTCGATGGTGATCACGCCGTCCTGATTCAGGTCTAGCTTCCTGAACACCCGGTCTACCTGGAATTCATACTGAATTGGTATGAAGGGAAATATGGACGAGCGCTTTATATCGTTACCCTACACTGTAAGTCAAGTAACATTTAACAGTTGCTAGTATAAGGTTTGACATAAAGTGGGAAAAGAATATGTCAAGGAATGGTTTTTGAAACGAAATTATAAATACGAAATTATAATAAACGTATATTTGGAATTGGTTTGGAATTTTGTTTTTTTTTCATACCCGTTACATGCAGGATTCGTAAAAACACCACGACAAATCTGAAAATCGATTTGCCGTGGAGTCTATCTCCTGATGATGCTTCGGTTGCGAGGCGAAATGATTGTTAAGTTTGTGATAGTGAACGTGTGTAGTGCTTATGTATTGTGGTGGCAGTGGTGGAGGCTTGTGCATGTGTTTTTACGAATTCTGCATGTAACGGGTATTAAAAACCGACAGTCCACTGTACATTTAGCACTATATATATTTTCTATTTACTGTATAGCGGATTATAGCAAAATAATTTTATTATTACTTTTGTATTATGGATCTCCGCAAAGTAACGCCTAATTCTATAAATTATTTAAAAGTAATATAGCTGGGTAGAGCAGGTGCGGCATTTAGTCCGGATAAATTCTAAAAAAGGTGATGTTAAAGAGAATAAAGATAGCAAATGCTAGGGTTCTTACACTAGATATAGTAAAAGAGGGCTTCCAAGTGTCTAGGGTAGGCTAGAATCTGTTTCAGGCCAATCGAACTGGGACATCCGGCCAATCCAAACAGGGAAAACAGTTGGAGTAGGTCACCGAGGTTGTCGTTGCTTCTGGTGCTCTCGATGCATTGATTGACGTACGGAGAGGCAGTTGTTGGCCCGACTTAGAGGTGGCGGTCTTCGGGGTACATACCAGTTGCTAGTGGAGATGCGGGCAATGTGCACAACGTTACCATGTCTCCAGTACACTATACTACAGGATATAATCACTAATATATACAGTACTAAACGTCTCTCTCTATCTTCCCTAACTTATATCTCCCTCTAGATTCCATTCGCCTCGCCGAATCACAATTTCCATCTTCATCAGCTGTACGAGTATTATGCCGTGTGGTATCCGGCTGAGTAGAATAGACCACCCACATTTCTTAACGAGGTATCGTAAAAGGCGACTAAGGTAAGTTGACCCACCGTGTGGTGTCCGGCTGAGTAGAATAGACCATCCTCTTTCTTACCGAGGTGTCGTAAAATACGACTAAGGTAAGTTGACGTCAGGCAGGCGGCCGTTCGTAAAACACGTAGCCAAATCATCTGACAACATGTTTATAAAATGTTGTACTGACCGCACTAAGAGTGGGATAAGGGCAGAAGAATGATGATCTTCATCAGATGTATTTAATAATTTATTTTATAAATATAAGAGACGCAGAGTGGATGACAGTTGGTCCCACAGACAACCTACCTGTTCGTTAGCTTTGGCGTCATCAAGTCTCGCAGCGGGCGAGCCTGGTGGTGCCCGCCGGCCCAGCAGCTCATGCACGGCAACCACCACCTCCGCCAACTCCTGCCTCGTGATGGCACCGTCGCCATCCACGTCATACAGTCTGAACGCCCAGCGGAGACGCTCATAGACAGACCCGCGGAGCAACGTTGATAGAGTCACTAACAGCTCCTGAAACATTTGGAAAAGACAATCCTTTACACAAATTTTCTTTCTTTCTTGTTATGAAGAATGTATTTAAGCTTCGATAAGGAGTTATTTAGGTTTAGATAAGAAAATATATAGGCTTAGTTAAGAAAATATGTAGGCTTGGACAGGAAAATATTCAAATCAGCATAAACTTAGAAAGACGAAAGAATACGTCCTCTCTTACGTCATGGTCTACTCTCCCTCCGCTTTAAGAATTTCGATTAGGAGGCTTACCATGAACTCTTATTCGGACTCAATTGAAGACGTAAACTAAATTGTTTTGCTTTTCATACCATGACGTCTTAAAGACGCACACTTTAAGTCGTTGCCGAACGACAACCTAAACTGGATCGCAAACCTATTTCATTCAGTCTTTTTTCGTACCATTGGCTATTGAAATAAATTAACTTATTAATTTAATTTTTCTAAAATTTAATTCAAACATAAAATATATAAAACTGTTTTACGTGGATCGGTAAGAAACAATACAAAACAGAGTGTATTGTTATGCATTTTGCTTATATTCATTGCAAAATAGATTTAAACTTACAGTATTTTAAGACGAATATGATGAAAAAATTAGTTTCGGAATGCATCTTGAAAACATTTGAGTAAAAGAGACAGAGTTATCTATAGCTCATATAACGTTTTCCTTTTCAAACATTACGACCCCAATGCAATTCACACTTCATGGTACAATCTTTTCGTAGCGGTTGGGTTTAGGTAATGTAGTAATGTAGCGGCATATTACAATCCCACTGCTGGGAATAGGCCTCCTCTCTCCGTTTCTGGAGAGAAGAGTTGGAGCTAAGACCTACCATGCTGCTTCAATGCGGATTGGTAGGTTATACATATCAACAGAATTCTCTGGAGATATGCAGGTTTCCTCACGATGTTTTCCTTCACCGATAAGCGTGTGATAAATTGCCGTTATCAATTAGACACATTGGGTTTAGGTACTGATTTTGAATTGAATCGTCATCTAAAAGTTCATGGTAAGCCTACTGTTCCCTTTCATAATATATTGTCGACGATCTTGATGGTAGCAAAAACTCGTTAGATGCAATTAAAAAGTCGTTCTTTCATTCAAAGTAAGCGATTTAAATGCGACTCAGTTAAAACACTCGGTACGAAAAGAAAGCGGTTCAGTTTAGGTACTGACTTTGCATTGAATCGTTTTCTAAAAATTCATGGTAGACCTACTGATCGGAAATGTATCAAACAAGTTGTCGCCGAAATATCTAGGTATTCATAAACGCTTGGCTCGTCTCCAGCTACGTTTAGTCTACAAAGTGTCTGAATGCACTCCCTGGTAAAACTTTGTAGTCTCATATTAGTGTCTTTTAAAGTTTCATCTAACGGAATGTGCTCTTTAGCGAGTGTTCCTAAGCCCGAAGTTTTTCTTTAAAAAGGTTCGTAAAAAGTTTTCTTAGTTGAAAACATTGTTGAGTATGTTGTTTATGTATAAAACGGCATTATAGGTTAAATGTGGAAACACGTCATTATTACCGGGAGATCGCAGGTTCAAAACTCGGGCATGCGTAAAATAGTACATATTTCTATTAAAACTTAAGTACCCAATGAGTTTTTCTGTTAAAACGTGAGTGTCTTGATAATTGTGATTTATCACACGCTTTTTGGTGAAGAAACCCTGCATATTTCTAGAGAATTCTAGGGATATGTGTAACCTACTAATTCTCATTGGAGCAGCGTGGTAGGTTCGACATCTTCTCTCCAAAAACGGAGAGCGTGGTAGGTCTTAGTTCCAAATCTTCTCTCCAAAAACGGAGAGAGGAGGCTTATGCTCAGCAGTGGGATAGTAATAGGCCGTTACTTTAACTTTTAAATTTTTTATGTACTCTGTTAATATTTAAAATTTCACCTGCTCACAATATCGCACATTGCCGCTAAAGAAGTTTCACTTCAAAATATAAGCAAATAAATACTGTTGTTCATCTGCGAAAACCTAGCGCCTAACTGTCTAGTCTCCATCCCGATTTATCCCTAATCCCTCTCAGTCAATATAACACGTCAAACAAACAATGTAATGCAAACTGTCGTAAGCATTCCGAACTGACGCGAAGACATTTACAAACTTTATTGACGGCTATAACTTATATAGCATTCGGTAGAAGCGGGCACGGTGTGTTTGTGTTGTTTGTTTACTTCGTGACCTGTTTGGCTCCCCTTTTCCCACTCTAATAACATGATTGTAAGATAAATGTAGCCTTTCAAGGGAAATTTAATAAATTTTATTTTATTTTCACAGCACACTTTCCTATCTGCCCTCCGCAGTCCTTTTTTCGTCTCTCCTATAATACCGACTCGCTCACACACTCACCTGCATTCCGTTTCATGCATTCACCTAACGTTCCATTCCCATATCAAAATTTCCTTTGTCTCATATTATTTTTTAAAAATTAAACCCCTGCTTTCTCCTTTAACAGATGTCTATAGCTGGAATATTATTTAAGAATAGGAAATCTGTTAGTTCGCTACGCTCTCACAGCCAGAACTTAATTTATATTAAAGTGTTTATATACCGGGCGGTATGTATACGGCTATATTTGCACGCTTTGTATCAAACTGACCTAATGCAAAATTAGTCCTAATTTTATTTGATCCATCGTAATCTTTATTTCTATGATACCACCTTACGAATTATTAAAGAAGCTAGTGTTTTGTTGTTTATCAAGCTGTGGGTGTCTTTAACAGTTAAGAGTTTTGAAAGCGCTGCGCTACGCTTTATTGTAATTTGTCAAAATTTTTTAAATTAAATCAGTTTTATACTAACCGTGCTATATACTTTAATCGATGCATCTATCTGATTTTTTGTATATTTTTTCATATAGACCCCGAAACCAATCAGTTCAGATGAATTTAATTCTTTAGATCGACCCTCACCGGTAAGCCTGTAAAGTTTGGTGGTCATTGGACCTTTTTTAGGAACTGTCATTATCAGTTTTGTTTCGAGGAAAGATCGAAAACAATTGTGTGACAAGTATGATATAACTTGTGCAGTTGAGACCCTAGGGCCATGGAGCCAAAGTGCAAAATTTTTTTTATCCGTTTTAACACCTCGGTTGATCGCCTCTTCGGGTGACAAGAGGGCTGGCTCCTTTTTCGCACTAAGAATCAGCGATTCAACGCGGAAACGCTGCCAGCATTCTTAGGACCATTCCACGTGGGCATGATTTGTATAGTAGTAGCGTGTAAGTAATTTAAGATAGATATAACTTGTATATATTTGTTATAAATAAAAAAAAATAAAAACTTGTGCATTATTTTATATACGCGGCAAATATGATGCACATCGAGCCTTAGAAAGAGAAAATCGGCTATTTTCTGCTTCACAGAGCATTATCTCTGTCGCACGGACGGACGGACCCGTGTAAAACGTCACATACTAGCTCAGTGACAGAGACAGCGCTCTACAGAACCGAACTGGCCGGCTGTTGCATTCTAAACATCGATGTGCATTATTTAATGCCGGGAACTATATGTGAACTCACCCTAAAACTGATGGCGCCACTGCAGTTGACGTCAAACGCCTTGAACACATAGTGAGCGTACAACGCAGAGTCTGCAATGAAAATAAATAGAAAGTTATGTCCAAACTCAAAAAATCTGTATTCAAATGATTTATAGAAGCAGGCGTTACCTTGCGGAATTCCATATTACAAGCAATACAACAGAACTAACTACTTTGCTATAATCCGCACGGGTTAAGTGAATGCATGCAAAGCCAATGTTTGCCTGCTTCATACACATTGGCTTTGCATGCATTCACTTAACTCGTGCGGATTATAGCAAAGTAGTTAGTTCTGTTGTATTGCTTGAAATCTGTATTCAAATTGACTTGAAACTCTTGTTTCCTTGTAAAACGCAAAAGCTTTCTTGCAAATATAGTTTTAAAAGTACTTATGAAGCATCAATTTTAGGGCTGGTTTTAGAAATTGCTCGTACCGAGAAAGGCCAGCAAGAAACTCTGAGTTTGTTTTTTTTTCAAAATTTTTGAAATTGCATTTTATATGTCGATAATCCTTAATGATATTTTTAAAATATTTTTTGGGTTTTCTCATGATATCCGTTAGTCAGCGACTGTTTTGAATGTATATCGGTAATAATTATTGCATTTTTATCTCGATAATCCTTAAATATGTATTTAATTATTAGTATCTTTTTTTATGACAATAGTAATTTAAACTAGCAGTACAGACAACAAGCAAGCCCTGCAAAATTATTGTTGTACATCAAAATATACAGGGCTTACTTGGCAAAGAGTTAGAAATAGAACTTTTTTTAAATAAGTTTAATGTAGATGTTCTGTGTATAACTGAACATTGGTTTAAGGAACATGAGTTCATATTAAACTTAAGTCATTATACTGTATCCAGTGCATTCCTAAGGAAGACAGCCTGTCGCGGAGGATCATTAATAATTACAAGTAATAATATAACCTGTAAAGAAAGAAAAGATATAGTTCGTCTCTCCTTGGAACGTACTGTTGAATTGTCTTGCGTGGAGCTGGAACGATATATTATAGTTAGCGTGTACCGACCACCCTCCGGCGATTTCAACCTATTCGAAAACACCATGGAGGATGTTCTAAAGCGTCTATGTACATCATCTAAAAAACTTTTAGTTTGTGGTGATTTTAATGTGGATATCTTAGTAGATAGCTCCATTCGTGGAAAAATGTTAAATCTTTTTAAATGTTTTAACTTACATAATATATTTACAGACCCCACGAGAATAACAGCTACTACGGCTACGGGTCTTGATAATATCTTTTGTGATTGTGATGTTTTAGAAAAATCAATCATTAGCAAATTAAAGTCTGATCATAGTGGACAAATGATATGTGTTCCCAATAATAAACATCATAAAAAACAAATGATTAAATACAGACCGATAACCAGTCAGAAAATTAAAAAATTTGAAAAGGAAATTTTCGTCAGTATGCCTACTCTTAATGTAATAAAGGGCAATCCAGATGATCTATTTAATGCTCTGTTTTGCTTGATAGATAGAAAATTTAATAATATTTTTAAAATCAAAGAAAAAGAGTTAATGAAAAACTTAAAGTTTAGTGATTGGGCCACTATTGGTATTTTTAAAAGCCGAAATAAATTGTACGATTTATACGCAGAAAAGCAGTTCAATCAGAACTCAGATTTTATTGATTATGTCAAAAAATATTCCAAACTGTTTAAAATTGTCTGTTTTCAAGCGAAGTCATTACATATTAAACAAAAAATAAGGAATTCTGACAATAAAATTAAAACAGCCTGGGATATTATATGTAAGGAATCGGGCAGACATAAAGTGCGACAAAACCAGATAAATCTTAAAATTAATGATTGCACTGTTAGCTCTGACATTGAAGTGGCAAATATTTTTCAAAATTTCTTTAGTGACATTCCAATAGCAACTACTCAATCGTTAAATTCATCGCCAACAGAAGCTCATAGTCTGCTAAGAGGAAGTGTGCCTAAGTGCGACGTCTCATTTAACTTTAAGCACATTACCCCATATAAAATAATTAAAACTTTTAAAACCTTAAATAATAAGATAACAGGAGATCTTTGGGGAATGTCAGTGAAATTATTAAAAAATATTATAGAAATAATTGCGCCATATCTAGCTAAAGTTTTTAATGATTCAGTAGATTCAGGTGTTTTTCCGAACTTAATGAAACACAGTAAGCTAGTACCTCTTTATAAAGCAGGTGATAAGAGTGATCCAAATAATTATAGACCTATTTCTGTTCTACCAACGCTTAGTAAAATATTTGAAAAGATTATGCTCGACCAACTTGTATGTTACTTTAATCTTAACAACTTCTTACATTCAGAGCAATATGGTTTTACTAAGGGTCGGTCAACTACAGATGCAGGTGCAAGACTCTTAAGACACATATTTGAAGCTTGGCAGAACTCACAAAATGCTATAGGCATTTTTTGTGATTTATCTAAGGCGTTTGATTGCGTTGAACATAAGACCCTTCTTTTAAAATTAAGTTATTACGGTGTAAATGATAACTCGCTTGGTCTTATTTCCTCTTATCTTAGCGATAGATTACAAAAGGTATGCATTAATGATGTTAGGTCATCTGGATCGTTTAATGTTATGGGTGTCCCACAGGGGTCAATCCTTGGTCCTTTTCTGTTTTTAGTATACATAAATGATTTAGCATATTGTGTTCAAAATATTTGTGATATTGTGTTGTTTGCAGATGATACCTCTTTTATTTTTAAAGTAGATCGAGATAAAGACAATTTTGACGATGTAAACAGTGCTCTATCTCAGATATCAAATTGGTTTTCAGTAAATAATTTACTTTTAAATGCAAATAAAACCAAATGTCTGCAATTCGTGTTACCAAACGTAATTAGGTCAGACATAAAATTAGAGATTAATAAACAGATACTAAAGATAGAAAATACAACTAAATTTTTGGGGCTCACTTTGGATGATAAACTCCAATGGGGCACCCATATATCTGTCCTCGCAGGAAGACTTAGTTCCGCCGCTTACGCTGTTAGAAAAATTAGACATTTAACCGATGTTGAAACAGCGCGACTTGTTTATTTTGCTTATTTCCACAGCATTATGTCATATGGAATAATGCTGTGGGGTAAAGCGGCCGATATAGAAAAGATTTTTGTTGCCCAAAAAAGAGCCATACGGGCTATCTATAATATGAAGCAACGTGAGTCCCTTCGCGAAAAGTTCCAAGAAATAGGCATACTGACTGTAGCTTCACAATATATATATAGTAATATTCTATTTGTACGGAAAAATATAAGTACGTATAAAACAAAATTTGATGTATATCATAGACATACGAGAGGTCACAAACAGCTTGCGATACCTGCGTCGCGACTCAGCAGAGTTAGCAACTCATTTGTTGGTCTCGCTATTCGCATCTATAATAAAATTCCTCAATCCATTCTAGACCAGTGTACAGAAAGATTCCAATCAAGTGTAAAAAATATGCTTATACGTAAAGCATATTACAAAATTGAAGATTATTTGGTTGATAAGAAAGCCTGGATTTGAGGATCCTTTCAGCTTCATACAAGACAGCGGTTAAATAATGTATAATTGAAAATATTTAAAAGATTGACCGCCGAGTTTCTGGTTCTTCTCGGTAAGAGCAACATTCCGAACCAGTTGTAGCTTCATTAATCATATTGATGCTTGACGATTCAAAAGTGCCTGAAATGGTTTATTTGAATAAAGATTATTTTGATTTGATTTGATTTGATTTGATTTGATATGGGCTTTCTACGATAATCGATAGTTAGCAAGCAAGTTTTGAATCTATATCGCTAATAGACTGCAATATTGGCACAACTCAAAATGTTTTGAGATAAGAGGGTTAAAAATTTTTACTGCTAAAAAAATCGATTAAAAAATACTTAGCTTGTTTCAATGAACGGCCTAATATTTAACAATGAGTTCTCTCGGTATTGCTGCTGAAAATAATCGTGTTTTAACATTGCAGCCTTTGAGTGATATATAATTATTGGTAACGCGCACTTTTCGGAGACTTTGGTCTTCGCAAATAGGAATTATTGATTAAAAGATCTTTTCTATTACTACTACTCAACTAGTAAATGATAAAAGAAGCAAAAACCACAAAATGTAAGAGAAATGAGGTACTCACTTCCGTGGGGGAAGAATTTGGCATAAATATCCTTGAAGGAATCTTCCTGGACCACACCCTCCGGGCATTCCTGGGAAGCAAACAAACATCACATCAACATCTACTTCATAAAATTATAATAGTAACGCTATAATCAAATTATTTTGCTATAATCCGCGATACAGTAAATAGAAAATATATATAGTGTTAAATGTATAGTGGACCATCCGTATTTTCATACCCGATACGTGCAGGATTCGTAAAAAAATATGCATAAACGTCCACCTCTTCCACCACAATACACAAGCACTACACACGTTCACTATCACAAACTCAACAATCGTTTCGCCCCGCAACCGAAGCATCATCAGGAGATAGACTCCACGACAAAATCGAAAGCACTAACACTATATATATTTTCTATTTATTGTATCGCGGATTATAGCAAAATAATTTTATTATTACTTTTGTATTATGGATCTCCGCAAAGTAACGCCTAATTCTATAAATAGTAACGTTATTAGAAGGCAGATACGGCCGAGTTGCGATTTGAGTATCATTTTGAATCAATTTAAATGTAGGTAATGTCAATTTTTGGGGATGTTATGGTGAAAAGTTATGGAATAGTACTTCGAGACAATGAGTTTCCCGCAAATATCTTTAGTCTCGTTAATGTTATCAACATCCAAAAAATATTCGCACTACCTTCATTTTTACTTATTATAACACAAAGTCCCCAAGAGCTTTCTGTTTGTGATCGATATTCTCAAAATCTACTGAACAGATTTTTGTGAGGTTTTTGCTAAAAAAAGTGCAGATTAATGATACAACCGGAACGGTTAAACAGATTTTGGTGGGCCTTTCACTGGAAGATAGAATAGGTGGTGGAGCAATATATAGGCTAATTTTTAATTCTAGAACTCTCGCAGGGTGTGGGTTTTATGCTGAAATAACTATATAACACATTGATTTCCACTTAGTTGAAGCCGCAGGGTATATAAGGTACATATATTTTCTATTTTTGTCGCAGATTATAGCAAAATATAATAATATTATAATTACTTTTGAATTATGAATCTGCACAGCTGTGATAGCCCAGCGGTGACACCGTGTGACACTTTCGAGGGGAACACGAGTTCAAACCCGGGCAGGCCCCAATGAGTTTTTCTATTAAAACTCATGTGTCTAATTGGTTATTGCAATAACAAGCTAAAACATGTTTCAAACATGTGCTGACCCCGCTTAGAGTGGGATAAGGGCAAGAGGATGATGACGATAGTGTTAATATAAGTAATGTTTTCAATTAAACAAAATGAGCATACTTGTGGCAGTATTTGGCCACCGCGTAAATGTTGGTAAAAATGACTCACTAGCGGCACGATAGTTAAACATAAAATACATTTATTGATAGTGGTCACGACATTTTACGAATAAACTAAAGAGTTGATATAGAATTATTATAAATACGCCGTGTGGTATCCGGCAAAATAGAATAGACCACATGGAGTCTATCTCCTGATGATGCTTCGGTTGCGGGGCGAAACGATTGTCTAGTTTGTGATAGTGAACGTGTGTAGTGCTTGTGTATTGTGGTGGAAGTGGTGGAGGTTTGTGCATGTGTTTTTACGAATCCTGCACGTATCGGGTGATGAAAATACTTATAGTCGACTATACATTTAACACTACATATATTTTCTATTTACTGTATCGCGGAATATAGCAAAATAATTTTATTATTACATTTGTATTATGGATCTCCGCAAAGTAACGCCTAATTCTATAAATTAGAATAGACCACCTTCCTTTCTTACCGGGTGTCGTAAGAGGCGACTAAGGTATGTGCGGTATGGTATCTGATTGCATAGAATAGACCACCCTCATTTCTTACCGAAGTGCCGTAAAAGGCGACTAAGGTAAGTTGACGTCAGGTGGGCGGCCGGTCGTAAAATACGTAGCCAACTCATGTGACAACATGTTTGTAACATGTTGTGCCGACCGAAGGGCAGAAGAAGAAGAAGAAGAAGAAGGCAGAGAATGAATGATGATAGAATTATTATAGATAGAGTGGTGGAGATACAGGCAGACCTGGGAATGCAAGTGTCCACCGAATAATAATAAATAGTAAATAAAAGACCCATACTTTATTCTTTACCCACGTGGAAATCTGCGTGTCACAAAGTTTAAAATGGGAATCCCGACCCCGCGGGGATTCTAGGTTAAAAAGTACCGTATATGTTACTCAACAATCTCTTTTATCTTCCAGTGAAATCATCATCCCCTGCCCTTATCCCACTCTAAGTGGGGACGGCACAACATGCTACAAACATGTCACATGATTTCTCTAGTATTTTACGACCGGCCGCCTGCCTGGCGTCAACTTGCCTTAGTCGTATTTTACGACCCCTCGGTAAGAAAGAAGGTGGTCACTGTGTGGTATCCGGTTGAGTAGAATACTACTCAACCGGATACCACACGGTGGGTCAACTTACCTTAGTCGCCTTTTACGACACCTCGATAGGAAATGAGGTTGGTCTATTCTGTAGCCGGATACCACACGGCGGGTCGACTTATCTAAATCGCCTTTTACGACACTCGGTAAAAAATGAGGACGGTCTATTCTACTCAGCCGGATACCACACAGTATCTTCATCTCCCAGTGAAAGTCTTATCAAAATCCAACACTTCTGGAGAATGTACTATTTACCTTAACTGATTTATAGAAGCAGGCGTTACTTTGCGGAATTCCATATTACAGAAACTATAACAGACTTCCTTTTGCTTGTGTTAAGAGTGTGTTAAGAGAATGTATGTAATGCTAAGTGGCAAAATAGGCAAAATTCACACAACCACCATCACATCACTACGATCATTTCGCCCCGAAACCGAAGCATCATCAGGAGGATAGGCTCCACGACAAAATCGTACTGCTGTACGATCGTAGAGATTATGGTAGTGGTTGTGTGTATTGCTCGTGTGCATTGTTGCTGGTGGAGGCGTCTTGGGATACGTGTGGTGACTTGTCCTGCATGTGTAAGGTGTGTCTAAGATATTTGCACGGCACTTAAGAGGCATCGGTGCAGTTCGTCAGAGATCCCGGGGCCTCTCTGATAGTGCGGAGGCTGCCCATCGAGGGGGTTTTAGTGGGTAGAAACCCCACACAACCAAGCTTCCCCCAAGAGTTCCGGTATCTATTAGAAGATTTCGCCTCGTAAAAAAAGGTATGTCAATTTTCCCTGCTTCATACACTTAACATTACATATAGTCCCCGGCAACAAATAATGCACATCGAGGCTTAGAGAAAGAAAATCGGCCAGATTTTGCTTCATAGACCATTGTCTCCGTCGCACAGACTGACGAACCCGTGCGAACCGTCACATACTAACGGAGTGACAGTGACAGCGCTCTACGAAACCGAACTGGCCGGCTGTTTCGTTCTGAACATCGATGTGCATTATTTAATGCCAGGTACTAAACATTCTCTTAACACACGCGGATTATAGCAAAGTAGTTCTGTTATATTTTATATTAACCTTCCAGAAGAATTGTACTACTTATTAGTACAAACCGTACAAAAATCCGTTTAGTAAATTTTGAGAAAATCGACTACATACAGACAGACAGTTTTGGGACTTTGTGATATAATAAGTAGAGATGTATGGATCGATGTTGGCTGAGTAGAATAGACCACCCTCATTTCTTACCGAGGTGTCGTAAAAGGCGACTAAGGTAAGTTGACCCACAGTGTGGTATCCGGTTGAGTAAAATAGACCACCCTCTTACTTACCAAGAGGTCGTAAAATACGAATAAGGTAAGTTGACGTCAGGCAGGCGGCCGGTCGTAAAATACGTAGCCAAATCATGTGACAACATGTTTGTAACATGTTGTCACCCCACTTCGAGTGGAATAAGGGCAGGAGGATGATGTATGGATCGATGTCGGATTCGGACACGTAAATAAAAACAAAATTCGCGTGATAATTGATTGCGACGTCCATTCTGGTGCGATGGTCGTAGAATGGTTCATAGCCAATTACAGCAGTCAAAACACGCAAGATCGCGTGACTAACGAGCCAAAATATTCAAAAGGCGATTCGAGCGATGCCTTCTGACAACAAAGTATTCTGGAAACTGGCAATTTTACGATTTGTTCGCGAGATTTTGTATTCTCTTATTCATTAAAAAAATCGATTTATAGAATTAGTCGTTACTTTGCGGAGATCCATAATACAAAAGTAATAATATAATTATTTTGCTATAATTCGCGTTAATTAGTAAATAGAATATATATATAGTGCTAAATGTATAGAGGACTTTCCGTTTTTCATACCCGATACATGCAGGATTCGTAAAAACACATGCCTCCACTGACGCCACCACAATACACAAGCACTGCACACGTTCACTATCACAAACTCAACAATCGTTTCGCCCCGCAACCGAAGTCTCATCAGGAGATAGACTCCATGACAAAATCGCAAAGCGTTGCGAAGTGGTGGAGGTTTGTGCATGTGTTTTTACGAATCCTGCATATATCGGGTATGAAAAATACATTACATACATTTAGCACTATATATTTTTTCTATTTACTTTATCGCGGATTATAGCAAAATAATTTTATTATTACTTTCGTATTATGGATCTCCGCAAAGTAACGCCTAAATTTATAAATTACTTAATGAAAATCTCATAATGGCTAATTATTATTATATGCCAATTGAAACAAAACCATTCAAAATTACACTTTAACCTGTTTCACGAATCATTTGTCTAGAAAATTACATGAAAAACTTTTCAGTAGTTTTTGCGTCAAATGCGTGGACTGCAGTCTTATTATTTAAGTAAACCGTAATACTTATATAAATTGTGGTTAAAGTGGGTTAACCTTAAAAGCTAGATTTATGCTGTCGCGGACTTTTATTTAGAACTTTTAGATAGGAACAATTTTGTAGTTCATCATTTTTGAATAACTTTCACCGTTTACTTAAAAAATCATGTATTACAAAATTGTTCTCCCCTAAAAGTTCTTAATAAAAGTCCGCAACGGCATATCGTTTTTTTACTTTTAGACAGGAAAAAACCCCTTATGGGTACCGCCGCCCGACGGGGACAGACAGCGGTTATGTCGGACTCGCACCGACTAAAACGACCTATGTGCTGTGCCACGCTGCCGATGGCAAGGACAGGGTATCGTATACACATTGCAACCATCCCCACCGACAGCTCTGATCCCAGGGAACACCTCTTCTGGGTAGGGACCCCTCGCAAGAAAAGTCCCCTTCCGCTAACTGACCGCCTCGGGGACCTGTAAGCCAGGCGTCCGATGTACCCCATTGGGAACCCACGGTCCCTGTCAGGGACCGTGGGCTCAGGCAAGTCGCTAGCACCTGGACTCGCCAGCGGCAGATTGGATCCAGAAAAAAAGTTCCCGGAACCGTTCCGCCGCCTCCTTTCGCAGAGCAGAAGGAAGCCATTGCTGCCTGCGATCGCTCCCTGCCCACAGATGGCGACAGCATATGTCTAGCCTTTGAAAAATTAACCCACTTTAACCATAATTAATATAAGTATTACGGTTTACTCAAATAATAAGACTGCAGTCCACGCAAAGTTGCGTTTAAAAGCTAGTGTATTCTATTTTACACGAAATACTCTCCTTTCAACCGCCACAAGTCAATTTTTTTCGTTAGTAATTAATCCAATGATAATAAAGACGTTAATGGTTTTAAAACGTTTCCAAGCGACATATTTAGGCCAGTTTACCGCGTTTAGGCCTTTTGACCGCGATTTGCTTGTCACATTTTTGATGTTTCACATAAATGGCTTCCCTCATTTTCAATCTAGAGATACGAGTTATGATTTATTATTTTTATCTCATTCATTATATACTTGCTGTTAACGCAACGTAAACGTTTCAGTTAAATCATGAAATCACTATTTATTGTTTTATTTATATGGGTTCTTATCTCGTTATCTACATAACTGATCCGGTTATACTAATCACATTTAAAGAAGAACCAATAAAATTATATTCCTTCGATTGGCTATATACAATGTTGTGCTGAATGTAGAGCATGTGCACACACACTCACGGTCATGCGAGTTATAGAATAGTCGAAGAATAGACAAACATATAAAACGAAAGCAATAACTAAATGTAATTAGTAATAAGAATTAGGTTTTAAAAAGAGCAACAGCCGAGTTTCTTGCTGGCTCTTCTCGGTAGGAACAGCTTTCCGAACCAGCGGTAGAGTTGACGATTCAAAAGCACTTGTTTACAAGTTTACTTGAATAAAGAATATTTTGAATTTGAATTTGTTATTGGCAATAACTAGATAATACTCTTAGTTAAAAGTGTGCATTCGTGCTCCTTTGTTGACTTGGGTAATTTATATATATCCATACTAATATAATGCGAAAATCTGTTTGTCTGTTGAGTTTACACGGCCAATTCGCTGAACCAACATCCATGAAGTTTATAAGCAATCAATGCTTATACACCGGGGCAATGTATATACTACAAAAATTCCGTCTTTTCAACAGGAAAAGCAGGAGATTGAGAAACCCTATCTCATCATCATTCTCCTGCCCTTATCCCACTCTAAGTGGGGTCGGCACAACATGTTACAAACATGTTTTCACATGATTTGACTAAGTATTTTACGACCGGCCGCCTACCCAACGTCAACTTACCTTAGTCGCTTTTTACGATTCCTCGGTAAGAAATGAGGGTGGTCTATTCTATGCAGCCGGATACCAGACCGTACATACCTTAGTCGCCTCTTACGACACCTCGGTAAGAAAGCAGGGTGATCTATTTTATTCTGCCGGATACCACACGGCGTTGAGAAAAAAACCTCTAAAATCAATAAATCAAGTTTCAAATAAACAAATAATAAATAAATCAAGTTATCATCAAGTTTTATCAGGGAAACAGCGTCAAGACCTGAAGCTGCGGTGGAAATGGCCGAATCCGGCAAGCGGCGAAAGTATGCATCTCTCGTTGAGAGTTATATATTTGTGCCGTTTGCAGTTGAGACCCTAGGGCCATGGAGCCAAAGTGCAAAAAAAATTTTATCCGTTTTAACACCTCGGTTGATCGCCTCTTCGGGTGACAAGAGGGCTGGCTCCTTTTTCGCACAAAGAATCAGCTTAGCGATTCAACGCGGAAACGCTGCCAGCATTCTTGGGACCATTCCACGTGGGCATTATTAGTATAGTAGTAGCGTGTAAGTAATTTAAGATAGACATAACTTGTACATTTTTGTTGTAAATAAAAAAAATGTATTTGCCAGTTTCATGTAGCGAAATCATTGCAATAGCAATTGCAATTTAACTCTCCGGATTGATCAGATTTTTTTGATGATGATGTTTGCAGGGTTTGAGAGTGAAAGAGGCTTCTCTGTATTCTAGGACTAATGTCCAAGTGGATGAAATTGCGGGAAAAATCTGGTATATACCTTCTTTCCTTGAATTAGTTTGCTCCCTAGCCCACAGGTTGCCTGGAAGAGATCGCTTAGCTATAAGGCCGCCTCACTGTATCACGCAGTTTAAATTGTAATTTTTGTATTATATAATAAAAATAATAAATATATGGGACATTAACACACGGTCGTCCATCCCCAAAGTAAGTAACTTAATACTTGTTTTATGGGTGACGAACAATTGGTAGATATATTACATAAATAATTTTAAATACATACTTAAATACAAATACACACCCAGGCTCGAAGAACCAACAAATTGTTCATAGAATATGTTGGACCTCGGCGGGAATTGAACCTGCGATCCGCGGCGCTGAAGGCAGGGTCCCTACCCATTGCGCCAACGGGACAGTCTGTTTCCTGTCGGGTATTCTGGTACTATTGTAAATTCTGTGGTGTACAAGGAGTGAAGTGGAATGCCTCTTAGTTAGGCAAGAAAACTACATTTTGGATATAAAATCTTTTAGTTTCATCACAGACTTGTTCCGTTGGGTGTTTCGTTACTATGTGACATGGTAATCTTGGCCGTGAGAGTGTTGAGAGATGCCTCTTATATGCTGAGTACCGTCTAGAGTGCAGCCATTAGTGACGTGTTTTGAAATGTATTATATAAATCTGCTCACTGCTAAAATATTTAATAGCAAAACTAGATCTCACGCAAACAACTATGGCTACAGGATATTTTGAAACTTTTAAGCGACCCTCAATACTGCAATCTGTCCACCATACCATACCATCCACCATAAACAAAAAAAAAAACAAAATATTCTTTATTCAAGTAAACTTGTAAACAAGTGCTTTTGAATCGTCAACTTTACTGCTGGTTCGGAAAGCTGTTCCTGCCGAGAAGAGCCAGCAAGAAACTCGGCGGTTGCTCTTTTTAAAATATAAATCTTAGAACTAGTTACATTTATTTATTACTGTCTTGTACAGGGTAAAAGTCCACCTATATCCACACATCCTTATCATCTAAGTAATCTTCAACAGTATAGTAGGCTTTCTGTATCAGCCTCTTTTTAACAGTGTTTTTAAACTGCTGTAATGGCATGACCAAAATTGATTTCGGAATTTTATTATAGAATCTTATACCCAAACCCACAAACGATTTACGTACTTTTGCAAGGCGCAAAGCAGGAGTCGCAAGCTTATGTCGGTTCCTACTTTGTCTATTATATACATCACCTATCGTTTTATAATTCTTTATATTACCATGAACCATGAACTCTTATTGCGACTCAATTGAAGACGTAAACGACGACATCAAACCGCTTTCTTTTTGTACCATGAAGTGTGAAATGCATTGGGGTCGCAATGTTTGAAAAGGATAACGTTATATGAACTATAGATAACCCTGTCTCTTTTACTCACATGTTCTTAGGACAAATTCCGAACGCTCATCCGGCAACGACTTAGTGTGCGTCTTTAAGACGTATGAAAAAGCAAAACAATACGACGACGTCAAAGAAGTTAACTTAGACAAGTTAACTTCTTACAAGAACTTTTGAATCGTGAACTCTGCTGATTGTTCGAAAAGCTGTTCCTAACAAGAAGACCCGGCAAGAAACTCGGTTGCTCTTTTAAAATTATAACTCTTATTACTAGTTGCTATCTATTACTCTCTAGTACAGAGTCGAACAGTAGCTCTATTCACGCATTCTTATCATCTATGTAATCCTCAACAGCATAGTATGCTTTCTATATCAGCTTCCCTTTAATAGTTGTTTTTTAACTGCTTTAATGGCAAAGCCAAAATTGATTGCGAATTTTTTTTATAGAATCTTATGCCCAATGTAATGAAATGAAAATGGTAATTATCATATTGTCTTCGAAAGTTTTACATTAGATATTTTTTTAAATATATTTTGACAAATATTCAACTCATAAAATAACAAATTTACATAACATTATTCCGATTCCGAACGTATTCCGGCATCGAAAGTCTTCCAGACACCTGTCAATTGATGACACTATTTTTGGCGCGTACGGTCATTGACGTTACCCACTGACCTTTCATTTGACGTAGCTCTTATAAATATAGCTGACTCACTTCCTCACACTGGTATCATGTAATGGTGTCTTTGTTTTCCTCGTTAGATAGATTATGTAAGTGCTAATTCACTTGTTACGTTTCTTCTTTTTGTTTTTAAACATTCGATTTACTTATGTTCAATAACAGAATTTTTAATAACAAATTATCCATAGAATTTATATACTAAAGTAGGGAAGTAACCTGAAGTGAAGATTACAATAAAAAAGAATGCAAATGAGGGTGTATCATTTGTCTCTTTTTTATGTGATTAGACAAAGATGGAGTATACAAGTTTCATGTTCCCTGTTATTATTTGTTACAATACTTTCACTTACAGAAGGCCTAGCATGAACTCTTATTGCGACTCAACTGAAGACGTAAACTAAATTGTTTTGCGTTTTCATACCATGACGTCTTAAAGACGCACACTTTAAGTCGTTGAGTAATGTGAGTAAAAGAGACAGAGTTATCCATATTTCATATGACGTTATCCTTTTCAAACATTACGACCCCAATGCAATCCACACTTCATGGTACGAAAAGAAAGCGGTTGAGTTTAGGTACTGACTTTGAATTGAATCGTTTTCTAAAAGTTCATGGTAGGCCTACAGGTCTGCATGACTCCCCAGTATTAATAACTCTATATTTCCTTAATGTAGTCCCTTCGCGAAAAGTTCCAAGAAATAGGCATACTGACTGTAGGTAGCATCACAATATATATATAGTAATATTCTATTTGTACGGAAAAATATAAGTACATCATAGACATACGAGAGGTCACAAACAGCTTGCGATACCTGCGTCGCGACTCAGCAGAGTAAGCAACTCACTTGTTGGTCTCGCTATTCGCTTCTATAATAAAATTCCTCAATCCATTCTAGACCAGTGTACAGAAAGATTCCAATCAAGTGTAAAAAATATGCTTATACGTAAAGCATATTACAAAATCGAAGATTATTTGGATGATAAGAAAGCCTGGATTTGAAAATCCTTTCAGCTTCATACAAGACAGCGGTTTAATAATGTATAATTGAAAATATATCTCGGTAAGAGCAACATTCCGAACCAGTTGTAGCTTCATTAATCATATTGATGCTTGACGATTCAAAAGTGCCTGAAATGGTTTATTTGAATAAAGATTATTTTGATTTGATTTGTTATTAAAAGAGAATTTGAAATGAAAGAAACTTTGGAATACAGCAAATTCATATGGACTAATATCATGTTATTCCTCTACTCTAAAACTACCTACATACTTTTTTATTAACCATCTAAATTTAATATATTTACAATGTCTGCTTTTATTGTAAGTTCAGTTTGATATTTTTGAATGGAATTTATAAACTAAATCATCTTTCAGGGCTAATCTGCTGTAGCAATATTGATTGTTATAACTTGTCTTAATAAATAAAATAAATAGTGACACAAGCAGGTTCGATATTGTTGACCTGTTACTGACCCTTAACTGACTGCGTAACTTTAGTTACTGTATTGTTTGGTAGATAAGTATCCGGAGTAGAATAGACCTCACTCAATTCTTACCGAGGTGTCTTTAAAATGCGACTAATGTGAGTTGATGTCAGGCAGTCGGCTGGTAACAAAATAACTAGCCATATCATGTAACAACATGTTTAAATGTTGTGCCAAACCAACTTAAGAGTGGGTTAAGGGCAGGAGATGTTGTATTGCATAGAGGTGGCGTATCCTTGAGTTACCCCGGCAGGGTTCTCAGTGTCTGGAAGGAGCTTGGCTGGCTGCAATAACCAGACCCTTCACCCACACGTACAATTGCCTTACATTGACTAAGTGCGGAAAACAGCCCGCAAAAACAAGAAGAAGAAGGGCAGGAGAATGATGTAAAGTAAGTAAAGTAACGGTCCGTTACAATCCCACTGCTGGGCATAGGGCCTCCTCTCTCCGTTTCTGGAGAGAAATGTTCGAGCTAAGACCTACTACACACATATCCTTAGAATTCAGGTTTTCTCACGATGTTTTCCTTCACCGAAAAAATGATAAATTACAATAGTAAATTAGACACATAAGTTTGAATAAAAAAACTCGTTGGTGCTTGCCCGGGGATTGACCTCGTGATTACCTCGAAAGAATCGCACGATCTTACCACTGCAGTATCACAGCTCTGAGAATGATGATGATAAACTAATTCTCGATATCACTCACCGTTTTGAATCCCCGATACATGACCCTGATTTCCTGTTTCGAAAACTTCGTCTGTCGGCAAAGCTCTTCCAACGCAACGGGAATCGGCTTGGGAGTCCTTGACGGCTCCAACTCGTATGCATGCTCTTCCACAGGCGATTCCGGAGGAGTTGCCATTATAAAATCTTTTTATATCACTCACTCACACATCTGTCAGTGTATTTAATCTGTAGTTAGCATCACTTCTAACTTGACTAAACTTTGACAACTGAATTGACACTGACTAGGTTCTTTTTAGTGTACAGATTATCGACTTATTTTTATTAGGTTCTTTATCACTTATTTTTGAATGAAATGGATGGTAGAAGGGCAGGATATCTGTAACAAAAACAAGTTTTTATTCGATATTTGTTCGTACGATAAAAATTTATCAGCACAATTATAATGGCGCCATGAAAAATAACTGAAAAATTCAATAGGTTACGCGAACACGCGGGCTTGGCAAGGCGCCATGCCGGTGGAACTAATTTAAGTTGTCAAAAAACATACGATACAGTGCTTTAATCCACATTACACATTTAGATAAGTGGGAAGCAGTTGATACATCTGCGAAGGTCTTCTCAGAAGATTTCCGTCATACGGTTTTATGACGCGTGAATTGTGCACTCTGCGTTCATTCGTCGAGATAACCTATGTAGTTAGACGAAGTTCTACTAATATTACTTCTTCCAGAGCTCGATTATCATAGTGTATCCAATTATATTCTAGAGACTATATTCTTTTAAGAATCTATTGTTTGCTTGATCAGAACGCCCTTAACGGCCTCCAGAAAGTCCACCAGAGAATTACTGTAAGTCTCCAAGGATACTCTTTTCATCGTTCAACTCTTTCGGTCACCAGTGACATTTCGCCAAATTCAAAGTTCTTGTTATGAAGACCATACTGACTATGTTTTGAAGCCGTTATTAATCACATTCTTAACATCACAAGACCAGTTTTTTTATCTTCTTTCTCTATCAAAAGAAGACTACTGCGATCACATCTTGAATCACTTCGATCCAGTTTCTTTCGGTGACTTTTTAGAGGTCTTGTAATCTCTCGTAAGGTCTTCCCGTGCTACCTGTTACAATAGCCTATATATATAATAGATATATAAGCATCATTTCAACAATTTAGAGTTTTAAAGCTCTTCCTTTATTCTTTTAATATCAACTACTAAGCATAGCTTTAGCTCAACGTTTATGACGTGTGTTCGAAGGTTTAGGACTTCGGTTATTATTTAAGTCTAGTGGGAATCTTGTTGCACCCAAATTTAAGATTTTTATCACTTCGCCAACAATATACTAATAGTAATTTATTTATATTTTACACCGTTATTAGTTGAACGGAGCCTTATTAATTTGAGAGAGCACTGAAAGAGAATCGATCGTCAATTTAGGTGATAGGCCATGACGGAGCATCTTCAACCGATCTGTATTCTATTATAATATTGCCATCTTAGCACCACTTAAAAAGGTATCGATTTTTGCCTATAAAACACCTTTAGAGCCGCTCACAATGTACTGATTTTCGTAGGCTGCAGATGTTATCACCAACTTTTATCGTCTGCGACCTCGCGTGACCGTAATTTATAATTTACTACATTATTTTCCAGCTTTTTACCAGTGAAGGTTTGTTTAACTTATGATAACCGATATAATATATATAGTGTCGGTAGAAGCATGGTGTAGGGTACGATGGTCTCCTTCTGCGAGTACGTTATGTCGTGGAAGAAGGCGGCTGATCGGATTCGGGAAGTCGAACTCCTTGGATTCGATCCACAGCAAATGAGCGGGGCGCAGGCTGCTCCCCAAAATCCATCACATGTCGCCATTACGAGAACCTTTGGTCGATCTGAATTGGGTTTTATCGGACGCTCGCTGGAGTTAGGTCCTCGAGGCGGTCGATGCATCTGGTGCTCCCGATAAATCGATTAGCGGAGAGAAGGGCCACTGTTTACAGAGGATACAAAACTGCCGCTTGTGGAGATGGGGGCAATGTGTAGAACTTAACCTTGTCCCTGTAGCAGCGTGTTGGAGCATTGTCAGGTTTTTAGTCGGTGCGAGTCCGACATACCCGCCGCTCGTCCCGGTCGGGCGGTGACATATTGGGTTTTCATGACATAAAAAAAATGGTGCAGAGTACGATTGCGAAATTGAGCAAATAGAGGAACATTCATAGTCATAGCTAATCTCTTTGAGCCAGATTATATTGCAGTCCGCACTAAATTTACATGCACCGTAAATAACCCTGATTGTCAAATTACGATCTGAAAGATATACATCGTATTCGGTGGCTGAACACTGAAAACTTCCCTAAAGTTCCCTAAAGCCTCGGCAATCCTGTCCTGACAGGTGCCCTGAAGCTAGTAAAGCTACCATCTACTTTTTTGATAACTGAAGAAATTATAAGTAGATTAGATAGATAAAGAAAATAATCGACAAGTTTTTGTAATAAATACATATTCTTCAAGTAAAAAGCGTGCTTGAATTGGTTTAGACTAGTTTAATAGCGAATTTTACAATTGTATTTAGAGACGTATATCTGTGTTGCGAAAAGTTTTGCGAATCTGTCAAATTTGAATTTTGAATTTTTTAAAAGCGGCGGTTTGATGTTCCGTTCCATCTTATGATGCAGAATTGCTTGAACACATATATTTCTCAAATAAAAACGTATTACAAAAAAACTTATATACGCCTCTAGCAGTTTCGAGTCGTAGTGAAATTTTAACATTCACTTACTATTTACAGTTGAATTTATCAACTTTATTCCATTTCAATTTAAGACCACTATTTAAATTACTGTCTATGGTATTATAAATTAAATGTTACAGACAAAAGTCCCGGTTTTTTGTACTCTGTTGGTGTCCCTACCGTTGCCTAGAGTCCACTCGTCGCATTTCCGGTTCTATTAGCGCGAACGTAACTGGCGCGAAATCATTTGACAGCCATGTTTGTTTATGGGTACTTTATACATGGAGTTATTTTCAAACGTCATTTTCAAGGTGTGCTAAAATGTACTAATTTTTATTTCTCTTCATCCTCATCCTGCTCTTATCCCACTCTTAAGTGGGGGTCGCATGACATGTTACAAACATGTTGTCACATGATTTGGCTGCGTATTTTACGACTGGCCGCCTGCCTGACGTCAACTTACCTTAATCGTATTTTACGACTCCTCGGTAAGAAAGAGGATGGTTTATTCTACTCAACCGGATACCACACAGCGGGTCAACTGAACTTAGTCGTCTTTTACGACACCTCAGTAAGAAATGAGGGCGGTCTATTCTATTCAGCCGGATACCACACGGTATAAAAGGTCTGATTGTATTAAATTTTAAAAATATTGGTTCATCAAAGATTCGTTGGACTTTCGTAAGTGTCCCATAGATTTATTTATTTATTTATTCATTTATTTATTTTTAATTCACGATGGAAAGATGCTTTTTTTTCTTTTATTTAAGTTGTAATTGTATTGAATTTTCATAAATATTGTTTCATCCAAGATACATTGGTCTCGCGTTGGTTCACCACTTACTGATCTCGGTCCTGAAGTTTATGCAGATAAATTCGCGTGCAAAAGCTTATTTGCCGAATCCAACAGCGTAACAGTATGTTAGACTGTTGTACATCACCTGTCAGTTTCCCATTAGTTTTTGTATCACTTTCACACTTGAGAGCCATCGTAATATATATTTGCTTTTAGTTGAACGTTATCAAGGTATTTATAACACGCAATGTTCGATCTTGTGTTTGAAAGCTTTTTAAAAGCATGCATAACTAAAATGCTTATGTATTTCGTATTGAAATTTGTAATTCTATAATATTGTTTATCTACTCTGATACTATAATACAAAGATTATAAAACTGAAAACAAAATTCTTATGACAAACATTACGTACAGAACAAAAATAAAAAATTAAAAAGTTTTATTATGATACAGGTCTTGTATGGACACCTGTATCATAGTGTAACTTTTTAATCATAACGATACACCTTAAAAAAAAGGTTTCAATGAATGGGTTCGCGGCGACGCAACACGCATGCGCAATCGATGTTTGCGCCTTGGCGCCAATATATGACATTTAAAAAATCTTCTCAATATTTAAACGAAGTTTAGTTTTGTTTGTAAAAAAATTAGTTTTTGTGTAAAAACATGTCTGAGAGCGGGGAAAGTGGTGATTGTACACCACCAAATATTCTGAAAGCTGCGTCAAACATGACCGTGAATCTGTTGCCGACGAAATCTAGGAGCAACTATATTAAATGTTACCACGAGTTCATGGAGTTGAAACGTACGTTTTAGGTATTATAGTATGAGAGTAGATAAAGTAGTGTATGATACTGTACATAACTTGATCTTATAACACTCGTGTGACACTATAAAAAAACTCGCCTGCGGCTCGTTTTTTTAAACCACACTCGTGTTATAAGAACCCTTATTATGCAACAGTATCATAAACTACTATACAAACATGCGATAGGAGTTCGTAATGCATATCACATAAGGATCAAATCGGAAGGACGTTTACGAATGTGTAAAAAGAGTTAGTGAACTACATGACATAGAGTTCAAATTCGCTTGACATTAATTCTCTGGACTATTAAGGTTGTTTACGAATAGTGATCGCTATCCCCGCTTGGAATCGCAAACGTTCGCGAACATTGGCCTCATCGGTTCGTTCGATATATAAGGCGCATAGTGCGCCTCGACGTTCAGTTTGCGACTAGCGATTAAGAGCGAATTACGGAGCGAAAATAAAGGTGACCTCAGTTTTCTTGTTGGACGACAAACTGCATAGAGATTGTAAGTACTAATTCTGTAGTGAAAAGTTGAATAAAGTGTTTTTAACAAGTCGCCAGGTATTTTAATCCAAATGCACGAACCCCTGTACGTAACAATATATCCAATATAAAGTAGCGGCCTGTTACAATCCCACTGCTGGGAATAGGCCTCCTCTCTCCGTTTCTGGAGAGAAGGGTGGGAGCTAAGACCTACCACGCTGCTCCAATGCGGACTGGTAGGTTACACATATCTCCGGAATTCTCTAGAGACATGTAGGTGTCCGCACGATGTATTCCTTTGACGAAAAGCGTGTGATTTATTGCAATTATCAATTAGACACATGAGTTTTAATAGAAAAACTCATTGGTGCCTGCCCGGGATTGGACTCGTGTTCCCCTCGAAAGAGTCGCACGGTCTCACCTCTGGGCTATCACAGCTCTCAGCTAATATATCCAATATACTGGGTGGTATCAACGACATTGAATGAATCTACTGATCATTTGTGCGTAATAGATAATGTTGGCATAATTCAATCATCTTAAAATCTATACTAATATTATAAAGAGGAAAGATTTGTATGTTTGTATGTGTGTTTGTAATGTTTTTACGCAAAAACTACTAGATCGATTTGAAAAATTCTCTCATCATTGAAAAGCTGCTTCTCTACTGAGCAACATAGGCTATATTATTTTTTTTTAAATAGGGATCCGTAATAAAATTGTAGTAAGGTGTGAAAAATTTAGTCATAAAAAACTTTAATCGCGTGCGCTGCGGAAACTATTGATGATAGAACAAAAAAATGTTCCACATTATTATAAAACGTACCAATATCTAAAAAAAAGTCCGCGATACTATATGTCTAACTATTAAAGTTTTGCCAATATAACTACTTTTCTACATTGTAAAAGTTGATAGAAGTGGCGACAATAATCAAACCATAATATTTACATCTACGTATTAATCCTTATCCCACTAAATGATGTTTTATTAAAATTGTTTCAATGCAAGTAAAATACTTTTTAAACTATTAAAATCGATCATTCTAATCAAAATATGTAATTAAAATATGTATTTAAAAATGTCAATATAAAGATAATAATGCCGTAATAATTGTAGCGTATTGTACTTGTGTACCTATAAATACCTTCCGTTAAAAATTTCCTTTGCCTATTAATAAGTCCCAGGACCAAACTATCAATTTCCAAAAATAAGTCTATAATCTCACTTAGTAAACTTTCCACTACCACGAGATCAGTATGTACACGGGTGAAACCGCGGGGCATTGTTCTAGTTCTTATTAATAGCAAAATTCGACGATGCTTCTGCGCTCGCCTATCCCACCCGGTGACGCTGTAAAAGCCGTTAGGGCTAGCAGCATACAGTCAATTCGAAAAAAAAAGAAAAAAATATAGCAAAATCTATACTTATTAAAAAAACAAAGTCCCAAAAAGCAGTCTGTCTGTATGTAATCGATTTTCTCAAAATCTACTGAACGGATCTCTGTACGATTTTCACCAAATGATTGTGCAATACTTCCGGATGGTTTAGGTAAATAGTACACATCGGTATTATGTAAATTGTGTTGAAGAGATCGCGCAGTTGTTAAAAAACTTGCTTGCTGGGATCTTTAGTCGTGTGCGCTGCGTAAACCAGCAGAGATACGCTAAAGTAATGTACTAGAGAATTGTAGATCTATAAAACTACCACAAAAAACTCCGCGACAGCATGTCTCTATCTCTTATGGTTAACTCACAATAATTACGTTTGTTTTAAATTTGAAGTCTAGAAAAACATTGTGACACGCAGGCTACATTGTGACCGCTGGCACAGCTAGTATATATATAGAGAAAACTTATAATGAAAAATCTATGATAAAATACGTTGCTTCAATCTTATCCAACGTTGGAATGAAATGCTGTGGAAAAATGTAATAAGCTTTTTGATAAATCTAATAGCATTTTTCTTGGTAGAAGTTACGTTAAGAACCAGTATTAAATTTATTACTTGACGAAAGGAAAGTGCTTATAAAAGTCAATTTGAATATATTAAATTTAGCATTATGCAACCTCAAAGAATAATAATAACGAATAAACGAAAGCAACAGATACATCCTTACTAATAAAATATTAGGTCCTTACATATGAAATTGGCGTTTTCTATGGGAGGAACATAAAGTCGTTTTTTTAATGAAATATATTTAATTGATCAAAGTATGTACCATTGCTATGTATGCACTTTTGCCATCTCATAGGTAGTTCATTGATCCCCTTACTAAAAAAACCATTCGGGCGGGAATCAATAAAATCTTTGAAGGCGGTTTGGACTGCCCCATCGGAGTTGAATTTTTTTCCTTACAAGTAGTTATCCAAATTCCGAAAAAAATGGTAATCTGGAGCAAGGTCCGGAGAGTACGGTGGATGTCTAAGACATTCTAATTGAAGCTCCTCTGATTTGATAGCCGTCTGTTGTGCAGTGTGTGGTCTAGCGTTGTCCTGAAGCAGCAGTGGCCTAGAGCGATTGACCAGCCTCGGTTGTTTAGCAGCTAGCTTTTCCATCATGGTTTGCAGTTGCTGACAATAGATATCTGCCGTAATCGTCTGGCCAGATTTAAGAAAGCTGTAGTGAACGACACCGGCACTAGTCCACCAAACACTTACAAGCAACTTTTTTTTAGTCAATTTTCGCTTAGGGCAGGATTTGGCTAGTTTGCCAGGGTTCAGCCATTGCGATGAGCGCTTCCGATTATCGTAGAGGATCCACTTTTCATCACAGGTAATGATTCGATTTAAAATTCCTTCATTATTGTGCCGGTTGAGTAACGTAACGCAGCAGTCGACGCGCGTTTTTCGGTTTGCTTCACTCAATTCATGAGGTACCCACCTTTTAAGCTTTTTCACCTTCCCAATTTGCTTCAAGTGGATTAGAATAGTTTTATCACTAACACCGGAGCCTGCAGCTAACTCGAACGTGGTTTGCGATGGATCCGCTTCCACAATAGCCTTCAATTATTCATTATCAACTTTGGTCTCCGGCCGTCCACGAGGCTCGTTCTGCAGGTCGAAATTTCCAGAACGAAAACGTTGGAACCAAAAACGCACTGTGTTTTCTTTTGCGACACCGTCATCATACACATCATTAATCCTTTGAGCCGTTTCTGCAGCACTGGTGCCACGGTGGAACTCATACTCGTAAATAACGCGATTTCATGTTTTCCATTTTGTAAACAGAGTGACACAAAGAAAAAAACAAAAGATGAAAAAACAAATGAATTAGGGGGTTTGAAACACAAATGCATGAGTAAATAGCTGTATGAATTTGAAATTGGAATTCCTAACCATAAAGGTAATATTTGAGATCAAAGTGGCCAGTACGACAAAACGCCAATTTCTTATGTAAGGACCTAACCTATATGCATACCTATATCCATACCTATATGCGTAAGTCTATCTGTCTATCTATTACGTACTGGCCCGTTGGGGCAATGGGTAGTAACCCTGCCTTCAGCTCTGCGGGTCGCCGGTTGAATTCCCGCCGAGGGCCGACATTTTCTATAAACAATTTGTTGGTTCTTCGAGCCTGAGTGTGTATATGTATTTAAGTATGTATTTAAAATTATATATGTAGTATATCTACCAGTTCTCCGTCACCCATAACACAAGTATTAAGTTACTTACTTTGGGAAGGGACGACCGTGTGTGTAAATGTCGTAAATATTTATTTATTTATTATTATTTACGTTTTAATGGCAAATCCGCTGAACTAATATCGATGAAATTTGTCCCAATTATTCCTTATAAACCGAGGTAACACATAGGCTATAGAAATCATGTAAATTCAACAGGAATAGTATGACTTTGAGAAACACCTTCTATTATCAACGTATGAAAGTTTTTTTTATTCACGATATGTCAAAGTCGAGTTAAATCTGTATTTTCAAAAGTAGGTTCTATATTAATTGTTTGGCTTACGTCAAGGTATCTTAGAAAATTTTTAATACATTTTGGTTTCTGTTTACTGAATAAATTTATCCGACATTTACTAAAATTAAAAACTACTACAAGCAATATATAACAGAACTAACTACTTTGCTATAATCCGCACGGGTTAAGCGAATGCATGCAAAGCTAATGTGTATGAAGCAGGCAAAATCAACGCACCCTATACATGCAGGACAAGCCACCACACGCACCCCAAGGCGCCTCTACTAGCAACAACGACACAAGCAACACACACACCCACAACCACAATCTCGACGATCGTTTCGCCCCGAAACCGAAGCATCATCAGGAGGATAGGCTCCACGACAAAAACCGTAATGCGCCGCGCTACCCATACAAGCAGTCTTAAATAGTGGATTTTGCCTGCTTCATACCCATTGGCTTTGCATGCATTCACTTAACCCGTGCGGATTATAGCAAAGTAGTTAGTTCTGTTATATTGCTTGTAATATGGAATTCCGCAAAGTAACGCCTGCTTCTATTAATCATTTAAAAAACTACTAATTTTAAAAATGCTAAATTCTATGTCTGTTACGTTTTCACGACCAATTCGCTGAACAACATCGATGCAGTTTTCCTTCAATTTGGCAATATGACTAAAGGCCTCATAAGAAAGTTCACCGTCACTGAGCCTTGGATTAAGGCATGATCGTTGTGTACCCGGGTGATGAAATAGCAAATGCAACTCGAAAAACAAAGTGCATTAAAAACTTAATGGGTCCTTAATCGGTCCCAAATCAGGTTGGATAAGCGAAGCACATACGCGTAGTTAAAAAACTGTGGTCATGTGGAGTTAATCAACTAATACAAATCTTTTCTCAATTTATTTGAATTAAACTTCAATATTTCAATAATTGAACACTTGTTAGAGCTAAAAATATTGCACACAGTCTATTCATCCTCCTGCCCTTATCCCACTTTATGTGGGGTCGGCACAACATGTTACAAACATGTTGTCATATGATTTGGCTACGTATTTTACGACCGGCCGCCTGCCTGACGTCATCTTACCTTAATCGCCTTTTACGACACCTCGGTAAGAAATGAGGGTGGTCTATTCCATTCTGCCGGATACCACACGGCGTAACAGTCTAAATTATTGTTAAAACGAAAATTCATAGACACTTTTTTAACAAACCATAAATTTATTCCAACAAATGTAAACATGATAATTCAAATGATTTATAGAAGCAGGCGTTACTTTGCGGAATTCCATATTACAACACAAAAGCAGCACACACACCCACCACCACAATCTCGACGATCGTTTCGCCCCGAAACCGAAGCATCATCAGGAGGATAGGCTTCACGACAAAAAATCGTACTGGAATCGCAGTACGATTTTTTGTGTTCGCACACAAAAGTGTGCGAACGGAACTTTTGATTGTGCAAACTCATTGTATTGTATTCTATAGAAGCTACCCGCCACTTTGCTCAGGTAAAATTAAATATTCTAATACCCTCAATTATATAATTTCTTTTTCTAATGAGTTTTTGCCTATTTCCTTAAAAACGCGAATCTTTTTAGCTTATATGTTGGTCACGTATAGAAGCTTCAATTGTACCAAAATTTCATCAATGTTGCACCAGTGAAATCGTACAGACAGAATTTAAAGTAAAGTCTAGCCTGAACGGTCAAGCTCACCGTTTTTCAATGATTTATAGAAGCAGGCGTTACTTTGCGGAAGTCCATATTACAGGCACTATAACAGAACTAACTACCTTGCTATAATCCGCACGGGTTAAGCGAATGCATACAAAGCTAATGTGTATGAAGCAGGCAAAATTAACGCACCTTACACATGCAGGACAAGTCACCACACGCACACCAAGACGCCTCCACCAGCAACAAAGCACACAAGCAGCACACACAACACCACGACAAGATCGCAATGCAATGCGATTTTGTCGTGGAGCCTATCCTCCTGATGATGCTTCGGTTTCGGAGCGAAACGATCGTCGAGATCGTGGTGGTGGTTGTGTGTGCTGCTTGTGTGCGTTGTTGCTGCTGGAGGCGCCTTGGGGTGCGTGTGGCGACTTGTCCTGCATGTGTAAGCTGCGTAAATTTTGCCTTTTTCATACACATTAGCTTTGCATGCATTCGCTTTACCCGTGCGGATCATAGCAAGGTAGTTCTGTTATAGTGCCTGTAATATGGAATTCCGCAAAGTAACGCCTGCTTCTATAAATCATTTCGTACAGACATACTTTCATATTTATAATATCAGCCTCTAATCTATACGGATATCATATTATAAACCACTAAAATTCACTACGCAAAAGAACCTTTACGAAGGTATCACAACTAACCGTTGCACCAACAGTGATTTGAAATTTGGTACAATTGAATCTTATTTACCGGGGTAGAGTATGAAAAAATTCCCGTTTCATCTTCTACAACAGGAATATATATAGAACATAGTGATTATGAGTATATTTTAACAACTAAGTTAACGAGAACGAAGTTGCGTACAACTTGTAAGGGATTTGTTAGAACTAATTAAAAATTTGCTAAAAAAGAATATTTTTCGGCCTGGTTATTTTTCAAAATTACGCCGTGTTGTATCCGGTAGAATAGAATAGACCACCCTCCTTTCTTAGCGAGGTGTCGTAAGAGGCGTCTAAGGTATTTGCCGTGTGATATCCGGCTGCAAAGAATAGACCACCCTCATTTCTTATCGAGGTGTCGTAAAAGGCAACTAAGGTAAAGTTGACGTCAGGCAAGCGGCCGGTCGTAAAATACGTAGCCAAATCATGTGACAACATGTCCTAACATGTTGTGCTGACCCTACTTAGAGTGGGATAAGGGCAGGAGAATCTTCTGGTTATTTTTGAAGAATACTGCTACATCAAGTCTTAAACTTGAAGTACACGTGTAAGATTCATTAAATCAGATTTAGGAAAATTCTAAAGTTAACAAACTTGCGGTCACCCTACCTACATCCATGAATGCTCGGTTTGAATTTTTCAATCGATCTTTTGAGTTGTGGCCTCTGAATAACACTTTCATAGAAATAGTATGAAAAATTTATTCTTTTATCATCATTCTTATCTCTTTCTGCCACTCAGAACGGCACAACATGTTGTGAACATGTTGGCTAGTTATTTTACGGCCGGCTGCCTGCCTGACGTCAATTCACTTAAGTCACCTTTTACACCACCTCGGCAGGAAAGTAGGGCGGTCTATTCTAATCAGTCGGATACCATACGGCGTGTCAACTAACCTTAGTCGAGTTTTGCAAAAATTCATTCAGTAGATTTTGAGAAAATCGATCACATAGAAATAGACAGTTTTTAGCTTTGTTATATAATAAGTATAGATAGCAATCATAACATTGATAAGAAAATACCAGATAAGTTATAAAAACATTACGCGATTCTTATATAATACTCGTAATATTACTATTAAGGAAGTTATTAGATTTATGCTTTTTACATAAAAATAATAATAATGGATAAAGGATTGCCAAGAACTTCTAATTGTCTATTGTCGTTAGTAGGCCTTGTAATAGATCAAAAAACGTAATATATTGTAGTATCGCGAGAACAAATTAAGGAGTTTCAGGCCCAATTAAGAGAATGATTCTCCTGCCCTTATCCCACTCTAAGTGGGGCTGGCACAACATGTTACAAACATCTTGTCATATGATTTGGCTACATATTTTACGACCGGCCGCCTGCCTGACGTCAACTTACCTTAGTCGCCTTTAACGATACCTGGGTAAGGAATGAGGGTGGTTTATTCTACTGAGCCGGATACCACACGGCGGACTGATGAAAAAGGCATGAAAATCCATTAAATTCGTTTCTGAATTCGTTTTTGAATTTATCGAGCATACAGACAGACATCGCAGGGGACTTGTTTTATAAATACGGATTATTATTATATCGCAAAATTTCAAGTGTTTTCCAAACTGTGGACGTGCTGGTTGCACTTAAATTTCATCTTAAGATGATTGCTTTTCAGAGATAAGATAATCAAAGATAAATCCCTTTATATATTCGTCCTTATGATATGTCTCGTTGTAATAATGGCGATTCGACATGTTATGTAAGTATTTTTATTAAACTTACTAATCTACATAATGGGATAGTGTTTTTTTCCTTTGCTTAGTAAGAATGTAAAAATTTATTTGATTTTTATTTTATCGTAAAATCGGTCTGCTACAATCCCAATGGCCTCTTCCCTCCCGTTTTGGAGAGAGGGAGGGCTCCAAAAAAAAAAGGCCGCCGTTTCTTGCTGGTTCTTCTCGGTAGGAGCAAACTTCCGAATCAGTGGTAGCTTCTTGAAAACATTTGACGATTCAAAAGTACTGTAAACAGTCTACTTGATTAAAGAATATTTTGAGTTTGAGTTTAAGTTTCCTTCTCTCCAAACCACGCTGCTCCAATGCGGATTGGTAGGTTACAGATATCCCTAGAAATTTCTAGAGATATACAGGTTTCCTCGTGATGTTTTCCTTCACCGAAAAGCGTGTGATAAATTGCAATTATTATTAAATAAAAACCAAAAGTTTTAACAGAAAATCTCATTGGTGCCTGCACGGGGTAAAGCCCGGGCTTAAATGTCTTGTGAATCCCTCGACAGAGTCGCACAGTGTCACCGCTGGGCTATCACAGATTATTTTATCCTACTTGCCACGAATAGAATAGGCATTAGGAGTAAGATAGATATGTCGATTATTTAGGAAAACAGTTTTGTTTTAATTTTCTAATGTTCCGGTAAACTTACAATTTACTTCTCACATAAGAACCTTCTCCTGACAACTAACACAACAAAACAAGAAAACTGGGACATAAAAAGAAGTGTTAAATGCATTTGACCGAAAAGATATATGCTATGTAATTCCAACCCACTGAATTCGAATTCACGATCAGTTTGACCTATAGACCTTCAAAATTTTGAGAAAACTTTCAAAAACAGATGTATGTGTTTAGTTACAAACATCCGCGCCGCGCCCTTTTAAGCCGTGACCCAACGACGTCAGTAAACGGGACCAGCAGGCCTACCATGAATTTTATTGCGACTCAGTTGAGGATGAGGATGAGAACTGATGTCATCCTATTCCTGTTGAATTAACAGGATTTGTATAGCCCATATGTTAAGCCGGCGTATAAGGAATAATTGTGCTAAATTTCGTCGATATTGGTTCAGCGGATTGGCCGTGAAAACGTGACATACAGACAGATAGACTTTCGCATATATAATATTAATGAGGATATGGGGGTTATGAGATCAAGCCAAACAGAATAATTAAGTGTTTTAAACATCAGTATTTAAATCTATATACTTACTACCTGACCCGATAGACGTTGCCGTCTTAATTTTTTAAGTAAAAGAGTGTTTTCTTAAATCTTAATGTTCCGTTAAACCTACAATATTTTCTTCTCTGATAAGAACATTCATCATCCTCTTGTACTGATCCCATTCTAAATGGGGTCGGCACAACATGTTGCAAACATGATTTGGCTACGTATTTTACGATTGGCCGCCTGTCTCACGTCAACTTACCTTTGTCGTATTTTACGAGCCCTTGGTAAAAAAGAGGGTGGTCTATTCTACTCAACCGGATACCACACGGCCGTGGTCTATTCTACTCAGCCAAATACCACATTGCAAATCGGGTGGTATCCGAACGAGTCTTATAAATGTTATATCACTTAAATAAAACTTTAATGTAGGTACCTAAGTCTAATTTGTTTTGAGGAATTTTATGATAGAAGCGAATACCCAAGAATACCATTGATTTGCTAACCCAACTGAACTGCAGTACAGCAGGCCTACCATGAACTCTTATTGAAGACGTAAACTAAATTGTTTTGTTTTTTGATATCAAGACGTCTTAAAGACGCACACTTTAAGTTGTTGCCGAATGAGCGTTCGGAATGCGTCCTAAAACATGTGAGTAAAAGAGACAGAGTTATCTATAGTTCATATAACGTTATCCTTTTCAAACATTAGACCTCAATGCAATCCACACTTCATGGTACGAAAAGAAACCGATTCGGTTCAGGTACTGACTTTGAATCGTTACCTAAAAGTTCATGGTAGGCCTACAGAAGAATGTTTCGTGTGTGTTTGCTAACTTAATTTGATCGTCAGGGTTACACAGAATGCTCTTAAGCCTTTATTCTCATAATATATCGTTTTCCACAGTTTGTTTGCGGGCGTTTGCATAGCGCTAGCACGATGCGTTCCGCGCCACGAAGTCAGAAGTTTCCCAGAAGGATTCCTGTTTGGTACAGCTACAGCGTCCTATCAAATCGAAGGAGCGTGGAATGTAGACGGTAAGCTTTCAAGGATAATACTGGAAATAAAAGTAATAATGAAATTCTTTGCCATAATCCCCGATTAAATATATAGCAAAATAATTTCACTATTACTTTGTATTATGGCTTTTCATAAAGTAACGCCTAATTCTTTAAATTAGATAACACTTGAATTAAATGACTAATAAATTTTTATTCTACAATAAAATAATAATGTCATGAATCCAACCCTAGATTCACCTTTAGAGATAAAAATTAAAGCTTAGTTGGCAAGTTTCACATATACCATACCAAATTTGATGACTCTCCTCAGTTGTAATAAATTGAATGGTTTACAAGACTTAGTCTGACTATATTTTGGTGATCACTATTTTATAAGCTGTGAAACTTAGAAACTGAAAAAAAATTGTGGAACCAAGTGATTTTTGTCAGGGGGACACGAGATCAAGCGACCTTTTATGACTTTTCAATAAAAAAATTACAGCAATGGAAAACATTGCTAGGAGATTTGCATTTCTCTGGAATACTCGTGGGATATGTGTAACCCTATCAATCAACATAAAAACAAGGTGGCGAGTCCAATGTACAGCCTTTCCCTTCAAAAGAGTTCAGATTAGATCTATTAGTTTATCTATATAAATGTTTCAGGAAAAACGGAAAACATCTGGGACCATTTCACTCACACCCAACCCGAAACTATTAAAGACTATTCAAACGGAGACATAGCAGACAACTCGTATTATTTATATAAGAGAGACGTACAAATGATGAGGGAATTAGGCCTCGATTTCTACAGATTCTCCCTCTCGTGGACCAGAATCCTCCCATCAGGTTTCGCCGACCAAATCAACGAGGCTGGAGTCCAGTATTACAACAACTTGATCGACGAACTCCTAAAATATAACATCCAGCCAATGATCACTCTATACCATTGGGATTTGCCGCAGAGGTTGCAGGACTTAGGTGGTTGGGCAAATCCTGAAATCGTCACCTGGTTTAGCGATTATGCCAGAACAGTATTCACGCTCTTTGGTGACAGGGTTAAGTACTTCATCACAATTAATGAGCCGTACGTGATTTGTTACTTCGGCTACGGTTTGGGCAGCTTCGCACCAGGTTTGGATCTCAATGGTATAGGTGAATATGTGTGCGCGAAGAATTTACTCGTGGCACATGCGAAGGCGTACCACATATACAATGATGAGTTCAGGGCATCACAAAATGGGTATATATTCATATCGTTCAGTGCGCAGTTCTACGAACCCACTACGGGTAGCGATGCTGATGTTGAAGCAGCTGTTGAAGCAAGTCAGTTTGAGGTAAGTTGTAGATAATTCTTGAGTAAGGCCAATGTAGTGTAAGTAATTCTATTTATAAATGTGTAGTAAAAATTTCCCTACGAGAGTAGTGATATAAGTCGACCGATCTTGAGCCTCTTGAGTGTAGTACTCAGTTAACAGGTATTTAGTACATTGTGACTTAGATGTCTGTCCACCTCCTGGACAGACGACCTCAAAAAGGTCGCAGGGAGCCACTGGATCCAGGTGGCGCAAGATCGTGTGGTGTGGCGATCCCATGAAGAGGCAGTGGACCTCCATCGGCTGACGAAGAAGAAGAAGAAGAAGACTTAGACGTCTATTGACTCTTCGAAATATATGCTTTGCAATGTCGCCACTTTAGTTTCGCTACTTCCTTTAGTTTAATCAGGAACTCTGGTTCTTATACGGATTTCCTCGGTTCCATCAGACATAAAACAGGATTTTATGAGCCTTCTCTGAGGTTTTTAGACCAAAGAACTAAATGGAATGTACTCATTATTCGAAAGTATTCTACTTTTATTTAATTTGTGTAAACGTTAAATATATTGACGGAAAGTAAGATCACATCCTATTGTGTTGCTATTGCAAGTGTACAACCTCAAAAAAACTCAAAAAATTGAATTCAGTTAATGTAAAGAAACCGGCGTTATAACGCCGTGCAAAGAGCCCATGATTAAGGATCCCAGATGGGCTTAAAACTAGTCGAGCTAACCCGATAAAATAAGCACGTGAGAATAGCTGGTTTCTGGTATACATCAACTAAATTCAATTTCTTGCCATTTAACAATATTGAGAATAGAATAGAATTGATGTAAGCTTGATCAATAGACACGACTTTGCAAGTAATATTGTTTCCAGTGGAGTCACTATCCCTGGCCGATTTTCTCGGAAACTGGGGATTTCCCTCCAGAAATGAAGAAGAGGATAGCAGCGAAGAGCGCCGAACAGGGCTACCCTAGATCCAGGCTTCCCGAATTCACTCAAGAGGAAATTGATCTTGTCAAAGGAAGTTCAGACCTTTTTGGACTTAACCATTATTACAGTTTTTACGTGTATAGGAACGAGAGTGTGCCTAAATACGACGAGCCGTCTTTGAAAGACGACCTTGGGGTATATACTTACTTTCTGGACGAATGGAAGATAGGTGAATCGGACTTTACCAAGGTATTTCTTCCGTTATTAATTAATTTAAGTCCAGTTATCTGGAGACCACTGAAAATCAGCAGTAAAGCTTAGGCTTTCAGTCTGAGTGGCCGTCCATTTCATCGTTTCACACAGCTGTACATGGTGTTTTTCTGTTTTGTTTTTCTACTATTTTGTTTTATAGTATAAAATATTTTAAGTAATCTTAATAATTTTTTGGTTTGTGAAAGGGAAATAAAGATCTTCTTCTTCTTCTTCTATTTTTGCATAAGAATATATGTATATAATTAAAAAGATTGGCAATGTATATCATAGACAAAGTAGGAACCGACATAAGCATGCGGTTCCTGCTTTGCGCCTAACAAAAGTACGTAAATCCTTTGTGGGTTTGGGTATAAGATTCTATAATAAAATTCCTCAATAAATTTTATCTTAGCCACTACAGGAGGCTGATACAGAAAGCTTAGTATAGTTTTTAGGATTATATAAGTGATAAGAATGCGTGGATACAGCTATTCCTCTGCCCTGTACAATAGTACATACAATAGTAATGACAAAATGTAACTAGTTATAAGAATTATATTAGAGTTGACGATTCAATAGTACTTCTTAACAAGTTTACTTGAATGAAGAATATTTCGAATTTGAATTTGAATATGAGGATTTTCGCGTGTAACTTGACGTTTACTTACTAGTCAAACTTACTTGTCAAGTCAGTGAATATTGTTGACTAATTCTACCCGCGACTTGGTTCTTGATAACTTAAATCGTAAAATACCCTCGATCGTGGTCTTTTCTGTTGCCACAATAAAAATGGTTTCTTTAATCCTATGTATTAGCCCAGAAGATAAGTTTTGAATGTCGAAATTAAAAAAATATAATAATAAAATATAAAAATAATACAGAAATATCGCTGTTCAGAGATTCTGCTGTGAAAGTGTAATAGATCAGTTTTCTTTATTGATGTATAAGAGGTACCGATGATTTAGTTCGCACCAACATAAATAAGCTAAAATAATAAAATAAAAACAAAATAAGCTCTTAAGTACCGTCAGTAATGAAAGATTTTTTATTACTTGTCGTCAAAAGAAAAACGGTATTTTAACCTATTCATTAGCCCGATACATATACTTTGACAGTACCAAATATCATAGATAAAGCTTTGCAAAGTAACGCCTAATTTTATTAATTAGTTTAGGCTTTTGTTTTAAAAGCTTACACTCAGATATGGCAAGTCGACTACTCCACAGCGATTATAAAAAAAAGTAAAGTAACGGCCTGTTAATATCTCAATGCTGGAAATAGGCCTCCTCTCTCTGTTTTTGGAGAGAAGGGTTGGAGCTAAGACCTACCACGTTGCTCCAATGCGGTTTGGTAGGTTACACGTATCCCTAGAATTCTCTAGAGATATGCAGGTTTCCTCACGATGTTTTCTTTCACCGATAAGCGTGTGATAAATTGTAAATTCCAATTAGACACATAAGTTTTAATAGAAAAACTCATTGGTGCCTGCCCGGGTTTGAATCATGTTCATCTCTAGAGGGCCGCACTATCTCACTACTGGGCTATCACAGTTAAAATTCTGATTATTTCTTTCAGTACGTCCCATGGGGTTTCCGTAAACTTCTAAACTATGTCAAGGATAACTTCAACAATCCTCCAGTATACATCACAGAGAACGGTTTTGCCACTCATGGTGGTATAGTTGATGATGACCGCATTCAGTACTACAGAGGTTACATGGGGGCTGTTCTGGATGCCATAGAAGATGGGTGTGACGTCAGAGCGTACACTGCGTGGAGTCTGATGGACAACTACGAATGGACGAGTGGATATACGTAAGTGAAAGACTGGGTCTAATGAATCCAAAATAAAAATTGTAATATGTCTTAGAATACACCGCTTTACACGGAGAGGTAAAGTAAATAAAGTAACGACCTGCAGAAACTATAAAAGAACTACTTTTTCTATAGTCCGCGTCTGTTAAGCGAATTTATGTAATGCTAAGTGTATGAAGCAGCAGATTCACATACCTTACACATGCAGGACAAGTAACCACACGTATCCCAAGACACCTCCACCAGCAACAATACACACAAGCAATACACATAATCACCACCAAAATCTCTACGATCGTTTCGCCACGAAACCGAAGCATGTTCAGGAGGAAAGGCTCCACGACAATATCGTAATACATTCAAAATCGTAATCATCCTCTTAGAGTGGGACAAGGGCAGGAGGATGATGATGAATCCATACTAGACCAGTCTACAGAAATATTACGATAGAATTGACACAATTGAAGATATTAGTAGCGTGTAAGTACTTTAAGATAGATATAATTTGTACATATTTGTTATAAATAAAAAATAAATAAAAAAAAATAAAATTGAAGATTATTTGAATTATAAAAATGCTTGAATTTATATCCTTTCATACAAGACTGCGGTTTAGTAATGTAAATTTAAAATGTTTATATGATTTCCCGCCGACTTTCTTGTTGATTCTTCCCGGTAAGAGCAACATTTGGAACCAGATTTAATGAAGTTACTTCATTAAATCTAATCCTTAACGATTCAAAAGTCCTTACTTGAATTATTTTGATTTTTATCTCAACAGCGAACGTTTTGGACTTTACGAGGTGGACTATAACAGCATGTACAGAACTCGAACTCCTCGCAAAATGGCCTACGTGTACAAGGAGATACTCAGGTCACGGCAGCTGGATCTCCACTACGAACCAGATCTGAGCAAACCCATCACCATCGACGATGGTTTTTGATGATTAAATAAAAATAAGGATGAATCGAATAAAGTATATATATCTGAAACGTTAATAGCGTACTTATTTAATACATTTAGAGATTTTTTAAACTCCTTTAAACAAACGCCCTTTTCTATACAGTATTTAAAAAACATTTGAACGTCTCTTTTTTTCTTTCGAATTGTTCCATTCGACCTTTATCGTAATATCAATTGATTATAGCCAACTCTAAGTTACCTATCCGGGTTTCAAACCCACACACCTTATGCCACGCGTCTGCATCATTCGGCTATCACGACTAACGTAAAATGTAATTATTATATTATGGTACTAGCCATCTATCGTCGTTGTGACTCAATCTGGTTTTGAATTCCCCTCGAAACAGAGCTCAACATTAAAAAAAAAATGCTCCGATCGCCACCACATTTTTTAGGAACATCCACTGGGTTATAATAAAGATTATCTAAAGATGCCATTAAAATTGGTCCAGTCATTTCGGAATCTATAAAGGAAATACAGACAAACATTTTTTTTAGGTATAAGATCTATAGACAAATAAAAATTCATAAGTTGGCTGGGATTTGAACCTGGCAGTAGTCATACGGTCGCACCATTCGACTAGAAGGACTGTCCTCAAAATTAATGTGATTAACTACATTTTCAAAAAAAAACCTGTAGTCATGCGCAAGTCTGACTTCACAGCACCATTCTTATATGTAGACTAACAATCAAGTTAACGAGTAAACAAGTCAAGTTAAATAAGCATTTAATAAAATTTCATGGCATCAGACTATGCTTACCATGGACATACATACATTATCATCGGGACTGGACTAATGCGTCAAATTTAACTCGCAAGATTCCACTTTCACATACAAAAACTGCAATTTGAATAAAACCTCTAAAAAATATTATGGCAGCCCCCAAAACTTCTGCAGATTTATCGTAAAAAAATAATAAAAGATTACGAGGCACTCGAAACAGTTATCAGCGTAGGTAGATTTACATCAATGATGTATTGAATTGTTTTTAGAAAACACAAACATTTTTTTAAGATTACGTCTTGTATTGATAAACTACTATAATATGATAGACCCTGTGCTGTAGAACTCACAACGTCCTATTAAGGGATCAGGAGTAAATAGTCTAGGTTACTGAAGTGGTCTGGTGCAATCAATCGATTAAATGGAGGGAGGGCTTATGATTCAGAGAGGCCCCACCAGAAGATCCTGGATAATAAGCTGCTGCTGAGGACCTTGCTTTTTCAGTCACCGCACCTCCCGCAACAGAATCGAGCTGAAGGTAAGTCAAGTTTTAACCAGTGGGAATCTAGCGTTACACTATTATCTTACTCATGATAAAGCACATAAAAATAGGTACAGTGCCACTCATTCCTGGCGATATCCCCCATCCTCACTAGCAGCTCCGAAACCCAGAGACCCTCCTGAGGTAGAGCCTCTCTGAACAGTGGCCCCACCGCTGATCGATGAATAAGGAGCACCAGATACACCGACCGCCAGATGGCCGTAAGGTTTCCATATCCATGCTGTCTTTTTAATTTTAACATAACAAGGAAGAAAATATGAAGTAGATACTGTTTACTCAGCTCAAATGGCTCAAGCGTCATACAGCAGTACGGTAGTGAATTGCGAAATGTATAAAAAGCTTTAATAACGTTACTTTACCCTTTTGTTGATGGAGACGAGCGGTGGGTTTGTCGGACTCCAACCGACTAAAAATCTAATAGTGTGCTACCACGCTACTGATGGCAGGGACAGGGTAACGTTGTTCATATTGCTCCGCTGGATTTCATCCTCGGCAGTGACTCGGGGCCTCTCTTAAGAGAGTTCCCTCCTTTAGCTTCGGGAGTACCAAATGCATTGACTGTCTCGGGGACCTAATTCCACCGAGCGTCCAAGTGACCTCGTATGTAGTACTTAGTACTTTACCCTAAGGTCCTCTAGCCTCTTATGGGGCTGGGTATCTTAGGGAGTAGTGGTGGGATCTTGGTATCTGGACTATTCATCACGCCGTCACGAGTGAGGTCTGATCACACTCCTGGCCATGACAGACCGTCGTCAGCACTGATATCTCATCTTCGTATTGTAATATAGAACGCTTTTAGGAGAAAGTTACCGGAGGTCCATTGAATTTAAATGTAGGCGGAAGGCACTGGTATGAGCGGGATCGAGTTCATCTCAGATTAAATAAATCAATAAATAAATAAATTTCTTTAAGACTTTCAACTTAAAAAGATGAAGAGGCCGAGGACTCTATGACGAACGAGGTTTCGCGTGAAGTTTTATTCAATGAATAAACATACCTCTTAGTGATAGCATTTTTTAGATTAGGGCATGGCCATTTATAAACTCTAGTGGTTTTAAATGAATCTATAATCATTACAATGATTTACTCCATAACATTAAGTACTCCGGCGCGTCTGTCTGTTGTAATAAATTTTAAAATTATTTAAATAATTTTTATTCGGTTTCACCAAAAAACAGAGTAATTCAAAGGCTTTTAATATTTATTACGTACAAAAAGAGCTATACGTGGCATTTACAATTTAAGTCCGCGTGATTCCCTGCGAGAGAAGTTTAAGGAAATAGGTATTCTTACTTTGGCGTCAATGTATATTTTTAGCAATCTAATGTTTGTGCATAAGATATACATAATTATAAAAGGATTGGCGATGTATATAACAGACAAAGTAGGAACCGACATATGCTTGCGGTTCCTGCTTTGCGCCTTGCAAAAGTAAATAAGTCATTTAATTGGGTATAAGATTCTATAATAAAATCCCGCAATCGATTTTATCTTTGCCACTATAGCAGTTTAAAAGCACTGTTAAAGGGAGGCTAATACAAAAGCCTACTATACTATTGAGGATTATATAGATGATAAAAATGCGTGGAATAGCTACTCCTCAACCATGTACAAGATAGTAATAACCGGATGTAACTAGTTATAAGAATTTTATTTGAAAAGAGCAACCGCCGCGTTACTTGCTGGCTCTTCTCGGTAGGAACAGCTTTCCGAACCAGCAGTAGATTTTGACGATTCAAAAGCACTTGTTTACAGGTTTAGTTGAATAAATATTTTGAATAATATTATGTGTGACCAGGATGTGGCTTTTACGGTTAATTCACTGGATATTGATAAATATTAGTGCAATTGAAACTTATATATTGGCAAAATACAGTATAAAAAAATCTCGTATTTCCTTCGGGAACCGAAGCACTCAGTACATCGCTAAAGGAATTTTACGAATTGAGTTCATGCGAACATAGTCGCGTTTAGAACTACCTAACCATACTTATTATAAAATAAAGTCCTTTAAAGCTGTCTGTTTGTATGTGATTTATTTTTAAACGGCTTTTACTTAAAGATAGTGCAATTCTTTCGGAAGGTTTCAGTGAATCATGTAAATTAATGTCGCGCTGTGGAAAACAAAAACTCACGTAAATCAGCAGAGACCAGAGATACACCAAAGTAATGTAGTAGCGAATTGTATATATTTAAAAATTCTACAAAAAAGTCCGTAAAAGTGTGTCTCTATATCTTATATTTAATTCACGATAACTACTTTTATATTCAAAATTTCAATTAAAAATATCACGTTATTATCCAGACTGTTTTCTTCTGTTCTGTATAAATCATTATCTAGCTCAATTCTTGGGGAGGATTAAGGTTAATAGAGCATTAGACGGAACCGGCTAAACTAATTTCATTAGGACTTTTACTGGAAGATAGGAGGTTGTCAGCAACATCCAAGCAGGATCTATTTATTTATTAAATTGACATATTTGTACAATTACAGTTTAGTCAGAACGGGATGAGTTTCTATAAGGGCTTATATGCTTATTTGAAGATTGCGTGTTACCTGTTTAAAACATACATGTTTTCGCTTGTTACTTTACGACCGGCCTGAAAGCTACATACCCTTAGCCGCCTTTTACGATACCTCGGTAAGAAATATTGGGGTGACCGTCTCTACATAGGAGGCCGGTGACTCTCAGATGACAGGAGTTGATCATATACTACAGTATTCAATGTAACGCAATCAAAATAAGGAAGGTCTATTCTACTCTATTCTACTCTGCCGGAATTTATCATATCATTCCCGTTGGGTCAGAATCCACGTGGATATAACTTGGCGACAATCTGATTTCCTCGCAGATGAAACTATGGGGCACAGCTAGTATATTTTAAATTAAATAGCTTGTATTATAGAACCTGTTTCACTAAAACTCGCTTGTTACGTCCACTCAGCGATTGCCGCTTTCCCAGACTCCACTCGACACCGGAGGTGTAGTGTTCCACGCCTGGGAAAGACACTTCGCTCAACCTCGCCTTTCCCTACCTAACTTCGGTGGGATCGGACGCCGTTAGTATTTAAGATTTTAGCATAGTACATAGGATAAGAATAATTATAATTAATTACTTGTAAATAAATAGATTTATTTGGATAGTGAGTTTTGTGTACCCAACAGTCGCCACCCATAATATAATTGGCGCAGTCTGGGTGCGGTACTTAACATCGAAACAGTATTTGTGGAAAAAATACGTCGCTTCGTGTTTGGTGCCGAAATAAGAACCTACGGAGGCTGACTGTTGGAGAAACCCACGTACGGATCTCGTTCGTCCAAAAATCGATGAATACGCCGATCGTGATGTTTTTGTAAGTACACTACTCTGATAGTTTAGTCACTATTCCTATGAATCCTATCCTAATTAAATATATATAAAAAAAAAATATATAAAAATAATTTTAAAAAAGCAAACTAAATTTCTCATTTAATTAGAATAAGGAATAGCAATATAAGTGATCGCAAACTTGCATTGCGCAAATTGATGCGAATCGAAATTCTAGTTTACATATAGATAGTATAGAATTAAATATGACCGCTCCTTCTCAGCCCACTTTAAATATTGAACAAATAGACTTAACTACCAAAATTTACATCGCATGCAAACGATTTATAAAATTATTCGAATCATGATTCATTAGTATCTAATAAAAATTCTCATATCTCGAGCCGCAACGTAAACAGAGAGTCCGAGATGCAATATGAGCCGAATAAAGACGTGTACATACGCATTCCGCTTGCAAAGACAAAAACTTGCACCTCAGTTCACTCAGGTTAAAGTAATTAATTAGTAACCAACTAATTCATATTTACAAATTTAAACATCGAGGACCTGTTGCAAAATCTCGTTTGAAACGGTCAAAAAATAATAATAAAATTGTTTCAAATACTTGAATTTCCTTTTAGTTATATATGTTTTTTATTTTCATAAACCAACAAAAATTAAATAGAGCTCTTACTTTGGTCGTAAATACCACTTCATAAGATAAAGAGCGATTAAAATACTTCGCTCTGCTTGGGCAAATTTTCGTTATATTGACCTAAAAATGCACAAGATCTTCAGAGTTAAATTATTCAATAAATAAAAAAAATATTGAATTGTTATATAAGCCTATTTTAGTACTTATTTTTACTATTTACTTATTTTTAAATTTACCCCAAAATTTTCATAATTATTAAATTTCATTTAAATACCTTTTACCTTTTCCGACTTTGTCCTGTTCCCAATAAAGATCATAGGATAATATTACCTCCTTCCTATATAGTTACTAACTTGAAAGAGTATGTGTACATGGAAGCTGAATGCTCGAAGTTTAGTTCGACATATTATATTTTCGAAAACAAGCTGACGCATTATACTCGAACAAAATTTGACTGTATGAACAAATTAAAATATATACAGAAGATCAATCATTATTGCACATTCTCGTCTAGCCAAAGCTATATTATTGCATTTCCAACCCGAACTCTAACTCCAACTAAAGTGCCACTATCTTAATATCAAATGCTGCAGGGCAGCTATCTCGTGAAAACACCACAATGCGACAGAAGCTGCCATCAGTGAAGAAGAACACCATACCGCAACATTTGGTGTTAACATTACTGCCACCAAATAGTTGCTTTTCTGGAAGGGGAGGTGTTACGTCCACTCAGCGATTGCCGCTTTCCCAGACTCCACTCGACACCGGAGGTGTAGTGTTCCACGCCTGGGAAAGACACTTCGCTCAACCTCGCCTTTCCCTACCTAACTTCGGTGGGATCGGACGCCGTTAGTATTTAAGATTTTAGCATAGTACATAGGATAAGAATAATTATAATTAATTACTTGTAAATAAATAGATTTATTTGGATAGTGAGTTTTGTGTACCCAACAGTCGCCACCCATAATATAATTCGCTCAGACCAAATTTAATTATCATAAACGACATAAAAATAATCATGTTTAATATCTTAATCTGTGATAAATTTAACAAGAACTTAGCAACATTTATCGATCTCGAAATAAATCTTCACGTATATATATTCTTGTTTTCGCCTTTTATTATTAGAAGTTATGCGTGCTCGGGATATTGTGTGAGTATTCAAATTCAAAGTATTTTATATTCAAGTAAACTTGTGAACAAGTGCTTTTTGAACAATCAATTCTATTGCTGGTTCAGAAAATTACTACTGCCGAGAAGAGCCTGCATGTAAATTGATATATGCCGTGTGATATCAGGATGAGTAGACCAGCTTCATTTTTTACTGAGGTGTTCTAAAATGCGACTAAGGTAAGTGTGGTATCCGACTGAGTAGAATAGACCACTCTCTTTCTTACCGATGGGTCGTAAAATACCAGTAAAGTATGTTGACGTCAGGCAGGCGGTTAAATACGTAGCCAAATCATGTAACAACATGTTTGTACCATGTTTTCCCGGCCCCACTTAGAGTGGGATAAGGGCAGGAGGAGATGATGACATATATAAAATACCATACTTCGCCAAAACGGCTTGACTGATTATAATAAATTATTCCATGCACATTTATCAGGTCTGAGAATCGGCTACAATCTATTTTTCATGTCCTTAAGTGATAAGGGTTGTGCACACCTGACATTTCTTTTTATTTTCTGGACATAATTGTTATTTTTTTTATAATGTACACTAAAAAATTCCTTAGAAATAATTTATATGGCAAAACATCATTAGCTGGGTTAGCTAGTCCTAATATATTATTTTAGAAGGTTTAAGAAGGAATTATTTAAGTTTTCTTCAATCCATTCATTTTTTGTAATACAAACTAATTACATGATGATATTTCCGGAATCGAAGTGTCTAAAATCTTATTGGAGCACATTTTAAATTCAATTGGTTCATATTTAAAAGCTTTTATTTCAATTTCCGTTTAAATATGTGAAGGTGGAATCTTGCAGGTTAAATTTGACCCACTTCCCTGCGTCCGATTGGGCTGAAATTTCACATACTAGTCCAGTGCTGATGACAATGCATGCTTATGATAATGATGCTGTACGACTCTTTCGAGGTGAACACGAGTTCAAACCCGGGCAGGCACCAATGAGTTTTTCTTTTAAAACTCATGTGTCTAATTGATAATTGCAATTTATCACACGCTTTTCGGTGAAGGAAAACATCGTGAGGAAACCTGTATATCTCTAGAGAATTATGGAGATATGTGTAACCTACCAATCCGCATTGGAGCAGTGTGGTAGCTCCAACCCTTCTCTCCAGAAACGGAGAGAGGAGGCCTATGCCCAGCAATGGGATTGTAACAGGCCGCTACTTGCTTATGATAAGCATGACCTAATGCTGCTGAGAACTGCCTCCAGACGAGGGAACTCGTCAACGGCTGACAGTAGAGACATGAAATTTTGTTAAAAGTTTTTTAAAGACTTTCTTTAAATTGCATTTTGCTCTGTACGTGCGTTTATAATTTTCTAACAAAACATGATTTATAGTTAATGTGTAGACACTGGCTATACTTACATCCCATTCTATCGGGTCCGACTAGTTTCGAGCCGGGGCTTATTCATAAGCTTTTTTCACAACCAGTTCCGGGAACTGGTTCAGTTGCTGCCGCGATAACGTCGTGAAAATTAGACTTGAGTGTAGCCGGTGTCTACACATTAACTATTAATACTCACGATACTCACGATAGTTTAAATAAAAAAAGCATAATTTATAAATTATGCGTTACTTTGTGGAGTACATGAATATGATTGTAATCCAAACTTCTATACTAATTATAAAATTAGCTGTGCCTACAACGGCTTTGCCCGCGTGGAATTGAGTGATTTACGAAATTTTTCCCGAATTTTCGAAATTTTGAACATAAAAGTAGTTACTGTGAGTTAACCATAAGAGATAGAGACATGTTATGTCGGACTTTTTTGTAGTAATTTTATAGATCTACAATTCTCTAGTACATTACTTTAGCGTATCTATGCTGGTTTACGCGGCGCACGCGACTAAAGCTCCCAGCAAGCAAGTTTTTTAACAACTGCGCGATCTCTTTAACACAATTTACATAATACCGATATGTCCTATTTACCTAAACCATCCGGAAGTATTGCACAATCTTATGGTGAAAGATCATACCGTACAAAGATCCGTTCAGTAGATTTTGAGAAAATCGATTACTTACAAGCACACAGCTTTTTGGGACTTTGTTTTATAATAAGTATAGATAGATAAAGTATAGGTAGCATGATTCAGTATTCACGCGCTATGGCTTATTTATGGCGTATTTCGTGTATAACTTTGGTGTTTCTATACCGATTCCTATGATTCTTTTTTTATGGAATAGCTAATACTGTAAACTTATTTCATTAGGGATGACTGAGAGTGGTATAAGTAGGAGTAGACAAATGTAATCAGAAAGCTTCGAACTACTAAGCTATCAGGAGTTAGACGTGTTATTGTGAGTCAACCATAAAAGATAGACATATGCTGTCGTGAGATGGTTTTTATATAATTTTAAGGAGAACATTTACGTGATACATGATTTTTGTGTAGCTTTAACCATTAAAGTTGCACACGCGACGGAAGCTTAAAAAATGGAGTAACTTCTCCCGTTTTCCCACAATTTTCCTTCACTGCTCTGCTCCTATTGATTGTAGCGTGATGAAAAGTATACTATAACCAGCTCAGGAGTATGAAAAATAATTGTGCCAAATTTCGTTAAAATCCGTCGAGAAGTTTTTGTTTCTATAGGATTATACAGACAGACGGACAGACAGACAGACAAAAAAATTACTGATTGCATTTTTGTGCATGAGTATCGATCACTAATTACCCCCTGATAGTTATTTTGATAATATATTTCATGTACAAAATTTATCTCTCTACAGATTTATTATAAGTATAGATAAAGTCCCAAAAAGGTGTCTATCTGTATGTAATCAATTTTCTCAAAATCTACTGAACGGATTTTTGTACGGTTTTCACCAAAATATTGGAAAATACTTCCAGATGGTTTAGGTAAATAGTACATGCTGGTATTATGTAAATTGTGTTGAAGAGATCGCGCAGTTGTTAAAAAACTTGCTAGTCGGGAGCTTGTCTTTATCTCTCACGGTTACCCACAATAACTACTTTTATGTTTAAAATTTCGAAAATAAGGAAAAATTTCTTAAATTATTTAATTCCACGCGGACGAAGCCGTTTATTATAAATGCGAAAGTTTTTGTCTCTCATTTGTATGTCTCTAGTTTGTCTAGTTGTCTAGTTTGTATGTATGTATAGTTATTATTTACTTTAAGATTGGACCTAAACGCATATTTAGAATTTTTAAAGGTACCTGTTATTTTTTTATAGTTTGCTTTTGGGGGTTTCCGTTGCGTTAGCGCAATGCGTCCCCCGCCATGAAGTTCGGGACTTCCCCGATGGATTTCTGTTCGGTACAGCTACAGCCTCGTATCAGATTGAAGGGGCGTGGAATGTTGACGGTAAGAATGCTTTAATTTTCATATAAACTACACGCCGAACTGAAAACTTTGGCTACCAATTAATCCATAATTAGATTAACCCTTTCATCAATATGGATTTAAGTTAATCCAATTAATATTTCATTTTTTTTGTCTCTTATAAAATCTTCTCATTGTCTTGTGAATTATTAAATTGCCATAACTTTCGGATTCACGAAATATATTGTTTCTTCTTTTCATTAAAGAAGAAAATTCCATTGACACCAATTGTCTTCGGACCCTTAGAACTCAGTCGGCGTTAGTAAAGGGCTATGATTATGTTAATAGATCTATGTTCATATATTCTATATATCTATTACCATTACTTAGTTGTATGTCTCAATTTTTTTAATGAAAATTATTAAAATTCCTTAATAATTAAACTCTCCTAAACGAAGTGTGTATAAGTTCGTCAAAAGCTATTTAATTATAAATAATATTACAGGTAAAACGGAAAGCATCTGGGACCATTTAACTCACACCCGACCTGAATTAGTTAAGGATTACTCGAACGGAGACATAGCAGACAACTCCTACTACTTATACAAGAGAGATGTGCAAATGTTGAGGGAATTAGGCCTCGATTTCTACAGATTCTCCTTGTCATGGAACAGGATCCTGCCCAGCGGATTCGCGGACAGAATCAACGAGGCTGGCGTCCAATACTACAATAACTTGATCGACGAACTCCTGAAGTATAACATTCAGCCTATGATCACTATTTTCCACTGGGATCTGCCACAGAAATTGCAAGACTTGGGTGGTTGGACCAACGCTGATATCGTCACCTGGTACACAGATTATGCGAGAACAGTATTCACGCTTTTTGGTGACAGAGTTAAATATTTCATCACAATCAACGAACCGCATCAGATTTGCTATTATGGATACGGAGATAAAAGCTTAGCGCCTGCATTAGATTTTAAGGGAGTCGCTGAATATATGTGCGCGAAGAATCTACTGGTGGCCCATGCGAAGGCGTACCATATTTATAACAATGAGTTCAGACCATACCAGAACGGGAATATATTCATATCGTTCAGTGCGCAGTGGTACGAACCTGCTACTGAAAGTGAAGCCGATATCGAAGCAGCTCACGAAGCCAACCAATTTAACGTAAGTAAAAAAAGTATTTAAGATGCTCATTTCAATCTCAAATAAATCAGAAGATATAAGAAATGACCGGTGAAAACTCAGTCTGCCTTGTTTACTTTTTGTAGCTTATTTCACGTAAGTCAAATAACTTTGTAGTATTAGACGTCCGTTATAATATACTAATGATTCAATCCTAGTTACAAATGGAAGTCTACATCGATAATTGTTTACTGGACATAATCTTTATGATACAAATAATCTTTTTTTATGTTTTTAGACTTACAATATATCAATTAGGGATGTTATAAAAAATCGAAATGAAGCAGACTTTATTTTTTACAACATGGTAATGTGGGAATGGAATGTAAGAGGAACTTAAGTGGAACGGAATGCAGTTGAGCGTGTAAGCGAGAGGTATGACAGGAGGAAGGGAGGGAGGAAAAAGTAACGAAGGAGGACGGAGGACGCATGTTATAGCTGCAAAGTTTAATTAATTTAATAAAAGCTTAATGAAGTGTTTGCTTGACCTCGATAGTCCCGATTACCACATTTTTGGGGGCTCGTCCGGGATATCGAGTGTCAAGTTACGAAGTGTATAAACGATTTTACAAAAAGTTTGTGCAACGCGGTGTGATAGCACGTATATACATATATATATAACTATATTATATATATATATATATAGCTATATATATGTTAGAAAAATATTGAAATTTGATTACAGTGGGCTCAATATTCCTGGCCAATTTATTCAGAGACTGGGGACTTCCCTCCTGAAATGAAGAAGAGGATAGCAGCTAAGAGCGCTGAACAGGGCTTCCCAAGATCCAGGCTTCCAGATTTCACTCAAGAAGAAATTGATCTCCTCAAAGGAAGCTCAGATTTCTTTGGCCTGAATCATTATCTGACTTATTATGTGTACAGAAACGCGAGTGTTGTCATAAGTGATGTACCATCTTTCGCTGATGATCTTGAAGTTGCTATCTATCACTTGCCAGAATGGAAGATTGGTGAATCAGACTTCACTAAGGTAGTTCCATGATTTATGTAACTGTGAACTCTTTTCTCTTTGTCTCACACGTATTAAGAATTTTGAAGCCAAATAACTTAGCAGTAACTTTGAAAACTTTAAAATTAACTTGAAGGTACTCTGAACATTGGATTTTCAGCGTAACTTTTTATTTTTTATTAAATAAAACTATAAAATAATATACAATTCAAACAAAACTAGAGCAAATGATTCGTAGAATTTATAACAACGCCCAAGTACCAGATCAAGAGCATATTTTCGAAAAATATTTCAAAATAGTTTCAAATTTCTCGTCTTCTTTCAGTACGTTCCATGGGGCTTCAACAAACTACTCAACCGTATCAAAAATGACTACAACAATCCCCCTGTATACATCACCGAGAACGGATTCGCAACGTACGGAGGTATAATTGATGATGACCGCGTGCAGTACTATAGAGGCTATTTGGGAGCAGTGCTGCATGCTATAGAAGATGGCTGCAATATCAAAGCTTATACCGCCTGGAGTTTGATGGATAATTACGAATGGCTAAATGGATATCTGTAAGTACCTTCAAGGTAATTAGTGCAATGCACCTACAAATCTCATGAATTTGGATTCTGGACGTCTTATAATTTTCATAATTGACCATTCGTTAATTTGTCAAGCATTTTTCGCATATAGTAGATAGTGAAAAAAGTTTTCGTATTACAAAAAAGAGCCATACGTGGCATCTACATACAAGTCTGCATGATTCCCGAAATCAATTTTGACTATGCCTTTTGAATTCCGAAATCAATTTTGGCCATGCCATAACAGCAGTTTAAAACCACTGTTAAAAAGAGGCTAATACAGAAAGCCTACTATACTGTTGAAGATTACTTAGACGATAAGAATGCGTGGATATAGGTGCACTTCTACCCTGTTCAAGACAGTAATAACTAAATGTAACTAGTTTTAAGATTTATATTTTAAAAAGAGCAACCGCCGAGTTTCTTGCTGGTTCCTTTCGGTAGGCACAGCTTTCCGAACCAGCAGTAAAGTTGACGATTAAAAGCACTTGTTTACAAGTTTACTTGAATAAAGAATATCTTGAATTTGAATTTGATAAGTGAGGATCACTTGATTGGAAGTCAATACTCAGTCTGAAATGAAACGGCGTAGTTTGGAAATGTAGCTCTTTTTGATATTTCCATTGACACCCTACCCTGTAATTAAATCGTTGTGTATTACCTTTGGTTAGATAGTTGGCTGATAGTTACGGCTGAAGCATCCTTCCATCAGATCAAACTAAAATTGAAAAATATGAACTGTATCTCATTTCTAGATTTTCACCAGTGATGTTACCAAATCTAGTCCGCTGTTTAAAAATAACACTTATCTTAGTTTTTATTAAAACAGAATAATACTTAATCCATAGAGAACGTTTTGGGCTGTACGAGGTGGACTATAACAGCATATACAGAACCCGGACTCCTCGTAAAATGGCCTACGTGTACAAGGAAATCATCAGGTCGCGGCAGCTGGATCTCCACTACGAACCAGATCTGAACCGACCTATCACCATTGATGATGGTCTTTGATGATGATGTAGGCAGACTGCTATAAATAAAAAAGACTTTAAAATATAAATTTGTAATTCATTTACACATATTGAGATATTATTTATTATTGTTGCATTACTTAATAATATAGAATAAACGTGGATTATAGTGTAGGACGGAATTCTATCATAAAAGTTATGATAGAATTCCGTAATATAGAACTAACATAATCATTGTAAGTGATGGTTTGATTGACTCAGGAGACTCAATAGAGTCTCACATTAACAGATACAGGATGTGTCAGTTTATTAAGGGAGATGTTTTTAATATTTTAAAATCACGTTTTATATTATTAACATTGCATACGCATGCTATTTTATGTCAGGAAACTCAATAGTAAAAAATATAAATTAACGGCCTTTTACTATTCCAAAACTATGCATAGGCCTCCTCTCTCCGTTTCTGGAGATATTAGTTGGAGCTAAGACCTACCACGCTGCTCCAACGCGGATTGGTAGGTTTCACATATCCCTAGAATTCTCTAGAGATGTACAGATTTCATGACGATGTTTTCCTTCACCGAAAGGCGTGTGATAAATTGCTATTATCGATTAGACACGTAAATTTTAATAGAAAAACTCGTGCCTGCCCGAGGTTTGAACCCATGACCGTCTGTAGACGTTGTTAGAGCTGTCAAGCTGGACTATCGCAGCTTTTCAAGCTCAATAGAGTTTCACATATACAGGTGCATTTTTTAATGTTTCACTAACGTTTTATTTAACTTCACGTTTTATTCTAGCCCGTTGGCGCAGCCCACTGCGCATAGTGTCACTACCCATAGTGACCCTACCTTCAGCTCCGCGGGTCGCGGGTTCGTATCCCGCCGAGGGCCAACATTTTCTATAAACAATTTGTTGGTTCTTCGAGCCTGGGTGTGTATTTGTATTTAAGTATAAATAAATAAATAAAATAAATATATAGGACATTTACACACACGGTCGTCCGTCCCCAAAGTAAGTAACTTAATACTTGTGTTATGGGTGACGGACAACTGGTAGATATACTACATATATAAGTTGAAATACATACTTAAATACAAATACACACCCAGGTTCGACGAACCAACAATTTGTTTATAGAAAATGTTGGCCCTAGTATGTATTTAAACTTATATATGTAGTGTTTCTACCAGTTTTCCGTCACCCATAAAAGAAGTATTAAGTTACTTACTTTTGGGACGGACGACCGCGTGTGTAAGTGTCCCATATATTATAAAAAAATTACTAAGGCAGGTCTTTTTAATATTTCAAAAACATGATTTTACCCTGTAACGTTTAATTCGAAGATGTGCAAATCGTTTTTAAATCAGCAGACTCAATGGAGTTTCACATTAACAGATGCATGCGAAGCGAAGAATGATAAAAATTACGAAGGGAGGTGTTTTTTAATGTTTTACAAATATGTTTTTACTACCTAACATATTATTAATGTTGAGAGATAGGCTATACTCACGTCTTATTTTATCGGATGAGCCCGACTAGTTAGCCCCAACTGCTAATGAGTCGCGCCCAGCGAGCTGCTACACGCAGTTCCCGCCGCGATAACGCCGCGTAAAGAGCTCATGAATAAGAGCCCCGTATGGGCTTGAAACTAGTCGGGCTCATCCGATAAAATAACACGTGAGTATAGCCGGTCTCTCAACATTAATAATGAATACCACTCACGATAGTTTAAATTCAAAAATACCTAACATATTATTCAACATTCTAACAGACACGCAAATATAAAATCTTTGACTTAGTAAAGTTTCACATCAACAGGTTCAAGCATAACTTTCAAGGCGTTAAGAGAATGCGTTTCAATGTTTTACGAACATTTTTCCAATAAATTGTTATAAATATACGCCTTTTAATGTATTTTAATTATATGTCTATTAAAGATAACTAATGGGTTTTTTTATAGATTATTGTTTTCAACATTAAACGCACATTAATTGATTAATTATAATTTTCTAGAAGTTAAGAAGCATGAACGATTAAATTAAAAATTCTCGCTTCAGTACTAAAAAAAAAATAAAGTAACGGCTTGTTAGTATCCCAATGCTGGGCATAGGCCTCCTTTCTCCGCTTTTGAAGACCTAAGACTGACCACGCTGCACCAATGCAGATTCGAAGGTCATATTCCCAAAATTCTCTAGAGATATATTAACTGAAAAGCGTGTTATAAATTGCAATTATCAATAAGACACATAAGTTCTTAACAGAAGAAAGCGGAGGGGGACTTCTCCTTCGAGGGGTCCCTGGAGGAGGCGTTCTCTGGGATCAGATCTGTCAGCGGAGATGGTACTAACGGATGATATAGTGTACAACGATACCCTGTCCTTACCATCGGCAACGTGGTGGAGCACACAGGTCGTTTTAGTCGATGCGAGTCCGACATAACCCATAAGGGGTTTTTTTCTGTATAAAAAAAAGTGTTTAGACTAATTAAATTAAAATTACTATTCTAACTTCAAGAACTATATACATAAAAGTCATTAAGTTCAGTTTGTGTTTTTTTATATTAACCAAACTGAATAGTCTAATTGTTCGTTTGGTCATTCTAAAGATTGTCAGAAATTTATTATAATCGGTCCAACCGTTTCGAAGACTATAAAGGATATACAGACAAACATTAATTTTCATGTATTAGATTTCCGCAGTACACCATGATGTTAAGAAAAAAGCAAAGATAAGCGTAACTTAAGTCGTAAACAACTGATAAAAAATAATAACATTACGTGACTCTATTTTTTTATTATCAACAAGTAGGTTATATAAGATAGATACCAAAATTTTTCTCGATTCAATTATTATACGCTAACGCGACTTTTCTTATTTGACAAGTAGCTACGCACTAGAATATAAAATTATTTAATTAGTAATAGCCCACCGGTGAGACGGTGCGACTCTTCCAAGGGGAACACGAGTTCAAACCCGGGCAGGCACCAATGAGTTTTTCTATTAAAACTCATGTGTCTAATTGACAATTGCAATTAATCACACGCTTTTCGGTGATGGAAAACATCGTGAGAAAACCTGCATATCTTTAGAGAATTCTAGGGATATGTGTAACCTACCAATCCGCATTGGAGCAGCGAGGTAGGTCTTAGCTCCAACCCTTCTCTCCAGAAAAGGAGAGAGGAGGCCTATTCCCAGCAGTGAGATTGTAACAGGCCGCTACTACTAATTAGTAAACAAGTCAAGTTAAAAAAGGTTTTAAAAAACCATTTTCACAACATTTCATGTCCCTACTGTTACGGTTGGGAAGTTTCCTCGTCTTGAGTCAACCATCAGCAGCATCTGTCATAGTTATCATAATGATGCATTGTCATCGGGATTAAACCAGTACGTAAAATTTCAGTTCAATCAGACCCCGGGAAGTGAGTCAAATTTAAGTTACAAGATTCCACCTTCACATGGCAACTTGAATTAAAGCTTCTAAAAATGTTCATATTATTTAAAATATTATTTTTGAAACGATGACCGAAGTTGTTACTGTGTGTGGGTCTTCTCGGAACCTTTAAGGGGTACCGGGGGACGGGCCTCGAGGCGAACCTCCTTGCCCGGGCTGGTCCTCGCAGGCCTGTGGGCCTGGTCAGTTTTCGGGCCGGTAGGCCCAGGTCACCTAGGTGACCTGAGGGATGTCTTGTTCAGGTGAGGCGGTCTGGGAATAGTAACTCCCAGACCGCTGCGTCATATTCGGGTGGTGTCATATCCGGTGGTTGTGTCTCATCAGGTGGTGGTAAAGTCGTGTCCGGTGGTGTTGCCCTTGTGCCCGTTGCGTCGTCCTCGTCGTCGTCGTCGTCTTCCGCGTCGGGCCGCGGTGACGGTGATCTCAGGAGCTCGCGAGGCAGGGGAAATCCCTCCGGAGGTCGTGCATGGAGTGGCGCGATGTCGTGAAGGTGCTCGTGCGCGCTGTAGTCCGCTCGCGCGAACAGTCGGCGCGCTAAGCGACGAACGAACTCCTCCACGGTCGGCATCTTGGTATCTCGGTGCACGACGTCGTTCCGCACATACCTCGGGGCTCCTACGATCAATCGCAGGCATCGATTCTGCTGGACTTGCAGTCTTCGCCTCTGGTACGCCGAGCAAAGCGCGTACCAGGCGGGTGCCGCATACGTCAAACGCGAGCGGACGTAGGCACCGTAGACCCTCAGCTTGGTGTTGACGGGTAGGTGGGATGTGAACAAGGCGTGGAGCTGGGACCTGGCAGCAGCAGCTTGGCCCACGGCACGATTCGCCATAGGGACCATGCGCAGGCTGCGGTCCAGTTCACACCCCAAGAACCTTACTGTGGTCTTCCACTCTACGTCCTGGCCTCGCAGAGTGAGTTGACGTAGCGGCACGGAGCGGCTGGTCAGCAGAGCGGCCGTCTTCCCGACGTTGACGGACATCCTCCACTTGTCCAGCCATTCCGGCAACAAGTCCAGCAGACGCTGCATGCGGTTAATGGCGACGACTTGCTTGTAGGACGACGCAAAATACGCGCTGTCGTCAGCGTAGAGCGACAACAGCACGTCCTCCACTCCCTCCTGCAGGTGGTCGCGCAGGGTAGGGATGTCATCCGTATACGCCGCGTATAAGCGCGGCGATATACAGCTGCCCTGGGGTACTCCGGCACGGATGGCGCGTGGCTGGGATTCGGCGCCATCCACTGCCACGTAGAAACTACGACCGTGTAGGAACGACGCCAACACTCGCACATAAGCGGGCGGCATGGTGGTCTCGATGATCTTGGCCAGGAGCCCGGCGTGCCACACGCGGTCGAAAGCCTTCTCGATATCGAGGAAGACCCCGACGGTGTAGCGGCCTCGGTTCCGCTCACTGGCCAGGTGGTTGATCACCCTCGCCAGCTGGAGCGTCGTCGAGTGGCCGCTGCGGAATCCATGCTGCTCCTCGCGGAGGGGCAGATGGGGCGTGATTCGACGCAGCAGCAGACGCTCAAACAGCTTGGCTATGTGCGAGAGTAGCGTGATCGGTCGGTAGCTCGATGGCAGGCGGCGATCCTTCCCTGGCTTGGGAAGAACAATGATCTTCCCGGTCTTCCACGCCTCTGGGAAGTGGCCGGTGCGGAGCACTCCATTGAACAGGCTCGTGAGCGCTACGAGGCCTGTTGGGGGCAGCAGCATCAACGCGGCGTTGTTGATTCCGTCGGGGCCTGGTGCTTTACGCTTATCAAGGCGCGCAGCAACCGACCGCAGCTCTGACAGGGAGATGAGGTCCCCTCCCCGGAGCGGCGGTGTCGGGCCCGACAAGAACCTCTCCAGTTTGTCTTGGACCGCCGCGTGATGACGGACGACTCGGAGGTTGGAGGTGTTGGGGGCGTTGGGCGTAAATGTCTTTTCCAGGTGAGCTGCCAGGATCTCAGCACGATCCCTGGCAGCGTAGTTGCGTTTACCGGCTGCATCGAGCAGCGGGTAAACGGGTGTGTCTTGTCCGGTGAGCTTCTTGCAGAGAGAGTATAGCGCAGTGTCGTGATCCGTCGCTCGATCGACGGTGTCCTCCCAGCGCGCCTCGTCGAGAGCGACTACGGCACGCGATATCTTCTCTGCAAGCCGGTTCAGGTCAGCCTTCACCCTGGGGCAGCGAGTGCGGGCCCAGAGGCGGCGAAGGGTACGCTTCCGCCTGAGCATGGTGCGGAGCGAGCTTGGCAGGTCCTGTCTTCGGTTGGTGGTGGGTTGAGTCGACGTGGTGGTGGCTGCCGCTTTGGCGGCAACGATCGCCTCAGCGACGAGCACAGCAGCATCGTCGACTTCCGAAGAGGTGGTGATCGGGCCTGCTAGCTCAAGCCCGGCGAGCTCGGCGGTGTAGCGCTCCCAGTTCGTCCGCGTCCGCGGCGGGCGGGGCACTAGAAAGCCTCCCTGGGTGGCAAGGGTGACCAGAACCGGTAGGTGTTGAGTGTCGAGATCATAGAGGACCTCGACATCAAAAGGGTTGTCTAGTCCGTGGTGCAGCACGATGTCGATGACGTCGGGGTGGAAGCGGGGGTTTGATGGTATGTGGGTCGGCGCTCCGGGACCCACGACTCCATATCCGCTCCTCACGCTATCCTCGTGCAGGTTCCTCCCCTCCGTGGTGATGATTCGCGACCCCCACGCATGATGTTTCGCGTTGAGGTCGCCCACGATCACCGCGGGTCCCTGCTGGCCGAAGATGGTCCCGACATCGGTGCTGCAGAATGTCAGTCCGGGTGGTTTGTAGGCGGCATAGACGCGGAGCTCTTCATTACCCACGTTGACCCGCACTCCCTGTGTACGGGTGCTGGTGAACGGGGTGTGCTCCAACTCTTCGTGTATGATGTCCCTCCGCACCAGAGCGGCCGTACCCCTGTACGGCAGGCCCCGGGGAGAGACTTCGTCGCGTCGATACACGAAGTAGTTGGGTATGCGGAGCTCGACGCTGTCCGTGAGTTTCGTTTCGCCCAGGAGGATGATGTGGATATCCTGCGACTGGGCGAGCCGGGTTAGTTCACGGACGTGTCCTCGTATGCCGCCCGGGTTCCAATATAGTATGCGGAGGGCCGTCATTGATAGGCCCGTCCGACTTGGCCTATAGCCGCCGTTATCGCGCCGACGACGTCTTTCGTTGTGAGGTAAGTAGTCACCGCCGCCATAAGTGCCTCTAGCAATACACGGACAAGTTTATTGATGCCCGTGTCCTGCGAGGCCTGTGGCGGGTTGGTGGTTGCAGTGGCTACTTCGTGGCCGCGGCTTCTCGGCGCCGCGGCAATTGTGGGTGTTGGCGCCAGCGCAGTCTCCGCTGGCGGCCGGGGATACGGTGTCGACGCGGCGGCGGGCTCGGTATCAGCGGGCCTCGCTTGCCTGCGCCTGCGTCGGTTCTTCTTTTTACCCCCGGCCAGCGGTTCGCCCCTTGATGTCGGAGCGTTCGCTGGCGGCTGGAGCGTCGTCGGCGGTATTTTTGTTTCCGCCCGGCGCGCTCCCTCCGGCCGCGCAACGACAGGTTGCGCGCTCGTGCCGGCCGCGGTAGCGGCAGGCGTCGGAGGGGCGGCGGCAGGGGCGGTGGGGGCGGAGACGACTCGTACGGCGGGTGCAGGTGCGGGTGTGGGCGCGGGACGTGCGGCGGCAGCGGTCGGTGCGACAGTTGTGGGGGGAGCTTGCCCTCTCCCCCCGACCCTCTTCTTTGGCGCGTTCGGGCGCGGTGGCGCGATGTCGATACCGCGCCTCCGCGCTTCCTTGCGGAAGACCGGACACTTCCGGTCCCTCGCGACGTGCGCCCTCCCGCAGTTGGCGCACTTCGGGGCCTCTTCGGGGGCCCTGTCACAATCTTGTGCGATGTGCCCGCCTGCGCAGCGGACACATCTAGGCGGCCGGTGACAATTGGCGGACGCATGGCCGAACTGTTGGCAGCGATGACACTGCGCCGGCCCGCGTCCTCCCTTCCAGGCCTCTATAGTGAGGCCGGGCATCGATAGGAGCTCGGTTTCTCGATATAGGTGCCCGAGCTCTTCGTATGATAAATGCTCGAGCTGCACGAAAAACGTGCAGCCCTGGCGCCCTCTGACGGCGGGTATGGCGCGGGCGCGCTCCGCCGGGTATCCGAGCGTGCGCAGCGCCGCGACGACTTCCTCCGGCGGGGTATCTTGCGGTAGCCCCTTGATGGCTACCTTCGAGGGCAATGTCGACGCCGGGCTGTAGCAGAACCAGGCGATGTCCGGGTCCTGCTTGGCGGCGTCTACCATATATCGTTGGAGGACGCGAAATTCCTCCGCCGATTTGGGGAGGAATCGCACCCCCTTGCCCATTGGCCGGGCGTTCGGCGCGTGCCCCAGTAGCCCACGTATCACGCCGAAGTGCCTCGTCCACTGAGGGAAGCACTCCACCGTGATGGGCGGGTATTCCGACCGCGCCGTCTTCGCGGTCGTTGCAGGCGGTAGTTGTTGCCGCTGTTGTTCCGCCTGGCGCTGCTCGAGCGCCCGCGGCGACGGTGGTGCGGCGGCGGCGGCAGCATACCCGGAGGGGCCGGCTTGCGGGGAGGCGGGGCGGGAGGTCGCCATCGGTGACGGTGACTCGATAGCGGCGTAGCTCGTTGAGTCGCGCGGCCAGCTTGCTGTCTCGCGCGACGAGCCCGCCGGCTGCGCCTGGCCGCCTCGCTCCTCTGACGGCGGCGATGCGGGCGGTTGAGAGTACCGCTGACTTCGCGGCAACGGCGTGGGCGATATTGATGTCGTCGGTGTGGTTGACGGCGAGGGAGAGTGAGACGGCGATCGGTCGGTCCTCGGTCGCTTGTCTTCGCCCTCCTGCGACCCTGGCGAAGAGTCGTCGGCCCGCTGCCGCTTGGCACAATCCTCGCTCGATGTAAGAGCTCTTACATCGGCGGCGATGGTTGCGACGGCGGTCATCGGCGACTGGCGGTCTCCCGGCTCGACCCGGAAGCGCGGTCGCGGCGCCGGTAGTGTCGGTGCTGCGAGTACAGGCGGCGGTGGTGCTGTCTTCAGGGCGGCTGGAGTAAACGGGACTACGGAATTATCCCGTAGATCCCGTTTGACGACCGCACGTTGAAAGGCGGGGCGCTCCCCGCGGATGCGTTGTTCCCTCGGGGGGGGCTCCCCCCGACCGGACATGTCGACTACAGTTCGCTCCCGCAAGTGATGCGGTTGCGAGACTCACGTTGGTGTGCCGTACGATAGCCCGCTCCTTGCGTATACGGCTCCACACCCCTCGGCGCGTGCAACCCAGCCGGGTGAGACCCCTGGGGGAGGCCCAGCTAGGCGCCCGCGAGCGGGGGCAGAGGCCGTACGCGCGTGGATATTATAGAGCGTCGGGTATCACCGAGGGCACTTCTGCTTACAATTTTCCAATGAAAATCAAGCAGACAGCTACGTCCGGGTAGCTACGGCGAAGCAGGGCACGCGATGCGCGACCGGCCGCTTCCTCGAGCCGTGACACGGGTCACGGCGAGTACAACTGGCGCCGGGGGCAGAGGTGCAGGGCGTAACCGCAACTAACGGACAGGCAGTGGGTCGGACTCGACTCCTATAACACAGTACAAATCGAAAGAATCCGAATTCGCAACGTAATTATAAGAGGAATCAACGAACCACCAAATGAAGTTGTTACTGGTTCTTCTTAGAATAATTTATAGAATAAGGCGTTACTTTGCGGAGATCCATAATACAAAAGTAATAATAAAATTATTTTGCTATAATACGCGATACGGTAAATAGAAAATATATAGAGTGCTAAATGTATAGTGGACTATCCATTTTTTCATACCCGTAAAACACATCCACAAACCTCCACTACTGCCACAACAATACACAAGCACTACACACGCTCACTATCACAAACTCAACAATCGTTTCGCCTCGCAACCGAAGCATCATCAGGAGATAGAATCCACGACAAAATCGCAAAGTGAAGCATTATTCGAACAAGCATTGTTATATAGTAATTGCTTCATCCCCACAATATATTTTACCTCTTAACACGTGCAACAAGCTTGAACTTGAAACATTTATCTGATCGTTAATGAGGGTGCCATTGTTATGCTAATGATTTCTAATTGTTCCAAAATAATTCCAAAATTCGGTTGCGGGGCGAAACGATTGTTGAGTTTGTGATAGTGAACGTGTGTATTGTGGTGGCAGTGGTGGAGGTTTTTGCATGTGTTTTTACAAATCCTGCATGTAAATATTTTCTATTTACTGTATCGCGGATTATAGCAAAATAATTTTATTAATACTTTTGGTTCTTCTTTGTCTTGGATCAGCGATATCTATTCTTCTAACGCGATATCTAAAGCGATTCCAAGTTATAACTAAACTTTAATTCTTTTTTCTTAAAGTAGAGAGGAGGTCTTTAACCCAGCACTACGAAGTGATTTCCACAACACAGTGCCGTGTAAGATCCCTGCAATCTTTTTGAGATCGTCCGTCCCTCTAATGAGAGTCAAGGCAACACTGGTTTTCCGGGATTGGCGTTTCTATTTCAACACTACTACCCCATCGTCCTTCAACGAAGTTCTTATATTTCTGTAACCGAACAGGGTTGTCCTCAACTTAATCCCTCACTAACTTCAGTTGGTTAAGTAGTTGTTTTAGAAACAAACTTACCTTTAAATTCCATATATTTTTTTAGCTTCATTCACGACTATATATCAACTTGTTCTTTACGGATCCTGAAATAAAAATGCGATTTTTGAAGTGAAAACTTTTTTACTTCTCCACTATTTGTGAAAGGTGAAAATGTTAAATTTGCATCAGGCGAGTGACGTGATCGAAAATTCGTAAGACGGAAGGAGAGTAGACCGGCGTGACGTAGGAAAGGAAGTATCCCTCTCTCTTTCTACAGATAGGCGAAAATATATTTACGTTAGGCTCAAAAGACAGACAGACGTCTGCATTTATAATATTAGAGTATGGATTACATAGTTCGTGGCAGGAGATATGAGCTTCATCTTCGCCAACATCTCGAAAAATTATCAAAGATAAGATTCCTATCTAAAGATAAATATCATTATATAACCTTACGTGAGGTGGTTTTCATTAATACCAAACGATGGTTATCCGGAAATTTATGTAAGTACCAAATAAGTGCTGCTTTTTATTTGTAAGGGTTTGAATTAAATCTGTCCGCTTAATTTGGATCAATGTTTAGTTAAAAGGAGTCAGTTACATACTTATAAAACTAATAAAAAACGTGCAAAGACATATTCAAACAAGTTTTCCACAGTTTATTTGTAGGAGTGTGCGTGGTACTTGCGCAATGCGTTCCTCGCCACGAGGTGCGGGACTTCCCCGAAGGGTTCCTGTTCGGGACAGCTACTGCTTCGTATCAGATCGAGGGGGCGTGGAATGCTGATGGTAAAAATACTTTGAAAATTCAGACGTGTTTTAGTTTTAGAACTGTATTCATAGAACCTTTGCTACAAACAAATAAAGTACAGTAAAGTGACGGCCCGTTACAATCCCACTGATGGGCATAGGACCTCCCCGTTTCTGGAGCTAAGACACACCGCTCCAATGCGGATTGGTAGGTTTTACATATCCCCAAAATTCCCCCAGGATATGCAGGTTTCCTCATGATGTTTTCCTTCACCGAAAAGCGTGTGATAAATTGCAATTATCCATTAGACACATGAGTTTTAATAGAAAATCTCATTGGTGCCTGCCCGGGCTTGAACTCGTGTTCCCCTCGAAAGAGTCGCACGGTCTCACCGCTGGGCTATCACAGCTCACATACAAATATATCTTATTAATTTTAAACTAAACAAAAACTTACATGTGCTAGCCCAGCGATGAAGCTGTTCAATTCTTTCGAGGGGTCACGGGTCAAAATTACTGGCTAAATAAATTAATTATGATTTTTTTTTAAAAAATTTGCGTTTGATTCATTATTGCAATTATGACACGCTTTTCGGTACATGAAAACATCACGAGGAAACCTGCAAATTTTAGGGATATGCGTAACCTACTATTCAGCATTTGAGTAGCGAGGTAGGTCTTAACTCCAATCCTTGTCTCCAAAAACGGAGAGAGAAGGCTTACGCCTAGCTAGGACAGTAACAGGCCGTTACTTTACTTTACATAACTTGGATGTAATAACAATTTTTCAATATATGTATTGCAGGTAAAACAGAAAACATATGGGATCATTTAACTCACACCCGACCTGAATTAATTAAGGATTACTCAAACGGCGACATAGCAGACAACTCCTACTACTTATACAAGAGAGATGTGCAAATGATGAGGGAGCTAGGCCTTGATTTCTACAGATTCTCCTTGTCATGGAACAGGATCCTGCCCAGTGGTTTCGCTGACAAAATCAACGAGGCCGGCGTCCAATACTACAATAACTTGATTGACGAACTCCTGAAATATAACATTCAGCCAATGGTCACACTTTTCCACTGGGATTTGCCTCAGAAGTTGCAAGATTTGGGTGGTTGGGCTAACCCTGATGTCGCAACGTGGTTTGGTGATTACGCCAGAACTGTATACAAACTTTTTGGTGACAGGGTTAAGTACTTCATCACGATCAATGAGCCCCACCAGATTTGCTACAACGGATACGGATCGAAAAGTCTAGCTCCTGCATTAGATTTTAGCGGGATTGCCAATTATATGTGCGCGAAGAATCTACTGGTGGCACATGCGAAGGCGTACCATATTTACAACAATGAGTTCAGACCATCCCAGAACGGGAATATATTCATATCGTTCAGTGCGCAGTGGTACGAACCTGCTACTGAAAGTGAAGCCGACGTGGAAGCAGCTCATGAAGCCAATCAATTTAACGTAAGTTAATCACATTTTCCCTATCACTGTATACAACATGGACCGCTGGACACAGGTGTTCGTGGAGACCCATGAAGAGACCTATGTCTAGCAGTGGCCGTCCATAGGTTGTCGATGTCGATGATGTATTAAACAAAGATCCCATTTGTTTGATCCACTTTTTGTTGCTCAAGCTGTCATTCTTAAATAAAATATAGCAACTATGTGATCAATGGCTGTGCAGCCTTTTTAAAAGAAATGGTATATATGCGTGGAACAGATTGACAAAACGATAGACATACAGACAGACGTGCCGGGAGATTGTATCATATATTTATTGAATAATATAATAAATATATTGTAGTGCGGCTATCCGTAAAGACCTTCAAAGTATCTTTCATAATTAGAAAATATGGTTGCCAACTCATAACAATAAAGTTTGATTTCAGTGGGCCCAATATTCCTGGCCGATTTATTCAGAAACTGGAGACTTCCCTCCTGAAATGAAGAAGAGGATAGCAGCGAAGAGCGCCGAGCAGGGATTCCCTAGATCCAGGCTTCCTGAATTCACTCAAGAAGAAATCGACCTCATCAAAGGGACCTCAGATTTCTTTGGACTGAACCATTATTCAACTTACTACATATATAGAAATGAGAGTGTGACAGTCTATGATGTTCCATCTTATTCTGATGATCTTGGAATCGGGAGCTATCAATTTTCGGAGTGGAAGATCGGTGAATCGGATTATACTAAGGTATCCATTATTATAATATAAGTGAAACAGTATATAATCTAGAATCTAGATCATAAACTTGTATAAATAAACAACTATTTTCCATACTGAACACATTCACTATTTCAATTTCAACATATTGTCGATATTGTAATAGTGAATGTGTACATTGCTTGTGTATCATGGTGGTGGTGTTGGATGTAGTGCATGCATTTTTCCGAATCCTGCCTTGAAAAAGGGATAAATACTCTAAGATACTCTATAAGATAGCCCAGTGGTGAGACCGTGCGACTCTCTAGAGACGAACATGGGTTCAAACCCGGGCAGGCACCAATGTGTTTTTCTATTTAAAATTATGTGTCTAATTGATATTTGCGATTTTTCACATGCTTTTCGGTGAAGGTAAACATCGTGAGGAAACCTGCATATCTCTAGAGAATACTAGGGATGTGCATAACCTACCAATCCGCAATGGAGCAGCGTGGTAGGTCTTAGCTCCAATCCTTCTCTCCAAAAAACGGATAGAGGAGGCCTATTCCCAGCAGTGGGATATTAACAGGCCGTTACTTTACTTTTTTATATTTTATAAATTGTTTTTATCGCTGTTTGTTTAATTTAAATATATTATTACTTTTGTAAGGTATTTTGGTTTTAGTACGTACCGTGGGGATTCACGAAACTCCTCAACCGTATCAAGGACGACTACAACAACCCTCCAGTATATATCACTGAGAACGGATTCGCCACAAAAGGGGGTATACATGATGATGACCGCGTGCAGTACTACAGAGGTTACATGGGGGCCGTTCTGGATGCCATAGAAGATGGGTGTGACATCAGATCTTACACTGCATGGAGTTTAATGGACAACTACGAGTGGTCGAGTGGATATCTGTAAGTGAAAGCTTATAGCTCTCATCATCCTACTGCCCTTATCCTCTAAGAGGGATCGGCACAACATGTAACAAACATGTCATCACATGATTTGGCTCATATTTTACGACCGGCTGCCTGCCTGACGTCAACTTACCTTAGTTGTATTTTACGACCGCTCGGTAAGAACTGAAGAAGAAGGAAGACTTACCTTAGGCGTGCGTTACTTTTAGGGTCCATGATACAGACATCACACGTCTGTATGTAAGAAGACCATACATAACGACCTAAAAAGGAAAAAAAAATCTTTTTTTCCATTGAAAATCCTTTCAGCGTCATGAACATCCTTTCAGCTTCGTACAAGACAACGGTTTTATAATCTATAATTGAAAATATTTAAAAGATTGACCGCCGAGTTTCTTGCTGGTTCTTCTCGGTAAGTGCAACATTCCGAACCAGTTGTAGCTTCATTAATCATATTGATGGTTGACGTTCCAAAGTGACTGAAATGGCTTAGTTGAATAAAGATTAATTGGATTTGATTTGACTTGATAGTGCCTCAGAGTAACCAAAAACGAACGCCCTGGAGTTAGGACAGCACACTCCAATTAAAAATCAGGAGGCCGGAGCATGATGATGGTGTTGATGACGTTAGGGTAAATAAAATTTCGTTTTTTTTTACAGGGAACGATTCGGTCTGTACGAGGTTGATTATACCAGCATATACAGGACACGGACTCCTCGCAAAATGGCCTACGTGTACAAAGAAATACTCAGGACGCGGCAGCTTGACCTTCACTACGAACCAGATCTGAGTAAATCCATCACCATCGATGATGGTCTTTGATGAAAATGTTGATTCAGCTGGGTTACAAGACAATAAAAAGATTTCCAATTTGAGTTAACGATTTATTTCACTTTCTTACGTATAATGTAGAGTTTTTCATTATAAACTAGAAATACGTGCGGCGCCGCCCGCGTGAAATTCATGTTCAGCATGTTATAGTCGCTCGAGTCTCGGCATGAGACTGGCTCTCTGATACCCTACACCGCTTTTTAACCTATTCCCCCTCTAAACTACAATCGACACCGGTTTGTTACTACCCCCACTAAAAATGGTTATAAAACGACCTCTTCAACTCAATTTACATGAAACGGTTATGTGCTCTTAACCTAAACCTTTCGGAGGAATTAAACTACCTTTTAGTAAAAACCGTACTAAAATCCGTTCAATAGATTTTGAGAAAATCGATTACATACAGACAGACAGGTTTGGGGACTTTATTTTATAATAAGTATAGATTAATGATAGCCGTAACTTCGTTCGCGTTCACATAAGCGTTGTGTGCCCTCAATGATGGATTTTACTTTATCCCTATTCCCAAAAGAAAAAATAAAAATTTTCTATTTACAAATGATAGAATTAATTTGCTATAAATACGCGTTTGTTGAGAGAAAGCCGTGTGGTATCCGGCAAAATAGAATAGACCGTCCCCCTTTTTTACCGAGGTGTCGTAAGAGGTGACTAAGGTAAATGCCGTGTGGTATCCGGTTGCATAGAATAGACCATCCTCATTTCTTATCGAGGTGTCGTAAGAGGCGACTAAGGTATGTGCCGTGTGGTATCCGGTTGCATAGAATAGACCACCCTCATTTCTTACCGAGGTGTCGTAAGAGGCGACTAAGGTAAATGCCGTATGGTATCCGGTTGCATAGAATAGACCATCCTCATTTCTTATCGAGGTGTCGTAAGAGGCGACTAAGGTATGTGCCGTGTGGTATCCGGTTGCATAGAATAGACCACCCTCATTTCTTACCGAGGTGTCGTAAGAGGCGACTAAGGTAAATGCCGTATGGTATCCGGCTGCATAGAATAGATCACCCTCATTTCTTACCGAGGTGTCGTAAAAAGCGACTAAGATAAGTTGACGTCAGGCAGGCGGTCGGTCGTGAAATACGTAGCCAAATCATATGACAGCATGTTTGCAACATGTTGTGCCGACCCCACTTAGAGCCCACTTAGAGTGGGATAAGGGCAGGAGGATGATGATGACGCGTTTATTGACAGAATCTATGTAATGCTAAGTGTAGGAAGCAGACAACATTTATATACCTACCACTAACGTTCACGTTAGCTGTGATAGCCCAGCGGCGAGACCGTGCGACTTTTTCGAGGGGAACACAAGTTCAAACCCGGGCAGGCACCAATGAGTTTTTCTATTAAAACTCATGTGTCTAATTGATAGTTGCAATTTATCACACGCTCTTCGGTGAAGGAAAAACATCGTGATGAAGCCTGCATATCTGTAGAAAATTCTGGAGATATGTGTAACCTGCCAATCCGCATTGGAGCAGTGTGGTAGGTCTTAGCTCCAACCCTTCTCTCCAGAAACGCAGAGAGGAGGCCTTTTCCCAGCAGTGGGATTGTAACAGGCTTTACTATATATAAACTATATATAACGTTCACGTTATACATGCGTGCGGTTACTAATCCTGCATTTATAAGAGATATGAACGATTCCTACCCTTAGAAATACATAGATTTACGGATTATAGCAAAATAATTCTATCATAACTTTTGTACTATGGAATTCCGCAAAGTCACGTCTATTATGCCATATATTGCAATTTGCCACAAAACAACTTTTTTGAGTTAGGTCACTTCAATACTAAGTGTGTGCTATTTTTACGAAATACCTTTTTTTGTGATAGTAAAAAAAGTAAACAAATTGTTACCATTAATGTATTAATGGAAATATTTTATTCTAAGTAAACTAAGTTATAGAATCCGAAACAGCTGGACAAATTCGGGTGAAATTTTTAGACAATCTCTAGATTGACCCAGCGGATAAACCTGTAAAATTTGGTGGAAATAAAGCTTTTTCTTTGACAGTCAATGACAGTTTTGGAGACGAAACTAGAGCCACAGCAACACATAACTGTGTCGGTAATAGGAAATAACATAATGAAATAACCGGATACATTTAAATACCGAAATTAGAAAACCGCAGTCACTTTTTATGAGAAGACAATATTTATATAATGTTTTTTTAATTACCCCACTATATTAGTTGTTTTTTAGTTGTGATTAGATATCATTAGTTATTACTAGTCACGCGTTTAGTCTGTCTTTGACCAATACTTTGGACTGCGTTAGTTTTTTAAATTATATAGTATATTAATTATATGGTGTAGCCAGATTTCTATACAACAGCAGAAATCTTAGGCTATAGTGGCCCCTTAGGACGACGTTCTCCAACGCTAGTAGAGCTTCTGCGCTCTACTCTCTGAATTTCGCAACCTCGACGGTGCTTCTGCGCTCGCCCGTCCGCCCGGTGATGCTGTAAAAGCCGTTAGGGCTAACAGCATACAGTCAGTTCGAAAAAAAACAAACTATATTATTTTAATAATTATTGTTTAGTACTTTTGTAGTGATGGTAAGGTATATTATGCAAGCGTTATAAAGCGTCACTTTTTTGCGAATTGGCACTAAGGATCAAAATGTTAACCATGAAACGTATAAGGTAGTTATCGTATTTAACACAATTGTAATAATAACATTATTTTGCTATAATCCGCGGTAAAGTAAATAGAAAATATATACAAAGCTAATCGCAAAGCGCTTTGCGATTTTGTCGTGGAGTCTATCTCCTGATGATGCTTCGGTTGCGGGGCGAAACGATTGTTGAGTTTGTGATAGTGAACGTGTGTAGTGCTTGTGTATTGTGGTGGCAGGGGTATTGAGGTTTGTACATGTTTTTACGAATACTGCATGTATCGGGTATGAAAAAAACGGAAAGTCTACTATACATTTAGCATTTTTTTTTATAGAATTAGGCGTTACTTTGCGGAGATCCATAATACGATAGTATCGCGATTATAGCAAAATAATTTTATTCTTACATTTGTCTTACTTTATATATTTAAGTAGCAGTTTGTTACAATCCCACTGCTGGGCATAAGCCTCCTTTCTCCGTTTGTGGAGAGAAGGGTTGGAGCAAAGACCTAGCACGCTGCTCCAATGCGGATTGGAGCAGGTTAGTTACAGATATCTCCAGAATTTTTTTAGAGATATATAGGTTTCCTCACGATGTTTTCTTTCACCGGAAAAGCGTGTGATAAATTGCAATCATCAATTAGACACATAAATTTTAATAGAAAAACTCATTGGTGTCTGCCCGGGTTTGAACTCGTGTTCCCCTCGAAAGAGTCGCACGGTCTCACCGCTGGGCTATCACAGTCCAGCTCTTATACATTAAGCACTATATATATTTTCTTTTATTCACGGATCATAAATAATTTTATTATTACTTTTGTATTATGGATCTCCGCAAAGTATCTCCTAATTCTATAAATTATCGTATTTATGTTGTTAAAGTATACTTTGCCCGTCTAAATTGCAAAAATCGTAATGTAAGTTTTCCTATATTTATCATCATTCTGCTGCATTTCTCCCACCCCAAGTATGATCGGTACATGTTTTTCTCTTCCATTCTCTATTCTTTATTCAAGTAATCTCGTAAACAAGTGCTTTTGAATCATCGAACTCTACTGCTGGGTCGGAAAACAGTTTGAGTCAAATCTTTCAAGACAAACGTAGGTAGTAGCGACAACCTTCAGAACCAAAGTACTCTACGAATCCATCTCTATATTTAGAAGTTTACTTGAATAAAGTAAGACTTAAATTTGTATTTGAAAAGGAAATGCAACATTTTAGTTAAATGATGTTTTTTGACGCATTTTTCTTAATATTTATCAATAAGAGCGGTGTTACAGACTAAATTCAAATTCAAATCTAAATTCAAAATATTCTTTATTCAAGTAAACTTGTAAACAAGCGCTTTTGAATCGTCAACTTTACTGCTGGTTCGGAAAGCTGTTCCTACCGAGAAGAACCAGCAAGAAACTCGGCGGTTGCTCTTTCAAACAATAATTCTTATCACTAGTTACATATAGTATATTAATGTCTTGTACAGGGTAGAAGAGAAGCTATATCCACGCATTCTTATCGTCTAGGTAATTTCAATAGTATTTTTAAACTATTTTTCCATATGTATTATATTGGAATATATTTTATGATAAGCACAGTGTAGCAGGGGATCTTGGGATTGATCTTAAACTCTTCAAGTATATTAAGAGATTAGATATATCTGTTATGTGATAAATAGCGACATATATTCGTTATTTTTCGAATGTTTTTATCAATATGATATAATGTCGCCGCGAGATATTATGTAAGTGTTTTATTTTATTTTAGTATTATTTCGTTTTATTTTAGGAAGACTTCATCTATATGAAGATAACTTAGATAGAAACTTATCTATATAAGTTACTATCAAGCTCTTTAAATGAATTAATGATTTGTTTATTTGGTACTATGCACTCATTGTCATCCTCCTGCCCTCATCCCACTCTAAGTGGGGTCGGAACAACGTGTTACAAACATGTTTTCACATGATTTGGGTACGTATTTTACGACCGGCCGCCTGCCTGACGTCAACTTACCTCAGTCGTATTTTACGACCCCTCGGTAAGGAAGAGGGTGGTCTATCTACTCAACCGGATACCACACGGTGGGTCGGCTTACCTTAGTCGCCTCTTACGACATCTCGGTAAGAAATGAGGGTGGCTATTCTACTCAGCCGGATACCACACGACGGTTCGACTTAACTTAGTCGCCTCTTACGACACCTCGGTAAAAAATGAGAATGGTCTATTCTACTTAGCCGGATACCACACGGCGGAAATTAATAACTAAATATTCAAATTCAATATTATCTTTAGAATTATTTTGTCCTCTTTCACTTTCAGTTTGTTTGTGGGTATTTGCGTCGTTTTGGTGCAATGTGTCCCTCGCCACGAGGTACGGGACTTCCCCGAAGGGTTCCTGTTTGGGACAGCCACTGCTTCTTATCAGATCGAGGGGGCGTGGAATGCTGATGGTAAGAATCAAAACTAGATGTATGACATCAAAAAATGGAGAGTGGTCAACAAATTTTATCGTAGTTAAGTTTATTTAAGTTTACTTATTTGTATTTAAGTATGTATTTAAACTTATATATGTAGTATATCTACCAGTTGTCCATCACCCATAACACAAGTATCAAGTTACTTACTTTGAGGACGGACGACAGTGAATGTAAATGTTCCATATATTTATTTTATATTTTTTGTGTTATTTTTGATACACGTTTACAAACCCGCCGTGTGGTATCCGGCTGCATAGAACAGACCACCCTCCTTTATTACCGAGGTGTCGTAAGAGGCGACTAAGGTATGTGCCGTGTGGTATGGCACATACCTTAATTCTCAAGAAATAAGAGTGGTCTATTCAATGGCTGCATAGAATAGACCACTCTCATTTCTTACCGAGGTGTCGTAAAAGGCGACTAAGGTAAGTTGAGATCAGGCAGGCGACCGGTCGTAAAATACGTAGCCAAATCATATGACAACATGTTTGTAACATGTTGTACCGACTCCACTTAGAGTGGGATAAGGGCAGGAGAATGATGATTATTTTTTGTGTTATGGGTGAGAGATGTGTAACTATAATATATATAATTTTAAATAGATACTCAAATACATCTAGACTCGAAGGACCAATAAATTTATTTTAGAAAATGTTGATCCTCGATGGTACACGAACCTACGACCCATGGAGCTGAAGGCAGGGTCACTGCTAGCTGCACACAAGCCAGTCAAATAAAAGTCCAAAACTAAATCAATTAAAACAAACTCATTTAAAAACCATAATGAGCATGTACCTAAATTCTTGTTAATATACTTTCCAGGTAAAACAGAAAATATCTGGGATCATTTCACTCACACTCAACCAGAGTCAATAAAGGACCTTTCAAATGGAGACATAGCAGACAACTCTTACTACTTATACAAGAGAGATGTGGAAATGATGAGAGAACTGGGTTTAGATTTCTACAGATTCTCTCTATCATGGACTAGAATCCTCCCCAGCAGTTTTCCTGACAAAATCAACGAGGCTGGAGTGCAATATTACAATAACTTGATCGATGAACTGCTGAAGTACAACATACAGCCAATGATCACTCTATACCATTGGGATTTGCCGCAGAGGTTGCAGGACTTAGGTGGTTGGACCAACCCTAATATAGTCACATGGTTCAGCGATTACGCTAGAACAGTATACACTCTTTTTGGTGACAGAGTTAAATCCTTCATCACAATTAATGAACCCCATATGATTTGTTATTACGGTTATGGACTAAAGGGTGCTGCACCAGGAGTGTTTGTCAAAGGAATAGCTGAGTATATGTGCGCGAAAAATTTACTTTTGGCTCATGCAAAGGCGTACCATATATACAATGAGGAGTTTAGGCCAACTCAGAATGGAAATATATTTATTTCTTTGAGTGCACAGTGGAATGAGCCGGCTACTGGAAGTGATGTTGACGTGGAAGCAGCTAACGATGCGAATCAATTTGAAGTAAGTTGCACCTAAATCTTTTAACTTATATAAACTAGCTGTGCCAACAATGGAATCGCCCGCGTGGAATTCACTGATTTACGAAAATTTTACCGAATTTCCTAAATTTTGTACATAAAAGTAGTTATTGTGAGTTAACAGTGAGAGACTGAGACATGCTGTCGCGGATTTTTTTGTAGTATTTTTATAGATTTACAATTCTCTAGTACATTACTTTAGCGTATGTCTGCTGGTTTACGCAGCGCACGCAACTAAAGCTCCCAGCAAGCAAGTTTTTTAACAACTGCGCGATGTCTTCAACACAATTAACATAATACCGATATGTACTATTTACCTACACCATCCGAAAGTATGGCACTATCTTTTGGTGAAAACTGTACAAAAATCCGTTCAGTAGATTTTGAGAAAATCAATTACATACAGACAAACAGCTTTTTGGTACTTTCTTTTTTATAATAAGTATAGGTTACAAATTATTTTTTTCTTCTTTGTTTTTAATCGATGAATATCTAAACCTGTTGTACACTGTAAAGAATGGTAGGCCCTATTAAATTGTGCCACCTAGATTCCGTATCTGCTATATTTTTTAGATTTTCTGTCCAATTATTTGGGGTATACCTTTAAAACATCTCGCAGTACAGAATTGACACAATTCCCCACCGTCCGTTGATTTCCCGTAGCAACACAACACGATGAGCTTAATTGGTACTCTTGGTTCCTTCGCGGATATTCTTCTTCTTAAACCGATGGACATCGGTCTCTTCATAGGGTCTCCACACCACACGATCTTGAGCCGCTTGGATCCAACGGCTCCCCGCGACCTTTTTGAAGTTATTCCTTATAGGGGGTCTACCGACGCAGCGCTTCACGGATTCACATTTCATATTTGATCGACACGGGGACAAATTAAATTTCTTCAGAAAACTAATCTTTCTCCATAATTAGCTACTTGTTTCGGATACCTGTTTGAAAAGTAATTCGAAGACCTTAAAGTTAATATGTGGCATTTAAAATAATGTGTTAGAGACAATGCTAATGATAATGTAATATTCTATTTAAGTGGGTCCAATATGCCTGGCCGATTTTTTCGCAAACTGGGGATTTTCCTCCTGAAATGAAGAAAAGAATAGCAACAAAGAGTGCTGAACAAAGTTTCCCTAGATCCAGACTGCCTGAATTCACCCAGGAGGAAATAGAGCTTATCAAAGGAACTTCAGATTTCTTTGGGCTGAATCATTACTCAACTAATTACATCTATAGGAATGCTAGTGTTACTACATACGATGTACCATCGTTGGCTGATGATCTGGGTGTCAATAGTTATCAACTAACAGAGTGGAAGCTCGGTGAATCAGATTACACTATGGTATGTATTAAATACTTAAATTATTCTTAGCTTTTAATAATCATAGAAGTGTGTGTAAATACGCCGTGTGGTATCCGGCAGAATAGAATAGACCACTCTCCGTTCTTATCGAGGTGTCGTAAGAGGCGACTAAGGTATGTGCCGCGTGGTATCCGGCTGCATAGAATACACTACCCTCCGTTCTTACCGAGGTGTCGTAAGAGGCGACTAAGGTATGTGCCGTGTGGTATCCGGCTGCATATAATAGACCACCCTCATTTCTTACCGAGGTGTCGTAAAAGGCGGCTAAGGTAGGTTGACGTCAGGCAGGCAGCCGGTCGTAAAATACGTAGCCAAATCATGTGACAACATGTTTGTATCATGTTGTGCCGACCCCACTTAGAGTGGGATAAGGCCAGAATGATGGTAGTGTGTGTAAATGACCACGATTAAATTGAGATATTGCAATAGTTTACATTTTACATTTCTATTCGTTTAAAGCTAGCTATAATAATCATAAAATAGTAGGCATAGCAAGGTATAGCAAGGTAAGTGAGTGTGTTACAATAAATAATGAGAAAATGACACTCGTATATTTCATATTTGTCTAATCACACATATAAACCGGAGAAAGATATTTCATCCTAATTTGCTTTCTCTTTATTGTTATATGAAATATTGTAGACTGGCTCACTCATTGCAAACTCTAAGAATTATAGTTCTATATAAATCTTTAGTCTAAACTCTAAAGAGAAGAAAGACAGTTAGGCGATATAAAGCTTTAAAGTCACGAATCTTGTAGTAACTACACAACAAAGAAATGTCACATCCTTATCTATTGTCCATACTAATAAAATAAATACGAATGTTTATCTATCTGTCCATGGCGCTTTCACACTTAATACGATGGAGAAATATTCATGGAATTTATTTCAATTAAGCTTATATACCGTTCTAACATATAAGATAAAAGAACCGTTTTTCGTTGAGAACGAGAAAATATATTGAGAGTATTTTAACGCTTGAATTGACTTACAAGATGTCGCGGTAGGACTTGTTAAGAATAAAATAAACGCTTTCTAACTTATTAATGCTGTGACGCCAAATTTTTTCAAAACCATTGCAGTTAACTTTGCTTCTTTTTATTTAATACAAATCCGTAGTGTCCACATTTGGGTCCATTTGGTGGTCAATTTTTTGGGATGGAACGTCTAACATAATTTCGTTTAATAGGAAAAGTTAAATTATCATATAAACCTGCCTTTAATATAAGACAACTATCAAAAGCATGAAACAAAATAAATTACTTTTAAACTTTTCTTTCCTTTCAGTACGCTCCATGGGGCTTTACCAAACTCCTTAACCGTATCAAAGCGGAGTACAACAATCCTCCAGTTTACATTACCGAGAACGGCTTCGGTAGTCTAGGAGGTTTAAATGATGATGACCGCGTCCAGTACTACAAGGGATATATGGGAGCAGTTCTGGATGCTATAGAAAATGGGTGTGACATCAGGGCTTATACTGCTTGGAGTCTGATGGACAACTTTGAGTGGAACAGTGGATACCTGTAAGTTACTACGTTAATCGAAAATAAAGAACCGGAAATTTTCTCGTAGAGTGAGGAAATGTTTGCTGTTTCTATTCTTATATACTCTACATATTTCAAGAGATGAGATATACAATTTGTGAGAGTAAATCATGCTAGTTTGAATGACTAAAGTGGTTGAAACATATAAAATATATTTAATTAAAATTTACAAAAATACCTCAATTCAATATCTCGCATCTTTATAATAAACAGTTAAGCTAAAATTAATATGGAATGGGAGCCTATAGATTGTAAGTTTAAGCCCAACTACTAATTACAACGCCTAGATTCGCAAGCAATTAGAACACGTCCTCTCCCTGGTCATAGTTTTAGTGTCATGGTGTGTAGAGAAATATTGCGCTTCAAAGACGTTCCTCGCGACGACGTTAGATACTCAGCAGATCCTCAGCAAGAATAAAACGACTTCTCCTGTCAATAGTTTTATGTCATGATGGATAGAGATATATTAAAAGCATCAAGATCTTCTTGAAGTGATTACGTATAAAGAATCGGTCAGTTTGCATTCCGTTGGAACGGGAACGATGGGTATTTGAATTCTGAGATTTGGTGTTTCCGAACCACGCTAATCTCAGCGATGATCTATGCGTCTGGTGCTCCCAATGCTTTCATTGTTAGTGAAGGGAACTTTAGTTATAAGTTGTAAGACGATGAACTCTGCGGGTTTATGTGGTGATGCTGCTGATGTTGCAAATAATGTAGCACGTTTTAGTCCGTTCAAGTTTACCACTTTACGTCATAAACAAATGTATCCCATTATATAAAAGAAACTATTTCATGGTCTAAAGACATCAGCATCTTGTAGAAAATCTGATGCTAAATCTTCTAGTCTATATGAAGATTTGTCATTGCCAAAATAGGTACTAGGACTTTTATAAGTATTCAGTAAATTAAATTCACACTTTTCTTGTTATTTTTACAGGATACGTTTCGGCCTTTACGAGGTGAACTACGACAGCATATATAGAACTCGGACGCCGCGCAAAATGGCTTACGTATATAAGGAGATCCTGAGAACGAAACAGCTTGATCACCACTTTGAACCGGACCTTAGCAAACCTATCACCATCGATGATGGACATTGAACGATGTTAAAATTAACGCAGATTGATTTCTTAAATAAAAGCTATATATACTCAATTGGAATCTACTTATTGCATTTGTTTTAATTACGTACCCTCGTAGGTGGGGTATCTACGAGTAATGTAGCCTTTTATAATCTTTTGAATACAATTTTTTAGAACTTTATGGGATTATTTTAAGAAATCTTTATCCACCGTCGATAATCTGTTATTAGATATGGTTTTGCGTTTTCAGTTGCGAATCGCAAATAGCAGTTTCTGTAGATAATTTTTTTCCGGAACCTACTTATTAATTCACACTTTGGTTTCGAATCCTAAGAAAATATGACACATTACAAAATTAAATAACCATCATTCAAAATAGTCTTCAAATGCCATTTTTTTACTATCTACCTGTTAATATCCTAGATCTGCTTCAATATCCAGTTCTTTGCCTAAAGCTTTTTATTTTCTATAAGACCGTCGATTTTAGCTGAACAGAAAGCAGACTATATGTATTATTGCAGATTTAGATCTAAATGCACGCAGAATTTAGTGCAAACGTGTAAGCCATTTGGAGCACCAAAGTAGTTCAAATAAACGTAAACTTACAATTTTGTCCTTATAGCATAGGTAGGACGGCCTTAATAAAACTTTTTAAAATTGCTCCCGCAGAATGCATGTATATTGTGATAAAAATAGATTGTATACCCGCTTCTTATATCTTATTCACAATCTCATTTAGGCACCGGTCTCTGTTTAAAGAGAGATCTTTCCACAAAGAGATTTTTTTAATACTTTTTGTACTTTAGTATTTGTAAATAGTAACAAGTAGAATAACCTCTTTCCTTATCTTCATTATTTAATGTTTTCGGTATTTTTAGAATTTTGGGGTCTTCGCTAAATGTAAGTTTGTCACCTACATAAAGATTAATAACTTCGATTTTTTAAATTAATCGTATAATAATTTTTAGTATAACAGAAGAACAACTTTCTTCTGCTACTTAAAGAGAGCCTAGAAGACTTAATTGTGTGCTAACAAAAGTTTATGGAATCTGTCTTAAAGTGAGGTTTTTTTTGTAGTTAGAAAAAATAACTAGTATAAACTTTGCAGAAATGATGATATATTTAAATTATTGACAGTGGTTAATTTATAAATTACTAAAGATATCAAGATAAAAGAACCTTATTATCTTAGTATATTTTGGCGTTGCTGAGAACAGAATCTGGGAATCTTCATCCTCAAATCATCAGTACCATATCATTGCATAATTATCAAAGTGAAGCAGAGGATATGCAAAATTACTTAAAAAATTAATTACAAGTTTTGAACAGGATCGTCCTACAAATAAGGCAAGTAAATTTTTAAACTTTATTTATTGATTTCAAAGTAAACGAAAATAAAACAAACTGATAAGATACCCAAAGATTATATAACTCACTTACACGAAATCATCAAAAACAGCTCATACTGATAATAAACTATACAATAGCTAAGTGTTTGTATATTTACTATTTTTATTCGACTTCTGTTGCCTCAAACAGTAATAATTATGAAAGTAAAGTAATACTAAAGCAACAAAAGACAACCGAGTCTCATTTAGCTTCTAGAACTTGTGACGAAAAGCTATTTCTTATAGTTAAAGCTATAGTTGTTAGCTATTAAATACATATCAAAGCTCAGAGTTACTCAATGGTTGATGAAAAGAATTGGACGTGATCGAAAAACTGATCCTAACGAAGAACTGCAATTACGAATAGATGAGATCAATGGATCCTGTAATTTAATTAACAATGGATGGAATATATTCTTCGAAGAACTAATAGTCGCGAAACTTTAGAATGACTGGCTCATCCGAAATCAATACCTATAGTATTTATAATTCAGTAATCGAGACAGGCATCAATTACAATAATATGATACGTAATGGGCCCAAGTGTTTAGTACAAACCATAGGTTCTGTTTTCAAGAAATCCCCAACAATAAGTCAAATATGATAAAAGAATACTTCAATGATTATTGAAGTCATTTAACAGTGTATGTGATAAGTGATGCCATATGGATTCTAAAATAAGTCGCTATAGATGTGGTAACCGGGACTATCGGGATCAAGCAAACACTTCTTTAATTTAAGCTTTTATTAAATTAATTAAACTTTACAGCTAAAACACACGTCCTCCGTCCTCCGTCGTTACTTTCTCCTCTGCCCCTTCTTCCTGTCATACCTCTCGCTTACACGCTCACCTGCATTCCGTTCCACTTACGTTCCTCTTACGTTCCATTCCCACATAGATATGTTAAAGCTTCGTGATCAAATCGGAAAAGACGAAGTCCATAAAAAAGGTCAACATTGCTCAAGGGGCTTTAAAGCTGAAATGGGTGAGCACATAGTTTGAAGGCATTGGCATAATAACGTACTGGAGTCGACCCCGCATTCGCTTTGGTAAAAGAACCACTAGGTAAACAAACGACGTTAAGATTGTCACAGGGAGGATTTGCATACAAATTACATAAAATTGTTTAGTCGAAAGATAACCTAAAGTTAGCTAAGTCCGGCATTGAAAATCTATCGACTGAATATGAAGAAGAAGCTCAATGAAAGATGACGATGATACAAAAGGAAACTGGTAGAATATTGTCTATAGGAGAAAAACTTACTAACCAACTTACCGCAATTACACCAATAAAAGTGTTTCTAAGCGTATTTAGGAAATGTCATCTTCCACTTAGAAGTTATCATTTTTTACAGATATTGTTAAGCTAGGTGAATTTTGATCCTATCCTCTATCACCTACACAATCTTCGTGCAGATAAAGATAAAATATGTATCAAAAGATAGACATACTCTTTAAATAGACTTCTTTACGTTGTTTTTCTGCAAATACTAAATAATGGGGATTCGAGATGTTATGTGAGTATTGCTTTGTTATTTTAAGAACTAAAAGCATTATATAATATACGAATAACCTGTTTAAATTTTATGGCACCATGAGTATAAAGTTTAGAAGCTATGTGGTATCCGGCAGAATAGAATAGACCACCCTCCTTTTTTACCGAGGTGTCGTAAGAAGCGACTAAGGTTAATGCCGAGTGGTATCCGGCTGCATAGAATAGACCATCCCCATTTCTTACCGAGGTGTCGTAAAAGGCGACTAAGGTAAGTTGACGTCAGGCAGCCGGCAGGTCGTAAAATACGTAGCCAAATCATGACAGCATGTTTGCAACATGTTGTGCCGACCCCATTTAGAGTGGGATACGGGCAGGAGAATGATGAATGATGATGAGTATAAAGGACAGGTAGCTTTATAGTATTAGCGATTTTGTGCTCGAAATTTTGTTTAAATTCGTTAGAAGTTTCATCAAGCGACATCAAGGAAGTTATTTTCGTTTATTTGATTTTTTTTATAATAAACTATATGAAACAAGAAATATTAATTTTGATTTTTGATAATGATTTCTATAAATTGGGTTATGATTTAAAATTTATTAAAATTGTTATTAATCGCTTATTATCATTAATGGTTTCATATTTGAGTTGAACAGGACAATACTTGACATTTTATATTAATTATGCATGCGAAATCATTTATAGACACATATTTCGAAAATTGAAATTGTATTTTCCAGTTTGCTTGTGGGAACCTATATTGTAATAGTTAGATGTGACCTCCGCCACGAGGTTCGGAATTTCCCCGATGGGTTCCTGTTTGGCACAGCAACAGCTTCATATCAGATCGAAGGAGCGTGGAATGCTGATGGTAAGTAGAACTTTGCTCAAACTAATTAAATCATGAAAGTTTTTGAAAAAGTCATGAAAACTCTTTAAAATAGTCAAAGATAAACTTAGAAGTTTTTGAAATTAGAGATTCCGTATATGTTACTATTCAAATTGAAGTTAGCTCCACGATTATTCTAATATCTAAATTTTTAACTAAACAGGGTTGCAAATGTAATACAGGAAAAGGTTATTTGTTTGCACCGGAAGATTATTAACCGGTAATGTGTGCTAAGCATGAAAAAATATTCGATAAAAGATATCTGCACGCTTAAAGGTTTCAAACTTATTTTAACATTGAAGGTAAAACAGAAAACATTTGGGACCATTTAACCCATACTTAATCAGATTCAATAAAAGATTTTTCAAACCATAACAATGATGTACCTAAATTCTTGTTAATATATTTTCCAGGTAAAACAGAAAATATCTGGGATCATTTCACCCACACTCAACCAGAGTCAATAAAGGATCTTTCAAATGGAGATATAGCAGACAACTCCTACTACTTATACAAGAGAGATGTACAAATGATGAGAGAACTGGGTCTGGATTATTATAGATTCTCACTGTCATGGAACAGGATCCTCCCCAATGGTTTCTCTGACAAAATCAATGAAGCTGGAGTGCAATATTACAATAACTTGATCGATGAACTCCTGAAGTATAACATACAGCCAATGATCACTCTATACCATTGGGATTTGCCGCAAAAGTTGCAAGATTTAGGTGGTTGGGCCAACCCTGACATCGCTACTTGGTTTGGCGATTATGCCAGAACAGTGTTCACTCTTTTTGGTGACCGAGTCAAATACTTTATAACTATCAACGAGCCTCATGTGATTTGTTATTATGGCTATGGCCTCAAAGACTTTGCTCCTGCAGTGGGTATAAAAGGTATAGCTGAATATTTGTGCGCGAAGAATTTATTGGTGGCTCATGCGAAGGCGTACCATATTTACAACGATGATTTCAGGCCATCCCAGAATGGGTATATATTCATTTCATTCAATGCAAGGTGGTATGAGCCAGCTACTGACAGCGAAGCTGATTTGGAAGCAGCTCATGACGCCAATCAATTCCACGTAAGTTTCATATAACTAGAAAATTATTTTTCAAGCGTCCTTAAATGCAATGCACTACTAATTGAATATTTGGCAATTATATTTTCTTTTTCAATTTTAATTTTCTTTAACTAGAACATCTAAAGTCGACTTAAATGAAATTCTTTTCTTTAACTTGCCGTGTATGTATGTGAAGGATGAATCTTGCAAGTTAAATTTGACCCACCTCCCGGTGTCTGATTGAGCTGAAACGTACTGGTCCAGTCTCGATAAGAATCCATGTTTAAGATAAACATGACCGATACTGCTGTCAGGACTGGCTCCAGACGAGGGAACTCCTCAACAGTTAACAGTAGGGAAAGGAAATATAGTATCAGAAAAAGAATAGAAAAATAATAAACATCATAAATCTATTTATCTAGCTATCCGGATTTCTCAAGTGTATTCAAAATTTATTTTCAGTTGGCGCAATATCCTTGGCCAATCTTCTCCGAAACGGGCGATTTCCCGCCTGAAATGAAAAGAAGAATAGCAGAGAAGAGCGCTGAGCAAGGTTTCCCTAGATCTAGACTGCCTGAATTCAGTAACGAAGAAATTGAACTCATCAAAGGAAGTTCAGACTTCTTTGGATTAAATCATTACTCAACTTTTTACACTTATAGAAATTCTAGTATTTCCCAATACGATGTGCCATCTTTCTCTGATGATCTTGGAGTTGACACATATCAATTGCAGGAATGGAAGATTGGCAAATCAGACTATACTAAGGTATGAACATAGATATTGTGTCATAGAAGGTGACTAATCTAAATGACCAGTGTGGTATCCAGCTGAGTAGAATAGACCACCTTGATTTCTTACCGTGTCATAAGTGGCACCTAAGGTAAGTCAACCCGCCGTGTGGTATCCGGCGGAGTAGACCACCCACATTTCTTAACGAGGTGTTGTTTTATTGCAATTTGCCACAAAATAACTAAAGCGTACGATATATTGATCTGATTTTTTTAATTTTTTACTGCCCTCCTACCGTCCTCCCCTAACCCCAGCCACTCACGAGTCACGCCCAGCGAGCTGCTACACGCAATTCCCGCTGCGATAACGTCGTGTATACAGCTCATAAATGGCCTCGGATGGGCTCGAAACTACTCGGGGCGATACGATAGAATAAAACTTAAGGATAGCCGGTTTCTATACATTAACTGATCAGATTATGTATGGATCAACAATTAATTATTGGATTTAATAATTTCATTAAAGAAATGACTTTCTCCATAAAAAAATTGACTGCTAAATGCTACCCTGAGTTATAAATTTAACACTTCCTTAAAACTTAATCTACGCGGTTTTAGGACCAGTTATCCGTACAAGATTACCGAATTAACATATGATATATTTATTATACATATATACATCTATTGATTGTTACTGATATTTTCGTCATTGTGTTTTGCATAACTGTTAATTTATTCATACAGCAAAATCTATTATATTTATTTCTATTGCCTAGAGATTTCTTAAGATTTCCATGTCTTGGTTTTTTTGCATCCATTCATTCCCATCAACTTTTTTGAGGTTCAACGTATTCCGTTTACACTTTACACTTCCTCTCCAAAGTCATTGGTTCTTTGAACCCTTCATCTCGACACGATTTTGAATAAGAAATTGTAGTAGAAGTCCATTAGTTCAACGGATTTGAATTTTTTTTAACCAAATCATCCACAATACCTGACTTAAAAAGATACTAAAAATATACCCTTAAAAAAACCATGTGATAAACTAGTTATCTGGCATAATCTTCTTTCAGTACGTGCCGTGGGGTTTCAGGAAACTCCTTAACCGTATCAAAGATGACTACAAAAATCCTCCAGTACTCATCACCGAGAATGGATTCGCCACTAAAGGGGGTATAAATGATGATGACCGCGTTCAGTACTACAGAGGTTATATGGGGGCAATGTTGGACGCTATAGATGATGGATGCGACATAAGGTCTTATACTGCATGGAGTCTGATGGACAACTTTGAGTGGTCAAGTGGATATTTGTAAGTGGCTCTAAAGGTTCTATAAACAATGTCAAAAATATTTCATCACAATATAGTGGGACTGGATTTGGATTAGGGAAAAGAAAGATTCTTAATGTATATCAATCAATCAATCAATCAAAATAATCTTTATTCAGATAAACCATTTCAGGCACTTTTGAATCGTCAAGCATCAATATGATTAATGAAGCTACAACTGGTTCAGAATGTTGCTCTTACCGAGAAGAACCAGCAAGAAACTCGGCGGTCAATCTTTTAAATATTTTCAATTATACATTATTAAACCGCTGTCTTGTATGAAGCTGAAAGGATTTTCAAAATGCTTTCTTATCATCTAAATAATCTTCAATTTTGTAATATGCTTTACGTATAAGCATATTTTTTACACTTAGTTGGAATCTTTCTGTAGACTGGTCTAGAATGGATTGAGGAATTTTATTATAGAAGCGAATAGCGAGACCAACAAGTGAGTTGCTAACTCTGCTGAGTCGCGACGCAGGTATCACAAGCTGTTTGTGACCTCTCGTATGTCTATGATGTACTTATATTTATCCGTACAAATAGAATATTACTATATATATATTGTGATGCTACAGTAAGTATGCCTATTTCTTTGAATCATTATATTTTATCAAATTCACATTATATCAAATACTGTTAGCCAAAAGGCGAGCGTATCTGCACGTATCTTAATGCTTTGAATGCGAATGAATATTTTCGTTAGCAAACTGTAAGATCCAAAGGCGAAGAGTTTTGCTATAGTAAATATAATTATGTAGATTAAAACCGCAATTACAGAATGTATTGCTAAATAAGAATGTATAGTGTACTATGTGTTTTCGTACATTACACATGCAGGATTCGTCAAACGGCACCAAAAACCACCACAACAGATGAATTGCACTAAAACTGCTAAAAGTAATGAAAATATTATTTTGCTATAATCCGCGATAAATAAAAATATGTCACGCTAAATGTAGAATGAGCTATCCGTTTTTGTACCTGATATATGCTGGATTTGTAAAAACTCATGCACTACCCGGTACCGATAACAAAATGCGATTATGTTGTGGAGTTTGTCTCTAGATGATGGTTCAGTTACGGGGCGAAACAATTACTCGAATCTTTGTACTTTTTGTACAATATTCAACCTCTAATCGTGCCTTTTTAGACATTACCCTTTTAGAAAAAAAACTACACGTCTGTTATTTATTTTTATTTCCTTTAACAGGGAGCGTTTCGGCCTTTACGAGGTGAACTACGACAGCATATATAGAACTCGGACACCGCGTAAAATGGCTTACGTATATAAGGAGATCTTGAGAACGCGACAACTTGATCACCACTTTGAGCCTGACCTGAGCAAACCCATCACCATTGATGATGGACATTGATGTTTAAAAAACCGATGAAGACTTAGAATAAATGTCATTCATATTCATATTGGTTACTTATTTGCATTCATCTGCCCTTATCCCCACTCTAAGTGGGTCGGCACAACATGTTAATAACATGTTGTCACATTTGGCCACGTATTTTACGACCGACCGCCTGCCTTAAATCAACATACCTTAGTCGTACTTTACGACCCCTCAGTAAGAAAGAGGGTGGTCTATTCTACTCAACCGGATACCACACGGCACTTACCTTAGTCGCCTTTTACGACACCTCGGTAAGAAAGAGGGTGGTCTATTGTACTCAACCGGATACCACACGGCACTTACCTTAGTCGCCTTTTACGACACCTCGGTAAGAAAGAGGGTGGTCTATTCTACTTAGCCGGATACCACAGGATTTAGAATAAATGTCATTTAAATTCATGTCGGTTACTTATTTGCATTATCTTAAGTATAGTATATAAGTAAGTAACGGCCTGTTACAATCCCACTGCTGGGAATAGGCCTCCTCTCTCCGTTTTTGAAGAGAAGGGTTGGAGACCTACCAATGCGGATTGGTAGGCTAGTATAGTATATACTAGCTGTGAAAGCGGCCTCGCCCGTGTGGAAATCACGGTCACAATATTTTTACCGAAATGAACATAAAAGTAGTTATTAATGTTAAAAGACCGGTTATACTCACGTCTTATTTTATCCAATGAGCCCGACTAGTTCCCGCCGCGTTAACCCGTATGGGCTTGAAGCTAGTCGGGCTCATCCGATACAATAACACGTGAGTATAGTCGGTCTCTCAACATTAATAATGAATACCACTCACGATAGTTTAAATTCAATAAAAGTAGTTTTGTGAATTAACCATTAGAGATAGAGATATGCTGTCTCGGTATTTTTTGTGGTATTTTTGTCGATCTACAATTCTCTTATACATTACTTTAGTCTAGCTCTGCTTGTTTACGCGACGCACGCGGCTAAATCTCCAAATAGGCAATTTTTTTACAACCGTGTGACCACTTCAGCATAATTTACATATAATATATTCAATTAATAATGTAATTCTTCAGGAGGTATTGTACTATTTTTTTATAAAATTCGTACAAAAATCCGATCAGTAGATGTAGAGAAAATCGATTACATACAAACAGACAGCTTTTGGGAATATAAGTATAAATCTTTATCACACAATACTGGTTACTACAAGTCAGCGAACCAGCTTGACGAATTTTTATGAAATTTTATATGCAGTAGGTCTGAATCGGCTAATATCTATTTTTCGTACCCCTAATAAGGGATGTCCACCCCTAACATTTTTTTTCATTTTTATATGAAAAATTGACATTAGATCAAATTAATTAATACGAAATTTACACTCAATAATTTTGAAACTTTGAAACGTTTAAATTTTCTTAAAACAACTTCGGACTGCCGTAAAATGTACATTGTTTCTGGAATATAAAATGAATTCATGATTGGTTTCTTTAGAAGATATAATAATAACTTTTTATTATATAATCTTCAATAACAAAGTTCAATATAGAAAGCAAATCTAAATAACTCAGTTTATGAAATAATACTGACTAGCTCCTTGGCACAGGTAGCAGTAAGAGCAAACATTTTCTAAAAAAAAAATTTCTTCATGTCTGGGTATAATGTATTTATTTAATATATTTACCAATGCCGTGTGGTATTTGAGTAAATAAACAATTGTTGAGATTGTGGTAGTGAATGTGTGCAGTGCTAGAAATGTAGTGCGCTATTTTCGGTGCTGGTCTATAGTGACTGCGATTTATAAATTCTTCTTGCATGAGCTATGAACATACGTGGTTTACTTTACTTTTAGCATTAATTACGTTATAGTAAAATAATATCAAAACAATATAACAGAACTAACTACTTTGCTATAATCCGCACGGGTTAAGTGAATGCATGCAAAGCCAATGTGTATGAAGCAGGCAAAATCTACGCACCTTATACATGCAGGACCAGTCACCACATGCACCCCAAGGCGCAATTCACCAGCAACAACGAACACAAAAGCAGCACACACACCCACCACCACAATCTCGACGATCGTTTCGCCCCGAAACCGAAGCATCATCAGGAGGATAGGCTTCACGACAAGTTGGCAGTACGATTTTTGTCGTGAAGCCTATCCTCCTGATGATGCTTCGGTTTCGGGGCGAAACGATCGTCGAGATTGTGGTGATGGGTGTGTGTGCTGCTTTTGTGTTCGTTGTTGCTGGTGAATTGCGCCTTGGGGTGCATGTGGTGGCTGGTCCTGCATGTATAAGGTGCGTAGATTTTGCCTGCTTCATACACATTGGCTTTGCATGCATTCACTTAACCCGTGCGGATTATAGCAAAGTAGTTAGTTCTGTTATATTGCTTGTAATATGGAATTCCGCAAAGTAACGCCTGCTTCTATAAATCATTTAATATCAAAACTTTAACATAGAATAGTACTTGAGGATACGTTCACTTTTCAGTTAACGCGTACGTTGCGGGTAGTTTGTAAAAATACATTATGGAAAGTTTACTATTCATACAGAATTCATGCAACAATATAGAAGTAACCTATTGTTCAACTTCTATTTATTTACCCCACTCGGTTTCCCGCTAGCATAATACGGGGTATTTCTGCGCAGGCAAAATTAAAATGTCCACTGTATTTTTAGTCTAGAACGTCGACATTCCTATTTGTTTACTTAAAAGCTTCAGTATGTTTTAAATTTTAGCGATTCATACTTATTATACTTGCTTTTAACCGCAATTTCGTTCGCGTTTACTATTCTTGAAATAAATAGTAACTTCTGTCACTCTCAAACTCTTGCAAATATCTGCGTTATAAAAATCTGTTCGATTTTTTTATCGTCGGAGAGAAGATTTCTCAAAATACATTACAGAAGCATTACAAGTTAACAAATCCAAAAAAAAACACTAATAATTAACATGTATTAAGATATTTTTATATGAGCTGTGATAGCCCAGCGGTGAGATCGTGCGACTCTTTCGAGGGGATCACAAGTTCGAACCTGGGCAGGCACCAATGAGTTTTTCTATTAAAACTCGTGTCTAATTGATAATTGCAATTTATCACACGCTATTCGGTGAAGGAAAACATCGTGAGAAAACCTGCATATCTCTAGAGAATTCTGGAGATATGTGTAACCTACCAATCAGCGTGGTAGGTCTTAGCTCCAACCCTTCTCTCCAGAAACGGAGAGAGGAGGCCTATTCCCAGCAGTGGGATTGTAAAAGGCTGCTACTTTATATGGGAATAATTTTGATCTATATTAAATGGCATTTAATAAGAATATTAGAGATGATACTAAACAGAAGAAAACAATGTCCGAAATAACATAATATTTTTAATTGAATAATTTATAGAATTAGGCGTTACTTTGCGGAGATCCATAATACAAAAGTAATCATAATATTATTTTGCTATAATCCGCGATACAGTAAATAGAAAATATGTATAGTGCTAAATGTATAGTGGACTATCCGTTTTTTCATACCCGATACATGCAGGATTCGTAAAAACACTTGCACAAACCTCCACCACTGCCACCACAATACACAAGCAATACACACGTTCACTATCACAAACTCAACAATCGTTTCGCCCCGCAACCGAAGCGGATCAGGATCTCCTGATGATGCTTCGGTTTTCGGTGATGACTCCACGACGAAATCGCAATTTCGAAATTGCATCGAAATTGCGATTTCGTCGTGGAGTCATCACCGAAAACCGATCATCATCTTCTTCCGATTTTGTCGTGGTCGTGTTGAGTTCGTTCGTGGTTTGTGCATGTGTGCAAATCCTGCATGTAACGGGTATGAACAAACGGATATTCCACTATACATTTAGCACTATATATATTTTCTATTTACTGTACCGCGGATTATAGCACAATAATTTTATTATTACATGGGTATTTTTAATTGAAATTTAGAACGTAAAAGTGATAAATCTAACACTGATACAAAATCTCTTTATTGACCACTAATAATATTCTTCTCATCCTATATAGACTGTTCTCAGTATACTGTTTTAATTAATTACAAAAGCAATTTCGAGATGAACAAAAATATAAAAGAACGACAAATACATAAAATGTCAAAAGGTTTTATTTCAAAATGGCGTCGCAAAACGTCAGCTTTTCTTTATTAGCACTTTTATGCTAGTAGTAAGTTTCTTTTTTAATGGAAATATTAAAAATGCTTTTATGCTACGGAAAACGAGTTTTTTTAAATAGAGAAGAGGTCGTTTAACTGAAGAGGTAGAGCGTTTTTTTACTAGGAGGTAGAGAGATATTTTTAAATAGAAAACTCTAACAAATATGTTTAGATATTCGTATCTTACGTTATTATTAGATGCCGTGTGGAATCCGGTTGAGTAGAATAGACCACCCGCTTTTTTACTAAAGTGTCGTAAAGGCGACTAAGGTAAGTCGACCCGCCGTGTGGTATCCGGCCGAGTAGAAAAAACCACCCTCATTTCTTACCAAGGTGTCGTAAAAGGCGACTAAGGTAAGTTGATCCACCGTGTGGTATCTAAGTAGAATAGACCACCCTCTTTCTTACTGAGGGGTCGTCAAATACGACTAAGTGAAGTTGACGTCAGGCAGGCGGCCGGTCGTAAAATACGTAGCCAAATCATGTGACAACATGTTTATAACATGTTGTGCCGACTCCACTTAGAGTGGGATAAGGTTAGGAAGATCTTAAGTTATTCTTACGTATATTTTTGAACGATATGATAGACTTATTATCAAAGTTCGCTCACAAAGCTCTAAAAATTATGGTATGTCCACAAAAACAAATAGTTTTTGTTTAAATTTTGTCATATACACGCCTATGAAGTTCAATAATTATTACATTAAAGACCACAGTAAACAATTGGCTTTATTGGCACATTGATTTTTTTTAAATAGAGATATTTATTGAGCCGAGTTAACTGAGTAGAATGATTAAATATTTCGTGGCGATTCACACAAAATGGCCGTAATATCATTCAATATTGTCTATAACTTAAGAGGATGTTATTGATAAATAATAAATACTTTTTTATTTCATTTGTAGAATTAGGCGTTACTTTGCGGAGATTCATAATACAAAAGTAATATAAAATTTATTTTGCCATAATCCGCGATAAAGTAAACAGAAAATATATACTAAACTAGTTTTTGCCCGTGGCCTCGCTCGCGAGGAATTTGGTCTGCCACAGTATCTAATTGAATTAAATTTGTGATTCACAATTTTGGCATAGTGGCTTCCACATAAAAGATAGATATATGCTGTCGCGGACTTTTATTTAGAACTATTAAAGACAAATAATAATACGGTACATCATCTTTGTGTAACTCTAATGGTTTAGGCAGCGTACGCCGAGATAGCTCTCAGAGGCCAGATTTTTCCGACTTTATTGACCTGTATCGTTATATTACATAAAATCATTACAAATTGTAGCCTATATATTATTCCGATGTATAACCTATATAACTGTAAAGTTTCATCCAAATCCGTCCAATAGTTTTTTCGTGAAAGAGTAACAAACATTCATCCATACTCACAAACTTTCGCATTTATAATATTAGTAGGAAGTAGGATTAGTAGGATAGTAGGATGTATACTGAACTATCTGCTCACTTACTTTAATACTTTTTTAATAGTTTAATACTTTTTAATTGTTTGACTGTTGTAATTTATTTAAAAGTAATTCGATAAGTGTAAGTTCCTAAATATTGATTTTAAACCCTACGATATAGTCATTTAACATCATTTAAAATGCCTGTTAATTTCTAAACAATACAAAACGTTGAGTAAAAAGTGAATATCAATAGGATAAATTTATTAAAACTTCTATGTAAATAAAATAGTTTGTCTTTAGAAATTGAGAGAAATATACAATTTGGATATCACTACTTTGGCTGTCAAAAGTTAAATAAATGATAGGAAAGATTTATTAATATAATTGGCGAAACAAATCAAACTTTTAAGGTCTCATGACGTCACTGCGTTGACGTCGAACATCACGTTTAGCGAAATTGGGATCATATAAAAGGTTATTTTAAACTTGTCGCTACTTCGGCGTTAAAATACCTTTAATTAACTACTAGTTTTAAGTGTTCTCTAAGGAAAAACGTCTTTTGTTAGTTCGGATTATAAGCTTCTATAAATTTTATCAATACATATTGCTAAAGGAAACGGGGACTTTGACCCAATAGGTTATAGATATGACTATAAAAAGCGGTATATTTTTGTTGATAGTGCAATTAGCAATCTGGAATAATATGTTTGGGGCAAATAAAATAAGTCATCAATAATCGAATAAGATTACATTAAGATTAGAACAAAGATGGCGTTGATTATATGACTATTTCAATATAAATAATTATTAAATAATATTTGTCAGTTTTATTGTTATATATCTTAAATAATAAACAAATTAAACTTGATTCTGGTTCCGAAATCGATTAATTTTTTGTACATCACTATTGTGTTTACTTATCTATGCTGAGTTAGCTTTAAAGAAATTCGTTACTTAATTTATATGAATCATATTTATATTTATTAATGTGACGTATTTGTCTTGTCGTAGATTAACAAATACAGCCACCAATCAGTAATCACCGGCCAACTGTAAGTTTTACATTTATTTCCATCGTGTCTTCTCCATTCTACGCGATATTGGCGGAATATATCGTGCCCTCAAAGCACAGATCGAGGCCATAAACATAAAAGAAGAAGAAGAGGACCCTAATTTTTACGAAATCTTTTATAACTGTTATTAGATTGTCAAAATCAGACCAATTTTGGGTAATAGTTAAACAAAAATAGCTATTAATTGACCCAATTTTCACCAAAATTGTATGAAATTGTAACAGTCGTTGCCGTTAAAGCGCTGGAAGCAGGGCAACGGGCAATAATCCAGTCACTTTCGTACTATGGTATTCCTCAAAATTGAAATTCAAATTCAAAATATTCTTTATGTAAACAAGTGCTTTGGAATCGTCAACATCTACTGCTGGTACGGAAAGCTGTTCCTACCAAGAAGAGCCAGCAAGAAACTCGGCGGTAGCTCTTTTCAAAGAATAATTCTTATTACTATTTACATATAGTTATTAATGTCTTGTACAGGGTCGAAGAGTAATTATATCCACGCGTTCTTATCGTCTAAGTAATCCTTAATAGTATAGTAGGCCTTCTGTATTAGCCTTTTTTTAAACTGCTGTAATAATAAAGTTAAGAAAAGAAAATCTTATTCAAAAAATAATATTTTCAATGCTTAAATCGCGTCACTTATTTACGCTACAATATTGTTGTAGAATTGGGTAACATGTCGTATTAATATTTGGCGAAATGCCATTTTGTGTATACTATATATAGAGACCGGAGTAGCGAAATTATTTCCTACTAATGTTGACTTTCAAAATTTAACACCCACGACCATTATACATAGAAAATATGAAAGAAAAGTAAAGCAACTCTTATTATCCCACTGCTGGGTGAAGCTTTCTTGTCTCCGTTTTTAGAGAGAAGGGTTGGAGCTAAGACCCACCACGCTGCTCCAATGCAAATTGATAGGTTACACATATCCCTAGAATTCCCTAGGGTTCCTCACGACGTTTTCCTTCAGCGAAAACCGTATGGTAGAATAAGTTGCAATACATAAGTATATACAAATATATAAGTTTATACAGAAAAATCATTGGGGTCTGCCCGGATTTGAACCCGTGACCCCCCACGAAAGTTAATAGTCGAAGAATCGCACATTTTCACCGCTCGGCTTCCACAAGTTAAAGATGTCTATACATATTATAGAACAAAGTCCTCAAAGGTGTGTCTGCATGTGATCAATTTTGTCAAAATCTACTGAACGGATTTTCGTACGGTTTTAACTTAAGGATTCTTTAATTCTTGAGGAAAGTTCAGATTAATAGTACATACTCCGTGACGGCTAAGCCGATTTGTGAAGTGTCATACTTTATATCCTAGAATTCCCTTGAAGTCGGGATTACAACGGGTTAACCTTTGTGACACGTAGATTTTTTCACGCGGGTGAAGCCACGGGCACAGATAGTAAGAAATAAACAACAATCCATTTAAATCCCATTGTCTTTTATGAATAGATTGCACTCAAACCATTGTTATTCTCAGCAAAGTTAGGCTGCAGTTATATTAGTAAGCGACGCAACCAGCGATACGTAAGCGATTACATTATTAGTACCTATTATTATCTATTTTTACATTATTAGTTTATTATATAAGCTTAAATTGTACAAAACTTTAGCAATTTTGTTTGTTTCTATGGATAAGCCGTGTAGGCAGCAGAGTTTAGTAATTATAATGTTAGTATTAATTAATATAAATTTTAATATGAATTAATGTTCTATTTGCAACACTACTTCAACAGTAAGTATACTAAATACGTGTGAACGTCTACGTTAGGCGCATATTAAATTAAAAAATTAAAAAATTAAAGTTTTGCTAAAGCATAAAATGATGCCACGTTATTGCCAGTTTTTCGCCAGATTTTCGCTTATAATGTAGTGATGAGAGACGATAGAAAGGCGCTAGTATAGGCGAGAGCGAAAAAGTACAATATTTCATGACAGGACGCACGGTGAGTAGCAAGTGTCACAGACAATTAACTTAACCTATAAAAAATTACCACAAAGTACTCAACATGTAGGTATTTAATTAAACATCGAACGCGCATTGAACGACGAGAGCGTGCGACTTTTTCAAAGGTGTCACGAGTTCAACCCCGGGCAGGCACCAATGAGTTTTCTATTAAAACATATGTGTAATTGATAATTGCAATTTATCACACGCTTTTCGGTGAAGGAAAACATCGTGAGGAAACCTACATATCTCTAGAGAATTTTAGGTATATGTGTAACCTACCAATTCGCTTTGCAGCGGCGTGGTAGGTCTTAGCTCCAATACGTCTCTCCAAAAACGGAGAGGTGTAGTCTCAGCAGTGGGATAGTCACAGGCCTTTAAATATATCACCTTAACAGGGACAAGGCATACGGGCCTGCGAGGACCCTCCCGTATCATTTTAATTTCATTCTCGCAGACGCGACGCAAATCGCTGCTTACCGTATCCGTAGCCTTATTATGAAACGCTTTTAGCTATACTGGCATTTGTGGTTTAATTTTTTTTTACAATGATTTACTTTAATAAGTGCGCGGATTAAAAAAGGATGACATCTCAAAGAACTATTGAGTGGAGCGTTTATAAATTCAACCAAGAAAAGTAAAAAAACTATCCAACAGCTGGGTAGCAACTTTACCCTCCTTTTTGGACAATTTTTAGCCCGTCATTATAACAATGACATGAGGTAACCAATCTGGATCCTCTGCCCTCTTCCAAAGAGAATTAGTTTGGACCTACCACGCTACACATACCGCTATACATATCACAGGAATTATCAAGAGATATGCTTGTTTTCCTTTGAAAGCGTGTATCACATGTCCCAAAAAGCTGTCTGTCTGTATGTAATCGATTTTCTTAAAATCTACTGAACGGATTTTTGAACGGTTTTCACCATAAGATAGTGCAATACTTCCGGATGGTTTAGGTAAATAGAATATATCGGTATTATGAAAATTGTGTCCAAGAGATTGGTCAGTTGTTAAAAAACTTGCTTGCTGGGAGCTTTAGTCGCGTGCGCTGTATAAACCAGTAGAGATACGCTAAAGTAATGTAGTAGCGAATTGTAGAGATATATAAAAATATTACAAAAAAATCCGGGATAGCGTGTCTCTATCTCTCACTGTTAACTCACAGTAACTACGTTTATGTTCAAAATTTCGAAAATTCGGAAGGAGTTTCATAAAACGCTGAATTCCACGCGGGCGAAGCCGTTGTAGGCACAGCTAGTTTTATATAAAAACCTTATTGTATATCACTCAATCCTCGACTCGCTAGATCAGAAATGACGGATCAATGGTATATGACGCAATATTTAGTGCACGTCATCACGAAATTCATTATACACAAAGAAAAGTCGATATTTATGGAAGATCGAACTTGGTTTGCGGTCCCAATAAAAAAAAGTAACAACTAGTTAGTATCCCATTGGTGGGCATTAGCCTTCTCTCCGTTTTTGGATAGAAGTAGAGAAGAAGCAAGTTCGGATAAAGGATGAAAACTACAAATATGCGTTTTGTCGCACTAATCTTTCTATGTATGGATATAACAAATCGCAAGCGCAGACACAAATTACACACACATTGTCTCATTCAGCGAAGACGAAATCCCATTTTTCTGATATCAGTGGACTTATCGCCGCAGTCTTGAATGTGTCTAGTCGCTGGTGAAACCGATTTTTATTCAAATAAAACCAGCGAGGGATTTCATATTAATTGTACGTCGTGCTGATTTTTTAAATGGCTAGGATTTTTTTTGAATTGAGACCTTTTTACAAGCAATACAACAGAACTAACTACTTTGCTATAATCCGCACGGGTTAAGTGAATGCATGCAAAGCCAATGTGTATGAAGCAGGCAAAATCTACGCACCTTATACATGCAGGACCAGTCACCACATGCACCCCAAGGCGCAATTCACCAGCAACAACGCACACAAAAGCAGCACACACACCCACCACCACAATCTCTGATTGTGAGACTGAGATTGTGGTGATGGGTGTGTGTGCTTAACCCGTATAATCCGCACTTAACCCGTGCGGATTATAGCAAAGTAGTTAGTTCTGTTGTATTGCTTGTAATATGGAATTCCGCAAAGTAACGCCTGCTTCTATAAATCATTTGAGACCTTTTTATTAACATTGGTGCGCGTATCCGGCTGACGTATATATCAAATTTGAAAAAACGCTCGTACCGAACTGTCACACGACGCACGTTCCTATTCCCATTTTTATTTAAAATATAAAGTACAAATTTATTTCTTAATTTACAATCAATTATTATTGCGTCGCTAACAGCTGGCAACACCCAAGAGCGTAGCCAGAGTTCTATACAAGAGGGGGGCAGAAAAATCCTAGACTATATGGTTTTAGTAGTAACAGCCCGTTGTTATGCCCACTGCTGGGCTAAGGCCTCCTCTCTCCGTTTTTGGAGAGAAGGATTGGAGCTAAGACCTACCACGCTGCTCCAATGCGGATTGGTAGGTTACACATATCCCTAGAATTCTCTAGAGATATGCAGGTTTCCTCACGATGTTTTCCTTCACCGAAAAGCGTGTGATAAATTGCAATTATCAATTAGACACATAAGTTTTAATAGAAAAACTCATTGGTGCCTGCCCGGGTTTGAACTCGTGTTCCCCTCGAAAGAGTCGCACGGTCTCACCGCTGGGCTATCACGGCTCTTTGGTTTTAGTAGATTTTATATATTATATTGTTTTAATCAGTAGTAGGTATGAGTATTCCTTATTAATAGTAGAAGAGAGGTAAAAATTTAAAGTGAAAATAATAACCAGAAATACACCAGCTTTATTATGTTTAATCATCATCCTCCTGCCCTTATCCCACTCCAAGTGGGGTCGGCACAGCATGTTACAAACATGTTGTGTTGTCACATGATTTGACTGCGTATTTTACGACCGGCCGCCTGCCTGACGTCAACTTACCATAGTCGTATTTTACGACCCTTCGGTAAGAAAGAGGGTGGTCTGTTCTACTCAACCGGACACCACATAGTGGGTCAACTCACCTTAGTCGCCTTTTACGACACCTCGGTAAGAAATGAGGGTGGTCTATTCTACTTAGCCGGATACCACGGCGGACCAGCTTTATTATTTTTGATATTGAAAAAAAAATGTATTACAATAAAGAGCCATACGTGGCATTTACAATTTAAGTTCGCGTGATTCCCTGCGAGAGAAGTTTAAGGAAATAGATATTCTTACATTTGCTTCACAGTTTAAAATAATCAAAAAGTAGAAAATCAAAGAATCTAGACTATATTTTTTTGATCATGGTATTTTAAATACCATCATCATTCTCCTGCCCTCCCACTCTAAGTGGGGTCGGCACAACATCTTACAAACATGTCGTCACATGATTTGGCTACATATTTTACGACCGGCCGCCTGCCTGACGTAAACTTACCTTAGTCGCCTCTTGAGACACCTTGGTAAGAAAGGAGGGTGGTCTATTCTATCCTGCCGGATACCACACGGCATATGGTATTTTATGTGTTATGCAAGCGTTATAAAGTTTCACTATGTAGCGAGTTGTCAGTTTCCCAGTCTTACAGTTTTCAGTGTAAGGGGGGGCAGCTGCTGCCCCTTGCCGGTACCTCGCTACGCACATGGTAACACCCGTAAATAAATTAACTTAACAACTGAATTAACTTTGTAATTCACCAGCTTCAACTAAAACTGTCTGCAATTACCAAGGAGTCCCTTGAGGTTCTGCTATATTTACGTTCAACCGTGATATTATCCCCTTAGGAAGTTAACCCGCTATTTAACTTATTATAAAGCTATTACGGAGTTCTGGATGTGGATATATTTGTTTGAAACTTAACGTGGAAAAAGTAATAATAAAAATATATTGCTATAATCCGCGATAAAGCAAATGGAAAATATATATAATGCTAAATGTATAGTGGACTATTCGTTTTTTTATACCCGATTAATGCAGGATTCGTAAAAACACATGCACAAACCTACACCACCGTCACCACAATACAAAAGCACTACACACGTTCACTATCACAAACTCAACAAACGTTTCGCCCTACAACCGAAGTATCATTGGGAGATAGACTCCACGACAAAATCGTGTTTAAAGTTATTTGAAACTAAACAAGTCAAATTAAAAGAGCTTTTAGCCAAATTTCACGTCCCTACTGTTAATCGTTGAAGAGTTCCGTCTGGAACTAATCATGGCAGCAGCATCAGGTCATTCTTACCATAAACATGCATTGTCATCGGGATTGAACCTGTATGTAAAATTTCAGCCCAATCGGACACTCGAAAGTGGGTCAAATTTAAGTTGCAATATTCACATACATATGTACATTGCAATTTAAATAACAGTCCTTTTAAAAAAGGACAGTTTCGTAGAAATTTAAAAAAAAAGCATGTCTTCGCCTCAGTCTGTTCTTGTAAGAAAAATTTGGCTATGGATGGATAACAAAAGATGTAGCCTAGTCCATATACCCAATGGGGTTTTTTTTTTGCATTTCGTTTCATCGCAGTTTATCAATTTCCGCAAAGAACTAACATTTTCTATTTAGAATTTGTTGGTTCTTCGAGTCTGGGTGTATATATGTATTTAAGTATGTATTTAAAACTATATATGTGTATATTTCTGTGATAGCCCAGCGGTGAGACCGTGCGACTCTTTCGAGGGGAACACAAGTTCAAACCCAGGCTGGCACTAATGAGTTTTTCTATTAAAACTCATGTGTCTAATTGATAATTGCAATTTATCACACGCTTTTCGGTGAAGAAAAACATCGTGAGGAAACCTGCATGTCCCTAGAGAATTCTGGAGATATGTGTAACCTACCAATCCGCATTGGAGCAGCGTGGTACGTCTTAGCTCCAACCCTTCTCTCCAGAAACGGAGAGAGGAGGCCTATTCCCAGCAGTGGGATTTTAACAGGCCGCTACTTTTATGTATATATTTACTAGTTGTAAATATATACATATATAGTTTACCATATATTAATAAAAAAAAAGTAAAGCTTAAATACTTTAATCAAATATTCCTTAAAGGATTAGATTCCAGGCTGTTTATAATTTAAAAAAAATTGAGTTCTATCTTTAATTTATTATTTACTTGAATTCGAAGGATACACCTAGTAGTGTAACGGATGAATAAATTATTATATAAAATCGATTTCTTCGCCTTGTACATATCTATTACTATTAATGACTCATTAATAGTAATAGATATGTACAACAATAACATTATAGTTTTTGTCTCCCTCGTATCTGTTGTACTGAATTTAGTTTTTAGGTCAAGGTTAGCGTGTACGGTCATTGATCTCTAAGCTCATAAGCTCGCGGCTCCTACTTTGCGCCTTATAAACATACATACGTAAGTCGTTTGTGGTTTGGGTATAAAATTGTATAATAAAATTCCGCAATCAATATTATCTTTGCCATTACAGGAGTTTAAAAACAAAAGTAATAATAAAATTATTTTGCTATAATCCGCGATACAGTAAATAGAAAATATATATAGTGTTTAATGTATAGTGGACTATCAGTATTTTCATACCCGACACGTGCAGGATTCGTAAAAACACATGCACGACAAAATCGCAAAGCTTTGCGATTTTGTCGTGGAGTCTATCTCCTGATGATGCTTCGGTTGCGGGGCGAAACGATTGTTGAGTTTGTGATAGTGAACGTGTGTAGTGCTTGTGTATTGTGGTGGAAGTGGTGGAGGTTTGTGCATGTGTTATAACGATACTGCACTTATCTGGTGTGAAAATACGGATAGTCCACTATATATTTTCTATTTACTGTATCGCGTATTATAGCAAAATAATTTTATTATTACTTTTGTATTATGGATCTCCGCAAAGTAACGCCTAATTCTATAAATTAAATTAGTTTAAAAACATTGTTAAAGGAAGGCTGATACATAAAGCCTACTTACTATACTATTAAAGATTATATAGATGATTTATAGAAGCAGGCGTTACTTTGCGGAATTCCATATTACAAGCAATATAAAAGAACTAACTACTATGCTATAATCCGCACGGGTTAAGTGAATGCATGCAAAGCCAATGTGTATGAAGCAGGCAAAATCTACGCACCTTATACATGCAGGACCAGCCACCACATGCACCCCAAGGCGCAATTCACCAGCAACAACGCACACAAAAGCAGCACACACACCCACCACCACAATCTCGACGATCGTTTCGCCCCGAAACCGAAGCATCATCAGGAGGATAGGCTCCACGACAAAAATCGTACTACGATTTTTGTCGTACTACGATTTGTCGGTATCGGGGCGAAACGATCGTCGAGATTGTGGTGGTGGGTGTGTGTGCTGCTTTTGTGTGCGTTGTTGCTGGTGAATGTTGTTGGTGCATGTGGTGGCTGGTCCTGCATGTATAAGGTGCGTAGATTTTGCCTGCTTCATACACATTGGCTTTGCATGCATTCACTTAACCCGTGCGGATTATAGCAAAGTAGTTAGTTCTGTTATATTGATTATATAGATGATAAGAATTCGTGAATATGGCTACTCTTCGACTCTGTACAAGACAGTAATTCTTGCTTCTTCTTCTCAATACGTACAGCTTTCCGAAACGGCAGTAGAATTGACGATCCAAAATCACTTGTTTCCAAGTATACTTGATAAAAGAAAAATTTTAATTTTTAATTTGAAGGTGGGATACAAGATCCTGTCATTTAAAATTTGCACGGACATAAAAAATCGTCGTTCATCATAAATTAGAAAACCGTCTAAGTTTATTTAAGTCATATAAATTATGCTTTCTCGTACATCAGTTATCCGATAACGTGCGAAAGATAACGCCAATTTACTACTACAGTAAGTTTTACTACCACGCAATAAATAATGAAAATTGAACCTTATTGCTAGTAGGTTATGATTCATATCAGAATGTACTCGCTGTAGGAAGCTCATGAATAATTAGGGTTACCAGTAATAAATCTTATAATACGGGAAACTAAGACGATGTAGTTTTAAACGTTAAATAGCCATAGCTCTAGTTAATATAGATACCGGCTATACTCACGTCTAATTTTATCGGATTAGCCCGATTAGTTTCGAACCCGTCCGGGGCACTTATTCATGAGCTCTTACGGTGTCGGGTTCAAAACGGTCTTTATATGAACCGGTTGTGTCAAAAAATCGGTTTCCACGCCGGAGGTAGTGTCCAACCAGTCTCTCTTAAAATTCGTGTAACGGCTGAAGAGCCATAGCTCTCCTGCACATTAGGTTATAGAGTTATTTATTATACTTAAGCAGGAGAGTCATAGGCAGGCCTGTAAGGTTGCGGCTACATAAAGTAGCGAATTTGCGGTGCGATGAGTAGGGCATAAATAGGGTATAGCATATATCGCTAGCGACATTACGCGAAACAGTGTCAAATCCACAAGGTTTGTAGACATATTTGTTTTAAGCCTATTAATATTATAAATGCGAAAGTTTGTGAGTATGGATGGATGTTTGTTACTCTTTCATGGCGAATCCGCTGAACTAATACCGATGGAATTTGGCACGATTATTCCTCATACGCCGGCGTAACATATAGGCGATAGAAATCCTGTTAATTCAACAGAAATGAGATGTGACATTGAAAAGCGCCATCTATTATCAACCTATCAAAGTGTTTTTATTCAAAATGTGTTAGAGTCAAGTCAAAACTATAGTAATTTATATGGCAAAACAACGTTTGCCAGGTCAACTAGTCGCTCATAAATCGCAGTTCTTGTCAGTGTCTAATATAGCGACAGCCTATGTGAGAGAAAATTAACTATAGTACGCGGCAATAAATAATGCACATTGAGGCTTAGAGAGAGAAATCGGCTAGATTCTGTGTCATAGAGCATTGTCTCTGTCGCACAGACCGAATGAAACGTCACATACTGAGTGACAGCGTTCTACGAAACCGAACTGGCCGACTGTTTCGTTCTAAACATCGATGTGCATTATTTAATGCCAGGTACTATAATATATTTATGTTTGTCTATTCAGACAGAAAAAAGAGAAAAAGATAATAAGTTTCGTTTGCTTTCTTTATTGTAGAGCCGATGCACACATTTTAGGCTGGCTATATTTTACTATAATTAATGTGAATGGATAAATGCCTCCAGGATAGCTGAAAAGGATGGTGGATGAAGAGTGATATGAAATCTGAGGTACATCCGAACTCCCTTATTTCAGTTGCTTCCACCTACATCCCAGTTAGGTCTGACCACGGAAAATATAAAAACAAAAAGCGGCCTATATAACCCTGACGATCAAATAACGATCGCAAACACAAAAACATGTAATACACACACACAGCGTCTTCGCCGGCGAAGACGAGGTTCCAGCTTTCTGACGTCGGTCGGTCGTGGCTTCTCCCCACTCTTCCGACGTCGCAATGACTAATTAAAGTCATCCTACCCCTCCACTACGCATCGCCCTAAGCCGCGGTCCGGCCTCACAGGAGGCACCCTTAGGATAACGTTCCCCGACGCTAGGAGAGCTTCTGCGCTCTACTCTCTGCATTTCACAACCTCGACGCCTTCTGCGCTCGCCCGTCCCGCCCGGTGACGCTGTAAAAGCCATTAGGGCTAACAGCATATAGTCAGTTCGAAAAAAAATGAAGAGTGATATTCATATAAAAGGAGTGGCACCAGATTTGACGAACGATAGAGGAGAATGGAGGATGAAGACATATTGTGCCGACCCCGCTTAGAGTCGGGTAAGGGTAAGAAAATGATGATATTTTAGTATAATAAAAACCTCTCTCCCTCTAAAAATATTTTAATATAATATAGTGACTATGAGGATGTCATGGTATTTAAAATGGCGATTTTGCACTTTATCGCGGTTTGGTCACGTTACAAATTTCTTTAATATTTTTTTTCCATTGCGCAACATACTTGACACACATCTAATGATAATTAATGGGGTTACCTACGTGGAACTCGATAGTACCAAAATAATGATCAAATTATTTTCATCATTGATTAATCGTGGAATCTGAATCGATTGAATTTGTGATCATACGAAGATAATTGTGTCATTACTTTTGACAGCAAATGGACGTACAGTATCAAATTTATGAGATTGAAATATATTTAATATTATAAAGGTGGCTTTAAATTTATAATTTTTACTTAATTTAATTTAATTTATAGACTAGGTTTTTGTCGTGGTGGATATCCTCCTTGTTACGGGGCGAAACGATCGTAGATGTCGTCGAGTCTAGTGCATGTGTGGTATATTTTTGGCTGGCCCGTTGGCGCAGTGGGTAGTGACACTACCTTCAACTCCGCGGGTCGTGGGTTCGATTTCCGCTGAGGGCCAACATTTTCTATACACAATTTGTTGGTTCTTCGAGCCTGGGTGTGTATTTGTATTTAAAATTATATATGTAGTATATTTACCAGTTGTCCGTCACCCATGACACAAGTATTAAGTTACTTACTTTGGGGATGGACGACCGTGTGTGTAAGTGTCCCATATATTTATTTATTTATTTATTTTATTTAATTTTTCCGCCCTGCAAAAGTACGTATAGTACCCGGCAATAAATAATGCACATCGAGGCTTAGAGAGAGAAATCGGCTAGACTCTGCTTCATAGAGCATCGTCTCTGTCGCACAGACCGACGAACCCGTGTGTGACAGTGACAGCGCTCTACGAAACCGAACTGGCTGGCTGTTTCGTTGTAAACATCGATGTGCATTATTTCATGCCGGGTACTATAAGTCGTTTGTGGATTTGGGTATAAGACTCTATACTTAATAAAACTGCGCAATCAAGTTTAGCTTTGCCATTACATTACACTGCTAAAAAGAGGCTGATACAGAAAGCCTACTATACTGTTGAGGATTACTTAAATTATAAGAGTGCGTGGTTATATTACTCTCCGATCCTGTACAAGATAGCAATGACTAAATATCGACTACCTTTGAATAGTGCAACTGCCGAGTAGCCTGGTAGAAACAGCTTTCCGAATCAGCAGTAGAGTTGACGAGTCGAAAGCACTTGTTTACAAGTTTACTTGAATCAAGAATATTTTGAAATTTAGCCATACATAGATTCTTTTAACAAACGCGTTTTACCAAATATACTAAAATAATTATTTCTGTAGTTTTTACATAATCAGGCAAACAAATTTGAACGGATTTGTATGAAATTTACCAGACGGACAGATTTTGTCTTAGATTACATTATTCCGATTGAGTCCTGGGCTAAAGTTAGTCATTTGATTTTTAATAATGCCACGAAAAGATATAAAATTTCGCAAAATTTTTAAAATTATAGCATTAATAATGATACTATATCAAATCAAAATATTCTTTATTCAAGTAAACTTGTAAGCAAGTGCTTTTGAATCGTCAACTTTACTGCTGGTTCGGAAAGCTGTTTCTACCGAGAAGAGCCAGCAACAAACTCCGCGGTTGCTCTTTTTAAAATATAAATCTTAGAACTAGTTACATTTATTACTGTCTTGTACAGGGTAGAATTGCACCTATATCCACACATCCTTATCATCTAAGTAATCTTCAACAGTATAGTAGGCTTTCTGTATCAGCCTCTTTTTAACAGTGTTTTTAAACTGCTGTAATGGCATGGCCAAAATTGATTTCGGAATTTTATTATAGAATCTTATACCCATACCCACAAACGATTTACGTACTTTTGCTAGGCGCAAAGCAGGAGTCGCAAGCTTATGTCGGTTCCTACTCTGTCTATTATATACATGACCTATCGTTTTATAATTCTTTATATTTTTATGTACAAAAATTACATTGCTTAAAATATATTGTGAAGCAAAACATACAAAAATATCCTTGAATATTTACCTTAATGGCGACCCTATGAATAGTTTGCGTAATAAGTTCGCCTATTAACTTGGGGGCAGTGCAAGCGATTTTCAAATCTATTATCTATGCGAATGTATGTACCATAACTGTCAAACTTGCTTAAGGGAGAAAATTTACATATCCAAGCCAAAATGTCGCAATATATCACGTTCTATCTCTTTCTTTCGCTTAATAATGTAACATGTGTGTCCCTTTCACGTCATGTCTAAGATTTCGGCAATTGCAGCTAAATGTTGAGTTTTTCTTATATTTTTTTCAATAACTTAACCCCTCGTACGAGGGGTAAAGGACTAAAAGCCTTTTGTTGCTTTTTGTCTATTCGTACATTAATATTAATGTACGAATGTCATACATCTATACTTAATATATAATAAAATATAATAAATGCGAAAGTTTGTGAGTATGGATGGATGTTTGTTACTCTTTCACGAAAAAACTATCAGACGGATTTGGATGAAACTTTACAGTTGTGTAGGTTGTACATCGGAAGAACATATAGGCTACTATTTGTAATGATTTTATGTAATATAACGATACATGTCAATATAGTCGGAAAAGATCTGGCCTGTGAGGGCTATCTTCGCTTACGCTGCCTAAACCATTCGAGTTACACAAAGATGATGTACCGGAGTATTGTTTGTTTTTAATAGTTCTAAATAAAATTCCGCGACAGCATATAAGTATCTTTTATGTGGAAGCCACTATGACCAAAATTGTGAATTATAAATTTAATTAGATTAGATACCGTGGCAGAACAAATTCCTCGCGAGCGAAGCCGCGCGAAAAAACTAGTATATTATGAATACGAACTTCTATCTGCCTGTTAGGCTTTGAAGATGAAAATAATGGATCATCATAAAAGGTGATAATAACGTGTTTTGCTATAATCAGAAATAAATCAAATTTGTAATGCTAAATGTAGAGCATACTATCGATTTTCATACTTAATATGTGCAGGATTCGTAAAAATGCATGCACTAGAATCCTGTACCACAAGCACTGCATACATTTCCTATCACAAACACAATCGCTTCGCCCGATATAGAAGTATCATCAGGAGACAGACTCCACGACAAAATAGCAAAGCCTTTGCGATTTGAGTGTTGCTATATCATGGTTTATAGAAAAATAATGTTATATAATGGTCGTATTATGGATTTCCCCAAATTAACCCTTACTTTTATAGATTGCAACATGTTATAAACATGTTGTCACATGATTCGGCTTCATATTTTACGACCGGCCGCCTGCCTGACGTCAACTTATCCTGGTCGTATTTTACGACCCCTCGGTAAGAAAGAGGATGGTCTATTCTACTCAGCCGGATACCACACGACGGGTCAACTTACTTGAGTCGTCTTTTACGACACCTCGGTAAGAAATGAGGGTGGTCTTTTCTACTCAGCCGGATACCACACGGCGGGTCGACTTACCTTAGTCGCCTTTTACGATCTTACACCAATTTTTTGATATCATTATCTTCCTGCTCCCACTCTAAATGGAGTCGGCACAACATGTTTCATACATGTCACATGATTTGGCTACGTATTTTATGATTAGCCGCCTGCCTGATCTCAACTTAACCTTACCTTCAATCAACTTTAATCAACTTAATCAACTTACCTTTAATCAACTTAACCTAGTTATATTTTACGACCCCTCGGTAAGAAAATGAGGGTGGTCTACTACTCAGCCGGATACCTTATAGATATCTCTCTTATAGATATACTCTTATATATATATCGGATATCTTAGAGGGGGTTATAGCAAAGTAATTCTATCATAATTTTTGCTGTTTATACCGCTAATATCGTATGTTAATTAACCACCTAGTTAAATACCAAAGGTATGCAAGTACGGCAGCGGAATTTCCAAGCGCTGAAAGCGATTTATTCGAGTGCCGCTAGCGCTTTTGAACACTCGAGTGGCATAAAGTGGGGTAGGCCAGGAAATGAATGTTGCCGTGACACTTCCGACTTTTTTTTACTTCCACGGTAAAAAAATTATATCTATTTGGCTTTTAGAACTGACTAGCAATGCTCCGCGGCTTCAGTCGCGTACACAAAGATCTCCTGGAAAGGCTACTAAGTCGGACTAGACTTATTTTTGTAAATTAAAAGTTTGGCCCTGGGACTTATTATGGTTAAAGCATAGGAAGTTTTAACTGGAAACTGGAATTTTAAAAGTTACAGCTATATCCGTGTATAATGTTTGTTCATAAGAATATACATAATTATAAAAGGATTGGAGATGTATATAATAGATAAAGTAAGAACCGACATAAGCTTGCGGTTCCTGCTTTACGTCTTGCAAAAGTAAGTCATTTGTGGGTTTGGGTATAAGATTCTATAATAAAATCCCGCAATCGATTTTATGTTTGCCGCTACAGCAGTTTAAAAGCGCTGTTAAAGGGAGGCTGATAGAAAAAGCCTAATATACTATTGAGGATTATATAGATGATAAAAATGCGTGGATATAGCTACTCCTCTCCCCTGTACAAGATAGTAATAACCAAATGTAACTTGTTATAAGAATTTTATTTGAAAAGAGCAACCACCGAGTTTCTTGCTGGCTCTTCTCGGTAGGAACAGCTTTCCGATTCAAAAGCACTTGTTAACAAATTTACTTGAATAAAGAATATTTTGAATATATCATTGCCTGCTTCATTCACTTAGCATTACATACAGTCGCTTAATCCACGCGGATTATAGCAAAGTTGTCCTAAAAAAATGTAAAGTTGACGATTCAAAAGCACTTGTTCACAAGTTTACTTGAATAAAGAATATTTTGAATTTGAATTTGAATATAGTTTCTGTATTACAATTCATAGTGTGGATGAGGGTGTAAATTTAATAAGGAGTAAAAGAGGGGTAGTTAATAGGACTGTTACCATTTGGACGTTTAACGTGGCACCGTGCCAAGTTGCCAAGTGGGAGTCGTAAAACAGTGCCCCTCCGATTCGAACTGATGACCTTCTTCATTGGAGATATCACCAATTACCACTGGTTTACGAGCCAGTTAATTTTTATCTATTTATATTATCTGTGTTACTAAAATATTGCGCAGTAAAAATAATTTCAGCAGATTAAAAACGCCGTTAAGAAAGGGCTAATTCAGAAATTACTTAGACGATAAGAATGCGTGGATATAGCTACTCTTGGACAAGAAAGTAATTCTTGCCGAGTTTCTTGCTGGCTTTCCTCTGTACGGACAACTTTCCAAACCAGCAGTATGTTACGTCTACTCAGCGTTTGCCGCTTTCCCAGACTTAAAATTCCATCCAAATTTTAAACATAAAATATGTTATTGTGAGTGAGCCATAACAGATAGAGACATGCTATCGCGGACTTTTTTGTAGTATTTTTATAGATCTACAATTCTCTGGTACATTACTTTAGCGTATCTCTGCTGGTTTACGCAGCGCACGCGACTAAAGCTCCCAGCAAGTAAGTTTTATAACAACTGCGCGATCTCTTCAACACAATTTACATAATACCGATATGTACTATTTACCTAAACCATCCGCAAGTATTGCACTAGCTTACCATATAAAAATCCGTTCATTAGATTTTGAGAAAATCGATTACATACAAACAGACAGCTTTTAGGCACTTCTATACTTATTATAAAACGAAGTCCCAAAAAGCTGTCTGTCTGATTAGAATAAACCACCTTCAATTCTTACCGAGGTGTCGTAAAAGGCGTCTAAGGTAAGTCGACCCGCCGTGTGGTATCCGGCTGAGTAGATTAGACCACCCTCATTTCTTACCGAGGTGTCGTAAGGGCGACTAAGGTAAGTTGACCCACTGTGTGGTATCTGGTTAAGTAGAATAGACCAGCCTCTTTTTTACCGAGGGTTCGTAAAATACGACCAGGATAAGTTGACGTCAGGCAGGCGGCCGGTCGTAAAATAAGCAGCCAAATCATGTGACAACATCTTTGTAACATGTTGTGCCGACCCCACTTAAGGGCAAGAGGATGATGATGTTAGTCTATTTATTTTATCGCGGATTATAGCAAATTAATTTCATTACTTTTGTGTGCCTTTACATTCAACAGTTAGATATAAGTTGGTTTTTGTTTGGTTACCTTTACCATATTCAATTGATCATGGACAAAAATAAAAACGGACGCCGACACGTTGAAATGTCAAAAGCTTTCAGTTTCACACCGCACTATACATTTTGGGGGCGGCAAAAGAGCAACATGTCAAAACAACACAAAGGCCTTTTGTAAAGCTGTTTTTCTCTATATGGCGATGACACAACCAAAACTAGAAGGTTATTTTTATCTGTTTATACTTCATTACTGTGGTATCCGGTCAAATAGAATAGACCACCCGCATTTTTTACCGAGATGTCGTAAAAGGCAACTAAGGTAAGTTCACCCACCGTGTGGTGTCCGGTTGAGTAGAATAGTCCACCCTCATTTCTGACCAGTGTCGTAAAAGGAGTCTAAGGTAAGTCGAGCCGCCGTGTGGTATCCGGCTGAGTAGAATAGACCACCCTCATTTCTGACCGAGGTGTCGTAAAAGGAGTCTAAGTTAAGTCGATCCGCCGTGTGGTATCCGGTTGAGTGGAATAGACCACCCTCTTTCTTACCGAGCTGTCGCAATATACGACTAAGTTAATTTGACGTTAGGCAGGTGGCCGGACGTTAAATACGTAGCCAAATCATGTGACATATTTGTAACCTGTGCCGACCCCACTTAGAGTGGGATAAGAGCAAGAAGATGATGATATCAAAAAATTGGTGTGAGATTAAGAGACGGTTTTCACTCTCCGTAACCTCTCTCCTCTTCCCAGCTATGCATCCCACATGGTGCTGGGGTCAGCCTTCCTTATACTTCTCTTCCACTTTGCTCGGTCATGGACATCGTCGTCGGTAACTTTGCATACACTCTTATCCTTTAGCACTACTTCTTTCCATTTTGTTGTCGGTCTTCCTACTAGTCTTCGACCCGGGATGGAAAGCTGTAGTGCTATATTTCCAACGTAGTCTGGTGGGTTCCTCTTTACGTGTCCATACCATCGCAGCCTACTCTCCTGCATCTTGTCGGCGATATCACGCACACCACTTCCTCGCACGTACTCATTGCGGATTTTATCGAGCCTCGTTACGCCGCACATCCACTTCAGCATCTTCATTTCGGCAACTTGAATGGTATGTACGTCCTTCTGAGTTTGCCATGTTTCGCTGGCATAGATGAGGACTGGTCTTATGATTTATGATTTATAGAAGCAGGCTGCTTTAAGACTGCTTGTATGGGTGGCGCGGTGCATTGCGATTTTTGTCGTGAAGCCTATCCTCCTGATGATGCTTCGGTTTCGGAGCGAAACGATCGCCGAGATTGTGGTGGTGGTTGTATGTGCTGCTTGTGTGCATTGTTGCTGGTGGAGGCGCCTTGGGGTGCGTGTGGCTTGCCTTGCATGTATAAGGTGCGTAAATTTTGCCTGCTTCATACACATTTGCTTTCTATGCATTCGCCTAACCCGTGTGGATTATAGCAAAGTAGTTCTGTTATAGTGCTGGTGCTGGTCTTATCATATTTTTGTAAATTAATCCCTTAAGTTTGGCTGGCATCCTCTTGTCACTCACTTTCACTCTCCATAACCAAAACAGTGAAATGTTCAGATGTCAACAACACTCAGTGCTCATTGTAGTAAGTATCAAAGAACGTCCATTGTTTTATCCCGGTTTTCGCTTTAAGCTGGCGCTAAAATGTTTTTTTACTTCATTCGAACAAAAGCTCGATGACGTACAGTGATATTACAGTGATATTATAGATACGAATAATTTTGGTTCTCTATTTTATTAATTTTGTCGCATCTGTTTTCATTTTTAGGCTTTGAACAATACAGATAATTTACTGCAGTATCGATAGAGGGGTCGCCATAGAGTTATTATACTAGAGTCATACGCAAGATTAGATTTGTATACTTTATCTTATGTACTACAGTGATATTAAGGGTACCCTAAATAAGAAGATCGCGGATTCGAACCTCGGGCAAGCAATTATGAATTTCAATAAAAACCTTATTGAAAACTGACTAATTGAAAATAACGATGGTCTATTCTGACCCAGGTGTCGTAAAAGGCGACTAAGGTTAGTGGACCCGCTGAATAGAGTAGACTACCCTCATTTCTTACCGAGATGTCGTAAAAGGCGACTTATGTAAATTTACCCACCACGTGGAATCTGGCTGAGAAGAAAAGACCATCCTCATTTTTTACCGAGGTGTCGTAAAAGGCGAATAAGGTAAGTTGACCCACCGTGTGGTATCCGGCTGAGTAGAATAGACCACCCTCATTTCTTACCAAGGTGTCGTAAAATGAGACTAAGATAAGTTGACCCGCCGTGTGGTATCCGGCTGAGTAGAATAAACCACCCTCATTACTTACGAAGGTATCGTAAAAGGCGACTAAGGTTAGTTGACCCGCTGAATAGAGTAGACCAACCTCATTTCTTACCGAGATGTCGTAAAAAGGTGACTTAGGTAAATTTACCCACCACGAGGTATCCGGCTGAATAGAATAGACCACCCTTATTTCTTACCGAGGTGTCGTTAAATACGACTAAGGTAAGTTGACGTCAGGCAGGAGGCCGGTCGTTTTATGCGTAGCGAAATTACGTGACAACATGTTTTATAACATGTGCTGACCTAACTTACGGAGGGATAAGGGCAGAAGGATGAAGAATGCGTGGATATACATGATCTTCGACCCTTTTTGTATAGGGTATTACTATCTTGTAATAGAAATGATTAAATGTAACTAGTTTTAAAAATTATATATTGAAAAGAGCAACCGCCGTGTTTCTAGCTTTTCTCGGTATGAACAGCCTTCCGAACCAGCGGTAGAGTTAACGATTGAATAGCACTTGTTCACAAGTTTACTAAGAATTTTTGAACTACCTCCATCTCTCTGAAACTTTGTTACGCTCACCTAAAAGATTTCTATGCAGATTCTATTGCAGTTTCGGGATTAAGTTGCCAAAAGCGATAAAATAAGAAAGGTAAATAGTCAGGTCGAAGATTAACCTAGATTCAGATTACAACTTATGGTATGGTATTTAAATGGCTGCCAAGAAAACCCCATTCCTTGCGACCGTGTCGAGGCATGTTGGCATTTTTATGACTATAATCGTACAAAGTTGCAGGTTTAGCAGTCAATGTGGTTTTATTTGCATAATTCTGTATTTAACTACGTCGTTTGCTGTTTTCTTTTTCGAACTGAGAAAACGCTGTTAGGTCTAACAACGAGCCATCAAAGTATCATAATTATTGGTTATATGCAAGTTTTATAGCGCAACACTTTGTTAGAACAGTGTAACTCATTTATAGAAGCAAGCTTTACGTTGCGGAATTCCATATAACAGAAACGATTACAGAACTACTTTGCTATAATCTTTTTTTTTAATTTTGCTTAAATAATGTGTTTGACGCGGCAAAATTCGCGTACCTTACACATGCAGGACACGTCACCACATGCACCCCAAGACGCCTCCACCAGCAACAATGCACACAAGCAGTACACACAACCACCACCAAAATCTCTACGATCGTTTCGCCCCGAAACCGAAGCATCATCAGGAGGATAGGCTCAACGACAAAATCGTAATGCGTTACGATGTGTCCTGCATGTGTAAGGTACGTTAATTTTGCCTGCTTCACATGAGCTTTGCACAAACGAATTACAAACTTTTGCAAGGCGGAAAGCAGGAACACATCATCGTTACATCAGCTGCGATTTCCAAAAATACCACTCCGCTGCTTTTTAGAAAGACAAATGTATTTTTAAATATGGCTTTAATATGAGTTCATTAACATGAACATTTTTTTTAATTGTGAATATTTCATTGGCCTATTCCGGGCGTCGAATAGTGGGATTCGACGCTCTAGCTGGAGGAAGGTCCCTTGAGATGGCCGATGCATTAAACTGTTCGCAATGCGTCGGTTGTAGTGCAAAGGTCTATCTAGGCTATACCAGGAGTAGGAATAGACTGCTGACGAAGATGTAGATGTTATATGTACAGTATTCCTGTGCACTCGTCAACAGTCAGTAACGTGGATATCCGTGAGGTTTTAACCGGTAAGAGTCCGGCCTAACTACTTCCACCTCCGCTGATAGCAGTTCCCACGAAGGTTTTCCTTGAAAAAAGTCCAACGGCTATCATAATCGAAATAAAAAGCGAAGCTATCAATAGACGAAGAGTGGATTAGTAACCAGTGATGATGTCATCACTTAACCCGCGTGGATTATAGCAAAGTGGTTCTGTTATAGTTTCTGTACAGTGTATGTCATCATTCATCATTGTCCTTATCCTACTCTAAGTGGGGTCGGCACGACATCTCTTTCTCTTCCATTCTGTCCTATCATTGGTCAACTCTGGCGCTACTCCTTTTACATGCATGTCATGCTGCACACAATCTAACCATCTCTTTTCAGGCCTCCCTTTAGTCACTTATCCATCCAGATTCATACTCAACACTTGTTTGGTCCCATGACTTCTATCCCTCCTCATTACATGTCCATACCATCCCAATCTTGCACCTCTTATCTTTTCTATAATGTGCGCAACTTTCAGACTTCCCCTTATATCAAGTCAGCTAGTATGAAATAATAAAAAAAATCACGTCATGAATTCACTCAACCGCCGTGGTATCCGGCTGAGTAGAATAGACCACCCTCTTTCTTACCGAGGTGTTGTAAAAGGCGACTAAGGTTAGTGAACCCGCTGAATAGAATAGACCACCCACATTTCTTACCGAAGTGTCGTAAAAGGCGACTAAGGTAAGTCGACCCACCGAGTGGTTAAGTAGGATAGACCACCCTCTTTCTTACAGGGATGTTGCTAAAGGCGACTAAGGTGAGTTGACGTCAGACAGGACGCCGGTCTTAAAATACGAAGCCGAATCGTGTGACAACATGTTTATCACATGTTGTACCGACCCCACTTGGAGTGGATAAGGACAAGAAGATGATGAGATGATGATGACGTCATGTATTAACTAAACTTGTAAATATAAGTTGGAATTTTGCTTAATCGTGGTATTACCTATTAATTAAACTAACTAACTTTTAGTTCTACGCACAATACATTGGTGATTGAGCAGTTTATTGACCTACCATATTATTCGAAACTTTTTTCGTGCATACGTCCAAATGTCCCTCAAACTAAAAGACATGACATGAAAAATATACATTTAAATTATGTATTTCGTGATAAAAAGTTGTTATAAGTATGGTTATACCAATTTCAAAGTCAAATAATTCTTTATTCGAGTAAATTTGTAAGTAAGTGCTTTTAAATCGTCAACTCTGCCGCTGATTCGGAAAGCTGTTCCTACCGAGAAGAGCCAGCAAGAAATCAGCGGTTGCTCTTTACAAAATATAATTCTTGTAGCTAGTTACTAGCAGGCTTGCTTATTATCATTACTATCTTGTACAGAGTCGAGGAGTAGGTATCCATGCATTCTTATCATTTACGTAATAATCATATAGTTTTCTGTAACAGTCTTCTTTCTTTTCATAGTTTTTTTAACTGTTGGGTATTTGTGCTAATCACTTTTTCTTTTTCACCTATAGAACGACAAATGGGTCTGTTAAGGGATTTTTTTTATAGCTTAAGCTTAAATGGAAAAATAATTTGTCTAAATGACATTTAAGTTTTCCTTCATTAAACGTTTTATAATAAACATGCTACTACTAATTTTTGCTGAAATAAATTTAAATAACAACACGCTAAAGATACGTTTTCTTAACAACTAAGGCATACTCAGAATTTTTTTACCCTTTATTAAACTTAAATGTCCCAGATCGAATAAACTCAAAATGGTTGCTTAGAGGCTGCTGGAGCCAAACCTAAGGATCTTCAATAGAAATTCATTAAAGACATTTAAGTACAGCAGCAAACGTCCATTTTTGGAAAAAAAAACGAACGATGGTAATAAGAACGTATTTCGCTTAACAGCTTATCCGTATTTGATCAGACAGGTACAATCTTTAATGTGAAGAAAACTCGAGCCAAAACAGGAAAATGTTCAAAAGTAGGTCACAGAAAACCAAGGTGCTTTGCATGATTAAGTTTGGTAAGTAGTAGAGATTAAATAAACGTCTGGTCACTATGAGTATATGGTCACTAAATACAAAAAGTTTCTTTAACAATGTCATATTTCATAACACAAAACATTATTTTGTTCTCGAAATAAATTTACAATGCAACATAATTTAAAATTTAAAACTTAGAATAAAATGAAAATCGAAAACAAATCTTTAATACAAACTTAAAATATTTTTAATCTGTGACTAGTATCCTAAATAAAAAAACAACATTTATTTTTTTATTTTAAATTTAGAACATTTAGATGTTATAGTGTAACTGATTTATTCTAATTAATTAAGGCGTTATAGAAAAAACCTCTACTTATAATTCATGATTACTAACTTACAGGTGCAAAAAATAACGCAGATTAAATGATAAAGCGATAAATAATAAAATATTAAATTAAAAATTACTTGATTGATGTATGACTAAAGCAAAAATATTTGTATACATTTACGTGAAATAGTACTTACATTAATTATAAATTACATCAATAAATACACTTAGCACAATGAAACCGGAACCCCGTTTCACACCTGTAACTATAATCTGTATAGTTTTGAAAATTGAACTCCTATTTTAAATTTCAATTCAATTACGATTTTAATAATTAATCGAAAACGTTTTACGTCTACGCCTATCCTTTTTCCGAGCTGCCGTCTCCCTCTGATCCTGATACAAGATAGTCCGGGATATAGGCAACAAGATTATCACTTCGCGTACCATTTATAACGTTATTGCAATTGTTTTTCTAGTTTTTTATTCATAATGTCGCGATACGAGAGCGTTTGGCGTTTTTTATGGTGGGTTTTCGAGTCGTTCAGGGGAGTAAATCAATAACTCTCCCTAAACACATCCGACTCAGCCCGGGCACGGGCGGTAACTGGCTGAAATAAGAGTGCTGCCCTCTAAAATATATCGATGCGCAAGTGACAGATTAGTGAATGCACTTCAATAGATAGTTTAGTTAATTTTTTTAATTTCATATAGCATAGGACACTTTTCAGTCGTCTTTTATAACTTGATTTATTTTTTCACCTCTGTCAGCCATTATGGTTAACGTTTCTGGTATCGTTAACGATTTTGGATAAGAGGTGTTGTTTTTAAATTTATTGGTATTAATGGCTCCAATGTATTTGCCCTACTTTACTATACATGTATCACTTAGAACACCATCCAAATAAGAAAGAATAGGATTTATCTTGATTAATAATTTAACTAAGTATTGCGAATTTTAAGATATTTTTTTTCTTTCTCTTATTTTTATTTTAAATTTCAGAAACTATACCAGAACTACTTTGCTATAATCCGCGCGGATTAAGCGAATGTATGTAATGCTAAGTGTATGAAGCAGGCAAAATTCACGTACCTTACACATGCAGGACAAGTCATCACATGTATCCCAAGACGACTCCACCGGCGACAATTCACACAAGCAATACACACAACTTGTCTTGGGATACGTGTGGTAACTTGTCCTGCATGTGTAAAGTACGTGAATTTTGCCTGCTTCATAACCTTAGCTTTGCATGCATTCGCTTAACCCGCGCGGATTATAGCAAAGTAGTTCTGGTATATGGAGTTTCTGTAATATGGAATTCCGCAAAGTGACGCCTGCTTCTATAAAAAATATTATAAATTATATATGTTTTCGATAGATGTCAGTATAATATATATTTACGGTAAGTAATGTCTTTAAGTTCATAAAAGCAGGTGTTATATCGCGATATATATACATTCTTATGAAAGAAAAATTGTATGTTTAGTGGAAATTTCAGAAAACTCTCTGAATTAAATAGTTGCAGGACAGACAGGACGTCAAATTTAACTTTTTAGTAAATATTTTATATCTATGAACTCTTATGACAAGTCGCTATTCATTTGTGATCTTTCCATTGGTTTTCTTGGGAAAATATTTAAGTGGTGGGTTCCCGCGTCCTGCCACTCTCAGACTTTGAGAGACAATTTAATTCCTCGCGGGTCCTGTAGCCGCTTGGAAGCTGTCATGTTAGTTAACCGCCGCCTGAGGCTCGGTGTTGGCTGTTTTACAGCCGGGTTAAGTCATTCCCTGACTAACTCCTCCTTTTACATCCGGGCTTCGGACCGGCAATGGCGGAGTTCTGCCTGCAACATGTCCTTGAGTATTTTGGACATATTGCTCGTAAAAGTGGTGATAGCCTTGAAAAAATTGTGGTCACCGGCAAAATCCAGGGGAAGAGACCACGAGGGCGAAGTCCAATGCGCTGGACAGATCAAATCCGCACCACTCTCGATAGCAGGATGTATGATGCCATTCACGATACGAACAACAGACCCCGTTGGCGCACCATAGTTCGCACCAAATGATCCGTGGTGGACGTCATGACCCTCGGCATTGAGGAGAACTCGAGGAGGAGGATGAACTCATAGTGGAGTGATTAATGTCCTGCGTTATTGCTGGTTATCCCGGGTTCGATTTCCCGTATGCGATGTATTTGCCAATTTCCAAATTTACATTTTTAGTCTGGCAAAATGTTCTGCAACGATGTATATTTCAATCAATTTTGGACTTGCCTTTACACAAGTTCAAAAAAGCAATTAAAGAGACTCTCATTAATAAAGCTTACTATAATGTTGAAGACTATGTCAATGATAAGAAAGCTTGGAACTAAATTGCGACCAGCTATGTACTAGACGATATTATAATCTAAGTTTGTTAACAATAGTTAATACAAAACTGTAATTTTTTTTTTTTAAAAGAGTGACCGCCGAGTTTCTTGCTGGTTCTTCTCGGTTAGAGCACCTTTCCGAACCAGTTGTAGCTTCAATTTAATTTTAATTTGACGATTCAAAAGTGCTTGTAATAGGCCAATTTGAATAAAGACTTATTTGAATTTGAATTTGAATTTGAAAAATGTAAAATCTACCATTACCAGGGTTTTGGCATGGCATGATAGAATATATCTTACCTAACACTCAGGTGAGTAAGTCGCATGAAAGGTGCAATATAATAAAGACGAAAGTCCGTCTGCGTGTTTTCTTTCACTGCTGATGGCATGATAGAATATATCTTAACTAACACTTAGGTGTGAGTAAGTCGCATGAAAGGTGCAATATAATAAAGACGAAAGTCCGTCTGCGTGTTTTCTTTATTTCTTTACTGGATCACAATTGAAGGAAATTTGGTACAAAAGAAGTATATATACCTACATTGTATATATATTTGTAATATATAAAAGTTCTAAGAAAAAGAAAAACAACATACTTGAAGGTATTTTAACGCTAACGTTGTCGCGAAAGTAAATATCACGATATTTAAATTATGTATAAAAAAATAAATAAAATAAAATTTATGTAATGCTCAATGTTGGGTGTACTATCCGTTCTCATGCAGGATTCGTAAAAATCATGATTCGTTAAGTCTCCTGCAGGTTTACCATGAACTCTTATCGCGACTCAATTGTAGACGTAAATTAAATTGTTTTGCTTTTTTATACCATGACGTCTTAAAGACGCACACTTTAAGTCGTTGCCGAATGAGCGTTCGGAATGCGTCCTAAAAGAGACAGAGTTATCTATAGTTCATATAACGTTATCCTTTTCAAACATTACGACCCCAATGCAATTCACACTACATGGTACGAAAAGAAAGCGGTTATCGGTCGTCGTTTACGTCTTCAATTGAGTAGGCCTGCTGATGATAATTTATAGAATTAGGCGTTACTTTGCGAAGATCCATAATACAAAAGTAATAATTAAATTATTTTGCTATAATCCGCGATACAGTAAATAGAAAATATATATAGTGTTTAATGTATAGTGGACTATCAGTATTTTCATACCCGATACGTGCAGGATTCGTAAAAACACATGCACAAACCTCCACCACTTCCACCACAATACACAAGCACTACACACGTTCACTATCACAAACTCAACAATCGTTTCGCCCCGCAACCGAAGCATCATCAGGAGATAGACTCCACGACAAAATCGCAAAGCCTCGCAAAATCGCTTTGCGAAGCGAAGGAAATGGTGGAGGTTTGTTCATGTGTTTTTACGAATCCTGCACGTATCAGGTATGAAAATACTGATAGTCCACTATACATTAAACACTATATATATTTTCTATTTACTGTATCGCGGATTATAGCAAAATAATTTTATTATTACTTTTGCCTGCTGATGATGTTTCGGTTGTGGTGCGAAACGATGATTGAGTTCGTGATAGTTAATATTTGCAGTGCTTGTGTATTGTTGTTGTTGGTGGTGAGGAGTACTCGTGAAAACGTAACAAACAGACAAACTCTCTCATTTATAATATTAGTCTAGATTACTATTACAATATTGCTTACCAGAATCACGTATATTGGGTCACAAGCTAGTGATTCCTGTGTCGTGACTCAGAGCTTTTACAATAAAATTTCGAATTCCATACTAAACCAGTCTACAGAAAGGTTTGAATTAAGTGCAATCAAAGTATTCAAGAATATTTGAATGATAAAAATGTTTGGATCTAGAAATCCTTTCAGCTTCATAAAAGACTGCGGTTTAATAATGAATTGAAAATGGATATAAAAGCGACCGCAGAGTTTCTTGCTGGTTCTTCTCGGTAGGAGCAACATTCCGAACCAATTGTTGCTTCATTTAATCTAATTGATTCTTGACGATTTAAAAGCGCTTGCAAAAACCTACTTAAATAAAGATTATTTTGATATGATTTGAATAGGTTCGATGTTTCGGCAAAGTTGTATCTGCAGACACAAACTGACCAAAGCGCCGTGTCATCTTTTTGAATTCAAATTCAAATTCAAAATTGAAAATATTCTTTATTCAAGTAAACTTGTAAACAAGTGCTTTTGAATCGTCAACTTTACTGCTGGTTCGGAAAGCTGTTCCTACCGAGAAGAACCAGCAAGTAACTCGGCGGTTGCTCTTTTTAAAATATAAATCTTAAAACTAGTTATTTATTACTGTCTTGTACAGGGTAGAAGTGCACCTATATCCACACATCCTTATCATCTAAGTAATCTTCAACAGTGTAGTAGGCTTTCTGTATCAGCCTCTTTTTAACAGTGGTTTTAAACTGCTGTAATGGCATGGCCAAAATTGATTTCGGAATTTTATTATAGAATCTTATACCCAAACCCACAAACGATTTAGGTACTTTACTTATAACGGTTCCTACTTTGTCACCTATCGTTTTATAATTGTTTATATTTTTATGTACAAAAATTACATTGTTTAAAATATACTGTGAAGCAAATGTAAGAATACCTATTTCTTAAACTTCTCTCGCAGTGAATCACGCGGACTTAAATTGTAGATGCCACGTATGGCTCTTTTTTGATAAAGACAAGTCAAGTTAAAAATGCTTTTAACTTAATTTCACATCTCTACTGTTAACCGTTGAAGAGTTCCCTCGTCTGGAGTCAATCTTGGCAGCAGTATCAGGTCATGCTTTTCATAAACGGCATTGTCATCAAGACTAAACCAGTATGTAAAATTTCAGCTAAATCTAATAACTAATATTAGGTATCTTTTTCTTTAAAAAAAAAGGCGTAAATACTAAAGAATTAACATTGACTGGCTCCTTCGAGGCAATGACCCTACTTCTGGGTCGTGGGTTCAATGCCTTCCGAAGGCCAACATTTTCTATGAACAATTTGTTGGTTTCATCGACTATGGGTGTATAAATGTATTTAAAACCATATATGCATATATCTACCAGTTGTCTGTCACTCGTAACACAAGTATTAGGTTACTTCGGGGACATTTAAGCCGCATGTGTAATTGTCCCATATCTTTATATATAAAAATCACGTGTCATGATGTGCGTTTGTGCTAATATAAAAACGACTGAATCGATTTCAATTAAATTTTCTAAGTAGTTATAGTTTGGGCCAACTTAAAGGATAGGATTTATCTTGATTAATAATTTAACTTTTGCGAGTTTTGAGCTATTTTTTTCATTCTCTTATTTTTATTTTAAATTTCAGAACCTATACGAGAACTACTTTGCTATAATCCGCGCGGGTTAAGCGAATGTATGTAACGCTAAGTGTATGATGCAGGCCAAATTCACGTACTTTACACATGCAGGACAAGTTACCACACGTATGCCAAGACAAGTTGTGTGTATTGCTGGTGTGCATTGTTGCTGGTGTAATCGTCTTGGGATACATGTGATGACTTGTCCTGCATGTGTAAGGTACGTGAATATTGCCTGCTTCATACACTTAGCATTACATACATACATTCGCTTAATCCGCGCGGATTATAACAAAGTAGTTCTGGTATAGTTTCTGTAATATGGAATTCCTTAAAGTAACGCCTGCTTCTATAAATAAATATTATAAATTATATGTTTTCGATAGATGTCAGTATAATATAGTTACGGTAAGTAATGTCTTTAAGTATTTAGCAGGTTTTATAACGCGATATATATACATTCTTATGAAAAATTCTATGTTTAGTGGAAATTTAATAAAACTCTCTGAATTAAATAGTTACAGAACAGACAGGACAACGTCTGTCGGGTCAGTTAGTATATTTATAAATATACTAAATAATATAGATTTTAAGTAGTCTTATTGAAATCATTTTTTGAAAATTATTGAGAATTAAGAAATATGAGTTCATAGAAGCAGGCGTTACTTTGCGGAATTCCATATTACAAGCAATATAACAGAACTAACTACTTTGCTATACGACAACGATTTTTGTCGTGAAGCCTATCCTCCTTTGGCAGTACGATTTTTGTCGTGAAGCCTATCCTGATGATGCTTCGGTTTCGGGGCGAAACGATCGTCGAGATTGTGGTGGTGGGTGTGTGTGCTGCTTTTGTGTTCGTTGTTGCTGGTGAATTGCGCCTTGGGGTGCATGTGGTGGCTGGTCCTGCATGTATAAGGTGCGTAGATTTTGCCTGCTTCATACACATTGGCTTTGCATGCATTCACCTAACCCGTGCGGATTATAGCAAAGTAGTTAGTTCTGTTATATTGCTTGTAATATGGAATTCCGCAAAGTAACGCCTGCTTCTATAAATCATTTGAAAAGTATTAATTTCAATTTCATGCCACGTAACTAAATAGATTTGTAGAGTTTAACATTGTTTCTCTTTTCATATCGTAGACATCGACACTTTAGTGGTGCGTCACTATACCTAACATAACTCCCGTAATTGCGACAGAGAGCGCAACAGACGGCGTCTTGTTTCCACACTTTATAACCCTGCGGGCAGCGACTCTTAGTTACTAGTATAGTTATATTTCGTTCAGGATTAAGAGGCCATTATGACCGACCATGTTTTTTCGATAGCTGTGATAGCCCAGCGGCGAGACCGTGCGACTCTTTCGAGGGGAACACGAATTCAAACCCGGGCAGGCACCAATGAGTTTTTCTATTACAACTCATGTGTCTAATTGATAATTGCAATTTATCATACGCTTTTCTGTGAAGGAAAACATCGTGAGGAAACCTACATATCTCTAGAGAATTCTGGAGATATGTGTAACCTACCAATCCGCATTGGAGCAGCGTGGTAGGTCTTAGCTCCAACCCTTCTCTCTAGAAACGGAGAGAGGAGGCCTATGCCCAGCAGTGGGGTTGTAAAAAGCTGCTACATTACTTTTTAATGTTTTTTCTACTACCGACAACTTTCTTTTAAAAGATAACCAACTATGCACTAAGTTCTCTCCAAACTACACAAAACTTATAACTCGCAAAATCACGCTCTATTTTGAGATAGTCATTGTTAATCTGATATACAAATAACACCTACCACAACCGTCAATATGACACCATCACCATACGTACACTATACGACACCTAAAGCACATTTCACCCTCAGCAATGAACGTAACGAACATCCCAAAGGAAACACAAACTATAATAGCTCCTCTTCATAATCGGCGATTACATACGATTAAGCGATAGCTGTGATAGTCCAGCAGTGAGACCGTGCGACTCTCTAGAGACGATCATGAGTTCAAACCAATGAGTTTTTCTATTAAAACTTATGTGTCCAATTGATGATTGCAATTTATCACACGCTTTTCGGTCAAGGAAAACATCGTGAGGAAACCTGAATATCTCTAGAGAATTCTAGGGGTATATACCAATCCGCATGGTAGGTCTTAGCTCCAATCCTTCTCTCCAAAAACGGAGAGAGGACGCCTATGTAGCGCCTAAAATATTTTTATAATATATATTTTTTTATTGCAATTTGCCATTTTAACATGGCGAGGCATTTCCATAACGGGCTTTCGGCCAAGCAATGGAAAGTAATTTACGTATCATTGTAAGAAATTTATAGTATTACTGCTTCCTTCTTTTTATTATTATTTATAATAACATCGATCATAATAATATGGACGATCGTGTCGATTATAGACACGTTAATTTCATCATAGATACTGAAGAAAATACAATGCTATATTCATACTTTCATATTACTTTTTAGTAAATTTGTAAGAATAATATATAGTTCGATGTATATTTTAATTCTCTGATGTTTTGCTGAACTTTTTTTTTCGGACATTAACTAATGCTGTTAGCCTTGAAGGCTTTGACAGCGTCACCGGAAGGATAAGCGAATGCAGAAGCATCGCCGGGTATGAAACGTCGAGAGCGAGTCTCGCAAACTAAAAAATTTTTTGGCAATAAATGAGGCCGTGAGAACCAGAGTGGCCAAAATTAATTACAGTATTAAAGAAAAACAATAAGCCCTGATTTAAAATAATTGTAACTTTAGCAAATTAATATCTCTCAATATTTGCTAATACTCTCTTAATCTTATTTAAATTAAACTAAGTATTGAAAAATTGGCAGTTAGGCCACTCTGGCTCTCATGGCCTCAATTATGACATCAAAAAAAGAATTAGTGATATAGTTGCATCCGTTACCGCGTGATGCGATGAATAAGGCAAACCGAGATTCATTTTATACATGGGCGAAGCGAGGTACGGGCAAGGGGAGGCAGCTGCCCCCTCTTACACTGGAAACTGTAATACTGGGAAACTGTCAAGTCGCAACATATTGAAACTATAAAAGGCTTCCATAATACCTATAATGCTTCTCACCTTCATTACATATGTGAGCTCCTTATATTTTAAATACCAATATTACGAAAAAAAACAAAAAATAATCTAGTTTTTCCGAGACAATTTTGAAACACCCCAACCCCCTGTATAGAATTCTGGCTACGCCCTTGTTTTTATATATGCAAGCTTGATATTAGAGTGACCTTATTCAAAATTAGGCTTAATTGAGTTGGATACATTGTAACCCTTTTTACAATGCCATCTATGACATCACGCTACGTACTATTAAAAAAACTAGTGTTTTCTTGCTCTTCCAAGTTATGGTATATTTAAAACACACGAGCATCCATATAGTAATAGTATAGTAACAGCCTGTTACTATGCCCACTGCAGGGCTAAGGCCTCCTCTCTCCGTTTTTAGAGAGAAGGATTGGAGCTAAGACCTACTACGCTGCTCCAATGCGGATTGGTAGGTTACACATATCCCTAGAATTCTCTAGAGATATACAGGTTTCCTCACGATGTTTTCCTTCACCGAAAAGCGTGTGATAAATTGCAATTTTCAATTAGACATATAAGTTTTTAATAGAAAAACTCATTGGTGCCTGCCCGGGGTTTGAACCTATGTCGTCTCTAGAGAGTCGCACGGTCTCACCGCTAGGCTATCACAGCTTTTTCTTTATAGAATTAGATATAAAGCGTACCATAATAATATTAGGCGCCTAATAACATCTCACTGCGGCAACTAGTATTTTCTTATTAAGGTCTTTGTCCACTACATAGGAGATGTATAATTGACATAGTTAACTTTGGCTGACGTAATGTCAAACATGGAATTGTATAAAGGTTTTCCTTATTTCTATAAAATTTTATAATAATATAAATATATATATTATTTTATTAAATTAAAACTATCGTGAGTAGTATTCATAGTTAAACCACCGCGAGCATCCATATATCTATATAAATATACGTACGATACGTAGAGCATATTACAAAATCGAAGATTATTTGGATGATAAAAATGCCTGAATTTTAAAATCCTTTCAGCTTATACAAGACTGCGGTTTAATAATGTAAAATTGAAAATGTTTTAAAGATTGTACGCTGAATTTCATGCTGGTTATTCTCTGTAACAGCATCATTCCGAACCAGTTGTACCTTCATTAATCATATTGATTTTGACGATTTCCAAAGTGCCCGAAAGAGCTTACTTGAATAAAGGATATTTGCTTTGATTTGAGCTTTGTATGCGATATGCTATGCTTTATTCCAATTTGCCACTAAACATTTTGAATTAAGTCACTTTAATATTATAAGGTGTATATGAGAATTTGCGAATAATATAACTTTATTTAGAATCATATTTCTGTTTCAATAATATAACTGTGTTTAGAATTATCTAACAGCTACCAAAAATGTTGGGTATTAAAAATGTTTCGAAGATACCATATGTTGCCTGAAATAAAAATGATAAATGTCAAATAAAATCTTAAAATACATTTAGACTCAATTAAAATTTACATTTATTATTAAATTATAACAAAATAATACTTATCAACTACACCGTAATTCTTTATTTCATAAAAAAAGACATCATGCACACAAAATGGCGTTCACACAACCACAGATTACATAAATATATTACACTTTATAGTCTATGCTTTTTGGTATGGTAAGCGATCATACCATATTGCGACCGTTGTCTCCGGCTATCCTGTCCACGATCTAGAAAAAATAATAATTTTTTAATAAAAAGGGGCCGTTCAATAAAAGAAAAAGGATAGAAATATCGATTTCTATAAATATATTGTAGTACATATATCAGCTAGATAATTATTTCATACTCGGACTTCCCTCGACAGGGAACCGGCAGAATATCAGCGCTGTTGGCATTCTTTTACCTCCAGCATTAAGCTGAGCTATAACCTTTTCTTTGGCACGACACATTCTAAATTTACTATCTATATAATGTCTGTTGTTATTTCTCTCTGTATGTAACCTGTTTATTTTGTGTTGTGTGAATGAATAAAGCTATTCTATTCTATTCTAAAATACGTCCGCCTACAGGGGGGGAGACGGGGGTCTCCGGAAACGGATATCGCAAATTAATATATACTAGTTCTGCGTGCGGCTTTTACCGCGTGAATATCAGTGTATTTATTTGAATATTGAACATAAAATTAGTTATTGTGTGTTAACCATGAGAGATAGAGACATGCTATCGCGGACTTTTCTGTAGTAGTTTTATACATCTACAATTCTCTGGTACATTACTTTAGCGTATCTCTGCTGGTTTACATAGCGCACGCGGCTACGGGGGGCGGGGGGGAATCTTGCATAGCGTGACAAGACGTTAAAGAGGGACGGGGGAGGCGGTTTCCGGAAACGTGACGTTCGTGTATTAAAATATTGCAAATTAGTATATATGTCTTTTGAGTATTGTTATTTTTCAAGGTCTATCATGATACATGTTTATAAAAACTTATCAAATATAATTTTAATACTCAAAACTTGTTCAAGATTAATTTGTATTTATCATATTCAGTCTTAGTTTTTGTGACGTAATATTTTTAGCGTGACGTAATCTATATACGGCCTAAGCTGCGACCTAAGCCGTGACAGATAAATTTTGAGATCGTGTGACTCCTAACTAGAGGTTGGGGATTCAAGCCATGGTAAGGCACCAATGATTTTTTTCTATTAAAACTTATCCCCCTTACTCAATATTTATTAACTTTATACCTATTTCGTACTAGGTTTGTGTTTACTGTGTAGGGTCATTAGTGATAATTTTGGTAAAATAAACATACCCCTCTGATGATTGGCAGGTTCAGAAGAGATCCGAGGACCGGTACCATCCTGAGGAAGTTCACAGCGGCTGGCAGGAACCCTCTGTAATCCAAAATGATAAAATATTTCAAATGCTTTATTAGTTGAATAATATTCTTTATTTTCCGCCGTGTGGTATCTGGCTAAGTAGAATAGACCACCCTCTTTCTTGCCAAGGGGTCGTAAAATACGATTGAGGTACGTTGACGTCAGGCAGGCAGGCAGGCGTAAAATTCGCAGTCAAATCATGTGACAGTATGTTTGTAACATGTTACCACTTAGGAGTGGGATAAGGGCAGGAGGATGATGAATATTCTTTATTTCATTTTTCAGAGTTGAAGTACCTATAATATACTTTGTGTAGAACATATTCCTTTCACTTAATTTAATCATATGGGTACTGTACCTGAACAACAGCAAGAACCCGTATATCTCAGCTATCATGCCCACCATGGGCCACCCTAGCAGCACCACAGTGATGCCACCAAAGAAGGCAGCCGATGCCTTCACTTTGTGCCTTTGGAAGAAGAAGAAGAATGTCCTTTGGAGACCTATGACGCAAGCCAAGCCACTTATGAACAGGATCTGAGAAGAGACAGAATATTCTTAGTAAACTACACTTCGTCCCAAGATATCTCCATGGGCGTAGCGAGGTACGGGCAAGGAGTGGCAGCTGCCCCCTCTTACACTGAAAACTGTGACACTGGGAAACTGTCTAGTCACACTATAAAAGGCTTGTATAAGACCTTCATTACGAATGTGAGCTCCATATATTTTAAATACCATGATTACGAAAAAAAATAGTCTACATTTTGTGTCAATTTTGCCCCCCCCCCCCTATAGAATTCTGGCTACGCCCTTGGATATCTCATTTCTTGAAGACCAAAATCGAACAGTGACAGAACTTCGAACAGTGCGTGTTGCTAGTCACCGATATAGCTCAGCTTGTGGCTGAAGTGACGATGGGAGGAGCACATATTGCGGAGAACCGTTGGGCGCTGGTTTCTCAAAGTGTTAGAATGGCGATCCCGCTCCGGAAAACGTAGCGTCGGTAGACCCCCTTCGAGATGAACGACGATCACAAAAAAGTCCAAGGGGGTCACCAGATTCAAGCCGTACAAGATCTTGTGTTGTGAAGATCCCATGAAGAGGCCTATGTCCAGTATTGGACATCCACCAGTTGACAAAGAAAGAAGAAGACTACGTCTCTGCTTTTGCAAAGATAGATGAATATGTTGTCTTGATTAATACAATTTATTTTCGCGTGTGTTAGTTTTGAATTTGCAGTAACTCCTAAAATTAAAAAAATATAAGTAACTGCCTGTTATCCAACTACTGGACATAGGCCGCCTTTCTCTGTTATAGGAGAAAAGGGGCTGGAGCTAAGAACCCCCATGCTGCCCCATGGCAGATTGGTAGGTCACAAATATGGCAAGATATCTCTAAAAATATGTAGGTTTCCTCTTGATATTTCCCCATATGCCATTATTAATAAAACATATAAGTTTTAACAGAAATTTTTTTTTTTTTAAACAGAAAAAAATTACCTTTGTATATTCATAAAGGTCATAAATTTTATATATGTATGTAAGTTTGAGTTTTGAGTTTTCTGATCTAAGAGTCAACAACTTGACTTACATTTCCGATAGCCAGGAGGCCTTTGTCAAAAAGCAGCAATACACCGAGGAAGAGGAATGTCATACCAAAGCCGGCCAAGCCGACCCCAATTTCTGTAAGACAAAATGAATATTTTTAAATTTAAACTATCGAGTGGAATTCATAACTAATTTCTGAGACCGGCTATACTCAGGTCTTATTTAATATGTATAGAAGGTAAATATTGATGGTATGAAGTAAATATGACATAAGTATAGTTATAATAGTTGTTGTAAACATTTTTTGATTGCGATTACCTCATTTGGAGATAAAGTCTTATGATTAATCACACGCATGTCTATATACAAACTGTGGGGAAATCTGCATATTTTAATATAATCATTGAATATGTATATCTAATCTACTAATCTAATGACCAGCAAATGGTCCTGTAAAGTTTAGTTGCGATTGGAGAATTTTTTTTTATTTTTGAGTTCTGTTCTGAGGGGTATAATTGAAACTATACTGAGCCACAGCAACGCAGGGCCGGCCAGCTAGTATTTAAATAAATATGAAAAGCTTTTACTTTTCTTTTTTTCGTTACTGAGATGGTACATTAAATACATATACCTTTATATATATTTAATGTACCATCTCAGTAACGTCAGTAATATATGTCCTTACATATATAAAATAAAGAGAACATTATGCTTTTGAACAGAGCTACTTTAAAAAACCAGATTCTTTTTTTTATCTATTAATCCAGCTAATCCTTACGTTTTATAGCAAAGGCATAAAGGCAAAGGGGTGTGTTCAGCAAAAAGTCGTTTGCTTACTTTATCGTAAAAAATAATTGGATTGACGTTGAAATTAAAATGATAACGTGATAACGTTATATTAAAGGCTACTAGCCCAAATATAAGCAATCTTCATTGATAAAATAACGATAATGTCTGATTGAAGTAGCTGAAAGTTTACTAAAACCATATTTAATTTTATTAATCGTTTACTCACTTTGTGTATCCGAAATTTCTATCATCTTGAAGCTTATACACTTTAACGTCTATTATTAAAGTGTTTTATTTCTAAGTACATTTGTAAATAAGATATAAAACAAATTCATAACCTTTTACACCACGTCATTTTTGCTGGCCAATTTGAAACTGTCATTTTTACGTCAATATTTTTGCCGTCATGATTTTAAAAGAATCAGTAAATCAGGAATAATTGTATTAAGCTGTATCGAAGGAAGTCTCCTTATATAAAAATAAAACTATAGTATTTAAAAAACTATTATTAAAGTAACCAAATTTAATACTGCAAATGAAAAAAGGTATAGTTTTGCAAGAATTATTATAAGTTTGTAATCTGTAAATATTTATTTGTCTAATTTCCTTGTAACTTGTCTGTTTTCTAACCAGGGATGTACTTTGAATTAAAGAACTGATTCTTCTTCTTCAAAATATATCATTTAATTGTAATAAAAAATCGACTTTTTCATGTCGATTTTTTCAGACTATTTGAAAAGTTGATGAAGAGCATTATAAATAAAAAAATATTTATATTTATTTACAATAAAGACTGTATTAATTGGAATGGTACAAATAAAAATAACATAGATCCGCTGTTTGTGAAATCTGATTTAATTGTGTAGTTTGGTTACGTTAGTTAAATCAAACAACTCATACTCTAAAAAAACAAGAAAAAAGAGAATTAGAAAAATGATGATACAATTGATCTTTTAAAAACGATTTATATTAATTTACGAAATCGATTATTAAAAAGCAATCTCTTTTTAATAATCGAATCTTTATAACGAAATAATCGATTAATATAAAAATAAGTTATTATTTACATCCCTAGTTCTAACCTCTTTTTTGCAGTTGTGTGTGTGTGTGTGTACGACGCTTCTCTAATCTCAGTCATTCAATAATTTTTCATTATTTAACTGTCGGTATTTCGTAAGATATTTTTCTGTGAGGCATTATTTTTTGGCGCGTTAATAGAGTGAAAGCTTATGTGCCTTTATCTCTATTTAATAAAGTAAAAGAAATTACTGTGAAGTGTTGCAAAAATGGTTCGCGGCGCCGGCCGAGGTGGGCGCGGAATGCCTGGACGCGGTGGAATGGGTCGTCCTCCCTTCAATAGACCCCGTGTGCTTATGCTGCGGCCTCCATTTGACTTAATATTGGCTGAACCTGCTTTTCCACGCTGCAAACCGGCTCCAGATGACTCAGCTCTCACACAAGTAATAATATTGTTTTTTTCATTTGAGCTAGTTAAAGCAATTGATTGGACTTATTTTTTAATAATCGTCAGTTTTAGGAGTAAAATATTTCTTAAGAAAAATTCTACATGTCACTTAGTCGTTTGCTAATGTCATAAAAAAGTATTTCATTATTGTATTAAATATACAATAACCTGTATGATGATCCATATAATCATCATATACATGGTAGGCTATCAGTGCCGTCTATTGAGCTGGCACATATAAGAATAATATGTGAAGGATTTTGTTAATCTTTCTTTTTATGTAAAGTTAACTTGTTGATTCCTGCTTGTGTTTAAAGTCAGCTATCTGATGGCTTATTCTAACTATTAGTCTGTGACAAATTGTTTTTTTTCTACTTTAGATCTTAATCCTACTTTCCAGGCACTTCTCAAGCGACATGCAGAACTGTGCCCCTCTCCATCAGAGCAGGCTGCTGTCCTCAGCCTGGTCACAAAACTTCAGACAGTCCTTGATAACCTGGTTGTAGCGCCTGGTGACTTTGCCGCCTGTGTAAGTATATTTAGCTATTAAAGTGCTATTAACTACATAGTGTAGTCATATAATTTCCCACAAAACCTATGACATAACTAAATGTATCTTCAATTAGGTAGATCAGATACAATCAGCAAAATATATCACACCCTCCACTCTCTTAGAGCCCCTTGCTTACAGTTTCCTGCCCCTTACAACTTCTTCTTCTTCTTCGTCAACCAATGGACGTCCACTGCTGAACATAAGTCTCTTTAAGGGATTTCTACACCACACTATCCTGTGCCGGTTGGATCCAGCCCCTTACAACAGAATGAGCTTATTTTTTTTATTTCTTAGTAAAGTTTATAGTAAATTTTCATTAAACTGTTGTTACAAGATTAGAATGGAGAAACCATTCCTTCCATAAGAAAATGGCCAGAATAAGGAGTTTTTTTAAGTTTCACTAGCTTTGATAATTTCAAATACAATAACATAGGCACATTTACTAATTTATTTTTTAACTAGCAATGCCCCATGGTTTCTCCCGCGAAAATACTGATCTCGTGGTAGTGGAAAGTTTACTAAGATATAGATAATAGATTTATTAGTCCTAGGACTTATCAATAGTTAAAGAAAAGGAAATTTTTAACAGAAGGTATTCATAGGTACACAAATGCAAATATTAATTATTATTGCATTATTTCCTTTATATTGTGATTTTTAAGTATTTTACAGGTATTGAAACAGTTTTTAATAAAATATCATTTAGTAGGATAAGGATTAATATGGCAGTGTAAATATTATGGTTTGATTATTGTCGCCACTTTTATCAACTTTTACAATGTATAAAAGTAGTTGTATTGGTAAAACTATAATAGTGAGCCATATGGTATCACTAACTTTCTTGTAGATATTGATACATTTTATAATTATGTAGAACATTTTTCTGTTCTATCATCAATAGTTACAACAGCGCACACGGTGAACGATTTTTTCACAGCTTATTACAATTTTATTAGGGATCACTATTTTTTATTTCTAATAGCCTAAGTTGTTCAGTGAAGAAGCAGCTTTCTAATGGTTAAAGAATTTTTGAAATCAGTGCAATAGTTTATGCGTTACAACATTACAAACATACATACATAAATACAAACATACAAATCTTTCCTTTTAATAATATTAGTATAGATGACCTCTCATATCTCATAGTCTTAGTCATTTCTTAATTACAGCAACTTGAGGAGGTCCGGCAAGTTGGCTCTTACAAGAAAGGAACGATGATGGCTGGCAAAAACGTTGCAGATATTGTAGTGATCATGAAAACACTACCCACTAAGGAGGCTGTGGAGGGGCTCTCTAATAAGGTACATTTTTATCCATCAGTCATATAACTAATTCTTTTAATTTAACCTTAGTGATTAGTGATATAAGGTACACTCTAGTAATGAGGGTTGTACGGAAAAATATAAGTACATATAAAACAACATTTGATGTATATCATAGACATATGAGAGGTCACAAACAGCTTGTGATACCTGCGTCGCGACTCAGCAGAGTTAGCAACTCATTTGTTGGTTTACAACTGGTTTGGAATGTTGCTCTTACCGAGAAGAACCAGCAGGAAACTCGGCGGTCAATCCTTTAAATAATTTCAATTACACATTATTAAACCGCTGTCTTGTATGAAGCTGAAAGAATTTTCAAATCCAGGCTTTCGTATCATCATCCAAATAATCTTCAATTTTGTAATATGCTTTACGTATAAGCATATTTTTTACACTTAGTTGGAATCTTTTTGTACACTGGTCCAGAATGGATTAAGAAATTTTATTATATAAGAGAATAACCAACAAATGAGTTGCTAAATCTGCAGAGTCGCGACACGTTACCACCGCACAACACACGCGGATTATAGCCAAGTAGTTCTGTTATAATTTTTGTAATATGGAATCACGCAAAGTACCCCAGCTTCTGTAAATCTTATATGAGCGTAATTTTTTATTTTAAATAAAAATATTAACTGGATTACTCATGTAGGTTGGACACTCAAGGATTCACCCTGTATTTATAAATATAGTGTAATTTTTTTTTTATCAGGTGAATGAAGAGCTGAACAAGCTGATGCGAGCTGAGGGTGTGGGCACCGTTAGCAGCACCTGTCACGAGAGAGGTTTCACCGTTAACGCTGCTACCGCTGCAGTCAGGATCCTGGTCACTACTCTACACCAGAACTTGAGAAAGTTGGAGCCTGAGGTATTAATATTACCTGAAATAGTGGCATGCACAGAGTTTTTAGACAGAGAAAGTAGAAAGAAAGTAGCAGCCTGTTATAATCCCACTGCTGGGAATAGGCCTCCTCTCTCCGTTTCTGGAGAGAAGGGTTGGAGCTAATACCTACCACGCTGCTACAATGCGGATTGGTAGATTACACATATCTCCACAATTCTCTAAGATATGTAGGTTTCCTCACGATGTTTTCCTTCACCGAAAAGCGTGTGATAAATTGCAATTATCAATTAGATACATGAGTTTTAACAGAAAAACTCATTGGTGCCTGCCCAGGTTTGAACTCGTATTCCCTCGAAAGAGTCGCACGGTCTCACCGCTGGGCTATCACAGCTCTTTATTTGTTTATTGATATTTATTTATGACATGTGGTATTCAGTTGAGTATAATAGACCACCATCATTTCTTACCGATGTGTCTTGAAAGGCAACTAAGGTAAGTTGACGTCAGGTAGGTGGCCGATCGTAAAATACGTAGCCGGATCATGTGACAACATGTTCGTAACATGTAGTGCCGACCTCACTTACAGTGGGATAAGCGCAGGAGGATGATTAGGATGATGGTTTACTTATATTTATTTATTTTTATTTATGTATCATGATAAAAATGATGACTAGGTAAGGATGAATTTGCAGTTAACACTAGATATACCAGCGATTTGAATATACCTTTATCTACCAAACCAGTCAAAATGACTGGTGCATAAAAAACAGGCTTCTTGTGGTTTCTAGTCTATATTTACTCTTAAAAATGACAAAAAATAAAGTTGAACAATATTAATTAAGTTAATAAAACGTACTCTCTAATTATAGCTACAAAAGTCATAACGTATTATCTAAAAAAAAAATGTGTAATATAGTAGGAATTTTGAATTGAAATTGCACGACCAGTCTAAATGACTGGTCTGGTAAATCTAGTGTTAAGGACCTGGCTGATATCCCCTACAGGGATATTATCAGGTTTACAAAGGCTACTGGTAGATTAAAGCAGGTGACACTGCTGGGACATCAGTGATACCCATGTCCCAACATGGGGAAATGGGTGGAATAGTCGGACGTAGGAGCTGACCGCACTGCTACGGCAGGCATGCCCGAATAGATAGATAGATCATGATAAAAAAGTTAAGAAAAACAAAGATAGACAGATATCTCTGCCAGCTGACCTACGAAGTGAGATATATATGTAACTGTCATTGCTCCCAGGTGCACCTGGACTATAAGGTGATCAGCAGCCACCTAGCAGCCATCCGACATAGCCGCTGGTTTGAAGAGAACGCTCACCACTCCTCGATCAAGGTAAAATTGACCTTTCACCCGTCGCTGTTCACCATGTGCACTAATTTTTCACTTTTTTTATTTTTGAACTAGCTGACCCGGCGAACTTCGTACGCCTAATAGTAAATGGTGTGTTACCTTTTAGCTGAAATAATTTAGGCTTTGATGGACGTAATACAATGACACAAAATAAATTTCTGAAAATGCGTAAATGTTAATCATTTGTCATTATTTCTGCACGCACGCATAAATATTTGAGGAACTTCTATGTATCTGCTTAATGCACTTTTCAATACAAAATACAGATAATAGTTTATTCACCCTTTTTAGTTTACACAAAATAAATTTCTAAACGCTCGCGTAAATGTTAATCATTTGTCATTATTTCTGCACGCAGGCATAAATATTTGAGGAACTTCTATGTATCTGCTTAATGCACTTTTCAATACAAAATACAGATAATAGTTTATTCACCCTTTTTAGTTTACACAAAATAAATTTCTGAACGCATGCATAAATGTCAATTATTACTTACAGTATTTGAAAGGCCTATTCCCAGTAGTGGGATTGTAACAGGCCGCTACTATAATTTTTTTTCTTTTATAAAATTTTAAAATTAAATATATGGGACATTTACACACACGGTCGTCCATCCCCAAAGTAAGTAACTTAATACTTGTGTTATGAGTGACAGACAACTGGTAGATATACTACATATATAAGTTTAAATACATACTTAAATACAAATACACACCCAGTTTCGAAGAACCAACAATTTGTTTATAGAAAATGTTGGCCCTCAGCAGGATTCAAACCCGTGACCCGCGGAGCTGAAGGCAGGGTAACTACGCATAGCGCCAACGGGCCAGTCCCAGTTTTATAGATAACGCCTATAAATTATAGTTTCTATCATGTCATTACAGGTCCTTATACGTCTCTTGCGCGACATGTGCGCGCGGCACTCGGGACTAGAACCCCTGACCCCGTGGATGATCGACCTGCTGGCGCACCACTGCATCATGAACAACCCGGCGCGACAGGCGTTGCCTATCAACGTCGCTTTTAGGTACCTAAATTTCATAAAAAAACTTTGATAAGTTGATAATAGATAGCGCTTTTTAACGCATCCTATTCCTGTAGAATTAACAGGATTCCTATAGCCTATATGTTACCCCGGTGTATAAGGCATCTCTCTCTCTTTGCCTGGTGTTCCGCGCAAACGTGCGGACGGATGAAACAACCTCCGTGACCTGAGCCCGGCGTCCCGGCGTTTCAACCTACCTTATGCGGCCGTTGGCCGTATGTGGTCCGGCCTCATGAGTCACTGCGTGTATATGTGTACGTGTGTGTGTGTGCTTGTATGTACTTGGCCGATTCCCGAAACCGTTGGCTCGCCTCTGCACTCTTCCACGGACACGTAATGTCTGTTTCTCCCTGAGTATACACTTCACTATATCTGCTAAATAACACCCGGTGTGCACACAACCTTCGTAAGTTCACACGTTATTAAATCGTCCCTATATCGGGGAATAGTATCCAACGCGCACCAAAACCTTGGACGGTCGCGTCTTATCAAACACTTCACTGGTTAAACGTGTCACTAAATCTGAGAATAACACCCGAAACGCAAAATTACACGTGTGCGTTATAAAAGAATGCCGTATACAGGCGCACGCGGCCTGTCCTTATCGTGTTTGAAAAGTTACTACCGGTCGGCCGCTCACGTCGGCAATCGAATGCATAAACGTCCTTGATTCCGCCGGTCGCGTCTCCGGCGGCCGAGTCATTCACTTGGCCTTGTCCCATTTTTAGTTGGGGGTCGGCCCTCCTCGTCATTTTTCGCCAGACACGTCGGTTCTGGGTCGCCAAAAGGTCTATATGGGCTTTCTTCAGGTCGATGTTGACCACAGATATCTAAGTTTAAAGGGGTCTACCTCGACTTTTCGGACCGGTATCTAACTTCAAAATTTTTCGAGTCATGTCTTGATCAGGTCTTCTCATGACATTGCCATACCTCATGACGTGGCCATACCGGTGTATAAGGCATAATTGGGCCAAATTTCATCGATATTGGTTCAGCGGATTCGACGTGAAAGAGTAACTAATATACATTTAATCACTCACAAACTTTCGCATTTATCCTTAATCTATATAAATATAAATAAATATAAATATATGGGACATTTACACACACGGCGTCAGTCCCCAAAGTAAGTAACTTAATACTTGTGTTATGGGCGATGGACAACTGGTAGATATACTACATGTATAAGTTTAAATACATACTTTAATACAAATACATACCCAGGCTCGAAGAACCAACAATTTGTTTTTTTAGAAAATGTTGGCCCTCGGCGGGAATCGAACCCGCGACCCGCGGAGCTGAAGGCAGGGTTGGGAAGAGTTTGATTGTTTGAACGCGCTAATCTCAGTAACCATTGTACCGATTTGAAAAATTCTTTCAGTGTAAGATTTCAGATTTATCGAGGAAGGCTATAGACTATATAACATCACGCATAGTTTTTTCGTAAAAGAGCAACGAACAACCATCCATACTCAGAAACTTTCGCATTTATAATATTATTAGGATATACTAGTTTAGTGCTAAGAAAAGTGTTTGGTGCAGGCGGTCGCTGTCGCTGCTGGCTGGCGGCATGTTCCTGCCAGGCTGCGCTGGCCTCCCCGATCCTTGCGAGGCCGCACACGCGAGAGCTCACACCGCACTGGACCTGGCCGCGCAGGACCACGCCGCTGCCACCGCTCAAACGTGAGTCGATGATAATGCTCCTGATGATAAAGATTTCCTGATGATAAACCATCATTCTCTCACCCTTATCCCACTCTAAGTGGGGTCGGCCCAATATGTCATTCCTTCTTCATCTTCCATTATCTTCTATCATCTTGTCGTCATATCTAATCTCCTGATGATAAATCATCACTCTCTCACCCTTATCCCACTCTAAGTGGGGTCGGCCCAATATGTCATTCCTTCTTCATCTTCCATTACTTCCTATTATTTTGTTTTCAAGTCTGATTTTCTGATGATAAATCATCACTCTCTCACCCTTATGCCACTCTAAGTGGGGTCGACACAATATGTCATTCCTCCTTCATCTTCCATTATCTTCTATCATCTTGTCGTCATATCTAATTTCCTGATGATAAATCATCATTCTCTCACCTTGATCCCACTCTAAGTGGGGTCGACATGATATGTCATTCCTTCTTCATCTTCCATTATCTTCTATTATTTTGTCGTCATATCTAATCTCCTGATGTTAAATCATTATTCTCTCACCCTTATCCCACTCTAAGTGGGATCGGCACAATATGTCATTCCTTCTTCATCTTCCATTATCTTCTATCATCTTGTCGTCATATCTAATCTCCTGATGATAAATCATCACTCTCTCACCCTTATCCCACTCTAAGTGGGGTCGACCCAATATGTCATTCCTTCTTCATCTTCCATTACTTCCTATTATTTTGTTTTCAAGTCTGATTTTCTGATGATAAATCATCACTCTCTCACCCTTATGCCACTCTTAAGTGGGGTCGACACAATATGTCATTCCTCCTTCATCTTCCATTATCTTCTATCATCTTGTCGTCATATCTAATCTCCTGATGATAAATCATCACTCTCTCACCTTTATCCCACTCTAAGTGGGGTCGCCACAATATGCTATTCCTTCTTCATCTTCCATTATCTTCTATCATCTTGTCGTCATATCTAATCTCCTGATGATAAATCATCATTCTCTCACCCTTATCCCACTCTAAGTGGGGTCGCCACAATATGTCATTCCTTCTTCATCTTTCATTATCTTCTATCATCTTGTCGTCATATCTAATCTCCTGATGATAAATCATCACTCTCTCACCCTTATCCCACTCTAAGTGGGGTCGACCCAATATGTCATTCCTTCTTCATCTTCCATTACTTCCTATTATTTTGTTTTCAAGTCTGATTTTCTGATGATAAATCATCACTCTCTCACCCTTATGCCACTCTAAGTGGGGTCGACACAATATGTCATTCCTCCTTCATCTTCCATTATCTTCTATCATCTTGTCGTCATATCTAATCTCCTGATGATAAATCATCACTCTCTCACCTTTATCCCACTCTAAGTGGGGTCGCCACAATATGCTATTCCTTCTTCATCTTCCATTATCTTCTATCATCTTGTCGTCATATCTAATCTCCTGATGATAAATCATCATTCTCTCACCCTTATCCCATTCTAAGTGGGGTCGCCACAATATGTCATTCCTTCTTCATCTTCCATTATCTTCTATCATTCGTAAACTCTTGCGCTACTCCTTTTATATACGCTATATATAGACGCTATAATATAATATATTCTTCATCTTACATATTAGCGTCTATAATGATGATTTTTTAATGTTATTATTATTTTTCTTTATAAATTGTATTTGGGACAACGATGCGTGAAATAAAGATTATTTATTATTTGTTTATTTATATATATGCATGTCATACTGCACACAATCCACTCATGTTTTTTTGAACTCCTCTCCCTCTTGTCATTTTTCCATTCGCATTCATATTTAAAACTTTTTGATTGTCACCCCCCCACACCGTTACATATCAAATAAAGTCAAAACAAACACTTTATTTAAATAAGGCCCTACAAGCACTTTTGAATCGTCAAGGATCAATATTTATTCAAAATGTTGCTCTTTCCGAGTAAAACCAGCCTGAAACTCGTCGGGATGAATCTTTTAAACATTTACATTTTCATCATTATCTGTTGTCTTGTTTAAAGCTGAAAGGATTTTCAGATCCAAGCATTTTTATCATTCAAATAATCTTCAATTGTATAATAATTACGTGCATAATAATAAGCATAGTTCGTACACTTATACTGCGTCCATCATATTATCAGTCTTTTGACAGCTCACGCTCATTAAGTTTTGTATTGCTTACATACAAATATCATACAATTAATATTTGTACTTTATGGATGGGTACCGCCCACTTAGTGATGTCACACATAATGGTTACTACGATTATGCCACAGATTAAAAATAATCGGTAGAAATCGATGTTACGAGTATTAAAAGACATTTAATAACATTATATAAAGTTTTACTTTCTTCTTAGTTAATACATGAATACAAATAAAACAATCAGGATATTTTAATTTATTTTATTAGCACGAGTCGTCGGAATGATAATCAACACTAGACTCCTCCGATGAGGAGTCTTCAGTAGCAGTTATTATTAGCTCTTGTGTAGATAATATATTATCAAACGCAATATCACGTTCCCAATCAGAGAATATTACTCTTTTAGTTCTTTCCACCACACTTGCCCAGTTCTCGGCCGTTACGTGGGTGCAAGCATTTTTTAGCAATTGCAACATTTTATTCGCTGTGAATGGGGGGCTTGTATTGCATCTCGCAGCATGCCCTTTTACTTGTGCCCATATAAGTTCTATTGCGTTGTTCTGGCAGTGGTATGAAGGAATCCGAAGAACAGTATGGCCATATTCTGCTGCCATTTCATTGATTACATAGCGTTTTGCTCTCTTTTTGGTTTTTAATATTTTTATTAATTCAACTTTTAACATTGAGTCGTCCACATTTTCTCCATTGTCCCGAAGCCAATTAATTATTTCATGCTTTTTATTAGCCTGTGTTGGCATTTTGCCAATTTGACGGGAGTGGTAGGGCGCATTATCAATAAAAATTATTGATGGTTCTTCCAATGAAATGAGCATTTTTTTGAACCACTCTTCATACACATTTGCATTCATCTCTTCGTGGTAGTCATTTGATTTCTTCGATTTAAATGCCAACAGTGCGTCTTGTACAAATCCTTTTGCTGTACCTGCATGGCAAATGATTAGGCGCTCACCTTTTCCCATTGGTACTGAGGAAGTGGAATCAGCAGTATCATCAGTCCAGAAACGAGATAGTGTGTGGTTAGCGTTGAGCCATGTTTCATCCGTGAAAACAATATTTGCCCAATCTTGTATTTTCTTTGCCTCTCTTAAAAAATCACAACGTGCTATAGCTATATCTGTGCGTTCCATTAATAATTTTCTTTTATTTAACTTTTTATATGAAAAGCCAATTGTGTTCAAAACTTTGACCAAAGAAGATTTTTCACCATGAAATAGACCACTTCTTTTCAAAGAAACAATAAGTTTTCTCAAAGTTGGAATTTCTTTTCTCAAGTAGTAATCATATACATGACGACGAATAGCGTCAGCGTCAAAGTCATCAACAGCTGTCACCTTATGAGCCCGGCGCTTTCTTTTTGGTGTAGATGGTTTGTTTTGCTCCAAGCCGCTCCTGCCGTAGGCATCAGTAGTGATTTTAGTCACAGTTGATAGACTGATCCCCAACGCGGCTGCAACACGGTTTCGGACTTGCGTGATAGGTATAAGAGGTCCGCCATTTTGATTTTCTTGCTCAAAATACTCATGAAGTTTTAACACTAACTGTCTCGATTGTGCTTTCAACACACGTCCTTTCGGCATTTTCACGATCAATTAATATAAGTTTCACAAAAGTTTTTCCGAGGAATAAAGCTACTTAACTCAAGGTGTAACAGATGCGAGAGAACACTCAGCGAACGTAAATGCGTGTGACTATCACGGGCGTTTCGTTGAGAGTGACAGATCACGTCAAAATGGCGGCCGAGCGGAAGGTCTGTTGATGTTGCCAGTTGATGTATAATATATTTTTTATGATTATAATAAATACACACGGATTAACATTTATTTTCAAAAAACTAAGGCAATATTAAATCAAAATGTTGATTTCTATATCTGTTATTAGTTTACGTAGGTTATCATTAATCGAATTACTTAGGTACGTAATTCGATTAATGATAGTAGGTACTATAATCGGAATGGTATCGCATACGAGAATCTTTAGGACATCACTAAATATGTAAATCGTCAATCTGTCAAAAGATGGTTAATATAATGGACAGTGTTTAATTTAAACTTTTCTGTAGATAACTCTCATATAGATTGCGGAATTTTTCATGACTGAAAAAGCTGATATGTTATATGAAGAGAAATCCTTTTAGATATGACATTTCTCTACAAAGTACTTAATAATAAAATTGACTGCGAAACAATTATTAGTAAAATTGGTATAAATGTTCCTTGTAGAGTACCACGTAACCAAAAATAAATCTAGGTAGAAATGCGCCAATACCACGACTTCTAGAAGAATACAATAATCTTACAAAGATATCTGGTGTAATTGATATTGCACATGACTCAATTGGCCGCTTTAAAAACTCTATAAGAAAAATTCTTGTAAATGGTTGACTACCTTTAAAGTATTTTTTTTTAAACTTATTATATTTATTATTATTATTAGTCTAGTTCTTCTTCTTTTTCTTTTAAAATTTTGGCGTTCAGGCGTGCCAACTGGGCACAGATTACTTTGCCAATGTCACGTAGGATGAAGTACACACAGGAAATTGTTCGGTTAACTGATGATTAAAACGATATATTTTTCACAAAACAGAACTGAATACTATTTTATAAATAGTGGTAATTTCTGAGTTATTCACCTTCACCTGTAACAATTAGTCACAAACACAAAAACAATAGTATTAATAATATTTACAACTATACATAACAATTTCAGATTATTATATTTAATATATTTACATATAAATCTACAGTATGGGCTAAACACGGACGAATTAGTCTAGTTATTATTGTTATTTGCTATTTTTTTTTAATTGCTATCTTGACATTATGATTTTTTTGTAATGAGAAATAATATATTTGTTTTTTTGACATTTTGATGCTTTAATATGTTTGACATAATTTAATATTCCAATTGTACTGTATTTTTTTAAGCATGTTGTGTCCTTTAATTAGGGTAGCATTAGACCTTGCATATGTATGTAATAATAATTAAGTTTGACAATTACTGTATACTCTGTTGGCGGCCATAATAAATAAATAAATAAATGTTTAAACAGCTTGCTGCGAGTGGTGGCAAGGGGCGGTCATCGCTACGTCCTAGGGCTGCAAGCCTTCGAAGGTGGTAAGGACATCTCTACGGAGATCACGGTGTGGGACGGCGTGGTGGTGTCCCCACTGGCGCCCGCCTACCAGGAGACGCCAGAACCCATGGACACTGACGACAAAGGTAGATTTGACTACAATCAAATACAATAATATTATACACTGTTTTGTATAAATTCACGTGCGCCTTCATGCATTCGTTCACCGCCGGTCACGTCCGCCACTTAGAAACGTTTCGGATACTATAAAGACAGCACGTGCGTACGCCTGTATACGACTTTATGGTATAACGCACACGCGTAATTATGCGTTTTGGGTGTGGTTCTAAGATTTACTGACGCGTTCAATTAGTGAAGCGTTTAACAAGACGCGACCGTACGCGGTTTTAGTGCGCGTTCGGGTTACTGTTTACCGATATGGGACGATTCAATAACGTGTGACCTTACGAAGGTTGTGTGCACACCGCGTGTTATTTGTGTTATTTAACCGATATAGTGAAGTGTATACTCCGGGAGAAATAGACAGTACGTGTCCGTGGAAGATTGCTGAGGCGAGCCAACGGGTTCGGGAATCGGCCAAGTACATACAAGCGCACACACACACGTACACATATACACGCAGTGACTCATGAGGCCGGACCACATACAGCTGACGGCCGCATAAGGTAGGTTGAGACGCCGAGAAGACGGGCCCAGGTCTCGGACGTTGTTTCATCCGTCCGCACGTTTGTGCGGAACATACACACTACCATGCATTTGTCACACACACACACGCATCTATATACTGTTTTGTTTATGGTTTTGTCTGTGGTCAAATTGAAGATAACTTATAGAATTAGGCGTTACTTTGTTGTTTTGTACTTTGTTGTGACTACTGTTGAAGATTACTTAGATGATAAGGATGTGTGGGTATACGTGCACCTCTACAAGACAGTAATAAATAAATGTAACTAGTTCTAAGATTTATATTTTAAAAAGAGCAACCGCCGAGTTTCTTGCTGGTTCTTCTCGGTAGGAACAGCTTTCCGAACCAGCAGTAAAGTTGACGATTCAAAAAAAATTCACTTGTTTACAAGTTTACTTGAATAAAGAATAATTTGAATTAGAATTTGCGGAGATCCATAATACAAATAGTAATCATAAAATTATTTTGCTATAATCCGCGATACGGTAAATAGAAAATATATATAGGGCTAAATGTATAGTGGACTATCCGTTTTTTCATACCCGTTACATGCGGGATTCGTAAAAACACATGCACAAACCTCCACCACTGCCACAACAATACACAAGCACTACACACGTTCACTATCACAAACTCAACAATCGTTGAGTTTGTGATTGTTGTGTTGTTGTGTTTTTACGAATCCTACATGTATCGGGTATGAAAATACTAATTGTCTACTATACATTTAACAGTATATTTTCTATTTATTGTCGCGGATCATAGCAAAATAATTTTATGATTACTTTTGCAAATTGACGATATTAATATTATTAATCTATGCTCCGAAACATAACCATAACGAATCGATATTAATGAATTGAGGCCACGAGACCCAGATTGGCCTAACTTGTTCACTAAAGGGTTACAATTAAGAAAAAACAATTAGTCCTGATTTAAAATAATTGCAACTTTAGCAAAATATTATCTTTCATAAAAACTCTCTTATTATACATTCTTTATTTTTAAGTAATTTTACTAACCCAAAGCATCTTATTCATTAATTAAATAAAACTCAGTATTGAAAAGAAAATTAAAAGAATTAACAAAATTTCCTTACATTTTGTTTCAGATGATGACGTTCAAGATGGAGTCGCCGCATAACGGCGGGAATTATGAAAACTTTAATTAATTTAAGTTTAATAAAATAAAATTTAATAAATTTCTTATTTAAAAATGGTTCTTTATTGGACCGAAAATTCTTTAGCGATAATCTATCCTTAAATCTCTTTTAAAAAATATATTCTGAATTTCGGAAACAGCTCAATTTTTTTTTTGCGAAATTGATTATGCAAAGGGTTCGGGGGCGATAAATCGATTTAGCTAGGTAATTTTAGACAAAGTAGTTTTATCCATTTTTCAGGCAATTAATAATGCACTATTTATTTATTTATTTTAAGATATACCAACAGCAATTATAACAATACAGATCTAATCTAATGTAACATTTGGACAGGGACTGATTACAATCACTTATTACAGGTATATACTGCATTAATAACAGGTCTCTATAAAACATATGACAAAATTATTGTATACCATTGTAACATCTCAACAATACAATTGTGAGCGATACTTAAAAGATAGCCAAAAACATTGTACAATATAAAACTAGATCAATAAAAATATTACAAATACTTGCTAAAAAACTATCATTAGAATACGAAGGTAAATTTCGCTACCATCAAATCAAACCAAAATAATCTTTCAAGAAAGCTTTTTACAAGCACTTTTGAATCGTCAAGGATCAATTAGATTTAATAAAGTTATAACTTGTTCGGAACATTGCTCTTACCGAGAAGAACCAGCCGGAAACTAGGCGGTCAATCTTTTAAACATTTTAAATTTACATTATTTACCTGCAGTCTTGTTTGTCTGTCTCTTTTTTATGTGTGATCAAAACAGGTATTCTTACGTTAGCTTCACAGTATATTTTAAGCAATTTGATTTTTGTGCATAAAAATATACATAATTATAAAAAGATTGGCGATGTATATAATAGACAAAGTAGGAACCGACATAAGCTTGCGGCTCCTGCTTTGCGCCTTGTAAGAGTACGTAAGTCGTTTGTGGGTTTGGGTATAAGATTCTATAATAAAATTCCACAATCAATTTTAACTTTGCCATTACAGCAATTTAAAAATACTGTTAAAAAGAGGCTGATACAGAAAGCCTATTATACCGTGGAGGCTTACATTGATGATAAGAATGCGTGGATATAGCTGCTCTTTGACCTTGTGCAGGATAGCTATGACAAAATGTAATTAGTATTAAGAATCTTCTTTTTTAAAAGAGCTCCACCGAGTTTCTTGCTGGCTCTTCTCGGTAGGGCGGCTTTCCGAACCAGCAATAGAGTTGACGATTCAAAAGCACTTGTTTACAAGTTTATTTGAATAAAGAAAATTTTGAATTTGAATTTGAAAAGATAACTATATGACTTCCATCTTACCTCTCTCATTTGTTGTGACACAGGCCAGCTTATGACTCGCACGGCTCATTGACCCGTTATATTCCAGTTGATTCATCCAACTCGATCTCCCTGACATTTTACAAACTAACCTTTCACAATTTTATGATGCTTCTCGTTTCTATAATTTGTCCTTTATATATTTTTTTTGTTAATATATATTTAGTTGTATTTTAATACAAGTTGTATTGTCGACTTCGTTCAAATAACTGTTAGGTAGACTCTTCATTCGATGGATAGCTTATTTATATTACTAAAATTATTTATAATACAAAACTATTTAGTTTCTTCAGAATGTAAAGTTTATTAATATTGTTTTTTAGTGAAGTTGTAGTAAAATTAGTGGGAGTATCACTACATAGTATAAAACAAAGTCGCTTTCTGTGTCTGTCCCTATGTCCCTATTTCCCTATGTATGCTTCAATCTTTAAAACTACGCAACAGATTTTGATGCGGTTTTTTTTAATAGATAGAGTGATTCAAGAGGAAGGTTTATATGTACAATACAGTCAATATGGAGTGGAGAAATACTGTAATTTTTGAGGTTTCTAACGTGATGTCGTAAATAATTAAATTTTTTTCCGCTTACATTGCATACGCAGGCTGAACACTACAAGATGTATCAAAATAATGTATTAAAAATTTGTACACCTTAAAAAGGTCTACAGAAAACTCCGCGAGGGTATATGTCTATCTCTTATGGATAACCCACAATAGCATTTTTTTGTCATTTACTTTTTACGAAAAATAACGCCCTCTTTTCGAAGCAATTTTAAGCAATACAGCATCAATCCTTATCCAATTAAGTACCTTAAATACATTGTTGATTTAATATAGATCAATATGGCCGTTTACAGCATGTAATTTAAATGAATATTTTCGAAGATATTACAGATTTAATATGCGGCGCGTGCCTATAAATAGCGCATCGGAGGCCGCGCTTCGCCCTATAGCACTTATAATTTAGCAGCGATTGGATAAATTGTAAAAATAAAATACATAGAGAAAAATGTAAAAAGGAACTCGGTAAAATGTATTATATGAATGAAGATATTCCAAAGATAGCAGGAAATCTTCATGGTATAGGGAAAGGGGAATTGTTTTACTCCAAATTTAACGCGTGCGGGCCGCGGGCAGTAATGATTAAATCAAAACTACTGGATCTATTTTATTCATTTTTTTCACTGAGTGACAGCCTATACTTATATATTTTATACCCGTGCGAAGCAGGGGCGGGCCGCTAGTTAGAGTATAAATTTTACTACAAGTAAATACCTTACCTTATGTCATAGAATCCAATTTAATTCTTTTACATTATTAGAATTACCGTTCAATAAAGCTTAAAGAATTTCTTGCATTTTTAACATAGGCTACAATTTGTATTGATTTTATGTCAATAAAGTCGGAAAAAACTGGATTCTTAAAGCTATCTTGGCGTACGCTGCCTAAACCATTTAAGTTACACAAAGATGTACCGTAGTATTGTTTGTCTTCAATAGTTCTAAATAAAAGTGCGCGACAGCATATATCTACCCTTTATGTGGAAGCCACTATGACCAAAATTGTGAGTTATAAATTAAATTAAATTAGATACTGATTTATAGAAGCAGGCGTTACTTTGCGGAATTCCATATTACAAGCAATATAACAGAACTAACTACTTTGCTATAATCCGCACGGGTTAAGTGAATGCATGCAAAGCCAATGTGTATGAAGCAGGCAAAATCTACGCACCTTATACATGCAGGACCAGTCACCACATGCACCAACAACATTCACCAGCAACAACGCACACAAAAGCAGCACACACACCCACCACCACAATCTCGACGATCGTTTCGCCCCGAAACCGAAGCATCATCAGGAGGATAGGCTCCACGACAAAAATCGTACTAATTTATAGAATTAGGCGTTACTTTGCGGAGATCCATAATACAAAAGTAATAATAAAATTATTTTGCTATAATCCGCGATACTGCCGTAAATCGTACTGCCTAAAATTAGATACTACTTTACAATGCACATTTTAGTATATTTATCAAACTCTTATAATAATCGATACATTTGTCGGTAGTACACCTATCCCCCGATTTACATGATAAATACGTTCCTGAGAAAAACGTGTATATCGAAAATTAAAATTTTTCAAGTCAAAACCGTGTAAATCGAAAAGCTTGCAGAAAATGCATAATTTTGCTATTTAACAGTTGTGATTTTTTGTAATATTTTTAGGTGTACACAGAAATAAAAATAATATGCATTGGCAAGTTAAAATATGTAATATATTACGGAAACACTGTGTTTTTATTTAATTACATTAACCAGAAGAACAAAAAATAAAACCAATGGTGTTTTATTATCCTTCATCACTATAAGAAATTACTCTCATTGTTTTTTTGAGATGTGTACACAGCGTGTTCAAACACAGTAGCATTTAGTAGAGTGCGATAAAAACAAAAAAAAACTATTTTGGAAAACCGTGTAAAAGCGAAAACGTGTAAAACAAGTACCGTGTAAATCGGGGGATAGGTGTATTTCATGTAGATAAACTTTGTCTTTCACACTAAGTAATTTGGCTGAACAGTTTAATCACGATATGGTTTAACTAAGGTGAAATTGTCATGCTAATTCGGAGAGAACACGCAGCTACAAGTCGTAACTCGTTGCCCGGGGGTATCTCCCCTTTCAGTATCAATGGTTAGACGAGCTTGTATTAAATTATTTAAATCGTGGTGGTCATATTGTCTAAGTACAGTTTGCGGGTCAATTTTTAAATTAATATTGAAGGAGGGGAAAGATTTAAATCTCCGCCTTTGACTCCGCCTCCAATTCCGACTTCGGCGCCGATAATTCAAATAAGAAATCTCCGGTTCCGGTAAACCCACCTCCGTAACATCTCTAGTACGAATTACAATTAATAACATTCTAGTTTCATACACGTGTACAAAAATAAACTAACGTGAAGCGAAGCTACCAGTTCAAAACTTTAAATTAATACGGCGTAATGATCTAGCTTGAAGGAGTTGTTACAAGGTTTAGCCGATTACGTACTTTGTTTAAAGAACGTCATATTTCTGCCAAAGTGTACGACAGAGACAACGCTTTATGAAAAAGAATCTAGCCGATTTCTCTCTCTCTACCTCTATGTACATTATTTATTGCCGCGTACTATACATACTTATGAGTATCTGAATTAGTTTTTAAAAGTTTTTATTCAACTCGCCGTGTACGTATGTGGAGGCGGAATATTGCAAATTAGATTTGGCCAACTACCCTGGGTCCGGTTGAGCTGAAACTTTACATACTGGTTCAGTCCCGATGACAATGCGTGTTAATAAGAATGATAAGCTCAATGCTGAAAGCCAAGAAATTTTGTACAAAGCTTGTTTACCTTGACTTGTTATCATGAATTTGCGCTAAAACTAAAATGACGGAGCTCAGTGTCAAATATATACCTTTTTCAGAACTAAGAAGGAAATGGTAATTAAGGTTTTGTAAAATTATGGAGGCCATAATAAATGGAATCGAAAGGGTCTCAAACGTTGAAGATGTTGAGGGTCTACCGAAGCTGGTCGCGCCCCAGGCAGCGCCGAGGGAGTATCGAGTCAATTACAAGATGGTGGTCGTATTCATATACGGCCACTTGGCTGCTTTGTACGGACTGTACCTAGCGTGTACTGCTGCCTTGTGGAAAACACTGGTATTCAGTGAGTATCGCTATTTTTTATGTAACTGGTAACCTGGTCCTCTTATTATTATTATTATTTTATTAAAAACTCCTTATGTGTACGGCAACCACCATGCTGATAGTGGTGAAGACATGGTAACGTTGTGTACATTGCCTCAATCCCCATGCCGTATCTTTTCGAGGTTGAATCAAGATCAGTAAAAGCTAAATGTTTCGCGCATTTACGCATTCAAATCAATAATGAGGATCAGTATATTAATCAAAATTACCGATTGCGTGTCGCGATGGTGAAGTGGCATCATAGTTTAAAGTAACATAGTGTGCAGTAATGACGGACGTTAGGGTTCCCAGGGTATATGAAGGGCAACGTGAAGATTACTTACATTGCGTTACTTAAATTGTGTTGAAAAGTTTAAATTGCGTGCACTGCGTAAGCCAACAGAAACACACTAAAGTAATGTACTAGAGAATTGTAGATCTACAATAATACTATAAAAAAGTCTGAAACAGCATGTCTCTATCTCTTATTGTTAACTCACAATAACTACCTTATTTGATAATGATCAAAATTTCATTTAAATACACTGATTTCCACTCGTGATACACTCACAAGTAACATAATATAAAATAAAATAATAATAGTATCATAATGTGTAGATTGCAAGATAAAATGCACTTCATGTCATGTCGGTTCTTTTTATAGCAATTTCACGACACATCATTAAAAAAATCAGAATATTTGATATCATTTGAACAATTTTCTAGATATTATAATATATATACTCGCTGGATTTGGAATATCCGCTGGAGCTCATAGACTGTGGTGCCATAGAGCTTATAAAGCGACAATGCCTCTACAAGTTTTACTAGTTCTGATGAACTCTATGGCTTACCAGAACACAGCGTTCGACTGGGCAAAGAAACATCGAATGCATCACAGGTAAATTTTACTGTAAATATTTGTTGATTTAATATTCCTGGAATGTTATACATAACTGGCTCGTAGGCACAGGTGCAACCTTACCTTTAGCTCCGAGCATTGCGGGTTCGATTCCCGAGAAACAACATTTCTAAAAACCAATATCCGTGTAATAAGAACCGACGTTCCTCGAATCTGAGTGTTTTTATTGAAAAAGATTTAAGGACCTGTTACTATTCCTCTGCTTTAAATTAAGGACCTGTTACTATTCCTCTGCTTTAAATTAAGGACCTGTTACTATTCCTCTGCTTTAAATTAAGGACCTGTTACTATTCCTCTGCTTTAAATTAAGGACCTGTTACTATTCCTCTGCTTTTTAAAGCAGAGGAATAGTAATTTAAAAGCTTAATTTATTAAGGACCTGTTACTATTCCTCTGCTGTGTATAGGCCTTCTCTCTCTGTTTTTTTTACATAGGGATAGGAGCATGAACCACCACGTGCTCCAATGAAGATTAGTGGTTTACACATATCCCCAGAATTCTCAAGAGGTTTACTAGCGATGTTTTTCTCTAAAGTAAAGTGTGTGATAAATTGCAAATTCTTGGTAAAATTAAGGCGACTTTGTCAGCTATTCAGGCTCGCAAAGCAAACATAGTCTTACTGTTTTTGCACATACATATTTTTTCGCATAAATATGATAGAGTCTGTCTGTCTGTTACGATTTTTACCGCCAATTAGTTAATCAAAACCAACGCGTGTCATTTTTTTATGCCACGCCATTGTATCTATAGTACCCGGCATTAAATAATGCACATCGATGTTTAGAACGAAACAGCCGGCCATTTTAGTTTCATAGAGCGTTCTTAAAAAAGGCGCCCAATATCGAAATAATATATCGCTAGTGACGAGTTCAAGAGTACGAAACGTCATAATTCCAATGGCGATCGGTCGGAATTGGATTCAAGAGTAGACCCCCAGTTCGGTTTCGTAGAGCGCTGTTACTGTCACTCAGTTAGTATGTGACTTTTCGCACGGGTTCGTCAGTCTGTGCGACAGAGACAATGCTCTATGAAGCAGAACCAGTCGATTTCTCTCTCTAAGGATGTGCATTATTTATTGCCGGATACTATACATGCGGTCACTTGATGCTACCCTCGCGCCGCCAAATCTCCTTCCCCCCTCTACCCGAGCGAAGCGGGGTTTAGTTATATAACTCTGCTAAAATACAATTCAAACACTAGGAATTAAGCTGTAATAGCTGAATGGTACGACCATATGACTCTTACCAAGCGGTCACGGGTTTAACCTTCAGCCGGCCTACCATGAACTCTTATTGAAGACGTAAACTAAATTATTTTGCTTTTTCATACCAAGACGTCTTAAAGACGCACACTTTAAGTCGTTGCCGAATGATCGTTCGGAATGCGTCCTATAAACATGTGAGTAAAAGAGACAGATTTATCTATAGTTCATATAACGTTATACTTTTCAAACATTACGACCCCAATGCAATCAACACTTCATGGTAAGAAAAGAAAGCGGTTCGGTCAAAGTCATTATCTAAATAATGACTTTGAATTGAATCGTTATCTAAAAGTTCATGATAGGCCTACAGGAAGGCGCAAATCAGTTATTCTGTTAAAACTTATGGGTCTAATATACAATTAACCGGATCCTTTATGTTGAAGGAAAACGTTGTGAAGAAATCTGTGTTGCTAGAAAATTCTGAGGAATATGCGTAATCGACCAATCCGCATTAGAGTGTGATGGATTTATGCAGCAACCCTTTTTTCAAAAAAGAAGAGCAGGTAGTTGTTCAGAAGTGGGAGACTATGATAGGAAACTATAAAAAAATGTTAATTATATTAATATTAATAATAATATGTGGCTGGGCGCTTGTGAGTGGGGATAGTAGCTTCATTAGTTGGGATTTCTGCATGAAAGTGTATACCGTTCTGAAAGTAGACTTGATATAACATTCAGATGCTCTAGAGTCTAGGTAGTGGATGATATTCAAACTTGTATTGGATTTATCGGCAGTCTCCAATTGTATTGACTCGTATCCTTTAACTGACTAGAGGACTGTGTAATGATTTATACCATAATTATAGATACAGCGATACTGACGCCGACCCTTACAACGCCACTCGAGGTTTCTTCTTCTCCCACATGGGATGGCTTTTGGTGAAGAGGCACCCGGACGTGAAGCTAAGGGAAAACTTGATAGACCTCTCCGACTTGTACGCGAACCCAGTGCTTATGTTTCAAAGAAGGTGAGCGGTTACATGCTACATTCATTCGGGACTAAACGCTTTTTCTTTTTTTTTTCTTGTTAAACAAGAAGATCCAGTTTCTGGTGCCGGTTTATCCTTAAAGTTACATCCTGTATATATTTATCACGCGTGAAATGAATATTGTTACGTACGAGGGTTCGTGGACTTGAATAAAAATACTTGGTGACTCGTTAAAAAAAACTTTATTCAGCTTTTCGCTACAAAACTGGTAATTAAAACCAGTATACAGTCCTTTGTCCACAGCTGATAACTACTACTACTACTATTTCACTTTTACTTTCACTTGTTCTCGATCGCTATTTGAAAACCGAAACCCCTAAGGCCCGCGATACGACCGCTCATATAGTGAAAAAACCATTCAAGAATGTTATTGCGATATAACTCTGTTTGCTGATGATACATCTTTGATATTTAAAGTAAATAGAAATGACGATAATATTGACGAAGTAAATAGTGGTTTTTCGCAAGTAGCTAGTTGGTTCAGGCTAAATAATTCAGTAATGAACTCAATCAAAACGAAATGTATAGAATTTGCATTGCCTAATGTTGCTAAAATAGCAAATAAGCTCTTCGTAAATAATGTGCCACTAAAAACGGAAGATACAACTGTATTTTTGGGAGTGACTATGGATTCAAAACTCCAATAGGGCAATGGATAACAACTCTCGCTGGGAAACTCAGTTCAGCGGCTTACGCTGTCTAAAAGATAAGACGGATAACAGTGTCAAAACAGCAAAACTTGTTTATTTTGCTTACTTCCATAACATTATGTCTTAGGGAATATTGTTATGGGGTAAATGCGTGGACATTAAAAAAATGTATTACAAAAAAGAGCTAAACGTGGCATTTACAATTTAAATTCGCGCGATTACCTGCGAGAGAAGTTCAAGGAAACAGGTATTCTTAGATTGGCTTCGCAGTATATTTTTAGTAATATAATTTTTGTACCTATGACTATAAAGGATTGGCGATGTATATAATAGACGAAGTAGGAACCGACATAAGCTTGCAGTACCTGCTTTGCGCCTTGCAAAAGCTCGTAATTTGTTTGTGGGTTTGAGTATAAGATTGTATAATAAAATTCCACAATTTACTTTAACTTTACCATTACAGCAGTTTAAAAATACTAATAAAAAAAGGCTAATTCAGAAAGCCTATTATACTATTGAAGATTACTTAGACAATAGGAATGCGTAGATATAGCTACTCTTCGACCCTGTACAAGACATTAATAACTATATGTAACTAGTGATAAGAATTATTCTTTGAAAAGAGCAACCGCCGAGTTTCTTGCTTGTTCTTCTCGGTAGGAACAGCTTTGCGAACCAGCAGTAGATGTTGACGATTTAAAAGCACTTAGTTACAAGTTCACTTGAATAAAGAATATTTTGAATTTGAATTTGAATGATTTTCGATTACTCCTAAATCGTGGCGAGGATACGGAACATGATTCGTATACAACGTGAATGTTCTAGAGAATTACCTTCAAGTAAATTTAGACTCTAAATGTTATGCATAAAGATGATTTGCATGTTCGTAACAATATCATAGAAATCTTATAGTTTGTTATACGAATATCGTATTTGTTTTTATTGTAATTCTTTGTCACTAATAGCTAATTGTTGTTTCAAGATACGCTATCCCATTGATTGCGACCATGTGCTTCGTGCTGCCGACGTTCATCCCCGTGTACTTCTTTGGCGAGGCCCTCAACGTCTCGTGGAATGTTACCTTACTCCGCTACGTGCTCAACCTACACATGTGCTTCTCCATAAACAGCTTTGCCCATATCTGGGGCAACAAGCCGTATGACAAAAACATAGTACCCGTCCAAAGTCTCTTTGTCTCCTCTGTCGCATTCGGAGAAGGCTTCCACAATTACCACCACACGTTTCCATGGGATTATCGATCTGCGGAGCTGGGTAATGACTGGCTGAACCTCACTTCGCTGTTCATAACTTTCTTCGCGTGGCTCGGATGGGCGTACGACCTCAAGACGGTGCCTGAGAGTGTTGTGCGGTCGAGGATGACTAGAACCGGCGACGGCACCAATATGTGGGGGTTCAAAACTACTGGGATCTGTACACAGTAATACGTGAGGTAAAAACATACGCTCCCGCGGGCGTAATGTGGTATGACATTTGGCAGAATTACAGTTCGCATTTGAATTGCTGATAAATAAAATTTGTTTAATATATGTGTTTATGAATTCTTAAAATTTAATTTAATAAAATATTTACTGTGTACTTTTTGACTTCAAACACGGAAAAATATATTTTTTATGCCTATAAACTTAAAAAATTAAGCCATTGGACAAAGAAGAAACAACATTCTCGTAATAGATGTCATGTCAAATTAATAATATGTCATAATGATTCTCCTGCCCTTATCCCATTCTAGGTTTTACTTGTTACATGATATGGCTAGTTATTTTAAGACGCCGCCAGCCTTATGTCAACTTACTTTAGTCACCTTTTAAGAAATGAAGGTGGTCTATTCTGTTCAGAAAATTAATAATACGTATGCATGACGGAATTATCTTGAGTGGATTTTTATTATACAATCGCATAACAAAACTGAGCAACGATGCACCTACGTGCTTTTAGTCGCGAAGCAGGAGCGGCAAGTTAATGTCGTTTTCAACATAATATAATTTTTAATTATATTAATAATAATTTTTAAACATAAAAATTGAAAATATATATTTTTTTACAAAGGTCATTCTCCATCATTCATCATTCATCATTCATCATTCTCCAGCCCTTATCCCACTCTAAGTGAGGTCGGCGAGACATGTTCCAAAAATGTTGTCATAAGATTTGGCTACGTATTTTACGACTGGCCGCCTGCCTGACGTCTACTTACTCTTTTACGACACCTCGGTAAGAAATGAGGGTGATCCATTCTATGCAGCCGGATACCATACAACATTTACGTTAATTGCCTCTTACGGTACCTCGGTAAGAAAGGTCTTTTCTATTCTGCCGGATACCACACAGCAGGTCAACTTACCTTAGTCGCCTTTTACAACACCTCGGAAAGAAATGAGGGTGGTCTATTCTACTCAGCCGGATACCACACGGCGAGTCAACTTATCTTAGTCGCCTTTTACAATACCTCGGTAACAAATGAGAGTCGTCTGCTCTACTCAGCCGGATATCGCACGGCGAGTCAACTTACCTTAGTCACCTTTTACGACACCCCGGTAAGAAATAAGGTTGATGTTGATCTAATTAGCTGAAATTTATTAATTTATTTATTTATAATAGGATTACCAACAGGTTACATCGATTAGGATACCTTTACATAATATTTTTTCTATAAAGGTTGTTTTTAATATGCTTACCACGTTACTCTTATCTCCTGCTTTTGAAATGTTGTTTGAAAGTCCAAATTTATGTTATATTATAAATCTGAAAGCTTGTCTGTCTTTTATAATTTAACGCACCAATATTGAAGAAGTTTGGCACAATTAAAGCTTAAACATTGTGCTATATAGGATATAAAATTCCATCTATTTCGTAACCAAGCTGACCTTGGTTCATTTAGTGTACAAAAGGGCCGGGTAGAAGCCGGTCGACCCGACCGATTAATGCTAGCAGTCTTGAGTCACTTTTGTCAGGCGGTTTATACTTTTAAGCGTGTTTATCAAATCATTATGAAATCTTATTTAAATTTGTTAAAATCATAGCGTTAAGTAACAAATCATTTTTTTTGCGTCAAACGACATACAAACTTACAACTAAGGTAAACCAGCCTCTTTCTTTCCGAGGAGTCGTATAAGGCAATCATATGACAACATGTTATAACATGTGCCGACCCCACTTAGAGTGGGATAAGGGCAAGAGAATGATGAAACGACATACAAAATACTAATACTTTATTCAGTCTCTGGTAGCACATCTTTATTGCCCTTGCCGACATATTGCTGCCATCTCCTGTTCTCCAAGCTCTGGAGCGTTGAGCAGTTCCCTCGTCCGGAGCTTATTCTGGCATAGCATTAGTTCATGCTTATCATAAACACGCATTGTAATCGAAACTGGACCAGTATATTAAGCTACAGGTCAATTGGACCTCGGGAAGTAGGTCAAGTTTAACTTCGAAAATTCCAACTTCGCACATACACGGCAAGTTGAATAAAGGCTTTGAATAAAAATAGTTCAACAATATTTAATAATTCAACCATAAAATAATATTTAATACAATAAAGTATTAGAACTCATTCTAAAATTTTATTCAGTCTCTGGTACCACCACTATATTTCCCTTGAATCCCCACATATTGCTGCCATCTCCTGTTCTCTGAGATCTGGAGCGTACCACATCGTCGGGTACCGATTTGAGATCGTACGCCCAACCAACCCAAGCGAAGAAATCTATGAACTTGGTGGTGAAATTAAGCCAGTTATTGCCCAACTCGGCCGTCCGATAGTCCCACGGGAACACGTGATGGTAGTTGTGGAAGCCTTCCCCGAACGCGATGAATGACACGGAGAGATTCTGGACGGGTTTAATGACCCTCAACGTCTCGTGGAATGTTACCTTACTCCGCTACGTGCTCAACCTACACATGTGCTTCTCCATAAACAGCTTTGCCCATATCTGGGGCAACAAGCCCTATGACAAAAACATAGTGCCCGTCCAAAGTCTCTTTGTCTCCTCTGTGGCGTTCGGAGAAGGCTTCCACAATTACCACCACACGTTTCCATGGGATTATCGATCTGCGGAGCTGGGTAATGACTGGCTGAACCTCACTTCGCTGTTCATAACTTTCTTCGCGTGGCTCGGATGGGCGTACGACCTCAAGACGGTGCCTGAGAGTGTTGTGCGATCGAGGATGACTAGAACCGGCGACGGCACCAGTATGTGGGGGTTCAAAACTACTGGGATCTGTACACAGTAATACGTGAGGTAAAAACATACGCTCCCGCGGGCGTAATGTGGTATGACATTTGGCAGAATTACAGTTCGCATTCGAATTGCTGATAAATAAAATTTGTTTAATATATGTGTTTATGAATACTTAAAATGTAATTTAATAAAAAATATATTTTTTATGCCTATAAACTTAAAAAATTAAGCCATTGGACAAAGAAGAAACAACATTCTCGTAATAGATGTCATGTCAAATTAATAGTATGTCATAATGATTCTCCTGCCCTTATCCCATTCTAGGTTTTACTTGTTACGGCGGCGTCTTAAAATAACTAGCCATATATGGCTAGTTATTTTAAGACGCCGCCAGCACTATGTCAACTTACTTTAGTCACCTTTTACGATAACTCGGTAAGAAATGAAGGTGGTCTATTCTGTTCAGATACCATACGGCGGAAAATTAATAATACGTATGCATGACTGAATTATTTTGAGTGGATTTTTATTATACAATCGCATAACAAAACTCAGCAACGATGCACCTACGTGCTTTGAGTCGCGAAGCAGGAGCGGCAAGTTAATGTCGTTTTCTACGTCATCTGTTATTTTTAAACATAAAAATTGAAAATATATATTTTTTTTATAAAGGTCATCATTCTCCAGCCCTTATCCCACTCTAAGTGAGGTCGGCGAGACATGTTACAAAAATGTTGTCATAAGATTTGGCTACGTATTTTACGACTGGCCGCCTGCCTGACGTCTACTTACTCTTTTACGACACCTCGGTAAGAAATGAGGGTGGTCTATTCTATGCAGCCGGATACCATACGGCATTTACCTTAATCGCCTCTTACGGTACCTCGGTAAGAAAGGTCTATTCTACTCAGCCGGATACCACACGGCGAGTCAACTTACCTTAGTCGCTTTTTACAATACCTCGGTAAGAAATAAGGGTGATCTATTCTAATTAATTAGCTGAAATTTATTTATTTATTTATAATAGGATTACCAACAGGTTACATCGATTAGGATACATTTACATAATAATTTTTTTATAAAGGTATTTTTTTTATATGCTTACCACGTTACTCTTATCTCCTGCTTTTGAAATGTTGTTTGAAAGTCCAAATTTATGTTATATTATAAATCTGAAAGCTTGTCTGTCTTTTATAATTTAACGCACCAATATTGAAGAAGTTTGGCACAATTAAAGCTTAAACATTGTGCTATATAGGATATAAAATTCCATCTATTTCGTAACCAAGCTGACCTTGGTTCATTTAGTGTACAAAAGGGCCGGGTAGAAGCCGGTCGACCCGACCGATTAATGCTAGCAGTCTTGAGTCACTTTTGTCAGGCGGTTTATACTTTTAAGCGTGTTTATCAAATCATTATGAAATCTTATTTAAATTTGTTAAAATCATAGCGTTAAGTAACAAATCATTTTTTTTGCGTCAAACGACATACAAACTTACAACTAAGGTAAACCAGCCTCTTTCTTTCCGAGGAGTCGTATAAGGCAATCATATGACAACATGTTATAACATGTGCCGACCCCACTTAGAGTGGGATAAGGGCAAGAGAATGATGAAACGACATACAAAATACTAATACTTTATTCAGTCTCTGGTAGCACATCTTTATTGCCCTTGTATGCCGACATATTGCTGTCATCTCCTGTTCTCTAAGCTCTGGAGCGTTGAGCAGTTCCCTCGTCCGGAGCTTATTCTGGCATAGCATTAGTTCATGCTTATCATAAACACGCATTGTAATCGAAACTGGACCAGTATATTAAGCTACAGGTCAATCGGACCCCGGGAAGTAGGTCAAGTTTAAATTCCAAGATTCCAACTTCGCACATACACGGCAAGTTGAATAAAGGCTTTGAATAAAAATAGTTCAACAATATTTAATAATTCAACCATAAAATAATATTTAATACAATAAAGTATTAGAACTCATTCTAAAATTTTATTCAGTCTCTGGTACCACCACTATATTTCCCTTGAATCCCCACATATTGCTGCCATCTCCTGTTCTCTGAGATCTGGAGCGTACCACATCGTCGGGTACCGATTTGAGATCGTACGCCCAACCAACCCAAGAGAAGAAATCTATGAACTTAGTGGTGAAATTAAGCCAGTTATTGCCCAACTCGGCCGTCCGATAGTCCCACGGGAACACGTGATGGTAGTTATGGAAGCCTTCCCCGAACGCGATGAATGACACGGAGAGATTCTGGACGGGTTTAATGTTCTCGTCGTATGGTTTGTTCCCCCATAGGTGCGCGGCGCTGTTCACTAGGAACGTCATGTGAAGGTTGAACACGTATCGCATTACGGCAAGGTGCCATGCCGTATTGAGGGTCTCTCCGAAGAAGTACATTGGTATGAGTGTAGGTAGGGCGAAACAGACTGTCCCTATAAATGGAATCGCGTACCTGAAAATGAGTAAATATCTTTAAAACAACTTCGGCGAATGATTTAATTTGAGCTCAAATCTTCAAGGCTAGAAAGTAGGAAACATTCTTAGCCCAGAGAGTTTAGTTGCTTCTTGATACCAAATTATTATATTTCAACAATTGTCCCAGATTGATTTAACATTTCTTGCTATACGTACTTTGAGAGATTTTAATCGATAATTTAATAAAATAATCAGATGTATTGTGTTAACGAGGCAAATCAAAAAATTTGATAAAATTATTTGGACAGTTTATTATGTTTTTTTTATTATAATCGAAAGGAGAAGAAAAGGAAGTTCCTTATGTATAAACCAAACTGGACGGTCTAACAGATCGTTGCGAGCGTACACATGCGCGTTCAGGCATCGCGAGGCGTCACGAATAATTTGCCACGCATGCCTCAACCTGAGGCATACGACGTTACATTTATACATGGGTTTATAGAATTAGGCGTTACTTTGCGGAGATCCATAATACAAAAGTAATAATAAAATTATTTGCTATAATCCGCGATACAGTAAATAGAAAATATATATAGTGCTAAATGTATAGTGGACTATACGTTTTTTCATACCCGTTACATGCAGGATTCGTAAAAAACATATGCACAAGCCTCCACCACTTCCACCACAATACACAAGCACTACACAAGTTCACTATCACAAACTCAACAATCGTTTCGCCCCGCAACCGAGGCATCATCAGGAGATAGACTCCACGACAAAATCGCAAAGCTTTGCGATTGTTGAGTTTGTGATAGTGAACTTGTGTAGTGCTTGTGTATTGTGGTGGAAGTGGTGGAGGCTTGTGCATATGTTTTTTACGAATCCTGCATGTAACGGGTATGAAAAAACGTATAGTCCACTATACATTTAGCACTATATATATTTTCTATTTACTGTATCGCGGATTATAGCAAAATAATTTTATTATTACTTTTATACATGGGTCTCGAATGGCATATGGTCAAGCTGAGCACACAAACAACCACGCATGGCATTCCTCAGTAGAAAAATGGCTCTGACAAGGCGAGAAGCGCATATTGTAGCTGCGACCTATAATAATGGATAAAAATTCTTTTCTTTAAGTCTTTGAAGGGAATGTTGACTTCCAATGATATTTGAGGCCAGGCATCTTCCCTTATAGATTTATTGTGGTAATCACAATGTTTAGAATTCCATAACACTCTATTATTTCATACAGTCTGTTCAGTCAGTTGACGCAGTGGTTCGTTATTGGACTTCATGATTCATGAGCGTGCAACACAAACAAAAACACGGAACGCATCTGTCAAACACGGATGTCTGCACGCACCTTTATAGATATAAAATTCTATACTTATAAAAAATGTCTATATGTTATCGTTTTTTAAAAATCTACTGATTACTAAACGGTAGTGCAATTCTTCCAAAAAGGTTAATTAGGTTAATAGTACATTACCGTTTTATGTATATTATGTCAAAGAAGTCGCGAGGTTGTAAAAAACTCGCTTTCTGAGAGCTTTTCTCGCGTACGGCGTTGTCCCGGCAGAGATAGACAAAAGTAATTTACCAGATTATTGTAGATCTACAAAAATAGAGCATGTCCCTAGCTCTTATAGTTAACTACAATAATTACTTTCTACCGCGGGCGAAGGCGTTGGCAGAGCTATTTGTAAATATTCTCATATATGTGACTTCCATATATAGAGTTCATCGATATATATCCGCTGATTGACAACCCAGGTTTGATTAAACCCAGGTTTAACCAGATGGACATTGTGCAAATAGTAGTTTAAAGCCACCACGCTGGTACGGATACGATGTTTGATTTCTTAATATTACCTTAAATATTACCCGTCTTGGCTGCCCAGGAAACCCGAGCTTTAAGTTATTGTCCTACGTGAGGTTTTATAAAGCGATAATTCTGGGGAAAAAATACGCCGTATGGTATCCGGCAGAATAGAATAGACCACCCTCCTTTCTTACCGAGGTGTCGTAAGAGGCGACTAAGGTATGTGCCGTGTGGTATCCGGCTGCATAGAATAGACCACCCTCATTTCTTACCGAGGTGTCGTAAGAGGCGACTAAGGGATGTGCCGTGTGGTATCCGGCAGAATAGAATAGACCACCCTCCTTTCTTACCGAGGTGTCGTAAGAGGCGACTAAGGTATGTGCCGTGTGGTATCCGGCTGCATAGAATAGACCACCCTCATTTCTTACCGAGGTGTCGTAAGAGGCGACTAAGGGATGTGCCGTGTGGTATCCGGCAGAATAGAATAGACCACCCTCATTTCTTACAGAGGTGTCGTAAGAGGCGACTAAGGTATGTGCCGTGTGGTATCCGGCTGCATAGAATAGACCACCCACATTTCTTACCGAGGTGTCGTAAGAGGCGACTAAGGTATGTGCCGTGTGGTATCCGGCTGCATAGAATAGACCACCCTCATTTCTTACCGAAGTGTCGTAAGAGGCGACTAAGGGATGTGCCGTGTGGTATCCGGCAGAATAGAATAGACCACCCTCATTTCTTACCGAAGTGTCGTAAAAGGCGACTAAGGGATGTGCCGTGTGGTATCCGGCAGAATAGAATAGACCACCCTCATTTCTTAACGAGGTGTCGTAAAAGGCGACTAAGGTAAGTTGACGTCAAGCAGGCGGCCGGTCGTAAAATACGTAGCCAACTCATGAGATAACATGTTTGTAACATGTTGTGCCGACCCGTGTTGGGATAAGGGCAGGAGAATGATGAATTCTGGAGAAGAAACGTATCGAAATCCAAACTTTTTGAGTTTATAGCAAGAATATAGATAGATGAGGAGGACTAGTTTCAAATATATAGTGATAAGAGCTCACTTCCTTTGAAATCTAAGAACAGGGTTTGCGTATATATCGGACATGTCGATAAACTTTCCACGTCGTTTGACTTCCGGATGCTTCTTGACCAAAAGCCACCCAATGTGAGAATAGAAAAAGCCGCGCGTCGCGTTATGAGGATCGGCGTCGGTATCGCTGTATCTGGAAACAATACATTAAATGCTACAGTTACTATAGTACACTTGGTTTAGTAAGTATTTAAGTAAGCGAAAGCCTCTTCAATGCTCGGCGAGTGAGGACAATAATAGGGACTATTATTGATGAGCAAGTCACGTACGACAGTGATTTCAACGAACTCAACTATTGTGACTCTCAACGTCTTGACAGCGCTGCGTTTACAGAACATACTGGCAACGCTTGTGTTACATAACTCTACTTATGGGAGCTATCAGATGCAGACGTCCATGCCCTTAAGGTGCATCTACGATGCGTGATCATATTCTTAGGTTTTTAAATGTAAAACTCACCTGTGATGCATCCGGTGATCTCTGATCCAATGTATCGCGGTATTCTGGAACGCGAAAGTGTTCATCACCATCAGCATTATCTGTAGCGGCATCGTTGCCTTGTACGCCCTGTGGGTCCACAGCCTGTGCGCGCCCGCCGTCACACCGACAGCGGCTAACGTGAAGATGATATGGTCTGAAACAATTGGCTAACTTACAACTGTGAAAAACAATTCATACTAATATCATAAATATAAATGTTTTTTGTGCTTCTTTCATATCCGAAACGGATCGTGGTCATGGTATGGAGACAATCGAAGCGCTGCAGGCCTACCATGAACTCTTATTGCGACTCAATTGAAGACGTAAACGAAATTGTTTTGCTATTTCATACCATGACGTCTTAAAGACGCACACTTTAAGTCGTTGCCGAATGAGCGTTCGCAATTCGTCCTAAGAACATGTGAGTAAAAGAGACAGCATCTATAGTTCATATAACGTTATCCTTTTCAAACATTACGACCCCAACGCAATTCACACTTCATGGTACGAAAAGAAAGCCGTTCGCGGTCGTCGTTTACGTCTTCAATTGAGTCGCAATAAGAGTATGGTAGGCCTGCTGGTAATTGATATAGACTAGTTTTTAGATGGTTCTGAAGTTGGGCAGATAACTATACTTATTATAAAATTCAGTCCTCAAAAGCTGTTTATTATATGTGATCGATTTTCTTTAAATTTACTGAACGGATTTATGTACAGTTTCTACTAAAAGATGGTGGAGTTCTTCCGGAAGGTTTAGATTAATAGTTCAGGATTAAGGTTTAAGGCTCAAGGATTAAGGTTTTATGTATATTGTATTGAAGAAATTGCGCGGTTGTAAAAAACTCGCCTCCTGATAGCTTTACTCGCGTGCGCCGCTTAAACCAGCAGAGACACACTAAAGTAATGTACTAGAGAATTGTAGATCTACAAAAATACTACAAAAAAGTCTTCGATAACATGTCTCTATTTCTTGTGTTTAACTCACAATAACTACTTTTATGTTCAAAATTTCAAACACACTGGTTTCGACGCGGGTACAGCCGCAAGATCAGCTAGATGCAGATAAATGCTAATGTACTAATGAAATGTAAACATTTTAAATTTGGCATCATGATAAGGGATATGACTTGAAGTGACAAAAGTCAACCAATCAATTATCAATTAGACACATAAGTTGTAATAGAAAAACTCATTGGTGCCTGCCCTGGGGTTTGAATCCATGATCGTCTCTAGAGAATCACATGGTTTCAGTGGTGGGCTTTCACAGATAAATTTCACAGCGTCGATGGTTTCTACCGATATATATGACGCCACTCTACCTTGGGATTATAACGCTAATTGTTTCATTATTCTAAGGGTTGAAGGACGTATTGCAACAATATTAGCTACTGTTAACCGATCGTCGATTATTTTTTTATATTTTATCGTTTATTTTCATAATCATCATCCTTCTGCCCTTATCCCACTCTAAGGGGGTCGGCACAACATGTTACAAACAGGTTGTCACATGTTTGACTGCGTATTTCGGTCGCCTGCCTGACGTCAACTTACCTTAGTCGTATTTTTACGACCCTTCGGTAAGAAAGAGGGTGGTGTATTCTGCTTAACCGGATACCTCATGGTGGGTCAACTAACTTAGTGGCCTTATACGACACCTCGGTAAGAAATGAGGGTGGTCTATTCTACTCAGCCGGATACCACACGGCGGGTCGACGTTTATTTTATCGCAGACATATTGTGGATAGTATGTCCTTGACTTTTAATGCGTGAATTAACTTTTAATTCGTGAATTAAAAGTCAAGGACAGACTCTCCAGAATATGTCTGCAAAGGGTCATGGAGTTCTTTGTACACATTGCCAGGAAAGACGGCCATAATCTCGAGCAGCTCTTGGTCACCGGTAAAGTGGATGGGAAACGACCAAGAGGCCGCAGCCCAATTAAATGGTCGGACCAGCTCCGTGCCACACTGGAGACCAAACTCCATGAAGTCCACGCTATATGGTCAAATACAGGAGCAGATAGAAGTCTTGCTTGAAAGTCTGCTTCCTAATCGTAGAGATCGCGACCCTCAGTAATGAGGAATGCGATACGAGGTGTTGAACTTACGGAAGACCAATGTTTTCCAGGATGCCGTGGTCCACGCTAGATATATCCCGTACAGCATGGCTATGTGCGCGTAACTGAACGTTAACACGTTCGGGTATATAACGTCATACTTCCTGGGCGCTGCTTGTGGAGCTACGAGCTTCGGTAGCTCATCTTCATCATTATCCACGTCTGGTTGTATTTCTTTTGAGTAAGGAGACATTTTCTAAAAATTGTTGATAATTAATATAACAATCGAGTACCACATTTTTAAAAATACAGTGCAACTTGAATATAGCGGATCTCAATATAACTTCCTTGATTTCACATCAATTCTTGCCCTTATCCCACTCTAAGTGGAGTCGGCACAACACGTTACAAACATGTTGTCACATGATTTGGCTACGTATTTTACTACCGCCTGCCTGACGTCAACTTACCTTAGTCGCCTTTTACGACACCTCTGTAAGAAATGAGGGTGGTCTATTCTATGCAGCCGGATACTTCCTTGATTTCACATATTTTTCTTAATCCGGCAAGCAGCGAAAGTATGCATCTCTCATCGAGAGTTATATATTTGTGCCGTTTGCAGTTGAGTCTCTAAGGCTGGAGTCAAAGTGCAATTTTATTTATACCGTTTTAATTTATTGCCTCTTCAGGTGACAAGGGCTCGCAAAAAGATTCAGCTTAGCGATTCAACGCGGAAACTCCCAGCATTCTTGGGACCGTTCCACGTGGGCATGATTTGTATAGTTCTAGCGTGTAAGTAATTTAAGATGGACATAACTTGTACATTTGTTTCGTAATCGCCTTGAATTGTCCGTAAGGAATTAATGTAAAATATACCTTTACATTAAGATTTTTTTTACGAAGAACCTCTTTATAACGAACTAGCAATGCCTCGCGTTTTCACCCGCGATCATAGTAGTTCATCTCGTGGTAGTGGAAAGTCTACGAAGTCGGACTAAAGATTTATTTGTAGATTATTTAATTATAAAAAATGGGTATTGTTAGTATTCTTGGAATAAGAGTTAACTCACCAAATGCAGGCCCTGCTATAAGTGTCGCTACAATGAATTTGTTATGGCATTATTTTCTTTCGATTTATATTCTTAAATTCGTAATATCTTTTGGTTCGGACGTCGGATTTTAATTATTTAATAAGTATTTTACAGATATTGAAATAGTTATTAACAAAATATTATTTAATGGGATAAGGATTAATACAGAGATATGAATAAAATGGTTTGATTATTGTCGGCAATTTTATCAACTATTACAATGTAAAAAAGTAGTTATATTGGCATAACTATAATAGTTAGACATATGGTGGACTTTTTTTGTGGATATTGATATGTTCTATAATACTGTAGAACATTTTTTGTTCTATCATCAATAGTTTCCGCAGCGCACGCCATGAAAGATGCTTACGGCTAATTTTTTCACAACTTATTACAATTTTATTAGGGATCCCTATTTGTTTTGAAAATTTCATATAGCCTATGTTGCTCAGTGAAGAAGCAGCTTTCCAATGGTGAAAGAATGTTTGAAATCGGTCTAGTAGTTTTGCGTGAAAACATTACAAACATACACACATACAAACAAACATACAAATCTTTCCTCTTTATAATATTAGTATAGATTCATCAACTATCTAAGAAAGTGTGGATAAATACCTCTAATTAACGAATTTTGTCAACTCAAAACCTCTTTATAACGTTTCTACTCATTGATTAAATGATAACTCTTAATCCAGTCGAATATAAATTCTTAGTCCGATTAAAAGCATATTTAATGTTGAATTTTAGATTAGTGAAACCATTGCAATAGGAATTTAAATGTAACTAGTAAAAGTAAAGTAACAGCCTGTTACTATGCCCACAGCTGGGTTAAGACCTCCTCTCTCCGTTTTTGGAGAGGATTGGAGTAAGACCTACCACGCTGCTCCAATGCGGATTGGTAGGTTACACATATCCCTAATATTCTCTAGAGATATGCAGGTTTCCTCACGATGTTTTCCTTCACCGAAAGGCGTGTGATAAATTGCGATTATCAATTAGACACATAAGTTTTAATAGAAAAACTCATTGGTGCCTGCCCGGGGTTTGAACCTAAGTCGTCTCTAGAGAGTCGCACGGTGTTACCGCTAGGCTATAAAGTAGCAGACTTCACTTTTTACTTTACTATTTATTCTAGTATTAAGGTCCACGCGGACGAAGTCGCGGGTAACAATCAGTGCTTCATACTTACAACACTTAGTAAGAAATCAGAATAAAAGTCGCAAACCTAAACTTAATTAAACGCAAAAGTTGAATTTTTATATAAACTTGGTCTGAATTAATATACACAAGTAGTCGAAGTGAATTAGTTATTACATTGCACAATGAATTAGTATACACATCGGTCAAAGCAAAAATTGCACCGTCGAAGTATAAGTAAAATGAACGGAAGTCGATTTTACCATTTTTTTGTTTGCATATTATATATAGTGATATTTTTTTTGTATAAAAAATGTTCGTTCATTATAAAAATATGAGAGGTCAAAATAAGTTTACTAAATAGTACCTGTAACTTTTAGAAAACGATTCAATTCAAAGTCGGTACCTAAACCAAACCGCTCTCTTTTCGTACCATGAAGTGTGTTTGAAAAGGACAACGTTATATGAACTATATATATCCGGGTCTTCTCGGTACCTTTCAGGTCACCTAAGTGACCTGAGGGAAGTCTGGTTCGGTGCAGCGGTCGGGGAATAGTAACTCCCAGACCGCTGCGTCAAATTCGGGTGGTTTCAGTCCAGGTGGTATCAAACCAGGTGGTATCAAATCCGGTGTTGTTGCCCTTATGCCCTTGTGCCGTATATGAACTATATATAACTTTGTCTAATTTATAGAATTAGGCGTTACTTTACGGAGATCCATAATCCACGACAAAATCGCAAAGCTTTGAGATTTTGTCTATCTCCTGATGATGCTTCGGTTGCGGGGCGAAACGATTGTTGAGTTTGTGATAGTGAACCTGTGTAGTGCTTGTGTATTTTGGTGGAAGTGGTGGAGGTTTGTGCATGTGTTTTTACGAATCCTGCACGTATCGGGTATGAAAATACGGATAGTCCACTATACATTTAACACTATATATATTTTCTATTTACTGTATCGCGGATTATAGCAAAATAATTTTATTATTACTTTTGTATAACTCTGTCTCTTTTTCTCACATGTTTTTAGAACGTATTTCGAAGGCTCATTCGGCAACGACTTAAAGTGTGCGTCTTTAAGACGTCATGGTATGAAAAAGCAAAACAATTTCGTTTTCGTCTTTAATTGAGTCGCAATAAGAGTTCATGGTAGGCCTGCTGTACTGCAGTTCAGTTGGGTTAGCAAATCAATGGTATTCTTGGGTATTCGCTTCTATCATAAAATTCCTCAAAACAAATTAGACTTAGGTCCCTACATTAAAGTTTTATTTAAGTGATATAACATTTATAAGACTCGTTCGGATACCACCCGATTTGCAATGTGGTATTTGGCTGAGTAGAATAGACCACGGCCGTGTGGTATCCGGCTGAGTAGAATAGACCACCCTCTTTTTTACCGAGGGCTCGTAAAATACGACAAAGGTAAGTTGACGTCAGACAGGCGGCCAGTCGTAAAATACGTAGCCAAATCATGTTTGCAACATGTTGTGCCGACCCCATTTAGAATGGGATCAGAACAAGAGGATGATGAATGTTCTTATGAGAGAAGAAACTATTGTAGGTTTAACGGAACATTAAGATTTAAGAAAACACTCTTTTACTTAAAAAAATAAGACGGCAACGTCTATCGGGTCAGGTAGTAAGTATATAGATTTAAATACTGATGTTTAAAACACTTAATTATTCTGTTTGGCTTGATCTCATAACCCCCATATCCTCATTAATATTATATATGCGAAAGTCTATCTGTCTGTATGTCACGTTTTCACGGCCAATCCGCTGAACCAATATCGACGAAATTTAGCACAATTATTCCTTATACGCCGGCTTAACATATGGGCTATACAAATCCTGTTAATTCAACAGGAATAGGATGACATCAGTAAACTGTGATAGCCCAATGGTGAGACCGTGTGACTCTCTATAGACTGCTCCTCTGCATATCTCTAGAGAATTCTGGAGGTAACGGCCTGTTACTATTCCACTGCTGGGCATAGGCCTCTCTCCGTTTTGGTACAGAATTGGAGCTAAGACCTACCACGCTGCTATAATGCGGATTGATAGGTTACACATATCCCTAGAATTCTCTCGAGATATGTAAGTTTCCACACGATGTTTTTCTTCACCGGAAAGCATGCGATAAATTGAAATTATCAATTAGAACATAAGTTTTAACAGCAAAACTCATTGGCGCCTGAACGGGGTTTTAACCCTTGATCGTCTCTAGAGAGTCACTCGATATCACCGCTAGGCTATCACAGCTTCTTAAATAAATAATAATAAAAAATGAACTAAAATATGAGTAAAGATTCTAAAAAGAAAAAAACTATAACTTTTAATATCTTTATAATAAAAAAGAAGCCTTTAATCGCATGACACATGTCATTGCATTGACTTCTGGAATACTAACTAGAAATTCTATATAAAATACTATTTCATTTAAAACAATATTAAAAATTATGAGTTATATCACTAAAACTTAAGATCGAAGCACTTAAGACATCAGTGATGTGTCTAAATAGGTAATATTCAGATAGCAGCATGGCTGAGAGATGTTTAGAAGTTGGAGATAAGATAAGGAGAGATAAATTCAAGAAATGTTCTCTCTTGAACGTGATCCAACATATAGACATATTCGGGAAGATTAGGTGTCCGTTTGCGGAGAGAAGAAGAAAAATTCTAAACGACAACCCCATCTTATTGTCGTCAATCTCGTGTTGTTCTCCAAAGTTCTCCAATCAAAACTTCTCTAAAGAGGTCCTGGGAGAGAGACTTAGTAAGCTCTCCGTAACAACAAAGGTTTCTGAACTCTACCCCGGCCATGATATATTATCGAAAAGAACGCCGAAATGTAAGCGGTCTAGTACGAAAAGCGATGCGTTCTTAGTTCGTGGAACTGTTTTGCGATGATGAATACGTAGTAAATTATTTGTCTAGTATAATCTTATTTCTTATATATATAAATGAGTGTTTGTCTGTAATTTTTGTACATAAAAATATAAAGAATTATATAATAGACAAATTAGGAACCGACATAAGCTTGCCACTCCTGTAGGCCTACCATGAACTTTTAACGATTCAATTCGAAGTCAGTATCTAAACCGAACCGTTTTCTTTTCGTACCATGAAGTTTGTTTGAAAAGGATAAAGTTATATGAACAATAGATAATTCCGTCTCTTTTACTCACATATTTTAAGACGCATTCCGAACGCTCATTGGACAACGACTTAAAGTGTGTCTTTAAGACGTCATGGTATGAAAAAGCATAACAATTTAGTTTACGTCTTCAAATGAGTAGCAATAAGGGTTCAGGTAGGCCTGCTGGTTAACGCCTAGCAAAAGTACCTAAATCGTTTATGGGTTTGGGTATAAGATTCTATAATAAAATTCCGAAATCAATTTTGGTCGCAACAGCAGTTTAAAAACAATGTCATAAAAAGGCTGATACAGAAAGCCTACTATACTGTTGAAGATTACTTAGATGATAAGGATGTGTGGATATAGGTGCACTTCTACCCTGTACAAGACAGTAATAACTAAATGTAACTAGTTTTAAGATTTATATTTTAAATATTCTTCTCGGTAGGAACAGCTTTCCGAACCAGCAGTACAGTTGACGATTCAAAAGCACTTGCTTACAAGTTTACTTGAATAAACAATAATTTGAATTAGGTCCTTTATTTGAACAAACTCTGAAACGGATGGACCGATTTTAACTAAATTTTCAGACAATCTTTACAATGACGTAGCGGATGATTCTGTAAATTTTAGTGGCGATTGAAGCATTTTTTTAAACGGTTGATTTCTTTTTCGAGGGGAATTCAAAACTAGACTACAGCAACCGGACAGCTAGTAACTATTATATATAAAATTCTCGTGTCACAATATTAGTTACCACAATCCTCTGAAACGGCTTGACCGATTTTTATGAAATTTTATTTTCAGTAGGTCTGAGAATTGGCTGCTATCTATTTTTCACATCCTATTTTCATTTCAAATGGGGCTGTCCATCCCTAACATTTATTTTTGGGTAAATTTTTTTGTGTACACTAGAGATTGCCTAAAAATAATGTCTATGGTAAAACAACGTTTGCCCGATTAGCTAGTACTAATATACAACGTAAAGTAACGAATTCTTTAGTATCCTATTGCTGGGCCTCTTTCCGTTTCGAGACAGGATTGGAGCTAAGACCTACCACGCTGCTCCAGTGCGGATTGGTAGGTTACACATATGCCCAGAATTCTCTAGAGATATGCAGGTTTCCTCACGATGTTTTCCTTCACCGAAAAACGTGTAATAAATTGCAATTATCAATTAGACTAGTGGGTAGGGTCTGAACTAGTGAGCACCTCGAAAGAGTCGCACTGTCTCACCGCTGGGCTATCACAGCTCGAAAGTTAAAAAGTTTAAATCAAAAAATGTCAGGTAGATTACACATACCCACAGAATTCTCTAGAGATATGCAGATTTCCTTACGATGTGTTCCTTCACCGAAAAGCGTGTGATAAATTGCAATTATCAATTAAATTCATAAGTTTTAGTAGATAAACTCATTGGTGCCCCTTCGAAACAATCGCACTATAGCAATCAATATAAAAGAATATTTAGAATTCAAATTTTTATAGTAGCACTTACCACACTTACATATTGGGAATTTTGAATGGTTTTGAAATAAAATTACATGTCAATTTTAATATTTTTCATTTAATACAAATTAACCTATCTTACAATATAAACTTGGCTTGCGATTTCATGCAAAGTTATGATGCGGACACATCTGACGGGACAATATAAATTTCATGTCAGTTCACATTGTTTTAAACTAATAAAATTAATATCACAAGTATAATATATTATAATAATATAGTAACATGATTATTCATAATCGGCGATTACGAACGATTAAGTGCGAGCGCGATAGTGTAGAGGGCATGCTGTATTCGCCAATAGTCGTCTGTGGTCATCTATGATCTACCAAAGCCCGGGAATCGCATGTTTTTTTTTATTATTAGACGATAAGGCTAGCGCCTGGCTGCTATCTCGCCTGATGGTAAGCGAAAGATGATCTTCTTGATGATGAAAGAAGATCTTCTACATACACTACTATTAGTATGTTAGTTTATAAGTATTTTGACGCGTGTACTATATGTTTAGCTGTGATAGCCCAGCGGTGAGACCGTGCGACTCTTTCGAGGGGAATACGAGTTCAAACCCGGGCAGGCACCAATGAGATTTTCTATTAAAACTCATGTGTCACGCTTTTCGTTAAAGAAAAACATTGTGATGAAACCTGCATATCTCTAGAGAATTCTGGATGCATGTGTAACCTACCAATCGGCATTGGAGCAGCGTGGTAGGTCTTAGCTCCAACCCTTCTCTCCAGAAACGGAGAGAGGAGGTCTATTCCCAGCAGTGGGATTGTAACAGCCTAAGCCTGAAGCCTAAGATGAACCGCGTTTGCTAAGTAGGTGCCTATTCAGTCGTCTTTTGAAACTATGCAAATCGTAGGAATCCGGGAAGATAGATACAGGAAGGGAATTCCATACTTTGGCTGTACGTATCAGAAAAGATGACCTGAACCGCTTTGTACGTACATTTTTGACGTTTTTGGCACATTAATTGTGTAGCGGTGGATCCCCCATTGAATCATATATGGACTGTGTAATAAGCTGTGATAGCCTAGCGGTGAGACCTTGCGACTCTCTAGAGACGACATAGGTTCAAACCCCGCGCATACACCAAGAGTTTTTCTATTAAAAACTTATGTGTCTAATTGATAATTGCAATTTATCACACGCTTTTCGGTGAAGGAAAACATCGTGAGGAAACCTGCATATCTCTAGAGAATTCTAGGGATATGTGTAACCTACCAATCCGCATTGGAGCAGCGTGGTAGGTCTTAGCTCCAATCTCTCCAAAAACGGAGAGAGGAGACCTTAGTAACAGTGGGCATAGTAACAGACCGTTACTTTACTTTACTTTATATATAGACATGTGCACGACGATCGTGATTTTATACAATCTTATATAATGACACGCTCAAAAATCGCCGATAATGAACTTTAGGTATAATTTTTTAGTGGATTTTCGCTAAGAATAAAGTATACATAAAAAAAATCGTTTCAATAGATTCCTATGAAGTAGAAAAATTAGTAAATTAGTAACAGTAACGGCCCGTTACAATCCCACAGCTGGGAATAGGCCTCCTCTCTACGTTTCTGGAGAGAAGGGTTAGAGCTAAGACCTACCACGCTGCTCCAATGCGGATTGGTAGGTTACACATATCAACAGAATTCTCTAGAGATATGCAGGTTTCCTCACGATGTTTTCCTTCACCGAAAAGCGTGTGATAAATTGCAATCATCAATTACACACATAAGTTTTAATAGAAAAACTCATTGGTGTCTGCCCGGGGTTTGAACTCGTGTTCCCCTCGAAAGAGTCGCACGGTCTCACCGCTGGGCTATCACAGCTTGAATGTTAAAAAGTTTTATTTATTTATTTATTTATATAGTTAAAGTTTATACGTATACTAATATGATGCTGAAGAGTTTGATTGTTTGTTTGAACGCGCTGATCTCAGAAACTACTGGACCGATTTGAAAATTCTTTGAATTTAAGATAGTCCATTTATCGAGGAAGGCTATAGACTATATAACATCACGCTAAGGTGAAAAGGAGAGGAGCAGCAATTAAAAATATTGCGAAAACGGCAAAATTTAAAGCTTTCCTTGCGTGCGCTAAGTAAACGGTGAAAGTGAATAAAAAACAATATACTACAAAATTGTTCCCCTCTAAAAGTTCTAAACAAAAGTCCGCGACAGCATATGTCTAGCGTTTAAGGTTAACCCACTTTAACCATTATTAATATAAGTATTACGGTTTAGTTTAATAATAAAACTGCAGTCCACGCGAACGAAGTTGCGTTAAAAAGTAAGTATTTGACTGGCCCGTTGGCGCAGTGGGTAGTGACCCTGCCTTCAGCTCCGCGGGTCGCGGGTTCGATTCCCGCCGAGGGCCAACATTTTCTGTAAACAATTTGTTGGTTCTTCGAGCCTGGGTGTGTATTTGTATTTAAGTATGTATTTAAACTTATATATGTAGTATATCTACCAGTTGTCTGTCCATAACACAAGTACTAAGTTACTTACTGTGGGGACGGAGGCCCGTGTGTAAATGTGTGTAAAATATATTTATAATTATTTATTTATTAATAGTATATGTATAAAATGGTATAAAAAAAAGATAATCTTCCCAAATGTGTCCACACCCTTGACTGTATATTTAATACTGCACCAAACATCACTATTTAGGGTTCAGGCGGTGCCCGTTGCGCTTTCTTCGCACACTATCTGGTAAGTGATCAGATATTCTGGATACGCCTGTAAATAGATACAGTCAGAATTACCATCCTCCTGCCCTTATCCCACTAAGTGGGGTCGGAACAACGTGTTGTCACATGATTTGGCTACGTATTTTACGACCGGCCGCCTGCTTCACGTCAATGTACCTTGAATGTAGAAATGAGGGTAGTCTATTCTAATCAGCCGGATACTACACGGCGCGTCAACTTACCTTAGTCGCCTTTGACGACACCTCGGTAAGAAATGAAGGTGGTCTATTCTAATTAGCCGGATATCACGCGGCGGGTCAATGTACCTTAGTCGCCTCTTACGACACCTCGGTAAGAAATGAGGGTGGTCTATTCTATTCAACCGGATACCACACGGTGGGTCAACTTACCTTAGTCGCCTTTTACAACACCTCGGTAAGAAATGAGGGTGGTCTATTCTACTCAACCGGATACCACACGGCATAGATTCAGTTAGAATAATTCATTTAATTGAAAAAAAAAGCAATTTATTAGAAAGCAATAATAGAATTATATTGCTATAATCCGCTACAAAGCAAATAGAAAATATATCTGTAGTTGTACCGTTTTACAATTACAGTATTTAGGCCAAGGTTTGAGAGGCATGTACGGTCATTGATCTCTTTAAACCGTGTTTGTTTCACTAAATTAACTTTTTTTTTATGTAGTGTTCTGAGGTATGTAGGTAACTATAATTAAAATTAATGTCGCATGATACGATACCATAAAATTGCATGGTGTGACATAGAATCCAGTATACTCACCTGCTCGCCACGGTACACGACATACTCGGGGAAGCAGAGCCCGCCGTGCGAGGGCGTGCCCGCCACGCTGTGGTGTCCTGGCGGGGCGTGCGCCATCTTCATAGCGCTAGCGAGCTGGAAGGCGCGCCCTAACGTCACCCGACATAGGAGCATTTGTCTGCAACATTTATGGGCCCTCCATAATAAGCTCCAACCTCAATATATCAAAAATGGATGTAATCAATCAAATTGTATTTTAAAAAGAAAGCTTTCTAATTGGCCGAGCTCGGGAGTACTTCCGAATCAGTAGCTTCTTTAAAATATTTTACGATTCAAAAGTAAAGTAGAACCTCGATAATTTACAACCGTATTCAAGAAGCATAACTAGCTAAATAAATACAAAATACTATGTAAAGGAGGGTAGTTGTGCGTTCCAAGCCTTCTATTTCATAAACAATACTTAGCCAACACTCAACTAAAAGAACTCTATGCGTCCAATTTCGCGCTCTGATTGGTCCATTTGATGTAGCGTAGTTCAGTCTAGTTTTTGACAAACGTTAATGTTATTATAGTAGTTTATGATACTGTTGCATAATAAGGGTTCTTATAAAACGAGTGTGGTTTAAAAAAACGAGCCGCAGGCGAGTTTTCTTATAGTGTCACACGAGTGTTATAAGACCAAGTTATGTACAGTATCATACACTACATTATCTACAAATTCAAATTCAAAATATTCTTTATTCAAGTAAACTTGTAAACAAGTGCTTTTGAATCGTCAACTTTACTGCTGGTTCGGAAAGCCGTCCTACCGAGCAGAGCCAGCAAGAAACTCGGTGGAGCTCTTTTATAAAAGAAGATTCTTAATACTAATTACATTTTGTCATAGCTATCCTGCACAAGGTCAAAGAGCAGCTATATCCACGCATTCTTATCATCAATGTAAGCCTCCACGGTATAATGGGCTTTCTGTATCAGCCTCTTTTTAACAGTATTTTTAAATTGCTGTAATGGCAAAGTTAAAATTGATTGTGGAATTTTGTTATAGAATCTTATACCCAAACCCACAATCGACTTACGTACTCTTACAAGGCGTAAAGCAGGAGCCGCAAGCTTATGTCGGTTCCTACTTTGTCTATTATATACATCGCCAATCTTTATATAATTATGTATATTTTTATACACAAAAATAAAAATATACTGTGAAGCTAACGTAAGAATACCTGTTTCCTTAAACTTCTCTCGCAGGGAATCACGCGGACTTAAATTGTAGATGCCACGTATGGCTCTTTTTTGCAATACAAAAATTTTCTCAATATCAGCGCATTTACCCCATAACATTATTCCATAAGACATAATGCTATGGAAGTAAGCAAAATAAACTAGTTTTGCTGTTTCGACGTCTGTAAACTGTCTTATCTTTCGAATAGCATAGGCTGCTGAACTGAGTTTCCCTACTCTTATACTATAATACGTTAAACAATATTGCAAATAAAACGCTGAATATAACAACAAATTTATTTTTACTTGTAATAATTATTGATGTTCTGAATATTCATTTTCCGTTCCATGAACTCGTGGTAACATTTAATATAGTTGCTAGATTTCGTCGGCAACAGGTTCACGGTCATGTTTGACGCAGCTTTCAGACTATCTGGTGGTGTACAATCACCACTATCCCCGCTCTCAGACGTGTTTTTACACAAAAACTTATTTTTTTACAAACATAACGTTTAAATATTGAAAAGATTTTTTCAATGACATATATTGGCGCCAAGGCGCAAACATCGATTGCGCATGCGTGTTGCGTCGCCGCGAACCCATTCATTGAAACCTTTTTTTTAAGGTGTATCGTTATGATTAAAAAGTAACATTATGATACAGGTGTCCATACAAGACCTGTATCGTAATGAAACTTTTTAATTTTTTATTTTTGTTCTGTACGTAATGTTTGTCATAAGAATTTTGTTTTCAGTTTTATAATCTTTGTATTATAGTATCAGAGTAGATAAACAAAAAAAAATAACCTCATTTTTGTACTCCCGTAATTTGCAGTTGATAGAGTTAATATATTTTTTTATGATATTTTGTGTATTGTGCGGTGTAAATAAAATAAAGTTTAGTATAATGAATTCGCGTTTGGATTTAAATGCAAGCACTGCAACTCCTAAGAGGTACAACTATTTTTCTTTTATTTATCATCTATGATAATTTTATTGTATAGTTTTACTTATATTATTTACTAGTCAAAGTAAAATCATTATAAGAATAAATAAAAAAAATATATATGTAATAATTTTGTCTTCAACCAAAGCGGCGCGAACACTATGCGTTCGCTAAAGTATCTCCTCATCTATTTTAGCTGTGCGTCGATTTTGACAAACGCATAGTAGAACATTTCACTCAAGTAACGTCTATGAATCGGTTTGAATGACCCTATGCGTCCCTGAGCACTGTGCGTTCTCATAGTAATGTTTATGAATACGGGTGTATGATTTGGTTTGAATGACTCTATGCGTCCCTGAGCGCTGTGCGTTCTCATAGTAATGTTTATGAATACGGGTGTATGATTTGGTTTGAATGACTCTATGCGTCCCTGAGCGCTGTGCGTTCTCATAGTAATGTTTATGAATACGGGTGTATGATTTGGTTTGAATGACTCTATGCGTCCCTGAGCGCTGTGCGTTCTCATAGTAATGTTTATGAATACGGGTGTATGATTTGGTTTGAATGACTCTATGCGTCCCTGAGCGCTGTGCGTTCTCATAGTAATGTTTATGAATACGGGTGTATGATTTGGTTTGAATGACTCTATGCGTCCCTGAGCGCTGTGCGTTCTCATAGTAATGTTTATGAATACGGGTGTATGATTTGGTTTGAATGACTCTATGCGTCCCTGAGCACTGTGCGTTCTCATAGTAATGTTTATGAATACGGGTGTATGAATTGGTTTGAATGACCCTATGCGTCCCTGAGTACTGTGCGTTTTCATAGTAATGTTTATGAATACGGGTGTATGAATTGGGTTGAATGACCCTATACGTCCCTGAGCACTGTGCGTTCTCATAGTAATGTTTATGAATATGGGTGTATGAATTGGTTTGAATGACCCTATGCGTCCCTGAGCACTGTGCGTTCTCATAGTAATGGTTATGAATATGGGTTGGTTTAAATGACCCTATATGTCCCTGAGCACTGTGCGTTCTCATAGTAATGTTTATGAATATGGGTGTATGATTTGGTTTGAATGACCCTATGCGTCCCTGAGCACTGTGCGTTCTCATAGTAATGGTTATGAATATGGGTTGGTTTGAATGACCCTATCACCCGTATTCATAAACATTACTATGAGAACGCACAGTGCTCAGGGACGCATAGGGTCATTCAAACCAAATCATACACCCGTATTCATAAACATTACTATGAGAACGCACAGTGCTCAGGGACGCATAGGGTCATTCAAACCGATTCATAGACGTTACTTGAGTGAAATGTTCTACTATGCGTTTGTCAAAATCGACGCACAGCTAAAATAGATAAGGAGCTACTTTAGCGAACGCATAGTGTTCGCGCCACTTTGGTTAATGACAAAATTATTTATTAGTTATCTATTTATTATTTTTCATTCTTATAATCATTTAACTTTGTCTAGTAAATAATATAAGTAAAACTATACAACAAAATTACCATACATAATAAATTAAAGAAAAATAGTTCTACCTCTTATGAGTTGCAGTGCTTGCATTTAAATCCAAAGGCGAAGTCATTATACTAAACTGTATTTTATTTACACTGCACAATACACAAAATATCATAAAAAAATTATTAACACGATAAACTGCAAATTACGGGAATACCAAAGTAAGGTTATGTTTGTTTGTTATTAACAACACAACAAATTGTTAATAACATTGACATTTGTCAAAACTAGACTGAACTACGCCACATCAAATGGACCAATCAGAGCGCGCAGTTGGACGCATAGCGTTCTTTTAGTTGAGTGTGGCCTAAGTATTGTTTATGAAATGAAAGGCTTGACACGAGGAACGCACAGTGAACTAGCCTCCTTCGCATAGTAATTTGTGCTTACTTAGCTGAGTATGCTTCTTGAATACGGGTGTATGTGTCCCTGAGCACGGTGCGTCCTCATAGTAATGTTTATGAATACGGGTGTTAAAGTCTAAGGGAATCACTCGGTCGTGCGTTTCTACTATTTGAACCCGAATGCGCCCGGAGTTGAAAATACATACATATTCACGTTATGTAAAAAATGGGAATTTCTTTAAAGTTTAGTCTACAGAAAAGAAGTCTGTCTTATTTTTTTGTTAAGTGTTTAGTTTCTACATTGATTAGATTTTCAATAGTAAATAACTTTAAAAATTTTACAATTGGGCAGAAATGTAATTTTAACCGCGCTTCAAGTACAGTGTTGAGTTCTCTTAGCAACAATAGGTGTGCAAGTAATAAATTCCGAGATTTTTTTATTTTGCAGATTCTATTCAATTCTTTTTATTGTTACCACCAAACAGTTTAAGTTGCAGAGTGCGTCTAAAAGTTTCTTTAAGTTATTGAGGGTCCACAGAGGGACCATTAAAGATGACCTTGACTTGTCTATAGTATCGATACCAGCAGTGGATTTCGTTAACTGGTGTTTAGGAACAGGTCTCATTGACCATTAACGATGAACCCGACGTACCTGTGGCACAGATAGCAGGAGCGGTCCTTGTGAGCCGGACACCCTGAACCGCCACCGAAGCCGTAAACGTATTGGTTGCTCTTCGACGAGTGCTCGGCGAAGTAGATACCAGCACCGAACATACCACCTGGGAATATATGAGATATATAGGGACCAGAGAAGGTCGAATAACATTTGGTGTTGCTTCAGTTGTTTGATTGATATTTTATTATTTTTTTTTTTTATGTAATAGGATGGCAGACGAGCATGCAGTTCAACGTTATCACCGCCGCCCACGACCTCTCGCAAAGCGAGTGTGCTGTCGACCTTAAAAACATGGAAAATACGCTTTTTGAAGGTACTTATGTCGTCTCTTCTCAGTCGTGCACTCTTGACAGAGTGGTCGTAGACATGTTTCGGTCGATTTATGTACCACTTCTGCTCTAGAGATACGCCGCCATATCATCCTGTCTTTGGCAGAGTGAGAACACGTATTTATGCTAGAGTTTGTCACATTCTTGATGAGATCAGTCCAGCGTGTTGGAGAGCGCCCACGGGATCTTTTCCCCTCAACTTTCCCTTGCACCACCAAACGTTCCATGCAGTCTTCGTTACGGGGTATGTGTCCGAACTTATGTCGTACCGATCCGGAAACGCCACTAGACGGAGATTATTCTATAAAAAGATGGTGCGCGGAATAAAATTATTTGAAAACCGCACTGTAGTGGATCGCCACGTATCCAGATGGTAAGGATGATATTGTAACCCGTGACGTACAGTGCGGTTAGGGAATTACGTGGCAGGAATAAGGTCGTGAAGCTCACTGGAACACTTCTCATGAAATATGTGGTAGAAAACGCACAGTGGAGATTATATTATGCTGCTGGAGCCAAGCAGCACAAGATTGTGTGGTTTGAAGATCCCGTGATGCGAGAGAGAGAGAGAGCTGACGGTGGTGGTGAATTAGATTAGTTAGGGTATGGTCGCCACTGAAAACCAGTGTTGGGGGCTACCTCAACGTAAACTGAGTGGTGTTCCTTTCTGCAACATCACATTTCTCTGCATAGGTATATTTAAATTTAAATTGTCTATATAACTGTAATGTTTGTAGGGTAAGTGTGACAGTTGTAATTAAAGGTTTTTTGATTTTGATTTTTTTTGAGAGAGAGAGAGAGAGATAGAGAGAGATAGAGAGAGGGAGAGAGAGAGAAATAGAGAGAGAGAGAGAGTGGGTCAAACCCAGACTGGGTGGAAGGTTTCTGCTATGGGAATACTTACACCACTACACCATAGTTTAGTAGCAGCAACTCACCAATATACGCGTGCCTCTCGTCGAAGCCCTTCTGGACGATGGCGTTGATGAAGGGCGAGCCGTGGAACAGCATCCTCTCGTTATTCAGGCCAGCCTCCTCTGACACCTCGCGCCGCCTATGCTGGTAGCGCTCCCAGAGGCGGCCGTTCACTATTTTTTGTATCTGACGTTCGGGAACCATAGAGTTATTATACTAGAGTAGGGGAGTCAAAGGCAGGCTTTTACGTGAGTGTCGCAACAAATAATGAGAGGAAAGATGGGACTCATATACTTATCTTTGTCTAATCTATACTAATAGTATAAAGAGAAATGTTTTTATCATCATCGTTCTCCTGCCCTTATCCCACTCTAAGTAGGGTCGGCACAACATTACAAACATGTTGTCACATGATTTGGCTACGTATTTTACGACCGGCCGCCTGCCTGACGTCAACTTACCTTACGACACCTCGGTAAGAAATGAGGGTGGACCATTCTATGCAGCCGGATACCACACGGCACATACCTTAGTCGCCTCTTACGACACCTCGGTAAGTAAGGAGGGTGGTCTATTCTATCTGCCGGATACTACACGGCGTAGAGGAATGTATTTATATTATACATATTTGTAATGTTTTCACACAAAAACTACTGGACCGATTTCAAAAATTCTTTCACCATTGGAAAGCTTTTTCATTGAGCAACATAGGCTATATTACATTTTCAAAAAAATAGGTGCCACTAATAAAAATGCAATAAGGTGTGAAAAACTTAGTCATAAAAATCTTTAATACAAAATGATAGTACAAAAAAATGTGAATGCGGCAGAAACGCGGCGGAAACTTCTCCAGTTCTTCAGTTCCCGCCGCGATAACGTCGTGTTAAGAGCTAATGAATAAGTGCCCCGGAGGAACTCCAAACTAGTCGGGTTAACCCGATAAAAGTGGTGGTAATCTTTTCACGCAAAAACTACTGGACCGATTTCAAAAATTCTTTCACCATTGGAAAGCTGCTTTTTCACCGAGCAACAGGCTATATGTCATTTTCAAAAAAATAGGGATCCCTAATAAAATTGTAATAAGTTGTGAAAGATTCAGTCGCAAACATCTTTCATCGCGTGCGCTGCGGAACCTATTGAGGATAGAACAAAAAAATGTTCTACAGTATTATAGAACGTATCAATATACACAAAAAAGTCCGCGATACTATATGTCTAACTATTATAGTTATACCAATATAACTACTTTTTTTTTAAAACACCTCGGTAAGAAATGAGGACGGTCTATTCTTGCCGGCTTTCACAGGGCGGTTTACGCATACTGTAAGTAAGCTATGGGTCTGTAAGTGAGATTGTCGCAACAAATAATCTTTGTACAATGATATATGCGCAGTGGAATGTTCAAGGAGACTTCTCTTACCCGGACAACGTTGTATCTGGTGAAGTGACCCCCGGCGTGGTCCCGGTGCGCACGCACGCCGGCCTGCATCTCTCTCTCCAGCACGGAGAACTCGCTGTCCCCACACTCGCCAGCACCCACCACATCCAACAGGGTGGTGCCACCATACCACTCTGAACATATAATGTTGAAGACATGGCGCAGTGGGTAGTGACCCTGCCTTCAACTCCGCGGGTCGCGGGTTCGATTCCCGCCGAGGGCCAACATTTTCTATAAATAATTTGTTGGTTCGACGGGCCTGGGTGTATATTTGTATTTGTATTTAAGTATATATTTACTGTAGCTGTGATAGCCCAGCGGTGAGACCGTGCGACTCTTTCGAGGGGAACACGAGTTCAAACCCGGGCAGGCACCAATGAGTTTTTCTATTAAAACTCGTGTGTCTAATTGGTAATTGCAATTTATCACACGCTTTTCAGTGTTTCCCAGCAGTGGGATTATAACAGGCCACTACTTTACTATGTATTTAAAATTATATATGTAGTATATCTACCAGTTGTCCGTCACCCATAACACAAGTATGAAGTTACTTACTTTGGGGACGGACGAGCGCGTGTGTAAATGTCCCATATTTATTACTTTATTTATTTATTCTCTTTACCTTTCTAGTATTCATCATTTTACTGCCCTCTAAGTGGGGTCGGAACAACATGTTACAAACATGTTTTTTTTTCTTTTCTTTATTCAATTTAGGGACTTTACACAATATGTACAGTCCCATTTTGGCAAATACCACATTTAACCTAACAATTTAGATTACCAATTAAAAAAAAAAAACAAAAAGTCCCAAAAAGCTGTCTGTCTGTATGAAATCGATTTTCTCAAAATCTACAGAACGGATTTTTGTGCGGTTTTCACCAAGAGATAGTGAAATACTTCCGGATGGTTTAGGTAAATAGTAGATATCGGTATTTTGTAAATAGTGTTAAAGAGATAGAGCTGTTGTTAAAAACTTTGCTTGCTGGGAGCTTTAGTCGCGTGCGCTGCGTAAACTAGCAGAGATAATCTAAAGTAATATACTAGAGAATTGTAGATCTATAAAAGTGCTTCAAAAAAGTCTGCGATAGCATGTCTCTATCTCTCATGGTTAACACACAATAACTACTTTTGTTTAAAATTTGAAATCTAGTTAAAAATTCTGACACGGTGATTCCATGCGGGCGAAGCCGCTGGCACAGCTAGTACAAATATAAAACGTATAAAAGAAAGTTGGACTGAAGCATAGGATTAGTAAGATCTTACCGGAGTGCGATTGCAAGCTGTGCCTGGCGGCTTTGATAAGCCGGTGGCGGTGTCCGTACGCGGCCACGCCCACCGCCCTCAGGTCTTCGTGCGACATCTCCGACAGGATGTCCACGGTTATCTGCTCCCGCTCCAGGACTGGTGCCAACTGCTCCAGACCAATGCTGAGAAGAACCGCGGTTAATAAACTTTGAGAGGTGAAATATTCAACCATCGAAAACTATACGACTTTGTACAAGCAATTACGTTGCATTACACAGTTGCGTGCATAAATGCGTGTGTGTATTATCATGGACCCATGGTTTTTGAACATCGTTACGGTCAGTAATGAGAGCAATGACATCGTTACGCAGCTACGTGCATGCGTCCGTGCGTGCCTGTGAACATGCGGTATTATCGTGGATTCTGTATTCCTTAGCCATCGTTCTGTTATTTCACTTGTAGGATCACGATCATCAGTAATGAGAGCAATTACATTGTTACGCAATGACGTGCATGCGTGCCTGTGAAAATATTTGTATTATCGTGGATTCTTTAGTCTTTAGCCATCGTTATGTTATATGACTTGTAGAAACACGATCATCAGCAATGAGAGCAGTCACGTTGCTTTACGTAGTTACGTGCATGAGTGCGTGTTTTGGTGCGTGCGTGTGTTTATTATCAGGGACTCTTTGGTATTGAACCATCGTAATGTTATTTCATTTGTAGGACCACGATCATCAGCAATGAGAGCAGTCACGTTGCGTTACGTAGTTACGTGTATGAGTGCATATTTTGGTGCGTGCGTGTTTATTATCATGGACTCTTTAGTCTTTAGCCATTGTTATGTTATATGACTTGTAGGACCACGAACATCAGTAATGGGTGCAATTATATTGCTTCATGCAGTAACATGTATAAATGCGTGCTTTGATGCATGTGTGTGTATTATTGTGGATTCTTTAGTCTTTAGCCATCGTTATGTTATATGACTCGTAGGACCGCGATGTCAACTGTCAATATGAGTGTATTATCGTGAATTCTTTCGGCTTTAGCCATTTTATGATATTTGAAGACGTCCTATCGACACACTTGCACACCGCACGTAAGGAAGTTAAACGGTTAGCCAAAAGAAACTATCCGATCAAAAGTAAACACTTGAGTGCTCGTTATTCACATAAAACTTAAAGACAGATTCTAACCTGGTCAAGAATGTTTGAAGAGATTCAGACGTAGACAAAGCGGAGGCTGGTCTGCCGGCAGCATCCTCGAGACTACCACGGGAACCTTCAGCCCAGTAGTTCGTGGGGATCACCTGGTAAAATATACCATTTAATTACTAGGTCTCAGATGGTGAATGCGACTTCCAAATATTGAATACGGGTTACGTTTAAGAGAGTTATTTAAATATTCACAAGTTTGTATCTGCGATATAAGGACTTCTAGACTTTACTGAAATATTCACCATATAAATTGGCCAATCCTAATGTCTATTATGATTAAACATATAAGTTACCCATCTCTAGTACTTTTGCAGGTACCAAGTACATAATAAAAGGCACTCACAGGTAACGGCAGCGGGACGGTCTCCCCGCTGGGTAGCAGTACAGGCGAATGCGGGGGCGGAAGAGGCGCGGGGGCGGGCGGTGCCACGCTGCCCTCCCCGCCAGCCCCCGCACTGCCCGTCATGGCATCCTGCAGCAGGGACCTCACATCATCAGCTCCAGCAAGCTCCAACGCCGTCTGACCCTCCTGGTTCTTCAGGAACGGGTCCGCGCCGTGAGCGAGCTGCAAGAAAGGTCTCCTTTAAATTTACTTTCTATACTTATTGTTTAGGCACGGGGGCTTTCGTATTTCTAATATATTTTAGTGAAACTGTTTTTGCTTTACGTAAGTCGTTTAATAACGAAAAAATTTATAAAAAATACAATAAGAGATGTGCAGTTCAAATGACAAGAGCGAACAATAAGTAACGACTAATGAATCGTTCATGTCGACGTCAGTCCTCTGGTCGCTAGTAGATGGCGCTAGTCGTTACGCCAACACTTATTATCTATACTTATTATAAAACAAAGTCCCAAAAAGCTGTCTGTCTGTATGGAATCGATTTTTTCAAAATCTACTGAACGGATTTTTGTACGGTTTTCACCAAAAGATAGTAAAATAGTTCTTGATAGTTTAGGTAAGTGTGTTGAAGAGATAACGCAGTTGTTAAAAAACTCGCTTGCTGGGAGCTTTACTCGCGTGCGCTGCGTAAACCAGCAGAGATACGCTAAAGTAATATACTAGAGAATTGTAGATCTATAAAACTGCAACAAAAAAGTCCGCGACAGCATTTCTCTATCTCTTATGGTTAACTCAGAATAACTACTTTTATGTTTAAAATTTGAATTCTAGAAACAATTTGAGACATGCAGATCTCCACGCGGGCAAAGCCGCTGGCATAGCTAGTAAAACATAATCCCTAAAGATGTCTGTCTAATTGCTGTTCTATTATTCCTAGAGGAATGCAACGTCTCCCTCAGATCTCGCAAAGCATACAACGGACTTGTGCGCCGATAGACTTTGCTGAGTCTAGAAGTAATTTCGACAATAGATTTGCCTCATCAAATTATGTTTACAACGAAACATCCGGCCAGTTCGGTTTCGTAGAGCGCTGTCACTGTCTCACGCGGGTTCGTCAGTCTGTGCGACAGAGACGATGCTTTATGAAGCAGAATCTAGCCGATTTCTCTCTCTATCTCTAAACCTCTAACTTCGATGTGCATACATAGCCAGCCAAAGCCAGAGGACGCCCATACTCTAGATGGTTAGACGAAATTATCGCAAACGCAGGAAATAGTTGGCTCGAGACAGCTAAAGATAGAGACAACTGGGATTCTTTGGAGGAGGCTTTTACCCGTACGGAGTCCATTCATAGAATTAACTAACAAAAGACTAAAATATTTTTATAATTACTACAATTTTATTTATTCAATTTTAATTTTGACTTTTTTAACGATTTACTTTTAAAATTTATATACATACTTTTTGGCATTTATAATTTTTGACATAAATTTAATTTTTTATTTAGATAAATTTTTACTAAAATAATATTCTAATTAGTAAATGTAGTTTTTATTTTTTAAATTTTATGTTAGTAATGACATTTACACACACGGTCGTCCGTCCCCAAAGTAAGTAACTTAATACTTGTGTTATGGACAGACAACTGGTAAATATACTAAATATATAATTTTAAATACATACTTAAATACAAATACACACCCAGGCTCGAAGAACCAACAAATTGTTTATAGAAAATGTTGGCCCTCGGCGGGAATCGAACCCGCGACCCGCGGAGCTGAAGGCAGGGTTACTACCCATAGCGCTAACGGACCAGTCAATGACCGACGGGTCAAATGGTCAACGGGTATGGAGTTAATAAAGCTAAATTATTATTATTATTACTATACATATAATGACAGTTAAGTCCTCACCAGTAGAGCACATAGCTGCGTCCGAGCTTTATGCGCCGCCTCGTGTAGGGGCGTGAACCCCCACCTGTCCGCCGCGTTAGGGGGGGTGCCAGCCCTCAGAAGCAGCGCTGCTAACTCCACATGGCCGTACGACGCCGCGTTGTGGAGTGGAACCAGTCCCCCCTTGTCCCTTGCCGATACAGCCGCGCCCGCTTCGAGAAGCGCTTCGGCCACCTCCAAATTATTGTAGCCAGCTAGAAAGATTTCACAAACATATATGTAGTGTAAGGGAATTACAAGAGGTCGCTGCTATCGTGTTATTACGAGTGCAGCCGATGAATAACGAACACAGCCGATGGCGTTGTCAAGGCATCGCCTAACAACGAATAGTGGTTGCCATGGGGACGGAATAACAAGGAGCCACCATCTTGTGTTTAAATGATTTATAGAAGCAGGCGTTACTTTGCGGAATTTCATATTACAGGCACTATAACAATAACTACCTTGCTATAATCCGCACGGGCTAAGCGAATGCATGCAAAGCTAATGTGTATGAAGCAGGCAAAATTAACGCACCTTACACATGCAGGACAAGCCACCACACGCACCCCAAGGCGCCTCCACCAGCAACAATGCACACAAGCAGCACACTTAACCACCACCACAAACTCGACGATCGTTTCGATCGCAATGCATTGCGATTTTTGTCGTGGAGCCTATCCTCCTGATGGTGCTTCGGTTTCGTAGCGAAACGATCGTTGAGATTGTGGTGGTGGTTGTGTGTGCTGCTTGTGTGCATTGTTGTTGTTGGAGGCGCCTTGGGGTGCGTGTGGTGGCTTGTCCTGCATTTGTAAGTTTCGTAAATTTTGCCTGCTTCATACACATTAGCTTTGCATGCATTGGCTTAACCCGTGCGGATTGTAACGAGATAGTTCTTTTATAGTGCTTAGCCATCTTGTGTGATGTGACGCGTGTTTTGTATTGTATTTATTGCGAATAAGGAAGTACAAGTTGAATTATAGATTGAGGATTCATAATACTCGATTCTGAACATTCTTTAACAGTTGTTATTTTGGGTAAAAAGCTGTTGACGAAATTGAAGAACGGTGAGATAGCGTAACTTTTGCCAGGGTTTAACAGATTCAAAAACCAATGAGTTGTTCTGTCAAAACTTAATAGTCTAATTGATATTTGCAAATTTGTCTTACGCTTTTTGGCGACGACAAACGTTGTGAGGAGAATTCTTGGGAAATATCTCAAATTCAAATTCAAAATATTCTTTAATCAAGTAAACTTGTAAACAAGTGCTTCAGTGCAGTAGCAGGACCTTAAATATCAATAGTAGACATATCAAAGATGACTCACCGGCCAAGTGTAACGGCGTAGAATTCCTTCCATGCGCATCTCTACAATTGACGTTTTGTGGTGTTATTAGTTTCCTGAAACAAAATTGAATACGGACTAAAATTATACGTCCAATGGACTAAAATTAATTAAACTTGTGTAATGTATGCTCTTCACTGTCGGCGATGATCGTTTGAAAGTCTATAATTGGAACGAAGTGCCCAAACGATCACTTGCATCATATGTATGATATGATACACAATAAGAATTCAAATTCAAAATATTCTTTATTCAAGGAAACTTGTAAACAAGTGCTTTTGAATCATCAACATCTACTGCTGGTTCGGAAAGCTGTTCCTACCGAGAGGAGTCAGCAAGAAACTCAGCGGTTGCTCTTTTTAAAATACAAATCTTAAAACTAGTTACATTTAGTTATTACTGTCTTGTACCCCTGTACAAGACAGTAATAACTAAATATGCACTTCTACCCTTAGAAGTGCAGCTATGTCCACACATCCTTATCATCTAAGCAATCTTCAACAGTATAGTAGGCTTTCTGTATCAGACTCTTTTTTAACTGCTGTAATGGCATGGCCAAAATAACATAACCTCATATGTATCATTCCGCGTTTCCCTTTGATGCGTGTTCGACAAACCTACATTTACCGGGATGTAGGCGATCGTAGGCGTTCATAGTCGATAACTGGCGAGTATTGAAAAACGGTTCGCAAGATAGACCATCCTCATTTCATACCGAGGTGTCGTAAAAGGCGACTAAGGTAAGACGACCCGCCGTGTGGTGTCCGGCTGAGTAGAATAGACCACCCTCATTTCTTACCGAGATGTCGTAAAAGGCGACTAAGATAAGTTGACCCACCGTGTGGTATCCGGCTGAGTTGAATAGACCACCCTCATTTCTTACCGAGGTGTCGTAAGAGGCGACTAAGGTATGTGCCGTGTGGTATCCGGCTGCATAGAATAGACCACCCTCATTTCTTACCGAAGTGCCGTAAAAGGCGACTAAGGTAAGACGACCCGCCGTGTGATGATACGAGTTAATTACTTTGCTAGTTAAACTCACTTGGCTCTGGCGAGGTCACCCCGTTTTGCAGCGTCGAGGAGCGCGGCATCACCGCGGAGGGCGTCGGCCGTGTCGCCATCACCAGCCCTCACCAGCTGAAGAGGTGTCAGACCATCGCGGTTGCGGCGAGTGGGGTCCGCACCATGCTGTCGAAACAACATACAACCATAGTGCTATATTACATTAACTAGCTGAATTGAAGCTGTGATAGCCTAGCGATGAGACCGTGCGACTCTCTAGAGAGGACACAGCTTCAAACCCCGGGCTGGCACCAATGAGTTTTTCTATTAAAAACTTATGTGTCTACTTGATAATTGCAATTTATCACACGCTTTTCGTGTAAAATATCGTGAGGAAACCTGCATATCTCTAGAGAATTCTGTTGATATGTGTAACCTACCAATCCGCATTGGAGCAGCGTAGTAGGTCTTAGCTCCAATCCTACTCTACAAAGAAAACGGAGAGAGGAGGTCTTAGCCCAGCCGTGGGCATAGTAACAGGCTGTTACTTTACATTAACTAGAGGAACCATAGGCAGGCTGGTAGTTGCGAGTGGCCAACAAGTAATTAAAGAGGGGAATTCAAATTGATTTGAATAAAATATTATTTATTTAAGTAAACTTGTAGACAAGTGCTTTTAAATCGTCAACATCTACTGCTGGTTTGGAAAGCTGTTCCTACTGAGAAGAACCAGTAAGAAACTCGGCGGTTGCTCTTTTCATAGAATAACTCTTATTACTAGTTACCTATAGTTATTAATGTCTTGTACAGGGTCGAAGAGTAGCTATATCCACGCATTCTTATCGTCTAAGTAACCCTCAACAGTATATTAGGTTTACTGTATTAGCCTTTTTTAATAGTTTTCAAACTGCTGTAAAGGCAACTGCTAAAATCGATTGTAGAATATTATTATATAATGTTATACGCAAACCCACAAACTTATATACTTTTGCAAGGTGCAAAGCAGTGACCCGCATGCTTATATCGGTTTCTGCTTTGTCTATTTTATACATCGCCAATCTTTTTATAATTATGTATGTTGTTATGCACGAAAATTAAATTGCTGAAAATATACTGTGAAGCCAAAGTAAATACCTAAAAATAAAAAAAAAACCTACATAGTATGTATATAATTGAGTATATTTGAATATGTAAGTTAAAATAGATAATAAAAAATCTACTTTTTTCTTCAGACAGAGGAAAAAAGGCATTATACATGGTTCAAGGTATTTTGACATTTAAGATAATGCGAGATCACGGGCACTTAAAGTATGAAATATAATAATTGTAAAATTCTTAAAAATTTATACTGAGATTAAACTTTGGTCAAGGTTGGTTCAAGACAATATGTAATTGACACATTTTGGTATATTTATCATACTCTTACGTATAAGAATCAATACCTTTGTCGCTTTCAGTATTTCATGTTGGTAAACTTTATCGTTCACACTAAGTAATTTGGCCGAATAGTTTAAAAGTTATCACGATATGATTTACTTGAATGGGGCGACATAGAGTGCCTAATATGCGCGTCGGGCGAAGATTGTATGGAATCCGTCAGTTTTGAAGTTAGACATCGGAAATTTTGGATGTACGAGTAATTAAATAAATACATATTTTTTATATTAAGGAAAAAAAAAAATAAAACTTTAATACGATCTGTCACGAAACTTAATGTGGGAGACCAAATTCCACGAGCGAAACCGCGCGCATAAGCTTGTGGTACATAATTCAAAAGTTTGCCTATAGATAAAAAGAGGTTTGGCGCATAAAGCTCAGATTTTTCTATGCTTCTTTTTCGCAAGGAGAAAAAATCCATTAAGGATGTTTACCATCCCATACTGGTAAGGAGTGTCCGATTTGCACAGAGTAAAACTCCTCCTACCCGTGCTCGCCTAAGCCAACATGGAACTGCTTTAGCATTACAGACACTATAAGAGAACTACTTTGCTATAATCCACACGGGTAAGCAGCTGTGATAGGCCAGCGGTGAGTCCGTGCGACTCTTTCGAGGGGAACACGAGTTCAAACATGGGCAGGCACCAATGAGTTTTTCTATTAAAACTCATGTGTTCAATTGATAACTGCAATTTATCACACGCTTTTCGGTGAAGGAAAACATCTTGAGGAAACCTGCATATCTCTAGAGAATACTCGAGATATGTGTAAGCTACCAATCCGCTTTGGAGCAGCGCGTTAGGTCTTAGCTCCCACCCTTCTCTCCAGAAACGGAGAGATGAGGCCTATTCCTAGTAGTGGGATTGTGGCAGGCCGCTACTTTGCTTACTTTTAAGCGAATGCATTGAGTTCCGAAAACGCCTGCTTCTATAAATCGCTTCAGCATTAGTTCAAGCAAGCTCGATATAGTTCAATTTGGAAGCCAGATATTGTGCCTACCTTAAGGAGCAACTTGACGATGTCCGCTTTGCCCTTAGCGGCCGCCTCGTGCAGCGGCGTGAACCTCCACAGGTCCGCGGCGTTCACTCCAGCACCAGCAGACACAAGCAGTTCCGTCACCTCGAAGTGACCATAGGAGCACGCGTTATGCAAGGGCACCAGTCCGCTACCAGAAGTAATAATAATAATAAAATTTGTGTGCCTAATTGATAATTGCAATTTATCACACGCTTTTCGGTGAAGGAAAACATTGTTAGGAAACCTGCATATCTCTAGAGAATTCTAGGGATATGTGTAACCTACCAATCCGCATTGGAGCAGCGTGGTCTTAGCTCCAATCCTTCTCTCCAAAAATGGAGAGAAGAGGCCTATGCCCAGCAGTGGGATAGTAACAGGCCGTTACTATTGTAATTATACCAAACGAGTCTTAAATATGGATCATCATTCTCGGTGGAGGTATGTGCATGTGTTTTAACGAATGCTTCATGTTGCAGATATGAGAACGAATTGTCCACTCTACATTTACCATTATATATATTTCCTGTTTACTTTACCGCGTATTATACCAAAATAATTTTATTATTACTTTTGTATTATGGATCTCCGCAAAGTAATGGCTAATTCTATAAATTATCCATAGAGTTATTATTCTACTAGATTTGGGGGAGCCATAGTAAGTGAGAGTGTAACTCATATACTTATCGCTGCCTAATCTATATCTATTCTATACTTGTTATAAAAAAAAGTCCCCAAAGCTGTCTGTCTGTTTGCGATCGATTCTTTCTAACTCTACTGGAAGGATTTCCGAATAAATATAGATTTATTCGGATTCGACAGCATTAAACGATAAATCATCCAATATATATCCTATAAAGTTTAAAATGAGATATGTACTACCTACCAATTATAGAAAAACATTTCTTAGTTACAATGTTACAATCATAAACCTAAAAATAAACACTAGAGAATAATGAAAAAAATATAAAAAAACAACATTAAGGCTAAACTATTAACACTCTGATTCCAAAATTTTACTACGTTCTTCTATAAACCATGAAAGCCCATCGCAGCTAATATCCGGTGATACTACCGGTGTGTCCTTTGTGCAGCTATTATATAAGTACTAGTTGTCCGGAGACGCGTTGCTGTGTCTCAGTCTGGTTTTCAAATTCTTGAAGCTGATCTCGACAATTAAAGAAAATATCCAGTTATTAAAAAACTTGCCTGCTAGGAGCTTTAGTCACTGCATAAACCAGCAGAGTTATGCTAAAGTAATGTACTAGAGAATTGTAGATCTATAAAACTACTACAAAAAAGTCCGCGATAAACGATGAAAGCCGCCCTTCGCATCAGCCGTGTGGTATCCGGCTGAGTAGAGTAGACCACCCTCATTTCTTACCGAGGTGTCGTAAAATGCGACTAAGGTAAGGCGACCCACCGTGTGGTAACCGGTTGAGTAGAATAGACCACCCTCATTTCTTACCGAGGTGTCGTAAAATGCGACTAAGGTAAGGCGACCCACCGTGTGTTAACCGGTTGAGTAGAATAGACCACCCGCATTTGTTACCGAGGTGTCGTAAAATGCGACTAAGGTAAGGCGACCCACCGTGTGGTAACCGGTTGAGTAGAATAGACCACCCTCATTTCTTACCGAGGTGTCGTAAAATGCGACTAAGGTAAGGCGACCCACCGTGTGTTAACCGGTTGAGTAGAATAGACCACCCGCATTTGTTACCGAGGTGTCGTAAAATGCGACTAAGGTAAGGCGACCCACCGTGTGGTAACCGGTTGAGTAGAATAGACCACCCTCATTTTTTACCGAGGTGCCTAAAATGCAATTAAGGTAAGTCGACCTGCCGTGTGGTATCCGGCTGAGTAGAATAGACCACCCTCTTTCTTACCGAGGGGTAGTAAAATACGACTAAGTTAAGTTGACGTCGGGCAGGCGGCCGGTCGTAAAATACGTAGCCAAATTATGTGACAACATGTTTGTAACATGTTATGCCGACCCCACTTAGAGTGGGATAAGGGCACGAGGGTGATGATGAAAGCCCATCGCAGCCAATATCCGGTGTTACTGTGTCCTTTGTGCAGCTATTATATAAGTATTAACTTTGTGGTGAGATCGCATCAATATATTTTTTTTTATTTATTTAATTATTTCAAGCTTACAACTATCATTTCAGGGTACATATCATTACATTACATTATATATCAACTATCATATATCTACTCACCCCTTATCTTTGGCGTGGACGTCAGCTCCACGTTGCAGCAGAAGCTGAGCTAGTGGTAGCCTGTTGTATCTGGAAATTAAATATTGTTACATATTGTGTTAAATACGCTTATAGATACTCATAAATTCATATAACGATTATGTGATTTTGTAATAGGAAATATAATAAATCCTCCTCCTTGCATCGATTCCCCAATAATGGGGAACGTGACTCCATAATTCACATCTTGTTCTTGAGGATGGTCTTCCAACTTTTCCTGCTTTTGGCCACGTGGATGGCCTCGGAGACTGTTGTATTGAGTGTGGTGCGGATCTGATCTGACCAGCGCATAGGGCTTCCTCCTCTGGGTCTTTTTCCATCAACCTTGCCAGTGACAATAAGCTTCCCAGGACAGTAATAACTAAATGTAACTAGTTATAAGAATTTTATTTGAAAAGAGCAACCGCCGAGTTACTTGCTGGCTCTTCTCGGTAGGAACAGCTTTCCGAACCAGCAGTAGATGTTGACGGAATCGTCAAAAGCCCTTGTTTACAAGTTTACTTGAATAAAGAATATTTTGAATTTGAATTTGATATAATGTTTAGAAAATTCCTTTTAAAACTATCCTCAGAAACTTTAATCATATAATCACTTAATTATTTTTTTTACTAGCTTTTGCTATTTGTATGCTCTATAATATCTTAACTTCGATAACTGGATACTAATTCATTATAAATATATGGGACACTGACACACACGGTGTGATAGCTGTGATAGCCTAGCGGTGAGACCGTGCGACTCTTTCAAGGGTAATACGAGTTCAAATCCGGGCAGGCACCAATGAGTTTTTCTATTAAAACTCATGTGTCTAATTGATAATTTCAATTTGTCACACGCTTTTCGGTGAAGGAAAACATCGTGAGGAAACCTGCATATCTCTAGAGTATTCTAGGGATATATGTAACCTACCAATCCGCATTGGAGCAGCGTGGTAGGTCTTAGCTCCAATCCTTCTCTCCAAAAAAAACGGAGAGAGGAGGCCTTAGCCCAGCAGTGGGCATAGTAACAGGCTGTTACTTTACTTTTTTACTTTTTTACACACACGGTCGTCCGTCCCCAAAGTAAGTAACTTAATACTTGTGTTATGGGTGACGGACAACTGGTAGATATACTACATACATATATCATTTTAAATACATAATTAAATACAATTATACACCCAAGCTCGAAGTACCAACATATTGTTTAAAGAAAATGTTGGCCATCGGCGGGAATCGAACCCGCGACCCGCGGAGCTGAAGGCAGGGTCAGTACCCACTGCGCCAACGGGTCATTATTAAATTACTACGCTTGATGTTTACTATAGTTATACTTGTTGTTGCATTCTTTAATTAATATAGAATTTAGTTTATATGTGTCATGTATATTGTTGTATTGAATATATATATTGTTGATGTCCTAATCAAAAAAAACATGAAGGGGTTATAAAAGACTATCTTTAAGCGCAACTTTGTTCGCGTGGACTGCAGTCTTATTATTTGAGTAAACCGTAATACTTATATTAATAATGGTTAAAGTGGGTGAACCTTAAAAGCTAGACATATGCTGTCGCGGACTTTTATTGAGAACTTTTAGACGGGAACAATGTTGTAGTACATGATCTTTGAATAACTTTCACCGTTTACTCAGCGCACGCAAGGAAAGCTTTAAATTATGCCGCAATATCTTTTATTGCTGCTCCTTTCCTATTTATGTTAGCGCGATGTTATGTAGTCTATAGCCTTCCTCGATAAATGGACTATCTTACACTCAAAGAATTTTTCTAATCGGTCCTGTAGTTCCTGAGATTAGCGCGTTCAAACAAACAAACAAACTCTTCAACTTTATATATTATAATAGATTACATCACCCTAAATATTATTCTTTTTTTTTTCAAAGCATTTAAAATTATCCATTGTATTTGCGCCATTTTATTACGACACGATTGATATTAATAATTTTAAAAATTGTAAAATAAATAAATATAAAACATTATTTAACGCAATGTGTTGTTATCTGTCTACTTGAAGGATCCAAACACAAAAGTATTTTAAACCTTTTCTAGAAAATGATCATCATTATCCTCCTGCCCTGATCCCACTCTATGTGGGGTCGGCACAACATGTTACAAACATATTGTCACATGATTTGGCTACGTATTTTACGAACGGCCGCCTGCCTGACGTCAATTTACCTTAGTCGTATTTTACGACCCCTCAGTAAGAAATGAGGGTGGTCTATTATACTCAGCCGGATGCCACACGGCGGGTCGACTTACCTTAGTCGCCTCTCACGACACCTCGGTAAGAAATAAGGGTGGTCTATTATACTCAGCCGGATGCCACACGGCGGGTCGACTTACCTTAGTCGCCTCTCACGACACCTCGGTAAGAAATGAGGGTGGTCTATTATACTCAGCCGGATGCCACACGGCGGGTCGACTTACCTTAGTCGCCTCGCACGACACCTCGGTAAGAAATGAGGGTGGTCTATTATACTCAGCCGGATGCCACACGGCGGGTCGACTTACCTTAGTCGCCTCTCATGACACCTCGGTAAGAAATGAGGGTGGTCTATTCTACTCAGCCGTAATACCACACGGCATCTTTTCTAGAAAACGATGTAAAATGCTAAATATACTAAAACACTACAGTATCACAGAGTGACTTTATAATAGATTGATTGATGATTTATAGAAGCAGGCGTTACTTTGCGGAATTCCATATTACAAGCAATACAACAGAACTAACTACTTTGCTATAATCCGCACGGGTTAAGTGAATGCATGCAAAGCCAATGTGTATGAAGCAGGCAAAATCTACGCACCTTATACATGCAGGACCAGTCACCACATGCACCCCAAGGCGCAATTCACCAGCAACAACGCACACAAAAGCAGCACACACACCCACCACCACAATCTCGACGATCGTTTCGCCCCGAAACCGAAGCAACATCAGGAGGATAGGCTCCACGACAAAAATCGTACTGCAATTTTTGCAATTGCGCCTTGGGGTGCATGTGGTGACTGGTCCTGCATGTATAAGGTGCGTAGATTTTGCCTGCTTCATACACATTGGCTTTGCATGCATTCACTTAACCCGTGCGGATTATAGGAAAGTAGTTAGTTCTGTTGTATTGCTTAGATTGATTGATTATGTTACATCAGATAATCTAATATAATCAATATTACCAGAGTTGAATATTAAAATGGTTCAATTGGCTTTGTATATTGGTAAAGATATATTCACCCGGCAGCAAAATGTAAGGGCGTTGAATGTCTCCCGTCGACATCTCGACAGTTGACCAGGCGAGGTCGCGCGTCCAGGATACTCCGGGCGGTGTCCACGTCCCCGGTCCTGGCAGCCTCCAGGAGTCGCAGCGCCGCTGCGTTCGAGCACGCGTCTGGAGACAATCGGGAGATGTGAAAGAAGGCGCTGTACTGTATTAGCCCACGCTATCGAGTGTGCGACGAAAATAGTATAAGTAAAATGAACAATTTTGTAAGAACAGACCCCCGACGATACTTCCGCGCTCGCCCACTCTCTGTAAAAGCCATTGGGGCTAACAGCATTAGTTAGTGTTCGAAAAAAAAAGAACAGGTTCCAATAAATACCACCCGTTAATTCAGGTATCACAGGTTCATTATTTAGAACCTAGTGATATCGACCGGTTTTACAAACCGGGAGGGATCGGTAATTTCCAAAGGGCAAGAAGTGAAATATGGATAATTCATAATACCTTTTCAAGTACCAATTGTGAAATTTTTTGCCATTATAAGTAATGTATAGAAATTATAGAAATATGCGTTACTTTGCGGAGATCCATGATACAAAAGCAATAATAATATTGCTATAATCCGCGATAAAGTAAATAGAAAATATATGTAATGCTAAATGTATGTACATAGACTTTATGAAAACCATGATAATGCTTCGCTTTGCGATTATGTGATGATCTCCAGCAGGCCGACCATGAGCTCTTATTGCGACTCAATTGAACACGTCAACGACAACCGCTAACCGCTTTTTTTTCGTACCATGAAGTGTGGATTGCATTGGGGTCGTAATGTTTGAAAAGGACAACGTTATATGAACTATAGATAACTCTGTCTCTTTTACTCACATGTTCTTTGGACGAATTCCGAACGCTCATTCGGCAACGACTTAAAGTGTGCGACTTTAAGATGTCATGGTATGAAAAAGCAAAACAATTTCGTTTACTTCTTCAATTGAGTCGCAATGAGAGTTCATGGTAGGCCTGCTGATCAGTTGTGAGGCGAAACGATTGTTGAGTTTGTGATAGTGAACGTGTGTAGTGTCATTATGCTAAAGTTATCTTATACGTTTAAGTAATCAGTGGATACATTTAATGTCGTATACTAGGTACCACTCTGTATAAGGCTTTGGATGTTCACGCCGGCTCGTACCACCTGTACTAAACTGATGGGCCCGTTGGCGCAGTAGGTAATGACCCTGCTTTCACCGAGGGCATACATTATTTAAAGAATTTGTTGGTTCTTCGAGCCTAGTTGTATATTTAAGTATTTATATTTAAATATGTATTTAAAATTATATATGTAGTATACTTACCAGTTACAGGCACTATAACAGAACTACCTTGCTATAATGCACACGGGTTAAGCGAATGCATGCAAAGCTAATGTATATGAAGCAGGCAAAATTTACATGCATTACGATTCTTGCACCTATCGTCTTTTCTATAATGGACGCAACTTTCAAACTTCCCCTTATATACTCATTCATTTCAAGGATTTTTACAATCATATAAACTCTTATTTAAAGAAAAATGATTGAGCTTAACATCTTTGAAGTAAAAAAGTTCTTTCATAGAAATTTAGGTTTAGAAAGCGGAGTTCGACTTATCTCCTACAGAAAAAAGGTTAGAAGTTCCAGAAGTGCCTTACTATCAAAGTAAAAAGTAACTAAAGTAAAGTAACAGCCTGTTACTATGCCCACAGCTGGGCTAAGGCCTTCTCTCTCCGTTTTTGGAGAAAAGGATTGGAGCTAAGACCTACGAGGCTGCTCCAAAGCGGATTGGTAGGTTACACATATCCCAGGAATTCTCAAGAGATATGCAGGTTTCCTCACGATGTTTTCCTTCAACGAAAAGCGTGTGATAAATTGAAACTATCATTAGACACAAGTTCTTTAATAGAAAAACTCATTGGTGCCTGCCCGGGGTTTGAACCCATGTCGTCTCTAGGGAGTCGCACGTTCTCACCGCTAGGCTATCACAGCTTCTTACAATCAAATGACTGCGCAATAAAATCCGTTGTAACCTACAATAAAATTTAACTAATAAAAGCGATAAAAGATAACTTTTATTTTGTTTAAAATGTAGCTTATAAAATACTTCTACAATATACACAATTGACGAACATTAAAATATTAAAGTTTAAAATATTAAAATGAAATAAACGGGTAATTTTTTTTATCTAAAAAGACAAAAAAAATTACACATTAAATTTTATTAACGTACAACACTAAAATATATATTAACATAATTTATTCATGTAATTAAATTTATAAATTTTGAAATTTTGCATGCCTGTAGTGCTAGGTGAAACATGTCTACTACAAAAATTAATTGAATTCCATTGAATTAATCAGTTCGATTAATTATTTTATTTAATTAAGTATTTCAATTTATAAATAAAAACAAATAATTAATAAATTAAATAGTTTTAATAGTTAAAAAATCGTTGCTAGTTCTTCTGGGTAGGAGCTACCTATATTCCGAATCAGTAGAAGGTTCTTGAAAAAAATTGACGATTCAAAAGTACTGAAAACAGTCCATTTGAATAAAGACTATTTTGAATTTGAATTTGAAAAGTAGGTTAAGCATATCTCCAGAATTCTCTAGAGATAGGCAGGTCTCCTCATGATGTTTTCCTTTACCGAGAAGCGTGTGATAAATTGAAATTATCAATAAGAGATAAGTTTTTAACAGAAGAACCTATTGGCACCTGCCTGGGGCTTGAACCCGTGACCACGTCTCGAAAAGGTCGCACGGTCTTACAATTCAATTCAAAATAGTCTCTATTCAAGTAAACTTGTAAACAAGTGCTTTTGAATCGTCAACATCTACTGCTGGTTCGGAAGCTGTTACTACCGAGAAGAGCAAGCAAGAAACTCGGCGGTTGCTCTTTTCAAACAATAATTCTTAACACCAGTTACATATAGTTATTAATGTCTTGTACAGGGTTGAAGAGAAGCTATATCCACGCATTCTTATCTTCAAGGTAATCCTTAATATTATAATAGGCTTTCTGAATTGGCCTTTTTTAATAGTATTTTTAAACTGCTGTAAAGGTAAAGTTAATGTAGATTGTGGAATTTTATTATAGAATCTTATACCCAAACCCACAAACGAATTACCGCAAGCTTATGTCGGTTCCTACTTAGTCTATTAGCTGAACGATCACAGCTCACTCGTTCACAAGATGCACAATTAATCGTGCGTTCCGTGATCGCCACATAATGATGCTAAGTTGAACTGCGCCAAGACACCGTTATTAACCTTTCATTGTTAGTGTATTTTTCACTTTAACAATAACAATTACATCAATAATTAAGTATTTGTCATCATCCAACACGGGGTGAAGGTTTTGAACATTCTTAGATATGAGATTCAAGGATGAAGTGCATATGCACTGAAGGCTGAATGTGAACCAGGCATACCTTGGGCCTGTTATGAACAGTCGTTTACATAACAGTTATAAATAAAAATAAATATATGGGACATTTACACACACGGTCGTCCGTCCCCAAAGTAAGTAACCTAATACTTGTGTTGAGGGTGACGGACAACTGATAGATATACTACACATATAAGTTTAATTACATACTTAAATACAAATACACACCCAGGCTCGAAGAACCAACAATTTGTTTATAGAAAATGTTGGCCCTCGGCGGGAATCGAACCCGCGACCCGCGGAGCTGAAGGCAGGGTCACTACCCACAGCGCCAACGGGCCAGTTGATTGATGATTTGTGACAAGGGGATCACAGCTAGAAAACCCGTCCAGGCACCAAAGATTTTTTCTATTAAAACTTACGAGCAAAAGTAATAATAAAACGATTTTGCTCCAATCCGTGATAAAGTAAATAGAAAATATACATAATCCGCTTTTATACCTGCTACATGCAGGATTCGTGAAAACACAGGCGCAAACCTCCACCACCGCCACCACATTACATAAGCACTACGACACGTCACTACGACAAACGCAACGATCGTTTCGCCCCGCAATCATCATCACCATAAAATCGCAAAGCGACGCATCTCCCCGAAGAGCATGATTATTTACTAATTGATAATTGCAACCCCCACCGTTTAATTTGCTTCCGAACAAGCTTGTATACTTTATCGCAGATTTTATTGAAAATATAATTTTATTATTACTTTTGTATTATGGATCTCCGTAAAGTAACGCCTAATTCTAAAAATTATCGAAAAAAATTTCGTCTCAAGGGATTTCTAGGGTTATGTGTAACCTACCAATCCGAATTGGACCAGCGTGGTCTAAGGTACGTTATCTGTAATTTTGAGGGTACTAATAATAAGACGTCTATTAAGTGTGGTATCCGGCAGAATAGAATAGACCACCCTCCTTTCTTACCGAGGTGTCGTAAGAGGCGACTAAGGTATGTGCCATGTGGTATCCGGCTGCATAGAATAGACCACCCTCCTTTCTTACCGAGGTGTCGTAAGAGGCGACTAAGGTACGTGCTGTGTGGTATCCGGCTGCATAGAATAGACCACCCTCCTTTCTTACCGAGGTGTCGTAAGAGGCGACTAAGGTATGTGCAGTGTGGTATCCGGCTGCATAGAATAGACCACCCTCCTTTCTTACCGAGGTGTCGTAAGAGGCGACTAAGGTATGTGCTGTGTGGTATCCGGCTGCATAGAATAGACCACCCTCCTTTCTTACCGAGGTGTCGTAAGAGGCGACTAAGGTATGTGCTGTGTGGTATCCGGCTGCATAGAATAGACCACCCTCCTTTCTTACCGAGGTGTCGTAAGAGGCGACTAAGGTATGTGCCGTGTGGTATCCGGCTGCATAGAATAGACCACCCTCCTTTCTTACCGAGGTGTCGTAAGAGGCGACTAAGGTATGTGCCGTGTGGTATCCGACAGAATAGAATAGACCACCCTCCTTTCTTACCGATGTGTCGTAAAAGGCGACTAAGGTAAGTTGACGTCAGGCAGGCGGCCGGTCTTAAAATACGTAGCCAAATCATGTGACAACATGTTTGTAACATGTTGTGCCGACCCCACTTAGGAGAATGATGATATTGAGGATAATAAAAATGCCTGGATGAACATCGAACTTGTATATCACAAAATGTAAATAATTATAAGAATCATGTTACAAACATGTTGTCAAATGATTTGGCTACGTATTTTACGACCGGCCGCCTGCCTGACGTCAACTTACCTTAGTCGTATTATACGACCCCTCGGTAAGAAAAAGGGCGGTCTATTCTACTCAGCCGGATACCACACGGCATAACAAATTTACTTGAATAAAAAAAAATGTTTTTAATTTGAATAAAGTTGTTGGAATATCTCGGCTATGTATATTCAAATTCAAATTTCAAATCCGATTATATGGTTGGTTTTATTTATATCACAATATATTAACGTGGAGATTATATAAGTGTTTTTATTTTTAAAAATTAATTCTATATATATATCTGATGAATATAATTTTATAAACTACACAATAGATGGTTTTGCAGATTAAAATACATTATGCATGAAAAATACAGTCTTGTAGCGATTATCTTCTTTTGTATAAGTAATCAAAACAAAGATTTATGATACAGGCAGAAATTTGGGTTTTCGTTGTAAATTATTTCATTGTGAACGCAGCCAAAACAACCACTTTGACTTTCAAAAGTCATAACAATGGGTAATGATGCAGAAGACGAACTAGCCAGAAAAGGGACTATAACAGAACAACTTTGCTATAACCCGCGTGGGTTAAGCGAATGCATGCAATGCTAAATGTATGAAGCAGGCAAAATTCACGTACCTTACACATGCAGGACAAGTCACCACATGCATCCCAATGCACTCAAGCAATACACCAAACCAAAACTAAAATCTCTACGATCGTTTCCACCCGAAACCGAAGCATCATCAGAAGGATAGGCTTCACGACAAAATCGTAAAGCTCAAAGAAAAGGCTGAAAGACATCGATTGAAGGACCAGCAGGCCTACTATGAACTCATATTGCGATTCAATTGAAGACGTAAACGAAATTGTTTTGCTTTTTCATACCATGAAGTGTTAAAGACGCACACTTTAAGTTGTTGCCGAATGCGCGTTCGGAATTCGTCCTAAGAACATGTGAGTAAAAGAGAGAGTTATCTATAGTTCATATAACGTTATCCTTTTCAAACATTACTACCCCAATGCTATTCACACTTCATGGTACGAAAAGAAAGCGACCACTCTCATTTCTTACCGAGTTGTCGTAAAAGACGACTAAAGTAAGTTGACGTCAGGCAGGCGGCCGGTCGTAAAATACCTAGCCAAATCACATCACAACATGGTTAAAACATGTTGTGCCGACCCCACTTAGACTGGGATAAGGTCAAGATAATGAAATGGTTTTTTTTAAATAAAATATTGAAAAATGTAAATCAATTTGTCTATACTAATATTATAAAGAGGAAGGATTAGTATGTTTGTGTGTATGTATGTATGTTTGTTATGTTTTCATGTTTCAAAAACTACTTACTGGACAGATTTCAAAAATTCTTTCACCATTGGAAAGCTGCTTCTTCACTGATCACCAAAGGATATATGACGTTTAAAAAAAATAGAGTTTCCTTATAAAATTATAATAAGGTGTGAAAAATTTAGTCGTAAAAATTTTTCAGTGCGTGCGCTTCGGAAACTATTGATGATAGAACAAAAATTTTTCTACAGTATTATAGAACATATCAATATCCACAAAAAAGTCTGCGATACCATATGTCTAACTATTGGAGTTATGCCAATATAACTACATTCTTACATTGTAAAAGTTGATAAAATTGCCGGCAATAATCAAACCATTTTATTCATATCTCTGTATTAATCGTTATCCCATTAAATGATATTTTATTAAAAACTGTTTCAATACCTGTAAAATACTTTTTAAATTATTAAAATCCGCCATCCCAATCAAAAGATTTTCGAATTTAAGAATATAAATCAAAAGAAAATAATGCCATAACAAATTCATTGTAGCGACCGTTATAGCAGGGCCTGCATTTGGTCAGTTAGCTTTTATTCCAAGAATACTAATGATAGCCATTTTTTATAATTAAATAATCCACAAATAAATCTATAGTCGGACTTCGTAGACTTTCCACTACCATGAGATCGGTACGGATACGGTTGAAACCGCGGGGAATTGCTAGTAAATAAATAAATGAGTGAAATAATAATCAAATAATCAAAAAAAGGAGGCAACTACTATGGCGCGTAGGCTTCTCGTTGGAAAACATATTTTTTTTAAATAAAGCTAGTTTTATCTGTCCAAAGCCTTCCGGTATTAGGGTTAAGTCGTTACAACGCGCGTGTTATTAAGAGTTTATAAAACCGAAGTCACTTTAGTAAGAATTTATCTTTTATTAAGTGCATACGCCGTTTGTGCTATTTGACAAATAACTAGAAGTTAATCGGTAAAAATATTTACTACATATTAATGGTAACCACAACTTAGTTCGCTTAGACTTAAGTGTTTAATTACCCTCGATAATTCAGTGTTTTCTCTCTGCTGTAGAAGTATATTAGAATTTTTATCATATAGATACTATCAATGCCCATGCCGTGTGGTATCCGGCTGAGTAGAATAGACCACCCTCATTTCTTACCGAGGTGTCGTAAAAGGCGACTATGGTAAGTCGACTCGTCGTGTGGTATGCGGCTGAGTAGAATAGACCACCCTCATTTCTTACCGAGGTGTCGTAAAAGGCGACTAAGGTAAGTTGACTCACTGTGTGGTATCCGGTTGAGTGGAATAGACCACCCTCTTTCTTACCGAGGTGTCGTAAGAGGCGATTAACATATGTGCCGTGTGGTAGCTGGCAGAATAGAATAGACCACCCTCATTTCTTACCGAGGTGTCGTAAAAGGCGACTAAGGTAAGTTGACGTCAGGCTGGCGGCCGGTCGTAAAATACCTAGCCAAATCATGTGACGACATGTTTGTACCATGTTGTGCCGACCCCACTTAGAGTGGGATAAGGGCAGGAAGATGACGATGTATATCAATTGTAACAAATTTCATAAATATTGGTCGGGAGGTGATAAAGCGAAACGGACGGACAAACAAAGGGTGTAAATGATTGTTTAGTAAAACTAGTTGCAAAGAAAAACTTGTAATATTAAATTATATACATTAAAGACAATGAGGGCCTCTTGATCGTCCAGTCTATGTCTCATATTAATTTTGCCTGTATGTATTAAGATACGATCTTGGGAAAAATTCTCAAGTCTATTGAAGACAATAGTACTGTAATTTATATACAGGCGTTCCAAAAGTCAAGGATAAAACGGCGTCTCTCTGCAATGCATGTTTTTTTTATGAATCCTACATGTATCAGGTATGAAAACGGATAGTCCACTATACATTTGGCATTATATATATTTTCTATTTACTTTATCGAGGATTATAGTAAAATGATTTTACTCTTACCATCAGGTATCCGGTAGAATAGAATAGACCACCCTCCTTCCTTACCGAGGTGTCGTAAGAGGCGACTAAGGTATATGCCGTGGGGTATCCGGCTGCATAGAATAAGACCACCCTCATTTCTTACCGAGGTGTCGTAAAAGGCGACTAAGGTAAGTTGACGTCAGGCAGGCGGCCGGTCATAAAATACGTAGCCAAATCATGTGACAACATGTTTTAACATGTTGTGCCGATCCCACTTAGAGTGAGATAAGGGCCGGAGAATGAATGAATGAATGATTTTACTATTAATTTTGTTTTACAGATCTCCGCAAACTAACGCCTAATTCTATAAATTATAAAAAATATAATTAACATGAGGAAACTAAAATTTATATACAAATTTGAGGTATATTTACTTGATTTCACAGAAACAATGGTTGCTTACGCAATAGACAAGACAACAACATCAGTCCTTGATGATGAAGACGCTTTCCCAAAGCTGGTAGCCCCACAAGCCGCTCCCAGGAAGTATGATATTATATACATGAACATCCTGACATTCAGTTACGGACATATCTCAATGCTGTACGGGATATATCTTGCGTGGACCGCAGCATCGTGGAAAACATTGGTCTTCCGTAAGTTCAAGACGATTATGACAATCGGCTAACAATAGCTAATATTGTTGTCTGCAATACGTATGGAGTTTTTATACGTAAAGTATAAAGCTGAGATGCGACAAATTCGAGAGGCATGGTCGAAGCCCCCGTTAGTTTTCTGTTAACATTTATGTGTTTAATCTATAGTAATATTATAAAGAGGAAAGATTTGTTAGTTTGTGTGTATGTGTGTATGTATGTTTGTAATGTTTTTACGCAAAAACTACTGGACCGATTCCAAAAATCCTTTCACCATTGGAAAGCTGCGTCATCACTGAGCAACAATAAGGATCCCAAATAAAATTGTAATAAGGTGTGAAAAAGTGCGCTGCGGAAACTTTTGATAATATAACAAAAAATGTTTTACATTATTATAAAACGTATCAATATCTACAAAAAAATCCCGATACCATATGTCTAACTATTATAGTTTTACCAATATAACTACTTTTCTACATTGTAAAAGTTGATAAAAACAATATTCAAACCATAATATTTACATCTCCGTATTAATCCTTACCCCACTAAATGATATTCTATTAAAAACCGTTTCAATACTTGTAAAATACTTTTTAAATTATTAAAATCTGACATTCCAATCAAAAGATGTAACGAATTTAAAAATATCAGTATAGAGAAATTATGCCATAACAATTGTAGCGTATTGCATTTGGGTACCTATGAGAACATTTCGTTAAAAATTTCTATACTATTGATAAGTCCCAGAACCAAACTATCATATTACAAAATTGAATCTATAGTCTGACTTAGTAAACTTTCCACTACCACGAGATCGGTATGTACGCGGGTGAAACCGCGGGGTATTGCTAGTAATCAATAACTATATGGGACACTTACACACACGGTCGACCAGCCCCAAAGTAAGTAACTTAATACTTATGTTATGGGTGACGGACAACTGATAAACATATATACTACATATATAATTTTAAGTACATACTTAAATACAAATATACACTCAGGCTCGAAAAAACAAAAAACTGTTTATAGAAAATGCTTCCCGCGAAACTAAAGGCAGGGTCACTACTCATTGCGCCAACCGGCCATTCAATTGATAATTGCTATTTATCACACGCTTTCCAGTGAAGAAAAACCATCGTGAAGAAACATGTATATCTCTAGAGAATTTTAAGGATTTGTGTGATCTACCAATCTGCAGATCCTATCTCCAATCCATCTCTCGAAAAGCGGAGAGAAGAGGCCTATCCCAGCAGTGGGATAGTAACAGTTACTTTCAAATTCAAAATTCAAAATATTCTTTATTCGAGTAAACTTGTAAACAAGTGCTTTTGAATCGTCAACATCTACTGCTGGTTCGGAAAGCTGTTCCTACCGAGAAGAACCAGCAAGAAACTCGGCGGTAATGCTCTTTTCCAACAATAATTCTTATCACTAGTTACATATAGTTATAAATGTCTTGTACAGAGTTGAAGAGAAGCTATATCCACGCAATCTTATCTTCCAGGTAATCCTCAATAGTATAATAGGCTTTCTGAATTAGCCTTTTTTTGATAGTATTTTTAAACTGCTGTAAAGTTAATGTAGATTGTGGAATTTTATTACAGAATCAGAATGAATTGGGTATACCCCAAACCCACAAACGATTTACGTACTTTTGCTAGGCGCAAAGCAGGAGTCGCAAGCTTATGTCGGTTCCTACTTTGTCTATTATATATATATCACCTATCGTTTTATAATTCTTTATATTTTTATGTACAAAAATTACATTCACATACATAGACTGGCCTGTATGAGGAAGTGACCAACAAATAATAAAAGATGGAAGATGAGAAACCCATACGTATTTTTCCTAATCACAGATGAGCAGAGAATTCTAGGCGTATTATTAATTTAAATAATTTTAACAGTTTTTAGCACACCCTAAATTTAGGCAATAGTAATCACATAGAGAGACAACATACAATACAATATTATACAATAATATACAATATTAATCACAAATAAAGTTATACATTTATGATATTAGTATGATTTATAGAAGCAGGCGTTACTTTGCAGAATTCCATATTACAGAACTATAACAAGTACTTTGCTAGAAATCCGCGTAGGTTAATCGAATGCATGCAATGAAAATGTGTATGAAGCAGGCGAGAGTCACGTACCTTACAGGTGCAGTACAAGTCACCACATGCATCCCAAGACTCCTCCACCAGCAACAATGCACACAAGCAATACACACAACCACCACCAAAACCTCGAAAATTACGATTTAGTCGTCGAGCCTATCCTCTTGATGACGCTTCGGACATTCACATTAGCTTTGCATTAATTCGCTAAACCCGCATGGATTATGGCAAAGTAGTTCTATTATAGTTTCCGATATTAGTATGAATTGTTTTTCACAGTTGTAAGTTAGCCAATTGTTTCAGACCATATCATCTTTATGTTAGCCTCTGTCGGTGTGACGGCGGGCGCGCACAGGTTGTGGACCCACAGGGCGTACAAAGCCAAGATGCCGCTACAGATAATACTGATGGTGATGAACACGTTCGCGTTCCAGAATACCGCGATACATTGGATCAGAGATCACCGGATGCATCACAGGTGAGTTTTAAGGTAGGATTCCACCAAAATAGTGTGCAGCACATTTGTTTACAAAGATTGTGTACAAAGTTCTCGCACTGCACGTACTAAGCTGATATCACGTTAAGCTTCTGTCTCCATCGGCAATGTTGTGTGTAACTTGTGTAAGCGCACAGTGAAGCACACATGTGCGCGAACATGTTCATTAACGAATATTTTATAATCTTTAGTATTATTATTATTTCACTTATTAATTATATACAGATTTACAATATATTTTTCCACGTTTTCTATAAAATTATTCATAATTTTTTCATTCCTCCACTCCTCATTAAAGATGTGCCCGAACAAACAAATGCTTTCGTTCCAGTAGCGGAAGCAAACTTCGTGAAGTTCGTGAACAACGAGTGCGTTCGCGTCGACACAAGTCCACTGTTTGGGGTGCCAAAGTTGGTCGGCCTCATGGTGGCGCACCCTGGGCAAGTCTTTGGAATACTCTAGTGTTCCGAATACTCTAGTATTCCTTAGTCTTGGCAAACGGACCACTGTGGGGGTGCCCAATCCAGTTGTCCCTCTGATTAGCAGATGGCAATCTGGATGGGCCGGGGGCTCCGGGGAAGTGGAGTTCCTATTGGGTGACGGGTTCGGTTGGGCTTATTGTAAGTCTGGCTGGATATGGTCGATGTCGACCACCGTCGGCCAAGCCCGTGAGCCCAGCAATGGGAACGGGGACCTTCGTGTTGCGAGGAAGAAAACCTCTATGAATATGATCACGCATCGTAGATGCAGCTTAAGGGCATGGACGTCTGCATCTGATAACTCCCATACGTAGAGTTAAGTAACACATGCGTTGCCAGTATGTTCTGTAAACGCAGCACTGTCAAGACGTTGAGAGTAACAATAGTTGAATTTGTAGAAATCACTGTTGCACGTGACTTGCTCATCAAAAATAGTTATTATTGTCCCCACTCGCCGAGCATTGAAGAGGCTTAAATAATTACTAAAACAAGGGTACTATAGTAACTGTAGCATTTAATGTATTGTTTCCAGATACAGCGACACCGACGCCGATCCTCATAACGCGACGCGCGGCTTCTTCTATTCTCACATTGGGTGGCTTTTGGTCAAGAAGCATCCGGAAGTCAAACGACGCGGAAAATTTATCGATATGTCCGATATATACGCCAATCCCGTTCTCAGATTTCAAAAGAAGTGAGTTCTAAACTATTCTAATTAGTTGACCTACATTAGCGTTACTATGTTTTTCGTCTTCTACAACATGAGTTGTATTTTCACCATCTTCATTCATCATCATATCATTTTCATTCATTCTTCAGTAAAAATCATTCGTATGCTCCAGCTTTCTGATTTGAAATTCCATATCAGCAGTACTAATTTAATGCCGTGTAGTATCTGGGTAAGTAGAACAGACCATCCTCATTTCTTACCGAGGTGTCGTAGAAGGCGACTAAGGTTAGCGTCGTGTGGTATCCGGCTGTGTAGAATAGACCGCTCTCATTTCTTATCGAGGTGTCGTAAAAGGCGACTAAGGTAAGACGATGTCAGGCAGGCGGCCGGTGGTAAAATACTTAACCAAATCACATCACAACACGGTTGAAACATGTTGTGCCGACCCCACTCAGAGGGCAGGAGAATGATGATGATCAGCAGTACTAATTGAGTAAGTAAAACATTAGTTTTTTATATTCCATATGCTATGTATTTATGAAAGTCTATTATTCTAATGAGGATTATATAAAATTCGCAGATTAAATTATACCGCAGCCTTGCACAAGATAACTTCTATACTTCTAAGCAGTCTGTCTGTATGTAATCGATTTTCTCAAAATCTACTGAACGGATTTTTGTATGGTTTTCACGACAAGATAGTGCAATACTTCCGGATGGTTTTGGTAAATAGTACATATCGTTATAATGTAAATCATGTTAAAGAGATCGAGCAGTTGATAAACAACTTGCTTGCTGGGAGCTTCAGTCGCGTGCGCTGCGTAAACTAGCAGAGATACGCTAAATTAATGTACTAGAGAAGTGTAGATCTTTAAAAATACTACAAAAAAGTCCGCGGTAATATGTCTCTGTCTCTTATGGTTAACTCACAATAACTACTTTTATGTTAAAAATTTTAATTGTGACACGCTGATTTCCACGCGGGTGAGGTATATTTTGAAAATAGAAACCGCCTGTTTTCCTGACTCCTCTCGGAAGCACCAATAATCAAAACAAGCAGAGAGTTAAGGATTCAAAAGTATTTGCAAATTTCAGTGCAATCATATCGTTGGCGAGAGATCATTATAAATTAGACGATTCGATATTACCTGTAAAGCAAATTTCAATAAAGCATTAGCATTGAATTGCAAATTCAAATACACTTTGTATTTGTATTTACATTCTATGAGTTAATTCAATGAATTTTTGGACATCATTTACATGGAACAGGTAAATAGGGTTCGATTCTAATAAAAAACATGATAAACTGTCCAAATAATTTTTTTTTTTTTTGATTTGCCTCGTTCATTTTACATTAACACAATACATCTGATTTATAGAATTAGGCGTTACTTTGCGGAGATCCATAATAAAAAAGCAATATTAAAATTTACAAACAGTAAATAGAGAATATATATGGTGCTAAATGTATAGTGAAAAGTAAAACACAAATCGCTTTGCAATTTTCTCGTGGAGTGTATCTCCTGATGATGCTTCGGTTGCGGGGCGACACGATTGTTGAATTTGTGATAATGAACGTGTGTAGTTCTTGTGTATTGTGGTGGAAGTGGTGGAGGTTTGTGCATGTGTGTTTACGAATCCTGCATGTAACGGGTATGAAAAAAACGATTTGTCCACTATACATTTAGCAGCATATATATTCTCTATTTACTGTATCGCGGATTATAGAAAAATAATTTTATTATTACTTATACAAAACATTTTTTTTAATTATCGATTAAAATCTCTCAAAGTACGTATAGCAAGAAATATCAAATCGACCTGGGACAATTGTTGAAATATAATAATTTGGTATCAAGAAGCAACTAAACTTTCTGGGATAAAAATCTTTCCTACTCTTTATGTTAGATTCTATTTGTTAGATTCTATTATATTTTCTATTATAGTTTGTGCATGTGTTTTTACGAATCCTGCATGTAACTGGTGTGAAAAATCGGATAGTCCACTATAAATTTAGCACCATATATATATTCTATTTACTGTATCGCAGATTATAGCAAAATAATTTTATTATTACTTTTACAAAACATCTGATAATTTTTTTTAATAATTGATTAATACCTCTTAGAGTACGTATAGCAAGAAATATCAAATCGACCTGGAACATAATGAAATATAATAATTTGGTATCAAGAAGCAACTAAACTTTCTGGGCTAAAAATCTTTCCTACTCTCTAGCCTTGAAGATTTGTGCTCCACTTAAATCATTGGCCAAAGTTGTTTAAAAGATATTTACTCATTTTCAGGTACGCCATTCCATTTATAGGGACGGTCTGTTTCGCCCTACCTACATTCATACCAATGTACTTCTTCGGAGAGACCCTCAATACGGCATGGAACATTGCCATAATGCGTTACGTGTTCAACCTTCACATGACGTTCCTAGTGAACAGCGCCGCGCACCTATGGGGGAACAAGCCATACGCCGAGAACATTAAACCCGTCCAGAATCTCTCCGTGTCATTCGTCGCGTTCGGGGAAGGCTTCCACAACTACCATCACGTGTTCCCGTGGGACTATCGGACGGCCGAGTTGGGCAATAACTGGCTTAATTTCACCACCAAGTTCATAGATTTCTTCGCTGGGATTGGTTGGGCGTACGACCTCAAATCGGTTCCCGACAACGTGGTCCGCTCTAGAGCTAAAAGAACTGGTGATGGTAGCAATAGTTGGGGACTGAAAGGCGATAGAATAGGGGTTCAAGAGACTGAATAAAATATTTGTATTTTGTACGTCGTTTTCTTTCATAGTTAACGTAACGTAGTAATAAGTAGTAGTGATAGTTGATACCAAAAGCCTTTTATACTATTGAGGATTATATAGATGATAAAAATGCGTGGATATAGCTACTCCTCTACCCTTTACAAGATAGTAATAACCAAATGTAACTAGTTACAAGAATTTCATTTGAAGAGACCAATCACCGAGTTTCTTGCTGGCTCTTCTCGGTAGGAACAGCTGTCTGAACCAGCGGTAGATTTTGACGATTCAAAAGCACTTGTTAACAAGTTTACTTGAATAAAAATATTTTGAATTTTAATTTGATTTTATCACAAGACACCACCGCAAACAGCACTCTACACAAGCACTACAGCATTCTCAACGATGAGTAAACGTGTGGTATATAATCCTGCATGTATAAGGTAAAAGAACAGTGTTCAGCACGTGTTCCGAGGTAAAATAAAGGGTGGGGATGAACCAAGTACTATTTAACAACGCTTGTTTGGATAACGCTTCGCTTTGCGATTTTGTCGTGGAGTCGTATCTCCTGATGATGCTTCGGTTGCGGAACGAAACGATTGTTGAGTTTGTGATAGTGAACCTGTGTAGTGCTTGTGTATTGTGGTGGAAGTGGTGGAGGTTTGTGCATGTGTTTTTACGAATCCTGCACGTATCGGGTATGAAAATACTGATAGTCCACTATACATTAAACACTATATATATTTTCTATTTACTGTATCGCGGATTATAGCAAAATAATTTTATTATTACTTTTGTAAAAGAACAGTTGTGCTGCCGAAACTTATCATTACACATATTTTCTTAATAAACGCGGATAATAGCAAAATAATTCTATAATAACTTTTGTTTTATTAAACGAACTAGTAGATTGGCCAGTTTATATAAGAAAGTTATAAAAGAAATAACACAAAACTGAACTTATTAACATTTATTTATCTGTTTATGAAAATATTAATTTAATTTATAGTACCCGTGTAACATTACGTAACTAAACTAGTAACACGGTTTACGTAATTTCATAGCAGATGGCGCTACTAGTACTTTGCTCCGCGCTATAAGACGTCTCCATACAAAATGTTCGTGGGGCTGCTGCGAGCCTCGCCCGAGACTCGCTCTCCTAGTCTACACCCCCGACGATGCTTCCGCGCCCGCCCACTCTCTCGGTGACGCTGTAAGAGCCATTAGGGCTAACAGCATTAGTTAGTGACCAAAAATAACAAAGGTCGTGGGATTTACATCTCCTACCAATTCGTAAGGTTTTACGGTGCATCCTATTGGAACACTAAGCCTAAGCGACATTGTAAACGGGTGCATCTTCCGGTACATCCATACTTGGAATGCTGTGAAGGACCCGTCCGCGGTACTAACTGTGTAAGTGAATAAAGTGCTTTCCTGTCACTTGTACGTATTCTTTCCCCGCCTGTAGGTCCGTCCGGTTCCGGTTACACCCGGCAATAAAAAATGCACATCGATGTTTGGAACGAAACAACCAGCCAGTTCAGTTTCGTAGAGCGCTGTCTCTGTCACTCAGTTAGTATGTGACGTTTCGGACGGGCTCTGTCTGTGCGACAGAGACAATGCTCTACGTAGCAGAATCTGGCCGATTTTCTCTCTTTAAGCCTCGATGTGCATTATTTGTTATCGGGTACCATAATTAGTTTAATCACTGGTACTTGGACAGTACTACTTCGCGAAACCCTTGTAGCGGGTTGTACGAGCCAGAGTATTTGATCAGCAGTCTATTGCTGGAGCCAGCCGAGTCCTTAGGTGGGCAGCAAGTCGACTAGATCATAAGAACTGGACGAATTTTGAAAATGTATGGATTTAATAGGCCTATATCGCTGATCGACACTTTATGTTGACCCCAATTGGGAAACAATAAGTCAGCAATATATGCCTATGTTTTATAGGGTTGTAACAGAACATTTTCTATTAGTTAACGAATGGTTATATATGGTCTATGGTATATTGCAACAAAGCCCCCGGATGGGTCTGATTCTTGTGATCGAGATATTTGCAAAGTTGGTTTATTCCGGGAATGCGGTCCACGAGGACGAAGTTGCGGGTAAAATCTAGTACTACTATAATGTTCAAGTGTTAAAAAATAAATGATTCAGTGAAAAGAACTTTGCCATTTCAAATATATAACAAATTTCCACACAATAGATAAACTTTTTGATGTTGACAGAAAATGTTGAGCATGATATACATAATAATGTTTATGCAATATAGCAGTATTTATATATTGAGGTTAAGGGATATGTTATTTTAGAACGTTTCGCGTTGATGGTATATCCGGAGCTCTAATATTACTGTCAAATTAAATAAAAAATACAAAAAACAATTCAATTCAATTTCAATTACTTGACTGCTCAAGTGAGTCCAGTAGATTCTAAAACTTGTTTGATTGTGTATATTTATTATCTATACTTTTTCACTGTTTATGTGTTAGTTATAAGTGAAAATAATTGATATCTATATTTATTTTTATATTTTTACTAGCAGTGCCAGCGGCTTCGCCCGCATGGAAATCAGCGTCTCACAAAATTTTCTAGAAATAAAATTTAAAAACATAAAAGTAATTATTGTGAGTTAACTATAAGAGATAGAGACATGCTATCGCGGACTTTTTTTAGTTTTTTTATAGATCCACAATTCTCTAGTTCATTACTTGAGCGTATGCCGCTGGTTTACCGCAGCGCAAGCGTCTAAAGCTCCCAGCAAGCAAGTATTTTAAAAACTGCGCGATCTCTTCAACACAATTTACATAATACCGATATGTACTGTTTGCCTAAACCATCCGGAAGTATTGCACTATCTTTTGGTGAAAATCGTACAAAAATCCGTTCAGTAGATTTTGAGAAAATCGATTACATACAGACAGACAGCTTTTTGAGACTTTATTTTATAATAAGTATAGATATATTCATTTATTTTTGGTATTGGTATTATCATGCAATTAGTAATAACTTACTTTATTTTTATTCAATGTGTACTGTTTGTTTCCCAAATACAAAATTTAAAACGTTCACACCATTTCCTATCCACCTTATTTGTCGTCAGGTTTGGGTGAACATTAAACATTTATTGGTATATACCAATACCAAGGAGGTGTCCTTCATATGAAGGACACCTCCTGGTAACAAAAGTTCGTTTCGAACAGTGGTCCTTAAGAAGCGTTCGACGGTTCCTAACCTTTCTAGTTGTCTATGAGGAAAGCCTTACCAACAGTTTGGCTAGACCATTTTCTTCAAGTTATTTAAGGAAATCCTCAACAAGTTTAATGGGTTCAAATTCTCCAAGTTGTCAAAGGAAATCCTTAACGAGAGCTGAATAGGTACCAAATCCTGAGTTGTCGAAGAAAATCCTTAGCAAGAGTTTAATAGGTCCCAAATCCTCCAAATTGTCAAAGGAAATCCTCACCAAGAGCTCAATAGCTCCGAAATCGTCCGGATTGTCTAAGAAAATCCTCACCAGAGCCCAATAGCTCCGAAATCCTCCGGATTGTCTAAGAAAATCCTCACCAGAGCCCAATAGCTCCCAAATCCTCCGGATTGTCTAAGGAAATCTTCACCAAGAGCTCAATAGCTCCCAAATCTTCCGGGTTGTCTAAAGAAATCTTCACCAAGAGCTCAATAGCTTCCAAATCCTCCGGGTTGTCTAAAGAAATCATAACCAAGAGCTCAATAGCTCCCAAATCCTCCGGTTTGTCTAAGGACATCTTCACCAAAAGCTCAATAGCTCCCAAATCCTCCTGGTTGTCTAAAGAAATCTTCACCAAGAGCTCAATAGCTCCCAAATCTTCCGGGTTGTCTAAAGAAATCTTCACCAAGAGCTCAATAGCTGCTAAATTTTCCGGGTTGTCTAAGGAAATCCTCACCAAGAACTCAATAGCTTCCAAATCCTCCGAGTTGTCTAAGGAAAGCCTTTTTGACTGAAAGAGTTCTCTTTTAGGGATAAGTCCGCCTTTGTAGATGTGTTACTTTCTTCTTTTCTAATCATATGTATGTACAATAACTAAATAAATAAAATCCTCATTAAGCATTCGATGGGTTCTACCCCTAATAGCAAATAGATTAAAATTATTATTTGATTACAGGAATATGGTTTTTATACCAACAGAGACAGAAATAACCACTGTCGCAAAAACTGAAGATGATTTGCCGAAGCTGGTCGCACCGCAGGCGGCGCCTAGAAAGCACCAAATCATATATAGACTTGTCGCTTCACATATTTACACTCACTTGATAATTCCGTACGCACTATATCTTGGGGTGACTGCTGCGACGAGGGCAACTATTATATTTAGTGAGTAATTTTGATACCATGTAAATACTGGGCACACATATAATATAGACCTGAATTCAATTCAAATTCAAATTCAAAATATTCTTTATTCAAGTAAACTTGTAGACAACTGCTTTTAAATCGTCAACTCTACTGTACCGCTGGTTCGGAGAGCTGTTCCTACTGAGGAGAGCCAGGAAGATACTCGGCGGTTGCTCTTTTTAAAAATGTAAATCTTATAACTAGTTACATTTAATCATTACCCTCTTGAACAGGGTAGAAGCGCAGCTTTATACACACATCCTTATCATCTTAGTAATCCTCAACAGTATGGTAGGCTGTATCAGCTTCTTTTTAACAGTGTCGTTAAACTGCTGTAATGGCAAGGCCAAAATTGATTGCGGAATTTTATTACAGAATCTTATACCCAAACCCATAAACAATTTACGTAATTTTGCTAGGCGCAAAGCAGGAGTTGCAAACTTATGTCGGTTCCTACTTTGTCTATTTTATACATAGTTTTATACCATACCATACCTATCGTTTTATAATTCTTTATATTTTTATGTACAAAAATGTATTGATACGCCGTGTGGTATCCGGCAGAATAGAATAGACCACCCTCCGTTCTTACCGAGTGGTCGTAAGAGGCGACTAAGGTATGTGCCGTGTGGTATCCGGCTGCATAGAAAAGACCACCCTCCGTCCTTAGCGAGGTGTCGTAAGAGGCGACTAAGGTATGTGCCGTCTGGTATCCGGCTGCATAGAATAGACCACCCTCATTTCTTACCGTGGTGTCGGCGACTAAGGTAAGTTGACATCAGGCAGGCGGCCGGTTTTAAAATACGCAGCCAAATCATGTGACAACATGTTGTGCCAACCCCACTTAGAGTGGGATAAGGGCAGGAGAATGATGATGACATAAGCACACTGATGCAAAGGAAACTTTACAATGTCTCAAGCGCACCACGTCAGTAACACTTCACCGTGAAAATAGCATCTTTCTACACCAGAACGTCACGTTAATGCAGTAAATCGTAATTGTTGTTGTCCAGGCCAAAGCTATAGGGAACAAATCGTTCATCGGTGTATTTATTTCTTTATTTAAGATCAAGTACATAATGTTATTAAAAATAAATTTACAAGTTCAGCTGATTGTTGTTTCACATGATAACACTCCAAAATATGATTTATTAAACGCTACTCGAATGGATCATACTAAGAAGAAACAATTAAAAGTAAATATACAAAATAGAAAAACAAAAACAAATAAAAGCTAAAAGATATTTGAAGACAAGAGTACTATGAAAATAACTGATTATTCCACAAAAAAATATCAAAATTACTATTAATAACACAGCGTTTATTGTACAGATGTTGCATACGATAAATTGTCAACTATTTGGTTGTTCGGATCCAGTGTCACATTACTGGGCACCTCAAGGTAGGACATTTTTGCCACACGTATGATAGCAACACGGATGATCGTGTGGACACTTGCACGATGATCGTGCCGATCATAGACAATCACACAATCAACAACTGCGACAAGCAGGTAAAACAGAGCTGGTAATTCTGGATGGACGTACCGCAACGGCCTCTAGTTACGTTGAACAGGTAGTCCGCCCTTCTATTGCTCCATTTTCACAAAAAATTGGCGATAACTTTGTTTAAATGCAAGATAACACTCGCGCTCACATGGCGCGTACCTAACAGAATGCACTTTCTGATGCCAATATTTTAGTTTTGCCTTGGTCAGCCATGAGTTCCGACCTCAATCCCACCGAACCTTTTTGAGATCAATTAAAAGGAAGCGTCAAAGAAAACTATAAGAGTGTGATATTCAAGAACAGCTAATAAACGCACTAAAATTGTGTTGGGAGCACATACTGTAACAAAAGATAGTGCATCCTATCGAAAGTATTCCAAATGGACTCAGGGAGTGCGTACGGAGTAGAGGAGGAACCCCACGCTTCTAAACTAAGGTTTTCTCAACATATGGTCCCATTAGAACGATAAACTGTTAACTTCATTAATCCCATTATTTTACCAAACTAATGTAAAAAACTGTTTTTTGTGTTTAAGTTAAAAAAAAAATAAACAAATTATGCTATTGTTTAAGCTCATATAATTTAGAAATCCCTACTTCAACCATATATAATCGGGAAAACTGAATTGTATGTATTTTAAAATTAATGCAAAAAAACGTGGTGGGTTTGAGTAGTTTATAATGCCGTACATTACCGTATTGTTACTTATTAGTCTTCCTATTCCAGATATCATCGTATTCTTGCTGGCTAACGTCGGCATTAATGCCGGACCTCACAGACTGTGGTCCCATAGAGCGTTTAAAGCGAACTTGCCGTTTAAAATTATAACTATACTGATGAGCTCAATGTCTTCCCAGAACTCAGCTTTTGACTGGGTGCAGAAACATCGTTTGCATCACAGGTAAAGCTTTATTAACATCATCTCCTGCCCTTATCCCACTCTAAGTGGGGATCAGCACATGTTAAAAACATGTTGTCACATGATTTGGCTACGTATTTTGCGACCGGCCGCCTGCCTGACGTCAACTTACCTTAGTCACCTTTTACGACACGTCAGTAAGAAATGAGGGTGGTCTATTCTATGCAGCCGGATACCACACGGCACATACCTTAGTCGCCTCTTACGACACCTCGGTAAAAAAGGAGGGTGGTTTATTCTATTTTGCCGGATACCACACGGTGTGTAAAGCTTTCTTAACATTTAATTTAAAAGAGACATACGTGCATGCAGGTGAAATTAATGTAAAGTAAAAAGGAGGGCTTTATTGTTAAAGGTATTGCGATACAGATGCAGATCCATATAATTCGTCGCGGGGATTCTTCTTCTGTCACATAGGATGGACTATGGTGAAAAGGCACCCGGATGTGAAGCTTCGAGAGAAATTACTCGATCTATCCGATTTGTACGCAGATCCAGTAGTCATGTTTCAGAAACGGTGAGTTATAGTCCATTTCTGTCCACGCTGACCCGTTGGCGCAGTTGGCATATAGGTAGATATCCCATTATTATATATATATATGTATACTAGCTAGCGGCTACGCCCGCGTGGAAGTCAGCGTGTCACAATTTTTAACATTAAAATTGGTCTACGATTACACAAAACTAAAGAAAAGACATTTGACTATTTCCATCCACGACATCTATACTTATTATAAAACAAAGTTCCAAAAAGCTGTCTGTCTGTGTGTAATCGATTTTCTCAAAATCTACTGAACGGATCTTTGTATGGTTTTCACCAAAAGATTGTGCAATACTTCCGGATGGTTTAGGTATTATCTTTCACGAAAAAACTATTGGACGGATTTGAATGAAACTTTAGAGTTATATAGGTTATACATCAGAATAACATATAGGCTACAATTTGTAATGATTTTATGTAATATAACGATACATGTCAATAAAGTCGGAAAAAATCTGGCCTCCTAGAGCTATCTTGACGTACGCTGCCTAAATCATTGGAGTTACACAAAGATGATGTACCGTAGTATTGTTTGTCTTGAATAGTTCTAAATGAAAGTCCGCGATAGCATATATCTACCTTTTATGTGAAAGCCACTATGATCAAAATTGTGACCAAAATTTCATAATCCATATTTTAGTAATTTATCATACTCTTATAGATATCAATACATTTATCACTTTCAGTATTTCATGTAGATAATCTTTGTCTTTTACACTAAGTAATTTGGCCGAATAGTTTAAAAGTTATCAAGATATGCTTTATTTGTGAATGAAGCGCCATAGAGTGCCTAATATGCGCGGGGCGCGAAGATTGTATGGAATCCTTTTATTTTTAAGTTAGACATCTGAAATTTTGGATGTAGGAGTAACTAAATAAATATAAGTATATTTTTTAATATAAAGTAATAAAAAATTAAACCTAAAATGATCTGCCACGAAACTGAATGTGGCAGACCAAATTCCATGCGAGCGAAGCCGCGAGCAAAACCTAGTAGATCTATAAAAGTACTACAAAAAAGTCCGCGATGGCATGTCTCTATCTCTTATGGTTAACTCACAATAATTACTTTTATGTTTAAAATTTTATTTCTAGAAAAAAACTGTGTCACGCAGGTTTCCACACGGGCGAAGCCGCTGGCACAGCTAGTATCATAATAATAATAGAAATTATTTTTTTTTCAGCTACGCCATTCCTATGATATTCATCCTCTGCTATTTGCTACCAGTCGTTATCCCAGTATACTTCTTTGGGGAATCCCTCAACGTAGCATATCATTTAAACGTGTTGCGTCTCATATTAAACTTTCACGCAACTTTCACTGTAAACAGCTTCGCTCATCTATGGGGTGCCAGGCCTTATGACAAAAACATCGCACCTTCCCAAAATCTCTTCGTCTCCTTGGTCGCGGTCGGAGAAGGCTTCCACAACTACCACCACACGTTCCCGTGGGACTATCGTGCCGCGGAGCTGGGCAATGACTGGCTGAACCTCACTTCGCTGTTCATAACTTTCTTCGCGTGGATCGGATGGGCGTACGACCTCAAGACGGTGCCCGAGAGTGTTGTGCGTTCGAGGATGGGTAGAACCGGCGACGGTGCCAATATGTGGGGATACAAAACTACCGAGACTGACTAGCAGAATGTTCTGCTATTTATTTGAGGTCGTTTTAATACATATTATACTAGCAACCGTTGTTTTACCATATAAAATTATATCAAGGGAATTTCTAGTGTATATTATAAAAAAATAAAAATTATCAAAAAAATAAAATTAAATATACAGTTAGGGGAGAACAACCTTTATCACTCAGGGGTATGATAGTAGTCGATTTTAGCAACTACTGAATATGCGTAAAAAATTTCAAAATAATCGCTCAAGCTGTTATTAGGAATATGCTAAATAACATTGTGATATATAAGATACTAGCTGTGCCAGCGGCTTCGCCCGCGTGGAAATCAGCGTGTCACAATTTTTTCTAGAATTCAAATTTTATACATAAATATAGTTATTGTGAGTTAACCACAAGAGATAGAAACATGCTATAGCGGACTTTTTTGTAGGAGTTTTATACTTTTATACTTTTTATAAAATAAAGTCCCAAAAAGCTGTCTGTCTGTATGTAATCGATTTTCTCAAAATCTTCTGAACGGATTTCTATACGGTTTTCACCAAAAGATAGTGCAATACTTCCGGGTGGCTTAGGTAAATAGTATATATTGGTATTATGTAAATTGCGTTGAAGATTTCGCACAGTTGTTAAAAAACTTGCTTGCTGGGAGCTTTAGTCGCGTGCGCTGCGTAAACCAGCAGAGATACGCTAAAGTAATGTACTATAGAATTGTAAATCTATAAAACTACTTAAAAAAAAGTCCGTGATAGCATGTGTCTATCTCTTATGGGTTAACTCACAATAACTACTTTTATGTTTAAAATTTGAATTCTAGAAAAAAATTGTGACACGCAGGTTTCCACGCAAGCGGAGCCGCTGACACAGCTAGTATTAAATAAACCTTTTTTTTAAACGACTTAAAAAGCGGTCTTTGATTTGATTGTACGTTTATATCACTTTCTGAGATAGACCAGCGGTAAATAAATAAATAGTATATGGGACACTTACACACATAGTACTCCGTCCCAAAGTAACTTAATACTTGTGTTACGGCAGTTTAAATTATAAAATTACAGCAGTTTAAAACACTATAAAAAAAGTTGATACAGAAAGCCTACTATACTGTTGAGGTTTACTTAGATAATAAGAAAGTGTGGATATAGTTGCGCTTCTACCCTGTACAAGACAGTAATGACTAAATGTAACTAGTTATAAGATTTATATTTTTAAAAACAGCAACCGCCGAGTTTCTTGCTGGCTCTTCTCGGTAGGAACAGTTTTCCGAACCAGCGGTAGATTTTGACGATTCAAAAGCACTTGTTTACAAGTTTACTTGAACAAAGAATATAAAAGAATACGAGTGACCGACAGTAAAAACATACATATATACAATTTTAAATACAAACATATACAAATATACACCCAGGCTCGAAGAATAAACAAATTGTTAATAAAAAATGTTGGCCCTTGGCAGAATCGTACCCTTGCTAACGTGTAACGAGAAACCAAATATATAAAAACTTTTATAGATAACTATATTGACGTTAGCCAAACGACGTGATATAAACCTAGTTCTTTGAATATAGATTTGACATGACTTTGACACATTGTGAATAAAAGTACCTATAACCTGTAGTTTATTTATTTCAGTAAATAACCCGTTTACCTCAAAGTAACCTTTTAACCTATTGCCGTGTGGTATCGGGCTGAGTTGATTAGACCACCCTAATTTTTTACCGAGGTGTCGTAAGAGGCGACTAAGGTAAGTCGACCTGCCGTGTGGTATCGGGCTGAGTTGAATAGACCACCCTCTTTCTTACCAAGGCGTCATAAAATACGACTAAGGTCACTTGACGTCAGACAGGCAGCCGGTCGTAAAATACACAGGCAAATCATGTGATGTTTGTAACATGTTGTTCCGACCCCAACTAGAGTGGGATAAGGGCAGGAGGATGATGATAATGAATTATACCTTGTAATAACAAAAACTAAAAAAAAACAACTTTTTAAAGATTGGCGTAAGCTAAACAACGTTATATATACCTACTTCTTTGAATACAGATTTGACATGACTGAGACATTGTTAATAATTGCGTTTTTTAATGTCATCCTATTACCGCAGCGTATAAGGAATAATTCTGCCAAATTTCATCGATATAGGTTCAGCGGATTCGCCATGAAAACTTAACAAACAGACAGACAGAGTTTCGCATTTATGATATCAGTAAGGATGGTCGCCTGTCGATTATATTTTATTTTGATTTGTAGAACGCCTGTGAGAATTGCGTGTGCAAGATCGACTTTCTGTCATAGAGTTATTATACTAGAGTAGGAAAGCCATCATAAAATGTGCCATATTACATACAATATAGAGAAAGCAAATGAGACTCTCTATCTGTCTCTTTTTTATGTTTGATTAGACTAAGATAAGTATACGAGTTTCATCTTCCCTCTCATTATTTATTGCGGCACTCTCACTTACAAGCCTGCATATGGCTGCACTACTCTAGTATAAATAACTCTATGATTGATTTATAGAAGCAGGCGTTACTTTGGTGAATACCATATTACAGAAACAATAACAATGCAATGTTAAGTGTATGAAGCAGGCAAAATTCACGTACCTTACACATGCAGGACAAGTCACCAAATTATCCTCCTGATGATGCTTCGTTTCCGGGGCGAAGCGATCGTAGAGATTTTGGATGGTGGTTGTGTGTATTGCTGGTGTGCATTGTTGCTGGTGGACGCGTCTGGAGACGTGTGGTGACTTGTCTTGCTTGTGTAAGGTACGTGAATTTTGCCTGCTACATACACTTAGCATTGCATGCATTCGCTTAATCCACGCGTGTAGTGTATGTAGGCTGACATGTGTGTATCTTACCTTGTATATTTATATACAAGACACATACATGAATATCCTTACACTAACTCACACTCATACTTATGTAGAGATCTTTCATTCTAAAAGTGCACGCCACTCCACCAAATTACATTATTTTAATGTGTGAGAGAAAATATTGATTGTACTATTTTATTTGTGTGCGCGCAGCAATTTCAAAGTCGACTCGACTCATTCGCGCACTTAAAGGTCAACTAATTGCTCGACTGGTATAAGTCAAGCATTTATATGGCGGAGAATGCACGCTGTGTTTGAGACAACACGTCTATTACGTCACGCGTTCCTATCATTTGTGCAATGGTTGACCAACCAATCCGGTTACACGGATTACGAGTAACGTTTGCATAAAAATAAAATTAATTTCATATTTTTTTATTTATTTATTTATTTATTTATTTACTTTAATAAAATCCACAGCTCTTATATTAATTTACAGATATTACTTAGTTTAACTTACAGCCAATTACGGATTTTAATTTTGCTAACAATATTATCAATATAATAACGACGCCAGAGAAGTGTTAATGTGTGTGTGTGTGTGTGTGTGTAAATGTGTTGCAGTGTGTAAATGTGTTGTATGTGTGGAGAAGTGTGTGCGCATGGTTGAGTGCATGTTTATGCTATGCATGAAAATGCTTCAATTTGTGCATATATATATATATATATTTTTTACATAGTTACATACATTAAATAGTTTTACGTATTCTGAATAGTATCCAGAATTTTTTTCTTGAAACATTCCTTTGAATTACTAAATATATCAACCTGGGTATAATTGAGATTATAGTTTCTTAGCAGTCGACATACTATCGAGTTTCCTGCATACATTGATTTAGTGGAAGGGACACGAAAAAGAGGTGTTTTGCGAGTTATGTGCTTAGGAGTGCGCAAGCGCACTATGTTGTTTACGAGATCAACGCAATCGAAATGGCCGTTGCATATCCGGTGGAGGAAAAGCATATCTAACAGGGATCTTCTATTCTCAAGAGACTTATAAACTTATATAAGTCGTACATAACTGTTTATAACTATCATTCCTATTACTAGAGTGTGTTCGGTAACTAAGGTGTTTAAAAAATTTAGATTGCACTCTTTCAATGTCATGTTTTTGTTAATTGGTTACGGGGTTCCAGATGCAACTACAGTATTCTAAAATGTTTCTAACGAGTGAACAGTAAAGAAGTTTTAAGCAGCTTGGGTCTGAGAAGGGCTGAGTTACACGTAGTACAAAGCCTAATGTTTTATTAGCACGGTTAACAATCGAATTTACATGATCAGAATACGTCAATTTGGATACCGCAGCCTTGCACAAGATAACTTCTATACTTCTAAGCTGTCTGTCTGTATGTAATCGATTTTCTCAAAATCTACTAAACGGATTTTTGTATGGTTTTCACGACAAGATAGTGCAATACTTCCGGATGGTTTTGGTAAATAGTACATATCGTTATAATGTAAATCATGTTGAAGAGATCGAGCAGTTGTTAAAGAACTTGCTTGCTGGGAGCTTTAGTCGCGTGCGCTGCGTAAACTAGCAGAGATACGCTAAATTAATGTACTAGAGAAGTGTAGATCTTTAAAAATACTACAAAAAAGTCCGCGGTAACATGTCTCTGTCTCTTATGGTTAACTCACAATAACTACTTTTGTCTTTAAAATTGGATTTGTGGCACGCTGATTTCCACGCGGGTGAGGTATATTTTGAAAATAGAAACGGCCTGTTTTCCTGACTCCTCTCGGAAGCACCAATAATCAAAACAAGTAGAGAGTTAAGGATTCAAAAGTATTTGCAAATTTCAGTGCAATCATATCGTTGGCGAGACATCATTATAAATTAGAAGATTCGATAGTACTTGTAAAGCAAATTTCAATAAAGCATTAGCATTGAATTGCAAATTTAAATACACTTTGTATTTGTATTTACATTCTATATGTTTATTCAATGAATTTTTGGACATCATTTATATGGAACAGGTAAATAGGTTTCGATTCTAATAAAAAACATGATAAACTGTCCAAATAAGTTTATAAATTTTTTTGATTTTCCTCGTTCATTTTACATTAACACAATACATCTGATTTATAGAATTAGAATATTTACATAATACAAAAGTAATATTAAAATTTATTTTGCTATAATCCGCGATCCAGTAAATAGAGAATATATATGGTGCTAAATGTATAGTGTACAAAAACACAAATCGCTCTGCGATTTTGTCGTGGAGTCTATCTCCTGATGATGCTTCGGGTGCGGAGCGAAATGATTGTTGAATTTGTGATAGTGAACGTGTATAGTGCTTGTGTATTGTGGTGGCAGTGGTGGAGGTTTGTGCATGTGTGTTTACGAATCCCGCATGTAACGGGTATGAAAAAAACGAATTGTCCACTATACATTTAGCACCATATATATTCTCTATTTACTGTATCGCGGATTATAGAAAAATAATTTTATTATTACTTATACAAAACATTTTTTTAAATTATCGATTAAAATCTCTCAAAGTACGTATAGCAAGAAATATCAAATCGACCTGGGACAATTGTTGAAATATAATAATTTGGTATCAAGAAGCAACTAAACTTTCTGAGATAAAAATCTTTCCTACTCTTTATGTTAGATTCTATTTGTTAGATTCTATTATATTTTGATAAAAGTTGGTGTACTGACTCTTTTCTATTGGTCAATGTTTTTACTTTTTGTTATGTGGGTAATCTGGCTGTTCCGCGCAAACGTGCGGACGGATGAAACAACCTCCGGGACCTGGGCCCGCCGTCCCGACGTTTCAACCTACCTTATGCGGCCGTTAGCTGTATGTGGTCCGGCCTCGTGAGTCACTGCGTTTATATGTGTACGTGTGTGTGTGTGTGCTTGTATGTACTTGGCCGATTCCCGAAACCGTTGACTCGCCTCTGCACTCTTCCACGGACACGTAATGTCTGTTTCTCCCTGAGTATACACTTCACTATATCGGCTGAATAACACCCGGTGTGCACACAACCTTCGTAAGGTCACACGTTATTGAGTCGTCCCTATATCGGGGAATAGTACCCAACACGCACCAAAACCGTGGACGGTCGCGTCTTATCAAACACTTCACTGGTTAAACGCGTCTCTAAATCTGAGAATAACACCCGAAACGCAAAACTACACGTGTGCGTTATAAAGGAATGCCGTGTACGCGACTTGTCCGTATCGTGTTTGAAAGGTAACTAGCGGAGGGCCGCTCTCGTCAGCAATCGAATGCATAAAACGTCCTTGATTTCGCCGGTCGCGTCTCCGGCGGGCGAGTCATTTTTTTCAAAACACTGGCAATACTATTATAAAATAAAGAAAAAGAGAATGTTTTTGGGGCAGTTGGCCACTAGCACTCGAAACTTGAAGTTGTGTTTTATTTTACTCGGCACGTTTCCCCGTCAATTCTTATATCTAGCCTTGAAGATTTGAGCTCAACTTAAATCATTGGGCGAAGTTGTTTTACAGATACTTATTCATTTTCAGGAACGCGATTCCATTTATAGGGACGGTCTGTTTCGCCCTACCTACATTCATACCAATGTACTTCTTCGAAGAGACCCTCAATACGGCATGGAACATTGCCATAATGCGTTACGTGTTCAACCTTCACATGACGTCCCTAGTGAACAGCGCCGCGCACCTATGGGGGAACAACCATACGCCGAGAACATTAAACCCGTCCAGAATTTCTCCGTGTCATTCGTCGCGTTCGGGGAAGGCTTCCACAACTACCATCACGTGTTCCCGTGGGACTATCGGACGGCCGAGTTGGGCAATAACTGGCTTAATTTCACCACCAAGTTCATAGATTTCTTCGCTTGGATTGGTTGGGCGTACGACCTCAAATCGGTTCCCGACAACGTGGTACGCTCTAGAGCTAAAAGAACTGGTGATGGTAGCAATAGTTGGGGATTGAAAGGCGATAGAATAGGGGTTCAAGAGACTGAATAAAATATTTGCGTTTTGTACGTCGTTTTTTTTCCTAGTTAACGTAACGTAGTAATAAGTAATAGTGATACTTGATACCAAAAGTCTACTATACTACTGAGGAATATAAAGATGATAAAAATGCGTGGATATAACTACTCCTCTACCCTGTAAAAGATAGTAATAAGCAAATGTAACTAGTTATAAGAATTTCATTTGAAGAGACCAACCACCGAGTTTCTTGTTGGCTCTTCTCGATAGGAACAGCTGTCCGAACCAGCGGTAGATTTTGACGATTCAAAAGCACTTGTTAACAAGTTTACTTGAATAAAAATATTTTGAATTTTAATTTGAATTTATCACAAGACACCACCGCAAACAGTACTCTACACAAGCACTACAGCATTCTCAACGATGAGTAAACGTGTGGTATCTAATCCTGCATGTAAAAGGTAAGAGAACAGTTGTGCTTCCGAAACTTATCATTACATATATTTTCTTAATAAACGCGGATCATAGCAATATAAATCTATAATAACTTTTGTTTTATTAAACGAACTAGTAGATTGGCCAGTTTGGTTTATAAAAGAAATAACACAAACTGAACTTATTAACTGTTTATGAAAATATTAATTTAATTTACAGTACCCGTGTAACATAACGTAACTAAACTAGTAACACGGTTTACGTAATTTCATAGCAGATGGCGCTACTAGTACTTTGCTCCGCGGTATCGAAGTGCTTGCGTAATTATATATTCAAATTCAAATTCAAAATATTCTTCATTCAAGTAAACTTGTAAACAAGTGCTTTTGAATCGTCAACTTTACTGCTGGTTCGGAAAGCTGTTCCTACCGAGAAGAACCAGCAAGAAACTCGGCGGTTGCTCTTTTTAAAATATAAATCTTAGAACTAGTTACATTTATTTATTACTGTCTTGTACAGGGTTGAAGTGCACCTATATCCACACATCCTTATCATCTAAGTAATCTTCAACAGTATAGTAGGCTTTCTGTATCAGCCTCTTTTTAACAGTGGTTTTAAACTGCTGTAATGGCATGGCCAAAATTGATTTCGGAATTTTATTATAGAATCTTATACCCATACCCACAAACGATTTACGTACTTTTGCTAGGTGCAAAGCAGGAGTCGAAAGCTTATGTCGGTTCCTACTTTGTCTATTATATACATCACCTATCGTTTTATAATTCTTTATATTTTTATGTACAAAAATTACATTGTTTAAAATAAACTGTTAAGCAAATGTAAGAATACCTATTTCCTTAAACTTCTCTCGCAGGAAATCACGCGGACTTAAATTGTAGATGCCACGTATGGCTCTTTTTTGTAATACGAAAATTTTTCCACTATCCGCGCATTTACCCCACAGCAATATTCCATAAGACATAATGCTATGGAAGTAAGCAAAATAAACAAGTTTTGCTGTTTCGACATCTGTAAATTGTCTTATCTTTCGAACAGCGTAGGCTGCTGAACTAATTTTCCCTGCAAGAGTTTTGATGTGTGTGCTCCATTGGAGTTTTGAATCCAAGGTCTCTCCCAATAAATACAGTTGTATTATCTGTTTTCAGTGGTACATTATTTATGGAGAGCCTATTTGCTGTTTTTGCAGCATTAGGTAATGCAAATTCAATACAATTTGTTTTCTTAGAGTTTAGTACCAAATTATTTACCCTGAACCAATGGGCTACTTGCGATAAACCACTGTTGACTTCGTCAATATTATGGTCACTTCTATTTATTTTAAAAATTACGCTTATAATTAATCATCCGCAAACAGTACAGCATCGCAAATATTATGAATGAAATATGGTAAATCATTTATATAAACTAAAAACAGAAAGGGACCAAGGATTGATCCTTGAGGCACACCCATAACTAAGGCCGTTCCGGATGACTGCACCTCATTAATGCATACTCTTTGAATCCGGCTGTGAAGATAAGACGCAACGAGACGAAGCGCACTGTCTTTAATACCATAATAGCCAAGCTTTAACAATAAAGTCTCGAGCTGAACGCAATCAAATGCTTTGGACAAGTCACAAAATACCCCTATGGCATTTTGTGATTTCTCCCACGCATCGAAGATATGTTTCAACAACTTAACTCCCGCATCCGTTGTAGACCGACCCTTAGTACACCCAAACTGCTCAGGATGATGATACATAAGACGTCCCCATACAAAATATTCGTGGGATATACTTCGCCTACCAATTCCTAAGATTTTACAGTGCATCCTACTGGAACACTAAGCCTAAGCGACATTGTAAACGGTGTATCTTCCAATACATCCATACTTGGAATGCTGTGAAGGACCCGTCCGCTGTACTAACTGTATAAGTGAATAAAGTACTTGTACGTATTCTTTCCTCGCCTGTACGTCCGTTCGGTTCGACGTGTTACACCCGGCAATAAATAATGCACATCGATGTTTGGAACGAAACAACCAGCCAGTTCAGTTTCGTAGAGCGCTGTCTCTGTCACTCAGTTAGTATGTACCGTTTCGCACGGGCTCGTTTGTCTGTGCGACAGAGACAATGCTCTTCGAAGCAGAATTTGGCCGATTTTCTCGCTTTAAGCCTCGATGTGCATTATTTGTTGCCGAGTACCATAATTAGTTTAAACACTGGTACTTAATACTACTTCGCGAAACCCTTGTAGCGGGTTGTACGAGCCGGAGTTTTTGATCAGCAATCTATTGCTGAAGCCAGCCGGCAGGAACCGGGTCTGTAGCTGGGCAGCAAGTCGACTAGATAACAAGAACTGGACGAATTTTGAAAATGTATGGATTTTATAGGCCCATATTGCTGATCGACACTTTATGTTGACCCCAATTGGGAAACAATAAGTCAGCAATATATGCCCATGTTGTATAGGGTTGTAACAGAACGTTTTCTATTATATATGGTCTATGGTATATTGCAAAATAGCCCCCGGATGGGTCTGATTTTTGTGATCGAGATATTTGCAAGGTTGGTTTATTCCAGGAATGCGGTCCACGAGGACGAAGTTCCGGGTAAAAGCTAGTACTATTATAATGTTCAAATGTTAAAAAATAAATGATTCAGTAAAAAGAACTTTGCCATTTGAAATATATAATAAATTTCCACACAATAGATAAAATTTTTCATGTTGACAGAAAATGCTGAGCATGATATACATAATAATGTTTATGCAATATAGCAGAACTTATATATTGAGGTAAAGAGATATGTTATGTTAGACCGTTTCGCGTGGATGGTATATCCGGAGCTCTAATATTACTGTCAATTTAAAAAAAAAATACAAAAAACAATTCAATTCAATTTCAATTACTTGACTGCTCAAGTGAGTCCAGTTGATTCTAAAATTTGTTTGATTGTGTATATTTAATATCTATACTTTTTCACTGTTTATGTGTTAGTTATAAGTGAAAATAATTGATATCTATATTTATTTTTATATTTTTACTAGCAGTGCCAGCGGCTTCGCCCGAATGGAAATTAGCGTCTCACAAAATTTTTCTAGAAATAAATTTTTAAACATAAAATTAGTTATTGTGAGTTAACCATAAGAGATAGAAACATGCTATGGCGGACTTTTTTGTAGATTTTTCTAAAGATCCACAATTCTCTAGTTCATTACTTTAGCGTATCTCAGCTGGTTTACGCAGCGCACGCGACTAAAGCTCCCAGCAAGCAAGTATTTTAAAAACTGCACGATCTCTTCAACACAATTTACATAATACCGATATGTACTGTTTGTCTAAACCATCCGGAAGTATTGCACTATCTTTTGGTGAAAATCGTACAAAAATCCGTACAGTAGATTTTGAGAAAATCGATTACATACAGACAGACAGCTTTTTGAGACTTTATTTTATAATAAGTATAGATATATTTATTTATTGGTGTAATCATGCAATTAGTAATGACTTACTTTATTTTTATTCAATGTGTACTGTTTGTTTCCCAAATACAAAATTTAAAACGTTCACAACACTTTCTATCGACCTTATTTGTCGTCGTTTGGGTGAACATTAAACATTTTTTATTGGTATATGAAGGACACCTCCTGGTAACAAAAGTTCGTCACGAACAGTGGTCCTTAAGAAATGTTCGACGGTTCCGAACCTTTCTAGTTGTCTATGAAAAAAGCCTTACCAACAGTTTGACGAGAACATTTTCTTCCAGTTGCTTAAGGAAATCCTCATCAAGTTAAATGGGTTCAAATTCTCCAAGTTGTCAAAGGAAATCCTTAACGAGAGCTGAATAGGTACCAAATCATGAGTTGTCGAAGAAAATCCTTACCAAGAGTTCAATAAGTCCCAAATCCTCAAAATTGTCAAAGGAAATCCTCATCAAGAGCTCAATAGGTCCAAATCCTCCGGGTTGTCTAAGGAAATCCTCAGCAAGAGCTCAATAGCTCCCAAATCCTCCGGGTTGTCTAAGGAAATCCTCACCAAGAGCTCATAGCTCCCAAATCCTCCGGGTTGTCTAAGGAAATCCTCGCTAAGAGCTCAATAGCTCCCAAATCCTCCGGTTTGTCTTAGGAAATCATCACCAAGAGCTCAATAGCTGCCAAATTTTCCGGGTTGTCTAAGGAAATCCTCACCAAGAGTTCAATAGCTCCCAAATCCTGCGAGTTGTCTAAGGAAAGCCTTTTTGACTGGAAGAGATCTCTTTTAGGGATAAGTCCGCCTTTGTACATGTATATAGTAATAAATAAATAAATAAATAAATAAATAAATAAATAAATAAATAAATAAATAAATAAATAAATAAATAAATAAATAAATAAATAAATAAATAAATAAATAAAACCCTCACTGAGCATTCGATGGGTTCTACCGCTCCGAAGAAACTAAACAAAGGTTTCCTACACGAGAACTCATATTGATTACAATGTTAACTTTCGAATTAACTGAGAATTGCTGTTAGACAATTTTTAAGGGAATATTTATTGTGACCAAGTATGAGAGAGTTAAAAGACAAGAAAACAATTCATTATAGAGCGTTCTCCAGTACTGGTCTCTTCACGCGACAACCTGTGCGCGACGCCCCTAACTGCGCCCACAGAGCGAACGGAGGAACAGACTGCTAGTAGCAAATAGATTAAAATTATTATTTGATTACAGGAATATGGTTTTTATACCAACAGAGACAGAAATAACCACTGTTGCAAAAACTGAAGATGATTTGCCGAAGCTGGTCGCACCGCAGGCGGCGCCTAGAAAGTACCAAATCATATATAGACTTGTCGCTTCACATATTTACACTCACTTGATAATTCCGTACGCACTATATCTTGGGGTGACTGCTGCGACGAGGGCAACTATTATATTCAGTGAGTAATTTTGATACTTTGTGAATACTGGACTCACATTTAATATAGACCTGAATTCAATTCAAATTTAAACTCAAAATATTCTTTATTCAAGTAAACTTGTAGACAAGTGCTTTTAAATCGTCAACTTTACTGTACCGCTGGTTCGGAAAGCTGTTCCTACCGAGAAGAGCCAGCAAGAAACTCGGCGGTTGTTCTTTTAAAAGATACAATTCTTATAAATAGTTACATTTAGACATTACTCTCTTGAACAGGGTAGAAGCGCAGCTATATACACACATTCTTATCATCTAAGTAATCCTCAACAGTATAGTAGGCTGTATCAGCTTCTTTTTAACAGTGTTGTTAAGTTGCTGTAATGGCAAGGCCAAAATTGATTGCGGAATTTTATTACAGAATCTTATTCCCAAACCCATAAACAAATTACGTAATTTTGCTAGGCGCAAAGCAGGAGTCGCAAGCTTGTGTCGTTTCCTACTTTGTCTATTATATACATAGATTTATACCATACCATACCTATCGTTTTATAATTCTTTATATTTTTATGTACAAAAATGTACTGATACGCCGTGTGGTATCCAGCAGAATAGAATAGACCACCCTCCGTTCTTACCGAGGTGTCATAAGAGGCGACTAAGGTATGTGCCGTGTGATATCCGGCTGCATAGAAAAGACCACCCTCCGTTCTTAGCGAGGTGTCGTAAGAGGCAACTAAGGTATGTGCCGTCTGGTATCCGGCTGCATAGAAAAGACCACCCTCCGTTCTTAGCGAGGTGTCGTAAGAGGCGACTAAGGTATGTGCCGTATGGTATCCGGCTGCATAAAATAGACCACCCTCATTTCTTACCGAGGTGTCATAAGAAGCGACTAAGGTATGTGCCGTGTGGTATCCGGCTGCATAGAAAAGACCACCCTCCGTTCTTAGCGAGGTGTCGTAAGAGGCGACTAAGGTATGTGCCGTCTGGTATCCGGCTCCATAGAATAGACCACCCTCATTTCTTACCGTGGTGTCGGCGACTAAGGTAAGTTGACATCAGGCAGGCGGCCGGTTTTAAAATACGCAGCCAAATCATGTGACAACATGTTGCGCCAACCCCACTTAGAGTGGGATAAGGGCAGGAGAATGATGATGAAATAAGCACACTGATACAAAGGAAACTTTACAATGTCTCAAGCGCACCACGTCAGTAACACTTCACCGTGAAAACAGCATCTTTCTACACCAGAACGTCACGTTAATGCAGTAAATCGTAATTGTTGTTGTCCAGACCAAAGCTATAGGGAACAAATCGTTCATCGGTGTATTTATTTATTTAAGATCAAGTACAGAATGTAATACCAATCCGCATTGGAGCAGCGTGGTAGGTCTTAGCTCCAATCCCTTTCTCCAAAAACAGAGAGAGGAGGCCTTAGCCCAGCAGTGGGCATAGTAACAGGCCGTTACTTTACAGAATGTAATTAAAAACAAATTTACAAGTTCAGCTGATTGTTGTTTCACATGATAACACTCCAAAATATGATTTATTAAACGCTACTCGAATGGACCATACTAAGAAGAAACAATTAAAAGTAAATATACAAAATAGAAAAACAAAAACAAATAAAAGCTAGAAGATATTTGAAGATAAGAGTACTATGAAAATAACTGATTATTCCACAAAAAAATATCCAAATTACTTTTATTAACACAGCGTTCATTGTACAGAAGATGCATACGATAAATTGTCAACTATTTGGTTGTTCGGATCCAGTGTCACATTACTGGGCACCTCAAGGTAGGACCTTTTTGCCACACGTATGATAGTAACACGGATGATCGTGTGGACACTTGCACGATGATCGTGCCGATCATAGACAATGAATGAATATAGAATAGAATTTCACAAAGAATTGGCGATAACTTTGTTTTAATGCAAGATAACACTCGCGCTCACATGGCGCGTACCTAACAGAATGCACTTTCTGATGCCAATATTTTAGTTTTGCCTTGGTCAGCCATGAGTTCCGACCTCAATCCCATCGAACCTTTTTGAGATCGATTAAAAAGAAGCATCAAAGAAAACTATAGGAGCGTGATATTCAAGAACAGCTAATAAACGCACTAAAATTGTGTTAGATAAGATAGTGCATTCTATCGAAAGTATTCCAAATGGACTCAGGGAGTGCGTACGGAGTAGAGGAGGAAACCCCACGCTTCTAAACTAAGGATTTCTCAACATATGGTCCCAGTAGAACGATAAACTGTTAAGAGATCTTTCATTCTAAAAGTGCACGCCCCTCCAATGTCTTTACTCACACACAAAAAACTTATGTACAGACGAAATACACGCAAACTTGTTTTTCTAATTGGTTACTCAGTTGCTGGACAGACACGAAAGTAGGAGCACGCATCGATTATTGCCAAAAGTACAGTTAGCATGTCATAAAAATAGAGGATAAATATTTTTTATTTTTTATTTTAAATAAAACTAAGATAAATTTTTTCTTTAATAGAAAAATATGGAGAATTTTATAAAACTATGTGGCGAAAAAAAACGAGCAAAACTTAACATCTATCATTATTTCATCATTAAAGCCATTGCTTTAATTAAGAAACGAATTGACATGATTGATAGAAATATGTGGGAAAATACGTGTCGAAATGTGAATGATATTGAGATAGAATACATGAAAAATTTTGAATTTATAATTAATGTTGAGTCTGAATCTGAAGATAGCAACGTGAGTGAATAGCGTTAATATAGTAAATATTTATTGCGGTTTCATTTTTTTCTTTTTTTACTAATAAAATAAATGAACAGACTTCTGTACATTACGTTTTATTTATCATTCTAATAGTTGCATAATGAATATATGATATGATCTTTATTAAATTAAGTTGGCAAGCTAGCTCTTGATTGCGAATTCACCTGATGGATGCCGATGTTGTTTAAGTTTCTGGAAAGGGTTTGGAGATTAAACGTGTAACCATTCAGGGTTTTTACACGACATCGTATCTGAATGCTAAACCGCTTGGTGGTACGTCTTTGTTAGAAGGGTACGTCGGAAGTATCTATCTAGACAAGACCAGGGCAAAATTTTAGAAATATACTCTTATGTTTTTTCTAGGATTCGAATGCAGAACTTCCCGTTTACAATCCACCGCGCTCACTATTACTCCAGGGAAACGTTAAAAACTTACTTTTTATTCTAAAGAATTTTCAACATAAATTTGATTATAAATATTGTATAATATTAATTTGATTTTTATGCAAACGTTACTCGTAATCCGTGTAACCGGATTGGTTGGTCAGCCAGTGCACAAATGATAGGAGCGCGTGACAGAATAGACGTGTTGTCTCATACAAAGCGTGCATTCTCTGCCATATAAATGCTTGACTTATAACAGTCGACCAATTAGTTGACCTTTAAGTACGCGAATGAGTCGAGTCAACTTTGAAATTGCTGCGCGCACACATATAAAATAGTACAGTCAATATTTTCTCTCACACATTAAAGTAATGTAATTTGGTGGAGGGGCGTGCACTTTTTGAATGAAAGATCTCTAACTTCATTAATTCCATTATTTTACCGAACTATCGTAAAAAACTGTTCTTTGTGTTTAAGTTAAAAAAAAATAAACAAATTCTGCTATTGTTTAAGCTCATATAATTTAGAAATCCTCACTTCAACCATATATAATCAGGAAACTGAATTGTATGTATTTTAAAATTAATGCAAAAAAACGTGGTGGGCCCTATTTTATTTTGAGTAGTTTATAATGCCGTACATTACCGTATTGTTACTTATTAGTCTTCCTATTCCAGATATCGTCGTATTCTTTCTGGCTAACGTCGGCGTTAATGCCGGATCTCACAGACTGTGGTCCCATAGAGCATTTAAAGCGAACTTGCCGTTGAAAATTATCATTATACTGATGAACTCAATGTCTTCCCAGAACTCAGCTTTTGACTGGGCGCAGAAACATCGTTTGCATCACAGGTAAAGCTTTATTAACATCATTCTCCTGCCCTTAGCCCACTCTAAGTGGGGATCAGCACATGTTAAAAACATGTTGTCACATGACTTGGCTACGTATTTTGCGACCGGCCGCCTGCCTGACGTCAACTTACCTTAGTCGCCTTTTACGACACCTCAGTAAGAAATGAGGGTGGTCTATTCTATGCAGCCGGATACCACACGGCACATACCTTAGTCGCCTCTTACGACACCTCGGTAAGAAAGGAGGGTGGTCTATTCTATTTTACCAGATACCACACGGCGTGTAAAGCTTAATTAACATTTAATTTTAAAGTCATACGTATGCAGGTGAAATTAATGTAAAGTAAAAAGGAGGGCTTTATTGTTAAAGGTATTGCGATACAGATGCAGATCCATATAATTCGTCGCGGGGATTCTTCTTCTGTCACATAGGATGGACTATGGTGAAAAAGCACCCGGATGTGAAGCTTCGAGAGAAATTATTCGATCTATCCGATTTGTACGCAGATCCAGTAGTCATGTTTCAGAAACGGTGAGTTATTGTCCATTTCTGTCCACGCTGACCGCCTCGTTGGCGCAGTTGGCAAGATAGGTAGATATCCCATCACGAAGATTATCAGTGTAAAATACGATTATACCTATACCATACATTAGTTGGTTATATCTCAAACCGATTGAGCAACTTCTGCGATGAGATTTTCCAGGCGGCTTGACTATTTACGAAGTTTTCAACCAGCATAATTCAAATAGCAGCCGGATACCACACGGCACATACCTTAGTCGCCTCTTACGACACCTCGGTAAGAAATGAGACTGGTCTATTCTATTCTTCCGGATAACACACAGCGTCACGAATAGTAATTATATGAGGTTAGATTATAACAACTGGAAACACTTAATATTGGTAGGTAGACGCGCGTCTACCTGAAACATTATTAAAACGAGAATGTTACACTAATTAAACCTGCTTGTTTAATCAGGACAAGTTGTAACACGATCTAAGCACGTAAGTTTTTAATTTACGTAAGAGTCAAGCATTACAGCAAGACTTAAAAAGGTTAATCAATCTAGCTGCATAAGCGTCTAATAACCGTATGAGTCGATTTTACTACACGTGTTCTTCGACTTCGATGTGGCGAGCTCAGCCTTTTATAAACAATTCTCACTCCAGAGCAAGCCCCTACTTTGCTATCGGGCACGTGATTACAGTGTTGCCATTACACAAAACTAAAAAAAAGACATTTGACTATTTCCATCCGCGACATCTATACTTATTATCAAACAAACTGTCTCTCTGTATGTAATCGATTTTTTCAAAATCTACTGAACGAATCTTTGTACGGTTTTCACCAAAAGATTGTGCAATACTTCCGGATGGTTTAGGTAAATAGTACATATCGATTTTATGTAAATTGTGTTGAAGATTTCGCACAGTTGTTAAAAAACTTGCTTGCTGGGAGCTTTAGTCGTGTGCGCTGCGTAAACCAGCAGAGATACGCTAAAGTAATGTACTAGAGAATTGTAGATCTATAAAACTACTACAAAAAAGTCCGCGATGGCATGTCTCTATCTCTTATGGTTAACTCACACTAATTACTTTTATGATAATAAAAAAATATTTAAAAAATTGTGACACGCTGATTTCCACGCGGGCGAAGCCGCTGGCACAGCTAGTATCATAATAATAATAGAAATTTTTTTTTTCAGCTACGCCATTCCTATGATATTCATCCTCTGCTATTTGCTACCAGTCGTCATCCCAGTATACTTCTTTGGGGAATCCTTCAACGTAGCATATCATTTAAACGTATTGCGTCTCGTATTAAACTTTCACGCAACTTTCACTATAAACAGCTTCGCTCATCTATGGGGTGCCAGGCCTTATGACAAAAACATCGCACCTTCCCAAAATCTCTTCGTCTCCTTGGTCGCGGTCGGAGAAGGCTTCCACAACTACCACCACACGTTCCCGTGGGACTATCGTGCCGCGGAGCTGGGCAATGACTGGCTGAACCTCACTTCGCTGTTCATAACTTTCTTCGCGTGGCTCGGATGGGCGTACGACCTCAAGACGGTGCCCGAGAGTGTTGTGCGGTCGAGGATGGATAGAACCGGCGACGGTGCCAATATGTGGGGATACAAAACTACCGAGACTGACTAGCAGAATGTTCTGCTATTTATTTGAGGTCTCTTTAATATATATTATACTAGCAACCGTTGTTTTACCATATAAAATTATTTCAAGGGAATTTCTAGTGTATATTAAAAAAAATAAAAATTATCAAAAAAATAAAATAAAATATACAGTTAGGGAAGGACAACCTTTATCACTTTAGGGGTATGAAAAAAAGATAGAAGTCGATTTTTGCAGAGTTTTTATAAAACGTCCCAAAAAGCTGTCTGTCTGTATGTAATCGATTTTCTCAAAATCTACTGAACGGATTTCTATACGGTTTTCACCAAAAGATAGTGCAATACTTCCGGGTGGCTTAGGTAAATAGTATATATTGTGTGTAGTAAGTATTATGTAAATTGCGTTGAAGATTTCGCACAGTTGTTAAAAAACTTGCTTGCTGGGAGCTTTAGTCGCGTGCGCTGCGTAAACCAGCAGAGATACGCTAAAGTAATGTACTATAGAATTGTAGATCTATAAAACTACTACAAAAAAGTCGCGATAGCATGTGTCTATCTCTTATGGTTAACTCACAATAACAACTTTTATGTTTTAAATTTGAATTCTAGAAAAAAATTGTGACACGCAGATTTCCACGCAAGCGAAGCCGCTGGCACAGCTAGTATTAAGTAAACCTTTTTTTTAAACGTCTTAAAAAAGCGGTCTTTGATTTGATTGTACGCAATCTTCATATCTCTATAATAAAATAAACAAAATTTTCAATATCTTCGATCTGCAACACTTCCATTGTAAACAAACCTTAAATAGCTGGTTTACTCAGCCTTCACTATGAAGATACCGAAAATTTATTGAAGATGAAAATGTAATTTTTTTAGTAGTTGTGGGATGTTTTATACATATATATTCTCAATCTGTTTTATTTTATATATTGGTTATTTATTTATTATTTATACACATACGAAAATAAGCACACTCACTCACACATACACCCGTACGCACGAAAACTAACTCACACACTATCAAATATTATGTGCTACTACAAATCACACAAACAGCGACTTACCTTTTACTTTTTTATTCCTTATTTTATTTTTTCCTAAATTTGTCTGTTTACCTGCATCTAATTTATTGTAAACTCTGGGAGAGGGCGGGGATTCCGAGATACAGGTTTATATAAACTTAATTCGGAGTTCTCGGCAGAAAATTTGTTTGTTACAATATTTGCACAATAAAATTTTTTTTGCACGTTTATATAACTTTCTGAGATAGAACAGCGGTAAATAAATAAATTGTATATGGGACACTTACACACATAGTAGTCCATCCCAAAGTAACTTAATACTTGTGTTACGGCAGTTTAAATTATAAAATTACAGCAGTTTAAAACACTATTTTAAAAAGCTGATACTGGAAGTCTACTATACTGTTGAGGATTACTTAGATGATAAGAATGTGTAAATATAGCTGCGCTTCTGCCCTGTACAAGACAGTAATGACTAAATGTAACTAGTTATAAGATTTATATTTTTTAAAACAGTAACCGCCGAGTTTCTTGCTGGCTCTTCTCGGTAGGAACAGTTTTCCGAACCAGCGGTAGATTTTGACGATTCAAAAGCACTTGTTTACAAGTTTACTTGAACAAAGAATATAAAAGAATACGAGTGACCGACAGTAAAAACATACATATATACAATTTTAAATACAAACATATACAAATATACACCCAGGCTCGAAGAATAAACAAATTGTTAATAAAAAATGTTGGCCCTCGGCAGAATCGTACCCTTGCTAACGTGTAACGAGAAACCAAATATATAAAAACTTTTATAGATAACTATATCGACGTAAGCCAAACGGCGTGACATAAACCTACTTCTTTGAATATAGATTTGACATGACTTCGACACATTGTGAATAAAAGTACCTATAACCTGTAGTTTATTTATTTTAGTAAATAACCCGTTTTCCTCACAATAACGTATTAAAATACCGTGTGGTTATAAAATGCTCATTTTTTACCGAGGCGTTGTAAGAGGTGACTAAGACCTGCCGTGTGGTATCAGGCTGAGTTGAATAGAGCACCCTCATTTCTTACCGAGGTGTCGTAAACGGCGACTAAGGTAAGTTGACCCACCGTGTGTTATCCGATTGAGTAGAATAGACCACCATCTTTCTTACCGAGGCGTCATAAAATACGACTAAGGTCACTTGACGTCAGACAGGCAGCCGGTCGTGAAATACACAGCCAAATCATGTGATGTTTGTAACATGTTGTTCCGACCCCAACTAGAGTGGGATAAGGGCAGGAGGATGATGATAATGAATTATACCTTGTAATAACAAAAACTAATAAAAACAACTTTTTAAAGATTAGCGTAAGCTAAACAACGTTATATATACCTACTTCTTTGAATACAGATTTGACATGACTTTGAGACATTGTGAATAAGTGCGTTTTTTAATGTCATCCTATTCCTGTTGAATTTAAAGGATTTCTAAAGCCTATAAGTTACCGCGACGTATAAGGAATAATTCTGCCAAATTTCATCGATATTGGTTCAGCGGATTCGCCATGAAAACTTAACAAACAGACAGACAGAGTTTCGCATTTATGATATTAGTAAGGATGGTCGCCTGTCGCTTATATTTTATTTTGATTTGTAGAACGCCTGTGAGAATTGCGTGTGCAAGATTGACTTTCTGTTGAGAGTTATTATACTAGAGTAGGAAAGCCAGCATAAAATGTGCCATATTACAATATAGAGAAAGCAAATGAGACTATATCTGTCTCATTTTTATGTGTGATTAGACAAAGATAAGTATACGAGTTTCATCTTCTCTCTCATTATTTATTGCGACACTCTCACTTACAAGCCTGCATATGGTTTCACTACTCTTATATGAATAACTCTATGTTTGATTTATACACGGCGTTACTTTGCGGAATTCCATATTACAGAAACAATAACAATGCAATGTTAAGTGTATGAAGCAGGCAAAATTCACGTAGCTTATACATGCAGGACAAGTCACCACACTATCCTCCTGATGATGCTTCGTTTCCGGGGCGAAGCGATCGTAGATTTTGGATGGTGGTTGTGTGTATTGCTTTTGTGCATTGTTGCTGGTGGAGGCCTCTCGGGACACGTGTGTTGACTTGTCTTGCTTGTGTAAGGTACGTGAATTTTGCCTGACAGACAGGACAGACATACGAACACTACGTATAACTCTGCTCCGCATTTTTCCCTCGCTCGACTCCGATCCAGTGGACAGGCAGCCTTAAACGGGAACAACTTGGTGACACTGATTTTCACGCGGGCGTACAGCTAGGTCATAATATGCAAGTAAAGTAAGTAAAGTAAAGTATCGGCCTGTTATAATCCCACTGCTGGGAATAGGCCTCCTCTCTACGTTTCTGGAGAGAAGGGTTGGAGCAGGGTGGTAGGTCTTACCACCCTGCTCCAATGCGGATTGGTAGGCTACACATATCTCCAAAATTCTCTAGAGATATGCAGGTTTCCTCACAATGTTTTCCTTCACCGACAAGCGTGGGATAAATTGCAATTATCAATTAGACACGAGTTTTAATAGAAAAAATCATTCGTGCCTGGCCGGGTTGGAACCCCGAAAGAGTAGCACGGTCTCACCGCTGGGCTATCACAGCTCTAGTTCACAATATAAGCATAAAAAGAATTACAGTGTGAAGAGGTTTATGTAAAACTGATGTCATAATCACTGAAGGTGATGTCATAATCACTGAAGGCAAAGACTCCCCTTGCGACCTTGCGTTATTGGTTAAGTCAGACAAGTTGATATGTATTCAACGGAAAAAAATTGTTAGGTAACTATTTAGTTGTTCGTCAACTGTGTATGCCCACGTAAACAAATAGATTCTGCTCAAATCAAATCAAGCGACACAATTATAATGTATAGTTATTTAATAAATAAATTAATAATTTATAATCATTCTATTGGACTTATCTACAGAATAGTGTTAATTAAGTGTAAGAAATATGCTTATGCGTTAAGCATATTATACAATTATTTGAATGTTAAAACGCATTCATACAAGGCGGTTTAGAAATATAAATTGAAAATGTTTAAAAGATTGACCGCCGAGTTTCTTGCTGGTTCTTCTCTGTAAGAGCAACATTCAGAACCAGTGGTAGCTTTGTTAAATCTTTTTGATCCTTGACGATTAAAAAGTCCTTACAAAAACTTGAATAATGATTATTTTAATTTGATTCGATATTAAAAATCTGTCCTTCTGTCTTTCCTGCTGTCACGGCTAATCTACTGGACCAAAAGTGCTAAAATTTAGCACTATTAAAGCTTATATAACAATCTAATATATGGAATATGTAAAAATCTAATTTTCCTTGGGTAAACGGAAAACACGAAGTACGTAATCGCTATGTATACCACATATAAGTTTACTTAAACTAATATTTCGAGTGATATTATAAATCTGTCTAATTCATAGAGTTGTTTGACATATTTTGTGCTATTTTGTCGTGGAGCCTATGACGACGTTTTGGTTACGGTGCGGAACGATCGTTGAGATTGTCGTAGTGAACGTGCCTAGTGCTTATGTAATGTGTTTTTTGTGGTATTTTGTAATACGTGCGTTAACTGATCCAACATGCATAAGTTATGAGAATTCTTGCAATTAGCATTACATAGATTTTCTTAACAAACGCGGATTATAGCAAAATTATTGTATCTAACTTATGTTTTACATAGAGTGGAGGAGTCACAGACAGGCCTGTGAGTGCAATTATCGCAAAAAATAAAAAGAGAGCTGAGATGAGACCCATACTTATTTTTGCCTAAATGATTTTTAGAAGCGGGCGTTACTTGGCGAAATTCCGTATTACAGAAACTATAACAGAACTACTTTGCTATAATCCGCGTGGGTTAAGCGAATGCATGCAAAGCTAATGTGTACGAAGCATGCAAAAGTCACGTACCTTACACATGCAGGACAAGTCACCACATGCATCCCTAGACGGCTCTACCAGCAAAAGCAATACACACAACCACCACAGAAAACTCTACGATCGTTTCGCCCCGAAACCGAAGTATCATCAGGAGGATAGGCTCCAGACAAAATCCTAATGTATTACATCTTGGGATACGTGTGGTAACTTATTCTGCATGTGTAAGGTACGTGAATTTTGCCTGCTTCATACACTTAGCATTATATGCATTCTTTGACAAAAGCGCAAAGCGACGCATCATTCGAGCAAGCATAGTATATATGATAGTAACCCCAAAAATTTACTTTTGTATTATGGATCCCTGCATATTAACGCCAATTTGTATAAATTTTTAATGTTTGAACTTCGATCTTCGTTTGTATCTAATAACAAAAAAGATGTATCTCATAACACGCAAAAGACAAGTTATAAATAGTTATACCTCAAACAAATTTGATCATTTCCGCAATAGGATCTCTCGTACATATGTACCTCCATTTTTTTGACTTGCAGGTAAGTGTAAATATGTTTTCTCCCATTAGACAATATCAATACTAGTGGTCACTCAGTGATCAAAATTAGACGTTAATAAATTTAAATTATACGATGTTTATAGAACGTTACTTTGCGGAATTCCATATTAAAGAAACTATAAAAGAACTACTTTGCTCCACGATAAATCGTAATGCCCATCCTAATGATGCTTCGGTTTCGGGGCGAAACGATCGTAGAGATTTTGGTGGTGGTTGTGTGTATCGCTTGTGTGCATTGTTGCTGGTGGAGGCGTCTTGGGATACGTGCGGTGACTTTTCCTGTATGTGTAAGGTACATAAATTATGCCTGCTTCATACACTTAGCTATGCTTGCATTCGCTTAACCCACACGGCAAAGCAAAGCAGTTCTGTTATAGCAAAGTAGCTCTGTTATAGTTTCTGTAAGGCGTTACTTTGCCGAATTCCATAGTACAGAAGTTATGATAAAATCACGTGATGCCGATGACTATTTTGTCGTAGAGCTTATTACCTTCTGAGGCTGGACCTGAGGTTTGGCTAGTTCTGTTATAATTTCTCAAAATTATACGTTATTCCATATAAATTTTTAAAATATAACGTTATTGTGAGTTAACCATAAGTGATAGCAACATGCTATCTTGGACTTTTTTGTAGTATATCTGTAGATCTACAATTCTCTCGCGGTGCACGCGAGTATAGCTCCCAGCAGGCTTTTTTTACAACTGCAACAATTTGAATTGCCTTACCTTTTAAGTAATAACCGCACAACAATTCCTTCGGTAGATTTTGAGAAAATCGATCATGTACAGACAGTCGGCTTTTGTGGTCTTTGTTTTATAATAAGTATAGATGTGTAGAAGTGCAGAACGCTTATATTTTGCAATACAATTTTAGTAAGACTAGCAATGCCCCGCGGCTTGACTCGCGTACATACCGATCTCGTATAAGGATCGGTACAATGAATTCGTCATGGCAGTATTTTCTATATTGTCATTTTTAAATTCGTTACATCTTTTGATAGGAATGTCCGATTTTAATTATTTGAAAAGTATTTTACAGGTATTGAAACAGTTATAATAAAATATTGTGCTGGAAAGATCGCACAGTTGTAAAAAACTTTCTTGCTGGGCGCTTTAGTCGCGTACACTGCGTAAACCAGCAGAGATACGCTAAAGTAATGTACTAGAGAATTGTAGATCTCTAAAAATACTACAAAAAAGTCCACGACAGCATGTCCTTATCTCTTATGTTTAACTCACAATAACCTTTTTTTTTTAATTTGAATTCTAGCAAAAATTTGTGACGCTCATTTCCACGCGGGCGAAGCCGCTGGCATTGCTAGTATAGTATGAAATAGTATACTAAAAAAATGCAATAAAAAGAAAAAAGAAAGAAAGGCTGGTGATATCTGAAATTCGATCTGGAGTATTTAGATATCAGCATTCCGTCGCATGTTTTTCTTTGCTAAAGAGAAAATGGTTTAGGATTATCCCTCCCGGGAGGGATCCTAGGAGGGGGGGATAATCCGATACCACCACGATCCCACCGGACCGGACCGGTGGTATCGTGAATTCGGATATGTCTGGTATTTCCTTAAAGTGTCATCTAATTGTACAATTATAAGTAATACAATTATAGCTGTGATAGCCCAGCGGTGAGACCGTGCGACTCTTTCGATGCGAACACGAGTTCAAACCGGGCAGGCACCAATGAGTTTTTTTATTAAAACTCATGTGTCTAATTGATAATTGCAATTTATCACACGCTTTTCGGTGAAGGAAAACATCGTGAGGAAACCTGCATATCTCTAGAGAATTCTGGAGATATGTGTAACCTACCAATCCGCATTGGAGCAGCGTGGTAGGTCTTAGCTCCAACCCTTCTCTCCCAAAACGGAGAGAGGAGGGCTATTCCCACAAGTGGGTCTGTAACAGGCCGCTACTTTACTTTTTACTTTTATAAGCAAACCAACGATGGTGTCGCGGTGTACAGAAAAACTTGTTATAAGTTTATGCTATACCGTATTGAATATTGTAATACCAAATGAGTAACATTTAATATTAAAGTGACCTAATTCTAAATTTGGCTTAATTCAGTTAGATACACTGTAATCATTATTTCCATGCCAACTATGACATAACCCTACGAACTATTTAAAAACTAGTGCCTTCCAGGCACTTCCTATTGCTCTCTTTAATACTTATATAATGATGTCAAAACACTTGATGATGTGAAAATGTTCACAGATATATTAATGACTTTAGCTGTCAATAGTTAAATAAATTATTGGAAAGACTATAGTTAATTAGCCATTACTATTGTATACCGTCGAAGTAACACCTAAATCTATTCATTACATAGTAAATGATTTATAGAAGCAGGCGTTACTTTGCGGAATTCCATATTACAAGCAATATAACAGAACTAACCACTTTGCTATAATCCGCACGGGTTAGGTGAATGCATGCAAAGCCAATGTGTATGAAGCAGGCAAAATCTACGTACCTTATACATGCAGGACAAGCCACCACATGCACCCCAAGGCGCAATTCACCAGCAACAACGAACACAAAAGCAGCACACACACCCACCACCACAATCTCGACGATCGTTTCGCCCCGAAACCGAAGCATCATCAGGAGGATAGGCTCCACGACAAAAATCGTACTGCGCCGCGCTACCCATACAAGCAGTCTTAAATAGGTCAACTCCCACCAATACCCTCCCCTCCGAACACATTTAGCAAAACGGAATTAGATACATTTACTTGCTTGTTAATTAAGTGACCATTGTTATTTTTTATTATCTCAAGTTGCTCTAACGTATTGAGTCGGAGTCCCTTATCACAAGTGTGGAGAATATGAAATGAATGGTCATTAGGCACTTTATGACCGCTTTCCAGCAAATGTTTTGCAAAATTAGAATTTTGTGGTTTATTATTCCTAAACCCAGCCATATGTTCACGGAATCGAACCGCAAAACTTCGGCCAGTCTGACCTACATATGTACCGTTGCACTCAGGACAATCTATTTTATAAACCCCAGAATCTGGCTTTATAAAATAGATTGTCTTAGATAAAATAGATTGGAGCCTATCCTCCTGATGATGCTTCGGTTTCGGGGCGAAACGATCGTCGAGATTGTGGTGGTGGGTGTGTGTGCTGCTTTTGTGTGCATTGTTGCTGGTGAATTGCGCCTTGGGGTGCATGTGGTGGCTTGTCCTGCATGTATAAGGTACGTAGATTTTGCCTGCTTCATACACATTGGCTTTGCATGCATTCACCTAACCCGTGCGGATTATAGCAAAGTGGTTAGTTCTGTTATATTGCTTGCATTACATAGTAATTAAATAATGTATTTTTTTTAACTTCAACTACCGTGAGTAGTATTCATAGTTAATATATAGATACCAATCAATCCGGGTCTTCTCGGTACCCTGTTAGGGTGCCAGGGTACGGGCCTCGATGCGAACCTCTTTGCCCGGGCTGCTCCTCGTAGGCCTGTGGGGCTGGTCAGTGTTCGGGCCGGTTGGCCCAGGCCACCTGGGTGGCCTGAGGGATTTCATTTTCGGTGGGGGGGTCTGGGAATAATAACTCCCAGACCGCTGCGTCAAATTCCGATGGTGTCGTATCCGGGTGGTTTGTCATGTCAGGTGGTGTGATATAGATACAGTAAGCGTCGCATGCACAAATTTCATTGGTGCATCGGACTAAGAAGACCAGAGCGACATGGAACATTCAGAAGACGCGCGACCACCGTCGCAACCGTCTCCCGCCCGCCCCAGCCACCTACGAGGCGCGCCCAGCGAGCTCCTGCACGCAGTTCCCGCCGCGATAACGTCGTGTAAAGAGCTCATGAATAAGGTACCCGGACGGGTTGGAAACTAGTCAGGCTAAACCGATAAAATTAGACGTAAGTATCGCCAGTACGCAACTTCGTTCGCGTGGACTGCAGTCTTATAATTTGAGTAAACCGTAATAAATATTAATTATGGTTAAAGTGGGTTAACCTTAAGAGCTAGATATACGCTGTCGCGGACTTTTATTTAGTACTTTTAGAGTGGAATAATTTTGTGATACATGATTTTTCAATAACTTTCACCGTTCACTTAGCGAACGCAAGAAAAGCTTTAAATTATGCTGTTTTCGCAATATTTTTTATCGCTGCTGCTCTCCTATTCATCTTAGCGTGATGTTATATGGTCTATAGTCTTCCTCGAGACATGGACTATTTTACTGTCAAAGAATTTTTCAAATCGGTTCAGTAGTACCTGAGATTAGCGCGTTTAAACAATCAATCAATCAAACAAACAAAAAAACAAACTCTTCAGCCTTACATATTAGTATAGAGTATAGATAACGATATCCGAGCAAAGTCGGAAACTCTTATAGAATCTATGAAATCTCCATACAATACAATTTATTTTAAACATTTTTGCAACAAAAAAAATATTGGCAATAATAATATATGCGCATATGAAAGTACACTAATACATATAGGTCAAATGTGAATTGCCCTGAATATTAGTTGACCGTTTTCCAGTCGACACGTTCTGCCCTTTTTACCAGTACGTATATGAAGCTTTTATGCAATATTTTAAGCAATTTAATTTTTGTATATAAAAATATAAAGAATTATAAAACGATAGGTGATGTATATATTATAATAGACAAAGTAGGCACCGACATGAGCTTGCGACTCCTGATTTGCGCCTAGCAAAAGTACCTAAATCGTTTATGGGTTTGGGTATAAGATTCTATAATAAAATTCCGAAATCAATTTTGGCCTTATCGTTACATCAGTTTAAAAACACTGTTAAAAAGAAGCTGATACAGAAAGCCTACTATACTGTTGAGGATTACTTAGATGATAAGAATGTGTGGATATAGCTGCGCTTCTACCCTGTACAAGACATCATCATCATTCTCCTGTTCTTATCCCACTCTAAGTGGAGTCGGCACAACATGTTACCCTGTACAAGACAGTAATGACTAAATGTACCTAGTTATAAGATTTATAATTTTAAAAAGGGCAACCGCCGAGTTTCTTGCTGGCTCTTCTCGGTAGGAATCTTTCCGAACCAGAAGTAGAGTTGACGATTCAAAAGCTACCTTAATTACGAGTTTGCTTGAATAAAAAATATACTGAATTTGATAAGGGACGGGGGGGGTTGTTCTTTGTCCCGTAATACGATGGCACCAGGCAGAATTTCTTCACATGTATAAACAGAAATTTTAAATAATGTAACTTAAGTTGTATACAGTTAAAATGGCTTTTGTAACGACGAAAACAACATCGGCTACCGAAGATGATGAGGGTCTACCGAAGCTGGTCGCGCCCCAGGCAGCGCCGAGGGAGTATCGAGTCAATTACAAGATGGTGGTCGTATTCATATACGGCCACTTGGCTGCTTTGTACGGACTGTACCTAGCGTGTACTGCTGCCTTGTGGAAAACACTGATATTCAGTGAGTATCATATATGTAGTGTCTCTCTCTCACCGCTCTCCTGCCCTTATCCCACTCTAAATAAGGTCGGCACGACATGTTACAAACATATTGTCACGTGATTTGGCTGCGTAGGCGGGTCGACTTACCTTAGTCGTCTTTTACGACACCTCGGTAAGAAATGAGAGTGATCTATTCTACTCAGCCTACTAGGATACTACACGGCATTCTCTGCTAGAGATCTTTCATTCTAAAAGTGCACCCCCCTCCACCAATTTACATTATTTTAATGTGTGAGAGAAAATATTGACTGTACTATTTCATAGGTGTGCGCGCAGTAATTTCAAAGATGACTCGACTCATTCGCGCACTTAAAGGTCAACTAATTGCTCGACTGGTATAAGTCAAGCATTTATATGGCGGTGAATGCACGCTTTGTATGAGACAACACGTCTATTCTGTCACGCGTTCCTATCATTTGTGCACTGGTTGACCAACCAATCTGGTTACACGGGTTACGGACTACAAGTAACGTTTGCATAAAAATAAAATTAATTTCATATTTTTAATCAAATTTATGTTGAAAATTCTTCAGAATAAAAAGTAAGTTTTTAATGTTATCCCTTGAGTAATAGTAAGCGCGCTGGATTGTAAACGGGAAGTTCCGCATTCGAATCCTAGAAAAAACATATAAGTATATTTCTAAAATTTATTCCTGGTCTTGACTAGATAGATACTTCCGACGTACCCTTCTAACAAAGACGTACCACCAAGCGGTTTAGCATTCAGGTACGATGTCGTGTAAAAACCCTGAATGGTTACACGTTTAATCTCCAACCTTTCAAGAAACTTAAACTACATCGGCATCCATCAGGTGAATTCGCAAGCAAGAGCTAACTTGCCAACTTAATTCAATAAAGATCATATCATATATTCATTATGCAACTATTAGAATGATAAATAAAACGTAATGTACAGATGTCTGTTCATTTATTTTTTTTTATTAAAAAAAAGAAAAAATTAAACCGCAATAAATATTTACTATTTTAACGCTATTCACTCAGATTCAGACTCAACATCTATACTTATATTATAAAGAGGAAAGATTTGTATGTTTGTTTGCTTGTATGTATGTATGTTTGTTACGTTTTCACACAAAAACTACTGGACCGATTTCAAAATTCTTACACCATTGGAAAGCTGCTTTTTCACTAAGCAACATGGGCTATATGTCATTTTCAATAAAAATAGGGATCCCTAATAAAATAAAAGAAGTTTTACGCTATCACTCACTTGTTCATTATCTTTTGACGGTATTTTCGTGTTGAAGTGAAACGTGCTTCCGCGATGCTAAACTATAGACATATTAACTGCCTAGTATCGTGACCAATTACGCCTATTGTTATTTGTAGTTGAATGCATTCTTCAAAAGACGCCTCCGTGGACAGTGGGCCTAAGTCTAACGCCTAAGCATTTGAATGAAAACAGAATCACGTACCTTACACGTGCAGTACAAGTCACCACATGCATCCCAAGACGCCTCCGACAGCAACAATGCATACAAGCAATACACACAAACACCACGAAAATCTCGAAAATTACGATTTAGTCGTCGAGCCTATCCTCCTGATGATGCTTCGGTTTCGGGGCGAAACGATTGTCGAGAATTTTGTCTGCTTCATTCACATTAGCTTAGCATTCATTCGCTTAACCCGCGTGGATTATGGCAAAGTAGTTCTATTATAGTTTCCGATATTAGTATGAATTGTTTTTCACAGTTGTAAGTTAGCCAATTGTTTCAGACCACATTATCTTCACGTTAGCCGCTGTCGGTGTGACGGCGGGCGCGCACAGGCTGTGGACCCACAGGGCGTACAAGGCAACGATGCCGCTACAGATAATGCTGATGTTAATGAACACATTAGCGTACCAGAATACCTTGATACATTGGATTAGAGATCACCGGATGCATCATAGGTGAGTTTTACATTAAAAAAACCCTAGAATGTGATCTAGCTTTGTAGAGCTTATGAGCATGGAAGTCCGACCGCCCGTCGAAATGGATGAGTAGTTTAGAGTAACGTAAACTCAGCGCTGTCAAGACGTTGTGAGTCACAATAGTTGAGTTTGTTGAAATCACTGTCGCACGAGACTTGCTCATTAATAATAGTTTCTATTATTGTCCCCCTCGTCGACCATTAAAGTGACTTTCGTTTACGTTTAAACAAGGGTGCTATAGTAACTGTAACATTAAATGTATTATTTCCAGATACAGCGACACCGACGCCGATCCTCATAACGCGACGCGCGGCTTTTTCTATTCTCACATTGGGTGGCTTTTGGTCAAGAAGCATCCGGAAGTCAAACGACGCGGAAAGTTTATCGACATGTCCGATATATACGCCAATCCTGTTCTCAGATTTCAAAAGAAGTGAGTTCTAAACTATTCTAATTAGTTGACCTACACTAGCGTTACTATGTTTCTCATCTTCTACAACACGAGTTGTATTTTCACCATCTTCATTCATTATCATATCATTTTCATTCAATCTTCATTAAAAATCATTTGTATGCTCCAGCTTTATGATTTTAAATTCCATATCAGCAGTACTAATTTTAAATGAAACTTTCTGGGCTAAAAATCTTTCTTACTCTCTGGCCTTGAAGATTTGAACTCAACTTAAATCATTGCTAGAAATTGTTTAAAAGATATTTACTCATTTTCAGGTACGCCATTCCATTTATAGGGACAGTCTGTTTCGCTCTACCTACATTCATACCAATGTACTTCTTCGGAGAGACCCTCAATACGGCATGGCACATTGCCATATTGCGTTACATGATCAACCTTCAGGTAACGTTCATAGTGAACAGCGCCGCGCATCTATGGGGGAACAAACCATACGCCGAGAACATTAAACCCGTCCAGAATCTCTCCGTGTCATTCCTCGCGTTCGGGGAAGGCTTCCACAACTACCATCACGTGTTCCCGTGGGACTATCGGACGGCCGAGTTGGGCAATAACTGGCTTAATTTCACCACCAAGTTCATAGATTTCTTCGCTTGGATTGGTTGGGCGTACGACCTCAAATCCGTGCCCGATAATGTGGTACGCTCCAGAGCTCAGAGAACAGGAGATGGCAGCAATATGTGGGGATTCAAGGGAAATATAGTGGTGGTACCAGAGACTGAATAAAATTTTAGAATGAATTCTAATACTTTATTGTATTAAATATTATTTTATGGCTGAATTATTAAATATTGTTGAACTATATTTATTCAAAGCCTTTATTCAACTTGCCGTGTATGTGCGAAGGCAATAACTGGCTTAATATCACCACCAAGTTCATAGATTTCTTCGCTTGGATTGGTTGGGCGTATGACCTCAAATCGGTTCCTGACAACGTGGTCCGCTCTAGAGCTAATAGAACTGGTGATGGTAGCAACAGTTGGGGATTGAAAGGCGATAGAATGGGGTTCAAGAGACTAAATAAAATATTAGTATTTTGTACGTCGTTTTCTTTCATAGTTGACGTAACGTAGTGATGAGTTCAATATGGTAGATACACTAAACGCTAGCACCAGACTGACTAGAACAGGCTCAACTGGCTTATTTATAGCCCCTGTTGTTTCAATTTCCGTTTCCGTTTTATGAAACAACTAATGAATGACATTTGACTACTACCGTCTCCAACAAATTATAAAATTAATTCTATTTATTATGGTTCCTATTACATAATCACATAATCGTTATATGCATTTAAGAGTATTTATAAACATTTTTAAGACAATATCTAACAAATTATCACAAGCCATCACCACAAACAGCACTCTACACAAGCACTACACACATTCAATACAACACTCTCAACGATCAGCATGTACAAGGTGAGGTAGGAAGAACAGTTTTGCTTCTTACACTTAGTATTACATATAATTTCTTAATAAACACGGATCATAGCAAAATAATTCTATAATAACTTTTGTTTAATTAAACGAACTTTTAGATGGTCCAGTTTGGTTTATAAAAGAAAAAATACAAACTGAACTTATTAACATTTATTTATGTATTTATAAAAATATTAATTAAATTTATTTCAAAATTCAAATTCAAAATTTTCTTTATACAAGTAAACATGTAAACAAGTGCTTTTGAATCGTCAACTTTACTGCTGGTTCGGAAAGCTGTTCCTACCGAGAAGAGCCAGCAAGAAACTCGGCGGTTGCTCTTTTTAGAATATAAATCTTAAAACTATTAGGTCCTTACATATGAAATTGGCGTTTTCTATGGGAGGAACATAAAGTCGTTTTTTTTTTAATGAAATATATTTAATTAATCAAAGTATGTACCATTGCTATGTATGCACTTTTGCCATCTCATAGGTAGTTTATTGATCCCCTTACTAAAAAAAACCATTCGGGCGGGAATCAATAAAATCTTTGAAGGCGGTTTGGACTGCCCCATCGGAGTTAAATTTTTTTCCTTGCAAGTAGTTATCCAAATTGCGAAAAAAATGGTAATCTGTTGGAGCAAGGTCCGGAGAGTACGGTGGATGTCTAAGACATTCTAATTGAAGCTCCTCTGATTTGGTAGCCGTCTGTTGTGCAGTGTGTGGTCTAGCGTTGTCCTGAAGCAGCAGTGGCCTAGAGCGATTGACCAGCCTCGGTTGTTTAGCAGCTAGCTTTTCCATCATGGTTTGCAGTTGCTGACAATAGATATCTGCCGTAATCGTCTGGCCAGATTTAAGAAAGCTGTAGTGAACGACACCGGCACTAGTCCACCAAACACTTACAAGCAACTTTTTTTAGTCCATTTTCGCTTAGGGCAGGATTTGGCTGGTTCGCCAGGGTTCAGCCATTGCGATGAGCGCTTCCGATTATCGTAGAGGATCCACTTTTCATCACAGGTAATGATTCGATTTAAAATTCCTTCATTATTGTGCCGGTTGAGTAACGTAACGCAGCAGTCGACGCGCGTTTGTCGGTTTGCTTCACTCAATTCATGAGGTACCCACCTTTCAAGCTTTTTCACCTTCCCAATTTGCTTCAAGTGGATTAGAATAGTTTTATCACTAACACCGGAGCCTGCAGCTAACTCGGACGTGGTTTGCGATGGATCCGCTTCCACAATAGCCTTGAATTCTTCATTATCAACTTTGGTGTCCGGCCGTCCACGAGGCTTGTTCTGCAGGTCTAAATTTCCAGAACGAAAACGTTGGAACCAAAAACGCACTGTGTTTTCTTTTGCGACACCGTCACCATACACATCATTAATCCTTCGAGCCGTTTCTGCAGCACTGGTGCCACGGTGGAACTCATACTCGTAAATAACGCGATATTTCATGTTTTCCATTTTGTAAACAGAGTGACACAAAGAAAAAAACAAAAGAAGAAAAATCGAATGAATTAGGGGGTTTGAAACACAAATGCATGAGTAAATAGCTGTATGAATTTGAATTTGGAATTCCTAACCATAAAGTTAATATTTGAGATCAAAGTGGCCAGTACGACAAAACGCCAATTTCATATGTAAGGACCTAATATTTCCATTTATTTATTACTGTCTTGTACAGGGTAGAAGTGCACCTATATCCACACATCCTTATCATCTAAGTAATCTTCAACAGTATAGTAGGCTTTCTGTATCAACCTCTTTTTAACAGTGGTTTTAAACTGCTGTAATGGCATGGCGAAAATTGATTTCGGAATTTTATTATAGAATCTTATACCCATACCCACAAACGATTTACGTACTTTTGCTAGGCGCAAATCAGGAGTCGCAAGCTTATGTCAATAGCACATATCGGTATTATGTAAATTGTGTTGTAGACCTTGCTTGCTGGGTTTAGTTTAGTTTAGTCGCGTGCGCTACGGAAACCAGCAGAAATACGCTTAAACAATGTAGTAGAGAATCGAAGAAATATAAAAACACTACAAAAAAGTACGCGATAGCATGTCTCTATCTCTCACGGTTGACTCTTAATAACTATTCTTATGTTCAAAATTTCGAAAATTCGGAAAAAGTTTCGTGAATCACTGAATTCGACGCGCGCGAATCCGTTGTTGACACAGCTAGTATATAATATAATAGGACTTTAGTGTTAAGTTTGAAGTATATAACAAATTTCCAAACAATAGGTAAAATTTTTGATGTTGACAAAAAAATGTTGAACATGGTATGGATAATAATGTTTATGCAATATAGCAGCACTTATATATTTAGGTTAAGAGATTGTTATGTTCGACCGTTTCGCGGTGATGGTATATCCGGAGCTCCATTTTACTGTCAAATTAAAGAAAAAAAAATCCAAGAAACAATTCAATTCAATTTTAATAACTGGACTGCTTCAGTGAGATCCAGTTAAATAATTTATAGAATCAGACTTTACTTTGCGGAGATTCATAGGTCATATCTCAATAGGTTTCAAATTCTCAAAAAAATTGTAGTTTATTTATTTTAGTAAATAACTCGTTTTGCTCAAAATAACCTTGTAATATTTATTTATTTATTTATTTATTTATTTATTTACTACTAAAACATATCTAATACATACAAACATAATTCAAAAGTATGACAGAATTCTGTAGTGGTATATAATAGAATGTGTTAGAGTAAGAAAAGGAGTAATAAAGCAAGCTTGGCCATGGATAGTCGTTTATCATTTACATATCCCAGCGCATCATTTGTAACTGTAACATGACACACTACATGGCGACCCTATGCCAGTAGCGTCCGCGCGAAAGAAAATATGCAATTGGAGCGGCGTAACGACGCACACGGACGAGAATTAATAAGAGATTAAATATTTACATTCGAAATATAAGGAAAATACTATCCAGAATAAATTAAATATGGGAAAACAATGTTCGAAATGTGAGTGTCAAAACAAAGAAGTAATAATTAACCAGCATGGAGGAGGAAATGCGGAAGCTGACAATTCTACACATTTTTATACGAATAATATTCTTCTTTCAACCATACTAGTATTTTGTGGACTGGCTATATTATATATTTTATATCGACAATATCAAAGGTGTCATCTCAACTGGGTAAGGAATGAAATGAATGAAAATTCTCTAAGAGGGTTCCGGCTGAGGCTATCTGGACGTCGTGATCGAAACACCGAGGAGCAAAACAGCGCGGTATAGTTATACTTTTATTATATTATAGTGTTACATGGAAGAATTATTAAAATTAGAAAATAAGATAGAGTTAATAAAAATAGATTTGAGAAAATAAGGTCCCGATAGAAGGTTAAAATACTTTAATTTAGTTAATAGTAAGTTTGCAGAAGCTAAAAAATTATACGACTGTAGTAAGGATTTATCAAAATATATATTAAGTGAAAAATTGTTTACAATACAATTTTCAGAAATAGTTTTTAAGGATTTAGTTCATAAGATAGAAGATAGTTTTGTAAAAATTTCTGAATACTGTCAATGTCATTATAATATTATAAGCGGAGAAATGGAGACATTTAATTTAAAAACTGCTGCTAGTTTGGTGCCGGTTATGGATGATACGGAGGAGTCTATCGAAAAGATTATTTCAAGTTTAGAGCTATATGATAGTTGTCTAAAAGATTCGAAATGTAAAAAACAGTTAGCTATTTTTACAATAAAAACAAGGTTGACCAAATCAGCTAAACTTAGGCTCAAGCAAGACTACGAATGTTGTTCGGACTTAATAAAAGATATGAAACTATATTTGTTAACAAAGAAATCGCCTAACTCATTATTAACTAAACTCAATAATATTACACAAAATGACTTGTCAATCACAGATTACGCGCGACGTATTGAAGAATTGTTCGTTGATCTCACTATATCGCAGGCAAATTCAAACGAAAAAGCGTTCGAAATACTGAAACCTATTAACGAACAGTTAGCCACAAAAAAAATTTGCTCATGGTCTACGTAATAGGCATTTGAGTACCATAATTACAGCTCGAAACTACACACAATTCAAGGACGCGGTGCGTGCAGCACAGGACGAGGAGTTGGCGCAACCATCATCCTCAAATTCAATTTTACACATGCGAGGTAAGTCGTTCGGTTCGATGCGAGGACGCGGTAATTCATTTTCATACCGCGGCGCAAACAATAATTTTCAGAGAGGTTTTCGCGGTAGATCGAATCAGCATAGGGGTTATCATAACCATTACCAAAATAATAATTTTAGATCAAACTACCGCGGTAGGCCCTGTCATTCGAATCGAAATCGAGTTTACCGTAGTAGGGGATTCAGGCATATAAATTACGGGGAAATTCAAAAAGATGACAGCGAGACCCGTACTCATAATCATAACGATAATTTATCTCATAATCAAATAAACAATACTAATCATAACATGCAGTTTTTTCGATCATAAAGAATATAATATTTTAACATGCGACGTAGGTAACGCGAATTATATTTCATTCTACGTAAACGACCGCAGGTGTTCGATGTTATGCGATACCGGAGCTAGCTTATCTGCTTTGAACGTTAGCGTTGTACCTAAGAATGCACAGATATATTGGGACAACATTATTATAAATGGTATTGGTGGAAAAAGTATTTGTAAAGGTTATGTTTATTTAAATATAAAAATTGAACTTTCGCAAACATCATATATTAAACATAAATTTTACTTGTTTGAAAAATTACCATGTAAATCGGATGGTATAATTGGACAAGATTTCTTTGATAATTTTAACACAGTAACGTTTGATTTACAAAAATCAATTCTAATTTTGATGGATCCTGATAAAAGTTACAATTTAACCTTGTTTAGAAAACCGAAGATAAGCGCGAAATTCTTAAATATTCCAGCCCGATGCGAATCTATACATTATATACAGTTAGATACCAATTTAGACCAAGATTGCATAGTACTTCCGAAAGAAATCCAAGAAAATTTATTTTTAGCAAGTGTAATAGTTTCACTTAAAAATAACGTTATTCCAATCCGTATCCTTAATACTAGCGATGACCATGTGTTATTGCCAATTTTTAAACCCGAATTAGAACTATTACAAAATTATAATCTTTGTTCATTTAATAAATGTCCGAGTAGCTTCAAACGTGCGGAAACATTATTGTCACTATTGAAGTTGGATCATTTACATTCCCACGAAAGACAAACGATAGAATCTATTTGTGCGAAATACGGAGACATCTTCCAATTACCGGGCGATAAGCTGGCTACAACAGAGTTATATGAAACGAATATTGTTTTAAAACCACATTCACGACCTGTTTATACCAAACCATATCGTATTCCTAATAGTTTAAAGACTGAGGTGGAAAAACAAATAAATAAAATGTTAGATGATGACATCATTGAACAATCACGCAGCGAGTGGTCGAGTCCTATTTTATTGGTACCTAAAAAGTCCGAAGCGGGAAATAGTAAAAGTTGGAAATTAGTTGTTGATTACCGTAAATTAAATGAAACTATACAGGACGATAAATTTCCATTACCAAATATAAACGAAATTATAGATTCTTTATCAGGAGCGGTATATTTTTCTCATTTAGACCTTAGTCAGTCATATTATCAAGTCAAACTTTCTCCCGAAAGCCGTAGTATGACAGCGTTTACGACTAACACGGGACAGTATCAAATGAAGAGGCTACCTATGGGATTAAAAATAAGTCCTAGTACATTTTCACGTGTTATGACAGTTGCGATGTCTGGTCTTACCTATGACAAATGTTTTATATACTTAGATGATTTAGTAATTTTTGGAAGGAATTTAGAGATGCACAATAAAAATCTTTTAGATGTTTTCGATAGGTTAAGAAAAGTTAATTTAAAGTTGAACCCGAACAAATGTCAATTTTTAAAGACTGAATTAGTATACTTGGGACATACTGTGTCAAAGGATGGCGTTTTACCAGATCCAAATAAAATTTCCGTAATAAAAGACTATCCCGTACCAACGAATTCAGATGATGTGAGACGTTTTGCTGCTTTTAGTAATTATTACCGTAAATTTATAAAAAACTTTGCCGACTTAACATTACCTTTAAATAATTTATGTAGGAAAAATGTACCTTTTATATGGACAACAGAGTGTGAACAAGCATTTCAATCATTGAAAAATGCGTTAATGTCACCACCCATACTTCAATATCCCGATTTTTCTCCTAATAACGAATTCATTTTGCAAGTTGACGCTTCAGGTATAGCGATAGGTGCTGTTCTGTGTAATGAGGATTTGCGGCCCATTGCTTATGCTAGTAGACCATTAAATAAAGCTGAAAAAAACTACCCAACAATTCAAAAAGAGTTGCTCGCCATTGTATGGGGTATTAAATATTTTCGACCATATTTATTTGGAAGAAAATTTACGATTATGACAGACCACAAACCATTAGTATACTTATTTGGAATGAAAGATCCTAGTAGTAGACTATTAAAATTCCGTTTAATCCTAGAAGAGTACGATTTTAATATAAAATATGTAAAAGGGAAAGAGAATTCGGTTGCCGACGCGTTGTCTAGGATACTAATTACGTCTGATGAATTAAAGGATATGAATAATAGTATTATAGCAGTTATGACGAGAGCACAAAAAAGAAAAGAGGAAGAAAAGAGTAGAGTTCAGAAAGGTAGGAATGTAATCCCTAGTATAGCTACTGATGAACGGCCTGATCAACCGAACGTTGTAGAAATATTAAGGATACCAGATAGTTCTGTAGAAATGTTATTGATAGAGGGTAAAAAGTTGAAAGAGTTAGAAGAAAATAGGCAAATAAATAAGAAAAATAAATGTTTTATGTATGACTTAAATAAAAAAATAATATACGTAAATCTCGATTATAAATTACAATATACGCGAGACGAATTTGTAATTAAATTGAGTGAATTTTGTAAAAGTATAGACGTCGACGAAATATGTGTAATAAAAAATTATGAAAATGAAATGTTTATAAAAGATTTAATTAATGAGATTAAAAATAATGGTAGCTACCAAGGACCAAGAATTTGTGTCTTAAGAGGAATTAAAAGAATTATTGATGAAAATGATAAAAAGTTTATTATAAATGATTTTCATTTGCTACCCACTAGCGGGCATGCAGGGGTACGCAGAATGATAAATAATATTAAAAGAAAGTTTTACTGGCCAAATATGGAAAAAGATGTTCGCGAATTTATACGGAAGTGTGAAAAATGACAAAGAATGAAACATTCAAGGCATACAGTTGAGCCTATGGTTGTGACGACAACTGCTAGATCAGCTTTTGAAAAAAATTATTTAGATTTAATGGGACCATTAGATAAGGATATAGAAGGTAATCTTTATATACTTACAGTACAATGTGAATTAACAAAATATGTAGAAGCTTATCCATTACGAAGTAAAGATACTATAACTGTAGCTAGATCGTTAGTAAATAATTTTATTTTAAGATACGGAATTCCAGATTCTTTAGTAAGCGATAAGGGAACAGAATTTTTGTCATCTACTATGACAGAAGTTTGCAAGCTATTAGAAATAGAAAAATTAAATTCAACTGCTTATCATCATGAAACAATAGGTTCACTTGAAAATACACATAAAAATTTAGGTGCGTTTCTTCGTATTCAATGTGATAAACACCCCGAGACTTGGAGTCATTGGCTACCCTTTTGGTGTTTTTCTTATAATAATACAATCCATACCGTAACTAAATATGCACCTTATGAACTAGTGTTCGGAAAAACATGTAAACTTCCTAGTAGAATAAGTGATAGATTAGAACCATTGTATAACATAGATAACTATAGTTTAGAATTAAAATATAGATTACAGTTAGCGCAAAAAGACGCTCGTGAAAACTTAGTGAAAGTGAAACAGGACAGAAAAGTGAAATATGACAAAAAGTGAATTCAGTGACGTACAAAAATAGTGATTTACTATTAATAAAAAATGAAACAGGCAAAAAATTAGACAATTTGTATGACGGTCCATATAAAGTGTTAGAGGATTTAGGACCAAATGTTGCGATCCTAAAAAACGGTAATCGCGAAATAGTTCATAAGAATAGAACTAAGATTTTTTATGTTTAGTTTGTTATAATTGTAGCTTAAGAATTATAAAACAAAAAAAAAATGTTATTAAGATATAATTTTTTTTTTTTATAAAAACCCCGGAGGTGTAGTGGTATATAATAGAATGTGTTAGAGTAAGAAAAGGAGTAATAAAGCAAGCTTGGCCATGGATAGTCGTTTATCATTTACATATCCCAGCGCATCATTTGCAACTGTAACATGACACACTACAATTCAGTTTACATTTGCATTTGTTATCGTATGTAGAAACACGCTGACCTCTGTACTAGTAACAACTGAATCACAGTAGGTCAGCCATCCTCGAGCCACAGTGAAGCAAAATTTAAAAATGCAATAAATTGTTGATGAAATGTGGGTAGATAAAAATCTTGATCGTGAGATACTGATCAGTAAGTATGAATGATATATCATTATTCTACCCACATTCCATTTATACTTACAGTACTGGTGAAAAATTTAGAGCAATGTTTTTAAATTAACAATTTAAAAACATTGCTCTATTCTTTACTTTATTCTATTTTTAAATTAACAATTTTAGGTACTATGAAATAAACTAAAAACTAGTTGGCAAATTAGAAATGAAATAGAATTAGTATGATAAAATAATAAGTAAAAATTTAAGTATATATAGTTACTTTATTTTTATATATACATATAATATAGATACATAATTAAAATATATATAATAAAATACTTTGTTAAATATTATCTTTACATTTTATACTTATGTTATATAGGAGTATTTAGTGAGAGTAGTCATCTGTGTGATATGAGTCAAAGTGTGACATGAGTGTGCGGCTGTATTTATTGGTGTGCTGTTTGGGTTTTATATTGTTGTCTTTAGGAGGTCTTCAGTTTGATTGTAAGTCAATGAAATTAAATAGTTAGTTATATATTTTTTAAATCTACAACTTGAGTGCTTTGTTAATTTTAAATTTTTATGTATTGTATTATAAATTTTTGGAGCAAGAAAATGCATGAATTTTTGTGCGAAAACAGTATTTAGTCTAGGGATATGATAAATTAGATCTTCTCTGCGTCTATTCGTGTGGTCTGGTGCTTTCTTATGTTGCATCATTAATATATGTTTAATAAATAACTTCCGAACGGATAGCACCTGTGACTCAGAATACACTAGATTAGTTGGATAAGTATAGTTTTTAAATTTCATTACTTTAAGTATTGCACGCTGAGCTCTTTCGATAATTAACAAAGTATTTTTAGAAGTTCCTCCCCAAACTTTTATATTATAGATAATTATGGACTGGCATATTGCAAAATATATATTAAATAAAAACTGATACGTACAAATGTTACTAAGTATTTTAAATATGTAGATAAGTTTTCTTACCCGATTGCTTAGTTTGATAATATGTTCCTTCCAATTTAGGTTCTGATCTATTATTATACCGAGGTAAATAACTGAGTTTACATGTTTGAGATGGTAGCAAGTGCTGACTGATGAATCATTATATAGCTTGGTTTTTATTTTTATAGCATCTTTTAGTGGTTGGGTTTTATTACGTATACTAAAAGTCATGTAACTTGTTTTTTCTAAATTTAGCGTGAGTAGATTAACATCCAACCAAGACCTTACTGTTTCTAGTCCTATATTGGCCAGTTCATTTACTTCTTCCCAGGATTTCCCACTAAATAATAAGACAGTATCATCAGCGAAGGTAATAACTTTTCCCTTTGGAAGTTTCATATTACATAAACCATTGACGTATATCAAGAATAATGTTGGGCCAAGTATACTGCCTTGTGGAACTCCAAACATAATTTGTTCTGGCTGGCTAATATAACTATCGATTTTTACACACTGTTGCCTATTTGACAAATAGCTTATTAATAACTGAAGTGGAAGACCGCGAATTCCAACGAGCTCAAGTTTTTTTACCAATATAGGGATAGATACAGTATCGAAAGCTTTAGCCAAATCTAAATAAATTCCTACTGTTTTCTGACCTTTATCTAAATTTTTTGCTACATATGATGTCAATTCCAAAGTTGCGTCTGATGTAGATTTATTTTCTCTAAAACCAAACTGATTTTGCGAAAGAAGGTTATTCGATTCTAAATAGCATATTAGCATACTGTGTGGTTATCCAGCTAAGTAGAAAAGACCACCCTCATTTCTTACCGAGGTGTCGTAAAAGACGAAAAAGGTAAGTTGACCCACCGTGTGGTGTCCGGTGAGTAAAATAGACCACCGTCTTTCTTACCGAGGGGTCGTAAAATACGACTAAGGTAAGTTGACGTCAGGCAGGCGACCGGTCGTAAAATACGCAGCCAAATCATGTGATAACATGTTTGTAACATGTTGTTCCGACCCCACTTAGAGTGGGATAAGGGCAGAAGGATGATGATGATGAATTATACCTTGTAATAACAAACACTAAAAAATGCAAATTGCAAATGAGACTCTCTATCTGTCTCATTTTTATGTGTGATTAGAGAAAGATAAGTATACGAGTTACATCTTCCCTCTCATTATTTATTGCGGCACTCTCACTTACAAGCCGGCCTATGCTCAAGTTAACGATTCAAAAACACTTGTTTACAAGTTTACTTGAATAAAGAATATTTTGAATTTGAATTCGAATTGGAATTTGGAAGCAGGCGTTAATTTTCGGAATCCCATATTACAGAAACTATAACAGAACTACTTTGCTATAATCCACGTGGGTTAAGTGATTGCATGCAATGATAAGTGTATGAAGCAGGCAAAAGTCACGTACCTTACACATGCAAGACAAGTCACCACGTATCCCAAGACGCCTCTACCAGCAACAATGCACACAAGCAACTACCACCAAAATGACTACGATCTTTTCGCCCCGAAACCGAAACTTCATCAGGAGGATAGGCTCCACGACAAAATCGTAATGCATAACGATTGCATCAATGCGTGAATAAATTAGGCATGCAAATAGGCATGAATAAACCTCCACTAGAAATAAATAGAAAAGATACTTTTGAACCCAGATTTTCTTTATTGACCTTCAATAATATATTCAATCTTATCACCATAAAAATCTTTCTTAGTATGAATTCCTTATATCATACACCTGATAATTACCAGCCAGTTTTAACATTGCTAGCAAAAGTGAGTCTCAAACAATGCGATTGCATTAATGCGATTGAATTAATTGCATTAATGCGTACTGCATTACGATTTCGTGTACCACTAGCGAAAAACGACCAACTTGTGGCCAAACTCATCTCACCCTTCGTCATTTGATTCGATTTGACCGCCACTCCGCCCATGTGGACAGACATACGGGCACTACGCATAACTCTGCCCCGCATTACTCCCTCGCTCGACTCCGGTTTAGTGGACAGGCAACCCTAAACGGGAACAACTTGGTGACTCTGATTTTCATGCGGGCGTTCATAATAAGTAAGTAAATTAAAGTAGCGGCCTGTTATAATCCCACTACTGGGAATAGGCCTCCTCTCTCCGTTTTTGGAGAGAAGGGTTGGAGCTAAGACCTACCACGCTGCTCCAATGCGCGCTGGTAGACTACACATATATCCAGAATTCTTTAGAGATATGCAGGTTTCCTCACGATGTTTTCATTCACCGAAAAGCGTGTGCTTAATTAATAGAAAAACTCATTGGTGCCTGGCCGGGTTGGAACCCCGAAAGAGTCGCACGGTCTCCCCGCTGGGCTATCATAGCTCTAGTTCATAATATAAGTATGAAATAATTCCAGTGTGAAGAGGTTTATGTAAAACTGATGTCATAATCACTGAAGGTCGCAAGAGATCGCCCCTTGCGACCTTGCGTTATAGGTTAAGTAAGACAAGTTGATATGTACTCAACGGAAAAATTTTGTTAGGTAACTATTTAGTTTTTCGTCAACTGTGTATGCCCACGTAAACAAATAGGTTCTGCTCAAATCAAATCAAGCTACACAATTATAATTTATAGTTATTTCATAAATTAATTAATAATTTATAACCGTTCTAATATTGCATTTATCTACAGAATAGTGTTAATTAAGTGTAAGAAATATGCTTATGCGTTAAGCATATTATACAATGAAGATTATGATAAAAATGCATGTAGCAGTTTCATACAAGACTGCGGTTTAATAATATAAATTGAAAATTTTTAAAAGATTGACCGCCGAGTTTCTTGCTGGTTCTTCTCTGCAAGAGCAACATTCCGAACCAGACGCCTCCACCAGCAAAAGCAAAACACACAATCACCACAGAAAACTCTACGATCGTTTCACCCGGAAACCAAAGCATCATCAGGAGGATAGGCTCTACGACAAAATCGTAATGCATTACGTCTTGGGATACGTGTGGTGACTTATCCTGCATGTGTAAGGTACGTGAATTTTGCCTGCTTCATACACTTAGCGTTATATGCATTCTTTGACAAAAGCGCAAAGCGACGCATCATTCGAGCAAGCATAGCATATATGATAGTAACCCCAAAATTTTACTTTTGTATTATGGATCCCCGCATATTAAACCAATTTGTATAAATTTTTGATATTTGAACTTCGATCTTTGCCTCTAAGAACAAAAAAGATGTATCTCATAACACGCAAAAGACAAGTTATAAATAGTTATACCTCAAACAAATTTGATCATTTCCCCAATAGGATCTGACATATACATATGTACCTCCATTTTTTTGACTTGCAGGTAAGTGTAAATATCTTTTCTCTCATTAGACAATATCAATACTAGTGGTCACTCAGTGATCAAAATTAGACGTTAACAAATTTAAATTATACGAGGTTTATAGAACGTTACATTGCGGAATTCCATATTACAGAAATTATAAAAGAACTACTTTCCTCCACGACAAATCGTAATGCATTAGCCTATCCTCCTAATGATGCTTTGGTTTTGTGTGTATTGCTTGTGTGCATTGTTGTAAACCTCTTTTTCAAAGCCTGAAAATACTACCACTCCCATGTATGTATATTTATGAAATAATAATTTTTATAAAAAAATCCAACTCGCTGTTCACTAAAGCCAGTGACATGTACCCGAGAAACACTCGGAATCCAAATGGGCTGGTTTTGCCAGTCCGAATAAAATCTGCAATTTTCCAAAAAAATTGTTATGCAATGGTTAAAAAATATATATTAAACTACCAATAAACTTTAAAATAGATAATTAAATTTCCACACAATATAATTTATTTTCAAACATTTTTGCAACAAAAAAAATATGGGTAATAATATATGCTAATATATATAGGTCAAATGTGAATTGCCCTTACAATTAGTCGACCGTTTTCCAGTCGACACGTTCTGCCCTTTTTACCAGTACGTATATAAAGCTTTTATGCAATATTTTAAGCAATTTAATTTTTTTACATAAAAATATAAAGAATTATAAAACGATACGTGATGTATATATTATAATAGACAAAGTAGGCACCAACATAAGCTTACGACTCCTGCTTTGCGCCGAGCAAAAGTACGTAAATCGTTTATGGGTTTGGGTATAAGATTCTATAATAAAATTCCGCAATCAATTTTGACCTTACCATTACAGCAGTTTAAGAACACTGTTAAAAAGAAGCTGATACAGAAAGCCTACTACTGTTGAAGATTACTTAGATGATAAGAATGTGTGGATATAGGTGCACTTCTACCCTGTACAAGACAGTAATGACTAAATGTACCTAGTTGTAAGATTTATATTTTTAAAAAGAGCAACCGCCGAGTTTCTTGCTGGCTCTTCTCGCGTAGGAACAGCTTTCCGAACCAGCGGTATATTTTGACGATTCAAAAGCACTTGTTTACAAGTTTACTTGAACAAAGAATATAAAAGAATACGAGTGACCGACAGTAAAAACATACATATATACAATTTTAAATACAAACATATACAAATATACACCCAGGCTCGAAGAATAAACAAATTTTCTTGGTTTTCGAGATTCTTGCTGGCTCTTCTCGGTAGGAATCTTTCCGAACCAGAAGTAGATTTGGCGATTCAAAAGCTCCTTAATTACGAATTTGCTTGAATAAAAAATATACGGAATTTGATAAGGGGCGGGGGGGTGAGCGGTCTTTGTCCCGTAATACGATGACACTAGGGAGAATTAAAAATTCTTTACATTGTATAAACAGAAATTTCAAATAATGTAACTTAAGTTGTATACAGAAAAAATGGCTTTTGTAACGACCAAAACAACATCGGCTACCGAAGATGTTGATGGTCTACCGAAGCTGGTCGCGCCCCAGGCAGCGCCGAGGGAGTATCAAGTCCAGTACATCACCGTGATCATGTTCATATACGGCCACTTGGCTGCTCTGTACGGACTGTACCTAGCGTGTACTGCTGCCTTGTGGAAAACACTGATTTTCAGTGAGTATCATAGATATATGTAGTGTCTCTCTCTCATCGCTCTCCTGCCCTTATCCCACTCGAAGTGGGATCGGCACAACATGTTGTAAATATGTTGTCACATGATTTGGCCGCGTATTTTACGACCGGCCGCCTGCCTGACGTCAGACTAAGGTAAGCCCTTAGTCGTATTTTACAACCCCTCGCTAAGAAAGTGGGTGGTCTTTTCTACACATCCGGATCCGGGTCGACTTACCTTAGTCGCCTTTTACGACACCTCGGTAAGAAATGAGAGTGATCTATTCCGCTCAGCCCGATACCACACGGCATTCATTCTTTGCTATAATACTATTGTTAGGAATGAAAGTTGGCAACACTATAATCAAGTGACTGATAGCAAGGAAGGGAACGTTCATTGGAGCGAAAATTAGATGGAGTCCGCCATATTGAAGTCAGTCTTGTTGTCATACTTGACTCTTACGGTTATTAGGCTGAACGCTGCTGGAAGTATCATCGCTTGGAGTCTCGTTTTAACGAGACTTGTACGATTATTAAACGCTCCCGCGTTTAGATCGTGTTACAACCTGTCTTGGTTGAACTAACAGGTGTAATTAGTGTTACTGTGCCGTTATAATATTGTTAGGGTAGACGCGTCTAGCTACTTACATTAAGTGTTATTTGTTATTAGAATCTACCCTCATATTCGTGTGATTACTATAGAGGCGTTTAATGATGTTCGGGCAGATCCGTACCTACCCACATTACGTTCCGTGTAATTAGAATCTAGCTTCGAATAGTTAATATTCGTGATAAGAGTAATCACTGAGTTTCTTGCCAGTTCTTCTCAGTGAATAGTAGCGTTACGAACTGGTGGTAGAATGGTGCTAGAAGTGGTAGCATCGTCCTGGCATAATAATTCCAAATTATATGAAACTTAACCTGTTAATACATGTTTAGGCTGTTCCATATGTTGTAGCTGAAATATTTAAGTGAAATTCCTGCCATTTCTAATACTATAATATATTTTCAATCTAAACTTATTATAAAACAACGTCCCTAAAAGCTGTTTATATGTGACCGATTTTCTCAAGATTATGATCTGATCTTTATGAAGTTTTTACGAAAAGGTAGTGCAATTCTTCCGGAAGGTTTGGGTAAATAATACAAGAAAGATAAATATATAAAAATAAAATATATTTTATAATATAACTTGGGTAAATATACCTGTTGTATATTTACGTAAATTGTGTTTAAGAGGTAGCGCAGTTGTAAAAGAACTCGCCTGCTGGGAGATTTACTCGCGTGCGCCGCGTATACCAGCAGAGATACATTAAAGTAATGTACTAGAGAATTGTAGATCTACAAAAATATTACAAAAAAGTCCGCGACAGCATGTCACTATCTTCTATGGTTAACGCACAATAACTAATTTTATGTTCAAAATTTCATTTAAAATATGTGACACACTCTTCTTCTTCTTCTTTTTGTTGCGGGCTATTTTCCGCACTTAGTCACTGTAAGGCGACCATTGTCCATGTGACCATGTGACACACACATTTACACGTAGGAGAAGCCGATGGCATAGCTAATTCCTTATAATATTTATACTACTATACCATATGAAATACTTTATTTGATTAATTATGACTTGTTCACTATAATCCAGTAATCCGAACATTCTAATAATCCGGCATCCTCCGATTTTTAATAGTGCCGGATTAGTGAGATTATACTGTAATATAGATCACAACCCTAGTTAAAACTAGTTAAAGAACTGGAATAAATATCTTTATTTATAATTTCACACAATATGTGTTTCAATAAATTCCATTTATCTTCAATATTATCCGTAATATTAGTGCGGACGGATGAAACAACCTCCGGGACCTGGGCCCGACGTCCCGGCGTTTCAACCTACCTTATGCGGCCGTTAGCTGTATGTGGTCCGACCTCGTGAGTCACTGCGTGTATATGTGTACGTGTGTGTGTGTGCTTGTATATACTTGGCCGATTCCCGAAACCGTTGACTCGCCTCTGCACTCTTCCACGGACACGTAATGTCTGTTTCTCCCTGAGTATACACTTCACTATATCGGCTGAATAACACCCGGTGTGCACACAACCTTCGTAACGTCACACGTTATTGAGTCGTCCCTATATCGGGGAATAGTACCCAACGCGCACCAAAACCGTGGACGGTCGCGTCTTATCAAACACTTCACTGGTTAAACGCGTCTCTAAATCTGAGAATAACACCCGAAACGCAAAACTACACGTGTGCGTTATAAAGGAATGCCGTGTACGCGGCTTGTCCGTATCGTGTTTGAAAGGTAACTAGCGGGGGGCCGCTCTCGTAGCAATCGGATGCCTAAACGTCCTTGATTTCGCCGCTCGCGTCGCTCGCCCCTCCGGCGGGCGAGTCATTTTATTCAAAACAATTAGTCTTGACCAAATTAGACATTTCTCCAAATTAGTAAGAAGGTCTGTACTGTTCGTACTTTCACCCAACAGCGTTATATCCGCTCTCTGCTCCACACACCGCACGCGCGTCCGTCCTCACCAATGGTCGTAGGTAGTGAAAGCGAGTAATTCTCTTTCCTCGCCCCACTACTATAGCGCGCGGTGTGCAGGCATGAGACGACAGAACCTCTTTTATTATAAATCTACCTTCCATCAAAACTTCTTTTCTTATTCACATACACTACAAGGTCCGATACTTATACCTATAACATTGTATTCTAGATCATATAATATACATACTAGCTGGAATTGGAGTGACCGCGGGGTCACATAGACTGTGGTCTCATAGGGCATTTAAAGCTAATGTGCCTTTGCAAATTTTAATTATGCTGATGAACTCAATGGCCTACCAGAACTCAGCGTTTGACTGGGCGAAGAAACATCGTATTCATCACAGGTAAATCTCCATACGAATATTTATAGATTTTATGTAAATTAGCAACGTTTTGTTCGTTGAACGTTGAAATCCGAATTAAAATTCAAATTCTTAATATTCTTTATTCAAGTAGACTGTTTTCAGTACTTTTGAATCGTCAAATGTTTTTCAAGAAGTTACCACTGATTCAGAAATTTGCTCCTAGCGAGAAAAACCAGCAAGAAACTCGGCGGATAAAAAAAGTAAAGTAGCAGCCTGTTAATATCCCACTGCTGGGAATAGGCCTCCTCTCTCCGTTTCTGGAGAGAAGAGTTGGATCTAAGACCTACCACGCTGCTCCAATGCGGATTGGTAGGTTACACATATCTCCAGAATTCTCTAGAAATATGCAGGTTTCAGGTTCAGGTTTTTGAACGTGTGTAGTGCTTGTGTATAGTGGTGTCAGTAATGGAGGTTTGTGCATGTGTTTTTACGAATCCTGCATGTAACGGGTATGGAAAAAACGGATAGTCCACTATACATTTAGCACTATATATATTTTCTATTTACTGTATCGTGGATTATAGCAAAATAATTTTATTATTACTTTTGTCACACTTTCTTATTAGTTAATATTACTATAGTTTAACAATACTGCTACGAACAAGCGAAAAGAGTTCGTAATGCATATGATAGAGTTCAAATTCGCATAGCGCTAATTCTCTGGAACATTCGACGTGTTTACCGATAAAGATGTTTACAAAGGACTTGTTCACGTTCTTTCCAAGGTCTCACTAATGTGCTCGAACATTGTTTCGTTCGTTGTACTTATAAGTCGACGTATCGTGCGCCTCGACATTCAGTTTGTGAATAAGTAAAATATTAGTGACCTCGGCATTCTTATTGGACAACGAACTGTATAGAGACTAAGCTTGGGTATGATTGCGATTTGAGAATCATATTCGCACCATGATATGATCAAAGGTGACCACGGTGATCGTGCTGCTATTGCGATTGCTATTGTGTACACAAACAAATGTAGGCCTTATACGCGTATGCAATGTATAGGATATAAAGACTACATTTGTTTGTATAAGAATTTAGTCCAGTAATCGCTGAATCGCTAAAGGCGTAAATAACAAATAGCATAAAATGCTATCGGCTATTATATTATTCAGCTATCACTGGACAAAGTTATTGTTATGACAAACAAACGTAATTGTTAAATCAAATTCAATACGGTCTCTATTTCTAGGTTATACTTACAGTTAGAATAGCGTAAAAGTGTCACATCATCCCGAAATATCGACCATATTAAATCAGAAATAAGAATTAGATTTGTTTGTGTAACAATAATTTTGGCTAATTCTAGATAATACAATCACGTGGAATATCGTAAAAGTGTCACATAACCTCGATACATATGATATAATGAAAACATTTCTTTGTAATATTATTTTATTTTTTTATGGAATATCCATAATTTTGTGTAGCAGTAGCAGTTATCTTAAATTCAATCGCAGGGGATGCTATATGATGAGTGAATCATATCATGATCACTAAGTGATTGGTGATTCTGTCCATCCCTAATAGAGACTGTAAGTGCTAAGTTTGTAGTAAAAAATTTGAATAAAGTGTTTTAACGAGTCACCAGGTATTATCATCCAAATCCACGAACCCCTGTACGTAACAGTACTTTAAGTAGAAGGATAGTATCAAGTGATAGCAAGATGTCTGTTACGGTAAATTCACAGATACAGCGATACTGACGCCGACCCTTACAACGCCAGTCGAGGTTTCTTCTTCTCCCACATGGGATGGCTTTTGGTGAAGAGGCACCCGGACGTGAAGTTAAGGGAAAACTTGATAGACCTCTCCGACTTGTACGCGAACCCAGTGCTTATGTTTCAGAAAAGGTATGTATTGATTGTCTTTTATATATATGGATTCTTCAAATAGTAATATATATATTAATTTGCCAAAATCTCTAAAGGGGTAAACAAGGGTTGCTGAAACTTATTTCAAAGTACATTCTTTTCAAAAAAGTGCTTCCTTCATTCAGCATTACATAGATTTTCTTTTTACGAGTTGTATACCAAAAATTTCTTATCTCTTGTGCTATGGTATACCACAAAGCAACACCTACTGTAAATAATGAAGCAATCAATCCTGCCCTTATCCCACACGTCATTCGTCATCATTCCTCAATTCTGGCGCTACTAATTTTATATTACACTTCAGACAATCCAACCATCTCTTTTTCGCCCTCCCTCTAGTATCATATCAATCCACATTCATATTGAACACACGTTTAGTCACATGATTTTCGATCCTTATATTCCCATACCATCTTCATTTTGCATTTCTCGTCTGGGCGACTTCCCTTAAGAGGCAAATAAACCTTTCCACTCCTAGCACTATTGAACACGACGTTTCAGCAACTCTTAGGTATTTTGACCATTATATCTAGCTTAAAGTATTTGCAATTTTACGAACTGCGGGTGATTTTATCCATGACTATCGGCTACGCGAAAGCGTTTACAATGTTGCCGCCGCTGTAGATACTGGGAAGCAATACGTTAAGTTGTGTATGCAAATATATAATTTTCATTTCAAGATACGCTATCCCATTGATTGCGACCATGTGCTTCGTGCTGCCGACGTTCATCCCCGTGTACTTCTTTGGCGAGACCCTCAACGTCTCGTGGAATATTACCTTACTCCGCTACGTGCTCAACTTACACATGTCCTTCTCCATAAACAGCTTTGCCCATATCTGGGGCAACAAGCCATATGACAAAAACATAGTGCCCGTCCAAAGTCTCTTTGTCTCCTTTGTCGCGTTCGGAGAAGGCTTCCACAATTACCACCACGCATTCCCGTGGGACTATCGTGCCGCAGAGCTGGGTAATGACTGGCTGAACCTCACTTCGCTGTTCATAACTTTCTTCGCGTGGCTCGGATGGGCGTACGACCTCAAGACGGTGCCTGAGAGTGTTGTGCGATCGAGGATGACTAGAACCGGCGACGGCACCAATATGTGGGGGTTCGAAACTACTAAAGTTAAATAGTTTATCAATGTATCAACAATTGCTAGTTCATTATTTAAATAATGACTGATTATGTAATTTAGATTAATTTGTTTTGTACAATAAAATCATCATAGTCATTCTCCTGCCGTTAGCCCACTCTAAGTGGGGTCGGCACAACATATTTTTCTGTTCTATTCTCTCCTTTCATTTAACTAATTCAATTCCAATGTACGAATAATAAAATATAACTAATACCATCATCCTCCTGCCCTTATCCCACTCTAAGTGGGGTCGGCACAACATGCTACAAACATGTTGTCACATTATTTGGCTACGTATATTACGACCGGCCGCCTGCCTGACGTTAGACTAAGGTAAGTCCTTAGTCGTATTTTACGACCCCTCGGTAAGAAAGAGGCTGGTCTAATTTACTAACCGGATACCACACGGTGGGTCAACTTACCTTAGTCGCCTTTTATTCTAATCAGTCGGATACCACTCAGCGGAATAAAATATAACTAATAATATAGTTTAATTGTGAAAGTGTGCGATTTAAACCGTGGATCATTTAACACGTAAATCTGTATTAGGCGTGAATAACTTAACAAGTTCAAAACGCACACTTTCAGGTCATTCCACAAATAGGTTTACGTTTAAGAAAGTAATTTAATTATTTACAAGTTTGTATGTGCAAAAACGACTTATCGACTTCACTGAAATATTCAAAATATAAATTGGGCAACTCTACTACCTATTATGATTAAAACACAAAATGACGTAAGTCGACTTGTCAACATATTCACGGTTGGTGCTGATATACTGACACTTAATTCAGTCATTACTTTTGTACTTTTGAAAACAATATTCAGAGTTTAATATTTATAATATGAAAGTCCATCTATTAATGTACAATGTCAGTAACTTCAATATCTCCACTATATTAGTGGAGAAATTGAAATTAATCTGTATATACATTACACTTTTATGACTAAGCCGCTGAACCAATACTGATGAAACTTCTTTAAATTGTAGCTTGTATTCCCCGCTGACATATAGCAAAACCCTTTTTATTTACGAACAGGATAAATAGAAAATTTTCTAAACATCATCATTCTCCTGCCCTTATCCCACTCTAAGTGGGGTCGGCACAACATGCTACAAACATGTTGTCACATTATTTGGCTACGTATTTTACGACCGGCCGCCTGACGTCAACTTACCTTAGTCGTATTTTACGACCCCTCGGTAAGAAAGAGGGTGGTCTATTCTACTCAACCGGCGAAGAAAGTTTTCTAAACATAAATCTATTAATAAATACATAAATAAATAAGTTGGCGTCTGAAGTAATCATTTCGGAGTAGATTAAAATTGAGTAAAGCACTCAACAATTACATAATCATAAAGTTAATGTAATATTTTTATGGCCCAAAATTATTATAAAATAAGTGTTAGACGATTTTATTTTTGGATTATATAGTGTATTGACGCAGCAAAGGCGTTTCCAGTGTTAGATAAAAGGCCATCGCAGTGCCTCATTAAAGGAGTTTCTGGTGTGAGACGGATTGGACCGAAATATTTTGTAAGTAATTGAAATACGCAATTTTAATTCAAATTCAAAATATTATTTATTAAAGTAAACTTGTAAACAAGTGTTTTTGAATCGTCAACATCTACTGCTGGTTGGGAAGTTGTTCCTACTGAGAAGAACCAGTAAGGCGGCGGTTGCCCTTTTCAAAGAATAATTCTTGTCACTAGTTACATATAGTTATTAATGTCTTGTACAGGGTCGAAAAGTAGCTATATTCCATGCATTCTTATCGTCTAACTAATCCTCAATAGTGTAGTAGGCTTTCTGAATTAGCCTTTTTAATAGTATTTTTAAACAGCTGTATTGGTAAAGTTAAAGTAGATTGCGGAATTTTATTTTCACAAAGAATTGGCGCTTACTTTGTTTTAATGCAAGACAACACTCGCGCTCACATGGCGCGTACTACACAGAATGCACTTTCTGATGCCAATATTTCAGTTTTGCCTTGGTCAGCCATGAGTTCAAACCTCAATCGCTTCGAACAATTATGAGATCAATAGAAAGGAAGCCTCAAAGAAAACTATAGGAGCGTCATATTCAAGAACAGCTAATAAACGCACTAAAATTTTGTTTGCAGCAAATACTGGAACAAAACATAGTGCTTTCTATCAAAAAATATTCCAAATAGACTCAGGGAGTGCGTATGGAGTAGAGGAGGAACCCCACCCTTCTAAACTTAGGATTTCTCAACATATGGTCCCAGTAGAACGATAAAATTTAAACTTCATTAATCCCATTATTTTACTGAAATATCGTACAAATCTGTTCATTGTGTTTAAGTTAAAAAAATAAAGAAATTATGATATTGGTTAAGCTCATATAATTTCAGAATACCTACTTCAACCATATCTAATCAGGAAAACTGAATAATTGTATGTATTTTAAAATTAATGCAAAATAACGCGGTGGGCCCTATTTTGTTTTAAGTAGTTTATAATCTTATAACCAAACCCACAAATGACTTATGTACTTTTGCAAGGCGCAAAGCAGGAACCGCAAGCTTATGTCGGTTCCTATTTTGTCTATTATATACATCGCCAATCTATTTATAATTATGTATATTCTTATGTACAAAAATTATATTAATAATAATATACTGTGAAAATATAATAAATTAGAGTCAAAGTTGACGTCAAGTATTGTGAGGAGGTTGTTCAATCTGGGAGCCCTAACCATCGATAGCTTGAGTACTGTATCCGCACCCTGTGGTTAACAATTGTTGTATTTTTTTTATAAATGTTTTATGTATTTTTTTAATAGAAAATAATTAAAAATATCATGTAATAAATTTTCTCATTATAAAACAAAGTCCCCAAAAGTTGTCTGTCTGTATATTAGCCATTTTCTCAAAATCTACTTACTGTAGATACCGTAGATACTGTACCATACGGCGAAAAGGCTGGAGCGCGATGACCGTTAGAAAGAAAAAAAAATCACGAATTGTTAAACGGATTTTACAAAAATAAAATGTATAAATCATTAAGAACTTTTGGCCTGACCTATTACTTTTAAGAACTGTAAAATTTGAAATATCTGTTAGTATAATGAAGAATAAATTTCCACACAATAGATAGAAAAAAAAATAATCCCAAAATTTTCGAATAACATATGCGTAACGCAAAAAAAAAATTACGTAAAAGACGTCCAATTTACATATATTAATCACAAATAAAGTATACGTTTGACGGCGATGGCCTGTCCATAACGATCTTGAACTTCTAACGGTGACTGTCGATAGCTTGTTATATTATCAATTAGAAAACAATAATAAATAATAAATATATGGGACATTCACACACGTCCCCAAAGTTACTTAATATTCTATGCGGCAATAAATAATGCACATCGAGGCATTGAGAGAGAAATCGTAGATCCTGCTTCATAGAGCATTGTCTCTGTCGCACAGACAGACGAACGCGTGTGAAACGTCACATACTAACTGAGTAACTAACTGAGCGCTCTAAGAAATCGATCTGGCCGGCTGTTTCGTTCTACACATCGATTTACATTATTTAATTCCGGTTACTATACTTGTGTTATTTGCGACAGACAACTGGTGTAACACAACGTACTAGTAACACGGTTTACGTATTTTCCTCAATGGAATAACAGATGGCGTTACTAGTACTAGTTGCTTCGCGCTATAGAAGTGCTTTCGTAATTATATAAGAAGTCCCCATACGAAATGCTCGGAGATAGATATCGCCTACCAATTCTTTGGTGCAAAGTACGTACGAGTTACTACTGGAACGCTACACCTAAGCGACATAGTAAACGGTGCATCTTCCGGTACATCCATACTTGGACTGCAGTGAAGGAGTCATCCGCAATACTCTCTATATAAGTTAATAAACAACTGTCCTGTCAATTGTATGTATATTTCACCCGTCCGCACGTCCGTCCAGTGTGACGCGTTACATTGCTAATATACTATATATATAATTTAATTATAAATACATACCTAAATACAAATATACACCCTGGGTCGAAGAATCAACAAATTGTTTATAGAAAATGTTCGCCGGGAATTGAACCCGCAACCCGCGGAGCTGAAGCCAGGGTCGCTACCCACTGCGCCAACGGGCAGTCAAGACAATGGGAATAATAACGGCCTGTTACTATCCCACTGCTTGGCATAGGCTTACTCTCTCCGTTATTGGAGAGAAGGGATGGAGCTAAGATCTACCACGTTCCTCGAATGCGGATTGGTAGGTAACACATATCCCTAGAATTCAATAGGGATATGTCTCTTCACAATTGTTGATATTAACGTGGTTTATATATAAAAACAAACTATTTTAGAACACGGGAAAAGATTATATTTTATGCCGTATATTACAGACATCAAAATGGAAGAAGAGGTTACATCCTAGACTAAAAAGTACCAAAAAGAGACATATCTATATTTATTATAAAACAAAGTCCCAAAAAGCTACAGGCAGACGTCTGTATGTAATCGATTTTCTCAAAATCTACTAAACGGATTTTTGTGCGGTTTTCACCAAAAGATAGTGCAATACTTTCGAATAATTTTGGGTAAAAAGTCCATATCGATATTATGTAAATTGTGTCGAAGAGATCGCGCAATTTTTAAAAAACTTGCTGGTAGCTTTAGTCGCGTGCGCTGCGTAAACCAGCAAAGTTACGCTAAAGTAATGTACTAGAGCATTGTAGATCTATAAAAATACTACAATAAAGTTCGCGATAGCATGTCTCTATCTCTTACGGTTAACTCACAATAACTACTTTTATGTTAGAAATTTCAATTCTGGATAAATTTTGTGGCACACTGATTTTAACGCGGGCGAAGCCGCTGGCACAACTAGTATAGACTATAATGCGTTCTCAATTACGAACAACAATGTTTTCCTTCACCGAAATGCATGTGATAAATTGCATTTATCAATCAGACATAAGTTTTTAAAGGAAAAACTCATTGGTTCCTGCCCGGAGTTTGAACCAATGACCTCTCGAAAGAGTCACACGGTCTCACCGCTGGGCTATCACAACTAAAACAATGGAAATGGAGACAATTAAAAAATTAAAATGTAAAAAAAAAATATAAAAAATAACTAGATAAGCTTGCTAAAGAACGTTTAAAAACACGGTTAAAAAGAGGCTAATACAGAAAGCCTACTATACTGTTGAAGATTACTTAAATGCTAAGGATGTGTGGATATAGGTGCCCTTCTACCCTGTACAAGACAGTAATAAATAAATGTAACTAGATTTAAGATTTATATTTTAAAAAGAGCAACCGCCGAGTTTCTTGCTGGCTCTTCTCGGTAGGAACAGCTTTCCGAACCAGCAGTAAAGTTGACGATTTAAAAGCACTTGTTTACACGTTTACTTGAATAAAGAATATTTTGAATTAAATTGAATTGAACCTACTGTGGATGGATATTCACTGTTCTATTTGCCACACAATTTCTATATATAGTTAAAGCTCAAGTTGATAGCAATTGGCGTAAGTACTTTGACGAAAGATCGCGAACTAAGGGGACTTAATCTTTGATTAAGATAATGTACCGCGTAGTCAGCGGAACTCAAATATCAGGCTTTACCATGAACTCTTATTCCGACTCAATTGAAGACGTAAACGAAATTGTTTTGCTTTTTCATACCACGACGTCTTAAAGACGCACACTTTAAGTCGTTGCCGAATGAGCGTTCGGAATGCGTCCTAAGAACATGTGAGTAAAAGAGACAGAGTTATGTATAGTTCATATAACGTTATCCTTTTCACCCCAATGCAATCCACACTTCATGATACGAAAAGAAAGCGGTTCGCGGTCGTCGTTTACGTCTTCAATTGAGTCGCAATAAGAGTTCATGGTAGGCTTGCAGTAATAGATACAACATAAAGTAAAAAAGTAAAGTAGCGGCCTGTTATAACCCCACTGCTGGGAATAGGCCTCCTCTCTCCGTTTCTGGAGAGAAGGGTTGGAGCTAAGACTTACCACGCTGCTCCAATGCGGATTGGTAGGTTACACATATCTACAAAATTCTGTAGTGATATGCAGGTTTCCTCACGATGTTTTCATTCACCGAAAAGCGTGCGATAAATTGCAATTACCAATTAGACACAGAAGTTTTATAGAAAAACTCATTGGCGCCTGCCCGGGGGGTTTGAACTCGTGTTCCCCTCGAAAGGGTCGCACGATCTCACCGCTGGACGGAGGAGGAAAAATTTGTGTATATGTGTAATGTTTTTCACGCATAAACTACTGGACCGATCTCAAAACTTCTTTCACCATTGGAAAGCTGCTTCTTTTGGCTATATGACATTTCCAATTTCAATTTCCAAAAACAATAGGGATCCCTAATAAAATTGTAATAAGTTGTGAAAAATTTAGTCATAAGAATCTTTCATCGCGTGCGCTGTGGAAACTACTGATGATAGAACAAAAAAATGTTGTACATTATTATAAAACATATCAATATCTACAAAAAATTCCGCGATACCATATGTCTAATTATTATAGTTTTGCCAGTATAACTACTGTTTTACATTGTAAAAGTTGATACAAGTGCCGACAATAATCAAACCATTTTTCTGTATTAATCCTTATGCCATTAAATTATATTTTATTGAAAACTGTTTCAATACCTGTAATATACTTTATAAATTATTAAAAGCCGGCATCCCAATCAAAAGATACTACGAATTTAAGAATGTAAATCGAAAGAAAATCTTACTTATCTTATTAATTACTAATTACTAATTACTAATATTATAAATGCGAAAGTTTGTGAGTATGAATGGATGTTTGTTACTCTTTCACGAAAAAACTATTGGATGGATTTGGATGAAACTTTACAGTTGTTTTATATAAATTGACGCGCGCGACGCGACGCGACCGGCCGGATCAACGACCTTCATGCATTCGATTGCCGCCGGTCGCGTCCTACAGTTAGTATTATGTTTCGAATACTATAAAGACAGGACGCGTACGCCTCTATACCACTTTATTGTATAACGCACACGTGTAATTATGGGTGTGGTTCTTATATTTAGTGACGCGTTTAATCAGTGAAGCGTTTGAGTAGACGCGACCGTCCGCGGTTTTAGTGCGCGTTCGGGTTACTGTTCTCCGATATAGGGACGATTCAATAACGTGTGACCTTACGAAGGTTGTGTGCAAACCGCGTGCTATTTGTGTTATTTAACCGATATAGTGAAGTGTATACTCCGGGAGAAACAGACATTACGTGTCAGTGGAAGACTGCAAAGGCGAACCAACGGGTTCGGGAATCGACCAAGTATATACAAGCACACACACGTACACATATACACGCAGTGATTCATGAGGCCGGACCGCATACAGCTGACGGCCGCATAAGGTAGGTTGAGACGCCGAGACGACGAGCTGTCTTGGCGGTCGCTACCTAAACTATTGGAGTTACACAAATATGATATACCGTAGTGTTGTTTGTCTTAAATAGGTTTAAATAAAAGTCCGCGACAGCATATATCCACTTTTTATGTGGAAGTCACTATGACCAAAATTATAGTTCATAAATTAAATTAAATTTGATACTATTTTACAATGCATATTTTAGTGTATTTATCTTAACTCTTATGAAAATAAACACATTTTTCGCTTTCAGTAATTCATGTAGATAGACTTTGTCTTTCACATTAAGTAATTTAGCCGAATAAGTTAAGAGTTATCACGATATGATTGACTTGAATTGAGCGCCATAGGGCGCCTAATATGCCCGACTCGCAAAGATTGTATGGATTCCGTCAGTTTTGAAGTTAGACTTCTGAAATTTTGGATGTACCTACGAGTAACTAAATATATGTTTTTAATATAAGTAATAAAAAAAAATTAAAATAAATTGCCACGAAACTTAATGAGGCAGACCAAATTTAACGCGAGAGAAGCCGCGGGCAAAAACTAGTAATGCCATAAATAAATTCATTGTAGCAGCGACCGTTATAGCAGGGTTATAGAACGTTATAGCATTTGATGAGTTAGCTCTTATTCCAAGAGTAGTAATGGTACCCATTTTTTATAATTAAATAATCTACAAAATAAAACTATAGTCCGACTTCGTAAACTTTCCGCTACCACAGTATGGACGCGGGTGAAACCGCGAGGCATTGCTAGTTTTTTATAATTAAATAATCTACAAATAAATCTATAGTCCGATTTCGTACTGTCCACTACCACGAGATCGGTATGGACGCGGGTGAAACCGCGGGGCATTACTACTTACTAGTATATCATATTTTGATAGTGTGTGCGCAACGAGGACCTTAGAATAGAAACAATCTTTATTGCACACAAATAGATAAATGAAAACAAACAAACGAAACATAACATTAAAAGAAGGGTGCCAGAATCGGGCCTAATTGTTACAGAAACCCCACATACATCAAAAATTCTTATTTTTTTTTCTGTTTAAATATTACTATAAATATTACAAACTTTCAATGGGAATATGTTAGAAAACTTATTCAATAATCATATTTATAATGGTACTAAAGTATTATTACATAAATAAACGGGTCATATCGCGGCAAAATCGAGTTACCTTTTTACAAGGTTCGACGTTTCGGCAGAGTTGCATCCGCCATGGTCACGAACTGACTGGAGCGCCGCGGCGTCTTCGTTCCCGAGTACTACAGTCATTATTTTGTTCTATTGGTACTAAAGTAGTTAATGCCTTAAACGGAACGTATCATTGTCAACTTGTTACTTTTATAATTTCCTAAACACAGTTTACATAAAACTGTAATGAACTATTATCCTAAACCTTTCGGAAGAATTGCACTACCTTTTAAGTCAAAAGCGCACACTAATCCTTTCAGTAGATCTTGAGAAAATCCATCACATACAAACAGCTGCTGTGGACTTTGCTTTATAATATGTTTATAGATAGATCTAGATATGGAACATAAATGAAATTAATATTCCAGGAATTGAAATAACCATAGATAAATGGCTTTCATATCAACGGTGACAGAAACAACCACGGTCACCAAAGATGAAGATGACTTGCCGAAACTGGTCGCCCCCCAGGCGGCGCCGAGAAAGTACCAAATCATATACATCACTTCGATCATCCTGGTTTACTATCACCTAGCGGCTCCGTACGCGATATACCTCGCGTTCACCACCGCTAAGGGGGGGACTGTGATATTAAGTGAGTGACACGATATTACTACCGCAATCTATATATTGCACGCTTACGGTCTTATTCATAAAAATAGCTTATAGAAGGTTTTAGACACTCTTTAGTTAAAATGCTCTATAAGCTTATAAAACGTTCCATAAACTTGTTAATTCATAAACCTTCTATAACTGATCTATAGTTAAAATGCATTTATAAATGCGAATTTTGCCATTGTAAGGAAATTCTGGCGATCAATTGCCCTATCATACCCAATTCTCCACAGATAATATGTGTCTTCATACCGAATTAATATAACTGTTTTGAATAAAATGACTCGCCCGCCGGAGGGGCGAGCGACGCGAGCGGCGAAATCAAGGCCGTTTAGGCATCCGATTGCTACCGGAGCGGCCGACCGCTAGTTACCTTTCAAACACGACAGGAAGAAGCCGCGTGCGCCTGTACACGGCAGTCCTTTATAACGCACACGTGTAATTTTGCGTTTCGGGTGTTATTCTCAGATTTAATGACGCGTTTAGCCAGTGAAGTTTTGGTGCGCGTTAGATATTATTCCCCGATATAGGGACGGCTTAATAACGTGTGACCTTACGAAGGTTGTGTGTACACTGGGTGTTATTCAGCCGATATAGTGAAGTGTATACTCAGGGAGAAACAGACATTACGTGTCCGTGGAAGAGTGCAGAGGCGAGTCAACGGTTTCGGGAATCGGCCAAGTACATACAAGCACATACACACACGTACACATATACACGCAGTGACTCATGAGGCCGGACCACATACAGCTAACGGCCGCATAAGGTAGGTTGAAACGCTGGGGCGTCGGGCCCAGGTCCCGGAGGTTGTTTCATCCTTCCGCACGTTTGCGCGAAACAATAACCATAAGCATTATTTTGATATTTTACCTTATTACACTGATATAGTAGGGTTCTGGGCTCTATAAAGTTATAGTAGACTTGTAGAATGGTTTAGTCCTAAAATGCATTTATGAATAACACTTCTTGTAAAACGTACTATACCGTGCCTATAAGCCTGTTAACTTTTTATGAATAAGACCGTTAGTGTTTAAGGCAGCGTTCTACGTGAGCCATCTCCAAGCCTAACATGAACTTTTAGAAAACGATTTAATTCAAAGTCGGTAAACTTAAACCCAACCGCTTTCTTTTCGTACCATGAAGTGTGTTTGAAAAGGACAACGTTATATGAACTATAGATAACTCTGTCTCTTTTACTCACATGTTTTTATGTTTATAGGACGCATTGCGAACGCTCATTCGGCAACGACTTAAAGTGTGCGTCTTTAAGACGTTATGGTATGAAAAAGCAAATCGATTTAGTTTACGTCTTCAATTGAATCGCAATAAGAGTTCGTGGTAGGTCTGCAGTCTACAGAAAGGTTTAAATTAGTGTAAGAAATATGCTTATAAGTAAAGCAAAGATTATTTAGATGATAAAAATGTCGGGATTTGAAAAATCCTTTCAGCTTCATACAAGACAGCAGTTACTCTAGTATAGTAAAACTATGGTTTGATTACATATTATTTTAGCGTGCTATTTATTATTCCTAGCATTTATATTATCTACGTCACTCCGTGGACTGACGACCTCAAAAATTCGCGGTGCCGCTGGATTCAGGCGAGAGAGACTTCTGGAGAGACTTCTGTCCAGTTGTGGACGTGTGGTTGAGAAAGAAAAAGAAATTGTTTAGTGCCGTTCCTTGACAATCTGATAACAGTTAACTTTCACTCTCCCTATTCTAGATGCGATAGTGTTTCTGTTAGCGAATATTGGTATTTGCGCCGGATCTCACAGACTGTGGTCCCACCGGTCGTATAAAGCGAAAAAGCCTTTACAAATTCTACTTATGCTGATGACCTGTATGGCTTACCAGAATACAGCATTCGACTGGGCAAAAAAGCATCGTATGCATCACAGGTAAATAATTTGAATATTGGAAACAGCAAAAACCGTGTGGTATCCGGTTGAGTAGAATAGACCACCCTCTTATTTACTGAGGTGTCGTAAAAGGCGACTAAGGTAAGTTGACCCGCTGTGTGGCATCCGGTTGAGTAGAATAGAACATCCTCTTTGTTACCGAGGGGTCGTAAAATACGACTAAGGTAAGTTGACGTCAGGCAGGCGGCCGGTCATAAAATACGTAGCCAAATCATGTGACAACATGTTTGTAACATAACATAAGGGCGGGATCATGATTGCATCCAGCAAAACTTGTTTATTTTGCTAACTTCCATTACGTCTTATGAAATATTGCTATGGGGTAAATGCGCGGATAGTGAAAAAATGTTTGTACATGATATCTACAATTTAAGTCCACGTTATTCCCTGCAAGAGAAGTTTAAGGAAATAGACCTTCTTACATTTGCTTCACAGTATTTAAGCAATTTAATTTTTACACAATATCAGTGTGGTGTGCAAGAGACCCAATGTCGATTGTGCAGTTCAAGTGAGGGTAGTTGGTGAAAATAATGACTGTATTTACACGGGAACGAAGACGCCGCGGCGCACCAGTCAGTTCGTGACTACGGCGGATGCAACTCTGCCAAAACGTCGAACCTTATACAAAGGTAACTTAACCCCTCGTTGGTACGAGAGATTTTTTGCCCTGCGTTAAAAGTACGTCGAAATTAAACAAATTGGTATCCCGATATCTATTCACACGTCAGCGCTATTAAAACGCGACGTATTTTTATCGAGCAGTGTTTCATATTAGGCGTTAGGCGAATATACATCGCTATATCTGGCTTTCTCCTTTACATGGTGTTATTTTTAGGTATTGCGACACTGACGCCGACCCCCACAACGCGACGCGGGGTTTCTTTTTCTCTCATGTAGGATGGTTACTAGTTAAAAGGCATCCCGATGTGAAGATTAGAGAAAAATGTTTCGATTTATCCGACTTATACGCAAATCCAGTGATTATGTTTCAAAAACGGTGAGTCGATGTTCTATTATTTTGACTGGCCCGTTGGCGCAGTGCTTTTCGAACCTGGGTGTATATTTGTATTTAATTATGTATTTAAAATTATATATGTAGTATATCTACCAGTTGTCCGTCACCCATAACACAAGTAAATTACTTACTTTGGGGATGAACGGCCGTGTGTGTGCAAGTGTCCCATATTAATATATTTATTTAAATTATTCCTATGGATTTGTCATCAGACACAACCAACCAATTACACTCAATAAGTAACAGTATAGTAAAAATAGAGCAGTCACAGACCTCACTGAACTAAAAGTAGAAATTCAGGTCTGCAAAAATATCGCATTTAAGAAACCCCCCAATTTTTGTTTATTCTGAGTAGAATGTTCTTGTGTTAAGAGTGGCAAAAATAAACCCATATTATTGTTACGTATAATACCTGGTGACTCGTTAAAAACACTTTATTCAACTTTTTACTACAAACTTACATCTTACATTCCGTTGTCCAATAAGAATGCCGAGGTCACTACTCTTGTTTATTCGCCCTTGATCGCTATTCGTAAACTGAATCACGAAGCGCACGATATGTCTGCTTATATATCGAACGAACCGATTTCGAGAACATTCGCGTGACCTTGGAAAGATCGTAAACAAGTCTTTTGTAAACATGTTTTGATAAATACGCTGAATGTTCCAGAGAATTAGCAAATTTAAACTCTATGACATATAGTTTACGAACCCTTTTTGCATGTTCGTAAACTGGCCCGTACAATTTGTACTCTATGACATAAGCATTACGAACTCTTTTCGCGTGTTTGTAACACTGACACCGTCCAATTCGAATTCTATGACATACACATTCCCAACCTAACATTATATATGCCTTAAAATGGATGTGTAAGTAAGTAAAAGTAAGTAACAGCCTGTTACTATGCCCACTGCTGGGCTAAGGCCTCCTCTCTCCGTTTTTGGAGAGAAGGATTGGAGCTAAGACCTACCACGCTGCTCCAATGCGGATTGGTAGGTTACACATATCCCTAGAGAATTCTCTAGAGATATGCAGGTTTCCTCACGATGTTTTCCTTCACCGAAAAGCGTGTGATAAATTGCAATTATCAATTAGATACATAAGTTTTAATAGAAAAACTCATTGGTGCCTGCCCGGGGTTTGAACCTATGTCGTCTCTAGAGACTCGCACGGTTCACCACTAGGCTATCACAGCTTTTTTTAATGCAAAGTGGATGTGTGGTGTGACAAAATTTGATATTAGGGGAAGTTAGAAAGTTGCGCCCATTATAGAAAAGATGAGCAATGTGAGATTAAGTTGGTATGGTCATGTCATGAGGAGGCATGAAAATCATGCGATCGTAAGAGGTTTAAATATGAATGTGGATTGATATATGACTTAAAGGAGGACGAAAAAAATGGATAGTTTGTGTAAAGAATGATACGCATATAAATGTAGTGACACCAGAATTTACGAATGATAGAAGAGAAAGGAAGATGAAGACATATTTTGCCGATCACACTAAGAGTGGGATAAGAGTAAGACAATGATGATTATATATGCGAAAATCTGGTTTCTCTGTTAGGCTGTCACGGCTATTCCGATGGACATAGGTCCATCCTATGTATAGTATAGGTCCTATATATAGTATAAGTGATATTTCGTAGGACTTTTATATTTATTTTATATATATTAGCATAAGAATATGCACAATACACAAAATATACAAAGTAGGAACCGATATAAGGTTGCGGTTCTTGCTTTGCGCCTTGCAAAAGTACATAAGTCGTTTGTGGGTTTGAATGTAAGATTCTATAATAAAATTCCGCAATCTACTTTAACTTTACCATTACAGCAGTTTAAAAACGCTATTGAATAAAAAAAGCTAATACAGAAAGCCTACTATACTATTGACGGTTACTTAGACGATACGAATGCGTGGATATAGCTGCTCTTCGACCCTGTACAAGACATTAATAACTATATGTAACTAGTAAGAAGAATTATTCTTTGAAAAGAGCAATCGCCGAGTTTCTTGCATCTTCTCTTCTAATCGGTAGGAACAGCTTTCCGGACTAGCAGTAGATGTTGACGATTCAAAAGCACTTCTTTATAAGTTTACTTGAATAAAGAATAATTTGAATTTGAAAAGAGCAACCGCCGAGTTTCTTGCTGGCTCTTCTCGGTAGGAACAGCTTTCCGGACCATCAGTAGTGGTGACGATTCAAAAGCACTTTTATTTCTCATATCTTTTGCATGCACTCTTCTTTCATCAGTCTATCTCATTGCGCAACTTTCTCATCTTTACAATACGTTAGGTTTTATGACGCACAATTTTTTTTGATCCAAGCTTATCGGGTATAAACTGGAGGTCCCACTAAAATACAAGTATATGTGCAATTTTACGAAATTATTTCCTTTCCAGATATGCGATCCCGTTGATATTAACCTTCTGCTACGTGCTACCGACCATAATCCCTGTATACTTCTTCGGGGAATCCCTGAACATTGCGTGGAATATAACCTTGTTGCGTCACTTGTGCAATATGCACGCGACCTTCTCCATAAACAGCTTCGCTCATCTATGGGGCACCAAGACGTACGACAAAACCATCGAACCTGTCCAAAATCTCTTCGTCTCCTTGGTCGCGGTAGGAGAAGGCTTCCACAACTACCACCACTCGTTCCCGTGGGACTATCGTGCCGCGGAGCTGGGCAATGACTGGCTGAACCTCACTTCGCTGTTCATAACTTTCTTCGCGTGGATCGGATGGGCGTACGACCTCAAGACGGTGCCCGAGAGTGTTGTGCGGTCGAGGATGGGTAGAACTGGCGATGGCACCAATATGTGGGGGTTTGAAACGAATAAATCTGTATATCGACTAAGAAGTAACGAGTCATAATCGCTTTGCTTCATCATCGGCGATTACAGACGATCAAACGAACGAAAAATCATTACATTTTCTAATCGGCCTAATTAAATATTAATGAACTCATTCATGATGATTTCATCATGAATTATTTTTTTAAGGGAAAAAATATGCAATTAAAATTTAGGCAATTGTTCATTGTTGCTAATAGATTTGAATGTATTATAAAAAAAAATCCAAGAATTAGACGTTACTCAGCACAATTGTATATCACAAAAGTTGTTTGTATGGGCAAAACTCGAATTGTAACTACTATAGGCAAACCATTTAACTCAGTCCTTGCTTGCAGGGTACAAGGGCGCGGAGATAGGACGAGAACGGGGATTGAGGTAGGTGCGGGCGGTCACGAATTGTATATCACGCTAAGGGCGCTCGCCGCTCGGACCTATCTCGGCGCCCTTGTACCCCGCACGCGAGGACTAAGTTAAGCAGTCGGCTATAGATTAACTTGAAATTGTGACATAACTTTGCATTTTAATATAAGACTGTTTTTATATATTTTTTCATTGTTGTAACGGGCAGGGAAATTATTTAGACATACTAATTACAGATTTAGTTAGGCATTTATAATTTCAGCTGATATAAATCCTGTAATAATGGCGTATTGCTTAGTGATATGTCTATAATTTAGCGTCTTATCACTACAGTGTTACCAAATGAACTAATCACCAACCTAATACCTTGTTTTTTTTAAACCTTGTTAATTATGAAATAGTGCCATCTGTACCATCATTAGCCAAAGGAGACTTCTGCTATTTTTATAGTAACTGCTACTGTCAAAATTATCTGATTTAATATAATGCGCGCGAAAAATTCATTACAAAATTATGGCTAATCTATGAAAAAGTCTAAGAATATATTAATACAAAGAAATGTACTCTTTGTCGTACGCAATACGGTTGATATATCGAGATGATGTGGCACTTTTACGCTATTCCAAGTGAAAGTATAACACAGATATATCAACCGTATTATGTACATTATAAGGATCTCTTTTGCTTGTATCAAAAATTATTATTCCCAATAACCGCGATAAGCGAAAACACTATCCGCTTTTTTATTATTTATTACCTTTTTTTATTATTTATATTTTTTTTATTATTCGACTAACTGCCACATAATCTCAAAATATTGTCCGTATTGCTTACGATATAAGGATTAACTGTTTGTATTAACAAGCAAATTTGTATCTATAAAGCTTATTATACTTTTGACGACTATGTTAATGATAAGAAAACTTGGAATTAAATTCCGACTACTAGATTACATTGTAATTTTTGTTTGTTAAGAATTTGAATTTGAATTTGAATATCGTTGAAAAGAGTGAACGCTTTGTTTATTGCTAGTTCTTCACGGTTAGAGCACCATTCGCAACAAATTGCAACTTTATTTTCATTTTAATTTGACGATACAAGAATCATTTGAATTTCAAGCAGTAGCAGTAGCAGGTTTAATTACTGTGACCAATATTAATATTATGGAACTAGCAATGCCCCAAGGTTTCACCCGCGTCCATACAGATCTCGTGGTAGTGGAAAGTCTACGAAGTCGGAATATAGATTTATTTTGTAGATTATTTAATTATAAAAAATGGATATCATTAGTATTCTTGGAATAAGAGCTAACTCACCAATTGCAGGCCCTGTTATAACGGTCGCTACAATGAATTTGTTACTGCGTTATTTGCTTTCGATTAACATTCGTAATATCTTTTGATTGGGATGTCGGATTTTAATAATTTAAAAAGTAATTTACAGGTATTGTAAATTTATTAATAAAATATCATTTAATGGGATAAGGATTAATACAGAGATATGAATAAAATGGTTTGATTATTGTCGGCACTTTTACTAACTTTTGCAATGTAAAAGAGCAGTTATATTGGCATAACTATAATAGTTAGAAATATTGGTATCGCGGACTTTTTTTTATGGATTGTTCTATCATCAATAGTTTCCGCAGCGCACGCGATGAAAGATGTTTACGACGAAATTTTTCCCAACTTATTACAATTTTATTAGGGATCCCTTTTTTTTTTAAATGACATATAGTCTATGTTGCTCAGTGAAAAAGCAGCTTTCCAATGGTGAAAGAACTTTTGAAATCAGTCCAGTAGTTTTTGCGTGAAAACGTAACAAACATACATACATACAAACAAACATACAAATTTTTCCTCTTTATAATATTAGTATAGATTATATCATTCTCAAATAGCAATCGTAACCACTCTTACTTCCTTAGTCACACCGCTGCGTATATCACTTTGTTATAAGTGATTTGTTTTGCTCAAAGTTATATATTTGTGTATACACTTCACACATATATACGACAAATATCGGGGTTCGTTTTTGAATCAGTTTGTTTGTTATTTTTTAATAAATACTGTTAATTTTATGGTATGTTCAGGATTAAAGATTTGTAAATAAATAAAACTATTAATCCGTAGGGTACGCAGAAATATGTATAATAAATGGCGAATGCGGAAGTGTTCTATTATTTACAATTTTCTTCCACTTTTTCAACCGTGGACGTCCACTGCTGGACATAAATCTTTTCCACTCTCACGTCACAAGAACTTGTTTCGCTTGGATCACACGATATGTTTATAAGGTCATTTACGTAACAGACTACTTCGTATCCAATAGTGACCCACTGTGAAGGGACAGATTAAATTCACACTTTGTACACTTATCAAGAACAGCAGGCCTACTATGAACTCTTATTACGACTCAATTGAAGACGTAAACGAAATTATTTTAGGCTTTTTCATACCATGACGTCTTAGACGCACACTTTAAGTCGTTGTCGAATGAGCGTTCGGAATTTGTCCTAATAACGTGTAAGTAAATTTATTACATTAAAATAAATTTATACATTTCTTGCCGAGGTGTTTACGACATCTGAAATGTGGGTGATCTATTCTACTCAAGTGTAGGCAACTCTATTAAAGTTCGTCTTTAGGAATTTCATTATATTAAATAAATATATATGGACATAGCTTATATGATAATAGCGTATCTACATACATATGTAAAATGTAAATACTAATTGTATGTTAAATAATGTCAATTGGAGAGAATAATTAAAGTAACCTTAATTTACTTTTGATAACCAGCATAATTATTATTAAAGTATAAATAAATAGCAAGCTTAGTTAATACTAACCGTGTTCTAAGTTTTTTTTTATCAGGATAAAAACCCCTTATCACCACCGCCCGAAGGGGACAGGCGGTGGTAATGTCGGACTCGCACCGACTAAAACGATCTGTATGCTCCACCACGCTACCGAAGGCGGAGCCAGGGTATTTTATTTGACCCCATTCCCACCAGCAGCAACTCTGATCCCAGAATCACCTCCTCTGGGTGGGGACTTCTCAAAAGAGAAGCCCCCCTCCGCTAACCGGTGCATCGGGAGCACCAGATGCACCGACCGCCTCGGGGACTTATAAGTCAGGCGTCTAATAAACCCCATTCGAAGCGCCCGAAAGGTCCCCTGTCAGGGCGGCAGACAATGGGCTTAGGCAAGTCGCTAACACCTGGACTCACCAGCAGCAAATTGGTCCAGAACAAGAGGTCCTGGAACCGCTCCGCCGCCTCCCGTTACTTGTTCTAAGTGGCTTAACTCAAAATTAGGCTTAATTGAGTTAGATATTTTCAACATCCTCCTGCCAATAGCGTAGCTAGAATTCTATGGAAGGGGGGCAGAAAATCTAAGAATATATTCTTTTAATCATGGTATTTAAGATATAAGTAGCTCACATTAGTAAAGTAGGTGAAGTACATTATAAGAATTACAAAGTGTCACTATGTTACGTGTTGTCAGTATCCCAATGTTACAGTTTTCAGTGTAAGGGGGGGCAGCTGCCCTCCCCTGCCCCTAACTCGCTATGCCCATGCCTCCTGCCCTTATCCCACTCTGAGTGGGGGTGGTGAAGAACCAGCAAGGAACTCGCCGGTCAATCCTTTATACGCGTACATTTTAAATTAAATTATTTAACTGCATGATAAAGCTGAAAAGATTTTTATAATCCAAGCATTTTATCATTCTAAAAATCTTAAATTGTGTAATATGCCTTACGTATAAGCATAGTTCGTACGCTTAATTTCAACTTTTCTGTAGATAACTCAAGAATGGGTGTAAAATCGTATCGTACCGACTATCCTCAACAGATGTCGCTATCTAAATAAACACCGATCATTATTAATGTTGAGACACCGGCTATACTCAGGTCTTATTTTATCGGATGAGCCCGACTAGTTTCAAGCCCATTTGGGGCTCTTATTTATGAGCTCTTGAGAGATATAACGCCGCGTAAATAGCTCATGAATAAGAGCCCCGTATGGGCTCGAAACTAGTCGGGCTCATCCGATAAAATAAGACGTGAGTATAGTCGGTCTCTCAACATTAATAATGAATACCACTCAAGATAGTTTAAATTCAAAACACCGATCACCCTATATATAACGTACAACTCAAAAAGTTCTCGGGGAGCTGCTGGATTCAACCGGCTCAAGATAGTATGGTGAGGAGATCCCGTGAAGAGAGATACGTCCAACAGTGGACGCCGATCGGTTGATAAAGAAAAAGGCATTACGACTTTGTCGTGGAGCCTATCCTCCTGATGATGCTTCGGTTTCGGGTCGAAACGATCGTCGAGATTGTTGTGGTGGTTGTGTGTGCTGCTTGTATGCTTTGCTGGTGGAGGAGCCTTGGGGTGCGTGTGGTGGCTTGTCCTGCATGTATAAGGTTCGTAGATTTTGCCTGCTTCATACACATTAGCTTTGCATGCATTCGCTTAACCCGTGCGGATTATAGCGAGGTAGTTTTGTTATAGTGCCTGTAATATGGAATTCCGCAAAGTAAATCTATAAATCATTTAAAGAAAAAGGTACTCACCATCGGCCTCGGGTCTCGTGTCGGGAGCGTGCGCCCCGCAGGCCAGCAGCAGGCGGCACGCGGCGGCGGAGTCCCGGCGCGCCGCTAGCGAGAGAGCGGACTCGCCGCGACCGTCGCACGCGTTCACTTTCGCACCTACGTACGTAAATATTGATAGGACTGATGGAAGCGACATTTTTGGTCAACTGTAAATGCATCGAGTCCAAAGAAAGAATCGAAGAAACTTCGCATCGTCAACAAAGTCAAGCAGAACTTCACACCGAAACAACTTCTTACATTGTACCAGACTCAGGTACATTCGTGTATGGACTGATCTTTCATTCTAAAAGTGCACGCCCCTCCAATGTCTTTACTCACTTATACCAGTCGAGCAATTAGTTGACCTTTAAGTGCGCGAATGAGTCGAGTCAACTTTGAAATTGCTGCGCGCACACATATACAATAGTACAGTCAATATTTTCTCTCACACATTAAAATAATGTAATTGTTGAGGGGCGTGCACTTTTAGAATGAAAGATCTCTACGTTCGTGTATGGACTGCTGCCATTTGTGGGACGGCTCTACCAAATACCATTTGCTTCACAGTATATTTTAAACAATGTAATTTTTGTACATAAAAATATAAAGAATTATAAAACGATAGGTGACGTATATAATAGACAAAGTAGGAACCGACATAAGCTTGCGACTCCTGCTTTGCGCCTAGCAAAAGTACGTAAATCGTTTGTGGGTTTGGGTATAAGTTTCTGTAATAAAATTCCGAAATCAATTTTGGCCATGCCATTACAGCAGTTTAAAAACACTGTTAAAAAGAGGCTAATACAGAAAGCCTACTATACTGTTGAAGATTAATTAGATGATAAGGATGTGTGGATATAGGTGCACTTCTACCCTGTACAAGACAGTAATAAATAACTAGTTTTAAGATTTAAATTTTAAAAAGAGCAACAGCCGATTTTCTTGCTGGTTTTTCTCGGTAGGAACAGCTTTCCGAACCAGCAGTAAAATTGACGATTCAAAAGCACTTGTTTACAAGTTTACTTGAATAAAGAATATTTGAATTACCAGATGGATGCTTTGGACTCGGTGGATCTACGTGCCAGAACGCTCATTTCTGATAAAACCCTGACCGATACCAAATTGCACAGTCTTTAACATCAGCGCAGGGTTGCTTGTTTATCGGTATTCTACAGGATATATTTCGGAGAGTATGCTGAAGTACTCTATAACCCTGTTCCTATGACTTTATCCCAACCCTAAGTACTAGCCTGTTACCGTCCCACTACCGAGAGTCTATTTGGAGATAGATGTGTTTAAATGTGTTGAAATTGTATGTGATGTGCCCATCCAAGCCGTATTTATATCATACCTAGTTATAAAGGCACGCATTGCTGTGGTTCAGTCTATTTTCGATTACCCGTCGAAACAAAAATCACTCGAACAGTTGTCATTGTTAAATCAAAAAAATGCTCCAATTACCATCAAAAGCTCTGATAGCCCAGCGTTGAGACCTTACAACTCTTTCGAGGGGGGTCAGGAGTTCCATTTCCGTGCACAATCCAATGAGTTTTCCAATTTAAAGCTTATGTGTCTAATATATAATTGCAATTTATCACACGCTTTTCGGCGAAGAAAGACATCGTTGCAGACGGATGCAGATATCCCCAGAGTTCTCTAAGTCTGGGGATATCTGTTATCTACCAATCCGTATTGGAGGAGCTTGGTGGGTCTTAGCTCCATACCTTCTCTCCAAATTCTAGAGAAGAGGCCTATGCCCAGTAGTGGGGTAGTATGTTCCAGGTATGGAAACGAATAGTCCACTCTACATTTAGCACTATATATATTTCATATTTTCTTTATCTATGATTATAGCAAAATATTTATATTATTACATTTTTATCAAGTTTCAATTGCGACGTATGACAACAGCCACTATGGACTCATCAGACAGTAATTAATTTTGTTTCGTATATTAATTGAATACAAAAATAATAATAAAATTATTTTAGCTATAATCCGCGATACTATAATCACGGATTAGAGCAAAATAATTTTATTATCACTTTTGTATTATGGATCTCCGCAAAGTAACGCCTAATTCTATAAATTATTTAATTGAATACGTTTTTTTGTTTTTGTCATCATCAGCCTCCTGACCTTATCCTACTCTAATGGGGTCGGCACAGCATGTTACAAACATGTTGTCTGTGACTTGGCTACGTATTTTACGACCGGCCGCCTGCCTGACGTCAACTTACCTTAGTCGTATTTTACGACACCTTGGTAAGAAATGAGGGTGGTCTATTCTATGCAGCCGGATACCACACGGCACATACCTTAGTCGCCTCTTACGACAACTCGGTAAGAATGAGGATGGTCTATTACACTGAGCCGGGTACCACACGGCGATGTTTTTGTTTTTTGTATGTACGTAATAAAATTTTATATTATTTTCGTTTTAAATGTTTACTTTGTTTAATTTTCTTTTTAAAAAGTAGTACTTTAATAACCCTGGAACCTATCTTCGATCATTACATGCTATGATATAGAAAATCTTAAATCAATTTGCTTCATGTTCTTTTGAAGGTAACCACGACGCAAAGTGAGGAACATTCTGGACTTATTTTACTAATATTTTTTATTTTCATTTAAATTATTAACGAGTTTTAGATATCACTGACCGTGTCTCAACAGGAGGTCCATGGCGTCGAGATGGGCGTTCTCTGTAGCCACATGCAAGGCGGTCTGTCCGTCTTTATTCTTCTCGTTTACTCTAGCGCCCTTCCGTATCAAAATCTCCATTACCTGATAATAAATGCACAACGCAATAAATCATTTCCATAGTAATAAAAGTAGGTAAAGTAACGGCCTTTACTATCCCACTGCTGGGCTTAGGCCTCCTCTCTCCGTTTTAGGAGAGAAGGGTAGGAGCTAAGACCTATCACGCTGCCAATGCGGTTACACGTTTTTTATATTGTTAGCTACGACCGGGAATTCGACTCATAGTTCTAACGTTCTCTCATAGAAAATGTTACCAAATAATACGTCAACAAGAGATAACCGTACAACTATAACATATGGAACACGCTAAACAATGTTAAGTTAATAATAATTTGGAATCATTAAGCCAGGACGATTCTACCATCAGTTCGGAACGCTGTCATCCACTAAGAAGAACTGGCACAAAACTCAATGGTTGCTCTTATCACGATTATTAACTATTTGATTAGATTCTAACAACACGAAATACTCAATATCGGTAACCAAATCAACATTAACACGTCACAGCACTTTATAACGTATGGACACGAGAGGTGGTATTGGACTAACTTAACTGTTGAATGTCGCTCGCGAACAAGACTCGGGTCACAATCTTTTACCCTCATTCATTCGGTTTTAATCCTCTACCCACCGAATGACAAATAACATTATTGTAGACACTTCAACATTATCATTCCACTCATATCCGACAATATCTAATGTTATTCGTACGGAAAATTATCCATTTGTATAAGACGAAATTTGATCTATATCATAGACATACAAGAGATCACAATAAGCTTGTGATTTCTGTGTCGCGACTCAGCAGAGTTAGCAACTCATTCGTTGGTCTCGGCATCGCTTTTACAATAAAATTCCGCAATCCATACTAGACCAGTCTGCAGAAAGGTTTAAATCAAATGTAAGAACTTATACGTGAAGCATATTACAAAATTTAAGATACTTTTTGGATGAAAAAAATGCGTGGATTTAAAAGTCCTTTCAGCTTCATACAAAACTGCGGTTTGATAATGTAAAATTGAAATTATTTAAAAGATTAACCACCGAGTTTCTTGCTGGTTCTTCTCGGTAAGAGCAACATTCCGAACAAGTTGTAGCTTCATTAATCATATTGATTTTGACGACTCAAAAGTGCTCGAAAGAGCTTACTTGTATAAAGAATATTTTGATTAATAGATTAATCAATCTATCCTAACCTCCGACTCCGATTCCGGCTTCGATAAATTTTAGTCGAAGGTATAACAAGTAAAGAAAAAAAAGTGAACAGCCTGTTACTATGCCCACTGCTGGGCTAAGGCCTCCTCTCTCGTTTTTGGTGAGAAGGATTGGAGCTAAGACCTACCACGCTGCTCCAATGCGAGTTGGTAGATTACACATATCCCCAGAATTTTCTAGAGATATGCAGGTTTCCTTAGGATGTTTTTCTTCGCCGAAAATCGTGCGAAATATTGCAAATATCAATAAGACAACTTAAGTTTTAACGGAAAAACTCATTGGTCCTGCCCGGGGATTGAGCTCGTGATCCCCTCGAAAGAGTCGCACGCCTCACCGCTGGGCTATCACAGCTCCATAGCAATGACAATAGATAATGCACTATATACGATATAGATGAGAAACTAATCTAACTAATAGTTCAGGAAAATCTTAACTTTTGCAAAAAAATATATACTAATATACTAATTATAACAGCATTTTGCTCTGACAAATCTCATCAATATTGGCCCAGTTAATTTTAACCGTAAATCGTTATAACAATATTTATGGAGGATTGGATTGAATGTGTTTGGAGATAAAATATTTGCTTTAGTTATTTGTTTTGAATAAATTGACGCGCGCGACGCGACGCGACCGGCGGGATCAACGACCTTTATGCATTCGATTGCCGACGCGAGCGGCCGCCAGTTAGTGACGTTTCGAATACGATAAGGACAGGCCGCGTGCGCCTGTATACGGCTTTATTGTATAACGCACACGTGTAATTTTGCGTTTCGGGTGTTATTCTCAGTAGTGACACGACTTTATTGACATTTGAGACTGATATAAGTATTTAGTGACGCGTTTAACCAGTGAAGCGTTCGAGAAGACGCGACCGTCCACGGTTTTAGTGCGCGTTGGGTTACTATTCCCCGATATAGAGACGGGAATCGGCCAAGTACATACAAGCGCACACACACACGTACACATATACACGCAGTAATTCATGAGTCCGGACCACATAAAGCTGACGGCCGCATAATGTAGGTTGAGACGCCGAGACGACGGGCCCAGGTCTCGGAGGTTTTTTCATCCGTCGGCACGTTTGTGCGGAACATTATTATTATTTTAAATTTTTGAAATGCCACTATTACCTAATAGTTTATAATTTCTTATTTGCGTTATTGAACAGTGCCGTCTATGCCGTCATTTAGCGAATGGAGGCCACTGAAAATCAGCAATGGGTTTGCGTTGCCAACCCTGTTAGACTGACTGGCTATCCCTTTCTTCGTCACACCGCTGCACATTTTTATTTTCTATAGTTGTATAAGACATTATTTTATTTTTTTTTATTTTTTTATTTTTTAGTTATATTATTGTTGTACTGAGGTGTGTTGAAGAATAAAGATTTATTCATTCATTCATTCATTCAAACTCCTTCATATTATTCGAGCAAAGAGAGAAAATTGTTTTACGTCCCGTCTTTTTTTTCAAATCAAATCAAAATAATCCGTATTCAAATAAACCATTTTAGGCACTTTTGAATCGTCAAGCATCAATATGATTAATGAAGCTACAACTGGTTCGGAATGTTGCTCTTACAGAGAAGAACCAGCAAGAAACTCGGTTGACCGCCGTCTTTTAAATATTTTCAATTATACATTATTAAACCGCTGTCTTGTATGAAGCTGAAAGGATTTTCAAATCCAGGCTTTCTTATCATCCAAATAATCTTCAATTTTGTAATATGCTTTACGTCTATGCTTACGTCTAAGAGATGTCACTGAAACGTTACCGTAGTAATCTACTAGATGGCGCTGTACTGCGTTCTTATAGTGACCTATTTTATTAAAAGTGCCTGGGAAACCAATTTTCCACGGTATTTTCTTTGGAAAATATAAAAACATGCACTTTTGAAGAAAAAATAAGGCCGGGATAGTGAACGATGGACTCGGGTATGTCGAGCTGGCCCGATCCCGACTGAGCTGTAATGACGTAATGATTGACAGCGTAAATAGTCTTTGTTTTCTAATGATATTGGAACTCATTTTGTTTTTCTACCTACTAAGGGATGACGCTCGCGGCGAGAGTTTCAGTAGAGTGGGATAAGAGCAGGAGGATGATGATGATGAAATCAATGATGGACCTGACAATAAGACCATTAGTAACACACCTGTGGTGGCTGCCCTTTGACCACGTTGTTTGTGTGTGTGTTATTATTACTTTTGTACTGTTTTTCTTAAGCGGTCAATAAAACTTAATTTATTTATTTACCTGTTTTCTCTTGGGGTAGACGCTGGCTGCAGCACAATGCAGGGCCCTGTCTCCAGTCCCCAGGTGCTGGAAGTTGACCAGCTCGGTAACACGCTCGTTAGGGACCGCTGTGGGCGCTTGCTGAGCACAATGCAGTGACGTCACATCCTGGCAGGCCAACCAGGACATCATCAGATTTTTATAGAACAAAATTTTATGTATGTCAGACATACGAGAGGTCGCATAAATCTTGTGATACCTACGTCGCGACTCATCAGAGTTAAATTACAATAAAATTCCGCAATCCATACTAGACCGATCTACAGAAAGGTTTAAATTATGCGTAAGAAATATATATGTGTAAGAAATATTATACGTAAAGCATATTACAAAAATGAAGATTATTTGGATGATAAGAAAGCCTTGGATTTGAAAATCCTTTCAGCTTACAAGACAGCGGTTTAATAATGTATAATTGAAAATATAATTGAAAAAGACTGAGCAGCCCAGTTTTTTGATGGCTCTTCTCGGTAAGAGCAATATTCCGAACATACTTGACGATTTAAAAGTGCTTGAAATGGGTTATTTGAATAAAGATTATTTTGATTGAATCAGAAAAAGTAGTTCAGGTAAGCCTCACTCACTTTACCACACCAATAAATTGCATCGTAATAAATCTATTACATTTACGTCACATAGCCGCGTTCGTTTTTTTATTGCGATCAAAATAATAATGCGATTTATTTCGTTTAATTTCATACGATGCGTTGCGATCCGGTTGCTGGCTAGAACTCGAAAGTTATTTTATATAACTTTGCCATATCCCGTATTAAGTTGAGCCTCAGTTGCTTTACCATCCATCCGTTTCTGTCTAGAGTTCAAATGGCTTAACCGTGAAATAACGTCCATCCAATTACCGATACAATCAAGCGAATCAAGATCGCTAAATCGCACTATACAACTGCGTTAACCCATTCAATTGTTGTTATAATACAAAATCGCTTTACCACACCATACATTCTCGGTCACCTACCAAATTACTGATTTTGGTTAAGGTCGCTTTTAAACGCACCAAAACGTTACGTTCACCCACCAAATTACTGATTGTGGTTAAGATCGCTTTTAAACGCACCAAAACGATACGTTCACCCAACAAATTACTGGTTTCGGTTAAGGTCGCTTTAAAACGCGCCAAAACGTTACGTTCGCCCACCAAATGACTGATTTTGGTTAAGGTCGCTTTTAACCGCACAAAAACGTTACGTTCACCCAACCTATTTTTCTAGCGCAAGTTTTAGTCGCTTTTTAGCACTATAAACACTGGATCACTCATCTAATCGCCAACTTGACTCAGAGTCGTCAAAATGATCAACCCAACTAATATAGAAGTTACCTGCTGTCCCATCGTCGAGAGCTGTTTCTTGACCCGCGCAGGCTCCGACAGCCGACACGCCTCCAGCAGACAGTGGCCGCGGTATTCGACTGATAACAAACAAGATTGATCATCCAGATATCGCCCACAAAGGGTGATGAATAAACATCCAAAAAAATTTTTTTTTTTTTACATTTACACACACGGTCATCCGTCCCCAAAGTAAGTAACTTAATACTTGTGTTATGGGTGACGGACAACTGGTAGATATACTACATATATAAGTTTAAATACATACTTAAATACAAATACACACCCAGGCTCGAAGACAATTTGTTTATAGTTGTTTATAGAAAATGTTGGCCCTCGGCGGGGAATCGAACCCGCTGAAGGCAGGGTCACTACCCACAGCGCCAACGGGCCAGTCAAAACAGTCTTGCATGTGTGTTTAAGTAAACATGCGAAGCAGCTACCATTACATCAGTTAAAAAACTCTACTAAAAAATGGCTTATACAGAAAGCTTACTATACTATTGAGAATTACTTAAGACGATAAGATTGCGTGGATATAGCTACTCTTCGACCCTGTACAAGACACAACTATATGTAACTAGTAATAAGAATTATTCTTTGAAAAGAGCAACCACCGAGTTTTTTGCTGGTTCTTCTCGGTAGGAACAGCTTTCCTAACAAGCTGTAGATTTGACGACTCAAAAGCACTTGTTTACAAGTTTACTTGAATAAAGAATATTTTGAATTGAATTAAAGGACGTACGTAAGTGTGTTATGTGTACGTGCGAGTGACGCGCACGCGAGTTTGAGGGTATGTGAGAGAGAGAGAAAGAATGGCGTACGTGTGTGTGTGAGAGAGAGAGAAACAATGGGGTGTGTGTGTGTGTGAAGCAGCACGTAAACGTATGCGTTTATGGGCATGCGTTTGTCCATGCTTATAAACGCATGCACATATTGTGTTCGCATGTCTTTATGTGCTTGTGTATCTGAGATGGTGCTTGATCCGCTTAAAAGACTTATTCGTAATTTGGATCCAAATGTGATATGTGTATATTTAAACCGGAAATATGAAACAGGCCTCGGAGGTGGTTCCGTAGCTATGTACCATTAGGTCTTTAAGGGTAACTTTTACTTAACCTCTCGAGTAAAATAGATGCCATATCTAGTTTTTATATAACCCAAATGCTAAAGACTGATAGAAAGTATGTCCGTCTTCTTTATTCTGTTACAATATTGTTACGAACGTGCGAATAAAGTTCGTAATGCGTATGTTATAGAGTTCAATTAGGTCAGGGCAATTTGCGAAGATGGAAAAAGAGTACGTAAACTAGTTGTCATAGAGTTCAAATTCGCTTGACGCTAATTCTCTGGAACATTCACGTTGTTTACGAATCGTGTTCCGTATCCCCGCTACGACTCGCGAACGGTCGCGAACATTCTCGAAATCACTTCGTTCGATATATAAGCGGTGGTATAAAGAGCGAATAAAGAAGCGAAAATAAAAGTGAAATAATAGTGAACTCGGCTTTATTATTGAACAACGGACTACATAGTGACTGTAAGAACTAATTTTGTAGTGAAGAGCTGAATAAAGTGTTTTTAACGAGTTTTTAACTACCATGAACAATTAATTAGGTAACGATCTAATTCAAAGTCAGTAGGTACTGACTTTGAACACTAAGAAAGAAAGCGGTTCGGTTTACCTTAACCGTACCGCTTTCTTTTTTGTACCATGAAGTGTGAATTGCATTCGGGTCGTAATGTTTGAAAAGGATAACGTTATATGAACTATAGATAACTCTGTCTCTTTTACTGATATGTTTTTAGGACGCATTCCGAACGCTCATTCGGCTCAGTGTGTGTCTTTAAGACATCATGGTATGAAAAAGCAAAACAATTTAGTTTACGTCTTCAATTTAGTCGCAATAAGATTTGATGGCAGGCCTGCAGGTATTTTCATCCAAATCCACGAACCGCTGTATATGTCGATTTAATGGCATTTCTATAATAATGAAAAAAATTTGATTCTGTTAATTTCTAAGAACAATAATATACTCACACGCTAGCCGGTCCCTCAACTCCCTTGTAGGTGCCACGTCGAGGGCCGACTTGCCGTGGCAATTCAACAAGGTGGGGTCCGCGCCTTCGCTCAATAGGAGAGAGCAGACCTTCAAAGGCAAAATAAATGGTGGGGGTTAAACTTTTTACTATAAATAAGTAAAGAAAAGTAAAGTAAAGTAGCGGCCTGTTACAATCCCACTGCTGGGAAGAGGCCTCCTCTCTCTGTTTCTGGAGAGAAGGGTTGGAGCTATGACCTACCACGCTGCTCCAACGCGGATTGGTAGGTTACACATATCTCCAGAATTCTCTAGAGATATAGAGCAGGTTTGCTCTAGAGCAGGTTTGCTCACGATGTTTTCGTTCACCGAAAAGCGTGTGATAAATTGCAATTATCAATTAGACACATAAGTTTTAATAGAAAAACTCATTGGTGGCTGCCCGGGTTTGAACTCATGTTCCCCTCAAAAGAGTCGCACGGTCTCACCGCTGGGCTATCACAGCTCATTACATTACTATAAATAAGTTATTTAAACCCTTTGAACGACTAGGTGATCATAAAACTAATTTATTACATTCATTTTTAGATCATGCTATATGTAATATACTAATATTATCGTTGGTGAAAAAAGTTTTGCAGGCACTATAACAGAACAGATGCTAGCTGTGATAGCCCAGCGGTGAGCGACTCTTTCGAGAGGAACAAGAGTTCACAACTGGGCAGACACCAATGAGTTTTTCTTTTTAAACTCATGTGTCTAATTGATAATTGCAATTTATCACACACTTTTCGGTGAAGGAAAACATCGTGAGCAAACCTGCATATCTCTAGAGAATTCTACAGACATGTGTAACCTGCCAATCCGCATTGGAGCAGCGTGGTAGGTCTTAGCTCCAACCCTTCTCTTCAGAAACGGAAAGAGGAGGCCTATCCCCAGCAGTGGGATTGTAACAGGCCGCTACTTTTACTTTACTATAACAAAACTACCTCGCTATAATCCGCATGGGTTAAGCGATTGCATGCAAAGCTAATGTGTATAAAGCAGGCAAAATTCACGCATCTTACACATGCAGGATAAGCCACCGCACAAGGGATGTTACGGAGCTCCGATATCGGTTCCGGAAGGTCGGAACCTCCGATTGAATATGAATTCAATCTCCAAGCCTCCGACTCCGATTCCGGCTTCGATAAATTTTAGTCGAAGGTATAACAAGTAAAGAAAAAAAAGTAACAGCCTGTTACTATGCCCACAGCTGGGCTAAGGCCTCCTCTCTCCGTTTTTAGTGAGAAGGATTGGAGCTAAGACCTACCACGCTGCTCCAATGCGAGTTGGTAGATTACACATATCCTTAGAATTCTCTAGAGATATGTAGGTTTCCTCACGATTTTTTCCTACACCGAAAAGCGTGTGATAAATTGCAATTATCAATTAGACACATAAGTTTTAATAGAAAAACTCATTGGTGCCTGCCCGGGTGTGAACCTATGTTCGTCTCTAGAGAGTCACACGGTCTCACCGCTAGGCTATCACAGAGGTATAACTAAGGTGAAATTGTCATGCGTATTCGGACAGAACACGTAGCTACAAGTTGTAACTCGTTGCCCGGGGGGTATCTCCTTTCGCACGCGCAACTCTCGTTAATTTGTTTATTTTCAGTATCAATCGTTAGACGCGCTTAAGTATTCAATTATTTAAATCGTGGTGGTCATACTGTCTAAGTACAGTTTACGGTTCAATTTTTAGATTAATAATGAAGGAGACGGAAGTGAAAACCTTCCCGCCTCTGACTCCGCCTCCGATTCCGAATTCGGTCCCGGTCAAATCAAATCAAATCAAAATAATCTTTATTCAAATAAACCATTTCGGGCACTTTTCAATCGTCAAGCATCAATATGATTAATGAAGCTACAGCTGGTACGGAATGATGCTCTTACCGAGAAGAACCAGCAAGAAACTCGGCGGTCAATCTTTTAAATATTTTCAATTAAACATTATTAAACCGCTGTCTTGTATGAAGCTGAAAGGATTTTCAAACCCAGGCTTTCTTATCATCCAAATAATCTTCAATCTTGTAATATGCTTTACGTATAATAAGGTACACCGATCTGCGTCTTTTCGTGGTAGTTTCAAACATAATGCCACCAAATGTTGGAACAATTTGCCACCACCAATACGTAATGTTAAATCCTTAGTAACCTTTAAACTTAAATATAAAGCTAACCTTCTTAGTTTGCAGCTTCAATCTTAGTTATGCTTTTCATTACAGACCACTTTAATTCTTTCCAAAAGTCAGCCAAATATCTTCATTTTTTTATATATTATTGTTATCCTTTTTCACTGTTTTTAATACTTTGTGTGTTTCTTTATAATTTGTGTAATTATCTTATTATTTTTAATTTTTGTTGTATGTGTTGTCTGCTTTATTATCCGTGATGTCACCTAGGCCGCAGCTGAAAATCGGTGCCGAGTTTTGTCATTGCTAATGACATTCGGTTCATGCCGAGTGTAGCCTTTTCTAAGACTGTATAAAATTTAGACTAAGTATTTGTGTTCATGTATTTGTTTTACATTATAGGTGTACGTGAATTGTTCCGCACAAACGTGCGGGCGGATGAGGCAACCTCCGAAACCTGGGCCCGCCGTCTCGGCGTCTCAACCTACCTTATGCAGCCGTCAGCTGTATGCGGTCCGGCCTCATGAATCACTGCGTGTATATGTGTACGTTTGTGTGTGCGCTTGTATGTACTTCGCCGATTCCCGAACTCGTTGGCTCGCCTCAGCAGTCTTCCACGGACACGTATTGTCTATTTCTCCCGGCGTATACACTTCACTTTTTATTCTGGGTTTATCGGAAATCCGAAGAGAGGGGGAGGATACCATTACCTTGGAATCAGGTCATCTTATGTACTTCAGAGAGGGAGACAAACAGTCCCAAGGCGGCGTCGGGTTCTTGGTTCATAAGACTCTCTCAGACAACGTCTTGGAAATCGCCAGTGTGTCGACAAGGGTAGCGTACCTTGTGATCAGATTAACCAAGAGATATAATCTCAAGGTTATCCAAGTGTACGCACCGACCTCGTCATACTCGGACGATGAAGTAGAAGAAATGTTTGAAGACATTTCAAAGGCCTTACATACCACCCAAAAGGCCCACTTCAACGTTGTCATGGGAGACTTTAACGCAAAAGTGGGAGTACACATTAGCGGCGAAACGGTAGTAGGACCACACGGTTTTGGAACCAGAAATCATAGGGGACAAATGCTCGTCAACTTTCTGGAGAAAGAGGGGCTGTACTGTATGAACACTTTCTTCAAGAAACAGCCCCAACGCAAGTGGACATGGAAAAGCCCCGATAATGTGACAAAAAATGAGATAGACTTCATAATGACAGACAAAATGCGTATATTTAGAGACGTCTCCGTGATCGCTAGGTTTAACACTGGAAGTGATCACCGACTTGTACGAGGCACTCTAAATATCGAATGCAAGCTAGAACGCGCCCGTCTTATGAGGTCTACGCTCCGGCCAAACTTGCTCCAAACCGTGACTGGATCTGAAACGTTCCAGATAAAACTGGAGAACCGGTTCGCTGGCTTGGAAACCACAATTGACGTTGACATCGACCAAGAACTCGACCAAGTGGTGGAAATCCTTCGGGACGAGGGGACAAGGTTCTGTCAGACGCGAAGTACCGGTAAGAAGTCTAAACTTTCGCAAGAGACTTTGCAATTAATACAGAAGCGACGAGATAATCCTTCAGGCACTTCGTCAGATATAAATAAAAAAATCTCTAGGCTTGTAAGACGCGACCTCCGAAGCTACAATGCAAATACAATAAAAAAAGCCATTGAGCAAAATCGGGGGTCGAAAGTCTTTTCCAACATCTTGGCCGCAGCCATCTGACGAAGCTGACCACATCAAATGGAAAAGTCGTCACTTCCAAAGCAGAGATTCTTGCGGAAGTTCAGGACTTCTACGGGAAATTATATACATCAGAAGCGTCTCGTCCCTCACCCGACCCAGAGGATCGTAGAGCCACCTTAACCCGCCATTTCACAGAGGAGCTGCCAGAAATTAGCCAAGACGAAATTGTGCTGGCTCTGGAGCAGCTTAAGAACGGAAAAGCCCCCGGAGAAGACGGAATTACAACAGAGCTGATAAAAGCAAGCGGAAAGCCTTTGCTAGAGAGGCTCCGACGCATATTCAATTCTGTCCTCTTTTCGGGGAGAACTCCTAAGGCGTGGAGCAGAGGTTCTGTCATGTTGTTCTTTAAGAAAGGAGACAAAACTCTCTTAAAGAACTACCGACCTATTTCCCTCTTAAGCCATGTCTATAAGCTGTTTTCCAGAGTCATCACAAATCGCCTCGCGCGGAGACTCGATGACTTTCAGCCCCCGGAACAGGCCGGATTTCGAGGAGGATACGGCACCATAGACCACATTTTCACAGTGAGGCAGATTATACAAAAGACCCACGAGTATAATCAGCCCCTGTGCTTAGCTTTCGTGGACTATGAGAAAGCCTTCGACTCCATTGAAACCTGGTCTGTTCTAGAGTCCTTGCAACGGTGCCAAATTGATTGGCGATACATCCAAGTGTTGAGGGGTTTGTATGATGCTGCAATTATGACGGTCCAAGTACAGAATCAGCAGTCTGGACCTATCCACCTGCATCGAGGAGTGAGACAAGGGGACGTTATTTCACCCAAATTGTTCTCTAATGCTTTAGAGGATACGTTCAAGACGCTGCACTGGAAAGGTCGAGGTATAAACATAAATGGCGAGTACCTCTCACACTTGAGATTTGCAGATGACATAGTCGTCATGGCTGAGACCGTGCAGGACTTACAATATATGCTGACCAGCCTGGCTGAGTCTTCTTCTCGCATCGGTCTCCGGATGAACTTGGATAAAACTAAAATAATGTTCAATGAGCATGTCATTCCGGAACCGATCACCCTTCATGGAGTTTCTCTCGAAGTTGTTCAGGAGTATGTCTACCTGGGACAAGTCTTGCAGCTCGGTAGAAACAACTTCGAGAAAGAGGCTCGTAGAAGAATACAGCTTGGCTGGTCTGCATATAGGAAGTTACACCGAGTCTTTTCGTCGTCAATACCACAAAGCCTGAAAACAAAGGTATTTAACGAGTGTGTACTACCTGTGTTGACATACGGGGCTGAGACGTGGACACTGACAATGCGACTGGTCCACCAATTTAAAGTCGCTCAGCGAGCTATGGAGAGGGCTATGCTCGGAGTTTCTCTGAAGGATCGTATTCGAAACGAAGTGATCCGACAGAGAACTAAAGTAATCGACATAGCCCAAAGGCTTAGCAAGCTTAAGTGGCAGTGGGCTGGTCACATCTGTCGCAGAACCGACGACCGCTGGGGTAGACGTGTTCTGGAGTGGAGACCGCGCCTTGGCAAACGCAGTGTAGGACGCCCTCCGGCTAGGTGGAGTGACGACATCCGCAAAGTGGCTGGCATCGGTTGGCAACGACGAGCTGAAGACCGAGCTCAGTGGCGTGCAATAGGAGAGACCTATGTCCAGCAGTGGACGGATACAGGTTGACATGATACACTTCACTAACGCGGTTGAATAACACAAATAATACCCGGTGTGCACACAACCTTCGTAAGGTCACACGTTATTGAATCGTCCCATAGTATTCGAAACGCTTCACTAATTGAACGCGTCACTAAATGTAAGAACCACACCCTTCACTGGTTAAAACGCGTCACTAGATACTTATATCAATATCAAAAGTCAATACAGTCGTGGTACTATCTAACACCACACCCTTCACTGGTTAAAACGCATAATTACGCGTGTGCGTTCTTCAATAAGATCGTATACAGGCGCGTCCTGTCTTATCGTAATACAAAACGTTACTACCAATACTACGTAATAAACGCGAGCGGCGAGCGTACGTGACCCCGCACTCGAATTCACAATCAAGACAGCTTCGACGCGAGTTTACCGAAGCTCCGTTGGCTAGGCGCGCGGGCCGCTTGAATTTATACAAAACAGTACGTATATATATTTTTCTATGTTTTATACAGTGTCTGAATAAATGTTTTTCTTTCTCTTTCTTCTTCTTTCTATAACTAACCTCCGTAACATCCCTACACCACACGTATCCCAAGACGCCTCCACCAGCACACAAGCAGCACACACAACCACCACCACAATATCGACGATCGTTTCGATCTGAAAAGAAAAGTTGACGCGAACTAAACATACCTCTAGTCTAGCTTTGCTGGCGGCTTCGTGCAGCGGCGTGAAGGCCCAGAGGTCCGTCGCGTTGACATCAGCGCCAGCACGCACCAGCAACTCGGTGACCTCGTAATGGCCATACGAACAGGCGTTGTGCAGCGGAACCAACCCTCTGGATTGGAGTATTTTATTATATTCAACAAAATATTTATATTTTTTATATTACAAGCAAGTCTGCAGAACTACTGATATGCCTTAACACAAGAATCTTAGTTAGGAGTCAGATGTTCTTCATAATTAATAATAGTAGTAATAAATCCTATAATCCGCTATTAAATAAATAGAAAATATATATAACGCTAAATGTATAGTAGACTATCCGTTTTCATACCCGATACATGCAGGATTCCTAAAACACATGCACAAACCTCCACCACTTCTACCACAATACACAAGCGCTACACACGTTCACTATCACAAACTCAACAATCGCTTCGCCCCACAACCGAAGCATCATCAGGAGATAGACTCCACGATAAAATCGCAAAGCGAAGCGTTATCCATACAAGCATTGTTATATAGTACTTGGTTCATCCCCACCCTTTATTTTACCTCTGAACACATGCCTCTCCCCTCATTAACGAGCAGATAAATGTTTTTTTTTATTTTTTTTTTATTTATCTTTATTGTATAAACAAAAGGCGGACTTATCCCTAAAAGGGATCTCTACCAGCCAACCTATGAGTAACAGAAAGAAAATGAAAAGAAAAAAAAATTGATGATGGAAAAAAAGGAAGGAAGAAAAATAAAAATAACGAAACACTATACATAGATTAAAGTTGAAGAATAAATGAATAAAATAATAGATAATAGTGATTATTTGAATTGATTAAAATGTAATTTAATATTGATAATAAGCTAAATTCAATTTTGTCTTTGTGCTGCCTTTGTGTGCGTTATAGCTGGTTAATTGCGCCTTGGGGTGCATGTGGTGGCTGGTTCTGCATGTATAAGGTGCGCAGATTTCGCCTGCTTCATACACATTGGCTCTGCATGCATTCGCTTAACCCGTGCGGATTGTAGCAAAGTAGTTAGTTCTGTTATATTGCTTGTATCATCATTATCGTCCTGCCCTTATCCCACTCTAAGTGGGGTCGGCACAAAATGTTAAAACATGTTGTCACATCATTTGGCAACGTACTTTACGACCGGCCGCCTGCGTGTGGTGGTGTGCAACAAGCTTGAACTAGAAACATTTATCTGCTCGTTAATGAGGGGAGAGGCACGTGTTCAGAGGTAAAATAAAGGGTGGGGATGAACCAAGTACTATATAACAATGCTTGTTTGGATAACGCTTCGCTTTGCGATTTTGTCGTGGAGTCTATCTCCTGATGATGCTTCGGTTCGGGGCGAAGCGATTGTTGAGTTTGTGATAGTGAACGTGTGTAGCGCTTGTGTATTGTGGTGGAAGTGGTGGAGGTTTGTGCATGTGTTTTAGGAATCCTGCATGTATCGGGTATGAAAACGGATAGTCTACTATACAATTAGCGTTATATACGTTGTATAAAATTTTAAATAATTATATTGAGTCCCCTTATCTTCTGAGTAATGTTTTTATAAGATGTCCTCGTTCTCAATCACGAAAGCAACTTCTGTTTTATACTCCTAAAAGAAAAACGAAATATGCAAATAATACCTTTCTTCATCGTGCATGCAACAGTCACAATAGTGTTTTTATTGACATTGATTTGTTCAACATATCTTTAAATAAATTAAAGTGTCATTCGATGAGTTTTTTCCCTGCCAAATTGTAAGTTTTAATATTTCATATTTCTTTTTCCTTTTTATATAATAATAAATTTAATTTAACTTGTCATCTGTATATGTTCTTTTTTTTTCTTTAAGTTTTTTGTTGTGAAGACTTGATTGGTTTATGGTTTGTAATGTTCTTGTATTATATTTATGTATTATGTAACTGTGTGTCTTCCTAATAAATAAATAAATAAATAAATAAATATATATATATTTTCTATTTATTTAATAGCGGATTATAGGATTTATTACTACTATTATTAATTATGAAGAACATCTGACTCCTAACTAAGATTCTTGTGTTAAGGAATATCAGTAGTTCTGCAGACTTGTTTGTTTTGCCATAATTTATTAGACATGAATAGTCTGGATTACCACAATACACTCCTGCTTTGCGCCTAGCAAAAGTACGTAATTCGTTTGTGGGTTTGGGTATAAGATTCTATAATAAAATTCCGAAATCAATTTTGGCCATGACGTTACGGCAGTTTAAAAATACTGTTAAAAAGAGGCTGATACAGAAAGCCTTCTATACTGTTGAAGATTACTTAGATGATAAGAATGTGTGGATATAGGTGCACTTCTTCCCTGTACAAGACAGTAATAAATAAATGTAACTAGTTTCAAGATTTATATTTTAAAAAGAGCAACCGCCGAGATTTTGCTGGTTCTTCTCGGTAGGAACAGCTTTCCGAACCAGCAGTAGATGTTGACGACTCAAAAACACTTGTTTACAAGTTAGCTTGAATTAAGAATATTTTGAATTTGAATTGATCCTGGCGGATCCGACCGGCGAAAGTGTGTGTTGAAGAAATTAGTGATGTATCCTTTACGAACATCCTAACAACACGCTGTGGAATCTGAAGCCTGTCAGCATCTTATCCGGTAGGTAGTTTATTTTATTTATTTATTTATTGTTATGTAACCCACTTTTGCAAGATGGTACTAAAAGGAAAGTAATAATTTCGCCATTAAAGTGGGAGAACATCTGACTCCTAACTAAGATTCTTGTGTTAAGGAATATCAGTAGTTCTGCAGACTTGTTTGTTTTGCCATAATTTGTTAAACAATATGGATACTCTGGATTACCACAATACAGAATGATGAGCTAAATATTCTAGCGATATGAAAGAAAAGTTAGCCTCCCTGGTTCCCCTTATACCCAGGGTCGTTTTATGGAACCCCTTTTCACCCCCCAGTGTTCTTGATGAGCCTTACCCTTTATCCTTGGCGTGAACATCAGCCCCCCGCTGCAGTAACAGCCTCACAGCACGAGCTCTGTTGTATCCAGCTGCTAGATGCAACGCGGTGGACCGGCGGCCGTCGCTGGCGTGAACGTTCACGTTGAGAGGAGTCAAGAGGGACGCGAGTCGGTCGTCAGCACCCGATCGGGCCGCCTCAAGTACGTCTGCTGCGCAGTATTCACCTAAGAACGAATGACGGACTGAAATTGGTCATTTTTTGGTAATTGTTATGAGACGAGCCCAGAAGGTCTTGGATCGTAACATCTTCACTATCTCATTATTAAACATGTATTGATTCACTATTCGCTTTCAGCTTCAAATCAAACCAAATCAAATCAAAATAATCTTTATTCAAATAAACCATTTCGGGCACTTTTCAATCGTCAAGCATCAATATGATTAATGAAGCTACAACTGGTTCGGAATGTTGCTCTTACCGAGATAAACCAGCAAGTAACTCGGCGGTCAATCTTTTAAATATTTTCAATTATAGATTATTAAACCGCTGTCTTGTATGAAGCTGAAAGGATTTTCAAATCCAGGCTTTCTTATCATCCAAAATTGAAAAAATTTTGTAATATGCTTTACGTATAAGCATATTTTTTACACTTAATTGGAATGTTTCTGTACACCGGTCTAGAATGGATTAAGGAATTTTATAACATATGTATCTAGTTTCATCAATATCGCTCCAGCGAAAGCGTAACAGTATGCATAAGTATACCTGTGAGAACAGGCCTGGTAGCAGAGTCAGCCAGATCCAGCGGTGTCTTTCCCTCTGTGTTCCTGATGTTCGGCTCGGCGCCATGCTGGAGAAGAGCTAAGAAAATGACAAATTATGTTAAAACGAGAATATAAAATCGATAAATATATTACATACACGGTCGTTCGACCCCAAAATAAGGTGATACTTGTGTTATGGGTGACTGACAAGTGGTAAATATATATTACTAGATCAATAATAAAACATTTTCGTATAACAAAAAAGAGCCATACGTGGCATTTACAATTTAAGTCCGCGTTATTCCCTGCGAGAGAAGTTTAAGGGAATAGGTATTCTTACATTTGCTTCACAGTTTATTTTAAACAATGTAATTTTTGTACACAAAAATATAAACAATTATAAAACATAAGCTTGCGACTCCTGCTTAGCGTCTAGCATAAGTACGTAAATCGTTTGTGGGTTTGGGTATAAGATTCTATAATAAAATTCCGAAATCAATTTTGGCCATGCCATTACAGCAGTTTAAAAACACTATTAAAAAGAGGCTGATACAGAAAGCCTACTATACCAATGAACATTACTTAGATGATAAGGATGTGTGGATATAGGTGCACTTCTATCCTGTACAAGACAGTAATAAATAAATAAAAAAAACTAGTTTTAAGATTTATATTTTAAAAAGAGCAACCCCCGAGACTGCTGGTTCTTCTCGATAGGAACAGCTTTCCGAACCAGCAGTAGATGTTGACGATTCAAAAGCACTTGTTTACAAGTTTACTTGAATAAAGAATATTTTGAATTTGAGTTTGTAGAACATTAATTGTTGAATAAGTGCAAATAAAGGCTCCAGAAACTCTGGAGCCGGTAGATCGTAAAAAATGTTCTTACCGATGCAGACATCGACCTTCCCCTTTGCCGCTGCCTCGTGCAAGGGGGTGTAGCCCCAGTTGTCTCGAGCAGCAGGCGGTGCACCCGCTGTGAGCAACGCTCTCACCACGTCCGCGTGCCCGAACGAGCAAGCGTTGTGGAGTGGCTGCAGACCACCTTCGTCCCGGGCTTGCAAAGCCGCGCCGCCCGCTATCAGAATCTCTACAACTTCTTTGCGACCGTAACCTGAAAAAAAATTAATGTTGTTAGAACACAAAAGTAATAATAAAAATATATTTTGCTATAATCCGCGATACAGTAAATAGAAAATATATATAGTGCTATACATTATAATGGACTATCCGGTTATTTTTATACCCGTTACATGCAGGATTCGTAAAAACACATGCATAAACCTCCACCACTGCCACCACAATACACAAGCACTACACACGTTCACAAACTCAACAATCGTTTCGTCCCGCATCCGGAAGCATCATCAGGAGATAGACTCCACGACAAAAGCGATTTTGTCGTAGTGTATTAAATAGTACTATTTACCTAAAGTATTGCACATCTTTTGGTGAAAACCGTACAAAAATCAGTTTAGTAGATTTTGAGAAAATCTATTACATACAGACAGACAGCTTTTTGGAACTTTGTTTTATAATAAGTATAAATTATCGATTACAATGAGAGAGGTCTCAAAGCCGTTTTTTGGAAAATACCCTTGACTTATTGGCTTTCATGATTTCTCCCTTTTTGACATTGACAATAAGACGGAAAAAACTCGTACATTCTAGAATTTTCGTTTTACATTGATCTCATTAACGCTTAAATATTTTTGATTTAAATTACTAAACCTTGCAGTTTTAAGATATCATCTCCACGAGATAGAGTATAATAACGGTTGTTACTCTACTAAAAGCTGTGATAGCCTAGCGGTGAGACCGTGCGACTCTCTAGCGACGACATAGGTTCAAACCCCGGGCAGGCACCAATGAGCTTTTCTATTAAAACTTATAAGTCTAATTGATCATTGCAATTTATCACACGCTTTTCGGTGAAGAAAAACATTGTGAGGAAACCTGCATACCTCTAGAGAATTCTAGGGATATGTGTAACCTACCAATCAGCATTGGAGCAGCATGATAGGTCTTTGCTCCAATCTTTCTCTCCAAAAACGGAGAGAGGAGGCCTTAGCCCAGCAGTGGGCATAGTAACAGGCTGTTACTTTTTACGGTTGTTACTAATGGTGTTACTATCTCACTGCTGAGAGAAAGCTTACCCTACTTCTTCTTGTGAGAGAGAAGAATTGCAGCTTAGAGCCACACTGCTCCTATTCGAATTGGTGGGTTAATCGTATCGCAAAAATCCTCCAGAGATTTTCATGTTTCATCACGATGTTTTCTTTCATCGAAAAACGAAGGAAAAGAGGAGCAGAAGTTGTAGCATAGAGACGTGAAGGTATCTGTGGCGAAGTGTGATGACGGGTGGGGAGGTGCGGTGCGGCACGGAGAGGAGAGGCGTGGAGAGGATAGCGGCAGCGCCAATTGACGTAGTCCTTAATTTAGCTAGTAATCTATGGTTGTCGTGATTTTTGCGCGGAGTTGAAAAGTTGTTAAAAAAGAATAAATCGATTGACTGTCGAGAAAATCGTTTCCTATTTATTGAGTAAATATAAAGGAAAAATACCGTTGTTATAATTAATTAGGCATATAAGTTTTAACGGAAAAACTCATTTCTGACTGCCGAGGTTTGAATCCCTTTTCTTTTTTTCTTTTTTATTAGACCAACTAATAGTATTTTACAATACACAATTTCCAAACATATTATTAATATATATAATAATGTAAATCTGTGTAAAATACCTTTAAAAGTTAGTACAACATTTGCATGAATGATACAATTACCACTATCGTGGCCTAACACCTAATTGTATATAATTAAAAAAAACCCTTTGAAAGAGACACAAGTCTCACAGTTCCCCTATCACCTGGCATTAATCAAGAAAATGTGTTGGTTATATTGGAGAAAAGTTTTAGGCCTCCAATCCTTCTCTCCGACACGAGAGGAAGGTCTTTGTCCAGCAGTGGGATGGTAACAGACCTATCTCAAAGCAACCCAATTAAAGTGCTCACTCTAATCATCTCACGGTCATCACAAGTTTTAAATAACAGTCAAATTTCAAACATGACTTGTAAATGACTCACAATCGTTACTTAATCTAATCCAAATGATAACACTGACCCACTTTTTATTATAATGAAAGCTTAACTCATTGTCTTAGTTAATTAATATTTATGTACCACGCTAGCTGGTTCGCTGCTGCATTAATGATCTCACAAACAAAAGGTAACATGTTGAACTATAAGCCTAAGATATGAGCATGTCAGCATAGGAAATAACAAGTAAAGCTTTAAACAAAATTTCATCTCGCTACTGATTTGATTTCGTAGAGATACTCAGATGAGAACATTTTTCTGGTTGGAAAAAGATAAAAGGACTAATTTGATGTGTGATAGTTGTAAGGTTCCCTTATTAAATGAAATTAAAAAGTAATAATAAAATTATTTTGCTATAATCCGCGATACAGTTAATAGAAAAAAAATAATGCTAAATGTATATTGGACTATTCGTTTTTTCATACCCAATACATGCAGGATTCATAAAAAACACATGCACAAACCTTCACCACCGCCACCACAATACACAAGCACTACACTCGTTCACTATCACAAACTCAACAATCTCATAGCTTTTCGATTTTGTCATGGAGTCTATCTACTGATGATGCTTCGGTTGCGGGGCGAAACGATTGTTGAGTTTGTGATAGTGAATGTGTGTAGTGTAGGTGTTACCTAGTCTGGAGCCAATCCTGGCAGCAGCATCAGGTCATGCTTATCATAAACATACATTGTTACTGCACTGGGATCAGTATGTAAAATTTCAGCTCAATCAGACAGGGAAATGGGTCAAATTTAACTTCCAAAATTCCACCTTTACATACACACACTGCTACTTAAATGAAAGCTTTAAACACATTTGTGCAATTGTTTATTATCGGATATTGGTTTTGCATCTGAGTATACTGGACTAGGATTTACAGTTTTAAATGAGCGGAATGATGGGCTTTGAATAGCGAAACTTGCCATAGTGAAATAGGTCACATTTAAAACCCTAACTCATACAATTATTAGATGCTCTTGCAACAGCTTATCTTAGTTTGACAAATAGGTAAGTTCTAGGTTGATCTCTGGTCGATGTTGGTTAGGTAGATCCACATAAAACCAGAAAGAGTTATAATAGAATTATTTTGCTATAATTTGCATTTGTTATGATAATATACGTATTGCCAAGTGTATGAAGGTCTTCGTAGGCCCAAAACCTTTTTCACCCAATCGGAAGCACGATAATAAAGCGCGTCATAGATAAAAGAATAGAAATAGAATCGAGCAAAAGATGGAGAAACACAACATTTCGACAATCAAAGCTGTTTCTCGAATCTTTCGACACAAAGAAAACAAAACAGCTAATGTCACACAGCAGGAGAAATGTGGCAATTATAACAGGCATAACTACTGGGCACTGCTTGTTAAACAGACACTTGTCAATAATGAGAATAAAAGAGATTCAGCGTGCCCAGAGTGTGGAGAAGAAGAAACGAGCCTCCACGTTATGGCTGAGTGCCCCATGTACTCGCTGGTAAGATGGGAGATATTAGGTAAGGATGAAATTGAAGCTGAAGACCTAACAAATATCTCCTTCAGGGATATTATAAGGTTTGTGAAAGCAACAGGTAGGCTAGAGCAGGTGACACTGTTGGGACTACAGTGAAACCCTTGTCCCAACAAGGGAAATGGGTGGAATAGTCCAGTATTGGAGCCGACCACCCGTCCTGTACCGACAGGCATCCCCGAAATTAGATAAGATAAGAAGTGTATGAAGCAGGCAACATTCACATAACTTTTAGATGCAGGACATGTCATCACATGTATCGCAAAACACTCCACACAAGGACTGCATACACTAACTACAACAATCTCTATAATTGTTTAATTTGCCTAGCTGATCTAAAGTTTGCTCTCTGCAATACATTTAGCCGTCATAATTTTTTAAAATATATTTGAAGTACATCCTGAAATGTGAGGGAGCAATTACACTACACAGAGGTCACTTTTTGTATGTAACTAAATATAAGATGCTTATTATAGAATATATTATATTCTTCCTTGTTCCTTTTAATGCTTCAGCTGGCATGCAGTGTATCAAGGTATGTTATACCTTTTTGATTTGAGCTTTTTTTGTAATTTACATTTATATTACTAACTTCTACATATTGAATTTTAAATAAATTTTTCTACATACATAGTCTAAATAAAAAATATTTAGTTTTGTTTTAAACAACTTTCAAAGTTTAGAACTCTAAACAACTTCATGATTTCTCAAAAGGTGTAATAATTATTTTGATTTTTTAAGGTATTTCACCTCTCCTGAAATATGACTTTTTATCAATTATTACAATAAGTGTTAATATATACTTCTGAATGTATTAATTCAGTATTACTACCTCAGTGATATAGACAGCGAAACTGAATGGAAAGAGGAAGTGATAATAATACTAAATATTATCTAATATTCGACTAAGGTATGACTCAATAGACAAAACTAAACGTCTAACAATTGAAAACTATGAGAAATTAGACGGTGAAGGAGATAAATCACGACATTTGGCGCAACCACAAACCGTGACCAATTATGCAATGTCCAAAACATTAACCTTTCTCTTTTGTTTTTATCTTCCACAATAACAATGTTACATACGATAATGTGGCCGCAATACGTGTGCCGTACCTGCAGCGAAATGTAGAGGAGTCGATTTACGTCCAGCTGTGTCCCTGGCGTTAACCGTTTGCGGTGTAATAAGTTTCTTTACGCGAACAACATCACCAACTTTGCAAGCCTCAAATAGATCACGAAGAGGGTCCGTGGGCGCCGGGAGCGAGTCCAACGCCGAACCGAGCATCGAACGGCGGCTCGACATGTTCGATTAACGCATTTAGTCACCACACAATCATTACACAGGCATATTCGTTGAAATAAAAATATTGTATGAAAACACGTATAATTTACAGCTGCTTTGGGTCGCTTTGACAATAACGTTAGTTTTGTTGCCATATTTAACAGATTTTTCCCGAATATTTTGACCAGAAAGAAGAAATTATAACATAAGAACACACAAATCAGGCAGCAGCAAGAATTTCTAAGTATAAATGAATTTAAGTAACATAGCTATTTAGAAAATATGTCTTAAAATTTCACGATTATTTAAGATTTGACCTTTGTGTTTTGTGATTATTTTGCTAATCTTTTCAAAACACTCAATATAATGGAATACAGTTATTTTCCAATTCAATAAATGCATGCATTCAAATCGAATAAAAAGCATATTTTGTCTTTATTTAATGTTTCAAAAATATTTGTTATTATTAGTAAATTCAATTTCTCGAAATCGCTGTTTTTAGTAAGATACTAAAATTTTCTAAATAATAATCGATAACTTAAATAACTTTGTATGGTATTCTTGTATGTTTGTATGGTAAGGAAGTAGTGAAAAAAATCGACATGGAATATCTTGATCTATAACTTTAGATTGTATAAATAAAGGTATTAACTTGATAATAAAATAAATAAATCACACATTTATTTATGTACACTAATAGTTTTTTACATCTTTAATACGGTATTAGGCTATTAGAATAATCTATTCGTTTTACAGTTATAAGAAAAATGTAAAGTGAAATTGCATAAGAATTAATGTTTTTACCAACATTTATGGGTTTTGTTTCATTATTTCCAACCCTTATACAGGTAATAAAAAAATAAAAATTTTCATCACTTTGTTATTTAAACGTTTTAAAGTATTCAAAGTATTTTATTGTTACATCTTAGAAGTAATATGTTTTAATCAGATGAATTAATGACACTCGTACTTTGTGAAAATAGTTATAATAAACATTTTATTTAATTTCCAAACTTATAAAACGTGACATTAGAATATTTTTCTATTTAATTGTCTATGGACGTTAGTTGACGAAATCAAAATGGCGTCTTTCATGGAATAGTGCGTTTATCCGCCGCACACCGAATTCTGTAAAAAATATCGTAAATTGACTGCTTGTTTGTGCAAAAACTATTTGTGAACTAATATTTAGTGTTCTATTTGTGTTCATATATTTCCAAGGTGATTTGTGGAATAACATTTGATTCTTCGCCAGAATTTCCGCAAGGTATGTCCCCTTTCACCTATCAAATACTTTAGACGGTTAATTGACAAATTATCGGTGTACGAGTATGCAATGTAACTGAACTAAACCTATTAGCACGGGCAAATATTGTTATAAATTATTTTGATTGCGTCCGGAAACTGCGTTCTTTAGTTCAGTAGGTGAGACGGTGAGTCAGATGAACAGGTTTTTTGTCGAGGACGCGGCTAGAAGGCGAGGCTGGGTCAGATCTTCACTTTTCATGTCGTTCCAACATTATGAAAAGTAGTGTCTCCGTGTAATATGATGTCGTTAGCCTGTAAACTGTACTAATTCAATTAGCCAGGCGCGTTCAGTTTCTCTATGCTTGGTGTTAATGTTTGTGTGCATATTTTCTCTTCTATGTGCTTTCTACAGGGACTACAATGTATATCACAATCGTAAAATTTTTTTTGGTTGTATATGTTAGGCTTTTGCTTCTAATAATATTAATAAAAGCAAATTAACATTATGGTTGTAAAAAGTTAATAACTGTTGATTTGTATGTCAATGACTGTAATTAAGCAATTTAACATACATTGTACTAGTTAGGTGACATTCCACTATAATTTATTTGTTGTTACTAATTTAATTTGTAATTTAGGTTCTGAAGTTGTGGTAAATAACTTTAAAAAACTTTATTTCATATAACAATAGCCGTGATTAAAATTTCTACAGTTCAAAAAAATAACAATACTAGAATTTGAGAGTGCTATGAATAGCATGGCTGATGTATGTTTAGCACCTCGTTTACACTTTACAGGGCATAAAGAAATATAATAACTATAGGCTATTATGAGTAATACTTTATATATTATGTCATCTTAGTATTTATAATAATGTGAATCATGTTTATATCCTTATTATATTTTTATTAATATATTAATATAAATAACTAGATATATCATGTTATTATAGCATTAAAATTTGTGTTAAAAATTAGTTTTCTGAACAGTATTGAATATGACCTATTTGTTCTAAAAAAAAAATTACAAAAATTTGTTTACATAGCCTCTCAATAATGTAATTTCTAGCCATAAAATATATGTTAATGAATGATAGCATACACTTTGCACAAATTTAAATCAGGAAACTTTAAAATAAACATATTTAACAAATGTATGGTACCCCGCATTAAATAGTGCACATCAATGTTAGAACGAAACAGCCAGCCACTCAGTTTGTGATGTTTCAATTGGGTTCTTCAATCTGTACGACAACTAATGCGCTATGGAGCAGAACCTAGCCAATTTTCTCTCTCTTAAGCCTTTATTTATTCCTGGGTACTATACATCTGTGTATTGAGCTATGATACAGGAAAAGTAAGCTTAACAATTTAAATAAACTGTTGTTCTCAGAAAAGTTCTGGTATGAGAAACGATAGTACACTCTAGATTTAGCATAAAATATATTTTATTTTATCTTGGACTAAAACAAAATAGTATTTTCAGTATTTTTGTAGTATGTACCTCAGAAAACCTGTTTCTATAAATTATGTTATTTTTTGCATCAATTCTATGCTCCTATTAGTGCCTTTTGAGATCTGTTTGTCAGGGTTTCCCTGTATGAAGTTTGTACATACATTTAGACAAGAGTAACCATATTCATCTGCCGAAAGCATGATCAAATTATTTGCTATAATCTGCTTTGTTAAGAGAATATATCCAAAGATGAGTGTAGGAAGCAGAAATCATTCACATACCCTATACATGCAGGTATCTGTCTAATCTCGGGGTAGCTTGTTGGTACAGAACTGGTGGTCAGCTCCTATAGCATAATATTCCACCCATTTCCACATGTTGGTAGAAGGCTTTAGTACCAATAGGAAAAACATGCACACAAGTGACCACATGTATCACAAAACATCATCACGCAGACACACCACACAAGAACTACACATATTCATAACGACAATCTCTACTATTGTTTCGTACCATAACCAAAGTATCATCAGAAGATGGGCTCAATGACAAATCGCAAAATATGACAAAATCATTTTCATTTGCTTTAACATAAACATTATAGAACCTCATAGTCATCAACCTCATTCCACAATCTACTTAACTTTACCATCACAGCAATTGAAAAATACTATTAAAAAAAGGCTAATTCAGAAAGCCTATTATACTATTGAAGATTACCTAGACGATAAGAATGTGTGGATATAACTTCTCTTCAACCCTTCAGGACATTAATAACTATATATAACTTGTTTACAAGTTTACTTGAATAAAGAATAATTTGAATTTGAACAGGCTAATCTGCTTGAGCAAAGTCAATGACAATTGGTACCATTCTGCTTATAAATCAAGTTAACATATAACATAAAAAGAGTAGTGCTAATGTTGATGAATGAAATTAGAGAATGAAAGAGAATGACATGTTTTGTCAACCCCACTTTGAGTGGGATTTGGGCAGGAGTATGATGAAACCATTTAATATATATGATATAACAAAAATCCTTTTACCAAAGGAAAAACAATTTAGTGAATAACTGAGGGTATTTTAACACTAATTGATATAAACACTACTTGTAGTCAATGTAGCAACCTCTAATGCTGCCTCACATGAGAAAATAATCATTTTTCTTATCTTATCATATTATGCAAATGATGTTTTTTGTTCTTAACATGTTTCACTGAGTTTTTATATATTTACATGCAAACTTGTTCAGTATAATATTTTTACATAAGAACTTGATATAAATAGATATTGTTATTTAAGTTATTGTAATAGTATACACTATTTTATACTAAGAAATAATAATATATAATAATAATAATTACTCGCAAGCAAATTTTGCTTGCGAGTAATATTTAGTGGTCTTAAAGACTGATACATCAAAATAACAGATTCAAATTCAAAATATTCTTTATTCAAAAGACTGTTTTCAATACTCTTGAACTGTCAACTATTTTTAAAGAAGCTACCACTGATTCTGAAGTTTGCTCCTACCTAGAAGAACCAGCGAGGAACTTGATGGATAATTTGATTCATTACAAGTTAATTGTTGCAACTTGGTGCTTAGCTGGCTGCACTCAAATGATCTTCAGTTGTATAGTAAGCTTTATGTAGCAGCATCGTTGTAAGAAAATTTCTAAACTGGTGTCAAGGCAAGTCTAGATTAACATGTGAATGAATAGAGAGACATAAGGGGAGATAGTTTCTTCCAAACTAATTAAAAATGTGGTAAAAGCTCGTACATGATGATAATGATTCTGTTTCTTGCTGATTCTTTTAGGTGTGGCCATCTCTCCGAACCAGTCATTGTAATTTGACGATTCAAAGTGCTTGTTTACACAACTTGAATAATTATTTTTTTAAATTTGATGCCTTATTTATAAGTACTATGTATGATTTTCTTAAATAGAACAATCCAACTCAGTTTATACGTTGTTATCATATATCTAGGCATCTTAACGTAGATAGTGTGACATGATATTGGAGACGCGAGCTTATCAAAATCTCTTATCTGATATAACGCTGCGTGTAAAGAAAGTATGATAACGACATTAACAGACATTATATTTGTTATTTGAGTGTTATATATAATGACTTTATTCTAGTTGTTTAATTAGGACATGGTTATCGTGGTGACGAATGTAGTAGCGATTTTATACTATACTAGCAATGCCCCGCGGTTTCACCCGCGTCCATACCGATCTCGTGGTAGTGGAAAGTCTACGAAGTCGGGCTATAGATTTATTTGTAGATTTAATTATAAAAAAATGGGTATCATTAGTATTCTTGAAATAAAAGCTAACTTACCAAATGCAGGCCCTGCTATAACGGTCGCTCCAATAATTTGTTATGGCATTATTTTGTTTCGATTTACATTCTTAAATTCGTAATATGTTTTGATCGGGATGTCGTATTTTAATAATTTAAGAAGTATTTTACAGGTATTAAAACAGTTTTTAATAAAATATCATTAAATGGGATAAGGATTAATACAAGGATATGAATGAAATGGTTTGATTATTGTCGGCAATTTTATCAACTTTTACAGTGTAAACAAGTAGTTATATTGGTATAACTATAATAGTTAGACAATGGTATCGCGGACTTTTTTGTGTATATTAATATGTTTTACAATACTGCAGAACATTTTTTTGTTCTATCATCGATAGTTGCCGCAGCGTACGCAATGAAAGACTTTTGCGATTACATTTTTCACACCTTATTACAATTTTATTAAGTATCCCTATTTTTTTGAAAATGTAATATAGCCTATGTTGCTCTGTGAAGAAGCAGCTTTCCAATGGTGAAAGAATTTTTGAAATCGGTCCACTAGTTTTTGCGTGAAAACATTGCAAACATACACACAAATATAAAAATCTTTCCTCTTTTTAATATTAGTATAGATATATACTATCTAATTTCTGGATCTGGGCCTGTTCTCTCCTATTTTTGGAGGGAAAGTTTAGATTTTTAACCCCCATTTCTGCTTGCCTGCCGGCGCATTCTTTTTCTTGCTCGCTACACTTTTAGCAGATCGGTCGTGGTCGTTAGTTAAGGGTTGGTGCTTCACAATTCGATGCCATTCTTTTAGGATTAATACTATCGGCGATAATCGTTGAATGCTCGAAGGCTTTGATCTTCAGGAAATGAGGTATCTCGGACGAGAAGATTTCGCGTAGCTTCCCAAGTGCTGCCCATCCGAGGTGGATTCGGATAATATTTCATAAGGCGATATTTGTAAGTTCCTCAACTACAATTTCATCCTTACATAGCATCTCCCATGTCACCGACGAATATAGTACCCGGCATTAAATAATGCACATCTATGTTTAGAACGAAACAGCCGGCCAGTTCGGTTTCGTAGAGCGCTGTCACTGTCACTCACGGGTTCGTCAGTCTGTGCGACAGAGACAATGCTCTATAAAGCAGAATCTAGCCGATTTCTCTCTCTAAGCCTCGATGTGCATTATTTATTGCCGGCTACTATGCATAAGGCACTCACCTATAAGGTGAAAAGTCGTTGCTTCCTCTCCACACTCTGGGCATGCTGAATTCATCTAAACTTAATTTATAAAATAAATAGTTAAATTTAAATAATTACTATTATCCGTATTGCAAGTTTTTTAATCTCTTGTGTATGATGTGCAAATATTAATTTATGTATTTAGTTTTTGTTATTTTTCTTTTTCCACCTTTCTATTTTCATTATCCGTATTTCGGCCGTGTGGTATCCAGCTGAGACGAATAGACCACCCACATTTCTTACCGAGATGTCGTAAAAGGCAACTAAGGTAAGTTGACCCACCGTGTGGTATCCGGTTGCGTGGAATAGACCACTCTCTTTCTTCCCGGGGGGGTCATAAAATATGACGAAGGTAAGTTGACGTCAGGCAGGCAGCCGGTTGTAAAATACGGGGCCAAATCATGTGACAACATGTGTGTAACATATTGTGCCGACCCCACTTAGAGGATAAGGGCAGGAGGATACTAAAAAATTATCAGTATTTCTCTTTTTGTCCTTTTCCTTCTGTCATTCCAAGGTTGACTTATCCCTATTAGGGATAAGTCCGCCTTTGTACATGTGCTATTTTTTCTTTCTATTTCTCTTTTCTAACAATATGTACGTACAATAAAGAAAGAAAGAAATAAATCTTCCTTTATTCTCATTATCGATAGCTGTTTCTTTAAAAGGCAGTAAAAAAAAAGTAAAGTAACGACCTGTTACTATGCCCACTGCTGGGCTAAGGCCTTCTCTCTCCGTTTTTGGAGAGAAGGATTGGAGCTAAGACCTACCACGCTGCTCCAATGCGGATTGGTAGGTTACACAAATCCCTAGAATTCTCTAGAGATATGCAGGTTTCCTCACAATGTTTTCTTTCACCGAAAAAAAAAGCATGTGATAAATTGCAATTATGAATTAGACACATAAGTTTTAATAGAAAAGCTCATTGGTGCCTGCCCGGGGGTTTGAACCTATGTCACCTCTACAGAGTCGCACGGTCTCACCGCTAGGCTATCACATTGACTGGCCCGTTGGCGCTGTGGGTAGTGACCCTGCCTTCAGCTCCGCGGGTCGCGGGTTCGATTCCCGCCGACGGCCAACATTTTCTATAAACAAATTGTTGGTTCTTCGAGCCTGGATGTGTCTTTGTATTTAAGTATGTATTTAAACTTATGTAGTATATCTACCAGTTGTCCGTCATCCATAACACAAGTATTAAGTTACTTTGGGGACAGACGACCGTGTGTGTAAATGTCCCATATATTTATTTATTTATCACAGCTTCAAGGCAGTACCCAGTAGTAATGCCTTGTGTGAGAATACCGTTAAGACACCTATGACCAGCAGTGGGCTTCCATCGGTTGACGGGGAATTAGAAGAATAGCGGACGCAGCTATATTCTATAATTATAACGCATTGTTTTCATTACCCACGGTGGCAATAGGTATAGCAATTATATGGTTTTAATGTTAAATGACTAACGCTGATAAAAATATCCTGTTCGGACATTATCAATAATTGAAACGAATTTGTTTCGTTGTGCATCGTCAGTTAAACAGTGGCAGTAATTTGTCATTTATATAATACAAGCTTTTGCCCGCGGCTTCGCTCGCTTGGAATTTGGTCTGCATTCTTGCATCTTGCATTAAGTTTCGTGATAGATCATTTCAGATTTAAATATATTTGTTACTTAATTTAGTTACTCGTACATACCAAATTTCAGATGTCTAACTTCAAAACTGACGGGTTCACACAATCTTCGCGCGCCATATTAGGCACTCTATGGCGCCTCATTCAAGGCAATCATATCGTGATAACTTTTAAACTATTCGGCCAAACTACTTAGTGTCGAAAATAAAATTTATCTACATGAAATACTGAAAGCGATAAATACATTGATTTTTATAAATTTGATAAATATACTGAAATATGCATTGTAAAATAGTATCTTATTTAATTAAATTTTTAATTCATAATTTTAGTCATAGTGGCTTCCATATAAAAGGTAGATATAAGCCGTCGCGGACTTATATTTAGAACTATTCAAGAGAAACAATACTACTGTTCATCGTCTTTGTGTAACTCGAATGGTTTAGGCACCGTACGACAAAATAGCTCTCAGAGGACAGATTTTTTACAACTTTATTGTGATATATCGTTATATTACATAAAATCATTACAAATTGTAGCCTATATGTTATTGTTTAACCTATATAACTGTAAAGTTTCATCCCAATCCGCCCAATAGTTTTTTCGTGAAAGAGTAACAAACATCCATCCGTACTCACAAACTTTCGCATTTATTATATTAGTAGGATTAGTAGGACAAGTAGGACATGTTGTGCCAATGGCTTCGCCCGAGTACTAGGTTAGTCTAAAGAAAGGTTTAAACTTAATGTAAGAAATACGCTTATACGTAAAGCATATTACAAAATTGAACATTATTTGGATGACAAAAATGGCTGGATTTGAAAATCCCTTCAGCTTCATGCAAGACAGCGGTTTAATAATGTAAAATTGAAAATATTTAAAAGATTTACCGCCGAGTTTCTCGTCAGTTCGTCTCGGTAAGGGCAACATTCCGAACCAGTTGTAGCTTCATTAATTATATTGGTTGACGATTAAGAAGTGTCTGAAATGGCTTATTTTCATTTAAGTGTAGCACAAAATTTTTCCCCGAATCGAAATTTCGAACATAAAAGTTGTTATTGTGAGTTAACCGTAAGAGATAGAGACATCCTGTCGCGGACTTTCTTGCAGTATTTTTGTTGACCTATAATTCTCTAGTACATTAGATCCCGGCAGGTGAGTTTTTTTACAACTGCGCGACCTTTTTAATACAAGTTACATAAAATCGTAACTATTACAAATACAAATTGTATATACTAATTTTTGATAAAATAATGTTGGCCCTCGGCGGGAGTCGAAACCGCGACCCGCGATCTGAAGGCAATGTCACTGCCGACGGTATCGCGGCGGTCGGTGTCGTCTAAAGAGCTCATGAATAAGTGCCCCGGATGGCCTCAAAACTATAGTACCCGGCAATAAATAATGCACATCGAGGCTTAGAAGAAGAAAATCCGATAGTTCTGCTTCATAGAGCGTTGTCTCTGTCGCACAGACAGATGAACCCGTGCGAAACGTCACATACTAACTGAGTGACAGAGACAGCGCTCTACGAAACCGAACTGGCCGGCTGTTTCGTTCTAAACATCGATGTGCATTATTTAATGCCGGGTACTATACCCGGGGCTAACCCGATAGAATAAGACGTGAGTATAGCCAGTTTCTATACATTAACTATAAATAATACACACGAAAAAAGTAAGATATTAAATAAATTATAGAATTAGGCGTTACTTTGCGGAGATCCATAATATAAAAAATTATTATAAATGTATTTTGCTATAATCCGCGATAAAGTAAATTGTAAATATATATAATGTTAAATGTCGAGTGGTTTGTGCTTGTGTTTTAAAGAATCCTGCATGTTTCGGGTATGAAAACGAATAGTCCACTCTGCGTTTCACATTATATTTATTTCCTATTTACTTTATCGCGGATTGTAGCAAAATAATTTTATTATAATTTTTGTAATAAGATATTAGTTTTGTTTCAGTTCATTATTTCTTAAAAAATAGGAATTTATATCCACAACAAAATTATATAATCACGGAAATCCTAAAATATTACGTTTGATCTATATTATGCCCGGCGCTCTTAAGTGTCTCGAAATAGCGTAATGGTGGTAGAATTGTATTTTTATTCACATTATGTAGCTGCGACTTACTCTGAACACTAGACGAATGTGATGATGAATATATTTTGCTATAATCCGCGATAAATTATGACGTTACCATTTATAAGAATGAAACATAGAATTATAATCGCGAGTTATAACAATTCGAATTCAACATATTCTTAGTAAATTTGTAAACAAGTGCTTTTGAATCGTCAACTCTACTGCTGGTTCGGAAAGCTGGTCCTACCGAAGAACCAGCAAGAAACTCTGCGGTTGCTCTTTTCAAATATAATTCTTATTCTTATATTTATATTAACGCCTTTAAGTAACGCCTGTTCTATAAATTGTTATAAACCAGTAGAATCAACAGTTTTTAGTCGAAAACGTTACCAAATCAGTTATATATATATGTATACTATTATATATATGCTTTACTTTGTGATTTTATCGTGGACTCTATCTTCTGATGATGCTTCGGTTGCGGGGCGAAACGATTGCTGAGTTTGTGATGGTGAACGTATGTAGTGTTTGTGTATAGTGGTGGCGGCGGTGGAGGTTTGTGCATGTGTTTTTACAAATCCTGCATGTATCGAGTATGAAAACGGTTAGTCCACTATACATTGAAAGTGACAGCCTGTTACTATGTCCACTGCTGGGCTAAGGCCGCCTCTCTACGTTTTTGGAGAGAAGGATTGAAGCTAAGACCTACCACGCTGCTCCAATGCGGATTGGTATATTACACATATCCCTAGAATTCTCTAGAGATATGCAGGTTTCCTCACGATGTTTTACTTCACCGAAAAGCATGTAATTAATTGCAATTATCAATTAGACACATAATTAGGCACATTGGTGCCTGCCCGGGGTTTGAACCTATGTCGTCTCTAGAGAGTCGTATTTTATTATTACTTTTAGTAATTGAACCCGCGATCATTATATTGATATATTTAACAGCTTGTCTTGATAAATATAAAATATTTCTACCATTGCTTCTAAAGTAATAAATAACTCTATCACAACGCACACTTATCTCGGAACCAGTAATCATATAATCCTAAAAGAATTCGCCATAAGTGAGGAATGTTGCAACACGTGCGCGAACCACTTCCTCATAGCTAATCCATATACAGTTGAAAATTGTCGATGTTTATACCGTTTACGTAAACCGTGCAATTTTTTTTCTCTATAAACTTGTCTAAACTATAAAAAAAGAAATTCCAAAGTTCTGACTTTCTCTCGTCAATGCGTAATTTATGACCAATTCACTTCTATCGATTATAGAATTAGGCGTTTCTTTGCCGAGATATACATCCTCCTGCCCTTATCCCATTCTAAGTAAGGTCGGCACTACATGTTACAAACATGTCGTCACATGATTTGGGCTATGTATTTCACGACCGGCCGCCTGCTTGACGTCAATTTACCTTAGTCGTATTTTACGACCCCTCTGTAAGAAATGAGGGTAGTCTATTCTACTCAGCCGGATACCACACGGCGGGTCGACTTACCTTATTCGCCTGTAACGATACCCCAGTAAGAAATGAGGGTGTTCTATTCTACTCAGCCGGACCACACGGCATTTTTTACTTTACGGGTTACTTTGCCGAGATATATGAAAAAAAATTACCGTAAAAATCCATGAAATTCAAAAATGTAGATTGTGCTATCTGCAAAATCGCATGCACTACAAACAACCATCACAATACCATATCACTGCATACAATCACTAGGACAATCTCAATGTTTCATAACCGAAGCATCATCAGGAGATAGACTAAATAAAATTGCAAATCCAAAATACGGTTTTCGCACACGACAGTACTCAAGGCGGCCGTGTCACACTTTCGACACTATCGCTGAGGAATGCCCCTTCGCTAATATAACATTGATTTACGCTAACTTGGCTACTAGTGATTTGTGAGGAGAAATCATTACCAGTTAGGTTTCCCTTAATGGATTATTTAGAAAATTATATATAAACAAATAAGTGCTGCGTTAATACGTGTGTATAATATAGCCTTACACAATCTGCGATTTCAAACGATTAAACGCGAGCACGATAGGGGGCATACTTTTACTACTTTGTACTATTTTTTATAATGACAAAATGTTACTAATTGTAAGAATTATATTGATACGTACTGGAGTTTGTGGATTTGGATGAAATTAACTTGTGACCCGTTAAAAACACTATTCAACTTTTCACAACAAACTTAGTACTTATAGTGTCTATACAGTCCGTTGTCCAATAAAAAGCCGAGGTCACTATTATTTCACTTTTATTTTCGCATCGTTATTCGCTCTAGATCGCTATTCGCAAACTGAACGTCGAGGCGCACGATACGGCCGCTTATATATCGAACGAACCGATGTCGACAATGTTCGCGAACGTTCGCGAGTCCTAGGGGGGATAGCGAACACGATTCGTAAACAACCTGAATGTTCCGGAGAATTAGCGTTAAGCGAATTAAACCCTACGACATATAGATTACGAACTCTTTTTATATGTTCGTAAACTTCCTCTGTCCAATTTGAGCTCTGTGACACATGCATCACGAACTCTTTTCATTTGTTTTCTTAGTTTCTTAGTTTTAATCAAATTCTCAGACAATTTTTAGATTCACCTGGCGGATAATCTTATAAAGCATGGTGGCGATCGGAGATTTTTTTTATTACGGACATCTTTAAATTAAGACCGGCGAAGACGGCTGGGTATGCTAGTACACAAATAAACATAATTTTCTTGAAGATAAATGTGTATTGAACTGAATTGTACTAGTGGGTCGTATTTCAACAGTGATGTTTTAAATTTCAGCGGTTATCTGTCCAAAAATTTAATTTTCAAAATTTTATTATCTCGAAAAATATCATTTTTTTAATTGCTATTTACAAGCCATAGCCTTGAACCTAATATAAAGGTTTATATAATAAAAAAGTATGATTCGCGTTTATAACTTACTATTGTCAAGCGGTTAAATGCAAAAAACATCTTCGAAAACTTGTATTAGTCTGAAGAAGCGAGTTTGGTAGGAATTTACATTTGTTAGATACGAAAGTGTGTCAATATTGCGCGTTGACCGCGTACTGTCGCGTACATAATTTATATATATATACAAGAGTCACGATGGCCTTACGGTAACAACGCGTGACCCGTGCCACCGGGTCGCAGGTACGAATCCCGGTCATTTATTAGCTTGTTATAAAGTAACTTGATTTATAGAAGCAGCCGTAACTAAGCGGAACTCCACAGTACAGATGTTAGATGTTACGATAGAATTTATTTTGCTATAATCCGCGTTTGTTTAGAGAACCTGTGTAATGTTTAAGTGTATGAAACAGGCAACATTCACATTGTACATGCAGGACAAGTCATCATACGTGTCACAAAATGCCGCCACCAGCAATGACCCCCACAAGCACTACACACAATCACCACCACAATCTTTATTTATTTATTCTTATAATAATAATAATTCTTGATTGGCCCGTTGGCGCAGTCGGTAGTGACCCCGCCTTCAGCTCCGCGGATCGCGGGTAAATTCCCGCTGAGGGCCCACATTTTTTATAAACAATTTGTTGGTTCTTCGAGCCTGGGTGTGTATTTGTATTTAAGTATGTATTTAAAATTATATGTATAGTATATCTACCAGTTGTCCGTCAACCATAAAACAAGTATTAAGTTACTTTGGGGTCGGACGACCGTGTAAGTGTCCCATATATTTATTATATTTATATTTATTTATAATGATATATATTTTTCTAAGTAGAATATTGACTCGTAAATTTCATAAATAGGATAGTTATTCTGTCGGAACAAATAGATTCATCGCTCTATCAAATCATCTGACTTCATTGAACTCTCCGTGTATAATGTGAGTGAACTTTTCTCTTGACCGTGCTTCTTAATTGAGAGTATGAGATACTACAATTAACTGTATCTCTTGTATACTCCTTGCGTCTATTGTGATAACGTATGGACTAAGTTATAAGCGATTAAAAGCAATTAGGTAACTGCTTCTTCCGCCGCGTGGTATCCGGCTGAGTAAAACAGACCAACCTCATTTCTTACCGAGGTTTCGTAAAAGGCGACTAAGATAAGTTGATCCGCCGTTTGGTATCCGGCTGAGTAGAATAGACCACCCTCATTTATATCTGAGGTGTCGTAAAAGGCGACTAAGGTAAGTTGATTCCCCCGTGTGGTATCCGGCTGAGTAGAATAGACCACCCTCATTTCTTACCGAATAAGCTAAGATGACAAATTGTAAAATTACTAGCCAAATCAAGTGCTAACCTCACTTAGAGTCGGGTAAGGACAGAAGAATGATGATTAGATAGATAACTTTGGATCTTTTACGAATCTCCTTATCGCTGATTTGATCTCGTAGAGATACTCCGATGATAAGTGGAATTGTAACGATTGAAAGAGATAAAAGGACTAATTTGATGCGTAATTGTAAGTTTTCCTAATAAAATGTATTTAAAAAACAAGTCCAGTTAGAAAAGCTTTCAACAAAATTTAATGTATCTACTATTAACCGTTGAAGAGTTCCCTCATCTGGAGTCAACCCTAGCAGCAGCATCAGCGTAATAAGCATGTTATTATAAATATGCATTATCATCAAGCTGTGATAGCCCAACGGTGAGACCGTGCGACTCTTTCGAGGGGAACACGAGTTCAAACCCGGGCAGGCACCAATGAGTTTTTCTATTAAAACTCATGTGTCTAATTGATAATTGCAATTTATCACACGCTTTTCGGTGAAGGGAAACATCGTGAGGAAACCTGCATATCTCTAGAGAATTCTGGAGATATGTGTAACCTACCAATCCGCATTGGAGCAGCGTGGTAGGCCTTAGCTCCAACCTTTCTCTCCAGAAACGGAGAGAGAAGGCCTATTCGCAGCAGTGGGATTGTAACAGGCCGCTACTTTACTTTTACTATTGTCATCAAGACTGGATCTGTGCGTTAATTTTCCGCTCAATCGGACACCGGAAAAATGAAGTGGGTCAAATTAAACTTGCAAGATTCCACCTTCACATACATTGCAAGTTAAATAAAGGCTTTTTATAAATAGAGCTTTTTATAAAAAAGCTTTCATTAAATAAAAGCTTTTAAAAATAGGGATAATTACGCTTCTCGCTTTACGCTTTTTACTTGCGCCATTTCTATATTGGATTATGACATCATCTATGCGGCAACGTCACAGTATATTTGCGTGTGTGTTTGCTCGTCCATGAGTAATATCCGAAACTACAGCCAGCGGTGACATAATAAGGACGTTAATTTACTTAACAAATATGTGCGTTGTAACATACTGGCAGTTGAACTCGGATTTACTCGCGTTGATAGTATCAATTAGTTTATTTCGGACTTTTTGTACGCAAACTTTGTTTCCATATTTTTTAGGCCCGGAAAACTAGAGATGTGAAAGTAATGGATTATTTTATTATCATAATCGATTTGTTTAAACATTATAAATCGATTTTTTTTAATCGACTTTATTAATTATATTCTTTTTTTTCTTGTTTTTTTTTTAAAGATATATGCATTGTTTAATGACACCTATACCAGCCAAACAACACATTTTAATCGAATTTTGCAAACAGCGCATTTGCTATTTTTTGTCGTAGTTGGCCACTTTAATTTGTGTCATTAAAATTTAAAATAGAAAAAAAACAATTAATAGTAATCGATTTTGTCGATTCGAGTAAATAGATTTTTTACGAATAAATTTATTTTAAACGAAGAAAACTCCGTTCTTTATTAATCGATTTTTCCGCTTTAAGACATCCCTTACATACTTGCCGTTGATCGCATTGAAAGCTAAATGATCTCGAGTAAGTCAGTGAGGAGCATTTAGTGAAGGCAACATCTAAGGTATAAATCTTAACCGGCCACATCCTACATCCGACAAGAAATTGAAACGCTCTTTAAGATATATTGGGATTAAAGGATTAAGGGATTTATATTTATAGCCGCTGTAGATTGGTCGATAGTTCGAAGGGAATGCGTGTGAAGTCGGGTCATTGCGCATATCCACTCGATCAGCTGTGACGACCCGTTATATGCACGCCTTTCTCTTGACGTTGCGTAGGTGCGCCTCTAAATCTAGGGTCGGCTCGAATTACGCGCACGCAAAGTCGTTGCGTTACTAACTAACCTACTAAAAGGTAGAATACTTACGTACTGGGGTTCATGGATATGGATGAAAAGCCTGATGACTCGTTAAAACACAATATTCAACTTTTCACTAAAAACTTAGTATTTACAGTCATAGAGACTGCAGTCTGCTGTCCAGTAAGAAAGCTGAGGTCACTATTATTTCACTTATTTTCGCTTCGTATTTCGCTATACGCAAACTGAACGTGGAGGCGTACTATACGCCTGCTTATATATCGAACGAACCGATGACGCCAATGTTCCTGAAAGTTCGCGTGTCCTTGGGGAGACCGTAAACAACTTGTTCGTAAACAACCTGAATGTTCCAGAGAATTAGCGAATTTGAACCTTACGACATATAGTTTACGAACTCTTTTTGCATGTTCGTGAACTGCCGTCCAATATGAATTGACAAATAAAAAAATTAGGTCACTGCTGGGCATAGGCTTCTTCTATCCGTTTTAGGAGAGAAGGATATAAGCTCGAGATACGCGATATTGGGCTATTTTCCCCCAGTTTTGTTCATGCAAACTTGGTCTTAAAAAATGGACATGGAACGCGAGGAGGGTTTCGAGATACATTAATACTAAACCTACTTAACAGTTGACTATCATCTATTTTCCCATTAAAAATTATTATATTGTGAAGCTAATGTAAGAATAACTATTTACTTAAACTTCTCTCGCAGGGAATCACGCGAACTTAAGGCGCTGAACAGAGCCAAATAGGCTGACTTTAAACACGTTTAACAAAAGCTATAGGGATGACGATTAAAAGAAAAATATATGTTAATATACATCATATCTCAGAAAGAATGTAAGATTTCAAAACATGATTACGATACTTTTTTTCGATAAAAAAATTTGTAAATAGACCTCTGATTTTTACTTTTATCGTAAATATCTCTAATATTTATCAACAAAAATTGATAAAATTAATAAGACTAATAAATCATTATAATATAAAGAGAATGTAAGATTTAAATTTTGAATTAATTAAGATATTTTATTCAAATTAAATATTTTTAGAAAATAGCAAAACTGAAACGAGTCATCGTCTCGCTTCTCTTTTACATCTACGAATATAGACAGTGATCGCTGAGGCGCGCTGCTATACGGACGTGTGTCGCTACCTGCCGCCTTTTGTGACTATTCCTTGTTGATAATATGTCTTTTTTTAGGCGTTTAGTTATAGTTTCAGCATACTTAGTTTTATAATATTAATTAGACATAAGTTTTTTAAATAAATTGTACAAAAAAAGTTTGGATAAAATAGTGTACACCTACAATGGGTGTTAAAAAATTAAGTGTTTCGCTACGCCGTCGCAGACATCGTGGGCGTGGCTTATATGCTGAATTTACGCCAGCTCTGTTCAGCGCCTTAAATTGTAAATGCCACGTATGGCTCTGTTTTGTACAGCAAAAGTTTTTTCAATATCCGCACATTTAGCCCATAACATCATTGACATAATGATATGGAAGTAAGCAAAAAAAAACAAGTTTTTCTGTTTCGAAGTATGTAAACCCTTTATCTTTAGGAAAGCGTAGGCCGCTGAACTGAGTTTCCCGGCGGGAGTTGTTATATGTGTGCTCCATTGGAGTTTTGAATCCAAGGTCACTCCCAACAATAAAGTTGTATATACTGTTTTCAGTGGAATATTATTTGCTATTTTAGCAGCATTGTTAATTAATTGTTAATTATTTGTTCAAAGCTGTGATAGCCCAGCGGTGAAACCGTGACTCTTACGACGGGAACACGAGTTCAAAGCCGGGCAGGCACCAATGAGTTTTTCTATTAAAACTCATGTGTCTAATTGATATTTGCAATTTATCACACGCTTTTCGGTGAAGGAAAAACATCGTGAGGAAACCTGCATATCTCTAGAGAATTCTGGAGATATGTGTAACCTACCAATCCGCATTGGAGCAGCGTGGTAGGTCTTAGCTCCAACCCCTCTCTCCAGAAACGGAGAGAGGAGGCCTATTCCCAGCAGTGGGATTGTAACAGGCCGCTACTTTACTTTTTTATTATTTGTTCAAAAACTGTAATAAACCTTACACTTGTATCATTAGTTTTGTATAAGTAATGCATTTTCTACATTATCGTGTCAGCGGAAACTTGTCACCCGGCCGCTGATAAACAAGTGTGTAATCTGAACACGGACAGACGAACTGCACGGTGGTCCAAGTTGAGAACCGTATAATTATTATACTATTTACAACCGTGTATATAACTTTTAACATATACAGGCTTATAAGGTTCCTTCCTTTAATTATAACATTAAAAACCACTGTAAACACATTCAATGCTTAATAATGAGATATATTACAAAAAACCGCCATCACTTGCACCATACGCCAACCATTGAGGACTTCCCTCGTCTGGTTTCAATCCTGGCAGCACCATCAGGTCATGCCTATTATATAAACTTGCATTGGCATCGAGACTGGATCGGTATGTAAAATTTCAGCTCAATCGGATACCGGGGAGTGGAACAAATTGAACTCGCAAGATTCCTTCATCACATTACGAGTACGTACATTGCGTGTTAAATACAAACTTTTTATGTATAAAAGCTTTTAATAAATAAAAGTATTTTATAAATAAAAGCTTTTAATAAATAAGAGCTTTTAATACACGCTTATAAAATTCCTTCCTTCAATTATTACATTCATAACCACAGTAAACAAATGCAATGCTTTATGAGGACTGCATTTGTCATAAAAAATGCCTGTTTATTTCTATAAAACAATAATCATTCTCCTGCTCTTATCCCACTCTAAGTGGAGTCGGCACAACATGTTAAAAACATGTTGTCACATGATTCGGCTACGTATTTTACGACCGGCCGCCTGCCTGCCCTCGGTAAGAAAACGAGTGTGATCTATTCTACTCAACCTATTCTACTATTTCTATAAAACAATACAAAACGTTAAATAAAAACGGAGTAAACTAGTGCTTTTGATTCGTCAACTCTACTCCTGGTTCGGAAAGCTGTTCTTATCGAGAAGACCCAGCGAGCAACTCGGTGGTTGCTCTTTTCAAAATAGAATTCTTATTACTAGTTATATTCACACATTACTATCTTGACGAAGAGAAGCTATTGAAAGGGATAGCAAATTAATATTTTTATTAGTTTTAGTGTGCATTTCCGGACAACAAAAATAGAAATATTTTGACAGCTGATGAGACATTTATCCGGGGCGTGCTAAAACTTAGTTTTGTTTGACCGTTGACGGAAAACTGAATATAGTCTTTATATAATAAAATATTATTTATTACTCTAGCAGGCTAACACTATATCTACGAAAGTAATAATAAAATTATTTTGCTATAATCCGCGATAAAGTAAATCATCATCAATACATATAATAAAATCGTTGAGATGTCAAATCTGTACATTTAATATTAAAAGAAAAAAAATAGTGTAGTCGTCTCAAAATACGCTCCTAAACATGAAACAATAGTTTTTAAAATTTTTGTCGGTTTATCTGTTTGTCTGTTTGTCGGTTTGTCTGTATGTCTGTGCGTTTGTTCCCGCTAATCTCAGAAACCGCTGATCCGATTCGGACGCGGTTTTCACTAATATATAGTCGGAAGTCTCACTTAACATATAGGGTATGTTTTATTCCAATCGGTCAGCAAATAAAAAAGATATGTCAATTTTAAGGTGAAAGGTCGTATACTTTAATACTGGTACAGTAGGCCCAATGGAGTCTCACATTGACTGATAAACTGAAAGACGCTGCTGTCCACTAAGAGAGGTTTTACAAATTTCTTATGGTTTTGATCGAATCTTTCCAGTGCAAATTAATATCTTTGTTAAATAACAGTAATGGCATGAAGGAAATTAAATTTAAAATGGAGTAGTAGATAGTAGTAGTATTCGAGTAACGTAACAATTGTCATAGGAACTGCTATTTAACCCCCCGGATCGATTTGATTTTTGTGATGGAGATATTTGCAAGGTTGGATACCGATAGAAGCTATTGAGTATTACAGAACTACGGTCCACGCGGACGAAGTCGCGGGTAAAAGCTAGTAAAAAATATATACTATAATGCTTAATGTATAGTGGACTATGACATTGAGGATTCGTAAAAACACATGCATAAACCTCCACCGTCGCCACCGCAATACACAAGCACTATACACGTTCACTATCACAAACTCAACAATCGTTTCGCCCCGCAACCGAAGCATCATCAGGAGATAGTCTCCGCGACTATCTCCTAGTGAAGGTTTGTGCATGTGTTTTTACGAATCCTGCATGTATCAGGTATGAAAAACCGGATAGTCCATTATACATTTAACACTATATATATTTTCAATTTACTATATCGCAAATAATAGCAAATAATTTTAGTATTACTTTTGTATTATAGATCTCCGCAAAGTAACGCCTAATTCTATAAATTACTATATCTACGCATTCTTATCATCCATGCAATCATCAATATAGTAGGCTTTCTGTATCGATCCATGAGTTATATTATAAAAACCGCCGTCACTTGCACCATACGCCAAATGCCCCTATAAAATATATTCATGCGATTTCCTCGTATCTCCTCGCTCCTTGTTTCCATAGCGGTAAGTTTCGATTTCGTCTGACACTTAAGCTCGGTGTCACAGTGACAAGGACGAGAGCAAGGCTCCGCTCTCAAAGGCTACGTGATTAAAATACGGGTCGGGGAATCGATTATAGGAACATGTCTTGCGCCCTAGAAATTTGACCTCGTTTTGTCCAAAAATGTTCCTTTTTTATTTTTATACATATATTTTTATTTATTTATTTGGATCTTCAACAGCATTACACGATAAATCATCCAACATATATCCCATACAGTTTAAATTAAGTATGTAGTACCAATTATAGAAGAACACATCGTTCTTAGTTACAAAGTCACAAATTATAAACCTAAAATTAAACACTAGAGAATAATGAACATAGAAAAAAAGGAGAAAACAACAACATTAAGGCTCAACTATTATATCTATGAAATTAAAATTTTGGAACATTTTTTCATGAACGATGAAAGCCCGTCGCAGCCAATATCCGGCGATAATGTGTCCTTTGTGCAGATATTGTATAAGCGCGAGATTTGTTACTTACGTGACATTGGGGTATTCTGCCCCAGTTTCATTCTAGAAAACTTGGTCCTAAAGAACGGACATGGAATGCGAGGAGGATTTCGAGGTACATATGAACATGCTTTGCTATAAAATGTTATTTTACAGTGCGGTTTTCAAATAATTTTATAGCACCATTTTATGGAATAATCTCCCTTTAGCAGCGTTTCCAGATCGGTACGACATAAGTACCTTCAAAAAACGTATTTTCCATGTTATTAAAGGTCGGCAGCACACTCGCTCTGCGAGATTTCGTGGGCGGTGATGCTAACGTGAACCGCATGCTCGTTTGCTATCCTTTTCCATGAAAGTATCAAATTTTATAAGATTACGAAACTGCACAAAAAAAAGCAAAAATGCTATACGATTTTCCGTGCAATCTAGTTTTATCATTATGTTTCGGCCCCCTTCCGATTTTTAATTCTTGTCCCATCCCTAACTATGTTTAGGTGGAGGAATATTGTACCAGAATTTGGTAGCGGAATTTTCAATGCAAACTTCAAATGCTACAGATCGATGGAAATTTAACCTTCATTTGTTTCAAACAACTTCTTAAACAATTCCGTTCTGAACTGTCCACTTTATTTAGTTTTAAGAGGTTTAACCCCTTTTTCAGTGCCAAGGCCTAACCTTAGCAAAAGCTGAGTGGCATACCGTTTGGCATATCACTTCCGTGCATGACTAATAGGGACTTTAGTTTGTATTATAATAATTTAATTCGTTATTATATATTTTAGGTTTAAATTTTTTTTTGTGCATGAAAGTGTTTCGTATGAATAAATGATGTATGATAAAATTATTTTGCGATTTTGGCGTGGAGTCTATCTCCTGATGATGCTTCGGTTGCGGGCGAAACGATTGTTGAGTTTGTGATAGTGAACGTGTGTAGTGCTTGTGTATTGTGGTGGAAGTGGTGGAGGTTTGTGCATGTGTTTTTACGAATCCTGCACGTATCGGGTATGAATCCATTATACATTTAACACTATATATATTTTCTATTTACTGTATCGCGGATTATAGCAAAATAATTTTATTATTACTTTTGTATTATGGATCTCGGCAAAGTAACGCCTAATTCTATAAATGATGTTTGATTTGATTTGATTTTTTAATGAATAGTGTTATCAAGAAAAACCTATTTAAAGGCTGGAATTTTTCTCCTAGATCATTATTATAGGTAACAAAGAATTAGCGTTAATCTTAGTTTTTGAAAGTTCCTTCAATTGTGTAGGTCTCTTTGCTGGTCCCGGAGGAAACTGTAATTTTTAGATCATGTATGATATTCCCATATTTAAGCTTGACCTTCACAAAATTTCATCAATATTACTTACAGGGGATTAGCCGTGAAACCGTATCAGACGGACCGATAGGCAGACCTGACTTTCGCATTTAATATATTTTCTTGTTCGCAGCCATCGCAGCGGAGGGCCACCAAGATGAACAAAGACGGTTGAGACAGCCCGCGCGTCGGAGACGGCGCGCCCCACTACACCAACATGTCCTTCTTTAATAATCTTAAAAAGGTACGATGGTTATGAGATATATTATTATACTAGCTGTGCCAGTGGCTTCGCTCGTGTGGAAATCAGCATGTTTCAATTTTTTCTAGAATTCAAATTTTAAACATAAAAGCAGTTTTTGTGAATTAATCATAACAGATACAGACGTGCTATCGCGGACTTTTTGTAGTATTATTAAAGATCTAAAATTCTCTAGTTCATTAATTTAGCGTATCTCTGCTGAAGCTCCCAGCAAACAAGTTTTTTAACAACTACTCGATGTCTTCGACATAATTTACATGATACCGATGTGTACTATTTACCTAAACCATCCGGAAGTATTGCACTATTTTTTTGTGGGAACCGTACAAAAATCCGTTCAGTAGATTTGGAGAAAATCGATTACATACAGACAGACAGCTTTTTGGGACTTTGTTTTATAATAAGTATGGATAATACGCAAAGTAAGAACCGACTTAATTTATGTATAGATATCGGCTCACTCACTTTTTATTTTATCGGGCTATCCCGACTATTTTCGCACTTATTCATGAAAAAAAAACCGACATAATCTTGCAGCTACTGCCTTGCCGCCTTGCTAAATTACGTAAAATGTTTGTGTTGAGGTATAAGATTCTATATTAAAATTCCACCATTTTACCTTTGCCATTACAGCAGTTTAAAAACACTGTTAACGGGAGGCTGATACAGAAAGCATACTATACTGATTGATTACATATATGAAAAGATATAGCTACTTTTCGGAACGACAAGTACACCGTTCACCGTTTCGGTGAAACGAACAAACGCCAAATTTCTTACTGGCACTTCTCTGTAGGTACAGCTTTCTGAACCAACAGTAGAGTTGACGATTCAAAAGCACATGTAAAGAAGTTCAGTTGAATAAAGATTATTGTGAATTTGAACTCGAGAATTTATTTATATTATCGCAGCGTCGCAAAAATTATGTGTACGTAGGTCTAAGAATTGTTGTCGAGGGATCAAGTCAACTCGCCCGCTAAAATGATTTATCAAGATCACATGATCTAGCGATACGAATATAATGTGTGTAAATTTTTTGTGCTGTGGTCAAGGCGTGTTGGCTTGCAGTCCAATCTTGATCAGGACGAACGAGAAAACACTACTATAGAAGCTTTCAGCTGATACTAAGACGACACATTAATACGCGGATCAAAAACCTTTGTACCCCTTTCAAGAAAATAACGCGGACGAGGCAGTACAGTTATATACAGTCTCTCTGGCTGCCAGCAGATTAGCTAATCCGCTGGAGATACATGTAGATTTGCTGATTTAGCTGGATCAATATTGATTAGATTTCTTTCAGGAATAGTGAATTAACAATATAGTAGATAATTAATGGTACTCTAACACTAAAGTCGTGAAGAACGCAGTTGCAGGTGGGTAGTTAGGAATATTTTTAATTTTGTTTATTCATATTTTGGAACGTTCTGTCCGCCAGGTGCTGCACCTTGGCAGCGGCAATGATGCCAAGAAGAAGAAAGTGTTCAGCAACATCCGCGACAATTGCGACCCTGGCGAGCACTGGGACATGGTCGGCGAGCTGGGCGATGGAGCCTTCGGGAAGGTCAGTGCGACGATCAGCGCAACATATCTTACTCACGCGGGACATGTCGTGCGACTCAATAAATTATGGGTCCAATAAAATTAGTCACAACAATCTATGAACTGAAACAATTTAATCATTCCCTTATCATTATCCCACTCTAACTGTGGTCGGCAAAACATGTATTCACCCTCCATACTCCTCTATCACTCGTCAACACTGATGTCATTCCTTTTATATGCATATCATTCTTTACACGATCCATCTATCTTTTTTCGATTATCTTTCTTCTCATATTTCCACTCAGTTTTTTTCTATTATAAAAACAACCAATATATACTTTGATTAAGTAAAATTTGAAATTTGACCCACTTCCCCGGGGTACAAAAGTTGAAATTTTATATATTGGTCCATCCCCGATGACGATACATGTTTATGATAAGCACGACCTAATGCTGCTGCCAGTATTGGCTCCAGACGAAGGAACTCCTCAACGGTTAACAGTAGAGATATAAAATTTTGAAAAATGAAAAAAAAAAATTCTTAAAAACTTTTTTAACTTGATTGGCCCGTTGGCGCAGTGGCTAGTGACCCCGCCTTCAGCTCCGCGGGTCGCAGTTTCGATGCTCGCCGAGGGCCAACATTTTCTACAAAATAATTTGTTGGTTCTTCGAGCTTGTATATTTGTATTTAAGTATGTATACAAAATTATATATGCAGTATCTACCAGTGATAACCTAGCGGTGAGACCGTGCGACTCTTTCGAGGGGAACACGAGTTCAAACCTGGGCAGGCACCAATGAGTTTATCTAATTAAACTCAGGTGTCTAATTGATAATTGCAATTTATCACACGCTTTTCGGTGAAGGAAAACATCGTGAGGAAACCTGCATATCTCTAGAGAATTCTGGAGATGTGTGTAACCTACCAAGCCGCATTGGAGCAGCGTGATAGGTCTAAGCTCCAATCCTTCTCCCAGAAACGGAGAGAGGAGGCCTACTCCCGGCAGTGGGACTGTAACAGGCCGCTACTTTACTTTTTTTATATCTACCAGTTATCTGTCACCCACAACACAAGTATTAAGTTATTTACTTTGGGGACGGACGACTGTGTGTGCTAGTGTAGTTTATTTATTTAACTTGACCTTTCGTTCACCTGTACAATTGGTAACCCATGTCCAGGTGTACAAAGCGCAGCACAAGTCAACAGGCCGGCTCGCCGCGGCCAAGATGTGCGTGCTGGACAACGAGGACGACCTGGCCGACTTCACCGTGGAGATCGACATCCTCACCGAGTGCCGGCACCCGAACGTGGTGGAGCTGCACGAGGCCTACTTCATCGACAACAAGCTGTGGGTGAGCGCGCACCCGTTTTCACCCATAATCTTAAATTGATCAGCAGGTGATACTAACTCTTCCTTCAGCTAAGGGGGTCGTAGGCCAACATTTTCTAAAACCTAAGTACGTTCATTGAGTTTGGATGATGTCTGTCTGTCGTGGAGGAGTTTATTTATTTATTACGTAATCAACAGCGTTACAGATAATACTTATTTAGAAAATTTAAAACTATACAATAAGGCCATAACAAGATTACAAAATTTATAAACAGATTATTTACATTAACAGGGTAAGGATAGATATGTCAAGTAACAGAACAAAGATGACATAAAAGATAAAACGAGACATAAAAATTGTAAATAAAAATAAAAATATTCACAACGTGCATGTGCGAACGTAATTATAGTATACGTGAGTGTGTGTGTCTGTGTGTGCGTGTCAGGATGAAATCGGATGATCTCTTTTTTAGTTGTGCTTTGGAAAGATAAAATAAATCCAAATTAGAGTATAAATTGTTGTACATTCGTGTCAGGCGTGTTATAATGGAGTTGTTAGCATAGTTACTTTTATATTTGGGCACACTCAGTAGATGTTTGTGTCGGGATCTTAAGGATGGGGTACTTAGTGAAAAAGCAGACGGTAAATTAGTACAGTCGATTTTACCAGCTGTAATTGCCTGTAATAACAACATATCACTCTGCCTTCTTCTTTGATCTAAAGAGTCTATCGCATAGTACCTGCAGGCTTCCTCATAGTTTTTAATTCTTTAAATGCTAAATATATGACACATGACTGAATGACACATCAAACTATAGTCTACAAATCTCGGCTTTATTGACAGATAATTGCCCTATCTATGATATCTCTGGTAAAGATTCTCCGTAGAACAATTTTATTTTTATTTATACAGCGCCATCTATGTGCGTTTTTGGTTATCGATGTAAAGCAAACCTTCCAAAAATTATTATTTAACGAAAGTATTTATAGAATTGTTTTCCTGTAAAACGCCTTGGTTAAGAAATTCTATGTGATCTAAGTGTATGAAGCAAAATTCATTCTCATATCTTATGCATGCAGGATTAGTTATCGTATGTATCACAAAATACCACCAACAACACTCCACACAAGAACTACACACATTCACTACTACAATATCTACAATCGTTTAGCCCCCGAAACCTAAGAATCATCAGGAAGATAGGCTCCAAAATAAAATCGTAATGCTTGTTAGTACTGCATGTATAAGCATGGTCTTTTTTTCTCAGGGGAAAACTCCTGACGATTACACACGCCGCCATGGAAGTGACGTGATTATGGGGTTCGTTTCCACTAAAACTCTGCGGTGTCCAATCACACGCTTTATGCGGGAGCCACAGTATCATTGTACATATTAACCGCAACCCCGCAGCGTTACCGCCTTAGCAGCCCTCGTCCAAGCGTTACATAGATTCTCTTAATAAACGCGGATTAAAGACTATAGTAACTCATGTACTATGGAATTCTGCAAAATAACGCCTGCTTCTATCTTGTTCTTCTTCGTTAACCAGTGAACGTCCACTGCTGGACAAAGGTCTCCTCAAGGAATCTCCACACCACACGATCTTGCGCCGCTTGGATCCAGCGGCTCCCCGCGATCTTTTTTTGAGGTCTTCTGTCTGTCTGGGGATGTAAGGGGAACGCTCGTCCCATTTAGTCTTTTCAAATGTCAACCTCACCTGCTCGTGGTGCACCCACGATGAGGCCAAACCAATGAGGCTCTAGCGACCGATTAAGGGTGGTGTAACCATTCAACTACTGTCCACATTCAACAACTACCAAACTGTCGGTTTGGTAGTAGTTGAATGTGGACAGCACTGTCGGTGCTACATGATCAGCACTACGACCCGCAACCTGCATGCTAAGTGTGGTGATTACCGGCAATAACTTCATGACATCACAAAAGAAACCACTGCTTCTATCATCATCTTTATCATCAGCATCATCCTTTTGCCCTAATCCCGCTTTTAGTAGGGTCGGCACAACATGTTAAAAACTTGTTGTCATATGATTCGGCTATGTATTTTACGACCGGCCGCCTGCCTGACGTCAATTTAGCTTAGTCGTATTTTACGACCCCTCGGTAAGAAAGAGGGTGGTCTATTCTACTCAGCCAGATACCACACGGCATAAACCACTGCATCTGGAAATTATATTATATCTTATTAAACTATTAACATCCGCGGTACATTCCAGATGCTGCTGGAGTACTGCGACGGCGGCGCGCTGGACTCGGTGATGTCCGAGCTGGAGAAGGGGCTGAGCGAGGCGCAGATCGCGTACGTGTGCCGCGAGATGTGCCGCGGGCTGCAGTTCCTGCACTCGAGGCGCGTCATCCACAGGGACCTGAAGGCGGGCAACGTGCTCGCCACCATGACCGGCGGGGTCAAACTGGGTCAGTAATATTTCCTTATAACAATAAGGGGAAGGTATCAGGCAAGTGCCCCTGCTTGACCACCCTGGTCAAACTGGGTCAGTAATATTTCCTTATAACAATAAGGGGAAGGTACCAGGGAAGTGCCCCTGCTTGACCACCTCGGTCAAGCTGGGTCAGTGCTGTAATTGTGTAACTATGAAAGACAGTTAAGGGGGGAATTCTCCACCATGACCGGCCTAGTCTAGCAGGGTCAGTGCCTTTACCTTATAACTATGAACGGAAGGTACCAGGGAAGTGTTCCAGCAAGACCACCATGGCCGAGCTGGGTCAGAGCTGTAATTGTGTAACTATGAAAGACAGTTAAGGGGGAGAATCTCCACCACCGGCCTAGTTAAACTGGGTCAGTGCCATTACCTTATAACTATGAATGGACGATACCAGGGGAGTGCCTCACCATGACTGGCCTGGTCTATCTGGGTCAGTGCCATTATCTTATGACTATGAGTGGAAGGCACCAAGGGAACGTCGCAGCATGACGGGCCTGGTCATGCTGAGTTCCATAACTGTATGACTATGAGTCGCAGATAACAGGGTAGTGCCATAACTGTATGACTATGAGTCGCAGATAACAGGGTAGTGCCATAACTGTATGAATATGAGTGGACGGTACCAGGGGAGTTCTCCCCCATGACCGATCTGGTCAAACTGGGCCAATGCGGATTAGTAGGCAATACATATCTCAGGAATTCTCAAGAAATATGCAAGTTTTCCCATGATGTTTCCATGCACGGAAGAGCCTTTTATAAATTACCAGTATTTATTAGACAACAAGTTTTAACGGAAAATTCATTGGTACCGGCCCAGGGTTTGAATCTGTGAGCCTCTTTGTGAACTAGAAAAAAAACACATTTTAATTTGAATGAAGTTATAGATATGATTTGATAGAAGTAAAAATGGAAATAATATTTGCTTGCAGCTGACTTTGGCGTGTCGGCGAAGAACAAGTCGACCCTCCAGAAGCACGACACGTTCATCGGCACGCCGTACTGGATGGCCCCAGAGGTCGTACTGTGCGAGACCTTCAGGGACAACCCTTACGACTTTAAGGTGACTTGAATATTGCAACTACGTATATTCTTGTTATGCCAGAAAACTCGTGATATTTATTTATTTATATGTTCACTAACAATTCATCATCGTCCTCCTGCCCTTATCCCACTCTAAGTGGCACAATATGTTAGAATAGTATTGTCACATGATTCGGCTACGTATTTTACGACCGGCCATCTGCCTGATGACAACTTACCTTAGTCGTATTTTACGACACCTCGGTAACAAATGAACCCTCAGAATTGACCACCCGGTCAATTCTACTCAACCGGATACCACACGGCGGGTCAACTTACCTTAGTCTCCTTTTACGACACCTCGGTAAGAAATGAGGGTGGTCTATTCTACTCAGCCGGATACCACACGGCGGGTCAATTTACCTTAGTCGTCTTTTACGACACCTCGACACGAAATAAAAGTAGTATATTCTACTCAGCCGGATAAAACACAGTGAGTCAACTTACCTTAGTCGCCTTTTACGAAACCTCGGTAAGGAATGAAGGTAGTCTATTCTACTCAGCCGGATAAAACACAGTGAGTCAACTTACCTTAGTCGCCTTTTACGAAACCTCGGTAAGGAATGAAGGTAGTCTATTCTACTCAGCCGGATAAAACACAGTGAGTCAACTTACCTTAATCGCCTTTTACGAAACCTCGGTAAGGAATGAAGGTAGTCTATTCTACTCAGCCGGATGAAACACAGTGAGTCAACTTACCTTAGTCCCCTTTTACGACACCTCAGTAAGAAATGAAAGTAGTATAATTTACTCAGCCGGATAAAACACAGTGAGTCAACTTACCTTAATCGCCTTTTACGAAACCTCGGTAAGGAATGAAGGTAGTCTATTCTACTCAGCCGGATAAAACACAGTGAGTCAACTTACCTTAGTCGCCTTTTACGAAACCTCGGTAAGGAATGAAGGTAGTCTATTCTACTGAACCGGATACTACTGGGTGGGTCAACTTACCTTAGTCCCCTTTTACGACGCCTCGGTAAGAAATGAGGGTGGTCTATTCTAGTCAGACGGATTAATATAAAACATTTATTTTTTAATAACGATTTTTTTATATACCTAGTCAATACTATATAATAAAAAAGTGCTTCAATTCAATAATATAACATGAACATAAATAATTCAATAGTATATAAAATTCTGATACAATAAAAAGAACCAAATTCTATTATACAAAAGTTTAATAATTTTTGGCTTTTGTGCAGTTTTGCAAAACATCTTAAGCACAGTGCTGGACGGCCGTTACAATAACTGCAACCTGCATAGAGCGTGAAAATTTTAGCGCTGCCTCCTATTAACGAACAAAACGAATTAATAAGCATAGTTTAAGAAATGTTAATAATAATAAGAAACGAAAAACCTTCGTGAAAATAGTTTCTAACCTCAATATCAGAGGAACTAGGATTAAAATAAAAAAAACAACAACACGAATTGCAGCGCCGGCGTGAACGTGTTTAACTTGAAAAGTTGTATATAATTGAAATAAATATCATGGATTATCTTTTATCATTGATATATCAGATACAGTCAATGATACAGGTGATCTGGGACAAATATGTGCGTTTGATGATTTCATCTCCGTACGACATCTCTACGGGCTGTGAGTGAGATATTAAAATATTTATTCAATGTTTGTATTTTGCATGCAAATAAAACTTCGCAACCCAGTTGCGTCATGCGTATATGTTGCTACGTTCTTTTTGCTTTTGCTATTGCTAAGCAATAACTATCACAAGGTAATTGAAACTGAATCCGCCGTGTGGTATCTGTTTGAATGGAATAGACCACCCTCATCTCTTACCGAGTTGTCGTAAAAGGCGACTAAGGTAAGTCGACCCGCCGTGTGGTATCCGGCTGAATAGAATAGACCACCCTCATTTCCTACCGAGGTGTCGTAAAAGGCGACTAAGGTAAGTCGACCCGCCGTGTGGTATCCGGCTGAATAGAATAGACCACCCTCATTTCCTACCGAGGTGTCGTAAAAGGCGACTAAGGTAGGTCGACCCGCCGTGTGGTATCCGGCAGCGTAGAATAGACCATCCTCATTTCCTACCGAGGTGTCGTAAAAGGCGACTAAGGTAAGTCGACCCGCCGTGTGGTATACGGCTGAATAGAATAGACCATCCTCATTTCCTACCGAGGTGTCGTAAAAGGCGACTAAGGTAAGTCGACCCGCCGTGTGGTATACGGCTGAATAGAATAGACCACCCTCATTTCCTACCGAGGTGTCGTAAAAGGCGACTAAGGTAAGTCGACCCGCCGTGTGGTATACGGCTGAATAGAATAGACCACCCTTATTTCCTACCGAGGTGTCGTAAAAGACGACTAAGGCAAGTGCCGTGTGGTATCCGGCTGAATAGAATAGACGTCAGGCAGGCGACCGTTCATAAAATATCTAGCCAAATCAAGTAATAACATGTTTTGAACATATTGTGGCAACCCCACTTAGAGTGGGATAAGGACAGGAGAATGATGATGACGGATATTTAAACTGAAAGCCTGCTATTGAAAATGATACGAATGCGTGGAATTAGCTACTCTTTGACTTTGTACAAGATACCAATGACGAAATGTAACTATTTATAACAATTAACCCAATTCTGAAAAGACCAACCGCCGAGTATCATGCCGGTTCTTCTCAGCAGGAGCAATTCAGAACTAGCAGTAGAGATGACGATTTAAAAGCACTTGTTTGCAAGTTTGGTGTACCGATAGCTTTTGATATTTTGAATCAGTTATACAATTCGCGTCATATAAATTTGAGATTGCAATGGGTTCCTTCGCATGTAGGTATAGTAGGAAACGAAGAGGCTGATAAATTAGCGAAGTTAGCTCTAATAGATGTTAGCCAGATAAGTATTTTACCATATTATACAGAAATATTACACAATTTTAAAAATATATGTTATGATAGATTTAGGGAATATTTTGAAAAAGGATAGATTTATTTTGTAGATTAATTTATTATAAAAAATGGGTATCATTAGTATTCTTGGAATAAGAGCTAACTCGCCAAATGCAGGCCCTGCTATAACGGTCGTTACAGTGAATTTGTTATGGCATTATTTGCTTTAGATTTACATTCTTAAATTCGTAACATCTTTTGATTGGGATGGCGGATTTTAATAATTTATAAAGTATTTTACAGGTATTGAAACAGTTATTCATAAAATATCATTTAATGGGATAAGGATTAATACAGAGATATGAATAAAATGGTTTGATTATTGTCGGCACTTTTTACCAACTTTTACAATGTAAAAAAGTAGTTATATTGGCATAACTATAATAGTTCGATATATGGTATCGCGGACTTTTTTATGGATATTGATACGTTCTATAATACTGTAGAACATTTTTTTGTTCTATCATCAATAGTTTCCGCATCGCACGCGGGAAAGATGTTTACGACTAAATTTTTCCCAACTTATTACAATTTTATTAGGGATCCCTATTATTTTTGTAAATGACATATAGCCTATGTTGCTCAGTGAAGAAGCAGCTTTCCAATGGTGAAAGAATTTTTGAAATTCCTTCAGTAGTTTTTGCGTGAAAACGTAACAAACATACATACATGCATGCATACATACATACATACAAACAAACAAACAAACAAACAAACAAACAAACAAACAAACAAACATACAAATCTTTCCTCTTTATAATATTAGTATAGATGTAATATTAATTTAGGCGATGATGGGACTGGCTTTGTAGTATATAAATCCTTAAAAAAAAAGATTTAAAAAAAGTTGAAAATCTTGAGTGGGAATTTGAATAAAGTTGTGTTACCCCTTATTTCCAGGTGGACATCTGGTCGCTCGGCATTACGCTGATAGAGTTCGCCCAAATAGAGCCGCCTAACCACGAGATGACTCCGATGCGAGTGCTGCTCAAAATACAGAAGAGCGACCCCCCTAGTTTGGAGCAGCCGTCACGGTGGAGCAAGGCGTTCAATGACTTCGTTGCGAAAGCGCTGGTTAAGGTAAGCTATCTGACTTTAAAACGTTCAGGCCGCATTGATGCTTGTTCAGAGCTGTATACTGCATGCACAGTATTACACCAGTCTAAGATCCCGCTATACAACGATTTTCAAAGACCTTTTTGATGGATGAAAAATATTTTTATCAACCGGTGCAAGTTCTAGTATAAAAGTAAAGTAACAGCCTGTTACTATGCCCACTGCTGGGCTAAGGACTCCTCTCTCCGTTTTTGGAGAGAAGGATTGGAGCTAAGACCTACCACGCTGCTCCAATGCAGGTATGCAGGTTTCCTCACGATGTTTTCCTTCACCGAAAAGCGTGTGATAAATTGCAATTATCAATTAGACACATAAGTTTTAATAGAAAAACCCATTGGTGCCTGCCCGGGTTTGAACCTATGTCGTCTCTACAGAGTCGCACGGTCTCACCGCTGGGCTATCACAGCTACAGCAAGTTCTAGTATCAATTTACCTATTTATAAATTATCTAATAAATATATATGAATATATATATACATATATGAATATGACTGGCCCGTTGGCGCAGTGGGTAGTGACCCTGCCTTCAGCTCCGCGGGTCGCGGGTTCGATTCCCGCCGAGGGCCAACATTTTCTATAAACAAATTGTTGGTTCTTCGAGCCTGGGTGTATATTTGTATTTAAGTATGTATTTAAACTTATATATGTAGTATATCTACCAGTTGTCCGTCCATAACACAAGTATTAAGTTACTTACTTTGGGGACGGACGACCGTGTGTGTAAATGTCCCATATATTTATTAATTTATTATTAATTTATTTGCCCAAGAGTTGTAACGGCAAATAAATAGTCAACCTAACGTTTGCATAATACCCGGCACTAAATAATACACATCGATATTTTGATATCGAAAACATTAACCGATTCAATTCAAATTCTAAATAATATTCAAGTAAACTTGTAAACTCCTATTTTGGAATTTTTAACTTTACTGCTAATTCCGAAAACTGCTTCTACGAGAACCAGCAAGAGACATTGGTTGGTGTTTTCAAAATATAATTGTAAAAAGAAGAGTAACTATATCCACACATTCTTCTCATTTATTTTTGACTGGCTTGTCGGCAGTTGGCAGTAAAAGGGCCAAAAAATTTTTTGGTCCTTCGAACCTCGGTGTATATTTGTATTTAAATATGTATTTAAAATTATATATGTAGTATATATTTATTAGTTGCCTGTCATCCATAACAAAAGTATTAAGTTACTTAATGTACTTTATTATTATTAAATGATTTATAGAAGTAGACGTTACTTTGCGGAATTCCATATTACAAGCACTATTACAGAACCAAGTACCTTGCTAATATCTATAATCTGCGAGAGAAGTTTAAGGAAATAGGTATTCTTACATTTGCTTCACAGTATATTTTAAACAATGTAATTTTGTACATAAAAATATAAAGAATTATAAAACGATAGGTGATGTATATAATAGACAAAGTAGGAACCGATATAAGCTTGCATCTCCTGCTTTGCGCCTAGCAAAAGTACGTAAATCGTTTGTGGGTTTGGATATAAGATTCTATAATAAAATTCCGCAATCAATTTTGGCCATGCCGTTACAGCAGTTTAAAAACACTGTTAAAAGAGGCTGATACAGAAAGCCTTACTATACTGTTGAAGATTACTTAGATGATAAGGATGTGTGGATATAGGTGCACTTCTACTCTGTACAAGACAGTAATAAATAAATGTAACTAGTTCTAAGATTTATATTTTAAAAAGAGCAACCGCCGAGTTTCTTGCTCGCTCTTCTCGGTAGGAACAGCTTTCCGAACCAGCAGTAAAGTTGACGATTCAAAAGCACTTGTTTACAAGTTTACTTGAATAAAGAATATTTTGAATTTGAATTTGAATATATAGGCTCCACGACAAAAATCGTGATGAAATGACATTAGGATTTTTGTCGTGGAGCCTATGCTCCTGATGATGCTTCGGTTTCGGAGCGAAACGATCGTCGAGATTGTGGTGGTGGGTGTGTGTGCTGCTTGTTTGCATTGTGGCTTGTCCTGCATGTATAAGGTGCGAAGATTTTTCCTGCTTCATACACATTAGCTTTGCATGCATTCGCTTAACCCGTGCGGATTATAGCAAGGTAGTTAGTTCTGTTATAGTGCTTGTTATTATTATTAGAATATATTAAATTACTTACTTTGGGGACGAATGACAGTGTGTATAATAATATATATATTACAAAAGTAATAATAAAATTATTTTGCTATAATCCGCGATACAGTAAATAGAAAATATATATAGTGTTTAATGTATAGTGGACTATCAGTATTTTCATACCCGATACGTGCAGGATTCGTAAAAACACATGCACAAACCTCCACCACTTCCACCACAATACACAAGCACTACACAGGTTCACTATCACAAACTCAACAATCGTTTCGCCCCGCAACCGAAGCATCATCAGGAGATAGACTCCACGACAAAATCGCAAAGTCGGATAGTCCACTATACATTTAGCACTATATATATTTTCTATTTACTGTATCGCGGATTATAGCAAAATAATTTTAATATTACTTTTGTATTATGGATCTCCGCAAAGTAACGCCTAATTCTATAAATTATATATATATTAGCTAAAATCGATTGTTGTCAGGATCCAGAGAAAAGGCCGACAGCGACTGACCTGCTCAAGCACGAGTTCGTCTCCGGGGACCTCGACTCGAAACCGTTACGGGATCTATTGCTGGAGTACCGAGCTGAGGTCGTCGAGGAGGAGCTTCTGGATGATGATTCGGAGGTATTTTTTGATTTAATGTAGACGTGGAAACAGATACACTTTGATTAGTACTCAGGTCTGCTTCAAGACTTTATTTTACCTCCAGGGTGGTTCGTCGACCTCTCCATTTGTTATGTCTATTCACTAATTGAAAATCGTCTGAATAATGATTCGAAGATATTTCTAGATCTATCTAAGACCTGTAAAGGGATACTCTTTAACTACTCAGGTCTGCTTTAAGGCCATATTTTACCTCAAGGGCGTTTTATTAACCTCTCCATTTATTATGGACTATTAAATCATTGATTGAAAATACTCTGGATATTGATTCGGAGGTATTTCTAAGTTTATCGAAAACCTGGAAAGGGATGCTCTTTAAGTATTACTTAGTTCTGTTTATAGGTCAGATTCTGCCTCAAGGTCGCTTTATTAAGTCTCCGTAAATCATGTAGTATTAACTGACACAAACACGTCTGGATGATGATTCTAAGGTATTTCTAGATCTATCCAAGACCTGGAAAGGGATACTTGATAAGTACTCAGGTCTGCTTCGAAGCCAGATTCTACCTCAAGGGTGGTTCATTGACCTCTTTTTGTCATGTCCTATTAACTCACTGATTCAAAATCCACTGGATATTGATTCGGAAGTATTTCTAAATTTATCGAAGATATCGAAGGGGATGCTCTTTAAGTATTACTCAGGTCTGCTTCAAGGCCAGATTCTACCTCAAAGGAGGTAGAATCTGGTCATTAACCCTTTCCATAAATCATGTATAGTACACGGCAATAAATAATGCACATCGAGAACTTAGTACGAAACAGCCGGCGAATTCGGTTTGGTAGAGCGCTGTCACTGTCACACACGGGTTCGTCAGTCTGTGCGACAGAGACAATGCTCTATGAAACAGAATCTAGCCGATTTCTCTCTATGAGCCTCGATGTGCATTACTTATTGTCGCGTACTATAGTATTGTCTCATTTATACAAAAACCTCTGGATGATGAAAATATACATATTTCCAAAAAATATGAACAATATAGAATTTAAGTAGCGGCCTGTTACAATCCCACTGCTGGGAATAGGTCTCCTCTCTCCGTTTCTGGAGACAAGGGTTGGAGCTAAGACCCACCACGCTGCTCCAATGCGAATTTGTATGTTATACATATCTTGAGAATTCTCTAGAGATATGCAGGTTTCCTCACGATGTTTTCCTTCACCGAAAAGCGTGTGATAAATTGCAATTACCAATTAGACACATGAGTTTTAATAGAAAAACTCATTGGTGCCTGCCCGGGTTTGAACTCGTGTTCCCCTCGAAAGAGTCGCGCGGTCTCACTGCTAGGCTATCACAATATAGAAACTAATGTTGTACATATTATACTATATAATATATTATACTAATATTGTACACAAAATTCTTCAACATTATCTAGACTTGCCTTTACACAAGTTTAGAAATTATCTTAAAACGATGCTGCTACATAAAGCTTACTATACAATTATTTGAGTGATAGTAGCATATCTTAACTGCAGTCAGCTACGCACCAAGCTGCAACGATTAATTTGTAACCATCAATCAAATTGTTAAAAAAAATATATTTAAAAAAGAATGGCCGCTGAGTTTCTTGCTGGTTCTTCTCGGTAGGAGCAAACTTCCGAATCAGTGGCAACTTCTTGTAAACATGTGACGATTCAAAAGTACTGTAAACAGTCTACTTGAATAAAGAATATTTTGAGTTTGAGTTTGAGTATTTGGCTTCCACTAACAAAACACGTGTGTGCTTATTCACGCTTACTAACGGATAAAAGACGCGCGCACGTCGGAGCCGATTGCGGGCCAACAAGGAGCAGTACCAGAGGGTTGGTTAGTATTTACTGCCGTGACATACTTCCTATCAAAAATTCAAAATTCAAAATTCATTTATTCATTAACAAAGTTCATTCATTACTGTACAAAGGTTAGAATCTTCTAGTGAGTAAGTAAAGTATACTCGTGTCAGAAGGTCCCGCTCTTCCATATCTAAATATAGCACATAACCATTAAGAATAAATGAGTCTATATATGTTTGTGTGTGTGTGTGCGTGTGTGTGTGTGTGTGTGTGTGTGTACCTGCGTACATGGATCAGTATGTGTTCGTGTGCGTGTGTGTGGCTGCGTTTAATATATACGAGCGCATCCTTATCGTGAAAGATAACTCACTGATGCGCATTTAAGCGAAGTTTATATTCTGGGGTTTTTTTACTTTATTTATTTATCTTTATTGTATAAACAAAAGGCAGACTTATCCCTAAAAGGGATCTCTACCAGCCAACCTATGAGTAACAGAAAGAAAATTAGTTTAAAGAAAAGAAAAACAGTTTGTGGGTTTTGGTATAAGATTCTATAACAAAATTCCACAATTAATTTTAACTTTGCCATTACAGCAATTTAAAAATACTGTTAAAAAGAGGCTGATACAGAAAGCCTATTTATTATACCGTGGAGGCTTACATTGATGATAAGAATGCGTGGATATAGCTGCTCTTTGACCTTGTGCAGGATAGCTATGACGAAATGTAATTAGTATTAAGAATCTTCTTTTTTAAAAGAGCTCCACCGAGTTTCTTGCTGGCTCTTCTCGGTAGGACGGCTTTCCGAACCAGCAATAGAGTTGACGATTCAAAAGCACTTGTTTACAAGTTTATTTGAATAACATAAAAAAAAAATGAAAAGAAAAAAAAATTGATGATGGAAAAAAAAGGAAGGAAGAAAAACGAAACACTATACATAGATTAAAGTTGAAAGATAAATGAATAAAATAATAGATAATAGTGATTATTTGAATTGATTAAAATGTAATTTAATATTGATAATAAGCTAAATTTAATTTAAATGACTTGAGAGAAATATTTTTTAGTCTGTGACTTAAATGCTGATAGGGAAGATTTGCATTTTGGGGTTTGATTTAGGGTTTTTGCTAAATGCAGGAATAATCTACCTCCACTGATACACCCTGTCTGATATCTCAATGCGAGCGCGCTCAATTAAATATATAGTTTTATCTCTTTCACCTAAATGCTGGAATAATTTACCCCCACTGATACGTAATATATTAAAATTCCAGAAATTAAAAAATAATAATCGCAAGCTCGCTAACAATTGTAACTTCGTTGAGGTATTATTAATATAGATGAAAGGATTAACGTCAGGTTGCGCGTGAGTTAAATTATTGAACCATCTAGAATTTGAGTACAAGTTTTAAAGTGCTTATTTATATTTTTCTTATTAGCACTGATACAGGATGATTTTTTCGACGTTAAAAATACAGTTCAGAATATTATACATAAGTACAGTTTATAATTTTATAATGATACTAGAAAAATAAGGTATACGTACGTAACTGTACGTAAATGCGTGCGGTGACTTTATGCGTAGATTAGTAAATAAGTTCGTTTTTAATATATGTTACAGAGTAACTTTGCAATTAAAATTGTAACTTAGGGGTGAAGTTCATGAAATTATTTTTTCGAGTAATATCCAAAAGTCTTCTCTTTTAATTAGTGTGTCATTTTTTAAAAGCTTCGCCGGATATCCTCCATAATCCGATTTGTTTATTTCAACAATACGTTAATGGTGCGCTTCTGTGTGGTTACATTGCATGCGAATCGATCGGCCAGCCGCGAGAGCCTCCGCCCTCGTCGAAGGTATTTATAGAAAAAAAAAATGATGTTGGCAACACTGTAATACAACTTCTGTATGAACTCCTAATTTCCGATATGCCTTTTTGTTTGCAAACGTAGGACATTCAGTATAATTTTCATTTTCTCTCTTATGTATGTTATCCTCAAAAAGGATGTTATTAATAAAATAGCGTGACTATATAGTAATAGCTTTTTTAGACCAAATATTTAGACGGCATTTGTAAATCAATAGCCAACACAAACATAACCTTAACTCCTTAATTAAGGTAACTACTATTATAAAAAGCCGTGGTAAATTAATGGGTGCTCTGTACTGGAATATGGCATAGTTAAAATTTGAATAGGTTTTCCAGTAAAAAAAATTTATAAACATTAATGCTTTAATCATCGATGATTGAATGATGATTTGGATTTGCAGCAATCACGAGAAATATCCATTTAGAAATGTTATCTTAAAACAGCTAATTTCTTACTATTGCTACTTTATTGCTACCGCTATCTTGCTATTGCTACTATATACACCAGTACCTCGCTTTGCGTTGTTTCGTTTTGTGTTTTTTTCGAAGTTGCTGCTTAATTTTTACTGATTTTCACTGTACGTCGTTAGATTTACGAAGTCACGTTGTTTTAGATTCGAGTATTTAATTTTTTTTTCCTAAAATATGGCAACACCAATTAGCAAAATTGTTTTTAATTGCGACATGCATTCTGACTAAAAATCACCGCAAATTTAATACAATTTTATTTTCACTTTGTTTTACTTATTTGAGAGTTCGTTTAATCACGTAGTGTGAGATAATATAGTTTGTTGTGCTTTTTTAAAAAGAGAATTGTTTTTGAGAAGTGTTTTTGGTTACAAAAAAGATAAATATTTCCCCAATTTATTTATTGACAGAGTTATATTCTTTTTTATATAGATTTGTAATTTTTTTACCCAAATATGAGGGAAAAGGGTGCTTCTGGTAGAATTGACAAAAATAATAAAAAAAAACTATCAGCTTGGAGACACAATTAGATATTCTGCAACGATTTGATAAGGGAGAAAAGGCTGGAGATAGCAAAGGCTGTTGGTTTGGCTGCAGCCACTATAGACTCATCAGACAGTGATTAATTTTAATTAAATCTTCATAAATTAAATGAATACGTAGTTTATTTTAATACGTTTTTTTTGTATATTATTTTTGTTTGAAAAAATTTTACTTTGTTCAATTTTATTTTTTAAAAGGTAGTATTTTCGTAAGCCTGGAACCTATTTTCGATCATTAAATGGTTTGCTATAGAAAATCTATTTTCACTTTGCGTCGTTTCAATTTGCGTCGTTTTTTTTGGAACGTAACCCCGACGCAAAGCGAGATATGGGTGTATATACTATAGTGGACGAAGTGATTGTTAGCTAAGACTAGTATTGAGGAACAGAGGCCTCAAGATACTAACATCTCAGTGTTGCTTCTCACTAACAATATTACTGAATTGTTCTCCCTGAAAGTAGGGTAATAATGTATATTGGAAACGCATTTTCTGTATCTACGAATCCCAGATACTTCGATGAAATATGTCAAACTTTAGCCAACACAACAGCACCCTTTAGAAAATTTCGTAAAAATGTTTTATAGTGTCGTATAAAGAAGGAATATTTTTAAAATCCCTATTGTAATCTGTAGTATCTTATACTTGACCTTATTGAAAGACAATCTGGCGTCTCTGGACTACGAGTTGTTTTATATCATTATTAGTTTTATACTAGATTGCTCGTTAATATAATGCTTCTTCAGCGTATATGTTATTACTGCCTTTAAAAATCTTATCTATCGATCATTTTAGTTCCGTCCAAATCCATCAGTAATCTATATTATATAAAACTACTTATGCCAGCCGCTTCGCCTGCTAGAGAATCAGTGTGTCACTAAATTTTTCCTGAATTGAAATTTTATACATAAAGTGATAGAGTGATAGAGACATACTATCGCGAACTTTTTTGTAATATTTTAGTAGATCTACAATTCTCTAGTACATTACTTTAGTGTATATCTGTTGGTTTAATCTGCGCCCGCGACTAAAGCTCCCAGCAGGCAAGTGTTTTTAGAATCCCGCGAGCTCTTTATAAGAATTTAAGTAAAACTTTAATGTACTATTAACCTAAACCTTTTAGAAGACTTGCGCTACTTTCGATTACATACAGACAACTTTTGGGTACTTTGTTTTGGAATAAGTATAGATATTACTGAAGACCAAAGTCTTCGACCAATGGCTGTGTTAACATATGACGCCGAGACGTGGACACTGACGGCGGGCGGCTAGTCCGCAAGTTTAAAATCGCTCAGCGTGCTATGGAGCGAGCTATGCTCGGAGTATCTCTCAAAGATAAAATCAGAAATGAGATTATCCGCGAGAGAATCAAAGTAACCGACGTAGCTAGCAGAATAAGCAAGCTGAAGTGGCAGTGGGCTGGTCATGTCTGTCTCAGGACTGATGACCGTTGGAGCAAAAGAGTCCTGGAGTGGAGACCGCGTCTTGGCAAACGCAGCGTAGGGCGTCCTCCGTCCCGCTGGACCGACGACATCATAAAAGGTTGTTAGGGCCTGGATGCTGGATGCGCATTAAGCGGGATGTCTGGTGCAGACATGACTATGTCCAGCAATGGACTGCTATAGGCTGATGGATGGATGGATATTACTTGCTCTTGAAAATCGCCCTCCGCGTCACTCAATGCATCTTGGCATTGATATAGAAACTATAGATTAGAAAATGAAGGCTTCAGTATTTTACAAAATATATTAGTGCTTTCGCCTAACCACATTAAAGGCCTATAATCTTTATCAGTGCTTCAATCAGAAACTTAGCCGATTTCTGTCTACCCCATACGCCTAATATTTTAAGTTTTATTATAATTGTTTGTTCCCTTTCAATAAATAAATGAAAATCTACTAAGTGCTGGAACAGCCCGTCCCCGCCAATTCTTGCTTTATGATAGATATTTTATTTTATTAATTTTTAAGGAAAACATACAGTATAATATTTTTCTTATTAACTAGACAAAAATTTGTAAAACATTGACCAATAAAGTTTCCACTAACTGATAAAACATATAAAGCTAACATAATAAATGAAAATAAACAATATAATAAGCAAATGATGAATCAGCACAAAAAAAATACTACAAAGATTTTACATAATTATAAGAATAATAAAGAAGAAAGAAAGAATTTAATTCAACTGATTCTGAATATTTTTTTTTAAATTAACTAAGTTGATACAAAATAAATCAATATCACTATACTCATTATTGTACCTAGCACTGGCACGTGAAATAAAATTATTTGCACCAAAATTAGTCCTGCATCGAGGAGTATGCAAAAGTGAACGATTTCTAGCACTCAACCTTTGACATCTGAAATAAATATGGCTTAAGAGCATTGAAGAGTCTAAATGGTTATTTAAAATTTTAAAGAGTAGTAATTGGTCTCTAATGTTGCGGCGGTTTTCTAATGAAAGTGGAGTAATAATATTGTTTGCTCCATATCTATATTTTAAATGTTTTAAGAATTTGTTCTGGACTTTTTCGATTTCATTTATGTAAACCTTATATTTAACGCTTAATATTAACGCTTTATTTTGTGTATGTAGGAACACCGCAGCTCTCAGATGCATGTGGACATGGAAGATGACTCCACGTCCGTGAGGTCGGGCGACACGCCGGACATCAAGAGTGAGTGCTTTTACTATTAATTATAATAAAGATATTATGTAATATTATTAATGCAAGCCGTGTGGTATCCGGCAGAATACAATAGACCACCCTCCTTTCTTACCGAGGTGTCGTAAGAGGCGACTAAGGGATGTGCCGTGTGGTATCCGGCTGCATAGAATAGACCACCCTCATTTCTTACCGAGGTGTCGTAAGAGGCGACTAAGGTATGTGCCGTGTGGTATCCGGCTGCATAGAATAGACCACCCTCATTTCTTACCGAGATGTCGTAAGAGGCGACTAAGGTAAATGCCGTGTGGTATCCGGCTGCATAGAATAGACCACCCTCATTTCTTACCGAGGTATCGTAAAAGGCGACTAAGGTAAGATGACGTCAGGCAGGCGGCCGGTCGTAAAATACGTAGCCAGATCACGTGACAGCATATTTGTAACATGTTGTGCCGACCCCACTTAGAGTGGGATAAGGGCAGGAGAATGATAATGCACAAATTTTAAATGTATTATCCATGGTCATTAGTGTTCTCGTACGCAGTGTCGGACGCGGAGCCGAGTGCGGGCGCGACGCCGGCGGCGCCGCCCGTCCGCGGCCCGCCCTCGCCCCGCGCCGCGTCGCCCGCCCCCGCTGCCCCCGCCCCCGCCGCCCCCCACCCGCAGACCGCCGCCAAGCGAGCGCTGCCCGACGATGCGCCAGCCGCTGACAGGAGGCCGCCGGTTAGTTGCAACTTTTACTACTATTTCATATTGACACCCACAACTAAAACACACACACGCACCCCCCCACACACGCACCCCCACACCCCCACCCCCCACCCCCACACGCACCCCCCACCCCCACACACGCACCCCCCACCCCCACACCCCCCCCACACGCACATTATTCCATATGACATAATGCTGTGGGAATAAGCAAAATAAACAAGTCGCGCTGTTTCAACATCGGTTGCATATGCGATTTGCACAGTTTCAAAAGACGAGTGAATAGGCACCTACTTGGCAAGCGCGGTTCATCTTAGGCTGCATCTTTCGCTCACCATCAGGCGAGATAGCAGCCAGGCGCTAGCCTTATCGCATAAAAAAAAAAAGGTTAAATGTCTAATGTTTCTAACAGCGTAAGCGGCGGCACTAAGTCTTCCTGCGAGGACAGATATATGGGTGCCCCATTGGAGTTTATCATCCAAATTGAGCCCCAGAAATTTAGTTGTATTTTCTATCTTTAGTATCTGCTTATTAATCTCTAACTTTATGTCTGACCTAATTACGTTTGGTAACACGAATTGCAGACATTTGGTTTCATTTGTAATTAAAAGTAACTTATTTACTGAAAACCAGTTTGATGTCTGAGATAGAGCACTGTTTACATCGTCAAAGTTGTCTTTATCTCGATCTACTGTAAAAATTAAAGAGGTGTCATCTGCAAACAACACAATATCACAAATATTTTGAACACAATATGTTAAATCATTTATGTATACTAAAAACAGAAAAGGACCAAGTATTGACCCCTGTGAGACACCCATAACATTAATCGATCCAGATGACCTAACATCATTAATGCATGCTAATGCTGTTGCTATTGTGTATATTCAAATTCAAAATACTCTTTATTAAGATAAACTCGTAAACTTGTACAGTTTCCACCAAAAGATAGTAAAATACCTCCGGATGGTTTAGGTAATTAGTATATATCGGTATTATGTAAATTGTGGTAAAAAGATCGAGCAGTTGTTAAAGAACTTGCTTGCTGGGATCTTTAGTCGCGTTAGATGCGTAAACCAGCAGAGATACGCTAAAGTGATATACTAGAGAATTGTAGTTCTTTAATAATACTACAAAAAAGTCTGCGATAGCATGTCTCTATCTGTTATAGTTAACTCACAATAACTACTTTAATGTTTAAAATTGGAATCCTATAAAAAAATAGTGATAAATTAGTAGGCAAAGTCGCTGGGACAGCTAGTTGTGTATATATTTTCTCTTTACTTTATCGCGGATTATAGAAAAATAATTTTATTATTACTTTTATATTATCGATAAACAAAGTAACACCACTTTCTCAAACCATATTTCCCACTTTTTAGTTCGCAAACGTATTTTTTTTTAATTGTATTTATTTTGGCAACCAATAATTTAATAGGTACCATTAATTTTCAGGCACCAAAGAAAGAGAAAGGCCCCGCGCCACCTCCCCCCGGCGCGGTCGCGTCCCCCCCGCCGCCGCCCAGCCCGCCCTCGCCCGCGGCGCACGCCTCGCGACCCGTCCGCAAGCAGCCCGCGCCGCCGCCGCCCATGTTACCCACCACGCCGAGCGCTCCTACCACGCCCCCCATACAAAACACTCCCTCGCCGCCCCCTTCAAGCGCTCCGTCAACCCCTCCCACGCCACCTCTTTCAATTGCTCCCCCTACGCCCCCCTCTTCCCTCGCATCATCAACACCGCCGTCCACCATCGCAGGACACATTGTGGAGCAGGTGAGCTAAAATCTAACTGGCCCTTTGACGCAGGGCTGAACTCCGGGAATCGCGGGTTCGACTCCCGCCGAGGGCCAACATTTTCCATAAAACAATTTGTTGGTCCTTCGAACAAGGGTAGAAGAATGGTGCCTACCAAAATTCGGCACAATTAACTACGCAAAAGCAATAAAGTTTATATAAAGTCCCAAATTCACAATTAGATTCAATTCACTTCCACCTTAAAGATATATTTTTTAAACAGTGGAAGTTATTCGGTTAAAAATAAGAGATAAAAGTATGTAAAATTATGTCAAAAATATATTGATTTTCAAAAAAGTAGCTATTTCAATTTCCTACCAAAGTACGGTATATTCAGAGTTTAAAATTTAATGTTCGTTTCAGGTCTGCCGAGAAGCAGAAGCAGCGGTAGAAGAGAAATCAGACAAAACAAATAAAGAATTTAACGATAAGGACACCAAACCAAAGCCCGATAGTAGATTAGCTACCCCAGAACCCGTTGTCAATAGACTCAACGGTACCACTGAGGTCAAATTGAGCGATAACGAAATAACTAGTCCTATAACAGACAAAATTAACTCGGACGTTAAAAAAATTGAAGACGTCACAAGGTATAGCATGAACGCTAATGAAATCGTCGCAGACGTACATTTTTCGAGTCCAGAAGTCAATAAAATGGACATTCACAAATCAAATTTAGAAATTAACAAAACTAGTCTTGATATAAACAAATCTACAGACGTCAAAATGATTACGGACGTCCCTAAAACAGCTGAGAAACACGACAATAAAGCCAATGTAGAAGTTCGAAAGAGCGCCGACGACGTAAGACTTGATACAAAGGAAAAGCGTATTGTAGATTTTGGCAAATTCCCTGAAGTGAGCAAATCTAGTGTAGAAATTAACAAATCAAATGAAGTTAAGGCTGAAATTCGTGCGATCACTGATATTATTAAGGGAGATAAGAAGGAAAGATCTAGATCGAGTTCCACGGAGATAGATAATAAGAGAGTGAGCGCTGAAGTGAGTAGGATAGAGTCACGGTCCCGATCCGTGGACGACAAGGACAGGTATAGTGTTGAAGTGCGACGGAGTAAGGACTATTCGAGATCCGGCTCAATAGAAGAGAATGAGATTGAGAGGGAGACTGCACAGAGTGCTGTGGAGATCCGATCTGTGACGGTGAGAACATCTATACTTATAAAGTCGCCAAAGCTGTCTGTCTGTATGTCATCGCTTTTCTCAAAATCTACTGAATGGATTTTTGTACGGTTTTTACTAAAAGGTAGTGCAATTCCTCCGAATGGTTTAGGTTAATAGCACATAACGGTTTCATGTAAATTGTGTTAAAGAGGTCGTTTTAGAACAATTTTTCAGTGGGGGTAGTAACAAACAGGTGTCGATTGTAGTTTAGAGGGGGAAAAGGTATAAAAAGCGGTATAGGGTATCAGACAAACACTGAATTTCACGCGGGCGAAGCTGCACGTATTTCTAGTTGAAACTAAATTTAAATGTACAAATTAAAGTAACCTGTCTAAAATTTCGAATTTGACTGGCCTTTGGCGCGTTTGTGTTTATTTAAAAACTAACAATGCCCCGCGGTTTCACATGCGTACTTACCGATCTAGTGGTAGTGGAAACTTTTCTAAGTCAGACTGTAGACTTATTTTATGTAAATTAAAAGTTTGGTCCTGGGACTTATCAATAATTTAGGAAAAAGAAATTTTTAACGGAACGTATTCATAGGTACACAAATACAATACGCTACAATTGTTATGGCATTATTTTCATTATATTGTCATTTTTAAATTCGTTACATTCGACTGGAATGTCCGATTTTAATAATTTTAAAAGTATTTTACTAAATACTTACAAAACTATAATAGTTAGACATATTGTATCGCGGACTTTTTTTCAGATATTGATACGTTTTATAATAATGTAGAACATTTTTTTGTTCTATCATCAATAGTCTCCTCAGCGCACGCGATAAAAAAAATTTATGACTAAATTTTTCACACCTTATTACAATTTTATTAGGGATCCCTATTTTTTTGAAAATGTAATATAGCCTATGTGGCTCAGTAAGGGAGCAACTTACCAATGGTGAAAGAATTTTTGAAATCGGTCCAGTAGTTATTGCGTGAAAGGCCTGCACTTGGTGAGTTAGCTCTTATTCCAAAAATACTAATGATAGCCATTTTTTATAATTAAATAATCTACAAAATAAATCTATAGTCTGACTTCGTAGACCTTCCAATACCATGAGATCTGTACGGACGCGGGTGAATCCGCTGGGCTTTGCTAGTTATATATATATATATATATATATAAACCTTGGTGATATATGATTTACAGCCGCCTGAACGCGATCGCAGCGCGGTGGTGCTGCCCCAGCAAGCAGTGACGGTGGTGGCGGTAAGCGCCGAACCCAACTCCCTAGCAGCCGCACCCATTGGTCTAGTCACCGTTACAACCACCCACCCACCCGTGCTCAATACTGCTGCGCCGGTCAGTATTACATCTTCCGAAATTACATCTTCAAATGTATATATACCTATAGTTATACTAGAGCCAGTTTAAAATGTGTCTATCGAAGCATAAAGAGAAAACAAATGAGTATAGTACGCGGCAATAAATAATGCACATCGAGGCTTAGAGAAAGAATTCGGCTAGATTCTGTTTCATAGAGCATTGTCTCTGTCGCACAGACTGACGAACTCGTGTGTGACAGAGACAGCGCTCTACGAAACCGAACTGGCCGGCTGTTTCGTTCTAAACATCGATGTGCATTATTTATTGCCGGGTACTATACCTATAGTTGTAATACTAGAGCCAGTCTGAAATATGTCTATCGACGTATAAAGAGAGACAAATGATTACCTCTGTACTATTTTTGTGCATTATCTTAATATTGGATTATCACATAAGATGTTGAAAAATCTCAATTCAATTATTATAACTATTATTATATTAATAAATATTGTAACAATTATTATAAAATAATTATTTAAAGAAAGAAAGAAAAACTTTATTTATGACGTACACACCACATACATGGAATAATACAAAAAAAACAAAGCCATGAGTTTTAGTTAAATAATAAAGAGTTTTAAAGCCGTGGTGTGACGTCACAAAATGGGTAACCACTCGGTTTTGGTTCGAAATTGTTATAACGTATAAACATTTTGGTGTGCAAAAAAAATTCAAAGTACCGTAAGTAAAGTAGACGTAGAAGAAGTAAGTAAAGTTGATAATTGAAATTCAAATTCAAATTTTGAATTTGAATTTTGAATCCCCCTTGTAACGCGTTTTCGTATTACGCGATTTCAGTACCTCGTACAACGCGTGTTTCCTCCCATATAACGCGGAGATATACCATGTTCCACGTAATATACAATATAAGAATATAAAATATTAAATTAAATTATTTCATTAAACCCACCACATTGAACAGGTTCCATCCTAAGCGGTGAGACCGGGCGACTCTTTCGAGAGGTCACGAGTTCAAACCACGGGCAGGCACCAATGAGTTCTATCAAAACTTCAGTGTCTAATTGATAATTGCAATTTATCACACGCTTTTCTGTGAAGGAATACATCTTGAAGAATCCTGCATATATCTAGAAAATTCTGAAAATATGTGTAACCTACCAATCCGCATTGGAGCAGCGTGGTAGGTCTTAGCTCCAACCTTTCTGTTCCGAAACGGAGAGAGGAGACCCTATGACCAGCAGTGGAATAATAACGGGCCGTTACTTTACTTTTTTTACTTTACATCTTTCATTCCAGCTGCCACACAATGCGGTAACGATATCCACCACTCCGCCAATGGATGAGGTGGTGGTTGTCCGTGCCGGTTCGTCTTCTGATGACGACGCGTTTGCCCCATCGTCTTTGGACTCGCTGGATTGCACCACGTGTTATACAGGTATGAAATGTGACATCAAGATAACATCCTGGGACTTTTTTCTACTAACAACCGATAGATAGTGAAGTTTTTATTCAGTTTTATAGCCATTTCTATTAATAAAAGTCTCTACTTAACTCTAAAAAACTATTGAGGATTACTTAGACGATAAGAATGCGTGGATATAGCTACTCTTCTACCCTGTAAAAGACAGTAATAACTATATGCAACTAGTGATAAGAATTATTCTTTGAAAAGAGCAACAGCCGAGTTTCTTGCTGGTTCTTCTCAGTGGGAACAGCTTCCCGAACCAGCAGTAGATGTTGACGAATCAAAAGCACTTGTTTACAAGTTTACTTAAATAAAGAATATTTTGAATTTGACTAGCAATGTATCGCCCATATACTGCAATAATGGGATATTAATGTGGCAATTAAAAAAACATCGCCGCAATACCGTTCTGTACTACTGTTCGTTTAAGTAAGCAATGAATTTTCGTTCGCAATGAAAACAATACCGTGTAGTATCCGGCTGAGTAGAATAGACCACCCTCATTTCTTACCGAGGTGTCGTAAGAGGCGACTAAGGTAAGTCGACCCTCCGTGTGGTATCCGGTTGAGTAGAATAGACCAGCCTCTTTTAAGAAAGAGGAAGGAAGGAAGGAAGGAGAAGTATTTTACGAGGGGTCGTAAAATACTACTAAGGTAAGTTGACGTCAGGAAGGCGGCCGGTCGCAAAATACGGGATAAGGGCAGGAGGATGATGTTGGCAATCGAAAACTTTATGTAATATTAACCTAAACCTTCCGCAAGAATTGCACCATCTTTTAGTCAAAACCATATAAAGATCCGTTCAATAGATTTTTGCCATCATTCTAATAATAATCCTAAAATATTTGGCAATTTAGTTTGTACGTTTAAGTGGACGCATATGTCCACGTCATGGGAATATGGTATATTGGAGAATTGAATATGGTATCCCACAGAAAAGAGCCGCGGCAGGAGGCTGGACAGCAGCGAAGTGCTGATATTGAGTCCTGGAGCTGGAGACTCTGGCGTCTTCGACGACAGCCAGCACAACCACTTGAATTTGGTAAATAATAGTAATAATATTTTAAAATTTAAACTATCGTGAGTATTATTCATAGTAAATATATAGATACCGGCTATACTCACGTCTAATTTTATCGGGTTAGCCCGACTAGTTGCGAACCCGTCCGGGGCACTTATTCATGAGCTCTTTACACGACGTTATCGCGGCGGGAACTGCGTGCAAAAGCAGCATTTTTAACTGAGACCGTGATTGGACACTACCTCCGGTGTGGAAATCGATTTTTGACACTACCGGTTCATATAAAGACCGTTTTAAACCCGACACCGTAAGCGTCGCATGCACAAATGACCAGCTGTTGCGAGACGTGAGAATAGCCGGTTTCTATATATTAACTAAAATAATAATAATCATTTATTCAGATATGGTGTTACAAACAAATACTTAAACTAATGTTACATACCTGTCTAACACCATACCGAATAGCATATAGCTCAGCGTATGTCCTACGTTTATCACCGAAATATTCATTCATTTATTTATTTGAAGTTAATTGAACGCGTGTCTCAAACAAGACACCATCATTTTGATAGGACGGCACACAGTCATTAAAAAACAAAATTACGAATTAAAATATTCAAAAAATTGTGTGTGCGTGTGTATGTGTGTAAAGTCTTTCGTTGTCTGAAATTTTTTCGGAAAAAATAAGTGTATCGATAAATAACGACAACAATATTTTTCCTTTATAATTATTAATAAATAAGAAGCAATTTTCCAAAAGTCAACCCATTTAATCTCTTTCAACAACTCAACACATAATGACAGCGACAATGCTTTTTTTTACTGACCAACTATATGAAGGAGGTTTTATTTAAAACACGTCGTAATTATAATATTTGTAAGTTGCATTCAAAACCTTAAATTCAACGACGACTATTAATGGACATAAACGTTTTGATAATTTCAATATTTCGTTAGTTTGTTATACCCAATTAATTGTTGTGCTTACACCTTAAGGGTTGCAATTAGATTATAAGTGTTGCATAGTGTATAAATTATTATATTGTTCATTTGTAACCTGTTGTGTTCGCCTAATAAAAAAAAAATATTTTGAATATATATTTTGAGTTTTTTTTTTAAATATAAACAGGACACGTCGCACGTTTCCGTGGTGACGGTCGGCGAGGAGGTCCGGGTGCGGGACTCGTCCGCGCCCGCCCCCCGCACTCCGCACACCCCCAACAACCATAGACCCTCGCGACTGAGCCCCGACAGCTTTGAGAGGTAAGTGTGTAAGGGACACGTGACGTCATCGACCATGAAACCACCCATACTAAATACATAATACTCAAGTATGTGTGGAAGGTTTTTTGCTACTAACTCGCTGGTGCAATAATAGCGAAATCTGCTGGAATGCGTGACGTCATTGACTCTGAACCGATCCATACTACACATACGTATAATCTACGCACCCACACACATATACACGCAACCATAAATTAATACGCGCATTTTTTTCTTTATTTCGTTTTCTTATAATATTTTGGTCGTTTACAATATTTTTCGCAGTATAGTTTTATTTGAGTTTTAGTAAATCTTAGGGCTTTAATTTTTTTTAAGGGGGGGGAAGTCCCTGGTGACCTAAAATACAGGGAATCCTAGTTCAGGCGTCAATCCCTCCCATAGTGCACCGATTTTGAACTGTTTAAATTTCTTAACATTAAGTTTTAATATTGTAGGGTTTGTATGTAAAAAAAATTAGGGGGAATAAATAAATAAAGCATTATTATTATTATTATTCTACTACATACATCATGCTAAGTCTGTCCTGTTTCGCTTTCACAGTTTGCAGACTGTAAATGTTAATGAAGATTGGTGAGTGCGTGACGTCATAGACCATGAAACCACCCCATACTACGTTCATAATTCTAAAGTCTGCCTTTATTGCGTTTTTTGCTTGTCTGCTGGAGAAATATAATGAAATTTGATGGGATGCGTGACATCACTGAGAATGAAATCATTCTACATACATAATGCTATAGTCTGTCTGCCTTACGTTACACAGCTAACCCAACGCAGCAGTATTAAAGAAATAAAATGGAATGCCTGACGTCATATCCTATGAAACCACCCATTCTACTTACATAATGCTACAGTCGGTTTGTCTGTTATATCGCCCCACCGAAGAATAAAGTTACATTTCCTATGCTATACACATACTTTATTCTTCGTATGGGGCGATATATTGCATGGTAGTATATTGAATTGAAAACTATAGAAAAAGCATTATTTTTTGTTTTAGCTAATAAGATGGTTTGGTTCGCAAATGACGTCATTGAAATTTTCATATTCTAACAGCAGTGGCAGGTCGCAGTCGGACAGCGGGTCAGTAGCGTCGGAGAGGTCACGTCGCGGCGATGCTGACTCGCTCGCCACAACCAACACCACCGCGTCGCACGACTCCCACCAGCTGGCCAACGGGGCGGCCCGCGTGCACTCCGAGCCCCAGCCTGACACGGACGAGGTGGTGCTGCGCCGGAAGCCCCTGGACCCGCAGCCGAACAGGATGCAGCGCTCCAAGGAGGACATCCACATGGCCAACCTGAAGAAGAAGACGCGGAAGAGGACAAGAAAGTTCGAGATCGACGGCGTCACCGTCACCACCACCACTTCTAAAGTAATTTTTTAAACCCCAAATTCTTAACATTTCCTTTTCGTTCGCGAATATAAAGCTTCTAAAATCTAGTTCATCAAATCAAAGAAAAATCACAACAAACTCTTTTGCAATTAAAGGTTAAATGAAAAGTTGAAATATTACCGCCGTGTGGTATCCGGCTGAGTAGAATAGACCACCCTCATTTCTTACCGAGGTCTCGTAAAATACGACTAAAGTAAGTTGACGTCAGGCAGGCGGCGGGTCGTAACATGTTTGTAGCATGTTGTGCCGACCCCACATTGAGTGGGATAATGGCAGGAGGATGATGAAAGATTATGTTGAAATTTCTGCTTAACAAAAAACAATGTGTGATTTAACAAGCAAACACGATGGTGACCCGTTAAGGACGTAGATTCGTTAGATATGGATTAATGTTGATAACATACTAGCTGTGCCAGCGACTTCGCCCGCGTCGAAATCAGTTGGCCATCGAAATCCAAATTGAAATTTTGAACATTCATTTAGCTATTGTAAGTTAACCATAAGAGATAGAGACATGCTGTCGCGGACTTTTTTGTAGTATTTTTTATAGATGTACAATTCTTTAGTACAATACTTTAGCGTGACTCTGCTGGTATACGCAGAGCACGCGACTAAACCTCCGAGCAAGCAAGTTTCTAACAACTACGCGATCTCTTCAACACAATTTACATAATACCGATATGTATTTACCTAAACCATCCGGAAGTATTGCACTATCTTTTGGTGAAAACCTTACAACAATCCCTTCAGTAGATTTTGAGAAAATCGATTACATACAGACAGACAGCTTTTTGGGACTTTGTTTTATAATAAGTATAGATAGATTTATTTTGTAAACAAGGAAGGCATTACTTCGATCATATATTATAGGTGATCTGGGGTGATGAGGAGAGCGGCCGCACGTGGGACGATCACGCGCTTCGCAAACAGGAGCTGCGCGAGATCAAGATGCTGCAGAAGCAGGAGCAGAAGCAGTTCCAGGACCTGAACGCGAAGGAGCACCAACTCAGAGACCAGCAGGACAAGAGGTTGACATTCTAATATTTTACATTCTAATAAAGCACTTTTGTTTATGTCGTAATAGCTTTATGATGAAATATCTTTATGACGTCGAAGGTTGCGAAGATTTAAACTCCTATCATTATCAATTTCATTACTTTTAGAGCAATTTAAATAAATAAATAAATATATGGGACACTTACACACACGGTCTTCCGTCCCTAAAGTAAGTAACTTAATACTTGTGTTATGGGTGACGGACAACTGGTAAATATACAACATATATAATTCTAAATACATACTTAAATACAAATACACACCCAGGCTCGAAGAACCAACGAATTGTTTGTAGAAAATGTTGGCCCTCGGCAGGAATCGAACCCGCGACCCGCGGGAGCTAAAGGCAGGGCCACTACCCAGTCAATGCCTGGATATAGCTGCTCTTCAACCCTGTAGAAGACAATAATTATTCTTTGAAAAGAGCAACCGCCGAGTTTCTTACTGGTTCTTCTCAGTAGGAACAGCTTTTCTAACCAGCAGTAGATGTTGACGATTCAAAAGCGCTTGTTCACAAGTTTACTTGAATATAGAATATTTTGAATTAGAATTGTATGGGCTGCTACTACCCTGTACTATCTTTTGTTGATAACTGATATTGATAACTGCGACGCTTAATTGATAGATTTATTTGATTGATATAAATTATAATGATTTGATAGTAATGAATAGGTTGAGCACGCGCGGCCGCTAACGTCGTACTGATTTCAAATTTGTATTAAGTGATATTAATTGTTCCGCACAAACGTGCGGGCGGATGAAACAACCTCCGAGACCTGGGCCCGCCGTCTCGGCGTCTCAACCTACCTTATGCAGCCGTCAGCTGTATGCAGTCCGGCCTCATGAATAACTGTGTGTGCGCTTGTATGTACTTGGCCGATTCCCGAACCCGTTGGCTCGCCTCTGCAGTCTTCCACGGACACGTACTGTCTATTTCTCCCGGAGTATACACTTCACCAACGCGGTTAACTAACACAAATAACACGCGGTGTGCACACAACCTTCGTAAGGTCACACGTTATTGAATCGTCCCTATATCCGGGAATAGTAACCCAACGCGCACTAAAACCGCGGACAGTCGCGTCTTCTCAAACGCTTCACTGATTAAACGCGTCACTAAATCTGAGAACCACACCCGAGACGCAAAATTACACGTGTGCGTTATACAATAAAGCCGTATACAGGCGCACGCGGCCTGTCCTTATCGTATTCAAAACATCACTAACTGTCGGCCGCTCGCGTCGGCAATCGAATGCATAAAGGTCGTTGATCCGGCCGGTCGCGTCGCGGCGCGCGCGTCAATTTATTCAAAACAGTAGATGTTGACGATTCAAAGAACTTGTTCACAAGTTTACATGAATAAAGAATATTTTGAATTTGAATTTGAATTTGGATTTAAGTCACATGTGTCCGGGCGCAGGTTCGAGGCGGAGCTGGCGTCGCTGTCGCGCGCGCACGAGGCCGACCTGGACACGCTGGCGCGCGCGCAGCGGGCGGCGGCCGAGCGCGCCGAGCAGCAGCTGGAGGCCGAGCTGCGGCAGCACGCCAAGCGGCTGCGGGCCGAGCACGAGCGGGACCTGAGGCACTTCAGGGACACGCTCAAGCAGGAGCTGCGCCTCTTGAAACAGGCTAGTGTTTTTTTTTATGAAATAGGATGGCAGACGAGCATGCAGTTCACCGCTATCACCGCCGCCCACGACCTCTCGCAGAGCGAGTGTGCTGCCGACCTTTAAATAGAAGGAAAATAATCTTTTTGGAGGTACTTACGTCGTACCGATCCGGAAACGCTGCTAGAGGGAGATTATTCAATAAAATTGTTGTGCGCGGAATAAAATTATTTGAAAACCGCACTAGTGGATCGCCACGCATCCATGGTAAGGATGATATTTTAACATATGTGACGTACAGTGCGGTCGACTGGCCCGTTGGCGCTGTGGGTAGTGACCCTGCCTTTAGTTTCGCGGGTCGCGGGTTCGATTCTCGCTGTAGCATACTCAGGACGACTCCATCGCTCAGCGTTCAGCTCGGACTGAATCGCCGTGCGCGGGCGCAGCGTACTTATATGTAACGCGCCTCCCGCACCACCTAACTCGTCGAGCAACGTGACGTCCTTTCTCCTCGGGCGCATCATCCAACTGGCGCCGCTTTTTTTTTTCGAATGTGTCCAATGCTGTTAGCCCTGTTAGACTTTTACAGCGTTACCGGTGGGATGGGCGAGCGCAGAAGCTTCGCCGGGGCTGTCGCCGCTAGCCTACGCGGAACATATATATGTCGGGCTCGGACCAATCGGGGAGCGCCGTTCGAGCAGTATTTTATTAATAACGAATTGTCGAAATAAATGCTGCTTCCTTGCGAACCGCCTTTTACCACTATTACCAACAAGTAACTCTAAACCGCCGAGGGCAAACATTTTCTATAAACAAATTGTTGGTTCTTCGAGCCTGGGTGTGTATTTGTAAGTATGTATTTAAACTTATATATCTAGTATAGTAAAATATACAAGACTCCACGAAAAAATCGCAAAAAAAATCGCTTTGCAATTTAGTCGTGGAGTCTATCTCCTGATGATGCTTCGGTTGCGCGGCGAAACGGTTGCGCGGCGAAACGGTTGTTGAGTTTGTGATAGTGAACGTGTGTAGTGCTTCTGTATTGTGGTGGCAGTGGTGGAGGTTTGTGCATGTGTTTTTACGAATCCTGCTTGTAACGGGTATGAAAAAACGGTTAGTCCACTATACATTTGGCATTATATATATTTCCTATATAGAGCTGTGATGCCCAGCGGTGAGACTGTGCGACTCTTTCGAGGGGAACACGAGTTCAAAACCGAGCAGGCACCAATGAGTTTTTCTATTAAAACTCATGTGTCTGATCTGATAACTGCAATTTATCACACGCTTTTCAGTGAAGGAAAACATCGTGAGGGAACCTGCATATCTCTAGAGAATTCTGGAGATATGTGTAACCTACCAATCCGCATTGGAGCAGCGTGGTAGGTCTTAGCTCCAACCCGTCTCCAGAAACGGAGAGAGGAGGCCTATTCCCAGCAGTGGCATTGTAACTGGCCGCTACTCTACTTACTATATTTCCTATTTACTTTATTGCGGATTGTAGAAAAATATTTTTGCTATTACTTTTGTAAATCTATAGAGTTAGTTAATAAAGATACCGGCTATACTCATGTCTAATTTTATCGGATTAGCCCGACTAGTTTCGAACCTGTCCGGGGCACTTATTCATGAGCTCTTTACACGACGTTATCGCGGCGGGAACTGCGTGCAGGACCTCGCTGGGCGCGCCTCGTAAGTGGCTGCGGCGGGGGGGGGGGGAGACGGTTGCGGCGGTGATCGCACGTCGACCGACTGTTCCGTGTCGCTCTGGTCTTCTTCGTCGGATGCACCAATGAAATTTGTGCATGCGACGCTTACGGTGTCGGGTTCAAAACGGTTCAAAAATTAAAAAAATTTATAGAGTTAGAAAAGAATTAAGAATTTAAATTGTGTCGTGTCACTGCAGGAGGTGGAACTGGTGGCCAAGGAGCGTCGGAAAGAGGCGTACCGGCAGCGGCGGACGCGGCTCGACGCCGAGCACGCGAGCCGCGAGCGCGCGTTCGTGGCGTCGCTCGCGGACGCCGGCGACGGCATCCTGCGGCGCGTGCACGACAAGCACCGCGAGAGGCAGGCGCTCGCCGACCGCCAGTACCTGCAGCAGAGGCACCAGGTTGATAGTTTTATTCAATTTTTTTATTTATATAAGGGAAATAAACAATATAATATATAAAATACATAATAATGTTACGAACGTGCGGAAAGAGTTCGTAATGTGTATCTCATAGAATTCGAATTGGACGGTGGCAGTGTTACGAACATGCAAAAAAAGTTCGTAATGCATATGTCATAGAGTTCAAATTGAACGAGGCAGTTTACGGACATGCAAAAAGGGTTCGTAAACTATATGTCATAGAGTTCAAATTCGCTTGACACTAATTATCTAGAACATTCGACGTGTTTATCGAAAACATGTTTACAAAAGACTTGTTTACGATCTTTCCAAGGTCACGCGAATGTTCTCAAAATCGGTTCATTCGATATATAAGCAGACGTATCGTGTGCCTCGACATTCAGTTTGCGAATAGCGATCGAGAGCGGATAAACAAGTGAAAATAAAAGTGAACAATTAGTGACTCAGCATTCTTATTGGCATCGGACTGTAGTAGTAAGTTTGTAGTAAAAAGTCACCAGGTATTCATCCAAATCCACTAACCCCTGTACGTAACAGTAAGTTATGAGAGCAATCAAACTTGACAAGGTCCGAAATGAATATGTTTGTAGCTTTGCGATTTTGTCGTGGAGTTAGTGGAAGTATCGTTGTTATATTTTATAACCTACTAAAACAGTTGAATTTAGTTAAATTGCCTTACAAAAGTAACAATGAAATTATTTTGCTATAATCTGCGATAAAGCAAATAGAAAATATATATAACTAGCAATGCCCCATGAATTCACCCGCGTACATACCGATCTCGTGGTAGTGGAAAGTGTACTAAGTCGGACTATAGATTTTTTTTAGAAGAAAGTTTGGCTCTGGGACTTATTAATGGTTAAAGCAAAGAAAGTTCGAACTGAAAATTGAATTCTTTTAAAAGGTATAGCTATATCCAGGAGGTATTGTTGGTATCCGTGGAATAAGAGCTAACTCACCAGTTGCAGGCCCTGTTATAATGGTCTCTGCTTGTACGATGAATTTGTTATAATATTATTAAATTTATTACATCTTTTGATTGGAATGTCAGATTTTAATAATTTAAAAGCATGACCGGTTTTGAAATATTTTTTAAACAAATATCATTTAATAGGATAAGCATTAATACGAAGATATAAATAAAATGGTTTGATTATATGGCCCCCCTCATCAACTGTTACTTTGTAAAAAAGTAGTTATATTGGCGTAACTGTACTGTGTGTGTGTAATTTTGTTACGGATGCCTATTTTTTTTGAAAATGTGATAAAGCCTATGTTGTTCAGTGAAGAAGCATCTTTCCAATGGTGTAAAATTTTTTGAAATCGGTCCTGCAATTTTTGCGTGAAAACATTACAAACATACATACACACACACATCCATACAGAACTTTCCTCTTTATAATATTAGTATAGATTTATGTAACGCATTGAACCGAAAACAAAATGACTTATTATAACTCAATAGATGTCGTCATGTCTGCAATATTATCTGGGAGCAATTGCTAATTACGCTTGAATCTAAGTGCCCAACCTTTTGTCCAAAAACAAGGCCTACTACGACATACTGCTAAAAAAGGGATAGTAAACATTTATTACCGTTCAGATAATGCGGACCCGCGAGGCGGCACTGTGGGAGCTCGAGGAGAAGCAGATCCACGAGCGGCACCAGCTCGCCAAGCGGCAGCTCAAGGACGAGTTCCTGCTGAGGCGGCACCAGATGCTGGTCAGGCACGACAAGGAGTTGGAGCAGATCAAGAGGTGAGGTACCACTGTGGACTTCGGAAGTCATACCAGGAGACTTTCCAAGTAAATATGAGTAAAGTACTAAAGTAGCGGCCTGTTACAATCCCACTGCTAGGAATAGGCCTCCTCTCTCCGTTTCTGGAGAGAAGGGTTGGAGCTAAGACCTACCACGCTCCTCCAATGCGGATTGGTAGGTTACACATATCTCCAGAATTCTCTAGAGATACGCAGGTTCCCTCACGATGTTTTCCTTCACCGAAAAGCGTGTGATAAATTGCAATTATCAATTAGACACATGAGTTTTAATAGAAAAACTCATTGGTGCCTGTCCTGGTTTGAACTCGTGTTCCCCTCGAAAGATTCGCACGGTCTCGCCGCTGGGCTATCACAGCTCTAAATATGAGTATAAATATATAAATAAGTATATAGGACACTTACACACACGGTCGTCCGTCCCCAAAGTAACCTTATATTTGTGTGACGGACAACTGGTAAATATACTACATACTTATATACAAATACACCTCGAAGAACCAACAAATTGTTTATAGAAAATGTTGGCCCTCGGCGGGAATCGAACCCGCGACCCGCGGAGCTGAAGGCAGGGTCACTACCCACTGTGCCAGTATATACTCATTACTTTTTTTTCGATAACAATTAATTATAGCATCGAATCTTGCCGAAATAGATAATAGATATACCAGAGGTAGCAAAAAGCTTCTAATTCCTGTTCCGCGACTCAGCCGAGTTAGCAACTCATTCATTTTTCTCGGTACTACAGAAAAGTTTAAATTAAATGTTGGAAATATGCTCAATACGTAAAGCATATAATACAATTGAAGATTATTTGCATGAGAAAAATGCTAGGATTTGAAAATTCTTTCAGCTTAAATAATGTTTAATTGAAATTGTTAAAAAAGTTGACTGTCATGTTTCTTGCCGGTTCTTCTCGGTAGGAGCAGCATTACGAACCAGATGTAGCTTTATTATATCTGATTGATCCTTGACTCAAAAGTGCTTAGTATTAGTATATAATAATTATTAATATTTGACACAGGAAAAACAGTAGAAAAGAGGAAGAGTTAGCTAAATGTCAGGCGTTAGAGAAACGATCGCTGCCGAAGCGTATACGGGCCGAGCAGAAGGCGCGCGAGATGATGTTCAGGGAATCTTTAAGGATCGGCGCCGCGCCCACCTCCGCCGAGGATGACCGAGAAAGGCTCAAGAAGGTAAATAAAATATCCCATCACAAGTCACACACCATCAAGTTTACCCATGAGTTCCCCTATAGATTGTTCATTAAAGAAACAACTTCTTAGTTGTAAAGTTAAAGAAATAGCAGGGACCATGACAGCTTCTACTTGGCTCGGCAAGATACAAGCTATCAGCCCCCTTTATTTCTTAGTACAACCCCCCCCTCTGCCCTCCTACCCCTCTAGCTGTACTCCTTACTTCTCCCCGTATTTCTCTTTCTCTCTATCCCCCTTGCCTCATCTCTAAATCTGTATATACCCCCTTTACCCTCTCGCTTTGTACTTATCCCCTGTACCCCACTAACTCCCGCTCTGTATAATTCCCTTTCTCTCTTTGATCCACTCTTTCTCCTTCTGTTAAGTCAGACCCTGCTAGTTACAAAATTTAACTTAGTGAGACTCGGTCTCCCCCCTTACTCTTGATTTCTAATTTGTTTTTTAGGCTAACTATACATTCGAAGATTATAATAAATCTTATCTTTGGATTTTAGACTGTTAAATACTTGCCTTAAATGATTTAATATGTAAGTTTGACATATGTATTATTTTTTTAAGAGTGCGATTAAAAACGCCAATTTTTTTTGGGTCTTCTCGGCAGGAGTATCTTTACGAACTTAGCTTCTACTTAGCTACATCCATCGACAAAAGTAATAATAAAATTATTTTGCTATAATCCGCGATACAGTAAATAGAAAAAGTATATAATGCTAAATATAGTGGACTATCAGTTTTTTCATGCCCGATACCACCACTGCCACTACAATACACAAGCACTGTGTATTGTAGTGGCAGTGGTACAGTAAATAGAAAATATATATAATGATAAATGTATAGTGGACTATCCGTATTTTCATACCCGATGCGTGCAGGATTCGTAAAAACACATGCACAAACCACTTCCACCATAATACACAAGCACTACTACACATGTTCACTATCACAAACTCAACAGTCGTTTCGCCCCGCAACCGAAGCATCATCAGGAGATAGACTCCACGACAAAATCACAAAGTCGGATAGTCCACTATACATTTAGCACTATATATTTTCTATTTACTGTATCGCGGTTTATAGCAAAACAATTTTATTATTAGTTTTGCTTTGTAATCTTTTCTATTACTGAAATTGCTCAATTTCAAACATTATCAACAACGGACATCAGGGTACGATATTTTGTACATTTGATAGATATTATAGGGCCAACATTTTCTATAAAAAAAATGTTGGTTCTTCGAGCCTGGGTGTGTATTTGTATTTAAGTATGCATTTAAACTTATATATGTAGTATATCTACCAGTTGTCCGTCACCCATAACACAAGTATTAAGTTACTTACTTCGGGGACGGACAGCCGTGTGTGTAAGTGTCCCATATATTTATTTATTTATTTATTATTTATTTATTAGAAGGCATATTGCGTTTGTGTTTAGTTCCAGGAGAACGAGAAACGTCGCTATCGGGCCGAGCAGCAGAGGCTGGCCACCAAGCACGCCAAGGCCAGGGAGGAGCTCAAGGCGGCTGGAGAGGTAAGGGCATCGCTATCAGTTTTAGTAGGTAGTAAGTAAAAGTAAAAAAGTAAAGTAGCAGCCTGTTACAATCCCACTGCTGGGAATAGGCTCTACTCCATTTCTGAAGAGAAGGGTTGGAGCTAAGACCTACCACGCTGCTCCAATGCGGATTTGTAGGTTACACATATCACCAGAATTCTCTAGAGATATGCGTGTTTCCTCACGATGTTTTCCTTCACCGAAAAGCGTGTGATAAATTGCAATTATCAATTAGACACATGATTTTTAATAGAAAAACTCATTGGTGCTTGCCCGGGTTCGAACTCGTGTTCCCCTCGAAAGAGTCGCACGGTCTCACCGCTGGGCTATCACAGCTCTCTCAGGTAGTAAGTAGAACGTACTAAATGAACTCCTGAGCTAAGGGTTACCGAAAAAAAAATTACATTATGATAGAATTATTTTGCTTTATTGAATCAATATCGGTGTTACGTGCCGCATACGCGTGCGTCCTGCTAACCTCCAATCGCGGAGTGGGCCCATGATATCAAATCAAATCAAATCAAAATAATCTTTATTCAAATAAACCATTTCAGGCACTTTTGAATCGTCAAGCATCAATATGATTAATGAAGCTACAACTGGTTCGGAATGTTGCACTTACCGAGAAGAACCAGCAAGTAACTCGGCGGTCAATCTTTTAAATATTCTCAATTATACATTATTAAACCGCTGTCTTGTATGAAGCTGAAAGGATTTTCAAATCCAGATACTCCGTCGTTAGCTTACCTTGAAAAATGTGACGTCATCCGTGCCGCCATACTGTTTGTTCTTAATCGGAAGCCGAGGCCTCCTCGAGGTATTAATGTATATGTGTGTGTGTGCGTGGCCGTGTGTGCTCGCTTGTATGTATGCTATCGTAATGGCGGGGTCTCCCAGATGGCAGGAATCGAACCCCGGTCTTCATACAAGACAGTGGTTTAATAATGTATAATTGAAAATATTTAAAAGATTGACCGCCGAGTTTCTTGCTGGTTCTTCTCGGTAAGAGCAACATTCCGAACCAGTTGTAGCTTCATTAATCATATTGATGCTTGACGATTCAAAAGTGCCTGAAATGGTTTATTTGAATAAAGATTATTTTGATTTTGATTTTGGTCTCCCACTGAGGCACAAATAACGACACAAGCAACTCGCTAATACTTCCAACCACGGCCGGTCAGTAACCGATCTATCGCCAAACATCTCGCTCCGATAGTTTATATCGTTTAACAGCTAACGGTTCAACGCACTCACAAATATAACCTCAACTATCACGTGTTAAATAATTAGATAATTAGAATTCACTTAACACGCGCGGAGCTGTGATAGCCCAGCGGTGAGACCGTGCGACTCTTTCGAGGGAAACACGAGTTCAAACCAGAGCAGGCACCAATGAGTTTTTCTATTTAAACTCATGTGTCTAATTGATAATTGCAATTTATCACACGCTTTTCGGTGAAGGAAACCATCGTGAGGAAACCTGCATATCTCTAAAGAATTCAAGGGATATGTGTAACCTACCAATCCGCATTGGAGCAGCGTGGTAGGTCTTAGCTCCAATCCTTCTCTCCAAAAACGGAGAGAGGAGGCCTTAGCCCAGCAGTGGGCATAGTAACAGGCTGTTACTTTACTTTAACACGCGCCTTTGGACTTTCCCTGAATGCGACGAATTCGCCCGGTATTCGAGGTCAACCGAAAAGTACTTAATAGTTCACAAATATTTCGACCTCGTGCACGCGACGTCGGAAGCGGCGCCGCTTAGACAACAAGCGTGGATTCGGGTCGATGACTCAAATGTCACTAGTGCTCCGACTGAACAAACAACATAAAGGAACGCGCTCACGTCCCCCCGCCCCGGATTAGCGGATGTAAATTCGATTCATTATTCAGGGTCCTTGGTAAATAATAAATATTTACTACAAAAAATTTAAAACAAAAAAAATATAAAGTCACAAGAGTTGATAAATTATCATTGCTTATTAGTATGGACTACCGCTCGCATGATCCATATGCAGAAGTTGGCAAATTTCGGTCCTCAATCGGTATCAATTAACAGTGAACTCCAGTTGGTTGTGGTGATTTTTTTACCCGAATGAAATTCGAGCTGCAGCCTTTTGGCGTCAAAGCGTGGGCATTCGTTTAAAATATGCTCGACTGTTTGTTCGACATCAAAGAAGAAGACGTTACTTAGCGGAATTAAATAGTACAAAAGTTATGATAGAATTATTTAGGCTATGATCCGCGTTTGTCAAGAAGATTTATGTAATTCTGAATGTAGTAGCAAATCCGTTCTCATACCTTATACATGCAGGATTGGTGACCACACGTATCACAAGTCACCACCACGAACAGCGAACTACACAAGCACTATACACATTCAGTACGACAATCTCAACGATACAGAAAGCCTACTATACTGTTGAAGATTACTTAGATGATAAGGATGTGTGGTTATATGCACTTCTACCCTGTACAAGACAGTAATAAATAAATGTAAATAGTTCTTAGATTTATATTTTAAAAAGAGCAACCGCCGAGTTTCTTGCTGGCTCTTCTCGGTAGGAACAGCTTTCGGAACCAGCAGTAAAGTTGACGATTCAAAAACACTTGTTTACGAGTTTACTTAATAAAGAATATTTTGAATTAGAAATTTGAATTTGATCGTTTCTCCCTAGCGCAATATCGTTTAAAAACATCGCTGTGCAGCGCCTATGGTTTAGTAAGTTAGAGAACAATATTATACGCAGCAGGGGTCTTGCATACGCTTGAGGGGAAGGGGGGGATACTGGCCTCGAGGCGAACCTCGCTCGGGCAGGTCCTCACAGGCTATAGGCCTGGACTGTTTTCGGGCTTTAGGCCCAGGCCTACCATGAAGTGTGAATTGCATTGGGGTCGTAATGGAAAGGATAACGTTATATGAACTATAGATAACTCTATCTCTTTTACTCACATGTTCTTAGGACGCATTCCGAACGCTCATTCGGCAACGACTTAAAGTGCGTCTTTAAGACTACATGGTATGAAAAAGCGAAACAGTTTTGTGTACGTAAAAAAATGCAATAAAAAAGCAAAGCAAAGGACGGTGATTGTTCTTTCTCGTTCCCCACTGTGCTATTACAACTTTACAAATAATAGCAAAATTAACCTTTGTATTCTATTTATATTTTATCAGTTTTTCAATGACTGAAAACAGACAGCTAGATAGATTTATCGCCCCCGAAACCTCCACATACTGTTTGATAAAAATCCTTGAAGTTGTTTCGAAAATTCACATTCTTAATATATGTACGTCATGGTATGAAAAAGCAAGACATTTTCGTTTACGTCTTCAATTGAATCGCAATAAGAGTTCATGGTAGGCCTGCTGGTCACCAGTGACCTAAGGGGTTACCGCGATGTCATTGTTGGGTGATGTCTCACCCGTCGCGTCATCGGCGTCGTCGATATTATACGAAAATATCATTTTACCTTAAACAATTTCGTTATCCAGGCGTTGCTCCGTGAGCTAGAGCAGTACCAGAACGAGAAGCGCAAGGCGCTGATGAACCACGAGAGCAGCAAGATGAAGGCCATCGAGGAGCGGTACGGGCACGAGCTGAAGGAGTGGCGCGCCACACTCGCCGACAGGAAGGCGGTGAGTAGTAACCTAACTGGTGGTGGGGAGATGGCACCCGGATGTGTGACGTCAGAAATGCGTAGACAATTCCATTATTATTTTGATAAAAGCTTTCAACAAAATTTCATGTCGTTACTGTTAACCGTTAAGGAGTTCCCACTTCTGGATGCAGTGTCATCTGGATTGGACCAGTAGGCCTACCGTGAACTTTTAGAAAACGATTCAATTCAAAGTCAGTACCTAACCCAACCGCTTTCTTTTCGTACCATGAAGTGTGTTTGAAAAGGATAACGTTATATGAACTATAGATAACTATGTCTCTTTTACTTACATTGTTTTGAATAAACTGACGCGCGCGACGCGACCGGCGGGATCAACGACCTTTTTATGCATTCGATTGCCGACGCGAGCGGCCGACAGTTAGTGACGTTTCGAATACGATAAGGACAGGCCGCGTGCGCCTGTATACGGCCTTTTTTTTATAACGCACACGTGTAATGTTGCGTTTCGGGTGTTATTCTCAGTAGTGACACGACTTTATTGACATTTGAGACTGATATAAGTATTTAGTGACGCGTTTAATCAGCGAAGCGTTTGAGAAGACGCGACCGTCCACGGTTTTAGTGCGCGTTGGGTTACTATTCCCCGATATAGGAACGATTCAATAACGTGTGACCTTACGAAGGTTGTGTGCACACCGGGTGTTATTTAACCGATATAGTGTATACTCCGGGAGAAACAGACATTACGCGCAGTGGAAGAGTGCTGAGGCGAGCCAACGATTTCGGGAATCGGCCAAGTACATACAAGCACACACACACACGTACACATATACACGCAGTGACTCATGAGGCCGGACCGCATACAGCTGACGGCCGCATAAGGTAGGTTGAGACGCCGAGACGACGGGCCCAGGTCCCGGAGGTTGTTTCATCCGTCCGCACGTTTGCGCGGAACACACATGTTCTTAGAACGCATTCCGTACGCTCATTCGGCAACGACTTAAAGTGTGCATCTTTAAGACGTCATGGTATGAAAAAGTAAAATTGAGTCGCAATAAGAGTTCGTGGTTGGCCTGCTGTATGTAAAATATCAACTCTATCAGACACTGGGAAGTGAGTCAAATTTAACTTGCAAGATTCTACTATGACATACAAACATTGCAAGTTGGATAAAATTGATTACCCATTTGATTTGATATAAAATAAATAAATAAATAAATATATGGGACACTTACACACACGGTCGTCCGTCCCCAAAGTAAGTAACTTAATACTTGTGTTATGGGTGACGGACAACTGGTAGATATACCACATATATAAGTTCAAATACATACTTAAATACAAATACACACCCAGCCTCGAAGAACCAACAATTTATTTATAGAAAATGTTGGCCCTCGACGGGAATCGAACCCGCGACCCGCGGAGCTGAAGGCAGGGTCATTACCTACTGCGCCAACGGGCCAGTCGAATATAAGCACCTGGTGTGCTTGTATAATACTCACAAACACAATTTTCAAAAAAATATTCATTGTAAAAAAAACTAGATAATACTATTTTGTTGGTTACGCATTTCTGTCGTTATTTCTTCTGCATTAACTGTAAATATGTATGATATAATTGTGTAATACGCTCTAACTCGATCTAAATGCGAAAACGTCGCTGTTTTTTACTCTGGATGAAAGTACATGTTTTGTCAGTCCAAGGATATGACATGTCACGGAACTAAACAGCGACATGACAATGTGGCACAAAGTGTCATAATATATAATAAATATGACAAAATACATTATGCTGCTCATACCTACATTAACTGTTGTAGGTTAATATGCAATTAACGTGGCTGTCTATTTGTCTAAAATGCTGAACCGATTTTGATAAATTTAGGTATAGTAATAAATCGAACCTCTGTCTACGACACAGAGATATTATTTTATTAAGCAGACAAAGTCGAGACTGCAAGCTAGTCAGTCGTAATCGCATAAATATCAAAGGTTTTCTTACTATTTTATGGCATTAATGTTTCACGTGTATGTTTGCGTCGAAATAAAACTATTTTATCTGTCTCTCTTTTTTATGTATAATTAGACAAAGATGGAGTATACGGGTTTCATTTTCCCTCTCATTATTTATTATGACACTCACAAGCCTGCCTATATTGCTCCCCTACTCTATGATTTTAATACTTCAATCGAAGTAAGCTAAGTCAATAAAGTAACTTTTTAATTTTATTTTTTTTGTTTAAAATATGTGGCAAACGCTGTTTTCATAAATCCTACTGTGGCAATCAAAATATTATTACAAATGGTTTTATTTCGAATTCGTATGCATGGCATGTTCGTATAAACATTCGCATGGTGTGCATGATGGTTGAGCTTGCACTAAGGTGGTGGATATGTACAGAATATTTGATACTTCACTTTCAGGTTGTACGGTTTTTATGGTCGGACACGTCGAAATTGTAATGGCTAAGAAAAGTCTACGACGATATGCCTGGTGCCTAATTTTTCTTCTATTATATTCAGGATCCTCGAATATAAAAAGTGATTTTCCTATTAATTATTCCATTACAATTTCCATCGTATCCGATCAAGTATTTAGACGTGTTGTCTCAACGAGTGGAAAGGGTATGTGTTTGTGCCGTCCCCGAAGACGAACGCCGAATTAAACGCCCGAAAATTTCCAACAGACCCTCATTAACACCTTCGAGAAACAGCTCGACGACCACGAGAAAAAATACGGCATCAAAATACCAGACCGTACCGTGTACTTGGATGTGCCTTGGCCCAAGAACGTGCTGCAGCACGTGCTAAGCGCTTACCACCAAAGGAATTCCTTCATAGGCTCGCTGTCCAGATCCCGGACGAGCTTGAATCTCGCTCTATCCAACTCTAACACACCCAGTATGGATCGCCGGCGCAGTATCAGCCCAATCAGACTCACCAAATCGGCCGTATCTAGCGCTACCAACACAACAAAGCGCGGCAAATTAACCAAAGCCCAAAGATACGGGTCCACGTCCAACTTGAAGTTGGTCTCAGAGAAGATATCGGGATTCTCGGTCTTCAGCGGTCCGGATGCACTGAGACGTGAGCCGATAATGGCCTACGACGAAAGCCCAAGGAGGATCGACGAGGAGCCGAAGAAGTTAGAAAGATCCAAACCAGTCGACCGTGTCTCTGTTAACGCGAGAAACAAAAAGTACAACAGGCAAAGTCTGAGCGAACACCTGTTCAAACAGGTTAACCAGGAGGACGCCGTGCTGAAGCGGAGTATATCCCAACAGAGTTTGAAACAGGATATCGCGATGGAGGCGGTCGTTATCGATATGCCATCTTTGGATGGGAAGTACGACACGTATAAGAGTGTTGCCAGTACGAGCACGCTAAGCAGCGACGGAGAAGACAAGTACTTGAGCCGTTGGGGTGCGTTCAGAGGATCCAACAGCTACTCCAACGCGCCAAATATCCCAGTTAGTCAGTTGTCTACGTTAAACTTGAAAGTTATAGCTGATAAGAAAGACGGTCCTGATTCCATTGCTTAACTAGCTTGCCTAATGAGTCTTCCAAACATCATTCATTCCCCTGTCCTTATCCCACTTAAGTGAGGTTGGCACATGTTTTTCACTTCCATTCTCTCCTATCATTCGTTAGCTCTGGCGTTACTCCTTTTACACGAATGACATACTTCACGAAATCCAACCATCTCTTTTAGGTCTCCCTCTAGCCCAGGGCTTCTTAAACTATGGGTCGCGATCCCATATCGGGTCGCGTAGCAAAATTCTGGGGTCGAGAGATTTTGACGTCAAATATTTATATATACCATTTTATAACATCACTAGAGTTGACGAAATACAGTGGACTTGCAGCGTCTGGACACGCGCATTTGTTGAAGGTTTTGAACTATCGTGGAGATAGATTTTGTATGTTTCAAAACGAATTCTAAAACTATATATTTTCATATGTATATGTAAATATATATTGTTACCTAATAACTAAATAATAAAAAAATATTAATTTATTTTTCTTTATATTTGTTGTCTTGGGGTCGTCAAGAAACTCCCATCATAAATGGGGTCGTGAATGACAAAAGTTTAAGAAGCCCTGCTCTAGCCACATATAATGAGGCTCCCAAACCACTCCACATATTTCCTTCTATTCCACAACTATATGAGGTTTCCTATATCTGACCTGTAATTTACTTAGATCAATGCCAATTTCAGCCCAAGAGTCATCTCTTTTAAAAACAATTTATTTCTGCTACTATTAATATAAATTGAACTTTCTTCTGAGGGTAAGCCTTTTATCTCTTTACTATAAAGCTCCCAGCCTCATTAAACACTCACAATACCTTCCAAGCACATACATGATTATTAAGGCAACTCGATGCAAAACATCAAGTGTCTTAATATTTGGAGTCTTATTGCCACATTTTGGTATATTCTGAAACCTCAGAATTGGCATCACAAATTGCAATTTGAGAGCATAATACAAATACTACATTGAAAAGTAGTATTTGTTGCCAATTAGTGTCATAATGCCTTTTTTTATTGGCAAATACAAGAGATTCCGCTTTCACGACTTTCCTTTAAACACCAAGTATGAAATTGTAGCATCTTCTATATTGTAGCATATAGCTTTTCCTTTACATTTTTAATAAACTGAAGATTTGTTAGCGCCTATATAGTTACTCTTCCAGACTTTTTTTATCTTCCTAAAACTCAGATTAGTCGGCCATAAAAGTTTTCATTATTGTCTGGATAATTTTGTAACTCGTTTATTGACGATTCTTCGTAGTTAGAACAAAGTACAAGAAAATACAGTAGAAACTACTGTATCTTTTGTAAAAAAAAATTAAGACTATCAAAGGTTTTAATTTCCATTTAAATAAGTTTGTGTTAATCTATAGGCGTCCACTTCTGTATAAAGATCTATATACATTTTACTAACAAATCCAACCCGATTATCAAGATTTATGATATTTGGGTTAGCAGGTACCAATGTTCCTACAGACATTATTCGATAATAACACTCGCTTCGGTTTGTCGTTGAAAATCAACACGAATCGATGAACAATTAAATAGATGAAAGTGAAATATTTTCCTTTTCACACTCAGATTATAAATGAGTTTTTCAGAGATAGTTTCTGTCAGACCAGAAATACGTGGCGGCTTCGCCCGCGTGCAATTCAGTGTTTAGCATTTATAGTCGCTGGAGTCTCGGCATGAGACTGGCTCTCTGATACCCTACACCGCTTTTTATACCTATTTCCCCCTCTAAGCTACAATCGACACTGGTTTGTTATTACCCCCACTAAAAATTGTTGTAAAACGACCTCTTCAACTCAATTTACATGAAACTGTTATGTGTTAATAACCTAAACCTTTCGGAGGAATTGCACTACCTTTTAGTAAAAACCTTACTTAAAATCCGTTCAGTAGATTATGAGAAAATTGATTGCATACTGATGGACAGCTTTGGGGACTTTATTTTATAAAAAGTATAGATGTGATTTTAAAACTTCCATCATATTCTTATATATCTTGGGTTACCGTTTTCAATTATAAAATATCTATACAAAGATATAGTTCAGATCTGGCTTGAAGGACCAAAAGTTTTACGTGACACTTTTTTAATTGTACTTAATGAGAGGTGTGAATATAGTTTAAATTGTTCTAAAATGGTATTCTTTGAATGATTTTAGAATATTCGCGATAATTAATGCTCGTGAACCGCTTTGCAATGTAGGAACCGTATACGAGTACACTGCTGCCATCTGTAACTTGGCGATGAAAGAACAGATTGGTGATGATAATTTAATAATTAATAATGAAGATCTACCCTCAAACCCATTATGTAAGAATCGGAAAATTTGTCTTCGAAATTGTTTAATATTCTAAATCTATCTGCTGATTTATTGACCTGGCGCCATATTTAATGGTGAATTTGAACGACTCTATTCACTTATCCTGACTTCCTTCAACGCATTTCTGCGTAAGTTCCAATAAAAATTCAATGTGCCTAAACCTAGCTTGATTTATATGTTAAAGTATATTTGTTAATAATTAGATTTTTATTGAACAATAATTTAAAGATATATTGTATTATTGGACGTTATTATTAATATATAATAATATTAATGATAATGATATAGCTTAAGAAAATTGGTTGGTATACAAAAATGCATACAAAATTCAGATGCGCTTACAATCAGCATTAAAAAAAATAGTCCGTTAGATGAATGAATTATTGACAAATATTGGTGATTATGCATTAAAAAATTAAGGCTTAATTGTTATAAATAAAATTGTTCTTTTTAATTCTCGACACGACCATAGTCAAATTCATAAAATTCTTTTAAATTTAAAGGTTAAAAAAAAGATATAAAAGAAAACTACAGTTTAAGAAACTATTCTTAATTATTAGTCTGTGCCGAATATCAGGATTGCCAACTTAATGTAAATACATTATACAGAATTCTTTGTTCGTAGTCTATGCTAGAATTAAGGGAGTACCAGATGTATTTTTAAATATTATAGATAGAAAACGTATAAATTTGGATAGCGCTATTTTATTTTATTATATGCATTATATAGGGCCGTAAATATTGCGGATATTTTCTGACAGGCTCCTATTTTAACGTCACAAAAGTGAAATCCAAAATTTTAGCAATTAGATATTATTATTTTTAACATAGATTATATATTTTCGTGAGTCTGAGCGTTTTTTTAGAATTGTAACTGTTGATAAAGTTATAGGTTAATTATTTCTTGTACCTCAAACCGTGAAGGTTTTGTATTGTGGGAATAACTTGAAGCGATATCCAGAAGTGGACATCTATTTAGATTGAGTCTGTGTGGAGCAAGAGGAAGAGCGGAAGGGAGAGATTAGAATACCAAGTAAACAGCCGTTACGACAATGTCAACATTCCACTTGTGTACTTACGCTTTTGGAAAATCTGTAGGCCTAATAACTTTTAGATAAGAATTCGCTTCAAAGTCAGTTCGAACCGCTTTCTTTACGCACCATGAAGTGTCAATTGCATTAGGGTCGTAATGTTTGAAAAGGACAACGTTATATGAACTATAGATAACTCTGTCACTTTTTCTCACATGTTTTTAGGACGCATTCCGAACGCTCATTCAGCAACGACTTAAAATGTGCGTCTTTAGGACGTAATGGTATGAAAAAGCAAAACAATTTAGTTTGCGTCTTCAATTGAGTCGCAATAAGAGTTCATAGTAGGCCTGCTGTACCTCAAAGTGAGATTTGCATTACAATACTGTAATGGCGTATGAAAAGAGGATACTACAGCCTTTCTAGCATAAGTTATGGACGTTAAATATTATCACTCAGCAAGTTTAAAAGTGAACATAAACTAAAGTGTTGAAAGAGAAAAGAAGTTAAATAATTCATAGAATTAAGCATAACTGTACGGTACTCCATAATACAATTATAATGAAAATATTACTTTGTTATAATCCGATTAGAAATATAGTTTAAATCTTATTGTAGATTATTTAAAAGTAATTTATCTTTGTTTATTAAAACGTACCATTTATGATGACGCACTACACATGTTTTATCATTTCCTTGAATGCTTTTTATTAAAGTTTTTATATTGAATAAAGGGATATCATTTGAACTATTACGCATTAAACGATGTCCCTGATACAAAGCATGCCGAAACAAGTTCAGACATAATTCTGAACGTGTTTTATTTAATGTTTTATATTGTTATTATTAAGTTTGTGTTATGCATAGGCTATAAGGGTTTATTATTAAAATATGCATGTTATGCTGTAGATATGGTACGCTTACTTAACCAATTTACTTGTTTATGTTATTTAATATGTCTTAAGCTGAACACTCACTGGCTGTGAAATTATAAACTCAATGGAATCAATCATGAACTGCATTTTTAATAGAGCATTTATTACTATGCGGAAAAACAAAAAATATAATTTTAAAGACGTTACGTAGCTGGTGAATGATCAGCTTTAATTTAAATTAGCAACGATGAATGTAAATTTTAATTATTTTTTCTTGTGTTAAGGTGAATACTCACTGTCCAACTAAAAGCTCCAGCTTGGCTTTTATACATTTGTTTAATACAACTCTCTCGCTCACACACACACACACCCTTTCTTATCTCTCTTTCATGTTACCTCACACGTATACCTCATACGTTTATAAATATTTTTCATACGGATTATTTTTGGTGGATTATTTTGGCCAAGCCTTTTTTTTCAATTTGAAATTATAATATGGGAAATTAAAGGAATAGGCCTTTAAAAAGAATAGATAATATAATATCAGTCTCATTTATCTATTTATCGAAGCTAGTGTATTTCGCTTTTGGTAATAACATATTTGATAAAATCTAGCCGACACGGCGAACTTGGTAGCGGCTTGATTAAGCATACCAAAGGTCTTTTAATATTCCACAATGTAAGCTAGTTTCCTTGCATAATAATTAAGTATCGCAAACACCCTATTTGACAGTTTCGAACAGTTTGTATGAGAAAAAAATATATTTTTTGCTATTTTTCTATAAATTTAATTACTACATATATTATAAAACCAAAATTGGCCAAATCGTTTCTTCCGTTCTTGTGTCTTGAAGAGTAGACTCTTCACAAACAAACAATAAACGTCATATCGTTTTTATATTAGTATCTATAACGAGTTAATACCGTGAGCGTTCACCTTAATCATACTGGCTAAAATAGCTTGGCATGTGGTATTATATATAACAGTAAGAACATAATATGTAAATAAAGATGTTATGTTGGTTATTGTTTGCTTTATTTCAAATGAGGTGGTGGGTTTTCAAATTTTTTCAGGTATAACGGTCATTTATTTTATAATAATTCAGACAATTATATGGGCGATCTTAGATCATTAAACGATGTAAATCCAATTCCTTGACCGAGCATATAAAATAGTTATTACAAAAGTAATAATAAATTATTAATTATTTTGCTATAATCCGCGATACAATCTATGGATGGAGTCTATTTATTGAACAGCGGATTATAGCAAAATAATTTTATTATTACTTTTGTATTATGGATAAATCTATAAATTGGTTATTAAATTTTTTTATAAATTAATCAAATCAAAAACCTTTCATTAATGACGTCACAGTAAAAATAATAATAAAAAATATACAGAAATGTAACGTTACTAAATGGAACACCATTCAGATTAAGTTGAGGAGTACCTCAACGCTGGTTTTCAATGGCGACCAATGTTCCTTAAATCTAAATTAATAATAGTAATTTATTCATAAAAAGGAGGTTACTTTTTTGGATTACTATAAGTTGTTGAATAATCGACTTTATTTATTGCGTAATCCATTTTAGACTATCATCGCTTCGTCATCTTAAAACGAAAAATCTTTTTTTTCATCTTGAAACTATTTCTAAAGACCAATTAGGGACGCAAGTTTCTAGAACTTTATGGTTCAAGAGATTAAAAAAAGGAGTTAAAATATATTAATACATTTTGTCATGATTCCAGTCAAATCTTGTAAAAAAATCTCTGATTTCGTATGTAAACAAAAAAGGCCCAGTGAATGGCTAAAAAAATCTCATTAGATAAAAAAAATACGACATATAATATAGATTTTTACTTAAACTTTAAATTAAATCGTTGTGCGATCAGTACAAATAGTAAATTAATTCAATTTTTTTAGTATTTCTATATAGAGAACACGATTCGTCAACAAAGTGAATATTCCAGAGAATTCGTCAAGCGAAATTGAACTCTATGACGTATAGTTTACGAACTCTTTTCGCATGTTCGTAAGAATATTAACATTTAAGAATACTTTTTAGTAAACGTTTAATACCTACATATCTCAAAATCGATCAATTTATTTTCGTTTTCTAAAACCTACATAATCAATACATTTTTTTTCTCAGTTTAGAACATATATCTTCATAGTGGATTCATCATGAATTATATAATATTAGGTCCTTACATATGAAATTGGCGTTTTGTTGTACTGGCCACTTTGCTATTTACATACATACAGCTATTTACTCATGCATTTGTGTTTCAAACCCCCTAATTCATTTGTTTTTTCTTCTTTTGTTTTTTTCTTTGTGTCACTCTGTTTACAAAATGGAAAACATGAAATATCGCGTTATTTACGAGTATGAGTTCCACCGTGGCATCAGTGCTGCAGAAACGGCTCGAAGGATTAATGATGTGTATGGTGACGGTGTCGCAAAAGAAAACACAGTGCGCTTTTGGTTCCAACGTTTTCGTTCTGGAAATTTCGACCTGCAGAACGAGCCCCGTGGACGGCCGGAGACCAAAGTTGATAATGAAGAATTGAAGGCTATTGTGGAAGCGGATCCATCGCAAACCACGTCCGAGTTAGCTGCAGGCTCCGGTGTTAGTGATAAAACTCTTCTAATCCACTTGAAGCAAATTGGGAAGGTGAAAAAGCTTGAAAGGTGGGTACCTCATGAATTGAGTGAAGCAAACCGACAAACGCGCGTCGACTGCTGCCGTTACGTTACTCAACCGGCACAATAATGAAGGAATTTTAAATCGAATCATTACCTGTGATGAAAAGTGGATCCTCTACGATAATCGGAAGCGCTCATCGCAATGGCTGAACCCTGGCGAACCAGCCAAATCCTGCCCTAAGCGAAAATTGACTAAAAAAAAGTTGCTTGTAAGTGTTTGGTGGACTAGTGCCGGTGTCGTTCACTACAGCTTTCTTAAATCTGGCCAGACGATTACGGCAGATATTTATTGTCAGCAACTGCAAACCATGATGGAAAAGCTAGCTGCTAAACAACCGAGGCTGGTCAATCGCTCTAGGCCACTGTTGCTTCAGGACAACGCTAGACCACACACTGCACAACAGATGGCTACCAAAGCAGAGGAGCTTCAATTAGAATGTCTTAGACATCCACCGTACTCTCCGGACCTTGCTCCAACAGATTACCATTTTTTTCGCAATTTGGATAACATCTTGCAAGGAAAAAAATTCAACTCCGATGGGGCAGTCCAAACCGCCTTCAAAGATTTTATTGATTCCCGCCCGAATGGTTTTTTTAGTAAGGGGATCAATGAACTACCTATGAGATGGCAAAAGTGCATACATAGCAATGGTACATACTTTAATTAATTAAATATATTTCATTAAAAAAAAACGACTTTATGTTCCTCCCATAGAAAACGCCAATTTCATATGTAAGGACCTAATATATAGATGAAAATAATAATATAGATGCTTTCTCTAAGAAAAAATTGTAAATATTTTTTTGTACAGTGTCTTAGTATATTTCTTTGAGCATGACTAATAAGGTATCAGGTGATCTAACATCGACTGGATCTTTGGCTTTTACTACCGGATTTGCATGGTATGTTACATTTTTCATATATTACTTTGCATGATATAAATATTTTTTTATTTAAAAATCGGTCTAAACGCGAGTAACATGTTTGATGAATACCTATAACGAAATACATTAATTATTCGTAAGGCATTCATGTTAAATACAAATGAATTATTCATTCTTTTTTAGAATTTTTTTTAATTGACCATATCTTATTAACTTTAGGCATTGGAAGAGGAGTTTACAGCCCAACTTGATGAGCAGGAGAGAATGGCGGCGAATGCACGTCTACCGCCACCAACAACCAGCATGCCACAGCACAGTTCAACGCTACATTCATCAAGAACCAGCTTGTCGTCTAGCCATTACGATTAAATGTAACTACTTATTTGGCTGTTAAGCCTTAAACTTTTGCTTACTATAAAAAAAAAAGTCACGACGAAATATGACGTGTCAAAGTCAGTTATTACACTATAGCAAAGGAGCCAGACTAAGTGTCAATTGAAAATAAAAAAAAGCAAATCAACCTTATTTATCTCTATTTTTATGTGTGATTAGACAAATAAGTATATTACCCGACATTGAATAATGTACACCGATGTCTAGAACGAAACAGCCGGCCAGTTCCGTTTCTTAGAGCGCTGTCACTGTCACTCAGTATGTGACGTTTCGCACGGTTTCGTCAGTTTGTGCGACAGAGACTGCTCTATGAAGCAGAATCTAGCCGATTTTCTCTCTCCAAGCTTCGATGTGCATTATTTATTGCCGCGTACGATATATGTGTTTCATCTTCCCTCTTATAGTTTATTACGACACTTTTACAGGCTTGCCTATGGCTGCCCTACTCTAGTTTAATAACTATGATGACTGTTGTCGCGTGACCATAGACATTTTTGCACTTAAAAAAATATAAAAATTGTTAATCAATTTATATTTGATTGGATTATCAAAATTAGAGATTGACTTTATTAAAAGAAGAATCGAATTAAAACTCCACTAACTTTAAAGTTATAAAATATACCGTGTTCATAATTAAAACTCGCGGTCCACGTAGTCATGTTGTATATACTATGTTTTAAAAACATGAAGACAGTTATTCAGGAATAGGACACTATTTTTAGATTTTTTCCCCTAGATTTATCCTATAGCGTTAAAGGTTTTACATTTAAAATCCCGATGCGCTATTTTAACCTGTATTACTTGATAAAGGATAGAACTGCGGCCTATTAGGTAAAGATTTGCATAAAATTTGAGCTTATTTTTCAATACCTTTTTGGTATTATATTTTAATATAAATTGGATAGATTAAGTGCCAAATTTTTAAAGCATTTAAGATTAATAAAAAAAATCATCCTAACCAGTAGCGAGCTACTTAACGTATGTCTGGGGATAATCTCTAACACCATTACGATTTTGACTGCGGGCGGGTCCGAATTAATAAAAAGTTAAAAATAAAATTAAAACTAGCTATCATTTGTCCATGGATGTTGCTATTTGTCTTTGACTTTCATTTTCTCAAGTGTGTAATCAACATTATGGCATGTCTAAAAACGCATAATGATAACGCATATGTATTATAACATATCTAAGCAAAATAAACCATATCTAAATAATAAATATCATATGGAAACAGAAATATTGTTAATCATGAATAAATATATCAAGAAATGAATACATTTATGTATAACCAAATTGAACGTGCAACAGTTTAGAGTCAATTTTCAGCCGTAATATTGTAAATTATTTGTTTTTTATAATAGAATAGTTTAATTTGTACAATAGCTGTTCTAACAAGTGTTTATTCAGATCAAGAATATATTACAAATTGTAGAATGCTGATAGTGTAGTAGTAACTTCGTCCCTAATGTGTCTGGGAAATTAAAAAAAAATGTTAGGGCCTGAATTGAGACCCCCAATGGCTACTTAATATTTATCAGTGTGTGTTTTACAAATAGGTAGATAGATTAATGAGGAATTGATAGTTTGATATTTCGGTGCACTTAGGAGACTGCTTGCTTTGGACACCAATAAGGTGCTTACGATTAAGTTTAGTTTTCGCTAAGGTTTGAGGTGGCTCATAGATTTTACATGTCTGGACAGAATTTATAGATTTAGATGTTATTTTGGACAATTATATAGTTATAGTAATGATACAATTATCATTCTCCTGCCCTTATCCCACTCTAAGTGGAGTCGGCACAACATGTTAAAACGTTGTCACATGATGTGGCTACATGTTTTACGACCGGCCGCCTGCCTGATGTCAGCTTACCTTAGTCGTATTTACGACCCCTCGGTAAGAAAGAGGGTGGTCTATTCAACTCAACCGGATACCACATGGCGAGTCGACTTACCTTAGTCGTCTCTTACGACACCTCGGTAAGAAATGAGGGTGGTCTATTCTACTCAGCCGGATACCACACGGCATAGTAATGATACAATTATATTCATAACAATATTTTCTATGCTGCATCAACCCATTTTTTCCCACCAAAAGCCTATATTGCTTTTATTATGGGGGCGGTACTATTTTTTACGTCAGTTATCCGTAGGCGCAGTGATTCTTTAAGTATAATTATTTCCATCATTTTCTAAGTAACGATCAATTGTTATCAAATTTGTATAGTTTATGTTATTATTTACCCCTGCCAAAAATATACGCGATATTAATTTATTTAAAGTATAACCAAAAATAGAAAAAATTGCACTGTTTATCGTCCATGTTTCCTGTATCTAAGTTCTGTCTGGATGAGTTTATAATCTATATTCTGTTGGAATAGGAATTATAAGAGATACTTTATAAATTGTAGGCGAAAGGCGATTGTTACTTTTATTGAATGAGATTTTGTAATTAGTTATTTCATCAACAATATACTTTAACAGCGGCCTAACATAAGTTTATTTAGAAAAAAGTATAACTTCTGAGTTTCTTAACGCCGTACGTCATATTATAATATGAATTGCAAGACATTTGGCGTAACATGAAAAAAACAAAATTTTACTATAAAAATTAAAATAATTGTACATAGCTAAAATAATTTATCAGCTTTACCAAGCATAAGAAAAGAATTTTTAAACCCTATTTTTAAAATATGTAATAATATTAACAATAGACTTTGTTGTTTAAATTAATTGTGTATGGGATTAAGACATGGGATTAGTTCTTTCTGAACTGTAGTATAAATTAAAAAAACTCCCATTAGCAGGTTAGATATAAGCCGATGGCACGTGATTTCGAGGTGTTCTTTTTGCTAGATATTCCATAATGTTTTTAATAAAGTATATTATTTAAGATATAATTACAAAGACTTTATTTTAGATATGAAAATTGCTATTACATTAACTTGATCGCGATAGTAGTTATATTTGGAATTACGTGGAAAAAAAATGTATATTTTGTACAGTTGCTAGGAGTGAAAAATAGTCAGTTATTTAAACACGCCGACTGACATGTAGATATAGGAGAAAAAACATATTTTTTCATGTACAGTATTTGTGTATTTTTAATTATTGTGCCTACTTAATTTATAAAAGACTTCTTGTGTGGTTATCTCTTTTTTATTATACCACAAATCATGTAGCGTAGATTTTATTGTAAAAAAAAAAACTAACCACTTTGTCTATGGATATTTTTTTAATAAAAATGGCTAATATATAGATCGGCTAAATGCGAAACTTTTACTTATTATATACAATAGTTTCGATATGCACAGTAAACCAAAGACCCTTCCCCAATAAATTAATTTGTTTTGAATTTTATATTTTGTAAATCAAAATACAACCATAATAAACCATAGTAACGTATCGCGTGAATAGTTTTAAAAAGCAAAAAATAATGTTCTTATTGCTATTTAAAGCTTTTCAGTCAAATTTATCCACTTCCAAATACGCTTAAATGGTCTTATGTACAAAAACGTAGAAACTATTCGCTCGTTTACTTCGATAAATATTGAGAAAAAATGCATTTAATTTTTAAAGAATGTAGATACCTCAAGAATTTTAACCTGTCCTACTTGGGTGATTCAGGGCGCGAATATTTGGATTATGTCCACATATTTAATATATAATTTTTTACACATTTAAATATCTGTATATTTACATTAGGTATATCGTAATACATTAAGTATTCAGCTAGAACTGCTCAATGATAAATTTTTTCACACCCTGTGTCGCCTAGGTAAGTTTACTAAGTGTTGTGCTCGACGCCTAATTTAAGAATATATTTGTTAATTATCTGTGCTAGCTATAAAAACGTGAGCGTCAAAAACTATATTTTAAATTTAAAACAAAATTATGTCTATATTTAGCAGTGGCATAAATCAGAAATAATCGTCTTTCAATTTATTTACAGATTTTGTTCTGAAATATTCCGCTTTTGAAGCCAAAGGTTTGTTCGCAGCATATTCTTGCTTATTTTTAACATCTTCAGTCTTAACTATCTACTTAATAAATATGTATTTTAAAATCCCAACTTATTAAATTGTTACGAATAATTTCTTTATCTCTCTACGTACAAAAGTTACTGAATGAATGCATGAAACTGATGAGCGTTTGAAGAAATACTTCAATTGTTTTCATAATCCAATATTATTAAGGCATCACAGATAAAAAACGAAAAATATTTCAGTAATCTATTAAATTAACCTTTTTTAATAAAGATCTGATGTTTAGTTTTATTTATTACTAGGCATATTACATCAAATCAATTATATTACTTTAACGTTAATATGTTAAAGAAAATGTCCACAGTTATTGTCCATAATAGCAGTACCTATAGATATAGTTCTGTAAATTAACTTGCATTTCCACTTTAGTTCAGAGATTACAGCAGTATTGAAGCAGTAAAGTTATTATACAGTAATAACGAGATAGCCATTTTTAATGTTAATTTTATTTTTTTGTCTATATGAAGTAAATTATTGTTACATCATTACAAGATATAAAGAACCTTACTTTGTAAATTTGACTTTTATTTATAGTACGCATAAATGTTATTTTGATATTTTATTACAGTTTTTGGAACAGTTTTATTATAATCCAATTTATAGACTATATGGGACACTTACACACACGGTTGTCCATCCCCAAAGCAACTTAATACTTGTGTTATGGGTGATGCACAACTAGTAATTTTAAATATTTGAGTGTATATTTGATACTGAGACTCGAAGAACAAACAATATGTTCATAGAAGATGTTGGCCCTCAGCGGGAGTAGAACCCGTGACCCGCAGAGCTGAAGGCAGTCAATAATTACTTAATTACACTATTGTGGGTAATAAATAGTACATTTATCTGAAGCTTTTAACGGCAAGTTAAAACTTTTAGAAAAGGACTTTTTTTAGGTATATACTATTCGTGATTCTAATTTATGCATGCAGAATTCGTAAAATGCATACACTACAAACCACCATCGCCACAAACACTACGCAAGCACTGCACATATGCACTACCACAGTGTCAATCGTTTCGCAACATCAGGGATAGACTGCGACAATATCGCAAAGCATAAATAATATAGATTTAAAAAGTCATCTAGTAATTTATTTCCATAATAATTATTTATAATATCGATTATATTACATTTAGTCTTCTATGATATGCATATACAATGACAAACTGAAAATACTTTGTATTTGATTTAAATCAAGTTCTGTATAAATTACAATAAATAATAAAAAGCTTTTATTTCGATTAGTATATAATATTTATGATGTCCTATCGTAACAGCAGACTACTATAGTAGTGTCAAAGAGTCGCCGCACGCGGGGTAATATAAAGTGGGAACAGGACGTCGTCTGTTACGCTCGCTGACACACTTGCAGACCTAGATATGATGTTAGCCTTAACGGCCCTTACAGCGTCACCAGGCGGCACGGGCGGGCGCAGAAGCATCGGCGAGGTTGCGAAATGCAGAGAGTAGAGCGCAGAAGCTCTACTAGCGTCGGGGAACGTCGTCCTAAGGGTGCCTCCTGTGAGGCCGGACCATATAATATATACCGGATAAGTTGCTCTTTGTACACTTTTTTTTTAATGTTTCTCTAACTTTGTTATTGTACATAAATAAATAAATAATATTTCTTAAATTACCCGCACTTATTAACAAGCTATCGCGCAAATAATATTTATTTACCCTTCTAAAAATCGATAAACTATTACCGGTAAGTGACGCACCGCACGCGCCCATCCCTAGCGCACTGACGTTTTATAGCACGCACGCAGCGAATGTTTAACTTCACCATAGTTTAATAAACATTTTTTCTAAACTATAATTATTAAGCGCACGGATTCAAATCCCCAGTCATATTGACGTGTGAACACGTCCCCCTTTGCCCGTTGGGTACTGCTATCCTGAACAACTTCCCTTGGGGCATACATACACACACTTTAAACTGGCCCGTACCGTGAAACTTCTCTGATTTATTCAACGGCAGAGCAATCGGGAGATACCTGACGTCAATAAACACGCCCTCTTTCCCACTTAAAACTACGGAGCCGTTGATGGACTTGAGATATATGTCCTGATCGGCCTTCCAGAACAGCTCCTTGGATTCCATGTGCGTGCCTTCAGCTCCTCGGAGGTGGGCGGAAGCGTCCGAACGGAAGGACAGGTCTTCGTCTACTGGTGATGAGATCCATTTGGTCGATACTTGCTTTAATAGTAAATAATGAATCTATTAGTTCATAAATAAGTAACAATAGGTTAACCAACCGCCACGGCCCCTGAGAAGAGCGGGCCTCAGGTACTGATGAAAAAAAACTCAACTGTCTTGAATACTATGCCTCAATTTGTTGGCCCAATAGCTTTTAGAGCATGAGTACATTCGTGGGCGTACGCTTTCGTGTACGTGGGCGTGTGTGTTACCATTTTGTTAGCTACATATTTTTTAATATATTGGGATGCAGCATATTAACATAATTAATTCATCAGAAATAAGAGTCTAGCCGCAGAACTAGCTAAATGTTACATATGTGTTTTACCCATGAGATGCCGGTGTCATCGTCTTTGTACCCTCAAAGTTCATTTTTTTGTATTCCAATTTATACTTTAGTACCCAGGCGACAGAGCCTTGCTACGTAATTTTTTTAAAATATATAAAAAAACAATACATAGATATAATAAAAAAAAGGACAGGTGATATCTGGGACTAGACCCTGGGTATTTTCATTTTGGTCATTCTCCACTGAGCTTATTTAACAAATGACAGTAAAATTAACCTTTGCATTGAAAACAGTGATAAATCAGGGTGATGAACCACCTACATACTAAGGTTTCATAAAAATCGTTGGAGCGATGACAATATAGCAAAGTGGAACAGATAGATCCTGTCATACCTTAGCTTGCAAGTTGTTGAGGCTTTCAACAACGGTTATTTCAGGACTGGCGGTGCTGAACACCCGCTCTCCAGAGCTTGGGTCTGTCAGCTCCAGGGAGTTCACTCCGCGTACAAACACCCCAGAGGTGTTTACCACCAGCTTCGTTTCAGCGCGAGATAATCTAAGAAAATAAATTATAAGAAGCTGAACGGTAACAAATAATAAGATTAACATATAATGACCACACTTTTCGGCGAAGGAGAACATCATGAGGAAACCTGCATGTCTCTGGAGAATTCTAGGGATACCTGTAACTTCTTCTCTTCAAAAATTGAGAGTGGTCTATGCCCAGCAGTGGGGTGGTAGTAGTTATTAAAATTTAAAAATTTTGAATTGTGGAAAATAACAATCTAATAATAATACTTATAAAATCCCAGTTTCAAACAGCACCTACTCAGCTATATTTGCTGCGATATTATATAAATGCTGAAACAGACACACATATACCTGGTTTGTAAATTGAACAACACAGATCCATTCTCGCTCGTGATACTCATTGGGGTGTCCCGGAAACTCTCTATCAGACCATCTCTCTTGTATATGTGGTCCAAATCAGCCATCCCAAAGAATTTCATTGCATTGTGTTCCGGAAGGAACTCCATACTTTCCAGACCTGATAAAATACAGTGCAAGTTTGATACAATCTATTATAACTCAACTGAAGTTATTGCTATAACACAGCCTATAATTTAAAAACTTTTAAATTTAAACAACCTCAATAAGTTTGCAGGAAGCCACTGGATCGCCACAGGGGCACAGGATTGTGTGGTGCGGAGATCCTGTGAAGCGAACTATGTTCAGCAGTGGACGTCCATTGGTTGATGAAGAAGAAGAAATGTGCAATGCTAGAATTCAAATACCCTCCCCATTATTTATATTATGTGTATGAAAACCACATAAATTTTATAACAATATGAGCTATATTGATGAGGTTGCATGTCTGTGACTGATATTTGTTTAGAACAAATTGACTGGCCCATTGGCGCAGTGTCTATTTACCCTACCTTCAGCTACCTTCCCCCTGTATCGTAAACAGAATTTTTCTTTACTTTTATAACAACGAGAATTATCTTTAATTAACAATCAGAGTTGTATTTAGGTAAAATGGTATAAGCTATTAAATAATAAAAACTGCAATAAAACTTTGCAAAAAAATGTAATAATGATGACTCTCTGCTGGCAATCTAATTATTATAAAATAGTGAATATCATCTTCTTACCTTGACCAAGCCTCAATACAGCGAGAATCGTGAAAGTCAGTACTAAATTTCCAATAGCCAAAACATATAAAAGGCTAACGAGAGTCCAGAATGCGAATGTTTTTCGGCCTTTATGTATACTCTTCGTAACAGCGTTTCCGTTTTTATCCGAGAAATTTTTGGGAGTACTTGTATTTGTCTTGTGAAAAGACATTTGACTCTGAGAAGGCGTTTTTGTAAGAAGCGCTTTTTCACCACGATTTCTTTCTAATGTGTCTGACATCGTGTCTGATAAGGGCGAAATCCCGCGAAGAGTTGACATGAGCTCGTTATTCATTATTACATTCATATAGCTTACCAACACGAGAATTATAAATAGCACCGCGCGTTAATGAATAAAATATAAATAGATCCTATGATATACAAAACATTTTCTACGATCAAATTATTGAGCGAACACTCTCGATTGCTATTGGTCTATCCGCTGACCAATCAAATTATGAGTAGATATGGATTCTTAAAGTTTTAGAGTAAAATCGGTATTACCGGTTTTCTTAAAAAGTGCCTATATCAATAACAATCTTATTTTCAAACAAATTTCACACCTAATGCTATAATTGCTATCACTATACAAGTGGTGTTAAAATATAAATTGTTAGTAAAAAAAGGAGAGGTCCATACTAAATTATCAATTATGTGGCAAAATATTTTTATTCTACTAAGTATTAAGCTGTTATTGCTACTACTTATTAAACAACATGACAATGCATATATAAGGCTCACGTATATTTTATTTTTAGTCTATAATAAGATTAATTACTTCACAGTATAGTACTCTATATTTATTTTCAAATTTTTGACAATCTGCTTTGTAATCATGGCGTCTGAGCGCTACAGTTTTTCTCTTACAACTTTTAGGTAATTATTAGTGGATTTAATGTAAATTATATTTGAAATAATGTATATTTATTAATGTACAACTATTTCTTGGATTTTTTAAATGTTTTTTTCATACCACGTAAAAAATACCGGTGTTAAAGTGCAATTCAAACACTGTTTTAAATGAATAAGTTAATATTTTATAATTATATTACAGTCCGTCTGGTAAATTGGTGCAAATCGAATATGCTCTAGCTGCTGTGGCCGCCGGCGGGACGTCCGTCGGTATTAAAGGTAATTTTAGTATGTTTAAGGTTATAGTTGTTTAGTCATGGTGAACAATCGTTTACCTAACAAGAATATTTAATTTATTTACTTCTGAACGTAAACTCATACTTTACGTCGCTCTCTTTTATATTATTTTACAGATTTAGTCTTTCCTATCTTGTCAGAAAAAGTTTAAAGTTTGATTTTCATTGAATCACTAGAAATGTTTTTTTATAAAATGTTGTTTTTGTAAGCTTAGCCATCTATGATGATTAGAAGTATAATGTGGATGATGTATGTTATCTAATCTATGAGCTACTTAGATATATTTCTAGTTCAGGTCAGCTTCTCATAGAAGGCTTAGACAATACTCTGGTTGTTGTAGGTACTGCCAAATCTGTTGCAGTATCAATTTGTTACTCTATCAGTTAGATCATAGTAGTGGTAGTAGCATGTTACTATCTCACTATAGGCAAAGACCTCCCTCTACAGAGAAGGGGTTATCCAAACATGGGACCCATGGCTCACAGGGGATATGTTAATTGTTAACGAGGCCATTTAGAAAATGAATTTGACACAACCTTTTCACTTGAATTTTTAATGCAATGCTAGAATTAGAGGCCAAATTAAAAAAAGGCAAATTCTTTTTCCAAAAATGAAACTTAAATGAACTGAACATTTAAGTTTGTAAACAATTCAATTTTTAAGAATTTTAGAAAGCTAAGCTGGGGCATGTCAAAAAAAGGTTAGGAACACTGATCTAAACTACTATGCTACATATTTTTTGTATAATTTCTCTTCTAGAAATTTACCTTCCTAAATAAGCAGAATTAAAATAGTACTATCTCTATTTTGTCAACTTAATATCATATAATTTAGATTCTATGTAGGAAACACAGGAATTGTTGATAGGTGGCACTATTTATACCACCTAGTACTTTCGTACAGAATTAAACTATTGAAGGGATTGCAAGCATTTTATTATTGCAACACAGCACACAAGAGTGATGATTAAGTTGGCAGCAGTGATCTTCAATTGACCTTTCTGTTCCCAATGACTTAACTATGACTAACACCTGCAATTCTTTATTTGCAATCACACAGTTGTTAGGCATGCGACAAGCGTTAACAGGAGTATACATTCTATTTACTTATTTTCAGCTTCAAATGGAGTTGTGATTGCAACTGAAAATAAGCACAAAAGCTTCTTGTATGATGAACACAGTGTTAACAAAGTTGAAATGATTACTGGACATATAGGTGAGCTTATCTACCATTTTAATTAACATTCACAGCATTTGATAGGCAAATTGGCTTTTATGAGTGCGGGACATAGATTTTAGGTCCAAAGAGAAACTTACGTAATGAAGTTAGTAATTCATGTCATCATTTTCAATTTGCTTTGCTTTAAAGGTACTATCACGCTTGGTTTAGGACTTAATTTCCAATATTACAATAATAATACTTAGAAACAACAAATAACAATTTTGTAGTATTTGTATATGCTTTAGTAGGGTTAGTATTTTACATAGTCTACCTATAATTTAGAAACAACAAAAGACTTCATTTATACCAAAATGTTCCTGAAGAAAAAGAGGGAATTTTATTATATTGGATAATAAAATTCCCTGCTAGCCCAGTTTATAAGTTTCAATTATAACAAATTTAATTGTATTCTTCTAGCTGATTTGATGTAAAAGTGTAACTATTAGACAGACATCATCATTCTCCTGTCCTTATCCCACTCTTAAGTGCTGTCAGCACGTTTTTCTGTTGTATTCTATCCTATATTGTCAACTATGATGCTACACCTTTTATATGTATGTCCAATCATCCCTTTTAGGGACTCCGTCTAATGACATATCTGTCAGATTCATATTTAACATTCATTTATTCACATGACTTTCATCCCTCCTCATTTGATGTCAGCATTTTATCCAGTTTTGTCACACCAAACATTTTCACATTTATCTAGTAGTACGAATGTGAAAGTCTCTCTGTGGATTGTGTGTATTCGTGTATACTGAGTAATAAATATTGAATATCTTTCAGGTATGGTGTACTCAGGGATGGGTCCGGACTACAGGTTGCTGGTGACTCAAGCCCGCAAGATGGCACAGCAGTATTACCTCATGTACCGTGAGCCGATCCCCACAGCGCAGCTTGTGCAGCGAGTAGCCACTGTCATGCAAGAGTACACACAATCTGGGTAAATAACATATTGACTAGCTTGTTGGCGCAGTTGGCAGTGACCCTGCCTCCATTCGGGTAGCTGGTTCGATTCCAGCCGAGGGCCAACTTTTTTTATAAACATTTTGTTGGTTCTTCTGAGCGTGAGTGGATGTTTGTGTTTAAGTATGTATTTAAAATTATAGCAGTTGTCCGTCACCCATAACACAAGTATTAATTTACTTACTCTGGGGACAGATGACAGTGTGTGTAAGTGTCCCATATATTTATTTATTTTTAATTCAATATGAAAGAACAAGACATATGACTATTTCCACTTTCAGCACATACCACACACTTTTATTGAAGTGACTGAATTCAAAAAAGTTGTTTTGAGGCTGATTGCAATAAATAGGAGTGTAGTTAGCTTTTTTAATAATTCATAGAATGTTATGGACAGCATTAAAATAAGAATCACAATGTATCAAATTCAAAATAGTAAAATTATTTTGCTGAAACGTGCAGCATTCGTTAAAACACATGCACAAACCTCCACCACTGCCACGACACTACACAAGCACTACATACGTTCCTTATCACAAACTCAACAATCGTTTCGCCCCGCAACCGAAGCATTATCAGGAGATAGACTCTACGATAAAATCGCAACTGCTGGTTCAGCAGTAGATGATGACGATTCCGCGTGGTATCCGGCTGAATAGAATAGACCACCCTCTTTCTTACCGAGGTGTCGTAAGAGGCGACTAAGGTAAGTTGACCCACCGTGTGGTGTCCGGTTGAGTAGAATAGACTGCCCTCTTTCTTATCGAGGTGTCGTAAAAGGCGACTAAAGTAAGTTGACGTCAAGCAGGCGGCCGGTCGTAAAATACGTACCCAAATCATGTGACAACATGTTTATAACATGTTGTGCCAATCCCACTTAGAGTGGGATAAGGGCAGGAGAATGAATGAATTATTATAAAACAAAGTCCCAAAAAGATGTCTATCTGTATGTAATTCGATTTTCTCAAAATCTGCTGAACGGATTTTTGTACGGTTTTCACCAAAAGATAGGTACTAAGTTGTGTTGAGATCGCGCAGTTGTTAAAAAACTTGCTTACTGGGAGCTTTAGTCGCGTGCGCTGCGTAAACCAGCAGAGATACGCTAAAGTAATGTACTAGAGAATTGTAGATCTATAAAAATAGTACAAAAAAGTCCGCGATAGCATGTCTCTATCTCTTATGGTTAACTCAATATAACTTTTTTCATGTGGCGAAGCCGTTGTTGGCTGGCAAAGAAAATATGAATTTGAAATTATATTAATATATAATTAATTATATTCCAGCGGTGTCCGTCCGTTCGGCGTGTCGCTGCTGGTTTGCGGCTGGGACGGTGGACGGCCATACCTGTTCCAGTGCGACCCGTCAGGCGCCTACTTCGCGTGGAAGGCCACAGCCATGGGCAAGAACTTCAACAACGGGAAGACCTTCCTGGAGAAACGGTACCGCACCATACCCTATCATACACCCATAACACAGTGAGAAACGGTACCGCACCATACCATACACACATAACATAATTCAGCCATACTAATGTTATACATGTGAAAGTTTGATATAAATCCACATCAATATAATTTATAGTCATCGATTATCGATCGAATGGCCCGTTGGCGCAGTGGGTAGTGACCCTGCCTTCAGCTTCCCGGGTCACGGGTTCGATTCCCGTAGAGGGCCAACATTTTCTATAAACAATTCGTTGGTTCTTTAAGCCTGGGTGTGTATTTGTATTTAAAACTATATATGAATTATAAATAAATATAAATATATGGGACATTTACACACACAGTCGTCAGTCCCCAAAGTAAGTTACATAATACTTGTGTTATGGGTGACAGACAACTGGTAGATATACTACATATATAAGTTTAAATACATACTTAAATACAAATACACACCCAGGCTCGAAGATTTGTTTGTAGAAAATGTTGGCCCTCGGCGGGGATCGAACCCGCGACCCGCGGAGCTGAAGGCAGGGTCACTACCCGCAGCGCCAACGGGCTAGTCAATATAAATAAAAGTTATATCTACTAGTTTCCTGTCACACCATAACACAAGTATTAAGTTACTTACTTACTTTGGGGACGGACAACCGTGTGTGTAAGTGTCCGATATATTTATATGTATTTATTTTCGAACTAATAGTACCTATAAAGACAATATTAAACAACCTACTCTCCAATCTAGTGTTACATATGTAGTCGTATCGAGTCAACTTTGTAATTCCTAATACCTCCCCCCCAAAAATCGGTCTGAAGGGCTGGTTCGGACTTTAAAACTTCTCTGTCCAGGTATACTGAGGAGTTGGAGCTCGATGATGCGGTCCACACAGCAATCCTGACCCTCAAGGAGGGCTTCGAGGGAGCCATGACCGCTGACAACATCGAGGTGGGCATATGCGATGCGAGTGGCTTCCGGAGGCTGGAGCCGGCGCACGTCAAGGACTATCTCGCCAATATACCATAATGTTAATGAATAAATAATATCTCTGTTTGTATTGAGAGTTTTATTGAGTGCACGAGCACTGGATATGTCGCCTCGTCGACCGTCAACATGACGTCATAGGTGCTCACTGCACGAATACTGTCCCACTGGTGGGATAGGACGTGACGTCATAGGTGCTCTGTACTGTCCCACAGGTGGGGACATGTGGACTCCTTAATAAATAAATTTAAAATTGATCTTTATTAAATGAATACAATTTCTATGATATCATAGAATTTTTACCTTAAAATACCTCATTGAATATTTATAATATCAAAAATTTGTGTTTGTAATTTATTTATGGCATTATAAATTTGTTTTTAATTTTTTGAAATGACATATTTATAGGCATTTATAATATCAATTTTATCTTCATAATAGAATATTGACGGAGTATGAGAACAAATTTTTATTAAGTGAACCTTATAACCATGTTCCAAGCAAATGTATTAGATTATTAGGTTGCGGGTTCAATTCACATCCGAGAGAATATTTTATAAAATACAATTTGTTGGTTCTTGGTTTTAGGTGTGTTTAAATATATATAAATGCATATATTTATTAGAATAGACCTTCCTCATTTCTTACAGAGGTCTTGTAAAAGGCGACTTAGGTAAGTTGGTAGTGAAATACCTAGCCAAATCATGTAACGACATGTGCGGAACCCTTAGAGTGGGATATTGGCAGGAGAATTATTATGATAATGTAATGTACATATGTATTTCGCTCCATCCGATGAATAAAGTTAAATGTTCCATGTATAAACATAGAATATGCAACTTTGTTCTTCGGATGGTAGGATTTATCAGTCGTATGTCACCTAAAACAAGTATTGATTTACCCCTCGTAAGCACGGGCGTAAAAAATTCGTCACGTTAATCTTTATTCAAATAAACCATTTTAGGCACTTTTGAATCGTCAAGCATCAATATGGTTAATGAAGCTACAACTGGTTCGGAATGTTGCTCTTACCGAGAAGAACCAGCAAGAAACTCGGCGGTTAATCTTTTAAATATTTTCAATTATACATTATTAAACCGCTGTCTTGTATGAAGCTGAAAGGATTTTCAAATCCAGGCTTTCTTATCATCCAAATAATCTTCAATTTTGTAATATGCTTTACGTATAAGCATATTTTTTACACTTGATTGGAATCTTTCTGTAGACTGGTCTAGAATGGATTGAGGAATTTTATTATAGAAGCGAATAGCGAGACCAACAAATGAGTTGCTAACTCTGCTGAGTCGCGACGCAGGTATCACAAGCTGTTTGTGACCTCTCGTATGTCTATGATATACATCAAATTTTGTTTTATACGTACTTATATTTTTCCGTACAAATATAATATTACTATACATATATCGTGATTTCGTATGGTATATTCGGCTCAACGCTTTACACCCTAACAACGCCTTAAATGGAACACTGCGCGATAAAAATACGTCGCGCTTTAAATTTCGACGTATTTTTAACGCACGGTTAAAAACCTATCGCGTACGAGAGGTTACTGAGGACAGATGACAGTGTAATATATATTATACTCAGGTAAAAGATGAAGAGTAAATGATAAAATAGTAATCAGATTATATTCGTTATATCTTTAAAGTAAAAATCGTTTAAAAAAATCAGTCGTATAAAGTTTCTAATCTAAAATCGTCACAACCGTATCTACATATCGCATAGAGGATCTATATTACGCATAATAATATCTTATTTTATCTTAAACCCAATTAAAGGATAAATTTTATAATTACAGATTAATATTACGAACTATCTAAGTAATTACGATGAGATATGAATAGATACAAGCAATACAACAGAACTAACTACTTTGCTATAATCCGCACGGGTTAAGTGAATGCATGCAAAGCCAATGTGTATGAAGCAGGCAACGATTTATATATATTGCAGTACGATTTTTGTAGTGGAGCCTATCCTCCTGATGATGCTTCGGTTTCGGGGCGAAACGATCGTCGAGGTTGTGGTGGTGGGTGTGTGTGCTGCTTTTGTGTGCGTTGTTGATGGTGAATTGCGCCTTGGGGTGCATGTGGTGACTGGTCCTGCATGTATAAGGTGCGTAGATTTTGCCTGCTTCATACACATTGGCTTTGCATGCATTCACTTAACCCGTGCGGATTATAGCAAAGTAGTTAGTTCTGTTGTATTGCTTGTAATATGGAATTCCGCAAAGTAACGCCTGCTTCTATAAATCATATGAATAGATAAAAATAATTTATTGGATGTGCTAAAGATCTATAAAGTTATTTATAGAGTTTAGGCCTGTAAGTGATGAGGTGACAATGTCAGTAGGTTTCCTCGTGGCCTACCTTGGGCAGGTCATTGAAATGGGGTACATTCTTTGAGTTTGGCAAAGAAGTGGTGAAGTCTGTAAACCAGACAAATGGAGTGGGGGCCTTCGGACTTAGAGACAATCTCTATAAAAAATTACCTGGTGGGTTGGGACCTTACTTTCCACCTGAATCGAGTGCTTTCCGGAAGTGGTATAGTTCGGGGGTATCTGGGGACGGCGGGTCGGCGTGAGTGTCCGGCTGTTGAATAGCGATGTGACAAAATAATCGACTTTTATATTAATTGATTATTTTGTCATTGTATTCGACTTAAAAAATCTATTATATTGGTCAACACAACCATTTTTTCTTCGTTTTTTTAAAGACATGATATGCGTTGTTGGATGAAACCAATGTAGCAAAACTAAAAATTCTAATCGAATTATTAAAAATCGACTATTAATTATCGTGTTAATAAGCCACAGTATAGGCTTCCCTACTCTAGTATAATTTTGTTATAAATTTGTGCGTTTGTTTTGAATTAATGTAACTTAATTTATATATACTATGTGAAGGTTATAGACCTAACCAAAACGCAAGATGTGATTACCTTTAAGTGGGTCTAGATCCTAATTGATGTTACCCTGTTGGTAATCCTATTATAAATAAATAAAATAAATAAATAAATGTAATAACTCTATGTATTATTGAGATAATACATAGAGTTATTACATATTTTATGTATATATATATAATATTTTAGGCGAAAAGATCTCGCATAGCTTTCCTAAGTTAATAATATAGTAAATAATTGAGGGTGTTCAAACATTGATCTCTTCTTTTTCGAATGTATGCTGTTAGCCCTAACGGCTTTTACAACGATGGCGGGTCGGGCGACCGCAGAAGAATCGTCGAGGTTGCGAAATGTGGAAAGTAGAGCGCAGAAAATCTACGTCGGGAAAGGTCGTCCCAAGGTTATCTCCTAGTGGAGGGTTTGTATGACTTTAATTAGTCATTACGGAAGGGTGTCGAGAAGCCATGGCCAACCGATATCAGAAAAGTGGGACCGCGTCTTCGCCGGCATAGATGCTGTGTCTGTATTACGTGTTTCTGTGTTTGCGATCGGTATTTGATTGTCAGGGTTATATAGAACACTTTTTAAACGCCTATTTTTTCAAGCAATATAACAGAACTAACTACTTTGCTATAATCCGCACGGGTTAAGTGAATGCATGCAAAGCCAATGTGTATGAAGCATGCAAAATCTATGCACCTTATACATGCAGGACCAGCCACCACATGCACCCCAAGGCGCAATTCACCAGCAACAACGCACACAAAAGCAGCACATACACCCACCACCACAATCTCGACGATCGTTTCGCCCCGAAACCGAAGCATCATCAGGAGGATAGGCTTCACGACAAAAATCGTACTGCGCCGCGCTACCCATACAAGCAGTCTTAAATAGTTCAACTCCCACCAATACCCTCCCCTCCGACCACATTTAGCAAAACGGAATTAGATACATTTACTTGCTCGTTAATTAAGTGACCATTGTTATTTTTTATTATCTCAAGGTGCTCTAACGTATTGAGTCGGAGTCCCTTATCACAAGTGTGGAGAATATGAAATGAATGCTCATTAGGCCATCAATCATTATTTTTTCAGTGGTTGTATCTAACTGGGATGTAGACTGGGATGTAAACAATTGAAATAAGGGTTCGGGTGTATCTCATATTTCTCGAATTAAGAATTCGAATTGGCTTATTCAACTCGACTCGGACGAAGTCGCGGTTTTAACACTAAATATTATTTTAAGGTTAGCAAGTAGTTTATGAAAACTATGAGATAGGTATCACATATCATATCAACAAATCTGATCTGTCTATCGTGACATTAATGTATCACCTCAATTAGTCTGTCTTCTTTATATCTTGATACTTTGATCTGCATGTGACCGATTTTTTCAAAGTCTAAGCCGATTATTGTACGGTTTTTACTAAAAGGTAGCGCAATTCTTTCGAAAAGTTTAGGTTAACAGTGCAATACGGTCTTAAATAAGGTATTGAAGAGGTGGCGTGGTTGTAAACTCGCCTATTCGGAGCTTTAGTCGCGTGCGCCGCGTAAACCAACAGAGATACCCTAAAGTAATGTAACAGAGAATTGTAGATCTACTAAAATTCTACAAAAAAGTCCGTGACAACATTTCTCCATCTCTTATGGTTAACTTACAATAACTACTTTTGTGTTTAAAATTTGAATTCGAGAAAACACTTTTTGACACACTGATTTCCATTCTAGTGTAATAACTCTATGCATTTACAGCGCCAGGTGATACTTGCGAGCGCAGGAGCATAGTAAAGGGTGCAAATGTGTAAACTACCAACTCCTTGACTGAGTTCGTTTCTGTGCTATGAGACTAAATAAGTATTCTAACAAAAAAATAGATGACAAATTAAAAACCCTTAAATTATAGCTGTGATAGCCCAGCTGTGAGACCGTGCGACTCTTTCGAGGGGAACACGAGTTCTAACCCGGGCAGGCACCAATGAGTTTTTCTATTAAAACTCATGTGTCTAATTGATAATTGCAATTTATCACACGCTTTTCGGTAAAGGAAAACATCGTGTGGAAACCTGCATATCTCTAGAGAATTCTGGAGATATGTGTAACCTACCAATCCGCATTGGAGCAGCGTGGTAGGTCTTAGCTCCAACCCTTCTCTCCAGAAACGGAGAGAAGAGGCCTATCCCAGCAGTGGGATTGTAACAGGCTGGTACTTTAAATTATACAAATATATAGTGCGAATACTCGGCCCTGCCGATGTGCCGATATTAATATTACATTATGTAATCGATTCAACCTATAAAAACAAACGCAGACATTATCTGGCATTCAAATCTTATCAACAGTCATTCTCATGTCTCAAAAAGCATCTAGGTATGTCGCAAATATGATATGATTTTTATATAACACACTACGTACATACACGTGTTGATAACTTGATAAGATTCATAGAAAAACAATATTTGCTTCTGTACATCGATAAATAAAAATAATCAATCAACGGGACATGAACACAACCCTATCTGTATGTGGGACAGTGTTGCCATACGGAACATTTTGTTTTATATAATGTAAAATACATATGATTTATAGAAGCAGGCGTTACTTTGCGGAATTCCATATTACAAGCAATACAACAGAACTAACTACTTTGCTATAATCCGCACGGGTTAAGTGAATGCATGCAAAGCCAATGTGTATGAAGCAGGCAAAATCTACGCACCTTATACATGCAGGACCAGCCACCACATGCACCCCAAGGCGCAATTCACCAGCAACAACGCACACAAAAGCAGCACACACACCCACCACCACAATCTCGACGATCGTTTCGCCCCGAAACCGAAGCATCATCAGGAGGATAGGCTCCACGACAAAAATCGTACTGAAAAAATGTAAAATTTATTGGATAAATCCGCAATGTGGCATCCGGCTGAGTAGAATAGACCACCCTCATTTCTTACGGAGGTGTCGCAAAAGGCGACTAAGGTAAGTTAACGTAAGGCAGGCCGTAGGGTAAGGTAAGGGCCGTAAAATCGTAAAATTACTAGCTACAACACATAACATGTTTAAAACATGTTGTGTCGAGCCCACTTAGAATGGGACCAGGATAAGAGAATGTTGATTTATTGAACCAATTACATTTCAATATTCGTTTTAATATTTTTACGAAAGGTTCAATCTGATATATACGTAAAGGATCAATAAGATTTCAACATTGTATAATGATCCATTGTTAAAATAATAACTTACCAGCATGATATTAAATACAATGGGTATTTAATTTGTTAATATATTGTACATCGATAATTGAGTTGTAAAATATTATCTGCAAAGTCGTATTTTTTATAATTATGAAAAGCAGATATGTTTATGATGTTTCATATGGTGTATATATATGGCGTATGAATTTTATATATCCGTACGTGAATATGTTGATTAGTCGTGTTACGTCCTTTTTATGTTTAATTATAACAAGCATAAGTTTTGCCTAGTCTATACTAATATTATAAAGAGGAATGATTTGTATGTTTGTTTGTATGTATGTTTGTTACGTTTTCACGCAAAAACTACTGCACCGATTTCAAAAATTCTTTCACCATTGGAAAGCTGCTTTTTCACTGAGCAACATAGGCTATATGTCATTTTCAAAAAAAATAGGGATCCCTAATAAAATTGTAATAACTTGGTAAAAATGTAGTCGTAAACATCTATCATCGCGTGCGCTGCGGAAACTATTGATGATAGAACAAAAAAATGTTCTACAGTATTATAGAACGTATCAATATCAACAAAAAAGTCCGCGATACCATATGTCTAACTATTATAGTTATGCCAATATAACTACTTTTTTACATTGTAAAAGTTGGTAAAAGTGCCGACAATAATCAAACCATTTTATTCATATCTCTGTATTAATCCTTATCCCATTAAATGATATTTTATGAATAACTGTTTCAATACCTGTAGAATACTTTTAAATTATTAAAATCCGACATCCCAATTAAAAGATTTTACGAATTTAAGAATGTAAATCGAAATCAAATAATGCCATAACAAACCTAACCTACCGTTATAGCAGGGCCTGCACTTGGTGAGTTAAGTCTTATTCCAAAAAATACTAATGATACCCATTTTTTATAATTAAATAATCTACAAAATAAATCTATAGTCCGATTTCGTAGACTTTCAACTACCACGAGATCTGTATGGACGCGGGTGAAACCGGGGCTTTGCTAGTTATTAATATTTCAGTGAAGTCGATAACTCTTTTCTATCGCAAATATAAACTTTTGAATATTTAAGTAACCTATCTATGACCTGAAAACGGTTCAATTTGGACTTGTTAAGTTATTCACGATTATTTTTTTTAATTTATAAGCGCAAAGGTCTTGTAATTCACGGACTGGGGGAACAAGCGCGTTAGGTAATTTCGAACGTGACATGGCAACACTGTAGTAAATACTTGTCAGTTGTCAGTCCGCTTCACGAATTCATTCACGGAGTCGCGTTTGACATGGCTACAGTGAGCGTACGGACTAGTGGTGTTGTTCTCCTATTATTTCTCATACAAAACGCGCTATCATCGTCCCCGCCATGGATATTCACCGTTGATGTGAACAATAAAACGTGTAACGAATTAAAATGTGATTATAATTTGCGAGTGAGCGGCGACTACGAGTATTGGTCGTTAACCTCGAAGCCGGGTTGTTTCAACACACACCTTATCTATCGAGTAGGTATCGATGTGCACGTCGATGTTGGGAAGTTGGAGAAGTGGTATTTTTGTGCGAAAAGTGGCGCTGATGGGTGGATCCAGCAGGATGTGTCTTTGGTCTGGGGTGACGTCATCAAGCACGCACGGTATGTGAATTCGGTTGACCGACATTTTTCGTATTCCATTGTAACAGATTTAAAAAAAAGCGAACGATATTCGCGGCATTGTTTATATATTCATTTTGTATTTAGTTCAAGGTGGATGGTAGATTAAATGCTTCCGGATACTGAAAACGCATCTGATTTTTTAATTCTTTTATTTTTGATTTTTAAATTTGGAATAGTAATTTAATGTCATTTTTTTTTTCGAACTGACTGGCGGGAATTTAATGTCATTAATTTCATTATTGTTCTTCATTTGAAATCTTACTTATATTTAAGTGTAATTAAATAATTTTCTTTACCAATTTGCGAAATACCGTGTATACTACTAAATTTTTTTTCAATATTTAAAAATTATTTTTCTGTATTTTACCCAATTTGCGGAGTATTGTGTATGTGTATACTTATTTTTAATATTTCTAAATTCTTTACTTGTATTTTACCAATATTCATTTGCAATATCATAGAATCGAACCTCAACCACTGATAGGATTCTAAAATTTTGAGTAAGGAAAATAATTACTTGAAACAGTCAATGCTAACTTCGACTAAATATACTATAATAGACAAAGTAGGAATCGACATAAGCTTGCGACTCCTGCTTTGCGCCTAGCAAAAGTACGTAAATCGTTTGTGGGTTTGGGTATAAGATTCTATAATAAAATTCCGAAATCAATTTTGGTCATGCCATTACAGCAGTTTAAAAACACTGTTAAAAAGAGGCTGATACAGAAAGCCTACTATACTGTTGAAGATTACTTAGATGATAAGGATGTGTGGATATAGGTGCACTTTTACCCTGTACAAGACAGTAATAAATAAATGTAACTAGTTCTAAGATTTATATTTTAAAAAGAGCAACCGCCGAGTTTCTTGCTGTTTCTTCTCGGCAGGAACAGCTTTCCGAACCAGCAGTAAAGTTGACGATTCAAAAGCACTTGTTTACAAGTTTACTTGAATAAAGAATATTTTGATTTGATTTGATTTGATATTAATTCTAAAAGCAGAAAAATTATATAAATTCAAGCTCTACCCGCATTGTGCCACGTTAAATGTCAATATACCTTCAATTATGTAATCTTTATTTCTTGTTTCCGAAGGATAAACGGGTTATTTTAGCCGGGTATATAACCTTACAGACTTATTTTATTTAAAACCGCCTGTGTAATAATAGATATATAGACACAATAATAATTTAATATTTCCTTGTGAGTTAATTTGAAATGAGGTAAATCATTGTGCTTAAACCGCGCTAGCGATTTGATTGTAAATACCAGTGGTCGGCAAAGTGCGGCTCTGGTACAAATATCAACAAAACACCGCACACACAACCACACACACAGAGGTCCGGCCTCACAGGAGGCACCCTTAAGGCGACGCTTCCAGGATGTTGCGAGCCTAGCTCGAGACTCGCTCTCCACGTTATAACACCCGGCGATGCTTCTGCGCTCGCACGCCCTCCCGGTGACGCTGTCAAAGCCTTCAAGGCTAACAGCATTAGTTAGTGTCCGGAAAAAATCTACGGAAGGCGCAATATTTTCAAATAAAGAAAAAACTTTGTAAGAAAAATATTACATCTTATTTTGATAATTTCTTCTAGAAATCGAGAACATGTATAATTTTTTGTGTAAGTTAAAAGATAGATAGGTAATTAAAATTTTATATTGTTCTAAAAATATGTAACGAACATCGAGTTTCATTTCGAGTAAAAAGTTTTATTCAGTGTACTACTTATTTAGTGTAATAACCGTTTACTAAACATGCAGATTTGGCTCCTAATTTTTTTTTCATTGTTGTAATGTTCATATTTGGCTCTTTGGCTAATAAGTTTGCCGACCACTGGTATATACGGAATAATAAAAATTAACTAAATACATATTTAGATTTAGTTGATGAGATAACCGTCATGTGGGATATTGATTCAACAATAATTGTTCCAATAGTTGTATCTGTTAAATGGTTTTATCGCGAAGAGCCTCGACGAACATCTCAAGAGGCTTACCCCTCGTACGCACGAGAGGTCTTTTTACGTGCGTTATAAATACGTCGAAATGAAAAAAGGTCACTTTCACTTTCTCACTTCGTAGGTTAGCTGGTAGAGATCTCTGTCAAAGGGATAAGTTGTACTCTGTTTTTTTTTATTGATGTTTTTCTTCATGGTACATAAATAATTTTAAAAAAAAAAATGGGTATCCAGCAGGCCTACCATGAACTCTTATTGCGACTCAATTGAAGACGTAAATGACGACCGCGAACCGCTTTCTTTTCGTACCATGAAGTGTGAATTGCATTGGGGTCGTAATGTTTGAAAAGGATAACGCTATATGAACTATAGATAACTCTCTTTTACTCACATTTTCTTAGAAGGAATTCCGAACGCTCATTCGGCAACGACTTAAGTGTGCGTCTTTAAGTCGTCATGGTATGAAAAAGCAAAACAATTTCATTTACGTCTTCAATTGAGTCGCAATAAGAGTTCATGGTAGGCCTGCAGATATCTGTTCACGCGACAGCTCATTTAAAACGCAACGTATTTTTATCGCGCAGTGTTTCATATCAGTCGTTAGGACGTAGGGCGTTAAGTCGGATATAGTCGGATAGCGGTAATCCGGCACCTAACGCCTCGTCAGCACGGGCGGAAAAAATGCATCGCGTTAAAATTCCGCAATAGGCGTTATAAGACCTTTCGTATGGTATATTCAGCTTAACGCCCTTGCTCTAACGACTAATATGGAACACTGCACGATAAAATACGTCGCGATTTAAATACGCTGTCGTGTGAACAGATAATCAAATCAAATCAAAATAATCTTTATTCAAATAAACCATTTCAGGCACTTTTGAATCGTCAAGCATCAATATGATTAATGAAGCTACAACTGGTTCGGAATGTTGCTCTTACCGAGAAGAACCAGCAAGAAACTCGGCGGTCAATCTTTTAAATATTTTCAATTATACATTATCAAACCGTTGTCTTGTATGAAGCTGAAAGGATCCTCAAATCCTGGCTTTCTTATCAACCAAATAATCTTCAATTTTGTAATATGCTTTACGTATAAGCATATTTTTTACACGTGATTGGAATCTTTCTGTACACTGGTCTAGAATGGATTGAGGAATTTTATTATAGAAGCGAATAGCGAGACCAACAAATGAGTTGCTAACTCTGCTGAGTCGCGACGCAGGTATCGCGAGCTGTTTGTGACCTCTCGTATGTCTATGATATACATCAAATTTTGATTTATACTTACTTATATTTTTCCGTACAAATAGAATATTACTATATATATATTGTGATGCTACAGTCAGTATGCCAGATACATGGATACCCATTTGTTTCAATTCGACGTAATTTTTACGCGCGATAAAAATCATCTCGTGCGTACGAGGGGTTAAGCGAAGGATACAGAAGGGAGTGTTGCTTGAGACGGCACGGATAGTGAGGAGGTTCCTCATTCAGTGTTCATTGTTACATTTTTAAATGTTTTTTTTAAATGAGTGAAATAGTATATGAATATTAGCGGTACACGTAGTATTCGTAACGGTTAATAATTTTAACCGCAATTTTAGTACACTGAAGACTTTCGATTTGTATTAACACGTTGTTATTGTTTCTTTGTTCATTCATAATCTTGTGAATATTAGAAATATTTCAGATTTTGTGTGGGTGCGTTTCTATAGTTATTATAAAACAAAGTCCCCGACAGCTGTATGTCTAAAATGTGATCGATTTTCTTAAAAATTGAAACGGATTTTTATAATACAGAAAGCCTACTATACCATTTCCGAATTATTATCTTCAGTATCTTTATCCAGTATCTTTATGAATTAGCCTTTTTTTAATAGTATTTTTAAACTGCTGTAATGGCATGCCCAAAATTGATTTCGGAATTTTATTATAGAATCTTATACCCAAACCCGCAAGCAAACTTTAGCAAGGCGCAAATCAGGAACCGCAGCTTATGTCGGTTCCTACTTTATCTATTATATACATCACCAATCGTTTTATAATTATTGATATTCACATGTACAAAAATTAAATTACTAAAAATAACTTGAAGGCAAGTTTTTTAAAATTATAATCCACTGAGTATAGTTGTTTCATTTGTTGTATACATTTCCGCGTATGCTTACAACGATTTCTGAGAACGTAAATTGGTTATTGTCTATTGTGGTATGATGGCTTCAAGTTACAGCAAAACTTAAACTCAACTCCGAATACCAGTATTTAATATGAGTAGAGTATGGAGCATCTTTCCGAACCAGTCGTAGCTTCATTTTGACTGGCCCGTTGGCGCAGTGGGTAGTGACTCTGCCTTCAGCTCTGCGGGTCGCTGGTTCTATTCCCGAGGGCCGACATTTTCTATTTATTTATTTATTTTCGTAAGACCATCAACGACAAATACATCTTTAGGTTACATAAAACATACTTAAAATTAAACGGATTACAGCTAAATGTATTCGAGGGTGGGTGTATGTTGGTATTTAAGTATGTATTTAAACTTATATATGTAGTATATCAACCAGTTGTCCGTCACCCATAACACAAGTATTAAGTTACTTACTTTGGGGATGGATGACCGTGTGTGTAAGTGTCCCATATATATATTTATTTATTTATCTTATTACATATGGACATGTTAATTTAATTTATGACGTACAATTTATTTCCTCTATGAAATGCTTTATTTTATTAATTACCTATGACTTGTTCATTATAGTGAAATTATCCGGCGTGTTCCGGTTTTAGTAGATGTTGACGATCCAAAAGCACTTGTTTACAAGTTTACTTGAATAAAGAAAATTTTGAGTTTGACATTTTGACCTCCTTTCATACCGAGGTGTCGTAAGAGGCGACTAAGGTAAATGCCCTGTGGTATCCGGCTGCATAGAATAGACCACCCTCATTTCTTACCGAGGTGGCGTAAAAGGCGACTTAGGTAAGTTGACGTCAGGCAGGCGGCCGGTCGTAAAATACGTAGCCAAATCATATGGCCACATGTTTGTAACATGTTTGCCGACCCCACTTAGAGTGGGATAAGGGCAGGAGAATGATGATGACTGTGAAATAACTCCTTACACTAATAAATTACTATTCTATTAATATTTAGTAATTTCACTTATCGATCTATTTAACCTAATTACATTATCAACTTATCGCAATGTTGACAGAACAATCGAATCGACCGATATTCGCATCGAACATTATCCGCGCAAACATTCGCCCCATTTTAGGCATTTGTTTACCTTAGTGGATCGGAAATCCCTCGCGCCAGCTGGATCTCATCGATCCAGAATTTTTAGGTCGTGTTCAGAGGTAAAATAAAAGGTTGAAGTTGAACCGATTACTATATAACCATGCTTGTTTGAATGCTTCGCTTTGCCGTCGTCGTCGGGTCTATCTCCTGATGATGCTTCGGTTGCGCGGCGAAACGATTGTTGAGTTTGTAATAGTGAACGTGTGTAGTGCTTGTGTATTGTGGTGGCAGTGGTGGGGGTTTGTGCATGGGTTTTTACGAATCCTGCATGTATCGGGTATGAAAAAACGGTTAGTCCGGATAGAAGACTTTAGTCTTCAGGCACTGAAGGAATATGGGAGAAAAATATCTCGTGCAACTTGCAGGATGGGCAGCATCCGAGTTGAATAGGGCGGCGATGCACTTTTTGTGGTGGGTAAAAAACGTTAAACTCGCGTCAGGACACGTGACCTAATCGAAAAATAGTTCGACGAAGGGAGAGTAGATCACCAGCGCCGCGTAGAAGAGGAAGTCTCTCCCTTGCTATCTACCTCGCGGCGATAATGTATGCCTGCGCCTGCTGTTGAAAGTGGATTTTTCTGAGAGATAAACTTTTTAATGTAAAATAATTCTGCAACTCGACGATGCTTCTGCGCTCGCACATCCCGCCCGGTGACGCTGTAAAAGCCGTTACCCCTCGTTAAAGTGCGTTACCCCTCGCACGGGCGTAAAAATTACGTCGCGTTTAAATTCCCACAATAGGCGCTTCTTATAACGCCACAATAGGCGTTATAAGAAGTTTCGTATGGTATATTCAGCTTAACGCCCTCGCTCTAACGACTAAAATAAAACACTGCACGATAAAATACGTCGCGATTTAAATACGCTGTCGTGTGAACAGATACCTGGATACCCATTTGTTTGAACTCGACGTAATTTTTACGCGCGATAGAAATCCTCTCGTGCTAACGAGGGGTTAGGGCTAACAGCATACACTCTTCATTCAGTGTTTTACATAGATTTTACGTAAATTGACCATATTTTTAAAATAGAATATTAATTAAAATTTGAGTACAATTGTAACGATTTTCCAAAACGATCGTAGTACAAAAGCGAAATACATTTAATCATACAGCTTGTTAAATAACGCTAACAAACTCCAAATCAGATGTACATTGTAGAGTCATTAGTTCACGATGATGTCATCAGGCCTTTTATTCGCATAGATATTCGTCAAAACCTACTGGCTCCTCTTCATAATCGGTGATTACAAACGATTGAACGCGACCACGATTTATTAAAGGACTTTAAATAAACATACATTGTCATTGGGACTGGACCAATATATACAATTTAAGTTTAATCGGAAGTAGGTCAAATTTAAGTTGCAAGATTTCAACTGCACATGATGATGATTTCCTCCTTGACGTATTTCGTCAACAGCGAACCTTGCTAACTTACGAAATAACCTGCACATATATACATTGCAAGCTAATAAAAGTTTTAAAAAGGAAGACAAATTTATGTCAATGAAATATGAAACAGTTGCGTTGGGAGACGTTTTTGAAATTTTGGCAAGCGTTTAGGAATTCCTAAAAATTTCGCGACTCGGTCTGGTGTCCTTTCATTTCTCTTGGTACAGTGCCAACAGAGGCTGGAAAAGCGTTCGTTATTTATACATGAGAAAGAATTGATTTAAGATAACGGCGAGCCTTTTGTAGTCTCTAATTAGGTTATCTGTCGTAACATTTACCTGGTTCTTCTAAAGCTGAGGATTTACTTTTCTTCGTGAGGTACTTTTTCGAGCAGCAGGGTTTGGAGATTAGGTCCCTTTTCTTATAAAACTTTTGTTTAAATTGCCATGTGTGTGTATGTGAAGGTGGACGTGGTGGTGGGTGGCATGTCAAATTTGACCCATTTCCCGGTGTCCGATTGAGCTGAAATTTGACATTCTGGTCGAGTACCGATGACAGTTCATGTTTATAGTAAACATGACGTGTTGCTGCTGTCAGAATTGGCATCAAACGAAGGAACTCCTCAACGGTTAATAGTAGGGACATGATATTTTGTTAAAACTTTTTTTAATTTTGCTGTAATCCGAGATTTGTATATCCCATTCTAAGTGGGTAGTGCCTTATAGTGCCTCTGAGTGTGATCGAAACAATATAGACATGTTGTTTCGATTTTGCATTTTATAATAAAATTCTATAATCTACTTTAACTTTTCCATTACAGCAGTTTAAAAATACTATTTAAAAAAGGCTAATTCGGAAAGCCTACTATACTATTGAGGATTACTTAGAAGATAAGAATGCGTGGATATAGCTACTCTTCGACCCTGTACAATACATTAATAACTATATGGAACTATGATAAGAATTATTCTTTGAAAACAGCAACCGCCGAGTTTCTTGCTGATTCTACTCGGTAGGAACAGCTTTCCGAACCAGCAGTAGATGTTGACGATTCAAAAGCACTTGTTTACAAGTTAACTTGAATAAGGAATATTTTGATATTGAATTTGAATTCTTTCCTAACATTCGGCAACTCTGACTACACCTTTTACGTGCTTGTCATACTTTACATAATTCAACCTTCTCTTTTTATGCCTCGTTCTAGTCACATATCCATATATATTCATATCTAACGTTCGGTGACATGATTTTCATACCTTTTTCATAATATCCATCCATACCATCTTAATCTTGCAATTCTTTCTATAATGGGCGCAACTTTCAGACTTTCTCATATATATTCGCGTCCTATTTCATCCAGTCTTGTCACACTACACATCTTAAAATTCTCGTATCATTTGCATGCACTCTTCTTTAACCCATCTTTTTCATTGGCCAACATTCAGATCTATACAATATGACAGGTCTTATGACGGTTTTATATTATCTGATTTAACTTTGGGACGCAACATGCGTTGATGCGTTAGCCTCGTCCCATATCAGGGAAACGGTGTCAAGACCTGGAGCTGCGGCGGAAATGGCCGAATCCGGCAAGCGGCGAAAGTATGCATCTCTCGTTAAGAGTTATATATTTGTGCCGTTTGCAGTTGAGACCCTAGGGCCATGGAGCCAAAGTGCAAAAAAAAATTATTCCGTTTTAACACCTCGGTTGATCGCCTCTTCGGGTGATAAGAGGGCTGGCTCCTTTTGCGCACAAAGAATCAGCTTAGCGATTCAGCGGTAACGCTGCCAGCATTCTTGAGACTATTCCACGTGGGCATGATTTGTATAGTAGAAGCGTGCAAGTAATTTAAGATAGATATTAGAACTTTAAGAGCCACAGTTACATACATAGACAGACTACCATATATATTATTAGTATGGATTAAGCCCAAGCACTTAAGTTTTGGGAGCGACTTTATTAAAGGCGGACAACCCATCGCGTGGCTCGCAAACATTTGTCTATGGTTGACCTTGTTTTTAGAGAATCTCTTATATCGTACTGTTAGATTGTCCAGTTTGGTTTATATATAAAGAAAAACACAAACTGAACTTATTAACTTTAATGTAATCTAAACACAACTGGTACTTGGACTACTATTGCGCGATACCCTTGTAGCGGGTTGGAGCCGGAGTATATGGTCACTAGTCAATTGCTGAAGCCAGCCGGCAGGAACCGGGTCCGTAGCTGGGAAGCAAGTCGACTAGATCACAAGAACTGAACGAATTTTGAAAATGTATGAGTTTTATAGGCCTATATTGCTGATTGACACTTTATATCGACCTTAATTGGTAAACAATAAGTCAGCAATATATGCCAATTTTGACATGCGATGTTTTGGTAAAAACTTGTATTACCTAGATAATTTTTTGGTATTTGTGTAGCTTTTTATTTTGCATTACAACTTTCTATGTTAGTCTAAATAATTTATAAAATGAGGGGTTACTTTGCGGAGATCCATAATCCTTACTTAACAGCGATAAGGATATCCCGGATTATAGTAAAAAAATGTTGTTATTACTTTCGGTCTTGATCATTAATTTTATTTACAATATAATTAAATTAAGACTATATTGAGAATTACTGGAGCTTACCTCTCTATCACATTCAAATTTAAAATATTTAATTTAGTACTCGAGCTGTGATAGCCCAGCGGCGAGACCGTGCGACTCGTTCGAGGGGAACACGAGTTCAAACCCGGGCAGACACCAATGAGTTTTTCTATTAAAACTCATGTGTCTAATTTATAATGGCAATTTATCACACCCTTTTCGGTGAAGGAAAACATCGTGAGAAAACCTGCATATCTCTACAGAATTCTGGAGATATGTGTAACCTACCAATCCGCGTTGGAGCAGCGTGGTAGGTCTTAGCTCCAACCCTTCTCTCCAGATACGGAGAGAGGAGGCCTATTCCCAGCAGTGGGATTGTAGCAGGCCGCTACTTTACTTTACTTTACTTTTAGTACCCGAAACTTTCTTTGTCTGTGAAAGATATGCGGATTTATTTATCCTGTATGTTACCCCGGTGTATATATCAATAGTTTCAAATATCATTAATATTGGTCTAGTATATGATGATTAAAACATGACATGGATAGACAGAGATTAAATAATGAAAGTTAACCTGTAAACGTTTGTTATTTTAAAAATCACGATCAGTTAAGCAGACAATCGTCTGGAGTCCTTGAATTTGTTATAAAAAGTAGGTCAGCTATAGTCGAGTAATATAATCACGCGATGGGTTCGGCCTAAATTCAAATTCAAAGTATTTTTTACTACTAATTTATAGAATTAGGCGCTCCATAATACAAAAGTATTAAAAAATATATTTTGCTATAATCCGCGATAAAGTAAATAAAAAATATATATAATGCCAAATGTATAGTGGACGATCCGTTTTCATACCCGAAACATGCAGGATTCTTAAAAAAAATGCACAAACCCCCACCACAATACACAAGGACTACACACTATGACAAACTCAACAATCGTTTCGCCCCGCAACCGAAGCATCATCAGGAGATAGGCTCCACGGCTTTGCGATTTTGTCTAGAAGTCTGTTACTATCCCACTGCTGGGCATAGTCCCCGTTCCTTCGTTTTTGGAGGGAAGGATTGGAGCTAAGACCTACCACGCTGTTCCAATGCGGATTGGTAGGTTACACATACCTCCAGAATTCTCTAGAGATATGCAGGTTTCCTCACGATGTTTTCCTTCACCGAAAAGCGTGTGGTAAATTGCAATTATTAATTAGACACATAAGTTTTTAACAGAAATACATTATTGGTGCCTGCCCGGGCTTTGAACCCATGACGCATCCAAAGAGTCACAGGTCTCGCCGCTGGGCTATTACAGCTTTTTTCGACAAAATAAAGCATTCATTAATTTATGCCGTGTGGTATCCGGCAGTAGATCCAGCATTAATAACCCTCATTTCTTACCGAGGTGTCGTAAAAGGTGTATAAGGCAAGTTGACCCACCGTGTTTCATCCGGTTGAGTAGAATAGGCCACCCTCATTTCTTACCGAGGTGTCGTAAAAGGTGACTAAGGTAAGTTGACCCACCGTGTGGTATCCGGTTGAGTAGAATAGACCACCCTCTTTCTTACCAAGGGGTCGTAAAAGGTGAATAAGGTAAGTTGACCCACCGTGTGTTATCCGGTTAAGTAGAATAGACCACCCTCTTTCTTACCGAGGTGTCGTAAAAGGCGACTAAGGTAAGTTGACCCACCGTGTGGTATCCGGTTGAGTAGAATAGACCACCCTCTTTCTTACCGAGGTGTCGTAAAAGGTGACTAGGGTGAGTTGACCCACCGTGTGTCATCCGGTTGAGTAGAATAGACCACCCTCATTTCTTATAGAAGTGTCGTAAAAAACAAAGGTAAGTTGATGTCAGGCAGTTGGCCGGTCGTAATAAACTGTAGCCGTGTTTATACCATGTTGTGCCAACCCTACATAGAGTGATATAAGGGCAGGAGGATAATGAAAGATTTGCGATTTTGTCGTGGAGTCTATCTCCTGACGATGCTTCGGTTGCGGGGCGAAACGATTGTTGAGTTTGTGATAGTGGACGTGTGTATTGCTTGTGTATTGTCGTGGCAGTGGTGGAGGTTTGTGGATGTGTTATTACGAATCCCGCATGTAATGGGTATGAAAAAACGGATAGTCCACATACATTTATTTATTTAGCCGGTATGATTAAGTGGGAAAACTTTGATTCATGCTAGATATGAATATCAATATATAAGACATTACAAAGTTATCTGTAATTCAGTAGAACAAAAGAATTTATGTAAACAGTGACGGAGGAGGTTTTAAATATATATCACTATTACATCATGTAAACTACATTGAACAAATGTTTCGTTTGTACTGACGTATCTGGAGGGACGATAACGAGTAATTGTGGCCTGATTTTAAAAAAAAATTGCCGTGTGGTATCCGGCTGAGTAGAATAGACCACCCTCATTTCTTACCGGGTTGTCGTAAAAAGCGAATAAGGTAAGTTGACCAACCGTGTGGGATGCGGTTAAGTAGAATGAATTGAAACGAAATGAAATCGTTTATTCTACAAATGTGTTACATAACATATACAAATATATAAACTAGACTTAATTTTAATTTCCAAAAATGTATGCAGCAAAATGCAGAAAAGGCTTTAACTCAGCATAATACTGTGTGCCTCGAAGCGCACAGAACTGATTTTAAGCTAAAGCATCGTGAATTTCGTCACGGACTACTAGACTAGACCCAGGCTAGACCACCCTCGTTCTTACCTTAGGGGTTGTAAAATACGACTAAGGTAAGTCGACGTCAGGCAGGCAGCTGGTCGTAAAATACGAATCATGCGACAACGTGTTTGTAACATGTTGTGCCGAACCCACTTAGAGTGGGATAAGGGCAGGAGGATGATGATAATTCAATAGAGAAATGTGTGTGAACTTAGCAGCCGACTTTAAAAAAAAATATTTTTTTAATTTCCATCGGATCGTTTGTACCTGCTTGTATCTCATTAATTTTCGTTTGGACTTCAAACAAAAGTTACAGCATTTTCAAAATTTTGACCCGCCGAAAACTTTGGAAAATCGGAAATTTTCCAAAGGGTTTCTGATTCGGGCTCGTTTGCACATTTTTCATTTTTCTCAAAATCCAACAACACATTATTATATAAATATACGGGTCACATCGCGATAAAATCGAATTACCTTTATACAAGGTTCGACGTTTCGGCAGAGTTGCATCCACCGGAGATGATACACTATAATATGAGATAGATACGCCACATTAATGACGTTATGACCAAAATTGTGAATCATAAATTAAATTAAATTAGATACTGTGACAGACCAAATTCCTCGCGAGCGAAGCCGCGGGAAAAAACTAGTTATATATAATGCGCATTTCATTATTATCACAAAATAAAAAGTTTATTGACACATAGCTGCTACCTAGTACATGACTGAAGCAACCATTATACTTTTGTTAGGGTTACCAGGAAGGGGTCCTGGTAGATTGTGTTGATTCATGAAAAAAATTTTTCATAGTGAGTGACACCCCCATGGTATCCCCCGTGGTCACGAACTGACTGACCGCGGCGTCGTCGTTCCCGAGTACTACAGTCAATATTTTCGCCAACTACCCTCACTTGAACCGCACAATCCACATAAGGCTGCTTGCTTGGTGTGGTTTTTGTTTGGGTTTATAAGAATTTTGTTTGAAAAGAGCAACCGCCGAGTTTCTTGCTGGCTCAGGTAGGAACAGCTTTCCGAAGATGCAGACGCATTAGATGTTGACGATTCAAAAGCACTTGTTTACAAGTTTACTTGAATAAAGAATATTTTGAATTTGAATATGAACTGAATTAGAGCGTCATGTGGCGTTACGCTAACGCAATCGATTAGGTTGAAAAAAAAACGGTTTTCTCTCCGGGATTACCGGCAGATGTGAAAACTTGAATATTGACGTTGTGCATTTTTGATATTTTGGAGTGGTGAGACGAATTACTTTAGTTATCAGTATAAAAGAAGTATTATTTATGTTGTAATACAATATTCATTTATTAAGCTATCGTACACAAACAAGAAACTGTGTATCCCATTAAAAATTTATCACTTCAGAACTATTGCAATTCAATCCAAGCGCAAGTATATATATTTTAAAGAATTGGGGATACTGCCTTTCCTACGCTGCGCCGGTGGTCTACTCTCCCTCTGTCCTAAAGAATTTCGATTCACACGTTATTTATTGCCGGGTAATATAGTTTAGTCTTCAATTGAGTCGCAATAAGAGTTCATGGTAGGCCTGCTGGTGGTAACAGTGAGACCGGGCCGTCAAATTAAACAGTATGTCTGCAAAGGTCTCGGCGAGGTGCCAAGGCGCGTCAGACGTCATAAGTGATGTATTTTAAGCGCCGAACGCACTGTTCAGAGATGAATCATTAATTTACGTCTGTGTTTATAATTTCACTTTCACGTCAATGGGTTTTATATGGAGTTTAAGGAAGACAACACGTAACGGTTTGATTTCCTCCTTCCTTTGATTTCTCGGGGTTCTGTTAACAATCAACCAATGGAAAATTGCAAAACAATCAATCAAGTTTGCAATTACAGCGGTTTAAATTCAATTCAAATTCAAATTCAAAATATTCATTATTTAAGTAAACTTGTAAAGAAGTGCTTTTGAATCGTCAAAATCTACTGCTGGTTCAGAAAGCTGTTCCTACCGAGAAGAGCTAGCAAGAAACTATGTGGTTGCTCTTTTCAAATAAAATTCTTATAACTAGTTACATTTGGTTGTTACTATCTTGTACAGGGTAGAGGAGTAGCTATATCCACGCATTTTTTTCATCTATATAATCCTCAATAGTATAGTAGGCTTCTTTTATCAGCCTCCCTCTAACAGCGTTTTTAAACTGCTGGAGTGGCATAGATAAAATCGATTGCGGGATTTTATTATACAATCTTATACCCAAACCCACAAATGACGTATTTACTTTTGCTAGGCGCAAAGCAGTAACCGCAAGCTTACGTCGGTTCCTACTTTGTCTATTAGATACATCGTCAATCCTTTTTATAATTATTTATATTCTTACGTACAAATATTAGATTAAACTTTTCTCGCAGGGTATCACGCGGACTTAAATTGTAAATGCCACGTATGACTCTTTGTTTTTAAGAAAACGTATAACAAGGAGGTCTGTACATAAAGCCTAATATACTGTTGAGGATAATATAGATGATAAGAGTACGTGGATGTAGATACTCTATGTAATGTGTCTGTAGTAGGGATGTTACGGAGCTCCGACTTCGGTTCCGGAAGGTTGGAACCTCCGATTGAATTCACACCTCCGACTCCGCCTCCGGCTCCGATAAATTTTAGTCAGAGGTATAACGAAGGTGAAATTGACATGCGAATTCAGACAGAACGTGCAGCTACAAGTTGTAACTCGTTGCCCGGGGGTATCTCCCCTCGCACAACTCTCGTTCGTTTGTTTATTTTCAGTATCAATGGTTACACGCGCTTAAGTATTCAATTATTAAATCGTGGTGGTCATATTGTCTAAGTACAGTTTACGGGTCAATTTTTAAATTAATAATGAACGAGGCGGAAGTAGAAACCTCCGCCTCCGACTCCGATTCCGACTTCGGTTCCGATAATTCAAATATTGAATCTCCGGTTCCGGTAAAACCACTTCAGTAACATTCCTAGTCTGTAGACACATTCTTTATGAACAAAGTTATTAGCCATCTTATTCAATTGTAGATTAAACAGTCTAGTATCACTCATATTTACGTTGTTTACGATCGGGAACGCAGATAAACTTTATTGAGCTATAAAGTTAAGATGGCGGCGGGCGCGAAATGACTCGCTTATACGATATTACTTTTTTTACAACCATAATATGTTACGTCTGCAAATAGAGCAATGGCATTAAAATATAAGTATTATATATAATCTTAATTATTATTATCAACTACATAGTATTAAAGTCTTAATCATATGACAATATAGAGTATTTTAAATTTCTAACAGATAATATACATCGGAGTTTCAAAATGAATATATAATAGTAGATTATGATACTGTTGCATAATAAGGGTTCTTAGAACACGAGTCTGGTTTAAAAAAACGAGCCGCAGGCGAGTTTTTTTTATAGTATCACACGAGTGTTATAAGACCAAGTTATGTACAGTATCATACACTACTTTATCTACTCTCATATTATAATATGTAAAACAATATTGCTAATAAAACGCTGAATATAACAACAAATTTATTTTTCCTTGTAATAATCATTGATGTTCTGAATATTCATTTTCCATTCCATGAACTCGTGGTAACATCCTACTAATATTATAAATGCGAAAGTTTGTGAGTATGGATGGATGTTTGTTACTCTTTCACGAAAAAACTATTGGACGGATTTGGGTGAAACTATACAGTTTTATAGGTTATACATCGGAAGAACATATAGGCTACAATTTGTAATGTTTTTATGTAATATAACGATACATGTTAATAAAGTCGGAAAAAATGAGAGTTATCTTGGCGTACGCTACCTAAACCGTTAGAGTTACACAAAGTTGATGTACCGTATTGTTTGTCTTTAATAGTTCCAAATAAAAGTCCGCGACAGCATTATCTATCTTTGATGTGGAACTCACTATGACCAAAATTGTGAAACATAAATTTAATTAAATTAGATACTGTGACAGACCAAATTCCTCGCGAGCGAAGCTGCGGGCAAAAACAAGTAAGTATGTATAGTAGTTAACGTTAAGTTAAGAAAGATAATGTTAAGTTAAGAAGATCTATGTAATGTTAATTGTCGGAAGCAAAACCGTTCTCATTCCTTATATTACCAAAATTAGTTACCACACGTATTCAAATTCAAATTCAAAATATTCTTTATTCAAGTAAACTTGTAAACAAGTGCTTTTGAATCGTCAACTTTACTGCTGGTTCGGAAAGCTGTTCCTACCGCGAAGAACCAGCAAGAAACTCGGCGGTTGCTCTTTTTAAAATATAAATCTTAAAACTAGTTTAATATAGTTGCCCCTAGATTTCGTCGTGTGGTGTGGCGATCCCATGAAGAGGCCTATGTCCAGCAGTGGACGTCCATCGGCTGACGAAGAAGAAGAAGAAGAAGATTTCGTCGGCAACAGGTTCACGGTCATGTTTGACGCAGCTTTCAGAATATCTGGTGGTGTACAATCACCACTATCCCCGCTCTCAGACATGTTTTTACACAAAAACTTATTTTTATACAAACAAAACTAAACTTCGTTTAAATATTGAAAAGATTTTTTAAATGTCATTTATTGGCGCCAAGGCGCAAACATCGATTGCGCATGCGTGTTGCGTCGCCGCGGACTCATTCATTGAAATCTTTTTTTTTAAGGTAGAGGTTCAACCTCCTTGGTCTATAGTTGTATAGGTGTATCGTTATGATTAAAAAGTTACATTATGATACAGGTGTCCATACAAGACCTGTATCGTAATGAAACTTTTTAATTTTTTATTTTTGTTCTTTACGTAATGTTTGTCATGAGAATTTTGTTTTCAGTTTTATAATCTTTGTATTATAGTATCAGAGTAGATAAAATATCGTTATAATCAAGAGAGAGTTATAAAATAACTAAGGTAAAGAAACCAGGATGCAATAAAAATAAAATAATTCACGCTTAAAAAAAAAATTAATAAAAAGATTAGTTAGTAATGCCATAAAATTTAAGATGGCGGTGACCGAAAAGGCGCGAAATTTTATGGTTATTTTTCAAGTATATTTAAATTATAGATTACTGTGCCAGCGGCTTCACCCTCGTGGAAATCTGCGTGTTACAATTTTTTTTAGAATTCACATTTTAAACATAAAAGTAATTATTGTGAGTTAACCATAACAGATAGAGACATACTAACGCGGACTTTTTTGTAGTAGTTTTATAGATCTTCAATTCTCTAGTACATTACTTTAGCGTTTATCTGCTGGTTTACGCAGCGCACGCGACTAAAGCTCTCAGCAAGCAAGTTTTTTTAACACATTTTTATATAATACCGATATGTATCATTTACCTAAACCATCCGGAAGTATTGCACAATCGTTTGGTGAAAACCGTACAAAGATCCCTTAATTAGATGTTGAGAAAATCGATTACATACAGACAGCCAGCTTGTTGGGACTTTGTTTTATAATAAGTATAGATTTATAAAGGTATTTCGAGTTATTTATTTCGAATAGGATGATCTAATAATTTATCTATCATATATTTATTTACGATCATTGACGCGTTTACGACTCCATTAAATTAAAATGGCGGCAGGCAGATGGCGCGAAATGTCTTTAGTCTCAGATGAAAAAAGTTTATTTTTTTATCAGAGACGTTCGTTACGACTTTATTATTTATCTCCTTGAAGTTACCACAATGTGACGTACAGTATTTAACCCACTTTCAACTTCAAATAGTCTCTATATTTAACGTTTTTTATGGTCTTATTAATCATTAAAATAAATCAACTTGGCCGTGAATGAATTGGGCTGATAATTATTAATTTTTCAAAGGCTGTTATTTTTATTGTTGTATTTCGGCGTATTTGTCTATGTAATCACATACGATAATATCGTAATTGTACAATGGCCAGAGAAATTGGAGAGATATGGTTTAGAAATCAAAATCTGACCAAAACTGAACACTGCACTGTGATCTCAGTTGTACCTTCAATTTTTTCCCCAATAATCTTAAATGGTGATGTTTTGCCAGTCTGCTCCGACTTCCGGTACATTGGTTCGCTTTTCCAGAACAACGATGAAATATATCGCGATGTGAAAAATAGAATGAATGCAGGATGGATGTTGTAGGGAAAGGTGTCAGAAACAATATGCGATCCCCGAATGTCCCTTAAACTTAAGGGGAAAATATGTAAGGCGTTTATTAGACCTGTTGTAATATATGGATAAGAATGTTGGACACTAAAAGAAATGGATGAATGAAAGGTGCATGTAAATGAGATCAGAATGTTAATATGGATGTGTGGTGTGGTGTGATAGAACACGAGGGTTACCGAGGGGTCGGCACAACATGTTACAAATATGTTGTCACATGATTTGATACGTATTTTACTGCCTGACGTCAACTTACCTTAGTCGCCTTTTACGACACCTCAGTAAGAAAGAGAGTGATCTATTCTACTCAACCGGATACCACACGGTGGGTCGACTTACCATAGTCGCCTTTACGACACCTCGGTAAGAAATGAGGTTGGCCTATACTACAACCGGATACGACACGGCATTTTAATTGTTGACAGGTTTACTTAAATAAATAATTTGAAATTATGAAGCTAAGTCACCGGCTATATTCACGATTTATCATGGATCAGCCCCATTATCTTCAGGTCCATCAGGAAACCCATTCTCAAATAAATCATAAAAAAGGCGAAGGATGGGCTTGAATTTAGTCGGTGTCACCTGACAGAATAGAACGTGTGTATAGCCGGTCTCTACACATAAACAATAAAAGTATATTTTATGTTTGTTACTGCTACTATAAAACTAATCTTGTATTCTATTATCTTAACTGTGTAGTTAAGTTAATCGTGTAACTGCTCTTACTGTGGTAATTATACTTGTTATTATTACCTTCTTATAATAACAGTTTACTTAAAGTATTTACCGACAAGGTTGTCTTGTAAAAATTACTTTGTAAATTCAATGTATTTTGTATTTTATTAAGTATTTTTTATTATTATTTAAGATAACTTTATTCCGCTGTGTGGTATTCGGCTGAGTAGAATAGACCACCCTCATATCTTACCGAGGTGTCGTAAAAGGCGACTAAGGTAAGTTGACGTCAGGCAGGCGGTCGGTTGTTAACTACGTAGGCAAATCATTTGACAACATGTTTGTGACATGTTCTGCCGACCCCACTTAGAGTGGGATAAGGGCAGGTGGATGATGATGATGATGATTAAGACAACTTTATATATAGAAAATATTGTTCATTTAGCCGCCCTTTGTTTATCATTTCGTTTTTATTTTTCATCACTTAAGGTCATGTCTTTCAGGCAACTATTACACTAAGGACTATCCCACTTTTGGGCATAGGCGTTCTCTCTCTATTTCTCGATTGAAGGGATGGAGTCGGGACCTTCCATGTTTTTTTTTTCAAACTGACCGTATGCTGTTAGCCCTAACGGCTTCTACAAGGTCACCGGGCGGGACGGGCGAGCGCAGAAGCATCGTCAAGGTTGCAAAAGTCCGGACCACGGCTTTGGGCGACGCGTAGTGGAGGGTTGATGTATGACTTTGATTAGTCATTGCGACGTCGGAAGGGTGGCGAGAAGCCACGACCGACCGACGTCAGAAAACTGGAACCTCGTCTTTGCCGGCGAAGACGCTGTGAAATACACGCGGATTATAGCAAAGTAGTTCTGTTATAGTTTCTGTAATACGGAATTCCGCAAAGTAACGCCTGCTTCTATTCATCGTGGTAAGTTGTAGATATCGATTGTCGGTTATCGATGCGTATCATCGTTTAAGAATATACATAATTATAAAAAGATTCGCGATGTATATAATAGACAAAGTAGGAACCGACATAAGACTTGCGGTGACAGCTTTGCGCGTACATATGTAAGTCGTTTGTGGGTTTAGGTATAATTCTATAATAAAATTCTGCAATCTACTTTAACTTTACCATTACAGTTTAAAAACACTTTTAAAAAAGGCTAATACAGAAAGCATACTATACTATAGAGTATTACTTAGACAATAAGAATGCGTGGATATAGCTACTCTTCGACCCTGTACAAGACATTAATAACTATACGTAACAAGTAATAAGAATTATTCTTTGAAAACAGCAACCGCTTGCTGGTTCTTCTCGGTAGGAACAGCTTTCCGAACCAGCAGTAGATGTTGACGATTCAAAAGCATTTGTTTCCAAGTTTACTTGTATAAAGAATATTTTGAATTTGATTATCATCTTACCTCCCTGGTCAGGCTATCACTGTTTGATCAATGGACTATCGCCGCTCCGTAGTTTTTTTACTAACATGCATTTAAGGTGTGTGAAACACAAATTTTTGTTAGCTGTTGGCATTGATTTTGTGAGTGCTTTGATTAGTATAATTATCTGCTACCTGTGACTTTGTTTGCGTGAACTACACAGTAATTTTATATAAATATCGCACGCTTAGATTTAGTAACCTAAACCTACCTAATTCAAAAAGTGGTTTCGTGGCAAATTGCAATCCGAAACGTGGTCTCTCACTATGGGCCTCAAAGAAAGCTCAGAGTCGCTCAACGGGCGTTGGAGTGAGCTATGTTCGGAGTGTCTCTACGAGATCAAATCAGGAATGAGGAGATCCGAAGAAGAACTAGAGTCACCGACATAGCTCAGCGTGTCGCGAAGCTGAAGTGGCGATGGGCGGGGCACATAGTGCGGAGAACCGATGGGCGCTGGGGTCTCAAGGTGCTGGAATGCGTTGGTAGATCCCCTACGAGGTGGACAGACGACCTCAAAAAGGTCGCAGGGAGCTACTGAATCCAGGCCGCGCAAGATCGTGTGGTGTGGCGATCCCATGAAGAGGCCTATGTCCAGCGTGGACGTCCATCGGCGGACGAAGAAGAAGTTGCAATATGAAATCAAAATAATCTCTGTTCAAATAAGCTCCTTCAAATACTCTTTAATCAACAAGCGTCAATATTATTAATGAAGCTACAACTTGTTCGGAAAGTTGCTATATGGAGAAGAACCAGCAGGCCTACCATGAACTCTTATGGCGACTCAATTTAAGACGTAAACGACGACCGCGAAGTGTGAATTGCATTGGGGTGGTAATGTTTGAAAAGGATAATGTTATATGAACTATAGATACTGTCTCTTTTACTCACATGTTCTTAGGAGGAATTCCGAACGTTCATTCGGTAATGACTTAAAGTGTGCGTCTTTAAGACGTCATGGTATGAAAAAGAAAAACTATTTCGTTTACGTTCAATTGAGTCGCAATGAGAGTTCATGGTAGGCCTGCAGGAATAAAATCGGCGGTCAATTTTCGATTTCCGTTATTTAACCGTAGTCCTTTATGAAGTTGGAAGGATTTTCAAATCCAAGCATTCTTATCATTCAAATAATATTCAATTGTGTAATATGCTTTACGTATAAGCATATTTCTTACACATAATTTAAACTTTTCGGTAGAAATTCTAATATTGATTGCAGGATAGAGCGAAGCGCAGGGCTTAAAAGTAACTAGTTATAAGAATTATTTTGAAAAGAGCAACCGCCGAGCCCTTTGGCTATTTCTTTTCTGCGCTTCCGCGCGAACAGCATTCCGAACCAGCTGTAGAGTTGACGATTCAAAAGCACTTGTTTACAAGTTTACTTGAATAAAGAATCGGCGATGCTTCTGCGCTCGCCCGTATGACGCTGTAAAAGCCATTAGGGCTAACAGCATACAACAGTCAGTTCAAAAAAAAAGAATAAAGAATATTTTGAATGCTTAAAATTAAGGGGCGGCGCTGAAGGCATCTGTGCCAACGGGCTATTCAATATTAGTATAATTAATACATTCTGTCGACTGATTTTGGCAGGTTTCCTCGACGGCGCCAATCTCAGCCTTGTTTACGTATAAGATGAACAGTGACGTCATCAATCGTTGAAAAGGGAAAGGTACCGCGATCACAATGACGTACAATGACGTCACCCACATGAGTCAGACTCATAGATGTGAGTAACCGACAGTAGAGACAAATGTCCTATATGAAGATAATTACAAATCCGTCATTATGATGAAATCTATTGAAGATAAACAAATTAAATCAAATAAATCTTTATTTTATTAGTCGATCTCGTGGTAGTGGAAAGTCTACGAAGTCGGACTATAGATTTATTTGTAGATTATTTAATTATAAAAAATGGGTATCATTAGTATTCTTTGAATAAGAGCTAACTCACCAAATGCAGGCCCTGCTATAACGGTCGCTACAATGAATTTGTTATGGCATTATTTTCTTTAGATTTACATTCTAGTCGTAATATCTTTTGATTAGGATGTCGGATTGTAATAATTTAAAAAGTATTTTTACAAGTATTGAAACAGTTTAATAAAATATCATTTAGTGAATATTATTATATTAAATATTATGGTTTGATTAGTGTTGCCACTTTTACCAACTTTTACAATGTTGAAAAGTAGTTATAATGGCAAAACTATAATAATTAGACATATGGTATCGCGGAATTTTTTGTAGATATTGATACGTTTTATAATAATGTGGAATATTTTTTTGTTCTATCATCAGTAGTTTCCGCAGCGCACGCCATGAAAGATTTTTATGACTAAATTTTTCACACCTTATTAAAATTTTATCAGCGATCCCTATTTTTTTTAATGTAATATAGCTTATGTTGCTCAGTAAAGAAGCAGCTTTCCAATGGTTAAAGAATTTTTGAAATCGGTCCAGCAGTTTTTGCGTGAAAACATTACAAACATACACATACAAATGTTTCCTCTTTATAATATTAGTATAGATATGTAAAAATACGGGTCACGTCTCGACTAAATCGAGTAAGGTGGTTTTACTAAGGGTCGGTCAACTACAGATGCAGGTGCAAGACTATTAAGACACATATTTGAAGCTTGGCAGAACTCACAAAATGCTATAGGCATTTTTTGTGATTTATCTAAGGCGTTTGATTGCGTTGAACATAAGACCCTTCTTTTAAAATTAAGTTATTACGGTGTAAATGATAACTCGCTTGGTCTTATTTCCTCTTATCTTAGCGATAGATTACAAAAGGTATGCATTAATGATGTTAGGTCATCTGGATCGTTTAATGTTATGGGTGTCCCACAGGGGTCAATCCTTGGTCCTTTTCTGTTTTTAGTATACATAAATGATTTAGCATATTGTGTTCAAAATATTTGTGATATTGTGTTGTTTGCAGATGATACCTCTTTTATTTTTAAAGTAGATCGAGATAAAGACAATTTTGACGATGTAAACAGTGCTCTATCTCAGATATCAAATTGGTTTTCAGTAAATAATTTACTTTTAAATGCAAATAAAACCAAATGTCTGCAATTCGTGTTACCAAACGTAATTAGGTCAGACATAAAATTAGAGATTAATAAACAGATACTAAAGATAGAAAATACAACTAAATTTTTGGGGCTCACTTTGGATGATAAACTCCAATGGGGCACCCATATATCTGTCCTCGCAGGAAGACTTAGTTCCGCCGCTTACGCTGTTAGAAAAATTAGACATTTAACCGATGTTGAAACAGCGCGACTTGTTTATTTTGCTTATTTCCACAGCATTATGTCATATGGAATAATGCTGTGGGGTAAAGCGGCCGATATAGAAAAGATTTTTGTTGCCCAAAAAAGAGCCATACGGGCTATCTATAATATGAAGCAACGTGAGTCCCTTCGCGAAAAGTTCCAAGAAATAGGCATACTGACTGTAGCTTCACAATATATATATAGTAATATTCTATTTGTACGGAAAAATATAAGTACATATAAAACAAAATTTGATGTATATCATAGACATACGAGAGGTCACAAACAGCTTGCGATACCTGCGTCGCGACTCAGCAGAGTTAGCAACTCATTTGTTGGTCTCGCTATTCGCATCTATAATAAAATTCCTCAATCCATTCTAGACCAGTGTACAGAAAGATTCCAATCAAGTGTAAAAAATATGCTTATACGTAAAGCATATTACAAAATTGAAGATTATTTGGTTGATAAGAAAGCCTGGATTTGAAAATCCTTTCAGCTTCATACAAGACAGCGGTTTAATAATGTATAATTGAAAATATTTAAAAGATTGACCGCCGAGTTTCTTGCTGGTTCTTCTCGGTAAGAGCAACATTCCGAACCAGTTGTAGCTTCATTAATCATATTGATGCTTGACGATTCAAAAGTGCCTGAAATGGTTTATTTGAATAAAGATTATTTTGATTTGATTATTTTGATTTGATAAGGATGTGGACCCGTATTTTTACACATTAATAAGTATGACTTTCGAAGATTTAAAATTTTGTTTTGCCAATAAATTCTACTTAAATTATTCAGTACAAGGCCCTGTGAGTTACTTTTATTCATAAGTCTATTGCAGTTGATTATTTAAATGCTGTTTAATTAATTCGTCCCGTAATCGCTTTGCCCTTGACGAGTCTGAACGAGCGAAGGATCTCTAATTAAAGATAATTTGTTGATGACGATGGTCTATTTTTTAGAAGCACAACTTTTCCAACTGACTTTTATTATCTAGTACTAGAAATACGTGCGCTTCGCCCGCGTGAAATTCAGTGTTTAACATGTTATAGTCGCTCGAGTCTCTGCATGAGACTGGCTCCTGATACCCTACACCGCTTTTTATACCTATTCCCCCCTCTAAACTACAACTGGCACCAGTTTGTTACTACCCCCACTAAAAATTGTTGTAAAAGGACCTCTTCAACTCCGAATCCAAACTTTAACTCTTCAACTCAACAAACTGAATTTACATAAAACCGTTATGTGCTATTAACCTAAAACTTTCGTAGGAATTGCACTACCTTTTAGTAAAAATCGTACTAAAATCCGTTCAGTAGATTTTGAGTAAATCAATTACATACAGACAGACAGCTTTGGGGACTTTATTATATAATGTTGTGTGTGTGTGTATATATAATTTCGGAAACGGTAGCAACGATTTTTACGTAATTTAGTATGTAGGGGGTTTCGAGAGTGATTGATATAGCCAGTTAGTCCAGTTAGCCGTTTTATTAAAAAAAAAAAGACGATTTATCCCTGTTTTTAGGCATTGAAAAACTTGTGATATATGCATTGAATACAAAGGTTAATTTTGCTGTCATTTGCAAAGGTGTAACAACTCGGTGATGAACGAGCGTACTTAGGAAGAAAGAAGTGGAAATACCCTAGATTGAGTTCCAGATATTGTTTTTAATTTTTTTTATTGCATTTTTTAATTTCTTTACCGTCGTATGGTATGGTTCTTATGGTCGTATGGTACCGCCGTGTGGTATCCGGAAAATAGAATAGACCACCCTCCTTTCTTACCTAGGTGTCGTAAGAGGCGACTAAGGTAAATGACGTGTGGTATCCGGCAGAGTAGAATAGACCACCCTCCTTTCTTACCGAGGTGTCGTAAGAGGCGACTAAGGTAATTTGACGTCAGGCGGGCGGCCGGTTGTAAAATACGTAGCCAAATCAAATGACAATATGTTTGTAGCATGTTGTGCCGACCCTACTTAGAGTGGGATAAGGGCAGGAGGATGAGGATGATGACCGTCTTATGGTATCCGGCTGAGTTGAATAGACCACCCTCATTTCTTACCGAGGTGTCGTTAAAGGCGACTAAGGTAAGTGACATCAGGCAGGCGGCCGGTCGTAAAATACGTAGCCAAATCATGTGACAATATGTTTGTAACATGTTGTGCCGAACCCACTTATAGTGGGATAAGGGCAGGATTATGATGATTTTTTAATTTCCTTAAAAAGAATTACCGATCAAGGCTCGGTCACCGATTTCTTTTGGCACAAACAGTACTCTTAAAACTTAAATGTTACATATCGAGTGTGAACTGGCAAATTGTCCTATATTATTTTTGTCAACTTTTCAGGAAGAAGAAAAAACGTGATTATTAATAAATACATCATTCTCCTGCCCTTATCTCACTCTTAGTGGGGTTGGCACAACAAGTTATAGACATGTTGTTATATGATTTGGCTACGTATTTTACGACCGGCCGCCTGCCTGACGTCAACTTACCTTAGCCGCCTTTTAGGACACCTCGGTAAGAAATGAGGGTGGTCTATTCTATTCTGCCGGATACCACACGGGAAGTGATCATAAATAAATACATTTGCAATAATCTGTATGTAATAAAAAAATAGTTGACTTTAAATATGTTTATTTATGTACAAATTTGCCAATGCCGTTAAAAAGGGATTTGGCTAAAAATTGAGATAGTACATGTTGCCGGTTCACAGTCGATATACCGATTAAGTTTTAACTAATAATAGGTAAGTTATATAAAAATAGAAGTAAACGTCCTAAGTTGCGACTACTAATAAGTACAGTATATAAAAATTCAAACGTCAAACGTCTTGATTTAATATAGTGCTGGTAAAAACTAATTGTAATATTATTGAAAACATTTAAAAATAGTTCAATAGAAGCTATGATAGCCCAGTAGTGAGACAGTGCGCCTCTTTCGAAAGTGACACGAGTTCAAACTCCGAGCAGGCACCAATGAGTTTTTCTATCAAAACTTATGTCTAATTGATAATTGCAATTTATCACACGCTTTTCGGTGAAGGAATTCGTGAGGAAACTTGCATATCTCTAGAGAATTCTGGGGATATGTGTAACCTATCAATCCGCATTGGAGCAGCGTGGTAGGTCTTATCTCCAATCCTTATCTTTCAAATGATCAAATTTCATTTCATTCAAATTCAATTTAAATTATTAGTATACGGAATTTGTTAGTAAACCTAAATAAATAAAATAAATACAAGTTATTATGAAAAAAAAATCTGTAGCTAATGTTATTATTTATTTATAGACATTTAACGACGTTAACATACGATAACGTGTAAAGAGCTCATGAATAAGTGATCCAGATGGGCTCGAAACTATTCGGGCTAACCCGATAACATTATACGGGCCTATAGCCGATGTCTACATATTAACTGTATGCGTATTAAGCTGTGATAGCCTAGCGGTGAGACCGTGCTACTCTTTAGAGACGACATAGGGTCAAACCCCGGGCAGACACCAATGAGTTTTTCTATTAAAACTTACGTGTGTAATTGATAATTGCAATTTATCACACGCTTTTCGGTGAAGGAAAACATCATGAGGAAACCTGCATATCTCTAGAGAATTCTGGGGATATGTGTAACCTACCAATCCGCATTGGAGCAGCGTGGTAGGTCTTGGCTCCAACCCTTCTCTCCAAAAACGGAGAGAGAAGGCCTTATCCCAGCAGTGGGCATAGTAACAGGCCGTTACTTTGCTTTACATATTGACTATTTATCACTGTTTTGTGGAGAACAAATTTATGAACAGTTTGGTCTGCTATTTAACCAACACCCTGTATCTTTCGTCCACAGAACTTCTGAAAACGAGGTGGAAGACATACCGCGTGAAGAGATAGAGCTGTATGATGATGAACCGGCCAAGACTTACTACAGGGATATGGCTGTCAACAATTATGGTGATAACATCGAGGGTGATGCTGTGGAGACGTTCTCGAGCACCAGGGATGGAAGATATCTGCGGCCGAGGCGGCAGGCTGGTGAGTTTTGTTTCGTAGTACATAGCTGGCTCGTTGGCGCAGGTGGCGTTATTTTAACACTTAAATTGATGATCGATGTTGCGGGTACAGCTAGTCTTTTTTTTGTCAGTAAAAAAGTAAAGTAAAATAACGGCCTGTTACTATGCTTACTGCTGGGCTAAGGCCTCCTCTCTCCGTTTCTGGAGAAAAGGATTGGAGCTAAGACCTACCACGCTGCTCCAATCCGGATTGGTAGGTTACACATATCTCTAGAATTCTCTAGAGGCTTTGTTTTGCCCGGGGTTTGAACATATGTCGTCTCTAGAGAGTCGCACGGTCTCACCGCAAGGCTATCACAGCTTTATGGCAGTAAAACCCATTATAATTCGTCATCTAAATGGGGACGAGCGTGTATGACGGGCTCAAAACGACCTGACAGTGTTCAATCACACTGCCGTGTACATACATCACCCCTACCATTAAAAGGACCCATAACATGGAGCAGCAAGAAAATATAAGCTTTTTTAATAGTCCGTAGCGTGACTAAGGCAAATCGAAATAAAAGCAATTTTGATGATTTAAATAGTGCGCTGTGTTAACCAGCAGAGATACGCTAAAGTGATGTACTAGAGAATTGTAGATCTATAAAAATACTACAAAAAAGTCCGCGATAGTATGACTCTATCTGTTATGGTTAACTCACAATAACTACTTTTATGTTTAAAATTTGAATTATAGAAAAAAAATTGTGACACGCTGATTTCTACGCGGGTGAAGCCGCTGGCATAGCTAGTGTTGTAATAAACCAGTAGCTTCTGTCACTCACCAACCCTCCAAATATCCATCGTTTGATTATAGATGGCACTTTTCAATGTTATCATATTCCTGTAGAATTAATACGATTTCTATAGCCTAGATGGTGACCCAGAGTATAAGGAATAAATTTCCAAAAATTGCATCGATATTGGTACAGCGGATTCGCCGTGAAAGAGTAACAAACATACATACTCACGAACTTTCGCATTTATAATATTAGCAAGATACAATTTTAAATACTTACTTAAATACATAAGAAACCCAAACTCGAAGAATCAACAAATTGTATTTAAAAAACGTTTGGCCCTCGACTGGAATCGAACCCGCGACCAGCGAAGCTGAAGATGGTGTCACTGCCACCTGTACCAGGGGCAAATGTGAATCCTACTAATATTATAAATGCGAAAGTTTGTGAGTGTGGATGGATGTTTGTTACTCTTTAACGAGAAAAATATTGGACCGATTTGGATGAAACTTTCCAGTTATATAGGTTATACATCGGAATAACATATAGGCTACAATTTGTAATGACTTTATGTAATATAACGATACATGTCAATAAAGTCGAGCCATAGACCGACTAATATGGAGCGACGCTCGAAAATTGTATGGAATCCGTCAGTTTTGAAGTTAGAGATTGGAAACTTTGGATGTACGAGTAACTAAGTAATAGCATACTTTTTAATATTAAGTAAAAAAAAAAAATCTTAAATGATCTGTCACGATACTTAATGTGGCAGACCAAATTCCATGCGAGCGAAACCGCAAGCAAAAGCTCGTATCATATAAAATGTATTGTTTTTTTCTTAAAGGTGATGCTGCTAATGTATCAAATAGTATACCGTTGAGAGTCATGGGTCTGAGGGTTGAAGAAGTGGAGAAAGAACCGAAGCTGGTCGATGAAATGATACCCAGTGTTCTCAGGGAGACAACCTTCACCTTACGGCTGTTTGGCGAAGGGTTCACCAATGACACCATGATCGCGTTCACTCACGTCCCTGAAGACTATGGGAAACCTTGTCATTTTCTGCTCAATGGGGAGTATAAGGTATGGTTGCTTAAACAACCTCCTGGCGGGATGGCCAGGATAGTATAAAACAAACACGATTTCACTTTCACAACTTTATGATAGGTGACCTAGCCACAACGTTACAAAACCCAACTGACTGCACAGAGAACTGAACCCTCCCAAGAATGGAAGGAAGCAACAATGACACTTCGCGATATCATGACAAATAATATCAATACAAGTACTAGGTATCATGACAAGTTTTATACAATAACACTATATGCAGAATAAAAGTAGCGGCCTGTTCCCACTGCTGGGAATAGGCCTTCTCTCTCCGTTTCTGGAGAGAAGGGTCGGAGCTAAGACCTACCACGCTGCTCCGATGCGGATTGGTAGGTTACATATATCAACAGAATTCTCTAGAGATATGCAGGTTTCCTCACGATGTTTTCCTTCACCGAAAAGCGTGTGATTAATTGCAATTATCAATTAGACACATGAGTTTTAATAGAAAAACTCATTGGTGCCTGCCCGGGTTTGAACTCGTGTTCCCCTCGAAAGAGTCCCACGGTCTCACCGCTGGGCTATCACAGCTCTATATGCAGAATACTACGACTAATATAAAAATCCTAACACTCCTGAGTGTAACTAACCTAACTTGCAGGCCCACCATGAACTCTTATTGCGACTCAATTGAAGACGTAAACGACGACCGCGAACCGCTTTCTTTTCGTACCATGAAGTGTGAATTGCATTGGGGTCGTAATGTTTGAAAAGGATAACGTTATATGAACTATAGTTAAATCTGTCTCTTTTACTCACGTGTTCTTAGGACGAATTCCGAACGCTCATTCGGCAACGACTTAAAGTGTGCGTCTTTAAGACGTCATGGTATGAAAAAGCGAAACAATTTAGTTTACGTCTTCAATTGAGTCGCAATAAGAGTTCATGGTAGGCCTGCTGGTTGTTTTTAAAAGCAGATTGCGTTACCAACTATTGAGACCTTTTATATGGTTGCTTATAAATTAATCAAATTCAAATAGAATTCGTGATAGGCATCCTTACATTAGCTTCACAAATTCAAATTCAAAATATTATTTATTCAAGTAAACTTGTTAACAATTAAAATTCCGTGTGGTATCCGGCTGAGTAGAATAGACCTCCTTCATTACTTACCAAGGTGTCGCAAAAGGTGACTAAAGTAAGTTGAACCGCCGTGTGGTATCCGGCTGAGTATAATAGACGACCCTCATTTCTTAACGAGGTGTCGTAAAATACGACTAAGGTAAGATGAGTCAGGCAGGCGGCTGGTCGTAAAATACGTAGCCAAATCATGTGACATGTTTGTAACATGTTGCGCCGACCCCACTTAGAGTGGGATACGGGCAGGAGGATGATGAGGATAATGGTTGCTTATAATTTTATAAATTAATCAAATTCAAATAGAATTCGAAATAGGCATCCTTACATTAGCTTCACAAATTCAAATTCAAAATATTATTTATTCAAGTAAACTTGTAAACGAGTGCTTTTGAATCGTCAACATCTACTGCTGGTTCGGAAAGCTGTTTCTACTGAGAAGAACCAGCAAGAAACTCGGTGGTTGCTCTTTTAATTATAATTCTTATAACTGTTTACATCTAATCCTTACCATCTTGTGCATTTAGTCTTAAATTATTTACTAACAACTGGTCACGAATAAAAATTACATATGTAAGTTATGGTAGAATTATTTTGCTATAATCCGCGTTTCTTAAGAGTATCTATGTAAAGCTAAGTGTAGGAAGCAGGCAACGTTCACATACCTTATACATGCAGGACCAGATTCCCAACGTAATGCATTTCGATTTTGTCGTGGAGCCTTTCATGCTGATGATACTTCGGTTACGAGACGAAACGATCGTAGAGATTGTCGTAGCGAGTTTGTGTAGTGCTTGTGAGGTGTTTTGTTGGGGGTGGCGTTTTGTGATACGTGTGATGACCGGTCCTGCATGTATAAGATACGTGAACGTTGTCTGCTTCCTACACTTTACATTACATAGATTCTCTTATAAAACGCGGATTTTACCAAAATAATTTTATCATAACTTTTGTAATATAAGAAAAGTCTTGTCGGACCAAATTTACACTGTTTAATCATTTTTTTTTTCATTCACTCGTTTCAATTGTTTACTCATTTTATCGGAAGTATTATTAGGTAAGTTAGAATTACATATGTATTTAAATTTACTAATATTTAGTCTAAAGGTTGAGTACCTTCACTTACTAACACCTGGTCGTAATAAAAATAGTTATTATACAAAAAACCCACCTATATTTACTTCGCATGTATTGAATTATCTCAATTCTAACCTCGTATGGTACACCTCGATAATGTTTTTTGCCTTTGTAATAGACAATCTTTGAACTAGTTTTATGGTCTCAAGTATATTTTCATTTTATCACGCCCTTGGAATACCAATTTAAACTAACTTATGTTCACGAAACTCAAAAATTCCACTTAATAATAAATGTTTGATAACTTTATCGTTCAGAATTAACTTTTTTATTCTATTACTTTTGTTTGTTCTGCTACCATCCCACTGATGGCCGTAAGCCTGCTCTTTCCGTTTTTAGAGAGAAATCTTACAGCTAAGACCGCTGCAGCAATGCGAACCGAATTGAGCCCGCGACCTCCTCAGTAACGGTCAACGTTACCAAATTCAGCTATCATGACTTGAAATACAACGACAATTTACAAAACCTAATAAATCAATTATTTTTGCTATAGAAAAATATGAAATAACCTAGGATCGAGGTTTTAGAATGGGGTCTACCGATGTCAGGATCAATCCAGTCTTTATCCAATCTGGAGTTGACGAAAACTGCACTAAAAAACTGTACTAAATACAGTGTTAAACAAAATTGAGTCCTCAAAATACAGTATTATTCCAAAGAGCGATGCAAATGTTTTTATTGTCAAATGTTTTTTCTAATATATCTCAGGTGAAACTAGTTGAACAAGATTCAGCACTCTTTCAACTGAAGGCACCACCACCAAGCGACGATTACCTCTTCTACGTTTGCGCCAAAAACGATGCTAGCGGTGACTTCGTCCACCAGGGTCGGGAGAAGTGGAAGATTCTGGCCACCCACAACAAACTCCTCCCCCTTTGGGCTTCGTTGATCCTGATTGTGATACTGCTGATGCTTGCGTCCCTCTTCTCCGGTCTGAACCTTGGACTGATGGCCTTAGATAGAACTGAGCTGAAGATTATAGCCAATACAGGCACGGAAAAGGAGAGGAAGTACGCAAGAGCGATTATGCCAGTTCGATCTCATGGTAACTACCTTCTGTGCACGATTCTGTTGAGTAATGTGGCGGTGAACAGCACTTTCACGGTGATATTGGATGATCTGACGTCCGGGTTAGTGGCTGTGATTGGGTCCACGTTGGCGATCGTGTTTATCGCTGAGATTACGCCCCAAGCTATCTGCGCTAGACACGGGCTGCTGATTGGTGCTAAGAGCATATGGATCATGAAGGTGAGTGACTTTTTCAAACTCAGTTTTTATCCTGACATAAGCTAGTGTATAGTTTCCCGATTATTATTTTATGGATTTATTTCGCTTCATGGTTATTAGCTTAGTCCCCACTTTGGAGGTCTTTGGTAAGCCGTTACCTAGTGCAATTAATATTGTTTATTGGGCCGTTCTAATCGTTGACTGAATACTGCTATATTAAGGCAGTTGTGACCTTTATAAATTGTTAATTAAACTTGACCACGCTTCCTCATGGCTTATTTTCATAGTAATTATTATTTTTTTAAATTTTCCATTGCAGTTAAAGCTTCGGACTACATAAAAAATTATAACCTTAATCCGTTGAGTACTATTTGAATTTTGCAAACACAAACATGCGGTAGTAAAAATTTATTATATAAAGAGTGTTTATTATGAATTCCTTGATGATACAGATTATAATATCTTTATTTCAACAGATTGTGATGGGCATATGTGCCCCGTTGGCGTGGCCCACGAGCAAACTCTTGGATTACTTCCTCGGCGAAGAAATCGGAACGCACTACAATAGAGAAAGACTAAAGGAACTCGTTAAAGTAAGTTGGCAAGTAGTCAAGTTATAGTATGCTTTGTTCGCGTGCACTGCAGTCTTATTATTTCAGTAAACCGTTATACTTATATGGTTAAAGTGGATTAATCTTAAAAGCTAGACATATGCTGTCGCGGACTTTTATTTAGAACTTATAGAGAGGAACAATTTTGTAATACATGATTTTTCAATAACCTTAACCGTTTACTTAAAGCTTTAAATTATGCCGTTTTCGCAATATTTTTTATCGCTGCTTCCTTCCTATTCATCTTAGCGTGATGTTATATAGTCTATAGTCTTCCTCGATAAATGGACTATCTTACACTCAAAGAATTTTTCAAATCGGTTTAGTAGTTCCTGAGATTAGCGCGTTCAAACAATCAAACAAACAAACTCTTCAGCTTTATATATTAGTGTAGATCTAGAATTATTTCTCTATTCTCCTTGTACTATAACTTTTGATATCAAATGTCATGTCATATGGAGGTGGCCGAAAAAAAAAAAATTAAAACGCTAGAAAAAGTTTACTGGTAAATTTTTAAACAGAAAGAATGCTGACACTTTCTACTGGCATTTTCTATTAGAGGTTAAAAATATTTTAATTATTTCTTATAGATAACGAATCACGTGAACGATCTGGACAAGGAGGAAGTGAACATCATCTCTGGTGCCCTGGATCTCCATAAGAAGACCGTGAAAGATGTGATGACCAAGCTCAAGGACTGCTTCATGCTGCCCATCGATAGCGTGCTGGACTTTGAGACTATGACTGAAATCGTCAAGTCGGGTGAGTGTTCTACTTTACTCAGAGAATTGTGGTAAATTAACGGCCCGTTACAATCCCACTGCTGGGCATAGGGCCTCCTCTCTCCGCTTCTGGAGAGAAGGATTGGAGCTAAGACCTACCACGCTGCTCCAATGCGGATTGGTAGGTTACACATATCCCTAGAATTCTATAGATATATGCAGGTTATTTTTTAATTGTTTAGTAAAATTTATTGGCATAGCGAAATTTCTACCGTCGATAATGATTTTGTGTCAATCCTTTCTGGTAACATTGCAATTGCTGTTAAAAACAAAAAAAATGAACACTGTTAAAAAGAGGCTGATAGGTAAAGCCTAAGTATTTAACCAGTTGTCTCTCACCCATAACACAGGTATTAGGTTACTTACTTTGGGGCTGGATGACCGTGTGTGTAAATGTCCCATATATTTATTTTATTTATTTATGTTCGTAACACTGCCGTGAATTCAAATTCTATGACATATGCATTACGAACTCTTTTCGCATGTTCGTAACACTGCCACTGTCTAATTCGAATTCTATGACATACGCATTACAAACTCTTTTCGCATGTTCGTAATACTGCCACTGTCTAATTCGAATTCTATGACATACGCATTACGAACTCTTTTCGCATGTTCGTAACACTGCCACTGTCTAATTCGAATTCTATGACATACGCATTACGAACTCTTTTCGCATGCTCGTAATACTGCCACTGTCTAATTCGAATTCTATGACATACGCATTACGAACTCTTTTCGCATGTTCGTAACACTGCCACTGTCTAATTCGAATTCTATGACATACGCATTACGAACTCTTTTCGCATGTTCGTAATACTGCCACTGTCTAATTCGAATTCTATGACATACGCATTACGAACTCTTTTCGCATGTTCGTAACACTGCCACTGTCTAATTCGAATTCTATGACATACGCATTACGAACTCTTTTCGCATGTTCGTAGCAGTAATATAGTTTGCGCCGTCCTTCCTAGGATACTCCCGTATCCCGGTGTACGAGGGTCACCGCGGGAACATAGTGACGGTGCTGTTCATCAAGGACCTGGCGTTCGTGGACCCTGACGACAACACCCCCCTGCGGACCCTCTGCCAGTACTACCAGAACCCCTGCAACTTCGTCTTCGAGGATGTCACCCTGGACGTGATGCTGAAGCAGTTCAAGGACGGTGAGTTTGCGGGTAGCATCTATAAAAGTAACTTAGATAAGAAATGCAATTGAAACTGTAGATATAAGTTTTGATGCGCTCAACATTTTCAAAAATAAATGCGGGACTAAGATTGACCATGTATTTGCTTTTCCTCGGCAAGTTTACTATATAGTCAGTTAGTATGTGCCATTTTTTTTTAAATTGACGTTTTGTGAGGTTGACAAATGAAAAAAAAACTAAATTTTTCCTAATTCATCATTCATTCTCCTGTCCTTATGTGGGGTCTCCTCTAAGTGGGGTCGGCACAACATGTTACAAACATGTCACATGATTTGGCTACGTATTTTACGACCGGCCGCCTGCCTGACGTCAACTTACTTTAGTCGTATTTAACGACCCCTCGGTAAAAAATTAGGGTGGTCTAATCTACGCGACCGGATACCACACGGTGGGTCAACTTACGTTAGTTGCCTCTTACGACACCCCGGTAAGAAATGAGGGTTGTCTATTCTACTCAGCCGGATAACACACGTCGGGATCAATAATATGAAAGTAATTATAAAATTGTTTTGCTATAATCCGCGATAAAGTAAATAGAAAATATATATAATTCCACACGTGGACTATCTGTTCTCATACCAGATACATGCAGGATTCATAAAAACACACGCACAAACTTCCACCACCGACACCACAATACACAAGCATTACACACATTCACTATCACAAACTTAACAATCGTTTCGCCCCGCGACCGAAGCATCAACAGAAGATGGTGGAGAACTCCACGAAGAAATCGTAAAGCAGAACGAGTAGCGAAAGGATTGTTGAGTTTGTGGTAGTGAATGTGTGCAGTGCTTGTGAATTGCTGTGTTGGTGGAGAGTAGTGTATATTTACGAGTTTTGCATGTATGTTTGTGAACGTTATACATTCTGCGTTTAACATTATATATATTTTCTATTTACTTTATCGCGGTTTATAGCAAAATAATTTGATTATTACTTTTGTATTATGGATCTCCGCAAAGTAATGCCTAATTCTATAAATTTTTCTATTAAGTCGGTTCCTACGTTGTCTAAGTATTAATAATAGTTCACATACGCTTTCCAGAAACAGCTCTCATACATAAATTTAATACATATATTTTATTTTATCGCGGTTTATAGCAAAATAATTTTATTATTACTTTTATATTATGGATCTCCGCAAAGTAATGCCTAATTCTATTAATTCCTATTAGTGCTATTAATTTTTCTATTCAGTCGGTTCCCCCTTTGTCTAAGTATTAATAATAGTTCAATACGCTTTCCAGAAACAGCTCTCATTCATAAATTTAATACATATATTTTATTTTATCGCGGTTTATAGCAAAATAATTTTATTATTACTTTTATATTATGGATCTCCGCAAAGTAATGCCTAATTCTATTAATTCCTATTATTTCTATTAATTTTTCTATTCAGTCGGTCCCCCCTTTGTCTAAGTATTAATAATAGTTCACAAACGCTCTCCAGAAACAGGTCTCATTCATAAATTTAATACATATTTTTTATTTTATCGCGGTTTATAGCAAAATAATTTTATTATTACTTTTGTATTATGGATCTCCGCAAAGTAACGCCAAATTCTATTAATTCCTATTAATTCTATTAATTTTTCTATTAAGTCGGTTTCACTTTGTCTAAGTATTAATAATAGTTCACAAACGCTCTCCAGAAACAGCTCTCTTACATAAATTTAATACATATTTTTTATTTTATCGCGGTTTATAGCAAAATAATTTTATTATTACTTTTATATTATGGATCTCCGCAAAGTAATGCCTAATTCTATTAATTCCTATTAGTTCTATTAATTTTTCTATTCAGTCGGTTCCCCCTTTGTCTAAGTATTAATAATAGTTCACATACGCTCTCCAGAAACAGCTCTCATTCATAAATTTAATACATATTTATTTATTTTATCGCGGTTTATAGCAAAATAATTTTATTAATACTTTTGTATTATGGATCTCTGCAAAGTAACGCCTAATTCTATGAATTACTGCTGTAATAGCTAAGCTCTAAGTCACAAACAGCTTGTGATACCTGCGTCGCGACTCAGCAGAGTTAGCAACTAATTTGTTGGTCTCGCTATTCGCTTCTATAATAAAATTCCTCAATCCATTCTAGACCAGTGTACAGAAAGATTCCAATTAAGTTTAAAAAATATGCTTATACGTAAAGCATATTACAAAATTGAAGATTATTTGGATGATAAGAAAGCCTGGATTTTAAAATCCTGTCAGCTTCATACAAGACAGCGGTTTAATAATGTACAATTGAAAATATTTAAAAGATTGACCGCCGAGTTTCTTGCTGGTTCTTCTCGGTAAGAGCAACATTCTGAACCAGTAGTAGCTTCATTAATCATATTGATGCTTGACGATTCAAAAGTGCCTGAAATGGTTTATTTGAATAAAGATTATTTTGAAGCTAAATTTGATTGTGGAAATTTATTATAGAATCTTATACCCAAACCTACAAACGACTTACGTACTTTTGCTAGGCACAAAGCAGGAACCGCAAGTGTATGTCGGTTCCTACTTTGTCCAAGTATTAATAATAGTTCGATACGCTCTCCAGAAACAGCTCAGCGGCCTATATATAAATAAACACGCCGCTCCGTCTGTGCGGTAAATCATACATTATACGCGAATATTTCATCACATCTCCCTGACCACTGTTTTTGTTACAATTAACCTACTTTGAATGATGATTTTTTTCGGCTCAATGATCGTTTTTGCTTAGGCCGATTTTATATTTCAGTAAAAATACTATTTTTAATGGTTATGTGAAGGATGACGCTTATGATTCGCTGATCGTGGTGTCGCTTTAATTATCTCTTTATTGTACATTAATATTTATTTATTATTTATTAATACTTTTTGCGTACAGAAGAAAAAAAATACATATTATATGTAGTGCGGCGTGTTTTTATAATAAAATTCCTCAACATTATCTAGACTTGCCTTTACACAAGTTTAGAAATTATCTTAAAACGATGCTGCTACATATAGCTTACTATACAATTGAAGATTATTTGAGTGATAGTAGCATATCTTAACTGCAGTCAGCTACGCACGATTAATTTGTAACCATCAATCAAATTGTAATCAAATATTAAAAAAAAATGGCCGCCGAGTTTCTTGCTGGTTCTTCTCGGTAGGAGCTAACTTCCGAATCAGTGGTAACTTCTTGAAAACATTTGACGATTCAAAAGTACTGTAAACAGTCTACTTGAATAAAGAATATTTTGAGTTTGAGTTTGAGTTTGTAGAAATTACAAGAAATTATTTGCAGGATCTTGCAAGGGCGGTCTTATCGCCTACAGCGATCTCTTACAGACAACCCGTAAGTTCTTAAAAGGATCTTAGAACAAGAATAGGTTGGTGCGACAGAAATATAATGGAGAAAATATTTTGTATATATACATAAAGTGTTCCGCACAAACGTGCGGGCGGATGAAACAACCTCCGAGACCTGGGCCCGCCGTCTCGGCGTCTCAACCTACCTTATGCGGCCGTCAGCTATATGCGGTCCGGCCTAATGAATAACTGCGTGTATATGTGTACGTGTGTGTGTGTGCTTGTATGTATTTGGCCGATTCCCGAAACCGTTGGCTCGCCTCTGCAGTCTTCCACGGACACGTACTGTCTATTTCTCCCGGCGTATACACTTCACTAACGCGGTTAAATAACACAAATAACACTCGGTGTGCACACAACCTTCGTAAGGTCACACGTTATTGAATCGTCCCTATATGGGGAAACAGTAATCCCAACGCGTACTAAAACCGCAGACGGTCGCGTCTTGTCACACGTTTCGCTGGTTAAAACGCGTCACTAAATACTTATATCAATATCAAAAGTCAATAAACAATAAACCACACCCAAAACGCATAATTACGCGTGTGCGTTCTACAATAAGTTCGTATACAGGTGCGCGCGTCCTGTCTTATCGTAATCCGAAACATCACTAAGCTGGCGGACGTGACTTGCTGCAATAGAATGCATAAAGGTCATTGCTCCGGCCGGCCGCGCGTCAATTTATACAAAACATAAAGTATAATAGATTACACAAATTTCAATACTAATACTACACATATACTCTAAGATACATACTTTAATACATATTCCTATAGTATAATACATACTAATATTACCTATAATATACTAAATACTAATATTAACAAATCTAATATTAATATTGTTAGATAAATGAAAAAAAGCACATATACAAAGGTGGACTTATCCCTAAAAGGGATCTCTTCCAGTAACCTTTGAGTGACAGAAGGAAATGACTAGACGTGAAATTCGGGTAATAAAGAGAGAAAAAGAATCATTTCCGCCGCGGGAAATATTTTCCATGAACGATTTGTTGGTTCTTCGAGTTTTAATTATCTGTCTCTCTTTTTTATATGTGATTAGACTACTTATATTAGTTTCATCTAATCAAATCAAATCAAAATATTCTTTATTCAAGTAAGCTCTTTCACCACCTTTCAATCGTCAAGGATCAATATGATTAATGAAGCTACAACTGGTTCGGAATGTTGCTCTTACCGAGATGAACCAGCAAGAAACTCGGCGGTCAATCTTTTAAATATTTTCAATTATAGATTATTAAACCGCCGTCTTGTATGAAGCTGAAAGGATTTTCAAATCCAGGCTTTCGTATCATCAAAATAATCTATAATTTTGTAATATGCTTTACGTATAAGCATATTTTTACTCTTTGAATCTTTCTGTACACTGGTCTAGAATGGATTGAGGAATTTTATTATAGAGGCGAATAGCGAGACCAACAAATGAGTTGCTAACTCTGCTGAGTCGCGACGCAGGTATCACTAGCTTTTTGTGACCTCTCGTATGTCTATGATATACAAATTTTGTTTTATACATACCGATATTTTTCCGTACAAAAAGAATATTATATATATTGTGATGCTATAGGAAGTATGCCTATGTCTTTGAAGTTTTCGCGAAAGGACTCATTTTGCTTCATATAAAAGATAGCCCGTATGGCTCTTATTTAAGCAATCGGATGTCGACGTCCACTGCTGAACATAGGTATCTTCCAAGGACTTCCAGGCCATACGGTCTTGTGGCGCCTGGATCCAGCGGCTCCTCGCGACCTTTTTGGGATCGCCTGTCCACCTAGTGGGGGGTCTGCCTACACTAGAACTTCCGGTGCGCGGTCGCCACTCAGCACCTTAAGACCCCAACGTCAACGGCTCTTCGAACTATGTGCCCCGCCCATTGTCGCATCAGCTTTGCGACCCGTTGAGCAATGTCATTTTGGTTCTCATTTCTGATTTGATCAAGTTGAGAAACACCGAGCATAGCTCTCTCCACAGCCCGCTGAGCGCTTCTGAGTTTTGTTATGAGGCCCATAGTTAGCGACCAAGATTCTGAGTCCAAGCTCCAAGTTCCAAGATCGAAGTATTTAGTCTTCAGGCACTCAGCAATATTGGACGAAAAGATTTCGCGCAACTTCCTGAACGCTGCCTATCCGAATTAGATCCTCCCCGACTCTAGTGTAAATCCTCTTCTTAAAGTACTTCGATAACGCGCCGCTAATGAACGTCCCGGGTCGTACCCATCCCGTGGAAATCTTCTACACTCCACAACAGGAACGTGACTACTTGGAGGCTGCGATACGGACTGTCATCCAGATTCATATATGCGAGGGGATTGCTGGCGATATTTTGCTGTTTCTAACGGGCCAAGAGGAAATCGAGGACGCATGCAAGAGGATTAAACGGGAGATCGACAATTTGGGACCAGATGTTGGCGAGCTGAAGTGCATTCCTTTATACTCCACATTGCCACCGAACCTGCAGCAGAGGATTCTATGGTAAATAATTTCACAAATGTTATTTCAGTATTTCCTACACCATGTTCGCAGGCCACAAGGGTCACATGGCGTTCGCGCAGCGCATCGACGAGGGCGACGGGGACCCTGTATACGAGACCTCGGGCCTCATCACCCTGGAAGATGTCATTGAAGAGATGATCCAGGCTGAAATAGTGGACGAGAGTGACGTCATCAGTGAGTAGTACCCTATTCCTTTATAGAAGGTTATTCTACAATTTTTTTAAAGTCTTAAGAAGGAGGTATCTGAGGACGAAGTTCCTCAAAGCTAACTGGATGTTTCTTCTATGATATGTAGCACCTTTTACGATGATTCCGCGCTCGAAACATCTTGGTTTTCAATCGTTGTTCTTCGCTTTCAGTGTTCTGAAGTGTGATATTGTAATCTATATTTTGTATTTTGTCCTTTGATATTTTATGTCTTATCATTAGATCTTTTTTGTATTACTAGTATTTCTGTCTTAGCCTGACTTCACTTATCTTTAAGCGAGAAAATATTCAAATGGAATACTGTAATACTTGGCTTATCATTCCTATGGTTCTCTGATACCTGGTTCTTCAGGTGATAACCGCACTAAAAAGCGTCTGATGCGGCCGATGAACAAGCTCCACGATATAGCGGCCTTCGCCGGCCACCAGCACCAGAGGGTCCACGTGTCTCCGCAGCTGATCCTGGCCACCTTACAATTCCTCAGCACCAGTGAGTACCACATGATTTAATGTAACTAGTTCAATCTCTTGCCTTTATCCCACTCTAAGTGGGGTCGGCACAACATGTTGTAAACATGTTGTTACATGATTTAAGTTTATTTTACGACACCTCGTTTAGACAGAGGGTGATCTATTCTACTCAGTCGGATAACACACGATCAGTCGACTTACCATAATCGCCTTCTACAACACCCTGGTAAGAAATGAGGGCGGTTCTACTCAGCTGGACACCACACGGTATAATATCTGGTATTAAACAACTATATAAATATCATTTGACTATTTCCTATTGCAAAATATAAATTTGTCCATCCAGGTGTAGATGCGTTCCGTCCGGACATGATATCGGAGACAGTCCTCCGCCGCCTGCTCAAACAGGACGTGATCCAGCACATCAAGGACCGTCTTGACAAGGATAAGAATGACCCCAAGAGATACGTCTTCCAGGAGGGGAAACCGGTGAGTTGAGACCTCTTACATCTGGACAGGTAGCCTTCTGGTTTATGTACAAGAAGGTAACCAGCACATCAAAGACCGCATAGGCAAGAACATGAAGGACCCCAAGAGATACGTCTTCCAGGAGGGAAAGCCGGTGAGTTAAGATCTCTTATAACTGGACAGGTGGCCTTTTGGTTTATGTACCAACAGGACGTGCTCCAGCACATCCAGGACCGCGGCGTCTAGGACAAGAACGACCCCAAGAGATACGTCTTCCAGGAGGGAAAGCCGGTGAGTTAAGATCTCTTATAACAGGACAGGTGGCCTTTTGGTTTATGTACCAACAGGACGTGCTCCAGCACTTCCAGGACCGCGGGTCTAGGACAAGAACGACCCCAAGTACCGGTAAGTTAAGATCTCTTACAACTGGACAGGTGGCCTTTTGGTTTATGTACAAGAAGGTAACCAGCACATCAAGGACTGCGTAGGCAAGAACATGAAGGACCCCAAGGGATACGTCTTCCAGGAGGGGAAACCGGTGAGTTGAGATCTCTTATAACTAGACTGGTGTCTTTTTAGTTAATGCACAAGTAGGGCGGGATCCAGCACATCAAGGACCGCGGGGTCTGGGACAAGAACGACCCCAAGAGATACGTCTTCCAGGAGGGAAAACCGGTGAGTTGAGATCTCTTACCACTGGACAGGTGGCCTTTTGGGTAATGTATAATCAGGACGGGTCTCAGCACATCAAGGACCTTGTGGGATAGGACAAGAACGATTCCAAGAGATACGTCTTCCATGTGGGGAAATCGGTGAGTTTAGGAGATCTCTTACATCTGGACTGGTGGCCTTTTGGTTTATGTATAAGAAGGACGGTACCCAGCATATCAAGGACCGCGTAGTCTAGAACAAGAACGACCCCAAGAGATATGTCTTCCAGAAGGGCAAACCGGTGAGTTGAGACCTCTTACATCTGGACAGGTGGCCTTCTGGTTTATGTACAAGAAGGTAACCAGCACATCAAGGACCGCGTTGGTAAGAACATGAAGGACCCCAAGAAATACATCTTCCAGGGGGAAACCGGTGAATTGAAGAGATCTCTTTTAGCTGTACTGATGTCCTGGTGGTTGACTCTTGCATATATCCTGTCTAATTTTTATTCGAGGACCTTCCACATCATACAAGCTAATGCATATGCATCCAGCAATTCTTGGCAACCTTTTTAAAGAGACTACCATACGCTGTCTAATATATGGTCACTACTCAACCTTTCCAACACTTTGGACCCTAAATCCCTAAGAGTTTTGAACTACGTGCCTCGCCTATTTCCACTTTATCTTTGAATTTGGGTGTAGATTTCATCACCACTAATCGATCGACCAAGGCGTTGCGGGGTCAAATCCCATACACTTCGTGATATATCTATATAAACGAGGTAACGTCAAGGACCATGCTTTGTTCTACCTCCTATATTATTTTCCATTAAAAGAGTAGCCCAGCATCCATTTTTGTGTTTCTTAAAACACTTTAACTCTAAAACACACTTCCTATAAGCTTTTTAACTTCAGGTGGATTACTTCGTGCTGATCCTCGAGGGTCGAGTGGAGGTGACGGTGGGCCGCGAAAATCTGGTCTTCGAAGCCGGACCCTTCACATACTTCGGAGTGCAGGCGCTTACTCAGAACGTGGGACTGGGTGAGTGGGAAATAAGGACAACTTAACCTTACCTGACAGTGTAGACACTTGGGACTAGGTGGGGACAATTTTGAGATGAGACCAATCATGGTATCCAACTCGGTTAACGTGCGGGAACTTAAGCGAGATCTGCAGGCCTACCATGAACTCTTATTGCGACTCAATTGAAGACGTAAACGAAATTGTTTTGCTTTTTCATACCATGGCGTCTTAAAGACGCACACTTAAAGTCGTTGCCGAATGAGCGTTCGGAATGCGTTCTAAAAACATGTGAGTAAAACCGGTACCTTTCCCTTTTCAACGATTGATGACGTCACTGTTCATCTTATACGTAAACAAGGCCGAGATTGGCGCCGTCGAGGAAACCTGCCAAAATCAGTCGACAGAATGTATTAATTATACTAATATTGAATAGCCCGTTGGCACAGATGCCTTCAGCGCCGCCCCTTAATTTTAAGCATTCAAAATATTCTTTATTCTTTTTTTTTGAACTGACTGTTGTATAATGTTAGCCCTAATGGCTTTTACAGCGTCATACGGGCGAGCGCAGAAGCATCGCCGATTCTTTATTCAAGTAAACTTGTATACAAGTGCTTTGGAATCGTCAACTCTACAGCTGGTTCGGAATGCTGTTCGCGACGAGAAGATATAGCAAAGAGATTGGCGGTTGCTCTTTTGAAAATAATTCTTATAACTTTAAAGTTACTTTTAAGCCCTGCGTTACGCTCTAGTCTGCAATCAATATTAGAATTTCTACCGAAAAGTTTAAATTATGCGTAAAGCATAATACACAATTGAAGATTATTTGAATGATAAGAATGCTTGGATTTGAAAATCCTTCCAGCTTCATAAAGGACTACGGTTAAATAACGGAAATCGAAAATTGACCGCCGATTTTATTCCTGCAGGCCTACCATGAACTCTTATTGCGACTCAATTGAACGTAAACGAAATAGTTTTTCTTTTTCATACCATGACGTCTTAAAGACGCACACTTTAAGTCATTACCGAATGAACGTTCGGAATTCCCCCTAAGAACATGTGAGTAAAAGAGACAGAGTTATCTATAGTTCATATAACGTTATCCTTTTCAAACATTACCACCCCAATGCAATCCACACTTCATGGTACGAAAAGAAAGCGGTTCGCGGTCGTCGTTTACGTCTTCAATTGAGTCGCAATAAGAGTTCATGGTAGGCCTGCTGGTCACGAATAATACCACAGTGCCCGATAAACTAATGATTTCGTACAATGTGGACAGTGATGACTTATGGATACAAAACTTACTATGGGTGACTGACTATGGGTTTTACAGGAAAGGAAGTGTTCACTTTCAAATGTTAATAAATTCTGCCATTCGATCAGGGGTTTAATGGGCAACATAAGCCTCATCCTTATGGCAGTTGCAATCGACGCAATGACGTCATACGTGTGCCGTCACTACTCTTAAAACGGGAATGGTCCAATTTCTTCGCATGACTCCGAGCTCCTCATATACAGATATTTTAACGTGAAGTTAGTGAAAACAATAGTAGATGCACCTAAGGACATCAGCAGAACCCGCAACGCGTAACTGACCCGGATGCTGGCGATTTTTCGCTTTATTACTCTGAGATATCGAAGGCATTAAAGATTCACAACAGAAAGTGTTGCTCAGATATTCAGAGTTCAGATAGCTGTGGACTGTTTGGAGCATCTCACGTGATCAAATAACGAATGAGGAAAGCCTTACTAAACTAAACTAAAACTACAAATGCCTATGTAACCTAACGCCGTGTAACGCCGTGTGGTACCCGGCAGAATAGAATAGACCACCCTCCTTTCTTACCGAGGTGTCGTAAGAGGCGACTAAGGTATGTGCCGTGTGGTATCCGGCAGAATAGAATAGACCACCCTCCTTTCTTACCGAGGTGTCGTAAGAGGCGACTAAGGTATGTGCCGTGTGGTATCCGGCTGCATAGAATAGACCACCCTCATTTCTTACCAAGGTGTCCTAAAAGGCGACTAAGGTAAGTTGACGTCAGGCAGGCGGCCGGTCGTAAAATACGTAGCCAAATCATGTGACAACATGTAACATGTTGTGCTGACTCCACTAAGAGTGGGATAAAGACAGAAGAATGATGATGAGAGCCTTAGAAAAACTACAAATGCCTATGTAACTTACTCCGCCAAAGTGACAATGGGTTCAGTAAAAAATACGAAGAGATGGCAATTCTGGTCTTAAAAACTTTTGGTATGACGACCCCGTACTGGATAACGTGACGTTTTAAGCGCTTTTTTTACGTTATATGAAATTGCACTCGTCTGTTTCCCTCCAGCCGAATCCCCGGCCCCGTCGACGCTGGGCTCGCTCCAGAACCTGAACATGGACTCCATGCTGCGCCACACCTTCGTTCCGGACTACTCGGTGCGCGCCATCGCTGAGGTCTACTATCTCACTATCAAGAGGTACCGTAACCCTTTTTATACGAGGAAACCCCCTTATGGTTACCGCAATCCTTAAAACCTCCTCTCTTAAAACAGCCCATCGTTTCGATGCATCGGGAGCACCAGATATATCGACCAGCTCGATGGTACTTGAGACCTACTCTACCGGGGCTTCCGAGTCCTTTTTCGGAACGCCCTTGACTCCCTTAACTCTATATTTCATCCACTGTGTTGTCTCGTATTTATGCATTGATCCCTATCGAGATATGTCTTATGGAAAATTGTTAATGGGGTAAATATACCAATATAAAAATATTATTTAAGTTAAAATAAAGGTTCCGACATTAGTATTAATATTTTAAAGTTTTGCTTTGCTTTGTGATATTGTCGTGGAGTCTGCCTCTTGATGCTTCGGTTATGGGGCGAAACGTTCGTTGAGATTGTCGTATTGAAAGTGTGTAATACCAGTGTTTTGTAGTGGTCGTTAGTGGTATAAGAACGGCTTGCGCTACACTTAGCATAATATTTATATCCTTACTGTTGCATTAATGATTTGTTAATTAAATAAGTGAACTATCGCCACCCAGATCTATGTACCTGGCTGCCAAGCGCGCTACCCTGATGGAGAAGGGCGTAATAAACAAGGGTGGTACTAATGAACAGATCGAGCCGGAAGTGGACAAGGTATAGTGCTGAAAATCCAACAGACACTTCAATCAACGCACACTATCTCGTTTATAAAAAATACACTTTTATGTAAACAACACACACTAATATAAAAAAAATCACTATTCAGATTTATACAACAAATCACTATTACATCTATACAAGAAACACAGTCGCATCGGTACAACAACACTGTCTCATTTTAACAACAAACATTATCACATTTACACATAAAACATTATCTCAACTATTCAGCAAATGTTTACACAAGAATCACTATCCCATTTACACAACAATCGTTCCATTTACACAACAAACATTGTTCTATTTACACAATAAACGGCCCATTTACACCACAAACATTATCCCATTAAACCAAACAGACATTGTGCCATTTACACAACAAACACTATCCCATTTACACAACGAACAATGTCCCATTTACACAACAAACACTATCCCATTAACATAACAAACATTGTCCCATTTATACAATAAACACTATCCCATTTAGACAACAAACATTGTCTCATTTACACTACTAAACACTATCCCATTTAGACTCCAAACATTGTCCCATTTACACAACAAACACTATCCCATTTATACAACAAACATTGTCCCATTTACACAACAAACACTATCCTATTGATACAACAGAGATTGTCCCATTTACACAATGAAAGCTCTCCATCATCAGGCTGCAGTGTGCCATATTTAATCATCTCTTCCTTTCAGCTGCTCCGTGAAGGAGACAAGCTGGACGATATAATGGAAAATAAGAAGGAGAGTCCTCCGCCTAAACAGGTGAGTTTTATAACCTTTTAATAGAATAACACTACGCTATGTTAGTTATAAATAAACAAAAGATTTATGTAATAGATTAACACCCGTATTCAAGAAGCATACTCAGCTAAGTAAGCACAAATTACTATGCGAAGGAGGCTAGTTCACTGTGCGTTCCTCGTGTCAAGCCTTCCATTTCATAAACAATACTTAGGCCACACTCAACTAAAAGAACGCTATGCGTCCAACTGCGCGCTCTGATTGGTCCATTTGATGTGGCGTAGTTCAGTCTAGTTTTTGACAAATGTCAATGTTATTAACAATTTGTTGTGTTGTTAATAACAAACAAACATAACCTTACTTTGGTATTCCCGTAATTTGCAGTTTATCGTGTTAATAATTTTTTTATGATATTTTGTGTATTGTGCAGTGTAAATAAAATATAGTTTAGTATAATGACTTCGTCTTTGGATTTTAATGCAAGCACTGCAACTCATAAGAGGTAGAACTATTTTTCTTTAATTTATTATGTATGTTAATTCTATTTATAGTTTTACTTATATTATTTACTAGACAAAGTTAAATGATAATAAGAATAAATAATAATAAATAGATAACTATTCAATAATTTTGTCATTAACCAAAGCGGCGCGGACACTATGCGTTCGCTAAAGTAGCTGCTTATCTATTTTAGCTGTGCGTAGATTTTGACAAACGCATAGTAGAACATTTCACTCAAGTAATGTCTATGAATTGGTTTGAATGACCCTATGCGTCCCTGAGCACTGTGCGTTATCATAGTAATGTTTATGAATACGGGTGTATATATATTTTCCTTTAATCGCAAATCTACCATATATTCATATAATATTATGTAATATACCATGTATAATATTATTCCATATAATAGTATACTATATTATATTATACTTCGCCGTGTGGTATCCGGCTGAGTAGAATAGACCACCCTCACTTCTTACCGAGGTATCGTAAAAGACGACTAAGGTTAGTTGACGTCAGGCAGGCGGCCGGTCATAAAATACTTAGCCAAATCACGTAACATGTTTATAACATGTTGTGCCGACCCCACTTAGAGTGGGATAAGGGTAGGATAATGATAATATTATACTATATAATGAAGGTTAAAATCGATTAATTTATTTAAAATTAAGTAACTAAACTGCATGTAATATTTAATTTATAATTTCACGCTGCAAGGTTCTGGAAGTTCCTAATACGAAAAATTAAAAAGTTATCAGGTACTTGAAAATGCAATTTATATGTAATCCATACTATTTTTAAATGCAAATATCTGCTGGACCATTATTTATGAAATTTGTTACATTAGAAGCTTATATACTGGGCTAACACAGTATTGAAATTGCTCTTAATTTTGTACTCTAATTTTATTTCTATTCCCTAAAGATAAACGGGACTCTTTTATCCCATATGTTAGCTCTGTATAAAAGTTTCAATAAAACCAAATTCAACCTAGATAGGGATATATATGATATTGATCCATATATTACTAGTTGACCCGGCAAACGTTGTTTTGCCATGTAAAATACTACAAAATTGACTTGATTTTTGACGCATTGTGAATAAAATAAACTTTGATAGGTTGATAATAGATGACGCTTTTGAATGTCATCCTATTCCTGTAAAATTAACAGGATTTTTATAGACTATATGTTACCCCGGTGTATAAGGAGTAATTGTGCCTAATTTCGTCGATATTGTTTTAGCGGATTCGTCGTGAAAGAGTAACAAACATCCATCCATACTCACAAACTTTCGCATTTATAATATTAATAAGATTAATTGCACACCAATTAGATTGAAATACTTTTGAAAATCTTTGGTATCTTTTTCGATATATTCAAAATACTTCTAAAATTCTAATAACCAATTATATCATTTGTCTGCAAATATGTCGATATGGAGGTAGTTACAGTCGAAAAAGACAATAAATAATGTCAGGGACAATAGATTTAAAAAGTAAAAGAGAAATTTTAATATAGCTAAAGATTATTTCTTATACGTTTTTCTATTTCAGCTATTACCCGCATCCGCAAGCCCAAACACCAACTCTACATTCAAGCCGTACGAGAAAGAACAAAACCCTGAAGAGGAAAAACTACTAAAACTTTAAAACTACCAAATTGGTAGAAAACGCTAACGTCTGGCAACACTGCCTTCAAAACTATGACAATTTCGCGGTGAATGCTTAATTTAACGTAGATTTTTTCAGTTATAATAAGTTTGTTACAATTGAATTAAGTTTTTTTTAATTTTAATAGTATTTAATATGGCATTTGCGTTAACATTATAGCTTTAGTATTAGTTTTTAGGTGAAACTGCAGTACTTAGTTACACTTTTTTAATATGTTTGTAATTGATGGCGACATTTTTTCGCATACAATCAACACTCCTATAACGCGGTACTCTCAGAACGCGGTTTCCATAGAACGCGGAGCTGATATTGCGACAGCCCTCCTATAACGATACTTTCAGAATCGCGTTACGAATGAGCCTGCTTTGTTGGGCAAATCCTGGTTTTTTTTATAGCGCGGTTTCCATACAACGCGGTACGCACTCACCGTGTTATAAGAGGGTTGTATACAAATCCAAAATCCAATGCATTAAAATTGGTTTTATAGCAATTTTTTATGCTAGTCAACCTCAAGATAATTTGTTTTCAATATATATATATATATATATATTGAAAATATATATATATATATATATATATATATATATATATATATATATATATATATATATATATATATATATATATATATATATATATATTTACTCTATTTCAGTTAGTTTTTCATTAAAATATTTGTTTTTTTAATAGGTACAACAATTTTATATACCGAATAACCCGAATTTACTTATATTACTTATAACTGTTTTTAAAAATTAAATCTCTAGCAAGTCATCCCTGGGTAAAAAGTGGAAATAAAAAATAAAATGCGAACCATTGCGATGTAAATAAGCACATATATAAATTAAGCACAAATCTTTCAAGTCTTTTATATTTTTTTTCTTCATATATCATAATTTTGTTACAGAAAAATGACTTAAAAACTATGCATTTACATATTATAGCGTTTTTGTAATGGTGGCAAAATTTGCTTTTATCTTTAAATTTTGTAAATTGATGAAGTACTTTTTAAAAATTTAAACTATCGTGAGTACTATTCATATAAAAATCGGCTATACTAACGTCTTATTTTATCGGGTTAGGCCGACTAGTTTAGACCGATTATTTTAGAAACAGCGGGAACAGTTTCCGGGAAGAGGCTTGAAACGTCGGGCTAACCCGATAAAATGAGAGGTGAGTATAGCCGATTTCTACACATAGACTGAGTACTTCTTGGAACATGGCGCCTTATATAACTTATCTGAGTGCGTTGCGATGGCGTGCGTAGTATCTACAGTAGGATTTTGAAGTTATAAATATTTTTCAATTATATATTTAACGGGAGAAAATGTCGCCTATATATGTTTACGATTATAAGACACTAAAAGTGATTTTTAAATATAATAGATGGATCTTAAAAGGCCAGAAAAATATAGTTATGTTAACTGCTGTGTGTGTTAGACTCTTAAGGACATTAAATATTATTAATATGAAAAATATGATGACGCAGACTTTAACTCATATGTTATAAAAAAATATATATATAATAGTAGATTTGCCTAAAAAAAGTCATTATTTCAGTTCAAAAATGTTTATTTTTGTCGTATTATTGTTTAAGCTGTGATAGCCCAGCGATAAGACCGTGCGACTCTTTAGAGACGATCACAGATTCAAACCCCGGGCAGGCAATTGATAATTGCAATCACACGCTTTCCGGCGAAGGAAAATATCGTGAGGAAACCTGCATATCTCTAGAGAACTCTGGAGATATGTGTAACCTACCAATCCGCATCGGAGCGGCGTGGTAGGTCTTAGCTCGAACCCTTTTCTACAGAAACGGAGGGAGGAGGCCTATTCCCAGCAATGGGACAGAACGTTACTTTACTTTTTAATACTGTTTTTTTTTCATTTAACTAACTATTGTATTACACCCTATTTAGTTAGATTACAAAAACAACAAGACTCTTTCGAGGGGAATACGAGTTCAAACCCGGGCAGGCACCACGTGAGTTTTTCTATTAAAACTCATGTGTCTACTTGATAATTGCAATTTATCACACGCTTTTCGGTGAAGGAAAATATCGTGAGGAAACCTGCATATCTTTAGAAAATTTTGTTGATATGTGTAACCTACCAATCCGCATTGGAGCAGCGTGGTAGGTCTTAGCTCCAACCCTTCTCTCCAGAAACGGAGAGAGGAGGCCTATTCCCAGTGGGATTGTGACAAGCCGCTACTTTTTCTTTTTACAAAAGCCACAATAATATACTATTGATAGACTATTGTTTAGAACTTCGCATATATTTTTAATTGGACCTCACACAATTTCTCAAGATCACTTAATCGTAGAAGTAGGAATTTTGTTTAAATCTCCCAAGTAGCTGATTCCATTGTTCTTGATTATCATCTTTCCTGATTTAAGATTACTTCGGTATTTACAAAAAGAATTAGAACAATATATCGGTGTTACACACGTAAATATTTTATAGAATTAGGCGTTACTTTGCGGAGAACCATAATAAAAAATGCAAAGCATTTTCGTCGTTTGCCATTTTGTCGTGGAGTTTATCTCCTGATGATGCTTCGGTTGCGGGGCGAAACGATTGTTGAGTAAGTGATAGTGAACGTGTGTAGTGCTTGTGTATTGTGGTGGCGGTGGCGGAGGTTTATGCATGTGTTTATACGGATAGTCCAATATACATTTAGCACTATATATATTTTCAATTTACTGTATCGCTGATTATAGCAAAATAATTTTGTATTATTACGTAAATATTTGTTAAATTATTGTATTCTCGAGCATAATTTTAAATTGCCTCCAATGTTTTTCTAATATTACATTTACAATACATAAACGTATGTATTTTTTATTAGTTATGACTAACGCACACAGTCAGTTATATTCACCATTCACAAAGCCATCCCTAATCCATCCATTAAACACAATGTATGACAAGTTTTATAAAAACTATACTAGTATATTATATTAACCAATTATTTATAAAAATGTGTAAAACATTAAGAAGAATGTTGAGTATTTTTACATTTTATTGACTCGATTTTTTATTAAGTATTCTAGTACATAAAAGTTTATTAAACATTTTCTAAAAATTATTCCCTTTACAATTTCAATATCGTGCCTTTTATCAAACGGTGCTCTTTTACCCAAAGTATGCTCCCACCAACCATTAATGTCGAAAAGAATGAAATATTTCAGTTTGTATTTCGGTGGAAGCAACCCTTAGTTACGTTTTATACAAATATTATAGGAATTAAAATGTTTTGATATGGCAACTTTTGGGCAAAAAATCTATTGAATATTAAAACTACCATTTTTTACAATATGGTAGAAATTAAAAGTTTTTGTCATGGCAAATTAATTAAAACTAAATCGTATTTGCACTTTTATTTTGCGTATAAAAGACTGTAATTCCAAAAAAGCGTCTATCGTTCAATATCAGGTTCAAAAACTTAGTTTTGTAGCTAAATTACTCAGTAGACAAATGTATCAACGTCAGTATAATAATCTTGTTATAACATCAATATTTGTATTTATTTTTTGTAAAGGTAAACTTAATCTGAATCTATTTATAGACATTTAACTGTTTTGTTAACTATAATTTGACGTGGGTCAATTTTGACTACAATTAATTTGAATAGTGACAACACTAATAAAACATAACGGAAAGCCTAGATGCCAGTGTTTAATTATGTCAAAGAAAAAAAAAACTCTTGTATCGAATATTTTACAAGTTGTTATTTATTTTATTTTTTCACCTCGTTTTGATCAATTTCATCTGTACGTACAAAATGAATATATTGTATTGTTTTACTTCACATTATATAATAAATATTTATGGTGCAGTTTTGACTTTATTCTCACATTCCAATTATCTCATAGATAAAAGTTCACACTTCCCTATGTTTTCGTTCTTACATGGAAAATGAAGCACACCTATTACTTTCCCACTGTTGGGCATACTCACTTTCCTCTCCTTTATAGCTTAAACAGAATGCTATATTATGACGGGATGTACAATAGATTAATTTTGTGCCGCGTGGCATCCGGCTGAGTAGAATAGACCATCCTCATTTCTTACCGAGGTGTCTTAAAATACGACTAAGGTAAGTTGACCCGCTTTGTGGTATCCGGCTGGGTAGAATAGACCACCCTTTATTTCTTACCGAGATGTAAAATTCGACTAAGGTAAGTCGACCGGCCGTGTAGTATCGGGTTAAGTAATAGACCCTTTATTTCTTACCGAGGTGTCGTAAAATACGACTAAAGTAAGCCAAATCACGTGACATGTTTGTAACATGTTGTGCCGACCCCACTTAGAGTGGGGTAATGACAGGAAGACGATGATGTACAATAGATTAATTTTATATTAATTATTATTATCTTGATTTTGTTATTTTCAAATACTTTATAGAATTAGGCGTTACTTTGCGGAGATCCATAATACAAAAGTAATAATAAAATTAGCTACAATCCTATTTATTATAGCAAAATAATTTTATTATTTTCTTTTTATTTTGTTTTTTCTAGTCATTTCCATTATATTTCTTTTTATTTTAGTTCCAAATTTTTTTTAACGTTATATGTTTAATTAGCGTAAGTGGATGTCCGTTCTAATTAAATAAATAAATAAAAATATTGCAACAGTCGTTATTTTAGTAAAAAGGGGGTAATTTTAATTTAATTTTTTTGATTTAATTAAATAGGGCAATTTTACTCGTTGATGCAAAGACCGTATGAAATTACAAAACATAATTTATTTATAATATAATATAATGTCATGTGGCCAGTTTACTTATATCTTCGTACTGAACATCCTTCACGAGCCGGCCCCTCAGCAGACCCTCGGATATCTGGAGGAGTAATAGAATCTAAACTATCGTGTGTGGTATTCATTATTAATGTTGAGAGACCGGCTACACTCACGTTTTATTTTATCGGATGAGCCCGACAAGTTTCGAGCCCATACGGGGCTCTTATTCATGAGCTCTTAACGCGGCGATTAAACGTGAGTATAGCCGGTCTCTCAAGATTAATAGTAATAGAATCACTTTTAAAGCTTCACAATAGTCAATATAATTGAAGCCAGGCCTTCCGAGATGAAAGCGGAAAGGACTGATAAATAAAAAAATTAAAAAGTATGTATGGAATATAAAAAATGCCGTATTTATTATAGACTAGCTGTGCCAGCGCCTTCGCTCGCGTGGAAATCAATATGTCGCAAGATTTATCAAAATTGAAATTTTAAACATAAAAGTAGTTATTGTGAGTTAACCATAAGAGATAGAGACATGCTATCGCGGACTTTTTTGTAGTATTTTTGTAGATCTACAATTCTCTAGTACATTACTCTAGTGTATCTCTGCTGGTTTACGCAGTGCACGCCACTGAAGCTCCCAACAAGCAAGTTTTTAACAACTGTGCGATCTCTTCAACATAATTTACATAATATCGATATGTATTTACCTTACCTAAACCATCCGGAAGTATTGCTCTATCTTTTCTACAATTCTCTAGTATATTACTTTAGCGTATCTCTGCTGGTTTGCGCAGCGCACGCAACTAAAGCCCACAGCAAGTTTTTTAACAACTGCGTGGTCTCTTCAACACTATTTACATAATACCGATATGTATTTACCTAAACCATTCGGAAGTATTGCACTATCTTTTGGTGAAAACCGTATAAAAATCCGTTCAGTAGATTTTGATAAAATCGATTACATACAGACAGACAGCTTTTTGGGACTTTGTTTTATAATAAGTATAGATAAGCCCCTTGAGCTTATCTATATTTATTATATAAGTATAAGGGGGGGGGGGGCAGCTACCCCCCCCTATACTGGAAACTTGCATAAGACCTATTATGTACCACTATATTATGTTTCAATATCAAAAATAATAAAGCTGTTTCTGGTTATCATTTTCACTTCTTTTTTACCTCTCCTCAGCTACTAATAAGACATATTCGTACGTTAAAAACTCATAATTAAAACAATATCAATACCTATTATAAAACAAAGTCCCAAAAGCTGTCTGTATGTAATCGATTTTCTCAAAATCTACTGAACGGATTTTTGTACGGTTTTCACCAAAAGATAGTGCAATACTTCCGAATGGTTTAGGTAAATACATATCGGTATTATGTAAATAGTGTTGAAGAGACCACGCAGTTGTTAAAAAACTTGCTGTGGGCTTTAGTTGCGTGCGCTGCGCAAACCAGCAGAGATACGCTAAAGTAATATACTAGAGAATTGTAGATCTATAAAAATACTACAAAAAAGTCCGCAATAGCATGTCTCTATCTCTTATGGTTAAATCACAATAAGTACTTTTATGTACAAAATTTCGAAAATTCGGGTTTTTTTTCGAAAATCAGTGCATTCCACGAAGCCGTTGTTGGCACAGCTAGTATTATATAAAATCTACTAACAATATAGTGTTGGATTTTCGGAATAACCCCCCCCCCCCTTTATAGAATTTTGGCTACGCCCTTGACATTCCCCCCCCATTTCCCCCTCCCCCCATTGTATACAATTCTGGTTACGCCCTTGAACACCTTTCAATACTGTATTCCCAGTACTAACTTTTTGGCTGGTATTAACATACGCCCGTTGACGTTGAGTGGGTAGTGAGCCCGCCTTCTGCTCCGCGGGTCGCGGGTTCGATTCCATCCTATTGTTCTCCTACATGGATAGCCGTGTGGTACCCGGCTGCATAGAATGGACCACCCTCATTTCTTACCGAGGTGTCGTAAGAGGCGACTAAGGTATCTGCCGTGTGGTATCCGGCTGCATAGAATAGACCACCCTCATTTCTTACCGAGGTGTCGTAAGAGGCGACTAAGGTATGTGCCGTGTGGTATCCGGCTGCATAGAATAGACCACCCTCATTTCTTACCGAGGTGTCGTAAGAGGCGACTAAGGTATGTGCCGTGTGGTATCCGGCTGCATAGAATAGACCACCCTCATTTCTTACCGAGGTGTCGTAAGAGGCGACTAAGGTATGTGCCGTGTGGTATCCGGCTGCATAGAATAGACCACCCTCATTTCTTACCGAGGTGTCGTAAGAGGCGACTAAGGTAAGTGCCGTGTGGTATCCGGCTACATAGAATAGACCACCCTCATTTCTTACCGAGGTGTCGTAAAAGACGACTAAGGTATCTCCCGTGTGGTATCCGGCTGCATAGAATAGACCACCCTCATTTCTTACCGAGGTGTCGTAAGAGGCGACTAAGTTATGTGCCGTGTGGTATCCGGCTGCATAGAATAGACCACCCTCATTTCTTACCGAGGCGTCGTAAGAGGCGACTAAGGTATGTGCCGTGTGGTATCCGGCTGCATAGAATAGACCACCCTCATTCCTTACCGAGGTGTCGTAAGAGGCGACTAAGGTAAGTGCCGTGTGGTATCCGGCTGCATAGAATAGACCACCCTCATTTCTTACCGAGGTGTCGTAAGAGGCGACTAAGGTGTGTGCCGTGTGATATCCGGCTGCATAGAATAGACCACCCTCATTTCTTACCGAGTCGTCGTAAGAGGCGACTAAGGTAAGTTGACGTTAGGTCGGTCGTAAAATACGTAGCCAAATCATGTGACAACGTGTTTGTAACATGTTGTGCCGACCCCACTTAGAGTGGGATAAGGGCAGGAGGATGTTCTACATGGAGGAGGGCATCAGATACTGACCTCGACCTCGCAGCAGAAGCGTTCAGTGTTGATGAAGCGAAGCACGCCGCGCTGCCCCCGGTACGCTCCGTTCACGAAGCGTACCACCCTCCCCGGGGAGGGTATCACGGTTTCCACGTGATTCTAGAACACATCCCAGTAATCCTTACTAATATTATAAATGCGTATGTCTGTTACGTTTTCACGGCCAAACCGCTGAACCAATATCGATGAAATTTGGCACAATTATTCCTTATACACCGGGCTTTAATAAAGTAACGGCCTATTGGTATAGTAAGCTTTATGTAAAAAAGGAACAGCCTGTTTATATCCCACTGCTGGGAGTAGGCCTCCTCTCTCCATTTTTTGAAGAGAAGGATTGGAGCTCAGACCTACCACGCTGCTCCAATGAGGATTGGTGGGTTACACATATCCCTAGAATTCTCTAGAGATATGCAGGTTTCCTCACGATGTTTTCCTTCACCGAAAAGCATGTGATAAATTGCAATTATCAATTAGACACATGAGTTTTAATAGAAAAACTCATTGGTTTGAACCCATGTCCCACGGTCTCACCACTGGGCTATCACAGCTAATGTAACTGCATAATAAATATATGGGACACTTACACACACGGTCGTCCCTAACCAAAGTAAGTAACTTAATACTTGTGTTATGGACGGACAACTGGTAGATATATACATATATAATTTTAAATACATACTTAAATACAAATATACACCCAGACTCGAAGAACCAACAAATTGTTTATATATAATGTTGGCCCTCGGCGGGAATCGAACCCGCGACCCGCGGAGCTGAAGGCAGGGTCACTACCCACTGCGCCAACGGGCCAGTCATAATAATAATACTTAATAGCAAGTAATGCGAGACAATATTACCTGATCTAATTTCAGTTTGATCCCGTCATCAGCGAGCTGCACTTGCGCCGCATATTTATCTATGACCTTCTCGACGGTCGCTTTCCGTTTATAAAATTTTTCACCGAGTGATTTTGTTATAATTTTAACTATAATCCCTTCTGTCAGCCAGTAGTCTTTTCTGAAAGAAAAACAAGGATTAATTTTATAAATTACTAACATATAGTAATAAAAAGTATCAAAATTGCCCATAACAGTTGACTTAAGTGTCTACGATGGCGGTCAGAAGTGCTCATGACAGCTGATTTAAGCGCTCATGACAGTTGATTTAAGCGCTCATGACAGTTGACTTAAACGCATGTGACAGTAGACCCAAGCGTTCTTGATGGCAGACATGTGCCCATGGCAGCCCTCTTATGCGCCCATGACAGTTTACTTAAACGCATGTGACAGTAGACCCAAGCGTTCTTGATGGCAGACATGTGCCCATGGCAGCCCTCTTATGCGCCCATGACAGTTGACTTAAACGCATGTGACAGTAGACCCAAGCTTTCATGATGGCAGACATGTGCCCATGGCAGCCCTCTTATGCGCCCATGACAGTTGACTTAAACGCATGTGACAGTAGACCCAAGCTTTCATGATAGCAGACATGTGCCCATGGCAGCCCTCTTATGCGCCCATGACAGTAGACTGAAACGCATGTGACAGTAGACCTAAGCGTTCATAATGGCAGACATTTGCCCATGGCAACCCTCTTGACATAAGCGCTCATAGCAGTCGATTCAAGTGTCTATAATGACGCCGGCAGTACAATTCAATATCAATATTCAAGGCAGAGGTTTTATCTTAGTGTGGATTAATAATAATTAATTCTTTTTTTCTCTCCTCTTTAATGTATTTAGTATAGTCTTGTTTGATTAGTATTTCAGTTAAGTTAGTTAAGATATTAATATGTAACCAACTTTTTTCGGAATACATAAATAAAAAAAAAAATTAACCCTGTGCACTCGCCACGCAACGCCAGTATGTACGGCGGTAGCAACGTTGTAAACACTTTCGGGTAGCTGATAGTCATGGTTAAAATCACCCTGAATTCGCAACATTGTAAATTTACATTGTACATTAGGAGCAGCTAGATGCAATGATCAAAATGCCCCGGATTCGCCAAAAATTTCATTTTACTAATTAATTTTAATTAATTAGGCTAATCGCCTGTAATTAAAGGTCATTTCTACTTATAGTACCCGGCATTAAATTATGCACATTGGTGTTTAGAACGAAACAGCCGGCCAGTTTGAATTCGTAGAGCGCTGTCACTGTCACTTAGTATTTGACAATTCACACGTTCGTCACTTTGTACGGAGACAATGCTCTATGAAGCAGAATCTAGCCGACTTTCTCTCTCTAAGCCTCGATGTGCATTATTTATTGCCGGGTACTATTAGTCAATTGACTTAAGTAGAAATGGCAGTTGACCAGCGCCTATGATAGTTGAATCAAGCGGCCATTCCAGTTGACGAAAGCACAATTAACAGTTGAGTCAAGTGCCCACGACAGTTGACTGAGCTGTCACAAATGCCCATGGCAGTTGACGTAAGCGCCTATAAAGATTGATTAAAGTGCCCATGACATTAATATTTTATTTGTTATCATTACCTATTTGCCTTCTCCTTTTGTTTCTCCTGCATTTCCATTATCTCGTCTAATGCTGATTGTTTACTTCTTTCCTCAGACTTTTGTTTCTTTATAGAAGGATCTTCTTTTGATTTCAATTTGAACACTGTCTTCGATGTGGTTGGTTTGGTATCTGTTTTAACAGATATAATAAATGTATATAAAGATGTTAAAGCCTACTATACTATTGAGGATTACTAAGACGATGAGAATGCGTGGATATAGCTACTCTTCGACCCTGTACAAGACATTAATAACTAATAGTTCCTGAGATAAGCGCGTTCAAACAATCAATCGATCAAACAAACAAGCTCTTCAGCTTTATATAGCCTATAGCCTTCCTCGATAAATGGACTATCTTACACTCAAATAATTTTTCAAATCGGTCCTGTAGTTCCTGAGATTAGCGCGTTCAAACAAACAAACAATCAAACAAACAAACAAACTCTTCAGCTTTATATAGCCTATAGCCTTCCTTGATAAATGGACTATCTTACGCTCAAAGAATTTTTCAAATCGGTCCATTAGTTCCTGAGATTAGCCTGTTCAAACAAACAATCAATCAAACAAACAAACATACAAACTCTTCAGCTTTATATAGCCTATAGCCTTCCTCGATAAATGGACTATCTTACACTCAAAGAATTTTTCAAAATTTTTTCAAATCGGTCCATTAGTTCCTGAGATTAGCGTGTTCAAACAAACAATCAATCAAACAAACAAACAAACTCTTCAGCTTTATATAGCTTATAGTCTTCCTCGATAAATGGACTATCTTACACTCAAAGAATTTTTAAATCGGTCCTGTAGTTCCTGAGATTAGCGCGTTCAAACAAACAAACAAACTCTTCAGTTTTATATATCAAATAAATTAATTAATTAGTAAGTATAGATAAGAAATAATATAATAATAATTTTTTATAGTTACCTTCAGGCTTTCTCTTCAGGTTCAGATTGAGAGTGAGTCGCTCTTGACTGCTCTCCCTTTTCAACTCTGTATATGTAGGCTCTTCCTGTGCTGACTCCTTCTTGCCCTTCTCTACTTGTCTCTGGACAAACTCTAGCATTCTTTCCTGTAAAGATGATTGATGATTTTTGATTCTTATCAACTCTTTCGAAACAAGTTCTGGTTGACATCTATTAGGTGTAGCATACCATACCTCCTAGAGCTGTTTCCATCTTCAAATGCTCCTTTTATCATGAGGCAGAGTTCAATCACCTGCTATTGATAAAAACTTAAAGCAAAACTTTGAAAACACTCTCCATACTGTTTTTATCCAATTAAAAACATTCAAATTTGATTAAAATATGAGATTTATCAGGGACTTTGTTAATGAAATCTATAGTTTTAAAATACCATAGATAGCAAAGAAGTTTCTTTCAGCTTCTAAGGAAAAACTGGAATCTTTTCATTTTATATTAGCCCTGTTAAAGTGTACAAATTTCAATAGTATTGCATTGGCTGATTAGATATAAATGCAGTCTTCAAAGACTCCAGATAATAGATGACACTTAGACTTAAATGCAAGGGGACTATATATTAAAGACGTAAGCAAACGGTATGATTCGGTACTGAGTAACGGGTGCGCCGTCTAGTACCGAGTACCGAATCGTTACTCACGAATGCAATTCGTTACTCGTTACTCGCATCTTTCGTATCGGTACGTATTAGTAACTACATAATACGGTACTTAATCTGTGGCTTTGAATGTGTGTTGTCGGTGAATTTAAATGAACCTTACGAAGAACAATGTTTATTTTTTTTATTGTTTATTAAGCCCCTTAAAAAAATATTTTTAAATTATTTGAAATCTCCTTTAAAATATTTTTTTATTCATATTTTATGTTAAATTTCAATCTAAGCGGAACTACATCTAGTTTATTCTCACAGTTAAAATAATAAATCAATTGCAAAATCCAGTAGATTCCGCCTACAATTTACTTGTGCTTTTAATTATTCTACAATTCTAACTTTTTTTATTTAATCAAGATTTTGTAAAAAAAAAGAAAAAATCCACCCTACGCAGCTAGGTATGCAAGTAAGTAATATGTCGCGCCGATATCATACAGTTACATTTTGTAATTGGTACTTTGTTTTAAGTTAAATATACAAATACTTTTCGTTTATTGTAATCCTGTGAAGGTGTGAAGGGGTAACTTCTCACTAAATTTCTGACATACCTGATCATCTTTATCCAACTTTTCTTTCTTGGCCTTCGCCTCCTGTGCAGCTATGGCCGCTGGATCTCTGTCTATGTATGCCACATACCAGCCCTTCTCTGTTTCATCCACAACACATTTGCCTTCCCGACCCAGCCATTTCACAAAGTCAGTGAGCGTTTCCCACTGAGTAGCATTCATGTGAAGATGGTCTCTGCAAAAATTTGACGAGATCACGTTAAAAAAAGGTCTTCAACCTAAACATCACAAGGGTTACCGCTTACTGACATTGGCGAAGCAAAGTGAGTTTAAGCTACAAGCCACATTAGAAGCAAGTATTTCAAAAATACTTAACAGATGATTTGTTTCTTCTTGAATGCAGTTTTAGATAAAATTTGCTAACAGTATTCAGTAATTGAATTGACATCACAGAAATAATATACACATACAAAAAAGTACATACATTCTTTTTACCATGTGTACTGATATTGTTTTCTGTACATACATCTTTTAATAGAATATAATCAGGATGTGAACAGAGATGAATTTCTACAAAGAATATGTTAAATGCTGCATATGAAGTTAAATAAAATGTTAAATTATCCATAAATATCATTGTTATATGCTTAATTTATATTGTTATATGTCCCAAAAAATGGAATTATCTTACATATCAATTTGATAATCATACTAAATCAGAGCCAATGATTTTCATGTGGACATACAGACTTAAGCTTTTATTATATAAGTAAACATGTACTGCTGTGTGGTATCTAGATGAGTAGAATACACCACCCTCATTTCTTACTGAGGTGTCGTACAAGGTAAATAAGTTGACATCAGGCAGGTGGCCAGTCATAAAATAACTAGCAAAAACATGTTTGTAACTTGTTGTGCATACCCCGCTTAGAGTGGAAGTGTGAAGTGTGTGAAGTGGAAGAGTGGCAGGAGAATGATGAAATATTAGTATAGAATATAAATAAATCAATAAATATATGGGACAATGTGTGTGTGTAAACACACTGACGTCCATCCCCAAAGTAACTCAATACTTGTGTCATGGGTGACGGACAACTGGTAAATATACTGCATATATATTTTAATTACATACTTAAATATAAATATACACCCAGGCTCATAGAACCTACAAATTGTTTATAGACAATGTTGGCCGCGGAGCTGAAAGCTCACCCACTGCACCAACGGGCCATTCATTATTAGAAAGAAATTCACCTGTTAGATATATAATCTTGGTATACTTTATTGGCGTTCACACGCTTTGTGCTAAACTGACGCCGCAGTAACTCCAGGTAACCATCAGCGAACTCTCTGGAAAACTGGTCGATATACTTCGATGCGTTATCAGCGAAGAGTAGGAGCTGCCTTTGGTGAGACTCTGACATAGTGTGGCACTTGAAACCATTCTCGTCTCTGCACTGTTTCTGACACATTTGGCAGTACCATCGCAGTTTCTGCAGGCCTTTCGCCTTTATTTTGTTCGCTATGTACTTCGGAGTACCTTTTTCTGCTTTGCCCATCTTTATTTTCAAGTAAACTTGATGTTTCGTCAAGTAGAATTAAAGAGATATGTTATGAAGTATAAATAAATAAAACTACTATATATAACTACTATATATATAATTTAAATACTGGATTATATTTCAGGTAAGTTGTGGGCAAGTTAATGCAAATGATTTATTTACTTTTAGTTGAAAAAAAACAATACAAGGATATATGTTATCCATAGACAAAAAACAAAGAATATAAATGCGCATTATGGACCAATTATTTATAAATCTTATAATATTTTATGGCAATTTTAGATTTGCAATAAAATAAATATGATATATAATGTATCTGGTGATGATACATTTGATTCTAATTCTTAAATCTCACCCACAACTCGCAATTGGGGTGCTGTGTTTTTGTTTTAGAGACAGACAGGCCTAGCAAAAGCTAAATTAATATTCATAAATCGTGAAGATGGTTCTTGTTTAAGTTTTTGTGACCAGTGTTATTAAATCATTTTTTTCTTAATTAAATAGGCATTTTAATTGTCGCAAGTTATTTGACAAGCCCTATCAAATCAAGAAATGTAGATAAAATTATTGAAGTTTTTTAAAATATTTTCAATTTTTATCGGTATAAACCTTTGAAATGGACGTGCTATGGTCTAAAGAAAGATTGCAAAAGATTTTTAGTAAAGTAAGCAACTCAAATTATTAGCAAGCCCTTTTTATTATGGCACGTTCAAAAAATTATCATAACTGATTGGAATTCGCAAAAATAATGGTAATTGATTTCAAAAATGTATATCTCATCATTTATTCAAGACTATATTAAATTAGTATTTTATCTGTGTTAAATAATACTGGGATCATGGTTAAATATATTTTTTTAAGTTTATGTCGTAACAATTCTGTTTTTCAATTGTAAGGACACACAAAATGCGAAACTCGATAGAGGATTCTACGTTTTGTCTATTGTTTTTATAAAATCAAATTATTAGTTGCATTTACAGATGATCGTTGTGTTAATTATTGTAAAAGATTCTTATGATGGAAAAAAATTCAGTTAAGTGGAACAATAGACAAAATTTAAGAAAACTTTCTTAATTAAATAGTATAGTAGTACGGACTCTCGTTATGAGGAATATAATGAATGATAATATGAGGAATAGAATGAATGCAGGATGGATGAAGTGGCGACAGGTCTCAGGCACAATATGCGACCCCCGAATGCCCCCTAAACTTAAGGGGAAAATTTATAAATCAGTCATTAGACCTGTCGTAATGTATGGATCAGAATGTTGGGCAATGAAAAAGATGGATGAAAGAAGAGTGCATGCAAATGAGATGAGGATGTTAAGGTGGATGTGTGGTGTGACAAGACTAGATAAAATAAGAAATGAGTATATTAGGGGAAGTATGAAAGTTGCGCCCATTATAGAAAAGATGAGAGGTGCAAGATTGGGATGGTATGGACATGTAATGAGGAGGGATGAAGATCATGTGACTAAGCGAGTGTTGAATATGAATGTGGATGGATATGTGACTAGAGGGAGGCCTAAAAAGAGATGGTTGGAATGTGTGAAGTATGACATGTGTGTAAAAGGAGTAGCGCCAGAGTTGACGAATGATAGAAGAGAATGGAAGAGGAAAACATGTTGTACCGACCCCACTTAGAGTGGGATAAGGGTAGGAGAAAGAAGAAGAAGTAGTACGGACTCTCGGGTCAGCAAGTCTACGATAATGATGAAATGAGAATAAATAAATAAATATATACATTAGATTATTTTTTAGGATTCAATTAGGTTGACTGTTGCGCATGCGTCTGGCGACGGTGGCTCGCCGATACGTTGTTGCAGGCTGTGTGGGGGGGAACGGAACTTGAGGTGTTTCTGTGAGACATATTTGTGGGAGGGAATCGAGGAGCGATACGACAAGCTCCTGTACAATTGCTTTGGTATCCAGGTAAGATTTCTACCAAAAATAAAGACAGTCATAAATTTTATTTTTTTACGAATAAATCTTAGATTATTTGAATTGATAAAAATACTAATAATCCATGGACATGGTCTTTGTCGGAAGAAAATATGGTATCCATATTTTGCATTCTTTTATGGTTTCTTCCTACTTCTGGAAGAATAATGGCTACTAATTTTATACTCAAGTTTTCCACTACTATTCGCAATAAGCCGTATTCTGTACAGACAGTAATCAACAGGATAATGTTCCCGATATTACTAGATTGAACGCGCTCTTTTTCTATTTTAGACATAATATTATGTATTAAATCGTACATGATCACCACCAAATTATATATCGTTCTTCATATTATGGAATTTTTATACAAATCATTTCCAGGTTTTACCAACAGATGGCATGATATGCGAACGATGCGTTCGCCAGCTCCGAAATACCCAGCGATTTCATGCACTCGTGCAATCAGCTTTCGCGAAACCTCCCAGTGAATGTAAGTAACAGGAATGTACCAGTTTATCAAAGCACAGTGAACCACACTTCGCTTTTAGGTCTAAAAAAATTGCATTATAATTAATAAGGAGATGTATTTTGAATTTCTTGGATCTGTCGGTTTGAAATTAATACATTATAGCAACGTGATTCACGGTGTCAATAAAACAGGGGTACGGTTGCGCGAATTAAAATAAATAGTTTGGGCAGAACTTCGTATACTGTGAAATGACTATAAAAACAAAACTATTATACGACAAAGTTATTAAAATACATATTTTGTAGTGTTATACAATAAAAATATTGGATATACTAGGTAATTTAAACTAAATTTAAGACCATAGTTTGCTACTTTTAGAACTAACCCAGAATTTTGATAAGGTTTCTCTTCTTTATAATTTCTTGACAGCATTTTATTTTATATTAAATAAATGAAACTTATGTGATAAAATTAGATAAATAATAATGTTCAAAAAATGCAATACAGTCATAATGGGTTACAGTTTCAACATATCGGTCTCAAATGGGAGTCGGAGAAGGCTTTGTTCAGCATAAAGCAAAAAACAAAGCAAAGCCTTCGAGACTGGATCTCGCGAAAAAGGCTACAAAAACAACCATAGACACAGGTTTAAGAAAACGCAGGGCCGAACGTAAATCAATTCTCAACGCAAACATCCAAGTTAGGAGGACGAATATTGCCTGTACTGTTTGCAAGCAAAAATATCCCATGATTGTACCTTTTGAGGGGTGCAAGAAATTTGTGTGCTCACGGTGCAAGAAAAAAGATGAGTCCTGTTCAAATGTTTACAGGAAATGGAACTTAATGCCACCAAAGATGCTGCGGGAACAAATAGAGTTACGCTCAAAGAGTGAACCGAAAAAGAGGTAAGACTAATACTAAATTATCGACTCGATTTTTTTATATTTTTTGACTAGTATCATGTATACCATAGACTACTAACTAAAATAAAGACGACAATGTTTCATACTTTGGCGCGTTAGAATATTAGGAAGAGTGGGAGATGGTGGGAGGTGCGGATACGTACTATAGGTACTAATTATAGTCATTCATAGAAATGTATCTGCCTCTCACCCGTTTCATTCATAAATCCGGAAATAGTCTCAGCTCTGACTCTCTCTAACACATGGAAATTTACTACGCGTAATATATATAACGAATGACGTAAATTCGTAGTAAAATTAGTGATGTACTTGTTGTGCTAAAACCGTAACTAGTGATTCCAAAGTTTTATCGATTCGTATTTTTCTGTTACCGATTATTTCAGTTACCGGTTTTCTTCTACATACTAATATTAATCTTAAAATTTAAATAAAACAAAATATTTTAGTAACTTCTTTATTAAATTTATTATTGAATTAAAAAAAATGTTTTAAAAACAGCGCATAGAGATGCAAAAAATTTAACTCAGCATACGTGCTAAAAATTTTTTTTTCCTAAACACGCTAAAAGTATAACAAAAAAAAAACAAATATAATTTGTACATAGAAAACAGAATAAGCCGACAAAAAGTTATTCAAACAGAGATTTCACAGGCCTCAAACATAGACACGTAAGCGATCATGTATCTTTAAATTGGATTTGTAACTTATTAACAAAAAAAAAAGGAATTTTATACATTCACTCGAAACAATTTACAAGATCAATATTTGAAACGATAGATGGCGCTTTTGGTAAATTATAAATATTAGAGTGAGAATGTATGTGCAATCGCATATCACTTATGGTAATGAACGGGTCTTATCTCTACTTGTATTATTTACAATCAAATCAATTAACACCTGAGATTAATACATAGTTAAGAAAGAATGAAATCACGAAATTATAGTATTATTTGAAATAATTATCACGCTTAAACGAAGTATGCTCCATAACTTATTTAACTAAATGGAAACATGTAAAAAAGTACTTTGTAGTAGTAGGCACAAAACACATTATTTTACCATTAAACCATACAAATATCTAATATATAACAACAATATATAAACTTAGTTATAGTTTTCGCACTATTTGATTATGGCGTGATTGCTATCAATATTTTTTTTTAACTTTGAAGCAAATAAATAAGTATTATTTAATATCAACTTATAAAAACCTAAACATAAAGTATTTTAAACATTTTCAAGTATATTAAAGTATTACAGTATCACAGAGTTAATTCATAGAATATTGATATTATGTTACATACGTATATATTTATGTTTTGCTATACTTTAATACGGCAAAATATATATAAAATACAAGGTACAAATATTCAATTTTATAAAATAAATATTCATTAAAGATATTATTTTGACAACTTCAGTTCAATTTGTATTTCTTCATTTGTCAATTATATTATTGTAATGACATGGTTTTGTTTGTTTACATTAAGTGAAGTATCTACTTATGGAATATAAAAATAATAAAATTTATCCAACAAGAAAACTATATCGCTTTACAAATGTTACGAATAGGAATTTCAGTTTGCTACTTTTGCCTCATGTATTTCAAATAACCCTACTTCTGATAAAAAATTTACATTTCAATTCCCTTTTTTCAGCTATCTGTAAATTCTTCTAGTAAAAATAATAATATAATTTTTCAAGTAGACTAAACAAATCGTTGACTTAATAAGTCTTTTCTTAAACATATATAATACTGTTCAAAAGACATAAGTTTCTGTGATGGATAATATAATTTCACACATGTGATGTCACTGGCAATATATTCTCTATTTTTTATTAAAGCAATTTAATCAAATCTTTCAATTTTATTAGAAAACAGCATACTTATAAAAATTTCAAAATTTACAAAATTCAGATTTTTCATTCAATAAAATATATCGCTTGTGGAATGCAATAGTGGCACTATTAAAAAACACGTCTATCGGAATAGGAATAAAATGTGTAAATGTTAAAGTACACATTCTATTCAGCACCAACACAAGAAGAACTCATGGTTCAATATTAGGCCGTCGTTTCAAACTATAACAATTTTTATACATTTTCCTTAGCAACAAAAACTATAAACCCATTTCAAAAGATCTCAATCAACCAGTCTCAAAATATAATTTTTTGCGATATATCGATGTACCGCACCGAAAATATACGGATTAGATTTGGAACATATTTCTGATGGAATATTAGGTTCTGTAACTATCAAACTTCTGCCTATCACTGAGAATTCCTAACATTTTATCACTATCATCGGCACATTAGCATACAAAGATTTACTGGTACTAATATTATTAACCAATAATGTTTTAAACTAACAAAACAACAAAATTACGATCAGTGCTAGTGTGTCAGCTACCTTATCTATGATTATGAGAAAAAAATCCATGGGCTCCTAGTTAAAATCCTTCAAACTTTATATTGTTTGTCAATTTGAATATTATGAATACAATTTTATAGACATTGGTTTGCTTTTTCTTGAGTCTCAAGCATCAAATCGCATTGACTTTTACAGCTGAACTTCAAAATTCAGAATGGTTTGAATTTACTGACAAAGAGAAATTTTAGATGTCCACTACTATAATCAGAACAGGTATTTTATGCCAAATTATTATTAATATTGGTGCTAAATAATTGTGATCCAACTGAAGCTCTTCATATATCTTCATCTGCATCATGTGGCTGGTAGATACTTCCCGGCGGAGGATTGTACAGCTACTGATCCTGTAATGCATATGTATTGTTTAAATAATGTTATGATACTCAAAATAGTGATTGCAAAAGCAATCTTACAGACAATCTTGGCATATAGAATTGACAATATTTTGGTAGATGCAAAACAATAATAAACTTGCGCAATTTTATGTAGAAATAAATACTACGTATAACAATTAAGAATTTTCCTTTTATGAAAATTATTCTTAATCTTAGAAAATTTACAGGAAATAAAGTATTATAATAGAAATGTTTAAATATACAATTTGTTATTATAAACTGTACCAATATTATTAATCTAGTATTATTTAAATAAACCAAGAACTTTAATTAGACATTTTATAATAATTAGAATTACGATCTGTATTTTATCCTGTTCTTATAAGAATAACAGGGTTGCTTGCATACTTAATGTTACAGCGAGTTATAAATGTCTATTTTGTAAGTTTTATTTAATTAATAAATAGAGAGTGGCTTGTGTACATTAGAACACTCCTAAAAATATATATAATATTTTCCTGTTCCTGAAAGAAAATTGAACTCTTTAACCCTATCTGTTAGTATATAAGCTTCAATTGTTGTGTATTGTGTGTGATGCTTTAACAAATAACAGACAGAAAGATAGATTCTATATTTAAAAATATATTCCTGCTCTTAAATAGTGTACTCAAAATATTTTTATATTGGTCTTTAACTAACAGACTTGACTGTGTCTAGAGTTCTGATATTTAGGTAAAATCTCTACAAGTGATGTCTAGATGTCTTACTTTGCCAGTTTTATATAGACACTATAAATATATATATTTTTTTGTTGTTAAATAGGCGAGCGCTTGACTGTAATCATGCCTCATGGTAAGCAATGATACAGTTTAAGATGGAGCACGCTTACCTAGAAGATGCCTATTCACTCTTGCCTTAAAGGTACCCATATTGTAAGTATTGGGAAAGATAGATGCCAGGAGAGAATTCCATTCCCTTGCTGTGTGCAACAAAAAAGACGAAGCGAAGCATTGTGTGCGTCTTCGTGGAATGTCGATGACATAAGGGTGGAACTTCTCCTGGTGCCTAGCGGTGCGATGATTGAACGGCGAAGGTGAAATAAGTTCATGAAGTACCTGGGCACACTCTCCGAAATATATCTTGTAGAAAACCGATAAACAGGCAACTCTGCGCGGGTGTTGCGGACTCTGCAATTTGGCATTTGTCAGGGTCTCATCACCTATGAGTTCCTGGCACGTCGATCCACCGAGTCCAAAGCATCCAATTGGTATTTGGCAGATCCTTCCTACAAATGGCAGCAGTATATTTTAAAATTAATAAAATAGTAGGTATATCTGTGTCTCTTTGTAACTTAAATATCTTTGATTATGTACTGTTAGCAAACCAGGTTTTAAATAAGAAGCTTTCCAAATACTGTAACTCAGCATCATTGTCACATGACAAAAAAAAGTTAGAATAATTATCACTAACATATCTTTACATCTGTTCTTATATCACATACTTATATCACTCTAAAAGAGAAATAATTGATTTATACAGTATTTTATTATATCTCAAATCGAATGGCCCACTATATATATCAGCTTCAGATGTACCTAATTTTAAGTGAAAGTGAAATAGCCAGACAGACATACAGGCATTGAATTAATATTTACTTGCCTTCATCTTGTCATAAAAATTGGGCTAATCATTTGCTTCATCCCACAAAGCATCAGCATATATAGTCTAGGACGTCATCCCACTGAGTACTCTCTTTGGCAATTACAAGGTTGGTCTGAAAAATATTACACAAAGATTTCAATAAACATGGAACATCGATAGTATCGAAATAACTTTATATTTGACTGGCCCTTTGGCGCAGTGGGTATTGACCCCGCCTTCAGTTCCGCTGGTCGCGGGTTCGATTCCATCCGAAGGCCAACATCTTTTATAAACAATTTGTTGGTTCTTCGAGCCTGGGTATATATTTGTATTCAAATATGCATTTAAAATTATATATGTAGTATATCTACCAGTTGTCCGTCAGCCATAACTCAATTTTATTATTATTATTAAAGAATTAAAGATTGTCTATAATATATTTTCTCTTACAGAAAAAATAATAAACTATCAATAAATAAATACTTTAAACATAGGATATAACTGATATTGGTTAAGATTCGATTCAATGAACACATAATAAATATTATTATGAAAGGAAATGTTTTAACAATTTTGTATATTTTATTTTAAGATTAAATTTTATAATATTAGTATGTCGAATAAAAAAAAAGATCTTTGAGGATCAGCTTTGAGGTCCCTGCCTAACACCATAGAAACATATTAAAACAGATTGAAAAATCCAAATGTTTTCATCACCAGCAAAAAAAGTTATTATAAAATGATTTATTGTATTCAATGGGGAATTTTATAACAAAGAAATTGGTATATCAATTATAAGTATAATTATTATACATATAGTAATAACATGATCTAAAAATTAAGGTAAAAAATTAGTACACCCTCCTGCTTCTTGTCAGTCAAAGGGTTAAAGTTATTACTTGAATGATTTGTAATAAAAAAAAGACTTACATACTTAATCTTGTTGTCGCAGGTATGTGTAGAAATTGTTAGATAAGATGGTAGGTAGCTTGAGTGTCATCTTTTTCACAATTATAACTGTATATATTTATAGCCTTTAGTCATACAGTCTAGTCTTAAATTTCTGAAAATATTTTTGGTAAAATTGAGAATAAATTCTGTTAAGTACAAACAGTAGCATATATAAGTGATTAATTAAACAAAATAATTATTCTTTTGTAGTATTATTGAACAGTCTTTCTAAATTGCTATTATTCTTTCATTCACTACACATAGCACTATATTGTTTATCAGCACTGTAAATGTAAATATATCTTAAACCACAAATCAGATCATGTGATAATCAAATTTAGACAAAAATTACATAAATTTATTTTGAGTAGCTTATATATTACAGAATATGCAATTGATTCAAGAATCCTGGGATTTGACTTTCTGTACATCTGTTTAAACAGTCTTAAAATTTGCTTTGGCTTTTTAATTACAAACCAACAAGTTTTATATAAAGCAATATACTCTATTGCTTTATACAGAATAAACTTTCTCTATTATACTATTTACTCGTTTTTTATCTGAGTGTCATTTTTAAAAACCTGACAATAAGTTTTAAATTACATGTTAATATATTACATGTTACTTCAATCAAAAATACTGTAAAGAATGTAACTTTATGTTCACACAGTTCACAAGTATTGGTTTCTAAGCTATCTATAAAATTAAGGTATAAGAGGTACACAATGATTTAAAATGAGCAAGCGGATCTGAAAATATTTTTACATTCTATGCTATGACAGCGAACTCCATTTTTCAAAACCATTTTAATTCTGTTCACATTATTAATAACTAATATTCACCCTTAAAACCATTTAAAACAGCTTCTAATAAACTTCAAACCATCAACCAGACTTCAAACCATCTTAACAAAAATGATGGTGTGGTGGTTTACATAAAAAATAATATGATGGCGATTGCAACAGAGTTAAAATTAGTTAACGCGTCATGCTTAAAAATCGAGTTCGATAATACTATTTTTCTCTGCATATACCGTTCACCCTCTAATGTCAATGCTGAACCTTTTATCAATTCCTTAAGTGGTCATTTGGACACAATTAAAACACACAAAAACATCGTACTAGCTGGCGACATCAACATAAATATTATACCAAAAATAAGTGAACAGACTTATGAACGACAAAACAGATCGAGCTACCTTAACACATTATCAGCCCATGGGTTACTTCCAGGTCACGTATTACCAACTAGAGGAGATAACTGCTTAGATCACTTCTTTCTTAAACTTAAAACCACAGTTATCTCTCCTTGGATAGCTATCCTTGATACTACAATAACGGATCACTCTATGACAATTTTGCAATTAATAAATGATAACACTAAGACATATCCTCCCAATAATAATACTAAAACAAAAACAGACTTTAATGAAGCCTTAAATAGTTTAAGACAAAAAAACCTCTCAACTTTGCTTTTCCAAAAAGAGCCTAATATAATAATTGAGCAACTTATTACAAAAATACAAGAATCGCTACAGGAAAACACTAAAACTATATTAATTTCAAACAATAAACGTATTCTTAAGCCGTGGATTACCCCTGGAATTCTTAAATGTATAAAAAATAGAAATAAGATGCAGAAGAGATTGAAATTAGATCCACATAACGAAATTTTAAAACTTACATACTTAAGATATAGAAACTACTGTAACAAACTAATAAAAAAGTTAAAACGACAATATGATCGAGAACAACTAATTAAGTCCACAAAAAATTCAAGACAACTTTGGAAAAATATTAAAAACGTAACCAATCTTAAGCCGGAAAAAACTAATAACGTTGAGCTCTTACATCTAAAGCCATCACCTCTAGACTCGGTAAATTATATCAATACTTACTTTGCAAATATAGGTAAAAACTTAGCAGAAGAAATCATATCTTTTAGTAGAACCCAACAACATTACTTTTATAAAGCTAACTCCCAATGTTCATCCTTTGTCCTTTTAAGTACCTCTGTACAGGAAGTCTCTGATATACTTATGGGACTTAAGACGGATAGTGCACCAGGTTGGGATAATATCCCTACACACTTCTTAAAACTAGCTGGGAACGAGGTCGCCCCAATCATTTGTCACTTGGCTAATATGTGCTTTACTAAGGGTATATTTCCATCCCACCTGAAATTAGCTGTTATTACGCCGATTTACAAGAATGGTGACAGAAACGATATAAGTAACTACAGACCAATATCGATATTACCTGCGATTTCAAAAATTGTGGAGAAATTAATAAACAACAGACTCATTAATTATTTAGAGAAATTCAATATAATATCCAACTCACAATATGGTTTTAGACGAGGTAAATCGACAGAAGATGCCATAATTAACTTGACTTCTCAAATTGTTGACCAACTTGACCACAAAAGGAAAAGTTTATGTGTCTTCTTGGACTTAAAAAAGGCTTTCGATACCGTTTCTGTCACTTTACTCGTACAAAAGCTACAACTGATTGGCATTAGAGGAATGTGTCTTAAACTACTCACGAATTACCTCATTGATCGAAAACAGAAAGTTAAGCTTGGCCAACACATTAGCGAAGTGACAGATATTTCTTATGGTGTACCGCAGGGAAGTATTTTGGGGCCTACCTTATTCTTAGCTTACATTAATGGCCTGTGTAGCTTGAAACTGGATAACGGTCAAGTATTTTCCTATGCGGATGATACCGCTGTAATATTTACTGGCGCTAACTGGGAGGAGGTACGAATTGTAACTGAAAAGGGACTTGCCAAAATAGAACACTGGCTAAAAATAAATTTGCTCACCTTAAACAAGGCTAAAACAAATTACATTTGTTTTCATTTGCATTCTACCTCGCAACCACAATCTACTTTCAGTCTTAAAATACATGAGTGTGGTAACTCAACAAACAATGCTTGTAATTGTCCTATTATCAATAAAGTTTCCTCAACCAAGTACTTAGGAGTCATGCTGGACCAGAGATTGAACTGGTATAATCATATTGAGTTAGTGGCTAACAGAGTTAGGAAACTCACCTGGATTTTTAAAACTCTGAGACATATTGCTCAACCTGATCTGTTAAAAAGAATTTACCTTGCCTTAGCTCAATCAATTATAACCTACTGTATACCAGTATGGGGAGGTGCTGCCAAAACTAAATTCATTGACCTAGAAAAGGCACAGCGTTATCTTCTCAAAGTCATCCATTTCAAATCTTTAAGATACCCAACGGACCTGTTATACTCTATCAGTGGTGTACTGCCAGTAAGACACTTGTATATTTTACACACTATTTTAAGAACGCATAAATCGCTACCCCTAGACCCATCCATCTTGAAAAAAAGGAGACATAACGCTGTTGCCCAAGTAATGAAAGCTAATACTACTTTTGCTAGTCACCATTTTAAAATTAAGTCTAGTCGGCTATATAACAAAATTAATAAAAAAATATATATTTACACCATGAAATCACACGAGTGTAAAAAAGCATTAATTTCATGGTTAAAAAATTTTAATTACGAGCAAGTGGAAACTCTTTTGCAACTTATCATTTAATGTTTAACATTTAATTTGTAATATTACTGTAGGCACTGTGTATATCTACACGTATACGTAATGCGTACTCATACACACACACTTACACTCACACTCAAACACACACACTCACACACACAGACACATTCTCACAACTATTTTTCTTACATACACATTCTTTGAATTATTTTTTATTTTTTTTAGGTTTCTGTGTTTGTTTCCTAATTTATTTTTATTTCCTAATTTATTTTGTTACTTTTATTATTATCGTTGGTTGTAAACTTTATAAAATATATTATATGTATATAACAAGTTGTGTTATGGAAGAGCGAGATCTTCTAACACAAGTATTATCATACTTACAAGAAGATCTCAAAACCGTGTTTCATAGTTATAAGATTTAATGGAAATAAACAATTTTTATTTATTTATTTATTTAATAAACTAACTTAAGACTTTATTGCTACATTATTGATCGTTTATAGAGCAACAAGACCACTAGACCCTTTAATATAAAATTGCAGGACATAATATATTAATATTTAATACAGGTAATTCGTCAATCTAAATTAATGTGCGTAACGTACAACAGTAATAATAAAATTATTTTGCTATAAACCGCGCAATTTTCATATTACGATAATTGAATCAGTTGTTAAAAATTTTACTGTAGTAATAGTTTTGAAATACAATTTCAGCTTGCAAGGAATTAGGTTATTATATTTAGAATGTGAGAATATAAATTTTAAGAATGCTCTTACTATTATAGAAATGCACAAAATTCATTAAAACTCAATACTTACATTAAAATTAAGTAAATCCTCTTCGTATTGTTTTTCCACGTGTTAACACACAATTTTATTTCATTAGTACATATTTAAGAAATATCTCAACAGATATTAGTGAAATAAGACTTTATACATTTAAATTGTAATAAGCAATATTTGTTTTAAGTATATTTCTAACTAAATTAAAATAAAATTATAAATTTTTGTTAAAATTAAAGTAGTTAAAGTTTTCAACGGGAAGTTTAAAAAATTTAAAATGGCTCCCATACTTTCATTGATAAATTTTCTTGTTATATTATACACTGTCAAAATAAGAATGAGTGCGTAATTAATATGTATGGCGGAGTGGAGCGAGATGCAGCTGAGACTATTTTCATACGATTCATTCATAAAAACGTGCATGTGCAAGAGGGATGCAAGATCTCTTGTATTGGCGCCCGTAGTAAAACTGCCCTGATGTATACGTTGTGGAATATGACATTTATAAGTCTGCGCAACTGTCATTCCGAATGCAACTGATAACTGCGTTAACTGACAATTATCTCTAATCTATAGTTTATGACAAATGTATAATTCTATTTATCGCTATAGTTAAAATTTACGTAATATCGTTTTCTTTTATAATATAACATAACATATGGTTCATGGTATCCGAGCGGCCAGAACGGAAACCAAAGTATAACGGAAGCAATAAATATTTAATGTTCTTCCGTTTTCATTAGTCTTATTTTGATCATTGTTAAGTTTTTATCCAATTTAGTACTAGATTGTATACTTTGGGGGAATCTATCTTGAATTTTTATTCTAACTTCGTCATTTCAGCCTTACGATAATATATTTTTGGTTAATTATGGTTCTGCTCCGTTTCCACCTCTTTTAGTTTTTAATTCGCCCAATCCAGCAAACTTTTTTATAATTTTCAGACTATGCAGTGTACAAAAACGGCCCTCGCAGATATTTAAACTTGAAAGTTTTACAAGACCGAAATACCAATGCAATCAATGTGCGAAAAAATACAGTGTCGCACAACATTTGACGCAGCATGTTACCAGTGTCCATAAACAAAACATAGAAGTTACCGACTGTGTTTGTGCAGTCTGTGGTAAAGATATGAATACGCGCGAAATGCTTGAAAGACATATGCGTATGCACACCGGTCAACCCTTGTACCAGTGTGATGTTTGCATGCGAACTTTTAAAGGCAAAAGGTCGTTTCAAACGCATTATTTGACGCATGGGAAATAAGAATATGTTATAATAAAGAGCATTCGATTTTTAATGTTCCAAATATGATTCTTATAATTTGTATTAAATAACTGAAAGATAGAAAATGTGAAGACACTGTAAAATATCAAACGGTATCCTTATTCTATTTTTTAAATTTCTTATACAATTTTAAGGAGATATCAAACTCTATACCAATTAAAAAGTATATCTTGTCAATGGTTTTGTTTTCTATGATAGCAAATGTTTGCGCCTAAACATTTTTAAATTGGTATCTATGTACAAGTAGGATAAATGAATAAAATATTGTTTTATTTTTTATATTTACTTTATTATTATATTGTGAATGTTTTTTATATTTTAATAAAACTATTTACTTGTTTTGTTTTCTTTTCTCTATTGCTGCTTGTTTCGGTGTTGCCCCAAAAGAAAATTAATGTTACCTACTAAATTTTTTTTTTAATCGAAGTACACTTTAAAGGATTATAACAAAATAATTTAATATGTAAGCACACGACTAAAATATTGAGTGTAAACTATATTAAATATTATTTTTCCATTCTTCCTGATTTAGTAAAGGATTTAAATAACGTATAGGGGGAAAAGGTATTTACAATAGATTTCATTTCTATAATTGTATGCACAGACACTTAATGTAACAAAAATATTTGTTAATTTTAAGATATTTAGTTTATGCAAATAAAGGCGTGATGACTAACCTAGTAGAGTTATTAAGTAAAGAAACTCATGAGATCGCTATTGCTTAATTGAATTTCGCTTAATGTTGCAAAGAAATTATCGCCGATTATAAAAAAAATGCCGCAAAGTACGTAGATTATTATGGTCAAACAAATATAGCGGTAAAAGTAAAAGGTGACTTAAGTGTTATTCACAATTTAAGATGTTTTATATTTGATAGTTTATTGACTTTCGGTGAAAGAAAACATCGCTAGGAAACATACATATATCAATCAAAGTCCTCAAGTTGTTAAAAAAGAATAAATGAGCTGACTTTTGATTGAATGAGAAAATTGCTTTTTATTTATTGAATGCTAGCTGTGGTTGCTTCGCCCGCGTGAAAGTCTATTTTTGAACATGAAGGTAGTTATTGTAAGTTAACCGTGAGAGATAGAGCCATGCTATCGCGGAATTTTTGTAGTGTTTTATAGATCTACAATTCTTTACTACATTACTTTAGCGTATCTCTGCTGGTTTACGCAGCGCACGCAACTAAAGCTCCCAGCAAGCAAGTTTTTAAACAACTGCGCGATCTCTTCAACACAATTTACATAATACCGATATGTTATATTTAGCTAAACTAACCGGAAGTATTGCACTATTTTTTGGTGAAAACCGTGCAAAAATCCTTTCAGGAGATTTTGAGAAAATCGATTACATACAGACAGACTTTCGGGACTTTGTTTTTTTATAAGTATAGATAGAAGTGTAAAGGAAAAATATAGTTATTATACATTATTGTAACAAAATTTAAATGTCTGTACAAAAAGAATGTTTTAATTTCCGTTAATGATATAATAATTTGTTATTCTAAGCGAACTTGGAGCACTGTTGCCTCGAAGGTATTCGCAGCGAAGCCACACAACTCTTGGTTGAAGACAGCTCTTTCCTCAGTCGCACAATGTCGACCTCAGCCTGCCGTTTACGCTGGAAATACACTGCTTCATTATTTTACACCACGTTCTGTACATAGCTATCTATGTTTTACATTCAATGAGTTCTATACTCAATGAACGAGAAATATGTGTTATAAGTAATGATGAAGACAATGTCGTCTTAAGATAATACTCAAATTCAAAAATTCGAAATTGTAAACAAATGCTTTTGAATCGTCAACATCTACTGCTGGTTCGGAAAGCTGTTCCTATCGAGAAGAACCAGCTCAACCAAGCAGAAAGAGCAGAAACTCGGCGGTTGCTCTTTTCAAAGAATAATTCTTATTACTAACTAGTACGTATAGTTATTAATGTCTTGTACAGGGTCGAAGAGTAGCTATATCCACGCATTCTTATCGTCTAAGTAATCCTCAATAGTATAGTAGAGTGTATTAGCCTTTTTTAAATCTTCTTCTTCTTCTTCTTTCTCAACCGATGGACGTCTGCTGGACATAAGTCTCTTCATGGTTTCCAAAACACACGATCTTGTGCCGCTTGTATCCAGCGACCTTTTTGAGGTCGTCTATTCATCAAAATTCAAAATTCAAAATTCAAAATATTCTTTATTCAAGTAAACTTGTAAACAAGTGCTTTTGAATCGTCAACTTTACTGCTGGTTCGGAAAGCTGTTCCTACCGAGAAGAGCCAGCAAGAAACTCGGCGGTTGCTCTTTTTAAAATATAAATCTTAGAACTAATTACATTTATTTATTACTGTCTTGTACAGGGTAGAGGTGCACCTATATCCACACATCCTTATCATCTAAGTAATCTTCAACAGTATAGTAGGCTTTCTGTATCAGCCTCTTTTTAACCGTGTTTTTAAACTGCTGTAATGGCATGACCAAAATTGATTTCGGAATTTTATTATAGAATCTTATACCGAAACCCACAAACGATTTACGTACTTTTGCTAGGCGCAAAGCAGGAGTCACAAGCTTATGTCGGTTCCTACTTTGTCACCTATCGTTTTATAATTCTTTATATATTTGTGTACAAAAATTACATTGTTTAAAATATATTGTGAAGCAAATGTAAGAATACGTATTTCCTTAAACTTCTCTCGCAGGGAATCACGCGGACTTAAATTGTAGATGCCACGTATGGCTCTTTTTTGTAATACGAAAATTTTTTCACTATCCGCGCATTTACCCCACAGCAATATTCCATAAGACATAATGCTATGGAAGTAAGCAAAATAAACAAGTTTCGCTGTTTCGACATCTGTAAATTGTCTTATCTTTCGAACAGCGTAGGCTGCTGAACTAAGTTTCCCTGCAAGAGTTTTTATGTGTGTGCTCCATTGGAGTTTTGAATCCAAGGTCACTCCCAAAAATACAGTTGTATTTTCTGTTTTCAGTGGTACATTATTTATGGAGAGCCTATTTGCTGTTTTTGCAGCATTAGGTAATGCAAATTCAATACAATTTGTTTTCTTAGAGTTTAGTACCAAATTATTTACCCTGAACCAATGGGCTACTTGCGATAAACCACTGTTGACTTCGTCAATATTATGGTCATTTCTATTTACTTTAAAAATTAAAGATGTATCATCCGCAAACAGTACAATATCGCAAATATTATGAATGAAATATGGTAAATCATTTATATAAACTAAAAACAGAAAGGGACCAAGGATTGATCCTTGAGGCACACCCATAACTAAGGCCGTTCCGGATGACTGCACCTCATTAATGCACACTCTTTGAATCCGGTTGTGAAGATAAGACGCAACGAGACGAAGCGCACTGTCTTTAATACCATAATGGCCAAGCTTTAACAATAAAGTCTCGTGCTGAACGCAATCAAATGCTTTGGACAAGTCACAAAATACCCCTATGGCATTTTGTGAGTTCTCCCACGCATCGAAGATATGTTTCAACAACTTAACTCCCGCATCCGTTGTAGACCGACCCTTAGTAAACCCATACTGCTCAGGATGAAGTATGTTATTTGAAGTAAAATGCTGGAGCAGTTGATTAAGGATGATCTTTTCAAAAACCTTGCTTAGAGTTGGCAAGACTGAAATGGGTCTATAGTTGTTAGGGTCGCTCTTATCACCGGACTTAAAAAGAGGGATTAATTTAGTATATTTCATTAAATTGGGAAATATCCCTTTGTCTACAGATTTGTTAAAGATCTTGACCATAATTGGGGCGATAATTTCAATAATATGATTAATTAATTTTACTGACATTCCCCATAGATCAGTTGTATTTTTAATATTTAAAGTTTTAAAATTTTTGACAATATCGTATGGGGAAATATGTTCAAATTTAAAATTAACATTGCACTCCGTGACGCTGTCCTTTAAAACATTGAAAGCTTCCATTGGGGATGAGTTTATTGAGCTAGTGGTCGAAATGGATATATTCTGAAAGAAATGCATCGCGTAGGGGGTCTGCCAACACTGCGTTTACCGGTGCGGGGTCGCCATTCCAACACCTTGAGACCCCAACGCCCATCGGTTCTCCGCACTATGTGCCCCGCCCATCGCCACTTCAGCTTCGCGACGCGCTGAGCTATATCGGTGACTCTGGTTCTTTTTTCTCATTTCTGATTTGATCACGTAGAGACACTCCGAGCATAGCCCGCTCCATCGCTCGCTGAGTGACTCTGAGCCTTCTTATGAGGTCCATAGTCAGCGACCACGTCTCAGATCCGTAGGTCATCACTGGCAACACGCACTGTTCGAAGACTTTGGTCTTCAGGCACTGAGGTGGACGAAAAAATCTCGCGTAGCTTCCCGAACGCTGCCCATCCGAGTACTTTTTTAAACAGTATTTTTAAACTGCAGTAATTTTATACCAAAAGCCACAAACGACTTTTGCAAGGCGCAAAGCAGGAACCGCAAGCTTATGTCGGTTCCTAATTTGTTTATTATATATATAATACAAGCTGTGATAGCCTAGCGGTGAGACCGTGCGACTCTCTAGAGACGACATAGGTTCAAACCTCGGGCAGGCACCAATGAGTTTTTCTATTAAAAACTTATGTGACTAATTGATAATTGCAATTTATCACACGCTTTTCGGTGAAGGAAAACATCGCGAGGAAACCTGCATATCTATAGAGAATTCTAGGGATATGTGTAACCTACCAATCCGCATTGGAGCAGCGTGGTAGGTCTTTGCTCCAATCCTTCTCTCCAAAAACGGAGAGAGGAGGCCTTAGCCCAGCAGTGGGCATAGTAACAGGCTGTTACTTTACTTTACTATATATAATACCTTCCACCCTACCTTCAACCGGTCTCTCTAAAAAGAGAGGAGGCCTATGCCCAGCTGTGGGATAGTAACAGGTCATTATTTCTTTTACCTTAAGTTCGTTAGCGAGTCTGGTTTCGACCTGCGCCACCCGCTGCCTAAGCTCTGCTATGTCGCGCATCAGTCTCGCGGCTGCTAGCTTGTTATCGGCCTGTGATAAAATACTTAGTAAGGCTATACCCGCGACTTTGTTCACGTTAACTTAAGTGTTAAAATGTCCCCTGTATAACACGTATACATTAGAACCGCGAATCAAACTAGATGGCACTGCATCGGAAAAATGACCGCTAGCGTTTGGTTCGGAACATGCACATGTATATAATTGAGACATTAGTTTATATTAATTCCTTTTAGCTATTTGCTTTCTCTCTCGGATAAAACTTATATACGTCATTGGTAAACTTAAATAAATCATATTTCGGAAACTATAACAGAACTACTTTGCTATAATCCGCAAGTGTGTGAAGCGAATGCATGCAATACTAAGTGTACGAAGCAGCGAAAATTCATGTACCTTACACATGCAGGACAAGTCACCACACGTATCCCAAGACACCTCCACCAGCAACAACGCACACAAGCAATACACACAACCACCATCCAAAATCTCTACGATCGTTTTGCCCCGAAACCAAAGCATCACTAGGAGGATAGGCTCCACGATATTGCATTACTATTTTGTTAGCTTTCTAATAAATATGAAGACCTCGTGCAAATTTTTTTCTAGTACGATAAGGGCCTGGCCTGGGTTCAATCTCGCAGGAAAGTGGAAAGAGGATTATATAGCTCAAGGTGCTCAGCGCTTAGCAATGTAGTTTGTGTGTATTATAATAATTTGGAATTATAGAATAGACATTTGGAGTTTTCGACTCACAACTCTTGATGGAGCGTTTTTGGCAACATTCCTGCTCACGATGTTGGGAAGTTGAGCCACGGAGCACGGCGTGAACAGATGTTCGACCGTTGTCTTTGTCACACCTTGTATTGCCTGGAAATTGAGAGTATTGCACTATAACGTCATAGCAGCAAGCTATATCCAACGCGAAGCCACAATAGTTAATCAATTACTGATCTCCGAGTCAAAGTCAAAGCCATGCAAGTAAATAGTCGCCGCGACAACTGACGTCAGAAAAATAGACCTTGTCTTCGCTGACGAAGACGCTGTGTGTGTGTATTATGTATACAGGCGTAGCCAGAATTCTATACAGAGGGGGGGGGGGGCAGAATATGTTTGACTATATTATTTTAGTAGTACAAGCAATATAACAGAACTAACTACTTTGCTATAATCCGCACGGGTTAAGCGAATGCATTACGATTTTTGTTGTGGAGCCTATCCTCCTGATGATGCTTCGGTTTCGGGGCGAAACGATCGTCGAGATTGTGGTGGTGGTGTGTGTGCTGCTTTTGTGTGCGTTGTTGCTGGTGAATTGCGTCTTGGGGTGCATATGGTGGCTTGTCCTGCATGTATAAGGTGCTTAGATTTTGCCTGCTTCATACACATTGGCTTTGCATGCATTCGCTTAGCCCGTGCGGATTATAGCAAAGTAGTTAGTTCTGTTATGTTGCTTGTAATATGGAATTCCGCAAAGTAACGCCTGCTTCTATAAATCATTTATTTTAGTAGTTTTTATATAATATATTGTTTTTAATCAGGAGTATTTACCGTATGAGTATGTGTTATTAGTAGTAGAAGAAAGGTAAAAATAACTAGAAAGAGACTTTATATAACAGAAAATGTTATTTAAAAAATTCTTGCATTACAAAAAAAAGCCATACGTGGGCATTTACAATTTCAGTCCACGTGCTAAGTTTAACGAAATAGGTATTCGTATATTTGCTTAATAGTGTATTTTTAGCAATTAAATTTTTGTGCATAAATATGTTAGCTACGGCCGGGATTCGACTCATAATTCTAACGTTCTCTCATAGAAAATGTTACCAAATAATACGTCACCAACAGATAACCGTACAACTATAACTTATTGGACACGCTAAACAAGTATTGACAGGTTAATTTAATAATAATTTGGAATCATTAAGCCAGGTCGATTCTACCACCAGTTCGGAACGCTGTCCTCCACTGAGAAGAACTGGCAAGAAACTCAATGGTTGCTCTTATCGCGAATATTAACTATTTGACGTTAGATTCTAACATCACGAAATACTATCGGTAACCAAATCAACACACAACGTCACAGCACTTTAAAACGTATGGACACCTTTAGAGGTGGTATTGGACTGACTCAACTGTTGAATGTCGCTCGCGAACAAGACTTGGGTCACAATATTTTACCCTCATTCACTCGGTTTTATTCCTCTACCCACCAAATGACAGATAACATTATTGTAGACAAAACACTTCCTCATTATCAATTCGACTCATATCTGAAAATATCTAACAAATATATATTAGGTCTAATGCAAGCCATATAAAATGTTACTATATTGCAAGTTTTCAGTTTCTCAATGTTACAGATTTCAGTGTAAGGGGGGCTGCTGCCCCCCCTTGCCCGTACCTCGCTCCGCCCATCATAGCTATAATATATGCGTTCAAAGTATGTACCTGTGCTGCAGCATTTCTGGCATGCTGCAAGTGATGCGCCTCTTCTTTCTCCAGATGTCGCTTGAGGTGCTCGATCTCGGTTACGATGCTGAATTTCTCTCTTTCCAGCCTCTGATTTGATTGCTTTAAAGCCTGTAGGATATTCGTTATTGAAACTCTTTACTTTACAATGTTCAGACAGACAAAAAGACAGGTAGGCTTTCGCATTTATAATCTACTAGCTGTGCCAACAACTGGAACCACCCGTGTGGAATTCAGTGATTTAACCGTGAGAGATAGAGACTTGCTATCGCGGGCTTTTTCGTAGTATTTTTATGGATCTACAATTCTCTACTACATTACTTTAAAGTATCTCTGCTGGTTTACGCAGCGCACGCGACTGAAGCTCACAGTAAGCAAGTTTTTTAACAACTGCGCGATCTCTTCAACACAATTTACATAATACTGATATGTACTATTTACATAAACAATCCGAAAGTATTGAACTATCTTTTAGTGAAAACCGTATAAAAATCCGACAGACAGCTTTTTGAGACTTTGTTTTATAATAAGTATAGATATCTATACTTGTTATAAAAGTCCCCAAAAGCTGTCTGTATCTGTATGTGATCGATCTTCTGAAAATCTACTGAACGGATGTTTGTACAATTTATATTAAAACCTAAACCTTACTTTAATGTATCTATGGTTTAGTTAAACCAGCAGAGATAGATACATTAGGTTTACTTAAAACAGCAGAGATACGCTAGAAAATGTACTAGATAATTGTAGATCTATAAAAATACTATATGAAAGTCCGGGATAGCATGTCTCTATCTCTTATGATTAACTCACAATAACCACTTTTATGTTCAAAGCCGCTGCCATAGCTAGTAGTTGCATAAAAATCTTCGAAGAATGTCCATAATCTCAAACACAAACCTTCAACTTTTCTTTCTTGTCGAAGTGACACTCCTCGATTCTTCTTTTCAGCTTCTTTCTTAATTCTTCTAGCATGCTGGCCAAAGTGGATCTGTTTGCTTCTAGTTCAGCCCGCTGTTGGACTATCTGGTTGATAGCAGTTAGGAGTTTGATGCCTGCAATAGTATTAAGGGATAAAATAAAATTATTTTTTCTATGACAATGTGAACAGCTGTGATAGCCCAGCGGTGAGACCGTGAGACTCTTTCGAGGGGAACACGAGTTCAAACCCGGGTGGGCACCAATGAGTTTTTCTATTAAAACTCATGTGTCTAATTGATAATTGCAATTTATCACATGCTTTTCGGTGAAGGAAAACATCGTGAGGAAACCTGTATATCTCTAGAGCATTCTGGAGATATGTGTAACTTACCAATCCGCATTGGAGCAGCGTGGTAGGTCTTAGCTCCAACCCTTCTCTCCAGAAACGGAGAGAGGAGGCCTATTCCCAGCAGTGGGATTGTAACAGACCGATACTTTACTATGACAATGTGCTTCTACAGTGTCACTGGTTGAGAAAAAGGCGTTGTAACGTTGTCGAGGGTTCTATAATAAGGGCAGAAGCTATTGTGTCAGGGATCTGACGCTAAAGGTGGGGCTCCTGTAGGGCGAGACTACGGCTTAGGACGTCAAGTGGCGGGCTAGTGGTATGTTAGTGACTATAGTCATCACGCTGTTGCATGAAACTCTATTAGTGAGGGGAAATGTCTTCTTAAGGGTGCCCCCTGTGAGGCCGGATCACGGCTTAGAGCAACGTGTTGTGGAGGGCTGAGAGTATGCATGTAACTAGCCATCATGCCGTCAATAGTACAATTTTTTGTTTATTGTTAAATAGGCGAGCGCCTGATGGTAAGCAATACAGTCTAAGATGGAGCGCGCTTACCTAGAAGACGCCTATTCGCTCTTGCCTTGAAGGTACCCATATCGAAGGTATTGGGAAATATAGATGCCGGGAGAGAATTCCATTCCCTTGCTGTGTGCAACAGAATTGATGCTGTGAAGCGCTGCGTGCGTCTTCGTGGGATATCGATGATAGAAGGGTGGAACTTCTCCCGGTGCCTAGCGGTGCGATGATAAAACGGCGAAGGTGGAATAAGGTCATGAAGTACCTGGGCACACTCTCCGAAATATGTATATCTTTTAGAAAACCGATAGACGCCTGTCTATCGGTTTTTTGCAAGATATATCCAGAAATGGAGAGAGGAGGCCTATTCCCAACAATGGGATTACAACAGGCCGCTACTTTACAAGGTCCTATCGTAAGGTCATACTTACGGTGCTCGTTAAGCCTGTATCTCTGTGCTGCCGGTTGGAAGACGCAGTCCGGGCTGGGTGCCCCCGAGTCCACGCTGAGCAGCGATTGAGACGCGAAAGGATGGTTGGCATCTGGAGAATCCTGATGGTAAGATGGACATATATTTTCTGATATTTGATAAATTAAGTATTATTTAAATGTACGGTTAGCGTAAGTGATCCTGCTTGATAAGTGAGTGACCCTGCTTCCAGCTCCAGGAGTTGAGGGCACGATTACCACTGAGGGCTGAAATTTTATAGACAGTATGTTAGCTCTTCTAGTCTGAATGTATATATTCAAAATTACTTTCCCACCGCTGGGCATTGGCCTCCTCTCTCCGTTTCTGGAGAGAAGGGTTGGAGTTAAGGCCTACCACGCTGCTCCAATGCGGCATGGTAGGCTACACATATCCTTAGAATTAGAGATATGCAGGTTTCCTCACGATGTCTTCCTTCACCGAAAAGCGTGTTATAAATTGCAATTATCAATTACAAAATAAAAAACTCATAGATGTCTGCCCGGGTTGGAACCCGTGACCTCCTCGAAAGAATGGCACGGTGTCACCGCTGGGCTATCACAGCTTATTTAAAAATTATATATGTAAATATCTACCAGTTGTCAACCATAACACAAAAATAAAGTAACATTGGAGTCTGGAGGTATTATGTAATCACTTCAAGAATTAATTAAATTTAAGATTCCATAAAAACATTTCTACATAATTATTGATTAGTTTTTGAGTTTTGTGAGCACAAACATACGAATGCTATATTTTAATTTATGTAAATTGGGCAATCAAGATTAACTCACCAGGGATTTAAATTTGGGCAATTCATCACTGGAGAACCTCACGCTGTGGTTGTTGCGAATCTTTTGCGATGACGGGTGCAGAATCTTGAGGGACATCTCGATAACGTATCTGGTTTGTAAATAAAAGAATAAATGTAGGAAGGGAGTAGATTCCTACTAAATGTAAATGAATGTAATCAATACATATAATAAAATCGTTGAGATGTCAAATCTGTACATTTAATATTAAAAGAAAAAAAATAGTGTAGTCGTCTCAAAATACGCTCCTAAACATGAAACAATAGTTTTTAAAATTTTTGTCGGTTTATCTGTTTGTCTGTTTGTCGGTTTGTCTGTATGTCTGTGCGTTTGTTCCCGCTAATCTCAAAAACCGCTGATCCGATTCGGACGCGATTTTCACTAATATATAGTCGGAAGTCTCACTTAACATATAGGGTATGTTTTGTTCCAATCGGTCAGCAAATAAAAAAGATATGTCAATTTTAAGGTTAAAGGTCGTATACTTTAATACAGGTACTTGCATTTTTAACGTTTTTCTCTGTTCCTGGAGCAATCTTTCTTACTGAATTTCATATGTTACCATGGCTAGAAGAATCACACATCTTTTTATGAAAACTAGGCTGGTCTGAAGCTGATTTTTTTGAAAAATTTTACATTTTAATTCCAGTTTTTTAGGTTTTGTGTGCGTTTGTTTCCGCTTATATCAGAAACCGCTGATACGATTTGGACGCGGTTTTCACTAATATATAGTAGGAAGTTTCACTTTACATATAGAGTATGTTTTATTTCAATCGGTCAGCAAATAAAAAAGATATGTCAATTTTAAGCTGAAAGATCTTATACTATGATACATAAGCTATGATATACTATGATAGCCCAGCGGTGAGACCGTGCGACTCTTTCGAGGTGGTCGCCAGTTCCCGGGTTCAAAGTGCCTAATTGATAATTAAGATTTATCACACACTTTTCGGTGAAGGAACACATCGTGAGGAACACTGCATATCTCTAAAGAATTGTGGGGATATGTGTAACTTGCCAATCCGCATTGGAGCAGCGTGGTAGGTCTTAGCTCTAACACGTCTCCTCAGAAACGGAGAGAAGAGGGCTTATGCCCAGCAGTGGGATTGTAATGGGCTATTACTTTACTATTTTACTTTATACTATTTATACAGGTACTTGCATTTTTTCCGTCTTTCGCTGTTCCTAAAGCAATCTTACCTGCTAGATTACGTATATTACCATGGCCAAGAGAAGCACAAATCTTTTTATGACAATTAGGCCGAACTGAAGCTGACGTTATTGAAGAATTTCACATTTTGATTAGTTTTTTTTGGCTTTGTGCGTTTGTTTCTGCTAATCTCAGAAACCGCTGAAACGATTTGGACACTGTTTAAACTAATATGTAGTAGAAAGCCTCATTTTTTTAGTTCCATTGGTCAACAAATTAAAAAAATTCAACTTTAAGTTGGAAGGTCGTTTGCAATTATAATGGTACTTGCATTTTTTCCGTTTTCCGTCGTTTTTTATGAGAATTATGAGAACAAGGCCGGTCTGGAGACGTTTTTTTTATAAGAATATCACATTTTATATTCATCGTTAGTAATCATTGTTAATGGACGGTGAATGTTTGTATGAAACTTTTTATTTCTTGAAGGCATTTACTTGAAATTCTGGATGACACGTAACAATATAGGTATTAGAACGTATAGTATAAGAACAAAATATAAGATATTTTTTAAGCAATTTCTGCTTCAAGGTGGTGAAATAGAGAATGGAATACTAGACGCTTAAATCAAAATAAGTGTAAGGGGATTATTTGTATGGAGCTTTAAATTTTAATGATTTTTTAAAATGTGTTATTATTTCTGTAGGGAAAGTAATGGCCTAATACTGTCTCCTATTCTGCGCAAAGCCTCAGAGCTGTCTCCTATAAAACGGTGACTGAAGCCTATATCTCCCATGCGGATTGATAGGTTCGACATATTCCAGAAATTGTCTAGGGATATGTAGATATTTATTTTTTCATTTTGTCCATGTTTTGCTTCACGAAAAATTACATGATGAATTTTAAGTATCAATTAAATAAATCCTTACTAATATCCGAAAGTCTGTCTGTCTGTATGTTACGTTTTCAATCGGCCAATCCGCTGAACCAATATCGATGAAATTTGCCACAATTATTCCTTATATACCGGGGTAATGTTACCCCTATATGTATAGGCTATAGAAATTGTGTTAACTCAATATGAATAGGATGACATTAAAAGCGCTATCTATCATCAATATAATAATAAGTTTTTTTTTTTCACAATTTATCAAATTAAGTTTAAATTTAATTAATTAAGTTTATAAATATTAACGGCCTGGAATCGAGTCCTTTAAAGCAAAGTCAAATCGGAAAATAAAATAGGTTGTATTTCAGAGGTTAATGATGTTTGGCTTACGTCGAATGAGTTATTGTAGGAAAGTTTTTAAAATAAAATTTAGAAATCAAAATATTGTTTATTGTTTACTGAATAAAATTAACTTAGCTATTACAAAGAATAATAAATGTAAGTAATACGCGCTATTTCCTAAATTAAATAAACTATGCTTTCGAAAATACGTTCTCTCTGTCATCCCGAAATGTTACAGCCGATTGTGAGTATCATACAGAAATACAAACCTCGAAAAAATGATCTTAATATGAATAGCGTTTCAATGTGCTTTCATTATTTGGAGTCTAGATCTTCAAAAAGTTTAACTCAGCATGCATCCGAAGAATACAGCAGATTGTGATCAACACACTCAAATGCCAACTTCGGAGATATTCACTCAATATAAAGAGTAATTAACTGTGTGTCATCGTTGTCGTTCAAAGTTTAAAGCATAAAAATGGCAAAATCGATAAAATTTGGCATAATTAATGCTTATACATCGGGGTATAGGCTATAGAAATCCTGTTCATTCATGGATGACATTTAAAACGCCATCTATTATCATTCTATCAATTTTTTTTAATTCTCTGTGTTTGATACACACAGGCGAGTCAAATCTGTAATTAAATGGAGGTTCTTTATCACGTTGTTTAGCTTACGTGGAAAGAGTTATTTTAAGAAGAGTTTTTATAAATCTTGGTTTTTGTGTACAGGATAATTTTAAATTATCTCTTACAATGTATAACAAAAGTAAGTAATAGGTGCTATTTATTAAAATAAATAAACTATGCCTTGGAAAACATGATAAATTTCTTTGTCCTCCCGAAATGCTACAGTCGATTGTGAGTATCATACAGAAATGCAAATTTCGAAAATATTCTCTCAATATGAATAGCGTTTCATTGCAGATCGCTGTCATTATTTGGAGTCTGATCAACACACTCAACTGCAAACCTCGGAGACATTCACTTGATATAACGAGCAATTAAATGCATATAACCGTTGTCATTGAAAGTTTAAAGCTTCAAAAACGGTATAACAGCGTAAAGCAAGATTCATAGCAGTCCGTGATCATCACACCGATATGCAGGGCTTCGGAAACGTTCGTGCAAAATGAGGGGTAGTAAAGCGCGAATCGCATTCACCATTCGCTTTTGAAGACAATTTTTGCTTACACTAAATTAGCACACGTGTTTTTTTATTTAAAAGGGTCTGTCTTCAAAGACAAGATTCAAGCTTAAAGATTGGACAAAAAGTAGAAAGATTCAAGTAACTTAATTTTACTCACATAGGGAGTGCAATTCCAAAAATGATTCACGACATATCGTATTATTTATGAAAGTAAAGTAATGGTAATGTCATCCTATTCCTGTTGCATTAACAGGATTTCTATAGCTTTACCCGGTGTATAAGCATTTATTGTACCAAATTTCATTTTTATTGGCTCATCTGATTCGGCGTGAAAACGTAACAGACAGGCGGATTTTCGCATTTACTTTTAATTATAACTTACATCAATTTTACATTTAAATAGCTCAGCTTCCTTATTTTATGCTATTACTGTTAAATTAACAGGATTTGTAGAACTTATATAGCCTATAAGTTACCCTGATGTATAAGCATTAATTGTGCCAAATTTCATCTATGTTGGTTTAAGAGAAGTATTTTATGTAAAAAGTTAAGATTACACTAAAAAGTTATTAAACGAATGTTTAGAATTTTTGTGCAAATTTTTATATCATGTTTTTAATTTAATCAGTAGGCCCAATGGAGTCTCACATTGGCTGATAAACTGATAGATGCTGCTGCCCACTAAGAGAGGTTTTACAAATTTCTTATGGTTTTGATCGAATCTTTCCAGTGCAAATTAATATCTTTGCTAAATAACAGTAATGGCATGAAGGAAATTAAATTTAAAATGGAGTAGTAGATAGTAGTAGTATTCGAGTAACGTAATAATTGTCATAGGAACTGCTTTTTAACCCCCCGGATCGATTTGATTTTTATGATGGAGATATTTGCAAGGTTGGATACCGATAGAAGCTATTGAGTATTACAGAACTACGGTCCACGCGGACGAAGTCGCGGGTAAAAGCTAGTGCAGAATAAAGTTATGGCGTGTGGTATCCGGCTGAGTAGAATAGTCCACCCTCAGTTCTTGCCGAGGTGTCGTAAAATACGACTAAGGTAATTTGACGACGTAATATACATATAAAACATGTTGTCGCATTTAGCCACGAAATCGCAAAGCCATTTTTTGTCAACACTGCAATTATAGCAAAAAAATATTTTTAAAAATTATTTCATTTATTATCATTATTTTATAAAATGTATAAACGCTCTTCAAATTAGTTAATCGTAACTAGTTCATTACAAATAGATTTTAAAAATTAGCACCATTCAAAAGACGTAGTTTATATAGAGTTAAAAAAATAGTTGGAAGCTTACCAAGTCCAAATCAGACGAGTTATGCTCACAATATGGCATTTTGCATAGATTTTCCTATATCGGTACAGGGCTTGAAAACATCATGGGATATACAGGTTGATTTAAAATCGTCAACCCATATTACATCGAGACGGGATTTCACTGAATAAAATAAATAGAGCCTAGCTGTCGAAGTAGAGTGAAAAACAATGTAAAAACCTGTATTTATTTATCCGGATCTCCAACAGAATTACGTATTAAATAATCCAAAAAATATCCTACGTATTTTTAAATTAATTATGTAGTAGCAATAGGAGATCGATAAGAGATCAAGCTCTGATAGCCTAACTTACCGTTAGGCTATCAGAGCACCGTGCGACTCTCTAGAGACGATCATGAGTTCAAACCCCGAGCGGGCACCAATGAGTTTTTCAATTAAAACTTATGTGTCTAATTGATAATCAAAAATTGATATTAATAAGGAAAACATCGTGAGGAAACCTGCATGTCTCTAGAGAATTCTAGGGATATGTGTAACCTACCAATCCGCATTGGAGCAGCGTGGTAGGTCTTAGCTCCAATCCTTCTCTCCAAAAATGGAAAGAGGTGACCTATACCCAGCAGTGGTTAGTAACAGACAGTTAATTTACAACAAACTCTTCTTTTTGCGTTCCCTTTTTTTAGACATAATGATCAGCTCCAAAGCAGTAACTTCCCGTGGTCTTAAGCCGTAAGGCGAGCCCTTGTCCCACTCTAAGAATGGTTGGCACAACATGTTATAAACATTTTAACAGCATGATTTGGCTACGTATTTTACAAACGGCCGCTTGCCTCACGTCAACTATCCTTAGTCGTATTTAAGCCCCTCGGTAAGAAAGAGGGTGGTCTATTCTACTCAACCGGACACCACACGGTGGATCATCTAACCTTCATTGCTTTTTACGACACCTTGCTAAGAAATGAGGGTGGTCTATTCTACCATGGCCGTACGAGGCCTTGGCCATAAGGCGTAAATAAAAATCCAGACGTAAGCCTGCGAGGAACGTCCCTGGTAAAGGGTTTCCGTTTGAGGTCTTTATCCGTTTTTTTTTCGAACTGACTATGCTGTTAGCCCTAATGGCTTTTACAGCGTCACCGGGCGGGACGGGCGAGCGCAAGCATCGCCGAGGTTGCAAAATGCAGAGAGTAGAGCGCAGAAGCTCTACTTAAGTCGGGTAACGTCGTCCTAAGGCTGCCTCCTGTGAGGCCGGACCACGGCTTAGGGCGACGTGTAGTGGAGGGTTGATGGTATGACTTGGATTAGTCATTGCAGCGTCGGAAGCTTTATCCGTGCAATGAGAAACCCTGCTGCTGAATACCTTGTGGTCGGTTTTGAAAATAATATTGCGACGTCTATTTAATGTGAAATATTTTTGAACAGCTGTATATATTAGCTAACGAGCCGTACTTGGTACGGGCGCGTGCATCGTAAAAAATAAAATCATAACCGTACCGTTTGCCAATGATCTGCCATCACGGACGGAGTTCGACGATAGGAATTCATTAATATATATCCTACTTTCCCACTTAATATTATAAATGCGAAAGTTTGTGAGTATGGATAATCTTTCACGAGAAAACTACTAGACGGTTTTGGTAAAAACTTTACAGTTATATAGGTTATACATCAGAATAACATATAGGCTACAATTTGTAATGATTTTATGTTATATAACGATACATGTCAATAAAGTCGGAAAAAATCTGGCCTCTGAGAGCTGTCTTGGCGAACACTGCATAAACCATTCAAGTTACACAAAGAAGATGTACCGTAGTATTGTTTGTCTTGAATAGTTCTAAGTAAAAGTCCGAGACAGCATATATCTACCTTTTATGTGGAAGCCACTGTGACCAAAATTGTGAATCATAAAGTTCATTAAATTAGATACTATTTTACAATGCATATTTTAGTATATTTATCAAATTCTTATAAAAATCAATACATTTGTCGTTTTCAGTGTTTCATGTAGATAAACTTTGTCTTTTACATTAGGTAATTTGGCCGAATATTTTAAAATTTATCACGATATGATTGACTTGAATGGATCGCCATAGAGTGCCTGAAATCCGTCAGTTTTTAAGTTAGACATCTGAAATTTTGGATGTAAAAGTAACAGATATATATTTTTAAATATTAAGTAAAAAAAAGTTATTGAAATCTATAATGATCTGTCACGAAACCCACCACGCGAGCGAAGCCGCGGCTTTCGCGGCTTTTTCAATGGAGAAATATTAATGAAATTTATTACGAAAGAAGCTAATATCCCGGGGATATACTCGTATGCTTATATAGGATAAAAAAATCCCATGTTTGTTTCGGGCATAGGCAAAAAACATATAGGATGGAGCCGATCACTCTACATTAAATTTAATTTCAGTTAACTACACGCCTCAAACCCTACATAAAAATACATTAGTTAATTCAACGAAGTATGTTAGCAACAGGAATTAATTTACGTTTGAAAAAAATTTTATACGATTTATAGAGATCACGCCGTGTGGTATCCGGCTGCATAGAATAGACCACTCTCATTTCTTACCGAGGTGTCGTAAAATGCGACTAAGGTAAGTTGACGTCAGGTAGGCGGCCGGTCGTAAAATACGCAGCCAAATCATGTGACAACATGTGGTGCCGACACCTCTCAGAGTGGGATAAGGGCAGGAGACACGAAACTCCTTGACCTAAAAACTAAATAGTATGATACGAGGGAGAGAAAACAACAATGTTATTTTTTTCAAAACAAGCGCGCTGCACCATATTAGTCAACCATTACTAATAAATTCAGATTTAAATTAAATCATACTTATTTTCTTGAAAAATATATTTTTTTAAACGATATTGAAGATTGAATTATGCCAAAGTTATCTATTACGTAAGAATAATGAGTGTCATTTAATATCCTATCGAATGCCGTGTAGTATCAGGCTGAGTAGAATAAACCACCCTCATTTCTTACCGAGGTGTCGTAAAACGTGACTAAGGCAAGACGACCCAACGTGTGGTATCCGGTTGAGTAGAATAGACCACCTTCATTTCTTACCGAGGGGTCGTAAAAGGCGACTAAGGTAAGTTGACACACCGTGTGGTATCCGGTTGAGTAAAATAGACCATCCTCTTTCTTATCGAGGTGTCGTAAAATACGACCAAGGTAAGTTGACATCAGGCAGGCGGTCAGTTGTAAAATACGTAGACAATTCATGTGACAACATGTTTGTAACATGTTTTGTCGACCCCACTTAGAGTGAGGTAAGGGCAGGAGGATGATGATTTAATGTCGTATCGTCGGTACCACGCATATTGCATTAGTGAAGGTAATAAATCGGTTACGTTGGTTGACCCTCAATAATACAATGGTTTTTTATCTGTTTACGCCCGATTAAGCATGAAAGTGTAATAAACAGACAGACAGACTGCATTCATATTTTAGTTAAAAAAAAACTATAAATCACGGTTTTATAGTACACAAATATTAGTATTAATTATCTTTAAAAAAGCGTTAGGTGCTCTATATAGTATTACAAAACAGGGGGGTAATTTTATTGTTCTTCTTCTTCTTCTTCAGCCGATGGACGTCCACTGCTGGACATAGGCCTCTTCATGGGATCGCCACACCACACGATCTTGCGTCGCCTGGATCCAGTGGCTCCCTGCGACCTTTTTGAGGTCGTCTGTCCACCTCGTAGGGGGTCTACCTACGCTGCGCTTTCCGGTGCGATGGATCGATCGGATTTATCGGATTTTATTGTTAATGTGGGGCAATCCTGAAACTGACTCGACACGAGTTTAACCCTTTGCTTTCCAGTCCCAAATTTAATGAAAAAAAGGTAATTCTTCACTCTAAAACCTGTCACTTAAGTTTCTTTAGTGCACAATTCGATTTTTTTACATTGAAATTTATATATGTCACTGAAGTAGCGGTCTTTTACAATCCCACTGCTAGGAATAGGCATCCTCTCTCCATTTCTGGAGAGAAAGGTTGGAGCTAAGACCTACCACGCTGCTCTAATGCAGATTGGTAGGTTACACATATTTCCAGAATTCTCACACATGAGTTTTAATAGAAAAACTCATTGGTGCCTGCCCGGGTTTAAACTCGTGTTCCCCTCGAATGAGTCGCACGGTCTCGCCGCTGGGCTATCACAGCTCATGTCACTAGGGGGCCTTAAAATAACTTTAATAACAAAAAAGGTTGAGAAACACTGGTATATACTTAAAATATGGCACAAAGCACTTCCGCTTTTTATTTCGATGTGATCATTTTCCTCTTTTTAGTACAATTGATTGTTATTTTATTGTATTGTCATCGGATTCTTGATATATGTACAAAATTAATACATACAATTGAATAAAGCGTGTAATTTTTTTTTAATTGATTTTATGGTTGGACCTTCTGACAAAATTATGAGATAAGTCCTCATATTACTATCTATTGCATAAAACCCTCTCGCGCTTTGACAGTAGTTCGGCAAAGCAAAACTTATTGCATGTAAGCACGCGATTAAAAACACGCACAATTTGCAAAATACGTCCTTAAATAGCAATAATCTATAGGTCAGTTTTGGCGAATTGGCGAATGTTGATTAATTTAATTATTATAATTAATGTAACGAGTAAGTGCGAACACTTGCATAGGGCATACTCGGCTGTACTTGCCAATCATCGTTTATGATTGCCTTCAACACCACAGTTGCCGGTTTTTAATTCAAATATCAGAGGAATAAAGCGGTTTGATTATAATCATTTTTAAGTACGACTGACTTTTTTATGAAATAGAATGGCAGACGAGCATGCAGTTCAACGCTATCACCGCCGAACACGGCCTCTCGCAGAGCGAGTGTGCCGCCGACCTTTAAAAAGATGGAAAATACGCTTTTTGAAGGTACTAATGTCGTATCGATCCAGTAACGCTGCTAGAGGGAGATTATTACATAAAATGGTGGTGCGCGGAATAAAATTATTTGAAAACCGCCCTGTAGTGGATCGCCACGCATCCAGATGATAAGGATGATATTTTAACCTGTGACGTACAGTGCGGTTATAGAGTTTAGCCACAGGAATCAAGTCATGTAGCTCACTGGAACACTCCCCATGAAAGATGCGGTAGAAAACGCACAGTGAAGATACATTTCTACGCATCGCCAAAGATTCCACTTATTTTCTTTATTCCTAGTAATTTTATTGTAATATTTTCTTGATAAGTGTATAAAGTTTGAAACGAATGTTAGATCAAAATTGAGTTCAAATGAGTCGGTTACAATCAGTTAAAACGGCCGCATTACTCGGCATAGGCCTTTTTCTTTTTTTTAATGTCAGGCAAAACCCATTATGGGTCATCCCATAGTGCCCCCTCCTTCCGCTATCAATGCATTGACCACCTCGGGGACCTTAAAAGGTCCCCGATAAACCCCGTTCAGAATGCCCAGAGGTCTCCGTTAGGGCATATGACGGGATTCGGAGTCGTCCGCGCCCCGCTTGCCTGCGGCGAATCGGATCCAAGGACTGGACTTCCCGAATCCGCCTTCTTTCGCGAGATAACCTCCTCGCAGAAAGCCTCGCCATCGCAGCCCACGATCTCTCCTTGTCCACCATTCACAAACCACGGTAGCAAAGAAAGATCGTGCCCCACCTTTGCCACGAGCTCCGCCCAAGCAGGGCAATCGGGCATAGGCCTCCTTTCTCTCCATTAAAGGTTTGGAGCTAAGTCCTACCACGCTTTTCCAATGCGGATGGGTAGACTACACATATCCCTAGAATTATCTAGATATATGCAGGATTCCTCTTGATGTTCCAAAAACTTCACAAAATTCTCTTGACGCTAATTCTCTGGAACATATACGTTTACGAACATTCTCGTAATCGGTTCGTTCGATATATAAGCGGTCGTATCGCGCGCCTCGACGTTCAGTTTGCGAATAGCGATCAAGAGCGAATTAAGAAGCGAAAATAAGTGACCTTAGCTTGACAACGGACTCCATAGTAATAGAATGTCAGTATTAATTTATAGTGCAGTATTTTTATCTAAATGGTCGAACCCCAGTACGTAACAATGGTGTTAGAAAAAAAACAACAGATTTTTTATATTAATTTATTACAATCTTATATTTATTCGTTCTCCTGGCTGCGCAGACGGGCAGCAGCGTTGGTCACTCTGATACTGAGCTGCTGTGCGCGCTCGACTATGGTCTTTCGTTTCTTGGACGAGACGCCGTGGGCGATCTCCGCGCAGTACTTTCTATTTTGCATCATGAGGATTTCCAATTCACGGACATTGTGCACGAGTACCTGTTATACAAAATGTTTACAGTTACAGTAATAGTAACGCCCTGTAACTATCCCACAGCTGGGCATAGGCCTCCTCTCTCCGTTTTTTGGAGAAGGATTTGAGCTATGGAGCTAAGACCCAACAAGCTGTTCAATGCGGATTGGTAGGTAACACATATCCCTAGAATTTTCTATATGCAGGTTTCCTCACGATGTTTTCCTTCGAAAAGTGTGCGATAAATTGCAATTATCAAATAGATAAGTTTTAATAGAAAAACTCATCGGCGCCTGGCTGGGGATGAACCCATGATCAGTCTCTAGAAAGGCACACGGTACTCACCGCTGGGCTATAATAGCTTCAAAATATAACGCATAATGATGAATCATAAAGTAATTCATATTCAAAGTCAAAATATTCTTTATAGAGTGAGAGCTCTCAAAGCTTTGTAATTTTGTTGGCCAATTCGTTTTTGCTTTTTGAAGAGAAAAGGAATAGAATGTATGTACATGTAGAATGCCTTTGTATGTAGACAAACAGACATAATTGTTGAAAAATTACATTCTTATTTTAAATCAAAGTCTCTAACAAATGTCTGAATAAATATTGATATCTTTTTTATATGAACAAAGCAACTTTTCCTTGTCTACTGAATATGCTAAACACAGTTCATTTTATAAATACAGATCCACTTGTCTGACCGATATGTTGTCATGATATTTCAAGAGCGGTAGACAAAGACCTCACCTTACGAAAACCATTGGGAAGCATGTGACGGGTCTTCTTGTTTGAACCATAACCGATACTTGGCATTAAGTATTGACCCTTGAAACGCCTTCGCACTCTGTTGTCAATACCTAAAAATACACAATCATAATGTTAGTAAAACTCTAACCTCGACATATATATTATATACTAGAACGCCTGAACTTTGGTAACTATTATCTTTCCACAGTATCACCATTGGAATCACTTCAATAAATACAGTTTGATATTCATATATCATGGCTCTTTACCTTGATATTTGAATATGTTTTTGTAAAACAAATTCAAATCATTCTTTATTCAAATTGACGAGGCACTTTTGAATCGTTAAATTACAATGAAGCTACAACTGGTTTGGAAAGGTGCTCTAACCAAGAAGAACCAGCAATAAACTCGGCAGTCACTATTTAACAGACAGACAGTAAATATTTGAAAATTTTATTTGTAATTGTTTACAAATTATAATATAACCCTGTGTGTATCTGATCGCAATTTAAATCCAAGCTTTCTTATCATTAACATAGTCCTCAAATGGTCTGCATTAAGTGAGTGATCACCCTTATGACTGCAGACATCCTTGGTTAATTCCAATAAAGTCTAGCAGAATTTTTAATGCTGGAAGATTATCTACCCCTATTTGTGGACTTCATGTTTAACTCAATAATATCCAGCAACAAAAATTTGACAGGTGTCAATATATAAAAATGTAAAAGCTTGTATAAAGTGTATGACTTTTATGACTGCAAATCCCTTGCCGAAAGATGCAATAATACTAAGCCATATATTATATTTTTAATGTGTGTTAGCATTGCTATCACCAATCCCAGTAGTGGACTTAATACATATAGGCACAAACATTCATAAAAATAAAAGATATGGATGAAGTAAAATAATAAATAATAATAATAAAATGTCTCTACTATTATGACCAAATAGCATGAAATGACTATTTAGAATAGGGTATAGTAGATTTAATATAGCAAGGTAACAAATTGTGATTAACATATCAAAAATGTTTAACACAGAGTGCCCTTGCATTATATCACAGGTATAGTATTAAAGTGACACAATTCAAAAAAGTTGTTTTAGCACCTACAAAACTTGTGAGTATTAAAGATATCCATAACTTGGAAGAGTAAGAAAATGCTAGTTTTTCCATAGTTCATAGCATAGAGGGCATTGAAATAAGGATTACACAGTAAACTCAATAAAGCCTGATTTTGTATTAGTTCACTTTAGTACTAAGCATGTGATCTCAATAAATAATTGAAGATAAGTAACAATGCTGTCAGGAAAATATTTAAATTGATTGTAAAAGTAACAATTAACTCAACATGTAATAAGCATAGCTGTAAAAGTCCCTTTAATGATGTTTTGGAAATATATTTTCTTAAAGTTTACTGTATTCTTATTATTTTTAGTGTAGTGTATTCCTGTACACATGACACTTACCAAACGTAAATGAAATTTACTTTTTTTTAACATATAAACCATTTTTATTGTATAATTCACACCTTTTAAAAATGGCCATATTGAATATGTACTCCTAAAAATATACTAATGCCAGTAGTACTGTGCGGTTTACTGAGTAAGAAAATTCCAATTTTATGTTATTTATAGGTTTTCCAACATTATTAATTGTCAATCTAAATTTAAAATAAAGCTAAGTTTTTATGGAGAGAATTTGTAGCAGTAATGGACACGTTACCTATAAAGCAAATTGTTTACTAAAGTAAATTATTGAACTGTGACTGAAGAATGGGATATTAATTAGCGAATCTCAATATTACTTCGCCAAATACCGTGCACTAACACATTGCATACATATAGTAACACTATTAAACTTTTGTATATAACCTATAAACATTCAGCTAGTGTCTATATAAACCTTTCACAAAGCCTTTCTTATAATTACAAAAGTAGAGTGGACAAAGAAAGATAAAACAGATATAAATTTACTTCCAAAAGTAACTATAAAGAACTAGTACAAACAAAAAAAGAAGTTTCGTTTGGATTAACCAATAACATTTGCCACTCACCTCTTGGTTTGCGCCAATTCCGTTTAAGTTTATCATAGCGATCCGATTGATGTCTGATAAATCGTTTCGTCCTCTTTTTGACGATTTTCGGCCTATATACAGGTCTGATTGCCATTGTGATTTTGTTTCACTTATGAAACGCGGCTGTGAATACCACGCGGTGACACGGCCGCAAGAAAAGGAAGAAGGAATAGACAACATCAAAAATTCATAGAATTTATCCGTTCTTGATGTCAATAATAGGTGTCAATAAAATAAAAGTTTAAGTTGTAGTCGAAGTTGCTACCATCATTTAAGTACCACACACATTTGTTTGTACTTACAATGTGAATAATTACAATTTCAGTTAGAAATGTTAAAAATTCAAAGTTTAACGAAAACAAATAAAATATTAATGAAGTATAAATCAATTTTATAGACACCGTTGATATATCATCAAAACAGATAAACGGTTTTTTTTAATATTAAGTCTTTCTTTACCTCCGAAATAATTTAATTTAATTTTAAATACTTATTAAGCTATGCTTGCTATAGACAAAAGAAAGTGACATTGAAATGATGCGCTACATGAAATTGAGAACAATTCGATTTCTCTATGCCACAGACGCCAAATGTCGCCATCGATCTATGACATTTTGTGAAGTTGAATTTATTGATATAAAGCGTTAATGTAAATAATAAACAATTTCAACATAAACGTCGGCTTCCAGTCGATATGTATGCCAAGGGCAAAGGCTCTACGGTACCTTCGGACGCTCAGGCCCGCGAGAAGTTAGCCCTCTATGTCTACGAATACTTACTGCACGTTGGGGCACAGAAAGCGGCTCAAACCTTCCTCTCGGAGATACGATGGGAGAAGAACATAACACTCGGCGAACCCCCGGGGTTCCTTCATTCGTGGTGGTGTGTTTTCTGGGATCTGTACTGCGCAGCGCCGGAGAGAAGGGATACGTGCGAGCACTCGTCAGAAGCTAAAGCATTTCACGATTATGGATTCGTCAATTCAGGCTATGGTGTTAACGGGATCGGTCACAACGCTGGCCCGGCGCCACCTAACGACGGTACGCATGGATTTCTCTTATTAGATTACTTATATTTACTGTTTTTTTTCGACATAATTCACATTTTTTTACCACATATACCACTTTCTAGGGCAATGAATGTTATCTCGCTATGTAAATAAAGTGTTTTCAGCGGTATAGACGAGAACTACAGTGCTGTAATAGTGAACAATGATCTAAATGTGCTGCTTTGTCAATGAATATCATGTAAACATACACTTTGCATATATGTTTAGAAATATTAACACATTTTCCATATATGGAACTATTTATACCATATTAAACTATGACTGAGAACTTTTACGTAATTATAAAACAAATCCTACAAAATTATTTTTTATTGATTGATTTTTTATATTTGTGTAAATTTACAATATATTTGACATACTTAAAGCTATATTATATATGGAGTAACATACATTTGAATTGATGGAAAGTATTTAATTGATTTGCTAGATATATAAGTAAGTGTGTTGATATAAATGAATTGTTTGCAAAATTATAGTTTGGTTATACTTTATTATATGTAACTATATGGCTATGTATCTTTTTTAATTATCATTTTGTCTAAGATGGATCAAAACTATCCTTGAAGAAATATATTTGTACTTCAATATATATCACATACTTAGTATTAAACTGAACTCATTCAAAATTAGGCTTAACTGAGTTTGATGCATTGTAATCCTTATATCAGTGTCATCTATGATATCAGGCAACAAGCTATAAAAAAAAAGTTGTGGGTCTATTTAATGCTCAAAAGTTGCAATTAAGCATAGTGCACTACACTATTCACTAATTTGCACCAAAACAACTATTTTGAGTTAGGTCACTATAATGCTAAGTGTGTGATATGCTATGTCATAATTCAATTCATCCATTTCTGTTTTTACTTCTAGTCCAATATTGATTTATATATTTTTGGTGAAGGAAAACATTGTGATGGGTACTGACTGATAAGAGAGTGTGTTACCTGCCAATCTGCTTTTAAGAAGCATTGTCACTTTTAACCACAATAATTTATAGAATTAGGCGTTACTTTGCGGAGATCCATAATACAAAAGTAATAATAAAATTATTTTGCTATAATCCGCGATACAGTAAATAGATTTTACTGTATCGCAGATTATAGCAAAATAATTTTATTATTACTTTTGTTTAACCACAATCCCTGACTCCAAGTAGTGAGAAGGTTTAGTTGAGCTGTGGTGTACTTATCCTGGTGGTGCAGGACAGTCATAGGTAAAAAAAAAGTAGAGTAACAGCCTGTTACTATGCCCACTGCTGGGCTAAGGCCTCCCCTCTCCGTTTTTGGAGAGAAGGATTGGAGCTAAGACCTAGCATGCTGCTCCAATGCGGATTGGTAGGTTACACATATCCCTAGAATTCTCTAGAGATATGCAGGTTCCTTCACAATGTTTTCCTTCACCAAAAAGCGTGTGATAGATTGCAATTATCAATTAGACACATAAGTTTTAATAAGAAAACTCATTGGTGCCTGCCCGGGGTTTAAACCTATGTTGTCTCTAGAGAGTCACACTGTATCACCGCTAGGCTATCACAGCTTTTTTTCACAGCTCCAATTTTGGGCTATTCCACCCATTTCTCCATGTGGGGACAAGGTTTTTACTGTTATCCCCAAAGTGTCACCTGCCTGTTGCTTTTACAAATCTGATAATATTCCTGAAGGAGATATTTGTTAGGTCCTCAGCTTCAACGTCGACCTTACCTAATATCTCCCATCTTACCAGCGAGTAAATGGGGCACTCAGCCATAAGGTGGAGCACTCTGGGCATGCTGAATCTTTTTTTATTCTTATTATTGACAGATGTGTTTAACAGTAGTTATGCCTGTTATAATTGCCACATTTTCCCTGCTGTGAGACATTAGCTGTTTTGTTTTCTTTGTGCCAGAAGATTAGAGAAACAGCTTTGATCATTAAAACGTTGTGTTTTTTTTGCTTGATTCTATTACTATTCTTTTATCTACGACACACTTTATTATATGTGGTGTACTTTGTTACATTAGTTTTCTCTGTTCCAGGCATGGGTGGTGGTGGTATGCCTCCTGGCTTCTTCCCCAGTTCTTCATTGCGACCGTCGCCGCCAGCACCACATCCTGGATCACAGCCATCACCACATGGACCACAGCCACAGCTAATGGGGACAGGGCAGCCTTTTATCGGACCATGGTATTCAGGGGGACCAAGATCAGCTGTCAGGATGGGAATGGGAAACGATTTTAATGGGCCACCAGGTAAAATTAAAATTAAAAGTCATATAAAATATTCTTTATTCAAGTAAACCTTAAAGTTAATGCTAATGAATTATTAACTCTACTGCTGGTTCAGAAAGCTCTCCTACCGAGAAAGCTAACAAGAAACTCAGCAGTATTCTTGAAAAAATAATTGTTTCTTATGACTAGCTACACTTTGTCATTGCTATTTTGCATTAGGTCAAGCACTAGCTATATCCACACATTTTTATCACGTATGTCATATTCAACAGTACAGTACGCTTTCTGTATCAAACTCCTTTTAACAGTTTATTTTTAATTGCTGTACTGGAAAGGCTAACATTGATTGTGTAATTTTATTATAGAATCTTGTACGTAAGGATATTTAATTTACAAATAAACTGTGTTCTTCGTCTTCTTTTGGAAGTAGAGGCTCGGCAGGTTATCGAGGCCCAGTATTGCTTTGACCATTTCTGATCTATTGTGATCGCCATTGTCTACAGTTCGCCACCAATACCAGTATCCTGTAAGAATTCCAGGATAGCAAACTGTGTTACACTATTTTACATGTATTATTGAAGTAAAACATACATGCCACATTCATTAAAACTTTATAGTTTTATAGTTTTTCATATAATATATATTGTTAATAGGTCAGGGTATGATGGGCAACTCGTTAGAGCGCGGCGGTGCGGGCGGAGCGGGCATGCTAGGCGGTCCCCGTATGACGCCGCCACGCCCCGGCATGGGTCCCATGAGTCCAGGAGCGTACGCAGCCGGCATGCGAGGCCCTCCGCCCCAGGCACCAGGTGAGCATATCTATTCCAAACCCAATGTCACCACCAGTACCATACCACCAGTGAGCAGGTATAGTCTACATCTGATCCGAAGATTGATAATCTGCCTTGTCCCAGGCACAAAGTATTGTTACGAACATGCGAAAAGAGTTCATATTGTGTATGGGCAATAAAAAAGATGGATGAAAGAAGAGTGCAAGCCAATGAGATGAGAATGTTAAGATGGATGTGTGGTGTGACAAGATTGGATAAAATTAGAAATGAGTATATAAGGGGAAGTATGAAAGTTGCGCCCATTGTAGAAAAGATGAGAGGTGCAAGATTGGGATGGTATGGACATGTAATGAGGAGGGATGAAAATCATGTGACTAAACGAGTGTTGGATATGAATGTGGATGGATATGTGACTAGAGGGAGGCCTAAAAAGAGATGGTTGGAATGTGTGAAGTATGACATGCATATAAAAGGAGTAGCGCCAGAGTTGACGAATGATAGAAGAGAATGGAAGAGGAAAACATGTTGTACCGACCCCACTTAGAGTGGGATAAGGGTAGGAGAAAGAAGATTGTGTATATCGTAGAATTCGAATTAGACAGTGGCAGTATTATGAACATGCGAAAAGAGTTCGTAATGCATATGTCATAAAGTTCAAATTGAACGGGGCAGTTTACGAACATGCAAAAAGGGTTAGTAAATTATATGTCATAGAGTTCAAATTCGCTTAACGCTAATTCTCTGTAACATTCGACGTGTATCAAAACATGTTTATCGGTAAACATGTTTACGATTGGTTCAAGGTCTATCGAATGTTCTCGAAATCGGTTCGTTCGATATATAAGCACGTACCGTGCGCCTCGGGATGCAGTTTGCGAATAGCGATCAAGAGCGAATAAGCAAGCGAAAATAAAAGTGAATTATTAGTGACCTCGGCATTCTTATTGGACAATGAACTGTATAGAGACTGTAAGTACTAAGTTTGTAGAAACAAATTGAATAAAGTGTTTTAACGAGTCACCGGGTATTTTAATCCAAATCCACGAACCACTGTACGTAACAGTATGCATATGTCGCATCCATGGCAAGTCAAGTTTACTATAGTGTAGTTTGATGTCGTTCGGACAGATCCGCACCTACCCACATTGCGTTTCTGTGTTATTAAAATCTAACCTCGGATGATTGTTATTCACGAAAAGAACAACCGCTGAGTTTCTTGCCAGTTCTTCTCAGTGGATGACAGCGTTCCGGACTGGTGGTAGAATCGATGTGGTAATAATTCTAAATTACGATTAACTGAACCGAAACAGAACTACTCGCTATAATCCGCATGGGTTAAGCGAATGCATGCAAAGCTAATGTGTATGAAGCAGGCAAAATTTACGCACCTTACACATGCAGGACAAGTCACCACACGCACCCCAAGGCGCCTCCACCAGCAACAATGCACTATCGTTTTATAATTCTTTATATTTTTATGTACAAAAATTACATTGCTTAAAATATACTGTGAAGCACTTTTTGTGCATAAAAATATACATAATTATAACAAGATTGGCGATGTATATAATAGACAAAGTAGGAACCGCAATTTAAAAATACAGTTAAAAAGAGGCTGATACAGAAAGCCTATTATACCGTGGAGGCTTACATTGATGATAAGAATGCGTGGATATAGCTGCTCTTTGACCTTGTGCAGGATAGCTATGACAAAATGTAATTAATATTAAGAATCTTCTTTTTTAAAAAGAGCTCCAACGAGTTTCTTGCTGGCTCTTCTCGGTAGGACGGCTTTCCGAACCAGCAATAGAGTCGACGAATCAAAAGCACTTGTTTACAAGTTTATTTGCATAAAGAATATTTTGAATTTGAATATGAATTTGAATTGTAAGAATATCTATTTCCTTAAACTTCTCTCGCAGGGAATCACGCGGTATTAAATTGTAGATGCGATGCGTATGACTCTTTTTTGTAAAGCAAAAATTTTATCACTCCGCGCATTTACCCCACAACAATATTCCATATGTCATTTAAAACATTTAAAGTTATTAAGGCCTTTTGACTGGCCCGTTGGCGTAGTTGGCAGTAACCCTGTCTTCGGCTCCGTGGGTCGCGGGTTCGATTCCCGCCGAGAACCAACATTTTCTATTTAGAATTTGTTGGTTCTTCGAGTCTGGGTGTATATATGTATTTAAGTATGTATTTAAAACTATATATGTATATATTTACCAGTTCTCTCTCACCCATAACACAAGTATTAAGTTACTTACTTTGGGGATGGACGACTGTATGTGTAAATGTCCCATATATTTATTTATTTATTTATTCTTTCTAAAGTAGGTATGCCGCCAATGGGTATGGGCCCAAGAGGGGCGTGGGCCGGAGGCAGCGGAGGCGCTGGAGGGGGTTCGGCGCCCCTGAACTATAGCGGGGGCTCACCTGGCGCCTACGGAGCCCCGCCAGGCTCGAACGGACCACCAGGACCGCCCACACCGATTATGCCAAGCCCACAGGACTCGTCGAATTCTGGTAAGTGTTTTATGTTGGTTTTCTTTGCCGTTGTCTTGTGATCAGAAAATGACCAGCAATTTGAATATATAAAAATGAATGTTTTTTCTGTATATTAATCTATACTTATTATAAAACAAAGTCCCAAAAAAACTGTCTTGTCTGTATAATAAATAAATAAATATATAGGACATTTACACACACGGTCGTCCGTCCCCAAAGTAAGTAACTTAATACTTGTGTTATGGGTGAGAGAACTGGTAAATATATACATATATAGTTTTAAATACATATATACACCCAGACTCGAAGAACCAACAAATTCTAAATAGAAAATGTTGGTTCTCGGCGGGAATCGAACCGCGACCCACGGAGCCGAAGACAGGGTCACTGCCCACTGCGCCATCTGGCCAGTCCAGTATGTAATCGATTTTCTCTTAATTTACTGAACGGATTTTCGTATTTTTTTTTAAGCATAAAATTTCAATTGGTTAATTATTTACTAATTAAAATATAAATTTAATTGTTAAATCTTATTAAATTTGTTTTTTTTGGACATAATGAAATCACAGACCATTAAGTCTGTGATTTCATTACATAATGATATAATTTTTAAAGTTTTTTAAAAGTTCCATAGTGTATTTATTTATATATAATTGATATATAATTCTATATATAATTGCCTAGCAATGCCCTGCGGTCCATACCGATCTTGTGGTAGTGAAAGGTCTACGAAGTCGGACTATAGATTAATTTGTAGATTATTTAATTATAAAAAAGAGGTTTCATTAGTATTCTTGGAATAATAGCTAACTCACCAAATGCAGGCCCTGCTATTACTGTCACCACAATGAATTAGTTATGGCATTATTTTCTTTCGATTTACATTCTTAAATTCGTAATATCTTTTGATTGGGATGTCGGATTTTAATAATTTAAAAAGTATTTAACAGATATTGAAACAGTTTTTACATTTAATGTGATAAGGATTAATACGGAGATATGAAAAAAATGGTTTGATTATTGTGGGCACTTTTAACAACTTTTACAATGTAAAAAAGTAGTTATATTGATATAACTATAATAGTTAGACATATGGTATCGCGGACTTTTTTGTGGATATTGATACGTTCTATAATAGTGTAGAACGTTTTTTGTTCTATCATCAATAGTTTCCGCAGCGCACGCGATGAAAGATTTTTACGACTATATTTTTCACACCCTATTCCAATTTTATTAGGGATCCCTATTTAAAATGTTATATAGCCTATGTTGCTTGGTGAAGAAGCAGCTTTCCAATGGTGTAAGAATTTTTGAAATCGGTCCAGTAGTTTTTGTGTGAAAACATTACAAACATACACACATACAAACAAACATACAAATCTTTCCCTGTTTATAATATCAGTATAGATTTTCCCGTTTTTCTATATTGGCCGTTGATTGATGATAAACAGTAACAATTGGCCCAGGATTAGGGGGCGTGGACGGGATGAAGTCGTCACCGGGTGGTGTCGGAGGTGGCGGGCCGGGCACACCCAGGGAGGACTCTGGATCGGGAATGGGGGACTACAACTTAAGTGAGTATAATCTGTATAAAGTAGCAACGGCCTTTTACTATCCCCCTTCCCGCCCGGTGACGCTGTAAAAGCCATTAGGGCTAACAGCATACAGTCAGTTCAAAAAAAAAAAAGACGCACACGGTCTCACCGTTGGACTAACACAGCTTTGTCTTAATCATTTGACTTCGTTTTATCATAATATGTATGAGCAGATTCAATAGAAGTATGCGCGAAGTAAATCTCTTCATAAAAAAAGAGGTTACATTTAATCAAGTACCATTTAAGTAAATGGTACTTAATTAAATGTTACTTAAAGCAAAAAGTAAAGTAACGGCCATGCACACTGCTGGGCTAAGGCCTCCTCCCTCCGTTTTTGGAGAGAAGGATTGGAGCTAAGACCTACCACGCTGCTCCAATGCAGATTGGTGGGTTGCACATATCCCTAGAATTCTCTAGAGATATGCAGGTTTCCTCACGATGTTTTCCTTCACCGAAAAGCGCGTGATAAATTGCAATTATCAATTAGACACATGAGTTTTAATTGAAAAACTCATTGGTGCCTGCCCGGGGTTTGAACCTATGATCGTCTCTAGTGAGTCCCACGGTGTTACCGCTAGGCTATTACAGCTTAAATGTTACTTAGTTAAATATATTACTTAAATGGCTCTTGAATGTATATAGTAGAGAATAAGACCGGTAATGAGAGCTTAAGGTTTTTATAACATTCTGTTTAATGGGGGTAGGCGTAATAATGTTACATAGTTTTGTGAAGGATTATATAATTCGGGTATATAATTAGGATAATATAATTAAAAATAAATCTATCTCAAATAAAAAATAAATCTCCGCCGTGCGGTATCTGGCTGAGTAGAATAGACCACCCTCATTTCTTACCGAGGTGTCGTAAGAGGCGACTAAGGTATGTGCCGTGTGGTATCCGGCTGCATAGAATAGACCACCCTCATTTCTTACCGCGGTGTCGTAAGAGGCGACTAAGGTATGTGCCGTGTGGTATCCGGCTGCATAGAATAGACCACCCTCATTTCTTACCGAGGTGTCGTAAGAGGCGACTAAGGTATGTGCCGTGTGGTATCCGGCTGCATAGAATAGACCACCCTCATTTCTTACCGCGGTGTCGTAAGAGGCGACTAAGGTATGTGCCGTGTGGTATCCGGCTGCATAGAATAGACCACCCTCATTTCTTACCGAGGTGTCGTAAGAGGCGACTAAGGTATGTGCCGTGTGGTATCCGGCTGCATAGAATAGACTACCCTCATTTCTTACCGCGGTGTCGTAAGAGGCGACTAAGGTATGTACCGTGTGGTATCCGGCTGCATAGAATAGACCATCCTCATTTCTTACCGCGGTGTCGTAAGAGGCGACTAAGGTATGTGCCGTGTGGTATCCGGCTGCATAGAATAGACCATCCTCATTTCTTACCGCGGTGTCGTAAGAGGCGACTAAGGTATGTGCCGTGTGGTATCCGGCTGCATAGAATAGACCACCCTCATTTCTTACCGCGGTGTCGTAAGAGGCGACTAAGGTATGTGCCGTGTGGTATCCGGTTGCATAGAATAGACCACCCTCATTTCTTACCGAGGTGTCGTAAAAGGCGACTAAGGTAAGTTGACGTCAGGCAGGCGGCCTTTCGTATAATACGTAGCCAAATCATTCGACAACATGTTTGAACATGTCGTGCCGACCTCACTTATACTGGGATAAGGGCAGGGGGATGATGATGAGTTTTGTGAAGGATTTGCTATAATATGTAGAATGTTAAATGGAGCGAGTCTTGGTTATTTGATATTAAAGTTACAACTCCTCGGATAATGTAACGGCAACAGTTTCTCAAGAAATGTTATTTATGTAATGATCGACAAATTGTTGTTTGGTAAAAGGTGAACGATTAATTCCATATTTAGAAAGTGTATATCACACTTTCTAGGCGGCGAGGAGGGTAGTGTTAAAAATTTGTAATAAAAACAGATTGTGTGCATTGTATAAAAGAATATTGTAAAAGATATACAATATTCTTTTATTAAATGCACACGATTTGTTTTTACAAATTTTAACACTACCCTCCTCGCCGCCTAGAAAGTGTGAAATACACTTTAAAACTTAAAAACTTAACTTAAAAAACTTTATCTATAATTTTTGCATGTGCTTCACTTCCAGTCTGGACAATAGCGCGGTGAACAAATAGGTAATGTGTACAAAAGTTTGATTTCTCGTCCGAAGGTTTCGGTGGGCCGGGTGGCGACCAAAATGATCAAACGGAATCGGCGGCAATTTTGAAAATCAAAGAGAGCATGCAGGAGGAGGCGAAACGGTTCGAGAAGGACCCCGACCATCCGGACTATTTTATGCAGTGAATAGACAATATGACCAGCCGCCGCCAACCTGCCCAAAAAAATTACACTAACTTCTCTTGGTACAGTCGGCCAAGTACGTGACCTGACGCGTCTTGACCTGACACGTCATGACCTAACACAATGACCTGAACAGTCGCGACATAATTAGACATGACTTGTCAAGTCGTGATGTAATACACGATAACAAAGAAGACCTTACTAAGTCATGACCCAAACAGTGACTGAACCGGAAACGACTTAGCAAGTCGTCACGAAGTACATTGTGCCTAAAAGACCCTACTTTTTAACATTAGTGACTTGACTTGATCAGATACGGTTTAACAAGTTGTGACGAAATACATTATGACCAAAAATACCTTACTCTTTATCACAGGTCATGACTTAATCAGGCGTGACTGAACCGGATACGACTTGACAAGCGGTCACGAAATGCATTGTGACCAGAAGACCTTACTTTTTAACATAGACCTAAACAAACGTGACTTGATCAGATACGTTTGGACAAGTTGTGACGAAATACAATATGACCCAAAATACCATACTTTTTATCATATGTCATGACCTAAACAGTCGTGACTGAACCGGATACGACTTGACAAGCCGTCACGAAATGCAGTTTGACCTAAAGACTTTACTTTTTAACATTGTTCACGACCTAAACAAACGTAACTTGATCAGATACGTTTGGACAAGTTGTGACGAAATACATTACGACCAAAAATACCTTACTCTTTATCACAGGTCATGACTTAATCAGTCGTGACTGAACCGGATACGACTTGACAAGCGGTCACGAAATGCATTGTGACCAGAAGACCTTACTTTTTAACATAGACCTAAACAAACGTGACTTGATCAGATACGTTTGGACAAGTTGTGACGAAATACAATATGACCCAAAATACCATACTTTTTATCATATGTCATGACCTAAACAGTCGTGACTGAACCGGATACGACTTGACAAGCCGTCACGAAATGCAGTTTGACCTAAAGACTTTACTTTTTAACATTGTTCACGACCTAAACAAACGTAACTTGATCAGATACGTTTGGACAAGTTGTGACGAAATACATTACGACCAAAAATACCTTACTCTTTATCACAGGTCATGACTTAATCAGTCGTGACTGAACCGGATACGACTTGACAAGCGGTCACGAAATGCATTGTGACCAGAAGACCTTACTTTTTAACATAGACCTAAACAAACGTCACTTGATCAGATACGTTTGGACAAGTTGTGACGAAATACATTATGACCAAAAATACCTTACTCTTTATCACAGATCATGACCTAATCAGTCGTGACTGAACCGGATACGACTTGACAAGCGGTCACGAAATGCATTTTGACCTAAAGACTTTACTTTTTAACATAGTTCACGACATAAACAAACGTGACTTGATCAGATACGTTTGGACAAGTTGTGACGAAATACATTACGACCAAAAATACCATACTTTTTATCATATGTCATGACATAAACAGTCGTGACATGATCGGACACAATTTGACAAGTCGTGACGAAATATCTTATGACCAAAAATTTTTTTTTTATCATAAGTCATGACCTAAACGGTCGTGAATTAAATAGCCATGACTTGTCAAGTCATGACGTAATACATTATGGCAAAATGGAATTTATATCATAGGTAATTACTATAATACAATGAGCGGCAAAGTCGCAAATTTACTGCAATGTTGACATATGCTTTTTTTGGGTTTTGGATAGTTAATTTACGCATATATACAGAGTGGTACCGACAATACAATTCAAATTCAAAATATTCTTTATTTAAGTAGACTTGTGAACAAGTGTTTTTGAATCGACAACATCTACTGTTGGTTCGGAAAGCTGTTCCTACCGAGAACAACCAGCATGAAACTCGGTGTTTGCTCTTTTCAAAATATAATTCTTATAACTGGTTACATTTGATCATTAATTTCTTGTACAATATTAAAGTTTTTTTTAATTTATTTGTTCATACATGACAATTTTTTATTTACGGTATAAAAGTCGACAAAGTGTGTTAACAAAACAAACTAATGAATCGAAATGAATCCAATGATCACTAAACGTATGAGATAATTTTGGCATTATTCAATCTTTTTTAAATATCATTCAAAAATATATATATTTTCGATGAAAACAAATAAAATTTAATTGAGATCTGGCTTTATTAGGCCATGGTTGTAATGGTGTGTACGGTCATTGATCCATACAAATTGTGTTTGGTTTTTTGGAAAACGTAAAATAATTCCACGCTTGTTGAAAAAAAGAGCAAACAAACAATAACCTTATAATTTAGTCTCTGTCGCACCTGTTGTACCGTATTTAATTTTTAGGCCAAGGTTGGAATGGCGTGTACGGTCATTGATTTATACAAATCGTGTTTGGTTTTTTGGAAAACGTTAAATAATTCCACGCTAATTCAAAAAAACAGCAAACAAACTATAACATTATAGTTTTGTCTCCTTACTTGTACCGTATTTAGTTTTTAGGCCAAGGTTAGAATGGCGTGCACGGTCATTGATCTTTATTAATCGTATGGTCGTTACCACTCTGTATAAGGTCACGTGTTGCCGACTGTACCCAACGGTTGCCGCCGAGTGTACTATTGATCTCACAACGAGGTATTACTGGTGGGTTGGTGATTGATTTGCGTTCCAACGATCTGAGAAATGGATTTCTTTTTATGATAAGCTCTTCCCTACGTCATTCGCAAATTATTTATTAGTATAATTTATCGCACCGGTTCGTTTTTGACAGGACTTTTTGATGGTTCTTTTTAATTTTTTTTTATTTATTACACATGATATTTTTAATATAAGATTATTTTTTTCGATTAACTAGCTATATGAAGTATTATATATAATTTGTATATCGAGAGATGGTAACATTTATTTATTTCTTAACACCAGATAGAACGCCAGATTTTTAACACCGAATCGCACTTTTATTATTAAAGTGACCTAATTCAAAATTGCCATCACCCTAAGAACTATTAAAAAATATTATAGATGTCTTCAACACACGAGTTTTGAACGCTAACGGCTTATTGCAATTTTCCACAAAACAACTTTTTTTTAATTAGGCCACTTTAATACTAAGCGTGCTAATTTAGTATTTTGATATTTTATATAACAAAACTTTACTATATAACTGTTATTTGTCGATGAGTTGAGGTTTATTTAAATGTAATTGAATTGACTCTTGCATATCTTTACATAATAACTTTCTTTCTTCCTCAACTGATGGATGTCCACTGCTGGACAGAAGTCTCTTCATGGGGTTTCCACAATACATTATCTTGTCCTGCTTGAATCCAGCGGCTCCCCGTGACCTTTTTGAGGTCGTCGATCCATATAGTAGACCTTCTTGGTCTACTAACACTGCGTTTTCTGATGCGGGGTCGCCATTTCGACACCTTGAGACCGTAATGGTAGGATTCCAACAAAATACAACAATAAAGTGTACAAAGTTCTCGCACTGCACGTACTAAGCTGATATCAAATTCAAATTCAAATTCAAAATATTCTTTATTCAAGTAAACTTGTAAAGAAGTGCTTTTGAATCACAGTATAGCATACACGTGCGCGAACACGTGAATTTAGGAATATTTTATCAATATTATTTCACTTATTTTTAAATTATATACAAATTACAATATATTTTTAGTAAAAAAAAAGTAAAGTAGCAGCCTGTTACAATCCCACTGCTGGGAATAGGCCTCCTCTCTCCGTTTCTGGAGGGAAGGGTTGGAGCTAAGACCTACCACGCTGCTCCAATGCGGATTGGTAGGTTACACATATCAACAGAATTCTCTAGAGATACGCAGGTTTCCTCACGATGTTTCCCTTCACCGAAAAGCGTGTGATAAATTGCAATTATCAATTAGACACATGAGTTTTAATAGAAAAACTCATTGGTGCTTGCCCGGGTTTGAACTCGTGTTCCCCTCGTAAGAGTCTCACGGTCTCACCGCTGGGCTATCACAGCTCATATTTTTAGACATTTTCTAAAAAAATATTTATATTTTTCTCATTCGTCCACTCATTAAAGATGCGCGTATAAACAAATGTTTTCGTTCCGGTAGCGGAAGCAAAACTGTGTTCGTGAACAACGAGTGCGTACGCGTAGACGCGAGTCCACTGTTTCAAGTGTACACGCACAAATGTGCATAGATGTGCGCGAACATTTCTAGAATATTCGCGCACAATTTGTTAATGTTTGCTTGACTGAGTCGACCAGGGTGAACATTTGTGCCGCACATTGTGCATTCACAGTGCTGCACAGTTCTGCACACTGGTCGCAACAAAGTGACACTCTACAAAACTTGCATAAGACCAATAATGTCCTATGCGAGCGTTGCGTTCGCGCACGTTTCAAAGGTCAGATTGCTCAGGCTCAAAAGACTTCAGAACCGATTTATGCGGACAGCCACAGGGTGTCCGTGGTTCATGCGGAACGTTGACCTCCATAGAGACCTCGATCTCCCTACCATTACCTCTTACAACGTTTTTCGAAATCTTACTTCGAGAAATCTGAGGTACACCCGAACCCCCTTATTTCAGTTGCTTCCACCTACATCCCAGTTAGGTCCGACCACCGAAAATATAGGCGTCCAAAAAACGTCCTGTATGACCCCGACGATCAAATAACGATCGCCAACACAGATACACGTAATACACACACACAGCGTCTTCGCCGGCGAAGACGAGGTCCCAGTTTTCTGACGTCGTCGGTCGTGGCTTCTCGCCACACTTCCGACGCCGCAATTACTAATCTAAGTCATACCAAACCTCCACTACACGTCGCCCTAAGCCGTGGTCCGGCCTCACAGGAGGCACCCTTAGGACGACGTTCCCCGACTTAAGTAGAGCTTCTGCGCTCTACTCTCTGCATTTCGCAACCTCGGCGATGCTTCTGCGCTAGCCCGTCCCGCCCGGTGACGCTGTAAAAGCCATTAGGGCTAACAGCATACAGTCAGTTCGAAAAAAAAAATCTGCACACTGGTGGAACTCCTTAACGCTCATCGGTTCTCCGGACTATGTGCCCCGTCCATCCCAACTTCAGCTTCGCGACACGCTGAGCTATATCGTGTGCCCCGCCCATCCCCACTTCAGCGACACGCTGAGCTATATCGGTGTTTCTGGTCCTTCTACGGATCTCCTAATTTCTGATTTGATCACGTTGAGATACACGATGCTCCATCGCCCGCTGAGCAACTTTGAGCCTTATGTGTCCCATAGTCAGCGATCATCTTTCAGATGGTTCCGTATGTCATCACTGGCAACACGCTTCTTTCTTTATGACTATGTAAATAATATCAATGAATTATGAAAAAAAATATTATTCATTATTTCTATAAATAAAAACCGTTTAGGCGTTCAAGAATATATTTAAATTTTTTCTTAATTAAGAAAATGGACGAATAACAATAATTTATATAATATTTATTGCTATAAAATGATTATTGGGTTAGTGACTGAAATTGGCAGTATATGGTTCCCAACCTTTCTTGTGGCACGCCCCACCTTAGCCTTTCTATAAATTCTTGTGTAACATTCATAACTTTTAATGTTTAATAATGTTATTGTTCACTAAAGTAACATAAATGATATGTTAAATTGAATTTATATCTACCTAGCTCGTTCTCCCATTCACCGTAACGTTTCTAAAGATTTTCTGAAAAGTTATCATAATACTTTTATTATATAAATCTATTTAGGATGTTTTTTAACATTAATTTTATATAAAAGCTGTCCGGCAACGCGTTGCTGTGGCTCAGTCTGGTTTCGACTTCCTCTCGAAATAGAACTCAACAGTTAAAGAAATACTCCGATCGGCATCATACTTTACATGATCATCCGCCGGGTTATTACACAGATTGTATGAAAATTACATTTAAATCGGTCCGGTCGTTTCAGAATCTATAAAGGAGATACAGACAAACATTCATTTTTTATATATGATGATTATATACCATAATTATTTAACAATTTTCTTTTATCGTTAAATTTGGCACAGAATCTAGTATTGCATTTACATTTAAAACGGGTCATTACCCGTAACAAAAGAGTTAAACTCGTGTTGAGTCCATTTTCGAATTGCCCCCTCTTAACACTCAAATTGCCCCCCCCCTGTGGGGCGTGGGCCCCACGTTTTGAAACACTGGTCTACGGTATAAAGTGAAACCGTTTTCGTATCAAGCCCAAAGAGTTTGACTCTTTGACTTCCAATTCAGAAATTAAAATGACATTACGCACTTGTTCAGGAAGATTTCAAATACTGCGTCGTAAATATATGACGTCTGCACTTAAGGGCTCAGAGTAATGATCAATATAAGGGATGAAAAAATAATATACATGTAAATTTAAGAACTTTTAAAATGTTTTGTTGAAAAAAATGTAATGAAAATATTATTTTGCTATAATCCGCGATAAAAATCCTAATATTATTTTTATCGCGGATTATGGCAAAATATTTCATTCCTTTTGTACCTCCTGTATTTTTCCTTTTGTATTTTACCTTTATTTTTATGGCGCACTTTGCAACACGTTAATTTTGTATGTTATATAATATTTTCGTAATCTGTAAATAGTATATTTTATTGTAAGAAGAGAATCGTCAAAAAGTTTTTATCGGCATTTAGCAATGAAATAGAGAAGTTTTTTTTAAATAATATGCCCGTATTATAATCACGTATAAATTTTTCGAATAAATTATATTATTATGTATGTATTACATAGAGTTTATTGTCGATTATAATTTAATTTTTATAAAAAAAATGTTTTATCTGTAATTTTCGTATATACTGTGTGATGTGACGTCAGAGATTTATTTTAGACCAATTAGTAAATTAGTTATAACAAAAATGTTGTTATAAAAATGATATTAATTATTATTATAATACAATTGGAATATCAAATTTAATATTTCATCTGTTTAATATTACGTCTTATTGAAATTACCATAGAGCTATTAACTAAACGCATGGGAGCCATAAGTAGGAATCTTGGCTTTTAAACACGCAAAAAAGAGTTTTAATAAGACTTGTTTCCATGCAAATAAAATCAAAATTATCTTTATTCAAGCTATTTCAGGCTCTTTTGTATCATCAAGCATCAATATGATTAATGAAGATACAACTGTTTCCAGCCGAAAGGATTTTCAAATCCAGGCATTCTTATCATCCAAATAATCTTCAATTTTGTAATATGCGTTACGTATAAGTATATTTTTTACACTTTTAATTCAAATTCAAATTCAAAATATTCTTTATTCAAATAAACTTGTAAACAAGTGCTTTTGAATCGTCGACTCTATTGCTGGTTCGGAAAGCCGTCCTACCGAGAAGAGCCAGCAAGAAACTCGGTGGAGCTCTTTTAAAAAAGAAGATTCTTAATACTAATTACATTTTGTCATAGCTATCCTGCACAAGGTCAAAGAGCAGCTATATCCACGCATTCTTATCATCAATGTAAGCCTCCACGGTATAATAGGCTTTCTGTATCAGCCTCTTTTTAACAGTATTTTTAAATTGCTGTAATGGCAAAGTTAAAATTGATTGTGGAATTTTGTTATAGAATCTTATACCTAAACCCACAAACGACTTACGTACTCTTACAAGGCGCAAAGCAGGAGCCGCAAGCTTATGTCGGTTCCTACTTTGTCTATTATATACATCGCCAATCTTTTTATAATATTTTTATGCACAAAAATCAAATTGCTTAAAATATACTGTGAAGCTAACGTAAGAATACCTGTTTCCTTAAACTTCTCTCGCAGGGACTCACGCGGACTCAAATTATAAATGCCACGTATGGCTCTCTTTTGCAATACAAAAATTTTCTCAATATCAGCGCATTTACCCCATAACATTATTCCATAAAACATAATGCTATGGAAGTATTTAAACCTTTCTGTAGACTGGTCTAGTATGAATTGTCGATGGACACACTTTATTGGCCCCCATACTGTAGTACATACATTATACTCTATGGAAATTAAACGCTGGCGTCAAGCATTTTGGAATGAATTTGATAATGCAACATGTCGATTTTTTAATACCAATATTATTTACATGTGAATTAAATTTATTTTTAAAAATAGTTTATCTTTTAAATTGAAATATTGGACGGTTTTTATTTTATTACGATATTACAGGTGAAACATTTTTAATTATTTTTTTTAAGACACGCACCGGATTTTGTCGAAGAGCGTGCGTTATTTGTATGTTAGCTTTTTTTTTACACTAAACGACACGTAAACGACTTTAGATTGCGTTCTGTTGTATTAAGTGAATTTTGTCATAAAATGTTTTACGTAACGAAAGAAAAAAAGGAATTTATCAATTAGATGTTGTTAAGAAATGAGTTAGGCAATTCTAGAGCAGCCAGTGAGATCAATTATTCTGGTGATGGCAGTAAATGGAAAATAACTCGTACAAGTGTAACAGGGTAATTTACAACAAAAAGACATTTTTTTTACTATCGTTTGGTATTTAGAAACTGAAAGTTAAAATAAAAAGAATTTATTATCGGATTTAAGACAAGAACTAAACGTAATAACTTTGTTAACTTGTAAACGTGACATATAAAATCCATTTTAAAATGTCGCATCGCGTATAATAATAATAAAGAGCATCGATTTAAGAAAATATAAGATATTTTTAAACTTCCTTTTCATCTTCGAGTGGCTTTTCTCAATGCTAAGGGTCGTGACCCTCACCACGGATAATTTTTTGCCAACTATGTTGGCCCTAAAGGGGTTTGTTTTTCGCATACATGCTGTCGAGAGTGGTGCGGATTTGTTCTGTCCATTTTTAAATCATGGCTTAATATATTTTTCATTTCTATTTACGATGTCGCTTGTATGTCGTTTTGTGTAAAAAAATTAAAATATCCTTATACACTGAACACGGATTACGCGGTCTAATATTGTTTCTAAAAATAATGGAAATACTTTGTTTTAATTTGCAGATTTTAGCAAAGTGATGTTATAACTATAAATTATCATTGTTTATATTGACTATGTCACAATGAAGTAATGTAAAGGGAATGAGTAAGGAACATTTGAGCATTTGGTCTTGCTTTCGTCGTTTTAGAAATGCCGTGACAGCTCAGCGGTGAGTCCCCTCGTCTCTTTCTAGGAGATTACCAGTCCTAACCCCGGGCAGGCACCAATGAGTTTTTCTATTAAAACTTATGTGTCAATTGATATTTGCAATGTGTCACACGCTTTTTGGTGAAGGAAAACATCGTGAGGAAACATGCATATTTCTAGAGAATTCTAGGGATATGTGTAGCCCACCAATCCGCAATGGAGCAGCGTGGTAGGTCATAGCTCCAATCCTTCTCTCGAAAAACGGTGTTGTGCCGACCCCACTTAGAGTGGGTTAAGGGTAAGAGAATGATGATGATGACGACGTATTATATACTAAGAAGTTTTCAATTCGCAAGAAAAGTTGCAAAATTGAGTTAAATCTTATAAAAAATTTAGATATATTCATTCGATAGTCGGATGGACGGGCATTAAGAGCGTTCCCAAACTCTTCCGTCTGCCCTAGAATAGGAAGGCATATGCAGAACTGATTGCCCACCTTCATTATTTAGAGAGGCACGTAAAGGAGAAGATTCGATAGTCACACATATATACATCAGTATTATTTAAAACTATAAAAAACTTAAAACATCTCTGCAAAGAAAGTCACGTGCTTTTTTTGCTGAAATAAAGAATGCTGCAATAAATATTACATTAATTTTCTCTACATAAACAAGAGCTGTGATAGCCCAGCGGTGAAACCGTGCGACTCTTTTGAGGGGAACACGAGTTCAAACCCGGGCAGGCACCAATGAGTTTTTCTATTTAAACTCATGTGTCTAATTGATAATTGCAATTTATCACACGCTTTTGGGTAAAGGAAAACATCGTGAGGAAATCTGCATATCTCTAGAGACTTTTTGAGATATGTGTAACCTACCAATCCGTATTGGAGCAGCGTGGTAGGTCTTAGCTCCAACCCTTCTCTCTAGAAACGGAGAGAGGAGGTTTATTCCCAGCTGTGGGATTGTAACAGGCCGGTACTTTACTTTTTTTACTTTAGATAAACAAGCAAGCGGCTTCAAATTCGATTCAGTTTTTGCGTCATTATTCTGATTCTACGTTAGTTTGATTTAAATCGGGACAAATCAGATCGTGTAGCCCGTGTTGGGTAAAGAGGTAATTAACACATCTTCCATGTTTCTTCTTAAATTATTTAGTATTTTGATTTAAGCTATAATGTTCCTAGATTTGTATTTTTTTATTATAAGTTTCTATATCGTTTCGCAAGATTTCGGTGCGAACGTGGAGTTAGTCTAATAGAGTTGCTCGTGTGGTATATGGTGGGTTTTAAGATAAATTCGGAAATGACCGTTGTCGTGACATGTCATGTCAATAATGATGCCTTTATATCAAAGGTATCCCAATGTCAAAACAATGAAACAATGTCAGAGTTTTATTTATTAATGTTATATTAACGATCTGTGTCACATTTCTTGATTGCTTTTTATAATAATGAATATTGATTTATTATTTTTGTCTTAGAATAAATCGCCTTCATATTTACTATTTATAAATTTTTATAGTATATTCGATATTCGCAAATAAAGGTATTTTTCTTATGTATCATGGAATTTAGTAGTCGTTTTTTATAAAACTTTTTAGTATGCATAGGTTTTTTTTATGGTAAAATTATTCTCATCAAATCGACTTCCCCGAGCAACTTATTGAAGATTTTTACGCTCGCCTTTGAAAATTTTTTGGATATGCGACAGAATTTTTCGCAATTAATATATTTATTAAATTAAAATTCCTCGCCTATCCGAATACGCATTTATTCAGGTTACATAATGTTATTATTTAATATGCGGTTTAAAAAAAATAGTATTTTCTCGTTACTGTGCCCAAGAATTACTTTGAAATTATAAGAAATGTAGGAATTTCTATTAGAATAGTAAATATTGAAGAGGTGAAAAGTTGGAGTGGTCTGTTACGTATTGAGGACACGGGGTACTTTATGGGTGATGAGTAAAGATAGAGTTGATTAATTGAATAGGGCGATCGATCTCTTTCGGTGACATAATATGTCAAGTGTGGTGATAATTGACATTGACCGTTACTGGCAAACGGATATCGGTTAAGATTTAACCGTATCGCTTATCAAGTTTTACAAATTTATCAAGGGGTGATTTTTGGGCACCTAAATTGGCGGTATTAGAAATTTTTACGAAATAAATTTTATACCACGGTCATAGATAATATTGTTCTTATTGTTTTCTATCTGGTATCATTATATAAGTTTTCTTTTCGGGGTGTATGGAAAATTGTATAAATTAGATGTATTTCTTAGCAAGATTCGGAGAGTAGCGTTAAGTTGGGGGCGCGAGTCCTGTCCAGAACTCTGCGAACGTTTGGGTTCGCTCAGTGGGGGGAAAATAAATCAAAAATGCCAATTTTGAATCTCGACTGAAAGTTTCGCAAATTCGTTCTATTTCGTTTAGTAAATGTAAATAAAATCGATTCGGAAATTTATTTTTTTACATCTTATTTATATATAGAGACTTGTATATGGAAATTTTTTAGGTGAAATTATCACTGAACGGACCCAAAGATTTGTAAAGGCAGAGTTTAAAAGATTAGACATAAGTATTAGAGTATGGAAAAAATCAACAATGCAAGTTGTTTCTTTTTTGAGTAAAAAAAAAATATTTTCGTTTTTTTTCGATTAATTTAATGTTACGTAGCGTGAGGTTGTATGTTTTTAAGGTATATTATTGTTTCCGTAACTTTTTTTTTGTGAATTAGGTAAATGAATTATTTTTTTTCATCGATGTAATGTTTATACACTTACTAAATAGTTATCATATATTATATAAGTTGTTTTATTTTTTTCCTTTCCTGAATGTGTTAATGTACAAAATAAATATCCATCTATCCTTATTAATATTAAAGCTGTGATAGCCCAGCGGTGAGACCGTGCGACTCTTTCGAAGGGAACACGAGTCCAATCCCGGGCAGGCACCAATGAGTTTTTCTATTAAAACTCATGTGTCTAATTGATAATTGCAATTTATCGCACGCTTTTCGGTGAAGGAAAACATTGTGAGGAAACCTGCATATCTCTAGAGAATTCTGGAGATATGTGTAACCTACCAATCCGCATTGGAGCAACGTGGTAGGTCTTAGCTCCAACCCTTCTCTCCAGAAACGGAGAGAAGAGGCCTATTTCCAGCAGTGGGATTGTAACAGGCTGGTACTTTACTTTTTTACTTATTAATATTATAAAGAGGAAAGATTTCTATGTTTCTAATGTTTTCACGTAAAAAATAACCGGTCCGATTTCAAAAATTCTCGCCATTGGAAAGCTGCTTCTTCACTGAGCAACATAGGCTATAGTACATTTTCAAAAAAATATGCATCTCTAATAAAATTGTAATAAGGTGTGAAAAATTTAGTCGAAAAATCTTTCAACGCGTGCGCTGCGGAAACTATTGATGATAGAACAAAAAAAAATTCTACAGTATTATAGAACGTATCAATCTCCACAAAAAAATCCGTGATATTATATATCTAAATATAGTTATACCAATATAACTACTTTTTTACATAGTAAAAGTTGATAAAAGTGCCGACATTAATTAACCATTTTATTCATATCTCCGATTTTTGTACGGTTTTTACTGAATGATAGAAAGCAATTCTCTAGGAAGGTTTAGGTTATGCAACGGAAGCATCATCACGACGGACTCGACGACAAAATCGTAAAAAAATCGGGTATGAAAACGGATAGTCCATTCTACATTTACCTTTACATATATATACTATTTATTTTAACGCGGATTATAGTATAATAATTTTATTTTAATTTTGTATTATGAATCTCCGCAAAGAAACGGCTAATTCTATATATTATTTAATAATTTTTACTTGATTCCTGTCAATGTCAAATTTACCATTATGTTGTATAGTTGATTATGGATTAATAATTTCATTACTTTTGCATTCAAATCTATCTAATAAAAGTATGTTTAAATCAGTTAACTTGTATGTATATTTAAAGATTAAGAAGAGATGTATTCTATATATACTTCAGATTTATAGAATACTTCAGATTCTATATACATATATTAAGAATGTGAATTTTCGAAACAGCTTCAAGGATTTTTATCAAACTTAGTATGTGGGGGCTTCGGGGGCGATAAATAAATCTAGCTAGCTGTTTTCAGTCATTGAAAAACTGCTAAGATATAAATAGAATGCAAAGGTTAATTTTGCTATCATTTGTAAAGTTGTAATAGCTCAGTGGGGAACGAGAAAGAACAATCACCGTCCTTTTCTTTGCTTTTTTTATTGCATTTCTTACGTACACAAAACTGTTACGCTTTTTCATACCATGACGTCTTTAAAGAGGTACACTTTAAGTCGTTGCCGAATGAGCGTTCGGAATTCGATCGAAGAACACGTGAGTAAAAGAGTCAGAGTTATCTATAGTTCATATAACAAAGTGACACTCTACAAAACTTGCATAAGACCAATAATGTCCTATGCGAGCGTTGCGTTCGCGCACGTTTCAAAGGTCAGACTGCTCAGGCTCCAAAGATTACAGAACCGATTTATGCGGACAGCCACTGGTTGTCCGTGGTTCATGCGGAACGTTGACCTCCATAGAGACCTCGATCTCCCTACCATCACTCACCTCTTTAAACGTTTTTCGAAATCTTACTTCGAGAAATCTGAGGTACACTCGAACCCCCTTATTTCAGTTGCTTCTACCTACATCCCAGTTAGGTCCGACCATCGAAAATATAGGCGTCCAAAAAGCGTCTTGTATGACCCCGACGATCAAATAACGATCGCCAACACATATACACGTAATACACACACACAGCGTCTTCGCCGGCGAAGACGAGGTCCCAGTTTTCTGACGTCGGTCGGTCGTGGCTTCTCGCCACCCTTCCGACGCCGCAATTACTAATCTAAGTCATACATCAACCCTCCACTACGCGTCGCCCTAAGCCGTGGTCCGGCCTCACAGGAGGCACCCTTAGGACGACGTTCCCCGACTTAAGTAGAGCTTCTGCGCTCTACTCCCTACATTTCGCAACCTCGACGATGCTTCTGCGCTCGCCCGTCCCGCCCGGTGACGCTGTAAAAGCCATTAGGGCTAACAGCATACAGTGAGTTCGAAAAAAAAAAAAAATAGTTCATATAACGTTATCCTTTTCAAACATTACGACCCCAATGCAATTCACACTTCATGGTACGAAAAGAAAGCGGTTCGCAGACGTCGTTTATGTCTTTAATTGAGTCGCAATAAGAGTTCATGGTAGGCCTGCAGGTAATATCAATTATTGCCCACATTATGTTTTGGACCGCTTAAACAGATTATAATATCTTGTACCATCAAATATACCAGGTAATTTGACACGTGCATGGATAATTCACTCACCTCTTGTCCGCTCCCACGTTTGTTGTCTCTGAACGTCGTAAACCGTTACGCAAGTTGGCATGTCCTAATAATTTATTCGTTGGACGGTCACATACACAAGTATTCAAATTCTTAATTTACTTAATTCAAGTAAACTTGTACAAGTAAAAGTGCTTCCTGATGAAAAATGATTATATATAATTGGACAGTTTTCTGTTATTTTCATTTTATTTGAGGACTCCGCTGTGCTATTTTCTGAATAAAACTAAGAATACAAATAGCTTTATATTTTTCTCAACATGATACATGTGTTGCGTAATGCGTGTACAAAAAAAGGCGGAAGGAAGAAGTTAAATGACATAAGACCGCGGACAAGAAAATTAAAAAAAAAAAAAAAACAGTAGGCAAGGGTTTGGCCTTATGCATCCGCTTGTACATCCTCCGGGGCCTTGAAAGCAGTAGGTTTCAACATGTCTTCATCTGATGCAAGAAGTGGGCAAACATATTTCACGCCTCTCCAAAGGTTGCCTGTGGTGGTTCGGACCTCTGCAACTCTGGCTACTCCGTCGGAACCCGGAAACAACCGTATAATTCTGCCCAATTTCCAGTTCATGGGTGAGGCAGTTTCATGCTTCAACAACACCAGGTCCCCTAGTTGCAATGGTTGAATTTGAGCGCGCCATTTGTACCGCTGTTGCAATAAAAATTGTTCGGAATACAGGCGCGCGCGCGGGCAGGGGCGATCGACCGACTTATTTATGCGCTCGGCCTGAGCAGTTAATCACGGTTCCGTCATCGTACTGAAACCACGCTTGTTGTCTCGGCGGCGCCGCGTACGACGTCGCGTACATGATTGAGGTTATACTTGTGCGTACGTTATTGAACCGATAGCTGTTAAACGATTGTTACAAAAGTATTTCGGGATGTCCGCAAGCAAAAGTATTATTTACTCTAATCAAACCCAATTCCTGCAGCGTTACTACTAAGACAAGCACTGACAGACTAACTCATTACATCTACCCGCTCTTTTACTTATATTGAGAATAGCCCGCCAAAACTTAGTCGTTATTACACTACTATACAACCTTATTTATTTTATGCATTATGTTATCAGTAATTTAATCATTTTATAAAGATCCATGTGCGCCACCGGAAGTAGGTAGACTATGACACATTACGCGCGTTAGTGATATTCAACACGATATAAACTATCGGAGCGGGGTGTTGGGCGATAGATTGGTTACTGACCGGCCTCGGTTAGAAGTATTGCGAGTTGCTTGTGTCGTTATTTGTGCACCATTGGGAGACCGGGGTTCGATTCCTGCCCTCTAGGAGACCCAGCCATTCCGGCAGCATACATACAAGCGAGTACACAGGGCCAAGCATACACACTCACATACAATAATACATCGAGGAGGCCTCGGCTCCCGATTGAGATCAAACAATATGGTGGCACGGATGCCGTCACATTCTTCAAGGTAAGCTAACGACGGGGTATCATGGGCCCGCTCCGCGATTGGAGGTTAGCAGGCCGCACTAAAATTTATTGTTAATAAATCTTTTAACATAATTTCATATCACTACTGTTAACCGTTGAGCACTACCTTCGTCTGAAGCCAATCCTGGTAGCAGCATCAGATCATCGTTATCATAAACATGCATTGTCATTGACCTGGGGCAGTATATGAAATTTCAGCTCAACCGGACACCGGAAAGTGGGCCAACTTTAATTCAAGATTCCACCTTCACATACATATTGAATAAAAGCTTTTAAAAAGAAATATTTTTCTCTCGGCAACACGAAAAATATTTTGCGTTATAGAGAGTACTTAAGTATATAAATTTGAAGCGAACAAAGGATTACCATAACTAAAGAAATAAATTAACCGGAAAATCTTTGCTGTTATGAAATAAAAAGGATGTTAACTTATAAATTATTGCATCTTTGTTGTCACCTGTACGCGCATCAAACCATTATTCCTAATAATGCCCACGTAGGCTTTGTTTAAGACCGATTCGCCCTACGATACCTTAATAATTGAGTACACGAACTAACGGATTTATCATTTCCAACGGCGGCGCCATTTGGTCTATACATTTTCAAAATGACGACTTAAAATGTTATACAATCTATGAAATATATAAATATAACCATAAAGAAACAATTAAAAATATACAAAAGAAATTCGAGTATATCTTTTTAATGTATATTTGCATGTGATTTCTTCAATTTAACATTTACTTAATGAACAAAAAACATTTCGTTTAAAAACTGTTATGTTCGAAAAGTTAAGGATATTATTTTACGTTTTTCTAACACTATTCATACCATATTTATTACAAGAATATATATCGGCCATCTTAATTAACAAAGTGAGAAAATGTAATAGATGTCGCAATTGCAGAAATAATTAGATAACAATGGAAATGCACGTTTTGTTCTTGCTTATATTATTCATAAATTTAGGTTGTGTCGTTTCTGAACTAAGCTTGAGATTTGGTAAGTATTTTGTTGTTTCATTGTTGATTCTAAAATTTAAGCGACCTTTTTTCAATAGAAGAAGAATTTCAAGGACTATTTTCACAGATTTGCGACATCTTTTCTAAAACTCATTGATACAGAAAGCCAGATGAAATTATACTATAAAATATAGATTTATAGAAGCAGGCGTTACTTTGCGGAATTCCATATTACAAGTAATATAACAGAAACAACCACTTTGCTATAATCCGCACGGGTTAAGTGAATGCATGCAAAGCCAATGTGTATGAAGCAGGCAAAATCTACGCACCTTATACATGTAGGACCAGCCACCACATGCACCCCAAGGCGCAATTCACCAGCAACAACGAACACAAAAGCAGCACACACACCCACCACCACAATCTCGACGATCGTTTCGCCCCGAAACCGAAGCATCATCAGGAGGATAGGCTTCACGACAAAAATCGTACTGCCTGGCAGTACAGCCTGGCTGGTCCTACATGTATAAGGTGCGTAGATTTTGCCTGCTTCATACACATTGGCTTTGCATGCATTCACTTAACCCGTGCGGATTATAGCAAAGTGGTTGTTTCTGTTATATTACTTATAAAATATAGACTTAAAATATCAAATTATATCTCCAAAATATCCAGCAAATTAGAATAAGTTTTTAAAATGGACTTAAAAAAGCATAAAGATGCCGTTGCCCAGTATAATTAGCTCCCAAGTTTTTGTGAGCAAAATAGTAACAGATAGATATAACTGCTCCAATATACTCCCGCATTTACACCTGACCCTAGATTTCTCTGTATGCATGCCCTCACGATCGGCCGTGTGGTATCCGGCTGAGTAGAATAGACCACTCTCATTTCTAACTGAGGTGTTGTATAAGGCGACTAAGGTAAGTTGACCCACCGTGTGGTATACGGCTGAGTAGAATAGACCACCTTCCTTCTTACCGTGGGGTCGCAAAATACGACTTTGGTAAGTTGATGTTAGGCAGGCGGCCGGTCGTAAAATACATAGTCAAATCATGTGACAACATGTGTGTTATATCATGTTATGCCGACCCCATTTAGAGTGGCATAAGGGCAGGAGGATGATGATGCATGCCCTCACGATAGTTTCATTTATCTAAAATAAATAGTAACTTTTGAGTTCACAAGGTTTAGATTGGGGCTTAATAAGCAAGGACAGAATTCTGACTGACCAAGTCTGGGGTTGACGTCCGGACGTCAGCCTATACGAGATTAGTATGGCTCTCAAACAACTTAAGAACTACAAGGCTCCAGGTGATGACGGAATCACTACCGAACTCCTGAAGGCGGGTGGTAAACCGGTACTTAAAGTCCTTCAGCGATTGTTCAATTCCGTCATTCACGAAGGCACTATGCCGGAAGCATGGTACAGGGGCGTGGTGGTTCTCTTCTTCAAGAAAGGTGATAACACCTTATTGAAGAATTATAGACCCATCACGCTGCTGAATCATGTTTATAAGCTGTTCTCGAGAGTCATAACGAATCGTCTCGCTCGTAGGTTTGACGACTTCCAGCCTCCCGAACAAGCCGGTTTCCGAAAAGGGTATAGTACCATAGACCACATATTCACGCTGCGGCAGGTTATACAGAAAACCGAGGAGTATAACCAGCCACTTTGCTTGGCGTTTGTGGACTATGAGAAGGCCTTTGATTCGGTGGAAACATGGGCTGTGTTAAGATCGCTCCAGAGATGCCGAATCGACTATCGGTACGTCCAAGTGTTGAAGTGTTTATGAAAACGCCACAATGTCTGTCCGTATCCAAGACAAAACTACGAGACCAATCCAAATGCGGCGAGGTATGCGACAGGGAGATGTCATCTCCCCGAAGCTGTTTACCGCTGCATTGGAAGATGTCTTTAAGCTTTTGGATTGGAACGGATACGGCATCAACATCAACGGCGAGTACATCACTCACCTTAGATTTGCCGACGACATAGTCGTTATGGCAGGTTGTCTGGAGGACCTTAACACAATGCTCGACGACCTCAGCAGAGTGTCTCAGCAGGTGGGCCTTAAAATGAACATGAGTAAGACAAAAATCATCTCAAACTCACATGTTCCGCTCCACCCGGTCATCGTTGAGAACTCTGCACTCGAAATTGTAGACGAGTACATATACCTGGGACATACGGTCCAGCTGGGTAGGTCCAATTTCGAGAAAGAGGTTAGCCGCCGAATCCAACTCGGATGGGCAGCGTTCGGGAAGCTACGCGAGATTTTTTCGTCCGAAATACCTCAGTGTCTGAAGACCAGGGTCTTCGAACAGTGCGTGTTGCCAGTGATAACCTACGGATCCGAAACGTGGTCGCTCACTATGGCCTTATAAGAAAGCTCAGAGTCGCTCAGCGGGCGATGGAGCGAGCTATGCTCGGAGTGTCTCTACGAGATCAAATCAGGAATGAGGAGATCCGTAGAAGAACTAAAGTCACCGACATAGCTCAGCGTGTCGCGAAGCTGAAGTGGCGATGTGCGGGGCACATAGTGCGGAGAACCGATGGGCGCTGGGGTCTCAAGGTGCTGGAATGGCGACCCCGCACCGGAAAGCGCAGCGTTGGTAGACCCCCTACGAGGTGGACAGACGACCTCAAAAAGGTCGCAGGGAGCCACTGGATCCAGGCGGCGCAAGATCGTGCGGTGTGGCGATCCCATGAAGAGGCCTATGTCCAGCAGTGGACGTCCATCGGCTGACGACGAAGTCTGGGGTATCTCTACATGATCAAATCAGGAATGAGGAGAACTGTAGGAAAACAAAAATTACCCATATAGCTAAGCGTGTTGCGAGGCTCAAGAGACAATGGGCAGGGTATACAGTACTGTTAGGTTCAATTACTTATTTAAGTATATTTACTAATTATTACATTATTAAATTAAGAACAGTATTTGACTACTAGCGCCATTAGTACTACTTCCGGCAGCGATAAATGAATTGTATCATAAATTAATTGCATATTAATATTTGAGTGTTTTGTTAATTGTTATAATAATATAATTGGTTGATTATTGTAATAATGTTATTGCGATTTAAAGGTGTTAGAATATGATACGTTATAATTACTATGAATCTATAGCGGTTGCGTGCGTTTCCGTTCACGTGATAATTCCTGCAATGGCGGCTTAAAAAAATTACTCGGCAGTGAGACGAAAGCGTGCAATCACGACGGACTCTAAAGTGAGGAAGTAAATAAAGTTATTTTTGTAAGACACAAGTGTTTGTTTTTAATAGTACGAAGAAAGGATGAGAGTTGCGGTCCCAAATTGTTGGTATGGCGACCACTGAAAAGTTTTCTGAGTTGAACAGACGACATATAAAAGGTTATAGGTATGTGTGAGATGAAAAAAACCCGAGAAAACATACCCAGCTGGGAATGTTTATCGATTGAGAAAGAATCGAAAAAAAGTTTTTTTATACAAAACACATGAGTTTATTCGAGGTTTGAACCTGTTTGTTCAAACAGGTGAACAGGTTCAACTTAGGTTTGATCTCTGGTTAACGTCACTTGCACGGTTCAGACATAACGCTATTTTTACTAATTTTCTAGTAATCATAACGGAAAACCACGAATTGGAACTGCCCCAGAATATAGGACGCGCCATCAAACTAGTGGAAGATAAAACCCCTGGGTTACTAATCGGAGATCACGTCATCAGGCTGGATAGGGAGAATGAAGAGGAGAGTTATAGGAAGTGTGAGATAAACTTGTTTGATCGTTATTTGTTACATCTTAGTAGTAGTAGTAGTAGTAGTAGTAGTAGCGGCCTGTTACTATGCCCACTGCTGGGCTAAGGCCTCCTCTCTCCGTTTTTGGAGAGAAGGTTTGGAGCTAAGACCTACCACGCTGCTCCAATGCGGATTGGTAGGTTACACATATCCCTAGAATTCTCTAGAGATATGCAGGTTTCCTCACGATGTTTTCCTTCACCGAAAAGCGTGTGATAAATTGCAATTATCAATTAGACACATAAGTTTTAATAGAAAAACTCATTGGTGCCTGCCCGGGGTTTGAACCTACTCTAGAGTCGACTCTAGAGAGTCGCACGGTCTCACCGCTAGGCTATCACAGCTTAGTTACATCTTATCCCACCACTAATATTGTAAATGCGAAAGTTTGTGAGTATGGATGGATGTTTGTTACTCTTTCACAAAGTAACTATTGGACGGATTCTGATGACACTTTACAGTGATATAAGTCATACATCGGAATAACATATAGGCTACAATTTGTAATGATTTTATGTAATATAACGATACATGTCGGAAAAAAATATGGTCTCTGAGAGCTATCTTGGCATACGCTGTCTAAACCACTGGAGTTGCACAAAGATTATGTACGGTAGTATTGTTTGTCTTGAATAGTTTAAATTAAAGTCCACTACAGCATATATTTTTTGCCTTTTACGTGAAAGCCACTATGACCGAAATTCAGAACCATAAGTTTAATTAAATAAGATAATATTTAACAATGCACATTTTAGTATATTTATCAATTCCTTATCAAAATCGATAAATTTTTCGCTTAAAGTATATCATATAGATTAATTTTGTCTTTCACACTGTGTAAATTGGCCGAATAGTCATAAATTTATCACGATATGATTGAATTGAATGGAGCGCCTTAGAGCGCTTGCCCCGTACCTGATTCCAATGAATTGCTTATAGAAGGTATACTGGTTTTTCACAGACCAAAAAAATTATGATAATTTGTTTTCAGTATGCTTCTCTGTAGCTAAAGGGATATCGCTTATCATAGACTTATCGTGGTCACCATGGGAAGCTGCGGAAGAGCTGTCATCCTCAGCAGGGATCCCTTTGGTAAGAACTTTGTTGGGATCTCAACAGCTGGTCAGGGCTCTGGAAAATTATCTGGAATCCAGGAATGCGACTGATGCAGCAATTATATTGGAGGACGAAAGTGGTTTGTACACAATATCCTTATACATCATGAACTTAAGATAACTTTAAAACTTCTGCTTTACCCTACCGGCAAAGGTGTTCACAAGATGGAATTGGTTAGCTAAGAATCATCATCAAAATTCAAAATATTCTTTATTCAAGTAAACTTGTAAATAAGTTCTTTTGAAACGTCAACTCTACAAAAGAGTAATTATAGACATACCAAAGTAAAATATATTTTTCCAATCCATTTCCATTTGTCAGTGTCGGTACACGTTTTTATATTAAAATTCCTCAACATTATTTAGACTTGCCTTTACATAAGTTTAGAAGTTAACTTAAAACGATGCTGCTACATAGACGATTATTTGAGTGATAGTAGCATATCTTAACTGCAGTCTAACTGCAACAATCAAATTGTAAAAAAAATATTTAAAAAAATGGCCGCCGAGTTTCTTGCTGGTTCTTCTCGGTTGCATACTTCCGAATCAGCGGTAGCTTCTTGAAAACATTTGACAATTCAAAGTACTGTAAACAGTCTACTTGAATAAAGAATATTTTGAGTTTGAGTTTCATAGCTACTTGTTTCTGTTCAATTGCACGGAGGCCTTGGCGAACTCTCTCTCCTTGGAAAAATCCATCAAACTTTTGCAGTCTCCTTCGGCAGGTTATACATGCCCTAGGCATGATCTAGAACGCCTTGCTTGCTTATCCAAAGAAATAAAATTTAACAATTATGACATATCAAATATACAATTATATCAAATCAATTAATATATATTTTATGGGCATGTATGGTGGTATATTTCTTTTTAGACGTCGACAGAACACTTTATGAGCTCCTAGGACGATCACACGTTCGAGTTTGGGTGCACGCTGGCCTGACTAGAGATTCCGCTAAGGCGTTGAAGAATATGAGACCTGAGCCTAACTTTTATGTCGTCGTAGGCGAGAACAGCTTCGTTTCTGCTACTTATAAAAGGGTAAGACCCAGAACCAAAATAAATACAAATCAAATACACCCTGCGTTTTCATTTGTAGGTTAATTTAGTCGATACTAGAATTATATACTTGTATGATCATGAGTTTTTAATATGCTATCCACATACAACATACAATGAGCTGGTGAAAATATGGGCGTCCAAATGTCTTCCTTTATAATTCTAACCATCAAATAACGGTTGCAAACATTGGCACACGTCATACCAACATCATCATTACCGGCAAAGCAGAGGTTTCCAATTTTCTGAAGTTATTCAGACGTGGCATTTTACCACGCTACATCTGACGTGAAGATTAATCACAGCCATACCATACAGTCATGATTTGGTCTTACTGAAGGAAATCTTACAATGACTCTCCTAAACTCCTCACATTTCGCCCTTCGCCAATCGCCGAGCGTATAGTCAGTTTGTCGAAAAAAAACTAAATGAATGTACGACAAATATTAACAGACCAATTGATAAGATCAAAAACATTTTAACATTAACCTCCGCTGTCATATCTAACTCATCTCTAGGTGTACCCTTGAGCAGATATTCTCGATTAATTTACTGGTAACTTTATGGAATCTAGCATCTTATTTTACAGGCAGTCAAAGAGAAACTGGTTAGACGTAACTACCGTTGGAACTTGCTGATCACTGACTATACAAGTATCGATGCTACAATGTTAATATTACCAACTGTTACTCTGCAAGTGGAACCCGCTGAGTGCTGTAAGCTATTGGGGTTGATGGAGGAGTGTAGTTGTGCTTTGAATGGACAGGTAAGTTATAGAGTGAACAGTGGAATCTGAAACTTTAACTGAGCACTTGTTCCGAAGATGTCCGTATTCCGGGAGATTTCGGATTTGACAAAGATATTAACTAGAGATGCGTTTTGTACACATTTGTGGGATATCAAACACGTGGGGTTACAAATTCTCTCATCGTTAATTGGTTTAAAAGTCAAGTCGTAAGCTAAGAGTCCATAAAAGGACTCTAGACGTTGTTGGGCGGATCTGGCAAGAAAATATAAATCCACGATGTAAGTAAGTTCCAGACGCGTTCGATGCATCTGGTGCTTTCGATGTTCCTCAACTCATTGATTAGTGAAGGGCCTTTTAGGCTTCTATTTAGAAAAGCCCCGTTTTGGAGGAGGACGGGTTAAAGAGCTGGTGCTAGTTTCCTCCAGTTCTGATTGCGACAGAAAATCAGGTATAGCTACTTATCTATATATAACATATTTCAAAAGTAAATTACTTATCGTATACTATGAAGTCGCCCTATCCGAAGAACTAAGTCAAATATCCCATTTAGGCATAGGAAATGTAAATTTGTTCCTTGGATAGGGCGAAATGTAAAATTGAAAAGTTAATTTCCATGATATATCTTTACAGAGGAAACAGTATGTTCTCAACAACTTGATAAAACACTTAGCAGATTCTCTAACAAAGATCGATGCAGAGATTGTCCAAATAGACTGTGAGAATCCAGCGGGTGAAATGAACACAACCAAGGAGAGATTCCATCAAATCCTGGAAGAAGACAGTGCTGATAATGATACTTTGTTCTTTTGGGATGAAGAAAGGTGACTTGTTACATTTCGAATTCTAATGCTCTTAAAAGGGATACACGTGATGTTCTGAAAGTAAAGTAGCTAATTGTTAGTACCCTAATAAATAATGTTCAAAGAACGTTATTGAGTCTTATGACATTGCTGCCGTCAAAATAAACAAACGATAATATATTCCACAAAATCATATTTAGTCTTTCAATTTATAGTGCAATAAATTAACAATATACATTCCATAGCATTTGGTTAAGTATTTTGCCAGTTGTTTATTCCGAAAAAAAATAGTAATCAATAATAATTTTTGAAGTTTTCTTCCAAAATAAAACAATATCTTATTCCATAAGATCTGGCTTGTTCCTTCGGTCTCGCTTCGTTCTATCTACCTTCAAGCCCGATGAGGGTCTTCAAAGTGTCGCTAGATGGTCCGCTAACGAGGAGTACAGACTCCTGCCTGGAGTTGTTCTGGAACCTCTGAGGAATTTCTTCAGGATCGGTACCTCTGCTGTGAGTAATTTCTTCTACATATGCTTTAACAAGGGCCATTTCTCTCCTCGGAGGGAAGGTTAGATTGGACCAATATATTGTTACGTACGACTCGTTGAAACACTTTATTCAACTTTTCACTAGAAACTTAGTACTTACAGTCTATATGCAGTCCGTTGTCCAATAAGAAAGCCGAGGTCACCATGATTTCAATTTTATTTTCGCTTCGTATTTCGCTCTTGATAGCTATTCGCAAACTGAACGTCGAGGCGCACAATACGTCCGGTTATATATCAAATGAAACGATGACGAAAATGTTGGCGAAGGTACTCGAGTCCTAGGGGAGATAGTAAACAAACTTTCTTAAACAACCTGAATGTTCCATAGATTTAAACTCTATGACCATATAATTTATGAACTACAAAAGTAATAATAAAATTACTTTGCTATAATGCGCAATACAGTAAATAGAAAATATATATAGTGTTAAATGTACAGTGGACTATCCGTATTTTCATACCCGATACGTGCAGGATTCGTAAAAACACATGCACAAACCTCCACCACTTCCACCACAATATACAAGCACTACACACGTTCACTATCACAAACTCAATCGTTTCGCCCCGCAACCGAATCATCATCAGGAGATTGACTCCACGACAAAAGCGCAAAGCTTTGCGATTCCTGCACGTATCGGGTATGAAAATACATTTAACACTATATATATTTTCTATTTACTGTACCGCGGATTATAGCAAAATAATTTTATGATTACTTTTGTTTTGGCTGAAGGAGTTTATTAGCGATATGATCGCCTAATTATATTTAATTCGTCTGTATTTTTCTTTGTCAATAATTTATGTGCAATAACTTTTTGATTTGGTAAATATCGAACTCAATATGAATACACATAGTTGCTAAATATTACTGCAAAAAAATTCTATATCGCCACTCAACTTCAAGCAGCGCCATCTCGTGATATCAATCGTAAACTGGTACCAACAAATAAGCTTTCAATGAGGGCATAGTATCAAGCATGGGCTTAAAACATATTAAACTTCTAGGCCATACCGTGGACAATGATAAAGTATGACCCAGACACAGGCGAGCCGATGGCGACTGAGGACGGGCAGCCGGTGTATGAAGGATACTGTATAGACCTTATTGATAAAATTGCTGAGGTAATCTATACTGAATTTAATTAGTTCCTATCATCATATTAACTGAGCTAACTACACTGAGCGGCGCATATGGATTTTCAAATGTTTTTCCTACATTTTCTTATCTATACTTATTATAAAACAAAGTCCCAAAAAGCCGTCTGTCTGTATGTAATTGATTTTCTCAAAATCTACTGAATGGATTTTTGTACGGTTTTTACCAAAACATAATGCGATACTTCCGGATGGTTTAGGTAAATACATATCAGTATTATGTATATTGTGTTGAGATCGCGGAGTTGTTGTAAAACTTGCTTGCTGGGAGCTTTACTCGCGTGCGCTGCGTAAACCAGCAGATATACGCTAAAGTAATGTACAAGAGAATTGTAGATCTATAAAAATACTACAAAAAAGTGCACGACAGCATGTCTCAATCACTTATCGTTAACTCGGAAAACTACTTTTATGTTTAAAATTTGGATTCTAAAACAAAATGTGACTCGCAGATTTCCATGAGGGCGAAGCCGCTGGCACAGCGATATAATAAATTAAGATTTTTGATACACGTATAGAAACCCGTCGTGTGGTATCCGGCTGAGTAGAATAGACCACCCTCTTTCTTACCGAGGTGTCCTTAAAGGCGACTAAGGTAAGTTGACATCAAGCAGGCGGCCGGTCGTAAAATACGTAACCAAATCATGGGACATGGGTTCCATATTCAGGGTGCAGGGTGTTATATTCTTTTACTACAAAGCTCATGATGAACTTTCAATATATGTGATTAATACTGTTACACTTCACTCTTTGTTACACATCACTATTGTAGACACATTGAACGCTGACACTAGACTGACTAGAATAGGCCCAACTGGCTTATTTATAACCTTCTTTGTTTGCTCTCCGTTTCCGTTTTATGAAACAAATGACATTTGACTACTTCCGTCTCCCACAAATTATTAAATTATTCCTATTAATTATGTTTCTTATTACATAATCACATAATGGTAAATGTATTTAAGAGTATTTATAAGAATATTTAACACAATATATAACAATATGTAAGTTTAAGTAAGCAAATGGATGTCTCACTTAGATTTAAATCTACTACAGTTAATATTATGCGATGAGAATCCTTATATTTTGTTTATTTTTTTATTCTATTGCTAATGTTTTATCCCCTTATGACTGTTTAGGCTCTAATCATACATAAGATTAGAATATTCAGTAATTTCAATCTTTTAGCAAATGGAATTTGACTACGAGATCATCACTCCAAAGTCTGGCACTTTTGGTAAAAGACTTCCCAATGGATCCTGGGATGGAATAGTTGGAGATCTGACAACGGGCGTAAGTAAAAATCTTCCATTACCATTTCCACAATATATTGAGTTATAATGCTCAAACAATATGGCACTACACGTGCACTTTCGTTCGCGGCTATCGTGTTACTGATGTGGTACGCTTGAGACATAGTTAATAGATCTATATTAATGATATGTTTGTGTCTTGCATATACAAGGTAATAATCATGCGTTACACGCATAAATATGTCTATTTATTTATTTAAGTAATACAGATACTATTCGACTTGTTAAAATTCCTTTAAGTATAATGCTGTTGATATTTCAGCAAATCGATATCGCCATTGCTGCTTTAACAATGATCGCTGAGAGAGAGGAAGTGATTGACTTCGTGGCGCCTTATTTCGAACAAACTGGTATTCTTATTGGTGAGTAGTATTTTACGAAGCAGAAGTAAATATTTTAGTAAAGAGTATTATTTATCCGTTTTAACACCTCGGTTGATCGCCTCTTCGGGTGACAAGAGGGCTGGCTCCTTTTTCGCACAAAGAATCAGCTTAGCGATTCAACGCGGAAACGCTGCCAGCGTTCTTGGGACCATTCCACGTGGGCATGATTTGTATAGTAGTAGCGTGTAAGTAATTTAAGATAGATATAACTTGTACATATTTGTTACGTTAATTATATCTTAATTTATCAATTTATCGTTAAGAGTATTTTAATACTTACTATGTCATGAGAACATATCGTTAAGAACACGCGAAAAGAGTTCTTAATGCGTTTGTCTTAGAATTCGAATTTGACAGCGGCAGTGTTACGAACATGCCAAAAAGGGTTCGGAAACTATATGTCATAGAGTCAAATTCTATGGAACATTCGACGTGTTTACCGATAAACATGTTTAGAAAAGGCTTGTTTACGATCTTTCCAAGGTCTCGCGAATGTTTTCGAAATCAGTTCGTTCCATATATAAGCAAGCGTATCGTGCGCCTCGACATTAATTTTACGAATAGCGATCAAGAGCGAATAGACAAGTGAAAATAAAAGTGAAATAGTAGTGATCTCGACATTCTTATTGGGACAATGGACAATGGTATAGAGACAGTAAGTAGTAAGTTTGTTGTAAAAAGTTGAATAAAGTGTTTTTAACGAGTCACCAGGTATCCAAATCCACGAACCCCTGTACGTAACAATATTGTAGACCACAATTTTGCTCGCAGTGATCCGTAAGCCGGTTCGGAAAACCTCCCTCTTCAAGTTCATGACGGTGCTCCGGACCGAAGTGTGGCTCAGCATAGTGGCCGCGCTACTCCTCACTGGCTTCATGATCTGGCTGCTGGAGAAGTACTCCCCTTATTCAGCCAGGAACAACCCCGAGGCATACCCCTATCCTTGCAGGTATGAATAGAGATTGAACACACTCCAGGTGGCCATTAGAAGTCAACATAAAGACGATAGAGGAGATAAAAGACATCTTAACGTTTCTATATTACGTTTCAAATCATGTCACCATGGTCTTCGAACAGTGCGTGTTAGTGATGACTTAAGATTCTTTTTTTTCGCGGGCAGGAGAACTGTCTAATAGTCGCTTACCAGCCAGAGCTAGTAAGGAGTGTCAGATTTGCGCCGACTGAACGACCTCCCCTGCTCGCCCAGGCCAACATGGAACCGCTTCAGCATTACTTCGTGCTGGACCATTCTTCTCTAGTTCTTCCCTCTCCTCTCTTTTAAGAATTATGTATTTTAACATGTTTCCGTACTTTTTCCACTCCAACTCCCTGGATAACATGCGCCTTACTAAGTTGTCTGGGTTCATGGCCTCCTCATGGGTTCCTAGTACAGTATTTTACATTATGTGCGAATTGGCTACACTCAAAAATGACGTGTCTTGGAGTATCTTCCTCACCGCAGAAGTAACATTTTTCCGTTCTCGATTTTCCAATAGCAAAGAGGTATGTATTAAATACCCCATTCCCAGTCAGCGCCTAAGTGATCCAGCGATCAACTTAGACTTCGGATCTGAAACGTGGTCGCTAAATGTGAGCCTTATAAGAAACCTCAGAGTCACTATTAACGCGGGCAGCGAGCTATGCTTGGAGTTTCTCAACACGATCAAATCAGGAATGAGGAGATCCGAGAGAGGTAGAACCAAAGTTACCGATATAGCTTAGCGTGTCGCGAAACCGAATTAGCGATGTGTGGGAGACATAGTTGCGAGAACCGATGGAACTTGGGGTCTCGAGTTGCTGGAATGGCGACACCGCCCCGGAAAACGCAGTTTCGGTAGACCTCTACGAGATGGACTGACGACCTCAAAAAGTTCGCAGGGAGCCGCTGGATCCAAGGGGCACAAGATCGTGTGGTGTGGGGATCCCGTGAAGAGACCTATGTCCAACAGTGGACATCCATTGGTTGTTGATGATGATGAATATAGAATGACCTTCCTGCACTGTCAGTAACCAATGCATCGCATGGATGTAGTCGCACGAACAATTTTTCAGCACTATTTAAAGTAATGGCAGAGGCAGACAGAATGCTGGTACAAAATTATGTGAGATATCTTAATTTTTTGCCTTCGTATATAACAAACATCAACAACTATTGGCATCAGACTTCTGTCCCAAATATGCAATAATATTTTCAGGGAGTTTACTTTGAAAGAGAGTTTCTGGTTTGCCCTGACATCGTTTACGCCTCAAGGCGGCGGGGAAGCCCCGAAGGCGCTATCGGGACGTACGCTAGTAGCAGCCTATTGGCTTTTCGTCGTTCTGATGCTGGCTACCTTCACCGCCAATTTGGCAGCCTTCCTCACCGTGGAAAGGATGCAGGTAAGGCTTACAATAATAATTTGAATACATTGAATAGTCATGTTCTAACTCCTGATTGGTGGATTTAGACAAAAACACCTCGTTTAGAAACTTTATTATAACTTTCAGTACACTTCAGTATTTGCAGTCAGAAAGTAGGTACGTAGTCTAGTAACGTAATCTACTATTACTTCACGTTTGCCAAGTTTTTTTTGGATCGCTAATCTCAAACTGAATCCTGGAGGCGCGCGATACGACTGCTCATATAATGAACTAATCTATCGAGAAAGTTCTACGTCTCGATTACGCGTCGCGAGTAGAATGGTAGGGATACGGAACACGATTGGTAAACAACGTGAATGTTCTAAAGTAAATTGAATGTAGCAAGCGAATTAGAATTCTATATCTTAAAAATTAAGAACTATTTTTGCACGCTCGTAACAATATACTAGATATAATATTTTCTTAATTACCCAGACTCCGGTGGCTTCACTAGAGCAATTGGCGAGGCAGTCCAGAATAAATTACACAGTTGTAGAGAGCTCCACTGTGCATCAGTACTTCATTAATATGAAATTCGCTGAAGATACACTGTACAGGTAATTGCAAGTCCGATATAGTCCTCCACAGCGCGTCGTTTTAAGCCAAGGTCCGGCCTCACAGGAGGCACCCTTAAGGCGATGCTCCGAGGATGCTGCGAGCCTCGCTCGAGATTTGTTTCCCCATTTTTCCGGCGATGCTTCTGCGTTCGCCTATCATCTCGGTGACATTATGGATAACAGCATTAGTTATTGTTCGAAAAAAAATGTACAGGTAACAATATTTCTTGGGTTAAAATATCTTAGTAAAAATGCTTACTCTCACATTAAAAACCAAACGTCAACATGAAAGTTATAAATTATAGGCTAACCGTTTAACTCAGACTTAGCTTGCGGGTGGCGGGGGGAGGGGGCTTTGGGGGGGGGGGCTGCGGGCGATCACTTCTTGTATATCACGCTACAGGCGATGACCGCCCGCTCAGACTTCAGTCCCCGTTCTCGTCCTACCTGCACACTCTTGTATCTCACAGGCGAGATCTGAGTTAAACGTTTAGCCTATAGCTAACATTATATTTGGCGCTTTGCATCAGCTTATGGTTGCCATTAGTTTATGGCTAACAATATTTCATGTTATCTCCAGGGTATGGAAAGAGATCACTCTAAACGCGACGTCTGATCAATCGCAATACCGCGTGTGGGACTACCCCATAAGAGAGCAGTATGGCCATATACTTCTTGCTATCAATGCATCAGGTATTCATTTATCAATATTTCCTATGTATCGAAATCTTAGCATTAATATTATCTTCGATTCCATTCATAACGTTATTACACGTCAAATTTGATCAACACTAATTGACACAACGTTTATACACGTCGGCAATAATAGGTCTTTCTTTAAACAACGTGCAGCTGAAGACGGATTTTTTTCAAACTACGTCATTGCGCCGTATTACTTTAAATTTTTGGACTGATATTGTTCACTTCACGTTAGTTAAACGTGTATCAAAAGGAGAACGTCTTTATCATGACCATCCTCATCCTGCTGCCCTTATCTCACTCTAAGTGGGTTCGGCACATGTTACAGACATGTTGACACATGATTTGGCTACGTATTTTACGACCGGCCGCCTGCTAACGTCAACCTATCTTAGTCGTATTTAAAGACCTTTTGGGTCGTGGGTGGTCTATTCTACTCAAACGGATACCACACGGCAGATCGACTTACCTTAGTTGCCGTTTACGACACCTCGGTAAGAAATGAGGGTCGTTTATTCTACTCAGCCGGATACCTCACGGCATATGCAAGGCCGTACAACAAACATTTGGAAACCCATATGTTCCGATCAGTGTTAATGTATACATCTTTAATTTAGGACCAGTCCCTGATGCCGCAACCGGATTCCAGCAAGTAAATGACCATTCTGAAGCCGATTTTGCTTTCATACACGATTCGGCAGAAATAAAGTAAGTAAGCATGACAGCTGTGATACCTAAACGGTCCGCGGCATCAAGGGTTCACAACCTGGGCAGGCTCCATTTTGTTTTTGTATTTAATCTCATGTCCCTTATTGATTAAGTTCCCCATTAGCGTAGTGATTCTATACAACCCTTCTATTCAAAAGGAGAGATGAGGTCTAGGCCCAGCAGCGGAATAGTATCAGGCCGTTACTTTTACAGAAGGGTCCTTGAATGTGTGAGATACCCGAAGAACCTTTAGATCAAATTATCTTACGAACACATATGCACATTATTGTGTGTCACACACTCGCAGTATGCTATCGCCGACAAAGACGAGTTTCCAGCTATCTGACGTCCCTTAGTTGAGACTTTAGCCAAGCTTTTGAAGGCATTCTTGTGAAAGCAACTTATTTACTCAGTCACTAGCAATCTTCAGTTACCCTTTCACAATTGAACAGCTAAGGAAACAACTAAATTTGACTTTGATATCCAAAACTTGTATAAGTCTGTCCAAGGACGTTCATGGGTTGAGAAAGAAGATATCCGACTTGATCACGAATGAGCAAAACAAAACAAAACTACGCTGCCATTTTTCAGGTACGAGATCACGCGAAATTGCAATCTAACCGAAGTTGGTGAGGTGTTCGCAGAGCAGCCTTATGCTATTGCGGTGCAACAAGGCTCCAGGCTACAGGAGGACTTGTCGAGGACTTTGCTTGACTTGCAGAAAGAGCGGTTTTTGGAACAACTGTCGAGCAAGTATGTCGAGTTTTGTAAATCAAACATTTCTTAGAAGCTTAGGAAACACTATCTTTTTGATACTGTTTTCAAAAAACGACATACAAAAATTTAAAGAAACCAAACTAAAGATGATCATAACTTAGACCTGTAAAATAATAATTTAAATATATGCAAACAGTAAGTCATAAATAACAAATAGATGTAGAGTAAGTTAACTGTAAGAGAGACTAAAATTAAGAATATATTTACAAAAAGTCGCTGTCTATCATATCAGAGGAATAAAAGTCAAATTAAAAAAAAACTGTTTATGACCTTGTTTTAGCATGTAACTGTGATAGCCCAGCGGTGAGACCGTGCGACTCTTTCGTAGGGAACACGAGTTCAAACCCGGGCACCAATGAGTTTTTCTATTAAAACTCATGTGTCTAATTGTTAATTGCAATTAATCACACGCTTTTCGGTGAAGGAAAACATCGTGAGGAAACTTGCATATCTCTAGAGAATTCTGGAGATATGTGTAACCTACCAATCTGCATTGGAGCAGCGTGGTAGGTCTCAACTCCAACCCTTCTCTCTAGAAGAGAGAGAAGGGTTGGAGAGAGAGGAGGCCTATTCCCAGCAGTGGGATTGTAACAGGCCGCTACTCTAGCATGTAATTCAGGATAGATATAACTTGTATAATACCATGTTTATTTCTAGATATTGGAATGAAACCTTGCGACAGGCCTGTCCTGACGCTGATGAATCGGAAGGCATCACATTAGAGAGTCTGGGTATAAAAGATTTTATAATTCATAGTTTCTACTAGTCATTGTGTTTATCATTGCGAGATTCTTCTACATACTCCTAAGTTTCTATTTTCGAAGTTTTTTACTTACCTATTGTATTATATTTATGTTCTGTTTCTTCTAGATTAGTCCTACCATGATTTACCTTCTATAAAGTATCTTTCTCTTCGCCTTCTTCAATCTCTCAATTTCTTTCATCAATTTCTTTTTGCTTTTCATCCGTTTCACTTTACAGAGTCACCCAAGATATATCTTTTTTGAATGACTTTTCATTTCTAATTTTATCGGATTAGCCCGACTAGTTTCGAACCCGTTCGGGGCACTTATTCATGAGCTCTAATTAGACGTGAGTATAGCCGGTATCTTAATAACTATGAATACTACTCACAATAGTTTAAATTTAAAAAGACTTTTCAATTCTTTTATTTCTCCACTTTCCCAATCATCCTTTTATGATTGATTTCATATACTTTCAGTTTCCCTAAGACTAATTTATATTCCTTTTTGACTTGTCTAACAGTCGATATCATTTTCGTAGGGTTTTAAGTGTATGAGTGCAGTTTTTACTTTTTGTCTTGTTATCATTAAATTTTTTAATTAAAATAAATAAACTCTTAGAAATTATAATCGACATCAATGATAAAATATCTGATTTAATTTTTATTTAATTTTTAATTATTGCAGGTGGGGTATTTATAGCAACATTATTCGGTTTGGGAATCGCAATGATTACCTTAGCCTGGGAGGTCTTCTATTATAAACGGAAGGAGAGAAATAAAATCCAGACCATAGACGCAACAATAGAGAAGACAGAGGCGTTTGCAGAACCGAAAAAAATACCAAACAAAATAGTAGAAAGTGTTGCCAAGTTACGGAAGAGGAATAAAAATTCTAGCAACATCAAGAAGATTACCATCGGCGATAATTTCAAACCAGCCGATAAGGGGGTTTCTTATATCAGTGTTTATCCTAGAGATGCATATAGACCGTAGTTTTTTTCAGACTTAGAATTTAAATCTTACAACAGGCCCTATGTAATAGATTTTCAATTTTATCATAGGCTTTAGACCTAATCATAAGCCTTAGTTTTAATGCCCTTCAGCTATAGACATAAGACTCAACGATTTTAGTAGTTTATGATACTGTTGCATAATAAGGGTTCTTATAACACGAGTGTTATAAGACCAAGTTATGTACAGTATCATACACTACTTTATCTACTCTCATACTATAATACGTAAAACGTACGTTTCCATTCCATGAACTCGTGGTAACATTTAATATAGTTGCTCCTAGATTTCGACGGCAACAGGTTCACGGTCATGTTTGACGCAGCTTTCAGAATATCTGGTGGTGTACAATTACCACTATCCCCACTCTCAGACATGTTTTTACACAAAAACTATTTTTTTTACAAACAAAACTAAACTTCGTTTAAATATTGAAAATATTTTTAAATGGCGCCATTGGCGCCAAGGCGCAAACATCGATTGCGCATGCGTGTTGCGTCGCCGCGGACCCATTCATTGAAACCTTTTTTCTGAGGGGTATCGTTATGATTAAAAAGTTACATTATGATACAGGTGTCCATACAAGACCTGTATCGTAATGAAACTTTTTAATTTTTTATTTTTGTTCTGGACGTAATGTTTGTCATAAGAATTTTGTTTTCAGTTTTATAATCTTTGTATTATAGTATCAGAGTAGATAAAATATTTAGCTTGTGTTACGACGTGTTTTAAATACAACCTCCTACATATAGTTGGTCAGTAATAAAAAAAAACATTGTCGCTGTTACGTGTTTAGTTGTTGGAAAAGATTAAAAGAGTTGACTTTTGGAAAATTGCTTCTTATTTATTGAATAAGTGTAATGGAAAAATATTGTTGTCTTTATACTTGTACACAAATCGTCGCGCAGAATTTTCACATTTATTTTTGAATAATTTTTTTAACTATATGATAATTAAACCTATAATTTTTTTATAACATACTTATAATGTAAGCAACATTTATCTTTGGTACTTGCTCTTATGTGCACAAATTTTAAACATAAAAGTAGTTATTGTGAGTTAACCATAAGAGATAGAGACATGCTATCACGGACTTTTTTGTAGTAGTATTATAGATCTACAATTCTGTAGTACATTACTTTAGAGTATCTCTGCTGGTTTACGCAGCGCACGCGACTAAGTTTTTTAACATCTGCGTGCCGTTAGTATTTCACTATCTTTTATTGATAACCGTACAAAAATCCGTTCTGTAGATCTTGAGAAAATCGATTACATACAGACAGACAGATTCTTGGGACTTTGTTTTTATAATAAGTATAGATGATTCAATTTTCAATAGCCAATTAAAATAGGAATCCATATAGATGCGTGGATGTCTTTAAAAAAATATTGTGTTTCTTTACGTAAATTTGATAAGAGATCTTATGGATCATATTTCGATCAAAATGTTTTCGTCTCTACCGATAAATGTAAGTTATTATTATAAAATGATTTATTGTATTCAATGGGGAATTTTATAACAAAGAAAATGGTATACAAATCATACGTATATTAATTATATAGTAAATAACATGATCTTAAAATGGATGTCAAAAATTCGTTTTATGATCACCTAAGGGAACCTATCGTTCGAAGGGTTAATGACGCGACGTTCAGATTTATGATAATCCTATGGCTTAAGAGAGGTCTGATCTTCATTGACAGGCTCTATGCTTTATAAAAATACTTAATCTAGTACACACAAGTAACTTTTAGGCCTTATTTGTAATAAATTTGGATTGAGGTTTGAACAAACTTCAAAGGGGAGAGGAGGGGGGATTAAGGGGGATCTAAATAAAACACAGTATATTCAATCACGTTTATTCTACCAGAAAACCCTAGCTGTAGGCTTTTCGACTACCCCGTCCTTAGATTCGAGAACTTTCTTCCCGAATTCGAGTCTAAAGTAATCCAGATTCAGGTATGCACCCTCGTTAGCTTCTAGAAGTAACTTCTTCACTCTGTCTTTAGTGCTTTCTATGAAAACTGACGCGAGCTTCATTTCGTTCTCGCTGTTCCTCAGCCCGATGCAGTAAGCTCTGAGAATAGATCTCAACTTTCAAAAAAGTGCTTTTAAAAAAAATTTACTCCTGAACGCTAAATACACAGTTCGATTTTAGGTACAAACCTTAACACTGTACACAAAAACACAGTTAATTCTGTAAAGTATTTTAACCATAGGAAAATATTTTACGTATTTTAAAAATAAACACGATTTACCGAAATCAATGACCGTACCCTAACACGTTATGCCGACCTTGACCTAAAAACCAAATACGGTACTAAACAGGTACGGGAGAGACAAAACCAAAATTTTATTGTTTTTAAATGATTTATAGAAGCAGGTGTTTCTTTGCGGAAATCCATATTACAGAAACTATAACAGAACTACTTTGCTATATAGGAATACCTGCATATCTCTAGAGAATTCTGGGGATATGTGTGTGGACCTACCAATCCGCATTGGAGCAGCGTGGTAGGTCTTAGCTCCAACCCTTCTCTCCAGAACGGAGAGGAGGCCTATTCCCAGCAGTGGGATTGTAACAGGCCGCAACTTTTTTACCTTTTACTTTTACTATACTTTGTTATAGTCCGCGTGTGTTAAACGAATGTATGTAATGCTAAGTGTATAAGTGTATAATATTTTGAATTTGAATTTGATAACGTCGTGTAAAAAACTCATAAGTGCCCCGGATGGGCTCGAAACTAGTTTCGATAATTAGACGTCAGTATAGCCGGTGTCTACACATTAACTATGAATACTACTCACGATAGTTTGAATTTAAAGATATTTAAGAAGATTTAGTGATATACAACTGACCTTGAAGCCCTCGCCAAGACGGCAGACATCACCAATATCTCTGTAGCAGCCTCCGCCAATCTGCCCAGCTCTCTGGAAGGAAGTCAGTCTATCACTATCCCACTGTCGGGCAAAGTGCTCTTTGAGCACTTCATTGGAGTTAATTGATGATGACTTGAATTTAAAAAAAAAACTAAAGATGTATTTGTACAATTAGAGCTGTAAGAATACTACAGAGGTCTGTAATAGACTCCAAGACTAAATCGCAAAGCAACGCATCACCCAAACTAGCAGAGTTATATAGTAATAAGTTAAACCCCCACCTTTAATTTTGCGTTCGAACACATGTAGCAAACTGTAATACGTAATGTTTATCATTTCGTTAATTATTAAGCCAATGTTAGGTTTTATTATTTTCAGTTGCTGTGTTAACTTGAGACCGTGTGACTCTGTAGAGACGATCACGTGTTCAAACCCGGGCAGGCACCAATGAGTTTTTCTATTAAAACTTATGTGTCTAATTGATTACAATTAATCACACGCTCTTCGGTGAAGGAAAATATGAGGAAACCCGCATATCTCTAGAGAATTCTGAGGATGTGTCACCTACCAATCCGCATTGGAGCAGCTTGGTAGGTCTTAGGTCCTTAGGTCCAATCCTTCTATCCAAAAAATCGGAGAGAAGAAGCATATGCCCAGCTGTGGGATAGAAAAGGCCGTTTTATTTCCAGTTGCTCTAAAGTATTAAGTCATAAGCTTTTGATACATGTGTTCAACATTTTGAAACAATGGTACCGTCAGATATTTTATGACCGCATTCTGAAAATGGTCCGCTTAATTTAGCTGAACATTACAATGGCACACTAACGGACATCATCCTCCTGCCCTTATCCCACTCTAAGTGGGATCGGCACAACATGATACAAACATGTTGCCACATGATTTGGCTGCAACCTGCCACCTGTCTGATGTAAACTTACCTTAGTCGCCTTTTACGACCCCTCGGTAAGAAATGAGGGTGGTCTATTCTACGCAGCCAGATACCACACGGCGTGTCGACTTACCTTAGTCGTCTTTTACGACCCCTCGGTAAGAAATGAGGGTGGTCTATTCTACTCAGCCGGATAACACACGGCATAGCTTCAGGTCTTACATGTATCTATTTAGTCCACAATGCCCTGCAAGTGTCCTCGCTAGTTTCCATATATTTGTTCTGAAAAATAATTAAGAGGCGTATATATCTTATTGTTCCGCACAAACGTGCGGGCGGATGAAACAACCTCCGAGACCTGGGCCCGTCGTCTCGGCGTCTCAACCTACCTTATGCGGCCGTCAGCTGTATGCGGTCCGGCCTCATGAGTCACTGCGTGTATATGTGTACGTGTTAGTGTGTGCTTGTATGTACTTGGCCGATTCCCGAAACCGTTGGCTCGCCTCAACAGTCTTCCACGAACACGTAATGTCTGTTTCTCCCGGAGTATACACTTCACTATATCGGCTAAATAACACAAATAACACCCGGTGTGCACACAATCTTCGTAAGGTCACACGTTATTGAATCGTCCCTATATCGGGGAACAGTAACCCCAACGCGCACTAAAACCGCGGACGGTCGCGTCTTCTCAGACGCTTCACTGATTAAACGCGTCACTAAATCAGAGACCCCCCCGAAACGCATAATTACACGTGTGCGTTATACAATAAAGCCGTATACAGGCGCACGCGTCCTGTCTTTATCGTATTCGAAACATTACTAACTGTCGGCCGCACGCGTCGGCAATCGAATGCATAAAGGCCGTTGATCCGGCCGGTCGCGTCGCGTCGCGCGCGTCAATTCAAAACACTTATAGTAAAATAACATTTTCCTTACATTTGGTAAGGTCAATGAACTTCAAGACATTCTAACAAGAGGAACTCACGTGAGAGCCTCAGCGACGTCCCTCCCGTGCCTGCTCATCAGGGTCTCGCAGGTGAACCTCATCCTGAGCACGCAGTACTCCAGCTGCTCTGAGGGCTTCTTTAACGTCGGGTGCAGGTGCTCGGACAGGTGGAGAGTGAGCTTTGGGTCATCTCTCTCCTGAATAAAGTCCGGCTATCAGAACCTATCTAAATCCTCGACAACAATAGAAACTCTATTTCTTATCTATACTTCTATACTAATCTATACTTATTATGGAACAAAGTCCCAAAAAGCAGTCTGTCTGTATGTAATCGATTTTCTCAAAATCTTCTGAACGGATTTTTTTACAGTTTTCACCAAAAGACAGTGCAATACTCCCAGATGGTTTAGGTAAACAGTATATATCAGTATTATGTAAAATAATGTCCAAGAGATCGCGCAGTTGTTAAAAACTTGCTTGCAGGGAGCTTTAGTCGCGTGCGCTGTTAAACCAGCAGAGCTACGCTAAAGTAATGTACTAGGGAATTGTAGATCTACAAAAATACTACAAAAAAGTCCGCGATAGCATGTATCTATCCCTTATGGTTAACTCACAATAACTACTTTTGTTTAAAATTTGAATTCTATAAAAAAATTGTGACACGCTGATTTCCGCGCGGGCGAAGCCGCTGGCATAGCTAGTTATATATTAAGCTGAAGAGTTTGTTTGTTTGATTGATTGTATGAACGCGCTAATCTCAGGAACTACTGGACCGATTTGAAAAATTCTTTGACTGTAAGATAGTTCATTTATCGAGGAAGGCTATAGACTATATAACATCACGCTAAGATGAATAGAAGAAGAGCAGCAATAAAAAATATTGCAAATACGGCAAAATTTAAACCTTTCCTTGCATGCGCTAAGTAAACGGTGAAAGTTATTAAAAAATCATGTACTACAAAAATTTCCCCCTCTAAAAGTTCTAAATAAAAATCCGCGACAGCATATGTCTAGCTTTTATGATTAATTGTTATGATTTACTCAAATAATAACACTGCAGTCCACGCGAACGGACTTTGGGTCTTTCTCATACAGAGTCGAGTTATCATAACTTTTCAATATCCAAAAAAACTGTTACTATCCCACTTCTGGGCATAGACCTCCTCTTTCCGTTTTTGGATAGAAGGATTGGAGCTAAGACCTACCACGCTGCTCCAGTGCGGATTGGTAGGTTACAAAGACACACATATCTACAGAATTTTGTAGAGATATGCACGTTTCCTAACGATGTTTCTTAACCGAGAAGCGCGTGATACATTTCAATATATCAATTAGGCACATAAGTTATAGAATTAGGCGTTACTTTGCGGAGATCCATAATACAAATGTAATAATAAATATTTTGTAATATCCGCGATAAAGTAAATAGAAAATATATATAGTGCTAAATGTATAGTGGACTATCCGCTTTTTCATACCCGTTACGTGCAGGATTCGTAAAAACACATGCACAAACCTCCACCACTGCCACCTTTGCGATTTTGTCGTGAAGTCTATCTCCTGATGATGCTTCGGTTGCGAGGCGAAACGATTGTTGAGTTTGTGATAGTGAACGTGTGTAGTGCTTGTATATTGTGGTGGCGGTGGTGGAGGTTTGTGCATGTGTTTTTACGAATCCTGCATTTATCGGGTATGAAAAAACGGATAGTCCACTATACATTTAGCAGTAGATATATTTTCTATTTACTGTATCGCGGATTATAGCAAAGTAATTTTATTATTACTTTTGCAGGCACATAAGGTTTTGTTTTTTTTAATACATGACATTACATACCACAGACTTATGTCCGTGCCCTTTTTTGTATCTTTTAATTTACTTGTACTTTATAAACGAAACTTACTCTAATGCATCAATGTTAATACAATAAATATTTGTTTAATTATAATTTTTTTTTTGTTACGCCGTGTGGTATCCGGCAGAATAGACCACCCTTCTTTCTTACCGAGGTGTCGAAGGAGGCGACTAAGGTAAATGCCGTGTGGTATCCAGCTGCATAGAATAGACCACCCTCATTTCTTACCGAGGTGTCGTATAAGGCGACTAAGGTAAGTTGACGTCAGGCAGGCGGCCGGTCGTAAAATACGTAGCCAAATCATATGACAACAGGTTTGTAACATGTTGTGCCGACCCCACTTAGAGTGTGATAAGGGCAGGAGAATGATGAGAATGATGAATGTTTTTTTTATTATTATTGTTATAGCTTTTATGGTATCTTTTTTTTTAATTTTAATAAATTTTTTTCCACGTTATCTACTACAACTAATCTTTAAAAGTAAAGTTTAAAAACTTATAAACACTTTAACTTTATATATATAAATGCTGGGTGTCTTTTAATAACTTCGTTATTTTGATATCTTGAATAGTTTTTCGGCTACAACCATGTTCTGATCTTTAATAGCCATCTTGATTTTGGCACATAAGGTTTAACTCATTGTAGTCGGTTACCCAAAGTAAGTAACTTAATACTTGTTATACAAAAGTAATAATAAAATTATTTGTCGTGGAGTCTATCTCCTGATGATGCTTCGGTTGCGGGGCGAAACGATTGTTGAGTTTGTGATAGTGAACCTGTGTAGTGCTTGTGTATTATGGTGGAAGTGGTGGAGGTTTGTGCATGTGTTTTTACGAATCCTGCACGTATCGCGTATGAAAATACTGATAGTCCACTATACATTAAACGCTATATATATTTTCTATTTACTGTATCGCGGATTATAGCAAAATAATTTTATTATTACTTTTGTATTATGGATCTCCGCAAAGTAACGCCTAATTCTATAAATTACTTGTGTTATAGGTGAAAGACAACTGAGTAAATATACTACATATATAATTTTAAACACACACTTAAATACACTCAAACTCGAAGAACCACCAAATTATATTTAGAAAATTTTAGTCCTGGGTAGGAATCGAATCTACGACCCGTAGCTGAAATCAGACCAGTCGATGTCCTGTCAATCTAATGTGTTGCCAATACAAAAGTGATAATAAAATTATTGTGCTATAATCAGCGATACAGTAAATAGAAAATATATATAGTGCTAAATGTATAGTGGACTATCCGTTTTTTCATACCCGTTACATGCAGGATTCGTAAAAACACATGCACAAACCTCCACCACTTCCACCACAATACACAAGCACTACACAGGTTCACTATCACAAACTCAACAATCGTTTCGCCCCGCAACCGAAGCATCGTCAGGAGATTGACTCCACGATAAAATCGCAAAGCAAAGCGTTATCCGAACAAGCATTGTTATATAGTAGTTGGTTCATCCCCACCCTTTATTTTACCTCTGAACACGTGCAACAAGCTTGAACTAGTAACATTTATCTGCTCGTTAATGAGGGTGCCATTGTTATGCTTAATGATTTCTAATTGTTCCAAAATATTTAAATTCAAGCTTTTTTCGCAGGTGTACAGTATTTCGAAACAATGGTCATTAGGAACTTTAGTGTTGCCAATAGTGACTCACCTGATGCCTATCTTGGATCATCCTCTTTATGATATAAGACGGGTTGAACAGCGGGTTCCGTATCTTTTTCACCTCGTTCACCAGCTCTTTGCCAGCGTGGTGGATACCATTTAGAGCTGGAAACATCGAGCAGTTTACCATCCCACTTCTGAAGGCCTACTTTCTTTTCTGGATAGATGTCAAGCTTAGATCTACCTCCCTGATTGAATGCGGATTCCTTCACCGTACAGGACGATTTGCAAATATTGACGAATCACGTGAATTTAATTTCCACAAGGATGATTTTACGTTTTTGAAAAAGAAACACCATTTTGTACAGATCAATGACCTAATTCCAAGTAAATCTAAATAATTTGATACGGTGTACAGGACGATTTGTAAATACTGACGAATCACATGAATTTAATTTCCATAAGAATGATTTTACGTTTTTGAAAAAGAAACACCATTTATAAAGATCAATGACCTTAATTCCAAGTAAATCATAAACTTGAATGTGGTATCCGGCTGAGTTGATTAGACCACCGTCATTTCTTACCGAGGTGTCGTAAAAGGCGACTAAGGTAAGACGACCCGCCGTGTGATGTCCGGCTGAGTAGAATTGACAACCCTCATTTCTTACCGAGGTGTCGTAAAAGGCGACTAAGGTAAGTTAACGTAAGGCAGGCGGCCGGTCGTAAAGTACGTAGCCAAAGCATATGACAACATGTTTGTAACATGTTGGGCCGACCCCACGGGATAAGGGCAGGAGGATGACGATGATGTTTAAGTGATCAGTGGATTCATTTAATATTGCATTTAGGTACAACTCTGTTTTGGTCATTTGTCTATAGATATGAAAACTGTACGATGGTTAGTTAATAATGAGAGATTAATTCTTTCACCTATAAAGGTATTGACGCTCTCAACAGTCTCTCCGTTGAAAGAGAGAGATCTCATTTCCTCGAGCAGCTGGAGGCACTCAGCCTGCTTCTCCACTCCTGGAATCGCCAGGAGCTTGAGGAGTTGCTCCTGCGCGTGTTTTGCTATGAAATTCCTGTTTAAAATTAAGAGAATACGCAGAAGTAATAAGCTAAGTAATATGCTTAGAAAATGCCCCGCCGTGTGGTATCCGGCTGAGTAGAATAGACCACCCTCATTTATTGCTGAGGTGTAATAGGCGACTAAGGTAAGTCGACCCGCCGTGTGGTATCCGGTTGAGTAGAAAACACCATCCTCTTTCTTACCGAGGGGTCGTAAAGTACGACTAAGGTAAGTTGACGTCTCATCTCTTATCATAAGAGTGGGATAAGGGCAGGAGGATGATGATGCTTCTTAGAAAATGCCAGGACCTTTCACTTACAACTTTAGCGATCTCGCTTAGAAAATGTTACCAAATAATACGTCAACAAAACAAAAGTAATAATAAAATTATTTTTCTATAATCCGCGATACAGTAAATAGAAAAATATATAGTGCTAAATGTATAGTGGACTATCCGGTTTCTCATACCCGATACGTGCAGGATTCGTAAAAACACATGCACAAACCTCCACCACTTCCACCACAATACACAAGCACTACTCACGTTCACTATCACAAACTCAACAATCGTTTCGCCCCGCAACCGAAACATCATCAGGATATAGACTCCACGAAAAAATCGCAAAGCGAAGCGTTATCCTAACAAGCATTGTTATATAGTAATCGGTTCAACCCCACCATTTATTTTACCTCTGAACATGTGCAACAAGCTTGAACTAGAAACATTTATCTGATCGTTAATGAGGGTACCATTGTTATGCTTAATGATTTCTAATTGTTCCAAAATATTTACTTTCAAGCCTTTTTCACAGGTGTGCAGGATTTCGAAACAATGGTCATTAGCAACTTTACTTCGCTTTGCGATTTCGTCGTGGAGTCAAAAGCTTGTTTTCAAATTGACCACCCCCCCAACAATCAAACTGCCCCATAGTGGGGTGTGGGCGACTTCGAGAAACACTGCCTTAACTTATGAGTTACAATTATGTTTCTTGCTTAATTTAATGTTACCGAAGAAGTTAGATGAAGGTAGATTCAAATGAAACCTCTTCTACACTCCGATATTACATTATTACCTGCACATAGCGACTTCCATTTCAGCATCAGGCTCAAGATAGCCGTCGAGCAGACCTGCTGTGAAATATTCGGCACTCTCGCTAGCGTATACCTTCAGCATGGTGTCACCGATAGTGGCGCGTATCGAGGGTATCACAGTCAGAGATTTACCTGGCGAAACAGCGTTTAAACTCAAACTCAGAATATTCTTTATTCAAGTAGACTGTTGGCTGGCCCGTTGGCCCAGTGACTATGCTTTCAGCTCCGCGGGTTGCGGGTTCGATTGCCCAGAGCCAACATTTTCTATAAACAATTTGTTGGTTCATCGAGTGTGGGTGTATACTTCTATTTAAGTAGTAAAGTAAGTAAAGTAAAGTAACAGCCTGTTACTATGCTCACTGCTGGGCTAAGGCCTCCTCTCTCCGTTATTGGAGAGAAGGATTGGAGCTAAGACCTACCACGCTGCTCCAATGCGGATTTGTAGGTTACACATATCCTTAGAATTCTCTAGAGATATGCAGGTTTCCTCACGATGTTTTCCTTCACCGAAAAGCGTGTGATAAATAGCAATTATCAATTAGACACATAAGTTTTAATAGAAAAACTCATTGGCGCCTGCCTGGGGTTTGAAGCTATGTCGTCTTTAGAGAGTCGCACAGTCTCACTGCTAGGCTATCATAGCTTAAATATATACATATATAATTTTAAACACATATATAAATATACCCAGACTGAAGAACCAACAAATTGTAATTCAAACATGACCCTAGGCCACATAGCACAGAAGAAAATAACAGTAACAAAGAAAATGCCTACCAGAAAAGCACCTCTCCCTAATGAAATCCATGCACATGTTTAGACATTTCACTAAACTGTTCCTACACAGAGTAGCTGTGTACAATCGCATAATGCTGAGTGTTTTCGATAGCTCTTCCTCAGAAATATTATCTATGGGGGTAGCTGGAAACAAAAGATTTACTTCAATTCACTCAAAAAAATACAATCATAAAGTTATTATACATATTCATATTCAAATTATTCTTTGTTCAACTTATAAATAAGTGCTTTTGAATTGTCAACATCTACTGCTGGTTCGGAAAGCTGTTCCTACGGAGAAGAGCCAGCAAGGAACTCAGCGGTTGCTCTTTACAAAGAATAACTCTTATTACTAGTAACATATAGTTATTAATGTCTTGCACATGGTTGAAGAGTAACTACATCTACATATTCTTATCGTCTAAGTAATCCTAAATAGTATAGTAGACTTTCTGTATTAGCCTTTTTTAATAGTATTTTTCAACTGCTATAATGGTAAAGTTAAAGTTATGATTGAGTAAATTGCTGTATGTTGCACATTTAACATAATATTGTCCCATGCAAAGAATAATAGAGTTATATAACAGAAGAATATGAGTTACATATACTATGCATATATATAGAACATGTAAATTATAGAATTAGGCGTTACTTTGCGGAGATCCATAAAACAAAAGTAATAATAAAATTATTTTGCTATAGTCATGGATTATAGAAAAATAATTTTATTATTAATTTTTAGAACATGTAATTTTATTCTTCTGATGGGTTGATGTACAGCATATGCACTGCGTTTGGGAAATAACTCAACACTTGAAGACCAACATTTCTGAGCAATGTGTGTTGCCAATGATGACTTATTGATGTGAAACTTGGCCACTGACTAGGGGCTCATAAGAAAGCTTATAACTTAAAATGTTAACAGAGGTCCTCCATTATTATTTTTATCTTACTAGAACTTACCTGGTGTCTGGTGGAATGATACAAAAACACCCTCAGTGGAAATGCCAGTAGCATTAGGATGCACCAGGAAAGCTTTGAACCGTGTAGTATCTATCAAACACAAGACTATCATATAGCCTTTTGAATTGTTACAAATTTTGTGCCCTGTTATATGCCAGACACCTGTAACAAGTAATATTAATTAATTTGTAAAATTAATATAAATATAGTGAAGTATGAATTATATCCATCAAATTTCTTGTAATAAATTCATACTAACATTTAATGAAATATTGTAAGAATACAACCTACTTTACAACTTCCAACTATATATATATTTATTACTCATAATATTAACACTTTACAATTCACTTTCATCTTCACTGTAACACTTTACAAAACGTACTGCCCCCAACTCCACCTACTACAATCTATAATATTAATCAAATGATTTCTATTTAGTTTATTTAACAAAAAATGAAAAGGTTTGTCCTAAAAATTGTTCTAAAATTATTGAACCTTACAATATCATAAGTGGCACAATAAAATATATATTAAAAGTTATTACCTACTGAATCCATCTCAGCTGTGGTGCTAAAATCTGCCTGTGTTAACCGTTCAGGAATCTTCTCTTGTATACACATATTAATAGTAGCATCACCAGATGTCAAATCAGCCATAAGTTTGTTATAATTATCAGCACTTAAACCTTTTTTCAACACATTCAAGCCTACCCAATGAGCACTTAAATTCCTCCCTAACTCAAGGTCTTTTGCTATAACATCCAAATATCGAAGACTTTCTGTAATATTAATCGCAAGTCCACCGTTAGTCAAGTTGAGTGGAGCACCGTACATACCAGTACTTTTTAGGACGTCTTTGCGATCATCCACAGTCGTATTAGGGTTTAAAAACACCTTCTCTAATGCGGCTATCCTTTCATCTAACTCTGTAGACTCCTCTTTATTCAGGATCTCAGGATAAGCGAGTAAGTCACGATTGTATATAGAGACGAAAATATCTTTCATGAAAGGCGGAATGCGAGCTTTGCGACGTTCCACCCGTTCTAGTACCTTCAAGTCTTCAAAGTCGAACTTTTCTTCTTGTACTTTTGGTTCAGTTCTAGTCGACGAGTCGCAATTCGATGCATATATCCGGAATTTTCTATAAACATTCTTCCGAACATTTGTATAAGGAAGTGTGACAATTTTACGCGCTATGTTCATTTTTAACAGTTTTACAGTAGTTGATAATATTATTGTTTTTTTAATAGTCTTGCTATATACTGAAAATGAAATACCTATTTATTTTTCCTTTATATAAGATATATTCGCATTTTTAGGTTATTCAGATTTGACATATAAACAATTGACGTAACGTAGAAATGTTGTCATATAAAAAATCATACACAAATGAATAATGAATAATACGAATGATAATTATCGTAATATTATCAATATTACGATAAACAATAAAAATAATATTACTATTACATTATAATTTACTTTATCCAGATCTTCGATCCACAAGTGTTCTGTGTTATTTTTCACACTGAGGCCGATATAAACAGTTTTATTTAGTTGACATGATATCGATGCCACCAAATAAATATATGTTATTTACCAGGTAAATAAATATTTGGTAAGTATTTATGTATTTATTCATTTTTCTACTTTAGTTGAAGTAAAAGTCACTGGTATAAATTATTCAAAAAAATCTAATATAAAAAGAGTCTTTGCCAAACAGTTGATCCATTCTAAAGTATAATTTATTATGAAAATCAAAACGAAAGAAAGTTTTAATTAAAACGACTTAATTTGTCACTCTGACGTTGTTTTTGGAGAGAAGGACTGGAGCTTAGACCTACCACGCTACTCCAATGCCGATTGGTAGGTTACACATATCCCAAGAATCCTTTAGAGATACGCAGCTTTCTTCACGATGTTTTCCTTCACCGAAAAGCGTGTGGTAAATTGCAATTACCAATTAGACACATAAGTTTTAACAGAAAAACTCATTGGTCCGATCGGGGTTTGGGGTTTCCTCGAAAAAGTCGCACGGTAATTTATCGCTGGGGTATCATAGCTTGCCACAAACTAGATGTCAGGACCAAACGACGGCCAAAAATGTTTAATTAGGTACACGACAAATTATTTAAGACAATAAAGCTCTTATCAGGATTTATTTACATTCATAAAATAACCCCAGCAAGTCTGAACATGATTAAGACCATGGAGTTTGGCCTAATTATTATGTATATACTAAATATTTAAAAGTATAAGCATTCAATCGACCAAGTTTGAATATAATTTTTTACATTTGGCAGCACCAGTGAATAGTGCCGTAAAATTAAAAATTTTACTCTGCAGTTCTGTAACGTTATATTAATCACACACAATATTTTTGAATTCTTTATTATCATAACTTATTTTTGCTGCATATTAAAGTATTTTTGAAAAAAAAATAATGAAATCATTAGAAAATATGATATTATTTATTCGCACAAGCGCTAGTTAAAGTATGGCTATAAATATTTACCGCGTTACGTTGTATGACTAAGTACTAGATATAAATATTAGATCTAAGATCAAAGAGTTATTATACTAGATTAGGAGAGCTTGTACAATAAATAGAGTGACAATAAATAATCAGAGGGAAGACGAAACTTATATACTCCATCTTTGTCTAATCACATAAAAAAAGAGAGACAGATTTATACACCCTCATTTCCTAAAAATAGAAATAAATAAATAAGAATACAATAAGAAGGTTTTTCAAAAGTAATAATAAAATTATTTTACTATAATCCGGGATACAGTAAATAGAAAATATATATAGTGCTAAATGTATAGTGGACTATCCGTTTTTTCATACCCGTTACATGCATTATTCGTAAAAACACATGCACAAACCTCCACCACTTCCACCACAATACACAAGCCCTACACGCGTTCATTATCACAAACTCATTTCATTGGTGCCTGCCCGGGGTTTGAACCTATGTCGTCTCTAGAGAGTCGCACGGTCTCACCACAAGGCTATCACACCACTATACATATAGCACTGTATATATTTTCTATTTACTGTATCGCGGATCATAGCAAAATAATTTTATTATTACTTTTTTATTATGGATCTCCGCAAAGTGACGCCTAATTCTATCAATTATTTAAGTAGGTTTTTGATTATCACGTATGATAGATTCTGAATTGATTAATGAATTATTTATCACAAAGACTTTGACATTAACGGAACGTTACCGAGAATTTTCAGCGTTACAAATTTTCTTATACCCTCCCTAATGTCCATCCCTCGCATTCACCCCCTAGATAGGGAGAAAAACCACCCACCTCCCTTGATTATCGAAATATTAACTCACCACAAGAACATTTAAGGATCAATTTCGCTTGATTTAACTGAATTTATGTTTTTTTACATAATCATAGCTATGTATTTCCATGAAATAATCAGTAGGATTTCATTCTTCCTTCCGCGGCGTGTGTAACGATCCCGATAGCGTTAGCAAACCTGTAAAACGCGTAGGTGACGCCAAAATAACAAAATATTCGTGTGGTTTTGTGTGAAACTATGTGTGAATTAAAGTTATGTGACGGGTGAATGTTGTGTATAGTGTACTATGATATTTTTTGCTGTCATAAGTATGCAAAACGTACGAGTGCTCATGAAAAAGAATTAATGATTCTATGTTGTCGAGATTAGACGGCAGATTATTGATGGTATGTAGGCCTCCGATGCCATCTCGTTGTCTATTCTTTTTTTTAAATAGAGATTATTGGATTTTAGTATTGGGTAATTAGTAACGATAATAATTGGATTTGTAACTTGGCGCATCACTATTCCATGTTTTTTTTTATAAAGATAAGAAAAAGATTTTTTTATGGCAAAGGTAAAGTTTTAGAGTATTTAAATTTTTATATCTCATAATAATCTTTGTTTTTAGTCTATTCTATTATAATAATCTATCTAACACTTTCTCTATTTTCTATTTCTAGACCGTCCTCAAAATTACACTTTGAATTTTTTCACTTTGAACTTTGAATTACACACATTTGAGTAAAAACCGTACGAAAATCCGGTCAGTAGATTTTGAGAAAATCGATCACACACATACAGTATTGGGGACTTTGTTTTATAATATGTACGTACAGATATAGATACTTTATATTTTAATTTTAGCCAGCTAAGTACTGTAACAGAAATAATTATTATGTAAATTATGGTAATTCTTTTATGATATTCTTGTGGGTAAAAAACAAAACTTTCCGAATTTTATCAGCATTATCAAATCAAATCAAATCAAATATTCTTCTTTATTCAAGTAAACTTGTAAACAAGTGCTTTTGAATCGTCAACTTTACTGCTGGTTCGGAAAGCTGTTCCTGCCGAGAAGAGCCAGCAAGAAACTCGGCAGTTGCTCTTTTTAAAATATAAATCTTAGAACTAGTTACATTTATTTATTACTGTCTTGTACAGGGTAGAAGTGCACCTATATCCACACATCTTTATCATCTAAGTAATCTTCAACAGTATAGTAGGCTTTCTGTATCAGCCTCTTTTTAACAGTGTTTTTAAACTGCTGTAATGGCATGACCAAAATTGATTTCGGAATTTTATTATAGAATCTTATACCCAAACCCACAAACGACTTACGTACTCTTACAAGGCGCAAAGCAGGAGCCGCAAGCTTATGTCGGTTCCTACTTTGTCTATTATATACATCACCTATCGTTTTATAATTCTTTATATTTTTATATACAAAAATTACGTTATTTAAAATATACTGTGAAGCAAATGTTAGAATACCTGTCTCCTTAAACTTCTCTCGCAGGGAATCACGCGGACTTAAATTGTAGATGCCACGTATGGCTCTTTTTTGTAATACGAAAATTTTTTCACTATCCGCGCATTTACCCCACAGCAATATTCCATAAGACATAATGCTATGGAAGTAAGCAAAATAAACAAGTTAAGTTAAGTTTGTATAAGGAAACAGATTGAGATAATTTCGTTCACTCATATCCCACATTATGGCCTAAATTAAATTATTCGTCAGAAACTAAAAAGAAAAACTCAAAGTCAAAAGCCCTCAATAAAAATTCCACTCATATTGTGACTGCAACGCAATAAAAATTGTCGAGTGCCTTATACCATAAAGGAACATTTACATGAGCGGATTAAACGCTTATAGTTATCACTTTAAGGAGTTATGGATAAAATACGTGCTGCTTTCTTATGTGCTAATATTTTAACAAGGTATTGGCTCTAGTTATTGATTATCGATAATAGCTTCATGATCTATAGCTTAAGCTGGATCTGGAAAATATTCTGTTTCTGCATCGAATAAATACAGCGTAGCTATATGAGTAAGCAGAGACTACGTGACTTAGGAACTGTGAGATTTCTTGGCGTTGCCAAAATACTGTCGTTTTCAAATGTAATTTCCACAGGAAGTGTTCCGAAGAATGCTGCTGAAAATACCGTACCGTAGAACGACCCTTTACGTCCCGATCTTCAACGTTGATGAGAACAAGCCAATGAGAAATCAATTCACCTGATTCTTGCTACCGACTTCTGACATAAATGCCATCTTCATCATCAATTTCTCTACATCAGTGTCTTTTAACATTTTTTTGTACCATGCCCTACATTGGCCTTTCTACAAATCTTGTGCGCCCCTATATATCATGTATAAAATTTTATATTAAAAAATTTAATTGTTTACTTGAAAAACTTAATGATAGGTTTTAGAAAGAAGAAATTGCTTTTTCGTTAAATTTGGCACCGAAATCTCGACAAAATCAAAATACTGCTCTATAGTGAGTAACTCAAGGAACTTCCTTAGGAGTGCAATGAAACGATTTAATTGGTCGAAATTTTCCCACCGTAAAGATTGGGAATCCCCTGGTACCTGGTTTTTATTGGGGGATTGATAAATTACCATCAGGCAACCCGCATCTTTTCCTTTTTGAGCTTTCTTATGAGGTCTATATAAAAGTTACAATGAATTATTTAAAAAGAGAACTTTTTTTTTTTTTCGTACTGACTGTATGCTGTTAGCCCTAATGGCTTTTACAGCGTCACCGGGCGGGACGGGCGAGCGCAGAAGCATCGTCGAGGTTGCGAAATGCAGAGAGTAAAGCGCAGAAGCTCTACTTAAGTCGGGGAACGTCGTCCTAAGGGTGCCTCCTGTGAGGCCGGACCACGGCTTAGGGCGACGTGTAGTGGAGGGTTCATGGTATGACTTAGATTAGTCATTGCGGCGTCGGAAGTTTGGCGAGAAGCCACGACCAACCGACGTCAGAAAACTGGGACCTCGTCTTCGCCGGCGAAGACGCTGTGTGTGTGCATTACGTGTTTCTGTGTTGGCGATCGTTATTTGATCGTCGGGGTCATACACGACGCTTTTTGGACGCCTATATTTTCGATGGTCGGACCTAACTGGGATGTAGGTAGAAACAACTGAAATAAGGGGGTTCGGGTGTACCTCAGATTTCTCGAAGTAAGATTTCGAAAAACGTTTAAAGAGGTGAGTAATGGTAGGGATATCGAGGTCTCTATGGAGGTCAACGTTTCGCATGAACCACGGACACCCTGTGGCTGTCCGCATAAATCGGTTCTGTAGTCTTTGGAGCCTGAGCAATCTGACCTTAGAAACGTGCGCAAACGCAACGCTCGCATAGGACATTATTGGTCTTATGCAAGTTTTGTAGAGTGTCAAAAAAGAACTTTACTTGTCTAATGTCAACGGTACATTACACAGCGTTCAGTTTTATAAATGGTTTAAAATTTCAAAGACAAAAAAACAGAAGTTTTCATACGTAAAGTACTGAATAAACATTGTCTTCATGTACGAATATAAAATTCAATGTTTAAAGCTTAAAGTCTAAATTTGTTAGAGCGGAAATATAAATTCGTACGCTTTGTAGCGAAATCTTGATTTAATGTTGGACGGTTCGTGGATCCGCGACTGCGTTTTAAGGAATAATATCAGACAGCTTTCTCTGGTAAAAATAGTTTAGAAGATACTTAAAATGAATGAATACTTTATTTACTACTACAATACAAGAATACAATAAAAAAAATACAGTTAAATAAAAAGCAGTTAGGTACATCAAATAATAAAAGGTAAAAAAAGAGTTAAGACTATCCGCACTCTGCATCCACGTATCGCAGTAGTAAAAGGGTTCAAACTCAGCATAAATGCTGCAGGTTTCCCTGAGCGCTGGTATTCTGCCTGAAACCGAGGAGTAACGGGGGAGCACGAGCTCGCGACCTTTTACAGTTCCATTGTAATAAAATAAAAATAATTACATCATAGTTTAATGAGAGTAAAATTAAATTTGGCGTTAAAATGAAAGAATAAAGTTAACTTAGTTTGCAAAAATATGTAACTAAATGATAAAAACTAAAATTTATAGTAATATATAACCTTTAGTAATTATTAGAAATTTAGTTAGTAAGAACCATTAAAATTTAAGTAAAAATAAGAGTATTACGAGATTCAGATCCTGAAACTACGTAGCTTTTTGGTTAGAAATTAGATTTTTTTTAAAGTTATATTTAAAGCTGGCAACTGATTTTAGACTTCTAAGAGGGGGTGGGATATTATTCCAGCATTTAGTAGCCAGGTATCTGAAACTTCCCCTAAAAGCTGCTGACCTATGACGTGGACATGCCAAGCGATAAAGTGAGGCTCTGGTGTAATGCCTAGACGTAAGCCAGGTTAGCTTGTCATATAAGTAATCTGGTTTTTTACATTTAATTACCCCAAATAACAAAGTAGCAAAGTGAAGACGAATACGTGATTTCATATTTAGGATATTTGCGTCATTCAAAAAGGGGGTAACGTGTGTTCGGGGTGGAATGTTAAAACAAAATCTTGCACACGCATTCTGCACCCTTTGTATGAGACGTAAAGACCTCTGAAGTAAACATGGACCATAAACGCTGATACAATAATTAAGTTTAGAAAGAACGAGTGCTTCGCATAACCTAATTCGTAGTTGTAAGTTAATAAAATCTCTGATATTATACAGAAGTCTTAACCGATACAAGCATAAACGAGATAATTCTTGTACATAGCTTTCAAAATGAAGTTTTGCATCTATAGTCAAACCTAAATTGCGGAATTCGTACACTCGATCAACCTCTGTCCCCCTAATGTTTACTCGAAGTGTATTCAACTCTACATTCATTGTCTGTTTCCTCGTCCCTATCATCATATATTTGGACTTAGAGGGATTTAAAACAAGACAATTTTTCAAGGCCCATGCGTTAATACGTTCAAGATCCTCATTGATTAATTCAACTGCCTTACTAGATTGTGTTTTAAATAAGATAGTTGCAAGTAGTATCGGTAGAAATAGAACTAACCTATTTATTTATAATATTTTTATGGAGATAACTCAATATTTCCGTATTTCGTATATTTTTCACGCCGTGTGGTATCCGGCAGAATAGAATAGATCACCCTCATTTCTTACCGAGATGTCGTAAAAGGCGACTAAGGTAAGTCGACGTCAGGTAGGCGGCCGGTCGTTAAATACGTAGCCAAATCATGTAACAACATGTTTGTAACATGTTGTGCCCAACTTAGAGTGGGATAAGGGCAGGAGAATGATGATGATGAACTCAATATTTTCATATAGAGCGAGCTTTTGGAAAAAAAATAATATTTTAGTGCAAAACGTAAATTATAATCGCTAATGTAGATTAAAAACTCAGTGAGCATAAAAATCAGGTCAAAGTACGTTAGATAGTGTTGTTAACGTATGTGAGGCAAAAAATGTACTTGGGACGAATTATAGCGGACTAATATTTTGGCAATAGTGGAATCTATTTCTAAATCCCAAAACGAAGCATTATCCAAACAAGCATGGTTATATAGTAATCGGTTCAACCCCACCATTTATTTACCTCCGAACAAATGTAACAAGCTTGAACTTGAAACATTTATCTCATCACTAATGAGGATGCCCTTGTTATGTTTAATGATTTCAAGTTGTTCTAGAATGTTGAATCGTAAGCTCTTGTCACAGGTGTGCAGTATTTCGGGATGCAGAATTATTGGATATACGTGATAATAGCTTGAAGTAAAAAATGAAGTGGTGAACTTTTTACATACTGCATTCATCAAAAAGTAAAGAAAAGTAGCGGCCTGTTACAATCCCACTGCTGGGAATAGGCCTCCTCTCTCCGTTTCTGGTGAGAAAGGTTGGAGCTTAGACGTACCACGCTGTACCAATGCGGATTGGCAGGTTGCACATACCTCCAGAATTCTCTAGAGATATGCAGGTTTCCTCACGATGTTTTCCTTCACCGAAAAGCGTGTGATTAATTGCAATTATCAATTAGACACATGAGTTTTAATAGAAAAACTCATTGGTGCCTGTCCGGGTTTGAACTCATGTTCCCCTAGAAAGAGTCGCACGGTCTCACTGCTGGGCTCTCTGCATTCATTGTCTTTCTCTAATTGCGGATTATTGCAAAATAGCACATTATTTATGTAGAAAAATATACATATTTACGTTAGTTTGCATCAAAATTCATATTCATAATACGAATGCATAAATCTCACAGTTCATATCGCGCTATTACAGATTCCACTCTGATCTCGTGATATCAATATTTATGAAGTTATTACACACTAATGGGTGTGAATGTTATGGGCTGTTGTTTGTATTGAACGTTCTGAATGTACTTCGACACTATATACACGTGAGGTGAATTTTAAACAGGGCAAAAAATGGCTATCTATGGCTTTTGAAGGTTGATATGAGCTTAAATGACGCTGCCTTATGCATATTAGTTGAACATATCCTAGGACCTTTCAGATTTCCTCATGATGTTTTCCTTTAATCAATCACAAGCTCTATAACAGAACTACCTCGCTATATCCGCAAGCCACCACACGCACCCCAAGGCGCCTCCACCAGCAACAATGCACACAAGCAGCACACACAACCACCACCACAATCTCGACGATCGTTTCGCTCTTATTAAAAATTATACCATTTTATATCTATTTTTACTCTACTTATTTCTACTATGCCGTTTGTGTTGAATAGTAGTTTATGATACTGTTGCATAATAAGGGTTCTTATAACACTAGTGTGGTTTAAAAAAACGAGCCGCAGGCGAGTTTTTTTATAGTGTCACACGAGTGTTATAAGACCAAGTTATGTACAGTATCATACACTACTTTATCTACTCTCATACTATAATACGTAAAACGTACGTTTCCATTCCATGAACTCGTGGTAACATTTAATATAGTTGCTCCTAGATTTCGTCGGCAACAGGTTCACGGTCATGTTTGACGCAGCTTTCAGAATATCTGGTGGTGTACAATTACCACTATCCCCGCTCTCAGACATGTTTTTACACAAAAACTAATTTTTTTTACAAACAAAACTAAATTTCGTTTAAATATTAAAAAGATTTTTTAAATGTCATATATTGGCACCAAGGCGCAAGCATCGATTGCGCATGCGTGTTGCGTCGCCGCGGACCCATTCATTGAAAACTTTTTTTTTAAGGTAGAGGTTCAACCTCCTTGGTCCGGCTGAAAATTGTATAGGTGTATCGTTATGATTAAAAAGTTACATTATGATACAGGTGTCCATACAAGACCTGTATCGTAATGAAACTTTTTAATTTTTAATTTATTGTTCTGTACGTAATGTTTGTCATAAGAATTTTGCTTTCAGTTTCATAATCTTTGTATTATAGTATCAGAGTAGATAAAAGTATTAACAGTTTCATTTTCTTCTCTTATTCTTAATCTATTATCTGTTATTACTATCTATTTCTCTTAAAGTAAAAAGTAAAGTAACGGCCTAAGTTAATATCCCACTGCTGGAAATAGGCTTCCTCTCTCCGTTTATTAGAGAGAAGCCTTAGTAGCCTTGTACGACAAATTGGTAAGAAATGAGAGTGGTCTATTCTACTCAGCCGGATACCACACGGCACTAGAAAACAACGATTTAATAATTTAATTATTAGACCCGATATCTTTAAATATATATACGGAGTATTTCTCCTACCTTTTATTATGTGAGGTTTTTAATAGGTTTCATTTACAATACTCGTATTGTAGGTCGTTTGTTACAATGAACGCCTGTCTCTCATTTGCGAAAATTTTCGTCCGTAGATTTTCATGACATTAAAGCATCATTTCTTTGAAATTCAAAGTGAAATTTGCATATATTGACGGATAAAAGCAACGTGCATCCAAATTTCGACTCTGTATTACGAGTACAGAGTTTAAAATTGATAGATAAAGTCAAAAGGCAACGCCTGTAAGTTTTTTTTAAAACGCGCTTTGTTGTTTCGTTCCCTTTGTTTCGTTTTGTCATCTTGAAAAATTGTAACGCGCTCTTAAAGGGCTTGTACACTCGGAATCGTCTGTCAGCGGCTGAAATATATTTGGAAGTGCTTTGAAAGACGCAGTACGGGGTTTGTACAAAGAGAATATGTCACGGGATTGTAATGTGTAATTTGGAAACGAGGTATATTTTGTTGTTGGCATATCTTTTTTTACTGAATATTGCGTCATTGCGCTTCTCAAAGTGGGAGTAGTTGTATTTCTTTACCAGTTATAAAGTTAAATTTATTAAGAAAGAAAGAAAGACTTTATTCATGCGGCACATTACAACACACAGGGAGAGAGAGTAACACATAGCGAAGAACAAAAACAAAATAATGCACTTATATCTAACTTTCAAATAAAATTAAAAAAAGGTAAAAGACAAAAATATATATATCGATATCTAAAATTCTTAAATTAAAGCTCAATTTCGCAATACTTCACCAACAACTCCCAGCGAGATAATGTACCACACAAATTGGATGACCACTCGGCTTTTGTTAAGGTCGGAAAACCCTAACACCGATTTTCAGCGGTCACCAATAAGAGCGCGCATACGTCCGACAGTGGTGTTTATATATATATATATTTTCTTTAGAAAGGAGTTAATAAAATGAGAAATACGTTTATTAGGTGATTTATAGAAGCAGGCGTTACTTTGCGGAATTCCATATTACAAGCAATATAACAGAACTAACTACTTTGCTATAATCCGCACGGGTTAAGTGAATGCATGCAAAGCCAATGTGTATGAAGCAGGCAAAATCTACGCACCTTATACATGCAGGACCAGCCACCACATGCACCCCAAGGCGCAATTCACCAGCAACAACGCACACAAAAGCAGCACACACACCCACCACCACAATCTCGACGATCGTTTCGCCCCGAAACCGAAGCATCATCAGGAGGATAGGCTCCACGACAAAAATCGTACTGCGCCGCGCTACCCATACAAGCAATCTTAAATAGTTCAACTCCCACCAATACCCTCCCCTCCAAACACATGTAGCAAAACGGAATTAGATACATTTACTTGCTCGTTAATTAAGTGACCATTGTTATTTTTTATTATCTCAAGCTGCTCTAACGTATTGAGTCGGAGTCCCTTATCACAAGTGTGGAGAATATGAAATGAATGGTCATTAGGCACTTTAACGTTTATTAGGGTATCATACAACCAAGTCTGTTTTTGTAGTATTATTATATTATTTATATATTCAGCCAATGGTGAAAATTCCGCAATCAATACTAGACATCTTTACATAAAGGTTTAAATTAAGTGTAAGAGATATGCTTAAATGTAAAGCATATTACAAAATTATTTCACCTCCATACAAGACTTCGGTTTAATAAAATTAAAAATGTTTAAAAGATAGTTACGTCACCACCTGGCATCCATACCGTACAGGTAAACGCAACATCAGCGTATTAAGGGTGGTCCGATGTTGCGCAAGCGAAGGAACATGGTGTGATGTTCCACAGGTGCGATCATTCGATTCGAGCATCTGCCTCTGCTCAGTCGTGGTAATTAATTGTAATATTTTTAATTAGATTTTAATAAATATATAATTTTAATTAAAAACAATAAAATCTTGTTTTTTAAAAAATAATTTGACGTTCCCGAGTATTAAACTGGCGCAGCCGGAGCGGATTATTTTCCAAAAATTGTTGAGAAAATAACATAGGAAATAATCTGGAACCAAATAAATAAATAAGTTTAATCAAAAGTGGTGTCAATAAAGAAGAAAGAAGATGCAGCTGGTCGGTTGGTGAGTAGAACTTTTCACCTTCCTTTTCCTTTCATTTTCTTTTGTTATTTTGAGATAGGACTTCTCTCACTATAACGTTATTTGGTTTTCTTATATTTTTAATATTTTTATTGTGAAAATTTGAAATAGTGTTTTAAGCGTATATAAGTGTAGAGTAGTAAAGAAAATATACGTATAAAATTCTGCGTATAGTAATTTTGATAGGTAAGTAATAAAAGTAATATTTTTTAAACATTTAATCGTAAATAATATTTTATAACAGATTTTATATTTTTATTTTTTGTTAGTTTAAAAGGTTATATTATAATGGAGCAAGTAAGATTAATTCCTAACGAAATTTTAAAATTAATCCCACTCTTTGATGGAGACAAAAGGCATTTAAATTTATTCCTTCGGAAATGCCTGTATATAATAGAAAGATTCCAAGGTAGCGACACACAAAACCAGTATGTAATGCACAGTATTACAAGTAGGTTAGTGGACAAAGCCGCGGCGCTTATTAGCGAACGCGAAGATGTAACATCGTGGACGGAATTTAAAGAGCTCCTAGTACAGCATTTTGGTGATCCACGCAGCGAGGAATGCATTGCTATAGAACTAGAAAATTTAAAAATTAATTTAGGCGAAAGTTATCTAGATTTCTGTAATAGAATTCAATCAGTACGTTCAGTGCTAATATCAAAAGTCAACCAAATGGTAGATGAGGATATTAAACAAAGTAAAATTATTATTTATAATAATACAGCGTTAAATGTCTTTCTTTACAATTTGCCAGAAAATATGGTTAGAATTGTGCGACTAAAAACTCCAAAATCATTAGAGTCCGCATTAAGCGTAGTTTTAGAGGAGGTTAATTTCCTCGAACAATATCAGCGGCGTAGTAAAGCCCCACAAGCAACAACAAAACCAGCAAATCAAATATATTTTAAAACCCAGAATGATTTTAAACCCCCAATTAAATATAACAACAACCCTATGCCGATATATCAGCCTAACCAGCCACCTCAATTTAAATTCGGAATACCCCATACAAACCAAAAACCTCACATGCCTACGGGATACAAACCAAATTTATCCCCATTTAAATTCGGGATTCCGAGAGGACCGCACATACCACCACCAAGGGTGAACCCACAATATGGACACCGCCCGGTACCACAATTAGGGTACCGACCACCATTAAACAATAGCTATCGACCCCCAATGCAATTCGGCTACAGACCTAATTTCCACCAAAATGTACAAAACGATGCATCCATGCGTACTGCTATATCGCGCAAACCGAGTTTTCCGGTAAACGAAATTTACGCGCAGGATTACGACCAAAACTACTACGATGACGACAGTCATTACTACTCAGAGACTATGTATTATCCTGAATATGAGCCAGGCTACGAATATTACATGACTAATGACGCAGACGAGACGAAAAACCTACCCTCGGGTGACCTTGACAGTGAAAGCCAGAATGAAAATTTTTCAGTAAAAGCCTCAGAAATACAGAATACATAGAACTAAATTGCGACACCAACCTTAAATTACCGTTTATATATATACCTGAAATAAATGCGAAATTTATGATAGACACCGGGAGCACGCGATCTTTCATTAGCCCGAAAAAAGCTTATAAATATTTCAGCGCGTATATATATAATGAACCGTTCGAAGTAAAAAGCACGCATGCTACGAGCGCACATAACGAAGTAATTGAAATACCATTGATGCCGACTTTTAACAGTAGAGAACTTCAAAAATTTTATGTTTATAACGTAGATTCAAAATATGACGGATTAATAGGTAATGACCTCTTAAAAAAAATAGACGCAATAATTGATTTAAAATATAAAATATTACGAACAAAAACTTCTAATATTCCCATAATTTACAATGACGCGGAATACATCCTTGAATTACCACCGCGTTCCGAATTAAGAGTATCCCTACCAACAAATCAATATTCGGGTGATGCTATTATAAATTTTACCGAATTTTGCCAGGGCATCAGGATGCCGAGCGCGTTAGTTAAATGCGTTAACGGCTACGCAAAGACAATAATTCAAAATACATTAGATAAAAACATGACTTTAACTGTGACCGCACCCTTCGAAGTGACTCAGTATAATAGTACAGAATGTCAAACAAATTATATAAATAATGAGGACGAATTAGGAAACACACAGTTATTATTAGAAAACTTAAACAAACTACGACTAGACCACATGAACGAGGAGGAAAAGAACAAAATTTACACACTTTGTAGCGAGTATAAAGACATATTTTACTGTGACCAATTACCATTGACTTTTACTAATGACGTAAAACATTTTATTAGGACGAAAAACGAGGACCCTATTTATATTAAGCCATATAGACAAGCGCCCGCACAGACCGACGAAATAAAGAGACAGGTCGAAAAACTTTTAGACAATAACGTTATTCAGGAATCCTATTCACCCTGGAGTGCACCTGTTCATCTTGTACCTAAGAAAATGGATGCCTCTGGAGAACAAAAATACAGGATGGTCATTGACTATAGGCGACTGAATGAAATTACCATTGACGACAAATACCCCCTACCTAACATTACCGACTTATTTGACAAATTAGGTAAAAGCGTATACTTTTCGACGTTAGACCTAGCGAGTGGTTATCATCAGATTGAGATCAACGAAGCTGACCGTCAGAAAACTGCCTTCAGCACACAGTCAGGACATTTCGAATTTCTAAGAATGCCCTTCGGACTGAAAACCGCCCCCGCTACGTTCCAACGGACTATGGACAATGTACTGAGAGGACTGCAGGGTATACACTGCATGGTTTACTTAGACGACATAATAATATTTTCAGCCAGCTTACAAGAACACATTGACAGTTTAAGGACCGTTTTTGACAGACTACGTAAAACAAACCTGAAAGTTCAGCTCGACAAATCTGAATTTTTACGAAAAGAGGTGTTGTACTTAGGACATACTATTACGAAAAACGGACTGAAACCAAACGACGACAAAATAAAAGCTGTCTTAAACTTCCCCCTACCGAAAACTACCACTGAAATAAAAAGTTTTCTCGGACTCATAGGCTATTACAGACGATTTATTAAGGATTTCGCGCGTATAACACAACCCCTATCTAATTGTTTAAAAAAACGTAATAAAATAATAATTGACGAAAAATATATAGAGTCTTTTCAAAAGTGTAAAGAGCTTCTGACGAATGCACCCCTTTTGAAATACCCTGATTCTGAAAAACCATACGTATTAACGACAGACGCGTCGAATGTTGCACTCGGAGCAGTGTTGTCGCAAGGCCCTATCGGTAGCGATCACCCTATTGCATACGCAAGTAGAACCCTGAGTGATACGGAGTCCAGATATAGTACAATAGAGCGAGAATTATTGGCTATAGTCTGGGCTGTTAAGCACTTTCGCCCCTATCTTTATGGTCGAAAATTTACAATCTATACAGACCACCGCCCATTAGCTTGGTTATATTCCCTTAAGGAGCCTAACAGTAAACTTACGCGTTGGCGTCTCCGCTTACAGGAGCACGATTTCGAAGTCGTGTATAAAAAAGGGAAGCAAAACACAAATGCAGACGCGTTATCCCGCATCAAGTTAAATGCATTAGACTCAACAGACGATGCTTCTATGATTGGTAACGTTGACGAAAAAGAATCCCGACTTCAGGACCATTTACATGACGTGACTGACGACATCCTGAAATTAGTAACAAGAAATGACTCTGACGATTCTGAAGCCATGACCATTTCTTCTGAAACAACGTCATTGTGCAGAAGAATATCCGACATTGAGCCTAAGAACTGCGTTCCTTCAATATCTAGCGGCGATACTATTCATTCTAATATAGACATGGATGGTTCAGGTATTCCCATTATGCACGATGCAATAGACACCAAATCAAACCAAATTTTAATATTTTCATGGTTCAAAGACGAGCTACAGGTACAGGATCATTCTCATTCTAAAATGAAAATCCTTCATGTATTTTTACCCCTAAATAATATTGATTTAATTAAACAGTTTCTAAAAGAGTACATTAGGCCAAAAATTAAGTACTATATTCATTTTGAAAACGATCAATTTAGAAAAGATTTTAATACGACAATTATAAATTTATTCCAAAAGGACACTGTAAAAATAAAAGAATGTACAGAAAGGGTAATTTTTATAGAAAATGAAGATGAGCAGAAAGATATTACTTTAAAATATCACCAAGGAAAATCTTGCCACCGTGGTATTAGGGAAACAATGACACGTATTAAAAGAAATTATTTCTGGCATAATATGCAGGAAACAATATCTGCATTAATTAATACCTGCGAATTATGTCGTAAAATGAAATATGATAGGAACCCCATTAAACCTATGTTACAATTAACACAGACACAAGATGCCCCATTTCAGGAAATTTTCATAGATATTTTCAGTATAGAAGGAAAATATTATTTAACTCTCGTTGATGCCTTCAGCAAACTAGGACAAGCTATCGAAATAAGTAATCGTTCGACACCGGAGGTAGTTCGTGCCTTAATTAAGTATTTCTCTTTATATGGAGTACCTAGGAAAATAACGTCCGACCCTGGTACTGAATTCAATAACGAACTTATGAGAGAACTGACAAATATGTATAAAATTCAATTACATATAACAACCCCTAATAACCCTAACTCGACTAGTATAGTAGAACGATTTCATTCTACAATTATAGAGATTTATCGATTAGCAAAATATGAACACAGGTTTACAGACGCAGCTTCCGTTATGACATATTCTATAATGGCATACAATCATACTATTCATAGCACGACAGAGTTGACACCCTTTGAAGTAGTATTTGGACACACCGATTCAAATAGTTTATTTGACGTCGATTTCCAAAAATCATATATACAACAACTACTTAAAGACCATGCAAAGCGTACAAAATACTTATATCAACATATTTCCGATAAAACACAAAGTAAAAAGTATAAGGCACAACAAAGAAAGGGAGGCGAAAAAGAAATAGACTTAGAGGTAGGAAAAACGGCATTCATGAAAACAATTAATACGCGAAAAAGTAAAGACAAACCCCGTTATCAAAAGGTAACAATTAGTGGCGAAATAAATCGGAACGTCGTCCCGGTAAAAGTAGGCGTTAGAAAAACAAATGCCCCTATTAAAAATATAAAACGACCTCCGCAGGTGGTGTATAATCGTCCTGACAGCAGCGAAGTACAGCCAGGGCCTTCAACTTCAAAGACTTGACGGTAACCCTGGTCTGTTACCCGTTAGAAAGGGTAGCGCTTTTAAACAACGGGATAAATGGATAATTGTTAAGATAATGGACTTAAATAGTTTGTCTAGTGACTTAGAATATATTATTAATAAATATAACGAGTTTAATAAATTAATCGACGTGAATAAACCATATTTATACGAATTTAGTAGCATAAAAATACAAGCGGATTATCTTAGAGATATTTGCACTGAAAAATTTCGACAAATTGTCCCCACAAGAAGGTTTAAAAGAGGCCTATTCAACCCTTTAGGCTCGTTTGTAAAATCTATTACAGGTAATTTAGACAATGAAGATGCGTTACACTATGATAGAATGATCAATAATTTGCAAGGTAAACAAAATTTAATAAATGAGAAAATTACGTTGATTACCAAAATGTTCAATTATCAGACTAATAATACAGAATCATTATATAATAATTCATTAATTTTAAATCAACGCTTAAAGAGGATTGAAAGAATGCTAAAAGATTATTCCACAAAAGAAAACAGTTCTATCTATTCTACGTATGTTTTAGGAATGTATAATACATTCATAAATAATTTCAGATCTATTTACATTTTATTAAACGAAATTGAAACCGCGTTAGCTTTTAGCAAAATTTCAGTTCTTCACCAATCTATAATAAATTGAATTATTGCACATGCTGTTAAACATAGAAAAGGTTAATTGCTTAGTATATCCTGTTATAGAGAGTAATTTAGTTAAGTTGGAAAGGACAATATCTATTAAGGCATTTGTAAAAGAAAGCCAAATTACGTTCATATTAGAGATACCACTTACAAATAATAATACGTATAATTACTATAAAATTTATTCATTACCTATTTTTAACATTGCAAAGAACGTAACTTCTATAATTATTCCTGAATATCCCTTCCTCATGGTGAAAGGTTCGGAGTACTTACCGACCGCGTCACCGTGTCAGCAAATTTCCGATGACAACCAGTTCCTGTGCACTGAAAAAGATGTGGTACCTTATCCGAAAGAAACTTGCGTAGAACAACTGATGAAATTCCAACCTGATTTACCTCTCTGCATACAAAGAACCGTTAAAATAGAGAATGTGAAAGTTCAACGAGTATCACCTATATCCTGGATAATATACTCTCAGGATCAAAAGGTACTTACATATAAATGTAACAATGAAGTAACCAAAACCTACATATTTGGAACTTATATGATCCACATTGATCCCGGATGTGAAGCATCCCTAGAGAATTACCACTTATATAATTTACACCACTATTTTGAGAAATACAATTATAAAACAACCCTAATGGTTATTCTACCTAAACTGAAAATTACTAGCCCATTTTCCGAGGTTAATCCGATTGATATCAAGGGAGTAAATTTCGACGATATTAAGCGACTCTCTACAATTTTGGAAATGAAAACTTTCAGTGAAAGTGATAGTGAAAAATATGAAAACCACGTTATAAGTATTCACAGTGTTAGTGCAGCGACGTTAGTTTTATATTTACTTGTATTTCTTGTATGTGTTATTTTCAGCTATTGTAAATTAAAAGATAAGTTTCAAAATATTCGAAACCCTCCGATTTCTAATAGCTCAGATGGTTTCGAACTTAAGGAGGGAGGAGTTACGTCACCACCTGGCATCCATACCGTACAGGTAAACGCAACATCAGCGTATTAAGGGTGGTCCGATGTTGCGCAAGCGAAGGAACATGGTGTGATGTTCCACAGGTGCGATCATTCGATTCGAGCATCTGCCTCTGCTCAGTCGTGGTAATTAATTGTAATATTTTTAATTAGATTTTAATAAATATATAATTTTAATTAAAAACAATAAAATCTTGTTTTTTAAAAAATAATTTGACGTTCCCGAGTATTAAACTAGATTGACCGCCGAATTTGTTGCTGCTTGTGGTGGTAGCGGTGGTGGCAAGTGCAGGTGTGTGCAAGTGTTTTTAACGAATGCTGCATGTTGCAGGTATGAAAACAAACAGTGCACTCTATATTTTGCATTATATATATTTCCTACTTTATCGGGGATTATAGCAAAATAATTTTACTATTACTTTTGTATTATGGATCCGCGCAAATTAACGCCTAATTCTATAAATTATAGAAGAAGAAGAATAACTTTATTGCATATAAAAAATATACAGAGAAAGTACATACAATAATTACATTTAAATGTGCAAAGGGCGGCCTTATCACATTATTGTGATCTCTTCCAGACAACCCTTTGAAAGATAGGACCTTAAGAAAATAACCACGGGTAAGCAAATAAATAGCATACATAACAAATAAATGGAGAAAAATAGATAGAGAGAAAAATAGACTAAAAAGAGTAATATAAATGAAAGATAACAACACCAGTAAGAATTATTCTTGCTGTGACAAATAAAAATTCTTCACACGAACCTTAAATACGCTTAATGAAGGAGATTCCCGAACTTCAGACGGAAGAGCATTCCACAGTCTTACTGCTTTAACTGTAAATGAGTCATGGTAGCAATTTGAGTTGCATTTAGGCATTCTCAACTTACTACCGTCACGCGGGCGAAGGCCAAGATGAAGAGAGGAGTTAGAAAAGAAGGAGAAGCGTTCTTTCAGGTAAAGTGGTGCATGTGGAAGAAAAAGAGTGGTATATAGTAGGGAAAGCATATGTAGGTCACGCCGCCGCCGTATCGGGAGCCACCTGAGTTGAGCGCGAAATTGTGAAACATGGTCAAATTTCCGCAATCCAAATATAAATCGAATGCACAGGTTTTGTAGGCGCTCCAGCTTGTTTAAAAGTTCCTCTGTCAAGTTGGAAAAACAGGTATCTGCATAGTCTAAAAGTGGAAGGAGAAGACTATTTGTAACCATGATTTTAGTCTTTAATGGCAAGAAATTTTTCCACTTTTTTAAATAATGGAAAGTTGCAAAAACCTTTCGACTAGTTTCAGCAACATGCAGTCGCCAAGTTAGGGAGCTGTCCATAGGGAGATGTAATAGTAACAGGCCGTTACTTTTATCATCACCATCCTCCTCCTGCCCTTACCCCACTCTAAGTGGAGTCGGCACAACATGTTAAAAATATGTTGTCACATGATTCGGCTACGTATTTTACGACCGGCCGCCTGCCTGACATCAACTTGCTTTAGTTGCCTTTTACAACACTTGGTAAGAATTGACGGTGGTCTATTCTACTCAGCCGGATACCACACGCCTAAGGCTGTTACTTTTATATAAATTAGAAATTAGAGCGTTATTAAACTTGTGTATAGGTTCTCTTATAATTAAAAAAAACTGTCGAAATAAGTGCAGTTAGTATTTCAGTTGTATGCGCGGACTCTCAGTGGTTGAGTGCCATTTTGTGTTTAGCTTTCGGCACGCAAACCAAAATGGCTAGTGGTCTTTTAATGGCTTTTATTTAAGGTGTTAAATCAAATAGATGAGAATTAGTTAAAACATATATTTTTCACGGTTTAACGTCACATTCCATAGAGTAATGATTCTAGAATAGGCAGGGCTGTAAGTGAGAATGTCGCAACAAATGATGAAAGGGAAGATGAAACTCTTATCGGGAAGACTTATCGTTTTGTAATTACTCATAAACAAGTTAATTAAAAATAACGCTTTTTACAAAATTTCATCTCCCTACTGTTAAACGTTGAGGAGTTCCCTCGTCTCGAGCTAATTCTGGCAGCAGTATAGGATCATACTTATCATAAACATGCATTGTCATCGGGACTGGACAAGTATGTAAAATTTCATCTCAATCGGACACCGGGAAGTGGGTCAAATTTAACTTGCAATATTCCATCTTCAGCTGTGATAGCCCAGCGGTGAGACCGTGCGACTCTCTAGAGACGACATGGGTTCAAACCCCGGGCAGGCACCAATGAGTTTTTCTATTAAAAACTTATGTGTCTAATTGATAATTGCAATTTATCACACGCTTTTCGGTGAAGGAAAACATCGTGAGGAAACCTGCATATCGCTAGAGAATTCTAGCGATATGTGTAACCTACCAATCCGCATTGGAGCAGCGTGGTAGGTCTTAGCGCCAATCCTTCTGTCCGAAAACGGAGAGAGGAGGCCTTAGCCCCAGCAGTGGGCGTAGTAACAGGCTGTTACTTTACTTTTACTTTTTATTCCACCTTCACATCCATAAACGGCAAGTTAAATAAAACCTTTAAAAAAAAACTAAGTTACCACAGATTACTAAACAAAAGAATAGACAAGTTAGCCTTTTAAGTATTCAGCAAAAGTAAAAGAAGAAATGGCAAAGATGAAATACAAATACCACATTATGTATTTACTTGAGATATCCCTGTTAAGTTTAAAAAAAATAATTCCGAATTAATTTTTTAAATATCTCAAGAGAATAAATTGTTAGATAATTTTAATCGTTATAAGCAATATAACAGAACTAACTACTTTGCTATAATCCGCACGGGTTAGGCGAATGCATGCAAAGCCAATGTGTATGAAGCAGGCAAAATCTACGTACCTTACACATGCAGGACAAGCCACCACATGCACCCCAAGGCGCAATTCACCAGCAACAACGCACACAAAAGCAGCACACACACCCACCACCACAATCTCGACGATCGTTTCGCCCCGAAACCGAAGCATCATCAGGAGGATAGGCTCCACGACAAGAATCGTACTGGCAGTACGATTTTTAGGCTCCACGACAAGAATCGTACTGGCAGTACGATTTTTAGGCTCCACGACAAGAATCGTACTGGCAGTACGATTTTTGTCGTGGAGCATATCCTCCTGATGATGCTTCGGTTTCGGGGCGAAGCGATCGTCGAGATTGTGGTGGTGGGTGTGTGTGCTGCTTTTGTGTGCGTTGTTGCTGGTGAATTGCGCCTTGGGGTGCATGTGGTGGCTGGTCCTGCATGTATAAGGTGCGTAGATTTTGCCTGCTTCATACACATTGGCTTTGCATGCATTCACTTAACCCGTGCGGATTATAGCAAAGTAGTTAGTTCTGTTATATTGCTTGTAATATGGAATTCCGCAAAGTAACGCCTGCTTCTATAAATCTTTTAATCGTTATATTTTTTTTACAATTCCTGCCGTGTGGTATCCGGTAGGATAGAATAGACCACACTCCTTTTTACCGAGGTGTCGTAAGAGGCGACTGAGGTAAGTGCCGTGTGGTATCCGGCAGAGTAGAATAGACCACCCTCCTTTCTTACCGTGGTGTCGTAAGAGGCGACTAAGGTATGTGCCGTGTGGTATCCGGCAGAGTAGAATAGACCATCCTCATTTCTTACCGTCGTAAAAGGCGACTAAGGTAAATTGACGTCAGGCAGGCGGCCGGTCGTAAAATACGTAGCCAAATCATTAGAGAATATGTTTGTAACATTCTGTAAATCGTTTGTAACATGTTTTGCCGACCCCACTTAGAGTGGGATAAGGGCAGGAGAATGATGAGAATGATGATATTTTTTTACAATTCGACGTCACATTCCATAGAATTATTACACTAGAGTATGTAAGTCATACATATACAGGCCTATAAGTGAGAGTGTCGCGTGTGCGAGTGTGTTCAAATTCAAATTATTATTTATTTAAGTAAACTTGTAAACAAGTGCTTTTGAATCGTCAACTCTACAGCTGGTTCGGAAAGCTGTTCCTACCGAGAAGAGCCAGCAGGAAACTCGGTGGTTGTTCTTTTCAAAGAATAATTATTATTACTAGTTACATATAGTTATTGATGTCTTGTACAGGGTCGAAGAGTAGCTATATCCACGCATCGTTATCGTTTGAGTATTCCTCAATAGTATAGTAGGCTTTCTGTATAAGCCTTTTTTAACTGCTGTAATGGTAAAGTTAAAGTAGATTGCGTAATTTTATTATAGAATTTTATACCCAAACCCACAAACGACTTATTTACATTTGCACGGCGCAAAGCAGGAAACATAAGCTTATGTCGGTTCTTACTTTGTCTATTATTTACATCGCCAATGTTTTTTATATTTAATTATGTATATATGTATATTCTTATGCACAAACATTAAATTGTTAAAATATACTGTGATGCAAATGTAAGTATACCTATTTGCTTAAACTTCGCAGGCAATCACGCGGACTTATTATAAATAAATTAGAGAGGAAAGATGAAACTCTTTTCTTCTTTTTTATACTTATCTTTTTCTAATCACACATAAAAAAGAGAGGTAATAGTCTCATTTGCTTTTTTTTTATTTTCGATTGACTTATTTTTACTAGATAAATAGCGAGCCATAAATGTTTGTTTTATACAAACGCGGATTATAGCAAGATAAATATTTCATATTTATATCGTCCTCATATTTATAAATATAAATATATATAAAGTATGTTTTGCCTCCTAGGTGCTCCTCTTTTAGATGAGGGCATACAACCTTTTTTAGACAGTAAACAAAAAATGTTTTTAGACAATACAGACAAATTGGGCATACTAAATTCCCACATTGCATTTACGATTTTAAAATTTTGTCTTTTTGTACCTAAATTTACGTATGTACTGCGTGCAAGCCCAATTTGGAAATATCCTGGTTTGCTCGATAATATAGATGCCACTTTAAAAAATACATTAGAAAATATTTTGAATTTGTGTTTTGACGATAACTCTTGGAATCAGGCTACTTTGCCGGTCAAATTTGGTGGCATCGGCGTGAGGAAAATTTCAAGTGTTGCTCTTCCAGCATTTCTGGCCTCTGTCCATATTATTAAAAAACTTAGTTCTGAAATTTTACAATCAAATTTATTTTCTTTGTCCTATGCAACAGAGGCTTTAGATAGTTGGAAAATTAGCTGTCCCAATGATGATATCCCGAAGGAATGTACCACTCAAAAACTTTGGGATGTGCCATTGGTTCAGGTTACACACAAAAATTTGATACAAAATCTTTCGAGTGACCGTGACCGAGCTAGGCTTCTAGCCTTATCAGAAAAAGAATCAGGTTATTGGCTTCATGCTCTCCCGTCTAAAAATCTTGGCACACTTTTAGATAATGAAAGTTTTAGAGTGGCTTTGGGTCTCAGATTGGGAACCACATTGTGCCTTAAGCACAGATGTCCATGTGTAAAAGAGGTAGACAGTTTTGGCATACACGGGCTTTCATGCCATAGGAGCTCTGGTAGGCTTTTCCGCCATGGTTCTCTTAATGACACCATCAAAAGAGCTCTTGCCACCATCGACATTCCTGCTCTTCTCGAGCCTTCCGGGATATGTCGGGATGATGGCAAAAGACCAGACGGTCTGACGCTGGTTCCTTGGGAACGGGGACGGGCCCTAATGTGGGACGCAACATGCGTTGATACGTTAGCCTCGTCCCATATCAGGGAAACGGCGTCCAGACCTGGAGCTGCGGCGGAAATGGCCGAATCCGGCAAGCGGCGAAAGTATGCATCTCTCGTTGAGAGTTATATATTTGTGCCGTTTGCAGTTGAGACCCTAGGGCCATGGAGCCAAAGTGCAAAAATTTTTTTATCCGTTTTAACACCTCGGTTCATCGCCTCTTCGGGTGACAAGAGGGCTGGCTCCTTTTTCGTACAAAGAATCAGCTTAGCGATTCAACGCGGATTCAAGCTTAGCGGAAACGCTGCCAGCATTCTTGGGACCATTCCACGTGGGCATGATTTGTATAGTAGTAGCGTGTAAGTAATTTAAGATAGATATAACTTGTATATATTTGTTATAAATAAAAAAAAAAAGTTTTCATTAAAAAAAAAATACTATTATATAAAAATACTTCACATGGAAGCAAGTATATTTTTTTATGACTATAGATCATAGATAACAAAATATATTTTTCTACATATCGAAGTTTTATTTGTTTATAGAACAGAAATCATTTTGCAGCGCGCGCGAAATGCATTTGCAGGCGTTGCATTTAAACGCTCGATTGAGTTCAGTGCTGAATTTCAAATGCGGAATTCTGGCGTCCGTTTTCAAAACATATATCGAATCCGTTTTATTTTTAATGGGCTTCACTTCGGGAAAGTCCCGTGAATAGGTTAGACCAGTGATTGGCTAACTTTTAAAGAGGGGCCACGAAGTTTGAGAAATTCTAGAGGAGAGTCAAAATTATAGAAAAAATGTGTAAGAACTGAACCTTACTTACCATATTCTCGACACCAATGTTTCATGTTACGGTGGACAAGGAGAGACCGTGCCCCAGGTGGGGACCCCTACGCTGTGGTGGGCGTTCCCGCCCCCACCAGCTAATTTTTCATAGAGGTTTTCTTCCTCGCAACTCGAAGGTCCTCAAGCCCATTGCCGGGCTTCGGGGCTTTGGCTACGTTGGCCGAAAACCATGACCAGCTAGACTAAATCCAAACTGAACCCTTTGTCCGTTAGAGACTTCACCAGCCCCCCTCTGAGTCCCCGGCCTATCCAGACTGCCCTCTGCTTATCAGAGGGACAACTGATCTGGCCACTCCACAGTGGTCCGTTCACCAAGCCTAAGGAATACATATTAAAGTATTCCATAGGCCTGCCCAGGGTGCGCCACGAGGAGGTCGACAGACTTTGGCACCCCAGAGATCTTTACCCTACGTTGTACTAAATCAACAACTGAGAACTACACAACTTTCAAAACCGAACCCACTGCTGGTAAGCCCATTCTTGTGATAATTGTAAACGACAAATATTACCGCGATATAATCGACTGGTGCTGCCATCTAGGCATGATTAAAACAATTAAAACAGAATGCATCATAATCCTGCTGCCCTTATCCCACTCTAAGTGAGGGTCGGCACAACATGTTACGAACATGTCTTTTTTTTGGCTACTTATGTTACCACCGGTCGCCTGTCTGACTTCATGTACCTTAGTCATATTTTACGACCTCTCAGTAAGAAAGAGGGTGGTCTATTCTACTCAGCCGAATACCACACGGTGGGTTAACTTATCTTAGTCACCTTTTACGACACCTCGGTAAGAAATGAGGGTGGTTTGTTTGTTTGTTTGTAATCTCTTTATTGCATGTGTTAATGCAATGGCGGGCTTATTCCGTAATCGGAATCTCTTCCAGCCAACCACTTAAATTTTGACAGAGGTTCTAATAAAAATTTAAAACTAATTATAAAAAATTAAAATTAAAATAAAACTTAAAATACAGAAAACTTCTACTCAACGACTACTTTCACGACTAAGTTAAGTGGACGTCAGGCAGGCGGCCGAATCATATGATAATGACATGTTGGCCGACTCCACTTAGAGTGGAATAAGGGCAGGAGGAGGATGATGATGATAAAAGTAACGGCCTCTTACTATAATTTATAGAATTAGGCGTTACTTTTGTTAGCTACGGCTGGGATTGACTCATTATTCTAACGTTCTCTCATAGAAAATGTTACCAAATAATACGTCACCAACAGATAACCGTACAACTATAACATATTGGACACGCTAAACAAGTATTGACAGGTTAATTTAATAATAATTTGGAATCATTAAGCCAGGTCGATTCTACCACCAGTTCGGAACGCTGTCCTCCACTGAGAAGAACTGGCAAGAAACTCAATGGTTGCTCTTATTGCGAATATTAACTATTTGACGTTAGATTCTAACAACACGAAATACTCAATATCGGTAACCAAATCAACACACAACGTCACAGCACTTTAAAACGTATGGACACCTTGAGAGGGAGGTGGTATTGGACTGACTAAACTGTTGAATCTCGCTCGCGAACAAGACTCGGGTCACAATCTTTTACCCTCATTCATTCGGTTTTATTCCTCTACCCACCAAATGACAGATAACATTATTGTAGACAGAACACTTCCTCATAATCATTCGACTCATATCTGAAAATATCTAACACTTTGCGCGGGTCTATAATACAAGAGTGATAGTAAAATTATTTTGCTATAATCCCCGATAAAGTAGGAAATATACATAATGCAAAATATAGAGTGATGCTGATTTTAAAGCATTAAAAGGTTTGCTCCAGAAAACTAATATTACGCATTTATTACTATGATTGCGTAATATTGTGTTGCCACTTCCAAATGGACTCAAAAATGGCTTTGACTTTTTGCTCAAGGCTTAATAATATATATTTTTTTCATGTCTTAAATGAAGTCCAGGCAGCTGAACTCCCGGTTTGCTAGTTAATATTAAAATGAACAAAAAATCCTACTAATATTATAAATGCGAAAGTTTGTGAGTATGGATGGATGTTTGTTACTCTTTCACAAAAAAACTATCAGACGAATTTGGATGAAACTTTACAGTTATATAGGTTATACATCGGAATAACATATAGGCTACGATTTGTAATGATTTTATGTTATATAACGATACATGTCAATAAAGTCGGAAAAAATCTGGCTTCTGAGAGCTATCTCGGCGTACGCTGCCTAAACTATTAGAGTTACACAAAGATGATGTACCGTAGTATTTTTTGTCTTTAATAGTTCTAAATAAAAGTCCGGGACAGCATATGGCTATCTTTTATGTGGATGCCACTATGACCAAAATTGTAAATCATAATTTTTAATTAAATTAGATACTGTGGCAGACAAAATTCCTAGCGAGCGAAGCCGCTGGGCATAAACTAGTACGTTAATATACGGTCAAAATATATAACCTATTTAAATTGCCAAAGTTTTTATTGGTTTATTGGACAGAATTAATTAGGCAGCGCGCGGGAAGTGAATTTATGTGGAAACTTTTAAAATTTAATCGCTCGGTTGACTTCGTTGCGGTATTTGAAATTCAAATATCGTGTTACTTTTTAAATTTTGAAATCTAAAATTTTAAATTATAATCTATTTGTAAGTGATCTATTAAAACAAGTCTAGTTAAAATGCCTTTAAAAATCCCTTTTAACGAAATTTCATGTAAAGGAGTCTCCAGATGTATGAAACATCTGGAGCCAATCCTGGCAGCACCATTAGATCATACTTATTATATTCGACGGGCACATGGGCGCAGTGGATAGTAGTAACCCAGCATTCAGCTCCACGGGTCGCAGGTTTGATTCCCGCTGAGGGTCAACATTTTCTATAAACAAATTGTTGGTTCTTCGAGCCTGGGTGTATATTTGCATTAAAGTATATATGTAAAATTATATATCTATATTTATTATAAAACAAAGTCTCAAAAAGCTGTCTGGCTGTATGTAATCGATTTTCTCAAAGTCTACTGAACGGATTTTTGTACGGTTTTCACCAAAAGATAGTGCAATACTTTCGGATGGTTTATCGGTATATGTAAATTGTGTTGAAGAGATCGGGCAGTTGTTAAAAAACTTGCATACTGGGAGCTTTAGTCGCGTGCGCTGCGTAAACCAGCAGAGTTACGCTAAAGTAATGTAGTAGAGAATTGTAGATCTATAAAAATACTACAAAAAAGTCCGTAATAGCATGTCTCTATCTGTTATGGTAAACTCACAATAACTATTTTTATGTTTAAAATTTGAATTCTAGGAAAAAAATGTTACACGCAGATTTCCACGCGGGCGAAGCCGCTGGCACAGCTAGTGTAGTATATTTATCAATTGTCCGTCACCTATAACACAAGTATTAAGTTAATTACTTTGGAGACGGACGACCGTGTGTGTAAGTGTCCCATATATTTGTATATATTTATATCAGAAACATGCACTGTCATCGGGACTAGACCAGTAAGTAAAATTTCAACTCAATCGTACACCGGGAAGAGGGTTTCCACCATCACACACGGCAAGTTAAATAAAAGATTTTGAAAAAAAAATAGGGTTTGAAACTGGGTGGGTGATTGGAATAATTTCCGTATGGAAGGCAGTTCCATTCCTAACGAGGAATGAGGAATTGAGTACCACAAAAGTCATAAATATATCATCATCATCCTCCTGCCCTTATCCCACTCTAAGTGAGGTCGGTACAACATGTTACAAACATGTTGTGGCATGATTTGGCTACGTATTTTACCGGCCTGCCTGACGTTTATTTACCTTAGTTTTACTTAACGACCCCTCCGTAAGAAAGAGGGTGGTCTATTCTACTCGACCGGATACCACACGATGGGTCAACTTACCATAGTCGCCTTTTACGGACACCCCGGTAAGAAATGAGTTTGGTCTATTCTAAAAGTGATAAATATAATATACTGCGTCCATCATATTATCAGTCTTTTGACAGCTCACGCTCATTAAGTTTTGTATTGCTTACGTACAAATATCATACAAATAATATTTGTACTTTATGGATGGGTACCGCCCACTTAGTGATGTCACACATAATGGTTACTACGATTATGCCACAGATTAAAAATAATCGGTAGAAATCGATGTTACGAGTATTAAAAGACATTTAATAACATTATATAAAGTTTTACTTTCTTCTTAGTTAATACATGAATACAAATAAAACAATCAGGATATTTTAATTTATTTTATTAGCACGAGTCGTCGGAATGATAATCAACACTAGACTCCTCCGATGAGGAGTCTTCAGTAGCAGTTATTATTAGCTCTTGTGTAGATAATATATTATCAAACGCAATATCACGTTCCCAATCAGAGAATATTACTCTTTTAGTTCTTTCCACCACACTTGCCCAGTTCTCGGCCGTTACGTGGGTGCAAGCATTTTTTAGCAATTGCAACATTTTATTCGCTGTGAATGGGGGGCTTGTATTGCATCTCGCAGCATGCCCTTTTACTTGTGCCCATATAAGTTCTATTGCGTTGTACTGGCAGTGGTATGGAGGAATCCGAAGAACAGTATGGCCATATTCTGCTGCCATTTCATTGATTACATAGCGTTTTGCTCTCTTTTTGGTTTTTAATATTTTTATTAATTCAACTTTTAACATTGAGTCGTCCACATTTTCTCCATTGTCCCGAAGCCAATTAATTATTTCATGCTTTTTATTAGCCTGTGTTGGCATTTTGTCAATTTGACGGGAGTGGTAGGGCGCATTATCAATAAAAATTATTGATGGTTCTTCCAATGAAATGAGCATTTTTTTGAACCACTCTTCATACACATTTGCATTCATCTCTTCGTGGTAGTCATTTGATTTCTTCGATTTAAATGCCAACAGTGCGTCTTGTACAAATCCTTTTGCTGTACCTGCATGGCAAATGATTAGGCGCTCACCTTTTCCCATTGGTACTGAGGAAGTGGAATCAGCAGTATCATCAGTTCAGAAACGAGATAGTGTGTGGTTAGCGTTGAGCCATGTTTCATCCGTGAAAACAATATTTGCCCAATCTTGTATTTTCTTTGCCTCTCTTAAAAAATCACAACGTGCTATAGCTATATCTGTGCGTTCCATTAATAATTTTCTTTTATTTAACTTTTTATTAAAAGCCAATTGTGTTCAAAACTTTGACCAAAGAAGATTTTTCACCATGAAATAGACCACTTCTTTTCAAAGAAACAATAAGTTTTCTCAAAGTTGGAATTTCTTTTCTCAAGTAGTAATCATATACATGACGACGAATAGCGTCAGCGTCAAAGTCATCAACAGCTGTCACCTTATGCGCCCGGCGCTTTCTTTTTGGTGTAGATGGTTTGTTTTGCTCCAAGCCGCTCCTGCCGTGGGCATCAGTAGTGGTTTTAGTCACAGTTGATAGACTGATCCCCAACGCGGCTGCAACACGGTTTCGGACTTGCGTGATAGGTATAAGAGGTCCGCCATTTTGATTTTCTTGCTCAAAATACTCATGAAGTTTTAACACTAACTGTCTCGATTGTGCTTTCAACACACGTCCTTTCGGCATTTTCACGATCAATTAATATAAGTTTCACAAAAGTTTTTCCGAGGAATAAAGCTACTCAAGGTGTAACAGATGCGAGAGAACACTCAGCGAACGTAAATGCGTGTGACTATCACGGGCGTTTCGTTGAGAGTGACAGATCACGTCAAAATGGCGGCCGAGCGGAAGGTCTGTTGATGTTGCCAGTTGATGTATAATATATTTTTTTTGATTATAATAAATACACACGGATTAACATTTATTTTCAAAAAACTAAGGCAATATTAAATCAAAATGTTGATTTCTATATCTGTTATTAGTTTACGTAGGTTATCATTAATCGAATTACTTAGGTACGTAATTCGATTAATGATAGTAGGTACTATAATCGGAATGGTATCGCATACGAGAATCTTTAGGACATCACTAAATATGTAAATCGTCAATCTGTCAAAAGATGGTTAATATAATGGACAGTGTATAGAAATCATAAGTTACATAACACTTTGGGCTGAACATCTTTATTGCACGTCAAATTTGATCAACGATAATTGACTCGTTTATTTATTTTACATTTATGGGTATAAGATTCTGTAGTCAAATTCCGAAATCAATTTTGGGCATGCCGTTATAGCAGTTTAAAAACACTGTTAAAAAGAGGCTGATACAGAAAGCCTACTATACTGTTGAAGATTACTTGGATGATAAGGATGTGTGGATGTAGGTGTACTTCTACCCTGTACAAGATAGTAATAAATAAATATAACTAGTTTTGTGGACTAGTTAGTTAGGTAGTAAGTGTTTGGTGGACTAGTGCCGGTGTCGTTCACTACAGCTTTCTTAAATCTGGCCAGACGATTACGGCAGATATCTATTGTCAGCAACTGCAAACCATGATGGAAAAGCTAGCTTCTAAACAACCGAGGCTGGTCAATCGCTCTAGGCCACTGCTGCTTCAGGACAACGCTAGACCACACACTGCACAACAGACGGCTACCAAATCAGAGGAGCTTCAATTAGAATGTCTTAGACACTCACCGTACTCTCCGGACCTTGCTCCAACAGATTACCATTTTTTTCGCAATTTGGATAACTACTTGCAAGGAAAAAAATTCAACTCCGATGGGGCAGTCCAAACCGCCTTCAAAGATTTTATTGATTCCCGCCCGGATGGTTTTTTTAGTAAGGGGATCAATGAACTACCTATGAGATGGCAAAAGTGCATACATAGTAATGGTACATACTTTGATTAATTAAATATATTTCATTAAAAAAAAACGACTTTATGTTCCTCCCATAGAAAACGCCAATTTCATATGTAAGGACCTAATATTTTAAAATGAGCAACCGCCGAGTTTCTTGCTGGTTCTTCTCGGTAGGAACGGCTTTCCGAACCAGCAGTAAAGTTGACGATTCAAAAGCACTTGTTTACAAGTTTACTTGAATAAAGAATATTTTGAATTTGAATTTGAATTTGATCAGTGGATTCAACTAATGTCGAGTCGTCAGTTCTATAGTGTAGATTTGATATATTCTATAGAAAATATTTAACGACTCACAGTTTAAAGTAATAAAGCTAATAGCACGTAAGATTAAACTATAAAGTTCACTCGGTGCTTAAGATAAACTTGATGCTGACGTTTTTAGTAATAAAGTCGGTAATTCTGCTTGAATTAAACGACCGTTATCAAGTATAAGATTAGTGCAGTAAACTTATAGAGATAAATTTATACCGGGAGACAAAACGTATTTATAATATATTTTACAATATTAATTTATACAATATTTTATTATTAATTTATATGATTATATATATTTAATATAATTATTAATTTATACAATACTAGTTTTTGCACGCGGCCTCGCTCGCCAGGAATTTTGTGTGCCACAGTATCTAATTTAATTAAATTTATTCACAATTTTGGTCATAGTGGCTTCCACATAAAAGATAGATATATGCTGTCGCGGACTTTTATTTAGAACTATTCAAGACAAACAATACTACGGTACATAATCTTTTTGTAACTCTAATGGTTTAGGCAGCGTACGCCGAGATAGCTCTCAGAGGCTAAATTTTTTCAGACTTTATCGACATGTATCGTTATATTACATGAAATCATTACAAATTGTAGCCTATATGTTATTCTGATGTACAACCTATATAACTGTAAAGTTTCATCCAAATCCGTCCAATAGTTTTTTCGTGAAAGACTAACAAATATCCATCCATACTCACAAACTTTCGCATTTATAATATTAAGTAGGAAGTAGGATTTTATACGTATTTATTTCCATGCTATAACATCCATATAAGTAATATTCATTGCTTAACAGGAGGTCCGCAGCAAAACTTATGCTACATTAAGAATGCGTAATTAAGAAATTAACAGTTGTTTACTTAAAATATTTATTCTTCAAAGTGAAGCGCAGTAACTCTACTAGAGTCGGGAAATGTCCTAACCCCTTGATGCACGAGAGGATTTTTATCGTGCGTTAAAATTACGTCGAATTGAAACAAATGGGTGTCCAGGTAGTTGCCTCATGTAGTTGAGGGCTAGTGGTACGACTGTAACTAGTCATCATGCTGTTGTATGATGTTCTACTAGAGACGGGGAATGTTGTGCTATAGGTGCCTCCTGTGGTGCTAAACCAAGGTTCAATGAAGTGTAGTGCAGAGCTTGTGGTATGATCGTGAGTAGACATCACGCTGTTGTGTGTAACTCTGGTAGTGACGGGAAACGTCGTCCTAAAGGTGCCTCTTGTGAGGCCGGACTACGGTTTAGAGCGACGTGCGGCGGAGGGCTGGTGGCATGACTGGGACTAGTTATCACGCTGTTGTATAAGACTATGCTAGTGTCGGGTAACGTCGTCCTAAAGGTGCCTTCTGTGAGGCCGGACCACGGGATGGTATGCCTAACGGGCTAAAATCAGGATATGAAATGAAATGAATGAAATGAAATGAAAAATATTTATTCTGCAATTAAAAATTTACAGGAAGAGCACACAGCTCAGCATTACTAGGGTTAATAACACACGGCGCTGGTTTTCAGTTGCCCGAGTGATATAACAGAAAACAGTTAGTAATATAAATATAAATGTAAATAAAACTAGACACGATAACAAATATAAGCATAAAAATAAAACGAAGTGTAAACTAGAGATATCAAATATACAGAAGAAATTATAACAAAATAAAAATAATTAAATAAATTAAATCAATTAAATCAGTTGCATTGTTAAGTTTAAGTTATGAAATATGAATAAAATAGTTATAAATCAAAAATACATGAGTTTGAAAGGCTAACATGGAATAACCGCTTAGGCAGTTTTTTGAAGGCTAATATATATAGGTCATGATTTTCAAAGTCCTCTCGATTCTGTATAGCGATATGACCTCTTAACAGTAGGTTATTGCACGCCACAATCCACAAACGAAGCCCTACAACGCGGTATACAATATTGGGGTCACACAATCTCTTTTAATTACATGAAATTTTATAGGGTGGTATGGTATGTTAATAGAATTTGGCGATACTTTCCTCTGATAAAGCTGTGATACTCCAGCGATGAAACTATGCGACTCTTTCGAGGTTCCAGTTAAAATTTATGTTCCTAATCGATAATGGCAATTTATCACATGCTTTTCGGTGAAGGTAAACTTCGTGAGGGAACCTTTATATCTCTAGAGAATTTTGGTGATATGTATAACGTACCGATCTGCATTGGAGCAGCGTGGTCGATCTTAGCTCCAACGCGTTTCTCTTAAAACGGAGACGGAGAAAAGGGGTTACACCCAGCATTGCGATAGTAATAGCTCACTACTTTACTTTGTATCTTTTATTCAACTCGCCATGTTCGTATGTGAAGGTGAAATCTTGCAAGTTAAATTTCACCCTATCCGAAGAAAAAGTCACATTTCCCATCCTACTATCCTACTTAATATTATAAATGCGAAAGTTTGTGAGTATGGATGGATGTTTGTTACTCTTTCACGAAAAAACGATTGGACGGATTTGGATGAAACTTTACAGTTATATAGGTTATACATCGGAATAACATATAGGCTACAATTTGTAATGATTTTATGTAATATAACGATACATGTCAATAGAGTCGGGAAAAATCTGGCCTGTGAGAGCTATCTCGGCGTACGCTGCCTAAACCATTAGAGTTGCAAAAGATGTTGTACCGTAGTATTGTTTGTCTTTAATAGTTCTAAATAAAAGTCCGCGACAGCATATATCTATCTTTTATGTAGAAGTTACTATGACCATAATTGTGAATCATAAATTTTAATTAAATTAGATACTGTTACAAAGCAAAATCCACGCGAGCGAAGCCGCGGGCAAAAACTAGTGCTTATATATGGGAGATGTAACTTTGTTCTTTGGATAGGGTGATTTGACCCACTTCCCAGTATCTCATTGAGCTGAAATTTACATATTGGTCCAGTCCCGATGACAATGCATGTTTATGATAAGCATGACCTGATGTTGCTGCCAGAATTGGCTCCAGAAGAGGAAACTACTCAACGGTTTGAAGTAGGGACATGAATTTCTGTTAACAGTATTTTTAACTTGACCTGAATTTATCTTGTTTTAGCTTATATTGTACCAACTTTCAACAGTATCAAGATAAGAAGAAAGTAAGTAAAATTTTATTTACAAGTAGTTGTGCCAGCGACTTGATTTTCTACGAATTTAAATTTAAACATAAAAGTAGTTATTGTGAGTTAAACATAAGAGATAGAGATATGCTATTGCGGACTTTTTGTATTATTTTTATAGATCTACAATTCTCGAGTACATTACTATAGCGTATCTCTGCTGGTTTACACAGCGCACGCCCTCCTCCTCCTCCCAGAAAGCAGTTTTTTAAAAACTGCGCAATCTCTTCAACACAATTTACATAATACGATATGTACTATATACTTAAACCATCCAGAAGATTGCACAATCTTTTGGTGAAAGCCGTAAAAAAATCCGTTCAGTAGACTTTGAGAAAATCGATTACATACAGACAGACAGCTCTATGTGACTTTGTTTTATAATAAGTATAGATGTACAGAATACATCAAAACATAAACATACATACTTTCGCATTTATTATATTAGAATTCCTAACATTATTCTTAGAATTTGCAAACAAACCTTCATAGAGGCACCGGGTCCCATTATTATATACCATTGTCCCAGAATCTCGACCCAGATTGTGATAGCGTTGGGAAATTTCACAATTCCTTATTACAACTGGGAATTTCTGACTTTGAAGTTGGTAAATCTTTTGTTTGTGTGGAGCTTTATTCTATGAGGTTCCTTAAATATTGTACAACACTTTTTATGGTTTATTTTTTTGCTTTTTTTTAAAGCTGTTATATGACTTGACGTGTGTGTATGTGAAGGTGGAAACTTGCAAGTTAAATTTGACCCATTTACCGACGTCTGATTGAGCTGAAATATTACGTACTGGTCCAGTCCTGATGAAAATGAATATTTATGACTTGATTTGAATAACTATGTCTTGATGCTGCTGCCAGGATTAGCTCCAAACGAAGGAACTCCTTAACTGTTAACAGTAGGGACATGAAATTTTGTTTAGTTTTTTTAAAAGCTTCTTAAGCTTGATATGTTTACATTATTAGCATGTTAAAGTTAATATAAAGAAACCGGCGATACTCACGTCTTATTCTATCAAGTGAGCTGGACTAGTTATAATCCCTAACGGATTACACCCATGAGAGATAACGGAAATAAGGACCCGAAGGGCCCCGGATTAAAATGCGCGGATATTCTCCGGTCTTGCACAAGATGGCTATTACGTAGAGAATTATATTTGAAAAGAGCAACCACCGAGTTTCTTGCTAGCTCTTCTCGGTAGAATCAGCTTTCCGTACCAGCAGTAGAGTTGACGCCTCAAAAGCACTGTTTACAAGTTTACCTGAATCAATTCGAATCAAATCAAATCAAAATAATCTATATTCAAGTAGGCTTTTTACGAGCACTTTTGAATCGTCAAGGATCAATTAGATTTATTGAAGCTACAACTGGTTCAGAATATTGCTCTTACTGAGATGAACCAGCGATAAACTCGGCGGTCAATCTTTTGAACATATTAAATTTACATTATTGAACTGCAGTCTTGTTTGAAGATGAAAGGATTTTCAAATCCAAGCATTTTTATCATTCAAATGATCTTCAATTGTCTAATATGCCTTACGTCTAAGCATAGTACACTTAATTTAAACTTTTTTGTAGATAAGTCTACTATAGATTGCGAAATTTTATTATAAAAGCGAGTACCGCGACCAACGAATGAGTTGCTAACTCTGCTGAGTCACGACGCAGAGATTGCAAGCTTTTTGTGACCTCTGGTATATCTATGATACACATCGAATTTGGTTCGATATGTATCATCGACATATGAATATTTTTTTGTACGAAAATAACATTACTATATATATATTGTGACGCTACTGTAAGTATGCCTATTTCCTTGAACTTTTCGCGAAGAGACTCACATTGCCTCATATTATAGATAGCATGTATGGCTCTCTTGCTGTGTTTCTTGCTTGCTCTGATGCTGTGAAAATAAGCAAATAAACAAGTCGTGCCGTTAATAATCTTCAATTGTTTAATATGCTTTACGCATAAGCATAGTTCGTACACTTATTTTTTTTTTTCTGTAGATAATTCTAATCTATAGAATCTAGTCTAAAGAATAAAGAATATTTTTCAGTTTGAGTTTATGTTTGTGTCCTTTGCCATGAGGTGGTGCCGTTCGGTGGTGGGGATGGTGATGGTGCAATATGTGGAGCGAGTGGCGCTGGCTGGTGATCACCCTGAATGCTGTCGGTGCTCTGTCGCCTGTCGTTAAAATAGGTATTTAATCACTAAACTAGCGAAAATGTGTAGAAACGGAAATATCGATAAGCCCAATTCCAATAGAATTGAAAGACAAAAGTAATTATGTGTTCACGGTAGAGTCATTAATAACATTGACCTTTTAAAAGTATTTGACACAGTTTACTTGAATACACACACTTTCCACATTCCACAGCATTATGTCATATGGAATAATGCTATGGGGCAATGCGGCCAATATAGAAAAGATTTTTGTTGCTCAAAAAAGAGCCATATGGGCTATCTATAATATGAAGCAATGTGAGTCCCTTCGTGACAAGTTCAAAGAAATAGGCATACTTACTGTAGCATCACAATATATGTATAGTAAGTAATATTGTATTTGTACGAAAAAATATCGGTATGTATAAAACAAAGTTTGATGTATATCATAGACATACGAGAGGTCACAAAAAGCTAGTGTTACCTGCGTCGCGACTCAGCAGAGTTAGCAACTCATTTGTTAGTCTCGCTATTCGCTTCTATAATAAAATTCCTCAATCCATTCTAGACCAGTCTACAGAAAGATTCAAACTAAGTGTAAAAAATATGCTTATACGTAAAGCATATTACACAATTGAAGATTATTTGGATGATAAGAAAGCCTTATGTAAATATGTAAAATTGAAAATAATTGCCAAGTTTCTTCTGCCGTGTGGTATCCGGCTGCATAGAATAGACCACCGGCCTTTCTTACCGAGGGGTCGTAAGAGGCGACTAAGGTATGTGCCGTGTGGTATCCGGCTGCATAGAATAGACCACCGGCCTTTCTTACCGAGGTGTCGTAAGAAGCGACTAAGGTATGTGCCGTGTGGTATCCGGCTGCATAGAATAGACCACCGGCCTTTCTTACTGAGGGGTCGTAAGAGGCGACTAAGGTATGTGCCGTGTGGTATCCGGCTGCATAGAATAGACCACCGGCCTTTCTTACCGAGGTGTCGTAAGAAGCGACTAAGGTATGTGCCGTGTGGTATCCGGCTGCATAGAATAGACCACCGGCCTTTCTTACCGAGGTGTCGTAAAAGGCGACTAAGGTAAGTTGACATCAGGCATAGCGGCCGGTCGTAAAATACGTAGCCAAATCATGTGACAACATGTTTGTAACATGTTGTGTCGACGCCACTTAGAGTGGGATAAGGGCAGGAGAATGTATGTATGTACAAATGTACAAAATTAACTTAAACGATACAATGATGATATTTATAATTTGAATTCACGTTAATCTTTGTCTCTAGGAGCAATCTTCACAGAGGAATCCCGTGGTGGAAGCGCCGAGTTAGCCTTCAAATACGCCGTGTACAGGGTTAACAAGGAACGGAACCTGCTACCCGAGAGCACCTTGGTCTACGATATACAGTACACAACTGCGAGGGACACGTTTAGAACTTATAAAAAAGGTATTCGAGTCTCGATAGAAGAAAATAACGGGAAAGGGGGGTTAGTAATCAAATGTAAACCCCCAGGTTTACAAGTGACAGTCCTTTGAATAGTTGAGAATCATCATCATTCTCTTGTCCTTATCCCACTCTAAGAAGGGTCGGCACACATGTTTTAAATTAATAATTTTTTTTAACAAAATGAGATATATACAAAATGAAATGAAAAGAAATATTTTCAACAATATAACATTGCTGTAAAAAAATGAATATGGAACAGCATAAAAATAAAAACGGATTATAAATATTTCAAGTCTAGTAGCCAGCCAGGAAATACGAGAGGTGTCGAGTGGCGGGAATGCAATATGGCTACCGGAAGTGGCAGATTCGAGGGCACTTCGCTATTTTTGCAGGCCTGGAAAAGCGTAAACTCATACCTCATTGAAATATAGAGGGTGGCAAGTGCTTTAGCATGTCCGACACGATTCCATATCGTTATTCACTATTAAGGGCATCGGATGTCATTTAAATCATACAATACGATATGACTAGTCAATAGAAAATGTCTTCAATTTGATTCATACATTGATTATTATTATTTATTTATTATTTAAATCGGTGGACGTTCACCGCTGGGCAAGAGAATTTCATCCTTTATAACCTTTGCTCACATGGATCTTTTTATCTTTTTTAAATTGTATTTGTTCACCCAGTGTATATCTTCGGCACGGCAACATTCCTTTTTGGCTGATGCCAAATTGGTATTTCTTGTACAGGGTTGAAATTTTGATATCTTTGGCTTCAACTCTGACTGACGGCTATTTCCACGTATGTGTCAGAGCATTGCCACTTCAGCTTCCTGGCCTAATAAGATATATCTATATTTTCATTTATATTCCGATTTCTCTATTTGATTTTGCACGTAACGCAACTGCAGGCATAAATTGCTTCTTAATCCGTCAAGATACTCAGTTTTTTTTAATTCTTATACACTGCTACATGTCAGGAATTAATATGGAATGGCTGTTGCAATTGGGACATTCATTGTAAGTGACGGTGTTGATCCGCAACAACGCCTGCAATGTACAAGGCAACTGTCAACGCCCCGGTGACTGCCTCGCCCTAAACCAAGATCCGATCTTAGAGGAGGCAGCCATGTGACGAAATTCCCCGACACCAATAGAGTGTTTGCGATCTACTTTTCACATATCGCAACCTCAACGATGCTATTACGCTCGCCCTTCCCACCCGGTAACGCTGTAAAAGATATTATTAGGACTAACAGCATATATATAAAAAAGCTGTGATAGTCTAGCGGTGAGACCGTGCGACTATCTAGAGACGACATAGGTTCAAACCCCGGGCAGGCACCACTGAGTTTTTCGAGTACCACACGCTTTTCGGTGAAGGAAAACATCTTGAGGAAACCTACATATATCTAGAGAATTCTAGGGATATGTGTAACCTACCAATCCGTATTGGAGCAGCGTGGTAGGTTTTAGCTCCTGTTACTATGCCCACTGCTGGGCTGTTACTTTTTAACAGCATATTGTCAAATGGAAAAAAAGGAACTCGAATGGAAGATTCCAATAGTGCGTAACTATATAATAAAATAAACGTCGTAGAGTGTAAGAGTCCGTCAGTAAAGTGACGTTAATTGGTGTAACTGAATCTACTGAGGAGTACTTAAATTATAATTACCTTGAAGCTCTGAATGTTAATTCATTTGAAACCAAGTAGAATTATTAGCATACATTAAATGGCGAAAAGGCGTATAAAGATTTATGAATGGCAAATCTAAAGTAAATTGTTAAATGTAGAAATCCGATTTCAATTTATTTTTATTTTAAAGCGATTTTTTCTATTCAGAAATTTTATTCCCACCGCACTTTTTTAACACGTTTTATGTGTATATATATATGTATATATTTATTTTATTTATGCAGTTTTTTTTTATTATTTCTTTCTTTTTTTTTCTTTGATATTAATTCAAGTTACATTTTGAGACTGGTGACCGATAAAAAATCATTTCTTTTTCTTTTATTAAATAAATGTTAATATTGTTCAAAATATTTTTATTATCTTTCAATACATGTCGGTTTTAACGGTAGTTTTCCAATACAACCAATGCCACCTAAAGGCGGGTTGCTGAACTAAAGAGACAAGCGTGATATTTCAAAGAGTCATCAACCCGTCAACTGGCGTGTACGCCCCGGGGCGCACAGATCGCTACTAACAAGTATCACCGCTGTGCCGGTCGGAGTGAGGGTAGTTAGGTTTTTTCGTTACGGAATTTCTGGATTTGGTCCCCACGCTCAAGGCCCGCGATAGAAGCTATGCAATAGCTTAAAAAACAAAGTAACAAAGATGCTGTTATAAATTACGAAACTAAAATATGAAAAACCATTCTTATTATTTCTTAGAATCAAAATGATGAATTTTCATTATTAGACCTCCTTGTAATTGTAATTTATTAGATTGTTGATGTTATTTATTAGACCTCCTTGCGTCGTTCTCCTTAGTGCTGAGGATCGTGATCTCTTTGTCTCGGTTAATCTCCGGGTCTTGCGATCTCTTGCGACTTCTAAGGTATCGTGGACTTGGACGGAAAGTGAATTGGTGTTCTGCAGGTCTACCATGAACTCTGATTGCGACTCAATTGAAGACGTAAACGAAATTGTTTTGCTTTTTCATACCATGACGTCTTAAAGACGCACACTTTAAGTCGTTGCCGAATGAGCGTTCGTAATTCGTCCTAAGAACATGTGAGTTAAAGAGACAGAGTTATCTACTGTTCATATAACGTTATCCTTTTCATACATTACGACCCCAATGGAATTCACACTTCATGGTACGAAAAGAAAGCGGTTCGCGGTCGTCGTTTACGTCTTCAATTGAGTCGCAATAAGAGTTCATGGTAGGCCTGCTGGTTGTACCATCGAGCTGGACTGCGGCACTGGCTCTTTCCTTCCACCGAACCAGTTATTATTACCTTCTCCAGTCCAGTTCAATTTATTAGTATGATTGTGAAAAAAGCATGGGGCGATATATTCAAATTCAAATTCAAATTCAAAATATTCTTTGTTCAAGTAAACTTGAAAGCAAGTGCTTTTGAATCGTCAACTTTACTGCTGGTTCGGAAACTGTTCCTACCGAGAAGAGCCAGCAAGACGGCGGTTGCTCTTTTTAAAATATAAATCTTAGAACTAGTTACATTTATTTATTACTGTCTTGTACAGGGTAGAAGTGCACCTATATCCACACATCCTTATCATCTAAGTAATCTTCAACAGTATAGTAGGCTTTCTGAATCAGCCTCTTTTTAACAGTGGTTTTAAACTGTAGTAATGGCATGGCCAAAAATATATGAAAATATATGAAAAAGCACAAAACGTGAAGAGAGAAGATAACTTTTATTTTATATTTTCAGCCTGCTCACAAATTAAGTCGGGTGCTATAGCTATATTTAGCAGCGCCGGCCCACTGCTGGGATCTACGCTGGCTGCGATGTGCCAAACCTTGCACGCGCCTTACTTGACTGTTGCACCGCATTTCGTTGACAGTATGTTTTCTTTGTTATAATACTTTACTTTAAAATGTATGATAACGTTCTAAGTAAATAAATAAATAAATATATGGGACAATTACACACACGGTCGTCAATCCCCAAAGTAAGTAATTTGTCTTATGGGTGACGAACAACTGGTAAATATCATCATCATTCTCCTGCCCTTATCCCACTTTAAGTGAGGTCGGCACAACATTATAAACATGTTGTTAAATGATTTGGCTAGGTATTTTACGACCGGCCGCTTGCCTGACGTCAACTTCCTTAGTCGCCTTTTACGGCACCTCGGTAAGTGTTGAACACTCTGTGGCAATTTTGTCTGAATAAGTTTATTGTCTGTGACTTCCCTTCTCTCCGTGCGTCCTGTCATGAAAGGTTGTACTTTTTGAGCTTTCGAAGAAATATATAAATTACTAAAAATACCAGCGCCTTTCTATCATCTCTCAACTCTCTTCTCCAATTTTTGGTCCTTCGAGCCGGATCACAGTCTACTCTGTGCAGCCTCCGTCTGCAGTACTGGCCACTTCAAGGGCGCAACTGTGTCCGCAGTATTATCCACAAGTGTCTCAAGTGTTTCAGGTTCAGAGCGGAAGGCATGCAGCAGCTGATGGCTGATCTACCGTTTGATCGTGTAAACCCCACTCCACGCGCTTTTGTGAAGGTCGGTCTTGACTATGCGGGTCCTTTAGAGGTCAAGCAGTCTTCTTTGCGTCGGTCTATAGTTTCAAAAGTTCTTCGGTAGTATAGTGGTAAGTATCCCCGCCTGTCACGCGGGAGACCGGGGTTCGATTCCCCGCCGGAGAGCCAAATTGGAGAAGAGAGTGGTATGTGTGAGTAATGAGAGTGGGAGATGTGGTAAATGAGGGTGGTATTCTCCTCAGCCAGAGACCTTAAAATACATACTTAAATACAAATACACAGGCTCGAAGAACCAACAAATTGTTTATAGAAAATGTTAGCCCTCGGTGGGAACCGAATCGAATCGAAGGCAGGATCATTACCCACTGCGCTAACGGGCCAGTCTAAATTTTCATATATAGCCATTTCTGACTATGTCTAAAGAATAACGCGCATATGAACAAATACTAAGTCGACCGCCATAGTAAGCGTTATTCAAACGTATTTTTCAATGGTGTTTAATAAATTTATAGACCTCAGATTAAAAAGTGAGGCATCTCATCTACGAGCAATTGTATAGAAACGAGTCTGCTTTAAATTCATCAAGTAACTCAAAACGAAGACGATTATCTTGTCAAAGTATCGTTGCGACACTATTTGCTAGAAATCATTCTGATTCTAATGTCACGTATAATACCTTGTGGGCCATTTCATTGTTGTCATAGTGGTAGTGGAGACAGTCTGTCACAGCGGGGGTGGAACGAGTCAGTCGTATGTCAAAGCGGGCGCGTAACGAGTCTCTTGCTTGTCACAACGGGCGGGCAACGAGTCTGTCGTATGCCATAGTGGGCGCGTAACGAGTCTATTGCGTGTCACAACGTGCGGGCGACGAGTCTGTCGTATGTCATAGTGGGCGCGTAACGAGTCTATTGCGTGTCACAGAGGGCGGGCGACGAGTCCGTCGCATGTCTCTATGGACTTACTGCAAGTGCTGCTCTTCAACAATGCTTTTCACATTGATTAGAGATAAGTGGAGACAAGTTTGTAGAAGTATTAGAGTGGAGACAAGTTTATAGTTTTTATATAAATACACGACGATAGCATTCAGTAGATTATTGGGCACGATTCCATTTTCCCTAATTTCTAGGGAATTTAATTTTCCCTTTTTTTATTTTATTTTCTAATTTGGGCTTCAACTCTATTTTTATTAATATTTTTTATGTATTTATCTGTGAAATAAACAACTGCTAAAAAACATTTCATCAATATTACTTTACAACTTATTAAATCGGACATGTACAAAATTCAAAATAAAAAGACTTTTATATTTGATGTACTACTTTAATATTCAATATTATCGGAGACGTAGCTTTTGAATCGGAGAACTAATTTCGAAGATTAGATTTTAAAAAGATTAAAGTAGTTGTCATTAATGTTATTAAAATCCTTCAGGTATAAGTTGCAGACAAGATATTGCTTTTGCAAAAATAAACTACCTTTGCGCTTTGGTCAGTTTAAGAAATCTTATTAATGGAGACACTTACTTGGCAGTAAATTAATTGGGATATCAACTCATAGTTTTAAGGACATCAAGGTAACTAGGTATATGACTTAGTGATTTCGATTTTAAAAGTACTTGATAAACTTTGCTTTTATTTTAATTACTAATACTTAAATACAAATTAGGTGAGTTGATTACTAAAATTTCAAATCGTTGTTTTACCATGTAGGTGTCTTTATGCAAATAAATTAATATTATTAGAGAAGATACATAGTATCTTCTCTTTTCTCTCAACTTTTTCTTATTATTATTATTATTAAATTATTATTATTATTGTTGGAGCCATACATAGTCGACTCCATATACAAGCCTTACTCATTCAAATGTATAAGCTAGATTATATTTTGGTTCACAGATCTCAACAATACGGAGTCATTCACAGTAAACCTGTACCCTTCAAGAGAGTTAATGGATCAGGCGTTCAAAGAGCTCACCGCTTTCCTCAACTGGACGAGGATGGGCATCATTTACGAAGATTATGGATTCGGTAAGAGGGACTTATCGATTGACGTTTCTATAATTTGTTTAATCTCAAAGAAAAGTCATGAAAAATTCGATATAACGAACGTGGTAAACACAATATTATAATATTCGAAATACCTTTCCAATTATTGTCAATTTTTTTTAATGAATGGGGATAGGAACTTATTCTTTAAAGATAAATATATACCAGCACTTTTATGTAGATCTATAAAATATAGGAATAGTAATAGAACGTTGTTTTATTATTTCTTAAAGGAATTATGCCGCGTTTTCAATAAAATCTTTTTATCTTCATTCCATCTCGCTAACACATGTATTCCGTTTCAAGTATTCACCTTACGTTCCATTCCACATGATTGTAATACACTTTTATTTTAAATTCAAACAAACCACTTTTTTTAAATAAAGTCCAAGTATAACTTGATTTATATTTTTGCTTAAGGTGAGCTGAATATCGTCGGATTGGCAAAGGACGGCCGCGATATGTACGCAGTGAGATGCGAGTCACGGGACTACAGACGGGCGCTCGCTCAGCTTAAATCACAGCATGTAGAGCATATCATCGTGGACACTGATCCGAAGCATTTACGAATGCTGTCTAGAGCTGTAAGTATATGTATGAAACGATGGCCTCAAAAATTAGCGAAAAGAGTAATAATCACAAGACAATAATTATTTTGTCAACGTATCGTTACGATAGGATTCTGTACAGCTTTGTCTTAAGGAGTACGCCAAGTATGAGAGCGGGCTCGCAGTGATTCACTTCGTCTCACAGTGGGTAAGTTCGTCGTGGATCACAGCGGACGTGCGTCGATCCGTCACGTCCCACAGCTGATGTGTGGCGCGACCGCCGTGGGTTATTGCGAGCCTGTGGCGTGATCGTGTGGCGAGACCGTCGTTGGTCACAGCGGGCGTGTGACGAGACCGTCGTGGGTCACAACGGGCGTGTGGCGAGACTGTGTGCGTCACAGCGGGCGTGTGACGAGTCTGTCACGTGTCACAGCAGGCATTCAGCGAGTCTGTATAATGTCGCAGCGGGCGCGCAACTTTTAAATCTGTAACCAGACGTTGCGACACACACGTCGATGGAGATGTTGATTTAAAGTGCATCAGTCAATCCTTAAACACGATAAATCGATACAATGTGTATAACATTATACTCAGAAACAACCAAATAATATATATTTTTCAAGACATTTAATTGAACCTTTATTTGTATTACAGATCTTACAGCTGCAAATGAACAATGAAAATTACCATTATATCTTTACATCATTTGTAAGTACATTTCACAATAATTTAATAATACGTATTTCTAATAAATTTTACAATTCTATATTAATTTTTTTCAGTAAAATTGTAATAAAGCTCCCACAGAATGATTATTCCGTTATCAGGCTTAATTTTTAAAATTTTATGTTGTAGTTAATGTTGAGAGACCGGCTATACTCATGTCCTATTTTATCAGATGAGCCCGACTAGTTTCAAGCCCAAAAGGAACTCTTATTCATGAGCTCTTTACGCGGCGTTATCGCGGCGGGAACGGCAGTTAGCCGTTTAGAGTATAGCCGGTTAAGCTTTAAGTTTATTAGTTAGTAGGAATTTAATATTACATTTTGTTTAATATTACCTTTACTAAATTTATTTAATAATATCCTTTAAAATAGACGAAATTAAACTTTTTTTTTAACTGACTGTATATAATTAACCGTTACAGCTTTTGAATTTAAAATTTACAGGACATGGAGTTATTTGATCTGGAAGACTTCTTCTACAACCGAGTGAACATGAGCGGGTGGCGGCTGGTCGACCGGGACTCAGACAAGGTCAAGGACTCACTGCAGGTCATGGAGAAGTTCCACCCCATTGGCGCTTCCATACTTAGCGGTGGACATATAAAGGTATTTATACGAACCGAATAAAGTAATGTAGGCAAAACCCTACTTGTATGTGATCTCGTCACAAAGCAGCAATGGTTAACACCACTAAATTTTAGCTAGTATAAATTCGGCATAACAGGTTCCGCCACCTGCACCTGGAACTGGATAACGTAATGTGCATACCTCTACTTGTATGTGATTTCACAAAACAGCAAGGTGTAACACCTTGAAATTTTGGCTGGTAAGATGCCGGCATAACAGCGAAATAAAACTGCAAATAGAAGGCCACTATGCGCCAATCATGAAGGGTTTCCTCAAGTAAATAAAAGACAGATCCCCACTAAGTGGACAGACGACATAAAAAAATTCGCTGGGATGTCTAGACCGTATAAAATCTTCTGGCGATTTTTTGCGGCTATTTTATTGTAATCGGTTCTTGATGAAGGTACAAATTTTCATTCTACTTAAAGTGGGTCAAAATTGAGTTCAAATGAGTCGGTTATATACGTACAGGTTAGTTTCATCTGTATAAAGTGTTCTTCCAAAATGACTGATCTACTTATTTACAGACGAAATCTTGTGATGTTGATGGTCAAAGATCAACATAGGCAGTCAGCTCGCCTATACAATAAAGATAATTCTCCTTTCCAGACCGAACCAGCGTTGCTATACGACGCAGTTCAAGTACTAGCACTAGCACTGGCTTCTACCAAAAACGTTCACGCTTACAACGTGACGTGTGAAACGGAGCTGCCAATAGCGCATGGAGATGACTTACTGGAAAATATAAACAAGGTCAGAATCAATCGTTTTCCTAAAATTTATCCTAATTCTTCAATTGGTACCTGTTTCCAGTGATGACTGTAGCGTCCACTTCTATACGAATATTTCTTAAAACTTACTCTCTTACACAAAGGTAAATTATGCATGAGAAATAAAAGATTACACAGAGTGGTACCGATGATTAAATGAAACCACTGATCACTTAAACGAATAAGATAACTTTGGGATAATTCAGTCTTCTTAAATATCGTTTTAAAATAAAATAATATTTGATTTAAAGACCTGGCGCGGCGCGCTTGTTCGAAAAACAGGAGAAAGCTATTACAGGCACTAAATTATCCCAGGCAGACTATTGTTTTCTCCTGTTTTATTATAGTTTTGTCTCCCTAGTACTTGTTTAGTTGTACCGTATTTACAATTACTTTATTTAGGCCAAGGATAGATTGGCGTGTACGGTCATTGATCTCTATAAATCGTGTTTATTGACTGAATTAACTTTTTTTATGTAGGATGCTTAGGTTACTATGATTAATGTACTTAAAACTAATTTTGTAAGGTCGCTACCATCCTATATAACTGATAAAAAAGCTATCACCTCAAAATTCTACCAGCATCTTAGAGGACTGCAGTTAAATTCTGCAAATTATGTAGATAGTTCGGAATGTTGCTCACACCGAGAAGAGCCAGCGAGAAGCTCGGCGGGTAATCTTTAGTAAAAATCTTTTTCTTTCCTTTTTTTAGGTTCAAGCACATGGCCTTACAGGTCCTATTGCTTTCATTGACGGGGTCCGTACCACTTTCAACCTGCAGCTCATGAGATTGGCTGGTGGCGAGCATGGGGGTGCAGTTCTCGCCGGTCACTGGGCACCTGGCGAGGGTCTCCAGGTCACAGACCCAGCAGCCTACAGACGAGATCCGCCGCCCAACGTTACCTTGACTGTTGTGACTGTTGAGGTAATGTTATATGGTGGAATACTATCATCTCATTGTTTGGTAAACGCCATTTCCCCGCTTATGGGGAGAATTTAGATCGCTGATCGACCACTTGGGTCAAGGATAGATTGTTAGGTAACATATATTGCAGAGATATTTCGTCTTTAAAAAAATTTCCGCAACATTAGGCACCTACACAAAGCTATAATTAATTATCACGAATATTCTTATACGTTAAGAATATTCGTGATAATTAATAAAATAGTTGGACTTAAAAACATTTCTAACATCATACTGCGGCTTGAATGTTGCAGTATAAATTAAAAACGCGTAATAGATTAACAGCCGAGTTTCTAGCCAAAGTCACAGCAAAATTCCGTAACTTATGAAGCCACCATCATTAATCATAGTAACCGTTAACGATTCAATAGTACTTTAGAAAGCTTATCTGTCTGTATTTTTATGGCAAGACCGCTTGACCAAAAGTGATAAACATAGGTACAATTGGAACTTACCAATCGAGTAACTATACAGAGCATACTTAGAGGATAAAAGTTATCGTTTTGCTTTCGGGAATGGGAAAAAACCAAAGAATTATGGGTATTTAAACGAATAAGTTGATGGAACGTTGTCGCCAGTGTAGCTTGTAAACTATAACTATAATCTCTTGATGTTATTTTGTATTTCATAGGAGAAGCCCTATGTTATGGTGAAAGAAGGTTGGAATCTCCAGGGCAATGCGAGGTTTGAAGGTTTCTGCATAGACCTCCTTGCCCGGGTGGCGGCGAGAGCCGGTTTTCACTACCGGCTGCGGCTGGTCCCGGATAACATGTACGGTGCTTGGGACCCGGACAGCGGCCAATGGAATGGCATTGTCAAAGAGTTAATGGACCGGGTAAGTTTTCTTGATATCCTTTGCTATTTTATCGTGGAGGGTATCTCCTAATGAAAACCAGAAGATTTTAATTTTACCAATAGTAAAATAATCGGCCTGTATCCCATATATATTAGGAAACAGGTTTATATCTAAGAACCAAAGTCGACCAAAACTGCTCTAATGTAGATTGCTAGGTACAAAGGTAGCAGGAAAAATTAGCCTTACATTAGCCTTGCATGCATTCGCTTAACCCGTGCGGATTATAGCGAAGTAGTTTTGTTATAGTGCCTGTAATATGGAATTCCGCAAAGTAACGCCTGCTTATATAAATCATTTAAAAACGGTGAGCTTGACCGTTCAGGCTAGACTTTATATTAAATTCACAAAATTGCACCGCGTCGCCGTCCAGAATGTTTGGTTCAACCAACAATGCAAACATCTTAACGTTATCGTAGATCTTGCCTGCTTCATACACATTAGCTTTGCATGCATTCGCTTAACCCGTGCGGATTATAGCGAAGTAGTTTTGTTATAGTGCATGTAATATGGAATTCCGCAAAGTAACGCCTGCTTCTATAAATCATGTAGATTGCTTGTTTACACAAATCCAACAGATTCTCCAGAAATATTTAAATTTTCCTTAACATGTATTCTTTAATCTCGAAGTCCATGATGACTTGCAAGAAAAGTACAGAAAAACATCGGTGGCTGATGTCAGATCTGGACCCGGGATTTTTTTAAGCATTGATCGCACCATTGAGCCATCATGATTATAACTATTCGTATTGTTCCAGAAAGCAGACATAGCTGTCGCCTCGATGACGATCAATTTCGCTCGAGAGGCAGTTATAGACTTTACAAAGCCCTTCATGAATTTGGGCATCGGAATCTTATTTAAGGTAAGTTGCCACTGATCGGTCACCAGAGTCTTTACTATTTGTCAGTAGACTGTAGAGATGAACCTACGGGGAACAAACTACGGGTTTGGCCTGTTATAAATACCTCTTTATATATGTGCTCCGATAGGCCTGTTAACTTCTTAAACTATGATTTTCAGGTGCCATCGTCCCAGCCTACCAGATTGTTCAGCTTTCTGAATCCGTTAGCCATTGAAATTTGGCTATACGTGCTAGGAGCTTATGTCTTGGTCTCCTTCACATTGTTTGTAATGGCGCGATTTTCGCCATACGAGTGGTAAGTTTCAAAATGTTGCTAAACTAGCTAAAAGAATTTTTATAAACTTTATCAAATCTGCAGAGATCTGCATCGAGGTTATTTGTAAAAAAAGATTGCTTGTTTGGTTTATTATGTTATAAAGCTCAAGTTTCATTAGGCAGAGGAAACTAAGTATAAAATCGACAGGTAAAACGATCCTAAGATAAGCAAGCTTACATTGAAAACTCAGCGTCGACTAGCTCTCCTTACTATATTGACAATGGAACTCAAAAAACTGGTAGATGCCTTAGATTAAAATGTAATGGATATCTTTTAAATACAGATCATTTATTTAAAGGATATTCATTACATTTCTACTGAATGACCTTTAGTCAAAGAAGAAGATTCAACTAAACTTCTGAACAAGTGATTTTGAATCGTCGACTCGATTGCTGTTTCCACTACTCATAATAGCCAGCGAGAAACTCGCTATTTTTTTCTATTCATAATATAAACCTTACGACTCTTTTCGGAAGAAAATCATGTGTTTTATAGTACACATGTTAAGTAACAGTACAAGTAACAACTGCTTGATGTATATTGCGGAATATTTTCTGGATTTTCTTATCAATCCTAGAGACTTGGCTAAATTAATGCGTAATGCAAACATGGAATCTAGTAGTGAAACTAATCTTTTTCCAGGTCATCCAGCACTCACGTTTGCGGGCACGAAACAAAGCTTCTGACGAACCAGTTCAGCGTTTGCAACTCTTTCTGGTTCATTACTGGAACATTCTTGAGACAAGGGTCCGGATTGAATCCTAAGGTAATGGATCATATCCTAAGCTCCTCGTGGTGAATCTAGATAATTCTGACTTGTATAGTCTGTGAGTCAAATAAGTGATAAAAGGTGTATTGATTAACTTTTGTTTAGAATGATATGATATGATAGAATGATATCATAGATGATATCTATGTACATTTATTTTGTACTTGTTGATTCTTCGTCTATTCAGATTGTAAGATTTCGATTCGAGAGATTCGTCTTGTAAAATTTTCTTACAATATTATATATTAGATTGATAAATATTTTTTAAAGACTTTACAACAGAGGACAATATATTGAGCACACCATCATATTTATCTTTGTCTATTGGTGCAGCTTGGACGATCCAAGTTCAAATATAAATTATAGACATTTGTTTTGCTAAATTATATCCTTTGCATGTAAAGGGTATAATTTCACAAAACAAATATAATTTGCTCTATAACTACGATGTCTTTGTTTCTAGCAATCATCCCAATCATAATTAGAAAATTCTTGATTGTGTGGACTTGTCCTTTTTCAATAGAATTGATTGCCTTTTATTTAACATATTATCATTGCTGTAAGAACGGAGATATATACTTTCATCATATTTTCAATTTCGTTAGGGAGGTCTCTGGATTTTTGATTGATCATTTATCTTTTCTTATATGAATGGAAACATCAGCTGAGGAATCCGTATTTGAGGGATTTATATAAGATCTGAAGTTCGCGTTTCAGGCCACATCCACCCGGATAGTTGGTGGTATCTGGTGGTTCTTCACGCTGATCATTCTTTCATCTTACACTGCCAATCTTGCTGCATTCCTCACAGTCGAAAGAACTGTGCTGCCTATACAGAGTGCTGCTGATTTGGCAGCGCAGAACAGCGTGCAATACGGAACGTTGAATGGTGGATCTACTATGACTTTTTTTAGGGTAAGGTTCTTAGCCTAGCAAACAGGGTACTGTCAATTTTTACTACTACAAAGTACTAATTATTATTTTGGTATAATCTGCGATTAGAAATTTTTTAAATTTATAGAATTAGGCGTTACTTTGTAGAGATCCATAATACAAAAGTAATAATAACATTATTTAATAGTTACTAGAAACATGGTTCTACTTCAAGCCCGTTATACGTATCAGGAGGCAAAATTAATTATAAGGGTTTTACCAATTACTATATACCTATGTTTGCGTGGGTGTTGCGTCGGTTTTATCGTCGAGTTTATCTTTCTGAGATTTTCTGATGATGCTTTTCTTAGTTGACCTAAAGCATCATCAGAAAATCGGGCGGAAAGTTTTCAAATACAAATTCAAATAATTCTTTACTCAAGTTGGTTTTTACAAGCACTTCGAATAATCAAATTGCAATGAAGTGGTACTGACTGATTTAATTTCCAGGATTCTAATATAGATATATACCAGAAGATGTGGCAGCATATGTCCATGGCATCACCACCAGCGCTCGTCTCCTCGTATGAGGAAGGAGTAAAGAGAGTCTTGACTGGAAACTACGCGTTCCTAATGGAGTCCACCATGTTGGACCACAGAGTCCAAAGGGACTGTAACTTAACTCAGATCGGTGGACTATTAGACTCTAAGGTACGTAGTATCATAATAGTCTAATTAAGGATACTGTGTTACAACTCATATCTGTAGGCTATTATATTAAACTAAAGTTAAGTAGCATGACGACGAATAGTCTTATTTTGGAGATCTTCCTATGATTCAGATCGACAGACTATTGGACTCTAAAGTACATCATATACAAATTAATAATATAATTAGTTTGCTATTTATTATTATCCACGATAAAGTAAATAAAAAAAATATATAATGCTTAATGTATAGAGGACTATCCGTTTTTATACCCGATGTATGCAGGATTCGTAAAAATACATGCACAAACCCGCTAGACCAATTTAAGAAGTCTTTGGCAATTACCCATCCCATCCCAACTTACGAGTGGAGTGGGATAAGGGCAGGAGAATGATGATCAAATTTTTACAGGGTTACGGCATCGCGACTTGGAAGGGCAGCCCCTGGAGGGACAGGATCTCCCTAGCGATATTGGAGCTTCAAGAAAAGGGGGTTATTCAGATCCTGTACGATAAATGGTGGAAGAACACAGGGGACGTATGCAATAGGGACGGAAAAGATAGCAAGGCGAACCCTTTGGGAGTCCAGAATATTGGTAAGGGACTCATTTTGACTTACATAAGTCTTTATTGCCGGTTTCAGATCTTTTAGCTAAATAACGTGAGCATACGACCCTTTCAACTTCCACCTACATCCCAGTTAGGCCTGGCCACCGAAAATATAGGCGTTCAAAAAGCGTCCTATTTGACCCTGACGATTAAATAACGATCGCAAACACAGAAACATGTAATACACACACACAACGTCTTCGCCGGCGAAGACGAGGTTCCAGTTTTCTGATTTCGGTTGGTCGTGGCTTCTCGCCACCCTTCCGACGTCGCAATGACTAATCATAGACATACCATAAGCCCTCCACTACGCGTCGCCCTAAGCCGTGGTCCGGCCTCACAGGAGGGACCATTAGGACGACGTTCCCCGACGCTAGTAGAGCTTCTGCGCTCTTCTCTATACATTTCGCAACCTCGACGATGCTTCTGCGCTCGCCCGTCCCGCCCGGTGACGCTGTAAAAGCCGTTAGGGCAAACAGGATACGGTCAGTTCGAAAAAAGACCCTGTCAAGGGGTCATAAGTTCGAACCGCGTAGAAAAGCCGCGCTCAAAGCTCTACACTTTCCTTCGAAAGGAAAGTGAAATATTGTTATAATTCGCGATTGAAGATAATATATGTAATGCTATATGTAGAATGTAGACTGTAGACTATATAGTGTGTAGACTCTTTGCGATTTTGTCGTGAAGTCTATCTTCTGATGATGCTTCGGTTATGGAGTGAAACGATTGTTGAGATTGTGGTAGTGAATGTGTGCAGTGCTTATGTATTGTTGTGTTGGTTGTAAGTAGTGCATGAGCTATTACGTATTCTGCATGAGGATAGTACACTCTACGTATATTATATTTTCTTTTATTGCGGTTTATAACAAAATAATATTTTTGTAGTATAGTTATATTTTTTTTTATTGTACAGGTGGTGTGTTCGTGACGTTGTTGTGTGGTTTGGTGTTGGCGATAGTGGTAGCCATTTTGGAATTCTGCTGGAATACGAGGAAGAACGCTTCTCAGGGTCGGCAGTCGTTGTGCAGCGAAATGGGACAGGTGGGAAGTAATTTTTTTTAATATAGCTTTACCACACAACAAGATACCGTAAGACATAATATTATGACAATAGGAGAAATTACTTTACTGTTAACGTTTCTTGAAGTAACAAGTATATTAAAGATATATTTTCGTATTGCAGAAATTTACCGTTTTTTTATGTGCTTTTGTTTGTGATAGCAAAACAATGGCTCATCATAGATGAAGCCACCTAGAAGCCATTTTTTTCGAATTGACTATGCTGTTAACACTAATCGCTTTTACTAGCATCACTTAGCGGGTAGTGTGGATGCAGAAACTATCTATACTTATTATAAAAACACATCTGTCTGTGATCGATGTCAAAATTTACTGAACGGATTATTGTAAGAATTTCAATAAATGATAGTGCAATTATTGCGGAAGGTATACGGTTAATAGTACACTCTCTGGAAACTGATTTTACATGTGATTTTAACTATATGACAGGTCGTATGAGCCCGCATTTTGGCATCCGGCTGAGTAGAATAGTCCACCCTCATTTCTTGCCGAGGTGTCGGAAAAGGCGACTAAGCTAAGTTGACATCAGCCAGGCGGCTGGTCATAAAATAACTAGCAAAAACACGTAACCACATGTTTAAAGCAGTTTATGCCGACCCCACTTAGAGTGGAATAAGGGCAGGAGAATGATGATGACAGTTCGTATGACCATTTTATAAGAAGCACAGAGATAACATATAATATTTTTTTAACATATGCAGGTCTCGTCGCTATGTTTTTTTTTAAATTAAAGCGCAGTGTAAGTCGCAAAGAGCTCTAGAAACTTCGATATAGTAGTTTGTATAAAAAACTCATAGATGATACCTCGAGATTGTTTCACGCTCTCGTGTTCTTCTTTAAAATATTAGAATTAACAATTATTTCTCAGGAGTTGAGAACAGCAATGAGAGGAGGTTCATCCAGAACAGTATTAAGACCTGGATGCTCCAGGTGTTCGCCAGGAACACACGTGCCGCCAGCACCTGCAAGATACGAGGTAGGATGTGATGAAGTTGCTTTTAGTTTAGTCTAAGTCTTGTTAGCCGATTACTTCGTTAGTTGGAGAGATTCCAAAAGAACACGATAAGAAAAACAAAGTAGAGTGAAACATTTGTTCTCATTTGAGGTTTATGGGGATGAAATGCATCGTACATTCTTAGGGGGACGAGAAAGGCCAGATGCGAGGGAGAGTGTTGACCAACACAAAGTGTCTAGAGGCGGAGGAAACACCCGTACATATCGTGACTGCCCCGAGCTGGTTAACATTCGATACTCTCTGCTAGGGTCGCATATTTTACGCCCAACCGAAGTGAAAGAACTCACTGCCAAGAAGACCCTGGAATTCTTCAAGGACACCTGCATTGGTGGCAAATTGTAAGCAGTGGCTATCACAATAGATCAGTAATGATCGAAGTGATACTAGGCCTTCAGGCCCTGGCATAGCCGATCCTCTCAGGAGACGAAAAACAACACAAAGTTTTCTTGGTTAAAGAAAAACATCGGTATAATCAGTTATTAATTAGTCGGTTTGTAACCTCGATCCTCTGGTACGTATTACGATTTTGCCTTGGAGAGTATCTCCTGATGATATTACGGGGCAAATCGATTATTGAGATTGCGTGTAGTGTTCAGCAATGGGATAGTAAGAGGTGGTTACTTTTCACGTTACAGACGGACGGTTCTACCACGGTCGAGCTGAAGGAGCTCCGGTGGTCGTAGCGCGGGGCGCGGCGCGGTGCTTCCGCGCCGGCCTCCCCTGCCCGCGTCCTACATCCTCGCCCCTCATCATTGCGGCATGCCTGCAGTAAGTAAAGATTACCCATCTCATTAGTGACACACTGTCTGTACGCGTTTAAGGAATGATCTAATGCAGGCACTATAACAGAACTACGTTGCTATAATCCTATGTTTAAGTGGTGTTTAATGGTTAAGTGAATGCATGCAAAGCTAATGGATATGAAGCAGGCAAAATTTACGCACCTGACACATGCAGGACAAGTCACCACACGCACCCCAAGACGCCTCTACCAGCAACAATGTACACAAGCAGTACACACAACCACTACAAAAATCTCGACGATCGTTTCGCTCCGAAACCGAAGCATCATCAGGAGGATAGGCTCCACAACAAAGTCGCAATTAAATCAATGATCTAATGCTTTTGTGGTGTATATGCTCCAAGAGCGTAGCCAGAATTTTTAGTGTAAGGGAGGGCAGCTGCCCCCCCTAGCTACCTAGCTACGCCCATATTTTTTTTTTCGAATTTACTGTATGCTGTTAGCCCTAACGGCTTTTACAGCGTCACCGGGCGGGACAGGCGAGCGCAGAAGCATCGTCATGCTAATTAATAAAAAAAAGTAACGGCCTGGTACTATGCCCACGGCTGGGCTAAGGTAATGATATATAATGATATATGTGTTAAGCAGTAGCGGTCTGTTACAATCCCACTGCTGAGAAATAGGCCTCCTCTCTCCGTTTTTGGAGAGAAGGATTGGAACTACCACGCTGCACCTCCAATGCGGATTGGTAGGTTACACATATCCCTAGAATTCTCTAGAGATTGCAGGTTTCCTCACGATGTTTTCCTTCACCGAAAAGCGTGTGATAAATTGCAATCATCAATTAGACACGAGTCTGAATAGAAAAACTCATTGGTGCCTGCCCGGGGTTTGAACCTATTTCATCTCTAGAAAGTCGCACGGTCTCACCGCTAGGCTATCACAGCTTGAATAGAATAGACCACCCTCATTTCTTACCGAGGTGTCGTAAAAGACGATTAAGGTAAGTTGACCCGCCGTGCGGTATCCGGGGATTAGAATGGACCATCCTCATTTCTTACCGAGGGGTACCGTAAAATACAACTAAGGTAAGTTGACGTCAGGCAGGCGGCCGGTCATAAGATACGTAGCCAAATCATGTGACAAAATGTCTGCAACATGTTGTGGGATACCACTTAGGGATAACGACCTTTTACGACCCCTGGGTAAGAAATGAGGGTGGTCTATATATTATATGTATTATTTTTCAGATTCCACCGGCACGATACGCAGAACGACTTCCTACGTCCGCAAAGACCGGAAGGAGAAAAAGCACGTGCAAATCGTCGCGTAGACTAAAAAGTACTCAGATTTTTATATTACACTTTAGTATTGGTATATGAAAATGTGTTAGACTGTAAATTTTCCAAAAAATTATAACTTCGATCGGCATACGAGAACTATTGTCTTTAACTTTAAGATAGTGGCAAACGTGACTTCATTAATATACTAAATTCAAAAGTAATAATAAAATTATTTTGCTATAATCCGCGATTAAGTAAAAGTAGCGGCCTGTTACAATCCCACTGTTGGGAATAGGAGTGCTCTATCCGTTTCTCGAGAGAAGGGTTGGAGCTAAGACCTACCACACTGCTCCAATGCGGATCGGTAGGTTACACATATCTCCAGAATTCTCTAGACATGCAGGTTTCCTCACGATGTTTTCCTTCACCGAAAAGCGTGTGATAAATTGCAATTACCAATTAGACACATGTAAAACCACTAAAGTCTTCTCAGTTTGTATTTATTGTATAAATATTAATGTGCCAACATAATTTTGCCAAAAACTGGAGATAACTAGAATACATTTTTAGCTCTGACACTCTTCTAGGTATTTATTTTGTTTATATTTTTGAGTCATCATCCAGCTGCCTTTATCCCACTCTAACTGAGGTTAGCACAACATGTTACAAACATGTTGTCACATGATTTGGCTACGTATTTTACGACCGGCCGCCTGCCTGACGTCAACTTACCTTAGCTGTTTTTTCCGACACCTCGGTAAGAAAGGGGGTGGTTTATTCTACTCAACCGGATACCACACGGCATTGATGTTTATATTTTTGACTAAAAATATAATTTTATGAACTGTGTATTAAGCATATAATGATTTTGACGTTGTGACATTTTAAGTGTCTATGAACGCAATAGATTGCGTAATATGAACGCAATTTTATCACTCGAATAATAATTAAAAATGGTAAAGCAAATCTCTAGATTTGCTTTACCTTTTGGGTCACTAAAGAATGACTATTAATTTGCTTTTACGTAGTGATTATTTTTTTATTTTTTTTATTTATGATAACTTTATTGCATACAGGGATATACAAACTGTAATGCTAAAAACTAAATTATAAACAAAAGGCGGCCTTATCACTAAGGTGATCTCTTCCAGGCAACCATTACACTAAGGATCTAAAACAAAACGAAACGGATAAGTGCAGCTAAGATTCAATAAATATATAAATGCACACACTAATACATACACTAAAATAGTAATAAATAAATATGAAATAGATAAATACTTCAATAAATATTTATATTTCTACATATATACAATATAAGCGATAATACATACATAATGATACATTCATAAATACTTATATAATTATAATATATATATAAGTATTTATGAATGATTGATGTATGTATTCATGCAAATTCTATAGTATGTTTTATATACTTACCTAATACTAGCAATTCAGCGATGGTTTATTTAAATATATTTCCGTTACTAAGCTTTAGTTTATGGCAATCGCTGTATTGAAAAAAATTTTTTTTTTAATTTGGTTATCGTTCAGAGGCATCAGCTTTTCACTGTAATGCCATTGACAAAAATAAATAATGGTTTATTTTTCAAATTTATTTAAATACGAGGTATTTGTTTTAAATTTTAATGCCAATGACTGACTTAATGAATTAACTGAGCGTCGTCAATATTAAAATTGTAAATCGTATACGGGTTCCCACGATACAGGCTTCCTAGTGTGGGTACCCAACGGATTACTTGTGAATTGTAAACCTTTTTTGGATTTGAATAAATATTTTTATCTTTTTTTATCTTTTATCTAATGACCTTAATAAAATCATACAGTTATTATACATAGAGAAGATATAAAACCCATTGTCTTTGTCTAAATATAAATAAAAAATGAGAGATAGGATATTCATTTTTTTTTCTAAATTTTTTTCAATGGACTCATTTTAGGCTGGTTTCAGTACTCTAGTATTAATCTGTATCATAGAGGTATTATACTAGAGTAGGGGAACCATAGGCCTGTAGGTCTGTAATGCAGAGTTTCGCAATAAATAATGAGAGGGAAAATGGAACTTGCATACTTCATCTTTGACTAATCATACATAAAAAATAGACAGATAGATCACCCTCATTTCCGGTTGGCTTTCTTACTCTAATTTTAGTACCATAGAGTTATTACTCTATGGAATAAATAAAGGATGAAACTTTTTTTAATAAATTTGAATTTAGAGGCAATTGTTGCTACTCTAATGCCAATAATCCTAATAAAGTATGATATATTGTAAACTTTATAGCTCTTCTGTGGAACACTTTACTTGTAAGTGTTAGAGTAAATTTAAAATAGGTTATATTTAAAATAGTTTCGTAAATTTTATACTGTAATATAAATTGATATTCCAAAGTGTTTATATTGATGTTTTTGTGTGAAAATAAAATGTAGTTTTTTGAAATTCTTACGTATGTTACGAATTAATAAATGTTTTTGTTGATTGTAAATTATTGTATGTATGATATTATATATATTCTTTGAAGTTTGTTGTTGGTGTTTTATTTTTTATTCATGCTAATGAGGAGGCAAAGGTCCGAGCAGTTAGAGTTTTTTCAATATGATATTGTAACGGATAGGAGAAGAGCGGAAGTTGTAGCATATGGATGTGAGAATAGCTGTGATGAGATGCGGAGAGGAGATGTGCAAAGTGGAAAGGAGAGTAGTGGCATCTTTTGGAGTAGTTGTTGTCATTGTCTGTGCGGAGTTAATAAGTTGTCAAAAAATACTGATGGACAGAAGTTACTATATTTTGCTATAATTCGCATTTGTTAAGAGAAACTAAGCTCTAAGCGTGCGATGTGCTGATTACAAATTCCAAAAGTAGTAAAATAAAACAAATTTACATTTAAAATACCATTAAATTACAAAAAAGAATTTACAAAAATTGAAATTCCATTTAACATTTTTTGAGTTTATCACCTACGTACAGAAAGATGCCGAGGACTTTGTTATATATTCTTACAAGCTTGCGGCTTCGCCCGCGTGGAATTCAGTATATTTAAGTGAAGTTTTAAACTTAAAAGTAGTTAAAGTGAGTTTACGATAAGAGATAGAGACATGCTGTCGCGGACTTATTTGTAGTATTTTTGTAGATCTACAATTCACTATAACATTACTTAAGTGTATCTCTGTTGGTTTACGAGGAGCACGCGAGTAAAGCTTCCAGTAGGAGAGTTTTTACAAATACGCGATCTCTTTACTTAAAACCGTGATGTACTATTATTATATTATCTTAAACCTTCCGGAAGAATTGCACTATCTTCTAGTAAAAACAGTACCAAAATAGGTTCAGTAGATTTGGAGAAAATCGATCACATACAAACAGAAATTTTTGGGGACTTTATTTTATAATATGTATACAGATAATCCTAGTATTCACGCTCATCTATATTTAACTAATGTTACAAGTGGTAAACTATAAACATAGTTTATAACTTAACATTATTATTTATTATATTATTATTTATTAATCATAAACTAATGTCCCATAAGTCAAATTAATCAGTTATCTTAATGAAATATCGAATGAATCATACAATTTTTATTGTATTTTTATATCAATCTTTTTTTATATGCATTCAATTGGTTCTTATAACGGATAACATCGCTTAACTTCATTGCAGATCCGATCTTGTATTTCAGAAATTCCGGTGACATTGTCTGTAACAGAAAATTTCGATAATAAATAATAAAATAATAAAAAATTATGATACCAAAATATGATCTGTTAAAATTTATATATCTAAATGAATTTTACGGTAAAATAGTAGTGGAGTAACGGCCTGTTACTATTCCTGAGCGGTTAGGAGGGATGTTTGGTTTAGACTTGACCTACCACGCCGCTCTAATGGGGATTGGTAGGTAACACATATATTAGTTGTCCAAAGATAAATTTGCAAATATCTCTTTCAAAATCCTCGTTTGAGTCAAAATTAATATCTGAAAAAACATGCCTTTTCCTTAGTGGAATGTAACAGACATTCCACTAAGCTAAAGCACTAAGCTTAGCTATTATCACTTTCATATTTCACATAACTGGCGAGCTAAGGAATTCCCGGGAATAATGGGGAGCGAGTGTCAATCGAGTCTTGCAGCATCCTGGACTGTCGTCTTAAGGTTGCAACCTTTGAGGCTGGACTTAAACTAAAAGCATCACCATACCGGCTAGTGACCGCTCAATTTTAATACATAATCTGGTCAAATTTTACTAAAATACTAGAGGTCAGGTTAAAACACGCGCGTTCCAAGGCCGCGGTCAATACGTGTCCGTGTTAACAAGTTGAAGGCCAAGGTTGATTTAATTCACAACGCGAGTATTCTGGAAGATTCCAAATAATCACCACTTACAAATATTGCGTTAATAGCTTCCTTAAACATACCTCCACATCCCTTATATTGTATCTGTCATCATTCCGCTTGTCCGGCTTCCGAGGTTCCACGGCCCTCTCATCATCATCACCTTCGCTGCTATCTCCATGGGTTCCTGACTGCTTCTGGATAACTATACAGCTGAGGAAATAGTACACTTTATACTCAAATTATAAAGTCTGTCTGTACTTGTAAACTGTAAAGTGTAAAGAGTAAAAGTTTCATTGACCCGTACGCACAAGTGGAAAAGGCTCACGTGTGTCAAAATTTTATTTAACACATATGTAATTAGGTATTCATTTATAATTATTTAAGCATATATTTAACAGCTTTCGATAACCATAACATAAATATTAAGTTATTTAACTTGGGAACGGACGACCGCGTGTCACTTGTAGCTTCACTAATCATATTGATTGACGATTCAAAAGTGCCCGTAATGGCTTATTTGAATAAAGATTATTTTGATCTTGATTTTGAGCTATGGGTCTCATAAGAACTCCGAGCTCAGCGATCGATTGGAAGAGCTATCCTGGTGTATCTCTGCATAATCATATCAGTAATAAGGAGAGCGGTTGAAGGAATAAAGTGAGCCGTAGCTCAGATGGTAGCTAAGATAAAATAGCAATAGATGGGGTATACCGTGGGTAAACCGAAGAACCAATGGACGTTGTGATGTTAAATCATTGGAATGGCGCCAATTAATTGGCAGCTGCAATTTTGGCAGACCTATTTGATGAAAAAATTATCTCAAAAAGCAGCCGCTGGATCCAAGTGGCAAAAGATTTTTTTCAGAAACCTATGTACAAAATTGGGCGTCTATTAATCAAGAATAAGACAGAGTGGAAAAGAAAAAGTTAGACAACGCATGGAAAATATGGCAATTGGAATTCATACATACCGTTTTTGGCGATACAAAGCTTTTGTCAACAATGTTTGAAGCAAAATAACTGATATAAATATCACGAAGCGTCTCATTTTGACTTCACTATAACAGTTGCGTCGAGCTTTATATATAGTTACATATGCAATTCATTATTCACTAATAATAAAACGTTGTATGCTGTCTGTTGATAAATTAATGTTTAAACATATGTCATTAAATCAAATCGAAATAAACTTTAATCATATAAGTTTTAAATAGTTTATAGAATTACAAAAGTGATATTAAAATTATTTTGCTATAGTCCGCGATGTAAATAGAAAATATATATAGTGCTAAATGTATAGTGGATTATCCGTTTTTTCATACCCAATACATGAAGGATTCGTAAAAAAACATGCACAAACCCCCCACCACTGCCACCACAATACACAAGCACTACGCACGTTCACTATCACAAACTCAACAATCGTTTCGCCCCGCAACTGAAGCATCATCAGGACATCCAAACAAGCATTGTTATATAGTAATTGGTGCATCCCCACCATTTATTTTACCTCTGAAAACGTGCAACAAGCTTGAACTAGAAAAAATTATCTGCTCGTTAATGAGGGTGCCATTGTTATGCTTAATGATTTCTAATTGTTCCAAAATTCTATGAATTAGGCGTTACTTTGCGGAGATCCATAATATAAAAGTAAAAGTATTTGCTTTGCTTTGCGATTTTGTCGTGGAGTCTATCTCCTGATGATGTTTCGGTTGCGGGGCGAGACGATTGTTGAGTTTGTGATAGTGAAAGTGTGTAGTGCTTGTGTATTGTGGTGGCAGTGGTGGAGGTTTGTGCATGTGTTTTTACGAATCCTGCATGTATCGGGTATAAAGAAACGGATAGTCCACTATACATTTAGCAGTATTTACGTTTTACTATTTCTATTTACTTTATCGCGGATTATAGCATAATTATTTTATTATTACTTCTGCATATTAGCTTTTTCAAGCACATTTGAATCATTAATGATATGATTAAAGAAGCCACAACTGGTTCGGAATGTTGCTCTTACCAAGAAGAAACAGCAAAACGGCTATTCAAATTTTTAAATTAAAATTGAAAAATAAATGACGGACCATTTATTTTTCCATAATAAGCATTAATTAGAAACATTTATCTGTTCGTTAATCAAGGTGCCATTGTTATGTTTAATTATTTCTAGTTGCTCCACGACAAATAATAAAGCTTTACAATGCCAAGATTATACAAAGGTACATACAAAGTAGGTAGATACAGTTAGTACAGTACAGTTAGTTACAATACTAAAGTTATTTTGCCATAATCCGCGATAAAGTAAATAGGAAATATAAGTAAAGTAGCGGCCTGTTAGTATCCCACTGCTGGGAATAGGCCTCCTCTCTCCGTTTCTGGAGAGAAGGGTTGGAGCTAAGACCTACCACGCTGCTCCAATGCGGATTGGCAGGTTACACATATCTCCAGAATTCTCTAGAGAAATGCAGGTTTCCTCACGATGTTTTCCTTCACCGAAAAGCGTGTGATAAATTGCAATTATGAATTAGACACATGAGTTTTAATAGAAAAACTCATTGGTACCTGCCCGGGTTTGAACCTATGTTCGTCTCTAGAGAGTCGCACGGTCTCACCACTGGGTTATCACAGCTTAATAGGAAATATATATAATGATAAATGTAGAGTGGACTATTCGTTGTCTTACCTGAAACATGCAACATTAGAGAAGCAAATATAAAAGAAGCAAGGACAAAATTTGCTTAATCGCGGAATATAGACCTTTGATCTCCGCCAAGTAACGCCTAATTCTATAAATTACTTATTGATATTTTTTGCGAACGAAAGAACTAATTTTATAGTTAGTTTTAAATTTTTATTAGAACCTTTGTCAAAATTTAAGTGGTTGGCTGGAAGAGATTCCGATTACGGAATAAGCCCGCCATTGCATTAACACATGCAATAAAGAGATTACAAACAAACAAACAAACAAACTAATTATTTCTTATTCTTTATTATTTCCTATAAAACTAAAAGTAAAGTAAAATAAAAATATATGCAAGTAACATTAGGTGATAATATTATAAACAGATTTTATCATGTCACTTTTGAAGTACACCGTCAAATTTTATGCGGGTATTATTATATAAATGATACTTATTGTGAAGGAAAGTGGTTAGGCTAGTGAAACTGATAGTCGGAAGGTGAGACCACGTGACCTGTAACAGGCGGTTTTGGGTTTGAACCTCGGGCAGGGATAAATATTTAAAGTTTATCGGTATATACCTGCGGTATTTAATAGCATTCGGGCAGTTTGCGTCTTATTTCTAATCATGCGAGCCTTTCAGTTATAGAAAACTTCATTTTACTGCCCTAATCCCACTCTAAGTACGGTCGGCACAACATGTTTGAACATGTTGCATGACTTAGATAGTTGTTTTACGACCATCCGTCTGCCTGACGTCAACTACCTTAGACGCCTTTTACGACTCCTCGGTAAGAAATGAGGGTCAATTTACCTTAGTCTTAGCTCTAACCCTTCTTTCAGAAACTAATTTTTATATATTGTAAATAAAAAAAGATGTTTTAAAAACTTATTATTTTGAGTAGTGTTTATATTCATAAAAAGTAATATTGTCAAGAAAATTGTCAAAATTAATAATATAATTATTAATTATTCTATCTGTTATTTTTTTTTTTACAAAATGCCGACCATAATATTCTATTATTAATTTTGTTCTATTCCATTGGGCAAAGTAACGGCTAGTTCTCTGAATTAGCAGCTTTTCATTTTTATAAGAATATAAATAAATATTTAAGAATTGAAATAATTTTTTTAAGAAGACTTTCTTTAATATAAAAATTTATTTAATATAAAGCTGAGAGTAAAATTTTAAAACTTGCCTGAACAAGTCTAAAAGAAGAAGAAGGCAGAACAATTGAGTGACGTTAGTATCGCATAAATATTTAATCTGAAATTGTAATTATCATTGTGATTTTTTATTGACTATCAAAAAGAATCTTGCGTATGTTAATTTTTTTTTACATCTATACTTATTATAAAATAAAGTCCCAAAAAGCTGTATGTTTGTATGTAATCGAATTTCTCAAAATCTACTGAACGGATCTTTGAACGGTTTTCACCAAAAGATTTTTCAATACTTCCGAATGGCTTAGGTAAATAGGACATATCGGTATTATGTAAATTGTGTTGAAGAGATCGCGCAGTTGTTAAAAAACTTGCTTGCTGGGAGTTTTAGTCACGTGCGCTGTGTAAACCAGCAGATATACTCTAAAGTTATGTACTAGAGAATTGTAGCTCTATAAAACTACTACAAAAAAATCCGTGATTGCATGTCTCTATCTCTTATGGTTAACTCACAATAACTAATTTTACGCTAAATTTTGAATTCTAGAAAAAAATCGTGACACGCTGATTTCCACGCGGGCGCAGCCGCTGGCACAGCTAGTAATGTAATAAAATAAATAAATAGGACACTAGCACACACGGTCGTCTGTCCCCAAACTAAGTTACTTAATACTTGTGTTAGGGGTGATGGACAACTGGCAGATTTTCTATATATATAATTTTAAATACATACTTAAATACAAGTATACAACAAGGCTCGAAGAACCAATAAATTGTTCTCATAGAAAATGTTGGCCCTCGGCGGAAATCGAACCCGTGATCCGTGAAGCTGAAGGCAGGGTCACTACTCATTGCGTCAACGGGCCAGTCAAATTGTTGGCATATCAACTTTCTTTTTTCTTTTTATCTCACTAGCTCACCCGAATAGGCGATATGCTAGATCCCGAATAGAAGAAAAAGTGTTTAAAAAAAAAGAATCGACGGTTAGTCGGTACGACGTTCGCCAGGTCAGCTATTTATAAATTAAGAAAAAAGTAATCGAAAATCAAACATAATTGTCTACGAAGCAGCTTCATAAAAAACCTAGAGAAGACTGTCGTGAGATAACGTTACAACTAAATTAAAAATTGCTCTATAATGAGTGCAAAATTATACTAAGAGGGGTCACGTTACAGTGGTTATTTATTAATGAATCTTTAATTCACTAGGTCATAGGGCAAAGAGTTGTTAACGTCTAAAGATAAGGATGCGATAGTAACGTTCTAACTCCAAAAATAATGTTTCTGGTAAGTTAGTTGTTAATTTTAAAAGTGAGTAATTTTAGTATAAATAGTTATAGCGATTATGATCTTATGTTTCTCTAAGTGGAGTCGGTTTTTGTTTTTCTCTTCCATCCTCTCCTATTATTAGTCAATTCTGGCGCTACTCCTTTTATGCATAAATATCTAGTAAACCAAATAACCCGTAAACCCATAATAATAATTTCATATGCTACCAATGGAGCAATCAGAAATTATACTAAACTAGCAACCCGCCGTGGATTTGCACGTACAAGGGCCAATTTAACGCTGCGCGCGTCACATTTTTTGTCATTTATATGTCAATCCATACTGATATTATAAACGTGAAATTATGTTTGTTGCACATTCACGGACCAATATTTATAAAATTTAATACAATTAATGTTTCGTGAATAAATCCAGTCTTTTGTCATTGGACGAACATTGAAATTTAGAGCATTTATTTATCGCAGTTACCGCAAATACTGCCATAGGACGAATAAATTTCCGTACTTCTGTCGAAAGTAGGAAAGTATCACCTTACATGTTAATAGTAACAGTGATTTACAGATTTAAGCCTTGCTTTGGGTTGGCCCATAATCTTCATCTTCTTTTTTGTCAACTGATGTACGTCCACTGCTGAATATAGGTCTCTTCATGGGATCGTCACACCACATGATCTTGACCTCTTGAATTCAGCGGCTCCCCTTGACCTTTTCAAGGTCGTCTGTCCGTCTTACTTCATGGTTCATTATACAAATATATGTAAAGAATATAAATTATTTTTTAATATCGGAAATTTGAATCTAGGTTTGATGCTGTCAAAAGGAAAATAGAGAAAAAGGATTTAGCAACGGAATAATAACAAAAATGGATATATAAGTGAATATAAAAAGCGAAGTAAAATAGAAACTGATTGTCGCTTCTTTGGTTAACGGAGCAATCTTGAATTGTCTTATATATATAATTTTATTTTGCTATAATCTCGCAGATTAAGCAATACAACAGAACTAACTACTTTGCTATAATCCGCACGGGTTAAGTGAATGCATGCAAAGCCAATGTGTATGAAACAGGCAAAATCTACGCACCTTATACATGCAGGACCAGTCACCACATGCACCCCAAGGCGCAATTCACCAGCAACAACGCACACAAAAGCAGCACACACACCCACCACCACAATCCCGACGATCGTTCCGCCCCGAAACCGAAGCATCATCAGGAGGATAGGCTCCACGACAAAAATCGATTTTTGTGGTGGGATTGTGGTGGTGAATCGGGATTGTGGTGGTGGGTGTGTGTGCTGCTTTTGTGTGCGTTGTTGCTGGTGAATTGCGCCTTGGGGTGCATGTGGTGACTGGTCCTGCATGTATAAGGTGCGTAGATTTTGCCTGTTTCATACACATTGGCTTTGCATGCATTCACTTAACCCGTGCGGATTATAGCAAAGTAGTTAGTTCTGTTGTATTGCTTGTAATATGGAGTTCCGCAAAGTAACGCCTGCTTCTATAAATCACTCGCAGATTAAATTATCATTACTTCATATTAACCATTAACTTCAAGGGAACAAAGTTCCGAGTACGTCTTTTAGAGAATGCAATTTTATTATGCTTATTCTGGAGTTGCAAACCGTTGCCAATCACCGTCTTAGCACGCGCATCATTCATATGTTTCTTGTAAGTGAGGTGAAATGTCGTCTTAAATACGTGGCCATTGGAAAAAATAAAAATCATGTAAGTATTTAAACATTAAGGGGAATTGATAGAGCTTATTTACATCCCACAAGTGGGAAAGATTATCGTCTTCATTATTCAAGGAACTATTGCTGTATAAAACACTAATATTTAATAAATTCTCTGATGTATATTTAACTATTATTATTACCATAAGGGCAGTGCTGAGGTTCGAATTTCAATTAAATAAACTTGATATTGAATACCGAGATTGCGACGCCCTTGTTAGTAGTGGGGGTTCAATGCTCGGACAGGCACTAATAAATTTTATTAGAATTCTAGATACTTAATATACACGATTAATGTAAATATGTGTATATTTTTATGAATTCTTATTTCTTATTTATTTATCTTTTCAAAAGTAATAATAAAAATTATTTTATACATATAAATTGTACATGATGTTGGTGATACATTGTATCGCGGATTATAGCAAAATAATTTTTATTATTACTTTTGTATTATGGATCTCCGCAATGTAACGCCTAATTCTATAAATTATTTATCTTTTACTTAGAGTAATCTGTTACTATCCTATTGGAGAGAAGGCTTAGAGTTAAGACCCACAACGCTGCTCCAATGCGGATTGGTAGGTTACACATCCCTTGAATTCTTTAGAGATATGCAGGTTTCATGATGTTTTCCTTCACCGAAAGGCGATAACTTGCAATTATCAATTAGACACAAAAGTTTTAGTAAAAAAACTCTTTGGTGCCTGCTCGGGGTTTGAACCCGTGAACTCCTGGAAAGTCTAGTGTTATCCTGGGTTATCACAGCTTTTACTGACATTGAAAAAAATATAATTTATATAGTATTTAGATTTGTTTTCATCATCCTCCTGCCGTTATTCTATTCTAAGTGGGGTGGGCACAACATGTTACAAACATTTTACGACCGGCCGCTTGCTTGACGTCAACTTACCTTAGTCGCCTTTCACAACACCTCGGTAAGAAAGAGGGTGGTCTATTCTACTCAGCCGGATACCACACGGCGGTATTAAGATTTGTTTTCATTTGTAATAAATGAAAAATCTTTAATATAACTTACATAATTTTAACAAGTTCATTTAAAAAATCTGTTGAGGAGTTCCCTCGTCTGAAGCGAATCCTGACAGCATCAGGTCATGCTTATCATAAACATGCACTGTCATCAGGACATGACCAGTATGTAAAATTTCAGCGTAACCGGACACCGGGAAGTGGGTCAAACTAACTTGCAAAATTCTACCTTCATATACACACTTTTTTTTTTATAACCTCCAACATGATCGTAGCCTGTTTCTACTCTGTCATACAAGTTCTCGCATTTGTTCATCATCCATACCACATACTAATTCTTTCTTGCATTCATCTCTGTCATCTAATGCAGGTGGGACTCCTGCCTACACGAGGCTATTACTACTACTAGAGTAGCTAGTATAAAGATAATGATAGTATAACTAGATATAAAGTAGTAGCCTAGCCTAGTAGGCTTCACTTAGTACTTTATATCTAGTTTTACTATCTAATGGGAAATAAAATTTTACAATTTGTGTTTATTTGTCTTATTTAGGTCTATTTAACCTAGTGCCGTATCTCTAAAGCTATTTACATTTTTTATTTTTTCTACTTCTTTCCTTACATTTTTACATATAACATATTTTTTTTAAACATTCACTAATTTATTACCTAATTAAGACTAATATTTTGTTATTTACTTCTTTTGTTTAATACTTATAGACTAATATACTTATTATAAATATTATTAAAGTATTATTTATTACACTTTGTTTCTTGCAATAGCTATTTTTATTATTTTTATACAGTAGTCTAAAAATTTATTGCAATGTTCATATACACACATTGCAAGTCGAATAACAAGTAAAGTAATTGCCTGTCGCTATCCCACTGCTGGGCGTAACCCTTTTCTCCGTCAGTCTTCGCCGGCGAAGACGAGGTTCCAGTTTTCTGACTTCGGTTGGTCGTGGCTTCTCGCCACCCTTCCGACGTCGCAATGACTAATCAAAGTCATACATCAGTCCTCCACTACGTGTCGCCCTAAGCCGTGGTCCGACCTCACAGGAGACACCCTTAGGACGACGTTCCCTGACGCTAGTAGAGCTTCTGCGCTCTGCTCTCTGCATTTCGCATAAAAAACACCTTGGTATATAGTGTCCAATACACGAAACTAAAAGTTGTCCATTTATATATACAGCATGGATTTTGCTTCCTCCGAAATAAATCGATTTATTAAAAATCAATTCAAGCACTATAACGGAACTAACTACCTTGCTATAATCCGCACGGGTTAAGCGAATGCATGCTAAGGTAATGTGTATGAAGCAGGCAAAATCTACGCACCTTATACATGCAGGACAAACCACCACACGTACCCCAAGGCACCTCCACCAGCAATAATGCACACAAGCAGCACACACTCCCACCACCACAATCTCGACGATCATTTCGCTCCGAAACTGAAGCATCATCAGGAGGATAGGTTCCACGACAAAAATCGTAATGTTGTGTGCATTGTTGCTGGTGGAGGCGCCTTGGGATGCGTGTGTTGGCTTGTGGTGGTAGTTAGTTCTGTTATAGTGCTTGTAATATGGAATTCCGCAAAGTAACGCCTGCTTCTATAAATCATTTAAAAATCAATTCATTCGAAACGAAAATTCGATTATTAAATAATAGTTTTTTTTGCCTATTTAAAATTTTCCTTTTTATTTTAATAATTAATTAGAATAAAATATTTAAAGGGGATAACTGCGAATAAAAATTAACAGATAAGCTGTTTGCGAAATTCGGTGAAAATGTGTTGTTTGTCGAAGATATACGATATCTCATCATAAAAGACAAGAAAAAAAGCGGTTAACAATATGAATAAATAGAGGGTAGTTATTATAATCGTTATCGAATAATCAATTTATAATTTTATATAATCGATTTTTAATAATTGATTATAAAAACATTATAAATTGATTTTTAAAATAAAATAAAATAATCGATTAACATGAAGGTCGATTAATTTTAACATCCCTATTATACACATGCAGATAAAATGTTTTTAATACATGCCATTATCAATAATGTACACTCATTACTTATTTGGTTCTAGATAAACTGCAGAATGGCGGTCAAATGTTTTATTTTACTCGCTGGTAAGTCAGTTTTATTTATTACTAGCCGTCCGGCTGCGTTGCTGAAGCTAATTCTCATCTCTAATTTCCCTCGAAACAGAACTCAACAGTTAGAAAACAATGCTACTATCGCGACTAAGCTTTACAGAATCATCCACTGGGTCATTAAAATCGGTCAAGCCGTTTCGGAGTCTATAGAGGACATACAGACAAACATTTATGACTGTATATAAGACTAGCATACACGGCCCCCTTTGATGGGCTTAATTTAATATCCGTATAGATATCAGTAGTAAAAGTATCATTGATAGTTTAAAAAAAATGCCCCGATAGCCACCCTTACAGGATCATCCGTTAGGTTATTATGAAGTGTCTGAAAATTTCATTAAAATCAGTCCAGCCGTTTCGGAGTCTATAAAGGACATACAGACGAACACTATTTTTTTTATAAATACGAAAATACATCCATAGTACCCGGCATTAAATAATGCACATCGATGTTTAGAACGAAAGGCCGGCCAGTTCGGTTTCGTAGAGCGCTGTCACTGTCTCGCACGGGTTCGTCAGCCGTGCGACGTAGACGATGCTCTATGAAGCAGAATCTAGCCTATTTCTCTCTCTAAGCCTCGATGTGCATTATTTATTGCCGGGTACTATATATTCATTTTATATTAATTTGGATATGAGGGGAAAAAGCTTTAATATTAAAAAAGCTTTGAAAATCTAAAAAGTTTTCCCATATCCCAACAATCATTTCGGATATTTGAATTTTCGAGATTTTTTTTGCAAAAATGAATCGAAACGCCTTATAAATTATAAACATCGATTATTATTATTATTATATTAAATATACCCCCGATAATTTAAATATATATTAACGGTTTCTGCTCCTAGACGTAGGCCTCCTCTCTCCGTTTATCAAGAGAAGGGTTGGAGCTAAGACCTACCACGCTGCTCCAATGCGGATTGATAGTTTACACATATCCCCACAATCCTCTAGAGATATGCAGGTTCCTCACGATGTTTTCCTTCACAGAAAAGCATGTGATAAATTGCAAATATTAATAAGACAGATAAGTTTTAATAGGAAAATAGTTGATAACAAAGCTACCTTTAAAATTTTAATATGCCCCTTTATTCCAGGTATTGTTCTGGTGTCTGCGGGAATCCAGGACCTGTTCCCGGAAGTCAAGCAATATAGTTACATTATTAAGAGTAATGTGACAACAGGATCATCTAATAATGTATCTTATTGGAGCTTAGAGGGCAGATTACTTATAGCCATATATGACAACTTCTCCAGAGCTAGACTGAAGTTTGAGGATTTAAAAGTATGCCTATTAAATCAATTTCAAAAAACGAAACAATATTAAATTAATAATGTTATATGTCTTCCATTCTTTTCTATTGTTATCAACTCTGGTATTACTTCTTTTATATGCGTGTCGTACTTCAAACAATCCAACCACCGCTATTTAGATCCCTAGTTCATCCATCTTTAACACTCGTTTATTCACATGATTTGTGGAGCTTGTGGAATCCGGCTGAGGAGAATAGACCAACCTTATTCCTTGCCGAGATGTCTTAAAAGGCAACTAAGGAAAATTGGGCGTTAAGGCCTCAAAATCTACCGCTGTTCCACTGGATAAACTAGGCTGAAACTATTCTCAAGTAAGCTTGACGTCAGGCAAGGGCCGTTCGTAAAATATTCGGCCACATCTTTTTACAGCTTGTTCAGTACAGAAAACGTACTGTTGAGGATTATATACATGATAAAAATGCGTGGATACAGCTACTCTTCGACCTTATACAAGACAGTATTGAATATAACTAGTAATAAGATTATTTTGTAAAGAGCCATTGTCAACTGTCTTGCTGGCTCTTGTCGGTAGGAACAGCTTTCCGAATCAGCAGTAGAGTTGAAGATTCAAAAGCACCTGTTTACAAGTTTACTTGGTAAGGTAGCGGCCTGTTACAATCCCACTGCTGGGAATAAGCCTCCTCTCTCCGTTTCTGGAGAGAAGGGTTGGAGCTAAGACCTACCACGCTGCTCCAATGCGGATTAGTAGGTTACACATATCTCCAGAATTCTCTAGAGTTATGCAGGCTTCCTCACGATGATTTCCTTCATCGAAAAGCGTGTGATAAATTGCAATTATCAATTAGACACATAAGTTTTAATACAAAAACTCATTGGTGCCTGCCCGGGTTTAAATTCGTGTTCCCCTCGAAAGAGACGCACGGTCTCACCGCTGGGCTATCGATCACAGCTCAAGTTTACTTGAATTAATAATATATTTGTAATGAATTTGAATATAAAATGTCTAAATTCCATTCCAGGCTGCAACATACAGCCGTATTTCTGGATATTCCTCTTATATGTCTGAGCCAGATGTGAGCTTCCTGCAGTCACCATGGGAGCTGGATTACAAGGTACATAGATCCTTTGTGATGTAGACCTTTCTGTGAGATCTTTGACTAATAGTGGATGAGTATCTTTGAAGAGAAGGATAGAGATATAGGGAGAGAGTGAGAAAAGGAAAGGGTTAGAGGGAGACATCCATGGTAGAGATGTGCTGACTCTTCTCGGTAGGAAAATATTGTTAAAAATTTTGTAATACAAAAAAAAGGCATACGTGGCATTTACAAATTAAGTCCATGTGATTTCCTGCGAGTGAAATCTAAGGAAACAGGTATTCTTACTTTGGCTTCACACTATATTTTTAGCAATCTAATTTTTGTGCATAAGAATATACACAATTATAAAAGGATTGGCGATGTATATAATAGACAAAGTAGGAACCGCAAGCTTATGTCGGTTCCTGCTTTGCGCCTTGCAAAAGTAAATAAGTCATTTGTGGGTTTGGGTATAAGATTGTATGATAAAATCCTGCAGTCGGTATTTTATCTTTGCCATCTAATGGCAAGATTTAGAGCAGTTTGAAAGCGCTGTTAAAGGGAGGCTGATACAAAAAGCCTACTTTACTATTGAGGATTATATAGATGATAAAAATGCGTGGATATAGCAACTCCTCTACCCTGTAAAAGACAGTAGTAACCAAATGTTATAATTATAAGAATTTGATTCGAGAAGAGCAACCACCGAGTTTCGTGCTGGCTCTTCTGGGTAGGAAACAGCTTTCCGAACCAGCGTTAGATTTTGACGATTCAAAAGCACTTGTTTACAAGTTTACTTGAATAAAGTGTTGGGATTATGCGAAAATAAGAGAAGGATTGAATTTATAATGTGCGATTTAATATAATGTAGTCATTACAAACAAGACAGTTGTCAAACAAGCATAGACTAAGATTGTCTTTGTTTATATAAGTTCTAACACCTGCCCTTAAACTAAACAATCTGTAATCCAAGATTTTTTACACAATTAAAATGTTTATCTTTACTTAAACATTTAGTTAAGACATCCGCTGGCATATTTTCAGTAGATAAGTAATTTAACATTATAGTTTTATCTTCTACAATTTGTCGTACATAATGATGTTTTATATCAATGTGCTTACTACGACTATGATTAACATGACTTTTGCAGATGCTTTGTGCTGACTGACTGTCATTAAACAAAGTTACTGATAAATGTTTACCTAAACATTCATAAAGAAAACTTCTAAGAAATTTAGCTTCCTTTGCTCCTTCACACAATGCCATGTATTCGGCTTCGGTGCTTGATAGGGCCACAGTTCTTTGTTTTCGGCTTTCCCATGACACTACTGAATTTCCTAATTTAAATACATAACCAGTATATGAGCGACGGTCTAGTTGATTAGACGCCCAATCCGCATCTACATATCCCGTAACACTTAATAAGGATTTTTCATATACTATGCTATAATTAATAGTTCCTTTGAGGTATCGCAATACACGTTTGGCTGCTTTCCAGTGTGTATCAGAATGACAATTATTAAATTGGCTGAGGAAGCTTGCTGCATGCATAATATCTGGTCTAGTACAAACGGCTATGTACATAATACTTCCCACTAGACTTCTATACTTGGAATCCATATCAGTTTGGTCTCCTTTCTCAAGCTTTATGCCACATTCCACGGGTGTACTTACAGGCTTACAATCAGTCATATTAAATTGATCTATTACCTTCTGTATATAGTTTTTCTGATCCAATGTAATTTGATTTTGTCTTTGATTCAATCTCATTCCCAATACATGTGTAGCTCGACCCAGGTCTTTTGTTTCAAACCTTTTACTCAGTTTCTCCTTCAGTGCTTTCTTTTCTGGTGTATCTTTACTAAAAATTAAAATGTCATCGACATACAACGCTAATATAATAATATTTCCTGAGTGGTCTGATTTAATGTAAACACAAGGCTCAGTAAGTGTTTTTCTAAACAGAAGACTTGTCAAGACATTATCTATTTTGTCATACCATGTCTTTGAGGCTTGTTTAAGTCCATATATAGCTTTATGTAGTTTAAATACATAGTTTTCTTTACCATTTATCTTATAGCCATTTGGCTGCTCCATGTAAACGGTCTCTTGCAAATCACCGTTTAAGAATGCCGTCTTGACATCCATGTGATCAATGTGTAAGTTTAGATTTACTGCCAGCGCAATCAATGTACGTATAGTAGAATATCGTACTACAGGTGAATAGGTTTCCTTGTAGTCAATCCCGTATTCCTGGGTATAGCCTTTTGCTACAAGGCGTGCTTTATACCGAAGTAACTGACCTTCTGGTCCTAGCTTCTTCTTAAAAACCCACTTACAGCGCACAACCTTCTTTCCTTCAGGCAGTAATGTCAAACTCCAAGCCTTATTTTTCTCGAATGATTTATATTCATCTTCAATAGCTTCCCTCCAGTATTCTTTTTCAGGTCCTGATAATGCTTCCTCAATTGTCTGTGGTTCTCCATCATAACTTGTTGCTGTCATTGCAATTACAGCATTCACACCTTCAGCAATATCTTCATAATAACTAGAATCTTCAGTCATGTCTGGATTCCATGTGACATCATTGGGGTCATCCACAGAGCTGGGGTCAGAAACAGTTGAATTGATTGCGATCGAGTCAGATGATTCTATTGTAGGCAAAGGATTGACATCGTTATCATCATTTATTCTCACAACATTTTCTATTTCATTATTAAAATTTATTTGACAATCAGTAGTATTATTCTGATTTGTTTTCAAGTCTTTATACATCATTCCTTCTAAGAAGCGCACATCTCTAGATTTAATACATTTGGAAGGATTTTGAGGATCAATTAGCCTGTATCCTTTTGACTCATTACAATATCCTACAAAAATGTATTGTTTGCTCTTTGCATCCAGTTTCTTACGCCTCTCAGCGGGGATCATTGCATAGGCAACACAGCCAAATATTCTTAAAATTGACAAATTAACTTTACAACCTGACCATTTTTCTTCTGGTGTGGTCCCTCTCACTGCTTTACTTGGTGATTTATTCTTAATAAAGATTGCTGTATTCAAAGCTTCAGCCCAGAATCTTTGGTCCATACCTGCATCTTGTAGCATACATCGTCCGGCCTCCATAATTGTGCGATTTGCCCTTTCCGCAACTCCATTCTGTTGTGGAGAATAGGGAACAGTTGTCTGGTGCACGATGCCATGCTCTTGAAGGAATGTCTGGAAATGTTTATTCACATATTCACGACCATTGTCTGTTCTTATCATATTTTTTTTTTAAATTAGTTTGATTTTCTACATAACTTTTAAATATCTTGAATACAGACAGAACTTCATCTTTACATTTAATAAAATAACCAAATGTCATCCTAGTATAGTCATCTATAAAGGTTAATAAATATTTAGCACCACTAAATGAGGAAACTGACATAGGCCCACATAAATCTGAATGTATGAGACTTAATTTCTCAGTGGCTCGACTAAAGGATTGTTTTGGGAATGGTATTCTACTCTGCTTCCCTTCAATACATACTGCACAGGGATTATTTTTACTGTAAGTATAATTAATTCCACTTGCCATACCTTGTTCCAGTAAATGCATACTTCGCCTGTTAAGATGTCCGAGTCTCCGATGCCAAATCTCCTGTGATTGATTCGCTTCACACAAATTCACAGCTTCTGCGCGTTCCTCATCCAAGGTCTGGATTTGTGGTTTCACCAAAACCACTGTTTGACATGTCGCAGCCAGCTCATGACCATTTGTTGATTGTTGACTCTCTGTGTCCAGTTCATAGACACCATTCACCTTTGTAGCACTTGCAACTGACATTTCTTTGCAATAAACATGACATTTTTCATCGTCAAAATGAACTTCAAGTCCTTTAGAAGCTATTTTTCCTACAGAAATAAGGTTTGTTGACAGCCCTGGCACAAAAATAACTTCATTTAATTTTGTAGCTTGAGTTTGTCCTTTCAACAATAATTCCACCTCACCATGACCTTCACTGTGCATTTTCTGATTATTTGCAACTGTAACTAACCGTGGAGTGTCCACAACATAGTTTTTCAATAAATTTTTGTTGTTTGTCATGTGACAAGTAGCGCCAGAATCGACATACCAGGCATTCGAGTCAATGTTGACGGCTAGTGCTGTCAATAATGTTCCGTTCCACGCTTTCTCACACTTTTCGCTTTCACCCCATTTATTATTTTTATTATTAGTTTTAGTTGGACAGTTTTTAGCAAAGTGATTTGGTTTCTTGCAAATGAAGCACTTCGGATGTTTGTTGACACCTTTTGTAGAGGACTTGTTTGTAAACATCGCACCTTCACTCTTATCGAACTCTCTACGTAAATTTTCTTGTAATAATTTACTTTTTACTGTTTCACTGCACAATTTAATGTTCGAATTTTCTAAAGCCATGATAAGCGGATCATAGTCTGGTGGTAATCCGCTCAGCATTAACACTGACAGAAAACTATCTTCTAATGGAGCATTTATGTCTCGTAATTGTTGATCCAAGTCCGTGATTCTCGAGATATACGCTTCCATATCATTAAATTGTTCCAATTTTAATCCGAATAACGTGCGTAAAAGTCCAAGACGGCGACACAGCCCCCTGTCTTCATATGCTGTCTTTAGGTTGTTCCATGCCTCGTAGCCAGTGGCAGCATTTCTAACATGGGAAAAAGATGAGGGTTGGACCATCAAACATATCTTTGCGAGTGCCCGTAGTTGTTTGCGGCTGTCATTGACCTTGGGTACACCCGGTGCAGATTCATCGATACAATCCCATAAATCTTCATGGACTAAATACATCCGCATCATGAATTTCCAGTTTCCGTAGTTAGATATTCCACTAAGCTTCTCGAAATTGATTGTAATTCCGGAATTTGTTGCTGTTGAAGATGGCGCCGGCATTTGCATCTCGTCGTTACGTGACATCGCGTCTTATTTCAATTTAAGAAGAATACTTTAACACACACTTATTTTTCGCGTATTCTGGGCCCATAACCTGTTGGGATTATGCGAAAATAAGAGAAGGATTGAATTTATAATGTGCGATTTAATATAATGTAGTCATTACAAACAAGACAGTTGTCAAACAAGCATAGACTAAGATTGTCTTTGTTTATATAAGTTCTAACAGTTCTAACATAAAGAATATTTTGAATTTGAATTTGAATTTGAATTTATGGATATAAAATTTCATTTCAGGAAGGTGGTATAATAAATTCTATATATTTTGGCGACGAGCCAGTGTGGACAAGCAATATAAAGAGAGCTATATCAGCTAACTTCCAAATGAAAAGTGATTCGATTTATCATGAAGAGGTAAGTTTGTTAAAGTGACAACCCATTGCCGATATATTCACCTGCACACAGTTTGAGCCTTTTACGGTATATTAAAAAAGTAACAATCCCACTGCTGGGTAAAGACCTCCTCTCTCCGTTTCTGGAGAGAAGGAGCTAAGACCTACCAAGCTATTCAAGTGTAGATTGGTAGGTTACACATATCTCTGGAATTCTCTAGAGATATGCAGGTTTCCTCACGATGTTTTTCCTTCACCGAAAACCGTGTATCACATGTGGTGGAAGCGTCTTGGGATACACAGATAAGTGGATAAGGATGTGTTGGAAGCGTGTGGTGATTTGTCCTGCATGTGTAAGGTATGTGAATTTTCCCTGCTTCACACGCTTACCATTGCATGCATTCGCTTAACATACACGGATTATAGTTCTGCTATAGTTTCTGTAGTTAATTTGAATTGAAACCACTAGCTTTATTTATTATTGTTTTGTTTCAGCCATGTGTATACAGCGAATATTGTGAAACAAAAATTGTTAAGAAAGGGAACAATGTACGAAAATATTTGTCTTCAGTGGATAAATATTATAACTCGTACCCTGGGAGATGGAGCTCAGTGCCTTGGACCCTAAACGACCGATACACCGTATGTATACACTTATTACATTCATACTACACTACACTACACTAGTACTATTAAATACACTACATTATTACATTTACACATTTGAAGATTGTGATTTTGAAGCATATGGCGATGTAAGAATAGGCAGGGCAATGTTTTTCATGTACATACACGCTTAACTAGAATGCTTTTCACTCTTGCTTTGAAGATACCTATGTTGTAAGAAGTGAGTGAGATAAATTAACAAAACAGTTTTGGCAAAGTCCGAGAAGAAAATGAAAGAAGAGTCAGTATAAAAGTTCTAGAAGGGTAGATAAGTGGCGTGGCGTGTAAATAGCCACTAACCAGCGGGATCTTATATGACGCAAATTAGCGTGGTAGCACTGTGAGCTCAAAATTAAAATTATCAACAAGTGGTATCTAAATATTGAAAACACCACTTACCGATCTGAAGGCTGCTGATGACTCCAGGCTTCAGGCGTAGAGGCGGGAACCCACAGTATTGCTTAGAAAGGATGCGGATAGGAAAACAGGATTTATAAGATAGGAGCGCGTTGCATCTGAGGTAGCGGGGCGATTATGGTGCGCGTGCGATTTGTTTGCGTTTAAGGGAGCGACTTAATTGGTGCGCGTGCGATTGGTTTAAGTTTTAGGGAGCGACTGTCGACGGGAAGAAATAGGGTAAAGGAGCCAGGGCGCGGGATACTACAAAAAATGGCACCACATTTGGCGCGCAGGAACACTTACCCGAAAGATAAAAAAAAACACTCTGAAATAAATCAGAACCTGAGACTTTAAGTAATGTTAGCAATAAATAACACCACTTGCGAATACTGGACAAAAAATTGAGCCCACTTGGCGCCACCAATAAGTATAAATGCCGAATACATAGGGACAAATGAGGCTGAAACACCATAGAACAGAATTTTGTTTCGGGTTAAACTCAAAAATTAAAGATGATTTTTGTTTTCAGCTAGAGACCGTTACGACAGCGGAAAGAATTTACGAATTAAACGAAAAAGGGCTTGATAGTATGATGTTGAGTGGAGCTTTTCTATATAGGACCAATGGACATATACTTTCTGTACGGACTGAGTAAGTAATGTACTTTGTATTTTTACATTAGCCCAAGTTTGATCACAATTACACCTGATGGTAATACAAAAACTGACGTCTTTAAAAAGGTTGTGGCTTTGCCGCTGGCTCCAAAAGGCACAAGATCGTCTTATGGAAATCCCATCAAGAGACCTGCGCTGTCCAACACTGGACATCTATCGATTGAAGAAGAAGAAGTACCAAACACAATTAAAACTTTACTGCACCAGCATTTTTATACTATAGAACTACCGCAATTAACATACCTACAACAATACACACATTTACTTGTAAGAACATTCTAGACTGGTAACCATAGGGAAATGCCAAGGGCAAAAAATTAAACGAAAAACTAGTTTGATTTGAAAAGAACGCAGCAACCACGAAAACAGACAATATAGGAAAGTTTAATAGACTATACTAGAACAGTCAAACTAGACGGTGATGAAAATTAAAAAATTATGTAATTTGTATTTTCTAGGTTATCTCTCTATCACGATGAAGATTTTCCACCGGAGATTGTTGAGAAATTAAATGTGACTCAAAGCAAATTACAATATGTTATAGGAAACTATGAAGATTGGACGAACGGTATACGTCCGATCTTGCAAGATGAATTAACAAATAAAACTTATGAGGTAATTTAGAGCTCCTGTAAGATTGTATATTATAAAGCACGATATATATCGCTGCCAAAATTGTTGTTTCAGATACTTCTAAAAATAGCCAGAAAGGGCATAGATGCCGACAATATTGTAAGAAATGCAACTCTCATACACAGTTTGGATTTCGTGAATCTACTGAAGTGAGTGTTAAGTTTTATTGATATAGTATATTACCTATTAATGAGTATTTAATAAATGACGGTCGTTTTTTCCCTGGATATTATAAACATTGTAAAAGAACGTACGTAACGCCAGGTTTGCAGTCTTCGTGAATATTGTGGAAAAAGTTGATAAATTTTATTCGACTGAATGATTAATATGTTCGCTCAATATGCCTACTCATTGTCTAATCTTTGAAATGTTATCTAAACTCTGACATCAATCAAAATTTGATCGGCATCGTCTGTATATTAAGGGTTTTAAGGTTTGAAAACATTGAATAAAAGTATGAAGATATTGCATCGGGTGCATTTACATTGTTTAGGGTCTTAAGTCATTGCCTCGCGTCTGAAAATATTGTCTACAGTCTTAAAACGTTTTAGTTTAAACCCCACAAACAGAAAAACAACGTTATTTAAATAGAAGTATTTTAATCAAATGTTAAATTTCAGCACAATATCTCTTCTATCTTATACATCGCTGGTAAAGTTGTTTGATATTCTGGTACTTGGAACCAGCTATGACATAGAGACAGCTAGAAATATATTCCTTGAAGTACTACCACATGCTAGAAGCGATGACTGCGCTAGATTTATTAGATATCTCATTATAGAGGAAAGAGTAAGTGTTATTTTATTTTCCATTATGCTGTTCCACAGGGAGTGCTTTTGGGACCATTTTTATAGCTTGTTTATAAAAAATTAGTTACTTATTAGAACATAGCATGTTTGAATTATTATTGCATTTTGTTGCCATATCAATAACATATTCTACTCAAATGTGACAATATTCAAGTTCAGTTAGTATTGTCTGTTTATATTTAACTTTGCTGGAATCCAATTAATGGTCGTTGGTGTGTATATTAAAATCTATTTTACGGTTAAAGATGAAATTAGAAATTAATAAAATAAAATTATTAAAATAAAATTGAGAATAGTTAAGATTTATTTTGAGAATAGCAACATTTTAATTTAGTTCTTTGTCTAGGATTTACTTCGTCAACTCTTGCGCAACTCCTTTTATATACTTGTCATACTGCACACAATCCATCTCTTTTTAGGCCTTCCTCTAGTATCCATCTACATTCATATTTAATACTAACGACCGACTTACAGGCCCTCTTGGAGGCACAGCAATTTACTACAGGAAGTCTCTTCACTGCACCCCTCTAGATCCCCCTCGACTTACTAACATGGAGGCCTCAGTATGTCAGCTAGGTATGACCGGCCATCAGCCGATTATATTGGCGTCAATCTATCTCAGACCATCTAAATCTCTCCTGGAGAGCGATATTAGGACGCTTTTAGAACTTGGAGATGCCGTCTTACTAGGCGGTGACTTCAATTCAAAGCATAGTCAATGGAATCGATCGTCTCCTAATGCCAATGGCAATCTATTACATAGATTAAACAATTCCCCGTTCCTTAACTTTGAGATTCTAGCTCCAGACGAGCCCACACGGTACTCTCGCCCTACCCACCCCATTCAGACTGCCAGTACAATTGACATGGCACTAATAAAAAACATTACCCTGCAACTTCATAGCATACAAGTTATTCACGACCTAGATTCGGACCACCGCCCGGTCTTACTACAGCTAGGACCCCCTCTAACTGCGTCGGTTCAAAGTAAAACTATTATTGATTGGAAAAAACTTAGTGAGCGTCTCCACTTTGTTGATTCAGATCACCTCAAACAAATTCCTGACCGTATAGATTCAGTGGAAACTGCCAAAGCAGCGACCGCTCATCTCACAGCCCACTTATGTAATACTCTCAAGGACTGCTCTAGGGAAATTCCCGACAACTTCCGCTGTCGAGAACTACCAGACGATCTGCGAGAATTAATAACTAAAAAACGTGCTGCCACTAGGGCACGCGATAGATATCCGACTCGAGAGAATCGTTTTACGCTTAATAGATTACAGAAAGAGGTTAAACAAAAATTAGCTTCATTTCACAATACTTCCTGGGATAGAAAGCTCTCGGAGATTAAGCCAGGACACCAGGCTTACTGGCGCCTGGCGAAATCTCTAAAAGCGGATGGGTACGCAGCCACCCCACCTCTACTTCGTCCGAATCTTCCCCCTGCGTTTGACGACGCTGAAAAGGCAGAATGCTTGGCGGACAGCTTGGAAGAGCAATGTTCCCCCAACCCCAGTAGACCCGAACTCACCGAATTCCACTCCAGAGTGGTAAAGGTAGTAGATGATCTATCTGTGACGACTCCTGAAAGCGAGCCGTTGCTTCCCACTACCGGAGAAGAAGTCCGCACCATTATTAAAAACCTACACTCCAAAAAAGCCCCAGGACCTGATTCCATCTCCAACAGAGCACTAAAGTGCCTTCCTAACCAAATCATCCACTTACTGGTACTGATTTTCAATGCCCTCCTTGTCGGATGCTCCTTTCCTGATGATTGGAAAGAAGCTACAGTGATAGGTATCCCTAAACCGGGAAAGCCCCGAAACGTACCAACTAGCTATCGTCCCATTAGTCTACTAAACAGCTTAGGGAAAATATACGAACGAATTATCCTCGCCCGATTAAAATCCGTAGTTGATACCCAAAATCTTATTCCGAACGAACAGTTCGGATTTCGTCCAAAACACACCTGTGTTCAACAAGTGCACCGCCTCACGGAGCACATTTTGCAAGGTTTACAAACCAAGCAGTTTACAGGTGTCATATTCTTCGATGTCGCCAAAGCCTTCGATAAGGTCTGGCACGCAGGCTTAATTTACAAGCTGCTCCAACTAAATATACCAGACCGACTTGTACTCATCTTACGAGAGTACCTGAGTAATCGCACCTTTCGGTATCGCATAGACGGCACTTTGTCGTCTCGTCGCACAATTCGTGCTGGTGTCCCTCAAGGATCTGTGCTGGCACCCTTATTGTACTCGCTCTACACGAGTGACATTCCACGGGCGCCTATCAAAGAGCGTACACATCTTGCCCTTTTCGCGGATGACACCGCTGTATTTACCACATCCCGCCGGCCTCAAGTAATAACTAGACGTCTCCAGAAAGCGGTAGACAGCCTCGGACGCTGGTTCCGCCAATGGAGAATCGAAATAAACCCGGATAAAAGTGCAGCCATGCACTTTATCGGTAATCGCTTTCGATCTCACATAGACACGCCTACGGAAATTTCTCTTTACAATACACCGATTCACTGGCAACAGAAAGTCAAGTACCTAGGTGTCACCTTTCAACCTTCCATGACCTTCCACGAGCACATACACGTAGTCTGCAATAAGACTGCGTATGTCATGGGACGACTTTATCCGATGTTATGCAAGAAAAGTAAGATGTCGCTCCGCAACAAAGTGACACTCTACAAAACTTGCATAAGACCAATAATGTCCTATGCGAGCGTTGCGTTTGCGCACGTTTCAAAAGTCAGATTGCTCAGGCTCCAAAGACTACAAAACCGATTTATGCGGACAGCCACTGGTTGTCCGTGGTTCATGCGGAACGTTGACCTCCATAGAGACCTCGATCTCCCTACCATTACTCACCTCTTTAAACGTTTTTCGAAATCTTACTTCGAGAAATCTGAGGTACACCCGAACCCCCTGATTTCAGTTGCTTCTACCTACATCCCAGTTAGGTCCGACCATCGAAAATATAGGCGTCCAAAAAGCGTCCTGTATGACCCCGACGATCAAATAACGATCGCCAACACAGATACACGTAATACACACACACAGCGTCTTCGCCGGCGAAGACGAGGTCCCAGTTTTCTGACGTCGGTTGGTCGTGGCTTCTCGCCACACTTCCGACGCCGCAATGACTAATCTAAGTCATACCATGAACCCTCCACTACGCGTCGCCCTAAGCCGTGGTCCGGCCTCACAGGAGGCACCCTTAGGACGACGTTCCCCGACTTAAGTAGGGCTTCTGCGCTCTACTCCCTGCATTTCGCAACTTCGGCGATGCTTCTGCGCTCGCCCGTCCCGCCCGGTGACGCTGTAAAAGCCATTAGGGCTAACAGCATACAGTCAGTTCGAAAAAAAAAAAAAAAATATTTAATACTCGTTTGCTGACATGATTTTCATCCTTCCTCATTATATGTCCATAACATCTCAATCTTGCACTTCTCATCTTTTCTATAGTATTTTTCAGACAATGTTGTGATTTTTGAAATAAGTTTTAAATAAGTACATGTAACATAAGTTTTGCTATATCTAAATAAAGTCTAAACATTTTAGGGGAAAATCGAAGATGCCACACTCTTATCTATTATTCGTAAACTGCCATATAACGTAGACATTCAAAGCCAAGGCTTACTCGAAGAGTTGGAAACTTTTAGCAAATTAAGCATTGACTTCTCTCAAGAGATCAGGCATGCTGGTATTTTAACGTTCGCGATGTTGGTCTCCAAGGCATATGGAGTTAAGAGGGACTATTTTGACAATATTGTTGTGAAATACTTTAGGATGTATAGTGGTAAGTATATTTATTTTACTAGTACTATAGACCAAAAGAACATTATCCTAGAATTTGATTATGACTCGCACTTGTTAAAACTTGACTGTGCTCGACCTTGCTGCTGGTGGTAGTGTCATAGAACCATAGTTCACATTACAGCCCCACCAGCAGCAGTTTTATAAGCAGAACACTTCTTTTCACCAGAATAAATGTGTCAAAGTCCAAAATTATGGACTTGACATTTTAGGGGCTCCTTATAAAAAACGTCACTATATAAATACACACTATGTTGCCTATAACATCGAAACAATTGAGAAACATATTCTCAATTTAAGATAGAGGTTACGGATGTTCTGTGTTTGATTATTTAATCCTAATTCTTATAATAATTAGAATTAATGGTCACTAAAAAAGGAAAAGAAAGTGTCCAAATTAGGCAATACAGGATTAAGTGAAGTAATTTTGTTCTGGTAATATGACAAGACTGTTGGATTGGCGTCAATGGTATTAAAATTCATAAATACTAATTCAGCGGATTAGCAAGAGAGATATACAGATATATATATTATCATCCTCATGCCCTTATTCCACTCTAAGTGGGGTCGGCACAACATGATTTGGCAACGTATTTTACGACCGGCCCTGCTTGACGTCAACTTACCTTAGTCGTATTTTACGACACCTCGGTATGAAATGAGGGTGGTCTATTCTACTTGGCCGGATACCACAAGGCGGCAATACAGACATAGATATCAGAAAGACAGACGAACACAAATAGACATACCAAACACACAGACAGGCCTTCGCGTTAATATCAAGGATATTAAAAGTGTATAAAATGTTACAGAATGCCCACAGTATTTGGACCGTATGGTGTGGTTACAAGGTCTATGCAATTTAGGTCATTCAGCAGGATCCTATACAAGCACTATTTACGGCGATAAGAATCGTAATCGCCACGAACGGCTTTGGGCTACGTTGTCTTGCAATTCAAACTACGGCGTAAGTGCTATAACTTAATTTATAGAATTAGGCGTTACTTTGCGGAGATCCATAATACATAAGTAATAATAAATTATTTTGCAGTCAATAGAAAATATATATAGTGCTAAATGTATAGTGGACTATCCGTTTTTTTCATACCCGTTTCATGTAGGATTCGTAAAACACACGCACAAACCTCCAAATCGCTTTGCGATTTTGTCGTGGAGTCTATCTCCTGATGATGCTTCAGTTGCGGGGTGAACCGATTGTTGAGTTTGTGATAGTGAACGTGTGTAGTGCTTGTGTATTATGGTGGCAGTGGTGGAGGTTTGCAAACTTGTATACAAATGCTTTTGAATCTTCAACTCTACTTCTGAATTCAAGAATTAAAATTTTAAACATAATTATAGTTATTGTGAGATAAGAGATAGAGACATGCTATCGCAGACTTCTTTGCAGTATTTTTATAGATCTATAATTCTCCAGTACATTACTTCAGCGTATCTCTGCTAGTTTACGCAGCGCACGTAACTAAAGCTCCCAGCAAGTAACTTTTTTAACAACTGCGTGATCTCTTCTTACATGTACTATTTACCTAAATCATCCAGAAGTATTGCACTATCTTTTGGTGAAAACCGTACAAAGATCCCTTCAGTAGATTTTGAGAAAATCAATTACGTACAGACAGACAGATTTTCGGACTTTCTTTTATAATAAGTATAGATACTTCACGTAATTTTCAGGGTGAAGATAAATTATTATCTATTCTACTGGACGAAGAAGAGCATGTTCATTTAAGGATTGCGGCGCTTCACGAAATGTTGTTCAATAATTACGTAGAAGAAAGCCTTCTATTGTTCATCCATAATTTCATATCCACCTCGAGCTGCAAACAGCTGCAGAGGTACTGGTACGCGACGATCAGAAGTTTGGAAGGCAGTGGACATCATAAATATATTCATAACTTGTGAGTACTAGTTAGCATCTTACTTAGAACTTATGTCTATTATCAATACGAAGTAAATCGATTAATATATTATTATAATCGATTTTTAATTATCAATTTTCTAAACACTCTAAAGAGATTTTTGAAAAATCATCAATATCATCATATTAATGACCCCATTGTTATTTTTTTCTCTTCTTCTAAGATAAGCGTTCTTGGATGAACACATTTCAATCGAATTTCGCAAACAGCGCATCTTAACTTTTTACCACTAGTCAACTTTAATTAGTCTATATTCTAATTATTTATTAATATTAAAAAAACAACTTTTGAAATAGTTAAAAAATCTATTATTTACTATGGATTTATTCGATGTTATGTTTACGAGTTGATCGATTTTTTGAATCGATTTTGAAAGTAGCAAAATCTATTATTTAATAATTGGTTTTTGTCACTCCACGTGACATCCCTAGTGAGAGGTTGTGACGAGTCGGCTAGTGAGTAGTATTAATGGTGTCAAAGTATACGATAATAGCCTCCAGCTTAACATACTAGAGCAACTAGAAATGATTAAACATCACAATGGCACCTTGATTAACAATGAAAGTTAAATGTTTCTAGTTCATGCTTGAAACATTATGTTCCGAAAAATAAATGGTGGGGGTTGAACTATTATTAGTTTGGTAGTGTGTCGCTATAATATTTTGACGTGGATCTCCTGATGATGCCTCGGTTGCGGAGCGAAATTATTGCTGAAATTGTAGCAGTGAACGTGTGAGTGGTGATAGTTTGTAGTATATGCCTATTCACGAATACTGCATGTATCAGTTATAAAAATGGAGCGTACGCAGCATTACATATATTTTCTATTATAGATCTCAAGGTAACGCCGAATTCTATAAATTATATACAATTACAATTGTTGTTTCAGTAAGGACTTTATCCCATTTGTTGCTAAGGAAGTTAAAGATCCCGATACAACTTACTGGGGAACGAACAGCTATATAGCATCCAGCGGAAAACACGGACCCTGGATGCAGTTCATGAGCGTGGGTGACACGCCGTTCCCAAGTTTAGCTGGTATCACAGTATCCAGTGCAGGCAGCTTGGACTACACTGCTTCTGTAAGTCATAGAAAGACTGGTTTTAGATTAAGCTTCTGTAAGTAAGGAAAAGAATTGCCTTGGCATTTGTAACTTTGTAATTTGTAAGAAGCATTGGTCCTTGACATTAACTTCTACAACTCACGAGAAGGACTGCTCCTTGACGTTAGCTCCTGATATTTATGGGAAGGATTACTTTGTTAAGGTCTTTAGACCGTATGAAAACATAAAACGAGCACCTAAATTAAAAATAAAAATGTCCGTTACACATTTGGAATTTTAGCTTCGTTTGATCATAGTGTCCAATGTGCTTTGCAGGTATGGGTTTGAATGCCATCCTTGTCACTACTAAACCTTATGGGAATACAAGTAGAAAGGCACCGATTCTGTAGTCACACTGTTTTAATGTCACGTAGGCCGTGGCGAGGAGGCACCATTGCACACATACATATATACGCTATACACACATGTACAACAGTCTCTTCTGTAGATCATGAGAAAGATTGTTTAATAAAATTAGTTTCTGTAAGACATTATAAGGATAGGTTCTTGAAATTACATTCTGTAGGTCATAAGATAGTTTGCTTCCTGAAATTGGTTTGCCATGGGAAGGATTATTCCTTGAAGTTACCTTCTATAAGTCATGAGAAGGATTGAAATTAGCTTCTTCAGGTCAAGAAAAAGTTTGTTCTCTTTGGATTTTGTAAGTCATGGCAAGAATTGCACCTTGAAATTACCTTTTGTAGATCATGGAAGGATAGCTACTTGAAGTCAGATTTTTAGTCATTGCTTTTAAATAAAAGATGTTCGGTTCGTAAAAAGTAGCATGCCGTGTGGTATCCGGCTGCATAGAATAGACTTCCCACATTTCTTACCGAGGTGTCGTAAAAGGCGACTAAGGTAAGTTGACGTCAGGCAGGCGGCCGGTCCTAAAATACGTAGCCAAATCATGTGACACCATGTTTGTAACATGTTGTGCCGACCCCACTTAGAGTGGGATAAGGGCAGGGGAATGATGGTCCGTAAAAAGTAGCAACAGTGAAATATAAATTAAAAATTAAATGATTTTCGATATGTTACAAATAAAATCCTTTTTACTTTGTTTATATGATTTTGAAAACCCAGCGAGAATATATGTTGTGATCTAAATTTATTTCCCCAGGTATATGTGATAGCAGAAGGCGTGTCATCGAATCTTTATAAGAAGATGCACAATCTGAAGATCAGCGATGTGACGTCAGAGAAGCTGTTGAAAATCTTGCAGAACATGAAGTGGAAGTTGAAATCACCAGAGAAAGTAAGGTTTTAACATAAAAAACCATCATTCTTGAGTAAACAATCTCTGAAGATTATGCACTTTATTATTTCGATTATAGTTGAATTTATAAATAAAATTAATTTGCCCTCAGCTATGAATATAAAGTTTTTATTTGATACATATGGTTTAAAGAACAGTTTCTATTTATATCTACTTATTTATAAAAAAAATAAGGATTGCTACTGAACAGAAGAAAACATTCTAGAAAATATTGTAATATTTTTCGTTCTCAAAAAGAAGTTATTGTAAGTTAACCGAATACAAGTTAGAGATATGCTGTCGCCGACGAATTTTGGACATCTACAATTCTCTAGTGCATTATTTTAGTTTATTTCTGCTGGTTTATGCAGTTTTTTTTACAACTACGCGACCTCTTAATAGAAAATCTCACTTCCGCTTTAGCAATATACAACCATACGAAGTTTGAATATTTGCGATATATTTTCAGGTTCATATCGACGTCGTTGTCAAAATTGGAAAGCATACCGTGTACGCGACCCATGTGAACCAGACCAAGTTTGAGAGCTGGAATGGACATGACAGTAGGTATATTATTTGAGAGTCTTGTAGATTCAATAATTTATCAACGGAACAAATGCATATCACTTAACGTTTCCTTACGGCATCAATCAATATTATGACTGACCCTGAGCAGGCAGCAGTGACCATATCTTCAGCCACTGGGTTCACTGGTTTGATTCCCACAGAAGGCCCAAAAATTGTATTAAAACATTTTTTATTTCGATTCATTCATTATTGTTTGATTTTGGTTATATATTTAAGTATGTATTTAAAAATATATAAAAAGAAGGTTTTATTTAAAATTATATATGTATTAAATTCCCCGTTGAATTATATATACTTCTAAAATAACGCCTAATTTTTTAAATGACAATGTATCTAACATTAAAATAAGAACATTTCATGGTAGGCCACCGTGAACTTTTAGAAAACGATTCAATTCAAAGTCAGTACCTACTGAACCGCTTTCTTTTCGTACCATGTGTGGATTGCATTTGGGTCGTAATATTTGAAAAGGATAACGTTATATGAACTATAGATAACTGTGCCTCTTTTACTCACGTGTTTTTAGGACGCATTCCGAACGCTCATTCGGCAACGACTCAAAGTGTTCACGACAATTCAGTTTACGTCTTTAATTGAGTCGCAATGAGAGTTCATGGTAGGCCTGCAGATCTAGAATTTAAATTTAATGATGGTTGCCTTGTTCCTCTATGTTGATATTGTTAAACTTTAGTAAGTTTAATAAAACTGGATTTTTTTGCAGTGGTTCAGTCGCTTGTAGACTTCGTTCGCTTCGGTAGCCACATCAATCAGCAGCTGGTGTATTATCCCGTACAGGGTTCGCTATTTGCACCTACTGAATTGGGTATGTACCTACGTGGTAAAAATAAACTGAGTATACGCGCATGTATATCTGTGCTTGCAATTGTAGTGCTAATTTGTTTATTTATGTATAAACAGGTACACCAATTCGGCTTCAAACGTCAGTCGCTATGTTTACGTCTATAAGGGGGAATCTCACAGCACCACCAGATGCAAAACAGGCGCTCGATTGGGAGAACGATATGCACATTCGGTAATATTATAATCGGTGAAGGAAGGAGGAAGAATATTATATTTATATTATATAGATAAGACAGTTGACAGACGTTAAAACAGCAAAATTAATTAATTTTACTTACTTCCATAGTATTATGTCTTATGGAATATTGTTATGAGGTAGATGCACGGAGATTGAAATAATTTTTGTATTACAAAACAGAGGCCTAAGTGTCATTTATAATTTAAGTTTGCGTGATTCTCTACGAATAAAGTTTAAGGAAATACATGTTCTTACATTTCTTTCACAGTAAATTTTTGCAATTTAATTTTTGTGCATAAGAATATACGTAATTATAAAAAATGGCGAGGTATATGGTAATGGTAAAAGACAAAGTAGGAACTGACATAAGCTTGTGGCTCCTGCTTTGCGCCTTGTAAAAGTACGTAAGTCGTTTGCAGGTTTGGGTATAAGATTCTATAATAAAATTCCGCAATCAATTCTAGATTTACCTTTACAGTAGTTTAAAAATATAAAAGAAAGCTGATACATAAAGCCTATTATACTGTGCAGGATTACATAGATGATAAGAATGAGTGGATATAGCTACTCTTGAATCCTGTACAAGATAGTAAAGACGAAATATAACCACCGAGTTTCTTGCTGGGTCTTCTCGATAGAAACAGTTATTGAACCAGCAGTAAAGTTGATGATTCAAAAGCACTAGTTTACAAGTTTACTTGAGTAAAGAATGTTTTGAATTTAAATACGTAACATACAGAATAAAGCATTTTTAATATAACTAGGTATTTTATCTAAACAGGTATCAAGGGTCAACCGTGACGTCACTCTCAACAGCAGCTCCGTTGTTAAGGTCCGAGTACACAGCGAGAGTCCAGCAGTCGATGGTAGCTCATCTGCCTATCAAGTTCAATGTAACCATACAGCCGACTGAGAAATCTTTGGCGTAAGTTTTTCTCACCTACTGTATGATTTAGGATGGCTTATAAAGTAAGAATCAGGAAATCTACATGTCCACAAGATCAACCAAATTGCCAATTAAAGTAATTTATAAATACAAAATAATTGATAATATTATTTACCTATAATTCGCAATAAGAGAAAGTCTAAAATGCTAATTTTGTGTCCTATCAAATTTCAAATCTTAAATGATAGACTGCATGACAAATTCGCAAAACAGTAGAAATTCTTTCATGGTCCTTAGGTTACGTGGCGAAACGATTGTTGAGATAGTGGTATTGAATGTAAGCAGTGCTAATAGTGTAGTTGTTTATAACAAAATGATTTATTGGTTTATATATGATGGATTGCCGAAATTTAACGGTTAATTGTATATGATCAACCTAATAATTTTAAGAAGAAATCAGTTTGTAATTGCTACACAACCATTAACAAAAGAACAGTTGATCAGGAGCCTCTTCATATACAATCAAATATTGAATTTATAAGTGTTATTAATTTGTTCTTTAAAAAAAACAATGTTTATTTAATGTAATATGCAATGTAAGCACAAAGTGTCGAAAGTGTAGTAAAAATTAAGGTAAATGATGTTAAGATATATTGTCATTATAATTAACATTTCGAGCAAAAACTAAATAATTTGTTTCATTTGAAATATTGTAAAACAAATATTCCACAGCTTGACGTGGCTGAACCCGTTTGCTCAACGCGCAGGCATGGCTTTGCACTCCAGGGTCCAAATAGAAGCAGAATCTGAAAAAGGCCATGATTCATACACGGTCTCTACGGAACAGGGAAATGACGTAAGAGATTTTTATAAGTGACAGAATTAATACCACCTTGTTATAATTGACTCACCAGAAGACTTGAGAGAATTCAAAGATAACTTACGAATACCGCTGGTATTACCGTCTATAACTCAGTTTTAATAAAATAAAAACATAAAATAAATAAATAACAGTAAAATGTGAATAAATATTTCTAAATATTGATTTAATTATTCAACTTTTCAGATCGATGATAATACAATATTCTTCGACTGCAAAAGAAAAACTTCCGGCGCCGAGGTTGTTGATAAGTATATAATGTCGAAACTTATTGCACACGAGTAAGTATGATACAAAGATATTTAAAAGATAGATTAAAGATATTAAAGTCATCTTCAGCGAAGAGAGGTTATTAGAGAGCTTAGATTCATAACTATGAGTCTGATTTCAGTATAATTTGCACTAGTTTGAGATTCGTCATGTTAAATTCTTACAAATCTTTGGACCTACAAAGGTTTCTTCATGGACGAAACAAAAAAACAAATAAACAGTTTAAACTTTATCAAGTGTTCTCAAATTAAAAAACAGATTTAAATATTTAATTAATATTTAAAATTCGATCTTAGCGGAGATGAAAATCATTTGATCAAACGAGTGTTAAATGCGAATGTGGGATATGTGACTAGAGGGAGGACGAAAAAGAGATGGTTGAATTATGTGAAGTATGAAATAAGTAGCGCCAGAGTTGAGTTGAGAATGGAAGAGAAATCCATGTTGTGCCGACCCCACATGAAGTGAGATAAGGGCACGAGAACAATGATACTTTACGGTGGAAGTATTATTGAGAATATTCTCATATCTTAAGATTTACAGGGATATGTGTAACTTGCTATTCTCAATTGGAGCAGAATGGTTGATAAAATCCAATGGTTTTCTCGAAATGGGAAAAAAAGGATGACAATTGACCAGAAGTGGGATAGCCGTTTACCGTGCACTGCACTTTTTGCTCTACTTTGATCGCCCTGGATTCAAGTATCAAGACTTTTGATTCCACAATTCTCTTACAGTGTTCTGCCAACGCAACAATCAATTTTGAGCTCTATCCAGAAGTTCTTCACGTCACCCGGCTGTGGAATAATAATACCTCCGACCAGACCCGCCCAGAGGGAAGATGAAATCATCACAGTCAGTTTGAATGTAGGGGACATCAAAGCTTTCGAGAGGGTAGACAGAATTGAGGCAGACTTTGATTTAGCACTAAGTTATTACAGGTAAGATATTATGTTTTTATATATGAATACTAGAAGCGATACCATATACACTGTAGTCTGTAAGTAACATTGGCCTAGATCAAACCGTTATGTTGTGGTAAGAATAACTCAATTACCGAATATTGTATTTTTTTAGCCTGCACAACTTATCAAATATTTTATGATAAAATATAATAGAAATTCTACACGCCTACATAGAAGCCTCTGACTTAATATATTAGAGCAACTACAAATATTTAAACACACCAATTGCACTTTGATTAATTATCAGATATTGTATGATACAATATAATAAAAATTCTGCACGCCTAAAATGAAAGCCTCTAGCTTAATAGCTAAAAGCTAGCTAGCCTAGAGCTAGAAATAGTTAAACATAACAATTGCATCTTGATTAATATCAGATAAATATTAGAAAAATTCTAAGTTACTACCCGTATTCGGAGGCAAGATAGATAGATAGATCGTTGGGGGTTTTACCAACTACTATATAATTATAATTGGTTGGGTTATTTGTCGCATTTCGATATTTTTGTGGAAACTATCACCTGAGGATGTTTCGGTTTCGGGGCGAAACGATTGTTGAGGTTGTAGTAGTGAATGTTTGCAGTGCTAGAAGTGTAGTGTGGTGTAACTGATGGTGTTTTATTGTGTATGTGATTTTACGAATCCTGCATTCGTAAGGTATGAATGGACACATATAGTGCATTATAAATATTCTTTTGGCATTACAGATTCTCTGTAATTACGGATTATAGCAATATAATGTTATAATTACCTTTTTCTTTGCACGGCTTTTATAGAAAGTTTCTTATAAAAAGTACCTTTAAAAGAAAACAACTTTAATTTTGAGGCTTGTTAGTACGCAAAAATATGAATTTTAACTTTTAAATTAATAAATAATAAATTAATTATTAATTATTAAAAAAATTCATGAATACTTAATTAATTTTAAAATTAATAATTAATAAACGAATAAATTTTAGCCCTAAAGCGAAGGATGTTTTCCTCAAGATAGATTCAAGTTCGAAAATAAAATACGCCGGCAGGAATGTGGCTATCGAATGGTTTTTGTACGTCAACCAGCCATATTCAACGGACCCTGAAAAGAAGTTCTGGAAGGTAAATAGAAGAATTTCAGTGAAAATATAAAAATTATTGATTTATAGAAGCAGGCGTTACTTTGCGGAATTCCATATTACAAGCAATATACCAGAACTAACTACTTTGCTATAATCCGCACGGGTTAGGTGAATGCATGCAAAGCCAATGTGTATGAAGCAGGCAAAATCTACGTACCTTATACATGCAGGACAAGCCACGCAGCAGCAGCAGGGCTCCACGACAAAAAACGTACTGCAAACGATTTTTGTCGTGGAGCCTATCCTCCTGATGATGCTTCGGTTTCGGGGCGAAACGATCGTCGAGATTGTGGTGGTGGGTGTGTGTGCTGCTTTTGTGTGCGTTGTTGCTGGTGAATTGCGCCTTGGGGTGCATGTGGTGGCTGGTCTTGCATGTATAAGGTACGTAGATTTTGCCTGCTTCATACACATTGGCTTTGCATGCATTCACCTAACCCGTGCGGATTATAGCAAAGTAGTTAGTTCTGTTATATTGCTTATAAAAATTATTTTAAATTCTATCCAAACGCTTTCGAATCGTGAAATCTACTACTCGTTCGGATCTTGCTCTTGCTAAGTATAGCCAGCATGAATATTTGATTCTTGAATTAATGAGTGATTCCTTTTTTTTGCTGTAATGACAAAACTAATATTGATTGTGAAATTTTATTAGAAAATCGTATACCAAAACCCATAAATGATTTACGCACTTTTGAAGGCGGAAATGAACCACAAGCAATGTCAATATTTTTTTTGAATTATAAAGTATATTTTCTACACAAAAAGTATTTTAAGTAAAATATATTTTCGAACTCACATATTTACTTAATGTTTTCCACAAGGGAATAACGTTATCCTAAATTATAAATAGCAAGTGTGAATCTCTTTTGCAATATTTTTTTTTTTTCAATATGCATTCACCCCACAACACAACACAAGACATAATGCTATGGAAGTAAGCATAATGAACTGTTTCAATGTCAGTAAAAATGTTTAATTTCCCAAACCGCATTGATCCTATTTTTCTGTTTAAAGTTGTTTGTTAGTTATTAGAAGTCTCTCAGTTATTTATATATGTTTCTCAGTAATTTATGTGAATTTTTTTACCCAGCTATGTTACTTCGAAAACGACGTCAGCCACGCCCCTGCCGACCAGGACATTGCGGTTAACCCAGCTTCGTTTGAAGGCCGTTCATCTGTTGAGTACAAATCATCGCCCGATTATCAGAGTTGTCAAGCAAACGGGAACGTTAGCAAATTGATTCTGGAGTACAGGGGAACGCCGAAAAGCGTTAACGGTGAAGTTGAGAGATATGTGGAAGTCAAAATCAAGGGTGAAAAGGTTAGAAAAGTATAATTAATAATCTACCAGTATCATGCCCAAACTGCAATAAGCTGCGATAGCCCAACAGTGAGAATAGGCCACCCTCTTTCTTACCGAGGGGTCGTAAAATACGACTAAGGTAAGTTGACGTAAGGCAGGCGGCCGGTCGTAAAATATAAAATATAAATAAATAAATATAAATATATGGGACACTTGCACACACGGTCGTCCTACCCCAAAGTAAGTAACTTAATACTTTAGTTATGGGTGACGGAAAACTGGTAAATATACTACATATATAATTTTAAATACATACTTAAATACAAATACACACCCAGGCTCGAAGAACCAATAAATTGTTTGATAGAAAATGTTGGCCTTCGGCGGGAATCGAGCCCGCGACCCGCGGAGCTGAAGGTAGGGTCACTACCCACTGTGTCAACGGCCCAATCAATATGCATCTAAATCATGTGACAACATGTTTGTAACATGTTGTACCGATCCTATTTAGAGCGGGATGAGGGCAGGAGGATGATGACTGCTATTTTGCCCAAACTGTAATGAGCTATGACAGCCCAGCAGTGGGACCGTGCGACTCTCTCACGAAGGTCACGGGTCAAACCCCGGGCACCAATGATTGTTTCTGTTAAAACTTTTGTCTTATTGATAATTGTAATTTATCACCACCATTTTTGGTGAAGGATAACATCGTAAGGAAACCTGCATATCTCTAGAGAATTCTGGAGATATGTGTAACCTACTAAAAAAGGTGACTAAGGAATAACGTCAGGCCGGTTCCAAAATACCTAGCCATTTCATTTAACGACATGTTTAAAACATGTTGAGTTGACCTCGCTTAGAGTGTAAATGATAACAAGAGTGGATTTGAATTGAGAGCAGTTACGCGCTAGATTATCTTCTTTCTCCTACCCTTATCCCACTCTAAGTGGGGTCGGTACAACATGTTTTCCTCTTCCATTCTCTTCTATCATTCGTCAACTCTGGCGCTACTCCTTTTATATGCATGTCATATTTCACACATTCCAACCATCTCTTTTTAGGCCTCCCTCAAGTCACATATCCATCCACATTCATATCCAACACTCGTTTAGTCACATGATTTTCATCCCTCCTCATTACATGTCTATACCATCCCAATCTTGCACCTCTCATCTTTTCTACAATGGGCGCAACTTTCATACTTCCCCTTATATACTCATTTCTTATTTTATCCAATCTTGTCACACCACACATCCACCTTAACATTCTCATCTCATTTGCATGCACTCTTCTTTCATCCATCTTTTTCATTGCCCAACTTTCTGATCCATACATTACGACAGGTCTTATGACCGATTTATAAATTTTCCCTTTAAGTTTAAGGGGCATTCGGGGGTCACATACTGTCCCTGAGACCTGTCGCCATCCATCCTGCATTCATTCTATTCTTCACATCGCGATCAATTTCACCGTTTTCCTGTAGAAGCGAGCCAAGGTACCGGAAGTCGGAGCAGACTGGCTGACGCGCTAGATTATATTGTAGTTTTTTGATTTTTGAACAATTATAGAAACTTGTACTATTTATTTTTGAAAAGTGACCGCCGAGTTTCTTTTCTTCTATATTAGAGCGCTTTTCCGAACCAGTCGCAGCTTCATTGTAATTTGACAACTCAAAAGTGCTTGCAAAAGACCTATTTGAATAAATAATTATTTGAATTCGAATTTTTTAATGATGATGATAAATAAATAAATAGGATATTTACTCACACGGTTGTCCATTTGTTCATTTAATAGAGCAATAAAACGATCTATTGCCTATAAAAGATAGGCATAAAACGAGGGTAAATAGTATAGTATTTAAACGACATAGTAGTAGTGTCCCCTTATTTTCGGCGTAAATCTTCCCCTCAATTAGGGTAAATTTTTATAATGGCTTATTTTTATAATGTATCTAGCGATGATACATATTATAGTGCGTCATCGGGGTGGTAACTTGATAAAATATATCCAAAAGAATGCTTAGTTGTGTTTTACTAAGAGTTTTTTGTAGGGTGCACTCAGCAAATAAATATATATATGGGACACTTACACACACGGTCGTCCAGCCCCAAAGTAACTTAATACCTGTGTTATGGGTAGCAACTGGTAAATAGATACATATGTAATTTTAGATACAAATACACACCCAGGCTCGAAAAACCAACAATTATAGAAAATGTTGGACCTCGGTGGGAATCGAACCCACGACCCGCGTAGCTGAAGGTAGCGTCACTACCCGCTGCGTCAACGGGCCAGTCAAGTGATGCACGATATAGCGTAGTGATTCTTAGCTCCAATCCTTCTCTCCAAAAAAAGGAGAGAAAGGCCTGCCGTCATTAGTAGGATTGGTGGGTAGTTTACCTTTACCATTCTTAAGAGCTTAAATACCTGGGATATACGGTCCAGCTGGGTAGGTCCAATTTCGAGAAAGAGGTTAGCCACCGAATCCAACTCGGATGGGCAGCGTTCGGGAAGCTACGCGAGATCTTTACGTCCGAAATACCTCAGTGTCTGAAGACCAGGGTCCTCGAACAGTGCGTGTTGCCAGTGATGACCTACGGATCCGAAACGTGGTCGCACTCTATGGGTCTTATAAGAAAGCTCAGAGTCGCTCAGCGAGCTATGCTCGGAGTGTCTCTGCGAGATCAAATCAGGAATGAAGAGATCCGTATAAGAACTGAAGTCACCGACATAGCTCAGCGTGTCGCGAAGCTGAAGTGGCGATGGGCGGGCCATATAGTGCGGAGAACCGATGGGCGCTGGGGTCTTAAGGTGTTGAAATGGCGACCCCGCACTGGAAAGCGCAGCGTCGGTAGACCCCCTACGAGGTGGACAGACCTCAAAAAGGTCGCAGGGAGCCACTGGATCCAGACGGCGCAAGATCGTGTGGTTTGGCGATCCCATGAAGAGGCCTATGTCCAGCAGTGGACGTCCATCGGCTGAAGAAGAAAAGCTTAAAACACGCCTTGACATGTACCCATAGATATATATATATATATATATATATATATACTTACGAAAAAGACTGCAATCATTAACTCGTATTGAATATGGGGTCCAAAAAATGTCTATACAGAAAAATCGCTATATAGAAGGTTATATAATAAAAGGATTTTTATTTCAGCTACATCAGTTTGATCTACTCCCAGCGCTGGGCATTGGAGGTGGGACACCAGTCGCGCAAATGTTGGGGAGCTTTGACAAGGACACCATCGACACTGCCGCTACAATTAGGGTACTTTTTTATTATTGCCTGAAACCTTAACTCTAAATGACGTACCCATATTATTTTAGGTGTCTTCACTCCAACAGGTCAACAAGACCAGGAGTGGACATCGGGTCAAAAATTTCAAATTCTTTATATGGTTAAGTTTTTCTCTTCGTAATATATTAGTTGGAAATTTAACTTAAGACAAAACAGGATAACATCGATGAGTCTGAATCGGAGCGTTGAATTCCCATGAAAAGACAATGCCCTGCAGCCAGCGTGGAGTTGAACGATAAAGTCAAGGACTTAACTATATGGTTCATTTTCTGTTTTTATTATATATAGTTGACCCGCGATTACGAACGTAGTACCTCCTAAAGTCAATACTTTAATAAATTTTTAAAATACTTATTCTGCTATGCGAGACACCAGTAGGCCTATCATGAGCTCTTATTGCGACTCAATTGAAGACGTAAACGCTTCGCCGCCGCTTTCTTTTCGTATCATGAAGTGTGAATTGCATTGGGGTCGCAATATTTGAAAAGGATAACGTTATATAAACTCTAGATAACTCTGTCTCTTTAACTCACATGTTCTTAGGACGAAATCCGAACGCTCATTCGGCAACGACCTAAAGTGTGCGTCATGGTATGAAAAAGCAAAACAATTTCGTTTACGTCTTCAATTGAGTCGCAATAAGAATTCATGGTAGGCCTGCAGGTCAGCTAGTAAAGAAAGACCATAATAATAATATATTACGTGAAATAACTACCGGAAGCATATTATGAGAGATGGCACGCTTGACATTTGTAGAGCGTGCCACCGCCCTGGTGAGATTTATTTTACTTTTATATTGTTGCCAATAAACCTGATATAGTTTTAGTGGCTCGGTCAGCGCGTCGGGCAATTATTGTTGATATCACTGTCCCGCATGACGATAATCTCATACGAGCTGAAAAAGGAAAATTAACCAAATATTTAGATTTAGCTCATGAGATAACCGCCATGTGGGATATTGATTCAACAATAATTGTTCCGATTGTTGTATCGGTTAATGGTCTTATCGCGATGAGCCTCGACCAACATCTCAAGAGGCTCTCGCTCAGTTGCTGGATCAAGCGCAGGATACAGAAGGCAGTGTTGCTTGAGACGGCACCCATAGTGAGGAGGTTCCTCACTCTGTAACCCTAACGACCGGGAGCTTGGGTCCTCTCTCCGCTCTCCGTGGATAGCAATTTTTTTATATTTTTAAATAAGCACTAACAGAACTAACTACTTTGCTATAATCCGCATGGGTTAGGTGAATGCATGCAAAGCCAATGTGTATGAAGCAGGCAAAATCTACGTACCTTATACATGCAAGACAAGCCACCACATGCACCCCAAGGCACAATTCACCAGCAACAACGCACACAAAAGCAGCACACACCCACCACCACAATCTCGACGATCGTTTCGCCCCGAAACCGAAGCATCATCAGGAGGATAGGCTCCACGACAAAAATCGTACGTTCGGTTTCGGGGCGAAACGATCGTCGAGATTGTGGTGGTGGGTGTGTGTGCTGCTTTTGTGTGCGTTGTTGCTGGTGAATTGTGCCTTGGGGTGCATGTGGTGGCTTGTCCTGCATGTATAAGGTACGTAGATTTTGCCTGCTTCATACACATTGGCTTTGCATGCATTCACCTAACCCGTGCGGATTATAGCAAAGTAGTTAGTTCTGTCATATTGCTTGTAATATGGAATTCCGCAAAGTAACGCCTGCTTCTATAAATCATATTTTTAAATGTTTTTTTTTTTAATATTTAAAAATGTAATTAAATTTGTATGTAAAAAATGAGTGATAATAATATATTACGTGAAAAATTTCTCTTTTAGGAAAAGAACGGAATAGCATCCATGAGCCTTAACCAGGGCGTGGAAATTCAGTTCGACTCGGAAAATTTCGCGTGGCTCTTGGACAATTGGACCGCGATGCAACTGATGAAGAGATTTGGATTTTATCGTTAGTATTTTGGAATGCGAATAAGTAGATTATTGTTATTAGGTATATTATTATTGTGGTTTAGCAATATGTACGGAGCAATGGTTTGGGTATAAGATTCTAGAATAAAATTCCACAATCTACTTTAACTTTACCATTACAGCAGTTCAAAAATACTATTAAAAAAAGGCTAATTCAGAAAGCCTATTATACTATTGAAGATTACCTAGAAGATAAGAATGCGTAGATATAGCTTCTCTTCAACCCTGTACAAGACATTAATAACTATATGAAACTAGTGATTCTTGAGTTTCTTGCTGGTTCTTCTCGGTAGAAACTGCTTTCCGAACCAGCAGTAGATGTTGACGATGCAAAAGCACTTGTTTACAAGTTTACTTGAATAAAGAATATTTTGAATTTGAACCGCATGACAAATTAGATAAACGCTTATTTACACCACGTTTATATATTGGCAAAAAAATGTCTTTCTTTAAATAATGTGCATAAACGGCTAAGGAGTGATATTACCCCTCCGCGTTAGTTGTTTTGTACACGTGTATCAAAAGTAGAATGTGAATTTTGGTAATTTATTTTGTATCAGACAATTTAATACCATACATCATCATCATCCTGCCCTTATCCCATTTTAAGCGAGGTCGGCACAACATGTTATAAACACGTTGTCACATGATTTGGCTACATATTTTCTGCTGCCTGCCTGATGTCAACATACCTTAATATATTTTACGACCCATCGGTAAGAAAAAGGGTGGTCTATTCTACTCAGCCGGATACTATAAGGCGGGTCGACTTACTTTAGTCGCCTTTTACGACACCTGGCTAAGAAATGAGGGTGGTCTATTCTACTCAGCCGGATACCACGACATTTGAAGATCAAACGAACTTCTCTGAAGTGAAGTTCGATCATAATTATATGAGCAGCTTCATTCGACGCGATTTAGGCTTACATGTTGTAGTGGCGCCCCCGAGCGTCACCCTTGCACGGTTTTTATGGATAGGTATTTATTTACCCTCCATTTTTTTTATTTTTTTTTTATTCTTTATATTGCGGGTATCAGTACTAGCTCTTACGCCCCGCGCTCATTTAGCTTCATTTTGTTTAAAGCACATTCTTTAATTTTATATTCATGTAAAAAATCGGGTTAGGGAAATAAAGTTTTTGGGGTGGGTTTGGATAAATCGCGTCGAATGAAGCTGCTCATATAATTATGATCGAACTTCACTTCAGAGAAGTTCGTTTGATCTTCAATTATATTTCGCAGCTTCATTCTTTGCGATTTAGGCTTACATGTTGTAGGATGTTCAGAGAACATGAATATAAAATTGTGGTAAAATATTGTAAATAAAAGAAATATTTACAAATAATCAACCTTTAATTTTCGAAACTAAATTATAATCTATTCTAGACAGATTGTTGTGAAAGCAAGGACCTAGCGAAATCTGATTCAACAATTTCTTTATTGTAAAATTTCGCAAAGGTTGTGGTGCTGCTCCAACCGGCAGCCTTTCTTATAACCTCAATGTTAACCCCGAGCTTGTTAGCTGTCGTGGTAGCTGCGTGACGCGTGCTATGGGCACTAAACATAGACGTATCTATGCCGCTATTTTGCATAACATTTTTAATCCAATGACTTAAGGTTTGAGTTGTTACTTTACGATAAGGTCTTTTAAAACTAATAAAAATATGTTTTTCCGTATTACGTAAACTACTAGTTTTGTTTAAATATTCTTTTAAGCAAGTCGCTGGGCAGATCTTAGGATTTTCTTTGTAATATGGAAGTTTAAGAACTGGTTGATATAAATTTGGTTTGGATGTTTTTATAACATCGGGAATGTAAATAATAATTTCGTTTGGATTATGTGTATTAATATTGTCTATTCGTATGAGTGAAAAAGTCTGTACACGGTGTGCAGTTACGAGAGCCAACAAGGTCAGCGTTTTCTTAGACAGGGTTTCTAGTGTGAGGCTTTCATTTGGCCATTGTTTACACAAATAAGATAAAACTATATTTGGATCCCAACTCACATTATACTTTGGTTTTGAAGGCCTCATCCTAAAGACACCTTTCATGAATCTCTTAATTCTATAATCATATAAAGTTTCATTAAACAACAAACTTAAACTAGATTTATAAGAGTTGAGTGTGCCATATCCTGCACCTTTATGGAACATTTCTGTTAAAAATTCTATGACATTTGGAACTGATGCTACAGAATAATCATAGCCGTGGTTTTTACAAAACAAAGTCCAAAATTTTATACCACTGTCGTACTGTCTGTAGGTGTTCTCGGACAGAGCATTTAACATAATTTCCACAGACTGTTCTGACAAATCCATGTTTAAAAAAGTTTTCCTGACAATTTCGCGGCTACTAGGCGCAGGGTTGAGTGAAGTTGATGTGGTTTCCTGAAAGGCGATTTTAGCAGGTTAATATTTGGACCAAAAATGACGCATGAAGAGCATCTAAGTTTAGTGAATAAAGGAAACCACGGTTGTGTAGGCCAGTGGGGTACAACAACGATCCCTTCTGCTTTATCAGACATAATTTTACGCAATGTTTTTAAGATCATGGAAAATGGTGGGAACGCGTAAAAAAACATATTTTTCCACGAAATCGTAAATGCGTCAATCGCCCAAGCACTAGGATCATTTAGCCACGACACGTATCTGGAACATTTTGCGTTAGATCTGCTTGCAAAAAGATCAATGTCGAATTTGCCAAAACATCGTTTTACTTTATTAAATGCATAGTCAGCTAGTTCCCATTCGGTATCAGAGAATTTTCTGCGAGATAAGGCATCCGCTTCATAATTGTCCTTCGTATTGACATACGATGCAAATATATATAATTTTTTCCGTTCGCACCATTGCCATATCTCCCTAGTTACTTCGTTCAAATGTGGGAACTGTACACTGCCCATTCGATTTATACAAGATATAGCGGTTGTATTGTCAATTCGCAGTAGAATTTCGCAATCAAAAACTTCGGAAGTAAAAATTTTTAAACCGAAAAGAGCAGCTTTAAGTTCCAATTCATTTATGTGTAATTTTGTTTCTTCTTTTGACCAAAAACCATAAGATTTTTTACTATCACAATAGGCTCCCCAACCTGTTCTAGAAGCATCAGAAAATATTTCTAATGCAAATTTATTTAATTTAAACCTACTAAAACTATTTTCAATAGTATGTAACCACCAGTTTAAATCGTATTTAATTTCGTATGTCAAAGGAATAATTTGATCATAGCGCGGATTTTTTAATAAATAAATATATTTATGATGTTCAATCCTTTTTGTATATAACCAAGAAAATTCTACAGCTGGACATGCGGATACTAAAAGACCATTTAGTCTTGCGAAATCATGTAAATTGCACTGATTTCTATACAAAAATTTAATTAAATTATTCTTAATTTTAATTATCTTATCAGGAGGTAGTTCTAAAATCATTTTATATGAATTGAAAATAAATCCTAAAAATCTACACCGAGTACTTTGAATTAAATTGCTCTTTTCTCTATTGATAATAAAACCTAATGATTTAAATAAATCTATTGTTATCCGAACATTCATTTCACATTCGCTGTAAGTTTGACCAAAACATAAATAGTCATCTAAATATATGACGGAAAATATATTCTTATTTCTGAGATGTTCTATAGCCGGTTTCAATAATTTAGTGAAAACATATGGCGCTGTGCATAAACCAAAGGGCAGACAGGTAAATTCGTAAATACTTTCGCGATATTTAAAACGCAAATATTTACGATGCGATTCATCTATGTTAACTAAGAAATACGCGTCTTTTAAGTCTATTGAAGCCATGAAACAGTTTTCAGTTATCAATTTTGACGCGGTTCTGTAATCTTCCATTTTAAAATGGATAGTTTGAATAAATTTATTTAATTTCTTTAAATTTAAAATGAATCGATTACCACCGTTAGGTTTAGGAACCAAAAATATTGGCGATAAAAATTGATCCGGATGTTTATTACATTTAGAAATGGCATTTATCTTTATTAGGTTTTTAATTGCAGTGTCAAATTCAATAGAGTTTGGCGGGTTTGGAATATTTTGGAAAGAAGACTGTATCGGTTTAGACTTAAAAGGGATTTTGTAACCGATAATCCACGACAATATATTTGCATCGTGTGTAATTTTCACCCACTTATTGTAGAAATAGCGTAAACGACCTGCATGCGTTACCTCTAGCGACCACTCAGATTGTGCGAGGTTGGCAGCGGTCGAGCTGGCGCCCGTGATGTTGTCGGCACTGGCGAGCGTTCTCTCGGCCGACTGCGTGGGTATCCTGCTTGCTGTCGTGGGCCTGTCAACACCCTCCCTGCTATCGGCCTCTTCTGATGCAGGGTCTTGAAGTTTACCTTGTTTCTGACACTATTAGGTTTATTTGGAACATTATTCCTTAGATTTACAGGCTTCTGGTTATTTTTTAAGGATTCTCCAGACTTTTGTACAGTTCTGGCTTTTTTCAGGTTATCTGACATATCTTCTCCGAAGAGAAATTTATCGGTGCTAGAATGAGCCAGTGCATCTTTCAACTCCGAATTTATGGAAGAAATAACGAATTTCTTTCGGGTATTTGACTCGTAGTGGTGCATGTCACACAATATGCGACATGCATCACTAATGGGTTTCAAAAAATCATTTTTCATGTGTTGATACTCTCTTATAGATATTAATTTATCTATGACCTGCGTTAAGGCTGCCACAGCAACACTGAGGTGTTTCTGCCTGTTTACCATCGAAGTATCTCTTTTCACGAAAGAATCTGTTAGAGCCGCTTTGGCTTCAGGATTCAACAAAGGCGGCGCTAATAACTCACAATTAGCTGGTATTTGATAATCTTTCAACAGTTTATCTTTCACTTCTTTGGTAAGGCCCTTTTTTAGTATTTCCCGCCATCTTGCTGCAATATCTTTATGGACACTTTTTCCATAAACAGTATCTAGTTCGGGAGCTTCACCAAGAAGTTCCAAAGTTTCATCATCGAGAATAATATTCTCGGTTTCTTCCTGAACAGGAATGTTAGTAGGCGACAGTGCAATCTCTTGTGGCAATACAGACGACATGTCTGGACAATGCTCCGGCGAAGGGGCGTGTCTAGTTGATGACGTAATCCTTTCAGCACGTGAACATGTGCTTACTGCGTCTAATGCAGGTTCGCGAGTGTTATTCGCTTCTGCAAAAAGATATATGGTTTTGTAAAATAGACATAGCCTCGGTGTAAGCTATTCATATTTCATGTTATCCATTTGAATGACGAAAGCCCTTAAAAAATTAGCTATCGCGCATTCTTATTAAAGGAACTAAGTCCGTGAAGGAAACAACCCAGAAAAATAGTTGTTCGCAACACAATCTTATTTTGCACATCGAAGTCATAATTACTTACCAGCAGAGTCATCTTCAGAGGAGTAGACTATGATTCTTTTACGTTCCTTCAATTTTGCTTCCAACTTTCGTATTTTTCTTTGAATCCTTTCGTCGCTAACTTCTCGTTTTCTCTTATTTCCCATTTTCAGAGTATATAGTACAACTATGGACGGAGCTCTGTTGACGTGCGAAGGGTTCGGCACGGAAACACGTAATGAAGCTAAATGAGCGCGGGGCGTAAGAGCTAGTACTGATACCCGCAATATAAAGAATAAAAAAAAAATAAAAAAAATGGAGGGTAAATAAATACCTATCCATAAAAACCGTGCAAGGGTGACGCTCGGGGGCGCCACTACAACATGTAAGCCTAAATCGCAAAGAATGAAGCTGCGAAATATAATTATTCTGTTATGTAAAACTGTAATCATCAAACATTTGAAACCAATATACGCCGCTCAAAGTGTTAATATGGATTGTAATCATGTAATTTTAGGTGAATGCCGTATCAATGGAGGAACAGTGCAGACTCTCTCCGGGACTGTAGACCAGATATCATCTTCACAGTGTGCTGAGAGTCTCGTTCTTGCCGACTGTTCTGAAAGACCTAGGTAGGGGGAACTTCTAGATTTTATTTTTAGAGATCTTTATAACTCTCTTTCTTGTCAAGCAATAGACTGTTTCAAATTCAAAATATTCTTTATTCAAGTAAACTTGTACACAAGGGCTTTTGAATCGTCAACTTTACTGCTGGTTCGGAAAGCCGTTCCTACCGAGAAGAGCCAGCAAGAAACACGGCGGTTGCTCTTTTTAAGATATAAGTCTTAAAACTAGTTACATTTAGTTATTACTGTCTTGTACAGAGTAGCAGTGCAGCTATATCCACACATCTTTATCATCTAAGTAATCTTCACCAGTATAGTAGGCTTTCTGTATCAGCCTCTTTTTACAGTGTTCTTAAACTGCTGTAATGGCATGGCCAAATGTTGACATAGTTCTCTCATAGACCATATGGGACGGGTTATAGTTTACTTTAATCGATCACGACGGCGATTATCTCTCTCTCTCTTTCTCTCATCAACCAATAGACTTCAACTTTTGGACATAGGTCTCTTCTAGGACAAGATCGTGTATTGTGAAAGTCCTTGGTCTTCTAAAATCTTGTGCCGCCTGGATCCAGCGACTCCCGCGACTTTTCTAACCCCTCAAACGTCCAATGAGCGCCATATTCACAAATTCGATTTTGGAAAATTATACAGTAAATAACATGATCTACAAATAAAGGTCGAAAATTCAAACAACCTCCCCCCTTCTTTTTTCGTCGGTCAAAGGGTTGAGGTCGACTGTCTCCTTAATCGGGGTCTGTCTACACTACGTATTCCGGTGCGGTGTCGCCACTATAGCACCTCGAGACCCCAACGTAAACCGGTTCTTTGACTATGTGTCATTCACCCATTGAGCCTTCATCTTGTTGCGGTCAATTTCCGCAATTAATCACTATAAGGCGACCATTGTGGGTGAGGGAAGGGGCTTGTTATTCCAGCCAGCCAAGCTCCTTCCAGAAGCCGAGAACCCTGCCCGGGTTCCTCAAGGCTTCTTGCAATGCCCTCGGCGAGCTAAGTATGTTTACCCGATGCTATGCACCCTCCAATAAATTCAAAATGACGTAAGATAACGTTTCTGGTTCTCCCATTCTTTGCATATTTAGCTGTCAGTCAAACCTATAAGGAATACGTGTTTATTGAGCAGGCAGTGTCCGGTAATGATACTCATCATTTTTGGCAAGTTGGGTCTATTCAGGCTAAGGAAACTGTTAGTCAAGCGAGGACCCCTTCAGCTATGTTTGTCACTTTGTTCTGTTACAGATCTCATTGCTGATTTGATTATGCAGAGATGCTCATAGCTCTTTCCATCTCACGTTGAGCGACTCTGAGCCTTCTTTTGAGGCCCATAGCTAACGACCATAAAGTCGCTAACTATACAGGATCGTTAACATCTGCACACATTGGTTTTTAAAAGCTTCTATTCAAATAATTTATAGAATTAGGCGTTACTTTGCGGAGCTCAATAATACAAAAGTAATTAAAAAAGAATAAAAAAGATAGAGAATAAAAAGATAGACTCCACGACAAAATCGCAAAGCTTTGCGTTGGAGTCTATCTTCTGATGATGCTTCAGTTGCGGGGTGAAACGATTGTTGAGTTTGTGATAGTGAACGTGTGTAGTGCTTGTGTATTGTGGTGGCAGTGGTGGAGGTTTGTGTTGTTTTTACTAATCCTGCATGTAACGGGTATGAAAAAACGGATAGTCCACTATACATTTAGCACTATATATATTTCCTATTTACTGTATCGCGGATTATAGCAAAATAATTTTATTATTACTTTTGCTTTTATTGAACTTGCAATGTATGTGAAGGTGGAATCTTGCAAGTTAAATTTTACCCATTTCCCGGTGTCCGATTGAGATGACATTTTATATACTGGTCCAGTCCCGATGACAATGCATGTAGATGATAAGCATGACCTGATGCTGAAAGGATTGGCTCTAGACGATGGACCTCCTTAAAGGTTAACAGTAGGGACATAACATTTTGTTAAAAGCTTTTGAAGATTAGTTAGATGATAAGGATGTGTGGATATAGGTGCACTTCTACCCTGTACAAGACAGTAATAAATAAATGTAACTAGTTCTAAGATTTATATTTTAAAAAGAGCAACCGCCGAGTTTCTTGCTGGCTCTTCTCGGTAGGAACAGCTTTCCGAACCAGCATTAAAGTTGACGATTCAAAAGCACTTGTTCACAAGTTTATTTGAATAAAGAATATTTTGAATTTGAATTTGAATTATTAAACTTATGTCAAATTGAAAATTTATGTCAAAACTTTTATGTCATTTATTTATGTAATAATTTTTAAGGACCTCTTTCATTGAGTAAAAGCCTCCTCCATTTTTTTCCAAGTCTCTCTTTCATCTCTATAATTTACTCAGTTCCAGCTTTATCATTCTGCGAGAGCGAGATGGCACCATAAAGATGTTTGATGGTGATGGTGATACCGTTAATACCACGGCACCAGCCAAATCGGATCTTGGGTTACCGTAAGTATGAAGTCAATAACATCATTGCAATAAAGTTTTCAAAATCCACATCGTATAGGTATCGTCATCGCATATACTCATGTTTTTCTCCAAACAACCATTCAAGCATATACCCAACGATAATCCTACTTCTGAAAATTTTCTTATTCACTGGAGATAGATGGGCAATGTTTTTCACCGCTTAACATATGCGAGTCATCCGGTTGGATGAACGGCTGCAACATCAAAGACAAATTGGAACTGTCTAGCAATTCTACATCTCCTATATAACATTTGCTGTTATAGCCCAGCGGTAGGACCGTGCAAATCTTTCAAGGGGTACACGAGTTCAAACCCGGGCAGGCACCAATGAGTTTTTCTATTAAAACTCATGTGTCTAATTGATAATTGCAATTTATCACACGCTTTTCGGTGAAGGAAAACATCGTGAGGAAACCTGCATATGTCTAGAGGATTCTGTTGATATGTGTAGTCTACCAATCCGCATTGGAGCAGCGTGGTAGGTCTTAGCTCCAACCGTTCTCTCTAGAAACGGAGAGAAGAGGCCTTTGCCCTGCAGTGGGATTGTAACAGGTTGCTACTTTACTTTTTTTTATATAACAATTGAATACATCCCGATATGTGGGCGCGGTGCAAACTAACTCTTCTATGACCAATGTGGGATCTGATATTATTAGGTCCTTACATATGAAATTGGCGTTTTCTATGGGAGGAACATAAAGTCGTTTTTTTTTAAATGAAGTATATTTAATTAATCAAAGTATGTACCATTGCTATGTATGCACTTTTGTCATCTCATAGGTAGTTCATTGATCCCCTTACTAAAAAAACCATTCGGGCGGGAATCAATAAAATCTTTGAAGGCGGTTTGGACTGCCCCATCGGAGTTGAATTTTTTTCCTTGCAAGTAGTTATCCAAATTGCGAAAAAAATGGTAATCTGTTGGAGCAAGATCCGGAGAGTACGGTGGATGTCTAAGACATTCTAATTGAAGCTCTTCTGATTTGGTAGCCGTCTGTTGTGCAGTGTGTGGTCTAGCGTTGTCCTGAAGCAGCAGTGGCCTAGAACGATTGACCAGCCTCGGTTGTTTAGCAGCTAGCTTTTCCATCATGGTTTGGAGTTGCTGACAATAGATATCTGCCTTAATCGTCTGGCCAGATTTAAGAAAGCTGTAGTGAACGACACCGGCACTAGTCCACCAAACACTTACAAGCAACTTTTTTTAGTCAATTTTCGCTTAGGGCAGGATTTGGCTGGTTCGCCAGGGTTCAGCCATTGCGATGAGCGCTTCCGATTATCGTAGAGGATCCACTTTTCATCACTGGTAATGATTCGATTTAAAATTCCTTCATTATTGTGCCGGTTGAGTAACGCAACGCAGCAGTCGACGCGCGTTTGTCGGTTTGCTTCACTCAATTCATGAGGTACCCACCTTTCAAGCTTTTTCACCTTCCCAATTTGCTTCAAGTGGATTAGAATAGTTTTATCACTAACACCGGAGCCTGCAGCTAACTCGGACGTGGTTTGCGATGGATCCGCTTCCACAATAGCCTTCAATTCTTCATTATCAACTTTGGTCTCCGGCCGTCCACGAGGCTCGTTCTGCAGGTCGAAATTTCCAGAACGAAACGTTGGAACCAAAAACGCACTGTGTTTTCTTTTGCGACACCGTCACCATACACATCATTAATCCTTCGAGCCGTTTCTGCAGCACTGGTGCCACGGTGGAACTCATACTCGTAAATAACGCGATATTTCATGTTTTCCATTTTGTAAACAGAGTGACACAAAGAAAAAAACAAAAGAAGAAAAAACAAATGAATTAGGGGGTTTGAAACACAAATGCATGAGTAAATAGCTGTATGAATTTGAATTTGTAATTCCTAACCATAAAGGTAATATTTGAGATCAAAGTGGCCAGTACGACAAAACGCCAATTTCATATGTAAGGACCTAATATTTAATCCTAGAAGTCACTAGTTTACGCGACGCACGTGACAAAAGTTCCCAGTAGGCGCAGTTTCCTCAATTATTGCATCTTTTAGTTAAAATTTTGATAAAATCAATCACATACAGCTTTTGACGACTTTGTTTTATAATATCTATAGAAGATAAAAGGTTGTGAAATATCGAGATTATAATTTTGAAATGTCGATAAAATTCTTATATCCGATTTATAGAAGCAGGCGTTAATTTGCGGTATTCCATATTACAGAAACCTTAACATACTTTGCTATAATCCGCGCGGGTTAAGCGAATGCATGCAAAGCTAATGTGTATGAAGCAGGCAAAATTCACGTACCTTACACATGCACAAGTCACCACATGCATCCCAAGACGCCTCCACCAGCAAAAATGCACGCAAGCAATACACATATAACACAGGTCACCTAGTACAGAGATCAGTCTCTCACACCACTTTTATTTGTACCCTTAAGAATGGCACTTTGATTGTTATTTTGTGTGAAGAGAAACAATAAATGAATCTTTAACTAAACACAATCGCCACCAAAAGCTCTACGATCGTTTCGTCCCGAAATCGAAGCATCATCAGGAGGATAGGCTCCACGACAAAATCGCAATGCATCATTCATTCGCTTAACCCGCGCGGATTATAGCAAAGTAGTTATAGTTTTCTATATAGCAAAGTAATTATAGTTTTTTATATCTGTTATAGTTTCTCCTAGATCCGAATAGAATAAAAGTAGCGGCCTGTTACAATCTCACTGCTGGGAATAGGCCTCCTCTCTCCGTTTCTGGAGAGAAGGATTGGAGCTAAGACCTACGCTGCTCCAATGCGGATTGGTAGGTTACACATATCTCCAGCATTCTCTAGAGATATGCAGGTTTCCTCACGATGTTTTCCTTCACCGAAAAACGTGTGATAAATTGCAATTATCAATTAGATACATAAGTTTTAATACAAAAACTCATTAGTGCCTGTCCAGATTTGCACTCGTGTTCACCTCGAAAGAGTCGCACGGTCTCACCACTGGGCTATCACAGCTCACCGAATAGAATAAATGTTCTATTTTATCGTGCAAGCGACTATATTTGCCTTACAGGGCCACTATACTTTTAATATTATGGAAAGGGCGACCCTGACGTTTCTTATATATATATATATTGTTTTCTCAGCGAGATACCAATCAAAGATGGAGTAAAATATGTGTCCGAATCGTCCGGTATTATAGTGTACAGGAGATCGAATAATACGGTCATACTTCTACCTTCTTTCTACACACACACTGTTTGCGGAGACTGCGTCGAGCGTAACCCAAATATCGACTGTTAAATATCATAATTCTATATCAAATACATATGTAATAGTAAAATTATTATCACAATATCATTTCATTTATTCTTTTAAAATAAAATAATAAATAATTTGCCTTTAAAGCTCCTAAAATCCTAAAAACTTCTTTAAGCAAAATTTGAGTTAAAGTAATTGATATTTTTTCCATATTTCTCTTATTATGGATTCCAAAATACCCCCACAAAAGTGCCAGCTGTAAATTGACATTTAAAATCGCGAGCATTCCTTGACACAATGGATGATTACTTTAGCATTATATCTCTATGATTAAAAAAAATATCAACCTGGATTCGAGTTTGTTAAGGTGTATTAATCTCTTCAATGGCGGCTAATGCCATAGATAACTAGCTTGGTAATAAATAGTGTATCTCGAAATATAATATATCAAATTAATTAATCGTTAGGTTACAACGTTCATCATTAGGGTAGCGAACAAATTATTTTTTATTTTACTTTATTTATTTATTACAAATGCCGCAAATACGTTGTTGTAACATTTCAAATCATTAATTTTTACGTCTTTATCTTCAGTTCTAAAATAAATATCTTCATATTATAGTTATATTTTTTATGTTATGTATGTATACATCATTAGCGATAAGACTTCAAAAATACTAATAAATCAAAAATACCAGGCTACTACTCAAATTGAAAAGATAGTTAACTACTAACTAAGAAGCCTTATTATCTTAAATTAATATGCAATATTAACCATAAATATAGAAATGGATTAAATAAAATAAAAGGCTAAAAAAAATTGTGTTAATAAAAATCGAAAATGTCACATTCAGTAGTTATTTTGAAATACCAATAATAATAAATATTTATGAAAAATAACAATTTCAAGAATATAATTAAATTAACTAGAAAAAAACTAAATAATAATTATGTCTGATTATAATTTTCGAAATGTAAAAGTTATAAATTTATTGTAAATAAAATGTTATTGAAGTATTATACTGTGTTTATTTATTTTAATATCTTATATTTCTATCTATTAATATGTTTGAAAAAGAATAGCCCACCCTCATTTCTTACAGAGGTGTCGTGAAAGGCCACTAAGGTAAGCCGACCGTATTGTATTCGGCTGAGTAGAATAGACCACCCTCATTTCTATACATGGTGTCGTAAAAAGCGCTTAAGGTAAGTTTACCCCGCGGTGTAGTATCCGGCTTAATAGTATAGACTATGATTTATATGATTTATAGAAGCATCCGTTACTTTGCGGAATTCCATATTACAAGCAATATAACAGAACTAACCACTTTGCTATAATCCGCACGGGTTAAGCGAATGCATGCAAAGCCAATGTGTATGAAGCAGGCAAAATCTACGCACCTTATACATGCAGGACCAGCCACCACATGCACCCCAAGGCGCAATTCACCAGCAACAACGCACACAAAAGCAGCACAAATGCACAAGGCATTACGATTTTTGTCGTGGAGCCTATCCTCCTGATGATGCTTCGGTTTCGGAGCGAAACGATCGTCGAGATTGTGGTGGTGGGTGTGTGTGCTGCTTTTGTGTGCGTTGTTGCTGGTGAATTGCGCCTTGGGGTGCATGTGGTGGCTTGTCCTGCATGTATAAGGTGCGTAGATTTTGCCTGCTTCATACACATTGGCTTTGCATGCATTCGCTTAACCCGTGCGAATTATTGCAAAGTAGTTAGTTCTGTTGTATTGCTTGTAGTATAGACTATCCTTATTCCTTACCGAGTTTCGTAAAAGGCGACTAAGTAAGACAGGCGGCCGGTCGTAAAATAACTAGCCAAAACATGAAACAACATGTTTTGACCTCACTTAGAGTTGGGTCAAAACATATAAGGGCAGCAGAAGGTGATCATTATCTTTGAAAAAGAAAGACCTTTGAAGATATTTCATAATTAAAATTTACTTATTTTCTGTCTACTTGAATAAAAATTATTAAATTTCAACCTAAGACAGAATGATCGTTTAGATATACATATTTATATAATTATAATTATATATTTACTTTATATGTCAGGAGAATTTCTGGACTATGTGTTATCTACTGAATAGTGGGTTACTTAAAAATAAATTCGCAAGTTAAAATCCATTAACCTTTTTCTATTACGCATATAAGAGGGGTACATAATTTTGTTTACACCTTTTATTTTCAAAGTAACCCTATGCAATTACGCATAACACCGTGACGGTAAACAATCAGGTCGGAAATTCATCCCCCATTAGTCAACAAAGGGTTATATTTATAAGCCTCATTTTAAAGTGGAACAACACCCTTCGTTGATCAAAAGGCGTGTTACCAGCTTGGTGGTCGCCGCTCGAATGACCGATTGGATGTCGCAAATTTAAATAAAGAACGCGGCGAGCGGGCAGTAATGATTGGTCAGGTGTGCGGCCATAGCTAATAGGTGCACGGTCCTGCCGAGCATAGACAACTTTGATCGCTCTTACGGTTCGTTAACTTAATCTTACAAAGGATTATTCATATGGCTTAACAATATTTTTTCTATGTATAAAAATGGGGTAGTAAGTCTTTAAAAATCAGGTCAGATAAAGGCGATAGAGGTATAAAAATATAAGATTTATTCAGTGCATTTTTTCCATAAAAAGATTCATCGTCATCATCCTCTTGACCTCATCCCACTCTAAGTGGGGTCGGCACAACATATTACAAACATGTTGTCACATGATTTGGCTACGTATTTTACGACCTCCGCCTGCCTGACGTCAACTTACCTTAGTCGTATTTTACGAAACTTCGGTAAGAACTAAGGGTGGTCTATTCAATTCAGCCGGATACCACACGGCGGGTCGACTTACCTTCGTCGCCTTTTACGACCCCTCGGTAAGAAATGACACCCTCATTTCTTCGTCTATTCTACTCTGGCAGATACCACGGCATTCATTCTGTTATGTTAATCCGTGAATTAATTTACTACATTTTCTCATATCGCAACTTAAACTTAGTTGTTAACAACCAAAAACCAATCTTTTGTTGTAATTAGTAAAGTTTAAAATTGATTGCTAAATAGGGAGACATATCTTTGTTCGGTTACGTCTAAAATGGTTAAATGGTGACCTGATTCAAATACAAATAGGATTAGTTTGTAATCCCTTAAGATCTTGGATCAATAACAGTTAGTGCAGCTATTGAATTTAAATACTTAGTTGTAATTTATAGAATTAGGCGTCACTTTGCGGATAAAATGCGCGATAAATCATACAATCAATTCTTGAGTGATTTACTAAAAAAGTATAAGGTATTGAAAAAGTTCATACACCGAAAGCGTTTTATTGAATCGAAGACTATATTATCATAAAATATTGTAAATTTGCTGTAATAAAGCTGTGATAGCCCAGCGGTGAGACCGTGCGACTCTTTCGAGGGGAACACGAGTTCAAACCCGGTCAGGCACCAATGAGTTTTTCTATTAAAACTCATGTGTCTAATTGATAATTGCAATTTATCACACGCTTTTCGGTGAAGGAAAACATCGTGAGGAAACCTGCATATCTCTAGAGAACTCTGGAGATATGTGTAACCTACCAATCCGCATTGGGGCATCGTGGTAGGTCTTAGCTCCAACCCTTCTCTCCAGAAACGGAGAGAGGAGGCCTATTCCCAGCAGTGGGATTGTAACAGGCTGCTACTTTACTTTTTTTTGTAAATTTGAGTCTCATACAGCCTCGCACTTGACAGCAACGTCGGACTATAACTAAGTTATATGAAATTGATTTTGAAAAGAGCGACCGCTGAGGTTTTCGCTCTATACATTAAGTGCAATTCCACCGCAGCAAAAATCATTACTTGACTATTCAAAAGTGCTGGTAAAAGTGTATTTGAATGAAGAATATGCCAGAATTGGAAAAAAATAAATGATATTTGTGGGTGCAGTTGCATATTCTTATTTTTCTTTTATATATATGGCCTCGATCTCTCCTTTATACGATATAATCCGCCAATATCGCGTAGAATGGAGAAGACACAATGGAGATAAATGTAAAACTTACAGTATGCCGGTAATTAGTAAATATACTTGTTAATTTACGACAACACAAAGACGTCAAATTAATAAACAAAAATATGATTTATATCTATATATACAATGTTTTTCTATTAAAAACTTATGTGTCTAATTGATATTTACAATTTATCACATGCTTTTCGGTGAAGGAAACCTGCATAACCTGCATAAAAAAAGGATTTCTTTTTTAGAAGGAATTCTAGGGATATGTGTAACCTACCAATCCGCATTGGAGCAGCGTGGTAGGTCTTAACTCCGATCCTTCTCTCCAATAAACGGAGAGAGGAGGCCTATTCCCAGCAGTGGGATATTAACAGGCCGTTACTTTTTACTTTTACTATTATTATTAAATAAACGGGTAAATATACAAGGTTCGACGTTTCGGCAGAGTTGCAGGTGGATGCAACTCTGCCGAAAAGTCGAACCTCGTATGAAGGCAATTCGATTTTGTCCCAACCCGTTTATTTATATATTAATTAGTATGAATCGCGGAAGTTTAAAATTCGAGGACTTCGAACTTCCCAGTGCATGGCGGCAGTACAACGGCTACGAAATGTGGGTGGTGCTAAGTTGTTACTGCTTATCGGTAATAATTGTGCATTGCCTAAAAATATAGAAAATAGTATAAATACCTTCAACCCCTCATATAGTCCACTTAACCCCCAACCTAGGTCCACGGACTAGGCTCCTTAAAATTAGAGAACTTGCCGCTCCATGATTTGATTTGAGATATGCTGTATCGCCCCTCTTTTGTAGATTTCAGCGCTTTATTTGCAAGGATATCGCGACTCGCATATGATATGACATGTCATGCGTATTAAATCGTTAATCCGATTATTCATAAGCGTTTATACGCCTTTGAATATGTCCTTTGACGGTCCCTTTGATCGTTCATACACGGTGCATGCATGACTGCCCGTAGATACTTGGGACTGGTTGATAGATATTTTAATATAAACTTAACACGTTACTTCGTTCTCAAATTAGCTGATCTATACTAATTTATAGAAGAATCATTTATTAGCATGATCATAAGCTGTGATAAACCAACGATAAGAGACCGTACGATTCTCTAAAGACGATCATGGGTTCAAACCCCCGGCAGGCACCAATGAGTTTTTCTATTAAAACTTATGTGTCTAATTGATAATTGCAATTTATCACACGCTTTTCGGTGGAGGAAAACATCGTGAAGGTATCTGCATAACTCTAGAGAATTCTAGGGATAGTGACGTTCAAGTGACAGCGTAATTAACCTTTCTATAATATTGTACACATTGCGACATCTATTAACACGCAAGGTGTTCTCGCTACTTTTAGTGGTAGGCAGGGTACAGGCCTCGAGGCAAACTTCCTTGTCCGGGCTAGCTATGGCGTCTCAAGCCGTAGGCCCAGGTCACCTATGTTATCAAAGGGATGTCTTGTTCGGTCGGAGGTCTGGAAGTGGTAGCTCCCAGAACGCGGTATCATAATCAGTGGTGTCTTATCCGGTAGATGAGTCTTAATCAGGTGATGATTTCTTGTCCTTGTGTATGTAACCTTTTGGATAAAACTCCCTATATTTTTTCCTACTCGCTTAGAGATGGTGATCGCCGCGTCCTGAATAGTGCTTTCTCATTTCACCTCCTTGTGTTATATTTTAAGCTAGCCTCCATACTCTAAGTATAATAAATGTATGGGTTTTTTTTATTAAAAAGTGCTGAACTTCATAAGCTTGTATATGTCAAATGTAAAATGAACCGTTGGAAATACTATAATATATTGAACACGAGAATAAACTCTTACAAAACGGTCAAAACTCTTTAAATTGCTAAGAGCGATTACGTTAAAAAGTTAACGTGTAGCTCGCGCTGGAGTAATTAAAAAAATAGGAATATTTTAATGAGAAACAATGCTGACGATGTTGACCCGAAAACTGGGCGATGAGCGTTCGAACGATCCCAGTAACCTGCACGAGTTTTTAAGAAAGGCACTGTATAGAAAATGCTTTTTAATCATCTCATCATCATCCTCCTGCCTTCATCCCACCTTGAGTGGAGTCGGCACAATATGTTACAAATATGTTAACACATGATTTGGCTACGTATTTTACGACCGGCCGCCTGTCTGACGTCAACTTACATTAGTCGTATTCTACGACCCCTCGGTATGAAGGAGGGTGGTCTATTCTACTCAACCGGATACCACACGGTGGGTCAACTCACCTTATCCGCCTTTTACGACACCTCGGTATGAAATGAGGGTGATCTATTCTACTCAGCCGGATACCACATAGCGAGCATTTTCATAATCTAAACTTATTATAAAATAAACTTCCCAAAAGCTATCTGTCTGTATTTGATCGATTTTCTTAAAATGTACTAAACGGATTTTTGTACAGTTTTTACTGAAATATAGTGCAATTTTTCCTAAAATACACGATTAATATATAACGATTTCATGTCAATTGTGTTAAAGAGTTCCCGCGCTTATAAAAAAACTCGCCTGTTGGGTGCTTTACTCGCGTGCACTGCGTTATCTAACAGAGATACGCTAAAGTGTGTACTAGAGAATTATAAATCTACCAAAATACTAAAAAAAGTCTGCAATATCATAACTCTATCTCTTAAGCTTAACTAACAATAACCACTTATATCTTCAAAATTTCAATTAAATACACTGATTTTCACATGTTCCGTTCAGTATATTTTGAGAAAATCAATCACATACATAGAGACAGCTTTTGAGGACTTTGCTTTATAATAAACTAGCTGTGCCAGCGGCTTCGCCTGCGTGGAATCCTGCGTGTCACAACTTTAAACATAAAAGTAGTTATTGTGAGTTAACCATAACAGATAGAGACATGCTATTGCGGACTTTTTTGTAGAAGTTTTATAGATCTACAATTCTCTGGTACATTATTTTAGCGTATCTCTGCTGGTTTACGCAGCGTACGCGACTAAAGCTCCCAGCAAGCATGTTTTTTAACAACTGCGCGATCTCTTCAACACAATTTACATAATACCTATATACTATATACCTAAAACATCCGGAAGCATTTCACAATCTTTTGGTGAAAACCGTACAAAGATCCGATCAGTAAATTTTGAGAAAATCGATTACATACAGACAGACAGCTTTTTGGGACTTTGTTTTATAATAAGTATAGATATAGATAGCTAGATATAGATAAACCATGAAATTTTAATGAAGTTACCACTCAGAAAGGTGGCTTTACCAAGAAAATAAACACAGTGGTTAATCTTTTCAAAAATAATATAGGCATATCTATTAAGCTTAAAATAATATTTAGTTTATGCATCGTAGGTTGAAATTCAACCCTTAAATTACGTATTAGTAAATAAGTGACTCGAACAATGTTTGTGTAACTCTACATTAACACATATTGGATTCGAAATTACATTCCTCTAATGCGATTGTAAAACTATTTGCAGCTGATGGAATTTATGAACTGAACGAGTATGCGTTTAATTTGCTTTTTCAATCTCTCTACGTTTTACTAGTTTTTACCGCGACGAATTTATTTTTAAAAGCTTTTATGCAACTTCTAATGTAAATTGTGAACCGCCTATTGTAGGCTAATTTTAGAATTTGAATCACACACACTAGAGCTGGGCGTTTTTTCCTGAAACCGTTATAAAAACACTTTCTTACTGCGTAACGAACAAACGGTTTTTTGTCTACAGCAGAAACCGTTTGTTAAAAACTAGTTGCTATGGTCTCGATGGGCCGTCATATATCGACAAGTACGCAACGATAAATGCGCGAGCAAATTTCGCCCTATCTCGCTGACACCTTCCATAAATACGGTTATAATAAGGAAGAAGGAGCGATCACTCCAAAGTCGTTTCAACAAACAGTTTTAAGAAACGTAATTCTTAAATATACCCTGGATATATGAAAATAAAGCTGATATTTCTTTGACGTATACGTAGCCTTACAAGCCAGTTTCTTTAGTTTAGCAGTTCTTCATCGGACCTATGGCTAGTGTCATAGGTCATTGAAATCGAAGAAAAAAAATGATTATTGTTTTGTTCGCTGTTAATAAATACGTGCCATTTTTAAGCGTCTTTTTAGAATGAGTGTTTTTTGAGAAGACATTAATTGTAAATAAATCGTATTCGATATTAAACTTGTATAGTGTGTTAAGTATATGTAGTCCTAAAGCGTTTTTAAATAACTGTTTTTAAAACCGTTTCTTTTCGTCTAATAAGTGTTTCGTTTTGTTTTTCACAAAAGTAGTTTTAACACACACTTACTATGACGACCTATTACTACCTAGCTAATATACGCGATCCGGCTCGAAGGATCATGAACCGCCTATTGTAGGTCCTTACAAAATTACGACGTAAGCGAGAGTGAGTTGGTTGAACTCGTAAGATTTCGGTCCTAAAGAAAATATTTAAGTTACTTATAGGATTTTACAATGGACAAATGAGAGTGCGTGTCAACTTGGGTCAGCGCCATCTATCGGCAACTTATTCACAATGTACGTATGAGAAGGTGGAATCTTGCGGATGACGACGGCGACGAAGAGGACGACGCGACGGGCGAAAGGGCGAATACACCGGACATGACACACTTACCTGATCAAGACACCACCGGACGAGACACCACCGAAATTGACCCCGAGGTCTGGGAGCTACCATTCCCAGACCTCCCCACCGAACAAGACATCCATTAGGTCACCTAGGTGACCTGGGCTTACGGCCCAAATACTGACACCTTTGGGTCACCTAGGTGACCTCGGCCTACGGCCGGAACACATACCGGGCTTAAGTGCCCGCGAGGAGATGCCCGGGTAGAGAGGAATTCCTCGAGGCCCGCACCCCGTTTACCCCCACCCGGGGAGTAAGCGAGAAGACCCTGCTACGAATCTTGCAAGTTAAATCTGACCTACTTCCCGGTGTCCGATTGAGAAATTTTATATATTGGTCCAGTTCTGATGACAACGCATTATGATAAGCACAATTTGACTCTGCTGTCAAGTCTAGCTCCAGACGAGGATACTTCTCAACGGTTAACGGACATGAAATATTTTTTAAATCTTTTTTATCTTGACTTGTTTAATTGAATGATATGTCGCTTAGTAATTGAGTGATCAAATTCAAAATAAGTCTTCATTGTGCTTGATATTGTAATCCTTGTTTCAATGCCATCTATGACGAAACGCTACGAACTATTAAATAAACTAGTGTTTTTTTGCTCTTACCATGTTCAGGCGCCTGCACATTCTTCATAACAATAACGATCTGCGTCTTCAAAACTATGCGATTTAAGACAGTAATATACCAACCGTTGTATTGTCATTCTAATAATATCACCCACGGAATAACATCGTTTTCTTTTGACACTGATCCCGTTGCATCCTATTCATACCAAATTATGGGTCGCTTTTTGTTGCCTAAAAACTACTATGCCACGCTTTATTGCAATTTGCCACAGAACAACTTTTTTGACTTAAGTCACTTTAATACTGAATGTGTGATATATTTTTGTCATATTGCTCTCCACAATTGAAAGTTATATATTTATGCCATTTTTAGATTAGACCAATGGATTCGAAGTGAAAAAAATCGGTTAATTGCCAATAGGTGGGGGTCTTTCTCTTTTGTTTCCGGGAATTTTGGTTCCGGATCCAATTCTAGAGTGCCAACATTTTCTCAAATCAATTTTTAATTTCTTCGAGTCCGGATGTAATTATTTTAAATTATATGCTAACCAGTAAGTAGTCTGTAGTACTCATAACACAAGTTACTTACTTTTAAGACAGATGACCGTGTATATATTCTAATTCAATTCAAAATATGCCTATTCAAGTAAACTTGCAAACAAGTGCTTTTGAATCGTCAAAATCAACTGCTGGTTCGGAAAGCTGTTCCTATCGAGAAGAGGAGCCAGCAAGAAACTTGGCGGTTGCTCTTTTCAAAGAATAATTCTCATTACTTATAGTTATTAATGTCTTGTACAGGGTCGAAGGGTAGCTATTTCTACGCATTCTTATCGTCTAAGTAATCCTCAATATTATAGTAGGCTATCTGGTGTACCCTTTTTTAATAGTGTTTTTAAACTGCTATAATGGTAAAGTTAAAGTAGATTGCTATTGCCCACTATATTATGTTCTGAAACTGTGGAAGTTTTAACATTCTGACAAAAGTCACCACTCCGCCATAGAGTTGCGTGATATCGTTATAAACATTTTAAATAGACATCAGATTTTTCACCGGAAACTGGTCTGGCATCTAAAATTAAACGCTACCGGAAAACCCGATTCATTTCGTCGTTTGGCTTTTCCTTTTTGAAATATTTTTATTTTATTCCATTACTAATAATATAATACGAAAGTCTTTTATGCTTTCAAAGCTTTTAATCGAATAGAATTGATGAAATTTGTACAAGAGGTTAACATATAATAATTTATAGAATAAGGTATTACTTTGCGCGGATACATAATACAAAAGTAATAATATAATTACCATGCTATAAAAATTATGTATAATGCTAAATGTATTTATTTAATGTACATTTCTAGATAATCAGCAGAAATAAAGCTCTAAAATACCCCTCTTCCTTCGTGTTTGGCTAAAAAAAAAACGGTGGGGGTTAACCTTATTACTACATTACGCTGCTGGCCTGGATGATGTGTTACTTCGTGATTTTGTTGTACATTCAATGCGAAACGATTGTTGTGTTTGTCATAGTGAACACGTGTAGTGCTTATATATGGTGGATGTTCGTAGTACATGTGTTTTTACAAATTCTGCATGTATCCGGTATGAAGACGTTTGGTGAAATCATTTACATATGACATATACTTTAAGGTATGTTGACTCGCCGTGTGGTATCCTGCTAAGTAGAAAAGACCATCCTCATTCAAAAATATTCTTAAAGTAAACTTGTAAACAAGTGCTATTGAATCGTCAACATCTACTGCTGGTTCGGAAAGCTGTTCCTACCGAGAAGAACCAGCAAGAAACTCGGCGGTTGCTCTTTTCAAACAATAATACTTACCACTAGTTACATATAGTTATTAATGTCTTGTACAGGGTTGAAGAGAAGCTATATCCACGCATTCTTATCGTCTAGGTAATCTTCAATAGTATAATAGGCTTTCTGTATTAGCCTTTTTTTAATAGTATTTTTAAACTACTGTAATGGTAAAGTTAAAGTACATTGTGGAATTTTATTATAGAATCTTATACCCAAACCCACAAACGAATTACGAACTTTTGCAAGGCGCAAAACACGAACCACAAGCATTTCTCACCGAGGTGTCGTAAAAGACAACTAAGGTAAGTTGACGTCAGGCAGGTGACTGGTCGTAAAATACATAGCCAAATCATGTGACAATGTTTAAACATGCGCCGACTCCATCTAGAGTGGGATAAATATAATCAGGAGAATGTTGATTATTAATTAATTTATTTTATTCTATACCTAATCAAAAATTTATAGAAACAATATTTCAATGCGACAACAATGGATTATTCTAGTATATTTTTCTTTAACAACTTGAAAAATTGACCTTAATGTAAGTGTACATCGCAGCACAGAGCTACGAGTCGCCTACGGAACGCCTACGCGCTTACGGCCTAGCCTGAGGCTAAACATTTTATTATAATTTTTGCTTTACTGAGGTTTGTGTAAACTGTTTTTTATCAGCCAAAAACAGAAAACACTTTTTTTATGCCAGGGAAAGATTTATTACAATTTTTAAACTTTATTAGTGGCAACATACAAAAGTAATCATAAAATTATTTTGCTATAATCCATGATGATTTAGTGATTGGGCAACAGTTGGTATTTTTAAGAGTAGAAATAAATTGTTTGATTTGTACGCACAAAAACAGTTTAATAGAACCCCCAACTTTAATGAATATGTAAAAAAATACTCTAAGTTATTTAAAATTGTGTGCGTACAAGCTAAGTCTTTATTTATTAAAGATAAAATAATGAAATCAGACAATAAAATAAAAGCCACCTGGAACATTATAGGTGATGAATTAGGTAAAAATAAAAAAAATAATCATAAATTTGAGCTTATTGTTAATGATCACATCATTACTTCTGATGCAGAGGTCGCTGAAACATTTGAATTCTTTTTCCAAAATATACCAATCGCAACAACTCAATGCATCAACTCTTCACCAACTGAAGCTCTTAATCTATTAAGGAGCATTTCCACTGAGTGCGATGTTAAATTTAATTTTCAATATATTACCCCATGTGATATTCTTAAAGTCTTCAAAACGATAGAATTGAAGAAAACACAAGATTTATGGGGTATGTCAATGAAAACAATGCACAACATTATTGAAATTATTGCGCCTTATCTGGCTTTGATTTTTAATAGGGCCATAGATTCTGGAATATTTCCCGATCTTATGAAATGTAGTAAATTAGTCCCTTTATTTAAATCAGGTGATAAAAATGATCCCAATAATTATAGACCCATCTCTGTATTACCAACTCTTAGTAAGATCTTTGAAAAAATTATGTACAATCAGCTGCTCAGACATTTCGATTTTAATAAATTACTACACCCAGAGCAGTACGGTTTCACTAAGGGCCGGTCAACAACAGATGCAGGCGCAAGGCTGTTGAAACATATTTTCGATGCCTGGGAGAATTCACAGAATGCTATTGGTATTTTCTGTGATTTGTCTAAGGCGTTCGATTGCATCCAACATAAAACTCTCTTGCTTAAACTGGGTCATTATGGGATCAAGGATAATGCGCTTAGTCTTATTACATCTTTTCTCAACAATAGATCACAAAGAGTATGTATAAATGAGGTCAAGTCATCCAGATCAGTCACAGTTATGGGCGTGCCTCAAGGTTCTATCTTAGGTCCTTTCTTGTTTTTAGTTTATATTAATGATTTGCCATATTTTGTGCACAGTATTTGTGACATTGTATTATTCGCAGATGATACATCTTTAATTTTTAAGGTTGACAGAAATAAGGATAATCTTGACGATGTGAATGATGCTTTGTTTCAAATATCTCACTGGTTTACTACAAATAACCTACTTTTAAACGCAAATAAGACTAAATACGTAGAGTTTTCACTACTTAATGAAACCAGAGAGGCAAAAAGTGTTGTATTAAATAACGAAACATTTAAGAAAGAGGATACAACTGTGTTTTTAGGAATGACCTTGGATACAAATGTCCAATGGGGCCCCCATATATCAAACCTTTGTGGAAAACTTAGTTCCGCTGCCTACGTTGTTAGGAAAATAAGACAATTAGCTGATGTTGAAACAGCAAAACTTGTTTACTTTTCCTATTTTCATAGCATTATGTCATATGGAATCATGCTATGGGGTACAGCGGCTGATATTCGTTTTACAAAAAAGAGCTATTCGTGGTATTTATAATATGAAACCTCGTGATTCTTTAACGGAGAAATTCAAAGAAATAGGCGTCATGACTGTAGCTTCTCAATATATCTATAGTAATATACTATTTGTAAGAAAAAATATTCACCTTTGTAGTAAGAATAGTGATAGATACGACAGACACACTAGAAACCGAAATAAACTAATGACGTCAAGGTTGCGCCTCCAAAAGGTGCGAAAATCATTTGTCGGTCTCGGTCTCAACATTATCTAGACTTGCCTTTACACAAATTTAGAAATTATCTTAAAACGATGCTGCTACAAAAAGCTTACTATACAATTGAAGACTATTTGAGTGATAGTAGCATATCTTAACTGCAGTCAGCTACGCACCAAGCCGCAACGATTAATTTGTAACCATCAATCAAATTGTAAAAAAATATATATTTAAAAAAAGAATGGCCGCCGAGTTTCTTGCTGGTTCTTCTCGGTAGGAGCAAACTTCCGAATCAGTGGTAACTTCTTGTAAACATTTGACGATTCAAAAGTACTGTAAACAGTCTACTTGAATAAAGAATATTTTGAGTTTGAGTTTGAGTTTGATGAAGTAAATAGCAAATATATATAAGGCTAAATGTTTCCGCCGTGTGGTATCGGGCTGAGTAGAATAGACCACCCTCATTTCTTATCGATGTGTCGTAAAATACGGCTAATGCAAGTTGACGTCAGGCAGGCGGCCAGTCGTAAAATACGTAGCCAAATCACGTGACAACATATTTGCAACATGTTGTGCCGACTTCACTTATAGTAGGATAAGGGCAGGAGGAAACTTGCTTTGCAATTTTTCATGGAGTCTATTTCCTGATTCCCTTCAGTTGCGGGGCGAAAATATTGTTGCGTTTGTGATAGTGAACGTGTGTAGTGCTTGTGTATTGTGGTCGCGGTGGTGGAGGTTTATGCATGTGGTTTTGCGAATTCTGCATGTATAGGGTATGAAAAAACTTTAAAACCGTTATTAAAAAAAAATGATTACGGAAATTTATTATAGAATCTTATACTAAAACTACACCACCACTACTACTACCACAAACGACTTACTTTAGTCGCAAATCAGGAGCCGCAAGCTTATGTCATTTCCTATTTCATCTATAATGTACATAACTATTTTTTTAAAATTAAACAAACACAGTTGAAGGGACTAACACTGTTAAATGTAAATGCTACTAATGAGCGAGGCATATTTCCGTCAGATGCCGGATGCTGCCGTTTCCGAAGTATCTCCGTTGAAAGCACCATTTTCCTTAAATAGAACAGAACTCATTTGTAGAATGTACCTGCATTAGGAATAGTTTATCTCATTGTCGCCATGTATAATGTGATTAATATGTGATTTTCTATTGAGGATTATATAGTTAAAAATGCGTGGATATAGCTACTTCTCTACCCTGTACAAGATAGTAATAATCAAATGTAATTAGTTTATTTGAAAAGAGCAACCGTCGAGTTTCTTGCTGGTTCTTCTCGGTAGGAACGGCTTTCCGAACCAGCAGAGTTGACGATTCAAAAGCACTTGTTTACCAGGTTACTTGAATAAATAATATTCTGTTTTTGAATTTGAATAATAATTAATTTCATAATTATTATTAATCAAATTACACATGGGAAAAGCGGTCTATTCTACACCATGTAAAGAGGATATGATTGGAATTGGGAATTGGGAGTAAGTTAATGGGTGAGATCGTGCGACTCTCTAAAGATGATCATGGGTTCAAACCCAGGGTAGGCGCCAATTAGTTTTTCTATTCAAATTATGTGTCTTATTGATAATTGCAATTCATCATACGCTTTTGGTGGAAACATCGTGTAGAACCTGCATATCTCTAGACAATTCTAGGGATATGTTTAACCTACCAATCTGCAATGGAGCAGCATGGTAGGTCTTAGCTCCAAGCTGCCATCCTTCTTTCCAAAAACGGAGAGAGGAGGCCACGCCCAGCAGTGGGATAGTAACAGGCCGCTACTTCAAGTCAATGAGATTTTCGGGAAAAGAGAGTTTGGTGTGACGATAGAGCAGGAGTTATTTCCATGTTCCCGAAGGAAATATTGATTTTTCAACCTGAATGCTAGTCCAGTATTAAGTTTTAATTATTTCAAATTTCATCGATAATTACCTGTAAATAATATAAATATGAAACTATAATATAAGCTGTGATAGCCCAGCGGTGAGACCGTGCGACTCGACCGAGGATATGATTGGAATTGGGAATTGGGAGTAAGTTAATGGGTGAGATCGTGCGTCTCTCTAAAGATGATCATGGGTTCAAACCCAGGGCAGGCACCAATGAGTTTTTCTATTAAAACTCATGTTTCTAATTGAGAATTGCAATTTATCACACGCTTTTCGGTGAAGGAAAACATCGTGAGGAAACCTGCATATCTCTAGAGCATTCTGGAGATATGTGTAACCTACCAATCCGCATTGGAGTAGCGTGGTAGGTCTTAGCTCCAATCCTTCTCCCCAAAAGCGGTGAGAGGAGGCCCAGCAGTGGGCATAGTAACAGGCCGTTACTTTATGTAGTATATTTACCAGTTGTGCATCATCCATAACACAAGTATTAAGTTATTTACTTTGATAGATGACTGTGTGTGTAAGTCCCATATATTTATTTATTTATTTACACAGCTTTCGGGGACTTTCTTATCATAATAGATAGATATTGAACTTCAATTTGTCTTTAACCTCAAAACAATCCACTCAGGTAGACGAATTCAATCTTCGACTCTCATAAACTTTCTCGTTGGAAACTTCGAGAGTAACCCCTGATAGACCCTTTCACCTTATTATTAAATTACAGGCAAAGCAAAGTATTGTTTTTAACCGTAAATTTATAATAAAGTGTGATACAATATGCCAAATTAAATTCCAATTCAACAAGTAGGCTCTTGAATTAAACAATTTTAAGTAGTCATATAATTAATTTATAGAAATAGGCGTTACTTTGCGGAGATCCGTAATACAAAAGTAATAATAAAAATTATTTTGCTATAATCCGCGATACAGTAAATAGAATATATATAGTGCTAAATGTATGGTCTAACAAAAATCTTAAAAAATGTTTAAGGGAACATTTTTTTATCAACCTGTATAAACTAGGAAAATGAGTTACTTAAGTCATTCCTCCTGGTCTCACAAAAATCTCATAAAAATCTCAAAAAATGTTCAAGTAAACATTTTTTTATCAACCTGTATAAACTAGGGAAATGAGTTACTTAAGTCATTCCTCCTGATCTCACAAAAATCTCAAAAAAATCTCATAAAATGTTCAAGTGAACATTTTTTTATAAACCTGTATAAACTAGGAAAATGAGTTACTTAAGTCGTTCCTTCTGGTCTCACAAAAACTCGAAAAATGTTCAAGTGAACATTTTTTTATCAATCTCTATAAACTAGGGAAATGAATTACTTAAGTCATTCCTCTTGGTCTCAGAAAAATCTCATAAAAATCTCGATAAATGTTAAAGTAAACATTTTATTATCAATCTGTATAAACTAGGGAAATGAGTTACTTAACTCATTCCTCCAGAATACATGCTCTGTCGCGTATGTCATACAACACAATTATTTTTACATATAAACTCGAATTTAAACTTTAAACACGCCTACGCTATATACCCACGTCACGAATACTTATTTCCAGAGAACACGTGCTCCACCGGGTAAGTCTCAAACAGTTATCGTTTTTCGTGCTCGGACGCGATAAATTCTACGAAGCAAAAACATTATCCCCGAGTTACCCTACATTTAAGTTTGGGGCACATCACGACTTGTTTTTTTTGTCATATATTCATTTTGTCATATGTTCTTCTGCTATCGATGGATATCTGAATAGGTATGTCCTACGGACGCCAAAATACACAAATTGACGAATAAAACTACTCATCGTTCTTCTGGAATGTCCAGTTCTCGCAATTGGAGGGGATATATCCCATCAGTGATGGGATCAGATTCGGTGAAGGGGCATAAGACAAGGGGCATAAGAAATTTTTCAGAATAGGCACCGACACCACTATAGCGGTCGGACAATTCAGCAGTCCGAAGACGACTAAAGGTCGATAGCGCTAGTAGCGCTCTCGGCAGAACCCACCAATCCGGTACCACCAAGCGATCCCATTGCATTGATGGTAGACTTTCCTGTTAAGTTCAGTACGATAAATAATTTCATCACTTGCTCTTAGAACAGATAGAGAAAGAGATTAAAATTAACTTTATAATACTATTTGACGGGACTGCAAAGCGTAGTCGCGCAGAGGGTCAGTGGTAAAACTGCGACTAATTATTATGCCGGGAATGTGGCAAGAAGGTACGAAATACTGACATCAGAAACTGGGACCATATACCGGCGAAGATCAAGCAAAAAAGTATATAAACATAGAAAGAAATAAATAGCTCACAGCGCCATCTAGTTCTACAATCATCAAAATTAATATTAGTTGAATATAAAACGTTTGCACTGCATGCATGCTCAGGCGGAAGCGTACCCTTCGCCGCCTCTGGGCCCGCACTCGCTGCCCCAGGGTGAAGGCTGATCTGAACCGACTTGCAGAGAAGATCGCGCGTGCCGTAGTCGCTCTCGACGAGGCGCGCTGGGAGGATACCGTCGATCGAGCGACGGAACACGACACAGCGCTGTACTCTCTCTGCAAGAAACTCACCGGACATGACACCCCCGTTTACCCGCTGCTCGATGCAGCCGGTAAACGCACCTACGCCGCCAGGGATCGTGCTGAGATCCTGGCGGCGCACTTGGAGAAAACATTTACGCCCAACGCCCCCAATACCTCCAACCTCCATGTCATCCGTCATCACGCGGCGGTCCAGGACAAGCTGGAGAGGTTCCTGTCGGCCCCTACTCCGCCGCTCCGGGGAGAGGACTTCATCTCCCTGTCAGAGCTGCGGTCGGTTGCTGCTCGCCTCGACAGGCGAAAAGCACCAGGCCCCGACGGAATCAACAACGCCGCGTTGATGTTGCTGCCCCCAACAGGCCTCGTAGCGCTCACGAGCCTGTTCAACGGAGTACTCCGCACCGGTCACTTCCCAGAGGCGTGGAAGACCGGGAAGATTATTGTTCTTCCCAAGCCGGGGAAGGACCGCCGACTGCCTGGAAGCTACCGGCCCATCACGCTACTCTCGCACATAGCCAAGCTGTTTGAGCGTCTGCTGCTGCGTCGAATCACGCCCCATCTGCCCCTGCGCGAGGAGCAGCATGGATTCCGCAGCGGCCACTCGACGACGCTCCAGCTGGCGAGGGTGATCAACCATCTGACCAGTGAGCGGAACAACGGTCGCTACACCGTCGGGGTCTTTCTCGATATCGAGAAGGCTTTCGACCGCGTGTGGCACGCCGGGCTCCTGGTCAAGATCATGGATACCACCATGCCGCCCGCTTATGTGCGAGTGCTGGCGTCATTCCTCAGCGGCCGTAGCTTTTACGTGGCAGTGGAGGGTGCGGAATCCCAGCCACGCACCATCCAAGCTGGAGTACCCCAGGGCAGCTGTATATCGCCGCGCTTATACGCGGCGTATACGGATGACATCCCCACCCTGCGCGACCATCTGCGGGAAGGGGAGGAGGACGTGCTGCTATCGCTCTTCGCCGACGACAGCGCGTATTTCGCGTCGTCCTACCACCAGATCGTCGCCACCAACCGCATGCAGCGTCTGCTAGACTTGTTGCCGGAATGGCTGGACAAGTGGAGGATGGCCGTCAACGTCGGGAAGACGGCCGCTCTGCTCACCAGTCGCTCCGTGCCGCTACGCCAACTCACTCTGCGAGGCCAGGACGTAGAGTGGAAGACCACAGTGAGGTTCCTGGGGTGTGAACTGGACCGCAGCCTGCGCATGGTACCCATGGTCAATCGTGCCGTGGGCCAAGCTGCCGCTGCCAGGTCCCAGCTCCACGCCTTGTTCACATGCCACCTGCCCGTCAACACCAAACTGCGAGTCTACGGTGCCTACGTCCGCTCGCGCTTGACGTATGCGGCACCCGCCTGGTATGCGCTCTGTTCGGCGTACCAGAGGCGAAGGCTTCAAGTCCAGCAGAACCGTTGCCTGCGACTGATCGTAGGAGCCCCGAGGTATGTGCGGAACGACGTCGTGCACAGAGATACCAGGATGCCGACCGTGGAGGAGTTCGTTCGTCGCTTGGCGCGCACACTGTTCGCGCGAGCGGACAACAGCGCGCACGTTCACCTTCACGGCATCGCGCCACTCCACGCACGACCACCGGAGGGACGTTCCCTGACTCGCGAGCTCCTGCGATCACCATCACCGCGGCCCGACGCGGACGACGATGGCGACGACGAGGATGACGCGACGGGCGAGAGGGCGACACCACCGGATCAAGACAACACCCACGGACAAGACACCATCGATGTAGACACCGCGGACTGGGAGCTACCACTCTCAGTCCCCCCACCGAACTAGACATCCCTCAGGTCACCTAGGTGACCTGGGCCTACAGGCCCGAACACCGTCCAGGCCACAAGCCTGCGAGGACCAGCCCGGGCAAGGAGGTGCGCCTCGAGGCCCGTACCCCGCCACCCCTAGGGGTAGCGAGATGACCCCCCCCCCATAAAACGTTTACACACGATTCAAGAAATCAAGATGATTAGAGAAAATCTATATTATCCAAAATCAGAGTGTATCACCCATGTTCATACCTTATCTACGAAGGACTTATAACCGCATGCATCATAAAGCAGCAAGGCCAATATTGCCAACACTGCAGTACACTACTAGCACTCTACACGTTCACTAACCAAAAACTCGACAATAAACTACACGATGACGAGTCTAAGTTCCTCGTGAGGTTCCAGTTTCGGGGCAATACAATCGTTGAGATTGTCTTAGTGAATGTGTGTAGTGCATGTATAGTGTGTTGGTGTGTTTAATAAAACATGCGGCAGCTAAACCTGCATGTATAAAGTATGAGAAAGTATTTCGCTTCCTATTGGTACGTACGAGTTCGTGGATTTGTATGAAGATACCTGGTGTCTCGTTAAAACACTTTATTCAGCTTTTCACTATAAAATTAGATCTTACATTCACCATGCAGTGCAATAACTAAACCAAGATCACTATTACTTCACTTTATTTTTACTTCGTAATTCGCTCTTGATCGCTATTCGCAAAATGAATGTCGAGGCGCGCGATACAACCGCTTATATATCGAACGAAGCGATTTCGAGAATATTCGCGAATGTTTGCGAGTCGTAGCGGGGATACGTAACACGATTCGTAAACGACGCGAATGTTCCAGAGAATAAACGTCAAGCGAATTTGAACTCTATGTGTCGTATCTACCTATCTCATATACTTTACGAACTCTATTTACATGTTTGTAAACTGCCCCCTTCCAATTTGAATTTAATGACATAGCTTCATTAGCTCTTTTCGCATGATTTATAGCTACAAACTACATCATTACGATCACCTCAACCTCACCATAACCTCACTCATTACAACTTACTGTATTGAATAATGAACTGAGAGAAGTTTAAGGAAACAGGTATTCTAACATTTGCTTCACAGTATATTCTAAATAACGTAATTTTTGTACATAAAAATATAAAGAATTATAAAACGATAGGTGATGTATATAATAGACAAGGTAGGAACCGACATAAGCTTGCGACTCCTGCTTTGCGCCTAGCAAAAGTACGTAAATCGTTTGTGGATTTGGGTATAAGATTCTATAATAAAATTCCGAAATCAATTTCGGTCATGCCATTACAGCAGTTTAAAAACACTGTTAAAAAGAGGCTGATACAGAAAGCCTACTATACTGTTGAAGATTACTTAGATGATAAGGATGTGTGGATATAGGTGCACTTCTACCCTGTACAAGACAGTAATAAATAAATGTAACTAGTTCTAAGATTTATATTTTAAAAAGAGCAACCGCCGAGTTTCTTGCTGGCTCTTCTCGGCAGGAACAGCTTTCCGAACCAGCAGTAAAGTTGACGATTCAAAAGCACTTGTTTACAAGTTTACTTGAATAAAGAATATTTTGATTTTGATTTTGAATAAGGTTAAAGCTTCTTCATAACTGAAAGATGGGCAAGTAATTAAAATTTTAAAGCAATCAAAGCGTTACCTATGAATGTTACAAATGTCACAGTTCCCTGGTGTACCTCAAACTTTACCCGCCCCAAGCTTTATATATGACTCCTCCTCAGCATAAGCTCAGTCGATGCCCGCCTTCCGAATCGCGCGAACGCAGGAAGGCATAGATCGTAACGCGAGTGTATACACATAAATGTGTTGTGTTTTGTGGAGGGTATATTCGTTATTTCGGTAAGTTTTAAAAACCATAATTAAACCTTTGAGACTAGCTATCCCTTTAGACAACATCACTGTAAGTAAAATGCGATCGTCTTTTCAATATAATTTAATCGTCGATCCTACAGAACCTTTTAAGAGCTTCTCGTTATGAAAATAATATTGTGAAGACGTATTTTATGTTTACTCAACATAAAACATTCGGAATATGGCTTAGAAAGAACTACGTTTATATACAAAACTAACTGTGCTACGCGTCTTCGCCCGCGTATAAATCAATTGAAAGTTATTTTCTAAAACATTTTAGTATTTTTGTAAAGGAGAATTTTGATCTATAATTTATAGAATTAGGCGTTAGTTTGTGGAGATCCATTATACAAAAGTAATAATAAAATTATTTTGCTATAATCCGACTCCACGACAAAATCGCAAAGTTTTAAGCTTTATATTATTTCTATCTCCTGATGATGCTTCGGTTGCGGGGTGAAACGATTGTTGAGTTTGTGATAGTGAACGTGTGTATTGTGTATTGTGGTGGCAGCGGCAGGTTTGTGCATGTGTTTTTACGAATCCTGCATGTAACGGGTATGAAAAAACGGATAGTCCACTATACATTTAACACTATAATAATTTATATTTACTGTATCGCGGATTATAGCAAAATAATTTTATTATTACTCTTGGATTTTGGATGTTAAATGGCAAAAGATAAAGATGGATACTAAATAGAAGATCAGTCTTTAAAATAACATAATATTTTTAATTGAAATTTTGAATAAAAGTGGTTATTGTCAGTTAACCATAAGAGATAGAGACATGCTGTCACTTATTTTTGTGAAGTGCTTTTGTATATTTACATCTCTTTAGTATATTACTGTATCTCTTTTGCTAACGCCGTTCGAACACATTTTTACATAAAACCGTAATGTACTATTCATCTAAATCTTCCTGAAAAATTGCATTACCTGTAGGCCTACCATGAACTTTTAGAAAACGATTCAATTCAAAGTCAGTACCTAAACCCAACCGCTTTCTTTTCGTACCATGAAGTGGAAGTGTAGATTGCGTTGGGGTCGTATTGTTTGAAAAGGATAACGTTATATGAACTATAGATAACTCTGTCTCTTTTACTCACATGTTCTTAGGACGCATTCCTAACGCTCATTCGGCAACGACTTAAAGTGTGCGTCTTTAAGACGTCATGGTATGAAAAAGCAAAACAATTTAGTTTACGTCTTAAATTGAGTCGCGAGAATTCATGGTAGGCCTGCTGTAAGTAAAAATTGTACAAAAATCCGTTCAGTAGATTTTGGGGAGCTTTCAAGAGCTTATGGCTTTGTTTTATAATAAGTAAAGCTGTAGATTTGTTTTATTTTTACAAATACAAATGACAATTGGAAGAGCCGTGTGGTATCCGGTTGAGAAGAATAGACCACCCTCATTTCTTACCGAGGTGTCGCAAGAGGCGACTAAGTTAAGTTGACGTACCGTGTGGTATCCGGTTGAGTAGAATAGACCACACTCTTTCTTACCGAGGGGTCGACTAAGGTAAAGTCGAAAGGTAAGGTCTACTAAAATACGACTAAGGCAAGTTGACGTCAGGTGGCCGGTCGTAAAATACGTAGCCGAATCATGTGACACCATGTTTGTAACATGTTGGGCCGACCCCACTTAGAGTGGGATAAGGGCAGGAGAATGATGATGACAAATGACAATCGGAAAAACTATCAAATTTGATCCATACGAATTATATGCTATCTCTGGTAACTCTATCTTTCAGAATTTACTCCTAACCTAAAAATTTATATTGTGGTTTAATTGTCGATTTTTTTTTCTTCGACCACCATTAAAATAAGATCAGCTAAGTCCAATTGAGTGTAAATGTTTCTTTATTTTCAAAGGTAAAATATATTATCTAATTAATTAACTTTTTTATGTTTATCATTAAAAGGTCAAGTTAGAAAAAGCTTTTAACGAAAATCCATGTCCTTACTTCCGAACTGATGGTAGAATCCTGTCATAATAATTCCAAATTTTACTAACTTAATCTGTCAATATTTGTTTGGCCTGTTCCATATCTTGTAGCTGTACGTTAGTCTTTGTTGACTATGGGAGAACGCTGAAATCGTCATCATTCTCCTGCTTATCCCACTCCAAGTGGGGTCGGCACAACATGTTACAAACATGTTGTCACATGATTTGGCTACGTATTTTACGACCGGCCGCTTGCCTCACGTCAACTTACCTTAGTTGCCTTTTACGATACCTCGGTAAGAAATGAGGGTGGTCTTTTCTATGCAGCCGGATACCACACGGCACATGCCTTAGTCGCCTCTTATGACACCTCGGTAAGAACGGAGGGTGGTCTATTCTATGCAGCCGGATACCACACGGCACATACCTTAGTCGCCTCTTACGACACCTCGGTAAGAACGGAGGGTGGTCTATTCTGGTCTGCCGGATACTACACGGCGTTATGTGAGAAGCTGAAATATTTAAGTGAATTTCCTGCCACTTCTAAGAATAGTACAAATAATTGAGGGTATTTAAGCACTAAAGTTGACGCATGCGACGATGCGGATATTACCACTATCGTAGCTACGATGAGTTAAAACTCTCGCTTCCTAATCGAGATATTTAATATTTAAAAAGCAATAAGATTATGTTTACAAAATTGTACAAGACGTAATTGCGATCCTCTGTAAATACAAGCAAAGTAAAGGCAATAAGTAAAAGCTATTTTTAAAAGCTGTTTACACACAGCCACATACACGCACACGAACACATACTGATCGATGCACTCACATACATACATTGTTAATGAATAAATGAAATAATTTATAGAATTAGGCGTTAATTTGCGGAGATCCATAATACAAAAGTAATAATAGAATTATTTTGCTATAATCCGCGATACCGTTAATAGACAATATATAAAGTGCTAAATGTGTAGTGGACTATCCGTTTTTTTATACGCGATACATGCAGGATACCGATACAGGCGATTTTGTCGTGGAGTCTATCTCCTGATGATACTTCGGTTGCGGGGCGAAACGATTGTTGAGTTTGTGATAGTGAGCGTGTGTAGTGCTTGTGTATTGTGGTTGCAGTGGTGGAGGTTTGAGCATGTGTTTTTACGAATCCTGCATGTATCGGGTATGAAAAAACGAATAGTCCTCTATACATTTAACACTATATATAATTTCTATTTACTGTAACGCGGATTATAGCGAAATAATTTTATTATTACTTTTGTATTTATCTCATCATTAATCAAGGCGCAATTGTTATGTTTAATTATTTCTAGTTGCTCTAATATATTAAGCTAGAGGCTTTCATTTTAGGCGTGCCGAATTTTTATTATATTGTATCATAAAATATCCGATAATTAATCAAGGTGCAATTGGTGTGTATTATTTGTAGTTGCTCTAATATATTAAGTCAGAGGCTTTTCTCTGCATGTATCGGGTATGAAAAAAAGGAATAGTCCACTGTACATTTAACACTATATATCATTTCTATTTACTGTATTGCGTATTATAGCAAAATAATTTTATTATTACTTTTAATTAAATGGATTTTGAATTTTTTGAATTTTTGTTTCTAAAATCTTTTATTCACTCAAATTCAAATTCAAATTCAAAATATTCTTTATTCAAGTAAACTTGAAAACAAGTGCTTTTGAATCGTCAACTTTACTGCTGGTTCGGAAAGCCGTCCTACCGAGGAGAGCAAGCAAGAAACTCGGTGGAGCTCTTTTAAAAAAGAAGATTCTTAATACTAATTACATTTTGTCATAGCTATCCTGCACAAGGTCAAAGAGCAGCTATATCCACGCATTCTTATCATCAATGTAAGCCTCCACGGTATAATAGGCTTGCCATATATGTGTGTGAAGAAGGAATCTAGCGAGTTAAGTTTAACCCATTTCCCGGTGTCCGATTGAGCTGAAATTTAACATACTAGTCCAGTCACGATGACAACGCATGTTTATGACAAGAATGACCTGATTCTGCCAGGATTGGCTCCAGACGAAGGCACTCCTCAACGGCGAAGTAAGGACATGAATTCTCGTTGGTTTTTTTTAACTTGATTTGCTTATTTTATTTCACTAGTTTACTAAGTTTACGTAACAAATATTAATTTTGGCGCTTGTTGAGTTTCAAATTTAGTTACTTAGCTTAATTGATTACCTTTCAAGAAAATTTTCAATCCTGTCTACGATTTTATTACTTTGGAGACGGCGTATCTTTTGAATTTTATGACGAGAAATGTAGAAAATATTTGGCTTTGATATACGGTAAAAGAAGTGCCGTGTGGTATCCGGCTGCATAGAATGGACCACCCTCATTTCTTACCGAGGTGTCGTAAAAGGCGACTAAGGTAAGTTGACGTCAGGCAGGCAGCCGGGCGTAAAATACGTAGCTAAATCATGTGACGACATGTTTGTAACATGTTGTGCCGACCCAACTTAGAGTGGGATAAGGGCAGGAGAATGATGATATACGGTAAAAGAAACTTTATATTACATTGCTATATGCAGAGTACTACGCACTATACAGGATGGTATGACCATACGACATTAATTTTAATTTAAGGTACCTATACACCCTAAATAAAAACAATTAGTTAATCCAGTTTAGTATTTTAGCCACAGGAATTATTTTACTTTTATCAAAAAAAGTGAATACGATTTATAGAAATCAATGACCGTACACACCATTCCAACCTAAAAACTAAATACGGCACAAAAGGTACTAGGGAGACAAAACTGTGATTTTATTGTTTTTTCCTGTTTTTTAACAAACGCATCAGGTCAATCAACTATTGCTAACAAAGCCAGAACTCAATTAAATTTTTTTATTTCGAAAATACATTTTTTTAACAATATTTTAGAAGATTTAGGAGGTTATAATATAAACCTTGCTGCTCCTGCTTTTATTTTAAACAAGGAATCAATATGAACTCTGTTATTAGGCGCGTGCCAAGGTGTAGTATGATTGATTGCTGGAGCTAAAACTTTCGACTCCTCGTGTAAGGAGCGTCAGCAACAAAGATTTGTCAGAAAATATATAGAAAAAGGTACCGGTTTAGTTATTATACATATTAGGGGAGCCATAGGCGTGTATATAAAGAATTATAAAACGATACGGTGATGTATATAATAGACAGAGTAGGAACCGACATAAGCCTGCGGCTCCTGCTTTGCGCCTTGCAAAAGTACGTAAATCCTTTATGGGTATAAGATTCTATAATAAAATTCCACAATCAATTTTAGCCTTGCCATTACATCAGTTTAAAAACACTGTTAAAGAGAAGCTGATACAGAACCCTACTACACTTTTGAGGATTACTTAGATAAGAATGTGTGGATATAGCTACACTTATACCCTGTACAAGACAGTAATAACTGAAAGTTATAAGATTTATATTTTAAAAAGAGTTGAATTTTAGTACTTTATTTAAGTCACTAGCTTCTAGGAACTTAATTTTAACCAAAACTTATAAATTAACTTATATCTTAGAACAGCTTCAGTAGGACTTATTTTAGGCTTTCTTAGTACAGGAGACAATTCGTTCTTGTGTTCTTTTGAATCAACGTAGAATGTAGAATTTATTTTCAACGATTTATCTCCACATTATCTCTGTAGCGTCGCATTACGTTAAATCAGTTCTACAGATCATCTCTCCAGATACTTTATGGCACATAAATAAAAATAACGATTTGCGTTAACAACGAAACGTTTGTCGTTAAACAAACGTTATAAATTTTAACGAGTCGCGAGCGACGTACGTTCGCCTTACTTTACTATAAACCTTGAGGTGACTTCTCTGAGAATTTACAACGTTCGTATCTCACGAAAGCTAAAGAAATAGAGATTGAAAAATTTAAATACAAAGTATTCTAGCTTTGCGATTTTGTCGTGGAGTCTATCTCCTGATGATGCTTCGAAACGGTTGTTGAGTTTGTGATAGTGAACGCGTGTAGTGCTTGTGTATCGTGGTGGTGGTGAAGGTTTGGGCATTTTTTCCACAAATCCTGCATGTATCGGGTATGAATACCTCCGTTTTCACTCCACATTGAGCACTCTACATTTAGCATTATATATATTTCCTATTTACTTTATCGCAGATTACAGCAAAATAATTTCATTACTACTTTTGTATGTTGCTATTAATAGTTTTAAAATTGTAATAAATCTGATCTGAATTTTGACTGATAAAAAACAGTTTACACAAACCTTAGTAAAGCAAAAATTATAATAAAATGTTTAGCCTCAGGCTATGGCCGTAAGCGCGTAGGCGTTCCACAGGCGACTCGTAGCTCTATGCCACGATGTACACTTACATTTAAGGTCGATTTTTACAAGTTGTAAAAGATAATCATACTAGAATTATTGTCGCATTGAAATATTGTTTCTATAAATTTTTATTTATGCATAGAATAAATTTAATAAATATATCATCATCATTCTCCTGCCCTTGCCTCCACGACAAAATCACAAAGCGAAGGTACTAACAGGGCTGTCCATGACTTTTTAACTCTAGTTTAATAACTCTATGACTGTGATAGCCCAGCGGTGAGACCGTGCGACTCTTTCGAGGGGAACACGAGTTCAAAGGGTTCAAAAGGCACCAATGAGTTTTTCTATTAAAACTCATGTGTCTAATTGATAATTGCAATTTATCACACGCTTTTCGGTGAAGGAAAACATCGTGAGGAAACCTGCATATCTCTTGAGAATTCTAGGGATATGTGTAACCTACCAATCCGCATTGGAGCAGCGTGGTAGGTCTCAGCTCCAATCCTTCTCTCCAAAAACGGAGAGAGGAGGCCTTAGCCCAGCAGTGGGCATAATAACGGGCTGTTACGTGACTATCAATCATTAAGCTGTCAGAAATCACAGTTGGAAATCCCAGGCAACCAATGAATTTTTCTGTTAAAACTTGTCTAATTAATATTTGCAATTTATCGCAGGCTTTTCGGTACAGAAATATATCTTTAGACCTGCATATCTCTAGAGAATTCGGGGGATAAGAATTACCTATCAATCCGCATTGTAACAGCTTAGTAGGTAATTCCAACCTTCCTCTCTCAAAACGGAGTGAGGCTGGTAATCTTGTAGAAGTGTAATTTGAATAGTATATTTAATATGGAAAGTAATATAATTTGAAAAGTAATACTCAAATTATTTTGCTGTAAAATTATTTTGTACGTTGACTTCAGGCAGGCGGTCGTAAAATACGTTGCCAAATAAAGTGACAACATGTTTTGCCGACCCCACTTAGAGTGGTATAAGGGCAGGAGGACGACGAAAAAAATGATGCAATTAAGATAATAGTAAATATAACTATTTAATTTATAAACTATTTTTTACTAAATAGCTCAAGAACAATTTGCTGTAACTGTTTGAATCTTCGCTAATGTCAACACAATTACAAGGAGGCTGCTTAGCAAATAATGTTGCGGAGTGATAAAGAAAATGGGGTTTGAAATGTAAACAAGGACTGAAAGCACTCAAAGACCTTTTAAACTCTTTAGACAATCGTTGCGCTGAGATTGCCTTAGCTACAGATACAAAAGGAAGCGTTACGCTATATAGGAGAGCAAAAGATAATGTAAATTCAGTCAACTTTACTGCTGGTTCGGAAAGCTGCTCCTATCGAGAAGACCCAGCAAAAAACTCAAAATATAGTTACTTATAAACTTAAACTCAACTGAAAATATTCTTTATTCAAGTAGACTGTTTACAGTACTTTTGTATCGTCAAATTTTTCAAGAAGCTACCACTGATTCGGAAGTTTGCTCCTACCGAGAAGAACCAGCAAGAAACTCGGCGGGCATTTTTTTAAAAATATTTTCCTTACAATTTGATTGATGGTTTCAAATTAATCGTTGAAGCTTGGTGCGTAGCTGACTTCAGTTAAAATATGCTACTATCACTCAAATAATCTTTAATTGTAAGTAAACTTTATGTAGCAGCATCGTTTTAAGATAATTTCTAAACTTGTGTAAAAGCTAGGTAGTTCTAAACCTAAATGTAAGGTATAAATAGTTAGTTTATTATTATCTTATACAGGGAGTAGCTATATCCGTGCATTCATATCATCTATTTAATCCTGAACAGTATAGTAGGCTTTCTGTATCAGCCTCTGTTTAACAGTTTTTTTAAACTGCTGTAATGGTGAAGCTAAAATTGATTATGGAATTTTACTATAGGATCTCATACCAATCAAAACCCACAAATGATTTATAGAAGCAGGCGTTACTTTGCGGAATTCCATATTACAAGCAATATAACAGAACTAACTACTTTGCTATAATCCGCACGGGTTAAGTGAATGCATGCAAAGCCAATGTGTATGAAGCAGGCAAAATCTACGCACCTTATACATGCAGGACCAGCCACCACATGCACCCCAAGGCGCAATTCACCAGCAACAACGAACACAAAAGCAGCACACACACCCACCACCACAATCTCGACGATCGTTTCGCCCCGAAACCGAAGCATCATCAGGAGGATAGGCTTCACGACAAAAATCGTACTGCGCCGCGCTACCCATACAAGCAGTCTTAAATAGTTCAACTCCCACCAATACCCTCCCCTCCGAACACATGCAGCAAAACGGAATTAGATACATTTACTTGCTCGTTAATTAAGTGACCATTGTTATTTTTTATTATCTCAAGTTGCTCTAACGTATTGAGTCGGAGTCCCTTATCACAAGTGTGGAGAAAATGAAATGAATGGTCATTAGGCACTTTATGACCGCTTTCTAGCAAATGTTTTGCAAAATTAGAATTTTGTGATTTATTATTCCTAAACGCAGCTATATGTTCCCGGAATCACAAATGACTTACGTACTATTGCAAGACGCAACGCAGGAGCCGTAAGCTTATGTCGGTCCCTACTTTGTCTATTTTATATATCGCCAATTTTGTCTGTATATTAAATTATTAAATATATTATTAAACAGACGAGATCCGCACCATACTCGACACGTCAGACTCCGAGGCCAACCGCGTGGCGGAAAGCAGGAACAGGTGGAAGGTCATTGTCAGGAACAAATTTTCATGATAAGGTCACGACCCAGTATTGAAAGAAAAGAGATTGAGCCCAGTTCAGTTTCATAAGTCCTATTCCTATTACAATATCTTAAAGCGATGTATTCTAAATTCACACCCAAATTAGTTTCGCATTGTACATTAACCCACACAAACTTAACAAACTGAGATGTTGTTCAGTAAATAATTTTGAGCGGGTACTTGTTAACTTTGCTTACAGCGTCTCGCATGAATAATTACCCTTACAGGTATATCTGTGCATGCGGTTTCGTTTGTGTTATAACAAATATTATTGTTGAATCTTACTAATCTTGCTCTTACTAATATTATAAATGCGAAAGTTTGTGAGTATGGATGGATGTTTGTTACTCTTTGACGAAAAAACTAAAGTACGGATTTGGATAAAACTTTACAGTTACATAGGTTATACATCAGAATAACATATAGGCTACAATTTGTAACGTTTTTATGTAATATAACTATACATGTTAATGGAAAAAATCTGGCCTCTGAGAGCTATCTTGGCGAATGTTGCCTAAACCATTCAAGTTACACAAAGATGATGCACCGTTGTATTGTTTGTCTTGAATAGTTCTAAATAAAAGTCCGCGACAGCATATATCTACCTTCTATGTGGAAGCCACTGTGACCAAAATTGTGAAATTGTGAATCATAAAGTTAATTAAATTAGATACTATTTTACAATGCATATTTTAGTATATTTATTAAATTCTTATAAAAATCAATACATTTGTCGCTTTCAGTATTTCATGTAGATGAACTTTGTCTTTTACATTAAGTAATTTGGCCGAATAGTTTAAAAGTTATCACGATATGATTGAATTAAATGCAGTGCCATAGAGTGTCTAATATGCGCGGCGTGCGAAAATTGTATGCAAACTTTTTGTTTTGAAGTTACACATCTAAAATTTTGGATGTACGAGTAACTAAATATATATATATTTTATATTAAATTAAAAAAATAAATAAATTTAAAATGAGCTGTCACAAATTTAATGTGGCAGACTAAATTCCACGCGAGCAAAGATGCGGGCAAAACCTAGTGATTTATAAAGGCAGGCGTTCCTTTGCGGAATTCCATATTACAGAAACCATAACTGAACCACTTCGCTATAATCCGCGTATGTTAAGCGAATGTATGTGATGCTAAGTGTATGAAGCAAGCAAAATTCACGTACCTAACACATGCAGGACAAGTCACCACACGTATCCCAAGAGGCCTCCACCAGCAACAATGCACACAAGCAGTACACACAAACACCACCACAATCTCTACGATCGTTTATAATACACTAGCAATGCTCCGCGGTTTCACCCGCGTCCATACCGATCTCGTGGTAGTGGAAAGTCTACGAAGTCGCTACAATGAATTTGTTATGGCATTATTTTCTTTCGATTTATATTCTTAAATTCGTAATATCTTTTGATTGGGATGTCGGATTTTAATAATTTAAAAAGTATTTTACAGATATTGAAATAGTTTTTAATAAAATATCATTTAATGGGATAAGGATTAATACCGAGATATGAATAAAATAGTTTGATTATTGTCGGCACTTTTCTCAAAAATGTAAAAAAGTAGTTATAGTGGTATAACTATAATAAGACATATGGTATTCCGGACTTTTTTTGTGGATATTGATACGTTCTATAATACTGTAGAACATTTTTTTGTTCTATTCTCAATAGTTTCCACAGCGCACGCAGTGAAAGATGATTACGACTAAGTTTTTCACAACTTATTACAATATTATTAGGGATCCCTATTTTATTGTCATATAGCCTATGTAGCTCAGTGAAGAAGCAGCTTTCTAATAGTGAAAGAATTTTTGAAATCGGTCTAGTAGGTATTGCGTGAAAACATTACAAATATACACACATACAAACAAACATACAAATCTTTCCTCTTTATAATATTACTATAGATAAGAATCTATTCTAATACATAAGAATAAATAATATAAGATCTCAATAGTTTCTATGGCAAAAATCAAAAGGAAAATACTTAAGAGCGATACTCTGTGATGTTCCGACCAACAACATTGACTATTGACCTAACCGTCTTTGACCTAACAGTAATTGATAGCCCTTTTTCCTATTTCCCAAAGCACGTGCACATTTTCTATTCCTCTAACATAATAATAAATATTATATCACCTATATAATATGTTGATACTTATCAACAGTTTCTATGACAGAAAAAAAGGAATTAACTACTCTAGAAGAAGAAAACAAGCGGGCAGAAGTAACTTCATTTACTAAGTAATAATTATACCATTGTAGCGGATATAATTTGTACAGCGAGTAATAAAACACGTGTGGATTCTTGAGTATGGCGGCGTGCGCGCGCTATCGTGCCGGCGAGCGAAGTGACCGTTACGGCTCGGGTGGGGCGCTTTTATACACGCGTAGCGCTTGCACTCGCACTATCTTTATTTAACAATAACTATTTACAAAGGTTCTTAGCTTAGCAACTTACGTATACGCCTTATAACTATTACGTATGTCTTATTAACTAACTTAACCATTTACGAATAAAAGACGATTACTCTAAATGTTTATTCTAAAATACTCTATTCTACAACCTATCTTATTAATTAATCTTTATTATTAAGTACAAATGGAGACATAGTTAGTGTTATATACAAAACGGAGAAATCGTCGTCTACATTCCCCCCTCCGTGCGAGAGTGCTTCGAGCACTAACTCGATGCTGCTGACGGCGATTTGGATATCACTACCAGCTTCGGAGTAGACCTCTTGAGGATTCCGGCAGCGGAGGATTTGCATAGTGATGTTGTCCGGTGCCGTATCTTGGGGCGATGGTAGAAAGGTACTCTCTTAGCCATCTTTTCCAAAAATGATCGGTCAGGGGCTGTACGGCGCTTCCAGGGGGCAGATCCGATCAATTCATGATCGTTGAATTCGCCAAATCGTTGCGTACCGCTCGATCGTCCGATTAAGAAATGGTTCGGCGTGAGGCTTTCTTCCTCTTCTAGTTCCATTGAAACGTCGGTGAGTGGACGAGAATTAATTGGATGTTCCGCTTCTAACAACAAGGTGAGAAGTATTTCTTCGCGAGGGTGTCTCGTCGCGAGGGTGGCGGAGAGCGCGATTTTGACAGACCGCACCAACCGTTCCCATGCTCCTTCCATGTGTGGTGTTCCAGGAGGGATGAATTTCCATTTTATGCCTCGTTGCGTTGCTTTCTCGGTCATTTTTTCGAATTCTTTTCTATGTTCTTTATTGGCGCCTACAAAGTTGGTGCCGTTATCGCTGTATATGATTTTGGGAGTGCCTCTGCGGGCTATCGCGCGTCTTAACGTGAGCAACATGCTATCGGCTGATAGCAACGTGGCCATTTCGAGGTGTACGGCTCTGTTTTTTATGTAAATCGCTGAACATGGAGATGAAGTTGCCCCAAATATTAAGGTCTTCATCCTATATTCCCGCGGTTCTGTGTCGGAGTCATTTTTCCACAAAAAACGAAGATTGTCTTTATCTTCATCACGTATCTGAACGCGTAGGAACATTTCCTTAATATCTGCCGCTATAGCTATGGGACCTTGCTGGAATCTTGTCAATACGCCGAAAACCGATTGCAGCAGATCGGGCCCAGGCAGCAAGGCGTCGTTCAGGCTTTTACCATTCGTGCGCTCGGCTGCGTCGAACACTAATCTCATTTTTTGTTTTTGAGGGTGTACGACGACAAAATGTGGCAGGTACCGTGTTCTAGTAGAGGTGGGATGACTGTCCGCCAATTCAGCGTAGCCACTCTTTAATAAATTTTCTATTTGCTCAGTGTATTTCGCTTTAAATCTTTCGTCCTTGGTTAATTTTTTTATAATAGCAGCTAGACGGCGAACTACGCTGTTTCTGTTTGATGGTAAAGTTTCATTGTCGCTTCGCCATAATAAGCCGCATTCAAATTTCCCTTCGGGGAGTCGTCTCGTGGTATTCTCCAATAACATCAGCGCTCTTTGTTCGGGGTCATTCATCGGCTTTTTGGGTGCTATTCCCAACGAGTCTAATTCGAAGTGTGATTTGATCAGGTTTTCTATTTCACTTGCCTTGCTTTGTCGTATGTGGTTTATAAACAACACGGGTTTCGTCGTGTCAGTCTTGCAACCGTGCAATATCCAGCCAAGCCGTGTGAATGAAGCCACTGGTCGGTTCGGTTCACCGGTTTTCAATTCTCTCGAAACAATCAGATGCCAATTGTCTTGGCCTATTAGGAGAGAAGGTCGTGTTTCTTCGTATAATAACTGATCTTCGATGTCGACTAGATGAGGGCAGTTCTCGATGTCTTCCATCTTGATCGATTGTGATGCCAAATTTAATTGTTGTATGGTGTACGCTTTCATGTGTGCGTACTCTCTTCCAAACATACCTCTAATTTGCAGCTTCAAACATCTCGATTGTCCCGTCTCTATCTTGTGACCGCCAACGCCCTCTATCGAGAGATCGTGTCGCGATCCCGTGGCGCCTAATTGATCAGCCACTTCTTCTAGTAGTAGCGTGACGGTCGAGCCCTCGTCTAACAAGGCCGAGACGGTTGCTGTGCCGTTCGGTCCGCTTAATTCGACCGGTACGATCTTTAGGTAGGATCTCGACGTGCCCACATGGTTCACGGAAACGATTTTGTTCTGCTCAATATTTTCTTCGGTGGTTGCATGGAGCATAGCATGATGGTTTCTAGAGCAGCCGTCTTTGCCACAACGTTTAGATCTGCATGCTTGGTGGCGGTGATTTGTTTTAAGGCACTTGAAACACACTTTTAAGTTTTTCACTATCACCCACCTCTGCTCCACGGATTCCTTGGTGAACTGTGCGCAACCATCCAGTTCATGTTCACTTTTGCACAATAAACACTTTTTCTTTTCTTTTCGTATGACACTTAATACGATATTCTTTTTAGTTTCAAATTCGTCGTTATCACTATCATCTGATCCCGATTCCGCGCTGCTACATTTATTGTGTTTAGCAGCGTGTACTTTTGCGTTTCGAAATGATCTTCTGAACGGTTCTGATTTTACGCGTGGTGAGGGTTGAGTGTCGTATGTCCCAAACTGGTCCGCGATCGTGTTCAAGAACTTTGACAGTGCGATCAACACCGGTTCCTCTTCTCTAGTGGATCGGTATTCATACCATCTAAACTTTACTAGCATGTTCATTTTATCGATGATCTTTTCGGCTATGTCGTTCGAGTACAAGTAATCTACTCTATTCATTTGCCGTATTGCGTTTACGCTGTTGCTTACACTCGTAGCGAATACACCTATGCCCTTTATATCGTGTGACATAGGTGGTATTCTTTCTAGTAAAGCCACCTCGCTTTTAACTAAGTGAGTGGGTCTTCCAAATCTTCTTGCCAATGTTTCTAGTATCTCTACAGTATTTGTATTTGTGTATAATAGAGATCTTACGGCTTCTCTCGCCTGTCCCTGTAGGGATCTTCTCAGGCGAGCTATATTCTCGATTTCACTAAAATACGACTTCGTGTCTTTGTACGTTGCGGTAAACGCAATCCAATCTCTCGGGTTGCCGTCAAAATACGGTAATTCACTAATGTACCTCGGCGGAGCTTTCATTGTGTTTTCTTTGGAGCCATTTATGGCGGCTATTAGGGCGGACGTAAGTTCGCATAGCCCATTGTTCTCACCCGGCCCGGTGCCTTTTGTACTTTGCTGTGGCGGCGGCGATGTTTCGATCCATTCGGATACCGGTTCGTTATCTTCGTCACTCAGGTCCGAATGATCGGCGTCTAGGCGTAACAATTCCAGTTTTGTTCGCGCTAGAGCTGCTGCGGCCTCGGCTCGTTCTAGCTCCAAACGCGCCTGTAATTCTGCACGCCGGCTAATTGAACTGCGTGACCCCGTTGTCCTCTTTCCTTTCGCCGCCGGTGCAGTCGGTTCGGTGCACGTGGTGTTTCCTGGACCCGTGATGCTTTCCGGGCATGTTGTGTTTTCTGAGCACGTGGTGTTTTCTGGGAGCGTGGTGTTGTCCGGGCATGTGTTATTTTCGGTGCTTGTACCGACGCTCTCTTCATTCAGCGACTTCTTGCTTCGCGTTCTTATGGTACTCATCTTGAGTTCTTTTCCTTCTTATTTCCCTATCTTTCCCTAGCGGCCCTAACAATCTCGTTCGAGGGCCCCGAGGGACACGCTCTCCCGAGGATGGAGATTTAGGATAAGAAAGGTAGGAGTCGCCCGCCAGAGGGCACCGTGTGAAATTAGAGTGCTCGGGTATCGAGAGGAACGCTCAACACCTTCGGCGTGCCCACCAGGAGGCCACTAAATCACACGAGCCTTATCGGCGCGACCGGACTGGTACAGACTAACAGCCTCGAAAAAGGCTAGCTGGCGGTGTCGTCCGTTACACCACTTCCGCCTCAAGAGGGCGTTCACTCACTGTCCACCGTTTGACACCGTTAGGTGGTGGGCAAGTGAGCCGCGGCGAACCGCTTTGTGTGCCTTCGGGCACGGAATGACTTCGTACTTGCCGACGAGTTCTTGAAGCGATCTTCGGTAGTGCTTTCACGGTCCGATTCGTCGGTGGCCTGCCGCGTGAACGATTCGTCGAACAATGCTTCTCAGGGCTTCCCGTTGCACTTGTGAGATTCCTCTTCTTTATTTCTTCGATAGCTTCCTTAATCTTGAACGCCAAATTCTTGTAATCCGGAATCGAAGGACCAAACACTGTAGCGGATATAATTTGTACAGCGAGTAATAAAACACGTGTGGATTCTTGAGTATGGCGGCGTGCGCGCGCTATCGTGCCGGCGAGCGAAGTGACCGTTACGGCTCGGGTGGGGCGCTTTTATACACGCGTAGCGCTTGCACTCGCACTATCTTTATTTAACAATAACTATTTACAAAGGTTCTTAGCTTAGCAACTTACGTATACGCCTTATAACTATTACGTATGTCTTATTAACTAACTTAACCATTTACGAATAAAAGACGATTACTCTAAATGTTTATTCTAAAATACTCTATTCTACAACCTATCTTATTAATTAATCTTTATTATTAAGTACAAATGGAGACATAGTTAGTGTTATATACAAAACGGAGAAATCGTCGTCTACAACCATGTTTATATACCATCTTGAAAACATCTTGATTTATTAAAATTGAATTTGTGCACATCGTGCTCACAAGACGTTTAAATCAAAATCAAAATAATCTTTATTCAGGTAACTTTTTTACAAGCAGTTTTAAATCGTCAATGATCAATTAGATTAATGAAGCTACAACTGGTTCTGAATATTTCTCTTACCGAGAAAAACCAGAAACAAACTCGGCGGCGAATTTTTTTAAACATTTAAATTATTTAACTGCAGTCTCGTTTGAAGCTGAAAGGATTTTCAATTCCAAGCATTTTTATCATTCAAATAATCTTCAATTGTTTAATATGCCTTATGTATAAACATAGTTCATCATCATTCTCCTGCGCTTATCCCACTCTAAGTGGGGTCGGCGACACACGTTACAAACATGTTGTCATATGATTTGGCTACGTATTTTACGACCGGCCGCCTGCCTGACGTCAACTTACCTTAGTCGCCTTTTACGACGACTCGATAAGAAATGAGGGTGGTCTATTCTATGCAGCCGCATACCACACGGCATTTATCTTAGTGCTCTTACGACACCTCGGTAAGAAATGAGGGTGGTCTATTCTATTCTGCCGGATACCACATGGCGAACGTATAAACATAGTTTGTACACTTAATTCAAACTTTTATATAGATAAGTTTAATATGGGTTTTAGGAGTTAAGTACTCGTGACGCCATCTATGGTTCACGACTAACCACTTCAACACTTACCTATCTACCTAACAGTTAAAGCCTTTTTCCCATTACCAGAATAACGGCGCACTCTCCAGTTTTCTAATAATACATAAGAATCAAAATCACCTTTCTAGTAACTTGTTTCTTTAAACAGAATTGAACTTTACTTTCTAGGGTTTAGGAGCGAAGTAGGCGCACCAAATAGGGTATTAAAATTCGGTTCATGTAATCACGTTTCTCCCTCAAACAGGTAATGTTGGAAAGGGAATTAGATATTGTCCTGATTTCATTTCCAAAGGTGCTACTCGAAATGGAGGTTGCCTTTATTTCGAAATAGTGAAGTCATATACATTTTTTGGTAGCTTTTAGTAGATGAAAAATCTTATTTTATAAAGGAAAGTATTAAAGAAAGTAAACAGCCTCTTATTATAACATTGGGCAAACGAATCCTTTAATATGCATCTTTGATTATTCTCCGCCGTGAGGTATTCGGCTGAGTAGTATAAACCACCCTCATTTCTTACCGAGGTGTCGTAAAAAGCGACTAAGGTAAGTCGGCCCGCCGTGTTGTATCCATCTGAGTAGAATAGACCACCCTCATTACCGAGGTATCGTAAAAGGTGACTAGGGTAAGTCGGCCCGCCGTGTGGTATCCGGCTGCGTAGAATAGACCACCCTCATTTCTAACCGAGGTGTCGTAAAAGGTGACTAAGGTAAGTCGACCGGCCGTGTGGTATCCGATTGAGTAGAATAGACCACCTTCATTTCTTACCGAGGTCCCGTAAAAGGCGACTAAGGTAAGTCGACCCGCCGTATGGTATCCGATTGAGTAGATAAGACCACCTTCATTTTTTACCGAGGTCCCGTAAAAGGCGACTAAGGTAAGTCGACCCGTCGTGTGGTATCCGATTGAGTAGAATAGGCCACCTTCATTTCTTACCGAGGTCCCGTAAAAGGCGACTAAGGTAAGTCGACCCACCGTGTGGTATCCGATTGAGTAGAATAGACCACCTTCATTTCTTACCGAGGTGCCGTAAAAGGCGACTAAGGTAAGTCGACCCGCCGTGTGTTGACGTCATGCAGGCGGCCGGTCGTAAAATACGTAGCTAAATCATGTGACAACATGTTTGTAACATGTTGTGCCGAACCCACTTAGAGAGATACGGGCAGGAGGATGAGGATGAGGATGAGGCATTATGGATCTCCGCAATGTAACGCCTAATTCTATAAATGATTTAAGAACTTTGTAGAAGCGTATATGTCAATAGTTTATTTAGGAACCTGTTTTGCTATTTCGAATATAACAATTCTTATAAAGCTGTACTGATATATACTGTATATCTAGATTTACGGCTAGTTAAGTCACAACAAACACGGTTTAGTGTTTGCCCTGGCCCTAAACATCTTTGTCGGGCTTTGTGTTCCCGTAAACATAATTACGGGCTATAGTTTGCTGAGTTAACCATTTATAGCGTACAAAGTGCGGGAGAGGGACGGGGGAGGGTAATACCACAAATTCATACAGTCTGAAAAACGGATTATTAATAAAGTAAAGTAGCGGCCCGATACAATCCCACTGCTGGGAATAGGCCTCCTCTCTCCGTTTCTGGAGAGAAGGATTGGAGCTAAGACCTACCACCCTGCTCCAATGCGGATTGGTAGGTTACACATATCTCCAGAATTCTCTAGAAATATGTAGTTTTCCTTACGATGTTTTCCTTCACCGAAAAGCGTGTAAAGTAAAGTAACGGCCTGTTACTATGCCCACTGCTGGGCTAAGGCCTCCTCTCTCCGTTTCCGGAGAGAAGGGTTGGAGCTAAGACCTACCACGCTGCTCCAATGCGGATTGGTAGGTTACACATATCTCCAGAATTCTCTAGAAATATGTAGGTTTCCTTACGATGTTTTCCTTCACCGAAAAGCGTGTAAAGTAAAGTAACGGCCTGTTACTATGCCCACTGCTGGGCTAAGGCCTCCTCTCTCCGTTTCTGGAGAGAAGGGTTGGAGCTAAGACCTACCACGCTGCTCCAATGCGGATTGGTAGGTTACACATATCTCCAGAATTCTCTAGAAATATGTAGGTTTCCTTACGATGTTTTCCTTCACCGAAAAGCGTGTAAAGTAAAGTAACGGCCTGATACTATGCCCACTGCTGGGCTAAGGCCTCCTCTCTCCGTTTCTGGAGAGAAGGGTTGGAGCTAAGACCTACCACGCTGCTCCAATGCGGATTGGTAGGTTACACATATCTCCAGAATTCTCTAGAAATATGTAGGTTTCCTTACGATGTTTTCCTTCACCGAAAAGCGTGTAAAGTAAAGTAACAGCCTGTTACTATGCCCACTGCTGGGCTAAGGCCTCCTCTCTCCGTTTCTGGAGAGAAGGGTTGGAGCTAAGACCTACCACGCTGCTCCAATGCGGATTGGTAGGTTACACATATCTCCAGAATTCTCTAGAAATATGTAGGTTTCCTTACGATGTTTTCCTTCACCGAAAAGCGTGTAAAGTAAAGTAACAGCCTGTTACTATGCCCACTGCTGGGCTAAGGCCTCCTCTCTCCGTTTCTGGAGAGAAGGGTTGGAGCTAAGACCTACCACGCTGCTCCAATGCGGATTGGTAGGTTACACATATCTCCAGAATTCTCTAGAAATATGTAGGTTTCCTTACGATGTTTTCCTTCACCGAAAAGCGTGTAAAGTAAAGTAACGGCCTGTTACTATGCCCACTGCTGGGCTAAGGCCTCCTCTCTCCGTTTCTGGAGAGAAGGGTTGGAGCTAAGACCTACCACGCTGCTCCAATGCGGATTGGTAGGTTACACATATCTCCAGAATTCTCTAGAAATATGCAGGTTTCCTCACGATGTTTTCCTTCACTGAAAAGCGTGATTAATTGCAATTATCAATTAGACACATGCGTTTTAATAGAAAACTCATTGGTGCCTGCCCGGGTTTGAATTCGTGTTCCCCTCGAAATAGTCACACAGTCTCACCGCTGGGCTATCACAGCTCTGATTTTTAATTTTGCTAGGAAATGATTAGTTGTGAAAACGTAACAGACAGACCGACTAAAAGAGTTCTCTCTTTTAGTCGGTCTGTCTGAATTTCTATTCACATGCATAAAATTAGTGTGATTAATTTTAAATAAAATAATAAGTAAATTAACTGCCTGTTAATATAATTTATAGAATTAGGCGTTACTTTGCGGAGATCCATAATACAAAATTAATGATTAAAATTATTTTGCTATAATCCGCGATACAGTAAGTAAAAACACATGCACAGGTAGCAGTGGTGAAGGTTTGTCGATGTGTTTTTTACGAATCCTGCATGTATTGGGTAGGAAAAAACGGATAGTCCACTATACATTTAACACTATATATATTTTCTGTTTACTGTATCGCGGATTATAGCCAAATAATTTTAATTATTACTTTTGTAGGCTTTCTGTATTAGCCTTTTTTAAATAGTGTTTTTAAACTGCTTCAAGGGTAAAGTTTAAGTAGATTGCGGAATTATATTATAGAATCTTATACCTAAACCCATTATGTACTTGCAAGGCGCAAAGCAGGAACCGCAAGCCGTCGGTTCCTACTTTGTCTATTATATACATCGCCAATCGTTTTTCTGAATTGATCATGTAGAGATAATTTGCCGTGTGGTATCCGGCAGAGAATAGACCACCCTCCTTTCTTACCGAGGTATCGTAAGAGGCGACTAAGGTAAATGCCGTGTGGTATCCGGCTGCATAGAATAGACCACCCTCATTTCTTCCCGAGGTGTCGTAAAAGGCGACTAAGGTAAGTTGACGTCAGGCAGGCGGCTGGTTGTAAAATACGTAGCCAAATCATATGACAACATGTTTGTAACATATTGTGCCGGCCCCACTTAGAGTGGGATAAGGGCAGGAGGATGATGATGATGATCATGTAGAGATGCTTTAAGCATAGTTCGCTGAGTGACTCTGAGTTTTCTTATGAGGCTCAAAGTCTGATTCGTATGTCATCTCAATACGCACTGTTCGAAGACTTTCGTCTTCAGCCACTGAGATATCGTGGACAAAAAATCGTTACATAAGTGCTAGTATATTTCGAATTCGATTTAGATTTAGAATTATCCAATAATATCGCTTAGACAAGTAATAGGTCTTATACCAAACTTTGACTCATCATACAGCAAGAAACTTGTTCTAGAGAGCGCTTAAATTAGATACGCTACGACGTAGAACAATCGTAGCGCGCAACTACAATTAAGAAATTCTGGTATAATAGCGGGAAACTACTATCCCACAGCTGGGCTATGATCCTCCTTTTTGTAGATATTAATCCAAGTTTAAACCCACCACACAGTATGGAAATTAATATATTTAATTAGATAATTAAATACTTATAGGCAAATAATTTATAGAATTAGGCGTTACTTTGCGGAGATCCACGATACAGTAAATAGAAAACATATATAGTGTTAAATGTATAGTAGACTATCCGTTTTTTCATACCCGATACATGCAAGATTCGTAAAAACACATGCACAAACCTCCACTACTACGACCACATTACACAAGTACTACACACGTTCACTATCACAAACTCAACAATCGTTTCGCCCCGCAAACGAAGCATCATGAGGAGATACACTCCAAGACAAAATCGCAAAGTGGCAGTGGTGGAGGTTTGTGCATGTGTTTTACGAATCCTGCATGTATCGGGTATGAAAAAACGAATAGTCCACTATACATTTAACACTATATATATTTTCTATTTACTGTATCGCGGATTATAGCAAAATAATTTTATTATTACTTTTGTACTTATAGGCAAATTTAAAATTACCGCCGTGTGGTATCCGTCTGAGTAGAATAGACCGTCCTCATTCCTTACCAAGGTGTCGTAAAAAGCGACTAAGGTTAGTTGACGTCAGGCAGGCGGCCGTTTGTATTATACGTTGCCAAATCATGTGACAAAACGTTTATGAGGTGTTGCGCCGACCCCATTTAAAGTGGGATTAGGGTAGGAGGATGTTGGGCAAATTTAAAATAGAAGTTTCTTATCAGCCACGGGCACAACCGATTTTAGCTATATGGAGCTAAGAGCACACAGCTTTATTATAGTAGAGTGTACTATGAGACATGCACCGCCAACGCCGCCACAATACTTTTAGCATTGCACACAATCACTATCACAATCTTAAAAATAGTTTCCGCATGTATGAGGTATGAAGACGAATATTGCACTGTACATTTATAATGACATAGTTTTTTTCTAATCGCTGATTTTAGCAATGTATTTATATTATTATTTGTAATATGAACCTCTGCAAAATAGCAGTTTTAAAAATTAATAAAAAAAATAGATCACCATTCTTCTATCGTTATCCCACTCTGGCACAACATATTTTAACATTTTATAACATGTTGTGGCTAGTTAATTTATTGGCCACCTGCCTGACGTCAATTTACATTAGTCGCCCATTAGACACCTTTTCCAGAAATGAGGGTAGACAATTCTAATCAGCCGGATATCATATGGCGGGTCAACTTACCTTAGTCTCCGTTTACGACACCTCGGTAAAGAATAAAGGTGGTCTATTCTACTCAGCCGGATATCACACGGCGGGTCGACTTAGCAAATTTCAAAATAATCTTTATTCAAATAAACCATTTCAGGCACTTTTGAATCGTCAAGTACTTTTACTGTACCTCGGTAAGAAATGAGGTTAGTCAATTCTACTCATCCGGATACAACACGGTGGGTCAACTTACCTTGATCTTCTTTGACGACACCTCGGTAAGAAATAAAGGTTGCATATTCTACTCAGCCGGATAACACACGGCGGGTCGACTTACCTTAGTCGCCTTTTACGACACCTCGGTAAGAAATAAAGGTGGTCTATTCCATTCAGCCGGATACAAGGCAAAAATTAAAATATATATGATTTATAGAAGCAGCCGTTACTTTGCGGAATTCCATATTACAAGCAATATAACAGAACTAACTACTTTGCTATAATCCGCACGGGTAAACAGGATAGGCGCAGTACGATTTTTGTCGTACTGCGCAGTACGATTTTTGTCGTGGAGCCTATCCTCCTGATGATGCTTCGGTTTCGGGGCGAAACGATCGTCGAGATTGTGGTGGTGGGTGTGTGTGCTGCTTTTGTGTGCATTGTTGCTGGTGAATTGCGCCTTGGAGTGCATGTGGTGGCTTGTCCTGCATGTATAAGGTACGTAGATTTTGCCTGCTTCATACACATTGGCTTTGCATGCATTCACTTAACCCGTGCGGATTATAGCAAAGTAGTTAGTTCTGTTATATTGCTTGTAAAATATATATTTATATATAATATTTGTGGAAAAAAAAATTCAAAACATCGTTACTAAAGACGCGGATATCTTGCCCATTAAAAGTTTTGTCAGTCGATTAAACGGCGGCCATTTTGGTAGCTTCAACATTCCAACTTTTAGTCACGTAATTGAGTTTTTTATGAAAGCTGCTATTATATTTTTTTTCGTATTATTCTAACACTAGCTGACACCCGTGATTACAGCCGTCTCGGTATTCGCTTTTACAATAAAATTCCGCAATCTTTACTTGACCAGTCTACAGAAAGGTTTAAATCAAATGTGATGAGGGTTGCAGACCGAAAGCTAAGCTATCCCGAAGCTAAACTAAGCTTAGCTAGGATAAGCTAAGACAAACTAAAGATATGTGCAGTGCACACCAAAAGTGGAAGTGGAAGCAATCATTGTTGCGACGTTCAATTCGACGGACGAAGGAAGTGCAGGGTAAGAGGGAGGAGGCTTAACTTAGCTTGTGTAGCTAAGTATCAGCATACACAAGTGACTTAGCTTCGCATATTTTAGTTAGCTCACATAGCTTAAGTTGCGTAGTTTGCCGTCTGCACACAGGCATGAAAAACTGCGTTAGCTATGTGAGCTAAACTAAACTAACTTAGCTTAGCTCTTGGTCTGCAACCCGCATAATAGATATGCTTATAGCATATTAAAAAATTGAAGATTATTTGGATGAAAAGTATGCCTGGATTTGAAAATCCTTTCAGCTTCATACAGGACTGCGGTTTAGTTATGTGAAATTGAAAATGTTTAAAAGATTGAACGCCTAGTTTCTTGCTGTTTCTCTTGTAAGAGCAACATTGCGAACCAATTGTAGCTTCATTAATCATATTGATCCTTGAAGATTAGAAAGTGCTCGAAAGAGCTTACTTGAATGAAGACTATTTTGATCTGAAATAAAAAAATTAAAATGTAAAATAACTTTTAAGTTATTTGACATTTAGTATTTCTTATATATTATTGTTTATTATGACTCATCTTCATCCTCATCATCCTCCTGCTTTTATCCCACCCAAGTTTGGGTCGGCACAATATGTTATAAACATGTTGTCACATGATTTGGGTACGTATTTTACGACCAACCGCCTGTCTGACCTTTTAAGACCCCTCGGTAAGAAAGAGGGTGGTCTATTCTACTCTACCGGATACCACATGGTGAGTTAACTTACCTTAGTTGCCTTTTACGACACCTCGGTAAGAAAATGAGGGTGGTCGACTCTACTCAGCCGGATACCACACGGCGGGTTCACTTACCTTAGTCGCCTTTTACGACCCCTTGGTAAGAAAAAGGGGGGTGGATTATACTATACCGGATACCACACGGTGAGTTAACTTACCTTAGTCGCCTTTTACGACCTCTCGGTAAGAAAGAGGGTGATCTATTCTACTCTACCGGATACCACACGGTGAGTTAACTTACCTTAATCGCCTTTTACGACCCCTCGGTAAGAAAGAGGGTGGTCTATTCTACTCTACCGGGTACCACACGGTGAGTTAACTTACCTTAATCGCCTTTTACGACCCCTCGGTAAGAAAGAGGGTGGTCTATTCTACTCTACGGGATACCACACGGTGAGTTAACTTACCTTAGTCGCCTTTTACGACCCCTCGGTAAGAAATAAAGGTTGTATATTCTACTCAGCCGGGTGTCACACGGCAGGTCAACTTACCTTAGTCGCTTTTTACGACCCCTCGGTAAGAAACGGGGTGGTCTATTCTACTCTACCGGATACCAGTAGGTGGGTCAACTTACCTTAGTCGCCTTTTACGACACCTCAGTAAGAAATAAAGGTGGTCTATTCTACTCAGCCGGATACCACACGGCGGGTTAACTTACCTTAGTCGCCTTTTAAGACCCCTCGGTAAGAATGAGGGTGGTCTATTCTACTCTACCGGATATCACAAGGTGAGTTAACTTACCTTAGTCGCCTTTTACGACACCTCGGCAAGAAAATGAGGGTGCCCTAAAATATATAACTATCTAAGTAAAATATAACAAAATATACGAGATTAGCAATAAACATTTTATGTGAGCCTAATGGACAACCGTTTTCAATGAGCGCAAACAATTTTGCGTTTAAATAAATAAACATTTATTTACAAATATAAAACGGCACAGCTCCGCTGGGTCGCCGCGTTCATCCTCAATTAGTTAAAATAATAAAGCGACATTGTTTCAGCAAACATGAAATCGAGGAATAAATATTGAAAACAAAAATTAATATTGTGTAATGAATAAAATTAGTGAAATTCTTGTAACCCAGTCAGTTACTTGGTAAAATTAACGGCAAAAACAATCTAATTCAAAATATTATTTATTCGAGTTAACTTGTTAACAAGCGCTTTTGATGAATGAAATTCATCATCCTCCTGCCCTTATCTCACTCTAAAGGGGGTCGGCACATGTTACAAACACGTTGTCACATGATTTAGCTGCGTATTTTATGACCTGCCTGACGTCAACTCACCTTAGTCGTATTTTACGACACCTCGGTAAGAAATAAAGGTTGTATATTCTACTCAGCCGGATGTCACATGGCGGGTCAACTTACCTTGATCTTCTTTGACGACACCTCGGTAAGAAATAAAGGTGGTCTATTCTACTTAGCCGGATAACACACGGCGGGTCGACTTACCTTAGTCGCCTTTTACGACACCTCGTTAAGAAATAAAGGTGGTCTATTCCATTCAGCCGGATACAAGGCAAAGATTAAAATATATATATATATATAATATTTGTGGAAAAAAAAATTCAAAACTTCGTTACTAAAGACGCGGATATCTTGCCCATTAAAAGTTTTGTCAGTCGATTAAACGGCGGCCATTTTGGTAGCTTCAACATTCCAACTTTTAGTCACGTAATTGAGTTTTTTTATGAAAGCTGCTATTATATTTTTTTTCGTATTATTCTAACACTAGCTGACACCCGTGATTACAACGGTCTCGGTATTCGCTTTTACAATAAAATTCCGCAATCCTTACTTGACCAGTCTACAGAAAGGTTTACAGTCAGTTACTTGGTAAAATTTTCGGCAAAAACAATCTAATTCAAAATATTATTTATTCGAGTTAACTTGTTAACAAGCGCTTTTGATGAATGAAATTCATCATCCTCCTGCCCTTATCTCACTCTAAAGGGGGTCGGCACATGTTACAAACACGTTGTCACATGATTTAGCTGCGTATTTTATGACCTGCCTGACGTCAACTCACCTTAGTCGTATTTTACGACCCCTCGGTAAGAAACGGGGTGGTCTATTCTACTCTACCTGATACCAGTAGGTGGGTCAACTTACCTTAGTCGCTCTTTACGACACCTCGGTAAGAAAATGAAGGTGGTCTATTCTAATCAGCCGAATACCACACGGCATTGCTTTTGATGAATGAAATTATTTTGCTATAATCCTCAATTAAGAAAATAGAAAATATATATAATGCTAAATTTAGAGTGGACTATCCGTTCTTATACCCGATACATACAGTATTCGTAAAAGCACATGCACAAACCTCCACCACCGCCACCACAATACACAAGCACTACACACGTTCACTATCAAAAGCATCAACAGGAAATACTCCACGACAAAATCACAAATCGACACAACTCTAGAATAGTTATATGAAAATTGGTTCAACCGGACGTGTTCGGAGGTAAAATTAACGGTGGGGGTTGAACCAATTTGTATATAACTATGCACGCTTGGGTTATGTGTCGCTGTTTTGTAGTATCTCGCAAATTAACGCCCGATTCTATAAAAAAAGTTCTTTTAATGTGAGCTGAAAATTATCCAGGAGCTCAAGTTACAGATGGTAAATGGGATGTTTTAAATTCAACAATGAAATGTGCTTCGGAACAAAGCCTATTGATTTCTTTCGACTGCGTGAACTCATCATTTATGCATACGTATTGATTAAGTCAACGTAAGTTTGAACGCTTTATAGTTTTTGGGTTTGTTATTTATCATATAGTTATATAGAAACTGTAATAAAAGTATTTTTTTGCTATAATCAGCGATAAAAGAAAATATATGTAATGCTGAGTATAGTAATGTACTATCCGTTCTCATACCTCACTCATGCACTACTTGTTACCAATGATAACAATACTTAAGCACTGCACATATTCACTACCAGAATCTCAACAATCGTTTCATCCAGTAACCGTTGCATCAAATTCAAATTCAAATTCAAAATATTCTTTATTCAAGTAAACTTGTAAACAAGTGCTTTTGAATCGTCAACTTTACTGCTGGTTCGGAAAGCTGTTCCTACCGAGAAGAACCAGCAAGAAACTCGGCGGTTGCTCTTTTCCAACAATAATTCTTATCAATTAGTTACATATAGTTATAAATGTCTTGTACAGAGTTGAAGAGAAGCTATATCCACGCATTCTTATCTTCTAGGTAATCTTCAATAGTATAATAGGCTTTCTGAATTAACCTTTTTTTAATAGTATTTTTAAACTGCTGTAAAGGTAAAGTTAATGTAGATTGTGGAATTTTATTATAGAATCTTATACCCAAACCCACAAACGAAATAGGAACTTTTGTAAGGCTCAAAACAGGAACCGCAAACTTATGTCGGTTCCTACTTTGTCTATTATATACATCGCCAATCCTTTTATAATTATTTATATTTATACGTACAAAAATTAAATTATTAAAAATATACTGTGAAGCCAATGTAAGAATACCTGTTTCCTTGAACTTCTCTCGCAGGGAATCGTGTGAATTTAAATTGTAAATGCCACTTATGGCACTTTTTTGTAACACAAAAATTTTTTCATTTACCCCATAACAATATTCCGTAAGACATAATGTTATGTTATATGTCATAGTGTTATATCATCGTCACGAGACTCAATGATAAATTAAATGCCGTGTGGTATCCGGCTGAGAATAGACCACCCTGTTTCTTACAGAGGTGTCGTAAAATACTACTTAAAGAAGTTGACATCAGGCAGGCGGCCGTTCGTAAAATACGTAGCCGAATCATGTGACAACATGTTTATAAAATGTTGTGCCGACCCCACATAGAGTGGGATAAGGGCAGGAGGATGATGAATATTTTTATTAAATTTGTTATTAGAAACCTCCGCAAAGTAACGCCTTATTTTATAAATTAGTTATATAAACTTGGAAGAAGCTGTTTTTCACACCACGCCTTATAACTAACTGCTGCAACATAAATTTTCTATATTTCTAACATATGTCTCTCTAAGTGGGGTCGGTACAACATGTTATACACACGTCACATGATTTGGCTACGTATATTACGACCTGCCGCCTGCCTGACATCAACTTACCTTAGTCATATGTTACCACCCCTTGATAAGGAAGAGTGTGGTCTGTTCTACTCAACCGGATATCACACGGTTTCTTTTATACAGGAAAAAACCCCTTATGGTTATTGCTGGCCGACGGGGACAGGCGGCGGTTATGTCGGACTCGCACCGACTAAAACGACCTGTATGCTCTACCACGCTGCCAATGGCAAGGACAGGGTATCGTTATACACATTGCCCCCATCCCGCCGACAGCTCTGATCCCAGAGAACACCTCCTCTGGGTAGGGACCCCCTGAAAGAGAAGTCCCCCTCCGCTAACCGGTGCATCGGGAACACCAGATGCACCGACCGCCTCGGTACCACACGGTGGGTCAACTTACCTTAGTCGCCACCTCGGTAAGAAATGAGGGTGATCTATTCTATTCAGCCGGATACCACACGGTATTTTTTCTAACATATATCTTATTAATTAAATCTAAATTTATTTAATAAATATTTTATATATGAGCTGCATCCGATAGTCCGTTTATTATATTATAACAATAAGGTACCTTTAACATGCCTTTTCTATTATACAAACGACATACGACGATTACGATCATATCGTGTTAAATCATAAGGAATAAAAAATACTCCTTTTTCTGCTACAGTCGGTTAAACAGTGATACCCAAGTGCTAACGGCAGTTCGTAGAGTTAACCTCAAAATAACACTGTAATTAGACTAACTGCATCGCTGAGCAAACAGAATGCATGACATGTTTGCGAACATCCAACAAGTAATAGAGTTATTGCCGAGGTTGGCCAGATACTACTACTACTACAGGACAGTCCTATTATACTATTATACAAGTATATATTTTATCTGTCAGGTAAGAACAAATTTTAAATCTACAGATTCTAATACTTTATTACTATCTGATCGCAAACAGTTATGGAATAAAAAGCAAAATCAACAAATTCCATAAATCCAACTTAACCCACGCTTCGCTCTTTAAACTATATACCAATAACAAATTGATAGAAAATATTTCAAATATATATACAAAACTAGCTGTGCCAGGCTTCGAGCGCGTGGAAATTCGCGTGTCACAATTTTTTTCTAAAATTCAAATTTTAAACGTAAATGTAGTTATTGTGAGTTAACCATAAGTGATAGAGACATGCTATCGCCGACTTCTTTTGTAGTAGTTTTAAAGGTGAGACGCTTCCTTCTTCGTCAGCCGATGGACATCCACTGCTGGACATACGCCTCTTCATGGGATCGCCACACCCCACGATCTTGTGCCGCCTGGATCCAGTGGCTCCCTGAGACCTTTTTGAGGTCGTCTGTCCACCTCGTAGGGGTCTACCGACGCTGCGCTTTCCGGTGTGGGGTCGCCATTCCAGAACCTTACCAACCGTATATAACTAAAGGTTATAAATTGTAATGATATATGATTCTAATGGCGAACATATTCAATATGTCAAATGCATGGCATATTTGTGAGAATAGTGAGTGATAAATATTAATGAGAGTTGCTCATTCAAAAATCAGCTGTGCTGTTTTTCAATCGTTGGACAATTCTGATATTTATTATACTGTTACGAACATACGAGAAGAGTTCGTAATGCATATGTCATAGAATTCAAATTGGACGTGGGCAGTTTTCGAACATGCAAAAAGAGTTCGTACAATATTTGTCATAGGATTCAAATTCGCTTGACGCTAATTCTCTGAAACATTCAGGTGTTTACGAAAGATTTCTTTACTATCTCCCCAAGGACTCGCGAACTTTCGAGAACATTGTCGTCATCGGTTCGTTTGATATATAAGCGGACGTATCGTGCGCCTCGAGGTTCAGTTTGCGAATAGCGATCAAGAGCGAGTAACGAAGCGAAAAAAAAGGGAAATAATATTGATCTCGATTTTTTATTGGACAACGGACTGTATAGACACTATAAGTAATAAGTTTGTAGTGAAAAGTTGAATAAAGTGTTCTTAATGAGTCATCATCATCTTCCTGCCCTTATCCCACTCTAAGTGAGGTCGGCACAACATGGTACAAACATGTTGACACATGATTTGGCTACGTATTTAACGACAGGCCACGTGCCTGACGTCAACTTATCTTAGTTGTATTTTACGACCCCTCGGTAAGAAAGAGGGTGGTCTATTCTAGTTAACCGGATACCACACGGTGGGTCAACTCACCTTAGTCGCCTTATACGACACCTCGGTAAGAAATGAGGGTGGTCTATTCTACTAAGCCGGATATCACACGGCATAAAGTGTTCTTAACGAGTCACTAGGTATTTTCATCCAATTCCACATAACCCTGTACGTAGCAATGCAGATGGTAATTTATAGTTTTCAATCACTGTCCTATATATTTGGAAACCATTTGATTCCTACAAAGAGGAGAGTGGCTCAATTTCAGGCTTCCCTGCCGTATAATAACTGAATTTTCCGTAATGGCCTTAAACTGATTTCAGCGTGCTCCACACAATGCTAACTTCAGTATATGGAAGACATGTATAATCTTGTTTTCCTGTATTTTGTATCAGGTATTTATATAATAAATACCTGATACGCCGTGTGGTATCCGGCAGTATAGAATAGACCACCCTCCTTTCTTACCGAGGTGTCATAAGAGGCGACTAAGGTATGTGCCGTGTGGTATCCGGCTCCATAGAATAGACCACCCGCATTTATTACCGAGGTGTCGTAAAAGGCGACTAAAGTAAATTGACATCAGGCAGGCGTCCGGTCGTAAAATACGTAGCCAAATCATGTGACAAGATGTTTGTAACATGTTGTGCCGACCTCACTTAGAGTGGGATAAGGGCAGGAGCATGTATGTACGTATCAGGTATTTATTAATTGCTAATTAACTAAGCAAGTATAGAACATTTTACGGCATAAGTGTACCATTGATTAATTTTAGCCGATATTAATATCAATTTTGTAATAACTATTTAGATTTCTTTTTATATCTTAGATTAGATTCATTTAATTTATTTGAAAAAGATTGAACAGTCTTTGATATGAAATTTCTCAAGAGTTAGTGTAACATTTTTTTCATATCACATAATGTTGATATAACTAAGCCGTGTGACACCCGTCTGAGTAGAATGTACAACCTTTATTTCTTACCGAGGTGACGTCAAAGGACACAAAGGTAAGTCGACCCGCCGTGTGGTATACGGTTGAGCAGAATAGACCACCCTCTTTCTAACCGAGGTGTCGTAAAAGGCGACTAAGGTAAGTTAACCCGCCGTGTGGTATCCGGCTAAGTAGAATAGACCACCTTTATTTCTTACTGAGGTGTCGTAAGTGTCGTAAAGGGCGACTAAAATAAGTTGACCCGCCGTGTGACACTCAGCTGAGTAGAATAGGCCACCTTTATTTCTTACCGAGGTGTCGTAAAAGGCGACTAAGGTAAGTTGATCCACCGTTTGGTATGCGGTTGTGTAGAATATACAACCTTTATTTGTTACCGAGGTGTCGTCAAAGTAGACTAAGGTAAGTTGATCCATCGTTTGGTATCCTGTTATGTAGAATAGACCACCCTCATTTGTGACCGAGGTGTAAAAAGCGACTAAGGTAAGTTGACGTCAGGCAGGTGGCCGGTCGTAAAATACGTAGACAAATCATATGACAACATGTTTGTAACATGTTGTCCCGAAATTGGAGTGGGATAAGGGCAGGAGGACATGACTTAATGTTGAGATAACTAAAACTTTAAACAGATACTGTTTAAAAAAAATTACCAATTTTTCAAATACCCTTTTTCAATTTCATGCCTTCAACTTGATAAATAATGTAAGTTGAACTCTTTTCGAAAGTTCTTCCCTTTTGATAATTGTTTAGTCTTATATTTTCGAGTGATTAAAACTTCGGTATTGCCGGATTCCGTGCGAATTTTGGACGCTTTCTAGATCTTTTTTTAATAGACAATTTTGGTCAGTTCGTATTTACAAGAAATATGAAATAACTAGTTTTTGCTCGCGGCTTCGCTCGCTAGGAATTTTGTGTGCCACAGTATCTAATTTAATTAAATTTATTTTTCACAATTGGTCATAGTGGCTTCCACATAAAAGATAGATATATGCTGTCGCGGACTTTTATTTAGAACTATTAAAGACAAACAATACTACGGTATATCATCTTTGTGTAACTCTAATAGTTTAGGCAGCGTACGCCGAGATAGCTCTCAGAGGCCAGATTTTTTCCGACTTTATTAACATGTATCGTTATATTACATAAAATCATCAAAAATTGTATCTTATATGTTATACCTATATAACTGTAAAGTTTCATCCAAATCTGTCCAATAGTTTTTTCGTGAAAGAGTAACAAACATCCATCCATACTCACAAGCTATCGCATTTATAATATTAGTAGGATATTAGTAGGATATATCCGAACGCATAAAGTTCTATAACAGAATTAACCAAGACATGTTTCGCGATATAGATATTTCACAAATACAAATTCAAATTTAAAATATCCTTTATTCAAATAAACTTGTAAACATAGACGATTGTAGACGATTCAAAAGCTCTTTTGAATCGCCAACTCTAAGTTCGGAAAGTTGTTTCTACCGAGAAGAGCAAGGGACACGGCGGTTGCTCTTTTCAAATAATAATTCTTATTACTAATTATATATAGTTATCAATGTCTTGTATGTAATATATTGTATATGTAATGGATAAGTTTAAGTCGATTGCGGATTTTATTATAGAATCTTATACCTAAACCCATAAACGATTTACGTGCTTTTACTAGGCGCAAGTCGGTTCTTACTTTGACTATTATATACGTCGCCATTTTAAAAATAATTATGTATATTCTTCAATTCATTTACGCATTTCTTATATTAGTATAAATATATATTAAAAGAAAATATCAACACTTTGACTGTCCCGTTAGCTCAGTGGGTAGCGACCCTGCCTTCACCTCCGCGGGTCGCGGTTTCGATTCCCGCTGAGGTCCAACATTTTCTATAAACAATTGTTGGTTCTTTGAGCCTGGATGTATATTTGTATTTAAGTATGTATTTAAAATTATATATATATAGTATATCTACCAGTTGTCCGTTACCCATAACACAAGTATTAAGTTACTTACTTTAGGGACGGACGACCGTGTTTGTAAGTGTCTCGTATATTTATATTTACACCAAAACAAAATCTTATAGATATAATTTCTATATAATTAAAACCTGACTCCGATGACTTTATTTGAATAAGATTTTAAGCTCTCTCACATTTATCCACAGCTTCTATTGATATTGTATTAGATTGATTGAGTTATCGCAAACAATGCTTATGTGAGCAGCATTCGCAAGCACAATGGCATTTCATACAAAGGGAAAACAATGTGCAGTCACTACATATCCCCGGATAAATATCTGATTGGAAAAATAGATAGAATTTTCCATTTACTTAATTTAGACCTGATTTGTACTGACTTAATATTAGATGTTGTAAAAGGCGACTAAGGTAAGTCGACCCACCTTGTGGTATCCGCTTGACTAGTCAAGCGGATACCACCCTCTTTCTTACAGAGGGATCGTAAAAATACGACTAAGGTAAGTTGACGCACCGTGTGGTAGCCGGTTGAGTAGAATAGACCACCCTCTTTCTTACCGAAGGATCGTAAAATACGACTAAGGTAAGTTGACGCACCGTGTTGTATCCGGTTGAGTAGAATAGACCACCCTCTTTCTTACCGAAGGATCGTAAAATACGACTAAGGTAAGTTGACGCACCGTGTGGTATCCAGTTGAGTAGAATAGACCACCCTCTTTCTTACCGAAGGATCGTAAAATACGACTAAGGTAAGTTGACGCACCGTGTGGTATCCAGTTGAGTAGAATAGACCACCCTCTTTCTTACCGAAGGATCGTAAAATACGACTAATGTAAGTTGACGCACCGTGTGGTATCCGATTGAGTAGAATAGACCACCCTCTTTCTTACCGAGGGATCGTAAAAATACGACTAAGATAAGTTGACCCACCGTGTGGTATCCGGTTGAGTAGAATAGACCACCCTCTTTCTTACCGAGGGGTCGTAAAATACTACTAAGGTAAGTTGACGTCAGGCAGGCGGCCGGTCGTAAAATACATAGCCAAATCATTTGACAACTTGTTTGTAACATGTTGTGCCGACCCCATTTAGAGTGGGATAAGGGCAGGAGTGTATGATGATTATATTGACACTGCTGGACATCGGCCTCCTATATCGGTTTTCAGACGTATTGAAGCTAAAACCTACCACGCTGCTCCAATGCAGATTGGCAGGTTACAAATATCACTAGGATTCAAAGATATGGCAAACTCACGTTGTTTTCCTTCGCCAAAAAACGTGTGATAAAATGAAAACATCATTAGACACATTGGTGCCTGCCCGGAATTTGAATCCTCGAAAGAGTCGCGCGGTCTCACCACAGGTCTATTACTGCTTAAAAGGTTTGAAAGCTACTGAAAACTAATATGATTAATTATGTTCAAATACTGTTCCCAAACAAGTATATTTGTATGATAGCCATTCGCAAATATCTCCGCTAAACACGGATAAATATCTTGCTCGTTAAAAGTTTGTCTGTTGACTAAACGACCGCCATTTTGGTAGCTTCTGGAACATTTTAACTTTTACTCACGTAATAGACTTTTTTATGAAGCCCAGGAGTGGGACCTTGCAATTCTTTCGAGGGGCACACGAGTTTAAACCCGGCTGAGCAGAAAAGACCACCGTCATTCTTACCGAGGTGTCGTAAAAGGCCACTAAGGTAAGTCGACCCGCTATGTGGTATGCGGCTGAGTAGAAAAGACCACTCTCATTTCTTACTGCGGTGTCGTAAAAGGCGACTAAGGCAAGTTGACCAACCGTGTGCTGTCCGGTGGAGTAGAACATACCACCCTCTTTCTTAACGAGGTGTCGTAAAAGGCGACTAAGGCAAGTTGACCAACCGTGTGGTATCCGGTTGAATAGAATAGACCACCCTCATTTCTTACTGAGGTGTCGTAAAAGGCGACTAAGGCAAGTTGACCAACCGTGTGGTATCCGGTTGAATAGAATAGACCACCCTCATTTCTTACTGAGGTGTCGTAAAAGGCGACTAAGGTAAGTTGACGACAGGCAGGCGGCTGGTCGTAAAATACGTAGCCAAATCATTTCACAACATGTTTGCAACATGTTGTGCCGACCCTACTTAGAGTAGGATAAGGAGGATGATGATGAGTCCCACTTCAAATGTCGCTGTAATACAGCAAGAGACAAAAATGCTATTTAACACGCTTTTTAAATAATTTATAGAAGTGGACGTTACTTCTCGGAGATCCATAATACAAAAGTAATAATAAATTTGCTATATAATTTTATAAATACAAAATAATTTTATTCAATTCAATTCAAAAAATTCTTTATTCAAGTAAACTTGTAAACAAGTGCTTTTGTATCGTCAACATCTAGTGCCGGTTCGGAAAGCTGTCCCTACCGAGAAGAACCAGCAAGAAACTCGGCGGTTGCTCTTTTCAAACAATAATTTTTATTACTAGTTACATATAGTCATTAATGTCTTGTACAGGGTTGAAGAGAAGCTATATCCACGCATTCTTATCGTCTAGGTATTCTGAATTAGCCTTTTTTAAATAGTATTTTTAAACTGCTGTAATGGTAAAGTTAAAGTAGATTGTGGAATTTTATTATAGAATCTTATACCCAAACCCACAAAATAACGAACTTTTGCAAGGAGCAAAGCAGGAACCGCAAGCTTATGTCGGTTCCTACTTTGTCTATTATAAACATCGCTAATCTTTTTATAATTATTTATATTCATATGTACAAAAATTAAATTGATAAAAAATTGATAAATTGATAAATGTGAAGCCAAAAAAGCCCCACACCATCTATTTGATCCCCGCATCGATCTAACTTTTGTGATGGAGATATTTGCAAGGTTGGTGAGTGACAGAGGCCCTGCTTATTCCAAGACTCAACGGTTCACGTGAACAATGTCGCGGGTAAAAGCTAGTTCTACATAAACATCCATTTATTTAACAACCTTTGAGAGCAACCTTTTAAACCAGCGGTGTAAGTACCACTCAAAAACTTTGTCATTACAAAAGTCCATTTATACTCCATTTTTAGGTGAACTAACAGTTTCCTTACTTTGTAATACCCTCAAATAACGTATTGTTTTTTCTAGACATTAACTCGGAATATGTTCTATATATAATTTTTATTCATAAGATTATACATAATTATAAAAAAACTAGCAATGCCCCGCGGTTTCACCCGCGTACATACCGATCTCGTGGTAGTGGAAAGTCTACGAAGTCGGACTATAGATTTATTTCATAGATTATATAATTATAAAAAATGGCTATCATTAGTATTCTTGGAATAAGAGCTAACTCACCAAATGCAGGCCCTGCTATAACGGTCGCTACAATGAATTTGTTATGGCATTATTTTCTTTCGATTTACATTCTTAAATTCGTAATATCTTTTGATTGGGATGTCGGATGTTAACAATTTAAAATGTGTTTTACAGGTATTGAAACAGTTTTTAATAAAATATCATTTATTGAGATAAGGATTATTACAGAGATATGAATAAAATGGTTTGATTATTGTCGTTACTTTTACCAACTTTTACAACGTAAAAGTAATGTCAAAGTATGAGTAAGTGTCCCATATATTTATTTATTTATTTAAGTTTTAACAGAACAACTCATTGGTGCTTGCCGGGGTTTGAATCTGTGATCCACTCGAAAGAGTCGCACGCTCTCACCGCTGGGCTATCACAGTCCACACTACGCGCACGTGTTAACAATACAACTCACTGATCATGCCCAGATTTGAACCCATGACACCCTGGCAGAAGTCACATAATCTAACCATTCAATTCAAATTCAAATTCAAAATATTCTTTATTCAAGTAAACTTGTAAACAAGTGCTTTTGAATCGTCAACTCTACTGCTGGTCAGGAAAGTTGTTCCTACCGAGAAGAACCAGCAAGAAACTCGGTGGTTGATCGTTTTAAAAATATAATTCCTATTACTAGTTCTATTCAGTCATTACTGTCTTGTACCGTGTCGAAGAGTAGCTATATCCACGCATTCGTCTATATATATTTCCCATTCATGTTTCCCGCAGTTAAGAGCACTGTAGCAAGCTTGATCGAGTTCGACATGCGCCATTAGCATCTCGCCTCCACTTTCGCTCGATAACGATGTTTGGCAGCGAATCAACATCTATAAGTGCAGCTGTTAGAAACCGGTTTGTATATAACTAGCAATGCCCCGCGGTTTCACACTCGTACATACCGATCTCGTGGTAGTGGAAAGTCTACGAAGTCGAACTATGACTTTATTTGTAGATTATTTAATTATAAAAATGGGTATCATTAATCACAGCTAATTATCAATTAGACACAGAACGACTAACAAAAAACCCATTTGTGTTTGGTGACTCGAGATTTGAACTCGCGACCCTGTCAAGGGAGTCGCACTGTCTCACCATTGAGCTATCACGTTGGTTGTACTATATAAACATATGGGTTGTAGTATATAAATATACAAGACTAGCAATGCCTCGGGGTTTCACACTCGTCCATATCGATCTCGTGGTAGTGGAAAGTCTACGAAGTCGGACTATGGATTTATTTGTAGATTATTTAATTATAAAAAATGGATATCATTAGTATTCTTGGAATAAAAGGTAACTGACTAAACGCAGGCCCTGCTATAACGGTCGCTATAATGATTTTGTTATGGCATTATTTTCTTTCGATTTATATCCTTAAATTCGTCCGCCGTGTGGTATCCGGTTGAGTAGAATAGACCACAATCATTTCTTACCGAGGTAAGGTAAGTTGACGTCAGGCAGGCAGCCGGTCGTAAAATACGCAGCCAAATCATGTGACAACGTGTTTGTAACATGTTGTGCCGACTCCACTTAGAGTGGGATAAGGGCAGGAGGATGATGATTATATTCTTAAATTCGTATATCTTTTGATTGGGATGTCGGATTTTAATAATTCAAAAAGTATTTTACAGGTATTGAAACAGTTTTTAATAAAATATTATTAAATGAGATAAGGATTAATACAGATATGAATGAAAGTGTTTGATTATTGTCGGCAATTTTATCAACTTTTACAACGTAGAAAAGTAGTTATATTGACAAAACTATAATAGTTAGACATATAGTATTCCGGACTTTTTTGTAGATTTTTTTACGTTTTATAATAATGTAGAACATTTTTTTGTTCTATCATGAATATTTTCCTCAGCGCACGTGATGAAAGATTTTTATGTCTAAATTTTTCACACCTTATTACAATTTATTAGGGATCCCTATTTTTTTCAAAATGTATACCTATGTTATATTACCTATGTATACCTATGTATACCTATGTTGTATACCTATGTATACCTATGTATATTACCTATGTATACCTATGTTGCTCAGTGAAGAAGCAGCTTTCCAATGGTGAAAGAATTTTTTAAATCGGTCCAGTAGTTTTTGCGTGAAAACATTGCAAACATACATACACACATACACACATACATATAAACACACAGATGAATATTCTTATTTATGTTCTCTTACCCCGTATGGGATTGAAACTAGGCGTTTATATTCAGTTTGACCGATTTTTGTCGCGATCAAGTTTTTGTACAGAATAAAGCATCGTTAGTCGGTTTTAACCGCTCTGAACTGGATTTAACTCGTTACAGTTTGTGCTTTGCAAGAAACAAATTGAAAAAGAAACACTTTGTTCATTATACAATGCTTTGAACAACCGCTTGATACTTTGATTTATACAAAACCTGTCTATTATTATTGCAAAAGTGTGGTAGTTCTAAGCTCGTACTCCAAGGAAAACTAAAAAAAATAATATCAGAAGTGGGATCAGAACAATCTATACTCGTTTTGTACATTGTATATTTCGTCAGTCTTTCTTGCTGGCTCCCGTTGGTACAGGTGGCAGTAAAACCTGCCTTCTGCTTCACACGTCACTGATTCCATTCCCACGGAGAGTCAACACGAATAAGGACACGCCTTATAATTTCATCACGTCAGTATATTCGGAAATATTTTCTAATAATAAATTTCAAAATACGAAAGTTTAAATTCCAAACGTAACGTAGTATGATTAAAAATGTCGTTACAACTTATGGTCCTTCAAGCCGGACTATTACATTCTATTTTTGGCTCGTTTATTTTAAAGTTAACGTGCGTGTTAGCGGGCAATTAATTCAACCCCATTATGTTTTTATATTCAATAATGGAATAGTTAAGCCAAGGTCTTGTTTCCAGTGAACGAAATTAAAAACAAAGGCGTAAATATTCCGGAACACAATGCAATCGCCCTAAATGGGGCCAATTTTATTCACGCCAGTCGGCCAAATTTAAACAAAAAGGATTTGTATAACGCGATATCTGAGTGGTACGGAAGATACTTAAATGTATAACTTTGGCAAAATTCAATCCTCTTAATTAGAGTTATATGGTAATAAGTTTAACCCCCATTACTTATATTCTTTTGAACACTCGTGGCAAACTGGAATTCGTAATGTTTATCTGAGCGTTAATTATTGTGCCATTGCTATGTTCTAATATTTCGAGTTGTTCTAAAGTATTAAGCCTTAGGCTTTTGGCATAAGTGTGCAAAGTTTGGAAACAATGATCATCAACAATTTCATATAATTGGGCCCCATTTGAATATTTAGGTTCTTACTTTGGTTCTACTTGAATTACATCTAAAGACCTAGTGGGGATCAAATTTAATTGAATTCAATATAAAAGCTGTGATAGTGGTGAGACCGTGCAATTCCTTCGAGGTCACGGTTCAAACCCCGGGCAGGCAGTAATAAGTTTTTCTGTTAAAACTTGTGTCTAAATTAGCTAAAGTAAAGTAAACTAATTCTAATTAGGCGTTACTTTACGAAGATCCATAATACAAAAGTAACAATGAATTTTTTTAGTATAATGATAACCGTGATACTAATCAAAAGGTAGATCGCGGATTATAGCAAAATATTTTATTATTACTTTTAAACTTGTATCTATTTGATTGAATTTTATTACACGCTTATCGATAAAGAAAAATATCGTGATGACGTGATGATATTTTACAAAAAATTGGGGATATGTGTAACCTATCAATCTTGCTCTCAAAAAAATGGTGAGGAGAGACCATACCCAATATTGGGAGTATTCTTTTCAAGAATATGCTCGTACTTATTAAAAGATTTTATTCTTCTTTCTTTTATTCTTGTCGTGTATGCATGCGGAGCTAGAATCTTGCAAGTTCAATTTGACTCACTTAGAGTTTGATTGAGCTGAAATTATTCTATGGAATTATAAATTCTAATTCAAATTCAAAATATTCTTTATTCAAGTAAATTCTGCATAGTCAACATCTACTGCGCTGGTTCGGAAAGCTGTTCTACTGAGAAGAACCAGCAAGAAACTCGGCAGCTGCTCTTTTCAAAGAACAATTCTTATGACTAGTTACATATAGGTAGTTAGTATTGTATTGTACAGGGTCGAAGAGAAGCTATGTCCACGCATTCTTATCGTCTAAGTATTCCTCAATAGTAAAGGCTTTCTGTATTAGCCTTTTTTAACAATGTTTTTAATGTTGTAATGCTGTAATGTTAAAGTTGTAAGTAATGTTAAAGTTGACTGTGGAATTTTATTATAGAATCTTATACCCAAATCCACAAACGACTTATAAACTTTTGCAAGGCGCAAAGCAGGAACCGCAAGCTTATGTCGGTTCCTACTTTGTCTATTATATACATCGCCAATCGTTTTATCATCATCATCATTCTCATCCCCTTATCCCACTTTAAGTGGGGTCGGCACAACATGTTGTCACATGATTTGGCTAAGTATTTTACGACCGGCCGCCTGCCTGACATCAACGTACATAAGTCGCCTCGTACGACACCTCGATAAGAAATGAGGGTGGTCTATTCTATGCAGCCGGATACCACACGGACAATCGTTCGCCAATCGTTTTATAATTATGTATATTCTGTGTGTTATTATACTCTTTTGTAATTTTTTATTATATATATACTGGTCCAGTTCCGATCATAATACATGTTTATGATAAGCATGACCTGGTGCTGCCAGGATTGGCTCCAGACGAAGATCTCCTCAACGACTAATAATAGGGACATGGAAGTTTGTAGAAAGCTTTTTTAACTTGTTCAAAGAATTTTGCACCGTTCAATCTCTTCCCCCTTTGACCCATCACTTCCAGTGACCTACTCGATTTTCTCGCTTCACCTAATAGATAGTTCAATTCACTGATAAATAAATTTCAAAACTCTGAAACCACTAACTTCGCCACTTCGTCCCCGGTGTAACAAAGTTATCCAGAGGTCGTCTAAAATAACTAAGTTTCTTAGTTAGGTATAGAACAAATGTATAATTTAAGAAAAGTCCAAAACGGAAATGTACTCTCAGTGATGAAACTTTTTAGGCTACTTCGAAATGGCACCTGTTTTATTTTTTGTAGCTTTGAGAATGACTGGAAAATTTATCACCTAAATTACCAACTTTATAAATGAACGTATCATCGTGACGTTACATAAGTAGTATATTGTGTATCGTGCCCCCCACGCGTTGTTATGGCTGAACCCGGTTTCGACTTACCTCAAGTTCACACAAAATACTCGAATAACCATGAAACTTAAAGAATTATTTGCCGGGTTCAAATTCAAATTCAAAATATTCTTTATTCAAATAAACTTGTAGACATAAGGTTGAACAGTAGCTTTATGCACGCATTCCTTTAATCTATGTAATCCTCAACTATACTGTTGCAAGCTAAGATAGCGTAGAGACTATGTGACTCTTTCGAGGGGAACACGAGTTCAAGCCCGGGCAGGCACCAATGAGTTTTTCTATTAAAACTCATGTGTCTAATTGGTAATTGCAATTTATCACACGCTTTTCGGTGAAGGAAAACATCGTGAGGAAACCTGCATGTCTCTAGAGAATTCTGGAGATATGTGTGACCTACCAATGCGCATTGGAGCTGCGTGATAGGTCTTAGCTCCAACCCTTCTCTCCAGAAACGGAGAGAGGAGGCCTATTCTCAGCAGTGGGATTGTAACCGGCCGCTACTACTGCAGGCTCTCTGTATCAGGGCCCTTTTATAGTGTTTTTTTAATTGCTCTAATGACATAGCTAAAGCTTTAATAAATGAGAGTTTCATCGTGACGGGCATTTATAATATACTAGGGTTCCGGCCACGCGTTGCTGAGGCTCAGTCTAGTTTCGACTTCCCTTAAAACAAAATTATCATTGACAATTCGAATAAATGCTCCAACCGCCACAAAACTTTAACCCAGTCCAGTCGCTTTGGAATTTTTAAGGTACATATCATACATACATTTTTCTCTTTGAGGTTTCATCCGCGTGGAAATCAATGTCACAAACCTTAACTAAAACTAGTTACATTTAGTTATTACTGTGTATAGTTATTACTTGGTTATTATTGTACAGGGTAGAAGTGCAGCTATATTCACACGTCCTTATCGTCTAAGTAATCTTCAGCAGTATAGTAGGCTTTCTGTACCAGCCTCTTTTTAACAGTGTTTTTAAACTGCTGTAATGGCATGGTCAAACTTGATTTCGGAATTTTATTATAGAATCTTATACCCAAACCCACAAACAATTTACGTACTTTTGCTAGGCGCAAAGCAGGAGTCGCAAGCTTATGTCGGTTCCTACTTTGTCTATTATATACATCACCTATCGTTTTATAATTCTTTATATTTTTATGTACAAAAATTACATTGTTTAAAAATATACTGTGAAGCAAATGTTAGAATACCTGTTTCCTTAAACTTCTCTCGCAGGGAATCACGCGGACTTAAATTGTAGATGCCACGTATGACTCTTTTTTGTAATACGAACATTTTTTCACTATTATAACTAAGTAAGTATTATTACTAAGTATACATTAGTGATATTTTTACATAAGTGTATATACAGGACTTCTAGATATGTTCAGTGTTTGAATTCGTTAAAGATTCGTATTTCATAATCTTTTAAAAATTAACTCATTAACTATTTTTTGACCAATTAAACGCTGTATTAATGATATTTTTTTATTATAAATATATAAAAATATTGTATATCTAAATCATGAGTGTTTTATAAACTGTGTTAACTTCTTTTTTAATATTTATTAACTTTAGATTAAACTAAGTTATAACTGTTTTTCTAAAAAGGCATTATATATAATTAGCTTTAATCGCAGCTTCATTCGCGTTGACTGCAGTCTTATTATTTGAGTAAACCGTAATACTTATATTAATTATGGTTAAAATGGGTTAACCTTAAAAGCTAGACATATGCTGTCCCGGACTTTTATTAAGAACTTTTAGAGGGCAACAATTTTGTAGTACATTATTTTTGAATAACTTTCACCGTTTACTTAGCGCACGCAAGGAAAGCTTTAATTTTTACCGTTATCGCAATATTTTTTATTGCTGCTCCTCTCCTATTCATCTTAGCGTGATAGTTTATAACCTATAGCCTTCCTCAATAAATTGACTCAAACTCAAACTCAAACTCAAAATATTATTTATTCAAGTAGACTGTTTACAGTACTTTTGAATTGTCAAATGTTTTCAAGAAGTTACCACTGATTCGGAAGTTTGCTCCTACCGAGAAGAACCAGCAAGAAACTCGGTGGCCATTTTTTTTAAATATTTTTTTACAATTTGATTGATGGTTACAAATTAATCGTTGCAGCTTGGTGCGTAGCTGACTGCAGTTAGGATATGCTACTATCACTCAAATAATCTTCATTTGTATAGTAAGCTTTGACTATCTTACACTCGAATAATTTTAAAATCGTTCCAGTAGTTCCTGAGATAAGCGCGTTCAAACAATTAATCAAACAAATAAACTCTTTAACTTTAAATATTAGTATAGATAAACATATGCATAGCAGTATGTTTCAAAGTATGAATGCTAATATAGTGGTACTTATAGTACCTAAAAAAAATATTAAAAAACAATTACAACATAAACATTTTACGTATGTTTGTAAGCTTTGTTTGTACTTAATTAAAATCTCTGTTTTAGATGAATCACACTGTGTTATGCTTAAAAAAATAATAGTCCCTGATCTTATATGTTTATAAATGGACTTTCCATTCATGAGATCTCTTGGAGAAATCAAATAGTATCTTCTGTGATTTCGTTATGTAGTACAAGATTTCGAATTCGTTTGAAGTATTATGAACAGTCTGACAGAAGCTGACTTATTGTGTACTCGGTAACGAGATTCTTTTTATAGAATAAGATAAGGCATTCACTAAGAATGATGACAGATGCCAGTGTTAGCGGTTTTGGTTTATTTTACCACACACCATTCCACACACGGCCGACCGTCCCGAAAGTAACTTAATTCTTGTGTTATGGGCGACTGCCAATCTGTAAATATATATAATTGTCAAATAAATACTTAGATACATGTATACAAACAAAAAAGTTGTTCAAAAGTACAACACAAAATCGTAAAGCTTTGCGATTTTGTCGTGGAGTCTATCTCCTGATGATGCTTCGGTTGCGGGGCGAAGCGATTGTTGAGTTTGTTATAGTGAACGTGTGTAGTGCTTGTGTAATGTGGTAGCAGTGGTGGAGATTTGTGCATGTGTTTTTACGAATCCTGCTTGTAACGGGTATAAAAAAATGGATAGTCCACTATACATTTAGCACTTTATATATTTTCTATTTACTGTATAGCGGATTATAGCGAAATACTTTTATTATTACTTTTGTATTATGGATCTCCGCAAAGTAACGACTAATTCTATAAATTATGAAAAAGTTGTTGTAAAGAAATAATATTTTAAATCTATCCCTGGACACAAACATTAGCGACTCGTTAATTATATTATGAGTGGCGACTGTTCGGTACACAAACTCGCTTTGTCCAAGTAAATTTATCTATTTATAGTTAATTAATTATAATTTTTCTTATACTATGTACTATGCTAAAATCTGGCGTCCGATCCCACCGAAGTTAGCTAGGGAAAGTCGAAGTGTTTTTCCCAGGCATGGAAAGCGGGAAAGCACTGGGAAAGCACGTTGCACTGCGCCGATGAATTCAGAATCATTTTGATGAATGATTGAATGCTAATAAATATATTTAATAAAATTTACTAAAGGAAAACCAAATTTCCTTCTCGTTACCTTCTAGATGAAGTTGGTTTGCAAGAAATTATACAAGTGACTTCGGGGTTATTTTTGATAAAAAACTAAAAAAAAATATAGTTAACTTTTTATGTATATACAGTTAGGTATTAGGCAATCATAGTGGTAATTGTTTGATACATACAAATGTTGTTACTAGCTTTTAACGGTGTTTTACACAGACTTAGATTATATTACATATTAATAATGTGTATTGAAAATTGTGTATTGTAAAATCAAAATCGAATCAAATCAAAATAATCTTTATTCAAATAAACCATTTCAGGCACTTTTGAATGTCAAGCATCAACTGGTTCGGAATGTTGCTCTTACCGAGAAGAACCAGCAAGCAAGTCAGCGGTCAATCTTTGAAATATTTTTAACTATACATTATTAAACCGCTGTCTTTTATGAAGCTGAAAGGATTTTCAAATCCAGGCAGTCTTATCATCCAAATAATCTTCAATTTTGTAATATGCTTTACGTATAAACATATTTTTTACACTTAGTTTGAATCTTTCTGTAGACTGGTCTAGAATGGATTGAGGAAATTTATTATAGAAGCGAATAGCGAAACCAAGAAATGAGTTGCTTACTCTGCTGAGTCGTGATGCAGGTATCACAAGCTTTTCGTGACCTCTCGTATGTCTACGATATACATTAAATTATGTTTTATACATTCCTATATTTTTCCATACAAATAAAATATTAGTATATTATATATTGCGATGCTACAGTAAGTATGCCCATTTCTTTAAACTTAAGAACTATTAGTTGGTATCATAAATGATTAAATCAACCGATGTACTACTTAGTTTTCTTTTTAAACGTGAAAACTCGCTCAATAACACCGCATCCTTTGCAATAGCGTGTTACGCAGCAATGTTACTTCTAATACAAGTTTTGTTCTAAACTGGTAGCCAACTCGCTCGGGGCACCCACCTCTTTATAAGCATATCAAAATAAATCTTCTATGACTCAGTTGTTAGAACGCGATTCTTTTACCACAGTTACACAGGCTGTTATTTTTCACAAATTTATTTGCTCACTAATATCACCTGGGTTCGGGAACGATCGGGAAGCTACGAATGATATTATGGGTGTTGGGTACACAAACTCACTTTGTCCAATGAAATTTATTTATTTATAGTTAATTAATTATAATTTTTCTTATACTATGTACTAAAATATTAAATATTAATGGCGTCCGATGCCACCGAAGTTGGGTAGGGAAAGGCGAGGTTGAGCGAAGTGTCTTTCTTTCCCAGGCATGGAACATGACACCTCAGTTGTCAAGTAGAGTCTGGGAAAGCGGCAAATGCTGAATAGTCATAACATACGTGAAATCATTTCGTCCAAGATACTTTAGGGCCTAAAGAGCAAGGTCTTCGAACAGTGCGTGATGCCAGTGATGACCTACGGATCCTAAACACGGTCGCTGACTATGTGCCTCATAAGAAAACTCAGTCAGCGGGCGATGGAGGGAACTATGTTTGGAGTGATACGTGATTAAATCAAAAATGAGAGGATCCGTAGAAGAACCACAGTCAACGATATAGCTGAGCGTGTCACGAAGCTGAACTATGGGCTATGGGCGGGGCACATAGTATGGAGAACCGATGGGCGTTGGGGTATCAAGGTGTTCATCAAGGCACAGTGTCCCACAATCCTGTGGTATTGGGACAATTGTCTAGTAACATTTGTTACAGTACCATGTGCATTACCACAAACAGGTGTAATTGGCTTCCAGAAAAAGAGACGTGCTTCAAATTTACACTACCATACAATGGTGTATTTAATTAAATACAAAATATCCTATATAAGTAAACATGTGCTTTCAGTTGCGGTTTAGATAACTGTTCCTACTGAGAAGAGCCTGCGAGAAACTCGGCGGTAGCTCTTTTCAAAATATAATTCTTATAATTAGCTACTCATTACTATCTAGTACAAGGTCGAAGAATAGCTGTATCCACGCATTCTTATCATCTATGTAATCCTCAACAGTAAAGTAGGCTTTCAAATTTAACTTCAAATTCAAAATATTCTTTATTCAAGTAAACTTGTAAACAAGTGCCTTTGAATCGTTAACATCTACTGCTGGTTCGGAAAGCTGTTCCTACCGAGAAAAACCAGCAAGAAACTCGGCGGTTGCTCTTTTCAATTAATAATTCTCATTACTAGTTACATATAGTTATTAATGTCTTGTACAGGGTCGAAGATTAGCTATATCCACGCATTCTTATCGTCTAAGTAATCCTCAATAGTACAGTAGTTTTTTAACAGTGCTTTTAAACTGCTGTAATGGTAAAGTTAAAGTGGATTGCGGAATTCTATCATAGAATCTTATACCCAAATCTACAAAAGACTTATGAACCTGACTTATTAGTACAGTAGGCTTTCTGTATTAGCCATTTTTTAATAGTCCATGTTCCATATTGGCTTACTTTTTTATATTTTTTTTTGAATTGTTGTTATGACAAAGCTAAAATATATAAGCAGTACTTTTAATAACAGCAATTTCAAATAATTCCAGCCAAAGAAGCTCCTGTTAAAAGTTTCCCAATAAACGGCGGCCATTTTGATAGCTAGAATATTTCAAGTTTTAATAGTGAAATGACAGACGTTTTATTGAAAGTTATAATCATTTTCTTTTATTGTTTACTTAAGAGTAATATTAAGACGAAAGAAAAAGACAGAAAAATGCCTTTCTACCGTTCTACCGAAAAGAACCAGAAAGAAAATCGACGGTTGCTCTTTTCAAACAATAATTCTTATCACTAGTTACATATAGTTATAAATGTCTTGTACGGGGTTGAAGAGAAGCTATATCCACAGCCTTCTTATCGCCTAGGTAATCTTCAATAGTATTATAGGCTTTCCGAATTAACCTTTTTTAAATAGTATTTTTAAACTGCTGTAAAGGTTAAGTTAATGTAGATTGTGGATTATAGAATCTTATACCCAAATCCACAAACGAATTACGAACTTTTGCAAGGCACAAAGCAGGAACCGCAAGCTTGTCGGTTCCTAATTCGTCTATTATATACATCGCCAATCCTTTTATAATTATTTAGATTCATATGTACAAAAATTAAATAACTAAAAATATACTGTAAAGCCAATGTAAGAATACCTGTTTCCTTGAACATGTTTGTAACATGTTGTGCCAACCCCACTTAGAGTGGGATAAGGGCAGGAGGATGATGAGGATGATGTCAATGTGGCAAATAATCACTTCCCAAGTTCCCCAGGCGTGAAGTTCCCCAGGGTTCACAAAGTTAGATTGTTTCAAGTTACTTTGGCCCATTTATATTAAATATATCATATACTGGTTGTTTCAGGCCATTTTATCTAAGGGCTATGTATTAAGAAAGATGAAACAAAATGTTGCTTGTTGTAAAAGAAAATATATATATTCTGTTAGAAAATTCTTCGTATTAAAAGATTTAAGATATTTATCATTTATTACACAATAAAGATAACTTTACACAATAACAATTTCATTATTTATTTATATAACAACTATTAGATCTAGCTTCTTTCGCGCTTCAAACTGTCTGAAATTCATTTTAACCATTTGTTTTATTTTTCGACATTTTTGCTATGTTTTTTTTACTATCTTACTAGTCAATACAACATTTTATAAACAACATATGTTAGATATCAAATGTCTAGTTTAACATATTCATACGTTGCAATCGGTTCGATGAAAGAAAGCTTCCATCGAACCGATTCGTTTGAATTCAAATTAAAAAATTAACTTAATCAATTTAACTTATACAGGTTCCTTTGAATCATCAACTGTAATCTAATCGGAAAATTCCTCCTACCGAAAACAGCTGGAAACTCGACGATTGCTCGAATCTGAACTCATTATAAAAAAGTCCCTAAAAGCTGTCTGTCTGTATGTCATTGATTTAATCTACCGAACGGATTTTTGTAGGGTTTTCGCCAAGCTTTTGTAAGGTTTAGGCCAAATCATATGGCAACATGTTTGTTACTTAAAGTGGGATAAGGGCAGGAGGAAGAAGAAGAAAACTTTGTTAATTAACACGAAATTAACCTTTCTATTTCTAATAATAGTGTAAAAACATTTCAGTGCCTGAAAACAGGGATAAACGCTAATTTTTAAAATTGAAACCCATTCTATCGATTTATCGCTCCTGAAACTCCAAGTATATTATGAAATTAAATCAAATCAAATTAAAATAATCTTTATTCAAGTAGGCTTTTTACAAGCACTTTTAAATCGTCAAGGATCAATTAAATTTAATAAGCTACCCTGGTTCGGAATGTTGCTCTTACCGAAAAGAACCAGCAAGAAACTCGGCGGTTTATCTTTTAAACATTTTAATTTACATTATTTATTTGCGGTCTTATTTGGATCTGAGAGCTGGAAAGGAGAAGATGAAAATCGTTAGACCTGTTTCCGAAAACCAGATTATATATAATTATATACAACATTTGCTCATTTAAAGGTATTAGATTAGATAAGTCATAAGACATGACAATTATCTGAGGGTGTTTCAACGTTTAAATTGAATCGAACAAAGTTGCGGATGAAGGTAGTCTTCTATGACTTTAGAGAGGCCTCTATTTAAGTTTCGAACTACTCTAAGAAGGGTCTGAAACGGATATCCGCCGGATATTGGGTTGATGGATGTTTCCGACATTGCTAACGATATAACGACACTGGGCTAATGATGTATAGAAACTCAAATTTGTTTCAGAATATGACAGAGCTTTGAGCTTTTTGTCCTTAAGTCCTTTTTGTCTTTAACTTTACTATTATAGCAGTTTAAAAACATTATTTAAAAAAGGCTTATACAGAAAGCCTACTATACTATTGAGGATTACTTAGACGATCAGAAAGCGTGGATACAGCTACTCTTCGACCCTGTACATCAATAACTAAATGTAACTACTAATAAGAGTTATTCTTTGAAAAGAGCAACCGTGATGTGATACGTGTGATAACTGGTTCTACGTATATAAGGTATGTGAACGTTGCCTGCTTCCTACATTTAGCATTACATTACACAGATTATCTTAACAAAGCAGATTATAGATAAAATAATTCTATCGTAGCTTCTGTACTATGGAATTACGCATATTCAAATTCAAAATTCAAAATATTCTTTATTCCAGTAAACTTGTAAACAAGTGCTTTTGAATCGGCAACTTTACTGCTGGTTCGGAAAGCTGTTCCTACCGAGAAGAACCAGCAAGAAACTCGGCGGTTGCTCTTTTTAAAATATAATTCTTAAAACTAGTCACATTTAGTTATTACCGTCTTGTACAGGGTAGAAGTGCAGCTATATCCACACATCCTTATCATCTAAGTAATCTTCAACAGTATAGTAGGCTTTCTGTATAAGCCTCTTTTTAACAGTGTTTTTAAACTGCTGTAATGGCATAGCCAAGATTTTGGCATTTTTTTAAAGAATCTTATACCCAAACCCACAAACGATTTGCGTACTTTTGCTAGGTACAAAGCAGGAGTCGCAAGCTTATGTCGGTTATTTTGTCTATTATATACTTCACCTATCGTTTTATAATTCCTTATATTTTATGTACAAAAATTACATTGTTTAAAATATACTGTGAAGCAAATGTAAGAATACCTATTTCCTTAAACTTCTCTCGCAGGGAATCACGCGGACTTAAATTGTAGATGCCACGTATGGCTCTTTTCTGGTAGTAACGCCTGCTTGTATAAATTGTATAAGACTTTCCCAAAATCACTCTCACATCTTACCATTAACATCTCGCGCGCTATTTAATAACAAGAATGATATAGAAGAGAGAAATTTCGATAAATATTACATCAAAGGAAGATATAAAATTTGATAAAGTCACCCTCTTAAGAGCCGCGACTAACTTGATTTCATACGCTCTCCTAGTTACCCTTGTGATACACATGGATGCTATAACTATATAGACTTTATTAATACTTACTAAGAAATATATATACATACATACAAATATAAAAGTAAAAAAGTAAAGTAGCGGCCTGTTACAATCGTTACAATCCCACTGCTGGAATAGGCCTCCTCTCTACGTTTCTGGAGAGAAGGGTTGGAGCTAAGAGCTACCACGCTGCTCCAATGCGGATTGGTAGGTTACACATATCTCCAGAATTCTCTACAGATAGGTTTCCTCACGATGTTTTCCTTCACTGAAAAGCGTGTGATAAATTGCAATTACCAATTAGACACATGAGTTTTAATAGAAAAACTCATTGGTGCCTTCCGGGTTTGAACTCGTGTTCCCCTCGAAAGAGTGGCACGGTCTCACCGCTGGGCTATCACAGCTCGCTATTAAAAAGTAACATATATTAGTAACATATACAAAAAAATATATCATCATTCATAACTAAATTATTTTTCTGCTTTAGATCATTTTAATCGCATAGCTTCATATCTGGATAACATTCCTCTGTTTAATATTGAACGTTATGCTATTTAATACAAGATATACTTATATTTTGATTAAAATAGCAATATTAATTGATAAACATCGTCTACGTTGGCGTAATATCATACTCATGATTGCAATGAAAATTAAAAACAATATACAAAAGTAATAATAAAATTATTTTGCTATAATCCGCGATACAGTAAATATAAAATATATATATATTGTTAAATGTATAGTGGACTCTCCGTATTTTCATACCCGATACGTGCAGGATTCGTAAAAACACATGCACAAACCTCCACCACTTCCACCACAATACACAAGCACTACACGCGTTCACTATCACAAACTCAACAATCGTGTACTGTATTGTATACTGTATAGCGGATTATAGCAAAATAATTTTATTATTACTTTTGTATTATGGATCACCGCAAAGTAACGCCTAATGCTATTAATTATTAAACATTTAATTGAATATAAGAAGGACGCCATTTTGAATCGCCTGATTCAAATCCATACGTAACACGGGAATAAACGGTCCAAAAGGGACTTTGTTTCGTGCGTCATACATTTTTAACAAGGGTCGGCGCTGACCTCATTTGTAATCTCGAATTTTGACAAAGTAACTTTAAAATAATCGTTACGGACCTGTGGTTAGAACGTCAGGACTTTAACGAGACATACATAGATAGACAGCAAATTGTGGTTATTTAAATAGTTTTTATTTAATTTAAATTTGTATGTATGTTTGTGCGTTTACACGGCACTGCGTAGAATAGACCACCCTCCTTTCTTACCGAGGTGTCGTATAAGGTGACTAAGGTAAGTTGACGTCAGGCAGGCGGTTGTAAAATACCTAGTCAAATCACATCACATGGGTAAAACATGTTGTGCCAACCCCACTTAGAGTGGGATAAGAGAACGAGAATGATGACTCCTATGTTTGTATGTGAAGACAGAATCTTGCAAATTTTTGGCCCATTTACTGGTGCCCGATTGAGCTGAAATTTTAAGAAATGCTCCAGTTTCAATGACTATGCATAATTATGATAAGTATGACCTGATGGTGCTGTCAGAATTCGCTCGAGACGAGAAACTACTCAAGAGTTAACAATAGGGACATGAAATTAGGAAGAGATTAGCTCAAGATCATCACGGTCACCTTAAACATCCCTTTTGTGCGCTGTGTTCAATCAATGCAGTAACAATGCAGTAACGAAAGTACCACGTGGTAGTAATAGTTTTGTAACCTTCAAGAATTTTTGTGTATTCTACATTTAGAATATGTAAATTCATACATGTGTGGAAAAAATGTAACTCTAATAATGTTCTCATGTTAATATTTAGTCTGAAACGAACAGGAGCACGACTCAGAGCAAAGCAATAAATGTCAGAACGTATTCGTCTTTCACTGTAACATGTAAGTGATGTTTCTACGATGATTTGCGGAAACCTTTATACAGATCAGCTACCACACTTTGCCGGCGCCTGGGAGACTGACCTACATAATAGATACATTAGAAAATAGCTTTAACTTTCTGTCGCATAAACACTTGATACTAGTTTGTGTAAGCCATTGCCATCTGTGGCCCGTAATGGTTGAACAGTTGGCTTAGGACAATGTATTTTTAGAAATTAAGTCCAAATTTAACTAAAAAAATACGTTAATATAGAATTATTAAAATATAATCTCAATCATCAAAGAGAATCTATAGAATTCTAAGTGTGGGGAGCAAAACCGTTCTCACACCTTACACATGAAAGATTGTGACAAGCACGATTGTGACATGTTTAGCCACAGGTTGAGTTGGGTTGATACTCAGAATCCCATCAGAAAATGCAGAGTTCCGTTGTAAATAGAAAAATGTTATCGTGTTCACCTATATTTTAACAAATTAATGCGCAACCACGTGCTAGGCAGCAGTATTTATACATCTTGTCTGAAACTATGCAAATCTAAATGAGGGTATTATCCGTTTTGCATATATTATGCATGCTCGATTCCTAAAACACATGCACGATACAAGTACGTATAGACTACGTCACGTGTTCAAAGGCAAAATAAACTGGAGCTTGAATCACTAACTAGGCTTAGTAATTTTATCGTGGACTCTATCTTCTACGAACGGATGTGAAGTTTTCTGATCTGAAAGTACATAACATAGTATACGAGAGTATTTTATTTACGTTTTATTCCATAGTTCCCGTATATATTTCACGATAAATTAGATAATTTTAAGAAAAAAAAATAAAACACAATAGTTTTAGTTTGAAAACAATATTAACAAAAGTTTCAAATTTTGTCTTTTGTTTTGTTTATCATACGTTGTTATACATAAAAGCATGCTGTATCTGTATAAGTGAAATTATATGTAATTAGGAAATAAGACTAAATATCTATGGATTAAAATACATTTAATTTTGTTGGTAGGCTATATTTAAATAAATAAATAAGTAAATAATTAAATAAGTTCCTATAGAAACGGATTATGACAGACTAAGTCACAACTATCCCATATGGGCATTCGCGTTCACTCTCATTTTTCAGAGCAAACGAACTTAGGAACTCTATGACCGCTTTCTAACAAATGTTTAGCGAAATGTGAAATTTAAGGTTTATTATTCCTGAAAGCAGCCATATGTTCTTTAAAACGGCTGTCAAAATTTAAACCAGTCGGATCCACGGTCTTTTCCACTACAGCAGTTTAAAAACACTGTTAAAGGGAGGATGATACAAAGAGCCTACTATACTATTGAGGATTATATAGATGATAAAAATGCGTGCATCCATATCCATAGAGGAATACCTCTACCCTGTACAAGATAGTAATTACCAAATGTAACTAACTATTTATAAGGATTATATTTGAAAAGAGCAACCGCCGTGTTTCTTGCTGGCTCTTCTCGGTATTAACAGTTTTCCGAACCAAGAATAGAGTTGACGATTGAAAATCACTGGTCTACAAGTTTACTTCAATAAAGAATAATTTGAATATGTTTAATTATCTCAAGTTGTTCTACTATATTGAGTCGTAGACTTTTGTCACAGGTGTGGAGAATTTCGAAGCAATGTTCTTTAGAAACTATATAACCGCATTCTAACAAATGTTTGCGGCCATATGTTCTTTTAAACGGTATCAGGTATATGAGATAAGACAGTCGCGTCTTATGCGTAGAAACGTAGATTTTCGCACGGGCGTGAATCTGTTAAGTCAGAGTTTGGATTAGCCACCGCTGTCTGTGACAATAAACGTGGCTGACGGCTTAGCGTGCTCCGAGTCGCTGAGGGGAGATAAATGGTCAAATAATTATGGAATAGAACTTGAGAACTTCACGTCTAGTTACAAACTTTGCCCGCTGTTGAGGCCACGAAGTAATTTGATATTCTGATTACTAAGCAGGACGTGGTCTACTTAGTATAAACTTGAACCTATCTAATGCAATCATCGAAAATATATTAACTATATTTCTACATCAAAATTGAAGTTCAGATTCAAATTAATAATTGAATTGAAAGTAAAGTAACGGCCTGTTACAATCACTGGGTATAGACTTCCTGTCTCCGTTTCTGGAGAGAAGGATTAGAGCTAAGACCTACCACGCTGATCCAATGTGGATTGGTAGGTTACACATAGCCCCAGAGTTTTCTAGAGATATGAAGGTTTCCTAACGATGTTTTCCTTCACCGTAAAGTGTGTGATAAATTGCAATCATCAATTAGAGACATAAGTTTAAATAGAAAAACTCATTGGTTTACCGAGTTTGAACTCGTGACCATCGAAAGAGTCGTATGGTCTCACCACTGTGATATCATAGCTCTAATGAAATTATTTTGCTATGATCCGCGATAAAGTAAATAGTAAATATACCTAATGCTAAATTTAGGACGGACTGTTTTCATGCTTCATACATGCAGGACTCCTAAAACACATACACAAACCAACACAAACGCCATCACAATAAAATAAAACAAACCATAACCTAGATACCACTTCGAAAATATCATCATTCTCCTGCCCTTATCCCACTCTAAGTGGGGTCGGCACAACATGTTACAAACATGCTGTCATATGATTTGGCTACGTATTTTACGACCGGCCGCCTGCCTGACGTCAACTAACCTTAGTAAGAAATGAGGGTGGTCTATTCTATGCAGCCGGATACTACACGGCATTTACCTTAGTCGCCTCTTACGACACCTCGGTAAGAAAGGGGAGTGGTCTATTCTATTCTGCCGGATACCACACGGCGCCACTTAGAAAATATATATTTTTTAATTGATTTTGAGTCGGGAATAGATCCACTATCATTTGTTACAAGGGTATCCATTATGGGATTCTGTATAATACCCAAGCTACACTAGTCATGCCGTCAAAAGTGTGTTCAACTTTCCAATCAGTACTGCTTCAGCCATGCTTAGGAACACATGGTAGAAATTAATATTTTTTCCTTTTTAAGCTAATCAAATTAAATCAAAACAATCTTTATTCAATTAAACTGTTTACAAGCACTTTTGAATCGTCTAGGATCAATTAGATTTAACGAAGCTACAAATGGTTCGAGATGTTGCTCTTATCTAGAAGAACCAGCAAGAAACTCGGCGGTCAATCTTTTAAACATTTCCAATTCACATTATTAAAGCGCAGTCTCGCCGTGTGGTATCCGGCTGCATAGAATAGACCACCCTCATTTCTTACCGAGGTGTCGTAAAAGGCGACTAAGGTAAGTTGACGTCCGGCAGGCGGCCGGTCGTAAAATACGTAATCAAATCATGTGACAACATGTTACTAACATGTTGTGCTTGTGTGCCACTTAGAGTGGCATAAGGGCAGGAGAATGATGATTATTAAAGCGCAGTCATGTATGAAGATAAAAGGATTTTCAAATCCAAGCATTTATAAGCATATTTTTTACACTTCATTATACCTTTCTGTATTTCAATTGTATCAAATTTCATTAATATTGGTTCAGAGATTTAGCTGTGAAAGCGGACAAGACAGACAGACTTACATTAAAGGATAGATTTGTTGCAATGATACGGAATGATAATGTGCAGATTAGGTAAATTGCGCGTCAGAAGCACGTATGACCGATATATTAACGTTATGCAATAGTAACAGGTGTTCCAAACGATTAGGGCGTATCTAAATCAGGGGGGAAACTTGTGAGGAATAGAGATGTCCGCGAATTTTTATCGATACAAAAAATATTTTTATATTTCATATTTCATGTTGATATTTCCCGTGAAAATTTTTCAACTGCATGTCTTTTTCTAGCTTTCTTATTCTATTCTACAATGTTTATTTAGACATTTGATTTCTTAAATTCTTTTCAAAGGAAAAACTATAGATTTGCTAAAGATCTATATCAAAATCAGATTAATTCTATGGATACATTATTAAAATACAAAATTTTAATTCAAAATATTTTTAATTTTAATGAAGCTACCACTTGTTTAGAGAGTTGACTTTACTGAGAACTCCGAAAGGAATTTGGTGGTCAATCTTTAAAGAAAATATTTCAACACAAAAATTATTTAATTAAATATTGTATAGTCTAAATGTGTGCGTGGTTAGTTAAAAATTTTAAAAAATCTTGGTATGGTATTTTAATTTTTCATATTAATATTTGTTTACAATATTTTTTATTTAGTATACTTTGTTCACTTCCTGCATCCACTGTTTACATGAGAGCTGTGGTAGCCCAGCGGTGAGACCGTGCGACTCTTTAGAGGGGGGTCACAGGTTCAAACCCCGGCAGGCGCGCAACACAATACTACAATAAAGTTGTAGACTGCGAATGACATTATATTCGGACCTTGGTTGACACATTGCAATATCAAAATAGATTTGGATAGAAGAATATTCATCAATGGCCCTAAACTTATTAAACTACTGATATAATAAGTAATATAATCATCATCCTCCTGCCCTTATCCCACTTTAAGTGGGGGTCGGCACAACATATTACAAACATGTTGTTAAATGATTTGGCTACGTATTTTACGACTGGCCGCCTGCCTGACGTCAACTTACCTTAGTCGCCTTTTACGACACCTCGGTAAGAAATGAGGGCGGTCTATTCTACTCAGCCGGATACCACATGGCAGATAATAATAAGTAATATAAATGGGAAATTAAATTTTAATATTATCGATATTTGTACCTCGGTACTTCACTACATCACCCTCAGTTGACATCCTTTGTAAAAACTGCCACACTCAAGTTTGAAAAAGGTCTTTTGGGAAAGATTTCAGGCAATGAGATTTTTTCAGCGTTAGATGAATATTTGAAAGAATCACCATATAAAAAGAGATGTTCTTTGAAATGTTGATAGGCGTTTTTAGGTCTTGGATTGTTCTTCAATTTATTCTGTCTCTAACCCAGATTTCCTCATTCGAACCCAACCAGTTCTAAAGTCAGACGTACAAGATACTAAGGTAAAAAGTAGAGGCCTTTTACCAACCTAATTCCTAGGCATAGGCCTCCTCTCTCCAAAAGTAATAATAAGATTATTTTGCTATAATCCGCGTTACATGTATTGCGGATTATAGCAAAATAATTTTATTATTACTTTTGTAATATGGATCCCCGGAAAGTAACGCCTAATTCTATAAATCCTCCTCTCTCCGTTATTTTGGAGGGAAGAATTAGAGTCTAAGACCTACCACGCTGCGCCAATGCGGGTTGGTAGGTTACACACCTTAAAATTCTGTAGAGATATGCAGGTTTTCTCACGATGTTTCCTTCACTGAAAAGCGTGTGAAATTTGCAATTATCAATTAGACACATAAGTTTTAATTGAAAAACTCATTAGTGCCTGCCCGGGATTTGAACCTATGACCGTCTTCGTCGCATGGTCTTACCGCTGGGCTATCACAGCTTCATACTATGGTAATTACAGATTTATTAATCCCCATTAGGAGTCGAAACTAAACGTCGGCGATTTTTGTTAACATTAAAGAGAGATCTTCTTTAAATAGTTACTCTTTGCATTTTATCCATAGTTGTTTATAATTCTAGCCCAACCTTAAAACTTTAATGTTAAAGGGACAATACATAGCTATAATTTTTATTTTTATTATTAAACTCTTTTATTTAACTTGCCGTGTATATGTGAAGGTCCAATCTTGGAAGCTAAATTTAACCTTTTTCTTGGTGTCCGATTGCACTCAAATTTCACATATCAGATGGTAATGCATGTTTATGATAAGTCTGACCTGCAGGCCTACCATGAACTCTTATTGCGACTCAATTGAAGACGTAAACTAAATTGTTTTGCTCTTTCATACCATGACGTCTTAAAGACGTACACTTTAAGTCGTTGCAGATTGAGCGTTCGGAATTCGTCCAAAGAACATGTGAGTAAAGGAGACAGAGTTATCTATAGTTCATATAACGTTATCCTTTTCAAACATTGCGACCCCAATGCAATTCACACTTCATGGTACGAAAAGAAAGCGGTTCGCGGTCGTCGTTTACGTTTTCAATTGAGTCGCAATAAGAGTTCATAGTAGGCCTGCTGCTACTGCCAAGATTGGCTCCAGATGAGAGAACTCCTCAACGGTTAACAATAGCGAAATGAAATTTTGTGTAAAGCTTTTTTAAAAGATTTGTTAACTTGACTCGTTATTCTATTAATAAGTACTCGTATTGATTATTAATTTGAATTAATAGCCTCGTTCTATGTAATCAGGAACCATAAACAAGGAATCAATATGAACTCTGTTATTAGACGCGTGCCAAAGTGTAGTATGATTGATTGCTGGGGCTAAAACTTTCGACTCCTCGTGTCAGGAGCGTCAGCAACAAAGATTTGTTAGACAATATATAGAAAAGGTACCGTTTAGTTATTATATATATTACGAGAGCCATAGGCGTGTATATAAAGAATTATAAAACGATAGGTGATGTATATAATAGACAACGTAGGAACCGACATAAGCTTGCGGCTCCTGCTTTGCGCCTTGCAAAAGTACGTAAGTCGTTTTTGGGTTTGAGTATAACATTCTATAATAAAATTCCGCAATCAATTTTGGTCATGCCATAACAGCAGTTTTAAGACACTATTAAAAAGAGGCTGATACAGAAAGCTTACTATACTGTTGAAGATTACTTAGATGATAAGGATGTGTGGATATAGCTGCTCTTCGACCCTGTACAAGACAGTAATTACTAAACGTAACTAGTTATAAGATACAGTCCACCACAGCGCGTCGCTTTAAGCCGAGGTCCGGCCTCACAGGAGGCACCCTTAAAGCGACGCTCCCAGGATATCAGCAGTAAAGTTGACGATTCAAAAGCACTTGTTTACAAGTTTATTTGAATAAAGAGTATTTTGTATTGGAATTTGTGATTGCGAATGGAGGTAATGATGGAAGGAATGGACATATACTTGATATGGAAATGAGGAAAGATGAGGGCATATACTTCATCTTTGTCTAATCACAAATAAAAAAGAGATAGCTGTCTTTCTTTTTATGTGTGATTACACAGAAAGAAAGAGAAAGTAAATGGGACTATATCTGTATACAGTCCCATTTACTTTCTTTTAACTTTTTTTCTTTCTCAACCGATGGTCCGCTGCTGACATAGGTGTTTTAATGGGATCTCCATAACACATGGTCCTGTTCCGCTTGAATCCAGTGGCTCCCCGTTGCCTTTTTGATGTCATCAGCCTATCGCGTAGGGGTTTGCCGACGCTGCGTTTTCCGGTGCGGGGTCGCCATTCCAACACCTTGAGACCCCAACGTTCATTGGTTCTCCGCACTATATACCCTGTCCATTGATTCTTCATCTTCGTGACGAGCTGTATCGATAACTATGGTTCTTTTACGGATCTCCTAATTCCTGATTTGATCATGTAAAAAAAACTCCAAGCATGGTTCATTCCATCGCCTTTTGGGTGCCTCGGAGCTTAGGCTAATAGACTGTATTAAAAATTGAATAATCCCACGGTTTACACTTTGCATATTTACATACTGTTAGGAATGAAAGTTGGCAACATTATAATCACGTGGCTGATAGCAAGGAAGGAAGCTTGCTTGTGGAGCGAAAATTAGTTATAAAACATGGACTCCGCCATATTCAAGGCAGTCTTGTAGTAATACTCGACTCTTACGGTTATTAGCTTTCGAGGCTAGACCGTTCTCTTGGAGTTTCGTTGTAAACGAGACTTGTACGATTATTAAACGCTCCCGCGTTTAGATCGTGTTACGACCTGTCTTGGTTAAACAAACAGGTGTAATTGTTACTGTGTCGTTTTAATGTTAGTTAGGTACATCCGCGAGTACCTAAATTAAGTGTTATTTGTAATTAGAATCTATATTGTTATATTCAGGCGTGTGGTATCCGGCTGAGAAGAATAGACCACCCTCATTAAAAAAAAAACCAAAAATAGTGTATTATATAATGGCAGGAATTTCACTTAAATATTTCAGCTTTCTCACATAGTCAACAAAGACACCGTATAGCTACAACTTATGGAACAGTCCAAACACGTATTGACACGTTAAATTTCATATAACCACCAGTTCGGAACGCTACTGTTCATTGAGGAAAAACTGGCAAGAAACTCAGCGGTTGCTCTTTTAAAAATTTAAAATATTAATATTAATTATTTTAGGTTAGATTTTAATAACACGAGACGTAGGTGCGGATCTGTCGGAACAACATTAAACACCACTATAGTAATCACACGAATATGAGGGTAGATTCTAATAACAATCATCATTCTCCTGCCCTTATCCCACTCTTAAGTGAGGTCGGCAAACATGTTACAAATATGTTGTCACATGATTTGGCTATATATTTCACGACCGGCCGCCTGCCTGACGTCAACTTACCTTAGTCGTATTTTACGACTCCTCGGTCAAAAAGAGAGTTGTCTATTCTACTCAGCCGGATGCCACGCAGCGGATCGACTTACCTTAGTTGCCTCTTACGACACCTCGGTAAGAAACGAGGGTGATCTATTCTACTGAGCCGGATACCACACAGCATAAAAGCGTTACATAATATCCCATAAAAAAACTCATCAACATTTTAGTTTTGATATCATTATATTTAATTACACAGCAGGCTAGTGGGCTTTTTGTATAATAGCTTTTAATCCATTGGGGATAGAATGTACGTCACAAATTACTTATGAAAAAAGGGTAAACTTATTATAGAATTATTATACTAGAGTTCTTCACTGTATAATCTATCTATCTATACTTATTATAAAACAAAGTCTCAAAGTCGGTATTATGTAAATTGCGTTGAAGAGATCGCGCAGTTGTTAAAAAACTTGCTTCCTGGGAGCTTTAGTCGCGTGCGCTGCATAAACTAGCAGAGATACGCTAAAGTAATGAACTAGAGAATTGTAGATCTATAAAAATACTACAAAAAAGTCTACAACAGCATGTCTCTATCTCTTACGGTTATTGTGAAATAACTACCTCTATGTTCAAAATTTCGAAAATTCGGGAAAAGATTCGAAAATGACTCAATCAAGCGGGCGAAGCCGTTGTTGGCATAATTAGTAGAGAATATGATGTTACGTTGACATAAATGTTTTTTTTTGTTCCAGATCAGAAACTTGAAAAATATGCCGCGTTTAATTTGAAAGCGACATCAAAATGCCAGTGTTACCAGCTAGATGGCGCTCGAGAGTATGAGTGAAGTGAAGTGAGGTGGAGTTTACATTAATGATTCAAGTGAAGTGAAGTGAAATGCGAGACGGGTCTAGGCCTGGCCCGAGTGGAGGCTCGATCGGGCATGCGTTGGACAAAGAATTTGAAGGTATTACTTCATTACTAGATATTATAGAAATAGTACAGCTGTGATAAGCCAGCGGTGACACCGTGTGACTCTTTCTAGGGGTAACGGGTTCAATTCCCGAGCAGACACTGTTAGCTACGGCCGGGATTCGACTCATAATTCTAACGTTCTCTCATAGAAAATGTTACCAAATAATACGTCACCAACAGATAACCGTACAACTATTGGACATATTGGACACGCTAAACAAGTATTGACAGGTTAATTTAATAATAATTTGGAATCTTAATGATTCCAAATTATCCAGGTCGATTCTACCACCAGTTCGGAACGCTGTCCTCCACTGAGAAGAACTGGCAAGAAACTCAATGGTTGCTCTTATCGCGAATATTAACTATTTGAAGTTAGATTCTAACAACACGAAATACTCAATATCGGTTACCAAATCAACACACAACGTCACAGCACTTTAAAACGTATGGACACCTTGAGAGGTGGTAATGGACTAACTAAACTGTTGAATGTCGCTCGCGAACAAGACTCGGGTCACAATATTTTACCCTCATTCATTCGGTTTTATTCCGCTACCCACCAAATGACAGATAACATAATACGACCGTGTGTGTAAATGTCCCACAGGATATCTATGCATATTTTATGTATTTATTTATAATATATAATTTATATCTGATTATTATAATTATGTCTAACAATTATACACGTTATACCGAGTCACCGTATGATATCTGACAATATCTTACAACACCAATGAGTTTTTCTGTTGAAACTTATGTAAAAGCAGCGGCCTATTACAATCCTACTGCGGGGAATAGGCCTCCTCTCTCCGTTTCTGGAGAGAAGGGTTGGAGCTAAGACCTACCATGATGCCCCAATGCGGATTGGTAGGTTACACATATCCCTAGAAATCTCTAGAGATATGCAGGTTTCCTCCCGATGTTAGACACATAACTTTTAATAGAAAAACTCATTGGTCGCTGGGCTATCACAGCTCTTTGAAACTTATGTGGCTAATTGATATTTGCAATTTATCATACGCCTTTCGTTGAAAAGTTAAAAATAACTCTAGAGAATTCTAGGGATTTGTGTGACCAATCCGCATCGGAGCAGCGTTCTCTTCTCGTTACAATCCTTTTCCCCAAACGGAGGTCTATGCCCAGCAGTGGGATAGTAATAGGCCGTTACTTTACTAGATAATGGGCACCTGCTTTACGCTTTACAAAAATACGTAAGTCGTACGCATCTCCACAATTCTGATTTGAACTGGACATACTCCAAGCGTAACTCGCTTCATAGTCTACTAAGTCACTAAACTTTCTTATGTAGCACACATTCAGCGTATGTCATTACTGGCAACAGGCACTGTTCTAAGACTTTGGCCTCTAGGCACTGAGGTATTTTGGACGAAAAGATCTTGCGTGGCTTCCTTTTGCTACATATAATAATACCTCTATAGAGGTACTTTGATATATTGATAATAGATGGCGTTCTAAATGTCCTACTATTCCTGTAGAATTAACAGGATATCTATAGACTATATGTTACCCCGGTATAGAAGGAATAATTTTTCCAAATTTTATCAATATTGGTCAGCAGGACAGGACAGGAAATCCTCCTGTGAAAGAGTTACACATTTGGGGCAACTAATGCTTATACGATAGGCATAGGATGACATTTAAAAACGCCATCTATTATCAACATTATAAGTTTTTTTTATTAACAATGTGTCAAAGTTTCTTAATGTACTAACGGCCTGGAATCAAGTCCTTTAAGGCCAAGTCAAATCGGTTATTTAAAAAGTTTTCGTATTAGTTTTCTGTTTAAAAGTAACAGCCTGTTAATATCCCACTGCTGGGAATAGGCCTCCTCTCTCCGTTTCTGGAGAGAAGGGTTGGAGCTAAGACCTACCACGCTGCTCCAATGCGGATTGGCAGGTTACACATATCTCCAGAATTCTCTAGTGATATGCAGGTTTCCTCACGATGTTTTCCTTCACCGAAAAGCGTGTGATAAATTGCAATTATGAATTAGACAAATGAGTTTTAATAGAAAAACTCATTGGTGCCTGCCCGGGTTTGAACCTATGTTCGTCTCTAGAGAGTCGCACGGTCTCACCACTGGGCTATCACAGCTTCAGTTTTCTGTAATATGTTTCTATAATATGTTTATTAAAATAATTGAAGAAAGTTCTGTTTAACTCTCACCATTGCCTTGTAATGGTTTAACAATTACAGGTCTGTATATAACGAGAGGAATCCGAGAAATTCACTAAGGACGCTTAATTCGAAAAGTTAGGTTAAAATTCATTTTTAGCAGACGACACGATATCCTCTGTGGATGAAATATCGCCAAGAAAATATCTACTGAATTTCTTTAAGTGATGGTTCTGGTTTTGAAAAAAGGGATTAATTGGTTTTCAATTAGACTACGGTATTACGACTCTGATTACCAAAAGTGGGTTCTGCTGATTTAATTCATAATCTCGCCCTCCGAATACTTCGTTTTTATTTTCATAAAAACTTTTTAATGTTGTTGTTTATCTGTGAATCTGTAATGAATACCAATTATTTTATTGATCCATTTAGTTTAAATACTTTACCCACATTCCGAAAGTAAAAATCCACTAAATTTAACTTACTCTTTTTTTATTTCATTTAAATCTTTAAACTTATTCATAAAGCTTATTTTTTATTATACTATTTTTATCATTTATTGATTATATTATTGATGACTATGTCAATGACAAGAAAACTCGGATTTAAGTTCCAACCGGGTACACATTAAGTTATATTGTAATTTTTCATTTGTCAAACAGTTATGGCTTAAATAATTATTTTCGAAAAGTGACCGCCAAGTTTCTTGCTGGTTCTTTGCAGTAGCACATTACCGAAATATCAGTAGATTCATTGTAATTAGACGCTTCAGAAGGGTATGTATGAGCCGACTTAAATAAAGAAAAATTTGAATTTGAATTTAGAATTTATAATATTAGTATGCAAATACGAGGTAAAACTTCAATTCGTTATTTCATAACCCATCTATGACTGATTTATATGATTTATAGAAGCAGGCGTTACTTTGCGGAATTCCATATTACAAGCAATATAACAGAACTAACTACTTTGCTATAATCCGCACGTGTTAAGTGAATGCATGCAAAGCCAATGTGTATGAAGCAGGCAAAATCTACGCACCTTATACATGCAGGACCAGTCACCACATGCACCACAAGGCGCAATTCACCAGCAACAACGAACACAAAAGCAGCACACACACCCACCACCAAAATCTCGACGATCGTTTCGCCCCGAAACCGAAGCATCATCAGGAGGATAGGCTTCACGACAAAAATCGTACTGCGCCGCGCTACCCATACAAGCAGTCTTAAATAGTTCAACTCCCACCAATACCCTCCGGATTATAGCAAAGTAGTTAGTTCTGTTATATTTCTTCCATCTATGACTATTTTGATGTCGTAGAGTATAAAAATATTCCAGAAATTTGTACCTATTAGTTTTCACGGCTGGAAAAACGAGCTCGCCCAAGGAGGGGGGTCAGAATTTATGTTTCTCGATAATTTATATACATTTTCCGATTACCAAACTTTATTAGTGCTTTCTTTATTTTTAGAAATAGAAAGTTCACTGGTATATTGGGAATTCTAAAATTATTTATGGAGTTTTATTATAGAATTGTATCATTGTTTTATTTGGCGCAAAAAACCGCAAATACCGCTGATACAGAAATCCTAATATACTGTTGAAGATAACTTAGATGATAAGAATGTGTGGATATAGCTGCTCTGCCCTGTACGAGACAGTAATGACTTCATGTAGCTGGTTATAAGAATTATAATTTAAAAAGGGCAACAGCCGAGTTTCTGGCTGGTTCTTCTCGGTAGGAACCAGCAGTAGAGTTGACGATTCAAAAGCACTTGTTTACAAGTTTACTTGAATAAAGAATATTTTGAGTTTGAATTTGAAATAATTGACTCACCTCCTCGGTATTCACTTTGTCTGTTTACATATATTATTTTCGAAGTGATAATTTGTTTATTACAATTTTATTAGGGATCCCTGTTTTTTTTTAAATTAATAAAGCTTATGTTACCGAGGTGTCGTAGGAGACGACTAAGGTATATGCCGTGTGGTATCCGGCTGCATAGAATAGACCACCCTCCTTTCTTACCGAGGTGTCGTAAAAGGCGACTAAGGTAAGTTGACGTCAGGCAGGCGGCCGGTCGTAAAATACGCAGACAAATCATGTGGGGTCCACTTAGAGTGGGATCCCACTAGAGTGGGATAAGGGCAGGAGTATGATGATGTAATATAGCCTATGTTGCTTAATAAATAAGCAGCTTTCCAATGGTGAAAGAATTTTTGAAATCGGTCCAGTAGTTGTTGCGTGAAAACATTACATACATACACACAAACATACAAACATACAAATCTTTCCTCTTGATAATATCAGTACAGATTTTATATCTCCAATCATCGTGCATCGTCTAGTTTGCAGCAGAAAATCACTAACTATTTTCCAATTAAAATCACGTTGCTCTCTCTTCCAGGCTCATCATCAGAAGATAGCAGCCACGAAGAACTGACAGTGCTGAAGACTTTACTCCACTTCCCTGAAGAAGTAGCCCTGAGACTTACTGATACGGAATATAAGATTTTTTATCAGGTCAGTGTAAAGATATTGTTTAAAATTATTTTTTTATATATACCTAGCCGTGTGGTATCCGGCTGAGTAGAACAAACCATCCTCCTTTCGTACCGAGGTGTCATAAAAAGCGACTAAGGTAAGTTGACCCACCGTGTGGTATCCCGCTGAGTAGAATAGACCACCGTCTTTCTTACCGAGGTGTCGTAAAATATGACTAAGGTAAATTGACGTCAGGCAGGCGGACGGTCGTAAAATACGTAGCCAAATCATGTGACAACATGTTTGTAACATGTTGTGCCGACCCCACTTAGAATGGGATAAGGGCAGGAGAATGATGATGATGAAAAAGAAGACTAGTGATACCAGCGACTTTTTTATAATTTATGGAGTTAAGCGTTCTCTGCGGATTTCATATAATGCTAAAACTGGCTTTATGTCGTGGAGTCTATCTCCTGATGATGCTTCGGTTGGGGGGCGCAACGATTGTTGAGTGTCTAATAATGAATGTGTGCACTGCTTGTGGTGGCAGAGATTTGTATTGCAAGCGTTTTTTACGAATCCTGCATGTATCAGATATGGAAACGGATAGTAAACTTTGCATTTCGCATAACATATATTGTCTATTTGCTTTTATCGCAGAATATAGCAAAAAAAAATTATTAACACTTTTAAAATTATATTTGTACGTACGCGTTTTTCTTGCCATCGCGGATTATATCAAAATATTTCTTTCATTACTTTTTTTTTGACATATTTGAACCAAACATAGAGAACCTTTACAAATTATTCATATAAACCTTTAGCATTAATTTATCTATCTGTTTATGAAAATATATTAAGTATTTTCTAGGATTATCTGGAACAAACATACAGTCAGCGCGAGGGTCTCTGTAGTGATGTTGTAGTGAAATTACATATTCTATGCAAGTAAAAAGAGATTTTCGCAAAACAAGAACTAATCTAATGTACATTTGACCTCAAAACATTATAAAAGGGAAACCCAAAGGCAATTTTGAGATAACCTTTTCCCTCTGTGCTTCTAGTGAAATTAGTAGGCCGACAATCACTCTCCGCGCTCATATCAGGACAGTTCTTTATAATACAAATTTATATATAAAATTTTACACTTGAATATATGGAAACCGCTGCGATAAGAGCGTGAGATTATTACGCGAGGGTTGTGGGTTTGAATCCCAGTTATAATTTGACAATATCAAGCTTTGCAGCAGGACTCCAACTGATAACGTTTTATCACTTGGTCTTGCTGTAAAGCTGCGGCTAGATTGTCATCTAGCCACTTAACGTCTAATAACCGTATGAGTCCGTTACAACAAGACCGGCATTGCTATGGCAAGCTCAGCAATTTATAGTAATCACAAATTCTTTCTATCGTTCACGTGATTATCGCGTTGTTAGTACAAGCGACATAAAATCTAAAGACCACTTTCGTCCCCGACAAAAATAATAATATATATCCAATAATAACTTACACTGATTAAATTAAGACCACATAAAATAATTTATAGAATTAGTCGTTACTTTGCGGAGATCCATAATACAAAAGTAATAATAAAAATTATTTTGCTCTAATCTTTGCGATTTTTTCGTGGAGTCTATCTCATGATGATGATTCGGTTGCGGGGCAAAACGATTGTTGATTTTGTGATAGTGAACCTGTGTAGTGCTTGTGTATTGTGGTGGAAGTGGTGGAGGTTTGTGCGTGTGTTTTTACGAATTTTGCATGAATTGGGTGCGAAAAAAGGATAGTCCACTATACATTTAGCACTATATATATTTCCTATTTACTGTATCGCGAATTGTAGCAAAATAATTTTATTATTACTTTTGTACCACATAAAATAGTGAAACATCGATCTATCCAGACCGAATTATTATTAATATAATATTATGTGTTTGACTAAAATAAAATTACGTATGCACAACAAGATATCTAGGCTCTCATCTTTCTCATAATAGAAGAATCCCTTTTGCCCAGCAGTGGGATAGTAACAAGAAGCTGCTTAACTCATAATAGTTTCTTATATTTTTCAAATTTCATTTCTAAACGGTCTTTCACATCATCATCATCATTCTCCTGCCCTTATCCCACTCTAAGTGGGGCACAACATGTTACAAACATGTTGTCAAATGATTTGGCTACGTATTTTACGACCCCTCGGTAAGAAAGAGGGTGATCTATTCTACTTAACCGAATACCACACGGTGGGTCAACTTACGTTAGTCGCCTCTTACGACACCTTGGTAAGAAAGAGAGTGGTCTATTCTAACCAACCGGATACCACACGGCACATACTTTAGTCGTCTCTTACGACACTTCGGTAAGAAAGAGGGTGGTCTATTCTACTTAACCGAATACCACTCGGTGGGTCAACTTACGTTAGTCGTCTCTTACGACACCTTGGTAAGAAAGAGAGTGGTCTATTCTACTCAACCGGATACCACACGGCACATACTTTAGTCGTCTCTTATGACACTTCGGTAAGAAAGAGGGTGGTCTATTCTATGCAGCCGGATACCACACGGCACATACCTTAGTCGCCTCTTACGACACCTCGGTAAGAAAGAGAGTGGTCTATTCTACTTAACCGGATACCACACGGCACATACATTAGTCGTCTCTTACGACACCTCGGTAAGAAAGAGAGTGGTCTATTCTACTTAACCGAATACCACACGGCACATACCTTAGTCGTCTCTTACGACACCTCGGTAAGAAAGAGAGTGGTCTATTCTACTTAACCGGATACCACACGGCACATACCTTAGTCGTCTCTTACGACACCTCGGTAAGAAATGAGGGTGGTCTATTCTACTCAGCCGGATACCACATGGCATTAAACAGTCCTTTACAGTGGCCGCGATATGGTTACATGTATATACGACCACATTTTTAGCTAAGCTCAGAGAAATCCTAGGTTTTAAGTCAGTCTTCAGTGTTTGTAATGCCGTTCAGGACAACAAACATTTTGCTTTGCGGTTATTTTACTTTGTGACTGTAGTATATTAAATTTTGCGATTCATACAGGTTGTAAGTGTTCTCTTCACGGTTTAACGGGTTCTTTATCTTTCGTATAAAGTATTTATCTTTCGTCAAATTATATTAAAAATGTTCACATACACCCTATCCTACTAATATTATAAATGCGAAAGTTTGTGAGTATGGATGGATGTTTGTTACTCTTTCACGAGAAAACTATTGAACGGATTTGGATGAAACTTTACAGTTATATAGGTTATCGGAATAACATATAGGCTACAATTTGTAATGATTTTATGTAATGTAACGATACATGTCAATAAAGTCGGAAAAAATCTGGCCTCTGAGAGCTATCTTGGCGTACGCTGCCTAAACCATTGGAGTTACACAAAGATGATGTACCGTATTATTGTTTGTCTTTAATAGTTCTAAATAAAAGTCCGCGACAGCATATATCTATCTTTTATGTGGAAGCCACTATGACCAAAATGGTGAATCATAAATTTAATTAAATTAGTTACTGTGGCAGACGAAATTCATCGCGAGCGAGGCCGCGGGCAAAAACTAGTAAATAATAAATAATAATAACATTATGGGACACTTACACACACGCTCTTCCGTCCCCAAAGTAAGTAAATTAATACGTGTGTATTAAGTAACTTACTTTGTATGGGTGACGGACAACTGGTAGATATATTTATTATTTTAAATACATACTTAAATACAAATGTATACCCAGACTCGAAGAATCAACAATTTTTTTATAGTAAAAGTTGGTCTTCTGTGGAAATCGAACCCGTGACCCTCAAACCTAAAGGCAGAGTCACTTCCAGCTGTGAAAACGGGGCAGTCAATCCCTCTTATGGTTCTTCGTTATATATATTGAAATCGGAAATAGTGGAATAACTGAACTTTATTTATTTAATTATATACCTATACCATAAAAAACGTTCGGAGAACATTAATTATAAAAAGTATTAGTATTATTAATACTAATAAGACTGAAAGAATAACTATAAATTTATTTTTCATACTAATCTATAACTGAATGTATTTTTAAATGTAGGTTTCCATAGCATTTAAGAAAAAAACATGGATTGATTACCTTAAAATCAGTCTGAAGTGAAAGTAGTAAGTGAAGTAAGGGCCTGAAACTATCCCACTGCTGGACAAAGGCAGGAGGCCTTTTTCCAGCAGTGGGATAGTTTTTTGAAGAGAAGGATTGGAGCTAAGACCTATCACACTGCTCCAATGCGAATTGGTAGGTTACACATATCACTAGAATTCTCTAGAGATATACAGGTTTCCTCACGAGGTTTCCTTCACCGAAAAGCGATAAATTGCAATTATCAAGCAAGCATCAATAAGTTTTAATAGAAAAACTAGGGGGTAAGAACCCATGGTCATCTAGAGAGATCGTTCTAGAGAGTCATCTCTAGAGGGTCAAACGGGTGCCACAGCAAAGTCAGTCTAGACCCTTGTAATTTGTACAATAGACAAAGAATTTAGCGGCTATTTCAAACAATTTCGTTTTATTGAATACTGTAAATTATAAAAAAATAAAACACAGGTGTACTCTGCACAAGATAGTAATGATTAAATGTTACTATTTATAAGAATTATATAATTGGTGGCATTTACAATTTAAATTCGCGCGATTCCCTGCGAGAGAAGTTCAAGGAAACAGGTATTCTTACATTGGCTTCACAGTATACTTTTAGAAATTAAATTTTTGTACTGCTTTGCACCTTGCAAAAGTTCGTAATTCCTTTGTGGGTTTGGATATAAGATCCTATAATAAAATTCCACAATCTACTTTAACTTTACCTGTAATGGTAAAGATTGTGGTTCTGAAAGTAGTTCAAAAATACTATTAAAAAAAGGCCAATTCAGAAAGACTATTATACTATTGAAGATTACCTAGACGATATGAATACGTGGATATAGCTTCTCTTCAACCCTGTACAAGACATTATTAACTATATGTAACTAGTGATAAGAATTATTGTTTGAAAAAAGCAACCGCCGAGTTTGCTGGTTCTTCTCGGTAGGAACAGCTTTCCGAACCAGCAGTAGATGTTGACGATTCAAAACGAAAAAAAAGATTTGAATTTGAATATAAAGTTCAAAAGAGCAACCGCCGAATTTCCAGCTGGATCTTTCTTCTCTGTAGGAGCAGCTTTCCGAAATAGATGTAGAATTGACGATTCAAAAGAACTACTTGACAAGTACTTGAATTAAGTATATTTTGATGTATGCAATCAGTTCCATTTTAACGTTGACTCGATGCGACTATTAGATGTCCTATCATCATGGGAGGTGTGAACTGTCTTGCTAAGTTAAGTAAACAAAGATCGGATAGTATGATTTATTCATGCTATTGCGTTCCATTAAACCTTTCGAATATCATATTTCTAAAATAAAATATTCTAAAATTGCCATAATACACAATTTTCTGTATAACTGACACGACATCTAAAGTAAAGTAAAAGTACTTGTATGTATAAAAGACACGACACCACCAGTACCGAACCAGCAGTAAAGTTGACGATTCAAAAGCACTTGTTTGCAAGTTTACTTGAATAAAGAATATTTTGAATTTGAATTTGACAGATTTCAAAAATTTTTAGGGTAATTCTTTCTAGAAACTAGCAACAATTACCTTATACTGGGCTAATGGTGAATCCTTTATAGGTTAATGAATATTTTCATTGCTGAGCCTTCAACTTAGCCTCATTTCAGTTAATTTTTGGTAATTAAAGCTATTTATCCATCTTAATTAGATAATTAGAAATAAGGGGATAATAAAAACGGAAATTTCGCGCTGTAAATTTTGATTTGATTAGCTTATCACTAACCTAATTAAAGATTTACCCAGAAAATAAGGGGACAGTACTACTATGTCGTTTATATACTATACTATTTACCCTCGTTTTATGCCTATCTTTTATAGGCAATAGATCATTTTATTGCTGTATTAAATGAACAAATTTTACTCGTGATTTTATTGACTGCTAAAGACATAAAAAGAACTAGATGAATATGACAAAAGTAATAATAAAAATATTTTGCTATAATCCGCGATACAGTAAATAGAAAATATATATAGTGTTTAATGTATAGTGGACTATCAGTATTTTCATACCCGATACGTGCAGGATTCGTAAAAACACATGGACAAACCTCCACCACTTCCACCACAATACACAAGCACTACACAGGTTCACTATCACAAACTCAACAATTGTTTCGCCCCGCAACCGAAGCATCATCAGGAGATAGACTCCACGACAAAATCGCAAAGTGAAGCGTTATCCAAACAAGCGCTGTTAAATAGTACTTGGTTCATCCCCACCCTTTATTTACCTCGGAACACGTGCAACAAGCTTGAACTAGAGACATTTATCTGCTCGTTAATGAGGGTGCCATTGTTATGCTTAATGATTTCTAATTGTTCCAAAATATTTAATTTCAAGCTTTTTTCGCAGGTGTGCAGTATTTCGAAACAATGGTCATTAGGAACTTTATGACCGCTTTCTAACAAATGTTTAGCGAAATGTGAATTTTGTGGCTTATTATTCCTGAAAGCGACCATATGTTCCTTAAAACGGGTTTCAAAATTACGACCAGTCTGACCCACATATGTATCATTGCATTCAGGACATTTTATTTTGTAAATACCACTCTTTTTCGGGCTTTCTAATTTGTCTTTATTATTACATAATATCTTTTTTAAGCAGTTATTACTTTTAAAACCTAATTTTATATTTGACTTTGTTTTGAATATAGCTGAAATTCGTTCCGACAATGTTCCAAAATAGGTCAAACTGGCTTTATATTTATTATCTTTGTAATGTGGCACCGCATAGAAGTGTTTTGTCAATTGTGATAGTGAACCTGTGTAGTGCTTGTGTATTGTGGTGGAAGTGGTGGAGGTTTGTGCATGTGTTTTTACGAATCCTGCACGTATCGGGTATGAAAATACTGATAGTCCACTATACATTAAACACTATATATATTTTCTATTTACTGTATCGCGAATTATAGCAAAATAATTTTATTATTACTTTTGTATTATGGATCTCCGCAAAGTAACGCCTAATTCTATAAATTAGATGAATATGATTTTTAAATGAAATTATGCAGAACAAACATCTTTGTTTGTTATTATTTATTTATGTGCCATAAAAAACATTAGAAAACAAACAATAAAAAAAGTGCCAGCTAACCTACGAAGCGTGACAATTTATTCTAAAGCAGGTACTAATTCTACATTTACTAATAATATACTAACTTATTAATAAATTAATTAACTATACGTAACAAGTAATTTACTACTTTTGACTAGACCGTTGGGCTGTGACCCTGGCTTCAGCTTCGCGGGTCGCGGGTTCGATTCCCGCCGAACGCCAACATTTACTATAAACAATTTGTTCTTCGAGCCTGGGTGTATATTTGTATTTAAGTCATCTTTCTCCTGCCCTTATCCCATGTTGTGGCTACATGATTTGGCTACGAATTTTACGACCCGCCGCCTGCCTGACGTCAACTTACCTTAGTCGTATTATACGACCCCTCGGTAAGAAAGAGAGTGGTCTATTTACTCAACCGGATACCACACGGCGGTGTATATTTGTATTTAAGTATGTATTTAAAATTATATATGTAGTATATTTACCGGTTGTCCGTTACCCATGACATAAATATTAAATTACTTACTTTAGGAACGGACGACCGTGTGTAAGTGTCCCATATATTTATTATATTATACATATACACCAATACGACGAAATTAGAAAACAAGATATTTTATAACAATACTAGCTTCTGGTTACGAATTCCCTTGAAAAAATCTCAACAGTATAAAAAAATGCTTGTATCCCCACCTACATCATCATTACAGGATCATCTGCTGGGTTATTCTAAAGACTGTCTTAAAATTTCATTAAAATCGGCCCAGCTGTTTCGGAGTCTATAAAGGACATACAGATAGCATTCGTTTTTGTATATTAGAGTCCTTAAAATTTCATTAAAATCGGCCCAGCTGTTTCGAAGTCTATAAAGGACATACAGATAACATTCGTATAGGAGGAGCAGCTGTGCTGATCAAATTCAAATTCAAATTCAAAATATTCATTATTCAAGTAAACTTGTAAACTTGTGCATTTGAATCGTCAACTCTACCGCTGGTTCGGAAAGCTGTTCCTACCAAAAGAGCCAGCAAGAAACTCGGTTATTGCTCTTTTCAAATATAATTCTTATAACTAGTTACATTTGATCATTACTCTCTTGTACAGGGTAGAGGAGTAGCTATATTCACGCATTGTTATCATCGTACGTTTTTTGTATGAGCCTCACTTTAACAGTGTTTTGTAAACTGCTGTAATGGGATGGCCAAAGTTGATTTCGGATTTTTTTTATAGAATCTTATACCCAAACTATTTACTTTTGCAAGGCAAAAAGCAAGATCCGCAAACTTATGTCGGTTCTAAATAATAATGCTAATAAAAATAATAATAATTAAATATATAGTTATAGAGGAAATATATGGCCACCCGAGTGTATTCAAAATAGGCATAATCGATATAACACTCAGGGTCGGGAATGTGGAATTTAAAATTAATGAAACGCGGCACCGGTTCAAATTGGGTCAAATTATTATTAACACCACCAAAGTGATTTTGGGACTCGATACATTACTCGAAGCGAAATACGACTTTAATATAACGAACCTCGATATAAAGAACCTCAATATAACTAACCTCGATATAACGAACCGTGATATAACGAACCTCAATATAATGAACCTCAATATAACGAACCTCGATATAACGAACCGCGATATAACGAACCTCAATATAATGAACCTCAATATAACGAACCTCGATATAACGAACCGCGATATAACAAACCTCAATATAATGAACCTCCATATAACGAACCTCGATATAACGAACCGCGATATAACGAACCTCAATATAATGAACCTCAATATAACGAACCTCGATATAACGAACCGCGATATAGCGAACCTCGATATAACGAACCGCGATATAACAAACCTCAATATAATGAACCTCCATATAACGAACCTCGATATAACGAACCGCGATATAACGAACCTCAATATAATGAACCTCAATATAACGAACCTCGATATAACGAACCGCGATATAGCGAACCTCGATATAATGAACCTCGATACAGCGAACCTCAATATAACGAACCGAGATATAACGATCCGAGATATAACGATCCTCGATACAACGAACCGCGATATAACGATCCTGGATATAACGAACCGCGATATATCGATCCTCGATGTGACGAACCGCGATATAACGGTCCTGGATATAACGAACCTCGATATAAAGAGCCTCAATATAACGAGCCTCGATATAGCGAACCTCAATATTGCGAACCTCAATATAACGATCCTCGTTATAATGAACCGCGATAGAGCGAACCTCAATATAACGAACCTCAATATAACGAACCGCGATATAACGAACCTCGAGATAACGCACTTCTAGATTTAACAAATTTTTCATTATCCTCTTAATTGTCCATCATCATAATCCTGCCCTTATCCCACTCTAAGTAGGGTCGGCACAACATGTTACAAACGTGTTGTCATATGATTTGTCTACGTATTTTACGGTCGGCCGCCTGCCTGACGTCAACTTACCTTATTCGTATTTTATGACACCTTGGTAAAAAAGAGGGTGGTCTATTCTACTCAACCGGATACCACACGGTGGGTCAACTTACCTTTGTCCCCTTTTACGACACTTCGGTAAGAAAAGAGGTTGTTCTATTATACTCAACCGGATACCACACGGCGGGTAGACTTGCCTTAGTCGCCTTTTACGACACCTCGATAAGAAATGAGGGTGGTCTATTCTCTAGTTTTTATGGGCGATTGACCAATATATGTATGGGTCTCTGTTTTGAATAAAATGACTCGCCCGCCGGAGACGCGAGCGGTGAAATCAAGGGCGATTAGGCATTGGATTGCTACCAGAGCGGCCGATCGCTAGTCACCTTTGAAACACGATACGGACAAGCCGCGTACACCTGAACACGGCATTCCTTTATAACGCACTCGTGTAATTTTTCGTTTCGGGTGTTATTCTCAGATTTAGTGACGCGTTTAACCAGTGAAGTGTTTGATAAGACGCGACCGTCCACGGTTTTGGTGCGCGTTGGGTATTATTCCCCTACATAGGGACGACTTAATAACGTGTGACCTTACGAAAGTTGTGTGCACACTGGGTGTTATTCAGCCGATATAGTGAAGTGTATACTCAGGGACATTACGTGTCCGTGGAAGAGTGCAGAGGCGAGTCAACGGTTTCGGGAATCGGCCAAGTACATACAAGCACACACAGACACGTACACATATACACGCAGGGACTCATGAGGCCGGACCACATACAGCTAACGGCCGCATAAGATAGGTGTTGAAACGCTGGGGCGTCGGGCCCAGGTCCCGGAGGTTGTTTCATCCGTCCGCACGTTTGCGCGGAACAGTCTAATTACATAAATTAATTATCTTGCTTATTATTTGTCGGACTCAGAGTCTATGGTTCTGCTACTCTATGTTTAATAACTCTATGATATTTTTAAACCATCTAAACAAACTTGAATACCGACTCGAATTTTCATAAGATTTGAGGTCCCAATATATATGTAACTCACACAGTACAGGCTTTAGTGACAATAAAAAATAAACTTTATTTATAACACTATTGAGTACATTTCGCATTGCAATAAAAAGATGTAAATTAATTCTACGAAGACAGCGAAAATATGGCGGTACACTGTCTCTTTTCGTCCTATAAGTTAGAGCGAGAGAAGCGCAATGAAATTATGCTCTCTGCACTCTGCGGTACGTTTTCATTTTATGATATTCATTTCGTTTGGAATTTGAACGCGAAATGGCGAGTGATACGCAAATTAATGTGAAAAATGTTTTGGCAGTTAAGGGTTCATTGAACTCGTTTGGAAAGATATAAGAACAGTAGCGAATTCATTTGCGTTAATTCTACCTCCTTATAACACAAGTATTACTTAATTATATTTTTATTATTATTAACACAGGTAAACCTCCTTGAAACAGGCATTCTTACATTGGCTTTACAGTATATTTTTAGTCATTAAATTTTTGTACATAACGTAACGTAACGTAACGTAACAGCCTGTTACTATGCCCACTGCTGGGCTAAGGCCTCCTCTCTCCGTTATTGGAGAGAAGGATTGGAGCTAAGACCTACCACGCTGCTCCAATGCGGATTGGTAGGTTACACATATCCCTAGAATTCTCTAGAGATATGCAGGTTTCCTCACGATGTTTTCCTTCACCGAAAAGCGTGTGATAAATTGCAATTATCAATTAGACACATAAGTTTTAATAGAAAAACTCATTGGTGCCTGCCCGGGGTTTGAACCTATGTCGTCTCTAAAGAGTCGCACGGTCTCACCGCTAGGCTATCACAGCTTAGCTTTGTACATAAGAATATACATAATTTTTAAACGATTGGCGATTTATGTAACAGACAAAATAGTAACCGACATATTCTGCGGTTCCTTTGTGTCCCTTTTGTGGGTTTGGGTATAAGATTCTATAATAAAATTCCGCAATCTAATTTAACTTTACCATTACAGCAGTTTAAAAACACTGTTAAAAAAAAGCTAATACACAAAGCCTACTCATACTATTGAGGATTATTAGTGACCTCGGCATTCTTATTGGATAACGAACTGTATAGAGACTGTAAGTACTAATTTTATAGTAAAAGTTGAATAAAGTGTTTTAACGAGTCACCAGGTATTTTCATCCGAATCCACGAACCCCTACACGTAACAATATAATCAAAATGATAATATGAAATTTAAGAAACAGTTCTTTGTTTCTAAAGCTTAAAGCTTCACTTTGGCCCTTAAGCTTCTGAGATACAGAAATAATAAAATAACCTTTTAGCATAAAATAAATGAAGAACCGTTCCCATTCGCAAAACTTTCCAAACCCCGAGGGCAGTCAATAAGGGATGAAATAATTATTTTACACTCTCTCATATTTTTAAAGGATCATATTTTAAGGAAACTTCGGGAAGCTTTATTAATTGAGGGTTTGGAATTTATAATTGGATCCATCATGCTTTAGGAAAGTGATACGTCTTAACTGACAGTTATTGTATATTTAGCGTTAATTGAAAATTATTTGAGTGATAGTAGCATACCTTAACTGCAGTCAGCTACGCACCAAGCTGCAACGATTAATGTGTAACCATCAATCAAATTGTGAAAAAATATCATCATCATCCTCCTGCCCTTATCCCACTCTAAGTGAGGTCGGCACAACATGTTAGAAACATGTTGTCACATGATTCGGCTACGTATTTTACGACCGCCTGCCTGACGTCAAATACCTTAGTCGTATTTTACGGTATCCTCGGTAAGAAAGAGGGTGGTCTATTCTACTCAACCGGATACCACAGGGCGAGTCAACTTACCTTAGTCGCCTTTTACGACTTTTACGACACCTTAGTAAGAAAGATGATTTAAAAAAAATATCTTTAGTTTCTTGCTAGTTCTTTTCGGTAGAAGCAAACTCCCGAATCAGTGGTAGCTACTTAAAAACCATTTGTCTACTTGAATAAAGAATATTTTGAATTAGAATTTGAATTTAAAACGTTGATAAGATTGTCAATTTGCTACTGGGTTACTTCACTTCCCTTCCCTTCACTGTTCGCCGGCGTTTGACAGGAGTTCCCGTAATGCAGCGACTAAATGCTGAAACAACTTACACCCTGCGTTTCGCACGCAAAATCATGTGAGCTAACGAGTGTTGAGTATGAATATTGATAGATATGTGACTAGAGGAAGGGCTAAAAAGAGATTACTGGATTTTGTAAAGTATGACATGCAAATAATAGGCGTAGTGTCAAGGTTGACGAGTGATAGAAGGGAATGGTGTGTAAAACATGTTGTGCCGACCACAGTTAGAGTGGACTAAAGGCAGGAGAGTGATCATTAAAAGTCGCAAAATTAAATTAACGCTTACTGGTAACAAACAATAAATAATAGTAGATTATGATACTGTTGCATAATAAGGGTTCTTATAAAACGAGTGTGTTTTAACAAAACGAGCCGCGGGCATGTTTTTTTGTAGTATCACACGAGTGTTATAAGACCAAGTTATGTACAGTATCATACACTACTTTATCTACTCTCATACTATAATACGTAAAACAATATTGCAAATAAAACGAAATATTGCAAATAAATTTATTGAACAGCACTATAACAGAACTACCTATAATCCGACGATCATTTCAACACGACAAAATGTTGTCGTGGAGCCTATCCTCCTGATGATGCTTCGGTTTCGGAGCGAAACGATCGTCGAGATTGTTGTGGTGGTGGTTGTGTGTGCTGCTTGTGTGCTTTGTTGCTGGTGTAGGAACCTTGGGATGCGTGTAGTGGCATGTCCTGCATGTGTAAGGTTCGTAAATTTTGCCGGCTTCATACACATTAGCTTTGCATGCATTCGCTTGACCCGTGCGGATTATAGCGAGGTAGTTCTGTTATAGTGCCTGTAATATGGAATTCCACAAAGTAACGCCTGCTTCTATAAGTCATATAAAATTTATTGAATATAATAATAAATTTTTACTTGTAATAATTATTGATGTTCTGAATATTACAATTATGAAACTGAATTTGAACTGGTCAGGAAGTGTTGTGGAGGTTATTTTCAATACTGTTAAGTATTGAATTGGATACAGCGATCTTGTTAGTCATTGAATCACCTATAGAGCCTTCTGCAACTGTCGTTGACTTCCAAACACCGTGTCGCATTAGTGCCGTTATATCTCCACCAGCGTCAACTAGCAAGGTCGCAGATATCCGGCGAAAGCAGTGTCCTATGTACAATTCGGTGCCGGTAAGTTGGAGATAGCTGGCTGAACTTTGCCTAAAGCTCCAAATTTGTTGATGCCAACTTTTCCCAAAGATATTTTTAGATTATATTGACAATGCATTTGCATTGCTGCAGTTTAAAAACACTGTTAAAAAAAGGCTGATACAGAAAGCCTACTATACTCCTAATGATTACTTAGACGATAAGAATGTGTGGATTTAGCTTCCCTTTGACCTACAAGACAGTAATCACTAAATGTAACTATTGATCAGAATTTATACATCGAAAAGAGCAACCGCCGAGTTTCATGCTGGCTCTTCTCAGTAGGAACAGCTTTCCGAACCAGCGCTAGAATTGACGATTCAAAAGCACATGTTTACAAGTTTGCTTAAGTAAAAAATATTCTGAATTTGAATTTGATTAGCACGGCTGATCTTCTAATATAAAAAGATGAATGCTTTATAAACTCCGAAACGGCTGAACCGATTGTAATGAAATTTAAAGGCAATCTTTAGAATGACTCAGCAGATGATCCTGTAAGTTAGGTGGGGATAGAAGCATTTTTTTTAACTGTTGAGTTTGTTTCGAAGGTAATTCGAAACCAGCTACTATTGATAATAAAATATTTTGTTTTCTAATTTCGTCATATTAGTAAATGATTATTTGTTGAATTTGAATTTGTATGTGAAAAACATTTTCTGCCGAACGCACTTAGAGTGGAATAGGGACTTTGTTTTAAGTGTTTGTTTAGGTTAATTCATTGTTTATTTGAATTGTATTTGTTAAAAGTTCATAATAGTGTTTATTGGCAAATAAATAATCCATTTATTCATGTATTTCACACAGCTTTAGTCCACGAATACAAGATATCTTATTAGCATAAACAACAGATGGTCCGACATGGGCTAGCCGAATCAATAATTATTTTGAGAGCGTTCAGATTTATATGAATATTAGCATCTTATGCGTGGAAATTAATGTGTCACAATATATTTACCGAATTGAAATTTTGAACATAAAAGTAGTTTTTACATTTTAAGTTATCGTAGTATTTAAAGTAGTCTTCATAATTAATGTTCTATACATTAATTATACATATTTACACAGAACGGTAATGTACTAATAACCTTAGCCTTCCAGAAGAATTGCAATATCTTTTAGTGAAACCGTAACATAATCCGTTCAGTAGATTTTGAGAAAAGATAGTGAATTACTTCCGGATGGTTTAAGTAAATAGTATATATCGTAACGTAAATTTTGTTGATGAGATCGCGCAGTTGTCAAAAAACTTGCTTGCTGGAAGCTTTAGTCGCGTGCGCTGCGTAAACCAGCAGAAATACGCTAAAGTAATGCAGTGGAAAATTGTAGATCTATAAAGATTCTACAAAAAAGTCCGGGATAGCATGTCTCTATCTCTTATGGTTAACTCACAATAACTACTTTTGTTTAAAATTTCAATTCTAGAAAAAAATTATGACACGCTGATTTCCACGCGGGCGAAGCCGCTGGCTTGGCTAGTACAAATATAAAAATAAATAAGATAGATACAACACAAACACAAATTGCAATTATCATTAATATAATAAATATCAAATTAAATGCCCGGTGGTATCCGGCTGAGTAGTATAGACCACCCTCTTCCTTACCGACGGGTCGTAAAAAACGACTAAGGTAAGTTGACGTCAGGCAGGCGGTCAGTCGTATATACATAGCCAGATCATGTGTGCTGACCCCATTTAGAGGGATAAGGACAGAAGGATTATGATAATAAATATCAAATAAGCACACAAGTTTAAAATAGAAAAAATCATTCGTGGGAAAAAACACAAAATGAACTTTCCAAAACCACTCGTCTAGACACAGAGCATAATAGCAAAACTTTTATCTTTAATGTGATTGTAAAACAATTGTCGCAGAATGCAAATGGCGACTGCATTGTCGTTTGTTCAGAGTTTTTTTAATAAAACAGCAGTTAGTTTGTGTAAAAGGTGATGGGTATAGATTTACGGGTATATTAAAATGACCCCTGGAAAACGCAGAGTCAGTAGACCCTTTATAGATACTGCTATCCGGGGAGAGGCAAAAGCAGCTGTAACGGACTCTTACCAGCTAATTGCAAATTGGCTCCTAACGAGGGAACTTCTCAACATTAGGATTTTGTCGTGGAGCCTATTGCTAGCTACGGCCGGGAATTCGACTCATAATTCTAACGTTCTCTCATAGAATATGTTACCAAATAATACGTCAACAAGAGATAACCGTACAACTATAACTTATGGAACACGCTAAATAAGTATTGACAGGTTACAGTAACGGCCTGTTACTATGCCCACTGCTGGGCTAAGGCCTCCTCTCTCCGTTTTTGGAGAGAAGGATTGTAGCTAAGACCTACCACGCTGCTCCAATGCGGATTGGTAGGTTACACATATCCCTAGAATTCTCTAGAGATATGCAGGTTTCCTCACGATGTTTTCCTTCATCGAAAAGCGTGTTATAAATTGCAATTATCAATTAGACACATATGTTTTAATATAAAAACTCATTGGTGCCTGCCAAGGAATTGAACCTATGTCGTCTCTAGAGAGTCGCACGGTCTCAGAGCTAGGCTATCACAGCTTTTGAGTTAATATTAATTTGGAATCATTAAGCCAGGATGATTCTACCACCAGTTCGGAACGCTGTCCACTGAGAAGAACTGGCAAGAAACTCAATGGTTGCTCTTATCACGAATATTAACTATTTGATTAGATTCTAATAACACGAAATACTCAATATCGGTTACCAAATCAACATTAAGACGTCACAGCACTTTAAAACGTATGGACACCTTGAGAGGTGGTATTGGACTGACTAAACTGTTGAATGTCGCTCGCGAACAAGACTCGGGTCACAATCTTTTACCCTCATTCATTTAGTTATATTCCTCCACCCACCAAATGACAGATAACATTATTGTAGACAAAACACTTCCTCATTATCATTCCACTCATATCTGACAATATGTAACACTATCGTCCTGATGCTTCGGTGTCGGGGCGAAACGATCGTAGAGATTTTGGTGGTGGTTGTGTTTGTTGCTTGTGTGCATTGTTGCTGGTGGAGGCGTCTTGGGATACGTGTGGTGACTTGTCCTGCATGTGTAAGGTACGTGAATTTTGCCTGCTTCATACACTTAGACAGTCGTGAGGCCGTGTGACTCTCTTGAGACGAACATGATTTCAAACCCGGGCAGGCACCAATGAGTTTTTCTATTAAAACTTATGTGTCCAATTGATATTTGCAATTTATCACACGTTTTTCGGTAAAGGAAAACATCGTGAGGAAACCTGCATATCTCTAGAGAATTCTAGGGATATGTGTAACCTACCAATCCGCATGATAGGTCTTAGCTCCAATCCTTTTCTCAAAAAAAAACGGAGAGAGGAGGCCTATTCCCAGCATTGGGATATAAACAGGCCGTTACTTTACTTTTTTTATACACTTAGCGTTACATACATTCGCTTAACACACGCGGATTATAGCAAAATAGTTCTGTTATAGTTTCTGTAACTCCTCAACAGTTAACATTAGGAACATGACATATTAGGTAGCTTCTTGAAAAAATTTGACGATTCAAAAGTACTGTAAACAGTCTACTTGAATAAAGATTATTTTGATTTTGAGTATTGTTGAAAGCTACTTTCACTAGACTTGCTATAAATATTATTTCAGTAGATAAGCTATAAGAGCCTAACACACATACAGACTGTCGCATTTGTGTTTTTAGCGTGGATATGGCAACCCATTACTAAAACCCTGTAACAGTTCTTTTAACATAGCTCAAGGAAAAACTACTTGTATACACTCGCAGTCGTCAAAGGCTTTTTTTTCTTTCATATCAAAGAGTTGCTACGTAAAAGTTTCTGAAAATGAAAACATTATCAAAGATAAAATGTATATGTTGGATTCAGAAAGGGTTATGTCATTTTATGTCATTTATTTCTTATAATGTTGTTCAATAGCGAAAGTGTGATTTGGAAAATAATAGTAGTAGTAGTGGTAGCAGCCAGTTACAATCCCACTGCTGGGCATAGGCCTCCTCTCTCCGTATCTGGAGCGAAGGGTTGGAGCTAAGACCTACCACGCTGCTCCAATGCGGATTGGTAGGTTACACATATCTCCAGAATTCTCTAGAGATATGCAGGTTTCCTCACGATGGTTTCCTTCACGGAAAAGCGTTTGATAAATAGCAATTATCAATTAGACACATGAGTTTTAATAGAAAACTCATTGGTGCCTGCCCGGGTTTGAACTCGTGTTCCCCTTGAACGAGTCGCACGGTCTCACCGCTGGGCTATCACAGCTCAAAAAAATAATGGAATGGATGGTGGAAAATAATGGCCAACGAAAATAATGAATATGGAACATTGACCCGGCTGTCCGTCCTTAAAGTCAGTGCTATAATTTGCGATAGTAGGAAATCTATATAATGCTAAATTAAAGGTGTACCATTCGGGCCTAAATATTGGACATGACATAACCCATAACCGTCTATTCCTAAAGTAACTGAATACTTGTGTTACGGGTGACAGACAACTGGTAAATATTGTATATATAACTTTAAATACATACTTAAATACACATATATATACCAAGGCTCAAAAAACAATTGTTTATAGAAAAAGTTGGCTATCGGCGGGAACCGAAACCAAAACCCACGGAGCCGAAGGCAGGGTTACTGCCAACAGCGCCAACTACTTTTTATAGACAATAACAAAAAACTGAAACTATGATTCCAAGGTTATCATAGAATTATTTTGCTATTATCCGCGTACGTTAAGATAGTAAGGTAATCTATATAAAGAGAGCACAATCCGTAGTAATACGTTATACATGCAGTATCAGTAACCGCACGTATCACAAAACTAAGCAAAAAGCACTATACACATTCACTACGACAATCCCTACGATCGTTTCGCCCCGTAACCGAAGCTTCATCAGGACATAAGCTTTATGACAGCATCGCAATACGTCCCATCAACCAAGCAAGAAGTATTATATACAAATAGTTCAACCCCCAACATTGATTTTGCATCCAAACACGTGTAAACTTTAGTGTGAAACAGTTTGTTCGTTAATTAGGTGCCATTGTTATATTTTATTATCTCCAGATGCTTTAAAACATTAAGTCGGAGGCTCTTCCTTCAATATTCTAAACATCTGTTTTATACTTCCGACCTACTTGTATAGTAATTGTTTCCTTAAACTTTGTTAGCTTTTCTTATGAAGATACCACGATATTTTTCTCAGATAACACCCAGAAGGGTCTAGAAAAGAAAATTATTCTAATTCATGTAAATCTATCTCGTAGTTTTTCCGCACAACGTCAGACCGCTATCATTTTATACAGATTGTATTCTATATTTATCTTTATGTATGAAAATGTACTTGATATGTTTTTATGGTATCCAGCTGAGTAGAATAGACCAATCTCATTTCTTACCGAGGTGTCGTAAAAGGCGACTAAGGTAAGTTGACCCACCGTGTGGTATCCGGTTGAGTAGAATAGACCGCCCTAATTTCTTACCGAGGTGTCGTAAAAGGCGATTAAGGTAAGTCGACACGCCGTGTGGTATCCGGCTGAGTAGAATAGACTACCCTCATATCTTACCGAGGTGTCGTGAAAGGCGACTAATTCAAGTTGACCCGCCGTGTGGTATCCGGCTGAGTATAATATACCACCCTCATTTCTTACCGTTATGTCGTAAAAGGCGACTACTGTAAGTTCACCCGCCGTGTGGTATCCGGCTGAGTAGAATAGACGACGCTCATTCCTTACCGTTATGTCGTAAATGGCAACTAATGTAAGTTGACCCGCCGTGTGGTATCCGGCTGAGTAGAATAGACCACCCTCATATCTTATCGAGGTGTCGTGAAAGGCGACTAAGGTAAGTTGACCCATCGTGTGGTATTCGGCTGGGTAGAATTGACTACCCTCTTTCTTATCGAGGGGTCGTAAAATACGACTAATGTAAGTTGACGTAATGCAGACGGCCAGTCGTTAAATACGTAGCCGAATCATGTGACAACATGTTTGTAACATGTTATGCCGACCTAACTTATAGTGGGATAAAGGCAGGGGGATGATGATTGATATGTTTAAATGAAGGTAGAATCTTGAAAGTTAAATTAAACCCACTTTCCGGTGTTCGATTATGCTGAAATCTTACATACTGGTCCAGTCCCGATGACAATGCATTTTAATGATAAGCATGACCTGATGCTGCCAGGATTGGCTGCCAGAAGGTACTCCTCAGCGTTTCACAATAGAGACATGACATTTTGTCAAAAGCCGTTCTTAACTTGCTATGAATATTAATTCAGTGGATGCGTAACAGATACACATACAGATTGTCGCATTAATGTTACCGTACTTTTAATTTGCAAATGATGCATACTTAAAGTAGGAACCGAAATAAGCTTGCGGCTAATGCTTTGCGCCTTGCAATAGTACGTAAATCGTTTGTGGGTTTGGCTATAAGATTCTATAATAAAATTCCGCAATCAATTTTAGCCTTGCCATTACAGCAGTTTAAAAACACTGTTAAAAAGAGGTTGATACAGAAAGCCTACTATAATGTTGAAGATTACTTAGATGATAAGAATGTGTGGATACGTATTGTGTATAGCTACTCTACCCTTTACAAGACAGTAATGAGTACATGTAACTAGTTATAAGAATTATATTTTAAAAAGAGCAACCGCCGAGTCTCTTGCTGGGTCTTCTCGGTAGGAACAGCTTTCCGAACCAGCAGTAGAGATAAGATAAGTCTGAAAGTTGCGCCCATTATTAGAAATGACTAGAAGAGCAAGATTTAGTTAGTAAAGACATATAGTACCAGCCTGTTACAATCCCACTGCTGGGAATAGGCCTCTTCTCTCCGTTTCTGGAGAGAAGGGTTGGAGCTAAGACCTACCACGCTGCTCCAATGCGGATTGGTAGGTTACACATATCTCCAGAATTCTCTAGAGATATGCAGGTTTCCTCACGATGTTTTCCTTCACCGAAAAGCGTGTGATAAACTGCAATTATCAATTAGACACATGAGTTTTAATAGAAAAACTCATTGGTGCCTGCCCGGGTTTTGAACTCGTGTTCCCTTCGAAAGAGTCGCACGGTCTCACCGCTGGGCTATTACAGCTAAGACATATAATGAGAAGGAATGAAAACTATGTATCCAAAGAAGTATTAAATATGAATATGGATGGATATGTGACTAGAGGGAGTCTGAAAAAGAGATGGTTGGATTGTGTGAAGTATGACATGCATATAAAAGGGGTAGCGACAGAGTTGACGAATGATAGGAGAGAATGGAAAAGAAAAACATGCTGTGTCGACCCCACTTAGATTTGGATAAAGGCAGGATAATGATTTATAATTTGTATTTCCAAAAATATACAGTAACAAACATAATGGGAAAAGTATACTACAATAGACGTAATAGTAAGAACACCTATTTTCTTAAGGATCTCACTTAATTGCATTCAAATTCAAATTCAAAATATTCTTTATTCAAGTAAACTTGTAAACAAGTGCTTTTGAATCGTCAACATCTACTGCTGGTTCGGAAAGCTGTTCCTACCGAGAAGAACCAGCAAGATACTCGGCGGTTGTTTTTATTACATATAGTTATTAATGTCTTGTACAGGGTTGAAGAGAAGCTTTATCCACGCATTCTTTTAGTCATATCCGTGTATATCATTGGTATCCTTGGAACCAGAGCTAACTCACCAGTTGCAGGCCCTGTTATAATGCTCGCTACAATCAATTTGTTATGGCATTATTTTCTTTAGATTGTCATTTTTAAATACGTTACATATTTTGATTGGAATATCAGATTTTAAAAGAATTTTCGAAATCGCTCCAGTAGTTTTTGCGTGAAAACATTATAAACACACATACAAATCTTTCCTTTTTATAATATATGTATAGATTAAAACAAAACACCGCAGATAAAGTAGAAACCGCCGTAACTTTCAATTCTAATAACGGTTGAAGCGTTAGAAATTAGAGAGACAAATACACATTTCTAATATTAGTAAGGCAAGTCATTCGATGTTCATGATGGACATAAATCTTCATGGGATCTCCACAACATACGATCTTGTCCCACTTGAATCCCGTGACCTCTCGGAGACATCTCGTAGGGGGTTCTACCAACACTGCGTTTTCCATTAGGGTGTAAGAGGGAGGCTCCTCCTAATTAATCACCTCAATTGTTAACCTCACCTGCACGCGATGCACCCTACTGATTATCGAAGAGGCTCTGGCGACTGATACATAAATAATAACAATAATAAATATATGCGACACTTACACACTCGGTCATCCATCCCCAAAGAAAGTAACTTAATACTTCGGTTATGGGTGAGGGACGACTGGTAGATATACTACATATACAATTTTAAATACAAGTACTTAAAGGCTCGAAGAACCAACAAATTGTTTTTTGTTGCGACATGGACTGCGATCACCAACCTTTAGCCGAGCGTAATGATTACTGGCATTACCTTCATGGTCAAACACTATAAATAAGTTTATCATGGGTACCATACTTGCTGGCCTAAAAGGGTCTGTAACAGACTTATGTGCATGTATATTTAAAGCTATTAAAATGTATTCCAACGAGTTTGTATCTGCCATTTCTCTCTTGGGAAAATAGTGCAGTGGTTTCCCCTTGCCTTCTGCACCAGACTTTTAGGGTTTGTTAGGCCCAAGGTTACTGAAACCTCTTCTAATCAGTTGCCTGACTAGCTGAATGGATATACCGCCATTGGTCGGTCGCCAGAACCTCGTCCGTTATCCAGCAGGGGACACCACGAGCAGGTGAGGTTGACATTTGGGAACGTCTAGATGTTATTGACTTTCTCCCCCTTATCCCCCAATTTCACTTTCATTCCACTTCGGACACATCATGCGACGTGGGGACGATACCTTGGAGAGGTTGGTTGTTACCGGCAATACCGATGGTAAAAGACCTCGAGGCCGCTCACCAACTAGGTGGTCCGACCAACCGCGCCAGTCATGCACGTCCTGCAAATTCCACGAGGTAGCAACAATGGCCACTGATAGGAGCCGGTGGAGGCAAGAAATCCATTCGAGGATACAATCAAGCCAGAACCACGACCTTCAGCAATGAAGTAACGACTGGAGAGAGAGAATGTATTCCGACATTCGCACATAAATATTGTACGCCAACGTCAAAACTCTCCACAAACAACCTCGTACGGATCCCGTTTCCATTATCGCTGTCCGTGACCCGCTGAGGGGCAAAATTCGCTAACATTCGAGATGGCTTCATGATATACAAGTTGTATTACATCTCTGGAATTATGCGAGAACTCCTCAATTACCCGTGTATGAGGAAAATAGGGATGCGCCTTGGATTGATCGATATCATGAGCAGTATTTAACCTACAATTATATTATTTTACGATTTGTTTAGGGAGAACTCGGCCTTGTCAGTGTTACAAACTTTTTAGCATATAAAATCAATTAAATTTAGTTTACAGAATAAGTGAACATAACATTATGTTTTATTTTCTTTTATTTTTTATTTCAGATATGTTAGTGTTGATTCTTTCGTACAAGTTATATTTTTCCCCACAAGATGAATTGGGTGAAGTTTTTAAAAAATAAATAAATTATGTTACGGAACTCTTTTTTCTAAGTTATAACTCTGAAATAACTAATATTTGAGACTTAGACTTTGCGGCGATCCATAATACAAAAGTAATTATAAAATGATTGCTATAATACTCGATAAATTTATTATTTATCCACGATTTATCGCCTCTTATAGCATAATAACTTTTTTATTACTTTTGTATTATTTTAAACAAATTCCAACTTTGTTGATTAAGCAATAACAATTTATTTTATTTATTAAAATTGGCTAAACTTAAGCTGACAGTTGTGGCATTATGTTGTCGTTTATAGATATACCAGAATAACGTGCGGCTTCGCCCGCTTGAAATTCAGTGTTTAGCATGTTGTAGTCGCTCGCGTCTCGGCAGGAGACTGGCTCTCTGATATCCTACACAGCTTTTTATACCTATTGCCCCCTCTAAACAACAATTGACACCGGTTTGGGGGAAATAACCCCCACTAAAAATTGTTGTAAAACGACGTCTTCAACGCAATTTACATTAAACCATTAAACTATTAACCTAAACCTTTCGGAGGAATTGCACTACCTTTTAGTAAAAACCGTACTAAAATCCGTTCAGTAGATTTTGAGAAAATCGATAACATACAGATAGACAGCTTTGGAGACTTTGTTTTAAAATAAGTATAGATAGATAGATAGATAGAAGATAGATGAAACATTAAATTATTTGTTTTAACATCGATAACATAACGCGCCCATCACTACGCCTAATAAAGTTTATTATTGTTATAGGAAACACGAGGCGTTGGTAGAGTATGATAATACGAGGGCAATTTATAACATATTTTATACTTTTACTTATAACTAGCTTTGACAGCGGTTTCGCCCATATGGTAAAAATTTTTGAGTAGTTATTGCGAGATAACCATAAGAGATAGAGACACAAAAGTAATAATAAAATTATTTTGCTATAATCCGCTATACAGTAAATAGAAAATATATATAGTGCTAAATGTATAGCGGACTATCCGTTTTCATACCCGTTACATGCAGGATTCGTAAAAACACATGCTCAAACCTCCACCACTGTCACCATAATATACAAGCACTACACACGTTCACTGTCACAAACTCATCGAACATCGCAAAGCTTTGCTTGCCGACAAAATCACAAAGCTTTGCCCTTTTGTCGTGGAGTCTATCTCCTGATGATGCTTCGGTTGCGGGGCGAAACGATTGTTGAGTTTGTGATTGTGAACGTGTGTAGTGCTTGTGTATTGTGGTGGCAGTGGTGGAGGTTTGTGCATGTGTTTTACGAATCCTGCATGTCACGGGTATGAAAACGGATAGTGCACTATACATTTAGCACTATATATATTTTCTATTTACTGTATAGCGGATTATAGCAAAATAATTTTGTTATTAAATTTGTACGATCTAAACACGTCGGTTTAATAATCGTAGAAGTCTAGGGTTACAGCAAGACTCCAAAATATGACTGAATATGAATAACCGTATTAGTTAAATTTTACAACAAGACTGCCTTCAATATGTCGGACTCCATCTTTTATTCACAATTTTCGCTCCAAAAGTAAGTCTTGCTATCAGCCACGTGATTATAGTGTTGCCAGTTTCCATTCCTAACAGTATGATATATTTCTTTAACTAGGTACCCCCAATCGACTACCTCCGTCAAGTGACCCTGGATCTTGGCGGAGAAGGCGTCCTGGGCACGGTCAGCGATCGCCACCTGATACGGCGAGCACCACCAACCCACACACCACAACCACGGAGCACGGTTGGCACCCTGATACGGAGGTTCAACGAGGTCAGTGTAAAACCCACGCTTAGTATTAAAGTAACACTGAAAAAAAACATGATTTTTCTTTCACATAAAATTCTAAAATCTATTCATCTTAATATCATCATTCTCCTGCCTTTATCCCACTGTAAGTGGGGTCGGCAGAACATGTTGGCTTGTTATTTTACGGCCAGCCGCCTGTCTGAATTCAACTTACCTTAGTCGTCTTTTATGACACCTCGGTAAGAAATGAGGATGGTCTATTCTACTCAGCTTTAAACCACACGGCGGGTCAACTTTCCTTAGTCGCTCTTTACGACAGCTCGGTAAGAAATGAGAGTGGTCTATTCTGCTCAGCCGGATACCACACACCGGGTCAACTTACCTTTGTCGCCTTTTACGACACCTCAGTAAGAAATGAGGGTGGTCTATTCTGCTCAGCCGGAAACCGCACAGCTGGTCAACTTACCATAGTCGCTTTTTATGACAACTCGGTAAGAAATGAGGGTGGTCTATTCTACTCATCCGGATACCATACGATGGGTCAACTTACCTAAGTCGGCTTTTATGACACTTCGGTAAGAAATGAGGGTAGTCTATTTTACTCAGCCGGCTACTTAGAATAGACTGCCCTCATTTCTTACCGAGGTGTCGTAAAAGGCGACTTAGGTAAGCTGACGTCAGGCAGGCGACCGGTCATAAAATACGCAGCCAAATCATGTGACAACATGTTTGTAACATGTTATGCCGACCCCACTTACAGTGGGATAAGGGCAGGAGAATGATGACTAATACTGACATCTATCAAAAACCTATATAATAAAAAAGTAGAGCCTTGAAGAATAAAAAAAACTTTAAATTCGCGTAATATTATCAATCGAGATAAAAATCCTATTCTTTAAGTGGGACCAAAATATAACTACCTAGAAAATTTAATTGAAATCTTTTAGTTTAGTTAGTTTTTTAGTTTAATTACAGTAGTTTTGAAAATAGGCATAAATGCACATCGTAACATGGGATCTATATCATCATTCTCCTGCCCTTATCCCATTCCATGTGGGGTCAGCACAACATGCTACAAACATGTTGTCACATGATTCGGTTACGTATTTTACGACCGGCCGCCTACCTGACGTCAACTAACCTTAGTCGCCTTTTACGACACCTCGGTAAGAAATGAGGGTGGTCTTTTCTACTCAGCCGGATACCACACGGCGGTAACATGGGATCTATACTAATATTATAAAGAGGAAAGATTTATATGTTCGTATGTATATATGTAATGTTTTCAGGCAAAAAATACTGGACCAATTTCAAAAATTCTTTCACCATTGGAAAGCTTCATCTTCACTGAACAACATAGGCTACATTACATTTCCAAAAAAAATAGGAATCCCTAATAAAAATGTAATAAGGTGTGAAAAAAGTAGTCATATAAATCTTTCATCGCGGTGTGGAAACTATTAATACAAATTTGATAGAACAAAAAAATGTTCTACACTATTATAGAACGTACCAATATCTAACAATATACCTTTAAAAAAGTAGTTTTCCCAGTCCCAGGGTCATTTAAAACATATTCCAAACATTTAATTTACAAAAATAAATCTATAGTCCGACTTAGTACACTTTCCACTACCACGAAATCGATATATACGCGGGTAAACCGCGGGGCATTTATATATTAGTGGGGGCTAGTTATATCCTATCCTACTAATCCTACTAATATTATAAATGAGAAAGTTTGTGAGTATGGATGGATATTTGTTACTCTTTCACGAAAAAACTAATGGATAGATTTAGATGAAACTTTACAGTTATATACGTTATTCATCGGAATAACATATAGGCTACAATTTGTAATGATTTTATGTAATATAACGATACATGTTAATAAAGTCGGAAAACATCTTGCTTCTGAGAGCTTTCTTGGCGTACGCTGCCTAAACCATTAGAGTTAAACAAAACTGATGTACCGTAGTATTGTTTGTCTTGAATAGTTCTGAATAAAAGTCCGCTACCTACCTTTTATCTACCTTTTATCTGGAAGCCACTATGACCAAAAGTGTGAATCATAAATTTAATTAAATAAGTTACTATTTTACAACGTACATTTATAGTAATTTATCAAAATATATTTATCAAACTTTGTCTTTCACACTAAATAATTATGCCGAGTAGTTTAACAGTTATCATGATATGACTGACTTGAATGGAGCGCCATAGATTGCTTAATATGCGCGGCGCGCTAAGATTGTATGGAATTCGTCAGTATTAGTAAAAAAAAAAAAATCTAAAATGATCTGTCACTAAAATGTGGTAGACCAAATTCCAAGCGAGCGAAGCCGCTGGCAAAAGCTTGTATTAAGATATATTTACCAGTCGTTTGTTACCCATAACACAAGTATTAAGTTACATACTTTGGGGACTTTTTATATATTTCATAACCCAGTCATAAAAACAATCCGAACTAATCCGACAATCTGTATTTATCTCAATTAATTTGACACCCAGTAATCTAGGGAGTCTGACGCAAACTGGGTCAGACGTGGGCAAAGGGTCGAATATATTTAGGGAGGTTGGATTCTTCAATCGTATAATTTGGTCACGTATTTAATATTTTTTAAGTTATACATCTTTTTTTACACTATGGAAAATGGGAGGATAATGAAAAAAATTTGTATTACAAAAAAGAGTCATAAGTGGGATTTATAATTAAGTTGTTTCCCTGAAATGATTTACGTACTTTATGAGTCGCAAAGTAGGAACGCCCGTCTTATGTCGGTTTATACTTGGTCTAGTATGAACTATTACAGTTTACTATTGTAGACACACTAAACGCTAACACCAGACTGGCTAGAATAGGCTTAACTGTATACAATAGGGGCTATGGGCCTTATAAAAAAGCTCAGAGTCACTCAGCGGGCGATGGAGCGAGCTATGCTTGGAGTGTCTCTACGAGATCAAATCAGGAATGAGGTGATCCGTAGAAGAACTAGAGTCACCGACATAGCTCAGCATGTCGCGAAGCTGAAGTGGCGCTGGGCGGGGCACATAGTGCGGAGGACCGATGGGCGCTGGGGTCTTAAGGTGCTGGAATGGCGACCCCGCACCGGAAAGCGCAGCGTCGGTAGACCCCCTACGAGGTGGACAGACGACCTCAAAAAGGTCGCAGGGAGCCACTGGACCCAGGCGGCGCAAGATCGTGTGGTGTGGCGATCCCATGGAGAGGCCTATGTCCAGCAGTGGACGTCCATCGGCTGATAAAGAAGAAAAAGAAGTATACAATAGGCTCAACTCATAGGCTCAACAACAAAGCAACAGAGGTTATAAATAAGCTATTTATAACCTCTGTTGCTTTGTTGTGTGCGTTTGCGCAACGACTAGCGCCATCTACTATCGACCAGAAGACTGACGTCAACATGATTGATTCATTAGTCGTTACCCAGCTGAGAGTCAACGGTGCCTACGTTCTTTTTTTTATTGCGTAATAGGCGAGCGCTTGACTGTAATCATGCCTGATGGTAAGCAATTATACAGTCTAAGATGGAGCGCGCTTTCCTAGAAGATGCCTATTCGCTCTTGCTTTGAAGATACACATATTATATGACTCGGGAAAAATAGATGCCGGGAGAGAATTCCATTCCCTTGCCGTGCGCAGTAAAAAAGAAGACGCGAAGCGCTTCGTGCGCCTACGTGGGATGTCGATAACGTAAGGGTGGAATTTCTTCCGGTGCCTAGCGGTGCGTTGATAGAATGCTGAAGGAGGGACAAGGTTATGGAGTACTTCAGCACACTCTCCGAAATATATCCTGTAGAATACCGATAGACAGGCAAGTTTGGTCGCGCTTAACGTATGCGGCACCCGCTTGGTACGCGCTGTGTTCAGCGTACCAGAAGCGAAGACTCCAGACCCAGCAGAATCGCTGCCTACGATTGATACTAGATGCTAACGTTCTAGATGATAACGGTCTGCATCAAGACACCAAGATGCCGACCGTGGAGGAATTCATCCGCATGCTTGCGCGCCGAATGTTCGCGCGAGCGGACCATAGCGCACATGTACATCTCCACGGAATAGCCCCCTTAAGCTCTTGCCCACCTGAAGGACGTCCCTTACCTCGTAAGCTTCTGCGATCGCCCGCATCGGTAGACGCGGTATTAAGCGACGAACAGGATGAAGCGAGCACGGACTAGACACCCCACTGGATTACCAATCCTACCGGATTTGACACCCCACGGATATAACACCCACGCAGAGAATGAGGGACGAAGATTATATCGCTTCGTTCCCACGAGACACTTCCCTTCAGGCTCCAGCCATTAGGCCAGAGCCTAGGCCAACAGGCCTAAATAAACATCCACGTGTAAGGCCTGCGAGGAATGGCCCGGGTAAGAAGGTACGCCTCGAAGCCCGTACCACACCCTCGGGCGGGTGAGGAGACCCCCTGATGAATCATTAGTCTTTACTCATTATTCGCTCTTGTCATTTGAACTGCACATCTCTTATTGTCTTTGTTATAAATAAATTTCGTTATTAAACGACTTACCCAAAGCAAATACAGTTTTACTAAAATATACTAGAAATACGAAAGCCTCCGTGACTAAACAGTGTGCATTTCCGTTTCTGTTTTATTAAACAATTGACATTTGACATTTTACTACTTCCGTGTCCAACAAATTATTAAATTATCCTATTTATTATGTTACCTATTACGTAATCACATACATACATTCTCCTGTCCTTATCCCACTTTAAGTGGGGTCGGCACAACATGTTACAACATGTTGTCACATGATTTGGATGATTTTACGACCGACGGCCTGTCTGATGTCAACTTACCTTAGTCGCCTTTTACGACACGTCGGTAAGAAAGGAGGGTGGTCTATTCTATGCAGCCGGATACCACACGGCACATACCTTAGTCGCTTCTTACGACACCTCGGTAAGAAATAAGGTTGGTCTATTCTATGCAGCCGGATACCACACGGCACATACCTTAGTCGCCTCTTACGACACCTCGGTAAGAAATAAGGTTGGTCTATTCTATGCAGCCGGATACCACACGGCACATACCTTAGTCGCTTCTTACGACACCTCGGTAAGAAATAAGGTTGGTCTATTCTATGCAGCCGGATACCACACGGCACATACCTTAGTCGCTTCTTACGACACCTCGGTAAGAAATAAGGTTGGTCTATTCTATGCAGCCGGATACCACACGGCACATACCTTAGTCGCTTCTTACGACACCTCGGTAAGAAATAAGGTTGGTCTATTCTATGCAGCCGGATACCACACGGCACATACCTTAGTCGCTTCTTACGACACCTCGGTAAGAAATAAGGTTGGTCTATTCTATGCAGCCGGATACCACACGGCACATACCTTAGTCGCCTCTTACGACACCTCGGTAAGAAATGAGGTTGGTATTACGTAATTACATAATCGTTATATGTATTTATGACTATTTATAGGCATATTTAACACAATACATCGACAATTATTTTGTCATCAGATGAAACATAAACTTTTTAATCGATTATATAACAAATACCACGTTATAAATCAATCAAATCTTCAAACTAAATTGATCGAAATAATTGTTTTCTTAACAGAATCCCGACGTTTCTGGACGTTTCACATTATACGTATTTTATAGTATCTACTGATTTTTAAATACCCTCAATTTTTACTGTAGAACTGGCCACGCGTTACTGTGGCTCATTTTGTTTTCGATTTTGCGCGATAACTTTTAAGATATTCATTTCAATGACATAACTAAAAAGTAAGAAGAAAATTATTTTTCTATAATCCGCGATAAAGTAAATAGAAAATATATTTGTCTATTATCTATATCTATATCTATACTTTAATATATAAAGCTGAAAAGTTTGTTTGTTTGATTGATTGTTTGAACGCGCTAATCTCATGAACTACTGAACCGATTTGAAAAAATTTTTAACTGTAAGATAGTCCATTTATCGAGGCTGTAAGCTATATACCATCACGCTAAGATGAATAGAAGAGGAGCAGCAATAAAAAGTATTACGAAAACGGCAAAATTTAAAGCTTTCCTTGCGTGCGCTAAGTTTATTGTGAAAGTTATTAAAAAATCATGTTTTACAAAATTGTTCCCCTCTAAAAGTTCTCAATAAAAGTCCGCGACAGCATATGTCTTGCTTTTAAGATTAACCTAACCTAACCATAATTAATATGTGTTATGGTTTACTCAAATAATAACACTGCAGTCCACGCGAACGAAGTTGCACTTAAAAGCTAGTTATCGATAAAAATAGGATTTTGTAGTTAATAATTAAAATATATTGTTGGGTCCATGTTATATGAGAGCGCTTCCCAAAATCTCAATAGCCTTGATGGATCACGATCGCATCAAGTTGTCGCTAGGATAGCGAATGTCGTTAAGAGATTGATTGATATAAATAAATCGACGGAATTATTTATACCCATCTAACTATATACCGAAATTTATAGAATTAGGCGTTACTTTGCGGAGATCCATAATACAAAAGTAATAATACAATTATTTTGCTATAATCCGCGATACAGTAAATAGAAAATATATATAGTGTTAAATGTATAGTGGACTATCCGTATTTATGCCGTGAAATATTTATGCCGTGTGGTATCCGGTTGATTAGAATAGACCAACCTCGTTTCTTACTGAGATGTCGTAAAAGGCGATTAAGGTAAGCAATATAACAGAACTAACTACTTTGCTATAGCAAGGTAGTTAGTTCTGTTATATTGCTTGTAATATGGAATTCCGCAAAGTAACGCCTGCTTCTATAAATCATTTAAATCGATTAAGGTAAGTTGACCCGCCGTGTGGTATCCGGCTGAGTAGAATAGACCACCCTCTTTCTTACCGAGGGGTCGTTAAATATGACTAAGGTAAATTGACGTCAGGCAGGTGGCCGACCGTAAAATACCTAGCCAAATCAAATCACATGGATTAAACACGTTGTGCCGACTCCACTTAGAATGTTATCCAATTCTAATTGGTCGGCAGGAAAATGATGATCGATTTGAATACATTGAATAAATACATTGTGATTATATGTGCAGCTATTTACTTCCCTAATACACTGACTAAACAATTGGGGCGTATATTTGACGTTCGTAACGTGATGCGGGAGGTTGCACGTAACTCCGTGACACAGTATTCAGTGATGTCAAAGGATTTCATCGATATATTCCCACAGAGTACTTAGAGAACGGAAGACAGCTCAAAATGTGCCATATTACGAGTACAATAAACAGAAATAAAATGAGAGTGACCTATCTGCCTCTCTATTTTATGTGGGATTAGATGTTTTACATGGCTGTGATAGCCCAGCGGTGAGACCGTGCGACTCTTTTGAGGGGAACACGAGTTCAAACCCGGGCAGGCACCAATGAGTTTTTCTATTAAAACTCACGTGTCTAATTGCAATTTATCACACGCTTTTCGGTGAAGGAAAACATCGTGAGGAAACCTGCATATTTCTAGAGAATTCTGGAGATATGTGAAACCTACCAATCCGCATTGGAGCAGCGTGGTAGGTCTTAGCTCTCTCCAGAAACGGAGAGAGGAGGCCTATGCCCAGCAGTGGGATTGTAACAGGCTGCTACTAGATGTTTTACTTGCTTTTAAGCGCAATTTCGTGTGCTTGGATTGCAGTCATATTATTTGAGTAAACCGTCATACATATATTAGTTATGGTTAAAGTGGATTAACCTCAAAAGCTAGACATATACTGTCGCGGACTTTTATTTAAAACTTTTAGAGGGGAACAATTTTGTTAAACATGATTTTTCAATAACTTTCACTGTTTACTTAGTGCACGTATTTTATATTGCTGCTCCTCTTCTATTCATTTTAGCGTGATATTATAGAGTCTATAGCCTTGCTCGATAAATGGACTATCTTACGCTCAAAGAATTTATCAAATCGGTCCTGTAGTTCCTGAGATTATATAGTATAGTATAGAATATATAGCGCGTTCAAACAAACAATCAAATAAACAAACAAACTCTATAGCTTTATATATTAAAGTATAGATATAGATAGATAGATACAAATATAGATATAGATATAGATAATGGACAAATATATTTTCTATTTACTTTATCGCGGATTATAACAAAATAATTTTCTTATTACTTTTAGTTATATCATCGAAATGGATATCTTAGAAGTTATCGCAAAATTAAAACACGGGCTGAAATATTAGGAGGGCGCAAAATCGAAAACAAACAATCAATCAATCAAACAAACTCTTCGGCTTTATATATTAGTATAGTATAGAATATATATAATTATAAAAAGATTGGCTATGTATATAATAGACAAAGTAAGAACCGACATAAGCTTGCTTGTGGGTTTGGGTATAAGATTCTATAATAAAATTCCGCAATCTACTTTAACTATACCATTACAGCAGTTTAAAAACACTGTTAAAGGTAGGCTGTACAGAAAGGCTACTATACTATTGAGGATTATTTAGATGATAAGAATGTGTGGATATAGCTACTCTTCGACACGGTACAAGACAGTAATGACTAAATGGAACTAGTTTTAAGATTTATATCTTCATCTTTCCAAACTTTTCTCGGTAGGAACATCTTTCCAAACCAACTGTAGAGTTTGCTTCACAGTATATTTTTGAACATAAAAATATAAAGAATTATAAAACGATAGGTGATGTATATAATAGACAAAGTAGGAACCGACATAAGCTTGCGACTCCTGCTTTGCGTCTAGCAAAAGTACGTAAATCGTTTGTGGGTTTGGGTATAAGATTCTATAATAAAATTCCAAAATCAATTTTGGCCATGCCATTACAGCAGTTTAAAAACACTGTTAAAAAGAGGCTGATACAGAAAGCCTGTACTATACTGTTGAAGATTACTTAGATGATAAGGATGTGTGGATATAGGTGCACTTCTACCCTGTACAAGACAGTAATAAATAAATGTAACTAGTTCTAAGATTTATATTTTAAAAAGAGCAACCCCCGAGTTTCTTGCTGATTCTTCTCGGAACAGCCAGCAGTAAAATTGACGATTCAAAAGCACTTGTTTACAAGTTTACTTGAATAAGAAATATTTTTAATTTGAATTTTTTTAAGTGTTAAAATACTTCCAATTATAACTACATATATTGCTTTATTCCTATTCCTGAAAGAAAAACAAGATTTTTTATGTTTAATGCTAGGTATATATGTCTTGAATATACAAAAATTTTATGTGTTGTGAAAGCCTAACAGAATAAAAGCCTATTTTCGCAAAATAAATGTATGGTTACCGATTGAGTAATATTAGCTCAAAACTAAAATTCCTCTCACTAAACTACAGTTTACTGGTACTATGGTACTCAGGTCAATTTCTAACATTCGAACTATAGTTTTGCTCAATCTAAAACTTTCTAGCTTTACGCGTGACATATTCTGGCAGAATTGCCTAACAAAAACTTTTGAAGGCCATTCAATATATGATTTATTACCAACCAAATAAACTATAGTGCTAAAGTTTTCCTGAAAGTTGATTTGAGTGAAACATACTTTGTATAAATCTATTTTGATGGGATAATATTTCATTTTCGACTTAACTTTTTTTTCATTAAAGTAAACAGTTAAAAAATAAATAATAAAGTAAAGTTGCTTGGTTTTTAAGCTGTGATAGCCCAGCGATGAGACCATGTGACTCTTTCCAAGGGTTCACGAGTTTTTCTATTAAAAACTTATCTCGAATCCGGCGGACGAACGGACGGGGAAAGAATACGTCCAATTGACAGGATAGTAGTTTATTCACTTACGCAGAGAGTATCGTGGACGGGTCCTTCACAGCATTCCAAGAATAGATGTACCGGAAGATGCACAGTTTACAATGTCGCTTAGGTACAGTGTTGCAGTAGGATGCACTTTAAAATCTTAGGACTTGTTTGCGATGTCGGTTCTACGAACATCTTTTTTTCGGCATGACAATGTGTGGCTTTTACTGCGACACCGGCAGAAATGGGTCTCTCCTAAGGCTCACCTTAGGAGAGACTCGTAATATCATTGGGAATGTCTCCTTTAGCGTGCCTCCTATGAGGCCGAACCTCGGCTTAAAGCAACGTGTCGTTGGGGATTCAAATCGGACTGGTGGAAAGTCCTAATGTCATTTTTATTTCGGACACTAACTAATACTGTTAGCCCTAATGGTTCTTACAGAGTCACCGAGAGAGTGGGCGAGCGCGGAAGCATCCTCGGGGATATAAGTTGGGAGAGCTAGTCTCGAGCGAGGCTCGCAACATCCTGGGAGCGTAGCCTTAAGAGGCTCCTGTGAGGCTCGGCTTAAAGCGACGCGCTGTGGTGCACTGTATCGGACGAAAGCACTTCTATAGCGCGAAGCAAAGTACTAGTAGCGCCATCTGTTATTCTAGCGAGGAAAATACGTAAACCGTATTACTAGTACGTTATGTTACATGTGTCTAATTGCAATTAATCACACGCTTTTCGGTGAAGGAAAACATCGTGAGTAAACCTGCATATCTCTAGAGAATTCTGGGGATATGTGTAACCTACCAATCCGCATTGGAGCAGCGTGGTAGGTCTCAGCTCCAATCCAAGCGATTGTGTGTATTCCTTGTGTCAATTGTTGCTGGTGGCGTCACTTCGGGATACGTGTGGTGATGCACAAGATATTTGAATTGCCTGCTTCATACACTTAGCATTACATTCTCTTAACAAAAGCGGATTATAGCAAAATAATTCTGTAGCTTATGTACTATGGAATTCCGCAAAGTAATGCCTGCTTCTATAAACGCCGTGTGGTATCCGACAGAATAGAATAGACCACCCTCCGTTCTGACCGAGGTGTCGTAAGAGGCGACTAAGGTATGTGCCGTGTGGTATCCGACTGCATAGAATAGGCCACCCTCATTTCTTACCGAGGTGTCGTAAAAGGCGACTAAGGTAAGTTGACGTCGGGCGGGCGGCCGGTCGTTAAGTACGTAGCCGGATCATGTGACAACATGTTTGTAACATGTTGTACGAAAGCACATCGTATAACATCATCACGTTATATCGATGTTTCGTCCCTCCCTAGGGACTCCTATTATTAAGGACACTACACAGGGTCGGACTCGGCTTTCCGTATAATTATCCTCATCTCAATTTCCCAATAAAGTGCTTAGCTATTCATTAAGCATCGTATTGCGAAAAAAAATCGAGTCTAGTATGCTATTAAATAGTATATATTTACGTCGGGCAGATTAAATATATGAATGCGAATGTCTATCTATCTATTACGCATTCAACCCATTGGAGTTAAGTTCAAATTCAAAAGTTATTTACTTAGGCAGCGGCTTAGCCCGCTTGGAAATCTGCGTCTCACAATTTTTTTTCTAGAATTCAAATTTTGAACATAAATATAGTTATTGTGAGTTTGCCGTAAGAGATAGAAACATGTTATCGCGGACTTTTTTGGAGTATTTTTATAGATCTACAATTCTCTAGTACATTACTTTACCGTACCTCTGCTGGTTTACGCAGCGCTCGCGACTAAAGCTCCCAGCAAGCAAGTTTTTTATCATAAGCGCGATCTCTTCAACGCAATTTACATAATACCGATATGTACAATTTACCTAAACAATCCGGAAGTATTGCACAATCTTTTGGTGAAAACCGTACAAAGATCCGTTCAGTAGATTTTGAGAAAATCGATTACATACAGACAGACAGCTTTTTGGGACTTTGATAAGGTATAGATTCGAGTAAACTTGTAAACAAGTGCTTTTGAATCGTCAACTCTACTGCTGGTTCGGAAAACTGTTCCTACCGAGAAGATCCAGCAAGAAACACGGTGGTTGCTGTTTTTAAAATATAATTCTTATTACTAGTTACATTTAGTCATTTAGAGTCGAAGAGTAGTTATTGGATATAACTACTCTTCGACTACTCACGACGCTTTCTAATCATCTAAGTAATCCTCAACAGTATAGTATCGGTCTCTCTGCCTGTTTTTAAACTGCTGTAATGACAGAGATAAAAATTGATTGCGAAATATTATTATAGAATCTTACACCCAAACCCAAAAACGACTTACGTACTTTTGCAATTCGCAAAGCAGGAACTGTAGGTTTATGTCGGTTACTACTTTACCTATTATATACGAGTACATCGCACATTCTTTTGATAATCATAGGCCTCCTCTGTCCGTTTTTGGAGAGAAGGATTGGAGCTAAGACCTACCACGCTGCTCCAATGCGGATTGGTAGGTTACACATATCCCTAGAATTCTCTAGAGATATACAGGTTTCCGTACGATTTCTTGCTGGTTCTTCTCGGTAGGAGCAAACTTCCGAATCAGTGGTAGCTTCTTGAAAACATTTGACGATTCAAAGTACTGGTAACAGTCTACTTGAATAAAGAATATTTTGAGTTTGAGTTTGATATATTACACTTATCAATTAGACACATAATTTTTAATAGAAAACCGCATTAGTACCTGCTCAAGGTAAGAACAAGGGTTCTTACCTCGGGTTCTATATCGTCTCTAGAGAGTCACATGGTTTCACTGCTAGGCTATCACATTTAGTTTTAAAAACAAAATACTGTTAATTTTTCCAATATAGTTAATATAGTTTAATAGAGAGTGAGACTTGAATATACTTTATTTCCTGAAAAATAAAGTCGTCAAACCTATGTGGTACCCATTTTCTTCTTATAAAACACTAGCAATGCCCCGCGGTTTCACCCGCGTCCATACCGATCTCGTGGTAGTGGAAAGTATACGAAGTCAGACTATAGATTTAATTTGTAGATTATTTAATTATAAAAACTAGATATCATTAGTATTCTTGGAATAAGAGCTAACTCACCAAAAGCAGGCCCTGCTATAACGGTCGCTACAATGAATTTGTTATGGCATTATTTTCTTTCGATTTACATTCTTAAATTCGTAATATCTTTTGATTGGGATGTCGGATTTTAATAATTTAAAAAGTATTTTACAGGTATTGAAATAGTTTTTAATAAAATATCATTAAATGGGATAAGGATTAATACATAGATATGAATGAAATGGTTTGATTATTCTCGGCAATTTTATCAACTTTTACAATGTAAAAAAATAGTTGTATTGGTATAACTATAAAAGGTAGACATATGGTATCACGGACTTTTTTGAGGATATTGATATGTTCTATAATACTGTAGAACATTTTTTTGTTTTATCCTTAATAGTTTCCGCAGCGCACGCGATGAAAGATCTCTATTTTTTTTTAAATGACATATAGCCTATTTTGCTCAGTGAAAAAGCAGCTTTCCAATGGTGAAAGAATTTTTGAAATCGGTCCAGTAATTTTTGCGTGAAAACGTAACAAACATACATACATACAAACATACAAATCTTTCCACTTTATAATATTAGTATAGAAAATATAGTAGTCAAGTGCAAACCTATGACCATAAAAATTCGATTGAAACCTATTTCTATTACGCGAAGATAGCATATAACTCATAATACTGAGTAGGCATTTCAATATATTGTACGACCCTTTAAAACTAGGATGTCCTTAATTTAATATAATGTAGGATAAAAACATGGTTAGAAACTATGGTTAGAAAATCTATGTAATGCCAAATGTTGGAAGTAAAATCCATTCTCGTACCTTATATATGCAGGATTGGTTACCTCACATATTACAAAACACAACCACCAAAATAGCAAAGAATTTTTTTACGATTTTGTCATGGAGCCTATCTTCAGTAACGGGGCATTCGATCGTTGAGATTTTGGTAATGAATGTGTGTAGTGCTTGTGTACTGTGTTTTTGGTTTTTGCTCACTCAACGTGGATTATAGCAAAATAATTCTATCTTACCCTTTGTACTCATTAATTCCGTAAATTAACGCCTACTCTTTTAAAATATAAAGTATAAGTTTATATTCTAGAGAGGGAAAAAATATTTTTCAATTCTTATTCATAATCTTTTTTTTTTGTAAGACCATCAACGACAAATACATCTTTACATTACATAAAACATTCTTAAAATTAAACGGATTACAACTAAATGTATCGTCAATAACAGATGGTGACGACATGAGCATTACAGTTGGCAAGCATAAAAGCAAAATGGTATTAAAAGCAGAAAACAAAATGAAGGGAAAAATTAAAATAATAGGAGGCTTTAATACATAAGTATTAAAGTATTAATTTATAGCAGTATTTCTGGGGTCTAATTGGGATCCCAATCTAACATGTTATAAACATATTGCTATTTGATTTGGCTAGGTATTTTATGACCGGAAGTCTCCCTGACGTCAACTTACCTCACTTAAATTACTAATAACTTATCTTACTTAGTCGCCTTTAACAACACCTCGGAAATGACAGTGGTCTCGTCTAATCAGCCGGATACCTCACGGCGGATATGCAGTAATTATTCCTGTTTCTAAATCAAGTAAATCTATCAGTATAATATATTATTCTATAATAAATAGTGATAGACATGACTGACAGACTAGATACCAACATAAACTAATAATGCCTAAGTCTTGTCTTCGGTAAGACCGCAAATCAATTGTCAGCCTCATTTCGCGTTATTTTAACAAAATATGTAACGCGAAAATATCAAGACTTTCAAGCAATAAAACAGAACTAACTACTATGCTATAATCCACACGGGTTAAGTGAATGCATGCAAAGCCAATGTGTATGAAGCAGGCAAAATCTACGCACCTTATACATGCAGGACAAGCCACCACATGCACCCCAAGGCGCAAGTCACCAGCAACAACGCACACAAAAGCAGCACACACACCCATCACCACAATCTCGACGATCGTTTCGCCCCGAAACCGAAGCATCATCAGGAGGATAGGCTCCACGACAAAAATCGTACTGTACGCAGTACGATGTGCCTGCTTCATACACATTGGCTTTGCATGCATTCACTTAACCCGTGCGGATTATAGCAAAGTAGTTAGTTCTGTTATATTGCTTGTAATATGGAATTCCGCAAAGTAACGCCTGCTTCTATAAATCATCAAGACTTTCATTTACACAAAGAGAAAATATCTAAAAACAATCAATTTTAGATTATTTGAGTGATAATAACATTATTTAACTGCAGACAGATAAATATCAGATTGCAAGCGATTAATTTGGAATCAATCAAATTGTATAATTTTTTTACAAATAGTATATATACTCCGAGTTACTTCCTGGTTCTTCTCGGAGCAAGCTTCCGATATCAGCGGTAGCTTCTGTAATACATGTGACGATTCAAAAGTACTGGACTATATAGTTAAAAAAAATAGAATTTGAATTTATCAGGGAAAAGAATTTATTCTCTGGTAAAGTTCAAAAATCATGTTCACCTAGTCGAGCTTTTTGTAATCGGATATATGAATATCTTGTATCCCATATTCAAATATTGACTGAACCCCGTCTACATTATCTCGGACGGACGAAAGCTTTTAAATTACTTATAACATTATTCAAGAGCGACCCCGAATATAAAACATTCTTAACACTTAACAACGTTATTACACGTCAAATGGAAACACTAATTGACGCTACGTTTAGATACATCGATTTAAAATGTCTTTCTTTAAGCAAAGTGCATAAACGGCTGAAATGTGTACCAATTCCTTCAAGCTACGTCAATGCGCCGTATCACTTTTAAATTTTTGGACTGATAGCGCCACTCTACCTTAGTTTTGTACACGTGTATCAAAAGCAGAAGGTCATAACACAATTTATCTTTTAAATAATTTATAGAAGCAGGCGTTACTTTGCGGAATTCCATATTACAAGCAATATAACAGAACCAACTACTTTGCTATAATCCGCACGGGTTAAGTGAATGCATGCAAAGCCAATGTGTATGAAGCAGGCAAAATCTACGCACCTTATACATGCAGGACCAGCCACCACATGCACCCCAAGGCGCAATTCACCAGCAACAACGAACACAAAAGCAGCACACACACCCACCACCACAATCTCGACGATCGTTTCGCCCCGAAACCGAAGCATCATCAGGAGGATAGGCTTCACGACAAAAATCGTACTGCGCCGCGCTACCCATACAAGCAGTCTTAAATAGTTCAACTCCTACCAATACCCTCCCCTCCGAACACATGCAGCAAAACGGAATTAGATACATTTACTTGCTCGTTAATTAAGTGACCATTGTTATTTTTTATTATCTCAAGATGCTCTAACGTATTAAGTCGGAGTCCCTTATCACAATTTATCTTGTATGAGAAAACGTAGGGCCGTACACCACCCATATTTGAAAACCCATATGCCCCGCTCGAAGTGCTAATAGAATATTCAGTAGATAGACAGATAGACAATATAGAAGCATCACATGACCGTTTGATTTCAAAGAAATCTCAGCAGTGGATATTCATTGAAAAAGAAGCAGGGTAACTTGACCTTCATAGAATATATTTATTTACTTTAACAAAATCCACAGCTCTTAATATATTAATTTACAAAATATTACTTAATTTTTACTTACTGATCTTTATTTTTTAACAATATCTATACTTATTATAAAACAAAATCCCAAAAAGCTATATGATAGCTATCTATTTCTCGAAATCTACTGAACGGATTTTTGTACAGTTTTCACCAAAAGTTAGTGCAATACTTCCGGATGGTTTAGGTAAATAGTACATATCGGTATTATGTAAATTGTGTTGAAAAGATTGCGCAGTTGTTAAAAAAAACTTGCTTGCTGGGAGCTTTAGTCGCGTGCGCTGCGTAAACCAGCAGAGATACGTAGTAGAGAATTGTAGATCTACAAAAATACTACGAAAAAGTCCGCGATAGCATTGAAGACATGACATTAATAAGGACGCCAGAGAAGTATGTGTGTATATGTAGGAATGTTGCAAGTGTGAAGAAGTGTGTGTATGGTTGAGTGCATGTGTATGAAATGCGTGGAAATGCTTAAATTTGTGTATATATTTTAATAATGTTCTACATATTCTGAATTACATCCAGATTGTTTTTCTTAAATCACTTTGAGATGATTTATAGAAGCAGGCGTTTGATCACTTTGAGATATTGAATATATCAACCTGAGTGTAATTGAGATTATAGTTTCTTAGTAGTCGACATACTTCGTTCCCTGCATACATAGATATAGTGGAAGAGACACAGAAAAGAGGTGTTTTGCGAGTTATTTGTTTAGGAACGTGCACACGCACTATGTTGTATACGAATAGTTAAATATATCTTATACACGTAGAGTAACTTCGAGCAACTGTTGGCGAATACTGCCACCAACAACTTAAAGCTCTCAATATAAATTAGCGGCTCCATACAAATAAAAAAGACCTTTCCTTTCACAAACATGCAAAGCCATTTATAATCTATATCCTTCGTACCAATATTAAGCCGTGTGGTATCCGGCTGAGTAGAAAAGATCCTCATTTCTTACTGAGGTGTCGTAAAAGGCGACTAAGGTAAGTTGACGTTAGGCAGGCGGCCAGTCGTAAAATACGTAGCCAAATCAAGTCTAAGAGTGGGATAAGGGCAGCAGAATTATGATCCTTCGTACCAATATTATAAATGCAAAAGTCTGTCTGTCACGGCTTAAGGCTTAGGACTATCATTTTAATACTAACATGCGAAAAGAGTCCGTAATACTATAATCGTAGAGCTCAAATTGGAAGGGGGCAGTGTAGGGGGACACAACAAGGTTTCGTAAAAAATATTTCATAAAGTTCTAATTTGCTTGACGTTAGTTCTCTGAGAGATTCCCGTTGTTTAGGAATCGTGTTCCGTATTCCCGCTACGACTCGCGAACAGTCGCGAACATTCTCAAAATCGATGTTTTCGATATAGAAGCGGTCGTATCGTGCGCGTCAACATTCAGTTTGCGAATAGCGATCAAGAGCGAATTAAGAAGCGAAAATGAAAGTGAAATAATAGTGATCTTGGCTTCTTCATTGGATTGTATAGTGACTGTAAGTACTAATTTAGTAGTGAAAAGCTAAATAAAGTTTTTTAACGAGTCATCACGTATTTTCATCCAAATCCACGAACCCTATCCTATAATAATGTTACGTAAATAACAGTATTATAGAATAAAAAAAGTTCCGTTCTAACTAAAAAATACGCACTATTATTGAGGGTACGCTGAGGCTGATGCAAATGAATTCGCGGTACTAATATTAGGAAATGAAACGAAATTTATTGATTAAGGAACATTTTCAATTGACGCTAACAATTCCTATGGCAAGATCATGCTGTATTTACAAGAATCATAAGATTATATGATCTCCTACAGTCGAAATTAAAAAATGTAAACGGGTTACTATAGAAGGACTTGCTCGTCCCAGGCGTTAAAACTTTCCCTTATTATTTCGCTAGACTGCGCTGACGTTTGATAGAAATGTCTCACGATTTATTGAATTTTTCATATCCTTAAAGCATCACCTCGACGAGCGAGTGTATTACAATTATATTATCTTCGTTCCATAAAATTTTCTATCTATACCCCCCATATTAGCTATCACAACCAAACGGAAAGACCGTGCGGCTCTTTCGAGGGGTTTAACGGTTTATTTTGCTTATTTTTACAGCATCATGTCATATGGCATAATGCTGTGGGGCAAAACGGCAGATATTAGAAAGATTTTTATTGCCATACGTATAGAGAGCCATACGTGCTATCTATAATATGAGGTAATGTGAGTCTCTTCGCGAAAAGTTCAAGGAAATAGGCATACTTACAGTAGCGTCACAATATATATACAGTAATATTATTTTCGTACGAAAAAATATTCATATGTATCAAACTAAATTCGATGTGTATCATAGATATACCAGGTCACAAAAAGCTTGTAATCCCTGCGTCGCGACTCAACAGAGTTAGCAACTCATTCGTTGGTCTCGGTACTCACTTTTACAATAAAATTCCGCAATCTGTATTAGAATTAGCTACAGAAAAGTTTAAATTAAGTGTAAAAACTATGCTTATACGTAAGGCATATTACACAATTGAAGATTATTTGAATGATAAAAATGCTTGGATTTGAAAATCCTTTCAGCTCCTAACAAGACTGCAATCAAATAATGTAAATTTAAATGTTTAAAAGATTGCCCGCCGAGTTTCTTGCTGGTTCTTCTCGGTAAGAGCAACATTCCGAACCAGTGTAGATTATTAAATCTAATTATTGACTCTTGACGATTCAAAAGTGCTTGTAAAAAGCCTACTTGAATAAAGATTATTTTGATTTGATTTGATTTAAGCCCCGGGTAACCTCGATACCTAACCATATTGGAGCAGCATGGTGGGTCTTAACTCCAAACCTTCTGTTCTGTTCTCCAAAAAAACGGAGGAAGGAAGTTTATGCCCAGCAATGGGATAGTCATAGGCTTATGTGTACATAAATACTGTTACAAACAAACGAAAATAATTTTGTGATGAATATGTCATAGAGGTCAAATGTGACGGCGACAGTTTACGAACATGCAAAAGGAGTTCGTAAATTTTATGCCATAGAGTTTAAATTCGCTTGAGTAAAAATTCTCTAGAACATTCACTTTGTTTACGAATCGTGTTCGCTATTCCCCCTTAGGACTCGCGAACGTTCTTGAACATTGTCGGCATCGGTTCGTTCGATATATAAGCGGACGTATCGTGCGCCTCGAGGTTCAGTTTGCGAATAGCGATCGAAAATAAAAGTGAAATAATAGTCACCTCGGCTTTCTTTTTGGACAACAGACTGCATAGTGGCTGTAAATACTAATTTAGTAGTGAAAAGCCAAATAACGTGTTTTCATCCAAATCCACGAACCTCTGCACGTAACAATACCTTGCGGGTGTTATTAAGTTTGTCTATAAGATTAAGTGGTTGATGATTGGCAATTCTGTGGATTGGAACTCGACAAAGTAACGCATTAGGCGCTACTGTATGGAGTTATAAAAATAAAGTAATGTTGTTTCGGTTAAAGGTCTAACTGCGAAGAGCCTCGACCAACATCTCCCAAAGCTTTCGCTTGGAATAAGAGTAGGATGTAGAAGGCAGTATTGTGAGATAGTTCCTCACTCTGGAGCCGGAACAACTGCATCACTAACTAACTAATGACGGGGCATGGTGGGTTCTCCGAATACTTGGCTCGTTTCAAGTGTAACGAGAGCCCATCGTGCATCTGCGATCCCATGGAAAACGAAACGGTGCCACATATATTATGTGAGTGCCCAGCTTACAATGTCGACAGATTTAACTTCGAACAAAAAATAGGCTGCAAATTAGAAATACATCAATTAAAGGAACTAATGATCGTTAAAGAGCAAAACCTGTTCTTGGATTATTGTAAGAAAATTATAAAGATAACAACGAGCAGAAATAAAACAAGATAAGGCAAAATAATGCTAGCGATAATATTGTATATATTAAAGTTTTAGAATTAAAATAAATTATGTAAAGAACAAAAATAGTCCATAGGTAAATTAGATATAAATAAATAGCACAAGTAAAAAATGTAATCTCTATAATAATTAGGTAAAACTAACTAAACCAAAGTAAGATATATTAATATAAAAAATAAGTCTTTGTAAATAAAGTACAATAAGAAAATGAAAATTCCCAAAATTGTTGATAAAATAAAATAAAAACCTGTGTTGTGTTCGACCCGTATAGCAAAAATAAGATAGAATGGGAGTCCCTCCCATTATAAAGGATAGATGAGGAAGAAAGAAAGGCAAAGTATGAGGCATGATAGGAAGTAACAAAAGCGAGAACTGAATGAAAGATGACCAAAGGCTCCAAGAAACTTTATTGAAGGTAAAATAATAAAAAGAAAACCGTCGGTAACTTCGGACAGCACCCCAATTATTTAATTTTTGTAATGAGAAATATAAAAAAATGAAAAAGTTATAAGTAATGATTATAATTTTTTGCTTCAATGTACACACAGACCACTATAATTACTTTCCTCCGTAGCTTTCTTGTTGACTTAACAGCGTTATAAACGAACAATGATATCTATTCTAATATTAATATAAATTCTATCTCGCAGACGGCGCGCTCCGCCGACTCTGAAAGAACTGTATTAAAATCGATCCAACTTAACATCACTCGAAGCTGACATTATACCTGAATGATTTCTAATATCTGACGTTCATCATGATATACATTTGATATCGCACTATATATAGAGCGTCCTGTACTTTTATCTATAGTATTTCCAACCATTTATTAAACTTTTGAAATATACTTATGAAGTTCCGTAATCGGATCATCATTATCATCCTCCTGTCCTTATCCCACTCTAAGTGGGATTGGCACAACATGTTACAAAACATGTTGTCACATGCCGTCTGCCTGACGTCAACTTACTTTAGTCGTATTTTACGACACCTCTATTCTACTCAACCGGTTACCACACAAACCCACAAACGACTTACGTACTTTTGTAAGACACAAAGCAGGATCCGCAAGTTAAGTCGGTTCCTGCTTCGTCTTATACATCGCCAATCTTTTTATAATAATGTATATTCTTATGCACAAAAATTAAATTGCTCAAAATATACTGTGCAAATATAAGAATATCTATTTCCTTAAACTTCTTTTGCAGACAGTCAGACTGGTTTTGGGATTTTAATTTTATAAGTATAGATAGATAGATAAAAATACGTTTAATGCGCTACGTCATTACTTCAACGTAATTCTAGGCAATACTAAGCAAGTAAATAAATAAAATTCATCAAGCAATATGACAGAACTAACTACTTTGCTATAATCCGCACGGGTTGAGTGAATGCATGCAAAGCCAATGTGTATGAAGCAGGCAAAATCTACGCACCTTATACATGCAGGACCAGCCACCACATGCACCCCAAGGCGCAATTCACCAGCAACAACGCACACAAAAGCAGCACACAACCCACCACCACAATCTCGACGATCGTTTCGTCCCGAAACCGAAGCATCATCAGGAGGATAGGCTCCACGACAAAAATTGTACTGCAGTACAGTACGAATATAATATGAAGTACAGTACGATTTTTATCGTGGAGCCTATCCTCCTGATGATGCTTCGGTTTCGGGGCGAAACGATCGTCGAGATTGTGGTGGTGGGTGTGTGTGCTGCTTTTGTGTGCGTTGTTGCTGGTGAATTGCGCCTTGGGGTGCATGTGGTGGCTGGTCCTGCATGTATAAGGTGCGTAGATTTTGCCTGCTTCATACACATTGGCTTTGCATGCATTCACTCAACCCGTGCGGATTATAGCAAAGTAGTTAGTTCTGTCATATTGCTTGTAATATGGAATTCCGCAAAGTAACGCCTGCTTCTATAAATCATAAAATTCATCGTTTGACTTGACTTGGCAATTTGCCTGCAAAATAAACTGTTAATTGATGGAATCTGTCATAAACTTCGTATTTTATTTTTCTTTTAAGGTAGTATTTTTATTCTAGAAGCATGTTCCTTGTGACCGAATTAAATGAAATTTTTCAAACAATCTTTGGATTCGATGAATATTCCTGTAAAATTTGCGATTGGCGCATTTCTTTAATAGGGAGAGAGGAAATCTACAGCCTAATAATATAAATGCGGAAGTCTGTCACATTTTCACGGCTAATCCGCTGAACCAATATTGATGAAATTTGGCACAATTATTCCTTACACATCAGGGTAACATATAGGCTAAAGAAATCCTGTAAATTTAACAGGAATAGAATGCCATAAACTAAAAGCCACTTCTTATTATATCAAGGTTTTTTTTATTCACGATGTGTCAACGTCAAGTTTATATGTTAAAGAAATAGGATTTTAATAGGAGACCTGATGACCTCTAACATGAAAAGATAGATAAGAAAGAAAGGTTTTTTATTTTTTTTTATGGTTATTTTATAATTTTTTCAGAGCAAATGATATATAACGCATTGATTGTAAGTAAGTTAGTAAATTTAATAGTAATTGCAATTTAAACTCCAGGATTTTAAAAAAAATGAACATATAACACACGCGGTAGTCCGTCCCTAAAGTAAGTAACTTAATACTTGTGTTATGGGTGACGGACAACTAAAATAAATAAATAAAAATATCTTTTTTCGACATTTCTAGAAAACAACAAAGATCATTTTAACACTTGATATAAACATTACATATATACATAACATAATATAAACGTATGTTGAGGAAAAGGTCATAGACTCAGCTGTTTTTAAGTCCTTGCCTTAAGACTGCTGCCAACACAAATTTTCAATTTGTCTATAATTGTTAAATTTAAATTTGTATAATAAAAAAATGTATATACTGCATCACATGAGCTGCATCCGATAATCCGTTTAAACTATTTATATTAGCTTAACTGGTAGATATACTGCATATATAATTTTAAATACGTACTTAAATACAAATACACACCCCAGGCTCGAAGAACCAACAAATTGTTTAAGGAAAATGTTGGCCCTCGGCGGGAATGAAACGACCCGCAGAGATGAAAGGCAAACGTACCCACTGCGCCAACGGGCCTGTCGAGATTTGATTTTTGTGATGGAGATATTTGCGAGGTCGGTGAACAAAGTCGAGGGTGAAAGCTTGTTTCATGATAAGAAATCCTTTGTCCTCAGGTCTCAGCGTGGGTGACAGAGCTGGTGCTCTCGCAGCCTTCTTCTGAAGACAGGAAAGTCACTCTCGCGTGCATCCTCCGCGTCGCACTCACTTGTTGGAATATTGGAAACTTCAACGGCGCTATGGAAATCGTAGCTGGCTTAAAGTGAGTAATTTATTTATTTATTTATTTCATCAGAATATACAAAAGTTACAGTTTACATCATGTTAGCGTAAACATAAACTCATCAGAGTTTTTCCGTACGCCAGAGCCGTCGACATAATATACATAATATAAAGTACATTTATAATCAGTTATTTTTCGTATACATTTGTATAATATATATAATCAAAGAACTAACAAAAAAAAGTTTAAAAACAATAAGGTAGTAACACTTTTCGACTTATCACTTAAGTAAGAATAATGACAAAATGCGGGTAGGTAAGACGCAAGCGCAAGAAACCCATTGTTCCTACTTATTTTACACAGTATGAATAATAATTATATAGGGTAATTTTGAAATAAACTATTCTTATTTGTAGTGAACTATATTATTATAGTTATTATTATTTTAGGATACTTTAAGTTAATGACGAATATTTTAGTATTGTTTTTTGTTCACAAAAAGTTTTTAGTTTATATTTTATATTTTTGTGTGTAATTTGGATGGATGATTTGGATGATGAATTTGGATGGATGAAGTGGCGACAGGTCTCAGGCACAATATGTGACCCCCGAATGCCCCCTAAACTAAAGGGAAAAATTTACACATCGGTCATAAGACCTGTCGTAATGTATGGATCAGAATGTTGGGCAATGAAAAAGATGGATGAAAGAAGAGTACATGCAAATGAGATGAGGATGTTAAGGTGGATGTGTGGTGTGACAAGACTTGATAAAATAAGAAATGAGTATATAAGGGGAAGTCTGAAAGTTGCGCCCATTATAGAAAAGATGAGAGGTTCAAGATTGGGATGGTATGGACATGTAATGAGGAGGGATGAAAGTCATGTGATCAAACGAGTGTTGAGTATGAATGTGGATGGATATGTGACTAGAGGAAGGCCAAAAAAGAGATGGTTGGACTGTGTGAAGTATGACATGCATATAAAAGGAGTAGCGCCAGAGTTGACGAATGATAGAAGAGAATGGAAGAGAAAAACATGTTGTACCGACCCCACTTAGAGTGGGATAAGGGTAGGAGAAAGAAGAAGAAGAAAGAAGATTTTTGTGTGTAATTTCGTCCTTCATAGACTTAGGAAGCTGATTGATTAAGTTCGGTACTAAATATTTTAGTGTCCTTTTACCATATAGGTTGTTATATCGCGGTAATCTTAATTTCATTTTATCACTATTTCGAGCCGAGTAAACATTTCTAATATGTTGTAAGTTTTTCTCAAAGTAATTTTCAATAAGTAATGTAAGTCCAGTTTTGTCATGAATAGGTATGATTTTACAAAATGCAAACAGTTTTCTATAGTCATCTTTAAATTGTAATTTTAATTTGTAAGGAATTATTTCTTTTAGTATGCGTAATTGAAGTGAAAATATTTTATCTAAATGTGATTTAAAGGTTATATAGCTTGATAGTCCATATTGTATAATAGATTCAACTAAACATTTGTACAGGAGCAGAAGTATTTTATAAGGTATTTTATATTTTATTAACGAAAATTTAGTCAATACCCCTCTGAGACGATCACAAACATGTCCAATATGCTCTTTCCAATTTAATCGATCATCAATGATTACACCAAGGTAAGTATGTTTGTCTACAAGTTCTATCTAATTATTCTGTGAGAGTGGGTAGTTTTTTAAACTCATCTCTTGCCAACTCCACTGCAACTGCACTTAATGGCACTACCCTCCTATAATATCAACTACAACTGTTTTATTAATGTCACAAATATACTACGACCCGTGAACGTGTTTTTATGAGTTCTAATATATTTGTATAGCAGCCCTTATCCCACTATAAGTGGGGTCTGCACGACATGTTAAAAACATGCTTTGACATGATTTGGCTACGTATTTTACGACCGGCCGCCTGCTGTTGACGTCAGCAACTAAGTCGTGTATAACGACACCTCGTTAAGAAATGAGGGTGATCTATTCTACTCAGCCGGATACCAAACGGCGGCTCGAGTTACCTTAGTCGCCTTTTACGACACCTCGGTAAGAAATGAGGGTGATCTATTCTACTCAACCGTATACCACACGACGGGTTAACTTACCTTAGCCGTCTTTTACGACACCTCGCTAAGAAATGAGGGTGGTCTATTCTACTCAGCCGGATACCAAACGGCGGCTCGAGTTACCTTAGTCGCCTTTTACGACACCTCGGTAAGAAATGATGGAGATCTATTCTACTCAGCCGGATACCAAACGGCGGCTCGAGTTACCTTAGTCACCTTTTACGACACCTCGTTAAGAAATGAGGGTGATCTATTCTACTCAGCCGGATACCAAACGGCGGCTCGAGTTACCTTAGTCGCCTTTTACGACACCTCGGTAAGAAATGAGGGTGATCTATTCTACTCAACCGTATACCACACGACGGGTTAACTTACCTTAGCCGTCTTTTACGACACCTCGCTAAGAAATGAGGGTGGTCTATTCTACTCAGCCGGATACCAAACGGCGGCTCGAGTTACCTTAGTCGCCTTTTACGACACCTCGGTAAGAAATGAGGGTGATCTATTCTACTCAACCGTATACCACGCGACGGGTTAACTTACCTTAGCCGTCTTTTACGACACCTCGCTAAGAAATGAGGGTGGTCTATTCTACTCAGCCGGATACCAAACGGCGGCTCGAGTTACCTTAGTCGCCTTTTACGACACCTCGGTAAGAAATGAGGGTGATCTATTCTACTCAACCGTATACCACACGACGGGTTAACTTACCTTAGCCGTCTTTTACGACACCTCGGTAAGAAATGAGGGTGGTCTATTCTACTCAGACGGATACCAAACGGCGGCTCGAGTTACCTTAGTCGCCTTTTACGACACCTCGATAAGAAATGAGGATGATCTATTCTACTCAGCCGGATACCATACGGCGGCTCGAGTTACCTTAGTCGCCTTTTACGACACCTCGGTAAGAAATGAGGGTGGTCTATTCTACTCAGCCGGAAACCACACGGTGGGTCGACTTAACTTAGTCGCCTTTTTACGATACACTGGTAAGAAATGAACCCTCATTTCTACATTTTTATACGGTTGAGTAGAATAGACCACCCGGTCTATTCTACTCAACCGTATACCACACGACGGGTTAACTTACCTTAGCCGCCTTTTACAACACCTCGCTATGAAATGAGGGTGGTCTATTCTATTCAGCTGGATACCACACGGAATCTGTTCTTATAATTCAACATATGCAGGATTTCTTAGATAATTAAAATAGAATCTTAAGAAGATTGAAGATAGAAGAAGATGCAGAAGAGAAAAGAACGAGGTGATATCGGCAGGGGTTTCTTTCGGCCTTCAGCTGTTCAAAGACTGTAGGCCGGCGGAAACTACTTGCTGATGTCGCCATTTATCTTCAGAATACTGGGAACCCGTCATGAGAAGACCTGAATACTGTCACCAGAAGACTGGAAAACTTGCACCGGAAGACCAGAATACGTCAGCAGTGAGCTGATGGACATATTATTTTACTTTTTTTATTTTATTTGTATCCATTTGAAAACAGTAAAGGCTCAGAATTTATTATCATTACATAAAAAAGAACTTAAAATGAAACTATCGTGAGTGGTATTCATTATTGATGTTGAGAGAACGGCTATACTCACGGCCTAATTTATCGGATGTGCCCGACCAGTTTCAAGCCCATACAGGGCTCTTATTCATGAGCTCTTTACGCTTAACTATTCGGGCTCATCCAATAAAATAAGACGTGATTATAGCCGGTCTCTCAACATTAATAACTTAAAATTAGTTAGCCAAACTAGGCCCTTCTCACATTCTCGTGTAATATCCTGTTGGTGGTGGTGTTTTATGATATGTGCGGTAACTTATCCTGCATGTATAAGGGTATGAGAATGGTTGATGCGTACTATCCATAGATTTGTTTTAACAAACGTTGATTAAAGCGCAATATAACTGTCATAACTTTTGCATTATATTATCATTGAAAAACATAATTAAAATAATTTATAGAATTAGGCGTTACTTTGCGGAAATCCATAATAGAAAAATTAAAAGGTATAAATAGCATTGCGATTTTGTCGTGGAGTCTATCTCGTGGTGATGCTTCAGTGGTTGCGGGGAGAAACGATTGTTGAGTTTGTGATAGTGAACGTGTGTAGTGCTTGTGGTGGCGGTGGTGGGGGTTTGTGCATGTGTTTTTACGAATCCTGCATGTATCAGATATGAAAAAAAAGGATAGGCCACTATACATTTAGCATTATATATTTTTTCTATTTACTTTATGGCGGATTATAGCAAAATAATTTAATTATTACGTTTGTATAATTAAAACACTTAAATAATAAATTGAAATTTTGAAAGTACTCTTTTGTAATAGGCTTAAAAGAAAAGTTATCTATGCATTGCGGTTTTCTTTGAAACCTCCCCAAAAGTTTCCCTTCTATGAAACAAAGCTCTTTTCTGAGCTCTCAAAGCACAATTTCTAAAGTACTTTACCGCCGAAATATAACATAGTAACAAGGGAATCAATGAACGACTGATAGTGAAGAAACTGCGTCTGATTATTCCACTGCTGGGTTAAAAGTACATATATACACAGCAAAAGTAAGATTATGTAAAAGGTTGTGAACGTGTGTAGTGCTTGTGTATTGTGGTGGCAGTGATGGAGGTTTGTGCATGTGTTTTTACAAATCCTGCACGTATCGGGTATGAAAATACGGATAGTCCACTATACATTTAACACTATATATATTTTCTATTTACTGTATCGCGGATTATAGCAAAATAATTTTATTATTACTTTTGTATTATGGATCTCCGCAAAGTAACGCCTAATCTTATAAATTAATTATTGAAAAAGTTGGAAAGTTTATTTAAATAAAAATAATTTTGAATTTCATTTATCTAGCCAACATTTTACACAACAAAAAGCTTTATTCCACTCCAGGATAAAAGCTTCTGTCTAAAGATTGTAATGAAAACTGATGGTGATCCGTCACGCTGATTTAATGTAGGTTAGTGGGTCACATACATCACGTTTAAGTGGGTTTTTGTAGATCACATAAAATTTATAGTCAAATTCAGACTGTTCTTTAAAGTACTTTTCAGTACTTTTGAATCGTCAAAAGTTTTTGAAGCTATTGATTTGAAACTTGCACCTAATGAGAAGAAGGGGCATTGCTAGTGTTTTATATAATGATTTATAGAAGCAGGCGTTACTTTGCGGAATTCCATATTACAGGCACTATAACAGAAATAGTTTTTTATTATCTGCACGGGTTAAGCGAATGCATGCAAAGCTAATGTGTATGAAGCAGGCTAAATTCACGTACCTTACACATGCAGGACAAGTCACCACACTTATATGACTTGCATTACTATTTTTTCGTGGAGCCTATCCTCCTGATGATGCTTCGGTTTCAGGGAGATCTATCTAATCGTAGAGATTTTGGTGGTGGTTGTGTGTATTGCTTGTGTGCATTGTTGGCGTCTTTGAGATGCATGTGGTAACTTGTCCTGCATGTGTAAGGTACGTGAATTTTGCCTCCTTCATACACTTAGCAATGCATGCATTCGCTTAACCCACGCGGATTATAGCAAAGTAGTTCTGTTATAGTTTCTGTAATATGGAATTCCGCAAAGTATATATCTTTTATAAATTATTTAGAAGTGAATTGCATCTTTTCTTCCCCCTATAAATTACATTTGTCCCTGACGTCATCAATTTACGAGTCGATTGTTGATACCGTTGATTTTATCAGACAATAACGAGGTCACGCAACCTCGACCTCTAATCGACAATTGTTGAACCTTATTCGGTGATCGGGAAAAATCGTAAGAGGTAACACCGTTTTCATATAAAATCTTTCGCCCGCCCTAAGCCTCGCTATTCACACTCAGAGCTGCGTTAACGAGATTGTTAAGAGATAACATCTGCTCACGCGTGGCATATTTTATCATATTCCCATATTCATAATCCGTGCTATTAATGCGAGAGAAGTTTAAGGAAATATTCTTACATTTGCTTGACAGTAAGAAATAGAATTTTATATGCATTAAAGAGTTATTTAAAATGTTAGCGATGTATATATAAAAGGCAGTGCGAACCGATATAAACTTGCGAACTTACAGTGTTTTTAGATTGCGATATTGATAATAATTTTATTTAAAAAATTCAGTCAGTTTTAGTCTTCTCATTATTCAAATTCAAATTCAAATTCAAAATATTCTTTATTCAAGTAAACTTGTAAACAAGTGCTTTTGAATCGTCAACATCTACTGCTGATTCGGAAGGCTATTACTACCGAGAAGAACCAGCAAGAAAAAAGCTAATTCCAGGACTATTGAAAATGCGAAGTAGCCGCGGGCAAAGCTAGTTATAATATATAGGTCAAACTTGTTATTACAGATCCCACAAGCTCAAATCGTTCTGGCTAAGTATCGCCGAGGAGCCACTTCCAGTTTTGGACTTCCTTTCGGCTGCTCTGTTGTCTGCTGAGTACGAGAGGGCTTTGGGAAGGGCGCTTGCGATGCCTGAATGTAGACTGATTCCTTTCTTCGGCGCTTTTTTAAGGGAACTCAGGTATGAATATTAAAATATATAACAATTAAGTTATAGCGAGAGACGACCAGCAGGCCTACCATGAACTCTTATTGCGACTCAATTGAAGACGTAAACGACGACCGCGAACCGCTTTCTTTTCGTACCATGAAGTGTGAATTGCATTGGGGTCGTAATGTTTGAAAAGGATAACGTTATATGAACTATAGATAACTCTGTCTCTTTTACTCACATGTTCTTAGGACAAATTAGGAACGCTCATTCGGCAACCACTTAAAGCGTCTTTAAGACGTTATGGTATGAAAAAGCAAAACAATTTCGTTTTCGTTTTCAATTGAGCCGCAATAAGAGTTCCTGGTAGGCCTGCTGTTTGCAAATCTTCGCGTGTTACACACTGTAACTATGTGTGTGTGTGTAATGTGTGTCTGTGCTTCAAATGCCGTATCTCTAAATAGTTATTTGTGCCTGTTGCGTATCTCCTAGACAGGCTTCAGAACAAGCGTCTCCATTCTCAGTGAGTTGAAAGTGAAGCAAAGACTTTCCAGCATATGTCGCCATAACCTCGAGAAACTTATGGTCACTGGGAAGGTAGACGGAAAAAGATCCAGGGATCATAGTCCAAAAAGAAGGACGGATCAGGTGTTTGATCATCCAGACATCATGAAGCGTGATGTGTCGCTGTGGACCGAGAAAATTAGCGCAGCTAATCCACAGCAGAAAGGATCGGGAACATCACGATGCACAGAAGTGAACACAGGACTCAAAGTAGAGGTGCCTGTTAATTTCAATGTGCACCTATGAGTATGACAGTTTACTAATATGCTTAACACATTGCACGCGGCACACGTACCAGTACATTTACTGACGATTGATACTTGAACGCGGGGACACGTGCTAGTACGTTTTCTGACGTTTGATACATGAGGACGGGACACGTGCTATTACGTTTTCTGACGATTGATACTTGAGCGCGGGACACGTACTAGTACGTTTGCTAGCGATTGATAATTGAGCGCGAGCTGCGTACTGGTACGGATTAGTGTAACAACACGGTTTGTTATACTGTAACTTGATAATGATAAATAAATTTTACGTGAAAAACACTCAAAATATTTTGGATATATGTAAAAGATTTTTCACTTCTTAATTTGATTTGCTATACTAGCGCGCTTTTCAGTTTTTATTTTCTAAATTTATTTAACAATTTTCAGTATGACTGATTGTTAAAAAAACTTAAGTTATTTTATTGATTCGGGGATCGATTCCCGCCGAGGGCCAACATTTTTGTTAACAATTTATTGGTTATTCGAGTCTGGGTGTATATTTGTATTTAAGTATGTATTTAAAATTATATATGTAGTATATCTACCAGTTCAGACCTATTCACCTTCAGCGCGGGGTGAGACAGGGGGACGTAATATCCCCGAAACTGTTCACCAACGCGTTGGAGGACGTCTTCAAAACCCTGGACTGGACTGAACGAGGCGTCAATATAAATGGAGAATACATCTCACACCTTCGTTTCGCGGATGATATCGTGATATTTGCAGAGACGCTGGAGGACTTGCGCGAAATGCTGAATGGCTTAAGTGATGCCTCCCAGCTGGTTGGTCTTGGCATGAACTTGGACAAGACCAAGGTCATGTTCAATGATCGTGTCGTGCCAACACCAGTATCTGTGAATGGAATCCTTCTCGAGGTCGTGCAGGATTACGTCTACTTAGGCCAGATAATCCAACTTGGCCGGCACAACTTCGAGAGGGAGGCTGAAAGGAGAATTCACTTGGGCTGGGCAGCATTTGGCAAACTTCGTCAAGTCTTCATGTCCGAGATTCCGCAATGCCTGAAGACCAAAGTCTTCGACCAATGCGTCCTGCCTGTGTTAACATATGGCGCCGAGACGTGGACACTGACGGCGGGACTAGTCCGCAAGTTTAAAGTCGCTCAGCGTGCTATGGAGCGAGCTATGCTCGGAGTATCTCTCAAAGATAAGATCAGAAATGAGATTATCCGCGAGAGAACCAAAGTAACCGACGTAGCTAGCAGAATAAGCAAGCTGAAGTGGCAGTGGGCTGGTCACGTCTGTCGCAGGACTGATGGCCGTTGGAGCAAAAGAGTCCTGGAGTGGAGACCGCGTCTTGGCAAACGCAGCGTAGGGCGTCCTCCGTCCCGCTGGACCGACGACATCAAAAAGGTTGTTGGGGCCAGCTGGATGCGCATTGCGGAGAAACGGGATGTCTGGCGCAGACATGGGGAGGCCTATGTCCAGCAGTGGACTGCATTAGGCTGATGGATGGATGGATATCTACCAGTTGTCCCACAACATAACATAAGTATTAAGTTACTTACTTTGGGATCGGACGACCGTGTGTGTAAATATCCCATATATTTATTTATAATCTCGATGGTACTAGTAATAATAATTTAGCAGTTCCCGACTTTTGTCGACTTTTCTATCGAGCCTTTTGTGAGCGCGGTATGCGTAACTACCCCCATACCTTTCCAGTCAAATATTCCCTTTGACCGACAAAGGTATTTCCAGCACTATTTCACGTATGTAATTCGGCACGGTTTTAGAAAATATTTTTCTTACACGGAACATGTTTTACCCCTTTTATACACGCTTTATTTTTTCACCTGTTTATCAAGATTATTATCCACTAGCTGTGCCTGCGGCTCCGCCCGCGTGGAAACGAGTGTATTTATTTGAAATTTTAAATATAAAGTTAGTTATTTTGAGTTAACCATAAGGGACATGCTCTCACAGACTTTTTTGTAGTAATTTTATCTACAATTCTTTAGTACATTACTTTAGTGTATCTCTTATGGTTTACGCAGTGCACGCGACTAAAGCTCTCAGCAAGCAATTTTTTTAACAACAATCTCACCAACAAATTTTACGTAATACCGAAATGTACTATTTACCTAAACCATCCGGAAGTATTGCACTATATTTGGTAACAGCCGCACAAAAATCCGTTAAGCAAATTTTGAGAAAATCGATTGCATACATACAGACAGTTTTTGAGAAATTTATATTATTTACTATTTATGCTGCCTATCATTTGAAATATGGTGCTGGCGAAGGATGTTGAGTATTCCTTGGACGGGACATCGGACCAACGCATCAATAATCAAGGAACTCCAAATTAAGACCAGACTTTCCACCATATGCCTCCGCAAGATTTTAGAGTTCTTTGGGCACTTTGCGAGAAAGAGTGGCGACAACTTTGAAAAGTTACTTGTCACGGGCAAGGTGGAAGGAAAGAGGCCCAGGGGTTGGAGCCCCAAGCGTTGGACCGACCAAATTCGCTCAACACTCGACTCCAGTATCAGTGACGCCATCCACGCCGCAGAGGACAGAGCCGGGTAGCGGAAAACAGTCATCAATAAGGTTCTATATCAAGATCACGACCCTCAGCATTGAGGATTACGACGCCAGGAGGAGGATGCTACGAATAGCTTCGCTCGCCTGAAAATCAGTGCATCACAAATTTTTTGAATTTCAATTTTCAAATCAACAAATTAGTTACTTTGGTTATATCGCCCGTCGGCATCCTGATAGCCTTGAGAAATCTATACGTCGTTGTTGGCAAGATAGAAGGAAAAAAATCAAAATTCAAAATATTATTTATTCAAGTAAACCTGTAAACAAGTGCTTTTCAATCGTCAACTTTACTGCTGGTTCGGAAAGCTGTTCCTACCGAGAAGAACCAGCAAGAAACTCGGCGGTTGTTCTTTTTAAAATACAAATCTTAAAACTAGTTACATTTATTTATTACTGTCTTGTACAGGGTTGAAGTGCACCTATATCCACACATCCTTATCATCTAAGTAATCTTCAATATCCATCCTTACTCGTCTGTCTGTTACAACTGTTTAGTTAAGAATACATTGAATACATGACGATTTTCATATAAATGCAAACGTACGGGTGGCGTGAGATAACTCTTGATAGTATATGGGACAAGGTCCCCGTGCGCCTCTGAAATGCGATCTTGGCCTACATTATGTGGAGTGTCTCTCACATTCACGTGAAAAAACTTCTGGTTTTACGATCTTACGGGAATCGGTTTATTACAAGTAACTTATAAATATAATCTATACTTATTATAAAACAAAACGCCGTGTGGTATCCGGCAGAGTAGAATAGACCACCCTACTTTCTTACCGAGGTGTCGTAAAAGGCGACTTACCTTAAAGTTGACGTCAGGCAGGCGGCTGGTCGAAAAATACGCAGCCAAATCAAGTGACAACATGTTTGTAACATGTAGGGCCGACCCCACCCAGAGTGGGATAAGGGCGATAGTCGCTTTTTACGACACCTCATTAAGAAAGGACGGTGGTCTATTCTACGCAGCTGGATACCACACGGCACTTACCTTTGTCGCCTCTTACGACACCGCGGTAAAAGGAGGGTGGTCTATTCTATTCTGCCGGATACCACAAGGCGGATTTTCTGTTAAAACTTTTGTGTCTAATTGATAATTGCAAATTATCACGCGCTTTTCCTATATATCTCTAGAGAAATATAGGGATATGTGTAACCTACCAATCCGCATTGGAGCAGCGTGGTAGGTCTTAGCTCTAACCCTCCTCTTCAGAAACGGAGAGAGGAGGCCTATGCCCAGCAGTGGGATAGTAACAGGCTGTTACTCTAACCTTTCTTGCAATAAATTAACAAATTTATATATCCATTATGATTTTTAGATAATCTTTATTCAGAAGTGGGATAGGTGTTAAAGCTATATCAAAAAGCTGAACGCAAAGCTTTTTTCAAACATACTAAAGTAGTGAATGTTTTTACCTACGCTTAGTTAGCTTTTATGTAATATCTAGAGTAGATATTACCCTTTAAATTAACTTTGAATAATTTATAGAATTAGGCGTTACTTTGCGGAGATCCATAATACTACACGATAGACTACACGACAAAATCGCAAAGCGATTTTGTCGTGTAGTCTATCTCCTGATGATGCTTCGGTTGCGGGGCGAAACGATTGTTGAGTTTGTGATAGTGAACCTGTGTAGTGCTTGTGTATTGTGGTGGAAGTGGTGGAGGTTTGTGCATATGTTTTTTGCGAATCCTGCATGTAACGGGTATGAAAAAACGTATAGTCCACTATACATTTAGCACTATATATATTTTCTATTTACTGTATCGCGGATTATAGCAAAATAATTTTATTATTACTTTTGTTTGAATAATTTGATGAATTACGCTTTGTAGAGGTCGATAATACTATACTTGTATATACAACTAGCAATGCCCCGCGGTTTCACCCGCGTCCATACCGATCTCGTGGTAGTGGAAAATCAACGAAGTCAAACTATACATTTATTTGTAGATTATTTAATTATAAAAAATGAGTATCATTAGTATTCTTGGAATAAGACCTAACTCACCAAAAGCAGGCCCTGCTATAACGGTCGCTACAATGAATTTGTTATGGCATTATTTTCTTTCGATTTATATTCTTAAATTCGTAATATCTTTTGATTGGGATGTCGGATTTTAATAATTTAACAAGTATTTTACAGGTATTGAAATAGTTTTTAATAAAATATAATTTAATGGGATGACGATTAATACGGAGATGTAAATATTATGGTTTGATTATTGTCGCCACTATAAGGGTAATCTATTTTATTCAACCGGATACCATACCATTTTTTTTTTACAGTAAGAAATGAGAGTGGTCTATTCTACTCAACCGGATACCACACGGCGGGTCAACTTACCTTAGTCACCTTTTACACCTCGATAAGAAATGATGGTGGTATATTCTATTCAGCCGGATATCACACGGCGGGTCAACTTACCTTAGTCACCTTTTACGACACCTCGATAAGAAATGAGGATAGTCTATTCTACTCAGCCGGATACCACACGGCGGGTCAACTTACCTTAGTCGCCTTTTACGACACCTCGATAAGAATTGAGGGTGGTCTATTCCACTCAACCGGATATTACAAGGTGGAGTCTTATATAAAACTTTGTTTTTCCGTATTAACATCTCCATGTAAATTTTAATCATCCGCGCATGCCCGCTCTACTGGTCACATCTGCATGTTATTTTTTAATTACAAACAGTTCTCTTTACATCATTTTATCGCAGGCATGTATTATACCGAGCGCCCTCACTTTAAAATCCTTATATTTCTAACAGCATGCTATATAGTTTCAGGATGTTCCTGTAACATAACCTTTTTACGCGTACGCTTACGCGGTTTATAGAAAAATAATTTCAATATTACTTTTGTTACATAACCACTAGGTTAGAAAAATAAGAGTAAATTCGAATTCAAACCTTCGGGCGTTCCGAACGGGGTATATCGGACGCCTGGCTTACAGGTCCCCGAGGCGGTCGGTGCATCTGGTGCTCCCGATGCACCGGTTAGCGGAGGGGACTTCACTTTCGAGGGGTCCCTACCCAGAGGAGGTGTTCTCTGGGATCAGAGCTGTCGGCGGGGATGACGGCAATGTGTATAAAGATACCCTGTCCTTGCCATCGGCAGCGTGGTGGAGCACACAGGTCATTTTAGTCGGTGCGAGTCCGACATAACCGCCGTCCCATAAGGGGTTTTTTCCTGTTTAAAAAAATGGAAAATTTCAGCTCAATTGGACACCGGGAAGAGAGTCAAATTGAACTTGCAAGATTCCACCTTCACATACGCGGCAAATAAAAGCTTTATAAAATGCCAACTGACTCTTTTTCAGAGAAATCCTAGCAGCCACACCACCCTTGACGAGCCACTCAGTAGCCGGCACCCCTACACATAGAAGAGATTTCAAAAGAGACTCGATCAGAGATGACAGGTTAGCAACTTATTCAACCTCTAAACTACAATGCCAACGCAAAGCAATACCAATTTGTTTTATCCATTATAATCCCTCATTATAAATTGTTATAAGAATACAATAAAGTAAGCAAAGTAACGGCCTGTTACAATCCCACTGCTGGGAATAGGCCTCCTCTCTCCATTTCTGGAGAAGGGTTGGAGCTAAGACCTACCACACTGCTCCAATGCAGATTGGTAGGTTACACATATCAACAGAATTCTCTAGAGATATGCAGGTTTCCTCACGATGTTTTCCTTCACCGAAAAGCGTGTGATAAATTGCAATTATCAATTAGACACATGAGTTTTAGTAGAAAAACTCATTGGTCCCTGCCCGGGTTCGAACCCATGTACGTCTCTAGAGAGTCGCACGGTCTCACCGTTGGGCTATCACAGCTTCAAGAATACAATAAATAAACTGAATTGTTTCCTAATTCCAGATCATCATTAAAAAGGGATACAAGAAGAGAAAGCGGTAAGAGAATGGACCAAAAAGTGACAAGCCCTTTCCGGGAGAGCAGCAAAAGGGACCCACGGTACAGCGAGCCTAATAGACAAGTGGTAATTAGCGAAACCATGATCGCTTAACGGCCCAAACGTGTCCCCTATGACAAGAGAAACAAATCCCGTTAACTCACCCTGAAAAAGGCTTAGAAGATAAGCCTCTAGGCTCCACATAACTTATTTGTAAAGAATATTTGTAATATTTGAAAGGGTTATAATTATTATAAAACAAAGTCTTCAAAAGCTGTCTGTATCCGATCGATTTCCTCAAAATCTACTGAACGTACTTCTATACGGTGCTTATTAATAGGTAGTGCAATTCATGCGGAAATTTTCAGTTAATAGCACATTACGGTTTCGTGTAAATTGTATTGATGATATCGCGCAGTTTTACAAAAACTCACTTGCTGCTTTAGTCAAGTGTGCCGCGTAAGGCAATAGAATTGTAGATCTACAAATATAAAAAAGTCAGCGACAGCATGTCTCTATCTCTTTTGGTTAAGTCATAATAACTACTTTTATGTTTAAAATATCAATCCTTACTTGAGACCGCGGGCAAAGCTAGTTCATAAATAAAAATCAAACAACCTACGATATAGCTCACAACATCAATGTAGGAGTACTCTCAATTATGAGACCGTTTACAGCTTAGGGCTATGTGCAGTAGAAGGCTGGTGGTATGACTGTTATTAGTCCAATAAGCCACTATCCACCGATGTCTGTCCAAACCCAGAGATCATCATTCTCTTGCCCTTATCCCACTCTAAGTGGGGTCGGCATGATTTGGCTACGTATTTTACGGCCTACCTGACGTCAACTTACCTTAGTCGCCTTTTACGACACCTCGGTAAGAAAGGACGGTGGTCTATCCTATGCAGCCGGATACCACAGGGCACATACCTTATTCGCCTCTTACGACACCTCGGTAAGAAAGGAGGGTGGTCTATTCTATGCAGCCGGATACCACACGGCACATATCTTAGTCGCCTCTTACGACACCTCGGTAAGAAACGAGGGTAGTCTATCCTATTCTGCCGGATACCACACAGAGATATCACGCAGCAAAAAACTCTACTGCGCACGATCAAATCATAAAACTAATCAAGTCGATGACCTCTTATCTTATGTCTGATTCCATCTTGTACCTTGCAGTACATAGCATCATTTGATGAGGAGGGCGAGCAGTTCCGACGAGTGGGTCCTGAAGGTCTGGTGAACTTGGAGAAAGTCTACCGGACTCAAGCGGTGATGGACCACATTGCAAGCTTCCACCAGCACCGCTACAGTCTAGCGAGGACCACGGCGCCCTTATTTGGAGATTATTTAAGGTGGTCATCCTACCAACTTCCATACTTCTAATTTCTCAGTTTTGATTCTGGTAATATCTTCACTGCGGTCCAGCATTCGATTATCATTACTGGCTTTATCTTTTATTTCTACATTGCCTCTAGCCTACAAAGTTTTCGGTCACTTAGAGTAGAAATTATTAAGATGTTAGGATATGTCTTTTCTAGGTTGATAGGTATTACTTTCATCTAAGAAAGATTTCACTTTATGTGGGACTTTTACTTATATAAATTAGTTTAAAAAATGTGACCGACGGGTCACATAGTATAAAGTAAGTTGGGGTTCTATGGTGTTAGAATGATTTGACCCCGTACGGGAAAACACTGCTCAATAGGTTCAATGGGTAGATAGATGAACAGATGACCTTTAGAAGGTCATTAGGAGAAGCAGAATTTAGGTAGCGCAAGATTGGGTGGCAGGAAAATCCCTTAAAAAGACCTGTAAGTGATGTTGGACGTTTATAGGTCGATAGGTTGGAAAGAAGAGAAGTAAAATCCTGTTACTTCCGTAATCACACACCTTTTATAACAACTGTCCTTTAACAAAGAGGTATCAACGTCGTTCGACCAATTCAAGTTTGAACAAGAATATTTCCATGTCCCAGCATTTTCAAAAACTTATATGGTCCATATCTTTCCAGAACAGCTATAGCATCATGCGAAAGTCCGGTCTTCGTACAGCCGGCACAAAAAAGCACAGGTTCTGACTTCGAAAACGAAGCCCTATACGAGCTGGAGGGTGGAGGATACTGTCCTGTTCAACCCCTACCCCATGATCATGGGGTGACAATGTTCCCTTTGGCACCGCAGAACGGCGAGAGGATGGACAGGCATATCTTACAGGTATCGTATCAGGTTTAGCTAGTTCCTACAATAATTATTGTAGGAACTAGCCCCCCCTTCTCAGATTTCCCTTTCGTCCTCCTTTTTTTTCCTCATTCACCGTCTCTCCACTTTATCTCCGATTCGTATTCTCTTCTTTAAACTTTCTTAACTTATTATTTTTTTATTATACATACATACATACATACAAACTTAATCACTCCCATTGGCCTTTCTTCTTCTTTCCTCAACTCTTCCGCCGTTCTACTAACTCCCACTTACCTTTCTAGCCCCTCTCCTTTTCTATTCTCTACTTATTCCGTCTCCTTAAACTCCCTCTGTGTCAACAGATAATGCATCACGGTACATCGTGCGTGGTGGGGGAAGCGGAATGGGGAAGTTCCTTCGCTCACCTCAGGCTGGAGAGGTCCTGCGCACTCCTTACGTGGTCCAGGACAACGCATCGACCTCATGCACACCATGGTAAATTATCCACATAGTATAGCTATACTTGTAAATACGAGTCTCTCTGTAAATAACGCTTTCACAGCTTAATCGCATAACATTGACAAAATATGGAGTTTGGATTTGAATTAATCCAAAAAAATTTAAGTTTATACAGGTAATAACGGCCTGTTATTATCCCACTGCTGGGCATAAGCATCCTTTCTCCGTTTCTGGAGAGAATTATTGGAGCTAAGGCCTGTCACGCTGCTACAAAACGGGTTGTCAGGTTACACATATCCCCAGAGTTTTCTAGACATATGCAGATTTCCTCACGATGTTTTCCTTCACCGTAAAGTGTGTGATAAATTGCAATTATCTATTAGACACATAAGTTTCATTAGCATAACTCATAGCTGCCTGCCCGGGGTTTGAACCTCTGACCCTCTCGAAAGAGTCGCAAGGTCGCACCGCTAGGCTATGAAAGCTTAGCTTATACATAATCATCATTCTCCTGCCCTTATTCCATTCTAAATGGGGTCGGCACGACATGTTATAAACATGTTGTAACATGATTTGGCTAGGTATTTTACGACCGCCCGCCTGCCTGACGTCTGGTCTATTCTACTTAACCGGATACCACACGGCGAGTCAACTTACCTTAGTTGCCTTTTACGACACCTCGGTAAGAAATGAGGATGGTCTATCTACTCAGCCGGATACCACACGGTGGGTCGACTTACCTTAGTCGCCTTTTACGACACCTCGGTAAGAAATGAGGGTGGTCTATTCTACTCAGCCGGATAACACACGGTGAAGCTTAAATATATATCAGGTTAAATAGGCACTCGAGTAAAGTCTACTTTACTTTACTTTTTTAAAGAAAAGTTTTAAAAGAGATGGCAGACTGCGGTTTTATTACAGTGATTAATATTTTGGGTATAATAACATGTAACTATTTTATCCCTTTTAGGTGAAACGCCTTCAGAAAATGTGCAGCAACCTGAAATAAGCCTATCCTACAACCCAGAAGAAGTCATACCCTTGAAGTATTCAGGAAATTTGGTGCACGAAACAGAAGCTGGCGTCATGGGGGAGGAAGGGTAAGGATTTTTATTTAATTTAATATATTTATATTATTTAATATTGTTCATGGTTCCTTAAATGGTTAGAAAGTTATTGAACTGGAGAGATTTTTAATTGATTTATACCATATAATGGATATCTGGGATTTCGTATGAAAGACTCATATTCTACCCAGGTCTTGAACCGGTGACCGACTGCTAAGTCAACATTTAGAGTATTTACTGAGTTTTCAATTCAAATTGCGTATTCAAACTTTCGAATCACTGTAAGATTCTTTAATAACAGACTACTTGAATAATGGATAATTTGAATTTGAATCATGAGAATATTCAAAGTTTCATGTATAGAAGAGCTTTGATAACCGAGCGTAGAGACCGTGCGACTCTTTCGAGGGGAACACAAGTTCAAACCCAATGAGTTTTTCTATTAAAACTCAAGTGTCTAATTGATAATTGCAATTAATCACACGTTTTTCGGTGAAGGAAAATATCGTGAAGAAACCTGCATATTTCTAGAGAATTCTGGAGATATGTGTAACCTACCAATCCGCATTGGAGCAGCGTGGTAGGTCTTAGCTCCAACCTATTCCCAGCAGTAGGATCGCAACAGGCCGCCACATGTTTAGAAACAAGTTATACTCAAGTCGTTGATATCGGTTTAGGCCGACTAGTTAGGACAATGCGGGGTCCTTAATTATGAGCTCTTAATGCAGTTATAAACTGAAGTGTTAACTGGGATTTTCAGCTTTATAGATCTCCAATGCGTAAAGGACATGCGTTTGAATGGGAAACTGCAAGAACCCCGAGATATCAATGAACTATGTGCTGCTGCCAAGAAGCTTGGTCTAGAGACATGCAGCCAACGGCCGCTTGTGATATCCTTGGTATACGGAAAAACACTGAGCGACAACCGAACGGTTCACTTCGTTCTACCTCCATATTGTTTCAGGTGAATATTCTTATGAACATCATCATTCTCCTGCACTTATCCCACTCTAAGTGGGGTCGGCACATGTTTTGAACATGTTGTAACATGATTTGGCTAGTTGTTTTACGACCGGCTGCCTACCTGACGTCAACTTACCTTAGTCACCTTTTACGACACCTCGGTAAATATAATATGAGGGTGGTCTATTCTACTCAGTCGGATACCACACGGCGGGTCGACTCACATTAGTGGCCTTTTATATTTTAATATTCTTATGAACCTTTTTTCTTAAATGATATATATACATCCATATATATGCATCACTTTTGTTTCAAGAAACTTTCATGTGGTTATATTTTATCATATTTGTATTGTATTGCTATGTACAGGGATTCGTGGACTTGGATAAAAATTATCACCAGGTATGGTGACACGTTAAAAAAACTTTATTCAGCTCGTCAAAATCGAGTACAATCACTGTGCCATTGTCCAATAACAAAGCACAGTTTACTATCATTTTATTTTTACTTTCGCTTCTAAATTTGTTCTCGATTACTATACACAATCTGCATCCCCGAGGCTCGAGATATGACCGCTTATATAGTGAACGAACCATTCGAGAATGTCATGCTTTCCAATTACTCGCGAGTCGCGTGGGTTACGGGACTTGATTCGTTAACAACCTTAATGTTCCTGACGATTAGCATCAAGCGAGTTTGAACTCTATACCGTAATGATTACCGACTCTTTTTGCACGTTCGTAGCAATATTAATTTGGTATTGTTGTATCAAGACATAGTTGTGTTCATATTAATTGTTGCTTTCAGAGTTTGGGCGGTGGGTCTCCATTCAGTCATTAAGGCACTCATAAGCCAAACTAAACTGGCTGACCGGAGCCTCGCCTGGCTAAAAAACAAGTATACGGCCTTGTACTACGAGGATGGATGCTGTTGTGAACCGCTAGTATCTGATGCTATACGGGTTCGTAATTTTTAATCCTCTGAAACCCTATCTAAGATAAAATTTATCCAGATTTGATATTAATAGTAAGTTTATTAGTTTATTTATATTATTAGTCATTACGAACATCCTTATTTTTGATGTCTGCCTAGGATTTGAGTCTGTAACTCTCTCGTGGCAATTGCACGGTCTCGCCGCTGGGCTTTAAATATATATTTGCTTTTGTCATCAGGTATTCGGTGGACGGGAGTCAATTTACGGCAGTTCCTCTCACTCTACACCAATAAAGTATACGGAATCCCACAGTGACTCCATGAAGAGTACTGGAATGAAGTTTAAAAAGAATAAATCAACTTCCGAATTGAAGAGCTCGCCTAAGAGTCATAGCTCCCACGCGTCAGGGACGCGAAGTGAAGATGATGCTATACAAGGATCTCCTAGGCACAGGTTGGGGTAGTTGTCAACTTTTTTTTATCAAATTAAAATCAAAATCAAAATAATCTTTATTCAAATAAATCATTTCAGATACTTTTGAATCGTCAAGCGTCAATATGATTAATGAAGCTACAATTGGTTCGGAATGTTGCTCTTACTGAAAAGAACCAGCAAAAAACTCGGCGGTCAATCTTTTAAATATTTTAAATTATACATTATTGAACCGCTGTCTTGTATGAAGCTGATAGGATTTTCAAATCCAGGCATTCCTATCATCCAAATACTCGTCAATTTTGTAATATGCTTTACGTGTAAGCATATTTTTTGCACTTAGTGTGAATCTTTCTGTAGACTGGTCTAAAATGGATTGAGGAATTTTATTATAAAAGCGAAAAGCGAGACCAACAAATAAGTTGCTTACTCTGCTAAGTCGCGACGCAGGTATCATAAGCTTTTTGTGACCTTTCGTATGTCTAGGTCTGTTACTATTGTGTTTCTAGACAAAGGCGTCCTTTTGAGGTAAAATTTCTGTACGCAGGCTTAACTTAGGAAGAAAGCAGGTGAATGTGTGACGGAAGGGTTACGAAAAGTATGATCGGACGAGGCGATAGGAAGTTGCGCGGGAGATATATGTAGATAGCGTTAGAGAAGGGATAAAGAGAGACGCCCAGTTGGAGTAGGTCCCCGAGGTGCTCGCGGCATCTGGTGCTCCCGATGCATCATTTAGCGTTGGGAGGGGCCGCTCTTTGTTGTACAGAGTTGCTGCTGGCGGGGATGGGGGCAATGTGTTCAACGGTACCCTGTCCCCGCCACCAGGCACCAAAAAAAAAGGATAAAAGGGACATGAGAGAGCGGTGCTTAACATTTTCTTTATCTCTTTCTCTCATAGCCTGTTACGTTTTGTATATCTAAGAGCTGGTCTATATTACACTGTATGAGAACATCGCAGTTTTTATGCATAGTAAGAGGTGAAAGCACTAGTGACGAGAATGCAGAATGGATAGATGATGAAGAATTAGACGGCAGTTTTGAAGACGTAGAATAAGATGCTGGAATACCGATTATAAATTGCACATGGAGATCTTAGTTATTGAGACGTGATATTTTTAGGGGGGTAACAGAAATTGTGACACAGCGTGACAGTATGGGGGAGGGGTCTAAAAAATCTTTAATTTTAGCGTGACGTATTTTATGAAAGTAGTTAATACTTCCCGATTTTCCATAAGATGGCAATGGTGAAATGTAACTAATTATAATATATTGAAAAGAGCTACCGCTGAGTTCTTCTCACCAGCAGTTAGCTGTCTTAGTAACTATTTTAAAGTACTGAAATTTGAATTTGAATAAGCTTTAATGAATGAATGAAATTCATGATTGTCCATATTCTTATCAGTTGTCACTTTGTCTGCAGCTCTTACTCGGCTGTGTCCAGTCACCCCACCTGCACCCCGCGACACAGCAGCCTCACTACTAGCATGCACAGCAGCTCGCCTAACCGTAGTAGGTGAGCCCAAACTTAAGCAATAAATATAGGAACAGATACAACTCTCGAAGACGCACATAGTAACATAATTGAAGTTATTTAAAACATAAAGTAGAGTTAGAAATTAATTACCAGATTGATTCTACCACCAGTTCGGAACGCCGTTATCCTTATATCTATCCTATCTTATGACGAATAGCAACTATTTGAAGGTAGATTCGAATAACAAAGAACACTCAAAGTAGGTAGACACGGAAGTACCTAAGCAACATTAAAACGACACAGTAATGATACTAGTTGCGTAGTAACAACGCATGAATATGCTGGTTGAGACCAACCAAGACAAGTTGGAATACGATCCAAACGCGGGAGATTTTAATAATCGTACAAGCCAAGCCTTACAGCAAGATTCCAAGGGATGAACGGTCCAGCCGCGCAAGCGTAAGCTAATAACCGTATGAGTCGAGTATTACAACACGACTGCCCTCCGTGTGGCGAGATCCACCCTTTATAAACAATTCTCGCTCCAAAACCAAGCCCCCGCTCCGGCATGCCACCACACAAAACCAAAGAAATAAGATTTGACTATTAATGGCGGTTAGACGAAACCTCTAAACTCAAACTCAAACTCAAAATATTTTTTATTCAAGTAGACTGTTTACAGTACTTTTGAATCGTCAAATGTTTTCAAGAAGTTACCACTGATTCGGAAGTTTGCTCCTACCGAGAAGAACCAGCAAGAAACTCGGCGGCCATTTTTTTTTTAAATATATATATCTTCTACTAATTACTAAGTATAGAGTAACGGCCTGTTACTATTCTAACGCTGACCAATGAGCTGAGCTGTTCCAATGCGGATTGGTCGGTTTCACATATCCCTAAAATTTTTTAGAGATATGCAGGTTTCCTCACAATGTTTTCCGTCACTGAAAAGCATGTGGTAAATTGCAAATATCAATGAGAACGGTAAACTTTAATAGAAAAACTCATTAGTGCCTGCCCGGGGTTTGAACCCGTGACCCACATTAAAGTTAACGCGAATATGATCATTGAAACATCGACTACATACATTACTTATAAGAGGTCGTTAATGCACAGAATAAATACTAAAGGTTCGAGTATACCACCTTGGGGTACTACAAATTGTTTATTAAACTTTTTTAACTACCTCCGACTTCATTAGCGACAATTTAAGCATTAAAAAATGATGACCTTTGATAATGCTATACGTGTTTTCTCCTTGTTTCTGAAAGAAAAATGTGAATTTTTTATTTTATATGATATCATAAGTTTAAAATTTGCTAAATTTCAGCAATATTAGTCCAACAGTTTAGCAATAAAAGCGTTATAAACAGACTGACTTTCGCACTTATAATATTGGTATTCGTAGTACTCTGTTATAGAAAGAAAAGAAAGAAAGAAATATATTTATTTAAACATTGCATAAAACATAGACAAATACTGTACAACACTTTAGTAGGATAGAATGCATCATTACAATTTATACATCTAAATTTTATGCAATCTTGAAAAAGGCCATACAGCTCGGCATGAACCGAGTGACATAAAAAGTTATCTAGTAAAAGATTGGTTCATTTGGGATAGACAGCATGTTATAAATTTATTTCTTTTTCTTTTTTTATTTGGTAGTATATAGTATAATATCTTTTCAGTTTAAGAAGATTAGAGACCAGCGAGAGATTTTGGGAGAATCTCAAACATCTTCGGACGGGTTCAGTTGGTTACGACACACAGCTAGATTTTATGGACTTTGTTGCCTTATTTAGGAGTTTTAGGTAAGCTATTGATAAAGTCGGCTATAATTTTTTTAATTACAACCGATTTAAATAGTTCTTTTTCATTACTAAAGATACTTAATACTTTGTGGGGAGCAAAGTTTACGTTAACTTATAATTCGATAAACACTAATTGACACATGACAGCAAAAAATATGTCCTTCTTTAAACAATGTGCGTAAAGGCTGGACCTTATACGTCATTTAGGCGTTTTTCTTTAAATTTTTCGACTGAGCGCCGCTCCACGTTATTATTTTTACACTTAGAATTATTCTTAAAATATTATTAATTGCTGAGCAACAAACGTTTGAAAATCCATATGCTCAAGGTGTTAAAAGTTTGAATACGTCACTATCTATAAAACAAATTCACATAAAAACAAAACCTACAATTTTTCTTGAAGTTGAAGGATGTTAAACTCAAAAACTATTTGTTATGTCAGTGCTTTATTCAAAGATATAATATAATATTCTTGTAGTAGAAAAAGATAACTGAGGAGTAACATAAGGTAGTATACTATGGCAGTCATATTTCTTTATATACATAAATTAACTATCTGTAGAACTAATACATAACTGCATTTTATTTGCTAATTTGAAAATATTGGAATGGGTACGCCCTGATAGTTGGTTTTACAATGATCCAAATGTAGAATATCGATATAGAACAAGACTCGTGTCACAATGGTTTACATTTATTTCCCACCAAATTACAGATAACATCTTTGTAGAAAAAATATATCCAGTTATAACAATTATATCTAACCATATATAACAAAAGAAAAAGAAAATATAAGAAATCGTAATCGAAAAACAATCCTAGATATAAATTACATTTTATAATTTATTCGTATATTCTCAGTCTAGTAATGCGATCGGAACTGCGAGATGTGTTCGAACAGCTAGCAGTTCCTCGAGTGAAGAACCCTCTATTTGGCGCTGAGAAAAGCAGAAGCTCGCCGGAATTGTTCAGAAGTAAAACGACGTTTCGAACTGGTAAGGGGTAATTGCGGTCTCAAATTCTCTATTCTTAACTTCAGTAGATTAGTTTGAGAAAGGTTATTTGCACTGAATTAATTTAAATTAAGCTTTGGTATATAACCAAAGCTTAATTTAAATATATATTAATTACAATTCGAAAAAAATGCTCCGATCACCCCTAATTGTCAAGATTATTGACGGCATCAATGTAAAGATTGTCTGAAAATTTTATTAAAATCAATCCAGCTATTTCTGAATCTATCAAGAATGTATATAGATTATGTATATAGATTAATCCAAGTCTGGATCATCATAAATCTATTTCATAATTCTTTTAATTCCTTTAGGTTGCTAATTAATTGCTTTAAACTTTGTATATACTTCGTAATACAAAAAAATTGAGGAGTACCACAAGGTTGTATACTAGGGCAGTTATATTTCTTTTTATACATATATGAACTATCTGTGGAATTAATACATAGTTGCCTTTTATGTGCTAATTTGAGAATATCAGTATAGGTACGTACGATATGTAAGATACATATTTAAGAAACAAATAGAATATTTTACTAGCGAATCAAAACTTAATCAACCCTCCAGTTGAGGAAAGTGAATAAGTGTCACATTAAATAAAGAGAAAACGCTTCATTTTAGATCTACTTACAGTCAAAGAAAATAATGTTCAAAGTGTAGAATGGACTTATATTTTCAGGTCTATTAACAAGAAATGGCTCATTGGATTTGGAACCGCCGAGTGATAAAGCGGGAAGAAAAAAAGCATTTGACATCTTAGCGGCGGCTGCTTTACCAGGTGATTAGGATTTAATTATTAACATTCATCATGCTTCTGGCCTTATCCCACTCTAAATGGGGTCGCCACAACATGTTGTCACATGATTTGGCTACGTATTACAACCGGCCGCCTGCCTGACGTCAACGTACCTTAGTCGTATTTTACGACACCTTGGTAGGAAAGAGGAAGGTCTATTCTAATTAACCGGATACCACACGGCGGGTCAACTTACCCTATTCGCTTTTACGACACCTCGGTAATAAATGAGGGTGGTCTATTTTACTCAACCGGATACCACACGGTTGGTCAACTTACCCTAGTCGCCTTTTACGACACATCGGTAAGAAATAAGATTGGTCTATTCTACTCAGCTGGATAATAATAATAATAAATAATTTATTTGCCAAATTGTGGGTACATAACATGGTATTACTTATCTCTAATTACCCTACACAATTGACCGTCATTAAACGGCGTGCAAATATTTAGAATATAATTATATTTACATTACATTCAGGTTATTAATAATTACATTTATTCATATTCAGTCAACATAACAATTACATATGTCATATTGAGATTAAATTGATATTATAATTATGTCCGTATAAGATTAAATTAACATTGAAAATTAATTAAAAATTAAAAATAAAATTATTGCATTATTGTGACAAATACAATTAACAAATTACAATTATAATATTAAATTCTTATCATATAATTAAAAATTAAGTTGGTATATTGTTATCATCGAGGTATTCGTTAACCGTGTAATAATTTTTTTTGTTTAATATTTCCATCATTGCTCGCTTAAATTTCAATAGCGGCAGATTTTTTATATAATCTGGGAGTTTATTATACAAAGTAATGGCCATACAGTATGAATTGTTTGAAAACACAGCTAACCGTTTTGCTGGTGCCCAGAGTTTACCTGGTGGATATGGCCTGCACCTCCTGTTTGGATATATATCATTTGATGTAGGAAATAAAATGGGATTTTTTTTAACAAAAAGCAATGCTTCGTATATATAAAGACACGGTAACGGTAAAATTTTATTCTCTCTAAACAATGGTTTGCAACTGTCCAAAATATCAGCTCGGCATATAGATCGTATACAAGCTTTCTGTTTAGTAAATGCTTTTAAGGCGTCTGTTGAATTTCCCCATAGTAAAATTCCGTATCGCAAAATCGACGATACGTGACCATGATAAGCTAGTAAGGCAGTTTTTTTATTGCTAATCTGTGATAGTTTTTTTAAAACATAAATGAATCTATCTATTTTCTTACACAGTTCTTCTATATGAGCTTTCCAGTTGAAAAACTTATCTAAAGTTAGCCCAAGGAATACGGTCGAATTAGATTTTTCAATAATATATGATCCATGCTTTATATTTAAATTTATTGGGTTAGAGTTAATTGTTTGAAATTGTATGTAATGAGTTTTAGTCATATTAATTTTGAGATTATTTTGATTTAACCACTGGACTACCGCTTCGAGTGTATTATTTGTTTGTTTTTCAAGGTTTTGTTTGTCTTTATTTTTAATTACAATTGTTGTATCATCAGCGTACATAAAACATTTATGGGAAACTATATCTGGAAGGTCATTTATATAAAGAAGGAACAGCAAAGGACCAAGAATACTTCCTTGTGGTACCCCATAAGGATTTTGCGCTCTAAATGATGAACGATACGAATTTTTTAAATTTCCTGAAATCTCTATAATTTCTACACTTTGTTGACGTTCGAAAAGGTAACTGGATACCCATTTAAGTGCTTGGCCTCGGATTCCATAGTGTTCCAATTTATTTAGTAGTATTTTATGGCTTATTAAGTCGAAAGCCTTAGTCATATCAAGAAAAATTGAAACAACTTTATGACCAATATCAAGATTCTCCAATACATACTTCGTTAGTGCAAAACAAGCAAGGGTGGTACTACTTTGTTTTCTAAAACCGTATTGTTCCTCTTTCAAAATATTAAACGTAGTGATGAATGTGTAAATTTTACTGTACATAATTTTTTCAAGTACTTTTGACAAAATGGGGTTGAGCGTTATTGGGCGGTAATTATTTAATTCATCCTTATTATTCTTTTTATGTAGAGGTTTAACTAGTGATTTTTTTAAGTTGTCAGGAAATACACCTTCTACAAAGGATAAGTTAATAATGTGACTTAGCGGAGGTGCCAAAAATGATGCGCAAGCTTTGATTATTTTTGTACTAAGCCCATCATACCCCGTTGAGTTAGTATTGTTCAATTGTAATATAGCGTCATGTACATCGTGTGAGATTACTGGAGTGAGAAATAGAGAATTACAGTTTCTAGGTATATTGTTTATAGTGGATTTTATAATAACACTTTGAGTATCTGAGTTACAGTTGCTTATATTAATAAAATATTTGTTAAACTCTTCAGCAATCTCTACGGGATTTGTTATGGTTACATTTTTATTTAGTTTTAAACTTTTTATTTCATTACACATATTATTGGTTTGCATGTTGGAGTTAATGACATCCCAAGATGCTTTGCACTTATTTTTGGATTTGTTTATGTAGTGTGTATTAGAAAGGCTTTGAGACTTAGCCATACATGACTTCAATATTCTTGTATATCTGTTGTATTTTATTTTATTTAAACGTTTATTACTTGCCGACAATCTATAATTTAAGTATAATTGCCTTTTCACTATACAAGATTTTTTTAGTCCCTTAGAGATCCATTTATTTTTAATCTGTTTATTAATTAATTTAACTATTATAATAGGAAAACACAAATTATAAAAAAGAACAACCTCGTTATGAAATTTCTCAAAAGCTGTATTTGTATTACTTTCCTTTAATACTTCACTGAATGACAATGCTGACATACACTGAATAAATTTTTTTTTATTCTCAGAAGAAAAGTCTCTTCTCCTAATAGATAATCTTTTACTTATGGGTTTTTTGGGCGTATTCATAATGGGGAGTGTAACTGTTTGCGCAGTTTCATGGTCAGATAAAGCTAAGTAATGTATGTCTGATTTTACGTCTTTAATGTTACTAACAATTAGATCAATGCATGAAAATTTCCTAGTGGGTTTATTGATATGATTGATTAAATTGTAGTTAGTTAGAATTGATAACAATTGCTCAGATATTTTATTTTTAACTAGAATATTTACATTCCAATCACCACATAGCACTAGATTCTTTTTACTTTTAACCTTAAGTTTGTATAATAGTAATTCTAGTTTTTCAAAAAATATATTTATGTTCGACGTGGGTGTGCGATAAATGCATACGACAATTAAGTTTAGAGAGTCTATTAATACACCGCAGTATTCAAAGTGGTGTTCAATCGGTGTTACTTTTTTATAAAGATCTGTAAGAGGAAAATAATTTAAGCATTTTTTTAATACGATACAAGTGCCACCACGCCTCTGATTTGCTCGGGTAAATTGAGCCGCAACGTTGTAATTTTTAAATATTAAGTTATTTTCAGACCCTTTTTTTACAAAGGTCTCCGTTAGACAAATAATATCAATGTTACGTAAGTGAGAATTGCTAACAGAGTTTTGCAAGGTAATTTCAAACAGATCTATTTTATTTAATATGCCTGCTATGTTTTGATGGAAAATGGTTACATTATTGACGAAAAAACAATGGTTCTGAAGAAAGTGGTGTAGATTTGTCTGTAGTAGTTGTTAATATTTTTGATTTAAAGTAATAAGGAATTGTACCTTTTTTTTGTTCCCCTTTATTCTTAATACTCATTTTTGTTTGAGTTTGAAGTTTATATTTTTGTTTTTGGACCTCGAAGTAATAAGGAATAGTTCCTTTCTTTAATTGTTTTTTAAAAGTATTTTTCTTGTTTATGTGTTTTTTAATGTTGTTAATATATATTTTTTTGTATGCTATGTAGTCTATTTCAATATTCAATTTTAGACTAAGTGCTTTGACCCAACTTTGTTGTGAATTATTTGTAGAGTGGTAATTATAATTTGGTTGTATGAAAGTACAATTGCTATAATTTTTTGTTATCAATTTAATATTTTTGTTCAGCAAACCACAGTTTAGGTATTGATTCTCGTACACATTTACTATAAATACTCTAGTATTTCTAAATACATACAAGGCATTACTAATAGCTGAATATAATTTAAAAGGGTTGGTGTCATTGGCTCCAATTCCTATAATTACTATATCTTTCTCAGAATAGTCTTTACAGTAATTTTCACAATCCAATAATATTTGTGTCGAGTCAGCTAAAGGTTTTATTAATCCATATATGGAATAAATATCATTCCATGAATATTGTCTACTTTGATGCATTTCCCCTGACAAATTGCTTAATTGTTCATCACCAATTATCAAAATACGTGGTGTATGGGATTCAATCCCATCCTGTAATAGGGTGTCTGATTTGGAGGTTTCCTTTAATTCAAGTGTAGTAGGTGTCGATATTTCTACAGAGGCGGATGCCGTGTTTGTAGTAGTTTTTTCTGCTACGAGTGAACTTTGTGAAGGAGATGGATTTTTTGCATGTATTTCCTTCTTTTTAACTGACACTGGTAAATAAGTTTTCGTTATTACTTTTTTCTTTTGATTTGTCTTCGGAGCTGAAATAAGTGTCTTCTGCTCAATAGTATGTGATTTGTTGATTTTTCTGGGTGTAGATAATAAACTGCCTGATTGGGGGGTCTTTTTAGCGCTAATCGAGTGCAGTGATGGTGAACAATTTTTACTAGCCATATGGGTATTATTTGTAGCTAGTTTACAGGCTTTTTTTATTGGTGTTGACGTTAGGCTCGATGTTTGTTGTGCACTATGCTTTTGGTTTCTTACTGCCGAGGGTGTTGTCGATTTCCTTTCATCCAATGTTACTTTTTTATAATTCCTTATAATTTTACGGCATTCTTCCAATTCCGACTTTAACTGAGTATTTTCATAATTAAGGTTTTCTATTTCTTGGAGCGCACTTTCTAAGCTGCGCCTAGTGTCATTAAATATATCTGACCTATACATTTCAACTTGTAATTCTGAGAGATCCGTGTGTGATTTTGTCTTAATTTTATTTCTTATTGTAACGTTTTCCATTTTTATATAATTCGGAAAATAATAGATGTATAATTATTAGTTAATAAAATGAAGTTAAAAAAAAAAAAAGAAAAATATTAATAATATTAAAGCAAAAAAAAAAAAAAAGAAACGCAATTATCCACGTAGATTCGAAACTGCAATCGTTTATTGACGAGATACAACAAACCGATTATTCCACGGCTTTGAATACTGAGTCTTATAAATTTTTGTATCGTACTGTGACTCAGAGTAGTTGTAACTACTAAGGTCATTGATCGCTTAGTTGCATCACACTGGTATGACGAATTACGAAACACTGCACTTGTTTTATCAGCTGTTTTGAATTTTTAAAACGGTCAATTTTTTTCTTTTCGTTTATTTCTATTTTACACACTATTTAATTATATCGTTTATATTATGAAAAAATATTTTTATTTATGTAATATGTATTGTTTATTAGTTTACTTGTAATTTATTTGGCCAAATTGTTTTTATAAAGTCCACATTTAAAATAGTTTCTTTTAGCACAATTATTGTTTATAAATTCACTAGCGAACATTAACACTGTTTGATGAGCGTTTATAGAAGAAACTTATCACTTTTATTATGTTGAAAACATAGAAATTTAATTTTAATGAATTTTATATTACGGAGACTATTGACACATACGCGTTGACCGCGTATCGGTTAAGTTCCCGCGGACAATTACTGTCTATCATGTAGTGATACCACACTACATGATTTAGTTATTAACATTAGCTACTATTAATTTTTATTATTGATATTATTATAATCTATGATTATTAGTGTTTATTAATTGAAATATAATACCCAAGATACACACACAGTCAGGCGCTCAAAAATGTTCTCAACAAATAAGTGCACCATTCGGAATTGCGCGCTCTTTTCAATTAGAACAGTTTTGAGCCGTTCAGTACGAACACATGTAAAGAATGCCGATTTTTCCCTTGTAAAAATATGACATCTAGAGTATCGAAAGCGATACACACAACCACCACCAAAATCCCCAACAAACTAAAAAATCGTAATGCAAATGGCATTACAATTTTGTCCTGGAGCCTATCCTCCTGATGATGCTTCGGTTTCGGAGCGAAACGATAGTCGAGATTGTGGTGGTGGTTGTGTGTATTGCTTGAGTGCATTGTCGCTGGTGGAGGCGTCTTGGGATCCATGTGGTGACTTGTCCTGCATGTGTAAGGTGAATTTTGCCTGCTTTATACCCATTAGAATTGCATGCATTCGCTTAACCCACGCGGATTAAAACAAAGAATAGTACCTGGCATAAATAATGCACATCGATGTTTAGAACGAAACAGCCGGCCAGTTCGGTTTCGTAGAGCGCTGTCTCTGTCACTCAGTTAGTATGTGACGTTTCGCACGGGTTCGTCAGTCTGTGCGACAGAGACAATGCTCTATGAAGCAGAATCTAGCTGATTTTCTCTCTCTAAGCCTCGATGTGCATTATTTATTGCCAGGTACTATAGTTCTGTTATAGTTTCTGTAATTTTATTTCTGATTAATACTGTGACACAGTAATTTCTACGCGGGTGAAGCCGCTGGTTAAAATAGTAAAGAATATTTATAAAAGGATTTCTTGCAGGCGCCACTCCTGACGTAAGCGGGCGGGTACTTACTCTGCCTACACTCGGCAAGTTTTGCGAGACGAGACAAACCGAGCCGAAGACTGAACAACAGTTGAAAGACATTATACAGGTATAAGATGTACATTTATCTTCTTCTATATATATAAAAATCAATGTTTGTTTATTTGTAATTAAAAAGAAGTGGCCTGTTACAATCCCACTGCTGGAATAGGCCTCCCTTCTCTGCTTCTGGAGAGAAGGGTTGAAGACCTACCACGCTGCTCCAATGCGGATTGGTAGGTTACACATATCTCCAGAATTCTCTAGAGATATGCAGGTTTCCTCACGATGTTTTCTTTCACCGAAAAGCGTAATTAATTGCAATTATCAATTAGACACATGAGTTTTAATAGAAAAATTCATTGGTGCCTGACCGGGTTTGAACTCGTGTTCCCCTCGAAAGAGTCGCACGGTCTCACCGCTGGGCTATCACAGCTTATATTTTGTAATTATTCAACACAATTTATATAAACTTCCGGAAGAACTGCACTACCTTTTAGTAAAAACCGTAAAAAAATCCGTTTAGTAGATTTTGAAAAAAAAATTCACATATACACAGACTGCTTTTGGGTACTTTGTTTTATAATAAGTATATAGAGGATTTTTAGATTTAAACTATCGTGAGGTGTATTCATAATTAATTTTAAGAGACCGGCTATACTCACGTCTTATTTTATCGGATGTACCCGACTAGTTTCAAGCCCATACGGGGCTCTTATTCATGAGCTCTTTAAGTTATCGCGGCGGGAACTGATTCCCAGTTCGACAGTTCCCGGGCTCATCTGATAAAATAAGATGCGAGTGTAGCTGGTCTTTCAACATTAATTATATAGAAGATATCAAGCCCTCGCCTATTTAACATTAAAAAGTCAGTAAATTCTTTTTTTGTAGAGGCACGAGCCTGATCCAAATTTGAGGGCTGAAAACTGCCTCTCCTTCGAAGGGTTCGTAAGGTATCTCACTGATAAAGACAATTATGCATTCGTGCCGGAGCAGCGGAGGGCCAACAACTATATTTGGTAAGTATTGTATTGTTTGTATTGTTGATTCCCTGCGAGAGAAGTTTAAGGAAATAGATATTCTTACATTTGCTTCACAGTATATTTTAAGCAATGTAGTTTTTGTACATAAAAATATAATTATAAAAAGATAGGTGATGTATATAATAGACAAAGTAGGAACCGACATAAACTTGCGACTTCTGCTTTGCGCCTAGCAAAAGTACGTAAATCGTTTGTGGGTTTGGGTATAAGATTCTATAATAAAATTCCGAAATCAATTTTGGCCATGGCATTACAGCAAGTACACTGTTAAAAAGAGTCTGATACAGAAAGCCTACTATACTGTTGAAGATTACTTAGGTGATAAGGATGTGTGGATATAGCTGCACTTCTACCCTGTACAAGACAGTAATAAATAAATGTAACTAGTTTTAAGATTTATATTTTAAAAAGAGCAACCGCCGAGTGTCTTGCTGGTTCTTCTCGGTAGTAACAGCTTTCCGAACCAGCAGTAAAGTTGATGATTCAAAAGTACTTGTTTACAAGTTTACTTGAATAAAAAATATTTTGAATTTTGAATTTTAATTTGAGCTACGAACAGGGGTTGTGGATTTAGATGAAAATACTTGGTGACTTGTTAAAAACACTTTATTAAGTTTTTCACTACATAAGTAGTACTTACAGTTTTTATGCAACCCATTGTCCAATAAGAAAGCCGAGGTCACTATAACTTCACTTACATTTTCGCTTCGTAATTCGCCCTTGATCGCTATTCGCCAACTGAACGTCGATCCGTACGAAACGTCCGCTTATATATCGAACGAACCGATTTCGAGAATGTACGTAAACGTTCGCGAGTCCTAACGGCGTTACCGAACACGATTCGCAAACAAAGTGAATATTCCAGAGAATTAAGGTCAAGCGAATTTGAACTCTATAACATATCGCTTACGAACTCTTTTTGCGTGTTCGTAAACTGCCCCCATCCATTATTGTTATTATCTAAGAAATCCTTAAGATTATAGTAAGCTTTCTGTATCAGCCTGCCTTTAACAGTGTTTTTAAACTGCTGTTATAGCAAATGGTAATACAATAAATCTTAAGGAAACAGTCCTTTCCAGTAAGCCGAGTGCCCCTGATGAGGAGGTGCTTCCCAAGGAGTTGTCCAAGGAGATGTCGGGCCCTCTCAGCCAGTACTACATTGCGAGCAGCCACAACACCTACCTGACGGGTCATCAGCTCAAGGGCGAGTCTTCGGTAGAACTCTACAGCCAGGTATGTGTTTGTCATAGTTTTTTTCATTTATTGAAGAAAAAGACAATAGTAATAGTATTTTTCTCATAATATGTCTCATATCATTTTCATTATTCTATTACTCTTCACATTAATTTAGACTCTTCTTATTTTGATCACGAATACTGTTTTTGTTATTTAGTTTATATGAATGTTTTCTCACACCTTTTATTAGGCTATTAGGTAAGTAGGCTAGCTGTTATAAAATTACCTGTATTTTGTTTGGTATATAAACTGTTGGCGTGCCAATAAATAAATAAATAAAAAACTTCTATAGCGTAATTGTACACTTTTTGTGATGAGCAAAAATGTTAAATTCGCGCCAGGACACGTGACGTAAATTCGTAAGACGGAGGGAGAGTAAACCACCGGTGCGGCGTAGGTGGGGAAGTATCGACCTCTCTTTCTACTGCGTGGCGAAAGTATATTCAAATTCAAAATATTCTTTATTCAAGTAAACTTGTAAACAAGTGCTTTTGAATCGTCAACTTTACTGCTGGTTCGGAAAGCTGCACCTACCGAGAAAAACCAGCAAGAAACTCGGCGGTTGCTCTTTTTAAAATATAGAACTTAAAACTAGTTACATTTAGTTATTACTGTCTTGTACAGGGTAGAAGTGCAGCTATATCCACACATCCTTATCATCTAAGTAATCTTCACGTTAGTAGGCTTTCTGTATCAGCCTTTTTTTAACAGTGTTTTTAAACTGCTGTAATGGCATGGCTAAAATTGATTTCGGAATTCTATTATAGAATCTTATACCCAAACCCACAAATGAATTACGAACTTTTGCTAGGCGCAAAGCAGGAACCGCAAGCTTATGTCGGTTCCTACTTTGTCTATTATATAAATCGCCAATCCTTTTATAATTATTTATATTCATATGTACAAAAATTAAATTACTAAAAATATACTGTGAAGCCAATGTAAGAATACCTGTTTCCTTGAACTTCTCTCGCAGGGAATCGCGGGAATTTATTTTGTAAGTGCGACGTATGGCTCTTTTTTGCAATACAAAAAAAAATAATTGCGTGTGATAAATTGCAATTATTAATTACACACAAGTTTTAACAGAAAATCTCAGGTGCCTTCGCAGGTAGGACCACCTCGAAAGAGTATCACAGCACAAAAAAAAACCGTATTCAAAAATTAAATAAATAAAACCAAAATACAGCAAATTCACATTTATTTATTCGCACATACAAAGTAAAAAACAAATTTTATTCGCAATAAAATACATGCTTCCGTTTAAAAAAAATCCGTTTCAAGTCTGGATACAATTAAATGGCCAAATGGCCTTTATTTCATTTATTTTTCTCTCTACATTTTAATGGGTATTACGTCTGTACCAAAAACGCGCTCGATAGTCGTCGCTGCACGTGAGGAAAGCCGGGGCAGTGCCTGAGTGAACTATATACCTGTAATAAGAAACAATATTATACAAAAAGAAATTTGTAGAAAATCATGCAAAGTAAAAGTCCCTTGAAGAAACCTGTGCTAACTGAAAGTCTTTATAAGAAACGTGTCTGTGAAAATCTCTTGAAGGAACCTAGGGTTATCAAAGACAATGCTTTCTTCAGAAAGAAACCTTGAAGAAACCAATACTTATCAATAAAAATCTCTCGAATTAACGAATGGTTATCTCTGGAAATCATTTGAAGAAATCTGTACTAGAACTCCCCTGAAGAAACCTGTGCATAACTATCTAAATCTTTTGAAGAAACCTGTGCGAAATAAGTCCCCTGAAGAAACCTGTGCATTTATATTAATTGAAATCATTTGAAGAAATCTGTGCTTATTAATGAAAATCTCTTGAATTAATCTATGCTTATCAAAGGAAATCTTTTCAAGAAACCTGTGCTAAATTAAAGTCCCCTGAAGAAACACGTTCATATCAAAGGAAATCTTTTCTAGAAACCTGTGCTAAATAAAAGACCTCTGAAGGAACATGTGCATATCAAAGGAAATCTTTTCTAGAAACCTGTGCTAAATAAAAGACCTCTGAAGGAACATGTGCATATCAAAGGAAATCTTTTCTAGAAACCTGTGATAAATAAAAGACCTCTGAAGGAACATGTGCATATCAAAGGAAATCTTTTCAAGAAACCTGTACTAAATTAAAGTCCCCTGAAGAACACGTGCATATCAAAGGAAATCTTTTCAAGAAAGCTGTGCTAAATAAAAGACCTCTGAAGAAACATGTGCATATCAAAGAAAATCATTTGAAGAAACCTGTGCTAAATAAAAGTCCCCTGAAGAAACATGTGCATACCAAAGGAAATCTTTCGAAGAAACCTGTACTGATCAGTGTAAATTCTTTATAGAAACAAACCAAGTAACGTATTCATCATCCAGGCCTGTTAATGGGGTATTAAAATCGAGTATCCCATGGTATTTACCTGACAGCCCCATTGTGTCCTAACGACATCAGCTGACACCTGCTGGCGCTGCGAGAGTGCCAGGTGCAGAGGGACGTCGTGGCCTCGTCCGGGAACATCACGTAGTCCTCCGTGTGATTGAATATAGCTTGGGCGTGGTTTTCTTGTTTACCTGAACAATTTCTCCACCATAAATACTTGTTTTAAACCATCCCCCTTATGGTTCAGCTAATGAATAAAAACATCATTCTCCTGCCCTTATCCCACTCTAAGTGGGTTCGGTACAACATGTTACAAACACGTTGTCACATGATTTGGCTACGTATTTTATGACTGCCTGCCTGACGTTAACTAACCTTAGTCGCCTTTTACGAAACTTCAGTAAAAAATGATGAAAATATTCTATGCAGCTGGATACCACACGGCACATGCCTTAGTAACCTCCTACGACACCTCGGTAAGAAATGAGGGTGGTCTATTCTATGCAGCCGGATACCACACGGCACATACCTTAGTAACCTCCTACGATACCTCGGTAAGAAATGAGGGTGGTCTATTCTATGCAGCCGGATACCACACGGCACATACCTTAGTAACCTCCTACGACACCTCGGTAAGAAATGAGGGTGGTCTATTCTACGCAGCTGGATACCACACGGCACATACCCTAGTCGCCTCTAACGACACCTCGGTAAGAAATGAGGGTGGTCTATTCTATGCGACTGGATACCACACGGCACATACCCTAGTCGCCTCTTACGACACCTCGGTAAGAAATGAGGGTGCGCTATTCTATGCAGCCGGATACCACACGGCACATACCTTAGTAACCTCCTACGACACCTCGGTAAGAAATGAGGGTGGTCTATTCTATGCAACTGGATACCACACGGCACATACTCTAGTCGCCTCTTACGACACCTCGGTAAGAAATGAGGGTGCGCTATTCTATGCAGCCGGATACCACACGGCACATACCTTAGTAACCTCCTACGACACCTCGGTAAGAAATGAGGGTGGTCTATTCTATGCAGCTGGATACCACACGGCACATACCCTAGTCGCCTCTAACGACACCTCGGTAAGAAATGAGGGTGGTCTATTCTATGCAACTGGATACCACACGGCACATACCCTAGTCGCCTCTTACGACACCTCGGTAAGAAATGAGGGTGCACTATTCTATGCAGCCGGATACCACACGGCGTCCAATGAATAAAAATATATTCCCCTTTATAAAAAGACTATACAGCTTTCCCCAATATATCCTTCTTATTATTAAACACTTGTTTTATATCTTCCCTTAAATAAATATAACAGAGTACAACTTCCCCCTTATTGGCAATTGACAGTAATAAAATCCCTTTTTTAGGGGATAAAAAAATAAGGGGAAGATTTAGATATACCAATCTAAATCTTCCCCTTATTTTTTTACTACACGAAAACAACGTCCCTTTTATAAAAATACGACTTTACAACTTCTCTCTTTTGTTAACCTGAGGAATATATCCTAGTCATTACAAAAACACTTTATATCTACCCCCTCTTACAGTATAAATGACGAAGTATCTTCCCCTTTATAAAAAATACGATTTTACAGCTTCCCCCTATTATTTACCTGATGAATATATCCTAGTCATTACAAAAACACTTTATACCTACCCCCTCTTACAGTATAAATGACGAAGACATCATCCCCTTTATAAAAAATACATTTTTACAGCTTTCCCCTATTGTTAACCTGATGAATATATCCTAGTCATTACAAAAACATTTTATACCTACCCCCCCCCCTTACAATATAAATGACGAAGATATCTTCCCCTTTATAAAAAATACGATTTTACAGCTTCCCCCTATTGTCAACCTGATGAGTATATATTATTATTTTTTTTTTTGTTTAAGTAGCATCTCTTTCATTGTGTACTTAACGGAAATACCTTTTTATCAACAAAAATTTGACTGTGATAGCCCAGCGGTGAGACCGTGCGACTCTTTCGAGGGGAGCAGGAATTCAAACCCGGGCAGGCATCTATGAGTTTTTCTTTTAAAACTAATGTGTCTAATTGGTAATTGCAATTTATTACACGCTTTTCGGTGAAGGAAAACATCGTGAGGAAACCTGCATATCTCTAGAGAATTCTGTTGATATGTGTAACCTACCAATCCGCATTGGAGCAGCGTGGTAGATCTTACCTCCAACCCTTCTCTCCAGAAACGGAGAATCCCTATTCCCAGCAGTGGGATATTAACAGGCCGCTACTTTACTACTTCTCAATAAAAATTTAATTCCCCCTCTATTGTTGAATTGACGAATACATCCTCATTAACATTACTTTTATACCTTCCCCCTTCTTGACTAAATAAATCCCCTTTAAAAATCCTACTTTACAGAGTAACCCCCTTATTTATTTATGACTTAATATAAACTGCTTTCTTCAATTATTCATACAAAGTGACCACATATAGCCACTAATACCCTTAATTAAGCTCAGAGATACCTTTCAGGGTCTATAATTGGATGAATTGTAACCAAGAGTACGTAATTTTTTTTTCTTTATTCAAGTAGACTGTTTACAGTACTTTTGAATCATCAATGTTTTCATTTTTTTTTAGTTTTTTTTGTTTCATTACCCGTAGTACCCGCCCCAGTGTACTGTATCAGACATCGACTGCTGGCTAACTCCCACAGTTTGATCGATGAATCCATTCCGGAAGTCATGAGATACTGTAAAGGGGGGAAAAATTAATGCTGTAATAATAAGTGACTAGAATCAAAAAGAAAACGATCCATATTTTCATGAAACCATCTGGATCTCTTCTATTGATGAATATTTTTCCGAAAAAAAAAAATAATCAATAATGCATTAGAGTAAGTTCGTTTTAAGTACAATAACATAAAAAAAGAATACAAATGAACTAACTAAAAAAGGGCACGGACATAAAGTCTGTGGTAAGTAATGTCACTATTAAAAAAAAAATAATAATAATATATATATATATATATTTTTCCGATGTTGAAACAGGAAAAATCATTTGTCTAATAATAAATGAGAATCATTCCAATCCAATATTGAAAAATGAGCAAAAATTTTTCCTATTTTCATAGAATTATGTCATATGAACTCATATAGTGGGGTAAATCGGCTGACATTAATTTTTTTTTTGTTTGCAAAAAAAAAGCAATTCATGGTATTGATTATATTAAAACTGTTTTCTTAGGAATAAATTTAATGAAAAAGCGTACTGAGAGTAAACTTTACAATATTTTTAAATTTGAATTTGTAACTGTCTTGAAAGCGATGGTTAAGAGGATAAGAGAAGGTTAGATAAATTTAAAACAAAGGAATTAAACGTACTAACTTTAGATATACAATATGTTTGATTTTATAACCATCTTGAGAGCAAAAGTAAAGACATTAAGAGAAGATTAAGTGAGCAATTTGAGACAATCGTTCTTAAGTGTGAACGTGTAACACCATGTTTAAAACATGTTGCGTCATTTGGAGTTGGATAAGGGCAGGAGAATGATGATAATACCTTGCTGTTCCTCGTGAAGGCAACTGAGCACACCTCGGAACCCTCGTGAGCATTGACAAAAGTGTTGAAACATCTATTGGAGACCGTATCCCACAGTTTGATGGAGCCATCAGCGCTGCCACTGGCAAAGTACTTGCCGTTGGGAGAGAATCTGGAATAAAGAAAGAGATGCTTAGTAAAATTATCAGAATAGGAGAATTTTGAGACCCCAGTTAGGTTAATTGTTATCTGTTTCTGTCAAGAGGCACTCGAGGTCAAAGAATTTGGGTCAAAATTAATTTTCTAGCATCAAAGAATTTTAACACTTGCCAAGTGTTAAGGAAATAGAAAAGAGTTTCAATTTTAAAATCAAAATTCAAAAAACAGTAATGACATCTTTGTTGACGCTCTGTTATTATTCTATTCTTTTGCTTTCTTGCCCTACATGGGACTTGTGTCCCAGAAAGGGTTATCTGAAAGATCACTAGTGTGATAAGACTGTCCTTTGTCCATTATATTATACCTATAATATAAGTTTATTTTATGGTTTTTTTCTATTTAAAATGTAAAAAGTTAATTCTTTTTTGTCACAGCATTTGAAAAATCATACCTGCCTAGCAGATTTCCTTAAAAAAAAGGTTATTAATGGATTTAAGGTTAATATTAGTGACTCCTTAACTTAGTTAGTCTTATTTTGAGTATTAAGACTTTATGACCACTCACTTGATAGAGTTGACTTGCTTTTTATGGTGATGGGACGGTATGGGACACACGAAGCACTGGCTGGTGGTGACGTCGTACAACCTGATAACAGGGTGCGTGGTGGACGCTATGATGTGATCACCCAGGGGATGGAAGGCGACGCAGAGCACCTGTTCTGCATCCTGAATAGAATTTACAACTGCATATAATCGAAATGGGAGATAGTTTGGACGTTGAATTATTAAAAACTATTTATTCTCTTTACTTCCATAGCATTATGTCTTATGGAATACTATTATGGAGTAAATCCATTGATATTGGATTTTTTTAAATGATATTGGATGCAAAAGTCTAATGAACCACACATATAACAACTTCGCAGGGAAATTCAATTCATCACCCTTTTCGAAAGATAAGACAGTTTACAGACGTCGAAACAACAAAACTTGTTTAATTTGCTTACTTCCATAGCATTATATCTTATGGAATACTATTATGGAGTAAATTTACGAATATTGGAAAATCTTTTTTGGGTGTGATAAACAAAATTTCTAAACAAAATTCCAACGGAGCACACACATAACAACTCTTTCAGGGAAAACTCAATTCAGCGGCCTACGCTGTACGAAAGATAAGACAGTTTACATACGTCGAAACAACAAAACTTGTTTAATTTGCTTACTTCCATAGCATCATGTCTTATGGAATACTATTATGGAGTGCATTCATGGTGTTTTGAATAAAATGACTCGCCCGCCGGAGACGCGAGCGGCGAAATCAAGGACGTTTAGGCATTGGATTGCTACCAGAGCGGCCGACCGCTAGTTACTTTTCAAACACGATAGGGACAGGCCGCGTGCGCCCGTACACGGCATTCCTTTATAACGCACACGTGTAATTTTGCGTTTCGGGTGTTATTCTCAGATTTAGTGACGCGTTTAACCAGTGAAGTGTTTGATAATACGCGACCGTCCACGGTTTTGGTGCGCGTTGGTTACTATTCTTCGATATAGGGACGATTCAATAACGTGTGACCTTACGAAGGTTGTGTGCACACCGGGTGTTATTTAGCCGATATAGTGAAGTGTATACTCAGGGAGAAACAGACATTACGTGTCCGTGGAAGAGTGCAGAGGCGAGCCAACGGTTTCGGGGATCGGCCAAGTACATACAAGCACACACACACACGTACACATATACACGCAGTGACTCGAGGCCGGACCACATACAGCTAACGGCCGCATAAGGTAGGTTGAAACGCCGGGACGTCAGGCCCAGGTCCCGGAGGTTGTTTCATCCGTCCGCACGTTTGCGCGGAACACATGGATATTGGAATTTATTTGTAAGTGACCTTGGATGTAAACTCTAATGAAGCACACACATAACGACTTCGCAGGGAAACTCTGTTCAGCGATCTACGCTGTCCGAAAGATAAAGCAGTTTACAGACGTCGCAAAAGCAAAACTTGTTTAATTTGCTTTCTTCCATACCATTATGTCTTATGGAATACTATTATGGAGTAAATTCATGGATATTGGATTTTAGATTATTGGACCTTGGATGCAAACTTAATGAAGCTCTCATACATGATAATTTCGCAGGGAAAATCAATTCAGCGGCCTACGCTGTCCGAAAGAAAAAACAGTTTACAGACGTCGAAACAACATAGCATCATGTCTTATGGAATAATGTTATGGAGTAAATCCACAGATATTGGAAAAATCTTTGTATCGAGACTAAGTCCTTGTGATTTCCCTGTGAGAGAAGTTTAGGTTTATATTCTTACATTAGCTGAACAGCATATTTTTAACAATATACTTTTGTGTATAAAACTATATGGAGCTACAAAAAATGGCAATTAACATAGACAAAGCAGAAACACGACATAAGCATAAAAAAAACAATTTTAGCTTTTCTGAGTTTCTTTCTGGCTCTTCTCGGTAGGAACAGCTTTCCGAGCCAGCACTAAAGTTGACGATTCAAAAACACTTGTTTACAAGTTTACTTGAATAAAGAAATTTTTTGAATTATGATAAAGTTGTGAGTATTTACCGTGATGGATTTATACGCTTTCTTGGCCGATGCTTTGGTGATGTCGAAGAGCTTGATGCAGCAGTCCCGCGAGGCGGAAACCAGGATCTGTTCCCGGGGGTGGAAGTCCAAGGCGGTTATCTCGTCGGTGTGGTCGTATCTACATACCAAAAGGTGAAGATTTGACTGACCCGTTGGCGCAGTGTGTAGTTACCCTGCCTTTAGCACCGCGGGTCGCGGGTTTGATTCCCGCCGAGGGCCAAAATTTTCTCTAAACAATCTGTTGGTTCTTCGAGCTTGGGTGTGTATTTGTATTTAAGTGTGTATTTAAAATTATACATGTAGTATATCTACCAGTTGTCCGTCACCCATAACATAAGTATTAAGTCACTTACTTTGGGGACGGACGACCGTGTGTGTAAATGTCCCATATATTTATTACTATCTTTTAAACGAAACTTCGTTCACGTGGACTGCAGTATAATTATATGAGGAAACTGTAATTCTTATATTAACTATGGTTAAAGTGGGTTAACTTTAAAAAGCTAGACATATGCTGTCGCGGACTTTTATTTAGAACTTTTAGACAGGAACAATTTTGTAATACATGATTTTTTAATAACGGGCAGGCACCAATGAGTTTTTCTATTAAAAACTTATGTGTCTAATTGGTAATTGCAATTTATTACACGCTTTTCGGTGAAGGAATACATCGTGAGGAAACCTGCATAAAAAAAAGTAAATATAGTTTCTTTAAGAGTATATTTGTATTAAGATATACCGGTATCCGGTTGAGTAGAATAGACCACCCTCATTTCTTACCGAGGTGTCGTAAAAGGCGAGAAAGGTAAGTTGACGTCAGGCAGGCGGCCGGTCGTAAAATACGTAGCCGAATCATGTGACAGCATGTTTTTAACATGTTGTGCCAACCCCACTTAGAATGGGATAAGGGCAGGAAGATGATGATATGAAATCATCATCTGGTCTGCCTTTCTGCTAAAATTTCACTCACAAAGTCCTAATGACGGGATGTCCCTGTTGTTCCCTCCCGGGGTCCACTTCTTCTGGCGCCGACTTGGCCAACATCCTCTCTACGTCCAATATCTGTTGAAATAATATACCTTAAGTTAATTTTTTAATCAATACAAACAATTATTATAACCATGTGGTATCGGTTGAGTAGAATAGACCACCCTCTTTACTTACCGAGGTGTCATATAAGGTGACTAAGGTAGGACGACCCGGCGTGTGGTATCCGGTTGAGTAGAATATACCACACTCATTTCTTACCGAGGGGTCGTAAAATAAGACTGAATTTAACGTCAGGCAGGCCGGTCGTGAAATACGTAGCCGATCCCTCTGACATGTTTTAACATGTTGCGCCCACCCCACTTAGAGTGCGATAAGATCAGAAGGATGGAATAACAAGAGTTATAAATGCAAAAGTCTTTCCGGTAATCTCTCACGGCTACAATTAAAAGATGAATATACCGAGTTAAACGTAAAATAAATAATCACGTTTTTAAATAATTTATAGAATTAACCGTTACTTTGCGGAGATTCATAATACAATAGTAATAATTAAATTATTTTGCTATAATCCGCTATGAAGTAAATAGAAATATATATATAGTGCTAAATGTATCCGTTTATTCATACCCGATACATGCAAGATTCGTAAAACACATGCACTAATAGCCACCACAGCCACCACAATATTGAATATACGAGCCTAAGTAATGCCTAATTCTATAAATTGTCATAATTCTATAAATATTAATAATTCTATAAATTATTTAATTCGATAAATTATTTAATAAATTAATTCTATGAATTATTTAATTCCATAAATTATTTAATTATTTAATTCTATAAATTATTTAATTCTATAACTTATTTAATGGTATAAATTATTTAATATTGTAAATTATTTAATTCTAACTTTCGACGAAGGTTGGTAAGCGTTGTCGATCCAACGAACACTTTGAACGGGGTATTTCTTATGTAATTACGAAAGCACTTCTATAGCGCGAAGCACAGTACTAGTAGCGCCATCTGTTATCCCAGTGAGGAAAATACGTAAACCGTGTTACTAGTTGTTATCTTATCTTATCTTATCTGTTTTTGGGGACGCCTGCCGGTACAGGACGGGTGGTCAGCTCCAATACTGGACTATTCCACCCATTTCCCCTTGTTGGGACAAGGGTTTCACTGTTGTCCCGACAGTGTCACCTGCTCTAGCCTACCTGTTGCTATTACAAACCTTATAATATCCCTGAAGGATATATTTGTTAGGTCCTCAGCTTCAATTTCGTCCTTACCTAATATCTCCCATCTTACCAGCGAGTACATGGGGCACTCAGCCATAAGGTGGAGACTCGTTTCTTCTTCTCCACACTCTGGGCACGCTGAATCTTCTTTTATTCTCATTATTGACAAGTGTCTGTTTAACAGGCAGTGCCCAGTAGTTATGCCTGTTATAATTGCCACATTTCTTCTGCTGTGAGACATTAGCTGTTTTGTTTTCTTTGTGTCGAAAGATTTGAGAAACAACTTTGATTGTCGAAATGTTGTGTTTCTCCATCTAGTGCTCGATTCTATTTCTATTCTTTTATCTATGACGCGCTTTATTATCGTGTTTCCGATTGGGAGGAAAGGTTCTGGGCCTACGAACGTTTGGCTCGCTCCTTTACTAGTTATGTTACATAAATTATTTAATTCTATGTTGAAATTATTTATTAAATTATTTAAATTAGTTAAAATTAAACGCGTTCTCGCCTTAATGCTGGCATCGACGCTGCCGGTGGCGACGAGCTGCCCGCACGAGCTGAACGCGCCCGCGCGGCACGACATCTTGTGTGACGTCACGTACGCGGTCTCGTACGTCGCGGGCTCGGGCGCGAGCGACGACGCGTCCATCTCGAACTCCAAATCTAACATTTTCATAGTTTATTCATTTATTTATGAAAGGAGAAGAATTGTTATCTAATCCAAACATTATAAAACGAATGTTAAAGTAATACTATGCTTTATAGAAGCATTAGTTTATAGCAGCATAGTATTACAAGCAATATAACAGAACTAACTACTTTGCTATAATCCGCACGGGTTAAGTGAATGCATGCAAAGCCAATGTGTATGAAGCAGGCAAAATCTACGTACCTTATACGTGCAGGACAAGCCACCACATGCACCCCAAGGCGCAATTCATCAGCAACAACGCACACAAAAGCAGCACACACACCCACCACCACAATCTCGACGATCGTTTCGCCCCGAAACCGAAGCATCATCAGGAGGATAGGCTCCACGACAAAAATCGTAATGCATGGTTTCGGGGCGAAACGATCGTCGAGATTGTGGTGGTGGGTGTGTGTGCTGCTTTTGTGTGCGTTGTTGCTGGTGAATTGCGCCTTGGAGTGCATGTGGTGGCTTGTCCTGCATGTATAAGGTACGTAGATTTTGCCTGCTTCATACACATTGGCTTTGCATGCATTCACTAAACCCGTGCGGATTATAGCAAAGTAGTTAGTTCTGTTATATTGCTTGTAATACTATGCTGCTATAAACTAATGCTATTAAAACTAATGCCGGAGCGCGCACGTTGTTCCCGTTGCTCGTAGATTATTAGAAGAGTATTTAAGCTAATAATGTGTAAGGTGCTAATGCACCGAACAATTTATTTATTTATTTAGCAACACACAACAGATATGACAACATCGTTATAAAAATGCTTAATACTATTATAACTTACCTTATTAGACGTGTGGTATCCGGCCGAGTAGAATAGACCAACCTCGTTTCTTACCGAGGTGTCGTACAAGGCGACTAAGGTAAGTCAACCCGCCGTGTGGTATACGGTTGAGTAGAATAGACCACCCTCATTTATTACCGAGATGTCGTAAGACGAGACTAAGGTAAATTGACCCACCGTGTGGTATCCGACTGAGTAGAATAGACCACCTTCATTTATTACCGAGATGTCGTAAGACGAGACTAAGGTAAGTTGACTCACCGTGTGGTATCCGGTTGAGTAGAATAGGCCACCCTCATTTCTTACCGAGCTGTCGTAAAAGGCGACTAAGGTAAGTTGATCCATCGTGTGGTATACGGCTGAGTAGAATAGACCACCCTCATTTATTACCGAGATGTCGTAAGACGAGACTAAGGTAAGTTGACTCACCGTGTGGTATCCGGTTGAGTAGAATAGGCCACCCTCATTTCTTACCGAGCTGTCGTAAAAGGCGACTAAGGTAAGTTGATCCACCGTGTGGTATACGGCTGAGTAGAATAGACCACCCTCATTTATTACCGAGATGTCGTAAGACGAGACTAAGGTAAGTTGACTCACCGTGTGGTATCCGGTTGAGTAGAATAGGCCACCCTCATTTCTTACCGAGCTGTCGTAAAAGGCGACTAAAGTAAGTCGACCCGCCGTGTGTTATCCGGCTGAGTAGAATAGACCACCCTCTTTCTTACCGAGGAGTCGTAAAATATGACTAAGGTAAATTGACGTCTGGCAGGCGGCAGGTCGTAAAACGTATTTTACGACCTGCCGCCTTTAAAAAAATTCAATCTCAATTTCATAATTATAAAAAACTAACTTATCCGCTTGGGCTCATTATACATACCGAACCCTGTAGTTCCAAGTAAATGCTCGGCCCCGCTGGAGGCTGCGAGACGATCTTTCCTATCTGGCTCGTTTTGGAGACCCACCATCATTAGATTTAAGAGCCTGCAATGTTATGTAGTAAGGGTCACAGGTTCAAACCCTAGGCACCAATAAAAATTTTTATAAAAATTTATGTGTTTTAAATAATTTTCATTTATAATTTGTTACACGATTTTCAGCTATTGAAAATTTAACCGGATTATTACCCACTATGGATTTAAACTTCAACACTTCTCTCAGATAGGACGAGGGCGGCCTTTGCCCAGCAGTGGGATAGTAACAAGGCCATACTTTTATCTTTTTTACTAATTTTAAGATTGGGTATATAACCATACTTTTAATATAATGCTAATATCAATATCAATAAATCGTGATTGGCCCCTTGGTGCAGTGGGTAGTGACTCTGTTTCAGCTCCGCGGGTCGCGAGTTCGATTCCCGCCGAGGGCCAATATTTTCTATAAACAATTTGTTGGTTCTTCAAGCCTGAATCTATATTTGTATTTAAAGTCAAGCTGTGATAGCCCAGTGGTGAGCCCGTGCGACTCTCTAGAGACGAATATGGGTCAAGCCCGGGCAGGCACCAATGAGTTTGTTTATTAAAACTCATGTGTCTAATTGATAATTGCAATTTATCACACGCTTTTCGGTGAAGGAAAACATCGTGAGGAAACCTGCATATCTCTAAAGAATTCTAGGGCTATGTGTAACCTACCAATCCACATTGGAGCAGCGTGGTAGGTGTTAGCTCCAATCCTTCTCTCCAAAAAACGGTGAGAGGAGGACTATTCCCTGCAGTAGGATTGTAACAGGCCGCTACTTTACTAGGTATTTAAAATAACATATGTAGTATATTTAGCAGTTGTCCGTCACTCATAAGACAACTATTAATTTACTTACTTTGGGGATAGAATACCTTAAGTGTAAGTGTCCCATATGTTAAAAATAAGCATATTGATCGAACTATAATTTTAATGTTATAATAATTGGCATATTAAATATTGGCATATTATTATTTATTTATATATTATTATTGACATAGAGTATTGTCATTACAAAATTTTCATTATGATTGGGGCATTGAATCAACAAACTGCTTTTTTGTGATGAGGGATGTAAAAAAAATAATCAATTTCCTAAACATCATTAATCGTATTTTTTTCAATTGATTATATCATATTATAAGAGACGCAACGTTTGAACGACCTCCACTTTTGACTTTTTGAAATTAAAAGTAAAGGTAAAATTATCTTACAATAATTATACAAACTAACAAACGAATCTCTGATTATAGCTAGATAAATTGAGCATTCATTTGTTTATAAATAATATTAACTTGGCACATGAACCACTAGTATAATATCGCATTTTACCTGTCACTCGGTGGACATGGTGGGTCAGCATGTACAGCCCCTGATAGAGTTGCTGCTATCGGCTGGAATCCATCATAGTAGAGCTGACTGGAAAAAGTATCATCCACATCTAGCAACATTTATACACATACTGTAAAACCATTGTTGATTCGGAATCATAATAATTGAAACATAATGATAAATAATAGTCCACTCTACATTTAGCATTATATATATTTCCTATTTACTTTATCATGTATTATAACAAAATAATTTCATTACTACTTTTGTATGTCGCTATTAATAAAGTTTTAAAATTGTAATAAATCTGATCTGAATTTAAATACAAAGTATTCTAGCTTTGCGATTTTGTCGTGGAGTCTATCTCCTGATGATGCTTCGAAACGATTGTTCAGTTTGTGATAGTGGACGCGTGTGGTGCTTGTGTATTGTGGTGGTGGTGAAGGTTAGTGCATGTGTTTCCACAAATCCTGCATGTATCAGGTTTGAATACATCTGTTTTCATTCCACATTGAGCACTCTACATTTAGCATTATATATATTTCCTATTTACTTAATCATGTATTATAGCAAAAAAAATTTATTATTACTTTTGTAATTTGTACACTTAAATACTGTCTAGTAGCCTACATACTAAACAACTTGATATGATCACAAACGATTAAACTAGCACTATCTTCTAGACAGCATACCTAGCTGTAATCTCCAATCATTGTCTACGATCACTTACAACCTGGAAATGGAGGTTTTTGCGAACACTCCTCAAAGAGTATCACTGGGTGATACATATGATCGTATATATCGTATGATAATGGACGATCGTGTGGACACTTGGACTATGATTGTGCCGATTCAAGACAATCACACGATCACACGATCAACGATCACCGCCGTTACTGAAGTGCAGACCATAGATTTATTATGATAACACAATATATTAAAACAACCTTGCTTAGTACGGGAACAATATTAACATTCTCGTGCTTTAGATATAAGACATAACATAATTACGTCACTTGGATTATGAAAAGCAATACGATACAGAAGAAGTAATGGTTTTACACTCATTGCAATACATTGTTCACACCCCTATTAGGTATTTTAGACAAGAGGACATACAAGCAATACCCTTCATTAGTTTGCACACAATACTTAAATGCTTGTCTATTTGGGCATGAAATTAGGTTGGTCACTACTCATAATAAAGTACACCAGTGAGAAATAAAAATATAACAGTCTAGGACTAATATCAAAGGGAATATTTGAGAAAATATTTAAGGCATAATAAGTACTAAACATTAATTATTTATTCCTTAGCACTTCTGAAAATTTTAACAATTAACACTTAATTAATATAATAATAAAATTTTATATAAAAGTATTTATATAAAATTTTAAATATATATTTTCATAGTTACAAAAATGACTTATGACAAGAAATTAAACTACTTAAAAATATTTTTGAAAAATAATTTATGAACAGTAAACATTAGAGTAAACATAACCTAACAAAATATTTAACAGAATTACCAACGTAATACTTGTTGTATACGTAATACGAAGCTCAGTATAATAAAATTAGACCGAAAACATTTAAATTTCATACTGAACTCTCTAACTTAATATAATAATTGATTTCCAAACAAAACTTCTAATGCCGAATATTACCTGATTATCATACGATAGAGCAACTCTCTATTCTTTACCACGTTCCTTGTATCCACATCTCCTCCTCCACTGGTGTCTTTCATGCTTTCTTCTGCTTCAGAAGTAATCTTGAACGATTTTCCGAAAACCGGCAAGATTCTTAGATTTTCAGAATATCAAAACAAGGTGTCAAAATACACAGACTAACAACTTAGAATTTCAGATAAATGGAAATGACAAATGCTTATTTGTAAGACGCTCAGTCAGTTATTTTGTTTTATATGTAATTATTCTTTACAGCTTCCTACAGGATTTTACACAGTTCTTGAAAACAAATAATAGTATTATTTAAATATACGAGAGTTAAATACGAGATATAAGCTGTCGTAACTTTAGCACAATAATGTGGCGATATGCTAATACAATGAGGATATAAATCAATATTTTCGTGCATGCGTTGAAGCTACCTGTACTGTAGTCTTTGGAAGCTACATACAGCACAAGCTGAACCATAGACTTTTTTTTTTCCTTCCATTCGCCCGTGTTTAAACGAGCAGGCTAAGGTCGTTGACCATACCGCCTTGTCAATCGTTTACAATAATGAAAAGAGTTTTTTCTCCTTCAGTACATTCTTCTTCTATTTTAGAACCATAGACTACTTAATAAAATAAGCTTAAAATTGAAAACAAATGGAAAATAACAGTTGTATTGATAATGAATGTTTTCGTGTTGGTATATCGAAATTAATTGTAAAACAATTTATTGTATTTTATTATATAAACAATTTTATTTAAAAAATTATATTAAAATTAGATCATATTTAAGTTCGCTCATTAAAGGAATTAATATTAAAAAAAATAACATTGCTAATGCTTTTGTGTTAATTTCATAGGAAAATAAGATAGCTACTGTATTTATTTTAAATAGAGCGTTATTCGTGGAATAAAAATAGCGTTTTATGTATTTTATTTCAATTATATATTTATTTTAATTATTTTGTTTCAGGTGCTGTTAACAGGTTGTCGTTGTGTAGAGCTAGACTGTTGGGACGGTGATGATGGTAATCCAGTCATTTATCATGGTCACACTTTCACAACGAAAATACCGTTTCGACGAGTTGTCGAGACAATCGCAAGGCATGTATTACTTTCATTGCAGACATTTTAATTTGTTTAATGTTTATTTTAATAATATTTAGAATAGAAGTTTTTTAATTATAATTTAAGAAATATTATATTTTTTTATATAAATAAATAAATATATGGGACATTTACACACACGGTCGTCCGTCCCCAATGTAGGTTACTTAATACTTGTGTTATGAGTGACGGACAACGGGTAGATATACTAAATATAATTTCAAATAAAAATACACATTCGGGCTCGAAGTACCAACAAATTGTTTATAGAAAATGTTAGCCCTCGGCGGAAAACGAACCCGCGACCCGCGGTGCTGAAGGCAAAGTACTCACTGCGCCAACGGGCCAGTTAAATTAAAATTAATATGTATATATTTAAGCAGACTTATAAGATCTTTTAACTTGTCAAATATTGTTTAAAAAAATTCAGGAATTTTTCATATGAGGATTTTTATAATGAATGTGTTGCCTCATTATAAATAAAACTTTATAGAAAAGTATTATTGCTAAGTATTAATTAGCGTTTAGTACTTTTGTATTATTTCTAAAGCTACCCCCCCAACCTCATAAATCAATGACAGGAGTTTCCATTGGAATTTTTGAATTAGGAAGAGTAGTAGGATAATTTTCGGTTACCCTCATTTTGTTATTTGAAAATTCCATTACACGTCTGGTAAGGACTATATGTGTTTCATAATTTACAGAAGTGCCTTTGTGACATCACCGTACCCTTTAATCTTGAGTATCGAAAACCACTGCAGCTTACCACAGCAACAAGTCATGGCGAGTACATTTGAGGTCAGTAAATGTTATAACTAAGTCTTAAATTAATTAAATATAGGACTTACGCGATATAGTGAAAAAATAATCCTACTTCAGATGGTGCATAAAACCTGAAGCAGAAAAATCACAGGCCAAGCTAGAACAAACATGTTTAAACTATGCAATTTAGCAATTAATATGTTTAACCCTTTTCGAAACTCGATGAGATGAGATTATTTTGAATCTTCCAGAATACCCGCATAAACGGATTTTGGGTCTTAACTCGTAACGACCAAAGACCGCGGCCTAGGGATGTGAGAAAATAATCGATTATTTTATTATTATAATCGATTGTTATATATCTATTTATATATATCGATTTTATTTCTTTAAATTCAAGTTAATCGATTTTTAATAAATCGATTTATATTATACGAAGAGGGGAAACCGATTATTTAATAATCGATTTTTTTCATTCTATGTCACATCTTTACCGCGACCATGAAACAGCGTGCAGGTTTTGACCTGATCTCGAGTGCTTCCCGAAAATTCGTTAAGGGATTCTTTTTGGTTAAGAATGGAAAATCAAACCCAAGAGATCTGAATATACTTCATTACTGGCTGTGCCTGCGCTATGGCTTCGCCCGCGTGGTATTTTAAATATAAAAATAGTTGTTGTAAATTAACCGTAAGAGATAGAGACATGCTGTCGCAGACTTTTTTGTAGTATTTTTATAGATCTACAATTCTTTACTACATTAATTTATCGTATCTCTGCTGGTTTACGCGGCGCACGCACTTAAAGTTCCAAGAGATCCCATGCGCAATCTCTTCAACCTCTTCAACACAATTAACATAATACCGATATGTACTTTAATTAAACCATCCGGAAGTATTGCACTATCTTTTGGTGAAAACCGTATAAAAATCCGTTCAGTAGATTTTGAGAAAATCGATTACATACAGACAGCTTTTTAGGACTTTGTTTTATAATAAGTATAGATGAGTTTTACGATGATGGAAACCATTGCCAAACCTGTAATCCATATTCAATGTTGTCATTTGTAAGCTGTGTTGTAGGATATCTTACTAGCTCTGTCTTCATCCAGGCAGTGTTCGGAGACCAACTGGTGACGTCGTTTTTATTCGAAGTCGACTATACCGACGAGCCGAGACTGCCCAGCCCGGAGCAGTTGAAATATAAGGCAAGACCTTCAATATTTTTTTCAATATTATTATTTTACTTCAAGCACTGTAATTCAAAATCGAGAGAATGGGTCGTAAATTTAAATTTTAAATTGGGAACTATTTTGTATACAAAAAAAACGCAAGGAGTTTTTACTATTACGAGGCTAAAAGACCAAAATTAAAGTCTAGCAACATCGCTAGAAATAGTAGTGTACTCCATGTTTTTCTATTTAAAACTTACGTTAGATACGATTGCACGTTTTTCTGTGAGGGAAAACATCGTGAGGAAACTTGCTATCTCTAGAGAATTCTGGGGATATGTGTAACCTACCAATCCGCATTAAAGCATGTGGGTAAGAGCTCCAACCTTTCTCTCCAAAAAAAGGGAAGATGCCTATGCCCAGATGACGAGAGCAGGCCGTTAGTTTTACTTTACTGTCAACAATTTTCTATTCCAGGTTCTAATTAAGAACAAAAAGTTATTCCCAATAGAATCAAGTCCAACGATTGGTTTGACTGGTGCCAGTTCAGCGCAAGGATATAGCGGGACGTTAGGAGCATCCTATAGGTATATCTCTATATTCGTTCATTTCTCTATATAATTTAAAAAAAATGATATTTTGCTTAATTCCAAAAGTTGCTGCCAGGGACCTCCTTTTAAGCAATGAATATTACATGTGCTAGGGATGATAAATATATACATCCTGACATTAATCAATTATTAAAGCCAACTACTTATCTCTAGCCTAGCGATGAGACCGTGCGACTCTTTCGAGGGGAACACGAGTTCAAACCCGGGCAGGCACCAATGAGTTTTTCTATTAAAACTCATGTGTCTAATTGGTAGTTGCAATTTATCATACGCTTTTCGGTGAAGGAAAATATCGTGAGGAAACCTGTATATCTCTAGAGAATTCTGGAGATATGTGTAACTTACCAATCCGCATTGGAGCAGCGTGGTAGATCTTAGCTCCAAACCTTCTCTCCCGAAACGGAGAGAAGGCCTATCCCAACAGTGTGATTGTAACAGGCCGTTACTTTTAGTGATAAGTAAAAGTAGCGGCCTGTTCCAATCCACTACCACTGCAGCTTAGGTCTTAAGATACTGGAATGATGACCTCGCACCGGAAAACATAGCGTCGGAAGACGAGGCGGATTGACGACTTCATGTTCGTGGGGAGCCATTGGATCCAAACAGAACAGGATCGTCTGTGTGGTCTCTTAAGAAGACCCATAGTCTACAATGGACGTCCATCAGTCGAAGAAGAAGAAGAATGTATCCTAGATCAAATGACTGAAAAATTGATATTAAATTCAGCTAGGAGTTGTATAATGCCCTCAAAATTGGTTCAATCATTTCGCAGGCCAAATGGCATCAGGCACACTAGCTCGTCGCTGCCGGATGCGAGTAACAGAACAAGTTCTATCATGTCCAACCAGTCAGCGGGCTCGTCGCTCACCGAGTACTTCTCGGATGAAGATTATGATGAAGATGATGAAATTGACGGTAAATATATCTAACTGACGCGTTGATTGATTGATAAACTATTGTATACATTATTACTTGTGTTTTCAACATAGAGTTGATTAGAGATAATTTATAGAATTAGGCGTTACTTTGCGGAGATCCATAATACAAAAGTAATAATAAAATTATTTTGCTATAATCCGCGATACAGTAAATAGAAAATATATATAGTGCTAAATGTATAGTGGACTATACGTTTTTTCATACCCGTTACATGCAGGATTCGTAAAAAACATATGCACAAGCCTCCACCACTTCCACCACAATACACAAGCACTACACAAGTTCACTATCACAAACTCAACAATCGTTTCGCCCCGCAACCGAGGCATCATCAGGAGATAGACTCCACGACGAAATCGCAAAGCGAAGCGTTATGCAAACAAGCATTGTTATATAGTAATCGGTTCATCCCCACCTTTACCTCTGAACACGTGCAACAAGCTTGAACTTGAAACATTTATCTGCTCGTTAATGAGGGTGCCATTGTTATGCTTAATGATTTCTAATTGTTCCCCAATGGCACCCTCATTAACGAGCAGATAAATGTTTCAAGTTCAAGCTTGTTGCACGTGTTCAGAGGTAAAGGTGGGGATGAACCGATTACTATATAACAATGCTTGTTTGCATAACGCTTCGCTTTGCGATTTCGTCGTGGAGTCTATCTCCTGATGATGCCTCGGTTGCGGGGCGAAACGATTGTTGAGTTTGTGATAGTGAACTTGTGTAGTGCTTGTGTATTGTGGTGGAAGTGGTGGAGGCTTGTGCATATGTTTTTTACGAATCCTGCATGTAACGGGTATGAAAAAACGTATAGTCCACTATACATTTAGCACTATATATATTTTCTATTTACTGTAACGCGGATTATAGCAAAATAATTTTATTATTACTTTTGATTAGAGATAGAAATTAGGGAAGCCAGCTCACTCACAGCTCACAGGCTCCCTCACTTTATTTATAATACATCTATGGTTTTAAATGATCGATTAAACAGTTTTCGCTTTTCAGAAAAAGAGCTCCACAAGATTCTGAACTCGTTGGAGGAAAAGGTCGGCAGAACGTCTCTGTCGTTGTACCAGAGTTTTCGGAGGGGTGATGGGGAAGCGGATGCAGCTGGCGCGTTGAAACATCCTACAGCGAGAAAGCGTAGCAACCAGATCGCGAGAGAGCTTAGCGATATCGTTACTTACGTTCAGGTAAATTTGGATCCTTCAGGATTATAATCATACTAGCCGTGCCAGTGGCTTCGCCCGCGTGAAAATCGGCATGTCACAATTTTTTTTTTAGAATTGAAATTTTAAACATTAAAATAGGTATTGTGAGTTAACCATAAGAGATAGAGACATACTATTGCATACTTTATGTAGTAAAAATAGGTATTGTGAATTAACCATAAGAGATAAAGACATGCTATTGCATACTTTTTTGTAGTAAAAATAGATATTGTGAGTTAACCATAAGAGATAAAGACATGCTATTGCATACTTTTTTGTAGTAAAAATAGGTATTGTGAATTAACCATAAGAGATAAAGACATGCTATTGTATACTTTTTTGTAGTAAAAATAGGTATTGTGAATTAACCATAAGAGACAAAGACGTGCTATTGCATACTTTTTTGTAGTAAAAATAGGTATTGTGAGTTAACCATAGGAGATAGAGACATGCTATTGCATACTTTTTTGTTGTAAAAATAGGTATTGTGAATTAACCATAAGAGATAGAGACCATACTATTGCATACTTTTTTATAGTAAAAATAGGTATTGTGAATTAACCATAAGAGATAAAGACATGCTATTGCATACTTTTTTGTAGTAAAAATAGGTATTGTGAATTAACCATAAGAGATAGAGACATGCTATTGCATACTTTTTTGTAGTAAAAATAGGTATTGTGAATTAACCATAAGAGATAAAGACATGCTATTGCATACTTTTTTGTAGTAAAAATAGGTATTGTGAATTAACCATAAGAGATAGAGACATGCTATTGCATACTTTTTTGTAGTAAAAATAGGTATTGTGAATTAACCATAAGAGATAGAGACATGCTATTGCATACTTTTTTGTAGTAAAAATAGGTATTGTGAATTAACCATAAGAGATAAAGACATGCTATTGCATACTTTTTTGTAGTAAAAATAGGTATTGTGAGTTAACCAGTTCAGTTCAGTAGATTTCGAGAAAAACGATTACATACAGACAGACAGCTTTTTGGGACTTTGGAAGAACCAGTAACCAACCAACGTAACCAGTTTAACAGTATTTATATCATCCAGGCGATAAAGTTCCGCGGCCTCAACCCCATATCACCCAGAAGCTCAATCAAGCACCCCAGCAATGTTACCAAGGATAACTCAAGCGGTGCTGCTTGCAGTAGCTTCGAGTCATCAGAGAGCAGCGACAGTGCTGGGACCGTAAGTGTTTTTTTGGTTAACTTCATGCTGTTTAGTTTTCAAATGATATACTGTTGGATATTAGCTTCAACACTGATTCTGGAACGCTGAAAATATCTATTGAGAGATCATGAGCTAAGTTGATTCTGGCTCTTCTACGGATAAGAATATACATAATAATAAGAGATCGGCGATGTATATAAGAGACAAAGTAGGAACCGACATAAGCTTGCAGCTCCTGCTTTGCGCCTTGCTAAGTCATTTGGGGGTTTGGGTATAAGATTCTATAATAAAATCTCGCAATCGATTTTATATTTACCACTACAGCAGTTTAAAAACGCTGATGAAGGGAGGCTGATACAGAAAGCCTATGCTATTGAGGATTATAAAAAGTAAAGTAAAGTAACAGCCTGTTACAATCCCACTGCTGGGCTAAGGCCTCTTCTCTCCGTTTCGGAGATAAGGATTGGAGCTAAGACCTACCGAGCTGCTGCAATGCGGATTGGTAGGTTACACATATCCCTAGAATTTTCTAGAGATATGCAGGTTTCCTCACGATGTTTTACTTCACAGAACATCGTGTGATAAATTGCAATTATCAATTAGACACATTAGTTTTAATAGAAAAACTCATTGGTGCCTGCCCGGGGTTTGAACCTATGTCGTCTCTAGAGAGTCGCACGGTCTCACCGCTAGGCTATCACAGCTTATATTGAGGATTATATAGATGACAAAAATGCGTGGATTTAGCTACTCCTCTACCCTGTAGTAGTAGTAGTACTACCTCTACTCTGTACAAGATAGCAATAACCAAATGTAACTAGTTATAAGTATTTTATTTGAAAAGAGCAACCATCGAGTTTCTTGCCGGTTCTTCTCGGTAGGAACAGCTTTGCGAACCAGCAGTAGATTTTGACGATTCAACTTGTTTACAAGTTTACTTGAATAAAGAAATCTTACCGTTTTTAGTTCGAACGTAGTAATACATTGTACGATAAGCAGATGCTACTAGTTAGGTCGGATTTAAGTTTGAGTCTGGTCTAAGATAGAAAGGCTCCTGCGGGTCAGTGGGATAGTAACATTTTCCAACTAGGTTTTCTTCTTTTCTCCAATCCAGCAAATGGCTCCAGGCTTCTCACATACTAGAGCGCGCTGCCTCAACACCCCCGCCGCCCATCACCCCTGCTACCGCTGCTCCTCGGTCAACGAAGCTATCGCCAAGAAGATCTGCAGAAAACACCCCCTCGCCCTCATCGCGCATACTGAAACTCAGCTTGTAAGGACTTACCCCGCCGGGTGAGTAGATTATACTTTGAAAAGAGCAACCGATGAGTTGTCCGGCGCAATTTGCGCCGTTGCCGAACCAGCAGAGAAGTCGACGTTTAAAAAGCACATGTTTTCAAGTATACTTTAATAAATAATATTTTGAGGTTACGATATCCCAAAGCACTACAAAAAAACATCTTTTATGTTTATCTGTAATATTTAACAGTGGAGGTTGCATCGCCGAAGTCAAAAGACAATGGCAAAGATTTCCACGGAATAATTGAAGAGAATATGATATACACAGTACTGGAAACAAAAACGTAAAATAAAATATACATGTACGGACATTTGTGGCATCGATCTAATTACTTGTTATATATTATTTTTAGGAAATATTCATTTTTATTTTTATTATTACTACACTTTTTGACATAGTTTAGTTTTAACTTTTTGACAAATTTTTATTTAATTTAGACTTGACGCTTTTATTTGATGATGTACCTAATTGTAATATATATTTAAGAGCTAACATTATAAGACAATGCTGAATACGCCTTTAATGGATAAATATAGCAGTATAAGAATTAATATAAGTATAATGGTTAATGCATTCATATTGTATCGTTGGTGTATCGAATAAATAAATAAACGTGCTTCCAGTATCGTGAACTTTATTCAGGACTAATATATCGATACTCGAAGAACTCTGTATGAAGACATCTATCGACTAAAGTCCGGGCACGATTTTTTAATACTTTGGCCATATCTCACGAAGTCCAAAGAACTGTAGGCCTATCATGAACTTTTAAATAACGATTCAAATCAAAGTACCTAAACCGAACCGCTGTCTTTTCGTACCATGAAGTGTGGCATGGGGTCGTAATGTTTTAAAAGGATAACCTTATATGAACCATAAATAAATCTGTCTCTTTCACTCACATGTTCTTAGGACGCATTCCGGACGGTCATTCGGCAACGACTTAAAGTGTGCGTCTTTAAAACGTCATGGTATGAAAAAGCAAAACAATTTAGTTTACGTCTTCAATTGAGTTGCAATAAGAGTTCATGGTAGGCCTACTGCTTGTAGCTCAAGGCAAAGTTAAAGGCATCAAAGCCGCGGTCGATATTATATGTAATTACTGTTTATTTGTCTCTTCACAACATAAACTAGCGTATAGAATCCTCTTCCTTTAGTCCTGTGTTCACTACTGAGCATCGTGTTGGCCCCGATCCCTTCTATTGTGAACTAGCTGTGACCACTTTTCCTAGTCAGCAACGCTGTGTATTTCCACGCTCTGTCTGATGTCTAAACACTTGATTCGTCCATCTTTTCGCGCTCCGCCTGTATCGTTTCCCATCTACTTTCCCAAATACCATGAATTTCACAAGGTTTTCAAGCAATATGTCCAAAGTACTGAAGACAAAACATTGAGTCTATACGCTTCTATACATCTCCATTCTCAGTGAGCTGAATGTGAAGCAGACTTCACATACAGCTCACTGAGAATGGAGATGTATAGAAGCGTATAGAATATATACCGGTTGTTTGGGACACTGGAAGTAAACAAATTATTTATCGATAAAAAAAATTCAAGCCTTCAAAAGTAATAATAAAATTACTTTGCTATAATCCGCGATATAGTAAAGGAGAGACTCCACGACAAAATCGCAAAGCTTTGATTTTGTCGTGGAGTCTATCTCCTGATGATGCTTCGGTTGCGGGGCGAAACGATTGTTGAGTTTGTGATAGTGAAATTGTGTAGTGCATGTGTATTGTGGTGGCGGTGGTGGAGGTTTGTGCATGTGTTTTTACGAATCCTGCATGTATCGGGTATGAAAAAACGCATAGTCCACTATACATTTAGCACTACATATATTTTCTATTTACTGCAAACATCACATACTACAAACCTCCACCACCGCCACCACAATACACAAGCACTTCACACGTTCACTATCACAAACACGACAATCGTTTCGCACTTCAACCAAAACATCATCAGGAGAAAGACTCCACGACAAAATCGCAAAGTTTTGCGATTTATATTTTATATATTTTTTTCTTTGCGATAGGCATTTAACACTATATATATTTTCTATTTACTGTTCGCGGATTATAGCAAAAGTAACGCCTAATTCTATAAATTATACAAGCCTTCCTTCGTTCCAGCCTAAGAATAGACTCGTCTAACTTCGACCCGGTGATATTTTGGTCGTGCGGCGTCCAGCTCGTCGCGCTAAACTACCAGACGGAAGATGCCGCCATGGCTGTCAATGCCGCCATGTGCGAGAGCAACGGCTGCCTCGGGTACGTGCGGAAACCGAGGGTCATGTGGGACCCCAGCCATATCGCGTATCGAAGGTAAGGAACTATCCGGCTTCACATGTTTTCAAATTCAAATTCAAAATAATCTTTATTCAAGTAAACTTGTAAACAAGTGCTTTTGAATCGTCAACTTTACTGCTGGTTCGGAAAGCGAGAAGAACCAGCAAGAAACTCGGCGGTTGCTCTTTTTAAAATATAAATCTTAAAACTAGTTACATTTAGTTATTACTGACTTGTAGTCTAGAAGTGCACATATATCCACACATTCTTATCATCTAAGTAATCTTCAACAGTATAGTAAGCTTTCTGTATCAGCCTCTTTTTAACAGTGTTTTTAAACTGTTGTAATGGCATGGCCAAAATTGATTTCTGAATTTTATTATAGAATCTTATACCCAAACCCACAAACGATTTACGTACTTTTGCTAGGCGCAAAGCAGGAGTCGCAAGCTTATGTCGGTTCCTACTTTGTCTATTATATACAGCACCTATCGTTTTATAATTCCTTATATTTTTATGTTCAAAAATTACATTATTTAAAATATATACTTTACATTGTTTTAAACATGAGACACGTTAAAGAAAATATTCCCCGTAGCTGAAATTTTGCAGTCTGCATTTCGGATCCACGGCAAAGCTTATGCGTCTGAATTTGAATTTCAATTTAAATTATGAACGTTCAATTTTGATATTTGAAGTTTCAATTTAAAGTTTTTGAATTGTCAATTTTTGAATTTCAGACTTTGTATTTGAAAAGTTGTTTATTGAATTTTGATATTTTAAATTTTTGAATTTTTGATCATTGAATTTATCAATTCTGAATTGTGAATTAAAAACTTTGAATTTCGAATCTTTTATTTCTAATTATAAATTTTGAATTTAGAACTTTAACTCTCTTTAATCTTTAATTTTTACTCTCCAATTTAATTTCAAAATCTGAATCATTTAAATCCTAGGTTCAATCCAATGGACAAAGAGTTCGATGGCATCCACGCGGCGCACCTCACCTTGGCTGTGATATCGGGCCAGTACGTGGCCGAGAACGTGTACTCTTTCTACAACGCCTACGTCGAGTTGGAAATATTAGGCGTACCCGCCGACTGCAAGAAGATCAAGACGAAAGTCGCGAGACGAAACGCGCTAAACCCGATATGGAATGAAACATTCTCTTTTAAGGTATAATCCTAACATAACCAGTATAAAAAGTAAAATAGATCAGTAACCGTGTCAATCAGTCAATCGTGAATCGGACATACACAAGTTTCCACACGAAAACAGGAAAACATGTACTGTAAATATATAAGTTTCATACAGAAACTATTATTTGGGCTTACACCTGTAGAATATGAGTCCAACCATTCCTTGAGCATAGCAAAGAATTCTTTCTTTTTGACCGTATTTAGGTCAATTTTCCGGAGCTGGCGTTCGTCCGTTTCGAGGTATTCGACGCTGATACCAACTACATGCTGTCCCAGAGGGTGATCCCGCTGCAGTGCCTTAGACCTGGATACCGACATGTGCGGTTAAGGTAAGATTCTTCATCTCCTGGTGCTCCAGATTAATCGACCAGCCAAGGTAGTTCTGCTGCTGCTGATAGCTCCTGTCCTTGAAGAGAAGCTAGAGGTTTATAGAAAGAAAGTAGGAAGTATTCGCTCCGCGTAACTAAAAGCTATATAATATGAAAAATATGGTATTATGTGGGAAAAAAGAAAAGGCCTATGTTTATCCTACCGCTTGTCATAAAACTCTTCTAGTTTTTTTGGTGAAAAGGATTGGAGCTTAGATCCACGAAGTTGTACCAATGTAGATAAGTAGGTTTCAAATATCCCAGAAACTATCTAGATGTATTTAGATTTCCTCATGAAGATTTCTTTCACATCGTGATAAATTGTAAATAGCCATGGGGCACAATGTTTCATAGAAGAACTCATTGGTAGCTCAACGAGGACAGAACCTTAGATCCCTAGAAATAGTCACATTTTCTCACCGATTCGTTATCCCAGCCAGACAATAACAAAGTTTTCTTCCAGGTCCCCAACCAACCAGCCTCTTAACATGGCCTCGCTCTTGATCTTCTCGCGCTGCGCCGAGGAGCTCGCCGGCGAGAGTTGTAGGGGAGATTTGGAACCAGGCTCCCCAACTCAGAGGAGGAAAATACATTTCCTGATGGTGCACGCTGTGGTGTTACACGAACCGTACTCTATTCTGAAGGTCACTCATGATACCACAACCAACGAGGTGAGTTAAAGTAAATTTGTAGGGTGTCAAGCCTGAGTTACATTGACTGAACATTTACGCTTGTTTACTGCTTATGGCTTGCGAGCCAAATTCAAATTCAAAATATTCTTTATTCAAGTAAACTTGTAAACAAGTGCTTTTGAATCGTCAACTTTGCTGCTGGTTCGGAAAGCTGTTCCTACCGAGAAGAACCAGCAAGAAACTCGGCGGTTGCTCTTTTTAAAATATAAATCTTAAAACTAGTTACATTTATTTATTACTGTCTTTTACAGGGTAGAAGTGCATCTATATCCGCACATCCTTATCATCCAAGTAATCTTCAACAATATAGTAGGCTTTATGTATTAGCCTCGTTTTAACAGTGTTCTTAAACTGCTGTAATGCCGTGGCCAAAATTGACTTCGGAATTTTATTATAGAATCTTATACCCAAACCCACAAACGATTTACGTATAATTCTTTATATTTTAATGTACATTACATTATTTAAAATACACTGTGAAACAAATGTAAGAATACCTATTTCCTTAAACTTCTCTCGTCAATCCGTCATATGCTAGTAAAATGTTTACTGTCACTTTAGTCGAGCCTTCGTGTACGAGATTAAGGGAATTTAGTACGCTAGGTGAAGAAAAGATCTTTTAAAAGCCGATGTTACCAATGCTATGTGTAGGCAGAAAATTAAGAGAAGAAAGGAGATTACAGATATACATATATTTTCGTATCGAGAAGCTTAAATTGCAATGAGCCGGGCACGTAGTTCATATAACGAATGGACTTTGGCATCTCCTGCATCGTAGCCTTGGATCTGAAACGTAGTCTATTAGTAGTCTATCATTGGTAGGAAAAAAGGAAGAGAAGGCCTTCGTTTTCCGTGTCACCAATCTATCTATCTATCTATCTATCTAGTTCGGGGACGCCTGCCGAAGCAGTGCGGGTGGTCAGCTCCTATGTCGGACTATTCCACCCATTTCCCCATGTTGGGAGATGGGTATCACTGATGTCCCGACAGTGTTACCTGCTTTAATCTACCAGTAGCTTTTGTAAACCTGATAATTTCCCTGAAGGGGATATCAGCCAGGTCCTTAACTGCAAGTTCATCCTTACCTAGTATCTCCCATCTTACCAGCGAGTACATAGGGCACTCAGCTATAAGGTGAAGACTCGTTTCTTCTATTCCACACTCTGGGCAGGCTGAATCTTCCACCATTTTGTTTTGTCAGTGTCACCAATAGTCATGTATCATTCTAAATTACTCTTCCAGGCCATAGCCCAATGTCTAACGAAAGCTGGAGTCTGCAAAACTTCTCGAGGGAACTACGTCTTAGTTGAAGAGGTACCATCGCGCGCGCCCACACAGAGGGTACTCGCACCTCACGAGAGAGTCTTGAAGGCTGCCACGTCAAGACCTGGAGCCAGGTTGCTGCTTAAGAGGGTAGGAGACGACCCCAGCAGCAGAGCCTGGTTAACTAGTATCAGGTGAGAAATCACAAGTCTTAACTGCATATATGCATTCGCATTAGCGCACACTAAAGACTCACAAGCTGTGATAGCCTAGCGGTGAGACCGTGCGACTCTCTAGAGACGACACCGGTTCAAACCCCGGGCAGGCACCAATGAGTTTTTCTATTAAAACTCATGTGTCTAATTGATAATTGCAATTTATCACACACTTTTCGATGAACGAAAACATCGTGAGGAAACCTGCATATCTCTAGAGAATTCTAGCGATATGTGTGACCTACCAATCCGCATTGGAGCAGCGTGGTAGGTCTTAGCTCCAACCCTTCTCTCCAGAAACGGAGAGAGGAGGCCTTAGCCCAGCAGTGGGATTGTAACAGGCTGTTACTTTACTTTTACTTTTTTAAAGACTGACTGGCCCGTTGGCGCAGTGGGTAGTGACCCTGCCCTCAATCCGCGGGTCGCGCGTTCGATTCCCGCCGAGGGCCAACATTGTCTATGAACAATGAGCCTGAAATTTGAATTCTAGAAAAAAATTGTGACACGCTGATTATCAAACGAGCGAATCCATTGTCCATTGTACAATAATATAGGATGTAAGGTTTATGATAAGTATATATTTGTATGTCGTTTATAGTATTGTTTATTTTGCTCATACATGTTTAAAAACAACCATCCTTTCAAATAAATCTGTATAGTGTCGTCTTTTATTAAAACAAAATGCAAAATCCTTTAGTGTAAGAAAAAGTTCATGTTTAGTATATTAAGTTATAGTCTTAAGAAATACTGTGAAACACATAATGTGGCGTGCAGGTGGGTGTAGCGAGTTTGGCCACGGCGTTGGGCGTTTCTCGCCAGTGGATTAAAAAAAATAACCCAAGAGATCCACTTAAAAAGGAAAAAAAAAAAAAAACGGGCGAAGCCGCTGGCACAGCTAGTAATAAATAAATTATCATAATTTCATCTCCAGATCGGCGTCTACGGACAAATCTCAAAACCAATCAGTGCCTTCCGACGAAGATTCTAGTACACAAGAGGAACCTAGGAAACCCCCCGATAGCTACTTAGTCTGCGTCCACAACGTCTGCCACGAAATTCCGTACGCTATTTTAAAGGTAACTACTAGTACTTGGCTTTGCGATTTTGTCGTTGAGTCTATCTCCTGATGATGCTTCGGTTGCGGGGCGAAACGATTGTTGAGTTTGTGATAGTGAACCTGTGTAGTGCTTGTGTATTGTGGTGGAAGTGGTGGAGATTTGTGCATGTGTTTTACGAATCCTGCACGTAACGGGTATGAAAAAACTGATAGTCCACTATACATTTAGCACTATATATATTTTCTATTTACTGTATCGCGGATTATAGCAAAATAATTTTATTATTACTTTTCTAGATATCTATGATTTTTGAATTTAAACTATCGTGAGTGGTATTCATTATTAATGTTGAGAGACCGGCTATACTCACGTCTTATTTTATCGGATGAGTCCGACTAGTTTCAAGCCCATACGGGGCTCTTATTCATGAGCTCTTTACGTGGCGTTATCGCGGCGGCAAACTAGTCGGGCACTACACACGTTCACTATCACAAATCAACAATCGTTTCGCCCCGCAACCGAAGCATCATCAGGACTCAACGACAAAATCGCAAAGCGATTTTTGCGTACGTGCGTGCGTTTTAACGAATCCTGCATTAATAATATATATGATTGTCCTTTTTCAACAGATAAATGACCCCTCCTGAACATGAATCTTTTTTAGAGATCTAAACGCATCCCAATCTCGGTCTGATTTAAAGCATGAGCCTTTTTCGACATTTTAATAGTAGCCTGTCTTCCTACACAACAATATCTTGGGCTGGTCATACCTACAGCCCCCATTCGACCTACAAGTTGCCTATCCACACAGAATTGTATTTAAGAGGGGGGTGATCTACAAAATCTTAGAAACCTGAAGACTCATTGGTTGTTCTTACCGTTCCCTACGATTTCTTTGACTGTTAGTAATTAAAATAATGGTTTCCGTATATTCCAGGTGCCTCTTAACGCATCTGCCTCTTTTGTGATATACCAGGCTTTGACCAAAGCCAGATGTCAGGATGACCCCAAACGGTGAGTTTTTTATGAAATACCTTGCTCAAGCGGAAAAAGTATTGTGGAGAAATGAACGGAATTAAGCTGATCAGTCGAAAAAAGCAATAACTCCTATAGGAACTCAATTGTTGTCTAAAAACTATTTAAACTCTATCTATGTAAAACTACCTCATAAATTAGTATCAAAATGGTCCCGTTCGAACCGTTCTAATAAGTTGGCAAGCTGTGATAGCCTAGCGGTGAGACCGTGCAACTCTCTAGAGACGACATAGGTTCAAACCCCGTTTTCTATTAAAACTTATGTGTCTAATTGCAAGATCTGACATGACATAACTTATCATGACCGAATTAGTTCACTGATTACATGTTTCTATTTGTTTGCTGATACATATTTCATAAAATGACTAATTATGTCATTATATTATATAACATATATTCGTATACGTCCACAATTACATCTTTCGATTAATAAATAAATTATGTCATGACATTACTTAAGATATTAAAATTCGGCCAAGAATAAGACTAGTAGACAGCAAAAGCTGTGATAGCCCTGCGTTAAAACCAACTCTTTCGAGGGGAATAGGAGTTCAAGCCCGGGCAGGCACCAATGAGTTTTTCTATTAAAATTCATGTGTCTAATTGATAATTGCAATTTATCACACGCTTTTCGGTGAAGGAAAACATCGTGAGGAAACCTGCATATCTCTAGAGAATTCTAGGGATATGTGTAACCTACCAATCCGCATTGGAGCAGCGTGGTAGGTCTTAGCTCCAATCGTTCTCTCCAATAACGGAGAGAGGAGGCCTTAGCCCAGCAGTGGGCATAGTATCAGGCTGTTACTTTTGAACGGAATTATATTAGGAAATAAATCAGATTATCTGACGTAAAACTTTGATAACTTTAAGCACAAACTACAATGGTTAGTTTTGTGATTACTAACGATGCTGTGAGTTCAGAATTCTGGATACCAGCATCTCTTTTTTCTCATTGCAGTTTCGTGCTCGTTGAGGAGTTGGAATGGGGCGGCAGAGCTGGTGCGGGTCCTCAGCAAAGAGCTCTTGCTGATGATGAAGTGGTATACACAGCTCAGGTAGGATTTATTTTAAATGCGAAAGTATGCCCTTCTGTCTTTCAAAGCTAATCCGTTGAACTTATATTGCCGAAATTTGGTACCACTGAAGCTTGTATCGGACTAGAATATAGGATAGAGAAAGGAAAAATTATAGTTTATTTTTATATAATTGACGATCAAATCAAATCAAAAATCAAAATCATTTTATTTGCTTTAAACATGGATTACAGGAAGATGTTAAATAATTTAAGAATATTTTTAGTCAATTTTGGCAAATTTTACAAATTAAATTAAAATTTCGTTCATCATTAATATCATTATTTAGTATTAAAGTGCCGTGTGGTATCCGGCTGCATATAATAGACCAGCCTCATTTCTTACCGAGGTGTCGTAAGAGGCGACTAAGGTATGTGCCGTGTGGTATCCGGCTGCATAGAATAGACCACCCTCATTTCTTACTGAGGTGTCGTTAAAGGCGACTAAGTTAAGTTGACGTCAGGCAGGCGGCCGGTCGTAAAATACGTAGCGAAATCGTATGACAACAACATGTTATAACATGTTGTGCCGACCCCACTTAGAGTAGGATAAGGGCAGGAGAATGATGATTTAGTATTAAAGTATAAATATATTTTCATTGCAAAAACTCTCGTATATTATGAAAACATTTATCAAGCAACCATGTATGAAGGAATCTAAATTGTCTGAGTGATAATTCGATTAGGCTAGGAGGTAACTTATCAAATATTTTGACGCACATTGCATCACTATTTTGTTTGTAAAATTCATGTTTAAATCTATGAGTGAAAATTCAAATTCAAAATATTCTTTATTAATATACACTTGTATACACGTGATTTTGAATCGTCAACTCTACTGCTGGTTCGGAAAGCTGTTCTCACCGAGAAGAGCCAGCAAGACACTCGATGGTTGCTCTTATCAAATAAAATTTTTATAACTACATTTGGTCATTACTATCTTGTACAGGGTAGAAGAATAGCTATATCTACGCATTTTTATCATCTAATTAAATCACTCGAATTATTAATTGACGTGAACGTTGTTGCTGTATACCAACAACAACGTTCACGTCAATTAATAATGCGTTAAAAAGTTGTCGAATGGTTTATTATAAATGTCAATTACAGTGGACTTTAACCAATCCAGGCTTTCCGGGACCTTTATTTAGATCATGTTTCCTCTTTGTGGGTGTCTACTTGTTCTAATATCTAATATAGTACGTAAATCGTTTGTGGGTATGGGTATAAGATTCTATAATAAAATTCCGAAATCAATTTTGGCCATGCCATTACAACAGTTTAAAACCACTGTTAAAAAGAGGCTGATACAGAAAGCCTACTATACTGTTGAAGATTACTTAGATGATAAGGATGTGTGGATATAGGTGCACTTCTACCCTGTACAAGACAGTAATAACTAAATGTAACTAGTTGTAAGATTTATATTTTAAAAAGAGCAACCGCCGAGTTTCTTGCTGGCTCTTCTCGGTAGGAACAGCTTTCCGAACCAGCAGTAAAGTTGACGATTCAAAAGCACTTGTTTACAAGTTTACTTGAATAAAGAATATTTTGTATTTGAATTTGAATTTGAATATAACACAATACGGAGTCTCCACTCGAACAACTTGAGACCCTTACTTCCATCGGTTCTTTGAACTATATATAGATCGAGAACAGTTTGTACAATATTTAATAATTTATAATATTATTATTTTATTTTTTATATATATTTTTTTTGTTGTGAGAAAATTGTAGTTAACTGATTGATCAGTGACATGTTAATATATATCACAAAACATAGTCCCTAAAAGCTGTCTGTCTGATTATCTCAAAATCTACAGAACCGATTTTGGTACGCTTTTTACAAAAAGATTCATTTCTTCTGGAAGGTTTAGATTAATAGTACATTACGGTTCTACGTAAATATTGTTGTGGATTTCACGTGGTTGTAAAAAAACTTGCTTGCTGGGAGATTAAGTCGCGTGTGCCGAGTAAACCAGCAGAGACACAGAAGTAAAATACTAGAGATCTACAAAAATACAACAAAAAAGTCCGCGACAGCATGTCTCTATCTCTTATGGTTAAATCACAATAACTACTTTTGTGTCTTTTGTGATGCCCTGTTTTCCACGCGGGCGAAGTCGTAAGCACAGCTAGTGTAAATATAAAATAACTAAACAAAATTTTAAAATTGTTATCAATATTTAATTACTAAATCCACCTGATTTGGATTAGACTAAGAATCGTAATCGGAAATCCAAAGTCCATACCTAGTTCTGCCATACATGGAAACTTTCTGCAGGCGAGCTGGAAGACTCTCGGTAGATTCGTGCTGCAAGAGAGGGGCAGCACGGCTCCGCTGCCTCGGCACAGAGCTTGTATAGCTCGGATACAGCGAGGGCTGAGTATGACTCGAGGCGCCATAACAGGTTATATATTAATCCTTTTTCAATTAGTATTGGGGTCTATCTTACGTCTTTTAAGCAGAATTGGATTCTTCATGAATCTAACGTAGCAGCTTACTATAATTTGCGTTCTGAGAACAGAATTTTGAAACAGCATTAAAATCTCACTGAGAACTCTCATCTCGCTGCCATTTTCATTCTGGTGGCATACTTTTAAGGCAGTATTAGGGGTTAGATTGCGTATTTTAAGCACCATTAGATTCTTTCTGAAAACAAGGCAGCTCGCTGCAATTTGCATTTTGAGGGCAGACATTTTAAGCTGTATTAGGAGTCCTCCTAGATCAGTCAGATTATTCCTAAAAACTATCATTTTTCTTCTGAGAGCAGACTTTTTGGTTCTTTCAGAAAACTAACGTGAGATCACTGCCATTTTAGTTTGAGCATAGATGTATTTTTTTCATAACTTTTTTAAAATTTTTTAATTCAAATTCAAAATAGTCTGTGTTTTACTGAAATCGTAAACAAGTAATTTTATTCGATCTCAGCAGCTACCCCTTGGCAGGCCCCCAAGGCCTGATAGCAAGATCTCTAAGATCTCTAAGCAAGATCTCTAAGATCACAACCGACGTATTAGTGCCATATACTGAATTTAGCAAACACTTGAGTACGATGGCCTTTTTGTAAACATTAGTAAGAAGACTTTATATATGTGACAGTCAAATGAATAATTATAAACATATAATTAACTTCACAGGTGGTACGGGATTCCCTCTGGGTAGCTTCATGTCAAACGACATTGTTACTGAGAGCAAAACCCCTGTTCAGACGGCCTACAGCGATCCCACCCACTGCAGGTAAACTATTAATAACACAAAAGTACCGATACGTGCAGGATTCGTAAAAACACATGCACAAACCTCCAGCACTTCCACCACAATACACAAGCACTACACACGTTCACTATCACAAACTCAACAATCGTTTCGCCCCGCAACCGAAGCATCATCAGGAGCTATCTCCTTCCAAAGCGATTCTCCTGATGATGCTGATGGAGTGGAGGTTTGTGCATGTGTTTTTACGAATCCTGCACGTATCGGGTATGAAAATACGGGTAGTCCACTATACATACATATATACATTTAGCACTATATATATTTTCTATTTACTGTATTGCGGATTATAGCAAAATAATTTTATTATTACTTTTGTATTATGGATCTCCGCAAAGTAACTCCTAATTCTATAAATTATTAATAACACATCATAAACACCTTGAATAATGGCAAAAATGACGAAGTTCCGTTTTCTTAAATTCAACAATAGATAATTAATTATAACATAAAAAATTGTCAGAACCATAAAGATGGGCAATTTTTTAAACGAAATCTATTGTTTTCTCTGAGTTATTCATTCACAAGTAATAGATCATAGAAAAAATATATGTATCATATCTGTTAACGGTTTCAAACCGTGTCAAATAGATAATTGTATAGTCTACATTATCCAAATATAGAACTTGAAATCCTATTAATCTTGTTGGAGTTTCATCATCTTCCTGCTCTTATCCTACTCTAAGTGGGGTCGGCACAACATGTTACAAATATGTTGTCACATGATTTGGCTACGTATTTTACGACCGGCCGCCTGCCTGACGTCAACCTTAATCATATTCTACGACTATGATAACGACGATAAGAATGAGGGTGGTCTATTCTACTCAGCCGGATACCATACAGCATAATCTTGATAGACGTACGTAAATTAGTTATTTCACACGTACCTACTTTACTTGTTCCATTTGCTTAACTTAGCAAAATTAGAAGGTCATAATAAGTCATGATACCTAGTACTTGTATTAATACTATTAGTCATTATACCGCGAAGGGTCGTTGTTGCTCCCTTCCATTCTTGTTTACTTGGGGGGAATCAGTTCTCTGAGCAGGCAGTCGGGTTTTGTAACGTGGTAGCTAGAACAGCTATCATAAGGTTGTGAAAGTGAAGTCGTGTTTGTTTAATTTAATCTTGGCCGTCCCGACACACGTTCTCTGTACTATTTTTTATTTCCAGAAGAGTATCAGCAGCTCCTCTTGGTAAAGGAATCGGACGAGCTAAAGGTCACTCGGACAAAGATATAAGTTCTTATACGCAAAGGCGAGCTGGAGGTAGAGAGGTAATTCATTTGAATATGATAAGTGCTAGTGTAGTGTAGATATAGTGCTATGATAAGTGCGTCTAAGCTGTGATAGCCCAGCGGTGAGACCGTGCGACTCTTTCGAGGGGAACACGAGTTTAAACCCGGGCAGGCACCAATGAGTTTTTCTATTAAAACTCATGTGTCTAATTGATAATTGCAATTTATCACACGCTTTTCGGTGAAGGAAAACATCGTGAGGAAACCTGCATATCTCTAGAGAATTCTGTTGATATGTGTAACCTACCAATCCGCATTGGAGCAGCGTGGTAGGTCTTAGCTCCAACCCTTCTCTCCAGAAACGGAGAGAAGAGGCCTATTCCCAGCAGTGGGATTGTAACAGGCTGGTACTTTATGATAAGTGCATTCAGCTATTTGACGGAAATATTTTACACCCACAGCCCAAACCCATCGACCTTACATCTTGAATATATATTGCTACTTTATTTTCTTCCAACATAAACGATATGGTCATTCACAAACAGCTTTCAAAGTGACAGCCAAGATGGCGGCTACAAAATTTATATAATATAATATATTAATTTGGTCAATAACAATAATTATTATTAATTAATTACCCTGTCATATCCCTATACTGATTAGAATTAAATAATTATAAAATTAATTACAATATATTCATTTAATTTTTTAGAGATAATTTTATTAGTAATTCTCCCACGGTACAGGGTTGCCAGTGTTAAATAATTAGTTCACCAAAACAACTTTATTTTCTCGAGGATTTCAATGACACAGCTTAGTTATATCGCCGAAATTACCTTTAGGTGCATTCAGAAGGTGAAATGGGTGGTTCCCTGGGGGCAGAGGCCTTAGCAGCTCAAGTGGCGCGGTTCAAGAGAGTATCTTTACGGAAACTAAGAGCTTGGCGTTCCTGAGTGTTGCAGGTGAGTAGAGAGTGGTCCTCAGCGGAGTGATACAGGCTCTTAGCGATACAAAGTACCCGTGACCTCGGAAAAACGGAAATATTTTTCTACCACTTCACCATTCTACCAAATTTAATAAGAAAAATTGAATTTCCCCTCGCGTATTAACTATAGAAGCATAAAAGATCAGACGGACTTTAGAAAGTATACTATAAATGCGAAATAATATTTGACTACATTGACATTTTGTAAACAAGTGTAAAGCCACTAAAAGAGTTATTTTTAAAGTTTTCACGTATACCACAGCCTTATCTACACTTACCTAGCGTGATTTAATGTGAAAAATGATATTTTCAGGTCTTCCGCCGACTCGGCACGAGTTTGGCGAACCATAGGGCCTCCCTCTCATCAGAGCTGGGCTCCCTTTGGGATTTCTTCCGCATTGACAGAGAAAGAAGACGCTCGGCACCAGCAGCGGCCACCTTCGAACAAGTTGACAGCAAATCGCCGGTGAAATTAGCGAAGGACCTATTGCAAGTCGTCCAGGACACTGTGTTTACTAAGAAATTTGAAGAGAAACGATGCCCACTAGTTAAAGAGGAATCCGATTTAAGTTCTGACGATGAGGACGGCACGGAACGGCGTATTGCAAATCTCATAGACTTCTTTTTTACGATTGTCAAAAGCCAAAAGGAAGAAAGGAAGGGCAGCGGCGGAAGTTGTTTTAAAAGTGAAGCCAGCCCGGAAGACGTTTACGTGCCAACAAAAATGAACGCCGATTTAGAGCAGAAGATGGAAACACTGATTGAATTTCTGGCAACGACCGGTTGTGTTGAAGAAGACAATAAAGAGGATAAGAAAATTACTCTAATGGAGTTCCTTTTTGGAACCGAAGATAGAAAATACGAAAACCCCATCATAGAAATTAATGCGAAAGGTATTAGCCTCTCGGAATCGAATGTCAACGTGAAGAACTTATCGTTTATAGACGAAACTCCAGGCGATAACGGAAGTGAGACTCTAGTAGAAATGTTACTTAAATATATGGAAGATTACGGCGGAAAGGAGAAAGAAACGCCGAAATCTTTGTCAGTGACGCCGTCGCTTTCAGAAAAATCAAAATCTGATACGACGATAAGTAAATTTGAAACTGTCAGTGATATAAGTAAAACTAAATCTGATTCTACCTTGACGCACACTCAAGAAACAGTTATTGATAAGGGCGAAGATCATGAGAGAAATAGACGGGTATCTGAATCTGTTATAGATTTAAGTTACATTAAGTCTGATTTGGAAGCGATTTTTGAAGAAGCCATTCTCCGTGTATGCGAACTCAATATGATGTTCGAAGATGATACAATGAGTGAACAAGAGGATATGGATAATTTTAATGCTTACACGAAACCTAATCAGTCACAATACAGCCAAGGGCAACTCTTCAGTGTGGAATTATCAGATATTATAGAAGAAGATGAACCAGAGCCATCTTCTAGATGTGTTGATAACTATATGAGTCAAATACGGAATTTAGCCGAAGAATTAATAAAGTATATAGAAAATAAAATCCAGAACTATCCATTTGACGATAGTTCTGGCCCATCTACAGAGGAATATAGCCGCGAATTCGATCTGAGTCCAAGCTTAAGGTCAATCAGTCTCGTTGATTTAAGGAATATACCAGATTTGCCACAAAGCATGATGATCAAACCCATTGTGATGAAAATCGATAAAGCTACGTCTACAACTGAAATATCTGAATCGATATCGGAAATATGCAGGCGAATCGATTCAGCTTGCATGACGGACGATACAAGTTCAAGCTCCGAAAGGAATGAGCGCGCGTTAGACAAATTGGAATCGTTGCATCGATTCTTCTCGAGATCTCGATTGGAAATCATCGATGAGAGTCTCGAAGAGAACGGAGAGAAAGAGAAGAAGAATTCTAAAGATGTTGTTTCAGAGGTGCATAAAAGCGATACCCCGGATTATAGAGCCGGCCAAGCAAGTTTAGACGACGTTGAAGATCTCTTGGATGATAATGACAAAACAGAACGGGACCTTGACAAAACAGACAATGATATTGACGACTATACTGAGACTAAAAGTTCAACAATATCTTAACTGAGGTTTAATGTTGCAATTGCCACCTATATGACTAGACTTATTAATTTTATGATGTTATAATGGTGTAAGCAAGTTTAGATGACGTTGAAGATTTCTTGGATGATAATGACGAAACAGAACGGGATCTCAACAAAACAGACAATGACATTGATGATTGTACTAAGACTAAAAGTTCAACAATATCTTAACTGAAGTTTAATGCTGCAATTGCCACCTATAGAGTATATAATATATACTAATCTTATATAAATTAATTTAATTTAATTATTAAATATGTATAAATTATATAATATATAGTATATATTATGTTGTAATAATGGTGTAAGCGAGTTTAGATGACGTTGAAAATCTCTTGGATGATGATGATAAAACAGAACGGGATCTTGACAAAGCAGACAATGATATTGACGATTGTACTGAGACTAAAAGTTCTGAGGTTTAATGTTAATCTTGCTTCCGTGTTGCTGAAATATTTATATATAATTGAAACATTTTAAATTCGAGTCCTTATGTCCAAAATAATTTATTATATCACGAACAAGAAAATAATTCTACATTTTGGTACGACGTTGAGAATCGTTGGCAGCGGAAGGTCGTTAAACGGCCGGCACAGGGTGAATTATTATCCACCCCCTCCATCCCGAGAGGATGTATCCCTAACAGATCGTAAGCACGCGGGCCAGAAAATTTGTGAAATGAACTATTATAGTCACATTTGATAAATTTTGATTCAAAGCTGACACCGGTTCCAAATAGATCACCAGGTTGTATATGAAATATATCTGATAAACCTTGATTCTAAACTGACATTTAATATAAATTGGCTGATTCTTATATAATTGCAGTCATAATTGTTGACTAAGGTATGTGCCGTGTGGTATCCGGCAGAATAGAATAGACCACCCTCCGTTCTTATCGAGGCGTCGTAAGAGACAACTAAGGTATGTGCCGTGTGGTATCCGGCAGAATAGAATAGACCACCCTCCGTTCTTACCGAGGCGTCGTAAAAGACAACTAAGGTATGTGCCGTGTGGTATCCGGCAGAATAGAAGAGACCACCCTCCGTTCTTACCGGACGTCGTAAGAGACAACTAAGGTATGTGCCGTGTGGTATCCGGCAGAATAGAAGAGACCACCCTCCGTTCTTACCGGACGTCGTAAGAGACAACTAAGGTATGTGCCGTGTGGTATCCGGCTGCATAGAATAGACCACCCTCCTTTCTTACCGAGGTGTCGTAAGAGACAACTAAGGTATGTGCCGTGTGGTATCCGGCTGCATAGAATAGACCACCCTCCTTTCTTACCGAGGTGTCGTAAGAGACAACTAAGGTATGTGCCGTGTGGTATCCGGCTGCATAGAATAGACCACCCTCCTTTCTTACCGAGGTGTCGTAAGAGACAACTAAGGTATGTGCCGTGTGGTATCCGGCTGCATAGAATAGACTACACTCCTTTCTTACCGAGGTGTCGTAAAAGGCGACTAAGGTTATTTGACGTCAGGCAGGCGGCCGGTCGTAAAATACGTAGCCAAATCATGTGACAACATGTTTGTAACATGTTGTGCCCCCACTTAGAGTGGGATAAGGGCAGGAGGATGATGATTTGATTCTAAACGCACTTGATTATTTTGATATGATCGATTGCAGTCATTGATGTCTTGTTTATAAATTGTCATTTTATTGTTCTTAGTCAATTATTGAAATAAGAATAAAGTTATATTTAACCCTGATTGTTAACTTGTACTCGATCCAAGTGATATAATACATCGTTACATTTTAAATAGACATTGAGAATTTCATTAAGCTTACAAATTGGTAATAGTCGCTTTTATTTGTGTATTGTGTAGAATTTTTTGTGTTTCTTATCTAATATTGACTAAATCAATACTAGAATTGGCTTTCCATTTCAATCATTCTAATGATAATGTGCCAAATATGAATTTTAATAACTAAACAATTATTTATTACCAAGAATATAAACGATTTAATGCTAATAACAAACATATCCTTACGTACAAAATGATTTACCTTTTGAAAAGTACAAAAGTAATAATAAAATTATTTTGCTCTAATCCACGATACAGTAAATAGAAAATATATATAGTGCTAAATGTATAGTAGTAGACTATCCGTTTTTCATACCTGATACATGCAGGATTCGTAAAAAAACATGCACAAACCTCTACCACTGCCACCACAATACACAAGCACTACACACGTTCACTATCACAAACTCAATCTCTTCGCCCCGCAACCAGCGATTAATATATAAGCTTTACGATTTTGTCGTGGAGTCTATCTCCTGATGATGCTTCGGTCCGGGGCGAAACGATTGTTGAGTTTGTTATAGTGAACGTGTGTAGTGCTTGTGTATTGTGGTGGCTGAGGTGGAGGTTTCTGAATGTGTTTTTATGACTCCTGCATGTATCAGGTATGAAAAAACGGATAGTCCACTATACATTTAGCACTATATACATTTTCTATTTACTGTATAGCAGATTATAGGAATATAATTTTATTATTACTTTTGTATTATGGATCTCCGCAAAGTAACGCCTAATTCTATAAATTATTTTGAAAAGTACGTTTAAGTAAGAATGTAGGCAGTTCAAGAAACTTAATATTGTGAATGAATAAAAATATCGAACCATAGCAGCTTTAAATTCTAGTCACTGCTCAAAAGAACAGATTATAAGATCTTTAGATAGATAGAACACTATTGTACACAACAGAATTTACAATAATAAAAATACAAAAATCACAATATAAACTGCGTGATACAGTGAGGAGAGAGATCGTTCTAGGAGAAAGCAAATAATTTATCCAAAAATATCTCCAAATTTAGAGGTTATTTAAACCTTGACTCGTGCTTGTTAACAGCGATTATTTATAAAGTCGACTTGATAAAAAAAATCTCTGACTATAGAGGATTATATTCTGTTATCCCGTCTTTTTAAATAGGGTGGCAGTTTGCCAAATTTACTGATATTTACCCTTTAACAACCTTTAGATTTACGAATATAAAAAAACGACAATGTTTGATTATACAATGATGCTTTTATGATCGCAAGAAGATTCGATGTTGATGTCTTTGATCCTAACCTTATTAAAGGACAAAAATGAACAACTAAACTGAAAATAAAGGGCGAATAAAATCGAAAATATCTTAAATGTTGTATAGTAGTTGACCTTTGCCTATTTCATAAAGAAAAAATAATAATTGTCATCTAGAAAAATTACTGATCCTGACTACAAGCGAAGTTTCGAAGAAATATATATCACGATTAGAAAAATATGTAATGAGAATATGCCTTCAACTTACACGTATCAACAATTATAAAGGATTTATCAATCATTTGTATACTGAAATGTATCTTCCGTTATGTTCTGAGAAGTCATATTAGAACATACAAAAAAAAGAAATCATATTCTAAAATAATACGTACAAATAAGTGTAATAAAAAAATATATATATAATTATCGAGAACCATCTTGTAAATTTTTTCTATTACCATATAGATTAGCATTTTTAAATAATTATTCTTCATAAATCCAATTATAGACAATTTTGTTATACGATGTTCGAAGTTTACACAGAATATATATTTTTTTAATGAAAATATTTATTTTAGTAATCATAAAAAATATCAATTATCACAGTGAAACTTATTAAATTTAAGTAATTAATAAAAGAATAATAATGTTATTAAAATTATTGTAGTAATTCTTTTATCTCTATGTGTATTATTTATTAGAATTTAAATTAAAAAAAAATAGATTGTGGTCTATGACAACGGGCTTAGGAATAAAATAAAATATATATTGCTTATAATTCTCGTTAAACTCGAGAGGAAATAGTGAGATTTTTAATGATAAATATATAATTAACAATAGATATAGATATAATGTATTAGTGATCTAAATTTAAACACATCTACGTCAAGTTGAATTTATGTAAATTGATAAATTGTCTACACGAGTTTTTGTACTATCCTTTTAACTTTAGAATTTAAGAATATTTAAATTCAGCCTTCAATAAACGTGGCAATCTCTATGTGGTATGTATTGTATTAAATTTAATTCTCTTTGTTCTTGTACATTTTTTCAAATATATATTTACGAAATAAACATTACTTTTTATATAATATATAGTTTACTTGTACATTTAAAACAACAGACAAAATCATTCAATGCCAGAAGTTTTTCATAGAGTATAGACGATAGCGTCGGGAAGGCAAAGACTTTTTTGGACAGAAGGATTGGAGCTAAGACCTACCACGCTGCTCCAATGCGGATTAGTAGGTTACACATATCCCCAGAATTCTCTAAAGATATGCAAAATTCCACACGATATTTTCCTTCATCGAAAAACGATAAATTGCAATTATTAATTAGACTTATAAGATTGAATAGAAAAACTCATTGGTGTCCGCCCGGGGGTTTGAACCCGTGACCCCTCTAAGAAGTCGCAAGGTCTCACCACTGGGCTATCACAGCTTAACTTGCCAACTTATTAGGGCGTTTCGAACGGGACCTTAAATTTGATACTAATTTATGAGGTAGTTTTACATAGATAGATTTTTACATAGTTTTTAGACAACAGTTGAGTCCGTATAGGAGTTATTGCGGCTTTTTTCGACTGATCAGTAATAAGATGTGGGCGAGAGACGAATTATTGTGTGTGTAATTATCCCATATATTTATAAACTAACGACCTGTTACAATCCCGCTGCTGGACATAGCCTCCTCTCTCGTTATTTGGAGAGAAGAATAAGAGGTTAGCTCTTTTGATAATATGTTTAGTACAATATTGAAGCTTTGTACTTTCACATTTTATTTAATTTCATAATCAATATACTTAGTATTTAATACAATGTTCCTAATTCATAAGTTTTTACGTCTTCCAATTTTGACAGCTATCATGGCCGCCCGATGGCTTTTTTCATAGTCGTCTTTTGGATGTAGCTATAGACAAATATTTTGGAATGTCATATCTGTTAAAATTCTGGTATATTATTAATGTTGAGAGACCGGCTATACTCACGTCTTATTTTATCGGATGAGCCCGACTAATTTCAAGCCCATACTGCAGTTCCCGCCGCGATGACGCCGCGTAAAGAGCTCATGAATAAGAGCCCCGTATGGGCTTGAAACTAGTCGGGCTCATCCGATAAAATAAGACGTGAGTATAGCCGGTCTCTCAACATTAATAATGAATACCATTCACGATAGTTTAAATTCAAAAATTCTTGTATAATTGGTTGGAGCTAAGACCTACCACGCTGCTCCAATGCGGATTGGTAGGCTACACATATCCCTGGAATTCTCTAGATATATGCAAATTTCCACACGATATTTTCCTTCACTGAAGAGCATGTGATAAATTGTAATTATCATATATTAATATATATATATTTATATTCTTTGGCTACATAACTACTGGACAGATAAAGGGTAATTTGTACGTATGAACAATGAATTATTTTATTGTCGGAGAGAAATAAAGATATATTATTGTTTTGCACTTTCTCGAAGATATCATTTATCAGTCGCCATTTTAACATTCTAGAAATGATATAACTACGCTTGGCAAGATGGAATATATGTAACAAAAGTAATAATAAAATTATTTTGCTATAATCCGCTACATAGTAAATAGAAAATATATAGTGCTGAATGTATAATGGACTATCCGTTTTACATACCCGTTACATGCAGGATTCGTAAAAACACATGTACAATCTCCACCACTGCCACCACAATACACAAGCACTACACACGTTCACTATCACAAACTCAACAATCGTTTCGCCCCGCAACCGAAGTATCATCAGGAGAGTTGCCTTTTATTTGTACTTTTGGACCCCCCGAAAAGTAACGCCTGATTTTATAAATTATTTCAGATACATGAAAATACATTTAATACATAATTAAGGGCATATTAACACTTAAGATGATACGAACGTCACGGTTACAGCTCGGTTGGATTATATAAGGTGCATACTGAAATTCAAATCAAGGACCTCCGAGACATATTAACCACCAGGCCACCGGTTGTTTAAGCAGATTACCCTTAGACGTAACAGACAGACTTTCGCATTTATAATATAAGTATGTATAGAAGCAACAACACATTGCGGATATTTATATAATTGTTATAAAATCGCAACTCCACAGATTATATAAGAAATCGTTTATGTAACACATATTGAGGTGCGTAATCGAGAAGCCGTTTCAATTTCATCAGGTACACGTTGCCAAATTGTAGATTAAATTAATAAATAAATATATAAATAATAAATAAATAAATAAATATATGGGACACTTGCACACACGGTCGTCCTTCCCCAAAGTAACTTAAAACTTGTATTATGGGTGACGGAAAACGGGTAAATATACTACGTATATAATTTTAAATACATACTTTAACACAAATACACACCCAGGCTCGAAGATCCAATAAATTGTTTGTAGAAAAAGTATCTCGGCTGGAATCGAACTCACGACCCGCGGAGCTGAAGTCAGGGTCACTACCCACTGCGCCAACGGCCCATATATAGGACACTTACAAACACTGTTAACTTTACCATTACAGCAGTTTAAAAGTACTATTAAAAAGAGGCTAATACAGAAAGCCTACTATACTATTGAGGATTACTTAGACGATAAGAATGCGTGGATATAGCTACTCTTCAACCCTGTAAAAGACAGTAATAACTAAATGTAACTAGTTTTAAGATTTGTATTTTAAAAAGAGCAACCGCCGAGTTTCTTGCAGGTTCTTCTCGGTAGGAACAACTTCCCGAACCAGCAGTAGAGTTGACGATTCAAAAGCACTTGTTTACAGGTTTTCTGAAATAAAGAATGATTTGATATAAGCAGACGTATGGTGCGCCTCGACATTCAATTTGCGTATAGCAACCAAGAGCGAATAAACAAGCGAAAATAAAAGTGAAATAATAGTGACCTCGGCATTCTTATTGGACAACGGACTATATAGAGACAGTAAGTACTAAGTTTGTAGTAAAAAGTTGAATAAAGTGTTTTAAAGAGTCACCAGGTATTTTCATCCAAATTCACAAACCCGTACGTAGGTAATAACAATATGAAATACCCTCCAGAAACATCCACTTCTATAAATTGAGTCGCTTTCATATTTTATTCTTCTATGTTTGAATAAAAAGCCTGTATTCAAGACAGACCTAATTTGGAAAGGGATTTCTAAATAAAACAGTAAAACTCCATAATAAATTTTTAATAGATACCAAATGAGACAGGAACGGTCATTTCTCTATCAGTAGGCAATACAATTAATTATTAAATACCATAATTATAATTATATAAAAAATGATACCTCATCTAAGTAATCAACAATTAATAATTAATCAGTTCTTTTTATTAAAACAGCTCTACAGTACAACCCCGTTTTTATAAAAAAAAATATATTTTACAATAAATTATATTATTTACAGCTATTATTTTCACGAACTTTGTATTTTAAACATATTTACAATAACAAGAAATTCATGACAATAATTTAAATTTTTAAAATCACTTAATCATATCTGACAACTTTGCTTGACAAAATTGCAGAATGATATTAATCATTATGTACAAGTTATTAGTTTATATATAAATATTAAATATGTATTAGTAAGGCCTCAAAGGACTCGATTCCAGGCCGTTAAATAAACTATGTATTAGTACCAACATAATCTAAACATCTGATATAATTCTATTATTTATGCGGTTAGACAAAAAATCAGTACCAACATAACATATCTCCAATAACTTATATTTATTACAAATGGATAGACTGAAATGTAGAAACAGAGTACCAACATTAAAATTCGAACACTAATTTAGTTTCAAATTAAATAACAGTAGACAAAACTTTTTAGAGAAAAGTACAAATTATTATTATAATTGTTTTATGGCTCACTTTACATAATGTAATATTTAGTAAGATTTTTATATACTCTAGATCAATTCTCGTACATATAAGACATGGCCTACGGAAGAAAATATTTTATCTTACAAAAATAATTTTCAATATATTCACGAGGAACTTTATTATTATTTTTTTGTAAAAATATTAATTAATTAATATAATATTATTATATATTAATTAATTAATATAAATATTATATTCCTTATATAACATACAATATAATCAAATCTTGAGTAGTGTAGAAAAATTTGTGTCATGGAATTCCGCAACATAACCCTTGCTTCAATAAATCTATTCATTCAAATAAAACATTCATATGTAGACCATTAATACCATAGAGTTATTATAGGTTATTATTTATATACTTATTCACTTATTCGATATTATAAAAATAAGTCAGTGTATTTTATTCAAAAATATATCTGATAAAAATAATAACTTTAAAAAAAAATTTTTATTAAGTATTCTTTTCACTATAAATCGTTTAATGTGACTTAAAATATATGATTGGATGTATAAACAAATATCTGAAATAAGGATTTAAACGACACTTTACATGTTTTTTAATGATTTCATTTTCATTTATTGTGAATATATACATACAAATAAGTTTCAATGTACTGAAACCATTGAGTTTTTAATACCAGAACAGCGACTAGCCTAAAATGCTAAGCGCAAATCTCGAAAGCAGCTGAAACGATTTCGCTAATTCTTTTTTTTATATATTTACGTATTCAAATTCGAAATATTCTTTATTCAAGTAAACTTGTAAACAAGCGCTTTTGAATGGTCAAAATCTACTGACGGTTCGGAAAGCTGTTCCTACCGAGAAGAGCCAGCAAGAAACTCGGCGGTTGCTCTTTTCAAATTAAATTCCTATAACCAGTTATATTTGGTTATTACTATCTTGTACAGGGTAGAGGTGTAGCTATATCGACGCATTCTTATCTTCTAGGTAATCTTCAGTAGTATAATAAATAGGCTTTCTGAATTAGCCTTTTTTTAATCGTATTTTTAACTGCTGTAATGGTAAAGTTAAAGTAGATTGTGGAATTTTATTATAGAATCTCATACCCAAACCCACAAACGAATTACGAACTTTTGCAAGGCACACTTTGATATTCACAGCGGCACATACAGCAACATGGCCATTACTCGTGTCTATCTCGCGCCGATAAAACTTTATCATCATTCGTAAATACCAGAAAGTCTTGTTTCTATATTTATTTATAGACTTCCGATGTCACTATCGCGAACGACAATCACGGAATCACTAACTGATCGACAAATACAAGTCACGTTAAAAAAAGCTTTGAAAAAAATGTAATGTTCCTATTGGCATTGAGGAGATCCCACGTCTAGACCTAATTCTGACAGCGCCAGGTCATGCTTATCATAAACATGCATTATCACTGACTCTGGACTAGTATGTAAAATTTCATCTCAATCGCACACTAGGAAGTGGGTCGAATTTAACTTGAGAGATTCCAACTTTACATATATACATGGCAAGTTAAATAAAAATAAGTTAGGAATATTTAAAAGATTGTAATTTTTACAAGAATATTATATGCTTCGGTTACGGATTGAAACGATCTTTGAGATTGTCAAAGTGAATGTGTGTTGTTATAGTGATACTTTTGGTCAATAATTGTGTCTTAGTTAGGAAAGTACACTATTCATTAAGCATTACATATATTTTATCCCCGAAAAGGGGAGCCGTGGGATGAGCCGTAGCATCATCAAGAGATAGACTCCATGACAAAATCGCAAAGCCTAGGAGTGGAGTCTATCTCCTGACGATGCTTCGGTTGCGGGGCGAAATGATTGTTGAGTTTGTGATAGTGAATGTGTGTAGTGCTTGTGTATTGTGGTGGAAGTGGTGGAGGTTTGTGCATGTGTTTTTACGAACCCTGCACGTATCGGGTATGAAAATACGGATAGTCCACTATACATTTAGCACTATATATATTTTCTATTTACTGTATCGCGGATTATAGGAAAATAATTGTATTATTACTTTTGCATCTTAGAAGATAAAAAAAAGAAGATACGTCATATCAAAATCTCAAAAAAGTATACATTTAATAATTAACACTATAATAATTTAATTAAAGTAACACTATTATGACTTTTTTACTGTGAAATTTCGCTAACACCTAGTTCTATAAATTATTTAAAGCTTTACTATTAAGAATACCAACTGCAAATTCTTTAAATTATATCTCCATTCAAGAAAATACGGTGCGATAAATTCCTTAAATAATATTTCATTGGCGTTGTGCCCTGAACCTGACTGAAACGCGTCACGTATTTCACACCTAAATACTTATGTGCATTACGCATTTAGATTATAAAGTAAAGTGCCAAAATAATCGAACCATGTTCCTGACATCATAATTGCATTCATTCGATTCCATATTTAATTACTCTACACTATCAAATAGTATTTATATAAAACTAGCTATGCCGCCCTCGTGGGAATCAAGTGTTTTTTATTAAAATTATAAACATTTAGTTATTGAGAGTTAAACATTAGAGATAGGAACATGCTATTCCGGATTTTTTTGTAGTATTTTTGTAGATCTACAATTCTCTAGTACATTAATTTGGTGTATATCTGCTGGTTTAACGCGCACGCAAGTAAAACTCCCAGCAGGCGAATTTTTTTACAACCGTGTAACCTCTTAAACGCAATTAAATTAAAACCACAACTACTCACCTAAATCTTAGACAAATATTGCACTATCTTTCAGTGAAAACTGTATAAAAATCCGTTTAATAGATTTTGAGAAAATAGGTCACATACAGTCAGCTTTAGGAGCTTTAAAGTAAAAGTAAAGTAAAGTAGCGGCCTGTTACACTCCGACTAATGAGAATAGGCCTCCTCTCTCCGTTTCTGGAGAGAAGGGTTGGAGCTAAGACCTACCACGCTGCTCCAATGCAGAATGGTTACAAATATCTCCAGAATTCTCTAGATATATGCAGGTTTCCTCACGATGTTTTCCTTCACCGAAAGCGTGTGAAGTTTTACTAGAAAAACTTGTTGGTGCCTGCCCGGGTTTGAACTCGTGTTCCCCTTGAAAGAGTCGCACGGTTTCACCGCTGGGCTATCACAGCTTATTTTTTTTATAAGTAGTGATTTATTATTGCGATCGAACAAATATGAGAATCTATTTGATCACTGGCATTTTCGTTTGCAAATGATGGCGTAGTGAATGTGAAAGTTTTGTTTATTTTAATCACGCAACAACTAGACAGATTCAAGTGAAATTTAAAGTACAATATTACGTTTATCTTAAATTATATGATATTTAAATAACCACACGTTACCTTGCAAAGAATTTATATGAGCGAATTTGAATTTATAATGATTTCATTACAGCAGTTTAAAACACTTAAAAGGGGACTGCTACAGCCTACTTTACTATTGAGGATTATGTAGATAAGAATGCGAGATTATAGCTACTCTTCGACCCTCTTCAAGTTAGTCACGACTAAATGTTCCCAGGTATAAGAATTATATTACGAAAAGAGAAACCTCCGATTTGCTTGCTGGCTCTTCTTGATAGGAACAGCTTTCCGAAGCAGTAAGTAGAGAATTGACGATTCAAAAGCACTTTTACAAGTTTACTTGAATAAATTACAGTGTTGTAATAATTTCATAACTTCACACATCACTCTCACTCCTGTTTAGCCCCGTGTTTTTTCCCGATCTCGGTGGGAGCGACATTCCTTTCGTTAGACCATTGTTTCCTAAAGTAGGGTCGACGCCCAATATGGGGCAAATTCAATGGAATGCTACATTTAGGTGCCAAATATAACAAAAAAGGAAACTCTTCTTCCTTAAACTTATGATTTAAGTTTCTCAAGTAAACAATTCAATTTTTTAACAATAAAAATTGTTATGTTACAAGGGCAGTAGAATAATTTAAGAACGGCTAAGTTGGGGTACCACACAGCTGGATATAGACCTCGGTCTTCTAGAAGGAGAGGAAGGATAAAATGCTTCAATGATGGTACGTTATGATTGTAATAACTAGATTTCTCCCTAGGATCTCCGCAATAGATTCTATAAATTGTCTATCGAAAATTTGTTGAACTTAAAAGTATATTAGAGCCAAAAGTAATAGTAAAATTATTTTGCTTTAATATACAGTAAATAGAAAATATATATAGTGCTAAATGTATAGTGGACTCTCCGTTTTTTTTCATAGATTAGACTCCGATAGACTCAATCGTGGAGTCTATCTCCTGATGATGCTTCGGTTGCGGGGCGAAACGATTGTGGAGTTTGTGATAGTGAACGTGTGGAGTGCTTGTGTATTGTGGTGGCAGTGGTCGAGGTTTGTGCATGTTTTTACGAATCCTGCACGTGACGGTTAGGAAAAAACAGATAGTCCACTATACAATTAGCACTATATATATTTTCTATTTACTGTATAGCGGATTAAAGCAAAATAATTTTATTATTACTTTTGTATTATGGATCTCCGCAAAGTAACGGCTAATTCTATAAATTATATATTAGAGCCTTTAAGCATCATTTTTTAATTTGCTAAAGTAAGATTATTCAAGAAAAACAACTTTCCTTTAAGTTGAACCGATATATAATGTAATATAGCTGAGAAAATTTCATTGATCTCGATTCAGTAGCGAAGATATACGTAAACGCACATTGTGACACGTTCTGATCAGATTAGTAAAAAGTAAAGTACCGGCCTGTTACTGTCCCACAGCTGGGCATAAACCTCGTCTCTCCATTTTTGGAGAGAAGGGTTGGAGCTAAGACCTACTACGCCGCTCGAATGCAGTATAGTAGGTAAATCATATCCCCACAATTCTCTATAAATAGGTTTCTTCACGATGTTTTTATTCAGCTAAAAGCTTGTTTCTAATTGATAAATTTCAATTATCAATTAGAAACAAGCTTTAACAGAAAAACTCATTGGCTATGAAACAAAGAAGGTTGAGAAACACTGCGTTAGACCATTTTTAAAAATACGACGTTTTTGGAGATCTCTTTAAATATGTCAGGTTTACGTTGTGCCTAAATAAATATAATAATTTCATAAATTTTATGTTTGCTTGTCAGCCCTACTTCTTAGTATTATATCTTGATTTATATGCATGTATAGTTATTAGGTGTTTGGGCGAACTTTCTTTTTCTTTCTAGTGTATATTATAAAAATAAAAATAAATTGTATGAAAAATAGATTAGCCGATTCTCAGACGTACTAGTTATGCATACAAAATTTCATAAAAATCGGTCAAGCCATTTCGAAAGAGTATGGCATTGTAACGTGATAATTTCATATATAAGACGCGTGGAAATCAGCGCGTCACAAAGTTTTTCTAGATTTCAAATTTTAAACATAAAAGTAGTAATTGTGACTTAACCATAAGAGATAGAGATATACTATCGCGGTCTTTTTTGTAGCATTTTTATAGATGTACAATTCTCTAGTACATTACTTTAGCGTTGCGTCTCTGCTGGTTTACGCAGCGCACGCAACTAAAGCTCCCAGCAAATAAGTTTTTTAACAACGGCCCGATTTCTTCAACATAATTTACATAATACCGATATGTACTATTTACCTAAACCATACGGAAGTATTGCACTATCTTTTAGTGAAAACAGTACAAAAATCCGTTCAGTAGATTTTGAGAAAATCGATTACATACAGACAGACAGCTTTTTGGGACTTTGTTTTATAATAAGTATAGATATATCATAATATGCATTACATAACCTATATATTTATTACATTATTAAAATTATAACAGCTTTAATAGTGTATATTTTTCTATAACCAGTTATTTATGTGTTATTTAAAACAGTAAAAAGTGTTACATATATAAATAAAAGATGAAATCACTAAAGAACTCTAATAATATACTGAGATCATTTTATTAGTTGATGTCGATTACATCCTTATTCAAATTTAAATAAAATATAAATCCCTTATTCATATTAAGACAATTTGTTTAAACTAATTACATAATCAATTAGAATCAAAAATTAATTGAATAGCTTTCAACTTTGTAATATTTTCTTATTCCATTTTTTGACAGTTTTATTAATTACTAAGTAAAATAGTGTTGTGATTTTAATAAATTTAATTAACAATTCGACTAATTCACTATTCGACTAGAGTAATTGACTTCATATTAAAAATTAGTACGTGTTGATATTTGTTGGTACGAAAATTTTTAAAAATAAAAATACAGACCAACTAAATATATAACGGAAATAAGAAATATTTGATTCAATAAAAATATATTCGTATTTTTTAATTTAAACTTTCAAAATCATTTCTGCCCCTAGAACATATTGAGCACGCATTCGATTTAAATTACATCTATCAATTAACCCTTTCACTGACCATTACAAATCAGTCTAAATTACAGTCTAGACTAACTAAAGGTACTTATAAATTACCAAAAACAGTCTATTATCGAGCATAAAAGTTCGCAGAAGCTACTCTATATATACTTATTAATGTTATAAAAACTTTAAATAATAATTAAATTAAGTAGAAAATATTGATTTCTCTTAGTATATAAATAAACTTTATTTATACAATATACCTGTGATAGCCCAGCGGTGAGACCGTGCGACTCTTTCGAGGGGAACACGAGTTCAAACCCGGGCAGGCACCAATGAGTTTTTCTATTAAAACTCATGTGTCTAATTGATAATTGCAATTTATCACACGCTTTTCGGTGAAGGAAAACATCGTGAGGAAACCTGCATATCTCTAGAGAATTCTAGGGATATGTGTAACCTACCAATCCGCATTGGAGCAGCGTGGTAGGTCTTAGCTCCAAACCTTCTCTCCAAAAACGGAGAGAGGAGGCCTTAGCCCAGCAGTGGGCATAGTAACAGGCCGCTACTACTATATATTGTAAAAAAATAGCAATCAATTGAAATATTTTCCTAAGAGATGGCGTTAGCAAACCTTAAAATAATCATTTGACAATAGATGGCGCTTGAGATTTCAGTAGCAATAGTCTTATATAGTACGCGGCATTAAATGATGCACATCAATGTTTAGAAGGAACACACAGCCAATTCCGTTTCGTAGAGCGCTGTAACTGTTACTCAGTATGTGACGTTTCGCACGGATTCGTTAGTCTGTGCGAAAGAGACAACGCTCTATGGAGCAGAATCTAGCCGATTTCTCTCTCTAAGCCTCGACGTGCATTATTTATTGACTATACGTTACGTTATATACAGTAGCTTCTGTAACAATCAATAAAGATTCCCACAAACCTTCGGACTTCCTGATTTGTTCCCACAGGCACATTATGGCACAAGATCACAGTGGCGTTCACCGAAACACATTTACGTTAAACACCTTTCACCAGTACGGAGTATTGCCGTTGCTGGTCGCTTTACTCGTCCAGGAGTTCCCATAATTGATCCTCGCACACGCGACCCCCGGCGTTTTGACCGACGATTTCTCTATCGTGTAATTCTGACCGTCCCTGTTGTCCCAGTATTCAACACCTTTGCATCGGAAGCAAACGCAAAAGTCTATCCGCCGCGAATGTATCGGAAGCTGCAAGCGGAATCCGAATGTGTCGTAGGAGGAAACGCCTGTTTGATTCAAGGGGCCAGACTCCACGAAAGCGCAGTAAGTGTCCTCTTGAGTTCGCCAGCCATCGAAAGTCACTCTAACGAATACCTCCTTGTTGAAATCAAGATTTTTCACTTTAACCGTACCGTCTACGGCGCATTCGTTCTGCTTGACTATAACGTTTTCTAACGAGACACAATCCTCTGTGATACGCCGGCGAAAAGCTAGATAATCCGAAGCCGGCTGCTGAAATCTCGGCTCCCAAACGTCTACAGCAGGATTTAAAGCCTTTTTTCTCTCCAACGGCGGACTGGCTATGATTTTCAAAGCCCAATAAGGCGGTACGTGAGACGGTTCAGTCATGAACTTGACGTGTTCCAAGGCATAGCCTCTGTCGTCAGCGAACACAACTCGTTTTTTCTTTTTATCTGTTGATATTCGGATGCAGGATCTCGGCGCCGCTTTTAAAGTGAGCTGGAGTGGTTTGAGCAGTGAGAGACACGGTGCTGAATAACCCCTGGACGTCAGCTTTGCTTGTCGTCTTAACTGCGGCGTGTAGTCCGATAGGAAGCCGGCTGGTGGGCTCCGGCCGTAAAACATTTGCTCGGAGCCGAGCATGTCTATAGCGGCGCACATCGCGATTCCTGTAACAAGAAAACACGTGTGTACACAACCGCGGCCGGCGTCGAACTAAACGGATTGCAACGCGACGCGCGCTTATATAGATGCGCAGGCGCCGGCCACGCGATGCTAGTGTGACTTTGCATTTATCGAGAATTTCCGGATAAAAGTTTACTGACATTTTGCTAAACGGGCAAGTCGGTCAAGGCTTCGAGGATTACTTCCTGCACGTATTTGTCGTATCTCAGTAGTAAGCATAGGTTATTCATTTACGCAAAATGTTCAAAGTTATGAAATAAAATATGATACTTAATACAGGAATTGAACAGAAGGCTGATACTTCTGATTTATAGAAGCATCAGCCTTCTGTTCAATTCCATACTTTGCGGAATTCCATATTGCATGCACTATAACAGAACTACCTTGCTATAATCCCGTGCGGATTATAGCAAGGTAGTTCTGTTATAGTGCATGATACTTCTGAGTTTTCTGATATTACTATGAATTTATAGAAATTTCTCATATGTTGATATTTTATAGTACAGCACAACATATATATATTAAATATAATATATAAATTAATATTAAGAACGAATTATTTTTATTATACCAACATAATTATTATGATTACAGTAAAATGGTTCAGGTATTTATGTGTGAGTGTTTATTACAGAAATAGGAATATATAATGACCAAGTGGAAAACTTTTATTGCTATAATCTTTCGACATTACTATCACGTATTAGATAAATGATTTATGCTAATTGAACGTCGCTTTAGTTCATTGACATGTTTATATTATTTAAGTGAGATATTGATAAGAAATCGAGCACAAATTAACTACTGATACGTCTTGTAGGTAGCGCGACCCTTACCTTAGTAAATTAATTGGATCGTTACAAAGTAACAACTCTAAGGAATGTATGGTTGTAAACAAGCTGTTTATAATAAAATTAATTAACTATGATGTTTATGAATGTTCTAATTTATCGTTATCCTATTAATTATATTTATTTATAGATAACTCTACAATATTACTAAAGTTCAAAAGTATAATAGGTTACTTTCTATAAAGAGGATTTTATACAAGAGATATATCCATATATTATTGAATTAAATATTGCTGAGACAAGACAAGAACATATGAGAACATAGCATTTTATTATCGAAAATTGAAATTTAGCTTTCTCTGCACATTGATATTCCCAATAAATTATTTTTCCATACACATATCAATCAACTTTATTGTAAATCTTATCATCTCTAAAACACACACACATACACACTGAGACACACGTACACAGATATACACAAAACTTGAAAGTAAATACAAATCAAATACTTCTACTACTATCTACTGATGATATTTGTTATTACGTATACAAAATTAAAATATATGAAGGTTCCTCTCATCGAACAGTATAGAGAATGGCGCGTTGATTTATCAATTTGATTATTAAGATATAACAGGAAAACTCTCTTCCGGTATGACACTATCATCCAAGGGCTCGTATGTTTATAAACATTTATTGATTACTAGGAAATTACACACAACACTAGTAACGTATTTATAGAACATATAGAGGTTAAAACATCTAGTCATTTTTACGTGACGTATTAGATAGAATCTCATCGTGAACATGATAAATTTTACCATAAATATTAAAATATTGTAGATTATAGGCCTTAGCTCCAACCATTCGCCGTCATCTCCGTTTCCGGAGAGAGGAGACCTATGCCCAGCGGTGACAGTAACAGCTGATACTTTTACATGTCCCGCATAAAATGTGTTAAGAGGGGCCTAAAAGAAATTATATCATAAAAAGATTGCAAAACAAAACACTTACTGAAACACAAAAGAAAACGAACAAATATTATTGTGAAATAATACAAAACAATCAACTATTCTGGTTATCGGATCCAGGCTTTAAAACCTCTGCATCGATAGTAATTAATATTGTAATAATTGTAAAAAAAATAGATAAAAACGTGTTAGTAAATTTGAAAGTATATTAAGATCACACAGGGAAGGGGGAGGGTAAGAAAGTCAGATAAATAAATAAATAAATAGAACAAATAACCAACTGTAACAACTGGATACTATACCGAGCAATACCGAGCTTCTGATCGCTACACCTGGAAGATGACAGTTGACAATTTGACAAAATGTCACCATGGATATTTTTAGCAATTTAATTTTTGTACATAAGAATATACATAATTATAAAACGATTGGCGATGTATATAATAGACAAAGTAGGAACCAACATAAGCTTGCGGTTCCTGCTTTGCGCCTTGCAAAAGCACATAAGTCGTTTGTGGGTTTGGGTATAAGATTCTATAATAAAATTCGTCAATCTACTTTAACTACCATTACAGCAGTTAAAAAAGGCTTATATAGAAAGCCTACTATACTATTGAGGAATGCCTAGATATAGCTACTCTTCGACCCTGTACAAGACATCAATAACTATATGCAACTAGTAATAAGAATTATTCTTCGAAAAGAGCAACTGCCAAGTTTCTTGCTGGTTCTTCTCGGTAAGAACAGCTTTCCGAACCAGAAGTAGATGTTGACGAATCAAAAACACTTGTTTACAAGTTTACTGTAATAAAAATATTTTGTATTTGAATAACTATATGCAACTAGTAATAAGAATTATTCTTTTAAAAGAGCAACCGCCGGGTTTATTGCTGGTTCTTCTCGGTAGGAACAGCTTTCCGAACCAGAAGTAGATGTTGACGATTGAAAAGCACTTGTTTACAAGTTTACTGGAATAATTAATAATTTGAATTTGATGCTCAGCAATAATAGAACGATTCAGAAGAATATTAAGATCAAGGAGTGTCCTGCTATCTCCAGCTAAACGGCGAACGTACTCAGTACACGCTATTGTCACTAGTCGAAGCGGCGTTCGCGCGTGATACCACTATATTATTATTTAGTATTTACTATACGTGGTTGGCATATGGAATCCACTCTATTTGAATATCTCTTTTGACACGTTTAAATCTTTAACCTTTGAGACAGTTAAGTGACAAGTAATAATAAAATTATTAATTACGTAATCAAATTTAAATTATTGACTAGTCCGTTGGCGCAGGTAGCAATACCCTGCTTTCAGCTTCGTCGGTTGCAGGATCGATTCCCACCGAGGGCTAACGTTTTCCATAAACCAATACGTTAGTTCTTAGAGTCTAGATATACAGGGTGGTATCGACTATAGAACATTAATTTGAATTTCAGCTTCCTACACATCTTAGTAGCCTAGATTTCAATGAAATTAGTTAAGTAATTTAGCCACAGGAATTATTTTAGATTTTGCATAAAAAATACATGATATATATAGGGTGAATGACCGTAACATTTCGTAATCTCGGCTAGAGAGACTAGACACGAGTGCGAGGGAGACAGAACTATGTTATATATGTTTTCTCCTGTTTTTCGAACAAGTGTGCCGCGACAGGTCATTCAACTATTACTGACAAAGGCAAATCTCAAATTAATTATATTTATTTTGTTCGAAAAAATATATTTTTTAAATAATATTTAAGATAAAATTATCTTATACATTAGTAGCTGTGACAGCCTAGCGGTGAGACCGTGCGACTCTCTAGAGACGACATAGGCTCAAACCCCGGGCAGGCACCAATGAGTTTTCTATTAAAACTTATGTGTCTAATTGATAATTGCAATTTATCACACGCTTTTCGGTGAAGGAAAACATCGTGAGTAAACCCGCATATCTCTAGAGAATTCTAAGGGATATGTGTAACCTACCAATCCGCATCGGAGCAGCGTGGTAGGTCTTAGCTCGAATCCTTCTCTCCAATAACGGAGAGAGGAGGCCTTAGCCCAGCAGTGAGCATAGTAACAGGCTGTTACTTTTACATAAAGTAAATAGAAAATATGTATAATGCTAGATGTAGAGTTGACTATCCATTTTCATACCCGATACATGCAGGATTCGTAAAAACACATGCACAAACCTCCACCACTGCCACAATACACAAGCACTACACACGTTCAGTATCACAAACTCAACAATCGTTTCGCCCTGCAACTGAAGCATTATCAGCAATCAGCAGCGCTTTATTTTCGTACCATGAAGTGTGAATTGCATTGGGGTCGTAATGTTTGAAAAGGATAACGTTATATGAACTATAGATAACTCTGTCTCTTTTACTCACATGTTCTTAGGACGAATTCCGAACGCTCATTCGGCAACGACTTAAAGTGTGCGTCTTTAAGACTTCATGGTATGAAAAAGCAATACAATTTCGTTTACGTTTTCAATTGGGTCGCAATAAGAGTTCATGGTAGGCCTGCAGGAGATGGACTCGTGGAGTCTATCTCCTACTTTATCGCGGATTATAGTAAAATAATTTTATTATTACTTTCGTATTATGGATCTCCGTAAAGTAACGCAAATAACAGTTCTATAAACAGTTTAAGTCATAAGTCATTTTTGTCTCACACTAATCTGAGTTTGAAAGAAAATTCAAATTCAAATCATTCTTTATTCAAATGATTTATAGAAGCAGGCGTTACTTTGCGGAATTCCATATTACAGGCACTATAACAAAACTACTTCGCATAATCCGTACGGGTTAAGCGAATGCATGCAAAGCTAATGTGTATGAAGCAGGCAAAATCTACGAACCTTACACATGCAGGACAAGCCACCACACGCACCCCAAGGCTCCTCCACCAGCAACAAAGCACACAAGCAGCACACACACCCACCACCACAACAATCTCGACGATCGTTTCGCTCCGAAACCGAAGCATCATCAGGAAGATAGGCTCCACGACAAAATCGTAATGCATTCTTAATTGCAAGTAAACTTGCAAACTTGGTTCGGAAAGCTGTTCCTACCGAGAGGAGCCCTGAAAAAGCTCGGCACTTCTTTTCGAAATATAACTTTTATAACTAGTTACATTTAGTTATAACTATCATTATATTTATTTATATAATTTTAAATACATCTATACGTAGGCGATTTATTTATTATTATTATTTTTAACCGTTTTTATGTTAGAAGATGTTGGCTCTCTTCGGGATTCGCGGAGCTGAAGGTAGGCTCTTATCAAAGAGCAACATTCCGAACCAGTTGTGGCTTCATAAATCTAATCGATACTTTACGATTCAAAAGTTTTTGCAAACGCTTTCTTGAATAAAGATTACCTCGATTTAATTTGATTTAAACATGGTTCGGATAAAAACTTATAACTAACTATTATTATCAACTAAGTTACCCGTGTGGTATCCGGCAGAATAGAATAGACCACCCTCCTTTCTTACCGAGGTGTCGTAAGAGGCGACTAAGGTAAATGCCGTGTGGTATCAGGCTGCATATCATAGACCACCCTCATTTCTTACCGAGGCGTCGTAAAAGGCGACTAAGGTAAGTTGACGTCAGGCAGGCGGCCGGTCGTAAAATACGTAGCCAAATGATATGACAACATGTTTGTAACATCTTGTGCCGACCCCACTTAGAGTGGGATAAGGGCAGGAGAATGATGATGATATTATAAACTAAGTATTACTTAGTAACGTATTATATCAAGTAAAATAATTAAAGAGCTACAAAAATAAATTAATAATTCATGAAATTTAATTTCATATACGCCAGTATTATAATTTTATATTAAATAATACATTCCACACTGCCTACTAGAACAGAACAAATCTGACGTAATCGAAACTAATTTATATATACCAAAGTCTATCTGTCTGTCATGCTTTCACTGTGAATCCTTTTGATAAAATTTGCACAATTAAAGTTTACAAAAGGGTTACATATAGGATATGGAAATTCCTGATTTATTTTGGGAATATGGAAAAAACTACAATAGTAACTTTTTGCTATAATCCGCGATACAGTATATAGAAAATATACATAGTGTTAAATGTATAGTGGACTATCCGTATTATCATACCCGATACCTGCAGGATTCGTCCCGACACATTCATGCAAAATCGCAAAGCTATTGGCTTTGCGATTTTATCGTGGAATCTATCTCCTAATGATGCTTCGGTTGCGGGGCGAAACGATTGTTGAGTTTGTGATAGTGAACGTGTGTAGTGCTTGTGTATTGTGGTGGAAGTGGTGGAGTATTGTACATGTGTTTTTACGAATCCTGCAAGTATCGGGTATGAAAATACGGATAGTCCACTATACATTTAACACTATGTATATTTTCTATTTACTGTATCGCGGATTATAGCAAAATAATTTTATTATTACTTTTGAATCAAAGTATGCCTCACTATTCAATCATTACACATTTGTAGATGACGTGTTTTAAATCTAAGAACTAAGATAAGTACTTCAGTATTTGGTACATTCACTGATAGCCAACTTAAATTTTTATGAACAGGAAAGGCTTAGCTGACACGTGTTCGATGCGTGACGATAAGATAAATTATTTTAACGGTGGTCTTGATGCGTGTTGGACGCCTTAGTCATTGGGATTGCGACCCCGCACCAAAAAACGCACCAAAAGTTACTCTTTTGTAGCGAATAGAGTTCGCTTTTACAAATAAATTCCGCAATTCATATAAGACTTGCCTCCAGAAAGGTTTAATTAAGTAATAAATAATAATAAATATAAATATATGGGACACTTACACACACAATTGTCCATCCCCAAAGTAAGTTACTTAATACTTGTATTATGGGTGAACGACAACTGGTAGATATACTACATATATAATTTTAAATACATACTTAAATACAACTGTAAGAAATATGCTTATACGTAAAAAATATTACAGAACAGCATGATAAATATGGTTGATTTTGAAAATCTTTTTAGCTTGTATGAACAAGACTGCGGTTTAATAATATAAATTGATATTATTTAAAAGATTGACCGCGTTTCTTGCCGGTTCTTTTCGGTAAGAGCGACATTCTGAACCAGTAGTAGATTCTTCAAATCTAATTGATCCTTGACGATTGAAAAGTGCTTGCAAAATCTTACATGAATAAAGATTTATATTTATTTTGATCCCCTGGAAAAAGTCATACGGTCTCACTTCGGGGCTATCGCTTAATAACATTTTTTTATCAGAACATTACGAAATATGTTATTTTAATATATTATAATAATAAAGAGATCGTTTACACCTGTTATTGATACATATTATTCATAACAAAGCCCAAAAAGTCCAATCTACTGAATATGCCATGTGAATAGATAAGATAAGGAGGTTAATGAACTCGTAAGTGCTATCTGACATTCCGAATTCAAAGCAATGTCAAGGACGCCATTTTGTCTAATTTATAGGTTTGTTTTCGCGAACATCGCGTTGATATGTGACTGAGTTTTGTTGCTGCATTCACTAATATAACATGTGTTCGGGTTTCCAAGTCAAAGAAACACTCCGTAGCTTAAAAAATATTTATTTTTGAAACAAAATATACATCTTTTTAATAAAAAAAAGCGATATTAGTAATAGGCAAACTAGGAACCGAAATAAATTAATAATACCAAGGCTAAGGCTTCAGAAAGTACGATCGTTTGTGGGCTTCGGTATACTTTTTTATAATAAAATTCCTCAATCAATTTTGGACTTGCCTTTACACAAGTTCAAAAAAGCAATTAAAGAGACTCTCATTAATAAAGCTTACTATAATGTTGAAGACTATGTCAATGATAAGAAAGCTTGGAACTAAATTGCGACCAGCTATGTACTAGACGATATTATAATCTAAGTTTGTTAACAATAGTCAATACAAAACTGTAATATTTATTTTTTAAAAGAGTGACCGCCGAGTTTCTTGCTGGTTCTTCTCGGTTAGAGCACCTTTCCGAACCAGTTGTAGCTTCAATTTAATTTTAATTTGACGATTCAAAAGTGCTTGTAATAGGCCAATTTGAATAAAGACTTATTTGAATTTGAATTTGAATTTTATTCACACTTTTCCATCCGCCCTCCGTCGTACGTCCTTCCTTCCCTTAAACTCCCTGTTCTCCTTTTCTTCATATAGGGATATCCCGAATTGATAGGAGGGAAGCAGCAATCGATTTTTCGATTCGAATAAATAGTAATTTTTATGATATAATTATTATTTTTGAATTACGTTCTTTTTTAGATTGATACATTAATGACAATTTTTGGATTAAACCAATGCAGCCAATTTCACTGCCAACGAGACTACCTTCAATGTTACAAGCAATATAACAGAACTAACTACTTTGCTATAATCCGCACGGGTTAAGTGAATGCATGCAAAGCCAATGTGTATGAAGTAGGCAAAATCTACGCGACAAAAATCGTACAGTACGATTTTTGTCGTGAAGCCTATCCTCCTGATGATGCTTCGGTTTCGGGGCGAAACGATCGTCGAGATTGTGGTGGTGGGTGTGTGTGTTGCTTTTGTGTTCGTTGTTGCTGGTGAATTGCGCCTTGGGGTGCATGTGGTGGCTGGTCCTGCATGTATAAGGTGCGTAGATTTTGCCTACTTCATACACATTGGCTTTGCATGCATTCACTTAACCCGTGCGGATTATAGCAAAGTAGTTAGTTCTGTTATATTGCTTGTAATATGGAATTCCGCAAAGTAACGCCTGCTTCTATAAATTACCTTCAATGTGGCGAACTCCGCATTTTATAAACGATTCTCGCTCGGAAACCAAACCCGCGCTCTGACATACAAAAACTAAAAAAATTAAACTTGACTATTGCCATGGATACGACATATAGAATGACCAGAATCGCGGATTAGCAAATCAATTCTGTCATTACTTTCATATGCCAATATCGCTAATTACCACAAACAATTATACGCACGAACAACTATGTAATTTCTAATTGCATACCGGTTTGAAGTGTTGAAAAAACTAACACTTGTAAGAATTGCCTAACTCATCATACAGGGTAACGTTAATAGGCAATAGTGCAAATAATTTATAGAATTTTTCGGATGTTGAAACAGCACATTTTTTTTCTAATTTCATAGAGATATAGGCAACACAAGAGAACTTGCTATAATCCGCACGAGTTAAGCGAATGCATGCAAAGCTAATGTGTATAAAGCAGGTAAAATTTATGCACCTTACACATGCAGGACAAGTCACCACACGCACCCCAAGGCGCCTCCACCAGCAACAATAAAGCACAAAGCAGCACACACAACCACCACCAAAATCTCGACGATCGTTTTGCTCCGAAACCGAAACATCATCAGGAGGATAGGCTCCACAACAAAATCGTAATGCGCCGCGCCACTCATACAAGCAGTCTTAAATAGTTCAACCCCCACCACTAACCTCCCCTCCGAACACCAATTACTCCCGGAATTAGAGACATTTACTTGCTCGTTAATTAAGTGGCCAATGTTATTTTTTATTATCTCAAGTTGCTCTATCATATTGAGTCGGAGTCCCTTATCACAAGTGTGAAGAATATGAAATGAATGGTCATTAGGTACTTTATGACCGCATTCCAGCAAATGTTTTGCAAAATTAGAATTTTGTGGTTTATTATTTCTAAATGCAACCATATGTTCACGGAATTCAATCATATACCATCATAATACCAATATGTCATATGAAATCATGTTGTGGGGTACAGCGGCTGATATTCACAGGGTTTTTATTTTACAAAAAAAAGGGGCTTTAATAATTATAATAATTCTTAATAATATAAAAATTCTTACAATTAGGTGTTACTTTGCGAAGATCCATAATACAAATGTAACAAAAAAAATAAAATAAAATCGCAATTTTTGTTATTTTGTCATGGAGTCTATCCCCTGATGATGCGTCATTTGCGGGACGAAACGATTGTTGAGTTTGCAGTAGTGAATGTGTGTGTTGCTTATGTATCGCATTGGCGGTGGTGGAGGTTAGTAGTGCATGTGTTTTTGGGAACCCTGCATTTATCAGGTATAACAACGGATAGTCCATTCTACATTTAGCATTGTATATTTCTGCTATTTATTTTACGCGGATTATAACAATATAATTGTATATTACTTTTGTATCATGGATCTCCGCAAAGTAACGGCTAATTCTATAAATAATATAATTAAATGATTATTTTTTTAAAACATTGACCGCCGAGTTTTTTGCTGGTTCTTCTCAGTTAGACACTTTTCCGAACAAGCGATAGCTTCATTCCAATTTGACGATTCAGAAGTGTTTGCAAAAGCAAACTTGGATGAAGAATAATGTGTCAATCGCGATTAGATAAGCAATTGATAAATCTATTTTTAAGTTAGCGCCATTTCCAAACCGACTAACAAAGGTATAATCATAGATTACGTGCAGTAATCGGGTTTACGTCACGCGTGTGCGAATTATGTTTCAATAAACGCGATAAACCTGGTTCCTTACGATAGTTGCAATTATTTCGCTAGCATATTATATTCAAGATGTGATAGCCCAGCGGTAAGACCGTGCGATTCTTTCGAGGGAAACACGAGTTCGAACCTGGGCAGGCACCAATGATTCTTTCTATTAAAACTCATGTGTCTAATTGATAATTGCAATTAATCACACGCTTTTCGGTGAAGGAAAACATCGTGAGGAAACCTGCATATCTCTAGAGAATTCTGGAGTTATGTGTAACCTACCAATCCGCATTGGAGCAGCGTGGTAGGTCTTAGCTCCAACCCTTCCCTCCAGAAACGGAGAGATGGCCTATTCCCAGCAGTGGGATTGTAAGAGGCCGCTACTTTACTTTACTTTTTATATTGAAAGAGAGGTGCTCATTGCTTCGCCCGCATGACAATCACGCAGTTTTTAACGCGTAAGTCCCGACACCGCGGGTATTCTTGGACAATAAGCCTGTATGTTCGATCACAACCTTAACAAAATACCATTAAAATCGGTACAGCCAGTCCGGATACTGTTAAAAAGAGGCTAATACAGAAAGCCTACTATACTGTTGAGGATTACTTAGTTACTCATCAATAACTATATGTATCTAGTAATAAGAATTGTTCTTTGAACAGACCAACCGCCGAGTTTCTTGCTGGCACTTCTCGGTAGGAACAGCTTTCCGAACCAGCAGTAAAGTTGACGATTCAAAAGCACTTGTTTACAAGTTTACTTGAATAAAGAATATTTTGATTGATTGATTGATTAAGCGATAGCCCCGAAGTGAGACCGTATGACTTTTTCCAGGGGATCAAAATAAATGCTGGCAAAACTGCCGGCAGTAGATGTTGACGATTCAAAAGCACTTGTTTACAAGTTTACTTGAAAAAAGAATGTTTTGAATTTGAATTTGAAACAATCGGACAAAACAAAGTGGGTCAAATTTAAGTTGCAAGATTTTTAAAAATAGTTGAATTGATATCACAAAGTTTTTAAAAAGATACATAAGTATTTGTATTTCTTATGTGGCGCCAGACTGGTCATAAATTGCAATTATGAATTAGATTAAAACTCATGTGTCTAATTCATAATTGCAATTTATCACACGCTTTTCGGTGAAGGAAAACATCGTGAGGAAACCTGCATATCTCTAGAGAATTCTGGAGATATGTGTAACCTACCAATCCGCATTGGAGCAGCGTGGTAGGTCTTAGCTCCAACCCTTCTCTCCAGAAACGGAGAGAGGAGGCCTATTCCCAGCAGTGGGATATTAACAGGCCGCTACTTTACTTTTACAGACTGGTCATCATTATTTGTTCGGGGTATTCCATAACACTGGGATTTCAAGTATCTTGGGTCGAAGTTTATCTTATTCGCACTTTAATATCAAAATAACATTATCTTCGCTAAATATAACGCAGGTTAATCTTAAAGTCTTAGTGAAAACAAAATGGCGCCGATTACGATTGTCCTATTATAAAGTCGTTTGTTAGAAAGCGGTTATAAAGTTCCTAATGACCATTGTTTCGAAATCCTGCACACCTGTGAGAAAAGCTTAAAATTAAATATTTTGGAACAATTAGAAATCATTAAGCATAACAATGGCACCCTCATTAACGATCAGATAAATGTATCAAGTTCAAGCTTGTTGCACGTGTTCAGAAGTAAAGGTGGGGTTGAACCGACTACTATATAACAATGCTTGTTCGGATAATGCTTTGCTTTGCGATTTTGTCGTGGAGTCTATCTCCTGATGATGCTACGATTGCGGGGCGAAACGATTGTTGAGTTTGTGATAGTGAACGTGTGTAGTGCTCGTGTATTGTGGTGGCAGTGGTAGTCCATTATACATTTAGCACTATATATATTTTCTATTTACTGTATCGCAGATTCTAGCAAAATAATTTTATTATTACTTTCGTTGTAGCCTGTTGATAAAAATATATTACTATCATTCAAATAATCATCAACTGTGTAGTGTGCGAAGAAAAGTATTTTATTCAAATGTTGTTCAAGAAATGCACGATCGTGTAAAAAAAGACTAAAATAAAATAAGTAAATTACAAAAGTCTGACGGTGCGCGTCGAAAATAATGGCCGCCCGATCTATTTTGGGGATGTGTCCCAAAAACAACGTAAAAACATAACAAATCTTGTCACGAAAAATATATATTACTGACGCTCTACGGTTATTTCACGCTTCTTTCATAATGCGTACAAACTGGAAGACCTCTATCACTACACGGTGTATATATGCATCTATGTATATCTATATATATCTTGCTTACTTCCATAGCATTATGTCTTATAGAATATTGCTGTGGGGTAAATGCGCGGATAGTGAAAAATTTTTCGTATTACAACAAAGAGCCATAGGTAGCATCTACAATTTAAGTCCGCTTGATTCCCTGCGAGAGAAGTTTAAGGAAATAGGTATTCTTACATTTGCTATCATATATATATTATATCATATATTAGTCTGTGGTTGTTAGAAAATCATTATTGTCAAGATGGAGGACTTTAATAAATACAAAATAAATAATTAATTAATTGGAGCTCATTTGTTTTAAATTATTAAATTACACATGGTGTCAGGTGTTTTAATACACATCGAAATAAAAATAAAGTAAAAATGGAGTTTAAACCTCCGACGGAACTACTCCTGACAGGCGATTTAGCAGAAAATTGGACCAGCTTTAAACAAGCGTTTGAACTCTTCCTTACTGCTAATGAGTATGAAAACAAACCTGAAAAAGTGAAAATTGCAATGCTGTTAAGTTGCATTGGAACAGAAGCAATAAGAATTTATAACACGTTTCAGTTAGACAACGAATCTTTGTTAACTGTATTGGAAAATTTTGAAAAATACTGCTTGCCGAGAAAAAACACATTATTTCTAAGGTATAAATTTTTTAGAAGACATCAAGAGGAGGGAGAATCTTGTGACAATTTGGTAACAGATCTAAAATTATTAGCTGCCAAATGTGATTTTGGGGAACAGCAGGAGTCTTTAGTGAGAGATATCTTGATGCTGGGTTTGAGGGATGCCACACTACAAGAACGTTTATTAAGGGAAATCGATTTAAGTTTAAATAAAACTTTGCAGATTTGCAGAGCTAGTGAAGTGAGTAAAAAAGAATTAGAAGTTATGAGAGGTTCTGTAGATGTGATAACAAAGAAGAAAAATCAGAAAACTTCAAATTACAAGTTTAATTGCCGCAATTGTGGTAGATACCATGGATTAAATGAGTGCCCTGCCTTTGGCCAAAAATGTAACAATTGTGGTCGCTTGAATCATTTTAGAATTAAATGTAACAATAAAAAGAAGACTTTAAATGAGTTAAATAATAGTTTAGACAAGACTGAAATGGAAGGATCTTCACAAATGTTAGAGACCTTGATAATTGATTCTATATATAACAATATGGCAAGAAATGATTGGTATCACAGCATTGTTTTAAGCGACAAAATAGAAATTAAATTCAAAATAGATTCTGGTGCAGATGTAAATGTATTGCCATATTCAGTTTTTGTTCAACTGGGTGAAAATATCAAGTTAACTCAAAATAAAAGGAAAATAACAACATTTGGTGGTCATGATGTAACTCCTGTAGGTATTGTCAAGGTTTTATGTAAACCAGCAGGTCGTGAGTCAGAATCCTTAGAATTTATTGTGGTAAAAGGAGAGGTGACACCTATATTGGGAAGAGAGTCATCAGTCAAGCTGAACTTAATAAAAAGAATTTTTGAATTAAAAAATACCAGTGAAGCAAGTTTGTTTGTTGAAAAGTATAAAAGTGTATTTACTGGACTTGAAAAATTACCATTTGAATATAAAATAAGACTTAAAGAAGATGCAATTCCGGTTGTGAAATCAGTAAGAAGAATTCCAGAGATATTGAAACCAAGACTTAAAGAGACTTTAGATGGGTTGGAAAATAGTGAGATAATTTCAAAAGTAACAGAACCAACGGAATGGGTTAATGATTTAATTATAGTAGAAAAACCAAATGGCTTCTATGATTGAGATGTATATAGGAAAATGTAAAATTTGTGAAAAGTATTTAACTAAAAATATAAAAGGACCTCTAATCAGTCACAAAATCCCACAGTTACCATTTTTAAAACTAGGTATGGACATTGCTGAATATGCAGGAAAAACCTATTTGATTACTGTAGATTATTACTCGAAATGGTTTGATATAATACAGATACCCAATAAGTGTATTGAGACTATAATTATAGAATTAGATAAGTTATTTTCAATTCATGGTATACCAAGTCAAATAATTTGTGACAACAATCCGTTTAATGCTAAGAAACTAATAGACTTTTGTAAAGATCGAGGCATAGATTTAATTCATTCATCACCATATTATCCAAGGTCGAATGGTATGGCTGAAAAAGCTGTCGGAATAGCCAAAAAGATGATTAAAAAGTGTAACTCTCAACAGGAATTATATGCAGCTTTATTAGAATATAGGACATCTCCAGTGTTAGGTACTGATTATACACCATCTGAAATGTTAATGGGGAGACTATTACGTTCTAAATTGCCAGCTGTAAAAAGTCATTTAAAACAAAAAATTGTGGCAAAGGATGCTTATAAACAAATAAGTGCAAAAAGGGAAATAAGAAAGAATTATTATAATTTGAATGCTTGTAAGAAAGATAAAGAATTTAAAAAAGGGGATAGTGTGATAATTAGGAACCCTATTAAATTGTTGTGGGAATCAGGAGTAATCATTGATAAATTAAATAGACCTAGGTCTTATAAAGTAAGAACACATGAAGGGAAAACTTTTGTAAGAAATTCATTTCATCTAAGACATTCAAATAATAATTATGGAGACTTTAAAAACAGTGCAGTAAATGATTGTGAATCTTGTTTGTCAGATGATGGTAATATAACAAAAGAATCAGAAAAAAATATAGAAGAGGAGGTAAGCCCAGGAAATACATTGCATAATAACAGTAATAATATAGTACAGTCATCTGAGAGTCAAGAGGTAAGAGCAAATAGAACAACAAGGTGTGGTCGTATTGTTAAAAAGCCTTTGTGGTTAAGTAACTATGTAACTGATTAATTTAAATTGCGAAAATTGTTATTGGTAGTATTAAGTTTAAAATTGTGTACTAAAATCATTTGAAGTAAATTTAAAATGTGTAGTTAGAATATGATTTGAGTAATTAATACAACTATGAGGCAAGAAAGTTGTTTAGTTAGTAATAAATCTAAAGTTATATTTCTATGAAAAAGTCAAGTGTGTTTAGTTTAAGAATTTATATATATATATACTAGATTTAAAGGAAGGGATGTATCATATATTAGTCTGTGGTTCTTAGAAAATCATTATTGTCAAGATGAAGGACTTTAATAAATACAAAATAAATAATTAATTAATTGGAGCTCATTTGTTTTAAATTATTAAATTACAATAAAATTACATATTTTAAACAATGTAATTTTTGTACATAAAAATATAAAGAATTATAAAACGATAGGTGATGTATATAATAGACAAAGTAGGAACCGACATAAGCTTGCGACTCCTGCTTTGCGCCTAGCAAAAGTACGTAAATCGTTTGTGGGTTTGGGTATAAGATTCTATAATAAAATTCCGAAATCAATTTTGGCCATGCCATTACAGCAGTTTAAAACCACTGTTAAAAAGAGGCTGATACAGAAAGCCTACTATACTGTTGAAGATTACTTAGATGATAAGGATGTGTGGATATAGGTGCACTTCTACCCTGTACAAGACAGTAATAAATAAATGTAACTAGTTCTAAGATTTATATTTTAAAAAGAGCAACCGCCGAGTTTCTCGCTGGTTCTTCTCGGTAGGAACAGCTTTCCGAACCAGCAGTAAAGTTGACGATTCAAAAGCATGTTTACAAGTTTACTTGAGTAAATAATATTTTGAATTTGAATTTGAATTTATGTATAAATTAAAAAACTTATTATATACATTTATTTTTATTATTATTTAAAGTCTAATTATTATTGTTATTAACTATTATAATTTACTAATTTGACATTTGTTTTGATTTGATTTATTGTAATGACAGCTTATTGGAATTTGAATTTGAATTTTGTTTATGAATCTCCGCAAAGTAACGCTTAATTCTATAAATTATATCCACTCTAACTCGAAGAACCAACAAATCGTGTTTCGAAAATGTTGGTCCTCGGCGAAAACTGTGCCCGCTGAGCTGAAGGTAGGGTCACCTTCACTAACGGGCCAGTCAAATTAACTAAAGTTTTATAAAAATTAGTTGTTAATAATATACTCACACGTGTTAGAATTCGCGAAATGCATTTCTCAGCTTCCCGATCGGATCACTTCTGAGATGCGACTAACAAGAAATCTCTTAAGATTATGCAACTCTATTATATAGGGCTGTCGCATTATGGTGTCCTATTTTATAAACAGCACAAATCTGGTTCAAATCTTTTTACTAAACGACCAAACCTACTGACTGGCGTGACGTCACACATTTAAAGCTCTCGCCTCACTTTGGTATGTCTTGTTTAACTTCGAGAGTGTACATGATCACTCCGAGCTTACACGTCTCGGCCGATGTTTCTCGAGCGAGATATAGCAAGTGTTCTCGGGCGCACAGCCGCCATAATCTACGTTACGGTTTTATATCTTTACTAACTTATATGCTCGACTTCAATAGCTTACTCCCCAAGTTAAGCCAGCGTAAAAAAGTCAAGTTCGCAGCTCAAGCTTTAAGCTTTTTGCGAAAAAAGCTTGAAATTAAATATTTTGGAACAATTAGAAATCATTAAGCATAACAATGGCACCCTCGTTAACGAGCAGATAAATGTCTCTAGTTCAAGCTTGTTGCACGTGTTATAATATAAGGAATTAATGTAAAAATATCATTCTTATTTCTAACAAAAATTAACAAGCTTTGTTAATTTTTGCTTCAAAACATCATTTTGGCTCTGTTTTGATGTTATTATTTGTAAAGGGTCATAAAAATTAAAACATCTGTTTAGAAAGCGGCGTTGCAATACAAACGCCTAAATAAAAAACGAAGACAAAAAATAGTACTGGCACAGGATTCGCTTTAAAACTATTGTTTTGGTATGTTTACTGAGAATTGCCGTTAGGCAATTCTGTTTTTTTAAGGAAAATGTTTCTCACAACCGAATAGGGCAGATTTGAAAGAATAGTTAACAATTGGCAGTATCTCTGGAGGTCTGGCCGAGTAAAGTTGTTACTAAGCATTTGTAAGTGAAGTAGTTGTGGCGAGATTAAGATAAGTATAGTGTTATTTACTTATACCTAAAAATGATGTGATGTTCTGATCAACCCAGGACTAATTCACGTGTCGAATAGATGTCGATAGATGAATCATTGAGAAATTATTAACTGACGTAATTCAAATGTTTTATTGTACTGTAATATAAAGAGAGTTGTTAAATATTATTAAGGTGTGACTATTCGAGTCGTTTGTGATTATAATAAGGATTGTATAATTCACTTAGTTCAAATAAGTGAATTATTATGATGTTGTTGGTTTGATGTAACGAAATAACCTTTAGAGAGAATAGTCCTTTGTTTTGATATTATTGTAAATCTTCATTTCTTAAAAGAGCAACTGTTGAGTTTCTTACCAGTTCTTCTCAGCAGGTGACAGCATTTCCGAACTGGCAGTAGAGTCATTTCGAGTAAAGATAGAAAAGTTATAAAGATATTAAAAGATAAAATATATTAAGTTCCAACGAAATATATAGTTATTCTCTATTCTTTTGTTTCATTGACTTGTCCTAAAATATAGATAAGACTAATAGAGCTTTCCTGATTGCTGAACCTAAATAACAAGCTTAATAAAATAAAGTATAGCCTCAGTATGTCATATCGAATTTAACATCAGAAGTGTAGCCATGACCCACAATAGCCCACTAGAATTTAGCTAATATATTAATTAAAATGTTTCAGGACATATCTACGAATATGTGAGGTGTACCGTTTCATCTAATATGATGATGATATTATGTAATGCAGCAGATGAGATTGCAGAGCTTTACGAAGTCTGCAAAGAAATACCGCTTCAGTTTATGTGAGATGCCAATGATGAACTTCGTATTTTGAGATGCAGCAGAAATTACAGAGCACTAGAAAATCCGCGAAAGAATTTGGTAACAAATGCAGAATGTGGTAATAATAATGTTTTTTATGCTTAAAACGTTGTTTTGAAAGTGGTCATTACAATTATTTTGCAAAGCATCTTTAAATATTTTCAAAGAAGTGGTCTAATTTAATTTTAACTTCGAAATAATTAGCTCATTTTTGTTTATCGTAAGAAGAGTTATTTGTAATCAGCATATTTTTACATTATTTTATACTTCTTTCGTATAAAAATGTCTGTAAATAGCTGTGGTTTAGTGATCACTTCAATAGGAATTACCAATAGCTAAATCATTTCCTGTACAGAGCTAAAAGATGAAACTTTTTGAATCTATTAATATCTCAAATTATTTTGAACTATGTGGCTCAGTGGCTAGGACTCGATTCATATTATGCTAGTGGTTCTGGATTTGACACCTGGTTGGGTCGATCTGAATTTTTCGTAGTATAATATAGATAGTTGATACGATTAATATGATGGTTTTAAAACCAAATATTTGTTAGGTTACCAGTATTGGTATTTTTGGAAATACATTTAGCTATGTATGTCACAAAATCCCTTATTAAATGCTCGTGCCAATTTGAAGGAAATTGATAGTAACGTTTACAATAAAAGAAAAAGAAAAGAAAAGATTTTTAAAAACCATGTTAAATATGAAGTCAGTATGACCGAGCGGATAAATGAGAAAAATAAATGCCATAAATAATGTCACAACATTTACATCGTTTATTTAAACTTTCTCCTCATAAGATTCTGTTGTTGCACAGATTTCATGTTTCGAACAAAAAAAAGGGAATTTCTGAATAAGTTTGAGAAAATAAGTAGTCACAGATGTAAAATTTTAATGAAATGGAATAGTTTTACCAGAGTTTTGGGAAAAAGAAATAATAAATATCGTCATCTTAGTTAATAAATACTTTTTTTTAAAGTAAGTGAAATAGTAAAAGTTTGAATATTTCTGTAGCGAAAAAAAAGTAATAAAATGTTTAAAATTATTGAAAGTCCAATTTATCATCTTTAACGTTTCATATTAATTAAGCGTTGCAAGGAGTGAAAACGTATTGAGTAATTTAAAACAGAGTGAAAATGAAAACATATTGTTAGACGAGACATTTATACTTAATTTACTTTTTATAAGATAATTTAATATTACAACAGTATTTTGTTCAAACTTATTAATAAATTCGTAAATATCGTTTCCGTTACGAGCAAGAAGAAAATGTCATGTAAGTACATTTTTACGTGACGGAAAAAGTAACATTACATCAATCAAGACAAGCATCAGTAACCAAATTTAGTTTTGATCGCAATAGTTATTTTAGGTAGATTCCGAAACACAAATGTATACATTGAACTAATAGTGAAAACTACACCGAAATTTGAAATGCATCAAAAAAAAATAATAGCAAAAATAGACCGAAAACTTTGAAGTTGTTTTACAATTGACTAGCAATGCCCCGTGGTTTCACCCGTGTCCATACCGATCTCGTGGTAGTGGAAAATCTACGAAGTCAGACTATAGATTTATTTGTAGATTATTTTATTATAAAAAATGGGCATCATTAGTATTCTTGGAATAAGAGCTAACTCACCAAATGCAGGCTCTGTTATAACGGTCGCTACAATGAATTTGTTATGACATTATTTTCTTTCGATTTACATTCTTAAATTCGTTATATCTTTTGATGGGGATGTCGGATTTTAATAATTTAAAAAGTATTACAGTACAGTATTAGTACAGGTACTGAAACAGTTTTTAATAAATTATCATTTAATGTGATAAGATATAGAGATATGAACAAAATGGTTTGATTGTTGTCGGCACTTATATTAGATTTTACCTTGTAAAAAAAAGTAGTTATATTGGCATAACTATAATAGTTAGACATATAGTATCGCGGACTTTTTTGTGGATATTGATATGTTCAATAATACTGTAGATCATTTTTTCTTTATAGTAATAGTATTTTTTGCGTGAAAACATTACAAACATATATACATACACACACACACACATACAAACATACAAATCTTTCCTCTTTATAGTATTAGTATTGATAGTCAATGTTTGCAAGTTATGCAATAGCGTCGTCTAAACTTCGACGTATAAAAGACGCTTTGTAATACTGAGTTATATAAGCAATTGAAATAAATGTATTCTTTGACTGTTTATTTGAAAAGATTTGTAGATGATATTGAAAAATGGCCTAAAATCCCGCCATATATAAGTAATGAGTATGAGAATTACAGATCAAAATTATTGAAAAGTAAAAAAATCTTTTGTGGATTTGGATAACATTGACGTATATTGATTGTTTACCTGTTGGTGAATTACGAACCTGGTAATGTTAAATAGTAATTTATATAAATTAATGTAAATGATTGTCATATTCTTAAGTTCAGTCATGTAGGTATGTGTAATGTTTTGTTTAGAATTTTATATGTTATGACCAAAAAGGCATGATTTTAAGGTACACAAACGAAAAGAAAAAACTTATAATGTGAATTGATATTATAAAAAAATAGCTGAATTTGTGTTTGTATTTAGTGTAAATTTCGGTTTTGTTTTGGTTTTCATAGGTTTATTATATGTATTAAGGCCTCATTTTTATCAACTAATGTTGATTTCAGGACATTCAGTATTATATTCCCTTTTACATTATAAATATTAGTTGAATTGAAGCTCATTGTAGTTAAATGGTCTATGAAATGTACTGGCTGTGACAAATTGTTACCACAATGAGAGCGGTTCGTAATCGAATCCAAAATAAGTATATATGTGAGAAAAAAGGAAAAGAACTTAGTCGAATTTAAAAGAGTACTAAATATGATAATGGGGGTTTAATGATAAGTAATAGTAGTCACAAAGCTTGTAACGTAACGCAAAAAGTAACGCTAGTGTATCGCATAGCATGTTTACTTGTTATATATAGGTATAGGTGCTGTTGAGTAATTTATGTGATATAAATGAAAAAAAAAAACCACTGCTGGAAATAATTTGCAACCAATATTAAGTAAAATACGTTAGAAAACATAATAGACGTGGACAATAATAAATAAATACATATCGACATATGATATTTTCAAATTTTGCATATTATCACATTTAATAAAATGTTATAAGTCTAGGAAGCTTTCGTTTAGGAAATTATTGAAGAATTGGAAAGACAACAATTATTTCAGAATTTAGTAGCGAATTACTTTTTAGTGTGTAGTTTGTTAATTTTATTTGATATTACTCATAATTATCTTTATATACAAATTTAAAGGTAGCATAATCACATTTAGTATATTTCAATAAATAAATAAACGAATATATAACGGACACTTAGTAGCACTGACCGTAGTCAGTTCAATCAGTTGTTGTTCGTGACGTAACTTACGAGGCTTTAGCTAAAAATCAGTTCTTGTGGCTGTGTGGTTATTGTCTAGGAACACAGTATTATACTGAGTTATAAATCTATTGAGCACTGTGCTACACACGTTTTTGATAAATAAAATTCAGTTTAGTTTTTTATATCCGTATTTGTTATGTTAGCACATTTGTAGAATAAAAGATTTCATTTATAATTTAATTCAGATTAGGAACAAGGCTATAAGTATAAAAAATACTTTATTTATAAATTTGGGATATATATCTATTTAAAGACATACCATTGTTACATAGAATACAATGACTCTTTTTAAATTTCAGAACAATTACTGTTCATTTTAAACTTCATAATAATTCAAAAAAGATATAGTTTTTGTTTACTTATAGTTTAGTTAATATCTTCATTAGAAGATATTGTCAGTCTTTTGATTATTAAATCAAAAGACTTAGTAGAATTTTATTAATGTTATCTTGTGTAGATTCACCTAGATACGATATAATATCAATCACATTGTAATTGACTTCACTTAGACTTAAAAGTGAATATTGTTCTCGTATGGTGGTACCAAAATAACTTTGTATTGTTTATAGCTGGGCTAACTACGCAAGTGGTTGAGACCAGCGGCTACGGCAGTTATTTATTGTTTGATGATTATGTAAAGTATTCCTGGTGTCAGCCTATCATTGGTCGCGAGTGATTGAGTTTCACTGTCTGCGAAATGACTAAGCTGTTGAGACAGGTATGATTTTCCTGAAGTACACTGGCGTACTTGTCACTGTGGTTGCTTTAAGACATAAATAATAAATGTATATTTATGTAACTATGTCTAGTGTCAGCCTTTCTACTCTGGCTAGTGATTGAGATTCACCGATGCTAAGTGACTGAGCTGACAAGACACGTGTAGCACTGTGGGGAAATTGGAATAGTATATTTGTAGTTTAAAATTGTCGTAAATTAGAAATAGTATTAATAATAATACAATACATGTCTGTTAACGTTACTGTTATTGAAAACTGTTAAGATTTGGAAAGAGAAGACTTGGTCAAATATATTCGCCATGTTGTAATGGATTATGGATGTAATGTGTTTTGATAAAAACTTATTTCTATATACGATTTGATAAATGTTAAATGAAACCTGAATATTTTGTTTTGCAATACCACAAGTTTGCTAAAAGTAATTTGGCTTATAAGTTCTATGTATCTTGATATTGTGGATAAAATTAGATAATGAAGGAGTAGTATTACTTGCAATACCTTTGAAAAATGGTTTTGATAATCTTAGTACAGTTAGAGATGAAAATGTAATGTAATGCATTTCTAAGCTCTATGTATGTACGGATCTACATTTCAGGTTTAAGAGATAAGTTTAAATTATCCAATTATAAAATAAGAATCTTTAATCTTAATGTAATATGACTCTATACAACCTGCTAAGGGGTTTCCCTATGTACTTCGAGAACGAAGTACTTGTCAGTATGGCCGTGTTATAATATAAGGAATTAATGTAAAAATATCATTCTTATTTCTAACAAAAATTAACAAGCTTTGTTAATTTTTGCTTCAAAACATCATTTTGGCTCTGTTTTGATGTTATTATTTGTAAAGGGTCATAAAAATTAAAACATCTGTTTAGAAAGCGGCGTTGCAATACAAACGCCTAAATAAAAAACGAAGACAAAAAATAGTACTGGCACAGGATTCGCTTTAAAACTATTGTTTTGGTATGTTTACTGAGAATTGCCGTTAGGCAATTCTGTTTTTTTAAGGAAAATGTTTCTCACAACCGAATAGGGCAGATTTGAAAGAATAGTTAACAATTGGCAGTATCTCTGGAGGTCTGGCCGAGTAAAGTTGTTACTAAGCATTTGTAAGTGAAGTAGTTGTGGCGAGATTAAGATAAGTATAGTGTTATTTACTTATACCTAAAAATGATGTGATGTTCTGATCAACCCAGGACTAATTCACGTGTCGAATAGATGTCGATAGATGAATCATTGAGAAATTATTAACTGACGTAATTCAAATGTTTTATTGTACTGTAATATAAAGAGAGTTGTTAAATATTATTAAGGTGTGACTATTCGAGTCGTTTGTGATTATAATAAGGATTGTATAATTCACTTAGTTCAAATAAGTGAATTATTATGATGTTGTTGGTTTGATGTAACGAAATAACCTTTAGAGAGAATAGTCCTTTGTTTTGATATTATTGTAAATCTTCATTTCTTAAAAGAGCAACTGTTGAGTTTCTTACCAGTTCTTCTCAGCAGGTGACAGCATTTCCGAACTGGCAGTAGAGTCATTTCGAGTAAAGATAGAAAAGTTATAAAGATATTAAAAGATAAAATATATTAAGTTCCAACGAAATATATAGTTATTCTCTATTCTTTTGTTTCATTGACTTGTCCTAAAATATAGATAAGACTAATAGAGCTTTCCTGATTGCTGAACCTAAATAACAAGCTTAATAAAATAAAGTATAGCCTCAGTATGTCATATCGAATTTAACACACGTGTTCTGAGGTAAATAAAGGGTGGGGATGAACCAAGTACTATTTAACAGCGCTTGTTTGGATAACGCTTCACTTTGCGATTTTGTCGTGGAGTCTATCTCCTGATGATGCTTCGGTTGCGGGGCGAAACAATTGTTGAGTTTGTGATAGTGAACCTGTGTAGTGCTTGTGTATTGTGGTGGAAGTGGTGGCGGTTTGTGCATGTGTTTTTACGAATCCTGCACGTATCGGGTATGAAAATACTGATAGTCCACTATACATTAAACACTATATATATTTTCTATTTACTGTATCGCGGATTATAGCAAAATAATTTATTATTACTTTTGTATTATGGATCTCCGCAAAGTAACGCCTAATTCTATAAATTATTTAAATGTAACTAGTTATAAGATTTATATTTTTTAAAAGAGCAAATTTTTGGAAAAAGAAAAACACCAGATGCAACTCCCTCGGGCCGTGTCTACTCAAACTGGGCGATCAATTTCCTTCAGAGCGCCCGGAAGTTGCCTGTATAACATCCCTAATACAACTACCATTTGGCATCTGACCTAAGCCCACTATTAATAAATGTAACGTTTATTTAATTAATTGCATATTTATCTCAGTATAACAGTATATACCTAAATATTACGTAACCTGACACGGATATGAAAGCGTGAACATGCAATCGACTTTCTTCGTAAAACACTCATTCTTGAAACATCTAGAACGTGCTTTATCGATCTGATAGCAGTTCTATATCGATATTAGCCGTGTCCAGGAGCTTCGCTTGCAATAAAATCAGAATGTCACAATTTTTTTACCGAATTCAAATTTTAAACATAAAGCTAGTTATTGTAAGTTAACTATAAGAGATAGAGATATGCTATCGTTGACTTTTTTATAGTAGTTTTATAGATCTACAATTCACTAGTACATTGCTTTAGCGTATCTGTGCTGGTATACGCAGCGCACGCGACTAAATCTCCAAGCGGACGAGCTTCTTTCCAATCTCGCGATCTCTTTAATATAATGTACATAAAACAGTAATGTACTATTAACCTAACTATAAACCTTCCGAAAGAATTAAACTATCTATACTATACTATATTATACTATACTATATTTATATATTATACTATATTTTAGCAAAAGCCGTATAAAAATCCGTTTAGTAAATTTTGAGAATATCGATAACATACAGACAGACACAGACTTTGTTTTATAATAAGTATAGATAGCTAAATGATGCTAAATGAAGAGTGACAATCTTTAGAACGACCCGGCGGATGATCCTTTAAAGTTTGGTGGCGATTGGAGCATTCTTAAACTGATGAGTTCTGTTTCGATGGGAATTCGAAACCAGACTGAGTCACAGCAACGCTACGACAGCTAGCCGTAATTATATAAATGCATATTAGCAATCTGTATGGCAATTGACATTGGTAATGAGTTTCCTTGGCGTTATCGCGTGTCAAGCTTGTGGCTAGAACGTGGTGTATGACCTCGGTTGGCTTTCTGGGGAATAGATCGCAATTTTCATTAGTTCAGGTTTTCCACAATGATCTATAACAGCGTTTCTTAATCTTTATATTTATATTAGCTGTGCCAGCGGCTTCGCCCGCGTCGAAATCAGTTATCACAAAAAAATCCAAATCGAAATTTTGAACATAAAAGCAGTTATTGTGATTTAACCGTAAGAGATAGAAACTTGCTATCGCGGACTTTTTGGTAGTATTTTTATAAATCTACAATTCTCTTGTACATTACTTTAGCGTAACTCTGCTGGTTTACGCAGCGCACGCGACTAAACCTCCCAGCAAGCAAGTTTTTAACAACTGCTCAATCTCTTCAACACAATTTACGTAATACCAATACTATTTACCTAAACCATTTTACCACCGGAAGTATTGCACTATCTTTTGGTGAAAACCAAAATACCTATTTCCATAAGCCTCTCTCGCAGGGAATCATGCGAACTTATATTGTTAATACCACGTATGGCTCTTTTTTGTATTACAAAAATTCTATCTATATCCGCGCATTTACCCCATAACAATATTCCATAAGATATAATGCTATGGAAGTAAGCAAAATATACAAGTTTTGCTTTTCCAACATCTATTACCTGTCTTATCTTTCGAACAGCGTAGGCTGCTGAACTAAGTTTCCGTGCAAGAGTTGTTATGCGTGTGCTTCACTGGAGCCTTGTATCCAAGGTCATTCCCAAAACTACAGTTTCATTATCGGTTTTCAGTGTTACATTATTCAAGAGAGTTTATTTGCTGTTTTAGCAGCATTAGGCAATGCAAATTTAATCCTTTTTGTTTTATTTGAGTTCAGTACTAAATTATTTAACCTGAACCAATGAGCTACTTGCGATAGACCAATGCTTACTTTGTCAAAGTTATCGTCATTTCTATTTGTTTTAAATTTCAAAGATGTGTCATCAGCAAGCAGTGCAATATCGCATATACTCTGAATGAAATAAGGTAAATCATTGATATATACTAAAAACAGAAATGGACCCAGGATTGATCCTTGAGGCACACCCATAACTAAGGCTGATCCGGATAACTGCACATTCAGCTTTATATATTATCTTTTATATTATTCTACGCCAATTTTGATTATATTTCTGTATATTTTTATACACGCATGCATTAAGAAATATAATCACTGTTATAACATTTTGGCGCCAGTCGCACCACAGACCGATTAAATATGTTATTGTTTTTAATATAATTACATCTAGTACACATTTGTCCGCACCTTATCTCGTACAAGGTCATGTTATCTCAGTGTAACTCTCTTTTTATCTCGCTTTCTTTATAAATATTTAATGTTTTTTTTTGTTATGATGTAAAACTGCGTATAGAAGTTATCAATACTAGAGTAGGTGAGTTATAGATATAAGAAGAATATATATAGTTATAGATATAAGACGAAATTTTATGTAATTTTAAATATTCATATGTATCAAACCAAATTCCAGGTGTATCATAGATATACCAGAGGTTACAAAAAGCTTGTAATCCCTGCGTCGCGACTCAGCAGAGTTAGCAACTCATTCGTTGGTCTCGGTACTCGCTTTTACAATAAAATTCCGCAATCTGTATTAGAATTATCTAAAGAAAAGTTTAAATTTAGTGTAAGAACTATGCTTACGTAAGGCATATTACACAATTGAAGATTATTTGGATGATAAAAATGCTTGGATTTGAAAATCCTTTCATCTCCAAACAAGACTGCAAATATATTATGTAAATTTAAATGTTTAAAAGATTGACCGCCGGGTTTCTTGCTGGTTCTTCTCGGTAAGAGCAACATTCCGAACCAGTGTAGCTTATTAAATCTAATTGATCCTTGAGGATTCAAAAGTGCTTGTAAAAAACCTACTAGACCGTTGGTCTCGGTATTCGCTTTTACAATAAAATTCCGCAATCCATACTAGACGATAATACTATGTAAAAATTTGTATAAAAGCAGTTGGACACGTTCTATGCGTCTGTTAGAGGGTGACAAGAGGTAATACATTCATATCGCCGGAACACTCAAATCTGAGATGTCTGATCTGATTGTTAAAAATACTTTCCTTTTGATGCATGTGATATTAAAGTAGTATTAAAAAATATTTTGCTATAATCCGCGATACAGTAAATAGCAGCAGAATAAAATACAGCAAAAAGCTTTGCGATTTTGTCATGGAGTCTATCTCCTGATGATGCTTCGGTTGTGGGGCGAAACGATTGTTGAGTTTGTGATAGTGAACCTGTGTAGTGATTGTGTACTGTGGTGGCAGTGGTGGAGGTTTGTGCATGTATTTTTACGAATCCTGCATGTATCGGGTATGAACAAAACTCGCCTTGGCGGTCCACTACACATTTAGCACTTTAGATATTAATGTAAATTAATAAATAAATGAAACGATTAATGAAAACACTTTTTTATTAAAAAAGAAATGATTCTTTCAATATTTCTATTTGATTATATAATCTAAAACTATAAATGTTTCTTAATTTCATATTAAAATGTATGATTATTCACTATTCAGTTACTTTACAAAGAAACGTCTCAGACATGGTTGTATTACACTTAAAAAAGTCTTAAAGCTTATAAAGTTCGCAAAAAGGGGAATAGACTGAAAGTTCCCTCTCACATTCACATAACAGCTGTTCATTTGGAAATAGATTTCCATCTCCTTGATAATGCGATTCAACGCTTCAAGGTGATATGGTAGAAAGATGTCAAGAACGTATAAAAATATCTAAGGAACTTAAGTCAGTTGCCAAAATTAATAATCAGACATTTCTGTCAGTAAAAGCTGTGCAAATAATGCCGGCTGAGTAAAATAGACCACACTCAATCCTTATTGAAGTATCGTAAAAAGCGACTAAGGTAAGTAGACCTGCCGTGTGCTATCCGGCTGAGTAGAATAGACCACGTAACATGTAATCAATTAATCAAATTTTTTACAAGACTATCCTCCGAATTTCTTGCTATTTCTTCTTGGTAAGAGCAAATAGACTTCATCATCATCCTCCTGCCCTTATCGGCACAACATGTTACAAACATGTTATCATATGATTTGGCTACGTATTTTACGACCGGCCGCCTGCCTGACGTCAACTTACCTTAGTCGCCTCTTACAACACGTCGGTAAGAAATGAGGGTGGTCTATTCCATGCAACCGGATACCACACGGCATTTACCTTGGTCGCCTCTTACGACACCTCGATAAGATAGGAGGGTGGTCTATTCTATTCTGCCGGATACCACACGGCGGAAGAGCAAATAGACTTATACAGACTTATATATCCGAGAACTTTTCCCTTTTTGTTTTACTTTAAATGTATTATTTATTGTCTTAGGACAAATGGAATGAGATCTCTTATCTTTAGTGTACATCCTCCTAATACAGATCGTTTGTTGGAAGGACGTCCGGTCTCGCGTCTAACTCTGATAATAGTTTGACCATTGACCTACCCTTAGAACTGCTAATAGTTGCTTGGCGTTATAAAAAAAAAAACAACGGGTTGCACTACGTGAGTGCCAGCAGCAATGAAAACTTGAGTATGAACATTGTGCATTTTTGATACTTTAGAATGGTTAGGGAATAATTCTGCACGAATTGCCGTCACCAATAACTCACTACACAAGCACTTCACTATGACCACCTCGACAATCGTTTCACCCCAGAACCGAAGCATCATCAGAAAGATAGGCTCCAGAAGAATCGTTATCAAATGCGTGGATATAGCTTCTCTTAGATAAAATGTGACTATTTATAAGAATTATATTTATAAAATACATACCGGCAAGTTTCACTTGTTAACAAGTCTTGCTGTCTCTTCTCGCTAACAGCAGTAGAGACTACTGTTAAGTTAGAGACTACTGTTAGCGAGAAGAGACAGCAAGACTTGTTAACAAGTGCTTTTGAATCGTTAACTCTTTAACGATTCAAAAGCACTTGTTAACAAGTTTACTTGAACGAAGACTGTTTAAAATTTGAAGATGAATAAAGAACACTAAAGCATGTGATTCCTCAATTTAATGTTATATGGGTGTCCCTCAGGGGTCGTTTCTATTAGGACCATTTTTTTCGCAATTTGGATAACTACTTGCAAGGAAAAAATTCAACTCCGATGGGGCAGTCCAAACCGCCTTCAAAGATTTTATTGATTCCCGCCCGAATGGTTTTTTTAGTAAGGGGATCAATGAACTACCTATGAGATGGCAAAAGTGCATACATAGCAATGGTACATACTTTGATTAATTAAATATATTTCATTAAAAAAAAAACGACTTTATGTTCCTCCCATAGAAAACGCCAATTTCATATGTAAGGACCTAATATTTTTAGTATACATAAATTACTTACGATGATTTGCGAACATAGTCACGGGTATCTCTAATCTTATTAATAAAGGTATTGAATATTCAGTCATCTAATACAATGGAGTGTAGCCACAAACCGCAGATGTCTTAGTTACGGTATAACTGACTTTAGGTATAGAATTGCGCGGTGACTTTGATTGCACAACTAGGAATATTACAATATTGTTGGGAATATGCAAAAATCGTTTACACTACTTGGTAAATGAGTTCAAATTCGCTTGACGTATTTATATACTTTCATTTGTTTTCAAGTTGTGTTATGATTTTAATAGTGATCTACCAATTCGGGATTGTGATTGGGATCTATAGGCTAACCGTTTATCTCAGACTTCGCCTGCGGGGTACAATGGTGCGACAAAAACGGGGAATGAGGTAGGTACGAGCGGCGAACGCCCGTAACGTGATATACCAGAGGTGACCATCGCAGGCGAAGTCTGAGTTAAACGGTCGGCCGACTATAAAGGCTACGTACTTATTACAAAAAAGTCACCAAAAGTTATTGCTAAAACATAGTGCAATATTGCGGAAGTTTTAAGTTAATAATTACATTACAGTTTCATGTAATTTGTGTTGAAGACGGCGCGTGACTGTAAGAACAATTTAAGTTATGTACTAACTTTGTACTAACTAACACACTTCAAAGTGTCAAAGAAAAACAAAATATAAGTATGTGTATATCTAATCTTTTTTAGGATGAATAATCAGTAGCCATAGCTTACATACCAGGGATAGTGCCAAATAAACGATAAGGTATGCATATAAGTGACAGTTCGCCATCAGTCTAATATTATACTCAATGCACGTTTACACGTGTGTGTGTTAGTAAACTCGTACGCGAACACGTTCAGAGCACGCCTCTGATTTATTGTTATTATCTGTAATACTTCTTATATTGCTATTCGAAATTTGAATTTGTATAGCCGAACGCGCATAGTCATTAATCTGTTATTGGAACTGGTTCTCACGTTTTTTTTTTTAAATTTATTTGAAAAAGCCTTTTACCTTGTTTCCTTTGCCTAATGTTCAATGAAAAAAAAATCCGTATTTATGATTTATACTCAATTTACTGAATACGAGCGCGCATAGTGATTATACTGTTATTGGAACTTTTTTTAAATCTTTTACCTTGTTTCCCTTGACGAATGTTCAAAGTAAAAAAAACTCAGTATTTATGATCTATGCTCAATTTACTGCATAGAGGTATAAAATTAAAGTAGAGGAACCATAAGTCGGCCTGTGAGAGTGTACTCATATCACATAAAAAAGAGAGGCAGATAGATACACTCTCATTTTTCTGCGGCTTGTCTATTGTAGTAAAATAACTCTATGGTTGTGATACATGCCGCTGTCACCATGCACGGCAGCATGTGACTTTAGTTTTTAATTCGCTGATAGGCAAAAGTCAATAGGTGAAATGCCAGCACCTGATAAGTTTATAGGTTTTTTGACTCGTGCCGATTTCTTGATCGCTTAGGGTTGCCATGCTTCTCAATATACTAGAATGAGAACATGTAAATAAGCATTTTTAATAGTCAACTTACATCCTGCTAGTTTAGAAACTTGATCCTAACAAAAAAAAACCCGGAAGGAAACTGGTGGTTGCTGTTTTCAAAATATAATTCATATATTATACTAAGAATTGGTTTAGTGAAATCTAAACATATTGTTCAATAATATCGCAAGAATAGAACCACCCTCATTTCTTACCGGGGTGTCGTAAGAGGTGACTAAGGTATGTGCAGTGTGGTATCCGGCTGCATAGAATAGACCACCCTCCTTTCTTACCGAGGTGTCGTAAGAGGCGACTAAAGTATGTGCCGTGTGGTATCCGGCTGCATAGAATAGACCACCCTCATTTTTTACCGAGGTGTCGTAAGAGGCGACTAAGGTATGTGCCGTGTGGTATCCGGCTGCATAGACCACCCTCATTTCTTACCGAGGTGTCGTAAGAGGCGACTAAGGTATGTGCCGTGTGGTATCCGGCTGCATAGACCACCCTCATTTCTTACCGAGGTGTCGTAAGAGGCGACTAAGGTATGTGCCGTGTGGTATCCGGCTGCATAAAATAGACCACCCTCATTTCTTGCCGAGGTGTCGTAGAAGGCGACTAAGGTAAGTTGACGTAAAATACGTAGCCAAATCATGTGACAACATGTTGTAACATGTTGTGCCGACCCCACTTAGAGTGGGATAAGGGCAGGAGAATAATAATAATAATAATATCGCAGGATTTCTATAAATGTATCAGGTTAATTTTAATAATTATTCAGAGCTGCTGTAATAGCTAAGCTTAAATTCATTGTATAGTTATTATAGAGCCTACCAGATCTACTGAATATGCATATAAAATTTCAAAAAATCGGTCAAGCCGTTTCAGAGGAGTATGTTAACTAACACTCTGACACAAGAATTTTATATACCTGCAATCTCAAGGTATTTGGTAACTAAGGTAGGCCGGCAAGGTCTAAGGTATTCGTGTTGGCCCTTTGATCAATCAGAGATTTGTCGGAACAACATATTGAACGGTATGAAAATTACGAAACGTATCTGTACACCATGTAATCGTATTTTGGCGGAACGTCCTCAAATTTGCACAACAAATAAAGGTTACTATCTCACTCACTTCAATGTCGTGTGGATTTCGCCAACCACAGCACAATTGCGCTATCGTTAGGAAACATTTCTTTTCAGTTGAAGTAGAATGCATAAGCTGTGATAGCCTAGCGGTGAGACCGTGCGACTCTCTAGAGACGAAATGGGTTCAAACCCCGGGCAGGCACCAATGAGTTTTTCTATTAAAACTTATCTGTGTAATTGATAATTGCAATTTAGCAAACGCTTTTCGTTGAAGGAAAAAATCGTGAGGAAACCTGCATATCTCTGGAGAATTCTAGGGATATATGTAACCTAGCAATCCGCCTTGGAGCAGCGTGGTAGGTCTTAGCTCCAATCCTTCTCTCCGAAAACGGAGAGAAGAGGCCTTAGCCCAGCAGTGGGCATAGTAACAGGCTGTTACTTTACTTTTTGAATGCATATTAACTTCAACTCTAAACTCTTGATATAATAAAAAAACACAGTTCTGTTAACATCTTATTCCCTTCACTTCTTGTAACAAAGTGGACCCAAATATAAAATCACCAATCCCGTCATGGTATCATTACTAGTTATAAAATGACAATGCTTCTGCGATCGTCCGTCCTGCCCGGTGACTCCGTAAAAGCCGATAAATACTCACAACAACTACCTTTATGGTCAAAATTTCAATCCGCGAAAATATTACACAGCTAGTATTTCATAAATGTATAAAGCTCTAGCTCCCCACCTTGTAGTATCCGGTTGAGTAGAATAGACCAACCTCATTTCTTACCGAGGTGTCGTGAAAGGCGACTAAGGTAAGTCGACCCGCCGTGTGGTATACGGCTGAGCAGCATAGACCACCCTCTTTCTAACCGAGGTATTGTAAAGTACAACTAAGGTAAGTTGACGTCAGGCAGGCGGCCTGTCGTAAAATATGTAGCCGAATGATTTAACAAGACGTTTGTATGTTTGTAACATATTGTGTCGACCCCACTTAGATTGCGTGATAAGAATGATAAAAATGCGTGGACATAGCTATCCTCTACCCTGTACAAGATAGTAGTAACCAAATGTAACTAATTATAAGAATTTTATTTGAAAAGAGCTAATTTGACGTCAGGCAGGCGGCCGGTCGTGAAATATTTATCCAAATCCTATTACAACATGGTTCAAACATGTTATGCCGACCGCAATTAGCGTGGGATAAGGGTGGGAGAATGGAATGGATAAAGTTCTAACTCTAAAGCATTCACGCATTTAAAAGTAAGTGCTTAAAGCGATTCACTCCAGAATATGTATAAAAAAATATCTTATCTCGATTTTATAATGATCAAACGTGGCAACGCTATCCAAACTGTAAATTGTGTATATACGAGCTAGTGAAAGTCAGGGCCCACAGGTCTGCAACGATTATTTGAGCACGCACCGATCACGTGGACATTTGAATTGTTAAAGTTTCGTTTACCGGAAGAACCGGTCGATAAGATTACTACTAGCATTGCGTGGTAAATTGGTGAAAATTATTAATCATCTAAGGTTCCCCGAATACCAATAGCGCCTCTCTATCCACCTTTTAGAAGGACAGTTCTGAGAGCTTACTTCCCCTTTTTTTAAATAGAATTGGAACTCATTCGGTCTCGGTATTCGCTTTTACAATTAAATTCCGCAATCCATACTAGACTAGGTTAAAATTAAGTGTAAGAGATATGCTTATACGTAAAGCATATTACAAAATTGAAGCTTATTTTTGAGTGAATTGTTACAATAACTTACATAAGTAAACTATTCACTAATAATTTAAGGAATGTGCTTAGCAAGTAAGAGTTTAAATTATTTATGTACGCAATTTGTTAGTAATCTTAAATAAACAAATAAATTACATATATGTATTTTCTTTCGGATTAAAGAAAAATAATAATTACTTTTGACGTAAAATTATATAATCTTTTCTAAGCACACTTTTCTATATAATATCGTTAACTATCTTAACTTATAGTTACTGAAGATAACAAGATTAGAAAACTGTCTGTTGATCACGCTTCCGACATAACACGCGGTCTATTCATGTACAATTGGCAGCCATTTAACTAATTCCGAGCCGACCCACCCGATTTGAACTCTTAAACGTGGACTACGATTGCCATAAACACAATTTGTTTGGGGATAGTTTTTGGGAACTTTCGTTTGACGAGGTTCCTCGTTGAATTGGTAATATACATCCACATTAATCTTATGGATGCATGTTTTTATTTAGGCTATGCCCCATTATACTAATTGCGCTGCAACATGGTGCAGATTTGCCTTTATGACGTTGACATGAGTAGATATGGACGTTATGCAAGTCATTTTTATTTCTGAACTAGTATGTTCAACCCGCTTCGCCGGGCTTAATTCAAAAATATGATTACACTTATTAAAAAAATTCTCTGATCGCTACCAAACTTTACAAGATTTCACTAAAATCGATCCAGCCGTTTTGGAGTCTATAAACGACATACAGACACACTTTAAGTTTTATAATAAGATATGATTTTGCGTTACTGAAACTCACCACCATGCTACAGCGCAAAATGTTTGATCACTTAGTAGATACTCCAAGAAGAGCTTACTTCATCGCCCGCTGAGTGACTCTGAACTTATAAGGATCATAGTCAGCGACCACATATGTCATCACAGTAAGACAACTACGGAGATGAAGTTGAACCTTCATAGTAGTATCGGTCTATAACTATCCCACTGCCGGGCGTAGGCCTCCTCTCTCCGGTTTTGGAGAGAAGGGTTGGATGATTTATAAGCAGTACGATTTTTGTCGTGGAGCCTATCCTCCTGATGATGCTTCGGTTTCGGGGCGAAACGATCGTCGAGATTGTGGTGGTGGGTGTGTGTGCTGCTTTTGTGTGCGTTGTTGCTGGTGAATTGCGCCTTGGGGTGCATGTGGTGACTTGTCCTGCATGTATAAGGTGCGTAGATTTTGCCTGCTTCATACACATTGGCTTTGCATGCATTCACTTAACCCGTGCGGATTATAGCAAAGTAGTTAGTTCTGTTGTATTGCTTGTAGAAGGGTTGGAGCTAAGACCTGCCACGCTGCTCCAATGCGGATTGGTAGGTTACACATATCCCCAGAATTCTCTATATGCAGGTTTCCTCACGATGTCTTCCTTCGCCGAAAAGCGTGTGATAAATTGCAATTACCAATTAGACACATGAGTTTTAATAGAACTCATTGGTACCTGCCCGGAAACCTTGATAGTGGTACGAAATAACTAAGTAATAAAAATCAAAATCAGGACAGATTCAACATATATTGGATCGCATGTAACTCCTACATTCTATAATAGAGGCCATGCAACCGCGCGGTGTGAGGAAATTTCAATATCAATGCCTCTATAATAAATCATGAGACTAACAGATTAAAATGATAAATGGCCGAAGTCATGAGTCTTCCGTGTAAAAGTTCTATAGGTATAGAGCTTTTTTTTTATTTACAACAAAAATATGCAAGTAGTACAAGATACTGTATGCAGCCTAAATTACTTATTTTCTACTAAACTAGCTGTCCTTTACTCGCGTAGAAATTAGTGCACTTATATGTTATAGTTAAAATTATTATAGTTAAAAAAAACATAAAAGTACTTATTGTGAGTTAACCATAAGTGATAGAGATATGCTATTAAGGTCTTTTTTATAGTTTTTTTGTAGATCTACAATTCTCTAGTACATTAATTTAGTGTATTTATGCTCGTTCAGGCGGTGCACGCGAATAAAGCTCCCAGGATGCGGTTTTTTTACAACTGCGCCTAGTAAAAAGCGTACAAAACTCTGTTCAATAGATTTTGAGAAAATCGATTATATACAAACAACTTATGGTGGACAATGTTTTATAATAAGTATAGATAAATACAGAGACATGAATCTACGTGTTACAATACACATGTAACTGCATAATTAATGTGTAAAGACCGACCCTACTTACGTCTTATTTTATCGGTTGAGTCCGACTAGTTTCAAGCTCATCAATAAGAACCCCGTATGGGCTTGAAACTAGTTGGGCTCACCTGATTAAATAAGACGTGAGTATAGCCGGTCTCTATAATTAATGTGTTTAATTATGAAAACCACTCCCGATTGTTTAAATTAAAATGTAACTACATTTTATGTAAAATTGTAAATTAATAGTTTAAGAGCCGAGCATTTGGTATAAATATATAAATAAATAAACAAAGTTCCCGGTCGCGTCTGTGTCATGTCTGTCTGTTTGTCCATAATACTCTTAAAAAATATTAATCATACTTTCATTAAGTTATCACTAACAGATTGATAAACTAAGAAATAAAGTTTTTAAATATAATTTGTTAATGATAATTCTATGAAATATGACGATAATAAATATATTTATCTTTTCATACAAAACCCTTTCATAGTTATTTTAAAAAAACACTTTTGTATCTAAGAACATTGAGTAGAACTCAGTATTAATCTTATTAACGCGACATTTACTAAGTCTATATTATACATTGTAAGAAAACAGCCTCAACGCCTTCTTCACATATGATCTTGCCTTGGTAATTACATAAATAACTTTCAAGGCAAATAAACATAATTATATTCAATACACGGCATCCATCTAAAGAAATGAGACAAATAGATAAACCCGATTAATTAACATAAATTCATAGATACTTACCTTAAAAAAAATATTTCTCTTCAAATTTACAGTTCTCTGATTACAGTTGTTCACAAATATGTTATGTTCGCTTTAAAACACTAAAGCAAATTATTTTCGTAATGAATCGTCTTTGATTCCTAACACAGTAACATTTGTATGACATATACTTTCAACCTAGTTTGATAACCATTTCAAAACACAACAAATTTATAGTTTTTTAAGGAATTGAGAACGTAGTTATATTCTCAACGCGACTGGGGTTACAACTGGTCCCTTCGTTTTTAACGTTCAGCACCATCTAAGTGACATTTTATTTTAAAAGTACCCTCAGATAAAATTTATTCTACTATGTCGAATATGCAACTTCAGTTGATTTGGTAATTTAAGACTATGTTTTAACGTTGAAGAATGTGAAGCAGATTTTACGTGTTTTTTGAAACTATGAGGATTTCTTTCTATACCTTTATATTTAAAAGGTCATAATTTTAACTTTATATAATGTAATAAATACATTACGTATGTGAAATAATTATATTGAATTATCTATATGATATGAGAAATATTTCAAGATAATATTTGAACATGATATTTATAGTCGATGCAAAAACAAAACGCTTCAGAAAAAAAAAAAAAGTCAATAACACATGTCATGTCAAAAGAAACAATTAGAGTTGTACACGATTGCAATATCGATTATTAAATCGAAATTATAATTTTGTAAGCAACCTTCATTGCAGAGCTCCAAATTATATTAAAATACGAAAACTTTAAAAAGAATACTCTTTAAAATATATAATTAGATATCTTATATAATTAAGAATGTCAAATCAAAAAGTAGTTCAGATTTAATTGGGTTAGATTAGATTTTTTGGATTTAACTCCAATCGAAAAATGTTTGTTGACTAACTTTATAAATAATAAATTCACACAAATGTTGCAGATACTTTCGTATTTATTTCTTCTGAAATAAATATTGTGCTTAGTTGAAACAAGATTCCGAAATGTTTAATGATTGAGTTTGGTTAAGTTTATTAAAATATTTTGATAATGTACTTTCAGGTATGTTTGTAATATTAATATAAATAATATAATAAAATGTTTTTTATTTATCGTGCCTAGTATTGTATTATGGTATAAAAAATTTTATATTAGCCTTTATTATCTGAAGTGTTTTTTGTTTTATTTACAATATTTTTTTATTTTTTTTACTTTTTTAACATTTTGCTTCAGTTTGCCCTTTGACATAGGCCTCCTCCAGAAACTTCCAAATTCTTCTGTCACAAGCCTTCTGTTTCCACCTATGACCTGCGATCACTCTTAGATCATCCTCCCATCTTAGGTAAGGCCTTCCCCTTTTTCTCGTAATTCCCCGTGGGTACCACTCGACTATATCTCTATTCCATTTTGACAATGTTTGTCTCATCATGTGGCCAACCCATCTCCATTTCTGTTGCATTATCACACTTATTACATTTGGGGTGTTTATTTTCTTTTTAATATTAGTTACTCTACCTTTATCACTTAGTTTAATTTTCAGGATATTTCTCTTCATGTTATTTTGACATGTCTCTAATTTCTTAAGTTTGTTTTTGGATATGGGCCAAGTTTGACAGCCATAAGTTAAGATGGGGATGATGCAGGTATTCATTAATTTTGCTTTATCTTGTAAGCCTATTTCTCTTTCTTTCATTATAGACTTAAGTGACCAATATCTTTGCCATGATTTATTTATCCTTTTTTTAATTTCTTTCTCTGTTTGTTCATTATTTGATAGTGTTTGGCCTAAATATTCATATTCCTCAACATATTCAATTATATTATTGTTAATTTCTATTTTATCTTTTTTCCCATTTGTCATTATTTTTGTTTTAGAGATATTCATGTTTAATCCAAGTACAGAACTTTTATCAGCTAATTCTTTCAGCATTATTTGCATTGTTCGAGAATCCGCAGCAAGTAGGGTGAGGTCATCTGCAAACCTTAAATGATTTAAATTTGTACCATTGATACTTAAACCATAATTTTCCCAGTTATTTTTCTAAACATGTATTCCAAGGTTGCTGTAAATATCCTTGGTGATAATGGATCTCCTTGACGTACTCCTTTTTTCACACTAAATTCTTCTCCTGTCCTTTCTAACTTTATCTTTGCAGTAGCGTTTAGATATATATTTCTTATGAGGTTAATATATTTTTGGGGTATACCGTGTGCTCTCAAAGCTTTCCATATCTCTCTATGTTTTAATGAATCGAATGCCTTGTTATAAAAATACATCGATTTAAATATTAAATTTATAATTTTTTTGTCTGTCTCGATAACATTTGCTATATGGACAAACCTACGTCCAATGGCGTCATTGGCATCTGGCATGCAAATTCAAATCAAAATGGCCGATGGTTCGAGCAAGGTGTGTCGTGAAATTGAATAGCGATATTCGCCTGCATTGTACTTCTGTGAAAGTTTACGTGTTCAATACTGGTTCGTAACATTGTTTTGTGATTAATTAAGGTGGATTTAGTATGTTTGAAATTCAGCTGCCTCAGCGCTGGAGATGGATGGCAACAAAGGATACTGAAGCTACAAATGGAGGTGACTCGTTTAAGTCGTTCGGCCTATATCGCGAGGCCGCCGTCGCGTTTGCCCGGAGGCTGCATGTTCGCCTGTCGTGGGCATATACGTCGCGATCGTTTTGTTGCGACAGTCGCGCATTCGTCGCGTCGCGTATGCGTGATGATAAGTATGTCGGTTGGATTACAGCGGCGTTGGTGGACATCGAGTCCCGCCGCGTGGCACCGCAGCCCGCGCCGCCCTGGGGCTTCGCCCCTCGCGAGTCGTCGCGCGCGTTCGGAGCCCTCGCTCCTGAGTACCGTTAGGATTAAACAAGGTAAGCTTTTCATAACTCCTGCCAGGTGAATGGCCGAAAAATCAATAATCGTCCGCCATTTTGTGAAAGTAAAAATAGGTGCCGCAAGTAGAGGCGTAAGCAGAAATTATAATTAACGACACCAATGATATACTCAATGGTAGGACGGTGTAATTACTGGATAATCAATGTCGAATTCTGGGAATATTCAACTTGGCCTTGAAGTTGCTTTCTGTTTCACCTTTAAACTTATAAGAAATTCCTGGTATTTTAACATGTGCATCCATACTGACTTTAATTATTCGCACCTTTAGCCAGACTAATCTGAGACAGGTTTCTGGTAACAAAAGAGAAACTACTAACTGGATAGGAGATTACATGATACCTGATTTTCCCAAAAGTGAGGAAAGCCTTTGCTGGTTAGGGATATATATAGCAAATCTTGATATGCAGTAAAAAAGTCATCATATCTAATATTTTGTCAGATGAAAAGTAAAAAGCTGTTTAGCCCATTTAATATTTTGTATATTTATCTCCTGACATAAAAAAGGTAACTGTGCTTGTAGAGTTGCCTTTAGAGCAAGGAAAACATAAAAAGTAGTTTTTAAATCAAATTTATTACACCTCATACTATAAATGAATATATAACAACTAATAATAAATAAGAAAAATGATATGTGTTGGTAATAATGTAAAACTATGGTGATGTGTTACACCTAAGCTAGGTTATCAATTTCTGCTAAGGTAATATATAAAATGCATGTAGGCTTTTCTACCATATTTGTATGGACTGTAAAAATCATTATGTTGTACCAAGCAATATAAAGTAATATAGTATGTAAACTCATACAAGGTCAGGTGAGATAGTTGTTACATAATATCCTGGTATACATGGTTAAATTTCTAGGGTGAATTTCAGATATATGACTTACTGTGATTCACATTTATAATTATCTATCTCTAAATGAGAAGGTATTGTATATATAATCCGATTTATGATAATGGCTTTAACAATTTTTGGGAAATTTAGTATGTAGCGAGTTTTGTATCTGATAGTGGCTCTAGGTAGGTTTCATTTTTTTAAATGTTGTTTTTTGCTGTTTTCAACTACTGAAAAACTGCTACAATGGGGGGGGGGGGGAGTCTCAATCTAAAAAACACTGGATTGTGTCCCTTTTTTCAAGTTGCACCTTTTTTATATATCTAGTTAACTCTTTTTATACAGAATAACTTATCAGTAATTGAGTTTACCATTTAAAAGAACTTAAACCTACCTGAATAAATATTTTGAATAATGCAGTATATTCGTGACAATGAAGACCAGGTTATTCCATTAATAACCTGTCTAAATGTGCTTAATATTTTGATGCTGATAGTTGAATATTTTATGAGATCATTTGTCCTGATTATAACCAAACCTGATAACAATCACCAAATATTAACTTTGATGGTTCATTTTGCACAATTAGTATTAAAGTGACTAAATTCAAATTAGGCTCTATTCAGTTAGATATATTGTAATACTTATTTCAATGCCATCTGTGACATAACACTATGAACGATTAAAAAAGGAGTGTTTTTTTATTCTTTCAAGTAATGTGTCTCTTAACACTCACAAGTATCAAAAGTGTTATACTAAACTTTATTGCATTTTGCCACAATACACCTTTTTTGAAAATTGAAAGTGAAATAAATAAATCCAATCTGTTGTTAATTCTAGAGTAGTTAATTATCTGTGACATCATCAGTTTTTCAATGTTCCCATAACTGTTGTACAAAGATTATATTTTGTGTATTTGTTAGAGATAATAAATTATAGAACAATATATTGATAGAATGCAAGAAATTCTTTAAGCTTTTATTAAACGTAATTGGTATTCTAACAATGTAAAATATTTAAATATGATTCTTTGACAACAAAACAGTTCTTTTTCTTAAACCTAAATAAGGTTTTATATTTACTTGTAGTAAAATTAATACTCTCATAGTATTGAATGTAACTTTTGCATTTATCAGACTATTTAATTTTTAGAATGTCATCTCGACGTAATGGATCTGTCTCGCGGGCGGCGGAGACTGCCTCCAAGAATCGCCTGCATATGGACCGGAATCCTCAACACTCTCGGATAACTGGTAATCTATCAGATGAAGAAATAAATGATTAAGTTTAATAATGCAATATGTTTTATCCCTGTTCTTGAAATGATGTTAACACAGTATTACACTTCACTATTGTACACACTAAAAAATTTAAATACTTAGGTCACATTATGACAGTACCTAAAGGATGATTAGATATTGAGATAGAAAGGAGGGCACTCTCGATTCAGTGCAACATGCTGGCGCGTAGATTCGGTAAATGCAGCCAATCTGTTAAGGTAATACTGTTCAACGCGTATTGCCAGAGCTTCTATACTTGTCAACATTAAATTTTCTTAAAAAAATAGTATACTGCAATTCACGTTCAGTATAACAATGCTTTTCGGATATTGATGAGAATACCGAGATATTGTAGCGCTTCCGGCATCTTTGCCGAGTCGGGAGTTCCTGACTTTTATGCAATTATTAGAGCTCGAATTGCATTTTTTTTGGGTACCGGCTCAGAACTTTATCGAACTCTAGTCTCTAAAGAGTACGCGATGGGATGCCTAGTACTATCCTAAACTATTGGCTATCTGTTCATCTTAATAAGAACAGGAAATAATTATTAAGGCATGTTTATGACGTGATAGTTTCTCAGTAGATAGTTACAAAAGGTATTTGATTTTCTCTGTATATTTAGTTTTAATTTCTTGTGTATTGGGTTTTTAATGCCTTTCAATTAAAAATATTATTATTATTAAAGGCTAACAGCAGACTGACTAGAATAGGCTCAACTGGCTAATTTATAACCTCTGTTGCTTGCCTTTCTGTTTCCGTTTTATGAAACAAGTAGTGAATGACATATGAGTACTTTCCTCTTCAACAAATTATTAAATCAATCCTATTTATTATATTATTACTCAATCATATAAACATTATACAAATTTATAAGTAAGCGTATTTAACACAATATCTAACAACAGGTGTATGAGCTTAAATAATGACAAATTTTTCCCAATTCCGTTCACTCATGCAATTATTTACAAATTTTATTACATTTTTAAATATTTTCTGAAACAAACAGAAAAATAAAATTTTTAAAAATATTAAATAATAGCATCCAAGATGAGCAAAGGACTCAAGCTCCTTATGGTTAAATTTCAGAGTGAGGAACCTCTGCAACACTCTGTACTTCTATACCCTGCTCTTGATCTAACAACTAAGCAAGAGCCTCTTGAGATGTTGGTTGAGGCTCTTCACTAGTAGACTGTTTACCAATATCCAAAATTTTTTTTATTATTTTATTCTAGTAGAATTGTTTTTTACAAAATTAAACTAAATCAATATTTCATTAAATGTAGCAAGTTCACCAGGAAATTATACCCAATAAAAAAAAATATTAATAACTAGCTGTGCCTCTGTGATCTCTTCAACACAATTTACATAATACCGATATGTACTATTTACCTAAACCATCCGAAGGTATTGCACTATCTTTTGGTGAAAACCGTAAAAAGATCCAGTGAGTAGATTTTGAGAAAATCGATTACATACAGACAGACAGACAACTTTTCGGAACTTTGTTTTATAATAACTATAGATGAATAATTCAAAGGGAACTGCCAAAATTGACCTTAGCTATTACACGAACTCCACATACGTCAAAAAATTATATTATTATTTTCTGAGTAATGAAAAACTAATGACAACATAAGAAATTTATGCAATGACATAACATTACCCAACAAAATGATAACATTATGAAAGAATGAGATAACCTTATGTTACAACATATACATAGATTTAAACAACCAAAACTCTTATGTAATGTTGAATAGGGCCATAGTTCTATCTATGTTTTACCCTACTAGCTACTGCAGGCCTACCATGAACTCTTATTGAAGACTTAAACGAAATTGTTTTGCTTTATCATACCATGATTTCTTAAAGACACACACTTTAAGTCGTTGCCGAATGAGTGTTCGGAATGCGTCCTAAAACATTTGAGTAAAAGAGACAGTTATATATAGTTCATATAACATTTTCCATTTCAAACATTACGACCCCAATGCAATTCACACTTCATGGTACGAAAAGAAAGCGGTTCGCGGTCGCCGTTTACGTCTTCAATTGATTCGCAATAAGAGTTCATGGTAGGCCTGCTGGTCACTTTATGGTGTAAATTATTAGCCTTTCTTATTCCCTAGCTTGTAATCTACTAAATAAATCATGGCTCTAATGCAGTCTTGAAATGAGAAGGATGAACAAATAACTGCAAATACATTTATAATCTTCTATCTATACTTATTATAAACCAAAGTCCCAAAAAGCTGTCTGTCTGTATGTAATCGATTTTCCGAAATCTACCGAATGGATTTTTGTGCGGTTTTCACCAAAAGATAGTGCAATACTTCCGGATGGTCTTAGTAAATAGTACATATCGGTGTAATGTAAATTGTGTCGAAGAGATTGCGCAGTTGTTAAAAACTTGCTTACTGAGAGCGTGAGTCGAGTGCGCTGCGTAGACCAGTAGAGATACGATAATGTAATGTAGTAGAGAATTGTAGATCTAATAGTAAAATTATTTTGCTATAATCGGCGATAAATCGGACCGAACCAAGAACGGTATCGAGTAGTGTAGACACTGCGGGATTTGAGCGAACCGGGAATGGAGCGAGATCGAACCGAGAACGGCATTATAGTCTGTATCTAGCCTAAAGGGGGTTTTCTTTATTAAAAAAAAATTAGATGAAATATTGCATATTGTAATACGAATTCAACAAGTTATCTGGATTTATCTACGCCAAATGCCTAAATGCAACCTGCAGGCCAACCATGAACTCTTATGCTACTCAATTGCAGACGTAAACTAAATAGTTTTGCTTTTTCATACCATGACGTCATGATAAAGATGCACACTTTAAGTCGTTGCCGAATGAGCGTTCGGCATGCGTCCTACAAACATTTGAGTAAAAGAGACAGAGTTATCTATAGTTCATATAACGTTGTTTTTTTCAAACAATTCATGGTACGAAAAGAAAGCGGTTGGGTTTAGGTACTGACTTTGAATTGAATCGTTTTCTAAAAGTTGATGGTAGGCCTATTGTTAGCAATAACCAATCGATATGGGAATGAATTAAGTTGAATCTTGTACCATCACCATCATCTTCATCTTATCCCGCTCTAAATGGGATAAGGTGAAGAGAATGATGTTGTGCCAACAACATGTTATAAACATATTGTCACATTATTTGGCCACATATTTTACGTCTGTTTGTCTTACCTTAGTCCTATTTTACGATACCTCGGTAAGAACGAAGTCTATTGTACTCATCCGGATACCACAGGGCTTATGAATCTTATACCATCATAGAATAAACACTATTGTTAGGAATAAAAGTTGGCAAACCCTATAATCACGTGACCGATAGCAAGGATGGGAACGTTAATTGGAGCGAAATTTAGTTGTAAAAGATGAAGTCCGCCATATTGAAGTCAGTCTTGTTATCATACTCGACTCTTCATACTCATTTGCATTCATCTCTTCGTGGTAGTCATTTGATTTCTTCGATTTAAATGCCAACAGTGCGTCTTGTACAATTCCTTTTGCTGTACCTGCATGGCAAATGATTAGGCGCTCACCTTTTCCCATTGGTACTGAGGAAGTGGAATCAGCAGTATCATCAGTCCAGAAACGAGATAGTGTGTGGTTAGCGTTGAGCCATGTTTCATCCGTGAAAACAATATTTGCCCAATCTTGTATTTTCTTTGCCTCTCTTAAAAAATCACAACGTGCTATAGCTATATCTGTGCGTTCCACTAATAATTTTCTTTTATTTAACTTTTTATATGAAAAGCCAATTGTGTTCAAAACTTTGACCAAAGAAGATTTATCACCATGAAATAGACCACTTCTTTTCAAAGAAACAATAAGTTTTCTCAAAGTTGGAATTTCTTTTCTCAAGTAGTAATCATATACATGACGACGAATAGCGTCAGCGTCAAAGTCATCAACAGCTGTCACCTTATGAGCCCGGCGCTTTCTTTTTGGTGTAGATGGTTTGTTTTGCTCCAAGCCGCTCCTGCCGTAGGCATCAGTAGTGATTTTAGTCACAGTTGATAGACTGATCCCCAACGCGGCTGCAACACGGTTTCGGACTTGCGTGATAGGTATAAGAGGTCCGCCATTTTGATTTTCTTGCTCAAAATACTCATGAAGTTTTAACACTAACTGTCTCGATTGTGCTTTCAACACACGTCCTTTCGGCATTTTCACGATCAATTAATATAAGTTTCACAAAAGTTTTTCCGAGGAATAAAGCTACTTAACTCAAGGTGTAACAGATGCGAGAGAACACTCAGCGAACGTAAATGCGTGTGACTATCACGGGCGTTTCGTTGAGAGTGACAGATCACGTCAAAATGGCGGCCGAGCGGAAGGTCTGTTGATGTTGCCAGTTGATGTATAATATATTTTTTATGATTATAATAAATACACACGGATTAACATTTATTTTCAAAAAACTAAGGCAATATTAAATCAAAATGTTGATTTCTATATCTGTTATTAGTTTACGTAGGTTATCATTAATCGAATTACTTAGGTACGTAATTCGATTAATGATAGTAGGTACTATAATCGGAATGGTATCGCATACGAGAATCTTTAGGACATCACTAAATATGTAAATCGTCAATCTGTCAAAAGATGGTTAATATAATGGACAGTGTATATACAATTTTATAAACATGTATAATTTTTTTTTTACTTCATAGGTACTTTTATAATTAATGTATATGTTTTGATGTTTTGTATTATAAGATAGTATGATGTAAGTAAATAGGTACTATCAGTGTATGTATGTAGATCCCCCGTTTATGTATCGTGGACCCCCATTTTCATCTCATGGACCCCCAAAATTTGTTTTCGCTGATGTAGACCCCTTTCAGGTTGTCATGGACCCCTAGGGGTGGATATAGACCACTTTGGGAATCACTGATATTTATATAATCCTCAATAGTATAGTAAGCTTTTTGTATCAGCCTCCCTTTAACAGCACTTTCAAACTGCTGTAGTGGCAAAGATGAAATCGATTGCGGGATTTTATTGTAGAATCAAAACCCACAATTGACTTACTTACGTTTGCAAGGCGTAAAGCAGGAACCGCAAGCTTATGTCGGTCCCTACTTTGTATATTACATACATCGCTAATCCTTTTATAATTATGTATATTCTTATGTACAAATTTTAGATTACATAAAATATACTGTGAAACCAAAGTAAGAATACCTATTTCCTTAAACTTCTCTCGCAGGGAATCATACGGACTTAAATTGTAAATGCCACGTATGGCTCTTTTTTGTATTACAAAAATTCTATCAATATCCGCGCAATTTACCCCATAACAATATTCTATAAGACATAATGCTATGGAAGTATGCAATATTATTTTTTCTTTCTATTTTGTTTACCAAAGTAATATATTGTCGATAGATCCATCCAATCCAGCTGGTAGGAGGAAGGAAATTGACAATGTAATGAAAAGGGCCAGACAGGCCTCACCTGGGAGCTGGGACAGGAAACTGCTCGAAGTTGAAGAAAAGGACCCCAACAGGTATGTTGACTTGGTGACCATTAGAACCACATTTTATGTATAGAAACCAGCCAGTATTAGTGTTGATCCTATCCACGCTTAAATTTGATTTCGCGCACTTAAATATTAATTTTGCGATATCTCTCAATACATTGAAATTGTATGGTCTAATTGATAATTAATTAACATATACATTATTTTGTACTTATCATTGGGGTCGGCACAATGTTCTCTACAATTCTTGCCTATCATTTGTCACGCTACTCATTTTATGTGCATATATTACATCATATTATTTAATTACACATTGAAGCTGTTGAATATGCACCTCTCCCATATATAATACTGGACGATATCACTAGGATGATCCTACTACTGTGGTATTTATTTGAATCTGCATAATTGCAATTTTACCATGAAACCTGATGTTATCTAATTTCGGGGACGCCGGTCGGTACGAGCTGTGATAGCCCAGCGGTGAGACCGCGCGACTCTTTCGTGGGGAACACGAGTTCAAACCTGGGCAGGCACCAATGAGTTTTTCTATTAAAACTCATGTGTCTAATTGATAAATGCAATTTATCACACGATTTTCGGTGAAGGAAAACATCGTGAGGAAACCTGCATATCTCTAGAGAATTCTGGAGATATGTGTAACCTACCAATCCGTATTGGAGCAGCGTGTTTGGTCTTAGCTCCAACCCTTCTCTCCAGAAACGGAAAGAGGAGGCCTATTCCCAGCAGTGGGATTGTAACAGGCCGCTACTGTCGGTACAGGACGGGTGGTTAGCTCCAATTTTGGACTATTCCACCCATTTACGCATGTTGGGACAAGAGTTTCACTGTTATCCCGACAGTGTCACCTGCTCTAACCTACCTGTTGCGTTCAACTGATAATATCCCTGAATGTTTAATGTAATATCTCTGGGGATATTTGTTAGGTCCTCAGCTTTAATTTCATCCTTACTTAGTATCTCCCATCTTACCAGCGAGTACTTATGGCTGAATGCCCCATGCATTGAGCCATTAGGTGGAGACTCGTTTCTTCTTCTCCGTTACACACTGGGAACGCCTTGTCTTCTTTTATTCTCATTATTGACAGGTGTTCGTTTAACAGTCAGTGCCCAGTAGTAATGCCTGTTATAACTGCCACATTCTGCCTGCTATGAGACATTAACTGTTTTATGAAACCTGATCATCAATCAAATCAAAATAATGTTAATTCTTTAATTCTAATAAGCTCCTTCAAGCACTTTTGAATCGTCAAGGATCAATTAGAGTTATTGAAGCTATAACTGGTTCGGAATGTTGCTCTTACCGAGAAGAACCAGCATGAAATTTTGGATTCAATCTTTTAAACATTTTCAATTTTACATTATTAAACCGCAATCTTGTATGAAACTGAAAGGATTTTCACATCTACGCATTTTTATCATCCAAGTAATCTTCAATTTAGTAATATGCTTTATGTATAAGCATATCTCATACACTTAATTAAAACCTTACTGTAGACTGGTCTAGTACAGAACCAGTAGTAATATACAGCGCCATCCAGTTAACGAATACAAAACTAAACTCAATATGATGCCGAAACATGCCGTGTGGTATCCGGCTGAGTAGAATAGACCACCCTCATTTCTTACCGAGGTGTCGTAAAAGGCGACTAAGGTTAGTTGATGTCAGGCAGGCAGCAGGTCTTAAAATACGCAGTCAAATCATGTGACAACAGGTTTGTAACATGTTGTGCCGACCCCATTTGGAGAGGGATAAGGGCAGGAAGATGATGATTATCGATGACCAGACCATAATAATTTCCATCACTCCCTGCTTTTACTTATATAATTTATCGAATGTCTGTGTTGCATATGCATGCTATTTTTAAATCAAAAAAGGACCATTTGAGATCGTGAATTTATATTGCGAATCGATGCGAAGGTAGTTCACTGCCACTATATGAGCGGTCACGGTTTATAGGTGGCGTCACACGGGCTATAAGCAGATGTACCTGGATGGCTCCGGGTCAGTTTCCCCGCGGCGCTCCCGCTCCCCGGCCAGGCGATCCAGGTACCGTCTGTCATGATATGTAGCCATTTTGGTGGCGCTTGGGAGGCACCAAAACACCAACCATAGCCGACTATCAATAATCATAGCAAGTGCCCCGCTTTTGCACGGGTAGGCGAGTAATTTATTTTCGCACGTGAAATTCTTTTTTGCGATAACTCCTAAAATTTGAATAATCCAATTTTTAGGATCGTAATGTTCGGCACGAAGTGCTTGAGGTAAGTAATGTATTTCGATAAGTACCGAGTTCGTTTATAAATAGCTTTAGAATATTCCATTGTATGTGACATTGTATTCCATTGTATGCCGTGTATAGTAACTGGCTGAGTAGAATAGACCACCTTCATTTCTTGCCGAGGTATCGTAAAAGGTGACTAAGGTAAGTCGGCCCGTCGTGTGGTATCCGGGTAAGTAAAAAGACCACCCTCATTTCCTACCGAGGTTTCGTAAAAGGCGACTAAGGTAAGTCGGCTCGTCGTGTGGTATCCGGGTGAGTAGAATAGACCATCCTCTTTCTTACCGAGGAGTCGTAAAATACGACTAAGGTAAGTTGACGTCAGGCAGGCGGCCGGTTGTAAAATACGTAGCCAAATCATGTGACAACATGATTGTAAAATGTTGTGCCGATCCCACTTAGAGTTGGATAAGTGCAGGAGGATGATGATGTGACAATTTATTTTCTTAGAAGTTTGAATCTTATATTTCGCCCTATCTGACGACTAAAGTCACGTTTCCAATGCTTATGTATGGGAGATGTGACTTTGTTCTTCGGATAGGGCGATTTCCTTATTGTAACAAGGTTCGGATAATTGATCAGACGATCCTGGGACGTTTTCTTCGTTGATGGCCCCTAAAATGAGACTAGGAAAATGATGTTTATATCGTCCACTATAAATTATGGGTTGAACATATGAATCTTAAATATTCTTCTGTTATTGTTCATAGGTCACCACTGGCCCCCAACCGGTCTCGCTCCATCCGACGGTCCAGGTCTCCCGTCACCAGAACCCGGTCTCCTGTTCGCCGCTCCAGGTCTCCCGTCGCACGTAGGTCTCCCAGAAAATCGCGCTCCAGAAGCCAGAGGAGGAGCCCCAGACGGAGTCCTCGGAGGAGCCCAGTAAGGTAAGATATTGTTACATACAAGGGTTCATGGATTTGGACGAAAATACCTGGTGACTCGTTAAAAACAATTTATTCAACTTTTTACTACAAACTTACAATTTAGTCTCTATACAGTCCGTTGTCCAATAAGAATACCGAGGTCACTTATATTTTCACTTGTTTATTCGCTCTTGATCGCTATTCGCAAACTGAATGTCGAGGCGGACGCTACAATTGCTTATATATATCGAACGAACCGATTTCGAGAACATTCGCGAGACCTTTGAAAGATCGTAAACAAGTCTTTTGTAAACATGTTTATCGGTAAACAAGCCGAATGTTTCAGAGTATTGCCGTTAAGCGAATTTGAACTCTGTGACAAATAGTTAACGAACTCTTTTTTTTGTATGTTCGTAAACTGCCTCAGTCCAATTTGAACTTTGTGACAAATGCATTACGAACTCCTCTTCTTCGTACCACTGCCACCGTCAAATTCGAATTCTATTACATACGCATTACGAACTCTTTTCGCACTTTTTTTCTGTTTGTAGTTTAAATAATAACATTTCTCTTGTAGCTGTGATCGCCCAGCGTTATACTCTTTCGAGGAGTCACAGTTTAAAACTTCGGGTAAGCACCAATGAGTTTTTCTATCTAAACTTATGTGTCTAATTGGTAATTGCAATTTATCACATGCTTTTCAGTGAAGGAAAACATTGAAGAAACCAGTATATCTTTAGAATTCTAGGGATATGTGTCACCTGTCAATCCGCATTGGAGCACATGGTAGATCTTCTTTTGAGAGTAACCGCTATGCAGGTCCTCGAAGCCCAGTATCACTTTGACCATCACTGATCTGCTGTGATCAAAATTCTTGTGTTAGGTCTTAGCTCCAATCTTTCTCTCCATAAACGGAGAGAGGAGGCCTATGCCTAGCAGTGGAATAGTAACAGGCAGTTACTGTACTTTTTTTTTGTTAAACATTTCTCTTGGGACTCATACTAAATGTCACATATTTGGGATATATTATTGTAAACATATATCTTTACAATCTATCTTCTCTCTTCATTCTATCTTAAAGATCATTCCTTTTACTCATCGTTCTCTCCTTCTTCTCTTATATCCTATACTCTAACTCCTTTGCTATCACTCTCTGCTTTCTTTCCTAAGCCTCCCTACCTTATCTCTTATCACTTTCTTTTATCTCTTATCGCTTTCCTTCCTCTCATACAGCAATCTCCTTCATCTCTCATTTTCTTATAATTTTCATATTTCTCATTTTGCTCTAATAGCTTCCTCCTTCTCTTATCGCTATCTCCTTCCTCCCTTATTTCCCTCTCTTTCTTCTTTTCTTAATTTCTTTTGTCTATGTAAAAAATCATAAAAATGATTCATATATTTGAATAATAATATAATAATAGTAAGTTTGTGTTAAGATATAGAATTATAAGAATTCTTATTATTCATTTTAATAACAAAATTATATAACATTAATCATAGACGCGCCAGTCCCCGACGTAAGCGTAGCGTCAGCCCACGCCCGCGACGAACGCGCCCCCCACCCCCACCACGGGGTGTGCGTCCTCCCAGCCCGCCGGACCCTAGAAAGGTATACTATCACAGCCATGGAACAATAAATTAAAATAACCTATACTTGTGAGGAAGTAAAAGATACAGATTTGCCTTTCAAAATCTTTTATTACCTTACAACATGTGCAATAACTTTTACGATCTCAGGCAAGCCAGAACAAGTATAAGTTAACGCACTAAAAAGAACTAGCATTACATATATAGTATTGCTATTTTTTTTTTAAATAAATAAATAAATATATGGGACACTTACACACCACAAAAGTACCAAAGTACCCAAAGTAAGTAACTTAATACTTGTGTTAAGGGTGACGGACAACTGGTAAATATATACATATATATTTTTAAATACAAATACACACCCAGGCTCGAAGAAACAACAAATTGTTTAAAGAAAATGGTGGCCTCGACGGGAATCGAACCCGCGACCCGCGGAGCTGAAGGCAGAGTCACTACCCACTGCGCCAACGGGCCAGTCAATTTAATTTTAACAGTCTATTTAATCATAACATAAGTATCACATAGTCAACTTCATCGCTGACCTGATGAGTACCAGAAAGTACGAAACGTTCATATAGGTGGACCTTCCAAACTTACCTACTGTAAGCAAGCAAGTTAAAAAATTTGTGGAGCAAATGAAAAAAGCTTATTGGATAGCTTCCAAGATGAGTCTCGTGTTATACTCGTGCCGATACTATTTTGTATCCACCCATATGAACGTTTCCTAATTTCTGGTACTCATCAGGTCAGCGAAGAAGCTGATTATGTTGTATATCCTAGCTATTACACCGTAATAGGAATAGGAATAACGGAACACGTAGCTTATCGTAGAGGATGAAACTCGTATCAGATACTCACGAGATCACCTCGTAGATAGCACATGTAGATCTTTTTGATCGTAATTTCATACACAACATAAGTATTTAGTTACTTGGGTACTGACAACCGCGATTTTTAATATAGTACTGTAACGCGACCTCGACGTACAGACGGGACGGGGGAAAGATTATACATACAAGTGATGGGTCCTTCACACCATTCCAAGGATAGATGTACCGGAAGACGCACCGTTTATGTCGCTTAGGTTTAGTGTTCCAGTAGGATGCACTTTGAACCAAGATATTGGTAGGCGATGTCCACGTAATACACACACAGCGTCCCAGTTTTCTGACGTCGGTCGTGGCTTCTCCCCACCCTTCCGACGTCGCAATGACTTATCAAAGTCGTACATCAGTCCTCCACTACGTGTCGCCCTAAGCCGTGGTCCTGCCTCACAGGAGGCACCCTTAGAACGACGTTCCCCGACGCTAGTAGAGCTTCTGCGCTCTACTCTCTGCATTTCGCAACCTCGACGATGCTTCTGCGCTCGCCCTTCCCGCCCGGTGACGCTGTAAAAGCAGTTAGGGCTAACAGCATACAGTTAATTCGAAAAAAAATAGGCGATGTTCGTCCAACAAACACTTTATATGGGGACTTCTTATGTCATTACAAAAGTACGCGCGAAGCAAAGTACTAGTAGCGCCATCTATTATTCTAGCCAGGAAAATACGTAAACCGTGTCACTAGTATGTTATTTTACAGTTCATATTATTTGATTTAAAATAGTCTTGGAATAATTTCTTATAACTTGTTGACAGTAAAAATAAAATTATCTTGCTATAATCCGCGATAAATATATCCAAATTTTTTTATTATTACTTTTGTATTATGGAAAGTAACACCTAATTCTATAAATTATTGTTTGCAGTCTTCACCGTCGGGATCTTCGGCCAGCACGTGCTCGGATGAATCTTGTTCAGTGTGCTCGGGCAAGAATAAAAAGGCACCCCCTCCTAAACCAGTGAAACCACAACCGCCGTAAGTTTTTTCAATAGTAACAACCTACTCAAGACTAGATAAACATGTAACCCCCATTATGTTGTATTAACTTTAATTTATAAATATAGACAACTGGTATATAAAAATCAAATTCAAAATATTCTCTATTCAAGTAAACTTGTTAACAAGTGTTTTTGATTCGTCATAATCTACCGCTGATTCGGAAAGCTATTCCTACTAAATTCTTATAACTAGTTACATTTGGTTATTACTATATTGTACAGGGTAGAGGAGTAGCTATATCCACGCATTTTTATCATCTATATAATCCTCAATAGTATAGTAGGCTTTTTGTATCACTCTTTTTAACAGTGTTTTTAAACTGCTGTAATGGCATGACCAAAATTGATTTCGGAATTTTATTATAGAATCTTATACCCAAACCCACAAACGATTTACGTACTTTTGCTAGGCGCAAAGCAGGAGTCGCAAGCTTATGTCGGTTCCTACTTTGTCTATTATATACATCACCTATCGTTTTATAATTCTTTATATTTTTATGTACAAAAATTACGTTATTCAAAATATATTGTGAAGCAAATGTTAGAATACCTATTTCCTTAAACTTCTCTTGCAGGGAATCACGCGGACTTAAATTGTAGATGCCACGTATGGCTCTTTTTTGTAATACGAAAATTTTTTCGCTATCCGCGCATTTACCCCACAGCAATATTTCATAAGACCTAATGCTATGGAAGTATCTTCTATCTTATCTAATTTTGGGGACGCCTGCCGGTTCAGGACGGGTGGTCAGCTCAATACTTGACTATTCCATCCAATGCTATGGAAGTAAGCAAGCAGTCTATTATATACATCACCAATCCTTTTATAATTATGTATATTCTTAATGTCCTATCTCAATTTTAAGCCAAATCACTTTTTAACAGCATTGGGTACTACTGCCCATCATTTACCGTATCAACATGTTTTGTCTATTATAATAATTGTAAATAAATAAACATATTTCAAAAGTTTTTTTTTACATAAAAATAATTGCGAATTTATTAATAATTACGTTTTTTCTTCCTGCTGAAAAATTGACAAAAATAAGATAGCACAATTTGCCAGTTCACGATATATATAATTTTAAATAAATACGCCCATAATCATAACAAATGCCAGTCGTATAAAACAAATCGCACACTTCGTATTAAAGTGACCAAATTTGAAAAAGTTGTATTGTGGCAAATCGCAATAAAGTGTACCGTAGCACCTATAACACTCGTGAGTGTTTAATAGATCCATAACTTAAGAGCAAGGAAACACTAGCTTTTTTAACGTGATGTCATAGATGCTATTAAAAAAAGGAGTACAAATTATCGAGCTCGAGACTGATTTTGAATTAGGTCACTTTAATGCTAAGTGTGTGATATATAGGCTAAATAGCTTCAATTGTACCAAATTACTTAACAGATTAACTGAGAAGGTGCAACAGACAGACAGGCTTTTATATTTATAATTTTAGTTCAGAAAGTATAATATATATAATAGATATTGATTTACGATACCCAGAGCCCGAACGTCCCCTGCTGCGGCGGCTGTGAAACGACCACCAGGGCCACCAGCAGCCAGGGCTGTTCAGCCGACCAGGGAACTCCTGAAAGCCAGGGAGAACAGCAAGCGAAGCCGGGAGGAAAAGGTATGTGCATTCTTCATTTATAAGAAATGAACTCTGCTGTGCCTTTGCTCGAGCCAAATAAGTATAAGTACACTCAGAAAGGCATTACGTGTTTTTGTTTTTTTTATATTAGGCCAAACTTCAGTACCACTGGTCCAAAGCTCCTTGAAAGCGTAACAGATCTTTTTTAATAATATAATAATAATAATAAGCCTTTTATTCCGAACATTTAACATGTATTGAGTTGTTCTAATTTTGCTTATAAGAAATCTCTTAGCTCGATGTGCCTTTTGGCATAGGCCTCCTCCAACATTTTCCATTGTTCTCTATCTTTTGCCACTCTTGTCCAGAAAGGGCCAGCAGTTAATTTGAGGTCATCTTCCCATCTTCTCACTGGCCGCCCTCTAGTTCTTTTTCCATCCCTGGGGTACCATAGAATAACCTTTTGACTCCACTTATTTATTGAACAGCGCATTGTATGACCCACCCATCTCCATTTTTGTCTATCGATGCGAGCGATGATATCGATGACTCCTGTTTTTGCTTGAAGATCATTGCAACTGATTTGGTCCAGAACCCGAACCCCCAGCATGCTTCTTTCCATAGTATGTTGACATTGTGCCAATTTTTTTTGGTGCAATTTGGTTAGGGACCATGTCTCACATCCATAGGTGATGCAAGGGAGCAACGGATCTTTTTTACCTAGGTATTATTAGGTAGGTATTTTTCTTTGTTAAATTCCCTCCTGCCTTATCCCACTCTGAGTGGGGTCGGCACAACATGCTACAAACATGTTGTCACATGATTTGGCTACGTATTTTACGACCGGCCGCCTGCCTGACGTCAACTTACCTTAGTCGCCTCTTACGACACCTCGGTAAGATAGGAGGGTGGTCTATTCTATTCTGCCGGATAACACACGGCTATTTTTTGTTAAATTCCATTTTATAATAATAATGTCTTATTTAATTTTGAATTTTTGTAGATAAATAAATTACAGTTTTGAGTCGATTTATATTTTTTAACTACTTAGTTACACTACACACTGGTTTCACAGTATTATGATATTCCGGAACCTTCATAAGTAACACCTAATTCTATTAATTAATTTTGGTCATAACATAAGTAATAATAAAATTGTTTTTCTATAATCCGCGATACAGTAAATAGAAAATATATACTATAATGTTAAATGTATAGTGGACTATTTGTTTTTTCATACCCGATACATGCAGGATTCGCAAACACGCATGAACAAACCTCCACCACTTCAACCACAATACACAAGGACTATACACTTTCACTATCACAAACTCAACAATCATTTCGCCCCGCAAACTGAAGCATCATCATCAGGAGATAGACTCCACGACAAAATTGCTTCGGTTCCTCCTATTTACATTATGGATCTCCGCAAAGTAACACCTTATTCTATAAACTGTTTAGTAATAACACGCAAGTATTAGGTCCTTACATATGAAATTGGCGTTTTGTCGTACTGGCCACTTTGATCTCAAATATTACCTTTATGGTTAGGAATTACAAATGAAAATTCATACAGCTATTTACTCATGCATTTGTGTTTCAAACCCCCTAATTCATTTGTTTTTTCTTCTTTTGTTTTTTTCTTTGTGTCACTCTGTTTACAAAATGGAAAACATGAAATATCGCGTTATTTACGAGTATGAGTTCCACCGTGGCACTAGTGCTGCAGAAACGGCTCGAAGGATTAATGATGTGTATGGTGACGGTATCGCAAAAGAAAACACAGTGCGTTTTAAGTTCCAACGTTTTCGTTCTGGAAATTTCGACCTGCAGAACGAGCCTCGTGGACGGCCGGAGACCAAAGTTGATAATGAAGAATTGAAGGTTATTGTGGAAGCGCATCCATCGCAAACCACGTCCGAGTTAGCTGCAGGCTCCGGTGTTAGTGATAAAACTATTCTAATCCACTTGAAGCAAATTGGGAAGGTGAAAAAGCTTGAAAGGTGGGTACCTCATGAATTGAGTGAAGCAAACCGACAAACGCGCGTCGACTGCTGCGTTGCGTTACTCAACCGGCACAATAATGAAGGAATTTTAAATCGAATCATTACCTGTGATGAAAAGTGGATCCTCTACGATAATCGGAAGCGCTCATCGCAATGGCTGGACCCTGGCGAACCAGTTAAATCCTGCCCTAAGCGAAAATTGACTAAAAAAAAGTTGCTTGTAAGTGTTTGGTGTCCACCAGTACCGTTACCGTAGTACCGGTGTCGTTCACCACAGCTTTCTTAAATCTGGCCAGACGATTACGGCAGATATCTATTGTCAGCAACTGCAAACCATGATGGAAAAGCTAGCTGCTAAACAATCGAGGCTGGTCAATAGCTCTAGGCCACTGCTGCTTCAGGACAATGCTAGACCACACACTGCACAACAGACAGCTACCAAATCAGAGGAGCTTCAATTAGAATGTCTTAGACATCCACCGTACTCTCCGGACCTTGCTCCAACAGATTACCATTTTTTTCGCAATTTGGATAACTACTTGCAATGAAAAAAATTTAACTCCGATGGGGCAGTCCAAACCGTCTTCAAAGATTTTATTGATTCCCGCCCGAATGGTTTTTTTAGTAAGGGGATCAATGAACTACCTATGAGATGGCAAAACTGCATACATAGCAATGGTACATACTTTGATTAATTAAATATATTTCATTTAAAAAAAAACGACTTAATGTTCCTCTCATAGAAAACGCCAATTTCATATGTAAGGACCTAATATTAAATTACTTTCTGGGATAAAATCCGTGTGGAATTATATATATTTATTTATTTGATTCCGCAGGTACTGGAATGGCAACGCTCTCAGCTGGCAGTGCGACCCAACCCCCCAATACCGCCAGCGAACATAAAGCGCGAAGGCGAGCGCCGCCGCGACCGCCCGCCGCGGGCGGAACGCCCCGAGCGGCCCGAACGCGGCGTTTCGCCCGCCGCGATTGCCGCCGCACTCGCCGACAGCGACAGCGACTCTGAGACCGACGCAAGCTCCGAACCACCCCAGCAGAGGTGATTTTTTAAATCACCCCTAACACGTCGTACACTTAGTTTTAAAGTGACCTAATTCGAAGAAGTTGTTTGGTGAAAATTTCTATGTAGGGTAGCATATGTGTCTAATCGATAATTGCTATTTATCGCACGCTTTTCGGTGAAGGAAAACATCTTGAGGAAACTTGCGTTTCTCCAGAGAATTCTAGAGATATGTGTAACCTATCAATCCGCATATAAGTCCTAAGACCTATCGCCAGAGTAAAGGATCAAAATATTGCATTATTAAACGGTGGCGGTTGCCACTAGTATGTGTAGAACACAGCATTGAACAGACCAAATTCAAAATTTGTCATAATTGAGTTAGATACATTTTTATGCTTATTTCAATGTATCCATTTATGACATCACACTATGAACTATTAAAAAAGCTACTATTCCATTGCTGGGAATAGGCCTCCTCTCCATTTTTGGAGAGAAAGATTGGAGCTTATACCTAGAAGGCTGCTCCAATGTGGGTTATTATTACACATATACCTCGAATTCTCTAGAGATATGCAAGTTTCCTCACGACGTTTTACTTAACCGAAAACCATCTGATAAATTGCAGTAAGATAAAAGTTTTAACAGATAAACACGGATTCAAACCCCAGGCATCATAATGGGCCTATGATAATAGTATAGATTATATTTGACTAGCCAGTTCGCGCAGTGGTTAGTGACACTTCCTTCAGCTCCGCGAGTCGCAGGTTCGATTCCAGCCGAGGGCCAACATTTTTTATAAACAATTTGTTGGTTCTTCGAGCCTAGGTATATATTTGTATTTAAGTATATATTTAAAATTATATATATAGTATATCTACCAGTTTTCCGTTACCCATAACACAAGTATTAAGTTACTTTGGGGATGGACGACCGTGTGTGTTAAGTGTCCCATATATTTTTATTTTATTCTTATCTACAGATTGACCCTGTCTGAACGTTTTGGCAAAATGGCTCAGTGGTCGGCGGCTCGATGTGCCCGCCTCGAGAACATGCGGATCACGCGAAGGGAGAGCCAGCTGCACGTGCATATCGAGCGGGACGAGCCGGCGGACCCCAGGGACCCCGCCAGGGAGGACTACCCGTGAGTATCCATCACATACACATTGTTGGATCTACCCTCAATATCTATACTAATTATATATGTAGTATATGCGCTTATCTCAGGAACTGTTGGACCGATTTGAAAAATTCTTTTGAGTATTAGATAGTCCATTTATCGAGGATGGCTATAGACTATAAACCATCACACTAAGACAGGAGAGGAGCAGCAATAATTTTTTTTGCGAAAACGGCATAATTTAAAGCTTTCCTCGCGTGCGCTAAGTAAACGGTGAAAGTTATTAAAAAATCATGTACTACAAAATTGTTCCCCTCTAAAAGTTCTTAACAAAAGGCCGTGACAGCATGTCTTGCTTTTAAGATTAACCCACTTTAACCATAATTAATTTGTGTTATTGTTTACTCAAATAATAAGACTGCAGTCCACGCGAACGAAGTTGCGCTTAAGCTAGTAATATATAATAGAGTATGTATGTATAATCCCTATAGACTTCGAACCAACTGGACTGATTTAAAAGAAATTTGCAGACAATCTTTAGATTGATCCAGAAGTGAATCTTTTAAGTAACTTAGTTAATAGTTTGGTTGTGAGCGGAAATTTTTTACACTGGTATTTTTTGGTACTGATATCTTTAAATTAATCTTCGAGACGCTCTATATATAAATAAATAAATCAAGTTTTATTGACCACTTAAGAAAAAGAGTACAAAAGTAATAATAACACACACACACAATGTGGTAAAAGGGCACCCACCTCAGCAAGCATATATGTCTTATATGCCTGCAACTTTATATAATTTTCACCTGTATGTATGTGTTAAAGACGCACGTTTATTTTTCATCCGAGTATTTCGCCATTTTCAGCCCTTCGCTGTTTTATTTATGGTCCTTCGAGCCGGATTTGAACCAGCGACCTATGGATTATTCATGTGGCCCGACGTAGGACGCCACATAAATAAAACATCAAAAAAGGTCTGAAAATGGAGAAATACTCGGGATGAAAAATAAAAGACGTGCGCTCGGTGCGAGGCGTAGAAAAAAGGGAAGAAGTTTTATTGCAGTGTTGCCAATTTTAGTATATTCGTTCAGAAACATTTTTATATCTTTAAAAGTATGAATGAATGTATGAATGTAACAGAATACTATTTACATACTGTAGGTATACAAATGTAATTTGATCCATTGTAGAAAAAAAATTTTTTTTAGTGTAACTAGGAATACGTGCGGCTTCGCCCGCGTGAAAATTAGTGTTTAGCATGATAGTCGCCCGAGTCTCGGCAGCAGTCCGGCTCTCTCATACCTTACACCGCTTATTATACCTATTTCCCCCTCTAAACAACAATCGAACCCGATTTGTTACTACCCCAACTAACAATCGTTGTAAAACGACCTCTTCAACTCAATTTAGATAAAACCGTTATCTACTAAGAATTGATCTACCTTTTAGTAATAACCGTACCATGGTCCGTTCAGTTCATTTAAAGAACATCGATTACATACAGACAGACATACTTTGGGGGCTTTGTTTTATAATAAGTGTAGATTGTAACAGACAGACTTTCGCATTTAATACTAGTTATCATCCTCCTGCCCTTATCCCAATCTAAGTGGAGTCGGCGCAACATGTTTCAAACATGTTGTCACGTGATTCGTCTACGTATTCTACGAGCGGCCGCCTGCCTAACGTCAACCTACCTCAGTCGCCTTTTACGATACCTCGGTAATACTAGTATGGATAAAACGTGTGACACTGTGTCTGTCTGCAAAACCTTTTCATCACAATATGATTGCCACATAGAAATCTGTATATCTCTGGAGAGTTCTTTATATATGTGTGTTCCGCCCAAACGTGCGGGCGGATGAAACAACCTCCGAGACCTGGGCTCGTCGTCTCGGCGTCTCAACCTACCTTATGCGGCCGTCAGCTGTATGCGGTCCGGCCTCATGAATAACTGCGTGTATATTTGTACGTGTGTGTGTTCGCTTGTATGTACTTGGCCGATTCCCGAACCCGTTGGCTCGCCTCAGCAGTCTTCCACGGACACGTACTGTCTATTTCTCCCGGAGTATACACTTCACTAACGCGGTTAAATAACACAAATAACACCCGGTGTACAGACAACCTTCGTAAGGTCACACGTTATTGAATCGTCCCATATCGGGGAACATTAACCCGAACGCGAACTAAAACCGCGGACGGTCGCGTCTTCTCAAACGCTTCACTTAAAACTTAAAAAATTAAACGCGTCACTAAATCTAAAAACCACACCCAAAACGCATAATTACGCGTGTGCGTTATACAATAAAGTCGTATACAGGCGCTGTCCTGTCTTATCGTAATCCAAAACGTTACTAACTGTCGGACACGACCGGCGGCGAACGAATGCCCAAAGGTCGTTGATCCGGCCGTTCGCGCCGCGTCGCGCGTCAATTTATACAAAACAATATGTATACCCTTTCTGTCCACATTACAGTAGCATAGTAATTCTAAGGTTCAATTGCTATCTCCAAATAAGGAGAAATCCCTATTTCCAGCAGAGAGATAGTAAGAGACTGTTACTTTATGGATAAATGATTGTTTTTCAGTAGTTTGGACCCGGCTCCCGTTGGCAGCTACCCTGAGGAGTTGCTAGCAGTAGCTCCTGGTGGTCTGCCATCATGGGATGATGTTCGGGTCAGATATGATTACTACAAGAAACGTGGATATTTGAGAGGTAAGCTATCTTACTGCTGCCCTGTTGGCACAAGTCTTAGTGAGCCTGACTTCAGCCCTGGTGGTCGCGGGTTCGATTCCCGTCGAGGACCATCATTCAAACCCTAAAAAAATTGTTTCGTTATATCCCAAAGGATGAGGTAAACTTAAAATTTTCCGATATTATCAAAAGTCTCCATGTTCACTTCCACACCCAGAATCCCCAAAAAGACCTGTCTTACTGAACATCATTTCTATATACTGCTCCCCCGCGCAAACCTCCATCTTTCTCATCACTTTCATCACAAAAGATTATATAAGGAGTAATTATTTGTTCAAAAACCGTTAATATGTTTCTATTGGCTCCAGGTCTGACTCTAAGCGATTATGTCAAGTGGGAGGAGTGGTGGTACAAATACCAGGAGTGGTTGAAACGGGAGCGCGCTTACGAGCGGTGGGCCGAAGGTGATCAGGGGACGGTGAGTTATTATCTATCTATACTTATTATAAAACAAAGTCCCAAAAAGCTGTCTGTATGTATGTAATCGATTTCCACAAAATCTACTGAACGGATATTTGTAAGGTTTTCACCAAAAGTTTTTGCAATACTTCCGGATGGTATAGGTAAATAGTACATATCAGTATTATGTAAATTGTGTTGAAAAGTTCGCGCAGTTGTATAAAAAACTTGGTTGCTGGGAGCTTTAATCGCGTGCGCTGCGTAAACCAGCAGAGATACGTTTAAGTAATGTACTAGATAATTATAGATCTATAAAACTACTACAAAAAAGTCCGCGATAGCATGTCTCTATCTTTTATGGTTAACTTACAATAACTACTTTTATGTTTAAAATTTGAATTCTAAAAAAAAATTGTGACACGCACATTTCCACGCGGGCGAAGCCGCTGTCACAGCTAGTATAATATATAAAAAAATTAAGTTAACTAAAGCTAACATTAAATAAAAACAATTTGTTACACTAAAATAATGCAACTGCGTGGTATATTACGGCATAGCTGTAGTTGTGTATTTTTGTCCTTCAGGCCGGATAAGGATTCGTTTTCGTTCCATGTTTGATTTTAATTTAGATTTTTATTTGACCTTACTCGTACATAATGGTCCTTCAGGCCGGATAAAAATTGTTTAGTTCTGTATGTTTTAAGTATTTTTTGTTTTGTTTTGTTACTTGTCATACATATGGTCCTTCAGGCCGGATAAAAATTGTTTAGTTCTGTATGTTTTAAGTATTTTTTTTTGTTTTGTTACTTGTCATACATATGGTCCTTCATGCCGGATATAGGGATTACACTTAACGTTTCAGACTCGTCGCGAGCGACGCCGTCGAGGGGGCCGCCACAGACGCAGCTGAGGGCGCGCCGCCCCCGCGGCGGTTCTCTGCGTAGACCTGGCCGCGGGGGCCGCGCATCGGTAAGGTGCGCGACCGCTGGCACCTCGCGTCGACCCGACACTGGTGAGTGTTAATACACTATTTGTAGCTGACTAGCGCTCTGGCCACACGTTGCTGTGGTTCAGTCAAATTTTCTGAAAAAAATCCTCCGATTCAAATTCAAAATATTCTTTATTCAAGTAAACTTGTAAACAAGTACTTTTGAATCGTCAACATCTACTGCTGGTTCGGAAAGCTATTCCTACCGAGAAGAACCAAGAAACTCGGCGGTTGCTCTTTTCAAACAATAATTCTTATCACTAGTTACATATAGTTATTAATGTCTTGTACAGGGTTGAAGAGAAGCTATATCCACGCATTCTTATCGTCTAGGTAAACTTCAATAGTATAAAAGGCTTTTTGAATTAGCCTTTTTTAATAGTATTTTTGAACTGCTGTAATGGTAAAGTTAAAGTAGATTGTGGCATTTTATTATAGAATCTTATACCCAAACCCACAAACGAATTTCGAACTTTTGCAAGGAGCAAAGCAGGAACCGCAAGCTTATGTCGGTTCCTACTTTGTCTATTATATACATCACCAATCCTTTTATAATTATTTATATTCATATGTACAAAAATTAAATTACTAAAAATATACTGTGAAGCCAATGTAAGAATACCTGATTGTGACCAAACTACATTATCCTCTGATAATTTCATTAAAATCATTTGCAACTGTTTCGGAGTCTATAATGGGCATACATAAAAACTTTCTCTTTGATATATATATAGATCATAGCTAAATAATATTATCATTGACCCTGCCTTCAGCTCTACAGGTTGTGGATTAGATTTCCATTGAGGGCCATCATAAAAAAAAAAAATTGTTGGTTCTTTCAGTCTGAGTGTATACATATTTAAGTTTGTACTTAAAATTACATCATCATCCTCCTGCCCTTATCCCACTCTAAGTGGGGTCGGCACAACATGTTACAAACATGCTGTCACACGATTTGGCTACGTATTTTATGACCCCTCGGTAAGAAAGAGGGTGGTCTATTGTACTCAGCCGGATACCTCCGGATACCATACAATTTAAAATTACATATCTATAATATATTACCAGTTGTCTGTCACATATAACACATGTATTAAGTTAGTAACTTTAGGGATGGACTAAATACACATATATTTAAAAATATATATTTTTTTAAATATATGTGTAATAGTCGCATATATTTAAAAATATATATATTTGTATGATAAAACTGATAATTTTCTGTTTCAGACTTCACTTCAGCAAACTATAGAAGAAACAATGGTAGTGAAAATAGAGAAAATTTTAAATTGGTGTTGTTAATTTAAAAATGTCAGTGTGGTTTCAAAGTGTGTGGCGTTGAGGCGTCTAAAACTTTTTAAGTGAATACTTATGTATTGGTTTATATTTATTGTACAATATATGGTAAGTATAAGTAAATTATATTGTAGCGTTTGGAAGGTAGTTGATTAAATTGCACATAGTATATTATCTCAGAACAAAAAAAAGAAGAATCTTGTGGAAGAAATTGAATAATTTTTTTATATATGCTGTAGGATGTATTTTTGGTTTATGATATCGGCTTAGTATGATGTAGGCTGCTGTCGCTTATACAGGGTGGTACCAATGATACGAAATTAAATTAAGAAAAATAACTTTCACTTCATTCAAGTTAAATAATTACTGCCGGGGATCTAGGTTCCCCTACTAAGTTCTAGAACAACAACTAACGTAACCGCATGAGAATTACTAAAATATATTTAATATAGCTACTATATAAATATTTTATGTTAGAAATATATAAATAACAATGGTTTGTGTGTGTGTGAATATGTGTGTTGTGTGAAAATGAAGACCTCATGTGGATTGTGCGGTTAAACTGAGGGTAGTTGGCGAAAGTAATGATTGTAGTACTCAGAAACGGAGACCCCGAGGCGCTCCAGTCAGTTTGTGATACAATGTAAACCCGTATGTTTATAAAATAGGTTTAAATAATTTATTCTCAAAAAAACCAATGGTCACTTATATGAGAATATAAACTAATTACAAAAACATAGGCGGTCACCAAAAGACCTGCTCGTTCAGCATTTGTAATTGACTTTATTTCCTCTAATCCTCTAATCATTTATACATAATAGATAACTTTGACATAATTCAATCTTTTAACTTCTAACTTAATCTGTATAAATTTCTATTAAGTACATTTACTAAAAAATAAATATAGAAGATGTTTTTATTGCAATTTTGTCTATCTTAACAATCAGTACATCTCGCCTGGTAACTGTTCTATTCCATATCCAGTATTACTATTATTTATACTAGTTGGAGTCTTAAACACTTATAAATATCGTGTATACGTATTTTAAAAGGAAATAAATATAATTTAATTGATTTCTGGTTTTGTTAGTAATGGTCAATTGATCTGGCGCCTTGAACTAGTGTTGAAAAAACAGGAAAAAAAAAATATTTTCTACTTAGTACTGTTCGTTTTTAGGTCAAGGTTATTTTAAGTGCCGTGTGTCGTAATAGAGTACGGTAGTTGATCTATATAAGCCGCGTTTATTTCTTCATCATCATTCTCCTGCCCTTATCCCACTCTAAGTGGGGTCGGCACAACATGTTATAAAAATGTTGTTGATTTGGCTACGTATTTTACGACCGGCCGCCTCCCTGACGTCAACTTACCTTAGTCGCCTTTTACGACACCTCTGTAAGAATGAGGATGGTCTATTCTATGCAGCCGGATACCACACTGCACTTACCTTAGTCGCCTCTTACGACACCTCAAACCGCGTTTATTTCTTAAAAAACAATAATATCTGTGCCTAAAATACTTCAAATTAATTTCGAATGATTGGTACCACCCTGTATAAAACGATTGCCTTTTATTATTGAAAGTGATGTAATTTTCCTATTTTCGTAGTTATTTACATATATGAAAGAAATTACGTTAAGTCTCGCTAAAACTCGAGGCTGAACTGATCTGGTTAGTTTTGATTTTGAAATAAAGAAATGGAAAATGAAAAATAGCATAAGTGAAAGTAATAATAAAATTATATCGCGGATTATAGCAAAATAATTTTATTATTACTTGTATTAGATCACCGCAAAGTAACGTCTTACTCTATAAATTATTTGAAAAATAGCTCAATCAATAATTCTATTATCCCATATAAACTGTTCAACTATCAAACATTGTATGGAAATTAAATATTAATCAAGGAAGATAGCTTTGACTATGGAATATTAAAAGACTAATAGCAGTAGACCCAGAATCATTCTGGACTCATTTGGACTAATTCTATAATCAATATGTATGTATGTATGTGAATATTTACAAATAAAAATGTTATATATTATCATTGTTAAATAAAGATCAAAGTGAACTGACGTAAAATTAAGTTGAGAACAATCTGAAGCTAATGTTTTCATAAATATAAACAAATTCTATTTGAAAATTAAAATTACAATTGTGTTTTAATTTAAATAAAAAATAAAAAAATAATTAAAAAAAAGCGAAACTTCTATCAGTCCTCTCACGCAAGCTTTGTTAAAGTTGGTGACAAAGTTATGAAGATTTGTGCTTGTGTCAGAGACAATATATCAAAGAATCTAAATCATGTAACCAAGACTAATAACAATGACTTGAAGCTAAGCATGATGAACTTTTTAGTCGATAAGTATATTTTATAATATCTTAAACGCAACTCGTTATGGTGGACTGCAGTCTTATTATTTGAGTAAACCATAATTATGTAAACCGTAATACTTGTATAATTATGGTTAAAGTGGGTTAACCTTAAAAGCTTGACATATGCTGTCGCGGACTTTAATTTAGAACTTTAAGAGGGGAACAATTTTGTAGTAAATTTTTATTGAATAACTTTCGTTACTTAGCGCACGCAAGGTAAGCTTTAAATTTTCGCAATATTTTTTATTGCTGCTCCACTCCTTTTCATCTTAGAGTGATGTTATATACCCTATAGCTACCTCGATAAATGGACTATCTTACACTGATAGAATTATTCAAATCGGTCCAGTAGTTCGTGAGATTAGCGAGTTCAAACAAACAGACTTCAGCTTTATGCTATATTAGTATAGATACTTTTGACTATAAAGTTTATTTATCATTAAAATTTGTATATCTAAGGTAAATATGTAAATATCTATATATATAATTGTAAATACTTCAATAAACAGAGTGGCATCGACGATATGACATTAAATTCCTCCACTGATCACTTAAATGTATAAGATAAAAGTAAAGTAAAGTAACAGCCTGTTACTATGCCCACTGCTGGGCTAAGGCCTCCTCTCTGTTTTTGGAGAGAAGGATTGGAGCTAAGACCTACCACGCTGCTCCAATGCGGATTGGTAGGTTACACATAGCCCTAGAATTCTCTAGAGATATGCAGGTTTCCTCACGATGTTTTCCTTCACCGAAAAGCGTGTGATAAGTTGCAATTATCAATTAGACACATAAGTTTTAATAGAAAAACTCATTGGTGCCTGCCCTGGGTTTGAACCTATGTCGTCTCTAGAGAGTCGCACGGTCTCACGGCTAGGCTATCACAGCTACTAATGTATAAGATAATTTTATCTTAAATATTATTTAAAAAATATATATAATTTCGAACAAAATAAATATAATTAATTTGAGATCTGCCTTTGTTATAGTTGAATGACCTGTCGCGGCACACTTGTTCGAAAAACAGGAGAAAACATATAACATAGTTCTGTCTCCCTTGCACTCGTGTCTAGTCTCTCTAGCCGAGATTACGAAATGTTACGGTCATTCACCCTATATATATCATGTATTTTTTATGCAAAATCTAAAATAATTCCTGTGGCTAAATTACTTAACTAATTTCATTGAAATTATTTATCTAGGCTACTAAGATGTGTAGGAAGCTGAAATTAAAATTAATGTTGTATAGTCGATACCACCCTGTATATCTAGACTCTAAGAACTAACGTATTGGTTTATGGAAAACGTTAGCCCTCGGTGGGAATCGATCCCGCAACCGACGAAGCTGAAGGCAGGGTATTGCTACCTGCGCCAACGGACTAGTCAATAATTTGAATTTGATTACATAATTAATAGAAATAGAAAGCGAAAATATTCGGACACTTAAAGTATTTTCCAATAAAACACTCAGTACAGGAAACACCTTTGGTGGGATTGTATTGGGTTTTTTTTTCTAGTTATAAGACGTTTATCCGAATCAATAATAAATCCATATCTGTTCATTGTAAAAAAATATACTAATTATTACATAATTTATACGTTTTTTACCTACTGATAAAATACCTCAAAAGTAATACCACATTTAAATAGTTTACTTTACGTCGATTTGAATGTCTATAGCCTTTTCCAAATGCACGTGCGTCATTTTGCTTCGGTCAGAGTCACAGCGAGATTAATCCCGGTTTATTCTAGTTGGGGTGCCAGTTCTATTCCCGGTGCAAACAATGACAATTTAGTTTTATTGATACTCATCATCAGCCTTTATTTCACTAAGTTGTGTCGACAATCATGTTCAAAACATGTCACATGATTTGGCTATGTATTACGACCGGCTGCCTGCCTGACGTCAACTTACCTAAGTCTCCTTTTACGACACCTCGGTAAGAAATGAGGGTGGTCTATTCAACTCAGCCGGATTCCACACGGCGATATAAAACAATATATTATATAATATATAAAATTAAAACAATAAATTTATTATATAATATAAATATAAAACAGGATGTCTAGGATTTTCTGCTTCCCCTTGTATAGAATTCTGGCAACACCCTTGAGGAATAGTGTTAGTTTAGTTTTTCAAGGGCAGGAGGATAATGGTTGTTTTAATTAGGATTTTAACGTATGAGTATACGCCGTGTGGTATCCGGCAGAAGAGAATAGACCACCCTCCGTTCTTACCAAGTTGTAAAAGGCGACTAAGGTAAGTTGACGTCAGGCAGGCGGCCGGTCGTAAAATACGTAGCCAATTCAAGTGACAACATGTTTGTAACACGTTGTGCCGACCTCACTTAGAGCGGGATAAGGGCAGGAGAATGTATGTATGTTTAACGTAAGAGTATATCTTATTAGTAGTTGAAGAGAGGGAAAAAAATGGAAATAATAACTAGAAATAGCTTTATTATTTGTGATATTGATAAATTTTGAAATTTTAATTGATGAGGTACATAATAGGTCTTATGCTAGCCTTAAGAACTGTCACTGTGTTGTGAGTTGTTAGTTACTCAGTGTTACAGTTTCCAGTGTAAGGGGGGGGGCAGCTGCCGCCCCTTGCCCGTACCTCGCTACGCCCATGCTATTTCTCCATAAATGTTCCGTGTACTGAAGGATTTATTCGAACCTACCTTCGTGTCCGAATATTTTTGCGAATCACTAGATGATAAGACAATTAGTGTATATATTAGCAACATATTAGTGGTTAAATGTAACTAACTAACTAACTAACTTTCCGAACCAGCAGATGTTGATTCAAAAGCACTTGTTTACAAGTTTACTTGAATGAAGAATATTTTCAATTTGAATACATTTATCTTTGTCTAATCACACATAAAAAGATACTAATAAGTCACATTTATTTTCTCTTTATTGTCGATAACATTTTAGACTGTTTCCGCTATACTCAAGTATAATAGATGTTTATTCACTAGGATAGGTAAAAGTTTAATTATAGAGATTAAAAGTACAGTAAATTGAATAATTGTAAATAATAATGCAAATCTCCTTTGTGTTTATTTATATTAGATTATTAATATTTGCTAATTTAGTATAGACTGTATCCATATCTCAAGTTTAGTATTAAAGTGGCTGAGTTCGAAAAAAAGCAGTTTTATGGCAAATTGCAAAAAGCATAGAGTGCGAAACTCGTGAGTCATAGACGAACAACTTGGAAGAGCAAGAAAACTGTAGCTTTTTATTTTGTAATAGCTTTTAAGTTCAACTTCCTTCGCGTGGACTGAAGTCTTATTTGAGTAAACAATAACACATATTAATTATGGTTAAAGTGGGTTAATCTTAAAAGCTAGACATATGCTGTCGCGGACTTTTATTAAGAACTTTTAAAGAGGAACAATTATGTAGTACATCATTTTTTAATAACTTTCACCATTTAATTAGCGCACGCAAGGAAAGCTTTAAATTTTGTCGATATCGCTATATTTTTTATTGCTGCTCATCTCCTATTCATCTTAGCGTGATGTTATATAGTCTATAGCCTTCCTCGATAAAGGGACTATCTTACACTCAAATAATTTTTCAAATCGGCCCAGTAGTTCCTGAGATTAGCGCGTACAAACAAACAATCAATCAAACAAACTCTTCAACTATATATATTATTAAGTATAGTATAAGTATAGATTAGGCCGCTTTAATACTAAGCATGTGATATAGTGTATTTAGTTTCTAAAAAATTATTTACTGAGAGAATGTGGGAAGAGTATTAAATTCAGAGTGTTAATTAATGTTGTCATTTAAGGAGAAAATGTTATAACTCCTTGCTATTTCGCCTTTTATAAATAAATAAATATATGGGATATTTACACACACGGTCGTCCGTCCCCAAAGTAAGTAACTTAATACTTGTGTTATGGGTGACGGACAACTGGTAGATATACTACGTAAATAAAGTTTAAATACAAATACACCAGGCCCAGGCTCGAAGAACCAACAAATTGTTTATAGAAAATGTTGGCCTCGGATCCGCGACCCGCTGAGCTGAAGGCAGGGTCACTAACCACTGCTCCAACGGGCCAGTCAATCAATTTTATACCATACTATAGCTAACCATAATACTGATCGCCCGATGTTCCTTAAATTTGCAATGCGACGATAGAATGATGACTATATTCGTTTCATTTATAGTGGTATTGCATATGTAATTTATATATGTCATACAAAAGTTTATTATTTGTTATAATCTGCATTTGTTAGGAGAGTGTAACGCAATATTTTGCGATTGTTGGGCGAAACGATCGTAGATATTGTCGTAGTGAATGTGTAGTGTGTTGTTGGTGGCTGTGTATTGTAATATCGCTTTGCGACTTTGTCATGGAGCATTTAGCATTATGTACATTTTCCACTCAACACATCGCATATTATAGCAAAATAATTATATAATTACTTTTGCATTATGAACCTCCGCAAAGTATAATCTAATTTAATAAATTACTCTAGTTTCCCTTTTTATTTTACTTCCATTTGTAATTTCATTTTCATTTATTAAAATTACTAAATTTTTAATTATAACCATTCCCCTATTAGGTGTTCCATACAGCTCTAACCTCCAGTCGCAATGTTTCGTTATGTTAATTGTTGAAACACGTTTGTGTGTAATATTTTCTTTAGTATTATAATTTAATCATGTAGATGTTGTATTTAAAATAAATAATATTTATAGATTTATTTGTTTCATTTGAAAATTTACGCTTATAATTAATCATTCAATTATTAAAAATTGCTAATAATTCATTATCTGTAATAAAAATATTTAGTAACAAAATATTAAAATATTATTATTAAAGTCTTTTTGTGTAATATTAGGTCCTTACATATGAAATTGGCGTTTTCTATGGGAGGAACATAAAGTCGTTTTTTTTAAATGAAATATATTTAATTAATCAAAGTATGTACCATTGCTATGTGTGCACTTTTGCCATCTCATAGGTAGTTCATTGATCCCCTTACTAAAAAACCATTCGGGCGGGAATCAATAAAATCTTTGAAGGCGGTTTGGACTGCCCCATCGGAGTTGAATTTTTTTCCTTGCAAGTAGTTATCGAAATTTCGAAAAAAATGGTAATCTGTTGGAGCAAGGTCCGGAGAGTACGGTGGATGTCTTAAGACATTCTAATTGAAGCTCCTCTGATTTGGTAGCCGTCTGTTGTGCAGTGTGTGGTCTAGCGTTGTCCTGAAGCAGCAGTGGCCTAGAGCGATTGACCAGCCTCGGTTGTTTAGCAGCTAGCTTTTCCATCATGGTTTGCAGTTGCTGACAATAGATATCTGCCGTAATCGTCTGGCCAGATTTAAGAAAGCTGTAGTGAACGACACCGGCACTAGTCCACCAAACACTTACAAGCAACTTTTTTTTAGTCAATTTTCGCTTAGGGCAGGATTTGGCTGGTTCGCCAGGGTTCAGCCATTGCGATGAGCGCTTCCGATTATCATAGAGGATCCACTTTTCATCACAGGTAATGATTCCATTTAAAATTCCTTCATTATTGTGCCGGTTGAGTAAAGTAACGCAGCAGTCGACGCGCGTTTGTCATTCATATGTATTTTATTTCATATGTAAGGACCTAATAATTGGAATTTATTGTATCAAATCGAATCAAATTTCAAATTTAGGAGCGTAAATATATAGCACAAGGTCGTGAAGTCTTTTAATTTTTTGAGTATTAATTTTACATATTTTTTTTTGCTATTTTAAACAACCAAAAAGGCCAGATCGCAAGCCACAATACTAATAAGCAAGTTAAAAATAACCTAAACTCTATATCTAAGAAAAGGTCTATTGACTTATCTTAGTGTTACTTACTATAGGAATCACTTTGTTCTAGTGGTCTTTTTAAGGAGCACTAACACTACACTATCACTATATTAGATTAACTAAAAAGGTGTCCTTTTTCCTCATCTTACTAGTCGCGTGGTATCGACAGCTAGATGGCTTCGATGTTAACGTGGTGATAAAATTTCACATGTAATTTATCACTTTAAAATGTGAAATTTAATATATGTAAAAAAAGCGTATTAAAATACTTATAAAGATTTCCAATATATCAAAACCATTCTTAAAACACTTACGCGTAATTACTTTTATATTAATTATTTTTTGTAACACCAGAATGCCGCCAAAATGAATTACCGTATCCTTTTTTTAATATCCCCACAAGTTGAGGCTAATGCCAATATTTAAACTTGCTAATACACTAAACTCAATACAATAATTATTATCAATAAAATATTATTACAAGCAATATAACAGAACTAACTACTTTGCTATAATCCGCACGGGTTAAGTGAATGCATGCAAAGCCAATGTGTATGAAGCAGGCAAAATCTACGCACCTTATACATGCAGGACCAGCCACCACATGCACCCCAAGACGCAATTCACCAGCAACTACGAACACAAAAGCAGCACACACACCCACCATAGGCTTCACGACAAAAATCAGTACGATTTTTGTCGTGAAGCCTATCCTCCTGATGATGCTTCGGTTTCGGGGCGAAACGATCGTCGAGATTGTGGTGGTGGGTGTGTGTGCTGCTTTTGTGTTCGTTGTTGCTGGTGAATTGCGCCTTGGGGTGCATGTGGTGTCTTGTCCTGCATGTATAAGGTGCGTAGATTTTGCCTGCTTCATACACATTGGCTTTGCATGCATTCACTTAACCCGTGCGGATTATAGCAAAGTAGTTAGTTCTGTTATATTGCTTGTAATATGGAATTCCGCAAAGTAACGCCTGCTTCTATAAATCATTTAAAATATTAATATTATTATTATACAAATGTTAAAATTGCTAACAAACGTTAGAATATCATAGGTCTACTGTCATTTTGGTGAAAAGAGACATGTTTATACATGTCTCATCAAATCTGCATCTCTATAGATACCTATGGAGGTTTCTTTGCTATGTTTTTCTTCACCGGAAAGCGTGTGGTTGCAAATATCTAGTAGACAAATCTCGTTGTTCCTTCGGATATTTTCATATTGACCGTAAATGAAATCTCATTAACAGCATGTTTCTAATGAAAAAACGAATTCACGTCAATCGTATCTATTTTTTTCTATTATGTAGACAACGGCAGGTTTCTCTTATTTTATTTAGTATGTAGATTTTTTTATAAACGAAACTATTTCACTTAGTACTACACTTACGTTAATAGTTGAGCGCCATCTATTGGAGACCAGTTATATCTCATTTTAACACGTTACTTGCTATCAGCGATATCTATGCTAGTAATCTTGAACCCTTACTGCCATTTTGAAAATTTACAAATTACCCTACAAATTAAAACTAATAGCTACTGTTTTTAATTAATATTTGATAGTAATAAAAAAAGCATAATTAATAGACGTGTATTTGTGTTATACCCTCTACCTGCTGGTGTTTGCTTTGTTTTTGAGTTAAGAGTCTGGAATAAAACTTTTGTACTATACTATTCCAGGCTATGTAAGAAAGTTTAATACGAAGTTTAGATGTAAAATTTTATGGAAACGCATTAAGGAGAAAAAAGAGCAATATTTTGATAGAATCAGAAAGAAAAAATATCAATCCTAAATATTTATAAAATAAGAATAATAAATAGTTTCCGCTAAATAGGTAACTATTTAGGGAAAACGAGTTTTATCATAAACTTGTTGAACGTAAACAAATACTAATTTAAACTACTTTAGTCGCCAACGTCCATACCACGTTGAATACACCGGTTCTCGTCCGATCACCGAAGTTAAGCAACGTCGGGCGCGGTCAGTACTTGGATGGGTGACCGCCTGGGAACACCGCGTGATATTGGCTTTTTGACAATTTTGGTACCATTTAATTTATTAATTAAATTCCTTTGTTAATAAAAAATGGGTATAGAGTATAAAATCCATTGTTTTCTTTAAGTATATTGTATGAAGTATATCATTCTCTTGCCCTTATCCCACTCAAAGTGGGGTCGGCATAACATGTTACAAACATGGTGTCACGTCATTTGGCTACGTATTTTACGACCGCCTGCCTGACGTCAACTTACCTTAGTCGCCTTTTACGACACTTCGGTAAGAAATGAGGGCGGTCTATTCTATGCAGCCGGATACCACACGGCGTGTGAGTAGAATTATAGTATTCCCAACAATTTATTTAACTTTTGACATATCCACGCCTATAAACGACTACCCCTTTTTTCAGTGGGTAGTGACCCTGCCTTAAGCACCGCGGGTCGCGGGTTCGATTCCCGCCGAGGGCTAACATTTTCTATAAACAGGTTCTTAGAGCCACTTTATCATAGTCGCCTTTTCCGAGACCTCGGTAAGAAAGAGGGTGGTCTTTTCTACTCAGCCGCATACCACACGGCGGGTTGACTTACCTTAGTCGCCTTTTACGACACCTCGGTAAGAAATGAGGGTGGTCTATTCTACTCAGCCGGATACCACAAGAAGTATTATTAAAAAACAACTTAAATTTATTGATATTTAATTCTGAAATAAATCTTATAAAATAAAGTAGTTGGTAAGAAATCATAGCGTCAATATATTTAGAATAGAAAGCAAATAAGGGTGATATATCCATCTCTCTTTTTTATTTCTGATTAGACAAAGATGAAGTATACGAGAATCATCTTCCCTCTCATTATTTATTGTGACACTTTTGCCTGCATATAGCTGTAAACCTAATTAGACATGAGTTTTAATAGACAAACTCATTAGTTGAAAATGCTTCAAAACGGACCGAACGATTGTTGAGATTGTTGCAGTGAGTGTGTGCTGTGCTTGTGGATTTTTTTGTTATTAGTGTATGAGTTTCCCTTACTCAAGTACATCTGTATGTAAGTAGTTCAACAAGGTCATTTTTTATCTTTCAACATAGTAGACTGTCGGAGTGTCCGCGTAGCTGGTTTGCTTTCCACTAGCTTTCCAGGGCTTATAGCTCTCCTTAGCTGCCTTTTATCTTTTATTGTCTTCATCGAACCAGTTTCCACCCTAGACCTGGACCGGGAACTCGTATCTTTCTTTATCTCCTGGGAATCTTTAAGTGTACTATTGGAACCAATAAGTGCATCCAGGGAACTTAAATCTTTTGTGATATTTGCAGAGTCATCTTTGACAGCATCTTTGGAACTTGTATCTTTAAATGTTTCCAAATCTTTTTTTGTGCCTTTACCTTTGGGTGTTACGAATTCGTTTTCCAAATTCTTGATTATTTTACGTTTGCTATATGTTTTTATTGAGGTCATAGGGGTGTAGAACGTCTGAGCAGGAGTTGATTCACTTGGTGTGAAGAATTCAAGGTTTTCAGTTTTTTGTGGAGTAACTACTCCAATATCATTTAGTTCTTCTGACGTTTGAGTTATTATGATCTTCGGTATAGACCGCGTTGCCTTTGTACCTACATCTAGTATAGGTTTCGCTATAACCGGTTCCGGTACTTTAAATTTGGCCTTCCTATCCTTCTTGTCTTCATTCACATCATCTGCAATGTTGTCTAGATCGAATTTGAGCCTATCTAATTTCCGCTGCGGTAATTCTTCTTTGGCGACAACTTTGACTTTGTGTACATCTGAAACCCTTTTAGTTTCAGGCGTCTTAAGAATTGCGTTAGGACTAAGTTTCAACTCTTCCATATCGTTCTCGAGTCCAGTCTCAATCGCAACCTTGGTTTCCCTCAACCTGGCTGACACTATCATGACATTAGATATCTCATTGCGCAAATAGGGATCGACGTTTGACAATTCTGATAGCATTTCGTGCATTCTCACTATATGATCATCAGATTCATCGAATTCATTTTGTGATAATTTGAAGTAAGCTAGTTCGATTAGGAATTCGAGTTGAACTGTTTTGAATTCATCATAGACGAGCTTTTTAGCTGTGTCTATGACTAGATTATTATATTTGATATATTTGTCGAACATAGCCTTTAATTTCGCCTCAGCTAATTCGAAAGTATCAAGGGCACCGTCGAAATAATTTCCGGCTATGTTGAATTCTTTCGCGCGGTAGTAGGCAGCGGCGTCGAGGAAGGATATCTGACATGCGATTATGATGCATGCAGGTATGGAGCAGGCGTAACATGTGCATGTTTGTGCATGTTTCAGGAAATCGAGGGTTCTGAAGACGGGGACCGATTGGGGGAGGGAGGGGCTGGTTGGTTCTGTCCGGACCATGCTGTCCAACATGGTTTCTACGTTGTTCCGTTTTGGGGTGAAGTACTTTTGTTTGGAGTCGGTTGCGGGTGTCTCGATAGTATCTCTCGATTTTTCCTGCCCCAGTATGTATTTGAGTGAGGAGGTCACTTCTGTCTGTGGATAAAAATTTATTCATATACATAAAGACCCGCCTGCTACAAGCTTTCTTATTTATATATAAATTCAAATTCAAATTCTAAATATTCTTTATTCAAATTAACTTGTAAACAAGTGCTTTCGTCCCTCTAGAACTCGAGGCTGAACTGATTTGGCGAACTTTCATTTGTAATGAAGAAATTGAAAAATAGCATAATAAATTTTTTTAATTTCCTATATACTGTTCAACTATCAAATTCAAATTTGAAATTAAATTGATAATATTTTTTATTCAAGTAAACTTTTTATATTACTACTCCAAGGTAGACCCTGTACAAGACAATGACCAAATATAACTATTACCAAATATAAGAACTATATTTCAAGAGCTCGCTGGCTCGTCTTGGTAGGAACAGTTTTCCGAACCAGCGGTAGATGTTGACGATTCAAAACCACTTCTTCGCAAAGGAGAGTGCCAGAATTTCATACATCTTTGGGCCCAGACGTTACAGTATTAATTTTTGTATTGTAAGATAGAAAAATATTTGTTATCTTAGGATCAATTATTATTTTATTTAACTTCTTTGGGAGAACTATAAAGTAAAAGTTATAATCTGAGGTTATGGACAACTACAAGTACATGCTAAATACTATAAGAACATAATAAAAACGATAGGATTGGTGATAAAAATATAACAATAAGCTATCTTCATTGAAGTAAAAGTTGATCATTCATTTTTTTGTCTTCAGAAAAACAAACATTTCGAGAAAACACGTTCATATATTTTAGTTACTAGTCTATGGCAACACTAAAAGATGACTAATAATTGACATACTAAAACGCTAGAATCCAGCGCTGTTTAGGCAATTAAAAAGGTAATAAGTTGACAATGATACGTTCCGTTTAAGGCACTAACTACTTTAATACCATTATAAATATCATTATTAAATAAGTTTTCTAACATATTACCATTGAAAGTTTATAATATTTATAGTGATATTTAAACAGAAAAAAACTAAGAATTTTTTGATGTATGTGGAGTTTCTGTAACTGTTCCAATTCTGGCACTCTCCTTTACTTGAATAAAGAATATTTTGAATTTGAATATGAATTCAGTGCTTCTCACCTGAGTGTTGCCAGATCCGTGGGTGTTGGCGATGAGGGCGTAGACCCTAGCCCGGGCCGCAGCCCCCGCGGGCGGCAGCGCGGTCGCCGCGGCGGACCGGCAGCGCCTCTGCAGCAGTAACTGCCGACCCAACAGAACCGACGTCGTCCCGTGCTCGGCGATCGCGTTCTTTATGTACAGGGAGAGCTGGCGACGGAGCGCCCAGCGGGTTCCTGGATGGGAAAAACTTACATACATCAACTAATAATCGACGTATAAGTCGCTTTGTCCGGCTCGAAGGACCATATGTGCCTGTTCAATAAAGCACGTCTACCGGGTGGGATGGCACGGTTAGAGATGTTGGACTATAATTTATAGAATTAGGCGTTACTTTGCGGAGATCCATAATACAAAAGTAATAAGGAAATTATTTTGCTATAATCAAATCAAATCAAATCAAAACAATCTTTATTCAAATAAACCATTTCAGGCACTTTTGAATCGTCAAGCATCAATATGATTAATGAAGCTACAACTGGTTCGGAATGTTGCTCTTACCGAGAAGAACCAGCAAGAAACCCGGCGGTCAATCTTTTAAATATTTTCAATTATACATTATTAAACCGCTGTGTTGTATGAAGCTGAAAGGATTTTCAAATCCAGGCTTTCTTATCATCCAAATAATCTTCAATTTTGTAATATGCTTTACGTATAAGCATATTTTTTACACTTGATTGAAATCTTTCTGTACACTGGTCTAGAATGGATTGAGGAATTTTATTATAGAAGCGAATAGCGAGACCAACAAATGAGTTGCTAACTCTGCTGAGTCGCGACGCAGGTATCGTGAGCTGTTTGTGACCTCTCGTATGTCTATGATATACATCAAATTTTGTTTTATATGTACTTATATTTTTCCGTACAAATAGAATATTCCGGTTGGAAGGACCAATTTTGCAGTACATCAGGTTCTGCACGTTAGAAAAGTCCGGCTCAAAGGACCATATGTTCCAGTTCGATGAACTACGTGTACCGGGTGGGATGGCACGGCGGCTTTAGATAGATCAAATGTACTGATTGGAACCACACATTGGAAAAATACCGTTTCGAAGCACCAAATGTTCTGGTCCTCTTGGGACCACATATACTCGTTAGAATCACAACGTGAGAAATTTCCAGCTCAAAGGATCACACGTGCTAATTGGGAGTGAATAAGGAGGCATGGTCGCTTCGAAGAACCAATTGCACTGTTTGGGACTCAGATTGAGGTTGCAGAGAGAGATTTATCCGGCTCGAATGACCAGAAATGTCAATTTGAACTGGAATATGATTCCTTTGTTTTATAATAATTATGTTCTTCAAAAAAGACTTTTATTGAAAAAATATAAAAATATTTACTACGCATATGCCTGCAACCGTTAAGCATGTCGCGATATATCCAAATACGATATCGTTGTCTAGTGGAGTGTTGGGTCACATAAAATACCAATATGGTGGTACTCACCAGAGCTCCCCACGGCCAGGTAGTGGCGGTGGAGGCCGGTCACATCGCTGAGCGTGCTCTGCGCTGAGCCCGGCCTGAGCAACGCCTGAGCGAGCATCAGGCGACCCACGGACAGTTCCACTGGAAATATAGTATAGTTAATTTATAGAATTAGGCGTTACTTTGCGGAGATCCATAATACAAAAGTAATAATAACATTATTTTGCTATAATCCGCGATACAGTAAATAGAAAATATATATTGTGTTAAATGTATAGTGGACTATCCGTTTTTTCATACCCAATACATGCAGGATTTGTAAAAACACATGCACAAACCTCCACCACAGCCACCACAATACACGAGCACTACACACGTTCACTATCACAAACTCAACAATCGTTTCGCCCCGCAACCGAAGCATCATCAGGAGATCATGCTTCATCATCATCATCCACAACAAAACCGCAAAACGTCGCAATCGCTTTTTTTAAAATTTAATTTTAGTTTAATTTAATTAATTTTATTATTACTTTTATAGTATAGTTAGACAGGATGAGTGAGTTCAAACCCCGGGCAGGCAGCAATGAGTTTTTCTATTAAAACTTATGTCTAATTGATAATTGCAATTTATCACACGCTTTTCGGTGAAGGAAAACATCGTGAGGAAACCTGCATATCTCTAGAGAATTCTGTTGATATGTGTAACCTGCCAATCCGCATTGGAGCAGCATGGTAGCTTCTCTCCAGAAACGGAGAGAGGAGGCCTATTCCCAGCAGTGGGATTGTAACAGGCCGTTACTATAGTCATTTGTCAGGGACCTTATTTGGGGAAAACTAAATTATCCCATACATAAGTGAAAATTCAACTGAGAGAATTTTCCATATATATCGGACATATTTTCATTTTTAATATTGAAATATTGATTATTTTCGATTGATGTTAAATTGATGGCGTGCCATAGATCAATTTGATCATTGAAGAAGCCTATCAACCGAGTTGGGGGTTAAAAAAAGGTTGATTCGATAGTTGTTCGCAAAGTAAAGTCGTTGTAAATTTACCTCGAGTCAGTAATTGGATGGGTGGCCTTTTTTGGTCTGAACATTCAAGTTACTCACAGTCTACCTTCCGGTCTGTAATCCGTGCTTGAATCACCTTCGCCTGCACCTCCCGTATCAGTCTGCTGGCTACAGACAGACGCTGGATTTTTATGTAGTATATCTGTAATCAACAGAGGAATAGACAATCTGAGTCTAATATATAAAATAATAGTGAATAAGGATAAATAATAACACATAACATAAGTAAGGAATCTCAAATAAGATACAAAAAAGTAAGTATGTAATCAAAATCACAAACAAAAAGTGAGATTTGAGTAATAAATAGTATTACGAACATGCGAAAAGAGTTCGTAATGCATATGTCATAAAGTTCAAATTGGAATGAGGTAGTTTACGAACGTGCAAAAAGGGTTTGTAAACTTTATCCTATAGAGTTCAAATTCGCTTAACGCTAATTCTCTGGAACGTTCGGCGTGTTTATCAAAAACATGTTTACGAAAGACCTGTTTACGATCTTTCCAAGGTCTCGCGAATATTCTTGAAATCAGTTCGTTCGATATAAATATAAGCAGATGTATCGTGCGCCTCGCTATCCAGTTTGCGAATAATCAAGAGCAAATGAACATGTGAAAATAAAAGTGAAATAGTAGTGACCTCGGCATTTTTATTGGACAACGAACTGTATAGAGACTGTAAGTACTAAGTTTGTAGTAAAAAGTTGAATATAGTGTTTTTAGTATTTTCACGTAAATCTACGAAACCCTGTACGATAAGAGAACGTACCGCCATATCACAAATAAAGGATAGCGCTGCGTCCATAATACTCGCCCACTCGCCATACTCGCCCTCCATTAGGTCGGCAGCACACCGAGCTCCGCGCGTCACTATATGCTGGAGCTCTTTGAGCTGCTCGCTTTTGCTGATCAGCACACTCGCATGACGTATGTACGACAACCTGGAATTATAAAATTATAACACAATAATGATATTAGAATGTTTAATATGATGTTAATTATATTAAACATTCTAATATTATTTATATTAATCATCATAATATTATTTATATGAATCATCGTAATATCAATTATATTAATCATCATAATATTAATTATATTAATCATCGTAATATTAATTATATTAATCATCATAATATTAATTATATTAATCATCATAATATTAATTATATTAATCATCGTAATATTAATTATATTAATCATCATAATATTAATTATATTAATCATCGTAATATTATTTATATTAATCATCATAATATTAATTATATTAATCATCGTAATATTATTTATATTAATCATCATATTATTTATGTTAATCATCGTAATATTAGTTATATTAATCATCGTAATATTAATTATATTAATCGTATAACTAATATTTTTATTCTACGTATATTAAGAATTATACTTTTCTGCACACTCACTTGTCACCCGCGACCTCTGATATTAAGCATCCCAAGTACGCTAACTGCAGAGCCTCTGGAGTCATTTCAAAATGCAACAGTTGTTGGACCGACACACACATTATATGTGTTATATGTGTCAGCATAGTGTTGGAAACGATTCCTGGAAAAATTTAGCATGATTTAATGTATAAAAATGATTTATAGAATCACGCGTTACTTTGCGGAGACCAAATACAAAAGTAACTGTAAAATTATTTTGCTATAATTCGCGATAAAGTAAATAGGAAATATCTAAATGTAGAGTAAAGTCTGTGGTATGTAATGTCATTTATTAAAAAAAAACTGTAGATATATTGGAATGCTGTGAAGGACCCGTCCGCGATACTCTCTTGACACATGACAATATATTGCTATCCTGTCATTTGTACGTATTCTTTCAAATTCAAATTCAAAATATTTTTTATTCAAGTAAACTTGTAAACAAGTGCATTTGAATCCTCAACTTTACTGCTGGTTCGGAAAGCTGTTCCTACCGAGAAGAGCCAGCAAGAAACTCAGCCGTTGCTCTTTTTAAAATATAAATCTTAGAACTAGTTACATTTATTTATTACTGTCTTGTACAGGGTAGAAGTGCACCTATATCCACACATCCATATCATCTAAGTAATCTTCAACAGTATAGTAGGCTTTCTGTATCAGCCTCTTTTTAACAGTGGTTTTAAACTGCTGCAATGGCATGGCCAAAATTGATTTCGGAATTTTATTATAGAATCTTATACCCATTTCCTCGTCCGTACGTACGTCCGGTTCGACTCGTTACACTATTAAATAAACAATTTCCCTCTCACCCGATTCGAACTCCCGTACTGCCGCAGTGAGCACCTCTACAGCCTTTATAGCAGAACCCATAGCTTCGTATTCCTGTTTTAATGTCTGGTTCGTAAACTATATGTGATAGAGTTCAAATTTGCTTATCGCTAATGCTCTAGAACGTTCGGCGTGTTTATCAAAAACATGTTTACAAAAGACCTGTTTACGATCTTTCCAAGGTCTCGCGAATGTTCTCGAAATCGGTTCGTTCGATATAAATATAAGCAATTTTCCTCTCACCCGATTCGAACTCCTGTACTGCCGCAGTGAACACCTCTACAGCCTTTATAGCAGCACCCATAGCTTCGTATTCCTGTTTTAATGTCTGGACCGTTGTGTCCATATCTGGATCCATTGTCTGTAAAACGAGCATATAATTCGTAATCACACCATCAGGTAATCCAGCCCAAAATTAATTAAAATTAGAAGAATACCTGGGTAAAATTGTTTACAGGAGAGCGGGTATTGGATACCTTTAGTAATATTATTATAGTAATATATATATATATATATATATATGTGTGTGTGTGTGTGTGTGTTTATGTATATTAGATTAGATTATATTAGTTAATAGCTTATGATCATAGTCACTGCCTTCCGTGGTGATCTCTAAAAACCAGCATCAGAAGCTTCACTTCTGAAAATGCTGAGTAGATCATCCATTTTGGCACAACACACTATACTGTTTATATCTTTTTTTTTATATATATTATAGTTATAACTGTGTCTGTTTGTTAAAGTTAATTATTGTTTATTTTGATTTATTTGTTAGTTTATAATAGTATAGGAATTTGTGTCAAATAAATAATACATTCATTCATTCATTCAAGAATGGAAATGAGGGTGTATTCTATTTTAGATAAAAATAGGATTCGACTGGCCTGTTGGCGCTGTGTGTGACCCTGCCTTCAGCTCCGCGGGTCGTGGGTTCGATTCCCTCTGAGGGCCAACATTTTCTATACAAATTGTTGGTTCTTCGAGCCTGGGTGTGTATTTGTATTTATGTATGTATTTAAACTTATATATGTAGTATATCTACCAGTTGTCCGTCACCCATAACCCAAGTATTAAGTTACTTACTTTGGGGATGGACGACCGTGTGGAAACGTCCCATATATTTATATCCCAGGCTCGAAGAACCAATTGTTTATATAAAAATGTTGGCCCTCGGCGGGAATCAAACCCGCGACCCGCGGTGCTTAAGGCAGGGTCACTACCCACTGAACCAAAGGGGTAGTCGTTTATAGGCGTGGATATGTCAAAAGTTAAATAAATTGTTGGAAATACTATAATTCTACTCACACGCCGTGTGGTATCCGGCTGCATAGAATAAACCGCCCTCATTTCTTACCGAAGTGTCGTAAAAGGCGACTAAGGTAAGTTGACGTCAGGCAGGCGGCCGGTCGTAAAATACGTAGCCAAATCATGTGACAACATGTTTGTAACTTGTTGTGCCGACCCCACTTAGAGTGGGACAATGGCAGGAGGATGATGACTATAATTCTACTCACGTGCTCGTCCACCTTCCAACCGTACTTCTGACTGGCTTCGATTACATCATATTCCGACTTCAGAAGCAGTAGGGCGGCGTATATAACTCTATTTCTGATAGAAGATGGCTGAAAGTAATAAGAGAGGTTAATAAAAATAATTTTATTCAACAACATAAATTGCAATATCAACAAAATATTGATGTACTAGCTGTGCTAATTTTGAACATAAAAGTAAGTTGTGAGTTAACCATAAGAGATAGAGACATGCAAAACAAAAAATACTTAAAACATACAGAACTAAACAATTTTTATCCGGACTGAAGGACCATTATGTACGACTGGTAAACAAAGGTCAAATAAAAAACTAAATTAAAATCAAACATGGAACGAAAAATAATCCTTTAACCCATTTTTTTTCTAGAATTCAAATTTTAATCATAAAAGTAGTTATTGTGAGTTAACCATAAGAGATAGAGACATGCTATCGTGGACTATTTTGTAGTATTTTTATAGATCTACAATTCTCTAGTACATTACTTTAGCGTATCTATACTGGTTTACGCAGCGCACGCGACTAAAGCTCACAGCGAGCAAGTTAACAACTGCACGATCTCTTCAACACAATTTACATAATACCGATATATACCATATACCTAAACCATCCGTAAGTATTGCACTATCTTTTGGTGAAAACCGTACAAAAATCTGTTCAGTAAATTTTGAGAAAAGCGATTACATACAGACAGACAGCTTTTTGGGACTTTGTATTATAATAAGTATAGATTATGAACAGCAAAGTGTTTTGATTGACCCGTTGGCGCAGTAGGTAGTGTACCTGCCTTCAGCTCCGCGGGTCGTGGGTTAGATGCCCGCGAGGGCCAACATTTTCTATAAAAAATTTCTTGGTTCTTCGAGCCTGGGTGTCAATTTGTATTTAAGTATATATGTAGTATATCTACCAGTTATCCATCACCCATAACACAAGTATTAAGTTACTTACTTTGGGGACGGACGACCGTGTGTGTAAATGTCCCACATATTTATTCATTTATTTATTTATAGTCCAGCGGTGAGACCGTGCCACTCTCAAGAGACGATCACAGGTTCAAACCCCGGGCAGGCAGTCTTATTGATAATTGCAATTTATCACACGCATTTAGTGAAGATAGAAGAAGACTCTCTGAAGACTTCTAGGGATATGTATACCTACCAATCCGCATTTGAGCAGCGTGGTAGGTCTTAGCTCCAACCATGGGAGTAGCGAGGTACGGGCAAGGGGGAGCAGCTGCCCCCCCTTACACTGAAAACTGTCACACTGGGAAACTGACAATTCGCAATATATTAACACTATTAAAGGCTTGCATAAGACATTATGTGCCTCACCTTCATTACAAATTTGAGCTCCTCATATAGTCTAGATTTTCTACGACTTTTACCCCCCTCCCCCTGTATATAATTCTAGTTACGCCCTTTGCTCCAAACCTTCTCTCTAAAGAAGAGAGGAGGCCTAAGCCCAACAGTGAAATAGTACCAGGCCGTTACTTTACAACAAAAAATATATAGCACACTTCAGTATAAAACTAGTACTATATTAGTTTATATTTATATTTATGTTTATTAACATTAGAGTTTGATTTGAAAATAATTTTTAAAAAAGAATCTATATAATGCTATCACATTACACTAGCACTGCACACATTCACTACCACAATCTTAACTATCGTTTCACAGTTTTTGCCACGAAACAAACTTATAATACTGAGAGATATGTATAAGTTAATTACTCACAGGATATTCTTGGAATCGTTTCACTAGATCCCCAACTACAGTTTTGAAGGTATCATTGTTGATGGTCCTCGCAGCACTGGGCGTCTCCAGCACAACCTGATACAGTGTCCACAGTAGCATCTCTTTGTCTTCAGCTGAAATGAACAAATCTATTAATCTATGTCTTATTTCTATTATCTATGTCTTATGCTTTCTTGTATGATACTTTGATAATTAATGACTATAATATTAACTATACTTTGGTGATTAACAATGATATTAAAAACTATTATTTAATGACTAGCTGTTCCTGCGGCTTCGCCCGCGTGGAATTTTAAATATGAAAATGGTTGTTGTAAATTAACCATGAGAGATAGAGACATCCTGTCGGGGACTTTTTTGTAGTATTTTTATATATCTACAATTCTTTAGTACATTACTTTAGCGTATTTCTGCTGGTTTACGCAGCGCACGCACCTAAAGCTCCCATTTCAAGTTTTTTAACAATTGCGCGATCTCTTCAACACAATTTACATAATATAGATATTTCCTATTTACCTAAACCATCCGAAAGTATTGCACTATCTTTTGGTGAAAACCGTATAAAAATCCGTTAAGGAGATTTTGAGAAAATCGATTACTTACAGACAGACAGCTTTTTGGGACTTTGTATAATATTAACTATGCTTTGATCATTAATCATCATAATATTCACTACTCTGATGATTGAATATCATAATATTAACTATACTTTGATGACTAATCATCATAATATTAACTGTGCTTTAATGATTAATCATCATAATATTAACTATACTTTGATGATTCAATATCATAATATTAACTTTACTTTGATCATTAATCATCATAATATTAACTATACTTTGATGATTAATCACCATAATATCACCAATACTTTGATCATTAATCATCATAATATTAACTACACTTTGATGATTAATCGTCATGACATTAACTATACTTTTATTTTATAAAGAGCAACTGCCGAGTTTCTTAATGGCTCTTCTCGGTAGGAACAGCTTTCCCAACCAGCAGTAGAGTTGACGATTCAAAAGCACTTATTTACAAGTTTACTTGAATAAAGAATATTTTAAATTTGAATTTCATCTAAAAGATACCCTTACCTTGAATCCATCCAGTCTTCATCATCACCATATTGTAGAGAGCTTTCCAAACACTAGCTATAGGCACTACAGAGGGCCACAGCTTTACATACATTGAGAACTCGTGCATAAGGAGCGAGCTGAAAGGGAAAAAAACAATTATAATTTGTCTCTTGACTTCAATGGACAGACAAACATAAGCTTCAATTGTTTCATCATTCTCCTGCCTCGATCCTATTCTAAGTGGGGTCGGCACAACATGTTACAAACATGTTGTCACATGATTTGGTCATTGATTTGTCACTACGTACTTTACGACCGGCCACCCGTCGACGTCGACGTCATTTCACCTTAGTCGCCTTTTACGACACCTCGGTAAGACATGAAGGTGGTCTATTCGCTTTAACTTTAGCTTTCATAATATATCTCACGCTTACTCTCTACTGTCTTAACTACACTACTATTCTCTAAGTATTAAAATGACCGTAAACAAAATAGTTGTAGCAAATTGCAAAAATCTAGCGGATTTTAGATTTTAGTTTCCTCAAGATGTTATCTTTCAATTTTAATTATCATTAGCCATATAAGTTTTAAAATAGAAACCCATTGGCGAATGGAAGTAGAGGTTTGTGCATGTATTTACGAATTCGCATGTATCAGGTATGAGAATGTATAGTCCATTCTACATTTAGCATTATATATATTTTCTATTAATATTATCGCGGATTATAGCAAAATAATTTTATTAAAACTTTTTTAATCATTTTTTTTTATGATGAATATTGCAAGCTGGCTCTATTATCATTACTGTATTATGTAGACACAGGTTCACCGTGTGGTATCCGGCTGAATAGAATAGGCCGGTCGTAGAATACGTAGCCAAATCATGTAACAACATGTTGTAACATGTTGTGCCGACCCCACTTAGAGTGGGATAAGGACAAGATGATGATGTAGACACAGGTTCAAGTTGTGATTAATAAATATATCTATACTTATTATAAAGTCCCCAGAAGCTGCCTGTCTGTATGTAATTTATTTTCTCAATATCTACTGAACGGATTTTTGTACGGTTTTAATTAAAAGATAGAGCAATTCTGGAGGAATGTTTTGGTTAACGGAACATTACAATATGTAAGTTGCCTTAAACAGGTTTCGCGGTTGTAAGAAACGTCGTATAATATAAAATTAAGAATATTTTTTTATAATCATTGGCCTGTCAATCAAAGCGCAATTGGCCTGTCTTCGGCTCCGCGAGTTATGGGTTTGGTTCCCGTCGAGGGCCAACATTTTCTATAAACAATTTGGCTCGAGTCTGGGGGTATATATGTATTTAAGTTTAGTGTAATATATATATTTCTTTAATATAAACACTCACCTAAATTTAAGATTCTTGAGAAACATCTTGAAATCTTCATAACACTTATCATCATATACTAATCTACAAATTTCTAAAACAGATAATGCTTGCAAATCGTTATTTTCATTGACAACATCATCCGTTGTACTTTTCAATGCTTTAGACTTTACATCAATAACAAGACTCATATATTTTTCTGTATTCAACCCTTCTGGTAACGAGAAAACTAAACTTAAATAAGCATTCTGTAATGACTGCTTGTACAGTTTGAAATCCTGTTCACATATACTCTTATTATATAATGCTCGGCTGACATTTTTTAAATCGGTATCGTTATTGATATTTTTCAATTCGTTGCTAATGTAAATATTAAACAATTTCAACGAGAATTCATACTGTTTCTGCTTACTTAGCAGTACTGCTACATTATGTACATCTGTTTGCAATTTTCTGAAGCATTTCAATTGGTTCGGACATTTTAATAATTTTAATTCGTTGAGTATAGCATATTGTTGTTCAACAATTGTATAATATAATTGTATGTTATTTGTTGAACTTTCTTTGTTTGTTAACATGAAATTCTTTATGGAGAACGTAAGTCTGAGTGCATCATGCATACCAGTATTTACATTACAGTTTTCACATTTCGTTAACTGTTTTGTCTTCGTTAACTTGTCCAACAGAAGCAAAACTAACTTGAAACAATATTCCCATATTTTTTCATTAAAATTACCAAAATTTTTACTTACATTATATTCTATATACAATCTTAATAATTGACTTATATATGGATATGTAATGTTAAAAATATTTTTATGGTCTAGTTTTTCTGCTATTGTACATGAATATAGTAATCCATGTAGAAGATTTTGTGTTAATTTCGTTGTAGTAGTCTCATTGAAGATCAAGCAAAATGCATTCCAAACAGACTGGAAACAGTGAGACATGTCTGGCCGATGTCCGAGTAGGGAAACTGAAGCTTGTATTCCAGAATCCAAAATAGAATCTTTAAAGTTTGTTTTAGATGAGTTTTCTGCTAAAGCATACAAACATTCGTTAAGTTTAATATATAAATCAAGTGCTTCTTTCTTAGATATGTTCTCAATTTGATTCAATTCCTTCGTTCTTATACTTTCAAATAATTTTGCAAACGCTACATTTATATCCTTCGGTGAATCGTTATATATATAATAAAGTTTTTTGACAAGAAACGTTAACATATTAGTACAAAATTGCACTATATCATAAACATCAATTACTTTTATAATATCTTCCACAAGTTTTGGTAAGAGTTTCAGTATATTTACTCTGTTTAATTTTAATTTTTCAATATACACAATTCGATCTATAATGATTTGACTATATGTTTTGTAATATTCCTTAAGTAGTTTGTCACATTCAAATGCCATAAAGGATAATTTAAGAACTAATTCTGGTTGTACATTTGAATTCTGAAATAAAAGTTTTTGTTATTGATTAAAATAAATTCTAATTATGATTTAATTTCCTAATTAATGACTTTAAATTAACTTGAAACAAAGAGTAAACCTTAAATATTGATTATTTGACAATGCTATCAACAGCTACACCTTTACCTGAAACATTGCTATTGCAGAACTAGGCAATAAAGTAAAAATTATTTCTATAAAACAATCTACCTTAATATATAAACTTAAAATTTAATATAAATACATTATACATAGATATTCACAATAACTTATATCAAACATATAATATATGTATATCAAACGTTCAAATTTATTGAACGTAGAATTTTGTTGTCAAAAATCACCTACAGCCAGAAAACCGCCCATGCTTTAAAATATAATAATAATAGAGTATTGTCTTGGAGCGATAACATTAAAATGATATGAATATATTACCTTTGTAATGACATGCTTATGTATATGGAAGATACTGGCAAGTGTTTTAACTTGTTCAGCGTCGTTTAGCGTTCGGGTATGTCTCGCACATTCTATAGATAACGTGAGTAACTTTTTGTCATCTATTTTATCACGCCATGATGGAACTTTGATAAGATTTCTGCGACAATATTTATTACATTATACATCGTGGATTAATTTCAATCCAAGAATAAAAATTTCATACTGACCTGTATAATATACACAACACGTTTAACGAGAACGAAGCCTTGTCCTTTGGAATTAATTTCTTTAAAATTTCCACATATTCATCGTAAGTCTTACCTAAATCACATAGATCTTTTTCGGAACCATTCGCTTTTAAATTAGAGATGAAAATATCCATCTCCATGTCAATGACAGAATAAATGAATACAAAGTATAAAAACTCTAAAAGTATGATTAAAAATAAATAATAAAGATCTTTTTTCTAAAGTTATTATTATTATTATCTTTCTATACGGCTCCTGTAAAGTTATGTTTTTAAAATGTTGGAGACGGTTACGAACATAGACTAGTAAATATTTACAAATATATTTGTAAAAGTCTATAGTGTCAAAAATAGTAGATTTTTATATTAATCGATTATTTATTATAATATAATTGATTATTTATTTAAACATAAATCGATTAAAAAAAAATAATTCATTAATTATCCTCTTTTTATTCCTTTTTACCCTCTATCTTGTCTTTTAAGATAAGATATGCGTTTTTGGATAAAACCTCTGAGGCCAAACAACACATTTTATCCGAGTTTCACAAACAGCGCATCTTTTATTTTTTGATTTGTAGTTTTTCATTTGAATTATTCTTAATTCTTATTAAGTATTAAAATTAAAAGGCAAAATTTAATCAGAAAAGAAAACGAATATTAAATAATCGATTTTTTCGATTGCAAGTTACATATCTAGTCTATAGTCATAGACACAGACAACGGATTTAAGAGTAGTAGTTAATCTGTAAATCATAGACGACTAACAAGAAAAAAAATGGCGCTATTCGCTACGAAATACGAATCTTCCAAATTACCATTTCCAATATCATAGTACTATATTATAATTTATAACATGCTATTTAAAACATTTGTAGGCGTTTTTATGGAATTTTGTTCTTAATGTGACAAAAGGATTCCGTTCGTTAGCTAGTTGGTAAACACACGTGTTTTTGAGGTTGTTTACTATCTGGTTTTTTTAATATTGTTTTTAGTAGATATTAATTGTTGGTGAGTGTATATATTGTGTTGTCTTATTATTTTGTAGTTATAATTAACATTTTTTAGTAAAATGGGGGACGAATCCCCCGGGGATCCGTCCGATCGCCCTCCTGACTTACATTCTTTAATGAACGTGGACAAAGACCGAGGCATGAAACGTCGCGCTGATCCTGTTCCTAATAATTTAGCTAAAATAACGGTCACAGAATATGACTCACCTGCTGCCTCTATCGAATCAATTTTCGTTCACCCTTCTGTAACCATTACTGATCGCACCTATGGCCCTGAAGACAGAGCTCCCTATGTCGTCCACATTTCGCGGATTGAACCTGACCTAGCAGCGGGCCTTAGTCTCCGCCCTGTTAAAATAGGCTCAATATTGGTTAACAATAAGGTAGGTAATATAGTAAGAGATGGCATTAAAAGTATTGGACGCAATCGTGTATCTGTCGAATTTAAAACTAGTGATGACGCTAATTCTTTTTTGTCTCATGAGTGCCTTGTCATTAATAAGTTAAAAGCTAATGTACCATCTTATCATGTTACACGAATGGGTCTAGTCAGGGGAGTACCTAAGGAATGGACAATGACTGAATTTGTTGAGGCTATTGAACTCCCTGAAGGTGTCGGGAAAATAATTAAAGCGCGTCGGTTGAATAGGAAAATTGTTAATAATGAGACTGCTTGTTGGGTCCCTACCCAATCAGTGGTTTGTACTTTTAGTGGACAAATTCTTCCCAAACATGTCTATGTATACCATACCTCAATGCATATAGAAACATACCTCCTGCCAACGATTCAATGTCATAATTGTTGTAGATTTGGACACATCAAAAACCAGTGCAGATCAAAACCCAGATGCTATAAATGCAGTCAAATGCACACTGGTGATAGTTGTGAAGTGTCATTGGATTCTGTGTCTTGTCTGCTTTGCTCAGGTACCCATATGGCTACTGATAAAAGGTGTCCAGAGCAATCCAGACAGCATACTATTAAATTGTTAATGTCAGAACATAATATCTCATATTATGATGCATCAATACAAGTTCCCCCTGTACGAAGATCATATGCCGATGTTGCATCTGCCATGTTTGCTCCTTCCCCCAAGGTATCCTACCCTACAGACCCTATCAACCAATTAACTCCCCATCCCCAAGCCGTTAATAGATCCTATAAAAAAACTTTTATATCTACTCCTAGAGCAAGAACATCCACTCCGTTAGGTTTTGATAGAAGACTTCACCAGTCCCTTGTAGAAACTCCTGCTTCGATTATTCCAAATGGGTATGCTTTACAAAATCAGGCAAACTCAACTGATCAGACTTCTAATGAAGAAGTCATTAATCTCATATTGACACTAGTAAAAGTATTATCACAATCAAAACAAAATTTACCGAACATCGTTGCTAATAAAATTTCTGAAATAATCAATATAATACTCGACAAAAATGGCCCAAGCTCTTTTTCTCCAATGGAATTGTAGAAGTATAAAAAATAAAAAACATGAATTAATTCATTTGATTAAAAAGCACAATGTTGCCATTGCTGCTGTCATGGAAACATGGCTATATCCTCACTCTGTATTTAGAGTGCCTGGATATGCATGTTTGCGAGCTGACAGAGGTGATGGCCATGATGGCTGTGCTTTATTTATAAAAAAATCTGTCACTTACTCCCAGATACCCCTTCCACAAACTTCTCTTGATTTTGATGCTATTGCTGTTAGGGCAATGAACATCTCATTTCTCTGTATTTATGTCCCTCATCCTCACTCTAATATCATACCTGCACTGTCCTCTATATGTTCTCTGTTACCTTCTCCTATAATTATCTTAGGTGATTTTAATTGCCATCATATCTCCTGGGGATGCTATTACAATGACTCTTTCTCTAGCCACTTAATTAGCATATTTGATGACTTTAATGTATGTGTAATAAATGATGGTTCGCCCACTCGTCTAGTACATCCTGGCCAAAACCCAAAATCTGCGGTGGATCTTACACTCTGTTCTCCATCCTTATCGTCTTTACTATGTTGGAGAGTTTTACCACACACCCATGGAAGTGATCATTTCCCAATTCTCATTACTATGCCCAACCAAGTTGCCCCCACCCCTTTTAATCAACCGTTACTTAAATATAAGCTAAAAGACGCTGATTGGACAGCTTTTTCTAGAACAGTGGATACCAAAATTCAAAATTATAATTTGCAGGTTATTCATGACTTTACTGACTTCTATAACATATTTGTAGAAATTCTTACAACTTCTGCAAATATTCACTTCCCAATAAAACGAGCAACACAAAAACTTTCTTCTCCTCCATGGTGGGACAATGACTGTACAGAGATAATAAAAAAACGCAAAGATGTAGAGCGAATTTATAATATTAATATGTCTACTCAAAATTTTTTAACTTTTAAACTAATATCAGCTCAGGCTAGAAGGTTATTTTCTAAAAAGAAAAAGAGGGGATGGATCCAATTTTGCGAAAGTTTATCTCCTAGAACTCCTTCCACACTCGTTTGGGGTAAGATTAAAAAATATAGAGGATCTCGTATCGCGGATACGGTAACATCTAATGATCCATCACCTTGGTTAGAACAGTTTGTAAATACATTGGCACCACCTTTTGTTCCGGAGATGGACCACTTTATATCAAGTACGCCAACTACCCCATCTCAAAGGTTTGATGAACCATTTTCATTTACAGAGCTACAAATTGTATTACAAGGACTTAGTGATTCAGCCCCAGGAGAAGATGGAATTCCTTATTCCTTCTTGAAAAATTTAAGTTTATCCGGCAAAAATGTTTTTCTCGGAATTTTAAATAATATATTTATTTCTGGTATTATTCCTGAAATGTGGAAAACTCAGATAATCATCCCCGTATTAAAACCGGGAAAAAGCCCACAAGAAACTTCTTCGTACCGTCCAATTGCGCTATCTTCAACTCTGTGTAAAACCCTAGAGCACATGATAAAAAATAGATTAGAGTGGTTTATTGAAAATAAACAAATTTTAGCTAAGTCACAGTATGGTTTCCGCAGAGGTAAAGGCGTCATGGATAGTCTCTGTATCATTTCAAGTGATATTAATTCGGCCTTCTCAAATGGACAACATCTTGCGGGAGTTTTTTTAGACATTTCATCTGCTTACGATAGTGTGCTTCTTCCAATACTCAGGCAGAAAATGCACCATCTGAGTATTCCTGTGAGGATAATAAACTGTGTGATAAATTTACTGTCACAAAGATTTATAAAAATAAGATTAAATGGACATTTACTCCAACCTAGAACTGTCTGGAAAGGACTCCCGCAAGGATCAGTTCTCAGTCCTCTACTGTATAACATCTATACTTGTGATCTTGATCTTACAGTGTCTTCTTTTTGCAAAATTTTACAGTACGCGGATGACCTAGTAGTTTACGTAGCTAGTAAAAACTTCGATGAATCAACATCCAGGTTGAATTCTGCATTATATTATCTCAATAACTGGTTAACGGATCATGGTCTCTCTCTGTCGATTAACAAAAGTAAGGCAATAGTTTTCAGTCGACAAAGAAATTTACCAACTGTTATTCTACATTGTAATGATGAGCCCATATCTATGGTTAACGAAGTAAAATTCTTAGGCGTTGTCCTTGATCAACGCATGACTGGTGCTGCTCATTTTAATTATATAGCTCAAAAATGTGAGAAAGGAGTTAATGTTCTTAGGTCACTTTCGGGTGCTTGGTGGGGCTCTCATCCTTATTGTCAAAAATTATTATATAACGCCTTAGTCCGTAGCCATATAGACTATGGTTCATTTATCTTTGAGCCATGTAATAAAGGTGGGTTAGAAAAACTTAATTTGATACAGGCTAAATGCTTGCGTATTGTTATGGGAGCCATGAAATCGTCACCTAAAAATGCCCTCCAAGTTGAATGCGTCGAACCACCTTTAGACTTACGCCGTCAATTTCTTGCTGACAGATTTATTTTTAGATCTATACAATTAAACTCTCATCCTTTGTTTCCCCTTTTAGAATCCCTGTCCGCTAAAGTTACAATTGATAGATACTGGGCTCAAAAGATTCCTCCTAGAATTGTAACTAGTTTCCAAAAGTATAAGGAGCTAAGATGTCCAGTACCTCAAACTATGATCCACCCATTGTTTGAGCATAACTTTGATGCTCTTATTTTCAAACCGAGGGTGATCTTGGATTTTGGTATTAACAAACACGATGTGGGTGCTAATACGAAATTCCAACAAATAATATATGAACATTGGCAAGAGTGGCTTCCTGTATATACAGATGCTTCAAAGTTAGATTTAAACAGTGACTTAGGCGCTGCTGTTTGGTTACCAAAATACAACGTAGTATTAAGTTTTAAGTGTCCTCCTCAAACTACAGTCTTCACGGGTGAAGCTATTGCTATACTTGAGGCTGTTTCATATATCGAATCCCATCACCTCGATAAGGTCCTGATATTCTCGGACTCTAAAAGTTGCTTAGAATCCTTAGCAGGTAACATTTTTAAAAATAAGTATCAGAATTTCTCAATAATTTTGCAAATTAAAGAAATTCTCTTCTCTTGCTTCAATCAAGGATTAGAGATAGTTCTGATTTGGATTCCTGGGCATTGTGGTATCGCAGGTAACGAAAGTGTTGACGCATGGGCAAAGGACGCTGCAAGGTCCGGTTCTTTGAATCATTATTTGATCCATGCCAGGGACTTAGTTCCATTAGCAAAAAGGCATCTTTCTGAATCATGGAATGAGCAATGGTCTAATGATGTCCGCAAAGCAAAATATTACAGATCAATACAACCAAAAATCCCTAAAAAGCCTTGGTTTTTTCACTATCGACGAGCCAACAAACAGGTTACTTCTACAATTTGTCGTCTACGTTTAGGGCATGTTTGTACACCTGTACATTTGGCAAAACTCAGAGTACGGGATCACTCAATTTGCGAATGTGGCCTGGATGAAGGTTCTGCAGACCACATATTTTTTAACTGTAGCAAATACCCAATATCTTTATATGATATTTTGCCAATTAAAGTCCCTCGTCCAATTAACTTCCAATCACTTCTGACCAATTTCGAGCCCCGCGTTATTAACCTGTTGTGTAAATATATAAAAAGTTATAATATTAAATTATAAGTGTCTTAGTCACATATATATCATAGTACAATTTAATTTTTTAATGTCTTGTCTGATAGTATTCATGTGATTTTGGGAAATTATATATTGCTTTTGTTTGTGATGTCAATATGTTAGTCTATGGTTTCTATAAATATTTTTAATTATTATTAATAGAATAAATTTGGACTCTGGTTTTACATGTACTAACACACTAACTAGTTATATATATTAATTATTAATGTATTATAAATATATCTAACATATATTTGTGTTTGTCATGCAGGTTAACTAATCTCACCGAACAATCTCTTCAAAAAGTTGCTATCTAAAAATAATTTTAACTCATTCATGTTGTTTTTTCCACTACGCTGACATTGGCGGAATTACTGCTAACATCGAAAGCAGTAAAAGTGCCATAAACCAAAGAAGAAGAAGAATGTGACAAAATACATTTACATTTAATTGTATCTACTGTAAGGATAACAATTCAGGCAAGGCCAGAAATAAAACTCCGAATACCCGGTATACAATATATTCTCAACAGCTGCACGGTTACATGATATGATATTCAGCCCGTTTAGAAAAGATGACGCCAGTCCCGTCAAAAAATGCACTAATTTATCATACACTACTTACCAGTTTTAATGCAAAACGAGAACGGCAAAATTTTCTAGCATTATTATCTAATAGGAATATTGTTTTTATACTTACAAATGTATTTATTTAATTGTAATGTAGTTATCTAATAGTATTGGTTTAGGTTTATAAGTTTTATTTAATAAATACTGACTGACTTACTTACTTACTTATAATTTAAACTAATTGTAACAGTGAAACGTAAACAAATTAATAATTACTTTATACGTGCGTAAATCTAAATACATAAATCCATATTGACACACATAATACATATTAATTTAATTATTTTTTAACAGTAAACATTTTAGTCTATGGTAAAAAGCCGCTAAAAATTTGTATGTTTTGTGTCTGTGCACACATAAAAAATTGATTTAACGTGTAAAAAACAGGAAATATTGTTAAAAATATCATAGAAAAGGAGATATACTAGGTATGTGTTTATATTTACTCTTATTTCTCGACGGAGAATCATAGTCATAATATTTTTATATAGTTAGGACTTTATCAAGTAACTTATGTTATAAAATGGTCATTTAAACCATACCATTACCATAATAAAGTTAGAAAACTTTTCGGCGAAGATTGGTGACAACAATTAGTAGGGGAATTTGATTTATAACTTTCTTTTGATCTATACACCGACCATCGTTATGCTGTTATTTTAATATAATATTAGATAATATATAAGAATTTAAAATTATAATAAAAATTAGTTCAGGAATATTGTAAGTTATAAAAGTTGATACTATCGGGACAACTATGAAATCCCTGTTGTTGTAAAATAGATGAAATAGGCCTAAATGTTGACAAACTCATCTCTTTTTTTTTTACAATACGTGCCATATCGAAATGAATATAAACGATGTTACTAACTTTATTAGGATAACTAAGCAAATTATTATTTCAAATGTGTTTGTGAAGCTTTTTAAAACCTTATTGACATTTACATTTTAATGTTTATTGTGTCTTAAGAATTTCTGAGAAATGTGTAATCAATAATATTGAGCCGTGTGGGGTCCGGCTGCATAGAATAGACCACCCTCATTTCTTACCGACGTGTCGCAAGAGACGACTAAGGTAAGTAACGTCAGGCAGGCGGCCGGTCGTAAAATACGTAGCCAAATCATATGACAACGTGTTTGTAACATGTTGTGCTGACCCCACTTGGAATGGGCTAAGGACAGGAGAATTATGTGTAATCAATAATATTGCATTGCAGTGCTGTTGTATCAAGTTTGTATAATATATTTATATCATTTCAGGTGTGATAATGAAATCTTCAAAGAGATACTATGCGGCACTTGTCACAACTGTCATTGTGTATTTCGGAGTGTCTAAGTCAGTGTTTGATAAAGTCAATGAAACATCACAAGTAGTTGTCGACGAGTTGTTCCACATTCCGCAAGGTTTGTCCTTCTGCAAGGGTAACTACACCTATTGGGACCCAAAGATAACAACGTTGCCAGGGCTTTATGTAATATCAAATGCTTTCACTAGACATTTTCTCCCCTGTACTACCTATAATTTGAGATTTGTGAACTTGGTCGCTTCATGCTTTGTTTTAATACTATTCTCATCAATATTAAAATTTATATACAGCTACAACGAAAGTCAAATGAAGATTGTATTGCAAGCTTTAAGTTTAACTTTATTACCTCCCTTATATTTTTTCTCTCACCTTTATTACACAGAGACACTGTCTTTATTAATTTTGTTGGGTTTTTCAAGGTTATGTCTGAATAACAAGGGTAACTGCTTGATATTAGTGCTCGGAAGCCTTAGTGTGTTTGTTAGACAGACTAACATTGTCTGGGTTGCGATGGTTCTGGGCCATAAAGTTTTAGAACTACTCATAAGAAGTTCAAGAGTGTTTGGTAATAAGTATTTAACTAAGACCACTCTGAGTAAACGTTCATTACTTGTATGTGATGTTGATGCATCTAAACTAAAACGATATTACACGTTATCTGATGTAATCATTGCATTGAAATTTCACTTATCGACAGGCTTCAAAGCGTTTTTTAAGATTCTGTCAAAATTCGACATTTATGTAATACTCCAACAAATTGGTGTATTAGCGGGATTTGCAACATTCCTGTTCTTAAATGGGTCAATTGTCATGGGCGATAAAGAGGCACATGTAGCGAAGATACATCTACCCCAATTGCTATATTTCCTTCTGTTCTATGGTGTGTTTGGAATGCCATACGTTCTGGCAAAATTTGTGTCTACCTTGAAGTTGATCTTCAGAAATAAGTTGAATGTATTGTTACTGAGTGTTGCCTTTACACTTACTGTCCATTTCAATACCATAGTACATCCATACTTGCTTGCTGATAATCGTCATTACACCTTCTATATATGGAATCGTTGGTTTGGGAAGTATGAATATGCGATATATGCAACGATACCTGCATATATTTTCCTTCTTTTTAGTTTATATGACAATTTGAAAGATCAGAACTGTATCTCATTCTTATTGCCGTATTGCATATGTGTGGTCCCTGTATTAGCATTACAAAGTCTCATCGATGTACGCTATTTCCTAATACCATATATTATTCTTAGGTTGAGGTTCGTTAAGCCGTCCTATAAAATTGCGTTAACTGAATTTCTATGGTATGTAATGATTAATGTTATCACATTCTACTTGTTTTTCACAAAGGAAATAATTTGGAATGACTTTGAGGAGACGCAGAGGATAATTTGGTAATATTTATAGCAGTTAACATGTCAAGCAGGAAGTCATTCTTTTCTTAAGTAGGGTTTTCAGTTATTACTATATAATAGCATCACCTTTAATCCAATTCCTTAATAATTCTTTAATATGTAATAAAAGTAGTATCTCTAGCCCACTTAACAGGGATTAATTGAAAGATATATCAATTATAGTTATAAAAAAATACCACCAAACTTTACCGTTTTATCCTCTGGATCAATCTTTATCTGAAAATTTAATAATAATCGGTCCAGCCGTTTCCTTAAGGGATATACAGACAAATATTCATCTTCATATATATAGATAACAGTCTAAAGAATCCTGTAATAAATATATAATTTGTATTTGTATAATTATATTCATGAAATAAATATAAAATTCAATTGATAATATCAATTATCTTACTTAAAATCAATATTAATAAATTATTTCAATCATATTATTAAAAAATTAATAGATCAAATATTTAATTTCAATAAGTTATTGACATATTCTGTAGAATTAATACACCCTCTCATACATACATACATATATTACACAAATACATACATACTTTTCAAACTCATTAACACACAGAGAGGTAAAGAGTTACAGACTTGTAGATTCTTAATGTTTCTTTCTTTTTTTCTTTATTGTACTAAACATGATATTATATTTACTTTCTTTTTTTAAAACAAATAGTAATCAAATCACATGTCTTCGGTGTCTGTCACTGTATGCCGAAATACAGTTTTAACTAGTTCGGCTACAGATGGCCATATTGTAATTTAAGTCCTATTTGTGTTATGTAAGAACTAAATAAATAAATAAATAAGATTCCAGAAGTATCACTAGTTCCTATTATTGTTGTACAATTTCATATAATTTATAAAACATAGTCAATGTAAACTTTTCCAGTCAATTTTAAGATTATACCAAATTGAAATATTATAGGTTCTTATAGTAATTGTTTTACAAAATTTGGAAATCAAAAGAGTACACCAAAATAATATATAATTGTGGATTAAAGAAATCTGATTTTTAAATATAATGTAATTAATTTTTTGGTCATTTATTTGTCTCATTCATTCATTCATATTATTTGAATATATAGCAATCTTATGGCTATTATTGTTATATGTCTTATAATTAGCGATAGTTACCGAATCATATAATGAAAGCTTTACATTAATAACATTTTTGGTATTATCTGCTCAAAAAGTGCATATCTAAAGTAAATTTAAGTCTGGTCTGGTTAATATTTAATCTATGGATTGGGATCATAGATTACTAACCAAAATAGATTGGGATAATATGCACATAAATTATTGCCATTATATAGGTGTATTGTTGAATAAGAATAAAGGCCATCTTGATATTTTGTTGGTGGCAACACTCTGATTATTCCATCTATAATTGCAGACAAGTATTGGGCTGTTAAAGTATAAACGTATAGTTCAGAATGCCAAATTTTGGAATAGATAGATAGTGGATATACAATTTATTAAATTTAAGATAATAATTATGTATGATTATAGTGATGTATTTTTCTATAGATCAATAAACTTTAATTAAATTATTTAAGGTGTGATTGATTCATGTAACTTGTCTAAAATTAAAATTAATGTAATATAGTGTTTAAGTATAAAATGTAATGCATTTAATAAAAAAAACCTCTGGATTTTTTTTATTATTTAATATGAGACTGAATTTTTGTAATTTGGTCGACTAGTGTATTGAAATAAGTATAACGAAAGATTATCGTTGAATATGTTTGTATGGATTAAAAATATTTTGAAGAAATGCATTTTTGAAAGCGTACTTATATGTTGAGACTTAGTTAATGAAGATAATAAGCAAAAAAAAATGTTATGTAAAGCATTAATTTATGATAAATAATTAATTAGGTTACAAATTTGTGGAATAATTAAATTTCAAAAAGTTTTTTTTCTATTTTATTTAGTACATCAAAATAGGGCTATTTTGTGAAAAACTGAATCGTGGTATTTTTGTTAATTTCTTTTTCCATGTCTATTATTATACTATTATAACAATATGAATTGTGTGAAAAAATATATAAGGTTAAAAATATTTTTTTAATCTTTTATTTGTTATTACCGAACTTCATGTGTAATTTTAATCTGAAAACACGCTTTACCCGTTAGATTCAATTTGTAAAACGTTATTATACCAGAGTAAGAAAGCCTAAAATGTGTCATATCACAAATGAAGGTGATCTATCAGTTTCTTATGAGTGGTTAAAAAAAGATCTCACATAAAAAAGAGGCAGATGTTTTTTTTAGACATGAAGTTACAGGTTTTATGTTACCTCTCATTATTTATTGTGACTAATTTACAGGCTCACAGCTTCCCTACTCTAGTATAACAACTCTGTTATTTATTATTACCAAAAATACGAGAGCTTTCTAATTCTTAAATTTGGAGACTCGTACGGATAAAAAATAAATCAATATTTTAAAAAATCCATTTATTGTTACAACTTTATAAAATATAAAAAAAATTAAGTATTCAAATTTCAAATATCACACATACATTTCAACAATTTTAAAAACAGGTTTTTTAAAAATATTTATAGTGTCTATACACTTTAAGGAAATAAAAAAAAACGAAACATTAAAAATTTTAAAACATGGCAAAGATCACAACTCATACACCTACTACAATTGCATTTTAAATATTATTATTTTGTTGTTATTAGTCTAAGTATTTTTTTCCCATTAGTCCCCTCGTAGCAAAGGCGTAAAAAATACGTCGCGTTAAAATTCCGCAATAGGCTTTATAAGAAGTTCCGTATGGTATATTCAGCTTAACGCCCTACGCCCTAATGTCGCGTTTTAAATGCGCTGTCGTGTGAAAAGTTTTCTGGATGGGTATCCAGAAAACTTATCACACGACTTTTTAGTATCATTTTGACGTATTTTTAACGCACGGTAAAAAACCTCTCGTGCGTATGAGGTGTAACGAACGTCCACTGTGGGGACATAGGTGTATGCAAGCATAGGTATAAGTGTGATATGGAAATGCCATATCACACGATGTAGTCCCTCTTAAATCTACCTGCTTCTTGCTTAAGATCAATTTCACTCATCAATTACCTATTACCCATACTCATTATTTATTTTTATAGCGTACAATAAATTAAAATCAATCATTCAGTAATTCTAAAATTGGAATTAAAGAATGTCACCACTTCTACATCCAGGATTCTAAGATATTGGAGTTAACTATGTCTGCTAGCTTTGATTTTTAGATACTATGACCGGATCTTGGTGGCTAAGCTTTCTAACAAAACGTTTCTAACTCATAGTCGCGACAAAATCTGTGATGCGGTGCAAAGTGTTGCTGTAGTACCTTAGTTCTCGAGTTCATTTACAGTTGTGTGAAAAATTATATTTTTACAGATGCTCTTTCAAATCTGGCCTGGCGGCGGGAAGTTTTGACGGCCAGTTACCACATATAGAATAAATAGAATCTTCATTTCATTTAACTCTGCCGACAATGCCGTACTACCGATCAGTTTCATAAAAATCTGAACGGATACGGAAAAGTACTGTTTCCTACATTTTTACTACTATTCCTTCATGGGCAACAAAGGATCTAACAAAACCCACGCCCAACAGTGAGACGTTGAGCAATTTATGTTCAAAAATTTGTTATAAATTTATTTATAGTATAAAATATAAATAAAATAAAATTATAAAATAGGAATTACACAACCGTGTTGACTCAAATTAAAAATAGATTTAAGACATGAGAATTAAGTTAATACAATAGTCAAAAAGATGCAAAAAAATTTTTTTGAAAATAAAAAAATTGTACTTATCGTTAATTTATATTATACAGAGAAACAAATAAAGAACAAAAATATTCATAAAATTCTTTTTTTCTAGAAACTTATTTCCAGTTTGTCAAAAAATCGATTTATAAAAATTCTGATTTATAGAAGCAGGCGTTACTTTGCGGAATTCCATATTACAAGCAATATAACAGAACTAACTACTTTGCTATAATCCGCACGGGTTAAGTGAATGCATGCAAAGCCAATGTGTATGAAGCAGGCAAAATCTACGCACCTTATACATGCAGGACCAGCCACCACATGCACCCCAAGGCGCAATTCACCAGCAACAACGCACACAAAAGCAGCACACACACCCACCACCACAATCTCGACGATCGTTTCGCCCCGAAACCGAAGCATCATCAGGAGGATAGGCTTCACGACAAAAATCGTACTGTAATCGTAAAAATCGGCAGTACGATTTTTGTCGTGAAGCCTATCCTCCTGATGATGCTTCGGTTTCGGGGCGAAACGATCGTCGAGATTGTGGTGGTGGGTGTGTGTGCTGCTTTTGTGTTCGTTGTTGCTGGTGAATTGCGCCTTGGGGTGCATGTGGTGGCTTGTCCTGCACGTATAAGGTGCGTAGATTTTGCCTGCTTCATACACATTGGCTTTGCATGCATTCACTTAACCCGTGCGGATTATAGCAAAGTAGTTAGTTCTGTTATATTGCTTAAAAAAATTCTATTATGCGTCAAAATTAAAATTAACTAAACGGAACATCACAAAAAATCACAGTTCCAATTGAAGATACCATAAATAAAAAAAAACTTATAAATCATTTAAGGTTTTGTCTATGCTAAGTTGGAAGATGAGATGCATTTTTTTAATAAGTCAAGATTAAATCGATTTTAAAGTCATCTGGATCTAAATATTATGAATATTTTTATTAAATTAACGCTTTATTAAGTGATTTTGTTTTACTTAAAATAAATATGCAAAATGGCAACACAGTAAAAATATCACATAAATACGTTACGCAGTATTAGAACTACGGTGGAATGCAAGAAAAAAAAAATTTGTTCAAATCCAATTTTCACTATTCCCTTCAATAAATAAATTCATTAAAGAACATTAATTAATATATAAAATTATCATGCTTTAAACACTTATTCAAATATTGGTAACGAAATATCACAATTATTATGGAGTGTTATATATTTTTTTTAAATTTAATATTCTTTAATTTTAATATAGGTATTTGTTTATAGTGCCAACCTGCACTGTAGGTAAAAATCATAAATAAATAATAAATAAATATATGTGACACTTACACACGTCGTCCGTCCCCAAAGTAAGTAATAATAATAATAATATAATATATACATACATACTTAAATACAAATACACATCCAGGCTCGAAGAACCAACAAATTGATTATATAAAATGTTAGCCCTCAGCGGGAATCGAACCCGCAACCCGCAGAGCTGAAAGCAGGGTTACTACCCACTGCGCCAACGAGCCAGTTAAATATTAAATACATATTCTACTTTCTCAAAGACATAAGTTTAAAAACCCGTGGCGTCATTTTTTTTCACCCTTCCTTTATATTTAATCCTATATTCCATACAAAAATACATAAGAATGTAAATGCTTATAAATAATTTATAGAATTAAGCGTTACTTTGCGGAGATCCATAATACAAAAGTTATAATAAAATTATTTTGCTATAATCCGCGATAAAGTAAATAGGAAATATGTATATATAGTGTTAAATGTATAGTGGACTATCCTTTTTTTCATACCCGCAATCGCTTTGCGATTTTGTCGTGGAGTCTATCTCCTGATGCTTCGGTTGCGGGGCGAAACGATTGTTAAGTTTGTGATAGTGAAAGTGTGTAGTGCTTGTGTATTGCGGTGGAAGTGGTGGAGGTTTGTGCATGTGTTTTTACGAATCCTGCACGTATCGGGTATGAAAACACGGATAGTCCACTATACATTTAACACTATATATATTTTCTATTTAACGTATCGCGGATTATAGCAAAATAATTTTATTATTGCTTTTGTTAATGCTTATATTTTAATACACGGGATCATAAATTAACGCGTTCGTATTTACTATTAATATGATAAGTGAGATAATATACGCATAAAATTATAAATAATTTATTTATTACACTTTTTTTGTGTCAACATATAAAAAAATATATCCATAGAAAATCCTTATTTCTACGCGCTGATGTACCAATTTGTTGAAATAGTTTTTACACTAATAATCATTATATATTATAAAAATAACAGCAAATTACTTCATTTAAATGTTCATTTATGCGTTAAAATAAATAAATATCGCTTGCATCTAATACATTTCATTTAATAAAAAATATAAACAAATAAATGAGGTATAAAACAAATAATGAGCTGCCAAAACCGATCACACGTGTCTTTAGTCTAATAAATTTTATTTATAATTAATAATATAAAATAGGAAAAATCTTAATTTACACTATAAACAACTTAAAATATAAATTACTAATAAAAATTGTTAAAACCCAGTCTATCGTAAAAAATTTTTACGTTATTAATCTTATTTTAGTCAATTTCTTAGTGCACATAAGACTAATTACATTAGTTTATATATATATCGGTATTAGCAACGTAAATAAATATTTAGAAATAACTAATGTTAGCACAAACTTGTATTTTGGAAAAAGCACGCAATTGTATGTGAATTAGATTGTCATTATGTTTTTTTAAGTATCATATTTTGTTCATAGTGAATATATTGATTTAAAACATAACATATTGATATTCAACACCGACAATAGATGCAAATAATTAAAATACAGATAATAAATAATAAACCATTTATGCCACATGTGCGCACAGCTTTATATATCTTTTTCAAAATTTAATTTTGATTGCATAAATTAAAATCGTAACGGATTAAATATTAAATATTGCACTTAGCGCAATTTATTATTTTATTATTTATGAGGCAATCCTTATTCATTTTTTCGAAATTTCCGTAATACGTTTCTAACTTCTTTTTAATATTTCAAACCAAAAACAATTATTCGTTTACACAGACTAATAACAAGTTTCAAACTTTTATAATTTTTAGAGTTAGTCGTTACATTACAGAAGTCCATAATAAAAAAAAGATTATTATTTTGCTATAATCCGCGCTTAGAGTTTAGTTTAGCTAAACTAAGAGTAAAGATATTCTTTATTCAAGTAAACTTCTAATCAATTGCTTTTGAATCGCCATCTCTACTGCTGTTTTAGAAAATTGCTCCTGCCGAGAAAAGTCAGCAACTCGGTTGTTCTTTTCAAAATATAATTCTTATAATTTTCTACATTTCGTCATAGCCAATGTACATATTTTTATCATTTATTTTATGCTTAAATCAATTTTAAGTCACTGCAATGGCAAGGTTATTAATCACAGATTATAGCAAAATAATGGTATCCGTTACTTTTGAATTTAGGTAGGTAACATTAAATCCATTTGTCCTCTTTTTTAGCCCCATTCAGTAATGGCGTCGATTCCTCTTTAGAGTCCTTTACAGGACTTATGTCCGGCTTGCCGTTTAAGTACTTGGCCAGGTTGGCTCTGGACACTATATATGGTATTCCGGACATGTCACTCGATAGTGGGTTATAGTGTTGCCGGTAGCAGAATATTGACACCGAAAGTCCTAACAGTGACCCCACTAACACATCTGAAAAGTGTGTGCGTATCGGAAAAAGTTTCAATGTTGGTACACTGAATCATTTTTAATGTTGCCATAGCGAAAAATATTTTAATGTCGCCATACTGAAAATGTTTTAACGTTCGCGTAATAAATTTTAAATCACTAATGCCCACTTTTCCATCAAACTATTAAAATAATGATAAATTGTTGGACCTTGAAAATATCTGAATATAATTGCAATAACTTACATTCTTTCGTGATAATATTTCAAGTTCAATACTAATAATCATTTTTAATGAAATATTAAATCTTTAAGATATTTAAGTGTGTTAATTTTTTTTTATAATTTCAATGTCATATGGGTATTTTAAATCAAATTCAAAATATTTTTTATTCGAGTAAACTTGGAAACAAGTGGTTTTGAATCGTCGATCCTACTGGTTTGGAAAGATGTTAATACCGAGAAGAACCAGTAAGAAACGCGGAGGTTGCTGTTTTCAGAACATAATTCTTAACTAATTATATTTAATCATTGGAATCTTGTACAAGGTCGAAGAGTAGCTATATATAACATCTTCCTTTAACAGTGTTTTTAAACTGCTGTAATGGTAAAGTTAAAGTAGATTGGGGAATTTTATTATAGAATCTTATACCCAAACCCACAAACGACTTACGTACTTTTGCAATGCAGGAGCCATAAGCTTATGTCGGTTCCCACTTTGAAAAATGGTTACTAACCTTGCCAGTGGTGGTGATAGTCGCAGGTCCTGGATAGAGCGATGCAGCCGGCTCCCACCAGCGGCGCCAGCGTCGTCAGAACCCTGACTCCTGAGCCTCGTCTCCTGGAGATCGTGCCCAGCCTCCCGCATATCCAGACCGAGGCTATGCCCAACGAGCAGAAAGAAACTGCGAACCAAAGGTTTAATAATAATAACAAATATATGGAACGATTTATAGAAGCAGGCGTTACTTTGCGGAATTCCATATTACAAGCAATATAACAGAACTAACTACTTTGCTATAATCCGCACGGGTTAAGCGAATGCATGCAAAGCCAATGTGTATGAAGCAGGCAAAATCTACGCACCTTATACATGCAGGACAAGCCACCACATGCACCCCAAGCCGCAATTCACCAGCAACAACGCACACAAAAGCAGCACACACACCCACCACCATAATCTCGACGATCGTTTCGCCCCGAAACCGAAGCATCATCAGGAGGATAGGCTCCACGATAAAAATCGTAATGAATTGCATTGCGGTGCATGTGGTGGCTTGTCCTGCATGTATAAGGTGCGTAGATTTTGCCTGCTTCATACACATTGGCTTTGCATGCATTCACTTAACCCGTGCGGATTATAGCAAAGTAGTTAGTTCTGTTATATTGCTTGAAATATATGGAACAATAACACACACGGTCGTCCGGCTCCATCAGTAAAAATAAGGTTTTGACCAATACATTATAATAAACATCTACACTTGTAAAAAAAATTCTGGAACATTCGGTTTTTATCAACCTTCTAAAAAAAAAGTAAAGTAACGGCCTGTTACTATCCCACTACTGGGCGTAGGCCTCCTCTCTCCGTTTATTGGAGAGAAGGATTGGAGCTACCACGCTGCTCCAATGCGGATTGGTAGGTTACACGTATCCCTAGAATTCTCTAGAGATATGCAGCTTTCCTCGCGATGTTTTCCTTCACCGAAAAGCGTGTGATAAATTGCAATTATCAATTAGACACATAAGTTTTAATAGAAAAACTCATTGGTGCCTGCCCGGAGTTTGAACCTATGTCGTCTCTAAAGAGCTCTCACCGCTAGGCTATCACAGCTTCATCTTATATCCTGCATGTAACGGGTATGAAAAAACGGATAGTCCACTATACATTTAGCACTATATATATTTTCTATTTACTGTATCGCGGATTATAGCAAAATAATTTTATTATTACTTTTTTATTATGGATCTCCGCAAAGTAACGACAAATTCTATAAATTATTTTCAATTTGGATGTAGTAGATTTCTGGGTTCTCGGTCATAATTACGCGAAGCGGTGACGGCGTCAAAATACATACTGCTGCTGTGGCCACTAGGGAAGGACTTTCTTCCATCCATGACATCAGCAGGATCCCCAGTACATCTCAGGTCGGACGTCTCGATACCATCTGGGAAACAGCGGTAGAAGAAATCCGGTCGGGGTCTACCTGGACATCGAAGCAGATTTTTCTTTTTTTAAGAGCTTTGTCGACATGATCATATATGGATATGTTCATGTCGCTCTGTTAGACAAACTTAACCAATCCTAGGTAACGTTCCCCGACGCTAGTAGAGCTTCTACACTCTACTCTCTACATTTCGCAACCTCGACGATGCTTCTGCGGTCGCCCGTCCCGCCCGGTGACGCTGTAAAAGCCTTTAGGGCTAACAGCATACAGTCAGTCCGAAAAAAAATTGGATGGGCTGATGGTTTGACTTAGATTAGTCATTGCGGCGTCGGAAGGGTGGCGAGAAGCCACGACCGACCGACGTCAGAAAACTGGGACCCCGTCTTCGCCGGCGAAGACGCTGTATGTGTGTATTACATGTTTTTGTGTTTGCGATCGTTATTTGATCGTCAGGGTAATATAGGACGCTTTTTGGAGGGGAAACGGAGCGGGGAAGCGGAGCTAAAGCAATCGCCCGCCACTGGGACCTCAAAAAGACTCGTCGCGTGCTCGCGGCCTAGCTCTGCATATTATAGAACATAGTCTGCCACTCCGCTAAAGTATGAAAGTTGCACCCATTGTAGAAAAGATGAGAGGTGCAAGATTGGGATGGTATGGACATGTAATAAGGAGGGATGAAAATCATGTGACTAAACGAGTGTTGGATATGAATGTGGATGGATATGTGACTAGAGGGAGGCCTAAAAAGAGATGGTTGGAATGTGTGAAGTATGACATGCATATAAAAGGAGTAGCGCCAGAGTTGACGAATGATAGAAGAGAATGGAAGAGGAAAACATGTTGTACCGACCCCACTTAGAGTGGGATAAGGGTAGGAGAAAGAAGAAGTCTGCCACTCCGCTCTGCATTACCTCTTTCCTCCGCTCTGCGCCGGTGGACAGGCACCCTAAGACCCCAATGCCTATCGTTTCAACGTACTAAGAGCCCCGCTTATCACCACTTCAGCTTCTCGACATGTTGAGCTATATCGGTAACTTTGGTCTATCTATGAATTGATATGAATCATTTCTGATTCATTCAACCTATTATTTAAGATTTTTTTTAATTATACAGTGATTTCTTACCCACTACTAATTTGACAGTGTCCGTTAGTACGCCAGTTATTCCTAGACTCAGAGACCATGCCAACAAAAACTGAAAAATAATATGATAATAAATATACCAAAAATATCTCAGGTTAAACTTATCTACTAATAATAAAGTAGTTACAATACTAATATAATACAATATACTATACAATAATAATAAAGTAGATACAATATTAATAAAGTAGTTGATTATTTAAATGACAAATTATATTAAATTTATTACTGATTATCAATTATAACCACTATATGACATATATTTTATATCATTGACATACATACATTTTTTTTTAATTTAATTTAATTTTGACATAATATTCTAATTAGATAATTTTATTGTTAAACTAATACATAGAATAATTATTGTTTTTTTTCTTGACATTTTGGATTTATAATTGTAAATTTTTAAAAGAATGTTCGAATAAAATTGTAACTTAAATTTGCATACTGTATAACAGTAGAATATGTTTGTGCCTCATATAATGTCAACATCTCTGTTTATTACTCATATTCTGGCCAATAAATGATTATTATTATTATTATTATTACAAACTAAAAAAAGGGTTTACTTCTATTTAACACTTCATCTTTTTGCCACCATTTTTTTAGTTTTGATAACTCAGGGGTGAGACTCTTTCATGGAGATCACGGGTTCGAACCACAGGCAGGCACGAATGAGTTTTTCTATTAAGTAGTAGCGGCCTGTTACAATCTCACAGCTGGGAATAGGCCTCCTCTCTCCGTTTCTGGAGAGAAGGGTTGGAGCTAAGACCTACCACGCTGCTTCAATGCGGATTGGTAGGTTTCACATATCTCCGGAATTCTTTAGAGTTATGCAGGTTTTCTCTCGATGTTTTCCTTCACCGAAAAGCGTGTGATAAATTGGAACTATCAATTAGACACATGAGTTTTAATAGAAAACCTCATTGGTGCCTGCCCGGGTTTGAACTCGTCTTTTCCCCTCGAAAGGGTCGCACCGCTGGCCTACCACAGCTTTTTTTCTATTAAAACTTGTGTCTAATTAATATTTACAATTTATTACATCCGTTTCGGTGAAGAAAAACATCGCTAGGCAACCTGTATATATCTAAAGAATTCTGGGAATATGTGTAACCTAATCTGTATTAAAGCGGTGTGACGGGTCTACACTCCAAAACTCTCCAAAAAAGTAAAGATGTGACTTCTGCCCAGCAGTGGAATCTTCTTTAAGGATTAGTGGCTACATAGGGCCTTGAGGCCCAGAATCACTTTGACCGTTGCTGATCTATTCTGTTCGCCACTGCTGTTCGATACCCCTGTTGGTGTCCTCTAAGAATTGCATGATGGCAGCAAGATTTTAAAACATAAAATATGCGATCCTAAGAGAGAGTGTCAAAGATAAATCAGCGCAAGACAGTCACATAGGATATGAATGAGTGTTTCCTCTGGCTTCAGGCAGAGCTTGCACGATTCAGTTTCTGACAGCTTCAGGTTTAACATATGTCTACAGTGCCCTTGTTCTACAGCGGAGCGATACTAATAAATATTTCCCATAGTCCCACCTTTTTTCTAAATGGAGCTTTTTTTCTCTTTTTCATCATCACTTTAATTATACTAGTTATAATGTTATGGTTCCAATAACTTACCTCTAAAGCATCGTTACAATCATTGCAAACTGCCCAGGCTATCAAAGATAGTATACATGGCACTGATACAACTATAGACCACAACATGCTGCCTGGGACATAGGAATCATGACGAGGGTACTTATAATCGTTTTCTAGTTCTAACGGTTGGATGACTCTGATGAAAGGGCTCATTGACTCCATGTAACTGGAAATTATAAAAAAATCATATAATGTTGGATTACACAGAATATGGTTACACAAATGGCTGACCTTCCCAAAATTAATTTAAAACTTCAGTTATGTGTGATAGACAACCGATATCTTCTATATATAGATTCTATATATATTTATATGGAGGCACTGAATCATTATATGGTATTTAAATAATTATTTTTGTAATGAGTGAGCTCAAGTTTCTTGCTGGTTCTTATAGAAAAGAGCACTTTTCCAAACCAGTAATTGTTTCATTATAATTTGACAATTCAAAAGCATTTGTAAAAGTCAAGTTGAATTAACAATAATTTGAATGCAGCATTGGCAGAACCCCCCTAGATTTTCAGCACAAGAATATCAGCTATACCCAGTGGTGATCTATTGGTTGTATTTAGTGATACACTGCTCTCAAATAAACAAAATAGATACTTCAATATATCTATAAAAAAAAACCAAACGCTACGGCCAAACACTATATCTCCAGAATTCTCTAGAGGTATGCAGGTTTCCTCACGATGTTTTCCTTCCGAACTTTCCGATGTTTTCTTTCCGTGTGAGATAAATTGCAATTATCAATTAGACACATGAGTTTTAATAGAAATACTCATTGGTGCCTGCCCGGGTTTGAACTCGTGTTCCCCTCGAAAGAGTCGCACGGTCTCACCACTGGGCTATCACAGCTCATTTTGTGAATATATTTTACTGTAAATAGAGCAAATACTCAATAAACCATTGTGAATTGATAAATGTCATATTAAATACAAGGTTAAAACGGTTCAGAGTTCTAAATATAGTTCTAATTATCTTCGGTAATTATTTCTTAATTTGCGTGTAATTGCTGATAAAGACTGAATGAATGAAGTCAGCAGATTGTATTTCTGCTTAGAATACAAAATTACAAGTCTATGGTATTTTCCATCAATATATACAGTATAAATACGATTTCTACGAATAATCCTCGTAGTTTTTTAAATATATTTCATTCAAAAATTACGAACTTAGTAAAAAAAAATTGTTAGACATATGGTTGTATATTACCAGAAAACGGAAAGAAGTATGATGCGAATCAGGATTTCCACAAACAATTTTAAACTTGCCGAACGAATGAGCGGCATTTTTAACACTGTTATAATTTAGAATCGTAAGAAATAAATGTTTTGTTTTGAACCATCAAAATATTGTGCGAACCAACCGAGTATATTGTATGACAGCTGCTTGTGGTGCTGCAATATTAAAAATTAAAATCTCCCATAGTACCGTTATATTTATAATTCATTCACTTAACAGAAATAAAACAGACAATAACTCTGTTGACATGGATAAAGCATTTAAAGTCCAAAAAAAATGTATCAGATCGCTGTGTGGTAGTGGCGTCATTGATCCTTGCCGACCTTTGTTTAAAAAAAAAAGATATTGCCTCTACCTAGTTTATATATTTTTGAAATTTGTATTTTTGTGAAAAAAAATATTAACATATTCAAACAAAAAACTCGCCGTAACAAACTAATACTTCTGTTACCCCCGCAAAGACTGACATTGTTCCAAAAAAATGTTTACTGCATGACAATAACAATATATAATAAACTATCTGACGATATTAAAAAATTGCCTGTAAGCCGATTTAAAATTCAACTATTTAATTATCTTTTGGAACGATGCTATTATGATATTAACGAATTCTTAGTAAATTGACATGTTTAGTAAATTTGATTGACTTTTTTTTATTTTTTATTATTATTTTTAAATTATATGACTTCAATATTATATAACAAAGTAGATTTTTATTATCTGACATTTGCACGCCACTTATGGCAGTTTATGGCTGTGTTTAATTATTTTTAAGATCATTTATTGTACCCATATTTTGCAAATAAAGATATATTATTATTATTTAGCGAAAACTCACTCACGCCCAAGTTATATATGTATATATATTTATATATAAATATAATTTAAATAAATATAGATAGTAAGTATACGTAAAATTTAAATATATAGATAATAAGAAAGGGCGGAGGATCATACCCCGGCAGGGGAGTACCATACGGCCGGGGGTCAGGGCGACAGGTTGAGGAAACGACGAACTATCCTAGCCGAGTCTAGCAGTACCGCCTTCTGCATTTTCGCTGTGAGCGAACTGCCACGGAAGCCCAGCTGCCTCAGATGGTGAGCGAGGCTGGCTGGGATTAGTCCGTTCGCAATCGTTCGAGATCAGTAGCGTTGAAAATGTTCGCACGCTGTATGTACCTTGCCCTATCGGCCAGGTTCTGTTCCGTGACTGTTAAATTAGGCTCTAGCAGCGTGAATTCGCGTGACATTGCCGCTCGGTAACCAGTTCGTCCAGTTTCCCCTTCCGTAGCCCTGTAGTATGCACGCATGACATTCTCGTTCATTTGAGACGTCCATCTCATGCGGCGTACTCCACCAGCGGCGGGCTTCGAAGTTTGGATCCCTATGAGACCCATCGCAGCCAAGCCCTCTGATGGGGATGGTGGATTTGTCGACCGGCTTGATGGTAGTGCCGGTCGACTGGTGTGGCTGGCGGCCCGCATGCTGCCACGTCCAGCGCCAGCTCCAGACGCGCCCTGACGACCTCCAGGTAGCGACCTTATACGTATTCTATTTTCCAAATCCATCATCATTTTAGGGGGTTGGGGGGTTAAGCATAAGAATTCGCACTCAGAGGTAGCTCATCTTCTCCGAGCGGGCTACATTGTTGTCAAGCAGCGGTGGCCCTTAGTCGCCTCTTACGACATCCATGGGTTAGGAAGGAGTGGCATTATTCTTCTCTACCGATGCCACACGGCATTTATTATTATTATTATTATTATTATTATTATTATAATACAAATTCTTTATTGTAAAATAAAAAGAAACACCCTAATGAAAAAAAATTATATCTGTTTCTTTTTCGGACACTAACTAATCCTGTTAGCCTTTGACAGCGTCACTGGGAGGATGGGCGAGCGTAAAAGCGTCATTGGGACTGAAAACTGTTAAAGATGTTAGTTTTTATAATCCCGCATACTCTCTCTTTCGGTGAGTAGGCAAAGCTATACTAAAAACTAGCGCAAGCTTTTCCTACTACCAATGTTTTTTTTTTTTTTTTTTTTTCTTTATTTAAAGAGCTTTGTCACCATATGTGACCATGTCGCTCTGTTAAGTAAACTATAATAATGATAACAAAAGGATAACTAATTCTAGGTTACCACAAATTGTGTACTGCTTATTTTCTACATCTAAAATAAGCATTACACAACTTGTAAATAATTTTTGCACCTCTACTTAGCGGGAAAGCCAAAAGGGTCACTAAATCAGGTACAGACAAGGCACAATCAACATTAATAAATAACTCTCGTCTAGCTTTCTCATTTCGGACACATTCCAACAGGACATGGGAAACATCTTCAATTGTACCGCACACGGTGCAATTCGGTGTGGGAACTTTTTTCATGATATATGCAAATTGGTTTGTTGGAATGTGTCCGGCACGAAGTCTCAATGCCGTAGTAATATCTCCACGACCAAGGGCACTGTTGTCAAACCAACAAGCTTTTAATGGCTGAATCTGCATCGTTCTATACCAAATGCCTTTCTCCCTGGACCGTACTACCAATGTTGTAGCAGCAATATTATTTGTTAGTATAGTATAAACTACTAAAAAATAATGTTTTAAAAGAAATGTATATATCACATATATCACATAATTATATTTAAAATTGAAAAAACTTCTATCTGCTAGCAAAAAAGGACATCAATAATTATTTTTGTTGTATTACACTTTATATTATAATGTTGAATTGAAATGGAACCGTAGTATACGCGAATTTAATGAAATCTTTGTTAATAGATCAATCCTTATGAGATAACGTAATAAATCTCAGTTTTCGCATTTTTATCATTATTCACTAATTATGGGAAAATACAATTAATAGCAAGTTTATAGTGCATGTGTCAATGTAATGTTGGCAAATTTTTTTGACAATTAAAAACGTTCAGTTTATACTATAAAGAATCTATATTGTTTTTAAATAATACTTTAAATAATTTGCCATAATAAATACCGTTAATATAGAGAAAAATGATTCGTGAAGTCGTGCTAATGAGTGTATTGTGAGAATTGCTAATTCAGATTATCTACAAAAAAGGGATGTGGATTTTAGGGAATTCCTGGGATTGCCCAGTTATAGAGCATTAACGGGATGGTTTCTTTACTGTCCATTTATGATTTTATCTACCATCAATCTTCTGGTTAAACTATGGATAAATACGAGACGATACTTTAATGGTCCTATTTATTTTAGTTAGTAGTCTAATTGTGCTTATATTAGCTTAATTCGGAAGTGTAGCTACTTCCGGTGACTGAAATTAAGCTTAAAATATCTGTTATATTTATAATTCTTCTAGACATTACAAAAATATTTATATAATTTTGGTATGAAAAGGTATTCAATGTACAGACACAGGCTATACTCGTCTTTTTTATCGGAATACGATAGTTTAAATTTATGAAAAGGTAATTTTAATAAAACCAATCGTACATTCAATAATAGTTTATTACTAACGCAATTTGTATGCATTGTTTTGAACACCTGTTTCCTATCAATGTTATAAAAATCACAGAAAATAAAAATAATTGTGGCCGTATTACAATCGACAGACGTAATTTCGTAGAATTATTAATAATAGAGAAGGGGAGAAATAGAAATGCCTGTAAGTCATAGTTACACAATAAATAATAAGGGAGAAGATGAAACTTTATATATTCCATTTTTGTCTAATCACACATAAAACAGAGAGATAGATAGATCACGCTCATTTGTTTTCTCTTCATATCTCTTTATTTTAATACTCTATGAATACTTCCTAACTAGTTTTTTCATAAGATTTATTTCCGAATTTAATATTAATAGATTTTAAGTTGTTTTTTTTAATGCTCAAGGTGGACATTAAAATTTCCATAATACTTTAACAATATTCTAATCAAGAAATAATGGATATAGTTAATAGGCGTTTTAAACGATAAATAAAGGGAAGTGTTACCAAAATTACCGAAAAACTGAAAACATCGGTTTCGGAGCAAAAAGATCGTAAAGATTTTGGTGGTGGTTGTGTGTATTGCTTGTGTGCATTCATAGATTAATATGTATATATTGTGCATTATTGCTGGTGGAGGCGTCTTGGGATACATGTGGTGACTGTTCCTGCACATGTAAGGTACGTGAATTTTGCCTGCTTCATACACTTAGCATTACATAAATTCGCTTTACACACGCGGATTATAACAAAGTAGTTTTGTAATAGTTTCTGTACATTAGAGTAGGAATGTTAGTATAGAGAAAGCAAATGAGGGTGTATTTATTTCTCTCCTTTTTATATGTGATTAGACAAAGATACGTATACGAGTGTCATCTTCCCTCTTATTTATCGTGACACTGACATTTACAGGCCTGTTTATGGCTCCTCTACGCTAGTATATTGTATAATAACTCTATGATACCGATACAGTTGGCTACGTAACGTTTTATTATGGCATAGATAGAAAACGTGAAGTAATTCGACTGTCAATTAAAACGCGGCCTTTTGTAAATTATAATCTATCTTATATTTCTGGTCATATAAAGATAATGGTTACTAGTACAAAATTTTATACGTGCTTTTTCTAATAAGGCCTTTACACATACTTACGATATAAACTTAATTAAGTTTTTAATTGTAAGATATTAAGTTATGCTAAGGGTTAAAAGAACTTGTTACTAAAAAAAATAAGTCTCAAGTTCGTTCAACCGTTATAGAAATACATGTTAAGATCGTATCAGTATCACAGAACACAGATAACAAAAAAAAATGATACAGTAATAATTTTTTATAGTATATATTATGATGAAATTGTTTCACAAATAGTTTTATTAATCCATAAGTTTCTGTTTACCTATCAATTGGATTTAAATGTGGGTAATAATAATAATTTCCCAATATACACGTAATAGTCAATACTAACACGATAAAAACCTTATTATTTTATAGATGAAATAAATAAGTATATCGCTTAAGGGCTGCAATGCATGGCATGTTGAAAAGAATGGTTAACATTTACACCTATTCCTAGTACAAAACACGTGTTTTTAGACTTGCCACTATTGCAGCCCATGGGTGATATATTCTACTAAAACTACTAATCGTTAAGTCTATCGTCTTACTAAACTAATAAACAACATTTTTATGAAAGGCCTTAAAGGACTGGATTCCAAGCCGTTAAATAAACTTAAACAATATCCTAAATAAACAATACCGAAACTTAAATAATACTCTGATTACTATATAAGAGGAAAGAAAAAAAATAATCTAAAACATACCAATATTTAAATAATGGTAAACTGAAAGTATCTTACATCGTAAATTAATAAAGATTTAAGTACATAGGAAAAAACGTCAACTGAGAACAAACTACTACTTAGCTACTTAGCTGTGATCTGGTTTAAAAAAATATCAAATATAAGGCACTATCCAATGCCGTGTGGTATCGGGCTGAGTAGAATAGACCACCCTCTTTCTTATCGAGGGGTCGTAAAAGGCGACTCAGGTAAGTTGACGTCAGGCAGACGGGCGGTCGTAAAATACACAGCCACAGTCGGTACAACATGTTTGTAACATGTACCGACCCCACTTAGAGTGGGATAAGGGCTGGAGGATGACGATAAGGCACTATCCGCTCTCCAACTTTATATGCAGATGATTGTTTATCAGCGGTATAATTTATTTATTCCTTTGAACACATTAATTGTCACAAAGGTCGAACAGCAGTTGTTGAGCGTAATAAAATTATGGCATAACAATAAATAATTTGTGCGAAATAATACAGCGCATACTTAGTATTAAAGTGACATAATTAAAAATTAGGAACAATTGGTTAGATACGAAAGTCTGAAAGTTGGGCCCATTATAGAAAAGACGAGAAGTGCAAGATTATGAGGAGGGATGGAAATCATGTGACCAAAGGAGAGTTAAACATAAATGTGGATGGATATGTGACTAGAGAGAGGCCTAAAAAGAGATGGTTGGATTCTGCGAAGTATGACATACAAATAAAAGGAGTAGCGCCAGAATTGACGAATGATAGGAGAGAATGGAAGAGAAAAAAATGTTGTGCCGACCTCACTTAGTATGGGATAAGTACAGGGGAATGATACAGGTTAGATACATTGTAATCCTTATCCTTAGTGTTCTCTTGCTCTTCTAAGTTATTGGTTTCTAACACTCACGAGTTTTTTAGGCGCTACAGTACGCTTTATTGCCATTTGTCACAATTTTTTTTTAATTAGTCAGTTTATTACTAAGCTTGCTATCTATACCGCGGTCGCCGATTATGAGCCTCATAAGAAAGACAGACATTCAGCGGGCGATGAAGCAAGCTATGCTTGGAGTATATCTACATGTTCAAATCAGTAATGAGGAGATCCCTAGAAAAACCAATGTAACCGACATAGCTTAGCGTGTCGCGAATCTAAAGTGGCGATGGGTGGGGCATATAGTGAAGGGGGGGGGGGGTAGTTAACTCCTGGAACGAAAGTATATTATATTGGCAGCAATGTATTAATTCCTTTCTACGACACGCATCGAGCGCACAATTTTCACTTTTACTTCCAAGTATTTCCAGGGCCGTTGGTCTTAAGGATTTGGGATGGCATCCCCGCACAGGTGGATTGACGACCTCAAAAAGATTGAGGACTGGATCCGATTGACACAAGATTGTGTGGAAATGGTTGCAGAAAAAGAATATACAAACCATTGTTAAATATATGGAAATATAGAGCTAGAAGTATGTAGACACATGATCTTGATAAGTCTTATAACATTAACATCTAGAATAAGTATAATCAAAAAATATCAAACGCTTTGCGAAGACAACGAGTTCCACTCTAAATTACACAATAAAGAAATTATTTTACGTAAACAATAAAAATATTGTAACCCATAATAATTATTATCTGTTGTGAGGTATAAAAAGTCACTACTCCAGAACAGTGAGTTTTTTAGTAGTAATGTTTCAACCATAGAGTAATTATACTTTCAAGCTCGTAAAATGAATTAAAAAAAGTTGAAAGTAGTCTATGGTTCAATGTTTAGTGTTTTTTTTATAAATAAAAAAACAACAATTTCCGATTAAGTGTTTTCTAATTTATTTTATCGAAATACGATAGTTTTTTTTTCACATATCTGAGAAGTGACTTTTTGTCTCATTCAATAACTTACAGGTTAACATGTCTTAAAATCTAATTTAGTAAGACAGTATAAACACTGTACTCTAAACATACATTTTTACATATGTTTTACATAGGTTTTACATATGCTACCATTTTTACTATAAAGTACATAAGTTTGGAATTTTGAAGGTGAGAGATTCGAGACATAAATACCGAAACAAATATGCATACAACTTTTAAAAAGTTACAAATATCTATGGATTTTAATCATTATCTCAAACCAAAGAGTGTGAATTGAAATTGAAAGTGAAATAGTTATACTTTTATTTATTAATACAATTTTCGAAACGCTAAAACTCGTTTCATATAGACTACTAGCTAAATATTAATAAATAATATTTATTTGCTTATAGAATATATTATTAAGAACTAATATGAATTTAAAATAACTAAGTACCTAGTATAAATTTGTTTGTATATCGTAGACAAGTAGCAAAAACAAAACCAAACATTTAAACCTCAATAGCTAGCATTCTATATATACGAAAACCTTCGACAAAAATGGCGTGTAAATTTTATTTTACATAGTTCATTTAACTCGGTTAGTTCTTTAAAAAAAGATTTTTAATTAACACAAAATTAATTATTGAAGTTTATCATTTTCAAGAAGTATATTTTTCAGAATTCTTATTCGTTTTTTTTTGTATGACAAACGATTTCGGTATGAACGCCCAATTAGATCAAAATGATGTGTCATAGATACACATAACAGATAAGTTCGCGTGTTCCGATACGAATGGATATTTTCCAAAAACTCACGTTCTAGTATGAATTTTTACACAAACATAAGAAAATGAGTAAAAATAATAACAAACAAAAAATTTTTCTTATTCAGAAAATATATCCTCCACCGAACATAAGTTCTAATCTCAGATCAAAAAAAGAAAGATCGAGTGAAAAATCATGAACACTTTTTTTTATCGAGGGCATTAACAGTACATTTTGTCAAATTATACATGACTAAAAGCAAAATTTACAACAGCAAGATAATTATAGGTGACTACAATAATAATTTTAAAAAAAGATACAATTCTCAAGCTCTTATATATTATATCTAACTCACAAATATCATGCCAATATTGATTTCTAAATAACAAAAAAAATTGACATTTAATAGTCTTAAAGTACTTACTTTTAGATATTTTGAAAATTGCTGCCCGCTTAATTTTTACATTAAGGTCTTGGTGCCATATTTTATTTTTATCTGTGAACTAAGTATCCTTCCTTTATGATCTGAGATTTAAATAATAAAAAAATGCTATAGAAATACGTTTTTACTCTGTGTTATTTCAGATCATAGATAATATCCCATGGAATGAGTTCTAGCGTTTTTGTAATAGTCAAAATACTCAGCGGGGGAACTGGCGTGTTTCTTGACTACTTTATCTAGTTGCATCTGATCGCCCCAATCGGCCTGGAAATAAGTTTTAATATGTTATTTTAAATGATTTATAGAAGCAGGCGTTACTTTGCGGAATTCCATTGTTGTTGCTCGTTAATTAAGTGACCATTGTTATTTTTTATTATCTCAAGTTGCTCTAACGTATTGAATCGGAGTCCCTTATCACAAGTGTGGAGAATATGAAATGAATGGTCATTAGGGACTCCGACTCAATACGTTAGAGCAACTTGAGATAATAAAAAATAACAATGGTCACTTAATTAACGAGCAAGTAAATGTATCTAATTCCGTTTTGCTACATGTGTTCGGAGGGGAGGGTATTGGTGGGAGTTGAACTATTTAAGACTGCTTGTATGGGTAGCGCGGCGCATTACGATTTTTGTCGTGGAGCCTATCCTCCTGATGATGCTTCGGTTTCGGGGCGAAACGATGGTCGAGATTGTGGTGGTGGGTGTGTGTGCTGCTTTTGTGTGCGTTGTTGCTGGTAAATTGCGCCTTGGGGTGCATGTGGTGGCTTGTCCTGCATGTATAAGGTGCGTAGATTTTGCCTGCTTCATACACATTGGCTTTGCGTGCATTCGCTTAACCCGTGCGGATTATAGCAACGTAGTTAGTTCTGTTATATAGCTTTAATATGTTATTTTAATTACCTATATTTTGCAATGTTTTTGAACGAAAGCGGTGTAAAAGAGAGGGGAAATGTGTGATCGAAAGGGGTAAGACATATTTTAATGGTGGTTGTGTATATGTGCCTGTGGAAAAAAAAATATAAATGAATTAAGTAAAACGAGCGTAGTAGTTTTATTTACATCCCACATGCATTTTTTTTATTCCACCTTGAGACCACCCTTATTTCTTACGGAGGTGTCGTAAAAGGCGACTAAGGTAAGTCGACCCGCCGTGTGGTATCCGGCTGAGTAGAATAGACCACCCTCATTTCTTACCGAGGTGTCGTAAAAGGCGACTAAGGTAAGTTGACCCACCGTGTGCTATCCGGTTGAGTAAAATAGACCACCCTCTTTTTTTCTTTACGACTAAGGTAAGTTGACGTCAGGCAGGCGGCCGGTCGTAAAATACGTAGCCAAATCATATGACAACATATTTGTAACATGTTGTGCCGACCCCACTTAGAGTGGGATAAGGGCAGGAGGATGTATTGGTTCTTGTTACTAGTTATAGTCTCAAATAGGGATGTTACGATCTTTCGACTAAGATATAGAAAGGTCGTAATTTCCCATTACAATTTAGATGTCCGACTTTATTACATTAAGTAATTATTTACAACTTACGAAATTAGGGAAAATTGATCTCTTATCGTCGAACTTCCTCTCGTTTAGACATCTTAAGAGGTACAGCCTCTCCACCCAGGGCCATATCATGTAATCCAGCATCCGAGGTCGATCGCCGCCGAAATAGTACGTACCTGAAAATCACAAATTAGCTCTCAAAGTTCTCGTCCATAGTCCATAGATATTCTAATTCAAATTTTTGTTTATTCAAGTTGGCTTTTACAGGCTCTTCCGAATCGTCACATTTAATTGAAGGCTTGTGAGTGCGAGTTTTCAATAAATAACAAGAGAGGAAAAATGAAAGACCCATACCTATCTTTGTCGAATCACACCTAAAAAAGAGAGCCAGATAGTTAAACTCATTTGCTCTTATTTTTCAATTGACACATACAGAAACTAACAGAAGTACTTTGCTATAATCCGTGTTAAGCGAATGCATGCAATGCTAATGTGTATGAAGCAGCAAAAATCACGCATCTTACACATGCAGGACAAGTCACCACATGCATCCCAAGACGCGTGCACCAGCAACAATTCACGCAAGCAATACACACAATCACTACCAAAATCTCGACGATCGTTTCGCCCCGAAACCGAAGCATCAGGAGAATAGTACTTTCCTACTTCATACACATTAGCATTGCATGCATTCGCTTAACCCGAGCGGACTATAGCAAAGTAGTTCTGTTACAGTTTCTTTAATTTGGAATTCCGCAAAGTAACGCCTTCTTATATATATCAATTGACACATTTTAAACTAGTTCCCGTATCAAAGAAGCTCAAAGTCTTTGAGTCAAAGTCGCTTACTGTAAGTTTCATAAGCCGTATAGTTTCATAACCTTATGCCGACTTAAGCTGTGATAGCCTAGCGGTGAGACCGTGCGACTCTCTAGAGACGACATAGGTTCAAACCCCGGGCAGGCACCAATGAGCTTTCTATTAAAACTTATGTGTCTAATTGATAATTGTAATTTATCACACGCTTTTCGGTGAAGGAAAACATCGTAAGGAAACCTGCATATCTCTAGAGAATTCTAGGGATATGTGTAACCTACCAATCCGCATTGGAGCAGCGTAGTAGGTCTTAGCTCCAATCCTTCTCTCCAATAACGGAGAGAGGAGGCCTTAGCCCAGCAGTGGGCATAGTAACAGGCTGTTACTTTACTTTTTTTTACTTATGCCGACTTATGGAAGAGTGTTACACGATCTTCTACACTATTCTAGTACGAAACTAGGTAGTACTCTAATAGATTGGTGGTCTTGCGTCATGACCCAGAGACCAGCTGGGAATGAATTAGTTTATAAATACGTTGAGACCTAAAACGATCAAATACCCTACTATGTACTAAGTTAGTTTAGAAATTGTTTTTGTATCCCTACCATTGTAATTATGATTTGGTATTAATAGAGAAATGGAATATTCTAGCTCGATTAGATTACTATATAAGCTGCTGTATCCGGCGTTTCGGGCATTCCGTGTTCCAATACCGATCAGTAAAGAACTCGAAATCGAAACAAATGATTTATAGATTTAGGCGTTACTCCGGAAATCCATAATACGAAAGTAATAATAAAATCATTTTGCTATAATCCGCGATACATTAAATAGAAAATACATATAGTGCTAAATGTATCCGTATTTTTCATACCCGATACATGCAGGATTTGTAAAAATACGTGCACAAACCTCCATCACAGCCACTACAATACACAAGCACTACACACGTTCACTATCACAAACTCAATAATCGTTTGCTCCGCAACGGAAGCATTAGGAGACCGCGACAAAAACGCAAAGCGATTGCGATTGCTAGATGTATAGTATTTGTAATAACGTATTTGTTTTCCAATTCACACATCCTGTATACGTATTATTATACTGTGTATGGAAGTTGGAAATACACATTCTGTTTTTCGCATGGTGGGTCTATGAGCCATATTAAATAAGATATTTTGGTACCCAGCGGTGGGATATTAAATTTTACTTACCTCTCGCTGCGAGCTCTTTCTCGAATATATCCAAAGTCTGTAGGATCTGTTCGCTTCCGAACGCGAAGTTTGTGTCGAAACACTCCAAGCTGCCTTTTATTAACTGGAATAAAACAAAATTGCAGTAGAGTAAGTGTTCCGCGCAAACGTGCGGACGGATGAAACAACCTCCGGGACCTGGACCCGTCGTCCCGGCGTTTCAACCTACCTTATGCAGCCGTTAGCTGTATGTGGTCCGGCCTCGTGAGTCTCTGCGTGTATATGTGTATGTGTGTGTATGTGCTTGTATGTACTTGGCCGATTCCCGAAACCGTTGGCTCGCCTCTGCACTCTTCCACGGACACGTAATGTCTGTTTCTCCCTGAGTATACACTTCACTATATCGGCTAAATAACACCCGGTGTGCACACAACCTTCGTAAGGTCACACGTTATTAAATCGTCCCTATATCGGGGAATAGTATCCAACGCGCACCAAAACCGTGGACGGTCGCGTCTTATCAAACACTTCACTGGTTAAACGCGTCACTAAATCTGAGAATAACACCCGAAACGCAAAATTACACGTGTGCCTTATAAAAGAATGCCGTATACAGGCGCACGCGGCCTGTCCTTATCGTGTTTGAAAAGTTACTACCGGTCGGCCGCTCGCGTCGGCAATCGAATGCATAAACGTCCTTGATTCCGCCGGTCGCGTCTTCGGCGGCCGAGTCATTTTATTCAAAACAGTAAGAGTATATACGAATATGACACAAGATACCGCCCCGATTTACTCGATATTTTCTATTCATGTAGACTTTGTTAAGTACTTTCGAAAATTACCACAGATTCTGAGGATTGGTCCTATCGAGAGGGACCGGAAAGACAGTCAGTACACATTATTTTCAAAAAAGAATATTACAATATGATATTATTAAATATTAATCGTTGCAGCCTGGTGCGTAGCTGAATGCAGGTAAAACATGTTATCATCACTTAGATAATTTATAGAAGCAGGCGTTACTTTGCGGAATTCCATATTACAAGCAATATAACAGAACTAACTACTTTGCTATATACTTTTGTATTTTCAGATTCATTTACCGCCTTTCCTGTGGGCTTTAAACGCCCATGGAAGGCCACAAACATCCACTATAATATGGCTACAGATAACAACAAATGAAATGAGGATGTTAAAAGTAGATGTGTGGTATGACACGACTGGACAAAATACGAAATGATTATACAAACGGAAGTCTGAACGTTGCGCCCATTATAGAAGACGAGAAATACAATATTAAGATGGTATGGACCATATAATGAAGGGATGAAAAGCATGTTACCAAACAAGTGTTGAGTATGAATGTGGACGGATATGTGACTAGAGTGAGGCCGAAAATGAGATGAATGGATTGTGTAAAGTATGACATGCATATAAAAGGAGAAGAATAGTTTGCGAATGGTAAGGATTGAATAGTAGAGAAAAACGTGTTGTGCCCTACTTAGAGTAAAATAAATACAGGAGAATGAAATGATAAGATAACAATATACCTCGTTGAATCTCTCGATAAGCAGGCGATCCTGCGCTTTCATATATGGATCTCTTGAATGCAGGGGGTTCATGACGTACTTTTCATCCAAATAATCGCATATAACTACACTCTCGAATAAATATTTGTCTCCGTTTTCGGTAGGTATCTCTAGCACTGGGATTTTCACTGAAATCAGACACAGCGGTTATAAGTGGAAAAATAGAAGAAGGTGCGTGGGGTATCGGTCATGGCTTGTCCCTCTCTTCACGTCACCCTAAATCGTAGCCCGGCATCAAATACGATGCCCTTAGGACGACGTCCCCCCATGCTGATACAGCTTCATACATCATCGTGATGACTAGTCAAAGTCAGACTACCAGCCGTCCACTAAACATCGCTCGTCCAGCCTCACAGGAGGCACCTTTAAGACGACGTTCCTGAAGCTAGTAGAGCTTCATACAACATCGTAATGACTAGCCACAGTCAGACCACCAGCCCTCCACTAAAGATATCGTGCCATCGCCCTAAGTCATGGTCCGGCAATAGACAATAGGTCAAGTTAATAGACGACCATACAAAAGGATATAGAACTGCTGTGAAAATATCTAGAAGAGATGGAGTTGAGTTACTAGAGTAAGGAAGCCAGCTTGAAATGTTTCCATTAAAAGAAGGAGAGAAAGAGAATAAGGCTATCTATCTGTTTCTTTTTATGTATGCTTATCACAGATAAGTATGAATCTGTGATCTCCCCTGTGCTATTACTTATTGGACGCTTGCACTCCCAGGCCTGCCTATGGCCTATGGCTGCCCTTCTTCTAAACCTGCTGTCCACTGCTGCATAGCTCTTTCCATGATCTCAAGAAAACAGGATCTTGTGCTGCTTAGATTCAGTGGCTCCCCGCAACCTTATGTAGGTCGTCAGTCCACTGCGTAGGGGTCTACCGACGCTGTGTTGGCTCCCCCTTTTTTTACATGAGGAAACCCTTCATGAGTACTGCTTTCCACGGGGGTGAAAGCAGTTATGGCGGACTTCTACCGGCTAAAAGCTCATGGTGTTCCACCTTGCTGTTTGGTGACGAGGGCGCAGGAATACTGAACGCATCACGTCTACACCCTCGTCAGCAGCGTACTCCTGCTAAACTTTATTGATATGGATCTCCTGAATAGACCCCTATACCACAACCGATGCATTGGGAACACTTTAATCGGCCACCTCTAGGATTTCCTGCGAATCGCCCCCTATTCGACGCCCGACGTTGACTTCCCTACTGTACGTATATCAACTCTATGGATAGAAATAAATTGAATAATATATATTTCATCTCCAGCAATTTTCTTAATACGATGCTATATGAGCGCACTTACTTACTGCCACTTAGTTTTCGAAGAAATATTAATGATTTAACTTTTCTGCTTAATTTGGCTACAAGTAAAATAGATTGTCCGCATCTTTTAGAAAAAGTAGTACTCAGAGTACCAGTCAAAAGAACTCGATTTCATCGTTTTCTACATGTACCGTTTGTTCATACCAGATTCAGACGAAATGGTTATCTCCTTAGAGCACCTATTGTATTTAATAAATAAGATTTAGATTTATTGTGTACGTCTGCAACCTCCGCTCGTAAAATTTTAACTTCTTTTTTTATTTGAAATATAAACTAATAAAATATTGTATAGTTATTATAATCATTCAAAGTAAAAAAAATTGTATCCACGCAAGCATATAGATATATTTATCTTCTATATGCGAAAACTTGTAGTTATTCTCCTGCCCTTATCCCACTTTAAGTGGGGTCGGCACAACATGTTACAAACATGTTGTCACATGATTTGGCTACGTATTTACGTATTACGACCGGCCGCCTTCCTGACGTCAATTTACCTTAGTCGCCTTTAACGACACCTCGGTAAGAAAGGAGGGTGGTCTATTCTATGCAGCCGGATACCACACGGCACATACCTTAGTCGCCTCTTACGACACCTCGGTAAGAAAGGAGGGTGGTCTATTCTATGCCGCCGGATACCACACGGCACATACCTTAGTCGTCTCTTACGACACCTCGGTAAGAAAGGAGGGTGGTCTATTCTATGCAGCCGGATACCACACGGCACATACCTTAATCGCCTCTTACGACACCTCGGTAAGAAAGGAGGGTGGTCTATTCTATTCTGCCGGATACCACACGGCGTATGCGAAAAGTTGTAATTGGCTTTATTTTATTATTTATGTTATTAACTATTGTGATGTCATAGCTGTAAGTTTTCCTTATAAAATAAAATAAAAATAAAAATGAAATAAATAAAATAGAAGTCGAATAGTGGACGGTTAATAAGAGAAGCAGAAATCTGATAATGTATTTCACTCACGCCGCGGATTTTTCGCTCTGAACCAAGCTGGTAAATTCAGTGGGTCCAATCTGAAGACCTCGTATTTAGCCTTCTTTGCCTCCAAAACTAGCAAAACTCTGTGACCGTAGGGGTTCATTTCCACGTGGTACAGGCGGAGCTTATCTGTCAGTGGTGGAGGGGGAGATGATCCTGAAAATGTTCCAAATAACAATAAATGTTTGTGAAAAAATACAGAATTAAAAAAAATTGGCGATCACTGATCACTTAAACGTATAGGATACCTTTGGCATAATTAAATTTTCTTAATTGTCATTTTAAAAAAGTATTTTAGAAAAAAATAAATATAATATAATTGGGAACTGGCTTTATTTTTAATGGTTCACTACCTGGAGCAACGCGCAATACGAGAAAACAATAACTTTCTAGTTTAGTCTTACTCCTAATATTTAGGACCTCTAATTTAGTTTTTAGGCCAATATTGACTGAATTAACTGGTATACAGGATATAGAGTGGTACTATCGGTATCACCCTTCATATACACAAGAAAACGGTTGCGGTTTATTTAAAAACTCGTAAATTAGGTGAATATTGATGTTTTATGTCGCTGATACATAGTCATACGTATCATCCAGCGAATCCCTTTGATGCTTGTCCGAAAAACCGTCAGTTCCCGGGTTATAGGCGATCTTAGGCGATCATGGCGAGTGCAGCTAAGTATACCCTTTAAATGATCTAGGCCGAGCTTAATCATTTGTAATCGCCGTTTATGAAAATGAGTCATTATTAACGACGCGTAAAACGCGTAAACCGTATGGCATGCAGTGATTTCTTACGATACTTGTCTTAAACGAGATTTGTAACCCGCATGCAGGGTTGCCAACTGTACTATTAACAATATTTTATAGTAACCGGCAGTAAATAATGCACATCGATGTGCAGAAAGTAACAGCCGGCCAGTTCGGTTTTGTAGAGCGCTGTCTCTGTCACTCAGTTAGTATGTGACGTTTCGCACAGGTTCGTCAGTCTGTGCGACAGAGACAATGCTCTATGAAGAATCTAGCCGATTTCTCTCTCTAAGCCACGATGTGCATTATTTATTCCCGCGTACTATACTGTTTTCCATTTTACTGTTCGTCATTTCACTTTTTACTGTTGAACCAAAGTAAATCATACAAAATACGGTTTTCAGCATAAAATTCTTAACACTATAATTGTTAAAACAAGACGGGCAAACTTTTCTTTTTTAATTTAGTCAGCTCATTTCAGCGCACCCACAAACAGATCACAATGATGGAGTTTCAGAACGAATTTATAAATATCAAATATTCAAGACTATTTAGTTATAAGTTTGGCCAGGCAATTAAGTTATGATACTAGAGTAGGGAGAAAGAGGAGGAGAGAAATCAAAAAGGCAAATAAGTAAGCAAAAGAAATAATGAGAGGGAAGATAAACTCGTACTTTGTCTAATCTATATATATAAAACAAAGTCGGGTTTGTTACAACACTTATGTAACAGACACTAAAAATGTTGGAATAGGAAATAGTCAAATGACAGTCTGTTTTGTGGTTAATACCGGAAGTGAGGTTCTTGAGTGATCAATAGCGAGGGTAGGGACTTTTAATGTGAGTGGGGATTGCCTTAAATAGTGAAACTTGACGAAATTAGGGATTCTGTTAGGATTCTGTCGAGAGTCTGTCGATTGTCGTCGTTAATATGATTCCTAGTTAAAGTGTATTTTTGAGTCGTTTAGTGAAGTCAAGCTGAAACGCATAGTGAATCAATACAAGTTTAATAGTGAGAAAGTGTAGATGTTACGATCCAAGACCTTCTGGGCTCGTTTTACTTATAACTCGAGATCGAGATGAAAAATCGACGAATACATAATTATGAAAATAAATAAATGTTCATTCGTTTCGTATCTGTCAAACATTTGTTGTCATCCTGACGGATACTGAAGTAATAATTGACATTTATGCATGCGTTCAGAAATGTATTTTGTGTAAACTTAAAAAAAAACTATTATCTGTATTTTTGTTTAATATCAATTAAAGAGGTTTAAAATTGCATTAAGCAGATACATAAGAGTTTCTCAAATATTTATGCGTGCGTACAAAAATAGTGACAAATGACTAACATTTACGCGAGCGTTCAGAAATTTATTTTGTGTCATTGTATTCCGTTCCTCAAAGCCCAAATGAAAAAAAACTTTTTTTTAATATATGGGACACTTACTCACGTCCATCCCCAAATTAAGTAACCTTTTTTTTTTAACGGGGGGGAAATCGTCTGAAAGATACCGGAACTCTTGGGGGTAAGCTCCGGTTATGTGTGATTTCTACCCACTAAAACCCCCTCGATGGACAGCCTCCGCACTAACAGAGAGGCCCCGGGATCTCTGGCAAACTACACCGGTGCCTCTCAAGTGCCGTGCACATCGTGCTCCTCAAAATATACTACGGAGCTTGTGTTTGTAACATGCTCCATTATGTCTCGGGGTCAAAAGGTACAGCCACAGCCCCCACTGTGACCGTTCGCGACCCCAGGAATTAAGTAACCTAATATTTGTCTTATGGGTGACGGACAACTGGTAAATATACTACATATATAATTTTAAATGCATACTTAAATACAAATATACACCCAGGCTCGAAGAACCAACAAATTGTGTGTAGAAAATGTTAGCCCTCGGCGGGAATCGAACCCGCGACCCACCGAGCTGAAGGCAGGGTCACTACCCACTGCGTCAACGGGCCAGTCAAGTAAATTAGTTCAGTTAAAAGGTAACACATCGTTCATTGAATATTAAGCGGTACGAAGTTCGCCGGGTCAGCTAGATAAACATAAAAGGTAAAAGTTAGGTAGTCTAATATACTTTCCCTTTTTTGTAATACTGTATTTTAGGCTAGCTTTCTCACTGTAGTATAACAATTCAATACTTTAATTAATGTTAAAAAAAGTTGCCAACCCTACCCACATGCGCTGTGCTAACATTGCCTTGACCCACATAACGTTGTTTGTGTAACTCCTAAACGCGTACAGACAGACAGACTTGCATCATTTATAACGCAGTTTCAAAAATAAACATTCATTCTTACTATACAATAAAAATAAGTTAAACCTGATTACTCTTACGTTGCGATCTTGCCATTTAAGTAAAACACATCTGCATTTTAACTAGTTATTACGTAGTTTAAAAAATTAACATTCATTCAAATTCATTACATTCTTTAAAACAAACAAACAAACAAGTGCTACAACAAACAAGTGCTTTTGAATCGTCAACTTTACTGCTGGTTCGGAAAGCTGTTCCTACCGAGAAGAGCCAGCAAAAAACAGTGGTTGCTCTTTTCAAAAAATTTATAACTAGTTAAAATTTAGTTATTACAGAATCTAAAAGTAGTGGAGTTGACTCAAATATATACTTTTTAAACTTTACATAAATAAACAATATTTTCATTTTGAATTTAAATATACATATTCTCGAAAACAATACCTTCCCGCCAGACAGGTGAAATATATCGATCATCATCATTCTTCTGCCCTTATCCCACTCTAAGTGGGGTCGGCACAACATGTTACATACATGTCATATGATTTGGCTACGTATTTTACGACCGGCCGCCTGCCTGACGTCAACTTACCTCAGTCGCTGTTTACGACACCTCGGTAAGAAATAAGGGTGATCTTTTCTATGCAGCCGGAATTCACACGACACATACCTTAGTCACCTCTTACGACACCTCGGTAAGAAATGAGGGTGGGTGGTCTATTCTATTCTGCCGGATACCACACGGCGTTGAAATATATCGATCATAGTGACACAACTCAAAAATCATGTTTTGATATAAATAGCTTTTCATTGCTGAGGAAAATGTATAAAAAATGATCTATAGAATTAGGCGTTACGTTGCAGACATCTATAATACAAAAGTAATAATGACAATTATTTTGCTATAATCCGCGATACAGTAAATAGAGAATATATATAGTGCTAAATGTATAGTGGACTATCCGTTTTTTCATACCCGATACGTGCAGGATTCGTAAAAAAGCACATGCACAAACCTCCACCACTGCCACCACAATACACAAGCACTACACACGTTCACTATCACAAACTCAACAATCGTTATCGCGGATTATAGAAAAATCATCATTCTCCTGCCTTTACTCCAGTCTAAGTGGGGTCGGCACAACATGTTATAAACATGTCACATGATTTGGCTACGTATTTTGCAACCGGCCGCCTGCCTGACGTCAACTTACCTTAGTCGCCTTTTACGACACCTCGGTAAGAAATGTGGGTCGTCTATTCTACTCAGCCGGATACCATACGAAGGTTCAACTTACCTAAGTCGCCTTTTACGGTTCCTCGGTATGAAATGAGGGTCGTCTATTCTACTCAGCCGGATACCATACGAAGGTTCAACTTACCTAAGTCGCCTTTTACGGATCCTCGGTATGAAATGAGGGTAGTCTTTTCTACTCAGCCGGATACCACACGAAGGTTCAACTTACCTTAGTCGCCTCTTACGACACCTCGGTAATAAGGAGGGTGGTCTCTTCTATTCTGTCGGATACCACACGGCATATCGCGGATAATAGAAAAATAATTTTTATTATTACTTTTGTATAAAAAATTCTTTAGTTTGCTTAGACGAATAATTTATATTGAACAATATTGAATTGCGAGTTCTGCCAGTATTGCTACTGATAAGATTGTGTATTTTAACATTAACACGTATTCCTAGTACAAAACACTTGTTTCTTGAGTTGTGCCATTATTGCAGCGTATGAGTGATATGTATAGTACGCGGCAATAAATAATGCACATTCAGGCTTAGAGAGAAAATCGGCTAGATTCTGCTTCATACAGCATTGTCTCTGTCGCACAGACTGACGAACCCGTGTCAAACGTTACATACTGAGTGACAGTGATAGCGCTCTACGAAACCGAACTGGCCGGCTGTTTCGTTCTAAACATCGATGTGCATTATTTAATGCCGGGTACTATACTTCTGCATACCCTCTGCCGATTTCCATGAGTGTTTCTTGGCTATTTTGGACTTTCCGCTGATTTTAAATAAAAACTAAAACGTAAACTGTCTAGGATGTCTCACGAACAATGCAGTTCATTTTGGCGTTATCTTTCCGGAGGATTAAATGCAAAACAAATAATTTAATGCCTTATCGTTCATAGTCACTTCTTATCATATAACATTTTATAACAGTTTTTTTTCATTACTTACGACAGGACTTTGTGTAAGACGAATTGAATAACGTTATGTTGTGTTATGTAGTTTAAATAGACAGACAATATCGTATGGAACGATATTGTCCATCGAACCGAAGAATTTTCATAGATTAATGTTTAGAGACCGGCTATACTCGCGTCTTATTTTATCGGATGAGCCCGACTAGTTTCAAGCCCATACGGGGCTTTTATTTATGAGCTCTTTATGCGGCGCTTTCGCGGCAGGAAAGGCGTGTACCAGCTCGACCCTCTTGAATAAGAGCCGCGTATGCAGTGTTGCCAGGTCAGATTTGTAAAAATGCAGTGCATGCATATGCAGCCCCAGTTTTTCATGAATGGAAGGTATAGAATAATTTAGTTTATAATTAACTAGCAATGCCCCGCGGTTTCACCCGCGTCCATACCGATCTCGTGGTAGGTGAAAGTCTACGAAGTCGGACTATAGATTTATCTGTAAATTATTTAATTAAAAAATAAAAAATGGGTATCATTGGTATTCTTGGAATAAGAGCTAACTCACCAAATGCAGGTCCTGCTATAACAGTCGCTACAGTGAATTTGTTATGGCATTATTTTCTTTCGATTTATATTCTTAAATTCGTAATATCTTTTGATTGGGATGTCGGATTTTAATAATTTAAAAAGCATTTTACAGGTATTGAAATAAAATATCAATTCATGGAATAAGACAAGCAATATAACAGAACTAACTACTTTGCTATAATCCGCACGGGTTAAGTGAATGCATGCAAAGCCAATATGTATGAAGCAGGCAAAATCTACGCACCTTATACATGCAGGACAAGCCACCACATGCACCCCAAGGCGCAATTCACCAGCAACAACGCACACAAAAGCAGCACACACACCCACCACCTGGTAATGCATTACGATTTTTGTCGTGGAGCCTATCGTAAAATCGTAAAATCGTAATGCATTACGATTTTTGTCGTGGAGCCTATCCTCCTGATGATGCTTCGGTTTCGGGGCGAAACGATCGTCGAGATTGTGGTGGTGGGTGTGTGTGCTGCTTTTGTGTGCGTTGTTGCTGGTGAATTGCGCCTTGGGGTGCATGTGGTGGCTGGTCCTGCATGTATAAGGTGCGTAGATTTTGCCTGCTTCATATACATTGGCTTTGCATGCATTCACTTAACCCGTGCGGATTATAGCAAAGTAGTTAGTTCTGTTATATTGCTTGTAATATGGAATTCCGCAAAGTAACGCCTGCTTCTATAAATCATCATGGAATAAGGATTGATACAGAGATATGAATAAAATGGTTTGATTATTGTCGGCAATTTTATTAACTTTTACAATGTAAAAAAGTAGTTATATTGGTGTAACTTTAATAGTTAGACATATGGTATCGCGTACTTTTTTGTGTATATTGATATGTTCTATAAACTGTACAACATTTTTTTGAACATTAATTAAAAAAATAACAATGGCCACTTAATTAACGAGCAAGTAAATGTATGCAATTCCGTTTTGCTACATGTGTTCGGAGGGGAGGGTAGTGGTGGGAGTTGAACTATTTAAGACTGCTTGTATGGGTAGCGCGGCGCATTACGATTTTTGTCGTGAAACCTATCCTTCTGATGATGCTTCGATTACATACAGACAGCTATGTTTTATAATCAGTATAGATAGTGCAACAGTATATCCGTTTGTCTGTAACGCTTGCGAGGCTAATCCACTTGAGCAATATTCATAAAGTTAGCTACAATTGAAAATAATACCGAACTAAAATATAGCATAAAAATCTTTGTTTCCTTTGAGAACAATTTTTTTTTGAGGGTGTTTAAACATTTACATTATGTCGAACGAACCTGCGAATTCTCATCGCTAATTCTTTTATACTGCTATTTTTCCAAAATAGTTTGTTGTGAAACAATTGTAAGAAAACTTACTATACTGTAGTATTAAATTGCTTCCCAATTCGGTTTTATCGGTCAATGTTACCAAAATGGTTTGAAACAAAGGTCGTTGGTGCCTTTTAATCAATACTATGAAGTATGACTCATCATTTAGTTTATTAACTTAACCTTTTCTTACCATAAACAATGTTTGATTTTTAAAATTCAAATAATATGTATTCATCAAAGGCCGTTAGATTTTTCTTAAATACGAAGAAATATTTAAATTTAATTACAATATTTATTCAAATAAAGTAAGGCTTATTAAGATACCTAAGTATTAATTTTTGTATTAAATTTTAAATATTACACATATATATCACATATGATACTTTTATTGCAGCCTGTCGAATGCATTAACGAAACGCCGGGTGACATCATCGAAAACAGCTGTTTTGTATTTATATTTGTTTTCTAGATTTTATTTTAAAAAAAAAACATGATTGTCGGGTTTCCGTTATATAAAAGATGGACTATTAATAAACATACAACATTATAATATGAAAAACCGTTTTAAATTTGTACAACAAAAAATATTAAAGCGTATATAGTACCTATTTATGATTATTATATTTTAATTTTTTTGATGAGGATGTTACTTGATGATCTATGCTTGCAGTTCATTAAATACGTGAATAAAAGAAAAAAACACGTTTAAAAATAGAACACAAAGGTTACTTACCGGCAATTTTGTAGTCGTAGTACGCCATTTTAAGACTTCTTTAATTAATTAACACTAGTGCACCACTATTATCGAAAACCTTTTTCGAAGAGCACTTTCGCGTGCGGTATCCAATGTGGAAATAGAATACGTCACATTTAAAATAAGCTGCTATGACATCATTCTCGACCCGATTATCAAAAACCCTGATATGTTAGGAAGACATAAATACGTGATACTAGAATATACTACTGGAAGAACTTTTTATTTAGCCGTATTATATTGTAAGGTCGTGGAGCGCGACGACTATGTAAACTGTGTTTTTTTTATTGATTTACCTACATTGCGTATTATTAAATTCGTAACTGAATTTTTTTGTAATCAACCTTCCTCTAATTATTATAACACAGTATTACCATATATAAACATCAACTTTGCATAAGAAAAATACAGTAAAATAATTTAATGGAATAGAAACTATATTTCTTTTTACATAACAATAAACTATATGCCTTAGCCAGATTTCTAATTTGTATTAAGTCTTTTAAAAGGTGTTTTTTTAAATAACAGTGTTGCTATTATATTCAATCGCTACTTAATAATAAATTGTATGCCTGAAGGTTTATTGTCATTAATTTCGAACGCCAAACAGACGGATGCTCCACTTGATACCACGATCTATGAATAGATCGATTTAGAAACATATGAAGCGACCTAATTCCTAATCAGGGTTCTCTACTACTTGGGTATTTTTATCAAAATATTTTTTTTTCGTTTCGTGTAGGGAATTTTTTTATATTTATTTATATTGAAATCTTTTTCAGTCTAAACAGTTTTAACGGCTTTTAATATTTTATTTTATAGATATGTATAAGTTCGTCATACTTTTATATAATATACTACGTATAAAGTTTAGGAACAGTCGCTTGTACTGATTGTCTCCGTCGATATTGATTTACGCTAGCATGATTCATAAAAATGTGATTTAGAGGATATATTTTAAAGGTTTTTTTACGGTGCCATTTTTATTTTTAAGGAGTTTAATATTTTCTTATAAAATAAACATTATAATCTAAGTTGGTATTTCTTTTGATGGGTGTTTATTTCTTAAATGATTCAAAAACTAGCTCCTGTCTAAAACCTCGTCTACATAGTTTTTACTACCTAGATAAAAATTTACAGATTACCAACCTACAACTATCACACAACAAAATTTTAATAATATGTGAAAGACAATGGGTATACAAGCAAATGAATTGAAAGCCTCTAGTTTTTTCACAAAACTAACTTACCAGTAGTACAATTTCTAATGTCCCAACTGGCAATATTCTAAAACTGTCAAACTTATTCCTGTCAACTTGACAAATGACATTAAAAAATCGAATTTTTCTTGTACAAGTAAACACAAAAGTTAAGTACAATAGTTAGTAACTTAGGAGTAGTTATTTTATTGCTGCATATAATTGTTAACTAGAAAGCAAATGTTGGTTAAACTTATAGGGGATAAAGTTTCAAAACTACGTGATAATGGACGATCTGTGATCTATTTTTTTGGAATTTACTTGTTTTTTAAACTAGTCAAACAAGTTTGGTGAGTGCAAGCGTAAATTATGAATTGATAATGATCTTTTTGAGTCATGTTTGTTTTTTTTGCGTCTCAAATTACGTTTAATAATCCATTTCGATAAAGGACGCCGTTTTGTGTATGATATTTTTCAAATTATTGTTTTCCCGGTATTAAAGTCCATTGTCCATGTTATCAATTTTCATGTGCAATTTAAGTTATCATTTTTTATCTATTACTAGTTTGCGCTTGACCGCTATCTCACCTGTTGATAAATTGTGATATTGAGCGCCCAGGTTAATAAAATAATTCCAATGATGCTTTTATACACTAACAGAGGCGGCTTTATTCTGTTGCGCAGAGTACGGAAATCTCTAATATCACAAAAGTAATGGACATATTATTTTGCTATAATCCACAATAAAAGAGATTATAAAAAAAGTTAAAGTAACAGCATGTTACTATCCCACAGGTGAGCATAGGCCTCCTCTCTCAGTTTTTGAAGAAAAGGGTTGGTGCTAAGATCTACTTGCTTAAATGAAGATTGGAAAGTTATATATCCCTAGAATTCTCTAGAGATGTGTAGGTCCCTCAAAATGTTGTCTTTCGCCGAAAAGCTTTTGATAAATTGCAAATATCAATTGCACAAATAACTTTTAATAGAAAAACTCTTAGGTGCCCTGCCCAGGGTTTGAACCCATGTTCATCTCTAGAGAGTGGAACAGTCGCTTGGCTATCACAGCTTCAGCTTTGCAGAAATATCATTTCAATAAATACTTTGGTCTTTCAGAAAAAACTATGGATGGGTTAGCAGCACAACCAGTAGAAGAAATTGTTATTAAATGCGAAGTTATAGAAATATCTGATGAGGATCCCGATTTAGAGGAACCAAAAAAGTAAGTGTAGTGTAAAGCTAGTAAGTAAAGTTGTAAGTAAGTTTAAGTAACATTTACTTTTATTCTTCATCAGAAATATCATATCATCATAAAATATGATGATAGGACAAAATAACTTGCTACATCTGTCTGTCTGTTATTCTCTCTTGTTGATTAACTCAAAACAACAATAGAATTTTATAGTTTCCACTAATTCCCAGAATGTTGTATGAGGAAGATTTAGATTTATAAATTGGTTGCATCATCAAATATTAATAACTGTTGCAAATGTTAGAAAAACTTATTATTATTATAAAATTAGAGATGGAGTAGTAACAATCCGCCATTATTTCTTGTATGGGGGCTATAATGTTTGGTCTGTTAGAAGGGGTTTGGCCAGGGTAATTTAGTAAGGCCTGCAAGGGGGTTTGTTCTTTGAACTGTAACAGGAGTTCGGTGTTTGGCCTGTAAATTAAGAGAGGTATTTGATGTAGAGGGGAGTTTGGTTTTTGGTGTGTAAGGAGAGTTTGGGGTTTGACTTATATGGGGAGGTTGGTGTTTGATCTGTAAGGAGAGTTTCATGTTTGGCCCGTAAGTGGAGTTTGGTGTTTGACTTATGGGGGAGTTTGGTGTTTGGTTTATAAGGGCAGTTTAATGTTTTGCTTGTAAGAGGGTTTTGTGTTTAGTCAGTAAAAAGGGTTTGAGGTGGTTTGGCCTTTAGGGGGAGTTTGATGTTTGGCTTATAGGGGGGAGGGGGTTGGTGTACGGGATTTGGTGTTTGGCTTGTATGAGGGTTTAGTATTTGTTCTGTTATAAATATGAAAAGGTATTTGTTTCAGGAAACGTCGCAGGCGGCTTACTCCAAAGATTCTACAGCCGTGTGACGTTTGCAATAAGACTTTTCTAACTGGCTATGAGCTGAAGAAACACAAACGCACACACACGGGAGAGCGGCCGTATATGTGCACAACTTGCGGGAAGACATACACACAACTCGGTCACTTAAGCATACACAGTCTATCACACAAAGGTAGGTTTATTTTTGGAAACGGACACATCAACAATCAATATGAGTATACATGGACCATTAAATAAATAACAATCGTAAGCAGATCTGTAGTCCCAAAAGAACACTGAGGCGCCTGAAACAGCATCTTATAATAATCTAAACGATCCAGAAAGGTCTTGATTAAACCTGGAACACAATTTGTAAACAAACATTAAATACAAATTCAAAATATTCTTCATTCAAGTAAACTTTTAAAGAAGTGCCTTTGAATAGTCAATTCTACTGCTGGTTCAGAAAACTCAGCAGAGCTCTTTAAAAAAAAAATCTTTTAACTAGTGTCTTAACTCTGACCTCTCAATGTTCTGTTGAGAACTCTGCAGTCGAAATTAGCTAGGTTTAATGAGAAAGAGGTCAGTTGTCGAATCCAACTCGGATGGGCAGCGATATACGAGATCTTTCGTCCAAGATATCTCAGTGCCTGAAGACTGTAGTCTTTGAACAGTGCATGTTGCCAGTTGATGACACGGATTCGAAACGTGGTCGCTGACTATGGGCCTCACAAGCTCAGAGTCACTCAAAGGTAGAGCTTAGCTCAGAGCATCTCTACGTTATCAAATCAGAGATGAGGAGATCCGTAGAAGATTCACCGATATAGCTCAGAGTGTCGCGAAGCTGAAATGGTGATGGGAGAGGTACATAGTGCGGAGAACCGATGGGCGTTGGGGTTTTAAGGTGTTGGAATGGCGATCCCGCACCGGAAAACGGTGTCGCTAGATCCCTATGAGGTGGATAGACGATCTCGAAAAGGTCGCGGGGAGCCGCTGGATCCAAGCGGCACAATATCGTATGGTGTGGAGATCCCGTCAAAAAACTTATGTCCAGCAATGGACGTCCATTGGTTGACGAAGAAGCGAGAAGAAGAAGATAACAAGTTTAACTTAGCATTTAACTTAGCATTTAGTCATTGATATCTTGTACAGTGCTGAAGAGTAGCTATATCCATGCCATCTTATCATCTATATAATCTTCAACAGTATAGAAGACTTTCTGTATCAGCCCCCTTTTAATAGTTGTTTTAAACTGCTGTAATGGCAAAGCTAAAATTGTTTATATGTGTAAAAAAAGTAATGACGTCAAGCGAATTTGAACTTTATATTATTCGTATTACAAACCGTTTTTAAGTTATCGTTACAGTATGTAGTGTTCGCTTATATATTTACGGGGGCGTATGTGAGTGTTGAAGTTGTAGGCGTATAGATGAGAGTGGAAGAGAGGAAAAATACTCCCATACAAGGTCAACACGTATAATAAACACACAAAAGCACACACACATGTAAGTATGAATGTGTTTGAATACGGTGGAATCCCTACATATGCGAACATACTTTTCCAGGTATAAAGAACTTCAATTGCAACGAATGCGGCTCGTCGTTTTACAGAAAGGCAGACCTGGACAGGCACGAGAAGATACACACGGGCGAGAAGCCCTACCAGTGTGAGATATGCTCGAAGAGTTTTACACAGAAGAACAATTTGGTCATGCACTTCAAGATGCATATAGGGGACAAGCCACACGAGTGTTCTGTGTGTCACAAGAGGTTCCTCACACGCAGTAAGATGATGCTTCATTCAAAAAAGCACGATAAAGAGAAAAAGAAGAAAGAATTTCTCGCACATGTGTAGTTATGGGGTCATCTGTGAATTGCGTCACGAGATTAAAGTTGGGGGGAAAATTAAGATCTTCCTGTAATGTACTTGCAACTTGAAAGTATGAGTGAAGAGTCCCCTCCGCCTCCTAATAAGAAAAGAAATGAAGGGGATTTTCCTTACCAACATTTGAACTTACTGATAACGCCCTTTCCAATCATTGGTAGAGCGTAGAACATACCCCTCTAAGTAAAACATGTTGTCACATGATTTGGCTACGTATTTTACGACCGGCCGCCTATCTGACGTCAACTTACCTTAGTCGCCTTTTACGACACCTCGTTACGAAAGGAGGGTGGTCTACTCTATTCTGATTGATTTTTTGAGTATTGATTGATTGACTATTGATTTTTAATTAATGCAATAAATAAAGTAAAAAGTACCGTATCGGTCTGTTACAATCCCACAGCTGGGAATGGTTCCTACCCTCCTCTCTCCGTTTCTGGAGAGAAGGGTAGGAGCTAAGACCTACCACGCTGCTCCAATGCGGATTGGTAGGTTACACATATCTCCAGAATTTTTAGAGCGTAGAAAACGGGATTTTAATGGTTACAATATACAAGATTTTAAAATAACCCCCTGTTACGAAAGTAACCCCTGCCTATTATTTGTTTTTGGGGTCACTCGACAGCATTTAAAATTTAAATATAAAAAATTTCACATCATTACCAGACAATAAGACTTATAAATTTTTTTCCTACTAAACTAGACTACGTATATCAATTTGAAAATATGTTACTCTTCCTTAAATCGACTTTGCAAACTCCTTCCCCTTTTACATTACTTTATTCCTTTCAGCAAAATTTCTCCCTTGAAACCACTTACCCCCTGAAAATCCATATCAAATCACGACATAGGGAAACACGTGGCTATTGAATCTTTTATAAGGTTCATTAGCCACATCATAGAAAATCTAAAACAATTCAATAACACTTAGCACTCACTTTATCACTACACACACTACACACACACATTAATCTAAAATTCACAACACTACAGCCCTCTCATTAGCACTAGTAATGGTGAATCGGGGAAAAATTAATAAATTGTCCTCCCCTTTTTAAACTTTTTAAATTCTATTTAATTTTGTAAATTGTTAATTGTTATATATTTACCAGTGTTTTTATTCCAATAGGCGGGGTGGCGGTGGACGTATCCAAAAGCGGAAGCCGTCACCTATGACGAGTTTGGCCACAAGTTGGGCATTTTACGGCAGTGGCAAAAATAAAATAAAACACAGAGTACCACTTAGAACTGGAAAAAAACCCTCCTGAATACCCCCATTTTAAACTACTTTTCCCCCTTGCACGGCTTACTCCTCCTTGCGACCCCCTTTTCTTCTGGAACTCTATTCCGTTCTCTTTTCCTCCCATTTCCTCTCTCCCTTCCCTTTCCCCCCAATCTAAATCTATGACGCAATTAATGGATGATCTGTGAAAGTGAAAATTAAATGGACCAGTATAGTTATATATCTGTTCAACTTTCTAACTAATAAACTTTCTAATACAGAACAGTGCGGTATATTGCAATGTACAGTTAAAGTTGAAACCACCTTCATCTCCGGTGGTGATAAACCAGCGAAGAGAGGTGAGGTGAAAACGTTTCCGATAGTGTGATGACTAAATAAATACCACAAGATCTGTTATGAAGCATCCTTGATGACTATGCCGATGCTAGTAGAGCTTCCTTGGTCTACTCTTCGTGTTTCATAACTCGACAATGTTTCTGCACTCGCCTGGTGACGCTGAAAAAGCTATATAAGATGTAGCATGCTATGAATGGTCGACAGTTTAAAGTGATAAGACGGAATATTTTTACCGTTCTGTTATAAGTATAAAAATTATTGATATATGAAGTGGTGTTGCCAGTTTTTTTTAAACCAATTTTTAATAAAAAACGAGTCAACTTGAAATTTATTTATGAATGAAATGCCCTTAAAGATTATTGATATATAACATGGTGTAGCCAGTTTGTAAAATTTAATTTTTAATAAAAAACAATTAGAAACTCCTTAAAGTCAAGTATGCATAAATAAGTTTTATTTCAAAAAACAACACAGAAGCCACGCCAAGTCCTTACTCCAAGCGAGACAACTTTAAAGTTAAATAGTGATTCGAGTTCGAAACAAGATTATGTCATCTACATTGCTTTTTTAGACATGTCCGTACTTTGTTTTTGTAAAAATCACATATCAGTAACGTGAGGGCAAGTAAAATGGGATAACTTATATAATAAAAAAAAATATTTTATATTTTGTTTATTAATATTTCTATTGGCGGGTAAAAAAAAAATATCTATAATAGTTCTCGATTATATGTCTATCCAGCCAATAAGACACAAAATCATTAATATAACTTTTAAAAGTGGAATTCGAGTTTCACCTTATAATTAAAAAAACATATTAGGTGATATTTTTAAAAATCAAGTTCCTAGGTTAGAAATAAACAAATTTTAGTTTTATTTGTAATATATGATAAAATAAAGAAAATACATACATAGTCTATGGTCATAATAACTTAGCACCTACCCCTCGTACGCACGAGAGGAATTTTATCGCGCGTAAAAATTACGTCGAATTGAAACAATTGGGTATCCAAGTATTAGGAATTGGGTATACAAGTATGAGGAATAGAATGAATGCAGGATGGATGAAGTGGCGACAGGTCTCAGGCACAATATGTGACCCCCGAATGCCCCCTAAACTAAAGGGAAAAATTTACACATCGGTCATAAGACCTGTCGTATTGTATGGATCAGAATGTTGGGCAATGAAAAAGATGGATGAAAGAAGAGTACATGCAAATGAGATGAGGATGTTAAGGTGGATGTGTGGTGTGACAAGACTTGATAAAATAAGAAATGAGTATATAAGGGGAAGTCTGAAAGTTGCGCCCATTATAGAAAAGATGAGAGGTGCAAGATTGGGATGGTATGGACATGTAATGAGGAGGGATGAAAGTCATGTGATCAAACGAGTGTTGAGTATGAATGTGGATGGATATGTGACTAGAGGAAGGCCTAAAAAGAGATGGTTGGACTGTGTGAAGTATGACATGCATATAAAAGGAGTAGCGCCAGAGTTGACGAATGATAGAAGAGAAAAACATGTTGTACCGACCCCACTTAGAGTGGGATAAGGGTAGGAGAAAGAAGAAGGGTATCCAAGTATCTGTTCACACGACAGCGTATTTAAATCGCGACGTATTTTATCGTGCAGTGTTCCATTTTAGTCGTTAGGGCGAGGGCGTTAAGCTGAATATACCATACAAAACTTCTTATAACGCCTATTGTGGAATTTTAACGCGACGTAATTTTTACGCCCGTGCGAACGAGGGGTAAAGTCTATGTTGGCGCTTGCCACAGATGATGAATATTGTATTGTGAGCTTGTTATTGTGCATTGGTAATAGTAATGATATTTTTGTTTCAATTTATGAAGGAATAATATACAACACGAAGGAATAATATACTAATTTAAGGTTTAATAAGAAATAATGTATATTATACTTTTTTAATATAACTTGAGAAGGCAGAGATTGACATCTGTCATAGACAAATCACAAAATATTGCCTGTCAGCGTGTAACTGATTCATTTAAAATAAATAAAGTTAATATTCTTTTAGAATTTAGAGTATATGTGAAATGGAATCTAAAAAGGTATTTTTAAACACTCGGTTTCCGCTTTAATATTTCGTTACCAAAACAATCATAATTAAATCTTACAAAGAGTAACTAACATTAAAAATAGTTGACTATATACAGATTATACATAATATTGCAGCCTTTTATAATAGTTTAGACCTCATACACGGACTGTAAGCTGTTTTCAATCGTATCGTCTAAATGATTAAATCGATAATCGCTTGGCATTGCGTTGCCCCAGAAATCATCAACGTCTTCAACAGCGAAAGCAGGAAGCTTGGATCTTTGTACGATGTCAGATTTGAACTGCATATTTTGAGGGTACTGGAAAAGACGAAAAAACAAAGTTATATATTATACGAAATAGTAAAATATAAATTTTTTAAAAACCTAATAAAACCTAGAAATAATTAATATTCTTATTGTGGTAAGTAGGAGTAATAATAGATAAAATATGTTTCGAGCGAGCTCATGAGGATTACTGCTATGAGGAATATTGATCAAATAATAACTATTCCTATCTTTGTTTAGGTTAACGGTCTAGTGAAGACCGTGTACTACCATCTCGAGAGAATCATCGAAAGATCGCATCTTCACTTCTCATAGATCGATTATAGGATCAATGGTAGGATACAGAAGGCAGAATAACTTGAGACGTTCTATGGAGGATAGTCAATCTGGGGAGTTTAACAGTTTTTTTTTAATCTGATGTAATGGCAATGGTACCTGGACTATCAAAGAAGACCTCAGGAAACGAATAGAAGCATTTGAAATGTGGGCATACAGGCAGATGTTGGCTATAAGTTGGATCCAGAAAATCTTGAATGTGGAAGTTCTACGACGCGTCCATCAAAACCGTGAACTTTTGCAGACCGTTAAGATGAGAAAAGTCGCATATCTAGAACATGTGCTCAGGCACGACAGATATGAACTTCTACAACTCATCTTAATGGGAAAGGTTTCCGGAAAAGAGATGGGGGACGCAGAAAGAAATCCTGGCTTGGCAACGTATGGAAGTGGACGGGGATCGCGAGCGCCGCTGAACTAGCTATCCTTATCTGTTCCGGCTAGCGAGTATCCGGAACATATAAGGATGAATTTATGACGCTGACTGCCAACCTTCGCTGCTCGGAGAGGCAATGCTGAAATTGACATTAAAGCAAGATCTTTACCTTCAGAGATTCAGGGCCTCGCTTCCTTCGCAAATAGTTGAAACAGCACGACCTGAAGTGGCGAGTGCCGCACGCCGCTGCACATTCACTTCCGCATGAGTCGCAAGAAAGGCTGGCTGCCCATAGCGTGCTGCCTATATTTATCATATATTATTACGTGAAACAAAAAAGTGCATCCCTTTCTATGATAATAACGCGAACGGAGGAGTATGAGAGCTTTTCTCCATAATTGATGATTACAAACAATTAAGTCCGAGGATCGCCTACACCTTGTCGGTTTCTAGGACACACATTATCGCTCATAGTGGAAAGCAGACATGAAATTTGGCACAGTTGTAGTTTATATACAATTTATATTACCAAATTCTACATTAAAACTATGTTGATCTATTTTATAGTTTGTTGAGCAAGGCAGATAAACGCATCCGTTACTTTGTTTAAAATTAAATTCAAATTTCAAAATATTCTTTATTCAAGTAAACAAGTGATTTTGAATCGTCAACTCTACTGCTGGTTCGGAAATATGAAACTTAGTGTAAGAAATATGCTTATACGTAAAGCATATTACAAAATTGAAGATAATTGGATGATAAAAATGCCTGGATTTGAAAATTCTGTCAGCTTCATACAATCCAGCAGTTTAGTAATGTATAATTGAAAATATTTAAAAGATTGACCGCCGAGTTTCTTGCTGGTTCTTCTCGGTAAGAGCAACATTCCGAACCAGTTGTAGCTTCATTAATCGTATTGATGGCTGACGATTCAAAAGTGCCTGAAATGATTTATTTGTATAAAGATCTTGCGATTTTGTCGTGAATTCTATCTCCTAATAATGCTTCGATTGCCGGGCGAAACGATTGTTGAGTTTGTTATAGTGAACGTGTGTAGTGCTCGTGTATTGTGGTGGCGGTGGTGGAGGTTTGTGCATGTGTTTTTACGAATCCTGCATGTAACGGGTATGAAAAAACGGATAGCACTATATATATTTTCTATTTATTATATCGCTGATCATAGCAAAATAATTTTATTATAACTTTTATATTATGGATCTCCGAAAAGTAACGCGCAATTCTATAATTTATGTGAATAAGGATTATTTTGATTTGATTTGAAATTTTAGATCGACTCTCGGCATTTCATTAAAAAGAAATAAATAAATGAAAAACACTGATAATAAGCCTCATTTTCTCTTCATTACCAACAGGAATATACCTGAATCGAAGCCGACAGTTTGTGCACCTTCTCTTTTGCGACGCCCTGGTACAGTCTGCGACCAAGTCGCTAGCAAATAAATAGAAAAAGCAAACTTTATTGACAGCTAAGAACCTTAAATAATACCTAAATATCTACCTAATATATCAAGAATATAAGCAATATAACAGAACTAACTACTTTGCTATAATCCGCACGGGTTAAGTGAATGCATGCAAAGCCAATGTGTATGAAGCAGGCAAAATCTACGCACCTTATACATGCAGGACAAGCCACCACATGCACCCCAAGGCGCAATTCACCAGCAACAACGAACACAAAAGCAGCACACACACCCACCACCACAATCTCGACGATCGTTTCGCCCCGAAACCGGATAGGCTCCACGACAAAAAATCGTACTGCGATTACGATTACGATTACAGTACGATTTTTGTCGTGGAGCCTATCCTCCTGATGATGCTTCGGTTTCAGGGCGAAACGATCGTCGAGATTGTGGTGGTGGGTGTGTGTGCTGCTTTTGTGTGCGTTGTTGCTGGTGAATTGCGCCTTGGGGTGCATGTGGTGGCTGGTCCTGCATGTATAAGGTGCGTAGATTTTGCCTGCTTCATACACATTGGCTTTGCATACATTCACTTAACCCGTGCGGATTATAGCAAAGTAGTTAGTTCTGTTATATTGCTTGTAATATGGAATTCCGCAAAGTAACGCCTGCTTCTATACATCATCTATAATATAAAGCAAAGAAGCAGTAATAAATTATTTGATAATTGCCAAATTATGCTTACGGAATTAAGAAATTGAATATAATATAATAATAAATAAATTATACTCCATTTTATTTTCGAATTTATATTTAACAAAGCGGCATAAAATGTTAAAAGAGTTTTTATTTCATAATGGTCATGCTACGCGTAATAAAAAAAAATATTGAAAATTATGTAGTAATATTTATAGAATTAGGCGTTACTTTGCGGAGATCCATAATACAAAAGTAATAATAAAATTATTTTGCTATAATCCGCGATACAGTAAATAGAAAATATATATAGTGTTTAATGTATAGTGGACTATACGTTTTTTCATACCCGTTACATGCAGGATTTCGTAAAAACATATGCACAAACCTCCACCACTTCCACCACAATACACAAGCACTACACAGGTTCACTATCACAAACTCAACAATCGTTTCGCCCCGCAACCGAAGCATCATCAGGAGATAGACTCCACGACAAAATCGCAAAGCTTTGCGATTTTGGATATATCATCATCAGGAGATAGACTCCACGACAAAATCGCAAAGCTTTGCGATTTTGGATATATCATCATCAGGAGATAGACTCCACGACAAAATCGCAAAGCTTTGCGATTTTGGATATATCATCATCAGGAGATAGACTCCACGACAAAATCGCAAAGCTTTGCGATTTTGGATATATCATCATCAGGAGATAGACTCCACGACAAAATCGCAAAGCTTTGCGATTTTGGATATATCATCATCAGGAGATAGACTCCACGACAAAATCGCAAAGCTTTGCGATTTTGGATATATCATCATCAGGAGATAGACTCCACGACAAAATCGCAAAGCTTTGCGATTTTGTCGTGGAGTCTATCTCCTGATGATGCTTCGGTTGCGGGGCGAAGCGATTGTTGAATTTGTGATAGTGAACCTGTGTAGTGATTGTGTATTGTGGTGGAAGTGGTGGAGGCTTGTGCATGTGTTTTTTACGAAATCCTGCATGTAACGGGTATGAAAGAACGTATAGTCCACTATACATTTAGCACTATTATTTTATTTAAATATTAATTTATTTTTTATTTTTTATCATTTACAATATGTACTTATTTTTTTCCCATTAATATTTATTTATTATTATAAAATATATTGTGTAAAGTGTGTATTTTCTGTTTATTTATTAAATATATTTATCAATATAGTTAATTAAAGTGTTTATGTATTAGTTATTTTGTAATGCTGTTAATCTTTTATTTTATTTTATTTTCAGTTTAACCGTGACGCAATCCATCCTGGCTACAGCTGAAAAACAGTGTTGTGTGACAAAATTTTGTCACTCAATTCATACTGAGCTGTTTGCCATTTTCCTCTTTCTGTGCTATCCAGTATATGTATTTATGTATGTGTATATATATATATATATATATATATATATATATACATATATTAGGTTTAGGTATTTTATTTAGGTATTATTATAGTTATAAGGTATTATATATATATTATGTTTGTATAAGTTACTGTATAAGTGTGCAGTGTAGCACAGGAAGTTGAAATAAATGTTTTTTCTTTCTTTTCTTTCTTTCTTTCACTATATATATATTTTCTATTTACTGTATCGCGGATTATAGCAAAATAATTTTATTATTACTTTTGTATGTAGTAATATATTAAAAATTTATGGTAAAAATAAGATTTTTTTATAAAATAAATCACTACATACCGATAAGCATTAGTGACACTATGGCTGCTATTTTCAACATATTGAATGCAATAACAAAACGGTAAGATGGCCGCTTCACAGTTCCCGTCGGAATGATGGGAGATTATAAAAAATCACCCTTTTTATATCCGACGAAAGTTAGATTATGCCATGTGGGAGGGAAGACGCGTTTAAAATATTTATTTAGCGGGAGTTATTTACTCTTTTAACAGTTTCCTTTTGGCAGAGGAATAGAACAAGTTTTTATTAGTCTGAATTTGAATTTTAAAATGAATTTAGTAGTTATTTTAAGCTGTGAAAGCTTAACGGCCGTACCGGCCGAGACCGTAGTGCCTCTCTCGAGGGGGTTCATAAAATCGAACCCTTGGCAGGCACCAATGAGCTTTTCTATTGAAACTTATGTAAAAAGTAACAGCCAGTTATTATGCCCACTGCTGGGCTAAGGCCTCTTCTCTCCGTTTTTGGAGAGAAGGATTGGAGCTAAGACCTACCACGCTGCTCCAATGCGGATTGGTAGGTTACACATATCCCTAGAATTCTCTAGAGATATCCAGGTTTCCTCACGATGTTTTCCTTCACCGAAAAGCGTGTGATAAATTGCAATTATCAATTAGACACATAAGTTTTAATAGAAAAACTCATTGGTGCCTGCCCGGGGTTTGAACCTATGTCGTCTCTAAAGAGTCGTACGATCTCACCGCTAGGCTATCACAGCTATGAAACTTATGTGCCTAATTGATTTTTGGAATTTTTCACACGCTTTTTGGTAAAGGAAAACATCGTGATAAAACCTGTATATCTATAGATAATTCTGTGGACATATTTTCAATTTCTAAATATTCTTTATCCATGTAAACTTCGGAAAGCTGCTCCTACCGACAAGAACCAGCAAGAAACTCAGTGGTTGCTCTTTTCAAAACATAATTCATTTGTTCAGTAGCAATGAATTACTAGTTACTAGTTATTCATTGCTGTCTTGAATAGATTCGAAGAGTAGATATAGCCACACATTCATATCATCTAAGTAATCCTCAACAGTATATTAGACTTTTTGTGTCAGGCGCTTTTTAACAGGGTTTTTAAACTGCTGTAATTATCTGTAAACTACCTAATCTAAGTAACCCTTCTCTATGTGTAACTCTTCTCTCCAAATAAAAAGAAGGGAGACCTATAATAGCTACAGGCCGTTACTTTAAGTGATAACCAAATATTGAGTCTTTACACAGATTTGCTTTCTCTGAATATTTTCTTTATATATAACTAGCTGTGCCAGCGGCTTCGCCCGCGTGTCCAATTTTTTTTCCAGAATTCAAATTTTAAACATAAAAGTAGTTAGAGAGATAGAGACATGCTATCGCGGTCTTTTATTGTAGTATTTTATAGATCTACAATTCAATCAATTACATACAGACAGATAGCTTTTCCGGACTTTGTTTTTAATAACTCTATAAATTTCTTAATATTAATTGGGTATATGCTATAACTAATATACAAGTTAATTTAAATCAAGAATATTTTGTATTTGAAAATAATTAATACAAGTTGGCATTACATTGTGGAATTACATGTACAAAAGTTATGTAACAATTATTTTGCTATAATCCGCGTTTGTTGAGAAAATCTATTTCTAAATTCCTCAATCTATTTTGGACTTGCCTTTACACAAGTTCAAAAAAACAATTAAAAAGAGTCTCATTAATAAAGCTTAGTATAATGTTGAAGACTATGTCAATGATAAGAAAGCTTGGAACTAAATTGCGACCAGCTATGTACTAGACGATATTATAATCTAAGTTTGTTAACAATAGTCAATACAAAACTGTAATATTTATTTTTAAAAGAGTGACCGCTGAGTTTCTTGCTGGTTCTTCTCGGTTAGAGCACCTTTCCGAACCAGTTGTAGCTTCAATTTAATTTTAATTTGACGATTCAAAAGTGCTTGTAATAGGCCAATTTGAATAAAGACTTATTTGAATTTATATAATGCACTTAGTATTATATAAATTGTGGGTAGGCAAAACCATTTTCATACTTTCTACATGCAAGATTAGTTACCGCATGTATCACACCGCCACTAACACCACACAAGCACATTCACTACGACAATTTCAACGATCGTTTTGCCCCGTTACCGAAGCATCATTCACAGTTAGGCTCCATGAAAAAATCGCAAGCTTTCTTATAGCATATCAGTTTTTTTATACAGCATTGAAAGTTTTTTAAAGTATACTCGATGCGAGCCACAGTTACCACCTGTATTTAAATGAGGCGATCCCATTTTAATATCCATCAAAGGATGTTACTTCCAACTTATAATACTTTCAATAAAAATGCTAAAACTTTTCAAACTTAGCCGTGTATTGATTACGGAATGTTTCTTATTAGAGGTGTAAGAGTAACGACAAAAAAAAGGGTATCCGTATGTGTTCGTTACTACAACAAGTAGTACTCGTTACTATCGTATCGGTACTTCATTCGTTACTTTTGATACCTGATACCATAGCAGTAACGTCTCAAGTCGTATTCCCGTACGGTATGATATCGGCGCGACATATTGTTAACTTACCTTGCTAGCTAACTGCGTAAGGCGGATTTTTTCATGTACTTTTTTTTACAAAATCTTGATTTAACGAATAGCATTCGCGAGTAACGATTCGGTACACGGTACTAGATGGCGCACCCGTTACTCAGTACCGAATCATACGGTTTGCTTACGGCTTTATTTGTTATATCATTTATCAGATTGTCCTATCGATAATATTAATTGAATGAATGTCACATCTATTCCGATATTAGTTGTTTGAATATTGTTGTGACATTAACAGAACAAGTCAAGTTAAAACAGTTTCTAACAAAATTTCATGTCCCTACTGTTAACCGTCTAGAGCCAATCCTAGGAGCATAATAACATCATGCTTCATATGACAATACATAAACACGTATTTTCATCGAGACTGAACCAGTATGAAAAGTTTCAGCTCAATCGGACACCGGGAAGTGGGTCAAATTTAACTTGCAAGATGCAACCTTCACATACACGGCAAGTTTTAAAGAAGGTAATTAAAAAAAGTGCTCTACATGACATTTACAATTTCAGTCCGGGCGAGTCCCTGCGAGAGAAGTTTAAGAAAATAGGTATTCTTATATTTGCGTCACAGAATATTTCAAGCAATGTTATTTTGTGTAAAAATATGAAGAATTATAAAAAATTTGGCAGTGTATATAATAGAAAAAGTAGGAACCGACATAAGCTTGCGGCTCCTACTTTACGTATTGCAAAAATACGTAAGTCGTTTGTGGGTTTGGTTTAAGATTCTATAACAAAATTCCGCAATCAATCTTAGCTTTTACAGCAGTTTAAAAGAAAATTTAAAGGGAGGCTGATACAGAAAGCCTACTATACTGTTGAGGATTACTTAAAGCGTGGATATAGCTACCGCTCGACCCTGTAAAATATAGTTATGACTAAATGTAACTAGTTATAAGAATGGTTATGAAAAGAGCAACCGTCGAGTTTTTTGCTGGCTCTTCTCGGCTGGAACAACTTTCCGAACCAGCAGTACAGTTGACTATTTAAAAGCATTGTTTACAAGTTCACTTGAACAAAGAATGATTTATAGAAGCAGGCGTTACTTTGCGGAATTCCATATTACAAGCAATACAACAGAACTAACCACCTTGCTACAATCCGCACGGGTTAAGTGAATGCATGCAAAGCCAATGTGTATGAAGCAGGCAAAATCTACGCACCCTACACATGCAGGACCAGCCACCACATGCACCCCAAGGCGCAATTCACCAGCAACAACGCACACAAAAGCAGCACACACACCCACTACCACAATCTCGACGATCGCTTCGCCCCGAAACCGCCAATCAGTACGATTTTTGTCGTGGAGCCTGTCCTCCTGATGATGCTTCGGTTTCGGGGCGAAGCGATCGTCGAGATTGTGGTGGTGGGTGTGTGTGCTGCTTTTGTGTGCGTTGTTGCTGGTGAATTGCGCCTTGGGGTGCATGTGGTGACTGGTCCTGCATGTGTAGGGTGCGTAGATTTTGCCTGCTTCATACACATTGGCTTTGCATGCATTCACTTAACCCGTGCGGATTGTAGCAAGGTGGTTAGTTCTGTTGTATTGCTTGAACAAAGAATATTTTGGATTTGAATTTGAATGAGAAAAAATCCACATTAAAATTTCATTTGATCAAATTTATGTAATAAAGTCTTTAAATTGAAACAGGGTACACTCTATCTATCAAAAGAACTCTTGAGATGTTATAGAAACAACAAAAGTGCGATAGGGGTAAAATAACTAAGTAAATATGTTAAAAGAGTGGTCCTTGTTGACACAAGCAAGTAAGTCAACTTTGTTTTGTTATAAAACGGTGCTGGGAAACGCTACATTCATTCGACAGTTCGCTGTCAATCTTGTTGCGTTGCGTTTCTGCTTTGAAAAATGTTTAAAATAACCATTATTTTTACTTTAGCCCTTTTTGGTAAGTATTATTAATAAAAAATATGTATTATGTGTGTATGTATATCATCAAATATTTATATATTACGACTGGTAAGCTTTTTTCCAAGTTCCCAAAAGAAAAGTGAAATTTTCTTATCTTTTATATTACCCCGGTGTATAAGCTTTAATTTCATCAATATTGATCAAGCATATTAGTCATGAAAATTTGATAGACAGACCTATGCACCCATACTACGATATTTTGTCGTGGAGATAATACGTGATCATGCTTTAGTTACGCCGGGTATAAATATTTGAGGTTGTGGTAGCGAATGTGTGCAGTGCTTGTGTACTGTGGTTGTTTGCTTTTACGAATTCTGCATGTTACAAGTATGAAAACGGAACTAATATCCCACTGCTGGGTAAAGGCCTCTTACGTTTTTGTAGGAGGAGGTTGGAACCTAAACCCACTACTCTGTACCTATGTGGATGAAAATGTTACACCGTGCCAACAACGGCTTCGCCCGCGTGGTATTAAGTGATTTATGAAACTTTTCCCGAATTTTCTAAATTTTGAACGTAAAAGTAGTTATTGTGAATTAAACGTGAGAGATAGAGACATGCTTTTCGACATGAGACTTTTTTATAGTATATTTATAGATCTACAATTCTCTACTACATTACTTTAGCGTATCTCTGCTGGTTTACGCAGCACACGCGACTGAAGCCCTCAGCAAGAAAGTTTTTTAGCAACTGCGCGATCTCTTCAACACAATTTACACAATACCGATATGTACTATTTACCAAAACCATCCGGAACTATTGCACTATCTATAGTACACTATATATATCTATAAACCTTACAAAAACAGGTTCAGTAGATTTTGAGAAAATCGATTACATACAGACAGTTTTTTGGGACTTTGTTTTATAAGTATAGATCTCTTACGTTTTTTATGGTACATAAATAAATATTCAAGTGATCTAATTCAAAATCAGGTTTAATTGCGTCAGATACGTTATTTTTATTTTATTATCATCTACGACATCAAAATCCTAGTTACGTAAGAGACCCCACGTTCACGAATTTTGTAGTCGGTACGCCACGCAAAACGTTTTTTTAATTAGGTCACTTTAATACTAAGCGTGCGTTATTATCATTATTAAATTTGTATTATTTTGGTCTCAGCCAGCGTGATATGTGCGGCAAGTCTTTCGTGTCAGTCTTGCGGGTATGAATGCGTGTCGGCTTGTGGAACTCGTCGCTTCAGAAGCTGCTGTTTCAACTATCTCAGGAAGAAGCGAGATCCCCACTCCGTGAAGGTATTGTATTACTTTGAAGTTAAACTTCTTTACACTTGAGGAGAAACCTGTTGAATGACGAGAGTGTTATGAACATGGAGTTTTTCACAGTTGCGGAGCTATAGGCAGGCCTGTAATTGTGCACGATCTCTCCTTGCCCACCATGGTTCGTGCCATGGTGAAGAGTGAGGCTGTAATGACATCTTTATGCAACTCAAATTATTCTTTAAAAAAATATTTAAAGTAGCTTAGTAGCTTAGTAGCTAGCTTACCGAGTTGTCGTAAAAGACGACTAAGGTAAGTTGACGTCAGGCAGGCGGCCGGTCGTAAAATACGTAGCCAAATCATGTGACATGTTTGGAACATGTTGTGCCGACCACTATTTTTCTAAATGATTTATAGAAGCAGGCGTTACTTTGCGGAATTCCATAATACAAGCAATATAACAGAACTAACTACTTTGCTATAATCCGCACGGGTTAAGTGAATGCATGCAAAGCCAATGTGTATGAAGCAGGCAAAATCTACGCACCTTATACATGCAGGACCAGCCACCACATGCACCCCAAGGCGTAATTCACCAACAACAACGAACACAAAAGCAGCACACACACCCACCACTACAATCTCGACGATCGTTTCGCCCCGAAACCGAAGCATCATCAGAAGGATAGGCTTCACGACAAAAATCGTACTGCGAAGCCTATCGTTAAGCCTATCCTCCTGATGATGCTTCGGTTTCGGGGCGAAACGATCGTCGAGATTGTGGTGATGGGTGTGTGTGCTGCTTTTGTGTTCGTTGTTGTTGGTGAATTGCGCCTTGGGGTGCATGTGGTGGCTGGTCCTGCATGTATAAGGTGCGTAGATTTTGCCTGCTTCATACACATTGGCTTTGCATGCATTCACTTAACCCGTGCGGATTATAGCAAAGTAGTTAGTTCTGTTATATTGCTCACTATTTTTCTATTTCACTAATCTTAGTGAAATACAAAAAATTACATAGCAAGTCATTGTTTTTGATTTGTAATCGGATTGTTTCAACTTTGTTGTCAGCTCACAGTACCAGTACTACATGGAGTCAAATCGGAAGGTGTTCCAAGGCCGCTGTCGATGTTTTCCGTTGAGGATCCTGAGTTCTGGCGCGTGATGTCCAATGATTACAAACCTGACCTCGACGATGTATTCGCTAACAATTTGCAAGCACTGTACGAAGTTTAGGCTCATATTTTGATATTAGAAATGTAAGAAATTTTGTATTTAACTCGAAATTATATAAAAATGATAACGTAAGAAATAAATATTTGATATTTCAGAAGTGTTTTTTTTTATAAGACATATACGAGATGTTTGAATGAATGAATGAATTATTTATTTGGTACAAAACATTAAAATTTAATCAGACAGATAAACTATAACTAACTTAAACAATCAAACACAGTTAAAACTAAAAATTAATAAAAAAAAACCTAAAATCAGTATGTCACAAAATGGATGATCTAATCAGCATTTTCAGAAGTGAAGTTTCTTATGCTGGTTTTCGGAGATCACCACGGAAGGCAGTGACCAGAACATAACTTATTAACTAATATAATCTAATATTTATATGATTTATTCTTCTTAGTCGAGGTCTTCATTGCTGAAGGTCGTGTCTAGATGAAATTTTTACTGCGGATCACGTCATGCACTAAGGTTTTCCATGTTTGTCTGTCCTCGGCGGTCTTTAAAGCTTCGGTGATAGGCAGGCCTGTAAGTTTCTTTACTTGGTCTGACCAACGGGTGGGTGAGCGACCACGTGGTCTTTTCCCGTCGACCTGCCCAACAATCGTCAGCTTCTCGAGGCTTCCAGAGTTTCTGCGAGCAACGTGTCCGAAATATTTAAGGATACGCTGGAAGCAGACAGCGGACAGTCTAGTATTTATACCGAGCTCCTTCAGAATAGACAAATTGGTTCGGTGTGCAGTCCATGGATATATGATTTATAGAAGCAGGCAAATCGTTATCGTAATGCATTACGATTTTGTCGTGGAGCATATCGTCCAGAGGATGCTTCGGTTTTGGGGCGAAACGATCGTCGAGATTTTGGTGGTGGTTGTGTGTATTGCTTGTGTGCATTGTTCCTGGTGGAGACGTCTTGGGAGACGTGTCCTTCTCCTGCATGTGTAAGGTACGTGAATTTTGCCTTCTTCATACACTTAGCATTACATACATTCGCTTAACCCACGCGGATTATAGCAAATTAGTTCTGAAGTAATTTCTCTAATACAGGTACAGGGCGACCTAGTGCGAGCATCAAAAGATATCTGTTGATTTCATTTATAATTATAATTATATCTATATAACTAAATATATATTTATAATGTTTCACTGATGGTCTTTCTGACCTACAAAGTAATGAAAATATTATTTTCACTCGCCTTCTAGATATACATATCCATTCATATTCAAATTTAAAATATTCTTTTTCACATAAGTTATTACAATTTCCATATAGTGCGTACGATGACAAAAATATACAAAATTAAGGATATTCCAAAAAGTAAAGTAATGCTACTGATACTGTGTAAATTGTCGGAAATATATATGCTTGAAAATGTATTTGTTTAATGTTAAATGATGATTGAATCAATTAATAGAAATAGTATATTTAAATAGCAGCATCTGTTCCGCAAATAGCAAACCATTTGGCGTCTAGGTTCAAACGAATGTCAACAGGTGTCTATAGTTTGCTACATTGCTCAGAAATTTTGTTGGGAAAGTATAACTTAGAAATATCGACGGTATTGTGTACATTTGTTTGTAATAATAATCACAATAATTAGCGCACGATAAACACGCTTACCAAAAATGCTATCCGCTTTTATATTATTCAACTGCTCGTGGACAAATGATTGCTAGTACAAACAAGTGTAACCCTTATATTCTATAGGCATGCATACGAAATAAGGCCTACATTTCTTTGTATACACAATAGCAATAGCGCTAGCAGGTACGATCACCGTGTACACAATTGGTCATATCATCGAACGCATATGATTCTTAAATAGCAATAATACCCAAGCTTAATTTCTATAAAGCACGCAACTTTCAGACTTCCTCTAATATAGTTAATTCACATTCCATCAATTCATGTCACACCACGCTATCTAGAATCTGGTGCTCCGGATGCACCGGTCAGCGGAGAGGGGGCTTCTCTTTTGAGTGGTCCCTACCCAGATGAGGACAGCAGCTCTGGGATCAGAGTTGCTGCTGATGGGGTCAAATAAGGTACCCTGCCCCTGTCGTCAGTAGCGTGGTAGAGCATACAGGTCATTTTAGTCGGTGCGACTCCGACATAACCCCGTCGGGCGGTGGTACCCATAAGGGGTTTTTTCCTGTTTAAAAAAAAAACGCTATCTAGAATAAAGAGTTTAAATAAATAAAATAAAAATGACTTTATAAAGATTAAGATATATTAACTATTTCTCCGTATAAACTTGATAACCTTTGACTGGTTATCTTTCACTTAAATCGTAACATAAATTAACGTTATGTATAAACATAGTGATATCATTAACTTTTTTAAACTTGTACCGGCAACATCGCTCGCGTCAACTTAGATACCCATTATAGGTCGTCACCTCGTAGGGGACGAGCGGCGGGTGTGTTGGACTCGCACTGACTAAAAGACTGAGACAGGGTTATATAGTATACATTGTCACCATCCCCGCCAGCAGGTGCTCTGTACCCGGGGATTGCCACCTCTGGGTCAGGGCCTCTCTAAAAGTGGTCTCCTTCCTCCACTGATCGATAGATCAGGATCACCAGATGCATCGACCGCCTCGGGGAACTAATTCCAGCGAGCGTCCGATAATCTCTTTCCTTAACCCTTTCCTTCAGGAGAAACGGGATGTTCTTACCAGGATCATTATTACTTATTGATTGATTACCTATTGATAAGATAGCTTAGTATATAAGCCAAATTTCTTCAATAAAATTCGCTGCAGTAATATTTATGACATTTAGCACGATTGAGGCCGTGAGAACCAGAGAGGCATTTCCTAATCAAAAGATACAGTATTAAGGAAATACAATTAGCCCTGTTATTGCTATGCTCCATGGTAGGCCTCTACCATGAATTATTATTGCAACTCAATTGAAGACGTAAACGAAATTGTTTTGCTTTTTCATACCATGACGTCTTAAAGACGCAAACTTTAAGTCGTTGCCGAATGAACGTTCGGAATTCGTCCTAAGAACATGTGAGTAAAAGAGACAGAGTTATCTATAGTCCATATTACGTTATCCTTTTCAAACATTACGACCCCAATGCAATTCACACTTCGTGATACGAAAAGAAAGCGGTTCGCGGTCGTCGTTTACGTCTTCAATTGAGTCGCAATAAGAGTTCATGGTTTTGATCTTTATGACATAGGCATTACGAACTCTTTTCGCATGTTCGTAACAATAGGTTAAAGAGCGCGCGCTGTAATATAAAACAATGTGAGTGCCTATGCTAAAAGTTTCCCGCCCTGTGGTATCCTGATTAGAATAGACCACCCTCATTTCTTTACCGAGGTGTAAAAGGCGACTAAGGTTAGTTGACGTCAGGCAGGCGGCCGGTCATAAAATACGCAGCCAAATCATGTGATGTTTGTACCATGTTGTGCCGACCCAACTTTGAGTAGAATAAGGGCAGGAGAATGATGGATCCTGTTTTTTAATCAAAATACAGAACACATACACGGGTTTTCATGCCATAGGAGCTCTGGTAGGCTTTTCCGTCATGATTCTCGTAATGACACCATCAAAAGATCTCTTGCCACCATCGACATTGCTGCTCTTCTCGAGCCTTCCGGGATATGTCGGGATGATAGCAAGAGACCAGAAGGTTTGACGCTGGTTCCTTGGGAACGGGGACGGACCCTAATGTGGGACGCAACATAAGTCGATACGTTAGCCTCGTCCCATATCAAGGAGATGGCGTCAAGAATTGGAGCTGCGGTGGAAATGGCCGAATCCGGTAAGCGGCGAATGTATGCATCTCTCATCGAGAGTTATATATTTGTGCCGTTTGCAGTTGAGACCCTAGGTTCATGAAATCAGAGTGCAATTTTTTATTATCTTTTCATGTGACAAGAGGGCTGGGTCCTTTTTCGCACAAAGAATCAGCTTGGCGATTCAACGCGGAAACGCTGCCAGCATTCTTGGGACCATTCCATGTGGGCATGATTTTTATAGTACTAGCGTGTCAGTAATTTAAGATAGACATAACTTTTACTTTATTGTTTTAAATAATATAAAAAAACGGAAATTGAAACTTTGTATAATAAGTTGACATTTACGAAGTCGCGTTTGGAACTAGTATTGAATTAATTGCAAATCTGATATCTGTTAACAGGAAAACTATATAAAATAAACGATATGTGCTTATCAGTTCAGAACGGACCAACGTCTCGGATTAATGCAGGAAAGGTTCTGAAGTAAATTGGTCGCAATGTGTAGTAAAGTGTTTGTGTTGTGTTTTGTAGTTGTGTGTTTCGTGTCAATTGGTTTATGTTTAGGTGAATATGAAGGTACGAAGTGTTCTGATTTATAGAAGCAGGCGTTACTTTGCGGAATTCCATAGTACAGGCACTATACCAGAACTACCTTGCTATAATCCTCACGGGTTAAGCGAATGCATGCAAAGCTAATGTGTATGAAGCAGGCAAAATTTACGAACCTTACACATGCAGGACAACCATGCGCATCCCAAGGTTCCTCCACCAGCAACAAAGCACACAAGCAGCACACACACCCACCACCACAACAATCTCGACGATCGTTTCGCTCTGAAACCGAAGCATCATCAGGAGGATAGGCTCCACGACAAAATCGCCATAATGGCATTGCGATTTTGTCGTGGAGTGCGTGTGGTGGCTTGTTCTGCATGTGTAAGGTTCGTAAATTTTGCCTGCTTCATACACATTAGCTTTGCATGCATTCGCTTAACCCGTGCGGATTATAGCAAGGTAGTTCTGTTATAGTGCCTGTACGAAAGGTTCTGTTAACTGTTTATAAAAAAAGTGAAGTAAAATAACGGAGTTACTATACCACTGCTGGTCATGGACATTCTTTTTTTTCAAACTGACTGTATTCTGTTAGCCCTAACGGCTTTTACAGCGTCACCGGGCGGGACGGGCGAGCGAAGCAGCATCGTTGAGGTTGCGAAATGCAGAGAGTAGTACGCAGAAGCTCTACTAGCGTCGGGGGAACGTCGTCCTAAGGGACCTGCCTCCTCTGAGGCCGGGCGTGCTCTGCGGAAACCAACAGAGAATGTAGCAGAGAATTGTAAGTCTACAAAAACATGTATGTACTATGTACTACAAAAAAACCCGCGACAGCATGTCTCTATCACACCATCTTAGACACGCTATAACTTCTTTTATGTAAAAGAAATTCAAATTAAGAATATTAGTATATTTTTGAGACTGTTAGAGTAGGATAAAGGGATTTTTGCGGGAAAAAATTTGTGATATACTGTTAGCAAGCTAGATAATACGATATTTTCTCTTGTACACTTATTATAAAATAAGAAACAATTTTTTTCAAAAGTGAACCTATTTTCTATTTCAACAACTCTTCACCTCCACGTACAAATAACGACTACGTCAAAAGGCGCGACCATTCTCCTCTCCGCACCGCACCTCTTCTCTCTACGCCACAACGCAATCCCGCCCGTCCCACCACCTTGCAGAAGCTATCTTCACTTCTCTAAGCTACATCTTCCACTCACCTCTTCAATATATTGTGACATATATTATAGTGATGAACACAAAATAATTGGTCTCTGTGTACCTAAAAGAAATTTTTAAAGGAGGGTAGTTTAAAATTATAATATTGAACAATTTCAGGCGATGCTTGCTGGATCGGATCTCTTAATACGACGGGAATATGCAAGACTATATCGGAATGTGCCTATGCTAGAAATTTGCTTCTGGAGGATATGATAACACCACCAGTATGTCTAGGTTATCTCTTTATCTTCAGAAGGTGGATGTCCACTTCTGAACATAAATATAAAGGACTATTATACGGACCAATTTAATACTTGTGTTATTGGTGACAGACAATAGGAACATATATATCAAAGTAAAAACTAATTAGTTGGCCAATTAGTTCCTAAAAAGTTGGCTTGGCCAGAAATCGAATCCTCGACCCCCAGACCTGAAGGATCATTGCGAATTGCGCACATAGGCCAATTAAACATAATAATATATATTTGAATCATTATTTAACATCCGTATGAATTATGGGTTTTCCTATGTGTCATTTTCTTTCAAACAATACGATTAAAATTTGCAAACTAATATTATAAATTCTGAAATATATTTATTTGATATTGTGTTACAATTTCATGGCTAACTCGCTGGATCGAGATGGTGACAGTCAAATTGCTTCAATTGAAGCTTGGATAGCAAGCTAATCTATAGTGAAAAAAATCTTGATTGTCTTTCGAGAACATAATTGAGGGTATTTTAACATCAAAGTAGACGTGGACGAAGTCGCGGATTAAACCAGTTTGTTCTAGATGTGCAGGTGGACTGAAACTACACGGATAGTTTGCTGTCCGGTTGACAAGACTCCTGATGGTATCAAGAGTTCAAAGAATACGGTAAGAGAAGACTCTCCTCATATAATCTTATACATGGGTAAGAAGAAACTCGTATCAGACTCCCATTTTCCGGTCCTCCAGATCATCATTTAGAACTCTGAAGTCGAAATAGTAGATAAGTATATTTAACTGTTGTGATAGCCTAGCGGTGAGACCTTGCGACTCTCTAGAGACGACACAGGTTCCTACCCCGGGCACCAATAAGTTTTTCTATTAAAACTTATGTGTCTAATTGATAATTGCAATCACACGCTTTTCGGTGAAGGAAAACATCGTGAGGAAACCTGCATATCTTTAGAGAATTCTAGGGATTTGTGTAACCTACCAATCCGCATTGGAGCAGCGTAGTAGGTCTTAGCTCAAATCCTTCTCTCCAATAACGGAGAGAGGAGGCCTTAGCCCAGCAGTGGGCATGGTAACAGGCTGCTACTTTTTATATTAAATTGCAACATACGTTTCGACTAGGTAGGTCCAATTTTCTGAAAGAGGTCAGTCACAGAATCCAACTCAAATGGGCAGCGTTCGAGAAGTTATGGGAGATCCTTTTATCCAAAATACCTGAGTGCCTGAACTGAAAGGTCTTCGAACAGTGCATGTTGCCGGTCTGAAACTTGGTCGCTGATTAAGGGCCTCATCAGAAAGCGATAGAGCGAGATATGCTTGGAGTATCTCTATGCGATCAAATCCAGAATCAGGAGATCCGTTGAAGAACCTAAATTTCTTGTATCCTCCTCCTTGTGTCGTTATCTCAATACTGAGGGTCGTGACCTCTTCATAAAAACACCTTCTCTTTGGCAATGGTCTTCCATCTGTTCCGGCTTTCGGCCACTTGGATGGCCTCGGAGACTGTTGTTTTGAGAGTGGTGCGGATCTGGTCTGACTAACGCATAGGGCTACGTCCTGCAGGTCTCTTGCCATCGACCTTACCGGTGACGCTAAGTTTCTGCAGGTCGTTGCCGGGTTTACGAGCAATGTGCCCAAAGAACTCAAAGATCCAAGAAAAATTTCTTGTATAGCTATGTGTAAAAGCTAGAGTTGCGATGCATGGGGCACATATTATGAAGAACTGATAGAGGTCCTGGAAAACTTAGCGTCGCTAAATCCTTTACGAGTTGTACTGACGACTTAAAAAAAGGTCGAGGGGAGCGGATTGAAGCGGCATAAGATAGTGTGGTGTGGAGAAGTGCATCGTATATTCGAAGGTTTCTTAAAACATTACAGATATGCGTTTACGATGGGAGCCAGCCCATCATATGCTGTCCAAAGAAGCAAGCTGCGCTTCCCCCAGAGACAGGTTGTCCACCGCTGGACATACCAAGGCCCACCACGTCGCCCGTACATATTGGATGGAGAAGTCAGTTATCCAACTTCATTAGTAAATTAATAACATTCCAAAGCCCTCCTGTCTCTTTATTGCACATCTGATACTTAAACTGAACTCAGAACTATTAAAACTTGTCAATTCTATCATCATTGTCCTCCTGCCTTTATCCCACTATAAGTGGGATCGGCACAACATGTTACAAACATGTTGTCAAATGATTTGGCTACGTATTTTACGACCGGCCGCCTGCCTGACGTAAACTTACCCTAGTCGTATTTTACGACCCCTCGGTAAGAAATGAGGGTGGTCTATTTTACTCAGCCGGATACCACACGGCGGAAGACTTGTCAATTACAAAACACCTAAATTATCTGAACTTTTTCTTTGACTGACGCGTTGGTACTGACGCTGATTTCCGCTGTGAGGGTTGATTCCTTCGGATGGCAACATTTTCCAAAAACAATTTGTTGCTCTTTCGAATCTGGGTGTATTTATCACAGTCCATGGCCGTTCATTCAGTTTAATTTGCAGCAAATGGATTCAGTGAGCAAAAAATATTAAGTAAGTGAAATATTTTTGCATTTCTACTATCTTCAGTGATATTCATAGCTGATGTAAATACGGGTATAATCAAGTTTTATTCTATCAGATGAGCCCGACTAGCTTTAAGTCCATACGAGGCCCTTATTCATTAGCTCTTTATGCGGCATTATCGCGGCGATAGTCGGGCTCACCCATAGAATAAGACGTGAATGTATCCAATTCCATTATTTTTCAAATGCTCTGTAGTCTTCCTTTGTATTTTTTCAGAATGTTTAGAGTATCAACGTTACGTACATAAATGCATTGCGTCAAATCAAGATCCAGACGTGATGCATAGAGAGAATAGATGTGGAATACCGAGACATAACTATAGATTAGTGAAAAGGTTTTCCGAGAACGAGTTCCCTCATATGGTGAGATACCCAAACTCAAAAAAAATCTTTATTCAGGTAAACTGGTAAGCAAGTGCTATTGTGACATTGCTTTCCTGGATTATATATTGTCAATCTGATTTATCTAGTATGTTTTGTGTTTGTGTGTTTAGTAATATCCTAAGTAATAAGGTAATCAAGCAGTTATCCATAAGCATCTCTGCTTCTCTGATACATCTGTAGGTACATACATCTGCCATTTTTTCAAAAACTTAATTTTTTCAGGCACTACTCGGTCGTGAAGATCCCAGTAGAGAAGCTGGAATGGAGTGGACTGGGGAAGGGGCTCTAGTTAGCGACAGATATGTCTTAACAGCGGCGCATGTCCTTATAGATCCGGAGGAGTGAGTTTGAGGCTTTCATTTGTTGGAAAACAGTAAATTTATACACTCTTCAACCGATGAACCACTGCTGGACATAGGTTCTTTAAGGGTTCTCTACACCACAATCATACAATCTTTCGCCGTTTGGACCCAGCGGTTCTCCGCAACCTTTTTGTGGTCATCAGTCCACCTCGTAGGGGTCTGATGTCAATGGCATTGCTTGGAGACCCCAACGCCCATTGGTCTTTTACGGGTTTTCTCATTTCTGATTGATCACGTAGAGATACTCCAAGCATACCTCACTTCATCGCCCGCTGAATGACTCTGATATTTCTTATGAGCCATAATGAGCGAACGAGCGAACTAATGAGGATTCGTAATATTTATTTATTTAATTAATATGAAAACAAATTGGCGTGCCTTCTAGTTTAGGGGGGGATATGTATCATTTAAAAAGCGGTGTAGCTTGTCAGAGAGCCAGTCTCTTGCCAAAACTCGAGTGACTATTAGATGGCCTGATATAAAGGTCGTATGCAGAGCTAACGTGTGGTAGGTTGATGGCGTGCGTCTCGCCGAGAAAGATGGCGCCATGGCCACGAACAAAACAAAATATCAGTAGATAGCAATTGGATTAACAAATGTTTTTGTTCCAGCCACCCCGTACAAAACGTACTCCTCGGTACTATTAACAACACCGATCTAAATCGAGGTCTACTGTTCAACATTGCACGGAAGATACCTCATCCATTGTTTCATATGTCTGTAAGGAAACACGACATAGCTATAGTAGAATTAGATAGACGGTAAGTTTGATTGTTTCCAATTAGTCATTAACTCTCGCTCTTTGACTATTTGTAATGTAGGCTGAACAATAAGAAATGAACTGATAAGAATGGGCAAAAAACTTAGTGGCTGTTCTTATCAGGAATATTTATTGTATGGTCTACGTTTACGAGCTGAGATAGCCCAGCGGTGAGACCGTGCGACTCTTTCAAGGGGAACACGAGTTCAAACCCGGGCAGGAACCAATGAGTTTTTCTATTAAAAAATTGATGATTGCAATTTATTACACGCTTTTCGGTGAAGGAAAACATCGTGAGGAAACCCGGATATCTTTGCATATCTAGAGAATTCTAGGGATATGTGTAACCTACCAATCCGCATTGGAGCAGCCGTGGTAGGTCTTAGTTCCAACCCTTCTCTCCAGAAACGGAGAGAGGAGGCCTATTCCCAGCAGTGGGATTGTAACAGGCCGCTACTTTACTTTACTACTTTACTACGTTTATGAGAATTACTTTACTAAAGCAAGCTCAGCTATTTAAAGGCAATCCGCACTCAATTCAAGACCCGTACTTTCGCTATTGATCACTTGAGAACCCTGTGCATATTGAAAACAATATGCACGAATCTAATATCCGATTTCAAACACTACACAAATGGCATTTGATTGTACGTATTAATGTCTTAATTCCATTTCTGGCTTAAGCGTGCTGCTGTCCGAATTTATTCGACCAGCCTGTTTGCCGATTTCTGAAAGAAAACTGGAAGACCCATCTCGTATGATTATAGCGGGCTGGAGGGGGTCAGCAAATGATGAAAATTCGTCTAATATTTTATTATCAGTAAGTTAAAACATACGACAATTTGGACATCAAATATATCACCCAAGCGGTGACACCACGTCTCAGTGGGTTAGGTATTCAGATAACCAAAATTTTTTATTCTGAAAGGTTATCAAATTCAAATTTAAATTCAAAATATTCTTCAATAAATCGAACTTGTAAACAAGTGCTTTGATATCGTCAACTCTACTCTTACTGCTGGTTGTAAAAATTCTGCCAGAAGAGGCATCAAAACATTCCGCGGTAGGCTTTCCGAAATAGAATTATTATTACTAAGTCACTTTTCATCATTACTATTCAGCGTCGAGTAGCTAAGTCCACGCATTTTCATAATTTATGTAATCCTTAATAGTTATTATATGACTTATGGTATCAGCCTCCTTTTGATAACAACGGGACACAAAAAAAGAAAGTGGAAAGTGCATTTGATCGGACCGACCTTCGTACTTGGGTCCACACACTTTAAAAAACGGATGGATATTCTTAGATAAGCAAAAATGCACAGTTTTGGTGATAGATCGGCTTTAGTTGTTGTCTTGGCTGGCGCAGGCGACACGTTATGTAAAACGTGTGTGCAGCTCTGAGCTCATTGTTACATTTACAACACCTTCTTCCAATTCCGAACAAAATTACGCTAGCACCGAATGTGCTAAAAGAAGCGAACTTCTTCTGTCTTTTCTCGATTATGCCGGTGCGAGCTATCTCAATCTCACTGAAGACCGTCTTAATAATTGAGCGTCGCCAAAATCTTGCAATTCGATTTATATTTGGCGTACATCACAGTTTCAACATGCTCAGGAATCTTCACCCGCAATCTCTATTCTGTACTGTGTACTATGTATTTCATTATAACACTCCTTCCTACTTTCTACAGAATAATGTATACCCACATAGTCGCTACAATACTCCATAACCCTAAGGTCATGTGGAAGAGATCGCTACTAAGCGATAAGATCGACTTTTGTACGTTATAATTCAAATTCAAAATATTCTTTATTCAAGTAGACTTGTGAACAAGTGCTTTTGAATCGTCAACTTTACTGCTGGTTCGGAAAGCTGTTCCTACCGAGAAGAACCAGCAAGAAACTCTGCGGTTGCTCTTTTTAAAATATAAATCTTAAAACATTTAGTTATTACTGTCTTGTACAGGGTAGAAGCGCAGCTATATCCACGCATTCTTATCATCTAAGTAATCCTCAACAGTATAGTAGGCTTTCTGTATCAGATAAGCAACTTCTCTTTTAACAGTGTTTTTAAACTGCTGTAATGGCATGGCCAAAATTGATTTCGGAATATTATACCCAAACCCAGAAACGACTTACGTACTTTTGCTAGTGCGCAAAGCAGGAGTCGCAAGCTTATGTCGGTTCCTACTTTGTCTATTATATACATCACCTATCGTTTTATAATAATTTACATTTTTATGTACAAAAATTACATTGTTTAAAATATACTGTGAAGTAAATGTAAGAATACCTATTTCCTTAAACTTCTCTCGCAGGGAATTACGCGGACTTAAATTGTAGATGCCATGTATGGCTCTTTTTTGTAATACGAAAATTTTTTCACTATCCTCGCATTTACCCCACATCAATATTCTATAAGACATAATGCTATGGAAGTAATTAAAATAAACAAGTTTTGCTGTTTCGACATCTGTAAATTGAATCTTTCGAACAGCGTAGGCTGCTGAACTAAGTTTTCCTGCAAGAGTTTTTATGTGTGTGCTCCATTGGAGTTTTGAATCCAGAGTCTTTTTTATTGCTTTTTTATTGTTTCTAATATATTTCTGTGTGGTGCATAATAAAGTGTATAAATAAATAAAATAAAAGGTAGCTCTCATTCTAGGACAGTGTAATAATCTTGGATGGACTAAGTGAATGTAATAAGTTTTTTTCGAGGAGTTTTTCATACGACTCCACCTCTATGATGTGTGCCGCTGGGTACATTACTCCCGCTTCTGTAGGAGATACGTGTCACGTGAGTCACTTCAATTCAAATTCAAATTCAAAGATAACTCAAGCGGCCCAGCAGGCCTACCATGAACTCTTTTTGCGACTGAATTGAAGTCGTAAACTAAATTGTTTTGCTTTTTCATACCATGACGTCTTAAAGACGCACTTTAATCCGTTGCCGAATGAGCGTTCGGAATTCGTCCTAAGAACATGTGAGTAAAAGAGACAGAGTGCTATATTTCATATAAAAAAAAAAACATTACACACATACATTTTTAACTGCTTGAACTTGTGGGTAAGTCAAAAACAGATAGTGGAATCTTATTATAAAAACGTATAAGCCCTAGACGATTTTAGAACTCTCTAAAGTCGTTAGTTTAAATTTCGCATTAAAAATATTTTCTAACTATGTATAGAGATTTTTGACCCACCGTGTATTCCAGCTGAATAGAATAGAAAAATAAAGGTATTTTTTACCAGGGTGTCGTTAAAGGCGACTAAGGTAAGTTGACATCAGGCAGGCGGCCGGTCATAACATAACTAGGCTAATCATGTTACAAGATGTATAAAACATGTTGTGCCGACCCCACTTATAGTAAATATATAAATATATATAATTAAATATAAATATATAGGACACACACACACGGTCGTCCGTCCCCAAAGTAACTTAATACTTGTGTTATGGGTGACGGACAAATGGTAAAATACTACATATATAATTTTTAATAACTAATTAAATACAAATATATATCCAGGCTACCAACAAATTGTTTATAGAAAATGTTGGCCCTCGGCGGGAATCGAACCCGCGACCCGCAGTGCTGAAAGCAGGATCACTACCCAGTCACTTAGAGTGGGATAAGAGCAGCAGAATTATGATTTATATAGATTTTTTATTATTTTTACAATTTTTTCAGGGCTATAGCGGTACTCCGCTGATATCCTTGATGCTTAATCTGGACTGTACTTATTCTGTGGAGGGTATCGGCATCACTCCTCGTTGTGGAAGACGATCTATCGGGATGTACACAAGGGTCTCCCATTACCTGGATTGGATAGTCCAAAATGTTTGGCCAGACGACTATGATGAAGCGAGTTTAGCTGCCATTTAAAGTTTCATCATTTTGAAAGAATTATTTTTTTTCGTCTCTTTCTTTTATTTTTGAAGCGTAATGTGATTAGTTTCTTAATAAATATTCCGTATGGATAATAAATCTTATATATATAAAACGAAGTCGGGTTTGTTATTACTTATAACTCGAGATCTGCTGGACCATGTTGCTAGTTTTTGATTTGTTGGATTTGTCTACGACCCGAATAGCAGAATACATCTTAAAAACAATGAATAATCGACGAATACATAATCATGTAAGGTGAATCATTTTGCCTAAATGTTCATTCGTTTCGTATCTGTCGAATACTGTAAGTAATGATTGATATTTATGCATGCGTTCAGTTTTGTGTAAACTTTTATTCAATCAACTAAAAAATTTTGAAAGTGCTTTAAGCGAATACATAGAAGTTTCTCAAATATTTATGCGTGCGTACAGAAATAATAACAGATGACTATAATTTATGCGTGCGTTCTGAAATTTATTTTGTGTCATTGTATTACGTTCATCAAAGACTCAATTAGTTAGCTGAAAGGTAACACACGATATATTGACTATTAGGCGGTACGAAATTCGCCAGTTCAGCTAGTTCTAGATAAAACTATAGATTCAGGAATACTCTACAATCAATATGTAAAAATACTTCATAGCGAGTCCGACTCCAAGAGAGTATTTCGATTTAGTCGTGAAGTGACCCATAAAGTAAAGTAAAGTAGCGGCCTGTTACAATCCCACTGCTGGGAATAGGCCTCCTCTCTCCGTTTCTGGAGAGAAGGGTTGGAGCTAAGACCTACCACGCTGCTCCAATGCGGATTGGTAGGTTACACATATCTCCAGAATTCTCTAGAGATATGCAGGTTTCCTCACGATGTTTTCCTTCACCGAAAAGCGTGTGATAAATTGCAATTATCAATTAGACACATGAGTTTTAATAGAAAAACTTATTGGTGCCTGCCCGGGTTTGAACTCGCGTTACCCTCGAATGAGTCGCACGGTCTCACCACTGGGCTATTACAGCTCATGTGACCCATATTTCTACATATTAATAAGTATGAATCGCGAAAGTTTAAAATCTACTACTCTACTGTCATTTAAAAAAAAACTTTTAATGCCCTTAAGTTATATACGATAAGTTAGTTCGTATATTGAATAGTAACTGTTACTATTTGTTACCTGTTACTATCCCACTGCTGGGCATTGGCCTCCTCAATCAGTTATTGACGAGAAGGATTAGATGTAAGACCTACCACGCTGCTCCAATGCGGATTGGTAGGTTACATATATCTCCAGAATTCTCTAGAGGTATGCAGGTTTCCTCACGATGTTTTCCTTCACCAAAAAGGTATCAATCAATTAGACACAATCAATGCAATCAATTAGACACAGATCTTCTAACAGAAAACTCATTTGTGATTGGCGACTCGAGGTTTGAACTCGCAACCCTGTCAAGGGAGTCGCACTGTCTCACCATTGAGCTATCACGGGTTGTAGTATATAAATATACAAGACTAGCAATGCCCCGCGGTTTCACCCGCGTCCATACCGATCTCGTGGTAGTGGAAAGTCTACGAAGTCGGACTATAGATTTATTTGTACATTATTTAATTATAAAAAATGGGTATCATTAGTATACTTGGAATAAGAGCTAACTCGCCAAATGCAGGCCCTGCTATAACGGTCGGTACAATGAATTAGTTATGGCATTATTTTCTTTCGATTTACATTTTTAAATTCGTAATATCTTTTGATTGGGATGTTAGATTTTAATAATTTAAAAAGTATTTTACAGGTATTGAAACAGTTTTTAATAAAATATCATTTAATGAGATAAGGATTCATACAGAGATATGTATAAAATGATATGATAATTGTCGGCAATTTTATCAACTTTGACAATGTAAAAAAGTAGTAATATTGGTATAACTATAATAGTTAGACATATGTAATTTAATAAAAAATAATTAATTTAATTTAATTTACTAAAATTCGAATATAATTTGAATAGCACTGTAATAAATAGAGTAACCGAGGTGAGAGATTTGGGCGTATACCTTGATCATAAGCTTTTATTTAATTATCATATTGATTACATAGTTGGTAAAGCCTTTCAAATGCTTGGGTTTATTCTTAGGGTAGGAAAGAATTTTCACAATGCTTCTACTCTCGTTATTTTGTATAATGCTTATGTCCGCTCTATTCTTGAATATGCTTCCACTGTTTGGAATCCAATGTACAACAAGTATATTAACCAAATTGAATGTATCCAAAATAAGTTTTGTAAACATTTAACTTTTATCAATAGCCTTCGTAACATAAATTCACATAAACATAAACTTAAACTTTTAACTTTACAAGATCGCAGAACGTTGAGAGACGAACTTTATTTGTATAAAATTTTAAATAATTATATTGAGTCCCCTTATCTTCTGAGTAATGTTTTTATAAGATGTCCTCGTTCTCAATCACGAAAGCAACTTCTGTTTTATACTCCTAAAAGAAAAACGAAATATGCAAATAATACCTTTCTTCATCGTGCATGCAACAGTCACAATAGTGTTTTTATTGACATTGATTTGTTCAACATATCTTTAAATAAATTAAAGTGTCATTCGATGAGTTTTTTCCCTGCCAAATTGTAAGTTTTAATATTTCATATTTCTTTTTCCTTTTTATATAATAATAAATTTAATTTAACTTGTCATCTGTATATGTTCCTTTTTTTTCTTTAAGTTTTTTGTTGTGAAGACTTGATTGGTTTATGGTTTATATTGTTCTTGTATTATATTTATGTATTATGTAACTGTGTGTCTTCCTAATAAATAAATAAATAAATAAATAAATATGGTATCGCGGACTTTTTGTGGATATTGATAGTTCTATAATACTGTAAAACATTTTTTTGTTCTATCATCAATAGTCTCCGCAGCGCACGCGATGAAAGATGTTTCCGACTAAATTTTTCACACCTTATTACAATTTTATTAGGGATCCCTATTTTTTTTAATGTCATATAGCTTATGTTGTTCAGCAAAGAAGCAGCTTTCCAATGGTCAGAGAATTTTTGAAATCGGTCGAGCAGTTTTTGCGTGATAACATTACAAACATACACACATACACACAAACATCTTTCCTCTTTATAATATCAGTATAGATTAGTATAGATATATACAAATATCAACTCAGATATAACGGAAAACTAATATGGCGGGAGACATCAGTTTTGTTTACCGTCTTTCAAGGAAAAAGCGTACTTCCACGAGAGCTAGTCAAATCAAAATAACCTTTATTAAAATTTTAAAAGCATTTTTGAATCGGCAAGGATCAATACGATTAATGAAGCTACCTCTGGTTTGAAATTTTGCTCTAATCGAGAAGAACCAGCAAGGAACTCAGGGGGTCAATCTTTTAAAGATTTAAAATTTAATTATTAAAATGCAGTCTGTACGGAGCTGGAAGAATTCTCATTTTTATCATTTATATAGTCTTCATCATTTCACCATTCTCCTGCCCTTATCCCACTCTAAGTGGGGTCGGCACAACATATTACAAATATGTTGTCACATGATTTGGCTACGTATTTTACGACCGGCTGCTCGCCTGACGTCAACTTACCTTAGTCGCCTCTTACGACACCTCGGTAAGAAATGAGGGTGGTCTATTCTATGCAGCCAGATACCACACGGCACATACCTTAGTCGCCTCTTATGACACCTCGGTAAGAAATGAGGGTGGTCTATTCTATGCAGCCGGATACCACACGGCACATACCTTAGTCGCCTCTTACGACACCTCGGTAAGAAATGAGGGTGGTCTATTCTATGCAGCCGGATACCACACGGCACATACTGTAGTCGCCTCTTACGACACCTCGGTAAGAAATGAGGGTGGTCTATTCTATGCAGCCAGATACCATACGGCACATACCTTAGTCGCCTCTTATGACACCTTGGTAAAAACGGAGACTGGTCTATTCTATTCTGCCGGATACCACACGGCACTTACCTTAGTCGCCTCTTACGACACCTCGGTAAGAAAGGAGGGTGGTCTATTCTATGCAGCCGGATACCACACGGCGTATATAGTCTTCAATGAACATGAATTGCAGAATTTTATTTTATAAGCGAATACCGAGACCAACTAATGATGTCCGTCAGTTTTTTTGAGACATACGGATATTTTTCCGTACGAAAATAATATATATTGCTATTTATCTATACTCATTATAAATCAAAGTCCCAAAAAGCTGTCTGTCTGTATGTAATCGATTTTAACAAAATCTACAGAACAGGTTTTTTTTAGTTTTCACCAAAAGATAGAACAATACCTCCGGATGGTTTAGGTATATAGTACATACATATCGGTATTATGTAAATTGTGTTGAAGAGATCGCGCAATTGTTAAAAAACTTGCTTACTGGGAGCTTAAGTCACGTGAAACTGAGTGAACCAGCAGTGATACTCTAAAGTAATGTAGTAAAGAATTGTAGATCTACAAAATACTACAAAAAAGTCCGCGACAGCATGTCTCTATCTCTCACGATTAATTGACAATAACTATTTTTATGTTTAAAACTCCACGCGAGCGAATGCGCAGGCACTAATATGTAATACATACGCTAGAGTAAATAATAAATAAATAAATAAGCAAATCAAGTTTTACTGACCACTTAAGAAAAAGAATACAAAAGTTATAATAAATCGCACACAAACAACGTGGTCAAAGGGCAACCATCTCAGTAATGAGGTAAGTATGAATATTTCCTTCAACTTTTCACTAAGTGACTCACATCATTTCATGTTGTAGATAGCCCGTATTACTCTCATCATCCTCCTGCCCTCTATGGAGGTCGGCACAACATGTTGTCACATGATTTGGCTACGTATTTTACGACCGGCCTCCTGCCTGAATGTACTTTAACTTCAACTTACTTTAGTCGTATTTTACGACCCCTGGAAAGAAAGAGGGTGGTCTTTTTTTTACTTTTACGTCCAACAAAGTTTCTTGGAGCCTTTGTTCATCTTTCATACTAGTTCTCGCTTTTGTTACTTCCTATCATGCTTCATACTTTGTCTTTCTTTCTTTCTTCCTCATCTACTCTTTGCAATGGGTGGGACTCCCATCCATTACAAAGAGTAGATTCTACTCAACCGGATACAACACGGCGGGTCGACTCACCTTAGTCGCTTTCTACGATACCTCGGTAAGAAATGAGGGTGGTCTATTGTACTCAGCCGGATACCACACGGCAAAGCCAAGTCTATTATATTTTGTGGAATATTTTTTATAAGCGAATAGTTTGACCTACGCAACATAATTATGTTTTTTTATTGGTCAAACAATCTGATATCTGTAAATCAAAAACAGACATCAAAACTAAGTATTATCATATATAATTTAAATAACCGGTAGGTAAGTAAATACTAGTGATGTACCTAATGTCAGTTTTAATATAATATTCAATATCAGTCGCAAATATTAGCAAAAAAAGCCCATACATATCTGTTGGTTAGTAGATAAATATAGCTAATGTTCGACCCTGCACAGGGTAGTAAGGACTAAATATAACTATCTATACTTATTATAAAACAAAGTCCCAAAAAGCTGTCTGTCTGTATATAATGGATCTTCTCAAAATCTTCTGAACGGATTTTTGTGCGGTTTTCACCAAAAGATTGTGCAATACTTCCGGATAGTTTAGGTAAATATAATAGTACATATCGGTATTATGTAAATTGTGTTGAAGAGATCGAGCAGTTGTTAAAAAACTTGCTCGCTGGGAGCTTTAGTCGCGTGTGCCGCGTAAACCAGCAGAGATAAGCTTAAGTAATCTAGTAGAGAATTGTAGATCTATAAAACTACTACGAAAAAGTCCGCGATAGTATGTCCCTATCTTTTATGGTTAACTCACAATAACTACTTTTATGTTTAAATTATGAATTCTAGAAAAAAAATTATGACACGCAGATTTCTACGGGGGCGAAGCCGCTGGCACAGCTAGTTACAGATAAGAATATGACTGTAGCCGAAAAACTATCCAAGATATTACAAAAACGAAGAAATTTAAAGACAAGATATGAAAAGTTAAAGTGTTTATACGTACTTTAGCTGTAAAGATTAGTTGTAGTAGATAACTTGTAAGAATAACAGTATTGGAAAAAAAAGCTATAACAATAAAAGTAAAATAAAGTAAAGAAGCGACCTGTTACAATCCCACTCTTGGGAATAGGCCTCCTCTCTCCGTTTCTGGAGAGAAGGTATGGAACTAAGACCTACCACGCTGCTCCAATGCGGATTGGTAGGTTACACATATCTCCAGAATTCTCTATAGATATGCAGGTTTCCTCACGATGTTTTCCTTCACCGAAAAGCGTGTGATAAATTGCAATTATCAATTAGACACATGAGTTTTAATAGAAAAACTTATTGGTGCCTGCCCGGGTTTGATAACACGTTCCCCTCGAAAGAGTGACACGGTCTCACCGCTAGGCTATCATAGCTAATTGATGATTTTGAAATTGAATATCTGCAATAATACAATGCGTTAATAATACAATTTTGATGACACAATTATAAGAGTAACATCACTAAAGAACTGGCTATACGCTAGCAGGAAAATATAACTATTAATCTCACTGGTATTTATATCGTTGTTAAGTTCATAAGACAAGTGTCGCGGATCAAGGCGGGACGTGTTTATTGACCGCGATGTGTAATAAAGTGTTTGTGTTGTGTTTTATATTTGTATCTCTAGCCCCGGTGTGTCTGTGTGTAGGTGAAGATATAGGTGAGTGTATAGAGGGCTGGGTTTATAGCAGTTAAATGTAATTTCTTTATTAATTGTCATGAATTAAGTTGCTTAGAAATACCCTTAAAACTATAGAGGAAAATACTGTATATCGCACGCTTTTTATGAAATTACCTATCATTATTCCACTTAACCCACTCTAGTGGGATTGACACTTTTTAAACATGGTGTTACATGTTTAGCTAGTCATTTTACGACTAGGCGCATATCTGACTTCAACTAACCTTAGTCGCCTGTAACGACACTTTGGTTAGAAATGAGGGTGGTCTATTTTACTCAGCCGGATACTACACCCAGGTTCAATTTACCTTAGTTGCCTTTTACGACACCTCGGTAAGAAATGAGGGTGGCCTTCTCTACACAGCCGGATACCACACGGCGGAGTATTAAACTGTAAAGTAGTAAAGTAGCGGCTCGTTACAATCCCACTGCTGGGTATAGGGCCTCCTCTCTCCGTTTCTGAAGAAAAGGGTAGGAGCTAAAACCTACCACGCTGCTCCAATGCAGATTGGTAGGTTACACATCTCCACAATTCTCTAGAGATACGCAGGTTTCCTCACGATGTTTTCCTTCACCGAGAAGCGTGTGATAAATTGAAATTATCAATTAGACACGTAAGTTTTAATAGAAAAACTCATGGGTGCCCGGGGTTTGAGCCGTGACCCGTGAACACCTCGAATGATTCGAACGGTCTCACCGCTGGGCTATCACAGCTTGAGCAATGTGATACTAGTAAGAGTATTAAACTAACCATGTTCAAAATTAGGATTAATTAATCCAACAATATATCTAACTGAATTCAGTTAGATATATTTTTATCCTTATTTCAACGTCTGCTATGACATCACTCTACGAAATATTTCAAAAGCTCGATTTGCCTCACGAATTTAGCCAGGCGCTTTGCAAATTGCAATTTGCCACAGAATACCTTTTTTTAACTCGACTCCACGACAAAATCGCAATACGATTCGGAGTCTATCTAATCAAATCAAATCAAATCAAAATAATCTTTAATGAAATAAACCATTTCAGGCACTTTTGAATCGTCAATCTGATTAATGAAGCCACAACTGGTTCGGAATGTTGCTCTTACCGAGAAGAACCAGCAAGAAACTCGGCGGTCAATCTTTTAAATATTTTCAATCTCCTAATGATGCTTTTATAACGTCGAAATGGTTATTGAGATTGTGATGATGACTATATGTAGTGGAAAAAAAAATCTTTTACAAATAATCTTTTAAAAAAACCTACATACCTTAAATATAACCTTAAATAAACTTAAAATCTAATTGGATTATATATACATACAGCCATGTATATATATATACATACATATACACTGGATAACACAGAAAGGGGAAAATGGGAAAACAGCTCAGTATGAATTGAGTGACAAGGTTATGTCACCCAACATTGTTTTTCAGCCAGGAGCGTCACGGTTAAAGAAACAAAAAACAGAAAAAAACAAAAATATCATAATTAATATTATTGATAAATACCATATATTCTATATAAACTAATAAATAAACAGAAACATACACCTTATTTACATACTTTATAATAACTGTAATTATACCAGATGAATATAAATAGGCAAAAATAAAATAAAAAATAGTACATCCACCACGCTTAGAGTGGGATAAGGGTAGGAGAAAGAATATATTTCTAAAGTATGGAATTTTCAGTATTATAATGAACCTGTGTAACCTACCAAGTGGCTCGTATTGGAGCAGCGTGGTGGGCCTTAGCTCCAACCCTACTCGCCAATAACGGAGAGAAGAGGCATGGGCCTAGCAGATACTAACAGGCTGTAACTTCTGCATTACGAGTTCTTATGTATGAAAATAGTTTCCAAAAGTGTATATACCAGAAAAACGTATAATTTTAAAGCATTTGACTGGCCCGTTGGCGCAGTGGGTGACCTTGCCTTCAGCTCCGCGGTTCGCGGGTTCGTTTTCCGCCGAGGGCCAACATTTTCTATAAAAAGACTGTTGGTTCTTCGAGACTGGATGTATATTTGTATTTAAGTATGTATTTAAAATTATATATTTAGTATATCTACCGGTTGTCAGTCACCCATGAAACAAGTATTAAGTATAGTACGCGGCAATAAATAATGCACATCGAGGCTTAGAGAGAGAATCTAATCGTTCGTTCTAATCATCGATGTGCATTATTTAATGCCGGTTACTATACTGTCCCCAAAGTGTCAAAGTGTTTATTTATTATTTTATTTTATTACGTTTAATTTTTAACGCTTTCAGGTGAAATATGCTTAATTGAATCCTTAAATGTCGATGGGATATGCAAGAATATATCGGAATGCAGTTTCGCTAGGAAAATTCTATACGAGGACCAGAGACATCCGCCGGTGAGTTTTACTTTGTTAATTGAAAATCTTTTATACTTTCCTACGATATAGTATATCACAGTATATTTTTTATTAATTCAATTTTTATTCATAAGAATATACATAATTATAGGAACGAGTATATCCGAGGTTCATTTAAGGTAGCTCCGATCTCTAGTAAATTGCAAGAAAATAGGTTGCGATGGTATGGCCATATCCAAAGACGATCGGGTGGCCATGTGGTAAAAACTGCCTTAAACCTCCCCGAACGCCCAAGAGGGAGAGGACGTCCAAAAGCTACGTGGTGGTCCAATATCAGGAAGGAACTGGAAGCCCTTTGCTTAGATTTACATACAACCCAGGATAGAGCGACTTGGAGCAGGTTGATAAGGAGACCCGACCCCAAATAAAGGGAAAAGGGATGGAAGAAGAAGAAGAATATACATAATTATAAAAAGATTGGCGATGTATATAATAGACAAAGCAGGAATCTTTTTTAAATTTAAACTATCGTGAGTAGTATTCATAGTTAATATAGATACCGGCTATACTCACGTCTAATTTTACCGGATCAGCCCGACTAGTTTTGAACCCGTTCGGGGCTCTTATTCATGAGCTCTTTACACGACGTAATCGCGGCGCGAACAACGTCGGGCTAATCCGATAAATTAGACGTGAGTATAGCCGGTATCTATATTAACTAAAGCAGGAATCGACATAAGCTTGCGGTTCCTGGTTTGCGCCTTGCAAAAGAACGTAAGTCTTTTGTGGGTTTGAGTAATAGATTGTATAATAAAATCCCGCAATCGATTATATTTTTACCATTACAGCAGTTTAAAAACGCTGTCAAAGGGAGGCTGATACAAAAAACCTACTATACTATTGAGGATTATATAGATGGTAAAAATGCGTGGATTTAGCTACTCCTCTACCCTGTACAAGATAGTAATAACAAAATGTAACTAGTTATACGAATTTTATTTGAAAAGAGCAACCACCGAGTTTTTTGCTGGCTCTTCTCGGTAGGAACAGTTTTCCGAATCACCGGTAGATTTTGACGATTCATTCACTTGTTAACAAGTTTACTTAAATAAAGAATATTTTGACTTTGAATTTGAATATAGAATTGTACGCTTGCAGAAATAATAAACAGTATATTGAGTATATTCACTGTAATTCAACGGGTATAGTTTATAATTCACCACAATCCAACGAAAAGTGAGTAAGTACCACGCCCGGAACGTCATCTGTCAAAATTGTTTCCCGCCTCTTATGTAGTTCGGAAACGCACAGATAAAACTTATAAATATTAATTGGCAGCACTATCCACTCCCTTTCATTCGGCCAATTCTGACAAGTGACGCGTCCCCGCGTAGTTTTACATGATCATTATTCCTAATAAGTAGCTTAACATACACAAATATTTAGAAATAATAAAAACGAATTAAATGTAATACTAATACTAGTACGGTTTTATTTAATATTATTCATAATTTCTCTTACCTAATGTTATATAATAATATGATATTACATGTTTTACATAAATCTTCAAGTTTCTTTTCGTTATACAAATGCCATCAAAGTTTCCACTAAAAGCTAACACAAAAGAAGGTGAACAGTATAATATTTTGATTTTAACTTTTAAATGTTAATTTAAAAAACAAAACAAAGAGTATCCATAAAAAATACAGAAATTTACAGTTAGCCAATTTAGAGCATCGGCTCATTTAGCTTCATGCCCCCGTATAATATCGGCTCACTTTAATTTTATGCCCACGCATAACATCGGCTCATTTGATTTCATGCCCACGTATAACATCGGCTCATTTTAATTTTATGCCCACGTATAAACATCGGCTCATTTATTTTATGCCCACGTATAACATCGGCTCATTTTAATTTCATGCCCACGTATAAACATCGGCTCATTTTAATCTCATGCCCACGTATAAACATCGGCTCATCTTAATTTTATGCCCACGTATAAACATCGGCTCATCTTAATTTTATGCCCACGTATAACATCGGCTCATTTTAATTTCATGCCCACGTATAAACATCGGCTCATTTTAATCTCATGCCCACGTATAAACATCGGCTCATCTTAATTTTATGCCCACGTATAAACATCGGCTCATCTTAATTTTATGCCCACGTATAACATCGGCTCATTTTAATTTCATGCCCACGTATAAACATCGGCTCATTTTAATTTCATGCCCACGTATAAACATCGGCTCATTTTAATTTCATGCCCACGTATAAACATCGGCTCATTTTAATTTCATGCCCACGTATAAACATCGGCTCATTTTAATTTCATGCCCACGTATAAACATCGGCTCATTTTAATTTCATGCCCACGTATAAACATCGGCTCATCTTAATTTTATGCCCAGGTATAAACAACGGCTCATTTTAATTTTCCTTACATTGTCATTTACAACATTTCGCAACAAAACATGAATACATCACAGATTGACATGGACTCATAAACAATTATATTATCTGTTATAGTGCGCTAACATCAATACTCTCACATATTTAGAAGTAAATAATCACATCACACGATTCAATTAGCAGTCAATATATCAAGTTTTTATTTATTTATTTTTATTTTTTAATTTTTTATAAATGTTTCAGAACTAATCTCACATAACAGTAATGATGTAAATATATCCCAAAATTTGTAGTAATTTTAAGGCTTATTTGATACACTATTAATTATTTACAACTTATACAACATTGATTTACAAAATAATAAACAAAATGAACTTTTATCTCTTCATTATACCTACACTCTTAATAATCTTATTATCTTATAATCTTATTATTTTTTTTCTTTAACACATTAGACAGGTATTTTAAAACCACAATTTCACACATTACACAGGTATAACACAATATAATTTTATAGATCAAACCAAATCAATTTTATATTCAAATTATCATCTTTATAATGTTATAGATTTAATAGTATATTTTTTTTAATACAGTAATAAGGTTTTCATCTTCAGTGCTATTTATTTTTGATTTACTGCTATCTTTTTATTATGTTATTTATATATTTATATATACATATCCATTATTATGTTACTAATTCCTTAATAACAGTATATAGAATTTTTACTACTTCTCTCAACACTATTTTAATCTAATTATTCTGATTCACTAAAGATGGGATCATTACCAAAAACTAACCAGGGATATATTTTGTCTACCGAATAAACACCAACATATATTTTACCCTTTTTTCGTGTAATGGCTGTATCTTGAACTTCGTACCGATCGTTATCAAAACATTTTGTAATCCTATAGGGTCCAGAACACTGCGGCACTAATTTACGGCTTTGCCCCGGGGCTGATATAACATCCTTTTGTATTCGTACCAAGTCACCTACCTTATATTTCTTAGCTTCTTTTCTAGTCCTGTCGAACCGAATTTTTTGTTTGCTTTGTTCACGACTATTATGTTCAACTACCTCGTTTCGTAAATCATCTAATTTTTTTTTATTATGCGCTTCTGAGACTACACTATTCATAATACTGTCACAAATACCGGTAGGAGCGAATCCAAATAACGTTTCTGCTGGCGTTTTACCCGTGCCTTTATTTATAGTGTTGTTTAATGACCATTGAACTTTTGGAATACAGATATCCCATTCATTTTCTGCCAATCCGTGATTAGAAGACGTGAGAGATTCGACCAACGTTCTATTATAACGCTCTATTTGACCGTTTGCCCGGGGAGACGCAACGGCATTTAAGATATGTTTAATACCTTTTCCCACAATAAATTTATTGAATTCTTTGCTTGTAAAGCTTGTGCCACGATCTGTTATTAGTCGTCGCGGAACTCCGAAAAGCGAGAAATATTCTTCAAACACGCGAACGCTCGTCTTACTTTTACAGTTCTTGACCGCTTTAATGAATATATATTTTGTGAAAGAGTCAATTATAGCCAAAACGTATTGATTTTTACTTTTGCTAATTGGAAATGGGCCACAATGATCTGCATGTAATGTATCAAATGGCTTGTTGACTTTTTCGATAGGATGGAGGAAACCTTCCTTAGGACCGCCTGGTATCTTATTGTGAGCACATTGCAAACAGGCTTTACAATATTTTTTTATAAATTTTCGCATGTTTTTAAACCAATACACTTTCTTTACTCTTTCGTATGTCTTTTCAAACCCAAAGTGACCATTATTGTCATGATTCATTCGCAGTATTTGCCATCTTACGGACTTCGGCACTACCCATAACAAGTTAATTTCATCGCCCTGTCTGGCTACCCTGTACAAGCGATCATTTTTAAGCGTGAAATTATTTTTAACTTCAACAACCTGATCACTATCCGTATCTTTTAATATTTCCATAATACGCTGTAATTCAGGATCTGCTGATTGTACCGTCTGTAACCAAGCTGCGTCATCATCTATAAGTAATACATCTATTATTTCGTGTATTTCTTTGTCAACTTTGTTTATCGGATTTCGGCTCAAGGCGTCTACATGTGCCATTCTTGATCCAGGGCGATACTCGATCGAGAAGTCGTATTCTTGCATCGAAATCCACCACCTTGCTACTCTAGGTACTAGATCACGTTTTGTCATAGTACTCCTAATCGCATTACAGTCCGTCACAGCTTTGAAATGCGTACCAAGCAGGTAAACCCTGAATTTTTGCAGAGCCGTTACTAACGCTAGCGTTTCAAGCTCGTATGAATGAAACTTCTGTTCTTCGGGTGACGTCTGCCTGCTGTAATAGGCTATAGGTTGCAATTTTTCTTGTTTCTTTTGCATTAGAATTGCGCCCAATCCTATTTTACTTGCATCTGTATGCACTTCCATGCTAGCAGAGGGATCGTAAAGTCCCAAAATTGGTCTACTAATCAGTCTTTCTTTCAAGTTATTAAAGGCCTGCCTTTGTTCGTTATCGAATTTCCATGGCACGTTCTTTTTTGTTAGATTTGTTAAGGGACGGGCTATTACAGAAAAGTTTTTAACGAAGCGTCTAAAATAACTTGCCAGACCGACAAATTGTCGAACCTCATGCACATTTTTAGGTTCTGAGAAGTATCTAACTGCATTTATCTTTAAATTTCCAGGCCGTATTCCTTGAGATGAAATTTCGTATCCCAAATAATCAATATGTTCTTGAAAAAAGTAACACTTTTGTAAGTTCAGAGTAAGCCCTGAGTTTCGTAATAATTGAAAAATAATGTCTAATTTGGTCATTCCTTCCTGTATAGTTTTTGAAGCTATTAGTAAGTCATCCATATAAGCCAGAGCTACACCTTTTCCCATTCCCTTTAACATAGAATTAATAGCTCTCTGAAAGACACTAGGCGCATTTGCCAATCCAAATGGCATCCTGTTATACTCGAAGAGTCCATCCGGAGTAACAAACGCGGTCAAATGCTTACTAGTTTCCGCAACCGGGACCTGGTAGTAACCTGAAGCCAGATCAAGACTAGTAAAATAGCTATTACCACCTAACTTGTCCAATTGGTCTTCGATTCTGGGAAGCGGATATTTATCTTTGAGGGTCTTTCGGTTTAATGCACGGTAGTCAACGCAAAGCCTTTTTTCCCCGCTTTTCTTGTTAACCAGAATAACTGGGCTAGCGTAAGATGAAGTGCTTTCTCTAATGATGCCGTAGCCGAGTAATTCTTCAATAATATGGGATAATTGTTCGCGCTCCTTAAAGGACATCCTATACGGATTATAAACCACAGGAGTATTATCGTGCAGTTTTATTTCCAGTTCCGTTAACGTGGTTTTACCTAATTCAGATAAATTTAAAGCAAAACAGTCGCGAAACTTTAATAACAACTTATGAAAATTTTGTAACTCCTGTGCATTTAGATTCACACCTATTTTTATTTCATCTAACGGTAATGCCTGAACTTGTTTACAGTCTGTTACATCGGTAAATCCTACATAATTATTATTCACTTCTTCATAGGAACATCCTCTCGCTATCAAAAAATCTTTCTCAATTATTATGTCAGTTTTAGTCATATTGACGACCATCAAATAACCAGCACCTACGTCAAATCTGTATAATCCAGGAATCAGTAAGCATTCTGCATGATTTATTATTCTTTGTCCTCCAGTTATATATAAATTACCCGTAAAATCTGATTCCAAGTTTACAAAAATCGGGGCTGTACTTTGACCTTCTATAGTTGAATCTTTATTCACAAAAATCTTTAATTTAACTGTCTCACTACAGCAATCAACACATGGTGCTTCAAAAAATATAATCTCATTATTTGTTTTGTAAACCATAATGTTAGGCCTTTCGCTAAACGTCTGACCCAAGATTATTGGCACTTTCATATATTGGTCAGCCACAACAACTACTTCGATCTCAGCACTAACATTGCCTATTTCTATTAAAGCTATTTGTGTACCTATTGCCTGAACTGCAGAATTTCCAAACCCTTGTAAAATAGGCATATTCGTTTTTTGAGACCTCTCAGGTAATAATTCTTGCGCATCAGATTCCCTTATTAGCGTGCAACTGCTGCCCAGGTCAATATAAGCCTGTTTTTCAATACCATTAATTTTTATACTTTTATAATATTTGTCATTGGGGTTTCCATCAGAATTTTCAATACATAAAATTTTATGATTATTTGGTTCGCTTCTTACTGTTTCAGGCCTATCACTAGCGGTTTCTGTCATCGATGATGCCCTTTTTCTACAATCCTTTGTAAAATGTCCAAAACGATGACAAAATCCGCATTTCTTTTTTGGTTTTGAACAATTAGGGCTAATATGTCCAAGTTCTCCGCAATTAAAGCAGCGAATGGATTCATTCTTGACATTTTCAGTTAATGATGTATTTACCTTGATATTCTGTGGTTGAAAATAAAATGGAGTTTTTGGTCTATGTACTTCGGTCTGAGTTATCGTCTGGAGGTAGCATAATAATTTTTCAGGGTTGTCGAACATACAAGCCCCTGCCCCCATGCGAACGAACTTATCATCTATGCCATGGATCAAACATGCCACCGCTTTTGATCCTGTTATTTCACATTTGTTTAATAAAACCAACTTGTTGTAATAGTAATTGTCAAATGGCTGTCCTAATTTACAACGATATTTTAGCATTTTGGTAAGCGTGTCACCATAATTTTCGTTTGAGGGAAAAGCCCCTTTTAGTTTTATTACCCATTCTTCCCAAGAAAATAACATAGATGGCAGCCCTTGATACCATTTCTTAGCAAGGCCCATTAATTTAGGCAACGCGTAGTGGCAGGTTTGCCTGTCGTCCCAACTATATATTTTAGCACACTCTCCTACCTTATGAATCCACCACTCTATATTTTGATTATCATCTGAAGGATCGAATTCCGGTATGACATTAAAACTGGCAGTGATATTCGAAGAATAATTGTATGATGGTGGTAAAATTTGTGGCTCAGGTACGCTATTTTGATTACTAGTTGCACGTAATTCATTTGAATTGATAACAGGATTGCTAGTAACGTTTAATAAAGAATCACGCGGTAATTGATTTATGTTAGATATAGTACTGATAGGTGGAGGCGTTTGACCAACATCCTTCCTAAGTCTGGGTCGTTTTTCCGAACTATCACGGTATCGCTTATGACTACGTCGATTATGACTACGGCGCGGTCGAGAACGTTTATGTTTTCTTTTATTGTAACGATTACGTTTATGCCATTCAGCTTTACTAGTGGATGATTCAGAAGTTGATGTCGAAGAATATGATACGCTACATCTATGATCGCGACGGCGTGATTTGTGTTTAAAACGAGACCGAGATTCCCTATTAGGAGTCATTATAAAATGAGGATAGACTAATCTAGTTAGTAAAAAAAAATATTTCTAAACAAGTAAAATAAATAAGTGTAAATACACTTTTAAATAACTACACACACAGCTAAATAACTTATACACTTATTTAACAGTAAGTTGAAAAATATAAACAAAAGAACTAATAATATCCCTATCGTTACACAGTACAGTTGTAATTAAATCAACGAAATCACTTTTAACTTTGTATACACGTCAAAGACTTATTTATACGTGTCATAATAACTTCTCAATTTCTCTTCACTTAACACTTGCACCAAGTATAATATAAATTCACTGACCTTGGTTCCTTTAACTTAGTCCATTTGATTGCGAGTAGACCAACGAAGTAATAGAAAATAAGATCCGGCTGCGCTTAGCAACGTGGGTTTTTGCTCAATCCTTGCACAATGTTAATTATCTTGTTTATATCCCCTCTTCTGAAATTTGTACGCTTGCAGAAATAATAAACAGTATATTGAGTATATTCACTGTAATTCAACGGGTATAGTTTATAATTCACCACAATCCAACGAAAAGTGAGTAAGTACCACGCCCGGAACGTCATCTGTCAAAATTGTTTCCCGCCTCTTATGTAGTTCGGAAACGCACAGATAAAACTTATAAATATTAATTGGCAGCACTATCCACTCCCTTTCAGAATTAAGCGTTAATTTGAAAAATAAAATAAGCAATACAAGAACGATTTATTGAAAAAAATAATAAAAAATAATAAAAAAAAGAAATCAATACGATTTATAAACTTTTGGATCAATTTTAGAAAAAATAATTAAAAAAATTAAGGATAATATTACATGTTTTTATGAGCTTTTTGGAAACACTATATACAATATGGTTCCCTACAAATATTACATTTTGTGAAACTCGCTTGGCTTCATCGGTCGCAAAAGCTTCAAATCGCCTTGAAAGTGAGAGATGTTTCATATCTGAAACCTGGACAGTGAACCTGTTAAAATTCAAATGTTTTTTTTTCTAATTCAAAATGTTTATTCAAGTAAACTTATAAACAATTGGTTTTCTGGAATGCTGTTCCTACCGAAAACAGCCAGCAAAAATCTCGGTTGCTCTTTTCAAAATAATACTCATAACTAGTTACATATAGTCATTGCTGTCTTGTACAGGGTCGAAGAGTAGCTATAGACACGCAATCTTATCGTCTAAATATTCCTCAACGGTATAATAGGCTTTCTCTATCAGCCTCCTGTTAATAGTTGTTTTAAACTCCTGTAATGGCAAAGCTAAAATTGATTGTGTGATTTATTACAGAATCTTATACCCAAACCCATAAACGACTTACGTACTTTTGCAAGGCGCAAAACAGGAGTCGCAAGCATATGTCGGTTCTTACTTTGTCTATTATATACATCGCTAATTACTTTTAAAATTCTGTATATTTTCTGTGAGACCGTGGAGCTCTATAAAGATGATCATGGGTTCAAACCCCGGGCAGGCACTGATTAGTTTTTCTATTAAAACTTATGTGTCTAATTGGTAATTACAATTTATTACACGCTTTTGAGATGAAGAGCTGTAATAGCCCAGCGGTGAGACTGTGCGACTTTTTCGTGGGGAACACGAGTTCAAACCCGGGCAGGCACCAATGAGTTTTTCTATTAAAACTCATGTGTCTAATTGTTAATTGCAATTTATCACACACTTTTCGGTGAAGGAAAACATCGTGAGGAAACCTGCATATCTCTAGAGAATTCTGTTGATATGTGTAGGTCTTAGCTCCAACCCTTCTCTCCAGAAACGGAGAGAGGAGGCCTATTCCCAGCAGTGGGATTGTAACAGACCGCTTTACTTTTACACGCTTTTTGGCGAGGAAACTGCATATCTATAAAGAATTCTGGAGATATGTATAACCTACCAATCCGCATTGGAGCAGCGTGGTAGGTCTTAACTTCAACCCTTCAAAAAATGGTGAGAGGAGGCATATGCCCAGCAGTGGGATCATAAATTTTCATTTACGACAATTAAATTGCTAATAATTTTATGGATTCGTTCTAGATGTGCAAGTGGGAAGATAGAACCAGGATTGTCTGCTGTCCCGTCAAGAACCTGATACACCAGACTGGTGAATTTGGAAGAATGTATCAGGGTGTCGATGAGGGCGTTAAGAGATCTAAGACCGTGGTAAGTCGACGGTCTTCGCTATGAAAAAGCTTAAACCGGAATAGATACACAGAAACTATAACAGAAGTACTTTTATAATCCGCACGGGTTAAGCGAATACATGCAATGTTAATTCACAATATATCTCTAGAAATATTTGTAAGAAAAAATATTCACTTATATAGTAAGAATAGTGATAGATATAATAATAAATATATGGGACGGTCGTCCATCCCCAAAGCAAGTAACTTAATACTTGTGTTATGGGTGACGGACAACTGGTAGATATACCACATATATAATTTAAAATACATACTTTAATACTAATATACACTCAGGCTCGAAGAACCAACAAATTGTTTATAGAAAATGTTGCCTTCGGCGGGAATCGAACCCACGACCCGCGGAGCTAAAGGTAAGGTCACTACCCACTGCGCCAATGGGCCATATGACAGAGATATTAGTAACCGAAATAAACTAATGACACCAAGGTTGCGCCTCTAAAAGGTCCGGTCATTGGTCGGTCTCGGTACACGTTTTTATAATAAAATTCCTCAACATTATCTAGACTTGCCTTTACACAAGTTTAGAAATTATCTTAAAACGATGCTGCTACAAAAAGCTTACTATACAATTAAAGATTATTTGAGTGATAGTAGCATATCTTAACTGCAGTCAGCTACGCACCAAGCTGCAACGATTAATTTGTAACCATCAATGAAATTGTCAAAAAAAAAAAATGTATTTTACGACCGGCCGCCTGCCTGACGTCAACTTACCTTAGTCGCCTTTTACGACACCTCGGTAAGAAATGGGGGTGGTCTATTCTATGCAGCCGGATACCACACGGCACTTACCTTAGGCGCCTCTTACGACACCTCGGTAAGAAAGGAGGGTGGTCTATTCTATGCAGCCGGATACTACACGGCACTTACCTTAGACGCCTCTTACGACACCTCGGTTAGAAAGGAGGGTGGTCTATTCTATGCAGCCGGATACTACACGGCACTTACCTTAGACGCCTCTTACGACACCGCGGTAAGAAAGGAGGGTGGTCTATTCTATGCAGCCGGATACCACACGGCACTTACCTTAGGCGCCTCTTACGACACCGCGGTAAGAAAGGAGGGTGGTCTATTCTATGCAGCCGGATACTACACGGCACTTACCTTAGACGCCTCTTACGACACCTCGGTAAGAAAGGAGGGTGGTCTATTCTATGCAGCCGGATACTACACGGCACTTACCTTAGACGCCTCTTACGACACCTCGGTAAGAAAGGAGGGTGGTCTATTCTATTCTGCCAGATACCACACGGCTTTATTTTATAATAATGATAGTTTTTTTTAATTTAAGGGGTTTATCTATGTATATTTTCTTTTGGTCTGTCTGTGTATAGTTGTTTTCCTTGTTTATTATTATTTTACCTTCTATTATGTTTATAAGTTACTTGTGATGTGTGTTGGCACCAATAAAAATTATTTTCTTTCTTTCTTTCAAACTTCCGAACCAGTGGTAGCCTCTTGAAAACATTTGACGATTCAAAAGTACTGTAAACAATCAGTAAAGAATAGTTTGAGTTTGAGTTTAATGTGTATGAAGCAGGCAAAATTCACGTACCTTACACATGCAGGACAAGTCACCACATGCATTCCAAGACGTCTCCACCAGCAACAATGCACACAAGCAATAATAACACAAGTATTAAGTTACTTACTTTAGGTATGAACGAACGTGTGTGTAAGTGTCCCATATATTTATTTACAGTTTGCTACATGTGTTTGTAAGCAAAATCAATGGTGGGGGTTGAACTGTTTGTATATAAGACTGCTTGTTTGGGCGATGCGGCGCATCAAAATTTTGTCGTGGAGGCCTTCCTCCTGATGATGCTTTGGTTACGGGGCGAAAGGATATATATTGTGGTAGTGAATGTGTTTAGTGTTTGTGTGGTGTGTTATTGGTGTTGGCATTTTGTGATACGTGTAGTAATTGGTGCTGCACGTATAAGATAACTTTAACTGTAACTTTGCCTGCTCTCTAAACTTAGTATTACATAGATTTTGTGAACAAACGCGGATTATAGCAAAATACTTCTGTCATAAATTCTACACAAAGAATATCGTGTGCACTGTAAGAATATCAACAAACGTTTGGCAATCATCAGACGATGGACTCCACGACAGAATCGCAAAACATCTTCGCGATTTAGTCGTGGTTTGCAATTTTTTGTTGTTTCAATAAAATATTTTTATTAATTTCTATCGCCGTTTGGTATTGGGCTGAGTAGAATAGACCACCGTCATTTCTTACCGAGGTGTCGTAAAAGGCGACTAAGGTAAGTTGACCCGCCGTGTGGTATCCGGTTGAGTAGAATAGAGCCCCCTCTTTCTTATCGAGGGGTCGTAAAATACGACTAAGGTAAGCTAACCTTAGGCAGGCGGCCGGTCGTTAAATATGTAGCCAAATCATGTGACAACATGTTTGTAGTATGTTGTGCCGACCCCACTTAGAGTGGGATAAGGGCAGGAGGGATATGATGATTTTTATTACTTTCTAGACCTGTCACTACAACGGCAATGAGCCTCTCATATGCTGTCCGAATGAAGTCAATGCCAAAACGCCGCAAGAAAAAGGCTGTCCCGCGATTAGAATTCCTGAAGTCACTCCGTCAGCTACTAATATAGCTTGGAAAAGTAAGTAACTCATGCCTGCTATATTAGATTTTCACTAAGTGAAAGTCACAGCAACAGACAGCTAGTAAAAATATCAATATTCCCGCCTTCGCGATTATCCACAATTAAATTCGCTGAACCTGTTTCGATCGGATCATATAGTGTGTTATACTCTTTTATTTTTATTGTTTAATAGGCGAGTTCTTGACTGTATTCATTGACTTAAAGCAAGCTTAACTTGACTGGCATTGTAAAAGCTGTGATAGCCTAGCGTTGAGACCGCGCGACTCTCTAGAGACGACATAGGATCAAATCTTATTAAAACTTATGTGTCTAATTTATAATAGCAATTTATCACACGCTTTTTGGTGAAGGAAAACATCGTGAGGAAACCTGCATATCTCTAGAGAATTCTGGAGATATGTGTAACCTACCAATCCGCATTGGAGCAGCGTGGTAGGTCTTAGCTCCAGTCCTCTCCAAAAACGGAGAGAGGAGGTCTTAGCCCAGCAGTGGGCATAGTAACAGGCTGTTACTTTACTTTACCGGTAAGTGATGTTACAGTCTAAGATGGGGCGCGATTACCTAGAAGATGCCTATCAGCTCTTGCTTTGAAGAGACCCATATTATATGACTCGGGAAAATAGGTGCCGGGAGAGAATTCCATTCCCTTGCTGTGCGGAACAAACATGATGAAGTGAAGCGCTGAGTGCGTCTTCGTGGAATGGCGATGATAAGGGGAAACCTTTTTTTTTATACAGGACAAATGATGGGTACCGCCGCCCGACGGGGACTGGCGGCGGTTATGTCGGACTCGCACCGACTAAAACGACCTGTCTGCTCCACCACCTTATGGCAAGGACAGGGTGTCGTTGTACACATTGCCCCCATCCCCGCTTATTGCAGCTCTGATCCCAGAGCTCACTTTCTCCGGGAAGGGATCCCTTGAAAAATCCCTTGATCCCTTGGATCCCCCTCCGCTAACCGGTGCATCGGGAGCACCAGATGCACCGACCACCTCGGGGACCTGTAAGCCAGGCGTCCGATATACCCCGTTCGGAACGCCCAAAGGTCCCCTGTCAGGGTGGCAGACGATGGGCTTGGGCAAGTCACTACCACTTGAACTCGCCAGCGGCAGATTGTAACCAGAACAAAAGTTCCCGGAACCACTCCATAGCGTCGTAGGTCGTAGGGTGACGTCATACTTGGCATAGATATTGATTATTTATATTTTATTACATTGATTGACCTATTCCCAGCAGTGGGATTGTAATAGGCCGCCACTTTACTTTACAATTTGTCTCATATTTTTCAGAGTGTGCTGAATATCAACGCTACGTGCACAGATGCGTGTCTGTGAATGATAATCCTGACAAGTTGATAAGAAAGTACAAATGTGGAATACCCTCACGTGCATTTAGAATATCTGCTGGTAAGCTGGCGGATGAGAACGAATTTCCTCATATGGTGAGCTTCAATGTCACTACTTCTTCAATCGGTCCCAAATTACTGAGCATCGTGGTCACATCATCATCCTCCAGCCCTTATTCCACTTTTTCAAATTCAAATTCAAAATATTTTTTATTCAAGTAAACTTTTAAACAAATGCTTTTGAATCGTCAAGATCTACCGCTGGTTCGGAAAGTTGTTCGTACGAAGAAGAGCCAGCAAGAAACTTGGTGGTTGCTCTTTTCAAATAAAATTCTTATGATACTGTCAGCTCAGTCTTTGTGACCACCGTACACAGAACACGCGTCATTAATGATGAACTAAGTTTGATACAATAATATCTACATACTGACAGACGCTGGCCATCATATTCAAATTCAAAATATTCTTTATTCAAGTAAACTTGTAAACAAGTGCTTTTGAATCGTCAACTTTACTCCTGGTTCGGAAAGCTGTTCCTACCGAGAAGAACCAGCAAGAAACTGGGCGGTTGCTCTTTTCAAAATATAAATCTTAGAACTAGTTACATTTATTTATTACTGTCTTGTACAGGGTAGAAGTGCACCTATATCCGCACATCCTTATCATCTAAGTAATCTTCAACAGTTTAGTAGGCTTTCTGTATCAGCCTCTTTTTAACAGTGTTTTTAAACTGCTGTAATGGCATGACCAAAATTGATTTCGGAATTTTATTATAGAATCTTATAACCATCTCATTCTTTGTGACCACTGTCCACAGAGCACGCGTCACGATGGACACCTACCAACTGACAGAAGTCTGCCGTCTCGCAGCGATTTATCTCTTCGTAGTAATTGCCTCTAGAAACTAGCATATATTGTTCCAGGCTGTTATCGGTCGCGCAGATCCCACTGAAAAGGGCTTAGGCGTGCAGTGGATTGGGGGAGGCGCTCTGATCAGCGACAAATTTGTTCTGACCGCTGGACACGTCCTTATAGACCTGGACGGGTGAGTGCTGGGCTAACTTCAAACCCCGTTCTCAAAGTTTCTCAATTTTAAAAAGAATCTAAAAGTATTGTTTTATCCGGTCTCCTGGAATCATTAGAAAAAAACTAACTAACATAGAACAGACTCAAGTAAATGATGATTGAACTGATGACGGAAATGCGTTTTGACTATTCTTATCAGAATGTAGGTATATGATCTACATACTGAGAGCAACCACCGAGTTTCTTGCTGGTTCTTCTCGGTAGGAACAGCTTTCCGAACCAGCAGTAGATGTTGACGATTCAAAAGCACTTGCTTATAAGTTTACTTGAATAAATAATATTTTGAACTTCGATATAGCTAGCTAGGCTTGCGGCATCATTCGCGTTGAAATCAGTGTAATTAAATGATATATTTAACCAAAAAAGTAGTTATTGTAAGATAACCACCCTAGTAAGAGATAGAGACATGCTGTCGTGGACTTTTTTGACGTATTTTGTGAATCTACAATCCTCTAGTACATTACTCTAGTATGTCTCTGTATAAATTAAAGGTTCCATAAGAATTGCAGTATCTCAGTAAAAATCGTACGAAAATCCGTTGGGCTCACGATTTTCAGAAAATCTATCACATACAAATTCAAAATATTCTTTATTCAAGTAATTTTGTAAACAAGTGCTTTTGAATCGTGAAAATCTACCGATGGTTCGGAAACCTGTTCCTACCGAGAAGAGCCGGAAAGAAACTCGATGGTTGCTCTTTTCAAATAAAATTCTTATAACTAGTTACATTTGGTTATTACTATGTTGTACAGAGTAGAGGAGAAGCTATATCCACGCATTTTTATCCTCTATATAATCCTCAATAGTATAGTAGGCTTTTATTATAGAATGTTATACCGTAAACCACAAACGTCTTATGTGCTTTTGCAAGGCGCAAAGCAGGGACCGCAAGGTTATATCGGCTCCTACTTTGTCTATTATATACATCGCCAATCTTTTAATAATTATGTATATATACTGCGAAGCCAATGTACGAATACCTGTTTCCTTGAATTCATCTCGTTGGGTATCACGCGAATTTAAATTGTAAATGCCACGTATGGCTCTTTTTTGTAATACAAAAAAAATTCTACGTCCGCGCATTTACCCCATAACAATATTATATTATAAGACATAATGTTATGGAAGTAAGCAAAATAAACAAGTTTACCTGTTTCATAAAGAAACACAGCTTTTGGGAACTTTGTTTTATGATATGTATAGAAATACCTAATTTAGAGAATAAGAAAATAGGAGGATCGTAATTGAAATCAAAAGTGCTTCAATTCCAGCCGACCCGTGCGGTATGTGATGCTGGGGACTCGGAACAAGACCGACACCGTCAACGGCACACTGTACACCATCGTCAGGATCATCCCGCATCCGAAATACCAACACACAGAAAAGTATCACGACATCGCCCTAGCAGAGCTGCACACGCGGTGAGTACGGAACATTCAAATTCAATATATTCTGTACTAGCTGTGCCAACAACGGCTTCGCCCGCGTGGAATTCAGTGATTTTCTGAATTTTTCCTGAATTTTCGAAATTTTGAACATTAAAGTAATTATTGTGAGTTAACCGTGAGAGAAAGCTGAGAGTCGCTCAGCGGGCGATGGAGCGAGCTATGCTCGGAGTCTCTACGTGATCAAATCAGGAATGAAGAGATCAGTAGAAGAACTAGAGTCACCGATATAGCTCAGCGTGTCGCGAAGCTGAAGTGGCGCTGGGCGGGGCACATAGTGCGGAGAACCGATGGGCGCTGGGGTCTTAAGGTGCTGGAATGGCGACCCCGCACCGGAAAGCGCAGCGTCGGTAGACCCCCTACGAGTTGGAAAGACGACCTCAAAAAGGGTCGCAGGGAGCCACTGGATCCAGGCGGCGCAAGATCGTGTGGTGTGGCGATCCCATGAAGAGGCCTATGTCTAGCAGTGGACGCCCATTGGCTGAAGAAGACGACGAAGAACCGTGAGAGATAGAGACAAGCTATCGCGGATTTTTTTGTAGTATTTTTATAGATCTACAATTCTCTAGTACATTACTTTAGCGTATCTATACTGGTTTACGCAGCGCACGCGACTCAAGCACCCAGCGAGCAAGATTTTAATAACTGAGCGATCTCTTCGACAATTACATTATACCAATATGTACATCCGGAAGTATTGCACTATCTTTTGGTGAAAACAGTACATAAATCCGTTCAGTACATTTTGAGAAATTCGATTACATACAGACAGACAGCTTTTGGGACTTTGTTTTATAATAAGTATAGATTCACATCGCAAGCATAATACACAAAAACTACACACGTTCACTATCAAAAAATCTTTTATTTGAGATTGTGTAAATCCAATCAATACCAATATTATAAAGAGGAAAGATTTGTATGTTTGTAATGTTTTCACGCAAAAACTAGTGGACCGATTTAAAAAATTTTTTCACCATTAGAAAGCTAAAATCTTCACTATCTTCCCTTACATTTTAAAAAAAATAGGGATCCCTGATAAAAATGTTATAAGATGTGAAAAAATTAGTAATAAAAATATTTCATTGCGTGCGCTGTGGAAACTATTGATGATAGATGATTTATAGAAGCAGGCGTTACTTTGCGGAATTCCATATTACAAGCAATATAACAGAACTAACTACTTTGCTATAATCCGCACGGGTTAAGTGAATGCATGCAAAGCCAATGTGTATGAAGCAGGCAAAATCCACGCACCTTACACATGCAGGACCAGCCACCACATGCACCCCAAGGCGCAATTCACCAGCCAACAACGCACACAAAAACAGCACACACACCCACCACCACAATCTCGACGATCGTTTCGCCCCGAAACCGAAGCATCATCAGGAGGATAGGCTTCACGACAAAAATCGTACTGCATCTATTGATGATAGAGCAAAAAACGTTCTACTTTATTATAACGTAACAATATTTATAAAAAAAGTCCGAATTACCATATGTCTATTATAGTTGCCAATATAACTACTTTTCTACATTGTAAAATTTGATAAAAGTGCCGACAATAATCAAACCGTATTATTCATATTTCCGTATTAATCCTTATCCCATTAATTATTTTTTTAAAAACTGTTTCAATACCTGTAAAATCATTTTAAATTATTAAAATCGGACATTCCAATCAAAAGATGTAACGAATTTAAAAAGTCAATCTGAATAAAATAGTGCCATAACAAATTCATTATAGCGACCATTATAATAGGGCCTGCTAATGGTGAGTTATATCTTATTCCAAGGATGTCAATTCAAATTCAAATTCCACATATTCCACGGATATAACTAATAAAGATGCAATAAGGTGTGAAAAATTTCGTCATAAAAATCTTTCGTCGCATGCGCTGCGAAAACTATTGATGATAGAACAAAAAATGTTCTACATTATTATAGAACCTATCAATATCCACAAAAAAGTCCGTGATACTATATGTTTAACTATTAAAGTTATGCAGTTATATATAATAAAAGTGTCGACAACAATCAAACGTATATATATAGCTCTTATTCCAAGGATACCTATGATATACACGGATATAGCTATACCTTTTAAAAGGATTCAATTTCCAGTTAAAACTTCTTTTGCCCAAACCATTATAGCTACGTTCGCTAGTGAAACCGCGGGGCATTGCTTGTATATTATAAACAATGCATATATCCATGTGTATCATTGTTATCCTTGGAATAAGCTAACTCACCAGTTAAAGACCCTGTTGTAATGGTCGCTACAATGAATTTGTCATAGCATTATTTTCTTTAGATTGAAATTTTTAAATTCGTTACATTTTTTGATTGGAATGTCTCATTTTTAGAATTTAAAAAGTATTTTACAGGTATTTAAACGGTTTTTAATAAAATATCATTTAATGGGATAAAGATTAATACGTAGATACGAATAAAATGGTTGATTATTGTAGGCACTTTTATCAACTTTTACAATATTAAAAGTACTTATATTGGCATAACTATAATAGTTAGAGATATAGTATCCAGGACTTTTGTCTAGATATTTATACGTTCTTTAATAATGTAGAACATTTTTTTGTTCTATCATCAATAGCTTCCGCAGCGCACGCGATGAAAGATTTTTACGACTAAATTTTCACACCTTATTGCATTTTTATTAGAGATCTGTATTTTTTTTTGAAAATGTTATATAGCCTTTGTTGCTTAGTAAAGAAGCAGCTTTCAAATAGTAAAAGAATTTTTGAAATCGGTCCAGTAGTTTTTACGTGAAAACATTGCAAACATACACACATACAGACAAACATACAAATCTTTCCTCTTTATAACATTAGTATAGATATAGATTTTTATGTTATTTTTGCATTGAGATTCCGCCATAGTAGCTGCAGTACAAAAGTTCATGCAGGTACTCTTCTAATATATTCCAGCGTGATGCTATCAGAGTTCATCCGTCCCGCGTGTTTGCCGACCCCTGAAATAACAATCGAAAAAACACAGAACAGGATCATTGCGGGCTGGGGAAGTACCGGCGAGAATGCTGACCCTTCTGTACTTCTACTAACTGTGAGTTATTTATACTTCTAAACTTAATATATAATACTGAAGAGTTTGTTTGTTTGAACGCCCTAATCTTAGGAACTACAAAACCGATTAGAAAAATTCTTTGAGTGAAAATAGTCTATTTATCGAGGAAGGCTATAGCCTTCTATCTATAGACCATATAACATCACGCTAAGACGAAAAGGAGAGGAGCAGCAATAAAAAATATTGCGAAAACGGCAAAATATAAAGCTTTCCTTGCGTGCGCTAAGTAAACGGTGAAAGTTATTCAGAAAATCTTGTATTACAAAATTGTTCCCTCTAAAAGTTCTAAATAAAATTCCGCGACAGCATATTTCTAGCTTTTAAGGTAACCCGCTTTAAGCATATTATAAATTGAACGGTTTTCTTTCAGGCCGAAGTCAAAGTGCAGAATTCCCAGAGCGAATGTGATAAACTTGCAACGAGTCGCTTCGCTTATGAGCCGACATCTATGATCTGTGCCTCTGGTACAATTGAAATCAATTCAGTGGTCGCTGACACATGCCACGTGAGTTTTTTTAAAATTGTTTTTGTAACCACTCTTTTTTTATACAGGAAATAATCCCTATAATAATGGGTACCGCGGCCCACGGGGACAGGCGGCGATTATGTCGGACTCGCACCGACTTAAACGACCTGTGTGCTCCACCACGCGATGGCAGGGACAGGGTGTGGTTGTACACATTACCCCCATCCCCGCTTACAGCAGCTCTGATCCCAGAGAACACTTCCTCCGGGTAGGGATCCCTTGAAAGGAAGTCCCGGTGCATCGGGCGCACCAGATGCACCGACCGCCTCGGGAACCTGTAAGCCAGGCGTCCGATATACCCCGCTCGGAACGCCCGAAGGTCCCCTGTCAGGGTGGCAGACGATGAGCTTGGGCAAGTCGCTACCACCTGGACTCGCCAGCGGCAGATTGTAACCAGAACAAGAGTTCCCAAAACCGCTCCGCCGCCTTCGTTCGCAGAGCAGAAAGTCTTGACTCGACTTTACTGTTCTTGATGGCAAGGCTATTGACAGTACAGTCTTGACCGTCAGTTGATGTAGAATAACGATTGAGAAGGTTTGCACTATTTATGAGTAAAGACAGTAGTCGCACACAAGCAAAATCGTAATGTATTACGATTTTGTCGTAGAGCCTATCTTCCTGATGATGCTTCGGTTACGGGGCGAAACGAACGTCGAGATTTTGGTGGTGGTTGTGTCTATTGCTTGTGTTCATTGTTACTGGTGGAGGCGCCTTGGGATGCATGTGGTGACTTGTCCTGCATGTGTAAGGTACGTGAGTTTTACCTGCTTCATATACATTAGCTTTTCATGCATTCGCTTAATCCGCGTGGATTATAGCAAAGTACTTCTGTTATAATTTCTGTTAACAAGTGCTTTTGAATCGTCAACATCTACTGCTGGTTCGGAAAGCTGTTCCTACCGAGAAGAACCAGCAAGAAGCTCGGCGGTTGCTCTTTTTAAAGAATAATTCTTATTACTAGTTACATATAGTTATTAATGTCTTATACAGGGTTGAAGAGTGGATATAGAAGTTGATCCGAACGTAGTCGCGGATATTGCTTGTACTTAGCTTTACTTATTCTTTCAGGGTGACAGTGGTGGACCGCTGATGGCGCTGGTCAATAACCTCGACTGTACCTACTCCGTGGAGGGGATCGTGTCCTTTGGACCGCGCTGCGGCATTGGTGCTGCCGGCGTCTACACCAAGGTTTCCCACTATCTGGACTGGATAGTAGAGAACGTATGGCCAGAAGAATGGAAGAGATCCCGCCATTAACTTGTGTATTGGTTAAGTGAGGTCACGATTATGTTTTATTCACATTTAACTACGTACATAAGACAATAGAACAATACATAAAACGTACATAAGGTATAAAAGAAAAAAAATCACAGTTTTACAAAAACGATAAAAAAGGTACGCAGAGAAATGTGATCCTGTAATAAGGAACACCACTTAGCGTAATTTGAGGGGGTACCTCATACTGGTTTTCAGTGGCAATTTAAATATATATTCTTTAATGTGAATCGATGATGAAAGAGAATATATATATATATATATATATATACATCTTGTATATATATATATATATGTGGTGATTTTTCCCCAATGGTTAATGCTCCAGGCATTAGGTTATTAATACGTCTTTATTCGTCTTTTTCTTCCTTCACAATCCATTTCTTCTTTTTTACCGTTTGACAGATCATAGATAGATAGAATCTAATCTTAATGCCAAAAACTATAGAATCCCACATACATATATGATGTGGCTGCGGCTTCGCCCGCGTGGAATTTGAAATATAAAAATAGTTATTGTAATTTAACCGTGAGAGATAGAGACATGCTGTCCCGGACTTTTTTATTGTATTTTTATAGATCTACAATTGTCTAGTAAATTACTTTAGCGTATCTCTGCTGGTTTACGCAGTGCACGCGACTAAAACTCCCGGCAAGCAAGTTTTTTAACAACTGTCTTCAACACAATTTACATAATACCAATATGTACCATTTATCTAAATCATCCAGAAGTACTGCATTATTTTTTGGTGAAAACCGTACACAAATTCCTTTAGTAGATTTTGAGAAAATCAATTACATACATACAGCTTTTCGGGACTTTGTTTTACAATAAGTATAGATATACAAGTTGTCTGTTACTTCTCACACAAGTTTACAAGATATGCACCTACTTTAAGGACGTACGATCTCATGTATAATTATTCCACACATATATTTATTTATTTGTTATTTATGCATGATAGGTAGATAGGTTTATTATTGTCGTAATAAAATAAACATGATTTCGAAGAGCTTTAATATCTTCTCTGTTAAATTACACATTCAATTTCATATATCTATCATAGACAAAACTAAAGGAGTTAATAAAAATAACTTTAACTTACATTAAAAACGTATTTTTATTTGTTTCACTTATAATATTTCCAACCATTTATTTAACTTTTGACATATACTCGCTTATAAAGTTCCGTGATTATTAATGTCTTACGTATGTACAACTTTAGCAGTTAAAAGTTAAATAATTGATTGCAAAGAGTATGATAAAGTTAACTGTTCTCCGGATGAGCAGAATAGACCACCCATATTTCTTACAGAGGTTTCGTAGGAGGCGACTAAGGTAAGGTGACCCACCGTGTGGTATCCGGTTGAGTAGAATAGACCGAATAGAAGGTACGAAAAGAAAGCGCTTGAGTTAAGGTACTGACTTTGAATTGAATCGTTTTCTTAAAGTTCACAGTAGACCTACTGGAATCTGGATCGTAATAGACGGAGACAGACGAAATAAGGGTTTATGTGACCACGATCCTCAGTTAGACGTGTGGTATCTGGCTGAGTGTCCGGATGAGCAGAATAGACCACCCATATTTCTTACAGAGGTGTCGTAGGAGGCGACTAAGGTAAGGTGACCCACCGCGTGGTATCTGGTTGAGTAGAATAGACCGAATAGAAGGTACAAAAAGAAAGCGCTTGAGGTAAGGTACTGACTTTGAATTGAATCGTTTTCTTAAAGTTCACGGTAGACCTACTGGAATCTGGATCGTAATAGACGGAGGCAGACGAAATAAGGGTTCATGTGACCACGATCCTCAGTTAGACGTGTGGTATCCGGCTGAGTAAAATAGACGAACCTCATTTCTTATCGCGGTGTCGCAAAAGACGACTAAGGTAAGTTGACCCACCGTGTGGTGTCTGTTTGAGTAGAATTGACCACCCTCTTTCTTACCGAGGTGTCGTAAAATACGACTAAGTTAAGTTGATGTCAGGCAGGCGGCCGGTCGTAAAATACGTTGCCGAATCATGTGACAACATGTTTATACCATGTTGTGCATTTAGAGTGGGATTAGGACAGGAGGATGATAGTTATGACAAGTCGGATTCAGCATTTGACGATTTGAAAAGTATTATGCCATTTTAGGTGCAGGTAAATGGAATAAATCTTTTTTATATGCTTACTTAAGTTAGCAAATCATAAAAATCTCATTCCATTCTTTAAGTACACGGTAATTTTTTTTTAAATTACATATGTCACGTATTTAGTATAAAAGTGACCTAACTCGAAAAAGTTGTTTTGCGGAAATTTGCAACAAAACTAAGCGTAGAGCCTTTTACAACTCGTGAGTTTGAGTGTGAGAGACCCATAACTTGAAGAGCAAGGAAACACGAGTTTTATTAATAGTTTATAGCGTGATGTAGATGGAATTGAAATAAGAATTGTATGAAGAACGCACCTAAATCAAATAAGCTTAATTTTGAATTAGGTCTCTTTAGTATTCAAGAACGTGCGATATATATTTTTTAATCTAATCAAATGATTAAATATATAACTATTAATATAAATTAAATGAAGTTAATGAATTGGTACTTTTTATATTCCTTACTGCGTTTATCCCAAACAATAATAAAAACTAGTTTACATTGAAAAATATATATAAACTAATATAAATGTCACCTCCTAGGTAATATATTTTATTAATTCCATTTTTTAAACATTAATATTCTTATAGTTATATTTTAAAATATAATTTTTCATAATTTTTTTCTAGTATATGTAAAATATTTTTTTATAAATCTCAATAATTTATTGACTCCTCTTCATAATCGGCGATTACAGACGATTATGCACAATCGTTTAGAGGACATCAGTTGTAATCTTCAATCATCGTCTGTGATCGCCTATCATCACCATCAACCCGGGAATCGTTGGTTTTTGAAGACAAACGGAATCGTGAGGAGATACCTATGTATGTATTGTTACGAACATGCGAAAAGAATTCGTAATGCATATCAAAAATAATCTTTATTCAAATAAACCATTTCAGGCATTTTTGAATCGTCAAGCATCAATACGATTAATGAAGCTACAACTGGTTCGGAATGTTGCTCTTACCGAGAAGAACCAGCAAGAAACTCGGCGGTCAATCTTTTAAATATTTTCAATTATACATTATTCAACCGCTGTCTTGTATGAAGCTGAAAGGATTTTCAAATCCAGGCTTTCTTATCATCCAAATAATCTTCAATTTTGTAATATGCTTTACGTATAAGCATATTTTTTACACTTGATTGAAATCTTTCTGTACACTGGTCTAGAATGGATTGAGGAATTTTATTATAGAAGCGAATAGCGAGACCAACAAAAGAGTTGCTAACTCTGCTGAGTCGCGACGCAGGTATCGTGAGCTGTTTGTGACCTCTCGTATGTCTATGATATACATCAAATTTTGTTTTATACGTACTTATATTTTTCCGTACAAATAGAATATTACTATATATATATTGTGATGCTACAGTCAGTATGCCTATTTCTTGGAACTTTTCGTAAAGGGACTCACGTTGCTTCATATTATAGATAGCCCGTATGGCTCTTTTTTGGGCAACAAAAATCTTTTCTATATCGGCCGCTTTACCCCACAGCATTATTCCATATGACATAATGCCGTGGAAATAAGCAAAATAAACAAGTCGCGCTGTTTCAACATCGGTTAAATGTCTAATTTTTCTAACAGCGTAAGCGGCGGAACTAAGTCTTCCTGCGAGGACAGATATATGGGTGCCCCATTGGAGTTTATCATCCAAAGTGAGCCCCAAAAATTTAGTTGTATTTTCTATCTTTAGTATCTGCTTATTAATCTCTAACTTTATGTCTGACCTAATTACGTTTGGTAACACGAAAAATATGTTATAAAGTTCAAATTTGACCAAAACAGGTTACGAATGTGTAGAAAACGATGTGTAGGTTCGTAAACTATATGTCATAAAGTTCAAATTCGCTTAACGCTAATTCTCTGGAGCATACGGATTGTTTACCAAAGCGTGTTTACAAATGCTTTGTTTACGATCTCCCCAAGGTCTCGCGAACGTTCGCGAACATCGGTTCGTTCGATATATAAGCAGACGTATCGTGCGCCTCGACATTCAGTTTGCGAATAGCGATCAGGAGCGATTAAACAAACGAAAATAAAAGTGAAATAATACTGAACCCGGCATTCTTAGCGGACAGCGGGTTGTATAGAGACTGTAACTACTAGCTTTGTAGTAAAAAGTTGAATATAGTGTTTTTAACGAAGCATCAGGTACTTTCATCCAAATCCACAAACTCCAGTGCGTATCAGTATCAAATGATAATGTGGACGATTACGTGGGGACTTGCACGATTATCATGCGGATTAAAGACGATCACGCGATTAGATTATCGCCGATAGGGAAGAGCAGGCATTATATTTAAAACCATCGATTATAGAAACGTAATGTCGCCATTTTGTATCAAGGGAAATTATTTAGCTATATTATTTTCACGGGAATTCTTTTTGTATTCATTATAACTATAAATATTAGCATAAATGTTTATTACTGTTATATTATATTAGAAATTTAAATGAACTTTATTATTAAAATAAATTATAGAGTAATTAAAACGAAAGGTTTCGTTATTGCTACTTTGTCTATATTTTAGTTTATTTTTATAGGCAATAATTTTATTACTCAAATTTTGAATTATACTATTTAAATTGTATTAAATACTTTTGTTATTGTTGTTATGAATGAGAGGGAAAGAGAGAAGTCAAATAATTGAATTTAAGAGACGAAATATTTTAAAAAAATGGATCGAACATGTCCATTTTCTTTATGTTATATATAAAACACCCAAGCTTTTAGCTGGGAAATTTAGATCTAATTTTATATAATACATTATGTTTCATAATTCATATTTAACAACGTTACTTTGATTCAATCAATCCGTTTCAAGTTTTAGTATGATTCCTTCAGCTTTCTTCTCGCGATTTCCGCGCTTGCTTCCTGTATAGCTTCCCAAAGTTTCGCTTCAGATAAAATTTGCCGGGAGAGATCTTCTATTGCGTTGTCTGATTCTGCCAATGGCACGAATGCGTCGTCATCTACAAACTGGGTAAAGAAAACATTGGAAACTGAAGAAAGAGAAATAATGTTTGTGCATAAGAGTTTACATAATTATAAACAGATTGGCGATGTATATAATAGATAAAGTACCCAACATAAGCTTGCAGTTCCTGTTTTGCGCGTTGCAAAAGTAAATAAGTCATTTGTGAGTTTGGGTATAAGATTCTATAATAAAATCCCGCAATCGATTTTATCCTTGCCATTACAGCAGTTTAAAAACACTGTCAAAGGGAGGCTGATACAGAAAGACTACTTCTATACTATTGAGGATTGTATAGATGATAAGAATGCGTGGATATAGCTATTCCTCTACCCTGTACAAGATAGTAAAAACTAAATGTAACTAGTAATGAGAATTGTATTTGAAAGGAGCAACTGCCGACTTTATTTCTGGCTCTCTTCTCGGTAGAAGCGGCTTTCCGAACTAGCAGTAAAGTTGACGATTCAAAAGCTCTTGTTTACAAGTTTACTTGAATACATGTTTTGGGATTATTATTTTTTTTATAATATAAAAACAAAAGTGAAAGTAAGGTCAGTACGAAGGTCCACGCAAACGGAATTGCGGGGAAAATTTGTTTTGAATAAAAATATCAATGAAATTTGATAGTACAGTCTATTACCTGTCGCTGTCTCATAAATTCCTGGACCGGCATGGCAGGGGATGACGACCGTTTTCGTCCGCACCCTTAAAAGTAAAAGTACGAAGGTAATAGAATATTAAACTTATCGTCGTCTTCAAAACTATGTTATTTAGGCGTGACACCTGCAAATTTTAGGCCTTCGAAAGCATTTCTAAACACAGGGAGTCAAATCTTCTCCCACTTCTATTCTATTCTTTTTTTTCATCGGGAAAAAAACCTCTTCGAAATCTCCGGATTCTATTCTTTTCTTAATCGGGAAAGAACCTCTTCGAATTTTTTCAAAAAACGCTATAGCTGCGATTGCTCTAAACCGTGGCGAAATTTTTTATTTAAATGAAGTGTAAGAGATATTTGGATGATAAAAATGCCTGGATTTGAATATCCTTTCAGAATCGTACAAGACTGCGGTTTAATAATGTAAAATTGAAAATGTTTAAAAGATTGACCGCCGAGTTTCTTGCTGGTTCTTCTCGGTAAGAGCGACACTCCGAATCAGTGGTAGCTTCTTGAAAAACATTTGACTTGAATTTCGATTTGTTTAAATTATCACTCGTTGATATCAACGAAATCGAACTAATCAATCAATGCGCGAATGAATTTTTTTTTACCTGTGAATGCGTTACAAAATGGTCTCTTCTTTGGTGGTATTATCACCTCATCGCTCAACCTCGGTTCGTAGGTTCGAATCTGGAAAATTAAATATATCGCACGTTTAATATTAAAGTGTCTTAATTTACTACTTACTTACGTACTTAATAATAAAATTGACTGCGAAACAATTATTAGTAAAATTAGTATAAATGTTCCTTGTAGAGTACCACGTAGTCCGCGTCCTCTGTTGTCTGTCTGTCTGTCGTCTAACGCAGGTAAGCACAGAACCAATCTAGGTAGAAATGTGCCAATACCGCGACTTCTAGAAGAATACAATAATCTTACAAAGATATCTGGTGTAATTGACTCAATTGGCCGTTTTAAAAACTCTATAAGAAAAATTCTTGTAAATGGTTGACTACCTTTAAAGTAAAATTTAAAAAAAACTTATTATATTTATTTTAATTGAATGTTATAATAATTTAATATTCCAATTGTACTGTATTTTTTTAAGCATGTTGGTAGCATTAGACCTTGCATATGTATGTAATAATAATTAAGTTTGACAATTACTGTATACTCTGGTGGTGGACCTATGGAATAAATAAATAAACACAAACACAAGCTTTTAGTAGTTCTTAGCGTGATGTCATAGATGGCATTGACACAGTTAACAGATGTTGAAACAGCTTGTATATTTTCCTTACTTCCATAGCATTATGTCTTATGGAATAATGTTATGGGGTAAATTCGCGGATATTGACAGAATTTTTGTAATACAAAAAAGAGCCATACGTGACATTAACAATTTAAGTCTGCGTGATTCCCTGCAAGAGAAGTTTAAGGAAATAGGTATTCTTACTTTGGCTTCACAGTATATTTTTAGCAATCTAATGTTTGTGCATAAGAATATACATAATTATAAAAGGATTGGTGATGTATATAATAGACAAGGTAGGAACCGACATGAGCTTGCGGTTCCTGCTTTGCGCCTAGCAAAAGTAAATAAGTAATTTGTGGGTTTGGGTATAAGATTCTACAATAAAATCCCGCAATCGATTTTATCTTTGCCAGTACAGCAGTTTAAAAGCGCTGTTAAATGGAGGCTGATACAAAAAGCCTACTATACTATTGAGGATTATATAGATGATACAAATGCGTGGATATAGCTACTCCTCTACTCTGTACAAGATAGTAAAGACTAAATGTAACTAGTAATGAGAATTATATTTGAAAGGAGCAACTGTTTATTTCTGGCTCTCTTCTCGGTAGAAACAGCTTTCCGAACCAGCGGTAGACTTTAACGGTTCAAAAGCACTTGTTTACAAGTTTACGTGAATAAAGAATATTTTGAATTCGAATTTGAATTTTAATTTAAGGCTTTTATTAAAGGTTATTAATAGCAACAAACGTAAATATATTTTTTAGGTTAAGGGAAATAGAATTATAATTTATTAGCACAGAATCTTATATTCAAATAAATGTACAAATTTTAAGAGTAGACTTGACATTATAATAGACAGCAAAATAAAAAAAAAATAAAACCATAAATTAATCAAAATAGATTAAACAAAAACAAAATTAATTATTTACGATAATGTCGTATATGATAATTAAAATACATATATATTTATTTTGTACTTTTATAAATTTTAACAACGATATTTTTCGTTTACGCAATATTAACTTATCCAATAAATAAGAAGTAATTTTGCTTAAAATTTATCTCATTTATTATTTTTCAACAACTCGTCACATTGACGGCGCCAAAGTTTTTTTTATAATATTATTGACCCAACTATTTGAAGTAGGTTGTATTTGAAACATGTTGTAAGAAAATATAATAAATAATAAAATAAACAATTGAAACGAACCGAGGCTGAGTGTCCAGAATCCGTTGTCAGCACAGCGATCAGGAGCAATAAAGAAACGCGGCACGTGACCGACATGGCGGGAAATTTGACAGCCGTGATTTCAAAATGGCTAACCTGAAATTAAAGATCATGTTATATGAAGAAAAGTAAACTAAAGTAACGGCTACTATGCCACGGGTGGTCATAGGTTGAATACCAAATATCCTACTAATATTATAAATACGTTTGTGAGTATGGATGAATGTTTGTAACTCTTTTATTTATAGAAGCAGGCGTTACTTTGCGGAATTCCATATTACAAGCAATATAACAGAACTAACTACTTTGCTATAATCCACACGGGTTAAGCGAATGCATGCAAAGCCAATGTGTACTGCTTCATACACATTGGCTTTGCATGCATTCACTTAACCCATGCGGATTATAGCAAAGTAGTTAGTTCTGTTATATTGCTTGTTTGTAACTCGTTAACGAAAAAACTATTGGACGGATTTGGATGAAACATTACAGATATATAGGTTTTTACATCGGAATAACATATAGGCTACAATTTGTGATTATTTTATGTAATAATAGCTGTGCCAGCGGCTACGCCCGCGTAGATATCAGCGTGTTAATATTTCTATAATTCAAATTTTAAACATAAAAGTAGTTAATCATAAGAGATGGGACTAGCTATCCCGGAATTTTTTATAGTATTTTTATAGATCTACAATTCTCTGGTACATTACTTTAGCGTATCTCTGCTGGTTTACGCAGCGCACGCGACTAAAGCTCCCAGCAAGCAAGTTTTTTAAGGACTGCTCGATCTTTTCAACACAATTTACATGATACCCATATGCACTATATTCATAAACCATTCGGAGATATTTCACTATATTTTGGTGTAAACCGTACAAACATCCGTATAGTAGATTTTGAGAAAATCGATTACATACAGACAGACTGCTTTTTGGGACTTTGTTTTATAATAATTATAGATAACGATACACATTTCAATAAAGTCGGGAAAAATCTGGCCTCTGCGAGCTACCTTGCGTACGCTGCCTAAACCATTGGAGTTATACAAAGATGATGTACGGTAGTATTGTTTGTCTTGAATAGTTCTAAATAAAAGTCCTTGTGGAAGCCACTATGACCAAAATTGTGAATCAGAAATTTAATTAAATCAGATACTATATTACAACGCACATTATTGTATTTTTATAAATTTGTCGCTTTCAGTATTTCATGTAGATAAACTTTGTCTTTCACACTAAGTAATTTGGCCGATTAGTTTAAAAGTTACCACGATATGATTGACTTAAATGGACTGCCATAGAGTGCCTAATAAGATTAATTAGAATAATAAGATAATAACAAGTGCGAGTAAGATTGTCTGGAATCTGACAGTTTTTAATTTTGGTTGTAGAAGTAACTGAATAAATATATTTTTTTAATATTAAGTAAAAAAGAAGTTATTCAAATCTAAACTAATCTATCACGAAACCTAATGTGCCCGACCAAATTCCATACGAGCGAAGTCGCGGGCAAAAGCTCGTGATTATATAAATTTTTTTTTATTTATCAGTAAAAAATCACAGTTATTTTTATGACTATACATATTTATACATAAAAATTTTAACATAAGCCAATTAGGATTACATTATTTTAACTAAACATTGTAGACTGAGCCAAACTAAATATATATAATTACTAAATTAAAGAAGTACAACAAAATTTTAAGGTTAACAATAGTATAGTATAAAAGATATACTCTTATTTTTATTTTCAGGTTAATATTAAGTTAAGTTATTAAGTTAAGGTTAGGATAATTTGAACATAATTGTGTATGATAGTGTTATATGTGTAGTGTATGTGTGGGTGGGTGTGTCCGTGTTGTAAATTTTGTTGTGTATCAAATTGTGTGTGCCTTAGTATGATGTCTGGTGATGTAGATTATAAGTTTTCTAACTTAAAGCATTTAATATGGCGTTTCTGAAGGGTATTCTAGACGTGCAAAAAGGATAAATAGAGTTAAAGCGTTTGTTGTAAATTTTAGGTAGCCTTCGAGTGACTGCATTGCCACTGTAGTTGATGTGGCTGAAAGGAACATGAAATAGGACTGTATGTCGTGTACGACGTTTAGGTACAAAAAGTTGTAAAACTGTGGATACCAGGTCTGGGCAATCAATGATTCCTGATGTAAGATCATAAAAAAGCATCATATCGGACAAGATTCTGCGGTTTTTAAACGTTGAGATTTTATAATAATTGCAAGAGGAACTATAGTCTGAATGGAAGTTTTTTGTGCGGTAATTAAGATAGTGGATGAATTTTCGTTGTATTTTTTCTAATTTTTGACTGTGTGTGACATATTGTGGGTTCCAAATATGGGAACAATATTCCAGTATACTTCGAACATAAGAAAAATACAATATTTTAATTGTGTTTACATCAGTGAAATGCTTAGAATTGCGCAAAATGAAACCTAGAAGTTTATAAGCTTTATTCGTGACGATATCAAAATGATCTGTAAATGTTAATTTATGATCCAAAGTTACACCTAGGTCCTTGACAGAGGATACTTTGGAGATAGCGTTCTTATTGAAATGAAAGTTTGCACTAATCTTATTTTTGTTGCGAGTAAATATAATATGGAGGCATTTATTTGTGTTAACTGTAATTCGGCTAGTGGCATAATATTTAACAAGTCGATCAAGATCTTCTTGAAGTAGCAAACCCTCTTCAACAGATTTAATGTTCTTATAAATTTTTGTGTCATCAGCATACAGAAGAAACTTAGAATGTTTTATACACGATCCAATATCATGAAAATTATATATATTAAAATTATAAATAATTATAAGAAATATTATTTGCAAAGAGAAAACGCCACATTTCTTGTAGACCTGGCGTTTTTTCCCGAAACCGTTATAAAAAACACTTTCTTACTGCGTAACGAACAAACGGTTTTTTGTCTACAGCAGAAACCGTTTGAAAATAAAGCTGATATTTGTTTGACACATATACGTAGCTTTATAAACCAGTTTCTTTAGTTTAGCAGTTCGTCAATGAAATCGAAGAAAAAATAATGACCAAAACAATATTTTGGTCGCTGTTAATAAATTCGTGCCATTTTGAAGCGTCTTTTTTAGAATATAGAGCAAAAATGAGTGTTTTTTGAGAAGATATTTATTGTAAATAAAGTGTCACAAGCAATATAACAGAACTAACTACTTAGCTATAATCCGCACGGGTTAAGTGAATGCATGCAAAGCCAATGTGTATGAAGCAGGCAAAATCTACGCACCTTATACATGCAGGACCAGCCACCACATGCACCCCAAGGCGCAATTCACCAGCAACAACGCACACAAAAGCAGCACACACACCCACCACCACAATCTCGACGATCGTTTCGCCCCGAAACCGAAGCATCATCAGGAGGATAGGCTCCACGACAAAAATCGTACTGCATGTATTAGGTGCGTAGATTTTGCCCGCTTCATACACATTGGCTTTGCATGCATTCACTTAACCCGTGCGGATTATAGCAAAGTAGTTAGTTCTGTTATATTGCTTGTAATATGGAATTCCGCAAAGTAACGCCTGCTTCTATAAATCATTTAAATAAAGTGTATTCGATATTAAACTTGTATACTGTGTTAAGTATATGTAGTTCTAAAGCGTTTTTAAAGAACTGTTTTTTGAAACCGTTTCTTTTCGTCTTATAAGTGTTTCGTTTCGTTTTTCGCAAAAGTAGTTTTTGCCCAGTTCTAATTTCTTGCTGGCTCTTCTCGGTGGTAACAGCTTCAGCAATAGAGTTGACTATTCAAAAGCACTTGTTTACAAGTTTACATGAATAAAGAATATTTTCAGTTTTGAACGGTGAATTATTTAAATCTTTTGTCTAGATATTTCCAGAAGCCTGTATTTATCTTTTAAATACTTTGAGTATAATATGAAAGTTGCACCCATTGTAGAAAAGATGAGAGGTGCAAGATTGGGATGGTATGGACATGTAATGAGGAGGGATGAAAATCATGTGACTAAACGAGTGTTGGATATGAATGTGGATGGATATGTGACTAGAGGGAGGCCTAAAAAGAGATGGTTGGAATGTGTGAAGTATGACATGCATATAAAAGGAGTAGCGCCAGAGTTGACGAATGATAGAAGAGAATGGAAGAGGAAAACATGTTGTACCGACCCCACTTAGAGTGGGATAAGGGTAGGAGAAAGAAAGAACGGTGAATTATTTAAATCTTTTGTCTAGATATTTCCAGAAGCCTGTATTTATCTTTTAAATACTTTGAGTATAATTAGAAGGCAGTCCGACCAGTTCGCAAGATAAATATTTCAGAGGCCCCTTTCCAGGGACAAGAGAAACTTTATTAAGTAATTGACTTGTCGATTCTGAACGGATAGTTTTTATAATCTAATTCACAGTTCGGGATCTGTTTGTAGCTTTAGAACTTCGGACGTCATCTCTTGTATTTTAAACAAATTTATTTACAAAAGTGATAAAAGTATTATTTTACTATAATCCGCTATAAAAGAAAATATATGTAATGCTATTGTTGAGTGTACTTTCCGAAGTCTTGACTGATACATGCAGAATTCGTAAAAACTCATGCGCTACCCGCCACCAATAACATAAAAATACACAAGCATTGCACACACTCGCTACCACAATCTCAACAATCGTTTCGTCCCATGACCGAAGCATCGTCAGGAGATAGACTCTACGACAAAAACCGCAAAACTAAGCATCATTCAATAAGTACAGTTATATAGTATAAGTTAAGCCACCATTTAAATAATTTATAGAATTAGGCGTTACTTTGCGGAGGTCCATAATATAAAAGTAATAGTAAAATTATTTTGCTATAAACCGCGATAGAGTAAATATTTGATATATATAATGCTAAATGTAGAGTATATTATTCGTTATCATACCTGAAACATGCAGCATTCGTTAAATCACATTCACAAACCTCCACTACCGCCACCTCAATACACAAGCACTGCACACGTTCACTATCACAAACACAACACTCGTTTCGCTCCGTAACCGAAGCATCATCAGGAGATAGTTTATATGACAAAATGGCAAAGCGACGCATCATTCAAGTAGAGTTATATAGTAATAAGTTCAACCCCCACCATTTATTTTGCCTTCGAACACGTAACAAACTGGAATTCGTAACGTTTATCTCTTAGTCAGTTAGTGTGCCATGATTATGTATTATTATTTCCAGATGCTCTAAAATATTTAAGAGCTTTCGTAGTAGTTAAGGCTCTCAGTAGATTTTCAGAAAATCGATCATATATAGACAGCTTTTGGGAACTTTGTTTATATTTTGAGACCAATCATTTGTGTTTGATGTGATTAAATTATTTAAAAGTAATAATAAAATTATTTTGCTATAATCCGCGATACAGTAAATAGTAAATATATATAGTGTTAAATGTATAGTGGACTATCCGTATTTTCATACCCGATACGTGCAGGATTCGTAAAAACACATGCACAAACCTCCACAACTTCCACCACAATACACAAGTATTACCCACATCTCCTTCATCATGCTTCGGTTGCGGGGCGAAACGATTGTTGAGTTTGTGATAATGAACGTGTGTAATGCTTGTGTATTGTGATGGAGATTTGTGCATGTGTTTTTACGAATCCTGCACGTATCGGGTATGAAAATACGGATAGTCCACTATACATTTAACACAATATATATTTTCTATTTACTGTATCGCGGATTATAGCAAAATAATATTATTATCACTTTTGTATTTTGGATCTCCGCAAAGTAACGCCTAATTCTATAGATTACATTATTATTTGATACTTAAAGTAAGGCGCTGTTAATATCCCATAGCATAGGCCTCGTTTCTCCGATGTTGGGGAAAAGGTTTGAATTTTAGGCACATCTCATTGCTCCAAAGCAAATTGGTAGGTTACACAAATCAAAGGAATTCTTTAGAGATATGCAGGTGTTAACACTTAATGTTTTCCTACGTGACAGATTTTCAGCATTAACAATATACGGATACGTTGTACATCAAAATAATTTGGGCGTCACCCGAAATTTGATACAAATTGTTTCTTTATGGCCGAGTATTTCGTATGAATTCTAGCAATTTCCCTTTTATTATTAGGTGTGGTTGTTTTCGTGAAAGTAATCATATATTTTATTGCACTTATGTTTTACGTATAGTAAAGTTGTGATAGCCCGTGCGAAACTCTAGAGACGATCACGGGTTCAAACTCCGGGTAGGCACGATGAGTTTTTCTATTAAAAACTTATGTGTCTAATTAATATTTGCACCGCCGTGTAGTATCCGGGAGAGTAGAAAGACTCTTTTCTTACCGAGGTGTCGTAAAAGGCCTAAGGTAAGTTGACGTCAGGCAGGCGGTCGTAAAATACGTATCCAAATCATGTGACTACATACAAAGGTAATAATAAAATTATTTTGCTATAATCCGCGATACAGTAAATAGAAAATATATAAAGTGTTCAATGTATAGTGGACTATCAGTATTTTCATACCCGATACGTGCAGGATTCGTATAAACACATGCACAAACCTCCACCACTTCCACCACAATACACAAGCACTACACAGGTTCACTATCACAAACTCAACAAACGTTTCACCCCGCAACCGAAGCATCATCAGGAGATAGACAGGAGTGGAGGTTTGTGCATGTGTTTTTACGAATCCTGCACGTATCGGGTATGAAAATACTGATAGTCCACTATACATTGAACACTATATATATTTTCTATTTACTGTATCGCGTAACGTAAACGTAAAGTAACGCCTAATTCTATAAATGATTTAAAGTCATGTGACTACATGTTTGTAACATGTTGTGCCAACCCCACTCAGAGTGGGATAGGGGCAGGAGGATGATGTGTGTAATTTATATTTGAAATTTATAACACGCTTTTCGGTGAAAGAAAATATTTTGAGGAAACCTGCATATCTCTAGAGAATCCTGGAGATATGTGTAACCTACCCATCCGCATTGGAGCAGCGTGGTAGGTCTTAGCTCCAACCTTTCTCTCCAATCACGGAGGGAGGGGCCTTTGCCCAGCAGTGGGATAGTAACAGGCCGTTACTAAGAGTACCTGGATGAACTGAATAAGAAATGAGGGTGGTCTATCTACTCAGCCGGATACCACACAACGGACAAATTAAACTTTAATGTAGTAACTTATGACATCACAAACCAATAGTTTCCAATTATTACTAAAACATTGAATGTTGTCAGTGAAAATGAAGAAAAAAAAATTGATGAATTTCCGTAAAGTAACGCCTAATTCTATAAATTACTTCAATTTTACTTGGCTCATCCTAATAATTGTTTTTTTAGATAAAAACGGAGCCCAAAACAAATGCAAATGTTTGAAAATGAACAATGCATTGAATTTCTTAACGTTATTTCGTTTTGCATAAATAATGAATAATATTTACCAGGACAACCTCAACAGTCGTTCTCGAAACGAAGGTCAAAAGAAAGTTCTGTTAATGCTTTTAAATAAGTTCAAAAGGCCAAAATTACAGTGTTGGAATTGTAAGTGACATGTTAAACTATTAAGCGAGTCCTGAAGCGATGTTTACGTTATGACACTACTTTGTATTTCTCTACATGCCCTACGGCGTAAGTTAAACACAAAGAAAATGTTATTATCTAAAATTAAATTGTTTAATAAGAATTTTCATTTACGTTTTACTATTTTTCAATTACTTAAAATGTTAATGCAATATTACGCTTTTCACCGCAGTGTGGTATCCGGCTGAGTAGAATAGACCGACTTCTTTCTTACCGAGGGGCCGTAAAAAGCGACTAAGGTAAGTTGACCCACCGTGTGACATCCGGTTAAGCAGAATAGACCACCCTCTTTCTTACCGAGGGTCGTTAAAGACGACTAAGGTAATTTGACCAACCGTGTGACATCCGGTTAAGCAGAATAGCCCACCCTCTTTCTTACCGAGGGTCGTTAAAGACGACTAAGGTAATTTGACCAACCGTGTGACATCCGGTTAAGCAGAATAGACCACCCTCTTTCTTACCGAGGGCCGTTAAAGACGACTAAGGTAAGTTGACCCACCATGTGGTATCCGGTTAAGCAGAATAGACCACCCTCTTGCTTACCGAGGGGTCGTAAAATACGACTAAGGTAAGCTGACGTCAGGCAGGCGGCCAGTCGTAAAATACGCAGCCAAATCATGTGACAACATGTTTGTAACATGGTTAGCCGACCCCACTTAGAATGGGATAAGGGCAGCAGGATGATGTAATATTACGTTTTACACTAAATTCTTTAAAGAAACAAATCGTTAAGAAAGTTCAGCGGCTTTCTTTGCGCAAAAGAAGATGGTGTACGAACGTTAAAACAGCAACACTTGTTTATTCTGCCTACTGGCATAAAATTATGTCCTATGGAATATTGTTATAGGGTAAATGTGCGGAAGTTGAATTTTTTTTTGTTAACTTTTTTCGCATTCTTGAAACAATATTATTTTTATTATCGCGATGAAAGAAGATATATGCAATGCCAAATGTAAATACTATCCGTTGTCATACCTGATACCTGACAAAGTAGTAAAAACTCATGCACCACCGACCACTAATAACATCAATACACAAGCACTGCATACATTCAGTACCACATTCTCAAATTTTTCGCCCCGTAACCGAAACATTGTTAGAAGATAGACTCCACGACTAAATTACAAAGCGAGGCATCACCAAAACAAGCAGAGCTATATAGTAATAAGTTCAACCCCCACCGTTTATCGCCTTCGAACACGTGTAGCGAACTTGATTATACTAAATAATATTTTCATTATTTTTTTATAGACCTCCGCAAAGTAACGATTAATTCTATAGATTATCTACTACGTATTTGTATCCCCCATTCCCATTTTTGGTCAATAAGCTTTCCTTATATAAAATAACGGCCCGTTACAATCCCACTGCTGGGCATAGGGCCTCCTCTCTCCGTTTCTGGAGAGAAGGGTTGGAGCTAAGACCTACCATGCCGCTCCAATGCGGTTTGGTAGGTTACACATATCCCTATAATTTTCTAGAGATATGCAGGTTTCCTCACGATTTTTTCCCTTCACCGAAAAGCATGTGATAAATTACAATTATCAATTAGACACATGAGTTTTAATAGAAAAACTCATTGGTGTGTGAACCCGTGACCGCCTCTAAAGAGTCGCACGGTTCCACCACTGGGCTTATCACAGCTTCCATATTATTTTACTGTAAAAGCGTAGCAGACTGACAGATATTCAGAAAGATTTTCCAATTTGTAATATTAATTGATATAACAGCAATTTAAAACAACTATTAAAAGGAGGCAAATACAGAAAACCCACTTAACTATTGAGGATTATATCTATACTTATTGAAAAAAAGTCCCAAAAGCTGTCTGTATGTGATCCATTTTCTCAAAATCTACTTAACAGATTTTTGTACAGTTTTTACTAAAAGATAGTGCAATTTATGAGGAATTTCGCGGCACACCGATTTCCACGTGATCGAATCTGCGAGCATAGCTAATAAAGAGTAAAAATGCGTTGTTTTGGCTACTCTGCATACTAACTAATTTTAAGACTTATTTTGTATGTAAATGAATTAATCAATTTTTTGAAAAAAGCAACCACCGAGTTTCTTGCTGGCTCTTCTCAGTAGAAACAGCTTTCTGAAGTTTACAAGTTTACTTGAGTAAAGAATATTTTGGATTTGATTTTAACAAGAGGAAAGCTTGGGAGGTTGTCGCAACCAATTGCAATGCGGTCGCCAATGCCGTAGAAGAGTAATGCTGATGCACTGTGAGTTTATAACTTTGTAGCTACAAAATGGGACGAAATATTCACACCCTACACTGTGTCTATCCTCAGTATCATTTATTTATTTATTTATTTATTATTGAATTACCAACAGGTTACATCGATTAGGATGTAGACCCACTTAAAGGTAATCACACCTTGCGCTGTGGTTGGGTCTATAACCTTTACATAGCATATATAAAGTTAAATTTAATTTAATTACAAAACACAAAATATACACACATTTATAGAATTAGACGTTACTTTGGTCCATAATACAAATCATCTCATCTTCTCCTGCTCTTATCCCACTCTAAGTGGGGTCACATGATTAAGCTACGTATTTTACCACCAGCCGCCTGCATGACGTCAACTTACCTTAGTCGTATTTACGACACCTCGGTGTGAAAGAGGGTGGTCTATTCTGCTCAGCCGGATACCACACGGCACGAACTTCATAATACAAAAGTGATGAAATATTCTTTCGCTATAATCCTTGCTACACGTGTCTGAAGGGTATATAAACTTATTACTATATAACTCTGTTAGCGTGGGTGATGCGTCGCTTTGCGATTTTGTTGTGGAGTCTTTCTCCGGGTTACGGGCCGAAACGATTGTTGAGATTGTGGTAGTGAATGTGTATAGTGCTTGTGTATTGCGCTGGCGGTGATGGAGGTTTGTGCATATGTTTTACGAATCCTGCACGTATTAGGTAGTCGGATAGTCCACTTCACATTTTCATTATATATTTTCTATTTACTTTATCGCGGATTATAGCAAATTTTTTTAATTAATCGTTTTGTCTAGTATATCAATAAACAGTTAAATTTAACTTATATATTTCATAGAATGCGAAGAAAATACTACTGTATAAAACAATCTAAAAAATTAATCAATTTTATCTTTGCCATCACAGCAGTTTAAAAACACTTACAAAAATACTAACACAGAAAGCCTACTATACATTACTTAGACGATAAGAATGCGTGGATATAGCTACTCTTCGACCCTGTACAAGATATCAATAACTAAATGTAACTAGTAATAAAAATTATTTTTTGAAAAGAGCAACCGCCGAGTTTCTTACCGAATTTTCTCCGTAGGAACAGCTTTCGAAACCAGCAGTAGAGTTGATGTTTCAAAAGCACTTTACAAGTTTATTTAAATACAGAATCATTTGAATTTTAAAAGACTTAGTGAAACAAATACATCGACAGTCACTTTAGAAAAGCAAATGTTAAATTTTAATATAAATCTAACACTTACCTCGTCCGGGACTCGAACAGGGAATGCACTGGGGGTTGTTCGGGAACGTTTATATATAGGAGTTTGTGAGCGGGCGGAAAATAAGCTAGCGACGTGCGTAGAGAGGAGTGTTGCTAAATGTTTTTTGTTAGAAAAATTTATTATACTATATAAATGTTATATTATATAATAACAATAATAAATAATAACTTCCAGTATGTTTTAAAAAAGTACTTCTTAAGTTATGATATTGTTATATCGTTGGTATTGTATTATCGTTATAACATGTATTACATAAAAAAATTTCTGGCAGAGTCCGCACTAGGGAAACCTGTATTAGTGAGCCAATGGACAGATTTGCTTGATAAACTAGACTAGAATCACATTTCTTATGAAAGATATGAGAATTTGTTACTAAATTTATATATTTTTAATAGAAAAACTTATTGCTGACTGCCCGAGTCTGAACCCATGATCGTCTCTAGAGAGTCACACGGTCTCACCGCTGGGTGATCACAGCTTCATGTATATAGGCAATAGACTAAGGTAAGTCGACCCGCCGTGTGGCATCCGGCTGAGTAGAATAGACGACCCTTATTTCTTATCGAGGTGTCGTAAAAGGCGACTAAGGTAAGTTGACACACCGTGTGGTATCCGGCTGAGTAAAATAGACCACCCTCATATCTTACTAAGTGTCGTAAAAGGCGACAAAGGTAAGTTGACCCGCCGTGTGGTATCCGGCTGAGTAGAATAGACCACCCTTATATCTTACTGAGGTGTCGTAAAAGGCGACAAAGGTAAGTTGACCCGCCGTGTGGTATCCGGCTGAGTAGAATAGACCACCCTTATATCTTACTGAGGTGTCGTAAAAGGCGACAAAGGTAAGTTGCCCCGCCGTGTGGTATCCGGCTGAGTAGAATAGACCACACTCATATCTTACTGAGGTGTCGTAAAAGGCGACAAAGGTAAGTTGACCCGCCGTGTGGTATCCGGCTGAGTAGAATAGACCACACTCATATCTTACTGAGGTGTCGTAAAAGGCGACTAAGCAAGTCGACCCGCCGTGTGGCATCCGGTTGAGTAGTATAGACCACCCTCATTTCTTACCGAGGTTTCGTGAAATAAGACTATGGTAAGTTGACGTCGTGGAGGCGGCCGGTTGTAAAACATGTAGCCGAATCATGTGACAACATGTTTGTAACATTTTGAGCTAATACCACTGAGAGTGGGATAAGGGCAGGAGTATGATGAGATTAAGTATATGACGTCTCTATACCACCCGTGTTCTTAAGTCCACGTCCCGCTGTTCCAAGTACAGAGTTCTTTGGCGGCCCTATGTGTATGTATGTTTATACCTCATTAACTGCAATATCACATAAACTGGAATGGTGACCAAAAATATTCCATCGAAAATCGCTACTCAACTTTACTAAATTCACCCGTGGCTTCTGTTGGGTTTGAGACTTACTTAAAGATACTTACGGTTTATAAGCGTTTAAGTGGAGGAAAACATCGCGAAAGTACTTGCCTATCTCTAGAGCAACGTTTCTGAAATCCAGTGGTCACTCAAGGATTTCGCGAAAGTTAGATGTTTCAATATTTAAGAAATTATCATGAAAAAGTAGTACAATTTAATAGCAAATTACTAAATTCCACTAACTATTGTTTTCGAGTTTGCTTAAATTTCTGCTAATCTTACATTGTTTTTTGTTTTATAAGAACCTTCTATTTTTGAATTTAAACTATCGTGAGTGGTATTCATTATTAATGTTAAGAGACCGGCTATACTCACGTCTTATTTTATCGGATGAGCCCGACTAGTTTAGGAACTGATTCCCGCCGCGATAACACCGCGTAAAGAGCTCATGAATAAGAGCCCCGTATGGGCTTGAAACTAGTCGGGCTCATCCGATAAAATAAGACGTGAGTATAGCCGGTCTCTCAACATTAATAAAGAACCTTCTATACACATCGCGTATCGATATAATTTACAAACATTGTTTTTTGTTTTATAAAAACCTTCCATATACTTAGCATATCGTGATATCGAACCTATTTCTTAAAGTAAACTTGACTGTGAGACATCGTGAATAAAATACCTTAATACCAATACTGATATAGAAAAATTATAGAAATTAGAAGTAAATCAGAGCCTATAAGAATAAAATAATTAATTTATATGATTTATAGAAGCAGGCGTTACTTTGCAGTATTCCATATTACAAGCAACATTGCGATTTTGTCGTGGAGCCTATCCTCCTGATGATGCTTCGGTTTCAGAGCGAAACGATCGTCGAGATTGTGGTTGTGGTTGTGTGTGCTGCTTGTGTGTATTGTTGCTGGTGGAGGCGCCTTGGGGTGCGTGTGGTGGCTCGTCCTGCATGTATAAGGTGCGTAAATTTTGCCTGCTTCATACACATTAGCTTTGCATGCATTCGCTGTTATAGTACTAAATTTATTTTATAGAAATAGGCTTTATCTTGCGTTGAGATCGTCGTAGTGAATGTGTGTAGTGCCTGTGCGTGGTGTCTTGATATGTGTCGTAACTAATCCTGGACGTGTGGTAACATCATAACTCTGATCGAATATTTCAAAATTGCAATAATAAGACTTTGAAAAAAAGACTAACCTTTAAATTGGACCAAAGTATACTCGTTTAAAGTAACTCTAAATTTTATTACGCAAATAAGGATTTTACTAATACAAAATTACCGAATTATATAAGGAAATGTGGAATTTTAACAGACATATAACTCGTTAAACAAAGATCCTAGGTACAAAAGTAATAATTATTTTGCTATAATCCGCGATACAATATGTTCTTTAAAAGAACATATGGTCGTTTTCAGGAATAATAAGCCACAAAATTTACATTTCGCTAAACATTTGTTAGAATGCGGTCTAAGTTCCTAATGATCATTGTTTCAAAATCCTGCACACCTGTGAAAAAAGCTTGAAATTAAATATTTTAGAACAATTAGAAATCATTACGCATAACAATGGCACCCTCATTAAAAGTGTTCAAGTTCAAGATTGTTGCACGTGTTCAGAGGTAAAAATAAATGGTGGAGTTGAACCAACTACTATATAACAATGCTTCGCTTTGCGATTTTGTCGTGGAGTCTATCTCCTGATGATGCTTCGATTGCGGGGCGACACGATTGTTGACTTTGTGATAATAAACGTGTGTAGTGCTTGTGTATTGTGGTGGCTGTGGTGGAAGTTTGCGCATATGTTTTTAGGAATCCTGCATGTTACGGGCATGAAAAAACGGATAGTCCACTATATATTTAGCACTATATATATTCTCTATTTAATGTATCGCGGATTATAGCAAAATAATTTTATAATTACTTTTGTATTATGGATCTCCGCAAAGTAACGGCTAATTGTATAAATTATTTAAAGATTTAAGTGTAAGAAATATGCTTATACGTAAAGGTTCCATATTAAACAATTGACAATTATATGAATGATAATAATTACTTAGATTCGAAAATCATATCAGCCTCTTACAGTAGGTCTGTAAATAATGTTTAATAATGTTATTTATAATTTTATTTACTTTACTGCGGACTATAGCAAAATAACTTTATTACTTAAATGATAAGGATGTGTGGATATAGCAACACTTCTACCCTGTACAAGACAGTAATGACTTAATGTAACTAGTTATAAGAATTATATTTTAAATAGAGCAACCGCAGTGTTTCTCGCTGTCTCTTCTCGGTAGGAACAGCTTTCCGAACCAGCAGTAAAGTTTACGATTCGAAAGCACTTGTTTACAAGTTTACTTAAATAAATAATTATTTGAATTTGAATTCAAATATAGATTTGCTGATCAAAGACCTCGTTCTCCTTAGAAAAGGCTTGGTCCTTAGACTTTGTTCCAATACAGATAGGTAACGAAGCAGTACGATTTTTGTCGTGGAGCCTATCCTCCTGATGATGCTTCGGTTTCAGGGCGAAACGATCGTTGGGATTGTGGTGGTGGGTGTGTGTGCTGCTTTTGTGTGCGTTGTTGCTGGTGAATTGCGCCTTGGGGTGCATGTGGTGGCTTGTCCTGCATGTATAAGGTGCGTAGATTTTGCCTGCTTCATACACATTGGCTTTGCATGCATTCACTTAACCCGTGCGGATTATAGCAAAGTAGTTAGTTCTGTTGTATTGCTTGTAATATGGAATTCCGCAAAGTAACGCCTGCTTCTATAAATCATTTAACAGATAGGTAAGTTACATACATCGTCAAGGATCAATATGATTAATGAAGCTATAACTGGTTCAAACAATCTTTTAAACATTTTCAATTATACATTATTAAACCGCTATCTTCTATGACATTGATGTATGATTGACCAGCGAATATATATTTAAATTCAAATTCAAAATATTCTTTATTCAAGTAAACTTGTAAACAAGTGCTTTTGAATGATCAACATCTATTGCTGGTTCGGAAAGCTCTATCTACCGAGAAGAGCCAGCAAGAAACTCGGCGGTTGCTTTTTTAAAATTAAAATTCAAAATATTCTTTATTCAAGTAAACTTGTAAACAAGTGCTTTTGAATGATCAACATCTACTGCTGGTTCGGAAAGCTGTATCTACCGAGAAGAGCCAGCAAGAAACTCGGCGGTTGCTTTTTAAAATTCAAATTCAAAATATTCTTTATTCAAGTAAACTTGTAAACAAGTGCTTATTGATCGTCAACTTTACTGCTGGTTCGGAAAGCTGTTCCTACCCAGAAGAGCCAGCAAGAAACTCGGCGGTTGCTCTTTTTAAATAATAATTCTTATCACTAGTTACATATAGTTATTAATTTCTTGTACAGGGTCGGAGAGTAGCTATATCCACGCATTCTTATAGTCTAAGTAATCTTCAATACAAATCTTATAACTTTAGTTTAGTAACATTTAGTTACTACAATAGTTACAGATCCCTTCTGTATTATTTTACTTAAATACATATAAAGAACTCCGTAGAAATTCATTAATATTTTCTATATTGGAAAAAGAAATCAAACACTTTAGTAATTCAATATAGGAAAACTAGCAAAATCAAATTTTTACACAACTTTCCGAAATAACGGTGTGAAATTACATATTGTTCTTGAGTTTTGGCGGATAATTCTTAAATCTCAAACACAATAGCTTAGTGGTTATCTTAGAGCTGTGATAGCCCAGCGGTGAGGCCGTGCGACTCTTTCGAGGGGAACACGAGCTCAAACCCGGGCAGGCACCAATGAGCTTTTCTATTAAAATTCATGTGTCTAATTGATAATTGCAATTTATCTTACGCTTTTCGGTGAAGGAAAACATCGTGAGGAAACCTGTATATCTCTAGAGAATTCTGGAGATATGCGTAACCTACCAACCCGCATTGGAGCAGCGTGGTAGGTCTCAGCTCCAACCCTTCTCTCCAGAAACGGAGAGAGGAGGCCTATTCCCAGCAGTGGGATTGTAATAAGCCGCTACTTTATTATGTTATCATTCTCTTGTTCTTACCCCACTCAAAGTGGAGTTCATTTCGGAACCACGACGATGCGTCTGCGCTCGCCCGTCCCGCCCGGTGACGCTGTAAAAGCTAGGGCATTAGGGCTAACAGTATACAGTCAATTCGAAAAAAAAATAATAATTGGGGTCGGTATAACATGTTGTACTTTTCCATACTTCGTCTTATTCTTCAACTCAGTCGCTACTCCTTTTATACGCATGTCATACTTCACAGGATCCAACCATCTCTTCTTAGGCCTCCCTCTAGTTACATATTCATTCACATTCAAAATTAGCACTCTTTTAGTTAGATGAATTCTCTTGTTATGTGCGTGATAGAGATAAAAAAGATTTCAGTAACGTTAGTATTATTAGTGCCTTAGGAAAAATGAGAAAGGTACTTGGTAACCATAATATGAAAATTTCACTTCGTGTGCGTCTTCTGCACTGTTACATCTGGCCCCTGCTTCTATACGGATGCGAGTCCTGGACCATAAAAGAGGATCTCAGGAAACGTATAGAAGCATTCGAAATGTGGGCATACAGACGTTTGATGTCTATATCATGGACTCAAAAAGTAACCAATGAGGACGTTCTACGGCGAGTTGGACAAAAACGCAAACTTTTCCCAGTCATCAAACAACGCAAAGTTGCATACCTGGGTCACGTACTCAGGCATCGACGATACGAGTTATTGCAACTGATAATGATGGGAAAAGTTGCTGGAAAGAGGAGACCTGGTCGTAGAAGGAAATCTTGGTTACGAAACATCCGGGAATGGACGGGCATTAAAAGCGCTCCCGAAATCTTCCATTTAGCTATAAATAGGAAGGCATATGCAGAGCTGACTGCCAACCTTCACTAGTTGGAGTGGCACCTAAAGAAGAAGAAGAAGTATTTATAACGACGATTCCTTTCACCGAAGTCCGATACAGAAGGCCTAAATTAACTCTTATTGCGACTCAATTGAAGACGGAAATTGTTTTGCTTTTTCATACCATGACGTCTTAAAGACGCACACTTTAAGTCGTTGCCGAATGATTGTTCGTAATTCGTCCTAAGAACATGTGAGTAAAAGAGACAGAGCTATCCATAGTTCATATAACGTTATCCTTTTCAAACATTACGACCCCAATGCAATTCACACTTCATGGTACGAGAAGAAAGCACTTCGCGGTCGTCGTTTACGTCTTCAATTGAGTCGCAATAAGAGTTCATGGTAGGCGTGCAGTCCTCCATAGCGCGTCGTTTTAAGCCGAGGTCCGACCTCACAGGAGGCACCTTTAACTCGACGCTCGAGGGATGCTGCCTCACTCTCCCAGTTTTTACTCCCGACGATGCTTTTGCGCTCGCCCATCCTCTCGGTGACACTGTAAAAGCCATTAGGCCTAACAGCGTTAGATAGTGTTCGAAAAAAACCCTGCCTCTTATTCAATAAATAAGAAGCAATTTTCTCAAAAGTCAACCTATGTAATCAAATCAAATCAAAATAATCTTTATCCAAATAAATCATTTCAGGCACTTTTGAATCGTCAAGCATCAATATGATTGATGAAGCTACAACTGGTTCGGAATGTTGCTCTTACCGAGAAGAACCAGCAAGAAACTCGGCGGTCGATCTTTTAAATATTTTCAATTATACATTATTAAACCGCTGTCTTGTATGAAGCTGAAAGGATTTTCAAATCCAGGCTTTCTTATCAACTAAATAATCTTCAATTTTGTAATATGCTTTACGTATAAGCATATTTTTTACACTTGATTGAAATCTTTCTGTACACTGGTCTAGAATGGATTGAGGGATTTTATTATAGAAGCGAATAGCGAGACCAACAAATGAGTTGCTAACTCTGCTGAGTCGCGACGCAGGTATCGTAAGCTGTTTGTGACCTCTCGTATGTCTATGATATACATCAAATTGTATATACATATAAATATGTAACAACCCAAAAACCCAATTTTCAAAAATTTCAACAACCCAATGTTTTTTATTGATGTTTTTGATGTTTTTTTAATATTATTGACCAACTATATGAAGAAGTCGTTTATTTAAAACATGTTGTGACATATTATTTATCTCTTAAAGACCAAGATTTTCTAAATTTTTCTGAATTTATTGTACGTCGAGTCTAGGTGTATATTTTTAAAGTATGTATTTTAAATTATATATGTTCTAGCTGTCCCAACAACGGCTTCGCCCGCGTGGAATTCTGTGATTTTCGAAATTTTGTTATTGTGAGTTAACCATGAGAGATAGAAACATGCTATCGCGGACTTTTTCTAGTATTTTTGTAAATCTACAATTCTCTAGTTATACTTTAGCGTATCTCTGCTGGTTTACGCAGCGCACGCGACTAAAGCTCTCAGCAAGCAAGTTTTTTTACAACTGCGTGATTTCTTCAACACAATTTACATAATACCGATATGTACTATTTACTTAATCCATCCGGAAGTATTGCACTATCTTTTAGTGAAAACATAACAAAAATCCGTTAAGTAGATTTTAAGAAAATCGATTACATACAGACAGACAGACAGCTTTTTGGTTTTTTAATAGTAATTACAGATATTTTTACCAGTTGCCCGTTAAGTCACTTGCTTTGGGGACGGTAAACCATGTGCGTTATTGTCCCATATACTTATTTATCTATTTATATATTAATTAAATACCTTATAAAATGTCCCATCAAAAAAAATATAGGAGAACCTCACATGTAAATTGGGTCTAAAAGAATAAGCTATATTAATATATACATGACATATGTCTATTATTCATGGAGATTGTCAATTTTTCGCGTTATTTCACATAAATTGAAAGTTTAGCTATCGTTCTTGTAAATTTGGCACAAATTTTTTGATAAGCATACCCATATCAAGCGTTTTGGTCTAGTTGGTAGTTCCCCGGATATTCGTATGATTTTACTAATTAGAATATGGCACAAAAGTAATAATAAATTGATTTTGCCTTTTGATTAATAAATTAATATCCGTTTTATCCTACCCGATATATCAAGATTAGTTAAAAACACATACACAGACCTGCACCAACGCCACCACAATACACAAGCACTACACATGTTCACTATCACAAACTCAACAATCGTTTCGCCTCACAACCGAAGCATCATCAGGAGATAGACGACTCCACCACAAAAGCATGTAACAGGTATGAAAAAAAAACGGATAGTCCACTATACATTTAACACTATATATATTTTCTATTTCCTTTATCGCGGATTATAGAAATATAATTGTATTATTACTTTTGTATTATGGATCTCTGCAAAGTAACGCCTAATTCTATAAATTATATGGGACAATTACTTACACGGTCGTCCTCAAAGTATTTAAATTATTTGAGCGGCGCATTTGGGTACATAATACATACAAAATAATTTATATTAATAATTTTGAATTGAGTCACTTTATTACTAAGCGTGCGATATAACATATTTTCGCTTTAAATATATGAATCGCTTCTATACTTATTATAAAACAGAGTCACTATGATTGTCTGTATGTAATCGATTTTCTCAAAATCTACTGAACTGATTTTTGTAAGGTTTTTACTAAAAGGTAGTGCAATTCTTCCGAAAGATTTAAATTACTGTTTATTACAGTTATATCTAATCTGTGTTGAACAAATTGAGATGTACAAAACTCGCCTGCTGGGAGCTTTAGTCGCGTGCACCGCGTAAACTAACACAGATACACAAAAGTAATGTACTAGAGAATTGTAGATCTATAAAAATACTTCAAAAAAGTCCGCGACAGCATGTCTCTATCTCTTATGGTTAACTCACAATACTCAAAATAACTACTTTTATGTTCAAATGCAACTTTCCAAGCGGGCGAAGCCGCATGCACTTCAAGTTTACTATGAAAACTTATTTTTCTTTACTTTTACTTTAATAAAAGCTTATTTTAGTACACAACTTTGCTCTTTTTGCTGACCAAAACTGATCAATAGCTGATTAGTGTAGAATAAACTTTAACAGTATAAACTTAAAACTTTGTATGCGAAGATAAGCTTTTAACTCGTCGACTTTAACGGTTTTGTTTGTAACGATTTGCTACTTTAGTGATAGGATTTCTTACCGTAGTTTTGCGATAGCACTTTACAAAACTTACAGCGGACAATCGCTTCGTAGTTTGTTGTGTAAAAATAAAGATACATTAGAAAAGGGTAAAAAATCTGGTGTTTATAAAATAGATTGTCCTGAGTGCAACGGTACATATGTGGGTCAGACTGGCCGAAGTTTTGCGGTTCGATTCCGGGACCATATGGCTGCTTTTAGGAATAATAAACCACAAAATTCTAATTTTGCAAAACATTTGCTAGAAAGCGGTCATAAAGTGCCTAATGACCATTCATTTCATATTCTCCACACTTGTGATAAGGGACTCCGACTCAATACGTTAGAGCAACTTGAGATAATAAAAAATAACAATGGTCACTTAATTAACGAGCAAGTAAATGTATCTAATTCCGTTTTGCTACATGTGTTCGGAGGGGAGGGTATTGGTGGGGGTTAACTATTTAAGACTGCTTGTATGGGTAGCGCGGCGCAGTACGATTTTTGTCGTGGAGCCTATCCTCCTGATGATGCTTCGGTTTCGGGGCGAAACGATCGTCGAGATTGTGGTGGTGGGTGTGTGTGCTGCTTTTGTGTGCGTTGTTGCTGGTGAATTGCGCCTTGGGGTGCATGTGGTGACTGGTCCTGCATGTATAAGGTGCGTAGATTTTGCCTGCTTCATACACATTGGCTTTGCATGCATTCCTTAACCCGTGCGGATTATAGCAAAGTAGTTAGTTCTGTTGTATTGCTTGTATTACAGCGGGCAGTTGGAAGTGAACCTGCATTCAGCTGCATGGTCGCGGACTATTAATAATAAATAAATAAATATATGGGACATTTACACATACGGTCGTCCGTCCCCAAAGTACCTTAATACTTGTGTTATGGGTGACCGACAACTGGTAGATATACTACATATATAATTTTAAATACAAATAAACACCCAGGCTTTAAGTACCAACAAATTGTTGTAGAAAATGTTCGACCTCGGCGGCAATCGAACCCGCGACCCGCGGAGCCGAACGCAGTGTCAGTACCCTCTGCGCAAACGGGCCAGTCAAATTTTATTTTTATTTTTTATTTTTTATTTCTTACCGAGGTGTAAAAGGCGACTAAGTTAAGTTGACCCACCGTGTGGTATCCGGTTGAGTAGAATAGACCACCCTCTTTCTTACCGAGTCTTAAAATACGACTAAGGTAAGTTGACGGCAGGCGGCCGGTTGTAAAATACGTAGCCAAATCATGTGACAACATGTTAGTAACATGTTGTGCCGACCCCACTCAGAGTGGGATAAGGGCAGGAGGATGATGATTTTTATTCATAGATTAGATTGCCGAAGGCAACTTTCTAAATACAGTTTGTTGGTTCTTCTATTCTTTGTATATAATATGTATTTAAAATCATATACATATGTATATATTTACCAGATGTCCGTCACTCATAACGCAAATATTAGATAACTAAAGTCCAAATTATCCCATCATCCTCCTGCCCTTATCCCACTCTAAGTGGGGTCGGCACAACATGTTTAAAACATGTTGTCACATGATTTGGCTACGTATTTTACGACTGGCCGCCTGCCTGATGTCAACTTACCTTAGTCGTATTTTATGACCCCTCGGTAAGAAAGAGTCTATTCTACTCAGCCGGATACCACACGGCGGGTCGACTTACCTTAGTCGCCTCTTACGACACCTCGGTAAGAAATGAGGGTGGTCTATTCTACTCAGTCGAATACCACACGGCGTAGTCCAAATCATCCCATATATTTATTTAATTCTGTCATTACTTATTTAAGCATAATTCTTTCATTTCCAGTAAAGTGAATGTAAACTTTCTGCTGAGGCCAAAAATTTGCGATTATTTTCATGGGAATAAATTGTTTACTGAGGCCAAATATAAGCGTTTAGTTTCATGGGAACGCATTGTTTTAAAAAAAACATAATTGCATTTTCCGTAACGAGGTTCACCATTTAAAACCAAGCTTTAATAACCATAAGACAAGTCTATTAGAATTCAGCTCAAGCTCTCCACTGGGTTATTAAATAGCAATTAGGGGTTTGTATTACGTAAAGCCACTAATGGTGGTCACGGGTTCATACCCTGAACTGGCACTAATAAGAAGTTCTATCAACACTTCTAATAGTAACCCTTAACAGCTCACATAAAAAAATACTTGTTTTTAAATCAAAAATTTAAAATAGATCGGAAAAATATTTTGTATGGCAACGAGACACATATAGCAAAGGCTGCGTCAGATCTTTTCATGAATGTTACCCACGTGATATAAACCAGTAACACTTCTGCCTTTTTCTATGGTTTAATTGCTAATAGCTGTGCTTGCGGCTATGCCTGCGTGTAAATCAAAATTGCATCCAAGACACAGACATGCTATCGCGAACTTTGCTGTAGTATTTTTATAGATCTACAATTCTCTAGTAGATTACTTTAGCGTAACTAAAGCTAAAGCTAAAACTAAGCGTAAGCAGGCAAGTTTTTTAACAACTGCAATTACCTAAACCATCCTCAAGTATTGCATCTATTGGTGAAAACCGTGCAAAAATTTGTTTAGTAGATTTTGAGAAAATCAATTACAGACAGCTTTTTGGGACTTTGTTTTATAATAATACGGGAGATACGGAGTCGCGTCAAGTAGAAGGAAGAGGCCAATTTTGAGGATTCGCAAATCGCGCGATGCCTGTGTGACTATGTCACTGGTTAAAAGGTAAATATATATAATAATTACACACACAGTCAAACGTTCCAAGCGTAGCTTAGTTTTTATTATATTTTTTATTGAACACAAATTAGAATAAATTCATTTCTTTCATTTCATACATACTTAAATACAAATATACACTCAGGCTCGAAGAACTAACAAATTGTTTATAGAAAATGTTGGCCCTCGACTGGAATCGAACTCACGACTCGCGGAGCTGAAGGCAGGGGCACCGCCAACTGCGTCAACGAGCTAGTGAATTGTATTGACTGAAAATATAAAAATAATATTGCCCATTATTCTATGTTATTACTTGTATACAAGTATATTGAAAAGTTGCGGTCAGTGGGATTGACGGGATAAAAATATTTTCTAAAGCATTAACCGCAAGATCAGTTAACTCAAGTGAATATAGTATATAGTCCGATCGGATGAGCAGAGGGCAATCTGGATGGGCCGGGTACGCCGTGGGTGGTGGGTGGAGTCTCAAATGGATAGCGGGTTCAGTTGGGCTTGCTTTAAGCCTGGCTGGACATGGTTTTCGGCCACTGTCGGCAAAGCCCGGATGCCCAGAATTGGTAACGGGGACCTTAACATGAAACACCGTAGCATGAAACATCGGTGGGCAGGGGGCGATCGCAAGCACTATGACCTCCTTCTGCCCTGCGGCGGGAGGCGGCTGAGCGGTTCCGGGAACTTTTGTTCTGGATCCAACCTGCGGCTGGCGAGTCCAGGTGGTAGCGACTTGCCCAAGCCCATCGTTTGCCAACCTGACAGGGGACCTTCGGGTGTTCCGTACGGGGTATATCGGACGCCTGGCTTACAGGTCCCCGAGGCGGTCGGTGCATCTGGTGCTCCCGATGCACTCGTTAGTGCAGGGCGACTTCTCTTTCGAGGAGGTGTTCTTTGGGATCAGAGCTGTCGGTGGGGATGGGGGCAATGTGCACAACGGTACCCTGTCCCCGTCACCAGTAGCGTGGAGGAGCACTGTCAGGTTTTTAGTCGGTGAGAGTCCGACATACCCACCGCTCGTCCCCTTCGGATAGTGATGACCCACAACGGGTTTTCCTGACATAAAAAAAAAACAAAAAAAGAGTCCGACATACCCGGTTTTCTCCTGTATAAAAAAAATATAATTCCGATCATAGAATATTATCTAAAACTACTTTCATACACGAGCTACAACTTCAGAAAGTTTGAAGATCGATTATGGATTTTAGTAACGTTTTCAAAATAAAATTAGCATTTCAATGTGTTTTGGACTTGCCTGTACACAAAAAATATATTCAAATTCAAATTCAAATTATTAATTAATAAACTTGTAAACAAGTGCTTTTGAATCGTCAACTTTACTGCTGGTTCGGAAAGCTGTTCCTAGCGAGAAGAGCCAGCAAGAAACTCGGAGGTTGCTCTTCGGAGGCTCTCGGAGGTTGTGTACAAGTTTGCTTGTATAAAAAATATTTTGTAAATTCAAAAGGTAAAGTAAAGTTGTAAAGGTCAACTTGAATTATTTGAATTTTAATTTATATATAAACATAGGAAATGTAACTTTAATCTTCGGATGGGTCATTATGTTGGTTCCTACGTTGTCTGACGCCAAGGTTGCGCCTTCAAAAGGTGCAAAAATCATTTGTCGGTCTCGGTACACGTTTTTACAATAAAATTCCTCAACATTATCTAGACTTGCCTTTACACAAGTTTAGAAGTTAACTTAAAACGATGCTGCTACATAAAGCTTATTGTACAATTGTAGATTATTTGAGTGATAGTAGCATATCTTAACTGCAGTCAGCTACGCACCGAGCTCAACGATTAACTGGTTACCATCAATCAAATTGTAAAAAAATATTTAAAAAAAATAGCCGAGTTTCTTGCTGGTTCTTCTCAGTAGGAGCAAACTTCCGAATCAGTGGTAGCTTCTTGAAAACATTTGACGATTCAAAAGTACTGTAACAGTCTACTTGAATAAAGAATATTTTGAGTTTGTGTTTGAGTCTATTACGTACCACCATATTTTTTATAATGCTGTAAATTTTTGACACAAAATGTATATATAGAAGATAACGATTCAAAACCACTTGCTTACAAGTTTACTTGAATATTTTAACATTTTATTTGAAGATTTTAAATTTTGAATAGTAGGTTGAATACCCTGTGAGTGATAGTGGCACAATAAATAATAATTGCTTCTCAAGATGAAGTATTTCATCTTTGTCTAATCACACATAAAAAAGAGGGCAGATATACGGTCATTTGCTTTCCCTTTATCGTAATACGGTACTTATAAGCTGGCTTCCCTATTTTAGTATACTAATTGTATGCCAAAGTTCATCGATAGTACAGTAAAGTAAAGTAGCGGCTTCTTACAATCCCACTGCTGGGAATAGGCCTCCTCTCTCCGTTTCTGAAGAGAAGGGTTGGAGCTAAGACCTACCACGCTGCTCCAATGCGGATTGGTAGGTTACACATATCTCCAGAATTCTCTAAAGATATGCAGGTTTCCTCACGATGTTTTCCTTCACCGAAAAGCGTGTGATTAATTGCAATTATCAATTAGACACATGAGTTTTAATAGAAAAACTCATCGGTGCCTGCCCGGGTTTGAACTCGTATTCCACTCGTAAGAGTCGCACGGTCTCACCGCTGGGCTATCACAGCTTATTATGGGGCGTTAGTATGGGGCGTTTCGCACGGGATCGTCAGTCTGTGCGACAGAGACAATGCTCTATGAAGCAGAATCTAGCCGATTTTATCTTTCTAAGCCTCGATGTGCATTATTAATTGCCGCGTGCTATACGTACTTTTGGGAAGATGCATAGCAAAAGCCGAAAGCTTATGTCAGTTTCTATTTTGTCTATTATACAATATACAATCAAAATAAATATGTCACTCATAAATGTCATCAAGTTTCACAATAAATATAATAATAAAAGACCATAAAACAAATTTATCTAAAGTAAAATGATTAAACCAAAAGGTAATAATGAAGTGCATTTGAATTAAGTATAAAATATTCTGTTAATTCAGTATTTATAGTGAGCTATAATCGTAAAATATTAGGTTGGTATTTGATTTAGATCTACAGTAATTCAATTCAGGTAACTTGAGTAATAGAAAAGAAACTTATATAATATCCAATCATAATTTTTAATTAAATATATGGGACACAGCACACGGTCGTCCGTCCCCAAAGTAAGTAACTTAATACTTGAGTTATGGTGACGGACAACTGGTAGATATACTACATATATAATTTTAAATACACACTTAAATAGAAATATACACCCGGGCTCGAAGAACCAACAAATTGTTTAAAAAATATATATATAATACTAAATGTAGAGTGGACTATTCGTTTTCATACCTAATACACGCAGGGTTTGTTAAAACACATGCACAAACCTCCGCAACCACCACCACGATACACAAGCACTACACACGTTCACTATAACAAACTCAACAATCGTTTAGCCTCACAACCGAAGCATCACAGGCATCATGTTTCAGGTAATCAAGCATTAATTTAGAAATTATATATGTATATATTTACCAGTTATATATCACTCATAAAACAAGTATTAAGTAACTTGGGGACCAAATGCTTCTTTAAAAAAACAATTTAATTGTCAACAGTATAGTAAAAATTCACCTGCACAGCGACCTTAAGACAATCTTTCCAAATATCAAACATACAGACGTGTAAAAGTGAAGTGAAGTGACGTTATTTAAAGTTATACGCCGTGTGGTATCCGGCTGAGTAGAATAGACCACCCTATTTCTTACTGAGGTGTCGTGAAAGGCGACTAAGGTAAGTCGACCCGCCATGTGGTATCCGGCTGAGTAGAATAGACCACCCTATTTCTTACTGAGGTGTCGTGAAAGGCGACTAAGGTAAGTCGACCCGCCATGTGGTATCCGGCTGAGTAGAATAGACCACCCTCATTTCTTACTTAGATGTCGTAAAAGGCGCCTAAGGTAAGTCGACCCGCCATGTGGTATCCGGCAGAGTAGAATAGACCACCCTCATTTCTTACTTAGATGTCGTAAAAGGCGACTAAGGTAAGTCGACCCGCCATGCGGTATCCGGCTGAGTAGAATAGACCACCCTCATTTCTTACTTAGATGTCGTAAAAGGCGCCTAAGGTAAGTCGACCCGCCATGTGGTATCCGGCTGAGTAGAATAGACCACCCTCATTTCTTACTTAGATGTCGTAAAAGGCGACTAAGGTAAGTCGACCCGCCATGCGGTATCCGGCTGAGTAGAATAGACCACCCTCATTTCTTACTTAGATGTCGTAAAAGGCGACTAAGGTAAGTCGACCCGCCATGTGGTATCCGGCTGAGTAGAATAGACCACCCTATTTCTTACTGAGGTGTCGTGAAAGGCGACTAAGGTAAGTCGACCCGCCATGTTGTATCCGGTTGAGTAGAATAGACCACCCTCTTTCTTACCGAGGGGTCCGAAGGGTCGTAAAGTACGACTAAGGTAAGGTTGACGTCAGGCAGGCGGCCGGTCGTAAAATACGTAGCCACATCATGTGACCCATGTTTTGTAACACGTTGTGCCGACCCCACTTATAGTGGAATAAGGGCAGGATGATGATGGTGATGACGAGATGTTTAAAAGTGATTTTTAACACTGTTTTTTTATCGCAGCGTCCAGAATATTTGAGTAATAATGCCTAAAACAACGTTAATAAAAACAACAATGAATCTAAAATGTCCGATTATGCACGAATAAAAAAATTAGATGAAGAATCTTTACAAAAGCTTAAAGAAGGGGTGGGTCCTGCCGATAAGTGTATCTGCTCCATTATAAGTCCGCCTGAGGACAAAAAAAGCTTTGCAGCGTCTGTAAAGAATGCTTTCAGAGCTTTGACTAAGGGGAGCAAAAAGAATGCATGGGAAATTCGTGAGCAATCGAAGATTGGGCAGACAGGAGTGGACATACCGTTAAGCTTTAGCAAGGATGGTGCAGGTATAGAACTTGTAATTTTCTAGTTCTGAATTATATGACCATTCTCCTTCCCATATCCCACTGTGGGGACACCATAGTGTCATTTACGTATTCTAAAATCAAATAAATCACGGCAGTGGCCGGCAGAACGCTCCGAGCATCGGACACGCCCAAAATACATAGTTTCATTTTTGCCTAATTAATATAGTTGGTTTTGTACCCCACCTACAATATAAACCCACATTGGTGACCCTGAGTTGATACAGGCAACCGTTTAGGTGGGGTCGGCATAACATATTTTAAACATATTGTTACATGTTTTTGCATATTTTACGACAGGCTGCCTGAAGTCTTTTTTTTGAATAGCTGTATGCTATCAGTCCTAACAGCTTTTACAGCGTCACCGGGCGTGACAGGCGAGCGTAGAAGCATTGTCGAGGTTGTGAAATGCGGAAAGTAGAGCGCAGAAGCTCTACTGGCGTCGGGAACAACGTCCTAAGGGCCATCATTAAGGCAGGACCACGGCTTAGGGCGACGCGTAGTGGAGGGCTAATGGAATGGCGTTCTGAATAATAGTTGACATATATTTTTTATTATATTAGCCGTGTGGTATCCGGTAGAATAGAACAGACCACCCTCCTTTTTACCGAGGTGTCGTAAGAGACGACTAAGGTAATTGCAGTGTGGTATCCGGCTGCGTAGGATAGACCACCCTCGTTTATTACCGAGTTGTCGTAAAAGGCGACTAAGGTAAGTTGATGTCAGGCAGGCGGCCGGTCGTAAAATCATGTGACAATATGTTTGCAACATGTTGTACCGAAACCACTTACAGTGGGATAAGGGCAGGAGTTGTTTAAACTGTTCATAAATACTAGAGTCGAAGAACGAAGTGGACATATTTTTAGGTATATATACGACGAAGGAGGTTGTCAAAAGGCAGGGCTCGTGCGGCAAGTGCGGCTGTGACAAAGACAAGATTGTTCTCAAGCATTCGTATGCCAACATCCGGATAACAACTCCTGACGTGTCCTCGATATGCCCGTGCCCTTCTGACTGCCTACTAGGTAACAAAACCTTGAACTTAGACGAAGATTTTGAGATATGAGACATGGCGATATATAAATATTGTAATTTTAAGGTAGTAACATTACGGCTGGTACGGAGTAAAAAATTGACACATCCTACTTCCTACTAATATTATAAATCCTTTCTACTAATATTATAAATGCAAAAGTTGAGTATGGATGGATGTTTGTTACTCTTTCACGAAAAAACTATTGGACGGATTTGGATGAAACTTTACAGTTATATAGGTTGTACATCAGAATAACATATAGGCTACAATTTGTAATGATTTTATGTAATATAACGATACATGTCAATAAAGTCGGAAAAAATTTGGCCTCTGACAGCTATCTCGGTGTACGCTGCCTAAACTATTAAAGTTACACATAGATGATGTACGGTAGTATTGTTTGTCTTTAATAGTTCTAAATAAAAGTCCGCGACAGCATATATCTATCTTTTATGTGGAAGCCACTAGGACCAAAATTGTGAATCATAATTTTAATTAAATTAGATACTGTGGCATACAAAATTCTTAGCGAGCGAAGCCGCGGGCAAAAACTAGTACAATCTAATGTATAAAATTAAACATTAGTCTGTATGTCCTCTATTGACTCAGAAACGGCTGTACCGATTTTAATAAAATCAGATAATCTTTAGAATCTTTAGACGACTGGCCCGTTGGCGCAGTGGGTGACCCTACCTTCAGCTGCGCGGGTCGGGGGTTCGATTCCCGCCGAGAGCCAACATTTTCTATAAACTATCGTGGGGTGAAGTAAAGTACCGGCCTGTGACAGTCCTGCTGCTAGGGATAGGCCTCCTCTATACCTTTTTTTTGGAGCTAAAACGTAAGTAGGTTGCTTATCATTATCATCCTCCTGCCCTTATCTCACTCTAAGTGGGGTCGGCACAACATGTTACGAACCCTCGGTAAGAAATGAGGGTGGTCTATTCTACTCAACCGGATGCCACACGGCGGGTCAAATTACCTTAGTCGTCTTTTCCAAAACCCCGGTAAGAAATTAGGGTGGTCTATTCTACTCAGCCAGATACCACACGGTGGATCAACTTACCTTAGTCACCTTTTAAGACACCTCGGTAAGAAAGAGGGTAGCCTATTGTACTCAACCGGAAACCAGGCGGCGGGTCGACTTACCTTAGTCACCTTATACGACACCCCGGTAAGAAATGAGGGTGGTCTATTCTCAGCCAGATACCACACGGCTCTCATCATCTCACAAGGTTACTCATATCCTCAGAATTATCTAGAGATAAACAGGTTTTCTCACGACGTTTTCCTTCACCGAAGAGCATGTTATGAGTTGCAATTATCAATTAAACAAGTTTTACTTACTTAAACTTATCCAATAAACAAAAACCAAAGTATACAAAAGCTTTTTTCAAATAACCTACTTAAATTACAGATTTGACACATTGTGAATTTAAAAATTTAATTTAACTTGATAATAGATGGCGTTTTTAAATGTCGTCCTATTCCTGTAGAATTAACAGGATTTCTGTAGCCTTTATACCCCGGTTTATAAGGAACAATTGTGCCAAATTTTAGCAGTATTGGTTCAGTCTATTCGCCGTGAAAATGTAACAACTTTTGCATCCTATTTACTTTATCGCAGATTATAGCAAAATAATTTTATTTTTACTTTTGTTTTAGATAAAGAAAAGTTGCAGAACAATATAAAAGTGATCGTGGAAAACGCTCAAGTCAACTCTAATCCTGATATCTGAAAAGCGTAAATTAATATCTTAAAACTAAATACATGAAACGCTATATGGCTGCCGAATGAAAATATTTTTACGCTGCTGTAAGAAACTTATCAAATCGAATGTACTTTTGTTTTATTTTCTGTAGAAAAAACTTATTTAAATTCAAAATATTTTTCATTCAAATAGATGTTTTCAGTACTTTTGAATCATCATCATCCTCCTGCCCTTATCCCACTCTAAGTGAGGTCGGCACATATCACTAGAATTCTCTAGAGATATCCAGGTTTCCTCACGATGTTTTCCTTCACCGAAAAGCGTGTGATAAATTGCAATTATCAATTAGACACATCAACATCATCCTCCTGCCCTTATCCCACTCTAAGTGGGGTCGATACAACACGTTACAAACATGTTGTCACATGATTTGGCTGCGTATTTTACGATCGGCCGCCTGCCTGACGTCAATTTACCTTAGTCGTATTTTACGATCCCTCGGTAAGACGGAGGCTGGTTTATTCTATTCAACCGAATACTATTACTACTGATCAGGAAGTTCGCTTCTAAAAAGACAACGTAGAGTTATGTCACAATAAACAATGAGAGGCAAGATGAAACTCGTATATTTTTATCCTATTTAACTTTCTCTTCATAACTCCTCTTGCGTGTTTTACGACCGGCCGCCTGCCTGGGGTGAACTTACCTTAGTCGTATTTTACGACCCCTCGGTAAGAAATGAGGGTGGTCTACTTAGCCGGATACCACACAGCATTTCCTATTCATAGCTCTTTATTGTAATGTATCACATTTAAAGCAGGCTTTCCTACTCTAGCATAATCAATGTTATTAGTAGTACATTATTGTGGGTATTTTAATAATTAAATTGGCGTGAACGGAGGATCATGGGTTCAAACCCCGGGCAGGCACTCGAGTTTTTCTATTAAAACTTATGTGTCCGATTAATAATGACCCACCGTGTGATATCCGGTTGAGTAGAAAGAGGGTGTTCTACCCTCTTTCTTACTGAGGGGTCTTAAGATACGACTAATGTAAGTTGATGTCAGGCAGGCGGCTGGTCGTAAAATACCTAGCCAAATCATGTGACAACATGTTTGTAACATGTTGTATCGACTTCACTTAGAGTGGGATAAGGGCAGGAGGATGATGTTGATGTGTCTGACTAATAATTTCAATTTATCACACACTTTTCGGTGAAGGAAAACATCGTGAGGAAACCTGCATACCTCTAGAGAATTCTGGAGATATGTGTAACCTACCAATCCGCATTGGAGCAACGTGGTAGGTCGCTCCAATTCTTCTCTCCATAAACGGAGAGAGGAGGCCTATGTCCAGCTGTGGGATAGTAAAGGAAAGGAAAGGAAAGTAGCGGCCTGTTACAATCCCACTGCTGGGAATAGGCCTCCTCTTACACATATCTCCAGAATTCTCTAGAGATATGCAAGTTTCCTTTCGATGTTTTCCTTCACTGAAAAGCGTGTGATAAATTGCAATTATCAATTAGACACACATGAGTTTTAATAGAAAAATTCATTGGTGCCTGCCCGGGTTAGAACTCGTGTTCCCCTCGTAAGAGTCGCACGGTCTCACCGCTGGGCTATCACAGTTTGCTTGTTGGATAGTAACAGGCCGCTACTCTTTACTTTCCTGAACGGAGTTACGGGTGAGACTCGTGTTATAATATATCCAAAAACATAATCGGCCATGGAAAACATCATTACTTTCGCGTTGAATGTACAAACGCTCTCTAGCTAATATTGTGTATGAACAACGTAAATGCATTAAGAAAACTATTTAGAAAACCATCTAGCTAATGACAAACTAACATAATAGTTATATTATATGTTTGTACTATCTATGCATGCGGCCTCGCCTGCGTTCAAATCAATGTATTCAATTGAAATTTAAAACTAGTTATTGTGAGTTAGCCATAAGAGATAGAGACATGCTATGACCGACTTTTTTGTAGTATATTTATAGATCTACAATTCTCTAGTACATTATTTTAGTGTATATCTTTTGGTTTACGCGGCGCACGCGACTAAAGCTCCCAACAAGCGAGTTTTTTTAACAACTGCGCAACCTCTTTAACACAAATAACTTAAAAGCATAATATAAGCCAAACCTTCCTCAAGAATTGTACTATGTTTTAATAAAAACCGTACAAAACTGTTTAGTGGATTTTGAGAAAATCAATTACATACATACAGACAGCTTTAGGGAATTGTTTTATATGTTTATATGCAGTTTGGGCCTTATAAGAAAGCTAAGAATCGCTCAGCGGGCGATGGAGCGAGCTATGCTCGGAGTGTCTCTACGAGACCAAATCAGGAATGAGGAGATCCGTAGAAGAACTAGTGTCACCGACATAGCTCAGCGTGTCGCGAAGCTGAAGTAGCGACGGGCGGGGCACATAGTGCGGAGAACCGATGGGCGCTGGGGTCTTAAGGTGCTGGAATGGCGACCCCGCACCGGAAAGCGCAGCGTCGGTAGACCCCCTACGAGGTGGACAGACGGCTTCAAAAGGTCGCAGGGAGCCACTGGATCCAGGCGGCGCAAGATCGTGTGTGGCGATCCCACCAAGAGGCCTATGTCCAGCAGTGGACATCCATCGGCTGACGAAGAAGAAGAAGATGCAGTTTGGTATCCGGCTGAGTAGAATAGACCACTCTCATTTCTTAAAGAGGTGTCGCAAAAGGCGACTAAGGTAAGTTGACCCACCATGAGGTATCAGGCTGAGTAGAATAGACTATCCTCTTTCTTACCAAGGTGTTGTACAATACGAATAAGGTAAGTAGACGTCAGGCAGCCGGTCGTAAAATACATAGCCGAATCTGACAATATGTTTGTAACATGTTCTGCCAACCCCACTTAGAGTGGGATAAGGGCAGGAGCATTATGATGAATATTTTCATTACTTCATTATTATGGACCTCCGCAAAAGTAAAGTAAAGTAATTCTATACATTATTTGAACAACAAGTTAGGTTGACAACACATGAAAAAATATTAAACGCGATTTAAACCGTATGCTGGAATGTTATCAGTCAAGGTTAGAGTTTAAAGGAGTCTCTTATGAATAACCGCTTTAATATACTGTATTATCAGCTAGGAGCTGTGATAGCCCAGCCGTGCGACTCTTTCGAGGGGAACACGAGCTCAAACCAATGAGTTTTTCTATTAAAATTCATGTGTCTAATTGATAATTGCAATTAATCACACGCTTTTCGGTGAAGGAAAACATCGTGAGGAAACCTGCATATCTCTAGAGAATTCTGGAGATACGTGTAACCTACCAATCCGCGTTGGAACAGCGTGGTAGGTCTCAGCTCTAACCCTTCTCTCGAGAAACGGACAGAGGAGGCCTATTCCCAGCAGTGGGATTGTAACGGGCCGCTACTTTACTTTTATTATCAGCTTGTATTTGGGTCACAGGTTCAATCTCCTTCAAGCAGCAATTCAAGCATTGGATTTTTCTATTAAAACTTATTTGCGTAATTGATATTTGCAATTTATCACACGAGTAAGTGAAGACATCTGCAAAGCTCTGGACAATTCTGGGGATATGTGTAACCTATCAATTCGCATTGAGCAGCGTGGTGGGTGGCTTCAAACCATCTCTGCGGAAAAAAATGGAGACAGGAGGCCTAAGCCCAGCTGTGGGATAGTAATAGACCATTACTTTACCGTTTCAACTAAACGGATAATAGAGTCGCAGTTGTTAACAGTAATTATCAATGTCTTATTTTTATAATTTACTAGCTGTGCCAGCGGCTTTCGTGGAAATCAGCGTGTCACAATTATTTGTTAGAATTCAAATTTTAAACCTAAAAGTAGTTATTGCGAGTTAACCATAAGAGATAGAGACATGCTATCACGGACTTTTATGTAGTATTTTTATAGATCTACAATTCTCTAGTACATTACTGTAGCGTATCTTTGCTGCTTAACACAGCGCACGCGACTCAAGCTCCCAGCAAGAAAGTTTTTTAACAACTGCGCGATCTCTTCAACACAATTTACATCATATAGATGTTTACTATTTACCTAAACCATCCAGAAGTAATGCACTATCTTAACAAAAAACTGTACAAAAATCCGTTCAGTAGATTTTAAGAAAATCGATTACATACAGACAGACAGCTTTTTGGGACTTTGATTTATAAGAGCAGGGTCTTCTCGTTTACTCCCCGGGTGGGGGTAAACGGGGTGCGGGCCTCGAGGAATTCCTCACTACCCGGGCATCTCCTCGCGGGCACTTAAGCCCGGTATGTGTTCCGGCCTAGTAGGCCGAGGTCACCTAGGTGACCCAAAGGTGTCGGTATTTGAGCCGTAAGCCCAGGTCACCTTGGTGACCTAATGGATGTCTTGTTCAGTGGGGAGGTCTGGGAATGGTAGCTCCCAGACCTCGGGGTCAATTACGGTGGTATCTCGTCCGGTGGTGTCTCGATCAGGTAGATGTGATGTGTTGATTTATAATAAGTACAGATTCCGAATTTTAACACGTCAATAACAGATGTCGCTATCGTCTACCAAATAGTCCAATTATCTACAATTAATTTACATATAATTAATCAATAATTCAATCACGCATTATTTGCTATCATATTTATATTTTCCTCGTTTATTCAATTAATCTGTGGTAAATATGTAATATAATCTGTGTATATAATAAATAAGACCATCTATTGGCTATTTTGATAGGTACAAATTATGAGTCGGCATTTAGTAAGCGCTTCATGAAACAAAACAGATTAAATTTGACGTCGGCGTCGATGTTTATGGTAGGATATGTGTTATTTATCTAAATAAGTGAATAACAAATATATAAATACAATTAATTCAGTGTATTCAGTGATATACTTAAATATTTATTAATATAACCGGAAAATCTGACGACAGTGAGTGAATTGTTCTTCTTTCACATTATCGAGTTAATTTTTTTTAAATGAGCTTCCGAAAGCTGTAATAAAGGTTACATCTTATAATGCCAAATGCAATCAACATGTTTTTTTTTGGGAATATCTTTTTTTAATACGTTATCACATCTAAGTGCAACGGAAGTTGTGTATTGGTTATGAATATCACAAGGAATTTGATAAGGAATATGAAAAAAAATTGTATAAAAGTGATATATCTAGTAGAATCAATATGAACTAACTCGTTTTTCATTCGTAAAAGCCTGCCAAGCAATTTTATGAGTAGTGAACTTGATGTCGACACAATATACACGCACGTGGTTTTCAGAATTCGCTCTGAAATTCAGTTGCATTGTAATATTTTCTGATTTTAAGATTCTCAAAATAGCGATTATGTTGGTTATTATTCGTATGTAATGAGAAATATTAAAGCTAAAATACCTTAAAACATACTGCAATGTAATTGATTCAAACGAGCATTCTCGTATCGTTGCATTTAAGCTTTGATACTAGACTTATTAAAACTGTGATTGCGTATTTAAAATATTTGTTTTCTTATAACATACATTCCTCAATTACATAGTTTTTTCACGAATAACAATAAAAAATTTCATACATTTCGTTTTAACACAATTCAATACAAGATGGCAGTGTAATCGGCGAGATCTAAGAATAAAATCAATAAAGTCCCATATTCTCCCGTTCGCATATTTAAGGAGTTTTCGCGCCTAATGTAATTTGAATATAATAATATATTTCTATATTATTTTATCTGTATTCACATATCGTATTATAATCTGTATTATTAACCTATCAAATAGAGATATGATTAGATAGAACGAAACGCGCGGGCTAAACCTCGTGTGGAAATTATTTTCGCGAGTGCGTGTCCGAAAATATGTAGGTTTAAAAAACAAATTAGTGTAATGTGTGGTGATCGATGAGTGATAAAATGTGGTGACAGGTGGTTTTACACAATGTTTTGCCTTAGGTAAGTAATGTTATTTTATAAAGCTATTTCAAAGCTTCGAGACGGGAAGATGTTTCGCATTCGAATTCAGATACTTATTTTTTGGTTGGAATTAACAAAAACACGTGAATTTCAATAAGTTTACTGTATTTGTAGCAGTTTTTGATAATTAATTTCGAATTATAATTACAATAAAATTTAAATGACGCAAATATAAAATCTACGACAGCTTATCCATTCATGGCGAATCACTGAGATAACACCAAAATACATTGATCCTTAATGGCCGAGCTTTTAAGAGTTAAAAGCTGTATGCTTAAAATCAATTCAACAGCTTTATAATCTGTGCTTTACCTTTCTATTAAGGCTTTTAATCAGGTTATATGTTGGACTTCCGTCCTTGTAACCTTTGCGCTTAAATAAAAAACTTGTTTGATTGGTAGTTACAACGCATTTTATGTTGAAGGAAATCATTGTGATGAAATCCGTATATCTCTTAAGAGTTTGTGATAATATATATTATACCAATAAGCATTGAAAGAGCGTGGTGGGTAACAACTCTCCAAAGGTAGGTTGTAGGTTGTTTGTGTGTTGTTGTAATAGGTTAAACACGGATACGGTATCTTGGCACTATAATTATATCAAATCACGAGACAACTTGGACCTAAAAAAATATGACTCCAACATAATTAAGCATAAAAACTTGTTTTCCTTTATTACCATAGTTATGTTTAGTTCGAGACAAGTTTTTTTTGTTACAATTGATTGTCTTAGCCTTTTATATTCTCAGCATTTGTGCAGGCAGGTCTATAATACAAAAGTAATAATAAAATTATTTCGCTACATTCCGTGATAACTAGTTTTAAGATTTATATTTTAAAAAGAGCAGCCGCCGAGTTTCTTGCTGGTTCTTCTCGGTAGGAACAGCTTTCCAAACCAGCAGTAAAGTTGACGATTCAAAAGCACTTGTTTACAAGTTAACTTGAATAAATAATATTTTGAATTTGATAATCGGCCCGTTGGCGCAGTGGGTAGTGGCCCTGCCTTTTCCGTTCCACGAGTCGCGGGTTCGATTCCCGCCGAGTGTCAACATGTCTAACAACAGTTTGTTGGTTCTTCATCTTCAACAATAAACAGTTTCCTATCATTACTCGAATAAAATTAAGGAGTTTCTTTTCTATAACATTATGTCTTACGGAATATTGTTATGGGGTAAGTGCGAGGATATTGAAAAATTTTTGTATTACAAAAAAGAGGCATTGAATTTGAATATATCCTATCTAGTGTGTTATCTATGGAGCCCGAAACACGCACAAATATCACATTGACGGTGATTATGTTGTCTAGTTATGTTGTAGAGGTGTGATAGCCCAGCGGTCAGACCGTGCGACTCTTTCGAGGGGAACACGAGTTCAAACCCGGGCAGGCACCAATGAGTATTAAAACTCATGTGTCTAATTGATAATTGCAATTTATCACACGCTTTTCGTTTAAGGAAAACATCATCACCTACATATCTCTAGAGAATTCTGGAGGTATGTGTGATCTACCAATCCGCGTTGGAGCAGCGTGGTAGGTCTTAGCTCCAACCCTTCTTTCCAGAAATGGATAGAGGAGGCCTATTCCCAGCAGTGGGATTGTAACAGGCCGCTACTTTTATGTTGTCTATATTATTGACTTAATTATTTGAAGGCTGTATTTGTAGCATTACACAGCTTTTATACTTAATTCCAACTCTAGTAGCTTCAGTTTGAATTTGAATTGGTATAAACGGAAAGGTAAAGGTTTTAATAACCGATTTAAATTCCAGTGGTTTAGGCTATGAATTATTTGCCATTCTCTATGTTAGACTTTTTTTCTACAAGTTATAACGTTCAAAAAAAGCATTCGCAGCGTTCGGATTTGGTTAGACTCGACTTGCGTAAAAACTGGTTGTAGGAAAAATTCAATAATTCAATAACAAATAAGAACAACAATAATATTGTTTAGGAAAAATTCATAGAATTATCCGCTACTTCTCGGAGATCCATAACACAAAAGTCCGTAAAAAAGCGTCCTGTATGACCCCGACGATCAAATAACGATCGCCAACACAGAAACATGTAATACACACACACAGTGTCTTCGCCGGCGAAGACGAGGTCCCGGTTTTCTGACGTCGGTCGGTCGTGGCTTCTCCCCACCCTTCTGACGCCGCAATGACTAATCTAAGTCATACCATCAGCCCCCCACTACGCGTCGCCCTAAGCCGTGGTCCGGCCTCACAGGAGGCACCCTTAGGACGACGTTTCTGACTTAAGTAGAGCTTCTGCGATCTACTCTCTGCATTTCGTAACCTCGACGATGCTTCTGTGCTCGCCCGTCCCGCCCGGTGACGCTGTAAAAGCCATTAGGGCTAACTGCATACAGTCAGTTCGAAAAAAAAGTATTAATAAAATAATTTATTTATTTATTTATTTACTTTAACAAAATCCACAGCTCCTATATTAATTTACAAAATATTACTTAATTTAACTTACAGCCAATTACGGATTTTAATTTTGCTAACAATATTCTCAATATAATAAGGACGCCAGAGAAGTGTGTGTATGTGTGTGTGGAGAAATGTGTGCGCATGGTTGAGTGCATGTTTATGCTATGCATGAAAATGCTTAAATTTGTGTATATATATATATTTTTTTCATAGTTACATACATTAAATAGTTTACATATTCTGAATAGTATCCAGAATTTTTTTCTTAAAACATTCCTTTGAATTACTAAATATATCAACCTGGGTATAATTGAGATTATAGTTTCTTAGCAGTTGACATGCTATCGAGTTTCCTGCATACATTGATTTAGTGGAAGGGACACAGAAAAGAGGTATTTTGCGAGTTATGTGTTTAGGAGTGAGCAAGCGCACTATGTTGTTTACGAGATAAACGCAATCGAAATGGCCGTTGCATATCCGGTGGAGGAAAAGCAAGATAATTTGCTATAATCCGCCATAGAGTAAATAAAAAATACATATAATGTTAAATGTTGACTATTAATAAGTCCCAGGGCCAAATTTTTATTAACAAACATAAATCTATAGTCCGACTTAATATACTTTCCACTACCACGAGATTGGTAAGTATAGTAAATTAAAAAAGTAAAGTAACGGCCTGTTACTATGCCCACTGCTGGGCTAAGGCCTCCTCTCTCCTTTTTTGGAGAGAAGGATTGGAGGCCTACCACGCTGCTCCGCGAATTGGAAGGTTACACATATCCCTAGAATTCTCTAGAGATATGCAGTTTCCTCACGATGTTTTCCTTCACCGAAAAGCGTGTGATAAATTGCAATTATCAATTAGACACATAAGTTTTAATAGAAAAACTCATTGGTGCCTGCCCGGGGTTTGAACGTATGTCGCCTCTAGAGAGTGGCACGGTCTCACCGCTAGGCTATCACAGCAAGTATAGTACCCGGCATTAAATAATGCACATCGATGTTTAGAGCGAAACAGCCGGCCAGTTCGGTTTCGTAGAGCGCTGTCTCTGTCACTCAGTATGTGACGTTTCGCACGGGTTCGTCAGTCTGTGCGACAGAGACAATGCAGCAGGATCTAGCCGATTTTCTCTCTCTAAGCCTCAATGTGCATTATTTATTGCCGGATACTATACTACTAGTAAAAGGTGTTACTAAAAGCCTGCTGTGAGATATAGTCGCCAAGTAAAACGACAGAGATAAACCAGAGTAATCTTTCTTTCTCCTACCCTTTTCCCACTCTAAGTGAGGTCGGCACAACATGTTTTTCTCTTCAATTCTCTTCTATCATTCGTCAACTCTATCGCTACTCCTTTTATATGCATGTCATACTTCACACAATCCAACCATCTCTCTTTAGGCCTCCCTTTGGTCACATATCCGTCCACATTCATGTTTAACACTTGTTTAGTCACATGATTTTCATCCCTCCTCATTACATGTCCATACCATCCCAATCTTGCACCTCTCGTCTTTTCTATAACGGACGCAACTTTCAGGCTTCCCCTTATATACTCATTTCTTATTTTATCCAATCTTGTAGATAAACCAGAGTACATTACTCTGGTTTATCTACAAGATTGGATTTCGCTCGGGTTCGTCAGTCTGTGCGACAGAAGCTATGAAGCAGGATCTAGCCGATTTTCTCTCTCTAAGTCTCAATGTGCATTACTACAGAATTGTAGATCTAACATCTGCGTACAGAACTATAAGCGGGTGAAACCGCAGGGCATTGCTAGTATTAAATAATTTATAAATAACTGTTGTTAACAGTTATCTAGCATGAATGAAAACCCACCGACAAATACGTGGCCTCGGTTGGTCATATAATGCATATTTGATCCTCGCACAACACGAGCAAAATATAATTTGATTATAATATATTCAATATGTTTCTTGGAATTGTATATTCAAATTCTGATTACATAGATGACAATAATGCGTTGATACAGCTACTATTCGACCTTGTACATGTTAGTAATGATTTAGTGTAACTAGTTATTATAATTATATTTTGAACAGGCGACCGCCGAGTTTATTGCTGGCTCTTCAAGGTAGGAACAGCTTTCCGAACCAGCAGTAGATGTTGACGATTCAAAAGCACTTGTTTCCAAGTTAACTTCAATAAAGAATATTTTGAATTTGAATTTAATATGTAAAATAATTTTAATTAAATACACCCAGATTCGAAACAACAGATAGTATTGAGAAAATGTTGGCCCTCGACGGGAATTGAACCCGCGGCCCGCAGGTCACTGCCACCTGTGCCACCTTGCCAGTCTATATCTGTACTTTGTTATTTATAAATTTCAGCAGATTAGACAAATATTTACACGAAAACCGCATGTTTTGGAATTGACCTGGTTTTTTTTAACTGCCACGTGTGGCCACATTGTTAACATTGGAATCATGGTTCAATCATATGACTGGCCCGTTTGTGTCCCTGTTTTAAGCTCCGGGGTTTCACGGGTTCAATTCCCGCTATGTGCCGACATTTTCTATAAATATTTTTTTGTTTTTCAACCTCCATTGCGAATTGGTGAGTTACACATATCCCCGGAATTCTCTAGAGATATGCAGGTTTCCTCACGATGTTTTCCTTCACTGAAAGCGTATTATAAATTTCAAATATAAATTGGACACAAGGACTTATTGGTGCCTGCCCGGGGTTTGAACTGCCTGGTGATGGTCTTGGGATGCATGTGTTGACTTGTCCTGCATATGTTAGGTGCGTAAATTTTGCCTGCTTCATACACATTAGCATTGCGTGCATTCGCTTAACCCGCGCAGATTATAGCAAAGTAGTGCTGTTATAGTTTCTTTAATATGGAATTTCGCAAAGTAACGCTTGCTTCTATAAATCATTCATACTGATTCGTATTATTAAGGAAAATATAATAATAATATATTAATAACGACGTCACTTAAATTTCAGTCTCGTAAGCAAGACGTTATCAAATACAAACAATGCAAAAGATGTCTCTCAGACAAAACAAGGGTTTCCCTGTCACGCAAATTGCGGTTTTGGCATCATGCCATTGAATTTTACGATATAATGAAAAGTATCTTTTTATTTCGAGTGAGGAATTTCGTGATACTCAAATATTTCTGCAGCGGCCATTGTTAATGAGTAATGCAATGCACGAAACCAAAATTGACATAGTTGTTCATCATTCACGGACTGGCCCGTTGGCGCAGTGGGTAGTGACCCTGCCTCATTCGTGGGTCATGGGTTCGATTCCCGCCGAGAGCCAACATTTTCTATAAACAATTCGTTAGTTCTTCGAACCTGGGTGTATATTTGTATTTAAGTATGTATTTTAAATTATATATGTAGTATATCTACCAGTTGTCCGTCACCCATAACACAAGTATTAAGTTACTTCTTTGGGGACGGACAACCGTGTGTGTGAGTGTACCATATATTTATTTATATAAAATCTTACACCTTGAAAGCTATATCTCACCAAACAGTATATAATACAATTTCATTTCTGACTCGATATCCAATAACAATCGATTTTATTTACATAGTATTAATTTAATCAAAATATTCTTTATTCAAGTAAACTTATAAGCAAGTGCTTTTGAATCGTCAACTCTACTGCTGGTTCAGAAAGCTGTTCCTACCTAGAAGAGCCAGCAAGAAACTGTGCTCAAAGTATAATTCTTATTACTAGTTACATTTAGTTATAACTGTCTTGTACCAAGTCGAAGAGTAGCTTTAACCACGCATTCTTATCGTCTAAGTAATCTTGAATAGTGTAGTAGACTTTCTGTATCAGCCTCTTTTTAACTAGTGTTTCTAAACTGCTGTAATGGCAAGGCCGAAATTGATTGTGGAATTTTATTATAGAATCTTATACCCAAACCCACAAATGACTTATTTACTTTTGCGAGTCGCAAAGCAGGAACCGCAAGCTTATGTCGGTTCCTACTTTGTCTATTATATACGTCGTCAAACTTTTTACATTGTCAAACTACAAATTATGTGAGAGCTTTGTTCGTCTATCGCAGAAGACTAACTTCTGCGATAGACGAAGTAAGCACCTATTTACTTAAGGATTTACGTGGTCTTAAATTGTAAATGACATATGGCTGTTTTGCAATAGATTTTTTTCAATAATCCCATATATTCCACAACAGAATTGCATAAGACTAAAAACGGTGGGTTATAGCTGATATATGATATCGTTTCAGGAATATCATGGACCGTCGGATGTATATGGTGGTTGTGCTGGGGACGTTAGTTCTTACGGTGTTTCTGCTGAATTCGTTCGTGCTGTGTGGCGAGGAAGGTAACTTATTGGGTTATAATAGCTACAAATTATAGATTAATATACCACAATTAGATTCTTAGTCCTTTTACTATCATTTATTGCAAATTATCAAATATTATTGCATAAATTTAAATTTGACAGGCCCATTGGCGCAGTGGATAGTGATACTGCCTACAGTTTCTCGAGTCACGGTGTCGATTCCCGCCGAAGGCCAACACTTTTTTTAATGGGCTAATAGTATTTATTTATTTATTTTCTATAAACAATTGTTGGTTCTTCAAGCCTGGGTGTTTATTTGTATTTAAAATTATATATGTAGTATATCTACCAGTTGTCCGTCACGCATAACACAAATATTAAGTTACTTACTTTGGGGACGTAACAACTGTCCTAAACAAATAAAAAAATAATAATAATGAAATATATATAATATGGATACTCCGCCGTGTGGTATCCGGCTGAGTAGAACAGACCACCCTCATTTCTTACGGAGGTGTCGTAAGAGGCGACTAAGGTAAGTCGACCAGCTGTGTGATATCCGGCTGAGTAGAATAGACCACCCTCTATCTTACTGAAAAGTCGTAAAAGGCGACTAGGGTCAGTGAACCTGCCGTGTGATATCCGGCTGAATAGAATAGACCACTCTCTTTCTTACCGAGGTGTCGTTAAAGGCGACTAAGGTAAGTTGACGGCAGGCAGGCGGCCGGTCGTAAAATACGTAGCCAAATCGTGTACAACGTGTGTGTAACATGTCGTGCCGACCCCACTTAGAGTAGGATAAGGGCAGGAGGATGATATTATATTGATATAATATTGATACTCGCACTAGATTCAAATTTAAATTCAAAATATTCAAGTAAATTTGTAAACAGCTTATTTTTTTCTTTATATTTTTTATATATCAGTAGTATTTTATTTTTCCCAAATAAATTAGCCCGGGACAAATAAAAGTTCCATATAATTTGTTATCGATTTCTAAATAGAGATAACTCAATTACAGAAGAAAGCTGTTCAGCTATGAAAGGTGTCTGTAAAAATATTAAGGATTGTCCGTCAGCTATAAAATTGATCCAGAAAAGAATTCGGCCACCGGTAAGAGAAAATGATATGGCACTATAACAGAACTACCTCGCTATAATCCGCACGGGTTAAGCGAATGCATGCAAGGCTATGGTGTATGAAGCGCAAAATTTACGCACTTTACACATACAGCACAAGTCACCACACGCACCCCAAAGCGCCTCCACCAGCTACAATGCACACAAGCAGCACACACAACCACCACCACAATCTCGACGATCCCGAAACCAGAGCATCATCAGAAGAATAGGCTCCACGCCAAATTCGCAATGCGATGATGCGATGAAAATGATATGTTCAGTTCAACTGTTTTTTTCAAATAATTTATAGAATTACTTTGCGGAGATCCATAATACAAAAGTGATAATAAAATTATTTTGCTATAATCCGCGATACAGTAAATAGAAAAAATATATAGTGTTTAATGTATAGTGGACTATCCGTATTTTCATACCCGATACGTGCAGGATTCGTAAAAACACATGCACAAACCTCCACCACTTCCATCACAATACACAAGCTTGTTTTTTATCTTGTTTCAATTCTCAATGTTTTTTTCAAATTAAAAATATTCTTTATTCAAGTAAACTTGTAAAGTGCTTTTGAATCGTCAATTTTACTGCTGGTTCGGCTGTTCCTATCGAGAAAAGCCAGCAAGAAACTCGGTGGTTGCTCTTTTTTGAATATAAATCTCATAACTAGTTCAGTTTAGTCATTACTGCCTTGTACAATTGCAGCTATATCCACACATCCTTATCATCTAGTAATCCTCAACAGTATAGTAAGCTTTCTGTTTCAGCCTCTTTTTAACAGTATTTTTAAACTGCTTTAATAGCATGGCCAAAATTGATTTCGGAATTTTATTATCTGATACCCAAATCCATAAACGACTTACGTACTCTTACAAGGCGCAAAGCAGGAGCCGCAAGCTTATGTCGGTTCCTACTTTGTCTATTATATACATCACCTAGCGTTTTATAATTCTTTATATTTATATTAACCCTAATCTTCTCTTAGTCTTTTGAACTGCTTCCTTCTTCTTTTTTGCGATATTGCCACAAGCACTATCTTGTGCTAGAATGCAAATCCTTGCGACCTCAACTCATGAATATTGAAGAACTAAGAAAAAATGTGATGCCCTTGATGATCAGTCAATCTCAAGATTAATGAATATGGTACTTCTTAGAAGATCTTTAATCGCTTTTAAGGTAATCCCGAAGTGTCGCTGCCCGTGGAGTAATATTATAAAATGTTTTCCAGTATTAGCTTCCTACACTTAGCAATATCCCGTTTTATCCAGGATAATGCTAATTGATAGGATAAAAAGGATAAAACGGGTAAAAGACCACTGGGAGTGGAAGGAGAGGGAAGAGGCCTACGTCCAGGAGTCGTCCGAAAAAAGGCCACCATGATGATGATGACTTAGCATTACATAGATTTTTATAACAAACGCAAAATATTCTATCATAAATTTTGTATTATGGAATATAGCGAAGTAACTGCCTTGTGAAGAACCCTTGAATAGACCTTTATCATCTACGTCTATTCATTCTTCTTCTCTTCCTTTTTAATGATGTACGTCCACTGCTGGACATACGTCTCCTTAAGGGATCTCCACACCCCACGATTTTGTGCAGCTCCCCGAGACCTTTTTGAGGTCATCAGTCTACCTCGTTGGGTTCTACCGACGTTGCGTTTTCCGGTGCGGGGTCGCCATTCCAGCATATTAGGACCCTAACGTCCATCGATTCTCCTTAATATGTTCCCCGCCCAATGCCATTTCAGCTTTGTGACACGATGAGCTATGTCGGTTACTCTGATTCTTCTACGCATCTCCACATTCCTGTTTTTATCGCGTGGAGATACACCAAGCATAGCTAACTCCGTCGCCCGCTGGGTGACTCTAAGCTTTCTTATAAAGCCTAAAGCATAGTGTAGAGAAATCTGACGTTATGGAACTTTAGAGTTTCTGAACTTTGCCTTTTATTTCAGTTGTGCTATATGGACAAAATGACCCCGATCGTGTGCTGCGTGGATTCTACCGTCCAAGTACCAGCGCCACGACAGCTAACAGAAATGATGCAAAAAAAGTAAGTACATGAATTAAGACTCAACTTCAACTAATATTAGATATTTTTAGTTTTTAGGTTGGAATGGCGAATTAGGATATGGTCATTGATCTCTATAAATCTTAAATTATTCGTATTAATTCCTACGGCTAGAAACCTAAAATTAGAATTAATGTCGTTAAGTCGGTATCACATCGTATACGTAATGTTAAATGTAGAGTGTACTATCCGTTCTCATGCCTGATACATGTAGGAAAACGGATAGTAAACTCTACATTTCGCATTACCTATAATTTCTTTGATGGTTGCCGTGTGGTATCCAGCTAAGTAGAATAGTATACCCTCATTTCTTACCGAGGTGTCGCAAAAGGCGACTAAGATAAGTTGACCCGCCCTGTGGTATCCGGCTAAATAGAATAGACCACCCTCATTTCTTACCGAGGTGTCGCAAAAGGCGACTCAGGTAAGTTGACCCGCCGTGTGGTATCCGGCTGAATAGAATAGGACCACCCTCATTTCTTACCGAGGTATCGTAAAATATGATTGAAGTAAGTTGACGTCAGGCAGGCGGCCGGTCGTAAAGTACCTACGTAGCCGAATCATATGACAACCTGTTTTTAACATGTTGTGCCGACCGAACTTAGAGTGGGATAAGGGCAGGAGGATGATGATATATCTTCTTTAATAGCGAATTATAGCAAAATACTATTTTCATTCATTTAATAGACTGACCTAGAGTATCGCGTGATGATAGAATTTTGCTTCCAGGGTATCATCAACGACTGCTTCGATTGATGACATTGTCTTTAGCGATCAATGTATACCCATATCCGCAAATAGGACAGCCAAAAAAACTGGTGAAAAAGCTTTTGACAGTAAGTGTCTATTAAATTTTGAAATTCAGTTAAAAACACCATACAATAAATAAATGCAAAGATTAAAGAATGTTCGCAAATCACTACACTTTATAAAACAAAGTCCAACCAACCCAACGCGCCCAACGTTCGGGAAAATCTAAAAAACTTTAACATAGAAACTATAACAGAACTACTTTGCTATAATCCGCGTGTGTTAAACGAATGCATGCAATGCTCATGTGTATGAAGCAGGCAAAATTCACGTGCCTTACACATGCAGGACAAGTCACCACATGCATCTCAAGACTGAAAGGAATGTGTATTTTAACATTGACACCTGCAGACCTACCATGAACTCTTATTGCGACTCAATTGAAGACGTAAACTAAATTGTTTTGCTTTTTCATACCATGACGTCTTAAAGACGCGCACTTTAAGTCGTTGCCGAATGAGCGTTCGGAATGCGTCCTAAGAACGTGAGTAAATGAGACAGAGTTATCTATAGTTCATATAACGTTACCCTTTTCAAACATTACGACCCCAATGCAATCCACACTTCATGAGACGAAAAGATAACGGTTGAGTTTAGGTACTGACTTTGAATTGAATTCTAAAAGTACATGGTAGGCCTACTATTCTAGTCGAAAATAAATGATTTTTGTACTGCAGACTATAGCAGACCATGAGCGATAAGAGGTAGAGTTATTAAAAAATACTCGACTTTCCAGAATGCATCGAGTACCAGGAAGAGCTAATATATCCTTGTCAGGATAATTTAACGCCCACCGGTGGGATGACAAGAGGCGATTATTGCAACTGGAAACCGGAGGGTTTGATTATCAGCGGCGAAAACGCGTATTTGGGAGAGTTCCCTCATATGGTACGTACTATCCTACTAATCTTATACATGTGAAAGTTTGTGAGTATGGATGGATGTTTGTTACTCTTTCACGAAAAAACTAGTAGACAGATTTGGATGAAATTTTATTGTTGCATAGGTTTACATCGGAATAATATATAGGCTAAAATTTGTAATGATTTAATGTAATATAACGATACATGTTATTAAAGTCCGAAAAAATGTGTCCTCTGAGAGCTATCTTGGCGTACGCTGGATAAACCGATGCACTTACACAAATATGATGTGTACCGTAGTATTGTTTGTCTTGAATAGTTCTAAGTAAAAGTCCGCGATAGCATATATCTAGCTTTTATGTGGAAGCGACTATGACCAAAATTGTGAATCATAACTTTAATTAAATTTAATACTATTTTACAATGCATATTTTAGTATACTTATAAAACTGTTATAAAAAATCAATACATTTTTCACTTTCAGTATTTCATGTAGATAAATTTTGTCTTTTACAATAAGTAATTTGGCCGAATAGTTTAAAAGTTATCATGATAAGATTGAATTGAATGGAGCGCCATAGAGTGCTTGATATGCGCAGTATTTTAATGTGGCAGACCAAATTCCACGCGAGCAAAGCCGCGGGCAAAAGCTTGTATTCTATACATGTTTTGGCAGTCGAACTTGTCGTTTCTCGAAAGTTCCAAGTATTGCGTATGTAGCAAATTCGTATTTCTAAAGCTCGCAATTTTGAGCACTTAAGCAAATCCAATAGAATAATTCTAAATATACGTAGAATAAAAGACGTGAATTGCAAAATTTATATGGTATTGTCTAGGGCGAGACCGAAAAAATGGTTGGAACGTATGAAGTATGACATGCATTAAAACTAGTTTGAGAGTTGACGAATGATATTCAAATTCAAAATATTGTTTATAAAAGTATACTTGTTAACAAGTGATTTTGAATCGTCAACTCTACTGCTGGTTCGGAAAGCTGTTTTTACCGAGAATAGCTAGCTATACCTGTCTTGTACAGTGTAGAAGAGTAGCTATATCCACGCATTCTTTTAATCTTAGTAATCCTCAACAATGTAGGCCTTCTGCCTCAGCCTTTCTTAAAGTTTTTGTTAAATTAATGTAATGAGAAAGCTAAAATTGATTGCGAAATTTTATTACAGCCAAATCCACAAATGACTATAGAATTAGGCGTTACTTTGCGGAGATCCATAATACAAAACAAATAATAAAATTATTTTGGTATAATCCGCGATACAGTAAATAGAAAAAATATATAGTGCTAAATGTATAGTGGACTATCCGTTTTTCCATACCCGATACATGCAGGATTCGTAAAAACACATCAAAGTAGCTTTGCGATTTTGTTGTGGAGTCTATCTCCTGATGATGCTTCGGTTGCGGGGCGAAACGATTGTTGAGTTTGTGATAGTGAATGTGTGTAGTGCTTGTGTATTGTGGTGGCAGTGGTGGAGGTTTGTGCATGTGTTTTTACGAATCCTGCATGTATCGGGTATGAAAAAACGGATAGTCCACTACACATTTAGCACTATATATATTTTCTATTTACTATATCGCGGATTGTGGCAAAATAATTTTATTATTACTTTTGACGTACGTACTTTTGCTAGGCGCAAAGCAGGAGCCGTAAGATTTTGTCGGTTCTTACTTTGTCTATATACATCACCAACTTTTTATAATTCTTTATATTTTGATAGACAAAAATAAGATGAGGTAGCGTTCTTCTATAAATTCCATAAGTTTTTCCAAATTCCATGTTACAAGCAATATAACAGAACTAACTACTTTGCTATAATCCGCACGGGTTAAGTGAATGCATGCAAAGACAATGTGTATGAAGTGTTGAATGATGTGTGAATGATGTGTTTCATACACATTGGCTTTGCATGCATTCACCTAACCCGTGCGGATTATAGCAAAGTAGTTAGTTCTGTTATATTGCTTGTAATATGGAATTCCGCAAAGTAACGCCTGCTTCTATAAATCAAATTCCATGTGTTTAGGTGCTCCTCGGTTACGGTACAACTGTTATAGAGTGGATGTGCGGCGGGACGCTGCTCAGTGACAGATTTGTTCTCACAGCGGCCCACTGCACCGTGAGCGCTAGAAGGTAACGACATGATGAGATCTGATGAAGAATCAGAATCTATACTTATTATAAAATAAAGTCCCCGACCTGTCTGTGTAATCGATTTTCTCAAAATCTGCTGAACGGATTTTAGTATGGTTTTACTAAAATGTAGTCCAAAAGGTTTAGGTTAATAGCACATAACGGTTTCATGTAATTTGATTTAAAGAAGTCGTTTTACAACAATTTTTAGTGGGGGTAGTAACAAATCGGTGTCGATTGTAGTTTAGAGGGGGGAATAGGTATAAGAAGCGGGTATCAGAGAATCAGTCTCCTGCCGATGACCGAAATCAAAATTAGCCTTATTGCATTATGCAATGAATAATTTGTATTAGACTCCTTATACAAATTAATACTTATACTTTGTGGAGATCTATAATACAAAAGTAATAGCAAAATTATTTTACTATAATCCGCGATAAAGTAAATAGGAAATATATTTAATGCTAAATGTAGAGTCGAATATACGTTTTCATACCTGGAACATGCGGGATTCGTTCAAAAAAATATACACAAACCTCCACCACCGCCACCACAATACACAAGCACGACACACGTTCACTATCACAAACTCAACCCTCGCCCCACAACCGAACGTTTAAAAAAGCTAGTGTTTCCCTGTTCTTCCAAACACTCAAGAGTTTTGCAGGCGCTAGGCCACACTTTATTGCAATTTGCCACGAAACAACTTTTTTGAATTAGGTCACTTTAATACTAAGCGTGCGATATATAGAAGCGATGTATTTTGGAGAGCCAAAGTATTAGAGAATCACACAACCGAAAATGCAGCCATGGTAGACCTCATTACATCAAGTGATGAAGAAATCGATCCAAGAGCAGGAGTAAACCATCGATTTAAAACGATGAAAGCTCGGGTCAGTCGGTAAGAAATTTTGTTGCTCTATCAGTCGGTCGTCAAGGCTTCATCGGTTTATTTGATGTGTCACATGGAGCTAAGATTGTTAAGGTAGATAAACCACCTTGAGTTTTTCAGTTTCGGATGCATCAAACACTTCGTTCTATCAGTTTAGGTCAATTTTTGGCGCCCTAATTAAATAAATTTTAAACTATAATTTTAAATTACTACTATTTGCATGCTTATAATAATAGGCAGAATGTGTCGTTCTAGATTATATTTATATAACATCATTTTGTACCACATTAAGCAAATAAAAAAATTTGAATTTGAATTTGAATTTGAAATAAACAGAACTAGACATTTGTCTCGTCTGTGATTTGTGTTCAAATTTACTTGATCCTAAGTCGACTTGAGCTGTTTAATGCAAATTACAAACAGACAAAGGCTGTGAAGACTCTAAGTCTTTACTTTAAGAAAACAGAATCAGAACTAAACTTTAATTCCTAATGATGATTTAATTTGGATGAATGAATCTTATGCTCCAGTGGTCCTGTGACAAAGTTGAAGATAGGTATCCTGGAGAGGACACAAAAAGCACACCAGAATCAGTACGATGTGTTGAACACTTACCGCTACAAGGACTACAAATCGCCTATTGTGTACCACGACATCGCGTTACTCGAGTCTGAAAGGCGGTAAGAGTTCTATCTATATATACAGCATCCAGAAGCCCTCAGTTCAGTCAACCTTCCAAAATATTCATTATATCATCTAATCCAATCTCACAACTGATCCTTCTTTGTCTACCCACGATAGTCTCTTTTCCCAAAATTCTAATCCCTTTTCTACACTTCCGTGTCTAAATATTTCATTTTTCTTTTCAAAAAACCCGTGTCAATGTTTCACATATCATTCTTTCTCTTTATATCAAATCTAACATAAATAAGCGTCTAATTTTTCACAAGCTTTCACAAAATTGTCCCAAATATGATCCATCTGTTTCGCGATAATCTTTGTCTTCATCTCGTTTTAAATCATCAGCACGTTCACTCATACCATCACCACATGTTCCAGCATGCAACTTAACCGTTTCGCTGTGCCCGCCTGCCTCCATGACGGTAGTCCTATCAATGACACCGAGGTGTTTGTGACTGGGTGGGGCACCACAGTGTTCAGAGAAAGCGCTGAAGCCAATACCCTACAGAAGGTAAGCTTATAGCTTATTCTGAAACGGACTATCATACATTTGAACTATATCTGATTCATATATCATTTTGTTGCTTTAACCACTGTCTTGTATTTCTTGACCTTGTTATTTTATAGACTCATGTCAGTCCATACCCGTATTGAATAGTACATTGTACTACATTTCCTAAAGGTACATTAAAAATACTTTATGGTTTTTTTGCAGGTCACTTTGACCAAGTTTTCGCATGCTGACTGTGTCAATAGCCTCATGTACATCCGGCACATGCCCAACGGCCTGGACAACGCCACACAAGTCTGTTATGGCGACAAGAACTCCACCAGAGACACCTGCAACGTAAGTTTCGATAAACTTCTAGAGATCTTAAAAAGTACCCAAATTCAATTGATTAGAGTTCGATATACGATATTGGTCTCAATTTAAATTGACTTAATTGGATTTCAATTACTATATATACTTCATTTCAGTCAGAAATACAATGTGTCTTAATCCAAATAGACGAAAATTGAGTTAGATATACGATTTGTCTTAATTAATTGACTTGATTTGAGTTCCATATACGGTTAATCTCAATTTAAATTGACATGATTTGAGTTCATTAAAACTAAAAATATTCTTTATTCAAGTAAACTTGTAAACAAGTGCTTTTGAATCGTCAACTTTACTGCTGGTTCGGAAAGCTGTTCCTACCGAGAAGAACCAGCAAGAAACTCGGCGGTTGCTCTTTTTAAAATATAAATCTTAAAACTAGTTACATTTAGTTATTACTGTCTTGTACAGGGTAGAAGTGCAGCTATATCCACATATACTTATCATCTAAGTAATCTTCAACAGTATAGAAGGCTTTCTGTATCAGCCTCTTTTTAACAGTGTTTGTAAACTGCTGTAATGGTATGTTGCAATGGCCGAAATTGATTTCGGAATTTTATTATGGAATCTTATACTCAAACCCACTAACGATTTAAGTACTTTTGCTAGACGCAAAACAGGAGCCGCAAGCTTATGTCGGTTCCTACTTTGTATATTATATACATCACCTATCGTTTTATAATTCTTTATATTTTTATGTACAAAAATTACATTGTTTAAAATATACTGTGAAGCAAATATAAGAATACCTATTTCCTTAAATTTCTCTCGCAGGGAATCTCGCGGACTTAAATTGTAAATGCCACGTATGACTTTTTTTTTGTATATAGGATTAGTCTTAATTTAAATTGATTTAATTTAAGCTAGATCGATCTTAATAAATTGACTTGAATTCAATATACGATTGGTCTTACTTAAATTTAATTTATCTCAGTTAGATATATGAGCGGTATCAATTAATTGATTTGATTTCAGTTCTATATATGATTAGTCTTAATTAATCGAATTGATTTAAGTCAGATATATGATCGATATTGATAAAATGAACTCGATTTGAGTTTAGATATACAATTGTTTTTTTATTGACTTCATTTGAGTTCGATATGGACCGATTTGTGACCGAAAATTTTATTTCAGGGAGACAGTGGCGGCCCAGCCCAAATAAGACATCCAAAAATCTTCTGCATGTACTTGGTAGTGGGGGTAACATCTTGGGGTAGAAAATGTGGTATAGCAAACCAGCCCGGAGTTTACATCAGGGTCGCACCCTATCTCTCCTGGATAGTATCAATTGTTTTTCCTTAATTCGCCAATCGCTGCTGTCGTTTTGCTAATCTTATAAATCTCTCTCAGATAAATCGAATAATTTTTTTAAATAGGTCTAGATTTCACCGGGAAAATTTTCTGCGGCTTATTGGGTAGTTTTCATTAAAAATCTGCAACTAACTTGTGTAAAACTTTAATCAATAATTAGATTGGCAGAAATCAGTATTAATATTATAAATGCGAAATTATGTCTGTCTGCTTTACGGCTCACCCGTTGAAGCGATATTGATGAAATTCCGTACAATCCAAGCTTATATAAGGCTAAAATATAGGAAAAAAAATCTCGATATTCCTTCAGGAATAAGAAAAGAAAACACAGCAACATAATAGAGGGTATTTTTAGATTTAGACTGACGCGAATGAAGTTGCCGATACAGCTTGTATGCAATATTAGTTTAAAACAGTGTCTTCCAACTTTTTGTATACCCCACTTTAGCCTTTCCAAGTTTCTTGTGGCCCCCTATATTCGTTCACTTAAGAAATACATTAATTATGGGTGTTATGCAGAAGAATTTAAATCATTTAGTTTGCACTTAAATAACCCGTGGTTAAATTCATGCCGAGCCCATTTTCAAATTACCCCCCACCACCCCTAATAATCAAATTCCACCCACCCCTTAATAATCAAATTCCCTCCCACCCCTGAATAGTCAAATTCCCCCACCCTTAATAACCAAATTCCCCCCCACCCCTCAATAATCAAATTCCCCCACCCTTAATAATCAAACCCCCCCCACCCCTAATAATCAAATTCCCCCCACCCCTTAATAATCAAATTCCCCTCGGTGTGTGCCGTACGTTGGGAAACACTGGTTTAGAATGATGACATTTGAAAAAAAAAGTTTTTCGAAATTTTCGTCAAAAATTTATCCGAAATGGTTAATACTCAATATATAGATACCGGCTATACTCACGTCTAATTTCATCAGATTAGCCCGACTAGTTTCGAACCCTTCCCGAAGTACCGATAACGTCGTGTAAAGAGCTCACGGGTTCGAAACTAGTCGGGCTAATCCGATAAAATTAGACATGAGTATAGCCGGTATCTATATATTAACTACGAATACTACACGATAGTTTAAAATTGGAAATGGTTAACTTAAACTAATGCCAATTTTGATCTGCAATAAGAACGCAACGATTTAATAATTAAAAAGACATTATGGTAGTTTAAGATACAACTATAAACCTTATCTCTTCATAACATCAGCTTAGTAAACTGTAAATCGTTCACCACAAAGATCTGTAACATTTACTCGTTTTGATATTATTTTTGGAGCACAAATCTCGTTTAAATTTTAAATCTTTATTTTAACCTTATACGTAAAAGTTGCTCATGCAAGACTGTAAAGACTTTCGGTAAAAAAGCCAAATTCGTCATGACTATATACAATATGACATAATATATCCGAATACTGATATAACTTTTCTTACAAAAAAATCAGATCTGACATGACAACTTATCATGACCGAATAAGTTCACTGATTGCATATTTCATAAAATGACGAATTATGTCATGATATTATTTAACATATACTCGTATACGTCCACAATTACATCTTTCGATTAATAAATAAATAATGTCATGACATTACTTAAGATATTAAAATTCGGTCAAGAATAAGACTAGTAGACAGCAAAAGCTGTGATAGCCCAGCGTTGAAACCAACTCTTTCGAGGGGAATAGGAGTTCAAACCCGGGCAGGCACCAATGAGTTTTTCTATTAAAACTCATGTGTCTAATTGATAATTGCAATTTATCACACGCTTTTCGGTGAAGGAAAACATCGTGAGGAAACCTGCATATCTCTAGAGAATTCTGTTGATATGTGTAACCTACCAATCCGGATTGGAGCAGCGTGGTAGGTCTTAGCTCCAACCCTTCTCTCCAGAAACGGAGAAGACGCCTATTCCCAGCAGTGGGATTGTAACAGACCGCTTTACTTTTACACGCTTTTTGGCGAGGAAACTGCATATCTCTAAAGAATTCTGGAGATATGTGTAACCTACCAATCCGCATTGGAGCAGCGTGGTAGGTCTTAGCTCCAACCCTTTCTCCAGAAATGGAGAGGAGGCCTATTCCCAGCAGTGGGATTGTAACAGACCGCTTTACTTTTACACGCGAGGAAACTGCATATCTCTAAAGAATTCTGAAGATATGTGTAACCTACCAACCCGCATTGGAGCAGCGTGGTAGGTCTTAGCTCCAACCCTTCTCTCCAGAAACGGAGAGAGGAGGCCTATACCCAGCAGTGGGATTGTAAGAGGCCGCTACTTTTTTTTTTAAGTCAGCAAAACCCTGACCAACGCATAAACTTATGACACTGCCTGACACAATCTGACAGACCGCGTCACTTATCGCGGTTTGCGACAACCAACTCTTTGCATGACAACTTTTTTAATCAAGCAATGAATTTCAATTAAATAAGTCTATATTTAATTAATTAAGACAGCTTGTAATATACAAAGTATTAAACGTAATAAAGTATTATTTGCTTAGTTAATATAATTCATTTTTATGAATTTATTTTTCATCAGTTTGAAATAATATCAGAATGTAATTATTATTTAATTTCAGAAAAAATGAACAGTATTTAAAAATTATAATTATTATTTTTGTAATTATTAAAGTATTCTTCAGTATTCTTGTTGTATTGCTACTAAAATATACAAAAGCTCCTAATTATTTTTAAATAATATTTAATTTCAACATTCTCAAATATTTTTTTAATATTTTACATTAAATAAATATATAATTACTTGAAAAATAAAATGGTAATAATTAATAGATAAGTAAAATTAATTTTCATTTAGAATATTTTATAGAATTATATTTGAGTTTATAAAAAAATTATCTATTTCGAAACCTAAAAAAAAATTTGAAGCTAATATTTAATTTCGTTAATAAATTTGAATTTAATCAAGACTACGATTTGCATATCATAATATTGGCATGAAAAATTAATTTAAAAATTATTAACTTAAAAAGTAAAATTGATAAGATTTAATTTTAATTTAACAAATTGCACTCAGCATTAAAGTGACTTAATTCAAAAAAGTTTTTTTGTGGAAAATTGCAATAAAGCGTAGTGTAGGGCCTACAACACCCGTGAGTTAAAGAAAGACTAACGTGAGTTAAATAGTTCCTTGCGTGATTTCATAGATGACGTTAAAATAAGGATTACTATATATGTAACTGTACAATACATGCACATAAGAGTTTTTTATCTGTAAACCATTATTAGTTAATGTCAAAGCGCAGCTATGTTAACCCTCTCTTCTGTTCCCACTGGGCGAGCAAACACGTCATTGACGAATAATAGTTTCAATAAAACCAATTATAACAAAAATTTACACCAGATGTAGCATTTTATTTCTATAAAATAAATCCGTCCGCTACATCTCGCGGTTGGTCCTTCGAGCCGGTTCATCGTGTACCGTCCGCTACAGTAACTCTATTAAAACTTATTTTGAATTAGGTCACTTTCATACTAAGCCTGCGAAATGTACCTATATAAAAAAAATTATCGTTGATAATAGTTGCAGCTTAGATCTATCATGCTTCCTCATAGTGCATTATAAATTATCATAATTATTAGGCAACTAAATATCTAAAGAAAACTCATTATTGCATATCAGTATATGCGTGCTCTTCACTATCGGCAATGATCTGATTGTGTGATCGTCTTTAATCATTGTTCAAGTGTCCCCAGTGTTAATCATTAAAAATCGACGATTATGAACAGCAGCCATTTTTACTCTGTTTAAAAATTTAAGTACTTTCGAAATTTAAGAAAATGCACTTGTCATTGCTAAATTCTTTCCCACTACTATATCTATACTTATTATAAAACGAACTCTCAAAAAGCTGTCTGTCTGTATATAATCGATTTTCTCAAAATTTACTGAACCGATTTTTGTACGGTTTGCACCAAAAGATTGTGCAATATTCCTGGATGGTTTAGGTAAGTAGTACGTATCGGTATTGTGTAAATTGCGTTGAAGAGATCGCGCAGTTGTTTAAAAACTTGTGCGCTGCGTAAATCAGCAGAGATACGCTAAAGTAATGTACTAGAGAATTGTAGATCTTTAAAACTACCACAAAAAAGTCCGGGATAGCATGTCTCTATCTCTTATGGTTGACTGACAATAATTACTTTTATGTTTAAAATTTGAATTTGTGATACGAAGGTTTCCACGCGGGTGAACCCGCTGGCACAGATAGTACTGTATAAATACCTTATATGTAAAAATTGTATAAAGAAATGAATACATACGTTTTTCCCCCAAATACTGCCAAATATTAACTAACAACATTACATACAACATCAAGACGATGCGTATTGTAGTAACATACCACCGTTTAAAATAAGACTAACAAATAACATAGAATAGAACTTCAGCATTGTAAATTATTATACTACAGTAGGGGAGACAGACTGATCAAAATCAAAATCTTTATTCAAATAGAAAGAAAGAAAAACTTTATTTGTGACGTACACACTAGATACATGAAATAATACAAAAAAAATATTTTTTTTTAAGGCGTGGTGTGACGTCACAAAATGGGTAAGCACTCGGCTTTGGTTCGAAAACTCGAACACCAATTTCAGTGGCCAATATATTATAATAAACTTAATAAATAAGCTCCTTCAAACACTTTTGAATCGTAAATGACCAATATGATTAACGAAACTACAACTGGTTCGGAATGTCGCTTTTACCGAGAAGAACCAGCAAGAAACTCGGCGGTCAATCTTTTAAATATTTCCAGTTTTAAATAATTAAACCTGAGTATTGTTTGAAGCTGAAAGGATATTCAAATCCAGGCATTTATCATTCTAATAATCTTTTATTGTGCAATATGCTTTACGTGTAAACATATTTCTTACACTTCATTTAAACCCCCTACTTTAGTATAATAACTTTGTCGTAAAATAACCGACAAATTTATATGTATAGACAACGAATTTTACTAAATATAGTAAATGACAACTAAATTAAGGTAATGACAACCAGTAAATGACCACCAAATTTAATGAATTACAACCAAATTCAGTAAATGACAACTAAATTTAGTGAATGACAACCAAATTTGACAAGCAATTTAAGTAAATAACCACCAAATTCAGAAAATTTGTACCAATTCTTAGGAAATGACTACTGAATTCAGTAAATGGGCGCTAAAACCTGTTACACCATAAACCAACCATCGTATTTTCCTTGGAAAGTCTGTTAACGGAGATTTTATAAATTTGGTAATCATTTACAAATTTGTGATTTGTGATGTAAATTTTTTTTGAAGCATATTTATTTATCACAAATGGAAGGTGATGTAATTTTTTATTTAAATTAAGGAACATTAAATTACAATTGAATTTTTGATGTTTTTCGAAGTACTCCATTGTTTTATACAGTGTTAATAGTTTTAACATTCTTTTACACTCCATTAATTTTAATTGTTTTCGATCCGTTTTGTTTAGTTTACGAATTTGTAATTTTTTAAATAAAATTTTCATTAAAATTTACATTTTGTTTAATTAATTATAGAAATAATACCAAACCTTAAATAAGATTGTAGTGTATGTGAATAAGAAAAGAAGTTTTGATGGAAGGTAGATTTATAATAAAAGATGTTCTCATGCCTGTGTGGAGCAGAGAGCCGATATAACGATGTCGAGTGAAAATACGAACAGTACCAAGATTAAAAGCTTTTATGTGTGGTGGAATCCCACAAGTAAAATTTAACCTATTTCCTGGTGTCCGATTGAGCTGAAATTTCACATATTGGCCCAGTCCTGATGATGCATGTTTATGATAAGCACGACCTGATGCTGCTGCCAGAATTGGCTCGAAATGAGTTCACTCTTTAACGTGTAACAGTACACAAAATTTTGATAAAGCATTTTTGACTTGACTGGATCATAGCTATCATCATTGTTAGTGCTATGTTATGTCACATAAAACTTACAGAGATCAGATTCATTCAAGCACTTAAATTTTCCTTTTCCATAACTGGGCATAGAATTTACTCTGTTCTTAAGAGAGAAGTGTTGGATTTTATACCGCCCAATTGCATTTTAGCCTATTAATTGGAAACTCATTACACGTAGTAATTTTAAAAGGAAAACTCATCGATGCCTGTCCAGGGTTAGAATCTCTCATCCTCTGCTAAGTAAAGTAGCGGCCTTTTACAATCTCACTGCTGGGAATAGGCCTCCTCTCTCCGTTTCTGGAGAGAAGGGACCTAAGACCTACCACGCTGATTCAATGCGGAATGGTAGGTTACACATATCTCCGGAATTCTCTAGAGATATGCAGGTTTCCTCGCGATGTTTTCCTTCACCGAAAAGTGTGTGATAAATTGCAATTATCAATTAGACACATGAGTTTTAATAGAAAAACTCATTGGTGCCTGCCCGGGTTTGAGCTCGTGTTCCCCACGAAAGAGTCGCACGGTCTCACCGCTGGGCTACCACAGTTTATTGTTTTCCTTATCCGAAACATGACGTAGTAATTTTAATAGAAAAACTCATCGATGCCTGCCCAGGGTTAGAATCCCTCATCCTCTGCCAAGAGTCAAATGAGAGTGTTTTATGTTAACTCTTTGAGCGGCGCATAGAGAAATTATTTTGTTAGTATTATGTACCCATATGCGCCGATCAAATAATTAAAATACTTTGAGGACGAACGTGTATGTAATTGTCCCATATAATTTATAGAATCAGACGTTACTTTGTGGACATCCATAATAAAAAAGTTATAGTAAAAATTATTTTGCTATAATCCGCGATACAGTAAATAGAAAATATATTTAATGCTAAATGTATAGTGGACTATCCATTTTTTCATACCCGATATATGCAGGATTCGTAAAAACACATGCACAAACCTCCACCACTGCCACCACAATACACAAGCACTACACACGTTCACGCTTTGCGATTTTGTCGTGGTCTCCTGATGATGCTTCGGTTGCGGAGCGAAACGATTGTTGAGTTTGTGATAGTGAATTTGTGTAGTGCTTGTACATTGTGTGTATGAGAACAGATAGTCCACTATACATTTAGCATTATATATATTTTCTATTTACTTTATCGCGAAATATAGCGAAATAATTTCATTATGACTTTCGTACTATGGATCTCTGCAAAGTAATGCGTAATTCTATAAATGATTTCCAAATGTTTGTTTTAGACAACATTTTCTCGTACAAAATAAATTACGTTACAGCCGTTACAGATTGCTATATATATCATCATACTCCTGCCCTTATCCCACTCTAAGTGGGGTCGGCACAACATGTTACAAACATATTATCACATGATTCGGCTTCGTATTTTACGACTGGCCGCCTGCCTGACATCATCTTACCTTGGTCGCATTTTACGACCCGTCGGTAAGAAACCGGATGGTCTATTTAGCTCATACACGGGATCACACGGCAATTTACTTTAGTCGCCTTTTACGACATCTCAGTAAAAAATGAGGATGGTCTATTATACTAAACCGGATACCACACGGCATACAGACTCCTATACATATGTAAATAGTTTTTTTATATTAAACCGGTCTCCTAGCACAGCAAAGCAAATCATTTTAGAGTAGCATAATGTTTTGCTTTATAACTTTGTGACCTAGATATCTTGCGAGCAACAATTTAATAGACTGTATTAGTAGGAAAAAACAAGTTTTATATATAGATCGAAACGGCCTAGTCACAAATGTGGTAGATAAATATTGAGTCATTTGTCCCAGATGCAGTAGTATATTCAAAATATTCTTTATTCAGGTAAACTTGTAAACAAGTGCTTTTGAATCGTCAACTTTACTGCTGGTTCGGAAAGCTGTGTCTACCGAGAAGAACCAGCAAGAAACTCGGCGGTTGCTCTTTTTAAAATATAAATCTTAGAACTAGTTACATTTATTTATTACTGTCTTGTACAGGGTAGAAGCGCACCTATATATCACCTTATCATCTAAGTAATCTTTAACAGTATAGTAGGCTTTCTGTATCAGCCTCTTTTTAACAGTGGTTTTAAACTGCTGTAATGGGGTTAAGACAATTTAATTATGTAAATTAAAAATGTGCAAAATGATCGATGCGCTATGTTTCTTTGTGAGTGTTGGGATAAGTCGTTGCCGTTGGGAATAGGATCCTTGGCGCAGGTCGAAGAAAAGTGCGATGTAAAGAAACTGCATATGTCAGACGTTTGAGTCGATCTAACTCCGTTAAAGGACATCTCTGCAGGATAAGTACTATTTTCTTTTCTTTTTCACAAAGGACCAGAAATACTGATTGCACTTTAATGATATTTCACATCGTTGAATGTACTTTGTAACAAATTTGTTGAAGCTTACTGTGTTCCTCAGAAGTTCAAAGGATTGCACGTCGCTGGGATTAAAATTGGATTTGCGAATCTTCGATATTTGTACTTCTCTTTAAGCAATTTAACATGCGTAATACGTCCACGAAAGTCGGAATACGGCGGCATGTCTGGGAAAGAGCGCTGGCTCGCGGAGTAAATATTGTTTTGGTTGGGTATAATTTTAATGTATAATATCTTCTAAAGTATTTATTTGATTCATATGATACGAAGGACAATTTTGATCTATATTAAATGAAGAATGACGAAGCGTAAGTCTGATTGCTCAGGCTCCAAAGACTACAGAACCGATTCATGCGGACAGCCACTGGTCCGTGGTTCATGCGGAACGTTGACCTCCATAGAGACCTCGACCTCCCTACCATTACTCACCTCTTTAAAAGTTTTTCGAAGTCTTACTTCGAGAAAACTGAGGTACACCCGAACCCCCTTATTTCAGTTGCTTCCACCTACATCCCAGTTAGGTCTGACCACCGAAAATATAGGCGTCCAAAAAGCGTCCTATATGACCCTGACGATCAAATAACGATCGCAAACACAGAAACACGTAATACACACACACAGCGTCTTCGCCGGCGAAGACGAGGTCCCAGTTTTCTGACGTCGGTCGGTCGTGGCTTCTCGCCACCCTTCCGACGCCGCAATGACTAATCTAAGTCATACCATCAGCCCTCCACTACGCGTCGCCCTAAGCCGTGGTCCGGCCTCACAGGAGGCACCCTTAGGACGACGTTCCCCGACGTTAGTAGAGCTTCTGAGCTCTACTCTCTGCATTTCGCAACCTCGACGATGCTTCCGCATTCGCCCGTCCCGCCCGGTGACGCAGTAAAAGCCGTTAGGGCTAACAGCATACAGTCAGTTCGAAAAAAAAATACGAGCGTATTTATTTAGATAAGCTTTGATATCGAACAGATGAAAAAGTTTCTATAATAGCATATTATTAATTGAAATGTTGAACATAAAAGTAGTAAATGTGAGTTTACAATGAGAGATAGAGACATGCTGTTCAGGACGCTTTGTAGTATTTTTGGAGATCTACAATTCTCTAGTACATTACTCTGGTGTATCTCTGTCGGTTTACTTGGCGACTATATCTCACAGCAGGCGTTTAGTAACATCTTTTACTAGTAGTATAGTACGTGGCAATAAATAATGCACATCGAGGCTTAGAGAGACAAATCGGCTAGATTCTGCTTCATAGAGCATTGTCTCTGTCGCACAGACTGACGAACCCGTACGATTCGTCTCATACTAACTAAGTGACAGTGACAGCGCTCTACGAAACCGAACTGGCCGGCTGTTTCGTTCTAAACATCGATGAGCATTATTGATTGCCTGGTACTATACTACCTTTTAGCAAAAACCGTACAAAAATCCTGCTTTTGGGAATTTTGTTTTATTATAAATTTAGACAGAAATTAACAATCTATGTTTAAAAAGAGCTAAGGTTTAGTTTCTTACTGGCTCCGAGCAATTAAAACTACGATTATACTCTCAAAAAAACATTGCAGAGCCAAATTGAATAATGAATATTTTGAATTTAAAAATTATACGTCCGAGATTACGCAGATTCCATCTTGCTACGTGTTTCTTTAATAAAGTGTTATGAATTTGTAAGAACTGGTTTTCTGGGGTAAACGCACCACACAACTGTGTCATTGAATCAAGATTGATACAAAGAAATAAAATACTGGGAGATGCATAACTGTTTTGTATAACTAAATAGTTAAATATTCTTCAACATCATCATCAAGTGGGGTCGGCACGACATGTTACAAACATGTTGTCACATGATTCAGCTACGTTTTTACCACCAGTTGCCTGAGGTCAAATTACCTTATTCGTATTTTACGACACCTCGGTAAGAAAGAGGGTGGTCTACTCTACTCAGCCGAATACCACACGTTGGGTCAACTTACCTTAGGCTTCTTTAACGACACCTCGATAACAAATGACGGTGGTCTATTCTACTCAGCCGGATACCACACGACGAGTCAACTTACCTTAGTCGCCTTTTACACCACGGAAAGAAATGAGGGTGGTCTTTTATACTCAACTGGATACCACACGCCGAGTCGATTTACCTTAGTCGCCTTTTACGACACCTTGGTAAGAAGTGACGGTGCTCTATTCTACTCAACCGGATACCACACGTTGGGTCAACTTACCTTAGGCTTCTTTAACGACACCTCGATAACAAATGACGGTGGTCTATTCTACTCAGCCGGATACCACACGACGAGTCAACTTACCTTAGTCGCCTTTTACACCACGGAAAGAAATGAGGGTGGTCTTTTATACTCAACCGGATACCACACGACGAGTCAACTTACCTTAATCGACTTTAACGACACCTCGATAAGAAATAACGGTGGTCTATTCTACTCAGCCGGATACCACACGACGAGTCAACAATGTGCTATAGTACCCGGCATTAAATAATGCACATCGATGTTCAAAACGAAACAGGCAGCCAGTTCGGTTTCGTAGAGCGCTGTCTCTGTCACTCAGTCAATATGGGACGTTTCTCACGGGTTCGTCAGTCTGTGCGACAGAGACAATGCTCTATGAAGCTAGCTGATTTTCTCTCTCTAAGCCTTGATGTGCATTATTTATTGCCGGGTACTATACATACTTTGGAGACTTGGTGGATCTCCGCCATGTAACACCTAATTCTATTAATTAGATAACAAAATAGATGTATATATGTTGCTCTAGTTATAAAATAAAGTAATCTAACGGCCTGTTACTATCCCACAGCTGGGCATTGACCTGCTCTCTCCCTATTTGGAGAGAAGGATTGGACCTACCACGCTGTTCCAATGCGGATTGGTAGGTTACACATATGCCCAGAATTCTCTAGAGATATGCAGGTTTCCACACGATGTTTTCCTTCACTTAAAAGCGTGTGATAAATTGCAATTATCAATAAAACATAAGTTTTAATAGAAAAACTCATTGGTGCCTTCCCGGGGTTTGAAACCATGTCGTCTCTAGACAGTCACGTAGTCTCACCGCTGGGCTATCACAGCTATCATATTAATATGATTTCAGCGATAAATTATTTCTTTTTTAGGAAAAAATTAAAGCGAGCAGAGTATATAATTGACATGCGGCCATGTTTGATTTTATTTCGCAACACGCATTATGAAGCGATGCATGTGTTATATTTTCAAAGTATTATTTAATTCAAAAATAGTTATATAAATAATAAATTTTTATATTAAATACAAGTTTTAGTTCGCGATTAAGTTAAAAAGAAATAAATTTACGTTGATATTAAAAAATGAGTAAGATTTTAAGATTTAGTACGTTTTTCTTTTTTATGATACACACAAACGGGCAGAATGAGGAGGGTACGTATATCTATATTAACTTTACCTTTACAGCAGTTTAAAAATACTATTAAAAAAAGGCTAATTCAGAAAGCCTATTATACTATTGAGGATTACCTGGAAGATAAGAATGCGTGGATATAGCTTCTCTTCAACCTGTACAAGACATTTATAACTATATGTAACTAGTGATAAGAATTATTGTTGGAAAAGAGCAATCGCCGAGTTTCTTGGTGGTTCTTCTCGGTAGGAACAGCTTTCCGAACCAGCAGTAGATGTTGACGATTCAAAAGCACTTGTTTACAAGTTTACTTGAATAAAGAATATTTTGAATTTGAATTTGAATATATTCAAATTCGAAATATTCTTTATTCAAGTAAACTTGTTAAGTACTTTTGAACCGTCAACTCCACTGCTGGTTCAGAAAGCTGTTCCTACCGAGAAGAACCAGCAAGAAACTCGGCGGTTGCTCTTTTTAAAATCATCATCATACTCCTGCCCTTATCCCACTCCAAGTGGGGTCGGCACAACATGTTAAAACATGTTGTCATATGACTCGGCTACGTATTTTACGACCGGCCGCCTGCCTAACGTCAACTTACCTTAGTCGTATTTTACGACCCCTCGGTAAGAAAGAGGGTGGTCTATTCTACTCAACAGATAGCACACGGCAGGTCGACTTAACTTAGTCATATTTTACGACCCCTCGGTAAGAAAGAGGGTGGTCTATTCTACTCAGCCGGATACCACGCGGTGGGTCAAATTACCTTAATCGCCTTTTATAACCCCTTGGTAAGAAATGGGGGTGGTCTATTATACTCAGCCGGATACCACACGGTGGGTCAACTTACCTTAGTCGCCTTTTACGACACCTTGGCAAGAAATGAGGGTGGTCTATTCTACTCAGCCGAATACACAGCATATCTAGTTATCATGTTGAGAAAATAACAACCGCAGATTTACTGGCTATCCTTGATAGGAGCAATTAACCTTAATATAACTAACTAATAATAAATAACTAAGTAAATAATTAATAATAACTAACTAACTCTAACCTAACTTCATATTTGACGATTTAAAAGTATTATACAAGTTTATTTTATCACTCTATATACTGATTTTGAATTTGAGTTTCACACTATTGTTTTGCAAGATTATATGTTTTTTGTTTTATTTGGGTTTTTGAATGATTCATGTTCACATTTGGAGCTGAAACTTTAAAATAATGTATTCACAACATTATCAACTAATGAGAAGATGTTAAATCCATAAATATGGTAAAATAACTTAATTTATTACTTAATTAGTATGCGTTAACCGAAACGTACTATTGTTTACATACTAACTGTGCTTACTTGGAAATTTTGAACATAGATGTAGTTATTGTGTTAACCATAAGAGGTAGAGACTAGCTGTCGCGGACTTTTCCGTAGTATTTTGGTAGATCTACAATTCTCTAGTACATTACTTTAGTGTATCTCTGTACGTTTACGCGACACACACGATTAAGCACAATTTACATAAAACCGTAATGTGCCAATAAAAACCTTTCATAATAATTGCGGTACCTTTTAGTAATAACCGTACGAAAATCGGTTTAGTGGAATTAAAGAAAATCGATCACATACAGACAGCTTTTGCGGACTTTGTTTTATAATAAGAATAATCAAATTCAAATCAAAATATTGTTTATTCAAGTAATCTTGTAAACAAGTGCTTTTGAATCGTCAACTGCTGGTTCGGAAAGCTGTTCCTACCGAGATGAACCAGGAAGAAACTCGGCGGTTGCTCTTTTCAAAGAATAATTGTTATTACTAGTTACATATAGTTATTAATGTCTTAACATGGTCGAAGAGTAGCTATATCCACGCATTCTTATCGTCTAAGTAATCCTCAATAGTATAGAAGCTTTCTGTATTAGCCTTTCTTTAATAGTATTTTTAAAATGCTGATTACAGCAGTTTAAACCATTAGGTAAAGTTGAATAGATTATAGAATTAGGCGTTACTTTGCGGAGATCCATAATATAAAAGTAATAATAAAATTATTTTGCTATAATCCGCGATACAGTAAGTAGAAAATATATATAGTGTTAAATGTATAGTGGACTATCCGTTTTTTCATACCCGATACATGCAGGGTTCGTAAAAATACATGCACTAACCTGCACCATCGCCAACACAATAGTACTACACACTTTCACTATCACAAACTCAACAATCGTTTCGCCCCGCAACCGAAGCATCATCAGGACATAGACTCCACGATAAAATCGCAAAGCCTTGCGGTTTGTCGTTTTGTCTTATCGTGGATTATAGCAAAATAATCTTATTATTACTTTTGTTCATAGGCGATGGCTGTATCAACCGGATTACGGGGGCAGAGGGCGTGTGCTTGAACATAAGGAGTTGCCAAACTGCCCTGAATGACATCAGAAATAAGAGGGGTAATCCTCAGGTAGACCATATAACTTAAATTATATAACTGAGTCAGATACATTGTAATATATCTGTGACGTCACGAAACATCATCATTCTGCTGCCCTTATCCCACTCTAAGTGGGGTTGATACATGTTAAAAATGTTTTCACATGATTTGGCGAGCTATTTTACGACCGGTCGCCTGCCTGACGTCAACTTACCTTAGTCGCCTTTTACGATACCTCGGTAAGAAATGAGGGTAGTCTACTCTACTCAACCGGATACCACATGGCGGGTCGACTTACCTTAGTCGCCTTTTACGATATCTCAGTAAGAAATAAGGGGGGCCTATTGTACTCAACCGGATATTGGATATTGGGTCAATATTTAACTTCCAAGATTACACCTTCATATAAAAAACTTAGTTAAATAAAATCTTTTAAAAACCAACTCGAATAAAGTATAATTTAAATTTATAATTTTACAGTACTTTCATGTGTCTACATGAAAGTATATATGACTTTTTACTCCGTATATCGTCCGATATACGGAGTAAAAATCATTCAGCTAATAAAAACAAGAAAAAAGTCAGATTACCTGTTCGTTACTCACCACCGGTTCGCGATTTCTATATAACGAGCTATCATGACTAACGGTTTTTGAATGCTAATTTTGCGGAAATCCCAGCTCACATCTTGAGTTTCGCTTGTAATTTTTAAATTTTACAGTTATCCTTGACTTTGTGAGATTCCTCACAATGATGTATGTAGAAAAATACAACAATTAAAAATTAATTTATGACTTCTATTTTCCCGAGTTGATTAATTAAATTGTCTCGCAATCAAACACCGTACCGGTTTTATATAAGGTTTTATATATGGCTATGTGAAAATTAGTTAAGGCTATAACAATATTTCATATCCCTTCTGTTAATCGTTGAGGAGTTAGTTAGTGAGCCAATACTGCCAGGAGCATCAGGTCATGCTTAGCAAGTCATTAAAATGCTTTGTTATTGGTACTGGACCAGTATGTAAAAAAAAACCCTTTTTTACATAAGAATTAACTCTGGCGGGTGCCAGAATTGGGCATAATTGTTACAGAAACCCCACATACATCAAAAAAAATTTAGTTTTTTTCTGTTTAAATATAACTATAAATATTATAAACTTTCAATGGGAATATGTTAGAAAACTTATTTAATAATGATATTTATAATGGTATTAAAGCAGTTAATGCCTTAAACGGAACGTATGTCAACTTGTTACTTTTTTAATTGCCTAAACAGCGCTAGATTCCAGCGTTTTTAGTATAAATATAAAGATTCCTTAATTACGTTTTTGTAAACATAATAATTTAAAATATTTATGTGAAAAAAAATTTAGCTTCATTTTATTACCAATTTTCAGATATTAAAAATGGTGTTTAGAATAAAATATTTTTTTTATTGAGTGTATGGCTTACGGTCTTAATCTCTGTGGGATTAAATAAAAAAATATTGCAATATATGTGAATTATTAGCCATCTTTTAGTACATGTTGCCATAGACTTATAACTAAAATATACGTTGCGCTTATCAACGTGTTTTCTCTAAATGTTTGTTTTTCTGACGACAAAAAAATGAATGATACACTTTTACTTCAATAATGATAGCCTATAGTTATATTTTTATCACAATTCCTATCGCTTTTATTATGTCCTTATGGTATTTAGCACGAACTTGTAGTTGTCCATAACCTCAGACTCCATAACTCTTTTTTTATAGTTCCCTCATAGAAATTAAATAAAATAATAATTGATCCTAAGATAACAAATATTTTTCTATCCTACAACACAAAAATTAATACTGTAATGTATGGGCCCAAAGATGTATGAAATCTTGAAGATGTGGAATCTCACATACATACGGCAAATTAAATAAAAGCGTTTAATTAATCAATGGTGAATCTCATGAGTAAAGCAAAGTTACGGCTTGTTACTATCCCACTGTTAGGCCTCCACTCTCCGTTATTAGAGACAAAGTTTGGAGCTTAGACCTACCAATGCGGATTGGTAGGTTACACATAACCCCAGAATTCTCCAGAGACATGCTGGTTACCTCACGATATTTTTCTTCAACGAAAAAGTGTGATAAATTGCAATTATAAATTAGACACATGAGATTTAACAGAAAAACCAGTGCCTACCCATGACCCACTCGAAAGAGCAACTCAACATTGGGCTAATCTCTTAATTATTGCTTGTTGCAGCTATGTTCTTTTACGAATGTTGATCCCATTGTATGTTGTATGGACAGTCTCAAACGTACCACAACCCAAGCACCAGTCACCACCACTACCACGACTACCACGAGGTAATACCTGAAAATAATATTCTACCGCATCACATGTTATAAAACAAAGTACCCTACAGCTGTATCAATCATCTCAAAATCTATTCAATATCATGCTATTCCTCTTGAATTAACATTATTTCTATAGCCTATATATTACCCCGATGTATAAGGGGAATAATTGTGCCAAATTTTATCGATATTGATTAAGCAGATTCGTTGTGAAAACGTAACAGACAGACTCTCGCATTTATAATATTAGTAAGGACTACACAAAAATACACCCAGGCTCGAAGTAACCAACAAATTGTGTAACCAAGATTTAAAAAATTCAAAATATTCTTTATTCAAGTAAACTTGTAAACAAGTGCTTTTGAATCGTCATCTCTACTGCTGGTTCGGAAAGCTGTTCATACCGAGAAGAGCCAGCGAGAAACTCGGCGGTTGCTGTTTTCAAACATAATTCTTATAATTACTTACATTTAGTTATTACTATCTTGTAAGGGTAGTGGAGTAGCTGTATCCACGCATTCATATCAGCTATATAATCCTCAATAGTATAGTAGGCCTTTCTGTATCAGCCAACTTTGTAAACTGCTGTAAAGAAAAGACAAATTTGATTGCGGAATTTTATTGTAGAATCGTATACTCTCTCCTTTTTTGGAGAGAAGGATTGGAGGCCTACCACGCTGCTCCGCGAATTGGAAGGTTACACATATCCCTAGAATTCTCTAGAGATATGCAGTTTCCTCACGATGTTTTCCTTCACCGAAAAGCGTGTGATAAATTGCAATTATCAATTAGACACATAAGTTTTAATAGAAAAACTCATTGGTGCCTGCCCGGGGTTTGAACCTATGTCGCCTCTAGAGAGTCGCACGGTCTCACCGCTAGGCTATCACAGCAAGTATAGTACTCGGCATTAAATAATGCACATCGTAGTTTAGAACGAAAGAGCCGGCCAGTTCGGTTCCGTAAAGCGCTGTGTCTGTCACTCAGTTAGTATGAGTTTCGATAGTCTGTGCGACCGAGACAATGCGCTATGAAGCAGAATCTAGCCGATTTTCTCTTTCTAAGCCTGGATGTGCATCATTTATTGCCGCGCACTATACATACTTTTGCAAAGCAGGAACCGCAAGGACTAACATATATCTCATTGTTCCAGCCCGTTGACGTCATCTACTGCTTACGTACCTGAGGAAGAAGTCTACGTGCTTGTGAACAACGCTGCGCCGTTAACGGACCAGTGCGAGCCGATTGCTGCGAACAGCACGGCGCCGCCAAACGGACAGAAGGCCTGGGATAGTACGTACATTTACACAACTAAACAAGTCGTTAAAAAAGCTTTCAACAAAATTTTATGTCTCTGCTGTTAACCGCTGAGGAATTTACTCGTCTAAAGCCAATTGCGACACGATTGAAGACGTAAACGACGACCGCGAACCGCTTTCTTTTCGTACCATGAAGTGTGAATTGCATTTGGGTCGTAAAGGGGTTGGAAGTTGGTTGGGATTAAAAAGGATAACGTTATATCCACTATAGATAACTATCTCTCTTTTACTCACATATTCTTAGGACGAATTCCGAACGCCCATTCGGCAACGACTTAAAGTGTGCGTCTTTAAGACGTCATGTTATGAAAAAGCAAAACAATTTCGTTAATGCTTATTATAAATATGCACTACCTTCACATACACCATACACGGCGAATTGAATAACAGCTTTTATTCCCAGCTTTTTAGCTGTTGTAAGGCTGTTTTTTAAAATGAGTAAATCTTCTCCCTCTAATCATTATTTTCTATAAAATTATTCGTAATATTTTTTTCATTCCTCCACTCCTCATTAAAGATGTGCGCGTACAAACAAATGATTTCGATCCAGTAGCGGAAGCAAAACTGTGTTGGCGAACAACAAGTGCGTACGCGTCGACGCGAGTCCACTGTTTCAAGTGTACGTGCACAAATGTGCATAGATGTGCGCGAACATTTCTAGAATATTCGCGCACAATTTGTTAATGTTTGCTTCAGTGAGTCGACCAGAGTAAACATTTGTGTCGCACACTGCATTCAAAGTGCTGTAAAGTTCTGCAAGCTGGTGGAATTCCACCTTTATATTAACTTCAAATTATTTGCAATATTCTACAGAATGTCTAGAATATCAGGAGAAGCTGGTGTATCCGTGCAAGAAAAGCGTAGCATTGACACGCCAAAAGGCGAGGTCCTACTTGTGCAAACATGACGTAAAGAAGCTCATCGTGGGCGGCATCGGGGCTACGAAGGACGAGTTCCCCCACATGGTGAGAGCTTTCACTCAAACTTGAAAGACTCGGCTTTCCTACTATAGCTCATGTCTTTATGCGCTTTTCGGAAACGGAGGTTGACCCATCGAAAATATAGGTAATTTATAAAATTAGGCGTTACGTGAAGCAAACCTTTGATTCACGTGTTTGTAGGTAAACTCAATGATGGGGGTTGAACTACGTAAATTATAAATTTACAAAATATATGGGACCCTTACACGCACGTCCGTCCGACCCCAAATTAAGTAACTTAACACTTATGTTATGGGTGACGGACAACTGGTAGATATACTACATACATAATTTTAAATACATACTTAAATATAAATATACACCCAGGCTCGAAGAACCAACAAATTGTTTATAGAAAATGGCTCGGCGGGAGTCGAACGCGCAACCCGCGGAGGTGAAGGCAGGGTCACTACCCACTACGCCAACGGGCCAGTCAAATATAATATAATTCGTATATAAGACTTACCACGCTGCTCCAATGCGGGTTGGTAGGTTACACATATCTCCAGAATTCTCTAGAGATATGCAGGTTTCCTCACGATGTTTTCCTTCACCTTGCACCTTCAATCGCAATTATCAATTAGACACATGAGTTTTAATAGAAAAACTCATTGGTTTGGCCCGGGGTTTGAACTCATGAACCCCTCGAAAGAGTCGCACGGTCCCACCGCTGGGCTATCATAGCTCACAATTTTTTTTAAAAAAATTTTGATCATAACTTTTGCCTAATTCAAAAGTAATAATAAAATTATTTTGATATAATCCGCGATACAGTAAATAGAAAATATATATAGTGTTAAATGTATAGTGGACTATCCGTATTTTGATACCGGATACGTGCAGGATTCGTAAAAACACACGCACAAACCTCCACCACTTCCACCACAATACACATGCACTACACACGTTCACTATCACAAACTCAACAATCGTTTCGCCCCACAACCGAAGCATCATCAGGAGACAAACTCCACGACAAAATCGCAAAACGAAGCAATATCCAAACAAGCATTGTTATATATTACTTGGTTCATCCCCACCCTTTATTTTACCTCTGAACACGTGTAACAAGCTTGAACTAGAAACATTTACCTATCTGCTCGTTAATGAGGGTGCCATTTTGTGCTTAATGATTTCTAATTGTTCCAAAATATTTAGTTTATAAGCTTTTTTCACAGGCGTGCAGGAATTCTGCCTAATTCTATAAATAACATATTTATATTTGTTGACTACTGCATTTTCAGGCCCTTTTAGGTTACGGTGAACCCAAATCGGACCAGTGGCTGTGTGGAGGCACGCTGATCAGCGAGCGGTTCGTCTTGACCGCTGGTCATTGCACGTTCAAATCTAAATTGTAAGTACATTTATTCTAAGAGACTTAATACCAAGAGGATAATGAATTCTTCTTATTCTTTCTTAGCCGAAACACATCCACTATTGGACATTTCTTTAAGAGTATTCAAGACCAAATCGCGTGCCACGTGCCATCACCCACAACCCCCTTTTATTTTTCGAGTTGTTACTTGCTAACAAAGTATGTTCAGAGTTTAACGAATGAATGGCTGAAAGAATAGCAAAAATAATAGAAACAGAAGAAAAAAAAAATGTAGAAATGCAACGCCCAGATAATCAAAAATGTTAGTCAAATCTTTCCATTCAAAGGAAACTAAAAAAATTGCTCATAGCAGGGAAATTGGGGCAGTTATAACAGGCATTACTACTGGGCACTGCCTCTTAAACAGATTACTTATTATTATTTATGGTTAAAGCGGGTTAACCTTAAAAGCTAGACATATGCTGTTGCGGACTTTTATTTAGAGCTTAGAGGGGAACAATTTTGTAATACATGATTTTTGAATAACTTTCACCGTTTACTTAGCGCACGCAAGGAAAGCTTTTGTCATTTTTGCAATATTTTTTATTGCTGCTCCTCTCCTATTCATCTTAGCATGATTTTATATAGTCTATAGCCTTCCTCGATAAATGGACTATCTTACACTCAAATAATTTTTCAAATCGGTCCAGTAGTTCCTGAGATCAGCGCGTTCAAACAATCAAACAAACGAAATCTTCAGCTCCATATGTTATGTTAATAGCTTTTAAACGCAACTTCGTTCGCGTGAACTGCAATCTTATTATTTAAGTAAACCGTTATACTTACATCAATTATGGTTAACGCGGGTTAACCTTAAAAGCTAGCCGTTTGCTGTCGCGGACTTTTATTCAGTACTTTTAGAGGGGAACAATTTTGTCATATATGATTTTTAATAACGCTCTCTGTTTAAGAGATAAAAAGGAGGAGGCTCCTTGCGTTCCTACCCCAAAACTGGGGGTCGTGATCTCTTCATAAGAACATCTTCTCTTTGGCAATGGTCTTCCGTCGGTTTCGGCTTTCGGCCATGTGGATGGCCTCGGAGACTGTTGTTTTGAGAGTGGTGCGGATCTGGTCTGTCCAGCGCATAGGGCTCCGTCCTCTAGTTTTCTTGCCGTCAACCTGGTAAGTGACAACAAGTTTCTGCAGGTCGTCGCTGGGCTTGCGAGCAATGTGCTCAAAGAACTCAAAGATCTTCCGTAGACATATGTTTAAAAGTCTTGGTGTCTTGTTGATTCTTCGAGCGCTGACTTATTTGTTAATACTTAATTACTATGCGCAGTCCAAGGGATGTGCAATAATTTCTAGCACCACAATGCATCAATGCGTTTGCGGTCTGCGTTTATTTAAGTGTCGATGTCTCTGCGGCGCATAAAAATATGGAGGACACTAGGCTATTTACAAGTGCAATTTTCGAAACAGATACCTGTTGATAATCAGATTAAAGGAAGCTTCAACGTACACACTCTGAAGTGTGTAGAGGAAGAAACGAGTCTTCACTTTATGGCTGAGTACTCTATGTTCTCCTGGGTAAGATGGGAGATACTAGGTAAGGATCAAACCTTACAAATATCCTCTTCAGGGATATTGTTGGTTTGTTAAAGCGATTGCTTATTTAAACCAGATGACACCGTCGGGACAGCAGTAAAACCTATGTCCGAAAATGGGGAAATGGGAGGGATAGTCCAAAACAGGAGTTGACCACCTATCTTGAACCGTCGAGCGTTCCCGAACCTAGATAGATAAATGTTCAGAGTTATCTCTTTGCATTACAACAACCCGGAAAACAGAACAGTTGGATGCAACCTACTATTGCGACTTTGTGGATCCAAAGTCCAATTTTTGCCTCGAAGGGGAAATCTGAGAAATGTATTTCCAAGTTGGTAATGTAACAACTTGTTGAGCAAACCAATGAGTTTTTGTGTTAAAACTTATATGTCTAATTAATATCTGCAATTTATAGTACGCTTTTCAGTGAAGGAAAACATCGCTAGGAAACCTGCGTATCTCTCTGGTGAAATCTGGTGATATGTGTAACCTACCAATCCGCATTGGAGCAGCGCATTAGGTATAGCTCCAATCCTTCTCACCTAAAACGGAGCCTATACCCATCAGTGTATCGGGTAGTAACAGCCCGTTACTTTGCTTTTATAGTAAGAAATCGCTATTTTCCTTTTTTTACAGGGGCCAAATAACCTATGTCCGACTCGGCGCTCATAAACGGACCGAACCGCTGAATATGGAAAGAATTTACCGCGTCAAGTCTATCATCAAGCACCCCAAATACAAGCCACCGAGCAAGTACCATGACATCGCACTTATAGAGACTGAACGAAAGTAAGGAACTATTTCAGATCCAAAATATTCTTTTTTAAGACTGTTTTCTTTACTTTTGAATATCCAAATGTTTTTGAAGAGGCTGAGATATAAGTTGAGAAACGTGCGATTTTGTCAACTAGATCACGGATTTCAACCCCGGGATGTTTTGGTTTAAACTAGTGAATTATTCTGCTAATACTTATTTCTAATTGATAATTGCAATTTATCACATGCTTTTCGGTAAAATAAAATCGCGGGGAAACCTGGATATATCTAGAGAATTCCGGGGATATGTGTAAGGTTGTACTTGCTGCTTGAGGAGCTGGAATGGATTGGAGGGGGTAGAATGCGGATTGGTAGGTACCAAACGGCATTCTAGCATAAACGGCATTATAGCCGATTCAAATTCAAAATATTCTTTATTCAAGTAAAATTGAAAGCAAATGCTTTTGAATCGTCAACTCTACTACTGGTTTGTAAAACTGTTTACCCAGAAATGTCAGCAAGAAACTCGGCGGTAGCTCTTTTCAAAATATAGTTCTTATAAATAGTTATATTTCATTATTGCTATCTTGTACAAGGTCTAGGAGTAGCTATATTGACGCATTCTTATGATCTATATGAATCTTCAAAACAATAGTTTCTGTATAGCCCATACAGAAATCTAGTCCTTATCATAGTTTTTGCAAACTGCTGTAGTGGCAAAGCCATAATTGATTGCGGAATTTTATTATCGAATCTTATACTCGTACCAATCTTAGCTCTAACCCTTTTCTCCAAAACGAAGAGAGGTTGCCTATGCTCAGGGTTGAATAAAAAGAATAAGAGGCCGTTACTTTATGCCTCTCTAGCATGATCCTGGATGAGTTCTCGGTGCCGGCGTGCCTGGACACCAGCGCGCCCAACGACTACGAAAACGCGCTGGCAAGTGGCTGGGGAGCTACAACCAACAAAGGGGCGACTGCTGATCAATTGCAGAAGGTAGGGTGAGACTCGACGAGTACTTATTGTGAATTAACCATAAGAGATAGAGACAAAGTGTCGCTTACTTTTTTGTAGTATCTTCATGGATCTTCAATCCTCTAGAACGTTACTTTAGTTTATCTCTGTGGATTTACGCGTCACACGCGACTAAAGTTCCCGGGTTGCGATATTTTTTTACGCTACCTCAACACAATTTAAGTAAAACCGTAATGTACCTATTAATCTTAATGCACTTATTAAATAACCTTAACCTCCCGGAAAAATTGCACCTTTTAGTAAAAACCATAAAAGAATCAGTTCAGTAGATTTTAAGAAAATCGATCACAAACAGACAGGTTTTGACAACTTTGACTTATAATAATTTTTAAATTATTATAAGTCATTTAATATTAAATATATTATTAAATTTATTTAATTTTAATATAAATATTATGAGAGTTAGACGTTAATTTACGGAGATCCATGAACCAAAAGTATAAATGAAATTATCCGCGATTAAGTATATAATGCTAAATGTAGAGTGGACTGTCCGGTTTCATACCTGCTACATGTAGGGTTATACATATGCAATAGAGGTGGATATAGAATTATATTTTCCATTTACTTAGTGTAGGAAAACACAAAAGTAATAATAAAATTATTTTGCTATAATCCGCGATACATGTATATTATAGCAAAATAATTTTATTATTACTTTTGTACTATGGATCTCCGCAAAGTAACGCCTAATTCTATAAATTATGTAGGAAAATAATTTAATTACTACTTTTTTATATATATATGTATTGATTTTACATACTATTTCATCACAACTAACTTATCTCAGGTGATCCTGCGAAAGTTCTCGGCAGCCGAGTGCGCGGATGTCTTCCCACCACACCGTCTACTCGAGTTTGGCTACGACAAGAAAACGCAGATATGTTACGGGGACAAGAATGTCTCTAAAGACACCTGTCAGGTTAGTATTTCTTGATTTATTTAGTTGAAGTAACTTCTATAGGTGCATTGATTGTAGGCACTGAACGTGAGCCGTCACGCTCGGCTATGTAACGCTCTTTCAAGTAATTTAAATGTATTCGAATGTAGATGAGACTTAAAAAAGTAGAGCTGTGATAGAACAGCGGTGAGAACGTGTGACTCTCTAAAGACGATCACGGATTTAAACCCCGGGCAGGCACCAATGGGTTTTTCAATTAAAACTTTTGTCTAATTGATAATTGCAATGTATCACACGTGAAGTGTGAAGAAAAACATCGTGAGGAAACCTGCATATCTCTAGAGAATTCTGGGGATATGTATAACCTACCAATCCGCATTTGAACAGCATGGTAGGTCTTTAACTCCAAGCCTTCTCTCCAAATAAACGGAGAGAGGATGTAGGATCTATGAATGTAGATGGAAAAGAGGTTGTATTTCGTAGTATTGCTGTGTGAGTACACCAAATTAAATTTTTAAGATATTGCATAGCTTCTATCGCGGGCCTTGAGCGTGGAGACCGAATCCAGAAATTCCGTAACGAAAAAACCTAACACCTCCCACTCCGACCGGCACAGCGGTGATACTTTTTAGTAGCGAACTCCAGTTGACGGGTTAATGACTTTTTGAAATATCACGCTTGTCTCTTTAGTTCAGCAACTCGCCTTTAGGTGGCATTGGTTGTATTGGAAAACTACCATTAAAACCGACATGTATTGAAAGATAATAAAAATATTTTGAACAATATTAACATCTCATTTATTTAATAAAAGACAAAAAATTTTATCGGTCACCACGCTCAAAGTGTAACTTGAATTAATATCAAAGAAAAAAAAAACAATGAAAAAAGAAAAAAAAATACTGAATAAATAAAATAAATATATAATTGTAATTGCATAAGTTGATAAAAAATGCTATGCAATTAGCTTTACCGCGGCAGTCTCCGAGTGCCACACGTATTTTTTTGTCTTATAGTAAGGCAATGGGAGAGTAGGGGTAAAAGTATTACGCGGGACTGAGCCTCTGTTTAGACATGTTTGAACATTAAAATCAAACACTCAATGAAAGAAGTGCTCAACACTTGTGTTATTTCCTTATACTAAAATCTGCTCTCAATATTCGCAGGGTGACAGCGGTGGTCCTCTACAGCTGAAACACAAGCAGTTCATCTGTATGTACACGGTGATTGGCGTGACGTCATATGGCAAGACCTGCGGGGCAACGGACAAGCCGGGGATGTACATCCGGGTCGCTCACTACGTGCCCTGGATCGAGAGCATTGTTTGGTCATAGATAAGTCTGTGATAGCCCAGCGGTGAGACCGTGCGACTCTTTCGAGGGGAACACGATTTCTAACCCGGGCAGACACCAACGAGTTTTTCTATTAAAACCCATGTGTCTAATTGATAATTGCAATTTATCACACGCTTTTCGGTGAAGGAAAACATTGTGAGGAAACCTGCATATCTCTAGAGAATTCTGGAGATATGTGTAACCTACAAATCCGCATTGGAGCAGCGTGGTAGGTCTTAGTTCCAACCCTTCTCTTCAGATATGGAGAGAGGCGGCCTATTCCCAGTAGTGGGATTGTAACAGGCTGTTACTTTACTTTAGATAATACACTAAGGACGCACAACGACGAGCATGTGAAATGCCACAATATATTCATCATTCCGTATATTTATACACTCATCACTCACTACACTAACTAGTGTCTCAAATGGCGATAGTATCGCAGCGATGTGAAGAGTGTCCTCGAGGCGCAAAACTTAATCGACTCGTCATACACCCTCTGCGACATGCTACGTACTCGCCGCGTACCCGATGCGTAAACGCTACAGACTCGCCGCGCGCCCTCTCAGATACGCTACAAACTCGCCGTGCACCCGCCGAGTATCGCTACGAACTCGCTACGCGCCCTTTGTGACACGCTACGTACTAGCCGCGCGCCCGCTACATATCGCTACGGACTAGCCAAGCGCCCGCTGAGAAATGCTACGGTCTCGTCTTACGCCTGCTCAGTATGGCTACGGACTCGCTACGCGCCTTTTGTGACACGCTACGTACTCGCCGCGCCCGCTACATATCGCTACGGACTAGCCAAGCGCCCGCTAAGAAATGATACGGTCTCGTCTTACGCCTGCTCAGTATGGCTACGGACTCGCTACGCGCCTTTTGTGACACGCTACGTACTCGCCGCGCGCCAGTTGCATAACGCGACAGATCGCCAAGCGCCCGTTGAGAAAAGCTACGGTCTCGCCACGCGCCCGCTGCGAAACTTTATGGACTCATCGCGGGCCCTCTCTAAGGTGACCTCGGCCTACTAGGCCGGAGCACATACCGGGCTTAAGTGCCCGCGAGGAGATGCCCGGGTAGAGAGGAATTCCTCGAGGCCCGCACCCCGTTTACCCCCACCCGGGGAGTAAACGAGAAGACCCTGCAGCAGGGCCCTCTACTACACGCTACGCACACGACGTGTGCCCGCTTTGATGTGCTCCATACTCGCCGCGTGTCTACTGCGACACGCTACAGACTCGCAGCAACATCCATCTCGCCTACCGCTTTTCCAGCATTCATGATTTTATACAAGTTTCATGAGGTTTCGACAAACCCAGCACGACTTCACGATTTCACAACATACTAATTGCAATTCAATGTACGCATATATCGCGTGTTGAGATTAATAGATGCATTTTTAATTTATTTATAATAAATACTAAGTGTATTATTAATGTTTTTTTTATTTACTTCGGAAATATATAAGTTACATCTAGTCTAAGTAGCTATTAATATACAAGCCATGCCCACGAGGAATGGTCCCAAAAATGCAGGCTGAAACGTAAGACGTATTTCTGAGCGTGTCGAGATTTGACAGGGGAGGACGCCTAACGTATTGAGTATACAAAATGGATGGACGATGATGAATCCTTGGACGTCTGATTAATAGATATATTATTTATTTGTTTACTATATAAGATTTTTATTGATTATGATTTTATTTTATTTTTTATTATATAATTCTCAAAATTTTTACAATATTCCTGTAGTCCTAAGTTCTCTAAACATTATAATTCTCGATCGGCAACGCAAAATTCTTCGCTAGCCATAATCAAAGAAACTATCGCATTCATAATACTAGTAGGATTGGGTAGGATTAGGAGGATTGTTTGATGAATTTGATTAGACATTTTCAATTTATATGACATTCTAATGTTATTCTCCGTGATTTTTTTATCATTTCACATTTTCACGCAACTTATTGGAATTTTGACTGTATTTATTTTTATCTTAAAAAATAAAGATAGAAAATGATTATTATAGATTGTTAAAAAGGTTCGGGCATGTTAAATGAAAAAAAGTTGAAAGAATGTATTAAAAAAATATACCTTTATTCCTTTTAAGTATTACTATTACAAAATATATCTTATTACTAGAATTTATGGTGAGTATTTATGGTGCTTAAGGGTTTCATTTTATGCTTTAGGCGGAATAAAGGGCAAGGGTTCAAGGGGTCAATGTCGTAAAGTGTACCACCGCAGCTCACGCACTCGATCTCGGGGTGATGAAAACGAGGCAATGTTAATAACATTAGTTAAAACGTTATTTCACTAAGTTACTCTTTTATTCAAGAAATATTATTATTATTATAAATAGGTGGTAGATAAAATATAACCTTATATATACCAAATGAATTTGTGTATAATAACATATGATATTAATAGTTCAAAGTTAAGTTAAGTTAGTTCAAAAAAGGTTAATTCAAAAAGCCTATTATACTATTGAAGATTACCTAGACGATAAGAATGCGTAGATATAGCTTCTCTTCAACCCTGTACAAGACATTTATAACTATATGTTACTAGTGATAAGAATTATTGCTTGAAAAGAGCAACCGCCAAGTTTCTTGCTGGCTCTTCTCGGTAGGAACAGCTTTCCGAACCAGCAGTAGAGTTGACGATTCAAATGCACTTGTTTACAAGTTTACTTGAATAAAGAATATTTTGAATTTGAATATATATGAGACAATAACACACGTCTTTCCGTCCTCTAAAGTAACTTAATTCTTGTGTTACGAGTGTCATATGGTTTTATACACATATACATATATTAATTATATATACATTTATAATTCTAAATGAATACTTAAATAAATATCTACCCCCAGACTAGACGAAATAACAAACTGTTTATAGAAAATTTTGGGTATCCGCGTGAATCAAACCCCCGGCCCGCGGTAATAAACGGCTGCGAATGAATTGCGTCTTGTACCATACATATCATTGGTGCTGAAGTTTCCACCGCAAAAGTTATTAAGTTACAACTGGCATTAATCTTCAAAAATATTACAACACCGTATAGTACGTGGCAATAAATAATGCACATCGAGGCTCAGAGAATCAGCTAGATTCTGCTTCATAGAGCATTGTCTCTGTCGCACAGACTGAAGAACCCGTGTGTGACAGTGACAGCGCTCTACGAAACCGAATCGGCCGGCTGTTTCGTTCTAAGTTCTCGATGTGCATTATTTATTGTCGGGTAAGTTCATGATGAGTTCCATAATTAATACCCTTTTACCCTTCCCTTAAAATAAGACTTGTTTCTCATCCTTAACTTAACCTATTTTCAAAATTTCTCATTATTTCTAGAAATCTAGTATTAATTATCTTTCCCAGACATTTATTGAATTTTTGACAGCCAAAGTAGTGATCCTTATTGCATGTCTGACTCGATTTCTAAAAACAATCGATTTTATTTACATGGAAGTTTTAATCATGTCAAAAGATAAATAAATGGTTGGATATTATAAAACCGTTTGTTATATTGCGCGAGTTACAAAATAATAACTAAGAGCGAATTGCAGTTACTGTATAGAAATGTGATAAAAGCGGTCTGTTTCTATCCCACTGCTGGGCATAGGCCTCCTTTTTCCATTTTTCCAGAAACGGATTTGAGCTAAGGCCCACCACGCTGTTCCAATGCGGATTGGTAGGTTAAACACATTCCTACAATTCTCCAGCAATATGCAGGTTTCCTCATGACGTTTGCTAAACCAAAAAGTATGTGATAAATTGCAATTATCGATTAGAAATTTTAACAGACAAACTCATTGGTGTCTGACCGGGGGTTTGAACCCGAACTCCACAGTTGCATGGTCTCACCGCTGAGATATAACTATTGCGCCATATAATTATAAATATAAATATATGGGACATTTACACACACGGTCGTCCGTCCCCAAAGTAAGTAACTCAATACTTGTGTTATGGGTGACGTACAACTGGTAGATATACTACATATATATGTTTAAATACATACTTAAATACAAATACACACCTAGGCTCGAAGAACCAACAAATTGTTTATAGAAAATGTTGGCCCTCGGCCGGAATCGAACCCGCGACCCGCGGAGCTAAAGGCAGGGTAACTACCCACAGCACCAACGGGCCAGTCAATTGTTTTTATATATCAAAAATTTTTAATTACAGACAACACATATAGTCTTAACTACTTTAATTCAAATTCAAATTTCTCTTTTTTCGAATTGGCTTTCACAACAAGAGTGCTTACTCTTGAATAGTCTTTCGAATTAGATTTCATTATTTTGAATTTTATATGAGATTTAATTATTCAATTAGTTTTATTGGGTAACTAATTTTACTGCAAGTAACTGCAAGGCCTTATTATGTTTTTAAAATTGTAAAAGATCGCATGCTTAATATTAAAGTGACCTAATTAAAAAATTTAGCTTAATTGAGTTAGATACACTGATTAGATAAACGAACTTTTATAAAAGACTTAGTCAAAAGTTATGGCTATTTTTAACAGTCTCAAGTGCTGTAGGTGTAACGCTAAACTGTATTGCAATTTGCCATTAAACAATTTTTTTAATTATTTCGCTTTAATATTAGACGTGCGATATATCTATTGAATCATAAATTAATTAATAAAACTCATAGAAATTCTTACATTTTTATCATTAAATTTTAATTCTAAAATCTCAAATTAACTGCAAGATGCTCCTAGTTTCTAACCTAAATTACTTAAAAATTGCTTTAACAGATCAACTGCAAGCTCTAAAACTAAAAGAAACAACTTAATAATAATATTGTCAATAATTTTTATCCTTATCATTAAGTCCACTACCATTTAACCTTAACGCAAACTTACTAACCTTACTTACTTAACTAACCTTAAAGCAAATTCCTTATTTTAAAATTAATTTATCTCTAACAAACTTTAATAAAAATTAAAATTAATCTCCCTTATTCAGTATAAAACTAACTAAAATTAAAATAATACTAAGCATTTATTTCCTAGTATTTGTATTTCAGTAATAATATAAGAAAGTCATTTTTAATTTTTAATAAAAGAAAAAAAAAATTTTTTGTTTATTTTCAAAAATTGAAAATTGAATTTTTAAAAGAATAGAATTAGATATTCATAAAGAATTTGAAGAATAAAATTTGGAATACGATTTAGTATGAATTTAAATAAAGTCTAAAATAACAAAACAGTTACAATACGATGAATTTTAAAAATAATAATCAAATAATAAATTTGACATTATTCTTGTAGAATTGTTCTTTTTATATCAGATTTTTTTTTTGTACTTCTATTTTCTCTTTTAAAAAAAAAAAAAAAAATCAAATTATTTTAGAGATGAAATCTCTTATATAAATATGAAATATATATGTCCTTTATAGACTCCGAAACGACTGGACCGATTGTAATGAAATTTTCAGATAATCTTTAGGATGATCCTATAGAGCTTGATGGCGATCGGAGCATTTTGTAAACTGTTGAGTTGAGTTTCGAAAGGTTCGAAACCTGAATGAGCCACAGCAACGCATGACCGTATAGCTAGCGTAAAATGAGATTGAAGACTTTGAGCCAATTAGAAATCAAACTGTAAAGTATCAGAGATTTGATTTCCATTTCGGCTATTCTAAATAGTCTATTAAATTCATATAATATTCGTATTCTTGTAAGAATATGAATTTAATAGACTATTATTATAGGGGACTATTGATGACTATTATAATATATTATTATTATATTATATATCTTAGTATTATTAAAATCGTATATATTTTGGCATTATTTATAACCCACATACATATATTTTACTATGAATGCAATTATATGGGTATATTCAGGTCTTCCATAGATATAAAGTTACATTCCTATTTGGATATACATATGTAAGTGTATATATATATTGGAAAATTACAAACGGCTGTCCATCCCCAAAGTAACTCAAAACTCGTGTACTGGGTGACAGACAACTGGTAAATATATACAAATATACTCTTAATTGAATACTTAAATACATAGACTAGAACAAACAAAATTATTTTTAGTGAATGACTTATGGTGGGGATTCGAACCCGCAAACCCCGGAGTTATGAACAGGAGTACTACCACCTGCTTCAAACGGCCATATTTATTAATAAAATAAATATTATATACATATACTATTTTAAATAAATAATTGAATACATAAATACAAACTGACTCGAAGAACCAAAAATAGTTTTTAGCAAATTATGAATGTTTATTTATGAATTACGCCGAGTGGTATCCGGCAGAATAGAATTAACCACCCTCATTTCTTACCGAGGTGTTGTAAGAGGCGACTAAGGTATGTGCCGTATGGTATCCGGGTGCTTAGAATAGACCACCCTCATTTCTTACCGAAGTGTCGTTAAAGGCGACTAAGATAAGTTGACGTCAGGCAGGCGGCCGGTCGTAAAATACGTAGCCAAATCATGTGACAACATGTTTATAATATGTTGTGACGACCCCACTTAGAGTGGGATAACGGTAGGAGAATGTATGTACGATGTATGAAGGTACATAATTATGAAGAAAATATGTGCCATATTAAAGTCTAGACTAGTTCTAGACGTTGAATCGATACTATATTAAGATGCTCTGTTTTCTAGCTCTTGGTTTGTTTAGATATTTGTCACGCTAGTCTTGTTTGATCGTTAAAGATAAAATGGTGTACGTGTGTATATTTTGATTCTGCTTTCAGTCAGGTTTATGAAATCAGTGTTGCTTCCGTATTTCCATGCCTACGCACGATAAGTGATCTTTGCTAATTTCGACATATACGTACATATAATGTATAAAATATATACATATGTTCTTTGTGTACATATATTGGAATAAATATCATTTTTTTTATTTAAGCAAAATTATATGAAACTGTTCTTACACATTTTAGGCGTACGAAGATATGTACCAACTTCCAACCATTCAAACCTTCGCCAACCTCGATTACACGCCCCAACCAACCCAATATACGAGAATCCGGCCACGTTATGGCAGTATAGCAATTTGTACCAACCGAACCAATTAATAACAGAGTTGAGGGTGCGTCTGCGCACTAGTATCAACAACCTGCTTCCCGAGAGAAATGATTACTGGTAAAAAATGATTATTCGTATAATCACATCACCCGTGGACATTTAATTGGGACGTCGATACAAAAACTTATACTGCTTTTTTAGTTCTCGGTTAAAGCTATACTAATATTGCAAATTTTAAGTACTTTTGATATTGTTGTTGAAGACTATGTCAATGATAAGAAAGCTTGGAACTAAATTGCGACCAGCTATGTACTAGACGATATTATAATCTAAGTTTGTTAACAATAGTTAATACAAAACTGTAATATTTATTTTTTAAAAGAGTGACCGCCGAGTTTCTTGCCGATGTGTCGTAAAAGGCGACTAAGGTTAGATGACATCAGGCAGGCGGCCGGTTGTAAAATATGTAACCAAAAATCTGCGACAATATGTTTGTAACATGTTGTGCCGACCCCACTTAGAGTGCGAGAACGGTAGGAGAATATATGTATGTACGATGTACGAAGGTACATAATTATGAAGAACATATGTGCCATATTAAAGTCTAGACTAGTTCTAGACGTTGAATCGATACTATATTAAGATGCTCTGTTTTCTATCTCTTGGTTTGTTTAGATATTTGTCACGCTAGTCTTGTTTGATCGTTAAAGATAAAATGGTGTACGTGTGTATATTTTTATTCTGCTTTCAGTCAGGTTTATGAGATCAGTGTTGCTTCCGTATTTCCATGCCTACCCACGATAAGTGATCTTTGCTAATTTCGACATATACGTACATATAATGTATAAAATATATACATATGTCTTCGTGTGTACATATATTGGAATAAATATCATTTTTTTATTTAAGCAAAATTGTATGAAACTGTTCTTACACATTTTAGGCGTACGAAGATATGTACCAACTTCCAACCATTCAACCCTTCAACAATCTCGATTACACGCCCTAAACAACCCAATATACGAGAATCCGGCCACGTTATGGCAGTATAACCATTTGTACCAACCGAACCAATTAATAACAAAGTTGAGGGTGCGTCTGCGCACTAGTATCACCAACCCGCTTCCCGAGAGAAAGATTACTGGTAAAAAATGGTTATTTGTATTTTATAATCACATCACCACCAATTATCTCCACCCGTGGACATTTAATTGGGAAGTTTTTGTATCGATACAAAAACTTATATTGCTTTTTTAGTTATCGGTTAAAGCTATACTAATATTGCAAATTTTAAGTACTTTTGATATTAAAATTAAGAATTTTTTGGAATTGGAATTTGACTAATTGTAAAACAACTTTTTTTTTTCTAAGAGTAGAATTTCTTACCGATGTGTCGTAAAAGGCGACTAAGGTTAGATGACATCAGGCAGGCGGCCGGTTGTAAAATATGTAACCAAAAATCTGCGACAATATGTTTGTAACATGTTGTGCCGACCCCACTTAGAGTGGGATAAAGGCAGGAGGATGATAAGAGTTCACGATTTGTCTTAATTCACAATTGAAATCCAAACTCATTTCATTTTTAAGATTCACTCATCATTCTCCTACCCTTATCCCGCTTTGGGTGGGGTTTGCACAACATGCTTTTCTCTTCCATTCTCTCCTATCATTCAACTCTGACGCTACTCTCTCTGTCTCTTCTCAGTCACAAGATTACAAAATTAATTTCAATTAAATTCAATTCTAAATAACTTCAGTTTTAGTTTCAATTGAGTTGAATTTAAATTTCATTATCACTATAATAAACCGCTCACCTTTTTTAAATTGAAAATTAAATACAATTTAAATTTATATCTAACACTCAATTTTACGATTGCTATTAAAAATTTAATTTAATTTACGAATTCAAATCAATCGTTTAATTGAAATTACAAATTCAATATCATTCAGTTAAAATTAATCGAACATTCAATTTTAATTGAATACACTGAATTTAATTTTAATTTACAATTGCGCTTGGATTTATTTCTTTTTTTAATTTGACTGAAATTTTTGAATACAACTGAATAACTGAAGTTTTAATTTTCCACTTCGCTTTAGTTGTATTTTTTTATTTAAATTATACCTTTTTATATGAATATTGACTCCATCACGATATCTTCACACACTTTCCCATATAGACCGTGCAAGGCCGAGGTAGTAAAATCCATAATTTCCTCCTGCAAATCTATGGCCAAACTATACTCTCAATCCAAGGCACGTAGTTCGAAACCCGGGTGTATATCCCGGGTTCACCCTTGACCCCGCAGGCCCGACCAAATGACGTAACACCTATCACCGTGTACATGCAGATGATTTGATGGTGTTTTAACTGAAGGGGTCCACCACTATCTCCCTGGAAAGGAAGTTTCAGTTTAAGACGAATCTTGGGACAACTAAATTACAGACAATAGCCATAGCATTTAGCACAGTAATTTTAGCAATTTAAAATAGCAGAAGGCATATACTATTGAGGATTATATGAATGATAAAAATGTGTAGATTTAGCTACTCTTCGACCTTAAACATAATGGCTATAATGTAATGAATGTATTTTGAAAAGCTACAAATACAAATTATATTTTGAAAAGAGCAACCGCCGAGTTGCTTTTTAGCTCTTTTTTCTCGGTAAGATTAATTTTCCGAACCAGCAGTAGAGTTGACTCAAAGGCGTGTGCCTCAAGTGCGTTTGAGTCGTCAACAAGACTTTTACAAGTTCTCTTGCATACGGAATATTGTGTTCCAGTTTTGACAGTTTTACCATATAAATAAATAAATGGGACACAAATTTCTATCAACACATGTTTGTGTGTCAATCTCTACTTACGTGTCCATCATGAGTCATATGTTAATATGACTTATGATTCCAAGAATATGTGTTGTATATGTAATATGGAGGAAACACTAACCTGACACGTGTCTTTCGACTCGTCCTTGTGGCCATAACATATTTGCGTCTGTTCATCGAAGCCCGCCTTCATGAGCCGGTGCGCTGGGAACATGCTCTTGCATTCGGGGGTCATGAACTTATTCAGGATCACCTGTGATAGAGAGACAACTGTTTTAGAATCTAGCAAGATTTAGCATTTTTAAGTCACGCGCGAGTAGAACTACAAAATTTCTTGGTTATAAAATGTTATCTCTGATGTTACAAAAATGCTATTTCTTTCGAAGACCGCTGACGTTTGTGTGAAAAAATAATACAAACAATTCCGATAATTTATGAGTTTTCAAAATCTTCAAGTCTGACACTTTTAAATATAATAATGTTTTAAGTTTTAGTGACAAAAAGAGGATAATTATTTTGAAAATTATGTAGATCTGATGCTTCTTGGAGCATTCAGGGGCTCCCTAGGATTTTTTAAGTTTAAATGTACTGTCAACTGTTGGGTGGTCAAAGAACACTACATCATCAGTTTAAAGTTTTCCAACAATGTAAAGTGTATTGCCTTACCTTTTGTAACTGATCAGCAGTGGCCCCCCGGTTGGCGGTTGCCCCCCAGCCAGTGGCCAAGGCGCTCCCGTAGTCGTTGGGAGCGCTGGTGTCCAGGCAAGCCGGTACCGAGAATTGGTCCAGGGTCATCCTGATGGAAAAGCAAGCAACTCTTAGCATTGGTACGATAAAATGTCTGAATCCTAATAAATACTCGTTCAATCAGTAAAACCTAGCTTGGCCTTTCATTATAATTGTTAAAAGTTGGTGTATAAGGACAATGCGCGACCAATTTATCTATTAGCAAAAAAATACAGAACTGAATTTAGAGTTTGATAAGTATTTACTCAATAAAACAAAATGTGCATGCTAAGGCTCTTTAGCTGATTGTTGGGGTAGTGGGTAGTGACCTTACCTTCAGCTCCGGGGTCGTAGGTTCGATTCTCACCGCCAATATTTTCTATGAACAATTTGTTGGTCTTCGAGCCTGAGTGTGTATTTGTATTTAAAAATATATATGTAGTATATATACCAGTTGTCCATCTCCCATAACACAAGAGTTAAGTTACTTAGTTTGGGGATGGAAGACCTTGTGTGTAAAAAAGATCGAAATCAAATGAATTGATGAATGTTAATCTCATCCCAGGAAAACTTTAGTAAGGGGAGATAAGCAAAGATATTAAAATAGTGTTTTAAAGTACATAGTTCAACAAAATAACTTACTCTCTGTCGGTCTCGACGAGCGCGATGTCGTGATACCTGTGCGGCGAGCGGTACTTGGGGTGTTTGATGATGCTCTTCACGCGGTACACCTTCTCCGGGTCCAGGGGTTCCGTCCGATTCAGAGCGCTGAGCCGAACGTACGTTATTGACCCGCTGTGGATTGAAATGACTAATATGAGACACCCGGACCAAAAACCCAGTGATCCTTGTAGTTTGGGATCAAGACGGGTCAGGGATAGGGGAACATAACCGGACATCTCTCCTAAGGTACAATGCTTAAAAGGTAGCCCTAGTAAATAGCGGCGTGACCGACGGTTCTTTTAACCATATCAGATTAGAGAATGCAATTTAGGAAGCGCATCTAAAAACTAGAAACTTCACAAAATCAACAAAATCCACTGTGCCACGGATTAAATTTATCTAGATGTTCCATATATTTACTCCGTTAGGTATATAGATAAAACATTCATAAATCTCGTTAAATCTAGTAGATTTGCAAAGAAATTCTTTAATTTATTATCAGATCGTTTAACAATAATATAGTTAATTACTCGTAATTAAAAATTTGTAGATGGGAAAAATTAGCGAAAAAAATTAAATTCGTCAGTAAGGCTTCCGGTTGATTTTATACAATCCTGGTTCTTAAGTCAATCTTGGTATATCTCAATCAGTTATGTGGTTTGTATCCAATAAAAATCAACTACGTCAGTTGTTAAAAAAAATACTCACAAGTCCCTACTGGATGTACAATGCCCGGCGGTCAAGATGAACCTCTCGCTGATTAGAGTACCTCCGCAGAGCCACTGGACTGTGTTCAAGTCTTTACCATAACCCATAAGGACCTGGAAAAAGAAGCAAATAAACATACACGTTACCGTCTACCTAATTTATGGTTTAAAAAATATGTCTAAACCAGGAAAAATCGAATAACATTTATAGGTGCTAAGTTGTTTAACAGCGGAAGTGTATTTGCGCAACGTTATTCAGCCTTAAAAAATTTATATATCCTTCAAGCATATTATTAGGTTTGCTAAAGCTACTTGTAGATTAAAGCAGCAGGAGACCCATATCCAACCATTGGAAAATCAAATAAAATAACTCAAGCAATCCTATAAACAACTGCTTTTATCGTCATGCCTGCTGGTGGTTCGGAAAGCTGTTTCTACCGAAAAGAACCAGAAACTCAACGTTTGCTCTTTTCAAAATTAACATTTAATCATAAACTATCTTGAACAAAGTCCGAGAGTAGCTATATCCACGCATTCTTTTCATTTATTTAATACTCAACAGTATAGTAAGTAGGCTTTGTGTATCAGACTTTTATTAGTTCCTCAACTACTGTATTGGCAGAGATAAAATTAATTGCGAAACTTTATTATAGAATTTTATACCAAAACCCACAAACGACTTACGTATTGTACGCGGAAATAAATAATGCACATCGTACAGCGTACAATGCACGCACAGGCGTAGAGAGAGAATTGGCTAGATTCTGCTTCATAGAGCATTGTCTCTGTCGCACAGACTGACGAACCCGTGAGAAACGTCACATACTGACTGAGTGACAGAGACAGCGCTCTACACTGAACTGGCAGGCTGTTTCATTCTACGGCCTCACAGGAGGCACCCTTAGGACGACGTTCCCCGACTTAAGTAGAGCTTCTGCGCTCTACTCCCTGCATTTCGCAACCTCGGCGATGCTTCTGCGCTCGCCCGTCCCGCCCGGTGACGCTGTAAAAGCCATTAGGGCTAACAGCATACAGTCAGTTCGAGAAAAAAAAAAAAAAAAAAAAAAAAAAAAAAAAAAAAAAAAAAAAAAATGTTTCATTCTAAACATCGACGTGCATTATTCAATGCCGGGTACTATACTTTTGCAAGGCACAAAGCAGGAACCACAATTCTAAGTCGGTTCCTACTTCGTATAATATATTCGCCAATTGTTTTTTTTTATAAATTAGTACGAAAAGTATATATCTAAAATTATACTTATATTTATATACTTTATATTTATTAAACAATTTATATATATTTTTATGTTTTGTACAAAATGTTTGCTATAACTTTAAGTTGACGCGATATATTCTCACGACTGTAAAAGGCCTATTCTAGATCACTTACCATGTGCGGGAACTCGTCCTTCGCTGCACCCACCCCTCCCACGATGAGCTGCTTCACATCGTGCCTACACCAGTTAGACCTCGCCTTCTGGCCTGTCAGTGCTACGCTCTTCTGGCACGGGTATACTAGTTTCTCTTGATATTCCAGACATTCTGTAGAATAGTTTTATCATTAAAATTAAATAATTCAATTATAAGACCATCAACGACAAATACATCTTTACATTACATAAAGCATACTTAAATTAAACGGATTACAGCTAAATGTATCGTCAATTGCAGATGGTGACGACATGAGCATTACAGTTGACCAGCATAAAAGCAAAATGGAATTAAAAGCAGAAAACAAAATAAAGGGAAAAATTAAAATAATAGGCTACAACATCCGATATAAGTTCACATTCTAAGTTATAAATCTATTCTATTTTATTTATTTTACATTACATATATAAGTAATTGTTACTCAATGTAATTAATTGAATACTTGTATTCAATTTAAGTCAATGGAATTAAATTCAATTAATTAATTAAAGTTAATTTATTATATTCCGAAAGTTTGATTATTTTAGCCAATTCAATTTATGAATTCATTAGTTTAACTTAATTTAATTATAGTCAGAAAATACAAATAGTTTTAACTTGTTTCATTACTCTTAAGTATAAATCGTTAATTTTATAAATTTACCTGTATTTAGAAAATATAAGTACTCTAAATTTCAGTAGTAATAATTTTTATTAATTTAATTTAAAATTTTATTACATTAAAAAATATATATTTTTTGGAAATTATCATATTTTAAGTAAAAAAATAATTTAATTATTTAAAAATCAAGTAAAAATAATTAATTTTATTATTTTTACTTAATGCATTTACAAAATATGTTAGTGAAGATAGTAATACAGAAAAGAGCCATACGTGGCATTTACAATTTAAATTCGCTTCACATTGGCTTCACAGTATATTTTTAGTAATTTAATTTTTGTACATATAAATATAAATAATTATAAAAGGATTGGCGATGTATATAATAGACAAAGTAGGAACCGACATAAGCTTGCGGTTCCTGCTTTGCGCCTTGCAAAAGCCGGAATCGCGCGAATTTAAATTGGAAATGCCACGTATGGCTCTTTTTTATAACACTAAAATTTTTTCAATGTCCGCGCATTTACCCAATAACAATATTCCGCAAGACATAATGTTATGGAAGTAAGCAAATAAACAAGTTTTGCTGTTTCAACGTCTGTAAGCCTCCTTATCTTTCGGACAGCGTAAGCCGCTGAACTGAGTTTCCAGGCGAGAGTTTAGAATCCAAGGTCACTCCCCGAAATACAGTTGTGTCTTCTGTTTTTAGTGGTATATTATTAATAAAGAGTTTATTTGCTATTTTAGCAGTATTAGGCAATGCAAATTCTATACATTTTGTTTTAGTTGAGTTCAGTACCTAATTATTTAGCCTGAACCAACGAGCTACTTGCGACAAACCACTGTTTACTTCGTCAATATTTTCGTCATTTCTATTAACTTTAAATATCAAAGATTCATCATCAAACAGTTACATCGCAGATATTATTAATAGAATATGGTAGATCATTTACATATACTAAAAACAGAAAGGGACCAAGGATTGATCCTTGGGGCACGCCCATAACCAAGGCTGACCCGGATGACTGCACATCATTAACGCACACACTTTGAATCCGACTGTGAAGATGAGATGCAACGAGACGAAGCGCATTGTTCTTAACACCAAAATGGCCGAGCTTTAGCAATAAAGTTTCGTATTGAACGCAATCAAATGCCTTGGACAAATCACAAAATACTCCTATGGCATTTTGTGAGTCCTCCAACGCATCGAAGATATGCTTCAATAACCTCACGCCCGCATCCGTTGTAGACCGACCCTTGGTAAACCCATACTGCTCAGGATGAAGTAAGTTATTTAAATTAAAGTGCCTGAGCAGCTGATTTAAAATGACTTTCTCGAAAAATCTTGCTAAGAGTTGGCAAGATCGAGATGGGTCTGTAATTGTTAGGGTCGCTCTTATCACCGGATTTAAAGACTGGGATCAATTTACTATATTTCATTAAGTTTGGAAATATCCCTGTGTCTACGGACTTGTTAAAGATTTTGGCCATAATTGGGGCGATAATTTCAACAATATTATTAATTAATTTAACGGACATACCCCACAAATCTGAAGTTCTTTTAATGTTTAAAGTTTTAAAAGTTTTAATAATATCGTATGGGGTAATAATGTGTTTAAACTCAAAGTACAAGTAGTATGTACGCTGCTAAGGTGTTTAGGTACCTGAAATTAAAATTAATGTCGCATGATCGGAACCAATTTGTATATCTATGGAGCTAAGGAAATTTTACTTCAGTTGTGCGGTATACACAAGATTTTTTTGCATGACCGATACTCACTATCCCAGGCTTTCTGTCCGTTCGGCTTCGACGTCTGACTGTCGGCTATTGGCTCGCACTGATCCTGGGACAAGACGTCGCCGTTGTTTAGCTCGTAGTCGTATACCGCGGGCACGTACTCCGTGCTGGAGGCTGGCCTGGGGTCAACGCATCAACAGTTCTACACAAGACTCTTCTATAAACAAAATCACATGACTGGTCACAGTCACACCATCACCCATTCATTGTAAAATAGTTTAGTTAGTGTAGTAAACGCGAAATAGATAGATGATAAGGGAATGGATGATGTACAGAAAGATTCCAATTAATAATAATAATAATAACTTTATTAGGAACAATACAGAAAAACAAAACATAACAATGAAAAACGATGATCCTGCAGAAGTATAAACTGTGTTGCAGTGATCAACGCCCTCCTCCTTTACAAAAATAGAATGTTACTTAATGTTAGTTAGTAATGTTAGTTAATTATAATTATAGTATGAAATAAAAGGATAATGAAAATATTCAAAAGTTGAAAAAAATAAAAAATAAATGTGTACTTTAACTTAGATTGTATTAATGTGTGTGCGTGCGCGCATGCATGCGCGTGTGCTGTGTGTAATCGTGAATGCATGCGGGTGTTTCTGTATGCGTGTGTAGAGTGTGTTGTGTGCGCGTTTATATAAGTGCGCGGGTGGGTAAGTGTAAATGTGTGTCTGTTTATATTTAAGATGCATAAGATGTATTTTATATGGCAGATTTTAGGAGTCCCTCGGTTTCCTCATATGAAAGAGTTATGAGCCATGCTATTAAAACGCTTTTACATTTATTGTAAGTTAATGGATAAATATTAAGTAGTTTATTTATTCTGTTGTACAGCAAACAGCTTGTGTATGAAAAATTTCGACATGCGGCAGCGGTTCTACGACGACCTGGTATGCATACTATATACGCCCTTCGACTAATATAACAACTGGCTTAAAAGTCAGCTGTGAATGTTTGCGCAGAACTGTATGTAAGACAAACAACTGTCGGACCGTTAAGATTTGACAAGTTGAATAGAGTTCTGTGGTTGAAAATCGTTTGGGTCTTTTGCACATAACTTTAAGACCTGCCCTTTGTGCTCTTTCAAGTTGCAAAATACTAGTTTTTAGAGAACCACCCCATGATGTAATACAATAGGACAATATTGATTGAGCAAGAGCAAAATAGACCATCTTCAAGCATTGTACGTCAGCTACATTCCGAATAGTCTTGAATACAAATATCAATTTCCTTATCCTCGAAGCAAGCGATTCGATCTGATGTTTCCAAGATAAAGAATTATCTATTATGACACCAAGATATTTAATAGAAGTTAAACCTTCTAGGGACAAACAATCGCATGAGTTTGTATTACTACAAGAATGGGCACGAATGAAATTAAATGTAAAAAATATGCTTATACGTAAAGCATATTACAAAATTGAAGATTATTTGGATGATAGGAAAGCCTGCATTTGAAAATCCTTTCAGCTTCATACAAGACAGTGGTTTAATAATGTATAAATGAAAATATTTAAAAGATTGACCGCCGAGTTTCTTGCTGGTTCTTCTCGGTAAGAGCAACATTTCGAACCAGTTGTAGCTTCATTAATCATGTTGATGCTTGACGATTCAAAACTGCCTGAAATGGTTTATTTGAATAAAGATTATTTTGATTTGATTTGATAACATATTGTTCCAACCACACTTAGTGGGATAAGGGTAAGAGAATGACGATGAATGATGCTCTTACCTCGCGGTGCTGGTGGTGGCGACCGGTGGTGGGATAGTGGTGGGCTTTGCGTTATCCAGGCAACATACCACAGGATCACGATTGGAGAACGAGCACAACTGCAACAAACCATTTGTAAATTTATTAATTTAATTCCGCAATCGATTTTAGCCATAGCAGTATAAAAAAACAGTTAATGGGACGCTGGTATAGAAAACTTACTTTAATGTTGAGGATTACTTAGATGATACCATTATGTCTTACGGAATATTGTTGTGGGATAAATGCGCGGACATTGAAAAAATTTTTGTATTACAAAAAAGAGCCATATGTGGCATTTACAATTTAAATTCGCGCGATTCCCTGCGAAAGAAGTTCAAGGAAACAGGTATTCTTACATTGGCTTCACAGTATATTTTTAGTAATTTAATTTTTGTACATATGAATATAAATAATTATAAAAGGATTGGCGATGTATATATGGACAAAGTAGGAACCGACATAAGCTTGCGGTTCCTGCTTTGCGCCTTGCAAAAGTTCGTAATTCGTTTGTAGGTTTGGGTATAAGATTCTATAATAAAATTTCACAATCTACATTAACTTTACCTTTACAGCAGTTTAAAAATACTATTAAAAAAATCTTCAACCCTGTACAAGACATTACTAACTATCTGTAACTAGTGATAAGAAAGAATTATTGTTTGAAAAGAGCAACCGCCGAGTTTCTTGCTGGTTCTTCTTGGTAGGAACAGCTTTCCGAACCAGCAGTAGATGTTGACGATTCAAAAGCACTTGTTTACAAGTTTACTTGAATAAAGAATATTTTGAATTTGAATTTGATAAGAATGCGTGGATAGCTACTATTCGACCCTCTAGAAGATAGTAATAACTAAATGTAACTAGTTATAAAAAATATTATGTAAAGAGCACCTGCAAAGTTTAGGAAAGTGGTTCGGTAGGAACAGTTTTCCGAACCAACAGTAGAGTTGACGATTCAAAGCACTTGTTTACAAGTTTACTTGAATAGAGAATAATTTGAATTTGAATTCTAAGAATAAATGCTTTGTTTGCTTCTACAATACAAGAATAGTACAGAAGAAAAGAAAGTATTTAAATGTTACATAATATAAAGAGATTGCGGGAATGATTGTTTTACAATGCGCGTTTTTATAGATTTTTATATCTATCCTAATATCTATACTAAAGATTATACTAATATATAACATTTTCAAATAACACAGGGATCTCTAATAAAATTATAATAAGGTTTGAAAAATTTAGTCGTAAAAATCTTTCATCGAGTGCACTGCGAAAACTATTAACGAACAAAAACATGTTCTACAATATTATAAAACGTATCAATATCCACAAAAAAAGTCCGGGATACCATAAGTCTAACTATTATAGTTAATAAATAATAATAATAATAAATATATGGGACATTTACACACACGGTCGTTCGTCTCCAAAGTAAGTAACTTAATACTTATGTTATGGGTGACGGACAACTGGTAGATATACTACATAAATAAGTTTAAATATATACTTAAATACAAATACACACCCAGGCTCGAAGAGCCAACAAATTGTATATAGAAAATGTTGGCCCTCGGCGGGAATCGCACCCGCGATCCGCGGAGGTAAAGGCAGGGTCACTACCCACAGCGCCAACGGGCCAGTCAATATAACTACTTTTTTACATTGTAAAAGTTGATAACAGTTTCTTATTTCATTAAATGGTAATGATTAAAAATTGTTTCAAGACCTGCAAAATACTTTATAAATTATCAAAATCGGACATTCCAATCAAAAGATGTAACGAATTTAAGAATGACTATCTAAAGAAAGTAATGCCATAACAAATTCATTGTAGCGACCGTTTTAAACAGGGCCTGCAACTATTGAGTTAACTCTTATTCTAAGGATACCAATGGTACCCACAAATATAGCTATACCATTTAAAAGAATTCGATTTCAACTTAAAACGTCCTTTGCCTTAACTGTTAATAAGGCCCAAAGCCAAATTTTCAATTTAAAAAAAAAACTATAGTCTAACTTAGAAGCAATATAACCGAACTAACTACTTTGCTATAATCCGCACGGGTTAAGCGAATGCATGCAAAGCCAATGTGTATGAAGCAGGCAAAATCTACGAACCTTATACATGCAGGACCAGCCACCACATGCACCCCAAGGCGCAATTCACCAGCAACAACGAACACAAAAGCAGCACACACACCCACCACCACAATCTCGACGATCGTTTCGCCCCGAAACCGAAGCATCATCAGGAGGATAGGCTTCACGACAAAAATCGTACTGCGCCTTGGGGTGCATGTGGTGGCTTGTCCTGCATGTATAAGGTTCGTAGATTTTGCCTGCTTCATACACATTGGCTTTGCATGCATTCGCTTAACCCGTGCGGATTATAGCAAAGTAGTTAGTTCTGTTATATTGCTTGTAATATGGAATTCCGCAAAGTAACGCCTGCTTCTATAAATCTAACTTAGACTTTCAACTACCACGAGATCGATATGTACGCGGGTGAATCCGGGGGGCATTGCTAGTATATGAAAATAAAGATTCAGTTTGCAGCGAGCGTACAAACCGGTTTTAATAATAAGCGAATAGAGGACATTCACTGCTAATACGTCTCCCTCACTCTCGAACAGTGTGACAAGGACGGCGTGCCCCGTAACCTCGATCGATACAGCTGGCTGCGTGTGAATATAAACTCGTTTCTAGGGGTGCCAACTTTAAAATATAGGTTTTGTGTTCCAAAGATTAAAGGAAAATTATTTACAAGGATTTTTCCTTGTAGTACGTACTACGTACGTACTACGTAGGTATAGTTGTTTTGGTTGTCTTTTTCATGGAAATATAAGTGTTAAAGCTATAAATTAAATATAAAGTACAATTATAGTGATGTTATCTTTGACTATGTTATATTTTTTGGGCAATGAAAAAGATGGATGAAAGAAGAGTGCATGCAAATGAGATGAGAATGTTAAGATGGATGTGTGGTGTGACAAGATTGGATAAAATAAGAAATGAGTATATAAGGGGAAGTATGAAAGTTGCGCCCATTGTAGAAAAGATGAGAGGTGCAAGATTGGGATGGTATGGACATGTAATGAGGAGGGATGAAAATCATGTGACTAAACGAGTGTTGGATATGAATGTGGATGGATATGACATGCATATAAAAGGAGTAGCGCCAGAGTTGACGAATGATAGAAGAGAATGGAAGAGGAAAACATGTTGTACCGACCCCACTTAGAGTGGGATAAGGGTAGGAGAAAGAAAGAAGTTATATTTTTTAGAAGATATAAAAAAGATGCAACTTGAAAAGAAAAAGATAATCGGGTAGGATTCGATCCTGAGTGTTTTCACTTTGAGAACGCCCGATCTCAAGATATATCCTGATTAAATTTTTGTACATATGAATATAAATAATTATAAAAGGATTGGCGATGTATATAATAGACAAAGTAGGAACCGATATAAGCTTGCTGTTCTCGCTTTGCGCCTTGCAAAAGTTCGTAATTCGTTTGTGGGTTTGGGTATAAGATTATATTATACAATTTCACAATCGACTTTAACTTTACCATTACAGCAGTTTAAAAATACTATTAAAAAAGGCTAATTCAAAAAGCCTATTATACTATTGAAGATTACCTAGACGATAAGAATGCGTGGATATAGCTACTCTTCAACCCTGTACAAGACATTAATAACTATATGTAACTAGTGATAAGAATTATTGTTTAAAAAGAGCAACCGCCGAGTTTCTTGCTGGTTCTTCTCGGTAGATGTTGACGATTCAAAAGCACTTGTTTACAAGTTTACTTGAACAAAGAATATTTTGAATTTGAATATATTCTTTCATCTAACCAATAGACGTCCATTGCTCTTCCAAAGGCTTCCAGGCTACACGATCTTGTGCCGCCTGGCTCCAGCAGCACCCCACGACGTGTTTAAAGTCATCTGTCCATCTAGTAGGGGATCTGCCTGATTTCCGGTGCGAGGGTCGCCACCCTAGCACTTTGAGACCTCAACATCCATCTGTTCTTCGAACTATGTGCCTTTATGACTATGCTATTATGACTTTGCAAATCACTCTGAAATTAACCTTTCTAATTTTTGTCTCTATCTTTCAATTGTAACCGTTTTTCAGTTGAAAACAAGGATAATACGATATTTCTCAAAAATGAAACTGAGCTAGATCGATTTATCGCCCCCCAAATTCCCTTACTTAAATTAAATTTCATGAAAATTAGTCATTTCCAAAATTCAGATTATATATTTACATATATACACGAATGGCTCATTTAAACATATGAGATTTATGTTACTTCAAAAGGGTATTCAAAAATTTAAGTATATGAAGTTATCCTAAATGCAAAGTATGTTTTAGTACGGTGGTTTTACTAGTTTAGCAAATGTGCGAAAATTATATAAATTATATTATATGTACAAGACTCGTATAGGGCTTATAATGATGAAATGAAAGTTGTTTTCGCGCGTTTTAACGTTCGATCACAGCGGCGTTGAAGGCGGCCAAACCATTTCTTGAGACATCTTAAAGAATAATCAAGTATATTTTTGTTATTTAAAATACTTACGTATCAGCCTCCCTTTAATATTTGAAACTGCTGTAATGGTAAAGCTAAAATAATTGTGGTGTTTTTTTTTAATAGTATACCGAAATCCATATTTCCGTTCTTCTTGTGAGGGTCCCACCAAGAGCTGAAGTTTTTTAGTAGGTTCAAAATGCGATTTACATAATAGACAAAAAAACCGAATTTAATTTTTCAATTATGTTCATGGTTTCAGAGTTAGGGGTTCAAACCCCAGATCGGCACGAATGAAATTTTCTGTTATATTTATGCGGCTTATTATTATTTTCAATTCGTCAAAGTCTTTCCAGTGAAGGACAAAATCGTGAGACGTATATATATGTCTAGTATATATACGTATGTGTCTAGGTCATGTTTAACCTTTGAATACACATTGGTTCAGCGTGGTGGTTCAAACTAAAACCCTTCTCTCCAAAGAGACAGAGAACGCCTATACCGAAAAGTGGGATAATAACAGGGAGTTACTTTTCTTTCAAACATCGCATATCACAAGTTCGCAACCGGAATGTATTTTTTTTATCATATAATTTTAAATTATTATACATCATAAAAGATTTTGTGACGATAAGTTGCCTAATTTACCGATCTGTTTACAAAATTAGATACAAGAGGACACGTGGGAAAACCATTGAGATCATAAAGTGTGAATGGTCCAAACCGGATATTTTTTTGCCATGAATCATATTATAAGGGTGGCAAAAAAAATTGGAAAAAAAATCGTAGTACTGAGTATATTAGAGTATACTAAGTGTAGTAAGTGTCTCTAATATAGAAAAGATGGGAAGCGCGAGATTAAGATAGAATAAAAAGTAACTGCCTATTACAATCCCACGGCTGGGCAAAGGCCTCCCTCTCTTTGTATTTTGAGAGAAGGATTAAGACTGTACGGATATGAAATTAGGATGAAAATCTTATGACGGAATAAGTTTTACAATATTACAATGGAAATGTGACTGAAGACACTGAAAAAGATATGGATGGATTGTTTGAACTATGATGAAGACAAATAGAAGAGAACGGAAGATAAAGGTTTTATGCAGAGTCCAGTTAGTGGAATAACTGTAGGAGAATGATAAATCGTTTATTCTGTGTACAAATAATAACCTTAATAAAAATGAAATAACTATAAAAACAAACTTAGTAACTAAATCTTATTATAATATGGCAGTAAACCCACAAAATATAATTCAGCGAAGCAAAACGCAAGTAACAAGTTAATTTTGTTTAATATAAAATGAATGATAATATTATTTTGATGACGAGAATACTAATAACTAAACATTTTTTGTGATGACGATGACGTGTAAAAGCCGTTATGATATATGCTTATTCTGATGTAATTTAGGTTTTGCCTTTAAACATTATTCTAAATTAGTCAACAGTGTTCAAGCGCTACTCGCCTATCATATATTAAAAAAAATATATCAAAAGCGTCAACCCTTGCAACAGGCGCGTGTTAAATGACATCATCGAATTGAAAATTCAATGTAAAATGATCTTTATACAAGTGAAATTATGGTTCATTTTTGCTCTTACTGAAATATGTTTGTTAATACTATAAGACCTTTGTGTGTCTTGACGTCACTTTAACGGATTTGTTTACGTTTGATAAAAGCAAGTTTATGATTTTATATATTAAGATATATATAGAGACGTGCAAACTTTCTGATATTAGACTGGTTAATGGTTATAGGCCACCACACACTATCAACAATTGGTCTACGATTTTTGATCTGTCAAAAAATGTTTGGAATTTGTTGAAATGTATCGCGGATTATAGCAAAATAATTTTATTATTACTTTTGTATTATGGATCTCCGCAAAGTAACGCCTAATTCTATAAATTGTTTGGAATTTAAAAGGCACCTCTGACAAAATGTATGTAGGTGTAATAAAAACCTTTTTTTTATCATATTTTTAACATTTATTTATATAGCAGGAAAAACTTTAGAAAAACAGTATTATTAAATAAAATAAGTAAGTAGTCTTTCGAATTATTTATTTAATGTAACGTAAAGTAGTGATGTCCAAATGACACGTTTGACTCGATTTATACAAATCATCGATTTTATTACATAGTTTTTTACGTATATTTACATCGATAATCGATTATAATATATCATAATCGATTTATGACATCTATATTCCCTTATTACTTAACATTTTGTATTATTGATAAACATGAGGTTCTTTTACTAACACCATGACTTCAAAGGATTCCTGTGAGTATAAACGGTTGAAGACCTACTAATAACTAGAACTATAATTACAATGTTAAAAATTTTATTAAATAAAACTTAAAAGTTATCAAAATCTTGGATTTAAATCCAATAATTAAGTCAGAAATTATATTATAAATATTTCAATTTTTCAATTTTCTAAAAAGAATATCCGTAGACTTTTATCCTAATCCTAAAATAACTCTATAACGATAGGGGTTTCATTTCGAATCTGTGACAGTGTCTATAAAAAATATTTATCTATATTTTTTTTGCTATGTTATCTGTGCGCGTTCTTATATACGGAATATGTTTGAACAGAGAATACTTTCACCCGGTTCCCGCCATTTTGTATCGTAACAATCAACGGACATAACGTTTATAAATTGTCTTTGTGGGTAATGGTAGGTATTCGAGTCAGAACTAGGTATGTCAGAGCATCGACTACCTAATTGTAGGTAAGTATGTCCAAATTTGGGATTGTCGATTCATTGGCTGCATAATTGTAAACAATCATTTCCGAACTAGGGATGTACGGACATTCGATTTCAATCAAATAACGGCTGAATTAATTAACATCTCTGACTTAAAATTAAAATTTAGTCCGATTAAAAATAGTATTTAATACATATATCTATACTCATAATGAAACAAAGTCCTTTATATATATACATATTTTAAAAGTAATTGATCGATTTTCTCAAAATCTACAGAATAGATTTTTGTACAGTATTTACTAAAAGATAGTGCAATTCTCAAGGAAGGTTGTTTTAAAGTTTAAGGATTAATAGTGATTTTGATGGAACTTTCACTGAAAGATAGAGGGGGTTGTGGAGTAATATATAGGCTCTTTTTATTCGAGAACTTCTCCAGGGTCGGAATTAAAAATGTTTAACTATTTGAAACACTATGGCGGACCAAGCCACGGGCACAATAGTGGCAAGTATAAGAGGCGAAATTAATAATTGGCCTGCTTCTTACATTTTCATATTATACAATTCTCCAATTTGCCGAAAATAATTGTCCGAAATATTTATGGCATAAGTTGTTTAATAACTTGGAACTATGGACTTGGAAAAATGCAGAAGGTACATCAAAGATAATGGAAGGATATTCGAAGTGCCTATAATATCTGTGGCTGATTCTAGTAGAGGTCTAGTTCAACTCGTTGATCTATTGAAACTCTATGGTATTTGAAGTCTTTATAGAGGCTAACAACGTCGTAAAAAAAATTGTGTTGATGAAAATAAGAATATTAAAATGACAGAAACTATAACAGATCTACTTTGCTAATCCGCGCGGGTTAAGCGAATGCAAACAAAGCTAATGTGTATGAAGCAGGCAAAATTCACGTACATTACACATGCAGGACAAGTCACCACATGCATCCCAAGACGCCTCCACCGGCAACAATGCACACAAGCAATACACACAACCACCGCCAAAATCTTGACGATCATTTTGCTTCGAAACCGAAGCATCATAAGGAGGATAGGCTCCACATCAAAATCTTAATGCATTGTAATGCGTCCTGCATGTATAAGGTATAGTACGCGGCAATAAATAATGCACATCAAGGCTCAGAGAGAGAAATCTGCTAGATTCTGCTTCATAGAGCATTGTCTCTGTCGCACAGACTGACGAACCCGTGTGTGACAGTGACAGTGCTTTATGAAACCGAATTGGCCTGCTGTTTCGTTCTAAGTTCTCGATGTGCATTATTTATTGCCGGGTACTTGAATTTTGCCTGCTTCATACGCATTAGCTTTGCATGAATTCGCTTAACCCGTGCGGATTATAGCAAAGTAGTTCTGTTATAGTTTCTGTAATATGGAATTCCACAAAGTAACGTCTGCTTCTATAAATCATTTAAGAATATTAGAATTACAAAAAACAAAAAAATATTATCAAACTCAAAAAAACTTATTTAACGGGTGAACCCGACTAGTTTACTATCCGGGGCCCTTATTCAAAAGCTTTTCACCCGATAAATATGACGTGACTATAGCTGGTTTCAATACATTAACTGCGCATTTAATATCACTTATTTGTTTCACAATTGACGCAAACGAACAATATTTACGAGGTTGCGGTCAGCAAATAATTAAAAACGTATCCATTACCTCAATTAGTCGGAAAGGAATTGTCATTAAGGCCAATTGCTAAGGAAAACGATGCAAAATCCTGAGGCATGGTAGATGAGACTTCTAATATTGAATATAATGATCTAATAAACACTGTTTTGGCTGAATTTTATTTATTTTACTATATTTATTTCTGGATTAGTTGAACGTCCCGAACACTCAAATGCCTTTATTTCACTCAAAATCACTCCTTACGACTTATATGAGATTATTGCATCAACAGAAGGGGAATACCAAAAGGAAACGGGACATGTTTTAAACAAGTTCGTTGATTTGGCTTATTATTTTACGACCGGCCGCCTACCTTATGCTCATTTACCTTAGTAGCCTTTGACGATACCTTGGTAAGAAATGGGGGTGGTCTATTCTACTCAACAGGCTACTACAAGGCGGCGCCTGTGAATATAGTATTAGCCTTAAAACTTTAACTTTCTAGTAATTTATTAAAAAATTAAGGATGAATTTGTTTTTAAAATTTTTGAAATTGTTTCTTAAACAACAAAGGAAACGTGGAAATTATACAGTGCTCATAGTGACTTCTACATTTATAAACAATAAATAAACTATCAGTTAGTCCACCGATGCAAAAGCAATAATAAAATTATTTTGCTATAATCCACGATAAAGTTTATAGGAAATATATGTGTCGCGGATTATACCAAAATAATTTTATTATTACTTTAATACTATTTTATACCGCAAAGTAACGCCTAATTCGGGATGCAAACTAAAATCGCATGATTCATGATGCTTCTATTGACCATTACTGAGATATGGAGTCCAATGTTGTTTAGGCAGCAGCGTTTTATCTTTCATCAATTTCCGTTTCCGCCCAATTAACAAAACGTATTGAAGTTTAATATATATGTTAAAACATTTGTGATAATTTGTTATTTATATTTTTAAACTACATTAGGAAACTAATATTGGTTTGTGATGTAATAAGTTACCACATTAAAGTTTAATTCGTCCGCCGTGTGGTATCCGGCTGAATAGAATAGACCACCCTCATTTCTTACCGAGGTGTCATAAAAGGCGACTATGGTAAGTCGACCCGCCGTGTGGTATCCGGCTGAGTAAAAAAGACCACACTCATTTCTCACCGAGGGGTTTTAAGATACGACTAAGGTAAGTTGACGTCAGGCAGGCGGCCGCATGTAAAATACGTAGCCAAATCATGTGACAAAATGTTTTGACATGATGTTCCGACCCCACTTAAAGTGGGAACAAGGCAGGATGATGATGATTTTTAAAATTATAAATGTGTGCGGGACGACGCTTAGATTTTAAGATTAATTTAGTATTGATAATCATTAAATATAGAATTGTATAAAATTACCGTATAAAAATAGAATAGAGTAGAAATTATTATTGTACGCCCGACCGAAGTTTTCTCGTTGCGGGACAGAAGCAACCACCCACGCGACTTGGACACTGCGCGCCGTCGGCGAGTATAAATACAGCCCATCGCGGCCGAACAAATCCGGATGAGCAATTCGGCTTTCGCGCCAAACACACCGCGGTACAACAAGTACATAGACTTACCGAAACCATCCTCAATGGCTTCGCCAAAAAACGGTACACCGGTACTGTTTTCTTCGATGTCGCCAAAGCCTTCGACAAGGTATGGCAAGCGGGTTTAATATACAAACTCGCAAACTTAGGCATTCCCGATAGGCTCGTCCTCATCATACGTGATTTTCTCACAAATCGCTCCCTTAGATATCGTATCGACGGTACGCTCTCCTCAAGACGTACCTTACGCGCCGGAGTCCCCCAAGGTTCGGTACTTTCACCGTTCCTTTATTCACTCTACACGAGTGACATCCCATGATTCTCCACTAAAACTAGTGTAGCCACCCACCTCGCCATGTTCGCGAACGACACCGCACACCACTTGTAGGAATCCTACAACTATTAGCGATAGGCTCCAAAAAGCGACCGACAGTCTCGGAAGCTGGTTCCGCCGGTGGAGAATCGAAATCAACCCAAATAAAAGTGCAGCAATGTTCTTTGTCAGGTCTAGGAGAGCTATGGACTTCATCCATACGCCCCCTAGTCTCAATCTACAACAAACGTCTAGATTAGCAAAAGTCAAATACTTAGGTGTTATCTTTCAACCCACCCTATCCTTTATCCGACACATCCGCGTTGTCCGCAACCGGGCGGCATACGCCATGGGACGCCTCTATCCGATATTGTGCAAGACTAGTAAACTGTCACTTCGCATCAAAGTGACGCTTTACAAGACTTGCATTAGACCCATAATGACCTATGCGAGCGTCGCGTTCGCGCACGTTCCTAAGTCACGACTGTGTCCGTTGCAGACACTTCAAAATCGATTCATGCGTACAGCCACTGGCTGTCCGTGGTTCGTGCGCAACGTGAATCTCCATAGAGATCTCGATCTTCCCACGATAGCCGATCTTCTCAAACGATTCTCGAAGACTTACTTCGAGAAAGCGTCCATTCATCCGAACCCCCTTATAGCGACCGCGTCCAACTATAAGGTGTTCAACTTCCCCAACAAGTTTCACAGGCGCCCTAAGAGCGTCCTTAATGACCCCGACGATGCTATAACAGCATCCAACAAGATACACACACAATTCACACACAAACAGCGTCTTCGCCGGCGAAGACGAGGTCCCCGCTTGCTTGTCGGCGGGCAGCCGACGGCGTCTGCATCACGGCGGCCGCAGCCCTCTGCCGCGGACGCCGTGATGCAGACTTCTTCAAAGTCAATGTGTTAGATACAGTCCTCCAAAACGCGCCGCTTTAAGCCGAGGTTCGGTCTCGCAGGAGACCCTTAAGGCGACCTTAAGGCGACGCTCCCAATAAGTTGCGAGTGCCTAAAAACACTCGTTCACTTATCAATTTTACCCGGCGAAGCTTCTGCGCTCGCCCACCCCACCGGTGACGCTGTAAAAGCCATTAGGGCTAACAGCATTAGACACATTCGAAAAAAAACCGAAGAAATCAGTCTACAGCCGGCAACCAACCGAAGCGGTCAAGAAAACAGAAAGTAGTACAAAGGAAGAAATATTGAAGAAAAGTAAAATAGTATTCTGGTATAGGCTTTATTGTATAATAGTATTAATTCAGTATAAATAAATTCTCATAGTCAGTTCAAATAGTGTGTTTAAAAAATATATATATCCCCCCAGCCTCAAGACGCCATTACGAAGAAAGAAACAAACAGGGATTCCCGAAGATTACCACGAATCTCCCGTGTGCAGTTCGCATGCGTCAGAGTTTTCCGGTGTAGTAGAGTGGCCGGCAATAGCGGGTGTGACATAGCGCACAAAATGTGACAGTTATAATGCAATGTATAATTACAGTAATATTTTAGGCTCAATTATTTGGTATATTAAAACTAATGTGAGATCTCTCTCGTTATAGAAAACCTATGTTCCACATGACGTATAAGCAGTGATGGTTCGCATAAATTAGTTCGTTTAGAATTTAGAATTTGAGTAATTCAATACATATTTATTACATTATATAATATTATACATTTTTAATTAAAATATATAATACATATTTTTTATATTATCGCGGATTATAGCAAAATTATTCATTTAATCTTTATTACTTATGTATTATGGACCCCCGCAAAGTATCGCCTAGTTCTATAAATTCAAATTCAAAATATTATTTATTCAAGTAACTTTGTAAACAAGTGCTTTTGAATCGTCAACTTTACTGCTGGTTCGGAATGCTGTTCCTACCGAGAAAAACCAGCAAGAAACTCGGCGGTTGCTCTATTTAAAGTATAATCTTAGAACTAGTTACATTTATTTATTACTGTCCTGTACAAGGTAGAAGTGCACCTATATCCACACATCCTTATCATCTAAGTAATCTTCAACAGTATAGTAGGCTTTCTGTATCAGCCTCTTTTTAACAGTGGTTTTAAACTGCTGTAATGGCATGGCCAAAATTGATTTCGGAATTTTATTATAGAATCTTATACCCATATTCACAAACGATTTATGTACTTTTGCTAGGCGCAAAGCAGGAGTCGTAAGCTTATGTCGGTTCCTACTTTGTCTATTATATACATCACCTATCGTTTTATATTTCTTTATATTTTTTTGTATAAAGACTACATTGTTTATAAAATATAATGTGAAGCAAATGTAAGAATACCTATTTTCTTAAACTTCTCTCGCAGGGAATCACGCGGACTTAAATTGTAGATGCCACGTATGGCTCTTTTTTGTAATACGAAAATTTTTTCACTATCCGCGCATTTACCCCACAGCAATATTCCATAAGACATAATGCTATGGAAGTAAGCAAAATAAACAAGTTTCGCTGTTTCGACATCTGTAAATTGTCTTATCTTTCGAACAGCGTAGGCTGCTGAACTAAGTTTCCCTGCAAGAGTTTTTATGTGTGTGCTCCATTGGAGTTTTGAATCCAAGGTCACTCCCAAGAATACAGTTGTATTTTCTGTTATATGCTTGAGGAATTTAAACCAACAGGTAACCAATAAGCCGACAACTAGTTTACCTCAACAGGTGATTCAGATAACCGGTTTGAATTTTCCTGTTTTCTGAATAAGCAGACTAAGAATTTAAAAAAATTCCTTTACCTATAAGAACTCATCATCCTCCTGCCCTTATCCCACTCTAAGTGGGGTCAGCACAACGTGTAAACATGTTGTCACATGACTTGGCTATGTATTTTACGACCGCGCGCCTGCCTGACGTCAACTTAACTTATTCGCCTTTTACGACCCCTCGGTAAGAAATGAGAGTGGTCTATTCTACTCAGCCGGATAACAGAGACATCTCACTTTTCTTGCATATCATAAGATAAACTCATACCATGTGATACGCAGATGTTATATGCTTGAGGAATGTGAACCAACACGACATTAAGCCAAAAACTAGTTTACATCAACAGGTTATTGAGGTAAATCGTTTTTCTTAATTTTCCTGTTTTCTGAATTAAGCAAACAAAGAATTATATTTTTTCCTTTACCTATAAAAACTTATTATTCTATAACTGTTTGCTAGCTCATTACATCTTTAGAAATCGCAAACGCTTCTGATAAAAGAACCTTAGTTTGACATTTGAGCACAATAGAAATTGAAATATTGTTTTCTTTACAAAATATTCACCATCTAAGAGAGCTGATGGCAGGAGCGATTTGAAATAAATGCAATATTAAGGAACGCTAAATAAATAACCGATGGACGATAGATTTATACTGCAATTAATGTATATTGCCCCTTATTTATGAATGACACCTTTTATTTAACTTGTCGTGTATGTATTTGAAGGTGGAATCTTTCAAGTTAGATTTGACCCACTTCCCGGTGTCCGATTGAGCTAAAATTTTACATACTGGTCCAGTCCTGATGGCAATGCATGTTTATGATTCAAGCATGACCAGATGCTGCTGCCGGTATTGGCTCCAGGCGAGGGAACTCCTCAATGGTTAATAGTAGGGATACGAAATTTTGTTAAAAAAAAATTTAAAAGCTTTTTAACTTGACTTGTTATTATTATTACCCTGAATTTATTAGTTTTGACTTAATATAACGAGTTTAGGCGGGAGTTAATCTAGCTAATCTACTTGTGTTATGGGTGACAAACAACTGATAAGTATTTACAAATATATTTGATAATACATACATAAACACAACTAGACTCAAAGATGAAACCTTTTTTTAGAAAATGTCCCTCATCGGGACTCGAACCCGCGACCTGCGGAGATGAAAGCACATTCACTTTCACTTGTACCAACGAGTTAGTCTTGTTAACCCTTAACCTTCTGGAAGAATTGCGCTACTTTTTAGTGAAAACTGTACAAAAATAGGTTCAATTGATTTTGAGACAATCGATCACATACGAAGCTTTTGACTTTGTTTTATAAGTTTAGATGTAGGCGAACGTCCAAAAATTAGTACAAGCATTATTATAAATAAAGCAAAATTATAATTAATGCCGTGTGGTATCCGTTTGAGTAGAATAGACCACGCTCATTTCTTACCGAGGTGTCGTAAGAGGCGACTAAGGTAAGTCGATTCGCCGTGTGGTATCCGGCTGAGTAGAATAGACCACCCTCTTTCTTATCAAGAGGCCGTAAAATACAAATAAGGTGAGTTGACCCACCGTGTGGTATCCGGTTGGGTAGAATAGACCGCCCTCTTTCTTACGGAGGGGTCGTAAAATACGACTAAGGTAAGTTGATATCAGGTAGGCGGGCGGTCGTAAAATATGTAGCCAAATCATGTGACAACATGTTTGTAACACGTTGTGCCGACCCCACTTAGAGTGGGATGAAGACAGGAGGATGATGATGATGAGTCAAAATTATAATTAGGCTTACCTGGGGAGTTCTTTGATTTCTAATGTCTTCTATTGCAGACTGACAGCTCCTGATGTTCAAACATACGCCCTGCTGACCATTCGTGTTTATGCAGTTTTCACCTAAAACGAATCATAGACTATTTTTAAGCGCAACATTGTTTGCCTCAATTTAATAAAGCACTTTTAATTATATTCGATATACGTAAGTCGTGATGGTGTAATTTTGCTATAATCCGCGTTTGGTAAGAAAATCTATGTTATGTTAAATGAAGAGAGCAAAATTCGTTCCCATCATTATACATGAAACCGCACGTATTACAAAATACCGCCACCACCACACTACACAAGCACTACATACATTCATTAGGACAATTTGAAATCTAAAAATTGAAAAAATCTACAAAGCTTTGCGATTTTGTCGTGGAGCCTATCTCCTGATAATATTCCGGTTATGGGGCGAAACGATCGTTGAGATTGTTGTATGAGAACGGATTTTGCTTCCTACACTTACATAGATATTCAAACGTGGATTATAACAAAATAATTCTCATAACGTAGAACATTTTTTTTTCAAGTTCCTGAAATCTTATCATATTTAACATGTGTCCAAAAGATTAGCCCTGAAAGCCGTGAAGAAAGAAACATTCATGTCTATCGTACTTCTTATAGTAGTATTATATCTTATATATCTTTATTGTAGTAGTATATTATATACTTACTTACTCATACTAGTGGTTCTTAATTAAATAAATCTGACGTTAGAGATAAACTTATTTTTATTCAATTTAAAATATTAGAAGAAATAACGTCATAATTGAATCACCACCAAATTTAAAAATATATTGCTTAACAATACTAAATTGAATTTTTAACCGTAATCAGTGTACAAACGAAATAAGTTAATACAAACAAAGTTTATTTATTTGATACACCAACGATACAATATAAATGCATTAACCATTATACTTATATTAATACTTATACTACTATATTTATCCATTAAAGTCGTATTCAGCATTGTCTTATAATGTTAGCTCTTAAAAATATATTACAATTAGGTACATCATCAAATAAAAGCATTAAGTCTAAATTGAATAAAAATTTGTCAAAAAGTTAAAACTAAAGCTATGTCGAAAAGTCTAGTGATAATAAAAATAAAAATAAAAAATGTCTAAAAAAAATAATATGTAACAATTGGTGAGATCGATGTCACAAATGTCCGTACATGTATATTTTATTCCTAAAGAGTTAAAGTTTAGAAAATCCGGTAAAAATAATGGTGTTTAATGTAGAATACCATTACTAACCAATAGCATCAAGAACCAGTTATAAAAAAAGTCATTAATATTTAATTATATCAATTAATATCATGTCTTACCGAGGTGTCGTAAGAGGCGACTAAGGTATGTGCCGTGTGGTATCCGGCTGCATAGAATAGACCACCCTCATTTCTTACCGAGGTGTCGTAAAAGGCGACTAAGGTAAGTTGACGTCAGGCAGGCCGCCGGTCGTAAAATACGCAGCCAAATCATGTGACAACATGTTTGTAACATGTTGTGCCGACCTCACTTAGAGTGGGATAAGGGCAGGAGAATGAATGATGATGATGATGACATTCTAACCGCACATTCGACTCGCACAGTCGTAGAGTCGAGGAAACGCATCGATATGCCTTATCGCGCGTCCCTATCGCAGTATCTGAGAATGTAGATTACAAATTGCCAGTTGCTATTTGCCGCCACATAACGGAACCGTCAATTTTTCTTAAACAATTTTATAACTGATTTATAGAAGCAGGCGTTACTTTGCGGAATTCCATATTACAAGCAATATAACAGAACTAACTACTTTGCTATAATCCGCACGGGTTAAGTGAATGCATGCAAAGCCAATGTGTATGAAGCAGGCAAAATCTACGCACCTTATACATGCAGGACCAGCCACCACATGCACCCCAAGGCGCAATTCACCAGCAACAACGCACACAAAAGCAGCACACACACCCACCACCACAATCTCGACGATCGTTTCGCCCCGAAACCGAAGCATCATCAGGAGGATAGGCTCCACGACAAAAATCGTACTGGGATTTTTACTTGGGATTTTTTATTCGTACTTGGCAGTACGATTTTTGTCGTGGAGCCTATCCTCCTGATGATGCTTCGGTTTCGGGGCGAAACGATCGTAGAGATTGTGGTGGTGGGTGTGTGTGCTGCTTTTGTGTGCGTTGTTGCTGGTGAATTGCGCCTTGGGGTGCATGTGGTGGCTGGTCCTGCATGTATAAGGTGCGTAGATTTTGCCTGCTTCATACACATTGGCTTTGCATGCATTCACTTAACCCGTGCGGATTATAGCAAAGTAGTTAGTTCTGTTATATTGCTTGTAATTTTATAACTTTATTTGTAAATTTTAGTTGGAAATTTTTTTTTTAAGGATATACTTTGGAACATATTAATTCTAAGGAAATTTTAAGGCGTTACTAAAATATATGATACTATGCCCCGTGGTTTCACCCGCGTCCATACCGATCTCGTGGTAGTAGAAAGTCTACGAAGTCGGTCTATAGATTTATTTATAGATTATTTAATTATAAAAAAATGCGTATCATTAATATTTTTAGAATGACAGCTAACTCACCAAATGCAGGCCCTGCTATAACGGTCGCTACAATGAATTTGTTATGGCATTATTTTCTCTTTACATTCTTAAATTCGTAATATCTATTGATTGGGATGGCGGATTTTAATAATTTAAAAATTATTTTACAGGTCTCGAAACAGTTTTTGATAAAATATTATTTAATGGGATAAGTATTAATACAGAGATATTAATAAAATGATTTGATCATTGTCAGCACTTTTATCAACTTTTACAATGTAAAAAAGTAGTTATATTGGTATAATTATAATAGCTAGACATATGGAATCCGGACTTTTTATGGATATTGATACGTTCTATAATACATACAACATTTTTTTGTTCTATCATCAATCGTTTCCGCAGCGCACGCGATGAAAGATTTTTACTACTAAATTTTTTACACCTTATTACAATTTTATTAGGGATCCCTATTTTTTTGAAAATGGTAATATGTTGCTCAGTGAAGAAGCAGCTTTCCAATGGTGAAAGAATCTTTGAAATCGGTCCAGCAGTTTTTGCGTGAAAACATTACAAACATACACATATACAAACAAACATACAAATCTTTCCTCTTTATAATAATAGTATAGAAGTACAGATTTCAATTACCACGACCACAATTTTTGACATATTTTCGATTATTGTTTCTATCAGCAACCTAACTAGTACTGCTATCCACCATAATTAATCAAAATGACAAAATGTCTGTAGTTTTTTAGTGGTTTTATTGGTACAGCGAGTAATAAAACAGGATGTTAATTCTTGAGTGTGGCGGCGTGCGCGCGCTATCGTGTCGGCGAGCGAAGTGACCGTTACGGCTCGGGTGGGGCGCTTTTATACTAGGGATGGACAGAATCACCAATCACTTAGTGATCATGATATTGAGTCACTCATCATATAGCATCATCTGCTATTTAATTTAAGATAAATGCTATTGCCATAGAAAATTATGGATATTCCATAAAAAAGTATAATAATATTTCAAAGAAATGTTATCATTATATCATATGAATCGAGGTTATGCGGCACTTTTACGATATTCCAAGTGAATGTATTACCTAGAATTGGCCAAAATTATTGTTACACATACTATTGGGATGATATTGACACTTTTACGCTACTCTAACTAAAAGTATAACCCAGAAATAAAGAACGTATTGAATATGATTTAAGAATTACGTTCGTTTGTAATAACAATAACTTTGTCCAGTGATAGCTAAATAATATAATAGCCGATAGCATTTTTTGCTATTTGCTATTTACGCTTTGAGCGATTCAGCGATTACTGGACTAAATTATTGCTTATACAAACAAATGTAGTCCTTATATCTTATACATTGCATACGCATATAAGGCGTATATTTGTTTGTGTACATAATAGTATTCGCAATAGTAGCACGATCACCGTGGTCACTTTTGATCATATCATGGTGCGAATATGATTCTCAAATCGCAATCATACCTAAGCTTATTTTATACACGCGTAGCGCTTGCACTCGCACTATCTTTATTAAACAAAAACTATTAACAAAGGTACTTAGTCTAGCAACTTACGTATACGCCTTATAACTAATACGTATGTCTTATTAACTAACTTAACCATTTACGAATAAAAGACGATTACTATAAATGTTTATTTTAAAATACTCTATTCTACAACCTATCTTATTAATTAATCTTTATTATTAAGTACAAAATGGAGAAATAGTTATTATTAAATACGAAACGGAGAAATCGTCGTCTACAACCAGATTAACATATACCCTAGAACATGCCAAATTTGCCAACAAGTGTAACTTTGCCTAAAAAGTAAGTTAAAAAAAAATAATTTTAATCATTCATTGCTAATGATTTCATGAATAAAATGGAATTATTAAACCTTCCTTATAACTTACCTTTTGGGCTAAGATATACCTGTTGGCAAAGTGGCCATGTTCTACGAGATAAAAAAAAACTATTTTATGACGATAAATATTGCATATTTGTAGGTACTTAAACGCTTAAGTTGGCACAATCGAAGTCGCAGGTACCGCTAATCTTTTATAAAGTAGGTTATTTAATTTAGAATGTTGTCGCAACATTCTAAATTAAATTCTAAACTAAATTAGCAAGTCAACGACTTGCTAGTGACGAAAAACTTGTTTAGTCTAGGAATAATACTCAAGAGTTTCGTCGACTTTCGCATTATAATGAGTAAATTGTCAACTTCGCAATATGTATTAATATTGAGGTGATTAATATCAAAGAAAAAAAATAATCTATTAGTATTATTAAAATATATAAAGAATATTAATGTTTTGAGTCATAAAAATGACAATTAAATTAATAAATAATCAAATGAAAATACATACCCTCTTCCGACTGCCCGTGTGTATATATCACAAGAAATAGGAAACAAATAAATCCTAAAGATTTCTTACACATCGTTCATTCTTATTCACGCAATAATCAACTTATAACCTAAAAGCCTAAAACTTTCTTTTTATAAAAATAAACTTCACTAAATGCTATAAGCGCACGCAAAAACTACGAATAATATTTTTAACAAATCACACATGCACTATCCCAGAAAGCAAGTTTATTACTAAATTACAACATGGCCGCCGCTGCCATAAAGTATAAATACATCGTAGTGGGGTTACTATATTATCATTAATATTTTCCCTCATCCAATATCGTATTTTTCTACCTAAATTAATATAAAGTATACGATTTATAGAAAAATTATTCATTTTAATTTATTTTATTGTGATATTTTATAATTTTTTTTTTATGGCCTGTACAGCGCAAATTAGGCACAGATCACTCCGCCAAAATCATCTAAAATGGCAGATACACTAATGGAATTTAGTATTTATCTATATTTTATTTTGTTTTCTTTATTTTACACAATTAGCTCGAAGATAATGCACCAAATGAAATAACTAAATAAAATAGTACAAAATACATATAATTATGAAATTATAATAAAACTAAGAATATACCTAACTAAAATAGTTACACTTTTTTAACTTATTATCTACGGTAAATTTACACAGCTTTTTAACGAACTGTGATACTCTTTTCACTTAACGTGTTTTTTTACAAGTAATACAACAGAACTAACTACTTTGCTATAATCCGCACGGGTTAAGTGAATGCATGCAAAGCCAATGTGTATGAAGCAGGCAAAATCTACGCACCTTATACATGCAGGACCAGTCACCACATGCACCCCAAGGCGCAATTCACCAGCAACAACGCACACAAAAGCAGCACACACACCCACCACCACAATATCGACGATCGTTTCGCCCCGAAACCGAAGCATCATCAGGAGGATAGGCTCCACGACAAAAATCGTACTGCGCCGCGCTACCCATACAAGCAGTCTTAAATAGTTAACCCCCACCAATACCCTCCCCTCCGAACACATGTAGCAAAACGGAATTAGATACATTTACTTGCTCGTTAATTAAGTGACCATTGTTATTTTTTATTATCTCAAGGTGCTCTAACGTATTGAGTCGGAGTCCCTTATCACACGTGTGGAGAATATGAAATGAATGGTCATTAGGCACTTTATGACCGCGTGTTTTTTTAATTTAGAAATTATTTTAAAAAATCATTTTTTGGTATAGAGCATAGAATAAACTATTCAGAGATATAACTATACATTTATTATACACCTATAGCTCCCCTAGAGCTATAAGCAAGTTTGTGAGTGTCGTCACAAATAATGATAGAGGGAAAATGGAACTCATATACTTATCTTTGTCTATTGTCAAATAAAAAAGAAAGACGGATAATTAGTCTCATTTGATTTTTCTTTTTTGTCGAGGATGCGATCTGAGTTTTAAAGCGTGCGCAAACCATCGTTATTATATTAGAGTCGGGGAGTTATTTGCAGGGATTTTGGAAAGATAAAAATTCAAAATATTATTTACTCAGTTTGACTGTTTTCAGTAATTTTGAATCGTCAAATGTTTTTAAAGAAGTGACATTGATTCGGAAGTTTGCCCCTGCCTAGAAGAACCAGCAAGAAACTCGGCGGATAATCTTTGAAAAAAACTATCCCTTCTTCATCGTGCCCTCACTGCTCAGGATCGTGACTCCACTTCACTTTGGCTACCAGATGTTTCCATAAGTTCCGCTCAGCTGCCCGGTGAAATGCGCAACTGATTGGATCTTCAGCTGTTCAGCAACCTGGTCTGACCATCTTTTAGGACTACGTCCTCGAGGCCTATTTCCCTCAATCTTCCCGGTAATCATTAGACGTTACAGGTTCTCAGTACCTCTGCGTGCAACGTAGCCAAAGTATCGAATAACACGTTGCAAGCAGGTAGAAGACAGGCGCTGTGCATTGTCTGATTTCAGTTAATTAAAAATTGAGGCATTGGTGCGGTGGGCTGTCCATGGGATCCTGAGCATACGACGCCAACACCACTTTTCAAAGGCGTCAACTCTGTGCCTATCTGCGGTTTTAAGGGTCCATGTATCTGCACCATATAGAGCAATGGAAAAGACAAGAGTACGCACAAGATGTATTTTCGTCGTCATAAATAATGTTTCATTTTTTGGTGAAAACCGTACAAAAATCTGTTCAGTAGAATTTGAAAAAATCGATTACATACAGACAGAGAGAGACAGAGCGCTTTTTGGGACTTTGTTTTATAATAAGTATAGATAGATATTTATTTCAAATGTTTAATTTATTTACCTTTATTTTTATGTTGTGTTTTTGCTAATAAAGATTTTTCAATTATCAATTTAATTTGTATTAAGTATGTAAGTAGTTTAATAGTAAGTATACTAATATTTTTTATGCACTATCTCACACTCCTGCAAATAAGTTCCCTACAAAGTTGCCTGTAAGAGATTGCTCGTATCAATAAGTCCGCTTTTGCAGCCTTCAGGAATTGTACACAGCTGTAAAACTGTTGATCTAAAAATTTGTAAACGTATTATACTATATTTTAACTGTATTGTATGAGACTTAGTATTAATAAAAATATTTATTTGGAAAGGAGCTACAGCTGATCTCCGGGAGCTCCTCTCAAAGATGAAGTTTTGCAGTGCGAAATTCAAAAAACCAAACGGATTTCGTTAAAGTAATGTTAAATCTAGTAATAAATCGAAGGAATAAGCAAAATTTTTTGTTTTTTGACAAAATGGCGGTTTCTCAAAAAAAAAACGGTTTTCGACCAAAATTTCGAAAATATCATCAAATTCAAATTATTCTTTATTCAAGTAAACTTGTAAACAAGTGCTTTTGAATCATCAACTTTACTGCTGGTTCGGAAAGCTGTTCCTACCGAGAAGAGCCAGCAAGGAACTCGGTGGTTGCTCTTTTCAAATAAAATTCTTATAACTAGTAACATTTGGTTATTACTATCTTGTACAGGGTAGAGGAGTAGTTAAATCCACGCATTTTTATCATCTATATAATCCTCTATAGTATAGTAGGCTTTCTTGTATCAGCCTCCCTTTAACAGCGCTTTTAAACTTTATTATGGAATCTTATACCCAAACCCACAAATAACTTATTTATTTGTACAAGGCGCAAAATAATCCTTAGGATTATGTCGATTGTCTATAGTCTATACTAATATTATAAAGAGGAAAGATTTGTATGTTTGTATATGTATGTATGTGTGTATGTTTGTAATGTATTCACGCATAAACTACTGGGCCGATTTCAAAAATTCTTTCACCATTGGAAAGCTGCTTCTGCACTGAACAACATATATTATCCAAAAACAAACGACTTACGTCCTTTAGAAAGGCGCAAAGTAGGAGCCAGTCGAGCCGCAAGCTTATGTCGGTAACTACTTTGTCTATTATATACATCGCCATCTTTTCATAATTATGCACAAATATTAAATAAAAATATACTGTGAAGCCAAAGTAAGGAAACTCATTTCCTTAATTTTCTCTTCTTCCTAATAATCCTAATTCCTCTAATTCCTAATAAATCCTAATCCTCATAATAAAAAATATTACACGTAATTTAAATCTTAGGTTTATAAAGCTTGAAAAATCATCACTAATTAAAATACTAAACGTGCGAAATAACTGGTCGTTGCTAGTGAAGATATGAAGTAGTTAAACGGGCGTTTTTCCTTATACTCTGTCAGGGTCGAGAGGTTATGCCGAAGCTAAGTTATCTGCTGTTTGTCTTCAAATCGAGTCCCGACATTCAAGGCGATGGATGTGTTGACTTGAACAATTTATAATATTACTGGGATCTTAACAATTTCATTTGTATATTGAATATTGGTCTATTTGAATCTTGTGGGACCGGTTTGACGGCGGACTTCGTCTAAGGACAACGTGTTTGTTTAATTATAAAAATATCAATACATCATATTATTGGTGAGTAGTTATATTTTAAAGTTCTCACATTAAATTGTATCTTATATATATAATTATCGTGTCACAATGTCAATTATCATACTCCTCCGAAACGGCTAGACCAATTTTTATGAAATTTTAGTCTGAGAATCGGCTATTTACTTTTTATACCTCTAAGCGATAAGGATGTACCACGCCCTAACATTTTTTTAAAATTTTTTGGATAAATATTTTTTTTATTTTCGCTATAAACTGCTGAGAATGTTTACGGCAAAACAACGATTACCCGGTCAGCTAATGTTTCTATAAATAATACTTAAGGCGGAATAATGTTATAACACGTCAAATTTGATAAACGCTACTTGACAATACGTTTATACACAGTGGCAAAAATATTCCTTTAAACAACGTGTATCAAATTTAAATTCAAAATATTGTTCAAGTAAACATCTAAACAAGTGCTTTTGAATCGTCAACTCTACTGCTGGTTCGGAAAGCTGTTCCTGCCGAGAAGAGCCAGCAAGAAACTCGGCGGTTGCTCTTTTTAAAATATAAATCTTAGAACTAGTTACATTTATTCATTACTGTCTTGTACAGGGTAGAAGTGCACCTATATCCACACATCCTTATCATCTAAGTAATCTTCAACAGTATAGTAGGCTTTCTGTATCAGCCTCTTTTTAACAGTGTTTTTAAACTGCTGTAATGGCATGACCAAAATTGATTTCGGAATTTTATTATAGAATCTTATACCCAAACCCACAAACGATTTACGTACTTTTGCTAGGCGCAAAGCAGGAGCCGCAAGCTTATGTCGGTTCCTACTTTGTCTATTATATACATCACCTATCGTTTTATAATTCTTTATATTTTTATATACAAAAATTACGTTATTTAAAATAAACTGTGAAGCAAATGTTAGAATACCTGTTTCCTTAAACTTCTCTCGCAGGGAATCACGCGATATAATTAGTTACATTTAATTAATCGTTGTGCATGGTCGAAGAGTAGCTATATCCCCGCATTCTTATCGTCTAAGTAATCCTCAATAGTATAGTAGGCTTTCCGAATTAGCCTTTTTTAAATAGTATTTTTAAACTCCTGTAATGGTAAAGTTAAAGTAGATTGTGAAATTGGATTATAGAATCTTATACCCAAACCCACTAACGACGTTCGTACTTTTGCTAGGCGCAAAGCAGGAGCCGCAAGCTCATGTCGGTTCCTACTTTGTCTATTATGTACATCGCCAATTTGTTATAATTGTGTATATTCTCATTCATGCCGTGTGGTATCCGGCTGAGTAGAATAGACCGCCCTCATTTATTACCGAAGTGTCGTAAAAATACGACTAAGGTAAGTTGAAGAAATGAGGGTGGTCTATTCTATTGAGCCGGATCCCACACGGTGGGTCGACTTACCTTATACCTTAGCCGGATACCACACGGCATAACTCTCAAAAATATTTTTTACTAAATGTGCTCTCCCTTAAATTGACGATTATGCAGATGTCCGTATTTTATTTGCTGCCATCGATACTGATCGTAAAAAGCCTGACCGGGTAGGTAAGTTATTAAAAAAAATAGATGTCTTATTTATTTAAACAAAAAATGCTTTGTTCCAGATATCATACGTAGAATAATGGCGTCCGAGACTGTATTATGGTATGTATATCCGCATTTTAACGATCGGACCTAACTTTATACTGGGAAACCCAACGTTTATAAACGCTAATAGACACAACGTACACATCATCATCCTCCCGCCCTTATCTCAATCTAAGTGGGGTCGGTGCAACATGTTACAAACATGTTGTCACATGACTTGGCTACGTATTTTACGACCGGGCGCCTGCCTGACGGCAACTTAACTTAGTCTATTCTACTCAGCCGGATACGTACGGCGGACAACGTTTATACACGTCGGCAATAATATATCTTTCTTTAAACAACGTGCATGAACGGCTGAAGCTTGCTCCAATTCCTTCAAGCTATACTTCTCTCGCAGGAAATCACGCGGACTTAAATTGTAACTGCCACGTATGGCTCTTTTTTGTAATACAATTTTTTTCCATATTATCCATTTACTCCACGACAATATTCCATAAGACATGATGCTATCGAAGTAAGCAAAATTGATATGTTTTGCTGATTCGACGTCAGTAAACTGCCACTGGATCCAGGCGGCGCAAGATCGTGTGGTGTGGCGATCCCATGAAGAGGCCTATGTCCAGCAGTGGACGTCCATCGGCTGACGAAGAAGAAGAAGAAGAAACTGTCTTATCTTTTAGACCGTGTAGGCCGCTGAACTCAGTTTCTTTGCGTGAGTTGATACGAATAAGTTCACTGCATCGTTTATGCACGTTGTACCAATGCTAAAACTACGTTATAGCGCCGCTCGACGTCAGTTATTTTCTACACGCACAGGACGTCATTAATCGTAATTGATTTTTGTATAAGAAAATGTAGTTCCGTACATCAAACATTTGTAAACCCACTTGCACCTAAAAGTCGAGCAATCACAGCCAGCTAAAATAATTAGGAACTAAGTTGCTTTTTGTCATAAAAACCCATTATGGGTCGCCAACGCTCGATAGGGACGATCGGCGGGTATATATGTCCTTGACGATGTTAGAGGTCTGATAGTTCACTATAAATTTAGAATTCTATATAATTTCTATTTACTTTATCGCGGATTATAACAAAATAATTGTATTATTACTTATTAATACTAAAATAATTGTATTAGCCCAGCCGTGTGACTCTCTGGAGACGATCATAGATTCAAACCCTGGGCAGGCACCAATCAGTTTTTCCATCATAAACTTACGTATCTAATTGATAATTGCAATTCATCACACGCTTTTCGGTGAAGGAAAACATTGCGAGGAAACCTGCATATTTCTAGAGAATTCTAGGGATATGTGTAACCTACCAATCCGCATTGGAGCAGCGTGGTAGGTCTTAGCTCCAACCCTTCTCTCCAGAAACGAAGAGAGGAGGCCTATGCCCAGTAGTGGGATAATAACAAGCCGTTACTTACTTACTTCCGTATTATGACTCTCCGCAAACTGACGTCTAATTGTATAAATTATATTTTAGTTTAGTTGACATAACTTATTATAACTGGCGGTGGAAGTCCGCCTTTAATGACTGGCCCGTTGGCGCAGTGGGTAGTGACCCTGCCTTCAGCTCTACGGGTCACGGGTTCGATTCCCGCCGAGGGCCAACATTTTCTATAAAAAAATTGTTGGTTCTTTGAGGCTGGGTGTATATTTGTATTTAAAACAATATATGTAGTATATCTACCAGTTGCCCGCCACCCATATTAACTTACTTATAGTACGCGGCAATAAATAATGCACATCGAGGCTCAGAGAAAAAAATCGGCTAGATTCCGCTTCATAGAGCATTGTCTCTGTCGCACAGACTGACGAACCCGTGTGTGAGAGTGACAGCGCTCTACGAATTGGCCGGCTGTTTCGTTCTAAGTTCTCAATGTGCATTATTTATTGCCGGGTACTATACTTTGGGGACGGACGACCGTCTGTGTGTGTCCCATATATTTATTTATTATTTTAATGATACCGAATTCTCCAACTCTTATCAAAATACTGTTTCACTTGAAGGTTGTCAATACTGTTGGGTCTACAGAGCTTCACGCCCACTTCGGAAGGCAGCACTCTACAAGAAATATATGATAATAATGATGGTGAGTTATTCTTATATATATATATATATTACTAGCAAAGCCCCGCGGTTTCACCCGCGTCCATACCGATCTCGTGGTAGTGGAAAGTCTACGAAGTCGGACTATAGATTTATTTGTACATTATTTAATTATAAAAAATGGGTATCATTAGTATACTTGGAATAAGAGCTAACTCACTAATGGTTTGATTATTGTCGGCAATTTTATTAACTTGTACAACGTAAAAAAGGAGTTACATTGGTGTAACTATAATAGTTAGACAAATGGTATCGCGGACTTTTTTGTAGATATTGATACGTTTTATAATAATGTAGAACATTTTTTGTTCCATCATCAATATTTTCCGCAGCGCACGCGATGACAGATTTTTACAACTAAATTTTTCACACCCTATTACAATTTTATTAGAGATCCCTGTTTTTTTTGAAAATGATAAATAGCCTATGTTGCTATGTAAAGAAGCAGCTTTCCAATGGTGAAGGAATTTTAGAATTCGGTGCAGTATTTTTTGCGTGAAAACATACACACATACATACAGTGGGGGGCATATATATGTAGTATATCTACCATTTGTCCGTCACCCATAATACAAGTATTAAGTTACTTACTTTGGGGACGGACGACCGTGTGTGTAAGTGTCCCATATATTCATTTATTTAATGTATAGTGGACTATCCGTTTTTCATACCCGATACATGTAGGATCGTAAAACCACATTTTAGGCATGGAGGAGGTTTTGACATGTGTTTTTACGAATCCTGCATGTATCGGGTATGAAAAACGGATAGTCCACTATGAATTTAGCACTATATATATTTTCTATTTACTGTATCGCGGATTATAGCAAAATCATCATTCTCCTGCCTTTATTCCACTCTAAGTGGTGTATTATGGATCACCGCAAAGTAACGCCTAATTCTATAAATTATTTTAATGTACAAAATTTCGATTAAATTCACCGATTTCCGAGTACGTACAACAGGCCTACCATGAACTCTTATTGCGACTCAATTAAAGACGTAAACGAAATTGTTTCGCTTTTTCATACCATGACGTCTTAAAGACGCACACTTTAAGTCGTTGCCGAATGAGCGTTCGGAATTCGTTCTAAGAACATGTGAGTAAAAGAGACAGAGTTATCTATAGTTCATATAACGTTATCCTTTTCAAACATTACGATTCACACTTCATGGTACGAAAAGAAAGCGGTTCGCGGTCGTCGTTTACGTCTTCAATTGAGTCGCAACAAGAGTTCATGGTAGGCCTGCAGGTATTAAAAAAAACCCATTTGTCTCAAAATAATTTATAGAATTAGGCGTTACTTTGCGGAGATCCATAATACAAAAGTAATAATAAAATTATTTTGCTATAATCCGCGATACAGTAAATAGAAAATATATATAGTGCTAAATGTATAGTGGACTATACGTTTTTTCATACCCGATACATGCAGGATTCGTAAAAACATATGCACAAACCTCCACCACTTCCACCACAATACACAAGCACTACACAGGTTCACTATCACAAACTCAACAATCGTTTCGCCCCGCAACCGAAGCATCATCAGGAGATAGACTCCACGACAAAATCGCAAAGCTTTGCGAAACGATTGTTGAGTTTGTGATAGTGAACCTGTGTAGTGTTTGTGTATTGTGGTGGAAGTGGTGGAGGTTTGTGCATATGTTTTTACGAATCCTGCATGTAACGGGTATGAAAAAACGTATAGTCCACTATACATTTAGCACTATATATATTTTCTATTTACTGTATCGCGGATTATAGCAAAATAATTTTATTATTACTTTTCCATTTGTCTCAGGTAACAAGCAAACGTTAGCAGATATAAAGTGCGAGGCGATAGAGGGCCACGTGCCCGAGTGCTCGGAGTGCTATACTTGCGACAACCCGGTCCTGGAGCGGCATCACAAGAAGGGCCAAATCGTGAGACTGAAGTGAGAAGACTCTGCGGACTGACTAGTTAGCTAGTTAGCTGGAGTAGCGTTTTAGCGTTATGTAGCTTTAGCGTTATGTTGTTATGTTATGTTAATGTTAAACATTGCTCTAAATTTTTCACCAGTACTGTAAGTATAAATGGAATGTGGGTAGGATAATGTGATATATCATTCATACTTACTGATCAGTATCTCACGATCAAGATTTTTATCTACCCACATTTCATCAACAATTTATTACATTTTTAAATTTTGATTCACTGTGGACGAGGATGGCTGACCTACTGTGATACAGTTGTTACTAGTACAGAGGTCAGCGTGTTTCTACATACGATAACAAATGCAAATGTAAACTACTCATACTTTTGAATTATGTATTAGATGATTTATAGAAGCAGGCGTTACTTTGCGGAATTCCATATTACAAGCAATATAACAGAACTAACTACTTTGCTATAATCCGCACGGGTTAAGTGAATGCATGCAAAGCCAATGTGTGAGAAGCAGGCAAAATCTACGTACCTTATATATGCAGGACAATTTGTCCTGCGTTTGCAATTAACCCGTGCGGATTATAGCAAAGTAGTTAGTTCTGTTATATTGCTTATGTATTAGATATCTTTTAGTAGTAAATAAATAAATAAATTAGTTACTTCACAGAACAGATTTCTCTATCGCGATTTATAGCAAAGTAACTTTAATCGTTACTTTTGTGTTAATGGAATTATTAAATTCAAAATATCCTTTATTCAAGTAAACTTGTAAACAAGTGCTTTTGAATCGTCAACATGTACTGCTGGTTCGGAAAGCTGTTCCTACTAAAAAGAACCAGCAAGAAACTCGGCGGTTGCTTTTTTCAAACAATAATTCTTATCACTTACATATAGTTATTATTGTCTTGTACAGGGTTGAAGAGAAGCTATACAAATTACCATTTATTTAATTTCAGATTGAACGACCATAAGTGCCAGTCTAGCATAGAAGTGTGCTGCGTACGTCTAAAAAATCTTGCGTTCAGGTGAGCCGTAATAAGCTAAATAAGCTATTATCATCATCCTCCTCATCATCCCCTTATCCAACTCTGATGTCGATGCTCGATGCCATGAGTCGGCACAACATGTTACAAACATGTGGTCACATGATTCGGCTACGTATTTTACAAACGGCCGCCTGACGTCAACTTACCTTAGTCGTATTTTACGACCCCTCGGTAAAAAATGAGGGTGGTCTATTCTATGCAGCCGGATACCATACGGCTCATACCTTAGTCGCCTCTTACGACACCTCGGTAAGAAATGAGGTTGGTCTATTCTATGCAACCGGATACCACACGTCACATACCTTAGTCGCCTCTTACGACACCTCGGTAAGAAATGAGGGTGGTCTATTATATGCAGCCGGATACCACACGGCACATACCTTAGTCGCCTCTTACGACACCTCGGTAAGAAATGAGTGTGGTCTATTCTACTCAGCCGGAGACCACATGGTAGGTCAAGTTACCTTAGTCACTTTTTACGACACCTCGATAAGAAATGAGGGTAGTCTATTCTACTCAGCGGGATACCACACGGCTATAGCTAAATGAATTGTATGTCTGTTTTTGTTTTTGTAATTTAGTTTCACTCCCTCGCACAAGACAAATACACATCCAGGCTTGAGGAACCAACAAATTATTTATAGAAAATGTTGGCCCTCGGCGGGAATCGAACCCGCGACCCGCGGAGCTGAAGGCAGGGTCAATACCCACTGCGCCAACGGGCCAGTCATATGATTATGATGATGAGATGTGTAACTAAAATTAAAATAAATGTATGATCGATATATATGAATGTCTTCTTCTTCTTTTTCCTACCCTTATCCCACTCTAAGTGGGGTCGGTACAACATGTTTTTCTCTTCCATTCTCTTCTATCATTCGCCAACTCTGGCGCTACTCTATATATCTATACTATGAATGTATAAATGGATAATGCTCGCTATAGTCTAAATTAAAAGAAGTTTTTTAAAAAAAATCAGGAATAAGGAGGGAGAGTGCGGCAACCGTAACCCTGATGGATATCCCCGTCGCTTGAGGAGCAGCCCACGGGCGGTGCTGCAGGGAGAGTACCCTTGGAGGGTGTGGATATACAAGTAACGAACGACTTTTATATACTACTAGCAACGCCCTGCGGTTTCACTCGCGTATAGTAAAAGTAGTAAAAAAAAGTAAAGTAGCGGCCTGTTACAATCCCACTGCTGGGAATAGGCCTCCTCTCTCCGTTTCTGGAGAGAAGGATTGGAGCTAAGACCTACCACGCTGCTCCAATGCGGATTGGTAGGTTACACATATCTCTAGAATTCTCTAGAGATATGCAGGTTTCCTTACGATGTTTTCCTTCACCGAAATACTGTGATAAATTGCAATTACCAATTAGACACAGTTTTAATAGAAAAACTCATTGGTGCCTGCCCGGGTTTGAACTCGTGTTCCCCTCGAAAGAGTCGCACGGTCTCGCCGCTGGGCTATCACAGCTCAGTGTATAGTACCCGGGATTAAATAATGCACATCGATGTTTAGAACGAAACAGCCGGCCAGTTGGGTTTCGTAGAGCGCTGTCACTGTCACTCAGTATGTGACAATGCACACGGGTTCGTCAGTCTGTGCAACAGGGACAATGCTTTATGAAGCAGGATCTAGCCGATTTTCTCTCTCTAAGCCTCAATGTGCATTATTTATTGCCGCGTACTATACATACCGATCTCGTGGAAAGGCTACTAAGTCGGACTATAGATTTGTTCTTATAAATTAAAAGCCCTGAGATTATTAATGGTTAAGGCAAATGAAGTTTTAACTGGAAATTGAATTCGTTTAAAAGGTATAGCTATATCCGTGTATATTATTGGTATCCTTGGAATAAAGCCTAACTCTCCAGTTGCAAGCAACGTTATATTATTGTGAATAAAATAGTTTTTTTATTGTCGGCACTTTTATCAACTTTTACAATGTAAAAAAGTAGTTATATTGGCATAATTATAATAGTTAAATATATATTCTATAATACTGTAAAGCATTTTCTTGTTCTCTAATCAAGTTTTCGCAGCGCACGCGATGAAAGAATTTTACGACTAAATTTCACACCGTAATATAATTTTATTAGGGATTCCGACTTTTAAAAAAATGTTATTAGCCTATGTTGCTCAGTAAAGGAGCAGCTTTCCAATGGTGAAAGAATTTTTGAAATCGGTCCAAATATTACACACAAATATACAAATATACAAATCTTTCCTCTTTATAATATTATATTATTTACTACCTGTGCCAGCGGCTTCGCCCACGTGAAAACAAGCGTGTCACAATTTTTTTCTAAAATTCAAATTGTAAACATAAAAGTAGTTATTTTGAGTGAACCATAAGAGATAGAAACGTGCTATCGCAGACTTTTTTGTAGTATTTTTATAGATCTACAATTCTCTAGTACATTACTTTAGCGTATCTCTGCTGGTTTCCGCAGCGCACGCGACTAAAGCTCCCAGCAAGCAAGTTTTTTAACAACTGCTCGATCTCTTTAACACAATTTACATAGTACTGATATGTACTATTTACCTAAACCATCCGGAAGTATTGCACTATCTTTTGGTGATAACCGTACTAACATTTGTTCAGTAGATTTTGAGAAAATCGATTACATACAGACAAACAGCTTTTTGGGACTTTGTTTTATAATAAATATAGATTACAATTTCTAGAACCCACGAGCCGAGCAAGTCGCTGTGCGCGGGCACGTTCCTCGGAACGACCAAGAGGGCCGTGTTGACCAGTGCCTCTTGCGTGTACCGGCATTCACAGAGCGACCTCGTGGTCCGCTTCGATAGAAACCTCACCAGGAGTCCCGAGGCCATAGAGGTCACAAATCTGAAGATCCACGAGTGCTTCGATGAAGGTCTTTTTATTACTAAAATAATATCAAACGTTTTATATATTCGAATTCAAAATATTCCTTATTCAAGTAAACTTGTAAACAGTGCTTTTGAGTCGTCAACTTTACTGCTGGTTCGGAAAGCTGTCCCTACCGAGAAGAGCCAGCAAGAAACTCGGCGTTTGCTCTTTTCAAACAATAATTCTTATCACTAGTTACATATAGTTATTATTGTCTTGTACAGGGTTGAAGAGAAGTTATATCCACGCATTCTTATCGTCTACGTAATCTTCAATAGTATAATAGGCTTTCTGAATTACCCTTTTTTAGTATTTTTAAACTGCTGTAGTGGTAAAGGTAAAGTAAGATTGCGGAATTTTATTATAGAATCTTATACCCAAACTCACCAACGATTTATGTACTTTTGCAAGGCGCAAAGCAGGAACCGCAAGCTTATGTCGTTTCCTACTTTGTCTTTTATGTACATCGCCACACAGGATTTCTATCTTACATCCTATACATCCTGCCTTTATCCCACTCTACGGCAGGTAGGGAAAACATCTTTTAAACATATTGTTACATGGTTTGGCTAGTTATTATACGACCGACCGCATGCCCGACGTCAGTTCCCCTTATATGACATTTCGGTAAGAAATGAGGGTGGTATATTCTACTCAGCCGAATACCACACTGCAGGAAACGTCATATATAAAATCGCCAGCTATTTCGAAGGACTTCGAATCATCTATATAGTTAACACTCACAGCTGGAGGGGGGTTGGAGAATGATGATTAATTTAAACTTTTTCCAATTTATTTATTTTATTTTATTTTATTTATCTTTCTTCATGATTAAACATGTTTTCTACAAAAATTTTACTGATTGCATTTTCGGCGTCAGTATCGATCCCTAATCACCCCCTGATTTTGGAAATATATTTTTTCGAACTGAGTGTATACCGGTATACCGGTGACGCTGTAAAAGCCGTTAGGGCTGTTAGCCCTAACGGCTTTTACAGCGTCACCGGGCGGGACGGGCGAGCGCGGAAGCATCGTCGAGGTTGCGAAATGCAGAGTAGAGCGCAGAAGCTCTACTAGCGTCGGGGAACGTCGTCCCAAGGGTGCCTTCTGTGAGGCCGGACCAGGGCTTAGGGCGACGCGTAGTGGAGGGCTGATGGTATGACTTAGATTAGTCATTGCGGCGTCGGAAGGGTGGCGAGAAGCCACGACCGACCGACGTCAGAAAACCTCACCAGGAGTCCTGAGGCCATACAGGTCACAAAGCTGAAGATCCACGATTGCTTCGATGAAGGTCTTTTTTATTACTAAAATAATATCAAACGTTTTATATATTCAAATTCAAAATATTCCTTATTCAAGTAAAATTGTAAACAAGTGCTTTGAATCGTCGACTTTACAAGCAATATAACAGAACTAACTACTTTGCTATAATCCGCACGGGTCAAGTGAATGCATGCAAAGCCAATGTGTATGAAGCAGGCAAAATCTACGCACCTTATACATGCAGGACCAGCCACCACATGCACCCCAAGGCGCAATTCACCAGCAACAACGCACACAAAAGCAGCACACACACCCACCACCACAATCTCGACGATCGTTTCGCCCCGAAACCGAAGCATCATCAGGAGGATAGGCTCCACGACAAAAATCGTTCTGCGCCGCGCTACCCATACAAGCAGTCTTAAATAGTTCAACTCCCACCAATACCCTCCCCTCCGAACACATGCAGCAAAACGGAATTAGATACATTTACTTGCTCGTTAATTAAGTGACCATTGTTATTTTTTATTATCTCAAGCTGCTCTAACGTATTGAGCCGGAGTCCCTTATCACAAGTGTGGAGAATATGAAATGAATGGTCATTAGGCACTTTATGACCGCTTTCTAGCAAATGTTTTGCAAAATTAGAATTTTGTGGTTTATTACTCCTAAACGCAGCCATATGTTCCCGGAATCGAACCGCAAAACTTCGGCCAGTCGAGGCGAAACGATCGTCGAGATTGTGGTGGTGGGTGTGTGTGCTGCTTTTGTGTGCGTTGTTGCTGGTGAATTGCGCCTTGGGGTGCATGTGGTGACTGGTCCTGCATGTATAAGGTGCGTAGATTTTGCCTGCTTCATACACATTGGCTTTGCATGCATTCACTTAACCCGTGCGGATTATAGCAAAGTAGTTAGTTCTGTTATATTGCTTGTAATATGGAATTCCGCAAAGTAACGCCTGCTTCTATAAATCATCGTCGACTTTACTTAACTTCGGAAAGTTGTTCCAACGGAGAAGAGTCAGCATTTAACTTGGTGGAATTTATTTACAAAAACTAGGTTATATATTTCGCCATGGATATTATGTGCGTTTGAAGAGTAGCTAAATTCATTCTTATCTTTTACTTGATCCTCGATAGTATGTAAAACGGTATCACGGACTTTTTTGTGGATAATGATACGTTCTATAATACTGTAGAACAGTTTTTTATTTTATCATCAATAGTTTCCGCAGCGCATGCAATGAACCTTTTTGTAAGACTAAATTTTTCACACCTTATTACAATTTTATTAGGGATCCCTATTTTTTTCGAAGTAGCAGCTTTCTAATAGTGAAATAATTTTGAAATCGGTCCAGAATTTTTTGCGTGAAAACATTACAAACAAACATACACACAAACAAAAATCTTTCCTCTTTATAATATTGCACTGTGCGAGTGGCGTAGCCCGCGTGGAAATCAGTCTAAATGAAATTTTGAACATAAAAGTAGTTATTATGAATTAACCATAAGAGCTAGAGATATGCCGTCGCGGACTTTTTTGTAGAATTTTGCAGATCTACAATTCTCTTGTAAATTTGTATGTATATACAAACATACAAATCTTTCCTCTTTATAATATTAGTATAGATAACGGAATTGAAGTGTCTTACATTTACTTATGCAAGGCGTAAATCGCAAGCTAACGTTTACCCGACGCTAGTAGAGCTTTTGCGCTCTACTTTCTGAATTTCGCAACCTCGACGATGCTTTTGCGCTTGCCCGTCCCGCCCGGTGACGCTGTATCCTGTGAGTTGAGGTACGATTCCACCAAAATAGGGTGCAGCACATTTGTTTACAAAGATTGTGTGCAAAGTTTTCGCACTGCTCGTACTAAGATATCGCGTTTAGCTTCAGTCTCCACCGGCAATGTTGTGTGTGACTTGTGTCAGCGCACAGTGAAGCACACACGCGCGCAAACATATTCATTTAGGAATATTTTATAATCTTTATTATTATTATTTCACTTATTTTAAAATTATATACAATTTTACATTATATCTTGTCCACGCCTCATTCGATCCAGTAGCGGAAGCAAAACTGTGTTCGTGAACAACGAGTGCGTACGCGTCGACGCGAGTCCACTGTTTCAAGTGTACACGCACAAATGTGCATAGATGTGCGCATTTCTAGAATATTCGCGCACAATTTGTTAATGATTGCTTGAGTGAGTCGACTTGAGTAAACATTTGTGCCGCACACTGTGCTGCACAGTTCTGCACATTGGAATTCCACCATTAGGGTAACAGCATACAGTTATTTCGAAAAAAAGCTAATGTCGCTTCCAACTTTGTCAACACTTTGCAGTCACACATTTCAACGATATCGCCTTGCTCAACCTGAAGACATCGCCCTCGTGGTCGCAGAGCGCCTGCCGGCCCCAATACCCCGCGCTACATGGCACCGCTTGCATAGCCGTTTCCAGTGATGATATCAACGTTAGTATTCCATTTAGTCTAATGAGTATCATTTATAGAATTAGATGTTACTTAGCAAACCATAGAAAAAAGTAATTAAAATTATTTTGCCGTAAGTATTGGCCCGTTACAATCCCACTGCTGGGCATAGGGCCTCCTCTCTCCGTTTAGTGAGAGAAGGGTTGGAGCTAAGACCTACCACGCTGTTCCTATGCGGATTGGTAGGTTACACATATCTCCAGAATTCTCTAGAGATATGCAGGTTTCCTCACGATGTTTTCCTTCACCGAAAAGCGTGTGATAAATTGCAGTTATCAATTAGACACATAAGTTTTAATAGAAAAATTCATTGGTGCCTGCCCGGGGTTTGAGCCCATGTCGTCTCTAGAGAGAGTCACACGGTCTCGCCGCTAGGCTATCATAGCTTGACAATATACATAACCACCATCATAATCCCCTCAATCGTTTCGCTCGGAAGTGTCAATGCATTACGTTTTTACCAATCCGCATTGGAGCAGCGTGGTAGGTCTTAGCTCCAACCCTTCTCTCCAGAAACGGAGAGAGGAGTACTTAGCACAGCAGTGGACGTAGTAACGGGCCGTAACTTTACATTTTTGTTTACTTTTGTGTATTGCTTGTATGCATTGTTGCTGGTGGATGCGTCTTGGAATACGTGTGGCAACTTGTCCTGCACGTGTAAGGTATGTAAATTTTTCCTTCATCATACACTTAGCATTACATACATTAGCGGATTATAGCAAAGTAGTTCTGTTATAGTTTCCGTAATATGGAATTCCGCAAAGTAACGCCTGCTTCTATAAATAATTAATATTAATTCAAATTTCCAGATCGAAAAGGTGTTACCGCAGCAGAGTAATTGCTATGATGATGAAAGGCCGATTGACCAATCTCTCATGTGCGTAGCAGGCCGCAAGGAAGGGAGGGCACCTGAGCAGGGAAGCGGACTATTTTGCACAGAAGTGGTGCGTTTGAATTTCTTTTATTCATCTTTTCATCGTTCATTTCTTTTCTAAAGGTGGAATTCCACTACTGTGTAGAACTGTGCAGCACAGTGTGCGGCACAAATGTTTACTTTGATGGACTTACTCAAGCAAACATTAACAAATTGTGCACGAATATTCTAGAAATGTTCGCGCACATCTATGCACATTTGTGCGCGTACACTTGAAACAGTGGACTCGCGTCGACGCGTACGCACTCGTTGTTCACGAACACAGTTTTGCTTCCGCTACTGGATCGAATGAGCAGTGGACAAGATATAATGTAAAATTGTATATAATTTTAAAATAAGTGAAATAATAATAATAAAGATTATAAAATATTCCTAAATGAACATGTTCGTGCACATGTGTGCTTCACTGTGCACTGACACAAGTCACACACAACATTGCCGGTGGAGACTGAAGCTTAATGCGATATCGGCTTAGTACGTGCAGTGCGAGAACTTTGTACACAGTCTTTGTAAACAAATGTGCTGCACAGTATTTTGGTGTAATCCTATCTTAAGCGTTACATTGCACTATTTACAATGAAAGAAAAAGGTTGAAAAGGGCCAGAATACAATCGACTGATCCGCTGGCGTGGGTTGGACCCTGCTTTCGAATATACTTCCGTGGCTAATATTTTCAATAAGTGGTTGGTATTTGATGGTATTACCCACCGCGATAGAGCTCTTGAATGTTCTTTGAGCCTGCGTGTGTATTTAAAATTATATATGTAGTATATCTACCAGCAGGCCTACCATGAACTCTTATTGCGACTCAATTGAAGACGTAAACGAAATTGTTTTTCTTTTTCATACCATGACGTCTTAAAGACGCACACTTTAAGTCGTTGCCGAATGAGTGTTCGGAATGCGTCCTAAGAACATGTGAGTAAAAGAGACAGAGTTATCTATAGTTCGTATAACGTTATCCTTTTCAAACATTACGACCCCAATGCAATTCAGATTTCATGGTACGAAAAGAAATCGGTTCGCGGTCGTCGTTTACGTCTTCAATTGAATCGCAATAAGAGTTCATGGTAGGCCTGCACTTGTCCGTCAACGGTAACAAAATATTAAGTTACTTATTATGCGGACGACCGTGTGTGTGAGTGTCCCCTATATTTATTTATTATTATTAGTATTAAAGTGAACGAATTCAAAATCCTACTAATATTATAAATACGAAAGTTTGTGAGTATGGATGGAAGTTTCTCACTCTTTCACAAAAAACTATTGGACGGACTTGGATAAAACTTTACAGTAATATAAGTTACACATCAGAATAACATATAGGCTATAATTTGTAATGGTTTCATGTAAAATGGTTTTGAATCCTACATGTATCGGGTATGAAAAAACGGATAGTCCACTAGATATACTTTTAGAATTATATAATTTTATTATTACTTTTGTACTACATAATAACCATTTTCTTTGTTATAAAACTCCTCATTGAAAACAATAAATAGTTTTATAATAATAATTCACATTTATTTTTGGCGACGAAAACATATTGATTTTTTAAATTGAATTTGTGCATATGTTGCTCACTAGACGTTTGATGTCGAAATTTATCACTGCTTGTGTTAAAATTGTTGCCTGTTCTTCCAGCGGTCGGGGGAAGACACGCTGTACGTGTACGGCATACAGCTGGAGCAGAGGGAAGGCAACAGGATCTCGATCGGCACCAACGTCACGCACTACTTAGACTGGATCGACGACAACATCAATTCTCAGACACCCACTGAAACTCACTGTTGATATTATTTGTCTGAACTGCACAAAGAGATAGATAACGTTGGTAAATTTTAAACTTTCGCGGTTCATACTTATTATATAAATAAACGGGTCACATCGCGGCAAGATCGAGTTACCTTTTAAAAAGGTTCGACGTTTCGGCAGAGTTGGATCCGCCGTGGTCACGAAATGACTAGAGCGCCGCGGCCTCTTCGTTCCCGAGTACTAGTCATTATTTTGTTCATCTACCCTCACTTGAACCGCATAATACACACTCTTTTGTACACCATACTGATATTATCTGCACGCGATATACCTTGCGACGATTTCTTCCGCGAGTTATATTTATTAATCACTGGATCATAGATGATACACTATGATATGAGATAGATAAGCCACATGAAGACTAGGGGTCCCCTTCCCAGAAGTTGGCGTCACTGGCAGTCACTGAAGATAGTAGCATGCTATAGCGTCTATGTTAGTAACCTATGATTACATCGTAAACTCCCGTAGGTAGTAATGCTTGATTTTAAAGAAAAATATAAATAAAAGAAAGCATTCATAATTAAAAATACCATTTTATTATATATACAATTAATGAAGGCAATAGCAGACATAACAAAAGTAAATCGCCTAGGAAAATTTCATTCCTATGTCCCGCCGATTCGTAGACATCACCAGGAAATACACGAATGGGCAAAACATCACTTAAAATCAAATTGAATCATACCACAAAATTTAATTAGCAAAATTAGCGAATTATTCACAATTAATGGATAGGAATCTGAGAAATCATTAGACGAATTATTTGAAACAAACAAAATGACACATGATTGACATTTGACGTTACGTTTCTACTGACGCAAGAATCAATAGAATAATTAATGCAAGAATCACTTCATAACTAGAGTTTCAAAAATAATATAAAAAAAATCCGGAACTATTTTAAAATATATTTTCACATTATATATAATGCGCATATCATTATTATCACAAAATAAAAAGTTTATCGACATCTAGCTGCTATCTAGTACAAGACTGAAACAACCATAATACTTTTGTTAGGATCCCATTCCTAACTACCACTGGACAAGACACCACCGATTGTGACGACGCGGTATGGGAGCTACCACTCCCAGATCCCAGAACCAGATATCCCTTAGGTCACTTATGTGACCTGGGCCTACGGCCCGAACATAGTCCAGGTCATCAGCCTGCGAGGACTGGCCCGGGCAAAGAGGTTCGCCTCGAGGCCCGTACCCCACCTACCCTCAAGGGTATGTGAGATGACCCCCCTGCTGGGTCCCCTTCCTGGAAGATTACGTTGATTTATGAAAAAATAATTTCTTAGTGAATGACACCCCCATGCACTGGATACGAAGTCGTCGACAATCTGAAACCCTCTTCTCTGTTCAACGTATTATGCTTTTTGATTTCAACAGCTTCACGCGCCACTCTTGCATAATAGTAGGCATCAGTTGACAGGACTTTGGGATCATGAAGCTCAATCCAGTGATTTTTTCCCCGAATTATGCAGATGGTCTTCGTTGGCTGGTTATTTTTGAACCTTGTAAAAGGTAACTCGATTTTGTTGCGATGTGACCCGTTTATTTATATAATAGTAAGAGACGTCAATCCTACCTTATTATAATATCCTGTATCTACCTTATTTGTGTGCCACCTAAGCCTTACTTTATATAAAATACTTTGAATAAATAGCTTAGAATATTAAAAATTGAATTATTCACTTAATACACTCATAGTCTTTCTAATAAAAAGTAATAACAAAATTATTTTGCTATAATCCGCAATAAAGTAAATAGAAAATATATATAATGCTAAATGGACTATCCGTTGTCGTACCTGATATATACAAGGTTCGTAAAAACACGTATAGTACGCAGCAATAAATAATGCACATCGAGGCTTAGGGAGAGAAAATCAGCTAGATTCTGCTTGATAGAGCATTGTCTCTGTCGCACAGACTGACGAACCCGTGTGAAACGTCTCATACTAACTGAGTGACAGGGACAGCGCTCTACAAAACCGAACTGGCCGGCTGTTTCGTTCTAAACATCGATGTGCATTATTTAATGCCGGTTACTATACAAATGAGCTGTGATAGTCCAGCGGTGAGACCGTGCGACTCTTTCGAGGGGAACACGAGTTCAAACCCGGGCAGGCACCAATGAGTTTTCCTTTTAAAATTCATGTGTCTAATTGATAATTGCAATTTATCACACGCTTTTCGGTGAAAACATCGTGAGGAAACCTGCATATCTCTAGAGAATTCTGCTGATATGTGTAACCTACCAATCCGCATTGGAGCAGCGTGGTAGGTCTTAGCTCCAACCCTTCTCTCCAGAAACGGAGAGAGGAGGCCTATTCCCAGCGGTGGGTTTGGAACAGGCCGCAACTTTTTACTATACAAACCTCTACCACCGTCACCGCAATACACAACCACTACACACGTTCACTATCACAAAACTGACGTAACGCCTAAATGTATAAATTACACCATATTTCTTACCGACGGGTCGTAAAATACGAGTAAGGTAAGTTGACGTCAGGCAGGCGGCCGCTCTTAAAATACGTAGCCAAATCATGTCACAACATAGCATTATGTCTTATGGAATATTGCTGTGGGGTAAATGCGCGGATAGTGAAAAAATTTTCGTATTACAAAAAAGAGCCATACGTGGCATCTACAATTTAAGTCCGCGTGATTCCCTGCGAGAGAAGTTTAAGGAAATAGGTATTCTTACATTTGCTTCACATTATATTTTAAACAATGTAATTTTTGTACATAAAAATATAAAGAATTATAAAACGATAGGTGATGTATATAATAGACAAAGTAAGAACCGACATAAGCTTGCGACTCCTGCTTTGCGCCTAGCAAAAGTACGTAAATCGTTTGTGGGTTTGGGTATAAGATTTTATAATAAAATTCAACAATCAATCTTGGCCATGCCATTACAGGAGTTTAAAACCACTGTTAAAAAGAGGCTGATACAGAAAGCCTACTATACTGTTGAAGATTACTTAGATGATAAGGATGTGTGGATATAGGTGCACTTCTACCCTGTACAAGACAGTAATAAATAAATGTAACTAGTTCTAAGATTTATATTTTAAAAAGAGCAACCGCCGAGTTTCTTGCTGGTTCTTCTCGGCAGGAACAGCTTTCCGAACCAGCAGTAAAGTTGACGATTCAAAAGTACTTGTTTACAAGTTTACTTGAAGAAAGAATATTTTGAATTTGAACAGGTTTGAACATGTTGTGTGTTTGTTAGAGTGGGATAAGGGCAGGTGGATGATGACAGCGTTCTTAAAACTAATTTAACAATGAACCTCATGGATTTTATATTGGAATTAAAAAAAATAAAATTCTTATTGAATCATGAGATTTGAATAACCGCGATCATCCGCTCGCCCTATAAACTTTGTGATTATTGAAAACGATCTTTATTAAAACAAATTCGAAGTTACTGGGAATAACTGATTGAGACATCTCAACCCGATAAGTGTTCGAAACGATTTTGATTAAAACAATAACCAGTGCACCGATGAGCCTTTGGCGACCGATTGCGCGGCAAGGGATCTACATTAAAACAAGAACCTACGTGCGGACTAATTATTATTGGTAAGATAATGTATCATTGAACTGGGCATATCCTTAGAGTTGTCAACTTTGATTTTTATAAAAAAACTAGCTTTTAAACGAAACCGAGTAAACCTTAATATTTATATTATGGTTAAAGTGGGTTAATCCTAAAACCTAGACATATGCTGTCGCGGACTTTTATTTAGATATTTTAGAGGGGAACAATCTTGTAATACATGATTTTTGAATAACTTCCACCGTTTACTTAGCGCACGCAAAGAAAGCTTTAAATGCCGTTTTCGCAATATTTTTTATTGCTGCTCCTCTCCTTTTCATCTTAGCGTGATGTTATATAGTCTATAGCCTTCCTCGATAAATGGACTATCTTATATTCAAATTTTTTTTATATCGGTCCAGTAGTTCCTGAGATTAGCGCGTTCAAACAAACAATCAATCAAACAAACTCTTCTTTATATATTAGTGTCGAAGTATAGATAAAGTAAGTATATTTAGACCTGAGAAATATTAAACAACAGTAATGAAAAATAGAGCTTTATTTATTTAATATTTTAATTATTTTTCTAGTTTCTCGCACAACTTATCTTAGAGTCTTTTCGTCTTTTTTTTAAAACTTTCTTATTCTTTCTGAACTCCACAGTACCCTTGATTTTCAATTTATATTAAATATTATTTAATTTATCACTATTGTAACTGATTTGCACGTTGCAATAACTATATAAAAATAAAATTGTCTGAGCGATATTCAATACTTAAAGTGTTATGTATTCTGTTACTGAAAATAGTATTTTCTATACTTTAAATTTGTCAGTAAAAAGTATTATGTATACTCCATAAGTTTAGGCACTTAACTAAATGTAAACAAACAAAACCATATGACTCAGGTGTACCAAACATTTAATAATTTGATCTATAAATAAAAAAATTGAAATTAAACTGCATATTTCCAAATTAACTTTTTGAATGAAACATATATTTTATAAATTTTAATATTTACGCTTAGAATCAAAAGCATATACATTAATTTTATAAAATATATTCTTCAGATGCAGGTTAAATCCAATTAAATTACTTTAATATGCAATTCACTCTGTGATAATGTAGTTATATAGTATATTTAATATTTTCGTTTTATCGTATAGTAGACAGATTACAATACATTACATTAAATAATATTTATATCTATTTGTTTCAGAGTTTTTAAGATTATTGATAGCAATCATGCTATAATAAAATGGTGCAAATACAATCAATATTTTTCGATGGTTTGATAAAATACATAAGAATAATATTGAGGATAATGTAACGTGTTGTAATCTGCCCACTTAAAAGAACCTTTTTTTTGACATGTTTACCTTTTGTTAAGTACCTAAACTTACGGAGTATAGTTAAAAACAATAAAATACCGTTTTTCCAATACCAAACAGTACATACAGACATATCTACATGTAACCTAGAGAAAATGAGGAAATGAAATCTGATTGGTATTCGAAACCCAAAAAATTTCATATCCTATCCTCTTTGGGTACTGGAACTTAGGGAAGCCAACTATTGAAAAACAGTAAAAGACTGTTATTCAATAGTTAGCAACCCTAAGGCCTGGAAAAACAGTATTATTCTGTTTTTCAATAGTTGACAACCCTAAGGCCTGGAAAAACAGTATAATATTGTTTTTCAATGGTTAGCAACCCTAAGGCCTGGAAAAACAGTATTATACTGTTTTTAAATAGTTGACAACCCTAAGGACTGGAAAACAGTATAATACTGCTTTTCAATAGTTGACTATCCTGAGGCCTGGAAAAACAGTATTATACTGTTTTTCAATAGTTAGCAACCCTAAGGCCTGGAAAAACAGTATTATTCTGTTTTTCAATAGTTGACAACCCTAAGGCCTGGAAAACAGTATTATACTGTTTTTCAATAGTTGACAACCATAAGGCGTAGAAAAACAGTAATATACTGTTATTCAATAGTTGACAACCCTAAGGACTGGAAAACAGTATAATACTGCTTTTCAATAGTTGACTATCCTGAGGCCTGGAAAAACAGTATTATACTGTTTTTCAATAGTTGACAACCCTAAGGCCTGGAAAAACAGTATAATACTGTTTTTCAATAGTTGACAATCATAAGGCGTAGAAAAACAGTAATATACTGTTTTTCAATAGTTAGCAACCCTAAGGCCTGGAAAAACAGTATTATACTGTTTTTCAATAGGTGACATCCCTAAGGCCTGGAAAAACAGTATTATACTGTTTTTCAATAGTTGACAACCCTAAGGACTGGAAAACAGTATAATATTGTTTTTCAATAGTTAGCAACCCTAAGGCTTGGTATCCAAAGAGGACAGGAGAGATGGGTTTGGAATACCAAACAGTACAAACAGACATATCCTCATGTAAGCTAAGGGAAATGGAGGCAATGAAATCTGATTGGTATTCAAAACCCATTTCTCTCCTTTCCGCTTTGTATACCGGACCTAAGTATCCCATATCACCACATTCCTACAGCCAAGGCTCCCACCCAGACCTGGTGACGCTCAGGATGCGAGGTTCCGTACTCTGGCGGAGAAGACTCGACACCTGGGGTTGGGAGAAGAATAATTTATTATTTTATTTATCTAAAAACGCCGTCAACAATATAAACACCCACGTGTGGTATCCGGCTGAGTAGAATAGACCACCCTCATTTCTTACCGAGGTGTCGTAAAAGGCGACTAAGGTAAGTTGACCCACCGTGTGGTATCCGGCTAAATAAAATAGACTGCCTACATTTTTTACCGAGGTGTGGTAAAAGGCGACTAAGGTAAGTCGACCCGCCGTGTGGTATCCGGCTGAGTAGAATAGACCACCCTCATTTCTTACCGAGGTGTCGTAAAAGGCGACTAAGGTAAGTCGACCCGCCGTGTGGTATCCGGCTGACTAGAATAGAACACCCTCATTTCTTACCGAGGTGTCGTAAAAGGCGACTAAGGCAAGTTGACCCACCGTGTGGTATATGTGGTACCGTGCGGTAATACAGAAAGTGGACTATACTGTTGACGATTAATTAGATAATAAGAATGCGTAGATATAGCTTAGGCACTTAGGCACTGCACAAGACAGTAATAACAAAATTTAGCTAGTTATAAGAATTATATTTGGAAAAGAGCAACCACCTATTTTGTTGCTGTAGTATAGGAGCAACTTTCCGAACCAGCAGTAGAGTTGATTTAGAAGCGCTATTCAGCAAGTTTATTGGAAAAAAGTAATATTGTAAATTGGTCGAACCTTAAAAACACTTACCTGCTCTTCGACGCTGTAAATGTCTTTAGTATCAAAGTCGGCGAACACATCTTCTAGAAGTTCTATGTACTTCTCTTTATATTTGACGGTTGATTTGGTGAGAACTTCAACCGTCACTAGGTGAGACAGAGTGGTGCCGCGGAGCAAGCCGTTTATGTGATTCAACTGGAAATAATGAATGAATACAGTCACTGGAATTAATGAACGGATATAGATAATGAAAATAATGAATGAATACAGTCACTGGAATTAATGAACGGATATAGATAATGAAAATAATGAATGACTACAGTCACTGGAATTAATGAATGGATATAGATACTGAAAATAATGAATGAATACAGTCACTGGAATTAATGAATGGATATAGATACTGAAAATAATGAATGAATACAGTCACTGGAATTAATGAATGGATATAGATACTGAAAATAATGAATGAATACAGTCACTGGAATTAATGAATGGATATAGATACTGAAAATAATGAATGAATACAGTCACTGGAATTAATGAATGGATATAGATAATGAAAATAATGAATGAATACAGTCACTGGAATAAATGAATGGATATAGATAATGAAAATAATGAATGAATACAATCACTGGAATTAATGAATGGATATAGATAATGAAAATAATGAATGAATACAATCACTAGAATTAATGAATGGATATAGATAATGAAAATAATGAATGAATAAATATACCGTCGTCCTCCTGCCCTTATCACACACTAAGTGGGGTCGGCACATCATGTTATAAACATGTTGTCAAATGATTTGGCTACGTATTTTACGACCGGCCGCCTGCATGACGTTAACTTACCTTAGTCGCCTTTTACGACACCTCGGTAAGAAATGAGGGTGGTCTATTCTACTCAGCTGGTTACCACAAACATGAATAGTAATTATATACAGTTGCTGAAAATAATGAATGAACATAATTACTGAAAATAATTCATAAATAAAGTAACTGAGAATAATCAATTAATACGGTTAGTGAAAATAATCAATGAATGTAGTTACTGATAATAATTAATGAATATAGTCACCTAAAAGTAATGATTGAATATAATTTACTGTAAGTAATGAATGAAAATAGTTACTGAAATTAATTAATGGATATAGTTAATGACAATAATGAATGAATACAGTTATTGAAATTAATTAATGGATAAAATTAATGAAAATAATAAATGTATATAGTTATTGAAAATAATGAATGAATATAATTATTGAAAATAATGACTGAATAGTTACTGAAAATAATGAATACATTTAGTGAGAAGAATGAATGAATTTAGATACTGAAAATAATAAATGTAATATAATAAAGTACCAATGAGTTTCTCTATTAAAACTTATGTGTCTAATTGATAATTGCAATTTATCACACGCTTTTCGGTGAAGGAAAACATCGTGAGGAAACCTCCATATCTTTAGAGAATTCTGGAGATATGTGTAACCTACCACTCCGCATTGGAGCAGCGTGGTAGGTCTTAGCTCCAACCCTTCTCTCCAGAAACGGAGAGAGGAGGCCTTAGCCCAGTAGTGGGCATAGTAACAGCCCGTTACTTTACATATGCAATTAATTCTACAGATATATTCAGGTCTTTATGGATATGTATAAGACTCACTTCCTCCTTGCCATAGCCAGTCCACTTGAAGGCGACAGCTATGGTCGGTATCAGCAGGTCCAGCGCGTTCCGTAATGCGGACAGCGTGCTCTGCAGTCGACTCTCCAACACTGCAATTGTGACATTTATTGAATAATAATTTACTAAAGGCCTGGCCACACGTTGCTGTGGCTCAGTCTAGTTTCGGTTCACCCTCGAAACAAAATTGTGATTGACAGTTCAACAAAATGTTCCGATCGCCACCAAAATTTACAGGATTATTCGCAGGCTTTAAATAGTGTCATAAAACAAGAGAATTTTTATATATGCGGAATGGTATCGACCATACATTAATTTTAATTTTAGGTACGCACCTCAGCACGCTACAAAAACCAGGTAATTCGAAAAAGTATTTTAGCCACAGCAAAATTTGTATGTTTTCAAAATCACGTTTTTAGAGATCAATACCGTACCCTAACACGCTATGCGAACCTTGACCTAGAAATTAATTGAAGAAGTGCGAGTGAGGCAAAATAATAATGTTATTGCTGTGTTATTGTTTTATCCTGTTTTTTGAACAAGCTCACTGCGCCAGGTGCAGTACCTACATATGAATATTGGAACTTTATCTTTACTTTATTCTCCCTGCCCGTATCCCACTCTAAGTGGGGTCGGCACAACAAGTTACAAACATGTTGTCAAATGATTTGGCTACGTATTTTACGAATGAATACAGTTACTGGAATTAATGAACGGATATAGATAATGAAAATAATGAATGAATACAATCACTAGAATTAATGAACGGATATAGATAATGAAAATAATGAATGAATAAATATACCGTCGTCCTCCTGCCCTTATCACACACCAAGTGGGGTCGGCACAACAAGTTACAAACATGTTGTCAGATGATTTGGCTAAGTATTTTACGACCGGCCGCCTACCTGGCGTCAACTTACCTTGGTCGTATTTTACGACCACTCGGTAAGAAAGAGGGTGGTCTATTCTACTTAACCGGATACCACCGGGTGGGTCAACTTACCTTAGTCGCCTTTTACGACACCTCGGTAAGTAATGAGGGTGGTCTATTCTACGCAGCCGGATACCACACTTTACTTTATTATATATTCGAATTAATATTAGAAATTCGAATAAATGACAGGAAAAAGAGGGTAAGAAATATAATCGATTTTCAAAAATCGATATATAATGTTTAAATAATCGATTATTGTTCATGACCGATAGCAGCAGCAGGGTCTTCTCGTTTACTCCCCGGGTGGGGGTAAACGGGGTGCGGGCCTCGAGGAATTCCTCACTACCCGGGCATCTCCTCGCGAGCACTTAAGCCCGGTATGTGTTCCGGCCTAAATACCGGACCGATAGAATAATTAATTAATAAGTTTTATTAGTCCAATCATAGATGGCGCTGTACCAAATTAGCTCTCGCTATCGAGTTTTAAATGTAAATAGTATAAGTCCACCACAGCGGGTCGCTTTAAGCCGAGGTCCGGCCTCACATGAGGCACCCTTCAGGCGACGCTGCCAGGATGCTGCGAGCCTCGTTCGAGACTCGCTCTCCCAGCTCACACCCCCGGCGATGCTTCCGCGCTCGCCCCCTCTCCCGGTGACGCTGTAAGAGCCAATTGGGCTAACAGAATTAGTTAATGTCCAAAAAAAAAAAAGTATATACAGGTACCAATAAATACCACCAGAAGTTCTTCAGGTATCACAGGTCCTTTGATTAGAGCCTAGTGTTATCGCCCGGTCTTACAAACCGGGAGGGGTCGGTATTTTTTCGTCACCCCTGCCACATACCGGCTGTGCCGCAGACCGCCAGCACGCTCCTGGTGAGCCTGGCGGGCGGCAGCTCCCCGGCGCCGTGCTGCAGCAGCGCGCCGCAGTCCACGTGGCACACGGCGCCGTCAACCACGCTGCACACCATGTTCTCCAGGTGCCGGTCACCGAGACCTTGAGACCACGTATCATAGCTGATCAGTCAAATCAAATCAAATCAAAATAATCTTTATTCATATAAACCATTTCAGGCACTTTTGAATCGTCAAGCATCAATATGATCAATGAAGCTACAACTAGTTCGCAATGTTGCTCTTACCGAGAAGAACCAGCAAGAAACTCGGCGGTCGATCTTTTAAATATTTTCAATTATACATTATTGAACCGCTGTCTTGTATGAAGCTGAAAGGATTTTCAAATCCAGGCTTTCTTATCATCCAAATAATCTTCAATTTTGTAATATGCTTTACGTATAACCATATTTTTACACTTGATTGAAATCTTTCTGTACAGTGCCTAATACAGTTGAGGACAGCGACTTATTTATTTATTTCTTCATTCATCATCATCATTCTCCTGCTCCTATCCCACTCTAAGTGGGGTCGGCACATGTTCTAAAACATGTTGTCATATGATTTGGCTACGTAGCACGACCGGCCGCCTGCCTGACGTCAACTTACCTTAGTCGCCTCTTACGACACCTCGGTAAGAAATGAGGGTGGTCTATTCTATTTGCCGGTTACCACAAGGCTAACGGCTATTTATTTCTTCATTATACAAACATAAAAATATAAAACATTTGATAGCAGTGCCATTGCCTTTAGTTCCTGGTGTCCTAGTGTTACCGGTTCGATTCCCGCCGAGGGTCAACATATCTGAAACAGTTAGTTCTTCGAGTATATATCTACCAGTTGTCCGTCACCCATAACACAAGTATTAAGTTACTTACTTTGGGGACGGACGACCGTGTGTATAAGTGTCCCATATATGTATTTATTATTTATTTAGTTTTGTTATAAAACGTTTATTAAGACAGACAAATGAATTTTGGCGGAGCAACCTTGGCGTCATTAGTTTATGTCATTATCTAGTCTGTCATATCTATCACCAAAGTGCTTACCATACAAATAACTGAGCACTGTCATATCGCAAAGTGATTCCATAAACTTCTGCCTCTTCCTGATGAACTCCTGAAGGGACACGCAGGTGGCCTCGATGGCTGATCTGAGAAACGCGAGATCTATACTTGTTATCTTGATGTCTGTATGTATTCGATTTTCTCAAAATCTACTGATCGGATTTTTGCACGGTTTTCACCAAAAGATAATGCAATATTTCCGGATGGTTTAAATAAATAGTACATATCGGTATTATGTAAATTGTGTTGAAGAGATCGAGCAGTTGTTAAAAAACCCGCTTGCTGGGTGCTTTAGCTGTATCTCTGCTGTAAACCAGCAGAGATGCGGTAAAAAAATGTACTAGATAATTGTAGATCTATAAAAATACTACAAAAAAGTCCGCGATAGCATATCTCTATCTCTCACGGTTAACCCACAATAACTACTTTATGTTAATAATAATAATAATAATAATAATAAAGTATTTATTCAACTAAAAATTACCACAACAACTTAAAAATAATTTTACAGTAAGGAAAAGTAAATCTAAGACAAGTAAGCAAATAAACATAAAATAATATAAAAAACTATACTTAAATTTATCAACTTAAGTGGTATTCTAGTTGAAAGGGTCGTAGCCTCAGCATATTGCTGCGGTATTTAAGGATATAAATAAAACCGCAGCGCTGATTTTCAGGCCCGACCTTAAAGTAATATCACGGACCGGTCCGCAAACAGGTACACATAGCATATCATATACAGGTTAGAGTTTTAGAATATTATAAAGATTTAGGATATTATAATTAGGATATTATTGTATGTCATTTCTGTTTCTCGAGCAATCATAATTTGCAATCCAGAATTGTACACGACCCAAAAGCTACGATTATGTCTTCTTTTTGTTTTTCTAGAAATTTTTGTTTCACAATTTTACGAAACACATGTATAGATTTTGATGCTACGGCTGGGGGAGGCAGATCATTCCATATTTTACTGGCCGCGTACTTAAACGTTCCTCTAAAGGCTGCAGTTTTATGGCGAGGTATAGCAATCCGGGGTGAGGGCCATCTTGTAACATATTTACTATTTTCACGGGCCCATTTGATTTTGGCGTGTAAATATGCTGGTTTTCCCGTGGAAACAACGCCAAACAGAAGAGTGGCGAGGTGGAGCTGGCGACGGTGTTCCATATTCAGCATATTAGCACTGACAATATATGGGCTAACATGAGACCTAGGCGTTATGGGAAAACAAAAACGTGCACAGGCATTTTGCACTCTCTGTATTAATTTTTTAGTTCTACTGAGCAAGCAAGGCCCATACGCTGTATCCGCGAAGTTTAATTTGGACAAAATTAGTGAGTCACATAAGCGTACCCTGATGTCTGAAGATAGGTAGGGACGCGCTTTGTACAAGATTCTCAGTCGGTATAAACAATTTTTAACAACAATTTTAATATGCTTGTCAAAGTGCATGTCCGATTGAAAGGTTATCCCTAAGTTGCGAGCTTCCAAAACCCTTTCCACCGCGTCACCTTTAATGTTGAACCCGAATTTATATTTATTTATTTTAGTTATTGCGCTTTTCGTACCTACTATCATAAATTTAGTTTTATTCGGATTGAGGTTTAATGAATTTTTTTCAGACCAATTTGCGATACTATCAAGATCTTTTTGTATTTTATTTTCCGCTTCTGCTACATCCTGTGGTTTAAACGAGTAGTACAGTTGAATATCATCTGCATATTGGTGATATTTACAGTGAGAAATGCATTGTACTATATCAGCACAATATAGGGCAAAGAGTAATGGGCTTAAAATTGACCCTTGCGGGACACCTCTGTATACCGGAGAATTGGAGGACTCTAACCGAGTACCATCACTTTTGTCAATTTCAACTATTTGAGAACGACCGCTTAAGTAATCATTAAACCACTTTTTAGCACTATCGGTGAAACCATAGAATGATAATTTTGAGAGTAGTAAAGAATTGTTAATTGTATCGAAAGCCCGCGAAAAATCAAGCAAGATTAAAATAGAGGCCATGCCCCTATCCTGAGCAGTGAGAACTTCATCAATTACGTCTATTATAGCTGTGGTTGTGCTATGTTTCTTACGAAATCCTGATTGGTATACCGGAAGTACATTATTAGTCTCCAAATATTGTGACATTTGCTTACACACTATTTTTTCTAAAATTTTGGATAAGCTCGGAAGGATACTAATAGGCCTGAGATTATTAAAATTAATAGGTTTATCAATTTTAGGGATGGGCTTGACTATTGCTGTCTTCCATGATAAGGGAAAGGTTGAAGTTTCTATAGATTTGTTTATTATAGCTGTAATCGCACTCAGACTTTGTGGGAGCGTCATGAGTAACATATCAAGTGAGATTTTATCTATTCCCAGAGCATTTGATTTCAAATTTTTAAAAAAATTTAGTACTTCCACTTCATCCGTTAAGTTTATATTAAATTTATTTGTGGTAAATCTGTGAAATTCAAAATACGTATAGGTTGACAAGTTTGAAATATTTGGATAAGATATTGTAAGAAAATGTTTATTAACCAACTCAGGATTACATAATGAATTAGGTAGCTCTGGTATATCTTTTCTATTAATGTTCACCGTTTTCTTTAAGTTTTTCCACATTAACTCTGGTTTATTAATACAATGGTTTATGAAGTAATTGTAATATGCGCGTTTTTCTGCTTCTAATGCTTTTGAAACCAATTTCTTATAGTCTTTGTACTTATTTTTGTGCGTTAGTGTTTTAGTTAGTTTGTACTGCGCATGACTCTCATTACGTAGTCTCATCATTGTTCTTATGGTATAGGTAATCCATGGGCTCTGCTGTTCCTTAATAACTATCTTTTTTGTAGGCGCATGAAGGTCGAAAAGGTTGACAATTAAGCTATTGAATGTACTTACCATAGAGTCAATTTCATCTAAAGTGCTGACAATATTCCAGGGTATCTGATTTAAGTGCTGATTAAAACACTGTAGATTAATATCTTTTAGTAACCTAATCGTTCTCTTGTAGTGACTGTTTTTTTCTTTCGTTATATTTAGTGTAACAGTTACGACAGCATGGCGTCCCAATTCGGGAATATATTTTACTGAGACATTTTTAACTCTAGCATCTGTACAAATTAAATCTATAAGGGTTTCACTGTGGTCCGTGAAGTGAGTTGGCTCAGTAACCAGTTGTTTTAAATTTACACTATTTATAAAATCATTAAAAAGTTTCGTCTTATTATCTAAATTTTCTAAATTTATATTAAAATCACCTAATAACACCGTGTTATCGTTATCAGAAAAATATGTTATGGATTGTGTTAATGCATCAAGAAAAACATTTACGTCAGCCCACGGAGGTCTATAGGCAGTACCTATCATAAATTTTTTGCCATTAATTTTAATTGTCAACCACATTTGTTCGATTAAGTTAGGGTTAGGATGGTCACGAATACTGATTTTAAGTCCTTTTTTCACATAAAAACCTACTCCGCCCCCACGACCACCACGTATATCATCTGGACGAGGAATATGTTGCAATCGATATCCCGGCACCGAAGGTGCCTGTTCTTCTTGGCCCTCACGAAGCCATGTTTCATTGATAGCTATAATATCCACATCTATATCTCTCATAGCTACTAAAAATTCTTCGTGACGAGTCCCTAACGAGCCAGCATTTAGTAATCCAATTTTAAAATGCTTTGCATTATGCATCTTGCATGTTTGGTTTATTTATACACTGATAGTCTCTAAACTTATAAAAAATAGCAGACTGAGTGGCAGTTTCTTTAAAAACGAACTTACATAATTTATAAAAAACACAAGCTATGAATATATAAGATCTAACATAGTAATGAATATTAATATATTTTTGACACATTGCAATATTACTGTAACAAGAATTCTTACGTGATTGAACAACTAATTTTACCAGTTCAAAAAAGTTATATGATATCATTTTATTAGCTCCTAATCTAAAATTGACGAAAGACGAAAGTACGAATATACTTATTTTAAAGTTTGACTGTAACATCAACAATGATACTTTTACTTGCATACACTTATAAGTTAATAATTTATCATGTTTCATACAAGCGATGTGCCCTAGCTTGGAATATTTAACTAGATATATTACAGGATAACATATCATATACAATAAGATCGCAAAATTACAATAATAGACAGAATAAACATGCAGCTTAAAAAATAACGTTGATTTTAAATTCTCTGAATGCGTAAGTGGCTTACTCCTAATAAAGAAAAACATTTCTTTGCATATGGTTATGTGGTGTAAAAACAGACAATTTTCTACTATGCTTATACTCGTGTGGCTAATCCGCATTCGACTTAAGTGCAGCTTCCCCAAAAACACGAGCTATGTCTCTTTCGGTTTTAATGCAATATGCTGGCTTCCCTTCAGTTTGGCGAACATAGATGCGCCCACGCTTGGTCCATGTAAATTTCCATTGTAACTTGCGTGCGGCGTCCTTGACTGTGTAAAGTAGTTGCTTATTTTTCCTTGTAAGGCGTTCGTTTATATAGAAACGTCTTGGTGGCGAGTCAAAACCAAGCTCTGCGGTTGTTGCTCCCCGGCGAGTTCGTGCGCTTTTAAGAAATTCGTCTCGCAAATTTCGTTGCGTCAGACGCACTATCAGTTTCCGACCTCTACGCCCAGCATCCATTGACGTCTCACTGTCACTATTTTTTCCGACTCTTTCGGCAAAAATAACATCCTTATTTTCGCAAGTAACCCCGAGTTTTTTGGCTATCATCGCAACTGTGTGATAGGGATTTTCTCCGCTAATCTCTGGTAAATTGGTAATCTCTAAATCTGTTAGAAGAAGATCCTGATCCCGATCATTGAGGTCTTCTTTGAGAAGCGCTACTGTTTTTTCCAACGCACAGATTTCGGTACGATCGGTGCCAGAGGTCGTTATTATTTTCTCAAAGTTTCCCATTCTATTCTCAAGTTCATCCAAGCGCCTGTTGCTTTCAGTGATATTGACTTTTATTTCACATAGATCTGCACGAAAATCCTTGAGTTCTTTCCTGAATTCTCTGAGTTCATCGCGAAAGAGTCTGACTTCCATTCCTAAGTCTGCTTGGAATGATTGAGTGATGTCGGAAGTAGAGTTGTCACAGGATTTGTTTCCTGCTTTTTGGGAGGTTGCGACTATATCACTCGTGTTGCTCTTTGCTGGCGTGGTGGCATTATTTCGTTTAGGTACTTTTGCTTTGCATTCCGGACATTTCCATTTTGAAGATAATTGAGCTGAGTCCGGGATAGCAAGACAAGCCCTATGGTATAATAACGAACAAAAACTACAACTAGCGGCACCTATTGACGACAAGAATTTTCCGCATGCACCACACTTAAGCATCTTGAAAATTACACGGTGCACCTTTAATGATCGACGCCAGTCGTGACTTCTTGTTATTTGGTCTTGTGTATAGGTGGCGCTAACCACAGGTTCGTGTAACCGAAGCTGTTAATATTGGGATTTCATAACTTGGTTACGTGCTTGTCTAACAGGTGGCGCCTCAATTACTTTAATTTTTCAATAAGAGCGTCCTTCCACCTAATCCAATGTCGATTAATGCATGAGATTTCTACATGCCCTCTTGTAAAAAAAAAAAAAACACATTTACATGTACGGATTTGTTAATTTTAAGCTAATAACAGATAACACAGTTCTATAAACACTTGCACAACTGTACTATATTGAAATTAAACTAGAAACACAATTTTTATATGCAATAATACACTTGTTTTATTTATTTGAATAATATTTGTCAATGACACCTGCTGTCATGACCAGTCCGTGATAGCTACCCCTAAGTATATGTTGAACATAACATTTCAATTCGGGAAAAATTTCGTGATAAACTGATTTCCATGCGGTTGAAACCGCTGGCACAGCTAGTAAAGGATAGAATAACAAGATAATAAAGTCTCTGAATAAAAAAAATAAATAAATAAAAAATAATAAATAAATAAATAAAATAAATAATAAAAAAAACAGAAAACTCATTGGTTGGCCTAGGGCTTGAACCCGTGACTCTCTCAGGGTAGATAGCAATATATGTATTACCTCAGTAAATACGCTGGTATCTTCGCGCAGAGCTGTTCGTACTGTTCGAGCGAACGTTTTGGCGCCAAAATGAGGTCCTTGCCGCGGTGTGCGGTCGACACTGAACATTAAAAATAACATGGTAAAAACTATCACATAAGGAAAAAGCGTTCTACCCTCGCCATGCAACTTTCTTTGCGATTTTGTCGTGGAGTCTATCTCCTGATGATGCTTCGGTTGCGGGGCGAAACGATTGTTGAGTTTGTGATAGTGAACGTGTGTAGTGCTTGTGTATTGTGGTGGCAGTGGTGGAGGTTTGTGTATGTGTTTTTACGAATCCTGCACGTATCGGGTATGAAAATATGGATAGTCCACTATACATTTAACACTATATATATTTTCCATTTACTGTATCGCGGATTATAGCAAAATAATTTTATTATTACTTTTGTACCAAGAAGCTGTGTCGAAATCGCAAAACGACTTTTGCGATTTCGACACAGCTAAACGTATCTTCGATGTTGTCGCGGACGAGTCCAGCATGTATCAGGTATGAGAATAGATAGATTTAGCATTACATATATTTCCCTTTATCGCGGATTATAGAAAAATAATATTATTATTACTTCGGTATTATGGTCGCTCGCAAAGTAATGCCAAATTCTATATAATACACTAATCTATACTTATTATGAAACAAAGTCCCAAAAAGCTGTCTGTCTGTATGTAATCGATTTTCTCAAAATCTACTGAACAGATTTTTGTACGGTTTTCACCAGAAGATAGTGCAATACTTCCGGATGGTTTAGGTAAATAGTACATATCGGTATTTTGTAAATTGTGTTGAAGAGATCGCGTAGTTGTTAAAAAAACTTGCTGGGAGCTTTAGTCGCGTGCGCTGCGTAAACCAGCAGAGCTACGCTAAAATAATGTACTAGAGAATTGTAGATCTATAAAAATACTACAAAAAGTCTGCGATAGCATGTCTCTATCTCTCACAGTTAGCTTCATATAACTACAATTATGTTCAAAATTTCGAAAATTCTGGAAAAGTTTCGTAAATCACTGAATTCCACGCCGGCGAAGCCGTTGTTGGCACAGCTAGCAAATTATGTAAAATAGAAAGAAGTTGCCATGATCGTTTTGTTACCCACCATCGACGTTGCCTGCAGACGATATCAGAGCCCTCAGCCGCTCGTGGTCCTCCAGGTACTGGATGAGGGAGCAGTCCTCGGACAGCGGTGTCACCTGGAGATGATGTCAAGAAGGCCACATCATTGTATGGTGGAAGACTGAGTAATATATAAAACGACCCCCGAAGGTTTTGGGTCATAACATCTTCATTTTCTCACTATTAAACTTGTATTGCTGGCCCGATGGCGCAGTGGGTAGTGACCCTGCCATTAGCTCCGCGGGTCTCGGGTTCGATTCCCGCTGAGGGCCAACATTTTCTATAAACAAATTGTTGATTCTTCGAGCCTGGGTGTGTATTTGTATTTAAGTATGTATTTAAAAATATATATGTGGTATATCTACCAGTTGTCCGTCACCCATAACACCAGTATTAATATACTTACTTTGGAGACGAACGACCGTGTGTTTTTGTTGAGTTATCTTTTATTCCAAGAATACTAATGATACCCATTTTTATAATTAAATAATCTACAAAATAAATCTATAGTCCGACTTCGTAGACTTTCCACTATTGAATTTAGATACCATTTCAGAATAACAGTTATTATTTCATTTAATCTAAAGTTAATAAATATCAATAAATATGTATTGCAACTCATGATTCATATGCTTTCGTTTGTTTACATTCAATTAAATCAAATTCTATGGAGTAAGGAAAATTATCGGGGTTGTAGTACCGTAACAACAGATGGCGCTGTTCCTTTTTCTACCACGCTATCGAGTGTCAATCTAACATAGTATAACACAAAATCCTGTTTTGTATCTTCGATTTCACTCATGTACGATTGAATTCAGCTCAATCGGACTACCTCTATTTTTGCAACGTAACTGTACGCAGTGCAATTACGTCTATAAAACATGAAGCAAATATAGACACTAGACGTGGGTCGTTACGTGATTTTCGCGTAACGTAACGTAACTAGTGACGGCAAATATGTAACCTGTTTTATAACTAGTTATTTTCGTAACTAGTTACTCATTCGAAACTGTATCACAGTAATGAAATTTAGCCAAGGTTAATACGTGATTCTACTGAACTTGCCATCGGCACAAGAATAACTACGAGAAATTACGTCACGAGTCAAGACCGCGTCTCGCACGAAACTAATTATTAAAATAACTAGTGATTCCGTTACAAGTTACATTTTGTAGTCGTTAATGCAATAGGCCGATGCCGTAACGTAGTTCAACGAAACGCAAACGCAACGTAACGTAATGTCGCATGAAAGCTGCTACGAAAGTAGCTAGCTACAAAAATAACTACTTCGCCTTTGCACACGTAACTAGTTATTCCGTTTCATAGCACGTAACCGGTTATTGCATACAGTGACGTGAAATAACGCCCACGTCTAATAGAGACAAAGTTTAAAATTATTACTAAACTAACTCTACCTGCGGCTTCACCCGCGTGGAATTAAAAAAAAATAGTTATTGAAAATTAACCCTGAGAGATAGAGATTGTCACAGATTTTTTTTTATTTTTTTACGATCTACAATTCTCTAGTACATTACTATAGCGGATTTCTGCTTGTTAACTAAGCGCATGCGACTAAAGTTCCCTAAAGTTTTTTAACAACCGCGGAATGTCTTCGTAAAAGGCGACTAAGGTAACTTGTCAGGCAGGCGACCGGTCGTAAAATACGTAGCCAAATCATGTGACAACATGTTGTGCCGACCCCACTTAGAGTGGGATAAGGGCAGGAGAATGATGATGATGATGATGATGCGGAATGTCTTCAACACAATTTACATAATACTGATACGTACTATTTACTTAAACTAGTGGTCGGCAAAGTGCGGCTCTGGCACAAATATCTACGGAAGGCGCAATAATATTTTCAAATAAAAAAAATACTTTGTAAGAAAAAAAATTAAATCTTATTTTGATAAATTGAAAATCTTCTAGAAATCAGAACATGTATAATTTTTTGTTTAAGTTAAAAGATAGATAGCTAATTAAAATTTTATATTGTTCTAAAGAGATAAAAATGCCCGGACTTAATATATCTCCAATAATATTAGGTCCTTACATATGAAATTGGCGTTTTGTCGTACTGGCCACTTTGATCTCAAATATTACCTTTATGGTTAGGAATTCCAAATTCAAATTCATACAGCTATTTACTCATGCATTTGTGTTTCAAACCCCCTAATTCATTTGTTTTTTCTTCTTTTGTTTTTTCTTTGTGTCACTCTGTTTACAAAATGGAAAACATGAAATATCGCGTTATTTACGAGTATGAGTTCCACCGTGGCACCAGTGCTGCAGAAACGGCTCGAAGGATTGATGATGTGTATGGTGACGGTGTCGCAAAAGAAAACACAGTGCGTTTTTGGTTCCAACGTTTTCGTTCTGGAAATTTCGACCTGCAGAACAAGCCTCGTGGACGGCCGGAGACCAAAGTTGATAATGAAGAATTGAAGGCTATTGTGGAGGCGGATCCATCGCAAACCACGTCCGAGGTAGCTGCAGGCTCCGTTGTTAGTGATAAAACTATTCTAATCCACTTGAAGCAAATTGGGAAGGTGAAAAAGCTTGAAAGGTGGGTACCTCATGAATTGAGTGAAGCAAACCGACAAACGCGCGTCGACTGCTGCGTTACTTTACTCAACCGGCACAATAATGAAGGAATTTTAAATCGAATCATTACTTGTGATGAAAAGTGGATCCTCTACGATAATCGGAAGCGCTCATCGCAATGGCTGAACCCTGGCGAACCAGTCAAAACCTGCCCTAAGCGAAAATTGACTAAAAAAAAGTTGCTTGTAAGTGTTTGGTGGACTAGTGCCGGTGTCGTTCACTACAGCTTTCTTAAATCTGGCCAGACGATTACGGCAGATATCTTTTGTCAGCAACTGCAAACCATGATGGAACAGCTAGCTGCTAAACAACCCAGGCTGGTCAATCGCTCTAGGCCACTGCTGCTTCAGGACAACGCTAGCCACACACTGCACAACAGACGGCTACCAAATCAGAGGAGCTTCAATTAGAATGTCTTAGACATCCACCGTACTCTCCGGACCTTGCTCCAACAGATTACCATTTTTTTCGCAATTTGCATAACTACTTGCAAGGAAAAAAATTCAACTCCGATGGGGCAGTCCAAACCGCCTTCAAAGATTTTATTGATTCCCGCCCGAATGGTTTTTTTTGTAAGGGGATCAATGAACTACCTATGAGATGGCAAAAGTGCATACATAGCAATGGTACATACTTTGATTAATTAAATATATTTCATTAAAAAAAAAACGACTTTATGTTCCTCCCATAGAAAACGCCAATTTCATATGTAAGGACCTATTATTTAGATTAATTTAATTTTTTATTTTTTACTATTGTCACTATTATTGTAATTTATATTTATTATTAATTTGTAAACTATTGGTTATGAAATTTTGACGTTCAAAAAGTGTATGCATTAGCATACACTTTTTCAATCAATCAAATCAAATCAAGTCAAACATTTTATTTAAAATTGGTATTAACCAATTTTAAATATTAATATTTAAAAATATGTAACGAACATCTAGTTTAATTTCGAGTAAAAAGTTTTATTTAGTGTACTATTTATGTAGTTTTATAATCAAACTAAACAAGCAGATTTAGCTCCCAATTTTTTTTAATTATTGTAATGTCATATTTGGCTCTTTGGCCAATAGCCAAATTTGGCCAATAAGTTTGCCGACCACTGACTTGAATCATCGATGAAAACCATACAAAAATCCGTTCAGTAGATTTTGAGGAAATCGATTACATACAGACAGACAGCTTTGGGACTTCGATTTATAATAAGTATAGATAATCATGGATTAGACTTCAGAGTGGAACAAATCGTTTAATAAATAATCATTTGTAAAAATTAATTAATTCGTACCGAAAACGTCGATTGTTTAATGTCGATTTGATTTAATTGATAAAAATGTGTAGCTTGGTTACATTAGCTTCATCCAACAATATCTTAACTTAAAAAACTAGTAAAAAAGAGGTTTCAAAAAAACGGGAATCGATTTATAAATATAATCGATTTCAAACAAATCGATTTATTTATAAAATAATCAATTATTTTTACATTCCTACTAAGTATATAAATAGGTATAAGATACTATAATAAAATTCCGCAATCTACTTTAACTTTACCATTACAGCAGTTTAAAAACACTATTAAATGAAGGCTAATATAGAAAGCCTACTATACTGTTGAGGATTATTTAGACAATTTATAGAATTAGGCGTTACTTTGCGGAGATCCATAATACAAAAGTAATAATAAAATTATTTTGCTATAATCCGCGATATAGTAAATAGAAAAAATATATAGTGCTAAATGTATAGTGGACTATACGTTTTTTCATACCCGTTACATGCAGGATTCGTAAAAACATATGCACAAACCTCCACCACTTCCACCACAATACACAAGCACTACACAGGTTCACTATCACAAACTCAACAATCGTTTCGCCCCGCAACCGAAGCATCATCAGGAGATAGACTCCACGACAAAATCGCAAAGCTTTGCGATTTTGTCTATCTCCTGATGATGCTTCGGTTGCGGGGCGAAACGATTGTTGAGTTTGTGATAGTGAACCTGTGTAGTGCTTGTGTATTGTGGTGGAAGTGGTGGAGGTTTGTGCATATGTTTTTACGAATCCTGCATGTAACGGGTATGAAAAAACGTATAGTCCACTATACATTTAGCACTATATATTTTTTCTATTTACTATATCGCGGATTATAGCAAAATAATTTTATTATTACTTTTGATTATTTAGACGATAAGAATGCGTGGATATAGCTACTCTTCGACCCTGTACAAGACAATAATAACTATAATAGCCCTAACCACCGGGAGCTTGGGTCTTATCTCCGCTCTCCGTGGACGGCAATTTTTTTATATTTTTAAATGTTTTTTTTTTTTTGTGTGTTTTAGAAAATATTTAAAAATGTAAATTAATTTGTAAATAAATAAATGAATGTATAATAATAATAATAATTCTTTATTGCACACCAAGTAAACAGAAAACAAACACAAGAGAAATAAGAAGAAAGCAGAAGTGCAAGGGCGGTCTTATCACCAAAAGTGATCTCTTACAGACAACCCCTACGTTACAGTAACAGAGATAAGAGACAGGTTGAGATCGGTGCACAAGATGGACTGTACTTAATAAAATCGATAAACTTACTTATTAATATTACATTCTACGTTACACAAATAGAGCATAATAACATAAATACTTAAATATATATGTTAATTTGCTATACATAAATACAAATAAGTACACACATATTATACATATAATAACAGATACTATACTTATAAAAACGCATACATATATTTATATGACAATAGTTTTGTATTATTGATTAAGATAGAAATTTTTTAATCGATGTTTAAAAATTCTCTCAACTAAATGTAACTAGTAATAAGAATTATTCTTAAAAAAGAGCAACCGCCGAGTTCCTTACTGGCTCTTCTCGGTAGGAACAGGTTTCTAAACCAGCAGTAGAATTGACGATTCAAAAGCACTTGTTTACAATTTTACTTGAATAAGTAATATTTTGAATTGGAATTTGTACCGTTTCCCGAATACAAATAATATTAAATCCTCACGTGGTATCCAGTGCTGACGTCACGCGGCAGCACCGCGGCCGCGGCGGATAGTAGGCGCAGTGCGGCCGCGTGCGGGCGCGCCCGCTCGCCGCACTTGATGACGTAGCGCGCGCACGAGCCGTCCGACAGCCGGCAGCGGAGCAACGCGGGCCGACGGACCGAGTCCGCGAACACCGACACCTTGCCGAAAAAGCGTCCCTTTACTTCGAATTCAAATTAAAAATAACTTTTGTTCCGCACAAACGTGCGGGCGGACGAAACAACCTCCGAGACCTGGGCCCGCCGTCTCGGCGTCTCAACCTACCTCATGCGGCCGTCAGCTGTATGCGGTCCGGCCTCATGAATCACTGCGTGTATGTGTACGTGTGTGTGTGTGCTTGTATGTACTTGGCCGATTCCCGAACCCGTTGGCTCGTCTTAGCAGTCTTCCACGGACACGTAATGTCTATTTCTCCCGGAGTATACACTTCACTATATCGGTTAAATAACATAAATAACACGCGGTGTGCACACAACCTTCGTAAGGTCACACGTTATTGAATCGTCCCTATATAAGGGAACATTAACCCGATCGCGCACTAAAACCGCGGACGGTCGCGTCTTCTCAAAACGCTTCACTGATTGAACGCGTCACTAAATCTTAGAACCACACCCAAAACGCATAATTACGCGTGTGCGTTCTACAATAAGGTCGTATACAGGTGCGCGCGCGTCCTGTCTTATTGTAATCCAAAACGTTACTAACTGGCGGACGTGACCGGCGGCGAACGAATGCCCAAAGGTCGTTAATCCGGCCGGTCGCGCCGCGTCGCGCGTCAATTTATACAAAACAACTTTATTTGTGACTTTATACAGAAAAAAGAAAGAACAATACAAAGAAATATAAAAAATAAAAAAGTAAAGTGGCGGCCTGTTAAGTGAGGCCTATTCCCACTGCTGGGAATAGGCCTCCTCTTTCCGTTTCTGGAGAGAAGGGTTGGAGCTAAGACCTACCACGCTGCTTCAATGCGGATTGGTAGGTTACACATATCCACAGAATTCTCTAGAGATATGCAGGTTTCCTCACGATGTTTTCCTTCACCGAAAAGTCTGTGATAAATTGCAATTACCAATTAGACACATGAGTTTTAATAGAAAAACTCACTGGTGCCTGCCCGGGTTTGAACTCGTGTTCCCCTCGAAAGAGTCGCACGGTCTCACCGCTGGGCAAAGAAATATAACAAATTAAAAAAAAACAAAAAAAACAGGATATTAAAAGTAGAAAACAATATACTAAATACAATTAAAATACAATAGGTCACAAAATGGTAGACCACTCAGCTTTAAGCCAGGACTGGACCCTAACACTGATTTTCAGTGGCTACCATAATGCAAAAACGAAAAGAAAGTAACAGCATAGAACAATACAGAAGTAGAAAAAAAATATATATATTATGACTTATATAAACAATAAATAATTAAGAAAATTCGTACTTATATTACAGCAACAATTATTAACAGCAATTTATCAGGCGCCGCATATCAAGGCAAACTAAAAAAGGTATACGAAATTAGGTGCCAGATGTAGGTCTTAATATTTCACGAACACTGCTTCGAGAAGTCTAAGGTACACCCGAAACCTCTTATTTCAGTTGCTTCAACCTACATCCCAGTCAGGTCTCATCATCCTCCTGCCCTTATCCCACTCTAAGTGGGGTCGGCACAACATGTTCCAAACATGCTGTCACATGATTCGCAACGTATTTTACGACCGGCCGCCTGCCTGACGTCAACTTAGCTTAGTCGCCTTTTACGACACCTCGGTAAGAAATGAGGGTGGTCCATTCTATGCAGCCGGATACCATAAGGCTTCAGTGATTTACGAAACTATTCCCGAATTTTCGAAATTTTGAACATAATAGTGGTTATTTTAAGCTAACCGTGAGAGATAGAGACATGCTATCGCGGACTTTTTTGTAGTATTTTTATAGATCTACAATTCTCTAGTACATTACTTTAGCGTATCTCTGCTGGTTTCCGCAGCGCACGCGACTAAAGCTCCCAGCAAGCATGTTTTTTAACAACTGCTCGATCTCTTCAACACAATTTACATAATACCTGTATGTACTATTTACCTAAACCATCCGGAAGTATTGCATTATCTTTTGGTAAAAACCGTACAAAAATCCGTTCAGTAGATTTTGAGAAAATCAATTACATACAGACAGACAGCTTTTTGGGACTTTGTTTTGTAATAAGTATAGATTTATAGAAGCAGGCGTTACTTTGCGGAATTCCATATTACAGAAACTATAACAGAACTACTTTGCTATAATCCGCGCGGGTCTTAACCGTCTTAAACCGAATGCATGCAAAGCTAATTCGTATGAAGCGAGCGAAATTCACGTACCTTACACATGCAGGACAAGTCACCACATGCATCCCAAAACACCTCCACCAGCAACAATGCACACAAACAATACATACAACCACCAAAATTGTTTTTTTGTTGAGTTCTGTTTCGAGGGGAATTCGAAACCAGTCTGAGCCACAGCAAACGCACAGCAACAGTTAGTTGTTAGCTATTTTGAGGTCGGATGACTGCGTGTGCGTTCTATATATATTGATTCTCACCTTCTCTTCAAACTTTTCCACGTACACCCCCTTCTTCAGGCACAGCAACTTCGAGAGGCAGCCGTCCCTCTCCAGCGAGCGGGTCAGAGAGGGAGACAAGTGGGAGAGAAGCAGCGTTTCCTTCCTGACTACCTTCAGCTCGGACAGTAAAGCATTCAGTTCCCGTTGCCTCGTACGTTTGTCTACACCTGACAAAAATTAGTGTGTGAATTAATTTACCATCCCACTGCAAGCTGTGATAGCCCAGCGGTGAGACCGTGCGACTCCTTCGAGGGGAACACGAGTTCGAACCCGGGCAGGCACCAATGAGTTTTTCTTTTAAAACTCATGTGTCTAATAGATAATTGCAATTAATCACACGCTTTTCGGTGAAGGAAAACATCATGAGGAAACCTGCATATCTCTAGAGAATTCTGGAGATATGTGTAACCTACCAATCCGCATTGGAGGAGCGTGGTAGGTCTTAGCTCCAACCCTTCTCTCCAGAAACGGAGAGAAGGTCTATTCCCAGCAGTGGGATAACAGGCCGCTACTTTACTTTACACTAGAAATTCCGTAAAAATAATTTATATGTCAAAACAATGCCCGGTCACCTAGTTCCGATAAAATAGCTAGATACCATATCTTTTTGTCATCTTTATTGTGTATTTATAACTTACCAATCAATTGTGCCAAAATCAGTGCATCAAAATGTTTTTCTTGAGTTTACAAAAACATTTTAAAAATTGTAAAAAAAAGTCATGTAAAAGGGGTTCGTAAACTATATGCCATAGGGTTCAAATTCGCTTGACGCTAATTCTCAGCGTGTTTACCGATAAGCTTGTTTACAAAAGACTTGTTTACGATCTCTACAAGGTCTCGTGAATGTTCTCGAACATTGGTTCGTTCGATATATAAACAGACGTATCGTGCGTTGCGATTTTCAGTTTGCGAATAGTGATCAAGTGCAAATAAACAAGTGAAAATAAGTGAAATAATAGTGACCTCGCCATTCTTATAAGACAACGGACTGCATAGAGACTGTAAGTGGATCGACGCGCCCAAAAGAATTATAGACGATAGTAAGCTAGCTCAAGGGCTCACTAATTTAGAGCATAGACGTGTAGTCGCATCGCTTCTGTTTTTTACAGGATATATTTCGGAGAGTGTGCCACAGATCTGTTTGATCTGATCCCTTCTTCACCGTTCTACAACTGGACTACCAGACGCCGTGAAGGGCTCCACCGTTACACAATAAATATCCGAAAAATTCGGACAAAACGGTTCCGCTCATCTGTACGACCAAGGCATAGAATTTCCTTCCTGCATATGTGTTCCCGGATACCTACGATTTGACCAAATTCAATAAAAGAGTGACTAGGCCCTACTTTGGCAAACGCGGTCCACCTTAGTCTGCATCTGTCGCTTTCCGTGTTTTTTTTCGAACTGACTGTATGCTGTTAGCCCTAATGACTTTTACAGCGTCACCGAGCGGGACGGACGAGCGCAGAAGCATTGTCAAGGTTGCGAAATGCAGAGAGAAGAGCGCAGAAGCTCTACTAGCGTCGGGGAACGTCGTCCTAAGGGTGCCTTCTGTGAGGCCGGACCACGGCTTAGGGCGACGCGTAGTGGAGGGTGGATGGTATGACTTTGATTACTCATTGCGACGTCGTAAGGGTGGCGAGAAGCCACGACCGACCGACGTCAGAAAACTGGGACCTCGTCTTCGCCGGCGAAGACGCTGTGTGTGTGTATTACGTGTTTTTGTGTTTGCGATCGTTATTTGATCGTCAGGGTCATATAGGACGCTTTTTGGACGCCTATATTTTCGATGGTCGGACCTAACTGGGATGTAGGTGGAAGCAACTGAAATAAGTGGGTTCGGGTGTACCTCAGATTTCTCGAAGTAAGATTTCGAAAAACGTTTAAAGAGGTTTTTGTTTATGTGATAAGGCTAGCGCCTAACTGCTATCTCGCCTGATGTTAAGCGAAAGATGCAGCCTAAGACGAACCGCGCTTGCCTAGTAGGTGCCTATTCACTCGTGATTTGAAACTATGCAAATCGTAGGAATCCGGGAAGATGGACGGGAAGGAAATTCCATACTTTGGCTGTAGGTGAGTAATGGTAGGGAGATCGAGGTCTCTATGGAGGTCTTTCTATCAGGCGAGATCGTAGCCAGACGCTTGATTTATGTTATTAAAAAAAAAGTACTAATCGTTTTGTGCAGATTAAAATAAAGTGTTTTTAACCAGTCACCAGGTATTTTCATCCACTAACCCCTGTAACTATCAATGTCATTGACTGATGTCGTGGTAAGAGCATGACAATACCATCACCGGCGATCTCCAGCCTCCTCCTGTGCTTGAGCAGCACGCGGTAGTCGGGCCCGGCGTGGGGGTTGTCGAACACCGCGGCCATGGTGCTGCCGAGCACCGTAGACCACTCGGATTCGTCTTTAATTAGATAAATAATAATAAATAATGTTTCGCACAAACATGCGGACGGATGAAACAACCTCCGGGACCTGGGCCCGTCGTCTCGGCGTCTCAAACTACCTTATGCGGCCGTTAGCTGTATGTGGTCCGGCCTCATGAACCACTGCGTGTATATGTGTACGTGTGTGTGTGTGCTTGTATGTACTTGGCCGATTCCCGAAACCGTTGGCTTCCCTCTGCAGTCTTCCACGAACACGTAATGTCTATTTCTCCCGGAGTATAAACTTCACTATATCGGTTAAATAACACCCGGTGTGCACACAACCTTCGTAAGGTCACACGTTATTGAATCGTCCCTATATCGGGGAATAGTAACCCAATGCGCACTAAAACCGTGGACGGTCGCGTCTTCTCAAACGCTTCACTGATTAAACGCGTCACTAAATCTGAGAACAACACCCGAAACGCAAAATTACACACGTGCGTAAGAAAAAGGATACCGCGTCCAAGCCGCGCGCGGCCTCTCTGTATCGTGTCTGACGGGTGACTGGCGGCGGGCCGCTCTCTTAGTGAACGAATGCATAAAAAGTCCTAGCTTGCGTTCGCGTCGCGTCGCGCGCGTCATTATATTATTTTATTAATACATGGGACACTTACACACACGGTCGTCCGTCCCCAGAGTAAGTAACTAAATACTTATGTTATGGGTGATATAACTGGTTTCATTAGTTACATACATACATGTGTGTGTGTGTCGGCGCGCGGAGTAATTTTATGGTGTGCGCAACGTTATTTGATTTAAATAATTAATTATTATAAATAAATAAATATATGGAACACTTCGGCGACTTCTGACGGGGTTGCAGAGCCTGCCCCCCATTCAATGATTTGCCAGGAGACCAGTCCTAGCACATGGCCCACATTTAGGGTCTCGCGAGCATCGCGTAGCGATGTGGCCGGTCTCCACACACGGTCGTCTGACCCCAGAGTAAGTAACTTAATACTTGTGTTATGGGTGACGGACAACTGGTAAATATACTACATATATAATATTAAATACATAAATACAAATGCACACCCAGGCTCGAAGAACCAACAAAATTTTTGTAGAAACTGTTGGCCCTCGGCGGGAATCGAACCCACGACCCGCTGAGCTGAAGGCAGGGTCACTACCCACTGCGCCAACGGGACAGTCAAATAATATAAAAAAGTAAAATAACACCGTGTTACTATCCCATTAAAAAAGCTGCGACAGACCAGCGGTGAGACCGTGCGACTCTTTCGAGGGGAACACGAGTTCAAACCCGGGCAGGCACCAATGAGTTTTTCTATTAAAGCTCACGTGTCTAATTGATAATTGCAATTTATCACCCGCTTTTCGGTGAAGGAAAACATCGTGAGGAAACCTGCATGTCTCTAGAGAATTCTGGAGATATGTGTAACCTACCAATCCGCATTGGAGCAGCGTGGTAGGTCTTAGCTCCAACCCTTCTCTCCAGAAACGGAGAGAGGAGGCCTATTCCCAGCAGTGGGATTGTAACAGGCCGCTACTTTACTTTTACTAAAGTGGAACTAATGAAAACAGGCGATATGTATCGCACGTACCGTCCTTATCCAGTGCGCACGCCAAGCTCTCGCAGTACCTCAGCAGCAGGTGCTGAGGGTCCGCCACCAGCGCCAAGCACTTCCTCCACTCAGCAGCTGCTTGGTGCTGATCGCGCACCGCCTGCTGCCGTTCGCTGCACGCGGACAGCTTGACCAGGTTCTCATTAAACTGGCCCATCGAGACCTGGTCTAACTGCTGACTAACCAGCTCCAGCTGGAAGGTCATTCAAAACTGGTTAAAACTGTGGTATCCGGCTGAATAGAATAGACCACCGTCATTTCTTACCGAGGTGTCGTAAACGGCGACTAAGGTAAGTTGACGTCAGGCCGGTCGTAAAATACCCAGCCGAATCATGTGACAACATGTTCTGTAACATGTTGTGCCGACCCCACTTACAGTGGGATTAGGGCAGGAGGATAATGATGATATAAATGTTTTTTATTGTGTTTATTATATTATTGTATTTAAATATATTTTTCACTTTAATATTAAGCATGCGATCTTTTACAATTTTAAAAACATAATAAGGCCTTGCAGTTACTTGCAGTAAAATTAGTTGCCTAATAAAACTAATTGAATAATTAAATCTCAAATAAAATTCAAAATAATGAAATCTAATTCGAAAGACTATTTAAGAGTGCTTGTGAAAGCCAAATCGAAAAAAGAGAAATTTGAATTTGAATTAAAGTAGTTAAGACTATATAAGTGTTGTCTGTAATTTAAATGCCTTTTGTCAAATTTGAAAACATGAGTTTTCGTTAATATTGATATATAAAAAAATTGACTGGCCCGTTGGCGCAGTGGGTAGGGACCCTGCCTTCAGCTCAGCGGGTCGCGGGTTCGGTTCCCGCCGAGTGCCAACATTTTCTATAAAAAATTTGTCGGTTCTTCGAGCCTGGGTGTATTTTTGTATTTGAAATGAAATGAAAAAATATTTATTCAGCTCTATATACAAGATAAGATACTAAACTTAAAAAAAAGGAAAACTAATCTAAATAACTAATCTAATATCTAGTATATAGCTATGAAAAGGCTTCATCTCAGTATTAGCTGAATGTCGAAATGGAGACATTCAGCACTGATTTTCATACATACACTATAAATATTTATATATTAAAACTAACCTAATCCTCTATATCTACCTATTAAGATAACAGTCTCCTAATATTCTAATTATTAATATATTATTATCACTATATATGTACTATACATATTATTATTACTATTTTATTATTATTAATTATTATAAGATTATAACATAATTAAACACTAAAAAGAAAAATAAAAAAATATATATTTCATTATGTATTTAAACTTATATATGTAGTATATCTACCAGTTGTCCGTCACCCATAAGACAAGTATTAAGTTACTTACTTTGGGGACGGACGACCGTGTATGTAAATGTCCAATATATTTATTTATTATATACATATATTATATTTATATTTATTTACTATCAAATTCAATATATACAAGTAAACTTGTAAACAAGTGCTTTTGAATCGTCAACATCTACTGCTGGTTCGGAAAGCTGTTCCTGCCGAGAAGAGCCAGCAAGAAACTCGATTCTTAGAAACTTATTACCAGTTACATTTAGTCATTACTGTCTTGTACAGGGTCGTAGATTAGCTATATCCACGCATTCTTATCGTCTAAATAATCCTCCACATTATAGTAGGCTTTCTGTATTAGCCTTTTTTAATTAGTGTATTTAGTGATATAGTAATAATTATGTATATTTATATGTATAAAAATTAAATAACTAAAAATATACTGTGAAGCCAATGTAAGAATACCTGTTTCCTTGAACTTGTCTCGCAGGGAATCGCGCGAATTAAAATTGTATAAAAATTATCATATCTATTATATATTTAATAATATTAATTAATTTTATTTATTATTTACTTTTTTTTTAATTTAAGACTGTTGAAGTTGGCTAGAAAAGAGATACCGAAATAAGCCCGCCATTGCACTTACATTTTTTAAAATCATCTTTATCATCTTTCTCCTGCCCTTATCCCACTCTAAGTGGGGTAGGCACAACATGTTACAAACATGTTGTCACATGATTTGGCTATGTATTTTACGACCGGCCAACTGCCTGACGTCAACTTACCTTAGTCGTATTTTACGAACCGTCGGTAAGAAATGAGGATGGTCTATTCTACTCAGCCGGATACAACACGGCGGTTTTTAAATAATCTTTATATTAATGTAAATTTGTGCAATAAAGAGAAAGTAGTCTATGAAAGATATCAAACAAAACTGGAAAAAGCTGCAAATATATATGCCGTAGATAACAATTTGGCAGCATTACTTTTAAAATACAGAGTAAAAATCAACGTACAATACCGTTATACATAAAATTTTGATCAAAAATATTCAATATTGCATAAAAGAAATAACATAGAAGATATATTGCTTTCCCTTATTTCTATTAAATAGTATAAATTAGAATTTTGCACAACACATTTTTATTTCTTATCAATCGTAAATACCGATAGCAAGTCACGCACTATAATGGTAAAAAAGTCACATAGGAATCCCATAGTTAGTGGTAACATTCATTGGTGAAATCAAATTTCACATAGGAGTCGCATTTAGTTAGGTGTCCCCTAGCATAATGATAGCTGTGATAGCCCAGCGGCGAGACCGTGCGACTCTTTCGAGGGGAACACGAGTTCAAACCCGGGCAGGCACCAATGAGTTTTTCTATTAAAACTCTGTGTCTAATTGATAATTGCAATTTATCACACGCTTTTCGGTGAAGGAAAACATCGTGAGGAAACCTGCATATCTCTAGAGAATTCTGGAGATATGTGAAACCTACCAATCCGCATTGGAGCAGCGTGGTAGGTCTTAGCTCCAACCCTTCTCTCCAGAAACGGAGAGAGGAGGCCTATGCCCAGCAGTGGGATTGTAACAGGCCGCTACTACTAGCAAAAAGAATATCTAGCAGTTTACTTCACATTGATACCACCAACTCACCGCTTCCATCACAGCCTTCGCGACTCGTCTCTCCAGCACACCCCCATGGTAGTCGTCCAGCCTGTCGATCACCATGTCCGCCATCAGCTGCCCCTTGCCACCACCAGGCGACAGATTGACGAACATATATAGAACTTTCGACATCTCGTACAGGAGATCGCTCTGCTGTGACGCTCCTGAGGATGTAAAGAATTTTGCAGAATGCAAATTGTTTGTGCAGACGATTGTTGAGACTGTGGTACCGAATGTGTGCAGTGCTTGTATATTATTGTTATTGGTTGCGGGTAGTGCATGTGTTTTTACGCATTCTGCATCTGTCAGGTACGAGAACGGTTAGTAGCCTTTGCATTTAGCATCACACTTACATCTTACTTTTGTATTACGGACCTCAGCAAAATAATAATATCTCAACATGAATGATAGTGTAATGATCTATATAAAACAATAGTAATAATTATTAACACAAAACAAATCTATTAATATGAATATATGTTCAGTTCATTTTCCTTTGTTTATAAACCTATTATAGCATTACAACAATATCTATCTCTTATTCCAAGAATAATTTTTCATTTTTTTTAATTAAATAATCTACAAATAAATCTATAGTCCAACTTCGTAGACTTTCCGCTACCACGAGATCGGTATTATTAAATAGAGATTACTTTTGTTTTTTTTTCAGACCATAGACTAATACATACATATTAAAACGCTGTCAATACAGATAAAATTGTTTTACAAACTTCAATAGTCCACACAAAAAATTCCCTAGAAATAATGTCTATGGCCAAACAACATTTTCCGGGTCGACTAATAAGTGTTTAAATTTTCCCTTACCCTCGCAATTTTCCCAAGTCTCGTTGTAATAGCTCATCACCATAACGTATATGGACTCAGCTAATCCCTTACAGGCTTCCGGTAACATGTCCACTTCATACAACTTGTTTTTCAACTCCTTCTTTAAACATTCCACATGTCCATTTTCTAAACCTGAAATACGAAATTCCAATTCAAAAATTCAAAATATTCTTTATTCAAGTAAACTTTTGAACAAGTGCTTTTGAATCGTCAACATCTACTGCTGGTTCGGAAAGCTGTTCCTACCGAGAAGAGCCAGCAAGAAACTCGGCGGTTGCTCTTTTCAAATAAAATTCTTATAACTAGTTACATTTGGTTATTACCATCTTGTAGAGTAGCTAAATCCACGCATTTTTATCATCTATATAATCCTCAATAGTATAGTAGGCTTTCTGTATTAGCCATTTTTAACAGTGTTTTTAAACTGCTGTAATGGTAAAGTTAAAGTAGATTGCGGAATTTTGTAAGGCGCAAAGCAGGAACTGCAAGCTTATGTCGGTTCCTACTTTGTCTATTATATACATCGCCAATCCTTTTATAATTATTTATATACATATGTACAAAAATTAAATAACTAGAAATATACTGTGTATTGTTTAAGCAATTCTCAATAGTATAGTAGGCTTTCTGTATTAGCCTTTTTTTAACAGTGTTTTTAAACTGATGCAATGGTAAAGTTAGAGTAGATTGTGGAATTTCATTATAGAATCTTATGCCCTGTATAAATATACCATAAACAATTTACGTACTTTTGCAAGGCGCAAAGCAGGAGCCGCAAGCTATGTTGGTTCCTACTCTCTCTATTATATACATCATCTATCGTTGTATAATTTTTTATATTTGTTACGACGTGTTTTAAATACAACCTCCTTCATATAGTTGGCCAGTAATAAAAAAAAACATTGTCGCTGTCATTATGTGTTTGAGTTGTTAAAAAAAGATTAAATGAGTTGACTTTTGGAAAAATTGTTTCTTATTTATTGAATAAGTGTAATGGAAAAATATTGTAGTCGTTATATTCAGAAGTGCGATGGAAACCTTTAACCCACAAATAAAATGTAAAAAACGTAATATTAAGAGGATGAAGATAAAACAAGTGATGGTAACGTGTAATAGTGTTGACATAAATGTAATTCCCGATTGGTTTTTAGCGTAAGAAATAAATGATGGGATGCGATGCTCGTAATATTTAATAATTGAGTTTACAGAAAGCTAATACCTTTCCTGCGCCAATTGCGGCGCAATTGTTTCAGAATGGCTGACTCTAACAGCAGGAAAAAATGCAGAGCAGAAATGTAGCATGCATGTAGCAAGCAAGCCATGGCAATGAGCGTTAGCATTAGCAAGCCTGTTTACGTATGCATCTGCGTTACGTATGCATCTGCTGAGTTCGTTGCCATTAATTGTGCTGTGTTATGCCATGACAGCGATTAATTGCGAGATGGAGAGAGCTTAAGGGTTAAAAGAGCAAGTATTGAGTTTCTTGCCGATTCTTCTCAGTACAATCAGCATTCCGAATCGGTGGTAGAATCATTCCCAGAAGTCAGCTTATTAGATTTGCGGGGTCGCAAATGTTGTCAGGATGGTCGACTGTTACGACGTGTTTTAAATACAACCTCCTTCATATAGTTGGCCAGTAATAAAAAAAAAACATTGTCGCTGTCATTGTGTTTGAGTTGTTAAAAAAAGATTAAATGAGTTGACTTTTGGAAAAATTGTTTCTTATTTATTGAATAAGTGTAATGGAAAAATATTGTAGTCGTTATATATTTTTATGTACAAAATTAATAAATTATTATCTGTAGTTGCTTGCGCGCCATTTTTATTAATATGGAACTGTCATTTAGTCATGATGTTTCCGCGCGCCACCGATAGATGGCGCGGTAGATACATTGGTCCGCGCTATCGAGTGCTCTTCCTGTGTATTATAACACCGTCTCTCAGATGTAACTAACTTGAGGAAAAACTATTATTTCACTTTTGGTGGAGCAGCGCGGACGCGCGTTCCACCTACGGGGTATTTTTGAAAACGTATTTGTACCTGAGTACAAAGACGTTTATAACGACAACAATATTTTTCCAATACACTTATTCAATAAATAAAAAACAATTTTCCAAAAGTCAACTCATTTAATATTTTTCAACAACTAAACACATAATGACAGTGACAATGTTTTTTTTTTATTTCTGGCCAACTATATGAAGGAGGTTGTATTTAAAATACGTCGTAACACGTTATAATAATTGAATCTATACTAATTTAATAAATAAAATAAAGGAATAGAATGAACGCAGGATGGATGAAGTGGCGACAGGTCTCAGGCACAATATGTGACCCCCGAATGCCCCCTAAACTAAAGGGGAAAATTTATACATCGGTCATTAGACCTGTCGTAATGTATGGATCAGAATGTTGGGCAATGAAAAAGATGGATGAAAGAAGAGTACATGCAAATGAGATGAGGATGTTAAGGTGGATGTGTGGTGTGACAAGACTTGATAAAATAAGAAATGAGTACATAAGGGGAAGTCTGAAAGTTGCGCCCATTATAGAAAAGATGAGAGGTGCAAGATTGGGATGGTATGGACATGTAATGAAGAGGGATGAAAATCATGTAATCAAACGTGTTGAGTATGAATGTGGATGGATATGTAACTAGAGGAAGGCCTAAAAAGAGATGGTTGGACTGTGTGCAGTATGACATGCATATAAAAGGAGTAGCGCCAGAGTTGACGAATGATAGAAGAGAATGGAAGAGAAAAACATGTTGTACCGACCCCACTTAGAGTGGGATAAGGGTAGGAGAAAGAAGAAGACTAATTTAATAAACAGTGCTTCATACTGCGAGACTAAAATTAGTGTTGCCAGTCAAATGTTACAGTATTTTCCGAAAAATTAAAGTAGATTTTTAAATATCAATACAGTAATTTTACAGTAGAAAAAGCTATAAAAAGTAATTTATTTACAGGACCTTTTAATTCATCTAAGTCATTGGACCATGTTTTAAAATAGAAACAAGCTTTTTTTTTTATATTTCTTATTGTTATTTTTACTTATTATTAAAACAAAGTCTCAAAAAGCTGTCTGTCTGTTTGTAATCGATTTTCTCAAAATCTACTGAACGGATTTTTGTACGGTTTTCACTTACCGCCAGTGCAATACTTCCGGATGGTTTAAGTAAATAGTACATATCGGTATTATGTAAATTGTGTTGAAGAAATCGAGCAGTTGTTAAAATTTGCTTGCTGGGAGGTTTAGTCGCGTGCACTGCGTAAACCAGCAGAGTTACACAAAAGTAATGTAGTAGAGAATTGTACATCAATAAAAATATTACAAAAAAGTCCGCGATAGAATGTTTCTATCTCTTACGGTTAACTCACAATAACTACTTTGATGTTCAAAATTTCAATTTGTATTTTTTTTTGTGGCAACTGCTTTCGACGCGGGCGAAGCCTCTGGCACAGCTAGTTAATTCTTAAATAATGTCTTCAGTCTTCATGCTTTTCATAAATCTTTGACGTTATCCTGAATCTTTGAATGGTCTGATGTAGCTCAACATGTTTCCCTGGTGGTTTCGGTGATTGGAGAGTTGTTTTTTTTAATGTTACTTATTTCACTGAATTTACGTTCACACTCTGCATTTGAGTGAGGCAAAGAAAGTATTTCTAGCATGAACCGAGGTGAATAATGGAATTTCCTGTCTTTATTTCGGTTCTTTGTCTGGTTGATTTGTTTTAAAATGGCAATCATTTTCGTGTATTAACTTTCTCCATTCGCCGTCCTGTTCCTGTTTCCCTTATTGTTTGTGATTTCAGTCTCGACAGAAAAGAGAATAAGAAAGACAAGGAAGGTTCTCTGTTGTCTGAAGGACAAGACTCAAGATCTAATATGGCACTGACCTTTTATCATTCTCTCTGTAAATTACAGCAGATCCCCACATTGTATTTTTTCATTACAGTATACAGTAAAAATTACAGCAGACCTGATGTAATTACAGTAGACCTGCTGTAATTACAGTAGACCTGCTGTAATTACAATAGACCTGCTGTAATTACAGTAGACCTGCTGTAATTACAGTAGACCTGCTGTAATTACAGTAGACCTGTTGTAATTACAATAGACCTGCTGTAATTACAGTAGACCTACTTTAATTACAGTAGGGGTGGAAGCACTGATTAAAAAAAAGGAAAATTTTTATATTTGTGTGTATGTTTGCAACGTATTTTTTTTAGTTGTGATAGCCTAGCGGTGAGACCGAGTGACTCTCTAGAGACGATCATGGGTTCAAACCCCGGGCAGGCACCAATGAGTCTTTCTATTAAAAACTTATGATTATAAGCTTTTTGGTGAAGGAAATCATCGTGATGAATCCTGGATATTTCTAGAGAATTTTAAGGATATGTGTAACCTACCAATCCGCATTGGAGCAGCGTGGTAGCTCCAATCCTTCTCTCCAAAAAAATGGAGAGAGGAGGCCTTGCCAAGCAGTAGGTATAGTAACCGGCCGTTACTTTACTTACCACTTGTAACGTTTTCAAGCAAAACCTACTGAGTACTGGGCCGATTTCAAAAATTCTTTCACCATTGGAAAGCTGCTTCTTCACTGAGCAACATACGCTATATTACATTTTCAAAAGAAATAGGGATTCCTAACAAAATTGTAATAAGTAGAAGTAAACAGATTTATTAAAGTATAAGAAAAGAATGAGTAGAGAAACTCATTATAAAAGTAGTAATTAAATTAATTTGCTTTGCTTTTTACTTCTATTATGGATCGCCGCAAATTAACGCCTACTTCTATATTAAAAAAAATGTCAGTTGTTTAGATTTTTTTTTTCGAACTGACTGTATGCTGTTAGCCCTAACGGCTTTTACAGCGTCACCGGGCGGGACGGGCGAGCGCAGAAGCATCGCCGAGGTTGCGAAATGCAGAGAGTAGAAGCTCTACTAGCGTCGGGGAACGTCGTCCTAATGGTGCCTCCTGTGAGGCCGGACCACGGCTTAGGGCGACGCGTAGTGGAGTGTTGTCTAGAAAAACCTGTCTAGGGTTTGAACCCTTTACCCCTTGGAAAGTGTCACGCGATCTCACCGTTCGTCCATCAAATCTGGTGATAACTTACAGTTTAAATCTCTTCTCAGCCGCATCTTCAGTTCACTCATGGCCAGTACGTCATTGACTTCCGAGCTGCCAACGAATTGGTCCGTGTAGGATTCTGTTAAAAAAAATGGATTATTATTGAATTTAAACTATCGTGAGTGTATCATTATTAATGTTGAGAAACCGGCTATACTCACGTCTTATTTTATCGGATGAGCCCGACTAGTTTCAAGCCCACAAGTCTGTTCCCGCCGCGATAACGCCGCGTAAAGAGCTTATGAATAAGAGCCCCATATGGGCTTGAAACTAGTCGGGCTCATCCGATAAAATAAGACGTGAGTATAGCCGGTTTCTCAACATTAATAATGGATTATTATTGCTTTTTTAACGATTATAACTATCTGCGAAATTATTTCGTTAAAACTGATTTATCGATAAATATTTTAAAAAAATCTTTATTCATATTAATGTCTAATTATGTAATCGGAAAAAAATTGATGATTAAAAATTATAAAAAAATCGATAAAAATAGAATTCGATTATTTTTTACACCCATAATGCGGATATTCCGATATCTACCTATAAGAGTGAGCAGTAGTCAAATTATTTTTCGATTTCTTTATTTGTAAATAATAATTATTATAATTAAATGTTTGCCACTCCTGAGTCATGATCATCATCATCCTCCTGCCCTTAAACCCACTGTAAGTGGGGTCGACTCAACATGTTACAAAACATGATGTGACATGATTCGGCTGGGTATTTTACGACTGGCTGCCTGCCTGACGTCAACTTACCTTAGTCGCCTTTTACGACACCTCGGTAAGAAATGAGGGTGTTCTATTCTATGCAGCCGGATACCACACGGCACATACCGTAGTCGCCTCTTACGACACCTCGGTAAGAAATGAGGGTGTTCTATTCTATGCAGCCGGATACCACACGGCAAATACCGTAGTCGCCTCTTACGACACCTCGGTAAGAAATGAGGGTGGTCTATTCTATGCAGCCGGATACCACACGGCGCATACCTTAGTCGCCTATTACGACACCTCGGTAAGAAATGAGGGTGGTCTATTCTATACAGCCGGATACCACACGGCGCATACCTTAGTCGCCTCTTACGACACCTCGGTAAGAAATGAGGGTGGTCTATTCTATGCAGCCGGATACCACACGGCGCATACCTTAGTCGCCACTTACGACACCTCGGTAAGAAATGAGGGTGGTCTATTCTATGCAGCCGGATACCACACGGCGCATACCTTAGTCGCCTCTTACGACACCTCGGTAAGAAATGCCACTCCTGAGTCGTATGGTTTTGTTTGTTTACATTTAGTTAGGAAGTTACAAAATTTACCGATGACCATTTGTGCGAAACCTCAAGTCACCGGTGTGGGATTCCGCAGATCGGGACTAGGGATATAAAGTCGTAAATTTTATATTAATCGATTATTTTTTCAAAACCGTCCCGTGTGGTATCCGGGTGCATAGAATAGACCACCCTCATTTCTTACCGAGGTGTCGTGAAAGGCGACTAAGGTAAGTTGACGTCAGGCAGGCGGCCGGTCGTAAAATACGTAGCCAAATCATGTGACAACGTGTTTGTAACATGTTGTGCCGACCCCACTTAGAGTGGGATAAGGGCAGGAGAATGATGATATTTTATCAAAAACCAACGTAGTCGAACACACATTTTAATCGAATTTCGCAAACAGCACATCTATTATTTTTTATTCATAGTTGTCCACTTTAATTAGAATTTATTCCAATTATTAATAAAAAAAAAATGTATTGATTAATTTTGAAGAGAGAATAATCGATTAATCGATTTTTGCCACTCAAAGTCATCTCCCTAATTGGGACATAACACACGCGCCGCGATGTCTTTTATAAATATTGACTATACTCTCCTAGATTGAGAGTATCGGTCGTCTTTATTTATATTTTAATAATTAATAGTTTTTTTGTAATTTAAAAAGCCTTTTTTATTAAATATAATTTTTAATAGCACAAGAATTTGTTTGCACTTTCCGGCTGTAGCCTTTACAACCTGTGCCTAAACCTATGGAGTACCTACAGTAGACATGGGCGAAATGTATCCCTGACAAGAAAAGAGTGATATATATCTTTTCGCTCTTGTGATATATATCACTCTTTTATATCTTTAACTCTTTTAGCTCAGTACGGCTTGAGAGTATAAAGCGACTGAGACTAAAAATATATCCGATATATCTTCGGCTCTTTTAGCCCGGACTTAGAACTCAGTAAGGCGGTATTGTACTTTTTTATTTATTATATAAATTATGCTACATATTTTCTTTATTTTTTATTTTTTCCTATTTATTATGTACACTATTATTTACACTTTTCTGATATGTACAGGTAAGGATGACTTCATCCCGCTAAGAATGGAATGTAAATAAATAATCGTTCGCGAATTAGTGATTTTTTTTTTGGTACATTTGCATCCAATTAAGCAATTTATGTCTTTGACATAAAGCACAAAAAAGCTGAACGCCGGCGCGTGTTGTCGTTCCGAAAATCCGTAGTTTACATTTTTAATACAAATAATATAAACACTATAACTTGAGAAGCAAATAGAATTTAAAACTATTTAAAACGTATCCGTGCGGACGCAATTACGGAAGAAAAGTAATTAAAGTAACGAAACAGAATTGAATGTAAATAAACAAATAATTGTTTTCGAATTAGTGAGCTTTTTTGGTCGCATTCTTTCTTCCTTTTAAGCATTTTATGTCTTTGTGATAAAGCACAAAAAACTAAGCGCCCGCGCACGTGTTGTTGTCGTTCAGAAAATTCGTAGTTTACAACTTACATTTTTAATTTTAATACAAATAATTCAAATATGCAATAGAGTTATTCGTATCTCTCTTTGACATGTAAATTGCTATATAAGCTCATCTCTTTCACTCTAACTCTGAACGAGCCGTAACTCTTCACGAAAATTGACTCTTAAGATTAAAGATATAGAGATATAATTGAAACACATGCGAGCTAGAGAGTGATTATATCTTCTGGAGAGATATATATCTTTCTTGTCTTTAGCTCGCGAGCTACTCAAATCTAAATTACGTCTAAAATTCCTGTTGCAATTATAATACATTAACACTAAATTAACAGTTATACAAAATTAAAAAATTACAAAGTATTAAAGGCTTTACTTTATGACAATAAATTTAGAGTTGCCCAAATATTGATAGCCAAGCTATCGATAGATGACCTTGAGAACTAGTAAGAATATCGATACTCTAAATAGTAAATACTATAGATATTATCGATACTATCATCATCACAAATTAACTGATACTATTGATTAGAAGCAAAAGTGTCAATAGGATAGATACTATTACGATGATATTATCGATACTATCGATTTTTTTAATGTAATACTGTCGATGCTATCGATATTATCGATAGTATAATTGTATTAAATCAAAAATAGTATCAATGCTATCGATAGTATGTAAAACTATCGATAGTATTACTCATAAAGGTATATCAGTTTTCGATACTATCGACAGTATTGGAGCTAATACTTTCGATATTATCAGTACTATTTTGTTTAACAATTTGATTGCCATATATCATACCATACCATCGATAGTATCGATAATGTCAATAGCATCGATAGTATCGATACTATCGATAGGCTATCGATACTATTTACATGACGTCATCTATCGATACTCATTGGTACCTGCCCACATGACATTATGACAATATCTTTGTCATAATGTCGTGTTCTATTTACTGTATCGCGGATTATAGCAAGATAATTTTATTATTACTTTTGTATTAAGGAGCTCCGCAAAGTAACGCCTAATTCTATAAAGTATAAAGTATTTAATTTTTTATATTTGTTTCAATTCATATCACCACTTTTGCCAAACTAACGCCTGTGTACATAGTACAAGTGCGTGTCAAAAAATTACAACTAATAATGTAATACGTATTACTTTTCGTGACCTAAAACCACGATCTGACTATACTAGCATGCAGAGGACACCGCGATCTCATATACTAGTTCGAGTTCGCACTCGGTAGCGCGGGCTCTGTAACGCGCAGCGACATCTGTCGATTGGGAATATTTATCAAAATTCCGATAACAGTAAAATAAAAGATAGAAATAGATAGTTAAGATTCTTTAATGTAGCGAAAAAAATTGCTCAAAAGAAGTTTTGTTAAATAGGCAATCACTAAAGACCAATCTCTTCTATGCAAAGATGGGAGAAAACTTAATGGGCAGAAAATAATCTTAAAGGATATTATATACATAGGATATTACTAGTTTTTTATCGCGGCTTAGCTCGCTAGGGATTTTGTCTGCCACAGTATCTAATTTAATTAAGTTTATGATTCACAATTTTGGTCATAGGGGCTTCCACATAAAAGATAGATATATGCTGTGGCGGACTTTTATTTAGAACTATTAAAGACAAACAATACTACGGTACATCATCTTTGTGTAATTATTTATTTATTTATTTATTCCGAAGTAAAACCTATATAACTGTAAAGTTTCGTCCAAATCCGTCTGATAATTTTTTCGTGAAAGAGTAACAAACATCCATCCATACCCACAAACTTTGGCATTTATAATATTAGTAGGATAAGTAGCGGCCTGTTACAATCCCACTGCTGGGAATAGGCCTCCTGTCTCCGTTTCTGGAGAGAAGGGTTGGAGCTAAGACCTACCGCGCTGCTCCAATGCGGATTGGTAGGTTACACATAATCTCCAGAATTCTCTAGAGATATGCAAGTTTCCTCGCGATGTTTTCCTTCACCGAAAAGCATGTGATAAATTGCAATTATCAATTAGACACATGAGTTTTAATAGAAAAACTCATTGGTTTCCTGCCCGGGTTTGAACTCGTGTTCGCCTCGAAAGAGTCGCACGGTCTCACCGCTGGGCTATCAAAGCTCACTCATAGGATATTATATAAATATAATTATATAGGACACTAACACACACGGCCGTCCTTCATAAAATTAACTCAATACTTGTATTATGGGTGACAGGCAACTGGTAAATATATACATATATAATTTTAAATACAAGGCCCAGGCTCGAGGAACCAACCAATTGTTTATAGAAATTGTTGACCCTCGGCGGGAATCGAACTCACGACCCGCGGAGCTGAAGGCTGCATTGCCAGCTGTACCAATGAGCCAGTCAATTAAAGTTAAAACATATCATGGAAGATAAAAATAATATTATGTAAGTTATATACATATAAAGTAAATTTCTATATATACTGTGAAACTAATATAATTATAATAAGCCTAAGGCTTTAAATTTTTCTAAATATAAAGGTAATTAGATTTTATCACATAAGACAATAAAGCAATTAATTAGTAACAAGGAGATAGTTGTGTTGTGTGGACATAAAGATTTTCCTCCTAGGATTCGCGTTCAAAAATTTCGCGAGCATATAATATAATATAAATCAAGTCAAATCAAAAAAATCTATGTTTAGTTAAGCTAATTATATTATGGGTGGCGACTATTGGGTACACAAACTCATTATCCAGATAAATCTATTTATTTAGGTACAGTTAATTATAATTAAAATATATCTTATACTATGTTCTATGTTCTATGTTCTATATAACTAAAGCGTCCGGTCCCACCGATGTTAGGTAGGACAAAGGCGAGGTTGAGCGAAGTGTCTTTCCCAGGCGTGGAACATTACACCTCCGGTGTCGAGTGGAGTCTGGGAAAGCGGCAATCGCTGAGTGGACGTAACAAGCTTTTTACAAGCACTTTTGAATCATTTATAGAATTAGGCGTTACTTTGCGGAGATCCATAATACAAAAGTAATAATAAAATTATTTTGCTATAATCCGCGATATAGTAAATAGAAAATATATATAGTGTTAAATGTATTGTGGACTATCCGTATCTTCATAATCGATACGTGCAGGATTTGTTAAAATACATGCACAAACCTCCACCACTTCCACCACTACACACGTTCACTATCACAAACTCAACAATCGTTTCGCCCCGCAACCGAAGCATCATCAAGAGATAGACTCCACGATAAAATGCAAAAGGGTTGCGATTTTCGAATCCTGCACGTATCGGGTATGAAAATACGGATAGTCCACTATACATTTAGCACTATATATATTTTCTATTTACTGTATCGCGGATTATAGCAAAATAATTTTATTATTGCTTTTATAAGTATTCATCTTTTTGAATGTTCAGTTAGGACAAGTTAGTTTTTTATATTTGTTTCAAATTTCAATTAATATCACCACTTTTACAAAAAACTATAGAGGTGGGCGTTGAACGGACGAACCGTTTATGAAAACTGTTTTTTATCCATCGACTATTAAACTAGTTTACGTTCCTCTGAGAAACACGTTTATGCAAGAACGACATTTGTTTCGTGATTCGTCGTCCGTCAACGAGCCGACGATGAACGAAGCCGCTTTATCGGGCGCCCTCGTGCGCTTGCTGATATTGCTATCCCTTTTAATGTTTTGTTCAACAGATGATGGTTGTCAAATAAAAAAGGACATTATTGCAATGAGCATAGGAATCTGCAATTTATTAATGAGTATAAGAGTAAAAATAGACATTATTACAATAGGCATACGAACCTGTAACTTTAATGAATATTAGATGTTTTAGTTACATATGTTACATCTTATATATTATATATCTTACATAGTTACATCTTAGTTCTGATTAAATTGCAATTTGCAATATGTGTTGCAAATATGGCGATTTATCCGCAACTACTAATACTTTTACCTATACATTTTATCCATACCTTTCTCTGTTTTTGAATTTTTATATTGCATATGATATATAGTTAGTTATTTTTGTGTAAAATAATAAGTCTAAATACATAACTCGTTAGTGTAAGTTATTAAGAAATAGTTGTGTACATTTATATTTTCGTGTTAAATATAAATATTTTTTCCTTAGCGTAAATTATTAAACAATAATTGTGTACATTTCTATTTTTGTGTTAAGTATAAATATTTATTTCCTTAGTATAAATTATTAAATAATAATTGCGTACATATCTACGCCCATTATTACATTGAAAGTCAAAAAAATATTAAGTAGTTCGTTAATTAGTAAACGTAAACACGTTCTCGACAAAATCAATGCAAACGTTCATACTTCAAAGCAGTTTGTTTAATAATAAGTTCATAAACACGTTGACGCTATCGACTACTTTAAATCCCGTTTCGTTGACGAACGAACGACATACGCGAACGCTGTAAAGTAGTCGAAAAAAAGACTGCTTTGTCAACTAGTTTATTACGTTCGACAAACGGTCTCGTTTCGTTTACGGCAAAGACGTCGACGACCCACCTCTACCATACTAACGCCTGTGTACATAGTACAAGTGCGTGTCAAAAATTACAATTATAAATAAAATGCGCAGTACTTTTTGTGACCTAAAACCACGATCTGACTTTATTAGCATGAGGACACCACGATCTCATATACTAGTTCGAGTTCGCACTCGGTAGCGCGGGCTCTGTAACGCGCAGCGACATCTGTCGATTGGGAATATTTATCTAAATCCCGATAACAGTAAAATAAAAGATAGAAATAGATATATAGATAGAGAGATAGATAGTTAAGATTCTTTATTTTTGCAAAAAAATAGCTCAAAAGAAGTTTCGTTCAATAGGCGACCAATAAAGAGCAATCTTTTCTACGTAAATATGGGAGAAAACTTAATTTTACATCAACAATGGGCAGAAAGGAATCTTAAAGGACATAATAAAATATATATATAAAAATATGAAAGACTTACACACACGGCCGTCCTTCCTAAAATTAACTCAATACTTGTGTTATGGGTGACAGGCAACTGGTAAATATATACATATATAATTTTAAATAAAAGGCCCAGGCTAGAGGAATATACCAATTGTTTATAGAAATTGTTGACCCTCGGCGGGAATCGAACTCACGACCCGCGGAGCTGAAGGCTGCATTGCCAGCTGCACCAACGAGCCAGTCAATTAAAGTCAAAACATTGTATAATCGAATATATATACTATTATGTAAGTTATATACATATAAAGTAAATTTCTATATATACTGTGAAACTAATATAATTATAATAAGGCTTTCAATTTTTCAAAATATAAAGGTAATTAGATTTTATCACGTATGACAATAAAGCAATTAATTAGTAACAAGGAGATAGTTGTTTTGTGTGGACATAAAGATTTTCCTATTAGGATTCGCGTTCAAAAATTTCGCGAGCATATAATATAATATAAATCAAATCAAATCAAAAAAATCTATAATTAGTTAAGCTTTTTACAAGCACTTTTGAATCATCAAGGATCAATTAGATTTAATGAAGTTACAACTATTTCTGATAGTTGCCTCATCGGGAAGAACCAGCAATATATTTTTAAACTGAAGTATTTTTAACTGCACACCTGCGAAAAAAGCTTGAAATTAAATATTTTGGACCAATTGGAAATCATTAAGCATAACAATGGCATCCTCATTAACGAGCAGATAAATGTCTCTAGTTCAAGCTTGTTGCACGTGTTCCGAGGTAAAATAAAGGGTGGGGATGAACCAAGTACTATTTAACAACGCTTGTTTGGATAACGCTTCGCTTTGCGATTTTGTCGTGGAGTCTCTCTCCTGATGATGCTTCGGTTGCGGGGCGAAACGATTGTTGAGTTTGTGATAGTGAACCTGTGTAGTGCTTGTGTATTGTGGTGGAAGTGGTGGAGGTTTGTGCATGTGTTTTTACGAATCCTGCACGTATCGGGTATGAAACTACTGATAGTCCACTATACATTAAACACTATATATATATTTTCTATTTACTGTATCGCGGATTATAGCAAAATAATTTTATTATTACTTTTGAATCAATTAGATTTATTGAAGTTACAACTATTACTGATAGTTGCCTCATCGAGAAGAACCAGCGATATATATTTATACTTAAATTGTTATAAAAATAGTTGGCAACCCTATTACTCGCTAACTTAATAACTACGAAAAAACAATTTTTTTTTTATTAGAATTTTTTTTTTAAATTATTACTAAAATTTTTATATAATAATTAATTATTAATAACGATATATTATATACGATATAATTTCGATATTTTATATAATGCCGCCTAGTTGCGTGGTTCCGCCGCTCGCCACTAGATACCGCTGTGCCGCGTTGGCCCGCGCTACCGAGTGTCAATCCCGCGTACTATAGGAGGGCCGCCTCGGATGTCACCCACGAGGTCGTCTACCAACACTGGTGGGGCAGCGCGGATGCGCGTCCCACGTAATAGTTTTTGTAACGCAATTGTACCTAGTACAAAGGCGTGACTAAATTTCGATAAAAACCATACGTAAATTTAGACGTGTTAAGAGTAACGACAAAAAGGCAAAAGCGAACCCGTATGTGTTCGTTACTACTAGACGTGGGTCGTTACGTGATTTTCGCGTAACGTAACGTAACTAGTAACGGCAAATATGTAACCTGTTTTATAACTAGTTATTTTCGTAACTAGTTACTCATTCGAAACTGTATCACAGTAATGAAATTTAGGCAAGGTTAATACGTGATTCTACTAAAGTGTTACAGTTACTTCAGAGACGATTGACAGTTGAGGGATTAGTTATGTTCGTTATTCTTCGTTACAAGTTACATTTTGTAGTCGTTAATGCAGTAGGCCGATGCCGTAACGTAGTTCAACGAAACGCAAACGCAACGTAACGTAATGTCGCATGAAAGCTGCTACGAAAGTAGCTAGTTACAAAAATAACTACTTCGCCTTTGCACACGTAACTAGTTATTCCGTTTCATAGCACGTAACCGGTTATTGTATACAGTGACGTGAAATAACGCCCACGTCTAGTTACTACAACAAGTAGTACTCTTTACTATCGTATCGGTACTTTATTCGTTACTTTTGAAACCTGAAGCATTAAAGTAACGTCTCGAGTTGTATTCCCGTACGGTATGATAACGGCGCGACATATTACTTACTTGCATACCTAACTGCGTAAGGCGAATTTTTTCATTTCTTTTTACAAAATCTTAATTTAATAAAAAAAAAGTTAGAATCGTAGAATAATTAAAATCACAAGTAAATTGCAGGCGGAATCTACTGGATTTTGCAATGGATTTAATATTTAAAATGAGAATAAAATAGATATTGTTGAGATAACAAAATATGAGATAAATTTTTTTAAAGGAGATTTCAAATAATTTAAAAATATTAACTTTAAGAGGCTTAATAAACAATTAAAAAAAACATCGTTCTTCAAGGTTCATTTAAATTCACCGACAGCACTCAAACCACAAATTAGGTACCGTATTATTAGGGTAAAACTGGGAGAGCAAGTCTCGTAACATCCTAGGAGAATCGCCTTAAGGGTGCCTCCTGTGAGGTCAGAACCTCGGCTTAAAGCGACGCGCTGTGGAGGACTGTATCGGACTTGTTACTTTTATTATATTTTCTGGTCGGTTATAGTATACCCTTACCGGTAAGGTTCAACGCCCTCTTCAAGCCCTCACGGTCGTCCCTCTCGAGCGCGATCCCTCTCATCGCAACCACTTTCTGCCGCAACCACTTCAGGGTTTCGCTCTCGTACAGGCCGCTGAAATATTATGATTAACTTTCTTTACAAAATTATGATAGAATTAATTAGTTATAATCCATGCCGTGTGGTATAGAATAGAATAGACCACCCTCCGTTCTTACCGAGGTGTCGTAAAAGGCGACTAAGGTAAGAGCCGTGTGGTATCCGGCTGCATAGAATAGACCACCCTCATTTCTTACCGAGGTGTCGTGAAAGGCGACTAAGGTAAGTTGACGTCAGGTAAGCGGCCGGTCGTAAAAAACGTAGCCAAATCATGTGACAACATGTTTGTAACTTGTTGTGCCGACCCTACTTAGAGTGGAATAGGGGCAGGAGAATGATGATGATGATATTTTGCTATAATCCGCGTCTGTTAAGAGGATATTTGTAATGCTAAGTGTATGAAGCAGGCAACGTTCACATACCTTATACATGCAGGACCAGTCACCACATATATCATAAAACGCCGACACCAACGACACACTACACAAGCACTTCACACACTCACAACGATAATTACGATTTTGTCGTGGAAGCTATTGTCATAGTGAGTGTATGGTGTGTTGATATTGGTGGCGTTGTGTGATACATGTAGCAACTGGTCATTTGGTCACTGGTCATACATTTATAAAGTGTGAGAGCGCTGCCTGCTCCATATTAAGACCATGGCTGGTAAGGGGTTCGATTCCCAGATAACAATATAGTCATACTCACGTGACGCTCTTGCAGCAGTCGAGCGCGTGAGTGTATAGCCCCCTCTCGTTCGCACTCACGCACCACAGCAACTGGTGTGAGCGGGACAGCTTCTCGTAGCTCTCACTCGGGTCATTATTTATAGAATGCAGGTATATTGATCTGGAATTTAATTTTCAATCTGTATCCCACAGCTGGGAAAAATAAAATTAAAATTTAAAATATTCTTCATTTAAGTAAACTTGTAAACAAGTGCTTTTGAATCGTCATCATCTACTGCTGGTTCGGAAACCTGTTCCTACCGAGAAGAACCAGCAAGAAACTCGGTGGTTGCTCTTTTCAAATAATGATTCTTATTACCAGTTACATATAGTTATTATTGTCTTGTACAGGGTCGAAAAGTAGCTATATCCACACATTCTTAGCGTCTAAGTAATCCTCAATAGTAGGCTTTCTGTATCAGCCTCTTTTTAACAGTGATTGATTTCGGAATTTTATTATAGAATCTTATACCCAAACCCACAAACGATTTACGTACTTTTGCAAGGCGCAAAGCAGGAACCGCAAGCTTATGTCGGTTCCTACTTTGTTTATTATATATCATCACCAATCTTTTTATAATAATGTATATTTTGTACAAAAATAACCTGTTTCCTTGAACTTCTCTCGCAGGGAATCGCGTGAATATAAATTGTAAATGCTACGGATGGCTCTATTTTGTAATATAAAAATGTGTTCAATGTCCGCGCATTTACCACATAACAATATTCCGTAAGAAATAATGTTATGGAAGTAAGCAAAATTTATCACAATATCAAAATCGTTTCTCCCCGCAACGGAAGTCTCATCAGGAGATAGATTTTATGACAACATCGCAAAGCATATCTGAGGACTATCGCCAGCCCACCTCATCATGACCCTGGCCGCCCACTCCGCCAAGCAGTCCGTGGGCTGAATGCTCATCGGCAGCGGCTCGCGTTCAGCGTCCAGCAAGTCCCGGATTCGATCCCAGCTCGTCGTCTCGATCAGCTGCGAACAAATTAACCAAAGCGTTAGCATCAGAAGGGATAAGGCCTGGTTTACCCAATATCGGAATATTAGTTTTTCGCCATTGTAAGTTATGAAAAAAATGAAAATGAAAAAGTTAGTTTACTAAATACCTGTCTGTGTCTGAGGTTTCGCCCGCGTGGAAATCCGTATGGTTGAAATTTTGAACATAAACTAGTTATTGTGAGTAATCCATAAGAGATAGTGACATGCTGTCGCGGACTTTTTTGTAGTATTTTTGTAGATGTACCATATTACATTACTTTTTTATTACGCGACGCACGGGTCCTAACTTAACGCGATCACATGCAAACAAACAGCTTTTGGAGCTTTTTTCCGCGACTTCTTTCCCATCAATTTAAGAGTTTGATTACCCTCAATAATACAATGTGTTTTTCCCTATTTCCGAAAGAAAACAGATACAGAGACGGAACCGTGCCGACCCCACTCAGAGTAGGATAAATGCAGGAGGATGATGATAATTGGTTCAGCGAATTTGCCGTAAAAGCGTAACGAATACTCACAGCTGATATGTCAAACCGCTTTCTTGGCCATTTGTCCATTTCGGTGACCCACTTGAAGGTGTCCCTGTCACGTCCTCGATATGAGGACACCATGGCGTTGAGCCATATGGGACACCCTGGAAATGTATGTTAAAAATTATGCAACCGGAATCGAACCTGTCCAGAGGCAATATGTCTCATAACAAATAATTTCAACTTCCTTTTACATTTTTTTTATATTGCCCGATTACACACTTTTTTTATATTGCCCAATTACACACTCCGTCGTGTGGTATCCGGCCGAGTAGAATAGACCACCCTCACTTCTTACCGAGGTGTCGTAAAAGACTAGGCTAAGTTGACGTCAGACAGGCGGCCGGTCTTAAAATACCTAGCCAAATCGTGAGACAACATGTCTACAACATGTTGTGCCGACCCCACGTAGAATGGGATTAGGGCAGGAGAATGATGATTGCCCAATTACATACTGTCGTTTGTGCCAAAAATAAATAATCAACTCAATATTGTGTTATGGGTGACAAATAACTGGTAAATATATACTCAAATACATATATACCCAGAGTCGAAGAACCAACAAAGTGTTTTAGATATGTTGACGCTCGGCGGGAATCGAACCCGCGACACCAGGAACTAAAGGCAAGGCCAATGCTATCGCGCCAACAAGCTAATATTTTACAAATAGTTAGATATCTATATGCTCGATATTTCAACCCTGGACCGACAGCTTTGAAACGTATACTCTTACCTTAAGGTAGCGGCCTTGTACAATCCCACTGCTGGGAATAGGCCTCCGTTTCTGGAGAGAAGGGTTGGATGGAGCTAAGACCTACCACGCTGCTCCAATGCGGATTGGTAGGTTACACATATCTCCGGAATTCTCTAGAGATATACAGGTTTCCTCACGATGTTTTCCTTCACCGAAAAGCGTGTGATGTATTGCAATTATCTATTAGACACATGAGCTTTAATAGAAAAACTCATTGGTGCCTGCCCGGGTTTGAACTCGTGTTCCCCTCGAAAGAGTCGCACGGTTACACCGCTGGGCTATCACAGCTCACTCTTACCTAAGAAATTTTTATTTTAATCTAAAAATAGCTTTTAAACGCAACTTCGTTCGCGTGGACAGCAGTCTTATTATTGGATTAAACCCTTATACTTTATGGTTAAAGTGGGTTAACCTTAAAAGCTAGACATATGCTGTCGCGGACTTTTATTTAAAACTTTTAGAGGGGCACAATTTTGTAGTACATGATTTTTCAATAACTGTCACCGTTTACTTAGCGCACGCAAGAAAAGCTTTTAACTATGCCGTTTTCGCAATATTTTTGTATTGCTGCTCCTCTCCTATTCATCTTAGCGTGATGTTTTATAGTCTATAGCCTTCCTCGGTAAATGGACTATCTTACGCTTAAAGAATTTTTCAAATCGGTCTAGTAGTTCCTGAGATTAGCAGGTGCAAACAAACAATCAAACAATCAATCAATCAGTCAATCATTCAGTCAGGCAGTCAATCAATCAAACAATCAATCAATCAGTCAATCAATCCATCCATCAATCCATCAATCAAACAATCAACCCAGCAATCAATCAATCAATCAATCCATCAATCATTCAATCAAACAAACAAACTTTTTAGCTTTATATATTAAGTGTAGAAGTATAGATATAATGACATACCTTCAAAATCATAGTCCTCAACGCAAGCTCTGAAATTGTCTCGATCGGTCCAGAGGGTCGGGAGTCTGGCTCCGACAGATCTCCTCTCCTGCGACGTGAGGTCATCCCAGTTGGATAACTTACCGAAACATAACATCAAATCTGGAAATTTCCAACCGAAAATATTTTAAATATGCTAAAGTTTGTAAGGGGATTTTTTTTATAACAAATGTTAAGATTTCTCTTTTGATTTTTTCCTCGAAGATGTTTAGAGAATTGTTATGTTTTTCTATATATCCTAGATGTGGCGTGGTTGTTGTTTGACTGATGTTACTTCTAGTATGTGGAGAAAAATTTAAGGGGTGCAGATGAAGATAATTATATTAATGATTGCACTGTTAGCTCTGACATTGAAGTGGCAAATATTTTTCAAAATTTCTTTAGTAACATTCCAATAGCAACTACTCAATCGTTAAATTCATCGCCAACAGAAGCTCATAGTCTGCTAAGAGGAAGTGTGGCTAAGTGCGACGTCTCATTTAACTTTAAGCACATTACCCCATATAAAATAATTAAAACTTTTAAAACCTTAAATAATAAGATCACAGGAGATCTTTGGGGAATGTCAGTGAAATTATTAAAAAATATTATAGAAATAATTGCGCCATATCTAGCTAAAGTTTTTAATGATTCAGTAGATTCAGGTGTTTTTCCGAACTTAATGAAACACAGTAAGCTAGTACCTCTTTATAAAGCAGGTGACAAGAGTGATCCAAATAATTATAGACCTATTTCTGTTCTACCAACGCTTAGTAAAATATTTGAAAAGATTATGCTCGACCAACTTGTATGTTACTTTAATCTTAACAACTTCTTACATTCAGAGCAATATGGTTTTACTAAGGGTCGGTCCACTACAGATGCTGGTGCAAGACTCTTAAGACATATATTTGAAGCTTGGCAGAACTCACAAAATGCTATAGGCATTTTTTGTGATTTATCTAAGGCGTTTGATTGCGTTGAACATAAGACCCTTCTTTTAAAATTAAGTTATTACGGTGTAAATGATAACTCGCTTGGTCTTATTTCCTCTTATCTTAGCGATAGATTACAAAAGGTATGCATTAATGATGTTAGGTCATCTGGATCGTTTAATGTTATGGGTGTCCCACAGGGGTCAATCCTTGGTCCTTTTCTGTTTTTAGTATACATAAATGATTTAGCATATTGTGTTCAAAATATTTGTGATATTGTGTTGTTGGCAGTTGATACTTTTTTTATTTTTAAAGTAGATCGAGATAAAGACAATTTTGACGATGTAAACAGTGCTCTATCTCAGATATCAAATTGTTTTTCAGTAAATAATTTACTTTTAAATGCAAATAAAACCAAATGTCTGCAATTCGTGTTACCAAACGTAATTAGGTCAGACATAAAGTTAAAGATTAATAAACAGATACTAAAGATAGAAATAGCCAGAGGGCGCTGCCAGTGTAAACAATAGCTCCGTGCTTAAAAATTATTTTATAGTATTAAAAGCGAAAATTGCACATTAAAAGTGAGTGAACATATTAAAAAGTGAATAAATATCATGTGACAATGTTATCTGAACATTCATAGTGCTAAAAGTAATATAAATGTAAAATAAAAAAACAAAGAACCTAAGAGAGTCAAAGTGAAAAATAAACCTTAACTAGTGGAATCTCGAATAACTACCGATATATAGTGTAAACTCTGATCTAGAAGGTGTTATTAAAAATCATTTAACAAAAGTTGGTGGTTATATGAGCACGAAATATTTTATAAATTTGATAAACAACATATTCAAAATAACGGCGAGCAGAAAAACAGCGCCATCTATTCATATAAACTATAGCTACGTTGTACCGACAGATGTCTCTGCATTCCAATGAACAATATATAGAAGGAAGCAATTTACAAAAAGAAATATTAGTATAATTTACGTCGGTGTTCTAACATTACTACTGGCGTAACGGTGCTGCATGTCACCTATGAGTTGAGGGAATGAGATCGATTCCCAAGTAGAAAAATATTATAAATACATATTTCGATTTTTAATTTAATTTGAAGTAATTTGTAGTAATTTGTAACATTAAATATGGAAGAAATTTTAATCACTTTGAAACATATTCAAGAAGAAATGTGTAATCAGAAAATAGAGATGAAAGAAATGAAGGAAAGTTTAATCCAAACTATTAATAGCAATATGAATGAAAAGTTCAATGACATGGAACTAAAACATCAAAATTTGACAGCACAAATAGAAAAACAAGAAAAAATAATTAATAATTTACAAAAACAAGCAAGAAAGAAAAATTTAATATTTTTTGGAATAGAAGAAAACGAGAAAAATTACAATCACTTGGAGATTTGCATATTAAACATCATAAACAATGACATGAAAATAAATTGCAATAAACAAGATTTAGAATACTGTAAAAGAATAGGCAAACCGGGTATAAAAACACGTCCGGTATTAGTTTCCTTCTTGACTATGGGGAAAAAAATTGAACTACTACGACACAAGAGGTTGTTAAATAATACTAACTACTATATTAAAGAAGATTTCCCCCCGGAAGTGCTAATGAAAAGAAAGGAACTACAAGGCCAATTAGAAGAGGAGAGGAAACAAGGAAAAAAAGCTATCATAAAATATGATAAAATAATTATTCTATCAACAAATAATAATCTCAAAAACGACACTCAAGTTACTAATAGAAAGAGAAGCTTGTCAAAATCTCCTGAGAGCACATATACTAAACATCAAAAGGGCCAAAACTCTACCAAGAAAAGAAACAAATATGACATCAAACGTTTTCTTCGCGATTCGGCAAATATGCACGAATAACAAATAGAGGCCCCTCCATCTCTCCCAATACGGTTGGTCGCCGCGGGAGTTAAAGACCACAACCCTCCATGTAACCTAGACTTTACTACTACGACTACTAAGCTAGAATACAATATATTATATGTATGCACATTCAACGTAAGATCGCTGAAATCCGCTTCTCGTCTCCCAGAATTAGAGTTTAGCTTGGAAAATATAAAATGGGATATTATAGGACTCTCGGAAGTAAAACTAGAAGGGCAGCGTATTATAGAAAAGGAAAAATATATACTCATGCATAGAGGAGATAAAAGTGGAAGAAATGGCATTGGTTTTATGATAAAAAAATATCTCGCAAAACATGTTTTAGACTTTAAGACTTTCTCTGATAGAATAGCAAGGCTCGATCTAAGATATAACAAGAAAGTAATAAATATTATACAAGTATACGCTCCTACAGAAACCTCAAAAAAGAAAAATAAATATATGAGAGAAAAAGAAACCAAAGAATTCTACAACCAACTACAAGACGCTCTTCAAGAAACAAGCAAAGATACTATAATAATGGGAGACTTCAATTCACAAATAGCATATCCGAAGCAAGAAGAAAATTTCATTTGTGGACCATATGGTTATGGAAAAAGAACTGTAAGAGGACAAATACTAATCAATTTTTGCTTAGAAAATAATCTAGTCATAACTAACACATTATTCAAAAAACAGTCAAAGAAAAAATGGACCTGGTTATCCCCAGACGGAAAAACAAAAAATGAAGTAGATTTTATTCTAGCTAAAAACAGGCAAAGTGTACAAAACAACGAAGTGATTAGAACTACATTTCCTTCTGATCACAGACTTGTGAGAATACAATACAAGGCACTTGTACAAATAAAGAAAAATAGGTCAAATTACTCTAAAAAACTTAAAAACTACACAGTGTTCGAAAAAGACTACTTAAAAGAAACAATAGGGAGAAAATTGGATTACCTTGGAAAAACGACAAATATTCAAGAAAACTACACAAACACGGTCAAAGTAATTAAGGACACGATCAACAGTCTACCATTAAACAATAAAATTAAAAACTTAAAATCGTACATTACAAAAGACATTGAACTTCTTATAGAAGAAAGAAACACTCTACAAAATATTAATATGAGAACTGAAAACCAAAGAAAGAGATTAAAGAAACTTCATAAAAAAATTAGTAAAAAAATTAAAGAAAATATAAAACAAACGAAGCTTAATTCCTTTCAAATAGAAATTGAGAGTAGAGGTTCAATTAAAAACACATTGAAGAAATTAATCATCAACAAAGAATGGATTACAAGCGTGAAAGACTTAGAGGAAAATAAAATTTCGAACAGATTTCAAATTATAACTGTAGCTACGGAATTTTATAAACAGTTATACAGTGGAACAGATGAACACAGTGTAGTGGTTCGAACAAATGAAACAGTGCCAACAATACTAAAATCAGAAGTAGAATACGCAATTAAAAAACTAAAGAAAGACAGGAGTCCAGGAGAAGACCGAATAACTAATGATTCTATAATAGCACTGATGGAACCACTTTCTGTACATTTAGCTAAACTATTTGATATTATATTAAATCAGGAAAAAATTCCTGACGAATGGAAAAGTTCATTGATAATATTACTATATAAAAAAGGAGATCCAAAATGTATAGACAATTATAGACCAATATCCTTATTACCAACATTATACAAAGTTTTTTCAACTGTAATTCTCAACAGAATATCGAAGAATCTAGAGGAACAACAACCTCGTGAACAGGCCGGCTTCAGAAAAGGTTTCTCTACAATCGATCACATTTTCACCCTAAGTCAAATCATACAGAAATACAAGGAATATAATAAAACCTTATATATTGCTTTTATCGACTTTACCAAGGCCTTTGACTCAATCTTACACTCACATTTATGGACCGCCCTTAAAGAACAAGGTATCCAGACGAAATACATTAATATAATAAGAGCTATGTATCAAAATTCGTGCGGGAAGATAAAACTTGAACGCCTAGGGCCAATATTTTCAATAAAAAGAGGGGTCAAGCAAGGGGATCCATTATCACCAAAATTATTTGCCGCTTTATTAGAATTAATATTTAGGAACCTTAACTGGAAAACATTAAAATATGGAATAAACATTGATGGGGAGTTTCTCTCCCATTTGAGGTTTGCGGATGACATTGTTGTTTTGACTGAAACCCATGAAGAAATGCAACTCATGCTAACAGAGTTGGAGCTAGAAAGTCGTTTAGTAGGACTAAATCTAAATCCATCAAAAACAAAATTAATGACTAATGGTGAAAATTATATAACAGCAATAGCATCTGGGAACATTGAATATGTAGAGGAATATATCTATCTAGGACAGAACATATCATTCAAAAAAACACTAGGAAAAGAAATAGATAGAAGAATAGCTATAGGGTGGAAAAAATATTGGTCTTGCAAAGAGATATTTAAAAGTAATATGCCATTAAAATTTAAGAAGAAACTCATGGACACTACAATTTTGCCGACAGTAACATATGGCTGCCAGAGCTGGCCATTAACTAAAACGACAGTGCTAAAATTAAGAGCATTCCAAAGAGCTACAGAAAGATCAATGCTTGGCCTTAAACTCAAAGACAGAATAAGAGCAAAAGACATAAGGAAAGAAACGCAAGTAATTGATATTATAGCAATGGTATGTCGACTAAAATGGAAATGGGCAGGCCATATTGCGAGAACCACGGATGGACGTTGGACAAATAAGATCCTGAGTTGGTACCCTAGAGACGGGAAAAGAGCACGAGGACGACCAACCACACGTTGGGACGACGACATAGTAAACATAGCGGGAGTAACATGGCCTAGAATAGCCCAAAGTAGGAATAGATGGAAGGACATGGAGGAGGCCTTAGCCCAATTATGGGTGTCCAAATTAGAAAACACCAAAAAAATAAAATGAATGACGAGTTTATTAAACAAAAATTGTAACCGAATATTGAAATAGAATTGTAATTTTTTTTATTAATTGTAATTAAGAATTTGACATTAATTTTTATTGGAATAAAAGGCTTATTATTATTATTATTATTATAAAGATAGAAAATACAACTAAATTTTTGGGTCTCACTTTGGATGATAAACTCCAATGGGGCACCCATATATCTGTCCTCGCAGGAAGACTTAGTTCCGCCGCTTACGCTGTTAGAAATATTAGACATTTAACCGATGTTGAAACAGCGCGACTTGTTTATTTTGCTTATTTCCACAGCATTATGTCATATGTATTGAGGTAAATTTTTATATAGTCTGTGTGAGCCTAGTGGTATAGATATGTTATTTGTATTCTATGTGATCTATGTTTTTTTGATGGTGGAGGGTGAAATGAGTGAAAGTAAACTTTTTGCGTTTTAAAGAATTCTTGTTTAATTTCCTAAATATTCAAGTGGTTATGGGCCCACAACTACGCGATTTAGATGTAAAATAAACAAAGAGCATTGAAAACAGTAAAGTAATATTGAAATTCAAATAATAGAAACGCGAGTGTACGCGTGTCACATATAACTTAAAATGGAGTTCGGAAAAACTTTCAATCTTGAAAAGTTCGATGGAATCAATTTTAAACAGTGGAAATTTCAAATAAAATGCGCTTTGCGTGCGAAAGGATTGGATATCAATATTCCAAAACCGGAAAGTAATGTTACTCAATGGAACGTTGACGTTGAAAAATGATGTTACATGAGCGTTTTTATCAATACAAAATGTCACCATCAGATACCATAGCTCAACATATTGCCAAAGTAGAAAGTTTAGCAAAACAGCTGAGAGAGAATGCAGAAGAGATTAGTGACACTGCAGTTATAACAAAAATATTGAGTACCTTACCACCTAAATACAGATCTCTTCGACAGGCTTGGATATCACTTGATCCATCTAAACAAACTATAATTAACTTGACAGCTCGGTTGCTAGATGAGGAGGCTAGCTTCAATGTAGAAGAAGAGAATGAAACTGCTTTGTTAGTTGCAAAACAAATAACTAAAAAGAAACCTGTTTTTTCACAGAATAATAATAAAGAGACAAATGAAAAATCACATCGCTTTGAGTGTTACAACTGTGGTAAACGTGGTCATTTTGCTAAAGATTGCCATTCCCCTAAACAGAAAAGAAATCAAGGAGAGAGACATATGTTGGCATTTAATGTTATGAAGTGTGATTTGAAAGATCATGAGAACAATAATTGGATATTAGATAGTGGTGCCTCGGCACATATGTCTTATCAGCAAGAGAATTTTGCTGAATTATATGAATATACAGGGTCCCCATTGAAACTAGGGAATCAAGAATCTGTTGAAGTAATTGGCCAAGGAAGTATATTGATCAAACGGTATGTCAATGGACACTGGGAGGAAAGTATTTTGAAGGATGTTCTTTATGTACCAAAGCTAAGAAGAAACCTATTTTCTGAAGGAGTAATAATGAGACAAGGATATACAATTGTGAAGAAAAATACTGATGCCTTGATTTACAAAGACAACAAAATAGTAATGTGTGGGACTTTATTAAACAACAATTTATATGCATTAAAAATTAAGATAGTTCTAAATCCAGTGTGTAATATAGTGCAAAAGTTGGATCTTAAGACATGGCACGAACGTTTAGGACATTTAAATGTTAAAGAAATACAGAAAATGTGCAAAAATAATGTGATAACTGGTGTGGACTTATCAGACTCTGACAAGTTTGTTTGTGAGGGTTGTGCTTATGGAAAGCATGCCCGTCAACCATTCCAAAAATCAAACAGAGAGCCACTGCGATCAGGTGATGTTGTTTACAGTGATGTTTGTGGACCTTTTAATGTGCCGTCAGTCCAAGGTAAGAGATATTTTGTTATCTTTAAAGATGGAGCAACAAGTTTTAGATATGTGTACTTTATAAAGAACAAATGTGATGTGTTGGACTGTTTTAAGAAATATAATGCAAAACTTAAGAATCTTTTTTCTCATGGTGTACACATATTACACACTGATAATGGAGGAGAATATACAAGCAAATTATTTAAAGAATATGTAGACAGTGAAGGAATTACTCATGAATTTACAGCCCCCTATACACCAGAACAAAATGGGAGGGCTGAAAGAGAAATAAGGACAATAGTCGAAAGTGCTAGGTCTATGCTTTATGCTCGAAATGTTTCCCTTGATCTTTGGGCAGAAGCTGTTAATTGTGCGGTTTATATTTTAAATCGTACTTCGTCCAGTCAGACACAAAACATTACACCAATAGAACTGTGGAGTGGTTGTAAACCCTCTTTGGATCATATTAGAGTGTTTGGATGTGAAGGATATGTCCATGTACCAGATCAGTTGAGAAAGAAGCTAGATAGTAAAAGCCAGAAAATGATGTTAGTCGGTTATGACAATAACAATTACAAAATGTATGATCCCAACACAAAAAGAATAACTGTATCACGGAACATAATTTTTAATGAACAGAAGACCCCTGAATTTAGAAAATATACAGCACAAATTTACATCTGCAATGAAGATAATGATGTTACTGATGAAACTGATTATGATGTAGAGGAGATAATCGACAACATTAGTCACACAGAAGATGAAAATCAAGAAATTGATGAGAGTATTTACTCTGTTTCCGAAGGGAATGATGCCACATATGAACCTTCTCAAGAAATTGAACTTAGTGATGTTGATAGATTGAATATAAATTTGAGACCACGAAGAAATCATCTGGAAGCAAATTTATTAGAGCTAAATGTTCCTGTAAGCTATGAACAAGCTATCAATAGTGAGGAATGTCAGTTGTGGTTAGATGCAATTAACGAAGAACTGGAAGCTCATCGTACTAACAACACTTGGAGTTTTGTTAAAAAAGAGAACCAGAGAACCATTACTTCAAAATGGGTCTTCAATGTTAAAAGGAATGAAAATGATCAAATAGATAGATATAAAGCAAGACTTTGTGCTTGTGGTTTCACACAGATTGAAGGAGTGGATTACAAGGAGATTTTTTCACCTACCACTAGATACGAATCTATAAGAATATTATTATCTATCTCTGCTGAATATAATTGGGTTATTAGACAGTTTGATGTAAAAACTGCATTTTTATATGGAGAACTAGAAGAAGATATTTTTATGAAAATCCCAGATGGTGTGAAAGCTCCTAAAGATAAAATATGTAAACTGAACAAATCTTTATATGGTTTGAAGCAAGCATCTCGCTGTTGGAACCAAAAGTTTACTAATTTTTTACTGAAATTTGGGTTTGTACAGTCACATGCAGATAATTGTGTATTTGTAGGTAATTTTCAGGGAATTAAAGCTTTATTAATTTTGTATGTAGACGATGCATTAATTATGTCACAATCAAATACAATTTTAGATCAAATAATAAATTATTTGCGACAAGGCTTTAATATCAAAGAATTGAAGTTAAATCGTTTTGTTGGATTAGAAATCATTAAATCTGACAATGCTATATATGTGCATCAAAAACACTATATTGAACAATTGATAAATAGCAGCACACCAATTGATGTGAATGTTCAAATGACTAAAAATGTTGAAAATGAACATATTATTTTTCCTTATAGAGAAGTTATAGGGTGTTTATTATTTTTGTCTATGGCTACTAGGCCAGATATCTCATATGGTATTAATTTGTTAAGTAGGTATATAAACAAACCAAGTTTAGAACATGTTAATCAACTCAAAAGAATAATAAGGTATCTCATTAAAACTAAAGATTTATGTATTGAATATAGAGGTCATGAAGAATTAATTGGATATTCAGACTCAGATTTTGCTGGGGATCTTGATACAAGGAAATCAACATCGGGTTATATTTTTATGTTAAATGGTGGCCCCATATCTTGGGCAAGTCAAAAACAACCCTGTATTGCCCTATCAACAACTGAGGCTGAATTTATGGCTGCTTGCGAAGCAGCTAAGAATTTGTTGTGGTTAAATCATTTTTTTAGAGAAATAGATATTAATCATAATTGTACTTCTTTGTGTATTGATAATCAAAGTACCATTAGATTAATAAATAATCCTGTTTATCATAAAAAAACAAAACATATTGATGTAAAGTTTAATTTCATAAGAGAAAAGGTACAACAAAAATTGATTAATATTAAATATGTACAAAGTTCTGAACAACTAGCTGATATTTTTACCAAGGCTTTGCCTACTTTGAAATATGAACATATAAGAGATGCTATAATGTCTGTTATGTAATTTTTTTGTGTGGACAGGCAAACATACTATATACTATTTTCTATTTACATAAGATTTAAAATTTAGTGGGAGTATTGAGGTAAATTTTTATATAGTCTGTGTGAGCCTAGTGGTATAGATATGTTATTTGTATTCTATGTGATCTATGTTTTTTTGATGGTGGAGGGTGAAATGAGTGAAAGTAAACTTTTTGCGTTTTAAAGAATTCTTGTTTAATTTCCTAAATATTCAAGTATATGGAATAATGCTGTGGGGTAAAGCGGCCGATATAGAAAAGATTTTTGTTGCCCAAAAAAGAGCCATACGGGCTATCTATAATATGAAGCAACGTGAGTCCCTTCGCGAAAAGTTCCAAGAAATAGGCATACTGACTGTAGCTTCACAATATATATATAGTAATATTCTATTTGTACGGAAAAATATAAGTACGTATAAAACAAAATTTGATGTATATCATAGACATACGAGAGGTCACAAACAGCTTGCGATACCTGCGTCGCGACTCAGCAGAGTTAGCAACTCATTTATTGGTCTCGCTATTCGCATCTATAATAAAATTCCTCAATCCATTCTAGACCAGTGTACAGAAAGATTCCAATCAAGTGTAAACAATATGCTTATACGTAAAGCATATTACAAAATTGAAGATTATTTGATAAGAAAGCCTGGATTTGAAAATTCTTTCAGCTTCATATAAGACAGCGGTTTAATAATGTATAATTGAAAATATTTAAAAGATTGACCGCCGAGTTTCTTGCTGGTTCTTCTCGGTAAGAGCAACATTCCGAACCAGTTGTAGCTTCATTAATCATATTGATGCTTGATGATTCAAAAGTGCTTGAAATGGTTTATTTGAATAAAGATTATTTTGATTTGATTTGATTTGATTTGATATAGTCTATTTTAATTTGTTTGTTAGTTTATAATAGTATAGTGTTTTGTGTCAAATAAATCATAAATTCATTGATTCATTCATTAATTTAGCGAGTAACATAAAAAAATACCAGTTTTCCTTCTTATATAGGATACATATATATAAGTATATTTTAGACTATGACGCAACTTATAGATAAGAATTTTATCTTGGTAACTTACCTTCTAACGAAAAAGTAGGTGATCTCTCCTCCATAACGACGTCACACTCCACGTGAGAGCTGGAATTTTATTTGAAACTAATTTTAAATCTTTATATACAAAAATACCGTCTCAATATTTTTAGTTTAACGAACCGATTTCAACGAAATTTTTTGAGTGAAAGTTGTTATATCAATAATCTTACTTTTAACTAATTTAAAGCTTTTTTGCTTAAAGGCTCAAATTTACTTCAAAGTTCTATAATTGTTCGATGTCAGTGACATTTCAAGAATTTTCGTCAATTTCATTGCGTTTAACCAAAAATGCGAAAATTTTAGAATGCACTCTTACACTTAAATAGTTGATTTGTAAACAGAGTTGACGAATCATAGGAGAGAATGCAAGAGAAAACATGTTGTGCCGACCCACTTAGAGTGGGATAGGGGTAGGAGAAAGAAGAAAATAAATTTCTCACCCCATTATGAACAGCTCGGGTCCCGACCGTCTCAGCTTGAAGTCCTCGCGCAGCAGCTCGCAGACAGCTTCACCTTCGGTATTTTTAGTGACCTTCACTAAATCATCGATGATTGATTCCAAGCTGGAAATTAAAGTGACACTTTTTATGACATCTTCTTTTCCACATGTAGAATTAACACCACCATATAGTAAACCATACCACACTAAATTTATGCCATAGTGAAATAATCAGTGAATGAAGTAAAGTAAGTGAATTCATGAGTGTCTCTGTGAATTCAAAATCGATTGAGTTAATTCATTATTTAAAGTGAATAAATGATCGGTGAATTAAAGAGTGTCTTAGTGAACTTATGAGTGTTTCGGTGAATTTATACGTGTCTCAGTTAATTAACGGGTGTCTGTGTGAACTAAATTGTTTTATTTCTAATTAAAGAGGGGATTCATAAGCGTGAATTCATAAGCGAGAGTGGTAAATAATAGATTTCTAAATGAGCCAATAAATAATTATTGCAGTGAATTAAAGGGCGTTTTAGGAACTATTGAGTGATTCGGTGAATTTATAAGTGTCTTATGGAATTATTGAGTGCTTTTGTGAATGGTCTATGAGTTTATCTGCGATTCGGTTAATTAATAGGTCTCTTAGTGAATTAAAGATTGATTCAATTAATCAAAGAGTGTCTTAGTGCATTAATGTGTGTCTCAGTAATGCAATGTCTAAATAATTTAACGAGTGTGTTAGTGAATTAATGTTGTGTGTTAATTAAATTGTGTATTTCTTATTAAGTATGAGTGGTCCTCGAGTTTATATGCGATTAAGTTTATTTATAGGTTTCTTCGTGAACTAAAGATTGTTGCAGTGAATCAATGAGTGTCTTAGTGAATTAATGAGTGTCTCAGTAATTCAATGTCTAAATAATTAAACGAGTGTGTTAGTGAATTAGTGTTTTAATGAATTATGAAGTGTTCCAGTAAATTTATGTGTGAGCCTTGAGTATCTCAGCACCTGAGACACTCAAGGCGTCGTCACTCCTTGTATTAAATTAATAATATAAATATAATAAGTAATTGTTTTATCACTTCGGTATGGGATAAAGCAATTTACTATATAAATTACGTATTAACAAAACTTACTCTAATGAATCCCATATATCGACCTCCCTAGCTATCTCCACAAGCGAAGGTGTCAAAGAACACACAGTGCCGAGGCATCCCGCGATGTATGAGCTCAGTGTCGCATCGAAATCGAACCCGGGACGTTTTGTGTTCAACGTTTTCACTAACTGAACGATCACTGCTGTTGCTGCTTGGTGATTTTTCTGTAATTTCAAAACCGTTTACTAGATAACTTGTCATAGATTATGGTTTGTATATTGTCATTATGAAATACTAGTGAGATTGATGGATTCACTTAACAAACCTTGTTTAATTTCCCGATTATCTCTGATTTCTCAAATACTTATGAACTTACATAATTTGAAATCACTTTCATATTAATTATAAAAGAAAATGGCATATTTCGAAGAAATTCTGATATAACTACCAAACTAGATTGGGTTAACTTAATAGCTATTCCCTCTTATTCAATTCAAAATTCAAATTCAAAATATTCTTTATTCAAGTAAACTTGTAAACAAGTGCTTTTGAATCGTCAACTTTACTGCTGGTTCGGAAAGCTGTTCCTACCTAAGAACCAGCGAGAAACTCGGCGGTTGCTCTTTTTAAAATATAAATCTTAGAACTAGTTACATTTATTTATTACTGTCTTGTACAGGGTAGAAGTGCACCTATATCCACACATCCTTATCATCTAAGTAATCTTCAACAGTATAGTAGGCTTTCTGTATCAGCCTCTTTTTAACAGTGGTTTTAAACTGCTGTAATGGCATGGCCAAAATTGATTTCGGAATTTTATTATGGAATGTTATACCCAAACCCACTAACGATTTACGTACTTTTGCTAGGCGCAAAGCAGGAGTCGCAAGCTTATGTCGGTTCCTACTTTGTCTATTATATACATCACCTATCGTTTTATAATTCTTTATATTTTTATGTACAAAAATTACATTGTTTAAAATATACTGTGAAGCAAATGTAAGAATACCTATTTCCTTAAACTCAATTATTTCTTTATTTCTTAATTGTATAAACATAATGTGAGAAAGGATTAGCCCTCTTAGCAGTGACTTCCAAAAACGTCCTATTATTTAACGAACGTCATTCAATTATTTATCTTAATTTACTGTTTTTATAGGGTCATCATCCTCCTGCCCTTATCCCACTCTAAGTGGGGTCGGCACAACATGTTACAAACATGTTGTCAAATGATTTGGCTGCGTATTTTACGGCCGACCGCCTGCCTGACGTTAACTTACCTTGGTCGTATTTTACGACCCCTCGGTAAGAAATAAGGGTGGTCTATTCAACTCAGCCGGATACCACACGGCATTACTGTTTTTATAGGGTCTCGGGATTAAAATAGGTTGTAATATATAAAAATTTTATAACTCACCTCCAGAAAAGACAATAACGACATCAATATATCTTCCACTGACGTCTGTTCTTCGTTACCGACTGGAGCGGACTCTGAAAGAGTGACGGTGTGGTGAATGAATAATATATATATTATAAGTAATAATATACATGACCGTGAGACCTTTCTGGGCATGTGTGTGTGTATTCTTCTTTCTGTGCATGTGTGTGTAATGTCCTTTCTGTGCATGTGTGTGTAATCTCCTTCCTGTGCATGTGTGTGTGTGTGTGTATTCTTCATTCTGTGCATGTGTGTGTAATCTCCTTTCTGTGCATGTGTGTGTAATCTCCTTTCTGTGCATGTGTATGTAATCTCCTTACTGTGCATGGGTGTGTAATATCCTTTCTGTGCATGTGTGTGTAATCTCCTTTCTGTGCATGTGTGTGTAATCTCCTTGCTGTGCATGTGTGTGTAATTTCCTTTATGTGCATGTGTGTGTGTGTTCTTCTTTCTGTGCATGTGTGTGTTCTTCTTTCTGTGTATGTATTCTCCTTTCTGTGTATGTGTGTGTGTATTCTCCTTTCTGTGCATGTGTGTGTGTGTATTCTCCTTTCTGTGCATGTGTGTGTGTGTGTATTCTCCTTTCTGTGCATGTGTGTGTGTATTCACCTTTCTGTGCATGTGTGTGTGTATTCTCCTGTCTGTGCATGTGTGTGTAATCTCCTTACTGTGCATGTGTGTGTAATCTCCTTTCTGTGCATGTGTGTGTGTATATTCTCCTTTCTGTGCGTGTGTGTATTCTCCTTTCTGTGCATGTGTGTGTGTATTCTCCTTTCTGTGCATGTGTGTGTAATCTCCTTTCTGTGCATGTGTGTGTAATTTCCTTCCTGTGCATGTGTGTATTCTTCTTTCTGTGCATGTGTGTGTATACTCCTTTCTGTGCATGTGTGTGTAATCTCCTTTCTGTGCATGTGTGTGTAATCTCCTTTCTGTGCATGTGTGTGTAATCTCCTTTCTGTGCATGTGTATGTATGTATTCTTCTTTCTGTGCATGTGTGTGTAATTTCCTTTCTGTGCACGTGTGTGTAATCTTCTTTCTGTACATGTGTGTGTATGTATTCTTCTTTCTGTGCATGTGTGTGTAATCTCCTTTCTGTGCATGTGTGTGTAATCTTCTTTCTGTGCATGTGTGTGTGTATTCTTCTGTCTGTGCATTTGTGTGTTTGAGAATCTCCATGCGTGTGCGCGCGCGTTTATATCTCTGGAAAATCGAAAATTGATAAATTTTAAATTTAAATTAGGGTGTTAGGTTTTTAAGAGAAAACTCATTCATAGACAGGCGATATACTGACTGACTGTCCCGTGCCCGCAGTGGGTAGTGCCTTGCCTTCAGCTCCGTGGGTCGCGGGTTCAATTCCCGCCGACGGCCAACATTTTCTATGTTGTTTATAGAATTTTTGGTTCTTCGAGCCGAGAGTGTATTATATATAAGTGTTATATTTAAGTGTATTTAAAGTTATATATGTAGTATATCTCCCAGTTGTCCGTCACCCATAACACAAGTATTAAGTTACTTTAGAGACGGACGACCGTGTGTGTAAGTGTCCCTTGTAGTGTATGACCTTTTAGGTCTAACCGTAAGGAAATCACGCCTTCTCTTTAGAAATATTACCAGGTTTCTCGCACAAAAGTAGCCCCCGACTGAGTGTCCGAGTTGACGAGGCTGCAGATACCGTCTGTCTAACAAACAAACATAAATTTATAAGCATACTAAAGTAAACCTAATTATAAAATGATATAAAATTAGTCTGCATTGAGTGAGATACATTCATCCGTCATCCTTCTGCCCTTATCCTACTCTAAGTGGAGTCGGCACTATACGTTACAAACATGTTGTCACATGATTCGGCTACGTATTTTATCACCGGCCGCCTGCCTTAGTTAGTTGACGGTAAACCGAAGTTTCGTAAAAGGCGACTAAGGTAAGTCGATCCGCTATGTGATATCCGGGTGAGTAGAATAGACCACCCTCATTTCTTACCGAGGTGTCGTAAAAGGCGACTAAGGTAAGTCGACCCGCCGTGTGGTATCCGGCTGAGTAGAATAGACCACCCTCATTTCTTACCGAGGGGTCGTAAAAAGCGACTAAGGTAAGTCGACCCGCCGTGTGGTATCCAGTTGAGTAGAGTAGACCACCCTCATTTCTTACCAAAGTGTCGCAAGAGGCGACTAAGGTAAGTCGAGATAAGTCGACCCGCCGTGTGGTTTCTGGCTGAATAGAATAGACCACCCTCATTTCTTACCGAGGGGTCGTAAAAAGAGACTAAGGTAAGTCGACCCGCCGTGTGGTATCCGGGTGAGTAGAATAGACTACCCTCATTTCTTACCGAGGTGTCGCAAAAGGCGACTACGGTAAGTTTACGTCAGGCAAAACACGGCCAGTCCAAAATACGTAGCCGAATCATGTGGCAACATGATTATAACATATTATGCCGATCCCACTTAGGGGGGGATAAGGGCACCATGGTAAGAAATGAGGGTAGTCTATTCTAGTACGCCGGATTCCATACAGAACAATTTAGGTAATTTACTATTAGTGAATAATACAGAGCAAAAAGGTGTTCAAATGGAGAAATACTCGGGTTTAAAATAAAAGACGTGCGCTCGGTGCGTGGCGTAGAAAGGAAGGGAAAAAGTTTTATTGTAGTATGTTCGTTCAGAAACATTTATATGTCTTATCAATTAATTAATTAGTGATTAAAATTTTATTTATATTTTTGTGTAACTGAAGAACAGATAGACAAACTTTTATGTTGTTAATTACCTCGTTTCTTCGGACTCCTTGCGTAGCCTGGCCTTCTGGAACACCTCCTGATCGCGAGTACGTTGGAAGAACACGTCCAACACGGCCGGCAGGTTGTTGCTTCCCTGTATTTTGTCCCTATTCCTCAGAGGAATGACCACGCAGAGGAGGAAACTCTCACAAAACCTGAAAACAGAAAGTCGAATATGGTACGTACGGGAAAGATATAGGGTTGAAATTAGCTTGTACTTTGGTTATTTAGAAATTGTATTCGGCTACCCTACCAATGTGTTGAAGTCTTGGAATTAATAGATACATAGAATTTTGTCTAAATTTAATAGACTTTATTTTACAAAAGAAGTAATTATTTTGCCCTGCTCCTGCTCTTATCCCACTCTAAGTGGGATCGCCGCAACATGTTTCAAGCATGTTGCAAAATGATTTGGCTATTTTGCTATAATACGCGATAAAGCAAATAATAATATATATAATTCTAAATGTAGAGCGGACAATCCGTTTTCATATCTGATAACTGCACGATTCCTAAAAACACATGCATAAACCTCCTCCACCGCCGACACAATACACAAGCACTACACACGTTCACTATCACAAACTCAACAATTGTTTCGCCCGCAACCGAAAACGACATCACGAGATAGATTTGAAGACAAAATCTCAAAGCGAACCCACGAAAGCATAGTTATATATACTAACCATAATATACCAATACAACCGCCACAATTTCTTTTGCATCCAAACACGAGTAACAAGCTTGAACTTGAAATATTTATTTTCTCGTTAATGTGGGTGCCATTATTATGTTAAATGATCTCAAGTTGCTCTAAAATGTTGAGTCGGAGGATTTTGTTACAGGTTTGCAGAATTACGAAACAATGGTCATTAGGAACTTTGTGACCGCTTTTTAATAAATGTTCAGTGAAATGATTAATCCGGGATAAAGTTAATAGAAAATATATGATAGACTAAATGTTGAGTGTACTATCTGTCTTAATACTTGATACACGCAGGATTTTTAAAAACGCACGCACTATAAACCACAACCCTAAACTAGCATGGCACATATACACTATCACAAACTAATCGTTTTGGCTTACATTGGAAGGAACTTTATTGATTACTTTACTAAACAAAAGGTGTTTTTCTTCGTAACAATGCGTAAGTTACATCAGTTTAACTTAAAACTCTATATTATATCGAAAAGAGTAAATCCGTCCTGACCTGACTCCCAAGTCCTCGCTTAAACACCTCCCGACACCCAGACGAACGGATTTTGTCATCTCCAGGTCCTCCTCAACCAGTCCCCTTGCCACTCCTAAGCAAACGGCCTCTGTGTATGAATCTTGGCATTCGAGCAGTAGGGAGTTTGGATCCCGGACGCGTTTCTTTGCAACTGGTTCAGCGGGCTCTGATGATAGGAGTACTGCAAGAGTAATTGAATGTTATTAATTCAGTCGCCATTTTCGCAATTGTTATAGAACGTGACAGCTGTGATAGCCCAGGGGTGAGACCGTGCGATCCCTTCAAAACCGGGCAGGCACCAATGAGTTTTCCTATTAAAACTTATGTGTCTAATTGATAATTGCAATTTATCACGCGCTTTTCGCTGAAGGAAAACATCGTGAGGAAACCTGTATTTCTCTAGAGAATTCGGGAGACATGTGTAACCTACCAATCCGCAATAGAGCAGCGTGGTAGGTCTTAGCTCCAACCCTTCTTCCCAGAAACGGAGAGAGGAGGCCTATTCCCAGCAGTGGGATTGTAACAGGCCGCTACTTTACTTTTTTTTATAGAACGTGTGACTTTCGCCACGGAGTCACAGCAGAGGCGTAGCTAGACAGAGTGCCCCCCCCCCCGCAGCACAGTAAAATTCTCCACTTACACCCTCCCCCCACCATTCGATCTACACGCATCTTTCTATATATAGCTTTACTATTAATAAAATAGCTATGTATGGGAAACTCACACACACGGTTGTCCGTCCCCAAAGTAAGTGACTTAATACTTGTGTTATGGGTGACGGACAACTGGTAGATATACTACATATATATGTTTAAATACATACTTAAATACTAATATACAACCAGAATCGAACCACCGACTAATTGTTCAAAGAAAGAGTGAATGTAATAAGAAATAGTGAGAGGGGACAATAGAGTAAGGAAGAGACAGAAATTGATTGATTAAAGGAGATAGAGATGGAAAACAATTGATAATGAATTGCGCTAGCTAAATTTGTAGGCATATAACACAAAACCTTAACAAATAGCTTACACAAAAGTAATAATAAAATTATTTTGCTATAATCCACAATAAAGTAAATAGAAAATATATACATATTGCTAAATGTATAGTGGACTATCCGTTGTTTCATAACCGATACATGCAGGATTCGTTAAAACACACGCACAAACCTCCACCACTTTCACCACAATACACAAGCACTACACACGTTCACTATCACACACTCAACAATCGCTTCGCCCCGCAACCGAAGCATCATCAGGACATAGACTAACTAATCTCGGGCTCGTAAACCATAACTAGTTAGTAATATTTATTTATAAATAGTTGAATAGTTAGTTAGTAATTAGTTAAGCCATTGTTATTATAGTTATTAAGTGTGTTAGCCTGTAAGTGTTACAATATTTCTAATAAATATCTTTCTTTCTTTCTTTCTTTCTTTCTTTCTTTCTTTCTTTCTTTCTTTCTTTCTTTCTTTCTTTCTTTCTTTCTTTCTAATCTAACTCCTTACATACATTTAGCATCATATATATTTTCTATTTACTTTACCGCGGATTATGGCAAACTAATTTTACTATTACTTTTGTATTATGGATCTCCGCAAAGTAACGCCTTATTCAATAAATTAAATGACTTACATTCGAAAGCTTTCACCAGCAAATCGTACGCCACTTTCCTCACTTTGACCGGCAAATGTTGGCTCGCATTCACAACTTGCGTTACTAGATGTCTCCTGAAATTTCGCTCCATTACATGAAGTCCGTTTGTTGCCTGTAAATAAATAAATAAATAAATAAATAAATATATGGGACCCTTACACACACAGTCGTCAGTCCCCAAAGTGAGTAACTTAATACTTGTGTTATGGGTGACGGACAACTGGTGGATATACTACATAAAAAAATAAAGTAGCGGCCTGTTACAATCCCACTGCTGGGAATAGGCCTCCTCTCTCCGTTTCTTGAGAGAAGGGTTGGAGCTAAGACCTACCACGCTGCTCCAATGCGGATTGCTAGGTTACGCATATCCCTAGGATTCTCTAGAGATATGCAGCCCAATGGTGAGACCGTGCGACTCTCTAAAGACGAACATGGGTTCAAACCCGGACAGGCACCAATGAGTTTTTCTATTAAAAACTTATGTGTCTAATTGATATTTACAATTTATCACACGCTTTTTCGGTGAAGGAAAACATCGTGAGGAAACCTGCATATCTCTAGAGAATTCTAGGGATATGTGTAACCTACCAATCCGCATTGGAGCAGCGTGGTAGGTCTTAGCTCCAATCCTTCTCTCCGCAAAACGGAGAGAGGAGGCACATTTTAATTTTAATTTGACGATTCAAAAGTGCTTGTAAAGGCCAATTTGAATTACGACTTATTTGAATTTGAATATATGATGCGACGTCGAAATGAGGGTAGTCTATTCTACTCAGTCAGATACATAGAGTAATGAGTATATTACTTAATAGTAACTCAACCTTTTTTTTAAAATTTTTTTTTCATTTATATTTTTCTTGCATCTTAAATTATTTTAATATTATTATTATTTTTATTATCCTCCGTGTCATCTAATATTTTATCTTAGTTTTAGTTTGAGTTTTGTATTTTTCTTTTACCTTTCTCTAGACTTTTAAGTTTAAATTTGTATGTATTTTGATTATACTTTTCATTTGTAACACTGTATATGGAGCATGTTGTGTTCTCCTAAAATTGGGGGTACACTTAGCTCATGTGTCAAATAATATTATTACTTTATTTTGTGTACCTCTGTTGGAGTCCCTAAATAAATAAATAAATAAATACCACACTATATATTATTATTTTATGTTACCAATCGCAATCCGTGAATTGCCTCCGGTGTGCTGAGCATATCCTCCAAGCCCACCGTGTCCAGCATCCCAGGAACGTGCCTGTCCCCCTGAACAGTCAGCACGTACGTGGACAAGATCTCCAGGCACTTCACCTTGTTTCGGCCGAATATCTTCGGGGTCAGGTCTGCGATGGACCTGAGTTAGGACATTTATTTATTTTATTTTATTTATTTTTTTTATTTAATATTTGAAAAATACATATGTACAATTATTGTGTCCCTGGCTCCCAAGCTAGTTTAAACCGTATTTTGGGAACCAGTGCCCACCTATACTTGTTTCAATTAACATATGACTTAATTACCTACAGGTGTAAAAAAAATACAATAAAAAAGTGATTTTAAAAAAAATTTAATTAAACTAAAGAACATTATTAAAGTAAGGTAAAAAAAAAATTAAAAGGTAAAAAAACATTTACGTTTCGATAGATGGCGCTAGTAGTTCGCATAAATCGACGTAAATTTCTTGGTCCACAATGAGGGCACTTTTGCGGCACTACATTGGCAAGCGCAGTCTACTCTAGGCTGATATCTTTCACTTTTCATTAGGTGATCGTAGCCTCACATAAAATAATAATAAAAAAAAATTAGGCCCCAATAACTAACCTGAAATCGGTTTCGTCGCAGCATCCAGGATAGCCCTTCTGCGCAACGCACAGCACTTTGATGTACTCCTCGCGATCGGACCTGCGCAGCCTGTCCATAACCACGCGGTACCTTAAAAAAGAGCTAGTTTTCGGAGACCATAGTACAAAGGTAATAATAATACTGTTTTCCTATAATTCACAATCTGTGATAGCTAGCGGTGAGACCGTGCGACTATCTAGAGAGAGACGACATGGGATCAAACCCCGGGCAGGCACCAATGAGTTTTTCTATTAAAACACATGTGTCTAATTGATAATTGCAATTTATCACACGCTTTTCGGTGAAGGAAAACATCGTGAGGAAACCTGCATATCTCTAGAGAATTCTGGAGATATGTGTAACCTACCAATCCGCATTGGAGCAGCGTGGGAGGTCTTAGCTCCGATCCTTCTCTCCAAAAACGGAGAGAGAAGGCCTTAGCCCAGCAATGGGCATAGCAACAGGCCGTTACTCTACTTTAAATAATTTATAGAATTAAGCGTTACTTTGCGGAGATCCATAATACAAAAGTAATAATAAAATTATTTTGCAATAATCCGCGATACAGTAAATAGAAAATATATATAGTGTTTAATGTATAGTGGACTATCAGTATTTTCATACCCGATACGTGCAGGATTCGTAAAACACATGCTTCGGTTGCGGGGCGAAACGATTGTTGAGTTTGTGATAGTGAACCTGTGTAGTGCTTGTGTATTGTGGTGGAAGTGGTGGAGGTTTGTGCATGTGTTTTTACGAATCCTGCACGTATCGGGTATGAAAATACTGATAGTCCACTATACATTAAACACTATATATATTTTCTATTTACTGTATCGCGGATTATAGCAAAATAATTTTATTATTACTTTTGTACTCTACTTTACTTTTTTTATAATTCACAACAAAAGCTTGATAACAATAAAATCGCAAAAATTCGCAGTTTTCTAATGGAGTCTATCTCTTTGCTTTGGAGAAATTGGTAAAAAAACTGAAACATTACAATCTTGTATAGTAAAGTAAATTGTCAGTACTGTGTTATTTATATATTTGTGTCAAGCCAATAGCGATGCAAAAAGTGAGTGGGAGAAAACGGGGGGGGGGGAGAAGATGTACCTTCTAGGCATTGGAATGCTTCATTGCTTCCCATCGGGTATGATTGACCCTATCACGCAACAGATAATTCAAAAACCTGAGCTGACAAATTCAAACTAAAAAAAATATTGCTCGCATCTCAATGCAAAATATAACTCGGTCGGCGGCTCGTATCTCAAAACACTCGTATGTCAGGGCACTCGTATTTTATTTTGTTTCGTTTCGCTTGGTTTTTGTTTTTTGTTGTTTGTTTTTCGGTTTTTCGTTTTCCGTGTTCCGTTTTACGTTTTTCCTTTTTCGTTTTATTTGTTCTATTCTGTTTTATTTTGTTTTGTTTTACTTTGTTTTATTTTTATTTTTTTTACACACAAAACACTTCACAACATGATTATAAACTAAAACTAACTAAACTAAATGTATACATATTTTCCAAATTAATTACAAACAAATTCAAATTCACATTCAAATTCAAAATATTCTTTATTCAAATAAACTTGTAAACAATTTTTTTTCTTTTCAGCTTTTGAATCGTCGACTCTATTGCTGGTTCGGAAAGCCGTCCTACCGAGAAGAGCCAGCAAGAAACTCGGTGGAGCTCTTTTAAAAAAGAAGATAATATATGATATAAAAACTTAATACTAATTATATTTTGTCATAGCTATCCTGCACAAGGTCAAAGAGCAGCTATATCCACGCATTCTTATCATCAATGTAAGCCTCCACGGTATAATAGGCTTTCTGTATCAGCCTCTTTTTAACAGTATTTTTAAATTGCTGTAATGGCAAAGTTAAAATTGATTGATTGAAACAGCGCAGAACATACATCGATATCGGACATTGACACTTATAGCTGGTAATGCAGAACAGTCAGTTCTTGCATGATTCTTGACGTATCTCGAGGTACCACTGTATATTTTCCTTGTATTAACGTACTTGTAGAAACGTACGATGTCAATAGCAGTAGAAAACTACCTGTGAATTTTATTCAAATTTAGTAAACTCACTTCTTCAACAACTCTCCCCCCTCGCCCCTCTCTCCAGCTGCACTTATGACCGCAGCGCACAGCGCGGACAATTCGTACATGACGCCCTTCCCCTCTATCGCTGCTGACATGGCGGGCACCAACTCCGGTAAGTACACCTTGCTTTTGGTGACACGTTTCAGTATATCCAAACAGCATTTGGCTGCGTCGGATTTAGGATCTACAAGTAAATATTAGGATTGATTGAAACAGAATTGAATCTTTTGTTGGTGTGAACTATAGAAACGCCCTGCAGTTTCGGGATAGCAACTACAGGTCAGTGTCAATATATTGATACTTATATACACAGATACACTAACATGTTATGTCTTACGGTATATTGTTATGGGGTAAATGCGCGGAAATTAAAAAAAGAAAAGTTCAAGGAAACAGGTACTCTAACATTGGCTTCACAGTATATATTTTTTTTGTACATAACAATATACATAATTATAAAAAGATTGGTGATGTATATGACAGACAAAGTAGGAACCGACATAAGCTTTCCTGCTTTGCTTTGCAAAAGTACATAAGTCGTTTGTGGGTTTGGGTATAAGATTCTATAATAAAATTCCGCAATCTACTTTAACTTTACCATTACAGCAGTTTAAAAACACTGTTAAAAAAGGCTAATATAGAAAGACTACTATACTATTGAGGATTACTCAGATGATAAGAATGCGTGGATATAGCTCCTCTTCGACCCTGTACAAGACAATAATAACTATATGTAACTAGTAATAACAATTATTCTTTGAAAAGAGCAACCGCCGAGTGTCTTGCTGGTTCAGAACCAGCAGTTGGCGATTCAAAAGCACTTGTTTAAAAGTTTACTTGAATAAAGAATATTTTGAATATTGATATATAGACATACAGACACATGCAAAGAAACTCTGGTTCAAACTAGTCACTATTATAGTAAGAAGCAAACCACAAACCTGAAAGATGATTCTCGAAGCACTCCCAACGTATGGTCACAGTTTGGTCCAACAGCTTGGTCAATTTGTCCACCAACATATAGTAGATACTCTTGTTGATTCTGTACTCCATTGCGGTTTTTATTATGTATTCTATGGTTGTGTTCAAATACGCTGACCGTGAAGTACCCTCATTCCAGAATATAATTGTATCCAGCTGAAATAAAACCACGTGAGACTTTAAAAGGAGTGCCAAGTTACCTTTATAAAGTAAAAAAAAAGTAACAGCCTGTTACTATGCCCACTGCTGGGCTGAGGCCTCCTCTCTCCGTTATTGGAGAGAAGGATTGGAGCTAAGACCTACCACGCTGCTCCAATGCGGATTGGTAGGTTACACATATCTCCAGAATTCTCTAGAGATATGCAGGTTTCCTCACAATGTTTTCCTTCACCGAAAAGCGTTTGATAAATTGCAATTATCAATTAGACACATGAGTTTTAATAGAAAAACTCATTGGTGCCTGCCCGGGGTTTGATCCTATGTCGTTTCTAGAGAGTCGCACTGTCTAACCGCTAGGCTATCAGCAGCGCAGCAGGCAGCTTCACTATCTACTATCACGACTCTCTACCTTTATAAACTGTTACATAATCCAGGAATGCTTAACCGATAACTTCTGCTCTTTTAATTAAAAATGTAGTTAATATAGCATAATAGTGTAATATGTTCTGTAGAGTAGTGCTAGGTACAAATTTCTTAACTAGGTTACAGTTTCTTTCTTTCTTTCTTTCCAAATGAATGCTGCGTGACCGAAAAACCTATAACACTGATAACTGTGACATCAAGTCTTTATTGATGATTATTTATTGTGATACTGGCCGAATATCTTCGAACTCAGGTTGGAACTGAGTTGGGAGATTTCCATTTTTTTGTACATTTGGATTGGCGCTAGTATTCCACAATGCGGTAGGATTTTATAACATCCATGCTTACATTTAAAGCTATATGTATATAACAAGTTGTGTTATGGTAGAGGGAGATCTTCTAACACAAGTATTATCATACTTACAAGAAGATCTCAAAACCGTGTTTCATAGTCATAAGATTTAATGGAAATAAACAATTTTTATTTTTATTTTATTATTTTATTATGTATATAACAAGTTGTGTTATGGTAGAGGGAGATCTTCTAACACAAGTGTTATCATACTTACAAGAAGAACGAAAAACCGTGTTTCATAGACATAAGATTTAATGGAAATAAACTATTTTTATTTTATTTATTTATTTAAAAGCTCTAACTACAGCGTGAGCTTTCTCATATTTCACGTAACAAGGGTCATGAAAGGAAACTAATTATATTTGCCGACACATTTCAAGCCATAAATTCAAGTTTTTGATGGGAAAAACTAATTTCCCATGTACAATACGTGATATAATCGATGACATACATTATTGATGGAATGTTCCCGATTTGAATTGGCTATAAATATTATATTAAATTCAGTCAGCTTGAACAAATTACAAGGTCTTCCTCTCACGGTATACCAAACCCTGATTCGGAGGAAGCATGCAACTGTTGAAACTTCATGATGGTATCTTTAGAATAGCTTATTTGTTTGGGGTTTTAGGGCTGGCATGTAGTGTATGAGCCCTTTAATTACAGAATAAAAAAAATTAAAAACAGCTCACTATATCGATATGTAGACTATTCAGCCTTCCGTTTGTAGCTGTGTCGACGACAACGGCGAGCAAAGCCTGGAGCAGAGCGCTGGCGTGCTGCTTGAGGTCCTCTTTACTGTTGCAGATAGTCTGGGAACAAACATAACCAGGACATAACTACCTGCTAGTTACCGAAAAACGTGTGGTAAATTACAATTATCAATTAGATTCATAAGTTTTTAATAGAAAAACTCATTGGTGCCTGTCCGGGATTTGAACTAGTGACAACCTTAAAAGAGTCGCACGATCTCACTGCTGCGCTATCACAGCTTCTCATGTCCTCAGGGACATGTATAACTTACTAATTCATTAGAGCAGCTTGGTAGGGCTAATCTCCAACTCTTCTCTCCAAAAAAGAGGTGGGATTTCAGTAAAGAAGACTTAGCACTTGTCGATTTATAGATGCGACTGATAGCTATCGGGTTAACATCCCTGATTCGACGTTATTAAAATCCTTGAGGAGCCTTGCAGGCCTTTTATGAACTCTTATTGCGACTCAATTGAAGACGTAAACGAAATTGTTTTGCTTCTTCATACCATGACGTCTTAAAGACGCACACTTTAAGTCGTTGCCGAATGAGCGTTCGGAATGCGTCCTAAGAACATGTGAGTAAAAGAGACAGAGTTATCTATAGTTCATATAGCGTTATCCTTTCAAACATTACGACCCCATTGCAATCCACACTTCATGGTACAAAAAGAAAGCGGTTCGGTTTAGGTACTGACTTTGAATTGAATCGTTATCTAAAAGTTCATGGTAGGCCTACTGGATAATTCTTGGTCAGCATAGACCCGTGCATCGTATGTTATCGATTACGAATACAGTTCGTGATGATATAGATATCTTCCATGACTCTGTTATTACCATTAAAAGGAAAAGGCGCTCTTGATCTATATAGTTATAAGTAAAAAAAAAAAAAGGTTTACAAGTTTCACTTTTTATAATATTAATAATATTTTAGCTAAGGCAAAGCGACCCGCCGTGTGGTATCCGGCTGAGTAGAATAGACCACCCTCATTTCTTACTGAGTTGTCGTAAAAGGCGACTACGGTAACACGACCCGCCGTGTGGTATCCGGCTGAGTAGAATAGACCACCCTCATTCCTTACCGAGGTGGCGTAAAAGGCGACTAAGGCAAAGCGACCCGCTGTATGGCATCCGGTTGAGTAGAATAGACCACCCTCATTCCTTACCGAGGTGTCGTAAAAGGCGACTAAGGCAAAGCGACCCGCCGTATGGCATCCGGTTGAGTAGAATAGACCACCCTCATTCCTTACCGAGGTGGCGTAAAAGGCGACTAAGGCAAAGCGACCCGCCGTGTGGTATCCGGCTGAGTAGAATAGACCACCCTCATTTCTTACTGAGTTGTCGTAAAAGGCGACTACGGTAACACGACCCGCCGTGTGGTATCCGGCTGAGTAGAATAGACCACCCTCATTTCTTACTGAGTTGTCGTAAAAGGCGACTACGGTAACACGACCCGCCGTGTGGTATCCGGCTGAGTAGAATAGACCACCCTCATTTCTTACTGAGTTGTCGTAAAAGGCGACTACGGTAACACGACCCGCCGTGTGGTATCCGGCTGAGTAGAATAGACCACCCTCATTCCTTACCGAGGTGGCGTAAAAGGCGACTAAGGCAAAGCGACCCGCCGTATGGCATCCGGTTGAGTAGAATAGACCACCCTCATTCCTTACCGAGGTGGCGTAAAAGGCGACTAAGGCAAAGCGACCCGCCGTATGGCATCCGGTTGAGTAGAATAGACCACCCTCATTCCTTACCGAGGTGGCGTAAAAGGCGACTAAGGCAAAGCGACCCGCCGTATGGCATCCGGTTGAGTAGAATAGACCACCCTCATTCCTTACCGAGGTGGCGTAAAAGGCGACTAAGGCAAAGCGACCCGCCGTATGGCATCCGGTTGAGTAGAATAGACCACCCTCATTCCTTACCGAGGTGGCGTAAAAGGCGACTAAGGCAAAGCGACCCGCCGTATGGCATCCGGTTGAGTAGAATAGACCACCCTCATTCCTTACCGAGGTGGCGTAAAAGGCGACTAAGGCAAAGCGACCCGCCGTATGGCATCCGGTTGAGTAGAATAGACCACCCTCATTCCTTACCGAGGTGGCGTAAAAGGCGACTAAGGCAAAGCGACCCGCCGTATGGCATCCGGTTGAGTAGAATAGACCACCCTCATTCCTTACCGAGGTGGCGTAAAAGGCGACTAAGGCAAAGCGACCCGCCGTATGGCATCCGGTTGAGTAGAATAGACCACCCTCATTCCTTACCGAGGTGGCGTAAAAGGCGACTAAGGCAAAGCGACCCGCCGTATGGCATCCGGTTGAGTAGAATAGACCACCCTCATTCCTTACCGAGGTGGCGTAAAAGGCGACTAAGGCAAAGCGACCCGCCGTATGGCATCCGGTTGAGTAGAATAGACCACCCTCATTCCTTACCGAGGTGGCGTAAAAGGCGACTAAGGCAAAGCGACCCGCCGTATGGCATCCGGTTGAGTAGAATAGACCACCCTCATTCCTTACCGAGGTGGCGTAAAAGGCGACTAAGGCAAAGCGACCCGCCGTATGGCATCCGGTTGAGTAGAATAGACCACCCTCATTCCTTACCGAGGTGGCGTAAAAGGCGACTAAGGCAAAGCGACCCGCCGTATGGCATCCGGTTGAGAAGAATAGACCACCCTCATTCCTTACCGAGGTGGCGTAAAAGGCGGCTAAGGCAAAGCGACCCGCCGTATGGCATCCGGTTGAGTAGAATAGACCACCCTCATTCCTTACCGAGGTGGCGTAAAAGGCGACTAAGGCAAAGCGACCCGCCGTATGGCATCCGGTTGAGTAGAATAGACCACCCTCATTCCTTACCGAGGTGGCGTAAAAGGCGACTAAGGCAAAGCGACCCGCCGTATGGCATCCGGTTGAGTAGAATAGACCACCCTCATTCCTTACCGAGGTGGCGTAAAAGGCGACTAAGGCAAAGCGACCCGCCGTATGGCATCCGGTTGAGTAGAATAGACCACCCTCATTCCTTACCGAGGGGTCGTAAAATACGATTAAAGCAAGTTGACGTCAGGCAGGCGTCGGTCGTAAAATACAAAGCCAAATCATGTGACAACATGTTTGTATTATGCTATGCCGACCCCACTTAGAGTGGGATAAGGGCAGGGGGATGATGATGATATTCTTCGCTACTCGACGCATCGGGAGCTATAGATTGAAAGAATCAGTTGGTCTGAACGTACCTGTGCCAAAAGCCACTTGACGTTCCGCCTCGCGTCCCCCTCGAGGGCGGCTACGAGGGCGTCCCTCCACTGCACGCTCTCGAGACCGCTCAGCCGGCTGAGCAGCACCGTGAGGGTGCCTGCACACTCGTGTTGGTTAAGTGCGTTTTCAATCAGCTGGAGATCTTGGGTCTGAACCTAAAACATACGTAATCAACAGATAATCCAATTCGGAAACAAAGGGGTCAATCGCAGAATCCAAACCTGCCAGACTGTTTACTTTGCGATTTCGTGGAGTCTGTCTCCTGATGATGTTTCGGTTGCGGGACGAAACGATTGTTGAGTTTGTGATAGTGAACGTGTGTAGTGCTTGTGTATTGTGGTGGCCTTTAGCACAATATATATATTTTCTATTTACTGTATAGCGGTGTATACTGTGTATACTGTATTACTTTTGTATTATGGATCTCTGCAAAGTAACGCTTAATTCTATAAATTATTTACTACCAGACTTTATTTATCTGTACTTTTCGGTAAAAGCAAGATTCCAATTTTCTAATTGATAGTTAGTTATTCAAAAGGGGTTGTAAAAATTTGGTTTGAATATAGAGAAGTGGCTACGGGAGGAAATTAGATGAACAACTACGTTGAGTCGTATTTCTGCCCATATTTTCAACCTTACCTGGTCCTGGTCCTGCAGTAGGTCGTACTGCAGCGGGTCCTCTGACAGCGTACGCAAAAATGCGGGCGTGCGCACGCTACTGGCGCCCGCAGTGCGCAGTGCGAGCAGCTCGCCCGACACCTCGATGGAAACCGACTGACGGGTGCTGCGCTGGTTCTGATATATCAAAATCAAAATCATAATCAAAATTATCTTTTTTCAAATAAACCATTTCAGGCACTTTTGAATCGTCAAGTATCAATATGATTAATGAAGCTACAACTGGTTCGGAATGTTGCTCTTACCGAGAAGAACCAACAAGAAACTCGGCGGTCAATCTTTTAAATATTTTCAATTATACATTATTAAACCACTGTCTTGTATGAAGCTGAAAGGATTTTCAATTTTTTCATTATCAACACTAACATTACCTCTCGCGTAAAAAATAAAGAAGCGGCCTGTCACAATCCCACTGCTGAGAATAGGCCTCCTCTCTCCGTTTCTGGAGAGAAGGGTTGGAGCTAAGACCTACCACGCTGCTCCAATGCGGATTGGTAGGTTACACATATCTCCAAAATTCTCTAGAGATATGCAGGTTTCCTCACGATGTTTTCCTTCACCGAAAAGCGTGTGATAAATTCCAATTGTCAATTAGACACAAGAGTTTTAATAGATAAACTCATTGGTGCCTGCCCTTGAACTCGTGTTCCTCTCGAAAGAGTCGCACGGTCTAGCCGCTGGGCTATCACAGCTCATCAAAACATAGCAAAAGGTTTAAACTAAACGTAAGGTATATTACCCAGCATTAAATAATGCACATCGATGTTCAGAACGAAACAGCCGGCCAGTTCGGTTTCGTAGAGCGCTGTCTCTGTCACACACGGTTTCGTCAGTCTGTGCGACAGAGACGATGCTCTATGAAGCAGAATCTAGTCGATTTCTCTCTCTAAGCCTCGATGTGCATTATTTATTGTCGGGTACTAAATATGCTTAGACGCTTGCTTGACATATGCTTGGACAATGTTTCTCCACTCTCTATAGAAGAAAAAATAAGAAAAGATACAAGTCGTTTTTCAAATTTGCATGATGATCAAATCGACATGATGCAACTAAACAATTAATGTCTCAAAGTACGGAAAATGTGCAATAATAATAAAATGTGCAAATAATAAAATGTGCAAATAATAAAATGTACGACTGGGCACTGCCCGTTCAACAGACACCTGTCAATAATGAGCAATTCAGATTCAGCGTGCTCAGAGTATGGAAAGGGAGAAACCAAAAGAAAAGAAAAGAGTTTTTGTTTTTTTAATTTGTTATATTTCCTTCCTTATACATACAGTATAAGGTCACAAATAAAGTTTTTTGAATTTGAATTTGAATATGAAACCAGTCTTCACCTTATGGCTGAGGGCCTTATGTACTGGTAAGATGGGATATACTAGTTAAAAACGAAATTGAAGTTGAGGACCTATTAAATATCCCCTTTAGGGATATTATTAGGTATGTTAAAGCAACTGGTAGGTTAAATCTATAGCCCAAAATGGGTAAATGGGTGGAATAGTCCGAATGGTAGCTGCCTACTTTCTGGCGTTTCCAAGCTTAAATATTAAAAGTGATACTTCAACATAAACCCTTACAATACAATTGAAAATTATCATCATCATCCTCCTGCCCCTATCCCGCTCTAAGTGGGGTCGACATGTTAGAATATGTTGTCAGATGATTTGGCTACGTATTTTACGACCGGCCGCCTGCCTGACGTCAACTTACCTTAGTCGCCTTTTACGACACCTCGGTAAGAAATGAGGGTGGTCTATTCTAATCAACCGGATACCACACGGTGGGTCAACTTACCTTAGTCGCCTTTTACGAGACCTCGGTAAGAAATGAGGGTGGTCTATTCTAATCAACCGGATACCACACGGCGGGTCAACTTAAGTTAGTCACCTTTTACGAAACCACGGTAAGAAATGAGGGTGGTCTATTCTATTCTGCCGAATACCACACGGTTGGTCAACTTAAGTTAGTCACCTTTTACGAAACCTCGGTAAGAATGAGGGTGGTTTATTCTAATCAACCGGATACCACACGGTTGGTCAACTTACCTTAGTCGCCTTTTACGAAACCTCGGTAAGAAATGAGGGTGGTCTATTCTATCCAGCCGGATACCACACGGTTGGTCAACTTACCTTAGTCGCCTTTTACGAAACCTCGGTAAGAAATGAGGGTGGTCTATTCTAATCAACCGGATACCACACGGTTGGTCAACTTACCTTAGTCGCCTTTTACGAAACCTCGGTAAGAAATGAGGGTGGTCTATTCTATCCAGCCGGAAACCACACGGCGCAAGTTAACAGATAGACTGTCGTATTTATAATATATTCAATTCAAAATATTCTTTATTCAAGTAAACTTGTAAACAAGTGCTTTTGAGTCGTCAACATCTACTGCTGGTTCGGAAAGCTGTAAAAATACCTATTTCATTAAAATTTTCTCGCAGGGAATCACGCGGACTTAAATTGTAGTGATAATTGTATTTCCACGTATGGCTCTTTTTTGTAATACGATTTTTTTTTCACTATTCCTTACTTAATGTACTTTAAAGTACATATAGTGTTTTGAATAAAATGACGCGCGCTCCGCGACGCGACCGGCCGGATCAAACCTTTATGCATTCGATTGCCGACGCGAGCGGCCGACAGTTAGTGATGTTTCGAATACGATAAGGACAGGCCGCGTGCGCCTGTATACGATATTCTTTTATAACGCACACGTGTAATATTGCGTTTTCGGGTGTTATTCTCAGTAGTGACACGACTTTATTGACATTTGAGACTGATATAAGTATTTAGTGACGCGTTTAACCAGTGAAGCGTTTGAGAAGACGAGACCGTCCGCGGTTTTAGTGCGCGTTGGGTTCCTATTCCCCGATATAGGGACGATTCAATAACGTGTGACCTTACGAAGGTTGTGTGCACACCGGGTGTTATTTGTGTTATTTAACCGATATAGTGAAGTGTATACTCCGGGAAAAACAGACATTACGTGTCCGTGGAAGACTGCAGAGGCGAGCCAACGGTTTCGGGAATCGGCCAAGTACATACAAGCCCACACACACACGTACACATATACACGCAGTGACTCATGAGGCCGGACCGCATACAGCTGACGGCCGCATAAGGTAGGTTGAGAGGCCGAGACGACGGGCCCAGGTCTCGGAGGTTGTTTCATCCGTCCGCACGTTTGCGCGGAACATATAGTAAGGAATGTTATAAGAGCTAATTAATGATGGAGTACCCTAACACTCTTTTAGCTTCAAACCACTTACCCACTGTTGTCTCAAAGGCAATTGGATGTCTTCGTCACCAACGAGCGAGTCCCAGACTTTAGGATCGAAAACGGTAGCACAGACCGCCGGCTTGAGCTGCGTGCAGCAGATGGCTGAAGCGAGGCAGTTGAAGTTGGCGCACTGGAACAGTCTGCGAAGCGATATCTTGGAGTCAGTTAGATTTTCGTACATAAAAATATAAAGAATTATAAAACGATAGGTGATGTATATAATAGACAGAGTAGGAACCGACATAAGCTTGCGACTCTTGCTCTGCGCCTAGCAAAAGTACGTAAATCGTTTGTGGGTATGGGTATAAGATTATATAATAAAATTCCGAAATCATTATTTATTTATTTAAATATGGCCTACCAACAAAATTACAAAATTACATGGCACTCAAAGGTATGGTTTTTTTTTGGCTGTTAGCTCTAATGGATTTTACAGCGTTATCAGATAGGACGTGCAAGCGAGGCGCCAAAATTGCGATTTTTGTTAACATATATAATGTGAATGCACTTCCCTCTTACAAACAATAAATATTAACTTATTAGCAGTGATAACCCAGCGGTGAGACCGTGCGACTCTTTCGAGGGGAACACGAGTTCAAACCCGGGCAGGCACCAATGAGTTTTTCTATTAAAACTCATGTGTCTTGATAATTTATCACACGCTTTTCGGTGAAGGAAAACGTCGTGAAGAAACCTGCATATCTCTAGAGAATTCTGGAGATATGTGTAACCTACCAATCCGCATTGGAGCAGCGTGGTAGGTCTTATCTCCAACCCTTCTCTCCAGATATGGAGAGAGGAGGAGTATTCCCAGCAGTGGGATTGTAACAGGCCGTTACTTTACTATAGTGTAAATAATAACAGCTTCACCTGCAGCTCTCCTTCAAGCTACCATCCGCTTCTTCTGGATAGCGGACAGCGCTGCGCAGCGTAACACACAGCTTGCAGGTCTTCTTGACGGCGTACAGAGGAGTGTCCCCCACAGACATCCTGCTGTACAGCACCGACTGAGGGGACTCTATGTGCTCTTTTGGCACCTGGAACATATTGATGTTCCAGGTGGATCTACTCTGCTGGATAGCACACGGCATTTCTACCTTCGCTCTCATAGTAAACTCAAGTTCACCCACCGTGTGGAATCCAGTTGAGTAAATTAGACCACCCTCATTTCTTTCCGAGGTGGCGTAAAAAGCGACTAAGCTTAGTTGACCCACCGTGTGGAATCCAGTTAAGTAGAATAGACCACCCTCATTTCTTACCGAGGTGTCGTAAAAGGCGACTAAGCTTAGTTGACCCACCGTGTGGAATCCAGCTAAGTAAAATAGACCACCCTCATTTCTTACCGAGGTGTCGTAAAAGGCGACTAAGCTAAGTTCACCCACCGTGTGGAATCCAGTTGAGTAGAATAGACCACCCTCATTTCTTTCCGAGGTGGCGTAAAAAGCGACTAAGCTTAGTTGACCCACCGTGTGGAATCCAGTTGAGTAGAATAGACCACCCTCATTTCTTACCGAGGTGTCGTAAAAGGCGACTAAGCTTAGTTGACCCACCGTGTGGAATCCAGTTGAGTAGAATAGACCACCCTCATTTCTTATCGAGGTGTCGTAAAAGGCGACTAAGCTTAGTTGACCCCCCGTGTGGAATCCAGCTAAGTAAAATAGACCACCCTCATTTCTTACCGAGGTGTCGTAAAAGGCGACTAAGCTAAGTTCACCCACCGTGTGGAATCCAGTTGAGTAGAATAGACCACCCTCATTTCTTTCCGAGGTGGCGTAAAAAGCGACTAAGCTTAGTTGACCCACCGTGTGGAATCCAGTTGAGTAGAATAGACCACCCTCATTTCTTACCGAGGTGTCGTAAAAGGCGACTAAGCTAAGTTGACCCACCGTGTGGTATCCAGCTAAGTAAAATAGACCACCCTCACTTCTTACCGAGGTGTCGTAAAAGGCGGCTAAGATAAGTCGACCCGCCGTGTGATATCCAGTTAACTAAAGACTAGAGAATAGACCACTCTCATTTCTTACCGAGATGTCCTAAAATATGACTAATGTAAGTTGACGTCAGGCAGGCGGCCGGTAATAAAATACGTAGCTAAATCATCTGACAACATATTCTAACATGTCGACCCCACTTAGAGCGGGATAGGGGCAGGAGGATGATGATGATATCTTCTATTTACTTTACTTTTGTGTTATGGATCAAAGTAACGCCTATTTGATTTATAGAAGCAGGCGTTACTTTGCGGAATTCCATATTACAAGCAATATAACAGAACTAACTACTTTGCTATAATCCGCACGGGTTAAGTGAATGCATGCAAAGCCAATGTGTATGAAGCAGGCAAAATCTACGCACCTTATACATGCGTTATACGCAGTACGATTTTTGACGTGGAGCCTATCCTCCTGATGATGCTTCGGTTTCGGGGCGAAACGATCGTCGAGATTGTGGTGGTGGGTGTGTGTGCTGCTTTTGTGTGTTGTTGCTGGTGAATTGCGACTTGGGGTGCGTGTGTCGGCTGGTCCTGCATGTATAAGGTGCGTAGATTTTGCCTGCTTCATACACATTGGCTTTGCATGCATTCACTTAACCCGTGCGGATAATAGCAAAGTAGTTAGTTCTGTTATATTGCTTGTAATGCCTATTTGTATAAATTAGAAAAATGAAGTAAATTTTTAGTCTCACCTTCTGAAACACGATCTGCAATATACGCAAAGCGCGCACGTAGTCCAGCACGCACTTCTCGTAGGAGTAATGGAGCGACACCTCCCGTGGCTTCTTATTCAGCATCGACAGCAGCCCTTCTAGAACCGTCGAGAAGAACTCCTCGCAGAAGGTTGATGTCGAATACCTATATAGAATAAAACTGTACTTTACAACTTGTTCTCTTGAAATATTCAAAAATTAATCCAGGTAAAAATTGTAAAAAGTTAATTTCTCAAGTAATGTTGACTGGCCCGTTGGCGTAGTTGGCAGTAACCCTGTCTTCGGCACCGTGGGTCGCGGGTTCGATTCCCGCCGAGAACCAACATTTTCTATTTTAGAATTTGTTGGTTCTTCGAGTCTGGGTGTATATATGTATTTAAGTATGTATTTAAAACTATATATGTATATATATATATATTTAGCAATTGTCTCTCACCCATAACACAAGTATTAAGTTACTTACTTTGGTGATGGACGACCGTGTGTGTAAATGTCCCATATATTTATTATTTATTTATTAATGTATTTAAATTCTTTTTGAAGTTTTGCAGATAATATTTATTATACTAATTTATAATGTAAGGCGTTACTTTGCGGAGATCTAAAATACAAAAGCAATAATAAAAATTGTTTTGGTATAATTCGCGATGCATGTATCGCGGATTATAGCAAATTAATTTTTATCATTACTTTTTTTTATTTATTATACTGTTTATTGCCCTTATATAAATAATTCTTAAAAAGAATGACACTCGAAGGCTATTTCCTGCACTTACGTACCTACCTTACATTCTACCTTACCTACACCACGAAGGTGAAGATCTGGTTATTCCAGTCAGTCAAGCTCCTTCCAAAAGCTGAGAACCCTGTCCAGCAGGCCTACCATGAACTCTTATTGCGACTCAATTGAAGACGTAAACGACGACCGCGAACCGCTTTCTTTTCGTACCGTGAAGTGTGGATTGCATTGGGGTCGTAATGTTTGAAAAGGGTAACGTTATATGAACTATAGATAACTCTGTCTCTTTTACTCACATGTTCTTAGGACGAATTCCGAACGCTCATTCGGCAACGACTTAAAGTGTGCGTCTTTAAGACGTCATGGTATGAAGAAGCAAAACAATTTCGTTTACGTCTTCAATTGAGTCGCAATAAGAGTCCAAGAGAGGCCTGCAGGGCTCCTCAAGGATTTTAATAACGTCGAATCAAGGATATTAACCCGATAGCTATCAGTCGCATCTATAAATCGACAAGTGCTAAGGTCGACAAGTGATAAAGTCTTCTTTACTGAAATCCCCCTCTTTTTTGGAGAGAAGAGATGGAGATTAGTCCTTCCAAGCTGCTCTAATGAATTAGTAAGTTATACATGTCCCTGAGGACATGAGGAGCTGTGATAGCCCAGCAGTGAGATCGTGCGACTCTTTTGAGGTTGTCACGAGTTCAAATTCCGGACAGGCACCAATGAGTTTTTCTATTTAAAACTTATGAGTCTAATTGATTTCTAACTGCATATTTCTAGAGAATTCTGGAGATATGTGTAACCTGCCAATCCGCATTGGAGCAGCCTAGTAGGTATTAGCTCCAACCCTTCTCTCCAGAATCGGTGAGAGGAGGCCCAGCAGTGGGATTGTAATAGGCCGTTACTAAACTTTATTTACTACATGTCCCTAGGATTCTCAAGAGATATGCAGATTTCCTAACAATGTTTTCCTTCACCAAAAAGAATGTGATTAATTGCAATTATCAATTAGACACAGGTTTTAAAACAGAAAAACTGATTAATCCCGTATATCAATAGTATCCTAAGAACAGCTGTGCTGTTAAAGCGATCACAGCTTACTACTGCTATAGCCGGCTGGTATATATCACAAGGACTGCTAGTGTGATCTTACTTCCACTTCTTCTTACTTCCATAACATTATGTCTTACGGAATATTATTATAGGTAAATGCGCGGACATAGAAATAAAAAAAAAATTATCACAACAAAGAGCCATACGCGGCATTCACAATTTAAATTCGCGGGATTCCCTGCGAGATAAATTCAAGGAAAAAGCTATTCTTACATTGGCTTCATATTTCTAGCAATTTAATTTTTGTACATAAAAATATACATACTTATAAAAAGATTGGCGATGTATATAATAGACAAAGTAGGAACCGACATCAGCTTGCGGTTACTGCTTTGCGCCTTGCAAAAGTTCGTAATTCATTTGTGGGTTTGGGTATAAGATTCTATAATAAAATTCCACAATCTACTTTAACTTTACCATCACAGCAGTTTAAAAATACTATAAAAAAGGCTAATTCAGAAAGCCTAGTATACTATTGAAGATTACCTAGACGATAAGAATGCGTGGATATAGCTTCTCTTCAACCCTGTACAAGACATTAATAACTATATGTAATTAGTGATAAGAATTATTGTTTGAAAAGAGCAACCGCCGAGTTTCTTGCTGGCTCTTCTCGGTAGAAACAGCTTTCTGAACCAGCAGTAGATGTTGACAATTCAAAAGCACTTGTTTACAAGTTTACTTGAATAAAGAATATTTTGAATTTGAATTTGAATAGTTACGTTTCGTATATTACTGCAGGGTCTACAGAGAGTTGCGCGTACACATTTTCCTTCTTTCTTCCTCTCATAGACAGTGCATAAAAAATATCCATATCGCAAGCTTAGCAATAAAATAACCTAAAGAATCAAACGTATACGATAACTTTGGCATAATTCAATCTTCGGAAATATAGATTTGAAAATAAAGTATTTTCGGACAAAATAAATATAATTTAATTGAGATCTGGCTTTGTCAGTAATGGTTCAATGACTATAATATTTTGAATTTGAACTTGAATTTGATCATTAATCCACCCACCTCAGCAGCGGCACCATGAGCCGCGTGCACACCCCGAGGCCCCGCCCCTCGAAGCACCGTGCGTACACCGCAGCGTACACGCGCACGTCCGCGCCCGCAAGCGCCGCCATGCACAACTCTATGGCCTGGTCCCACCATCCCTTACTGTTATCGCCTGAAAAACATGACCGCTTTATGTTATTTTTCACTGTATACGAACTTATTTGTCTATCTATACTTACTATAAAGGAAATTCAGAAACTATAGAACTATATAGAATAGAATATAAACTACTCCCTGTGAGAGAAGTTTAAGGAAATAGTTATTCTTACATTTGCTTCACGGTATATTTTAAACAATGTAATTTTTGTATATAAAAATATAAAGAATTATAAAACGATAGGTGATGTATATAATAGACAAAGTAAGAACCGACATAAGCTTGCGACTCCTGCTTTGCGCCTTGCAAAAGTACGTAAATCGTTTGTGGGTTTGGGTATAAGATTCTATAATAAAATTCCGAAATCAATTTTGGTCATGCCATTACAGCAGTTTATAACCACTGTTAAAAAGAGGCTGATACAGAAAGCCTACTATACTGTTGAAGATTACTTAGATGATAAGGATGTGTGGATATAGGTGCACTTCTACCCTGTACAAGACAGTAATAAATAAATGTAACTAGTTCTAAGATTTATATTTTAAAAAGAGCAACCGCCGAGTTTCTCGCTGGTTCTTCTCGGTAGGAACAGCTTTCCGAACCAGCAGTAGATGTTGACGATTCAAAAGGACTTGTTTACAAGTTTACTTGAGAAAATAATAAATTGAATTTGAATATAACAGATATAGTAACGGGCATTAAATAATGCACATCGATGTTTAGAACGAAACAGCCGTCCAGTTCGGTTTCGTAGATAGATGTAATAAAGAATATTTTGAATTTAAACAAAAAGCTCAGGGTGTACTTACTAGCGGCGAGAGATATCACGATGTCAAGCAAGTCGTCTCGACCGTTGCCAAGAGCATCCAAGATGGCCCGGAAGCTGCACGAGGTCAGCCCGCGCAGCTCGCTGAGACGAGCGGGCAGGTGCGGCGAGAGCGCGCCGTACGCACTGCTGAAATCAGCGCATATATTTTAAATTGCAGTATAATGAAGCCTACAAGTCAAATCAAAATATTCTTCAAAAGTAATAATAAAATTATTTTGCTATATGTATCGCGGAATACAGTAAATAGAAAATATATATAGTGTTAAATGTACAGTGGGCTATCCGTATTGTCATACCCGATTTTCATACGAATCCTGCACGTATCGGGTAGCAAAATAATTTTATTATTACTTTTGTATTAAAGATCTCTGCAAAGTAACGCCTAATTCTGTAAATTATTTCAAAATATTCTTTATTCAAGTCAACTCTTTCGAGCACCTTTGAATCGTCAAGGATCAATATGATTAATGAAGCTACAACTGGTTCGGAATGTTGCTCTTACCGAGAAGAAAAAGCAAGAAACTCGGCGGGCAATCTTTTAACATTTTCAATGTTACATCATTAAATCGCAGTCTTTAATGAACAAGATGCCTTGTGGTATCCGGCCGAGTAGAATAGACTACCCACATTTCGAGATATGCGAGAAGACCCCTGTTCGGCGAAAATGGATAAAGATGAGTTTCTCATCTATATCCTATATAGTAAAGTAGCGGCCTGTTACAATCCCACTGCTGGGTATAGGCCTCCTCTCTCCGTTTCTGGAGAGAAGGGTTGGAGCTAAGACCTACCACGCCGCTCCAATGCAGATTGGTAGGTTACACATATCAACAGAATTCTGTAGAGATATTCAAGTTTCCTCACGATGTTTTCCTTCACCGAAAAGCGGGTGATAAATTGCAATTATCAATCAGAGACATGAGTTTTAATAGAAAAACTCATTGGTGCCTGTCCGGGTTTGAACTCGTGTTCCCCTCGAAAGAGTCGCACGGTCTCACCGCTGGCTTATCACAGCTCCTATATAGTATTATATTATCTATGGTTCGTTTTTCCGCTGTAACAGTCCGAAATCTGTATTTGCTGTTGGACGTTACGTCGCGAACGCCATCGCCTGTGTTCGTAGGACGCTGGTTGACAGTGAACTCTATAATTAATTTATAGAATTAGGCGTTACTTTGCGGAGATCCATAATAAAAAAGTAATAATAAAATTATTTTGCTATAATCCGCGATACAGTAAATAGAAAATATATATAGTGCTAAATGTATAGTGGACTATCCATATTTTCATATAATTAATCTATGCAATTGTTGATGTCAAAACGCATCTATGTTAGCGCTCTCTTCTGTTCCCACTGGGCGAGCAAACACGTCATTGACGAATAAAGGTTTCAATAAAACCAATTATAACAAAATTCACACGAGATGTAGCATTTTATTTCTATAAAATAAATCCGCGGTTCCTAATCCTACATCTCGCGGTTGGTCCTTCGAGCCGGATTTGAACCAGCGACCTATGGATTGTAAGTAAGTAGTAAGTGCAATTCCCTGATATCGCTAGTGCAAGATAGCAGCAACCTCCTGCAATTGCCATTTACACTACCTAATTTTTTTACAACTGTTCCATCTTACCTATTCCCACCGATGGCAGCCAAGATCTCGAACAGCTTGATTTTGTGCTCAAACTTAGTACCCTCCGAGTTGAGGGTGTCCGTCGCCCATTGAGCCACGGGGGACTCCCGTCTGAGGTTCGACAGCGTTGGCAATAGATCGACGAGCAGCGAGTGTTGCTGCTCGAACGTGGTCTCCTTTCCATACTTTGGCCACAACTGGAATTTTGTAAATTCAGATTTAAAAAAAAAGTGTTACATTTTTTGTGAAGCATTTTCCCAATTTTGAATCCACACTAGGAGACCTGTATCGTGGGTTCCGTGTGACTGAGTTAAACAGTTTGCTTTCATCAGACATTTAAAATGATTTCAGATTCAAATTCTAAATATTCTTTATTTAAGTAATTTACTGCCCGGTACTATACTTTATTGAAATTTTGAAAATAAAAGTAATTATGGGGAGATAATCATAAGAGATAGAAAAACACTGTCGCTAAATTTTTGTAGTTTTTTTGTATATCAACAATCCTCTATTTGCGAAGTAAATGTAAATCAGAAGTACATCATGTATGTAACACTTACCAAATTGACCAGATCGAAAACGTCTTCGCCCCTATTTTTCCTTGCAGCATATTTGACAGCATCGTTTAGCACGCAGTGATGTCCGTCCAAATTCCTCTCCAGCACCAGCGGTGAGATCCTCAGGAGATGGTGGAAGACAGCTGGCATGAACTTCCGGAAGAAACTGACGCCTCTTTTCTCTGGATCTCCTGCAATAGGCCATTTTAAGTCCGTTAGGTACAAATTAGTCAAATTTCTCACAATCACCTTATCATCATCCTCCTTTTGTCTAGGTATTATTTATGAAAAAGACACATTGTATTAATGAGGGAACTTAAATACTGCTTTATATTATAGTGTAGCCAGCAATCATTTTTAATCTGTGTCTCAATTTATTATTGCTAGCAACACTTATAGTTCTTGAATTTAAACTATCGTGAGTGGTATTCGTTATTAATGTAGCCGGTCTCTCAACATTAATAATACTATAGCTACCGCCCATCCAGGGGAATATAAGTGTCCAGGTCATTAACAGAGCGATTCGAGTGACTCATTTTATTTATTGCGTTGTATGGTTACTTACGTGTTAATTTTATTCTCTTTTTATAAATCCTACTTTGGGTTGTAAAAATAGTACAAAAAAAGACAAAATACACAACTTACCTTCCTTCAATAAAGCCAAAATTTGAAGATCAGTAAGGAAAACCAAGGAAACGTCAACCAAATCATTTAAATACGCCATCTTTGACTTTAAATTCCGCTCGACGAAGCCCGACGCGTTCAACTTCGATATCCAGTCCGCCCATCGCTCTATATAATCGCTAAACTCCATCGAAACGGGCCCATCATTAGTATCTCGATAAATATTGAGCATTATTTTCATAGCGTTCACTGCAATCTCGTGGTCCTTTTCAAAGGAATATTTCTCTATACTCTTACTGATATCTTGGATAGGTATCGCTTTGGACCACCTTAATATTATATCTGATAAGTTAGATTTCGTTTTAAATCGATTTAGACATTTCGATAATATCTTTTCGAAATCGATTATATTCTTTGGCGTCAGTTCCGTAATAAGATCTGTGAGCGATGACTGTAAATAAAAAAAATAGGACTTTTTTATTTTAGCAAAAATTGTTTCTAAACTGATACATTACAAAATGAAGATGGTCGTCGATAGAGATATGTGTAAGAGACACTAAATGATATATCGAAATTGTTACTTTGTGGATTTATTTAGTAGATAAGTCAATACTTTTTGGGAAAATTTGCTGTTATTCTTAAATCTATATATATTAATATATAGAGCTAAAGAGTTTGTTTGTTTCAACGCGCTAATCTCGGCAATTACTGGACCGATTTCTTGAGGAAAGCTCTAGACTATATAACAGCACGATACGATGAATAGGAGAGAAGAAGCAATAAAAATATTGCGAAAACGGCAAAATTTAATGCTTTCCTTTTGTGCGCTAAGTTAACGGTGAAAGTTATTCAAAAATCATGTATTACAAAATTGTTCCCCTCTAAAAGTTCTGAATATAAGTCCGCGGCAGCATATGTCTAGCTTTTGAGGTTATCCACTTTGTTACCATAATTGATATAAGTATTACGGTTTACTCCAATAATAAGACTGCAGTCAACGCGAACGAGGTTGCGTTTAAAAGCTAGTTATTGATAAGAAGGGCAATAAGCTATGTTTTATCCAAAAGACAATCCTAATCGTCCATTTTTGATTATAATTACTATTAAGGTGCAGTATTTAGAATCTTCCACAATAATAGTGAGACGTATTGACGGCGGCCTTGAAACGCGAACTTCTTATCAACCGAAAAATTTCTTATGAAAAATTTGTTTAAATTTTCAGCATTTTCTATAAACGGTTTGTTGGTTCTTCGTGCCTGGGTGTATATTTCTATTTAAATATGTATTTAAAATTATATATGTAGTATATTTACCAAATAAGCTGTGATAACCTAGCGGTGAGACCGTGCGACTCTCTAGAGACGACATAGGTTCAAACCCCGGGCAGGCACCAATGAGTTTTTCTATTAAAACTTATGTGTCTAATTGATAATTGCAATTTATCACACGCTTTTCGGTGAAGGAAAACATCGTGAGGAAACCTGCATATCTCTAGAGAATTCTGGAGATATGTGTAACCTACCAATCCGCATTGGAGCAGCGTGGTAGGTCTTAGCTCCAAACCTCTCCAAAACAGGAGAGAGGAGCCCAATGCCAAGCAATGGGATAGTAAAAGACCGTTAAAAGTGATTAATTGCAATTATCAATTAGACACATAAGTTTAAATAGAAAAACTCATCGGTGCCTGCCCGGGTTTGAACTCGTGTTCCCTCGAAAGAGTCGCACGGTCTCACGGCTGGGCTATCACAGCTCAAAAGACCGCTACTTATTAATAAATACGTAAAATACATACCCCTCGATCCATTTGCCACATAATATCGAAGTGCTCATAACACAAATGAAGAACCGCCTCGATGTCAAAATCAGCTCTATATCGTTGATATACAATCAAATCTACGAGGCCGATGTTCGACAAAACCCTTTCAACTTTTTTCTCATCGACTTTAAATATCCGGGTAATAGATATCACCACCCAAAAATTCACAATATTTCCAACAGTATCCAAAAAATATTCCAATACATCCTCCATGGCGTATTCCAAGCCATAGTCTTTGATTTCCCAAATTTTCTTTATAAATTCTATGGCAACATTTATCTTTGAATTATTTTTAGTCTGTGAAGAATTGAGTACTTTAAATACGTCCTCTATAGTATATTTGACTGTAACATCATCGTATAATTCGATTTTATCCACAAACATATCAACGGCCATTCTAATGATATTGATATTTTCGGTTCCAGACTTGAGAATCGCCTTTATAATTTTAGGGAGATATTGAAGGCATAGTAAGTTGTTTTCTTTGAGTTGTTTTATTAGGAACTCTATTACTTCTAGATTCGCTTGATTTGTCACTGGAAATATAATTAATAAATCTAAAAAAAATATTGTGAATGTAAAGAACATATAGCTATTTATATAAATCTATATAATAATTTATATAATTGTATCACTTCAACAAATGAAATACGTCTAAGCACAGTACACCGTCCACAGCGTATATGTAAAAAACGCCAGTTATTTGCTGTTAAAATTTGCAAAACGAACGCATATAAACGTGCTCCATTACAACGGATATGCCAGTCATATAACAATGATTTTGAAAATCTTGATATATTCTTTTTTTCGTCTGTTCAATATAGAAACAGAGTTATCGAAATTATTAAATCAATTAAATGAGACAGTTAAAACATAACTCATAAACATAATAACCTCATTATCTAAGAAAACACTCTCTAACACAATAATTAATACGTGGGTAACGGTGCGGGTTACACACCAACACACTTTACTTTTTTTTTTTTTATGTAATCCTAGTGTGTAATTGTTTGTTATCCCAATAAAGAAAAAAAAACTAGCAATGCCCCGCGGTTTCACCCGCGTCCATACCGATCTCGTGGTAGTGGAAAGTCTACGAAGTCGATTATTATCTATATCTATAGATTTATTTTGTAGATTATTTAATTATAAAAAAGGGTATCATTAGTATACTTGGAATAAGAGCTAACTCACCAAATGCAGGCCCTGCTATAAAGGTCGCTACAATGACTTTGTTATGGCATTATTTTCTTTAGATTTATATTCTTAAATTCGTAATATCTTTTGATTGGGATGGCGGATTTTAATAATTTAAAAAGTATTTTACAGGCATTGAAACAGTTTTCAATAAAATATTTAATGGGATAAGGAATAATACAGACATATGAATAAAATGGTTTGATTATTGTCGGCTATTTGGTCAACTTTTACAATGTAAAAAAGTAGTTATTTTGGTTTAACTATAATAGTTAGACATATGGTATCGCGGAGTTTTTTGTGGATATTGATATGTTCTATAATACTGCAGAACATTTTTTAGTTCTATCATCAATAGTTTCCGCAGCGCACGCGATGAAATAATTTTCGACTACATTTTTCACACTTTATTACCATTTTACTAGAGATCTCTGTTTTTTAAAATATAATATAGCCTATGTTGCTCAGTGAAATCGGTCCAGTAGTTTTTGCGTGAAAACGTTACAAACATACACACATACACACACAAACATACAAATCTTTCCTCTTTATAATATTAGTATAAATATATGGCATGCTTATTATCAGCTTTTGACCGAATTCAAAATTAGGTTAAATTGAGTTAGGTACATTATTAATCCTTAAAAATCAACGAGTTTTAAATATGAATGTGGATGTATGATTGATGTGTGTGTATGATTAGAGGGAGGCCGAAAAAAATGGATGGATAATAGTAAATGAAAAGTGGACTGTCCGTTTTCATACCCGATACATGCAGGATTCGTGAAAACACAAGCACAATAATAAGGCTTCGGTTGTGGGAAACGATCGTTGAGTTTGTGATAGTGAACGTGTGTAGTGTTTTGTGCATGTGTTTTTATGAATCCTGTATCGGATATGAAAACGTATAGTCTATTCGAAATCTAGCATTATATATATTTCCTAATTACCTTATTGCGGATTATAGCAATATAATTTTATTATTACTTTTGTATTATGGATCTCCACAAAGTCACGGCTAATTCCTTAAATTATCTATGAATATTATAGATGCAAATCTGTTTGCAACTGTTTTAACAATCTATTTGATGCTAAACCTCTTAAGAAATATATAATAATAACATTTTTTAGATTAAATCGGTACAGCGAGTCATACGTACACTCAACTTCATTCGGAACGACGTATTCTAGAATGTTCTCCAAAATCTCTCCGTCCGTGGTCAGTAAGAGCGCCTCTACAGCCTCCAGAAGCATCCGTCGTGATTTTGCAGATTTTTCGTACGCGACATACTGAAATGCGATCTATTTTAATATTTTAACTATCACTGCTAATTCAGATTGCAATATTAATTCAAATTCAAATTATTCTTAATTCAAGTTTATTCAAATTATTCTTTGTTCCAGTTTTCTACCAGAAACAGGATTTTATATGCAAATTTCATCAATATTTTTCCAATGAATCTAGTTGTACAAGAATAACGGACAGACTTACATTCCCATTTACAATACGAGTCATCATCCTCCTGCCCTTATCCCACTCTAAGTGGGGTCGGCACAACATCTTACAAACATGTTGTCACATGATTTGGCTACGTATTTTAAGACCGGCCGTCTGCCTGACGTCTACTTACCTTAGTCGCCTCTCACGACACCTCGGTAAGAAATGAGGGTGGTCTATTCTATGCAGCCGGATACCACACGGCACATGCCTTAGTCGCCTCTTACAACACTTCGGTAAGAAATGAGGGTGGTCTATTCTACTCAGCCGGATACCACACGGCGGAGTCGACTTACTTTAGTCGCCTCTTACGACACCTCGGTAAGAAAAGAGGGTGGTCTATTCTACACAGCCGGATTTACCAAACGAACGCTAAAATTTTATTTTACTCCCAGTATTTCTCCGTTTTTTCTCTATTTTTGCTGTTTTCTTTATGGTCCTTCGAGCCGGATATGCACCAGCGACCTATGGAGTGACTTATAATAGGCTGTATCAGCCTCTTTTTAATAGTTTTTATACACTGCTGCCTCAAAAACCTTATCACAGATTCCACATGGCAATACAACCCACCCTTATCAATTGATTGGCGCAGTCACCATCGCACAGGGAAACTGATGCCATCACCACACCTTTCTCCCTCTCCGGGTCCAGGGTCCGGCACAGTGCCACCAGCACCCTCACCAGAGCTGACTGCACCAACGGTTCTCTGTTAATGGACACTGAAAAATAATTTTAACTGTATCCCTTTTTCGTGTTAATCACATTGAGTTGTTTTGGAACATTTAATCGGTATTCAAATTCAAATTCGAAATATTCTTTATTCAAGTGAACTTGTAAACAAGTGTTTTCGAATCGTGAAACTCTACCGATGATTCGGAACTCTGCTCCTACCGAGAAGAGCCAGCAAGAAACTCGACGGTTGCGATTTTGTCGTGGAGTCTATCTCTTGATGATGCTTCGGTTGCGGGGCGAAACGATTGTTGAGTTTGTGATAGTGAACGTGTGTAGTGCTTGTGTATTGTGGTGGAAGTGGTGGAGGTTTGTGCATGTGTTTTGACGAATCCTGCATGTATCGTGAAAAACGGATAGTCCACTATACATTTAGCACTATATATTTTTTATTTACTGTATCGCGGATTATAGCAAAATAATTTTATTATTACATTTGGTTGCTCTTTTCAAAAATACTTCTTATAACTACACTTAGAAGTTTCGCCTATAAACTACTTACTATTTTGTGTCGTTATTCTGTTACTTAAAAATTCTGTGTATATAATATCCAATAGCAATTGGATTAATTTCCTTTTTTTTTAGTGGTTAAATTAATAAATTCTAAATCTAGTTAGATTTTTGTTATTACTATCTTGTACAGGGTAGAGGAGTAGCTATATCCACGCATTCTTATCATCTATAGGCTTTCTGTGTCAGCCTTGTACGGTGTTTTTAAACTGCTGTAATAGCAAAAATGAAATTGATTTCGGAATTTTATTATAGTCTCATACCCAAACCTACGATGATATGAGTATTAGTCTAGATTTACAGTAAATATTATGTTATTTCTGAACAAAATTCTACACAACATACTTACAATGACCGCAGATTATAGTCAGGAGAGTTTTCAGAGCGTCCGTATCTCCCCGTACGATGGCCCAATGCAAGATTCCTTGTATGTCAATCTAAAAAATTTAATATATAGATGCAAACAATATTATCTTTATACTTTCATTAGGATAAACCGATCTATGTTTAATTTTTTTCTAAATATCATTTTATCCTTGGTTTCAGGCACTGAAAAAATTGCTACAATATTATTAGAAAACAAAGGTAAATTACGTCCATTGTAAAGTCATATTGAGTTCGGGCGGACTCGTAGTGAAAATAACCCGAAGCTACTCCAGTAGGCCTACCATGAACTTTTAGATAACGATTCAATTCAAAGTCAGTACCTGAACCGAACCGCTCTCTTTTCCATGAAGTGTGTTTGAAAAGGACAACGTTATATGAACTATAGATAACTCTTGTCTCTTTTACTCAAATGTTCTTAGGACGAATTCCGAACGCTCATTCGGCAACGACTTAAAGTGTGCGTCTTTAAGACGTCATGGTATGAAAAAGCAAAACAATTTAGTTTACGTCTTCAATTGAGTCGCAATAATAGTAGGTAATAGTAATAGTAATAATAGGGAATGTAAACGACAATCTCAACGATCGTTTCGCCCCGTAACCAAAGTATCATCATGTCTCCACGACAAAAGACCGTAAAGGCTGCAATTGTTGTGGGTATTGTGATACCTGCATTGTGCGGTAACTAATCTTGGATGTGTAAGGTACGAGAACGGTTTCTGCTTCTAACACTTAGAATTACATAGATGTTCTTAACAAACGCGGATTCTTCTTCTTCTTCGTCAACCGATGGACGTCCACTGCTGGACATAGGTCTCTTCACGGGATCTCCACACCATAAGGGGGAGGCTCGTCCCAATCAGTCTCCTTAATTGTCAACCTCACCTGCACGTGGTGCACCCTGCAGATCTACCAACGAGGCTCTGGCGACCGACAAATAGCGGTATAACCATTCAAATAGCTGACCTAAATATTACCAGACCGACAGTGGGCAGCAGCACTGTCGGTGCGACATGGTCAGCACTGCGATCACCAACCCGCATGCCAAGCGTGGTGATAACTGGCAATACCCTTCATGGATACACAACGCGGATTATAGCAAAATAATTTTATAGTTACTTCTGTTCTACGGAACTCCGCTATAAATTTAAATGTGAATTAGAATATTTTTTACTTAACGCTAACTTAATTGTTTAAATACCCTATACAATAAAAACAATGACCCCAGTATGTAAACTTCAGTTTTGTCTAATTGCATCAATATCGGCCTAGCTTATGTGCGGAATGAGTCTGAGTGGCCGAGTGTGCTTATTACAAGTAATGTGGGTAAATACAGCCGCTCCATTATAAAAAGAAGCTAGGACCTTGGCAGTTTTTACCTTCAAGTGATGATGACGGGAATGACATAGTCAAATTGACTAAGTTCCTTAAAAAAATAGGATTTAATTTAACTCGACCTAGCAGTTTAGACGTATAGGAATGGGAAAGAGCGCCATTGCACAGCTGGACTGCATCTGGGCAAATAAAAACATCATGCGGAAAGTCAAACAAAAGCTTGTGACAAGCCTGGTTTTCTCGATTTTCTTATACGGCGTGGAGACTTGGACCCTAAAACAGGCTGATCACAACCGAATGGACGCGTTCGAAATGTGGTGCTGGAGAAGGATGTTGAGAATTCCTTGGACGGAACATCGGACCAACGCATCAATAGTCAAGGAACTCCAAATTAAGACCAGACTTTCCACCATATGCCTCCGCAAGATTTTAGAGTTCTTTGGGCACGTTGCGAGAAAGAGTGGCGACAACCTTGAAAAGTTGCTCGTCACGGGCAAGATGGAAGGAAAGAGGCCCAGGGGACGGAGCCCCTTGCGTTGGACCGACCAAATTCGCTCAACACTCGACTCCAGTATCAGTGGCAGAGCCGGGTGGCGGAAAATAGTCATCAATAAGGTGCTACATAAGGATCACAACCCTCAGCATTGAGGATTACGACGCCAGGAGGGAGCAGTTAAGACGTGAAAGCGTAACAGACACACACAGCCTTTCATATTAAAAAGCTTCTATCAACTTGCAATGTACATAAATTTGACACTTCCCGATGTCCGATTAATTAGTCCAGTGCCGATGACAATGCATGTTTATGATAAGCATAATGCTGCTGCCAGGATTGGCTCCAGACGATAGAACTCCTCAACGGTTGACGGTAAGGACATGAAATTTTGCAGATATTAACCTTCAAACTGCCAGTGTCGTGAGGTATATCCAACCCGATGATATTCCTTAATTTAGTAATCAGAATATTGTCCGCAACTGTTATAGCTTCGTTACATTCATATTGATTTCCATACTTCCCTGGAAATTATAAAAACGAATCCTTAAATCAATATCACAGTTGGCAACTTTGAGTGGCCCGTTGGCAGTGACTCTGATTGAGGTTCAATTCCAGCCGAGAACCTATGTTTTGCTTTAAACTATTTGTTGATTCTAAATAAATAAATATATGGGACATTAACACACACGGTCTTCCGTCCCCAAAGTAAGTAACTTAATACTTGTGTTATGGGTGAGAGACAACTGGTAAATATAAACATAAAAGTAAAAATAATATATACATATATAGTTTTAAATACATACTTAAATACATATATACACCCAGACTCGAAGAACCAACAAATTCTAAATAGAAAATGTTGGTTCTCGGCGGGAATCGAACCCGCGACCCACGGAGCCGAAGACAGGGTGACTGCCAACTGCGCCAACGGGCCAGTCATTCTGCCGGTCTCGGTGTGTTTATGCATTCAATTATTTATTTAATGTAATATATCAAGCAATACAACAGAACTAACTACTTTGCTATAATCCGCACGGAAATCCCGTGCGGATTATAGCAAAGTAGTTAGTTCTGTTGTATTGCTTGTAATATGGAATTCCGCAAAGTAACGCCTGCTTCTATAAATCATTTAATGTAATATATGTAGCACTTAGAATGTGACAAGAAAACACTAGCCTTTATAATAGTTTTTAATGTGATGTCATAGATGGCATTGAAATAAGAATTACAATGTATCTCACTCGATAAAGCCTAATTTTTAATTAGGTCAGTTTAATGCAAATAAAACTACGTGCGATGAATATATTTATAACATGTCTGTACCCTTAGCACAAGTATTGAACTATAGTACGCGGCAATAAATAATGCACATCAAGGCTCAGAGAGAGAAATCGGCTAGATCCTGCTTCATAGAGCATTGTCTCTGTCGCACAGAGTGACGAACCCGTGTGTGACAGAGACAGCGCTCTACGAAACCGAATCGGCCGACTGATTCCTTCTCGATGTGCATTATTTATTGCAGGGTACTATACTTATTTTGGAGACGGACAACCGTGTGTTTAATTTTCTCATATTTATAAAAAATATTTATGGCATTACTAATTGTCACCTTGTCGAAAAATATTATTATTCTTAATTTTGCTTATCACGAAAAGTAATATTATTCTTAATTTATTTACTTCAAGGAAAAAAACTAACCCAAAAACATGACAATATACCAGCGTAGAATTCTATCATTTTTACTTTTAGTATCTATCTGTTCAGAAATTTTTATCACTTTTTGAACAATCTGAAAAAAAAAAAAATATAAATTTCAGAATTCCTGACCAAAACAAACTTGGAAACAAGTGCTTTAAAATACTCGATGGTTGTTATTATCATAATAAAATTAGTATAGCTACATTATATAAATATAAAATAATAGTATAGGTACATTTCGTCAATACTAGGACGGTGAGTAGTTAATTCAACGCCAAGCCTCCTTTTGAAAGTTATTTTACACTAAAAAATTAACTACTAAAAATTAAAACAAACAACAATTACATATTGAATAGCTAACTAGAATGCAGCACGTATTTGTGTACGCGGGTCCTTGCGTGCCTGTGTTGTGTATCTGAGTCCGTGAGTGCGCGAGTGCCCGCGTGCGTGCGTGCGTACGTGCGTACTCGTGCGCGCTAGCGTGTGTGTTTGCGTACTCGTTGTTCGCGTGCGTGTTTTTTTTGTGTGTACACACACAAAATCTGATGAATATATATGTGGTTATATGCTGATACGAGCATATATACACACATATATTAATATACACATTAAGTATACAACGAAAAGCGTGTGATAAATTTTGAATACCAATTAGGTATAGTACCCGGCAATAAATCATGCACATCGATGTTTGGAACGAAACAGCCGGCCAGTTCGGTTTCGTAGAGCGCTGTCTCTGTCACTCAGTTAGTATGTGACGTTTCACACGAGTTCGTCAGTCTGTGCGACAGAGACAATGGTCTATGAAGCAGGATCCAGCCGATTTCATTAAGTTTCGATGTGCATTATTTATTGCCGCGTACTACACATAAGTATTTATTAAAAACTAATCAGTACCTGCCTGTTGTTCGAACTTGTGTCCCTCTGGACAGAGTCAACGGTCTCAACGTTCGCCTATGACAGCTTGTGAGACAGAACAGAAGGGAGGAACAGAATGGAAATTCAAATTCAAAATATTCTTTATTCAAGTAAACTTGTGTAAACAAGTGCATTTGAATCGTCAACTTTACTGCTGGTTCGGAAAGCTGTTCCTACCGAGAAGACCCAGCAAGAAACTCGGCGGTTGCTCTTTTCAAAATATAAATCTTAGAACTAGTTACATTTATTTATTACTGTCTTGTACAGAGTAGAAGCGAACCTATATCCACACATCCTTATCATCTAAGTAATCTTCAACAGTATAGTAGGCTTTCTGTATCAGCCTCTTTTTAACAGTGGTTTTAAACTGCTGTAATGTCATGGTCAAAATTGAGAGAGATTGAGAAAATTGAGAAAAGAGAGATAATTTACTGCTATATGTTGGCACCCAACATATTAGAACCCTATGTTTAATTTCCGACATTTCGTACATTATTTATACTAGGTAAATACTCACAGCAGCCACACGGGTCCTGTCAAAGTCCTTATTTTCCTGCAGTAGCTTATCCAGTGCTTTTACAGCTTGGCTCAGAACGGACGACTCAAGGTCACTCTTTGCAAATATTATCTATATAAAGAAATAAATATCAGTACAATAATACATAACATTATGTCTTACGGAATATTGTTATGGGGTATTTTTTTTTTTTTTGGGGTAAATGCGCGGACATTGAAAAAATTTTTGTGTTACAAAAAAGAGCTATACGTGGCATTTACAATTTAAATTCGCGCGATTCCCTGCGAGAGAAGTTCAAAGAAACAGGTATTCTTACATTGGCTTCACAGTATATTTTTAGTAATTTAATTTTTGTACATATGAATATAAATAATTATAAAAGGATTGGCGATGTATATATGGACAAAGTAGGAACCGACATAAGCTTGCGGTTCCTGCTTTGCGCCTTGCAAAAGTTCATAATTCGTTTGTGGGTTTGGGTATAAGATTCCATAATAAAATTCCGAAATCAATTTTGGTCATGCCATTACAGCAGTTTAAAACCACTGTTAAAAAGAGGCTGATACAGAAAGCCTATAATAACTAAATGTAACTAGTTTTAAGATTTGTATTTTAAAAAGAGCAACCGCCGAGTTTCTTGCTGGCTCTTTTCGGTAGGAACAGCTTTCCGAACCAGCGGTAGATTTTAACGATTCAAAAGCACTTGTTTACAAGTTTACTTGAATAAAGAATATTTTGAATTTGAATTTGAATATCTATGTATACAAATTTTAAGGTTCACTGTGTACCGAATTTTTTGTGGAACCTATCCTCCTGATGATGTTTCGGTTACTGTGCGAAACGATCGTTAATATTGTCTGGGTGTTGTAGTGCGTTTGTGGTGTGTTGTTGGTGGCGGCGTATTGTTATACTTGTGGTGACTGGTCCTGCATGTATAAGGTATGTGAATGTTGCGTTCATACACTTAGGTGATAATATTGTTAGAATACAAAGGTTAATTACGCTGTCCATTGTAAAGTCATATTGAGATCGGGCGGTCTCGAAGTGAAAATTACCCGGATCGAGTCCAAATATCAGTTACATACGTATCCAAAAACAACCCCGCAAACAACACACTACACACATTCACTGTTACAATCTCAACGATAGTTTCGCCCCGTTACCGAAGTGTCATAATGTGATAACCTCCACGACAAACCGCGAAGGCTGCGATTCTTTGTGATACGTACGGTAACTAATGCGTGTATAAGGTATGAGAATGGTTTCTGCGTCCTACACTTAGCATTGCATAGATTCTCCTAGCGAACGCGGATTATAGCAAAATAATCATAATTTGTACTATGGAATTCCGCAAAGTAACGCCTGCTTCTATAAATTATATATTTTCTATAGGAAAACAGCGTACCTCAAGTGCGACCAATATCTCGGATGCTGGACATTTCATCTCGTCAGCCATCTCTATAAGTGCCAAAGCGCATTCGAGTTGAACATCTTCGTCAGCTGACATCGTTATTGATAAGTTCTGTAAATAAAATTGTTAATTTATTATATCGCAATCTTAGTATTAAAGTGGCCTAATTCAAAATTAGGCTTAATCGATTAAGATACATTGTAATCCTTATTCCAATGCCATCTATGACATCACGCTACATCATTCTCCTGCCCTTATCTCACTCTAAGTGGGGTCGGCACAACATGTTACAAACATGTTGTCGCATGATTTGGCTACGTATTTTACGACCGGCCGCCTGCCTGACGTAAACTTACCTTAGTCGCCTCTCACGACACCTCGGTAAGAAATGAGGGTGGTCTATTCTATGCAGCCGGATACCACACGGCACATACCTTAATCGCCTCTTACGACACCTCGGTAAGAACTGAGGGTGGTCTATTCTATTCTACCGGATACCACACGGCACATACCTTAATCGCCTCTTACGACACCTCGGTAAGAACTGAGGGTGGTCTATTCTATTCTACCGGATACCACACGGCACATACTTAATCACCTCTTACGAAACCTCGGTAAGAACTGAGGGTGGTCTATTCTATTCTACCGTATACCACACGGCACATACTTAATCACCTCTTACGAAACCTCGGTAAGAACTGAGGGTGGTCTATTCTATGCAGCCGGATACCACACGGCAAATACCTTAATCGCTTCTTACGACACCTCGGTAAGAACTGAGGGTGGTCTATTCTATGCAACCGGATGCCACACGGCATTATGACATCACGCTACGTACTATTAAAAAAGCTATTATTGCCTTGCTCTGCCAAGATATAGATTTTTTTATATGACGGATTTTCAGCGTACATCTTTTTTGTATTAGGTCACTTTAATACTAAGCATGCGATATCTATATGACGACGCGTAGAATTTTGACGTCAACATCAATTTACATGAATTTGATTCATTAATCATTTGAACTTTTATATTAGCCATCCCCGCCCTTCTCCAAACCACTTATAGATTTTGTACCATCATCCTTCTGATATTATAAATGCGAAAGTTTGTGTGTATGGAAATGTTTGTTACTCTTTCACGAAAAAACTATTGGACGGATTTGAATGAAACTTTACAGTTATATAGGTTATACATCATGTTTTGAATAAAATGACTCGGCCGCCGGAGACGCGACCGGCGGATTCAAGGACGTTTATGCATTCGATTGCCGACGCAGGCGGCCGACCGGTAGTAACTTTTCAAACATGATAAGGACAGGCCGCGTGCGCCTGTATACGGCATTCTTTATAACGCACACGTGTAATTTTGCGTTTCGGGTGTTATTCTCAGATTTAGTGACGCGTTTAACCAGTGAAGTGTTTGATAAGACGCGACCGTCCACGGTTTTGGTGCGCGTTGGATACTATTCCCCGATATAGGGACGATTTAATAACGTGTGACCTTACGAAGGTTGTGTGCACACCGGGTGTTATTTAGCCGATATAGTGAAGTGTATACTCAGGGAGAAACAGACATTACGTGTCCGTGGAAGAGTGCAGAGGCGAGCCAACGGTTTCGGGAATCGGCCAAGTACATACAAGCACACACACACACACGTACACATATACACGCAGTGACTCATGAGGCCGGACCGCATACAGCTGACGGCCACATAAGGTAGGTTGAGACGCCGAGACGACGGGCCCAGGTCCCAGAGGTTGTTTCATCCGTCCGCACGTTTGCGCGGAACACATCAGAATAACGTATAGGCTACAATTTGTAATTATGATATGTAATATAACAATACATTTCAATAAAGTGGGGAAAAATAAAAAATCTGGCCTCTGAGGGCTATCTTTGCGTACGCTGCTTAACCATTGCAGTTACACAAAGATGATTTACGGTAGTATTGTTTGTCTCGAGTCCTAAATAAAAGTCCGCGACAGCATAAATCTATCTTTTATGTGGAAGCTATGACCAAAATTGTAAATCACAAATTTAATTAAATTAGATACTATTTTACAATACAAATTTTAGTATTTTTATTAAACTCTTATGAAAATCAATACATTTTTCGCTTTTAGCATTTCATGTAGATCGTTTTCATTAAGTAATTTGGCCGAATAGTTTAAAAGTTATCACGATATGACTTAAATGGAGCGCTATAGAGTGGCTATTATGCGCGGCGCGAAGATTGTATGGAATCCGTTTGTTTTGAAATTAGACAGCTAGAATTTTGGATGTACGAGTAACCAAATAAATATATATATTTTAATATTAAGTAAAAAAAATGTTATCGAAATCTAAAATGATCTGTCACGAAACCTAATGTGCCAGACCAAATTCCACGCGAGCGAAGCCGCGGGAAAAAGCTCGTTAAATATAATTGTGGAAATGGCAATAAAAGACAAAAATATGGAGGTGGCCGAAAAACTATTGAAAATATTAAAATAATAGCAAAAACATATTTATGCACATAAAAACTAAGTATACAGATTAGCTGTAGTTGTAATCTTTAAAAAAAAAATGAACATAAAAAAAAAGAAATGAACTAAAAAGGGCACGGACATAGTCTATGGTAAGTAATGTCACTAATAAAAAAAAAATATAATTGTAAAATAGAAGTTAATTTCTAACCTCATATATCTCCCCCGTACACAGAGCGCATAGTACAGCAGCTGGAGCCACTTCCTTGTGAACTAGAGCACATTGCAGCAGAGCTCGTGCGAGGAACGGGCAGAAGACCTCGCTGGAGTTCAAACGGAGCACCGTCACCAGAAGGGACAGAAGCGGCGGAATGGTTTCCGGGAGGACCTGGAATTGAACGAGCAGATCGCTAAATAGCGGCCTGTCACAATCCCACCGCTGGGAATAGGCCTCCTGTCTCCGTTTCTGGAGAGAAGGGTTGGAGCTAAGACCTGCCACGCTGCTCCTATGCGAATTGGTAGGTTACACATATCTCCGGAATTCTCTAGAGATATGCAGGTTTCCTCACGATGTTTTCCTTCACCGAAAAGCGTGTGATAAATTGCAATTATCAATTAGACACATGAGTAATTTATAGGCTTAGGCGTTATTTTGCGGAGATCCATAATACAAAAGAAATGATAAAATTATTTTGCTATAATCCGCGATACAGTAAATAGAAAATATATATAGTGCTAAATGTATAGTGTACTATCCGTTTTTTCATACCTTTGCGTTTTTGTCGTGGAGTCTATCTCCTCATGATGCTTCGGTTGCGGGGCGAAACGATTGTTGACTTTGTGATAGTGAACGTGTGTAGTGTTTGTGTATTGTGGTGGCAGTAGTGGAGGTTTGTGAGTGTGTTTTTACGAATCCTGCATGTAACGGGTATAAAAAACGGATAGTCCACGGATGTATATTTTACATCATCATTCTACTGCCCTTATCCCGCTCTAAGTAGATTCGGCACAACATTGTGACTACGTATTTTACGACCGGCCGCCTGCCTGACGTCAACTTACCTTAGTCGCCTTTTACGACACCTCGGTAAGAAATGAGGGTGGTCTGTTCTACGCAGCCGGATACCACACGGCGGAAACCATCACTTCGGTAATAGGGCGAAACCACTTTTGAGTTTTCGATAGTGAATTTTATGCAGTGCTTGTGTATTGTTGAGTTAGTTGAGTGTTTGCATGAGTTTATATCAATCCTGTATGTCTAATCCAAATTTAAAATATTCTTTAATCAAGTCAACTTGTTAACAAAGTGTTTTTGAACCGTCAACTCTACTTCTGCTTCGGAAAGCTGTTCCTACCGAGAAGAACCAGCAAGAAACTTGGATTTTTTTTATGATTGGCATTCGATTTTGTCGTGGAGCCTATCCTCCTGATGATGCTTCGGTTTCGGAGCGAAACGATCGTCGAGATTGTGGTGGTGGTTGTGTGTGCTGCTTGTGTGCATTGTTGCTGGTGGAGGAGCCTTGGGGTGCGTGTCGTGACTTGTGTGAGGTGAGTAAATTTTGTCTGCTTCATACACAATAACTTTGCATGCATTCACTTAACCCGTGCGGATTAAAGCAAGGTAGTTCTGTTATAGTGCCTGTAATATGGAATTCCGCAAATTCTTCAACATTAATAAATAAATATACTTAACTAATAAATAACTTTTACACACGGTCATCCGTCCCGAAAGTAACTTAATACTTGTGTTATGAGTGACGGACAACTGGTAGATATACTACATATATAATTTTAAATACATACTTAAATACAAATACTCTCCCAGACTCGAAGAACCAACAAATTGTTTAAAGAAAATGTTGGCCCACGGCGGGAATCGAACCCGCGACCCGCGAACTTGAAGGCAGGGTCACTACCGACTGCGTCAACGGGCCGATCAATGAATGGGAGAAGACTTATTGTGCTGACCTCGCTTAGAGTGAGATAAAAGTAAGATATTGATGATATTGTACTCACCATGTCCTCCCCTCCCATAAAGGATTCCACCACCCTCGTAACGTACTCCACGACATCTCCCACAACGTGTGCACAGTTTTCTATAACAACGGTGTCCGTGTTCGCTCTAGTATCGAATATATCTCGCCATATTTTCAAGCACTGCTCTCTGGTTGTAGGATGCATAGATTCGGCGATCAAAAAATTGGTTGCTGTCTGCAAAAAAAGTTGTTAAAATAATTAAGACGTATATTATTATTTACATGCATTTACGTACTGTTAGACCGTCCAGTTTGGTTTATATATAAAGAAAAACACAAACTGAACCTATTAACTTTAATGTAATCTAAACACAACTCGTACTTGGACTACTATTGCGCGAAACCCTTGTAGCGGGTTGGAGCCGGAGTATATGATCACTAGTATTAAAATACTTATAAAGGTTTCCAATAATATATCAAAACCATTCTTAAAACACTTTATTACGCGTAATTACTTTTATATTAATTATTTTTCGTCACACCAGAATGCCGCCAAAATGAATTAACCTATCCTTTTTTAATATCCCCTCAACTTGAGGCTAATGCCAATACTTAAACTTCGAAATACACTTAACTTAATACAATAATTAATATCAATACAATATTATTATTACAATTATTATATAAATGTTAAAATTGCTAACACTAGTCTATTGCTGAAGCCAGCCGGCAGGCAGTAGCCGGGTCCGTAGCTGGGCAGCAAGTCTTATTGATTTTATAGGCCTTTATTGCTGATCGACGCTTTATATCGACCTCATTTGGGAAACAATAAGTCAGCAATATATGCCCATGTTGAATAGGGATGTATAGTAGCGGCCTGTTACAATCCCACTGCTCTGGGAATAGGCCTCTTCTCTCCGTTTTTAGAGAGAAGGGTTGGAGCTAAGACCTACCACGCTGCTCCAATGCGGATTGGTAGGTTACACATATCTCCAGATTTCTCTAGAGATATGCAGGTTTCCTCACGATGTTTTCCTTCAGCGTGTGATAAATTGCAATTATCAATTAGACACATAAGTTTTAATATTAAAACTCATTGATGCCTGCCCGGGATTGAACTCGTGTTCCTCTCGAAAGAGTCGCACGGTCTCACCGCTGGGCTATCACACACAGAATAGGGATGTAACAGTACGTATATTAAAGTGATATGAAATGAAACGAAAAATCGTTTTTCTGCAAATGTGATACATAAACTTAAACTCAAACTCAAAATATTCTTTATCCAGGTAGACTGAAACTGTGATAGCCCAGCGGTGAGACCGTGCGACTCTATCGAGAGGAACACGTGTTCAAACCCGGGCAGGCACCAATGAGTTTTAATATTAAAACTTATGTGTCTAATTGATAATTGCAATTTATTACACGCTTTTCGCTGAAGGAAAACGTCGTGAGGAAACCTGCATATCTCTAGTGAATTCTAGGTATAAGTGTAACCTACCAATCCGCATTGGAGCAGCGTGATGTTTCCTAGCTCCAATCTCCAAATACCGAGAGAGGAGGCCTATGCTCAGCATAGTAGTGGCATAGTAACATTTACTTTACGTATACGAGTATGCATATATTTTCCAACTTAAGCATTGTTCCCGCAATAATGTCATATACACTTATTCCCCGTTACTTTGCCTAATTTCATCAATATGAAGAAAGTGGATTAAACCGACACCGACAGACAAACACGCATTTGTAATATTAGTATGGATACTTACAGTCCTCGTTTCCGGATCCGCTCGTAACAGGGAATGTATTACGACTGCCGTTCTTTTAGTGGCGGGAAACGATTCATAAAACAAAATGGCCGCCTGCAGGAGGCGCCCGGAGAAGGGCAAGTTTGACTGTATACACCATGAAACCTGAAAAAGATTTAGTATATTTATATAGGTATGCAGACTGTTGTCAGTCTATTTTTTAATAATATAATCTAAAAGTAGTAAAGTAAAGTATATACACCCAGTATATAGAAACGGAGAGAGGAGGACTATTTCCAGCAGTGGGATTGTAACAGGCCGCTACTTTACTACTTTAAAGTAAAGTAAAGTAACGCCCCGGAATAGGCCTCCTCTCTCCGTTTCTGGATGCTTGTACGTAAATATTCAACAATTGAAGATTATTTGTATGGCAAAAATGTCTGGATTTGAAAATAAATATCCAATTTAATCAATTAGTACTGATTGATTATATCATATAATTATTTATCTACTCTGATACTATAATACAAAGATTATAAAACTGAAAACAAAATTCTTATGACAAACATTACGCACAGAACAAAAATAAAAAATTAAAAAGTTTCATTACGATACAGGTCTTGTATGGACACCTGTATCATAATGTAACTTTTTAATCATAACGATACACCTATACAACTTCCAGCTGGACCAAGGAGGTTGAACCTCTACCTTTAAAAAAAAGGTTTCAATGAATGGGTCCGCGGCGACGCAACACGCATGCGCAATCGATGTTTGCGCCTTGGCGCCAATATATGACATTTAAAAAATATTTTCAATATTTAAACGAAGTTTAGTTTTGTTTGTAAAAAAATAAGTTTTTGTGTAAAAACATGTCTGAGAGCGGGGATAGTGGTAATTGTACACCACCAGATATTCTGAAAGCTGCGTCAAACATGACCGTGAACCTGTTGCCGACGAAATCTAGGAGCAATTATATTAAATGTTACCACGAGTTCATGGAATGGAAACGTACGTTTTACGTATTATAGTATGAGAGTAGATAAAGTAGTGTATGATACTGTACATAACTTGGTCTTATAACACTCGTGTGACACTATAAAAAAACTCGCCTGCGGCTCGTTTTTTTAAACCACACTCGTGTTATAAGAACCCCTATTATGCAACAGTATCATAAACTACTATTTTCATATACCCGTGGTGGTTTTTTTTTATACCCGCAGCTTAGTGCGTAGCTGACTGCAGTGAAGATATTGTTACGAACATGCGAAAAGAGTTCGTAATGCATATGTCATAAAGTTCAAATTGGACGGTGGAAGTGTTACGAACATGCAAAAAGGGTTCGTAAACTATTCGTCATAGAGTTCAAATTCGCTACTTTTCTGGAACATTCGGCGTGTTTATCAAAACATGTTTACAAAAGACTTGTTTACGATCTTTCCAAGGTCTCGCGAATGTTCTCGAAATCAGTTCGTTCGATATATAAGCAGGCGTATCGTGCGCCTCGACATTCAGTTTGCGAATAGTGATAAAGAGCAAATAAACAAGTGAAAATTAAAGTGAAATAGTAGTGACCTCAGCATTCTTATTGGACAACGAACTGTACAGAGACTGTAAGTACTAAGTCTGTAGTGAAAAATTGAATAGTGTTTTTAACGATTCACCAGGTATTTTCATCCAAATCCACGAACCCCAGTACGCAACAATACGCTACCATCACTCAAATAATCTTCAATGGTAGAAATTTCGAGGAATTTTGTTATGAAAACTTGTACCGAGGTATTTTCAGACATTCCGAAAATGGTTTTCTCGAACTAACAAAAATATGACCAGAGGCAAAACACAGACAAGTATAGGTTTCTTACGAGTTGAATCGGACGCCCAGTCCCCGTGTATAACTTCACCGGACTATCATTGGATGTTAACAAATACTCAATCAAAGACTGTGCCAGTTAGAAGTCGATTTAATTACTTTTTTTCGGACCCTAACTAATACTGTTGGCCCTAATGACTTTTACAGCGTCACCGGGAGTGGGCGAGCACAGAAGCATCGCCGGGGGTAAGAGCTGGGAGAGCGAGTCTCGAGCGTCGCCTTAAGGGTACCTGTGACGCCGGACCTCTGATTAAAGCTTTCTTTTTCGGACACTTACTAATGCTGTTAGCCCTAATGGCTCTTACAGCGTCACCGAGAAAGTGGGCGAGCTCGGAAGCATCGCCGGGGTAAAACTGGGAGAGTAACATCCTGGAGCATCGCCTTAAGGGTGCCTCCTGTGAGGCCGGACCTCGGCTTAAAGCGACGCGCTGTGGTCAGTGGTGGACTGTATCGGACTTAGCCCGCTTAAAGATTTTTTTTTCGGACACTAACTAATGCTGTTAGCCCAAATGGCTCTTACAGCGTCACCGGGAGAGGGGGCGAGCGCAGAAGCATCGCCGGGGGTGTGAGCTGGGAGAGCGAGTCTCGAACGAGGCTCGCAGCATCCTGGAGCGTCGCCTTAAGGGTGCCTCCTGTGAGGCCGGACCTCGGCTTAAAGCGACGCGCTATGGTGGACTGTATCGGACTCAATCCGCTTAAAGCAAAATATTCAAAATCTATATACGACCACAAAATAAAATTCGTAGCGCGATACTATTATATTAATAGCAGACAACACGTCATCTATCGGATAATAGCAAAAACTCTTGGCAACTAATAGACTTATACCAATAATGTTTTATGTTTTACTGTTGTAGTCCGATAGATGGCGATGACTGTTTGTTTCGCATTGTATTTATACACCACGAACTGTGCAATGCATCGATTATTGATGAGAGGGACCACTTATAGAGAGGTCCTGACCCGAGATTCATACCTATTGTTGGAGAGGATGGGGTTTAAGGGCACAACGTTACCCTGCCCCGCTTCCAGTAGTGTGATCGAACACCGTCAGGATTTTAGTCGATTTTAATCCGACCTCTCATCCATCCCCAACTGTCGGCAGAACCCATAAGGCTTTCCTGCAATATAAAAGTCTACTTACAGCCTCGCAGATCTCATAGTTGACATTCCCGTTCCTCAAATCGAACTCCAGTACTTGCAGGTCGACGTGCTCGTTGAGATCACCCAGCCCTCTACGCGAGTGTATGTCTGTCAGCACGCGTAAGGCCGTGAACCTTTCGTAGAAGCGAGCGGATTTGGAGCGTGGATAAATTTCCTCATCTAAAATTTTCTGAAAAAAATATTGGTGTTAGAGGAGGAGGAATATGTTTCCAACACTTTACATATATCTAAGATGCTTATAATTCACACAAATAAAAAAAATGCAAATGTTTATCTGCGTTTCAAGGCTAATCTGTTGTAGAAATATTAATGACTTTGTTATATAATTAAAGGTTATATTTATATTTTACTAGCAATGCCCCGCGGTTTCATCCGCGTCCATACCGATCTCGTGGTAGTGGAAAGTCTACGAAGTCGGACTATAGATTTATTTTGTAGATTATTTAATTATAAAAAATGGGTATCATTAGTATTCTTGGAATAAGAGCTAACTCACCAAATGCAGGCCCTGCTATAACGGTCGATACAATGAATTTGTTATCGCATTATTTTCTTTAGATTTATATTCTTAAATTCTTAATATCTTTTGATTGGGGTGACGGATTTTAATAATTTAAAAATTATTTTACAGGTATTGAAACAATTTTTATAATTGTTTTTTTTTCAATTTTTATCAACTTTTACAATGTAAAAAAGTAGTTATATTTGCATAACTATAATAGTTAGACATATGGTATCGCGGAATTTTTTGTAGATATTGATACGTTTTATAATAATGTAGAACATTTTTTTGTTCTATCATCAATAGTTTCCTCAGCGCACGCGATGATTTTTATGAATAAATTTTTCACACCTTATTCAATTTTGTTAGGGATCCCTATTTTTTTTTAAATGTAAAACAGCCTATGTTGCTCAGTGAAGAAGTAGCTTTCCAATGGTGAAAGAATTTTTGAAATCGGTTCAGTAGTTTTTGCGTAAAAACATTACAAACATACATACACACAAACATACAAATCTTTCCTCTTTATAATATTAGTACAGATACTAGCTGTGGTAGCGGCTTCACCGTCGTTGAAATTAATGTGGCACAATTTTTTTCCCGAATTGAAATTTTCAACATAAAAGTTACTTTGAGTTAACCATAAAAGATGTCGCGGACTTTATTGTAGTATTTTTGTAGATCTACATTTCTCTAGTACATCACTTGAGTATATCTCTGTTAACAGGCGAATTTTTTACTAGTTCACGACCTCTTCCACACAATATACATAAAACCGTAACGCACCATTAAGCTGAATCTTCTCGAACTATCTTTTAGTAAAAACCGTACAAAAATCGGATAAGATTATGAGAAAATCCATCACAAACAGACGGACAGCTTTTATTGGGACTTTATTTTATAATAAGTTGAATAGATAGGTCTCCTCCCTCCGTTTCTGGAGAGAAGGGTCGGAGCCAAAACCCACCATGTTGTTTCAATGCAGATTGATAAGTAGGAAGCGTTCGTCATCGGAACCAGCTAAATTTTAAGTTTTCTTTTAGAAAAAAATCTGGGAACCTCTGATCTTGATGATACACAATAATGATGAGGTATTCTAGAAATAAAATAAAAAAAAGCTTGAAATTAAATATTTTGGAACAATTAGAAATCATTAAACACAACACCCTCATTAACGAGCAGATAAATGTTTCTAGTTCAAGCTTGTTGCACGTGTTTAGAGGTAAAATAAAGGGTGGGGATGAACCAAGTACTATATAACAATGCTTGTTTGGATAGTGCTTCGCTTTGCGATTTTGTCGTGGAGTCTATCTCCTGATGATGCTTCGGTTGCGGGGCGAAACGATTGTTGAGTTTGTGATAGTTAACGTGTGTAGTGTTTGTGTATTGTGGTGGAAGTGGTGGAGATTTGTGCATGTGTTTTTACGAATCCTGCACGTATCGGGTATGAAAATACGGAGTCCACTATACATTTAATACTATATATATTTTCTATTTACTGTATCGCGGATTATAGCAAAATAATTTTATTATTACTTTTTTATTATGGATCTCCGCAAAGTAACGCCTAATTATATAAATTATTCTAGAAATGCATGAATGATACCTGTATATGATTGATATCAGTGACGGTGTCACACACCATCCCGTAGAGGGCCAGTATGGCGGGCCGCGCGCGCACGGCGTCGCATTGCCACACGAGCGTGCGCACGTGTCTGTCACGTGACACACGCTCGCGGAACAAGTGCACGTAGTTCTGAATAAGCTTCAGACATACTGAAACAATTAAAACTTGTTGTGGCTTTTGCCAACTTTAGCCACAATTACCAACGAAGGTGGCAGTGATCAAGTAATATTTAGAAGAATCCAAATGTTCCAATGCGATGACTAAATTCAAAATTCTTTATCCAAATAAACTTGTAAACAAGTGCTGTTTTGTACAAATTGACGCGCGACGCGGCACGACCGGCCGGATCAACGACCTTTGGGCATTCGATTGCCGCCGGTCGCGTCCGCCAGTTAGTAATGTTTCGAATACTGAAAAGACAGGACGCGCGTACGCCTGTATACGACTTTATGGTATAACGCAGACGTGTAATATGCGTTTTGGGTGTGGTTCTAAGATTTAGTGACGCGTTCAATCAGTGAAGCGTTTTGAGAAGACGCGACCGTCCGCGGTTTTAGTGCGCGTTCGGGTTACTGTTCCCCGATATAGGGACGATTCAATAACGTGTGACCTTACGAAGGTTGTGTGCACACCGCGTGTTATTTGTGTTATTTAACCGATATAGTGAAGTGTATACTCCGGGAGAAATAGACATTACGTGTCAGTGAAAGATTGCAGAGGCGAGCCAACGGGTTCGGGAATCGGCCAAGTACATACAAGTACATACAAGCACACACACACACGTACACATATACACGCAGTGATTCATGAGGCCGGACCGCATACAGCTGACGGCCGCATAAGGTAGGTTGAGACGCCGAGACGACGGGCCCAGGTCTCGGAGGTTGTTTCATCCGCCCGCACGTTTGTGCGGAACAAGTGCTTTTGAATCGTCAACTCTAACGCTGGTTCGGAAAGCTGTTCCTACCGAGAAGAACCAGCAAGAAACTCGGCGGTTACTCTTGTCAAAGAATAATTCTTATCACTAGTTACATATAGTTATTAGTGTCTTGCACAGAGTCGAAGAGTAGCTATATCCACGCATTCTTATCGTCTGAGTATTTCTTAATAATATAGTAGGCTTTTGTATTACCCTTTTTAATAGTGTTTTTAAACTGCTGTAATGGCAAAGCTAAAATCGATTGCGGAATTTTATTATAGAATCTTATACGCAAACCCACAAACGACATTACTTTTGCAAGGCGCACAGCAGGAACCGCATGCTTATGTCGGTTTCTACTTTTTCTTTTATATATTTCTATTATTTTATAATTATTCATGTTTATATATATAAAAATAAAATTACTTAAAATACACTGTAGCAAATGTAGAAAAAAATTGATTATAGTAATAGTTTTTTTACTATTTGAAAAATTACTTTTTTTAATAATAGTAATTGATTAGAATCATCTTTCTCCTTCCCTTATCCCACTCTAAGTGGGGTCGGCACAACATGTTAGAAACGTTCTCACATGATGTGGCTGGGTATTTCACGACCGGCCGCCTGCGTGACGTCAACTTATCTTAGACGCCTTTAACGACACCTCGGTAAGAAATGAGGGTGGTCTATTCTACACAGCGGGATACCACTCGGCATAATAATTAATTAAGATAAAGATCTATTAAAGTGGACTAGTACGAATAAAAATTGACGATTCTGTTGCGTATTTGCGAAATTCTATTAAAATTTTCAGTTTGGCTACATTGGTGTCGTCTAACAAAGCGTATCTTATTTATTTAATTTATTACTAGCTGTACCAACAACGGCTGCGCCCTTGTGGAATTTAGTGATTTACGAAACTTTACCCGAATTTTCGAAATTTTGAACATAAAAGTAGTTATCGTGAATTAACCGTGAGAGATAGAGACATGCTATCGCGGACTTTTTTGTAGTAGTTTAATAATCTACAATTCTCTACTACATTACTATAGCGTATCTCTGCTGGTTTACAGTTTTTTTCAGTTTCAGTTTTCAGTTTTACAAGTTTTTTAACAACTGCGCGATCTTTAACACAATTTACATTATAACGATATGTACTATTTACCAAAACCATGCGGAAGTATTGCACTATCTTTTGGTTACAACCGTACAAAAATCCGTTCAGTAGATTTTGAGAAAATCGATTACATATAGACAGACAGCTTTTTAGGATTTTGTTTTATAATAGGTATAGATGATTTATGTACCATGAAATACAATATTTTTTTTTAATACAGTATACAAAGGTCGACTGATCCCTTTGACAGAGATTTCTGCCAGCCTACTTACGACGTGAGACGATTAAAATAGAGAGAGATAGAAAAATAAAGAAGAAAAAGAGAGTTATTAACATAAGCGATTATTAAAAGCCTATTATTTTTAACATCCTTGGCTGAGATTAGTAAAGTAGCGGCCTGTTACAATCCCACTACTGGGAATAGGCCTCCTTTCTCCGTTTCTGGAGGGAAGGGTTGGAGCTAAGACCTACCACGCTGCTCCAATGTGGATTGGTAGGTTACACATATCTCCAGAATTCTCTAGAGATATGCAGGTTTCCTCACGATGTTTTCCTTCACCGAAAAGCGTGTGATTAATTGCAATCATCAATTAGACACATGAGTTTTAATAGAAAAACTCATTGGTGCCTGCCCGGGTTTGAACTCGTGTTTCCCTCGAAAGAGTGGCACGGTCACACCGCTGGGCTATAACGGCTGAAATTAAACAAAACATTATTAATTTTAAATCTCACCTTCCTCACACCTGGGCATCGCCATCTTGCCCACAAGCTTGTCGTAGAACAAGTTAAGTTCCATGGTGGGCAGATCCATGCCGAAGTGCTTGAAGAGGCTGCAGACGCCTTCCAGGACAGCCTTCGTCACCGTCACCTGAACAGTAGACGACCAGAAGATTAACCTATTAAGTGGTCTATTTCGTTAAACGGGATGCGTTTCTCAGTGGCGAATTTTGTTATCCGCTAGCCCATATATATACATCTTGGGCATAGCGTTACAATATCCGTCATGGCCGCTTAAGAGGTTAAAGAATACCATTAGATTAAAGTAGACCGAGATAAAAACGTCAAGACGGGATTATTGTTAGTATTATACTTCTGAAGTGAGGAGTTCTTTAACATAACTGTCGGATGCTTTCCGTGGTGAAGTCGTGATGCTTCATACACAACTTTAAGTTGTGTAAGCATAGTTATTATTATTACAAAAGTAATAATAAAATTATTATGCTATAATCCGCGATACAGTAAATAGAAAATATATATAGTGTTAAACGTATAGTGGACTATCCGTATTTTCATACCCGATACATGCAGAATACGTAAAAACACATGCACAAACCTCCACCACTGCCACTACAATACACAAGCATTACACACGTTCACTATCACAAACTCAACAATCGTTTCGCCCCGCAAGCGAAGCAGCATCAGGAGCCTAGGTTGCAGGGCGAACTGATTGTTGAGTTGGGGTCGGCACATGTTACAAACATGTTGTCACATGATTTGGCTACGTATTTTACGACCGGCCGCCTGCCTGACGTCAACTTACCTGAGTCGCCTTTTACGACACCTCGGTAAGAAAGAGGGTGTCTATTCTACTCTGCAGTATGCTTTAATAATAATTATTATTATTATATAGAAAAATTAAAATAATTACAGTGTATTTATTGGAGTCCAGAAAATTCAAGTACACCCGCCATATCTTAGTAGTCTCACTGTCGACGACATTCGGGTGATGTTCGCATATAGTACCTATAAATTATTTATTTATTTATTTATGTACCAAAATTAAAATATATAAGAAAATACAGGTAAAGAAAACAAGTACAAAGGATTACTTATCTCTCTATAAGAGATCTCTGCCAGCGACCCTTGGTGGTTTGAAAGTAAGTGAAAATGTAGTATAGGTACATTAATAGTAAAAGATAAATTATTAAGAACACTATAAAACAATTATAAATTAAATTTGGATAAACTTACTTTCTTATGATCATAAAATAGAATACATATATAATACAAGATAATACACTTATACTAATACAAAATATAATAAACCTACATAGATATAAGTTATGACAGCGAGGAAAGGTAGTGTTGCTTTAGCCTAAGTTTGAAAATGTGCAAAGAAGGAGAGTCTTTAAAGATGCTATCTGGTAAAGAGTTCCAAGAGGGGATGCAAGGACTGTAAAAGACTTAGAGAAAAACATAGTTTTATAAGAAGGCACTGCCAATGATTTAACTGCCACGCAAGAGTGTGCAGGTCTTACACGAGGGGGAGCCATGTGAGAGCAATTACATAATATAGATAAAGTTAAAAGATAATATAACATTCACTATACAAATCAATAGATTTATTTAAAACTACATAAGTTCTTTAAAGAACATTATTTATTTATTTATTTTAAAAGGTACACACAACAGAGAAGGCACCAGTGGGCCATTTCGCAGCTTAAACAAGCGGCCATTTTATTTCAATTTTAATCTATACCCATAACTTTATAACGGCAAGTTAAATAAAATCATCTAAAATAAGGCTCTTAATATTATGTTATTATCACACATTTAACATAATAACACATGACCACACTCACTCACACACATGTACACTTTCTTTAGTGTATATTTTAGTTTTGTTTTTATTATATTAATCTAGAGCTATGATAGCCCAGCGGTGAGACCGTGCAACTCTTTCGAGGGAAACACGAGTTCAAACCCCGGCGGGCACCAATAAGTTATTCTATTAAAACTCATGTGTCTAATTGATAATTGCAATTTATCGCACGCTTTTCGGTGAAGGAAAACATCGTGAGGAAACCTGCATATTTCTAGAGAATTCTGGAGATATGTGTAACCTACCAATCCGTATTGGAGTAGCGTGGTAGGTCTTAGCTCCAGCCCTTCTCTCCAGAAACGGAGAGAGGAGCCTTATTCCCAGCAGTGGGATTGTAACAGGCCGCTACTTTACTTTTACTTTTTTTTATATTAATCTAATTATTTTTGACTGTGAGTATGGCATATGCAACACAGTTTTATACTATCGCAATGCGATCCTTGTAACATGTCTTAGTTAATCTTAAAATATCATTAACACAAATAAATAAATATATTAGTGTTGTATCAAATCAAATCAAATCAAATCAAATCAAAATAATGTTTATTCAAATAAACCATTTCGGGCACTTTTGAATCGTCAAGCATCAATATGATTAATGAAGCTACAACTGGTTCGGAATGTTGCTCTTACCGAGAAGAACCAGCAAGAAACTCGGCGGTCAATCTTTTAAATATTTTCAATTATACATTATTAAACCGCTGTCTTGTATGAAGCTGAAAGGATTTTCAAATCCAGGCTTTCTTGTCATCTAAATAATCTTCAATTTCGTAATATGCTTTATGTAGATAGATATGTGACTAGAGTAAGGTCAAAAGAGGAAATAGATTGTGTGAAGTATAATGTGGATATAAAAGGATTAGCAAGAGACTTGACAGCTGAGAATTGACAGCACAGCTGCAGTTGAGAACAGCAGAGATTGAGAAGAGAAAAAAACATGTGGCGCCGCCTCACTTTGAGTGGGATAATGGCAGGAGAATGAAATATTCTTACCAACTAACACAGCGAGGGGTGCCTTGCATGTCGTGCTCTCTTCCAGTGCAGACACATACCTTGTGAAATTATGAGCCCCTTCTACTGATCGACATGCGATTTTTGTCAGACAGGATAGTGCTGAATGCCGGAGCAATGGCTCGTAATTTAAATGGCAAATCTGGAAGATGGATACTGTGCTATAAAGTTTGCCTCTAGGAGATAAACTCAAACGATGCTGTAACACTGGCCTTTTGGCGCAGTTTGACCATGCCATCAGCACCGCGGGTCGTGGGTTCGATTCCCGCCAACCGCTATATTTTCTATAAACACAGGTATTCCCTATCACAAGTGTTGAGAAATCCTTTCCGAATTATTTTTGCGATTATTAATTGTGTAACTATTATAAGGAAATAAAAATTATAAAAATAAATAATCGATTATTATAAAAATAAAATTTTCTTATTACAAAAAAGAGCCATACTGGGCATCTACAATTTAAGTCCCTGCGAGATAAGTTTAAGGAAATAGGTATTCTTACATTTGCTTCACAGTATGTTTGTACATAAAAATATAAAGAATTATAAAACGATAGGTGATGTATATAATAGACAAAGTAGGAACCGACATAAGCTTGCGACTCCTGCTTTGCGCCTAGCAAAAGCATGTAAATCGTTTTTGGGTTTGTGTATAAGATTTCATAATAAAATTCCGCAATCTACTTTAACTTTATCATTACAGCAGTTTAAAAACACTTTTTAAAAAGGCAAAAAGTCTTCCTTTAAAAAGTTTTTTTTAAAACTTATGCCCTAAATTCACAAATACTATATTACAAATATTTATCACGTAACTTATGGTGAGGAAAATATAATGAATAAATGAATAAATATATGGCAGAAATACACAAACAGTCATCCTTGCTCAAAGTAATATAATACTTACATTATGGATGACAGACAAGTGGTAAACATATACATCTGTAATTCTAAATACATATATACACCCAGACTTGAAGAACCAATAAATTCTTTATAAAAAATGTTAGTTAGGGAATCGAACCTGCCACCTGCACAGCTAAATCAAATAAAATCAAAATAATCAAATCAAAACAAAGGCATGATTACTGCCAACTATGCCAACTGGTCAATCTAGTCAATGTGTCAATACAGAACAGAGTTAGCAACTCATTTGTTCACTTCTACAATAAAATTCTACAATAAAATACTTGTATTTGAAAATTCTTTCGGCTTCTACCATCACTGCAGTAGTAATGTTAATTTAAAATGTTTGTTGTTTCTCACTGGTTGTTCACAGTAAAAGCAACATTCTGAACCAGTTGTACCTTCTTTAAATCTAATTGATAATTGACGACTCAAAAGTGCTTGTAAAAAGCTTACTTGAATAAAGATTATTTTTATTTGATTTGATTTTAATATATTAATACCTTTAATATGTGAAATGTGGGTCTACTTATACAATTATGCTTATATCATATTTCTAAAAATTACCTGTACAATTTTACTGTAGTATATTTGTGCTTCATCATACTTCACAACCACTATAGATAGCAATTCTAGAACTTTCCCGACACATTTATCCCATTCACTGTCTGCATATTTCTCAGTTACTAGTTCCAAAAGATTTACTGGTTTTTGTAGCAGTGTACTCAGGAACCATTCTGAATATGTATATTTGAATTTAAATATGAATAATAATAATAATAATAATAATATTTGCGCGATAGTGGGTACTGGTTATAAATTATCACTAAATTTCCTTACACAATAACTGTCATAGTGGGAAATTATTTTGTGTACCATTCATTACAGATTGGATGAAAATAGTTTTATCATTACTTTAACATTACAAGTTGTAATGAAAATATTATTCTGCTATAATGCTAAATGTAGAGTGTACTATCCGTTCTCATACCTAATATATGCGAAATTCGTAAAAATCATGCATTACCCACCACCAATAACACAACAATAACAAACATACTATTCAAATCGTAGATAAAATAAAGGTGGGTTAGTAAGTCTATCCTAATTTAGTATTAATTGATACTGAAATTATCCTAATTTAGTATTAATTGATACTGAAATTTTAATTATAAATATCAAGTAACCGGCCGGCGGATGTTCTGCGCGCCAAAATCATAAGAAATTTACAGTACAACAAACAAAACTTTACTATAAACTATTAAATAAAAGAATGTTTGGAATTGTTATTACCGATTTCAAAAGGAGCTAAATCCTTAGCCAGTAAAAGTTCAGCTTTGCTCAAAACTTTTGACAATTTTTTGGGTTCATTTATTTCTTGATCCGTTATATCAGTTTCCCATTCTTCCATTATTGACCAGTTGAAATCTATTAAATATATTTATCCTATCCAATAAAGTAACCAGCCAATTAAAACTTTAAGTTATATTTAAACTGATAACAAAACTTTATAAATAACAACACCTAATACCTATAATCTGCGAATAACTAAAAAGAACATGAACCACAGACAAATGGGACTACTAAAAAAATACCACAGACTAAATACGAAGTATATTATAGATTTAATTCAATTTCTGTGATTCCAAATTCACACTTTAGTTTTGCTATCATTTACCGATAGTTTCTTTACGTAGCAGGATCTCAAAGAGCTCAAATCCTGATAGTGATAATTTTAAAGTTGTATATAGGAATGCTGTTGACCATATGATGCTGTATATCTAGCAATATCTCATACCACACTGCTTGAAGACTAAAGTCTTCTAACACATCAAGCACTGTTGTAAGTAATGACATATGGATCCGAAAGTTCGTCGCTAACTATGGACCTCATAAGAAAGCTCAGAGGATGGTGAATATGGTAAAGAGGATGATGAAGCGAGCTAAGCGTGGAGTTTCACATCATAATCAAATTAGGAGTGAAGAGATCCGTAAAGGAACTAAAGTTACTGATAGGCGGAACATATAGTAAAAAGAACCGATAGGCACTCGAGTCCTAACTGTTAGAATGAGGACCCTAAACCAGAAAACGTAGTTTTGGTAGAGCCCCTACGAATTGGACTGACGACCTCAACAACACTGTGGAGAGTTTTTGAAAAGATCTCTGTCTATCGGTTGAAGAAAAGATGTTTGTAGGTAAGTGGGAGATCCTCCTCCTCCTCGCGTCGTAGTCTTTATTATTGAGGGTCGTGATCCCTACGATTAGGAAGAAGACTAGAAGGAAGAAGTGGGAGATACGAACTGTTAAAGGCTTATCATGATAAAATAATCCGATAGAGAAACCTAAAAAGCTAGAACTCAATATTTGTGAAAGTTTCATACGTCAGTGTCAAAGCAAATGACACAAAGGGCAAATACTTCCTTTGTGTCAAAGTGCTATGTAATATGTATTTCAATTTTTTAAATCGTCATAGATTATTAAGCATATAAATTACGAATAAAATATATTTAATTAGTAATAAATAAAGTGTAATTAGTCAAGCTGGCATCCCGAAGATTATTACTGATTGGATTTCATAGTTTTTCGCCTCCTACTTACAGATCCAGCTTTAATAGGTTAGGATTTATACAATTGTTTGATTTATTGATTAAATTAATATCTCTGTTTTATAACAAATAATCTGATTGTCATAGTGTTGTTTTTGTTCACCAAAGTTTTTTTCACCGTTTCGGTGCATGCTATTTCACCTAAATAAAATTCCATAAGGTAAGTTCTTTATAACTTCAAAAAATATTGAGTCATTACATTTTATGTAAATTATAAATTGGCAATTGAATGTTCATGACACCAAAGGTCATTGTCGTTTGACGATATTTATAATTCAAGATTTACAAACAGTTTGATAAGATAATACTAATTACATGTGTGACAAAATTTCAATATATTCTGAAGATTGTTTTATGTTCTCCATTATTTTGTTCAGCATCTAGGACTTAATAGTTGTCTAATAGTTGTTCTTGTAACTTGCCAACATATATCATTCTATACTGGATTTATTCCATACTCATTCAAATTTAATTCAAAATTATCTTTATTTAAGTAAATTTGGAAACAATTGCTTATCAATGCTCTACTGCTTGTTCCTACTTAGAAGAGCCAGCAAGAAACTGGTGGTTGCTTTTCTTAATCTATCTTGAGCAGTACTCTTAAAGAGTAGCTTTACCTACTCATTCTTATTATCTAAGTAATCCTCAACAGTATAGTAGGCTTTCTGTATCAGCCTACTTTTAATACTGTTATTACTTTAAACTGCTTTAATGGCTAAGCTAAAATCAATTGCGGATTTATTCCCATATCCTAAACCTAACAGTTGGATGTAATGTAATAATAATTTTACCCTTGACTAATGTTACAATTTTACTTTTGGTCACCTTGGAGAGTAGAATAAAGTAATCAGTAATCCTCATTCAGTAAAACATGCAGAGTTAATTATTGGTGATAACTTAATACAGAAATTATAACAGAACTACTTTGCTATAGTCTGTTTGTTAAGCTAATATATGTGATGCTGAGTGTATTAAGCAGGCAAAATTCACGTACCATACATATGCAGGACAAGTCACCACACATATCCCGAGATGCCTCCACCAGCAACAATGCACACAAGCAATACACACAAACACCACCAAAATCTCTATGATTATTTTGCGTCAATACCAAAGCATCATCAGGAGGATAGGCTCTATGACAAAATCATAATGCATGAAAATCGTTTATGCATTGTTGCTGGTGGAGGCGTCTTGGGATAAGAGTGGTGACTTATCCTGCATGTGTAAGGTATGTGAATATTGCCTGTTTCATATACTTAATATATATTCGCTTAATGGACACAGAATATAGCAAGGTAGTTCTATTATAGTTTCTATAATATGGAATTCTGCAAAGTAACACCTGCTTCTATAAATCAGATAACTTAATATTTTCCAGTTCCATCTATATACACAGACGTCAGTACTCAAGCATGACAGTGCCGCAGTGTGCACCAAGGTCCCCTGGGCGAGGGCAGAGCCCAACTGAGGCCCTAGCTGGCTCAGGAAGTGAGAGCCCTATAGTTACATTGAAGAGATATGATGACATTGTCAAGAGTCAAGAAGATAAGAGGGAGTACAGGCACGACTACTCTAAGTTTTACTTCTTTTTCAATTTTTTGAGCTTGTCTATAACTGATTGAGACTGAGACTTATATATGTATGGTGAATCTATTCACGACTTAGAATCAAGTTAAAAAATATAAATTTTCAAAATGGTACCCAAGTTATGCATGTTTTTTTTAAATCATTGATTTTTTTCACACTATCTTGCGTTTCTGTTTACCAAAGCTACAGATAAGTAAAATCTGTGGGTTTTTTTTTATATTTTAATAATCTTCATTAACTGTACAAATAGATATGCAGTGAATAATACTAGTAGCGGTTATAATTTTTTGGAAAAAAGACTGAACTTCAATTTTAATGTAAAAATATGGTAATTATTTTTTTGTCTAAGTTTAAGCACACGTGATGTAAAAAAAATGTACTTAAGCATAAAGTGCAAACTATATTTGATAAGCTAATTGGTGTCGTTAAAGTGTTATCCTTAAACAGAGTGAGATGGGAATATATTAATTTGAATTTTAGTTCCTTGGACTATGTTGTCATCGAAGATGCATTTTACATTTTGCTATGATGTATGTTGAATGATAATATTTGAACAGACTTTATGATTATTCTTGTATTTTGTCTCGTAACAGCATTTTGGCTTCTTTATTTTGAAACCAAATTGCATTACAATATGTTTATTCACTTACAGGATAGCTTGTAGCCAATAAAGTGATATTTTTGTGACGAGAGAATGGTGTTTATTACTCTTTCATGAAAAACTATCAGACGGATTTGGATGAAACTTTACAGTTATATAGGTTATACATCGGAATAACATATAAACTACAATTTGTAATGATTTTATGTAATATAACGATACATGTCAATGAAGTCGGAAAAAATCTGGCCTCTGAGAGCTATCTCGGCGTACGCTGCCTAAACCATTAGAGTAACACAAAAATGATGTATTGTTTGTATTTAATAGTTCTAAATAAAACATATATCTATCTTTTATGTGGAGGCCACTATGACCAAAATTGTGAATCATAAATTTAATTAAATTAGATACTGTGGCAGACAAAATTCCCAGCGAGCGAAGCCGCGGGAAAAAACTAGTACCTATTATAAAACAAAGTCCCAAAAAGCTGTATGTCTGTATGTAATCGTTTTTTCTCAAAATCTACTAAACAGATTTTTGTACGGTTTTCACCAAAAGATAGTGCAGTACTTCCTGATGGTTTTGGTACATAGTACACATCGGTATTATGTAAATTGTGTTGAAGAGATCGCGCTGTTGTTAAAAAACTTGCTTACGGTACAAGAGAATTATAGATCTATAAAAATACTACAAAAAGTCCGCGATAGCATGTCTCTATCTCTTATGGTTAACTCACAATATCTATTTTTATGTCTAAATTTTCAATTCTAGAAAAAATTTGTGACACGCTGATTTTCACGCGGGCGAAAACGCTAGCACAGTTAGTTGTTAATATAGTTGGTTTTTTAGCAATACATTTTAAGTCTTGTTGTATTTTATAGAGGACTGCAGCTGACGAATCGTTTAAAAGTGCTATTGGTCAGTGATCCAACAACTGACAAGTCTGCGGCTGCCATGGATGTCAACGTGGGTATGTATTAATACAATCATTTTACTCTTTGTTTCAACGTACAATCTCCTTTGTGTGTTTTCCATTTTACGTGACGTTGGCAAAGTGATCTGTACCAGTATATAAATCTATGGGACACTTCCACACACGGTCGTCTGTCCCCAAACTAATTAACTTTACTTGTGTTATGGGTGACTGACAACTGATAAATATATAAATATATAATAATAAATACATACTTAAATAAAAATATACACCCAGGCTCGAAGAACCAACAAATTGTTTATAGTAAATGTTGGCCCGCGGAGTTCGGTTTCGTAGAGCGCTGTCTCTGTCACTGGGTTAGTACATTTCGCACGGGTTCGTCAGTCTGTGCTACAGAGACAATGCTCTATGAAGCAGAATCTAGCCGATTTCTCTCTCTAAGCCTATTTTAAAATATTAATAAGTATTCGAAATATATATATAGTAAGAATCGCGAAAGTTTAAAATCTACGGTTGATTGTCTTTTCCTCAGGATATCTCAGTGATCCAGATGAGTTGCCAGGTCTAGCGCACTTCTGTGAACACATGTTGTTTTTGGGCACGCACAAGTACCCTGAGGTATGTAGCAATATATACAGTTTAGTTCTTCTTTTTTTTTTCTTAGCATTATGGTAAGCTGTGGGCAACGATTGCCTCCTTCTGCTCTGCGGAGGGAGGCGGCGGAGCGGTTCCGGAAACTTATATTCTGGATCCAATCTGCGGCGAGTGGTGGTAGTGAGTTGCCCAAGCCCATCGTCTGCCACCCTGACAGGGGACCTTCGGGTGTTCCGAACGGTGTATATCGGACGCCCGGCTTACAGGTCCCCGGGGCGGTCGGTGCATCTGGTGCTCCCGATGCACCGGTTAGCGGAGGTGGACTTCTCTTTCGAGGGATTCATTATCATAAGATAGACGATTTATAGAAGCAGGCATTACTTTGCGGAATTCCATATAACATGTCCTATAACAGAACTACCTTGCTATAATCCGCACGGGTTAAGCGAATGCATGCAAAGCCAATGAGTATGAAGCAGGCAAAAATTTACGCACCTTACACATGCAGGACAAGCCACCACACGCATCCCAAGACCCCAATGCGAAATAGCATTGCGATTCGTGGAGCCTTTCCTCCCGATGATGCTTCGGTTTCGGAGCGAAACGATCGTCGAGATTGTGGTAGTGGTTTTGTGTTCTGCTTGTGTGCGTTGCTGCCGGTGGAGGCGCCTTGGGGTGCATGTGGTGACTTGTTCTGCATGTGTAAGGTTCGTAAATTTTGCCTGCTTCATACACATCAGCTTTGCATGCATTCGCTTAACCCGTCCGGATTATAGCAAGGTAGTTCTGTTATAGTGCACATAAGATAGACTTAACGACGAAATCGCAAAGCTCTGCGATTCATCTCTTGATGGTGCTTAAATTAAGGGGCGCTTAAGTTTTGCCTGCTTCATACACATTAGCTTTGCATGCAGTCGTTTAACCCGCGCGGATTATAGCAAAGTAGTTCTGCTATAGTTTCTGTCACGGATAGTCTTCTATATATTAAGCTTATATATATTTTCTACCTCTTCACTTCTTCAGGAGAACGAGTACAACAAATTCCTTTCGGAACATGGAGGCTCGTCCAACGCCTCAACGTCCTCCGATCACACCACATACTACTTTGACGTGCTCCCGCAGCATCTGGACCGAGCTTTGGACATGTGAATATACTACTAATATATACTTTTAATATTGTAGACAGCAACAATTTTTAATCAATGTCTCAATTTATTATTGCTATCACACTATAGTTACCGCCCATCCAGGGGTATATAAGTGTCCAGGTCATTAACAGAGCTCTCTCGTTTGCGATCGGTTCTCGCCGCGGAAGCTGGTGTTAGTTGGTCGATTGACGTGATTCATTTTATTTATTGCGCTGTATGGTTACATACGTGTTAATTTTGTTCTCTTTTCATAAATCCTACTTTGGATCCTAAAAATATATACTTCTTTTTGTATATATTTACCTCCAATTTTTTCCCAATTACCTTAACTTGTGTTGTTTTGTCAGTCTGCTCCGACTTCCGGTACCTTGGTTTGCTTTTCCAGAAGAACGGTGAAATAGATCGCGATGTGAGTAATAGAATGAATGCGCGATAGATGAAGTAGCGAAAGCAGGCTTACCATGAACTCTTATTGCGACTCAATTGAAGACGTAAACTAAATCGTTTTGCATTTTCATACCATGACGTCTTAAAGACGCACACTTTAAGTCGTAGCCGAATGAGCGTTCGGAATGCGTCCTAAAACATTTGAGTAAAAGAGACAGAGTTATCTATAGTTCGTATAACGTTATCGTTTTCAAACACACTTCATGGTATGAAAAGAAAGCGGTTGAGTCTAGAAACTGACTATGAATTGGATTTCTAAAAGATTGAATTTGTTTCAGGGACAATATGTGACCCCGAATATCCCTAAAATTTAAGGGGAAAATTTATAAAACGGTCAAAAGACGTGTCGTAGTGGATGGATATACATAACTAAAAACTTAAAAGAAAACTATTTTACAGTACAGTACAGTGACTGTTCAATACAGGAACATAGTAACAATAGCCTGTTGTCTTAATGAACTGCCACAGTCCAATCATAACCACTATCCTAAGTCCTAAACCCACAATCTGCTTGTGCTCCAGTTTCGCCCAGTTCTTCATCTCGCCGCTGTTCACTGAGTCAGCGACCGGCCGCGAGCTGAGCGCGGTCAACTCGGAGCACGAGAAGAACACCTCCTCGGACATGTGGCGGCTGGACCAGCTCAACAAGAGCACGGCGGCCAAGGACCACCCCTTCCACAAGTTCGGCACCGGTAGGTAACTGACCAGACACAGAGTGATTCTCTGTGTTCCATTTCAATACTGTTACGTACAGGGATTTGGATGAAAATACCTTTGACTCGTTAAAAAACACTTTATTCAACTTTTTACTACAAACTTACTACTTAGTCTCTATACAGTCTGTTGTCTAAGAAGAATAACTCGCTCTTGATCACTATTCGCAAACTGAATGTCGAGGCGCACGATACGTCTGCTTATATATCGAACGAACCGATTTTGGGAATATTCGCGAGACCTTGGGAAGATCGTAAACGAGTCTTTTGTAAACATGTTTACCGGTAAACAAGCCGAATGTTCCAGAGAATTAGCGTTAAGCGAATTTGAACTCTATGATATATAGTTTACGAACTCTTCATGTTCGTAAATTGCCTCAGTCCAATTTAGACTTTATGACATATGCATTACGAACTTTTTTTCGCTTGTCCATAAACTTAAGTTTGTCTCCTTTCCAGGGAACCGTGATACTTTGGAGAAGATACCCAAGGAGAAGGGCATCGACGTGAGGAAGGAGTTGTTAGAGTTCCACAAGAAGTGGTACTCCGCCAACATCATGACGCTCGTGGTGATGGGGAAAGGTCTGTATATATCTATAGAATCAGTACCTTCTTCATCAACAGTGTGTGTTGCCAATGTTGGATGACCTACGAATCTGAAACGTGGTCGCTAACTATGGGCCTCATAAGAAGGCTTAGCGTGCAATGGAGCGGGCTATGCTGAATATCTCTAGATGATCAAATAAAAAATGAGGAGATCGGTAGCAGAACCAGAGTTACGGATATTTTATTTTATTTTTATTTATTTATTTATTATATTTTAGTACCTCGAAAAATATGTTACTACTATTGTACAAGCTGTGATATCCCAGTGGTGAGACCGAGTGACTCTCTAGAGACGATCATGGTTCAAACCCCTAGCAGGCACCAATGGTTTTTTCTATTAAAACTTATGTGTCTAATTAATAATTGCAATTTATCACACGCTTTTCGGTGAAGGAAAACATCGTGAGGAAACCTGCATATCTCTAGGGAATCCGCATTGGAGCAGCGTGGTAGGTCTTGGCTTCAAACCTTCTCTCCAAAAAATAGGGAGAGGAGGCCTTAGCCCAGCAGTGGGCTGTTACTTTACTTTTTTTTACTTATTATCGTACAACGTCAAGTCAAGGTTTGCAATATAGTCATTGACAGTTACCAGGCGGATTACATAATTGGATCGTGTAAATAAGTTTATAGACCACTCCGTTGTAAAGAGCAACCGCCGAGTTTCTTGTTAGGTTTTCTCGGTAGGAACAGTCTATTGAAATGAGCTAGTGGAAAATACTAGACTTGTGTCGTTCGCGAACGAACTAGTTCGAAAGAATCACTCCCACAGACGAACGACGGGAATCGAGTCCCATATTTCTCGCTTTATCGTTCGTTAGTTCGTGATTCATGAATCATGAGTCGTGATTTGGTACAGAATCAAGAAAGGTGACGTCAACCGAACTCATGTTGTCTCGCTCACAATCGCAAGGAACTCGTATCTGCCGCTCGCTCATCGAATTGTATGCCGTGACTACTTGTTGTTAGGGATGTCAAAAAGTAATTGATTATTTAATCAAAATAATCGATCTTTAATAAGTAATTATTAAACATTAGAAATCGATTTTTTTAAATGGATTTTGCTAATTACTTCCCGGGGGAGCCTCACCCCTAGGGAACGCGTCCCCAGGTGGCGGATAGGGGGTGCTCATCCGATATCCAGAAAGGGTTCGGAAGGGCTGGAGGGAAATTAAATACCTCCCGCGGACCAACAGGCCGGAGAAGGACACTCCGATAATAAACCCCTGCGGCGAGCTTCCTAGACATATTCTGGGGCGAGGTCAAGAGCAGTGCTGTGTGTTTGGGCTGGAGCATACAGAAGAGATGGCGGCGGATGAGCCCCTCGGGGCCAACGGCGGCGCTCACGCCTCGAAGCAGGCGACAGTCTTGGCGTCAGGTGGCAACCGGCCGTAAAATCTATAGCCAACTACATCCTCCTCGTTAAACATGAAAAGTACATCCATAAAGAGAAAAAGTTCAACTGTTAGGGCGTACCCCGAAAGCGACGCTAACCTACATGATGCGACACATGCGAATTCAAAGGAAGATAATGTTAGGGCGTCCCCCCGAAGCGACGCACATTCTGACAAGAACAAAAAATATTCGCTTACATGTAAAAATATCAGACTTGCAACTTGGAACCTCGGTACCCTCACCGGCAGGAGCCAAGAACTGTCCAAAGTATTAGAAGTAAGAAATATAAATGCATGCTGTCTACAAGAAACGAAATGGAAAGGTTCAAAGTCCGGCGCACAATAGCAATATTTCGCAACAAAGCAGAAATAATGTGTGGAATTTTTTTTAATGCGGACTTTGCAAGAGCAATACCCACTGTCTATATTACTGTCGCAAGTTTTTAAATATGACACCATATCAAAAACGCAGGACTGTAACACAGTTAGAGATATGAAAAATTCAAAAATTCAAAATTCAAAATATTCTTTATTCAAGTAAACTTGTAAACAAGTGCTTTTGAATCGTCAACTTTACTGCTGGTTCGGAAAGCTGTTCCTGCCGAGAAGAACCAGCAAGAAACTCGGCGGTTGCTCTTTTTAAAATATAAATCTTAGAACTAATTACATTTATTTATTACTGTCTTGTACAGGGTAGAGGTGCACCTATATCCACACATCCTTATCATCTAAGTAATCTTCAACAGTATAGTAGGCTTTCTGTATCAGCCTCTTTTTAACAGTGGTTTTAAACTGCTGTAATGGCATAGCCAAAATTGATTTCGGAATTTTATTATAGAATCTTATACCCATACCCACAAACGATTTACGTACTTTTGCTAGGCGCAAAGCAGGAGTCGCAAGCTTATGTCGGTTCCTACTTTGTCTATTATATACATCACCTATCGTTTTATAATTCTTTATATTTTTATGTACAAAAATTACATTGTTTAAAATATATTGTGAAGCAAATGTTAGAATACCTATTTCCTTAAACTTCTCTCGCAAAAATGCGAGAATTGTCTCTATTCGCATAACGGTAAGAAATGCATTTCGGAAAAAAGATGTTCCGAATGTCAGCAAAACCATAATACCCTTCTACATCAATCATTTTCACAGCCACATGCAACAAATAATATCACACAAGTATCACGGAATCCCACATCAGAGTCTTCACAGCAGTTAAGCAGCAACTCCCACGTATCATTACAGAACGATATCCCTGAAATACTTTTAGCAACAGCTATCATAAAGGTTCAAAAGTATGATGGATCCTTCGTTAATATGCGCGCTCTCATTGATCAAGGTTCCCAAACATCACTTATCACGGAACGTGCAACTCAGCTACTTGGTCAACCTCGATTAAAATGCCGAGGGGTGATATCAGGCGTAGGGGTCAGAGAAAGCAACTGTAAGGGAGTAATTTCTATCACCTGTGGGGCTATAAGTAATAATTTTGAATTTAAGACAGAAGCATATATCATGAAAACTCTTATCAAAAACTTACCGAATTACAGTTTTTCCAAACCCTCGTGGAGCTATTTAGAAAACATAACTTTAGCAGATCCCGAATTTTATATCAGTCGTCCCGTAGATATACTTCTGGGGGCGGACATATACTCATCCATTTTGCTAGAGGGAATTTGTAGACCTAATGAGAATATCCCAATAGCTCAAAATAGCGGTTTAGGCTGGATATTAACAGGCCACGTAAAAACTTTACAATGTAACGTAATTACCAATAATTTGGAACAGATCCAAAAATTCTGGGAGATTGAGGATATCAGCGAGGCATCATATGATTCTTCAGAAACTCAACAGTGTGTAGAATACTATAAGTCAACAACAACGCGATGCAAAGATGGACGATATGAGGTTCGATTACCAATGCTTCCAGATTTTCAAACAAAACTGGGAGACTCAAAATCAAAAGCTATAGCACAGTTTAGGTCATTAGAAAATAAATTGAACAAACATACCAACATAGGAGAACAATACAAATTATTTATCAATGAATACCGCGCGCTCGGTCATATGATTCCCGCCAATGGAAATTTGAAGCCTGAATACTTTAATACACATCATTGTGTGCAGTCTAATGACCCTATCAAGTTTAGAGTGGTATTTAATGCCTCAAGCAAAACCTCAACGGGGATGAGTTTAAATGATGTGATGGAATGTGGTCCTAATTTACAGCAAGACTTACAATCTTTAATTTTAAAGTGGAGACAATATCAATTCGCTTTTACAGCTGATATAGAAAAAATGTTTAGGCAAATATGGGTACATCCTCAAGACCAAAATTTACTTAAGATCATATGGCGTGATTCTGCCGCGGAACCGATCAAACAATATAAACTTACAACGGTTACGTATGGTACCAAAGCCGCGCCTTTTCTAGCTATGATGACGCTCAAGCAGCTTGCCAATGACGAGAGAAAAAACTATCAAAATAGCAAAGCAACCGAAGTTTTGGAAAATTCATTCTACATGGATGACCTTGTCCATGGCTGTCACAGCATAGAGACGGCAAAGAAATTACAATTAGACCTTATCAATTTATTGAAGTCGGGTGGATTCCATCTCAGAAAGTGGAAATCGAACGTTAGTGAGCTATTGCCTGACGAATCAGTCAATCAATGTGAACAAGCAAATCAAGAAAATTTTAATTTTAAGCAAATGGAACACACAAAGACTCTCGGATTAGCCTGGAATCCACGAAAGGATCTTTTTACATTCAAATCACGATTAGAGTCACAGAATGAGGCTACTACTATTACTAAAAGAAGTTTTCTATCAGACATTTCAAAATTATTCGACCCACTAGGTTGGCTATACCATCCTCATTAGTAATAAAATTCCAGAAGCCTGGCGGTACAGTTACCTCCTCCCTTTCTACAAAAACAAGGGAGACGTCAGAGACTGCGGAAACTACAGAGGCATCAAGCTCACATCACATACTCTCAAAATATGGGAACGAATTCTTCACAACCGTTTGCTAAAACACGTGGCCATATCAGAAAACCAGTATGGATTTACAGCCTCGCGATCAACTACAGATGCAATTCAAACTGTGCGAATACTCATGGAAAAAGGTCGTAGTAATCACGAAGATCTGCACCTTGTCTTCATAGACCTAGAGAAGGCTTTTGACAGGGTACCGCGAAAACTAGTCTGGCAAGCTCTGAGATCACAAAAAATACCTGAGTGCTACATATCGCTAGTACAGGATATGTATAACAATGTAAGCACACGAGTGAGAAGTTTCGCTGGTACTAGCGATCCCTTTGAGGTTAAAATCGGCGTGCATCAAGGATCAGCTCTTAGCCCTTTGCTATTTAATATTGTTTTGGATTACCTAACCAAAGACATCCAAACCCCATTACCATGGTGCCTGTTGTATGCGGACGATGTTGTCCTCATTGACAAATGCTCGGAACAACTGCAAAACACCCTGGAATTGTGGAGGCACGCTCTGGAATCTAACGGCTTAAAAATTAGCAGAAGCAAAACGGAGTACCTGCCATGTCTCTATAGCCCCACAGAGCAAACAACACTAATGATCTTCTTCTTCTTCTTCTTCAGCCGATGGACGTCCACTGCTGGACATAGGCCTCTTCATGGGATCGCCACACCACACGATCTTGCGCTGCCTGGATCCAGTGGCTCCCTGCGACCTTTTTGAGGTCGTCTGTCCACCTCGTAGGGGGTCTACCGACGCTGCGCTTTCCAGTGCGGGGTCGCCATTCCAGCACCTTAAGACCCCAGCGCCCATCGGTTCTCCGCACTATGTGCCCCGCCCAGCGCCACTTCAGCTTCGCAACACGCTGAGCTATGTCGGTGACTCTAGTTCTTCTACGGATCTCCTCGTTCCTGATTTGATCTCGTAGAGACACTCCGAGCATAGCTCGCTCCATCGCCCGCTGAGCGACTCTGAGCTTTCTTATAAGGCCCATAGTGAGCGACCACGTTTCAGATCCGTAGGTCATCACTGGCAACACGCACTGTTCGAAGACCCTGGTCTTCAGACACTGAGGTATTTCGGACGTAAAGATCTCGCGTAGCTTCCCGAACGCTGCCCATCCGAGTTGGATTCGGCGGCTAACCTCTTTCTCGAAATTGGACCTACCTAGCTGGACCGTATGTCCCAGGTATATGTACTCGTCTACAATTTCGAGTGCAGAGTTCTCAACGGTGACCGGGTGGAGCGGAACATGTGAGTTTGACATGATTTTCGTCTTACTCATGTTCATTTTAAGGCCCACCTGCTGAGATACTCTGCTGAGGTCGTCGAGCATTGCGTTAAGGTCCTCCAGACAGTCTGCCATAACGACTATGTCGTCGGCAAATCTAAGGTGAGTGATGTACTCGCCGTTGATGTTGATGCCGTATCCGTTCCAATCCAAAAGCTTAAAGACATCTTCCAATGCAGCGGTAAACAGCTTCGGGGAGATGACATCTCCTTGTCGCACACCTCGCCGCATTTGGATTGGTCTCGTAGTTTTGTCTTGGATTCGGACAGACATTGTGGCGTTTTCATACAAACACTTCAACACTTGGACGTACCGATAGTCGATTCGGCATCTCTGGAGCGATCTTAACACAGCTCATGTTTCCACCGAATCAAAGGCCTTCTCATAGTCCACAAACGCCAAGCAAAGTGGCTGGTTATACTCCTCGGTTTTCTGTATAACCTGCCGCAGCGTGAATATGTGGTCTATGGTACTGTATCCTTTTCGGAAACCGGCTTGTTCGGGAGGCTGGAAGTCGTCGAACCTACGAGCGAGACGATTCGTTATGACTCTCGAGAACAACTTATAAACATGATTCAGCAGCGCGATGGGTCTATAATTCTTCAATAAGGTGTTATCACCTTTCTTGAAGAAGAGAACCACCACGCCCCTGTACCATGCTTCCGGCATAGTGCCTTCGTGAATGACGGAATTGAACAATCGCTGAAGGACTTTAAGTACCGGTTTACCACCCGCCTTCAGGAGTTCGGTAGTGATTCCGTCATCACCTGGAGCCTTGTTGTTCTTAAGTTGTTTGAGAGCCATACTAATCTCGTATAGGCTGACGTCCGGGATATCTTCGGTATAGTGTCGGGTCAACTTGGCTCTTGGGTCTTTTGCCAAATTGACAACAGGCTGTTGTGTTGAGGTGTATAACTGCCCATAGAATCTCTCAACCTCTCTCAAAATCTCGGGACGAGATGAAATGATACTACCAGTATCGGTCTTCAATCGCGTTAACTGCCTCTGCCCAATAGACAGATCTCTTGCGAACACTTTTGAGCCCCTGTTACGCTCAATAGTACCTCGAATGTATTCGGTGTTGAAGTGTCGCAGGTCGCATTTCTGCGCCTTAGAAATCTGTCTATTGATCAGACGGTAGCGTGTCGCGTCTACAGAAGACTGTAGCCTCATTTCGTTCCTCTCATCCATGAGTTTGAGAGTCTGGGTCGAGAATTTACTGGTTCTCTTACGGTGTGTCTTATAAAATTTGGACCCCACCGTATGGACAGTTTCCACCAGCCTGTTGTTTACATCGTCCACAGTAGCGCAGTCAGCTAGGCAGTCAAAACGATTCATCAGCTCGAGTTGGAAGTTCTCGGGGTTTTGGATATGAGCTCGAGTTGGTCGGAGCGTAGACTTCACCAGTCCGGATCTTTCCAGCTGTACGCATATATTCAATGTGCCTCTAACCAGACGGTGATCGCTCCCGGTTTTCACAGTATTGATCACAGAGACATCATTGAATATATGACGCCTGGTCGACATGATGAAGTCAATCTCGTTTCTCGTGGAACCGTCGGGACTTAACCAGGTCCATTTTCGATGCGGCCGTTTCTTGAAGAAAGAATTCATCATGTAGAGGTCCTCTCTCTCCAAGAAATCGGCCAGCATCTGACCCCTGTGGTTCCGTTGCCCGTATCCAAATTGCCCTACTCTCACCTCTGTGCCGCTTCGCCTGCCCAGTTTTGCGTTGAAATCCCCCATAACAACAGTGTAGAAGGTTTTGGAGGCATGCATGGCTCTAGATAAATCCTCATACATGGCCTCTACCTCCTCGTCTGGATGTGCCGATGTCGGTGCGTAAACCTGTATGACCTTCAGCGAATACCGTTTGGTAATTCTGAGTATAAGGAACGCGACCCTGCTCGACACACTCTCGACTTGAACAATGTTGTTTACAAGGGACTTGTGGACGAGAAACCCGATACCACCCTGGGACTGTTGTTCTCCCTCCCGGTAGTAAAGCAAGTTGCCGGATTTTAGGATCATCGTATCCTCCCCCTCTCTTCGGACTTCAGATAATCCTATCACGTCCCACCGCAACTTGCTTACTGTTTCTTCCAGCTCGAGTATCTTTTCGTCTTCCCTCAAAGTGCGTGCGTTGTACGTTGCCAGGTCCAGTCGTCGGGGTTGGCAGCGGAATCTCTTCCGGAGATTCTTAACACCCCCTGCCCCACCGTTACCCGAACCGCTGCCAGAGCTGGGAATAGCGGGGCTGCCGGGAACTAGGGGCTGTGGCTTATTGTTTTTATCCATGAAGGGTATTGCCAATAATCACCACGCTTGGCATGCGGGTTGGTGATCGCAGTGCTGACCGTTTTGCACCGACAGTGCTGCTGCCCACTGTCGGTCTGGTATTTAAGCCAGCAAAATGGAATGGTTATACCGCCATTTATCGGTCGCCAGAGCCTCGTCGGTTGATCTGCAGGGTGCACCGCGTGCAGGTGAGGTTGACAATTGAGGAGACTGACTGGGACGAGCCTCCCCCTTACATGATCGATGGACATTTAATACCGAAAGTAAGCCAATTCAAATACCTAGGCTCAGTCCTCTCTGCGGACGCAAAAGTTGACATGGACGTGACACATAGGGTAAATGTAGGTTGGCAAAGGTGGAGGGCGCTCACGGGCGTGCTCTGCGACCACCGTATGCCTATAAAGACTAAAGGCAAGATCTACAAAACAGCTGTCAGACCTGCTATGATATACGGTGCGGAATGCTGGACGTTCAAACAAGAGCATGAACAAAAACTCCATGTCAATGAAATGAAAATGTTGAGATGGGCGGCTGGTGTAACGAAACTCGATATAGTGCGCAATGAACACATCAGAGGAAGCTACAAAGTCGCTCCTATCGCCGACAAGGTCAGGGAATCCCGCCTGAGATGGTATGGGCATCTTATGAGACGCGACGAAGACCATGTCGTGAAGAAAGCCCTCGCACTGCCAGATGAGAAGAGAGGCAAAGGGCGCCCTCTTGCCACTTGGTGGTCCTCGATATTAAAAGAATTGAAGCAAGCCCAGTTGAATGAGGAGACAACCCAGGATCGCCGGATCTGGCGCATGAAAACGAGGAGGGCCGACCCCAAATAATGGGAAAAGGCACGGAAAGAAGAAGAAGGATTTTGCTAATTACGCTCATTTTATTCTTTTTCTTACCCCCTTTTTCTTGTTTTTTAAGGTTGGAAATGCGGTGTTGGATGAAACCAAAGTTGCCAAAAAACACATATTACTCTAATTTCGCAAACAACGCATCTGTTAATTTTTATTCGTAGTTGTCCACTTTAATTATTCTTTACTCTAAATATTCTAAAAAAAGCAAATTTTTAAGTAGTCAGAAAGAAACGACTATTAAATAATAAATTATTTCAAGTTAATAGATTTACAAATCGATTTATTTTGAAAGAAGATAATCGATTATTTGTTAATCGATCTAGCTAGGTTTTATTATTAGAAAACATTTTATTCTTGGCTATGAAAAACTGCTACAATATAATTAGAATAAAAGGTCTTTAAATTCGTATCTTAAATATTCTTCTAAAACAATATGGATTCTTTTATTTTACGCATAAAATATATATAGAATTTATATAATGTAAAATATATAAATAAATATGTAAACATAAGGTTTACTTGATTATATTCCAAATTTAATAAAAAATATAAAAGCGTTCTTTAATCACTACCTAAAAATATATTTTATGAAAATTCATAGCTTTATGCTATTTTTAGTGCTATAATTATAATTCAATTTACAGTCTTCAAGAATCTTGTCATAGCAAGAACAGTATAAAACAAGCGAACCAACTGCCATCAAATATTTCAATATTAGGCAGATCGTTCGCTAATTATAAAACGGCTCCTGCGGTGAAGAGTCAATAATTTGTAACGACACACGAATCGCGAACGAACGAACGAAAGGAATCACCTAGTTCGTTTAGGCGCGAGGAATCAAAGGAATCATTCTCAGCTGCGAACGATTACGCCCAAGGCTAGAAAATACCGACCCCTCCCGGTTTGTCAGACCGGGCGTTATCATAAGGCTCCAAAAATCGAAGGACCTGTGATACTTGAATTAATGGTGGTATTTATTAGTAACTGTCCATATAAAATTGTTCATCCGACTTATAGTATCTTTGTTGTACACTCGATAGCGTGGGCATGTAATACAGTATAGCGCCACCTAGTTTTCGACGCGTACAACATTAAATATTTATATTGCCGATCGGTCATGAACAACTAGCAAGAACCGGTAGCATTTGTTGACGATTCAAAGGCAGTTAGTTAGAAGTTTACTTGAATAAAGAATATTTTGAATTTGAATTTTAAATATATGTCCGTCCGCCAGAGTCCCTGGACGAGCTGGAGCGGCTGGTGGTGCGGCTGTTCTCGCCGGTGGAGGACCGCGCGGTGGCGGCGCCCAGCTGGCCGCAGCACCCCTTCCCGCCGGCGCTGCGCCGCAAGCGCGCCTTCTGCAGCCCCGTCAAGGACCTGCGCTCGCTGTCCATCGACTTCCCCATCCCGGACACCCGCAAGCACTACAAGAGCGGGGTGAGTCCGATTGCACCCGGCGATAGTCTGTCCGATTGCTCCTGGTGGTAATGTCTTTGATTGCTCGCGAGGGAAGAGGGGTGTTGTGTTTGGTTGTTCCTAGTAGAAGTGTGTCTGATTGCTCCTATCGGTAGTCTGTCTGTGTGCTACAGGTAGAAGTGCGTCTGCTGTTCCCGGTAGTAGTGTCTGATTGCTTCCGGGGGAGTATGCTATTACTGCCAGGCAGCAATCCCAAAAAAATGGTGGGGGGGTTGAAATTATTACTGTATAACTGTTTGGGTGATGTGTCGCTTTGCGATTGCGTCGTGAGATTCTCCTGACGATGCATCGTATACAAATACTACCTTTACTGAAAGCGAATATAAATTACTTTTATGGCAATCCCATTGATTTCTGTACTCTCGTCACCAAGCAGATGGAACCCCATGGGGTTTTAACCGGTACAAGTCCGGCATGATTGCATATATCGCCCTAACGATTGCAGCACGTACAGAATGTCTAGATATTAAATATGTCTTTATGTGCCACCCAAGTTCATATCTCGACCCAGTGGGTCAAGGAGGTGAAACTCTTTAAGAAGCACTTTTCAGGTCGCCATCTCTGAGAATGTAGAAAAACAAAGGGAGTTTTATCCAAGAGCTTAATAGATGTCGCAAGGTCTACAATAATTAGAAAACAAAGTTAGCCTTTGCTGTCATTTGTAAAATCACTACAGCTCAATTGGAAACGGACGGATCTAAAATTACCTGAATTAAATCCATGTTCCCCCAATTCGATCAGATGACTCTTTTTTTGCTTTTTCTATAAATTGCATTTTTAATATATTTACAAAAAAAATACTGAGCGGTCGGTTCCATAGTACGCGGCAATAAATAATGCACACTGAGGCTTAGAGAGATAAATCGGCTAGATTCTGCTTCATAGAGCATTCTCTGTTGCACAGACTGACGAACTCGTGTCAAACGTCACATACTTACTAAGTGACAGACCGAACTTCGATTCTAAACATCGATGTGCATTATTTAATGCCGGGTACTATACTTTTTATTAAAAGGTTCATATAAGAATGCAGTACAGTGCCATCTAGTGGATTATTACGGTAACGTTGCAGTAAAATCTCTGAGACGTGACGTAAAACAGTGTCCTCTCGTTACATTACGAAAATGAAGGAGTTTCTCATTTATATCCTATATAGTGTAATATCTATGCGGTGAGTGTTTGAAGACTCTCTGGTATCTTAAAAAAAAAAAGGCTCAGTAGATCTCACGTTGTCGTTTTCTTCTAGCCAGGCCACTACATATCGCACCTTCTGGGCCACGAGGGTCCTGGCAGCCTACTCTCTGCGCTGAAGGCTCGCGGCTGGTGCAACAGGTATGACATCAGACTCATAAACTTGTACAAGGGACATTTTCTGTAGGGATTATTGGGTGCGTGTACGTGCTGGTATATTATTATGGGCGCGTACGCATAAGTTCGTATTATTCTCTATACTGCTATCCAGAGTGCCTTTACGAATAATAAAACAAAAAATTCTAATTTGACATTACGCTTTCGTCGTTGCGTGCGCTAAGTAAACTGTGAAAGTTATTCAAAAATCATGTATTACAAAATTGTTCCCCTCTAAAAGATCTAAATAAAAGTCCGCGACAGCATGTGTCTAGCTTTTAAGGTAAACTCACTTTAACCATAATTAAGTATTAGGGTTTACTCAAATAATAAGACCACGGTCCATGCGAACGAATTTGCGTATAAAAGCTAATTGTAAATATAATTCCAGTCTAGTGGGCGGTACTCGTATCGGCGCGCGGGGCTTTGGATTCTTCGGGGTACAAGTCGATCTCACTGAGGACGGGGTCAAGCATATTGACGAGATCGTCGAGCTTGTGTTTCAGGTAATTTTAACGAAGAGTATCTACTAATATTCTACATACAAGCAATCACCATACACAGCACACGCGGCACGTACATTTGTCTCGGCTGGAGACTGGCTGACGACCTATTTAGACGACGACAGTTATTTATACTTATTCCCCCTAAGATTAAGATTACGTTGGCCTCATCCCGTATCAGGGTAACGGCTTCAAGAGTTGGAGCTGTGGCGGAAATGGCCGAATCCGGCAAGCGGCGAAAGTATGCATCTCTCATCGAGTATCTACTAATATTCTACATATATCATGACCATTATATTTATGGAGCTCGTGACAATACTGACCGCGTGCCTCGCTTTATGGGTTTAGGGGTTCAAACGCGCCGACAGGCATCAATGTTGTTTTGTTCCAACTTAATGTCTATAGGCCAACCGTTTAACTCAGTCGTCGCGGCGAGCGCTCGTAGCGTAATATACAGGAGGTGACTATTCACACCTACCTTAGACCCCGTTCTTGTCCTGTCTCCTCGCCCATGTACCCTGCAGGCGAAGTCTGAGTTAAACGGTTAATCTATAATAATCAATAAATTATTCATCATCATCCTACTGCCCTTATCCCACTCTAAGCGGGGTCGGCACAACATGTTACAAACATGTTGTAAAATGATTTGGCTACGTATTGTACGATCGGCCGCCTGCCTGACATTAACTTACCATAGTCGCCTTTTACGACACCTCGGTAAGAAATGAGGGTGGTCTTTTCTACTCAGCCGGATACCACACGGCATAATCAATAAATTATTGTGATATTTAGATAAATAATTGGTTACTGATATTTGCAATTTATCAAAAGCTTTCGGCTAAAGAAAATATCCTGAGGAAACCTGCATATCTCTGGAGAATATCTGGGATATTTGTTACCTACCATTGGAACTGCGTGATTGGTCTTAGTTCTAACCCATAGAAGGTAAAAAAGGCCTATGCCCAATGGGACAGGATTGTCGTGTGGTATCCGGCTGCATAGAATAGACCACCCTCATTTCTTACCGAGGTGTCGTAAAAGGTGACTAAGGTAAGTTGACGTCAGGCAGGCGGCCGATCGTACAATACGTAGACAAATCATGTGATAACATGTTTGTAACATGTTGAGCCGACCCCACTTAAAGTGGGACAAGGGCAGGAGGATGATGATGAATAATTTATTGATTATTATAGATTAACCGTTTAACTCAGACTTCGCCTGCAGGGTACAATACAAGAAATTAAGATAAATTCGAAGAGAGCAACTGTCGAGTTTCTTCTAGCTTTTTCTACCAATGGGACAGGAATAGGCCGTTACTTAAATAGCATTCTCTTCCGCAGTACATAGCGATGCTGAAGGCGGAAGGTCCCCAGCGCTGGATATGGGAGGAGCAGAAGGACCTGATGGCTATGGAGTTCCGCTTCAAGGACGCTCAGGAGCCGCGCGCGCTGGTCGTAGGACACGTGCACCTGCTGCAGGTATGACTATGGGCGGTTTTAAGCTGTAAATGCTTTAGTTTATCGGACTAGATGACGCTAATACTTTGGCTGCGCCCTATTGAGATGCTTTTGCAGGAATATATTAGGAGGTTAAGCATTAAAAAAAACCACAGCCATCCTCAACCCGGTAACTCAGATTTTTTAAGCGACTCTCGAGGCCAAGGTTTGGTTTCACCTGACAGACTTTTTAAGCGACTCTCGAGGCCAAGGTTTGGTCTCACCTGACAGACTTTTTAAGCGACTCTCGAGGCCAATGTTTGGTCTCACCTGACAGACATTTTTAAGCGACTCTCGAGGCCAAGGTTTGGTCTCACCTGACAGACTTTTTAAGCGACTCTCGAGGCCAAGGTTTGGTCTCACCTGAGAAACTTTTTCAGCGACTCTCAAGGTAGTTGCAGGCCTTATAGCACTCGCCCTCCAAATATCTTATGTGAAACTGAGTCTCGGCTCTAGGGATGTATATGGAGTGGTTAAAATCGCTGAATAAATAATTTTTTGTCTCCATACAATGAATCGGTTTGTGAAAAATCTAAGAAACCGATAATAGATTTTTTTTATTTTAATAATAAAATCTAATTAAAAGTGAACAACTGCAAATAAAAAATAACATATATGCGCTGTTTGCAATTCGATTAAAATGTGTAGTTTGACTACATTAATTTAAGCCAATAACAAAATATTTTAAAAATCTCAGAAAAACAAAAAAGAGAAGTAAGTCAAGGTAAAAAAAGAAATTTTATTAAAATTTCATGTACCTGAGCGTTAAGGAGTTCGCTCATCTAGAGCAAATCCTGGCAGCATCATGTCATACTTGTTATAAACATGCATTGTCATCGGGACTGGGCCACTATGTACAATTTCAACTCAATCGGAGACCGGGACCCATTGGTCAAATTTAACTTGCAAGATTCCATCTTCACATAGCCGACAAGTGTGAGGAGATTTTAAAAAACCATTTATGTTACGTGGATTTGGATGAAAAGTCCTGGTGACTCGACTTAAAAACACTTTATTAAGCTTTTTACTACTATATTAGTGCTTACAGTCACTTTGGAGTCTAATAACCAAGCCGAGACCACTATTACTACACTTTTATTTTCGCTTCTTGATTCTTTCTTGATTGCTATTCGCAAACTGAATGTTTAGGCGCGCGCTACGATAATCGAGCGCTTACATAGCGAACGAACCGATTTCGAGAATGTTCGCAACTGTTCGCGAGTCGGAGGGAATACGGAACACGATTCGTAAACAACGTGAATGTTCCATAGATTTAGAAAATTTGAACTCTATGCCATATGCATTACGAACTCTTTTCGCAAGTTCGTAACATTATTATCAAAACACGATTTTATTAATAAATAACGAATTAATATAAAAATCGATTGTTTCTTACGTTTTTTTGGAAATTGCATCACTGCTTGACAAAAGCGACGAAGAGCTCGTCTTCGCCGGCGAAGACGCTATGTTTTTTTACTGGGAGGTAGTTTTGTTATATGCTCTTTGCTTCTCACCCAGGAGTTCCCGATGCAGGACATCCTGAGCGCGTACTACCTGCTCACGGAGTGGAGGCCCGAGCTGATCGAGGAGATGCTGTCGCTCCTCACCCCCCAGAACGTGAGGGTGGGGGTGGTGGCCAAGTGGGTACACTATATAGTTTCCGGCATTAAATAATGCACATCGATGTTTAGAACGAAGCAAACATATTTAAAAGTTCTGAGAATGGACTATGTATTTTTCATACCCCAAAGTGATAAGTTGTCCACTCCTAACATTTTTGGACAATTTTTTTTATGACATATACTAGAAACCCTCTAGAAATAATTTATACGGTAAAACACCGTTGGTGGGTCAACTAGTTTTATTTTATTATAGAATCTTATACCCATATCCACTAGCGACTTATAGCATCCGGCATTAAATAATGCACATCGATGTTAGACCGCAACAGCCGGCCAGTTCGGATACGTAGAGCGCTGTCTCTGTCACACACGGGTTCGTCAGTCTGTGCGACAGAGACAATGCTCTATGAAGCAGAATCTAGCCGATTTTCTCTCTCTAAGCCCTTATGTGCATTATTTATTGCCGCGTACTATACGATATTTGATAGTTTGATATTGGGGTGAGGGGGGAGGAGATTTGTAATGCATGCGTTTGTATGAAGACAGACGATGAACAAACAGACTTTCGCATTTATATTATGAGTATCATAACTGTGATTGTATTTGATACCGTACCCGATATTTAATAGTTTACACAAAAGTTGCGACTTAATATGGTTACAATTTTGTCGTGGAGTCTATCTCTTGAAGATGTTATGGTTACAGGGCGAAACGATTGGCGATGTTGTGGTAGTGAATGTGCGCAGTGCTTATGCAGTAGTGGTTGTGGTTTTTATTATTATTTATATTTATACATATTTATGTTTTTATAACTGTACTGACATATATTTAATACAAATAAATATATTATTATTATTATATTATTATTTAACGAACATGAATATTTATTCTATATTTAGCATTATATAGATTTTCCCTAATCATGGATAAATAAATAAATATATGGGACACTTACACACAGTCGTTGTGTTATGGATGACGGACAACTGGTAGATATACTACATGTATAATTTTAAATACAAATACACACCCAGGCTCGAAGAACCAACAAATTGTTTACATGGATTATATATGATTTCTATGTACTATCTGTAGATGTTTCGAGAAGAAGTGCACGCAGACCGAGCCTTGGTACGGGACCAAGTACTTACAGGAGGATATAGAGGAAGCCAAATTGAACGTAAGTAGTTTAATATGTAATAGTAATAAAATAAACATATATAACAAAGGGCCCAAAAGCTTTTTGTCTGTGTGATCGATTTTCTCGAAATCTACTGAACGTAATTTTTGTATAACTGATGAATGATGTATGTGTGTGTGTGTGTGTGCGTGGCCGTGTGTACTCGTTTGTATGGATGGTGCGGTATGGCCGGTTCTCCCAGAGGGCAGGAATCGGACCCCGGTCTCCCACTGGTGCACAAACAACGACACAAACGAAACAACGACCTCGTGCACGCGACGTCGCACGCGCCGCCGCCGAGACAACAAGCGTGAATTCGGCTCGAGGATCAAAATGTCACTAGTGCTCAGGCCGAGCGTATAAAGAAGCAGGTCAATAGGCCGAACGTAAGTTGTTCCGCGCAAACTTGCGGACGGATGAAACAACCTCCGGGACCTGGGCCCGTCGTCTCGGCGTCTCAACCTACCTTATGCGGCCGTCAGCTGTATGTGGTCCGGCCTCATGAGTCACTGCGTGTATATGTGTACGTGTGTGTGTGTGCTTGTATGTACTTGGCCGATTCCCGAAACCGTTGGCTCGCCTCTGCACTCTTCCACGGACACGTAATGTCTATTTCTCCCGGAGTATACACTTCACTATATCGGTTAAATAACACCCGGTGTGCACACAACCTTCGTAAGGTCACACGTTATTGAATCGTCCCTATATCGGGGAATAGTAACCCAACGCGCACTAAAACCGTGGACGGTCGCGTCTTCTCAAACGCTTCACTGGTTAAACGCGTCACTAAATACTTATATCAGTCTCAAATGTCAATAAAGTCGTGTCACTACTGAGAATAACACCCGAAACGCAAAATTACACGTGTGCGTTATAAAAGAATGTCGTATACAGGCGCACGCGGCCTGTCCTTATCGTATTCGAAACGTCACTAACTGTCGGCCGCTCGCGTCGGCAATCGAATGCATAAAAAGGTCGTTGATCCGGCCGGTCGCGTCGCGCGCGTCATTTTATTCAAAACATAAGTTTTAACAGAAAAACTCATTGATGCCTGCCTGGGGTTTAAACCCATGATTGTCTCTAGAGAATCACACGGTCTCCCGATGGGCTATCACAGCTGTTTTTTTTTACTACTCCCCTCCAGGAGTGGAAGGCGGTAAAGCCGACTTCGGAGCTTCATCTTCCGCCTCCCAACGAGTTCATACCCACTCGACTCGAGCTGGAGAAGAGTCCAGACCCAACTGCTGACGCCATCGCCCCTGCCATCATAAAGGTATCGTTACAATCAACAGCTTATCTCGAAGTCAGCTTGACAATAGGGATGTCGGAAAATAATCGATTTTTATATTAATCGATTATTTTATAATCGATGTTCTAAACAATAAAAATCGATATTTTCCTTTTTTAACTCTTTTTTTTTATTTTTTTAGGATACGATATGAGTTGTTGGATGAAGCCAATGTAGCTACTATACTACATATTTTAATCGAATTTCGCAAACAGCGCATTTGTTTTTTTTACTTTTTTTCGTACTAGTCCACTTTAATAAGTCTTTATTTGAATTATTGAGATTAATAAAGGAAACACTTAAAAAAACGATTATTAATGTTCCGTCAACTTTTTATATATCGATTTATTTTGAAGGGGGAAAATTCGATTATTTATTAATCAATTTTCTTCACTCATAATCATATCCCTACTTGACTCATAACTCATAAGTCATTTTGTCTGGTTGTAAATTAAACTAGAGAAATTAAGCACGAAAAATAGTCAATTATATAGAAAGATCTTAGCGAAAGTGTTATACAATGGCAATAAATTTAAATTACCCTTCAAAAAACTGCTTAAACGGTTATTGCATGTTAGCCTTTCAAATTTATGTATTTTTGATTTATAACTATTTTATTCATATTTCATAACTTAAACTTGACAATGCAACTGTTTTAATTTATTTTGTTTTTTTTTTTTTTTTATTATTTTCGTTTATGTATATATAATGTATACGCATACGTTTATGTATAATAATTTTATCTGTTATATTTGATACCTCTAGTTTACACTTCGTTTTATTTTTATGCTTATATTTGTTATTGTGTATAGTTTTATTTACCTTTATATTTATATTATAAACTGGTTTCTGTTATATCACTGAAAACCAGCGCCATGTGTTATTAGCCCTAGCAATGACATGCGGCAATGCTGAGCTGTGTGCCCTTTCTGTAAATTTTTAATTGCAGAATAAATGTTTTTCACAGAATTTCAAACACAGATTACATATGACAGACAGACAGACTTTATATTAATATTATGATGGATATTTTAGGACACCCCTCTAATGAGACTGTGGTACAAACGGGACAACGAGTTCCTGTTGCCGAAAGCTTTCGTGACCTTGGACTTAGTCAGGTAAGTTTAACGTTGGCATTAAAGAATACTCTAACTCTAGCATATATCTCTCAAATAATTTATAGAATTAGGCATTACTTTGCCATAATATAGATGTAATAATAAAATTATTTTGCTATAAACCGCGATAAAGTAAGTAGCTTTGGGTTTCTGTCGTGGAGTCTTATCTCGGTTGTGGGGCGAAACGATTGTTGAGTTTGTGATAGTGAACGTGAGTAGTGCTTGTGTATTGTGGTGGCGGTGGTGGAGGTTTGTGCATGTGTTTTTACGAATCCTGCATGTATCGGGTATGAAAAAACGGATAGTCCACTATACGTTTAGCATTATGTTTTGAATAAAATGACTCGCCAGCCGGAGGGGGGAGCGACGCGAGCGGCGAAATCAAGGACGTTTAGGCATTCGATTCCTGCCCGCGTAAAATAACGTGCGTAAAATACGCAGCCAAATCATGATTTGGCTGCGTATTTTACGACCGACTCTTACGACCCACTCTAAATGGGGCCGGCACATGGCAGTGGGATAGGGGCAGGAGGATGATGGTGATGATTTTACTTATATTGACTGGTCCGTTGGCGCTGTAGGTAGTGACCGTGCCTTCAATTCCGCGGGTCGCGGGTTCGATTCCCGCCGAGGGCCAACATTTTCTATAGACAAACTGTTGGTTCTTCGAGCCTGTGTGTGTATATTTAAGTATGTATTTAAACTTATATATGTAGTTTATATGTAGTTGTCCGTCACCCATTACACAAGTATTAAGTTATTTACTTTGGGGACGGACGACCGTGTGTGTAAATGACCCATATATTTATATATTTATTATTATTATTTATTATTATATCCGTTCACCCGGCAGCCCACTGGCGTACGCGGACCCGGTGAACTGCAACCTGACCTCGGTGTGGGTGCTGCTGCTGCGGGACTCTCTGCAGCAGTTCGCGTACTCCGCCGAGCTGGCCGGCCTGCGCTGGAGCGTGGGCAACGCCAAGTACGGCCTCAGCGTGAGTATACGTACAGATGAGTATACTGGACTTGAAGATCCTGCTTCGTACATTCTTCTCATGCCTTTCCGACTAGCGAAGGTTAGCCGTCAGTAATTGAAATGTTTTCCTATCTCTCGCGAGGCTAAAGAGCATGTGAGTACACGTGTAGACAAGTTTAGTGGACTTGAAGGTCCTGCTTCATACATTCTTCTTGTGCCTCTCCGACTAGCGAAGGTTAGCCGTCAGTGCTTGAAATGCTTTCCTATCTCTCGCGAGGCTAAAGAGCACGTGAGTACACGTGTAGACAAGTTTAGTGGACTTGAAGGTCCTGCTTCGTACATTTTTCTTGTGCCTCTCCGACTTGTGAAGGTTAGCCGTCAGTGCTTCAAATGCTTTCATATCTCTCGCGAGGCTAAAAAATTGGGCAACGCTCGCGACTCCAGTTCATTCCCATATAGCACAACCAGAATTTTCTCTTGCGGCCGATGTGTTTTTTTTTTCCCTGCAACTTGCCCATCATAATAAGTTGCTGCAGTCCATACTGTTCGTGTCTAAGTATGCATATAGTCAGGTATGCAACTTTCTCCTTTTTGATGTTTGTCCATAGTTCGCGCTTACATGACATACGCCGCAAGACCACTTCATATGTTACTATCCATTTTATTTTGGGCATGCGTAGTACATACCTGCAGCTAAATTACGTAAATTAAGAATATTTAAAAGATTGACCGCTGAGTCTCTTGCTGGTTCTTCTCGGTAAGAGCAACATTCCGAACCAGTTGTAGCTTCATTAATCATATTGATGCTTGACGATATAAAAGTGATTCATATGCTTGTTTCAAAAATGATTATGTTGAAAAGTAATAATAAAATTATTTTGCTATATTCCGCGATAAAGTAAATAGAAAATATATATAATGCTAAATGTAGAGTCGACTATACGTTTTCATACCTGATACATGCAGGATTCGTTCATGTGTTTTTACGAATTCGGATTATGGCAAAATAATTTTATTTGTTTATTTGTTTATGTACCATAAAAAAACGGTCAACTTTTCCCTTTGACAGAGATCTCTACCAGCTAACCTACGAACGTAGACAATTTATAGTAAAACGGTTATGGTACTAATATCCCAACTTATACACTAATCAATAAGACATTGTATAAATAAATAAATAATACATTGTAAATATAAACCATAAATATATTATTTGTGTATTTATGTATTTTATTTATTTATACTTTTATTGTACACCACAAGAATTTACAAGGTGATCGTAATACACTATATTATTATATAAATGATAAATTTATTGTTACTTTTGTATTATGAATCTCATTAAAGTAACGCCTAATTCTATAAATTATAATTATGTTGATTCGACAGATATTAGTTAATTTGTTCGTTCTGTTCAGATAACCATAGACGGCTACGACGACAAGCAGCACGTGCTGTTAGAGAAGATAATCGACCACATCGTGACCTTCAAAGCCGACCCGCAGCGGTTCGAGATCATGAAGGAGAGCCACATCAGGGCCATAAAGAACTTCGAGGCGGAACAGCCCTATCAGGTACCGCTATTCATCTACTTCTTTTTTCTCAAACAATAGACGCTTCAAGTGATTTCCTCCACTTAAATACAGCAAATAATTATTGTTTCGACCTTAAAGTGTTAGAATGTTTGATTTGGTCAACTATACCGAACAAAATGGTCTTCCGAGCCGGATACGAATCACTTACAAACATAACTAAAAATATCCGGAGAGGGGAAGTTGAAATAGATTAAGTCTTAGTTGCTCGTGGTAGTTTCAGTTAGCTATAGATGAAAATTAGAAATTTCTTTGTTTTTTTAAAATAGGTTTTTTATAGATAAAAAATGTTATTTTTATATGTCATATTTGTATATGTCATAGGTAGAAAACAGGTTTTTTTTTAATATATGTCGGTGAAAAAGCAACGTCAAGATGTTAATATACCGTGATTGAAATTAAAAAACGTAATAACTCGGACTACGTCATCATATAATATGTGTATATGCGATTCACATATTATATGATCTTATATATTAAATTCTTGAGTCACAATGTTAGTTATACTCCTCCGAAACGGCTTCAGTCGGTCTGAAAATCTGCTACTCTATTTTTATACCCCTAAGTGATGAGAGTTGTCCATAACTTTTTATTTATTTATTTATTTATTTATTTATTTATTACCATATACATATGTATGTTAAAGATATTTTAAATTAACTAAGGCATTGCCAGACATGCAAGGATGGCATTGCGATAGTATAAAACTGTGTTGCATATGCCATCCTCACAGTCAAAAAAAAATCTAATTAATATTATAAAAACAAAAATAAATATTTTATTTTTACTGTTCCGCGCAAACGTGCGGACGGATGAAACAACCTCCGGGACCTGGGCCCGTCGTCTCAACTTACCTTATGCGGCCGTCAGCTGTATGCGGTCCGGTCTCATGAGTCACTGCGTGTATATGTGTACGTGTGTGTGTGTGCTTGTATGTACTTGGCCGATTCCCGAAACCGTTGGCTCGCCTCTGCAATCTTCCACGGACACGTAATGTCTGTTTCTCCCGGAGTATACACTTCACTATATCGGTTAAATAACACCCGGTGTGCACACAACCTTCGTAAGGTCACACGTTATTGAGTCGTCCCTATATCGGGGAATAGTAACCCAACGCGCACTAAAACCGTGGACGGTCGCGTCTTCTCAAACGCTTCACTGGTCAAACGCGTCACTAAATACTTATATCAGTCTCAAATGTCAATAAAGTCGTGTCACTACTGAGAAAAACACCCGAAACGCAAAATTACACATGTGCGTTATTAAAGAATGTCGTATACAGGCGCACGCGGCCTGTCCTTATCGTATTCGTAACGTCACTAACTGTCGGCCGCTCGCGTCGGCAATCGAATGCATAAAAAGGTCGTTGATCCCGCCGGTCGCGTCGCGCGCGTCATTTTATTCAAAACAATTACAATAAAGAAAGTGCATGTGTGTGAGTGAGTATGGTCATGTACTATTTATTATATTCAGTGTGTGATGAAACGGAAAGTCATGAAGTCATTGGCATTAAGTCTTCAGTTATCATTTGTTGATAATTCATTTGCTGTAACCAAGATAAAATTTTAGCTTTGGCTGCACGTTTGATTAATGGATAGATGTTCAAATGTTTGTTTATCTTATTATATACAACGGATGCTAAAAATGGATGTTGATGTTCAAAGAAGGATGTTTGTTGTCTTATGGATGGAAAAACTATAATTTAAAACTATAATAAATAAAATAAAAATATAATAATAATAAATATAATTCCAGCACGCGGTGTACCAACAAGCACTCTGCCTATCGGATTTGGTCTGGACTCGCTGCCAGCTGGTGGAGGCTGCCGAAAGTAAGAGATTTATATTCTTGTTACCGAGAAATGTTATAGCATCCCTATCCCAATTCCAGAAATGCCTTATATCTGGCAGTTAATGAATATCACTAAGATGAGTTCCCCTACAAATTTTAAAGGACTTTCACTTACACAACAAAATCAAAATTAAAATAATCTTCATTCAAATAAACCATTTCAGGCACTTTTGAATCGTCAAGCATCAATATGATTAATGAAACTACAACTGGTTCGGAATGTTGCTCTTACCGAGAAGAACCAGCAAGAAACTCGGCGGTCAATCTTTTAAATATTTTGTATGCAGCTGAAAGGATTTTCAAATCCAGGCTTTCTTTCGTAGTATTTTTGTAGATGTACAATTCTCTCTGAGCTGTGATAGCCCAGCGGTGAGACCGCGACTCTTTCGAGGGGAACACGAGTTCTAACCCGGACAGGCACCAATGAGTTTTTCTATTAAAACTCATGTGTCTAATTCATAATTGCAATTAATCACACGCTTTTCGGCGAAGGAAAACATCGTGAGGAAACCTGCATATCTCTAGAGAATTCTGGAGCTATGTGTAACCTACCAATCCGCATCGGAGCAGCATTGAATGTCTTAGCTCCTACCCTTCTCTCCAGAAACGGTGAGAGAAGGCCCTATGCCCAGCAGTGGAATTGTAATGGGTCGTTACTTTACTACTCTCCCCCCAGTCATCACCTCGGAGCAGCTGGATGAGTTCAGCGCTCGTCTGGTGCGGCGCGTGCACGTAGAGGGACTCGTGTTCGGGAACGTGACCCGGGAACGCGCGTTGGCCCTCGCCGACCACATCGAGAGCAAGTGAGGGCGATTCTTGTTGAATTTTGTTTGTATTCTATAGAAAAATCCATGAAATTATAGCCATTTATTAGTCTTATGATTCGGGCCATCACCAGGCAACACGTTTCCTGTTATATTTTGTATGCAATTTCTAGAAAAATCCGTTGCATGGTGGCCATTACTCAGTCTCATGATTCGGGCCATCCAAATTCAAATTCAAAATAGTCTTTATTCAAGTAACCTTGTAAACAAGTGCTTTTGAATCGTCAACATCTACTGCTAGTTCGGAAAGCTGTTCCTACCGAGAAGAACCGGCAAGACACTCGGCGGTTGCTCTTTTTAAAATATAATCCTTATCACTAGTTACATGTAGTTATTAATGTCTTGTACAGGGTCGAAGAGAAGCTATATTCACGCATTCTTATCGTCTAGGTAATCTTCAATAGTATAGTAGGCTTTCTGAATTAGCCTTTTTTTAATAGTATTTTTAATCGCTGTAATGGTAAAGTTAAAGTTGATTGTGGAATTTTATTATAGAATCTTATACCGAAACCCTCAAACGACTTACGTACTTTTGCATGGCGCAAAGCAGGAACTACGAGCTTATGTCGGTTGCTACTTTGTCTATTATATACATCGCTAATCTTTTAATAATTATGTATATTCTTATGAACAAAAATTAAATAGCTAAAAATATACTGTGAAGCCAATGTAAGAATACCTATTTCCTTGAACTTCTCTCGCAGGGAATCGCGCGATTTTAAATTGTAAATGCCACGTATGGCTCTTTTTGTAATACAAATTTTTTTTCAATATCCGCGCTTTTATCCCATATTAATATTCCGTAAGACATAATTTTATGGAAATAAGTAAAATAAACAAGTCTTGCTGTTTCAACGTCCTCATACCGCTTTATCTTTCGGACAGCGTAAGCCGCTGAACTGAGTTTCCCAGCGAGAGTTGTTATGTGCGTATCACAAGGCAACTCACCTTACAAATATACGAACTGCTTATAAAGTAAGATTCGTTCTGGTTCTAGATTGCCAAAAGACGCTACACCGCTGCTAGCTCAGCAGCTTCTTCTGTACAGAGAAGTGGAAATTGAAAAAGGTAATTGTTTTCTAACTATTTAACCCCTCATACTAATATATATATATATTTTTTTGATCTTGCGTTAATCAACACGGTATCAGGGTGCACATTCCACCTTTATCTAGATCTCTTAATGTCTGGCCTTGAAATGGCGGAACAATATTCCACCACCTTTTACAACCCTCTCCACCTTACAGATACATAACTAATCTAAGCTCCGACTCTTCTTTCCAAAAAGAAGAGGGAAGGCGTTTGCCTAGCAGTGGGATAGTAACAGACCACTACTTTTTTGTTAATTCTTTCCTTTTGTAAGCGTACTTTGTTACTTTTATTGCTCCGATCGTTTATATCGTTTAACAGCTATCGGTTCAATAATGCACGCACAAGTATAACCTCGCTTATCACATGTTGAATACTTAATTAGAATTCACTTAACACGAGCTTTTGCCCTTTCACTCAATGCCAGGAATTCGCCCGGTATCGAGATCAGCCGAAAAGTACTAAATAGTTCACAAATATTTCGACCTCGTGTACGCGACGTCGTGTGAGTCACCGCCGAGACAACAAGCGTGGATTCGGCCCGTTGACCAAAACGTCACTAACCGCTCAGGCCGAACGCATAAAGCGACGCGTTCTATCGTCGCGCGCATCTATTCTGAACACCTTTGTTATGAAAGAGCGAGACCTGTACACAAATATTTGAAATACTTACTAGTAGGTGTCAATAAGTATTTGTTGTAATGATTTATGGAAATGGCATTTTGTATTTGTATCCTCCTCCCCCCCATGGCCAGGGTCATGGTATCTGCGGCAGACGGAGAACGCGGTGCACAAGTCGTCGTGCGCGTCGCTGTACTACGCGTGCGGGGTTCGGCGCGCGCGGCCCAACGTCACCCTGGAGCTGCTGGCGCAGGCGCTCAGCGAGCCCTGCTTCCACGTGCTCAGAACGCAGGTTCGCAACCCGTTTATACATAAATAATTTATAGAATTAGACGTTACTTTGCGGAAAACCCTTATACAAAGTAATAATAACATTATGTTGCTATAATCCCCGATACAGTAACCGCCGTGTGGTATCCGGCTAAGTACAATAGACCATCCTCATTTCTTACCGAGGTGTCGTAAAAGGTGACTAAGGTAAGTTGACCCACCATGTGGTATCCGGTAGAGTAGAATAGACCACCCACTTTCTTACCGAGGGTTCGTAAAGTACGACCAAGGTAAGTTCACGTCAGGCAGGCGGCCGGTCGTTAAATACGTAGCCAAATCATGTGACAGCATGTTAACGTGTTGTGCTGACCCCACTTAGAGTGGGATAAGGGCAGGAGGATGATGAAACCGCGATACAGTAAATAGAGAATATATATAATGCTTAATCTACCGCCGTGTGGTATCCGGCTGAGTAGAATAGACCACCCACTTTCTTATCGAGGGGTCATAAAATAAGGGTAAGTTGAAGTCGGCTAGGCGGCAGGTCGTAAAATACGTAGCCAAATCATGTATCAACATGTTTGAACAAGTTGTGCCGACCCCACTTAGAGTGGGATAAGAGCAGGAGGATGATGATATAATGCTAAATGTATAGTGGACTATCCGTTTTTATACCCGCAGGATTCGTAAAAACACATGCACAAACCTCAACAGTACACAAACACTACACACGTTCACTATCACAAACTCAACAATCGCTTCGCCCCGCAACCGAAGCATCATTAGGACATAGACTCCACGACAAAATCGCAAAGACATATTTACATATTTGCATGCACTTTGTTGTGAACGAAAGTTCGTGAGACGGAAGGAGAGTAGACCGTTGGCGTGGCGTAGGAGAGGCGCTATCTTAGCAATAAGATAGCGGATTATAGCAAAATAATTCTATAATTACTTTCGTAAAGACTGTCCTAGTTAGCCATAGGTAGTTAATATGTTTCAAGAGTAGGATGGATATGTAATCTATAATCGAAAGTTGTTTATTTATCGATCTTTAGCTGCGTTGTGCACTTTTTGTGATGGGTAAAAGATGTTAAACTTGCGTCAGGAAACGTGACCTGATCAAAAGTTCGTAAGACGAAGGGAGAGTAGACCGCTGGTGCGGCGTAGGCGAGGAAGTATCCATCTATCTTACCACCGTTTATTAATCTATGCCTGCGCCTGCTGTTTCGTTTTTTAAAGCAGCTCTTGCGCAAAAAATTGACATGTTTCTATACGGTAGGGCAATAAATAATTATTGTATTTTACTACATAAATGATAATACTTTTATACTGTATAGTTGGTTGTAAACTTTTTAAAATATATTATATGTATATAACAAGTTGTGTTATGGTAGAGCGAGATCTTCTAACACAAGTATTATCATACTACAAGAAGATCTCAAAACCGTGTTTCGTAGTCATACGATTTAATGGAAATAAACAATTTTTATTATTATTATTATTTATACTGATAATTAAACAATTCGTGCAAAATTATGCCCTAATTCCGAAATATCAAAAATGCACAACGTTTATATTAAGTTTTCACTTTTACCGACACTGCCAGAGTGCAATCTGTTGATTCTTTTTATTATTTATGTTTTTCCTACCTTTGCTTTTCTGGTACATAAAAAAAAATTCAAATCCAAAATATTATTTATTAAGCAAATTTATAAGCAAGCGCTTTTGAATCATAATTCTATTGCTGATTCTGAAAATTGCTTCTACCGAGAAGAGCCAGCCATTTTTGAGTTTTTCACACATAAATAGATCCGCATCTATTTGAAGCTAATTGTTACAGGTAGTTAAATAGTAATTCGCCCGCTTTGTATTCCAGGAACAACTTGGCTACATAGTGTTCAGCGGAGTCCGGAGGTCCAACGGCGTCCAGGGGCTGAGGGTCATCGTGCAGAGCGACAGGCACCCGGCTTACTTGGAGGAGAGAATAGAGAGCTTCATAGCGGGCTCGCAGGTTCGATACTTGGCTATTGTAACGCACGAAAAGTTACGAACGCTCGTACGAATAGTGGGCGTCTATCGGTTGAAAAGAATATACAAGAGCATCTAATAGACGTATTAAGTCTATGTTCAGAACTCATTTGATTTGACGCTTATGTATTTCTTAGAAATTATACTCGTTTTATTTCTTTTCTGCTAGGCGCGCTGGTGTATATAAAAAATATTTTGAATTCTTTTTTGGAAACCGATTTAAACTCGTACTGTAGCCGCTGTGTTGAATTAAAGTCCCCTCTGATAATAGACAAAAGAGAAATAGGTAGCTCATTTGCTCTCTTTAAAAAAAAAAATAAAGACATTACAGTCTGGCTTCCCTATTCTAGTATGTTAATTCTATCCTATTATCCTCTTCAGGAGTACCTGGAGAAGATGACGGATGAGGAGTTCCTCAAGCACCGCGCAGCTCTCGCAGCACAACGTCTGGAGAGACCCAAGAGGCTCGCCAGCAAGGCCTCGCAGCTCTGGAGCGAGATCACCGCACAGGTATCATTTGTTATTAGACACTTTCTATTGGTTACAACTGTATATATATAACGTACAGGAGTTCGTGGATTTGGATAAAAATACCTGGTGACTCAGAGAGCTGCGATAGCCCAGCGGCGAGACCGTGCGACTCTTTCAAGAGGAACACGAGCACAAACCCGGGCAGGCACCAATGAGTTTTTCTATTAAAACTCATGTGTCTAATTGATAATTGCAATTTATCACACGCTTTTCGGTGAAAACATCGTGAGGAAACCTACATATCTCTAGAGAATTCTGCAGATATGTGTAACCTACCAATCCGCGTTGGAGCAGCGTGGTAGGTCTTAGTTCCAACCCTTCTGTCTAGAAGCGGAGTGAGGAGACCTATTCCCAGCAGTGGGATTGTAACAGACCGATACTTTACTTTTACCTGATGACTCGTTAAAAACACTTTATTCAACTTTGCACAAAAAAAATCGTACTTACGGTCTATATGTAATCCGTTGTCCAATAAGAAACCCGAGGTTACTATTATTTCACTTTTATATTCGCTTCGCTATTCGCTCTTGATCGCTATTCCCAAACTGCACGAGGCGCACGATACATCTGCTTATATATCGAACGAACCGATGTTCGAGAACATTCGCGAGCCCTTGGGGAGATCTTAAACAAATCTTTCGTAAACAATCTGAATGTAAACAGAGAATTAGCGTCAAGCGAATTTGAGCTCTATGATATATTGTTTATGAACTCTTTTTACACGTTCGTTAACTGTCCCCGTCCAATTTGAACTTTATCACCTATGCATTACGAAATCTTTTCGCATATTCGTAACAATGTGTATGTATACCCACAAGCAATACACACAACCACCACCAAAAACTCTACGGTCGTTTCCCCCAAAAACCGAAGAATCATCAGGAGAATAGACTCCACGACAAAATCGTAATGCCGATTATTATGGAATTATATGGAATGGATTATTATACGGAATTCCGCAAAGTAATGCTTGCTTTTATTAAAGCATATTATATAGTAAAATGTCACATAAATTCAAATTCAAAATATTTTTTATTCAAGTAAACTTGTAAACCACTTTTGAATCGTCAACTTTACTGCTGGTTCGAAAAGCTGTTCCTACCGCGAAGAACGAGCAAGAAACTCGGCGGTTGCTCTTTTTAAAATATAAATCTTAGAACTAATTACATTTATTTATTACTGTCTTGTACAGGGTAGAGGTGCACCTATATCCACACATCCTTATCATCTAAGTAATCTTCAACAGTATAGTAGGCTTTTTGTATCAGCCTCTTTTTAACAGTGGTTTTAAACTGCTGTAATGGCATGGCCAAAATTGATTTCGGAATTTTATTATCGAATCTTATACCCAAACCCACAAACGATTTACATTCTTTGTGCAAGGCGCAAAGCATGAGCCGCAAGCTTATGTTCCTACTTTGTCTATTATATATATCACCTATCGTTCTAAAATTATTTATATTTTTATGTACAATAATTCATATCATATGAAAATATCATATAAAATCATATGATCATATCATCACCTCACCATCATCAATCATACCCTCGTATGTGATACTTCGCAGGTATACAACTTCGACAGACCGCGCGTGGAGGTCGACGAGTTGAACACTGTTACCAAGGAGGAGCTCATCGAATTCTTCAAGGTGAGCCAACACCTGAGTGCGTCGGTATGGCCTATGATAGGCCGCCCTCATTTCATACCGAACTGTCGTAAAAGACGACTAAAGTAAGTCGACCCGCCGTGTGGTATCCGGCTGACTAGAATAGACGAACCTCATTTCATACCAAGGTGTCGTAAAAGGCGAATAAAGTGAGTCGATCCGCCGTGTGGTGTCTGACTGAGTAGAATAGACTACCCTCATTTCTTACCGAAGTGTCGTAAGAGGCGACTAAGGTAAGTCGACCCGACGTGTGGTATCCGGCTGAGTAGAATAGACCACCCTTATTTCTTACTGAGGTGTTGTAAAAGACGACTAATGTAAGTTGACGTCGGAACGCGGTTGAACGACGAAAAAACTCATAACTTGACTACTATTTCCAAAATCTGGTCTGTTATGGCGGTAGTGGCAGGATGTGACGTCACGACTTCATCTCATTGGCTGGCTTCACCGCAGTAGCGCCATCTCTTGGCAGCTTATTACATTAATGTCTTATTCGTTTCAGAAACACGTAAGTCCCAATTCGAAGAACAGGCAGAAGCTGTCCGTGTATGTGGTGTCGACGGCGGAGGGCGGCGCTGGGCAGGGCGAGGAGGACGAGGAAAAGGGAAAGTTGGCGAGACAGGTATAATACCACCAGCTCTGACTTCTGATGACTAGAACTCATATGAGTAGTTTCCAGAATGTTCCTCCCTTCTAAGGGTTAGACACGCGTGCGGCCTGCTAACTTCCAATCACGGAGCGGGCCCATTATACTCCGTCGTTAGCTTACCTTACCGCCATACTGTTTGTTGTTCATCGGGAGCCGAGGCCTCCTCGAGGTATTAATGTATGCGTGTGTGTGTGTGTGGCCGTGTGTACTCGCTTGTATGTATGCTGCCGTAATGGCGGGGTCTCCCAGATGGCAGGAAACGTACCCCGGTCTCCCACTGAGGCACAAATAACGACACAAGCAACCCGCAAATACTTCCAACCACGGCCGGTCAGTAACCGATCTATCGCCCAACACCCTGCTCCGACAATTTATATCATTTCACAGCTATCAGTTCAATAACGCACGCACGGCGCTTTTGGACTTTTACTGAATGCGACGGATTCGCCCGGTATCGAGGTCAGCCGAAAAGTACTAAATAGTTCACAAATATTTCGACCTCGTGCACGCGACGTCGCACGCGCCGTCTTACCTCAGTCGTATTTAACGATCTTTCTTACCGAAAGGTCGTAAATAACGACTAAGTAAGTCGTCAGGCAGACGTCAGGCAGGCGGCCGGTCGTAAAATACGTAGCCGAATCATGTGACACCATGTTTATAACATGTTGTGTCGACCCTACTTAGAGTGGGCTAAGGGCAGAGTGTGCAATGTGCAAATAAGTGTTTCTACGATTTATCACTTTCACTATATCTTAGAATTATTAACATACTAATCCACGCGTGGTGGATCTAAATTCATAATTTCCAAGCGGAAAGAGGAGGTAGTAGTTGTCCCACTTACAAGCCCAGCAGTGGGATGGTAACAAGCGTCTACTTTATTTCTTCTGTTCCAGCCTGTGGTCATCCAGGATCTGGTCGACTTCAAGTCCCGGCGGCGACTCTACCCCCATCCGGCGCCCTTCACGAACATACCGCGGAAAGGGGCACACTGTAAGCTGTAGAGCGATACAAAAGAACAACAGACAGCGATACAAATCACAACGGAGAATATAAGAACTACTTAATATAAAAGTGACCTAATTCAAAATTAGGCTTAATCGAGTTAGATACATTTGCAATCCTTATTTCAATGCCGTCTTGACTCACTTTGACTGGCCCGTTGGCGCAGTGGGTAGTGGGTAGTGACCCTGCCTTTTGCTCCGCGGGTCGCGGGTTCGATTCCTGCCGAGGGCCAACATTTTTTTATAAAAATATTGTTGATTTTTCGATCCTGGGTGTGTATTTGTATTTAAGTATGTACCAGTTGTCCGTCACACATAATGCAAGTATTAAGTTACATACTTTGGGATCGGACGATGTGTGTAAATTTCCCATATATTTATTTTTTTTATGTATGACATCACGCTCGCAAATATTAAAAAAGCTACTGTTTATTGCAATTTGTGACAAACAACTTTTTTTTAATTAAGTCACTTTAATACTAAGCGTACGATATATAGTAACTATAATAAGAAACATTTAGTTTACAACAGTAAACTGTATAAAATAGGTGCACTGACTAACGACTTAAATAAAAACAGAAAATAATAAAGAATACCACCCTACTCACCCTCATTACTCACCGAGGTGTCGTAAAAAGCGACTAAGGTGAATTGACCGACCGTGTGGTATCCAGTTAAGTACAATAGATCACCCTCTTTCTTACCGAGGAGTCGTAAAAGACGACTAAGGTAAATTGACGTCAGGCAGGCGGCCGATCGTAAAATACGTAGCCAAATCATGTGACAACATGTTTGTAACATGTTGTGCCGACCCCACTTAGAGTGGGATAAGGGCAGGAGGATGATGATGAGTAAATAATAAAGAAGTAACATCAACTTAAAAAACTGCTTACGTAAAAAGTGTGATCATATACTGTAGAGTAAAAATAAATATAGGGTTACAACAGTAAACTGTAGATTTAGATACTTTTACTGAGTAAAGCTGTGATAGCCCAGCGGCGAGACCGTGCGACTCTTTCGAGAGGAACACGAGTTCCAACCCGGGCAGGCACCAATGAGTTTTTCTATTAAAACCCATGTGTCTAATTGAAAATTGCAATTTATCACACGCTTTTCGGTGAAGGAAAACATCGTGAGGAAACCTGCATATCTCTAGAGAATTCTGGAGATATGTGTAACCTACCAATCCGCATTGGAGCAGCGTGGTAGGTCTTAGCTCCAACCCTTCTCTCCAGAAACGGAGAGAGAAGGCCTATACCCAGCAGTGGGATTGTAACAGGCCGCTACTTTACGTAAAAGACCATGACTAAAATAACAACAATTCATAACAAGTACCCTTTAACCTTTTATAAGGCCTAGGAAACTTGAAAAGTTACGAAAATAAAATGTTAGTATATTAGTTTTTGTAAATTTTAAGATTTTTTTCAAAAATGAAAATCGTTGGGAAATCATTGGAAAATTTGGTGACAGCTTATATGTCACTGATAGGGATTAAGAGGGTAATATAAACATTTTTATTTGGTGGAATCTATTCTGCCTTTACCTAAAAGAGGGTTAAAGGGTTACAGTAAACAGTACAGTAAAAAATTTGTACTGAGTAAACGAAAATGGCCAAATAGCAACAATTAATAACATATACAGTTTTAATGATTACAACAGTAAACTGTATAATAAAATACTTATACTGAGTAAACGACAAATGACTAAAATAACAACAGTAAATAATAAATATGGTATAAAATGTAAAATAACAGTAAACTCAAACAACATTTAATGTAAAGGAAGAAGTGAAAACTTGAATATAAACGTTGCGCGTTTTTGATATTTTAGAATCGTTAGGGAATAATTTTGCACGAATAGCTTTAATTATCAGCATTAAAGTACCATCGTGTGGTAAAATACAATGTTCATTTATTGCACTATCGTACACAAACATGACACTAGCACAAAAGCCCTGCGCCGCCTAAAGTCTAAACGAAACAGCAGGCATACATATACTCGATAGACAGAGAGGGGATACTTCCTCTCATACGCTTCGCCGGTTGTCTACTCTCCCTCCGTATTACTGATTCACGATCATTTTCGGGAATTTAGTAAGAGATGGGGATATTTCCTCTCCTACGCCGCGCCGGCGGTCTACTCTCCCTCCGTATTACGATTTCTCCATCATGTTCGGGAATTCGGTAAGAGTTTTGGATACTTCCTCTCCTACGACTTGCCGGCGTTCTACTCTCCCTTCGTATTAGGAATTCTCTATCATATTCGGGAATTTAGAAAGATATGGGGACACTTTCTCTCCTACGCCGCGCCGGCGGTCTACTCTCCCTCCGTATTACCGATTCTCGATCATGTTCGGGAATTAGGTAAGAGTTTGGAATACTTCCTCTCCTACTACTTGCCGTTGTTCTACTCTCCCTTCGTATTAGGAATTCTCTATCATATTCGGGAATTTAGAAAGATATGGGGACACTTTCTCTCCTACGCCGCGCCGGCGGTCTACTCTCCCTCCGTATTACCGATTCTCGATCATGTTCGGGAATTAGGTAAGAGTTTGGAATACTTCCTCTCCTACTACTTGCCGTTGTTCTACTCTCCCTTCGTATTAGGAATTCTCTATCATATTCGGGAATTTAGAAAGATATGGGGACACTTTCTCTCCTACGCCGCGCCGGCGGTCTACTCTCCCTCCGTATTACCGTTTCTCGATCATGTTCTGGAATTAGGTAAGAGTTTGGGATACTTCCCCTCCTACGACTTGCCGGCGTTCTACTCTCCCTTCGTATTAGGAATTCTCTATCATATTCGGGAATTTAGAAAGATATGGGGACACTTCCACTCCTACGCCGCGCCGGCGGTCTACTCTCCCTCCGTCTTATACGACGACCGTGTCCTGACGCGATTTTTTACCCATCACAAAAAGTACAGAACGCCATTAAAGAAGTTTTCACTTCAATAATAAAGTAGTTTAACCAAAACGGGCTAAGTCTAAACTATTCTAGAAACCAATATAATAGCTAAACTAATAATAATTTAAATAATGGATACAGTAATAAATATAATATAGGAACGTATCTTACAATGTTACCAGTAAGTAAGTAGTATTTAGTAACGATGACTAAACTAAATATTTTTTACACCAAGAAAATAAAATAAAAAAAGTTTCTGGTGATAACCAATTCTGATTTGATCACGCAAATGCACTCCCAAATATAATTAAACAGAAAATTAAGTAAACTCATTAATTAAATAATATTTCCTTACGAAACAAGTAACCAAACATTGGCCTATAAATATGTATTAGTAGTATAATATTTTGTCTGATTTAGTTAGCAACATTGTTTTGTATATACCGGTATTTTATATTGTTTCTGTTGTTACAAAAAGGTTTGTGTAAAATATTTATTTATGTATTTAAGGATAATAATAAAATCTTGAAAGTAATATTTTTTTGTTTTATTTTATGAGGCTCTATGTTATAGAGTTATTACACTAGAGTCGGACAGTCATTGGTAAGCCTGTAAGTGAGAGTGTCACAATTAATAAGAGCAGGCAACTGAATGAATTTGTTAAAAAGAATATAGTACCTGGCAATAAATAATGCACATCGAGACTTATAGAAATCGGCTAGATTCTGCCGCATAGAGCATCGTCTCTGTCGCACAGTATGACGAAACCGTGTGTGACAGTGACAGCGCTCTACGAAACCAAACCGCTGTTTCTTGTAACATCGATGTGCATTATTTAATGCCGGGTACTATACCTCAATAGATATTAGTGATCAATTAGACTGCAAAGAAAATGGACAGATTATCATCCCTAAGTAAGTAATAATTTCACATTTCATTTTGCTTTTCTTTTTTACTTTTAATTATAATAGTTATTGTGCGTTTATTACATTTTAAGCACGCTGTGACTACCTCTAATTAGACTTATATGTTATTAACAATGCTATGACATAGAACCTTATTACATTATTAACACGTGTAACTCTGTTGGTAGTTCTATGGAATAAAAACAGAGATGAGATGACACTCCGTATACTTATCTTTGTATAATTACATAAAAGAAGACTCGCTTAATTCCCTCTTCAAGAGGGCTGGCTCTTTTTGCACAAAGAATCAGCTTAGCGATTCAACGCGGAAACGCTGGCGAAAATGATCGTATAGTACTAGCGTATAAGTAATTGTAGATAAATAAATATATATGTGACAATACTCACTATTGGATAACAACTTATTACACATCCATTTCGTATATTTTATGCCCTCTTTTGTTAAACAGTACGCACTAAAACTAGACATCTAGTGATGAGTAGCAATATATTTTTAAGGTATTGTTTCTTATCGTTAGATGATGCCACAAACTCGAACAAATGTGTTGGATTAATTCAGGTCTCAGAAGGGAAATTAAAATTCACTTTCGGCATGAAATACGTTCCCCGACTTAAGTAGAGCTTCTGCGCTCTACTCCCTGCATTTCGCAACTTCGACGATGCTTCTGCGCTCGCCCGTCCCGCCCGGTGACGCTGTAAAAGCCATTAGGGCAACAGCATACAGTCAGTTCGAAAAAAAAAAGGCATGAAATAAAAGACAGAAAAAAATAAAAGGACCGAGCTAGACAGAACATGTTTAAGTTAATATTATTATATATATTATTAATAAGTTACTTTCATCATAGAAGATAAATAAACATCATAATAACAGACTATACTCTTATTTTATATGTAATTATTAATTAAAACTGTAATGAATTTTTTAAGATACCAAGAATTAGAATGATTAATAGAAATGGCTGGAACGATTTTACCAACAATTCAGAATGCTGTCATATGCTTTTTTTTTTTTTCGAACTGACTGTATGCTGTTAGCCCTAATGGCTTTTACAACGTCACCGGGCGGGACGGGCGAGCGCAGAAGCATCGCCGAAGTTGCGAAATGCAGGGAGTAGAGCGCAGAAGCTCTACTTAAGTCGGGGAACGTCGTCCTAAGGGTGCCTACTGTTAGGCCGGACCACGGCTTAGGGCGACGCGTAGTGGAGGGCTGATGGTATGACTTAGATTAGTCATTGCGGCGTCGGAATTGTGGCGAGAAGCCACGACCGACCGACGTCAGAAAACTGGGACCTCGTCTTCGCCGGCGAAGACACTGTGTGAGTGTATTACGTGTTTCTGTGTTGGCGATCGTTATTTGATCGTCGGGGTCATACAAGACGCTTTTTGGACGCCTATATTTTCGATGGTCGGACCTAACTGAGATGTAGGTAGAAGCAACTGAAATCAGGGGGTTCGGGTGTACCTCAGATTTCTCGAAGTAAGATTTCGAAAAACGTTTAAAGAGGTGAGTAATGGTAGGGAGATCGAGGTCTCTATGGAGGTCAACGTTCCGCATGAACCGCGGACAACCAGTGGCTGTCCGCATAAATCGGTTCTGTAGTCTTTGGAGCCTGAGCAATCTGACCTTTGAAACGTGCGCGAACGCAACGCTCGCATAGGACATTATTGGTCTTATGCAAGTTTTGTAGAGTGTCACTTTGTTGCGGAGCGACATCTTACTTTTCTTGCATAACATCGGATACTGTCATATGCAGAAAAAGTAAGGACCTCCTCAATCTTATCGGGCCTTTAAATAACATCGCGTCATTTAATACATCGCTTATGAAAATTAAATAACTTGCTAGTAAACCAAAAAAAATATTTCAGTAGACTACAATTGTGGATGCAAAGAATACAAAAACCATATTTTTTCAAAGAGATATATTAATTATTCAAATTGTTTTATTCGTTCCGTATAAAATATTACATTATTTGTCCATGACACGGCTGAATTATCGTGGCGACATTTTCCCGCGCTGCGCCTGACAGTTGACGGGTGGCAGCCATTTTGGTACAATTTATTACTACCATAAAAATGTATGCCACCGATTTATACGCGGGCTTATCGCTTTGAGCTCATAATGGTACTTTGCTATGAATTGATTGTTTATAAATTTAACGAGCTATGTCCACGACTTTGACTGAAAATGAAGATAAAGAACTAGTTTATTTTGCTTAATTCCATAGCATTATGTCTTATGGAATAATGTTATGGGGTAAATGTGCTGATTTTGAGAAAATTTTTGTATTGCAAAAAGAGCCATACGTGGCATTTATAATTTGAATTCGCGTGAGTCCCTGCGAGAGAAGTTTAAGGAAACAGGTATTCTTACGTTAGCTTCACAGTATATTTTTAGCAATTTGATTTTTGTGCATAAAAATATACATAATTATAAAAAGATTGGCGATGTATATAATAGACAAAGTAGGAACCGACATAAGCTTGCGGCTCCTGCTTTGCGCCTTGTAAGAGTACGTAAGTCGTTTGTGGGTTTGGGTATAAGATTCTGTAACAAAATTCCACAATCAATTTTAACTTTGCCATTACAGCAATTTAAAAATACTGTTAAAAAGAGGCTGATACAGAAAGCCTATTATACCGTGGAGGCTTACATTGATGATAAGAATGCGTGGATATAGCTGCTCTTTGACCTTGTGCAGGATAGCTATGACAAAATGTAATTAGTATTAAGAATCTTCTTTTTTAAAAGAGCTCCACCGAGTTTCTTGCTGGCTCTTCTCGGTAGGAACAGCTTTCCGAACCAGCAGTAAAGTTGACGATTCAAAAGCACTTGTTTACAAGTTTACTTGAATAAAGAAAATTTTGAATTTGAATTAAAAGTAAAAATATCACTCTCTAATCCTTCATCCATCTGCATACCAAAAATGACGAGAGTTTTACGATAAATATGCCAATATACGACTAGCCCGTAGGCGCAGTGGGTAGTGACCCTGCCTTCAGGTCCGCGGGTCGCGGGTTCGATTCCCGCCGAAAATTAACATTTTCTATAAACAATTTGTTGGTTCTTCGAGCCTGGGTGTATATTTGTATTTAATTATATATTTAAATGATTTAAAGAAGCAGGCGTTACTTTGCGGAATTCCATATTACAAGCAATATAACAGAACTAACTACTTTGCTATAATCCGCACGGGTTAAATGAATGCATGCAAAGCCAATGTGTATGTGTATGAAGCAGGCAAAATCTACGCACGTTATACATGCAGTACCAGCCACCACATGCACCCCAAGGCGCAATTCACCAGCAACAACGCACACAAAAGCAGCACACACACCCACCACCACAATCTCGACGATCGTTTCGCCCCGAAACCGAAGCATCATCAGGAGGATAGGCTCCACGACAAAAATCGTACTGCGCTGCGCTACCCATACAAGCAGTCTTAAATAGTTCAACTCCCACCAATACCCTCCCCTCCGAACACATGCAGCAAAACGGAATTAGATACATTTACTTGCTCGTTAATTAAGTGACCATTGTTATTTTTTATTATCTCAAGTTGCTCTAACCTATTGAGTCGGAGTCCCTTATCACATGGTGGTGGGTGTGTGTGCTGCTTTTGTGTGCGTTGTTGCTGGTGAATTGCGCCTTGGGGTGCATGTGGTGGCTGGTCCTGCATGTATAAGGTGCGTAGATTTTGCCTGCTTCATACACATTGGCTTTGCATGCATTCACTTAACCCGTGCGGATTATAGCAAAGTAGTTAGTTCTGTTATATTGCTTATATATTTAAAATTATATATGTAGTATATTTAGCAGTTGTCCGTCACCCATAGCACAAGTATTAAGTCACTTACTTGGAGACGGACGACCGTGTGCGTAAGTGTCCCATATATTTTATTTATTTATTTATACTTTTTCTTTTACAATGCCGTGTGGTATCCGGCTGCATAGAATAGACTACCATCATTTCTTACCGAGGTGTCGTAAAGGGCGACTAAGGTAAGTTGACGTCAGGCAGGCGGCCGGTCTTAAAATACTCAGCCAAATCATGAAATGACAACATGTTTGTAACATGTTTGTAAACGCGTGGTCAAACGCGTGATCGGTATGGGATGTTTAGGGGGAAACCTGACCTACTGTAGCAACGGTGAGTCTGACCCCAGAACATGTATCTATACCAGTAGTAGGATCAGAGACTTAGGACTAATTGAGATAGAATGTTACAGAGACTTAGTAACGGTAGAAGCTATGATTCCATTGGATGAAGACAAGAAACTCAGAATGGCGTTTATGTCGGCCTACATCCCTAATGAGACCGACTTCACACCACCAACTAGAGAACTGGAAGAGGCTGTCAACAGATACAGAGGTAAGAGAATTTCCTTTTTAATAGGCTGTGACGCTAATTCGCACAACGATGTGTGGGGTAGCACGAACACAAATAGAAAAGGGGAAGCTTTGTTAGAATTTATCTTAAGTAATAATCTCGAGATAATGAATATTGGTAATGAACCAACATTCTTTACAAGTACAAGGAAAGAAGTGTTAGACATTACTCTAGCATCAGAAGACATTGCAAATTACATAGAAGACTGGAAAGTGGATCGAAAAGACCCGTTTTCGGATCATCGTAGAATCACTTTCCACATAGACAGCAAAATTGAAAAACTGCGAATAAGAAATGTTAAAAAGACCAATTGGGACAATTTTGAGTCCCTAATGAGTGAATGGAGACCCAAATACACTTCCTATAACACTATAAAGGAGTTAGAGGAAGGTGCAATGGAACTAAGTACAGCACTGAAAGATGCCTTTATCAGAACTTGTCCACTAAGAGAGGTAACAACAGGAAAAGGTCAGCCGTGGTGGAACAACGAACTGAAAAGACTTAGGAAGAAAGTACGCAAATCTCAAAGAACTGCCCTGAAAAAAGGCGATGAATTGAGCTGGGCGGAATATAGAAAGAGCAGGTCGGAATTCCGAAAGAAGTGCAGAAAAGAGTCCAGAAATGGCTGGCAGGCGTACTGCAACGGGATCACTGAATACCCCGAAGCAGCCCGTCTAATGCGCATACTGGCAAAAGATAAATCTTGTAGATTGGGCAGTATTAAAGAAGAGGATTCGATCATATCAGATCCCAAAATAATACTAACCAGGATGACAGAAGCACACTTTCCAGAATGTGAAGAATTCAAGGAAGAAGAGATATCACCAAACACCGATTACTATTGAGTGGATCCGGGAAATATCATATCCGAAGAGCAGGTTAAGTGGAGTATTATGGCATTTGCACCATATAAAGCTGCTGGGCCAGACGAAATACTCCCAAAAATGCTGCAGGTAGCATATAAATATATAAAAGTAAACTTGATAGCACTTTTCAAAGCTAGCCTGGCATGGGGATATGTGCCAACGAGCTGGAGAAAAGTAAAAGCGGTGTTTATCCCAAAACCCGGGAAGAAAACTTATCAGGAACCGAAGTCATTCCGGTGTATTAGCCTCTCCTCCTTCATTCTAAAAACAATAAAAAAAGTGATGGATGTACATATAAGAACTAAAATTGAACAAAGCAATCTACCACTACACGAGAATCAACATGCATATATGGAGGGCAATTCAACAGAGACAGCTCTCCATAACCTAGTGGTAAGAATAAAGAGAACACTTAGTAACAAAGAAATGGCATTGGGTTGCTTCTTCGATATAGAGGGTGCATTCGACAAAGCAAACCGTGATGCTATAAGAAACTCTTTTCTTAGAGGAGGTATATCAAATGAAGTAGGACGCTGGATTATGAACATGCTAGAGTATCGTTCAATCTCGGCGGAGTAAAGCGGAGTAACATACACAATAAAATCAACCAGAGGTTTTCCTCAGGGAGGGTGTCTTTCACCCCTTTTATGGTGTCTCCTTCTAGATTCATTAGTTAGGGAAATTAATAAAAGAAAGACATATATGCAAGCATACTCAGATGACGGAGTCCTTTTAGTAACTGGGACAGACCTGAGCACTATAAGGAACATAATGGGTAATAGTATTAAAATAACATTAAGATGGTGTCAGGAAAGGGGTCTCAACCTAAATCCTATGAAAACCAAACTAGTTCTTTTTACTAATAAAAAGAAAATAGCCAACTTCAATCCACTCAACATAAACGGAGTTGAGATACAGTTGATAAAGGAAATAAAATACCTAGGGATCACACTGGATAAAACCCTTAGGTTTAGAACACATATTAAAGAACAATGCAATAGAGCTAAAATAACGCTTATGCAATGTAGAAGAACAGTGGGGAGAACCTGGGGTATGAAGCCAAATATTGCTAAGTGGATTTATACGGCTATCATACTACCCAGATTACTTTACGGTGCTGCGATCTGGTGGCATAGAGCCAAGATCGGAGTCAATAGTAAGGATTTAACGAAAGTACAGAGGATAGCAACAGCAATGATTACAGGCGCAGTGCGAACCACTCCATCCGCCGCACTAGAGGTCCTGGTAGGACTATATCCTTTGGATCTAGCAGCCAAAAGTAAGGCTATAGAACAATGGTACAAGATGAAAGTATTCCAACAATGGAAGGGAAACTTTACGGATAAAGGTCACACTGAAATAGAGAAAATCTACGGAGATAATCTGTCAATGGTCGTCAAGAGAAGTGACTTGATCAAAAGACAGAAAATCTTCTATAAAAAATATAGAATACACATAGGAGCTAAGGAAGACTGGGAAGTAAATATTAGTGACTCGCGTAAGACCATCTGTTACACGGACGGCTCTAGACGAGAATCCACGAAGCTGGCAGGAGCCGGTATTATCTACAGCACCTTGTCAAATTTACACCAGGTCTTAAAGCTGGGTAAATATACAAGTATTTTCCAGGCCGAAATGTTGGCTATTATGGAGTGCGCCAGGAAATTGAAAGAAACACGTACAGAACCAATACACAACATAGTTATATACAATGACAGTCAAGCGACACTAAAAGCACTTGACCGTATAGAAACAACTTCAGCTATCGTGAAGGAATGTAAACAAGTACTGAATGAACTAGCTGAAATTGGAGAAGTAACGATCGCTTGGGTCCCAGGACACCATGGTCATGTAGGGAACGAAAAAGCCGATGAATTGGCAAGAAAAGGAGCGAGCCAAACGTTCGTAGGCCCAAAACCTTTCCTTCCAATCGGAAACACGATAATAAAGCGCGTCATAGATAAAAGAATAGAAATAGAATCGAGCAATAGATGGAGAAACACAACATTTCTACAATCAAAGTTGTTTCTCAAATCTTTCGACACAAAGAAAACAAAACAGCTAATGTCTCACAGCAGAAGAAATGTGGCAATTATAACAGGCATAACTACTGGGCATTGCCTGTTAAACAGACACTTGTCAATAATGAGAATAAAAGAAGATTCAGCGTGCCCAGAGTGTGGAGAAGAAGAAACGAGTCTCCACCTTATGGCTGAGTGCCCCATGTACTCGCTGGTAAGATGGGAGATATTAGGTAAGGACGAAATTGAAGCTGATGACCTAACAAATATCTCCTTCAGGGATATCATAAGGTTTGTAAAAGCAACAGGTAGGCTAGAGCAGGTGACACTGTCGGGACAACAGTGAAACCCTTGTCTTAACAAGGGGAAATGGGTGGAATAGTCCAGTATTGGAGCTGACCACCCGTCCTGTACCGGCAGGCGTCCCCAAAATTAGATAAGATAAGATAAGAACATGTTTGTAACATGTTGTGCCGACCCCACTTAGAGTGGGATAAGGGCAGGAGAATGAATTAGAGTTTCATTATATTACTAGTCGACTTTTATTAATCTTTATTCTAATTAATTATTAATAAAAAATTAACTGTTCAACTAGTAAAAAATATGTATTCTACAAACCGATGTTACTCACGCCATACAACACCACAACGTATCGAATTGAAATATTATGCACATCAAGTAATTAAACCGATATGCATATCAAAAAATTAATTAAAATATTCAAAGGTATTAAACGCATGCGAGACACAGTTTATAGTACTCATTAGGGACGTTCTATACCAGAGAAGAGGACACTCAATAGCGCGACAGAATCCGGTACAACGACATCTATATCATCTGAACAACATCAGTATCTAACATTCCAACCGGAAGACATCTCGCGTAGTTTCAAAGTGGAATTAATTTTTGAAAATTTTAGGAACACTGTTTTGATACCATGACGTTGGACGCGTTACAGTCCCATCAACAAAATAATCTTTATTCAAAAGTAATAATAAAATTATTTTGCTATAATCCGATATACAGTAAATAGAAAATATATATAGTGCTAAATGTATAGTTGACTATCCGTTTTTTAATACCCGGTACTTGAGGATTCGTAAAAACACATGCACAAACCTCCACCTCTGCCACCACAATACACAAGCACTACACACGTTCACTATCACACACACAAGAATCGTTTCGCCCCGCAAGCGAAGCATCATCAGTCCACGACAAAATACGGTGCATATGTGGGTCAGACTGGCCGAAGTTTTGCGGTTCGATTCCGGGAACATATGGCTGCGTTTAGGAATAATAAACCACAAAATTCTAATTTTGCAAAATATTTGCTAGAAAGCGGTCATAAAGTGCCTAATGACCATTCATTTCATATTCTCCACACTTGTGATAAGGGACTCCGGCTCAATACGTTGGAGCAGCTTGAGATAATAAAAAATAACAATGGTCACTTAATTAACGAGCAAGTTAATGTATCTAATTCCGTTTTGCTGCATGTGTTCGGAGGGGAGGGTATTGGTGGGAGTTGAACTATTTAAGACTGCTTGTATGGGTAGCGCGGCGCAGTACGATTTTTGTCGTGAAGCCTATCCTCCTGAGGATGCTTCGGTTTCGGGGCGAACCGATCGTCGAGATTGTGGTGGTGGGTGTGTGTGCTGCTTTTGTGTTCGTTGTTGCTGGTGAATTGCGCCTTGGGGTGCATGTGGTGGCTGGTCCTGCATGTATAAGGTGCGTAGATTTTGCCTGCTTCATACACATTGGCTCTGCATGCATTCACTTAACCCGTGCGGATTATAGCAAAGTAGTTAGTTCTGTTATATTGCTAGTACATAAGTCGTTTGTGGGTTAGGGTATAAGATTCTATAATAAAATTCCGCAAACGATTTTATCTTTACCACTACAGCAGTTTAAAAATTCTGTTAGAAGGAGTCTGATACAAAAAGCCTACTATACTATTGAGGATTACTTAGACGATACGAATGCGTTGATATAGCTACTCTTCGATCCTGTTCGACCCTGTTTCAACCCTGATTATTCTTTGAAAAGAGCAACCGCCGAGTTTCTTGCTGGCTCTTCTCGGTAGGAACAGCTTTCCGAACCAGCAGTAGATGTTGACGATTCAAAAGCACTTGTTTACAAGTTTACTTGAATAAAGAATATTTTGAAGTTGAATTTGAATTTATGCACCCAAAAGCATGTGATACATAGCAAATATAAATCAGGCACAAGTTTTAATAGAAAAACCTAGGGCTTGGTTATTGCTTGGCCGGGATTTTAAACCGTGATGACTATCACCGCTTCATAATGATTTGTTTTTAAATTATATCATCATTCTCCTATGCTTATCCCACTCTAAGTGGGGTCGGCACATGCTTTAACATTTTTTTGTTTGATTTGGCTAATTATTTTACGACTGGCTGGCTGCTTTATGTCGACTTACCTTTGTCGTATTTAACAACTCCTCAGTAAGAAATTGGGGTGGTTTATTCTGCTAGGTCGGATACCACACGGCACTTGTTTTTAAACTATCGCATAACGAAAAAGATTGGCATCTCTATTTCGTTTTAAAAATATTATATATCCAAACAAAAACTCTTCCCATCGCTTGCCATCACATATTTGCCTAATGTTTCGTGCGCGCGACGTTGACTGATGGTAGGGGAAGGGGAAAAGTGGGACAGAAAAACAGCGGACTGTTTAAAATGAATACATTTTTTTCTCATGACTATATGCTCTTATGGTTTTAACAGCGTAGAGAGCGTAGAGCTTCCTTTAGATTGCGAAATGGGTATAGTAAAGTGCCAAATGTCTACTTGGACCTTCATCCTAAAGGTGTCTCCTGTGAGGCCGGATAACGGCCGAGGGCAATGCGTAGTGGAGGGCTGGTGGTGTGACTCTGACTAGTCAACAAACTGGTGTATGAAGCTCTACTAGCTATAGGGAACGTCGTCCTAAGGGTGCATCCTGTGAGGTCGGACCATGAGATAGGGCGGCGTGTAGTGGGGAACTGGTGGTGTGACTGTGACTAGTCATCACGCTATCGTATGAAGCTCTACTAGCGTCGGGGAACGTCGTTCTAAGGCTGCCTCCTGTGAGGTCGGACCATAGCATAGGGCGACGTGTATTGGAGGGCTGGGAGTATGCCTGTGACTAGTCAACAAACATGAAGCATGAAGCTCTATCAGTTATGGGAAACGTCGTCCTAAGGCTGCATCCTGTGAGGCTGGATACAGCTTAGGGCGACGTGTAGTGGAGGGCTGGTGGTGTGACTGTGACTAGTTCATAATGCTGAAACATTGAGTACAAAGAGATAATAGCTGTGGAGATCCCGCGGTGATTCTCGCCATGATATCGCACTGCAAAGCCTGGGGAGAGACCTAGAAGGGAATGCGCTCCCGATCAACCCATTGGCATCAACCATATATTGGTCAGGTCGACAGACTAATACACGGTCCTTTTTACACCAACCTGACCAAGGTCACCTTGGTCGGGGATTTTATCACAACAGTGTGGAAGTCCTTTAAATGCAGAAGTCGGTCTTACAGAAACTATGACAGAACTACTTTGCTATAATCCGCGCGGGATAAGTGATACATGCAATGCTAAGTGTATGAAGCAGGCAAAATTCACGTACCTTACACATGCAGGACAAGTCACTACACATATCCCAAGACGCCAACGCTGCTCCAGTGCGGATTGGTAGGTTACACATATCTCCAGAATTCTCTAGAGATATGCAGATATCCTCACGATGTTTTCGTGTGATAAATTGCAATTATCAATTAGACACATGAGTTTTAAGAGAAAAACTCATTGGTGCCTGCCCGGGTTTGAGATCGTGTTCCCCTCGTAAGAGTCGCATCTCACCGCTGGGCTATCACAGCTTATGTATGTATCTATACTTAATGTCCTAAATTTCTATTACATCAATAAATATTATAAAACAAAATCCCCAAAAACTATCTGTATGTTTTCAATTTTCTCAAATTCTGCTGAACGGATTTTTATACGGCTTTTATTTAAATATAGTACAATGCTTCCGGAAGGTTTAAGAAAATACATACATTACGGTTTTATGTAAATTATGTTTAAGAGTTCGGACAGTAGAAATTAAATTCGCCTGTTGTGAATTTTAATCGCGTGCGCCGCGTAAGCCTACAGACATACATTAAAGTAACTTATTAGAGAATTATAGATCTATAAAACCATTACAAAAAATCTGCGATGGCATGTCTCTATTTCTTATGGTTAGCTAACAATAGCTACCTTTATGTTTAAATTGGAATGCTAGAAAAAAATTGTGACACGCTGATTTCCACGCGGGCGAAGCCGCTGGCACAGCTAGTTTACAATAAAAGTTGGAATGGTCTGTGAGTAAACTAAGAATAGGACTCGCTACAAAGTTACTAACTATCAGGCAATATGAATAATCACTTCTTTTCAATATCTCTAATCAAAATACAATCACACAGCACGCTGAGCCCGGAAACATTTCCTAACAGCTCGCGTCGGAATCGAACCCGAAACCCGTTTGTGTTCAGTCAATCAGTATCGCCGTCTCGCTCTGCCGTGCGAGTGTGTGTGGCGCCCTTTGATGTACCACGACTCCTTGTGAAAGGACCGAGTGTGTGTGCGTAATACAGGTATCATTTATTGTGCTGGAGTGGGATGAATTCTCCCCGTTTTTCGGGAATTTTTTATAATGAAACCAAATTTGTAAATAATTGTAATTGTAAATAATAACAAGTAGCGTTTACATAAACGCTACTTGTTATTATTTAGTTATTACTTAGTACAAAAGTAATAATAAAATTATTTTGCTATAATCCGCGATACAGTAAATAGAAAATATATATAGTGTTAAATGTATAGTGGACTATCCGTTTTTTCATACCCGTTACGTGCAGGATTCGTAAAAACACATGCACAAACCTCCACCACTTCCACCACAATACACAAGCACTAAACAGGTTCACTATCACAAACTCGACAATCTAGTGGAGTCTATCTCCTATATATATCTAATATATATTTTCTATTTACTGTATCGCGGATTATAGCAAAATAATTTTATTATTACTTTTGTATTATGGATCTCCGCAAAGTAACGCCCAATTCTATAAATTATTACTTAGTAAATTAGTAGTGAACATTGTAAAGTTGTATTAACTTTTGCAGCAACGAAAAACAAATTACGAATTTCGTAATTCATTTCATAATTAATTAATTATAGCAAATTAGTTTAATTTAAAATTTAAGTAATGTTAATTTAATTTAGTTTATTTATTTAATTAGGTTATATTAGAATTAAATTTCGTTAATAAAAATTATTAATTATTAATCCAAAATGTATTGTGCCATTTTGAAATTGAAATGTATAATAATTAATTAATTATGAAATGTTAATTAATTAATTATGACAGGTAATACAAAAAATTACGTTATTGTATGAACCACGTTATAGCTATTTATGTTAAAACGAAGAGTTCTTACAATTTGTGATTTTATGACGATTATCCCATTTTTGTTGTCATTCAAGCCAGCCAATATTTTTTATCATTCACTTTTAACTGTGAAAGTCTGTTAGAAAGATAGATTTAATATTAGTTTCATTACTTCTACGGGAAAAAGCTTTAGTATACGTATCTGCCTATCATTTCGATTTTAAAGTGATTTTAATGAAATTCCAAAAAAAGTTAAAAATTATTATAGTATATATCGTGAATATGAGTGGAATAGTACAGAATTAGGAGCTGACCACCCGTACTGCACCGGCAGTCATCCCCAGAATTGTGTGACACTAATAATCTATCTATATTTAGAAAGTTCCCAAAAGCTAGTTGTCTGTTTGTAATCGGTTTCCTCAAAATCTGCTCAACGGATTTACACAAGGTTTTCACTAAAACATAGTACAATTCTTGAGAAAGGTTTAACTTAATAGTACATTACGGTCTTATTTAAATTGTGTAGAACAGATCGCACGATTGTCAAAAAAACTTGTCCACTGGAAGTTTTAGTCGCGTGCGCTGCGTAAACCAACAGAGATACACTAAAGTTATATACTAGAGCATTGAAGATCTACAAAAACACTACAAAAAATTAGCAACGGCATGTCTCTATCTCTTATAGTTAATTCACCATAACTCCTTTTGTGTTCAAAATTTCAATTAAACATACTGAGTTTCAAGTGGGCGTTTGATATATTCAGATCAAATCAAAATAATCTTTATTCAAATAAACCATTTCAAGCAATTTTAAATCGTTAAGCATGAATATGATTAATAAAGCTACAAATGGTTCGGAATGTTGCTCTTACCGAGAAGAACCAGCAAAGAACTCGGCGGTCCATGTTTTAAATATTTTCAATTATACATTATTAAACCGCTGTCTTGTATGAAGCTGAAAGGATTTTCAAATCCAGGCTTTGTTATCATCCAAATAATCTTCAATTTTATAATATGTTTTACATGATTTATAGAAGCAGGCGTTGCTTTGCGGAATTCCATATTACAAGCAATATAACAGAACTAACTACTTTGCTATAATCCGCACGGGTTAGGTGAATGCATGCAAAGCCAATGTGTATGAAGCAAAATCTACGTACCTTATACATGCAGGACCAGCCACCATATGCACCCCAAGGCACAATTCACCAGCAACAACGCACACAAAAGCAGCACACACACCCACCACCACAATCCCGACAATTTCGCCCCGAAACCGAAGCATCATCAGGAGGATAGGCTCCACGACAAAAATACTGCACTGCACATTGGCTTTGCATGCATTCACCTAACCCGTGCGGATTATAGCAAAGTAGTTAGTTCTGTTATATTGCTTGTAATATGTTTTACGTATAAACATATTTTTTACATTTAGTTTGAATTTTTCTGTATACTGGTCTACATAGAAGGGGGTAAAAATAGGGGATAACGAGCCCCATAGTTAGGCCACACCGGGCTCCCAAAGACTCCGCAAAACAAAATTCCTGCCCCCAGTGCGCGTTCGGCTTTTACTCGAGAAAGTTGTATATCGGGTATCGGATATTACGTGGCCACATACGTATTTAGTGATATTTTGGTGTTTTTTAAGTGTTTGGTGCGATTAAGCCGCATCTGAGGTCTGTTTTCTCTTACTTTCTAAACGGTAAGTGTTTTTATATACAACTAATGGTTTCCAATTGAATATATCGAAGGCTTTAATTAAATATCGCGTTGTAGCTTCGGTTGTGCTTTTAACATTGTCAAAATATTATTATGAAGATTCATAAACAGGATTTGTTGTGTGGAAAATTTATCTCTTATTTGGTTCATTGGGAGAAGGCAGAGTTGTTTTTATTTAGTGTTTTATTTAGTTATGAAACGTTTTTATTTTCCAAAAAAGGTTATATTGAAGTATCTTAACCTAACTTAACTAAAATTGACATTAAATATATATAACATTTATTCGTAGTCTTCAAACTAGGTGAACTTGTATTTTGGGCGGCTAGAGTCTGCCTTCAACGTTATATATGTAATAAACATTTCCAAAACATTATCTATTCTCTATAATCAACATTGAAACGAGCAAACTTTGAAGTCAGTGAATAACAAGTAAAGTAAAGTAAAGTAAAGTAACAGCCTGTTACTATGCCCACTGCTGGGCTAAGGCCTCCTCTCTCCGTTTATGGAGAGAAGGATTGGAGCTAAGACCTACCACGCTGCTCCAATGCGGATTGGTAGGTTACACATATCCCTAGAATTCTCTAGAGATATGCAGGTTTCCTCACGATGTTTTCCTTCACCGAAAAGCGTGTGATAAATTGCAATTATCAATTAGACACATGAGTTTTAATAGAAAAACTCATTGGTGCCTGACCGGGTTTGAACTCGTGTTCCCCTCGAAAGAGTCGCACGGTCTCACCGCTGGGCTATCACAGCTCACTCATTATTCACTCATTAATCACTTATTATTTTTAATGGATCAGCGTTTATTTATTTATTTGTTTATGTCATCATTCTCCTGCCCATGTCCCACTCTAAGTGGGGTCGGCACAACATGTTACAAACATGTCACATGATTTGGCTACGTATTTTACGACCGGCCGCCTACCTGACGTCAACTTACCTTATTCGCCTTTTACAACACCTCTGTAAGAAATGAGGGTTGGTCCATTCTATGCAGCTGGATACAACACGGCATATACTTTAGTCGCCTCTTACGACACCTCGGTAAGAAATGAGGGTTGGTCCATTCTATGCAGCTGGATACAACACGGCATATACTTTAGTCGCCTCTTACGACACCTCGGTAAGAAATGAGGGTTGGTCCATTCTATGCAGCTGGATACCACACGGCACATACTTTAATCGCGTCTTACGACACCTCGGTAAGAAATGAGGGTTGGTCCATTCTATGCAGCTGGATACCACACGGCACATACTTTAATCGCCTCTTACGACACCTCGGTAAGAAATGAGGGTTGGTCCATTCTATGCAGCTGGATACCACACGGCACATACTTTAGTCGCCTCTTACGACACCTCGGTAAGAAATGAGGGTTGGTCCATTCTATGCAGCTGGATACCACACGGCACATACTTTAATCGCGTCTTACGACACCTCGGTAAGAAATGAGGGTTGGTCCATTCTATGCAGCTGGATACCACACGGCACATACTTTAATCGCGTCTTACGACACCTCGGTAAGAAATGAGGGTTGGTCCATTCTATGCAGCTGGATACCACACGGCACATACTTTAATCGCCTCTTACGACACCTCGGTAAGAAATGAGGGTTGATCCATTCTATGCAGCTGGATACCACACGGCACATACTTTAATCGCCTCTTACGACACCTCGGTAAGAAATGAGGGTTGGTCCATTCTATGCAGCTGGATACCACACGGCACATACTTTAATCGCCTCTTACGACACCTCTGTAAGAAATGAGGGTTGGTCCATTCTATGCAGCTGGATACAACACGGCATATACTTTAGTCGCCTCTTACGACACCTCGGTAAGAAATGAGGGTTGGTCCATTCTATGCAGCTGGATACCACACGGCACATACTTTAATCGCGTCTTACGACACCTCGGTAAGAAATGAGGGTTGGTCCATTCTATGCAGCTGGATACCACACGGCACATACTTTAATCGCCTCTTACGACACCTCGGTAAGAAATGAGGGTTGGTCCATTCTATGCAGCTGGATACCACACGGCACATACTTTAGTCGCCTCTTACGACACCTCGGTAAGAAATGAGGGTTGGTCCATTCTATGCAGCTGGATACCACACGGCACATACTTTAATCGCGTCTTACGACACCTCGGTAAGAAATGAGGGTTGGTCCATTCTATGCAGCTGGATACCACACGGCACATACTTTAATCGCGTCTTACGACACCTCGGTAAGAAATGAGGGTTGGTCCATTCTATGCAGCTGGATACCACACGGCACATACTTTAATCGCCTCTTACGACACCTCGGTAAGAAATGAGGGTTGATCCATTCTATGCAGCTGGATACCACACGGCACATACTTTAATCGCCTCTTACGACACCTCGGTAAGAAATGAGGGTTGGTCCATTCTATGCAGCTGGATACCACACGGCACATACTTTAATCGCCTCTTACGACACCTCGGTAAGAAATGAGGGTTGGTCCATTCTATGCAGCTGGATACCACACGGCACATACTTTAATCGCCTCTTACGACACCTCGGTAAGAAATGAGGGTTGATCCATTCTATGCAGCTGGATACAACACGGCATATACTTTAGTCGCCTCTTACGACACCTCGGTAAGAAAGGAGGGTGGTCTATTCTATTCTGCCGGATACCACACGTCGTTTATTATTTGTTTATGTACCATAAAAAACCTTTAGTTTAAGTTGCTTGAAACAACTTAGCCTAAAGGTTTTGTTTAAAATAATTCAAATTCAATTTCATAATTCAAAATATTCTTTATTCAAGTAAACAAGTGCTTTTGGATCGTCAAAATCTACTGCTGATTCGGAAATCTGTTCCTACCGAGAAAAGCCAGCAAGAAATTCGGTGGTTGCTCTTATTAAATAAAATTCATATAATTAGTTACATTTGGTTATTAAAATTTGTACAGGGTAGAGAAGTAGCTATATCCACGCATTTTTATCATCTATATAATCCTCAATAGTATAGTAGGCTTTTTGTATCAGCCTCCCTTTAACAGCGTTTTTAAAACTGCTGTAGGGGCAAAGATAAAACTAACTTAAAAGATTAAAATTTAACTAACTACTCTTAAATAGTGTATTTTTTTAATGTATTAGGTTCACCAACAGCTTTAACACGTAAATCTTTCAAATACATATTCTATTGTAATATAAAAACTAGTCTAAATGTAAAACTAATTAAAGGCAAACACAATGTAACCTAAAACTACTTTAATGTTACTTACAATTGACTGAGTAACGAATTAAATTATTAAGTAAGTATTGAAAAATATCTATTTATATCTATACCTATAGTTATTATAAAACAAAGTGTCCAAAATGTCTGTCTGTACGGCATAGATTTTCCAATAATCTACTAAGATTTCTTGTATTACAAAAGCAGTGTTCGTGAAATATTAAGACCTACATCTGGCACCTTATTTCGAATACCTTTTTTACTTTTAGTAGTTTTTTACCAGTATTGTTTTATGTTGTATGTCTGTATGTACCAGTTATAATATATATTTTTTTCTACTTCTGTATTGTTCTATGCTGTCACTTTCTTTTCGTTTTCGCATTATGGTAGCCACTGAAAATCAGTGTTAGGGTCCAGCCCTGGCTTAAAGCTGAGTGGTCTACTATATTTTTACCATAATTTGTTATATTTCTTTGCATTGTTTTTTTTTCTTTCTGTATGTATAAGGTCACAAATAAACTCTTTTTGATTTTAATCGGATTTTTGTATGGTTAAGGCTAATATTACATTACCGTTCTAAAATAAACTCGCCTTCTGGGAGATAAATTCGCGTTAACCAGCAGAGATATACTAAAGTAATGTACTAGATAATTGTAGATGTATCAAAACGCTACAAAATAGTCCACGACAGCATAATTACCGTTTAGTCATAATGACTACTTTTATGTTGAAAACTTTAATCGGGAAAGTAATAATAAAATTATTTTGCTATAATCGATAATAGAAAATTATCGCGGATTATAGCAAAATAATTTTATTGTTACTTTTGTATTATGGATCTCCGTAAAATAACGCCTAATTTTATAAATTATTTAATTCGGGAAATTTTTTTGGACCACTAATTTTCACGCGGGCAAAGCCGCTGGCTTATTTAGTCCTACTAATATTATAAATGCGAAAGTTTGTGAGTATGGATGGATGTTTGTTACTCTTTCACGAAAAAACTATTGGACGGATTTGGATGAAACTTTACAGTAATATAGGCTATACATCGGAATAACATGTAGGCTACAATTTGTAATGATTTTATGTAATATAACGATATATGTCAATAAAGTCGGAAAAATCTGGCCTCTGGGAGTTATCTCGCCGTACGCTGCTTAAACTATTGGAGTTACACAAAGATGATGTAGTATTGTTTGTCTTAAATAGTTCTAAATGAAAGTTTGCGACAACATATATCTACCTTTTATGTGGAAGTCACTATGACCAAAATTGTGAATGATAAATTTTAATTAAATAGGATACTATTTTACAATGCACATTTTAGTATATTAATCAAACTCCTATCAAAATTAATACATTTGTTGATTTCAGTATTTCATGTATATAAACTTTGTCTTTCAAACAAAGTAATTTGGTTGAATAGTTCAAAACTTATCACGATATGAGTGACTTGAATGGAGCGTCATAGAGCGCCTAATAATCGACGCGCGAGGATTGTATCCGATAGTTTCAAAGTTAGACATCTGAAATTTTGAATGTACAAATAACTAAACTAATATATATTTATTTAAAATGACTCTTCAGGAAACATAATGTAGCAGACCAAATTCAACGCGAGCGAAGCCGCGGGTAAAAACTAGTATAGTATATTATTGATGGTATTTTAAAATATAAGTTGATGCATAAGAAGTCGCGATTTATAATCTTTAATATTATATATTCATTACTTTAAAGCAAAATTTTGGTTTAAAGTAAAAAGCTTTGCCAAAAATGTGAACGATTTGTTTTTAAACGAGTGAGTGAGATTTATACACCTTTCGTGACATGAAACATTGCTGGCTAATTGGGGAGTTTTGTTTATATCTTAGCATAAAAGGGCGCTTTTTACTTTATGGTAAATTGTTTGTTTCATTCTCCGACAAAAAAAAGCATGTTACAAAATTTCATGTCCCTACCATTAACCGTTGAGGAATTCCCGCGTCTGTGGCTGATCCTGACAGCAGCATCAGGTCATGCTAGTCATAAACGTGTCATCGGAACTTGACCAATATAAAATTTCAGCTCAATCGGGAAGTAGGTTAAATTTAACTTCCAAGTTTCTTAAGATTTCCACCTTCACATACAAACATACATGTCTAGTTAAATAAAGCTTTTTTCACTACGCTGTTCCTATGTTGATTGCCAGGTCATGTTAATTCCACGATTTTACGACGGATATGCACGTGTCCTTGCAAGGTTAATAGCTGATCTGACTAACCAAGGTGTCACGAGTTCGGTTACTGGCTTGCACCAATTAATTGTGCTATTAAACCTTATGTGCCGATTGATATCCTTAATAATCCTTACTAATATAATATTAGTGCGAAAGTCTGACTGTTAGGTTTTCACGGCGATGAAATTACACCGGGGTAACATATAGGCTATAGAAATCCTCTAAATTCAACAGGAATATAATGATATTAAAAATAATCTATTTTCGTTATATCAAGGTTTTTTTTATTCACAATTTGTCAAAGTCAAGTTTCTAATTAAAGACATATACTTAGGATAGAATAGATATTTTATATAGGAGACCTGATGACCTCTCACATTTAAAGATATACTATAAGAAAGGTTTTAAAATTTTTAAAATATTTTCTTTTACAATTTTTTCCATAACAAATGATATAGACCAAATCTAATGTTAGTAAATTGTTATTAAATTTTATATCAATTGCAATTTAACGCCCCGGATCGATTTGATTATTGTAATGGAGATATTTGCAGGGTTGGTGAGTGAAAGACGCTACTGTTTATTCCAAGACGATCCACGTGAACGAAATCACGGATGAAAGCTAGTTTATCATATATTATCCGCTTTTTGGTAAAGGAAAACGTCGCGTGGAGATCTGAATTAAAATTAAATCAATTACGGCTAAGGCTGTAATATTTTTGCACTACCTGTGCCTGGGAGGGTTGACTAGTATATAATTTCATTATTCCTCCTGTTCGCGTGTCCTAACTAATAGGATCATAACGAAAAATATCCAATAATCCAGTTTAGCAAAGGTTACGGTGTTATATTTAGGTTCAAAGACTTCTCGAGCTCACAGACTACGTACTGCTGTGGTTCGCTCCATTTTCGACCTTCCCTTCCCTAAGACAATTTTACGTTATTCTAATTAACAGACGCGGCAAATCTTAACATGGCGTAAATTATTAACAAGTACATAAAACTTCTATAAGTACTAAAATTCATAATCATTTTTAAATTATAATATTACTATCCCCGCGACTTCGCTCGCGCCAATCAATGTGTCACAAATTTTTTTTTTTGGTGGCGTTTAATTTTAAACCTGCAATATCTTCTAAAGTATTTATTCATGTAGTGTACAGGACAATTTTGATCTATATTAAATGGCAAAGATATCGGAAGCTATTTATTTTGATAAGGACATACTGAACAGAAGAAAACGGTCCCGGAAATAACGTAATGTTTTTAATTAAAATTTTGAACATAAAAGTAGTTTTTTGTAGTATTTTTATAGATTTACAATTCTCTAGTACATTACTTTAGCGTAAATCTGCTGGTTTACGCAGCGCACGTGTCTAAAGCTCCCAGCAAGCAAGTTTTTTAACAATCGCTCGATCTCTACAACACTATTTACATAATACCGATATGTACTATTTACCTAAACAATCCAGAAGTATTGCACTATCTTTTGGTGCAAACCGTACAAAAATCCGTTCAGTAGATTTTGAGAAAATCGATTACATACAGACAGGCAGCTTTTTAGGACTTTGCTTTATAATAAGTATAGATAGATAGATAGATAAATGACTGTCCCGTTGCCGCAGTGGGTAGTGACCCTACCTTCAGCTCCGCGGGTCGCGGGTTCGTGGGCAACATTTTTTATAAACAATTTGCTGGCTCTTCGAGCCTTCGTGTATATTTGTATTTAAGTATGTATTTAAAATTATATATGTAGTATATGTTTCAGTTGTCCGTCACCCATAACACAAGTATTAAGTTAGAAAAAAATATATATAATACCTACTTTTGGGACGGACGACCGTGTGTGTAAGTGTCCCATATATTTATTTAATATAATTATTTATTAAGTAAATTTTTAGAAGCTCGGTTAGAAGGTAGAGCCGTTTCAAATAATAAAATGCTTCATTTTTAAAAGCTCATTTATTTCTCAAAATAGGTAGAGCCATAAATAAAAAATTCGCGTATTTATCTTGTTTGCAAAGAGATAATAAACTCGTGGGAACGCAAACAAGATCTGACGTCTTATGTATATTGGATGATAACCGATAAATAAGTATACGATTTTTTTTTGTGTAGATTATATAAATGTTTTTATGGCAAAATTGCTATTTTTTGCATTCGCATTTGCACACTTCAGTGGCTCAGTTTGCAGATTACCTTTATTTATTTTTTTTTATTGTATAAACAAAAAGCGGATTTATCCCTAAAAGGGATCTCTACCAGTCAACCTTTGAGTGACAGAAAGAAAATGAAAAGAAAAAAAAATGGATTATGGAAAAAAAGGAAGGAAGAAAAAGAAAAATAACGAAACACTATATACATAGATTAAAGTTGAAAATTGAATCATTCATTCTCCTGCCCTAATCCCACTCTAAGTGGGGTCGGCACAACATGTTACAAACATGTTGTCAGATGATTTAGCTACGTATTTTACGACCGGCCGCCTGCCTGACGTCAACTTACTTTAGTCGCCTTTTACGACACCTCGGTAAGAAATGAGGGTGGTCTATTCTACTCAACCGGACACCACACGGCTAAATAGATAATAGTGATTATTTGAATTAATTAAAATGTAATCTAATATCGATAATAAGCTACTAAATTGCATATTACCCTTAGTAATATGCAATTCTTAAGAAAGTCTTAAAAAGTAACAATAAACTTATTTTGCTATAATAATAATAAATAAATAAAGAAAATCGAAAATTTAAATAATGCCAAATGTAGTGTACTATTCGTTTTCAAATCTGATATATGCAGATTCGTAACAACTCAAGCACTACGCGCCATCAATATGACAACAATACAAAAGCACTGCACACATTCACTGCGACAATCTCAAGAACCATTTCGCACTGTTACCGAAGCATCAGAAGATAGAGTCCACGACATAATCGCAATTATTTAGCGATTTTCTGTGTTGTGGCAGCGGTGCAGCTTTCTAGTTCATTTAATTTTGCGAACCCTGCATGTATTAGGTATGAAAACTTGCACTCTATTTAGCATTATATATACTTTCCTTTGTCGAAGCTTATAGCAAAAATTTTTTAATATTATTTTAGTATTATGAAACACCACGAAGTAACGCCTCATTTAATAAAATACTCTATGGAAATGATTAAATCAAGTACAAGATGCAAGTCTTACAGAGTTTCACATCCCCTAATACAAGAACATCCCCTTTCGATGAATAAAATAATAAACTCAATTTCAGATCGGGACTGTATTTTTCAGAACTCAATTCCACACCTTGAGTCTAGACAGGAAATAACGCCTAGACTGTACTGAAGCTTGTTATGCCTATAGTCATAGAACTTTAACGTTTACATTTGGGTATAGGCCTCCTCTAATTTGGCAACACTGCATGTATTGTAAAACTTTAATCTGCAAGCACTGAGATATTTTAGATGAAAAAAATCTCGTATATCTACTAGCTGTGCCAATAACGGCTTCATTGTACATAAAAGTAGTTATTGTGAGTTAACCGTGACAGATAGAGACATGCTATCGCGGACTTTTTTGTTGTATTTTTATAGATCTACAATTCTCTACTACGTTACTTTAGCTTATCTCTACTAGTTTAGCGCACGCGACTAAAACTCCCAGACTTACTCTCTGATACCCTACACCGCATTTTATACCTATTCCCCCCTCTAAACTACAATCGACACTGGTTTGTTACTACCCCCACTAAAAATTATTGTAAAATGACCTCTTCAAACGGTTATGTGCTATTAAACTAAACCTTTCGGAGGAATGGCACTACTTACTTACTTATTTGTTAAAAACCGTACTAAAATCCGTTTAGTAGATTTTGAGAAAATCGATTACATACAGACAGACAGCTTTGGGGACTTTTATTTTATAATAAGTATAGAAGATGACACATTTTAGGCTGGCTTCCCTACTCTAGTATAATAGCTCTATGCTCCTATACGATATACATACATTATCTGTATTTGAGCAAGCGCCTTAATCGATAATTTATGTAGATTGGATGCGCATCACTATTTGAATATGTTATCTCCACGGTGCAGCGCCCGCTGCGTGTAGTGATGTCAATTGGATTGTTATCGATATCTCTGTCATTCTCCTAACATTGTTATCGTGAGCGATTAATCATAAGGTTGACAGGGACTCGTCTTTGCTAACAAGATTAAGCAAGCTTAATATCATATGAAGCCGCGATGGCCTATATGTAAATGATGTTATACTTGTTTAATGTCTGTAGGATATCGTAGATAATATATGATATTTTATTAACAGATTATGTGAATATTTTATTAACATTTATGTTATAAATAAATAGACATCTCATATAAATGAGATGTCTATCTACTATAAAGTTCTCGTGTAAAATTATTAATATAATGGGACTAATTCAATAAACAAAATACTTTGTACCACTGTGAATATATATAAAATTAATTTTCTTAAGTTTGATCTATTTTAGTTATTCAGTATTTGGTGGTCGTTAATGTGTAGTTTCATATATAATTGTATGAAAAATAAACTAAAGGCTTATTAAATAAATTTTTCTTCTTCCTCCTACCCTTATCCCACTCTAAGTGGGGTCGGTACAACATGTTTTCCTCTTCCATTCTCTTCTATCATTCGTCAACTCTGGCGCTACTCCTTTTATATGCATGTCATACTTCAAACATTCCAACCATCTCTTTTGAGGCCTCCCTCTGGTCACATCCATCCACCCACCTTCATACTCAACACTCGGTTATTAAATAAATCAAATCAAAATAATCCTTATTCAAGTAAGCTTTTTAAAAGCATTTTTTAATCGTCAAAGATCAATTAGATTTGTTGGTATACAACTAGTTTAGAATGATGCTCTAACGAGAAGAACCAGCGAGAAACTCGGCGGTCAACCTTAAAAAAAATTACATTATTTAAGTTGTTGTTTGTAACAGCCTTGATTGTAAGTTAGTTTGCAAATAGCTCTGAAATATCAAAAATCCAATTGCTGTAATTCCTTCCAGGAAGATGGAAACATTTATGTAACATTATTTTGGGACCGAATTCGGTACGGATTTAAAATATCGATATTGCACGATACATCACTATGCCTATATATGCAAATGTCGTTGTTTGCTCAGTGCTAATGAAGGCCCACTAATGTTTATAATCCGCTACTATCGCCTTTGATACTAACATATGAGTGTAAGTGGGATACATGGGAAATATTAGGACAAAATCAGATTCAGTACACTTAATATGGTTCAGAAAACAATTGCAAATGTCTATCCGGCATTGCATGTCTATAAGTTAGACGAATAAGTAATAAGATACAAACGAACTTATAAAACACTAGCAATTCCCGGTTTTACCCGCATCCATATTCTCCATATTATCGTGTTAGTGGAAAGTCTACGAAGTCGGACTATAGATTTATTTTATAGATTATTTAATTATAAAAAATGGGTATCATTAGTATTCTTGAAATAAGACCTAACTTACGAAATGCAGGCCCTGCTATAACGGTCGCTACAATGAATTTGTTATGGCATTATTTTCTTTGGATTTATATTCTGAAATTCGTAATATCTTTTGATTGGGATGCGGGATTTTCATAATTTAAAAAGCATTTTACAGGTAATGAAATAGTTGTAATAAAATATCATTTAATGAGATAAGGATTAATACAGAGATATGAATAAAATGGTTTAGATTATTGTCGGCAATTTTATCAACTTTTACAATGTAAAAAAAGTAGTTATATTGGTATAACTATAATAGTTAGATATATGGTATTGCGGACTTTTTTGTGGATATTGATATGTTCTATAATACTGTATATCATTTTTTTGTTCTATCCTCAATAGTTTCCGCAGCGTACGCGATGAACGATGTTTACAACTGAATTTTTCCCAACTTATTACAATTTTATTAGGGATCCCTTTGTTTTTTAAATGATGTATAGCCTATGTTGCTCAGTGAAGAAACAGCTTTCCAATCGTGAAAGAATTTTTGAAATCGGTCCAGTAGTTTATGCGTGAAAACATTACAAACATACACACATACAAACAAACATACAAATCTTTGCTCTTTATAATATTAGTATAGATTGAATAGCATATAAAATTTGCATATTTTGTGTAAAAATGTTGTTATATAAACGATATGGCTTAACAATATTTTGTGAACTGGGCCACGGTTATCCGAGCACTAAAAATACAATTAAGAAATAATTTCGTGAGAACAATCGATTCGGTAAAATAACCAAAAGGTTGTCTGTTAAATACAGCTTGAAACTTGTTTTTTTTAAATATATTTTTTTAGTTATTTTAGTTTTAAAATAGCACCATATATGCCTAGAAAAAGTAGCACAAAACGTTTCCCGAATAGATGTTTGAACATTAAAGTAGTTATTCTGTATTAACCATAAGAGATAGAGACATGCAGTTGCGGACTTTTTTGTAGTATTTTTGTAGATCTACAATTCTCTAGTACATTACTTTAGCGTATCTATACTGGTTTACGCGGCGCACGCGATTAAAATTCACAACAGGCGAATTTAATTTCTACTGTCCGAACTCTTAAACATAATTTACATAAAACCGTAATGTAACGTACTTAAACCATCCGGAAGCATTGTACTATATTTAAATAAAAACCGTATAAAAATCCGTTCAGTAGAATTTGAGAAAATCGAAAACATACAGACAGTTTTTGGGGATTTTGTTATATAATATTTATTGATGTAATAGAATTTTAGGACATTAAGTATAGATACATACATAAGCTGTGATAGCCCTACGAGGGGAACACGAGTTCAAACCCGGGCAGGCACCAATAAGTTTTTCTCTTAAAACTAACGTGTCTAATTGATAATTGCAATTTATCACACGAAAACATCGTGAGGAAACCTGCATATCTCTAGAGAATTCTGTTGATATGTGTAACCTACCAATCCGCATTGGAGCAGCATTGGTCTTAGCTCCAACCCTTCTCTCCAGAAACGGAGAGAGGAGGCCTATTCCCAGCAGTGGGATTGTAACAGGCCGCTACTTTACTTTACTACTTTAAGTATAGCTAAAAAAAAGTGTATTTAGAAATGCAACATGTACAATGACAATAACACGAAAAATTATTACGATATTGATATTGTAGTGAGTTTTTCCGTCAGTCGATTAATATATCGATATAGCGTGACCCATCCCTAAACTGTTATCTGGGCACGCAGCGGTTTGTTCAGAGCAATGCGAGCGCTAATTTGTCGAATGCGACATCTGTCTCGTTAGTCACTGCGATGTCGACATTTGTCACGGATTGCAGACGATGCGAATTCAGCAAATCAAAACAAAATATAGTAAAGTAAAAGTAAAGTTGCGGCCTGTTACAATCCCACTGCTGGGAATAGGCCTCCTCTCTCCGTTTCTGGAGAGAAGGGTTGGAGCTAAGACCTACCACGCTGCTCCAATGCGGATTGGTAGGTTACACATATCCCCAGAATTCTCTAGAGATATGCAGGTTTCTTCACGATGTTTTCGTTCACCGAAAAGCATGTGATAAATTGCAATTATCAATTAGACACATGAGTTTTAATAGAAAAACTCATTGGTGCCTGCCCGGGTTTGAACTCGTGTTCCCCTCGAAAGTGTCGCACGGTCTCACCGCTGTACTATCACAGTAGTTAGAGTAGTTAAGAGACTAAACAAAATATGCTTTTTTGTAATACTGCGTTTGACGTCTGTAGCTTCCGTTAAAATATTATGATGTTGCGTGGGATAAAAAAACGCGCTATCTGAAATTTTGGATATACGTAGATGTACGAGTAACTAAATAAATATATAAAAGTAATAATAAAATTATTTTGCTATAATCCGCGATAAAGTAAATAGAAAATACATATAGTGCTAAATGTATAGTGGATTATCCGTTTTCATACCCGATACATGCAGGATTCGTAAAAACACATGCACAAACCTCCACCACCGCCACTCGGTGTCGTGGAGTCTATCTCCTGATGATGCTTCGGTTGCGGGACGAAACAATTGTTGAGTTTGTGATAGTGAACGTGTCTATTGTGGTGACTCGTTAAAAACACTTTATTCAACTTTTTACTATAAACTTAGTACTTACAGTCTCTTTACAGTTCGTTGTCCAATAAGAATGCCGAGGTCACTGATATTTCACTTTAATTTTCGCTTGTTTATTCGCTCTTGCTCGCTATTCGCAAACTGAATGTCCAGGAGCACGATACGTCGGTTTATATATGGAACGAACCAAAGTTCGAGAATATTCCCGAGACATTGGAAAGATCGTAAACAAGTCTTTTGTAAACATGTTTTGATAACCACGCCGAATGTTCCAGAGAATTAGCGTTAAGCGAATTTGAACTCGATGATATAAGCGTTACGAACTCTTTTCGCATGTTCGTAACAATACCATATACGTCAAACTAGGGTCTTACCAACACCATTGAAATCAAAACTTTAGTTGTAAAACACTTCTGTTTTATTCTGACACCGAACACTTTGTTGTACTGTCAAAAATTCCCTCCCAATTATTTTTGAAAAAATCTCAAAGCAATCTGAAGCACTCGTAAAATAAAGTTGTAGAGATTGCGGCTTTAATAAGAGTGGCATGTCACGCTTATTGGTTCTTACGTAGTGATGTACGTGATAATTGTCGATAATATCGATATTACTCGAACAACAGATTAGCATTAGTATTGAGTATATAGTAAATACGTGAGACGTCTAAAAGTGTATCGTTTCCTTGTCTTTATTTATATATTTTCGTATCAAACAAAATTTTATATACATAATATACACACGAGAGGTCAAAATAAGCTTGCAATTTATGTGTCGTGACTTAGCAGGGTTAGCAAATCATTCGTTAGTCTCGGTATTCGCTTCTAAAATTCCGCATTGTATAGTAGACTTGTCTATAGAAAGGTTAAAATTAAGTGTAAGAAATATGTTCTTACGTAAAGAATGTTGCAACTATCGCAATGCTGAGTACAGGCCTCCCCTCTCCTTATTTGGAGAGAAGGGTTGGAGCTAAGACCTACCACGCTGCTCCAATGCGGATTGGTAGGTTACACATATCCCTAGAATTCTCTAGAGATATGCAGGTTTCCTCTCGATGTTTTCCTTCACCGAAAAGCGTATGATATATTGCAATTATTAATTAGACACATAAGCTTTCATACACATACGAGTAGGTACCTACCGGGGGTTTGAACCGTGACCTCTTCGAAAGAGTCACGCGATGTTACCGCTGGTCTATCACAGCATACAAACATATTACACAATTGAAGATTATATTGATGAAATATTCCTTGGATTAAACATCCTTTCAGTTTTATACAAGACTGCGGTTAAATAAAGTACATTGAAAAATGTTCAAAAGAGTAACCGCCAAGTTTATTACTGATTCTTTTCGGTAAGAGCAAAATTCCGAACCAGTGGCAGCTTTATTAAATTTATCTGATCGTTGATTATTCAAAAGTACTTGCAAAAGCTTACTTGAATGAAGATTAATTTGATTAATTCTGATTATCATCTAGCAATTGAAATCAAGCTTTGCAGGCCTACCATGAAATCTTATTGCGACTCAATTGAAGACGTAAACGACGACCGCGAACCGCTTTCTTTTCGTACCATGAAGTGTGGATTGCATCGGAGTCGTAATTTTTGAAAAGGATAACGTTATATGAACTATCGATAACTCTGTCTCTTTTACTTACATGTTCTCAGGACGCATTCCGAACGCTCATTTGGCAACGACTTAAAATGTGCGTCTTTAAGACGTCATGGTATATAAAAGCAATCGAATTTCGTTTACGTCTTCAATTGAGTCGCAATAAGAGTTCATGGTAGGCCTGCTGGTTACGTAACAAAGACCAGAACCAGTGTGAGAAACGAGTCGTGACTGTCATTAAAGTCTGAATCGTTTTGGACATAACTCACACGAGTTTACCAATTGACTGCGCCTGCGTCGGCGCAAATTAATTTATTTGATGAGGTCGCGACTTCAATTCCCGTTTCGCGAGAACATGATTTTCATTTTACGTCATACCGTTGGACTTGTTAAACTTGATTAGAAGCGATTTCCGCTGTTCAAATGAATGTCCAATATTAATTGCAGTTATACTCATTCATTCACAAAAGAGCTGAGATAGTTAACGGAGAGACCTCGTGGCAGGGTGTCAGGAGTTCAAACCCTGGGATTAAAAGGTGTGTGTCTTGATATTTGCAATCGACCACAGGATTTTCGGTGAAGGAAAACATCGGAAGGTGAGTTCCGAGGATTGGTGTAATCTAACAATTCGTTTTGCAGCAGCGTGGTGGGTCTGAACTCCAAATGCATGGATATAGCTATTCGATACTTTACAAGACAGTAATGACGATATGTAACTAGTAATAAGAATTATTCTTTGAAAAGAGCAACCGCCGAGTTTCTTGCTGGCTCTTCTCGGTAGGAACAGCTTTCCGAATCAGCAGTAAATGTTGACGTTTCAAAAGCACCTGTTTACAAGTTTACTTGAATAAAGAATATTTTGAATTCGAATTTGATAAAAATAATTATCATATAGAAACTATTATAATTATATTATAAATAATTGAAAATACCTTATACTTATACCTTAGGGCAACCTTAGGGCAGAAAGAATAACCTTTAGAAAAGATATGCTAATAGAAGCTAGTATTCCTATAAATCGTACATTGCATTATTTGTTGCATAAACATCCGCGAGTTTATCGATGATAAATAATTGTGAGAAATTAAATTTAATATAACGTCAATAAAATATGTTGCGAGCATTATGGACGCATTAATTATATTGTAATCAGACTGAACAATACGTTATTAATTATTTATGCATGTCGTACACATGTGTTTGTTGTAAATAACGAAAACGCACTAAAGTATGAAATAGATAAGTACATAAGGCGGCCATATTGTTTTATGCCAATCTCTTGCAGGCCACCTAATGGAATAATTTAAATACTTTGACTGGCCCGTTGGCACAGTTGGCAGTAACCCTGCCTCCAGCTCCGCGGAATACGGGTTTGATTTCCGCCGAGTGCCAACATTTTCTATATATAATTTGTTAGTTTTTCCATTCTGGGTGTATATATGTATTTAAATACGAATTTTGATATTCTCATCATCATTCTCGTGCCCTAATCCCACTCTAAGTGAGGTCGGCACAACATGTAACTAACATGTTGTCTCATGATTTAGCTACGTATTTTACGACAGGCCGCCTGCCTGATGTCAACTTACTTTAGTCGTCTTTTACGACACCTCGGTAAGAAATGAGGGTGGTCTATTCTATGCAGCCGGATACTACACAGCATATACTTTAGTCGCCCCTTACGACACCTCGGTAAGAAAGGAGGGTGGTCTATTCTATTCTGCCGGATACCACACGGCGGGTCGGCTTATCTTAGTCTTTATTATTAGGATTTATGTTCCCGGTTGAGTAAAATAGATCACCCTCAGTTCTTCATTTCTTACCGAGGTGTCGTGAAAGGCGACTAAGGTAAGCCGATCCGCCGTGTGATATCTGGCAGAATAGAATAGACCACCCTTCTTTCTTACCGAGGTGTCGTAAAAGTTGACTAAGGTAAGTTGGCGTCAGGCAGGCGGCCGGTCGTAAAATACGTAGCCAAATCATGTGACAACATGTTTGTAACATGTTGTGCCGACCCAACTTAGAGCGGGATATGGGCAGGAGAATGATGATGGTGATGACTAAAAAATATATATTTATTTAGTTACTCGTGCATCCACTACCAATCCGCATTGGAGCAGCGTTGTAGGTCTTAGCTCCAAAGTTCCTAGCAAAGTTTTACCCCATGAAACACTGAAAGCGGAAAATGTAGTGATATTTATAAGAGTTTGAGACTAAAATATGCATTGAAAATAGTATCTAATTTAATTAAATTATGATTCATAATTTTGGTTTTCCACATAAAAGGTAGATATATGCTGTCGCGGACTTTTATTTAGAACTATTCAAGAAAATACTACGGTACATGATCTTTGTGTAACTCCAATGGTTTAGGCAGCGTACGCCAAGATAGCTCTCAGATGCCAGATTTTTTCCGACTTTATTGACATGTGTCGTTATATAACATCATAACAAATTGTAGCCTATATGTTATTCCGATGTATAATAACCTATATCACTGTAAAGTTTTATCAAAATCCGTCCAATAGTATTTTCGTGAAAGAGTACAAACATCCATACTCACAAACTTTCGCATTTATAATATTAGTAGGAAAGGATTGAGTCAAATGTGTAAATGTTAAAACATTAACTTATTCATCCAAATCTCCTAATTTCATTTGTAATCCGCGGATCCGCAAACACCACTATTAATTCATTTATATAAATTAGAAAAGTAATAATAAAATTATTTTGCTATAATCCGCGATACAAGCATCACGGATTATATCAAAATAATTTTATTATTACTTTTGTATTATGGATCTCCGTAAAGTAACGCCTAATTCTATAAATTATATAAATTAGCTTTTTTAAGAATGCTCTTGAAGAAAGTTAACCCTGCCTTTAATATTTATCTTATACATTATGTAATCCACCCTTCCGACGTCGCAATGACTAATCAGTCATACCATCAACCTTCTGCGCTCTACTCTCTGCATTTTGCAACCTCAACGATGCTTCTGCGCTCGCCCGTCCCGCCCGGTGACGCTGTTAAAGCCGTTAGGGCTAACAACATACAGTCAGTTCGGAAAAAAAATAGATTATGTAACAGAGTGAAATTAAAGAAACATTACAAAAGAGGATGTTATATCCACTTTCCTCACTTCACGTTTAAAACGTCACTACAAAATAATATGAGACACCAATATTGGACCCGTCCGAGGACGTGACAGGTCAATATTGACCGGTCGCGTGACACGGCGCTAGGCCGAGAGCAGGCTGCTTTAAATTCTGCCAGACAAAGTAAAATATGGAGTAAATATCTGGTGAGACATTGTAAAACTTTAAGTTGTCAGTATAAATTTCAGTACTTATAATCACAGAGCAGGTCCTTGGTCCAGTAAGATAAGTAGTAAGATATAAGTTTTCGTAGGTTTCCTTTCCTTTCAACGGTCATTGATTCGTGATTTTTACTACCAATCAGTACTAATCAGTGCTGGACTGATTGCAACGCATGAAATATATAATTTATATAATTAGGCGTTATTTTGCGGAGATACATAATACAAAAGTAATAAGAAAATTATTCAATTTAATCCGCGATAAAGTAAATAAATAAATATATGGGCCATTTACACACACGGTCGTCCGTCCCCGAAGTAAGTAACTTAATACTTGTGTTATGGGTGACGGACAACTGGTAGATATACTACGTATATAAGTTTAAATACATACTTAAATACAAATACACACCCAGGCTCGAAGAACTAACAATTTGTTTATAGAAATTGTTGGCCCTCGGCGGGAATCGAAACCGCGACCCGCGGAGCTGAAGGTAGGGTCACTATCCACAGCGCCAACGGGCCAGTCAAGTAAATGCTTTGCGATTTTGTCGAGGAGTCTATCTCCTGATGATGCTTCGGTTGCGGGGCGAAACGATTGTTGAGTTTGTGATAGTGAACGTGTGTAGTGCTTGTGTATTGTGGTGATGGTGGTGGAGGTTTGAGCATGTATTTTTACAAATCCTGCGTTTTGGGTATGTAAACATATAGTCCACTCTACATTTAGCATTATAATATAAATATTTTTTCTATTTACTTTACCGCAGATTATAGCAAAACATTTGTACTATTACTTTTGCATCAAATATAATAAATTTCATCGATGCAATTATTGTATTTATTTTTCTATGACATGATTTAGTAATTGTTTACTTCTCGCCTTGTCTTGTTATTATTATATGTTACCTCATTGTTTAATTTCATTTTTTATTATTATGGTGTCATATAAAAGATATATTTTACACCCTTAAATGGCTGAAAAAATTCTTTATCAGTAATTTATACTATAACATTAACAAATAAATTTTATTTTATTTTATTTTAAGATAATTTTTATCAGCAGCATACATAACATACATACCGAAAAATAAATACTTATAGGTCTGTATACATATAAAAAAATTAATAAATAAATTAAGGGAATTGTTATTTGCTTTCTTTAATACTTAATGCCACTGTCTCTGGATCTATAGTTATGTGACGTGTAGTAAAGTTTGTCGACAGTCGATAGTTGAAGGTCGGGTTTATCAGTGCCGAGCAAATATTTGAGCACGATATCGATGAAATTTCGGTGGACAATACATTTTTCCGGAGCGATAAGTTGCTGGAATGTGTAAGTTATTTATTGTATGTATTATATAAGTGAAATCGAACAGATGATAGTATTTTGAGGTAAAAAAATAAATAAAAGAGTAGCTACCTGTTACTATCCCACTTCTGGGCGTACGCCAATTTTCTCCTTTTTGAGACAAGAGCTTTACTCGCCATGCTGCCACAATGCGAATTTGCAGGTTACACAAATTTATCACTATATATTACTTCGGTATATAAAATTTCAGTATATGCCGAGTTTCTTGCTGGTTTCTCTTGGTGGAGCAGGCTCTCGAATCAGTGATTCCTTAATAACATTTGACGGTTTAAAGTTCTCTAAACAGTCTCTCAAAATAAAAACTATGTTCAATCATCATCATCTTACCCTTATCCCACTATAAGTGGGGTCGGCACAACATGTTACAAACATGTTGTCACATGATTTGGCTATGTATTTTACAGCCGGCCGCCTGCCTGACGTCAACTTACATTAATCGCCTTTTTACGATACCTCGGTAGAAATGAAGGTGGTCTAGTCTACTCAGCCGGATACCATACGGCGGATCGACTTACCTTAGTCGCATCTAATAACTGTCTGAATAGTTCGTGTTAATTCGTGAAAACTATAAATATTGTACAAAGTAATCTACGATCTTGTAATATGTTTACCTCAAATTCTCACCCATACTCAACGTTCATTGCTAACCCATCCAATTAAGATAAGGATCAGATAAAATACGCCCCCAATTAGTTACTAAGTCATCGCTATCTGTAATTAACAATAAAGGCCCAAGAACGCTGCCTTGGCGCATCCCAAAACTATAAATCATAGAAAAATATGTTACGAATTACGTGGCCACGTTATTATACGGTCCGTCGTAAATCTTTGTAATAACAAAATCATTGGGTTGTCCTGTACGTTTAACGTTTAGTTTTGATAATATTGTAAAGGAGAGAGGATTTGTATGTGTTTCTACTACAGATGTTACGGAGGTAGTTATACCATTAATGAAGCCAGATCTAAAAAAAAATTTCTTATTATGAATATTGGTCGCCCAATTGTGGCAAATTTCGTACTGGTCCGTAGAATTTTCTTAAAAAGGGACTCAAAGTTTGTGCTAGAACACTATAACAAGTTATCAATTGTCTTCCAGTTATAGTAGAGCTTTTGCTCTTTATCAGAACCTCGCATCCCTGATGGTTCTATGGTCGCTTCTTCTGGTGACGTTATGAAAATTGTTAGGGTTAACAACATACGGCTCAAATAACTTTCAATCAATTGAAACAAATAACTTTATAATCAAACATTAAAAATTAAAATTTTGACAAGCTTAAATAAGTTTATAAAAAGTAAAATCTTGAGAAAGTAATAAATTTATTTTCCAAACCTGCGCAAGCATTCGACACTATTGATTAGAATATTTATCAAAGGGAATAAATCTTGAATTTATTAGTCAACGCTTAGTTAAAACGTCGTTTATCTTAAATTTATGATCTACCTTTTTAGTCGTAGTAACATAATTTTAAATGGTGGGTTTTTATGATTTATCGACAGGGGTGCGCCTGGGCGTCTCTACAGAGCCTTGACTTTTAAACAGCTATATTTTGGTAGGTATTCTATAGATATTGCTTTTCGTAACAAGTTTAAAACTATCTTTTTAACAATGTTTAATTAAATATGATTGTACGGTAACAGAGCGTCATTTTCACTCCGTCCGTTTGCATATTTAAATGCTTTGCAGGCTTATGTATCAATACATATTGTGAAACAAAGTCCTCCGCCACGACAGTCTGTCTGTCTATGGACGATAAACTTAACGATCGTGATAAACTGAACGCATTTCATACGGCTTTCACCAACAGAGTAATTTCTGACGAAGGTTTGAGTGCATATTATTAAGATTTAGCGTAAATGAGCTGTGATAGCCCAGCGGTGAGATCGTGTGACTCTTTCGAGGACAACACGAGTTCAAACCCAATGTTTTTCTATTAAAACTCATGTGTCTAATTGATAATTGCAATTAATCACACGCTTTTCGGTGAAGGAAAACATCGTGAGGAAACTTGCATATCTCTAGAGAATTCTGGAGATATGTGTATCCCAATCCGCATTGGAGCAGCGTAGTAGGTCTTACCTCCAACCCTTCTCTCCAGAAACGGACAGAGGAGGCCTATTCCCGGCAGTGGGATTGTAACAGGCCGCTACTTTACTTTACTTTACTAGTTGAAATATGGCTTATGTTCAGACAGATCACCTTAAAGACGTCACTTTTGAACGAAAACTTGTGTTTTTAACTTATATTTACAAATTCACATATAATATTTAGTATACAGGAAAAAAATCTTAAAACCTACTAACCTGCATTTTCGCATTACAAATACATTTATAATTTGGAGTTACAAAACAATTCTGAAAAGTTACTTATTTTGCAAAAAAAAAACTAAACTTTATAACATTAGTAAGGATATGGCAATTTTCCATACTTCGAAAAGCAATTGTAAAAATACATTCAAATAATTATTGAAATAGTGTACGACATCTTTTAATGATGGTATTATATAAAATTGAAGGATGTGTTTGAATTTGAATTTGCTTCTATTGAAGACGATATAATTGACTTTAAAAGTTTAATATTGGCTTCCACTGTCAAATTCATCGTGAGTAATGCTTTCGGCTTATACATCTATCTCTCCCACGGCAATTCAGAGATAAGTTAGTAGCTTGATAATTTGAATCACAACAGTTTCGTACCTATTAAATGTTCGTGCCTCATTGAGGAGATAAGTGCATCTAATGTCATAATTTATTTGACTGGTTGACCCTTGGCTTGTTCTGCGTTATTTACGGTCTTATTGCATTAATTTACGATATTTAGATGAATGGTAGGTTTTATTACCAGTTCATTCAGTGGTTTATTGTCTTTCATTATTGGCTCACTGACATTTTTATTTTGATCAACTATAAAAAGGTTTGTTCTATAATTATTTTAATGTATTTTATATTTGTTATATCCATTAAATTGTAGAAAAGTATCCATTTATTAAAGGTGATTGATCTATATACTACTGATTCCGTGATTCGAATTTTTTAGTGGTGATTAATATTTTATCATTCTTAACTTAAATATGATACTTTTTTACGGGATAGACTTTAAAAAAGAGAAGCTTGAGGTAATGATAAAGTTAAATTATAACACAGAAATCGTAATTACTATTAATCATGCCTTTTATCATAAAGAAAAACTTCGTTAGAAAAATTTTATATTACTAGAGAATTTCTGACTTTTATTTGTAATCTGCTATTCTGGTTGGAGAAGCATGGTGGTTTTAAGCTTAATTCTTGGGTTTGCTTTGTTGTATAGCAAAAGTTACTTTACTTGCACTAGACAGCAACGATAAAATATAACTTTATTGTTGTAGTTCTCACAGAACTATATTTTAAAGGCAGCTACAAAGGATTTGAGGATTTGAAAATACTAGTAAAGTTCCATTCGAAGAAAGTAAATTCTGATTTTGATAAAGCTTTGGCTCAATATCATTATTCCGGAAGTGGAAATGAGACAACGCGTTTCGGAATGCAAGTGTAATTAAAAAACGGTTAATAGACAGTGTCCCCGCCCGCATTTGTTACGGAAACAACATTTAGGAAATTAGCTGTCATTATGATGTCATTACGGACGAATGAGTGTGTGCCTCATAAGAAAGTTCAGAGTCACTCAGCGGACGATGGAGCTATGCTTGGAGTAGTTATGTGATCAAATCAAAAATGAGGAGATTAGGCATAGAGGGCATTAGGCGGGCACATATTACGTAGAACCGATGGGCGACTCAGCACAGTAACTCATTTATTGGTCTCGGTATTCGCATCTACAATAAAATTCCGCAATCCATCCTAGCCCAGTCTACAGCAAGGTTTAAACTTCGTGTAAGAAATATGCTTATACGTAAAGCATATTACAAAATTCGTAAATTTGTAAAAACACATGCACAAACCTCCACCACTGACAAAATCTTGTGGAGTCTATCTCCTGATGATGCTTCGGTTGCGGGGCAAAACGATTGTTGAGTTTGTGATAGTGAACGTGTGTAGTGCTTGTGTATTGTGGTACCTCATGTAACGGGTATGAAAAAACGGATAATCCACTATACATTTAGCACTATATATATTTTCTATTTACTGTATCGCGGATCATAGCAATTTTTTTTTATTATTACTTATCTTTCATCAGTTTGTTTTGTTTTTACATCATTATTCACCATCAAAACTATAAAAAAAAGGTTAAAAAAAAAGATATTATGTAAAAAAAGGACATTTAGTAAAACGTAAATCTGTCGCAATAAAAAGAAACAAAAGTGGTCGTGTATGTTTAAATTTTCTCAAAGATAGCTTGTTCACGATCAGCCGTGGGTGTTTTATAAACATGATTCGTTAAGGCGAATGGGCCCTGGACAACAATAAATGAATGAATGAATGAACAAGTCAAGTTAGAAAAGCTTTAAACAAAATTTCATGCCTTCACGAATGAATTCACAAGTCTGGAGCCAATCCTGGCAGCAGCATCAGGATATGCCTATCATAAACACGCATTGTCATCAGGACTGGAGCAGTATGTAAAATTTTAGCTTGTTGAAGTTGTTTCTTATAAGGATAGATGGCGTTAGTAGTCTAAGTCTTAAGTTGCGCTATAGAATTGCTCTTTCCGGATACGAGTATGCAGGATAGATGCAGTGAGTTGAATGTTGTGTGGATCGTATTGGTTTTTGAATTGTTTCGTAGGGTTCGATTCTAGGTCTATGTTAGGTCTAGGTTATAATACTTTATAGTAGTACTATAGATCACTCGACAGTGGTGTCTAGATTAGTTTGAGTTTTACGTTTAAACACAGCTCAATCGGACACCAGGAAGTGGGTCAAATTTATCTTGCAAGATTCCACCTTCAGATATATACACGCCAAGTTAAATTAAAGCTTTTCACAAAGGAAAGTAACGGTCTGCTACTATCCTATTGCCATAAGCACCTATCCTCGGAAAAGGTTGATGTTTTTACCAAGATATTTTAATGTGGATGGTTTGTTACATTTCGCAGGAATTATACATAAATGCAAATTTCGTTACGAAGTTTTCAACGAAAAGATAGTTTTAAATTGTAATTATCATAACAAAAATTTTAATAGACAATCATTGGTTTCTTTTCGGGCTTTGAACCTGTTACACGCTGGTAAACGTCACACAGACTATCACTGCTTATTGAATGAGTGAACGAGTTTATGTCGCAACCAAAAATATCGGTTCCCTCTAATTTAGCGTATGAAATAGGAATTTTTCAGAATTCAAATTATGTATATACAAAAGTAATATTATCTTATGATTAATCGCGGATTATAGCAAAATAATTTCATTCCTACTTTTATATTATCGATCTCCACAAAATAACGCCTGATTGTATAGATTAATTATGTAAAAATACAGAAAAATGAACGTTTTTGTCACATTAACTAAATTTACATATATTCTGTTTGGCATTGAATTATTTAATTGATACTGTGTGCGAAACATGTACCTCCGTTCCTGGTACTTGAACAGGAAATTAATTGTGGTGGTAAATTTTTTTGCTAGCTTAGTAAACATTAATATGGCCTTAAGGGTGTAATTCATTAACGTCTAGAACTTCAAAAAAAATCTTATTCAAAAATATGTCTTTTATTAAGTTCTTTTAAGTATACATTTACACAAATCAATTGCAGACTGTTAAACAGATATTTTTGTGACCTTATTGTGGTTTTATGAGTTTCCATTGTCAGTTTTTATATAACGGTCGTGAGTCGTAACTCGATATCAATGCGAATTTAAAGCAATAAAATGCTTGTTGAAAGTTGATTTCATCATAGTAAGATAAATTGAATGCTTTGTGAGTATTGTTTTTGAATTTTTTTTTTTAACTTTATAAAGTTAAAAAAAATTAGTCTATTTCCTGATGACGCTGCGGTTGCGCGGCGAAACGATTGTTGAGTTTTTAATAGTGAACGTGTGTAGTGCTTGTGTATTGAGGTGACGGTGTTGGAAGTTTGTAGTGCATGTGTTTTTCGGAACCTTGCATGTATCAGGTATGAAAACCGATAGTCCACTCTACATTTCAAATTATATATTTCTTCTATTTACTTTGTCGTCAATGATAGCAAAATAATTTTGTTATAAATTTTGTATTATGGATCTCTGCAAAGCAACGCCTAATTCTATAAATTACTTTTCATAGTATAAAAAAACTTTAGGAAAGTATTACGTAAACTTCCTTACATATTCACATTCAGATTCAAAATATTATTTATTGAAGTAAATTTATAAACAAGTGCTTTTGAATTGTCAACTTTACTGCTGGTTCGGAAAGCTGTTCCTACTGAGAAGAGGCAGCAAGAAATACGGCGGTTGCTACTTTCAAAGTATAGTTCTTATTAATAGTAACATTTAGTCATTACTGTCTTGTACATCGTCGAAGAGTAGCTCTGTCCACGCATTCCTATCGTCTACGTATATCCTCAATAGTATATTAGACTCTTTTTATTAGCCTTTTTTTTGATAATCGATTGCAGAATTTGTTTACGGACATACTTTCTTATACTTTATAGATGTGAAAGTGAGAAGAGATTTTGGATAATTCAAATATAAAGTTCTAGCTGTGCCAACGGCTACGCACGCGTGGAAATCAGCGTGTCACAATTTTTATCTCTAATTCAAATTTTAAACATAAAAGTAATTATTGTGAGTTAACCATAAGAGATAGAGACATGCGGACTTTTTTGTAGTATTTTTATAGATCTGCAATTCTCTACTACATTACTTTAGCGTATCATCTCTCTTGGTTTTTGCAGCGCACGCGAGTAAAGTTCCCAGCAAGCAAGTTTTTTAACAACTGCGCGATCTCTTCAACATAATTTACATAATACCGATATGTACTATTTACCTAAACTATCCGGAAGTATTGCACTATCTTTTGGTGAAAACCGTACAAAAATCCGTTCAGTAGATTTTGGGAAAATCGATTACATACAGACAGACAGCTTTTTGGGACTTTGTTTTATAATAAGTATAGATTCTTTATTCAAGTTGGCTTTCAGATCGTCAAGTCAAAAATCGTTAACTGTTGATCGTGATTCTCAAAATTTTTCGTTCAGACGCACGTCGCCTTTATAACTATGTCTCCATTTTACGAGGTACCCTCCCCGCCGGCATATAATTGAGTCGACCACACAATGGGAGTAATTAAATTCTGACATCACAATTTTTGGACTCCAGCAAGTAGACTATATAATTGTAATATTTAATTGCATTTTTTAAATTTATTAGGTTCACAACAGCTTTAACATTTTCATCTTTCAAATCTATATTACTAATTAAAGGCAAACGCCACATGCAAAGTAACCTAAAACTACTTAAATGTAATTTACAATTGACTAAACTACCAAATAATTAATAAATAAGTTAGCTAAGATTTGACGGATTTGCTTTCTAAAAAGATACAAAATACAAAAATACAAAATATTTATTTCAAATCAATAAATCGTTTGCTGTGATAGCCTAGAGGTGAGACCGTGCGACTCTCTAGAGACGACATAGGTTCAAACCCGGGCAGACACCAATGGGTTTTTCTATTAAAACTTATGTGTCTAATTGATAATTGCAATTTATCACACGCTTTTCGGTGAAGGAAAACATCGTGAGGAAACCTGCATATCTCTAGAGAATTCTAGGGATATGTGTAACCTACCAATCCGCATTGGAGCAGCGTGGTAGGTCTTAGCTCCAATCCTTCTCTCCAAAAACGGAGAGAGGAGGCCTTAGCCCAGCAGTGGGCATAGTAACAGGCTGTTACTTTAATAAATCGTTTCAAAAAATACAGATACAGAGACCTTCTAGTAAGCATTGAAAATACTTGTGTCAGAAGGTCTAGCTCTTCCATAACACAGGTAAGTATATAATAATTATGAAAAAGGTAACTAAATTTATAGCGTAAAGTAACATAACAATATAGAATCGCTTTTAATTTACAGCGTATGTGTGTGTGGGTGTGTTGTGTGTATACCTGTGTGTGTGTGTGTGTGTGTGTGTGTTGTGTGTGTGTGTGAATGTAAGTATGTTGTTGTGAATGTGTGTATGTGTGTGTTTAAGATATATATTGTAATAAGACTTCCGTATCTTCATAATTTAATAGTTGATGATGATGCAGGGAAACATTGAATATATTCGGGGGATTAATTTATTATAAATTTTTCATTATTCTGGGGATTGGTGAGTTCGCCAATGAGATCGCCCAAAACTGTAGAACGATGGGGAAAATATAGAAGGTAATGGTGTTCTTGGATATCGCGTGGATACTCGTTGGTACTCGTTGGTTCGTACTCGTGGTAATTGCATATGAGTATAGTTTAATATTAAAGAGATCCTAGTAACGATTCTCTGGAAAATTGAGTAACATTATTTGAGTGGCGCTACTGCTATCGCTGGGCAAAGAATTTCTTCTTCCATATCCGGATGAATATGTAGAGTAGAGAACATTCATATTTAACAATCGTTTGTCACATGACATTCATGCCTCCTTATTACATTTTAATACCATCCTAATCTTGCATGCCTTGTGGTATCCGGCTGAGTACAATAAACGACCCTCATTTCTTATCGAGGTCTCGTAAAAAGCGACTAAGGTAAGTTGACCCACCGTGTGGTATCCGGTTGAGTAGAATAGCCCACCCTCTTTCTTACCGAGGTGTCGTAAAAGGCGACTAAGGTAAGTCTACTAGCCGTGTGGTATCCGGTTGAGTAGAATAGACCACCCTCTTTCTTATCGAGGGGTCGTAAAGTAGGACTAGGGTAAGTTGACGTCAGGCAGGCGGCCGGTCGAGTTCAAACCCGGGCAGGCACCAATGAGTTTCTCCTACCTAACACATATCTTTAGAGAATTCTGAAGATATGTGTAATCTACCAATCCTCATTGGAGCAGCGTGGTAGATCTTAGCTCAAACCCTTCTCTCCAGAAACGGAGAGAGGAGGCCTATTCCCAGCATTGGGATTGTAACAGGTCGCTACTTTAAGCCACTAAAAGACAATTTTTATCATCCAAATAATCTTCAATTTTCTAATATGGTTTACATATAAGCATATTTCTTACATTTAGTAACTTTCTTAAACCTTTCAGTAGGTTCTTCTTGCGGAATTTTATTGTAGAAGCGAATACCGTTCGAAGCAGATACCACAAGATCGTGGATCGGAATTTTATCGTGGGGTCAATCTGTCGCTTCCAAAATCACCTCGATTTCTAAGAACGGAACGCACCGTCTGTCTGTCCGCGCGGAAATAACTCCACACTGGAATATTTACTTTGGCTGCCGTTGTATTGAAGTGTTTACCTTAGAGATAAAAGGCGAGCATAATAAGTCTTTATTTTCTTTATAAATTACGGATTAAGCCATCATTCCATTTCCGTCTCTTGGATTATCTGATAATAATGAAATCTGTTTGATAGATATTGAGATATTTTTGATTTAAATACTCCGTAATCCTTCCACAGGTAAGCTTTTAACTGAATTTTCACATGTAACAAGAAATTAAAACTACTATACAAAAGTAATAATAAAATTATTTTGCTATAATCCGCGATACAGTAAATAGAAAATATATATAGTGTTAAATGTATAGTGGACTATAAGTTTTTTCATACCCGATACATGCAAGATTCGTAAAAACACATGCGGTTTGTGCATGTGCGGTTTGTCCACCACAGCCAGCACAATACACAAGCACTACACACGTTCACTATCACAAACTCAACAATTGTTTCCCGACAAAATCGCAAATCGCTTTGCGATTTTGTCGTGGAATCTATCTCCTGATGATGCTTCGGTTGCGGGGTGAAACGATATATTTTTTTCTATTTACTGTATCGCGGATTATAGTAAAATAATTTTATTAATACTTTTGTATTATGTATCTCCGCAGAGTAACGCCTAATTCTATATATTATAAAACTACTACTATGGAGCGCCGAAAAATAACCTCTAATTTTATATTTACATGTTGTTAAACAAAGTCCCCGAAGGCTATTTGTTTATATGCGATCTATTTTCTCAAAATCTATTGATCAAATTTTTATAGGGTTTTGACTAAAATATAAGCAATTCTGTAGAAAAGTTTTGGTTCAGTACATTCTCCGACTAAAACAATGTTGATTGGACTTCGACTGAACGATAGAAGAGGATGTGGTGAAACATAAAGTCTATTTTTGACTGGTACGTTGGCGCACTGGGTAGTGACCCTGCCTTCAGCTCCGTAGGTCGCGGGTTCGATTCCCGACGAGGGCCAACATTTTCTATAAACAATTTGTTGGTTCTTCGAGCCAGGGTGTATATTTGTATTTAAGTATGTATTTAAACTTATATATGTAGTATATGTACCAGTTGTCCGTCACCCATAACACAAGTAATAAGTTACTTTGCGGATGGACAACCGTGTGTGTAAAAGTCCCATATATTTATTTTTATTTTAGAATTCCTGCAAGGTCGGGTTTACACGAGAAAAAAAATTGTGATTTGTTGCGAGTTGGGCACATTTTGTAAATTATAAAAATAAAATAAAATTTGCACATGTAATCACAGATTCTTTGTTTACAATTTCGAATAAAGCAATTTTGAAAGAAGGCTATTATTAAAGAATCATTTGACGATCCGAAAGTCCTTATTTTATATACCTAATAGACCAATAACATTTTTAGTTATAATTTGAATTGCGTAGTCACACAATTATAAAACAGTACTACCAACTTACGAAACGAAATATTTAATGAGGCAAAGGTCTAACCGCAAAAGTCGAAGGGTTGAACATGGAAACCTTATGTCTGAAACCATACAATTTGATATATTTGACACATTTTACCCATAAGCCGTATTTGCAGGCTAAAAAGTAATGGTGTTATTATTTTGATACAAGCTTTACACGCGACTTTGTTCGTGTTATTTGTAAAAATACCTAATTTATGGAATCTGCCATAACTTTGTCAGATCCCCATATCCTTACTAATTTTATAAATGCGAAAGTCTGTCTGTCACGTTTTCGCAGAGATCCATTGAACCAATATCGATGAAATTTAGCAAATATAATGCTTATACATCAGGTAATATATAGGCTATATAAATCCTGTCAATTCAACAGAAATAGGATGATATTAAAAAACGTCATCTATCGACATAATAAGGTTTTCGATTCACAATGTGTCAAAGTCAAGTCAAACCTGTAATTCGAAGAAGGTTCTACGTTGTTTGTCTAACGTCGAAAGAGTTATTTTAAAAAAGTGTTTATATATTTTGCTTTCTGTTTACTAGATTTAAATAACGAAGTTATTACCATTTACAATTTATGTTAGTAATGGCGAAAGATGCTGCTGGTAACTTGAGAGGTTTTACTTTTTTATGGTTTTTTTTACGATTTTTTTAGTGCAAATAATGTAACTTAACTAATAAGCAGAAATACTATGAAGGAAACCAAATTTAATGGCGATGTTTCGACTGAGTATTGGAGACATTTCAATAGTACATGGAATTGACTCAAGGATCCATCTGATCTGATGATGATTATATAATAGACAATAGTAGGAACCGACATAAGCTTGCGGCTCCTGCTTTATCCCAGCAAAAGTACGTAAATCGTTTATAGGTTAAAATAAATTAATATGGGTATAAGATTCTTTAATAAAATTTCGAAATCAATTTTGGCCATTCCATTACAGCAGTTTAAAAACACTGTTAAAAAGAGGCTGTTACAGAAAGCCTACTATACTATTGAGGATTACTTAGATGATAAGGATGTGTGGATATAGCTGCACTTCTACCCTGTACGAGACAGTAATAACTATATGTATATAAAAAGATTTATATTTTAAACAGAGCATCGGTAGGGACAGCTTTGCGAACCAGCAGCAAAATTGAAAATTCAAAAGCACTTGTTTACATGTTCATTTGAATAAAGATTTCTTAGATGGAGATATTTTCAGCATTGGAGATTGAAAGAAGCTACTGTTTATTCGGGGAATACGGTAAACGCGGATGAAGTCGCAGGTAAAAGCTAGTTACTATATAAGTCAGTCGCCAAAACCTCGGGGTTACATCGACAAGCTTCGCTGCAGGCACGTGAAAGCATAAACAGTCATTTTTGTCCCTATTTTAAGTGGATCTCTGATCTGTGCTTTGCTCCACTGGTAGGAAACGCCGAGTCGGTGGCCAAACTCGTCACAGGTCAGGGGTGATGGCTTCCGCTATTTGATACGTCCACCGGCTCCCCACCTATATTCTGGGGATGGGATATCAATGGATCAAAAAAGGCGAAATTATGTCTGTTTATGCCAGCATAAAATGTTACGTTGGCATAAACAGACATACCTTCGCCTTTTTTTAAATACTAGTCCGGATAATACCCTCCGAAACAGAAAACTCTCGCGTGGTTAAACTCATTAGGGTTAAACACTTTTTATGGTAATACGAGATGTCAGTGTGGAATTCGATCCCGGCAGAGGCAAAAAACGGATTAGACGTGGCTCTAATGAACTTGGGAAATATTTGAGGAATTTGATGTCTCGGTTTTCGTGTTCCCCGTATTTAGACCTTTGAGTACCGTGGTTGGACAGGATGGAACTTTAAATTATGCGATAAATATTTGTCTTCAATACAAAGGCTGTATTTAAGACGTATATGTATTTGTCCATATTAATATAAAATTGAAAGTCTCTCGGTCTTTTTGTTTGTCAGTCAGTAAGTCTGTATCTTTGTTACGCTTTCGCAGATAAACCGCTTCAGAAATAGTAATGAAATTTCGCCCAATTACAGCTTATATACGAGGGTAATATATAGGCTTTTGAGGGCACGTATAGGCTTAATTTGGCGCGAAAGATCTCATGGGACTATTTTATGAATGCACAATTTCTTTTTAAACAGCACACGCAGGCATACACACTCGTACACACACTCTGTTATAGTTTCTGTAATATGTTCCGCAGAGTGAGTGAAAAAAAATGAGGGTAGTCTATTCTACTCAGCCGGATACCACACGGCGGGTCGACTTACCTTAGTCTTATTTTACGACCCCTCGGTAAGAATGAGGGTGATCTATTCTACTCAGCTGAATACCACACGGCGAGTCAACTTACCTAAGTCGCCGTTTACGACACCTCGGTAAGATAGAGGCTGGTCTATTCTATGTACCGGATACGACACGATGGGTCGACTTACCTCAGTCGCCTTTTACGACACCTCGTTCAGAAAGAGGTCTATTCTACTCAACTGTATACCACACGGTGGTTCAACTTACCTTAGTCGCCTTTAACGACACCTCGGTATGATAGAGGGTGATCTATTCTATGAACCACTTACCACACGGTGGGTCAACTCAGCCGGATACCACACGTCGAAATCAATCGTAGATTATAGCAAAATAATTAATTATTTGTATCTGCGATCTCATTCCGCATCAGTGTAGACTGTAGAGCGGCTTTAACGGACGGCACGCGTCGCCTCGCAGACAAACGCTGGCACTGGCCGCTAATCAGCTCCCTTTGTTAGCGAACATATTTGCATTGGCTCTCCGGTAGGGGCTTAGTGATGTCCCGTTAAAATCGGGACAAGTGTATTTACTTCCCATTTATTACTGCTATTCGTTGCTGCCTATCACTAATTCCTATTAGACAGATTGTAAAAAAAAGTAAAGTAAAGTCACAGCCTGTTACTATGCCCACTGCTGGGCTAAGGCCTCCTCTCTCCGTTTTTGGAGAGAAGGATTGGAGCTAAGACCTATCACACTGCTCCAATGCGGATTGGTAGGTTACACATATCCCTAGAATTCTCTAGAGATATGTAGGTTTCCTTACGATGTTTTCCTTCACCGAAAAGCGTGTGATAAATTGCAATTATCAATTAGACACATAAGTTTTTAATAGAAAAACTCATTGGTGCCTGCTCGGGGTTTGAACCTATATTGCCTCTAGGGAGTCGCACGGTCTCACCGCTAGGCTATCACAGCGTAGACAGATTGAATACTTAGTAATGTCATTGTTGAACCATCCAAGTGCCACGTCAGATGTCTCTTAACATTACTGGCATGGCTAAGACCTGCAAAACTGTTTAATATTTATTTTGTTCAAATTAAAGAAAATAAATATGAGGAATCTATTTTTATTTATTCAATAAACTGAAAGTGTTATTTTATCCACTATTTAAAACACTATCAAATACACACATAACACTCATTCGTTCGCTAAACATCGATGTGCATTATTTAATGCCGGGTACTATACTCACTTTACCAACATGCAAATCACTTATTTAAGACACATTCTCACTACACACATCCACATACACAACCACGAAAATTACAGCCTGTAATTTTAATTTTAGTTTTTTTTTTACTTCTTTATTTTAATTCAATAATGAATAACCTGAAAATTAAGTTTTTTTTAGTTTAATTTTAATTCATTTTTTTCTATTTATATTACTTAGACGAAAAGATTGCACGGATTACTTAGACGATAAAAATGCCTGGACATAGCTACTCTTTGACCCTGTATCATGATCTCTTTATACGACGTGGTCACGCGGAAACAGTTTAAATAACCTTTCGTAAATGGTAGGTAACACGTATCCCTTTAATTTTCTATAGATATGCAGGGTTTTTAACGATGTTTAACCGAAAAGTGTGTAATAAATTGCAATTATCAGTTATTAAAGCCGGGATGGCTTTAATAACTGATAATTGCAAGCAATATAACAGAACTAACTGCATAATTGCAATTTAAAAGACACCATTATTGTTTTTTCTGTAACCCTATAAAAGAGGAATATCTCCATATTGTTTTGTTTTTTTTTTCTTAAAGCGGTATCTTTGGCAGTGCTTTCGATTAAAGCTCCCAATGTCGCCTGTTTTGGATTTTCGATTCCAGGACGTAGGTATAAAATCGGGACATCTGCCAACACTATGACCCTTGCTATATTGTGATGGAAAACGCTAGCTCAAGTAACGGTTTGCTGGATTTGAAATTTGAATTTTTTATTGTCTGTTGTAGAAGGGGAATGAGTAATTATTTATTGTATTTGCTTTACCTATTCATTAAATGATTATGTTATTTATAGTAACTACTATATGTACTATTTGGTGAAACAACAAAATGTGAGATAAAAACCATGCCTTCAGAGATCGTATTGCCAAAGACATGTAGTTGCAAAGTGCATTCCCTTTATAAGAAAGCTCATAGTCACTCCGTTTGTCAATCCATCTTAGCAGTTGAACAATGAAATACACAATTATAGTGCAGCAAGACCCTTAAATTTATGTATAATAGTGTGATAAAATACAGGCACTATAACAAAACTACCTCGCTACAATCCGCACGGGTTAAGCGAATGCATGCAAAGCTAATGTGTATGAAGTAGGCAAAATTTACGAATATACTTACAATCTCAAGATTGATGAAGAGAGATTGTTGTGGTGGTGTGTGTGTGTGCTGCTTGTGTGCTTTGTTGCTGGTGGAGAAGCCTTGGGGTGCGTGTGGTGGCTTGTCCTGCATGTGTAAGGTTCGTAAATTTTGCCTGCTTCATACACATTAGCTTTGCATGCATTCGCTTAACCCGTGCGGATTATAGCGAGGTAGTTTTGTTATAGTGCCTGTAATATGGAGTTCCGCAAAGTAATGCCTGTTTCTATAAATCATGTGTAAAATATTATAGCGCCATCTGGTATGCTTTGTCAGTACTGTAACAGGTTAAATGCATTTCATTCAATTTCATGCCTATATAGCCTCCCGGGCTAGACACGTTTTAGTTCTAAACGCAACGTGTAAAATCAAAAACCACTTGGTACCCCTCATTCTTAGTCGCGACCCTCAGTAATAACGACGCAGCGAAGAAAAATGAAACTTTTACGTAAACCAATAGAGCTCAAATCTGCTTATATCAGTCGTAATGTTTAAATCGAGCAACTTGTTCGGAAATGAGTTTTGTAATAAGTGCAATAAGGTTTAAATTTCATCGCCGGCTTAAAATGTCCGTGATGGGGTGAACACGTGCTGTTTCCCATTGAGTGACCGATTGAGTGTTGGAATTTTGTGATTTAAAACTGAATGATGAGAGAAACAATGGGCTTATTTGATCGGATTAGGAATCAATTGAATAGTGTTCTAATTGGCAAGAGATTGTATCTTTTTTTTCAAATAACTCTTAACTGATAAACACGTCGTGTGGTATCCGGCAGAATAGAATAGACCACCCTCTTTTCTTACCGAGGTGTCGTAAGAGGCGACTAAGGTAAATGCCGTGTGGTATCCGGCTGCATATAATAGACCACCCTCATTTCTTACCGAGGTGTCGTAAAAGGCGACTAAGGTAAGTTGACCATTACACTACACCAGCACTGCATACATTCACTACCAAAATCTCAACGACAAAAGCGGGATCGCAAATTTTCTATTGATGAATACGGGACGCGTGCGTCCCGCGAGTTGCAGATTTCCGATCCCTGATGAAACTTCCTAATTTATCCGATTTTCCCGAATATATTCCATAATAATTCCATTTAATATTTCCTCGATATTATCACGGGTTTCGAGTGACCCTATAGCCGTCCTTCGCTAACTAAGGTTAAACGAAAAAGACCCTCACTGACCCCTTTTTGCCGCAATTTTTTGTTGTTATGCCTTTTAATTATTTGTCCATTCTAATGTTTTAAGATAACATCGTGCTTTTCAATAGGACCTTGGGGTTTAGCGGTTAATTTTTTTATAAAAGGACCTTAACGGCTTAAAACATTCGTTGATTTGGTACCCATGCGAGTAATTTTTTGTGAACATTTTCTTCTTCCTAGCGTATATGCCAGGGTCCGCTTTCCTGATAAGCTTCTTCCACTTTGCACGGTCTAATGTATCCCCCTTTGTAGACCGTTGGAACGCATGGTTCACTCATTGAAATTTATTGAGAACATGATAGTAAAATGATTGCCGTGGCATAGCGGATGATGTGCTGCCTTATTGCTAGTCCCAGGTTGAATTTCCAGATTTTCCCGGTTTCAGATTTTCCTAATTTTCGTATCTAGTATGGCATAGTAGGACATCGCTCTAGTTGTAGTTAGTTACTGGCACCCTGCAATTTCAATACTCCCAAAGAAAGAACGGGAATCCACTTAACCTTTATGTATAAAAGTTGCAGTGCTACCAATCGGCATTGGAGCAGAGTGATAGGTCTTATATCTCTATTCTCTATGCCCAACTGTACGATAGTAACAAACCGTTATTTATTTACTTAGTTTAAACCTTAAAAGATCAATATATGATATTGTATATTAAAACCCTTTTTTTTTTAAACAGGAAAAAACCCCTTATGGGTACCACCGCCCGACGGGGACAGGCGGTGGTTATGTCGGACTCGCACCGACTAAAACGACCTGTATGCTCCACCACGCTACTGACGGCAGGGGCAGGGTACCTTATTTGACCCCATCCCCACCATCAGCAACTCTGATCCCAGAGCTGCTGTCCTCCTCTGGGTGGGAACCCCTCTAAAGAGAAGCCCCCCTCCGCTAACCAGTGCATCGGGAGCACCAGATGCACCGACCGCCTCGGGGATCTGTAAGTCAGGCGTCCGATTCACCCCGTTCCAAGTGCCCGAAAGGTCCCCTGTCAGGGCGGCAGACGATGGGCTTAGGCAAATCGCTATACCCGGACTCGCCAGCAGCAGATTGGTCCAGAACACGAGGTCCCGGAACCGCTCCGCCGCCTCCCTCTGCCAGTTAGAGCAGAAGGAGTCCATCGCTGCCCGCGATATCTCCCTGCCCACCGTGCCCGGAATCGCACGGTCGACAAGGAGAGACCGCAAAAATATGCATATTGTCTGGATTAGATCTCTTCCAATTTTAAGTTTAACACCTCGTCCCACTGAGCTACGCTCGATGCGTATATTCAAACCCTAAGCCAACGCCCACGAGATCAATGCAACACTACGATGATTATTAGACACAGAGCAAATAACGATATTCCGTTTTCTGACCACTACATTCGACCCATTTGAAAATATGTACCGGCTATCTATACTTCTGCACAACTTCTTTAGCGCGGCCCTACTCAGTACAGCGCCATCTAGTGTGGCATAGCGAAAACGGCGCCGACAGTTATTTTACGAAGCAGGGCCTCCTGTCTCGCTGTGTTAGTCAGGAGGTGGGGATTCGGGCTTCGAGGGTTGACCGCGCTGGTCCCCTCAGGATAATTTTCTTCGTTCGGGTAATCTATTTTTACCTTGCGGTCAAAGGTCCAGCCGGAGAAGAGGGACGCCTTGTGGGTAAGCTTGGGTATAATTACGATTTGAGAATCATATTCGCACCATGATATGATCAAAGGTGACCACGGTGATCGTGCTGCTATTGCGATTGCTATTGTGTACACAAACAAATGTAGGCCTTATTTATATGCGTTTGCAATGTATAGGATATAAGGACTACATTTGTTTGTATAAGCAGTTTAATCCAGTAATCGCTAAATCGCTATAAGCGTAAATAGCAAATAGCAAAAAATGCTATCGGCTATTACATTATTCAGCTATCACTGGACAAAGTTATTGTTATTACAAGCAAACGTAATTCTTAAATCATATTCAATACCGTCTTTATTTCTAGGTTATACTTTCAGTTAGAATATCGTAAAAGTGCTACATAGCCTCGATACATATGATATAACATTTCTTTGTAATATTATTTTACTTTTTTATGGAATATCAATTATTTTGGATAGCAATAGCAGTTATCTAAATTTCAATAGCAGATGATGCTATATGATGAGTGAATCATATCATGATCACTAAGTGATTGGTGATTCTGTCCATCCCTACTTGTGGGAGGATGTGGTCAGGACATCGTTTCTTCTCGCTCGTCGCTAACTGTGCGTTCGGGAGGGGAGGTCAGAAGCTTTCTAGATAGAGGACATCCATCGGGGGGTGTCACTTGCGTTGGTGCTATTCCGTGGAGGTGCGCGCGAGTTGTCAGACAAACTCCTTCACGATTGGGTAATTTTTTTATGAGAAGTTTTCGGTATCATCATCGTCGATAGATGTCGTTGTACTGTGTTGGCGCGCGCTATCGAGTTTCCCTCTTAGATAGTATAGAATGCCTCCTATGATTATTCTACTTAGGTCTCAAGGTGTTATAGCGCGGATGCGCATCTCACCTTTTATTAATTTTTGATACGTTTCTGTACATAGTATATAAACGTTTTTAACTTATGTTATTTTATATTTATCTGAAAATACATTAATATATTTCTACCTTCGAAATAAATCGATTTGTAAAAAAAATACGATTAACACGAATAAAAAAAATCCTTGTTTTCATAAGTTTCCTTTGTAATGGTTAATTAAAATAAAGAATAATTAAATTCTAATGGTACGATTATTAAATAATGTAGATGCGCTGTTTGTAAAATTCGAATAAAATGTGTAAATCGGCTACGCTGGCTTCTTCTACTTCATTTCTCATTCAAAATCATTCTTTATTCAAGTAAGTTTTGTAAAAAGTGCTTTTCAATCATCAACTCTACTGCTGGTTCAGACAACTGCTCCTACTGCTCCTGCTCGGCGGTAGTTCTTTCCAAATATATACTTATAACTACATTTTGTCATTACTTTATTGTACAGGATCGAAGAGTAGCTATATCCACGCATTCTTATCATTTATGTTATCCTCAATAGTATGGTAGCCAAAGGTAATAAAAACATTATTATGCTATAATCCGCGATAAAGCAAATAGATAATATATATAATACTAAATGTATAGTGGACTATCCATTTTTCATACCCGATACATGTAGGATTTTTAAAAACACATGCACATACCACTACCACCGCCACCACAATACACAAGCACTACACACGTTCACTATCATAAACTCAACAATCGTTTCGCCCCGCAACCGAAGCATCATCAGGAGATAGACTCCACGACAAAATCGCAAAGCAAAAATCGCAAAGAAAAAATCGCTTTTATTACCACTTTTGTATTATGGATCTCCGTAAAGTAACGTCTAATTCTATAAAATATGGCAGCCATTCTGTGGTATCCGGTGTACGCCTTGTGATATCCGGCTGAGTAGAATAGACCACCCTCATTTCTTACCGAGGGGTTGTAAAAGGCGACTTAGGTAAGTTGACTTCAGGCAGGTGGCCGGTCGTAAAATACGCAGCCAAATCATATATCATAAGGGCAGGAGGATGATGATGGTAGCTTTCCTGTATCAGTCTTTTAATATCATTTTGTTTCAATTGGTGTAATGGCAAATCTAAAATTGATTGCGGAATCAGATTGTAGAAAATTGAATTAAAAAAAAACTGTCCTTGCTCGTATTGTATTCTTGTTTTCCCAAATACTGAACTATCGTGGCTTGAATATATTAGATCTACTAACAAAACACCTTCAATTAAAGTGGTGATTTTCAAACAAGCCGTGTTAAGGTTCAAGTACTTGGCCGAGCGTGCGCACGCGCCTGCTTTCTATTACAATTAATAGTGATGGGAATAAGTCGATAAACAAAACTAATGAAGTTAAAATAACATTTCTACATGCTTTTTTATACTAATTGCCCGACCACGCGTTGCTGTGGCTCAGTTTGCCTTCGGCTTCACCCCAAAACAAAACTGTTATGTAAAGTTTAAAATAATGCTTGAATCTATGAATATGAATATAAATAATAATAATAGGATTGGCGATGTATACAATAGACAAAGTAGGAACCGACATAAGCTTGCGGTTCCTGCTTTGCGCCTTGCAAAAGTTCGTAATTCGTTTGTGGCTTTGGGTATAAGATTCTATAATAAAATTCCACAATCTACAATAACTTTACCATTACAGCAGTTTAAAAATACTATTTAAAAAAGGCTAATTCAGAAAGCCTATTATACCATTGAAGATTACCTAGACGATAAGAATGCGTGGATATATCTTCTCTTCAACCCCGTACAAGACATTAATAACTATATGTAACTAGTGATAAGAAATATTGTTTGAAAAGAGCAACCGCTAAGTTTCTTGCTGGCTTTTCTCGGTAGGAACAGCTTTCCGAGCCAGCAGTGAAGTTGACGATTCAAAAGCACTTGTTTACAATACTTGAATAAAGAATATATTGAATTTGAATATGAATTTGAATCGCCATTCAACTTTACAGAGTTATCCTCTGGATGTGCCTATAATATCGTATTTGTAATTGTTAACAAACAAAAATTACAATATAATCTAGTGCATAGCTGGTCGCAATTTAGTTCCAAGCTTTCTTATCATTAAAATAGTTCTCAACAGTATAACAAGCTTTATTAATGAGTGTCTCTTTAATTGCTTTTTTGAACTTGTGTAAAGGCAATTATATAATATAATAAAATAGATTGAGTAATTTTATTAGTAAAATGTATACCGAATTAAAATCGGTCTAGCCGTTTCGGAGTCTGTAAGACTATATACTTTTATTTTATCCTTTTTGTATGTGCTGTTTTCTAATCTTGCATGCATGAGATATGAAAATAGGTTGTGCATACTACATTTAGAATTACATAGAATTTCTTTAATTTGGATGTAGTTATTTTGCTATAGCAAAATAATTCTATCATAACATTTATTTTATGGAATGCCACAAAATAAAGCATAAGTTTTGACATCCACCGTTGAAAATAACAAACTTATATTTATCCGCATTCGCTTCCAAGCAAATGAAAGCTCGAAATTCAGACCGTTTTGTCAGGTCGGTCAAAGCTCTTTGAAAGTGTCTAAAACTTTTACGCGATATAAAGCTAGCCACAAATTTGTCCCTTTTTAAATATACTTCAAGCGCTTAGTCTGTAGTACAGCTTATTTAAAAGCTTTTATAAATGAAAAAATTTCATATAAGCCTAAGTAAAGTTAACCTATATTGCAGGATATTGATATCTCTTAAAATCTTTATGCTTTATACTTTTTCCATTATGGTGTTTTATTAACTAACAAAATTACATCTAAAATTGTCTAGAACTCTTTTTATATTGTATCCAATACTTCTAAATTTTACGTATTTTATCGCCATGTTGAAATGTAGGAATTGTTTTTTTTTTGTAATTTATGAATGAAACAAGAATCAGAAACCCTCTTTTATGATTTTACTAAAATAAATTATTTTTAATTGTGTATATGAATTTTATTCTGATATTTTTCTGTAATGATTCAATCGCTTCTCATCGATATAAGTCGTGTCACATCCCTAGCAAAGCTCTCGTCACTGTCGTTTTGTTAAGCTTAAAAATAAAAATAAACAAACTTTTAAACGCTAAAGCTAACGAAAGCTTGGATCTCTGCTATTTATCTTGTCGACTGTCATACTTCGGTAAAGGCTTAACGCGTTTGTGAGTGTCAAAGCTCTAAAAAGGTTTTTAATGCACCATAAAATAGTTAGGAATGTTAGAAATGTTATAAAAAACTGCCCTTAGTAAAACAATCACCTGTGTTCAGCCGCGAAATCGTTCAGTTGTAATAATAACATACTATCACTGTAAATATTATAAACCATGCCGTGTGGTATCCAGCTAAGTAGAATAGACCTCATTTCTTACCGAGGTGTCGTAAAAGGCGACTAAGGTAAGTCGACCCACCGTGTGGTATCCGGTTGAGTAGAATAGACCACCCTCTTTCTTACCGAGGGGTCGTAATTGAGTCGTTGCTGCGCTATTCCATTCGAAATAGATATAACAGTAATAATAGATAAATAACGGGTAAAAAATATCATTTATATTTTTTTTGTAACGTTTGTTTTGTTTAATGATAATAAGGTATATATATATTTTATTTATTTTCGTCTTTCTCAAGGCTGAACATCCTCTGTCGGACATAGATCTCTTTTAATCATTATTCCTCCAGCCGTATGGCGTAACAGACGGATACAAACAGAGACAATTCTTTTAACATTAGTATATTATAGTTAGCATAGTTCTTCTGCGCTCTACTCTCTACATTTCGCATCCTCGACGATGCTTCTGCGCTCGCCCGTTCTGCTCGGTGACGCTGTAAAAGCCATTAGGACTAACAGCATACAGTCAGTTCGAAGGAAAAAAAATTAGCATAGCGACTTACGAGGTGGTCACGAGTTGAAATCCCGAGAAGGCACCGATGAGTTTTCTATTTAAAATCAAGTGTCTAATTGACAATTGCAATTTATCACACGCTTTTCGGTGAAGGGAAACATCGTGAGGAAACCCGCAGCTCTAGAGAATTCTGGATTATGTGTAAATCTACCAAGCCACACTGGAGCAACGTGGTAGGTCTTAGCTCCAACCCTTCAGAAACGGAAAAAGGAGACTATCCCCACCAGTAGGATTGTAACAGGCCGTTACTTTACTTTTAACGATATCATACTTTAGGTTATGAAGTGTCCTTGAGACATCTGTATCTGGATGTTTCTTGATTTCAAACAAAACCAGACAAAGGAATGTTTAAATCACTTAACACGAGTGACGAGACACGATGACATCTTTATCGATATGTTTATGTTGATGCATGTAATAGCCATTTTCGGAATCTTTTTTGGAATTGTGATTGGCGATATTCCTTTACGTGGTAATATTTAACTGTGTATAATTCAAAATACTTATTTTATATAAGTAATAATAAAATGTGGTATAATCCGCGGCAAAGTTAATAGAAAATATACAAACCTCGTGAAAGCTTGGAGGAACAAGAAAATAGTAGCTTTTTTAATAATACAAAAGTGCTATAAACAAAATATTATACAACCAAAATAATATTTACAGTATCACCATTCTGCTGCCCTTATCCCGCTCTAAGTTATCATATGTTATCATATGATTTGGCTACGTATTTTACGACCGGCCGCCTGCCTGACGTCAACTTACCTTAGTCGCCTTTTACGACACCTCGGTAGGAACTGAGGGTAGTCTATACTATGCAGCCGGATACCACACGGCACAAGCAAAATAATATTTACAGTACTGTTTTTATTATAGACCTCAGCGAAGTAAAGACTTAATTCTATAAACTATTTTTAGTAGTTCGTAGTGTGTTATATATGGCATTGAAATTTAAGCCTAATTTTGAATTAGGTCACTTTAATAATTTAAATGATTTATAGAAGCAGGCATTACTTTGCTTTCCATGTTACAGAAACTATTACTCCGACCGATTTCGGTTATGGCGACGACTTCGGCTCCTAGTCGGTTAGGCGCTGATGCGCCCGGACATGGCTTACTACTTTGCTATAGTCCGCGAGGGTTAAGTGAATGCAAGCAATGCTAATGTGTATGAAGCAGGCAAAATTTACGAAACTTACTCATGTCACCACACGTAACCCAAGACGCCTCTACCAGTCTAATGGAATCGCATCACGATTTTTTCGTGGATTGAACCGAAGCGATTTCGTTTCGTAGAGATTTCGGTGGTGCTTTGTGCGTATTGCTCTCGTGCATTGTTGCTGGTGGAGGCATGTGGGGTGCATGTGGTGACTTGTCCTGCGTGTATAAGGTGCGCGAAATTTGCCTGCTTACACATTAGCATTGCATGCATTCGCTTATACCGCGCGGATTATAGCAAGTAGTTCTGTTATAGTTTCTGTCACTTTAATACTTTTTTTTCGAATTAATGGATTTTAGAGCGTCACCGGGCGGGACGGGTGAGAACAGAACCATCGCCGAGGTTGCGAAATGCAGAGAGTAGAGCGCAGAAGCTCTACTAGAGTCGGGGAACGTCGTCCTAAGGGTGCCTCCTGTGAGGCCGGACCACGGCTTAGGGCGACACGTAGTGGAGGGTTGATGGTATAACTTTGATTAGTCAATGCGGCGTCGGAACGTTGGCGAGAAGCCACGATCGACCGACGTCAGAAAACTGGGACCTCGTCTTCGCCGGCGAAGACGCTGTGTGTGTGTATTACGTGTTTCTGTGTTTGCGATCGTTATTAGATCTTCAGGGTCATATAAGACATTTAATGGACGCCTATATTTTTGGTGGTCAGACCTAACTAAGATGTAGGTGGAAGCAACTGAAATAAGGGGATTCGGGTGTACCTCAGTTTTCTCGAAGTAAGATTTCGAATAACGTTTTAAGATGTGAGTAATGGTAGGGAGATGGAGGTCAACGTTCCGCATGAACCACGGACAAGCAGTGGCTGTCCGCATAAATCGGTTCTGAAAGGAAATAATATAATTAATATTAGCAGACAAAATGACACGACAGAAAATATTATAATTATTGAAGATGTGCCAATTATTATTGGTGAAGATGAAGAAAGCTGAAGGGATTAGACAAAGACAAAAAGATAGAGTAAAAGAAAGAGCAAGAAAAAGTAAATAAGACCCAGGAAAAAGAAAATAAGGTCAAACATAAAAAACAGAGAAACTCAACTGAAGCCACAATACACAAACACAACGTATGTGTGTATTACGTGTTTCTGTGTTGGCGATCGTTATTTGATCGTCGGGGTCAAACACACTTTGATACTAAACATGTGGTATTTTCGAGTTATTCTCCAGAGTATGCATGTGTGTATGATGTTTTCTTGCTCAGACGCGCGTGACGAATTCTATATATCAACAGGTAGTAAAACAATAATAGCTATAACAATAACCAGTAGTGTGTTTGTCTGTTTGTGTATCCGTCGTCGAGGGCACACAATGGCCGCTATAAAAACTGTCGATGTAATGATCGTAAATAAAACACGTTAAAAAAATCCTCTAAACGAGCTATGACTGTCGGTTTTGATGGTATCAAGTGCGGGTCGGGTTACGGCAGCGGTTGGCAACCTTTGATTCGATTTTGTATATTTAAAAAAGTAATACACTTTCATAATTCAATATATAGAATGTGTACAGCATGGTTGACGTTTCGTCTCAAACATAGTTTTATTATACAATTTATAAAAAAAAAACACTGCAGAGCAATGTGTCATAGCTAGATTTCAAGCGAACTTATCCTAAATAAGATAAAGACAAATTTGAAAAATGATGTCTTTTATTAAGACTATATAAGAGACTGCTCTCGTATACGGATGCTGATAACGCACATACTTAACTTGTAGGATAGTAACGGCCTGTTACTATCCTACAGCTGGGCATAGGCGTCCTCTCTCCGTGTATGGAGAAAAGGATTGGAGCTAAGACCTACCACGCTGCTCCAATGCGGATTGGTAGTTTACACATAGCTCTCTAGAAATATGCAGGTTTCCTCACGAGGTTTTCCTTCACCGAAACGCGTGTGATGAATTGCAATTAATAGTTAAACACATAAGTTTTAATAGAGAAACTCATTGATGCCTACCCGGGGTTAGAACTCATGATCGTTTCTAGAGATTTGCACGGTCTCACCTCTGGGCTTTCACAGCTTTTACTACAACGACAACGCACAAATTGATACCAAAACCAAAACCGAGACATCTTAAGATGTCTTCCGTTTTTTTTTATTTATTAACTGTGCTACCGGCTTCGCCCGCATGAAATTTTCCCGTATTGAAATTTAGAACATAAGAGTATAATTTATTTTAGTCGTTACCTGGCATTAAGCAAAATAGAAAACCTATTGACTCTTGCTAGCCCTAGCACAGGCCTCGGTCTATTTGGGCTGCATATTGCTATACACCAACAATAAATGAAGTTAGTCTGGTGCTTTTGTCTCCACTACAGGTGTAAAATGTATTTACTATAATTGTTCAAGGAATAAATAAATTAAATAATACTTATTGTGAGTCAATCGTAACAGCTAGAGACATACTTTCGTGGACTCTTTTGTAGTATATGAAAGTAATTATTGTGAGCTAACCATAAGAGACTGAGACATGCTGTCCCGGACTTCTGTATAGTATATTTGTAGATCTACAATTCTTTAGTACATCACTTGTAGTGTATCTCTGTTGGTTGACGCGGCGCTTAATCTGGTTTTCTCGTAATAAATTATGGAAAGTGAAAAAAAATTTTCTATACTTTTTTTAGAGGTAAGTGTAAAGGTAAGTGATATTATGTTGGTTAGGTCGTAAAATGTCGAAAAGTGAAGTCTCGAGCGTGTCAGCCACTTAGTATGTTTACGGCAAAGGCAGGTAGACGTGACGCATTGTTTTCACAGGGAAAAAATAAGTAGCAACCGGTCACGAATTTCGTGTACTGCGTGTGAAATGTTTGCGATCCGCTAGACCACCTGGTGGAAGTTTGCTTCAGACAAATAACGATCATTGTTTTGTTTGTACGGAGTGTTTTCAGTTTTCTCAACGAATTAATGATGATTTAGAGATTACCAACGAATCCGTTGCGATATTATTGTGAAGATTATTTATTTATTTATTAGGAAGACGAACAGTTACATAATACATAAATATAAGAGAAACAAAATAAATCATTAACCAATAATGTCTTCACAAAAAAAAAACTGAATAAATGGAACATATACCGATGACAAGTTAAATAACATTTTTTTATGAAAAGGGTAAAAAGAAATATAAAATATTAAGAACTTACAAGCTGGCAGGGATAAAACTCATCGTATGACACTTTACAGTCGTTACGAACATGTGAAAAGAGTTCGTAATGCGTATGTCATAAAGTTAAAATTGGACGGGGATAGTTTACCATAGTGTAAAAGGGTTCGAAAACTATATTTCATAGGGTTCAAATTCCCTTGACACTAATTCTCTGGAACATTCGGCGTGTTTAACGATAACTTGTTTACAAAGTTTGTTTACAATCTCCCCAAGGTCTCGCGAATGTTCTCGAACTTCGGTTCGTTCGATATATAAGCCGACGTATCGTGCGCCTCGACATTCAGTTTGCGAATAGCGATCAAGAGCGAATAAACAAGCGATAATACAAGTGACCTCGGCACTCTTTTTGAACAACCGACTGTATAGACACTGTAAGTACTAAGTTTGTAGTGAAAAGTTGAATAAAGTTTTTTTAACGAGTCACAGGTATTTTCATCCAAATCCACGAACCCCTGTACGTAACACTATATACATATATATCACCCATGCATATCCTATGTGACTGCCCCGCGCTGATTAACATTCGATACTCTCTTCTAGAGTCGCATATTTTACGCCCTGCAGAAGTGAAAGCACTCGCCCCCAACAAGATGCTTGAATTCTTCAAGGACACTGGCATTGGTGGCGAATTGTAACCAGTGGCGATTACAATAGATCAGTAATGGCCAAAGTGATACTGGGCCATCAGGCCCTGCATACCTGCTACTCCTAGAAGAAGAAGAAGAAGAACACTTTATAACTATTCTATCTTCCAAAATATCTATATCATTACTATAACTGACAAAATCCGTCTGTTACGATTACACGAATAATTAACCAATATCGTTTAAATTTGGCAGATAGAGACACTTTGTTAAAATAATATTGCATTATTGTAGGTATTTAAACGCTAAGTTAAGAACTATCATGGGTAAAACTAGTGAATCATAATACTTATTCTAACAAAGTATAACATCAATTTTATAAATATTCTTTTTTAGCACATATTTTTCCGTAAAATTTAAGTTTGAGTAGTACATATATTTTTGTAAGTTTTAAGTTATAAAACATTGTGTTCTTAAACGTATTCTCTGTTTATGAATACAGTATTCAAATTAAAAATATGTTCTAACATGTTGTCGACCCCTGCAAGCGTAGATCAGATGGAAGGCGTTCGTTAGCCATAGATTTGACCCATGCACCTTATACTGCCCTGGGATTGATACAAGCGATTTTGTCCTCTAACTTATTACCATAGAACTTACACCCCTTTGAAGACGAATTTTAATTCCCATAACAAAATAACCCATGGAGTTTTACACCCTTTGCTACCGGTTATAAGTGCGGTAATTCTACGCAAGGATTATAAATTATTTTCAATATATTTGTATACAGTATGTGATGCCACATTAATGTTACTTCACGGTTTTTGTTGACATTGCATTTAACAGTCGAGTGTTGGAATCCAAAAATATTAGTCATAAGTATAACAACCTTTTGATATATTCAAATTCAAATTCTAAATATTCTTTATTCAGGTAAACTTGTAGACAAGTGCTTTTGAATCGTCAACATCTACCGCTGGTTCGGAAAGCTGTTCCTACCGAGAAGAGCCAGCAAGAAACTCGGCGGTTGCTCTTTTTAAAATATAAATCTTAAAACTAGTTACATTTATTTATTACTGTCTTGTACAGGGTAGAAGTGCACCTATATCCACACGTCCTTATCATCTAAGTAATCTTTAACAGTATAATAGGCTTTCTGTATCAGCCTCTTTTTAACAGTGGTTTTAAACTGCTGTAATGGCATGGCCAAAATTGATTTCGGAATTTCATTATAGAATCTTATACCCATACCCACAATCGATTTACATACTTTTGCTAGGCGCAAAGCAGGAGTCGCAAGCTTATGTCGGTTCCTACTTGTCTATTATATACATCACCTATCGTTTTATAATTCTTTATATTTTTATGTACAAAAATTACATTGTTTAAAATATACTGTGAAGCAAATATAAGAATATCTATTTCCTTAAACTTATATGTAAAATAATGTTAAATGAATTCATATCACACGCTTAGTATTTAAGTGACCTAATTCAAAAAGTTGTAAAAAGTGACAAATTGAAACAAGCGCCACGCTAGCGCCTACAAAACTCGTGAGTGTAAAGAGACCCATAACTCGGAAGTATTTATATGATTTCCAAATAACATGATCATCATCATCATCATCTTCCTAGCGTTAGTCCCGTCTAGTGACGGGGTCCGCTTTCCTACTTTTTCTCCTCTACTTCGCTCTATCGTGGACGTCTTCATTTGCCAGCTCGCAGCTTTTCATGTCCTTAAGTACGACACTTTCGGCCTGCCTCTTCGCCGTTCACCGCGTTCATCAAGGTTAATCGTCGTATTGCCGATGTACTCAGGAGGGCTTCTTCTTATATGTCCGTACCATCGCAGTCGGTACTGCTGCAATTTGTCTGCGACGTCTCGCACTCCCAGGCTTCCACGCACGTACTCGTTCCGGATCCTGTCGAGCCTAGTGACGCCGCACATCCACCTCAGCATCTTCATCTCAGCAGCTTGGATGGTACTGACAAATAACACGATCTACGAAAAAAATTCTCAGCATAGCTGGGTCACCCTGGTACTTATGCCGATTCAATTGTACCTGTATATCGGAACTGCAGTCGATGGATGTTAAAAAGTTTAAAAACATTGTTCATAAGCTATCGATTACAAAGCCACTGTTTTTGGGGACATAATTTCATTTTAATTTGACTATTTATTCTTATTATATTTTAGTAAGAATTTAACTTACAATCCAGGAAGTCAAGGTTTGATTATAGTGTGATCAAAAACTTAATTTTAGGTTAGGTAAGTAGATCGAGATGTGGGTAAAAGAATGAATGCAAGATGGATGAGGTGGCGGCAGGTCTCAGGAACAATATGTGACCCTCGAATGCCACTTAAAGTTTAGGGAAAAATTTATAACACGGTCGTAAGACCTGTCGTAATATATGGATCAGAATGTTGGTCGATAAAAAAGATTGAAGTAGATTGCGTGCGAATGAGATGAGAATATTAAGACAAGATTGGATAGAATACGAAATGAGTATATAAGAGGAAGTCTGAACGTTGCGCCCATTATAGAAAAGACGAGAGGTGCAAGAATGGGATGGTATGGACTTGTAATGAGGATGAATGGAAATCATGTGACCAAACGAGTGTGGAGTATGAATGTGGATGGATATTTAACTAGAGGGAGGCCTAAAAAGAGATATTTGGATTGTGTGAAGTATGACATGCATATAAAAGGAGTAGCGACAGAGTTGACGAATGATACGAGAGAATGGAAGAGGAAAAAATGTTATGTTCAACTTAGAGTGGTAAATGGCAGGTGAATGATGATGACAGCATTGCAGCAATTTAAAAATACTATTAAAAAAAGGCTAATACAGAAAGCCTACTATACTATTGAGGATTACTTAGACGATAAGAATGCATGGATATAGCTACTCTTCGACCTTGTACAAGACATTAATAACTATATGTAACTAGTAATAAGAATTATTCTTTGAAAAGAGCAACTGCCGAGTTTCTTGCTGACTCTTCTCGGTATGAACAGCCTTACAAACCAGCAGTAGAGTTGACGATTCAAAAGCACTTGTTTACAAGTTTATTTATTTTATTTATTTATTAGGAAGCGAACGTGATACACAATTTGGTTTAACTTATACTAATATACATTTATAAAATCCAGTTTTATATTATATATCTCACTTAAAGGCTAACTCAGCATGTATAATAAAATAAGGTAAAAAACATTGTGTTCACTATATCAAAAAGAAAAAAAACTAATTAAAGAAATAGAAAAAAGGAGTTATGACTGAAAAAAAAACTATTCTACTTGTACAAATAAAATGTGGAGGAAATAATCAAAAATAAAAACAGTAATGTTGGAAATCAACAAGGATGGTAAATCAGGGAGTCTTTTTTATGGCCTATGCTAAGTGCATTGCTAAGTTTATTTTTTTTTTGTTTAAAAGCTTTATTAGAGTCCCTGAAAATGTCTATATTAGCTTTCTCAAAAATATTATTATATGTTATGACAGCCCTGTTCAGTGGTTTACTTTGACTGGCCCGTTGGCGCAGTGGGTAGTGACCCTTCAGCTCGACGGGTCGCGGGTGCCATTCCCGTCGAGAGGGCCAACATTTTCCATAAACAATTTGTTGGTTCTTCGAGCTTGGGTGTGTATTTGTATTTAAGTATGTATTTAAAATTATATATGTAGTATATTCACCAGTTGTCCGTCACCCATAACACAAGTATTAAGTTACTTACTTTGGGGACGGACGATCGTGTGTGTAAGTATCCCATATACTATACTATACTACTACTTTACTTCAATATATATATTCAGTATATTTTCAGTTGAGTTGAGTAGACGTAAATAATCGCAGTAGAGGTAGTCTAAATACGCGTAACTCCAGATCTCAAACTAGTGTTAGTGCACATAACGTAACCGTTAGTGCAAATGTTTGTCAAAGAATTGGGTTATCGCCTCTCGCACGTACAGTCAGACACACAGTTCATATATATAATATGTGTAATTAAAGCTTTCATTTAATTTGCCGTGTATAATAAATAAATAAATAAACAAATAAATATATGGGACATTTACACACACGGTCGTCCGACCTCAAAGGAAGTAACTTAATACTTGTGTTATGGGTGACGGACAACTGGTAAATATATACATATATAGTTTTAAATACATACTTAAATACATACATATATACACCCAGACTCGAAGAACCAACAAATTGTAAATGGAAAATGTTGGTTCTCGTCGGGAATCGAACCCGCGACCCACGGAGCCGAAGACAGGGTCACTACCAACTGCGCCAACGGCCCAGTCTAAGTCTAGTATGTATATGAAGGTGGAATCTTGTAAGTTAAATTTGACCCACTTCCTGGGGTCCGATTAAGCTGAAACTTTACATACTGATCCAGTCCCGATGACAATGCATATTTATGATAAACATGACCTGATGCTGCCAGGATTGGCTCCAGACGAGGGATTTCCACAACGGTTAACAGTAAAAAAAGTAAAGTAGCGGCCTTTTACAATCCCACTGCGAATAGGCCTCCTCTCTCCGTTTCTGGAGAAAAGGGAGCTTGACCTACCACGCTGCTCCAATGCGGATTGGTAGCTTACACATAATCTCCAGAATTCTCTAGAGATATTCAGGTTTCCTCACGATGTTTTCCTTCACCGAAAAGCGCGTGATAAATTGCAATTATCAATTAGACACATGAGTTTTAATAGAAAAACTCGTTGGTGCCTGCCCGGGTTTGAAGTCGTGTTCTCCTCGAAAGAGCCGCACGGTCTCACCGCTGGGCTATCACAGCTCGGTTTCAAAATAAATTCTAGTCCATTCTGTTAACCTCACCAACCTCTGAAGTCCACAATATGAACTTGAAATTCTTTGAAAGCTTTTTTAACTTTAGTTGTGTAAATAATTAAAATTAGGCGTTACTTTGCGGGGATCCATAATAAAAAAGTAATAATAAAATTATTTTGCTATAATCCGCGATACAGTAAATGAAAAATATATATATATTGTTAAATGTATAGTGGACTATCCGTATTTCCGATACGTGCAGGATTCGTAAAAACACATGCACAAACCTCCACCACTTCCACCACAGTACACAAGCTCTACACACGTTCACTATTACAAACTCAACAATCGTTTCGCCCCGCAACCGAAGCATCATCAGGAGATAGACTCCACGACAAAATCGCAAAGCTTTGCGATTCGGAGTCGGACATTTAACACAATATATATTTTTTCTATTTACTGTATCGCGGATTATAGCAAAAATAGACAAAGTCATCGAAAAATCTGTCTGTATGACCTCGATTTTCTCACAATCAACTGAACGGATTTTTGTACGATTTTTACTAAAATATGAAAGAGTGCAGTTCTTGAGGAAGATTTAAGTCATTAGTAAATTTGGGTAATTCTGACGAGGGTGTAGAAGTGATGCGTTCAGTATTCCTGTGCCCTCGTCCCCAAGCAGCAAGGTGGAACACCTTGAGGTTTTAGCCGGTAGGAGTCCGGCATAACTGCTTTCACCCCCGCGGAAAGCAGTACCCATGAAGGGTTTCCTCATGTAAAAAAAAAATGAAAAAAGGCTAATTTCTAGCGAGGTCGAGATTTACGCGGGAAAAACTTTGTGAATTTCACGGGAACGAAGCCGCGGACACAGCATTATACTAATATATAAAGAGAAGAATTTGTTTGTTTGTTTCTTTGTTTAATTATTTGAACGCGCTTATCTCAGGAACTGGACCGATTTGAAAAATTCTTTGAGTATAAGATAGTCCATTTATCGAGGAAGGCTATAGACTATAAAACATCACGCTAAGATGAATAGGAGAGGAGCAGCAATAAAAAATACTGCAAAAACGGCATAATTGAAAGCTTTCCTTGCGTGCGCTAAGTAAACGGTGAAAGTTATTGAATAATCTTGTATTACAAAATTGTTCCCCTCTAAAAGTTCTAAATACAAATCCGCGATAGCATATGTCTAGCTTTTAAGGTTATACTTTGACCATAGTTGATATAAGTATGACGGTTTACTTAAATAATAACACTGCAGTCCACGCGAACGAAGTTGCATTTAAAAGCTAGTTAAATATATATATGGGACAATTACACACACGGTCGTCTTTCCCTAACAGTACCTTAATAAATGTGATATGAGTAACAGACAACTGGTAAATATATAAACATATTAGTTAAGAATCTTAAATTTTGTGTCGTAGGAATTATAAATCAGCTAAAGGCTGGACGGATTACGCTAATCCTCTCCCAGTTTGATGGACGCTTCCGCGGGATTTCACTGCATCCTGTATTACAGATAACTTATCAAATATTTGTTTAAGAAGCACCCTTTAAGTATTTTATAGACCAAAAATGTTTTTATATCAATCACCTGTCAACATGTCACGACGTTATATAAAATAAATCAAGTTTCCAAATCATTACTTTTTAACAAAACTTTCTACAATTTGTACTTAAATAATCAAACTTTTTTAATATAATAAAAATTTCATTAAAAAAAGCTACATACTGTGATAGCCCAGCGGTGAGACCGTGCGACTCTTTAAAGGGGAACACGAGTTCAAACCCGGGCAGGCACCAATGACTTTTTCTATTAAAACTCATGTGTCTAATTGATAATTGCAATTAATCACTTGCTTTTCGGTGAAGGAAAACATCGTGAGGAAACCTGCATATCTCTAGAGAATTCTGTTGATATGTGTAAGCTACCAATCTGCATTGGAGCAGCGTGGTAGGTCTTAGCTCCAACCCTTCTCTCCAGAAACGGAGAGAGGAGGTCTATTCCCAGCAGTGGGATTGTAACTACTACATACTGTGATAGCCGAACGGTGTGGTCGTATGACTATTTACATTGGATTCCGAGTTCAAAACTCAATTAGGCACCAATGAATTTGTCTCTCAAAACTTAATTGCCATTATCATTTTATCACACGCTTTTCGGTGAAGGAAAACATCTTAAGAGGACTCTATATCTCCAGATAATTCTGGGGATATGTGTAACTTGTCAACCCGCATATATATAGCTGTGCCCACAACCGCTTCGCCCGCGTGGAACTCAGTGATTTACGAAACTTTTCTCGAATTTTCGAAATTTTGAGCATAAAAGCAGTTATTATGTTAACCAATGTGAGATAGAGACATGCTATCCCGGACTTTTTTGTATTATTTTTATAGATCTACAATTCTCCACTACATTACTTTAGCGTATCTCTGCTGGTTTACGCAGTCCACGCGACTAAAGCTCGCAGCAAGCAAGTTTTACAACTGCGCTATCTCTTCAACCCAATTTATATAATATCGATATTTAATATGTACCTAAACAATCCGGAAGTATTGCACTATCTTTTGGTGAAAACAGTAAAAAAATCCGTTGAGTAGATTCTGAGATAATCGATTACATACAGACAGCTTCTTGGGACTCTGTTTTATAATTAGTATATAATATGTAGTAAGGGTATCCGGCTCAGTAGAATAGACCACCCTCATATCTTGCCGAGGTGTCGTAAAAGGCGACTAAGGTAAGTTGACCCACCGTGTGGTATCCGGCTGAGTAGAATAGACCACCCTCATTTCTTACCGAGGTGTCGTAAAAGGCGATTAAGGTAAGTTGACCCACCGTGTGGTATCCGGCTGAGTAGAATAGACCACCCTCTTACTTACCGAGGGTTCGTAAAATACGACAAAGGTAAGTTGTCGTCAGGCAGGCGGCCGGTCGTAAAATACGTAGCCGAATCATGTGACAACATGTTGGATAAACATGTGGGATAAGGGCAGGAGAATGATGATGTAGTAAGCTAAAAATGGATAGCTTTTATATGTAGTGATGATATAGGTACAAATTTGACGTTGTAAATGTCGCAACTATATCATATAGCTTAGAGATAACAAAAGGCAAACACAATTAGCATGAACGTGAAGAGGTGTTAATACAGACAAACAAAGACTTCACGCTACGTCAGCGTGGGAATCGAACTTGAGACTTACGTAACTTGTTTAGGTCGTAGTGATTCTTAAGTTGTTGGTGCCCGTATGATGAAATTTTGGTGATGTTGTATTTAGTTTAATACTCGGGAACGTCAAATTATTTTTTAAAAAACAAGATTTTATTGTTTTTAATTAAAATTATATATATTTATTAAAATCTAATTAAAAATATTACAATTAATTACCACGACTGAGCAGAGGCAGATGCTCGAATCGAATGATCGCACCTGTGGAACATCACACCATGTTCCTTCGCTTGCGCAACATCGGACCACCCTTAATACGCTGATGTTGCGTTTACCTGTACGGTATGGATGCCAGGTGGTGACGTAACTCCTCCCTCCTTAAGTTCGAAACCATCTGAGCTATTAGAAATCGGAGGGTTTCGAATATTTTGAAACTTATATTTTAATTTACAATAGCTGAAAATAACACATACAAGAAATACAAGTAAATATAAAACTAACGTCGCTGCACTAACACTGTGAATACTTATAACGTGGTTTTCATATTTTTCACTATCACTTTCATTGAAAGTTTTCATTTCCAAAATTGTAGAGAGTCGCTTAATATCGTCGAAATTTACTCCCTTGATATCAATCGGATTAACCTCGGAAAATGGGCTAGTAATTTTCAGTTTAGGTAGAATAACCATTGGGGTTGTTTTATAATTGTATTTCTCAAAATAGTGGTGTAAATTATATAAGTGGTAATTCTCTAGGGATGCTTCACATCCGGGATCAATGTGGATCATATAAGTTCCAAATATGTAGGTTTTGGTTACTTCATTGTTACATTTATATGTAAGTACCTTTTGATCCTGAGAGTATATTATCCAGGATATAGGTGATACTCGTTGAACTTTCACATTCTCTATTTTAACGGTTCTTTGTATGCAGAGAGGTAAATCAGGTTGGAATTTCATCAGTTGTTCTACGCAGGTTTCTTTCGGATAAGGTACCACATCTTTTTCAGTGCACAGGAACTGGTTGTCATCGGAAATTTGCTGACACGGTGACGCGGTCGGTAAGTACTCCGAACCTTTCACCATGAGGAAGGGATATTCAGGAATAATTATAGAAGTTACGTTCTTTGCAATGTTAAAAATAGGTAATGAATAAATTTTATAGTAATTATACGTATTATTATTTGTAAGTGGTATCTCTAATATGAACGTAATTTGGCTTTCTTTTACAAATGCCTTAATAGATATTGTCCTTTCCAACTTAACTAAATTACTCTCTATAACAGGATATACTAAGCAATTAACCTTTTCTATGTTTAACAGCATGTGCAATAATTCAGTGGAATTTATTATAGATTGGTGAAGAACTGAAATTTTGCTAAAAGCTAACGCGGTTTCAATTTCGTTTAATAAAATGTAAATAGATCTGAAATTATTTATGAATGTATTATACATTCCTAAAACATACGTAGAATAGATAGAACTGTTTTCTTTTGTGGAATAATCTTTTAGCATTCTTTCAATCCTTTTTAAGCGTTGATTTAAAATTAATGAATTATTATATAATGATTCTGTATTATTAGTCTGATAATTGAACATTTTGGTAATCAACGTAATTTTCTCATTTATTAAATTTTGTTTACCTTGCAAATTATTGATCATTCTATCATAGTGTAACGCATCTTCATTGTCTAAATTACCAGTAATAGACTTCACAAACGAGCCTAAAGGGTTGAATAGGCCTCTTTTAAACCTTTTTGTGGGGACTATTTGTCGAAATTTTTCAGTGCAAATATCTCTAAGATAATCCGCTTGTATTTCTATGCTACTAAATTCGTATAAATATGGTTTATTCACGTCGATTAATTTATTAAACTCGTTATATTTATTGATATTATATTCTAAGTCACTAGACAAACTATTTAAGTCCATTATCTTAACAATTATCCATTTATCCCGTTGTTTAAAAGCGCTACCCTTTCTAACGGGTAACAGACCAGGGTTACCGTCAAGTCTTTGAAGTTGAAGGCCCTGGCTGTACTTCGCTGCTGTCAGGACGATTATACACCACCTGCGGAGGTCGTTTTATATTTTTAATAGGGGCATTTGTTTTTCTAACGCCTACTTTTACCGGGACGACGTTCCGATTTATTTCGCCACGAATTGTTACCTTTTGATAACGGGGTTTGTCTTTACTTTTTCGCGTATTAATTGCTTTCATGAATGCCGTTTTTCCTACCTCTAAGTCTATTTCTTTTTCGCCTCCCTTTCTTTGTTGTGCCTTATACTTTTTACTTTGTGTTTTATCGGAAATATGTTGATATAAGTATTTTGTACGCTTTGCATGGTCTTTAAGTAGTTGTTGTATATATGATTTTTGGAAATCGACGTCAAATAAACTATTTGAATCGGTGTGTCCAAATACTACTTCAAAGGGTGTCAACTCTGTCGTGCTATGAATAGTATGATTGTATGCCATTATAGAATATGTCATAACGGAAGCTGCGTCTGTAAACTTGTGTTCATATTTTGCTAATCGATAAATCTCTATAATTGTAGAATGAAATCGTTCTACTATACTAGTCGAGTTAGGGTTATTAGGGGTTGTTATATGTAATTGAATTTTATACATATTTGTCAGTTCTCTCATAAGTTCGTTATTGAATTCAGTACCAGGGTCGGACGTTATTTTCCTAGGTACTCCATATAAAGAGAAATATTTAATTAAGGCACGAACTACCTCCGGTGTCGAACGATTACTTATTTCGATAGCTTGTCCTAGTTTGCTGAAGGCATCAACGAGAGTTAAATAATATTTTCCTTCTATACTGAAAATATCTATGAAAATTTCCTGAAATGGAGCATCTTGTGTCTGTGTTAATTGTAACATAGGTTTAATGGGGTTCCTATCATATTTCATTTTACGACATAATTCGCAGGCATTAATTAATGCAGATATTGTTTCCTGCATATTATGCCAGAAATAATTTCTTTTAATACGCGTCATTGTTTCCCTAATACCACGGTGGCAAAATTTTCCTTGGTGAAATTTTAAAGTAATATCTTTCTGCTCATCTTCATTTTCTATAAAAATTACCCTTTCTGTACATTCTTTTATTTTTACAGTGTCCTTTTGGAATAAATGTATAATTGTCGTATTAAAATCTTTTCTAAATTGATCGTTTTCAAAATGAATATAGTATTTAATTTTGGGCCTAATGTACTCTTTTAGAAACTGTTTAATTAAATCATTATTATTTAGGGGTAAAAATACATGAAGGATTTTCATCTTAGAATGAGAATGATCCTGTACCTGTAGCTCGTCTTTGAACCATGAAAATATTAAAATTTGGTTTGATTTGGTGTCTATTGCATCGTGCATAATGGGAATACCTGAACCATCCATGTCTATATTAGAATGAATAGTATCGCCGCTAGATATTGAAGGAACGCAGTTCCTAGGCTCAATGTCGGATATTCTTCTGCACAATGACGTTGTTTCAGAAGAAATGGTCATGGCTTCAGAATCGTCAGCGTCATTTCTTGTTACTAATTTCAGGATGTCGTCAGTCACGTCATGTAAATGGTCCTGAAGTCGGGATTCTTTTTCGTCAACGTTACCAATCATAGAAGCATCGTCTGTTGAGTCTAATGCATTTAACTTGATGCGGGATAACGCGTCTGCATTTGTGTTTTGCTTCCCTTTTTTATACACGACTTCGAAATCGTGCTCCTGTAAGCGGAGACGCCAACGCGTAAGTTTACTGTTAGGCTCCTTAAGGGAATATAACCAAGCTAATGGGCGGTGGTCTGTATAGATTGTAAATTTTCGACCATAAAGATAGGGGCGAAAGTGCTTAACAGCCCAGACTATAGCCAATAATTCTCGCTCTATTGTACTATATCGCGACTCTGTATCACTCAGGGTTCTGCTTGCGTATGCAATAGGGTGATCGCTACCGATAGGGCCTTGCGACAACACTGCTCCGAGTGCAACATTCGACGCGTCTGTCGTTAATACGTATGGTTTTTCAGAATCAGGGTATTTCAAAAGGGGTGCATTCGTCAAAAGCTCTTTACACTTTTGAAAAGACTCTATATATTTTTCGTCAATTATTATTTTATTACGTTTTTTTAAACAATTAGATAGGGGTTGTGTTATACGCGCGAAATCCTTAATAAATCGTCTGTAATAGCCTATGAGTCCGAGAAAACTTTTTATTTCAGTGGTAGTTTTCGGTAGGGGGAAGTTTAAGACAGCTTTTATTTTGTCGTCGTTTGGTTTCAGTCCGTTTTTCGTAATAGTATGTCCTAAGTACAACACCTCTTTTCGTAAAAATTCAGATTTGTCGAGCTGAACTTTCAGGTTCGTGTTACGTAGTCTGTCAAAAACGGTCCTTAAACTGTCAATGTGTTCTTGTAAGCTGGCTGAAAATATTATTATATCGTCTAAGTAAACCATGCAGTGTATACCCTGCAATCCTCTCAGTACATTGTCCATAGTCCGTTGGAACGTAGCGGGGGCGGTTTTCAGTCCGAAGGGCATTCTTAGAAATTCGAAATGTCCTGACTGTGTGCTGAAGGCAGTTTTCTGACGGTCAGCTTCGTTGATCTCAATCTGATGATAACCACTCGCTAGGTCTAACGTCGAAAAGTATACGCTTTTACCTAATTTGTCAAATAAGTCGGTAATGTTAGGTAGGGGGTATTTGTCGTCAATGGTAATTTCATTCAGTCGCCTATAGTCAATGACCATCCTGTATTTTTGTTCTCCAGAGGCATCCATTTTCTTAGGTACAAGATGAACAGGTGCACTCCAGGGTGAATAGGATTCCTGAATTACGTTATTGTCTAAAAGTTTTTCGACCTGTCTCTTTATTTCGTCGGTCTGTGCGGGCGCTTGTCTATATGGCTTAATATAAATAGGGTCCTCGTTTTTCGTCCTAATAAAATGTTTTACGTCATTAGTAAAAGTCAATGGTAATTGGTCACAGTAAAATATGTCTTTATACTCGCTACAAAGTGTGTAAATTTTGTTCTTTTCCTCCTCGTTCATGTGGTCTAGTCGTAGTTTGTTTAAGTTTTCTAATAATAACTGTGTGTTTCCTAATTCGTCCTCATTATTTATATAATTTGTTTGACATTCTGTACTATTATACTGAGTCACTTCGAAAGGTGCGGTCACAGTTAAAGTCATGTTTTTATCTAATGTATTTTGAATTATTGTCTTTGCATAGCCGTTAACGCATTTAACTAACGCGCTCGGCATCCTGATGCCCTGGCAAAATTCGGTAAAATTTATAATAGCATCACCCGAATATTGATTTGTTGGTAGGGATACTCTTAATTCGGAACGCGGTGGTAAATCAAGGATGTATTCCGCGTCATTGTAAATTATGGGAATATTAGAAGTTTTTGTTCGTAATATTTTATATTTTAAATCAATTATTGCGTCTATTTTTTTTAAGAGGTCATTACCTATTATTCCGTCATATTTTGGATCTACGTTATATACATAAAATTTTTGAAGTTCTCTACAGTTAAAAGTCGGCATCAATGGTATTTCAATTACTTCGTTATGTGCGCTCGTAGCATGCGTGCTTTTTACTTCGAACGGTTCATTATATATATACGCGCTGAAATATTTATAAGCTTTTTTCGGGCTAATGAAAGATCGCGTGCTCCCGGTGTCTATCATAAATTTCGCATTTATTTCAGGTATATATATAAACGGTAATTTAAGATTTGTGTCGCAATTTAGTTCTATGTATTCTGTATTTCTGAGGCTTTTATTGAAAAATTTTCATTCTGATTTTCACTGTCAAGGTCACCCGAGGATAGGTTTTTCGTCTGTTCTTCCGTCTCGTCTGCGTCATTAGTCATGTAATATTCGTAGCCTGGCTCATATTCAGGATAATACATAGTCTCTGAGTAGTAATGACTGTCGTCATCGTAGTAGTTTTGGTCGTAATCCTGCGCGTAAATTTCGTTTACCGGAAAACTCGGTTTGCGCGATATAGCAGTACGCATGGATGCATCGTTTTGTACATTTTGGTGGAAATTAGGTCTGTAGCCGAATTGCATTGGGGGTCGATAGCTATTGTTTAATGGTGGTCGGTACCCTAATTGTGGTACCAGGCGGTGTCCATATTGTAGGTTCACCCTAGGTGGTGGTATGTGCGGTCCTCTCGGAATCCCGAATTTAAATGGGGATAAATTTGGTTTGTATCCCGTAGGCATGTGGGGTTTTTGGTTTGAATGGGGTATTCCGAATTTAAATTGAGGTGGCTGGTTAGCTTGATATATCGGCATAGGGTTGTTGTTATATTTAATTGGGGGTTTAAAATCGTTCTGACTTTTAAAATATATTTGATTTGCTGGTTTTGTTGTTGCTTGTGGAGCTTTACTACGCCGCTGATATTGTTCGAGGAAATTAACCTCCTCTAAAACTACGCTTAATGCGGACTCTAATGATTTTGGAGTTTTTAGTCGCACAATCCTAACCATATTTTCTGGCAAATTGTAAAGAAAGACATTTAACGCTGTATTATTATAAATAATAATTTTACTTTGTTTAATATCCTCATCTACCATTTGGTTGACTTTTGATATTAGCACTGAACGTACTGATTGAATTCTATTACAGAAATCTAGATAACTTTCACCTGAATTAATTTTTAAATTTTCTAGTTCTATAGCAATACATTCCTCGCTGCGTGGATCACCAAAATGCTGTACTAGGAGCTCTTTAAATTCCGTCCACGATGTTACATCTTCGCGTTCGCTAATAAGCGCCGCGGCTTTGTCCACTAACCTACTTGTAATACTGTGCATTACATACTGGTTTTGTGTGTCGCTACCTTGGAATCTTTCTATTATATACAGGCATTTCCGAAGGAATAAATTTAAATGCCTTTTGTCTCCATCAAAGAGTGGGATTAATTTTAAAATTTCGTTAGGAATTAACCTTACTTGCTCCATTATAAAATAACCTTTTAAATTAACAAAAAATAAAAAAAATAAAATCTGTTATAAAATATTATTTACGATTAAATGTTTAAAAATATTACTTTTATTACTTACCTATCAAAATTACTATACGCAGAATTTTATACGTATATTTTCTTTACTACTCTACACTTATATACGCTTAAAACACTATTTCAAATTTTCACAATAAAAATATTAAAAATATAAGAAAACCAAATAACGTTATAGTGAGAGAAGTCCTATCTCAAAATAACAAAAGAAAATGAAAGGAAAAGGAAGGTGAAAAGTTCTACTCACCAACCGACCAGCTGCATCTTCTTTCTTCTTTATTGACACCACTTTTGATTAAACTTATTTATTTATTTGGTTCCAGATTATTTCCTATGTTATTTTTTCAACAATTTTTGGAAAATAATCCGCTCCGGCTGCGCCAGTTTAATACTCGGGAACGTCAAATTATTTTTTAAAAAACAAGATTTTATTGTTTTTAATTAAAATTATATATATTTATTAAAATCTAATTAAAAATATTACAATTAATTACCACGACTGAGCAGAGGCAGATGCTCGAATCGAATGATCGCACCTGTGGAACATCACACCATGTTCCTTCGCTTGCGCAACATCGGACCACCCTTAATACGCTGATGTTGCGTTTACCTGTACGGTATGGATGCCAGGTGGTGACGTAACTATTTACTGTTGATTTGGAGATTGTTAAATTTTAGAATACATTCTGGTGCAGCGGGATTCTGGGAGATATGTGAAGTTAAATCAGCGGGTTACACTCCGGGAATGCCGACAGAAGTGAACACTTGAATATTGACGTTGAGCATTTTTTTATATTTTGGAATGGTTAGGGAATAATTTTGCACGAATTGCTTAAATTATCAGTAATAAAATACTATTGGCCGTGTGGTATCCGGCAGAATAGAATAGACCATCCTCCTTTCTTACCGAGGTGTCGTAAGAGGCGACTAAGGTATGTGCCGTGTGGTATCCGGCTGCATAGAATGGACCACCCTCATTTCTTACCGAGGTGTCGTAAAAGGCGACTAAGGTAAGTTGACGTCAGCAAGGCGGCCGGTCGTAAAATACATAGCCAAATTGTGTGACAACATGTTTATAACATGTTGTGCCGACCTCACTTAGAGTGGGATAAGGGCAGGAGAATGATGATCATTAATAAAATACTATCAATTATGTGGTTAAATAAAAATTTCGTTTATTGCGCTGTTGTAAAAAAAAAGTTTTTATTATTTATCAACATCACCCTCATAAATCAACGAGGCAACAACCATTTTGTTTCAATCGCAACGAGATAGTGGCTAAATTTCAATAATTCTACTCAATTGACGAGGCTCAATAAACATCGGTGTTTAACTAACATGTCATGACATTTTGAAAAAGAAAGGGCACATAAAGCATTGTCTTTGTTTTTATGTAATAATTACGGAATTTCATAAGCGTATGTCAGGAGCTGTGATAGCCCAGCGGTGAGACCGTGTGACTGTTTCGAGATGGTCACGGCTAACCCCGGGCAAGCACCAATGAGTTTTTCTGTTAAAACTCATGTGTCTAATTGATAATTGCAGTTTATCACACGCTTTGCGGTGAAAGAAAACATCGTGAGGAAACCTGCGTATCCCTAGAGACTTCTAGGAATATGTGTAACCTACCAATCCGCATTGGAGCTACGTGGTAGGTCTTAGCTCCAACCTTTCTCTCCAGAAACGGAGAGAGGAGGCCCTATGCCCAGCAGTGGGATTGTGACGGGCTTTACTTTTTTTTACTTTCTATATGTCAGAAGAACTAATACTATATATAGATTATTTATATTGAAATCACTTAGCATCGCTGATGGTCGATAAACGCAAGCGGAAGAGTCCTAAAGAATCTCCCCATCCATCATCAGACGTCGCTTTATCTCGCTGGTGACGGATAGCGGTGATTTATTACGAGTGCACCGTACGGATGTTTCTTAAAGAGATTAGGGCATTCATCTGGGAGATGCTGGACCCGCGACTCCGTGCGGAGCTTAAATAATATCCTCAATTATGAGATTAAGTTTGTATGACGAAAAAAAAATTGTAACCAAAGGGTTTTACATATGAATTTGGATGGATATTGAATAAATATATGGGACGATTACAGTTTTGGTCGTCCTTCCCAAAAGTAAGTAACTTGATATTCGTGTTATTCAAAATATTCTTTATTCAAGTAAACAAGTGCTTTTGAATCGTCAACTATACTGCTGGTTCGGAAAGCTGTTCCTAGCGAGATGAACCAGCAGGAAACTCGGCGGTTGCTCGTTTTAAGATATAATTCTTATTATATTTCTGGTTATATTTAGCCATTGCTCTCTTTTACAGGATTATAGAGTAGCTGTATCCACGCATTCTTATTTTCTAAGTAATTCTCATAGTCTGCAATAAGGCTTCGTATGTCATGGCACGACTCTATCCAGTGTTATGCAAGAAAAGTAAGATGTCGCTCCGCAACAAAGTGGCATTCTAAAAAACATTTTCATAAGACCAATAATGTCTTATGTGAGCGCTGCGTTTGCGCACGTTTCAAAATTCAGATTGCTCAAGTTCCAAAGACTACAGAACCGATTCATGCGCACAGCCACTGGTTGTCCGTTGGGTAATGCGGAACGTTGACCTCCATAGAGACCTCGACCTCCCTACCATTACTCCCTCTTTAAACGTTTTTCGAAATCTTACTTCGAGAAATCTGAGGTACACCCGAACTCCCTTATTTCAGTTGCTTCTACCTACATCCCAGTTAGGTCTGACCACCGAAAATATAGACGTCCAAAAAGCGTCCTATATGACCCTGACGATCAAATAACGATCGCAAACACAAAAACATGTAAAACACACACACACAGCGTCTTCGCCGGCGAAGACGAGGTCCCAGTTTCCTGACGTCGGTCGGTCGTGGCTTCTCTCCACCCTTTTGACGTCGCAATGACTAATCAAAGTCATACATCAATCCTCGAATACGCTCCGCTTTAAGCCGTGGTCCGGCCTCACAGGAGCAACCCTTAGGACAACGTTCCCCAACGCTAGTAGACCTTCTGCGCTCTACTCTCTGCATTTCGCAACCTTGACGATGGTTCTGCGCTCGCCCGTCCCGTCCGGTGACGCTGTAAAGCCGTTAGGGCTAATAGCATACAGTCAGTTCGAAAAATAAAGTAATCCTCAATAGTTAAGGAGGCTTGCTGTATTAGGCTTTTTAAAAACGATGTTTTTAAATTGCTATTGCTATTATGGGTGACAACAACTGGTAAATATAACATATCGCACGCTAAAATAACATATTTCACATACGTTATTTTAATACTCGAAGAACCAACAAATTGTTCATAGATAAATTTTGGCCCTCGGCGGGTAACACGATGCACGGAGCTGAATACAGGCTCACTGCCACCTCCGACAACAGACCAGATTTTTGAGATTGTAGTAGTGAGTTTGTAATGCGTCGTTGGCTGGATTATAGTGAGATGTGATATAAAAATCTTGAATGCATCGACTTTAGTTTTACATTAACCGCCGAGTTTTTTGTTGGTTCTTCTCGGTAAGAGCAACATTCCGAACCAGTTTTAGCTTCGCTAATCATATTGATGCTTGACGATTCAAAAGCGCCTGAAATGGCTTATTTGAATAAAAATTATTTTGATTTGACTTGACATTCAATTATAATACTGTGGACAGCAACAATTTTTAATCAGTGGCTCAATTTATTATTGCTAGCAACACTTTATAGTTGCCGCCCATCGAGGGGTATATAAGTGACCAGTAGGCCTTACAGGAACTTTTTGAAAACGATTCAATTCAAAGTCAGTACCTAAATCCAACCGCTTTCTTTTCGTGCCATGAAGTGTGCTTGAAAAAGACGTCATATGAACTATAGATAACTCTGTTACTCAAATGTTTTTAGGACGCATTCCGAACAAAGGACCGGCAACGACTTAAAGTGTGCGTCTTTAAGACGTTATGGTATGAAAAAGCAAAACGATGTAGTTTACGTCTTCAATTGAGTCGCAATAAGACTGCAGGTCATTAACACAGCTCTTCCTCTTTTGCGATCGGTTCTCGCCGCGGAACCTCTGTTAGGTCGATTCGAGTGACTCATTTTATTTACTGCGTTGTATGGTTACATACGTGTTAATTTTGTTCTCTTTTTATAAATCCTACTTTGGATCCTAAAAATACTTTTTCTTTCCTTTAGAAAAAAACTGGATTTTTTTTACCACTATAATAGGAAACCAAGAGGTTCGGGTAACATTGAAATGATTCGAAATGTGTTTAAGATTTCCTCTATTAAAGGCGGACAGTGAATGCGTCCTGGCCGTAGGTATGTGGGGTGGAAGTTGGAACACACAAGTGGGATACAATTAAGTGAATGTGGAGGGCAATCAGGGAACGGCATTGTGTTAGCGGACAGTCGCCTGCACAGTGGTGAACAGCCACAAATAAATGCACAAGCAGAACCATAGCTCACATGTTGTTTAGTTTTAAATAACAAGTGGACAAATAATGTTATGTGAAATAGGCATATGTTCAAATTCAAGATAATCTTTATTATAGTAAACGTTTGTACTAAATATGTACAAGTTCTATCTTAAATTACTTACATGCTGCTACTATACAAATAATGCCCACGTGGAATGGTCCCAAGAATGCTGGCAGCGTTCCCGCGTTGAATCGCTAAGCTGATTCTTTGTGCGAAAAAGGAGCCAGCCCTCTTGACACCCGAAGAGGCGATCAACCCAGGTGTTAAAACAAGTGCTTTTGAATCGTCAACTCCACTGCTGGTTCGGAAAGCTGTTCCTACCGAGAAGAGCCAACAAGAAACTCAGTGGTTGCTCTTTTCAAATAAAATTCTTATAACCAGTTACATTTGGTTATTACTATCTTGTACAGGGTAGAGGAGTAGCTAGATCCACGCATTTTTATCATCTGTATAATCCTCAAGGTATAAGTATAAGGTAGTAAGTAGGATTTTGTATAAAGCCTCCCTTTAACAGCGCTTTTAAACTGTTGTAATGGCAAAGATAAAATCGATTGCGGGATTTTATTATAGAATCTTATACTCAAATCCACAAAAAACATATTTACTGTTTTAAGACGCAAAGCAGGAACTGCAAGCTTATGTCGGTTCCTACTTTGTCTATTATATACATCGCCAATCCTTTTATAATTATGTATATCCTTATGCACAAACATTAGATTGCTAAAAATATAGGATATATAATGTACGTAACATAAAATCCGTAATATATAAGCCAAATACTCGGGTGACAAGAGCTCTGGCTCCTTTCCAGCTTAGCGATTCAACGCGGAAACGCTGACAACATTGGGGCCATTTCACGTGGGCATGATTTGTATAGCACTAAAGTAACGGCCTGTTAATAACCCACTGCTGGGAATAGGCCTCCTCTCTCCGTTTTTTTTTATAGAAGGACCTACCACGCTGCTCCATTGTGGATTGATATGTTACACATATCCCCAGAAATCTCTAGAGATATACAGGTCTCCTCGCGAAATCTGTATATCTCTAGAGAACCCCCCTTCACCGAAAAGCGTGTGATAAATTGCAATTATCAATTAGACATAACTTTTTATAGAAAAACTCATTGGTGCCTGTCCGGGTTTGAACTCGTGACCCTCTAGAAAGAGTCGTACGGCCTCACCGCTGGGCTACCACAGCTCTTGTATAGTACTAGCGTGTTAGTAACTTAAGATATACATAACTTACATTTTTGTTGTCATTAAAAAAAATTCTGTGTATTTTCAAGTTAATTCCAGAGAATATAACTAACATTTCCTTGCACGATAGTACTCACAACGGTAGCGCGTGTCGTCCGTCCATCTCAGTTGTAACCCTTGCTCGACAATCACTATTTGTGCCAAGTGTTCTGTTGCGAAATCGACTTACGATATCTCGTTACTGCGGTATCCGTACATCTGTACTCGACGGCATTAGTACGCATTATTACAGGATATTTAGATTACCGATTATCTAATATACTATACATTGAGGTGACGCGATCTTTACTTCTATCTATCTTCTATACTTATTATAAAACAATGGCCCAAAAAGCAGTCTGTCTGTATGTAATCGATTTTCTCAAAATATACTGAACGGATTTTGTACGGTTTTCACCACAAGATAGTGCAATACTTCCGAATAGCTTAGCTAAATGGTACATATGGTGTAAAAAACTTGCTTGCTGGGAGCTTTAGTCGCGTACACTGCGTGAACCAGCAGAGATACGCTAAAGTAATGTAATAGAGTATTGTAGATCTATAAAAATACTACAAAAAAGTCCGCGGCGGCATGTCTCTATCTCTTGTGGTTAACACACAATAGCAACTTTTATTATAAAATTGTGACACGCTGATTTCCACGCGGGCAAACCGCTGGCAAGGCTAGTATTGTATAATTTTCGTAACTCATAGAGTTATTATGCAGTCCGCCGAATAAAATTACACGTTCTATGTATATACATACATAAAATATGTAACTTTATTCTTCAGATGGGGCAAGTTATCTAATGAAAAAAACTAAAAGAAGCTGATTGCAAATTGTAGACTTATGGTGTAGAGATTCTACTCGAATATCTTTTTTTTCTTAATAAATTAACCACCAAATCATTATAATATTACATTTTTATGATAGCGTGTATTATATTACATATAAGGTTTTGTTATCATTTAATTGTTAGTATTTGAGATATTTATCTTGATAACTGTAGTTGTTCTGACTCGGTCGGTAAGCATGACGCTGATCGACTAAAATGAAAGTGTAAATTAAAGGATTATTATGTCGATCCGGCGATGTGTCTGCGCTCGCCAATCCTCCCGATGTCGCTGTAAAAGCCTTCAAGGCTATCAGCATTAGTAAGTGTTCGCAAAAAAAAGTATTTTGTTGCATTAGTACCTATCGCGCCAAAAAATTAGGCAGAATATTTTTATTTCGTTAAAGTGTAAAGAACTCTTATGTTAGTACATTATCAACTATAGCTAATTATTTAACTATATTAAGGTGAGCACATGCAAGTTAACTTTTTAATATCAAATTGTATTTACAGCTTTTTTGTATTTGTTTGTCTCTCGTCCTGCCCTTATCCCACTCTAAATGGACATGTTGTCACATGTTTTGGCTACGTATTTTACGACCGGCCGCCTGCCTGACGTCAACTTACCTTAGTCGTGTTTTACGACACCTCGGTTAGAAAGAGGGTGTTCTATTCTACTCAGCCGGATACCACACGGCGGGTCGACTTACCTTAGTCGCCTTTTACGACACCTCGGTAAGAAATAAGGGGGGGTCTATTAGACTCAGCCGGATACCACACGGCGGGTCGACTTACCTTAGTCGCCTTTTACGACACCTCGGTTAGAAATGAGCGTGGTTTATTGTACTCAGCCGGATACCACACGGCGGGTCGACTTACCTTAGTCGCCTCTTACGACACCTCGGTGATAAATAAGGGGTAGTCTATTCTACTCAGCCGGATACCACACGGCATGTCCATTCACTTTAGTCGCCTTTTACGACATCTCGATAAGATATGAGGGTCGTCTGTTCTACTCAGCCGGATACACGGCGATTTTTGTATCTATCCATTTCCAAGTTTCTCAGTTCGTACTGCCAAATTTAGCATTACCCTTTAAATATAATTAAAGTACAACAATGCCTCAGCAGTGCCATAAAAGTTCGCGGGAAACCCATGCTTCAATGGCGTGTTTAAAACAATTAGTCACAAAGAAAAGACCAACTGGGGCGGTTCACACTCGCCGCGAAAAGCACTCGATTCGAGAGCACTTGCATATATTGCACCGTTTTTAAGAAACAATCCATCTGAAGACACTCGATCGTAGGTGATGGAATTCAAATTTGAGAGTTATTTTAGTCTTCTATGGCTATTATTCCCAAATTTATTTATTTTTTATTGTATAATAGGTGAGCGCTTGATTGACTTGACTTAGACTGTATCACGCCAGATGGTAAGCAATGATACAGTCTAAGATGGAGCGCGCTTGCCTAGAAGATGCCTATTCGCTCTTGCTTTGAGATTTATATTATATGACCCGGGAAAAATAGATGCCGGGAGAATGTATCCGTTTTTTCACAACAGATACATGCAGGATTCGTAAAAACACATGCACAAACCTCTTTGCGATTTTGTCGTGGAGTCTCCCGATGATGCTTCGGTTGCGGGGCGAAACTATTGTTGATTTTGTGTTAGTAAAAGTGTGTTGTGCTTGTGTATTGTGCCATTTAAAAGAGATCTGTAGACGAATCAAGTCATGAATTATTATAATTTGGACCTTTTCCCCGATTGACCACTGCTTGATATTAAATTAATGGGAAAATCATCTTAAATAAGTGAAAAATAAAAATGTGCCTTTTCTTTGATAATATTTCGCCGAGAATGACAGTTTATTATTTTTCTGTTTACATATCATTAAAAAAGGTGCCAACAAGTCACTAACATAGAATCAAGGGACGGGAAGTTCACGTGACGACAGCGGGATAAATAGTCGAAGAACTAATACTACTATTTAACTATTAACAATTTTTTTGGTTACCTACGATAGTTAGAAGATCTTATCAATAAGGAATTATGTATTTTCTTAAAGGTTATAAGATTAGTTTACAATAAAAAATGGTAAAAAAAATTGATATTATTTGTTTCATATTTTATTGCAATTGATTTAACATCGAAAAACCCAAAAGTAGTAGTGAAACCACTTCAAAGAAATATTGTTTACAACTCCATTGTTCGAAAAAGTAAGTATACAAAAATTTGTATTCCAACTTTTGTCGATATACCGAACGGTAGCTTTCGAAAATGGCCCACATACCGTGACCGTGACAAACAAACAGAAATATTCCGAGAATACACAGAAAATGCAATTGTATAATTGAAACGTCAGATTTACCCAATACAAAGGCTGCGTCCCATACATTGCGAAGCCAAAAGATTTCTACTACATTTATAAGGCGAGAAGAAGAAGTAACTCGTGTTCCGTATAATATCTCTATATTAATACTTGAGGATAAAGTTGTTTTAACTTGAGCTCATTGCACGTATGGAGTGTGACATTAGGCATCATTAAAGTTCATATAAAGAAGGAGAGCAATCAATAAAAATTAAAGGATAATGTCTGAAACATGTACCTAAAAAGAAATAAAGAAAAATATTCGTTGTTTACCTTTGCCCTTAATTAATATACGAAATGCAAATTGAAATCTTGTAAATTATATACAAAATGTTGAATTACTAAATCTAATTAGATGAATTCCATTACTTTTTTTAAGTAGGTAAATAAATAATCGGACACTGTGCGAAAAATAAGTCGTTTCAAACAATTTATATGTTACACGATTAACTGAGAAATTCAAATTATTCTGGTCATATAGCATGGGTCTCGTCTAGCCCTCTAGTTTGATTAAATATTCTCCAATCAAATGAAATCAAATCAAAATATTCTTTATTCAAGTAAACTTGTAAACAAGTGCTTTTGAATCGTCAACTTTACTGCTGGTTCGGAAAGCTGTTCCTGCCGAGAAGAGCCAGCAAGAAAATCGGCGGTTGCTCTTTTTAAAATATAAATCTTAGAACTAGTTACATTTATTTATTACTGTCTTGTACAGGGTACAAGTGCACCTATATCCACACATCCTTATCATCTAAGTAATCTTCAAAAGTATAGTAGGCTTTCTGTATCAGCGTCTTTTTAACAGTGTTTTTAAACTGCTAAATGCAATTAGAATGATATTACAGTGAGGCTCAGTGAGGCTCAGTTACAGTGATATTACAGTGAGCCTCAGTTATACTGAGCCTCACTGTAAAGTTTTTATTCATTTATAAGGAACTATAAATCAGATTATTTTAAAAGCAAACCAAAATAGATTCTATACTTTAACGTTACGTCCTACTCTCGAGTGTCCGCTTTGGACAGTTGCTATTTATTATCTGTGACACTGACACAAAGGCATTCAGGTGTGAATTCAAATTTCGAACAATGGTGTTTGACAGCTCAATGCTTTTTTTTTATTGAGCACGGCTTGGAAGCCGACCCTTTGTTCCCTTTTTTAATTTGGATCGCGATGAAATGGAGGCATGCATTTTCATGACCGGTTAATTAATTAATGGGGTTGATAAGCAATTAACGTGGGAAAGTCCTTGTTTTAATGAGAACGTGTGTTGTGGACAATTGTACCTTTTACATTGATAGTGTGTTTGTGATTGACATTATTTTTGTGTTAACTTATAAATAAATTCCGAGAGTAATAATTAAATAGATAATATATATGATGCTAAATGTAGAGTGGACTATCCGTTTTTTTCATAACCCGATACATGCAGGATTCGTATCAGGTTGTGCCTGATATGAATCCATGTATCGGGTTACGTCCACCACCGCCACCACAATACACAAGCACTACACACGTTCACTATCATAAACTCAACAATCGTTTCGCCCCGCAACCGAAGCATCATCATGAGATAGACTCATGTATCGGGTATGAAAAATTAAATACCACTATACATTTAGCATTATATATATTTTCTATTTAATTTATCGCGGATTATAGCAAAATAATTTTATTATTACTTTCTTATTATGGATCTCCGCAAAGTGACGCCTGATTCTATAAATTATATAAATAAACTAGCTGTGCCAACAATGGCTTCGCCTGCGTGGAATTCAGTGATTTACGAAACTTTTCCCGAATTTTCGAAATTTTGAACATAAAAGTAGTTCTTGTGAGTTAACCGTGAGAGATAGAGACATGCTATCGCGGACTTTTTGTAGTATTTTTATAGATCTACAACTCTCTAGTACATTACTTTAGCGTATCTCTGTTTGTTTACACGGCGCACTCGACTAAAGCTCTCAGCAAGCAAGTTTTTTAACAACTGCGCGATCTCTTCAACACAATTTACATAATACCGATATGTACTATATACCTAAAACATCCGGAAGCATTGCACAATCTTTTGGTGAAAACCGTACAAAGATCCGTTCAGTAGATTTTGAGAAAATTGATTACATTCAGGGACTTTATTTTATAATAAGTATAGATAGATTGTAACTGCGAGTTCACCACTTGTTTATAATTTACCTTCAGCACTGTTGAGTATGATAAAATGCATTTCTCTTTGGATGAATACTTATTAGAGCAAGGAGTGGAATGTCCACATAAATGTTCATATTCCATTCATAAATTAATCAATTATTTTCATTGGGGTCAAATGGGGTCACGTGATGGCGATTGGAGCTATTGAAATGGTATTACGCGGCCGGTATCTTGATGGGGCAATGGAATCCAGTCCTTTTATTCTTATTGTACCATTGACTGGTCTTTTGGCGCAGTTGGCAATGACCCTTCAGTTCCGCAGGTAGCGGGTTCAATTCCACCGAAGGCCAAAATTTCCTAGAAAAAATTGTTGTTTCTTCGGCTCTGGGTGTATTTAAGTCATCAACCTCGCCATTTATTTATTTATTTATTTATTTATTATTTTATCCTCCTGCTCTTATCCCACTCTAAATTAGGTCGGCACATCATGTTACAAACATGTTGTCACATGATTTGGCTATGGATTTAACGACCGGCCGCCTGCCTGACGTCAACTTACCTTAGTCGTACTTTACGACCCCTGGTAAGAAAGAGGATGATCTATCCTACTTAATCGGATACCACACGGTGGGTCAACTTACCTTAGTCGCCTTTTACGACATCTCGGTAAGAAATGAGGGTGGTCTATTCTACTCAGCAAAAACTTATGTGTCTAATTGATAGTTACAATTTATCACACGGTTTTCGTTGAAGGAAAACATCGTGAGGAAACCTGCATATCTCTGGAGAATTCTGGCGATATGTGTAAACTACCAATCCGCATCGGAGCAGCGTGGTGGTCTTAGCTCCAACCCTTCTCGTCATAAACAGAGATAGCAGGCCTTTACCCAACAGTGTGATAACAGGCCGTTACTTTACTTTATATATATATATATATTTACAGACACACATCTATACCAGGGTAACAACTCATATAAAGCGTGTAAAAGTGGTTTTTGCTAATCTATAAATATAATTTTTGAACGGAACAGATAAATTCACGAACAAATGAAGTGTGCAGGTGTCTTTGAGCATGCTATTTCCGTTCCAAACATTCCAATGGCCGAGCAGTTGCGGGCAGTTATGATAAAGCGCAGAACATCCCGAGATAAGCCGGAATCGAACCCGCACTTATGGGTTATCGTACTCGATCCGGTATGATTCTATTTTTATTATTAACGATTTGAGATCGCTTCAGAAATAGGAGATTAAATGTTTCTATTCAATATTAAAACGACTGAATCACCATTACAACTTATCTGTTTTTAATTTATTGCATCCAAATACGAAGTATGTACTTTAAATTTTATCCATTATAGTTTGGCCTCTACAATTAAATACTATTTAAAGGGTGCTCTTACAGAAAGCATTTGAGATTTATGGAGGATTTTATGTAAAATGTACGGATTTTATTGCGATTACACAAAGCTATGGTCAAATGTAATTAGTTATTAGAATTATAATTTGAATCCTGAACTAGCAGTAATGTCGATGAAAAGAACTTGTTGTGATAGTTTATTTCAATCAAATTTTGAGATTATTCTAAGGTTCAAGAACTCGAGATAAACAAGGTTGTCCGATTGCGAAGTTAAAACCGTGGTTTCAAAAACGATATGCCTCTTTTGAAATAAGAGATTTTTTTAAATTCAGATTGGGTACTGTTAATCACTAACTAATATAATTGAATAATTTATAGAATCAGGCGTTACTTTGCGGAGATCCATAATACAAAAGTAATAATAAAATTATTTTATTATTACTTTTGTAATATAATTGACTTATTTAGGACTTAAAAATAATAGGTTATCTATGTTCCACGACAAAAGATGATAGATATTTAATCAATGATCACTAGGATGACATGCCTCATCGAAGAAAATCTTACCGAAAACAAATCTGACTGACTGAAGACTTACAGATCAACAACTTATTTAGAAGTGCGTTTATAGCCTCAACATTATAGCTGCCCGATTTTTAAGTGATTAAAGACGTTCTTCGTATTTTTTAAGGCCCCTTAACAGCGGTTGTATATTATTCCAACATTTAGTGACTGTTTAATCAAAACTGACATTGATCTGCGATTACTGTGCATCTTTTCCGTTTCGATTGAAAATTAATGCGTTTGTAACATTAATATATTTTTTTTAGAACACTTTAGGGCAGTACAATCAGCTATGCGGCACTTTTGAAATACCGTAGCGGCGGTGGTATATTATTCCAGCGTCTAGTGTGTATTTAAAACTACCTAGTACATGTCGATGACCAATTCACGAGTGCACTTGTAAGTTTAACTTCTTGTTTCCAGATGACTTAAAGGCAGCACAATAAGTCATGCGACACTTAGTAAGTACCGTAACGGCGGTGGTATATTATTCCGGCATTTAATATACTTTCGAAACTGCTTTGTCCGTGTCGAGGATTCAAATGCCACTTTGTATCTTTAACTTCTTGTTTCCAGATGAGTTAAGTGCAGCACAGTCAGTCAAGCGATACTTTGTAAGTCCCGTAACGGCGGTGATATATTATTCCGGCATTTAGTGTGTATTTGGTGTGTGTGTGTGTATAGCCCAGCGGTGAGACCGTGCGACTCTTTCGAGGGGAACACGAGTTCGAACCCGGGCAGGCACCAATGAGTTTTTCTATTAAAACTCATGTGTCTAATTGATAATTGCAATTTATCATACGCTTTTCGGTGAAGGAAAACATCGTGAGGAAACCTGCATATCTCTAGAGAACTCTGGAGATATGTGTAACCTACCAATCCGCATTGGAGCGGCGTGGTAGGTCTTAGCTCCAACCCTTCTCTCCAGAAACGGAGAGAAGAGGCCTATTCCCAGCAGTGGGATTGTAACAGGCTGGTACTTTAAGACTAATTCAAACGTGAGTGTGTACCTTTAATTTCATTGTTCCAGATGACTTAAGTGCAGCGCAGTCAGTCATGCGGCGGGCAATACTGCTGCTCGTTGCAGCACTACTCGGCGCTGCCGTCGCCTGCCCGTGGGCGTGCTCGTGCCGGCCCAACGCTGCCGACTGCGCGCACCGGGCGCTGCTGCACGCGCCGCGCCGGCTGCCGATCGATGCGCACCGACTGTGAGTACATATAATTTATGCTGCTGCTGCAAAATTACGCTGAAATCGAACGGCATAAAACGTTCGTTAACGGCTTCGACATTGTTTATAAAAACCTATGCAGAATGTTACAAATAAACTAGACAGAGATAGACATAGACAGGTATAGACCCCTCTCTCCGTTATAGGAGAGATGGTTTGGAGTTAAGACCTACCACGCTGTACCAATGCGGATTGGTAGGTTACACATATATCCAGAATTCTTTAGAGATATGAAAGCTTCCTCACAATGTTTTCCTTCACCGAAAAAGGGTGCCTGCCCAGGGCTTGAACTCGTGAACTCTCATATAACTTATATATTTATTTATGAGTTAATTAATATGGAATTCAAGCTGTGATAGAGCAGCGATGACATCGTGCGATTCTTTCGAGGTAGATCACCAATAACTTATTCTGTTAAAAGTTATCTGCCAAATTGATGATAAGAATTATTGTTTGAAAAGAGCAATCGCCGAGTTTCTTGCTGGTTCTTCTCGGTAGGAACAGCTTTCCGAACCAGCAGTAGATGTTGACGATTCAAAAGCACTTGTTAACAAGTTTACTTGAATAAAGAATATTTTTAAACTTGAATTTGTCATTTTTAAAAGTATTAATAAAATTATTTATTGTGCTATAATCCACTATAAACGGTTGATAGCAAATTAATGATATTTTTACTTAAGGATCGCCTAATCCCACAAAATATTTGATATTTTCAATTAAGCACACCCTTTTCAGGGAAGAAAGGAAAACGTTTTAGCCACTAGGCCACTGAGGGTATATTAATATATATTGTAAGTAAACTCGTTTGCTGCGAGGTACGGAGTTATTGCGAACGGTGTATTACATCCGCCCCTACTTTATCGAGCAACCTATGAAACGTACAGAGTAGTGAAACATATTTGTTTGTAAAACTTTATTGAACATTACAACCAAAGTTCATGTCCAAACTTCCATATCAAAATTATAAATACGAAATCTGTATTTCTGTACGTGTGCCTGTAATGCATTCATTGAAAATCCGCTGGATCAAAGTGGATGAAATTCTGTACAATTGAAACTAATCCCAAATTCAAATTCAAAATATTGTTTACTCGAATAAACTTGTACGTGTGGTATCCGGCAGAATAGAATAGACCACCCTCCATTCTTACCGAGGTGTCGTAAGAGACGACTAAGGTATGTGCCGTATGGTATCCGGCTGCATAGAATAGATCACCCTCATTTCTTACCCAGGTGTCGTAAGAGGCGACTAAGGTCAATTGACGTCAGGCAGGCGGCTGGTCGTAAAATACGTAGCCAAATCATGTGTCTACATGTTTTAACATGATGTGCCGACCCCACTTAGAGTGGGATAAGGGCAGGAGAATGATGATGAAGTGCTTTTGAATCGTCAACTCTACTGTTGGTTGAGAAAGTTGTTCTTAGCGAGAAGAACCAGCAAGAAACTAGGCGGTTGCTCGTATCAAAATATAGTTTTTATTACTAGTTACATTTACACATTTCTGTCTTGTACAGGATCAAAGATTAGCTATAGTCAGGCTTTCTTTTTTTACACATTTTAATATGTAAAGATGGTGCAGCAAAGTGTTGCGTCTGTCTGTAGTTACTCTGTACACTTTCTATAACATAATAATACGCCATAAAGTCGACCAAAGGAAAATGGAAACCAACCCCCTATGAACTTATGGGCTACTGGGGGTACGGTGGGGCGGCGCGAATTGCGTTGATGGTGTCGTTCATGGCTTCCTTTAGTTTATATGAACTTTTTCATCCCTTCATCAATTCCAGTTGTGCTATTACTATACTACTATTACCTTTTATATATTTATAGAATTGATACTAATATTAAAAATGGAAATTTCTGCGATGCTGTCACAGCTAATTAATGAATGGCCCGTTGGCGCAGTGGGTAGCGACTTTCAGCCTCCGCGGGTCGTGGGTTCAATTCCCGTCGAGGGCCATAATTTTATATAAACAACTAGTTGGTTCTCAGAGCCTGGGTGTGTATTTATATCTAAGTATGTATTTAAAATTATATATGTAATACATCTACCAGTTGTTCGTCATCTATAACACAAATATTAATGTACTTACTTCGGGAATGGACGACCATGTGTGTAAGTGGGAGTAATATGGGACATATATTTATTATTTATTTATTTATTCAGCTTTTCAATACAAAATTAGTACTTAGTCTCATAAGCGTAAGCAAAGACTAAGTTGCAACCCTCTTTCGAAAAAGGAAAGTGGATGGGAGCTTATAGCACACGTACGAAAAGATCTCGCGTAGCTTCCCGAACGCTGCCCTTTTTCTATAGGGAACAGGAAAAATCCACATTACTTTATTGAGGGTATTTTGACATACCTAACTTGATGCAAACGAAGTCGCGGGTCGAAATCAACTGCCATTCAATAAAATCTAAATGTTAAAACGATAAAACACTCCCAATTTGCATATTTTATTTGTATAATTAATTTTTATATGTCCGGTTAAAGATTACAGAATATACCAGACATCGCGTACGTATTGAATTCAATACGAACTTTTTATCTCTATGTTTATGTTTCTTAAGCAGTTTTGAATTTATATTAGCGAACCACGCCGGCTTCTCCTGCGTGGAAATCAGTCACACAGTTTTCCCAGCCTAAATTCTGATCCCGCGGGAAATTATCCTTAATGTACTACTCACATAATCCTTCGTAAAAACCGTACAAAAATCCGTTCAGTAGATTTTGAGAAAATCAAGCACAGACAGATACACGGCTTTTGGGGAATTTGCTGTATAATAACTATAGGTGGATGCGAAAGTCAGTCTCTCTTTCTTTCACGGCTAAACCACTTCCAGTCTTCTATATACCGCACGCTTAGTATTAAAGTGACCTAGATTGAAAGAAAGAAAGAAAAACTTTATTTACAACACACTATCAACAAATAAGGAATATGTATATAAAACAAAAAGCATTACACTTTTTAAATGATTTATAGAAGCAGGCGTTACTTTGCGGAATTCCAAAGTAACGCCTGCTTCTATAAATCATATGTTGATGACATAATTATTTGCCAATAGTGTACAGTAAATTGACAATTGCTCAGCTTCCAGCTAAGACGATTATCTCAGCGCTGATTTTCAGCAGTCACCAGATGGTTGCAAACGCACCTACAGCGACGGCTTAGGCAGATTTTATAGATATATATAATTGTATGTATCATCAAAAAGTGTATGTATTATATAAATAATAATCAACATTTCTAGAAATAGAAATAGTCAAGTGTCAATTCCCTGGTTTTGTTGTATTGGCAACGCTGTAATCATTGTAGATTGATCAAGCGGATAATCTTGTAAAATTTCGTGGCGATAGGAGAATTATTTTTAAATGTCAATGACATTGTTTTGGGACACACACACATTATTGTAGACACACTAAACGCAAACAGCAGACTGACTAGAATAGGTTCAACTGGCTAATTTACAACCTCTATCAAATCAAATCAAATCAACATAATCTTTATTCAAGTAGACTTTTAAAAACACTTTTGAATCGTCAAGGATCAATTAGATTTAATAAGCTGCACTGGTTCGGAATGTTGCTCTTACCGAGAAGAACCAGCAAGAAACTCGGCGGTCAATCTTTTAAACATTTAAATTTACATAATATATTTTCAGTTTTGTTTGAAGCTGAAAGGATTTTTAAATCCGAGTATTTTTATCATTCAAATAATCTTCAATTGCGTAATATGCCTTACGTATAAGCATAGTACTTACACTAAATTTAAACTTTTCTGTAGATAATTCTAATACAGATTGCGGAATTTTATTGTAAAAGCGAGTACCGAGACCAACGAATGAGTTGCTAACTCTGCTGAGTCGCGACGCAGGGATTACAAGCTTTTTGTGACCTCTGGTATATCTATGATACACCTCGAATTTGGTTTGATACATATGAATACTTTTTCGTAGGAAAATAATATTACTATATATATATATTGTGACGCTACGCTCTGTCGTTTGCATTTCCGTTTCCGTTTTATGAAACAACTAATGAATGACATTTGATTATTCTCAACACAATCTTAATCTTTTCTCAACACAACCTTAATTACCTGTAAAACTTCAATGACCTTTTTCAGTTTAGCGTCATGTTCTATTTGGTCTTTTCTGAACATAAGAATGTCTTCAATAAATTGATCACGTCTTCACTTTCTCAAATTCAGAGGATTCTACCAGACAACATTCGTTTTTATTGATAAAGTCCTGTGGTCGATTTAAAGGTCGTTACGGATCTCGAATTTTAGCAACCTTTCTAATCTTAGTCTAATTCTTCTATCGTAGGCAGAGTGATTTTCGTTTCGAATTGTTGAATTTGCCCATCTCATATTAACACAAAATCGGATACCACAGTTCTCTTTTAAGATAGGCACTGTAAGTGAGATCCAGTCTAAAAGGCCATCTACTTTTACACTTTTATCTTTCTGAAGGACTTAATTGATTATAGCATTCATCTTTTCCTATAAGGGAATTGGAATGAGTCTTCTGTGCTTGCACCGTGTCATCTATCTTTTTCTATAGGCGATTATACTGCAGTTTAAAGTGTCTGATTTTCTTCATTTCGCATAGATTTTATCATGGTCATTTCTCATCAAATGTTAAGTTTTTTGCAACTACCACAATTGAAATGTCTTTTTATTATTTTCTGATTTACATTTCCGGTTGTCTCTTCTTCTTCTGAGCAGAGGCTAATATCCTGGTTATTTTATCTTTAAAACCAAAGTCATTTGTTGATTGACATTTGATTATTTCCGTCTCCAACAAATTATTGAATTAATCCTATTTATTATATTTCATATTACACAAACATAGTCGTTATATGAATTTATGAGTATTTATTAGCATATTTAACACAATATCTAACACTACAGCAACGGTAGTACTTATATAAACTGGCCCGTTGGCGCTGTGGGTAGTGACCCTGCCTTCAGCTCCGCGGGTCGCGGGTTCGATTCCCACCGAGGGCCAACATTTTCTATAAACAAATTGTTGGTGCTTCGAACCTGGGTGTGTATTTGTATTTAAGTATGTATTTAAACTTATATATGTAGTATATCTACCAGTTGTCCGTCACCCATAACACAAGTATTAAGTTACTTACTTTGGGGACGGACGACCGTGTGCGTAAATGTCCCATATATATATTTTTTAAACTGCAGAATTGTCTTGCTGTTGTTTGTACTTCCAAAAAATCGTCTGCAACTTAGTAAACTATTTCTAACTAAAGCTCTGTTAAAAGTTTACTAGCTCCCCAATATAAGAGCTTTCACAACAAGAATGTGGCCCGCTACAGACGCAATAAGCCCGTAATGAACGTGTCATAAAAGTTTACTGGCTGTAAACAATAATCGGCTCCTCTGATTGCTATTAATTAGATCGAGTAACATAGACTACAAAAACCACCAGTTACCGCATACGATTTTATCTTCACATCCGTATATTTATTTTTATTTTATTTATAACTATAGCTATACCAGCGGCTTCGCCACCGTGAAGATCAGCGTTTCACAATTTTCTTCTAAAATACACATTTAAAACATAAAAGTAATCAATGTGAAATAATTTATATAATTAGGCGTTACTTTGCGGAGATCCATAATACAAAAGTAATAATAAAATTATTCTACGACAAAATCGTAAAGCGATTTGGATGGAGCCTGTCTCCCGATGATGCTTTGGTTGCGGGGCGAAACGATTGTTGAGTTTGTGATAGTGAACGTGTGTAGTGCTTGTGTATTGGTGGCAGTGGAGGTTTGTGCATGTGTTTTTACGAATACTGCATGTAACGGGTATGAAAAAACGGATATTACTGTATCGCGGGTTATAGAAAAATAATTTTATAATTACTTTAGTTATTGTGAGTTAACCATAAGAGATAGAGACACGATATCGCGGACTTTTTGTAGTAGTTTTAAAGGTCTAAATCTAAATTCTCTAGTACATTACCTTAGCGTCTCTCTGCTGGTTGACGCAGCGCACGCGACTAAAGGTCTCAGCAAGCAAGTTTTTTAACAACTGCGCGGTCTTTCCAACACAATTGACATAGTACCTATATGTACTATTTTCCTAAACCATCCGGAAGTATTGCACTATCTTTTGGTGAAAACCGTACAAAAATCCGTTCAGTAGATTTGGAGAAAATCGATTACATACAGACAGCTTTTTGGGAGTTTGTTTTATAATAAGTATAGATTAGGTGATCCGGCGACCTTCGCACCATCAAAAGTCAATTTTTTTTACTTTTTTCAATACTCATTTTGTTTCGGGACGCCGGGTAAGATAAAAAAGAAAGTTGATAAGTCAACAATTACATTTTGACAAAAAATAAAAATGATAAAACAATTAAAATTCGTTTTAATAGTGACTTAAAAATTTCACATTCCTCCGGATGGTTTAGGTTATTAGTTCATTACGGTTTTATGTAATTTATATTACAGAGGTAAACCAACAGAGCTACACTATAGTTATGTACGAGAAAATTATACATCTACAAAAATACTACAAAAAATCTGCGATAACATGTCGCTATCTCTTATGGTTAACTCACAAATCCAAATTTAAATTCAAATTCAAAATATTCTTTATTCAAGTAAACTTGTAAACAAGTGCTTTTGAATCGTCAACATCTACTGCTGGTTCGGAAAGCCGTCCTACCGAGAAGAACCAGCAAGAAACTCGGTGGAGCTCTTTTAAAAAAGAAGATTCTTAATACTAATTACATTTTGTCATAGCTATCCTGCACGAGGTCAAAGAGCAGCTATATCCACGCATTCTTATCATCAATGTAAGCCTCCACGGTATAATAGGCTTTCTGTATCAGCCTCTTTTTAACAGTATTTTTAAATTGCTGTAATGGCAAAGTTAAAATTGATTGTGGAATTTTGTTATAGAATCTTATACCCCAACCCACAAACGACTTACGTACTCTTACAAGGCGCAAAGCAGGAGTCGCAAGCTTATGTCGGTTCCTACTTTGTCTATTATATACGTCGCCAATCTTTTTATAATTATGTATATTTTTATGCACAAAAATCAAATTGCTAAAAATATACTGTGAAGCTAACGTAAGAATACCTGTTTCCTTAAACTTCTCTCGCAGGGACTCACGCGAATTCAAATTATAAATGCCACGTATGGCTCTTTTTTGCAATACAAAAATTTTCTCAATATCAGCGCATTTACCCCATAACATTATTCCATAAGACATAATGCTATGGAAGTAAGCAAAATAAACTAGTTTTGCTGTTTCGACGTCTGTAAACTGTCTTATCTTTCGAATAGCATAGGCTGCTGAACTGAGTTTCCCTGCGAGAGCTGTTATGTGTGTGCTCCATTGGAGTTTTGTATCCAACGTCATTCCCAAAAATACAGTTGTATTTTCTGTTTTTAGTGGTACATTGTCTATTAAGAGCTCATTTGCTGTTTTAGCTGCATTAGGTAATGCAAATATCTATAAGCATATTTAACACAATATCTAACACTACAGCAACGGTAGTACTTATATAAACTGGCCCGTTGGCGCTGTGGGTAGTGACCCTGTCTTGGGTCTGACCTGTCTATGGTATAAACTATAATATTGAGCATAGTTTTATTGCCTATTTGATATTGTCCAAAACGCTGAATTTCTATTTTCATTTCTTTTGAATGATCTAAGATTTATTTTAAATTCTTTATGAGTACAATATCATAATGGATTGTGAAGATAATTTATGTTTTTTCTCAGCGGTCTCGGGGTATAGCACATTACTGTTAAAGCTGCAAGCTAGTGCAAGTATTAGTCAGGACTCAGTTTATCTTACACCGAGTCGGTATTTATCTTTTGTTGTAAAAGCGGTCATAAATATGCCCAGATATGTATTGTTGGACCGCGAAGTAGTACGCGCTAGTCAATATGTTATTTTACAATATAATCCATTATCCTCACTAATATTATAAATGCGAAAGTCTGTCTGTTTGTGAGTTAAGTTTTCAAGACAAATATTGACATATTGACTGGCCCGTTAGCGCTGTGGGTAGGTGACCCTGTTATCATCTCCGCGGGTCGCAGGTTCGATTCCCACCGAGGGCCAACATTTTCTATAAACAAATTGTTGGTGCTTCGAACCTGGGTGTGTATTTGTATTTAAGTATGTATTTAAACTTATATATGTAGTATATCTACCAGTTGTCCGTCACCCATAACACAAGTATTAAGTTACTTACTTTGGGGACGGACGACCGTGTGTGTAAATGTCCCATATACATATTTTTTTAAACTTCAGAATTGTCGTGCTGTTGTTTGTACTACCAAAAAATCGTCTGCAACTTAGTAAACTATTTCTAACTAAAGCTCTGTTAAAAGTTTACTAGCTCCCCAATATAAGAGCTTTCACAACAAGAATGTGGCCCGCTACAGACGCAATAAGCCCGTAATGAACGTGTCATAAAAGTTTACTGGCTGTAAACAATAATCGGCTCCTCTGATTGCTATTAATTAGATCGAGTAACATAGACTACAAAAACCACCATATACCGCATACGATTTTATCTTCACATCCGAATATTTATTTTTATTTTATTTATAACTATAGCTATACCAGCGGCTTCGCCACCGTGAAGATCAGCGTTTCACAATTTTATTCTAAAATACATATTTAATACATAAAAGTAATCAATGTGAAATAATTTATATAATTAGGCGTTACTTTGCGGAGATCCATAATACAAAAGTAATAATAAAATTATTTTACGACAAAATCGCAAAGCGATTTGGATGGAGTCTGTCTCCCGATGATGCTTTGGTTGTGGGGCGAAACGATTGTTGAGTTTGTGATAGTGAACGTGTGTAGTGCTTGTGTATTGTGGTGGCAGTGGAGGTTTGTGCGTGTTTTTACGAATACTGCATGTAACGGGTATGAAAAAACGGATAGTCCACCATATATTTTCTATTTACTGTATCGCGGGTTATGGAAAAATAATTTTATTATTACTTTAGTTATTGTAAGTTAACCATAAGAGATAGAGACACGATATCGCGGACTTTTTGTAGTAGTTTTAAAGGTCTAAATCTAAATTCTCTAGTACATTACCTTAGCGTCTCTCTGCTGGTTGACGCAGCGTCATTCAACGTCATTCCCAAAAATACAGTTGTATTTTCTGTTTTTAGTGGTACATTGTCTATTAAGAGCTCATTTGCTGTTTTAGCTGCATTAGGTAATGCAAATTCTAAACATTTCAATGAATATGGATTCCAATGAATATGGATTATTTTACGCCCCAACAGTGTAAATACCTGCGCGATGTTATGACGCTAATTGCTCTGTCAGCTAATCTGCTGACAAATATATATCCTGACAAATGCAGGCGTCATAAACGGAAATTGATATTAATTGAGGAGAGGGGATTAGGGTTCACCTTGGCATTGTTGAAAATCAACGCCATTATATCAATATTGTCGTTTAACTGATATAAGTCCACAACTGGTCGTGGCTTTTAGTAGTGGAGGTTAATACGAATACCTCACGCGGAAGATGAATATATGATAGTAACAAATTCAATTCAAATTTCAAGTAGAGTTGAAGATTCCAAAACACTTCTTAAATATTTTTTGATTTTATTTCGACTTTCAATTTTCAATAGAAAAAAATTATAATGAATTATTGAGCTGTGAAATAAGGTTTTTGAACGAGTCGCCAGATATTTTCCTCCAAATACAAGAAGCCTGTACGTAACAAAATTTTAATTTAGTCAATAGTTCAAGTTTTAATTTTGACATTCAAATTATACTGAGTTAAAGCCATTGAAGCTGTGATAGTCTAGCGGTGAGACCGTGCGACTCTCTAGAGACGACATGGGTTCAAACCCCGGGCAGACACCAATAGGTTTTTCTATTAAAACATATGAGTCTAATTGATAATTGCAATTTATCACACACTTTTCGGTGATGGAAAACATCGTGAGGAAACCTGCATATTTCTAAAGATTTCTGGAGATATGTGTCACCTACCAATACGCATTGGAACAGCGTGGTAGGTCATCGCTCCAACCCTTCTCTCCACCAACGGAGCGAGGAGGCCTTTTCCCAGCAGTGGGATTGTTATAGGCCGCTACTTTGAGTATATTATAAATTAACTTTTTTTTATTTAAAATGTTTACTTACAAGTACATACATCTTGCGACATTTGATTCAAAAACGGATCTTACGCACGTATAAATATGTGCGAAAATGGGCTAAGTTGCTAGTAGAATATAGGTTGTTTTTAATCGTTCTTAATCCTTTTAAAAGATTATAAGTATAGTTGCCAAAAACAGTGAGTGAGTCAGTTGTTTAAGCGTCCCGAATTCGCAGTTACTGTCAAGTTAATTCAATAACGTACGGAACCCTGCCAACTCTGGCCGTACTGCAATTCCGTTTATTAGTTGTCGCTTAAAGACGGTGAGTCGGAATTTATTGAGGGGGGAAATGGAGGGGTGGGTAAATAAATGACTTGCTTAATAAGCTGCTGATGTTTAAAAAAATACTAAAAATATATGAGAAAATAGCTGTACCCACGTGTTTGTTTGCGTCCAAATTAAATGATAAATACTAGCTTTATCCCGCAATTGTCCGCATCCTTAAAGGTTTTTTTTTAAGTTGGAGGGAGAGTAGACCTCTGTTGCGGCGTAGGAGAGGAACAACCTCTCTTTCTACCGCGCGTCGAAGATGTTTGCCTGCGCCTGCTGTTTCGTTTAGGTGGCGCAAGGCGCCAAATAAATTGTTTAGATGTTAATGTTTGTGACGATAGCGCAATAAATGAATATTGTATTTTACCACGTAAATGATACTATTTTTTTACTAACAAGTAAAGCAATTCGCGAAAAATTATTCTGTAACAGTACCAAAATATCAAAAATGCAGAACGTTTATATTCACGTTTTCACTTGTGCCGGCACCCCCGGAGTGGGTTGATTTATTTTATTTTATATTATATTTAGTTGTGTTATTTATAAGCTTGGGTATGATTGCGATTTGAGAATCATATTCGCACCATGATATGATCAAAGGTGACCACGGTGATCGTGCTGCTATTGCGATTGCTATTGTGTACACAAACAAATGTAGGCCTTATATGCGTTTGCAATGTATAGGATATAAGGACTACATTAGTTTGTATAAGCAATCATTTAGTCCAGTAATCGTTGAATCGCTAAAAGCGTAAATAGCAAATAGTAAAAAATGATATCGTCTATTATATTATTCAGCTATCACTGGACAAAGTTATTGTTATTACAAGCAAAGGTAATTATTAAATCATATTCAATACGGTTTATTTTTCTAGGTTATACTTCCAGTTAGAATAGCGTGAAAGTTTCACATAATCCTGAAACATCGACCATATTGAATCAGATATAAGAATTAGATTTGTTTGTGAGACAATAATTTTTGCCAATTCTAAGTAATACATTCACGTGGAATATCGTAAAAGTGCTACATAATCTCGATACATATGATACAATGATAACATTTCTTTGTAATATTATTTTACTTTTTTATGGAATATCCATAATTTTGTATAGCAATAGCAGTTATCTAAAATTCAATAGCAGATGATGCTATATAATGAGTAAATCATATCATGATCACTAAGTGTGATTCTGTCCATCCCTAGTTATTTATCATGAGGAGAAGGTACTTATGGAATTGCAGGTGTTAAACTAACATAAAGAGGGTTAAAAACAATTAAAATATCTATGGGTTTATTGTTGTTTACCCTAGAGTCAATGAAACCAATGGCTAGTCATATAACGTGTCATTGCGTTCGATAGCCGAGTTTATTGCTTCAGTCTAGACGAGAACTATATAATCTAGACGGGAATAGAATCGATTGACCTAGAACGTGCTAACAATTTAAATCCATACTAAGATTATAAATGCAAAGTCTGTCTGTCTGTCACGCTAATTCGCAGGAACAAAAACAAAAAAATCATATAGCGTTATTAAGGCTACTTAAACATTTAAGTTGGTGCGAATTACGTTACAACCAGATACAGTGAACTGTGATAGCCTAGCGGTGAGACCGTGCGACTCTATCGAGGGGAACACGAGTTCAAACCCGGGCAGGCACCAATGAGTTTTTCTAAAAACTCACGTGTCTAATTGGTAATTGCAATTTATCACACGCTTTTCGGTGAAGGAAAACATCGTGAGGAAACCTGCATATCTCTGTTGATATGTGTAACCTACCAATCCGCATTGGAGCAGCGTGGTAGGTCATAGCTCCAACCCTTCTTTCCAGAAACGGGGAGAGCAATGAAAGCCGGGTCACCTACCCACAGCGCCAACGGGCCAGTCAATATGTCAATATTTGTCTTGAAAACTTAGCACACAAACAGACAGACTTTCGCATTTATAATATTAGTAAGGATAATGGATTATATTGTAAAATAACATATTGACTAGCGCGTACCTCTTCACGGTTCAACAATACATATCTGGGCATATTTATGACCGCTTTTACAACAAAAGATAAATACCGACTCGGTGTAAGATAAACTGAGCCCTGATTAATACTTGCACTAGCTTACAGCTTTAACAGTAATGTGCTATATATACTCCGAGACCGCTGAAAAACAACATAAATTATCTATCTATGATACTGTATTCATAAAGAATTTAAAAACAAAATCTTAGATCATTCAAAAGAAATGAAAATAGAAATTCAGCGTTTTGGACAATATCAAATAGGCAATAAAACTATGCTAAATATTATAGTTTATACCATGGTAAACTTACATTAAGTCTATTATACGCAGTTCTGAATGGGTTTCACCCATAGAATTATTATTATACAAGGGTAGGAGTACCATAGACAGGTAAGTAGGTGAGAATGTCACAATAAATAATGAGAGGAAAGATGAAACTCCTATATCTCATCTTTGTCTCCGGTCGTTTCTTCAAGACTGAAGATCGTGGTCTTGGCTATTTTTTTTTCGAACTGACTGTATGCTGTTAGCCCTAATGGCTTTTACAGCGTCACCGGGCGGGACGGGCGAGCGCAGAAGCATCGTCGAGGTTGCGAAATGCAGAGAGTAGAGCGCAGAAGCTCTACTTAAGTCGGGGAACGTCGTCCTAAGGGTGCCTCCTGTTAGGCCGGACCACGGCTTAGGGCGACGCGTAGTGGAGGGCTGATGGTATGGCTTAGATTAGTCATTGCGGCGTCGGAAGGGTGGCGAGAAGCCACGACCGACCAACGTCAGAAAACTGGTACCTCGTCTTCGCCGGCGAAGACGCTGTGTGTGTGTTTTACGTGTATCTGTGTTGGCGATCGTTATTTGATCGTTGGGGTCATACAGGACGCTTTTTGGACGCCTATATTTTCGATGGTCGGACCTAACTAGCATGTAGGTAGAAGCAACAGAAATAAGGGGGTTCGGGTGTACCTCAAATTTCTCGAAGTAAGATTTCGAGAAACGTTTAAAGAGGTGAGTAATGGTAGGGAGATCGAGGTCTCTATGGAGGTCAACGTTCCGCATGAGGGTCTTGGCTACTCTATTCTCGAGTTGCTTCATTGTTTCCATCGGCTTCTATTAGTGGCAACCATTGCTACCTCATAAAAGTGGTTCGACGTTCAGGATTGTCGCAATTGGTCAGACCACCTAATTGGTGAGCGGCCTCTTGGTCTTTGTCTAATTACACATAAAAAAGAGAGACAGATAGATCACCCTTATTTACTTTCTTTAACTCAGTATAATTTGAATGTCAAAATTAAAACTTGAACTATTGACTAAATTAAAATTTTGTTACGTACAGGCTTCTTGTATTTGGAGGAAAATATCTGGCGACTCGTTCAAAAACCTTATTTCAACTTGCCATTACAAATTCCAGTGTTTTCAATCAAAGAGCAGGTACGTAGTCCAGTAACGTCCCGCCCGAGGTCACTGTTGTATCATTTCGCTTCCGAGCTCTTTACTGTTCGCTATTCGAACACTGAATCACCGCGTTCCACGATGAGTCCGCTTATATAGTAAATTCATCGATCCAGAAAGTTCTATTTGTCGATTTACCCCGATTTGTTATTATAGTAGTATGAATATATAAGAATTACCAATTTTTGCATGTTTATGACAATGCTCTTTATTTGTTGTACACCACGTTTTTATTATTTTTTTATTTATCTATTTTTATATATATATTTTTCTAATCTAAAAATATCTTATTGAAAATTGCATGCTACAATAAACCATATTGCTAACTAGCGATTTATTCAAGACAACCGTTGACATAGAGAATTTTATAATTCTAGGAAAATATTAAAAATTTATACAAAAGCAAAATAAAAAATATTAAAGAGGTAAGCCTTATAAGAAAGCTCACAGTCACAATCTACGCTTGTACAAACTCTGTGTGAACAGAAACGAAGAAATTCAAATTTCATTTCAAAATTAAGTTACTCTGAAACTGGGAACTTAGTAAGTAATTCAAATTGGAACCACAGTTAGAGTTGGTCTTGTGGAAGCGATTGAAACTTCCGAACTTTAAGAATCGTAATCTCCGTAACATATTCAACTAAAAGTTAGATATATTACTTTTATTATTTCTACTAGACGTTCAAACGCTAGGTTTACCCAATCCTGATAATAAAGAAGGGATTGGAAGGAAGGGATTTCCATCGTGCAAAAGTGGATACGTATGATGTTGTTGAAGCTGTGCGTAACAGACAGACTTGCGCAATCAAAATACTAGTATGATAATTGATAGAAGCAGATGTTACTATGCAGAATTCTATAGTAATGTATAAACTATTTTGCTATCATCCGCTTTTGATAACAAAATCCTATTTGTATTACTATTTTGTCGTGGAGCCTATCCTCCGGATGATGGGGGCGAAACGATCGTAGAGATTGGCGTAGGGAGTATGTGAAGTGCTTGTGTAATATGTTGTTGGTGGCAGCGTTTTGTGCAACGTATGTTAACTGGTCCTGCATGTGTAAGGTATATGAAGTTGTCTGCTTCCTACACTTAGCATTTCATAGATTCGCTTACCAATTGCGGATTGCATAATAATACTATCATAACTTCTACATTAGTATGAATTAATTTTATCATATCGTTATACAAACTGCGAGATTCAATCTGGTTCTCTTGGCGGTGCAAATTCATCACGGCTATAAAAAAAGATATAAATACCCCCCAATTTCGCGTCTGTCCGTGCAGTTGCTCGCTGCACCGCTGGCTTGCTGCCAGAGCGCAATGCGGCCTCTAGGTACATCGAATTTGATTAACGTTTCCACCACGTTTCGCCTTTTATTAAACGGCTAATTTCACTACCGATTCCCGGCGGCTTAACGTAAAACTCTAATCTTTTAATGCCCAATAATCTCTCTATTCCTCTATCTCTATTTTTCTCTGTTCAATCGATAGAAATCCGCAGTCGAATACAGTTCTATTCAAAGAATTTCCACGCTATATGATCTTGTTCCTGTATACAGCAGCTCCTTACCTACCTAGAGGAAATTCAAAATAAACTTTATTCAATTAAACATAAAACAAGTGCTTTTGAATAGTCAACTCTTACTGCTGAAAACTGTTTCTACCTAGAAGAGCCAGCAATTTTGAATATAAAACTGATGATTGTGATGTAGCCATAATATCTCGTATGGCATGATATGAGACATGCTGTCGCAGACTTTTTTGTAGTGTTTTTATAAATTCAAATTCAAATTCAAAATATTCTTTATTCAAGTAAATTTGTAAACAAGTGCTTTTGAATCCTCAACATCTACTGCTGGTTCGGAAAGCTGTTTCTACCGAGAAGAACCAGCAAGAAACTCGGCGGTTGCTTTTTTCAAACAATAATTCTTATCATTAGTTACATATAGTTATTAATATCTTGTACACGGTTGAAGAGAAGCTATATCCAAGCATTCTTATCGTCTAGGTAATCTTCAATAGTATAATAGGCTTTCTGAATTAGCCTTTTTTAAATAGTATTTTTAAACTGCTGTAATGGTAAAGTTAAATTAGATTGTGGAATTTTATTATAGAATCTTCTACCAAAACCCACAAACGAATTACGAATTTTTGCAAGGCTCAAAGCAGGAACCGCAAGCTTATGTCGGTTCCTACTTTGTCTATTATATACATCGCCAATCCTTTTATATTTATTTATATTCATATGTACAAAAATTATTATAGATTAACTATTCTCTAGATCAGTACTTTAGTTTATTTCTGTTGGTTTACGCGGCGAACGCGACTAAAGCTCCCAGAAGGCGAGTTTTTTTTCCAACTCTCCACCTCTAACAAGTAAAGTAATAAAGTAAATCGATCGCGTACAGACAGCTTTTGGGGACTTTGTTTTATATATGTATAGATTATATTTTGTCATTGCTATATCGTATAAGGTCCAAGAGTAGCTATATCCATTCTTATTATCTATGTTATCCTCAACAGTATAGTAGGCATTTCTGTATCAGCCTTCTTTTTAAAGTTTGTTTTAAACTATAATGTCAAAGCTAAATGCTTCAATATATAGGGTCGCGGGTTCGATTGCCGCCGAGGGCCAACATTTTCTATAAACAAATTGTTGGTTCTTCGAGCCTGGGTGTGTATTTGTATTTAAGTATGTATTTAAACTTATATATGCAGTATATCTACCAGTTGTCCGTCACCCATAACACAAGTATTAAGTTACTTACTTTGGGGACGGATGACCGTGTGTGTAAATGTCCCATATATTTATTATTATTATAGACTCTCGGTAATGTTGACTCACTTTTTAAATCATCGACAAATACACGAAGACGGATATTTATATGTATATACAATACTCATTAATTTTGCAATTACTTTTCGTCCACATTCCTCCTGAAGTATGGTCTCAAAGGGAGGAACTTCTTAAACTATTTGAACGCTATCTCGACGAACTCTGCGGCGATTAATTTCAGTCTACTAAAGTACTGGCGAACGCGAAAGTTATTACGATTATTATAAAATCTATACTAATTTTAATATAATTTTTTTTTTTTAAGCTCTGATAACCTAGCGGTGAGACCGTGCGCCTCTCTAGAGACGATTATGGGTTCAAATCCCGGGCAGGTACCAATGAGTTTTTCTATTAAAACTTATGTGTCTAATTGATAATTGCAATGCGTGTGATAAACACGCTTTTCGGTGAAGGAAAACATCGTGAGGAAACCTGCATATCTCTAGAGAATCCTAGGGATATGTGTAACCTACCAATCCGCATTGGAGCAGCGTGGTAGACTTAGCTCCATTCTTCCCTCCAAAAACCGAGAGAGGCCTTAGCCCAGCAGTGGGCATAGTAACAGGCCGGTACTTACTTTTTTATAATTTTTATTGTATTTGATTTTTAATATATTAAAATCTAAATAAATAAATATAAAAAAGTGACATAGAAGAACATCTCGTAGGAATCGAAATATTATATTTGGAAATGCACGAAATGTTAACAATATGCGACAGAGATAGAGACTACCTAATAGACGAGAACAATAAGTTTATTGACCAAATTAAAGATCTGGAGGAAGCGCAAGCCTCAGGGATGACCCAGAAGGGAAAAGTTGACGAATGCGCAAACCAAGTATGCCAAAATACAGAGTTAACTAGCGAAATAAAAGACGGAATAATATACCAGACGACCTTAGTAGAGCAAAACGTTAAAGAAATAGCGGAAATAAAGGAAGAAATGAAGAGACTTAGGAAAGAACATGCATCCTTCTTTACAAACAGCGATAAACAAGCCCTTGAAATAAAAGACGAAATAACAAGACACAGAGACGAACAAACCGTACTATTAAGGCAAAATACGCAGCAAACTCAAGAAATCAAAGAGAAAATAGAGAAACGGAGGGGCGAAGAAGAGCGAGGAGGCGTCCAAACGTATGCGAGCATATTGTGGCCAAAGCGGTTGCGAAACATAAAACGATGACACTCCACTCGGTTGCCCTCACCTCCAAGGACGACATGAAGACTGGGGAAGAGGTACTCGCTGAACTGAGAGACATTGTTAAAGCAAAAGAGGGTGATATCAGAGTTGAAAAAGTACGCAAAGCAAAAGATCGGGAAGTGATATTGGGATGCGGCTCAAGAGAGGAAAGGAACAAGATCGTAAAAACCGCCGGAGACAACCTCCTCATCGAGAACATAGAGAACAAAGATCCCCTCATTGTTTTAAAAGATGTCTTCTCGTACATCAAGGACAACGAAATCATCACGGCAATTAAAAACCAAAATAGCCAGATATTCCAAGACATTCCAGCAGAAGAAAACAGGATGGAGGTTAAATTTAGGAGAAAAACAAGAAACCCACATGTAAACCATGTCGTCCTAAAAGTATCACCACCCTTATACAACCGCCTCGTGGAAATCGGAGTGGCTTACCTCGACCTGCAAAGGGTAAAAATAGAGGACCAGTCACCGCTCGTGCAGTGCTCTCAATGTCTTGGCTACGGCCACATAAGGAGGTACTGCACGGTGGAACAGGAGGCTTGCAGCCATTGCGGTGGCCTACATAAAAGGACGGAATGCGAGCGGAATGTTGCAACTGCAAGAAGGCAAAACTCCCCAACCTTACACATAATGCATTCAGTGAAGAATGCATTATTAGGCAAAAGTGGGACAAATTGGCCAGGGCGGCAATGGCGTATTGCTAAGGGCGCCCTGGGCAAGAGAAGCCAGAAAAGAAAAACAAAGAACGCAAAGAAAAAAGGAAATGGTGACATTCCGGCAAAGTGACATTAAATACTGAGACTATTTACCATGGCAAAACAAAGCGGACAATGTCACCAAAAGACAGTCCTACCCCTGGAAACAGGAAGAAGCGAAAAGAAAATTGTAAAAATATAAAACTAGCATCTAAGGGACATAGTAAAAATAGGTAATCCCAAAGTATAATGTTATACTTACCAAGGATTAGCAATAGATATAGTAAAGCTAAACTAGTTATAGTTAAGTAGGTCTAAAATAGCTTGTAACATTAAATTAGCAGTTAAATATTAAGTAATTGTAAGCGGTATAATGTGTAAGTTTGTAAAAGTCAAATAAAAATGTAGCATCTAGGTAACATAGTTAAAGAAGTCTGTCAGTAAAGGTAAAATAGTATAGTAGCAAAAATGGAAACTTGAAAAAGGTCAATTAGCATGAAATTCTGTAAAACCCCTTCAGGGTTGAAATAAAAAAAAAAAAAAAATGTTAAAATAAATAAGAAAAACAAGGTCTCTGATAATGTTAGAGGAGGCGGATTTAGAAAAAAACAAATAATTAAATAAATATATGGGACACACACACACGGTCGTCCGTCCCCAAAGTAACTTAATACTTGTGTTATGGGTAACGGAAAACTGGTAGATATACTACATATATAATTTTAAAATGTTTTTATTTATATGTACGAATTTCTATTACAATTTACTAAACTATTTTACAAAACAAGAATTTATAAAAAACTTAAAACAAAATTAGAATTAACTAAATAATACAAAAAAATTTTTTAAAGCAAATAACAATTATATATTCATACATACTATTTACACTAAATCAAAAACCGTCGATTCCATTGCAATTTTAAATACATACGTAAATATAAATATATACCCAGGAACCAACAAATTGTTTTTAGAAAATGTTGACTCTCGGTGGGATTCGAACCCGCAACCCGCGGAGCTTAAGGCAGGGTCACAACCCACTGCGCCAACGGGCAAGTCGAAATCTGTACTAGCTTTGCGATTTTGTCGTGAAGTCTATCCTGACGACTCTACGGTTACGGAGGGATTTTTGAGATTATGGTAGTGAATGTGTGCAGTGTTATTATTGGGGGATCGTAAATCGAACATTTAACGGTACAAAAAAATGTCTATTCGTGGATTGTAAATCATTCATGTGTACGATATTAAATAAAAGTTAGTATATTAAAAGTAAAACAGCTTTCTAAGGTGTTAAATATCATTTTTTATATGTATTAAACAACACAATATATTTATGCAGGCCATATTAAATCGATATTGAACCGTCTCAATTGTAAAGCGATACCCAACATGGAAAGTTGCTTTTGTGTAACTAATGGCAACATTCTGCGAATAGAGGTAAACTATAAAGGTAATAAATGAATAAATGATAGTGAAAAAATTTTCGTATTACAAAAAAGAGCCATACGTGGGTGGCATCTACAATTTAAGTCCGCGTGATTCCCTGCGAGAGAAGTTTAAGGAAATAGGTTTCTAACATTTGCGTCACAGTATATTTTAAATAACGTAATTTTTGTACATAAAAATATAAAGAATTATAAAACGATAGGTGATGTATATAATAGACAAAGTAGGAACCGACATACGATACGACATACGCTTGCGACTCCTGCTTTGCGCCTAGCAAAAGTACGTAAATCGTTTGTGGGTTTGGGTATAAGATTCTATAATAAAATTCCGAAATCAATTTTGGCCATGCCATTACAGCAGTTTAAAAACACTGTTAAAAAGAGGCTGATACAGAAAGCCTACTATACTGTTGAAGATTACTTAGATGATAAGGATGTGTGGATATAGGTGCACTTCTACTCTGTACAAGACAGTAATAAATAAATGTAACTAGTTCTAAGATTTATATTTTAAAAAGAGCAACCGCCGAGTTTCTTGCTGGCTCTTCTCGGCAGGAACAGCTTTCCGAACCAGCAGTAAAGTTGACGATTCAAAAGCACTTGTTTACAAGTTTACTTGAATAAAGAATATTTTGATTTGATTTGATTTGAATGAATTCAAATTCAAAATACTATTTATTTAAAGAAACTCAACTTAATTTGAATGAAGAATATTTTGAATTTGAATTTAGTTAGCTTGCCTCAGGTTCAAGACATTGTTGCCCTTAAGAAAGTAACAAGGTCTTCCTGTTCGAATAGAGATAAACTCTAAAGATAATAAATGAATTCAAATTCAAAATATTCTTTATTTAAAGAAACTCAACATGATTTGAATGAAGAATATTTTGAATTTGAGTTTAGTTAGCCTGCCCGAGGTTCGAGATTGTGTTGTCCTTGAGAAAACCACACAGTCTTCTTATTCGGCATAGTTTTACGCCGTCATCATCATTCTACTGCACTTATCCCACTCAAAGTGTGGGCACAACATGTTATTCTCTTCCATTCTCTCGTATCATTCGTCATTCTCTGCCGCTACTCCTTTTATACGCATGTCATACTGCATGTTTTTTTCTTTAATATTATTTTTAATTAATATTAACGTCTCAGTACATTTTATAGCTTGCTTTTTTTATTTATATACAATGAGGTATTCTATAGGTAGGCCACCATCTAATTATATCATTCATACAAAGGTTGTACTAACTTTCAAAGGTGTTTTACACAGACTTAAATTATATTAGCGGTGAGACCGTGCGACTCTCTAGAGACGACGACATGGGTTCAAACCCGGGCAGGCAATGCTAATTGATAATTGCAATTCATGACACGCGTTTCGGTGAAGGAAAACCTTGTGAGGAAACCTGCATATTTCTGGAGAGCTATGTGTAACCTACCAATCCGCATTGGCGCAGCGTGGTAGGTCTTAGCTCCAATCCTTCTCTCCAAAAACAGAGTGAGGAGGCCTTAGCCCAACAGTGGGCATAGTAACAGGCTGTTACTTTAAATTATATTATATATTAATATCGTATTTGGAAAGTGTGTATTGTAAAATACTATTAGTTGGTCTAATAAAAAACTAAACAAATAAATGTCTAGGTTTTAAGGTTAAACCACTTTAACAACAATTAAATATACAAGTAACTACTCAAACAATATGACTGCAGTCCACGCGAACGAAGTTGTGCTTAAAAGCTAGTCTAATATAAATCCGCTATTATTGTTTAATAAATATAATATTATATATTCCAATACGCAAATTTCCTGCAATAACACAAGGCAAGTGGTGTTATATTACGCGGGCAGTGGTCGATCGTAAAATAGTATAATACATAGCGGGTTCGATATTCGTTCGGTATTGTTTGTCTAACACTTTAACTAGCTTTTACCGTAAAGATTTTGTTCCAGTATTAATGTCGTGCTATAAAATACTATAGCTGTGATAGCCCAGCGGTGACGCCGTACGACTCTTTCGAGAAAGTCACCGGTTCAAAACCTCGGGCAGGCACCAATGAGTTTTTCTATTAAAACTTATGTGTCTAATTGATAATTGCATTTTATCACACGCTTTTCGGTGAAGGAAAACATCGTGAGGAATCCTGCATATCTGTAGAGAATTCTAGGGATATGTGTAACCTACCAATCCGCATTGGTAGCAGCGTGGTCCCTACCACGCTGCTCCTTCAAAAACTACTAGGAGGCCTATACTCAGTATTGGGATAGAAACAAGCCGTTACTTTACTCTGCTATAAAATACTATGTTCGACTATAATACATATCCATAGTAATATAAAATATGTTAAAGTCTGTCTGTCTATTTGTAATGCTTTCACTGCTTTTCCGCTGCAGGAAAATGATGATTGTACATCATTTTCCTGCCCTTACCCCACTCAAAGTGGGATCGGCATAGCATGTTATGGCTAGGTATTTTACCGCCGCCTTCCTTTTACGACACCTCGGTAAGAAATGAGTGTGGTCTATCCTACTCAGCCGGATACCACACAGCGGATTCCGCTGCTACTTCTTAGTCGAGGTCTTCATTGCTGAAGGTCGTGTCTAGACGGAATTATTTCTACGGATCACGTTATGCACTAAGGTTTTCCACGTTTTTCTGTCCTCGGCAGTCTTTAGAGCTTCGGTGATTGGCATGCCTGTGTCTTGGTCGGACCAACGAGTAGGTGAGCGACCGTGTGGTCTTTTCACTGCCCAACAACCGTAAAATTTCATTAATATTGTCCGCTGCTACAATATTATTGAAATTTGGTACAATTGACGCTTATATATTTAACATATATTTCCTTTTATCGCGGATTATAGCAAATAATATTTTCATTACTTTTGGATTATAGACCTCCGCAAAATAACGCCTAATTATATAAATTTCTTTTCGAGTTATTTAATTATAACTTTAATAAATATATCATAGTATATCGTATAGCTTCTCTATCACACTGGCTAACGGTTCTAACGAAATCGGCTTATTCACAGCCGTTGAACATGATCTGTGATATTAATGCGTGCGCACGATCCAATATGGCTACCGATAGTTCCCGATATTATACTGGACGTGGTGGAACAAGTTTAAATCTTCGGAGACTGGTCCTCTACCTTGTGTCGTTACCTCAATACTGAGGGTCCTGAACCTTTCATAAAAACTTCTCAAAAAAAATGGTCTTCCACCTGTTTCTAAATTCGTCCACGTAGATGGCCTGGGAGACTGTTGTTTTGGATGTAGTGCGGATTGGATCTGACCAGAGCTATGGCTGTCTCGATCTCTTGCCATCCTCTGACCTTACCGGTGGCATACAATACAATAGGTTTATGCATGTCATCGCTAGGCGTGCAAGCAATATGTCCAAAGAACTCAAAGATCCTCCATAGGCATATGTTCGAAAGTCAGGGTTTCTTGTCTAATTTAAAGTATTCGAGCACATTTTGAATTTAAATCATCATTCTCTTGCCGTATTCCCACTCTAAGTTGGGTCGGCACAACATGTTAAACATGTTGTCACATGATTTGGGTACGTATGTTACGACCGGCCGTGTGCCTGACGTCAACTTAACTTAGTCGTATTTTACGACCCCTCTGTCTTACACACATCCGTCGTCCCAAAAAGTAAGTAAATTTATACTTGTGTTATAGGTGACTGACTACTGGTGAATACATACATAATATGCATCTATCATGTGAAATAGATACTTCAATACAGATATACACTCAGACTTGAATAACCAGCAAATTGTTTATAGAAAATATTGTCACTCGGTGGGAATCGAATGCGCGACCCGCTGAGCTGAAAGCAGAGTCACTGCCAACTGCGCCAAAAGGCCACTCAAATATTGTTTATTGTTTCAATTTAATTAGTTTAATTGTTTAATTTTGTGTCTCAAATTATTTTATTCAATAAAAACACATCTCGCAAACAAATCACGTGTTATTCCAGTCATATATTTCATACGTGCCTCTCATATTTCATTCAAAATGCATCGTGTTACTCGCAGCTTGGGACTTGTTAAGCCATTCGCGAGAGACGTGCAAAACTGTCTTGATATATATCCGCATATAAGATTACTAACTCTAGGCGGAATATATATATTTTTTATTTTTTATATTATACAATTCCATTTTTATATTTTATTATAATGAACGTGACTACTATTCAGAGTGGGTACGCGCTGGTTTGTCCTTTGCAGGAGATAATATATCCTTTAAACAGCTCATGCACTATTTAGATTTAGATTTTGGATTTCTTGTTTTTTCCCTCTTATTTAATTTTTGAAACACAATGTTGGCAGCATTCGTACAAGTCGTGGGCTGAAAAGCAGCTGAAGCTGAGTCCCACGACTTTTTCACGATACCATTGTTAAAGAAGTAATTTTAAGTGGAAAATGTAGTCACTATAACAAAACTACTTCGCTATAATCCGCACGGGTTAAGCGAATGCATGCAAAGCTAATGTGTATGAAGCAGGCAAAATCTACGAACCTTATACATGCAGGACAAGCCACTACACGCACTACACGCACAAAACAAAGCACACAAGCAGCACACACACCCACCGTAAGCATTACGATTTTGTCGTGGAGTCTATCCTCCTGATGATGGTTCGGTTTCGGAACGCAACGATCGTCGAGATTGTTGTGGTGGTGGGTGTGTGTGCTGCTTGTGTGCTTTGTTGCTGGTGGAGGAGTCTTGGGGTGCGTGTGGTGGCTTGTCCTACATGTGTAAGGTTCGTAGATTTTGCCTGCTTCATACACATTAGCTTTGCATGCATTCGCTTAACCCGTGCGGATTATAGCGAAGTAGTTTTGTTATAGTGCCTGTAATATGGAATTCCGCAAACGCCTGCTTCTATAAATCATTTGGAAAATGTAGTTTTCGTGAATAAAGATATTATTATTATGTATCGACGCCCTCATGCAAAAAATAGAGTATTAGGGTATTTTAGTAATGTAAAATTTCTAATGTATGACAAAGGTTTATTATGCTTCTATATTCAAATTCAAATTTAAAATATTCTGTATTCAAGTAAACTTGTTAACAAGTGCTTTTGAATCGTCAACATCTACTGCTGGTCCGGAAAGCTGTTCCTACCGAGAAGAGCCAGCAAGAAAATCGGCGGTTGCTCTTTTCCAATATAATCTATCCAATTTCATCGATATTGGTGCAGCGGAATGGCCGTGAAAACGTAACAGACAGATAGACAGCATACTCTCGCATTTATAATATTAGTAAGGATAAAATTCACGTCAGCTTACCTAACATAAAGGTTTTTTTACCCCTAAACTATTTAAATCTCTTTGAATATGTATTAAAGCAAAGTGGCTCTCAAGTGAACTGCGGCTTCGATCACTTAAAACACTTCGCTTCGCATAAATGAATTACCCTTGAAACATCTCGCTGTAAGGGGACCTATCGCGAAAATGCTTCTTGCGATTCACTTTTTCTACACTTCACCACAGAAACCTAATAAATTTGTAATAAAATGTCTTGTAAACGAGAATATGTTATTTTTTTTTTAAAGAGTTACCGCCAAATCTCTTGCTGATGCTTTTCGACAAAAGCATAATTCCGAACCATTCAAATCAAATCAAATCAAAATAATCTTTATTCAAAAAGGCTTTTTACAAGCACTTTTGAATCGTCAAGGATCAATTACATTTAATAAGCTACACTGGTTTGGAATGTTGCTCTTACCGAGAAGAACCAGCAAGAAACTCGGCGGTCAATCTTTTAAACATTTAAATTTACATTATTTATTTGCAGTCTTGTTTGGAGCTGAAAGAATTTTCAAATCCAAGCATTTTTATCATTCAAATAATCTTCAATTGTGTAGTTCGTACACTTAATTTAAACTTTTCTGTAGATAAGTCTAATATAGATTGGTCATTGGTAGCTTGATTATAATTTGACCATTCGAAAGTCCTTTTAAAAGTCAACTTGGATAAAGAATAATTTTACACATATCCCGAGATACTCTTAAGATAATATCTCTTCTCACAATGTCAATCTTCACTAAAAATCGCGTTTTAAATTGTAGACATCTATTAGACATATAAGTTTCAATAGAAAATCCACCGGGGTTTGAACCTGTTTCTTCACGTTGTTTATAATTTCTTTTGTTCCAGGGATCTCCAAGGCAACAACATCAGCATCATATTCCAGAGCGACTTCCAGAACTTGAAAGAACTGAAAATACTGTAAGTATATCTCAAATTGCCTGTACAAAGTTATCTAAGCTCGGGTATCCTGCTGGTACAGGATGGGCGGTAAGCTCCGCACCATTTCCCCATGTTGGGACATGTTTTACTGTTCCCTACAGTGTCAATATTTGATAATATCGCTGATGGGATATTTGTTGGGAAATCAGCTTCAATCCTTATCTAGTGTTCCCCATCTTACGAGCGAGTAAATGGGACACTCAGCCATAAGGACAAGACTCATATCTTCCGCTCCACATGCTGGACTGAATCTTCTTTTATTCTCATTATTGACAGGTGCATGTTTAACATACAGTGGCCAGTAGTAATTTTTGTTATAATTGCCACATTTTCCCTGCTATTCCGTTTTCTTTGTGTCGAAAGATTTGATCAACAGCTTCGATTGTCTGGACGTTGCATTCTTCCATCATTTGCTCAATTCTGTTCTGTTTTTTACCTATAACACGAGATTCGTAGATAACCGCTCAACATTTTGTAAATCTACGCCGTATATAGCCACATTCATAATTTTTTGTATTATGGAACTCAGCAAATAAAGTCCCAATTCTATTAATCAGACGGACAGATGTGAAAAGCGATTCATGTAACATTTACGAAATATTTCCTTCTTACAAAAGTAATAATAAAATTATTTTGCTATAATCCGCGATACAGTAAATAGAAAATATATATAGTGTTTAATGTATAGTGGACTATCAGTATTTTCATACCCGATACGTGCAGGATTCGTAAAAGCACATGCACAAACCTCCACCACTTCCACCACAATACACAAGCACTACACAGTTTCACTATCACAAACTCAACAATCGTTTCGCCCCGCAACCGAAGCATCATCAGGAGATAGACTCCACGACAAAATCGCAAAGTATACTTTGCGATTTGGTTTGCGGTTAGGTTTGTGCATGTGCTTTTACGAATCCTGCACGTATCGGGTATGAAAATACTGATAGTCCACTATACATTAAACACTATATATATTTTCTATTTACTGTATCGCGGATTATAGCAAAATAATTTTATTATTACTTTTGTATTATGGATCTCCGCAAAGTAACGCCTAATTCTATAAATTATTTATTTCCTTCTTGTTTCAGACAATTATCTGAAAATCAAATACACACGATTGAACGCGACGCCTTCTTGGAGCTGAACTCGCTGGAGCGGCTGTAAGTAATACTGTAATAACATTAAACGCCCCTACAACAATACACTGTCGTTTAATACCGCTGTTCCAAATTCATAAGCAGCCAACCGTGGCGTGCTAATATCTCGCGTCCCACCATATTCGCACGGGGTGACTTTGTAGTGTAGTTGTTTGTTTTTTAAATTTTCAGGAAACTGAGCAATAACCGCCTCGGCCACTTGCCTGATGGCATTTTTGTGAGATTGAGACATCTGCAACGTTTGTGAGTAGTTGGTATGGGATGTCCCGCCAATGGTGTGGTACCCGCATACTCACCCCCTGAGAGGTTGTTCATTGGGGTATTGGATTTATTAGAAAAACAACATCCTTTTATACTTGCAAAGATTAGACAGATTATTCGAAAAAAAAAACTAATATTATATGTACTTATCGTATATATACATTAAAAATTTGAATCAAAATTTAATGAAGGATAATTAATATAAACTGAAGGGTAATATAGAACAAAGGTTCATATTACCCCTTAATATATATATATATTTTGTTACTTACAATAGCAACGGAGCAAATTATTATTACAAAAACTAATTAATACCTATAAATAAATATCCAATACCCAATTTACAGCTGCCATTTGGTAAAATTATAGAATTAGATATGATTTTTTATTATTAACATGAAATCCCATATTTGATTCTTAATTCTACCCTGGCCGTAGGTACCCCGGTGCTTGAATCTCATGATACCCGTTACCCCGCTTCGCAGTCATCCCCATGTTACCCCCGCTTAGTGGGTCTGTCTCTTCCAAATATTAATTTATTACTCAATTCCTACAATACTGTTAATAATTTTCTGTTACCCTCCGCTTTCCAACTTGATATTTGACGATCGTCAGGGTTTGTGAATAAAAGTTTATTTATTATTTAACTTATTCTTAATTCAGTCAATTTGTGTAAAATGTACTTGGATATGAATAAACGGTTGCTAAATCAAGCAACTCCTAAATTTAGGAGTTGCTTAATTAAATTATTGAATGAAAATTGTTTTTTTTTTAAACTTGATTTAATTAATTGATTTATAAATTGCAAAGGGTAAAATAACTTTAGAAGAAGTAAGTACACGAATATATAAATTTTAAATTCGAAACGCAATTGAAATAGCAATTACAATTAGTCTATAATTAAAATGAATAAATCTGTGTTCCTTAGTAATTTATACTGTTAACTAAGCGATTCCCAGAGTTTATATAATATAAATATATATATCATTACACACACGGTCGTCCGTTCCCAAAGTAACTTAATAGTTGTGTTATGTGAAGATAATTGGTAAATATATAATACTTAATTATATAAACACACCCACGCTGTTGAAACCAAGAAATTGTTATTAGAAGATTATGGCCCTGGGCGAGGATCTCACAAAAAGCAAGGTCTTAATGGAAAAACAACTGTTCCCAAAGGAAAAACAAGTTTTTTTGTTATTTGACTGTAACTAACAATATGGACATTGTCTGATTCAAAAATAAATATTAAAAATATGTTTCAGTTACACTAAATTGCATCAATATCGCTCAAGCGGTTAAACTGTTAAATCGTAACCTCTGAGATTCATAATTTGTGTAAGAATTAACATGAGCAACAGGCACTATAACAAAACTACTTCGCTATAATCCGCACGGGTTAAGCGAATGCATGCAAAGCTAATGTGTATGACGCAGGCAAAATCTACGAACCTTATACATGCAGGACAAGCCATCACGCATCCCAAGACTCCTCCACCAGCAACAAAGCACTCAAGCAGCACACACACCCACCACCACAACAATCTCGACGATCGTTTCGCTCCGAAACCGAAGCATCATCAGGAGGATAGGCTCCACGACAAAATCGCAATGCGCCGCGCCACCTAGAAAAACAGTCTTAAACAGTTCAACCCCCACCACTACCCTCTCGTCCGAACACATTCGGTTTCAGAGGGAAACGATCGTCGAGATTGTTGTGGTGGTGGTTGTGTGTGCAATGTGGGTGTGAGTGTAATATGGAATTCCACAAAGTAACGCCTGCTCCTATAAATCATTTAACACTAGTAAATCTATTCGTGTCTGCCATTTCAGGTTCTTAATGTGATTTTAATTATACACTTTCACATTGATAAGCGCGTCATAATCAATCACTATCATAATTAATATTCCCATTCATAATGTATTATACTTGATTTGCATAACAGTTACGTTTGTGGAATTATAACAGAGTTATGACTAACAGGGCCTTGTGTTATATCGAGATAAATTCTCTAATGATAAAATTATACGTAATTATTGCGGTTATAAAAAATCTATGTTTGGATCTTAATAGAAACTGTGTTCCTCGCCGAGGACCGACAATATCTAGAAACAATATGTTGGTTCGATTCTGGGTGTTTCTATGTATTTATTTGGTGTATACGATGCGACATTAAGTGAATCTACTGATCATTTGTATGTAAAAGATAACTTTGGCATAATTTAATCTCAAATATAGTTTTGAAAAATGCATTTTTGAAGAAAATAAATATAATTTAATTGAGATCTGGTTTTCTTAGTAATAGTTGACTGACCTGGTGCGGCGTGCTTGTTAAAAAAACAGGAGAAAACAATTAGATTCTTGTTTTCTATCCCTCGCATCAATTTAGTTTTTAGGTCAAGGTTATTTTTCATTCCGTGTGTCGTAATAGGATAGGTTGTTGATCTCTTTAAATGGTGTTTTTTTAATGGAAAGTAATTCCTGTGGCAAAAATACTTCGCTGAATTAACTGTTTTTTTTTCATGTAGGGTCCTGAGATGTGTAGGTAAATAAAAACTAAAATTAATGTCGTATTATCGGTATCATATATGTGTATATGTACATTTCGCCCTATGCGAAGAAGAAAGTCATAATTCCTTTGCTTATATATGGAAGATGTGACTTTTCTCCGGATAGGCCGATTTACCAGTTGTCTGTCATTCGTAACACAAGTAATAAGTTACTTTAGGGACGGACGACCGAGTGTGTAATGTATTATTACATATATTATTTATTTATGTAATCTCGATATCCACGTTATTTTATTTTTAATAAACACAAACAGCATTCGATTATGTTGACACAAAATGATAGTATTGATTTTAGAATCAATTGATTGAATTGAGTTGAGTAGCTCATATGTGTTGTATCAAGAGAGACTTTTATCCACAATACCCCAGAATAGTTCAGTCTAACAAACCCCTAGCTGTTCATCTCACGGGCTGGTACCCTCGGGTAACGTAGCTTTATGTGTACTGTAAATAAACTAGGTTTAAGTTAGACTTAGCATTAAGTTAATTTACTCTATATTTCAAAATTTGAAACTTATAAAATTACCCGACCGGGCAAATGTTTTGCCATATAAATTATTTTTATGAAATTAGTAGTGTACATTATTAAATGGCAATGTGAGTCTCTTCGCGAAAAGTTCAAGGAAATAGGCATACTTACAGTAGCGTCACAATATATATACAGTAATATTATTTTCGTACGAAAAAATATTAATATGTATCAAACCAAATTCGAGGTGTATCATAGATATACCAGAGGTCACAAAAAGCTTGAAATCCCTGCGTCGCGACTCAGCAGAGTTAGCAACTCATTCGTTGGTCTCGGTACTCGCTTTTACAATAAAATTCTGCAATCTGTATTAGAATTATCTACAGAAAAGTTAAAATTAAGTGTAAAAACTATGCTTATACGTAAGGCATATTACACAATTGAAGATTATTTGAATGATAAAAATGCTTGAATTTGAAAATCCTTTCAGCTCCTAACAAGACTGCAATCAAATAATGTAAATTTAAATGTTTAAAAGATTGACCGCCGAGTTTCTTGCTGGTTCTTCTCGGTAAGAGCAACATTCCGAACCAGTGCAGCTTATTAAATCTAATTATTGACTCTTGACGATTCAAAAGTGCTTGTAAAAAGCCTACTTGAATAAAGATTATTTTGATTTGATTTGATAAAAAATAATTAGGGGATTTTCGAACTGACTGTACGCTGTTAGCCTTAACGGCTTTTACAGCGTCACCGGGTGGGACGGGCGAGGGCAGAAGCAACGTCGACGTTGTGTAATGCAGAGAGTAGCGTTGAGGAACGTCGTCTTAAGGGTGCCTCCTCTAAGGCCGGACCACAGCTTATTTAGCTTAGCTTAATATATGTGATCATAGACGACGATTGTCAAGTACAGCCGAGTAATTCCATGTGTAATCGCCGATTATGAAGAGGAACCATTAAAGTCGATGGGAAGTTAGTAAAATTACATTTCTAGCTAGAGTGGTCAACGGGCCTAACCCAAGCATTCATCAAGCCCTATACCGGATGGAAGTTACTATAATATAAACTCGGCCACAATGGAGTACGTGACGGAGCCACTAGTGACGGGATTTGTCTCGATAAAACTCATTGTGCTGTCGATAAAAACGATTCATTTCGTTTACGTGACGAACGCTTTAGGGACGAGATTGATATCGAAATTATTGAGTCATTGAAATATTAGTATTTTTTATTATTAAAGGATTAAGGGGTTTCGATGAAAGGCATTTGATTGTCCAGTCTGTATATCGAAGACATCTGGCTTAAATAAAACATTGCGGCATTACTTAAACTAAATGCGAAACAGTTCTATCGAAAAATCTATTTGGAATCGTAATACTCTGTATTGCACACAAATACATAAAAAAAGGAAAAAAAAATAAGCAATATAACAGAACTAACTACTTTGCTATAATCCGCACGGGTTAAGTGAATGCATGCAAAGCCAATGTGTATGAAGCAGGCAAAATCTACGCGCCTTATACATGCAGGACCAGCCACCACATGCACCCCAAGGCGCAATTCACCAGCAACAACGAACACAAAAGCAGCACACACACCCACCACCACAATCTCGACGATCGTTTACGATTTTTGTCGTGAAGCCTATCCTCCTGATGATGCTTCGGTTTCGGGGCGAAACGATCGTCGAGATTGTGGTGGTGGGTGTGTGTGCTGCTTTTGTGTTCGTTGTTGCTGGTGAATTGCGCCTTGGGGTGCATGTGGTGGCTGGTCCTGCATGTATAAGGTGCGTAGATTTTGCCTGCTTCATACACATTGGCTTTGCATGCATTCACTTAACCCGTGCGGATTATAGCAAAGTAGTTAGTTCTGTTATATTGCTTGTAATATGGAATTCCGCAAAGTAACGCCTGCTTCTATAAATCATTTGAAAAAAAAAAACATTTCCTTTAGCCGATATAAAAATTGAACCAAAAAGTCAAAACTTTCTCAGTAAAACTTTAAAACATTTCGCTACTTTAATTAAACTTTTTGTTACATAGAACAGTCATATACCTTGAGTAAGGTATATGACTTGGTACTAGGGTTTATACAAAAACAGACATTCCAGAAAACCGGTTTAACCAATTTCGAATTTGTTATAGAAAAATTTTTTTTTGCTCGAGTATTCTGTAATCGAACAAAAAATTTAAACAGAAAATTTAGAGTGATTAAAAGCAGTTTTTCTCAAATTATTTATTTTTCAATTTTATTGATAGTAATTTTTGTATCCAATTTAGTAGAACAAAGAAATAATAGTTGACCAGGTATAATAACTTAAAAACAATTATTCGTTGTTTATGCATAATTTTGACATATAGGGATGTAAATATTTTTATAATAGTGAAACGAGTTATCCAGCAAAGGGTTTGAATAAACAAAAACAATATATTTTCATATTTGTGCCGTGTGGTATCCGGCTGCGTAGAATAGACCACCCTCATTTCTTACCGAAGTGTCGTAAGAGGCGACTAAGGTACGTTGACGTCAGGCAGGCGGCCGGTCGTAAAATACGTAGCCAAATCATGTGACAACATGTTTGTAACATGTTGCCCGACCCCACTTAGAGTGGGATAAGGGCAGGAGAATGATGAATATATTTTCATATTTTTGTTACATTTGAAAGAGACAAATGTAGCCAAATGTACCAGATTGATGAAAACTTCTCATTACATTTGGCTACATTTGTCATTTTCTAAACTAATTTATCGATATCAAATCTATCAACAGCGTCCAACCTTATTCACCGAATATCTACTTAAAGACACGTAATGCACCTTCACTGACAGCTGTGATATATGTCCATGGGAACGACTATTTATTACCTAGTGCTCTAGTTAGCTTATGTTTTTACTTATACAGAAGTCTATACGGTTCTACCCGAGGCAAACAGACAGGGTATAAGCATTATTAGTAAGATAGGAGATTGTTGACAGAAATCGAGATTTTTCATCATTTTCTAATATTCAAACTTCTAAAATTTTTCTTTCACAAGAATATTCTACTGAAAATGATTAATACAACAGAAAAGAATAAGTAAAATTATTTCATCATTTTACGCGTGATGGGATGGCCAAGGGAAATAGAGATGAAGAGACATATATAATAGAGAAGGTAAAGGATGTGTCTTGTCTCAGTCTGTTTCTCTTATTTTCTCTTGTCGTATAGGTAAGCAATCATATTCTACTGTTTTGAAATGTTACTGTTCGATTGTAAATACCACATAGGAATTTATAAGGTTTTATTTGGACCACCCTCATTTCTTACCGAGGTGTCGTAAAAGGCCACTAAGGTAAGTCAACCTGCCATGTGGTATCCGGTTGAGTAGTATAGACCAATCTCTTTTTTACAGAGGTGTCGTAAAGGCGACTAAGGTAAGTCATCCCTCCGTGTGGTATCCGGCTGAATAGAATAGACCACCCTCATTTCTTACCGATGAGTTGTAAAAGGCGACTAAGGTAAGTTGACACACCGTGTGTTTTCCGCTTGATTAGAATAGACCAACCTCTTTCTAACCGAGGTGTCGTAAGAGGCGAGAAAGGTAAATTAACGTCACAGGCGGCTGGTCATAAAGGTCAAACCATCCCAACCCCCATTTAGTGTGCGATAAGGCATAAAGATGATGAAGTAAGTACTAACATAGTCATTAAATAATATTACTAACATTATGGAATAAGATGTCTGAATTTTGAATTAAAACAAAATTTAGTAAATTTAAATAATTTATATTTTCATGTGCAAATAGGAGCAGTTACTGGTAATACTTCCGAGCTTTTAGTCCCGCGTTTGTAAGACCAACAATAAGGTAAAGAAACGCTGCTCTATGACTGTACACGGTAGGACACTATTTCGGTGCATCTTGTATGAATAATTTGTCAATAAATCAAAATATACTAAAGAAAATTGTTAACCCCAGTGCTGAGACCGTGCGACTCTTTCAAACCCCGGGCAGGCATCAATGAGTTTTTCTGTTAAAACTTATGTGTCTTCTTGATAATCTCAACACACGACAAGACAGCGGTTTAATAATGTATAATTGAAAATATTTAAAAGATTGACCGCCGAGTGGCTGGTTCTTCTCGGTAAGAGCAACATTCCGAACCAGTTGTAGCTTCAGTAATCATATTGATTAATGAAGCTACAACTAAATTAGCTTAATAAAGATTATTTAGATTTCATTTGATTTGATCTCAATTTATCACACGATTTTCGGTGAAGGAAAACATCGTAAGAAAACCTGTATATCTCTGGAGAATTCTGGGTATATGTGTCACCTACTGATCCGCATTGGAGCAGCGTGGTAGAAACACTGACCCATCACTCCAGAAACGGAGAGAGGAGGTCTATATCCAGCAGTAAGACTGGAACTGACCGGTATTTTTCATCAAAATATTTAAGACTGATCCACACTTGTACTAAAATGATGGTTGATCGTGACCAAAAACCTGGTTTTAGATTTGCCTTAACGCGAATATAAAACTGAGTTACATTCTTATTATTATCATTATTTTCTTACCCTTATCCCACTCTGTGTGATCGGCATAATATGTCTCCATCTTACATTCTCTTCTATCATTCATCAAATCTGGTGCTACCGTTTGCTGTGCTCTGATCCTGAAAGGAAATGGAGCGGCCTCACTTAGATATATTAGCAGACCAATGGCAAAAGATAGTGCATTGTTTGCCTACATTTCGGTGAACTTTTTAACTGCACTGTTGTTGAGTTAAGTTTTTTTTTATTTCAATAGTTGTTTCGTATGTAATGTAGTTGTTCCGTGTTTCGTTGTTTGTTGTTTTGTATATAATGTTTTTTTTTATGTTTGGTTTTAATGATAAGTGTTATTGGCTAATGGTAATAATTAATTTTAATAAATAAATAAAATACTATTTTTTGTGAAGAATGATATGCGTGTAGCATTCATCACACAATCATAGTTATATATCCATTCATAGTTGTGTTTATATTATTATATTTTCTTCTCATTAATAAGACTTTAAAATCACTTCCTTCTTCAGAAGGACGGTTTGGTGCAGAGCCTACTGTAATACACTCCATGATTGGAAGGTTATAAATTTCTCAAGATGTCTCAAGGTGTATATAAGTTTCCACACTGTACAGTACTAAGAAATGTGATGACTTTCTTACCTCTACATTAATACGAAACGTAACTCTCTTCCTGTCTTTTCTATCTTACGTCTTAACTTCCGGTTGCTTCACCTGAACACATTTCTCGTAATGCTCTCGTCACGCATTCACCAATCAGTTCCAAAGTTAATCGTGCTTAGAGAAGTTTTAATTTAAATCTTAACACAATATTTTTTTGCTATATATCCGCCCTTGTTAAGAGAATCTATGTAAAGCTAAGTGTAGGAAGCAGACAACGTTCACATACCTTATACATGCAGGACAGTAACGACACGTATCACGCTGCCACCACAACGCAAAACACAAGCACTTCACAATATCACTACGACACTTTCACTTCAACCGAAGAATTATCAGGAGGAAGGGCTCAACGACAAAATTATAATGCATACCGTGACTGGATTGACTGCGTGTAAGGTAATTCAACGTTACCTGCTTCTTACACTTACCATTATAATCTCTTAATAAACGCGGATTATTGCAAAATAATTGTATCATAACTTCTTAAAGCATAGCATGTCAAAACTCATATTATTGATTTACTATAAGGCAACTTAAAGTCTCTTTTTAACGTCCTCTTTTAACTAGCTTCTCTTCTTCCGCTTCTTCGTTGTCAACCGATGGACGACCGCTGCTGGACATAAGTCTCCTTAAGGGATCTCCACACCACACAATCTTGTGCCACTTGGATCGAACTTACTTCGAGAAATCTGAGGTACACCCGAACCCTTATTTCAGTTGCTTCCATCCCAGTTACCCATCGAAAATATAAGCGTCCTATATAACGCTGATGATCAAATAACGATCGCAAACACAAAAACACGTAATACTCACACACAATATCTTCGCCGGCGAAGACGAGGTACCAGTTTTCTGACGTCGGTCGTTCGTGGCTTCTCCCCACCCTTCCGACGGCGTAATGGCAAATCAAAGTCATACCATCAACCCTCCACTACGCGTCGCCCTAAGCCGTGGTCCGGCCTCACAGGAGACACCCTTAGGACGACGTTCCCCGACGCTAGTAGAGCTTCTGCGCTATACTCTCTTCATTTTGCAACCTTGACGATGCTTCTGCTCTCGTCCATCCCGCCCGGTGACGCTGTAAAAGCCGTTAGGGCTAACAGCATGCAGTTAATTCGAAAAAAATGTATCCAGCGGCTACGCAACGTTTTAGCTAGAAGTGTACAATATGGTCCGCCGTGTACCCATCTCGCGTATCGCGGGTCGAGTAACTCTCAAAGGGGAACGTTCAAAGCGCCACAAAGAATGTGTAAGCTTTCATACCCGGTTTCACACAAGTTTTATACTCTTTGTGCATTTTACTGTAAATTTATTTTCCCAATCTTCGCTGACGCCGAAGGCTAAATGTTCAACCGTCTTTTCCCTAATAAAATAGTAGTAAGACTTAAGATCGGCTAACCTTCATCTTGGAAACTAAGATTAATTAGAAATTTTTAATTAAACTTGATTTCAGTTTAATGAAAAAAAGGTACTAGATAATTTGAAACCTCGATTTGTTTAGCGGTGATCAACCAATTAATTTAATCCGTTTTTTTAAACAATTTAAATTTTTGTCAAATCGAGTTCATCAACTTAATATGCAACACTAGCGTTAAATGATATGTTAAAATACCCTATATATATTCCTGTTACCAATGGAATAGTAAGATTCTTCGTCTTCTTCTTCTTCCTGCCCTTATCCCACTCTAAGTGGGGTCGGCACAACATGTTACAAACATGTTGTTACATGATTTGGCTTCGTATTTTACTTCCGATCGCCTGCCTGACGTCAACTTACCTTAGTCGTATTTTACGACCCCTCAATAAGAAAAAGGGTGGTCTATTCTACTCAGCCGGATACCACACGGTGGGTCAACTTACCTTAGTCGCCTTTTACGACACCTCGGTAAGAAATGAGGGTGGTCTATTCTACTCAGTCAGATACCACACGGTGGGCAATAGTAATATTTGATCCTAAATTTTGTTCGGTATATATGCTTTAATTGTAAGAAAAAATACTCAATATTACTCAGGATTACCCTGGAAAACGAAACAGACAGATTGTAAGACAGAAAAACAAAGTTAAGCGTATATAATATTGAACTAACTTAATTAACTGTCTGTCGTTCCGACGTTGCGTCAAAAAAGCTTTGTACAAAAAACTAATTCAATAATAAAAGCGCGTTTTAGCAAATTATGCGCGGCCATGTTTATACGGTATACATTAAATGTATTTAGAGCGGAAGTGCCGCCATCTTGGAAATTGAGCCGGAAATTAATTTTCTAATGGCTTATTACTAAGTATTGACGCGTGGCTTCGATGGCGTATTTCATTTTTTTGTATATAAAAGTAATAATAAAATTATTTTGCTATAATCCGCGATACAGTAAATAGAAAATATATATAGGGCTAAATGTATAGAGGACTATCCGTTTTTTTATACCCGATATATGCAGGATTCGTAAAAACATATGCACAAACCTCCACCACTGCCACCACAATACACAAGCACTACACACGTTCACTATCACAAACTCAACAATCGTTTGGCCCCGCAACCGAAACATCAGGAGATAGACACCACGAAAAAATCGCTTTGCGATTAGCACTATATATATTTTCTATTTACTGTATCGCGGATTATAGCAAAATAATTTCATTATTACTTTTGTATTATGGATCTCCGCAAAGTAACGCCTAATTCTATAAATTATTTTTTGTATATATTATTTTACACCTGGTTACATCTTCTGGTGGTGTATCTACTTAATCTACAATATTTTCTAAAGTATTTGTTTGATTCATATGGTGTTAAGGACAATTTCCATCTATATTCAACGGCAAAGTTAACCAATGCACTTATTAAGATAAGCATTAAATTCAAAATTGAACATAAAAGTTGTTACGAGTATTGTTAGCTAACCATAATATATAGACGCTATCGCGGATTCTTCGTAGTACTTTTGTAGATCTACAATTCTTTAGTACATCTTTTTAACTCACTGTAACTTGTTGATATAATGTAATAGTTGTCGGGATAACCTGATAAAATTAGATGTGAGTATAGCCGGTATTTATATATCAACTATGAATATTACTCACGATAGTTTAAATTTAAAAAATCACTGCAACTAGTTGTGATTTTTTATCTAAATAGAGCTCCGCCGAGATTTTTGCTCTAGGAAAGATTTCGGAAACAGCATTAGAGTTGACGATTCAAAAGCACGTGTAGACAAGTTTACTTGCATAAAGAATATTTTGAATTTGAATATCAATAAATAATTAATTGTAATTTATAAAAGTAGTCGTTACTTGCAAAACGTGCAAAAGCAATGAATTATTTTGCTATTTTGTTTTTTAACAGACGCCTAACAAATAGTTTAACGTTTAATTATCGCAAAGAGATTCGACGGAATACCTTAATAGTAAAAAGTATTTTTTCCGATATTTACAAAGATTGGGGTTGTAGAGTTTTATGTTATATAAAATATATTCCTTAGAATAACAATTTTTCCTTCGCTCCATAAAAGGACCTTTTCTCCGGGAGTGTGAATGGATAACCGAAGGGAAGTGTTCCCCGATGGAGCTCCCCCGGGACCTCCGCCGGCTGGATTGCACGGGAATTATTCATATAGACTGTCCCGTGTAGGGTGGTTATATTTTAAATATCGCCGGTATTTTCGCTGGTTGCTTGTTATCAACGTTGTTATCAATTAGAGCGAGTTATCATTTCAAATTTAGTAGTTACTAGCAATGCCCCGTGGTTTCACCCGCGTACATACCGATGTCGCGGTAGTGGAAAGTTTACTAAGTCAGACTATAGACTTATTTTTGTAAATTGAAAGTTTTGTCCTGGGACTCATCAAAAGTTAAGGAAAAGGAAATTTTTAACGGAAAGTATTCATAGATACACAAATACAATTGTTATGGCATTATTTTCTTTATATTGAACTTTTTAATATTCGTTAAATCTTTTCATTAGAATGTCCGACTTTAATCATTTATAGAGTATTTAACAGGTATTGAAACAGTTTTTAATAAAATATTATTTAGTGGGATAAGGATTAATACGGAGATAGAAATATTATGGTTTGATTATTGTCGCCACTTTAATCAACTTTTACAATGTAGAAAAGTAGTTATATTCGCAAAACTATAATAGTTAGACATATGGTATCGCGGACTTTTGGTTGATATTGATACGTTTTGTAATGTTGTAGAACATTTTTTGTTCTATCATCAATAGTTTCCGCAGCATACGCGATGAAAGTTTTTTACGACTAAATTTTTCACACCTTATTACAATTTTATTAGGGATCCATATTTTTATTTGAAATGTAATATTCAGTAAAGAAGCAGTTTTCCAATGGTGAAAGAATTTAAAATCGGTCCAGCAGATTTTGCGTGAAAACATTACAAACATACATACACACATACACACAAAGATAAAAACATACAAACATACAAATCTTTCCTTCTTATAATATTAGTATAGACAAGCTATACGTCAATTTTAATGTTGAAATACCATATATAAAATACTAATGTTGGTTATAAACATGTTTTTACATGATTTGACTAGGTACTTTACGACTGTTCGCAATGTCTGAAGACAACTTACCTAAGTCGCCTTTTACGTCACTTCTGTAAGAAATGAGCGTGGTTTATTCTACTCAGCCGGATACCACACGGCGGCTTTTACAAAATAATACAATTGAGACAACAGTAAGCAATAAGCATTGCATACTTTAAATAATCTTATAGTTAAACACAAGTAATTTGGAATACTTGGTATTTCGACAATCGTTTAACGCTGAATACCGCTCCGGCCATCCGGAAATTGGAAGGCACGACTAAGATTCAAATGGCAGAAGTCAAGATAATAATAAAAATCATCATCATTTATTCAGATATGGTGTTACAAACAGATACTTAAACTAATGTGACATATCTGTCTGTCATAGATGACGCCTCTTTTAACGTTACTAGTATTATATCCAAAACACTCCGGGAGAACGTTGTCAGCGAAAACATATGCTGTTTTAGTCCTTTTCCCGAAAGAAAAGCCTAAGGTTTTTCATCCTATTTGTTAGTCCGGTGTACAAACTTCAATTGTACCAAATTGGATTAATATTGCTCCGGCGAATTATGGTTATATACCAGCGGTGAGACCGTGCGACTTTTATGACGGGAACACGAGTTCAAACCCGGGCAGGCACCAATGAGTTTTTCTATCAAAACTCATGTGTCTAATTGATAATTGTAATTAATTACACGCTTTTCGGTGAAAGAAAAAATCGTGAGGAAACCTACCAATCCGCATGCGAGCAGCGTGGTAGGTCTTAGCTCCAACCCTTCTCTTCAGAAACGGAGAGAGGAGGCCTATTCCTAGCAGTGGGATAGTAACAGGCCGCTACTTTACTTTAATTTACCTCATTCTTTGAGAAAATCTATGTAATAATTAAATGTAGAGTCCTTTTTTATACCGAACAGAGACAGTGTAAGTGTAGATTTTCTGAAACCGTAGAGTATATTAGTAGAGTAATTAGAGTACCTATACTTATTATAAAGTCACCAAAGCTGTCTGTATGTAATCAATTTTCTCAAAATCTACTGAACGGATTTTAGTACGGTTTTTACTAAAAGGTAGTGTAATTCCTCCGAAAGGTTAATAGTTAATAGCACATAACCGTTTCATGTAAATTGAGTTGAAGAGGTCGTTTTACAACAATTTTTAGTGGGGCTAGTAACAAACCGGTGTCGATTGTAGTTTAGAGGGGGAAATAGGTATAAGAAGCGGTGTAGGATATCAGAGAGCCAGTCTCATGCCGAGACTCGAGCGACTATAACATGCTAAAGACTGAATTTCACGCGGGCGCAGCCGCACTTATTTTTAGTATCGTATAATAAATACTTTTGCTAGATGCTACTCTACTTACTTTCATATCCAGGTCGATTAACCTTTTTCTACCTGTTTTATATCCGTTTTTATGGTCACTCTACCCACATACCGTGACACACAGACGGTAAGTTATACAATCTACGAAGGGCATTTAATTTTGCAAAGGGCAAGCCCGAGGGATAGGGGAGGTTTCGTGGACGCGCCTCGCTTCTTTATATTTCAATAAACTCTGTAAAACGGGGATAGAGCATTATGCCCTGTTTGTCTTTTAGGTGATAATAAAGTTCTTCTTCTCCAATCGATAGATGTCCACTGCTGGACAGAGGTCTCCTTAACAACTCCTTAAGGGGTCTCAACATTACACGATATTGTGTCGCTAGAATCAAGCGGCTCCCCGCGACCTTTTTGAGGCCGTCAGTTCATCGCGTAGGGGGTCTACCGACGCTGTTGATTCCGTTACGATGTCGCCATTCCAACACCTTAAAACTCCAATGTTCCAATTTATTGAGCTTTAGTTCGTCGTTTCTACCGTTCTCCTCATTCTTGATTTGATGTCGCTGGGTCGCTCGCCGGGCGTGGAGCAAGCTATGCTTGGACAAGCTACACTGCGGACCAATAAAGTGTGTTTTAAATATAACATTTTGAGCGGAGAATCGTTATTACACGTAAAATTAAAAAAACACTAATAGTTTAACTAAGCAACAAAAGATAGGCAAGAAATATTGTTACGTACAACGGGTTCGTCGATTTGGATGAAACTTTATTCAACTTTTTACCACAAACTTACTACTTAGAATCCTTTGTCCAATAGGAATGCTGTGCTGAGGTCACTACTATTTCACTTGTTTATTCGCTCTTGATGATTCGCTATTCGCAAACTGAATGTCAAGGCGCACGGTACGTTTGCTTATATATCGAACGAACCGATTTCGAGAAATTGGAAAGGACCTTGGAAAGATCGTGAACAAGTTTTTTGTAAACATGTTTATCGGTAAACAAGCTGAATGTTCCAGAAAATTTGCGATTCGCAAAGCACTCCGCATTAATTTTGTACACGTGTCTCAAAAGCAAAACGTGTATTTAATTGAAATATTGAACATAAAAGTAGTTATTATGAGTTAACAATAAGAGATAGAGACATGCCGTTGCGGACTTTTCTGTAGTATTTTTAAGGATCTACAATCATCTAGTACATTACTTTAGTGTATCTCTGCTGGTTTACGCGGCGCACGCGACTTAAGCTCCCAGCAGGCGAGTTTTTTGTAACCGTGCGAGCTCTTTAGCATAATTTACATAAAACCGTAATGTTTTACTAACCTAAACGGAAGTATTACTCTATATTTTAGTAAAAACCGCACAAAAATCCGTTCAGTAGATTTTAAGAAAATCGATTACATAGAGACAGACATCTTTTGGGGACTTTGTTTCATAATAAGTATAGTACGCGGCAATAAATAATGCACATCGACGTTTAGAGAGATCCTGCTTCATAGAGCATTATCCCTGTCGCACAGACTGACGAACCCGTGTGTGACAGAGACAGCGCTCTACGAAACCGAACTGGCCGGCTGTTTCGTTCTAAACATCGATGTGCATTATTTAATGCTGGGAACTATATAAAGTTCAGAAAATGTACATTCGGAAAGCCATATGCTTCGCTCAGTGATAATTAGTTAGATGCTGTATTACTTGTAGCTCAGTCTGTTTGTACGCCTCCCTACTCTATATTGTAGCGCAATAATTTTGAGACATCTAAGGTTTGTTTAAATTATACTGCGTAAAGTACCATAATGTTATGAATGACACGCTTGTGGTAAATGTATATGGGTTAGTAAAAATATTGTATTCATAAATAAATAGCTTTCAGAAAAATGTTCTCTGTATTTTTAATTTTTTTTTTTGTTGCCATAGGCAGGCCTGTAAGTGATAGTAACAGAATAAATAATGAAAGGAAACATGAAACTAGTATACTTCATCTTTGTCTTGTCACACATGTTGAGAGAAAATCATAATCGTATATTTTGCAAATACTTAAAACCATTTTTAGTGCACCTATAAAATGACGTTTGCTCACTGCGTTCTTGCAAAAATAGATAGATGATAAACCTCATTGAAAGTAAAAAGTAAAGTAGTGGCCTATTACAAACCTACTGCTGGGAATAGGCCTCCTCTCTCCGTTTCTGGAGGGAAGGGTCGGAGCTAAGACCTACCACGCTGCTCCAATGCGGATTGGTAGGTTACACATATCTCCAGAATTCTCTAGAGATATGCAGGTTTCCTCACGATTTTTTCCTTCACCGAAAAGCGTGTGATAAATTGCAATTATCCAATAGACACATAAGTTTTAATAGAAAAACTCATTGGTGCCTGCCCGTCGCTTTAAACTCACTGCTGGGCTATCATCGGCATATTTTGGACTGGCTTCCCTAATCTAGTATAGTAAGTAACTCTATGAGTTTAATATAATGAGAAAGAATTGCTTAAACTTATAAATAGGGAAACATCTGATAATTCACCCTTCGAGTCATTGGACAAAAAGGTTTCTTATGTCTCGATTGGCATAAAAACAAACAGCCTGGGGCCGTAATAAGTGTAAGAACAACTCTACACTGTGTACTTTTTACGGTGTAGCGGGAATTAGCTGTATTATTCATCTTAGAGGGGAAATACGCCCTGGGCTGGAATAGCATTTAGAATAATAAAATATATATAATTTTTAACTAAGGGGGCAGGCACCAATGAGTTTTTCTATTAAAACTTATGTGTCTAATTGATAATTGCAATTTATCACACGCTTTTCGGTGAAGGAAAACATCGCGATAAAACCTGCATATCTCTAGACAATTCTAAGGATATGTGTAACTTACCGACCCTATGCCCAGCTATTACTTTAATAAAATTAGATGTTATTCTTACATTTGACTTATACTTTGCAGAGATCCATAACACAAAAATAATAATAAAACAAAATCACAAAGCGTTTGCCGTGGAGTCTATATCCTGATGATGCTTCGGTTGCGGGGCGAAACGATTGTTGAGTTTGTGATAGTGAACGTGTGTAGTGCTTGGGTATTGTGGTGGTGGTAGTGGTGGTTTGAGCGTGTTACGAATCCTGCATGTATCGGGTATGAAAAAACGGATAGTCCACTCTACATTTAGCATTATATATATTTTCAATTTACTTTATTAAAGCAATTTTTAAAGCAAATTTTATCATTACTCGTTACTTATTATCTCTTTTTATGTGCTATTAGAAAGTATATGTTTCTTCATCTTTATTATTTTTTACGACACTGTCACTAAAAGGCCTGCCTATGGCTTGCCTTATCTACTATAATAACTCTATAAGTGAGAGTGATCGAGTTCAATATAGGTTTGTTTTTTTCTAGAAACGATCGACTAACGACGAAAAACGATTTACAAGTTTATTTGAATGAAGAATATTTGAATTTTGAATTTATTACATAATATAGGATATATGAACATTAAAGTTGAGCGCAAGAATAAACGGCTTGTATATCTATATTGCCTTAAAATCAAAAGACTTACCGTCAAAGTCAATCCAAAGACCTTCTACGTGCGCCTTTATCCAACCAAATTGACATCTCCAAATCCCCACGACATGGTCGCTCCGCAAAATGGCGGATTTCGCGCACAAATCTGCGACGACGTTTCAGTAATAGCGGTCTTTTTTATCGCTTCGCAGGAATAATTGGGTGTTCAATTCTACGGAAAACCTTTTACAGTTGCTAATACAAAAGGGAATGTTATCACGTTTGAGTCTACCCCATGTGATATTTCGATAACATTTTGACCGGCTAACAGCAAAAAAAGCTTATTATCTAATTGAAATACTATGCCCATTTGAGTATATTTACCTTGATAGAGCTGTGATAGCCCAGCGGTGAGACCGTGCGATTCTTTCAAGGGGAACACGAGTTCAAACCCGGATAGGCACCAATGAGTTTTTCTATTAAAACTTATGTGTCTAATTGATAATTGCAATTTATCACACGCTTTTCAGTGAAGGAAAACATCGTGAGGAAACCTGCATATCTCTAGAGAATTCTGGAGATATGTGTAACCTACCAATCCGCATTGGAGCAGCGTGGTAGGTCTTAACTCCAACCCTTCTCTCCAGAAACGGAGAGAGGAGGCCTATTCCCAGCAGTGGGATTGTAACAGGCCGCTACTTTACTTTACTACCTTGATCGGAAGCACTCAAAAATCAGCAGTATCCATACACTTATACGGGTTCAGTTATGATTCTTACCTTCTATATACATACATACAAACAGGACATACAATATATATACATACATAAATATACCAATATATAAACATACTAATGCTAGTCTACAAAGGTAACCTCGCATTATTTCAAAACGCACCAGAGACGTGAGCGAGAGTGTACGCATAGTGGCAAACTGTTAGTGCGTATTTGAGCCTTAGTTATATTTATACAACACGAGTCTATACTTAAACAATACAAGTGAACACATATACCACGTGCAACACTCATATTAATTTTGTTACAGAAAATCAAATTGCTTGATTTGCTTACTGTTCGAGCTTTAGTAAGCTCCGCGAGCTTAAAGCCCGAGCAGGTAACTTAACTAACTTAGTTAAAAACTGAAATAAGTCTTATTTAATTGAACAATTCATAATGCTTATTAAAATTAATTAAAATCGTCTTATATCCCCATTAGCTACGTTACCGAAGCATCGTAGTAACGCTATTTTGCTGCAAAAGCTGCATGTATAGTACCTGTTTTTCACTATCGGCGATGATCGTTGGTGATGTAGATAATCACAATATATAATCGGCACGATCATAGTGAAAGTGTATACGCAATCATCCGTGTTTTCATACGATCAAGATGCGTATCCGAAAAATCGAAAATTCCCGGGCAATCGTAGACGATGATTGGCCATTACAACCGAGTATGCCCTCTGCACGATCGTGATCGCGCATAATTGTTTGTAATCGTCGATTATTAAGACGAACCCTAAGGTATGAGAAATGGACTAACTAAATTTAGTATAACAATTTTTCTCTTATTTTTTATTTTTAACTCATTAATATTTACATTACTGTCGTAGTAAAATTCTTTTTAACAGAAAGCCTAGAATAGATTTTATATAAATGTAAGAAACTGCTACAATCTTTTATCAAAACATCAAATTTAATATATTAATTAAATTACACTTCTCGTTTAAAAATACGATTGAATTACTTACTCTTCTAAATAGACAATTATCGCAATCAGTGTTACTGAAGTGATTCATTAATAAAGAATTTAAAAATGCTTGTAAAATACCATTTTATTATTGTACTTTCTCATTTTAGTTTAACTCATACTTACAGTAATCGCATCTTCTATTTATTTTTATTCATATACTAAAAATAATTTTAACATTTCAGTCCTTACATGAAACCACAAAGGAAAAAATAATTCCAAAATGAACATCCCCAAAACAAAACGATCTCAAAGACGAGAGCTCATTAAGGGAGTCGGTTTCCGGAGTCAAGATGGCGCCGTATCCGGTCCCACACAGTCGACGTCTGACTACCTTCCGGTGCGGACGTGCGCTACGTTATTTCACTTAAACTGAAATTTTCATTATATAAGTTAATAATCTTTTCCTACTTAAAAAACTGGAATAACAGCCGACACTAAGAGAACAATGTGATGCTGTTAGGTGCCCCATACCCAGAGAAGAGTCACAACATTATAAAAAGTCCCATAACCGCTGGGGTTGAGCTATTTGCATTAACTTAAGAATGTCTGTTTAAATCTTTTTAAAATAACCTGTATTGAACAGTATAATTGATCATTCTAATTTCACAAGAAACCATAAACCATAGACCTATTTTAAAAAAATACGTACTATTGTATTTTGTATTATTATTCGATTATCGTAGAATTGGCTGGTTATACAGCGCCTCATCGCACAAATTACGCTTTGTACACCGTCACTCGTTTATAATAATCGCATTTTTGTTCATACATGACTATTGTTTAAAGTCTGTAATATATTCCCGCTACAGAAATGCTTATCCGTCAGAAATTCCTCAGTAATTAAAGACCGAATTCTTCAAACAGTGCTTGCTGCCGGTGATGACTTATGAATCTGAAATTTTATCGCTAACTATGGGCCTCATATGAAAGCTTAACCTCGCTCAGCGGGCGATGAAAAAAGCTATGCTCTATGTCTGCGTGTTCAGTCCGAAAATACGAGATTACGAAAACTAAAGTGATCATCATAGGTCAACGGGTTGCAAAGCTAAATTGGCAACGGGTGAGCCACAATTCGAAAAACTGTTGGCCATTTGGGGTCTTAAGTTTCTAGAATGAAATCCCGCATCGGAAAATGCAGAATAAGTTTCCCTAGGTGGATAGGCGATATCGAAAAAGGCACGGTGAGATGCTGGAATTAGGCGGGACTAGATTGTTTAGCTTGAAAATCCCCTGAAGACACCAACTCCAAGAGACATCCTTGAGTCGAAGAGAAAGAGAGATTTGAAAAAAGGACGACTATGAATTCGGTCATTCAAATTCAAATTCAAAATATTCTTTGTTCAACTTGTAAACAAATGCTATTGAATCGTCGACATCTACTGCTGGTTCGGAAAGTTCCTACCGAGAAGAACCAGCAAGAAACTCGGCGGTTGCTCTTTTCAAAGAATAATTCTTAAACTAGTTACATATAGTTATTAATGTCTTGTACAGGGTCAAAGAGTAGCTATCCACGCATTCTTATCGTCTAAGTAATCCGCAACAGTATAGTAGGTTTTCTGCCTTTTTTAACAGTGTTTTTAAACTGTTGTAAAGGTAAAGTTATAGTATATTGTTATCTGTACAGAGGGCAAAGGCCTCGAAGCCAACAGCATGGAGTAACCAAGCGATGTCACCTTTCAACCTTCCATGACCTTCCACGAGCACATACACATAGTCTGCAATAAGGCTGCGTATGCCATGGGACGACTTTATCCGATGTTATGCAAGAAAAGTAAGATGTCGCTCCGCAACAAAGTGACACTCTACAAAACTTGCATGAGACCAATAATGTCCTATGCGAGCGTTGCGTTTGCACACGTTTCAAAAGTCAGATTGCTCAGGCTCCAAAGACTACAGAACCGATTTATGCGGACAGCCACAGGGTGTCCGTGGTTCATGCGGAACGTTGACCTCCATAGAGACCTCGATATCCCTACCATTACTCACCTCTTTAAACGTTTTTCGAAATCTTACTTCGAGAAATCTGAGGTACACTCGAACCCCCTTATTTCAGTTGCTTCTACCTACATCCCAGTTAGGTCCGACCATCGAAAATATAGGCGTCCAAAAAGCGTCTTGTATGACCCCGACGATCAAATAACGATCGCCAACACAGATACACGTAATACACTCACACAGCGTCTTCGCCGGCGAAGACGAGGTCCCAGTTTTCTAACGTCGGTCGGTCGTGGCTTTTCGCCACACTTCCGACGCCGCAATGACTAATCTAAGTCACACCATCAGCCCGCCACTACGCGTCGCCCTAAGCCGTGGTCCGGCCTCACAGGAGGCACCCTTAGGACGACGTTCCCCGACGCTAGTAGAGCTTCTGCGCTCTACTCCCTGCATTTCGCAACCTCGGCGATGCTTCTGCGCTCGCCCGTCCCGCCCGGTGACGCTGTAAAAGCCATTAGGGCTAACAGCATACAGTCAGTTCGAAAAAAAAAAAAAAAAGCGACGTCATCTTATAATAATAAGAATCCGAATAGATATAGACATTTAACAGAGATCTAATAATCAACTAAGTTATATAGAAAAGAACATTTTACCGAAATAATTAATATAAATGACGCGTCTCGCGTCCGCCATTTTGTGGTGCACCACAAGATGGCGGATCCATTAGCGATACTTGAGACTTATTAGTAGAATTAATTACTTGTGCAGTGTCGAGGAAATTGGATCTCTGTGGAAACTTGATTTAATTACACAACACTCTCGAGACGTGGCTGTTCTCAAAGTCTTAACTAAGTAAAAGAGGATTTGTATAAAGAATACAACTAATTAGTATTCGCATCGATCGTGCCATTTAAAACTTAAGTCCGTGTGATTTCCTGCGAGAGAAGTTTAAGGATATAGGTATTCTAACATTTCTTTCACGCTATATTTTACGCAATTTCATTCTGTAAATAAAAATATGAAGAATTATAAAACTATAGGTCATGTATATAATAGATAAAGTAGAAACCGAAATAATCTTGCTTAAGTCGTTTGTGGGTTTTGGTATATGATTATATAATGAAATACTGCAATTAATTTTAGCTTTGCCATTACAGCAGTTCAAAAAACAGGGAGGCTGTTACAGAAAGCCTACTTTACTGTCGAGGATAACTAAGATGATAGGAATGCTTGAATATAGCTACTGTTCGTCACTGTACAAGATAGTAATAAGAAAATGTAATTTTTTATAAGAATTATTTTTAAAAGAGTAACCGCTGAGTTTCTAGTTGGCTCTTCTTGGTAGGAACAGCTTTCCGAACTAACTCTACTGTATCTACTCTTAATGCATCCTACATTTACTTAAGTATTGTTAGATATTGTGTTAAACATGCTTATAAATACTCATAAATTCTAATATAACCATTAAGTGATTGTGTAATAGGAAATATAATAAATAGGATTAATTTAATCATTTGTTGGAGACGGAAGTAGTCAAATGTCACTCATTAGTTGTTTCATAAAAGGGAAACGTAAATATAGACAACAAAGGTTATAAAATGGCCAGTTCAGTCTATTTTAGTCAGTCTGATGTTAGCGTTTAGTGTGTCTACAATAGGGAAGTGTAATAGTATATCTATACTGCATGTTTCGCAGCATTAGCAAGTCGACCAGTGTTTAACAAGCTACCACTTGCCTACATCTGAAGACACGCAACCTCTTGTCGATTGTGGGCCAAGTGAGCCCTCTAGAGCTACACCCGTTACCGTAATAGACACGTACACGCGTGGTGTTTATATATTGTTTAGATTTTCTGGTAAAAAAGGAATATAAATATAAATAATTATAAAAGGATTGGCGATGTATATAATAGAGAAAGTAGGAACCGACACAAGCTTGCGGTGCCTGCTTTGCGCCTTGCAAAAGTTCGTAATTCTTTTGTGGATTTGGGTATAAGATTCTATGATGAAATTCCACAATCTACATTAACTTTACCTTTACAGCAGTTTAAAAATACTATTTAAAAAAGGCTAATTCAAAAAGCCTATTATACTATTGAAGATTACCTAGACGATACGAATGCGTGGATATAGCTTCTCTTCAACCCTGTACAAGACATTAATAACTATATGTAACTAGTGATAAGAATTATTGTTTGAAAAGAGCAACCGCCGAGTTTTTTGCTGATTCTTCTCGGTAGGAACAGCTTTCCGAACCAGCAGTAGATGTTGACGATTCAAAAGCACTTGTTTACAAGTTTACTTGAATAAAGAATATTTTGAATTTGAATTTGAATATAATTGTCAAGTTGTCAATTCGATTGTCATTTATCATTGTGCTCATAGTAGTCTATTATTGTGCTGCTGTTGTTAATTGGTAATTCTGTTTCGATATACGTGTAAAAGTAAAATGGCGTATACTTTAAAGAATAGTGTTTTTAATGGTGAGATTATACAATATAAATACATCTATACTAATATTATAAAGAGGTAAGATGTATGTTTGTGTGTATGTATGTTTGTAATGTTTTTACGCAAAAACTACTGGACCGATTTCAAAAATTCTTTCACCATTGAAATGCTGCTTCTTCATTGAGCAACTAAGCAATATTTCTTTTTCAAAATTAAAATAGGTATCCTAATAAAATTGTAATAAGGTGTGAAAAATTTAGTCGTAAAAATCTTTCATGGCGTGCGCTGTGAAAACTATTGATGATAGAACAAAAAAAATTCTACATTATTATAAAACGTATCAATATCTATAAAAAAGTCCGCGATACTACATCTGTATCTATGTCTAACTATTATAGTTTTGCCAAAATAACTACTTTTCTACATTGTAAGAGTTAATTAAAATGGCGACAATAATCAAACCATAATATTTACATCTCCGTAATCCTTATCCCTCTAAACGATATTTTATTAAAAACTGTTTCAATACCTATAAAATACTTTATAAATTATAAAAATCGGACATTCCAGTAAAAAGATGTAACGAATTAAAAAATTACAATATAAAGAAAATAATGCCATAACAATTGTAGCGTATTGTATTTGTCTACCTATGAATTCCCTTTCGTTAAAAATCTCCTTTGTCTTAACTATTAGTAAGTCCAGGACCAAAATTTCAATTTACAAAAATAAGTCTGACTTAGTATACTTTCCACTACCACGAGATTTGTATGTACACGGGTGAAACCGCGGGGCATTGCTAATAAATAAATAAATAAATATATAGGACATTTACACACACGGTCATCCGTCCCCAAAGTAAGTAACTTAATACTTGTGTTATGGGTGACGGACAACTGGTAGATATACTACATATATAAGTCTAAATACATACTTAAATACAAATACACACCCAGGCTCGAAGAACCAACAGTTTGTTTATAGAAAATGTTGGCACTCGGCGGGAATCGAACCCGCGACCCGAGGAGCTGAAGGCAGGGTCACTACCCACAGCGCCAATGGGCCAGTCAAAAAAATTGCTAGTATTATATGTTTTTGTAATCAAATCCATAAAAAAGGGCTCGTCCTTGAAATAATTTATAGAATTAGGCGCAAAATCGCAAAGATTTTTTCGTTTAGTCTATCTCCTGATGATGCTTCGGTTGCGGGGCGAAACGATTGTTGAGTTTGTGATAGTGAACGTGTGTAGTGCTTGTGTATTGTGGTGGAAGTGGTGGAGGTTTGTGCGTGTGTTTTAACGAATCCTGCATGTAACGGGTATGAAAAAACGGATAGTCCACTATACATTTAACACTTTATATATTTTCTATTTACTGTATCGCGGATTATAGCAAAATAGTTTTATTATTACTTTTCGCTCGCCCTTGATTTAATCTTTACGGAATAATGAAATCTTCTTTCTCCTACCCTTATCCCACTCTAAGTGGGATCGGTACAACATGTTTTTCTCTTCCATTCTCTTCTATCATTCGTCAACTCTGGCGCTACTCCTTTTATATGCATGTCATACTTCACACAGTCCAACCATCTCTTTTTAGGCCTTCCTCTAGTCACATATCCATCCACATTCATACTCAACACTCGTTTGATCACATGATTTTCATCCCTCCTCATTACATGTCCATACCATCCCAATCTTGCACCTCTCATCTTTTCTATAATGGGCGCAACTTTCAGACTTCCCCTTATATACTCATTTCTTATTTTATCAAGTCTTGTCACACCACACATCTACCTTAACATCCTCATCTCATTTGCATGTACTCTTCTTTCATCCATCTTCTTCATTGCCCAACATTCTGATCCATACATTACGACAGGTCTTATGACCGATGTGTAAATTTTTCCCTTTAATTTAGTTTACGGAATAATGAAATATCTTTCTTATAATATATCATTAGCTTTAAAACCCAAAATTGTTTAAACGAACTTTTTGAATTTAACATATTCTTAAAATAACTTAGCATCCAATACATTGACACTCGAAATAAAATGGCCCCTTTAAAAGGTCGAAAGCTTTGTTTTTTCAGCCCGCACAGTTGAAAGGTGCATTAGCGCCATTGTGGCCAACATCTTGTTTTGAAGTGCCTTGCAAATGGCGGCTGAGCTGTCGATTGGAAACCAACGATGGATTTATTCCACTATTTTCATTTTGTTGCTATATAGCAAAGGCCCAGTGCTCTGCTGATAAAGCATTTTATCAAGGCTGCCTAATGTAAAATCGCACATTCTTATATCTTATAAGAATTATTTTTAAAAGAGTAACCGCTGTGTTTCTAGTTGGCTCTTCTTGATAGGAACAGCTTTCCGAACTAACTCTAATGTATCTACTCTTAATGCATCCTACATTTACTTAAGTATTGTTAGATATTGTGTTAAATATGCTTATAAATACTCATAAATTCTCGGCCATCTTGTTTTGAAGTGCCTTGCAAATGGCGGCTGAGCTGTCGATTGGAAACCAACGATGGATTTATTTCACTATTTTCATTTTGTTGGTATATAGCAAAGACCCAATGCTCTGCTGATAAAGCATTTTATCAAGGCTGCCTAATGTAAAATCGCACATTCTTATATCTGTTACTTTATGACTAATTTTGAAAACAAAATATTACGCAACGAATCAGAGATTTGAGTTGCTGTTTTCTTTACTACTTTTAATTTCTTTTTAACGTATTTTCGTTTCTCCTGCGATGATATTCCTTGTATGAAAGGATTTAAAAAAGCTGTTTAAAGCTGCAAAAAACAAAAGTATTTTATGAAATCACTTGAAAAATGAGCTCAATGGTGCGTTTTTATGTAAATGTTTATTTTTATACTTCTTATATTGAAATTTCTATAGAATAGGTAAAATCAAATCAAACCAAACTAATCTTTATTCGAGTAAGCTTTTTAGAAGCACTTTTGAATTGTCAAGGATCAATATTATTAATGAAGCTACAACTTGTTCGGTATGTTGCTCTTACCGAGAAGAACCAGCAAAAAACACGGCAAATTTTTTAAACATTTTTAATTTACATTATTAAACTAGTCTTGTTTGATTCCCTGCAAGAGAAGTATAAGGAAATAGGTATTCTTACATTTACTTCACAGTATATTTTAAACAATGTAATTTTTGTACATAAAAATATAAAGAATTATAAAACGATAGGTGATGTATATAATAGACAAAGTTGGAACCGACATAAGCTTGCAACTTCTGCTTTGCGCCTAGCAAAAGTACGTTAATCGTTTGTGGGTTTGGGTATAAGATTCTATAATAAAATTCCGAAATCAATTTTGGCCATGCCATTACAGCAGTTTAAAACCACTGTTAAAAAGAGGCTGATACAGAAAGCCTACTATACTGTTGAAGATTACTTAGATGATAAGAATGTATGGATATATGTAGGTGCACTTCTAACCTGTACAAGACAGTAATAACTAAATGTAAATAGTTTTAAGATTTATATTTTAAAAAGAGCCAACCGCCGAGTTTCTTGGTAGGAACAGCTTTCCGAACCAGCAGTAAAGTTGACGATTCAAAAGCATTTGTTTACAAGTTTACTTGAATAAAGAATATTTTGAATTGAATTAAAGCTGAAACGGTCCAAATCCAAGTATTTTTCTCTTTAAAACAATCTTAAATTGTGTAATATGCTTTACGTATATTTCTTGCACTTAATTAAAATTTTCTGTAGACAAGTCTTATATCAAGTTTTAGACCAAGTGTTGATAATATCATACTTAGTTAAAACTCAGCATAACCGGTTTTAATGGTATTAACAATTTACCCTTGAGTATTACCCCTATTATTTCATTGAACTAACTTATGTAAGTTAGTGGGAGTTAAGCCCCAAAGTTACCTCCATCCCCCGATCATCTCAGATGCGAGCCGCTATCAAATATTAATCAATTTAACAATGCTTTAATAGACTTCTGCAGGAAATACATCGTAGTCACGTGGACTTAGGTAAATTTTCGATGGACGCGGCTAATCATTTCGAAACAATATACCGTAATAATATAATTTACAGAACAATAATATATTTATTTACTTAATTCTAATTTTGTTTTAAGTTTCTATAAAGCAAGTTATAACACGCTTTTTGGTGAAGGAGAACATCGTGAGGAAACCTGCATAAAGTAACAGCCTGTTACTATGCCCACTGCTGGGCTAAGGCCTCCTCTCTCCGTTTATGGAGAGAAGGATTGGAGCTAAGACCTACCACGCTGCTCCAATGCGGATTGGTAGGTTACACATATCCCTAGAATTTTCTAGAGATATGCAGGTTTTCTCACGATATTTTCCTTCACCGAAAAGCGTGTGATAAATTGCAATTATCAATTAGACACATGAGTTTTAATAGAAAAACTCATTGGTGCCTGCCCGGGTTTGAACTCGTGTTCTCCTCGAAAGAGTCGCACGGTGTCACCGCTGGGCTATCACCTGGAGGAAACCTGCATATCTCTAGAGAATTCTAGGGACGTGTGTAACCTACCAATCTGCATTGGAGCAGCATGGTAGGTTTTAGCTCCAATCCTTCTTTCCAAAAAACGGAGAGACCCTATTCCCAGCAGTTGGATATGAACAGGCTGTTTTATTTTTTTTCTGTTGAATTATTGTGGTATCTCATTTTCTTATACATAATTTATTAATTATAGTGTTAGGAGAAGAGTTGTTTTCTACTCCAAACTTATTATAAAATTAATGATAAACGAATGCTACTAAAAGTAATGTCGGGACGCGCGCGTTGTTCGCGTTGCTCGTAGACTGATGCAAACTGAGTGCGGCGGCGCCGCAAGTCCGTATTTAAGCCCATATGTGTAAGGTGCTAATGCACCGTACATATAGAATTTTACTTTGACAGTTTAATATTATAATCACTATATAATAGATTATAGGGTCCAGAATTAGTCTCAAAAATTTGATCCAGGTATTGTATAAGTTAGAGGAGCAAGAATAAATGGTCCGAAACAGTCAAAACTCGTTTGAATAAATCGTAAATAGAAAATATATATAGTGCTAAATGTATAGTGAACTATCCGTTTTTTCGTAATTTCATTCTTGATGCTATCTCAAGAGATAGATCGCAAAGTTTTCGATTTTGTCGTGGCGTCTATGATGATGCTTCGGTTGCGGGGCGAAACGATTGTTGAGTTTGTGATAGTGAACGTATGTAGTGCTTGTGTATCGTGGTGACGGTGGTGGAGGTTTGTGCATGTGTTTTTACGAATCCTCACGTATCGGGTATGAAAACGGACGGTCCACTATACATTTAGCATTATAGATATTTTCTATTTACTGTATCGCGGATTATAGCAAAATAATTTTTATTATTAGTTTTGTATTACGGATCTCCGCAAAGTAACGCCTAATTCTATAAATTATCACAAAATTATAACTTATCCAACCTTATTCCATACTCCGGCTCGTTGTGAAGTTGTAGCGCCCAATTTGAGAATAGTATTAATTATTCAGCCGAAACAGATAGCTGGCAATTTCGGAAAACCCTCGCCGTTAGGAGTTGTGTGGACATACTTACATCGATACTTATTATAAAATAAAGTCCCAAAAAGCTTGAGAAAAAGCTTGAGAAAATCGATTACATACAGACAGACGTCTGTATGTAATCGATTTTCTCAAAATCTACTGAACGGATTTATGTACAGTTTTCACTGAAAGATAGTGCAATACTTCCGGATTGTTTAGGTAAATAGTACATATCGGTATTATGTAAATTGTGTTGAAGAGATGACGCGGTTGTAAAAAACTTGCTTGCTGCGAGTTTTAGTCGCGTGCGCTGCGTAAACCAGCAGAGATGCGCTAAAGTAATGTACTAAAGAATTGTAGATCTATAAAAATACTACAAAAACGCGATAGCATGTCTCTATCTCTCACGGTTAACTCACAATAACTACTTTTATGTTCAAAATCTCGAAAATTCGGGAAAAGTTTTGTAAATCACTGAATTCCACGCGGATGAAGCCGTTGTTGGGACAGCTATTTAAAAATAATATTGCATTTTATTTGCATATTTTAACTGCAGTCAGCTACGCACCGGCATTTACATATCATCATCATCCTCCTGCCCTTATCCCACTCCAAGTGGGGTCGGCACAACATGTTACAAACGTGTAGTCACATTATTAGTCTATGTATTTTACATTCTATCAGCCGGATACCACACGGCATAATCATTTTTTTATAGTGTCCGCCGAGTTCCTTATTGGTTCTTCTCGATTGTTCCTAACTTCCGAATTCAATCGGTACCGTCGCCTGTGGTCAATATTCAAATTATTCAAGTAAACTTGTAAACAAGTGCTTTTGAATCGTCAACTCTACTGCTGTGATATGGACAAGAGAATGAATGGATGGTAATACAAAAAGAATACATCTGAAAAGTCAGTTTGGCAATTTAATAATTTCGGTGTGCAAGGATAAAATTGTTCTTTTAACACTTGCGTTTCTATATAACAAACTACGAAACACATTTAATTTCGATTAAAAAAAATTAATTTCCGTAAATCATATCCATCCTAAGATATCGTAGCTACAGCTCGTTAAATTTTAACTGGCAATACGATCGCGTGTCTATGGCATTGTTCAGAAATATTTATAACTGACAATAGACAGTTAATATATACTACGTTAAATTCAAAGTTAATTTTATTCCAGAAGTAGTTTCATAACTACAAGTAATTAATTTATAATTGGTTCAAAACGTTGCTTCTTACGGGAAGCCGGCAAGAAATTCGATGGTTGTCTATGCATACTTATTAAAATTGAAAGTCCCCATATGCTGTTTATGTTATCGATTTTCTCAAAATCCACTGAACCGATTTTCGTACGGTTTTTGCTATAAGATAGTGTTATACTTCCGGATAGTTTAGGTTAATAATACGTTACGGTTTTATATAAATTGTGTTCAAGAAATTACAGATTTGTAAAGTTATTCGCTTGCTGGAAGTTTTAGTCGCATGCCCTACATAAACCAAGAGAGATACGCTAAAGTAATGTACTAGAGAATTGTAGATCTATAAAAATACTACAAAAAAGTCCGCGACAGCGTGTCTCTATCTCTAATGGTTAACTCACAATAACTACTTTTATGTTCAAAATTTCAATTAAATACAGCAAAGTCGCAAACTTAGATAGTTTTTAATATAAGAAAATGAAAAGTAAGTAAAAACAGTTGTGTTATCCCAGCAAGGAAACCTTGCGACTCTTTCGACAGGGTGTAAGTTAACCAACGACTTTCATGTTTATAATATTCGTATGAATAAAACGTTAATGTTATGAATACACTAAAACTTTTTTAAAAAATAAATATATAGGACACTTAAACACACGGTCGTCCGTCCCCAAAGTAAGTAACTGAATGCTTGTGTTATGGGTGCCGGACAACTTAAATACATACTTAGATACAAATATACACCCAGGCTCGAAGAACCAAAAAATTATTTATAGAAAATGTTGGCCCTCGGCGGGAATCGAACCCGCGACCCGCGGAGCTGAAGGCAGGGTCACTACCCACTGCACTAACGGGCCAGTCATGTTTGTCAAGTGTTTATGTACATTATAATTATAGGCTAACTTACTTATTAATCCTCAGGGATTTAAGCCGCAACGAGTTAACCGCTATCAGCCGGAGAACATTTCGCGGCCTGACAGCACTGAAGAGTCTACATCTGGATGGAAACCAGCTCAAGTGCATCGACGAAAAGGCCCTCGAACACCTGAAGAGCTTAGAAGTGTTGTGAGTTATTTTCTTTTGTGATGGGGCTTGCATCAGGGTATACAATCTGCCCTTTTTTTATTTTCGAACTTGGCCTTTCTTCGGCGTGCAAATTCTGAATACAGATGCACATTGCAGTCTATGGAGTACGACTGTCTTCGCGTGTCTTTCTTTTTTTTATTAACAACGTTCAAGGGTGATCTATCTTTCTCTCTTTTTTATGTGTGAATAGACAAAGATGAATCTTTCCCTCTCATGCCTGCCTATGGTAAAGCTACTCTAATATTAATAATTCTATGGGTTGAATGCGTCAAATGTTATGAGACCTCTTGAGAGCTGAGAGTCTTAAGATATGTGACGATTCAAAAGTGCTTGCAAGTAGGCACTATAACAAAACTACCTTGTTATAATCCGCACGGGTTAAGCGAATGCATGCAAAGTTAATGTGTATGAAGCAGGCAAAATTTACGCACCTTACACATGCAGGACAAGTCACCACACGCTGACGCACCACGACAAAATCGCAATGCGTTTGTCGTGGAGCCTATCCTCCTGATGATGCTTCGGATTTGAAGCGAAACGAACGTCGAAATTTTGGTGTTGGTTGTGTTTACTGCTTGTTGCTGGTGGAGGCGCCTTGGAATACGTGTGGTGGCTTGTCCTGCATGTTTAAGGATGTGTTAGGATTATAGCAAGGTAGTTCTGTTATAGTGCCTGTAATATGGAATTCCGCAAAGTAACACCTGCTTCTATAAATCATTTGCTTGCAAGTAAAAGTAAAGTAGCGGCCTGTTACAATCCCACTGCTGGGAATAGGCCTACTCTCTCCGTTTCTGGAAAGAAGAGTTGGAGCTAAGACCTACCACGCTGCTCCAATGCGGATTGGTAGGTTACACATATCTCCAGAATTCTCTAGAGATATGCAGGTTTCCTCACGATGTTTTCCTTCACGGAAAAGCGTGTGATAAATTGAAATTATCAATTAGACACATGAGTTTTAATAGAAAAACTCATTGGTGCCTGCCCGGGTTTCAACTCGTGTTCCCTTCGAAAGAGTTGCACGTTCTCACCGCTGGGCTATCACAGCTTGCAAGTACTTGAATTAAAACTATTAGAAACGGCTTTCGGATGATTATTATAACGTCGGCCTTAGAAAATCATATTCTTTTCCAGGACGTTGAACAATAACAACTTGACGTACCTGTCGCTTGAAGCCGCGTCTGTCGCGCGGCTGCACACGCTGCGACTGACGGACAACCCGATAGTCTGCGACTGTCGCGTCGCGCGGCTGTCCGCGGCGGTGCGCGCCGCCGGCATCCTCGGCGTCGGAGCCAGGTATCTTCCTTTCCTCCAGCTGCTTAACCTACATCTGATTTTTATTTAATTTTTTGCTATATATAGGCCATACATTATCTTGGGTAGTTTGAACCAAACAGTAGAAGTAGACCGTCACACAGCCCAAGCCTGGGCAGCCTTCGGATCGAACCGAAGTGCCGAGACTTTGCCTTTCACTAAAAAGACTATTGAGAAGTTCAGAGTCACGCAGAGAGCGATGGAGGGAGCGATGCTCGGTATTACTCTGAGTGAACGCAAGAATGGAATGAATAGATCAGGAAGAGGACAGGTCTTAAAGATGTCGCCGAAATTGCTAAAAGTAGGTAGAGATGAGCAGGACATGTGGCTCGAATGGATAGTACTCGTTGGACCAAACGACTTCTAGAATGGAGACCTCGTGCTAACATCAGATCTCGTGGCTGTCCTCCCAAGAGATGGGTAGACTACATAAGGTGGCACGCAGGTCGAGACTGGATGCTGAGAGCACAAGACCGCCTGGCATGGAGGGACATGGAAGAGGCCTACGTCCAAAATTGGACTCAAAATGGCTGATAATAACCTTTTAAATGATGACAATAACCACTCAAGATGTCGGTTGGCAATACTTTTTGGCTTTCTGCAACGTACATACATGTATTTTCTGGTTGTTAAAGTTGAAATAAAAAAAGACAGATATCTCTCATCTACAATTCGAGTGCTGATTTCTCAACTATTATAGAAATAGAAAAATGTGCGTTTGTATAAATGAGGTATAGTACCCGGCAATAAATAATGGACATCGAGAACATAGAGCAGCCGGCCGATTCGGTTTCGTAGAGCGCTGTCACTGTCACACACGGGTTCGTCACTCTGTGCGACAGAGATGATGCTGTATGAAGCAGAACCTAGCCGATTTCTCTCTCTGAGCCCCGATGTGCATTATTTATTGCCGCGTACTATACAGTGATATTTCAATGATTTCAGATGCCAGGCCCCGGCTACACTCAGAGGCGCTCTACTTACGGAACTGGAAGTTCACGAGCTGATATGCAATGGTAAACATTCTAGAATTTTATTCATTATATATACCAAAGACGAAATGAGAACAAAAAAATATGTTTCAAAATATTGTAAAAAAATTATTCGTGATAAATCAACAATTCAAAAGCACACTTCCAAGCAAGTTAACTTGAATAAAGAATACTTTAAATTCGAGATAAAAAAAATGCAATTTATCACTTTTTTAAAATTTAAACTATCGTTGGTAGTATTCTTAGTCAATCTGTAGTCACCGGATATACTCACGACTAATTTTATCGGGTTAGCCCGACTAAATTCGAGCCCTTCCGGGGCAATTATTCATAAGCTCTTTACACGACCTTATCGTGGCGGGAACTCATTTTCCGAAACTAGGCTCGAAACTAGTCGGGCCAACCCGATAAAATTAGACATGAGTATAGCCGGTGTCTACAACTGAACACATTATATCACACGCTTTTGCGTAAAAAAATGTCGTGAGGAAACTTGCATATCTTTAGAGAATTCTGGGTATTTGTTTGTACCTATAAATTCGCACTGAAGCGTGGTTGATCTTTCCTCCAATCTATGTTAGACCTACAGTGGTATCACAGACGGTTACTTTGTATAACGGATTACCTCCTTCTAGGTCCTACGATTACTATAACTGCGGAGTGTTCAGCGGAGCCACGCTGCCCGCCTCCTTGCAGATGTTCTCCCGATGGTACGGTCGACTGCCGCGAGAAACTGCTCACAGAACTGCCCAGCATCCCGCACAGAGCTACCGAAATGTATGCCATCTCTCAATATCTTATATGTAAAAGTCTCCCGTCACAATGTTAGTTACCGTACTCCTCCGAAACGGCTTGACAATGATTTTAATTTTAGTTAGCAACTGGTTCGGAATGTTGCTCTTACCGAGAAGAACCAGCAAGAAACTCGGCGGTCAATCTTTGACTTTGCGGAACTCCACAAAGTCACGCCTGGTTCTATAAATTACCTACTTCTATAAAATATTTAAGAATGTCTATCTGTACTTTTTTGTTTTACACATCTCTATCTCTTTCCAGCCGGCTAGAGCAGAACGAGATAACAGAGGTTGGCGCGGGAGCGTTCTCGGCCGTGAAGAGAGTGGCTCGCATCGATCTATCGAACAACAAGATCGCTAAAATGGCCGCCGACGCGTTCAATGGACTGACGCATTTGACGTCCCTGTGAGTGAACTTCTGACGCATCTTCCTTTTTCGTCCAGTTTATATAGTTCTCATAGTTATACAGTGGCATAGTTCTCTTCTAAGGACTCCTGCTTCGGGATATCCTATTACATGAAACATAGTGGTTCGATAATAATAGTAAGCTGTGATAGCCTAGCGGTGAGACCTGCGACTCTCTAGAGACGTCATAGGTTCAAAGCCCGGGCAGGCAACAATGAGTTTTTCAATTAAAACTTATGTCTCTAATTGATTAAAAAAAAACGGAAGCCGAGTTTCTTGCTGGTTCTTCTCGGTAGGAACAAACTTCCGAATCAGTGGTAGCTTCTTGAAAACATTTGACGATTCAAAAGTACTGTAAACAATCTACTTGAATAAAGAATACTTTGAGTTTGAGTTTGAGTTTGATAATTGCAATTTATCACACGCTTTTCGGTGAAAGAAAACATCGTGAGGAAACCTGCATATCTCTAGAGAATTCTGGACATATGTGTATCCTAGCAATCCGCATTGGAGCAGCGAGGTAGGTCTTAGCTCCAATCGGTGTCTCCAATAACGGAGAGAGGAGGCCTTAGCCCCAGCAGTGGGCATAGTAACAGGCTGTTACTTTACTACTTACTTACTTTAGTGGTTCGGGACGGTTGTGAGGTCGCTTGTTTACTAAATACACCCAAACACTAGTGGATACAAATGTTAACATAGATAGCCTACATAACAAATACAAATCAAATTGTAAAAAAATATATTTTAAAAAAATGGCCGCCGAGTTTCTTGCTGGTTTTTCTCGGTAGGAGCAAACTTTCGAATCATTGGTAGCTTCTTGAAAACATTAGACGATTCAAAAGTACTTACTGTATATTATATTTATACTTTATACTGTATATAATATTTTGAGTTTGAATTTGATTCAAACTAAGTGTAAAAAATACGCTTATACACAAAGCATATTACAAAATTGAAGATTATTTGGATGATAAGAAAGCCTGGATTTGAAAATCCTTTCAGCTTCATACAAGACAGCGGTTAAATAATGTATAATTGAAAATATTTATCATATTTTCATATCCTATCTATAAACTGACTTTCTAACATTAATTTGTTTTCCTTCAGAGTGCTCTATGGAAACAAAATTAAGGATCTCCCTTCAGGCATATTCCACGGACTGACTTCATTACAACTTCTGTAAGTATACTTCATTATGTAAATTCAAAAAGTACTCAGAAATTTTTTTTTAGATTAAAAAAAAGAAAATATTTTGTACTCAAAAAAGGATTACAGATAACTCTACACTCTTGTAATGAGGTTGAAGGCTTAAAACATGTTATGAGAATATAAAGTCAGTAGATTATTGGGTCCAGAATTAGTCTCATAAATTTGATCAAGGTATTGTATACGATAGAAGAGCAAGAACAAATGGTCCGAAACAGTCAAAACGCGTCAAACGCGTTTAGTCAACTAAATCGGAGATGGAATAATAGAAACAACTGTATATTAAGTCTATTTAAATTTTACTTTTATGAGTACATGATGTAATTATTGATATTATTTAGCTTTTTCTAAAGTAATAATAAAATTATTTTGCTATAATCCGCTATACAGTAAATAGAAAATATATATAGTGCTAAATGTATCGCAAAGCTTCGCGATTTTGTCGTGGAGTCTATCTCCTGATGATTCTTCGGTTGCGGGACGAAAGGATTGTTGAGTTTGTGATAGTGAACGTGTGTCGTGCTTTTGTATTGTGGTGGCAGTGGAGGTTTGTGCGTGTGTTTTTACGAATCTTGCATGTAATGGGTATGAAAATACCGGATAGTCCACTATACATTTAGCACTATATATATTTTCTATTTACTGTATAGCGAATTATAGCAAAATAATTTTATTATAACTTTTGTATTATGGATCTCCGCAAACTAAAGTAAAATTTAGTTTTTTCTATTTGTTCTAGATTCTTAATTCTTTTTGAAGTGTTTATTGAAGTCTATGTAAATATTTATATGAAATTTAATATTCCTACAAGTTGTACCTGCAGAATTTTGGCGTCAAAGAATCTATGTATAATACATTTTACACATTTTTATTCTCAACACAAAAGAAACGATAAATTTGAAATGGAACCTCTCCCTTTAACAACATATTACTGAACTTTGTGTTTAAACTGATTTCTATTACTTCAGAATTCAATAGAGTAACGTTAATTTTAATAAATGATAAGGAAAATATTTTAAAGGGATTGTTACGATTTCTACGTTTGTATTTTTCAGATTGCTTAACTCCAATGAAATCACATGCGTCCGCAAAGACACGTTCAGGGATCTGCAGAGTCTCAAACTATTGTAAGTATGCAGTTGTACCGGTAAATGAAATGCTCAACAGTATGCACTTCTACCCTGTACAAGACAGTAATAAATAAATGTAACTAGTTTTAAAATTTATATCTATAGAATATTTTGAATTTGAATATAGCAAAAGCTCAGTACGGTACTAATCCTTATCAAATTCAAATTCAAAATATTATTTATTTAAGTAAACTTGTGAACAAGTGCTTTTGGATCGTCAACATCTACTGCTGGTTCAGAAAGCTGTTCCTACCGAGAAGAACCAGCAAGAAACTCGGCGGTTGCTCTTTACAAAGAATAATTCTTATCACTAGTTACATATAGTTAGTAATGTCTTGTACAGGGTTGAAGAGAAGCTATATCCACGCATTCTTATCGTCTAGATAATTCTCAATAGTATAATAGGCTTTCTGAATCAGCCTTTTTAATAGTATTTTTAACTGCTGTAATGGTAAAGTTAAAGTAGATTGTGGAATTTTATTATAGAATCTTATACCCAAACCCACAAACGAATTACGAACTTTTGCAAGGCGCAAAGCAGGAACCGCAAGCTTATGTCGGTTCCTACTTTGTCTATTATATACATCGCCGATCCTTTTATAATTATTTATATTTAATTATTAATATCAATTACAATACGTTAAAGTTGCCTTAAGTATTTCCTGCTTATCATTATGATACTTTACATCATATAATTTAAATAAATCTCTTAGATATTGTCGCAAAATTGAAACTAATACTATGAGAAAGTAAATTCGAGCGCGAGCGCGAATCTCAGTTTAGTTTATGTCGACTAATATTTATTCATCTTAATAGCTTTCACATATGCACATATTACGTGGCCTTTCTTTACATTAGAATGAGAATAGCGAACTCCTCTTAAAAGATTTAAGCCATTGCGGATATATATATAAGTATATGGATATGTGTGCAACTTATAGCAATATTTGAATTGTTCCAGATCTCTGTACGACAACAACATAAGATCCCTACCGAACGGGACTTTTGACTCTTTAACAGCTATACAGACGTTGTAAGTACTGTAATATAATAAACCTTCTGTAGGAAACTAAAATCCCAGTTAAGGCAAGATCACTGCACGTCCCATTTAAGGCCGCGGTCAACGGTCATGGACAGTTTTAGTAATTTCAAGAGTACTCTATAGAATTGCAAATAGCTCGTATTGGGTCTAAAACCCAATATGGGTTTAACATGTCACAATTATTACATCTGTAAAACAAATGTTTAAAAAAAAATATTTTGCTATAATCCGCGATACAGTAAATAGAATATATATATAGTGTTAAACGTATAGTGGACTAATAGTATTTTCATACCCGATACGTGCAGGATTCGTAAAAACACATGCACAAACCTCCACCACTTCCACCACAATACACAAGCACTACACACGTTCACTATCACAAACTCAACAATCATTTCGCCCCGCAACCGAAGTATCATCAGGAGATAGACTCCACGACAAAATCGCAAAGCGAGGCAATAACCAAACTAGCCTTGTTATATAGTACTTGGTTCATCACCACCCTTTATTTTACCTCTGAACACGTGCAACAAGCTTGAACTAGAAACATTTATCTGCTCGTTAATGAGGGTGCCATTGTTGCGCTTAATGATTTCTAATTGTTCCAAAATATTTAGTTTCATTCCATCTGTAGTGCACTCAAATCAGAACCTTATTTCCTAGACACTTGGGTCGCAATCCCTTCGCCTGCGACTGCTCCCTCCGCTGGCTGGCTGCGTACTTGCGCAAGAACCCCATAGAAACCTCTGGAGCGAAATGTGACTCACCGAAACGGATGAATAGGAAAAGGATAGACGCATTGCGCGAAGAGAATTTCAAATGCAAACGTGAGTATTGCACATTCGTATTTTTAATACACGGTATTGTTACTATATTTTTTAAATGAAAAAGTAAAGTTGAATGTAAAATAAATACACTACCCAAAACTCTATTAGGAAAACGAGAACCGAAACTTAGTCTTTTTAATGGAAGAAGTTTTTCTGGACTCTCAACGAATACATTCTAACGGGGTACCGTCATGCTGTCTGGTGACAAGGTCGTAGAAATACTGAACGCATCACGTCTACACGAATAGCCGCAAAACGACGCTATTAGATTATAAGCTGATATATAAGCTGAGTTTACGTACATTAAATTTTTGAGTTTTGTTTATTATTACAGCGGAACCCCTATTTGCTACTGGGCACATAGAATAAAAGTAAAGTAAAGTAGCGGCCTTGTACAATCCCACTGCTCGGAATAGGCCTCCTCTCGGTATGTTGTTTTGCACGGAGGTGCCAAGCATCGGGCTAACATCCTTGGCTCGCTGGGGACGTTACAAGAAGCCTTGAGGTACCCTGGCAGGGCTCTCGGCTTCTGCAAGGAGCTTGGCTGGTTGGAATAACCAGCCCCTTCACTCTCACGTACTATGGTGGCCTTACAGTGACTAAGTGCGGAAAATAACCCGCAACAAGAACAAGAAGAAGAAGAAGAGGCCTCTTCTCTCCGTTTCTGGAGAGAAGGGTTGGAGCTAAGACCTACCACGCTGCTCCAATGCGGATTGGTAGGTTACACATATCTCCAGTATTCTCTAGAGATATGTAGGTTTCCTCACGATGTTTTCCTTCACCGAAAAGCGTGTGATAAATTGCAATTATCAATTAGACACATGAGTTTTAATAGAAAAACTCATTGGTGCCTGCCCGGGTTCGAACTCGTGTTCCCCTCGAAAGAGTCGCGCGGTCTCACCGCTGGGCTATCACAGCTCCATAGCACATAGAATGACAACCTTTAATGAACATAACCCTTTAGGGATGAATCCATAACATACACATTCCAGCTGGGGAAGAGACGGCCGAGGCGTGCGGCGACGAACCGCCCTGCCCGGACATGTGCGCGTGCTCGCGTGCTTTAGTGCGTGGTGTACGCGTCGCTTGCGCACGAGCTCGGCTGGCTGACGTGCCCCGGGACCTGCCCATCACCACCATTGCCCTGTGAGTGACCTTGACCATCTAATTCAACATTCCGAATCAGAGTACCTTATTAAATCTAATTATTGATCCTTGACGTTTGAAAAGTGCTTGTAAAAAGCCTACTTGAATAAAGATTATTTCGATTTGATTTGATATAATACCTTTAAACGAGAAATTCTTGTATTTGTTAATCTGAATTTCGGAAACGGTAAATTTAGTATTTGCGATATAAGTAGCCAGGCAGTATTTCCCACAAGGCACCCACAAGGGGGTTTAGTACGCGGCAATAAATAATGCACATCGAGACTTAGAGAGAGATCGCCTAGATCCTGCTTCATAGAGCATTGTCTCTGTCGCACAGACTGAAAATTCAAAAATGGACTCGACACGAGTTTAAACATTTCACTCCGGATCGTTTAAATGGTATTCTAGATTTCGGTGCCACGAATTTATGAAATTTAATGAAAAAGCAAATTGTTCTACCTTAAACCTAGAATCTAAGATTCTTTAGTGAATAATTCAACTTTTTAATATGAAAAGTTTTGTATGTTACACAGGGGGGTTACACATTAGGATTTTAGAAAGACGAAGATGGCATAAAGAAAAAATGGTTAGGAAACTCTGATGTAGGGGATTTCGGGGGATTTCGATATAGCTAGGTAATTATTAGGTCTTTATCAACGCATCCAATTATTAGGAGACCTTTATCAACGCATCTAATTATTAGGAGGCCTTTATCAACGCATCTAATTATTAGGAGGCCTTTATCAACGCATCTAATTATTAGGAGGCCTTTATCAACGCATCTAATTCGTATCTAAGTATTTTTCTAAACGAAAATACCGACCCAAGCTCGGTGGTCCACGTGTTCTATGATTATTGGTAACTATGAGTCAGGTGGGCAGTTTCTCATAGTTCTCTGTCAGGACGCATCTTGGGCTAGACATGTAGAGTATAGTGTCACAATCCGAAACGCAATTTCTTTATACATATATTTACTTTACTAATAAATGTTTACTGTAGAACTTGGAAAATTGTCTTAGACCTTCGTTTATCATGAGTGATATTCGATTATTTATTTAGAATGGCTACCTTACATCGTAAGTATCGGGTTAGTAATTATAACAATATCTTATTCCAGTATAATGCCGGACAACAATTTGGGACAAATCAAATCGGACGGACTGTTCGGAAGGCTGCCGGACCTCACCAAACTGGACTTTAGAAACAACGGTACACTGTATTTTTACTTTAGAGTATTTTATTTTATAAAAGATGCATGAAGCCTTCCACGTCGGAAAGAACCGAAACCGTTGGTACATCATTGTCCGTGAGAAGTTAATCCGTGGAGGGGGTCACGACCCTCAGAATTGAGGACAGCGACGCGAGGAGGAGGGGATTTAAAAAAAAAACTTACAGCTACTTACATAATCTAATCATAAAATTTGATTTAGTAGTAAGAAACTTTTATTTTGCTTTGTAAAATAAACATCCAATCTAAATGTCTATTTCACAAAGTTGGTCATTTTTCGCTCTCAACAATTATATATGTAGGATTAGGCGTTACTTTGTCGAGTTCAACAATAAATGAATAACTTCGCTTATTGCCAAGATCAGTGTTCTGATCGCGGATTAAAAGAAGATAACTCATTATTTTCTGTATACTCCTTAGACGATGTCTGTGAAGTATTTTGATCAGCGTACCACGTAGCCTACTTTCAGACATCTTGTCAAGAAACAAGAGCTCAAAACTTAAGAAATGCAATTGTAGGTATAACGGTAATAGAAGACAACGCTTTCGACGGCGCAGCCTCCATCCAAGAACTGCTTTTAGACGGCAACCTGCTGCAGACTGTCACCGACAAGATGTTCTTTGGATTGCACAGCCTCAGCACTTTGTGAGTTTACTAAAAGATAACTAATATTTCGCACCATTTATCTTTTATATAATGGAACAGAAGACAACCTGAAACCAACCACAATCAACCACAAGCTGAAAGCATAAAATCCCAGTGGGCAGAGCACGTACATTGAAGATCCTGAATTAGTGAAATGGCAATATCGCATCTTAGTAGTGCTGCGGATAAATGTAGTGCTGAGACTTTTCCTACTCGAGTAAATTACCAAATCGCCTTAAAAAGTGACACAAAACAATATATCGTAGAGTCCTTTGTTGTATGAAAAGTGCCTCAACGTTGCAGCCTTGTAGTGTCTAAACGAGACTGATAGCGGCAGATATTCTTCGTTTTACATAATATATTTGGCGATCGCCTCGCATTTTCGCCCCTAAATACATCATCAAGAGGCTTAGGGCGTATATATCGCAAGAACCTAGTAGTAAATTAATTGCAAGTTATTGTGTAATGTGGAATAATTCTTGTACATATTTTTCCAGATCTCTAACAGACAACAAGATCAAGTGCATCACTCCTGGCTCCTTCGATCATCTCAACATGCTCACAACCCTGTAAGTACTCAAAATATCTGCTACTCTATATTAATTGATTTAAAACGCTAGTTCTCACATTCCTTACCTACATCAATCGCATAGTTCAATCCATGGTTTGGCTTTTCGTGCTTCAAAAGGCCCCTTTAGTGATTTAAAAGAGATCTTTACCCAGCTCTCGTCCCATTCGATAACGATTATAATATAAGGTAATCAAATCAGTCTGCTACATTAATTTAATTGAACATCCGATTATAAGATGCCATGGGAGAGTCGTTATAGACTCTTTTCATATAGTAACGTACAGGTTTTGTAGATTTAGAGGAATATTGTTGGTGCCTTGTAACTACAACTTTTAACTTAACTTCAGCTTTTCACTACAAATTTCAGTTCTTCAAACATAGAGTAAGTCTTTAGTCCAGTAACGTTGCTGAGGTCACTATTTTATCACTTCGTTCGCGTCGGTTCCTCCTTACATCTTCGGTAAATCTGCAAGATAAAATTATATTTCTCTGTCCCCAAACCGTTCGTTAATGATGGCCTGCAGCCTGCTTTAATAGGTCGATTTCTCTGTTTGTAGGTCGCTGGGCAACAATCCCCTGCAGTGCACCTGCCACATATCCTGGGTGCCCAACTGGCTGCGCGGGCGGCGGCTCAGCACGGGCGCGGCCTGCGCACACCCTTCTAACCTGCGAGGGACCGAGGTACAGCATTTGGAAGTGGCAGACTTTAAATGTACCTGTGAGTATACTCATTTTTCCATTAAAAAGGATATATTCCTATAGGAATCCTAAAGATTGGCTGGGAGATAATGCTTAAAGCGTTAACCTTTTCAGCAATTTTTACATACATCACCAGTTTTACTATCATCAAACGTATTTTTCTAAACAAAGTTTCATTTGACTAGCCCGTTGGTGGGGTAGTAACCCTGCCTTCAGCTCTGCGCGTCGCGGGTTCGATTGCCGCCTAGGGCTAACATTTTTTATAGACAATTTATTGTTTCTTTGAGCCTGGGTGTATATTTGTATTTAAGTATGTATTTATAATTATATATGTAGTATATCTACCAGTTGTCCGTCCCCATAACACAAGTATTAAGTTACTTACTTTGGGGACGGACGACCGTGTGTGTAAATTTCCCATATATTTATTTATATTTATACTTTAATAATCATCAATTAATCGAATAGTGTTGAACTTTAAATTGCGTGATTGGTCTTTTATGTCACAAGTGTCAGTTAAAACTAGTTTAACTGTTGCATGCAGCGGAAGACAAAGGCTGTCTGCCCCAGGACTATTGCCCGGCCGGATGTGCGTGCGCAGGCACCGTCGTCCGCTGTGCGCGCGCGCGGTTGACGTCACTTCCGGCAAGGCTACCTCCTTACACGACTGAGCTGTGAGTTCTCATGTATCAAAATAAATCCCATACAATAATAGAAAAAAGATTGCTTATTCTTTTTGGTAAAAGCAACCATCACGATTCAAAAGTGCTTGATAAAGTTTACTTGAGTAATCTCTGCTTATGCCAAATCCAAATCATAATAATGATTTGGATGTGAAATAAGCAGAGATTAGCCATCAATGTAAAGGTCTCAACTTCCAGTTACCTAGAGTCCAACGATATAACGAGTATATCTACGGAACAGCTCCGGCACCTCACGCAGCTCACGAGGCTAGACCTCTCCAACAACAAGATCAGCGTGCTCTCCAACAACACTTTCGAGGCTCTCACCAAGTTGTCCACGCTTATCGTCAGCTACAACCGGCTCAGATGCGTTCAGGTACCGCCTCCTGTCTAAATACTATTAGGCATCGCCTTCTGAACCGAAATTGCCTTTACGAAAGTCTGTGGCCTCAAGATCATGAGGGATCTACATTAAAATTGTTACAAAAATTCAAATTACACTATAGGGTACAAAAGTAATAATAAAATTATTTTGCTATAATCCGCGATACAGTAAATAGAAAATATATATAGTGTTAAATGTATAGTGGACTATCCGTATTTTCATACACGATACGTGCAGGATTCGTAAAAACACATGTACAAACCTCCACCACTTCCACCACAATACACAAGCACTACACACGTTCACTATCACAAACTCACCAATCGTTTCGCCCCGCAACCGAAGCATCATCAGGAGATAGACTCCACGACAAAAAGCTTTTTACTTACTGTATCGCGGATTATAGCAAAGTAATTTTATTATTACTTTTGTATTATGGATCTCCGCAAAGTAACGCCTAATTCTATAAATTATAAATTACACTACAAGGTGTTCTGAAAGAAATCGCTTAGAGCTACAAGCCTATGTACAGTGTAAATTTTTCTATTACCAGTTAATTATATGTTCTTTGTGCAAAAAGTATTAGATCATTAAATACACTATTCAAATGTGAGTGAAGAATAAAACACGATGAAATTTAGGGAGAAGGTGTACGCCTGTGACTAATAAACGATAATTATAAGCGCTCATATTTCCCACGAAAAAATTGTTGCCATGGCGGCATGTATTCGGACCGGTGAGATACACGCCATCACCACACCATACATTAAGTTCAGCACATGACCTGGACACGGCATCTAATAGCCGCTCGAGTCTCGGTAGGAGACTGACTGGAGTATATATTAAATTTTAATATTCATAAATTTTATCATCCAGCGAGACGCCCTCAAAGGCCTCACCCAACTACGGGTGCTTTCGCTTCACGGCAACAACATATCCATGCTAGCTGATGGGGTGTTCCGCGATTTGGAGTCCATCTCACACGTGTAAGTATATTGTACATAATATCGAAGAAGCACTTATTGTATCAACAACAATAACAATAACAATAATTACAATAATTATAACAAGAACAATATTATTGATAGGAACGTTGGATGCATGTCATTTCATGCCACTTTTACCGGAATGGCATATTCAATCCCCATCTTTTGCTCGGATGTAGTCTATAAAGTCCTTTACTCTTTTAATCACGCGTGTTGTCTTGAACAAGCTGTCGTCAATATGATTTTGTAAAACATGCTGAATCAGACTGCTCATGCTGTTTCCATTTGTCTCACGTTGCCTGGAGGTTGCCAGGTGCTTATACGTAAAGCATATTACAAAATTGAAGATTATTTGGATGATAAGAAAGCCTGGATTTGAAAATCCTTTCAGCTTCATACAAGACAGCGGTTCAATAATGTATAATTGAAAATATTTAAAAGATCGACCGCCGAGTTTCTTGCTGGTTCTTCTCGGTAAGAGCAACATTGCGAACTAGTTGTAGCTTCATTAATCATATTGATGCTTGACGATTCAAAAGTGCCTGTAATGGTTTATTTGAATAAAGATTATTTTGATTTGATTTGATGAACGAGGTTCATTTGTAGCTGACCTTGCGTTGTCTCGAGCTTGCCGGGCTTAAAAAGGTTTCACTTTCTCACCCCGCGTTGTCTTGCGGTTGTCAGGTTTAGTGAGCTTCCTTTTCTTCCTCACTTTGTATTGTCTCGAGCTTCACGTCTCCATGTGACTTCTTTCCTCAGCGCGTTGGGCTCCAATCCACTGTACTGCGACTGCAGCGCGCGCTGGCTGTCCGAGTGGGTGAAGGTGTCGGGCGAGTACGTGGAGGCGGGCATCGCGCGCTGCGCCGACCCGCCGCCCATGAGGGACAAGCTTGTCCTCAGCACACACTCCTCAGCATTCATCTGTAAAGGTATGTGGCTTATCTACCTGTTCTGTATTAATTAATCTGGGTGTTCCGCACAAACGTGCGGGCGGATGAAACAACCTCCGAGACCTGGGCCCGTCGTCTCGGCGTCTCAACCTACCTTATGCGGCCGTCAGCTGTATGTGGTCCGGCCTCATGAATCACTGCGTGTATATGTGTACGTGTGTGTATGCGCTTGTATGTACTTGGCCGATTCCCGAACCCGTTGGCTCGCCTCAGCAATCTTCCACGGACACGTACTGTCTATTTCTCCCGGAGTATACACTTCACCAACGCGGTTAAATAACACAAATAACACGCGGTGTGCACACAACCTTCGTAAGGTCACACGTTATTGAATCGTCCCTAAATAGGGGAACATTAACCCAAACGCGCACTAAAACCGCGGACGGTCGCGCCTTCTCAAAACGCTTCACTGATTGAACGCATCACTAAATCTAAAAACCACACCCAAAACGCATAATTACACGTGTGCGTTATACCATAAAGTCGTATACCGGCGTACGCGTCCTATCTTTATAGTATTCGAAATATTACTGACTGTCGGCGCTCGCGTCGACAATGGGATGTCGTTGCTCCGGCCGATCGCGCCGCGTCGAGCGTGTCAATTTATACAAAATACTGGGTATATTTTCTATCATTTTACAATCAATCTTAAGATGAGAAGTCAAAAAAACTACCTATACTAGAGATCCATCCCTGCTTTGTACAGTTAAGTGGGCGTCAGCTAATTGCGGTTGAAAGATACACTCCGTACTTTTCTCTGGACTAATAAAAGATTTATAATTCCACCGTACATTGTTTTATACCTCAAGGGGACTAAAGGTTAATGATTGAAGCTCCCAATGGCTTGACTTTTTCGTCACTCGTCAGCATAGTTCAAACAATTGACAAATTATACACATAATCCTTCCTTATGAATAACTGTCTATTAGTGAACCGCATCTGAACTTTGTTAAATAATTTCTTGTTAATAATAAGGCTGAGGAGGATTTTGTTTTATAATCTTTACCCTGGCACATTTTCAGGTGACCCCCCTGCTGACGTGGTCTCGAAATGCGACCGTTGCTACCGGAACCCGTGCTTGAACCGCGGAGTGTGCTCGGCCACAGCCTCCGGGGGCTTCTCGTGCGCCTGCGCTAGAGGCTTCCACGGAGACACCTGCCAGCACCAGATCGACGCGTGCTACGGCTCACCCTGCGCGCACGGGGTCTGCCATCTTCTTGAAGAGGGGAGGTTCAGGTAATTTTACACCCTTTACTGTTATATTTTTATTCAATAACCGCACGCGAAGATCTTGCTAAATGGGGACACCGCACACACGAGTTTGGAATCTAAAATAAATAAATATATGGGACACTCTCTATCTAAAATGTTTCTCTGTCTAGAATCTAAAATGTTCGGAACTAAAATGCCTCTCTGTATCTTAAGAACCAATTGCTGGCGAGGAAATTGTATTCTAGAAAATTCACCTCTGATGACGCGCGGATTATATTTTAGAAATATTTTACCGAAGCACCTGATGACTTGTTCATGTTATTCTAGAAACGTCTCTTAAGGAGTGCTTAATGTCATAGATTATTTTTATTTATAACGAAAATGTACAAGTTATGTCTATCTTAAAATACTTACACGCTACTACGATACAAATCATGCCCACGTGGAATGGTCCCAAGAATGCTGGCAGCGTTTCCGCGTTGAATCGCTAAGCTGATTCTTTGTGCGAAAAAGGAGCCAGCCCTCTTGTCACCCGAAGAGGCAACCGAGGTGATAAAACGGATAAAAAAAATTTGCACTTTGGCTCCTAGGCCCTAGGGTCTCAACTGCAAACGGCACAAATATATAACTATCAACGAGAGATGCATACTTTTGCCGCTTGACGGAGAAAAATATATAAATATAATAGGAATTATATTGTAGAGACTCACAAATAGTTCCTATCAAGAGCGTGTATGTCTCACAGCTGTTCGTGCCACGCCGGCTACACGGGCGTGCGCTGCGAGGTCAACATCGACGACTGCCTCACCAACCGCTGCCAGAACAACGCCACCTGCGTCGACCACCTCGAGGGGTACTCCTGCAAGTGCGCGCCCGGCTTCATGGGTAACGTATTGTTAAAATAAACAAATAAATATCAAACGAATAGCATATAGCAATGGTAATTTGACTTTATCAGGCGAATTCTGCGAGAAAAAGATTCCCTACTGTACCCCGGAATTCAACCCGTGCGCCAACGGCGCGACCTGCGTGGATCACATCAGCCACTACACCTGCACGTGCCCCAAGGGCTACTCCGGACAGAACTGCACCGTCAACGCCGACGACTGCATCAACCACATGTGCCAGGTAAATGTTGCTTGTTGTTGACAGGATAACGCATCACACAAATGTTGCCATATGTACATTTTTATATTCCCTTCATACCGTTATAGTCACAAAAGACCTAAAAAGGGGCCCTACAATGTGGTACTTAAGCAAATCAACTATTTACACAAACATACTAGCGCGCAACACCGGTAAATGCCACTACGCGGTTATAAATTGAGTTTCGTTCGACGTCGGAATTGCCGCCATCGAGACAAAGAACGTGGATTCGGTGCGCGAACGCAATCGTGACTGGCTTGAGTCGACGCGGTCAAAGAGCGCGTCCCACTCCCCGCGCGCCTGCTTCAGATACCAATCTATACTCAACAGACGTTGTTTCGCCATTTTAGTCTGTCTTTGGCGTTGTGGAGAGCATTGTGGAAGTTGGTATTCAAGGATGAGCGGATCTGGTCTGACCACCTGATGAGACTACGGCCTCTAAAGTGTTTGCCGTCAACCTTTCCTGTGACAAAAGTTGCACTAGCTTACTACCTTCCTTCTGGGCGATTTGACCGAAACTCTAGCGCTCTTTTCAAGCATAATTAGTGCTTACGCGTTTACGTTTATGCGGCTAGACCGTTCTCTTGGAGTTTCGTTGTAAACGAGACTTGTACGATTATTAAACGCTCCTGCGTTTAGATCGTGTTACAACCTGTCTTGGTTAAACAAACAGGTGTAATTAGTGTTACTGTGCCGTTCTAATATTGTAACGTAGACCCGCGTCTACCTACCTACATTGAGTGTTATCTGTTATTTGAATCTACCCTCATTTTCGTGTTATTACTATAGTGGTGTTTGATGTTGTTCGGAGAGATCCGCACTTCCCCACATTACGTTCCGTGTTATTAAAATCTAGCCTCGAATAGTTAATATTCGTGATAAAAGTAATCACTGAGTTTCTCGCCAGTTCTTCTCAGTGGATAGTAACGTTCCGAACTGGTGGTAGAATCGTCCTGGCATAATAATTCCAAATTATATGAAATTTAACCTATCAAATGTTGTAGCTGTACGTTTATCTTTGTTGACTATGTGAGAAAGCTTAAATATTTAAGTGAAATTACCGCCATTTCTAAAAATATATTACCGTTATTCGTCAGTAAAATGTGTCGTCTGTCCGTCCGCAGAACGGCGCGACGTGCGTGGACGGGCTGGACGAGTACCGCTGCGCGTGCGGCGCGGGCTACGCGGGCCGCTACTGCGAGGCGGCGCCGCACGCCGCGCTCGGCACGTCGCCCTGCGCGCACCACGACTGCGTGCACGGCGTGTGCTACCTGCCCGCGCTCGCGCTGCACGTGCGTACCGCCGCTTCTACTGCACTCGGGGACTTTTCTAATAATATTTAATTCAAATTAAAAATATTCTTTATTCAAGTAAACTTGTAAACGAGTGCTTTTGAATCGTCAACTTTACTGCTGGTTCGGAAAGCTGTTCCTACCGAGAAGAGCCAGCAAGAAACTCGGCAGTTGCTCTTTTTAAAATATCTTAGAACTAATTACATTTATTTATTACTGTCTTGTACAGGGTAGAAGTGCACCTATATCCACACATTCTTATCATCTAAGTAATCTTCAACAGTATAGTAGGCTTTCTGTATCAGCCTCTTTTTAACAGTGGTTTTAAACTGCTGTAATGGCATGGCCAAAATTGATTTCGGAATTTTACTATAGAATCTTATACCCATACCCACAAACGATTAACGTAATTTTGCTAGGCGCAAAGCAGGAGTCGCGAGCTTATGTCGGTTCCTACTTTGTCTATTATATACATCACCTATCGTTTTATAATTCTTTATATTTTTATGTACAAAAATTACATTGTTTAAAATATATTGTGAAGCAAATGTAAGAATACCTATTTCCTTAAACTTCTCTCGCAGGGAATCACGCGGACTTAAATTGTAGATGCCACGTATGGCTCTTTTTTGTAATACGAAAATTTTTTCACTATCCGCGCATTTACCCCACAGCAATATTCCATAAGACATAATTTAGATCGAATCAAATTAAATTAAAACTAGAATTAGAATACTTCTTCGCCCGCGTGAAATCCAGTGTTTGGCATGTTATAGTCGCTCGAGTCTCGGCATGAAACTCGAGCAACCTACCTACCTAAGTTAACCTACCTAAGTTGCCACTGCCCTTAATGATTAACCTGCATGGTTTCAGTGTTTAACTATCCGACGCAATTGTTTCTAAGATTAATCCGTGAGTAGTACGAAGCAGATATATGGTAGTCAATTCCCCCTTCTTTCGTCCTCGTCCTCTCGTTTCTGTCTAATCAAATATCAGTGGATGCTCTCCAGGATGACATCATGATGGAGCGGCCGCTGCTCGCTCCGCCCGCCGACTACCTGTGCAAGTGCGCTCCCGGATACTCCGGTATGTGAACTACTATACTTACTATGCATGCGGCTTCACCCGCATCAAATTTTGAATATACTGGACAAAATGATTGCTAGTACAAACAAATGTAACCCTGATTTATAGAAGCAGGCGTTACTTTGCGGAATTCCATATTACAAGCACTATAACAGAACTAACTACCTTGCTATATTCCGCACGGGTTAAGCGAATGCATGCAAAGCCAATGTGTATGAAGCAAAAGTAATAATAACATTAAACAAGTAGTAATACTGTATCGCGGATTGTAGCAAAATAATTTTATTATTACTTTTGTATTATGGATCTCCGCAAAGTAACGCCTAATTCTATAAATTATTGTGTATGAAGCAGGCAAAATTTACGCACATGCACATTTACACATGCGAGACAAGCCACCACACGCACCCCAAGGCGCCTCCACCAGCAACAAGGCACACAAGCAGCACACACAACCACCACCACAATCTGGACGATCGTTTCGCTCCGAAACCGAAGCATCATCAGGAGGATAGGCTCCACGACAAAAATCGTACTACGCCGCGCCACCCATACAAGCAGTGTATGCTATCGTCGATCGTGTATCATGGAGCCTATCCTCCTGATGATGCTTCGGTTTCGGAGCGAAACGATCATCGAGATTGTGGTGGTGGTTGTGTGTGCTGCTTGTGTGCATTGTTGCTGGTGGAGGCGCCTTGAGGTGCGTGTGGTGGCTTGTCCTGCATGTGTAAGGTTCGTAGATTTTGCCTGCTTCATACACATTAGCTTTGCATGCATTCGCTTAACCCGTGCGGATTATAGCGAGGTAGTTCTGTTATAGTGCTTGTAAATATAACCCTTATATCCTATACACATGGATACGATATAAGGCTTACATTTCTTTGTATACACAATAGCAGTAGTAGCAGTAGCAACAAATGTAATCATAAATATGGATAATATATATATGATTACATTTGTTTGTATTAATATATTGCTTAACTTTCTCATATATTATCTGTACCGCGTAGTCAGCGCAACTCAAATATCAGTAACAGATACAACTTAAGTCAGTCGCTAATTAATACGCAAACTTGTAAGACGTATACAAATAAATTTATCTTCACCTGCCTTTTTTAATTTCGCATCTAAAAGAAGTTGAACAACAACCGAACAACCTACGCCACATTATCCATAATTTTGTATATTTTTGTTATCAAAATTTCGTACGCACTATATTAAAATTTAAATGAATGAATGAATATGAATGAATAAATGAATATATGGGACATTTACACATACGGTTGTCCGTCCCCAAAGTAAGTAACTTAATATGTTATTGGTGACGGACAACTGGAAGATATAATACGTATATAAGTTTAAATACATACTTAAATACAAATACACACCCAGGCTCGAAGAACCAACAATTTGTTTATAGAAAATGTTGGCCCTCGGCGGGAATCGAACCCGCAACCCGCGGAGCTGAAGGCAGGGTCACTACCCACAGCGCCAACGGGCCAGTAACTGTCAGTATAGCTTATTATAAAAGCTAATAGCAGATGGTGCTATATGATGTTTCATGTCATGATCACTAGGTGATAAGTGATTTTTTCCATGTCTAATTAGTTCCTGGAATCATACAATTGTAATATAACCGTACGATTCCACCAAAATAGAGTGCAGCACATTTTTTTACAAAGGTTATGTACAAAGTCCGCGCACTGCACGTACTAAGCTGATATCGCGTTCAGCTTCTGTCTCCGGCAATGGCGGTGCGACTTGTGTAAGCGCACAGTGCAGCGAACATGCGCGCGAATGTGTTCATTTAGAAATATTTTATAATCTTTATTATTATTATTTCACTTATTTTTAAATTATATACAATTTTACATTATATCTTGTCCACTTCTCATTAAAGATATGCTTGAGTGAGTCGACCAGAGTAAATATTTGTGCCGCACACTGTGCTGCACAGTTCTGCACACTGGTGGAATTCCACCTTAATACATGGCACGTACAGGGGTACATTTGGAATATTAATTTTCATGTTCCAGGCCGACTTTGCGAGTACCTCACCTCTCTCACCTTCAACCACAACGACTCCCTGGTGGAGCTCGAGCCGCTGCGGACCCTGCCGCAGGCCAACGTCACCCTGGGTAAGTGTTGGCCTCATAGGAGGCCCTTAGGACGACGCTCTCCGACTTAAGTAGACCTTCTGCGCTCTACTGTCTGCATTTCGCAACCTCGACGATGCTTCTGCGCTCGCCCGTCGCGCCCGGTGTCGCTGTAAAAGCCATTAGGGCTAACAGCATACAGTCAGTTCGGAAAAAAAATGGGTAATGCTTGCACTGTCTACAAGTTATGCACTTGTTATCACTAAACAATAGCCTAATTTTAATTATTAAATTAACACACAAAATTCATGGTACTAAAACGAAAACTCGTTTATAATTATAACACCTTTTTTAAAATACTATTATACTTCACTATTGTAGACACACTAAACGCTAACAGCAAACTGACTAGAATAGGCTTAACTGACTAATTTATAACCTCTGTTGTTTGCCTTTCCGTTTCCGTTTTATGAAACAACTAATGAATGACATTTGACTACTTCCATAAAATTATTAAATTAATCCTATTTATTATATTTCCTATTACATATCACATAATCGTTATATGAATCTATGAGTATTTATAAGCGTATTTAACACAATATCTAATAATATATGCTATCTTATCCTCATCCCGCTCTAAGTGGGGTTGGCACAACATGTTATAACCATGTTGTCATATGATTCGGCTACGTATTTTACGACCGGCCGCCTTCCTGACGTCAAATTACCTTAGTCACCTTTTACGACACCTTGGTAAGAAAGAAGAATGGTCTATTCTACTCAACCGGATACCACACATTTTTTTGAAATATAACAACATCTTCCTGCCCTTATCCCACTAAGAGGCGACGGCACATGTTACGAACATGTTGTCCCACGATTCGGCTACGTATTTTACGATCGGCCGCCTGCCTGACGTCAAATTCACTTAGTCGTATTAGTGACCTTTGTCACTTATTTTAATTTTCGTAGTTAGTTACTTAGTTTTCTTATCACTTTTTTGTCATCACGTCGGGTTCAGAAAGAGTAAAAGCTGTTATTGTGTTGTTACCAGTATTTGTCTTGTGAAAGAGGTTTTTTTACCTAATTTTACTAAGTGTAAACATTGGGGAATATTTAAAGCAAAAATGCTTTAAACGTGAGCTCTAAGGATAACCCAGATATTAAATTATACGAATTCCTAAGCCTGGAATATATGAAACTCTCTCTCAACCTGTTCTCATAAATCTTGAAGTACGATTAGGCAAGTATAAAAATTCGTACGATTTTGTACTTCTGTACTTAATCGCTAAAATATTCACTAAGATGCATTAGAAACTGAATCTAGCATTCGATTTCCAATGCAACTAATAGTATTTTAAAGACAAAAGTAATAATAAAATAAGATAATTTTATTATTACTTTTGTATTATGGATCTCCGCAAAGTAACGCCTAATTTTATAAATTATTTAAAGACGGTAAGCTTGACCGTACAGGCTAGACGTATCGCGGATTATAGCAAAATAATTTTATTATTACTTTTGTATTATGGATCTCCGCAAAGTAACGCCTAATGCTATAAATTATTTATTTTAAAGACTTTAAAACTATCTTATAGTCTTAAAGAGGACACTCGATCGGCGCAATATGGCATAGCGACATCTACATTCAGGAGACAGTGAAAAAGAAAGATAAGAAAAGATTTTTTTTGCCCACAATTTAAGAGTAAATGTAAATTTCGTTTTATTACACTTCATTTTGTTAGCAAAATGAAGTGTAATAAAAAAAGCAAACGACTAGCAATTCCCCGCGGATTCGCCCGCGTGCGTGATCTCGTGGTAGAGGAAAGTCTACTAAGTCTGACTAAAGAATAATTTATAGAATAAGGCGTTACTTTGCGGAGATCCATAACACAAAAGTAATAATAATATTATTTTGCTATAATCCGCGATACAGTAAATAGAAAATATATATAGTGTTAAATGTATAGTGGACTATCCGTATTTTCATACCCGATACGTGCAGGATTCGTAAAAACACATGCACAAATTTCCACCATTATCGTAGCATTATCCAAACAATGCTTGTTTGGATAGTGCTTCGCTTTGCGATTTTGTCGTGGAGTCTATCTCCTGATGATGCTTCGGTTGCGGGAGGAAACGATTGTTGAGTATATGATAGTGAACGTGTGTAGTGCTTGTGTATTGTGGTGTGTGGTGGTTGTGGTGGAGGTTTGTGCATATGTTTCTACGAATCCTGCATGTATCGGGTATGAAAAAACGGATAGTCGACTATACATTTAGCACTGTATATATTTTCTATTTACTGTATCGCGGATTAAAGTAAAATAATTTTTATATTACTTTTGTATTATGGATCTCCGCGAAGTAACGCCTCCTAATTCAACAAATTATTTAAACACACATACTTACATACAAATCTTTCCTCTTTTTAATATTAGTGTAGAAAAATCTGTATTAAAATTAATTTTTTCAAGAACTATTAATTCGTCATCAATTTATGAACTGTTTCGATACGTTGTGCTTATCAAGGAGACAAGCAAGAAGCCGGTAGTCAAAAATTCGAAAACAAAAAATAGTTTTCAATATTTCTTCACTGTCTCCTGCGTGTAGATGGCGTTGTTCCGTATTGCGCCGCGCTATCGAGTGTCCTCTCGAAATAGTATAAGTAGTTTCGCGAATTTTCCCTCACACGGATAGTACGCTATAATTTGGCTTACAAAATATTTTTTGGCAGCGAATTTGTGCTTAAGACTTAGTACAAAATCGTTCGATTCACGTCTGTTATGGTATCTTAAATAAGTCCTCTAACATATAGTAAAGTAGTAAAGTAAAGTAACAGCCTGTTACTATGCCCACTGCTGGGCTAAGGCCTCCTCTCTCCGTTTTTGGAGAGAAGGATTGGAGCTAAGACCTACCACGCTGCTCCAATGCGGATTGGTAGGTTACACATATTCCTAGAGAATTCTCAAGGGATATGCAGGTTTCCTCACGATGTTTTCCTTCACCAAAAAGCGTGTGATAAATTGCAATTACCAATTAGACACATAAGTTTTAATAGAAAAACTCATCGGTGCCTGCCCGGGGTTTGAACCTATGTCGTCTCTAGAGAGTCGCACGGTCTCACCGCTAGGCTATCACAGCTTTCTAACATATATATAATAGGAAATTATCTTAACTGAGTCACATTTAACACAAAATTTACCAAACCAGTCATTGAGGCTGGTCGTGCAATTTCAATTCAAAATTCCTACTACATTATACATTTTTTTTTTCAGAAAAGATGTTATGACTTGTAGCTATAATTAGAGAGTACGTTATAAAACGTACTCTCTAATTAATTTAATCTAACTTAATTAATATTGTACAACTTTGTTTTTGTCATTTTTAAGAGTAAATATAGACTACAAACCACTTCTTCCTGTTTTTTATGCACCAGTCATTTTGACTGGTTTGGTAGAGATAGGTATATTCAAATCGCTGGTATATCTAGTGTTAATACGAAATTTGTATGTCTAGAGTTGTCCAAATATCGATAGCGAAGCGAATGACCTTGAGAACTAGTAAGAATATCGATACTATCAGTACTATAGATATTACCGATACTATCATCATCACAAATTAATTGATAATATTATCGATACTTTCGATAGTATTGGAGCTAATACTTTCGACATTATCGATACTATTTTTGTTTAACAGTTTTATTGCCATATATCATACTATCGACATTATCGATAGTATCGATATTATCGATAGGCTATCGATACTATTTACATGACGTCATCTATCAATAGTCTATCGATAATTGACTGGTCCGTTGGTGCTGTGGGTAGTGACCCTGCCTTCAGCTCCGCGGGTCGCAGGTTCGTTTCCCGCCGAGGGCCAAAATTTTCTATAAACAAATTGTTGGTTCTTCGAGCCTGGGTGTGTATTTGTATTTAAGTATGTATTTAAACTTATATATGTAGTATATCTACCAGTCGTCCGTCACCCATAACACAAGTATTAAGTTATTTACTTTGGGGACGGATGACCGTGTGTGAATGTATCATATATTTATTTATTTATTATTTGTTAATTTAGCGATAGTGGACTATCGTTGGGCAACATTGTTTGTAACGTGTGAAGGTGGGAATATGACTTGGAGTGAAAAAAATCGATTATACTCCCTTTAAAATACATAAAATTTCGATCGCATTGTAAAAATCTATTTACTCGAATCGAAAGACATCCAGCAATGGATTATATAGTCATTGGGTAGGTGGGCGACATTGTGTTGGCAAGGCTGACGTCACATCTGTTTTATTTTGACGGTATTAATGGGGCCGCACGGCTTTGAGAGCTGTGATAGACCAGCGGTGAGACCGTGCGACTCTTTCGAGGGGAACATGAGTTCAAACCCGGGCAGGCACCAATGAGTTTTTCTATTAAAACTCATATGTCTAATTGATAATTGCAATTTATCACACGCTTTTCGGTGAAGGAAAACATCGTGATGAAACCTGCACATCTCTAGAGAATTTTGGAGATATGTGTAACCTACCAATACGCATTGGAGCAGCGTGGTACATCTTAGCTCCAATCCTTCTGCTTACAAACGGAGAGAGGAGGCCTATTCCCAGCAGTGGGATTGTAACAGGCCGATACTTTTTACTTTTTACGGCTTGACTGACATTAATCAAATGTCGTATTTGGAATTTGGCTTTGGCTTAGACAGTGCAAAGACTACAGTGTACATATTGAAAAGATAGTGCACTATATAGTGCAGATTCAGTTTATTATAGAACATGAAACAATTTTGTGGACATGGTGGTATTTACTTAACTCGGCAAGACACTCCAGATCACCACCATATATCAGCTCAGCGCAAGACCTAGATATCAAATAAATTGGTTCTCTGACTTACTTGCTTTTTATGCCTATTCCCTCTCTAATATAATATGTGTTTACAACAAAAAAGTACAAGTTATTAAATTACTTACACGCTTGTACTATACAAATCATGCCCACGTGGAATGAGCCCAAGAATGCTGGCAGCGTATCTGTTTTGAATCGCTAAGCCGATTCAGTGTGAGAAAAAGGAGCCCTCTTGTCACCTGAAGAGGCACTTAACCGAGGTGTTAAAACGGATAAAAAAATTATGTACCCTCAATAATATAACAATTATATATCCAGTGTTCAGCACCAAGCAGCTGCACGGCGTGCTTATGTACTTTGGGGACAGCGAACACCTGGCCGTGGAGTTGTTCAACGGCAGGGTGCGGGTCAGCTATGACGTTGGTAACCACCCCACTTCAACCATGTACAGGTAATTGTCCATAAGTAACGACCTTATTTTTATACAGGAAAATACCCCTTATGGGTACCGCCGCCCGACGGGGAAAGACGGCGGTTATGTCAGACTCACACGGACTAAAACGACCTGTGTGCTCCACCACGCTGCCGATGGCAAGGACAGGGTATCGTTGTATACATTGCCCCCATCCCCGCCGTCAGCTCTGATCCCAGAGTACACCTCCTCTGCGTAGGGACCCCTCGAAAAAAAAGTCCCCCTCGGGGACCTGTAAGCCGATATACCCCGTTCGACGTCCGAAGCTGCCCTGAGTAGGTCGGTAGTTCTGTAACGTGTAAAAAAATCATATCGCCTCCAAGCTCTTAACTGACCGCTATTTGAATACTACATCTTTGAGGCGCGTGATTCGTCCGCTTATATAGCAATGTAATTGGTTCAGAAAGTTCTGTCTCTCGGTTAATCCCGATCCGTCACTACTGTGGTGGGCATACAGAACACAATTTGTAAACGAATGAAGTACCAGAGCAATGATGTCAAGCGAATTTGAAATATATGTCTCAATTATAAGAATGCCGCATGGTATCCGGCTGAGAATAGACCACCCTCATTTCTTACCGAAGTGTCTTAAAAGGCGACTAAGGTAGTTGACCCACCGTATGGTATCCGGTTGAGTGGAATAGACCCCCCTCTTTCTTACCGAGGTGTCGTAAAATACGACTAAGGTAAGTTGACGTCAGGCAGGCGGCCGGTCGTAAAATACGCAGCCAAATCATGTGACAACCCCCTTGTGCTGATCCCACTTTGAGCAAAATAAAAACAAGACGATGATGATGTCTTAAGTATAAGGAACCAATTTTATGTTCATAACAACACCTGCTATCGTGGTATCTCAACTGACTGTTGCAGTTTCGAAATGGTATCGGACGGCAACTACCACAAGGCAGAACTGCTGGCTATCAAGAAGAACTTCACGTTGCGCGTCGACGACGGACCGGCCAGGTCGATCATCAACGAAGGTACTAGAAAACATGGCCTAAGTACCCATTTAGAGGCAGAAATTCTCCTCGAATATAGGCATGTGCAGCATATCACACGCTTTACTTTTCGATCATTGACGAAATTACTGGCAAATATGCGAACTTAGTCTACAGCCTTAATTACCCTTCTTTGTAGACTGTCTAGGCAGGTTTTCTCGCAAACGTAGGCATGTACATCACATCTCACGTTTTGTAATTTTTTAATAAATAATCCGTAATCTCTAAGAAATAACATGCTAATTTCGGTAAGGTATCTCTTGGTCCTCTCTAATCTAACAAGAAAAGTTAATTTAGTTAGTCTATACCTTTGCTAGTCTATACCTTTCCCCGACCTAAGGTCTATAAATTGTCATTTTAAATTCAAATTCAGATTCAAAATATTGTTTATTCAAGTAGACTGTTTTCATTACTTTTGAATCGTCAAATATTGTTAAAGCTACCACTGATTCGGAAGTTTGCTCCTACCAAGAAGAAATAAAAGTTTTTGAATTTGATAGATGGTTACAAGTTAATCATTGCAGCTTGGTCCGTAGCTTGCTGCAGTCAATAGCATATCTATGCAGCTATCACTCAAATAATCTTCAATTGTATAGTAAGCTTTTTGTAGCTGCATCGGTTTGAGATAATTTCTAAACATATGCAAAGGCTAGTCTAGATAATGTTGACGAATTCTGTTATAAAAACGTGCACCGAGGCCGATAAATAATTTTTAACACATCACACGCTTTGTCCATAAGAATTACTAAAACTCTCTACTGTCTAAGATAACCTTCAAATTGCATCAATTGGTCCTGTTGTGGAATCATCTATTCCAGCTATTATATCTCTCCCGCATGTCTCACTACAAATTTAGTACTTACGGTCTATATACAGTCCGTGGTCTTATAAGAAAGTCGAAGTCACTATTATTACATTTTTATTGTCGGTTTGTAATCCAGGCAGCAAGGAGTACCTGCGGCTGGAGCGGCCCATGTTCGTGGGCGGCGTGCCGGAGGACGTCGCCAAGGACGCCTTCAGCAAGTGGCACCTTCGGAACATCACCAGCTTTAAAGGTATGCGCAAGTTTTTTTATGTCCTACATACGTTGATTTGATTTTCTTCTGCCAACTAAAGTAAGTAAAAGTAAAGTAGTGGCCAGTTACAATCCCACTGCTGGGAAAAGGCCTCCTCTCTCCGTTTCTGGAGAGAAGGGTTGGAGCTAAGACCTACCACGCTGCTCCAATGCGGATTGGTAGGTTACACATATCTCCAGAATTCTCTAGAGCTATGCAGGTTTCCTCACGATGTTTTCCTTCACCGAAAAGCGTGTGATAAATTGCAATTACCAATTAGACACATGAGTTTTAATAGAAAAACTCATTGGTGCCTGCCCGTGTTTGAACTCGTGTTCCCCTCGAAAGAGTCACATGGTCTCACCGCTGGGCTATCACAGCTCCTGCCAGAATATATTTGGTCGATGGGCACCCTTGATATATATCCTTTTAATTTGCACCCAATTTACTGGTTCGAATCGTACCAATTTTTATTGTCATATATTGTGTACCATTTACGAACACAATTCTGAGATTAGTATTAATTAATGGGGCCTACGGAAAAAATGGAATTTGAAATATAATAGTAGTTCTAATAAAGCACGATCGTATAGAACTGATGGACACAGACGCAGAAGTACTAGTCGGGGAACGTTATCAATAAAGTGCTTCACGACCACGTCCGTGGTGGGGCCGGTATGAGACCGGACCGTGGCTTAGGGTAACTTACAGTGGAAAATAATTCTTTATTCAGGTGAAAAGGATAACGTTGTATGAACTATAGATAGAACTGTCTCTTTTACTCAAATGTTTTTAAGACGTATTCCGAACGTTCATTCGGCAACGACTTAAAGTGTGCGTCTTTAAGATGTCATGGTATGAAAAAGCAAAACAATTTAGTTTACGTCTTTAATTGAGTCGCAATAAGAGTTCATGGTAGGCCTGTTGCTTCTATAAATCTTTATTTAGCAATTTGTAAAAGTAATAATAAAATTATTTTACTATAATCCGCGATACAGTAAATTAAAAAAAATATATAGTGTTAAATGTATAGTGGACTATCCGTATTTTCATACCCGATACGTGCAGGATTCGTAAAAACACACGCACAAACCTCCACCACTTCCACCACAATACACAAGCACTACACACGTTCACTATCACATACTCAACAATCGTTTCGCCCCGCAACCGAAGCATCATCAGGAGATAGACTCCACGACAAAATCGCAAAGCGAGGCATTATCCAAACAAGCATTACGATTTTTGTCGTGGAGCCTATCCTCCTGATGATGCTTCGGTTTCGGGGCGAAACGATCGTCAAGATTGTGGTGGTGGGTGTGTGTGCTGCTTTTGTGTGCGTTGTTGCTGGTGAATTGCGCCTTGGGGTGCATGTGGTGGCTTGTCCTGCATGTATAAGGTACGTGAATTTTGCCTGCTTCTGCTATATTGCTTGTAATATGGAATTCCGCAAAGTAACGCCTGCTTCTATAAATCATTGTTTGGATAATGCTACGATAATGGTGGAGGTTTGTGCATGTGTTTTTACGAATCCTGCACGTATCGCGTATGAAAAAACGGATAGTCCACTATACATCTAACACTATATATATTTCCTATTTACTGTATCGCGGATTATAGCAAAAAAATGTTATTATTACTTTTGTATTATGGATCTCCGCAAAGTAACGCCTAATTCTATAAATTGGCAATTCGTAGTTCTCATAAGTTTGTTTTTTACTGTCAGGTTGTCTGAAGGAGGCCTGGATCAACCACAAGCGAGTGGACTTCGTGAACGCGGCCCGCAGCGTGCGCACGAGCGCGGGGTGCGGCGCGGGCGGCGCGCGAGACCCCGCGCCCGCCGCGCCGCACGCGCTGCAGGAGGACGGCGCGCACGAGCCGGTCAGTGGGGCACCATTTCCTGTACACACATAACAACTCTTGCAGGGAAACTTGGTTCAACAGCCTACGCTGTTCGAAAGATAGGACTGTTTAAACGAATGGTTTATTTTTATGTAATGTTGCTAATCGACGACAGATGGCGCTAGTGGTACATTGTAACGCGCTATTGAGTGTCGATTGTGATACATATAGTAAAACGTTTTTGCCACTAGCGTCACCCGGCGATGCTTCTGCGCTCGCCCGCCCTCTCGGTGACTCTGTCAAAGCCTTCAAGGCTAACAGCATTAGTTAGTGTCCGAAAAAAAAAACACTAGCGCCAAGTAACCTTAAGTAACCTCGAGTAACTTTAAATATACATACCTTTTACATAGTGTGTAAATAAAGTGATTAGTACAGTGCAGTGTTTGATTCAGAGGACCTATGTTTGTGGGAGAGTTTTCTCCATGGTCCTTCGAGCCGGATTGTAACCGACGGTTAGCAACAACGCGCATAGAAATTAGTGGTGGATCGCCGCTAAAGTGCGCGCCGGTTAAACACCGGCGAAGAGTGGAGCCCGCTGGCCTGGTGGCACTTATACTTATACACATTTATTAACAATTAAGGAACGGCCTTAGTTATGGGTGTGCCTCAAGGATCAATCCTTGGTCCCTTTCTGTTTTTAGTTTATATAAATGACTTACCATATTTCATTCATAATATTTGCGATATTGTACTATTTGCGGATGATACATCTTTAATTTTTAAAGTAAATAGAACTGACCATAATATTGACGAAGTAAACAGTGGTTTATCGCAAGTAGCCCATTGGTTCAGGGTAAATAATTTGGTACTAAACTCAAAGAAAACAAATTGTATTGAATTTGCATTACCTAATGCTGCAAAAACAGCAAATAGGCTCTCCATAAATAATGTACCACTGAAAACAGAAAATACAACTGTATTCTTAGGAGTGACCTTGGATTCAAAACTCCAATGGAGCACACACATAACAACTCTTGCAGGGAAACTTGGTACAACAGCCTACGCTGTACAAAAGATAAGACAATTTACAGATATCAAAACAGCAATTTTTTTATATTTTGCCTACTTCCATAGCATTATGTCTTATGGAATATTGCTGTGGGGTAAATGAGCGGATAGTGAAAAAATTTTCGTATTACAAAAAAGCCATACGTGGCATCTACAATTTAAGTCCGCGTGATTCCCTGCGAGAGACGTTTAAGGAAATAGGTATTCTTACATTTGCTTCACAGTATATTTTAAACAATGTAATTTTTGTATATATAAATATAAAGAATTATAAAACGATAGGTGATGTATATAACAAACAAAGTAGGACCCGACATAAGCTTGCGACTCCTGCTTTGCGCCGAGCAAAATTACGTAAATCGTTTGTGGGTTTGGGTATAAGATTCTGTAATAAAATTCCGAAATCAATTTTGGCCATGCCATTACAGCAGTTTAAAACCACTGTTAAAAAGAGGCTGATACAGAAAGCCTACTATACTGTTGAAGATTACTTAGATGATAAGGATGTGTGGATATAGGTGCACTTCTACCCTGTACAAGACAGTAATAAATAAATGTAACTAGTTCTAAGAGTTATATTTTAAAAAGAGCAACCGCCGAGTTTCTTGCTGGTTCTTCTCGGTAGGAACAGTTTTCCGAACCAGCAGTAAAGTTTACGATTCAAAAGCACTTGTTTACAAGTTTACTTGACTAAAGAATATTTTGGATTTTGAATTTTGTATACTACCCGCAACTGCGTTAACTGTAGTTATCGAATTAACAATAGCAAATCTGCAAATATCTATCTCTATCACAAAATCCAAAACGATCCGGGAAGACTAAGGGAGATTTACCGTTATTTCTAGAGCATAATTTAATAATTCTATCAAATAATCCCTATGACTTACATGAAATATACAATAAAATAGTTCAGTTAAATTCTTCCTGTAAACAAAAACCGAAATATATAAAAACTTTCTTATAATAACTTTTCATTGCATTCATTTCGGGTAGTTTCATTACAAAAATAACTAACATATATTACTAAGGTATTTTTATTGCGCTATACCGTATCTAATATTCTAATACCATTTAAGATTTTATGTAATAAATATTTAAAAAAGTGGATTCGCCGTGAAACGTAACAGACATACTATTATTTCGCATCTAGCAAAGCCGCACGTATTTCTAGTTTATAATATTAGTAACGATTGTATCACATATTTTCATCTTCTTACAAGTTATATATTAGTTTCACCTGTCAGTATGAGTAATAGTATGTAACCGACACTTTTGAACTCTATTTTGACCCACTTTGAACTGACATATTTAATTTAAACTTTATAAATTCGTGGAGAAGTGTTAATTCGTCACGATATCGTCCTTAGGACCCGTGCGTGCCCAACCCGTGCGCGCGCGGCGGGCGCTGCGTGCGCGAGGCGGGCTCACGCTCCGATTACACGTGCCGCTGCCGCGCTGGCACGGCGGGCGCGCAGTGCGAACTGAGGACCTCGGTCGGTGAGTGACCTGACCTCTGGGCCTCTTTGGAGACGGTGACAGTGCAGGAGCAATAAGTTTCTGCCACTTTTTCTTCTTCGTCAACCAATTTACCACGCCGTTTGGTATCCGGCAGAATAGAATAGACCACCCTACTTTCTTACCGAGGTGTCGTAAGAGGCGACTAAGGTATGTGCCGTGTGGTATCCGGTTGCATAAAATAGACCACCCTCATTTCTTACCGAGGTGCCGTGAAATACGACTATGGTAAGTTGACGTCAGGCAGACGGCCTAAAATACGTAGCGAATTCGAGTGACAGCATGTTTGTAACATGTTGTGCCGACCCCACTTAGAGTGGGATAAGGGCAGGAGAATGATGTCAACCAATAGACCATAAAGAGACTTATGTGGACTGGCCCGTTGGCGCTGTTGGTAGTGACCTTGCCTTCAGCTTCAGGGTTCGATTCCAGCTGAGGGCCAACATTTTCTATAAGCAAATTGTTGGTTCGAGCCTGGGTGTGTATTTGTATTTAAGTATGTATTTAAACTTATATATGTAGAATATCTACCATTTGTCCGTCAGCTATAACACAAGTATTAAGTTACTTACTTTGGGGACGGACGACCGTGTGTGTAAATGTCCCATATATTATGTCCCATATATTTTGTCCCATATATTCATATATTTATGTCCAGCCCATTGTGGCATCTCCACAACACACGATCTTGTGCCGTTTAAATCCAGCGGCTCCCGCCCTTTTTGAGGTCGTCACACCTCGTAGGTAGTCAACACTCCGTTTTCCGACGCGTGGTCGCCATTCCAAAACCTTCGCCATTCAAAATCCGGTTGAGTAGAATAGACCACCCCTTTCTTGCCGAGGGGTCGTAAAATACGACTATGGTAAGTTGACGTCAGGCAGGCGGCCGGTCGTAAAATACGTAGCCAAATCATATGACAGCATGTTTGCAACATGTTGTGCCGACCCCACGTAGAGTGGGATAAGGGTAGGAGGATGATGATGATTAATTACTTAAAACAGCACTTGTTTGCAAGTTCACTTCAATAAATGATATTTTTAATTTGAATTTAATCAAAATGTTGAATATCACTAACAGGTGGCGCGCCAGTCATCGCCCAAAGTAAACTCCCGCCGCGGAAACAGATCATCAGCAACGTACAAGCATCGCCAGGTAAAACTTGTGCTGACAAGTCTAATATGTTTTGTGAAATTTTATTATATTTATTAAAACCCAGGATGAGGAACATAACGTAGATATAGTCGTGCTTCCCGCAGCATAATGAATTGCGCCTTTCCTGTCTGTGGACCAGACAAAAAAGGCGAAATACTCCACCCCAATTTTTATATTTCTCACCTATTTTTTATGAATAGCTTAATATATTATTATAATAAGGACAGTAAAGTAGCGGCCTGTTACAATCCCACAGCTGGGAATAGGCCTCCTCTCTCCGTTTCTGGAGAGAAGGGTTGGAGCTAAGACCTACAACGCTGCTCCAATGCGGATTGGAAGGTTACACATATCAACAGAATTCTCTAGAGATATGCAGGTTTCCTTACGATATTTTCCTTCACCGAAAAGCGTGTGATAAATTGCAATTATCAAGACACATGAGTTTTAATAGAAAAACTCATTGGTGCCTGCCCGGGTTTGAACTCGTGTTCCCCTCGAAAGAGTCGCACGGTCTCACCGCTGGGCTATCACAGCTTGGAATAAGGACAGTAATATTCGAAATATAAAAAGAGTAACTTGGTGGAACAGGACTGCATTTTTGCTAGTGTTATTAACATTTGCCCATTTTTCATCACCCCGAGTTGCGCCCCTTGATATGCAGATCCTTCTCGTACAATAAGGTGGGTAACTTAACTGCCACTGCCCGCGAATTATTTACTAACTCTACTAGGATTTTAATAACCGATAACTAGAATTTTATATAGTACTAAAGTAATAATATTTTTTTTGCTATAATCCGCGATACAGTAAATAGAAAATATGTATAGTGCTAAATTTACAGTGGAGTAAACGTTTTTTCATACCGGATACGTGCAGGATTCGTAAAAACACATGCACAAACCTCCACCACTGCCACCACAATACACAAGCACTACACAGGTTCACTATCACAAACTCAACAATCGTTTCGCCCCGCAACCGAAGCATCATCAGGAGATAGACTCCATGACAAAATCGCAAAGAAAAACGGATATTCCACTATACATATTTTCTATTTACTGTATCGCGAATCATAGCAAAATAATTTTATATTACTTTTGTATTATGGATCTCCGCAAAGTAACGCCTAATTCTATAAATTTATATACTACTTTAATAATAAAAGTTATATTGTCGTCACTGACGTCACATCCGTCACATTAGTTCAAACTGCCCCTCTGCCCCTCAGCCGCACCCCCACAAAAGCAGTACCCCGAGGAAACGCCCGCCCAGCCACCGCCCGTCGGACAGGCGTGTAGAAAGGTAATCATCACAAATAACTTCGAGTATGGACTGGATAATGCTCCTTTGCAACTAATATTATAAAAATGATTTATTTATTTATTTATTTATTTATTCTATAGGTCCGCCAACAGAGTATACAGTAATTGTCAAACTTAATTATTATTACATACAAATGCAAGGTCTAATGCTACCCTAATTAAAGGTGGACACAACATGCTTAAAAAAATACAGTACAATTGGAATATTAAATTATGTCAAACATATTAAAGCATCAAAATGTCAAAAAACAAAAATATACTAAGTTCTCATTACAAAAAAAATCAAAATGTCAAGATAGCAATTAAAAAAATAAAATAGCAAATAACAATAATAACTAGACTAATAATAATAATAAATATAATAAGTTTAAAAAAAAAATTACTTTAAAGGTAGTCAACCATTTACAAGAATTTTTCTTATAGAGTATTTAAAGCGGCCAATTGAGTCATGTGCAATATCAATTACACCAGATATCTTTGTAAGATTATTGTATTCTTCTAGAAGTCGTGGTATTGGCGCATTTCTACCTAGATTAGTTCTGTGCTTACCTACTTTAAACAGAGGACGCGGGTTACGTGGTACTCTACAAGGAACATTTATACCAATTTTACTAACAATTGTTTCGCAGTCAATTTTATTATTAAGTACTTTGTAGAGAAATGTCATATCTAAAAGGATTCTTCTATTCTCGAGTGAAAGCATTTTCAAATGGTTTAATCTTTCCGGGTATGTATATGTTTTAGGGAGTTTCATTCTAAATGCCAGATAACGCGAAATTTTTTTTTGCACACGTTCGATCCTACATTTATATACTTTGTACGTCGGAGACCAGACTGGTGAACAGTATTCTAATTTACTGCGGACAAGACTATTATAAAGATATAGTGCAGTATCAGGTTGTTTAAATTCCCTAGAACAACGTAATATGAATCCAAGTGAAGCATATGCGGATTTTAAAATGTTGTTGATGTGGTTTTTGAAGTTTAACTTCGTATCCACAACTATACCAAGATCTGTCATTTCATATACTTCATTTACAGGTGTATTTTGAATTTTATATGATGTTGAAATTATGTTTCTCTTCCGCGTTAGTTTCATATGATAGCACTTAGATAAGTTGAGGTTCATTTTATTCATTTTGCACCATTGTGTAAGATTATTCAGATCTTGTTGTAATAAGTCAGAGTCACTCTTGTCCCTAATTACTCTAGCCAGTTTTAAGTCATCAGCATACAAAAAAATTTTAGAATGTCGGAATATATTATTAATATCATTAATAAAAATGTTAAAAAATAGTGGGCCTAAGTTAGAGCCCTGAGGAACACCGGACGATACAATGTACGGTTCAGAAAGTTCACCATCCATTGCGACCCTACACTTACGGTTAGATAAGTAAGATGTACACCATTTTAAGAAGGATCCATTAATTCCACAAGCTTTTAGTTTATTAATTAATAGCAGATGATCGACTTTATCGAAGGCCTTAGAAAGGTCAGTATATATGGTATCAACCTGCAAATTTTTATCTACTAATGGTATAACATAGCTCACGTAACTGACAAGGTTTGTACTCGTGGACCTTTTTGGAAAAAATCCATGCTGATTATTAGATAAGATGTGTTTTACATGGTCAAATAATTTTGTGTAGACCAGTGATTCAAAAATAGCCGACATTTTTGAAAGAATAGATATAGGCCTGTAGTTTAATACAGATTCTGTCTTGCCACTCTTATAAATCGGTACTATTCGGGCTTCCTTCCATGTTTCAGGAAAAACTCCATATTTTAAAGAAGAGTTAAAAATCATAGTGAGAGGTATGGCTAATATTTCAGCGCACATTATCAGGAATATGGGTGGAATATCATCCGGGCCACAACCTTTTTTAGCCTTAAGACCCTTTAATTTATTAATGACTTCTTCTTGAGTAATATTAATTTCAATGAGTTCGTCTACGGAAGCTAACGAAGTAGTCATGTTATTCGCATAGTTGCATTGTTGAGGTTCGAAAACCGCTGAGAAATGCTGGGCAAAAAAGTTACAGATTTCCTTAGCATTTTCACTTTTCTTATTATTTAGTTCCATTATAAGTGGATATTTTGAATTACTTTTTTGAAGATTTTTGACATAGTTGTAAATAAACTCTGGATGTTTTCTAATTTTGGTTTCTATAGAGGCAATGTAATTATTGTAACACGCCTTCATTAAGTGTGCACAATCTTTACGTAGGAAATCAAATTCTATTTCGTCCAATGGGTTTTTAAATTTTTTAAGCTTAGCATGAATTTTATATTTCTTTTTTAGCAGATAAATTAATTTAGAATTAAACCATACTGGATAGGATTTACGCGGCGTTTTAGTAATAGGAACATGTTTTAAAATTACATTATGAAGAATACGATAAAATGATTGCAGCATAATATCGACGTCATTAGTTTTTAATATCTCCTCCGCCCATGCAATGTCATTCAAAGATGTTATTATTGCTCCATAGTCAGCTTTAAAGAAGTTTAATTTAGTTTGGCATTTACTACGAGACTTAGCTACAGCTGGAATGTCCACTGCAATGTCAAGTGCTGGATGATGTATATCAATCTCGCGAAGGACGTAAGAACAGTTCGTAACATTCTTAATTATATTAGAGTCACATAAGATTAAATCTAAGATTTTATTTTTTTGGTTAGTTACTGTATTAAATTGATTAAATTGATTCATTGACAAGAAGTCTATAAAAATACTTTTTGTGATACAGTTACTGTAGTTTGAAGGTTGAGTGCGTAACTCATTATTTTGCGAGTGCCAGCTAATGCCACTTAAGTTAAAATCTCCTATTATTAAAGTATATGCACATGTGTTTTCCATTACTTTATTCGTATTGGCAATAAAATAATCGATTGTTTTACAGGATACTGGAGGAGGTAAATAGACACCACATATTCGCAGTACATCCTTTCTTTTATGGGATTTAATCTCAATAGTTACCCATAAATCTTCAATATCAGATTCCCAACTGGTTATTCGCGAGGAGACTAAACGATTAGAAACTGCTATTAAAACACCACCACCTAAAGCTTTAGATCGCCCTTCTGAGGAAGATTCCCTATCACGTCTATAGACAATGTACCTACTATCAAAAATTTCGCTACTAAAGATACTTTCGTTGAGCCAAGTCTCTGTGAAGATTATTATATCATAATCAAAAGCAATTATACGTTGACGTACCTTCTCAGTAACCGAACGAAGTCCTCTTACATTTTGATAATATAAACTGAGACTGGACTTTACTGTTTTAAACTGATGCATGAGAAACTGTGATAAGATTGAATTTATACGAGATTACTAAGGCAGAGGTTATTTTTTACAAATATATACTCAGAATTTTCTGATTTACGCATAAAAACGTTACCGTTTTTGACCCATACAAACTTAAATCCAAGTTCTTTTGACTTATTACGCGCAGCTGCATGCAGAGCTTTTACCGTCGGTGATAGGTGTTCCATGACATACACTGGCTTTGCTTCACCCCAATACCGAGATGACTAGTGTTAAGTTTCTCCGTTATATTGCCAGCTTTTCTGTTAAAGTAGATTGTAGCAGCTAGAAATGAGTCTCGTACTCTTTGACAACTAAATTTTACTACGACGGACCGTGGTCTGGGGCTATCTTTGTTAATTTTTGAAATACGTGTACACATGTGGATATCAGACTCATTTATTTTGCATTTGACAGTCGATGCTAGTTGTTTAATTACAGAGTACAGATTTTCGTTTCTGTGTTCAGGAACACAATGTATTTCAATGTTATTTGATCGCGCATGCTGTTCCATAGATGTTATTCTTGCGGTCAAATCAGATATAGTAGATTTTAGGGTCTGAGCTTCCAATTCAAGAGTTTGTATTCTTTTGATTTTTTCATCAATATTAGAGCGTAAATCTTCATATTGTTGTTCAATAAAATTCATCGAAGTAGTAACACTAGTCAAGCCATCAAGTACTTCCTTTATTTGTGAGTTAAATCGCTCTATAATGTTTGTCTTAAAGTTGTCCATTATTGAGTTCATCTCTTCTCTTATAATTTGCCTTATATTTATTAACGATACATCGGGAGAATTATTGGTCCTTTTTTTTCTAGTCGTAATATTTTGAGTTTTACTATCATCCTCAGCCGGACTGGAATTCTGAACACCGCGGATCGGAGTGTTCGTATTATCTGTTTTAGGTTTTTTAGATTGACAAGAAGGGCATTGCCAATGAGTTTTAAAATCTGTTGTAACATTACTGAAATCAGTGCTTGTTATATTAATACATGAGTAGTGATATTTCTTTTTACATAGTGTACATTTTAGAATATCAGGAGATGAACCCACACGTAGACAGCATTCATATTTAACCGTTTTTGGGACTGACATATTTAACCACTAACCTGAACACGAGAGTTTATTATATTATTATAATCTGCTTCATATCTCGATGAGGTGGTTATTGACTGAAATGTTACACATCGTCGTGCTTAAATTATGATAACACTCTGCCCTCTAGTTGCGAATTATTGTAGCACGTAGATGATGTCCATGTTTGTATGTATACGTCCTGTATTAGTAATCCTTGTTTATATTTTTTTCTTCTATTTTATTCAAATTATTGTAGAATATAGTTGTTATGAAGAAAAAAACGAACAATAACTTTTATAATCCCTTTTATAATATTATCACCCCTAAGAACTGGGATTCGATCTTAGTTCCTGCAAATGCAAGTTAAGCGTCTTCTCATTGAGCCACGACGTGTTAATTACCAATGATAAAATTTTTGATCTTAACCGCTAAACAAGTAAAACATCGTTAAAGATGACTCATTATTAAGGAATTTTTTCTTCATTCGATACTGATAATGTTTATATTTATTCGGGATCCTTCTTCACTTAGTTTTCAATTATATTTTAATTATGTTTCACATTTATTTTCAAAGCTTAAAGACGCACACATAGGTAAAATCGGTTTGTTTATTTATTTATTTTTTATTTAACCCCTGACACTTTTATAAATTCACTTTACGATTAATATTTCCACAACATTTTGTTTTTATAACAATTTAACCGGATTTTCACAATATTATAAGTTTGTATACCAAGACTTTTGTGTAATTTACAGTAATTTAATATTTTAAAATCTTTTATGACACGGAACAAATGCACACTTGTACACCGTTGACAGTTGAATTGATGGCCTTCCTACTTTTGATTGAGATGATGGTTGGCCTTCCTACTTTTGCATTTTTTTCGCTAGAATAACGGCCTGTTACTATCCCACTGCTGGGCTAAGGCCTCCTCTCTCCGTTTTTGGAGAGAAGGATTGGAGCTAAGACCTACCATGCTGTTCCAATGCGGATTGGTAGGTTACATATATCCCTGGAATTCTCTAGAAATATGCAGGTTCCCCACGACGTTTTCCTTCACCGAAAACCGTGCGATAAATTGCAGATATCAATTAGTCATATAAAGTTGAACAGAAAAACTAATTGGTGTCTGCCCGGGGCTTTAACCCGAGATTCTCTCGAGTGGAGTTTACACTAGTAGTACATTTTTTAAAGTTTAAACTATTTTGATTAGTCTTAATCTATCGGTTAAGCCCGACTAGTTTCAAGCCCGAATGGGGTTCTTATTCTTGAGCTCATTGTGGCGGGAGCTGTTCAGTTACCAGTAGGGTTCGAAACTAGTCGGGCCAACCCGATAAAATAATTTAGAGCCGCTGCTGGCGAAGATGGGGGCGTTGTGTTCAACTGTACCCTGTCCTCGCCACCAGCAACGTGGTGGAGCACTGTCAGGGTCTTAGTCAGTGCGAGTACGACTGAACACGCTGCCGATAGATTCAAGTTCACACGCGCTCTTGTTTGTCCACTGTAAAACCTTTAAGTAACTTTAAAAAAATCTGTAGGAAGTAACCAGTCCGATCTGACCTCCCCACGACACGTCGCTTTAAGTCGAGGTTCGGCCTAACAGGAGGAACCCTTAAGGCGACGTTCCCATTGATATCACGAGTCTCTCCTGAGGCTCGCCCCACCACCCACCCCGGCGATGCTTCTGCGCTCACCCCTTTTCTCCCGGTGTCGCTGTAAAAGCCACTTCGGCTAACAGCATATTGTCATTTACCGGAAAAAAATGTAGGAAGTACCCGGCGAAGCTTCTGCGCTCGCCCATCCACCGGTGGCGCTGTAAAAGCCAGTAGGGCTAACAGCACAAGACACATTCGAAAAAAATAAAACTGTATGAAATAGGAATCTAAAGTGTTACGAGTTTAACCAACTCACTCACGCATTCGTCGTAATTTTGCGAGGACCTACAATAGACGGTTCATTCATGGTCCTCCGATGCGGTTCGCGTTTATTAGTTAGGTAGTAATAGGTCGTCACAGTTAGTGTAACTGTGACGACTACTGTGTTATAATAAAATCAGTGTCATCAAAAACAGTAAAGTGAGTCAAATTCCAAAACTAACCTATAAGTGATTGAAAGTCAAATTTATAACAAACATAAATAATTAAATAGTAAATACTGAATAGTGAGATCAATGTAACAAAATAATATTAGTACTTGTCCATTAACTTAGATAGTGCTGCCATTTAACAAAACTAAAAAAACTACCATAATAAATAAAAGTTACCAGTGTCAAAAATAATTTTTTTTATAAATAAATACCCATTGAGCGGTGACGAAACATGATGGTTGTCCTGACAACCGATAAAATAAGTGAGTATAACCGGTTCCTAAACATAAACTAGTGGTACATTAATCTGTTTTCTTTACTTCTACCAGGAGGCAACTCGTGAGTTCATAACGGAAGGCTCGTGCCGCAGCCGGCGCGCGGTTCGCGGGGCGCGCTGCGCTGCTGCCGGGGCGGGCAGTCCCTGCGGCCGGGCGGCCTGCTGCGGCCCCAGGAAAACCAAAAAGAGAAAGGTATATAATCTATAATTTATATATATTGTAAAGGGTAATTACACAGAGGTCACTGCTATCGTGCGTATTACGAGTGCAGATGAATAACGAACTCACGACGAAGCAATTATTAAGTGTACCACTCAGTCAGCGTATATCGAATATCAATAATAGGAAATCAATAGAAGCAAAGCTTGTTAAGTCAGTCGCTAATTAATGCGCAATATGTTCACACGTATAATAAGTTTATCTTCACCTGCCTTACTTTAATTTCGCTCCACATAAAAGAAGTACTACTAAAGGTGGAATTCTGAAAGGTACAAATGTTTGCTCTGGTCGACTCACTCAAGCGAACATCACAAATTGTGCGTGAATATTCTAGAAATGGTCGAACACTTCGATGTGCGATACACTTGAAACAGCGGACTAGTTGTCCACGAACTCAGTTTTGCTTTCGCTACCGGATCGAAAGCATTTGTTTGTACGCGCACATCTTTAATAAGGAGTGGAGGATTGAAAAAAATATTAAGAATAATTTTATAGAAAATGTCTAAAAAATATATTATAAATTTGTATATAATTAATAAGTGATATAATAATAACAAAGATTATAATATATTCCTAAATGAACATCACTGTGCGCTCACACAAGTCACACACAACATTGCCGGTGGAGACTGAAGCTAAACGATATCTTAGTACGTGCAGTGCGAGAACTTTGCACACAACCTTTGTAAACAATGTGCTGCACATTATTTTGGTGGAATCCTATCTTTACTAGTGTAGTCGACGAGTGTAACGAACCGCGACGTCAGAAAGCAGATATAGAGTACGCTGTCACCGAGCGTCCTACGAACACAGGCGATGGCGTTCTCGGCGCAACGCCTAACAACAAATAGTGGTTTCCATGGAGACAGAACAGCAACGAGCCATCTTGTGTGATGTGACGGGTGTTTAAGGTTATTGTATTGATTGCGAACAAGGAAGTACAAATTGAATACAAAGTTGGATACAAAACTCCAATGGAGCACACACATAACAGCTCTCGCAGGGAAACTCAATTCAGCAGCCTATGCTATTCGAAAGATAAGACAGTTTACAGACGTCGAAACAGCAAAACTAGTTTATTTTGCTTACTTCCATAGCATTATGTCTTATGGAATAATGTTATGGGGTAAATGCACTAATATTGAGAAAATTTTTGTATTGCAAAAAAGAGCCATACGTGGCATTTATAATTTGAGTCCGCCTGAGTCCCTGCGAGAGAAGTTTAAGGAAACAGGTATTCTAACGTTAGCTTCACAGTATATTTTTAGCAATTTGATTTTTGTGCATAAAAGTATACATAATTATAAAAAGATTGGCGATGTATATAATAGACAAAGTAGGAACCGACATAAGCTTGCGGCTCCTGCTTTGCGCCTTGTAAGAGTACGTAAGTCGTTTGTGGGTTTGGGTATAAGATTCTATAACAAAATTCCACAATCAATCTTAACTTTGCCATTACAGCAATGTAAAAATACTGTTAAAAAGAGGCTGATACAGAAAGCCTATTATACCGTGGAGGCTTACATTGATGATAAGAATGCGTGGATATAGATGCTCTTTGACCTTGCGCAGGATAGCTATGACAAAATGTAATTAGTATTAAGAATCTTCTTTTTTAAAAGAGCTCCACCGAGTTTCTTGCTGGCTCTTCTCGGTAGGACGGCTTTCCGAACCAGCAATAGAGTCGACGATTCAAAAGCACTTGTTTACAAGTTTATTTGAATAAAGAATATTTTGAATTTGAATTTGAATATACATACATTGCAAGTTGAATAAGCAAATTACATTTGTAATTTACATTATCTTTATTGTCGATGGACATATTTTACGCTGGTTCTCCTACTTTAGTCATCATCCTCCTGCTCTTATCCCACTCTAAGTGGGGTCACCACAACATGTTACAAACATGTTGTCACATTATTCGGCTACGTATTTTACCACCGGCCGCCTGCCTGACGTCAACTTACCTTAGTCGTATTTTACGACGAAAAAAAATATGCTTACACATAAAGCATATTACAAAACTTAAGATTATCTGGATAATAAGAAAGCCTGGATTTGAAAATCCTTTCAGCTTCATACAAGACAGCGTTGTAATAATGTATAATTGAAAATATTAAAAAAGATTGACCGCCGAGTTTCTTGCTGGTTCTTCTCGGTAAGAGCAACATTCCGAACCAGTTGTAGCTTCATTAATCATATTGATGCTTGACGATTCAAAAGTGCCTGAAATGGTTTATTTGAATAAAAGATTATTTTGATTGATTGACCCCTCAGTAAGAAATGAGGGTGGTCTATTCTACTCAACCGGATACCACGGCATGGTTCCCTAACTTTAGTATAATAACTAGTCTAAAGTAAAACAAAGAATCGAACCCCCCGCTCTTTGTTTCAGATACGGCTGGTATGTGCGGACGGCACGCGGTACACCAAAGACGTAGAAATAGTAAGGAAGTGCGCCTGCGGCAAGAAGTGTCCGCGGAACGCACCGTTCCTGCACTAAACACTAACTCAACTACACAACTTATAACGGTAGCAAATAATGGATAATCACCAGATAAATAATTCGAACTACCCTACATACGAATGTATTATTAAAATAATTTATAGAATTAGACGTTACTTTGCGAAGGTCCATAATACAAAATTAAAGAAAATATTATTTTTACTGTAATCCGCGATAAAAGAAAATAGATGTAATGCCAAATGTATAGTATACTATCCGTTATCATACCTGATACATGCACTACCCGCCAGCAATAACATAACATTGCAATGCACACATTCACTACGACAATCTCGACAATCGTTTCGCAACCGAAGCATCGTCAGGAGATAGACTCCACGACAAAATTGCACGCAATGCGATTTTTTTCTGATTTGGACAAGTTTGGCGATTCTGTTTTGGATTGCAAAATAATATTTTCAGTACTTTTGTAATGTAATGGTAATTACCAGATAAATATATAAACTACGATACGAATAATATTCAAAGGCCTCGTTAAGGATTATTAAAATAATTCATAGAATTAGGCGTTACTTTACGGAGGTCCATTATACAAAAGTAATGAAAATATTATTTGCTATAAGTCTGATTAAGTCCGTTCGGTTAGCAAAAATAATATTACTATTTCTTTTGTATTTTTAAGGTATTTTACGTAAATCGTTGCTGAAAATTTGCCGATTTTGATTTAAAAAGTGTTTCCCGTTTAAATCCCAACCCCGTTAGAATTCTAACATAAAAAATAGCCTAAATCCAGCTTCACAACCTCCTCTATCTTCCAGTGAAAGTCCCATAGAAATCTGTTTAGCCGGATAATGTACTATTAACTAAAACTTGCTTCAAGAATTGCATTATCTTTGGTAAAATACCGTTGAAAATCTGTTTAATATATTTAAAGAAAATCGATCATATACAGACGGACACATTTTGGGGACTTTGTTTTATAATATGTATAGATATTCGGTAAAATTATGCAATCGAATATAGCCAGGGCGCCATAATGACAGAATTAATTAAGTATTATTAAATTAAGGTAAATGACCTTATTTGTCCATATTACAAACTTATAAAGCTAATCCTGAACATATCCTTAAGTCTTTCTTTTTTTAGTTGATGTGACATATAGATGCTATAAGATCATTTTTGTCATTTATATTTTAAAGTTAATACAAAAAACTTATCCAACGAAATTTCCATAGGCAATACTCTCATAGTGGAAGAATAACTGCGTTAATTTTTATTATAGTATCGGCCATAAAAACATAACTTTCCGGCCTAATTTATAATTGTTTGTATATTAAAATGAAATTGAGTGACTTGATTTTTGAAAAGAAGGCCTAATTCCTAAATGTACACAGAAGCATGAATCCGAAAGCGATGTTTGGAACAAAATAATAAGAAAGCTCATACTCATATTTTTAAAGTGTATTTCTATCAATACACAGTTCTACAGCCTGCATTCGACAGACAGACACTGACAACAGATAAATTATTGTATTTCATTAAAATGCTTCTCAATTATCTCTAACAGTAAAGTAAAGTAACGGCCTTTTATTATCCTACTACTGGGCATAGTCTTTTTTTTTTGTAGAGAAGGTTCAGAGCTAAAAACTACCACGCTACTCCAATACGGATTGGTAGATTACACATATTCTCAGAATTTTCTGTAGAATACAGGTTTCCTCACGATGTTTTCCTTCACCGAAAAGCGTGTGATAAATTGCAATTATCAATTAGACATATAAATTTTAACAGAAAAACTCATTGATTCCTGCACGGGTTTCAACCCGCGGCCTCCTCGAAAGAATCGCATGGTTTTACGAAACAATATTGGGTAAATAAATGCTCGTGATTTTTATTAGAACGAACTCATAACGTATACCCCACTAGTTTAGTATGTAATACTTAAATAAACTCACTTTAGGGTATTTATTTGCATTTATTATTTAGCAATCAGTTAAATAACTTTAAAATATAGGGTTACTAGTTATTATACTCTGAAATAACCCTATGCCACAGAGGCTTTTACAAATTTATAAACCTAGAGTTGGGCAATAATCATTTAAGGTGAACTTATATAACTAATTGTTGCCATTTAATTGTCCAATTGTCCATATGTAATGCCAAGGACTTCAAATAAATTACTATTAGCAATAGAATACTTTACGTACACAAAAATCAGTATATCTGTATATCTCGAATTAGATGTGATCTATTGAATTGTTACATCTAATTTAACACACTCACAAACTATTAATAGGACAATCATTATGGTCCTAAATGTACTGGCATTTATTTATTTTTGTGTTTAAATATTGTCGTGACTAAAACTTAATTTTAAACTGCCATTTGTACCATTAAACTTAAACAATATGTATGTGTTCATTTGATATTAATATATTTATTATTGCTTAGATGATTATTAAGTATTCTAATATTAGGCTTAGGACACCGGAATTGGTTTGACCTTTTAAATATTTTTTTATTTTTATATAAAATCTTGCCATATGTCTAAAATAAGCTTATCTACATATCGGAAATTCTATTACATACCTTTTAGAAATTAAGACTTTTTTAAAATTGTTTGTCTAATAAACATAATACATAGACAATGAAGAGTTATAAAATAGGCGAAATAATTGTATGGGATACAGTCAAAACTTGATTATGTTATCAATCAAGTGCAGAGAACAAATTGGTTCCAAATAGTTTGCTTTATGTTGAAATCTATTTAGAGACGCTATCTTACAAAAACCCCTAATGGAAGAAAAACTAAAACATAAACTAAAACGAAAGTATGAAAACGTAAATACTTTCTTTAGTATAGCCTAGTATTTATACGATCACAGATTAATTTAACCCCGTGACATATATGTCGCAAAATATAAATAGATGTTTGATGGTTTATTTGTAAAAAAATAGTTTTATTATATTTATTGCAATTTTGTTGCTAAAGTCGTATCTTAAGCTTCATCTCTGTAAATTGTAGTTAAGTTATATATAATAATCGTAGGTGTTTTACATTTTTACAAGCATTCCCTATTTATTTTCTACCATTTTGGTAGATTTCGACGCAACGGTATAATTGCATTTAACAATTAACATAATTTTCAGTATTATTTCGTTAATCGGGGAGATTTTTGTATTATGCTTTATGCACAAATTGTTTTAATTAAACTAAAACTGTAATAGAAAACATGTATAATTTATAGTTGGGTAATAAATATTTAGTTATTGTTTGTTTTGAGGAAAGGATTTTAAAAAACATCTCCCAAGTAATATAAGTTAATCTATCGTAAGCTTTAAGTTCGGTACGTACCATAGACCAGTTGCAGAGTGATGACAGTGCGAGCGCTTTTTATTATTAATAAATATAATAATATTGTCTATGAACTTTATAATTTATTTGATGTAATAAAAGAGAATGTTAGATATTTATTTGGTTTTATTTATGTTCATGATTAAAGACAGCGACTTTGATCGCCGGCGACCGTGTGATAGTGTATGTACGTGAATATTAACAGCGAATTAAATTCGCTACAATTCTATAATTCACTGTAAATTTAAATACTCGAAGCAAGGAGTATGTGTAGCGAAGGTCTATGTATTAAATACCATCCAGGGAGGTGTAATCGATTTCATTTTTAGAGATTGGTTCAAAACTGCAATAAAATTAGCGAATATTTTTAGATTGATCACATAAACTGGAAGAATATGGACTTTGTAATGCCTTTATTGTACATTAAATAAAATTATTACAAAAATGAAAAAAAAACATGTACAATGACGTACTTATTCTGGAATCTGAATCTCTTCGGCCAACCAATCTTAAATTTAAAAAATATATATTAAGAATAATTAATTAAAATAAAAATGTAACGTAGTCATAATGCACACAACAAATTAACTGTTGGCTGTGACTGTCACCGTTAGCTTTGCGTATTATTTGACAGATAAAAAAACGCTTCGATTATGGACCCGTTTTTACTCTTTCTTTATAAAAAATCTGATTTTGCTGTCACTGTTAAATGAATGCATAAATTCCTATTACATTGTTTTTACTTGACGTTTCATACAAATTATGTACAAAAAAAATATTCGACTTAACCATTTAGGTTCCATCCCTGGAGTGTTTTGGAAAAGAAAAACAACTGAAGTAATTTTAAAATACATATATTTATTAATTCTTCAAATATAATTTGTACGCTTCGCGCGGGCTGGTCCAGCGACCATAATACATGAGGGTAAACTTATCTATACACCGGTTACACCTATGATACGAACAAACGTAGATACTGGCGACACAACAACTGTTTGCGGTAAAATGCAGCTATATCTGAAATGGATTTAAACTAAAGTATAGTAATTTATACACATCAGGGGTTGGCAAACTTTTAAGCAATAAGTTACATTTAGAAAAAGTGCATTTGACCGGACCGACCTATGGGTACGTATTTTGGCCTTACTAAATCCGTATTCAAGGTCAGTTCGAACTATACACACTTAGAATATCGAGAAAACTTTAAAAACACATGAATGCACTTTATTACTTCTACATTTAGTCATGTTTTTCGGCGAGATCGAACGCGATCCGTAGGGCTCACTTTAACGCGGGGTCATTGACATTTATGCCATTGACTTACATCCATAATTATATTGTATTAAAGGTTTTATATACAATAATGATAAAGTACAACACAACATATTATAATGCACTGGGAAAGCCAATAGTAATATTGCCATTTTTATTTGCTTCTTTTCGATTCTATTTATTATTATTTTCTATTTACTTATTTCTTTTATAATGATGCACATAGCAAGATCATAAAGTTATGGAGAAAGTCATTACAATTGACATACTGATCAGTTTATGAAAAATTTCTATGTTGAAAATTCAATGTTGAAACGGTTTGTTGGGATTATTTTTCCAACAATTTAAATATACAATTTCCATCGCCAAATACTGCAATCTCATGTTTTCTTCCAACTTAATATAATTTTCGTTATAAATAATAAATTACATAGTATTAAGTAGTATCAAACAAAACTTTATTTTATGTAAATACATTAATAAAACTATGTTTTATATGATAACATCACATTATAATATATAGGAAAATGGACAAATATATACTATATAATATATATTATTCTAAACGCATACATAAATACACCGAGGCTGGAAAAACCTTGAAATTGAAATGTCAGAATTGAACCCACGACCCGCAGAGCTGAAGGCAGGGTCATTGCCACCGACGCCAACGCGTCAGTCAATCAAGTTTAAATGATGTACGCCTTAAAATTCGGTCACGAAAATCAGTATTTGAATTCTGATAAATCCTACCAAGCATTTCGCATCTCGTACTTTATCAATCAATAATTATGGTAAATTTGAGAAACATAGTTTTATTAATGGTACAAAAACGTCTCACAGGTGTAAACCTACAATATAAATTTTGTAACTATTTCGTATTAAATAATAACATTATCAATACTATATTACATTATTCTAATGTAGATCAAAGAACGTTTATACAACAATTAAATTTACAATATTTTAAAACTCTTATACATAAATACAATGAGAGAATGAGTAAATAAATTAATATTTATTATACACTACAAAAAATGTAAGATCATACAATATATGATACATACAATCTGGCAATCTTATAGCAATGGCTGCCAGAGAACCATCTCGATGCAAGTACACAGCTATCACTTAGACTAAAATGAGATATGAAAATAGATTTGCATTTAACATTAAAATATATATTTTTTCAAATTTCTACATCAATATAAGTAAGTTATATTTTACTTTTTATATTTTAATATTTCATAGATTGTGATGGTAAAATTTGCCTAACTGTGATTTCCTTTGTCAAGAACATTTTAAAACGCTGAAGGGGTCAATAAATTTCTTGTATTATTTACTTATCTACAATACCTATTTTGTATACTACATATTATATAATAGGACCCCAAAATATTCTTCTGGGTGATGAGAATGTGATGGTCGAAATGTTGTTTTCGAATTGACATTGAAAATTAACCATATGCTTGACAGTGAAGAAATATTTTAAAACCATATATATAATAACATATCCATAGTAGAATAATGTAAATCTTTGTTGGCCTTACATGATGGGTCTGAACTCCAATCTTACAGAAAAAAGCAACCTTAATTCAGAAGTGGGATAGTAAGAGGTCGCTTTAACATATATCAGATAGAGCACCAGTGTTACATAGCAACATAGAATGCAGACATAATAATAATAATAAGCCTTTTATTCCGAACAATTAACACATATTGAGTTCTTCTAATTTTGCTTATAAGATATCTCTTAGCTCGGTGTGCCTTTTGGCATAGGCCTCCTCCAACATTTTCCATTGTTCTCTATCTTTTGCCACTCTTGTCCAGAAAAGGCCAGCAGTTAATTTGAGGTCATCTTCCCATCTTCTCACTGGCCGCCCTCTAGTTCTCTTTCCATCCCTGGGGTACCATAGAGTAACCTTTTGACTCCACTTATTTATTGAACAGCGCATTGTATGACCCGCCCATCTCCATTTTTGTCTATCAATGCGAGCGATGATATCAATGACTCCTGTTTTTGCTCGAAGATCATTGCAACTGATTTGGTCCAGAACCCGAACCCCCAGCATGCTTCTTTCCATAGCACGTTGACATTGTGCCAATTTTTTTTGGTGCAATTTGGTTAGGGACCATGTCTCACATCCATAGGTGATGCAAGGGAGCACGCATGTATTAAACGTTTTCCTTTTTATTTGCATACCCAAGTCTTTGCTTTTCATAATTTCCCTTAGAGCCCAAAATTTTTTCCAACCGTAAGCTATTCTTTTTTCAAGTTCTTTATCCATTTGGTCCTTTGTAGAAATTATTTGTCCCAAGTAAACATATTCGCTTGCAAATTCCAGTTTCTCGTCATTTATAGATATTTGTACTTCTTTCGAGTTTGTCATCAGTTTAGTTTTTTGCGAATTCATTTTAAGTCCAACTTCAGCACTTACTGACGCTAGGTCCCAGAGCATCGTTTCTAATTTTTTAGGGTCTTCTTCGAACAGGACAAGATCATCGGCAAATCTAAGGTGGTTGAGGCGACATCCGTTTATGTTCAGGCCTACATCTTTCCAGTCCAATTTTCTAAAAATTTGTTCTAGTACCGCAGAGAATAACTTTGGTGAAAGTGGGTCGCCTTGACGAACTCCTCTATTGATTGAGAACTGGGGGCCTACTGTCTCTAGTTTTATGCTGCTCTTGCTATTTTCGTATATGTTTTTAATGATGTTAATGTATGTCTCACTAATTCCTTGTTGTCTCATACTTAGCCAAATGTAGGAGTGGTCGATGCTGTCAAATGCCTTAGTATAGTCGATAAATGCTATGTATAGAGACTTTTGATATTCGTTATATTTCTGGATTAACTGTTTTACTGTGTGTATATGGTCAATTGTGCTGAAGTTCTTCCTGAAACCAGCTTGTTCGATTGGTTGGTTTTCATCTAGTGTTTTTGTTATCCTTTCTAATAGCACCTTTGCGAATACCTTGTAGACATTTGACATTAGGCTTATTGGCCTATAATTAGCGATGTCATCTTTCGCGCCTTTTTTATATAGTAAAATAATGTGAGATTCTCCCCACTGGTTCGGAACTACTCCTGTATTTATTATTTCGTTGAACATTTCTGTTAGTATTGGTGTTACTTCGTTGATAGTACCTTTTAGTAGTTCGTTTGTGATTTTATCAGGCCCTGGTGATTTCTCTAATTTTTGGGAGATGATCGCTTGCCTTACCTCCGATGTAAGAATAATCGGTTCTTTTTCTTTGCAGTTTTGTTTAGTATTCATGGCCATATCAGTAGTTGCATTTCTAATAGAGTACAAATTTTTATAGTATTCGGTGGATAGGTTTTGAATGTGTCCTCGCTTGGTGATGCTTTTTTCTTTATTTTTCAGCTTCGGGATCCATTCTTTACCTCTCTCTCTTAATTCTTTAAGGGCTTTTTTTGTACCTCCTGTTCTTATAATGTGCTTCTCTAATACTAGTAGCCTTCTTCTTTTCTTTTCTTTTCTTATGTTTTCTCTTATTTCTTTGCTGAGTCTAGAAACTTCATTTCGATTTTCTCTTCTTTTTCCAGTTATTACTTTTCGTCTTTCTTCCAAAAGGTTTATAGTTCTTTCGCTAAATTTGTTGGATTTGATATGACTTGTATTTTGTTGCACTATTTCTTTTAGTTTCGCTTCGATTATTTTATACTTTGCTATCGTGTGCAATTCAGATCTAACGATGTTCTCTAGAGATTTAATTTTAGCCCCATCCACTTCTGTATAACTTTGTTTATGAGGCTGGGAGACAGTCTTAGCTATATTTGACCGGATTCTTTTTAATTGTTGTAGACTTAGGCAGCTGCGCACCATGCGGTGGTTCGTGTTGAAATTCAGGTTCTGTATAATGTGCGTGTCTCTATATGGCTTGGTATTGTTCGTCAACATAAAGTCGATCTCATTTTTAGTTTTTCCGTCCGGTGAAACCCATGTCCATTTAGCCTTTAGTTTTTTCTTAAAAACCGAGTTTAGAAGTGTGAGATGATTTTCAAATAGGAACTCTATCAGCTTGCTGCCATTGGTGCTTCTTTTCCCGTAACCAAATTTTCCGAGAATAACTTCCTCTCCTGTTCGTCTAATACCAACTTGAGCATTGAAATCTCCCATTATTATTAGATGATTGTTATAATATTTTCTTATTGTTTCTGAGAGGGCACCATAAAAATTATCTATCTCACTCGACTCTGCTTGCTCTGTAGGCGCGTAAACTTGTATAATTGTCAAACCTTTTTTATACACCGATATGTCCATGCTGAGTACTGCTATGCGATCAGATATCCCTACAAATTCTTTAATCTTGTTCTTGTGTTTTAACTGTACTAGAAAGCCTACTCCACGGTGTCCAGCGTTACCACCTTTGTAGTACATTACGTATTTCTGTCTTTCTTCAATTCCTTCCCCTTCTCTTCTCATCTCACTAATGCCCATAATGTCCCATTTTAAATTTGTTATTGCATATTCTAATTCTTGTAGGCTTTCTTCTGTTCTAAGTGTTCGGGTATTTAGGGTACATATATATACGGAGTCATTAAGTTTGTACATTGGTTTGTTTGGTACTAATGTTTTTTCTATTGTTGGAGGGTGATGGTCGTACTTCTCCGTGGTGACCAGCCAACTTGGAGAAGGGTTTATTTCTAATTTATTCGATGTTTTGCCATTTCCTGTGTTTGTCTTCCGGTTGTCGTCGATCTGTGGTGGCTATTGTTTTTTTAAACTTGTAAGAGAATTTGATCTAGGTCGGTGCACTTGCTCGAGTTTATTGGTTTTGTTGAGTTTGTACGGAGCATTTCTTGGTATACCGTCTAGACCCTTATCGGATTTTGGTGATTTTGATTGTGAACGCTTCCTCTTTTCTGTAGGTTTGTTGGTGACTATTAGTTTGTTGTAACGTATAAAAGCTTGTTTTCCCTTTTTGAGTTCTTCCAGTTGTTGATTTCTAAGTTCCTTTCTTTTAATCAAGACATCTTTTGGATAATCTTCGCTAATAAATATTCTTTCTGGTAGAACTTTTTTGTTCTTTAGCAGTTCTATTTTACGCCATTCAAGATTCACTGTTACCAAAATTGGTCTGATTTTGTTTTCGCTCCTCTTTCCTAGTCTGCGGACATTGTTTATCTCCCATTTGTCCCAGTTCTCACTATTTATTTTACTACTAATAGTATTAAAAACATTTAAGACTGAATCTAGGAGTTCAGGAATATTTTTTTCCGTTTCCCTTATACCATGTATTATTAGGTTGTTTTTTCTTGAATTTCTTTCTATATTCTGTAACCTATCCTTTAGTTGGGCCACTTCTTTTTTCAATTCAACATTTTCTTCTACTAGCGACTTCAGTTTTTCGTCAATAGTTGATGACAAATTTTTTGTGACTTTTTCTGTAATTATATCCGTTTGTCTTTGAAATTGTTCCTCAATTTTCTTTAATATTATTTGTAAATCCATTTTCCGTTTTAATTTTTTTTTTTTTTTTTTGTTTATTTAATTTTTTCGGGGTAAAATGAGACTAGCTGCTAGCAACACTTTGACGTTTATTTCATATGGCCATACTGTATCCTTGTCAATGTCAACTGACAATGTTGACAGTTAAAGATTAAACTATCAAATGTCACTCGGCTGATTTGACTTGGATGTTATATGCACTATAGATATTTGTATATACAAAATTTGTTTCTTGTTTCACTTGTTTTACAAGGTAATCACTGTTGTTTTTCGCTGTTCAATGTTAATAACAACCGTTGATATGTAGCACCGTATTTGTATACACTTTTTACAAAGGAAATCGTCAGTTTGATGCACTTTTTTGAATAAATTTTACGAGATCGTGACAAACGCGTTTTACACTTGACAGGTCGGAACCGGAATGCAGACATACCACAAAATATTTAAATAGCTGAAATACACTTTATTTTATCCTAAATATTGATAAGATATTTATATAAATAATTTTAGAATGTGGGTATTTATATTAATAAATTGTTTGTACACATATGATCGAGCAACACAAAGTCAGTTATTTTACAGAATAATTCAATAATACCTATATAATTCAATAAAGTACTAGCCCTCAGGTAGGTATTGTAATGAAATACTTTATATGCATTTTATATATGATACAGAATATGGTGAGATCAAGAAAAGTAGTTAATGTAAGATGTATAACAGATTAACTTATAGATCCAACTAAAATTTAAAAAGAAAACAATTAAAAAAACAGTTTTTACAATACTTAAATGGACAGCCAAAGAAGCCGACAAATTGTTTTGAGTAATATGTTAGTGTTCTGAAGGAATTGTAATCTAAGAGCTGCAACCAACATATTTTTAAACAGATTGTGTGTATTCCTTACACTAATCATTCTAGCTAAGTTATCAAAAATCACAGATCATGCCAAAATCTGACATGTTGTTTATTAATATTCATAGTATACATTTAACCTCAAATAAATTTGAATAAAGCATAAAATATGCTATACCGGAACTTTATTATACACAGAATGCCTGGGTATACATAGCCTAAAACAAATATTATTTTAATGTGATGTATTTTAAAGCTAAATGATAAGATCAATATATATTTAAGTAATTCAATACCTATTATAAAACAAAGTCCCAAAAAGTTGTCTGTCGGTATGTAATTGTTTTCCTCAAAATGTACTGAACGGGTTTTTACCAAAAGATAGTGAAATACTTACGGATGGTTCAGGTAAATAGTACATATCGGTATTATATAAATTGTGTTGAAGAGATCGCGCAGTTGTTGTAAAACTTGCTAGCTGGGAGCTTTAGTCGCTTGCGCTGAGTTAACCAGAAGAGATACGCTACAGTAATGTACTAGAGAATTGTAGATAAAAATACTACAAAAAAGTCCGCGATAGAATGTCTCTATCTCTTATGGTTAACTCACAATAACTATTTTTATGTTTAAAATTGGAATTCTATAAAATAATTGTGACATGCTGATATGGGACGTACAATGTTACAGTGTTTAAATTACCATTTGTTTTAGGTCATGTAGGTATAGCAACCCTAAACAATCATTATATCTATTAACATTGTAATAAATGCTAGCATAATAGCTTTTAATAGATTTTTACATGATACATCTTAACCACTTGTTATTTAAGTGAGCGAATTAAAAAACTTTATTTGTAGCAAATTGTAATAGTTTAACTGCAACAAAACTAATGCATGTTAACTTGGAAGTGCAACAAAAACGAGCTTTTCTTTAATAGTTTGTCGCATGTTGTCATAGATGAAAGGATTACAATATAACAAGCCCAATTAAGGCTAATTTTGAATTTGGTCTTTTTAATATTAACAGTGTGATATAATGTACATTTTGCTTTAGTATGTTTGTTTATATAATGTATATTTGTGAAAATTAATTGTGGTATTCTCTGTGATGATAAATATATTAAGAGTATATGGCTATTTGAAAAAATCTAAATTATTAATAGCTATGATTATTGTATATTATTTATTATATATTTTGATTTAGTAATACAGAATAACTACTGAAAGGAATCCCTTTTAAAAGTTGCTGTTCAAAATTACTGCTAATATCAAAAGCAGTGATTGTATGTCAGCCATAATTTAATAATATAGTTAATTCAAATAGATTCTGGATTATCACATTATGTGATCTAAATACGCGTTATTTACATTTCATACAGTTTGTAAATAAAGCAAAATGTATGTTAAATAATTTTTTTAAACTATCATAATTTAACAATGTTTCATTTTTATCTCATTATATTAATCAGCACTCTATAAATCACATTTTAGTGAAAATGATTTTCACTTATTCAGCATACAGACTTCAAAAACTTTGCAATGATTTATTGGATTCAAGCAACAAAAGGTCATGTGGTGTGGAAATACCATAAAAATTCTTATATCAAGCAGTGGACATCTATAAGTTGAAAAAATTAAGAAATCCCAATCTCGATGCAATTATACTTTGATTTGACAAGTAATAAATATTCCAGAAGTGGGATCATAGCTCCTCTATGAGCATGCAAGGTTTTGTAACTACTCATTTTGAAATTCTTTCTCTGCCACAATCGATTGTATGACTGAATCAATTTTTCCAATTACACACGGTACTTATTTGCATCTTTTCTATACCTTTCAAGTACCAATCAAACTTGTGTAGGAAAATACTCAACTTTTCTTCTCATCATGGTGACCTCACAGGGTTTAATCTATTTAGAACTTTAGTGTCATTTAAAGCACAGTTTAATTCACTGTATAACTTCAGGGCCATGTGAAGTACAGTTTGATTCACTTTAGAACTTCAATGCTATGTACTATAGTTTGATGCATTGTAGAACTTTAGTGCTATATGAAGCACACTTTGTGTATTTTGGTTCATTTTAACACTACAGTGCCCGGTGAAGCACAGTTTGTTTTATTGTGATATTTATGTGCAACATAAAGCACAGTTAGTAGTTAGTTAGTTGGACAGTAGAGTTTCAGTGCTATGTGAAGCACAGTTTTAATCACTTTAAAACTATAATGCTTTGTGATTCATTGTAATATTTCAGAGCCACATGAAGTACACTTTGATTGATAGTGAAGCTTCATCACGCTTTTTTACCTTAACACTTCAGTACAAAAGTAATAATAATTATCTGCGATTAGAGCAAAATAATTTTTAATATTACTTTTGTATTATGTATCTCTGCAATGTAACACCTAATTCTATAAATTATTTAACACTTCAGTGCCACATGAAGCACAGTTTGATTCACTTTAGAACTTCAGTGCCATATTAAGCACAGTTTGATTAACTTCAACACTTCACTGCAATGTACAGTTGGATTCACTTGGGTCGCTGTCACAACACAACACTTCACTGGTTCTCGTGCACCACCACACACCACAGGCCGCTCTGGTAGCACACCCGCGGTATGTAGTACAGCTGCTATATCTGCGGCTCGTACGCGTCCAGCTCCAGGCGGCGCACGCGCACCCTCTGCCGGTAGTGGTACTCCTTGAGATACGCCCGCAGCCTGGACGGCAACGGCAGTTGCTCCACGCCTGGAAATAGGGTTAGAGTTCAACCATCAAGATGACACATGTGAGTTTGTTGATCATCATTCTCCTGCCCTTATGCCACTCTAAGTGGGGTCAGCACAACATATTACAAACATGTTGTCACATGGTTTGGCCGTCTTCCTGACGTCAACTTACCTTATTGGTATTTACGACCCTTTCGGTAAGAAAGAGGATGGTCTATTTTAATCAACCGGATGCCACTCAGTGGGTCAACTTGCCTTAGTCGCCTTTTACGACACTTCGGTAAGAAATGAGGGTGGTCTATTCTACTCAGCTGGATACCACACGGTAAATTGTGAGTTTGTTAACAATAATTTACATGCTGCTGAATTGGGAATTGGGAATTGCAAAATAACATTAGATGGATAATACCAGATATTCTGAGTATCAGAAACGTGGTTCACAAATAGTAGCTAAAGGGGCTTTAAGTTGAGTAGGGATTTTCTATATTTAACAGTTTACCGTAGAGAAGGCAGTATTAGTCTAAACGTTGACTCATACGATTATTAGACACCCACGACTCTAGAACGTATTTTAGCTTGTATTGGTTAGACAAGCATGTACGATATTATTAGTCACTCGGGTTTATGTTGATTTAATACATCCCCACCTACTCATATTACGTTTTCTGTTTTATCAAATCTACCCTCACATGATTAATATTCCTGATGAACTAACTGAGTTTATTGCCTGTTCTTCTCAGTGGTTCACAGTGTTCCGAATTGGTGGTAGAATCGCTGCCAGCATTGGTTCAATAATTAACAGTAGAGACATTAAATTTTGTTTTTTTCAAGTCTTTAAATTGTTATAATTTCATGTCGTATCCAGAACTTATGAGTCACGTGGGTAGTACTAGGTAAGCAAACATTACGAGTGCACCTACCGTCGTAGCTGACGTGGGAGACGATCACCGCCCGGGCCAGCTGCTGCAGGGCGAAGGGCGCGGTCCGCGGTAGCGGCGCCGTTAGCATGGGCTCGAAGAACATCACGCACGCGGGGTCCTGCTGGGGACACCGCAAACAAACACCAACTGTCACTTGGGCACGTCCACAGTGAACAGTGGGGGGTTGTTTCCCCACTGTTCAGTTGTACATATTGTTTTATCAACTTTAGTTATAAGATATCCTCTATTATGTACGGTGTGGGTCATATCCTAGATGTGGAAATGCAGGCAGTTAACGATTTTTTCGTACATCCTACATTCCTACATTTGCGTTAGTTAATTGTAAAAGATCCTGGATCTTGATGTAGGAAAACAGCATTTTTCATTGAAATATTTTTATATGCGTGGTTATATATATCTTATAGTACAATGTGCTAGTCAAAATAAAAATATTTGTTCCTTTTTTTATTGTGGCCCACCACACAAATGTTAGGAAAATTTTATTATTAAATAATAACATAATAATAAGACAATTTTTAAATTTAAGCCCCAGCCACCTACGAGGCGCGCCCACCGAGCTGCTGTACGCAGTTCCCGCGGCAATAACGTCGTGTAAAGAGCTCATGAATAAGTGCCCCGGACGGGTTCGAAACTAGTCGGGCTAATCCGATAAAATTAGACATGAGTATAGCCTGTATCTATATTAACTATGAATAAGATAAAATTAAAATATTAAATAAATATTATTAGACCTCCACAAATTTACTCTATAATTTGCCCACCTTTAGTTTAGCCACCCAAGTTAGCTTTGGAGTCCGATCCCTGTTATATAAGTTTCGTCAGATATTATATCACAGCGATTTAGCTGGGGAAGTATAACAACAGTCACACAAACAGACTAGCTATGATGATAACTATGATGGGTGCCGGCAGCGGGTTGTAATGCGGCGGTAGTACGGTGGTAGTGCGATGGTCGTGCGGTGGTAATGCGGTGGTTATGCGGTGTTAGGGCGGTGGTAGTGCGGTGGTAGTGCAGCGGTAGTGCGGTGGTAGTGCGGTGGTAGTGCATTGTTAGTGCGGCTGTAGTGCGGTGGTAATGCGGTGGCAGTGCGGTGGTTGTGCGGCGGCGTGCGGTCACCTTGTAGTGCTCAATGAGGCCGGTGACTGTGGGCGCCGCGAACACGGCGGGGTCGTGCGAGTCGAAGCTGAACCGGTGCTGGTAGTGCTCGATGCGCGCGTGCAGCGACCGCCCGTACTTGCGGAACGACACCGAGAACAGGTGCTCCTCCTGGGCCGAGTCCCGCAGCAGGAACGTGCCTGGAACATACAGTTCAGTCGTCTATTCGAATTCAAATTCAAAATATTCTTAATGTAGGATACACAGGAAATGCCGTGTGGTAGCCGGCAGAATAGAATAGACCACCCTCCTTTCTTACCGAGGTGTCGTAAGAGGCGACTAAGGTATGTGCCGTGTGGTTCCGGCTGAGTAGAATAGATCATCCTCATTTCTTACCGAGGTGTCGTAAAAGGCGACTAAGGTTGATGTCGGCATGCGGCCGGTCGTAAAATACGTAGCCAAATAATGTGACAACATGTTTAACATGTATAACATGTTGTGCCGACCCCACTTAGAGTGGGATAAGGGCAGGAGAAAGAAGAAGTAGGATACACAGGAATTCTTGTTAAGTAGTTTACTATTACTAATACACTTTATTACATCACATAAAAATTTAACAACATAGAAAGTGATTAAATAAAAATAGACAGTTTAAACTAAGTGCTACAATAAGGCAGCCTTATCTTAGGCCTTAGCGATTTCTTGGCCACCTTTGGGCTAGAGAATCTATTAATACCGGGAAAAACAGGTAGGTGGTGCTCTATAAAATGAGTATATACAAAATATTACATAAATAACATATAGCGGTTGTTCGAAATAGAAACGCGCGGGCGGGGAGGGGGCGATTGAACGCGTTCCTTCATGCGTTCGGCCTTAGCAGTTAGTGACGTTTTGGTCATCAGGCCGAATCCACGGTTGATGTCTCGGCGGCGCCGCGTACGACGTCGCGTACACGAGGTCTAAATATTTGTGAACTATTTAGTACTTTTCGGCTGACCTTGATACCGGGCGAATTCGTTTCATTGAGTGAAAGTGCAAACGTGCGTGTTAAGTGAATTCTAATTAATTATTCAACACGTGATAAGTGAGGTTATACCTGTGCGTGCGTTATTGAATCGATAGCTGTGAAACGATATAAACTATCGGATCGCGGTGTTAGGCGATAGATCGGCTACTGACCGGCTGTGGTTTGAAGTATTGCGAGTTATCATGTTTTTTGAACAAGCGCGGCGCCAAGTAAGTCAACCATTAGTTAAAAAATACCAGGGACCAATTAAATTATATTTATTTTGTTCTAAAATAATTTTTATGCCAAATTTATCTAATATGTTTAAGTGATCAGTGCATTCATTTAAATAATTTATAGAATTAGGCGTTACTTTGCGGGGATCCATATTGAATACGAAAGCAATAATAAAATTATTTTGCTATAATCTGCGATACAGTAAATAGAAAATATAAATAGTATTAAATGTATAGTGGACTATCTGTATTTTCATACCCGATACGTGCAGGATTCATAAAAACACATGCACAAACCTCCACCACTTCCACCACAAAAGTATACGAAAAATATAAAACACAACGCTAACTTTTTAGTTCTTAGTTCACTTTTAAAGTGCTGTGAGTGCTTTTTTGTTTTTTCAATGTAATTATTTTATTGTATTGTCATCGGTTCTTGATAAGTGTACGGTTTGAATTAAATCCGACTAAATTACCTTCTGGCTTGTTGTCGAGCAGTCTCTCAGCCTCGTAGCGGTCCATCTTGCCCCAGTAGAAAGAGCAGGCGGTGATCTCCTGCAGGTCGGGCACTAGGCAATGCTTGTAGTCGACCTGGATATAATACAATATATATAAAGTGGTAGTACCCTCAATATTCGCGATAGTTTAAACGTTAACTAACTGTGATTGATGCTAAGTCTGCATGGAAATCCGTGTATATAATTGAAATTTTAGTACTTATTGCGTAACCATAAGAGATAGAGACATGCTGTCGCGGACTTTTGTGTAGTATTTTTGTAGTTCTACAATTCTATATTATAGCACCCGGCATTAAATAATGCACATCGATGTTTAGAACGAAACAGCCGGCCAGTTCGGGTTCGTAGAGTGTTGTCTCTGTCATTCAGTATGTGACGTTTTACACAATGCTCTATGAAGTTGGTTTAAGCGACGCAAGTGACAAAGGCTCCCAGCAGGCGAGTCTTTTTTTACTACTGTACGACTTCTTCAACACATTTTACAATTCAAGCTACAAGCCTCGGTCGAACATCGAATTTGCTAGTAAACTTGTTTGTGAGTAATTTACCTGTGAATTTATGTATGAGTAACTTACCGTGAACTTGTATGTGAGTAATACATCTGTGAACTTGTATGTGAGTAACTTACCTGTGAACTTGTATGTGAGTAATATATCTGTGAACTTGTATGTGAGAACATATCTGTGAAATTGTATGTAATATATCTGTGAACTTGTATATAACTTACCTGTGAATTTATGTATGAGTAACTTACCTGTGAACTTGTATGTGAGTAATATATCTGTGAATTTGTAGGTGAGTAACATATCTGTGAACTTGTATGTGAGTAAAATATCTGTGAACTTGTTTGTGAGTAACTTATCTGTAAATTTATATATGAGTAACTTACCTGTGAATTACGTATAATTAACTTACGTGTTTATTTATGTATACTTAAGTACATCACCTGTGAACTTGTATATGACTAACTTAACTGTGAACTGTTATGTGAGTAACTTACCTGTGTGTGGACTGTGGTGGGCGGCGGAGGCAGATGGTCCAGGGGCGGAGTCCGGAGGAGCAGCGCACGAAGCTCACCGCTGCAGAGCACCTGAAATATACACAACCATCTTAATGTGACTCACTCTAGATCGCATGTTCATAAGTGAATTTATTTGTACTAGTAGCTTAGGGGTCAAAATTCTTCCATATTTATGTCTACGATTGAAATAAAGGATAAGTACCTTGATTTTTTGACATTCAGTAAAATTATAAACAAAAATATTTATATATATTAATATTTTGTTATTTTAACTGCTATTCTATTTTACTATTGGTCCAGCACATAAGCGCTGAAAACGTAATAGACAGACTTACGCATTTATAATATTATTTATTATTATTAAAGCGATATATTGTATAATACGCGAACTTTGAATTCAATATAAGCTATACCTGTAACCGCCTTATGGCTTGATCAGTTGCCTGGACACGCTCCCTCCTCCGGGCGCCCTCCGATGTCTCGCCCACACTGCAACATTATATAATAAAGATGAAATAATATTAAAATTCATCAGTCACTTTATGAACTTATCTCAATATCTCGTACAGATTTGTTTACAAGTTCTGAAGTAAAAATAAGTAAAGCAGCCGCCTGTTTCAATCCCACAGCTGGGAATAGGCCTCCTCTCTCCGTTTCTGGAGAGAAGGGTTGGAGCTAAGACCTACCACGCTGCTCCAATGCGGATTGGTAGGTTACACATACCTCCAGAATTCTCTAGAGATATGCAGGTTTCCTCACGATGTTTTCCTTCACCGAAAAGCGTGTGATAAATTGCAATTATCAATTAGACACATGAGTTTTAATAGAAGAACTCATTGATGCCTGCCCGGGTTTAAACTCGTGTTCAACTTGAAAGAGTCGCACGGTCTCACCGCTGGGCTAAAGAATAACTTGAATTGGAAATTGGATTCATTAGATTTATCATACATATGCAAATCATCTTTATAACTAGGCGTTACTTTGCGGAGATCCATAATATAAAAGTAACAATGAAATCACCTTGCTATAATCCGCGATAAAGTAAATAGAAAATACATTTAATGCTTAATGTCGACTATCCGTTCTCATAACCGATACATAAAGTATTCGTAAAAACACATGCACCCCCACAACCGCCACCACAATACACAAGCACTAGAAACGTTCTCTATCACAAACTCAACAATTGTTTCGCAACCGAAGCATCATCAGGAGATAAACTTCACAAAATTGCAAAGCGACGCATTACCCAAGTAAGAATAGTTACTATATATACTAATTGGTTCAACCTCTACCATTTATTTTGCGTCCGAACACATGTAACAAACTTGAATAAGGGTACAATTGTTATTTTCAATGATCTCAAGTTGCTCTAAAATGTTCGCTCGGAGGCTTTCATCGCAGGTGTGCAGAATTTCGAAACAATCGTCACTGGTTATTTTTTGACAGCTTTCTAACAAATGTTTAGGGAGATTTGGTATACAATATATACTCACGGCCTGCTCGACTCCACGGACAGCACGTACAGCTCGGCGGTCGGTTCGATCTCTCCAGTCGCATCGCCGTCTGTCACGAACAGGGAATATTCATATTCAAATTCAAAATATTCTTTATTCAAGTAAACTTGTAAACAAGTGCTTTTGAATCGTCAACTTTACTCCTGGTTCAGAAAGCTGTTCCTACCAAGAAGAACCAGCAAGAAACTCGGCGGTTGCTCTTTTAAAAGTATAAATCTTAAAACTAGTTACATTTATTTATTACTTTCTAGTCTTGTACAGGGTAGAAGTGCAGCTATATCCACACATCCTTATCATCTATGTAATCTTCTCGGTAGAAACAGCTTTCCGAACCAGCAGGATTTTTTAACAATTAAAAACCACTTGTTTAGAAATTTACTTGAATAAAGAAAATTTAGAATTTGAACTTGAAAAAAATTTCTATGTGATGAAAAAATTGCAGACTCATCTGAAGATCTTTTGAGAGACAAGATATCATATCATCATAATCTGCAAAGCAGATAGAAGGTAGTTCTCGAACAAATATACAGATGTGATGAAGCAATCTACTATGTATAAATTTTGCCTTACATGATGTTAATTGGTAGATGTCATGTGCACTTATTAGAGATATGCATATCAGTATGTTTAAAGTATGAATGTGAATTTAGTGGTTAGTGTAATAATATGTATATTGTTAGTGTACTTTTAAAATAAATCAATCTCAGTTCTTAAATATTTATAAGTACAAAATATACAACTTGTCACTTACCACTGTTCAAAACGATAGCGTCAAGCTCCCTCCGAAGATCTCTCGCGCCCAACGTTAATACTGCTGCCAACCTGAAATATATTTTTATTTATTTTATTTATTTATAAAACTTTATTGCACATTCCAACAATAGAATAGATAAAGCAGATGAGAGAAACACATTGGAGATATCTCACATTTCAGGCGTGCAAAGGCGGCCTTATTCCTATGAGCAATCTCTTACAGGCAACCTTTGTAAAGTATTTATTTCCAGGAGTGTGGGATGGTGCATCAACAATATTAATATACCTACATATAGTAAATACGAATAAATTCTATATTATATATTTGAATACACTGAGTCTAGAGGGCAGCTTCTCTATCATCAACTAAATCATTGCGTGAAGAGAACCAACCAAACTGCACGGACACGAGTACGGGGATTTAGAACAGCTTCCCGTCTATACTGTTATACTGCATAGAAACGGACTCCCCCTGATTTGAAAGAGCTGTGATAGCCCAGCGGCGAGACCGTAAGACTCTTTCAAGGGGAACACGAGCTCCAACCCGGGCAGGCACGAATGAGTTTATCTATTAAAACTCATGTGTCTATTTGATTATTGCAATTTATCACACGCTTTTCGGTGAAGAAAAACATCGTGAGGAAACCTACATATCTCTAGAGAATTCTGGAGATATGTGTAACCTACCAATCCGCATTGGAGCAGCGTGGTAGGTCTTAGCTCCAACCCTGCTCTCCAGAAACGGAGAAAGGAGGCCTATTCCCAGCAGTGGGAATAGTAACAGGCCGTTACTTTACTTTTACTTAATCTTCCTAACGGTATAAGCAGCGGAACTAAGTTAACACAATGATTCGTTATATGGGGTCCCCATTGCAGCCTTACATCTAAGATAAGATAAGATAAGGACAATGATGATGAAGAGTGTCAGATCCTCACCTGTCCTCATGACACGCGTCACTGACTCGCCTGTACGAGGTACACACGCAGGTCGGCCGCCGCCAGCGTCGTCGGCGACACGCGCACTCCCGCCCCGACCATCTGGGAACAGTACAAAATATACTTTATAAAAATAGTTATTATAAATTAACCCTGAGAGATGGAGACATGCTGTCACGGACTTTTTTGTAGTAATTTTATAGATCTATAATTCTCTAGTACATTACTTTAACGTATCAGAGATACGGTAAATATATATCAGTAAAAGTGTAACATGCAGATAGACTTTCGCATTTATTTGTATGGAAATATGGTTTTATACTGAACTAGCTGTGCCAGCGGCTTCGCCCGCGTGGATATCAGTGTGTCACAATTTTTTTCTAGAATTCAAATTTTAAACAAAAGCAGTTATTGTGAGTTAACCATAAGAGATAGAGACATGCTGTCGCGGACTTTTTTGTAGTATTTTTATAGATCTACAATTCTCTAGTACATTACTTTAGCGTATCTCTGCTGGTTTACGCAACGCACGCCATTAAAGCTTCCAGCAGGCAAGTTTTTTATCAACTGCTCGATTTCTACAACACAATTTACATAATACCGACATGTACTATTTACCTAAACCTACCTAACCTAAGTATTGCTATATGTTTTGGTGAAAACCGTACAAAAATCCGTTGTAGATTTTGAGAAAATCATTAGGTACATACAAACAGACAGCTTTTTGGGACTTTGTTGTATAATAAGTATAGATTAATGTAAACCTGTAAACAAGTGCTTTTGGATCATTTAATGATTTATAGAAGCAGGTGTTACTTTGCGGAATTCCATATTACAGAAACTATAACTGAACTACCTCGCTATAATCTGCGCGGGTGAAGCGAATACATGCAAAGCTAATGTGTATAAAGCAGGCAAAATTCACGTACCTTACACATGCAGGACAAGTCATCACATACATCCCAAGACACCTCCACCGGCAACAATGCACACAAGCAATACGCACAACCACCACCAAAATCTCTACTATCGTTTCGCGAAACGCGGTTGCTCTTTTCAAAGCTCTTTACTTATTACATTTAGACATTACTGTTTTGTACAGGGTCGAAAAGTAACTAAGTGTAAAGTGCTTTTGAATCGTCAACTCTACTGCTGGTTCGGAAAGCTGTTCTCGGCGAGAAACTCGGCGGTTGCTCTTTTCAAAGAATAATTTCTGATCACTAGTTACATATAGTTATTAATATCTTGTACAGGGTTGAAGAGAAGCTATATCCACGCATTCTTATCATCTAGGTAATCTTCAATAGTTTAATAGGCTTTTTGAATTAGCCTTTTTTAAAGTATTTTTAAACTGCTGTAATGGTAAAGTTAAAGTAGATTGTGGAATTTTATTATAGAATTTGTCGCACCCACCTGTCGGTGACGGCGCTGACGTACCGCTGCACGCTGCTTGGCGACTCGGCGTATCTGCGGCGGTCCCACGCACACCCGCATGTACACTCGCCACCTGAACATGGATGATAAAAATCATCTATACTTATTATAAAACAAAGTCTCAAAAAGCTGTCTGTCTGTATGTAATCGATTTTCTCAAAATCTACAGAACGAATCTTTGTACGGTTTTCACCTAAAGATAATGCAATACTTCCGGATAGTTTAGGTAAATAGAACTGAATTACTAGAATATCTGTATTATGTAAATTGTGTTAAAGACATCGCGCAGTTGTTATAAAACTTGCTTGCTGCGAGCTTTAGTCGCGTGCGCTGCGTAAACCAGCAGAGATACGCTAAAGTAATGTACTAGAGAACTGTAGATCTATAAAACTACTACAAAAAAGTCCGCGATAGCATGTCTCTATCTCTTATGGTTTACTCATAATAACTGCTTTTATGTTTAAAATTTAAATTCTAGAAAAAAATTGTGACACACTGAACTCCTCGCGAGCGAAGCCGCTGGCACAGCCAGTTCATTGTAAAATCATATTTCCATACAAATAAATGCGAAAGTCTACCTGTATGTTACACTTTTACAGATAAACAACACAGTATTGATGAAATTTGGTAAAACATTTCCCACAATGTCTTCCTTCAACAAAAAAGCATATGATAAATCATAACTTAAACACATAAGTGTGTATAGTAAACTCATTGATGCCTTAGCATTTTTAGAATCTACTAGTCATCCTTAGCAGAGGCTAAGGAAAGGCAAAAGGAAAGGCTAACATGAAAATTAAGTTAATATAAAATGTATTATAAATGGATATCTGTTGTCATTTGTAAAGCAATACTTACTTTTTCTTGATGTCTGTTGCCCCATATTGTAATGTGACCTCACAACTATGAGAAGTTCAGTTTATGAACTACCATCTGAAAATTAAAAGGATTATTGTAAGAAACCATTTTAACCACTCTATCCCAGTAATTCTAGAACTAGATATTCTTCCTTGTTAAAGGAAATGATTTGAAACTCAAATCAATCCACATTAAAGCAGCTGAGTAGAATAGACCACCCTCATTTCTTACTGACATCTGGTGTAGTAGGCAACTTCGCTCTATGATGATTCGCTCAAGGTGATTTTAGGCAGACCACAAGTCAAAAAAAAATATCCAAATCTTAGAATGGGATAAAGGCAGGAGAATGATGAGTACACAGTGCTTTAATATGGATTGGTGAGTACTACTGATCCCATAAATTAATTAGGCATAAGCCAGTATCATCACAATGTTCCCCATTATTTTATACTATGTAGATCAGATACTAAATGTATATGTAGTAGTAATTTGAATTTAATTTTGACAACTGAAACCAGCTTCTGTCAGCAAATTTGTCTGCATGGACTCTCCAAGAAGCAATAATCATATTTATCGATTGCGTAAAAAATAAATAAATGTACATGATGGGATCACTTTTTAATAAAAAACAATCAAAATTATAATTAAAATAAATTATTTATGACAACAAAAAAAGGAACTTTAATGCAAGAACTATAATTTTAACAAAATATTTTTTTTTATTTAGTCTTTCATTACCTATTTTCTCTGATTAGTTAAAACTTCTATTTCTTTTCTGATTAGTTAAAACTTCTAAAAAAAAAATAGAAGAGTTTACATTCTATCCTATAACTTTCCCTGGAAAACCCTTGTGAAACACATATCCACAGGGAGTGAAGCCACAGGACCTGCTAATTTCATGTCTAATTTATATTCACCATATATATGAGTCATGTTTCAGCAAAGAGGAAAGTGAGCAACATGGGAATTGGTACAATTAAAACCAATTAAGGACACAAAATAATTAGTGGTATGCGTCAGAAAAATTGTAATAGGAGGATATTTTGATTACTATGACTCTAGAACTACCATAGTATTCTTTGACAAAAGTATGATAGAATTATTTTTCGATGTTTACATTTATTTGTATAATGCACTTCCGTCAGCCTTCTTTTTATATCCTTATTCAAATATAATATGCGTTTTAAGAAAAATATATATGTACGTTATTTTGAGTTGACAGAAGACGGTCGTAAAAATTTATAACATAAATAAATTCAAATTCATAATTTACAAAATGTTAATTTTTCATAATCATCTAATATTGCTGTATTGTAAAAAAAAACATACAATTGCTTACCAAAGAGACAAGTTGCGACAAGTTCAATAACCTCAAATGACCCAATCCAAAAAAATTATAGACGTTGAAATTAATGTACAAATATGATTATTTATAGCTCAAACAGTGAAAATTCAAGTTTACCCACGTATGAACTATACAATATACAAAATAATACGTAAAATATACATAAGGCAGCCATCTTGAAATGATCGTGAAGTATAAAAACCAAATCAATGAATAATCTTTAATTAATCAATCAATTTATTGTACTTACGTCTCAATATTTTTTTAGATAGATATTATAGATTTTATCATTTTTTTTTATTCAGTGTTCGTTTTCGCAATTTTTAATAACATTCGCGTTTTTAGTCGATGTATTTCACTCTCAATTCATACAGTTAAACATATAAACTTTTAGAACATAATTACTTCACATTATTTACATTATTAAATGCTTCCTATTTAAATAAGTAATTTACATTAGCATTATACACATCTCACAAGCAATAATACTTCGGTAAAATACGCAGTTTCTTGATGTGACATTTTTGTTTGATAACGTTCCTATATACTTTCAAAGCAAATTGTAACATTGTTTATATTAAGACATTAAGTAAAATAGTACTATTTCAAATTTTGATTTAATAAACAAATATTCTTATTTAAAGTAAAATATTTTGAATATACTTAAACTCTATATCTGATAACTTGATACGATAATCGTATATAGCATTACATAAAAATAATGAGAGAAAAATGTGCTTAAAAAGAAACGAAATTGAACTTATAGGTTACGTATACACTATCAAGATTATTAATTAGAGCAACATTTAACTATTAATAGATATATAAATAGTCATATGCAAAAAAAAATATGATTATAAATGGTGATGATGTTCTACGTAGGGGAACAATTGTATCAAACATATTTAGATGAGTCGGCAGACCCTCCCCTCGACCTCACGACTGGATCCAAGTGGCACAAATTCGTGTTGTGTGTAGATCTGGTTAAGAGACTTATGTCGAATAGCAGACATCCATAGGTTGACGAAGAAAATAAACACTGAACAAAATTTGAAATAGACTTCCAATTTTATTTTGTTAGAGCAAGTGGGGCGTTGAAGACTTGTTATTGAGCATTAACGGCCATCATTTAAAAGGATCCCAGTTCATTGGATTGGAGATTTCAATAACTTACTAGACTATGTTACGTGGATAAGTTGTCCACGCTTTGCTGACGTGTCAATAGAGATCGAAAGTTGATGTAATTCAAGCTTGTTTGAAGAATAAACATAATATATCCAGAGTCTAGTACTGTAAAAGGCTGTAGATGAAAAACGTGCAGTCCTATCATTGATTTGCACCAAATTATTATGTTGGAATACTGCATTATTTGAGCCATTGGCATGTTTGATTTGAGTTATTCGTACTTTACAGGAAATTTGTTGCACTTACTGTGAATTGCGTTTTGCATAGTAGTTGATAGTGCATATGAAAATAAAATCGTTTATTCCAATTATTTTTAATCTGTATTGTGCATCTACCGCAAAGTCGGTCGCCATCGCAGACAAATAACCAATAATAGACGCCATTTTGTTCCTACCTCGTTAAATAAAGTTACTTTTTCTCGATTTGTATAATATCTTAGTTATATGTTTTAAATAATTATGTCGAAAAGACGGATTGAAGTGATGGATCCATTTATCAAGAAAAAGAGGTTTGTGCAATATTCGGACTGATAATTAAAAATCCCATGAACCATGCCTTGTTATTTCTTTGTTTTCATCTTAAACTTTAAAGTATGTGAAAAAATTCTAAATTAATCGCTGGGAAATTGTTATCTTTTATATATTTATTAACTCCATTTTTATGTATATTATTTACATTTTTAGTTTCAATGTGATTATCGTTTTTGTCTCTTTCAATGCTTTCTAAAACTGCAAGTATGTTGTGAAATTCAAAGAAAGACAAACAAAATTGTACAGTCGGACAGCCTTAACTCACGAAACTTATTTGCTACGAAGTGTGATTCTAGTAGTCGAAATCCTTGCTATGTTAATTGTAACTTGAAATGCACGCTGCCCTACACCGACAAGACGTGTTAGTTACACGTTATGTCAACACAATTGTTTTTATTGCGTATGATAAGTAGGTTGACCGCCTAAATAATGTCCAAACGATCAAGAACAAATGCACTAAGCACCTTTTTCTGGTTTTATTAAAATTATTTAGTATTTTACAAACTCTTTACCACTTATACTCACAAAAATATTCGAGCACTAAGGTATGTTCGAATAAATCGCTCAGAAAAGAAACACCTATGAAGGGCTCTTATTGGTTTTTTTTTCTAGTAAAAAACCATTTATCCAAGTCAAAAACAATATATATATTTCAAAATAAATCCATATCTGTTCATCGTAAACTTATAAAGGAATGGATAGAAGAGTATTTTAATCCATGATAGTATCAATAAAAACGAAATTGCCAACACCTGTGGTGGAAATGCAGCCCCAAACCATAACACAGTGGACAGTGTAGGCAGTGTTGTGGTTATCAAAATATGAGAGGCACAGGTAAACACAGGTTTACCTGTTCCTCTCATAGTATATTAATTTGTATTCTTTGTTGGATTTTTGCCATACCATCACTCTTCCATCCATTCATTAACTTTCTTAGACTATATTGTATTTTTCTCTAATACATTAATTTAGTGTGTAATTTAGTGTTGGTTTACTGGCACACAAATAAAGCTCTCAACAGGTGAGTTTTTTACATCTGTGTGATATTTTCAACACAATTAAATAAAACTGTAATGCAGTATTAATCTAAACCTTCTTGAAGAATTTCCCTATCTTACATTAACCTATTATGAAGCTGTGATAGCCTAGTGGTGAGACCGTGCGACTCTCTAGAGACGACATAGGTTCAAACCCCGGGCAGGCACCAATGAGTTTTTCTATTAAAAAACTTATGTGTCTAATTGATAATTGCAATTTATCACACGCTTTTCGGTGAAGGAAAACATCGTGAGGAAACCTGCATATCTCTAGAGAATTCTAGGGATATGTGTAACCTACCAATCTGCATTGGAGCAGCGTGGTAGGTCTTAGCTCCAATCCTTCTCTCCAAAAACGGAGAGAGGAGGCCTTAGCCCAGCAGTGGGCATAGTAACAGGCTGTTACTTTACTTTTACTTTTTTACATTAACCTACAAAAATTTGTCTAGTAGATTTTGAGAAAATCAATCATATATGGACTTTGCTATTGACATAGCTTTTGGGAACATATAAGCATAAATATATTTAGTATGCAGAAAAAATTGACCAACCTAAAGAGAAATGGCATAATATGTGTCAATCTAATCTAGGCATGTATCCATTGACATATTTAAAGTACTCGAGATTGTCCTACTAAATACCAAGGTTCTGCCAGTGCTCATTTTATTAGCGATTTTCCTTAGTAATTGAAATTATTCCTGTTGTTATTATTGGTATTTATAGCAGGTTGTCAAATGAGAAAAGCTCATGTTTCTATAATTTTATAAGTTATTACTTATTAAGTAATTAAATTATTAATATAATTTTAATAATTAATTAATTTAATTTACTTATTAATTATTGAGGTTTTATGTAATACTTATTAAGGAGAACCAGCAATATCAACAATATCAAGAAGCTAGAAGCTCAAAGTGCTGACAGGCAAGACATTTCAAAATAGATAATCAAATTATTTATTCAAGTAAACTGGGTGGGAAAATTGTTCCTACTGAGAAGAGCAAGAAGCCAGCAAGAAACTCTGTAAATACTCCATGGAGTCTCTTTTAAAACTTGTCTAGTCTTTTTAAACTTATATTAGTAAATATGCTTTATTATTGATATATAGCTTTTGTCTGTAGAGAGGAAAAGGCTGCTGCAGCAGCCAAGTTAGGAAGCAGTGGAGAGTCTTCAGAATCAGTCCACACACTGGGGTCTGCACCTGCACCCACTACTACTAGCATGCCGGGTTTAAATCCTTACACAGGTATGATTAAATTTTAATAAGTAACAAGCTTGTCGAAAGGTTTTTAATTGTTCAAATTGTACACTTAAAATACTTAAATTAAGTGGAATTAGCCTTATATAAGCTAGATTTCATTTAAACACAATAAATTGTAACTTTATTAAAGACTTTCAGACTGCAGATTGCAGACTTGCAGACTTAAGACTACTTAACCTAACTTTTTTTAGGTGTTGAAAATTGGACATTAATAAATTGATGTGTGATTTCTTTAACTAAAGAGTTGTAGGTGAACACTTCCACTTACCAAATATTTTGTTCGCAGGCCTCCCTCACTCATCACGCTATCACGATCTGCTCAGGCGTCGCCTTGGCCTCCCTGTTTGGGAGTACAAAAACGATTTCATGAGACTCCTTAACACCCATCAGTGCGTGGTGCTGGTTGGTGAAACTGGCTCCGGGAAGACCACACAAATACCGCAATGGTGTGTCGAGTTCTCGGCCGTCACAGCCGGAAAATCGTTCGGAGTAGCTTGCACCCAACCGAGGAGGGTGGCAGCCATGTCAGTAGCCCAAAGAGTCGCAGAGGAAATGGATGTCGCTTTGGGACAACAGGTCGGTTATAGCATCCGTTTCGAGGATTGCTCCGGACCGCAGACCGTGCTGAAATATATGACGGACGGTATGTTGCTCCGGGAAGCTATGTCTGATCCAATGTTAGAGCAGTACAGGGTGATATTGCTCGACGAGGCCCACGAGAGGACGCTAGCCACGGATATCCTCATGGGCGTCCTAAAAGAGGTGATCAAACAGAGGATGGATTTAAAGTTAGTCATCATGTCAGCGACTCTGGATGCTGGGAAGTTCCAGCAGTACTTCGATAACGCGCCGCTAATGAATGTCCCGGGTCGTACCCATCCCGTGGAAATCTTCTACACTCCACAACCGGAACGTGACTACTTGGAGGCTGCGATACGGACTGTCATCCAGATTCATATATGCGAGGAGATTGCTGGCGATATTTTGCTGTTTCTAACGGGCCAAGAGGAAATCGAGGACGCATGCAAGAGGATTAAACGGGAAATCGACAATTTGGGACCAGATGTTGGCGAGCTGAAGTGCATTCCTTTATACTCCACATTGCCACCGAACCTGCAGCAGAGGATCTTCGAGCCTGCTCCTCCCAATCGGGCTAACGGTGCTATAGGGAGGAAGGTTGTCGTCTCGACCAACATAGCTGAGACCTCGCTGACTATAGACGGTGTAGTGTTCGTGATAGATACAGGGTTCTCCAAGCAGAAGGTATACAATCCACGGATCCGTGTCGAATCGCTGTTAGTGTCGCCAATAAGTAAGGCCTCTGCCCAGCAGAGGGCCGGTAGGGCAGGCAGGACTCGTCCCGGGAAGTGCTTCAGGTTATACACGGAGAAGGCGTACAAGAATGAGATGCAAGATAACACGTACCCCGAGATTTTGAGGTGACTTTTGGAATGGATTTTCTTACTTTTACTGGTTCTATATTTATGTGTGGTTTTATTATGGCCTCATTTGATCTTCTTTAGCCATATTTTAAGATCTTCTCCACAGTCTGGCTTTGAGTAAATAGGAAATGTATATAAAGCTAAATGTAGAGTGGACTATTCGTTTTCATACCGTGCACTACACACATTCACAATCACAAACTCAACAATCGTTTCGCCCCACAACCGAAGCATCATCCGGAGATAAATTCCACAACAAATTTTTTGCAGGTTTGTGCATGTGTTGTTACGTAGCCTGCATGTATCAGGTATGAAAAAGTCCATTCTAAATTTCCTATTTACTATATCGCAGATTTTAGCAAAATAATTTTATTATTACTTCCGTATTATGGATCTCCGCAAAGTAACACCTAATACTATAAATTACAATCAAACACATTTTTTGTTAAAAAATCTTTTGTCGTAAAAACCCGGAATTGCAAAATCCCCTTAGCAGAATGAACAAATTTAACTGTTAAACTTTTTGTGTAAATTTAAAAGACCCATAGAGTCACTCTAGAGCACAAAGAAAACGTAAAAAAATGTCTTAAAGCAAGGTAAAGTACCAGCCTGTTACAATCCCACTGCTGGGAATAGGTCTCCTCTCTCCGTTTCTGCAGAGAAGGATTGGCGCTAAGACCTACCACGCTGCTCGCATGCAGATTGGTAGGTTACACATATCTCCAGAATTCTCTAGAGATATGCAGGTTTCCTCACGATGTTTTCCTTCACCGAAAAGCGTGTGATTAATTGCAATTATCAATAAGACACATGAGTTTTAATAGAAAAACTCATTAGTGCGTGCCCGGGTTTGAACCCGTATTCCCCTTGAAAGAGTCGCACGGTCTCACCGCTGGGCTATCATAGCTCAATATCACAGGTTAACGAAATAAAAATATCTTAACTTTTGTTTAAAGGGCCGTAGTTGTATGGGACTGTGGGCATCAAAGTACTGACCCAGCCCCCACCGATGTAGGGTTAGTAAGCAAAAAGCCTAATGCCCGCCGCGTTACGTTTTGCAGATCAAACTTAGGATCTGTAGTTTTGCAGTTGAAAAAGCTGGGTATCGACGACCTGGTGCACTTTGACTTCATGGACCCCCCCGCGCCCGAGACCTTGATGAGGGCGCTCGAGTTGCTCAACTATTTGGCAGCGCTTGGTGAGATCCACTTTACAATCTATTCAATAGTAAAACGCTAAGGCAGTTCAAACAACAATTATTTGGCAGATTTTGGTGAGTTGGAGTTACCAGTCTACTTCTATAATAACAACAAACATTCTCTTAAACGTTAGTTAACATTTTCTCTCTCGCTCTACCAACATCTCCTCTCTCTCTCTTGTTCTACCCACATCTCTCTCTACTTACCTCACTCTCCCTACTTACCTCACTCTTCCTCCCCCCTCTCTCTCCCTACCTCTCATTCTCTCTATCTCAACCATTTACTGCTGAAGTTACTTCTCCATGAAACAAAATTCAGTTTTATAAATGAAGTACCCTAAAGTGGGTGATGGTATGTTTCGAAAGGAGCTCACGTAAGTAGAAAGTGTTATATTTCGTCCATACGCCTTGTTTTATATTATCTGTTGTCAATTTTATTTAAATAGTAAATCTTAGTATAAGCCGCCGTGTGGTATCCGGCTGAATAGAATAGACCAACCACTTTCTTACCGAGGGGTCGTAAAATACGACTAAGGTAAGTTGACGTGAAATACGTAGCCAAATCATGTGACAACATGTTTATAACATGTTGTGCCGACCCCAGGTAGAGTGTCATAAGAGCAGGAGGATGATGAGTAAACCTTAGTACAAGGTTTTAAGATAAGACAAATCAGCAAAAAGAAATATCGGAAATGTGGATAAAAGACGGTTCTGTATAGGATTTTGGCTCATTTACCGATTTATCGGTCAATATAAAATATGCTTTCGTGGAACATTCCAGATGACGACGGCAACCTGACGGACCTCGGCGCCGTGATGGCCGAGTTCCCGCTGGACCCTCAGCTCGCCAAGATGCTGATCGCCAGCTGCAACCACAACTGCTCCAACGAGATCCTCTCCATCACCGCTATGCTGTCCGGTGAGACGCTGCCGCTTTTTTATTTAACCATCAAATTAATATATATTCGAATAAACTTTTATTCAGTAAGCTTAAAATATTCAAATTCTAATTCAAGATATTATTTATTCAAGTAACCTTGTAAACAAGTGCTTTTGAATAGTCAACATCTACTGGTGTACTGTCAACATCTAAGGTATTAAGTTTTTCCACCGTGCGTTAAAAATACGTCGAATTGAAACAAATGGGTATCCAGGTATCTGTTCACACGACAGCGTATTTAAAACGCGACGTATTTTTATCGCGCAGTGTTTCTTTTTAGGCGATAGAAAGTAGGTCGTTTAGCCGAATCATACGAAACTTCTTATAACGCCTATCGCGGAATTTTAACGCGACGTATTTTTACGCCCGTGCGTATAAGGCGTTATTGTGTTATCATATATTTATTTATTTATTTATGTACAAACACAATAGAAAACAAACAGTCCCCGCCATCTATCGGCCTATAATAGTAACACGTTAAGAATTCATTATGTAAATCAATTATTATGCCAAGAGGTTTTGATATTGTGTGGTAGATGGCGTGTTACCGGCAATAAATATAAAAGTGTCGCGCTACGAAGTTTATTTTGTACTTACTTGTATATCGGTTTTTGAAATTGTATAAATAAATCTACTTCTAACTGGCATAGTCTTTAATTGTGTTACCATCCATTTGAGATAGTGCAGTGAACCTTATACAATTTACTTTTACAAAATCCACAGCTCTTATATTAATTTACAAAATATTACTTAGTTGCTAACAATATTATCAATTAGCCTTGGGCGTAATCGTTCGCAGCTGGGAATGATTCTTTTGATTCTTCGCGCCTAAACGAACTAGGTGATTCCTTTCGTTCGTTCGTTCGCGATTCGTGTGTCGTAGAGGTGGGTCGTCGACGTCTTTGCCGTAAACGAAACGAGACCGTTTGTCGAACGTAATAAACTAGTTGACAAAGCAGTCTTTTTTTCGACTACTTTACAGCGTTCGCGTATGTCGTTCGTTCGTCAACGAAACGGGATTTAAAGTAGTCGATAGCGTCAACGTGTTTATGAACTTATTATTAAACGAACTGCTTTGGAGTATGAACGTTTGCATTGATTTTGTCGAGAACGTGTTTACGTTTACTAATTAACGAACTACTTAATATTTTTTTGACTTTCAATGTAACAATGTGCGTAGATATGTACGCAATTATTATTTAATAATTTATAGTAAGGAAATAAATATTTATACTTAACACAAAAATAGAATTGTACACAATTATTGTTTAATAATTTACGCTAAGGAAAAAATATTTATATTTAACACGAAAATATAAATATACACAACTATTTCTTAGTAACTTACACTAACGAGTAATGTATTTATACTTATTATTTTACACAAAATTAACTAACTATATATCATATGCAATATAAAAATTCAAAAACAGAGAAAGTATGGATAAAAGGTATAGGTAAAAGTATTAGTAGTTGCGGATAAATCGCCATATTTGCAACACATATTGCAAATTGCAATTTAATCAGAACTAAGATAAAGTAACTATGTAAGATATATAATATATAAGATGTAACATATGTAACTAAAACATCTAATATTCATTAAAGTTACAGGGTTCGTATGCTTATTGTAATAATGTCTATTTTTACTCTTATACTCATTAATAAATTGCAGATTCCTATGCGCATTGCAATAATGTCCTTTTTTATTTGACAACCATCATCTGTTGAACAAAACATTAAAAGGGATAGCAATATCAGCAAGCGCACGAGGGCGCCCGATGAAGCGACTTCGTTCATCGTCGGCTCGTTGACGGACGACGAATCACAATATACGAAACAAATGTCGTTCTTGCATAAACGTGTTTCTCAGAGGAACGTAAACTAGTTTAGTAGTCGATGGATAAAAAACAGTTTTCATAAACGGTTCGTCCGTTCAACGCCCACCTCTAGTGTGTCGTTACAAATTAGCCTTGGGCGTAATCGTTCGCAGCTGAGAATGATTCCTTTGATTCTTCGCGCCTAAACAAACTAGGTGATTCCTTTCGTTCGTTCGTTCGCGATTCGTGTGTCGTTACAAATTCTCGACTCTTCACCGCAGGAGCCGTTTTATAATTAGCGAACGATCTGCTTAATATTGAAATCGCTTGTTTTATACTGCTCTTACTATGACAAGATTCTTGAAGGCTGTAAATTTAATTAAAATTATAGCACTAAAAATAGCATAAAGGTATGAATTTTCATAAAATATGATTTTTAGGTAGTGATTAAAAGGACCCTTTTATATTTTTTTTTTTAATTTGGAAAATAATCAAGTAACCTTATCTTTATATATTTATTTATATATTTAACATAATATCAATTCTATGTATATATCATACGTGAAATAAAATAATCCAAATTGTTTTTAGAAGAGTTTATAAGATACGAATTTAAGGACCTTTATATTCTAATTATATTGTAGCAGTTTTTCAGAGCCAAGAATAAAATGTTTTCTAATAATAAAACCTAGTTAGATCGATTAACAAATAATCGACTTTCTTCTTTCAAAATAAATCGATTTGTAAATCGAAAGGATATATATATATATTATTATTTAATATATTATTTAATAGTCCTTTTTTTCTGACTTATTAAAAATTTGCTTTTTTTTAAAGAATAATTAGAGTAAAGACTAATTAAAGTGGACAACTACGAATAAAAATTATTAGATGCGCTGTTTGCGAAATTCGATTAATATGTGTTTTGGCTACTTTGGTTTCATCCAACACCGCATTTCCAATCTTAAAAAACAAGAAAAAGGGGGTCATTCAAAGAATAAAATGAGCGTAATTAGCAAAATCGATTAAAAAAAACTTTTTAATGTTTAAATAATTTCTTATTAAAGAACAATTATTTTGATTAAATAATCTATTATATTTTGATATCCCTAACAGTAAGTAGTCACGGCATACAATTCGATAAGCGAGCGGCAGATACGAGTTCCTTGCGATTGTGAGCGAGACAACATGAGTTCGGTTGACGTCACCTTTCTTGATTCTGTACCAAATCACGGCTCATGAATCACGAACTAACGAACGATGAAGCGGGAAATATGGGACTCGATTCCCGTCGTTCGTCCGTGGGAGTGATTCTTTCGAACTGATTCGTTCGCGAACTACACAAGTCTATTATCAATATAATAAGGACGCCAGAGAAGTGTGTGTATGTGTGTGTGTAGATGTGGAAAAATGTGTGCGCATGGTTGAGTGCATGTTTATGCTATGCGTGGAAATGTTTCAATTTGTGTATATATTTTTTAAAAGTTTTACATATTCTGAATAGTATCCAGAATTTTTTTTCTTAAAACAATCCTTTGAATTATTAAATATATCAACCTGGAGATTACATTTTCTTGGCAGTCGACATACTATCGAGTTTCCTGCATACATTGATTTAGTGGAAGGGACACAGAAAAGAGGTATTTTGCGAGTTATGTGTTTAGGAGTGCGCAAGCGCACTTGAAAAGCATGTCTAGCAGGGATCGTCTATTTTCAAGAGACATGAGTTTATAAGCTGTACATAATCGTTTATAACTATCATTCTTGTTACTATTTGAGTGTGTTCGGTAACTAAGGTGTTAAAAAAATTTAGATTGCACTCACATATACTGCATATACATCATATAACTTTTTCTTTTTAGTTTATGCATTCCATGTTTATAATATTAAGTTCTCTGCTGTAAGGTTGCCCGGGAGAGATCGCTGTTTAGCGACAAGGCCGTCTGTTGTACCAAACTGATTTGTATTTTTTGGTGTACAAGAAACGATATTATTACTTTCATGCTGGCGAAGCCGCTAGCACAGCTATTTAGTGATGTCTAATATAAAGCCTGTAAATAAATATTCCGTTTTCAGTTCCCCAATGCTTCGTGCGTCCCAACGAAGCGCGTAAGGCGGCTGACGAAGCGAAGATGCGCTTCGCTCACATCGATGGCGACCACCTCACGCTGCTCAACGTGTACCACGCCTTCAAACAGAGTGAGTCAGTCAGTCAAGGCTACCGAGCTATTGTAAAACAAAATCCCAAAAAGCTGTCTGTCTGTATGTAATCGATTTCCTCAAAATCTACTGAACAGATTTTTGTACGGTTTTCACCAAACAATAGTGCAATACTTCCGGATGGTTTAGGTAAATAGTACATATCGGTATTATGTAAATTGTGTTGAAGAGATCGAGCATGAGTTGTTAAAAAACTTGCTTGCTGCGAGTTTTAGTCGCATGCGCTGCGTAAACCAGCAGAGGTACGCTAAAGTAATGAAGTGGAGAATTGTAGATCTATAAACATCCTACAAAAAGTCCGCGATAGTATGTCTCTATCTCTCACGGTTAACTAACAGTAACCATAGTACCCGGCAATAAATGCACATCGAGGCTTAGGGAGAGAAAATCGGCTAGATTCTGCTTCTAGAGAATCGTCTCTGTCGCACAGATTGACGGACCCGTGTGTGACTGACAGCGCTCTACGAAACCGAACTGGCCGGCTGTTTCGTTCTAAACATCGATGTCTATTATTTAATGCCGGGTAAATACTTTTATGTTTAAAATTTCGAAAATTCGGGAAAAGTTTCATAAATCACTTATATCCACGCAGGCGAAGCCATTGTTGGAACAGCTAGTAAATTATAATAATAAACTGCTTCCAGACATGGAGGATCCGCACTGGTGCTACGATAACTTCATCAACTACAGATCACTCAAGTCCGGTGACAATGTGAGGCAGCAACTCAGCAGGATCATGGACAGGTACAGAATTTAACCTTACAAAATTATAAAATAGTATAACACTACTTTGAATCATGAAACTCCACCATATTTATCTATTTAATTTTCATAATTCATATACAGTGTAATCTCCATGTAACGTCACTCGATTTAACGACAAACTCCCAAAAGCGTAGATATCACTAGTATTCGTAATTATTTTTTTTAATAATTTAATTCATTCTTTATGTATTATTTTTAAATAATATTATCATTTTGCACTCCATTTTGCATTTTATAAAACGCTTACATATTTTTATTTCACTTACAGAAGTAATAATAAATTTATTATTTCTTCTGTATTATGGATCTCCGCAAAATAAGCTTAATTTTTATTTATTTCACTTTTTTGTGTATATATGTTATCTGTATTTCCAGGTTCAATCTGAAGAGGACAAGCACAGAATTCACGAGCAAAGACTACTATATTAATATAAGAAAAGCACTTGTTAATGGATTTTTTATGCAGGTAAATATGAGACATGGTGATACATAGATATTGTAATTTTGAGGCAGTTAGTAACATGGAGCTGTGATAGCCCAGCGGTGAGACCGTGCGACTCTTTCGAGAGGAACACGAGTTCAAACCCGGACAGGCACCAATTAGTTTTTTTATCAAAAAATCCTACGAGTGAATGAGTTTTTTTTAACAAAAAACTTATGTGTCTAATAGATAATTCCAATTTATCACACGCTTTTCGGGGAAGGAAAACATCGTGAGGAAACCTGCATATCTCTAGAGAATTCTGTTGATATGTGTAACCTACCAATCCGCATTGGAGCAGCGTGGTAGGTCATAGCTCCAACCCTTCTCTCCAGATACGGAGAGAGGAGGCCTATGCCCAGCAGTGGGATTGTAACAGGCCGCTACTTTAGTAACACGACGGCTAGTACGGAGTAAAAGATTGACGAATACGATATGTATACGATACGAATGTATAAAAGTGAACATCAGTATGTATGTTCTTTATTGACTCATAAACGGCTGTACCGATTTTAATGAAATCGGATAATCTTTAGAATTACCCAGCTGATGTTCCTATAAATTTTGGTGGTGATTTAAGCAATTTATAGAATTAGGCGTTACTTTGCGGAGATCCATAATACAAAAGTAATAATAAAATTATTTTGCTATAATCCGCGATACAGTTAATAGAAAATATATATAGTGCTAAATGTATAGTGGACTATACTTTTTTTTTCTTTCATACCCGTTACATGCAGGATTCGTAAAAAACATATGCACAAACCTCCACCACTTCCACCACAATATTTTGTCGTGGAGTCTTATCTCCTGATGATGCTTCGGTTACGGGGCGAAACGATTGTTGAGTTTGTGATAGTGAACCTGTGTAGTGCTTGTGTATTGTGGTGGAAGTGGTGGAGGTTTGTGCATATGTTTTTTACGAATCCTGCATGTAACGGGTATGAAAGAAAAAAAAACGTATAGTCCACTATACATTTAGCACTATATATATTTTCTATTTACTGTATCGCGGATTATAGCAAAATAATTTTATTATTACTTTTGGTGATCTAAGCATTTTTTTAAAAACTGTAATTATTAAATTTTAAATTAAGCACTGGGCTGGAGATACAAGGGTTGAATAAATATATGGGACATGTCACTTATCCCCAAAGTAAGTAACTTGATACTTGTGTTATGGGTCACAGACAAATGGTTAAATTAACTATAAATAAATAAAATTTAAATGATTAAAAAAAATCTTTATTCAGCTTCTTCACTACGAAATTAGTACTTACAATCACTAAAATCAAAATCAATCAATTTTTTTCTTTCGCTTCTAAGTTCGGTCTCGAGAGTCCCTGAGGCGTGATATAGACCACATTTTTTGCATGTTCTGATATATCAATTTACAATATTTTAATGAACGGCAAACGTCAAACTCAACAAGACCTCCCCCCCCCCTTGTATGAGAACGTATTTTATGAACGGCCCCAACGACATACATTACGACCTCTAAATGATTTATAGAAGCAGGCGTTACTTTGCGGAATTCCATATTACAAGCAATATAACAGAACTAACTACTTTGCTATAATCCGCACGGGTTAAGTGAATGCATGCAAAGCCAATGTGTATGAAGCAGGCAAAATCTACGCACCTTATACATGCAGGACCAGCCACCACATGCACCCCAAGGCGCAATTCACCAGCAACAACGAACACAAAAGCAGCACACACACCCACCACCACAATCTCGACGATCGTTTCGCCCCGAAACCGAAGCATCATCAGGAGGATAGGCTTCACGACAAAAATCGTACTGCGCCGCGCTACCCATACAAGCAGTCTTAAATAGTTCAACTCCCACCAATACCCTCCCCTCCGGACACATGCAGCAAAACGGAATTAGATACATTTACTTGCTCGTTAATTAAGTGACCATTGTTATTTTTTATTATCTCAAGTTGCTCTAACGTATTGAGTCGGAGTCCCTTATCACAAGTGTGGAGAATATGAAATGAATGGTCATTAGGCACTTTATGACCGCTTTCTAGCAAATGTTTTGCAAAATTAGAATTTTGTCATTGTTTTAGTCATAAAGTGCATAATGACCATTCATTTCATATTCTCCACACTTGTGATTTTTGTCGTGAAGCCTATCCTCCTGATGATGCTTCGGTTTCGGGGCGAAACGATCGTCGAGATTGTGGTGGTGGGTGTGTGTGCTGCTTTTGTGTTCGTTGTTGCTGGTGAATTGCGCCTTGGGGTGCATGTGGTGGCTGGTCCTGCATGTATAAGGTGCGTAGATTTTGCCTGCTTCATACACATTGGCTTTGCATGCATTCACTTAACTCGTGCGGATTATAGCAAAGTAGTTAGTTCTGTTATATTGCTTGTATTACGACCTCTTTTTGCATGTTAACAAATATATTTTGATTATGCAACATCCAGGTGGCGCACTTGGAGCGGACGGGCCACTACCTGACGGTGAAGGACAACCAGGTGGTGCAGCTGCACCCGTCCACGTGCCTGGACCACAAGCCCGACTGGGTCATCTACAACGAGTTCGTGCTGACCACCAAGAACTACATACGGACGGTCACCGACATCAAGCGTGAGTCATCACTTACCATAGCGTATCTATATCAGCCTGACTTTAACTTAATTTAGTCGTATTTTACGGTCGTAAATCGCGACGCGAGGCGTAACGCCTCGGTAAGAAATGAGAGTGATCTATTTTACTCAGCTGGATACCATACTATAAACTTATATTTATAAATAAACAATGTATAAATATTTGGATAAATGTATATTTTTTTAGTGTTGAGAGACCGGCTATACTCACACTAACTCTCTCAACACTAATAATGGATACCACTCACGATAGTTTAAATTCAAAAATGTATATTATTCATTATTTTTTAGTTGGAACTCTATTTTTATATATTAATTTCCTCTTCCAGCTGAGTGGTTGCTGAGAATCGCTCCGCAGTACTACGAGCTGAACAACTTCCCGCAGTGCGAGGCGCGCCGCCAACTCGAGCTGCTGCAGACCAGGCTCGACTCCAAGGCCTACCAGGAGGGCTTCTAGACCCGACACGAGGACGTGGGGACTATATTATTGGTATATGGTATTGGCAGACTTAGGCAACTTGATTGTGGATAATGCCAAGACCACATCATTTAATCCTTGGTGTTCTTCACCTTAATTATACCACAATAATAGTTTTAGAAAAAAACTTAGCTCTTACTATCCTACTGCTGGGCTTAGGTTACTCTCCTTAAGAGACCTACCACGCCGTCCTAATGCAGGTTGGAAGATTACACATCCTATAAATTCTTCAGATAAACTTAGGCTGTTAGCATTCCACTGCTGGGATAAAATTATTATGAGACCACTCACACCGTCCTAATGCGAGATTGCAGAATTTGTTTACGATGATTTCCTTCACTGAAAAGAATTATAAATTTAAATATCAATTAGGCACTGAATTACACTCATGAATGTCTGTTTAGTATCGAACCCACGACCTGATGGTAAAAGTCTCACGCTAGCACCATTCCGACAACGACTCTTCAATATATTGCTAATTTCAAATAAGGCACAACAAACGTAATCTTATCTCCGGTCTTATTCAAAAGTAATAATAAAAATATTTTGCTATAATCCGCGTTACAGTAAGTAGAAAATATATATAGTGCTAAATGTATAGTGGACTATCCGTTTTTTCATACCCGTTACATGCAGGATTCGTAAAAACACATGCACAAACCTCCACCACTGCCACCACAGTACACAAGCACTACACACGTTCACTATCACAAACTCAACAATAGTTTCGCCCCGCAACCAAGGCATCATCGGGAGATAGACTCCACGACAAAATCGCAAAGCGAAGCATTATCCAAGCAAGAATTGTTATATAGTACTTGTTCATCCCCACCCTTTATTTTATCTCTAAACACGTGTAACAAGCTTGAACTAGAGACATTTATCTGATCGTTAATGAGGGTGCCATAGTTATGCTTAATGATTTCTAATTGTTCCAAAATATTTAATTTTTCACAATACAACTTCACATAAATATAGAAAATGAAAATTTTTATCTACCTTTCTTAAATTTGGTAGATTTCGTATATTTATACGTATATTTAACGTATATATCGTTACAAATTTATTAATTCTCTTTTTTATAATTTTCAAAACACGATAACTAAAAATTTAAGGGATTTCTAACACTATCAAACTAATCTATACTTATTATAAAACAAAGTCCCAAAAAGCTGTCTGTCTGTATGTAATCGATTTTCTCAAAATCTACTGAACGGATTTTTGTACGATTTCCACCAAAAGATAGTGCAATACTTCCGGATGGTTTAGGTAAATAATACATATCGGTATTATGCAAATTGTGTTGAAAAGATCGCGCAGTTGTTAAAAAACTTGCTTGCTGGGAGCTTTAGTCGCGTGCGCTGCGTAAACCAGCAGAGATACGCTAAAGTAATGTACTAGAGAATTGTAGATCTATAAAAATACTATAAAAAAGTCCGAGATAGTATGTCACTATCTGTTATGTTTAACTCACAATGACTACTTTTATGATTAAAATTTGAATTCTAGAAAAAAATTGTGACATGCTGACTTCCACGCGGACGAAGCCGCTGGTACAGCTAGTATTCTATTAAAAGAAATGGCGATTGGCGGAGATTGCATACGATTAATTGCGAGCACAATAGTGTAGAGGGCATAGTCTACTGTACTCGCCAATCATCATTAATGATCGCCTAAGGGAAGGGAGTCGCTTCATAAGGAATCGCTGGGTGATTGCTATGATCGTATGATAATACAGATGATCGTGAGGATATTTGCACTATGATCGTATGATAATACAGATGATCGTGAGGACATTTGCACTATGATCATATGATAATACAGATGATCGTGAGGACATTTGCACTATGATCGTATGATAATACAGATGATCGCGAGGACATTTGCACTATGATCGTATGATAATACAGATGATCGCGTGGACATTTGCACTATGATCGTTTGATAATATAGATGATCGCGTGGTCATTTGCACTATGTTCGTATGATAATATAGATGATCGCGTGAACATTTGCACTATGATCGTATGATAATATAGATGATCGCGTGGACATTTGCACTATGATCGTGCCGATTATAGACGATTGTACCATTAACGATCAACGCCGATAGTGAAATTATAGCCATTATATTATTCGTCCATCTATAAATAGACTATGGATTTCATTTCTACCTGTCCTTTTACATTGAAAATATTTTATTACCTAATTCTTTATATCCACTTCTGAAAGTAATTTCGTTGTGGAAATGTATTCACAGTTTGTATGAAATCAATTGTTAATCCTATCTATATATATAAAAATGAATTTCTGTTTGTTAGACCCGTTAAAAATTAAAAACGGCTAGACCGATTTGGCTAATTTTGGTCTTCAATTATTTGTGAAAGTCCAGGGAAGGTATAAAAGGTATTTAATAAAAAAAATCCTTAGATGGTCCATTTTCATTGATTTTCAATGATCATCAATAGACAATAAAACATCGATGTTTTAAAATCGATTGTGCGTTAGATCTATCCTTACTAATATTATAAATGCGAAAGTCTGTATGTCTGTTACGTTTTCACAGCCAATCCAGTGAACCAATATCGATGAAATTTGGTGCAATTCATGCTTATACACCCGGGTAACATATAGGCTATAAAAAGCCTGTCTTTTTAACAGGAAAATCAGAACATTGAGAAAACCCATATATTATCAATTTATCGAATTTCAATTAAAGGAGTCATTGCAATAGGAATTGCAATTTAATCCCCCTGATTGATCTGATTTTTGTGATGAAGATATTTGCAGGGTTGGAAAGTGACTGGAGCTACTGTTTATTTCAGTACTAAGGTCCACGCAGACGAAGTTGCGGGTAAAATCTAGTGTTATATAAAAAATTGGTTAACTCACAAAATTCGATAACGGTATTCCTAGGTCTGCCAAAATACATTATCTGTGACTGAAGCGATGGACTAAGTGATAGTTTGTGTACGTGAATTAAAGTTATGTTTAAGATTGATATTGGATTTTCTTTTATATCCCACGTTACATCATATGAAAAATAACATCATCACATTAAACATGAATGAGATGTTATTTTTCTATAAAGAAAAAGTTAAGTAACGGCCTGTTACTATGCCCACTGCTGGGCTAAGGCTTCCTCTCTCTCTCTCGAGAAGGGTTGGAGCTAAGACCTACCACGCTGCTCCAATGCGGATTGGTAGGTTACACATATCAACAGAATTCTCTAGAGATATGCAGGTTTCCTCGCGATGTTTTCCTTCACCGAAAAGCGTGTGATAAATTGCAATTATCAATTAGACACATCATTCTACTGCCCTTATCCCACTCTAAGTGGGGTCGGCACAACAAGTTACATGTTGTCACATGATTTGGCTACGTATTTTACGACCGGCCGCCTGCCTGACGGCAACTTACCTTAGTCGCCTTTTACGACACCTCGGTAAGAAATGAGGGTGGCTTGCAATTATCAATTAGACATAAATTTTAATAGAAAAACTCATTGGTGCCTGCCGGGGGTTTGAACCCATGTCGTCTCTAGAGAGTCGCACGGTCTTACCGCTAGGCTATCACAGTTCAACTCTGTATAGTAGTAAACTACTACTATACTATAATCATGAAAAATACATATGATCATCATCATCCTGCCTTTTTCTATAATCTGCAATAAAATGAAAAATGAGACGCGCGACCACCGCCGCTACTGTTGCCCAGCGAGGTGTTGCACGCAGTTTCCGCCGCTCATTAATAAATTCCCAGGATGGGCTCGAAACTAGTCAGGCTAACCCGATAAAATTAGACGTGAGTATAGCCAAATAGGCTTCTACACATTAACTATAAATAAATAATTATCGTACTATACGCTTGTCAGTTAATTGAAAGTTTCCCCAGAACTGGCAAAAACTCCAATTCAAAAAAGATTTCTTACCTAACATATATTTTAACTGTTGCAGTGGAGCTTATACTCGCAATTAAAATGCACGTTCTTTCATAATTTATATAATCGTCAGCAGTGTACCGCTTCACGTATCGATAATTGCCTTAATTGCTCTTCATTGTATTGAAGAGTAGGAAAATAATTTACAGAAGTAGGCGTTACTTAGTAGAACTCCATAGTACAAAACTAATGATGGAATTACTTAGCTGGAATCCACGAGCAAGACAATCTATGTGCAGTTACCCTGGGTCCTTCATTGTGAGGCTTTAAATATTATTTTTTTAAAGATATATTGGACACTTACACACACGGTCGTCCATCCCCAAAGTAACTTAATACTTGTGTTATGGGTGACGGACAACTGGTGAATATACTACATATATAAGTTTAAATACATACTTAAATACAAATATACATGAAGGCTCGAAGAACCAACACATTGTTTATAGAAAATGTTGGCCCTTGGCGGGAATCGAACCCGCGACCCGCGGAACTGAAGGCGCGTTCACTACCCACTGCGCCAACGGGCCAGTCTGCTGAATACTACTCACGATAGTTGAAAATATAAAAATTTAAAATTGCTTAATGTACTATCCGTTAGCAACATAGTTCTTATACTAGAGTAAGGAAAACATAGGCTGCAATGAATAATGAGAGGAAAAATGAAACCCGTATATTTCGCTTTTGTCTCATCACACACAAAAAAGAGAGATACACCTTCATTGGCTTTCTCTATTTATAATATGGCACATTTTATGCTGACTTCCATACTCTAAGTATAACAATTATGGATTGAATGCGCTACGGCACTGATGGAGTACACCTAGACCCTATGATTATGATTTATACAAAAGTAACAAAATTATTTTTCAATTAAATTTATTAATTATTATTAATATATTAAATATTAGTAATTCAAATTTTTTTTATTGCGGATTACATCAAACTGTTTTTATTATTGCTTTTGTATTATGGATCTCCGCCTAACATTAGGTGTTAGGCGGAGATCCATAATACAATCATATCTATTTATGATATTTCCAAATTCATTTAAGATTAAAAAGGCATTTAATAAAACCCCGAGTAACAACAGTTCACTTTAATCTGTAACAACTATATCCATATTACCCGGCACACACGCGAACACACAAAAGTAACTACATCTATTAAAATATATTGGAATAAAAAACAATTAGATACGACCATATTCATAAACATTGCATAGTTACATCCACCAACACATACACCAATGCAAAATAATTTCAGTTGGTTTATTACATAAATATCAAAATTACAGTTTATTATAACCTTTATGATGGATTTAAGTAAAACTGAATTACGAAACCTAATAAAATACTATTTAAAGTAATAATTAGGTTTAGTCTATGGATTTAACTGCTTTACCTCTCACAAATCATATAAGAAAAAAAATTTACAGCCTTACATGAAACCATAGACATTTTTCTATACTCTATTAGCTGATGAGCTAAGGTTTTTTTGATCACACCGGCGAACTTAAAATCATAGAAAACTTTAAGATAACATAGAGGAATAAATTGAAAATTTTATTATTCATACCGTAGCAAAATTAATTAAATCCATAGATAACTTTCATACCTCACAGATGAATAAGTAAATTGAAGTTTTTTGATAATTCTAATAATAGCATGACAACCTAATTGAAAAATGCCCTTTGCCTATTCATGCTATATGAAAATACACTACAGTATTTACAATTATTTATAAAATGCACTTTTATTTATTAGTCTATAATCTTTTATGAAAAGGGCCGTTAGCTCACCTGATCCGGATATCCGTCTTGTTCCATTGATTAAAAAAAAGTCTGGAGTCGAAAAATTTGACGAAAAACGAGTTGCGAATAATACATATCATATCTGTACTATAGTGCGAATAACTGAACAAGTCCAAAACGCACACTTTTCAGGGCAGCCTTAAATAGGTTCATGTTTATTATTTAAATATTCACAAGTTTGTAAGTGCGATATAAAATAATCCTAAGGCCTTTAAGTTAAAAATGTTTTTAAAAAAACTTAGGAAAATTTCACCTCCCTACTGTTAACGGTTGAGGAGTTACCTCATCTCCAGATGAGGCTGAGATGACTTGATGCTGCCAGGATTGGCTGGAGCCAATCCTGCAGCATCAAGTCATCAAGTCATGATAATCATGCATTGTCATCGCGACTGGAGCAGTATGTAAAATTTCAGCTCAATCGGACACCGGCTCAAATTTAACTTGCAAGATTCGACCTTCACATAAAAGCTTTTAAAAAACATAAGACGACTTATCATCATATTCACGCCTGCAGGACTACCATGAACTCTTATTACGATTCGATTGAAGACGTAAACTAAATTGTTTTGCTTTTTCATACCATGACGTCTTAAAGACGCAAACATTAAGTCGTTGCCGAATGAGCGTTCGGAATTCGTCCTAAGAACATGTGAGTAAAAGAGACGGAGTTATCTATAGTTCATATAACGTTATCCTTTTCAAACATTACGGCCCCAATGCAATCCACACTTCAGTGTACAGATAGATTCCAATTAAGTGTAAAAAATATGCTTATACGTAAAGCATATTACAAATAAATAATCTTTATTTAAAAGATAAGAAAGCCAGGATTTGAAAATCCTTTCAGCTTCATACAAGACAGCGGTTTAATAATGTATAACTGAAAATGTTTTAAAGATTGACTGCCGAGTTTCTTGCTGGTTCTTCTCGGTAAGAGTAACATTCCGAACCAGTTGTAGCTTCATTAATCATATTGATGCTTGACGATTCAAAAGTGCCTGAAATGGTTCATTTGAATAAAGATTATTTTGATGGTACGAAAAGAAAGCGATTCAGTTTAGGCACTGACTTTGAATTGCATCGTTATCTTAAAGTTCATGGTAGGCCTGCAGGTACGGATATAAGAACCGACTTAAATACAATTTAATCAGCGTAATTGATATTCGATGAATTTACCACGTGAAAAATGCAATTAAACTTAATGACATTTGCAATAATTTCAAACTTGGATTTAAAGGGCCTTTTTTAAGACCCTTCATGTTGGAATTTACCTGTCAATTGATTCATCAAATAAGAAACTAAGTGAAATGAAAATTTTGTGACCTACAATTTTAAAATGTTCTTGCAGTTAAATTTTTTTAACATAAATAGAGTAATTGGCTTGGAGGCACGTGTGATGACATGTCTCATTATCTTAACGTTACATATCGCTATTTACAAAAGTGACCTAATTCAAGAAGTTTTGTTGTCTGTGTGTATATTAAATTATATTTCAATGACAGGATTTTATTTTAAAGTTTGATATAAAAATAGGTTTTTGATAGAGCGCTTTTGAAAATAGGCAATTGTGGTACAAATCAAGTAGTTCTTGGTTTGCTCTATTACAACTTATATTTGCTTGTTGTGCCCGCGAAATCAGCCGCGTCCCACAAATAAGTATATCAGTCATTTAGCATAAAACCGTAATATACTATTAACCTAAACCTACCTCAGGAATTTCTCTATCTTTTAGTAAAAACCGTACAATAATTCCTTTACTAGATTTTGACAAAATCAATCACATACAAACAGCTTTTTATATTTTGTACAGAAATAGTAGTATTTGGTAAACAAATGACAACTTCAAAAGTAATCATAAAATTATTTTGCTATAATCCGCGATACATTTCGTGATACATTTCGCGTGAAGTTTTCCTGTTTTTTTTAAAAACATTTTTGGCCTTAGGATTATTTTATATCGTACTTACAAACTGGTGAATATTTAAATAAATAACTTTAACCTATTTAAGGCTGCCCTGAAAAGTGTGCGTTTTGTATCGCGGATTATAGCAAAATAATTTTATTATTACTTTTGTATTATGGATCTCCGCAAAGTAACGCCTAATGATATAAATTAAATGACAACTTGTCCAACATGAGTTTGATATAGATTAGTCGGTTAAAGAACAGGCAAATATGGGATAAATTCCTCTAGGATAGAGGAATCTATCCCGCTACTTTGGCATAACCATATCCTGAGTTATCCCTGTAAAGAGTTTCGTGATTTATTTATTGTTTTAAATAGATAAATAAAAACTTAGGGTTGATTCGTTTGTAAGGTAGACGAGGTTCACAATTCCAAATGCATGTTAGATTGTTTATGCATGCAATTATTAGTACAGGTCAACTTAGTTATGAAATAGATTACTCTCTTAATTTCGAGATGGCACGCGTTTCGAACAAGTCACTTTTGGTTCATGTTCTATCGACTATGGGAATCGGTGGTATATGGGATGGATTAACACGATAAACCCATTTCAGAACTTCTTTTATAATTAGGTCACTTTTGTGTTGTATATTTGGGATGTTATCTAGAGGTGGCCGCCCTACGAGGTGCCCTTGGCGACGCCGACGAGCGCGGGCCGCACGCAGCGCTCGCGCAACTTGTAGCCCACCTTGCTGACCGCAACCACCGTACCCGGTTCCGCACCCTCCACCTCCTGGAGGGGGGTAGACCACCATTTAACCCTTTAAACGTGTAGTGAGCACTATGTGCACAAATCGAGACTCAAAGCTGTATCTCAAATCTATCGACACACAGAAAACAAAACTGCTAATGTCAAATGTGGCAATTATAACAGGCATAACTACTGGGCACTGCCTGTTAAACAAGCACCTGTATATAATGAGAATGAAGGAAGACGCAGCGTGCCCAGAGTGTGGAGAAGGAGAAACGAGTGACCGGCTTTTGGCTGAATGTACTCGTTGGTAAGATGGGAGATATTAGGTAAGGATGAAATTGAAGCTGAGGACCTAGCAAATATCTCCTTGATATAATCAGGTTTGTGAACGGGTAAGTTAGAGCAGGTGACACTGTCGGGATAACAGTGAAACTCTTGTCCCGACATGGGGAAATGGGTGGAATAGTCCAGAATTGGAGTTGACCACGCGTCCTGTCGTCCGTCCGCCCTAACTATACTATATATACATATAATATATACTACTTAATGATACTACTAAATTAGGTAAGATAATATAACAAAATGTTTTCGTCACCAACAATAAATGTTATATCTATACTTATTATAAAACAAAGTCCCCAAAGCTGTCTGTCTGTATGTAATCGATTTTCTCAAAATCTACTGAACGGATTTTAGTACGGTTTTTACTAAAAGATAGTGCAATTCCTCCGAAAGGTTTAGGTTAATAGCACATAACGATTTTATGTAAATTGAGTGGAAGAGGTCGTTTTACAACAATTTTTAGTGGGGGTAGTAACAAAACGGTGTCGAATGTAGTTTAGCGGGGGGGGAATAGGTATAAAAAGCGGTGTATGGTATCAGAGAGCCAGTCTCATGCCGAGACTCGAGCGACTATAACATGGTAAACACTGAATTTCACGCGGGCGAAGCCGCACGTATTGCTAGTTAATATTAAATGATTTATTGTATTCAATGGGGAATTTTTAAACGAAGAAAATAGTTTACAAATGATAAGTATAATTATTATATAGTAAATAATATGATTCAAAAATGAAGGTCAAAAATCCGATAGATTTAGTTAACATGAGCTATTTGAAATGAATGGCATTTACTCTCCCACCGCTGGGTACGGGCCTTTTCTCTTCGAGATAAGATCCCACCACGCAGTTCCAAAATCTCCACAGATATAAAGATTTGCTCACGATGTTTTCCTTCACCGAAAAGCGTGTGACAATTATAAATATCAATTAGGCACATAACTTCTAATAAAAAAATCGTATTTACCATTATAACCAATATTTTCATTGTTCCCTACCTTCGGTACCTCGGCCCTCGATAGAGGCATACGAGAGAGCAAAAATCCTTTCTCTCCAAGACATAACGATACATGGACAGACCAATTCAAAAAAGGGTCACAGGGAATCCCTAAATCCTAGGGATACTATGTTCAGAATTGGAGGTCCATTGTTCAAAAAGATGAAAGATGAAAATTGGACCTCAGTAACTCCGCACATGTCAAGACCTCGCAGTTTCTGCAACTCACCTGCTGGAAGAGCGCCTCGTGCAGGTTGGGGTCGAACTTCTCTCGCAGCGGGGACACCACCACCAGCCCGTGCCGGCTGAATACCTGCCAATTAGCACTATATTCAGCACGAGGGTGGTTGGAAAATCCCCATAACTAATGTATACATTCATCTACTGCATTACTCTTACGATTTTCCACAAGATATTTCATCTGCTATTCCATAGCCAGAGAACCTTACCTTACAATTTTATTTCCTATTGTGTACCCCATTTTCCGACCTCACACACTAGATCAATACAATAGAAAACATAACAGACAAGTAACAATTAGAGCATTTTTCAGTAAGTTAGATTTTAGTAAGATGCAGGCAAACGCGGTCCCGGTTTGCCTGCTCAATTTATTTTGTATTTTTTTCGTATGCATGAGAGAAGATGAGCTAAAATGCTCATGAATATTTTTGGAATATTGATAGTATAGCTTATCATGGCTCGTCCGGTGGTAGAATGGTAAGGGAGGGACCAGATCCGGTATGTGGCACACTCGCCGAAATTTTTTTTTTTTAATTTATTTATAGAACAACATACCATTACCTTAACAGCTAGCCAATGCGATAATGGAGTACAACTTATTTTATCTTAAAATCTATAACCAATTGATCAAATGGACCAAATTTAGCTGTAACAGATAGTCCAACTTGCAATTTTTTTGAATTTACTCAGAGAGCAATAAAAGATATTCCTGTAAGCAGGAAGGTTCGATACCTGTGTGAGTTGTGCCCTCGTCAGCCGCAGTCCGTCCCGCAGCGAGCGCAGCGCGGCCGGCGCTCCCTCGCCCTCCACTCCCTCGGGAACACTCTCCGCCGCGGCCGACAGCGTGTCCGCCACCTGACGCACGTTCATACCAACGTATAGTACCCGGCAATAAATAATGCACATCGAGCCTTAGAGAGCGAAATCGGCTAGATTCTGCTTCATAGAGCATCGTCTCTGTCGCACAGACTGACGAACCCGTGTGTGACAGAGACAGCGCTCTACGAAACCGAACTGGCCGGCTGTTTCGTTCCAAACATCGATGTGCATTATTTAATGCCGGGTACTATATTACACGATTATTTTACAATTTCACTTCACCGAAATATGTTTAAAAACAACAATTTATTTTCGAGAATCGGCTACTACCTATTTTTTCATACCCCTAAGAAATAAGGGTTGTCCACCACTAATATTTTTTGAAATTTCTTTGGAAAGAATATTTTATATTTTTATTTGGCAATACAATTTTTGCTTGGGCAGCTTGTATCTATATAAAAAATAGTATATCTTACATCGAGTAAATCCTTGCAAAAACTCTGTATAGCAAACGATTTAGCATCCTCTACTTGCTTTAGCATTCGTCTCCGAACGTTCTCTCCGTCTGCCAGAGCACGTTTATATTTATCCTGAAAGAAAAAAAAACACATGATTCTGTGCCTCTTGGATCTGGTAGTTCGCTGAAACCTTTTTAAGGTCATCTATTAAGGAAACCTATGACAAGACATATGGTCAAAGAGAGGACACATTAATATTTTTATTTTACTATATCTATACTAAAGATGTTTGTCGTCCAGTACACTGAATAAATATATAGGACACTTACACACATAGTCGTCAATGCCCAAAGCAAGTAACTTAATACTTGTCTTATGGATGACAGTCAACTGGTAGATATACTACAAATATAATTTTAAATACAAATATACACCCAGACTCGAAGAACCAAAAAAATGTTCATAGATAACGTTGGCTCTCGGCGGGAATCGAACCTGCGACCCGCGTAGCTGAAGGCTGGGTCACTACCCACTGCGCCAACAGGCCAGTCAGAGCCAGTATAGAGCATATTAGACCTTCACTTGTGGGATTCTTGGTTAATTTAATTTTCACTCACGTTAGAATCTATTTTGTGATAACTCATAGATTATTAACTAATGTTAAGCATAGAATTATTTGAACTTAAAATGAATGTGCGCCATAATATCATGTTCTGCTATTATTATATAGAACTCACTTCATAATCTTTGAGCTGCTGTTTGAGTGTACCAACTTCACTTGTCAAACTCTCTATTTGTTTGTGACACTCCTCTATAGATGTTGGCAACTGTTTGTCACTGGAGTCTGATTCTGCTGCTTTCTCTTCTGTGCTATATTTTGTTACTGTGGTCCTGAAAATTTAATTTATTGAATCAGGTAAAGTAACCTATACCTCATAAACAAGCCAATAAAGAGCATTTGGGAGTAAAACACTTTATACCCTTTTAATGATATTTTTTTTGTAACTATTATTGTAGTCTGTACAAAAGAAATAAGGAAATCCTATTCTATTCTAGCATCACTAAGCAAGTGTTGTTTGCTAGGAGTTTTTTTTAAAATATAAACTTTAACTTCAAGGTGTTACTAAAATACTCCATCCATTATTATACTATGTAAGATTAAAAAAAACTACACAAGTTTCATTTGACTATTTTCTATGCCGATAATACAACAAACTTCTCCTGATAGTACTAATGTAATTGTTTTCAGGCCCTTGTATGTACATAAAATATTGTAGAATAACAGCAATATTTTGTCTCTGTAAATAGCTTTGTAAAATATAAAAGAAAAAGCTCTTAAATTATTAATTGCACTACTGCTGTTACCATCGAAAACTGCACAAATCAAAGAGTACAGAAAAAAATGATGAAATCAGTAAATCTATTGCAGATGTGAAAATAAATTATTAAATGAGAACTTTTGCAAAAAAAAACTTTGTAATCCATAGTAATGTCTTAAATTAGTACGGAATAAAAACTAATAGTATCGAAACATCGAACATCATTTAATTTTCGTGGAAGTTTTAGTTTGATCAGAATTGTATTAGTTGCGCAACCCTTACCTGAAGAAATTACTACGTATATTCCGTAAGGACGAATCTGTGACATATCTCGCTAACCTGCCCACTGAATATACTTTTAAGGAAGCCATTTTTATACAATATTAAATAAAGTTTCGCTAATTTCAAATAAATCACACGAAAGAGGTTATATCTGAACTTATCTGTCAAATTGACAAGTCACGTCTAAGTTTTTTTTTAAGGTATTAAACTTTTACTAAACTCTTATCTTATTATTTAATATTGTAGCCTTATTTATAGTGCAGAAATATAAATATGATAAGGTATTAGGAACAAAATAAGAAAAAATGATCCCAAAAATTAAATTGTAAAATAATAGGTTGTGAGTTGTGACGTTTCTTTAACGTCAATTCTGGACATTTTCAATGTCAAAGTCAGTTAAAATTTGTACTTCTGAAATTGAGGCGAATTTACGGATATTTGCAAAAATTCCAACATGCTAAAAAATCTGTCCCGTTTTGTATATCGCGGAAAATTGTCGCAGTGTATTCCCGACCGTCGTTCTGTGCGCGCGCATTTAAAAAATGGCACCATTACCGTCTTTAGCTGTATTTGATTTCGATCGGACAATCGTTAATGATGATTCTGATGCCACGATAATTAACAGATTGCGGGAGAAAAAACCTCCACCTGAATGGGAGTCTGGCACCCACGATTGGACACCATACATGAGCGATGTAAGTTTTTATTTCTGTTTATAAACTTCCTAAAATAATTTGCTCTAAAAAAATTACATTCTATTTAATACGCTGATTCATTATGAATAAATCTAAGTTGCCTTGATAACAATAAATTTTAAATATTACATCATCTGTAAAACTGTTCAAACTATTAATTTTAACATTAGATAAATCATTTCTCATACTTGCATCTTAAACTTTTTGTCGTATTTTATGAAAAATATTAATTATTATTAATACGTAATTATTTTTTAAAGAATAGCATAAAAAAATAAAGCAAGTCTATTATATTATTTAATAAATATACCATTTACAGACCATTATAATATTTATTGTATGATATCCTGTGACCTCTGCAAGTCTGTAGACCTGTGCTAGAGTAAATAGTTCTGAATATACCTAATGTGAATAGGTTATAAATCAAAATTCATTTTAAATAACAAATGATATATATATTTTTTATATAGTTCCATAGATATTGCTATAAGTATGAAATAATCTGCTCATACTAGACTGGTTATTACAGGTTTTAAATTTAAACTATCGTGAGTAGTATTCATAGTTAATAAAGATACCGGCTATACTCACGGTCTATTTTTATCGGATTACCCCGACTAGCTTCGAACCCGTCCGGGGCACTTATTTATGAGCTCTTTACTCGACGTTGTCGCGGCGGGAACTGGACATGACTTGAAATTAGACGTGAGTATAGCCGGTATCTTTATTAACTATAACAGGTTTATAAAAAAACATACCTTTGACTTTACCATTTTATTCCTTCAATTATTATTGTTACAAATAGCTAAGATAGCTTTTGTAAATGTCGTGTAACTTTTGGTGTTTAGCTGTTTTTATGAGGTAATTAATCATAAAGTAACATATCAGAGTGGAAGATTTCATTCCAATATAGATAAAAATTTTGCAGTAATGTAGACTATCACTGATGTCCATTTTATGTAAAAAAAGTTTATAAGTCAGTATAATCTACTCGTTAATCTGCACTGAAGTTGGGTTAAGATAATCCTTATTAAAGGAAATTAAAGGCTCAGCTATGGGATAGTAAAAGGCAGCTTTTGTTTATTTTAACTAGTTAAAGGTAATTCAAGTAGACTTTTTATAGTAGAGTAAGGAAGTCAGCCTAAAGTATGCTTTATTACAAAGAGAAATAAACAAAGCAAATAAGACTATCTATCTGTCTTTCTTTTTTCATGTGAATAAATAAAGATGGAGTATACTTGTTACATCCCTCCTGTTTTTTTTAATGTCTCGCTTGTTTAAGGGATTAAAGGCTTGTCAGTGGTTCTTCTACTCTGGTATTAGTAACTCTATGAATTCAACAGTGGAATTTTTCCAGTTGGAAATATCCAATATCATATAAGAGTTGCAAATCCGTCATTACTCATGTTTGTGTTACATTCTATTGTTTTCCCCATGGTTCTTACATTTTATATTTTCCTCTTTTATAACTATTTGGTACTCACCTATTTATAATTTTTTTTTATTAATATTACCTCAGCTGACAGTAACTGTATAAAATGATAACAATTGTAATAGAAAGAGTTAAGACCCCTTTATAGTCCCTATGCATGATAACCAAACATCTCACACACTTTTAAAGTGACCTAATTAAAAAAGTTTGTGGCAAATTTAATGTAGCATAGCATTGTGCCTACAAGACTGAGTTTTAAAGAGATCCATTACTTGGGAGAGCAAGAAAACACTAGCTTTTTAACAGTTCATAGCATGATGTAGATGGCATTGAAATAAGTATTACGATGCATCAAACACAATTAAGCCTTATTTTGAATTAGGTCACTTTTATACTAAACTTCTGATTTAAATGATTCTGGTCTAAAATAAATACTTAATTTTTTTTTTTTGGAAAATATGAATGGCCCCTGGCGCAATGGGTCGCGTGGTCGATTCCCACCGAGGGCCAACATTTTCTATAAACAATTTGTTGGTTCTGCGAGCTTGGATGTATATTTGTATTTAGGTATGTATTTTAAATTATATCTTCCAGTTGTCTACCCATAACACAACTATTAAGTTACTTACTTTGGGGAAGTGTCATATATTTATTTTAATTTAATTACTGTACAGTACTTTATACAAATTGCAACCTTCATGATTGTAAAGTTCATTCAAGAACAGTACATTATCATTTTGGATTTGGTGACAGCCTTCATAGAGCAGAGTGCCTCGTCGCAATGTTTATCTCAAGTTGTCAGACGACCTTGCAATGCTGCAGACTGCAGTGCCGCAGTGCCTACTTGCATTTTGGCATCGGTTCAATAACCTTGACCGTTCCACCTCGACAATGACCGTCTGTCTATTATTTTAACTAGATTTGTTTAAATATATTTAAAGTGTAATCTATTAGAGTGTTAGATGTGACTTCGTTCGGTTTAAAATTATTTTTAATATAGAGATATTTCTTCGTCCTATATGTTTAACTATAAATATATTCAAATTCAAAATATTCTTTATTCAAATAAACTTGTAAGTATAGTAGGCTTTCTGAATTTGATTTTTTTAAATAGTATATTTAAACTGCTGTAATGGTTAAGGTAAAGTAGATTGCGGAATTTTATTATAGAATCTTATACCCAAACCCACAAACGACTTATGTACTTTTGCAAGGCGCAAAGCAGGAACCGAAAGCTTATGTCGGTTCCCATATAGTCTTCATGCACAAGTATCCATGTTTAAAATAAACCTCCAATCTTACTTCAACATTTGTAACTCTGTTGATGAAATATTTTTTTATTTTTTTAAGGTATTCGAACACGCATATTCGGCTGGCTTCCACCCGGCCGACATCCTGGACTCCATCGCGTCCATGGTCCCCAACCGCGGCATGGTGGAGCTCATCCACACCCTGGCTCAGGAGCACTGGGAGGTGCTCTTGCTGACTGACGCCAACAGCGTCTTCGTCAACCACTGGCTGAAGGTGCATGGGCTTAAGGTATGCAGCGAGATTCATTTTGTTTGTGGGTCTCCATCCCACTTCTGAATATTACGACGATATTTTTCCTTTACAGTTATTTTTGTTATCATTATTTATGGCCTGAACAGCGTAAATTGGACGCAAATCACTCTGCCAGTGTCACGTGAAATGGAAAAGATACGAGTAATGGAATTTAGAATTTGGATCGAAGAACAAAATTAGCTAACTACCTAAAATAGTGCGTCGTCGTCCTCCTGCCCTTATCCCACTCTAAGCGGGTTCGGCACAACATGTTGCAAACATGTTGTCAAATGATTTGGCTACGACCGGCCACCTGTCTGACGTCAACTTACCTTAGTCGCCTTTTACGACACCTTGGTAAGAAATGAGGGTGGTCTATTCTACTCAGCCGGATACCACACTACCTAAATAGTACAAAAAACATATAATTATGAAATGAAATAAAACTAAGGATGTAACAAAAATAATTACACTTTTAACTTATTATCTACAATAAATGTACACAAAAGTAATAATAAAATTATTTTGGTATAATCCGCGATACAGTAAATAGAAAAAATATATATAGTGTTAAATTTATAGTGGACTATCCGTTTTTTCATAACCGATACATGCAGGATTCGTAAAAACACATGCACAAACCTCCATCACTGCCACCACAATACACAAGCACTACACACGTTCAATATCACAAACTCAACAATCGTTTCGCCCCGCAACCGAAGCATCATCAAGAGATAAACTTCACGACAAAATTCCAAAGCTTTGCGATTATTTTGCAATTATTTGTTTGTTTAGTTCCAAAGTTCATGCTTCGATTACTGGGCGAAACGATCACTGAGATTTTCGTAGTTAACGTGTGTAAAATGTGTAGTAAAATGACTAAATAATTTAGTATTAATTTTGTCGAACAAAACTTTTAGCATAATTTTGGTTATGAATACTTATATTATAAATGCGAAAGTCTGTTTACTACGTGTAATACAAACCTTGCTATGTTCTAACTTAATTATATTGTTTCCGCGAAATCGCACAGAGTTACCTACCTACCGTCTGATTGGTAATGTCAATCACACCATAACTGATGGTGTCATGGCGTGATGCGATGCAATATCCAACGTCATCTTGTGACTAAAAGGTTTCTGACTGACTCTCGCCATTAATTAAATGACGCGTCGATGTTTTGCGTCGTATTGCTTTTATAGAGCTTCCAATCTTTCCGTACTTACTCCGATGATTTATATTCGTGATAGTTTAATCAGGTATTGAAATAAATTTTAAATTAAAATTATTTATTCAGATTTACTTGTACAGAAGTATTTATAGAATTAGGCGTTACTTTGCGGAGATCCATAATACAAAAGTAATAATAAAAATTACTTTGCTATAATCCGCAATACTGTAAATAAAAAAATATAGTTATAAATGTATAGTGGACTATCCGTTTTTACATACCCGTTACATGCAGGATTCGTAAAAACACATGCACAAACCTCCACCACCGCCACCACAGTACACAAGCACTACACACGTTCACTATCACAAACTCAACAATCGTTTCGCCCCGCAACCGAAGCATCATCAAGACATAAACTTGATGACAAAATTCCAAAGCTTTGCGATTATTTTGCAATTATTTGTTTGTTTAAGTGTTTGTTTGTATCTCCTATATCGTTTAGCACTATATATATTTTCTATTTATTGTATCGTGGATTATAGCAAAATAATTTTTATTATTACTTTGTACAGAAGGAACTTCAATTTTTTTTTTAATTTCAAAATTTTCCAACATACAATTTGATCTAACAGATGCGCTAAAAAGGGAGACACACAGGTAGCCACATTTGCATCTTTTTTCGATGGACACACTTTAGGCTGACTCTCTAGTTATATTTTTTTTGTTGCGGACTGTATTCCGCACTTAGTCACTGTTTGGAGAATATTGTGCGAGAGGGTAAAGATGCTGGTTGTTGCAGCCACCCAAATACCTTTTAGAAGCCGAGAACCCTGCCCGGGTTTTTTCAAGGCTTCTCGTGACGACGTCGGCCAAGAATGTTAATGTATCACCTACTCTAGTATGATAATAGACAAAGTAGAAACCGACATAAGCTTGCGGCTTTTGCTTTGCGCCTTGCAAAAGTACGTGAGTCGTTTGTGAGTTTGGGTATAGGATTCTATAATAAAATTTCACAAGCAATTTTATCTTTGCCATTACAGCAGTTTAAACACACCGTTAAAGGGAGGCTGATACAGAAATCCTACTTACTATACTGTTGATTACTTAACTGGCTCTTCTCGGTAGGAACAGCTTTCCGAACCAGCAGTAGAGATGATGGTTCAAAACCACTTGTTTGCAAGTTTACTTCTAAAAAAAGTAAAGCAACGGTCTGTTAATATCCTACTGCTGGGAATAGGCCTCCTCTCTCCGTTTTTTGGAGAGGAGAGTTGGAGTTAAGCCCTACCACGCTGCTCCAATGCGGTTTGGTAGGTTACACATATCCCCAGAATCACTAAATATATGCAGATTTCCTCACGATGTTTTCCTTCGCCGAAAAGTGTGTGATAAATAGCAAATTTCAATTAGACACATAAGTTTTAATAGAAAAACTCATTGGTGCCTGCCTGTCGCACGATCTCACCACTGGGCTATCACGCTTATCTGTTTACTTGAATAGAGAATATGTTGAATTTGAATTCATAATGACTGTTTATTAGCGTATATATTTATTGGCGTAAAAATTACAATAGTTTGCAAAGTTGCTTGGAAGTGAACGTTGTTTCTTTTGGGGATGGTTTTGGATGAATGTAGCCGTTGAGTTGAGTTCTGGCGCGTGATTGGTTGACTGATGGATTGAATGATTGGTGACTTGATGACCGGTGACACAGATGCTCAAACATGACTACTCTCTCCCCTCAGGAGTCAGTGTCGGCTGTGGTGACCAACCGTGCGTTCTGGCAACACGGCCGGTTGTACATCGAGCCGTGCATGCGGCAGTCGACCTGCTCGCGCTGCCCGTCCAACCTGTGCAAGGGGCTGGCGCTGGCGCAGCGGGGCGCGGCGCAGCGCCACGGCCGGCTGGTGTACGTGGGGGACGGCAGGAATGACTTCTGCCCCACCACCACCCTGCCCTCCACGGTGAGTAGCTTACTGCCCTGCCACCAGCTAACTACTGCTCCGCTACTGTTCTGTCAAACGTGTCTGACTGACGGCTGGGGAGTGACCGCCTAACTACTGACTGCTCGTCGCAGTAACTGCATGGAGAGTAGCCATATAATTGCAACTGCCTCGCCATCGGCCTGCTCTCAACATTGAAGTAGCTACTGGCCTGCCCAGTAGACACACTATCTTTAAATGCCCAAGATAGGGTGAGAAACGTCAAATGGTAGCAGATAAAACAGAGGAGACACTTTCAACCGTAACTTTCATTTTATGCTCCGCGACTCGGAAAGCTGGGCCCTAATGCTAACGTTTGTGTTGGACTTAATGGTACAGAAAGAGACGGAAGAACGTCCAGGAAGGCCAAGAATTAGACACCGGCTACGGTCAAGCAATGCCGAAAGGTGGTCCTGCCGTAGAAGAAAGAGGGAAATGAGGAGTGGTTTAAGTCCGTGGGAGTCGGACACTCTCCTGTGGAAAGTCCGCAGGAAGTTCAAAGTTACTGGCCTGCCCAGTGAGTAGCTTACTGCCACCAACATCCATGAGAACGTGAGTAGTAGAACGTGAGCCAGCATGTCTATAAACGTGAGTTTCTACTGTTCCGCCATTGGCTCTTGAACGTGAGTCACTGACTGCTGGGAAGCATATAGCGATGCTGCTGTACGGATAATGTTTATATCGTCTCGTAGTGACTGCTGTCTGCTTGTCACAGTACCTACTAACTAAGGAGCGATCCTACTACCTTGGCTTGCCCTTCCACCAGTCTGCCTGCTAGTGTTACTCTTGGCCCCTCTTATTACACCTCTATCAATAGCTCTTACTCCTTAATACCTTCATCCCACTCAATATTATAATCAATGTCCACTCACACTCATCATCATTCTCCTGCCGTTCTCCCACTCTAAGTGAGGTCGGCACAACACGTTGCAAACATGTTGTCACATGATCCGGCTACGTATTTTACGACCGGCCGCCTGCTTGACGTCAACTTGCCTTAGTCGTATTTTACGACCCCTCGATAAGAAAGCGGGTGGTCTATTCTACTCAACCGGCTACCACATGGCGGGCTAATTGCACTAATTCAGGACAAATTTTTGATCATACTTTTTGTTTAATTTTTTAACGCCATCTTGCGGATTAATCTTATCTGCTATGAAACTGTTATCTTTATTTCTTACAGGCCATCGTCTTCCCGAGGAAAGACTTTCCCCTAGATGACCTCATAAAGAAAACCCTCGCGTCTTCCAACCCTCAGGTCAAAGCCAGAGTGGTGCCCTGGGACGACGGGTTCACGATATTGGAGGAACTGTTTCCAGGAAAATATAATAGAAGTTAAAAAAAATAGGTCTTCGCACACTAGACATATTAGAATGTGATTTCCATGATCTGCACAAACACACCAGTCAATACTAGAAGTATTGTAAAAATTACTCAAAATAGACTTTTATAATTCAACAAGTAAGACATTGACGGTTGCTGTTTTCAAAACATATTTTGTACTTAAATGTCAGAGGTGTTATATTCCATCCATTTTTATGATTTGGTTTTACCACGAACTTATTTTTGTTTATAAAATCATTCATCAACAAACTTCAATCTTGTTTAGTGAGCGGTTTAGCAGTATTTTAACCAAATTTAATTCTTATTTTGTTATAACTGATCATTTTTGTTGTATCATAGATAATTTTTTAAATTAAATTAAATAATGTTCTATTTTTTGTAAATATTTATTTTAGTATGAAAATATATTTTTGTGATTAATTTAGTGTATTTTAAATTAGTGCAGAGCTGAAACAGTGAGCGATAAGCTTTAGGTATATGCTTGACAAATGAGTTCAAACAGTATTTAATATTTTTGTATTATAAATTATTTGTAGTGTAAGTTCATAAATACAATATTTTACTGGTTATTTTGTATTTATTTTCCTATTGAATCGTTTTGTAAAAGTTCATACTAGAAGTGGGCGTTGAACGAACGAAGCGTTTATGAAAACTTTTTTATCCATCGACTACTAAACTAGTTAACGTTTCTCTGAGAAACATGTTCAATTTAGAGCCGGGCGTTTTTTTCTGAAACAGTTATAAAAAACACTTTCTTACTGCGTAAGAAAAAAACGGGTTTTTGTCTACAGCAGAAACCGTTTCTAAAAAACTACTTGCGTTCGTTCGTCTCGATACTCGATACGCCGTCATATATCGAAAAAACAAGCACGCAACGATAAATGCGTGAACCATTTTCCCCTTATCTCGCTCACACCTTCCATAAATACGGTTAAAATAAGCGAGACGGAGCGATCACTCTCCAAAGTCGTTTCAACAAAGTTTCAAGAAACTTAATTCTTAAATATACCTTGGAAACATGAAAATAAAGCTGATATTTCTTTGACATATATACGTAACTTTATAAACCAGTTTCTTTAGATTAGCAGTTCTTCATCGGACCTATCGAACCGGTTAGTGTCATAGGTCATTGAGATCAAAGTAAAAATTATGATTATTGTTTTGGTCGCTGTTGATAAATTCGTACCATTTTAAGCGTCTTTTTAGAATAAAGTGCAAAAATGAGAGTTATTGGGAAGATATTAATAGTAAATATTAAACTTGTGTGTTAATTATATGCAGTTCTAAACCGTTTTAAAATAACTGTTTCGTTTTTTACAAAAGTAGTTTTTGCCCAGTTCTAGTCGAGTGACTGGACACAATATCGGACCTATAAAACTTACAAGTTACAACCCATTCTCGACCTCTCTGTTTTCGCGGACACTATAATTTAGAAAAGAACATGTTCAGCGCGCTTTAATGTACTGCTGGCGCCACATACGTTTGTTTAATATAAAACAACTTCAAATTGAATAAAGCAGTCAGGCACCACAGTTTAAAAAATTAGGGTAGAATCAACGACTCGCTGCCCTCAGTACCATTAAATATTGCTTGGGTATGATTGCGATTTGAGAATCATAATCGCACCATGATATGATCAAAGGTGACCACGGTGATCATGCTTCCAAGGTGAGTGTTTAAGTTAAATTACACAAATATTATTGTTTGGATCAGAAAATGCATTTTTAGAATCTTAAACCCCCTTAATTTGTAAATCCAAATATTATGCAACAAATACGGCATTGTAAAACAAGAATCACTTATCTCTCCTAAAGGTAGCCATATTGGATGTGACGTGACGTCACACACCCGTTAATAAAAATCTTTCTGATCCATTTTAGTTGTTTTAAATTATATGCATGAATAAAGAAGCATGCTTACACACTCCTTTGCCATAGTTGGTGAAGAATTAAACACAAAACAATACTGCAATAATTTAATAACCCAACTGTACATGTAAAATACTTATTATATACAAATCGTCTACGGATTTAAAAACTATACAAGTCTTTTAATAAATTACTGTAATATTAATACAAACCTACAGTATATGCCACCTTATATAGCGGTTTTGGTTTTATTTGGCTAAATTATTTGAACATATTGATCATCATCATCCTCGTGCCCTTACCCCACTCTTAGTCGTGTGGCCACAATATGTTACAAACATGTCACGACTTGGCTACGTATTTTACCACCGGCCGCCTGCCTGACATCGACTTACCTTAGTCGTATTTTAGGACCCCTCGGTAAGAAATGATTATGGTCTATTCTACTCAGCCGGATACCATACAATAATGTATGTTCCAGCCAAGCTCCTTCCAGAAGCCGAGAACCCTGCCAGGGTTCCTCAAGGCTTCTTGTAACGTCCCCGGCGAGCCAAGGATGTTAGCCCGATGCTTGGCCACCTCCGTGCAATACAACATGACGTGAGATGGCGTTTCTGGTTCCCTCATGCATCCTCTACATATTTGGCTGTCGGTCACACCTATAAGGAATAGATGTTTATTGAGCAGGCAGTGTCCGGTAATGATACCCATCATTCTTCGCAAGTTGGTTCTATTTAAGCGAAGGAGACTATTGGTCAACCGAGGATTTATGGAAGGCATAGCTTCCATCGATTGCCTACAAGTCAATCCGGTTTGCCCAATATGTATTATGATTTTCCATAGTAATTTCCCTAAGCGAAGATCTTATTTGGCTGAAAGGAAGTGGTATGATCGGTTCAGGTCGCTCAACCGTGATATTTGAGCCGTTCCTGGCCAATCGTCTGCAGCATCATTGCCCAGTGAACCGCTGTGACCTTTGATCCATTGTGGAACCACCTGGTTTGCAACTGAGATGGTCACCAGGGTCTCATGGCACTCTTTTAGTCAGTCCCGATGTGACTGTTGTTTTTTTGTAAGGATTGCAATTCAGCGGCGCCGTTAGAAAGGATTCTGAGCTCGAATTGAGAGCTCAGAATCCGGCTTCTGCTTGAGCTGCTCTGATTATGGCTACACATTCTGTCTGGTAACAATATGTTACACGTTGTGCCCACCCCACTTAAAGGCGGATAAGGGCAGAATGATGAATGATTTTTTTAACATATATTGTAGCACTCGAGGGTGACATACAATAATTTAGATCCACTTTTAGTCTACATGAAGTCATAGGTTGAAGTAGCTATATTAATTATAATGTAGATTTAAAAAAAAGGTTTTGGTTGAATAAAATTTATGGTTACTTGATTTGATAAGAGCATGTATAACGGTCAAACCTGACTATGGTTCACTGTGGCTGTTTAGAATTTTTAATAAAAATGTACGAAACACTTAACTTATAATCCATAGTCATTGACTAGTAAGGTTTTTTAACACAATTATACAGAAAGTTTATTTTAATAAGTAAGGAATATAGATTTAATTATGTAATGATATCTTAATAAATACAGTTTTATTAATGACCTACAACCATTCCATACAAATATCATCATAGTTAGGATATTATGAGCTGTGGTAGCCCAGCGGTGAGACCTTGCTACTCTTTCGAGGGGAACACGAGTTCGAACTAATGAGTTTTTCTATTAAAACTCATGTGTCTAATTTATAACTGCAATTAATCACACGCTTTTCGGTGACGGAAAACATCGTGAGGAAACCTGCATATCTGTAGAGAATTCTGGGAATATGTGTAACCTACCAATCCATATTGGAGCAGCGTGGTAGGTCTTAGCTCCAACCCTTCTCTCCAGAAATGGAGAGAGCAGGCCTATTCCCAGCAGTGGGATTGTAACAGGCTGCTACTTTACTTTTTTTTTAGGATATTATAAGTAAATATAATTTGAATTCTTCATTCTTGATACTAAGTACCAAAACTGTTTTACTATATATTGTCTCACTTCGTAAGTTAGCTGGTAGAGATCTTTGTCAAAGGGATAAGTTGACAGTTGTACTCTGTTTTTTTTATAGATAAAGTTTTTCTAACGTTTTTTTTATGGTACATAAATAAATATCATAAATTTCGAAATTCTGTCTGTCTGTTCCCCCTTCACTGTTAAACACTTACTAGTTTTGTAGACACTACACTACGCTTTATTGCTATTTGCCACAAAATATTTTGAATTAGGTCCCTTTAATACTAAGAAATTGTGATTACAACTAGTACTTTATAAGTAACCAATCGGTCTTCGAACAAAACAATTTACTAAAAAAATAATAAATAAATAGCAAAATATACAACATAGTAAGTACATCTATAACTCCTTCATTATATTACAAAATAGCGAGTCGCAGAATCACGACAGATCGACCTCACAGAAATCCTGCAACGGATCTGAGAACTTCGAATCAGATCTCGAGCTATCATCCTTCTCTGCATCATCACACCCGTTCACACCAAGAGTGTCACATTTAACCTTCAAATCACTATCAGTGTTCACTTCACTTTGATGAGCATTTTGTTCACCGTACACTTCATTTATATCACTAATGTAGCACACATCACTTTGGACGTTGGAAACGTCCAGGATATTGGACATGTCTTGTATATCCGAGTCCTCGTTGCTGTAGTTCTCAATGTCCAAGTCATCTAGGTCCCTCTCCGTCTCTGGTGTGACCAAAGTCCTGCATTTGGTCGGTGAGAGGTTCTGCACGGCTGTTCTGGAGACAGTCTTGAACATGTCCGCGATGTCGTCCGTGGACATCTTCAGCGCGTGCTCCCACCCCATCAGCGACTGTGTGTGTATGTTGACCTGTCTCTCGGCCAGTTCCAGGAGTAGGGAGCGGATCTCTGTTCTGGTTTTCGGTATCCAGTCAGACAACTCTGAGCGTAGCGCTTCCGATGCTTGCTCCAATCTGAAAATATAACAAATTTTTTAACTAAAGAAAGCGATTTTGTCTATCTCCTGATGATGCTTTGGTTGCAGAGCAAAACGATTGTTGAGTTTGTGATAGTGAACGTGTGTAGTACTTGTGTATTATGATGGGGAATTGTGCATGTGTTTTTACAAATCCTGCATGCATTTGGTATGAAACGGATAGTCCACAATACATTATATATATTTTCTATTTACTTTATCGCGGATTATAGCAAAATAATTTTATTATAACTTGTTAAATTATTTACCTGTTGTGCACGTCATCAGTAGCGTTGTTCCCGGATACATATGCGGCTGAAACAGGTAAAAACTATAGTTTAACGAAAAGGCAAGAGTGATTCGTAATACATACAACATAGAGTTCAAATTTAAATAGGATAAACAATACAATTGAAACAATAGGGAATGTATATATTAGATAAAGTAGGAACGTACATAAGCTTACGGGCTCCTGCTGCGTAACACGTCTGTGAGTTTGGGTATAAGATTCTATAATAAAATTTCACAATCTACTTTAACTTTACCATTACAGCAGTTTAAAAACTGTTAAAGGGAGGCTGATATATAAACCTTACTGTAGGTACTATTGCGGATTATTCAGACGATAAGAATGCGTGGATATAGCTACTCTACGACCCTGTACAAGACATTAATTACTAGTTAGTAATAAGAATTATTATTTGAAAAGAGCAACCGCCGAGTTTCTCGCTGGTTCTTCTCGGTAGGAACAGCTTTCCGAACCAGCGGTAGATGTTGACGATTCAAAAGCACTTGTTTACAAGTTTACTTAAATAAACGCCGTTTCTTAACCTGGAGCTGCGGCGGAAATGGCCTAATCCGGTATCCGGCGAAAGTATGCATCTCTCATCGAGAGTTATATATTTGTGCCGTTTGCAATTGAGACCCTAGGGCCATGGAGACAAAGTGCTCAAAAAATATTATCCGTTTTAACGTTCGTATTATGAGGGCTGGCTGCTTTTTCGCGCAAAGAATTAGCTTAGCGTTTCAACGCGGAAACACTGCCAACATTCTTGGGACCGTTCCACGTGGACAGCACTCACCGTGCAGCGCGTCCCTGGCCCGCAGTTTGTCGAGGTGCGCGGCCGCGTACGCAGCCAGCAGCGGCAGCGCGGCGCGGTACCGCAGCGGGGCGCGCGCGCGGGGCCCGGCCGCCGCCGCCGCGCCCGCGCCGCAGCCCGCGACGGCGCCCGCGCAGCGCCCGCCCGCCTGCACGGCCCACGCGTCGCACGCGCGCCGCATCCTGCGCCCGCACACACACCACTTGACAACACTCAACAATACTCGAAACCAATTTGCACGGTTCAAAATCAACCGCGTGCAGTTGTAACCGCTAACACGTGTCACACTTGCTAAACTCGCGTTAGCTCGAAGGACCATTTAATGTAGGTGCAAGATATAATTGAAATATTTCGACTTATACAAAAAGTTTAATGACTCTACTTCATCATCATCCTCTTCCTGCCCTTATCCCACTTTAAGTGGGATCAGCACATGTTTCAAACATGTTGTCATATGATTTGGCTACGTATTTTACGACCGGCCGCCTGCCTGACATCAACTTAACCTAGTCGTATTTCACGACCCCTCGGTAAGAAATGAGGGTGGTCTATTCTACTCAGCTGGATACAACACGGCATGAGAATGTCAAACACAATATGAATGTCAAAATATTTTCATGTTAAAATTAGGAATCATATTTATTTCATTTTTAGCGCAGCTAATGCCCTCTATGTTAAATTGTAAGATGGGAACTGAAGGCCCGACATCTTTGGTCCAGAGACTCTTAGAAGAACCTTTTGGTACACGTAAAACCATATCAGTTAGTTATACCAGTTTAGCATCGACCAAGAGACAAGTGCAGGAGAGTAGGTGGTGGGAGGGTAGGTGGGGTGCCAAAGTCGGTCGGCCTCCTCGTGGCGCACCTTGAGCAGGCCTTTGGAATACTCAAATATGTATTCCTTAGGCTTGGCGAAAGGACCACTGGTGGGGTGGCCAGTCCAGTTGTCCCTTTGATAAACAGAGGGCGGTCTAAATGAACTAGGGACTTCGAAGGGGGTGGGTGGAGTCTCCAATGGACGACGGGTTCAGTTGGGCTTGCTATAAGCCTGGCTGGACATGATTTTCGGCCACCGTCGGCAAAGCCCGGTAGTCTAGAAACGGGAACGGGGACCTTCGGGTTGCGAGGAAGAAAACCTCTATAAAAAATTTCCCGGTGGGGGCGAGAAGGCCCACCACGGCGTAGGGGTCTCAACCAGGGGCGCGGTCTCACCTTGTCCACCGTAACATGAAACATCGGTGGGCAGGGAGCGATCGCGGGCACGATGGCCTCCTTCTGCCCTGCGGAGGGAGGCGGCGGAGCGGTTCCGTGAACTTTGTTCTGGATCCAATCTGCTGCTGGCGAGTCCAGGTGGTACCGATTTGCCCAAGCCCATCGTTTGCTACCCTGACAAGGAACCTTCGGGCGTTCCGAACGGGGTATATCGGACGCCCGGCTTACAGGTCCCCGAGACGATCGGTGCATCTGGTGTTTCCGATGCACCGGTTAGCGGAGGCGGACTTCTCATTCGAGAAGTCCTTACTCAGATACTTGTTTTCTGGGATCAGATCTCCTGTCGGCGGGGATGGGGGCAATGTGTACAACGACACCCTGTCCTTGCAATCGGCAGCGTGGTGAAGCACACAGGTCATTTTAGTCAGTACAAGACCGACATAACCGCCGTCTAAATTAACAATAAAAGTTCCAGTTTGCTTTTAAATGACTGTTCTCAACAGTTTCTCAGTATCCTCATAAGATAATGTGTTGAGCCATGACGTTATTTTCTCTTTAGCTTTCGGCTTTGTTAAGAGTTTTAAGTCACAAAATTTTAAGACTTTATTATAAACAAAACTTAGAACGAAAGGTGGGAAGCGTCTCGCGAATGCTGTAGAGATTGATGGTAACTGCGCTTTGTATACCCTTTTCTGCATAGTTTCTTTGCGGTCAGGAGCAACAAGCATTTCGGTGTGCGCCATCAGGCATGTTTTTAAAATATATAGTTGACGGACCGTTAAAACTTTTGCCTCTTTGTAAAATGACGTAATACTCACCCCATAAGCTCAGTGCTGAGCGACACGGAGCCCTTGTACAGCTTGGTGGTGAGAGCGCACAGAGTGGTCAGTTTGTGCTGCAGCGACTGCAGGTAGTCCGCCGCCGAGCTGAACTCCGGGTCCTTCACTCTGGAACAGTCCACCGTCACTATCTCAGTAAGAGAAGATAGCATGTGTATAGTAACATAAAGTTCCGTTACGTATAGTTAGTGGGTTGTTTAAGCCCAAAGAGTCATAACACAGCAGGGTTAGAAACTCAACTCATTCGTTGGTTTCAGTAGTCGCTTCCAGCAATCCATAGTAGCCCAGTCTACTGAAGAAACACTGTTAAAAAGAGGCTGATACAGAAAGCCTACTATACTGTTGAGGATTACTTAGATGATAAGAATGCATGGATATAGATACCCTCCGACCCTGTACCAGCAATCACTAAATATAACTAGTAATACGAATTATGATTTGAAATGAGTAACTGCTGAGTACAGGCGAATAATATGGAACTGTGCAAGCAGTTGTAGAAAATCTAATATTTATTTTTATTTCTTATTTATTTATAAGTAAACTTTTCAACACGTGCTAAAGAATCGTCAAATCTACTACTGTTACAAGAAGAATTTAGATTTAATTGAAAAATAATTGACACTAAAATCTGGAACATTGGTCCTACCATATCACTTCACTAACTCGCAAATATCAGAAATTAAGGAGTATAGATGCAGTACTGTAGGCCAACCGAGAACTTTTAGATAACGATTCAATTCAAACTCAGTACCTAAACAGAACCTCTTTCTTTTCGTACCACGAAGTGTGTTTGAAAAGATACATCGATGGCCCGGGCGATATAAGCAATACTTCGTATTGCGAGTGGCTTGTGTCGTGATTTGTGCACCAGTGGGAGACCGGGGTTCGATTCCCGCCTTCTGGGAGACCCGGCCATTCCGGCAGCATACATACAATCGAGTACACACGGCCACGCACACACACACTCACACACATACAATAATACATCAAGGAGGCCTCGGTTTCCGGTTTCAAGAACAAACAATATGGCGGCACGAATGACGTCACATTTTTTAAGGTACCTTGGGCCGCTGTTGTTCTTCGCCTCCCCCCCTCCGTACAGCGCGCTGCTCAACCCCCAAAGGTTCAGCGCGCTGTTCTCACTCTTGAACACCTGCAAGCATAGAGTATTTTGGTAAATTACATAACACAAAAAAACAGAAACCAAAAAACACCAATCTTCATATAAATATAAAAATCCCGTATCACGATATGCGTTTCAGTTGCTCTGCAATACTACTGAACCGATTTCAATGAAGTTTTCCACGTCTTAATATTTAGGTCCAACTTAACTAAAAAGAAAGGATCCTTTTATATCATTATATCTATACTAATATTATAAAGAGGAAAGATCTGTATGTTTGTTTGTATGTTATTATGTTCGTAATGTTTTCGCGCAAAACTGCTGCACCGATTTCAATAATTCTTTCACCATTAGAAGGCTGCTTTTCTACTGAGCAACATAGGCTATATTACATTTACAAAAAAAATAGGAATCCCTAATAAAATTGTAATAAGGTGCGAAAAATTATGTCATAGAAATCTTACAAACAAAACAAAAAAATGTTCTACATTATTATAAAACGTATCAATATCTACAAAAAAGTCCGCGATACCATATGTCTAACTATTATAGTTATGCCAATATAACTACTTTTTTACATTGTAAAAGTTGGTAAAAGTGCCGACAATAATCAAACCATTTTATTCATAACTCTATATTAATCCTTATCCCACCAAATGATATTTTATTAAAAACTGTTTTAATACCTGTAAAATACTTCTATGAATATGAATTTTAATGTAAATTTATGCGTGCTTCATCAGCGGATTCCAAGGATACCTGAACTAACTGGTGGCTTAACTTTTTTCTAATATTTTGAACTATAATCGTCATATTTAGAAATAGAAAGCCGTTTGAAATTCCGTTCGGTAGTTTTGAATTTATCACAAACAGACATGGTTAAGGAGTTTGTTTAATAAATATGTTATCAGGATGTAGAAAGTAGGTGTGTTTATACCTTGTCCAAATCATCATCCGGAGTGGTGAGGAACAGCCTGAAGTCCTCGCTATGCGTCAGAATCGGATGTTTCGCCACGCGATCTGATGACGACCACGTGTAAGTAATAACATTCAACAAAACAAACTGAAATCCATATTTATTCAACTGAAAATATGTCTTGACTGGTAAAGATACGTCGCGGTTGTAATTCGGGACTGGATATTCATTGTATAAATATATAGGTGAGAGATTTATGCGTGAATGTGTGCATAATAGTAAGTGGATAACCACGTATGCATGTAACAGTACTTGGGTAAACACGTATGCGTGTATCGGAACGTAGATGACGACGTATGCATGTAACAGTACGTGGATGACGACGTATGCATGTAACAGTACGTGGATGACCACGTATGCATGTAACAGTACGTGGATGACCACGTATGCATGTAACAGTACGTGGATGACCACGTATGCATGTAACAGTACGTGGATGACCACGTATGCATGTAACAGTACGTGGATGACCACGTATGCATGTAACAGTACGTCCATGACCACGCATGCCTGTGACAGTACGCGAGGGACTACATATGCTTGTAACAGTACATGAGTGACCACGTAGGCGTTTAACAGTACGTAGATGTCCACGTACGGACGTAACGGAACGTAGATAACCACGTATGCATGTAACAGTACATAGATGACCACGTATGCATGTAACAGTACGTAGACCTACTATGTATGCCAGTAACAGTACGTAGAGGATCATGTATGCATGTAACGGTACGTTAGTGACCAAGTATGCATATAAAAATGCGTGGATAAATATGTGTGCACGTGCGAGTTTATATATGTGTGTATTAGCACATGGATGAATATGTACGCAAGTGTCAGTAAGTTTGTGCAAATTTTGAATATTAGTAGTTGCGTGGGTTAAGATGGGTGCAAGTGGAGAACGTGTTGGTTGTGTGTCTGTGCTCACCGAGAAATGCGTGCAGCGCTAGGCAACGCACGGCCACGAAGGACGGTGAGTACCGGTCCAGCTGCTGGCGGGCCGAGTGCAGCGGCGGCAGCGGGGGCGGCGCCACCAGGGGGTGCGCGCCCGCCAGCCGCTTGTGCAGCAGCTGGGTGGGTCCATCATTATTGATACACTACCTCTCACCACACTCACAACTATCGGGGTCGGCTAACCCCGAGAGTATGTGCCTAATTGATACTGAACCTACCCATCGCTATTTAAGCAGCGAAATAATTTTATTAAACACACACGGTCGTCCGTCCCCCGTAACTTAATACTTGTGTTATGGGTGACGTACAACTGATAGATATACTACATATATAATTTTAAATACACCCAGGCTCGAAGAACCAACAAATTATTTATAGAAAGCGTAGGCCCTCGGCGGAAATCGAACCCGCGACCCGCGGAACTGAAGGCAGGGTCACTAACCACTGCGGGCCAGTCAATTGAGTTCAAATTCATTATTGGATTCCAATTTAAAATATTGTACAGTTATACAGTTGTAGCTTCATTAATCATATTGATGCTTGACGATTCAAAAGTGCCTGAAATGGTTTATTTGTATAACTCAAAGCAACTTAAGAAAATAACTATAGTGTTTAAAATCCCACTCTTGGCGGACAAGCAACCAGAAATAGAGTGAACAAGGAAAATATTCTTTGATTATTCTTACAAAATAACATTAAGCATAGATGATTTATATCTAAAACTGGATAAAATATCTCTGCCGATAGTTATTATAGACTGGCCTGTATATCTAACTATCCTCCTTCCTATCTCCTATCTCCTTTACAAAATGCAAAATAAAGTAAAGTACCTTAAAGTGGTTATACCGCCGCCTCACGTAGTGCGGGGTCGGCCAACGGGCGCACACGCACCGCACGCGGTACGTCACGAACGTCTCCAACGTGGACAGCTGCTTCATGGGAGCATCCACCTGGACCCAACATTAACAGTAAAGAAACTATGACAGTACTACTTTGCTATAATCCGCGCGTGTTAAGTGAATGTATGCAATGCTAAGTGTATGAAGCAAGCAAGATTCACGTACCTTACATGCATCCTAAGACGCCTCCACCAGCAACAATACACACAACCACCACCAAAATCTCTACGATCGTTTCGTCCCGAAACCGAAGTATCTTCAGGAGGATAGGCTTCACGACAAAATCGTAATGCAATGTAAGGTACGTGAATTTTGCCTGCTTCATACACTTAGCATTACATACATTCGCGTAAACTCACGCGGATTATAGCAAAGTAGTTCTGTTATAGTTTCTCTAATATGGAATTCCGTAAAGTAACACCTGCTTCTATAAATCATTTAGAAACAGTAAAATATATAAATATATTTCAAAGGACCACTAGCACTTAAATGTGGGTAGGCACGACCTATCAAATCAAGTCAAAAATTTTTATTCAAACATGCATTTTCAAGCCTTTTTGAATAATCATGGGTACATTTGAAGGAGATACAGAATAAAGTATTACCTTTATAGCTATGTCATATCCTTGCTCCATGATGAGTGGTGTTCCATCATGGGCATCATCAGTCACGCTCGGAGCATCCGTGTCAGTTGCATCAGCATCATTCAGCTCCAACACAGCGGAGCTGCTCTCGCTGGCCATGCTCCTGTTCATAAGATAATGATATATTTTTTACTACTGTTGTTTTGGACACTTTTAAATCTAATACTCATCCCACTTCTGGTATTTAGTGAATGCAACATATATTTATTTATATACTTATATGATGCAAAATAAATTGCTATAATTGGAAGGTCACATATAAACCTAAATTCAGAGATATTACAGTTTCCTTGCTGTAATTCCTTTGTCTAGAGAGCCAATGGTAAATTATAAAAATCAATTGAACATATAGGTTCTAGATAAAAATAGCATTCTTGCATCACTGTCATTCTAAAAATTGTCTGGAAATTTAATTAAAATCTGTCAAGCCATTTCTGACTATATATGAAATGTACATATTATTATAGAAAACTTATAGCAGACTGCTTGGAAAAGAACCTATCTGCCAGTTAGGTATAACAACAAAAAAATAATAAGGGCTGAGACAAAGCAAAAAACTTTACATCTGTTTGTTAACATGTTAAAATGAATTATATTTTATAATTTATAAATTCAAAAGAAAAGCCTATATACAGCAGCATGTCTACATAAGTTAAGATTATGAAGAACACTTTAAAATTGTCTTTCTTTATAAAGAGCTAAACCAATGAATACAGCATTTACAATCATCAAGATGTATGTACACAGAAATTACAAGGAAACTGATGGAATGCCATAGCCACCAAAACATAAAGATATTATAGTAGAGTAGGGGAATCATAAGCAGGCCTGTCAATGTGAGTGTAACAACAAATAATGAAAAAAGATTAGATTCATATACCTTTCTTTATCTAATTACAGATGAGCAGAGAAATATTCATGGCAAAATTCATTCATCTTAGAAAATACTTAGAACATTATTAGTACAGACAAAAAAGAAATAGATGACAAACCCCATTTCCTTTCTCATTATTGTAATATGGCACATTTTGGGCTAGCTCCCCTACTCTAGTATAATATATGCACCAAAAATGAGTTCTATAAAAATTTGAATTCAGAGTAATTAAATTGATAAGAAAAATAGTAATAGAGTTTAATAAACATTCCTATATAGTCAAATGCAGCTACCGAGTAAATTAAAACAGTTAGGTGGGTTAAGCTGAAATGAGTTAACAATAATCTGTTGTTTACCTTTTACCTTTTTTTTAACTTTAACCTGTTTACTACTTTATATAAGAAAAAATTTGCATCAAGTCTATAATGAATAAAAAAATATCATTTATTACTCCTTTAATTACTGTGTCCAAGTAAGGCTAGATTAAATTCCGATAAAACGCACATACATACTCATCACAATGATAGATAATTTTTTTATTATTTGCTAAACCTAAAATGGGTAAATTAAAAAAAAACAATTACCAATCTATTATTTTCAACTCAATTTTCTGAGATATTCGTCTTAAAATGCCTAATAATATAAAAGTAAATAAAATTTTGTTACACTATCGTAATTGAAACAATGGATTTAATTTGAATATAGCAAAGACATTCACACCAACAGTGGGCGTAACCGTTATCTTTAGTTTGCTAAGTTTATAGCGTACTATCACACGATAACAAATTATTGATGAGCGAAAGTGTTACTCGACTCGCATACTCCTTTCGCTACATTTGGATAAATAGGGTAAGTACTAATTGGGAAACAAAAATCGATATTGCACGCTGCATTGCTTTTAATAAGCCCGAATATTATTATCAATTTTTGTACACTAATATTACTGCTAAAACTCACCTGGCGCAAATAAATCAAGTTATTATAATTAAATCACAACACGAATGAATCAAAATCTCATTTTTTGAATGACACCGCAGCTTGACACAAAACGACAAATGTGAATTGTCAAACAACTAGAAGACAGAAGTAGGTATTTATTACATTCGATTGTTGATAATAAAAATATTTTTTAAAAGATTTAAGAACTATTATTACGTTAATATTGGTTTTTAAAATATCAATTTTACACTTCTTTATAGTCAATTTAAACAAAGGTATTTTAGTATTTGGTTGAATAGTGCGGATTTTTCAAGAGTAGTTGTCAACAATAAAGTCTTAAAAACAATTTAAAAAATTATATGAAAATAACGACCATGAATCAAAAAATTTAATTTCTGTTATATTGCGGAAATTCCTACTACAAAAGTAAAGATTTATTTTTCTATTATCTGCATTTTTTATAACACGGATTATAGCTAATTATAGCAAATTATGTTATTATATTATTTTTTAAAGTGATAGTAATCCTGTCTATATTTTTTTTATACACTGTGTCAATTTGACAATGACAATGACATGTTGACGTTGTCCAGACAGTTATTTTTTGTTTTTACGAAAGTGATTTTATTATATCCTTATTGTTCAATAACCTCATTGTGGACTTTTTCGTTTGCTTATTATAAGCCTAAACTTAAACCCAAAAGTCTCTTAAAGCCGTCAAAATTGCGTCCAAAATGCAAAACGTGAACGCTCCGCGGGAGGCACCTCCCGTCATGGGCACAAGTTCTACCATCCTAAATATGAGGGAAAAAGAGAAGTACATAGAAGATTTTGAATTTCCCTTCTGCGACGAGTCCTCTAAATATGAAAAAGTTGCTAAGATCGGGCAAGGAACCTTTGGAGAAGTCTTCAAAGCTCGCGCAAGGAATAGTAGTAAAAAATTCGTTGCGATGAAGAAAGTGCTCATGGACAATGAAAAGGAAGGGTTTCCTATCACGGCTTTACGAGAAATAAAAATATTGCAGCTCTTGAAGCATGAAAACGTTGTGAATTTAATCGAAATATGTCGAACAAAAGCCACATTGCATAATAAATATCGTTCGACCTTTTACTTGGTGTTCGATTTCTGTGAACACGATTTGGCGGGCTTATTATCAAACGTTAATGTAAAATTCAGCTTAGGAGAGATCAAAAGAGTAATGCAACAACTTTTAAATGGTTTATACTATATCCATAGTAATAAAATTTTACATAGGGATATGAAAGCAGCAAATGTATTGATTACCAAAAATGGAGTATTAAAATTGGCTGATTTTGGATTAGCTAGAGCATTTAGTGTTGCTAAGTCTGGTCAAGCTAATAAATATACAAATCGGGTTGTCACACTGTGGTACAGACCTCCAGAATTATTACTAGGTTTGTTAAAATCATATTATATTGTCAGTCAGTAGATTTAGTTGTAAAATTTAAATACTAGAGATTAAGTAGTAGATATCTACTACTGACATATGTCAGCAGTATCTGTCTTAAACTCTTTGTGTACTCTTCTATTTTTTACTAAGTTATTGCATGTTTTTTATGTTCTATACTTTTCAACATTCTTTATTTTAAATTTATAAAGCACGACTGTACCTCTCATGTACATATGTTATGATGTTGTATAAAACAAAAGTTATTATTTTACAGGTGACCGTAATTATGGCCCTCCAGTAGATATGTGGGGTGCTGGGTGTATCATGGCAGAAATGTGGACTCGTTCACCAATAATGCAGGTCTGTTGATGATAGCTTTTGGAGCTATAACTTATCTATAAGTTTACTAAGTTTAAGGAATACATAGATATTTTACAGGTATATTTTTAGAAATGTCTATATCTATATTTAAGTATGCTAATTATGTATTTTGAAATCTTATGATTAGAAGTCACAGCTTTAAGTTCCCATAATTTTTTCAAATAATGTAATATAATGTGTCTATAAGTAATAGACACTTTGTTTAGACTTGATACAATGATACTGTCTTGTCTACTTTCACATTATTGAGACATTACTTTAGCATATCTCTGCTGGTTTACACAGCACACACGACTAAAGCTCGCAGTAAGCAAGTTTTTAACATAATTTACATAATATTGATATGTATTATTTACCTAAACCATCCGGAAGTATTGCACTATGTTTTGGTGAAAACCGTACAAAAATCCGTTCAGTCGATTTTGAGAAAAATCAATGACATACAGACAGACAGCTTTTTGGGACTTTGTTTTATAATAAGTATAGATTAAGCAAAGTCCCCAAAAGTGATTGATGTTGAGTCTGTCTGTGATTGATTTTGTCAAAATGTATTGAACGGATATTTGTACGATTTTTATTAAAAGGTAGTGCAATTCTTCCAGAAGGTTAAGGTTAGTAGTAAATTACTTTTTTTTGTAAATTGTGCTGTCTTGAGGTCGCCCAGTAGTAAAAAAAACTCTCCTGCAGGATACTTTAGCCACGTGCGCGGCATAAACCAATAGAGATACAGTAAAGTAATATATTAGAGAGTTGTAGATTTACAAAAACTCTGCGACGGCTTGCCGTTAAATAATTTTTACGATTAAAATTTCAGTTAAATGCACTGATTTCCATGCGAGCAAAGAGGCAGGCACTTTTAGTCTATACTTCTCTATACTAATATTATAAAGAGGTAAAATTTGTATGTTTGTTTGTATGTGTGTATGTTTGTAATGTTTTCACGCAAAAACTACTGGACCGATTTCTAAAATTCTATCATCATTGGAAAGCCACTTCGTCAGTGAGCAACATAGGCCATATGATATTTTAAAAAAAAACAGGGATCCCTAATAAAATTGTAATAAGTTGTGAAAATTTAGTCGTAAACATCTTTTATCGCGCGCGCTGCGTAAACTATTGAGGATAGAACAAAATATGTTCTACAGTATTATAGAACATATCAATATCCACAAAAAAGTCCGCGACATCATATGTCTAACTATTATAGTTATACCAATCTACTTTTTCACATATCTTCACACTTTCCACTACCACGAGATTGTTATGGACGCGAGTGAAACCGCGGGGCATTACTACTATTTTATATAATTGTGTTAAGTGACCTTTCTTTCATTCTTATATCCCTGACTTATCTTTAGGGTCCCACAGAACAGCAACAGTTGATATTGATCTCTCAGCTTTGTGGCTCGTGCACTCCAGATGTATGGCCCGGCGTAGAGAACCTGGATCTGTACAATAAAATGGAACTGCCAAAGGGTCAGAAAAGAAAAGTTAAGGTTAGTTTTATTTAATTTAATTTATTTTTATTGCACAGAGGAGAGCCATACGTGCTATCAATAATATGAGGCAATGTGAGTCTCTACGCGAAAAGTTCAAGGAAATAGGCATACTTACAGTAGCGTCACAATATATATAAATATATAGTAATACTATTTTCGTAAGAAAAAGTATTCATATTTATCAAACCAAAATTGATGTGAATAATAGATATACCAGAGGTCACAAAAGCTTGTAATCCCTGCGTCGCGACTCAGCAGAGTTAGCAACTCATTTGTTGGTTTTTTACAATAAAATTCCGCAATCCGTATTAGAATTATCTACAGAAATGTTTAAATTAAGTGTACGAACTATGTTTACTCGTAGGGCCTATTACACAATTGAAGATTATTTGAATGATAAAAAATGCTTGGATTTTAAAATCTTTTCAGTTCCAAACAAAACAGCAAATGAATAATATAAATCTAAATGTTTAAAAGATTGACCGCCGAGTTTCTTGCTGGTTCTCGGTGAAAGCAACATTCTGAACCAGTGTAGCTTATAAAATCTAATTGATCCTTGACGATTCAAAAGTGATTGTAAAAAGCCTACTTGAATAAAGATTATTTTGATTTGATTTAGAATAATAAATTGTTTCATAGAATAATAAAATTATTTTGCTATAATCCACAGTAAAGTAAATAGAATATATATGTAATGCTAAATGTAGAGTACGAATATCTGTTCCTCCACCACTGTCACATAGTGGAATTAATCTCTTGATGATATTTCGGTTATGGGGCAAAACGATTGTTGAGTTTGTTATAGTGAATGTGTGTCTCTTCTTGCGTCGTTTTCCTCATTGCTGAGGGTCGAGACCTTTTCCACGGATCACTTTTTCATGGATAGTTGATTTCCAGAATGTGTGTAGTGCTTGTGTATTGTGGTGATTGTGATGGAGAGGTCTGAAATGATGCATTCCAAATAAAGAAGCCTTAGCAGTGGTTATATTAAAGTAATTGTTCTGTATATTATTAATGCATTTAATATTTATTACATTTTTCATCATGAGCTGTGATAGCCCAGCGGTGAGACCGTGCGACTCTATTGAGGGGAGCACGAGTTCAAACCCGGGCAGGCACCAATGAGTTTTTCTTTTAAAACTCATGTGTCTAATTGATAATTGCAATTTATCACACGCTTTTCGGTAAAGGAAAACATCGTGAGGAAACCTGCATATCCCTAGAGAATTCTGTTGATATGTGTAACCTACCAACCCGCATTGGAGCAGCGTGGTAGGTCTCAGCTCCAACCCTTCTCTCCAGAAACGGAGAGAGGAGGCCTATTTTATTTATTACTTTACATTACTACTTTTACATTTTGTATTATAATATTTTCAGGAGAGGCTTAAGCCATATGTTAAGGACCCATACGGTTGTGACTTGTTGGATAAATTACTTCAGTTAGATCCAGCAAAGAGGTAAGAAATTTTTATTTTAGGTTTAGTTAGGTTCTCTAGACCGCCTGTTACTCAATTGAGCTACTATAATTTTACAAATAACAGCATACAAAAGTAATAATAAAATTATTTTGCTATAATCCGCGATACAGTAACTAGAAAATATATATAGTGTTAAATGTATAGTGGACTATCCGTTTTCATACATGCAGGATTCGTAATAACACATGAACCTCCACCACCGCCACCACCATACACAAGCACTACACACGTTCACTATCACAAACTCAACAATCGTAATTAATGCTAATGATATACTTTCGAATATAAAATTATTCTCTAGATATGATGCAGATACAGCATTGAATCACGACTTTTTCTGGACTGATCCGATGCCTTGTGATCTAGCCAACATGCTCGCTCAACACACCCAAAGCATGTTTGAGTACCTTGCACCACCACGGAGGCCTGGCCACCTCAGGCACCATCACCATGTGCCTGGAGCCCAGCCCAAGCCTGCGCAGGCACCGCAGGACTCTGGATACCAAGATAGAGTGTTCTAAACGTGCTGTTACCTTAGTGTGGAGATTGTGAAAGTGTAATTTGAGAAATGAAATTGTATATATATGAGAAACATTTGTATTAATCTATCTGTGCGATGTCATTTTGACACCTTGTGAGAACATCAACAGCATCACATAAATAAATATATGTAACAATCAGTTATGGGTGATGGGGATCTAGTAAGTATATACATATATCGTTTTAAATACATATGTACACCCTTTATTTTATACACCCTAACTCCAAGAACAAACAAATCGTTTATAGAAAATTTTGGCCCTCTGCGGGAATCATCTAAAATCTTCTGTGTCATCATTCTCCTGCCCTTGTCCCACTCTAAGCGGGGTCGGCACAACATGTTACAAACATGTTGTCACATGATTTGGCTACGTATTTTAACGGCCGCCTACCTGACGTCTACTTACCTTAATCGCCTCTTACGACACCTCGGCAAGAAAGGAGGGTGGTCTATTCTATGCAGCAGGATACCACACGGCACTTACCTTAGTCGCCTCTTACGACACCTCGGTAAGAAAGGAGGGTGATCTATTCTATTCTGCCGGATACCGCACGGCGCTAAAATCTTTTACTGTGTAATTGAGGAAAAAGAAATTATGATAATTAGATAGAGGATTATAAGATCTCAAGAAGATACTTAAATTCTTCTACAGAAAATCCTAAGCAGTGGCAATCACAACAGACCAGTGATGTTCAAGGTGATACTGGGTGTTAACGCCCTGCCTAGCCGTTTCTTACATAAATAGTCATTCTCTTGCCCATTTCCAACTCTAGATGTGTCCAGCACAACATATTTTTCTCTTCCATTCTCTCCTATCATTCCTTAGCTCTCTTTTATTTAACCGTTTCCTTGATAAAATGATACTCAATTACTTTGATCTTCAAGCGCTATCACCTCCAGGCAATACAACATACTCTATTGGTGATTAGAACTTTGATAAAATAATTTTGTGAATCTCTTTTCTCGTTCTCTGTAGAATTCTGGCTATACCCTTGTTTATGGACACTGTTAGTGTGTTCCCAGTTAGGTCCGACCATCGAAAATATAGGCGTCCAAAAAGCGTCCTGTATGACCCTGTTGATCAAATAACGATCGCAAACACAGAAACACGTAATATACATACATACACAGCGTCTTCGCCGGCGAAGATGAGGTCCTAGTTTTCTGACGTCATTCGGTCGTGGCTTCTCGCCACCCTTCCGACGCCGCAATAACTAATCAAAGTTATACCATCAGCCCTCCACTACGCGTCGCCCTAAGCCGTGGTCTGGCCTCACAGGAGGCACACTTAGGACGACGTTCCCCGACGTTAGTAGAGCTTCTGCGCTCTACTCTCTGCATTTCGCAACCTCGACGATGCTTCTGCGCTAGGAAGCTAGTAGCTGCGTAAAAGCCATTAGGGCTAACAGCATACAATCACTTCGGAAAAAAAACACGTACTTGCACGTACCTATTCAACCGAATCGTAAATTTCACAACTGTCTACAAGTCATGCACTTGTTATCACTAAACAATAGCCTAATTTTAATTATTAAATTAGCACACAAAATTCATGGTACTAGCCGTTAGGGCTAACAGCATACAGTCAGAAAAAAAAAATAATGTAGTGTGTCGGTGCTGTAAGTGAACGATTCTAGATAAAAATAATAGTTTATAAAGAAACGTGCTGTACTATAAGATAGTGTTATAGAACATAACACACAATGCTAACTATTTACACTTATTCTATCTTGACTTTTACTCATTAATTACTCGGCTCAGTGGCTCAATCTGTTTTGTGCCTCATGAACCAATATTTTGGCGATAACTTCTGAGATATTTATTTAATTAAAGTAGTGTAAATCGTTTAATTTGGCAGATTTCATACATCCCTAGAATTGTCTATGGACATGTAAGTTTACCTTTCCTTGGTAATGTTCATGATTAGCTTTAATGATTAATTAAGCGTATGATTTTTTTTGTGTAGATCATAAGAGATGTTTTAGACTTCATAATAAGAGATGTTCAGACATAAACCACAGAAAAAAAGAAATCCTGTCTTTGAAATAACTGTAATATGGAGTAATTGTTTACTTCACTACAACAGATAACAATATTTTAGAATGTAGCAATGAGTTATCAGGCTAGTCTTGTGGCTCAAAGTTAGATTATTTTCATTATGTACACTGTAATCTTTGATTATGGTAAAATATAAACTCCTCGAGGAATGTATTATGGAAAAGCTATTTTTCATGCATTTGATATAAGTTCCTAATTTTTAAAGCCGAATTATTAATAATTTAGTATTTTTAATATATGGTAAGGAGTCTATAAATAATTCTATCGATATACTTAATAAAATTTCAAATTGAAAATGACAAATTTAAGGACGTCTGCATGTCGGCAATTATCTTCCAATTATTATAAATTATTATTAAATATCAAATTTCGAAATTTTGACAAATAAAACAAATTACAGTTGTAATTTTTAAAAATTCCGAAATTTCGACCCAGTATCAAAAGGCCTACCATGAACTCTTATTGCGACTCAATTGAAGACGTAAACTAAATTGTTTTGCTTTTTCATACCATGACGTCTTAAAGACGCACACTTTAAGTCGTTGCCGAATGAGCGTTCGAAATGCGTCCTACAAACATGTGAGTAAAAGAGACAGAGTTATCTATAGTCCATATAACGTTATCCTTTTCAAACATTACGACCCCAATGCAATTCAGACTTCATGGTACGAAAAGAAAACGGTTCGGTTTAGGTACTGACTTTTAATTGAATCGTAATCTCAAACTTCATGGTTCATTATGCGCTCCGAGTTGTGCTGCCATTAATACAATTATTGCCAAAAACTGATATCACTTTTATACCGCCCTTTATTACATAATTGGGATACCTACATTTTTGTCATGTCATGTTTACCTATTTTATTGAAATTAAAGTGTTCCAGTTTGAAAATATTTAACATTCAACATTATGATAAATGTATATCTCGCAAAAGTAATGTTCATCAGCTGTAAATAAATTGTTAATAAAGAATATTAAATTTGAGGACCATTTATTTATTCCTTTTTAAAATGAATTCATATAAAATGCTTTGATAAGTTATGTTATAATGTGTAATACTTAACTAGACAGTTCAACTGAAAATGTCATATTTGCTGTTTTAGCACAAAAATCAGCGGAAAAAACTAAAAGTCATGTTATTTTTTTCGATCGACATATGAATTATGGCATGTAAAGCGCAAATTAACCGCAAAAAATTAGCTGACCCTTTTCTAAAAATTAAAAATAGCGCCTTTTATACATATTTTTATTAATTGAACTACTTTATCTGGTTTCTAGGTTTTTGGAAACATCCACAGGTAATGTAGGTATTCAAATTTAAACATAATGCAAGTTAATTTATAGTTTATACACATAAAATTAATTTCTTTTTTAAAATAAATTATAAATACTACACTTAATAACTTTAAGGGGCAATATACAGCAATTTTACCTTTTGTTGTGGAAATCCCAATATAGAAGAATTTAGTATTTATTAATTTAATTTTATTTACATATCAACTCTGTAAGATCTGATAGGATTTCTTATTTCAAATTCAAATTTCAAAATATCTTTTTCCTCAAATAAACTTGTAAACAATTGCTTTTGAATCGTCTACATCTACTGCTGGCTCGTAAAGTTGTCCCTACCAAGAAGAACCAGCAAGAAACTTTGCGGTTGATCTTTTCAAAGAATAATTCTTATCACTAGTTACATATAGTTATTGATGTCTTATACAGGGTCGAAGAGTAGTTATATCCTTGCATTCTTACCTAAGTAATCCTCAATAGTATAGTAGGCTTTCTGTATTAACCTTTTTTAACAGTTTCTGTATTAACCTTTTTTAACTGTAATGGTAAAGTTAAAATAGATTGCGGTATTTTATTATAGAATCTCACACCTAAACCCACAATCGACTTATGTTTAGTTTTGTAAGGCGCAAAGGAGGAACCGCAAGCTTATTTCGGTTCCTACTTTGTCTATTATATACATCGCCAATCTTTTTATAATTATGTATATTCTTATGTACAAAAATTAAATTGCTAAAATATACTGTGAAGCCAATGTCAGAATACTTGTTTCCTTGAACTTCTCTCGCAGTTGTATTTATTTTTATTCGATTTATATTTAAAAATAAAATTTGATCGTTACGTCTGATAGTGTGTTAATAACATTAGGTCGCTTCTTAACTTGAAATTTTTGAACGGCAACACCAACAGTTGTCAAAAGATTCGATAATAAAAGAAATTGAAGTAAATATTTTCCGTTCTTGTTCCTATATTCCTGTAAAGAAAATTACAAGAATGTAACAAACAATGATTTAAAAAAATTGAGTATAACTGTTTAGTGACGATTTGCCGTCTTCGACGCATTTCGGGCCGCTAAATTGTGGTGAGTTTAATTTTTTAGTCTCCTAGTATCTAACCATGTATTTGAAGTATTTGCGCGCGAAATAGATATAACAGTTGATTTTGAAGGTAATGCCGACTTATGGTTATTGTAAAATATATGTCTAATTAGTACTTATTGATCGTATATCATTATTAATACGGCTTATTCTGTAAATCGCTTCGCTTTGTTGCATTATTGCTGCGTCGCTTGAATCGTAACTTATTCCTTATTACGTATGGCATAAGGTCGAAAAGTAGTTTTGCCATTGCTGCGATATCAGTTATAGAATAAGGATGCCAAGCTAAACTTGTATTAGGGGAATGTTCATACGATTTTAAATGACACTATTTTTAATTTTTTTATCGAAATAAATAAATATTTTGGTATAAAAAATTATTTATTTAGAACAAGAAATGATTTTTCTTAAATCAAAATTGTAAGAATTATATTTATTAGGAATTCAAGAAATATATATTTTAAAATAAGTTTTTTTTTTAACTCTTTTAATTTTTACATTAATTGGTGTGAATTCATCATAAAAGTACTTGTTGTTATCATTACTCTTGCAGAATTGTGGAAGTCTTAACAAAAGTTTTAAGAATGTATTAGTCTTACCAGAAGCGCATAAATTCAAACTTGTGGTAGGTAATGCTGAGTTTTCCTTAACAACTTATGTGCCTTATGTAACTTATTGATTTCAAATTTATCCCTCCCTGTTTCTGAAAAGAAGATTATTGTGCTTAAAACTGTATATCTCTGTACTTGTCCTTTGGTATGTGTAAAATATAATCAAAACAGAAAAAGGGCTTTGTCCAGCCATCCAGTCTTTGAGACTTTTATGTTATCTATCCAGGGCTATCCCTACGGTTCTTTAGTCACTTTCCTCACTGCTGAGCATTGTGGTGGTCCCTATCATAGATTGGGGACATTCTATTGGGCCAATGTACATATTGGTTTTCCCTTGCCTTCCATGAAATTATTAGACTTTATGTGGAACTTATTTATTGCTCACTTATATCTGTATGTACATAATTTAAATCTGAATATGAATTGAATGAATAAAATAAATAAAAATTGCACTTTGTGTAACTTTAGCTTGTTTTTTTGTATGTTTGGGAGTGATAATAAGTAATTTATAGAATTAGGCGTTGCTTTGCGGAGATCCAAAATACAAAAGCAATAATAAAATCTATTTTGCTATGATCCGCGATACAGTACATAGACAATATATATAGTGCTATATGTATATTGGAATATCTGTTTTTTCATACCAGCTACATTAAGGATTCGTAAAACACATGCACAAACCTCCACCACCGCCACCACAATATACAAGCACAACACACGTTCACTATCACAAACTCAATAATCGTTTCGGCCCGCAACCGAAGCATCATCAGGAGATAGACTCCACGATAAAATCGCAAAGCATTGCGATTATCGCGGATTATAGCAAAATAATTTTATTATTACTCTTCATAATAAGTATATAGTAAAATTATATCTGAAGAAACTAGTCGTTTTATAAGTCATCATGTCGGTTACTGAAGGACAGTGGTCAAGTAAAATTGGTAGTGAATGGGGTATGTAGTAAGAAGACCGAATTAGACTTTGGGATGTTTTTGGGTTGCTTGGTTGATCCTACAGAGTATGAACAGGAGATCTCAGAAGTGCTAATAGTTTTATTCATGTCAGAACCAGATGTACCCACGTCGTACATATGGGGTTTGTTATGATATTTATTTATTTAATTTCAAAGGAAAGGAATAGCTAGGAAAAAAATATATAAATCACATAACCAATAAAGTTTCCACTAGTTTATAAATACATATAAAAGCCAACAGTATAAGGAGAAATATTGAATAATAAATAAACATTACATATGGCAAGAGAAAAAAAATGACACAATTATACACAAACACACACACGCACAAACACACACACACACAAACACACAAACACACACAAACACATACACACACACACACACACACACACAAACACATATATATGTATCGCATAGTGTATGTATATATATATGTATCTGTGGGTGTGTGTGTGTGTTTGTATATATATAACAAAAACACAATATTTTCAACCATTTGGGATTCTTAGTTACGACCTCTTTTCGCAGCGTTGCCGTTTTGTATTAAGGGGTTGCATCTTTTCTTATTTAATTATTATATTTCTAAAAATTACATTGATGAATCCTCATTAATCACCCTTTCTGTTGAAAATTGCATAAAAATTAATTCTCTAGTAAAAAACATAGACGGTCAGATGCGCCGGCGAATTTAATACCATAATATGTACTTTTATTTACTTATTTGTGTGACATAGAATATGTTATACAACGTAGAGGATTATTTTGTTTTACTCTTATTCGCTGTTTTTTATCATTACGTTTTTTATGTTTCAGTAATAACACTGAAAGATGGCGGAATCGTGCTGCGTCTCTGGCTGTGTGCAGACCAAAGAAGATATCACGTTTTTCAAGTAAGCAGCTTACTCTGGACCTTTACCTTACAGTTCTTTCTATCATCTACAAACTTTTATCATTATTTCATTATTGTCAAAGCGTTACAGAAAGACAATCAGACATAATTCATCATCAGTTACCCTTGTGCCATTCGTAAGTAAGGTCTTGCCAAAATGTCTTCCATTCTGTCATTCGTCAACTCTAGCATTTGCATATCATACTTAACACAATCTATCCAACTTTTTCTTCCTTCATCACAGTTCACATGATTTTCATCCCTCCTTACTTAATCTCGTACATCTCATCTTTTCTAAAACGAGCGTAACTTTCAGAGTTCCTTTAATATACTAATTTTGTATTCTATCGAATCTAGTCACACTTTACCATAATTCGCATCTCATTTGCATGCACCTTTCATTTATTCAGATGGACAGGTCAGAACTGAGGTAATCAAATCGTAACAAATTCAAATTCAAAATATTCTTTATTCAAGTTAACTTGCAAACAAGTGCCTTTGAGTCGTCAACATCTAATGCTGGTTCGGAAAGCTGTTCCTCCCGAGAAGAATCAGCAAGAAACTCGGCGGTTGCTCTTTTCAAAGAATAATTCTTATTAGTCTAGTTACATATAGTTATTAATGTGTTGTACAGGGTCGTAGAGTAGCTATACACATTCTTATCGTCTAAGTAATCCTCGCTTTCTGTATTAGCCTTTTTATATAGTGTAACGTTTCATTCCTCGAAGGTTCCCAAACAGTAGGGCTCTGCGCCGGAAATGGCTGGAGGCGTTTTCCACTACCACAAAGGTCGGCCTGCAATCCGTGGTGTGCAGCCAGCATTTCATGGAGGAGCAGTACGAGACTGTGCGTGGCAAGAGGCGGCTCAAGGCCAAGATGATCCCTAGTGTGTTTGATGTGAGTTTAACGTCTACTGTTAAAGTTGAATACTGTGCTGGTTAATTATAAAATATATTCGACCATTTTCAGTTTACTAAAAAAGATTCGGCCCCACAAGAACAAATCCAGAGCATCGTTGCACAAGATGTTAATAAAGAGAGTATAAACGTCGACGCCATAGACAAAAACAAGGATGTATCGCATAGTTGTAACACTTCGGAGCATAGACTAGAGACAGAGGGAAAGACAGACGGTAAAACGATCGTCAACAATATGGAAAAAAGGTATACAGTTAAAAGTTAAAAAGGTATTTAGTTAATAATCTTGTAAACTTGAATTAAACTGATAACTATAGTCGTCGATGAATTGTCAATGTTGGTGTCGCTATCTGTGTCGCCATGTTTATCATAGTCGTCGTTATGATTCTCAAAGGGAATCTGGCATAAGAGCCGAAGTGTTTTGGAAACCTTTGAAGTTAAGCAGTAGACGTCTATCGGTTAAAATTAATAAAAATTGTAAAAACTTGCAAAAATTTGCTTCAAGTCAATATTTCCCCTTGGAACTAATAATGAAATTATGACTTTTAAAATCTTTGATTTGCAGTACACAAACAATAGAAACGATAGTGGATGTTGAAGGCAATAAAGATATAGAGGAGATAATAACAAATTACCATATAAAACAGATCAGACCTTTGCATAGAGATACAGACAACAGGCAAACGAAGATAAACCGAATAGCAAATGCGATGGTGCAGATAAACGTGACCGGAGTAATTTCTAAGCGAAAAATGGGAAGAGGCAGGATAGCGGTAGCCAGAAAGGTAGGATCTAACGGAGAAAAAGGCAGTGGAGATACGGTAATGTGTGTGAGAGCAGAAGCTGAAAAGGAAGAAAATGAAAATTCGGGTAAGAGTGGCGATAGACAAGCGGGCAAGAACAAAGAAGAATCGGAAACGAATGACCATATCGAAATGAAAAATAAAGCAAGTGAAGAACCAAACAAGAACAAGAGTGGAGATCCAGAGAAGAACGGTAGCAGAGAACCAACAAAGATCAGAGGCGGCGAAACAGATAACAGGATCCGAGAACCAGAGAGTGTAGATCCAGCAAATAATAAAACTAGAGAGCTAGCAAATAGCGTGAGCGGAGCACTAGCAATAAATAGGTGTCCTAAAGTAACAAAGAACAGGAATAACGAGATAGAAAACAGCGGTAGTGGAGAAACGAATGAGAACGGGAGTGCGAAAATACATGAGATCGGGGGTGGAGAAATAGACAAGAATGAAACTGAAGGAACGGAAACGAACCGGAGTGGGGAAATAGTAGATGAAGTTATCACTATAGATGACGACGATGAAATTGGCGAATCACCAAATAACAGCAGCGGTAAACCAGTAAATAGCAGGATTAGTGTACCAGCAAATACCAGAACTGGAGAAACATTAAAGAGGAAGAGTAGAGAACCAGCTAAAAATAGGATTGTAGAACCACAAAGTAACAGGAGCGGAGAACCTCCAAATAACAGCAGCAGAGAACCAGGAAATAACAGGATCCGCGAACTAGCAAATACTAGGATCTGTGAACCAGCAAAGATCAGGATCATAGAACCACAAAATAACATCAGCGCAGAACTAGCAAATAACAGGATTCGCGAAGTAGCAAAAACTAGAATCATAGAACCACAAAATAACAGCAGCGCAGAAGTAGCAAATAACAGGATCCGCGAACCAGCAAAGACCAGGAGCATAGAATCACAAAATAACAGCAGCGCAGACCTGCCAAATAACAGGATTCGCGAAGCAGTAAAGACCAGGATCATAGAATCACGAAATAACACCAGTGGAGAACTAGTAAATAACAGGATCCGCGAACTAGCAAATAACAGGATCCGTGGACCAGTAAAGATCAGGATCATAGAACCACAAAATAACATCAGCGCAGAACCAGCTATTAACAGGATTCGTGAACCAGCAAAGACCAGGACCATAGAACCACAAAATAACAGCAGTACAGAACTAGCAAATAACAGGATTCGTCAACCAGCAAAGACCAGGATAATAGAACCACAAAATAACAGCAGCGCAGAACTAGCAAATAACGGGATTCGCGAACTAGCAAAGACCAGGATCATAGAACCAACAAATAACAGCAGCGCAGGATTACCAAATAAAAGCCCCGAAAAACCAGTGAAGGACAAGAGCGGTGAACCAGAAAAGAACAGGAACGATGAACCACAAAAATATGGTGACGGAGAACCAGTAAATAACATGAACAAAGAACCAGCAAAGGAAAGGGTTGGAGAACGAGCAAAGAGCAGGAGCGAAGGGCAAGCGAAGGACAGTAGAGGTGAACCAAGAAAAAATGGTAATGAAGGTCCAGCAAATGACAAAGTCGGAGAATTAGAAAAGAATAACATTGAAGAGCTAGCAACTGACAAGACCGGCAAAACAGGAAATAAAGGTAGCGGAGAACTGACAAACAATAGGAGTGGTGAACCAGCAAATAACAGGAGTGGTGAAGCAGTAAATAACAGGAGTGGTGAACCAGTAAATAATAGTAGTGGTGAACCAGTAAATAACAGGAGTGGTGATCCAGTAAATAACAGGAGTGGTGAACCAGCACATAACAGGAGTGGTGAAAAAGTAAATAACAGGAGTGGTGAACCAGTAAATAACAGAAGTGGTGAACCAGCTAATAGCAACAATGATAGAATGGAAAAAAGCGATAATGGAGAAACGGATATGGATGGGAATGCAGAAATACAAGAGATCGGGACTGGAGGAATAGACAAGAGTACGAGTGGAGAACCGGAAAAGAACGAGAGTGGGGAGATGGTAGATGAAGTTATCACTATAGATGACGACGAGCCGGTGTTCATTGAAGTCACCGTGGGAATAGGTGAGATTTTTCTGGAATACATTAATTTTCACATTGACTTATTAGCGTAATTTAATTGAAGTCTTAATGTTCAAGAAAGCTACGTGTTGACCAGAATTATGGTTTTTGTATCGCCAGATGGGAAGGTGCAAGAAGCTAACACGGTCAAGGATGCCGGCAGCCAGGATTGTGTGATGGTGCTGGAGAGCGTCCAGTGCGAGGTTGACCCCGCCAGCCTCATCATGCCGGACCCGGACCCCGACCCCGATCCGAACGCTCAATGTGACGTGATAGATTTGGGAGAACCGTAAGTGCATCTTTGAATGAACTTTATTTATTTTGAATGAACTTTGAGGGGAGGCTGGTTCATATTATCTCAGAATATAAGGTTCACTTTTAATATTTCATCAATATTGGTCCAGGGGATCAGGTGTGAACGCGTAAACGGACAGACAGACAAATATACACATAGTTAGGCTTTTGTTTTAATAATACTACTATGAATTTCCACAGAAAAATGTCGTGTGGTATCCGGCTGAGTAGAATAGACCACTCTTATTTCTTACTGAGGTGCCGTAAAAGGCGACTAAGGTAAGTTGACACACCGTGTGGTATCCGACAGAGTAGTATAGACCACCCTCATTTATTACCTAGGGGTCGTTAAATGCGACTAAGGTAAGTTGACGTCAGGTCGTAAAATATGTAACCAAATCATGTGACAGAATTTTTGTAACATGTTGTGCCGATATCACTTAGAGTGGGATAAAGGCAGGAGGATGATGATGAATTTCCACAGAAAAAACGATCCCATCAGCCTGATGACGTCAAGCGACGAAGACGACGTCATAGTCGAAGAGCCCAAGTACGACCTCGTCGAAGTCTCCGATGAATTCGACGAGGACGACGTGCCCCTGGTCAAGCTGGCGCAAGGGCCGCGCAAGGCGTCCGCGGACCCGTGCCACTTCCTCGACTCCATGATCACCCAGTACCAGGCCAGAGCGGACACCGTCACCAGGATCAAGTGGGGCAACATATACTTCCACGTGTGCGTGGTCTGCCCGTACCGGACCGAGTGCGAGCGGGAGTACCGCGACCACCTCCGCGAGCACTCCACCGCCGTGCAGGTCTGCGACGCGTGCAGCTACGTCACCGCCAGCAAGCAGCAGTTCGTCAGGCACAAGAGGAAGCACCGCGAGGAGAAGCGGTACAAGTGCCACCTGTGCAACTACAAGGCGAAGCACAACATGAGCCTCACCTACCACATGAAGAGCCACGACAAGGCGCGGCCGGCGAGGGGGGGCGCGCTCAAGTGCCGCACGTGCAAGTACCGGACCAGCGTGAGGAGGGAGCTCGCGAAGCACATGGCGACGTGCAAGGCGAAGAAGTTGGTCTGCGACAAGTGCGGGTACAAGACGGGCCGGTGGGTGAATATGACGCGGCACGCGCGCCGACACCGGCGTGCCGTCGACGACGACGCCGACTACGTGCCGCCCAGCACCAAGTGAACATATTCAACTGTTGCTATCGGCTAACCGTTTAACTAAGTCCTCGCCCGCGGAGTACAAGGTCTTAGAAGCCAGGACGAGAACGGACATTGAATTGGGACTGAGTTAAACGGTTGGCCTATAGTTATGTTAACGTCCACCGTTCGACAAAAGTTTGAGTGACTTTTTGTGGAATATTTAAGCTGCACGTCCATCGGCCGTACTACGTGAATAAAGTTTAAGTTTGAATTGTGAATAATATATATGATGGTATCGACTATTCCACATTTTAATTTTAGGTCCTACAAAAAAACAGTTAATTCAGTGAATTATGTTATCCAAAGCAATTATTTTACGTTTATTTTTAAAATAAGCACGATTTATAGAGATCGATGACCGTGGCCTAAAACAAGAATGTTATTATTTTTTCCTGTTTTTTAAAAAAATGCGTCGCGCCAGTTCAGCCAACCATTACTAAAAAGCCAGATTTCAATTTAATTATATTTATTTTCTTCGAAAACAGTTTTTTCGTTTTCGTCACCGTTTATTGTAAATATTAATTATAGTTAGTTTTAATTGCCTAAAATTAAACTTTCTATACAACCGTTTATTACTCTATGCCGTGTAACAAGAGCGGTAAAAAACATTATAAACCAATTGATTCAAAGATATTTCTTGTTTATATTTTCATTGAATCATTGAATTTACTTTAAATTTAGGTTTTTTGTTTGCAATAATTGTATAGCAAGATTAAAATGTATTTATAATTTAAATTAAATTCTGTCAATCCTATAATAATAATCCTATTAAAAACAAAAACGTTTTTATTTCAACATAGTACATTCTTGCAAATTTTTATAAATGTTATGTGTATATTATTTGCTTTATAAATCTTGGATAATTGTGGATATATTATTGTACAACATGACCCCATAGACAGAGATTACAGGACATATTGCCTGTTCACAGTCGATATAGCAGCGTAGTTATGTGCAGAACTAGTGAAACACAATGCATTTACCCTGATGGCTTCTCTTCATTATCGGCGATTACAAACGATGACGGACGATCGTGTAGAGGGTATACTTGTCCGTAGTCTCCAATCATCTATGATCGCCGGAGATCACCAATAACACGGGAATTGTCATTTTGGAGCCGCATAAAAGGGACTCGGTACAAAATGACGTGCAACCAAATCACTTGCATGATTATCGTGGTGATCACAGACGATCACACGATCAATAATCGCCTATAGTGAAGTCAAGACAATTTACTAAATTAAGCATTACAGAGGTTTTCTTTAACTAAATACTCTTAAATTGTCCTATAAAATAATATTAACAATCAAGACTGTGTTTTATTCATAAAGGGCTATTATATAAATTAATTTACGTTAGAATAACTATAGATTACATTTTAGGTGAGATTTCGCGTTGTTCTTTTTTCAATATGAATGTATATAAATGAATAATTAGGCTTTACTAATGTCGCAATATTATTATGATTTAATATTATTTAATATTTTTAATAATACAATATTATATTGATGTCATTATATATAGGGAATCTCTCATTTAAGACTTGTCTAGCTGTAGTGATAAGTTTGATAATTATAATGTGTAATAAATACTTTTTTTGTTGAAATAATAATGTTGATTATGACCAATCTAAATTGTTTTTAATTTCGTGTCATAAAACTGTACGTATATCGGTTATTTGCATAGAGTAGAGGAGTTATAAACAGCAGGCCTACCATGAACTCTTATTGCGACTTAATTGAAGACGTAAATGACGACCGCGAACCGCTTTCTTTTCGTACCATCAAGTGTGAATTGCATTGGGGTCGTAATTGAACGGATAACATTATATGAACTATAGATAACTCCGTCTCTTTTACTCACATGTTCTTAGGACGGATACTGAACACTCATTCGACAACGACTTAAAGTGTCCGTCTTTAAGACGTCATGGTATGAAAAAGCAAAACAATTAGTTTACGTCTTCAATTGAGTCGCAATAAGAGTTCATGGTAGGCTTGCAGGCCTGTGAGTGTTACGACATATTGTAAGAAAAATAATTAGATTCATATACTTAATTTATAGAATAAGCCGTTTCTTTACGGAGATATATAATACAAAAGTAATAGTAAAATTATTTTTCTATAATATGCGATAAATCTATCCGTTTTCATACCCGATACATGCAGGATTCGTTATTCTCGATGGACACATATTCCTTCACTACTCTAGTATAATAAATGATTGTTTTTTTATACCTTGCTTTGGCCGATGAGCGTTCGGCTTTATTTTTTTTTTAATCAAGCGCAGGTCGCTATTGTGATTATTTTTAAGTGAAAACCGAATTGTAAATAAAATATCGATTTTAATTTGTTTTATTTTATCTGTCGTGAACATGTACTAATATAAAAAAAAATAACTAGGACTTGGGAACCAATATTTTAAAAAAAATTGCTGTCTTGTACTGATATATATTTTTTAATATTTACTATTCAAATATCGGTTAATGTATAAAGGATATTATGATGCATATATATATCCAACATTTCATATCACAGGAAAGGTAGTTTCAAACAGTTCTTGGTTCTTAAAAGTACAAAAAATCAACTTCAGGTTGACTACTTTACTTTTTCTAAATTGAAAATATTCTATATTCAAGTAAACTTGTAAATTGCTTTTGAATCGTCAACTTTACTGCTGGTTCGGAAAGGTATTCCTACTGAGAAGAACCAGCAAGAAACTCTGCGGTTGCTCCTTTCAATGTATAATTCTTATTACATTTAGTCATTGCTGTCTTCTACAGGGTCGAAGAATAGCTATAACCATGCATTCTTATCATCTAAGTAATCAACAGAATAGTAGGCTTTCTGTATCAGCCTCCCTTTAAAAGTGTTTTTAACAATTTTGCGGCATTTTTAACATTTCAAGTGTTATTTAATAAAATTTCTTACTTTATTATATACACTTACATTTTGTATTTTGTGGAATTGTCTGTGATATTGACTTCCTTTAATTTGTTCGTTTATAAGGTTATAAAATAAAAAGTCAACTTGTAGAAATGGTGAAAGTTTATTATAAAAAGTACTTAAGTGATATTAGTGTGGTCCACTCAGCAGCCTGCTGGCTTAGTGGTTGAAACGCGGCACACCACCGCGTTCAGGTTGGTCATGGCTTCGTCCTGCACGGCCTGATCGAATTTCTGAGAGAAAACAAAGAATTTGAAGGTTTAATTGAAAGAATCAATACTAAATTTATAAACAACTAGATGTAAACCAGCAGAGATATGCTAAAGTAATGTACTAGAGAATTGTAGATCTATAGAATACTACAAAAAAGTCCGCGATAGTATGTCTCTATCTCTTATAGTTAATTCACAATAACTACTTTTATGTTTATAATTTGAATTCTTGAAAAAATTGTGACCTACTGATTTCCACGCGGATGGAGCCGGTGGTACAGCTAGTGAATAAATAAAAAAGAAATAGTTGTGGGTCGGTTTATGTTTTTGCCCAGTTGTGGGATAGTAAGTTGACGGTGTCGGTACCTCGTTGATGACGACGGTGGGCACGAAGGCCAGCGGGCGCTGCACGGCGTCGGTCTTGTCCCCGTAGGCCGCCAGCAGCGCGTCGCCCTGCTCGCCGGCCGCGCAGCTCCGCAGCTTGTCGGCCTCCGCCTGCCGCTTCACCTGCTCCAAGCACTGCCACAGAAACAAGGAACACGTTTATCTTACGATACCAAATACAGTACGCGGCAATAAATAATGCACATCGTGGCTCAGAGAGAGAAATCAGCTAGATTCTGTTTCATAGAGCATTGTCTCTGTCGCACAGACTGACGAACCCGTGCGAAACGTCACATACTGAGTGACAGAGACAGCGCTCTACGAAACCGAACTGGCCGGCTGTTTCGTTCTAATAATCATCATCCTCCTGCCCTTATCCCACTCTAAGTGGGATCGGCACAACTTGTTAAAACATGTTGCCACATGACTTGGTTACGTATATTACGACCGGCCGCCTGCCTGACGTCAACTTACCTTAGTCGTATTCCACGACGACGACGTAAGAAAGAGGTTGGTCTATTTTACTCAACCGGATACCACGCGGTGGGTCCAACTTACCTTAACCGCCTTTTATGACCCCTCGGTAAGAAATGAGGGTAGTCTATTCTACTCAGCCGGATACCACATGGCGGGTGCACATCGTTCTAAACATCGATGTGCATTATTTAACGCCGGATACTATTAACATGAAGCTACTGCGGTTATAGAGTAACTAATGACCATTGTTTCGAAATCCTGCACACCTGTGAAAAAAGCTTGAGGTGAAACATTTTGGAACAGTTTGAGATCATAATGCATAACAATGGCATCCTCATTAATGATGGGATAAATGTTTCAAAATAAAATAAGTGGGGTTGAACCGTTTACTATATCTATAACCATGCTTATCCAACTATATCTATGCTTGTTTGCATAATGTTTCGCTTAGCGATTTATCGCGGATTATAGCAAAATCATGTTATTATTACTTTTGCATTATGCATTCTTATCATTAACATAGTCCTCAACAGTATATAAAGCTTTATTAATGAATGTCTCTTTAATTACTTTTCTCAACTTGTGTAAGGACAAGGCGGCATATTTTTTTTCCCCCTTCTACAAAGTACATCACAATGGAAGTACTTTATTATAGTAACAATCTAGCCTTAGGGCTAATGAGCAACTTAATTATTAACTTATAAATTAACTTATATCTAAGACCAAGTCCAATGACATATCTTAGTCTTTCTGACTATAGGAAACACTTCGTTCTTTTTCATCTTCATAATAATAGGCAGCATATAATAATATAATAACTGTGTAAATAAATACTTAAATACAAATATACACCAAAGCTCGAAGACCCAACAATTTGTTTATAGAAAATGTTGGTCCTCAGCGGGAATAGAACCCGCGACCCGCGGAGCTGAAGGCAGGGTCACAACCCACTGCGCCAACGGGCAAGAATGAATTGTTCTATTATTATGCAAAAGAAATATAGGTACGATAGTTTTGCTATACGATACCGTGTCCAAGGACTTGTCGGGCTGCGCCTGCCCCATCAGGCAGATGACCAGCTCCATTTTCTCCGTGTCCTGCAGTTTGCGGTCCTTCAGGATGCACGATTGGAGCTGACAAAATGAGGTGAATTCAAATTCTAATTCACAATATTCCTCATTCAAGTAAACTTGTTAACAAGCGCTTTTGAATCGTCAACTCTATTGCTGGTTCGGAAAACTGTTCCTACCGAGAAGAGCCAGCGAGAAACTCGGCGGTTGCTCTTTTCAAAGAATAATTCTTATTACTAGTTACATATAGTTATTACGTCTTGTACAGGGTAGAAGAGTAGCTTTATACACGCATTCCTATCATCTAAGTAATCCGCAACAGTATAGTAGGCTTTCTGTATTAGCCTTTGTTTAATAGTGTTTTTAAACTGCTGTAATGGTAAAGTTAAAGTAGATTGCGGAATTTTATTATAGAATCTTATACCCAAACCCACAAACGACTTCTTCAAGGTGCAAAGCAGGAAACGCAAGCTTATGTCGGTTCCTACTTTGTCTATTATATACATCGCCAATCGTTTTATAAAACAAACTAACTTTTATTCAGGCGATTGTCCTTTAGATTCCCACGTCTAGTCAATTTGATTCAGTTTCAATTAAGATTGGCGTCTTTAACGAAATCTAGCGTACTTATCCAAAAAATTATATAAGTTGTTGCATGTGTTTAAATTATTACTAATTTTTACACACGTCCGATTGTATTTAAGTGTAATAAATATTATAATTTATATGTTCCACCGTGAAGCGATTGGTTGTGTCGAATTGCGGAAGTTAAAATTGCATGTGAACTCGGATCGATGAAAACAGAAAGATGGAGTTTAACGAACGACCGTGTGAAGCATTTTTAAGTCTTTACTTTTGTTATTTGCCTGTAACGCATAGTGTTAACGACAATGACTTAAATAATACGGTTCAAGCTGACATGTAGTGAGTGTGTTTTCTTTAGGGATTAGTGCATCAATAAAAAGAAAAACGTTTAATTTTGCAAATAATAACGTACGATAAATAACAAGATAAAAGTTGCCGTTCATAATGCAAAATGAGAACTGTTTGTCGGTTCGATAGTTGACTGTAAACTCAAAAAAGTAGCCTGCTATGGATGCCCTGTCCATCGAGTTATACATAGAGTAGCGGAGCCTAGATAGGCTTGTTTCAAATTCAAAATATTCTTTATTCAAGTAAACTTATAAACAAGTGCTTTCGAATCGTCAACTTTACTGCTGGTTCGGAAAGCTGTTCCTACCGAGAAGAACCAGCAAGAAACTCGGCGGTTGCTCTTTTTAAAATATAAATCTTAAAACTAGTTACATTTAGTTATTACTGTCTAGTACAGGGTAGAAGTGCAGCTATATCCACACATCCTTATCATCTAAGTAATCTTCAACAGTATAGTAGGCTTTCTGTATCAGCCTCTTTTTAACAGTGTTTTTTCAACTGCTGTAATGGCATGGCCAAAATTGATTTCGGAATTTTATGATAGAATCTTATACCCAAACCCATAAACGATTTACGTACTTTTAATAGGCGCAAAGCAGGAGTCGCAAGCTTATGTCGGTTCCTACTTTATCTATAATATACATCACCTATCGTTTTACAATTCTTTATATTTTTATATACTTTATATTTTTATTAAACTGCTTAAAATATACGCGAGTGCGTTAGTGTAAATTATTCAAGGAAGATGAGACACCAATACTTATTTTTGTCCAATCACACATAAAACCCGACGCCTCGTTTTTAGGCGTCTTGTTTTTGTCTCAACATGGTTGGATACGTTTACGACCGCTTAATATTGCTTGTCTATTTATGCGCTTTTTGTATCTATATAAAGAGAATACTTTATTTTTTTTTCCGTTCATTCTATCTTCTTTTATCAATGCCTACACGTAACAACAGCAGCTGATTGGCCTTACCTTGTTTCCGTAGCACTCGTCGGGCCCGTGGTGGCAGATGAACGACCACTTGCCGTTAGACTTGTCGTGCTGGAACGGATAATACATGATTTAACATTCTCAATAATAGTCTGCAATTTACTGTAAAAGTTATAGTTATCTGTAGTCTACAATATTAGTTGATTGTAGTCTACAATATTAATTGTTTGTAGTCTACAATATTCGTTTTTTATAGTGTACAATATTAATTGTTTGTAGTCGACAATATAAGTTGTTTGTAGTCTACAATATTAGTTGTTTATAGTCTACAATATTCGTTGTTTGTAGTCGACAATATAAGTTGTTTGTAGTCTAACATATTAGTTGTTTATATTCTACAATATTCGTTGTTTGTAGTCTACAATATTAGTTGATTGTAGTCTACAATATTAATTGTTTGTAGTCTACAACATTCGTTGATTGTAGTCTACAATATTAGTTGTTTGAAGTCTACAATATTAATTGTTTGTAGTCTACAAAATTATTTATCTGTTATAAATTTGAATTCAAAATATTCCTAGTTTTTGAATCCTCAACTCTGCTGCTAGTTCGGAAAAAAATCCTCACGAACAAAGCAGAAACTCAAGACAACAAAACGGCAAGAAAGTCGCCGGTAGGTCGTTTCAAATTATTATTCTTATAATAAGTTATAATAAATTTCGACATTTGTATCTCGTGCAAGGTAATAACTTAATTCCCTCAATTTTATATTATCACATACACACATTCCGTGCGTGTATTTACAGGACATGCGACACTTACAGTGGATTTTCCATAAGGCACCAGCTTGACCTTCACCAGCCCACGGAAGTTCCTCCAGATGGGCGCCAGCTGTGTGGTGATGAATTTCTTGCTGTCGGGGCACAGTGACTCGTAGTAGACCGCTATTTTCACCTGAAAATAAAATATACAGAAGCATAATTCATTCTGTTTTAGTTTTATTCTAAAAGGATGGTAACGTTGATACGTGATGCGAACTTTTTTTGTTGATTTAGTTCGTAATATCAGTACTTTATTAAACCTACACATTTAATATTCCTTATTTCATCATTATCCTCCTGCCCTTATCCCACTCTAAGTGGGATTGGCATACCATGTTACAAACATTTTGTCACGTGATTTGGCTACGTTTTTTACGACCGGCCCCCTGCCTGACGACATCTTACCTTAGTTGCCTTTTACGATACCTCGGTAAGAAATGATGATGGTCTATTCTACTCAGCCGGATACCACACAGCGGATTTAATTTTCCTCATTTATGCCGTAAAAATAGTTTAAAAACTCTCATAAAAAATATCATAACGTAAGTTGAACTAAAAAATCCAGTAAGCGCATTACTCGGTTATTCTACATTTTATGGAGGCGTATTAAATTTAGCCAGCTAGCATATGTATGACTGTCTTATACAAGATTTCTACTTCACAATTTTACTTTGTGTCTCTCCATCACTACAGGATATTGGGCGGTGTCCAACTAACAATACTCTCGAGGATTTTTTGAGGATACATGCACCTTGTCTACAAACGCTGCCTTGGGCTATACAATCGGCACTTAATTAGATTAAACAAAACTTAACCAGCCTTGGTACTACCAACGCCCCAGTTTCAAATATTAATCATTCCTCATCAGATTTTTTGTCTAAATACTGGACGATTTAATGACAAACAATTTTAAACTCACTTAAAAACAACTTCACCAAATTACATTCAAATACCATTGTACCTCAAAGTAAGTGTTTAAGTTGTATTTTTATTGAATTATTACTTTGTAGCTGAGTACCCGGACTAAGAAGGTTCTTACAGGCCATAGTTCGACTTACCTTCTCATCTCGTTTGCTTTTAGCGAGCACACTGCAGACCAGTGTGAAGATGCAAAGGATCAGAAGAGATTTCATCTTGTTCTGCGGACAATAGTGAATTTTAGTCTACTAGAAGCATAACGTGGTCTAGAGCGTTCCCGCATTACTTAACAGTTTATACACGTAGTTTGAGTATCGACTTTATTTAATATTCTAATATTTAATATTCTCATTATTCGTATATTCAAATTCAAATTAAAAATATTCTTTATTTAAGAAAACATGCAAACAAGTGCTTTTGAATCGTCAACATCTGCTTTTTTTATCATCTATATAATCCTCAATAGTATAGTAGCCTTTTTGTATCAGCCTTCCTTTAACAGCCTTTTTAAACTGCTGTAGTTATATATTTAAAACTGGTCTTAAGATAAATTCTTCACGCCTGATTATCAAACTCAATAGCCAAGTTCGGAGTTATCGCTCAATAGACAAGGTAACGGTTCACACATGCTAATTTAGAAACGCTCGTGCGATAGTTGAACGTGAGATCGCTTTGTTTTGAATAGAGAAAGCAAGATTTTTACTCTGGGACGCTTTACTTTTTGTCAAATGCAAGCCAACATTAAACAAATGAGAACTGCATTGCTGTAAAATAGATAGAACTTCGCTTGTTTCGGGGGACGTCATCCTACTAGAGTCATACTAGAGTATAATATATTTTAATATAATAATAATAGAGTAATAGTATTAGAATAGTAGTAAAGGGAAGCCAGCCTAATTCAAATTCAAAAAATTCTTTATTCAAGTAAACTTGTAAACAAGTGCTTTCGAATCGTCAACTCTATTGTTGGTTCGGAAAGCTGTTCCTACCGAGAAGAGCCAGCAAGAAACTCGGCGGTAACTCTCTTCAGAACATAATTCTTATTACACAAAAATACACAGTCTATCTTTTCTTCGATTGCGGGGCGAAACAATTGTTGAGATCGTGGTATTGAGTGTGTGCAATGTTCGTGTATTGTTGTTATTGGTAGTGGGTAGTGCATGACTTTTTACGAACCTTGTCTGTATCAACTATCAGGTATGAGAACGGACAGTACACTCTACAGTTAACATTACATATACTTTCTTTTATCGCGAATTATAGCAAAATAATATATTCATTACTTTTGATGTGAGGCATGATAATTTTCCCCATTCTGCACTACAGTATTTCAAACATACATGTTTCTCCATATATTCAAATGATTAAATCACCGAGTCTATTTCAGGCGAGTTCTAATATTATACTTAAATACCAAAATAATACCATCGGCTATAAAAACTTTTCGTTATATTAAATATGTTCCTAGCGTATTATAAATATTCATCTCTGTAGAAACATCGTGCAGATCTTACTAATTAACCTTATTTAGACCTCAGCAATTAGGAGCGTAGGTACTTTACATCTAAATGACTAGATTTCAGACGCGGCAACCAATTAAAAGGTAAAACAACTGCAATGAATCATTTTTAAATATAATATAATATATTGCCATAGTTCTTTTGTATCATCACCATTCTCCTGCCCTTATACCACTCTAAGTGGGGTCGGCCTAACTTTATGAAACGTGTTGTTAAATGATTTGGTTACTTTATGACCGGCCGCCTGCCTGACGTTAACTTACCTTAGTCTCCTTTTAAGACTCGGTAAAAAACGAGGGTCCATTCTACTCAACCGGATACCACACAGCGAATAGTTCTTTTGTCTTACATAATTAATAAAAGGAAATTGTAGTATTACTATTTATTAAAAATACATTTTATTTATTAAAATTATATTGTATTCTCCAATACATGAAATTACGATCAAAAAGATCTATTGCTATATACGAGGCATCGATCTCATGAGTGTCTTCACCATTATCTCATACGAGTTTCGTCCTCTAAGCTACCCTTGCGGGCGATTTTTAGCGATTACCTCCCTAAAATCTAATTTCCTTAAAATTCTCTCGCATGGAATCACGCGGACATAAATTTTAAATGCCACTAATAGCTCTTTTTTGTAATACAAACGTTTTTTCATTATCCGCGCATTTACCCCATAGCAATATTCCATAAGACATAATGCTAACATTTAAATATATACTTATTTTTCTTTACAAATATCACTCTGTAATCGTCCAAACAACTAAAGTTCGTTCGGAAACGAAACAAACTTCCTTTATCTTTTCTCACGTTCCACTTAAAACTAATTAACTTTTAAATATATTCAAATCCGACAACTCATGAGCGATCTCTTTAAAGACAGGCGACTAATTCTAATATACATGCAACCAAGGTTACAATTAAATAATTATTTCAGTTTGATTGTTTTTTGTTGTAATTTATTATTAAACTAGTTATACCTGGGGTTTTCCCCGTGTAGAAATCTGTTTATTAAATTGAAATTTTGAACATAAAAAATAGATATTGTGAGTCGACCATAAGAGACAGAGATATGCTGTCCAAGACGTTTTTTGGGGTATTTTTGTAGATCTTTAATTCTAGATTCAATTCTATTCAATTCTAAATATTACGTATTACTATTAGTATTACTATTAATATTACTATTAGTAGTGTATCGCTTCTGGTTGCCGAGGTGTACGCGACTAAAGCTCGCAGCAGCTTTTTTACTACTACGCGATCTCTTAGACACAATTTACATACAACCGTAATGTACTATTAACTTAAACTTTCCACAAGAATTGCACTACCTCTTATTAATATCTTAAAAGTAGATTTTGAAAAAAAAATTCACATTTGTTTTATAATAAGTATATATATATAGATAAATATATTAGCATTATTCAAATGTTATAGAACTTATATAATATTGTTGAAAAATAGAGCCATACGTGACATTTATAGTATATTAACTACGCGTGATTCTCTGCGAGAGAAGTTTAAGGAAAAAGGTGTTCTTATATTAGCTGCATAGTATATTTTAGCAATATCGATTTTGTGCATAAAATTACATACTTAAATTTAAAATTGGCGTTGTATATAACAAAGCAGGAATCGACATAAGCTTCTACTTGGTTCTTAAAAAAGTACGTAAGTGGTTTGTGGATTTTGATATAGGATACAATAATAAAAATTCCATAATCAATTTAGGCTAGACCATTACAGCAGTTTAAAAAATTATTAAAAAGAAGTTTATGTAGCAACAATATAATACTAATATTGAGGTTTTCATAAATCATATGAGTGATTCGATATAACTACTCTTCGACCTTGTACAAGATAGTAATAACAAAATAAAGCTAGTTATACGCTCGGTAGGAACAGCTTTCCAAACCAGCAGTAGAGTTGAAGATTCAAAATCACTTGTTTACAGATTTGCTTGAATAAAGAATATTTTGAATATGATTTTAGTTAATTACCTACAGATTTGGTAGTTACATGTTTGGTTTCTGTGTATAAATTTAGTTAAAAATTTGACTATAATTTTTAATTCAATGTTAATATATTTTTTGTGCACCTAATTTTTGTAAGTTATATTTTATAAGGTATATGTGGTGGTAAGTTCCATAGAGTTATTGTTCTATAGCAGGGGAGCCAGCCCAAAATTTGTCCATCGACAATAAACAGATAGTAAATGAGATTTTTTTTTAATGAGTATTACATTCCCTCTCTTATAATTTGTTCCAACAGTCTTACTTAAGATCTTGTCTATGGCTCCCCTGCTCTAGTAAAGTAACTCTATATAAGTTACATACAAATAATTAAATAAGTATGCGGCGACACGCGGCCACAGATCATAAACAGTTATCCCAATAAGCCCGTTGTGTCCAACATACTAATGTGAGGCAATGACCCCACACGTGAGCTGCCAATTTAAATAACCACCTTACGGCTTGACGCGCATGAATTTTCATTTAATATTTGTAAAATTTGCATTTTCCATAGTGCATAAATTTTTTTTTACCACTTCAATGAACTTAATTTTTATTACGAATCACATAAATGATTTTCTATTGAAAGATGATATATATACATTGGCAATATTGATGTTATTATTTAGACGTTTTTTCAAAACGATTTTATGTTTTCCGTTGTTTATCAAAGACAATGTTTATCGAGATTTATTTGTGAATGTAATTCAATATTACCGAAATTGTACGAAATGTTTTTAATATCTAGTAGATTATCACTTATTGATTTGCCGTTTCTATTTGCTTGTAAAATTCTATTTCTAAGAAAATTGCTTGTTAGAATATAAATTTTAAAAATGTGCGGTTGGGCTTATTATAAAAAACTTACCTTTTGAATAAATTTCAATAGTGTTATTACAGACCTTTTCACTGAAAACATCAATTCGTACTACTTGAAATCAATAACATCTAATTTATTTCGAGAACACTAAATAGAAAAAAATCTAAATATACTCATAAGAAAAATTAACTTTGAATGTATTTATTTGTATTTAGATTCAAAATAATAACTTTTATTGTATATATTCGGAAATAATTCGTAACGTAATATACACATTACACTACGTTGAATGACAAAATTATACGTCTTGACCGCTTTGGGAGTACTGACTTTGTGACCTACCATCTACTTGAACTCACTTTATCAAAGTTTAATAATATTAAATGTTGTATTTGTTTTCGTTACCGATAACGTGTCTGACAAGATGATTTATTTTAAAACATCGATAAACTAAAATTTCACAATCGAATATTTTCTTCACGAACAAACGACATAATTTATTTTATCTGTTAGAAAAAGTTTATCCAGCAGAAAGTGATAAAAATGTACTTTTATAAATGTAATGAAGGATCTTTACTTTTTTGCCTATAAATTTGATAATTATTTACTGTATTTCGGGGACAATTTATAAAACTTATACTCTTACTTAATTCGTTTTGTCGATACAGGCGTGAATATGTTGGTAAGTCAACTTACGTCCTTCTATATGTTTAATCATATTAATCATAATAGGCATTGGGATTGCTTAATTTACATGCTGAATATTTCGATAAATATTTTATATTGCTTGTAAACTTGTGAATACGTAGATAACTCTCTTAAACGTATATTAAACCTAAACCTATTTATGCCGCCAAGGTTGCGCCTCCAAAAGGTGCAAAAATCATTTGTCGGTCTCGGTACACGTTTTTACAATAAAATTCCTCAACATTATCTAGACTTGCCTTTACACAAGTTTAAAAATTATCTTAAAACGATGCTGCTACATAAAGCTTACTATACAATTGAAGATTATTTGAGTGATAGTAGCATATCTTAACTGCAGTCAGCTACGCACCAAGCTGCAACGATTAATTTGTAACCATCAATCAAATTGCAAAGAAATATATATTTAAAAAAAAATGGCCGCCGAGTTTCTTGCTGGTTCTTCTCGGTAGGAGCAAACTTCCGAATCAGTGGTAGCTTCTTGAAATCATTTGACGATTCCAAAGTACTGTAATCAGTCTACTTGAATAAAGAATATTTTGAGTTTGAGTTTGAGTATGGCTGCACTGAAAGCGTGCGTTTTGGACTTGTTAAGTTATTGACGCCTGGATATATCCACTCAATTCTTCAGGTCATCGTACTGTGATCCAGCTAACGAACTGACCGCCCGTGATATCGAATGCATACAGAGCTAACCCTTGGCCTGGCCTGATAACAAACGTAAATAGCTTGTGCTACTATTTTGTTACTGTCTTGGTTACACTGTGTTATTTGTCGATCCTGGAGAAGATAAATCATCATCATTCTCCTGCCCTTATACCAACTTTTCTTAGGCGCCTTTTAGGACACCCCGGTAAGAAATGATGAAGAGCTGTGATAGCCCAGCGGTGAGACCGTGCGACTCTTTCGAGGGGAACACGAGTTCAAACCCGGGCAGGCACCAATGAGTTTTTCTATTAAAACTCATGTGTCTAATTGATAATTGCAATTTATCACACGCTTTTCGGTGAAGGAAAACATCGTGAGGAAACCTGCATATCTTTAGAGAATTCTGGCGATATGTGTAACCTACCAATCCGCATTGGAGCAGCGTGGTAGGTCTTTGCTCCAACCCTTCTCTTCAGAAATGGAGAGAGGAGGACTATTCCCAGCAGTGGGACTGTAACAGCTAAGAAATGAGGATGGTATATTCTACTCAGCCGGATTCCACACGGCGGGTCGACTAACCTTAGTCGCCTTTACGATGCTCCGGTAAGAAATGAGGATGGTCTACACTACTACCACCACACGGCACATTCTGGAAAAAATAATTTATAGAATTAGGCGTTACTTTGCGGAGATCCATAATACAAAAGTAATAATAAAATTATTTTGCTATAATCCGCGATACATAAGTATCGCGGATTATAGCAAAATAATTTTATTATTACTTTTGCATTCTGGAAAAGTTAAAATAGATTAAAATTTCATGGATTTTCTATGTAAAACGTGTAAGATGTAAGCCATGGTTTCCTACCATGCACAATTATCCGCTCTCAAAGGACGACGATCACGACGCTAATAGAGCTTCATACAATAGCGTGATGACTACTCAGAGTCACATCATCAGCCTCGCAATACATGTAATCCGGCTTCATAGGAGCCATCATTAGGACAACATTTTCCAATGCTCCGTACCCACAGTGATAAATTGCATGTTTGCCAAAACATCTTACAGCATTTCAGTTCGGCAACTTTACGTCCTTTGATCTTTGTAGTTTGTTCACTATCATTTTTCACCTTATTGGTTATCCGTGACCCTTAAGACCTTTTAAGGGATAAATGGTTCAATCCCCGTCAAAGCAGTTACGAGTTTACTATAAACTTATGAGTTAAAATTATATATACAATTAACCATTCGCTTTACGATGAATAAACACAAATTGAAGGAACCTGCGTATCCCTAACGTATTCCCATGATATGGCATCGTAGTGGCTCTAAACGTCTAGCTTTCGTTTTAAAGATTTGATGTTGTAGCCGGTATATTAGATGGTAATATAATTAATGTAATAGCTTTTTTTACTTTACTACGATTCTATGATTTTGTTTATGTAATACATTTATTACAGATTTCTAGGAAGTCATTTTAAGTTGCTTTTATAAATAAATCGAATTCCTAATATTTTATTTTTATAGCTGAAATTACGAAATCTTTAGATACATTCAATAGCAAATAAGCAAATGAAACTAAAGAAAATTTTTCGTTTTTTTTACAATAAAGCAACGAACTTTAGCTTTGTTAGAATGTAAAGTAGTATTTGGAACGTTATTACTGAGGAAAAAACAGTTTACTGAAAGAACAGTTTCACTTGTTTGTGTAGCCATTTACAATCACTTCTGAGAGAAAGTTTTTCCGTGTAAATAGCTTGTTACTTTTGTAATTTACATACAATTCAAGTGCGGAGTGGGAAGCCATTTCTGCACCTTCGAAGTACCGAAGTGAATGCTCCGGAATGCGAGAGATCGATGAAGATTTCAAATACTTTTCGTTACGTTTTCAATACTTTTGAATCGTCACTTGTCTTTAAAGGCGCTACCACTGATTCGGAAGTTTGCACTTGTACAGAAGAATTAGTAAGAAACTCGGCGGATACTCTTTAAATAAAAATGAAACAATTTTATAGATTACTAGCAATGCCCCGCGGTTTCACCCGCGTCCATATCGATCTCGTGGTAGTAAAAGTTTACGAAGTCGGTCTATAGATTTATACATTCTTAAATTCGTAATAACTTTTGACAGGGATGTCGGATTTTTATAATTTAAAAAGTATTTTACAGGTTTTGACACAGTTTATAATAAAATATTATTTAATGGATAAGGATTAATACAGAGATATGAATAAAATGCTTTGATTATTGTCGGCACTTTTATCAACTTTTACAATGTAAAAAAGTGGTTATATAGGTTTAACTATAATAGTTAGACATATGGTATCGCGGACTTTTTTGGCGGATATTGATATGTTCTATAATACTGTAGAACATTTTTTTGTTCTATCATCAATAGTTTCCGCAGCGCACGCGATGAAAGATTTTTACGTCTAAATTTTTCACACCTTGTTACAATGTTGGGGTGTAAGGGGGAGGCTCGTCCCAGTCAGTCTCCTCAATTGTCAACCTCACCTGCACGTGGTACACCCTGCATTTTAACCGACGAGGCTCTGGGACCGATAAATGGCGGTATAACCATTTCATTTTGCTGACCTAAATACCAGACCGACAGTGGGCAGCAGCTCTGTCGGTGCGAAACGGTCAGCACTGCGATCACCAACCCGCATGCCAAGCGTGGTGATTACCGGCAATACCCTTCATGGCATTACAAAATCAATCACAGCCCCTAGTTCCCGGCAGCTCCGCTATTCCCAGCTCTGGCAGCGGTTTGGGTAACGGCGGGGCAGGGGGTGTCAAGAATCTCCGGAAGAGATTCCGCTGCCAACCCCGACGACTGGACCTGGCAACGTACAACGCACGCACTTTGAGGGAAGACGAAAAGATACTCGAGCTGGAAGAAACAGTAAGCAAGTTGCAGTGGGACGTGATAGGATTATCTGAAGTCCGAAGAGAGGGGGAGGATACGATGATCCTAAAATCCGGCAACTTGCTTTACTACCGGGAGGGAGAACAACAGTCCCAGGGTGGTATCGGGTTTCTCGTCCACAAGTCCCTTGTCAACAACATTGTTCAAGTCGAGAGTGTGTCGAGCAGGGTCGCGTTCCTTATACTCAGAATTACCAAACGGTATTCGCTGAAGGTCATACAGGTTTACGCACCGACATCGGCACATCCAGACGAGGAGGTAGAGGCCATGTATGAGGATTTATCTAGAGCCATGCATGCCTCTAAAACCTTCTACACTGTTGTGATGGGGGATTTCAACGCAAAGCTGGGCAAGCGAAGCGGCACAGAGGTGAGAGTAGGGCAATTTGGATACGGGCAACGGAACCACAGGGGCCAGATGCTGGCCGATTTCTTGGAGAGAGAGGACCTCTACATGATGAATTCTTTCTTCAAGAAACGGCCGCATCGAAAATGGACCTGGATCAGTCCCGACGGTTCCACGAGAAACGAGATCGACTTCATCATGTCGACCAGGCGTCATATATTCAATGATGTCTCTGTGATCAACACCGTTAAGACCGGGAGTGATCACCGTATGGTTAGAGGCACATTGAATATATGCGTACAGCTGGAAAGATCCAGATTGGTGAAGTCTACGCTCCGACCAACTCGAGCCCATATTCAAAACCCCGAGAAGTTCCAACTCGAGCTGATGAACCGTTTTGATTGCCTAGCTGACTGCGCCTCTGTGGACGATGTAAACAACAGGCTGGTGGAAACTGTCCATACGGTGGGGTCCAAATTTTATAAGACACACCGTAAAAGACCCAATAAATTCTCGACCCAGACTCTCAAGCTCATGGATGAGAGGAACGAAATGAGGCTACAGTCTTCAGTAGATGCGACACGCTACCGTCTGATCAATAGACAGATTTCTAAGGCGCAGAAATGCGACCTGCGACACTTCAAAACCGAGTACATTCGAGAGACTATTGAGCGTAACAGGGGCTCAAAAGTGCTCGCAAGAGATCTATCTATTGGGCAGCGGCAGCTGACGCGATTGAAGACCGATAGCGGTAGTATCATTTCATCTCGTCCTGAGATTTTGAGAGAGGTTGAGAAGTTCTATGGACAGTTATACACCTCAACACAACAGCCTGTTGTCAGTTTGGCAAAAGACCCAAGAGCTAAGCTGACCCGACACTATACCGAAGATATCCCGGACGTCAGCCTATACGAGATTAGTATGGCTCTCAAACAACTCAAAAACAACAAGGCACCAGGTGATGACGGAATCACAACAGAACTCCTGAGGGCCGGTGGAAAACCCGTACTTAAGGTCCTTCAGCGATTGTTCAATTCCGTCATTCACGAAGGTAATACGCCGGAAGCCTGGCACAGGAGCGTGGTGGTTCTTTTCTTCAAGACGGGTGATAACACCTTATTGAAGAATTATAGACCCATCGCGCTGCTAAGTCAGGTTTATAAGTTGTTTTCGAGAGTCGTTACGAATCGTCTAGCTCGTAGGTTTGACGACTTCCAGCCTCCCGAACAAGCCGGTTTCCGCAAAGGCTATAGTACCATGGACCACATATTCACGCTGCGGCAGGTTATACAGAAGACCGAGGAGTATAACCAGCCACTTTGCTTGGCGTTTGTGGACTATGAGAAGGCCTTTGATTCGGTGGAAACATGGGCTGTGTTAAGATCGCTCCAGCGATGCCGAATCGACTATCGGTACGTCCAAGTGTTGAAGTGTTTGTATGAAAACGCCACAATGTCTGTCCGTATCCAAGACGGAACTACGGGACCAATCCGAATGCGGCGAGGTGTGCGACAGGGAGATGTCATCTCCCCGAAGCTGTTCACCGCTGCATTGGAGGACGTCTTTAAGCTTTTGGATTGGAACGGATACGGCATCAACATTAACGGCGAGTACATCACTCACCTCAGATTTGCCGACGACATAGTCGTTATGGCAGAGTCTCTGGAGGACCTTAACACAATGCTCGATGACCTCAGCAGAGCATCTCAACAGGTGGGCCTTAAAATGAACATGAGTAAGACGAAAATCATGTCAAACTCACATGTTCCGCTCCACCCGGTCATCGTTGAGAACTCTGCACTCGAAATTGTAGACGAGTACATATACCTGGGACATACGGTCCAGCTGGGTAGGTCCAATTTCGAGAAACAGGTTAGTCGCCGAATCCAACTCGGATGGGCAGCGTTCGGGAAGCTACGCGAGATTTTTTCGTCCAAGGTACCTCAGTGCCTGAAGACCAAAGTCTTCGAACAGTGCGTGTTGCCAGTGATGACCTACGGATCTGAGACGTGGTCGCTGACTATGGGCCTCATAAGAAGGCTCAGAGTCACTCAGCGAGTGATGGAGCGGGCTATGCTCGGAGTGTCTCTACGTGATCAAATCAGAAATGAGGAGATCCGTAGAAGAACCAGAGTCACCGATATAGCTCAGCGCGTTGCGAAGCTGAAGTGGCGATGGGCGGGGCACATAGTGCGGAGAACCGATGGGCGTTGGGGTCTCAAGGTGTTGGAATGGCGACCCCGCACCGGTAAACGCAGTGTTGGCAGACCCCCTACGCGATGGACGGACGACCTCAAAAAGGTCGCGGGGAGCCGCTGGATACAAGCGGCACAAGATCGTGTGTTTTGGAAAGCCCATGAAGAGACCTATGTCCAGCAGTGGACGCCTATCGGTTGAGAAAGAAGAAGAAGAAGTTACAATGTTATTGGGATCCCTATTTTTTTTGAAAATATAATATAGCCTGTGCTGCTCAGTGAAAAAGCAGCTTTCCAATGGTGAAAGAATTTTTTAAATCGGTTCAGTAGTTTTTGCATGAAAACAATACAAACATACACACAAACATACAAATCTTTCCTCTTTATAATATTTGTATAGATTTAAAGCTATTCTATTCAATTCTATTCTATATATTATTGATTTCGGCCAGGTGTTGAGCTGTAGTTAAAATATCTTATTCTCACTTAATGTAATAGATAATTCATATGTTCCCAAAGTACACAGTGGAAAGGATTTCTATTATACACCTCTCCTACTGTAATAAATATTATTCTTTTTCTTTTGAGCATGCTAATTTCTTACTAATTTCAGCTATTATTGAATCATCTTGGATTTTAGTAGCGCTGCTCTGTATAAGGTTTCTTTAAGTACATTAGCCAAACTATTGTTAAAGCCAAGATATCTTAGGTCGGATGCACTTGCACGTTGCAATGAAGCCCTAGCAAAATGTATGTTTTTATCAAAATATAAATATATATTCGCTTCGTCCGCGTGGAATTCAGTATGTCTCAAAAGATACAAAAATTGTTATTGTGATTTAACCATAAGAGATAGAGACATGCTGTCGCTGACTTATTTGTGGTATCTTTGTAGATCTACAATTCTCGAGTACATTACTTCAGTGTATCTCTGCTAGTTTACGCGGCGCACGCGTCTTAATCTAATAATAAGTCTTAATCTCCCAATAGGCGAGTTTTTTTACAACCACGCGACCTCCACAACACAATTTACGTAAAACAGTAATGAACTATTAACCTAAGCCTTCCGGAAGTATTGCACTATCTTTTAGTAAAAACTGTACAAAAATCCGTTCAGTAGATTTTGAGAAAACTGATTACATACAGACAGATAATAAGTATAGATTTATTATAATATCATATTGCCATTAAAAGGTAAGATCGAGATGAAGATGCCGGCCACTTCTTTTAAAAAAAATACATAAACAGAAATGTTGGCTTCCTGACATGCTATTATGCGTACGCTCAATGGTAAATACTTTTTTTAATAGAAAAATCACTTGTTTAGTACTTGTGATCCTCTTAATAAGGATCAAGCTTCCTCATCGTACATAGTTGGTACACTTTGACTACCACTCTTACGCTATCTACAGCTAACACACTTATAAAATTTGGTTTATATACGACTCTAGAGTCTAGGATACAAAATCCCGTTTACCTTCGAGAAGAGGAAAAAATTATAGTAAATAATTTATCGAAATTAACTGGAATTTTCGCGGTTATAGCTAGTAGTAAGTTTTAGAACGTCGTATAATTTTTGTTAGGTATGCATTATATAAGGAAACCTAAACACGTTAAGCTTTTTTTTTATACAGGAAAAAACCCCTTATGGGTACCACCGCCCGACGGGGACAGGCGGTGGTTATGTCGGACTCCTACCGACTAAAACGACCTGTATGCTCCCCACGCTGCTGGTGGCGGGTGCAGGGTACCTTATTTGACCCCACCCCCGCCAGCAGCAACTCTAAACCCCAGAGTGCGCCACCTCTGGGTCGGGGCCTCTCTAAAAGTGGCCCCTCCCTCCGCTGGACGATGCATCGGGAACACCAGATGCATCGACCGCCTCGGAATGGATTGGATGGCCGAAATCGTCCAGCCTCCTGCACTGGGCGATTCCAGCCGCCGCCTCCATACGTATGCTAAGCTAGTTTCATCGGAATTTAAAATATTAATAAGATAATTTATAAAAGAAGGTCATATAGTTGCCACAATAAGCAATAAGTTATCTCATTTAATTCGTTTAAATTTGTTTTAATATTTTGAAAATGTCTGTGGAGGTCAATTATAAATAACAAGCTGAACCTGCGACGTTCGCGTCAACTTAAGTGGTTAATTTGTAAAATCTGTTGCTCTCGCCGCGTCTGTTCGCGATTAAATCAAAAACTACTGAACAGATTTTCAAGCCCTTTCACCGATAGTCATAGAGATTTCTAACGAAGGTTTAAGTGTTTAATTTTTAAAAAAATTGTGAAAATAAGATGAAATGTGACGATAATGGATCAAAAACTTTCGCATTCATAATATTACTATGGATTTAGACGGGAACAGTATTATTGCTTAAAAACTTAAATACATTTAGTGTTAGTAACTCAAGCAATTCAAAAGTAATAATAAAATTATTTTGCCATAATCCGCGAAACTGTGCGATTTTGTCGGTGAGTCTATCTCCGGTTGCGGGGCGAAACGATTGTTGAGTTTGTGATAGTGAACGTGTGTAGTGCTTGTGTATGTGACAGTGGTGGAGGTTTGTGCATGTGTTTTTTACGAATCCTGCATGTATCGGGTATGTTAAAAAACGGATAGTCCACTATACATTTAACACTATTATATTTTCTATTATAGCAAAATAATGTTATTATTAGCAATACAACAGAACTATCTACTTTGCTATAATCCGCACGGGTCAAGTGAACGCACGCAAAGCCAATGTGTATGAAGCAGGCAAAATCTACGCACCTTATACATGCAGGACCAGTCACCACATGCACCCCAAGGCGCAATTCACCAGCAACAACGCACACAAAAGCAGCACACACACCCACCACCACAATCTCATGTTATTATTACTTTTGTATTATGGATCTCCGCAAAGTAACGCCTAATTCTATAAATTATTTAAACAATTCAACAATTTTTATTTTTTGTTGCATATGGATGTCAACTTATTGTCCCATAAATATCGTTAAATGATGTAAAGAAAACTACATCGAATTATCTTGTTCATATTGTAATCGTACAAAACATGTAACGCATCACAGATTAAAATAAAACGTAGTTTAAAAGTATTTACAGAACTATTTTGCTTCTATAATTAGGTACTTTTGTGCTGTGGCATTACTTCAACGGTTGTATTAATTACTCTAATATTATGAAGATACAAGTTTGGGAACAAGCGAGCTATAATATCTTAAATAGAAATAGGTATGTTCCATACAGACTATATGCGAATAAATTATGATATAATTGTGCATGCGATATGCAGCTGCAGTCAGTTAATCATTAATTGGCGTGCAGTTAGATATACCAATATAGCATATTAAACATTTATTTAGAGTTGCAATTTTCCATACTTATATTATAAATGCGCATATATGTTAGCTACACTTTTACAGCTATTCCACTGAACCTATATTATTGAAATTTAGCATAATGAAAGATTATACACCGGGGTAATAAAATAAAATATACTTCGTAAAAAAACCAGTTTAAAAAAATCCATTATTAAACTTACTTAAATTCGATACTAACTTTTATACTATATTAATAATATCAAGAGTTTTATGCTCAACATATTGTAACCGCGAATTTATTCGCGTACACCACATTCTAAAATACTTTCACTAGTTTAACAAAAACAAATTATATCAAAATTTTAAATTGTTTATGGTTTTTCATAAATATATTTTCTATACCAATGACTATCTAAATGATTCAGTCCCATTAACTTAATTACGCAAACATAAATCACGAAGCGTACTTCAAACAAATATACTTACCACGTAACGCCAAAACCGGTTTGTAACGCTTTGTAAATACACAGGAGAGTAAAAAAAAAATTCGCAGCCATAGTAATTTAACAATGAGCCTTGAAAAAACGATATGAAAGAACGGGCTCTTTTTAAACCAAACGCGATACCAAACTACGAGTTTTACTTTAGATTTTACAAATATTTTATTTCTTTTGTTTGTGTATATTATTATATTTTGTTTTAAATTGTTAATTTTTGGAAGATACTACAATCATCAATCACGTCTTCGTATTGAAAAAAAATGCGCGTCAATATTTATTTACTTATAAAAAAAAGTTAATGTGAATTTGACACTTACTTTTTAAATTTAAATACTGATTAACGAACGCTAGCAACGATCGCGAGGTGGACGGCGACTGGCTTTAGACAGTTGACTAGCCAGTAGCCAGCACTCAGCACTCAGCAGTGCTTTACTCTGAGAGATCTTGGCCATTTATTAATTTGCAATGAATTTTAGCCTCTGTTTGTAACGAGTCAAAGTTTAAATTTATGTAATTATTATTATACCACCACAAATGACTGTCTGGAAGACAGTTTTTATTATATCGCATCTAATTTCTTTTTATTCATTTATTCTCTATTACATACAAAGAATTTAATGTACGCTTGGAGCGATCTCTCCCAAACAACCCTTGATATGAGAATGTTGTCTACATACATTTTAAATAATAAAATTGAATTTATTTAATGGCATATACATGTGTGTATATAATATATAAATAAAAACATGATATAAATAAGTCATGACTTATATCATTTATATCATAAATACATTCTACTTACTTATATTAAATAGCGTTTCAAACGACAATTTTTTGGTGAAAACATCACATAACTGCCTATAAATAATAAATGATTGCTAAGTGAGTCGACGTCAAAAATTCAATCGTTACATATTCGGGACCAACTAAGACCATTAGACCAAAATTATTTGTATGTATGTAAAAGTAATAATTAAAATTAGTTTGCTATAATCCACGATACAGTAAATAAAAAAAATATATAGTGCTAAATGTATAGTGGACGACCCATTTTTTCATACCCGTTATATGCAGGATTCGTTAAAACACATGCACAAATCTTCACCACTGCCACCACAATACACAAGCACTATAAACATTCACTATCACAAACTCAACAATCGTTTCGCCCCGCAACCGAAGCATCATCAGGAGATAGTTTATTGTCATTTATTGTGGTGGCAGTGGTGGAAGTTTGTGCATGTTTTTACGAATCCTGCATGTAACCTAACCTAACCTAACCCCTACTTTCAGATCCCAGGATACTTTTTCCGTGAGCATTTCGACTAAATTTAATTACAACCCCACAGTAAGACTTACAAACGATGCAACGTGTAGCAACGATGATATGAGTAAATAAATAAGATATAATAATTATAATAAATTCGAGAGATAAATCTTAGACTACATTATCATTAGGTATTAAAGTATTCGAGCATTTACCAGTAACTCAGAAACAATCGTTCATTTCCTTACAACAGAGTAATTTGTAGGATATTATTTTCATGTATACGTCGTACCGCATTTATGTAAACGGTCTCCAAACTTAACGCTACTAGGTTAATGTGCACGTAATTCGCTGGTGTGTATTGCGTAGTAAGCACTCTCCGATTTGTTTGTATTATGTTGCATTCTATCTATTAAAGTTATCTATTCGCTTAGATATATTTCTAAATAAGTCATGTATCTTTTTGATTGATTGATTGATTGATTTACTGACATCTTTGACCGATATTTTCTTAATAATAATAATAATTTCGTATATGGCGTTATTTTTCGAAGATCAAGTGATGGTAATATTACTTGGCTATAGCCCGCGGTCTTATATTAAATGGAGTTTGCATATTACATTGAGTTACAGTTTATTTACGTCTCGTTTGAAGCATCGTTCTGGTTTTTTGTTCTTTTGATAACTCATTATGCCACTATGTAAGTTTTTATTAAGCTCATATCTTTAAATAGATATCTTCAAATAGAACAGATATGTTATTGTTTCAACAATTTGAAAGTCTGCGATTTGATACGGTTTTGCTTCCACTAGAGTCAATAAAAAATTGTTGTTGCACTTTACCAAATGTGTCTATTTATTTTACTATTAGATCCATTACTCTGGCTGTCATTTTTGTATTAGCTCAACGGTTGCTCTTTTAAAAATATTATTTTTATAAGTAGATATAAATATTTTGAAATTCTTTATACAAAGCCGGGAAGAGTTTTAACGCAATTTTACCATTGTTTATAATCAATAGTTATATATAACATTACTTTTAATTTATTTTTTATAACGCTTCAATGGGAAAGTACTAACGTATTTTATTACAACTATTTTGTATGAACATCACCAATTTTATATATTAGCTATCGATCTGTTGGTGTCGCCTTAAGATCTGGGTTACCATTAACCCAAGGTGTTTTAAAATACATTTAGATAGTTATTAAACTTGCAATTTATCCGAGAGTGTAATTTTCGTGTGACGAGATTACGCGGTGAAAGGTGTCGCCACGTTATAACCGTCGAGAGATTAGCTCTAGTAACTTTAGTTGCTACTACTAGCTGTAGTAACTTTAGTGTGGTGATAATTTGGGTTTTGAGGTTTTATGATAATTTGTTTCAGACTAGTGTGTATTAGATCGTTTAGCAGATCATCATCCTAATAGTATCTGGTTCTTTGGTAGAACAGTCTCGGGTCTGTTAATAATTATTTAGAATTATATTACCAGATAATTGATATTTGCAATTTATCACACGCTTTTCGGTGAATGAAAACATCGTGAGGAAACCTGCATATCTCTAGAGAATTCTGTTGATATGTGTAACCTACCAATCCGCATTGGAGCAGCTTGGTAGGTCTCAGCTCCAACCCTTCTCTTCAGAAACGGAGAGAGGAGGCCTATTCCCAGGAGTGGGATTGTAACAGGCCGCTACTTTATATTACCAGATCGATTCCACCACCAGTTCGGAACGCTGTCATCCACTGAGAAGAACTGGCAAGAAAGTCACTTGTTGCTCGTACCACGAATTTCATTGAATGAAATTCATTGAAGGTAGATTCTAATAACTGACTGGCCCGTTGGTGCAGTTTGAAGTGACCGCAGGTTCAGGGAGCTGAAGCTGCCTTCAGCTCTGTTGGTCTCGAATTCCATTCCCGCCGAGGGCTAACATTTTCTAAATGTCACGTTGTTGGTTCTTCGAGTGTGCCTAACCCGGTTTCGGTATATTCAGATGCGATCTCAATATCCGTTATTAAACAACTACACAAACTGCATTTAACTATTTCCAATGGCGTCATGTATATTTATTGGCAATTGCAATTGAAATGAAAACAATTAAATTCTTAATTAATTAGTTATATACATATTTTAATTTTTATTTTACTAAAATGTGCGTAAAAATCCTCATGTAATCCATGTTGAAAGCAAATAAAGGATTTGTTTTGAAAATAAAAGGGAATATGTTGATATTATTTTATTATTATTCATTTTTTTGTTAACAAATAAGCAGGCACTAATCAATAAATTTAAAATCAGTTATCATTTGATTCCGACATCTTTCTTTCCACGTGGACGTCACCTTTCCTCATGTTATTGACGGTCGCCAGCAGCTCGTCGAGGCCTAAGGTGAGCGGCGCTTCGCCCCCGGAGCTCCGGTACAGTTCGTACCGAGGCGGAGTCTCCAGTGTGGACCGACCGCACACTATTATGAACGGATAGCCCGTTCTGTCGAAGAATGTATATTGAAACGTCACCTTGACTTGGCTTTGCCAGTATGGCTGCAAGCTTTGTATTTCAAACAGAAAAAGTATTTAAGGATGTTTTTCAATTAGGTTGTTCGGAACGAAGTTGCGAGCACAGTTAGTCTATATGTAATCGATTTTCTTAAAATCTACTGAACGGAATTTTGAATTTTGCAATTAAATATTAGTGCAATTTTTCCGGAAGGTTAAGAAATAGAACGTTACTGGCCCGTTGGCGCAGTGCGTAGTGACTCCGTCTTCAGCTCCATGGGTTGCGGGTTCGATTCCCGCTTACGGCCAACAATTTCTATAAACAATTGGTTTTTCGAGCCTGGGTGTATTATATTTAAGTATGTATTTAAATTGAAATTTATCACACGCTTTTCGGTGAAGGAAAACATCGTGAGGAAACCTGCATATCTCTAGAGAATGCTGTTGATATGTGAGACCTACCAATCCGCATTGGAGCAGCGTGGTAGGTCTTAGCTCCAACCCTTCTCTTCAGAAACGGAGAGAGGAAGCCTATTCCCAGCAGTGGGGTTGTAACAGGCCGCTACTTTTTTGTATTTAAAGTTATATATACATATACTATATGTACCAGTTGTCCGGCACCTTAATTCGGGGACGATCGTGTGTGTAAGTGTCACATATATTTATTTATTTATTTATTAACTCTCCCGAATCCTTGGGGTCCTGGACCACTTTGGGAACCAAGACCTTATCAGAACTTACCTGTCGGCCGCCATCAGCCGTTTGCCGATGGTGAGCCCATGGCGGTCGTCAACAATGACGTCATCGGGAAAACCGGCTCGTTCCACCTGACTCGCTATCGCTTGAACCTTATCGAAACCGTGACCAATCCATTCTTTTGACCCCTCCTAGTAAGTTATAAACTTGCTGACTACTTAAACTGCTAATCGTTTAAGTCTATTACTATATGAAATAGATCATCATTCTGCTGCCCTTATCCCACTCTAAGTGGGGTCGGCACAACATGTTGCAAACATGCTGTCATATGATTTCGCTACGTATTTTACGACCGGCCGCCTGCCTGACGTAAACTTACCTTAGTCGCCTCTCACGACACATAGGTAAGAAAGGAGGGTGGTCTATTCTATGCAGCCGGATACCACACGGCACTTACCTTAGTCGCCTCTTACGACACCTCGGTAAGAAATGAGGGTGGTCTATCCTATGCAGCCGGATACCACACGGCACTTACCTTAGTCGTCTCTTACGACACCTCGGTAAGAAATGAGGGTGGTCTATCCTATGCAGCCGGATACCACACGGCACTTACCTTAGTCGCCTCTTACGACACCTCGGTAAGAAATGAGGGTGGTCTATTCTATGCAGCCGGATACCACACGGCACTTACCTTAGTCGCCTCTTACGACACCTCGGTAAGAAATGAGGGTGGTCTATTCTATGCAGCCGGATAGCACACGGCATGAAATATGAATGAAATTTATATTTATAAGTTTTTATTTCTCAGCGTTTCGTCCTGAATTATTAGCCTACTTTAAATAATGAATACCGTCATACTGTTCACGGCGCAAACTCACCTGTACCTAGACTTTGTAAGTTTCTCAATAAACATAGTACTGTAGTTGATATTTATTCAGACAATATTAATGTATTTAGAAAAAATACATTAATAGTGTCTGTATTTAGAAAAAATACATTAATAGTGTCTGAGTAAAAATCTTTTTAGGAAGCACGGTTTTTTTATTTGTATCTTTCTATATTATTATAATTAGATATAAGATTGAAATTGTTTTTTTCTTTTTATTTTTTTCGCTATATATGTAAGCTCCTTCATGATAAATGTGTTTACTTTTAAATAAATGCTATAAAGTTGTAGGTAAACCTTTTAAACCTAATAAAAGCGAGTTGCTTTTAGATTAAGACAAAATTTATTTCTGAAAACAAATATTTGACTTATTTTATTTTTTATAAGTGTATATTTGATATCGTTGCAAGGTTTCCTGACAAAATCAAATAAAAATGTAGAGAAGGGCTGAGGCTATTACCTATTAGCCTCCACCCTTCTCTTCTTCTTCACGCTGCTCCAATGCGGATTGGTAGGTTACACATAGCCCTAGAATTCTCTAGAGATATGCAGGTTTCCTCGCGATGTTTTCCTTCACCGAAAAACGTGTGATAAATTGCAATTATCGATCGGACACATAAGTTTTAACAGAATATCTCATAAAATAAAGATTTCATACAACTGAAATAACGTAAAATACTGTACTCGTTTTAAAGTATCTGAAATATTTCAAATTATATCTTTGACTTCTAATTGAGAACAGAACTGACACACTAAATACTGTTCGCCTTTTATACAAAATCAGAACGAATTCATAAGAAGCGTTCGAGATAAGCGAGTCTCCAATAACTATATGGCAAAATATAATTTAGGACTTAATTGCGACGCATAATACCTTTGGTCCTATAACAAGAACACTGTACGGCGCTATGGCTGCCGGCCATCTTATGGAATTATCACTCGATAGTAACTCTATACTCGCTGCCATTAACCTGGGAGGAGATAGAAAGATGAGAATACCTGTCATACACTACTAGTCTCACTTCTGGACTTCTTTTAGATTAGCTCAGACCCACGTTTTCAATGCGAATTGACAGGTCACGCATATCGGAGAAATCCTCTAGATATATCAGGATATCTTCCTCACGATTCCTTCACCAATGAGCGCGTGATGAATTGTAAACATAAAGGAAACCCATGAGTGTATAAACACAATATAAAACAAACAGTCACCGCCATCTATCGGCCTACATCAGTTGCACCTAAGAATTTACTTATATAAATTAAATATTTGTAAGAGTTTTGCTAATGTCCGATAGATGACGTGTTGTAGACATTCATTAGAATTGTATCGCGCTACGAAGAATAATTTGTTGTTGTATAGAGGTTTTGAATATTTTATAAATTCCCTTTCCCCTGCGATGCTTCTGCGCTCGCCCCTTTTCTTCCGGTGTCGCTGTAAAAGCCACTTTGGCTAACAGCATATTGTCATTTACCGAAAAAAAAAGTAAATTCCCTGCGAGAGAAGTTCAAGGAAACAGGTATTCTTATATCGGCTTCACAGTATATTTTTAGTAATTTAATTTTTGTACATATGAATATAAATAATTATAAAAGGATTGGCGATGTATATAATAGACAAAGTAGGAACCGACATAAGTTTGCGGTTCCTGCTTTGCGTCTTGCAAAAGTAAATAAGTCATTCTTGGGTTTGGGTATAAGATTCTATAATAAAATTCCACAATCTACTTTAACTTTACCATTACAGCGGTTTAAAAATACTATTAAAAAAAGGCTAATTGAGAAAGTTAATAGAAAACCAAAATTGTAAACACTCGCTCAAGTTATATTATTTAAGAACACTGTAGTTATGTAAATGTAGTAAACAGATATTCTGCGAGCAGGCGAACGCATTCGCGTTATGCTTAAACCTCTACAGGTTTATATAACGTGTATAAATTAACACACTTGATTGTTAAATTTATATTGAATAAAATTAATTAAAAAAAGTTAACAATACTTACCTTGTGATTCCGCCGTGTGGTATCCGGCTGAGTAGAATAGACCACCCTCATTTCTTACCGAGGTGTCGTAAAAGGCGACTAAGGTAAGTTGACGTCAGGCAGGCGGCCGGTCGTAAAATACTTAGCCAAATCAAATTCTCAAATTCAAATTCAAAATATTCTTTATTCAAGTAAACTTGTAGACAAGTGCTTTTGAATCGTCAACTTTACTGCTCATGTTACAACATGTTTAATACATGTTGTGCCGACCCCACTTAGAGTGGGATAAGGGCAGGAGAATGATGACTTACCTTGTGATTCCAATACCGTAGCAGGCCATTTGCAGTGCCGTCGGTGACGAGTTAGGAGTTATGAAGTTAGCCTGTAACGGCTCGCTGTAACGCGTGCCCAACGCGAACGTATGACCGACCTGCCGAGTAACAGGTAACAGGTAAGTAAAGTAGTTACCTGTACCTGCTGGCTGGGACAAGGCTGCATCTCATGGATGTCCAGATATATCGTGAATGTTGGCTGATAATAAACAACAAGTGCGAAAGTTACTTTCAACAATATTCGCAGCATTCAAGTAAGTTTGTAAATAGATTAATTTATCCAATTTGTGGGCATCTATACAAAAGTAATGATTTACAATTATCTTGCTATAGTCTACGATAAAATAAAATATTAGTAATGCAAAATGTAGTGGTAAAGCTGATACATGCAGCATTCATAAAACCTTTCACCACCGTCACACTACACTAGCACTGCACACATTCACTACCACAATCAGTGAGGAAATCTGCATATTTTGGGTGAATTCCTGGGATATCTTTAACCTAACGATTTTCAATAGAGCGTCGTGGACAGAAGCTCTAACTTTTCTCTCGAAAAAAAAGGGAGAGGATCTGTGGGTCTAGCAGTAATCTTACTGCTAGGAATAGTAATAGTGTTTAAAATTTTTTTGGTTTTCTACTAACTTACTTAGTATAATATCGGGCATTTTATTGTGAATATCAGGCAACATATATTCCCATCTTCTTAATTTATACCTCTATACTGCTAATTCCGTCTATCTCTTTCCCGCACTTTTCGCACTTATTATTCTCATTAGCGAGCGCGGTGTGCGAGCAGGACGGGCATACGGTCAGCATGTCCTCCCCAGCCGCAGCTGGGAGTTGCCACTCGTGGGATAACGTCCCACCCATATCACCACTCGGAGCTTGCACTGGAAAAATAAGAAATACGCTTTTATGTATATTTCATTAGCGTATAAAGTCAAATGTCTGTTAAGTAAACGAGAACGGGGTTTACAAATGATTTTATGGTCAAACTCATGTAGAAAACTATTAGTGTACGTATATTGAAATATTATTTAAAGTTACCTCTCTGCACAGGTAAGTTTAATTTACGAAATATCTTCCGGTACACCTCAGTTATCATATCGTAGGTGTGACGGGCGCAGTCGTGTGAGTGGTGCAGGCTGTACGCATCGAGCATGTTGAATTCCCTGGACCGCAGCAGCCCGTGCTTCGGCCGGTGCTCGTCGCGATATTTATTGCCTATCTGAAGAAATTAAAGTAAGTAAAGAAGCTTTTTTCGATTTTTAATTAATAAAACAAAACCATGTACCTATTATTTAAATTATTATTATTAAAAGGACCATGTAGTTTATTGCTGGTTCCTTTCGGATAGAGCACCTTTCTGAACCAGTGGTATCATTATAACTTGACGATTTGAAAGTGCTAGACAGTTAGAGCCAATTCGTATAGATAATATTTTGAATTTAGTGGAGCCTGATAAACACAGGTAAGTATGGCGCTCTACATCTGTTCCATAAAAATAGTATATCATCTTAACACAAACTTCTATTCTGTTATTTCGTTTTCATTCTTTCAATATACATAAAGTCGAGCTCCCTACACTTTATAGAAGCGCCATTTAGCGCGCAACCTGCATTTATTTCTCTTCCGACTCTCGAATGAAGTGTTTCAAGGCGGACGCAATAAATCGAACAATATAAAAAATCGCACAAAGCTAAAAATCGCCAACGCGATGGATTAAATTATAAAAAGGAAAAAAATATCCCCAAAGCAGAAGTCATCTCGCAGAAAGGTTCGTAACACTTTATCTTTCTTTAAGTATCCATTCAAATTTCCATTCAAATTTCCGTACAACATCTATTTACATAAACATCTATAATTATCCTTTCAAAGGTTTCCTAGGTTTTACAAACACCTATGAGTTCCCCATAAAAATGCGTTTGACTTGATTGTTATGCTACAAACAAAAATTCGATAGTCCATCTTACCCGTTAATGTAATGTGACTTACCTGATATAAAATAAAAGGTAACTGTTTATACGACACAGGACCGACGTCTGCCAACAAATCAGCTATCGCTTCTTCGTGAGTCTGTAATGGAAGTCCGGTTTCTCTAAATAGGAGCAATCTTCCGAATCAGAGGTAGACTTGACGGTTCACTACTTGAAATTTGTTAAAAATTAATTTTAAATTTGTATTTACTTATTAAAAATAATTGCCTGTTGTTAGGAGAAATGTTCATTACATATTACTTATTCGACTGGCCCTTTGGCGCAGTTTGCAGTGAGTCTAGTTTCAGGTAAGCGGGTCACGGGTTCGATTTCCGTCAAGGGACAACATTTTTTATAAACAAATTGTTGGTTCTTCCAGTTTCTCCAGTCCAGTGTTGTATTTGAATTTAAGTATGTATTTTAAATTTTTTATGTATGTATGTAAATTATATAAGTTGTTTGTCACCCATAACACTATTTGTTCAGTATATGAACAAAAAGAAAACTAATTTTACATTGACTATTTTAATTAATAAAATAAGCACATTTTTTTGCAGTTACAATTGATTTTTATTTTTATGTGTCAACGTCAACGTTGACGTATGTATGGCCTGTACTATGTGGAGTGGCGCGAACATCTTCCCGCCCCTTGAAAGCTGCTGCAAGCTTTCAAGTTAAGCTGTCAGTGGGTAATAGGCACAAACGATTTATAGCCCGGCGAATAGCTCCGCTGGCGGTGTGCACTTCTGCGACACGAGGTACTCCGTCTTGCCCAGGAAAAAGTTTTGTGACACGCCCTAGTCGCCAACAAAGTGGTGGGCTCTCGTCCTTCACTAACACCAAGTCATTTAGGCTTAAATTTCGGCATTTGACCCGCCATTTTGTTTCTTTGTTCAGTATATGAACAAAAGAAACTAATTTTACATTGACTATTTTAATTAATAATAGATAAGCACATTTTGCTGCAGTTACAATTGATTTTTATTTTTATGTGTCAACGTCAACGTTGACGTATGTATGGCCTGTACTATGTCGAGTGGCGCGAACATCTTCCCGCCCCTTGAAAGCTGCTGCAAGCTTTCAAGTTAAGCTGTCAGTGGGTAATAGGCACAAACGATTTATAGCCCGGCGAATAGCTCCGCTGGCGGTTTGCACTTCTGCGACACGAGGTACTCCGTCTTGCCCAGGAAAAAGTTTTGTGACACGCCCTAGTCGCCAACAAAGTGGAGGGCTCTCGTCCTTCACTAACACCAAGTCATTTAGGCTTAAATTTCGGCATTTGACCCGCCATTTTGTGCGTTGCTGTAGCTCCGCTATATATTCGCGTGACCAGCGCTTCCAAAAATGTTGGCGCACTTGCTCCACACGCTGGAATCTGTTGCGAAGCGGGGCGCTCTCGGCACAGTAGTCTACAGTTGGTAGCGACGTAAGCGGCCTGAAGATTAAAAAGTGACCCGGTGTCAGAGGTTGGAAGTCATTGGGTGACGGGCTGAGAGGGCATAGGGGTCGACTATTTAGGATGGCTTCGACCTGGGCAAAAAGGGAAGACAGTTCCTCGAATGTTAAGTGGGTTTGCCCTAGTATACGACGTATATAAAATTTAGCCGATTTTATGCCAGCCTCAGCGAGACCGTTGAAGTGAGGAGCGTAAGCAGGTGAAAATTTAAACTCAATGTCTTGCTGAGCTGCAAAGTCACAAATGGAATTGCTGTTAGATTTAAAAAACTCTTTAATTTCCTTAGCTGCGGCTACGAAGTTTCTACCGTTGTCGCAATAGATCACTTTAGGTTTACCTCTACGTGCAATAAATCGAGTAAGAGTTAAAATAAAAGCATCTTTGCTCAACTCACTTACGGCTTCTAAGTGCATGCACTTAAATCTAAAACACACAAAAATACACAAGTAACATTTGGTTATTTTACACCCGCGACCCTTCCGGTCCGTGATTAAAAACGGTCCTCCAAAATCTGTGGCTGTAGAAATAAATGGAAAATCTTGTTCCACGCGATCAGGAGGTAAATCACTCATAATATTGATCATGCCAGTACCATCGAATCGGCGGCATTTAAAACAATGCTTGTAAACATCTCGTGCTAATTTGCGGCCTCCTATAGGCCAGTACTGGTCACGAATGCTAGAAAGTAACAATTGGGGTGGGGCGTGTAACAAACGTACATGTTCATGGAGAAATAATAATTTTGTAAGATGATCATTACCCTTTAACAATATGGGGTGCCGTTTATCATAAGGATGGTTTGAGGCGTGGATTCTGCCTCCAACACGGACCAAGTTTTCAGTGTCAATAAATAGGTTAAGTTGGTTTAAGTTGCAATTACGGGGTAGTGGCCTTTTGCGTTGCAAACATTCTACTTCTGTAGGAAAGGATTCCAATTGAGAAAATTTAATAAGGGTCATAAGAGCGTTTCGAAGCTCCTCAGCTGATAGTATACCTGTAAGTTTTTGTTTTGGATTTTTGACATTATAAATAAACCTTAGTATTCTAGCGGCTACTCTCTGTGCTCTGGGAAGTTTTGAATATTTAGTAACGTCCATAAACGATATAGGTGTGGGCTCCGCTACTATAGCAGGAAGAGCTATTAATTCGGGAAGCTCAACGACTTTAAAATCTGATTTTGGCCATGCGGCTGTGTCTTGCAAAAGAAATGCTGGACCATGCCACCAGATATCAGCTTCCCTGACATTGTGGGGGTCTACTCCGCGAGAACACATGTCAGCTGGGTTTTCGGCTGTTGGTACGTATCGCCAGCTCTTGGGATCAGATAGCTCAATAATAGCTGCTACTCTGTTGGCCACAAAAGTTTTTGCTTTGCTGGCAGATTGGATCCAACCCAGAACAACCTTCGAGTCAGACCAATAAACGTGGGTATCTAATCTGCAGCGGAGAGCTTGCGTAGCAGCCGCGCTCAATTGGGCCCCTAATAAAGCACTACAAAGCTCGAGCCGGGGTATAGTTGTGGGTTTTAGGGGGGCGACACGGGACTTGGCGCACAAAAGACTTATTTGTACCTTACCTGCGGCATCAATTGACCTTAGATAAATACACGCGCCAAAGGCACTCTGAGATGCGTCGCAAAAAGTATGCATTTCAATATACTTAGGATCATTGATTATCGTTCGCCTTGGTACTTTAAGTGAGGAAAGAGAATGAATATTTTCTGTAAATCTTAACCATGATTTTTTGATAAGGGAGGGCACTTCCTCATCCCAATTTAGTTTTAGCGACCATAGGTTTTGGAGGAGAATTTTTGGCTTTATTGTGCATAAAGCTAGGAGCCCTAAGGGATCAAAGATTTTAAACGTTAAAGACAAAATTGACCTCTTAGTTAAAACATCTGTAGGCAAGAATTCGATAGGGAAATGCAAAAAATCTGAGTTAGGATACCAACCTATGCCAAGAGTGCTAGTTGCATTGCTTATGATGAGATCGCCTTGAGGAGGTGACGGACAATCCTCAAGAAAACAAGAGAGGTTTGACCTATATTTTCTGAGAGGAAAACATCCTTTGGCGAGCTCATTCGACACTTGACGCTGAATGTACTTGAGGCCTTCTTCGTCGTCAGCCCCAGTCAACAAATCATCACAATAAAAATCGTTTTGTATGATTCTTTTTATATTAGGGTCCATACATTCATCGCCTAGCATTTTAAGGCATCGCGTAGTGAGGAAGCTGGCACTTGCAAAACCATATGTTACGGTGTTTAACCTTAGAGTCCGTAATGGCTCATTCTCTTCGTCGCGCCACAGAATGAATTGCATATCCCTGTCGCATTCCCTGATTAAGACCTGTCGGAACATTTTTTCGATGTCCCCGGAAAGAATATATTTATATTGGCGGAAACGGACAAGAATATTAAATAATGAATCTTGGATAACAGGTCCCACCATTTGTAAGTCATTTATGGAGAAACCGGACGTGGTGCGGGCGGACGCGTCAAATACAACACGAAGCTTTGTTGTCTCGCTCTTAGTTCTAATGACCGGATGGTGAGGAAGAAAATAGGCATTAGTAGGCCGTTGAATAGAAGTCTCTGATAGATGATACAGCTGTTCATATTCATTAATAAACGCTGCGTAAGATTTTTTAAGTTCGGGTTGTTTGCGGAAACGAGCTTCTAAGCTTGCAAAACGTTTCTTGGCAACTGAGTAAGAATCACCTAAGCAGTCCTTTTCAGCGCGAAGAGGAAGACCGACGCAGAAACGACCATTTTGCAACCGTACCGTGTTTGAAAGATAGTGGTGTTCACAATGCTTTTCTTCTTCGGTGAAGGGATGAGATTGTGGGACATTTTCTAGCTCCCAAAATCTCTGTAGGTCCTCGTGTATAGTAGACGAGTTAGATTCGTTAAGAAGAAAATTACAATGTGTAATTTGATTTGCTTGGTTGTGTTTGTTATTTATTAAAGTAGGCAGAGGACCTGCAATGAGCCACCCTAATTTATAACTACGAAGGATAGGTTTATTTGTACCTAACGAGTGCTGTGAAAACCCTATTAGATCCCAAAATAGGTCAGCACCAATGAGCATATCAATGGGAGATGCCTCGAAGAAGCTGGGGTCTGCCAGTTGGAACTTAGATAGGTCAAGCTGACTCACGTCAAGCGTGACCTTAGGCAATTTATCGGTTATTTTTGGGATGACGAGGCATGTCAAACTAACATTGAAGGGATCTGTAAGTGACTGAAAGTGTAGTGCACATCGCTTTGATTGAATTGCTAGTGCGGTGTCTGAGAGCCCAACCACACTTACATTTGTAGGCTGAGGACATAAGTTTAAAATATTTTGTACCCTGTCGGTAATAAATGTAGATTGACTCCCACTGTCCAGAAGAGCTCTCACTGTCAAAATTTGATTTGCACTTGGGTTTTTTAACTGGACTTGGGCAGTGCACAACAGAATTTCTGAATTAACACCACTTGTAAAAGCAGATAGATTTTGGGATTGATTTGGGCTAACGTGAGGCAGTTCGTTTGTATCTGAGATATGCAATAATGTATTGTGTTTTTGTTTACAAGACCGACAGGAACCCGGTAGCCTACAATCTTGAACTTTATGACCAGATCTTAGGCAATTTTTGCATAACTTCAGCTGAGAAACTAAGTCACTCCCTTCTTCGGGCGTCTTAGCCTTGAATGAGGTGCATTCATAAAGACGATGGCAGCCCTTGCATAGCAAACATTCGATGACAGCCTTAGATGAAGACGATGCGGGTTGCTTAGTTGTCAATGTGAATGTTTTACTTTGTGGTTTTATTGGCTGAATTGGGGGGAGCATTTTAGGTTTATCATGTCTTTGCCTATTGACAGTCTCTAAAACATTAGCACGATTCTTCAAAAAATCAAAAAATTGATCTAAAGTTGGAATATCCGGCAGAGTGTTTCTAGTCTCCTCCCATTTATAACATGTATTACTATCCAATTTTGCCGTTGCCATATATATTACAAGAACATCCCATTGCTCGACAGGTAAACCTAGAGTGCGGAGAGCTCGCAAATTTTTATTTATATGATCAATCACAAAACGAAGTGATTTTTCAGTCTCTCGCACGGTTTCGATACTGAACAACGCCTTTAAATGGTTATTAATTAGTTGTCGTTTATTATCGTAGCGTTTGCACAGGAGTTGCCAAGCCTCGGAATAATTAGCGTCTGACACCTCTAAATTACAAAGTACCCGAGCAGCTTCACCCTCCAAGTATGAAAGGAGATAATGGAACTTGTGAATGTTTTTAACTCTTTCATTATCGTGAACTAAGGACACATATGTTTCCTTGAACTCGAGCCATTTAAAATATTGCCCATCGAAAGTGGGTATTTTTATAACCGGCAGCCTAAAGCCCAAAACATCAGAATTATCCCGGCCACAATGCGACATGCTGGAATTAGCGTTACAGCAGGACTGAGAGGCCTTCGGAGCCGTATTAGATTCTATCATAGTTTGTGCTATTGAAACATAAGTGTCAAATTCCTGCTCAAATGAATCGCGAATATCTAGTTCCTCAGCTCGGTTACTCCCTTCACAAATTTCCAATTGACCCTGCACCTCATCAAAATCATTTAGTAACTCTTGTATTCTCGATAATTTTAACGACAATTTATTTATATCTAACGGCGTAATTATTTCTAATGCGGCAGTTTCATCGAGATGATTTTTAAATTTAGTTAAACGCCCTTTTATGTTAGCGCGTCTAGCCTTTAATTGCTTAGCATCCGCCATAACGTAAAACTATCGAGAAACAATAAATAAAAATATGTAAACAATAAAAATTAGTATGATACGCTCCTCGCTTCTAGTCGCAGCTGCGCCGGGCTGCGAGCGGTGCACGATGCACTTACTACTGAAATTGTAACAAAATGCTTACGTTAAATCATCTGCTTGTAATAATGCTTGTAGGATTCAAGAACGTTAAGGTTACGTTATTTTACTTGGATGTAATATTTAAAATCATATCTAATTATCCAAAAAATCAATATTTCGCTAAAGAAAAGGTAAATATAGTCCTATGCGAGTAGAAGCCGAGATGTTGTCTGTTAAGTTAGTGACAAAATTATTACGTGAGAGGTTTTTGACTAGTATTCGTTCACTCACACTATGTATGTAACACGAAATGTTTGTCTTTTTTAACTATAAATCTGTGATCTAATCCTAATCACAGTTGTTTTATTTACCTTAGGTGCTTTGTACGTAATATTCGGAACGTAATATTTAAAATTTCTTAACCTCAAAAAGCAACAAATTTGAAATTTAACATTCGAGCAACTGAAATCACAATTTACACTAGTCGCAAAGGATTCCACTAGGCGTTAGTTAGGAACGGGCTCACTTTGATCTAGCACGGGTTATTTGTGTCGAGCACACGTTGCACACGCGAATCTTGATGACTGCGATGGGCCGGGTGCTGCTTGGCGCGACCTGGAGACGCTCGGCACGGTAGTGTGGTGGTCCGGCTGCACGACGTAGGCACCTGGGCGCAGCTGATGCCTTGGTGTTTGCCAAGGAATCTAGGCACTGCACGGTGTTTGCGTGGCGATGACCACTACGATGTTCTGAGGATCTATGAAACTGGCATAACTAATTAGGACTTGATGCAGGTCCTGTCACGGTCGCCACTTTGTTCAGTATATGAACAAAAAGAAAACTAATTTTACATTGACTATTTTAATTAATAAAATAAGCACATTTTTTTGCAGTTACAATTGATTTTTATTTTTATGTGTCAACGTCAACGTTGACGTATGTATGGCCTGTACTATGTGGAGTGGCGCGAACACTATTAACAATATTAGGTTACTTATCTTGAGGACGGGTGACCGTGTGTAAGTTTCTGATTTATTTATCTATGTTTATAAATACACGGCAAAACTAAAACCATCGCGATAACTATATTGGCTGTCTCAGAAGAAATTATTGACCAGAAACTACTGACCGGAGCTAGCAGGTACCTCTTCCCGTGCCTGTCCTCAACTTGCATAAGCTCTGGGCCCACGTCATCCAGCCTCCCGCTCTGCTCCCATAACCTTGACACCGTTAGGCAAGGCAACGATAGCCTTTGGGCACCCACCTATAAAAAGTATTGGGTGATATTATTCCACTACTAGGCAAAAATCCATTATTTTCCTACTTCTTTACTTTATTTTTCTACTTCCTTATGCCACTCTAAGTGAATTTGACAGATATTTTTCTTTTCCAGTATAGTTCATCAATTCTGGTGCTACTTCTTTCATACTCATGAGAAATATGATCTGGCAATAAGAAATACCACTCTGTACCTTGGATGATACATCAGATAGCATGAAACTATAAAAACCAAAAACACAATTACATTTACTCTACATCATAAATACAGAAAAGAGCTTTACATCAAAATGATATCAAGATGTGTGTTGTGTTGAATTCCATGTCATGAATTCAAAATAATAGTCACTACATAGTACATACCTCTTCCAAATAGTGGCATATTATATTCTCCAGTTTTGTGATGGCTCTCCTTGCCAGTGGCAGAATTGTAAAAAGCCCTGAGCTTGTTGGGCGTACTAGACCACATTCTAGAAGTAACTGCAAACATTGTTGAAAATAGCATGAGTATTTACAGAATCCTGTGGTGCTAGCAAAGCAAGCAATTTCTTCACATTAAGTGACCACTGAAAAGAATGTAGTCATGCCTTTGAAACTTTCAGCTTTAGTGACTGGTAGTCACTAAAATAAAATTTAAACCACAACAAAGGTAATTTTAAGCCTGTTTTCCTAATTGCAGACATGACCTGCTTCTGGTGTATAAACTAATTTATTAGTATTCGGAACAAACTAGGCTGTAAAGGTTTGGATCAATACCCAAACTCTCAAGAATTAATGAAAAAAAAAAACAAATAAAAAGTTGCTATGAAAAACATAAAAGTCTCACTTTTTGGCTTCTACATGTAATTTCAGTATTTTTTATCTTTGCACCCTTGGGTATTGTAATGACCGGCTGAAATAATTGAGATAAATATCTCATATTCTATTCTAATAACTGTTGTTTCGTTTCATAAATTCGCGATTACTTATTTAGGTTAGAACAGCTGATCAATATTTTTGAATAATTTTTATATTAAACTTATTAGCGTCCTGGAATCGAGTCTTTTAAGTCTAATTTTGACTTTAATCACGGACTAATAATAAATGATATTAATTGAAATTGCGTTTTGCAACTCTTAGTAGGTATAATATTTTCAGTTTACGTGAATCTTTAATTTAATACTAAATAATGTTACTTAAAAAATTACTTTTATTTCAATTAGTTTAATAGTGAATTAATGGAACCTCATTATTACTACAGAAAATATTTTTTACATATTTGATTCGGTGTTAAATATTTATTATACCATTTGAAGTCGATGATTTCATTTCTCTTTTTATTATTTTGTTACGACGTATTTTAAATACAACCTCCTTCATATAGTTGGCCAGTAATAAAAAAAAAACATTGTCGCTGTCATTTAGGCATGGGCGAAATGTATCCCTGACAAGAAAAGAGTGATATATATCTTTTCGCTCTTGGGATATATATCACTCTTTTATATCTTTAACTCTTTTAGCTCAGTACGGCTTGAGAGTATAAAGCGACTGAGACTAAAAATATATCCGATATATCTTCGGCTCTTTTAGCCCGGACTTAGAACTCAGTAAGGCGGTATTGTACTTGTTTATTTATTATATAAATTATGCTACATATTTTCTTTATTTTTATAATTTTTTCTATTTATTATGTACACTATTATTTACACTTTTCTGATATGTACAGGTAAGGATGACTTCTTCCCATTAAGAATGGAATGGAAATAAATAATCGTTCGCGAATTAGTGTTTTTATTGGTACATTTGCATCCAATTAAGCATTTTATGTCTTTGACATAAAGCACAAAAAATCTGAACGCCGGCGCGTGTTGTCGTTCCGAAAATCCGTAGTTTACATTTTTAATACAAATAATATAAACACTATAACTTGAGAAGCAAATAGAATATAAAACTATTTAAAACGTATCCGTGCGGACGCAATTACGGAAGAAAAGTAATTAAAGTAACGAAACTGAGAATTGAATGTAAATAAACAAATAGTTGTTTTCGAATTAGTGAGCTTTTTTTGGTCGCATTCTTTCTTCCTATTACGTATTTTATGTCTTTGTGATAAAGCACAAAAAACTACGCGCCCGCGCATGTGTTGTTGTCGTTCAGAAAATTCGTAGTTTACAACTTACATTTTTAAATTTTAATACAAATAATTCAAATATGCAGTAGAGTTATTCGTCCCTCTTTCTGACATGTAAATTGCTATATAAGCTCATCTCTTTCACTCTAACTCTGAAAGAGTTGTTCGTCTCTCTTTCTGACATGTAAATTGCTATATAAGATCATCTCTTTCACTCTAACTCTGAACGAGCCGTAACTCATCACGAAATTTGACTCTTAAGATTAAAGATATAGAGATATAATTGAAATACATGCGAGCTAGAGAGTGATTATATCTTCTGGAGAGATATATATCTTTCTTGTCTTTAGCTCGCGAGCTACTCAACTCTACTGTCATTATGTGTTTAGTTGTTGAAAAAGATTAAATGAGTTGACTTTTGGAAAATTTGCTTCTTATTTATTGAATAAGTATAATGGAAAAATATTGTTGTCGTTATAATTTACAAAACAGCGCGTGCTTACTGACGTATTTTAAATCACTATAAATTACAGCGCCATCTTTTAACAGGCAAGCAGCCAAAAGAGTAATCAATTCTCTAGACCGCCCGTTATCCAATTCTACCATGATTTTCAAAACAGTCTCGCAATACTATAGTATTGCGAGACTATTGTCTCCTAGGTTTATCAATGTGTTTCAAAAATGAAATGCTGAAAAGCGTAGCTTCAAAGGAGACAAAAAGAAGCTTTAATATAAAAGTAAAGGATCAACAGCGTATCAATATATAACACTATTGAAGATTGTTTCAGTAGAATAAATACAATCCATACTAATATTAAAATTAGGAAAATCTGTCTGAATATCTGTTACATTTTTATGGCTAACCCCATGGAGCGATATTAATGAAAATAAATGCAATTGAAGTTCATACGTCGAGTAATATTAAGCATTTTACATTTCCCGTTTTTCTTAGGGAATAGGAAAAAACTATATAGTTAATGGTATTTAATTAGAGATAGTCTAACATGAACGAAGCCGCGGGTATCTTTACTAATGTAGCATTTAAAGGCCTGTTGGTGGTTGGGCAGTGACATGAGCTCCACGGTTCGCGGGTTCGATTCTCGCCGGCTAACATTTTTATAAACAATTGGTTGGTTCCGTCGATTCTGGGTGTACATATCGCACACTTAGCATTTTAAATGACCCAATTTAAAATTTGGCTCAATTGAGTTAGATACATTGTAATCTTTATTTCAATGCCATCTGTGACATCACGTTACGAATTAAAAAAGTTAGTGTTTTGTTGCTTTTTCAAGTTGTAACTTTTAACTTACCGTAAACTAATTTTAAGGTTAACTAGTTTTAAGATTTATATTCTAAAAAGAACAACCGCCGAGTTTCTTACTGGCTCTTCTCGGTAGGAACAGCTTTCGGAACCTGCAGTAAAGTTGACGATTCAAAAGGATTTGTTTACAAGTTTTCTTGAATAAAGAATATTTTGAATTTGAATATGAGCCACATTAAAACTCAAGGGTTTTATAGGCGTTACGCTCTATTGCATATTGCCACAAAACAACTTTTTTTTTATTCGGTCACTTTAATACTAGACTTGCGATATGTATTTAAGTATTTATTTAAAATTATACATGTATATATTGTGTATCCACCAGTGACCATTTGTCTGTACATCCATACAAGTATTATTATTGAGTGGAAAAGACCAACCTCATTTCTTACCGAGGTGTCGTAAAATATGACTAAGCTAAGTTGACATCAGGCAGGCGGCCGGTTGTAAAATACGCAGCCGAATCATGTTACATGTTTTTAACATCTTGGGCCGACCTCATTTAGTCTTGGGCAGGAGAATATGAAGATAAGTTACTTACTCTGCGGACGGACGACTGTGTGTGTAATTCTATATATTTAATATCGTTACGTAGATATGTATATCGTCATTCGGATATAAAATTAAGGGTCCTTCCATAACGTGGGTGCGACTACCAACGTTATTTAGTCGTCGGCGAGCGAGCCATTTAACCCGAGCGATAAGTTAAATAGAAAACCAGTGATTCTCTGTTTTAAGGGCACGCGGTTTGCGTAACGAGCGGAGCGGGGATTCCATGTTTCATTTTCAGTTTTTGTAATGAACACATTTCTATGGGCTTGATGATTGTGAGCACTAGGGCTTTGGGTTTTTAAAAACCGGTTTTTCGGAGAAAAATTATGAAATTCGAAACCGGTTTTTTAGTAAAAAATATCGGTTTTCAATGTAAGTGGAGAGTAAAAAAATCAATATATATTTTTATAATAAGCATATTATTATAAAAATATATTGTTTTTATTCATTCGAACCCTTTGCTGAATAACTCGCTTCACTATTATAAAAATATTTACACCCTTATATGTGAAAATTAAGCATACACAACGAACAAGTGTTCTTGAAGTTATTTAATCCTGGTCAACTATTATATCTTTGTTCCACTAATTTGCATTTAAAAATTTACTATTAATAAATTTGAACAGTAAATCATTTCTGTCAAAAACTGCTTTTAATCCCTCTTAATTTTGTTAAATTTTTTTAGTTCGAATTACAGAATATTCGAGCAAAAATTTTTTTTTATAAAAATTCGAAACCGGTTTTCTAGAATAACTACTATTCGACAACCGGTTTTCTGTATAAACCCTAGTAGGCACTGAACAAGACTGATTATCACGCTCGGGTAAAGTCGGCTCGAGTCGGCTAAAGGAGCGAGAGAGATATATTTATTCATTTAGCTATACTCGCTGGGCAATATTTTTTCATCATTTATAAAAAAATGTACTATAATTCGAGTTGTAATATTGTTTTGTTACGTTTTCATATTATATATTCTCTTCAGTATTTATTTTATTTTTTAAATTATAATTAATTTGTAAATACTTATAATTGTAACACTGTAAGGAAGAATGATGTGATCTGCTATAATTGGTACTACATAGTTAATGTAAAAATATATAGGATATTTGTTGAATTATTTAATATGTAACGCTGTTTAAGTTCCGAATACATAACTAAGTAATAAATAAATAGCAACCGTTTCAAGCCGGCTTTGTATTATAAAGCTCGTTTAGATGAATTCATCATTTTATCATTTCTTATCCCACTCTATGTGGGTTCGGCGCAACATGTTACAAACATGTTGCCACATGATTTGGCTGCGTATTCTACGACCGGCCGCCTGCCTGACGTCAACTTACCTTAGTCGCCTCTTACGACACCTCGGTAAGAAAGGAGGGTGGTCTATTATATGCAGCCGGATACCACACGGCACATACCTTAGTCGCCTCTTACGACACCTCGGTAAGAAAGGAGGGTGGTCTATTATATGCAGCCGGATACCACACGGCACTTACCTTAGTCGCCTCTTACGACACCTCGGTAAGAAAGGAGGGTGGTCTATTATATGCAGCCGGATACCACACGGCACTTACCTTAGTCGCCTCTTACGACACCTCGGTAAGAAAGGAGGGTGGTCTATTATATGCAGCCGGATACCACACGGCACTTACCTTAGTCGCCTCTTACGACACCTCGGTAAGAAAGGAGGGTGGTCTATTATATGCAGCCGGATACCACACGGCACTTACCTTAGTCGCCTCTTACGACACCTCGGTAAGAAAGGAGGGTGGTCTATTATATGCAGCCGGATACCACACGGCACTTACCTTAGTCGCCTCTTACGACACCTCGGTAAGAAAGGAGGGTGGTCTATTATATGCAGCCGGATACCACACGGCACTTACCTTAGTCGCCTCTTACGACACCTCGGTAAGAAAGGAGGGTGGTCTATTATATGCAGCCGGATACCACACGGCACTTACCTTAGGCGCCTCTAACGACACCTCGGTAAGAAAGAAGGGTGGTCTATTCTGTTCTGCTGGATACAACACGGCGTCTCGTTTAAATGAATTAAAGAACGAAAATGGAAAATCTGAATATAATGAACATAGAACAAAAAAAAGTTATATTTCGTAATATCACCCTCTCTTTGATGAAATTTTTGCTTCTGGCGTAAGTACACCCAATTAAAATTTTTTTACGTAACAAAAAATAACAAAAGAACTGATTTATAGAAGCAGGCGTTACTTTGCGGAATTCCATATCGTACATGAGTACGATTTTTGTCGTGGAGCCTATCCTCCTGATGATGCTTCGGTTTCGGGGCGAAACGATCGTCGAGATTGAGGTGGTGGGTGTGTGTGCTGCTTTTGTGTTCGTTGTTGCTGGTGAATTGCGCCTTGGGGTGCATGTGGTGGCTGGTCCTGCATGTATAAGGTGCGTAGATTTTGCCTGCTTCATACACATTGGCTTTGCATGCATTCACTTAACCCATGCGGATTATAGCAAAGTAGTTAGTTCTGTTATATTGCTTGTAACAAAAAAACTATTTCTTCGTGTTCCCTAAGGAAAAACGATATTTTTTATCTTATATGCATGGTATATAAACCTCAATCGTACTAAGACTCAATAATATGAAATAGACAATCAGAAAGACTTAGGCATTTTTTCAAATTAGTAAGATTTTCGGAGCAGTAGTAATAGAAAATCTTTCAAGTTAGGAGTAAGTAACTTGGAAGCAGAAGTCTACTTTCCGTCTGTTTTGCCCTAATTTCGGCATTATCCGCTATCGTCACCATCGTGTCTATACCCGCCTGTTATCAATTCACAGGTCATTTCCCGCAGCCATTTTGTCGCGGCCGCGCTTCGGAATGGCGCCCTCAGCGGCCGGCGAGGGCGGACCGGGTAATTATTACTTTATAGTGTAACGCGTTAACAGACAATCGGGCAGGATTTAATCGAGGGCTTTTTATGGTTATTATTAACTAGCAACGCGCCGGCTTCGGGTATATAAAATACGAGCGTATATAACTGGGTATGAGGGTATTTTATTGGCCCGTTGGCGTAGTGGGTAGTGACCATGCCTTCAGATCCGCGGGTAGCGGATCGATTCCGGTCGAGGGCCAACATTGTCTACAAACAATTTGTTGGTGGGTGTGTATTTGTATTTAAGTATGTATTTAAAATGATATATGTATCTACCAGTTGTCCGTCACATAACACAAGTATTAAGTTACTTACTTTGAGGATGAACGATCGTGTGTGTAAGCTTCCTATATATGAAAGAAAAACATAAATATAGTGGAGACGTCGTTCGAGTTATACGTCGAAAATATCCTCAATTATGTACGTGTTTTTGTCCTGTTCCCGAATGAAAAAAGCGAATTTTATTAATCTATAATTTTTTTTATAAAGGCCTCAAATGAACCTAATTTTACTAGAGTTTAACATTCTTAAATAACAGATAATTAAGATTTTATGTATAAAACTCCTTCATAGATATTCCCGTTTAATTTATTATTTCCATCAAATATTTCGTTTACTGTGAACTGTAGAAACAGGCATTCAAATGGCTTTTACAAGCACTTTCAAAACGTGAAATTATTATGAAGCTACCAGAAGAGGTTTTACTTAAGAACCAGCTAGAGAAGACAAGTCAGCTAGCAAGAAACTTGACAGACCCTATGTTCAAAGATAATAATATTTAATGTTTTAATAAATCACATAAGCTAATGAACTATCTAATATGATGCGTAGCTGGAAATGTTCACATCCAAGATTAATTATCATTTACGTAATTCATTAGATTTTATAAACATTTTTTACATTCCCTATGTTTTAATAAGGATTTTTTTATGCTCGTCCCGGATTATATAAATCATTTTGGTTAGTCTTTAAGATTAACATCTTAATGAGAAGTACCAGGCACCATAAATTACGGCGAGCGAACTGATCGCCACAGACGGACGGCGCACCTGCCGCGGGCTTTGTGTGATGAATTGTGTGTAATATTATACAAGATTAGCGAGTTGCCTTGGAACTTGATGATCTGTTATTTTATAAACTACCTGTCCCCGCGGCTTCGACCGCTTGGAAATCAGTATATGAAAAATATATCGTAACGCGCTGAAAAGTTTGTGGTCACGGCGCAATCTATTTTGACCAAGTAAGAGACGTGCCATCGCTACTACGGCTAATGGGTAGTAGCCGAGCACACGACACGTTAACTTAGCTCACGACCTAGATATCAGCATCCAAAAGTCTCGGCAAGAGATTGGCTCTTGGATAACCTACAGAAAGGCTTTAGGATGCAACTGACTATAAGGTCAGTGATGCAACCGTGCATTCGTTAGCACATAATAATCGGGAGTTTATAAATCGAGAGTAATATGACGTGTTTCATAAACAAAATAGTTTCATTTCTAACAATATTATTATTGAAAAACCCTTTTTTATAGGTGATATTGTTCTTATTTACAACGAAAATAAGCAATATCTATCCTAAATTACATAATCACTTACTGTTCAAGTCAAACCAATCTGTCACAAAAATGTTGGCAGCATTTTCACGTTGAATCGCTGAAATTGATTCTTTATGTGAGAAAGGAGCCTGCCCTTTTGTTACTTGAAGCTGCAATCAACTAAGGTGTTAGAATAGTTAAGAATTATCCTTAGATTTTCAACTGCAAACGGAATAAATACGTAACTGTAACCGTTTGTGGGATTCAGCCATTTACACCGCAATTCACCCATGTCTTGATGCCTTCTCTGGCTGAAGTATCATAGATCTCAAATTAAAATGAAGCTACGACTGGTTCAGAAAGGTGCTCTAACCGAAAAGAATCAGCAAGAAACTCGGCAGTCACTCTTTTCAAAAATAAATATTACAATATTGTATTTGTAATTGTTAACAAACATAGATTACAATATCATCTAGTGCCATTTTAGCCGATCCTAATTTTGATCGAGCTAAAATGCTATATTACTTTGTTATAAATAGTTTGAAATGTAAATATATTAGAGTTTAAGGAATAAAAATTATTTAGACGTAAGTAAAAGCGTACTATAGGACGGACATGTACTGTTAGTATAAAAGTCGTAATAAATAAAGATAAAAAAAATCTTCTAGTGCGTAGCTGGTCACAATTTAGTTTCAAGCTTTCTTATCATTAAAATAGTCCTGAACATTATAACAAGCTTTATTAATGAGAGTCTCTTTAATTGCTTTTTTGAACTTGTGTAAAGGCAAGTCCAAAATAGACTGAATTTTATTATAAAAAAGTATACCGAAGCCCACAAACGATCTGCATACTTCTCTCGTCCCACATTGGGGTTCATCCCCGTTTCCAGGTCTCAATAATATTTCGATACCAACATTAGTCGGTAATCTCGCTACCGTTTCCGATGCGGTCGTTTCATAATTCATAAATTAGCACGTCATAAAAGCTTATCAGTTCACACGCCATTAAGCTAAACGTGAAAATCGACTCAATTTAGCACCAGCGAAGAGCTAACTTACTGGAAAGGGCTACATTTATCGTAATTATTTATATATATAATAAATTTTAATACTATACAAAAGTAATAATAAAATTATTTAATATATATTATATATAAAATTATATATTAAAAAATAATATGGAGTCTATCTCCCGATGATGCTTCGGTTGCAAAACAATTAGAAATCATTAAGCACAACAATGGCACTCTCATTAACGAGCAGATAAATGTTTCTAGTTCAAGCTTGTTGCACGTGTTCAGAGGTAATATAAAGGGTGGGGATGAACCAAGTACTATATAACAATGCTAGTTTGGATAACGCTTCGCTTTGCTATTTTCTCGTGGAGTCTATCTCCCGATGATGCTTCGGTTGCGGGGCGAAACGATTATTGAGTTTGTGGTAGTAAACGTGTGTAGTGCTTGTGTATTGTTGTGGCAGTGGTGGAGGTTTGTGCATGTGTTTTTACGAATCCTGCATGTAACGGGATTCAAAAAACGGAAACGTAAAGTAACGCCTAATTCTATAAATTATTTAATACTTACACGCGTGTTAGCAACGTAATTATAATTTATTAATGTAATAATTTTGTTACTTTTATTTTTTTATAATAATGGAAAAGCAACGTTCATCGTGTGTCAGTTCGGTTCAAATTTTGAAAAGCTCTTAATCTCTCATCGTTTTTAGGCAGTTTTTAATCTTGCACGACGGACAATCGCGACCAATATAAAATCTCTCGCTGATTTTAATTGTATAAAACTCCGTTTTCAGACGCTCTAATGTCTAATGTCTTAGAGCGTTTTAAACGGAGAGTTCCTTGAATTCAACAATATAACTACAGTTGAATCCAAGGGATTCCTCTGTTCCATGCAAATACAAATCTAAAATATCTGGTGCGAAGCAAACCGTAGAAAAGTGATTTTCCTAAGCAGTTCTTGAAGTTTTTAAAAGCAATTGTTTAGATGTCTACTTGAATAAAGTATATTCCGATTTTGAATTCAATTTCGCTAATATTGCCCCAGTGAATAAAGTAAAGTAAAGTAAAGTAACAGCCTGTTACTATGCCCACTGCTGGGCTAAGGCCTCTTCTCTCCGTTTTTGGAGAGAAGGATTGGAGCTAAGACCTACCACCTGCTCCAATGCGGATTGGTAGGTTACACATATCCCCAGAATTCTCTAGAGATATGCAGGTTTCCTCACGATGTTTTCCTTCAGCGAAAAGCGTGTGATAAATTGCAATTATCAATTAGACACATAAGTTTTAATAGAAAACTCATTGGTGCCTGCCCGGGGTTTGAACCTATGTCGTCTCTAAAGAGTCGCACGGTCTCACCGCTAGGCTATCACAGCTTCTTTGCCCCAGTAAATAAAAAGGTATAACCGCTGTCGCCGGCGATGTCATAATACTGGGAAAATTTACAACTGGTGTCGCTTCTAGTATGTGATTTACAATGCTCTTCGTTTAACAACAATACAATAGAACTCTGTGTCGATAGTGGTGAGTGTGTGTTTGTTATGTAATGAGATGTCTCTATTGCGTTTTATAAAGGAAATATGTAATTCGTAAGCATCATGACCTTCATTAGCAGTTACTGAACCGGTATATTCGGTGCGACGACTTGGATTTCAGTGGAAATTTGGCCGATATTTCGAGCCATATTGAAATCTCTTTAACGTTTCCTAAAAATCGTGCTAGTAAGGACTTTAGTAAGCTACTAGCTAGTGAGGAATATACCATTATATAATAAACTAGCGGACGCGGCCACGCCGTTTACATCCGGACAATTAGACGCCGTGAGGAGCTCTACCGCTATTCTATTAATAATTAATATACAAAAAATGCGAACAAAGCTTTTCAGCTCATCTTTTCTGATGCGTACGGCTGAAGTGTGGAATTCCCTTCCTGCATCTATCTTCCCGGACTCCTACCGGTTCATCTTAGGCTGTATCTTTCGCTTTCCATCAAGCGATAGCAGCCAGGCGCTATTTCGCTTGATGGAATTATCCTTATCGTATAAAAAAGTTTTGCTTAGTTTCTTTTGTTTTTTAATAGTCCTCTCCTGATATTTTGGATATATGTCTTATTATGTCAAGCATTTTATTTTTTTTCGCGAGGAGGATAAATTCCTGACGGACGTCTACCAGCCCGTACTTGTAGAAAGTGTCCGACTCCCAAGAACTTAACAACCTCCTCATTCTATGCCAATCAGCACGGAACCGGTTATGCATTACTTCGTGCTGATCGTTTCTTTGGAGTCCTTCCCTTTTTTTTGCTCTTCTTTTTCCCTCTGCTCCCGTCCGTTCATGATCTTACGGAGAACATCTTCACTCTTGTACCACTCTTTTTCACTTTCAAGCATACGTGATACAAGGTTTTGTGCGTTTAAGGCCGGCCGCTTTCCTAGGGAAAGCACAGCACAGCACTCCTTATGTCTGTAAATGCTGCGCACTCAAACAAGGCGTGTCATGGGGTGTCTTGCTCACCACAGCAATAACAATAACTATGTCAAGCATGAAATGCTCGAAGCAATTACTGTATTCAATAATAATTTAATTAAATTTTAATTACCGTGTATTAACCGCGTATTACCGCGTGACACTCTCTTAAAAGTTATAATGGGAATTATAAGCTATCATTAAAGGATATGCAGTCGCTGACTTTTTTGTAGACCCATAAAAAAATTCTCGATACATTGTTTTGTTATATCTCAGGGGATTTTCGATGAAAGCTTCAAGTCGGCTAGACTTATTCCAAAAATTCAATTTACAGAAAAGCTTAATATAGACATCTGAACTTTCTTAATGAATTACTGTCTACAGAAAACCGCATGAAATATGACAAGTGGAAAATTGAACAGTGGGTTTTTTAATAAGTAGTAATAGCTGTTATTTAAAAATAAACAATTTACAAACAGGAAACCGGTAGCAACTATGTTATAAGAAGCTTTTTAAAGACTCGTTCGGTTTGGTTTTAATAGCTTATAATAATAAAATGCGCTAAATGTAACAGAGTACTTTTAAAGGTAAAAAAAAATAACAATTTTAATGAAAACAGATTAGGAATTTCTATTAAATATTGCAAATAAAAATGAATGTAGGTAGCCAATGTTTTCAAACATTTTTTTCGTAAAAATTCGATGTCGGACAGCTTTTATTAATCTAAACAAAGGTCGTTTATAAGCGATGCTAATATGGTTGTAATTTTTCTCTCTGCAAATGTTTCTGGGCACGTAGGTCTGCGCGCGACGCGACATTTCACGGGCGGCGGCACTAAGTTGGCGGAAATATTGTGCAACAGTCAATGTCAGGAAACAAATTGTTATTTTTTGTGGTTGGCTTCACTGGAACTGTGATCGGGGGGACTTTACCATTAAAGCAGTTTAAAAACATTATTAAAAAACGGCTAAAACAGAAAGCCTACTATACTATTGTGGATTACTTAGACGAGGAGAATGCGTGGATATAGCAACTCTTCGACCCTGTACAATAATAACTATATGTAACTAGTGATAAGAATTATTCTTTGAAAAGAGCAACCGTTGAGTTTTTTGCCGGTTCTTCTCGGTAGGAACAGCTTTCTGAACCAGCAGTAGAGTTGACGTTTCAAAAGCACTTGTTTAAAAGTTTACTTGGATAATATTTTGAATTTAAATTTGAATTATAGAAAAGACGAGAAGTGCAAAAGTAACATGGTATGGACACGTAATTAGGAGGGATGAAAATCATGTGATTAATCGAGTTATAAACATAAATGTGGATGGATATGTGGCTAGAGGAAAGTCGGAAAAGAGATGGTTGGATTGTGTGAAGTATAACATCTATATAATTGGAGTGGAGTTTAATGATAGGAGACAATGGAAGAGAAAACCACACTTGTGGTGACTAAACAAAAACATCACTATCAGAACCTCAACAATCGTTTCGCTTCGTCCACAACAATAGCAAATATGATCCAGAGATAGGCTCCACACTAAATAGCAAAGTTGAAGTTTATTGAAATCTACAATTTATTACCCCTAAATTTAATTAATAAATCCTCGATTGCGTGTTGGCAAACTTGGTTACTGACCGAGAGTCTCATAATAGTACAAGTTTTAGAAAACTATCATTATTGAGCAAATATAAAGCACAGCATTAACGGTTTTTCACTTCAATGTGTTCGTATTTTGTATTTAGACAGAGCTTTTTTTATTTGAGACAACGATCTTGATAGGTTATAAAGAAAAAATCAAACGCAAAAGTATTTTTCTTCTCTGTTGCCGATAGTTTACACGATGTGTGCGACATAGAGGTAAATTGGAAGCAAGAAATGATATGTTCGGAATAGAGACGTGCGTTCCTTCATGCGTTCGGTCGGAGTACTAGTCACGGTTCCGTCATCGTTTGTTGTCTCGGCGGCGGCGCGTACGCACACACGAGGTCGAAATATATGTGAACTATTTAGTACTTTTCGGCTGACCTCGATAAGGGGCGAATTCGTGGCAAAAGAATTCGTGGTGAAAGGGCAGAGCGCGTGTTAAGTGAATTCTAATTAATTATTCAACACGTGATAAGCGAGGTTATACTTGTGCGTACGTTATTGAACCGATAGCTGTTAAACGGTATAAACTATCGGAGCGCGGTGTTGGGCGATAGATCGCTTACTGACCGGCCGTGGTTGGAAGTATTGCGAGTTGCTTGTGTCGTTATTTGTGCACCAGCGGGAGACCGGGGCTCGATTCCTGCCATCTGGGAGACCCAGCCATTCCGGCAGCATATATACAAGGGAGTACACACGGCCACGCACACACACACAATAATACATCAAGGAGGCCTCGGCTCCCGATTAAGAACAAACAGTATGGCGGCACGAATGACGTCACATTCTTCAAGGTAAGCTAACGAAGGGGTACCATTGGCCCGCCCCACGATTGGAGGTTAGCAGGCCGTACGCGAGTGCGGCACGTAACATAAGAAATGATGATTTAATATTTGATAATCTATTGTTTTGTACTGTTTACTCTCTGTACTATAGACCTTTCCTTAACGATCCTAAATTAACACGTTTTACTACAAAATAATGTAGATATGTTAAAAATAAAATCGTAAATGTAGCTACAATGTCTGAATACGTAACAGTTTTCCAACAATTAAGTGAATCTCCCGCTAAAACAAAACAATTAAAGTTGTGTCGCGTCACAGGTGTCTCGTTTCTGAACGCAGCGCGGTAATGGCGGCGGCGCGCGGTTTTTAATATTTTTAAAATGTCGGCCGGCATGCGGGCGGCGCGTTCGCGTTGTCATCGAATTTTTAGAACTCACGTTTTTACTTTATTTTATTAATTTGGCTTTTTATAAATTGTTGGAAAATTATTTCGTACTCTCATATACAATCAATAATGCCGTTCGTTTTCTTCCATGTTTCTGAAAGATAAATGAGATTGTTTTAAATCTTTATAAGTGATGGCCTCTTATTATCTCACTGCTGAGCATGTGCCTCCTCACTTCGTTTTTGGGTGGAGGGTTGTAGTTAGGACCCATCACGGTGTTCCAATGAGGATTGGTAGGATACACATATCCCCAGAATTCTATGGAGATGTGCAGGTTTCCTCACGATATTTTTCTTCAGCGAAAATCATCTGGTAAATAGCAAATTTCAATTAGACACATAAGTTTTAACTGTAAACTGATGGGTTAAAACCGTGATCCACTCGAAAGAGGCGCACAATCTCACCACAAGACTAACTTAACTTTAGCTTCTTAGGCTCTAATTGTGCCAAATTTCATCATTATTAGACAGGTGGATTAACCGTGAAAGCATAATATATAGACATACTTTCGTATTTATAACGTTAATGCTGTATGTTTATTTTACAAATAATGCCAATTGTAAATAGTATTTCCCTGATCTAGAATGTTATATCCAATAGTTCCTATCAACTTTTTGAGATATATAAACCTAGTAGCTCTTTAAACATCGAAGAAGTAGACAATTTTATCTCCCTGGGCTCCAGAATTTCGAACACTGGCTCTTATGATGTGGAAACCAGACGCAGGATTGTCATGGCCAAAGGCGTCATGGGTTATTTAAAAGGGATATGGAAGGACGGAAACGTAAGGAATGATACCAAATAAAAACTTGTCAGAACGTTGGTATTTTCCATATTCCTTTACGGGGCCGTAACATAGACGCTCAGAGCACTTGACCGCAATTGTGTGACGCTTTTGAAGTGTAGTGCTATAGGAGAATGTTGCGCATTCCCTAGACAGCTAAACGAACTAATGTGTCGATACTCAAGGAGCTCAAGCTCATGACTAGGGTCTGGATTATCTGCCTGAATCGAGTTCTTGAGTATTTCGGTCATATCACCCGGAGAAGTTTGAAGTTACAATCTGGACAAAATAGTCATCAACGGCAAGGTCCAGGGGAAGAGAACACAAGGACAATGTTCAATGCGCTGGATAGGTCAAATCTGCACGACTCTCGACGGTCAGATGCATGAAGTCATCCACGTTCCGAAGAACAGACTCCGGTTGCGCAACATTGTCCGTGACAAATGAATCCTTGGAGCATTGAGGACACCGACGCCAGGAGGAGGAAACCTACCGGAAGATTAAAATTAAATAAGTTAGTACGTCGTTATTTACGGTCTGCTTTAGAAATATTAATATTGTATTATAGATAACCGAAATAATATTATTAACCAATATTTTAACTACAGTTGAAGAAATCAAAAATGTTTCACTATTTATGCATGCTTTTTGATTTCAGTGTAAGCGTTAAATATATACAAAATCGGAATTAGGTCAGGTTTATCAATGGATATTCGATGGTCTTCAATTCTTTCTATGTTCTCTACTGTGTGTTGCGATATCGAATGTGTATTAAGTTGTTTTCTTGCAACTCTATAAAGTAACTTGTACCTTCAAGATTATTGAAATAAGGGTTGTTGGCAAAAATATGTGATGTAATATGTCGTGCCTGTCTATTACAATGGAGCCGCGTCTACACACGCGGGCACAAAATACTTTTTACGGCGCGCATCGCTTTACCCGCGATTTGAATTGTTCCCACGTACCAAATGTCCTTTGATTTTTTTAACCTCGACGCAATTAAGGGCCCGGAACACCGCCGGCGATTTATGGAGGCCAGCGGAGGAATTCTGTTCAACAAACGTTAACTTTACGTGCGGGTAATTGGATTTTAGTCGTTCGAAAATTCCGAATCCAGCTCGGCTTCGTGGCGTTTACAATACTATACAACGTTTACGTGAATCAAAGGCATGCCAAGGCCTTGGGCGCAATTGGGAAACCATCTAATTATTACCTCATACGGGCACAAGAGCTGTGATAGCCCAGCTGTTACACCGTGCGATTACTTCGAGGTGTCACGAGTTTAGTTTTTCTATTGAAACTTATGTGTCTTATTAATAATTGCAATTTCGCACACGCTTTTCGTTGAAGGAAAGCATCGTGAAGAAACCTGCATATCTCTAGAGAATTCTAGGCAATCGCACGGTCTCAACGCTAGGCTATCACAGCTTATTATTTTTTATATTTGTATATTAGTATGTCACACTTACCTTATTGAAAATCTTTTTAAAGGCATATTTAGATGTCTGAATCTATGAGTTAGGACAGTAATTTTTTTTTAAGAAAAGAAAAAGTGAAAGAATAGGGTTTGAGTATTTTGGATTTGAATAATCTTTAAATTTGCTAAATCTCGCTTAGACGAAATATTGAACGAAAGTTTTTATTTGTCAATAACCTGCCACTTGGAATGCTGACACGAATCAACTTTAGTAGTGAAGTAAATATTAAAATCGGTTTAGCCGTTCTGCAGAATGTACTATTAACCTAATAAACCTCCTTCAAGAATTGCAGGAAATTTATGCAGGTATATTTTAGGAAAAACTATACAAAATTTCGTTCAGTAGATTTGAGAAATTCGATCATATACAGACAGACAGCTTTTGGGGACTTTGATTTATAATACGCGGTATGTTTCAATTAAGTATATCAAATTACATCAATATCAGTCCAGCGGGTTAACTTTGAAAGTGTAACAGACCGATTTTCGCATTAATAATATTAGTATGGATATGGATGGAGAGTACGGATAGATTTCTAGTGCCTTCTTTTAAGTATGAATTTCTATCTCACGTTTCCAAAATGTTAATTCAAATTCAAATTATTTTCTATTCAAGTAAACTTGTAAACAAGTGCTTTTGAATCGTCAACTTTACTGCTGGTTCGGAAAGCTGTTCCTACCGAGAAGAGCCAGCAAGAAACTTGGCGGTTGCTCTTTTCAGAGTATAAGTTCTTATCACTAGTTAATGCCTTGTACAGGGTCGAAGAGTAGCTATATCCACGCATTCTTATCGCATCCTCAACAGTATAGTAGGCTTTCTGTATTAACCTTTTTTTTGATAATGTTTTTAAACTGCTGCAATGGCAAAGCTAAAATCTAAAACTTCATTCACAAACACACATTTCCCTAAGTTACTGCGATTAAAAATACTTGTTATCTAATTATTCTTTAAACCTTTTACTATTCCTCGGCGGGCCTTCGCTTTCCAAAACTACGTCCCTTGAGATATTTCTATATAATTGTCATTTACCGGCTGTACGCAGGATAACTCCTTTTTCCCGGATCTTCCTCCCATTTTGGACTCCACAGGATTCTGAATGAGATTCCATGATTTTATGGAAATGATTCGTTTAGTTTGTTCAATATAGAGCACTAGTGGTACCCGTGATTGCGTTCATTCGCTTCGTCTTCAGTTTTAATGTAACCTTACTTATTTTCTATATTGTTTTGTTCTTGATTTCCAAAAGAAAAACGGGATTTTTTAACGTATACGTTAATCTGGTATAGAAGCTTAAAATTCTATCTTACTACATTTTTAAAGAAATTTTTAGGTGCCCGTTTATCGTATGTATTTGATTTGTGTATGTATGTGAAAGCTGAAGCACCTTAAGTCTTTTTTCTGATATTTTTGTATTTTCAATGATTCTTATAGTGTATACCTGTATTGGTCAAATGGTAAAAGACATTTAGAGGTCTAAATGTCTTTAAACAGCCACTAATTTCGTGTACGTAAAATTATAAATGAAATTAAGTGCCTAAGCGTGGAAAAGAAAACACTACTGAATAAAGCTCTACTGAATAATTTATACAATGTGACTTAAAGTCGTTTAGCTTTCACAAACAGAATTAATTATGTACGAGAATGAGAATGAAAATTCTGCATCATCTATCTTATGTTATGTCTTCTTCTACCTTAGTCTTACTGATATACAACTCTTATTGTTTTTTGTGATAGAAATACTTTTTCACTATCCGCGCATTTACCCCACAGCAATATTCCATGAGACATCATACTATGGAAGCAAGCAAAATAAACAAGTTTTGCTGTTTCGACATCTGTAAAACAGTTCTTAGAAAATCTTTCAAACAGTTGAATAGTTGAATACAGTTAAACACATTTTCAAATAGATTTAAATAATTTTCTATCAAATCCACTACAATAATTTGTAGAATGCCTACGCATTAGCAAATACATTTTTAACGGGATGAAAAGGAGAGCGGAAGTTGTAGCATAGAGACGTGAAGATGGCTGTGACAAGACGTTGGGACCTTCGGAGTTGCGGTGCGGTGCGGAGAGGAGAGTGGTAGCGCTATTTGACGTAATAGTGATTTGTACGAAGAGCTGAAAAGTTGTTAAAAAAAATTCATTGATTTTTGAGAAATCGCTTCCTATTTATCAAATAAAGGATCGTCGTTCATCATCATCATTGTTGAATAAAATATCGTCGTTATAGTTTTTCTACTAAAAGTGTCGTCACATCACTCGAATGATGTCTGTTACTCAAAAAGTTTCTTTTATTAAGTATTCCCCAACGCCATATAGCGTTATCTGCGTAAACTTAGTAAAAAACCCATAATACCTGTTATACATGTCTTTATTCAGGGAAAAATGCGTGCTTCTTATAATAACTGTCTGTTAACTAATAGTAACTGTCTATGCTAGCTGTAGTAAAGAAATATAGAAGAATTTTCCCCAAAAAAGAGTTTTATTATATCTCAATAATAGCAGATGCCTTATATAATTATAGTAGTTACGACGTGTTTTAAATACAACCTGCTTCATATAGTTGGTCAGTAATAAAAAGAAAAGCATCGCTGGCATTACGTGTTTGAGTTGTTGAAAGAGTTTAAATTGGTTGATTTTTGGAATATTGCTTTTTATTTATAGAATAAGTCTTAAGGGAAAAAATTGTTGTCGTTATAGCAGATTTAAACTGCTGAAAATATGCACGTAATAGGCTAATAATGATCCATGAAATGAGTCTGTCTTTCTTAACCTAGTGCGTTGTCTTCTATTGCATCTAGAATATGGTAGTCGGATCATTCATCTATACGACATAAAGAGGATATAACAAAAATCCAATAAAACAACTATAAAATCGAAACCATTTATTTAAAACTGTTTAGTTCATCAGCAGCGTCGCGCTCGCCCGAGCGCCGTACATAAATAATATTATCAAAGCTAAGTAACTCTCAATACTTACAATATCATTTGTCACAATAAAAAACTACCGTCGACTAGATTAAAGGGCGTCGTGTGATAGGACCATTTCGAAAAGGTGGATAAGTCGATAGAATAAGATTAATAAGAAATAAGCGTAGAATTAATCTTCATATCTAAATCAGTTGCAATGCATCGTTACTTTTGGTTCCGAACATACATCAAAGATCAATTAAAAGTTGACCACTTTTCATTTGACACTAACCCCTTTTTACTATTAGGTACTACAGATATGTAATCAATACCGAGATTTGTTTCTGAACGCATGATCAGAATGCAGAATGCATAATCAAGAGAAAGTGTTTCTGAACGGCAAATTTAGTCACTCACTCGCGAGCTTCCAAAGAAATAACACGTCTCAGGCATACGTAGCTTAAAGATTGTCGAAATCTTTTAATTAATATTTTTGCAATTGAAGGTGTTTGTTAAAAATTGGAACATTAAGACGATTATTAAAAGATTTTATCGTATAATGTTTTAGTAAATATAACGAGAAAATACTTAATAGGCGTTTCTTATTTATTGTAAAGTTAGGATATACAACAAAAACCTAGACACGTAGTGGGTTCCTATTATTTTGTTAATTTTTAGGCCATATCCCTGTATAGTCAATGATTATTCTACAAATTATCAAATGGTCATTTCACGCGATTCCAGCGACAACACAGTTTATATTTTTGTAATAATCTTAATTTATCCAATCCTACACTTAACCTTGTATAGAAATGTTTTTATAAGAAATATCTCAAAGAATTGTCATTTAATTATAATTTTCATTGATTAATAATGTTTTTAATTTTAAAACGTTAAAATTGAACTGTGTTGCCATTTAATATATTGTTACGCCGTAAAAAATCTATACATTCCGGGGTATGAAATACAAATCCAAACTACTTCTAAAATGTAAATACGATAATTTTGATTATAATGAGCTTATTTTAATACAAATTCGTAGAGCACTTTGTAATTTCAATTCAGTTTACAACATGGCGTCTGCTAGCGAAACCGGTACATTGCCACTGTATAGGTCTAAATATTGTTTATGATAGCAAATTAGTAATCTGTAGTAAAAAAAATAGTTATAAAGAATAATTTTTTTAAATATTTGACAGTAAATTAGTATTATTTATTGAAACTATTATAAGTAAAATAGATATTTAAATATAATTAAAGCTATCTCACACTTTACTGACTTAAAACCAGACGAGCAATAAGTTAATATTCTGTCAAAATTATTGGGTACTACTTAAGAAATAAAATCAAAATTAATATTTCATATTATTACTGTGCATAACATGTCTCCCATATATAAAAATAAAATGGAACAATACATCCATTTATTTTTTACGTCTGTAAAGTGTTATCCGATTAAAAAATGCACTGATAAAATTTCGAGTGCCTAATAAAATTTGTCGCAATTGAAATCGCTTTTGCTAACAGACGCAAATGTAAACAACGAAGAGTCTACTAATAGAAATAACTATTTTTAAATTTCTCGACGAAATAAGAGAAGGATTTAATCTAAACCCTACGAAGAAGGTATATGAAAAATACACGCAATATTTGAAATAACAATCTTATTCTATTTATTTACAGTCAAATCTAACTAAAAAGTAGAATTTACGCAGATCCAAAAAAAAATTTTTATAGTCATGATAGTGGATCGCGCAAGATCTTAAAATGTAGGCCTAGTTAAAAATTACAACTAGACTATATTTACCAAAAGATAAAACAAATTCAAATAACAATAAATTGGTTGACTAGACTATAAAACAAGCGAGATAAACAACTTCACACATTTTTTTTTACATTAAATAAAACATGTCAGTTAAATGAATTTCCTATATATTGTAAATGTTCAAAATACTTGAGAATGGTCAAAAATGCATTGGAAAATTAGTGTGATAAATATCATATTGTCACACGTCGAGGCACTCTGCTTATTTTCAATGTAATACGGTGTTAATACTACTGAACACATTTTATGCTACATCAGAAAAACATACTATAATAATGTATCGAAAAGCACTTTTTCAGACCAGCTCTATAAATCGCCCGTTAAAGATTCATAGACAATGCGGTATATTATAGAGATCTAAACAAGTGCTCTTACAGGATGTGTCAAACGAAATCTAGTGCATCCCAGCGAGACGGGATTCTGGAAAAATCACAAAGAAATAAAATCAAAAAGAAACACAATAGGTGACTAAATATCAGTCTATCAATTGTCAAGGAAGACTGTCTATGACATTACACGATACAAAACACTTAACAATACTTTGTACTTCTACAGAAGGGGAATAAACTTCGTATTTTTATTATAAATCCGCTACACGATACGCTGAGAGCTAATTCGTTAGTCGGTTCATTGACCTCGATCACATCTCAAAAGTTCAACGGGATAAATAAAATTGTACAAAAAATATTGTCTCCATTTCCCAAACTAATATTGGTCCATAAGTCTACGTCTAAAAAAGTCTAGCATTTTTATCGACAAAATAACTCTTTTCAACAAAAACAAAAACCTACTTTTTAAGGCACAAATGCGATTGTGTCTCGATGGTTTCCACGGATGATATGCTCGATATTTCCCATCTAAACTACGTCTAAATCGACTACAAGATTTGAAAAATAAATTCTTTACAAGCATCTCAAATTACGTTATCATCACATTTTTATTATAAAGAAAAAACTGTCTAAACCATTCAACTACGTAAGTTTATCTTTAATTTAAAAAACCCAGCACCCAAAACCACGTTCGTCTATCATCTACGTAACTATATACTGGGATGCACTTTACTAGAGGGTTCTAAGAATAAAAACTAAGCAAATAACAGCAGTGGAGTATGAAAGACGATACTGATAGCTATTTACAAATATACCTTTCGCCGCGCCTCGTCGGTAACGTTCCCGGCCGACGTCGACGGGTAGGCAGCTCAGTATTGTCTCACATTAAGAAAGGAAACTGTGGATCTTCGAGTCCTGTAGGCGGCGCCGCAGTCTTGCTCCTTCGAAGACCACGAGTCATGCACGCTTCACCGCTAAAACTGCCTGGCGTTACGTCGTCGCATGCATCTATGTCCGTAGAGGTTCGGAAGATATTCAAACTATCCATGTATAAACTAAGGTCTACCAAAAACTGGGGTTCATAACTAACTAATGAAACAAAAACTGGCGCCCAACGCGGGACCTGAAGCTCACCTAAGTCTACATTAACCGTAAAAATATTCGATAACTAACAAATGTTGGGAAAAAGCGGTAAATGAAAGATCAGCTGTGTTTTTTTACCATTTATTTCTAATTTTTCGACTAAGTGAAGATGAACCATAGATATTTAAAGGCGTCGAAGGAGGCGCGCGGCCTGCGCTAACGCAAACTACTGCGTCCACTAGCTAAGGCCTTCTAAAGCCCGAATGTCTATACTTTCTCGTACGTCTTTTTTGATATTTGCGTTCAAACAACACCAGATATCTACCAAAAAATACGCAGTACCAAGAAATACAAATCTACATATAAGGAATATATCGGTTTTCTATTACATAACATTCAGTATTTTTTATTACTCTGCAAAATAAGCAAAGTCAGAACGTTGGATTCCATACGCATAGACTTAAATTTAAATTGTTTTTTACATCAAGCTAATACGTTTTAATACACCTACTCTTAATTTTGTAAATAATTTGCAGAAAGTTTTACTTTCGTACGTGTCAAAAACATCGTCTATGCTCCGGAAATAGTTCTCATATGAAAATGAACGACTACTCTCATCTACACCCCGACAAAACCCAACTACTATTAATAGATTATACAAAAAAAAATCCAATATAAAAAACCATTATTATTGCACAATGTTTGCCTATTAGCAATCTGTGAATAGAAAAAAAACAGCCCATAACTACGTTGTCTATGGAAATCTATTTTTAAATATCTACCGTATAATGCATTCAATCAAATAATATACATAAAAGGAATGTCAATACAGCCTCTATTAAGGTTTGAATGGACCTTTACGATAGTTTCCCCGATACATGTCCTGTCGCACCCACATCTGATGGCAGAGATCGGTCACGTCTCCGCGACATCCTTGACTTTTGAACAGCCACTTAAAGCTGTAGACAATTCTATGTCCTCAAGAGCTGTTCAGATGTAAACGATGTCAGCCGCTGTGGGGGAAATGCCGAACGGTGTATGTTTGTATAGTGTACCATCATATTAGCAACGTTGTTAGATTTACTGAAAAAAAACCATGTATATATGTAAATCAAAAAATTCAGAAATTGTAACGCTTCATCGCTAATTCTTTTTAAAATAAATACTACTCATATTTAAGCGATATATTTGACTGCTTTGAGTATCGCACCGGAAAGATATTCAATTTGCATGGTTAGTTTCACAAATCTTTTGCACCTTGGAACAATTATAATAATTTATATTTCTGATTGTTTTATTGTGAGTTACGTAAACATTAATTTTAGATAATCAACCTAGCTAGCTTAGAGTTATATGCATAAATACCTAGTAAATGTATTCAAAACTAAAAAACTTTAGCAAATGCCTATACACTTCTATGAAATCTGATTCGACTACAGGTATTAAGTAATTTAAAGAAGATTTAGTTACTTTTTGGACTTACATAGAATTTATAATTTGTTAGTTTAAATCAAAAAATTAAATATACAAAATCATTTCAGCTACGGCCAGCAGAATCGCATACCCACAGCGGCATCTCATCTCGCGTTTATACCTATCGAAAAATTAGGTAGGTTTGCAACTATCGTAAAAATCACAAAGTAGCGACGCAGTAACCGATACAAAAACACAATTGCATTTCATTGTGGTAGACTATGTATGTGTGCGCCCATGTTGCTACATATATATACCTCGCTATCATCACTGGAAAGTCCGTTCCACGAGAGCCGACAACGCAACCGTAAGAAAGCTAAATACGAAGCGCTTACAAAAACTATGTAAATAGTCCGCCGAGGCAGAGCACTCACGCACGACATACAATTATTGCACGTATTATATTAAGATCTGACAAAACAATTTCAATCAAACACCAGCTCCGTGAAACGAAGTTTGTCTAGTTTTGGGGTTATCTGCGGTCACCGACGAGCGTCTTTCGTCTGTGACAAAACAAACATGGCCGCACGCCCCAAGCCGCGTTTCCCGCGCTCTACGTTTCTAAACATTAAATCACATATCACTTATCAACAAGTGTTCCAATAATTTTTATCACGATTAACCTTTTAAAATACAAATACCAACTCGCTACTGAATACACAGATCCTATTATACAAAAATATTGTAATATTTTGTATGCAAGTGTGTATAATAATAATCTAACAAGTTGCGCGCGCTGCCGAGCCCGCCATGTTTCGTCGAGCGTACATAGTGGGTGCGATGCCGTTAAACCTAGTTACAATATCATACGTGTCTAGAGCCGCAGCGCGCGCGTGCTGTGTCAATTAATATAATGTTATTGCTTTCGGTTAGTTCACTTATGTTTAAATATTATATCGTATGTAAAATTTCAAAATCACTACACTACAACACTACTCTAGCTTCTGCCGTACATTTAAAACACACAACATTTTTTTTCATAACATACTTTGTATTATACCAATCCAAAAATTGTATATCAATCCATGTATATATTATAACCTTATTGATTAATTAAGAATATATTTTTTACTTCTGTTTACATTGGTCCAGTGAACCTGGAATCGCGAAGCAACGTGGCACGTCACTATCGTAACGTCACCGCTGTGCTATGGCATGTATGGTGTATGGCACAACACTACTGCGTAAGCTTTCCTCGATACAATCAGAACAAACTACAACTAGGCGAGAACGAGTTGAGCAAGACAGTTCGCCGCAAACGACATCTTTCGAATCTTAAACTTATTAAAATGACTAGAGAGGAATGTATTTTCGACAGTGGCATACGAATATTTTAATAGCGTCGTAGTTGGCAACGTCTCCCTTATTATTGTCTTATCCTTAATCTACTCAGGTCTACTGCGGGCTCCGACTGCCGATGCGATCGCTCCGCATCTCGTCGCAGCCGGTCGCACTTCCGATCGCGTCACTAAACGGCCCCAGTCAGTTTCATGCAACGTGTCAGATCGTTCCAGACTGCGGCCCTTTTTAAATAAGACTTGTCGATTTGAGCAATAAATGCAAACATTTGGCCTATTTTTGGCAAATTAGGTTCAAACCAGGAAGACTAGGCCTCAAGCGAAGCGCCTCTAGACGGTCTACACTACGTGTCTAGGTTGACATTTCTCTCGAGTCCGATCGGGTTCGGCTTCGAGAAAAATATTCTAATAGCACGTTTCACAACCAACGTGAGGCAAACGCCTGTTGAAAGAATTGACAGTGAATTTGGAAGATATATGTTTGTATTTACGTACGAACGTAACATGCCATCCATGCCTTGAGGTCGGAATTCGGGGCTCGTTAGTCACGAGGACGCGTCTACTGTTTAGGGTACGCATGCCTTAACGGTTCTACTGCGCACTTACCGGCTCTACCCGGAACCCCACTCCGCAGAAAGCGCTCGGCGCCCGGCGTCGATCTACGGGTATCACACTCAAATCTACGTATTAAATAGAAGGCGATCAACGTGCAGTTTAAGCCAGAAGGAGTCCGTGAAAGTAAAACCCAGCACAACTATCCCGAAACGGTTTCTAAGAAATAAAACACACATTTATGGTTCTAATATTATCCATGTAATGACACATCGGGGTATCTAGGTGCTCCATTACATACAGTTATGTACGGGCAAATAGCTAAAACACTAAATACAAACTACCGCTAAGAGGACGGCGCGCGTGGCGGAGTGCCCGCGCAACGCCCGCCGCCCGGGTTACCAAACTAATACAGTGTTTTATAAAAAGGAAATATAAATATACTTTGTTAGAGCCTGAAATCCCGCCACCTAGAGGTGGTGAAACTTCCAATATACATATGGGTATAAAAAAAATTAAGTACATATTTCTAAAGGCACGGCCGTTGCATCAACACTTTGGCAAGACGCACGGCTGCCCGCGGAGGGGTTACTGAGACATCACAATTAATATTATCCAACCATCTAATACTGAGAATTTTAGGAAAAAAATACTAATATACAAAAGGTGTTATCGAATGGGCAAAGCGTTTGAAGCGTTTTCTAGTGTCGAACGAAACAAAATTACACGAATTAAAACAAAATATTGAATTTTCAAAAACCCAGTCAAAATATGGAATCGTACACAGAAAACGCAACAAAACGCAAGCAATCTCAGAAGGTTCTAACCTACTTAAATATAAAGAATACTGCTATAATAATAATAATAATAAGGGATGTGTATACAATGTGATATAGCATTCGGACACCCCGGCTTGTATGTCTCGATCCAAATATTAAACACAAGAGAGCAATACAAAACTAAATCATACAATCATCCGGAAACATTTACAAGCCGAGGTAGAAGTGAACCGACCGGCGGGAATGTGGTCGGCAAGCTACCGCATGCATTTTAGCTCTACATTGCCGCTTGTCTATGCGAGGGACTTCCGATAAATGGCAAGCATAAAAGTCTAAGTACTCCATTGGCATTACTATAACTAGTCATTCGAGCAGTCCGCCGCGGCACAGTATGAGATTCATTCCAATCCAACGCGATCGAGTTATAGCAATGTCAATTTGGATCACGACCGCGGATTAAGTACTCGTAAAAAGGACCAAGTCCTGGAAAAAATTCGACTTAAAACTAGGAATTGCACGAACACAACCATCAATCGTCTTTTATTATAATAATCATTAATAGTATTAATACTTTTCTAATCACAGAGTATAAGATTCGAGTATTGCTTTTAGAGAGTCCTAACCTACGCTTACATGAAAATTAAGTACCACGATCACTGCTTCAGATATATTTTAAACCCCCTACAGAGAGACGGGGTGCAGAAAAGGAATAAACAGCTTTGTCGATGGTTAGATGTAACCAAATCGTTTCCTTTTTAACGCATCAAATTATTACGTTTTCCTTTTGATAAGCGTTTAATGTATAAAATTGAGTTTTTAATTGACAAGAAATCGTATTAAATTAATGTTATAAAGATAATAAACAATTTTTCAGTGATAGAAGTTTATTATATAGTTTTTGAGTGGTTGAAGCTTACTCAATGTTTATTTCGAATACGGTATGTCAATATTCAATAGTAGTCCTCATCTCATAATTTGTATTAAAATAATATTAGGGAATGTTTTTCCAATTCAAAGCCACAAGCTTTATATTATTTATGCGTATTAATAAAAACACATTTTTAAACAAGTCGAAAATTAGAAATCTTGTCAATTACGTCAGTCCCCTTTCTGCGACACGTCGTGTCTTTGTTTGCACTAAAGTTACCATTAGTAATATCGCTTATATTGTCTATTATACTGTTATATGTAGTTATGTGTAACGTTATTTCGTTAATAACAGACTTCAGTTACCACACAAATCACTGGCATACTAATCTCATTGAATCACTCGTCGGAATCAATGAAACGGGAGGCGGCAAACATTGGCGCCCAAACTGGGTCAAATGTCAATCTTCAAAGAAAATATTTTCTTTGGAAGGCAAAATACGACGTATTAGGATAAAAGAGCATAAAAGCCGTTGTGTCAATCTGGGTCACTCTTCCTGCACCGGCTACTTTCAAACAAAGAAAAATATACTAGTAATACCTACCTACAGCATTCAGAGACGGCTGCATTCAACAGACGCAGCAAGAATCACTTTTAATAACATGCCAACAAAGAATGCTATTATTGGACGTGAAATAATACTCTACCTGCATAAAGATACATATCAAAAGCAGCTGTTATTAAAATCGCTTTAAATTAAAATAAGTATATATCAAAAATTCGTTTTTTAAGATAACCCCTGACATACAGCACTGACCCCCAATGTGGGTCAGTGCTGCAGTCCATCATCTTATCAGCTCGAAGGTTAATGGAAATTTGAAATAAGGAAAAATATTCATAAGAAAATAATTTCCATTGATGGACGAGCAGTAAGTACTTCAAGACTTAAACGTTTTCAATTTATGCAAGATGAATTGATAAATGTAAGTAATTTATAAAGGTCTAATCATGCTAAATAAATACAACTTTGAAATAGAAACATGCCAATCATAATATGTAAAATAAATACTAAATATAGTTATAAATTACAATTAGAATGTTTTTTTTTAAATATTAAAAGTGTTTTTTGCTTCGCCTGTTTGTACCCAAATACTTTATCATTAATAGTTTTAAAACCTTTTGGCGCCCATCTTGGGGCGGCGGGTCCCGGCATAGACAAGCAGCGACTACAGCGGCTTAATATTTAGCTTATTGTCACGATACACTCGGGGTGTTAGTTCGCATTCCCTTATAACTCGCTAAACTAATTAACGTACTAGTAAAGCCCGAAAACAACGCCCCCCCACCATCAAACAGCGTTTCAATACACGTACCGACGTTTTTGGGAGTCGGAATCGACCTGTATTTTTCACGTTCGTCGAAAGTTCGACAACATCCCGAATATATTCCAAATAGAAGATTAATGAGCACGTAAAATCGGAAAGTTCTAATCTCCGCCGAAACGCTGAGTTTGATGGCGTATTCACATATTCCATCGACGCAAACGATTTTCGATCGTATATATACGTGCTAAGGTACACTCTCGTTCGATATCGACAGACATGTTGTCGGGGCGTCGCGCTGATTGCAGCAGTCTTGAGATTTACTGTAAAAGCCTCTCAGTTTTACGCTTTGTTTGAGACATATGGTTTTTTTGTGTCGTTATACACTGTCCATTATATTAACCATCTTTTGACAGATTGACGATTTACATATTTAGTGATGTCCTAAAGATTCTCGTATGCGATACCATTCCGATTATAGTACCTACTATCATTAATCGAATTACGTACCTAAGTAATTCGATTAATGATAACCTACGTAAACTAATAACAGATATAGAAATCAACATTTTGATTTAATATTGCCTTAGTTTTTTGAAAATAAATGTTAATCCGTGTGTATTTATTATAATCATAAAAAATATATTATACATCAACTGGCAACATCAACAGACCTTCCGCTCGGCCGCCATTTTGACGTGATCTGTCACTCTCAACGAAACGCCCGTGATAGTCACACGCATTTACGTTCGCTGAGTGTTCTCTCGCATCTGTTACACCTTGAGTTAAGTAGCTTTATTCCTCGGAAAAACTTTTGTGAAACTTATATTAATTGATCGTGAAAATGCCGAAAGGACGTGTGTTGAAAGCACAATCGAGACAGTTAGTGTTAAAACTTCATGAGTATTTTGAGCAAGAAAATCAAAATGGCGGACCTCTTATACCTATCACGCAAGTCCGAAACCGTGTTGCAGCCGCGTTGGGGATCAGTCTATCAACTGTGACTAAAATCACTACTGATGCCTACGGCAGGAGCGGCTTGGAGCAAAACAAACCATCTACACCAAAAAGAAAGCGCCGGGCTCATAAGGTGACAGCTGTTGATGACTTTGACGCTGACGCTATTCGTCGTCATGTATATGATTACTACTTGAGAAAAGAAATTCCAACTGAGAAAACTTATTGTTTCTTTGAAAAGAAGTGGTCTATTTCATGGTGAAAAATCTTCTTTGGTCAAAGTTTTGAACACAATTGGCTTTTCATATAAAAAGTTAAATAAAAGAAAATTATTAATGGAACGCACAGATATAGCTATAGCACGTTGTGATTTTTTAAGAGAGGCAAAGAAAATACAAGATTGGGCAAATATTGTTTTCACGGATGAAACATCATGGCTCAACGCTAACCACACACTATCTCGTTTCTGGACTGATGATACTGCTGATTCCACTTCCTCAGTACCAATGGGAAAAGGTGAGCGCCTAATCATTTGCCATGCAGATACAGCAAAAGGATTTGTACAAGACGCACTGTTGGCATTTAAATCGAAGAAATCAAATGACTACCACGAAGAGATGAATGCAAATGTGTATGAAGAGTGGTTCAAAAAAATGCTCATTTCATTGGAAGAACCATCAATAATTTTTATTGATAATGCGCCCTACCACTCCCGTCAAATTGACAAAATGCCAACACAGGCTAATAAAAAGCATGAAATAATTAATTGGCTTCGGGACAATGGAGAAAATGTGGACGACTCAATGTTAAAAGTTGAATTAATAAAAATATTAAAAACCAAAAAGAGAGCAAAACGCTATGTAATCAATGAAATGGCAGCAGAATATGGCCATACTGTTCTTCGGATTCCTCCATACCACTGCCAGTACAACGCAATAGAACTTATATGGGCACAAGTAAAAGGGCACGCTGCGAGATGCAATACAAGCCCCTCATTCACAGCGAATAAAATGTTGCAATTGCTAAAAAATGCTTGCACCCACGTAACGGCCGAGAACTGGGCAAGTGTGGTGGAAAGAACTAAAAGAGTAATATTCTCTGATTGGGAACGTGACATTGCGTTTGATAATATATTATCTACACAAGAGCTAATAATAACTGCTACTGAAGACTCCTCATCGGAGGAGTCTAGTGTTGATTATCATTCCGACGACTCGTGCTAATAAAATAAATTAAAATATCCTGATTGTTTTATTTGTATTCATGTATTAACTAAGAAGAAAGTAAAACTTTATATAATGTTATTAAATGTCTTTTAATACTCGTAACATCGATTTCTACCGATTATTTTTAATCTGTGGCATAATCGTAGTAACCATTATGTGTGACATCACTAAGTGGGCGGTACCCATCCATAAAGTACAAATATTATTTGTATGATATTTGTACGTAAGCAATACAAAACTTAATGAGCGTGAGCTGTCAAAAGACTGATAATATGATGGACGCAGTATAATAGTGAGATGTAAGTTTTTGAAGAATTAATGTTTTTTACGGACGAACGTCGTCTTATAAAGGGACTTTCAAAGTTTTCTTTAAATTCTAACTACTATATATCCATAATAAATTCTGCAATAAACTATGTTATCGAGATAAAAAAATTCTACGAATGCAACTCGATGAGAGTAAATGAGAAAAAGCTCCGGACCGGTTTAACGAATATCTATCACGTAAGTAAATCTCAAAACTCGCCGCAATCTCGGGGAATAAATCTACAATTCATACGTACAATGCATAATGATTGCTTTTCAGTTAGATATGTATGAATGAGCTGCCGTCAGCGCCGCGTGACGTGCGCGTCACTGTCGCGTCACTGTCACGTCACAGTTGCGTTGCAGTGACGTTTAGATTACTTTGCGACGTTAACATTTGCCTGCGTCATGGGGCTATTTATGATTCAAAGGGAGGGAAGGAATATAATGCAAAATTATAGCGTCACTGGGCAACGAGAACATATTACGAGTCGATTTGCGGTTTATTTAGCGAAAATCAACGCAACGTCGATACCACATCGATTTTGACATTCGTATCTCCTCTTCGAACAGAACCCGCTGATGAAAGAGTAACTCGAAATCGGCGCACGGGAGGTCGATACGTATAAGATTTGGCACAATGTTTTTTTTTTCATAAATGGCACGAAATCGTAATACTGATTCGATACGTATATATTAAAAATTAATATAGATCGAAAAGGGGCACGTCACGCGGCGTCCGAGCGCACCGAGCGCGCCGTCCGAGGATTACACAAAGATACAGAGCCGAAACGAGATTCACCGCGTGCACTCCTCACGACTACGGAAAATCACCAATCAACCATCACATCGCCAACGATCGTGCACTAACTATACTACGTTACAAAAATATCCAAGACAAACATATAAGAAAAAACAAAACTTCTCTCTCATAGACCGAACTAAAATATCTGAGATCTCTTCGCCTTAATTAAAAATGCGCATCTTCGCTTCGGGCCGTCGCTGCTAGGGCCGACCCGACGGGGCCTTCGATATCGATATCGAGACGCGAAATCCGAAATCGAGCGTAGGAACTGTTTGGAAAGAGGGGGCTGCGAGCGGGGGTCGGGGCGTGGCCGCCTAGATGTACATGGGCACGCCGTACATGGCGCCCCAGTCCACGCCCTGGAACGAGGACATGTCCACGCCGGCCAGCGAGTAGGCGGCGCCGAACTGCGGCAGCGCAGGCGCGGGCGCGGGCGCGGGCGGCGCCACCAGCGCGGTCGCGGCGGCGGGCAGCGCGTAGGGCGCGTAGCGGTAGGCGTGCGCGCCCACGGCCGGCACGGCGCCCACGCCGCCCACGCCGCCCACGGCGCCCACGCCGCCGTACAGCAGCCCGCGGCCCGGCCGCAGCACGAGCCGCTTGCCGAGCGCGAGCGGCGCGGCCGCCACGGCCTCCTTGGGCTGCGCGCGCTTGCACTCCACCTTCTTGTTCTTGATCGTGTGGAAGTGGATGTCGCACACGCGCTCGACGGACTCCTCCGAGTGGAACGTCACGAAGCCGAAGCCGCGGTGGCGCTTCGTCTGCTGGTCCATCAGCATCACGGCGTCCTCGACGAGGCCGAACTGCGAGAAGTACGCGCGCACCTCGTCCGCGGACGTGTCCTGGCCGACGCCGCCGACGAAGATCTTCTTGGTCTTGGCCGGCTTCGGGGCGGACTTGGGCGTGGCGTGCTTGGGGTCGATTCGCTTCCCGTCCAGCGTGTGCACCGGCACCGCCAGCACCTTGTCCACCGAGGAGGCCTCCTGGAACGTGATGAAGCCGAAGCCGCGCGAGCGCTGCGCGCGGCCCACCTTCAGTATCGTCGCGAGAGCGCCGGGCGCCGTGCAAACGATCCGACGACGCGATCGAGCCGCGGCTGAGACCGTTTCGAATGAGTTACGTCTGTTTAGCCTTTCTAATACATTCGTTATACTACAAGGCGACATCTAAATTTTTTAATTTATTATTTTCTCATCACTCAGGACGCGGAGTTATATATGGAATTGCTTATGGAATTCATTTTTTAGTCCAGAGTACCGGTAGTGAATAGAGGCGTCACCTATGCACTTATTTGTTGCTAAGATCGACTGAATCATAAAATTATTAACAAGATTGATTGTAACCCTATTACATAAAATAACTTAGATCTCAGCTGCAGCTCGGGAATTATACTAAACGGGAGATTTAAAAGAAGCAAAAATCAAACTAAACTTACATCAATAAAGGTAATGGTAGTGACTAATAGGACAAACGTTTGCATGGCGCTCGAGTCAATAGAAATGGTTAACAGGTTTCTAAATATATAACCAGAAGTTACCTACAAAAACCTAAATAGTGGTTAATGTTCTCAAAATCAAGGACATTTACGGGATATAACGATTAAATTTCATGCTTAATTTAAGTTACTAAAACTCTTTCTAGAGGGCGAGTATGATATCAAATACCTTATAAACTTGTACTAGAACAAATATTTACTTGTAATGTTATATGATTTTAACAAAAACGGGTTATAATTACTACCATTGAAATGGCATTTTTATGTCAATATAATAGTTGACGAAGGAACTATAGCTAGCAACTTGTCTAAATTCCTACCAAGCAATATATCAATCACCCTTGCGGAATGTCTATCGATCTCCAAGTATTTTAAAAATGTTTACCCCGGTGTTGCTATACTAAGAATACATTGTATACTAGTTTATATTAGACCAAAAACCTGCTCAGTTATCTAATATTTCTAATGAGTGAAATGTACATTTTTTATCATAGATAATTTTTGGAGTTAAGTTTTGCTACATGCAATTTTATAAAAAAAAATGATAAGATATACTTTGTCGATTCTATGAATATAATTTGCTAGCGTAACTTTTAAAACCAAAAGTAACATAAAACGTATAAAGAATAAAACCAAAAAAGGAGAAATTTTCGACAAACTACTCGATGTTACTTTTTATACAACAAGGAAAAAAACTACCAATATCGATTTATCAATATCGCAACACTTACAAAACGGGAATCTACCATAGACGTCAAATCGTATAGACAGATCAAGAGTTTGAAAGATTAGTCTATGCCTAACAATTTCTAGAATGTTAGTGATTCTAGCATGCCATTATCGACTATTTTATGTTATTAGTGTACCTAAATACTTCATTTCAACCATAGCCCAACTATATACTTGTCTAAGGTACCATAAACAAAACCGTAAAAATCTTTATATATATTAACAATATAGCCTTTTTAAAAATTTCATTATCTAGCTTCTCTTAATTCGAGCTAATGTCTAATGTTTAGTCTAACTTTATTAAAACAAATTTACAAACTTCCGTCGCTTTGGTAGAGCAAACAAAATGGCTAACATAGTTCAATGGAGGCACTCGTTGTCAGATCGGATACGCCTGCAAGAGATCGTTTACTTTAAAACCAAGTATATTTCCAAAGCTTCAATACATACATTATTTTAATTGAAACGTCGAAGAAAAACGAATAAATATGAATAATAAAGCGAAATATATATATTAGTCCAGCGTTTTAAACGAAACAGCAAAAGAAGGATGATGGTTGTCATCTCATTTAGAGTGAGAATGACAAAGTTGTCTCAAATTAATTCTATCTCTTTTCTGTAACACTTGGATATTCTAATATAGCTCGTGCAAATAGCTACTGTTGCCAGCCTAACTGTTTTACTTTTCAAATAAAACGACTTTGATTACCTACAAAATTTTTACAGCTAGCTTCAATGGACAATTAAATCCTTATCATTTATACATTGAAATGTATAAAAGCTGTCGCTTTTGTTCATAATTAATATGACTTATTTCAGAATTTTCAAAATATAGATATTGTGACTCTTATCAGATTTATAAATGGCATGCGTTTTTGGTAAATTCCATATTTTTGAAATTATTTTCTTTGGAAATATTTTTATTTTTATTTTTAAAAAAATACTGATCTTATATCAAGCTACATAGACATTTAATTGTCAATGTAGCTCATGAGCTTAAGTTAAGTCATTTAAAGCTGAGAATCGTAATCAAATAGTTAAAAAGAATTAAACATAGAACCTAAAGTTATATAAATATTAATATTCCCAGAGACTAAGTGCTAATAGCACAGCGATCTAAAAAAAAACTAAAAAAAAACGATTGAATAAAATAAACTCTATTGGCAATCTTAAAAACTAAACATTTTGTTTATGGTACACAAACCACAAAGTCCCTACTTGCTACCTAACAACTATAAACTGACCCAATATCGGCGTCTTCTTCGTTAACTCTATGATGTCTTTGGCGAAATAACATTTTATAATCTGTGGTAAAATATGTGAAAACCATTATTAGATTTAACAAAAACTTGTAGCAAAGGAACCAAACTTAAATATTCGACAGATTAAAAATAAGATTTCTTTTTTGAAGATATCCAAATTCAAATCATTTTTTATTCAAGTAAACTTGTAAGCAGGTGTTTTCAAATCGTCACATCGTTGAACACTACTGCTTGTTCTGAAAGCTGTTCCTACCGTGAAGAGCCAGCGATAAAACTCGGCTATTTGTTTTTTCAAAATATAATTCTTATAATTAGTTATAATATATTTCATTTTAGCCATCTTTTTCAAGACCGAAGTATAGAAAACCTTCACAGTTTTATCATTTATTTAATCCTCAATAGTATATGAGGCTTCCTGTATCAACCTCGATTTGAATATAATTTTAATATATTTTTAGCTGACCGGGCAAAGGCTTTTTGTCATATAAATTATTTTTAGGAAATTTCTAGCGTACATTATAAAAAAAAATATTAGTGGTGGACAACCCTTATCACTAGAACCACTGAATATGCATATAAAATATCATAATAATCGGTTAAGTTTATTATGATATTTTATAGTATTTATAGTAGAGTATGGCAACTAACAGTGACAGGAGAATTTTATATATAAGATTTCTAATACAAGATTTATTAACTTTATTCTGAAGGAAATCAATTCATATCTAGATTTTGGCTTTAATCGTTCGCAATTGACTTTAATCAATGGTCTATTTTTCTTCCTCCTAAAAATGTAATTATAGCTAGTATAATGTTGTCTTGTGACCCTCGTACTTAGTATGATAGGTCTATCATTAAAATATATCATGTAGATCCGGTGTACTATACTAGTCTATGCTGATTGCAAAGTTAGTTATTTGAATCTGAGTAGCATAAAGAGCAAATTTTGAGCTTTTTTAGGGCAAAAATTATTTAAAAATGGCTTTATGAAGTATCCTATCCGGTTAAATAGAATAGACCATCCTCATTTCTTATCGAAGTGTCGTAAAAGGCGACTAAGGTAAGTCGACCCGCCGTGTGGTATCCGGCTGAGTGAAATAGACCACCCTCTTTCTTACCGAGGGTTCGTAAAAGGCGACTAAGGTAAGGCGTCGTCAGGCAGGCGGCCGGTCGTAAAATACGTAGCCAAATAACGTGACAACACGTTTGTAACATGTTGCATGTTGGATGATGTTAGTTGTAGTGCTTGTGTATTGTGGTGGAAGTGGTGGAGGTCTGTGCATGTGTTTTTAAGAATCCTGCACATATCGGGTATGAAAATACCTACTGACAGTCCACTATACATTTAACACTATATATTTTTTCTATTTATTGTATCGCGGATTATAGCAAAATAATTTTATTATTACTTTTGGATGATGTTGTTGTTGAGGATGATGATGGCTTTATGAAATATCGTGACACAATTTTCTTTCTAGTAAACATTTATCTGAGGTTTGATAATGATAATGTATTACAATTTGCGTATTTATCATATAATTCATATCATGAAAAATTTTAAAAATGGTTTTTTGGTTCGTAAAGGTAAATAGTAAATCGACTTTTGTCTTTATACGTCAGGGGTGTAAAACTGTAATATATCTAAAAAAATGTAGTTTTTGATGATAAATGAGGGATTTTCAAAAACGAAAATTGAAGCGATCGAAGTCGTGAAGTCAGGAGTTTCTTATAAAGGGATGACATTATTGACTATATTCAACTATAACAATGCGATATAACGTAATTAATGATTACATATTTCAGAATTATCTTTGCTCGGGAAGCGTGGAAAGATATATTTGGATAGACTATGGAAAAACGTATTACTCATAACGATGAAAATCAAATTTGAACCGCAAAGTATTAGTGTTTCGAAAAATTTATACAACGGAGAAGTTTCGACAGTCAACTCTTGTAGACTAGCTTGGTTTGGATCTAGACTTAGTTACGTTGGGGCCACAGGTGGGAATTCGGTAGCATTGTAAAATTCGTTCATTTAACGTTTTCCAATTAATGAAAACTTTATTATCTGGATAACCCCGTTTTGCTCCGTAACTTTTTTAATATAAAAAGACGGAATTTGGAAAAACGAAAAAATAATCAGAATACACTGTAAACTTATTTACGTCTTATTTGAATTATATTGAACAGGAAATTTAAAAAAACTCCTTCGTATAGCATGTATAGGTAGTTGACCTCACCGGGAATCGAACCCAAATCTACATAGCCATGAACATAGCTCACAAAAGGTGTTATAGAGTTCTCAATATAGTAATATATATAATAGTTACTAGTCCTAACCCAAACTGTAATCGAACCTATCTTTCTTCTACATACATGTGTTTCTGTTGACTCTATTCAAAATTTATTTGAAACCAGGGTTCAGCCTTTTTAAAACTAAGCCCACTTAAATTCCAATTAATAAGAAAAAGTTAATTTTTAACTTGTTTTTAACCTATAAGAAATCAGTGTACTATTCAGTTGAAATTTTTGAACATAAAAGTAGTTATTCTGAGTTAACCATATGAGATAGAGACATGCTATCCCGAACTTTTTTGTAGTAATTTTATAGATCTTCAATTCTCTACATGACTTTAGTGTGTGTTTCTGTTGGGTAACGCGGCGCACGCAACTAAAGTTCCTAGCAGGCGAGTTTTTCCACAACTGTGCGACCTCCTACTCAATTTATATAAAATCGTTATGTTATCGTTATTAATTTAAACCTTCCGAAAGAATCACACCACCTTTTAGTAAAAACCTTACAAAAATCTGTTCTGAGAAAATCGATCACATACAAACAAACAGCATAATAAGCACGAGTATAAGTAGTATAAGTAATAAGCTGTGATAGCCCAGCGGTGAGACCGTGCGGCTTTTTCGAGGGGCCACAAGTTCAAACCCGGGCAGGCACCAATGAGTTTTTCTATTAAAACTCATGTGTCTAATTGATAATTGCAATTTATCACACGCTTTTCGGTGAAGGAAAACATCGTGAGGAAACCTGCTCATCTCTAGAGAATTCTAGGGATATGTGTAACCTACCGATCCTCATTGGAGCAGCGTGGTAGGTCTTAGCTCCAATCCTGCTCTCCAGAAAAAATAGTAACAGGCTGTTACTCAATTTTTTCATTTTTATGACTAATTTATTCCGTAATTATTATTTGCAATTTTTTTTCAAATTTTACTGTGTATTTAATCATTTTTGCATTTTTACTAAAATTAATATTTGCACACAGATATCAGTAAAACATATATGGCATGAATTTTTAACATTTACATCACATTATATACCTATGTTCTTGCAATAAATGATTTATTATTATTTATTTATTATTTATCCAAGTTATGAGTGTCTTTACCACTCATCAGTTTTATAGGCGCTACTCTTCATTGGATTTTTTTTTGAGTTAGGTTACTTTAATACTAAGAGTGCGATATTTATGTGTAACTAGCTGTGCCCCGCGTGGAAAACAGCGTGCCACAATTTTTTTCTAGAATTCAAATTTTAAATACAAAAGAAGTTATTGTGAGTTAATCATAAGAGATAGAGACATGCTGTCGCGGACTTTTTTGTAGTAGTTTTATAGATCTACAATTCTCTAGTACATTATTTTAGCGTATCTGGACTGGCTTACGCAGCGCACGCGACTAAAGCTTCCAGCAAGCAAGTTTTTTAACAACTGCGCGATCTCTTCAACACAATTTACATAATACCGATATGTACTATTTACCTAAACCATCCGGAAGTATTCCACAATCTTTTGGTGAAAACCGTACAAAGACCCGTTCAGTAGATTTTGAGAAAATCGATTACATACAGACAGACAGCTTTTTGGGACTTTGTTTTATAATAAGTATAGATTTATCCATTCTCACGAGTTTTATAGGCGCTACGCTTTATTGGAATTTGGCACAAGATAACTTTTCTGAATTAGGCCACTTTAATACTAAGAGTGCTAATCCGCATTAGAACGCCGTCGTGGGCCGCGGGCCGCTCACCTGCGTGACGGGGTCCTTCATGATGAGCACGTCGCTGACGGCGCCGAACATGGCGAAGTACTCGCGCAGCTTCTCCGAGCTGGTCTGCCAGCTCAGCCCGCCCACGAACAGCTTGCTGGGCGACGGCGAGCCACCCGCGCCGCCCGCCACCGGCGTCGACCGCCCCGACGACGGCGACGTCTCTGCAACACGGACCGCTGTAGACTGGCGGCGACGGTTGGCGTACCCCCCTTTTTATATCAGGAAACCCCATTATGGATCATAGGGTATACCGGATTCAAACCAACCCAAAACCGGTGCCCCACCACTGCTGTTATGACTTTACTGATAACCTCCTTTTTTTGTCAAGCAAAATCTATTACGACCCATTAACCGACTAAAAACCCCTTGCCCCATCACGCTACTTTTGACGGAAACATGATGATATTGTACACATTGCCCCCATCCCCACCAGCAGCCACTCTATACCCCCGAGAGCGACTCTGCCAGTTTGGGATGTCTCTAAATAACACTTTTTGTTTTTTGTCAAGAAAACCTATTATGACCCATTAACCGACTAAAAACCCCTTGCCCCATCACGCTACTTTTGACGGAAACATGGTGACATTGTACACATTGCCCCCATCCCCGCCAGAAGTCACTCTATACCCCGAGGGCATTTCCGCCAGTTTGGTACATCTCTAAATACCACTTTTTATTTTTGTCAATAAAACCCATTATGACCCATTAACTGACTAAAAACCTGTGCCTATCACACTGCTTTTGACGAGAACATGGTGCCGTTGTACATATTACACTCATCCCCACCAGCAGCCACTCTATACACCACACTATACATACTGTGACTATTTCAAATTTTAGCATGATTTTGAAGAGAATGAACTTAAACCCACCATATTGCTACAATACTCATCAGTGGGACATCATAGTAAATTGTATACTGGTTATGTTACAATATTTTCCTTCAACCCCTTATTAACATGTGATAACAGAGCAACCGAAAAGCGTGTGATAAATTGCAATTATCAATTAGACACATAAGTTTAAATAGAAGAACTCATTGGTGCCTGCAAGGGGTTTGAACCCATGTTTGTCTCTAAAGAGTGGCACGGTCTCACCACTGGGCTAACAGAGCAACCAATGAGTTTCTTGGTGGTTCTATTCAGCAGGAACAGTTATCAAATCACAAGAGTAGGGATTATTTCTTACTCTTGTAATTTGATAATGGACTAATTTTAATTTAATTATAGAAATAATTTTAATATGAAATCAATTATCACACGCTGTTCAGTAAATACCTCCAACCCACCGGGCCAACAGTTCTGATGCAGAATAAATCAATATAGTTGTCAACTAATAAAACAGACTAAAGATCTAAAATCAGCATTAATTTCATACAGCCTAAATGAAATGTAAGATTAATCAATCAAACAATAATTTATAATAGTATTTACTTATATGAGCATTGTCTCTTAGAATCAAATCTAGTCATATAATAATCCTTAAACATTTGCTAAAATGTATTGCAAGCAGTGCCTTGCAATACCTTTATAATGTTAGTAATAGAAGGACATCTTTTATTTTTGTTTTATTTACTCTAGGTATTTTTTTTTTATTTATTTCTAGTATTTTAGGTACTCTTACGAAGAGTAACAAATATATTCAATTATTAAAGTAAACAGTGATAATTTATACTTTGTCTAATGATTCCTATATGATCAAATATAATTTAATATCCATAATATATAGATTTTAATATCCAATATGAAATTTTAGTTGAAGATAAATTTACTTAGTTAACACTAGATTAAGTTTTAACATCATCACATCAACCTCATAAAAGTTTTGTCAACCTATTCAAATTTATCATCCTGATACAGTTAACTTTATATCATACAAAATATCATAAACAAACCAATTTGAAACATCTAGCAATAAGTGTCCCATATATGTATATTTATTTATATTAATTTTAAACAATAACTATAATAGTTCTACAGTTATATACATGATAAAGATATACACCTTAAGACTCTGTGTCTTATGTTAATTCAGATTAACATATAGAACTTCTGAGAAACAGATCTCTGTTTTCTACACAGAAGGTGGAACATCAACTGCATTGTTTTTAATATATATCTTTTCCCAACTTAAATAAGTTCATTTTAATTACGAAAAGTTCTGATATTTAATTTAAGTTTGTATTTGTCACTGAATTAGAGATACTTAACTGTCGAAATCCGAAAAACAGTGGGTGGGACAAATTGCCCATGTTTGGTAAATTATAAATGATAATTTACTCACTGATTTGTTGAACAGCTATCTGCTGCTGCTGCTGGTGTGCGGCGGCGGTGGCGGCGGCGTGCGCGGCCTGCGCGCTCAGCACGTGCGCCAGCTCGCCTCCTACCAGCCCGCCCTCCACCACCTCCAGCCCGCCCAACGCGCCGCTGGAATACATCATCATCTTAACACGACACTATATTGACTGAAAAACTCTTAAAACCGGCGACCTATCTACGTTAACTTGACAATTTTACGTAATTTCTGCGTTCAATTGTGACTTCTTTACGGACGAGTTGGCGTCGATTCGCAATTGGCGGTCGACACTTTCTTAAACATCGAACGTTTTGTTTACTTTTTTTATAAGTGGCCAACGCTTTTTATTAAGATTTGTAACTAAACAACTTCTTATTTTGTTACACATTGTACATATCGTACATCGAACATTAGAATATATTTCTTCTTATTTATATTAAGAGAAAAAATTACTTGTAGAGAATTGCAATCATTACAACAATCGCAGAAACAGATTGAAACACCACTGGCGCCAGTACTTTTTAAATTATTGTTTATGGTCTCACGGCACCTGTCATCTTGTCAAGTGTCATTGGCTGGTGTTTAATTGTTTACAAAAGAACCGTACAATGTAACTTTAAACTTGTTTTATATATCCGAACCTGTAAATGGGAAGAGCTAATTCTAATTGTATTTCCTACTCAAAACAAAAATAAATGTTTTCATAATATAATTACATGATTATCTTTGCTAATTCCCAAGAATTTAATTCCGGATATCATAACAAGTTAAAAAAAAAGTTATCTGGTTAAGTCCTTTAACAAAATACAGAAACAAAGAAACAAATAATTTCCTTCACTAAAAATAACATTAGGGATTAAGATTCTGTAAGTGGGAGCAAAATAGCGTCCCAATATAGGACTGCTAAGAATTTTTTTATTTGAATTTTCAATCGGAATGAGTTATCATAGAAATCATCATTACGTATTTTAATTTTAAATATTAATATAATTTTTTAATTTAGACTTGTATTTATAGGCTCAGGACGCGGCACGTCAAGATGTGGTTTTATTTATTTATTTATTTATTTATTTATTATTATGACAAGCCAATAGTATTTTACACATACTTATTAATACACATTTTCATACGGTAAGTTCTAGGTAAAACACTTTTTAAGGCGAGTACAGCGTTATCGTAGGTACAAAAGTTATTTATATAACTAAAAGGAGTCAAATCAAGTTATACGTTAAGGAAAATTTTGATAAAAACTATTACTAAAACTTAACAACTTAAAGCAGGCAAGCAAGTTTATTTTTATATTTCAATAGTGGGTCGTGGAAGATGTCTATATCATGGGAATTAAGTGCGTTATAAGTGTTCATAAGCCGGTTAAATGGACTATTTCGACCTAAATTTACATGAAAACCAAGATATACAAATTAATTAACGGGACACTGGCAGAAGTGGCTTGCGCCTAATTTTAGCTGTACAGGCCATAAAGAAAGATAATAATAGTAAAATTCTTTAATCTGTAAGACTTTATTTTTTTCCCCCTACGATTACTCACCTCTTTAAACGTTTCAGTTGCTTCCATCTACCTCCCTGTTAGGTCTGACGACCAAAAATATAGGCCTCCAAAAAGCGTCCTATGTGATCCTGACGATCAAATAACGATTGCGAACACAAAAGTCGTGGCTTGTCGCCACCTTTCCGACGTCGTAATAACTTTATTTGCAAATACTATGTTTTATCCCCATATATACTGGGAAAATAATTTCCTGCTCAAAAATGTAGACGGCTCATTCTATCACAGTCTAACATACAGAGATTTTTCGAATATGGTTTTGTACTACTTTTAAAATTGTTAACAAAGTTTCCTTGTTTGATGTAGGGTTTCTTTCAATTGCGCGCTCGCTGTCACAAAGAAGGAGAAATTACCCGTTTCCTGATATTTATTGTAACTCTAAATATTTATCATTATTTGCTACTAGAGAGACTTAATTATAACGAAACTTTTAGATTAACTTTTAATAGTTTTGTTTTTTTACTTTTATGGAATTTCGAAACGTACTCCCTCATTACGAACCAGTAATATTGACAAGGACGTACAAATATTAATTAATTAAAGATTATTAAGTTGAAATAAACAATTCAATTGTTAGTTTAAAGGTATTTAAAAAAATATTACTAAAGCTACATTTGATCAAATTCAAGGAATTTACGTAATATATCCATAAAACCAGAGAGTTGGTCCGTTAATCGCCCTTCACAAACTTGCTTGATAGATGTCCGGGCAGTAAAAGATCTTTTCTTCAAGAATTCCTTTTTCCGACTATAAATCAGTGCGGACACAAGCAATTTATCTTTTCTGTAAGTAACGTGGGAGAGGATCTTTCATCTTTTTGAGGATAACCACTCTTTGAATTCAGGGTTTTGAAGATATTAAAAATAAATGAGTCTTGTTTATTCATTATTTGGTGCAACCAAATCAGCAACACTATTTTTTTAAAAATAATATGGTATGAAAACATTTTATACCTCGTGTACACTAAATTTATAGTTTTTCATAAACAATCCACTCTATGTAAAAGTCTTGTAGATAAATTGTTAACAAACTTGTGATTTATTCTTGCAAATTTTAGATTTTTCAAAAAGACGTTCCTTTTCCTAAAATTACTTAATAAATATTATATGTGTGCCTGCGTCGTAGTGTTTACTAACTTACCAGTTTTACGCACAAAATCTGTACATGATTTACTAATTTATAAATTAATAAAAAAATACGTTTTAAGGTATTTAATGTGATAAAACATTTGAAATTCTGTTTCTGCTAGTTCAATGACAAAGACATTATCCTCTGGTGTATCCAGTAGCTTTTAATCCAGTGTTTTTTAAATTTTACCATAGATCATCTTTCATTTTGTACGAGGTAATGTTATTATTCGTTACATTTTTAAATATCTGACTATGTAGCTAAAAAATAATCGAAATAATGAATACTTAGTTTTAATAGCAGAATATTACTTTTTTATCGATGACATTTTACCTCTGATCATTACATTTCATAGCTTTATGTTATTGATGTAATTTTAACTGTTGCGCTGACTTAATAATAAATCATTAACTTTTATTTATTAACAGTGTTCATAATACACTATTTTGACTTTTAAAACTTAAAGATTTAACGGCTTTAGATACTTGTCTTGTTCCTGTAATATGGAAACATTGTCTTATTTTGACGCATGATAAAATGATATATCATATATCATATATCATATATCATATCATAGTCATCAAATAAGGTAAAAGTCCTGATTATTAAATGCAAGATGCAAATTTTGCGTGGTTTGGTGGTCATCCTCATTTCTTTGACTTTTGGATTACATATAAAAAAAATTTGTGGATTTTTGCAACTTTTTTTTACAATTAACGCAAAATGTAGTTATTCAGATCAAAAATTGAAAACCAGCAAACTTAGCAAAAAAGGCATACTGTTATTTTGAAATTTATTAATCAAAATGCGGGGGAAAAAAATGGGAGTCACATTTCGATCGGCAACTCAAAAGACGACAAATTGATTCAGATTTCATTATGTACACTGTAATGTTTGGATTCAAACTGATTTCAATGAACGAAGTAATTCATACCAAACGAGATTAGTCAATTCGTGACGTAAAAGGTTGACGTCAACACCTATTCCTAGGTTCTCACTGTTCAAAGGTTCGATGCAATTCAGCGTATTGATGAAAGTGCCGATTCAACTAAAATTGTTTACGATATAAAAATATGATATTTAGCATTCGTCTATCCAGTGTATATTAGTGCCAATTTAAAAGCACCTTCAATTTCTTAGGTTTTTCTATCATTTTATTGTATAAATTTAATTAAAAAAGTTAGAACACATTTGGGCAAAGGCCTAAGGCATATAAAGCTTAGTCTTACAATATTATAAAATTGTATTTGCATTTTTGTAAAAAAAGTTTTAATTAACGGGGAAAAGTTGTTCGTATAAATTAATGCGGAAATAATTAAGACCGCCGCATAAAAAAGAGTAGTAAATTAAAATTACCAACGTTACATTTTTAGTAAGCATTAAATAATCTTATTTATTTCAAGATATATAATTTTGTTTGCCAAATTATAAGCTTCAATTACATGAAAGTTTATCTGTCTGTCTCTTTCGATTTCATGGCTAATCCGCAATGTACTAACATATCAGGATAACGTTTAGGGTAAAAAGTCCTTTTCTAAAGGAACCAAAACAAATAGTTCAGAAAAACATAGTACATAATTAAGAGTATGTGAACACAAAGTAGACGCAAACGAAGTTGCGGGTACAACTGTTAAAATATCGAGTTCACGCGTAAACCACGACTCTTTTATGCAGAAACGAGAGTTGTATCAAAAGCTTCAAAGGCACAAAACTAATTGTTCCACAGTTCCGCGCTTTTGTTAGCACGTAACTGTTTAAATGCTCTATTTAACGAAACCCGCCGCTAAATATCGTCCTAAAGAACGATTTAATGATAGTCCCAGTTCTGGTGATTACGTTTTTTTTAGTTTCAGGTTTTAAATGGGCTTTCGTAACGGAAAACAATAATGCCCCGTCGTGCACTTTCGTAGTGGAAAAGTTCGTAGTGGAGTGAATCAGTAGCTTTTACAGCCAGACCGTAGTGTGAATTACACTTCACTCGAAACGGAATACGCTCCAGCGGGATCCACTCAACGAAAACTCCTGACAACAGGCTCGCATATTTCGTCCCGCGATACGTGTGGGGAGTTTCGACGGGGTCGATGACCTGTAACCTAATTTCCAGTGAACGGCCATAGACAAGGAGTAGTATCTTTCGAGTCACTCTTGACAGATGAAAGTGCGTGATCGAAGTGTGAAAAGATGCACAGATAATGAATTAACATTTTTTTGTAGTGGAAAATCGATAGTCGATTGGGGGTTGCGTTCATTGAGGGTGTGGAGGGGTGTGGAGGGGTGTGCGAGGGTGGCGCCGGGGCGCCTGCGCGGCGGCGGGGCGCGGCGGGGCGCGGCGGCCGGCCACGCTGCCTCACGCGCTGGCTCACACGCTGCCGGACGCCCGCCGCGGCCGCGTCGCGCGTCGCCGCCATATTGTCCTGTCACAGCAGTACGTGCTGGCTACTGCTGCGTCGGGACAAGCCGGCGGCGGCGTTGCACTGCAACGGACTGGACTCGACTTTTTAATGTATATTTCCAAATTTCTGTGCCGTGTCTCTTGTTTTTTCGCAGGTCCGATTGTTGTTCTGAGGGAGCGGCGGACGGCGGTGTCCGGATCTCCGTTCGTGTTAAAGTGCTAGTGTTCGCTTCTGTGGCCAGTGTTAAAGCATGCTGTTAGATTTTATGGGCTTTTCTAGGGTGTGATATTAATGGTTTACGACTGCCATGGGGTGCATGTATCGAGCGGCGCGGGGCGCATGCGTGCGCCATCTTTGGCTGCATCCGTCGGCGCCACGGCCATTTTCCTCGGGGTGGCCGTGCTAAATTATGTTGACGCTCCCTATTCTTCGGGGTCATTACTTTGGATGGTCCCGTTCTCATATTTATATATTTCTTTGCGTCCTAGTACTCGTACTTTTAAAAAAAATAACAAGTTTTATGTCATAAGATTGTAAAAGTAATTGATGTGAAAAAGCTTGGCAACTCCGAGACTGATCTCGATATCGGAATTTGCTAATTCAAATTTAGCTCACCGACTTATTCAATTAGGCAATTTTTTATTTTTGAATAGTGTAGTCAGTATTTTACTGTGAAGAAAATGTAGGTATATTGTTTATGGTATATCGTAAGATTTAGTTGCAAATTATTCAATTTATAGAATTAAGCGTTACTTTGCGGAGATCCATAATACAAAAGTAATAATTAAATTATTTTGCTATAATCCGCGATAAATCGCTAATAATTCATTAAATTAAAGAGATATCGTCCATTGTCCCGCTATTGGATATGACCAAATAATACAAACTGGTGTTAGGTGTTGTTATTAAAGATGATGGAAAACTTGTGATGGATATTATTGAAAGGGACGAGATACTGGGGCATTTGTAGGTATTTAGGGTTAAATTATTCCTCTTGTATAGTAGGTACCAGCTTTAAACGTTTAACATTGTATTAAAACATTGAGAAAAAAATAATAACTTCTGAGGTACGAAGGTTTACGACCAATATTTTCAATTAAAAAAATGTTTAATGTGATCTGACTTCTAAATACAAAATAAAATGAACTTTGAAGGTTTTATTTAGTTAATAATTATATAAACTAATAATAAGAAAGTCTGTCTGTCTCTCTGAAGAAATGATAATAGAATTTGCTGTTTGAAGCTCCTTAAGCATAATAATTATGATGAATCCATAGATGGAATGAAAATAGGCAATTTAATCAACTCCACGAGTAACAGAAATAAATGGAAAAAGCTATATTTAGAATTCGTCCAGAACTCTGATTAATTCTAAATATAGTATTTTTTCTACCTCGATAGAATATTTGGATAATTACCAACAATACACAAAGTAGGATATAGACAAAGTAGGAACCGACATAAGCTTTCGGTTTCTGCTTTGCGCCTTGCAAAAGTTCGTAATTCGTTTGTGGGTTTGGGTATAAGATTCTATAACAAAATTCCACAATCTACATTAACTTTACCATTACAGCAGTTTAAAAATACTATTTAAAAAAAGGCTAATTCAAAAAGCTTATTATACTATTGAAGATTACTTAGACGATAAGAATGCGTAGATATAGCTTCTCTTCAACCCTGTACAAGACATTAATAACTATATGTAACTAGTGATAAGAATTATTCTTTGAAAAGAGCAACCGCCGAATTTCTTGCTGGTTCTTTTCGGTAGGAACAGCTTTCCGAACCAGCAGTAGATGTTGACGATTCAAAAGCATTTGTTTACAAGTTTACTTGAATAAAAATTAATTTTGAATTTGAATATTGTTGGTAATCAACAATAGGCTAAATGCTTTTCTAATTTCACATTTTTTCGGATTTTTGTATGGCAACTTTATTAAATTTATAGCAGCTTTGAGGTTTCGACGCCTGAATCGTCGAAAATTGTGGAGGAATAGGTAAAAAAAATGAATATTAATGCTGAATATGTCGATAGTTTAATATTAAAGGGGTGTAAGTTTCAACCCGATTTCAAATTAATTTCGCCGTGAGCGAACCAAGCACTCCCTGTTGGCAAATATTTGCTCTGTTTCATAAATTTTCCGCTCTGAAATCGATCCATGTTACTTAACATTATAATTAGATATGGGCCACACATATAAATCATATCGTATTAGAAATAAAGTCTGTGTGTTCGCTATAAACTCAAAAACTACTGAATGGATTTTCATACGGTTCTCTCTTAACACACAGAGTGAAAAAATCATACGGTAAGTTATAATTTCATATAAAATAAGTTATATAGGTATATTATTTGTTAAGCTTTTGTATAAATTAATAGAAATATCACGATAATTGATGAATAGGGCATTTGTTCTAAATCCTAATTTAACTTTATTACTATGGAAAGTTTGCCAATTTTAAGTAACTAGAGAACATTGTATAGTGCATAATATTAAAATTGTTTTATACTTTATCGACTTGTCTTATAGTTATTTTTCTGAAAATAATCGTTTACCATATAAAAATAGGGTGAAGATTTTTTTAGTCTGGCAAGTATTATTTAAAAAGAGAGAGAGACAATACAAACTGTAATAAATATTTATTTAATTAGAATTGTTTATATCCGGCACACAATAGATTTTTTTAAATTTTATGCATCGTTAATGAGATTAAATAATATACAGATGATTATGGCAATATAATCGTTTTAATTCAGGCTAATTCACATTATACCACAACTGAGGTAAATACAAAGTAAATATATATTCCCTCTACGATGTTTCTTCTTTATTACATACTAGCAATGCCCCGCGGTTTCACCCGCGTCCATACCGATCTCGTGGTAGTGTAACGTCTACGAAGTCGGACTATGGATTTATTTGTAAATTATTTAATTATAAAAATGGGTATCATTAGTATTCTTGGAATAAGAGTTCACTCACCAAATGCAGGCCCTGCTGTAACAGTCGCTACAATGAATTTGTTATAGCATTATTTTCTTTCGATTTACATTCTTAAATTCGTGATATCTTTTGATTGGGATGTCGGATTTTAATAATTTAAAAAGTATTTGACAGATATTAAAACAGTTTTTAATAAAATATCATTTAATAGGATAAGGATTAATTAATACAGAGATATGAATAAAATGGTTTGATTATTGTCGGCACTTTTATAAACTTTTACAATTTAAAAAATTTGTTACCTATATTGGCATAACTATAATAGTTAGACGTCGCGGACTTTTTTTGTGGATATTGAGACGTTCTATAATACTGTAGAACATTTATTGTTCTATCGTCAATAGTTTCCGCAGCGCACGCGATGAAAGATATTACGACTAAATTTTTTACACCTCATTACAATTTTATTAGGGATCCCTATTTTTATTTGAAAATGTATTGTTATGTTGCTCAGTGAAGAAGCAGCTTTTCAATGGTGAATTTTTGAAATCAGTCCAGTAGTTTTTGCGTGAAAACATTACAAACATAAAAATCTTTCCTCTATATGATATTAGTATAGATTCAACGAGAAATACTTAATGTAAACTCCAGTGAGTGAGCTGACGCTTTTTTTAAGTAGTCCCCTTAACTAAAAAAGACAAAGTCACTAATAAAGTAACATTACGGTGATTGATAGTGAAAAACTATCTCAAAGATGACTCGGCGCTTTCCGTCGTCATTACAGTCAATAGTTTTTCTCATCCCACTTGCACAGTTTTTTACCGTCGGGGGATCCATTCCGAGTTCATTAGGCTGTTGGCGACACGCCTGTAGAATGTTCTGAGTCATAGTCCCGTAAATTGCGATTAATTAAGGAGCTTACGGGCGAAATTGATTTTTGGGCGTGTCATTGAAGATATATTTAGTGACAACATTTTTATTTAGTACAGTTTTACCGATAAGATTTTGAGGAAAAGGGAGATCTAGTCTTTAGTGGAAATGAACATCCATTTCGTTGAAGAATGATTAAAATGAAGAAATAGTTATTTGTGAAGCTGCCAAGATTGCTAGCGACGTAATGTTCGCAAGACGTTGTTCATTGTTTTTCTTTTCGTCCAACAACCGAATCCAACAGAAGCATCATCAGCAGATAGACTCCACGACAAAGTCGCAAAGCTTTACGATCGATGATAATGAACGTGTGTAGTGCTTGTGTATTGTTGTGGCGCTGGCGAAGGACTACAAAACTGCATGTATTTTTGCGAATTCTGCATGTATCAGGTTTAAAAACGGATAGTCCACTCTACATTTAGTATTATATATATTTTTTATATACCTAATCATTGATGATAGCAAAATAATTTCATTATTACTATTGTATAATGGATCTCCGCAAAGTAACGCTTAATTGTATCAATTACTTTATTATTATTATTTAGTAATATAATTCTGTTATACCTGAACGATGAGACCATGGAACTCTTGCGACTGGGGTACGGGTTTAAACCCGGGCCTTCACCAAATTATGTACCAATTTGATTTTTACAAAGGTGAAGACCATCGTGAGGTAACCTGCATATCTCTAGAGAATGCCTAAATATGCAAACTTCCAATCCGTTTTGGAGCAGCGTGATGGATTAAACTCTTGTCTCCAAGAGAAGATGAGAAGCTCGTGCCCAGCAGTGGGGTAGTAATAGGTCGTTACTATATTTTAGTTCACTTTAAGGAAATATATTTCAACCTAATACCCTATAAACCAGTTAGTTTAACATTTTCCCTGACAATGTCTGATTTTATTTTCATTAACTGCGGATGATGTAAGCATTTCTGTCACTTTAACGACCGTGTTTTAGGATGAAATGATTCTCTATATAGATTGGACTAACGACATTTTCAATTTGCTTAATGTCGATGTAAATTTGAAAAAACGTCTCAAAGGGTCCTATTTATGATGAACGATTACAAAATCGAAAGTGCCGATACATTTTCTCGGTTGGTGCGTATATATTAATTACTGTAAGAATTACATTTGTAGAGTTTCGTTTTTGTTGCTTTTGAATTCAAAATAAATTGAAAGTTTTTTATGAAATATCCTATGATGGCTTTATGAAATATCCTATGCCGTGTGGTGTCCGGTTGAATAGAATAGACCATCCTCATTTCTTACCGAGGTATCGTAAAAGGCGACTAAGGTAAGTCGACCCGCCGTGTGGTATCCGGCTGAGTGAAATAGAACATGCTCTTTTTTACCGAGGGGTCGCATTTTATTTAAAACTATTTTAATACTTGTAAAATACTTTTTAAGTTACAAAAGTAATAATAAAATTATTTTGCTATAATCCGCGATACAGTAAATAGAAAATATATATAGTGTTTAATGTATAGTGGACTGTCAGTATTTTCATACCCGATACGTGCAGGATTCGTAAAAACATATGCACAAACCTCCACCACTTCCACCACAATACACGTTCACTACCACAAACTCAACAATCGTTTCGCCCCGCAACCGAAGCATCATCAGGAGATAGACTCCACGACAAAATCGCAAAGTCTAACTTTTTAAGTTATTAAAATCCGATATCCCAATCAAAAGATATTACGGATTTAAGAATATAAATCGAAAGAAAATAATGCCATAAAAAATTCATTGTAGCGACCGTTATAGCAGGGCCTGCATTTGGTGAGTTAGCACTTATTCCAAGAATTCTAATGATACCCATTTTTTATAGTTTAATAATCTACAAATAAATCTATAGTCCGACTTCGTAGACTTTCCACTACCACGAGATCGGTATGGACGCGGGTGAAACCGCGGGGCATTGCTAGTATATAATAAACTGAAGTTATAAAAAAACTTTGAACGTAATATATTATTAATACCTTTTTATTAACTTTCCTCAAATATAATTGGATACACTCATAACAGTACTCTATTTTACAATTCGAACAAAGTTCAAACTAGCAAAAGAGTCGCCGTATTTTTTTTAGTTTACATAGACCCTTTTAGTAGCTGGCAGCCATCTTATATCGCAAGATAACTTGATAAGACAAAAACTCTAAGTCCTCCTTCCTCGTTTTTTTTAGTTTATTTAACGGCCTGGAATCGACTCCTTTAGGACTATTCCTTCCTCGTGTTGTGTTGCCATTATTTCATTTTGTAAAGTATTTACATGATTCAATTCTCATAGTTCAAGTCCATAATCGATTATTACAAAAAAGAAATACATTGATTAATATTTTTAGTGTAGGTAAAAACGATAAATTAATAATTAAAGAAAAAAGTTTGTACGTTATTAATAAATATCTAAATTAATATTGCTGACATATGATATAAGAACCTACTTTTCTGCATATATAGAATGTGACATTTCAAATAATTTTACTTTACTTTTTTATAATGAATTAATTGTATCGTTGTACAATAGGTTTAATTTAAGTAGGACATTTATTTTGTTTTATTTTATTATTTTGCATTGAATTATATATTAATAATAATATAATATAATTCAATTTATTCTAGCCAAACATCATCATAGGTATCGTTAATTTATATCATATTATATTCTTTGCGGATAAAATTTAATTTAATTAAAATTCTAGAGTTTATGAATAATAATCGCAAAAAAAAAAAAAAAAATTCCGTAACAGTTCGTAATGTGTTTCGTGTTGTCTCCCGCTATACCAGATGGCGCTGTTCCGTGTTCCGCCGCGCTATCGAGTGTCCGTCACGGAAACTATAAGGCCTCTCGAACAACGTTTCTCGTCCCTCATTTCAACCGATGGAAATTTTTGACAACGTCTTTGCACATTGTGTAAAAACGTTCTATTATGAACCTAATCAGTACCTTACTACATTGTACGTACTATATCAAACGGAAACTGTAAATCTTTCACACAGTATTGAGTAAAAGATTAAAATGGCGCCAATAAATAACATTTAAAAAAAAAAAAGTAATGTAACAGCCTGTTACTATGCCCACTGCTGGGCTAAGGCCTCTTCTCTCCGTTTTTGGAGAAAAGGATTGGAGCTAAGACCTGCCACGCTGCTCCAATGCGGATTGGTAGGTTACACATATCCCTAGAATTCTCTAGAGATATGCAGGTTTCCTCACGATGTTTTCCTTCACCGGAAAGCGTGTGATAAATTGCAATTATCAATTAGACACATAAGTTTTTAATAGAAAAACTCATTGGTGCCTGCCCGGGGTTTGAACCTATGTCATCGCTAAAGAGTCGTACGGTCTCACCGCTAGGCTATCACAGGGGGGTCCTCGGTCTCGAGGGAAGCCAGTTGTGCCAAGCTGGTCTAATTTGGCATCAGTCAGATGAAACTCGCAAATAACATTTATTAGTAGTTATTACTGAATAATTGGATGATTTTGTCAATGTCATAGTTAGACATGGGCGAAATGTATCCCTGACAAGAAAAGAGTGATATATATCTTTTCGCTCTTGGGATATATATCACTCTTTTATATCTTTAACTCTTTTAGCTCAGTACGGCTTGAGAGTATAAAGCGACTAAGACTAAAAATATATCCGATATATCTTCGGCTCTTTTAGCCCGGACTTAGAACTCAGTAAGGCGGTATTGTACTTTTTTATTTATTATATAAATTATGCTACATATTTTCTTTATTTTTTATTTTTTTCTATTTATTATGTACACTATTATTTACACTTTTCTGATATGTACAGGTAAGGATGACTTCTTCCCACTGAGAATGGAATGTAAATGAATAATCGTTCGCGAAGTAGTGATTTTTTTTTGGTACATTTGCATCCAATTAAACATGTCTTTGACATAAAGCACAAAAAAGCTGAACGCCGGTGCGTGTTGTCGTTCCGAAAATCCGTAGTTTACATTTTTAATACAAATATGCAATAGAGTTATTCGTCTCTCTTTCTGACATGTAAATTGCTATATAAGCTCGTCTCTTTCACTCTAACTCTGAAAGAGTTATTCGTATCTCTCTTTGACATGTAAATTGCTATATAAGCTCATCTCTTTCACTCTAACTCTGAACGAGCCGTAACTCATCACGAAAATTAACTCTTAAGATTAAAGATATAGAGATATAATTGAAACACATGCGAGCTAGAGAGTGATTATATCTTCTGGAGAGATATATATCTTTCTTGTCTTTAGCTCGCGAGCTACTCAACTCTAGTCATAGTAGAATAAAGTTAGTATATGTTTAGCACTAACAGCTGATTTTAGAAGTAGACAATAGACAATAGACATATTTTTTAGCATAGATAAGCGTAAACACATGTGATGAAACAATCAATCGAAGAATCGAGATTTATTTTAATTTCTTTATTATTTCAAATATTTAAGAATAAAACATTTACACAGTTCAATATTATTTAATAATTACTTATATACAAACAGTCATGTAATCAGCGCCATTTTTTTATTTTAAACGACTCGTTTACTTTAATCGACTATTGTAATCGATTCTTTATTTTGTGTCAAACACATTTTTAAAGATTTTACAATTTCCGAATAGTTTTAGTGATTTTGAAAAATTTAAATAAGTCCATAGGCTAAAGATAAAACGGATTATCTAATTAAGTCGCCGTCCGCGAAAATACTAATAGTTAACTAAACATAAGTAGTGAAAGTTTATCGATTTAATATCTCAAACAATAAATCATTTTTACAAGCAATATAACAGAACTAACTACTTTGCTATAATCCGCACGGGTTAAGTAAATGCATACAAAGCCAATGTGTATAAAGCGGGCAAAATCTACGAACCTTATACATTACGTACGATACTTAGTACGATTTTTGTCGTGGAGCCTATCCTCCTGATGATGCTTCGGTTTCGGGGCGAAACGATCGTCGAGATTGTGGTGGTGGGTGTGTGTGCTGCTTTTGTGTTCGTTGTTGCTGGTGAATTGCGCCTTGGGGTGCATGTGGTGGCTGGTCCTGCATGTATAAGGTGCGTAGATTTTGCCTGCTTCATACACATTGGCTTTGCATGCATTCACTTAACCCGTGCGGATTATAGCAAAGTAGTTAGTTCTGTTATATTGCTTGTAATATGGAATTCCGCAAAGTAACGCCTGCTTCTATAAATCATTTTTAATTAATTATTAATAAAATATCGGTTGGAGCCTCAGTCATGGCTGGTTTTAGCAATCACAATACAAATGATGTTTATATACGTATTAATTTGTTAGTTTAGAAAATTATTAAAATATAGCACTTTATTAAATATTCGGTATTATGAAAATGCAGTTTCAAATCGACACATTTTTTGAATTCTTGAAAGTTTCAGTACAGCTTTAATGTTCGTAAATATTGATAACAACAGCTTCGGGTTTTTTTGGGTAGTCAATTGATTTATATATTTGCAAAGAGCAATCTTTCATAAAATTATATCTTATATAAATTTTGGATAATGGTTGCGGAATGCAAAATTTAAATGTATATTTCATGTAGTTCAATAACTAAAACAATACATATTTAACTTGAAAACAGGTTATAAACAAATGAGATTAAAATAACGACCACGAAATTAATGCAAGAAGGTATATAAAAACAATTCTTTATAAACGTTAAATGTTGTGAAAAGATTTCAAGTTTACGTAAACTCCATTTATAGTTCAGCAGTTGATATATTACGCAGATTGTGCTTAGGAGTAGAGTACACTCCGTCACCTATAATATAAGTACTGAATGCACAGCTCTGTGTTCACGAGCACAATATTCCTTGATATGGCATGTTTTTAAATTCCTAGTCACAGTTTAACAGAATATGTTATATCGAAAATAGGTAATTGATACAAAAGAACGTGTACAGTTTAGATATATTTTTTTAACAAAGAAAGCTTTGCGATTTTGTCGTGGAGTCTATCTCCTGATGATGCTTCGGTTGCGGGGCGAAACGATTGTTGAGTTTGTAATAGTGAACGTGTATTGTGGTGGCAGTGGTGGAGGTTTGTGCATGTGTTTTTACGAATCCTGCATGTATCGGGTATGAAAAAACTGATAGTCCACTATACATTTAACACTATATATATTTTCTATTTACTTATGATTATAGCAAAATAATTTTCTTATTACTTTTGTATTATGGATCCCCGCTAAGTAACGCCTAATTCTATAAATTAACAAAGAAAGGTTTACAAAATAGTACTCTACTCTAGTATTGGTAACTCTATGGTTTGCAAAAGTAATAATAATCCGCGATAAAGTAAATATATATAATGCTAAATGTAAAGTGGAATATACGTTTTTATACCCGATACATGAATGATTCGTAAAAACACAAGCACAAACCTCTACCACCGCTACCACAATACACAAGCAGTACACACGTTCAATAACACAAACTCAACAATCGTTTCGGACCAAACGAAGCATCATCAGAAGATAGACTTCACCACAAATATGCTTCTTGTAAGTATATAAGGATGTGTTAGTATTTAAGATTTATGTTGAAAACTGCAGTTGTTCTGACTCAAATGGTAGGATAAATAGCGCTGATGTGACTAGAATCAAAGTGTATAAAAGTAAGGTACCGACTATTTTGTAGCTCGACGATGCTTCTGCACTCGCCCGTCCTGCCGGTGACGCTTTCGATGCCTTCATGGCTAACAGCATTAGTCTAGCAGTCTATATTTATTTCATTTAAGTTAATATTTCTGTTTAATAAAACTTCGACAGTTCTTATAGTGCCGTAAACTGCGGGTTATTGCCAAGCCATTAAACCGCATATCAAACGCAGGTTCGGAGATGATATATTCCGCCACCATAAAACGCAGGCACCTGCTCAATGGGGTTTGGAAGGAAAAAGTGTCGAGATAATGCCTTTTGTCTCTTTGGTGGTGACGGCGGGCGGCGCCGCGTGATTGAACGCTAAACTCTCTATTGTGCGGCGGTTTAGTTAATTAATTATAGCAGTAAACTGTCGTGGGAGTTTATAACACGAGGTCTAGTGTCTGTGGAAGTTATTTACTTTATAGGTTCGTTCATATTTGTAGTTCTTTATTAGTTGGAGAAATTTATATAGTTTGATTACAATAACAGGTTTCATTCAACAATGGTTTTAATTAGGTTTATTTTAATTAAATTTGAACAGAACTGTACCCAACTCTATGGCTATTACTTTATGATATGATACCAAATGTTTCAGTCATTAAATGCGACCGAGAGGCGGCCCCGCCGTGGGCGTGGCGACCGATCTACCAGTACATTTCCGTTTGACGTCACTTTGTCCCATATGTTAGAGGATAAGACATTTTGTTACTGAATTGATGTAAATGATGTATCTAGTGCACTGTATGTGATTAATAATTTTCTATTTTCTTATATAAGTATTGAAAATCAGCAAAATATCACAAGATACGTCCAACGTATCATTTTTTAATAATATTGAAATTTGGTACCATTGAAACTAATATAGCGGTTTAACATATACATTAAAAACAAAATTCTTAAAAAAAGAAAACTATGTTACGCCTCTAATACGTCTAGACCTTTAAGAAGATTGTTTATTAAATTAAATTATGAAATACTATATACTTATAGGTAATATTATCAGGATCGCCTTCTTGATAATATGTATAGTGATAGTAAAATACTGCAACTTCGTACTATTACATTTTATTTAATTTTATAATCAATCTACTATTTTATATTTTACAAACTGTCTATAATAAATCCGTTTTACGTCCACTACTCTTGATGGCTCACACCCGCATGGCCGCCCGTTGGCTTTATATCTCGACTTGTCTATTATTCTTGGTTTAGCTATAGACAAATATATTGGAATAGCTAACAATATTATCTTTTAATATTTTCATATAAACCCGAAGAACCGCCGGGAGCAGCTAGTATATATCTTCTTGAAATGATTCAGCACTCAGAAGCGCGATAAAACGACACAGACTATTAAGAGGTAAAACGGAAAAGTAGGGGGTCATCTCACATACCCTTGAGGGTAGGTGGGGTACGGGCCTCGAGGCGAACCTCTTTGCCCGGGCCAGTCCTCGCAGGCTGATGGCCTGGACTATGTTCGGGCCGTAGGCCCAGCTCACATAAGTGACCTAAGGGATATCTGGTTCTGGGGGGTCTGGGAGTGGTAGCTCCCAGACCTCGTCGTCGCAATCGGTGGTGTCTTGTCCAGTGGTAGTTCGGTTTTGTTCGGGTGGTTGTGTAAAACGGAAGTTGTACAGCGAACACGGCACGACTCGAGCGAGAGGACCGCCGCGGGACAAACACTGGACCAGAGCGAATGTGATGGTTTGTTTTAGAAACGGACACGACGGAATTTTACATAAAGTTATTGAAACTGGAATTCAAATTTCAAATTGAAATTTGAAATTTTCTTTATTCAAGTAACCTTGTCAACAAGTGCTTAAATGTGATTCCAAAATTCCGATTCGATTTGGGTCTTGCTTACATTACAAAACATAGTCCCTCGCCACGTGTCTCTATTTGCGTTACGCTTAAAAACTACTAAATAGATTTTTATGTAATTTTCTCAAATAGACAATGATTTATAACGAGGGTTTAGGTGAATAACCTAAAATGTAAATTCTTTAAAATATAATGAATAACTTCTGAAAACATCTAAAAGAGTCCGGTAGCTCGCACCTTATTTGTCTTTTCAATCAAGTAACATAAAGATATCAAATATAAAAAAAACTAATCCGAATGTTTATTAGATTTTTTATGTTAGATAGCATTATGACTTAATAATATAAATACTTGAACAGATTTTAAAAATACAATGTATACAATAAATTAGTAAAAATCAGTTATTTCAATGTATAAAATAAAATTATTTTGTAATATTTATATAACGTTACTTCAAACCTGGCACAATAATGAATGACCGTTACCTGAAACAGAAAAAAAGAACGTTAGTAAAGCGCCATCTATTGAGTGAGCGACAGAAAATTAAGGAAATTTCATCTTAGTACTGCTACGTGCCGCTAGATAGCGTTTAATTTGATTAGCAAAGACCCGGCGGTAATGAAATTCTACATTCAATATAAAATCGCCTTTATTAATAAACGAAATAAAGTTGCAAATGTATAATTGAACTCGACTATATTGATTTTTACTACACAGACGGTTACTAAGTAGGGAATTGTGAATATAATAATTAGTGAAGTTTATAGTTATATACAGCTTCGTTACGAGGAAAACGTATACATTTATGAATTTCGCAGCTTTCACAGTCGATGTATATACAGGTATTGCTGAAAGCAACAGGTATCGTAGTAGTGAGCATTCATCTTATTATAATATAATATATTGTACATTCAAACACTTGAGTAGTAGGTACTTGAGGGTTTCAATTTATAATATGCAAGTAATTGTTTTGAATTGTTGAATAAAGATATATATATAGTAACTAAGTGCTCGGTCACGCGTTGCTGTGTTTGAGTCTAGTTTCGAAACAGAGCTCAAAAGTTTAAAAGAAATGCTCCGATTGCCACCAATTTACAGTACCATCCACTGGGTCATTAAAAAGGTTGTTTGAGAATTTCATTAAAATCGATCCAGTCGTTTCGGAGTCCATAAACAACATACAGACCAACATACATTTTTATATAAGTACAAGAAGATAAGGGTATGGTAGAACTGTTTTCCGTGAGGGCTAACAAAAAAGCAAAAAGAAATGAAAAAAATAAAATCTTTTATTCTAGTTACGTTAGCCTTTTAATTTGGCAAGTCACGGCGAAATTGTAACGTCTGCAACAAATCTACGCATTTTCATAAACTTATGAAGTAGGTATATTAAATTGTGTAATAAACCTTTCGGTATATAATTCGATGTATAGCGAGGCTTTCTCAGAGTTATTTATAACGTAAGTAGGAAGTTTGAATTAGTTTTAGCTGTTTATTATAAAAATATCTAATTCTGCGAATTGCGTCATTAAACTGTTAAAGTTCTTACCGAGGTGTCGTAAAAGGCGACTAAGGTAAGTTGACCCACCGTGTGGTATCCCGTTGCGTATCACCCTCTTTCTTACCATAAAATATGACTAAGGTAAGTTGACGTCAGGCAGGCGGCCGGTCGTAAAATACTTAGCCAAATCATGTGACAACATGTTTGTAAAATGTTGTGCCGACCCCACTTAAGTGGGATACGAGCATCGGGCTTATCTGTTCTTTTGGTATGATATAGTTAAGTATAATACATGAAAATTTATAAATATCTTTTTTTAATAGGGGCAAGTCTGAATGTACTTTTGTATAAAAATATTTGAATTTAATAAATAAATCAAAAAAATTTTAGAGCTGTAAAGTACAGACTTTACAGAAAAGCTGTATTGATTGATGTAAGATTTTTTTTAATAATCACGGGTGGTTTTGCCAAATCTATCACCCTATTCGTGACAATACCTTAGCTTAGCTTAGTGGTTACGTGGTCGGAATCGGATCCAAATTTTTAGTTATTTTTAATTGGAAAATTATTTACAGGTTATGCTACATAATATCTGGATGTTAGGAAAGGCCACTTGTATTTTAAAGGTCGGAGATTTTAACCTCCCACGGGCTATGAAACTATTAAAATATGATTTATAGAATTAGTAATAATAAAATTATTTTGCTATAATCTGCGATACAGTAAATAGAAAAAATATATAGTGCTAAATGTATAGTGGAAAATCCACGGTATTTTCACGGCTTTTTCATCGGGAATTAAATTACGGATTTTTTCGGATGCATTCTATCCATAAGTGATCTGTATATAGGTGTTGTACTTTAGTTGTCTATGTTTTATTCAATGTTTAAATAAATATTTTTCTTTCTTTATTTCTTTAATATAAGATTTTAGCAAACCTCGATTGAGTAATTCAACCAACTTTAAAAATAAAATGAACATAGCCTTTACTCAAATAGACTATTACAAGGTTGTATCGCGGATTATAGCAAAATAATTTTATTATTACTTTTGTATTACAAGGTCCTTATTACAATTCAATTCAAAATATTAACACTTCCTTTTTTAAATAACCATCGTAAGTACTTTCATACTTATTTAATACTAAATGTAGAGTTTAGGAATAAATAGATATTTCGTAATCGCCGAATATTTGTGTTTTATAGCGAGCTTTCAGGAATCAATTCGCTCTTTAGACCCTCGATTTTCCCTCCAAAAAGGTAAAAATTCAGCGAAGCAATTTGTCAAACCTTCAGCTGGCCACCACGTGGCGTTGATGGTTTAAATATTCAAATACCCTCGCATTAATCACGCATTGCTCCCTTGCGGAGCGCGGCGGGGTCATGGGAGCATATAGGGAATATATGGGATTAAAGTTAATTTGGACATTAACTTGCAGTACACCGCAAAGCTAATGACCAAATATAAGCTAAGATAAGCTGTGTTAGTCAAGCGGTGAGACCGTGCGACTCTTAAAGAGGAGAATACAAGTTCAAACCCGGGCAGGCATCAATGTGTTTTTCTATTAAAACTCATGTGTCTAATTGATAATTGCAATTTATCACACGCTTTTCGGTGAAGGAAAACAACGTGAGGAAACCTGCATATCTTTAGAGAATTCTGGAGATATGTATAACCTACAAATCCGTATTGGAACAGCGTGGTAGGTCTTAGCTCCAGCCCTTCTCTCCAGAAACTGAATGAGGAGGCCTATGCCTCCTAGTGGGATTGCAACAGGCCGCTACTTTACTCACACCGCAAAAGTTGCGAATAACCGATAAAACCGAGTGACCGTCCAGCGGACAGACGCCTGGGATTTGATGAACAATTTTATAAAAAACTTTATGCATCTTGTAGATCCGCGTTTCCCAACCTGTGGTCCGGGACCCCTGGGTTCCGCGAGTATATGTGTGGGGGTCCACGGTGTAATCTCTGGACCATACATAAATCGCTCATTAAATCCAAAAAAAAGTAAAAGTAACAGCCTGTTACTATCCCACTGTTGGGCATAGGCCTCCTCTCTCCGTTTCTGGAGAGAAGGGTTGGAGCTAAGACCTACCACGCTGCTCCAATGCGGATTGGTAGGTTACACATATCTCCAGAATTCTCTAGAGATATGCAGGTTTCCTCTCGATGTTTTCCTTCACCGAAAAGCGTTTGATTTATTGCAATTATCAATCAGACATATGTTTTAATAAAAAAATCATTGGCCTGGCATGCCCGGGGTGTGAACACATGATCGTCTCTAGAGAGTCACACTGTCACATCGCTGGGCTATCACAGCTTATCCTGTATAGACTCCGAAATGGCTGAACCGATTGTAATTAAATTTTCAGACAATCTTCACATGACCCAGCGGATGACCTGTAAGGTTCGGTGGCGGTCGAAAAAAAAAAATCTGTTTCGACGGGAATTCGAAACCAGTCTGAGCCACAGTAACGCGTGGCCGGACAGCTTGTCTTATAAATACGAAGGTCTATTTCTCTGTCTAAAGCTTTCACGGGTAATACGCTACAACTGTATCGAAAGAATATATCACATTTGAAGTGATCTTATACTAATATTTATGGTTATATATATTTATAATTCGAAATATAATTTACTATATAATGAAACTGTTCAGACTTAACATGAATGAAGTCGATGATACAGCTTGTACAGAATAAAACTTATCATAATTAATGTAAATCTATCCAGTAGTTTGTCCGTGCTGCGCAAACTACGGCTTTGTTGCATTTATTTAGACCTCAAGTTGTACCCAGATTTCGTTGACGAATTTAATATTATAACATCCTGTACACCTTAATGTCATATGATGAGTTTTTTCTTTGCCTGCTTGTAATATCTCAATATTTCATCATCATCATCCTCACCATCCTGCTGCCCTTATCCCACTCTAAGTGGGGTCGGCGCAACATGTTAAAAACATGTTGTTACATGATTCGGCTACATATTTTACGACCGGCCGCCTGCCTGACGTCAACTTACCTTAGTCGTACTTTACGACCCTTCGGTAAGAAAGAGGGTGGTCTAAGTTCTCAATATTTCATATTTCTCTCTTTTCCTTTCTATAAAAAATGTAATTTTACTTGTCATCTGTATATGTTCCTTTATTTCTATGAGTTTTTTGTTCTTTATTGGTTTATATAATTATGTATTATGTAATTGTGTGTTCCTTATAAATTAATAAAATAAATCAATGAATCCTGTACAATGTTTTTTATCATCCTGTGACCGTTCCACTGCTAGGCGAAGGCCTCGAGTGTCCTTTGGGAGAGCTAAGACAAGTTGCTCCAATGTCGATTGGTAGGTTTCACATATCCCAAGATATAAGCAGGCTATGGACTTGAAAATATAATAGATTTTTATATTAATCGATTATTTTATTGTGATAATCGATTTTGAATAATTGGTTTATAGTATTTAACCCTTTGTTCACTTCTTTACCCTCTTTTTCATTTTAAGATCAATTATGCGTTCTTGGATAAAACCAATATAGCCATTAGTAGACATTTTACTCGAATTTCAAACAGCGCACCTATGTGGTTATTTATCTAACTTTAATTAGTCTTTATATTAATTAATTATTAATATTTAAAAAAATCAACTTCCAAAAAAGTAAATTTCATTATGAAATAATCGATTTATTCTAAAGGTAAAAGTCACACCCCTAGTGTCTGCCCGGGGTTTGCCGTAAACTGTGTTGGTTTTAGTACGTTTTCTTTTCAAGTTTCCCTCGTAAACGGGGTTTCTTTTAATTTAATTGTACCATTTCTCGTCCCATATTTTTTCAGCCGTAAAAGCGATACAGATTAACACAGATGTAAGGACAGACAGTCTTTCACATTTATCGTGTTAGTATCCGTTCTAGCACTCTCCAATCTAAACACTAATAACTCGGCATCGAACCACCAATAAACTTGAAACCGGTACACGATCGGTATCGCACGAACAAACAGACAAACATACATAACAGTCACCGTAAATCTGGCCTCATTATGCGCCGCGGCGCCTCCGTATTAACAATGCTCGTTGACTTATGTCTTATACACGGGATTTTAGGTATTTTCAGCGAGAGGGAAGCTAATAATACGCTAAAGGCGTAATAAAGCGGTACTTTCTATTGTATAAATTACAGCATGTATTGATGATAACATACAGTTATTCAAATTGAAATTTAGAATGTTCTTTATTCAAGTAAACTTGTAACAAGTGCTGTTGAATCGTAAAATCTACTAATCGATTTAAAAAATCTATTATATTCATATAATACTTTTATCTGTTTTTTTTAGATATGATAAGACACCAATGTAGCCAAACTATCAATTTTAATCGAATTACGCAAACCGAAAAAAACAGCAATTTTTATTCGTACAAGTCTACTTTAATTAGTCTTTATTCTAATTATTGTAATTAATATTTAAAAAAGCAACTTTGAAGTACAAAAGATCTATTATTAGTAATCGAATTTTCGATACGAATCAATAATTTTTTTACGAATCGGATATTTTAAGGAAAGAAAAATCGATTGTCGCCATTGTAAACCAGCGTTGTGGTATTCAAAAACTTAGGCGAACGGTGTTCCAACTCGATGTTACATTTTTGTATATTTTACTTTACTGTGAGGTTATTAATAAAAAGGTTTTGATTTGATTGCATTTGATTATTCAATACTCTATTTTTTCCACTGTAAATCACATCCCTAATCAACATGCACTCTTAACTGACTCTTTTCAATTCAATTAAACATCCATTAATTGCAGAAGTTATAAGTCTTTCTAGACCTTTGTTATAATGTCGTATACATAACTCTCCCCTCCAGATCGATGGTAGGCTCTGTGGCGCCGCGTTACATGTTTATTTTACCCCCCAATAGTCTATCAATAAAATGGCCGAATAATACTACCATTGGTAGAGTATTCGCCAAATTCGCAGTCCAATAATAAAAATAGTGTTTTATTTATCATTTATTTTGTCCCGGTTTCGACTATACTAGTTTTTAAACGCAACTACGTTTTATAAGCACTTATTTTAATTATAGTTAAAGTGGGATAACTTTAAAAGCTAGACATAGAGGGGAACAATTTTGTAATACATGTTCAAATTCAAATTCAAATTCAAAATATTCTTTATTCAAGTAAACTTGTAAACAAGTGCTTTTGAATCGTCAACTCTACTGCTGGTTCGGAAAGCTGTTCCCACCTAGAAGAACCAGCAAGAAACTCGGCGGTTGCTCTTTTCAAACAATAATTCTTATTACTAATTACATATAGTTATTAGTCGTAGTTATTAACGTCTTGTACAGGGTCGAAGAGTAGCTCTATCCACACATCCTTATCATCTAAGTAATCTTCAACAGTAAAGTAGGCTTTCTGTATCAGCCTCTTTTTAACAGTGTTTTTAAACTGCTGTAATGGCATGGCCAAAATTGATTTCGAAATTTTATTATAGAATCTTATACCGAAACCCACAATTTACTTATTTACTTTTGCTAGGCGCAAAGCAGGAACTGCAAGCTTATGTCGGTTCCTACTTTGTCTATTATATACAATGATCATGATTTTTGAATAACTTTCAACTTTTTTAGCGCACGCAAGGAAAGCTTTAAATTTTGCCAATTTCGCAATATTTTTTATTGTTGCTCCTCTTTTATTCATCTCAGCGTGATGTTATATGATCTATAGCCTTCCCCGATAAATGGACTATCTTATACTCAAAGAATTTTTAAAATCGGTCCAGTAGTTCCTGAGATTAGTGCGTTCAAACAAAGAAACAAAGAAACAAAAACCAACAAACATTTCAGCTTTATATATTATATGTTAGTATAGATATATATTATAACTTAAAGCAGGAGCCGCTGCCTGCTGTTGACGAAATTTATACACGAATTTATTTTTGAAACTGAAATTAAAATTTTGTTAAATTGATAAGAATTAATATTATGTTCGTCTAAGTAGCTTTATAAAAAACTCTATTTTCTGAGTCGAATTATTGAAATCCTTATCTGTCGTTCTGAATAAGACGAACATCTCAAAAAGGGATTAGGCAAGGCTTTTGATGAACCTTTCCAATCGACGACTTTTTCCGTAATCAATAATAATAATCATAATTATGTGTATTATGTTTGTGTGTTTTACTTATCTGTATTTCGTATTTGTATTGTATTGTGAAACTAAATAGTTTTTTCTACTTTATTCTAATCTAAATCTAATATAATTTCGACGAATCATGTTCGCAACTATGTAATGCCTAATGCCGCATAACAGCAGTCTAGTTTCGTGATATTTCGGCTCAAAACTGAATTTCCATAATTAATTAAATCGACAATCGCGCTACAAGTTTCGAGACATCGCTGCCTGCCGTGCTGCGGCGGCTTAAGAAATTGCTGCGGCCATTGCGTTATGGTTTTTTCTGTACTAAATTCCTTCAAAGCATAACATACAAGCTGTATCCGAGACTTCATGCGCGTCAATTTTAATATTTAAGTACCTTCAACTATTAAGTATGTGATTTTTCAGTTCCTCAAACATATTTCTTTTATCCTTTTTCTTAGCCCGATATTTAGGCTATTAAATAGGCGCAAAGGTTTTAGTAGAAAACTTATTGGTGCCTGAGATGTAAACTTATGAAATCAATTATAAAATATCAGTCTATTTTATTTTTCTTAACCATATTTGCATATAAGCAACAATTGTTACAAATGCTATTAATATTACTCCAGTAGATCAGCCGAGACATCGTTATATTCAAATTCAAATTCAAAATATTCTTTATTCAAGTAAACTTGTAAACAAGTGCTTTTGAATCGTCAACATCTACTGCTGGTTCGGAAAGCTGTTCCTACCGAGAAGAACCAGCAAGAAACTCGGTGGTTGCTCTTTTCAAAGAATAATTCTTATCACTACTTACATATAGTTATTGATGTCTTGTACAGGGTTGAAGAGAAGCTATATCTACGCACTCTTATCGTCTAAGTGATCTTCAATGGTATAGTAGGTTTTCTGTATTAACCTTTTTTTTAAGTATTTTAAACTGCTGTAGAGGTAAAAGACAGACAGATAGATTTCGCATATATTATATAAAATTATGGATAAGAAGTTAACAATATTCAGTAATAAAGACATAGGCCACGATAATATATATCCCATGTTTTATTGTTCAAAATATTTTTTTCGAAAATTACGCATTTCCAGTGATTGCATTAAATCTTAAATCTAGATATGATGAATTACAGTTCTATACCATAAAATATCGAAACGTCGCATTTGTATAGCGGCAATTGAAAAAAGCTAAATTAGTCACAAATTATCAAAGATATTATCAAAAAATTGAGATATTATTCTTTTAAAGTAAATTGAATAGTGAACAACAAAATACTAAAGCGTCGAAGTTAAAAGTTGACTGCGATCGTTACAAAGATATCGATATGAAAAGAAATTTAGAGATTTTATCTACTTTTTGTATTCGGCCGGAGGGAAATAACAAATGGGGTCAACTGCGGAATATTTACTAACCGTTTGGTGTTATATATGAAATGCCGTATGCTATCCGGCTGAGTAGAATAGACCACCCTCATTTCTTACCGAGGTGTCGTAAAAGGCGACTAGGGTAAGGTGACCCACCGTGTGGTATCCGGTTGAGTAGAATAGACCACCCTCTTTCTTACCGAGGTGTCGTAAAAGGCGACTAGGGTAAGGTGACCCACCGTGTGGTATCCGGTTGAGTAGAATAGACCACCCTCTTTCTTACCGAGGTGTCGTAAAAGGCGACTAGGGTAAGGTGACCCACCGTGTGGTATCCGGTTGAGTAGAATAGACCACCCTCTTTCTTACCGAGGGGTCGTAAAATACGACTAAGGTAAGTTGACGTCAGGCAGGCGGCCGGTCGTAAAATAGGTAGCCAAATCATGTGACAACATGTTTTTAACATGTTGTGCCGACCTCACTTAGAGTGGGATAAGGGCAGGAGTTATATATGAACAAGGCTACCCTGAACAAGAATAGAAATTTTATAAAAATTTAATAATATGAATATTTGAAGGAAGCAACGAAGAAGACAAAATAGATACACGCGGCATAATACAGTAAGAGCACTGATTTTGGGTAGATAAATATACTTTTTCCTGTGGGTAATGGGACAAATTATTTATAAAAACCGACGCTTAAAAATTTATTAATAATGATTCATCATCATCCTCATCATTCTCCTGCCCTTATCGCACTCTAAGTAGGGTCGGAACAACATGTTATAGACATGTTGTCACATGATTTAGCTACGTATTTTACGACCGGCCGCTTGCCTGACGTCAACTTACCTTAGTCGCCTCTTACGACACCTCGGTAAGAAAGGAGGGTGGTCTATTCTATGCAGCCGGATACAACACGGCACTTACCTTAGTCGCCTCTTACGACACCTCGGTAAGAAAGGAGGGTGGTCTATTCTATGCAGCCGGATACAACACGGCACTTACCTTAGTCGCCTCTTACGACACCTCGGTAAGAACTGAGGGTGGTCTATTCTATGCAGCCGGATACAACACGGCACTTACCTTAGTCGCCTCTTACGACACCTCGGTAAGAAAGGAGGGTGGTCTATTCTATGCAGCCGGATACCACACGGCGTTTAATAATAAGAATGATTATTTAGCTTTAAAACAGGATTAGAGAAAATGTTGGTTTTTTCGTAGTCTATCTGATGATTTGGTTACGGAACGAAATAATTGTTGACATTGTGGTAGTAAATGTGTGCATTGCTACTGCAATGAGGTGTTATTATGAAAGTAGGTTATTTATTTATGAAAAGCAGCAGTTTTTCGTAGATCTATGAAACTTACATTATTTTATGTCTCAAACGGATTAGGCAATGCTTGCGATGAAAGCACCCAAGCGGTTGGCCATTTGCCTACATTTTAAAAAATTACCATTATATTTAAACTACTTTCAACAAGACCTTAAGTAATTATAAATTCAAACATGGATCATCCTGTATTGATGAAAACCGCGTAAAAATCACTTTGAGGTTTTGTCGAACGCACATACAGAAAGGCACATCAGCAGGTTTTATTTTATAATGTGTAAGGAATAAATAAAATCGCCGAGATGTCGTAAAAGGCGACTAAGGTAAGTTGACCCGCCGTTATTTGGTAACTGTTTGAGTAGTATAGACCACCCTTTTTCTTACCGAGGAGTCGTAAAATACGACTAAGGTAAGTTGATGTCAGGCAGGCGGTCGGTCGTAAAATACCTAGCCAAATCATGTGACAATATTTTTATAATAATTAAAAATATTGTCACATGATTTGGCTTTTGATTATATATTTCCGAAAAAGTTGGTAACATAGAAATATCTTAACTAAACTTAACAGAAATACTGATCAAAAAAGACTATACTAAATACATAAAAGAGTAGAAAAAAAAACGATAAAATTATTATTAATAAATATGTAAATTATTGGGATAGGATTGGTAAAAATAGATTGGGATAAGGGCAGGAAGATGATGATGAAGGAATAAATGAAATTTTCCATGGTAACACAGACAAGGACACGGTGGCAATTATTTATTTAAGTATTGCAATTTTAAAGTCGTTACGGACACACTTTTTTACGACAATTTGTGTATATAACAAAAAGTTGAATCTCGGTTACTGCAACTAGAATTTAATACGACATCCGTTGACTAAGTTGGGAGTCGGCGATTGCGAATTAATCGCACTTGAAATTCTTGATGAGCAGATGATGGCAAAAAATTAGCAGACATTGGGAATATTTTAACGGAAAGATGTCTCAGAAGCGTAGCGGCCACAGATATTTTTTTTAATTTCAAAGCGCAGTAAACTTTTTCAAATTTTTTTTTTGGAATCTTGCAAATTAAATTTGACCCACTTCCCGGTGTCCTAATGGTAATGCATGTTTATGATATGAATGATCTGATGCTGCTGCCGGAATTGGCTCTAGACGAGGGAACTCCTCAATGGAATGCAAAAAACAAATTAAAAATTGGCTTCAATACCTTGACTACGACCAAACGGAACATCTGATAACAATAATAACATAACTGCGCATACTTACACACATTCGTATACATATACACAAACATACACTCATTCAAATTCGCACAGACGTTTGTACAATCATAATATATAATAAATAAAATAATAATAAAAATAATAACTACTTTACAATCCTCTAAGAGAACCGGTAGCTAAAGCACAGAATATTAGGATTCTAGTTTAGCTATCGGTGAAACGATTGTTTATGCAGCCTTAAAATCTGTAAATTATTTCGTTTATGTATGTTTTTGTAAAAAAATTGTAATAGAAATAAAGAATTTTTATATTTGTATATTTTTAGAATGGTACCAATAGGGATATAAATTTTTTTGTTAAATGTTTTTTTTGTCGTTTGTAAACGACAGTAATTATTTAAACTGTATACAATAGCTAAGTTGGTGCAAACAAGTCTCGGGTACTAGCAGTTATTATCCATTTTAAATGAAAATACTATTTCAGCCTCTACTCCGAAGTACAGATTCTATTATTCTAAGATACAATCGGGTCACATTTTCCGTTTCTATTAACAGGTTAGCGGCTTTTCTATTAGCCGGTGAATGCCAACTGTAATATAGCTAAATACAATTCTTTCAGCACTTTATAGAGGATAATCTTACCAAGAGAATTAACAAAGTAAGGCAGTGCGGAAATGCGGATTTTTTCCCAAACAGGTCCCTCTAACAGTCAAGTATATATTATAACTACTATTAATTTATATGTTCTTGTATATTCGCAAATATATATATTTTCATCTGCACCATCTCACATTTGTTTACATTCCATACAGCAAAGGTTGTAATATAATATGAATAATTTTAATTTATTTATTATTTATTTATTTATTTATTAGTTTATCAGGTTATGAAAAAGCTCTGCCGAGTTTCTTGCAGGTTCTTCGCGGTAGGACCTAACCAAGCCTAACCGGATCTTACCAGGCTTTTCTAACCGGCAGCATCAAACAACTTGTTTACAATTTCACTTGAATAAAGAATAATTTGAATTTGTAAGACTGTTTAACGCAACCTTTGCATACTTTGTGCTTAATATAAATTTACTTTGTACGATTCATTTATGTATTCTATGTGCAATAAAGTATTAAATAGATAAAGTTTTGAGAAACTTATACGACAGTTAAATATAAGAAATAACACAGGAATAGCGTTAAATGTATTTAAGAAAGAAATTATTTACAGTTCACAAATTTAAATAGAAGATCAGGAGTAATTCTTATTGTGCTTATTTTATTGCAATAAAAGAGTTAAAAAAAATGACAAAATTTTATATCCCTACTGTTAACCGTTGAGGAGTTCCCTCGTCTGGAGTCAATACTGAGAGCAGCATCAAGTCTTGCTACCTATTACAATGCAAGGCAAGTTAAATGAAAGATTTCAAAAAAAGGTCTCTATTTGAGTCAAACGATTAATTCTTATTTTATATTTTATTTCTTTAAATATTTTACTACATCGTAATGTAAAGACAAATAGAGTACCAAAAACAATTGTAATGTCAAACGTCAATAAAGAAAATGTCTGTGAAACCGAATAATACGCGTATTCATTTTTGCCTGATAAAAACTTTAAATTGAGAGCCTGCTCATGTAAAATAGACCTGGTGCTAGGTAGATCAGTCTCATACGTCCTTAAGTTTATTCCAAGGTTCACTTCAACGCTGAGAATAATCTAGAATAAGCTTTTCGACATATACTTATACAGTTTAAGGGTTGGTTGACCTAGCGTAGGACAAGGGGTTCTCTCTTGTAGGAGAGATGGAAATCACACTGTCCGTCCAAAATGAAACCACACATCTTTCTTAAGAAATTCTTATCGTATTGACCTATTTCCTTACGATGTTCCAAGTAAAGTAGATAAACATTTAAACACAATTTTTATTGAACATTCAGAGCATATTGGGACTCGGATACCAGAATCCTTGGTAATACGGTTCTATTTAAGTAACCGTCATGGAGTTTCCCCATAAACTCGATGTAGGGCATCGTATTTTTTTTCTTTTCATGTCTCGCACAGTCCTCAGTACCAGTATAACATATCTCAGGAGTTGTATAAACATAAACCAGGCTGGCTGTTCGTGAATGTAATGGCGTTGGGAAATGGAAAAATTTGTTACAGATCGCTTGTACTACACGACAAGGAAACGACGCGACATAAGTAGTAGCTGACAGATAAACGTCTTTAATTACAGTCTGCAACACGTATTCGAAGGCAAAATAAAAGGCAATACCAATGACTATATTGCTATGCTTGTTGGTCGATACCCTGATAATGTTTCGGTTACGGGGCGAAATGATTGTTTACGTTATGGTAGTTAATGTGTGCAGTGCTTGTAGTTATTTGTAGTGCATGCGTTAAGTAATCCTGCATATATATTATGGAAATTCGTAAACTAAAACTCTCTTTATACTAAGAGCACAAAAGTTTGACATAACTTTGCTAAATCGATAGATACACTTACTTGGTTGTTTTATGCACAAATGTATATAATTAAACAACTGTCCCATACTTTTAATTTCATATATAAAAAACTAAATCTAAAATTTATAATGAATACACTTTGACTGTGTAATAGCAATTAGAAGATAAATTAAAACATACCATCCGAAGATCAATCAATCGATATTTTTATTTGGAAAGAAGTTTTACAAAGATAAATATGTAAAGGTAAGGACTAAAATTTAAAAGGTATCATTAATTTATTTTTTTATTTAGTACTTAAATATTATATATTAGCAGTAAAAAACATGTTAATCTTTTGTCGTTCAGAGCGTGTTCACTAGAATAGATGTGGGTCAGATTACTGCCATACAGAAATCGTGCGACGACATATCGTGCCATATAAAGATGTCAAAATGGTAGTCACAAATTCCTCTGCCATTTACCCGCAAACAACAAAACGGTCGCTGTCAACACTCCGTGCCAATACGCCGAATGCAAAGTTGTGTTGGTATTTTGCTTTTATGTCATTGTTACCTATGGTTTATTGTTGGTATGAAAACCACCCTACATCACACGTGGTTATATTTTTGTTTACTTGAAAACTTTCATACAAGTTTGGGCCTGGTCGTAAAAAGGCTCAATTTATACAATAAAAGTCAGGATATAAAAGATTACAACATACTAAAATCGTCCTATATGACCCAGACGATTAAATAACGATGGAAAAACAGATACATGCAGAAGAACAGCATGCTAGCGAACAAAGAGGTGATACCAATTTTCTTACGTCGCGTCGGTCGGTTGTGTCCCCACAATCCTATCAGCGTAACTTATCAGCCACATATAACGTGTTAGTCACCCGTAAATCGTCACTCGCCACATTATTTTGAAGATATTGTCATCGCAACAAATCGTGTTGATAGAGTATTTTCAAATTGACATAAATCGGTTATCAGACGAGCTTTCGAAGTATGAGTTACAGTAAACGGTCCGCGGTTAAGTTCTGCGAACTAATAAGGATGGAATCGAAGTCGACCGTAACTCTCCGGTTCAGCAGCCGCGGACAAAGCGCAATAACACTGCCACTGACGCAACGGGACTCTTATTAACCATTGTTTGGCGATTGCCCCGTGGGTGATTTACTGGTGAGACTGTCCACCGAGTGGGCTGACTACAATATTACACTACGGTTTAATATTATAACTTGTACAAAAGTATTAATAAAATTATTTTGATATAATCCGCGATACAGTAAATAGAAAATATACATAGTGCTAAATGTAAAGTGGACTATCCGTTTTTTCATACCCGATACATACAGGATTCGTAAAAAACACATGCACAAACCCCCACCACTGCCACCACAATACGCAAGCACTACACACGTTCACTATCACAAACTCAACAATCGTTTCGCCCCGCAACCGAATCATCATCAGGAGATAGACTTCACGACAAATGTCTCAGCTATTACCAAAATTATATTTTATTTAAGTAGTATATTATGATTATATATATGACATTATGAAAGCTACTTTTGAAATAATATCAACTTTTATTAATTAGATTAGGAGAATATATTTAGAACTGTTCATTATATTTAGCACTTCGATCAATACATGAGAGAGGCGCCCAATGTGGAGGGGCAGGGGGGAGGCTTGAAATAACAAACTACGGTAGGATTTGGAACGTGGAGCTGTTCAAAACTGAATGGAAATAACATCGACGCTCGTGTAGCACAGAGACGGCCACGTGACCTTTTCACCCTTTCCGTCAAACAAAAATCATATCATCTTTATTCAAATTAATAATAATAAATAAATATATGGGACATTTACACACACGGTCGTCCGTCCCCAAAGTAAGTAACTTAATACTTGCGTTATGGACGGACAACTGGTAGATATACTGCATATATAATTTTAAATACAAATATACACCCAGGCTCGAAGAAACAACAAATTGCTTTATAGAAAATGTTGGCCCTTGGCGGGAACCGAGCCCGCGACCCGCTGAGTTTAAGGCAGGGTCACTACCCACTACGCCAACGGGCCAGACAAATAGACTTTGTTCAGCACTTTTCAATGGCAATTTTATTGCGACATTGCTATGTCGAGTAGCTAAATCCACGCATTGTTATCACTTATGTACTCCAGGCTTTCCATTTTATTCAATTCAATTCAATTGTTTATTTCGAATGATATGGTTACAAAGGTTTTGTAAAGAGTACAAATTCAAATTCAAAATATTCTTCATTCAAGTAAACTTGTAAACAAGTGCTTTTGAATCGTCAACTTTACTACTGGTTCGGAAAGCTGTTCCTACCGAGAATAACCAGCAAGACTCGGCGGTTGCTCTTTTTATAAATATAAATCTTATAACCAGTTACATTTAGACATTACTGTCTTGTACAGGTACAAAAATTAAATTGCTTAAAATATACTGTGAAGCCAATGCAAGAATACCTATTTCCTTGAACTTCTCTCGCAGGCAATCACGCGGACTTAAATTGTAGATGCGACGTATGGCTCTTTTTGTAATACATTTTTTTTCATTATCCGTTTATTTACCCCATAGCATTATTCCATAAGGCTACAAAATTTAAAGGACCATCCCCTGAGTCAATCTAAAGATTATCTAAAAATTTCATTAAGATCAATCATCCCATCGTCATTTCGGAGTTTATAAGGGACATACACAGAAACATTCATGTTTAGATATAAATAAATAAATATATGGGACACCTACGCATACGGTCGTCCGTCCCCAAATGAAGTAAATAATAATATTATATATATAGATTGTTTATCAAAATCGCATACTCCAAATACGTCCTGCAGGAGACACGATGGGCGTGGCACGTCCTCTCTATGCCGACTCCGGTAGTGGTGTAATGTATTGCCGAACACACCACCCTCAGGGCCGCGCCCCAAATATATCAAATCCACTGAAACTGTCAGCTTCAGGTCACTTACAGTCCACTAGCCATGGGGGTATGCGATACCATAGATGGGAAAAATGGTTTACTATGTAATAATCACAGTGACGCAATATACATCAGGATTCTTACAAATAAAACCACGCATAAGCGAGAGTTATTATATATATATAATAACAAGCATTTACGCGCGGCTTCGCTCGCGTGTTATTTGGTCTGCCACATTAAAATACCGCGCATATTAAGCACTCTATGGCACTCCATTCAATCAAATCGTGATGACTTAAAACTATTCGCCCAAATTACTTAGTGTGAAAGACAAACTTTATCTACATAAAATACTGAAAGCGACAAATGTATTGATTTTTATAACAGTTTTATAAGTATACTAAAATGTGCATTGTAAAATAGTATCAAATTTAATTAAAGTTATAATTCACAATTTTGGTCATAGTCGCTTCCACATAAAAGGTAGATATATGCTGTTGCGGACTTTTATTTAGAACTATTCAAGACAAACAATACTACGGTACATCATCTTTGTGTAACTCCAATGGTTTAGGCAGCGCACGCCAAGATAGCTCTCAGAGGTCAGATTTTTTCCAACTTTATTGACATGTATCGTTATATTACATTATATAATTACAAATTGTAGCCTATATGTTATTCCGATGTAAAACCTATGTAACTGTAAAGTTTCATTCAAATCCGTCCAGTAGTTTTTTCGTGAAAGAGTAACAAACATCCATCCATACTCACAAACTTTCGCATTTACAATATTAGTAGGATATGCTTAAAAATTATGCTTAGAATATCCTAAGTTTAAGAAGACAAATATATAATGTATAGAATTAGGCGTTACTTTGCGGAGATCCATAATACAAAAGTAATAATAAAATTATTTTGCTATAATCCGCGATACAGTAAATGGAAAATATATATAGTGTTAAATGTATAGTGGACTATCAGTATTGTCAAACCCGATACGTTCAGGATTCGTAAAAACACATGCATAAACCTCCACCACTGCCACCACAATACACAAGTACTACACATTTTCACTAACTACCACAAACTCAACAATCGTTTCGCCCCGCAACCGAAGCATCATCAGGAGATAGACTCCACGACAAAATCGCAAAGCTTTGCGATTATAGCAAAATAATTTTATTATTACTTTTGTACGAAATTCTTCATCACCATACAAATCAAAGGAATTTTCTCTATTTTTGAATGTTTTAACTTCTGTCTGTGAAAATAAACACAAGTCAATGATTTTGAGGTTATTCCTTGCTTAAACTAGGGCAAGGTTAAGTATAAGGTCGGAATAGTTTTAGTATGAAAATATATTCCGACGTTATGTTAGGTATAGCTTAATCCGAACTTATTTGTTGACTTCTTAGTATAACATTTTATACTGGATTTATTTGTAAGGCCACAGTAGTTTGCATAAATGACGCTTAATTCTACATTGAGAGGTATAGTAGACAGTGTGCCTCTTTCGAGGTTGTCAAAGGTTCAAATCCCCGGCAGGCAACAACAATTTTCCTTTTTAAACTTATGTGTCTAATTGTTAATTGCAATTTATCACACACTTTTCGGTGAAGGAAAATATAGTGACGAAATCAGCAAATCAAACTCAAATTCAAGATATCATTTATTCAATTATACTGTTTACAGTACTTTTGAATCGTCAAATGTTTTCAAGAAGTTACCACTGATTCGGAAGTTTGCTCCTACCGAGAAGAACCAGCAAGAAACTCGGCGGCAATTTTTTTTTACAATTTGATTGATGGTTACAAATTAATCGTTGCAGCTTGGTGCGTGGCTGACTGCAGTTAAGATATGCTACTGTCACTCAAATAATCTTCAATTGTACAGTAATCTTTAGGTGGCAGCATCGTTTTAAGATAATTTCTAAATTTGTGTAAAGGCAAGTCTAGATAATGTTGAGAAATTTTATTATAAAAACGTGTACCGAGACCGAAAAATTATTTTCGGACCTTTTGGAGGCGCAACCTTAACGTCAACAGTTTATTTCGGTTTCTAAAGTGTATCGCTAGAGAATTTTTGGGATATGTGTAACCTGCCAATCAGCATTGGAGCAGCGTGGTGAATCTTTGCTCCAACCCGCCTCTCCAAATAAGAAAGAGGAAGTCTAGTACCCGCAGTGGGAGTTACAGGCCGTTACTATAAACGTATAAAAAAACTACTTTTTTTGGAAAGAAGTATTTGACTTCAAACTTTAATTCAAATCTTAAGTTCTATTCCCTGATTTATGAACACTGCAGTCTCCCTACATTATGACAAAGCTTACCTGAGACTTTCCGAAGAAAACGGGAGTTTCCTATATATTAACTTGGTACATAACTTTTAAATCGTGACTGGCCCGTTGGCGCAGTGGGTAGTGACCCTGCCTTCAGCTCCGCGGGTCGTGGGTTCGATTGCCACCGACATTTTCTATCAACAATTTGTTGGGCCTTCGAGCCTGGGGATGTATTTGTATTTAAGTATGTATTTAAAATTATATATGTAGCATATTTACCAGTTGTCCGTCACCCATAACACAAGTATTAAGTTACTTACTTTGGGGACGGACGACCGTGTGTAAATGTCCCATATATTTATTTTTTATTTTTAAATCTACTTCTTCTTCTTCTTCATGTGCCTCTCCGACTAGCGAAGGTTGGCAGTCAGCGTCATAAATTCATCCTTATCCCTCGCTAGCCGGAACAGTTCAGCGGCGCTCGCGATCCCCGTCCACTCCCTTACGTTGCGAAGCCAGGATTTCTTTCTGCGTCCCACACCTCTTTTTCCGGAAACCTTTCCCATTAAGATGAGTTGTAGAAGTCCATATCTGTCGTGCCTAAGCACATGTCCTAGATATGCGACTTTTCTCATCTTAACGGTCTGCAAAAGTTCTCGGTTTTGATGGACGCGTCGTAGAACTTCCACATTCGAGATTTTCTGGGTCCAGCTTATAGCCAACATGCGCCTGTATGCCCACATCTCGAATGCTTCTATTCGTTTCCTGAGGTCTTCTTTGATAGTCCAGGCTTCGCATCCGTATAGAACAATGGGCCAGATGTAGCATTGTAACATCCGAATGCGCAAATCAAGTTTAAGTCTGCGGTTGCAGAGTACTTTTTTCATTTTAGCGAAGGTACAACGGGCTACTTCGATTCTAGTCTTAATTTCTTGATCGCTGCTCCAACCTTCGTTAAGCCAAGTACCTAAATACTTATATTTGCTCACTCTCTCTATCTTTTGGCCTGCTACTTTGATGTCGAAGTCCCCAATGTTCTTTTTAGAAATGACCATGATCTTTGTCTTTAGAATATTCATCCTAAGACCGGCCTTCACACTGCATTCATTTACTCGAGAGACAATCCTTTGAATTTCTTCAGGAGACGAACCAATAAGGACGGTATCGTCGGCATATCTAATATTATTAATATTTCTGCCATTTATTTTGACTCCACAGTCCAGCTCTTCGACTGCTTCTGCTATTATTGCTTCGGAGTACAAATTGAATAATATGGGTGATAAAATACAGCCTTGACGAACCCCTCTTTTAATTTCGACTTCATCAGTTTCTTCACTGTCAACCCTAACAGTTGCGCGTTGATTCCAATACAGGTTTTGAACTATTCTAACGTCTTTTTCATCTAAACCGATATCGTGTAGGATCGTTATCAAGCGGTCGTGCAACACTCTGTCGAACGCTTTTTCATAGTCAATAAAGCAAAGAAAAACGTCTTGCTGCATATCTCTACACTTTTGTACCAAAACCTGTATTGCAAATAAAGCTTCTCTAGTGCCAATCCCGCTCTGAAGCCAAATCTACTAAATTTCATTAATATTTACCAGCTTAATAGACAGACCGTTTAGTTGCGAGAACTTGTATGAATGGTAAAGAAACAAACAAAAGAAAGAAACAGGCTCTGTTTTTATGATAGAGGTAATAGGCATAAAAAAAATAGACAAATGCATTACTACTTATAGTATGACATTACACACTGTAATCTATATATGTTTTGTAGTGATGCGTCCGTCCGTCGTTGCGGGTCCTTGTGCGAAAGTGTCACATTACTATTGTTGGTGACAGTGTCAAATGTCGACCACAGTGACGCCTGCCAACCATGAAACGAGCCGTGTAGGCTCAGTGGTTTAAGGAGATTCTTAAATCCTATCCTAATCATGCTTTGGAGTTTTTTTTAACTTATTAAATACCAATTGTAAAAGATGAAAATTGACGAAATGCTAGAAAAATTGAATCCGGGTATTTCTGGCTAACACGGTTCGAAAATTTTATACGCAACAGTTTTAAGAAACATTCGCTTTGAACTTTTAATAATTATTTATTTTTAGTAATAGATTATCTCTAAAATCGCTGTGTGGTATCCGGCTGAGTAGAATATTCAAATTCAAATTCAAAATATTCTTTATTCAAGTAAACTTGTAAAGTCTTTTTGAATCGTCAACATCTACTGCTGATTCGGAAAGCTGTTCCTACCGAGCAGAACCAGCAAGAAACTCGGCGGTTGCTCTTTTTAAAATATAAATCTTAAAACTAGTTACATTTATTTATTACTGTCTTGTATAGGGTAGAAGTGCACCTATATCCGCACATCTTTATCATCTAAGTAATCTTTAACAGTATAGTAGGCTTTCTGTATCAGCCTCTTTTTAACAGTGGTTTTAAACTGCTGTAATGGCATGGCCAAAATAGATTTCGGAATTTTATTATAGAATCTTATACCCAAACCCACAAACGATTTACGTACTTTTGCTAGGCGCAAAGCAGGAGTCGCAAGCTTATGTCGGTTCCCACTTTGTCTACTATATATTATATAAAAGATCACCCTCATTACTTACCGAGGGGTCGTAAAAGGCATCTAAGATAAGTTTAGACTCATAGTAAACTTTATTCATCAATTCTATTTAAAACACCGTGAGGACTACCTGCATATGTCTAGCAATCTAGGATATGTGTAACATTTAATCCTCTAATCTTTCTCCCAAAAAGGAGGCAGGATGACTATGCCCAGCAGAAGCATAGTAACACATTATTACATAATTGTGGGTATTTGATATTGAAGTTGGCGCGATCGAATTCGCTCGTACAAATTGTAATTTATCTAGTATATGAAATATTAGAGAAGATTTTAAAGCTTCGAAGATTGTACAGAGTACTTCTTCTTCTTAAGGTGCCATCTTCTTTCGAAGTTCGGCGATCAATGAGGCGATTTGGATCTTCGATGCCGCTACTCTGAATAAGGAACGAATACTTGTGCCGAACCAATGGCGTACATTTTTTAACCAAGATATCCTCCGTCGGCTCACACTTCGTTTACCTTGGATTTTGCCTTGTATTATAATCCGCAGCAATTCATATTTAGCATTTCTCATGACGTGGCCAAAATATTCGAGCTTTCTTTTTTTCACTAAATATAAGACTTCTGCTTTTTTATTCGTGCGTTTAACACGGTTATATTCTTTACTTTGTCTCTCCAGGATATCCTTAACATTCTGCTGTTCACCCACAATTCGAAAGATTCTAATTTCTTGCTCATCGATTCTGTGTACACTTCGGTTTTAAAGTAAGATTCAACTGATAAGATGTGTTTCAAACACAGGACTGAAACCCCTCCATCAAGTGTCCACTCAACACGATCTCGGCGTGTTCGACAAAAAGCACAAATCCAAAATGTGTCCAATAATCATTTCCGTGTACACGTTCTATCACCTCATCATGAGAGGCACCTATCGGAAACATCTCGAACTTTGAAGCCTTGAATATTACACATTTATTGTACTTTCACCGTTAAACCCAAAGCTGTAATGTCTACAATTGTTTAACACATCTTCAGCATTATACAGGAAGTTCCAAGTGCTCTCATTATGTTTACAACCCTTTGAATTTTGTGAACTTCATGAATTTTTAATACTGTCCTTGAGGTGATGCTGCGTCGGCATTTAATATTGAATACCTTTTATTTATGGGCGTGACGGAATAACTGTAGCAGCATGTTAACAGAGAGTTTGCAGATTCAAACACGGAGCAGACACCGATACCTTGAAACTTATTTGTAATCGATATTCGCTGTTAGCGGTGAAGAGACATGTTATAGTGACATCTGCTTAAAGATCATCATCATCCTCGTGCCTTTATCCCACTCTAAGTGGGGTCGGCAGAACATATTACAAACAACGGCTTTTTCTAGGAGATAGAGACATGCTGTCGCGGACTTTTTTGTAGTATTTTTATAGACAATTACTAGTACTACAATTCTCTAGTACGTTACTTTAGCGTATCTCTGCTGGTATATGCAGCGCACGCAACTAAAGCTCCCAGCAAGCAAGTTTTTTAACAACTACGCGATCTCTTCAACACAATTTACATAATACCGATATGTACTATTTAACTTAATCATCCGGAAGTATGATATATATCTTTTGGTGAAAACCGTACAAAAATACAGTAGATTTTGAGAAAATCAATTACATACAGACAGACAGGTTTTTTCGGAGTTTGTTTTATAACAAGTATAGATAGATTTGCAAAATCAAAATAACGCATACGTGGAAATCAATACACTTGCAAAAGTTTTATAATTGAAGGTAAAATATAATTAATTCGCGATATAGTAAGTTTTTGGATGTTATATAATGAACAGATCTTGTCTAAGAATAATCAATAAATTTTAAATATGAAAATTACTTTGCATAACATAAAAGGAAGGATAATATTATTTTGAATTAGAGAAAGTTCTATACTTTATCATTCATAAAACTAATGTAGAAATCACCAACACAAAATTTCACTAACACTGCTACAATCTCGATAAATACACTACTACAATCTCAACAACGTTTCGCCTATAAAACGCTAGTAGCAGATAGACTCCACGACAAAACTGCAAAGTTATTTTTTCTTATTTTAGATTATAGAAAAATAATTCTACTTCCTTCTAATATTATAAATACAAATGTTGTATGGATGGATGTTTGTTACTCTTTCACGAAAAACTATTGGACGGATTCGAATGAAACTTTACAGCTATACAGGTTGTACATATGCCATACATACATCGATACATGTCAATTAAGTCGAGAAAAATCTGGCCTCTGAGAACTATCTTGCCATACGCTGCCTAAACCATTGGAGTAACACAAAGATGATTTACTAAATGAATAGTTCTAAATAAAAGTCCGGGACAGCATAAATCTACCTTTTATCTGGAAGCCAAGTCAATTTTGATTCATAAATTTCATTAAAATAGATACTATTTTACAATGCCCATTTTAGTATATTTATCGATCTTTTAACAAAATCAATTCATTTATCGCTTACAGTATTTCATGTAGATAAACTTTGTCTTTCACACTAAGTAATTTGGCCGAATAGTTTAAAAGTTATCACGATATGATTGAATTTAATGGAGCGCCATATATTACCTAAGCCTAATACGCTCGTCGCGCGATTGTGTGAAATCCGTCAGTTTTGAAGTTTGACATCTGAATTTTGGATTTACGACTAACTAATTAAATATGTATTTTTTTAAATATTAAGTAAAAAAATATTCTTCTTCTTCTTCTTCGTCAGCCGATGGACGTCCACTGCTGGACATAGGCCTCTTCATGGGATCGCCACACCACACGATCTTGCGCTGCCTGGATTCAGTGGCTCCCTGCGACCTTTTTGAGGTCGTCTGTCCACGTCGTAGGTGGTCTACCGACGCTGCGCTTTCCGGTTATCAATTTAGACTTAAATAATATTAAAAATATTATTTAAGTCTAAATTGATCTCGCAGGAAACTTAATATGGCAGACCAAATTCCACGCGACCGAAGCCGCGGGCAAATGCTTGTATTATATACTATAGAAAATAATACTTATATATTAATATTACTTATAATTTAGTGTTATATATTAAAGCTTTCCTTATGGTGTCTCGTACAGGAGCAGCGGAGTTATGGGTTTGCTATGGCGTTACTGTAGACGCCGTGTGTTTGGCAAGCTACGGCGTAGCACCGTAGCGTGTCTACACATCTGCTACGAGCCATTCCCTGAGACAGCTGGTCGTTATGATTTATTTTAAACGATAGTTGTGTCTGAGACAATTATGTACCATAGAGTTATTGTTCTAGAGTAGGGAGGACAGCCTGAAATGTACCATATTACAATAACGATAAAACGAATGAGGGTGCATCTATCTGTCTCTTTTTTGTGTGTGATTAGTTTCATTTTCCCTCTCATTATTTATTATGTCACTATCACTTACAGGCCTGAATATGGCTTCCTTCCTTTAGTATTATTAACTCTATGGTTTGCATTCTTACATAGTCTTCTTCCATTTAGCACTGATAAAATATCTAGAATGAGGAATGTCATTTTGTCAATTATTTGGCTTTGATTTTGCTGTGCGTATGAAAGAATAAATTTTAATCTATTCACCAAATTATTATTTTTACAAGCAATACAACAGAACTAACTACCTCGCTATACCGCACGGGTTAAGTGAATGCATGCAAAGCCAATGTGTATGAAGCAGGCAAAATCTACGACAAAAATCGTACTGTCGTGGAGCCTATCCTCCTGATGATGCTTCGGTTTCGGGGCGAAGCGATCGTCGAGATTGTGGTAGTGGGTGTGTGTGCTGCTTGTGTGTTCGTTGTTGCTGGTGAATTGCGCCTTGGGGTGCATGTGGTGGCTGGTCCTGCATGTATAGGGTGCGTGGATTTTGCCTGCTTCATACACATTGGCTTTGCATGCATTCACTTAACCCGTGCGGTATAGCGAGGTAGTTAGTTCTGTTGTATTGCTTGTATATGGAATTCCGCAAAGTAACGCCTGCTTCTATAAATCATTTAAATTATTATTTTTCTAAATAGTTCAAAAATTGGAAAAAAAACAGAAATTAAATGTATATAAAATACAAGGCTCTCATAAACATATAAGATGTACAGATTTACTCTCTAGTGGATATTATGTTGAATCTATTATTACGAAATAAAAATGGTTAAATTAAATATTATACCGAGATAACATTTAGGATAGAAAGTTCTTATGTTTTTTTTTGGTAAAAAGGTGAAATTACACGAATAATTGAGGATATTTATACAATAAGTTGACGCGAACGGTGCTGTGAATAAAGCTTATGTGACATTAATTTCGTTGTATAGTTAATACTGTTTTGTAAACCGGTTAATTTAATAATGTTTAACTTGTTTAGAAATCCAACCCAAAAAAGACTTTTATGTGTCTGTATTGTACTTTTATACACATTACAGATCTGTTATATGTGAACTTGCCTCCTCTCCATATCTTTTCGGTTATAATTTACGCAAAAAAATACTCAAAACAGAGATGTTTTTATTAGAAGACATTTCAAGACAGCTAAGGAATCTTGGTCGAAGATATCTTACACAACGTTCTGTATTCCCGGTAACGAATGGTTGTTTGGAGAATTTAGTCGTATTTATGTATCCTTACAAATTAGTATTAGTTTTATAGAAATACTCAGTAAGGTAAGCCGCTTTCGACCTACATATTGTATTACATACTGGGATCAATACGGCGCTGCGAAGTCTTACAAATACCACGAAGCCAAATGACTTCTCATTGCTTATGAACGCGTGGTACTTGACATAGTAACCAAGTGAAATGATAAATGGATTATATTAATGTATTTTTTTATTATCATTACATTGATATTCATCGATTTAATAAAATAAAAGTCTACCTACTTAAATTCGCGTGATTCCCTGCGAGAGAAGTTTAGGGAAATAAATAGGTATTCTTACTTTGGCTTCACAGTATTTTTTATTTTTATTTATATTTTTATTATTTTTAGCAATCTAATGTTTGTGCATAAGAATATACATTTTATATAAGGATTGGCGATGTATATAATAGACATTGTAGACAATGTTGTACTATTTTGCCTGTAGTATTAAAGTGACGGAATTTAAAAAGTTGATTGTGTCCATTTGCAATAAAGCACAGCACAGCGCCTACATAACTTGAAAAAGCAAGTAAAGCTTTTTGAATAATTCGTAGATTCAATTGAAATAAGGTTTACAATAAAAAAAAAACTTATTTTAGTTACTTTTTTTATACTAAGCGTGCGATATATTTATGTCAATATTTTGTACTATCAAGAACTTCCGAAATACCGCAAAGTAACGCTACTTCTATAAAAAATTAAGTTTTACATTAATTTTCTACGTATCGTATACACTTCAATTATGTCGAATCTGCTAGTTCTGAAAGTATCTCATAGCCTATACAAGCCTGGTTCTTGAGGATAGATTTTTAATAAAATTACTTAACGCTAACTGTGGGTTGGGGAGAGGGTTGGCGAGGGTGGCAACTGTATGGGTGCTTATGATAATGACATACCACTCTTCCTGTAAGCTATGCAACTGTGACGCGCTGTAAATTGAGCTGAGCCGTGTCACCCACATACATAATGTAGTACCGCGAGGCCTTCGGAACTTTATGGTTCTTTGGTACTTGACACACTAGCGAACTAGTTTTGGGGTAGGAAATAAAGTGCAAGTAAGATAATAGACGTAACAAAAACTTAAAACAGCTTTTCACAAAATTTCACGCTCCTACTGTTAACCGTTGAAAATAGCCGTGTGGTATCCGGCAGAATAGAATAGACCACCCTCATTTCTTACCGAGATGTCGTAGAGGCGACTAAGGTATGCGCCGTGTGGTATCCGGCAGAATAGAATAGACCACCCTCATTTCTTACCGAGGTGTCGTAGAGGCGACTAAGGTATGCGCCGTGTGGTATCCGGCAGAATAGAATAGACCACCCTCATTTCTTACCGAGATGTCGTAGAGGCGACTAAGGTATGCGCCGTGTGGTATCCGGCAGAATAGAATAGACCACCCTCATTTCTTACCGAGGTGTCGTAGAGGCGACTAAGGTATGCGCCGTGTGGTATCCGGCAGAATAGAATAGACCACCCTCCTTTCTTACCGAGGTGTCGTAAGAGGTGACTAAGGTATGTGCCGTGTGGTATATGGCAGAATAGAATAGACCACCCTCATTTCTTACCGAGGTGTCGTAAGAGACAACTAAGGTAAATGCCGTGTGGTATCCGGCTGCATAGAATAGACCACCCTCATTTCTTACCGAGGTGTCGTAAAAGACGAGTAAGGTAAGATAACGTCAGGCAGGTGGCCGTTCGCAAAATACGTAGTTGAATCATGTGACAACACGTTTATAACATGTTGCGCCGACCCCCACTTAAAGTGGGATAAGAGAACGAGAATGATGACTGTTAACCGTTGAAAATTTCCTCGTCTGGAGTCAATCACGGCAGCATCAGGTCATGCTTATCATAAACATGTATTGTCATCAGGACTGGACCAATATGCAAAATTTCAAATCAATCGGCCATCCGGAAGTAGGTCAAATTTGCAACTTCGTTTCTTGCAAGATTCCAACTTCACATTGCAAGTTAAATAAACGCTTAAAAAAAAAGATTTTCTCGCGGTTTTATTAATTTTCTGTAGTTATTGTTTTTTTCATATTTATAAACATACAGAGGCAGTCCACTACTGGGCAATATTGTGCTGGGGGGATGAAAAAAATCTTTAAGATCGCTTATCCACCTAGCGTGGGATTTACGAATCAAATCAAAATAAATCAAAATAATTTTTATTCAAATAAACCATTTCAGGCACTTTTGAATCGTCAAGCATCAATATGATTAATGAAGCTAGAACTGGTTCGGAATGTTGCTCTTACCGAGAAGAACCAGCAAGAAACTCGGCGGTCAATCTTTTAAATATTTTCAATTATACATTATTAAACCGCTGTCTTGTATGAAGCTGAAAGGATTTTCAAATCCTGACTTTCTTATCATCCAAATAATCTTCAATTTTGTAATATGCTCTACGTATAAGCATATTTTTTACACTTGTTTACAGTTTGAATCTTTCTGTACACTGGTCTAGAATGGATTGAGGAATTTTATTATATAAGCGAATAGCGAGACCAAACAATTCATTACAAATCATTTATCCTACGATTGACTGTACAATAACATTCCGTAATAAATTTTAATTCAATCAATTATCTAATTAAAAGCGAGCTAAGTGATAAATGTGCGTGAATTCAACTAAATCTTGCGTAGCCCACAATATCAACAATGTAACTTGTTAAAAGCATTATATTTTGAAAAGAAGAAGCAATGAAAAGTAGAAATAATTCTCTAACTAAAAGAAGAAGTAACGATTCAAACGCATTTGTTTAGGAATTTGTTTAAATGAAGAATATTTTTGATTTAAATATAATATTCTCACCGTAACCGTCATACTTATTAATGTTCGTAAAATTTAATTGCCTATAATACTCATTGAATGTAAAACTAAACTAATTACGTCGTGATTAAATCGTCCCATTGAAACTTTATTCCCACTATTTGCTATTGATGACAGCATCCACAGCATTTAAGTCTTTCTGCCCTTGATATAAGAGTCATAGTTCCAGGAATGCGAGTTCTGAACATGGTATGCCGTCTTTCTTTAACTGTTTATCACCTCGCAATTACTCAGATGAACTCAGGGTTTTCGAACTCGATTAATTCTCACATTTACCAAAAAGTATGCATTCAGCGTGTGGTATTATTAATCAAACCGACAATAGTCTTTATTCAAATCAAAATAATCTTTCTTCAAGTAAGCTTTTGCAAATACTTTTGAATCATCAACATTTCAATTAACATGATTAAGATGAAAGGTTTTTCAAATCCAGACATTTTTATCTTCAATATAATCTTCAATTATGTAAGCATATTTATTACCCTTAATTTAAAGTTTTCTGTAGGCAACATTCAAATAAGACTTGATCATTGAGATTAATGTAGCTACAACTTATTTAAAGAATTAGGCGTTACTTTGCGGAAATCCATAAAACAAAAGTAATAATAAAATTATTTTGCTATAATCCGCGATAAAGTAAATAGAAAATATATATAGTGTTGCGACAAAATCGCAAAATATTGCGATTTTGTCGTGGAGAACGTGTGTCGTGCGTGTGTATTGTGGTGGCAGTGGTGGAGGTTTATGCATGTGTTTTTACGAATCCTGAACGTATCGGATTTGAAAATACGGATAGTCCACTATACATTTAACACTATATATATTTTCTATTTACTGTATCGCGGATTATAGGAAAATAATTTTATTATTACTTTTGTAGTTACAACTGGTTCAAAATATTACTCTTACCAAGAAAAAACCAGCAAGAACTCGGCTGTCACAATTTTTAATATTTTTAAATTTAGTCGTATATAATTAAACTGAAGTCTTGTATGAAGCTGCGGGAATCGTCCAGTCCGAGCAATTATCATTATTATAATCTCAAATTGTATAATACCCTTACGTATTAGCATATTCCAAAAACAATTTAAATCTTTGTGCAACAAAGGTAACAAACGATAAGAAATCTTATCTTACTGATATTATAAATGCGACAGTTTGTGAGTACAGATGGATGTTTGTTACTGTTTCACGACGAATCCGCTAAAACAATATCAACGAAATTTGGTACAGTTTTTCCTTATACACCGGGGTAACATATAGGCTTTAAAAATCCTGTTGATTCTACAGGAATAGGATGATATTCAAAAGCGCCATCTATTATCAACCTATCAAAGTTTAACATGGCAAAACAACGTTTGCCGGGTCAACTAGTCCTCTATAATTATAACATATTGATTGTTATGCTTTTACGGGTAATATGTTGGAGAATTATTGATAAAATTTAACATAATTAAAGCTTATCAGGATCATTTTTTGAAGGAATAGAACAACACATCTTAAATCATACCGTGAACGAAGAAGCGGATTTTTAATTTCACTTCAAAAATCGAGATTCAATCGAATAGTGTTCGTGCAACAAACAGTAACTTCCGTTTATTAGTGTAGAGTTAATATTGAACGACTTCCACGACGAGCCGCCTCAGTTTAACGTATCCACCCCCAAGTGAGGTTCGCCGCCGGCCTGAGCTCATGAGACTACTGGCCCGGACTATATACAAATCAAAATCCTTACTAATATTATAAATGCGAAAGGCTGTCTGTTACGTTTTCATCTCTAATACGCTGAACCAATAAAGATGAAATTTTTTACTATTATTGCTTATATATCGCGGTACAATATAGGCTATAAAATCCTGTTTCGTTTACGAAAAAACAGGTAATTAAGAAATGTCATCTGTGAAGTCTGTAAATTAAAGAAATATTACGCAATATTACGCGATGTTTGTTTTACGTCGAAAAATTAACTATAAGAATGTTTTTATATATTTTACTTTTTGTTTATTGGATAAATTTAACTGAGCTATTTTGATGTATATTTCATGTATGTTACAACCCCAATTTTTTATTTATTAATAACAAAAATGTACATATGACTTACATATACGGGCTATTTATTAAAGCTATTAAACAATACTCTCTACAAAACGCTAAATCTCTCTCAGTCTTCCCGGATCGATCTGATTTTTGTATTGGAGATATTTGCAGAGTTAGAGAGTGACACAACTACTGTTTATTCCGAGCCTAAGGTCCATGCGAACGAAGTTGCGGGTAAAAGCTAGTTTACAAAACCGAAAAAACTTTTAGCTCCTTTGCACTTTAGAAAAGTAAGAAAATTAGTACAAATGAAGCTTATATTATAGGCCTACAAATGGAATGTAAATCGCTTGTGGGTTTTGGTATATGATCCTATAATAAAATTCTACAATCAATTTTAGCTTTGCCATTACATCAGTTTAAGACAACTGTATCGAAAGGAGACTGAAAACGATAACGTGATAGGCTTCCGCCGTGTAGTATCCGGTTGAGTAGAATAGACCCTCATTTCTTACCGAAGTATCGTAAAAAGCGACTAAGATAAGTTGACGTTAGGTAAACATAAAATACCTAACCAAATCATGTAACGACAGGTTAAAATGTTGTGCCTACCCCACATAGAGTGGAATAGGGACAGGAAAATTAATAATATGATAGATTTGTTTTATAAAAATATATATTTTTGGTTTAATCAAACTTAAACTTGCGTATCATTTACATCAGAGAGGTTTAATATAGCTATCAATTAGAGACTGATACCCATCGCCTGGTATATTATTGAGTAGTACAAATATGATATAAATGTGTGGTTTTAACTACTCTTCAACCTTGCATAAGGTGCTTATTATGAATTTCTGATTTTGACAAATGGATTTTGATAAAAGAGCAAACCTCGAGTTTCTAGCTCTGGCTCTTCTCGGTAGGAACAGTTCTCCGAACCAGCAGTTGAGTTGACGACTCATAAGCACTATTTTACAAGTTTACTTGAATAAAGAATATTTTAAATTTGAATCGAGAGTTCTCTTTATAGGGTCGGTTATTTATTTCTTAGAAGCTTAAACTATTATCGGACGCGTCTGTTCGCGACATACTCAGACCCTGAACGAATGGTTACGCGGTTCATCACTGATAGAATAATTCACGTGGAAGATTTTACAGTATAAATTATAATGGTTTTGTTTAAATTAATTAAATATAACGATATTTGTCGAAAGAAATCAAAATTTGGGATATAATTACGCATCCTAGGAGCTTTTGTTGTTAATTCAGCCATATTCGTTAGAGTTATAACAAAACATTGTATGGTGGGGATATGGTTTCTTTTATGATGGTCTTTTATGTGGTTTGAGATTTGTGGTTCTTTCCTTGTATATACAGGACACATAACATATAATCCATACATGAAGATACTAATAATAGTGTTACAACTCTCTCTACTAAGCTTCGGTTTTATTATACTAGTGTACAAAGGAAAGCTCACACTATCTCAAAACGCACCACGTCAGTAACTCCACAGACGCGGGTGAGAGTTGACGTGTAGTGACATAACGTTAGTGCATGTATGAGCCTGCGCTATATTCATATAACAAGGTAACGTGCATTTCAATGATGTCTCTAAGTCTTTGTAAAAAAAACTATCGGTACCTGTACGGGTTTTGATCCTGTGACCGTCTGGTGATAGTCACACTGTCTCACCGTTCTGCTATAACAGCAAATCGTACAACAATGAAATTTAATCACGCGACAGAGCCTAGTGCAGTTTTCGTCCGAATTGAAACTTGCGATTTTAATGGAAACCGATTTGCTTGATTCACAGCCGGAAAATCTAGAAACTATAGTACAAGCGATCTGTCCCAACTTCGTCTTCCAAAAACACAGGTTTTATTCAAATTCAATTCAATATAGTCTTTATTCAAGTAAACTTGTATACAAGTACTTTTGAATCGTCAAAATCTACTGCTGGTTCTGAAAGCTGTTCCTACCGAGAAGAACCAGCAAGAAAATCGGCGGTTGCTCTTTTCAAATGCAATTCTTATAACTAGTTATATTTTTACTATCTTGTACAGAGTAGAGAAATAACTATATCTACCCATTTTTATCATTTATAAAATCCTCAATAGTATAGTAGGCTTTTTGTATCAGCCTCCCCTTAACAGCGCTTTTAAACTGCTGTAGTGGCAAAGATAAAATCGATTGCGGGATTTTATTATAGAATCTTATACCGAAACCCACAAATGACTTATTCACTTTTGCAAGGTGCAAAGCAGGAACCGCAAGCTTATGTCGGTTGCTACTTTGTTTATTATATACATCGCCAATCTTTTTTAATCATGTATATTCTTATGCACAAACATTAGATTGCTAAAAATATAATGTGAAGCCAAAGTAAGAATACTTATTTCCTTAAACTTCTCTCGCAGGGAATCACGCCGACTTAAATTGTTAATGCCACGTATGGCTCTTTTTTATATTACAAAAATTCTATCAATATCCGATATATTCCTGATTCGGTCACGCAGAAAAACTACATTATATCTTTATTTATCGTTCTCAGATCAACTCCTGCTGTCTTTAAAGTCAGACAGCATTTGTGTTTGGGAACATCAAATGAATATGTTCATATATGATTCGATATTCCGACTTTGTTCAATTTTGTTCTCATATAATGACGAAAGACAAATTTTTATAAGGCATTTCAGTTTTTATCAAACAAAAAAAACTTCATAAGTCCCTGACCGGTCTCCTGCCCACCAAGCGAGGTTTTGCAATTTTGTCATGGTATCCTCTGATTCTTCGGTCACTGAGCGAAACAATTATTAAGATTGTATTAGTGAATGTGTGCAGTGCTAGTAGTGTAGTGTGGTATGATGGTGATGGTTTAAAGTGAATGCGTGAAGAATCATGCATGCATAAGGTGTGAAATTCGATAGTAGGTACATTCTACATGCGGTATACGAATCCTGCATGCACAAGGTGTGAAATTCGATAGTACATTCTACATTTAGCATAACATAAATTTTCTATAACCGCGGATTATAGGAAAATTCATACTTATCACTTTTCTAACCTTAAAATATTATTTATCACAGCTTTCTTTATTTTTTTTCAAATTATAGAATAAGCTTTGTTACCGAGCGTCCTTTTAAGAGCTTTTTATTGTATATAATGTCAAAACCAAAACTCTCTCTTAATCTCTATATATTTTTACATTAACGAACGCCGGATGTGACCGCGTGTGTTATTAGCTAATTGAATAAACCACGACCTCGGTTGTGATATTTCGGGTCGCGAGTTTGACTCCCGAGCGACGTTTTGGCAGCGCGTCCGCCACGCGACGCCGCGCGCTGGCTGCGGCGGACAGATGTCGAGATCTACACAGATCATCGATCATCATTCAGAATATAAATTATTTAGAACAGGAAACCGATGTTTTGCTCGAACATATTTCTAAATCAAAATAATACGTGAAGCGAAAACTTTGAACCTCTTTTTACGAAAATTACGCGTACAGTGTAGTATGAAATTTGGCACAATTACAGTTTATATAGAGGAGTGGAAATCGCTAATATTTCTTTTAAGTAATACTGGTCGTAATTTTGACACCCGTTTTAAAGAACATATGGTCGCTTTCAGGAATAATAAGCCACAAAATTCACATTTCGCGAAACATTTGTTAGAAATCGGTCATAAAGTTCCTAATGACCATTGTTTCGAAATCCTGCACACCTGTGAAAAAAGCTTGAAACTAAATATTTTGCAACGATTAGAAATCATTAAGTACAACAATGGCACCCTCATTAACGAGCAGATAAATGTTTCTAGTTCAAGCTTGTTGCACGTGTTTAGAGGTAAAATAAAGGGTGGTGATGAACCAAGTACTATATAACAATGCTTGTTTGGATAACGCTTCGCTTTGCGATTTTGTCGTGGAGTCTATCTCCTGATGATGCTTCGGTTGCGGGGCGAAACGATAGTTGAGTTTGTGATAGTGAACGTGTACAGTGCTTGTGTATTGTGGTGGAAGTGGTGGAGGTTTGTGCGTGTTTTTACGAATCCTGCATGTATCGGGTATGAAAATACGGATAGTCCACTATACATTTAGCACTATATATATTTTGTATTTACTGTATCGCAGATTATAGCAAAATAATTTTATTATTACTTTTGTATTATGGATCTCCGCAAAGTATCGCCTAATTCTATAAATGGTTTCTGTACCTAATTTTTTTCGAAATAAGACTTAGAAAAACGCCTCAAAGAGTGGGGGAAGTCGAGGTTTCTAAGGAAAATATGTATATGTTTATAATAGATCTAAGTTAAACTGTTAACACGAGAGGTGTTTTCTTGTCATTACATCGTGCAGAAATCTCTGTAAACCTTGCACAGAAGTGCAATCATCTGGTACAGATAATAGCTGCGGATTCAACCAGTCATATATCGAGATATATGCTTGTCGAATTCATCGCTACGTAAAACAAAGTGGCCCGCCGCAATAGTCTGTTTGATGCCCAAAGCTAATCCACTGTAACAATATTGATAGAATTTGGTACAATGGAAGCTTATACATGTATTTATACGTATTTTATACTTACTATAAAATAAACTTTCCCAGAGGCTGTCTATCTGAATGCGATCGATTTGCTCAAAATCTGCTGAACGGATTTTTAATGGTATTGCAATTCTCCTGAAGGTTTAGGTTAACCCGTGGTCAGCAAACTTATTAGATCCATAATACAAAAGTAATACTAAAATTATTTTGCTATCAGGAGATAGACTTCACGACTATCTCCTGATGATGCTCCGGTTGCGGGGCAAAATGATTGTTGAGTTTGCGATAGTGAACGTGTGTAGTGCTTGTGTATTGTGGTGGCAGTGGTGGAGGTTTGCGCATGTGTTTTTACGAATCCTGCATGTATCGGGTATGAAAAAACGGATAGTCCACTATACATTTAGCACTATATATATTTTCTATTTACTGTATCGCGGATTATAGCAAAATAATTTTATTATTACTTTTGTAGCCAATTATGAACATTACAACAGTTTAAAAAAATTTGGGAGCCAAATCTGCTTCTTTAGTAAACGGTAATTACTCTAAATTACTCTAAGTACACTAAATAAAACTTTTTACTCGAAATCAAACTCGATGTTTGTTAATAATTTTTAGAACAACATAAAATTTTAATTGCCTATCTATCTTTTAACTTATACAAAAAATTATACATGTTCTCGATTTCTAGATGAATTTCAATTTATCATAATAAAATGTAATTGTTTTCTTACAAAGGTTTTTTTTTATTTGACAATATTATTGCGCCTTCCGTAGATATTTGTGCCAGAGCCGCACTTCAGGAGCCAAAGAGCCACATGCGGCTCCGGAGCCACTTTGCCGACCACTGGGTTAACCTATTAATAGTACATTACTGTTTTAAGTAAATTGTGTTCACCGGCAGAAATACACTGAACTGATGTACTAGAGAATCGTAGATCTACAAAAATACAAAAAAAAACGCGACAGCATGTCTCTATCTCCTATGGTTAACTCATATAACTACTTTGTATCTTTTGTAGCACAGTGATTTCCACGCGGGCAAAGTCGTAAAGTAACAGATATACGCTAAAGTAATGACTAGAGAATTGTAGATCTACAAAAATACTACAAAAAAGTCCGCGACAACATGTCTCTTTCTCCTATTAACACACAATAACTACTTTTATGTTCAACATTATAATTCGAATTTGTTGATACACTAATTTCTACAAGTACTTTTATAAAAAAAGCCTATCACGCTATCGTGAATGTGTCTAGATAAAGCTAGTATTATGCAATTTTTCATTTCGTTAGCTATATATAATTTATACGAAGATAAACACTCTGACAAGCGTCGCTCCCCCAGAGGCGTCGTCCGGGGACAGACAGACACGCAGCGAACACAATGCGATATGTAATTAGCATGTAGCGCACTGTACAGAGTCCGCATTGTATACGTTACTTCATTACTACAACTATACACTTTAACCGGTATTATAAACTCTAGAATTCGAATTCGATAAGAAAATGAAACTCGCTCTTAACGTTATTATTTAGCATTTAAGGTTTGTGCTAGTATTTAAGATTTATGTTGATAACTTTAGTTGTTTTTCCTCTAATGGCAGATAAACATGGCGCTGATTTCGCTAAATTTAAATGAATAAATTTCAAGTTAGCGAATATTTTGTCGCGTTAGTTTCTGTCACGCGAACCAAATTAGTAGATTATTCGTCAAAGTGTAAATATCTCTTATAACTGTTGTTATGAAGAAGTAAAAGATGTGGATTTTATCAGTTAAATCCTTTATTAACTTACTACATGTGATAAATAAAAACGACCATGATCTCAGGGACGCCATAAAAGGAAGAGTTGCCGCACTTAAAAAACATATTGCATATATTCTAACAACTGTATGTAATTTTCCTTGATATCAATACTTTCTTTTTCATCTCCTCTTTCGAATCTGTAATAACTAGATGCTGCTCCTGCTCTATCTAACAACCAAACTCTCTTTTTCAAAAATCTTATTCCCCTCGTTGTTTCAAATTCCAATGATCCCCTTCTTTGCGATATCTATCCTTGTTTTTATTTCCTTATTAACTAATTAAAAATCCATCTCAATGCTGGATATATATATCTTTTTAATTTTTAATTTAATTATTTGGAAAACAACCTGTATACTTATGCTAATAATAACATTGATTAAACTAAAACTAATACATAAACCAGTAAAATTTATTCTTATTAAATAATAACTTGAAGAGTAGAATAAAATGAATATTATTTTCTGACATTTTAAAAATGAATTCGAAACAAATCAACATTACGGAACTCTGTTTGTATTTTTTGAATTCTCTAAAAAAAAGTGCTTTCTATATAATTTGATCTAACCATAGGCAGATCAAACATTTTTTTTGGAAATTCCGTTACGTAACTTTGGGCACCTGAATCTTTAAACAATCTAAAAGATTAAGTTAATCTCAAAATGTTACGAACATGCGAAAAGAGTTAGTAACGATTGTGTCATAGAGTTCGAATTGGACGGGGGCAGTTTACGAACATGCAAAAAGAGTTCGTATACTATATAACACAGAGTTTAAATTCGCTTGACGCTAATTCTCTGGAACATTCAGGTGTTTACGAAAGGTTGTTTACACCCCAAGGTCTCGCGAACTTTCGTGAACATTGTCGTCATCGGTTCGTTCGATATATAAACAGACGTGTCGTGCGCCTCGGCGTTCAGTTTGCGGATAGTGATCAAGAGCGAAATACGAAGCGAAAATAAAAGAGAAATAATAGTGACTTCGGCATTCTTCTTGGACAACGAACTGTATACGGACTGTAAGTACTAAGTTTGTATTGAAAAGTTGAATAAAGTGTTTTTAACGAGTCGCCAGGTATTTTCATCGAAATCCACAAACCGCTGTACGTAACAATATTATTTTCTTTTTTATATCAAACCTCATAGTATGCATAGTAAATTATTTATGCTGTAGATATTATGTACAATGACACCAGTGCTTGGGGCTTTCTCCACATGGAAATTAGTGTCACAAAAATTTTACTTAAATCCCGACAAAAGTAATAATAAAATTATTTTGATATAATCCGCGATACAGTAAATAGAAAATATATATATATAGTGTTTAATGTATAGTGGACTATCCGTATTTTCATACCCGATACGTGCAGGATTCATAAAAACACATGCACAAACCTCCACCACTTCCAGCACAATACACAATCACTACACACGTTCACTCTCACAAACTCAACAATCGTTTCGTCCCGTAACCGAAGCATCATCAGTAGATAGACTCTACGACAAAATCGCAAAGCGAAGCAATATCCAAACAAGCATTGTTATATAGTACTTGGTACATCCCTACCCTTTATTTTACCTCTGAACACGTGCAACAAGCTTGAACTAGAAATCATCCCGACTGTTACTTTAATTATACCGTTAAAACTATTAATCTAAACCTTCTGCAAGAATTATATTATTTTATAGTAAATACTCAGTAGGTTTTGAGAAAATCGATCACATACAAACAGACAGCTTTTGAGGATTTCGTTTTATAACATGTATAATATATATGTAGATCTACAAGTAATGTTAGCCAAGTGTACGCGACAGGTGCGTGCCGTAACTCACAGTGCATTCTAAACGTTTTCATATACATATAGCAGACGAGCTGTCCGTCCGTTGCCGCGCGCCGTGACGGATGGCGAGCGTCTTATTTAGTTTTGAACCTACTGACCTTTATGTGTTATTTTGATGCGCCTCGACTTTCAACTAATTTCCCCGTCATAAATTAAATGTAACATCTCAGGGATTAATTTGTGTACTCCACATATTAAACAATTATTCCATATTAGCTATTTAATATTTTATCATATAATAGCTTTGCCTTTAATTTCTTATGCCTCAACTTAACTGAAAAAATACCCTCAATCAAGTGTTTTTGAATTGACGAAGAATTATGAGAATTTTTGCGAAAATCCATAATATAAAAGAAATGATAATATTATTTTTTAATCCAATTAAAAGTAGTAAAAAATTAGTATATTAATGTTTTTATCAAATACTAATAACTATCGATTTTCATTCCTGATACTGCAGTATATAATTTCTAGAAACGCATGTCACTACCAACCACCACAATACTAGTATACTCGTACTACACGAGCATTGCACATATTCACTACCGCAATCTCAACGATCAATTCGCTCCGTAATCGTAGTATAGCCAGGGTTATCATAGGCCCCATAAAAAATCTAAAATTGAAACTACATTCATTTAACGTTATATTTTCTTTCATCATACATAATAGCAAAATTATGGTTACTTTTGTCAAATCAAATCAAAATAATCTTCATTCAAGTAAGCTCTTTCATAATACATTAATATATAAACTAATAATATGCATTGGATTTTGTAACATAAGTGTTTTTTTTTCTTTTCCGTGAACACCCAATATCTTAGTTTACACTATAAACGGTATGAGATAATGCGAGTGGTGGATATTAGAAGTTTGCCGCTTTCGTCATTTAATTTGTTTGCACTTGCAATTCCCACAAACATCTCTTCGGGAAATATATCAGCGATCCCGTACCAGCCGAACAGACAGACAGACACGTGTAACAAAGGTGACACCCAAATGAAATTTCTTTTGTGTGTGGAATTCAAATTAGAGATTCGTGAATGTGCTCATAAATCCGCGCTCATTGTGAACCCGCGCCCTAATAAGGAGATAAATCTATCGCACTGCAGCCGTCGTTGTGTCGGTGAATTAGAATTCGGAATGACGGTTCTACCGAGAAGAACCAGCGAGAAACTCGGCGGTTGCTCTTTTCAAAGAATAATTCTTATCACTAGTTACATATAGTTATTAATGTCTTGTACAGGGTCGAAAAGTAGCTATATCCACGCATTCTTATCATCTAAGTAATCTTCAATAGTATATAGGCTTTCTGAATTAGCCTTTTTTAATAATATTTTTAAACTGCTGTAAAGGTAAAGTTAAAATAGATTGTGGAATTTTATTATAGAATCTTATACCCAAACCCACAAAGGAATTACGTACTTTTGTAAGGCGCAAAGCAGGAACTGCAAGCTTATGTCGGTTCCTACTTTGTCTATTATATACATCGGCAATCCTTTTATAATTATTTATATACATATGTACAAAAATTAAATAACTAAAAATATACTGTGTATTGTTTAAGCAATTCTCAATAGTATAGTAGGCTTTCTGTATTAGCCTTTTTTAACAGTGTTTTTAAACTGATGTAATGGTAAAGTTAGAGTAGATTGTGGAATTTTATTATAGAATCTTATACCAAACCACAAACGACTTATGTACCTTTGCAAGGCGCAAAACAGGAGCCATTTTGTCTATTACATACATCGTCAATCTTTTTATAATTAAGTTTTTTCTTATGTACAAATTACATAGATGTGCGCGAATATTCTTTATATTGAATATTAGTATTATAAATTATAATCTTAAGTTCACATCCAAATCACCCTCAACTATAAACTAACGCCAGCTGAGTCAATTCTTGCAAATCTCCACAAAAAATCTCCTTTGTCAGTCGGTAACAACTTTATGGGTCGAGATAAAAAGTAATAACACAGTCACTTAAAAATGTTATTAGGATTTTCAATTTTCCAGTTGGTTTATTTCAAAACCGCGTACACCCGGACCGTTACTAAAATATACGTTTCAAGTGAAACAACACAAAAATTATAAACAGAGTTTGGATTGCGGAACGCAGTCGCTGTCAACATCGCTTTACATCATCGATAGTCTGTTATTAAATTAGCTGTCTTATTGAATTGATGACTGAATTGACTTGGAAAGTATCATCAGGTGGCAAAATTAAAATGTTATCAAAATTATTTTGTATTTTAGTAAATTATTAGTATAAAAAAACATTTATTCACCGTGTGGTATACGGCAGAATAGAATAGATCACTCTCCGTTCTTACCGAGGTGTCGTAAGAGGCGAATTAGGTAAATGCCGTGTGGTATCCGGCTGCACAGAATAAACCACCTTCATTTCTTACCGAGGTGTCGTAAGAGGCGACTAAGGTATGTGCCGTATGGTATCCGGCTGCATAGAATAGACCACCCTCCTTTCTTACCGAGGTGTCTTAAGAGGCGACTAAGGTAAGTTGACGTCAGGCAGGCGGCCGGTCGTAAAATACCAAATAATGTGACAGCATGTTTTTAGCATGTTGTGCCGACCCCAGAATGGGATAAGGGCAAGAGAATGATGATGAATGATGATGATTAGTAAAAAAAAATATAATAAAAAATTTGAAATCCATACTAATATTCAAAATGCGAAAGTCTGTCTATTACACTTTACGTAATTTATAGAATTAGGCGTTACTTTGCGGAGATCCATAATACAAAAGTAATAATAATATTATTTTGCTATAATCCGCGATAGTCTTTCTCGCGATAAAAATCTTTTGTACACTTTTACGGCCATTCTATTAGAACAATATTAATTAAATTTGACACAAATAAATTATACAATTAGGCGTTACTTTGCAGAGATCCATAGTGATTCTGAATGTTTTAGGTATGAAAACGAATAGTCCACTCTACATTTAGTATTATATATATTTCCTATTTACTGTTACTTTTGTAAATTTAACACAATTAAAAATTTTATAAACAGGGGTAAATTATTGGATAAAAAAAATCCTATTTTCGTTCGGGAATAGGAAAAAAACAATATAGTGCATAATTGAGGGTATTTTAAAACTATAGCGTACCGCTACTATTAAATAAAAATAACATACTTAATCCAATGAAGTTTACTATTCACGAAAATAACTGAAAAATATTTGAATTTAAGTTTTCCTCATTCCTTGTAAAGAAATCAATAATATTTTTATCCTATATATTAGCTCTATATAAGGTCCAAACTTACCAAATTTTATCAATATCCATCAACTTAGATGTGAAAGACTAATTGGAATATAAACAAATAAACTTTTGCATTAATAATATTAGGATGTGTGTTTTATTCAGTACACAATTCATTACTGAAATAAAAGCAAAACAGGACAGTGTTATCGCGGGCCAATTCTGTCAGTCGCCGTTTACAATTTGCAGCTGACCTGCATCTTGTGATGGAGGCGATCGATGCCGTCAAGATGGACCACAATCTAACCGATTAATACGATTGCCATTTATCTTTATGCTGAAATGTGTATGTTCATTTGAAATAAAAGTTATTTCATAAAATTCTCAATAAATTATAATTGCAGCGTTGCTTCAGGAATTCTATAGTACAGATATTATAATATAATTATTTTGCTATAATCGTCGTATGTTAAGAGTAGGTAAGTATGTAATGCAAAGTGTAGAGAGCACGCAACGTTCACATACTTTATACATCCATGACCAGTCACCACGCATTACGTGATAGTCATATGGCGTCGGTCGCGGCGTTTTATGATACGTATTGCGACTGATGCTGCATGTACAAGGTATGCCTGCTTCCTACACTTAGCATTACATACATTCTCTTTGAAATACTTTCATTATAGAAAAATAATTATATTATAGTTCTGTCATTGAATTCTAATTCAGCGCTGAGAAATTGACACTGTCAAGTCAAGCTTGACTCGATAGATACCTGTCGACAACATTACGATCGGTTTCGTAAGATTAGGGAGATTTTTGCGATTTCTTTATTACGCCATTACAATGCAATATTTTAGCATAACATACAGATTTTTGTATTCATAACATTACTATGGATATAAATGAAAAAAATAACATAAGTTTGTGTAGAAAACACGAGGGTCGTATCAACACGTAACATTTGCAAGTTAACCCCTTTGCTATAAACTCCTCGAGCGCCTGTCGAAGTCGCAGATCTGGCGAGATGCCAGCTCGTAAACCAGCTCTGGATGCTGTATCCGCCCAGCCACACGGTACAACAGTTTCCGAATATTCCTTATTCCAGTAAATGTTACTCATATAAAAGCTTTTAAAAACCTTAATCCATAGTAGTAGAATTCTTCGTAGTCAATATTACGGATTCAAATCAAAACAATCTCTATTTAAATAAGCTTTTGTAAAGACTTTAGAATATTTAAGAATCAAATAGATTAATAAAGCTATCACTGGTTTCACATATAACTCTTATCGAGAGAAACTAAGACAAAAAACTCAGCTACCAAAAAACTATGAATGATTATGACATTAAATAATAGTTTCGTTTTATTTAGATTCACTTATCAATTCGCAAGGGGTCGTACAAATCGGTTAAACCGTTCAAACTTCAGAGAGATAAAACAAACAAAAACAAACTTTTATGAGTGAGACATAGTAAAGGAAAACAAAATTAATAGAAATACGATTTTCATGAGATATAGCACCCAAGTCGACTCCATTACGTAATAAAGGGTAGGCTGTTACTTCTTAAGCAGGCGCCGGCGGACGGTTGGCGACGTGCCAGCCTCGTAAACAGGGGCTTACGTTCGATTCCCGCGCAGGCTGTACATCATTTTTATGCCACAATAGGCTTAAGTAATTAAGGTGTAATTAATGTCTCGTGCGACGAATATTTTCACTGTTAAAGACTTGTCGGAAGCTGTAAAAAGGTGCTTACCAAGACGTTCGACTGTCTGGTATGTTGTAGAAAAGGGTAGCAATAAATACCTGAAACAACAATTGTATTTTCTATTAAACATGAAACAATGTCTATTTTAATAATTAATTCAGGCCACAAAAGGATTAATCTGAAACTTCCTGTTTCTTTCAAATTTAAAATGAGAAACAATAATATATAGTACTGTTAGGAATGAAAGTTGGCAACACTATAATCGCGTGACCATTAGCAAGGAAGGGACTTGCCTTTGGAGGGAAAATTAGTTATAAAAGATGGAGTCCGCCATGTTGAAGTCAGTCTTGTTGTCATACTCGACTCTTACAGCTGTTACTGTTACGGTGCTGGAAGTATCATCGCTTGGAGTCTCGTTTTAACGAGACTTGTACGATTATTAAACGCTCCCGCGTTTAGATCGCGATTAGTGTTACTGTGCCGTTCTAATATTGTTACGGTAGACCCGCGTCTACCTACACCACCTACATTGAGTGTTATTTGTTATTAGAATCTACCCTCATATTCGTGTGATTAGTTTGATGTTGTTCGGAAAGATCCGCACCTACCCACATTACGTTCCGTGTTATTAGAATCTAGCATCGAATAGTTAATATTCGTGATAAGGAGTAATCACTGAGTTTCTTGCCAGTTCTTCTCAGTGAATAGCAGTGTTTCGAACTGGTGGTAGAATCGTGTAAGGTGGTAGAATCGTCGTGGCATAATAATTCTAAAGTATATGAAACTTAACCCTGACGGGTTAAGTATTAACATACATCTTTGACCTGTTCCATATGTTGTAGCTTTACGTTTATCTTTGTTGACTATGGGAGAACGCTGAAATATTTAGATTTGTTTACGATCTCCCCAAGGTCTCGCGAATGTTCTCGAACATCGGTTCGTTCAATATATAAGCAGACGTATTGTGCGCCTCGACGTTCAGTTTGCGAATGGCAATCAAGAGCGAATGAACAAGTGAGAATAAAAGTGAAATAAGAGTAACCTCAGCAGTAAATTTGTAGTAAAAGAGTTAAATGAAGTGTTTTTAACGAGTCACCAGGTATTTCCATACAAATCAACACATTCTTACATACACAATACATTCTTTAATTATATAAAAACTAAGTCAGCCAGGCATATATTTTATATACATTTTCAATCAATACTTGTTATGAAACAAAGTCCCCCGCCGCGCCTGTCTGTCTGTTCATGACAAATTTAAAAATAGGATTGTTTCATAATATAATTTATTAAGGTTATGTGTAAATTAGTTGAAATATGAAGATAATTTTTTAAAATTTCGGATTATTTCTCTACAACTCTATAGGTTTTTTTTTAAGCTGTGATAACCCCGGGCAGGCACCAATGAGTTTATCTATTAAAACTTGTGTCTAATTGATAATTGCAATTTATCACACGCTGTTCGGTGAAGGAAAACATCGTGAGGAAACCTGCATATCTCTAGAGAATTCTAGGGATATGTGTAACCTACCAATCCGCATTGGAGCAGCGTGGTAGGTCTTAGCTCCAATCCTTCTCTCCAGAAACGGAGAGAGGAGGCCTGGGACCAGCAGTGGGCATAGTAACAGGCCGTTACTTTACTTTTTACTTTATTACAGGTTTTCGCATACATCCTCCTCCTCGCATCGATACCCTCATTACTGAGGGTCATAATTCCCCAATCGAGGAAGTAATTTCTCTTTGACGATGGCTCGCGACTTAGATCTCTCTTTGGCGTCGCGGAGAGAATTGTGCAAGTTATTGTTCAAAGAAGAGCGAATCTGGTCTGACCATCTGATGGGACTACAGCCTCCTGAGCGTTTGCCGTCAACCTTTCGCTTACACACTAATATTATAAATGAGAAAGTCCGTGTGTCGTTACGGCTATTTCGCTGGACCGATATTGATGAAATTTCGTAAAACTGAAACTTTATATAAGCTTTCATATCACAAATAAGTTACAGATGACGCGCACGAAATTACGCGTCTATAATTATTAATAAGGAGACATTGAATATCCAACATTAAAAGAAAAAGTAAAGTATAGTACCCGGCATTAAATAATGCACATCGATATGTAGAACGAAACAGCCAGCCAGATCAGTTTCGTAGAGCGCTGTCACTGTCACACACGGGTCCGTCAGTCAGTGCGACAGAGACAATGCTCTATGAAGCAGAATCTAGCCGATTTCTCTTTCTAAGCCTCGATGTGCATTATTTATTGCCGGGTACTATAACTACCTGTTACTGTCCCACTGCTGGACATATAAGCTTCGTCTTTCCTTTTTTTGAGAGAAGGGTTGGAGCTTAGGCCCACCACGATATTCCAATTTGGAATAATAGATTACACATATCTCTAAAGTAGCTGCCTTTTATTATCCCACTGCTGGGAAAAGGCCTCCTCACTCCGTTTTTAGAGAGAATTGGAGCTAAGATCTACCACGCTGCTCCAATGTGAATTCTCTAGAGAAATGCAGGTTTCCTTACGATGTTTTCCTTCACCGAAAAGTGTGTGATAAATTGCAATGATCAATTAGACACATGAGTTTTAATAGAAAACTCATTGATGCCTGCATGGGGTTTGAACTCGTAAACCCTCGAAAGAGTTGCACGGTCTCACCGATACTCATATCCCCTATCCACGCGACGATTTCCTTTTGCCCAAAAGCGTGTGGTAATTCGCAATTTTTTTTTATTATTTATTTATTTTTCGTTGAATACAATATCAAGGTTGGGACCTTCTTTTAAGTGTAGCAACACCTGTGTCAGAAGGCCCCGTCTCCATAACAATATGCATACTAAAAATTAAGTAATAAAAATTAACAAAAGAAGAATGAATTAAAACTTACCAGAATGAGAAGAATAAGTGTGTGTGTGTGTGTGTGCGTGTGAGTGTGTGTGTAAATGTGTGTGCTAGTATTGTGTGTGTTTATATATATATGCAAGTATTATTATATTAATTATCAATTAGACACAAAAGCCCGGTGTCTGTTCCCGTGAACCTCCCGAGAGAGTAGTATGGTTTCACTACTGGGGTATCTCAGTTTTATTGACTGTTAATATAAATGATTGATGATAATAAATGACTTTGCGAGTTATGACAAACAGTCTTAAACACCTGACCCAAATATCTCAGTTTCTCTCCATGAAATCAACAGTTCAAATAATATTTAAACCGTCGCCGTCGATACCGCGATACATTGTTCTCTTGGCCATTGTTCCAGAAGTGTCGGGAACTATCTACCGCCTAAAGTGTCCCAGTTTTGCTGAATCAGGGCTTCAGTGAAATTGTATCGCTTGCAGAAGGGATGAAGACTTTTGGCACAATAGAGCTTTTTATAACCGCGCATTCCGATTTCCCACTACCGTTGTTCATGAAACTTGGATAATAAACAATGTTTTAGGGAACATAAATAACTTTTTGCGATGTTTCTGCACTTATCTGATAGCGCAGTGACATCCGTTAGGGCTCAGAGTGCTTTAAAGTACTCAAGTACCGTACTCAGTTGACTGGCCCGTTGGCGCAGTGGGTAGTGATCCTGCCTTCAGCTCCGCGGGTCGCAGGTTCGATTCCCGCCGAGGGCCAACATTTTCTATAAACAATTTGTTGGTTCTTCGAGCCTTGGTGTATATTTCTATTTAAGTATATATTTAAAATTATATTACGGTTATACAACTCACAGTAAGTACTTTTATTCTCAAGTTAGGGAGTGATTTACGCGGGAAAAATCTTAGTGACACACCAAATTCCATGGGCAAAGCTGGTGGCACATCTAGTACAGTATAAAAACCATGAGCCTCTGAACTTTAATTATGCAAATTCTCACACCATTTTCAGTACGCTGTGTTCTTAAAAGGTACAACAGCTTTCTTCGCATATTAACATATAGATTTGAACTTAAATGCTCTCTACATGGAGTGAACAGTAATAAAAGTATATTAAAGTAATATGTCGGGTCGCACGTCGGCGTCGCGTCGGCAGTCGACGGCCTCGTTATGCAAATACTACGCTAAAAGTTTAATTTCAAACGATTTAATTACCGCCTCACTCCAACACGTCGTCACTACTGCGGACTATGTATGTAAGTAAGTATGTACACGGGGGTGTACAGCTACCGGACTGAAATAAGACGATTGTATGAACTAAAATCTTAAGACTAATTCAAAAAACCTGTTATACTATTGAGGATAACTTAGATGATAAGAATGCGTGGATAGAGCTACTCTTCAACCCCGTACAAGACATAAATAACTATATGTAATTAGTAATAAGAATTATTCTTTGAAAAGAGCAATCGCCGAGTTTCTCGATGGTTCTTCTCGGTAGGAACAGCTTTCCGAACCAGCAGTAGATGACGATTCAAAAACAGGTGTTTAGAAGTTTACTTGAACAAAGAATATTTAGAATGTTAAATTTGACATTACCATTTTTCAGCAATCGAAATGATTGCTGAAATATGGTTATGTCAAATTCAACATTCGCGAAAGCTGCCAAAATATTCTTTACAAAGTAACATATCTTTATAAACTAGATGTGTCTGCGACTTCGCCCGTATAGAAATCAGTATATTTAGTTGATATTTTGAGCGTAGTCGCAAAGTTTACTGTAGTATTTTTGTAGATCTGTAATTCCTTAGGATATTATTTTAGCGTATCTCTGTTGGTTTATGCGGCAAACGCGTAAAAAGTGCCAAGCGTGCGAATTTATTTTGCAACTGCGCGACCTCTTCAAGAAATTATATAAAACCGTATTATATTTACCTAAATCTTCCGGAAAAACTGCACTACCTATTAGTAAAAACCGTACAAAAATCTGTTCGGTATATTTTGAGAAAATGGGCCATATACAGACAGACAGCTTTTAGGGATATTGTTTTATAATAAGTATATACTCTACTATTGGAAAACTCTTTTCAAAGTACATGTATCTTTTTCAAGTTGGGAGAGTTTTAAAATAAACGCATATGTAAAATCTATATCTATCGTACGCTTAGTAGAATGAATTAATTCAAAAAACTTGTCTTGTGGTAAACTGTAATAAAGCGTAACGTTTTACTACAAAACTCCTGCGTATTAAAGCAACCTTTGACTTGGAAGAACAAGACAACACTCGCTTTATTGATAGTCATGTCATAGATAGCATAGAGATAGGCATAACAATGTGTATAACTCAATGAATCCCTAATTTTGAATTCGGTCACTTTAATACTGTTACGAACATGCGAAAAGAGTTTGTATTGCTTAGGGCGTAAAGTTCAAATTGGACGGGGGCAGTTTACGAAAAGAGTTCGTAACCTTTATGTCATAGGGTTCGAATTCGCTTGACGCTAATTCTCTGGAACATTCAGATTGTTTACGAAAGCTTTGTGTACGATCTCCCCAAGGACTCGCGAACGTTCGCGAACATCGGTACATTCAATATATAAGCAGACGTATCGTGCGCCTCGACGTTCAGTTTGCGAATAGCGATCAAGAGCGAAATGCAAAGCGGAAATAATAGTGACCTCGGCTTTCTTATTGGACAACGGACTACATTGAGACTGTAAGTACATACTGTAAGTACACCCGGTATTTTCATCCAAATCCACGAATTCCTGCACGTAACAATACTAACTTGCGACATAGCCTGTATCAGCCTACTATAAATTGTTAGTTTAAACTAACTTACACACAATTTAACCCGTTTTGAGCCGAGTGACACCCAACAAGCGTCTCTCCGCGCATCTCATAATTCCTCCCATAATTGTCATAATAGAAGACAATGGGCGCAATTAATTTGTGCCCCATGAGTTATGGTGCGCGGTCCCAGTCGGGACACAATGGGCGGCCATGGTGTTGGAATATTTCCTTTGATTTATACTACTAAAGTATTTGTATAGAAATCTCATAATTTATGGTGTTGAACTTGTTTTAAGGGAATTCATTGATCGCAAATTGAGCCCGTTTGGACCGACTGTTATTTACATACATATATAATAGATATCCTGTTAGATAGATGAATATTACGGTGGTGGGCGCAATGTTGTACTACAGCTTAAATGCATTGTTTTATCCCAGAAATACTCGTTAAATAATTTTCTTTCAATTAATCTCATTTTTATAATTTACAACAGGAAGATTTGTTTATTTTTCTCACTTCCATTGTCTTGCAGAAGTTGTTATATTATATGGCAAAAGCGCGGATGTAAAAAAAATGGGCAAAGAGATTCATAAGCTTTTTAAATAAGGAAATATGTGTTCTTACATTAGCTTCAGAGCTAATGAGAGAGTATATTTATAGCAATACATTTCTGTGCATAAAAATTTATCGATATTTAGCAATGAAGAAATGTAAATAGTTTAAAGAATTATATTTGAAAACAATAACCACCGAATATCTAAAAGGCTCTTTTTTGGTTCATTAGACTGGCTATAATCAAGACATACAAATGATTAAATACCGAGAAATACACAAGATTACAACCTAATAGAAATGAACACAACATGCAAGTATTATACATAGGTTAGGTTCAGCTAAGTTAATTACTCTGATCCTGAGCTACGTAGGCATTTGCACAAATTGCTTTTAAATGAGGCTAAAGAACCACAGAAAACATCTACGTCGCTTTTGTATGAGTTCAATTGATTGCAAATACACAGCAGCATGCTGTCTGAGATTCGTTTGACATTTAGGTAAATTAAATGGTTTGAGATTCTCTAATCGACTACCGCTACGCGGAACAGATGTATACGGTTGAAAATTTCAGGCTATTCTATGGCACCATTAATTATTTTGAAAAATAACACCATGTCCAACATCTTCCGCCGATCATTTAGTAAAATAGGCATACTGACTGTAGCATCACAATATATATATATAGTAATATTCTAATTATACGGAAAAATATAAGTACGTATAAAACAAAATTTGATGTATATCATAGACATACGAGAGGTCACAAACAGCTTGTGATACCTGCGTCGCGACTCAGCAGAGTTAGCAACTCATTTGTTCGTCTCGCTATTCGCTTCTATAACAACATTCCTCAATCCATTCTTGACCAGTGCACAGAAAGATTCCAATCAAGTGTAAAAAATATGTTTATACATAAAGCATATTACAAAACTGAAGATACAAATTGGATTATAAGAATGCCTGGATTTGAAAATCCTTTCAGCTTCATACAAGACAGCGGTTTAATAATGTATAATTGAAAATGTTTAAAAGATTCACCGCCGAGTTTCTTGCTGGTTCTTCTCGGTAAGAGCAACATTCCGAACCAGTTGTAGCTTCATTAATCATATAGATGCTTGACGATTCAAAAGTGCCTGAAATGGTTTATTTGAATAAAGATTATTTTGATTTGATTTGATTTGAGCGACATTAAGTTATAGAAACGTAAACGAGCGCTATAGGAATTGAAAATACGACACTTAGTATTATTAAAGGTTAAATGATAAAGCTCTTCTCGTTAGGGGCGATTTTCTGAACCAGCAGTAGAGTTGATGATATAAAATCAATTGTAGCCAAGTTTATTTGAATATCTTGCATTAGAATTGGAATGTTAACAAAATCGTATCCCATTGGTTCTCGTGTCGTTGCCGCGTCGCCGCGCCCCGTCTCTATAGAGATCGATCAAACGCAGATGCGCTCAACGCATCGTGTCATTAATTACCGACAGACACTCGCTATTGAAATGTTATTATAAAACGACAACCGGGAAGCTGTGTGTGTGAGAGCATAGCATCTATAGCGGCGTACTCGAACCTTTATGCATCAACGCGAAACTTTTTATAAGCAAAAGTTTAATGAGGTCATAGGCGTTTCATTAAAAATTTTAATTTCATTATTATTTGGATCAATCAAAATAGTAAAGAGAATCAATCGTATTAAAACTCGTTAGTTAATAAGATAAATTTGCAAGGATTCAATAACACGCGTAGTTCAATTTCGTGATCGGAGACATGCCCAAAATATTGTCCATTGCTATTGGTTCGCCATCCCTGATCTTAAGTCAGCGAAGGTCTTTATTCGATACTAAAATAATTTCTCTATAATTTATAATTTATATAATACCGTTTTATTAAAATTATATTGCAACATAATTACGTAATAGTCTAAAATCATAAGATTTACTCGTAGTTACAAATAGCCATTATTAAAAATAAAACGATTATCTATAAGGCTCTAAACATCTGGTACTGTTTTGACTGGTTGTTTTAGACGCCATCTTAGATGTCAAAATTATACTTAATATCAAAAGAAACGATTGAATGAGTTTGACGTATATTCTAACGAGTTACATAAACATATAGTACCCGGCAATAAATAATGCACATCGAGAACTTAGAACGAAACAGCGGCCAGTTCGGTTTCGTCGAGCGCTGTCTCTGTCACACACGGGTTCGTCTGTCTGTGCGACAGAGACAATGCTCTATGAAGCAGAATCTAGCCGATTTCTCTCTCTGAGCCTCGATGTGCATTATTTATTGCCGCGTACTATACATACAGAGATAGACAGACAAACTTTGAATGACATTAATATTGTTCGAGTTCAATAATCATATGTTTATTTTATATTTACGTCAAATTAAAATAATATATATATCAAATATGAATATTATTATAGGAAAATGATGCTTTTGTTTGTGTTCGCGAAACTCAAAATATAATTCATAAATTGTCTTAAAATTTTTTTGCTAAACATCTTGAAGAGAACGTTTTCTTGGTCCACGGTGTGCCACAAACAATAATTCTAGACAATGGTGTTCAATTCACAAGTCGTGAAATGGATAATTTGCTTAAAAGATATGCAGTTCCAAACATTCATTTTACACCGAAATATACCCCACAGATTAATACCGTAGAACGATACAATAAAACTATAATAACAGCTGTTTCAACGTTTGTAAACGATGATCACCGTTCATGGGACATAAATCTTCCAAAGATACAATTTGCAATTAATAACTCGGTAAATGAAAGTACTGGTTACACTCCGGCATTCTTAGTTCACGGTAGAGAACTCGTCACTTCCGGATCTCATTATCTTGAAAATGATATCCCCAACGAGATTTTATTTCTTCCGAGAGATTTATATGCCCAAAATTTAGGTCACCTTTCGGCTGTTTTTGATAAAGTCCAATTGGCTTTGTGGAACGCTCATTCAAAGAATACAGAAAGGTATAACCTAAGGCGAAAATCTGCCGAATTTAATACCGGTGATATAGTTTGGAAACGCTGCTACTTCCAAAGCGATAAAGGTGCTCATTTTGCTAAAAAGTTAGCGCCTAAATATTTAAAGTGCAAAGTGAAGGATAAAATGTCTCCTTTAGTATATATCCTTGAAGATATGTCAGGCCATGACCTAGGTGCTTGGCATATCAAAGATTTAAAGCTAGTAACTACTAGAAGGATTTAACTAGAGGTAAAATCCTTTCGAGGGAGGGGGATACTGTAACGCTGTTAATTCAAATGCGCGTGCGCATTGAGTTAAATACATCATTTAGCTAACTGACCAGAGGGCTGCGACGGGAGGACGTTGACCCGCACGGGTGAGTCAGTTGACATTGTCTGCGAGTTTGATTTTGAATTGACGCACTTGACAGTTACGTCTCAGCCTAATAAGGAGTTTAAAGTGAATCCTCTTATAATACTCATTATAATCTTATTTTTGAAATTAATGCTTTATTTAAAGTGTGTTCTATTCCCGTACTGGGTAAGTTGTGCAAATTATTTTAATTCCTATTGTATATAGTTAATGTGATTCATCTGTTTCATTACTCATACTCGTCACTAACTTTTATCGTTAAATTTTGAATCGGAGTGATGCAATTACTCTTATTCAAAATTATGTGTATAGTGTATAGTAGTATTAATTTTAAATCTTTGTTTATTGTTGTTTTGTAGAATTGATTCTGTAATTATTTTAAATTATTTTTACATATACATATATAATCGTACTTATAGTGATCATAAACTTAATTGTCATAGTTGTTACAATATATTAATACAATGTAGTTTAATAATGCCTTTTAGTAATTTTGTTGCCACTCAGTAATCGTTTCGGTTTTATAAGGTTGCCACATCATTCTCGTAATATAGATTTCGTGTACCTCTTCCTGTGCTTATTATATGTAGGCTTGCCGCCTAACGCATTGTAACGGACTGTCCGAAATATGAGTCATCTACAAACTAGTATCTATTATTACTTCAGGAACTCCCTCGGGGCTGGTGATCCCTTGTTAAGCCACTGAGACCGGAGCTGACTGGAACCTTGCCGAGTACCGGGACTGGGAAGTGAGCCAGAACCGGCATTCTCCCACTACTACCGTGCTGCTGCTTGTACACAGTCGTTGGGACTGATTGAGAGCTGACCGAATACCGTGCTGCGCATGCACAGCCCTGCGTCCAAAGTACAGGAGAGTACACTTCTTAAACAACCACCTCATGCAACCGTCAACCTCGTAACCGACCTACGACTCCGAGCTAATCTTTAGAACATTATATTCATTTTTAACTTTTCGTTCGTTTTCTTTTTTTGTTCAGTTTTACCATACGCAGCGTAAGACGTGACAAAGGACATAATATTTTTATATAAAAGTGTTTTTATATTATATTTATATAAGAGTTCTCACGGAGGCGGAGGATGCTAACGTTTCGAAGCGCTTCGTTATAATTAATTTAAACCAAGGCCGAACATTGCTTATATAAAGTAACGTTAACTATCAGGGCCATCTCAGTCTACAGCACACCGGGGCCTTGGGCACGTAGAAATCGGAAAAAAGTAATGTTGTATTTTTGTATTTTCACCCAAATACTTAGAAGAATTTAAGATATATTGTTCGCATGAATTGCAAGTATATTATTACTTCTGAAAGTGCTGACGAATTTTTACAATAACATTCGACACGGTTTTAAATCGGAATGTCCATATTTAAGAATAAAAATAATAATTTGAAGTAGTGATGGAGATTTAAATTTAAAAATGTTAAAAATTCTTAGTAGAAACTAAACCATAAGCAATAGAATAGAAGCTACATTATAGCTTCTCAATTTTCTGAAAAATCCCATATCATATCAATAATATTCGAAAGGGTTTTTACGCTCAGGGGCCCGCGTTACTTTAAGCTAAGGAGGACGCTTGAATTCCAGTAAGATCGTTTCAGTATCTTTGTTCGTCATCAACAAGGTATGCCGTGAGTAATATAGAGAATTTAAACGTTATGAAAATTAATAAGAAGGCGGATTAAACATAAATATTTTATATCGAAACACGCAATGAAAAAATAAAATATTTCAGTTCAAACAATACAGAACAAAGCGCATGATGGAATAATCTGCCGAAATCCGCGATAGTGTGTGAAACACTGCACATATAGCGCTAATGCACTATCCACTCACATCTCTTTACACGTCACCAAACGCACATTACAAAAACCTCGTATCGCCAACACAGCCACAAGTTATATAACGTTCAATGATTCAGTACAATACATATTGTTTAGTATCATTTTATGCACTATCTTGACTTAACTCTTTCACTCTTTATAATATTATATATTTTTTTTTATTTTTTTTGTATAAAAATAAGAAAAGATTGAATCAGATTTTCGGGGCACAATCCAGGCATATGATCGTTTAGTTGGTGAGGACTAGTGTTACGTTTTGATTGCACTAAGTCAAATTCTTTCAGAGCGTCAGATATCGTGTATCTATCAAACTGTAGGATTCAAATAAAACCCTATGTAAAAAATAATAATATAGTCTTCAAATTATACTTTCATAAATTATTATAATATATATTTTTTTTTAACTTAGAACAAGCCTCTAGACTCTTAGTTCATATCAATTTACTCACCAGAGAACTATAACAATAATATATCATTGTAAAATACTTGTTGATCATCAGTATGTGATTTCCAGTTTTCTATAAATTGTAAATAAATTACATAGCCAAGAAGGTCATTCTAATTATCAAACCAATATACCTTAAGCACGTCTGAAGATTGAACAACCATTCACCATCTTATATTAAACACCCTCTTTCACTGCCCTAATTCATGGTTTTGGGTTTCAAATCACCTATGATATGTAAGCATAGCCGCCGATACCATCATCCATCTCACTCAAGCCGACCGCACGCTAATGGCCGCCGTGTGACAAATTGCAGACGCCACCAGCACCTGCCGGCACCAGCTGGCCCTGACTGATGGAGCCCTTGGGCTGGACAACAGCATCGCAATTTGTACACTTACTACCTAACTAGCCTTTTTAGTATAAACATACTGTGTAGAGCTGTGATAGTCCAGCGGTGAGACCGTGCGACTCTTACGATGGGAATACGAGTTCAAACCCGGGCAGGCACCAATGAGTTTTACTATTAAAACTCATGTGTCCATTTGATAATTGCAATTTATCACACGCTTTTCGGTGAAGAAAAGCATCGTGAGAAAACCTGCATATCTCTACAGAATTCTGGAGATATTTGTAACCTACCAATCCGCATTGGAGCAGCGTGGTAAGTCTTAGCTCCACCCCTTCTCTCCAGAAACGGAGAGAGGAAGCCTTAGCCCAGCAGTGGGATTGTAACAGGCTGCTACTTTACAAATAGGTATTGTCATGCTAAAGGCTATAAAAGCATCATCTACAGAGGAACATAACATCAAGATGGCACTTAAAGATAAGGATATGGTTGTAATCGAAAATCTATTCAAGATATTACAATAACGAAGTCATTAAAAGACACCGAGCAATAAGATATGTAAAGTTAGTGTGTATAAGTACTTTAGTTGTAAAGATTAGTTGTAGTAGATAACGTTTACGAATAAAAGTATTGAAAAAAATAACAAAAAAAATTAAAAAAAAAAAAAGATACCAAAAATAGCTATAACAATATTAATATCAATAATAATATCCTATCATATAAACAGTAATTATTATAAATGCGAACATCTGTCTGTCTGTTTATCTATAAAGCTTTCAAACTTTATCCGCAATAGCAAAGTTATTTGTAACCAGTAAGTTTCATAAAGCGGAAGTATCGGATAAAAAAAATAGTAGTTTTCCTTTGGAATTCGGAATATATATGCTGAAGCTGATAGAAAAAGACAAATTGTCTGCAGATTTAATTATACTGCAAGAGAATTATCGCAGATTCATTGAATCAGGAGATCGGTCACTAATAAAATTTACCGCCACATTAATAAAGGCAACAACAGGAAACACATCTTTTTTTTAAATCCGTTTTGGTTAAAAACATCTCAGAGAAGGCTAATCTTGAGTAAAAATATGCAAATCTCTTTTCCGTGTTCGTCAATCGACGGAGACTCACTGCTGGACAAACGTCTCTTTAAGGAATCTCCTCACCACGTGATGTCGTGCCGCGTAGTTCCAGAACCTCTTTGTGGCCTTTTTGAAGTCGTCAGTACACATTGGGGGGATGCATTACCTTACGATCCTAATGCCCGTCGGTTCAACTCTTTGCAATTTTTACACGACATTTCAGCAACGCTGGGGCACTTTGACCATTACATTTAGGTTCTCCTAAAGTATTTAAAATGTTCTCAGGACGATTTTCACCACGAGTATAAGCCAACCGAAAGTGTTAACTATGTTGCCACCTGTAGTCGTGCTTTTTCGTTGCAGCAACAACAGAGTGCTATATAATAGACAAAGTAGGAACCGACATAAGCTTGCAGTCGCAAGCAAAAGTACGTAAATCGTTTCTTTGTTTAGTATGAGATTCTATAATAAAATTCCGAAATCAATTTTGGCCATGCCATTACAGCAGTTTAAAAACACTGTTAATAAGAGGCTGATACAGAAAGCCTACTATACTGTTGAAGATTACTTAGATGATAAGGATTGGTGGATATAGGTGCGCTTCTACTCTGTACAAGACAGTAATAAATAAATGTAACTAGTGATAAGAATTATTCTTTGAAAAGAGCAACCGCCGAGTTTCTTGCTGGTTCTTCTCGGTAGGAACAGCTTCCCGAACCAGCAGTAAAGTTGACGATTCAGAAGCACTTGTTTACAAGTTTACTTGAATAAAGAATATTTTGAATTTGAATTGGTATTGTAGGTTCTTTTACGAACCTCATCATTCCCGATTTGATCGCGTAGAGATACTGCAAGCATAACTTCATGCGAATCTTAGCGATCAAAAATCCCGTTCAACCTATAAATAAATACGAGGAAAATTGATGGCATTCGGCTCATGGAAACATGCAGCGCGATCGGAGTTGAGATACGGCGGTTATTAATATATATTCCGATTCTAAATGGGTCCATCCGTCTGTTCGTTCGTCACACACGCTTGATTTATGTTGGCCAGGGCTGCCGCCACAGCGCCGATGTACGCACACTTTGTACAGAATTATTGAGTTTTTGATGATATCGAAAGATAAATAAACATATTATGCATATTTATATTCTTCTTGGGATGCCTCTCCGATCATCGAAGGTTGGCAGCCAGCAGCGTATATTCCCGTTTATTTTTCGGGAGGTGAAAAGGCTCGGCACTCAACGTGAGTGCCGAGCGAGCGAGATTTTAGCATAGTACATAGTATAAGAATAATTATAATTAATAACTGTAAATAAATAAATTTAATTGAACTAAACAAAGTGAGATTGTGTACCCGACAGTCACCCTCCATAATATAATTCTCGCGATTCCTGTCCACTCCCGGATGTTACGTAGCCAGGACTTCTTCCTGCGACCAACACCTTTTCTTCCTGCTACTTTTCCTATGATTATCAGTCGGAAAAGTTCATACTTCTCGTGCCTAAACACATGTCAAAGATATGACACTTTTCTGACCTTGACGGTGTTCAAAAGTTCGCAGTTTTGGTTAATACGTCGCAGTACTTAAATTTGAAACTTTGTGAATGCAGCTTATGTGTCTATACGCCCACATAACGAATGTTTCTATGCGTTTTCTAAGGTCTTCCTTTTCAGTCTATGCTTCACATCCGTACAGAAGCACAGGCCAGACGTAAAAACGCAATAGTCTAATGCGCAAATGGATTTTCAGTCTGCGGTTGTATAGTATTGTATGTGGTTGTATAGTGTATAGGTTGTATTGTATAGTATCTTTGTCATTTTATAATATTTACACTACATTTTTTCCATAGTTATACAAATATACTAATCCTTACTAATATTATCATTTTAAACTCAAAATATTATTAGTATAATAACTCTATGAGTACTTTTCCACGTCAGATCTTTTAAAAGAAGCTGCCAATGATTTGAATGTTTGCCCCAACCGAGAGGAACCAAGAATAAACTCGACGCATATACTCTTTAAGAAAAAATTACACAATATGTTTTATTGATTAAACATTAATGGTTACTGCCGGGTGCGTAACTGACTGCAGCTATAATTAAATTGCGAAAGCATATCGGTCTGCCTGTGACGATACACGGTTAAGCCGCTTTAATATTGATAAAATTTGGTGAAATTGCAGCTTATATTCCGTATTAACATATATAAGATCCCTTTTTTCTTTCGGAAACAAGAAAAAAATATTGGTTACGGGTACAATATCTTTAATTTGTATTGACCAACGCACAAGGAATGAAAGAATATAATAATTCATGTCAATATAAGAATATTGTCTCAAACGTTCGACATCCGTCAACCGCAAGCTAATTATCTGCATTATTTTAATTCCCTATCACAAGACAAATGATGAATGGAGCGGTGCCAATAACACTATTTGCACATCCGTTCCTCTTGAACCATCGGAGTGATGTCGGATGTTGGCAGGCGACCAGATATCTAGACCTGGTCCCTGCTAATACCTTAAAAAGCAAACGTAAGATGATGTCGGGGCCTCTGATAACCCAAAACTATTTAGATCGAGATGAGGTGACGGCGCTATGAGATGTTTTATATATTTTGCCTGGACCGACATAATCTAACGGATTATATTTCACACCTTACAAAAATACCAAATTCGTTTTTGTGTTTTGCATACGATTCTAAAATAAAATTAACTTAAGTCATTTCAGCAGTTTAGAATGAGCAATTAATACAGAAAGTCTGATACAGAAAGGCTGATACAGAACGTCTTATACAGAAAGGCTGATACAGAAAGTCTTAAATAGAAAGGCTGATACAGAACGTCTTATACAGAAAGGCTGATACAGAAAGTCTTAAATAGAAAGGCTGATACAGAAAGGCTGATACAGAAAGTCTTATACAGAAAGGCTGATACAGAAAGTTTTATACAGAAAGGCTGATACAGAAAGTCTGCTGCTATTGAAGAATACATCTTGTTCTTCTTCGTCTACCGATGGATGGAAGTGACCTATGTCCAGCTGTGGACATAGGTCTATTTCAGGTATGTCCTCACCAGGATCTTATGCTGCTAGAATCCAGCGGCTTCCCGCGACATTTTTGAGGTCGTCTGTCATACATTCATCATATAGAAGGAATACATGAGCGTGAATGCGTCGTGATTTTACCTACTCTTCTTGCATAAGACAGCACGATATGTGTCTAGTTATAATAATTTTCAAAGAATTTCTCGTTGGTTCTCTGTAGGTGCAATCATCCAAAACAGCAGTTAGAGAGTTATATAGTTGACTATTCCAATAGCATTCATTTACACAGTAGATGCAGTAGATGTTGACGATTCAAAAGCACTTGTTTACAAGTTAATTTCAATAAAGAATATTTTGAATTTGACTAAGGGTAGTTTATTCTATAAAATATAAAAATAGACGGATAAAATCTCGTTCCTATTTCTTCGTTTCTTTAGTTCAAATTCCCTTTCTTGATATCAAATTTACGGTACGGTACGGTAGTTTCGGTGCACGCCGTTCCCGTCCCGAGCCAGCCCTGGACCCGATGCCCCAATAAACCGCCGCACAGTTTAATTGCCTTACGCAATGCGTGCATTTAGTTTAGTACCGCACGCTATTCACGATACTATCGGAACGAAAGTTATGATAGAATCATTTCGTTAAAAAAATTACGGATTATAGCAAAATATATCTTTAATTACTTTCTTACCATGGAATCTCGCAGAGCAACGCCGACTTTATAACTTATTATAGTTATAAATTTATCTCCACTCACGAAATCTCAGATCATTATACTATTCATTTCATGCCCAAAAAGTTGTATTGAGTAATGACAGACTTTGCTGAAATCCGTTGGTTACAACATATATGGGATTAGATAATTACGATAAACGGGAGAATTATAAGTGAAGCGCGACAAACATTTTTTTTTGTCAAAACTGGACTCTGGTTGTTTTTTAAGTATAGTTAAGTTTATGTGATGTATATAATAGACAAAGTAGGAACCGACATAAACTTACGACTCCTGCTTTGCGCCTAGCAAAAGTACGTAAATCATTTGTGGGTTTGGGTGATTCTATAATAAAATTCCGAAATCAATTTTGTCCATGCTATAACAGCAGTTTAAAAATACTTTTAAAAAAGGCTAATTCAGAAAGCCTACTATACTATTTAAGATTACTTAGAAGATAAGAATGCGTGGATATAGCTATTCTTCAACCCTGTACAAGACGTTAATAACTATATGTAACTAGTGATAAGAATTTTTGTTTGAAAAGAGCAACCGCCGAGTTTCTTGCTGGTTCTTCTAGGTGGGAACAGCTTTCCGAACCAGCAGTAGATGTTGACGATTCAAAAGCACTTGTTTACAAGTTTACTTGAATAAATAATATTTTGAATTTGAATTTGAATATGTCTATATACGAGAGAAAGTAAGTTCCGTATTAACTTTTAAATGGTTGAACCGATTTTTTTTAAAACTTTCAGACAATCCTTATGAAAGGATAACCCTGTTAACTTTGGTGGCGATCGGAGCATTTTTTTTATTGTAAATGACAGTTTAGTTACGAGGGAAAATCGGTACCAGACTAAGCCACAGTAACAAGCGGCTGGCCTGCTAGAATATAAATAACAATGCAATAATGTTTACAACACGAGGCCGTCGTCAAATCTGTTCGTTAACTGCCCCTCGCCGCAATGTCATTGTCACTATGATGTCACTGTTATGGTTTCAGTCAAACACGCGACGTATTTCAAACTGATATACCTATAATTTATTTAAATTGACTTTTACTTATAAGAGTTGTCCGCGTGGACCGTAGTCCTGGAATAAACAGAAGCTTCAATCACTCTCCAACCCTGCAAATATCTCCATCACTAAAATCAGATCGATCCGGGAAGACTGAGAGATTTATCGTCTTATTAACATAGTTTAATTATTTTATATTTATTTTAAATAACTCGTATGACTTATATAAATTATATTTTAAAATAATTCATTTAAATTTATAGAATAAAAAAAACCGAAATATGTAAAACTTTCTGAAAATAACTTTTTTGACGTAAGCCAAATAGCGTAATATAGAACCTATTTCTTTAATAACGAACTCGACTTTGACACACAGTGAATAAAAAAAGTTTGATAGTTTGATAATAGATGGCGTTCATCAGAGACATCATATTCCTGTTGAATTAACAGTATTCTTACACCCCGGTGTATAAGGAATAATTGTACTAAATTTAATTGATATTGGTTCAATGCATTCAGTGCCAGTGGAAAGGATCTTTGTAAATATATTATTTTATAATATTAGGTCCTTACATATGAAATTGGCTTTTGTCGTACTGGCCACTTTGATCTCAAATATTACCTTTATGGTTAGGAATTACAAATTCAAATTCATACAGCTATTTACTCATGCATTTGTGTTTCAAACCCCCTAATTCATTTGTTTTTTCTTCTTTTGTTTTTTTCTTTGTGTCACTCTGTTTACAAAATGGAAAACATGAAATATCGCGTTATTTACGAGTATGAGTTCCACCGTGGCACCAGTGCTGCAGAAACGGCTCGAAGGATTAATGATGTGTATGGTGACGGTGTCGCAAAAGAAAACACAGTGCGTTTTTGGTTCCTACGTTTTCGTTCTGGAAATTTCGACCTGCAGAACGAGCCTCGTGGACGGCCGGAGACCAAAGTTGATAATGAAGAATTGAAGGCTATTGTGGAAGCGAATCCATTGCAAACCACGTCCGAGTTAGCTGCAGGCTCCGGTGTTAGTGATAAAACTATTCTAATCCACTTGAAGCAAATTGGGAAGGTAAAAAAGCTTGAAAGGTGGGTACCTCATGAATTGAGTGAAGCAAACCGACAAACGCGCGTCGACTGCTGCGTTACGTTACTCAACCGGCACAATAATGAAGGAATTTTAAATCGAATCATTACCTGTGATGAAAAGTGGATCCTCTACGATAATCGGAAGCGCTCATCGCAATGGCTGAACCCTGGCGAACCAGCCAAATCCTGCCCTAAGCGAAAATTGACTAAAAAAAAGTTGCTTGTAAGTGTTTGGTGGACTAGTGCCGGTGTCGTTCACTACAGCTTTCTTAAATCTGGCCAGACGATTACGGCAGATATCTATTGTCAGCAACTGCAAACCATGATGGAAAAGCTAGCTGCTAAACAACCGAGGCAATGGTCAATCGCTCTAGGCCACTGCTGCTTCAGGACAACGCTAGACCACACACTGCACAACAGACGGCTACCAAATCAGAGGAGCTTCAATTAGAATGTCTTAGACATCCACCGTACTCTCCGGACCTTGCTCCAACAGATTACCATTTTTTTCGCAATTTGGATAACTATTTGCAAGGAAAAAAATTCAACTCCGATGGGGCAGTCCAAACCGCCTTCAAAGATTTTATTGATTCCCGCCCGAATGGTTTTTTTAGTAAGGGGATCAATGAACTACCTATGAGATGGCAAAAGTGCATACATAGCAATGGTACATACTTTGATTAATTAAATATATTTCATTTAAAAAAAACGACTTTATGTTCCTCCCATAGAAAACGCCAATTTCATATGTAAGGACCTAATATGTTAGCTCGAGATGTAAACTTTATTTGTATAAAAATTTCATCAATACAAGTATGTCAGATTAGCCGTAAAAGAATAACTTAAGCAGAATTTCGTATTAACCTTTACTACATTACTAAGAGGTATGACAATTGGAAAAAAAAACATTGTAGTATAATTTATAGAATTAAGAGTATGTTCACGGCGTAATATCTATACATGTTATATGTATAAAATGCCTAAAAGCTATATTTCTATGCGATCGATTGTCTCACAATCTACGAAACGTATTTTTGTATATTTTTTACCACAGGATAGTAGATGCTTTGGGAGATTAATAGTCAATTATGGTTAAATTATCGTGCGGTCAGGATTTAAACGAGAACACCGTTGTAACACTCATTTTTACGGAAGCTAAGCCGCGTATACAGAGGGTAATAAATAATTTTGCTACAAAATTTTACTTACTTAATACTGGATTACTTTCTGAATACTAGTCCAGCGTCTCGATGCCTAGTTCTCAGATGCCACGAGTGGTGCTTGCCCTTTCGGCGGCGGAGTGCGCCTTTGTGTCGAGTGCAGCCTCCGGCGAGATGCCGAGACGCGCATTGTGAGCCGGCTCTAAGCTATCGACGGCAGCTCAAGACAGCACTCAGCTGTAGTGCGGCTGTTTCGAGTGTTTCCGTCGATGTCGACTCTCTAAGCTTATTTAGATGCAAGTAATCCACTAATCCGGAAGATATTGAAATAGGAGAGCGGATAGTACGTTCTACACCCGAGTGGGCAAATCTTTATGCATGTAACGTGTCATTCTAAGCAAATTGTTAATGAGGTCATGGTCATACTATCAACAATTTAACTATAATTATTGGGAAAATAATGAAAAGATCTGTTCAAAAGACGATCGCTCGCCACTAGAGAATTATGACCCTCAGCATTGAGGACAACGATGCGAGCAGGGGTAATGAAAATAATAAATAGTATTCAAAATTCATTTTCTTAATACCAAAATATATTTTTGCAATTACACGCGTGCCATTGGGTCGTCATTCCTTCTCTACACTATATTTTCATTGGCGGTAGAATGTCCGTAAAGGACACTAATTTAATTTTGCCTTTAAAATACCATCAATCGTGTCCTACTAATTATTTATAAATATTCTCGAAAGAAAAAGTGGAATTATTTATTCTATACCATATAGGCCCTGCAAATTATATATTGCATCAGTGCATAAGTCGTGAAAGCTTTGCGATTTTTTCGTGGAGCCTATCTCCTGATGATGCTTCGGTTGCGGGGCGAAACAATTGTTGAGTTTGTGATAGTGAACGTGTGTAGTGCTTGTGTATTGTGATGGCAGTGGTGGAGGTTTGTGTGTGTGTTTTTGCGAATCCTGCATGTATCGGGTATGAAAATAGTCCACTAGCACTAGCATTATATATATTTTCTATTTACTTTTACGCGGATTAAAGCAAAATAATTTTATTATTACTTTGAGACTGTCAAATTTTCTGATTTTTATTATCAGTATAGATTAATGCAATAGTACAATATAAATGTATTTACGTAGACTTTGTTTAGAATCGCGTAAGTTTAAACGGTTCTATAGCTCGTAAGTCGGCCAAAAGACCCTCTTAAAATTCCTCCCGACCGTAAGAATAACAAACGGCCATCGGGATTTATAATAATCTATATCAGAGCACAAACAAACAGACATCTCCAAATAAACCACATTTTATTAGGCCGCGATCAATGGGGGTATTTATAGAAAGACGTCCGATAGTTACGTTAGTCGATTGACGTCACATCGGCGGTCCCTATCCGGGAGGAATAATTTATAAGGCGAGAAAGAGACGGAATGCTTATATTAATACCATAATCTCAGGCGCAGCGGGAGAATCGATAACAAGGCGGACGTTTGCTAAAAGGACTAAAAATTATATATTTTTAGAAAGAACTGTCACTGATTTGGTCGTGAGAGGAGTTAGAGTGGGAACCCACAGCGAGTTACTTCCCTGTGGATCATTCATGCATTGATATCAATGGAGCACCATTTATACCTTTTAGGTATACCTCTTCGTGGTACATAAAGGAGAGTTATATCGTTAATTAGGGAAACACTCGGTAATTCGCTAGTGTTACAACAATTTTTAACGAGAGTACAAAATATGGAAAGTTCAACTTGCAGTTTAGGGGGAAAATGTAATAAAACATAAGGTGGAGGAATTTTCCTGCATTGTGCGCCTCATTCTCAGTTCATTTCATACGTCAAAACACATTGCAAGATCCAAATCAGTAGATATACACGTAAAAGTCTGTTACAATCCCACTGCTGAGAATAGGCCTCCTCTCTCCGTTTCTGGAGAGAAGGGTTGGAGCTAAGACTTACCACGCTGCTCCACTGCGGATTGGTACGTACACATATCTCCAGAATTCTCTAGAGATATGCAGGTTTCCTCGCGATGTTTTCCTTCACCGAAAAGCGATTCAGCAATTATCAATTATACACATGAGTTTTAATAGAAAAACTCATTGGTGCCTTCCCAGATTTGAACTCGTGTTTCCCTCGAAAAAGTCGCACGGTCTCACCGCTGGGCTATCACAGCTCTTATATATGTAAGGGGTCTTATATATATATATATATATAGGGGGTCCTCGGTCTCGAGGGAAGCCAGTTCTGCCAAGCTGGTCTAATTTGTCATCAGTCAGATGAAACTCGCAAGAGTTAATCGTTGCCGAGTCCTAGCACTCGCGCACTGACTTGTCGGTTGCGTTCATATACACGTAAACCGATTCGAAAATGGCAAAGCACAAAGACTAATCACCACTTCTAGGCAAAAACTAGCTGGCAAATCCATGTAACAAGGAGCATCGAACCAAACATTGCAACCTATGTCTTTATTTACATCTATCCCCCTCTATAACATAACACTTTACCATATTTATTATTCTGTACCCATATTAACACTTTTGTTCAATATAATATTGCAGTAGCAACTAGGAATGTTATCAAACGACGGACTAGCAAGTATGTTAACTATTTTTAATACTCTTCCAAGAATACTTCAAGTTTTCATATAATGTACGGGCGATAAATTACCACTAAAATTTGACAGCGCGGCAAGACGGTGGCCGGAAGCGGAAATTTTAGTTTAATCGGCCATCTTGCGATAGGAGAGCCGCCTCCGGCACTCGACGAGCGGTCCAACTGCAGTAGAGTCCTTTCACACTCATTAAATAAGTCATCTTACAGAGTACTCATGTATCAGGGTGACTTATTAATGTCACACCTAAATAACCAAGACATGAGATGATTTCATTGTAACAAGATCTCTTGTAATCCTCATGCCGTAAAGTCAGCAATTAAGCGCTATAAAAGTGTATAAATAAAGCTCGAAAGTCGATTAAAAGTAGGGGAAACCACATCAGAGTTCGCGCAGTAATTCTGATGGGGCCGGATGTGTGGTCGCTTCCGCTCGCCGGAGGACGTGACGTCACACGGCCCCGTGACGTCTATATATATGTGGCACTTTTCAGTCGTACGCCATAGTAAATAATGGTTCTTTGGAAAACTAGCACATACTTTTTTTAGAAAAGAAATGTACGAAAAAATTAGACACCAAGTCATCCGTTAAACTCGAAGAACCTACAAAAAACATGGAAATTGACAAATATAAGACTTCTATTATCAGATATCGGTTATTAGACGTTGTTGAATACATAATACCAGCGCCGTTATATCTTCTCTCAACATAAATAGTTGGTCCTTCGAACCGGATATATATAAAAAGTACAACATTTCATGACAGGACGGACGGAGAGCAGGACGTGTCACAGACAATAATTTTACGTAGGCAAAATCACCACAGAGTATTCAACCGACGTAGTGACACTCAAAACTAAACCGAGTCTCATTAACAGCTAACGAACACTAAGCTGAGCGCAGATAAACCCTTTAAAAGGTGAACTGACGACCTCAAAAGGTCGCGGGGAATTGGATACAAATGGCAGAAGAGTGTGGATCACCGCAGACTTATATCAGTGGTCATCTATCTCTCAATAGACCATTTTTCCAATTCTTCAACAAACTCCAAAGAAACTAAACTCGTGCCTAAAATGTAGCGAGTACTGCCATCTGTCTGCAGTTACTAAGCCGGTCGCAGCCAACCCGAGTAACGCTCTAGACGCACCTTTGTCTCGGCGACCTAGTTGTTAGTTCGGGAGCAATCTTTCCTTTTGTTACCTCAGTCAGCCTTTTGTAGTTGCAACAACCGCGTGCTGTACGTGAGATTAAAGTGCATATGTTACTTTTTGATACGCGAATATAACGTTTATGAAATGTAATCTAGATTGATTCGCCGAACTGTGAGTCTTGCGGTATCAAAGATATTCAACACTTACTTTTGGCATGTGACAAAACCGACAAAAACCGAATTTTGAGACAATCACTAATTATTGATTTAAATTTAAATGTAATTAATGTTGGTTCTTTTAATTCAATCTTAGCATTTCCTTTGAGCAATTCGGCCGTAAAAGTTTATGAGGTTATTAGCGCTTCTCTCAAAAATGACAATAGTGTTAAGATTTAATTATAAAATTAGATTTAAGTGTTATTAGATTACGATGGGGCTGACATGTATCTGTATATATTTTAGTCCCTTAAAAATAAAGATATAAAAAAAAGAAATGTAATCAAACAAATTATTTACTTCAATAAGTAAAAACTTTGTGTCCCTTTTTGAGAAAATCACTCGAATGGAGCAGTATTACATTTAGCACAGTTATAGTTTATTTAGAGAAGCAGTGCATAGTGACAATATTTTTCAATAATGAATATAAATACATTGAATCAATGAATATATCATTACACACTCTACTAAGCATTTCAATTCAATTCAATTAATGCACTCCTGAAAGCCATTAATTGCACAAATTACTTCTCCAATGTCTACTAAGCATTTGACACTTACTAATGTAATGTACTCTTTTGTTTATGGTTAAAGTCTATTGAAAAATATAGTTTGTCTTTCTTTTCTTCTTCTTCTCTCTTTTTTTAATTAATAGTTTGTCTTTTTTTTAACATTAAATAAGACTATATCATATTGAATGTTAAAAAATTAATAGAATAAGGCGGTATTATATACTGTTAAAAGCATATTTGATTAATTTGTCTAATTAGGCGTTACTTTGGGAAATACCACAAGACAAAAATAATAATTATATTATTTTAGTGTAAATCGTGATGAGACCAAACCTATGTAGTGAACAGTGTATCAGACCATGATGCCTCTACAACAAAATCACAAAGTTTTTAGACTTTGAAATTATATTATTTACATTTAATCTTTTCTTTGGACCTCACAAGATTAATAAGACCGAGGCAGTTACAACCAATTCCCCATGATTAATCCTGTCATGAAAGCGCAGCATCTCGGCGGCGTCGAGCGCGGACGTTACAGCCCCTACAGGGCACAGGGTTAATTAATTGGCACCATCTCGTGACCTACTCGACCTTTAATCAGGAAAACTGCTCTCACTTGTTCAGGGGTGGCTGTTGGGAAGAATTGCTGAGCGAAGTGAGCTAACAACGCCTTAGATTTATGAGCACAATCAATGAATATCTTTGAATTTAAATGTGATAAAATTAAATAATAAATTTGCGTACTTGTTATTCAGACTGATGACCGTTAAACTTCTATTAAAATAGAATTTTAAATGTAGTATTGAACCGAAATCTACTCCCAGTTCGGAAAATTGGTTCTACTGAGAAAACAAGCGAGAAAACGGATAATGTTTTCCAAGTACAGTTGCATACAGTTGAGGTTAGGACTTTTTGACAAAGCTGTATGTATATAGTGATAGAGCGTTTATGTGTTGCAATTATTTAATGAAGGTACGAAATATATGATTCCTTAGTTTAGGAAGAGGGGCATCTCCTAACACAAGCATTATAATGGCCAACAACGGCTTCGCCTGCGTGGAATTCAGTGATTTACGAAACTTTTCCCGAATTTCCGAAATTTTGAACATATAGTCAATTAACTGCATTTTTAAAGCTACCACATAAAGATAAAGCTGCCGTATGGTAAGAACTCTTCAGTATCCAGATCGTGTGCTGATGTGTGATGATAACGTGTATCTTGGCGAGAGAAATAGACAACTAATAAATTATTTTGTATTTATATCACAAATACATTTTCTTTGCTATTATGCCGCCCATAGACTTTTAAATTATAATCTGTTATTGCCTCCCATTGTTAAACGATCTGACGATCTGTTACGGCCCAGATGCTCTATTAGAAAGTGATTAGTCACAGTATTGGATAACTTTCGCGGCAAACCGCTGAATCAATAGACCTATCGGCTACATATAAAGTACAGTAGGCCTACCATGAACTTTTAGAAAACGATTCATTTTAAGTACCTAAACCCAACCGCTTTCTTTTCGTACCATGAAATGTGTTTGAAAAGGACCACGTTATATGAACTATAGATAACTCTGTCTCTTTTACTCACATGTTCTTAGGACGAATTCGGAACGCTCATTCAGCAACGACAAGTGTGCGTCTTTAAGACGTCATTGTACGAAAAGCAAAACAATAGTTTACAATAAATAGTTTACGTCTTCAATTGAGTCGCAATAAGAGTTCATGGTAGGCCTGCTGAGGCTCAGAGCTATTCGTAAAGCATTTGGATTTAATTCATGTATAAAACAGATATTCTGGACATAAGCCTGAATGAACTTTATGTGTGAAGTGCGAAAATTGCTTGGGTTAGCAACTAATTATAGGCGTGTAAAGGGAATGTTTCTGGGAAGAAAAATAAACACCAAGAAAAGTTTGGAACTTTAGGGTGACCCACTTTGTAATGTTCCTATAGAAAGGTTTTGGTTAGAGAGAGAGATTTAACCTTGTTTTCCTTCAAAGTTTTATAGAAATTAATTTCATTTATTTATAAAACGAATACCCTCATTTGTAAATTTCTGTAACTAAAATGAAATGAAAGAATACTTATAAAAGCTATTGTCAATCGGAAGCGGGCCGTGACGACCAACTCCGCAGACATCACCTCAGAATCGGTATAAGTAGCAGCCGAAACAGCTATGTGGAAAACAATACCTGAATTCACATAATTTTCAGATATTACAAAACATCAAAAATAATAACTTTCAATTTTCACGACTGTATTCTCACGGCCGCTGAGAAAAGAAAAAAAGAAAAAGGAATCCTCAGAAAAGAGGTACCGACTGTAGAGACATAGTACAAATTAAGCTTACCTTGAGTACATACTGAGTACTGAGTACTGGTAATTTGAAATAACCCAAGTTGCGTGTATACATTGTGAATATTCCGAATCTAAATTTCGAATTATTATTATCGTTGAATACATATATTTGAAATAATCGCTACTTCTCGACCACGATAGCAGATATATTGTACAAGATATAAGTAATTGGTTATAAGAATTATATTTTGAAAACAGCAACCATCTAGCTTTTGCTGATTCTTCTCGGTAAGACTGCTTTCCGAACCAGCAGTAGAGTTGACAATTTAAAAGCACTTGTTTACAGGATGATAGAGGATATATTGAATTTGAATTGACACCGCACGATGAGAGTATTATAAGTTGTAAATATAAGGTAATTTTTGTTAGTTCACGGGGATATTACGATGTGAGATAGTGCTATCAACAGTGCGAAAACCGGTCCACTATCAGTGAATCAGGTTTGTTGGCGATTAACCTGACAGTGATCGCCGACCGGCCGCAGGGCAGCGTAGAATAGCTGCCTGACAGAACTCACTAGTCAATAAAATATTTCTAGATTTTCCATCTAAATATAAAAGATTTTAACAAAATTCAAGCTTTTCTGGAGTCAATCCTGGCAGCAACATAAGGGCATACTTATCATAAACGTGCATTGTCATCGAGGTTTGAACCCATAGACAAAGTTTCAGCTCAATCGGACACCGGGAAGTGGGTCGAATTTAACTCGCTCTTGACGAGAAGAACCAGAAGAATCTCTGCGTTCAATCTGTTATAACAGTTTTTAACTGCAGTCTTGTAAGAAATTGAAAGCAATTTAAAACTTTGAGCGTCGCATATGGGTATTTAAATGTGTTGTAAGGCACTAAATTTTGTCATACATAAATAACGATCAATGATCTGATCAACGATTCTGCTTTTGATACATGTCTGCTAAAATACTAATAATATAATGGAGCGGCGCTATCAGTATAAAATTTTAAAGTAATACGGCGGTATGACGTAGCTTAAACATATATATTGAACATAAGACCCTTCTTTTAAAATTAAGTTATTACGGTGTAAATGATAACTCGCTTGGTCTTATTTCCTCTTATCTTAGCGATAGATTACAAAAGGTATGCATTAATGATGTTAGGTCATCTGGATCGTTTAATGTTATGGGTGTCCCACAGGGGTCAATCCTTGGTCCTTTTCTGTTTTTAGTATACATAAATGATTTAGCATATTGTGTTCAAAATATTTGTGATATTGTGTTGTTTGCAGATGATACCTCTTTTATTTTTAAAGTAGATCGAGATAAAGACAATTTTGACGATGTAAACAGTGCTCTATCTCAGATATCAAATTGGTTTTCAGTAAATAATTTACTTTTAAATGCAAATAAAACCAAATGTCTGCAATTCGTGTTACCAAACGTAATTAGGTCAGACATAAAATTAGAGATTAATAAACAGATACTAAAGATAGAAAATACAACTAAATTTTTGGGGCTCACTTTGGATGATAAACTCCAATGGGGCACCCATATATCTGTCCTCGCAGGAAGACTTAGTTCCGCCGCTTACGCTGTTAGAAAAATTAGACATTTAACCGATGTTGAAACAGCGCGACTTGTTTATTTTGCTTATTTCCACAGCATTATGTCATATGGAATAATGCTGTGGGGTAAAGCGGCCGATATAGAAAAGATTTTTGTTGCCCAAAAAAGAGCCATACGGGCTATCTATAATATGAAGCAACGTGAGTCCCTTCGCGAAAAGTTCCAAGAAATAGGCATACTGACTGTAGCTTCACAATATATATATAGTAATATTCTATTTGTACGGAAAAATATAAGTACATATAAAACAAAATTTGATGTATATCATAGACATACGAGAGGTCACAAACAGCTTGCGATACCTGCGTCGCGACTCAGCAGAGTTAGCAACTCATTTGTTGGTCTCGCTATTCGCATCTATAATAAAATTCCTCAATCCATTCTAGACCAGTGTACAGAAAGATTCCAATCAAGTGTAAAAAATATGCTTATACGTAAAGCATATTACAAAATTGAAGATTATTTGGTTGATAAGAAAGCCTGGATTTGAAAATCCTTTCAGCTTCATACAAGACAGCGGTTAAATAATGTATAATTGAAAATATTTAAAAGATTGACCGCCGAGTTTCTTGCTGGTTCTTCTCGGTAAGAGCAACATTCCGAACCAGTTGTAGCTTCATTAATCATATTGATGCTTGACGATTCAAAAGTGCCTGAAATGGTTTATTTGAATAAAGATTATTTTGATTTGATTTGATTTGATTTAAAGGTATTGGTGCAAGCTTCAGCCGTTTATACACGTTTTTTAAAGTAAGGGCCGACGTGAAATAACGTTGCTTCGCCCGAAGCGTTAATATCCTCGTTGTCTTATCATTTCTCTGATCTTCGGCTGTTTAGTTAGCTTTAGGTATTGTGGTGAAAGGTTAATGCTGCAGACCGAGACTTCCCTGGAGCCACAGCCTGTCGCCCGCCTGTTGCTCGGTCACAGATAATCTCAGATCGATACGGCCTGCGTCGGAGCGCGGCGTCGCCGGAACAAAGCGCGCTGCACGAAAAAAAATACTATATTGTTGTGCGCTCACTAATCCTTTGTACACGACGCACAGACCAACGCCCGGACAGACGCTACGACTTAACATGAACTAGAATATAATTATTTTACTACAATCCGCATTTATCAAGAAAATCTAAGTAACACAAAATGTACGAAACACAACAGAACAGAACCTCAGGTACCCTTAAAGATGCACATTACACTGCGTATATTCACTAAGACAATAACAACATCCAAACCCAATAGTAATTACAAGTAACTTGAAGTGATTTGAACAATATTAGCAGACGGACAAAGCGTCGTCAATATTAGCAAACGGGAATCAGCAATCTTCGAGTTCAATAGGGACCATATTGATATATGTTGATTCCATCCTTTTCAAATCTAATTAAATAAAAATAATATATATTCAAGTAAGCTTCTTCGAACACTTTTGGATCGTCAAAGATCAATTATTCTATCAATGATCTGCTATCTCCAGATCGCGGTGAAAAAGGTATGTTAATTGTAAAATCAATTAACCGTATACAAATCTCATTTTTGTTGATACATTCCGATGGTTGGAAGCTTTTGGAATATGTTTGCGCCTAGCGTGGACGGCGCCTGATTATGCGACAGTGGTCTATGGAAGTTTGCATGTTTTGAATTACGGAAAATAAACGGACACTATTTTGACAGCCGCTAGACAGTCAACACCTCACTGCTTCTAATTTAAACGAATTTGTATTTAACCTGCAATCTTCAAATAAACCTTTCGAGATAAATAGTTTTTTCTTCTATCTTCGAATTTATGTTCGAAATATCGAACAGAATATATTTAAAAAAAACAGTTATTCATTGCAGAATACAAATAAAACAACGTATTTCATAATTGACGGTATCTTAACAATCAAATTGACGGGAACGTAGTGGCTGGTAGTTTGCAATTAATGATAATAAACTCAGAGTATCACAGTTGATTGATCTAGATAAAACGTCGCCATCACATCAATCGCACCGAACTGTGACGATCGCAGCTTGCGCCCAGAAATATGGACCGACAGGTGTTTTATCTCAGAAAGCATTCGTCTTTAGTTCAGCCAGTGCTCTTATCTAACATCTAATGAACGTATGTTATTGTCAACTGTATTAAATAACGTATTAGTTTTAATTAACGTTCTGTTAATCACAACGCGACCGGTTATTTCATCTTGGCACGCACAGGACGCGTGTTCATCAGATGTTTTTGTACGGTTCATGATGAAGTTTGTGAGGATTTAGCCCTTTATATAATGTTGACTGACTCAGTAAATATTATGCACCCACCCATATTCGAATTCAAATCTAAAATTTTATTTAAGTAAACGTGTAAACAAGTGCTTTCGAATCGTCAACATCTACTGCTGGTTCGGAAAGCTGTTCCTACCGAGAAGAGCCAGCGAGAAACTCTGCGGTTGCTCTTTTCGAAATAGAATCTTGTAAATAGTAACATTCATTCATTCATTCCTATCGTAGAGTAGCTATATCTACGCATTATTGTCATCTATGTAATCAACAATAGTATAGTAGGTTTTCTGTATCAGCCTCTTTTTAACACTTTTTTAAACTGCTGTAAGGGCAAGGCTAAAATTGATTTCGGAATTTTATTATAGAATCTTATACACAAACCATTTACGTACTTTTGCAAGGCGCAAAGCAGGAGTCGCAAGCTTATGTCGGTTGCTACTTTGTCTATTATATCGTTTAATAATGTTAACCTATCGTTTTATGATTCTTTATATTTTTATGTACAATTAAATTGCTTAAAATATGGTGAATATATAGTAGTTAGTTTCCATTATTGATCAGTATGTTTGGCCGTTTCTCTGATTCTTCTCGGTAAGAGCAACATTCCGAACCAGTGGTAGTTTAATTAATCGTGACAATCCTATCCGATTCAAAAGTGCTTGCAAAGCTTGGATCGATTGAAATTTATTAAATTTATTTCGATTTGATATATGTAGATACACTAGAGAATTGTTCCTAAGTAATTTCGCAAAAACACCGAGGAGGCTCTGCGCGGTGCCTGCTCTGCGCTGGCAATGACCCGCGGCGGCCGACGACCGCTCAGGGCCGCCCGGCGCGGCCCGGCCCGGCCCGGCCCGGCGCGGCCCGGCCCGGCTACGTGCCGCCGGCAACCGGGCCGGTCAGCACCCGGCCGGTATGTCTATAATGCAATATTGCTCGCAAACGACATACAAATGTTTGTTACTTAAACAACCAGCAGGCCTACCAGGAACTCTTATTGCGACTCAATTGAAGACGTAAACGAAATGGTTTTGCTTTTTCATACCATGACGTCTTAAAGACGCACACTTTAAGTCGTTGCCGAATGAGCGTTCGGAATTCGTCCTACAAACATGTGAGTAAAAGAGACAGAGTTATCTATAGTTCATATAACGTTGTTCTTTTTAAACTTTACGACCCCAATGCAATCCACACTTCACGGTACGAAAAGAAAGCGGTTCGCGGTCGTCGTTTACGTCTTCAATTGAGTCGCAATAAGAGTTCATGGTAGGCCAGCTGTTACTACTTCACAGTTGGACATAGACGAGGAGGTTTATGTCCAACAGTGGAGTACTAACGTTGCTTCAATGCGGATTGGTAGATTACACACCTTCCAGAACATCTCCGAAGGTACTCAGAGAGGTACTCACTCATTACGATTTTGTCGTGGAGCCTCTTCTCCTAAAGATGCTTCGGTTTCGGAGCGAAACGATCGACGAGATTTTAGTGGCGATTGTATGTATTGCTTGTGTGCATTGGTGCTGGTGGAGGCGTCTTGGGATACGTGTGGTGACTTGTCCTGCATGTTGTAAGGTACGTGAATTTTCCTGCTTCATACGATTCGTTTAACCCACGCGGATTATAGCAGAGTAGTTCTGTTATAGTTACGTAATATGGAATTCTGCAAAGTAACACCTCGTTCTATAAACCATTTGTACTCGGTTTTCCTCACAATGATTTCGATAAATTACAAATATTAATTAGATACCTAAATTTAAATGGAAAAGTCTGGAGCTTTACACCCGTGACAACCTGGAAGGAGTCAGAACATGTCTATTGGTGAATACCATATGAAAATCCTTTCAGTGGTTTTAGAGATTATCGCAAACAGACCGACAATTGCATTGAGGAACTTTGTTTTATAATACGCAGTGACTATCACATTCCCCATCGGCGCACACCGGAAGCTGTCACAACAAAGGTGTCAAAGGTCAAGGGCAGCCAGATGACCGCCGGCGACCTCAGCACGCTGGCCTCACCGCGAGAGAGAGCCGGCAGAATAGCTCGGAGGTTCAGGTATGGACCGATCCTTAGATATTAGAAAACTGATACCCCCATCGCGCCTGACCATTTGCAATAAATTCAAAACTACTCAAACGATTTCCATACGATTTTCAACAATAGACTGAATTCATCAATTCAAGACACAAGTTTAAATGTATAAGTTGGAACATATACATTATTGTTGAAGTATTGATTGACACAATTATAGATTTATATCTGCGTGTCACGAAATGTTTTTCCCGCGTAAATCCCGACCTCGCGGAAAGTCTAGCGTAGAAAGTATGTTGCTCTGCAACCTTCTCCATCTTCCAATGAAAGTCTCATCAAAATAGCAGTATCCGGGGACTGTAATATTAACTTAAAATTTCCTTAAAAATTGCACTTTTACAATCTTACAATCTTTTAGTTAAATCAAATACCCCGTTCAGAAGAATTTATAAAATGGACTGTTTTTGAGAATTGAGTTTTTGTTCTATAATATGTATAGATAAATGAAATATTTACGACTAAAATTTTCATTATGAATGCGAACATACCGACTAGACTACATGTTAATAGAGTTGTCTAACAGACTGCACACGGACAAACGGGAGCAACCCTTGATTGCCTTCTTCTTCTTGAAGAACAATGGATATCATTGAGATGATTATGAAGAATTATCGTCATTACAAGGACTCTAATGAAAACAATACACGTATAATACTACAACGAATCAGAGAATAAATTATACTGAGAAATAAAACATTTCAATGATAAAGATAATAAATATTAAAAGATAAAAATGCTTGGATTTTAAAAATTCACTCGATTTCTGATTGACCGCCGAGTTTCTTGCTGGTTCTTCGCGGTAAGAGCAACATTCCGAACCAGTTGTAGCTTCATTAATCATGTTGATGCTTGACGATTCAAAAGTGCTCGAAAAAGCTTACTCGATTAAAGATTAATTTGATTTGATTTAAAACAATGTTAAAACAGCAAAAAAATTAAGAATTTCTTAGGCTTTATAAAATAAATAAATATATATATATGGGACACTGACACACATGGTCGTCCGTCCCCAAAGTAAGTAACTTAATACTTGTGTTATGGGTGACGGACAACTGGTAGATATACTACATATATAATTTTAAATACAAATATACACCCAGGCTCGAAAAATATTTAATAGCTATTAAATATTTGAAAAATATTTAATCGTTGTAGCGATATTGATGTAACAATAACTCAATAGGAGTTTATATGACGGATTTACATCTATACTATACTATACTTCCGGATGGTTTAGGTAAATAGTACAAATCGGTATTGTGTAAATTGTGTTGAAGAGATCGTGCAGTTGTTAAAAAACTTGCTTGCTGGAAGCTTTAGTCGCGTGCGCTGCGTAAACCGGCAGAAATACGCTTAAGTTATGTACTAGAGAATTATAGATGTATAAAAATACTACACAAAAGTCCGAGATAGCATGTCTCTATCTGTTATTTCTTAACTCACAATAACTATTTTTATGCTTAAAATTTGAATTCTAGAAAAAAAAAATTGTGACACGATGTGTTCCACGCGGGCGAACTCGCTGGTACAACTAGTATACTATAAAAATATACCCGTTTTTCTTTTGGAAATATGAAAACTTAAGTAAATTAATGCGAACAAAAGCGCGGCGGTACCAAGACACGTTTAATATGTTTTTAAAAGACAGAAATCAAAAACAAACAAACCGCCGCTCCTTGAGGAAAAGCATTTAAATAATAAATTTAAAAATGCAATTGTCAAGAAGGAAAATAAACCTTTATTTTATGGTAATGCTGCCGTCAGCTTGTCGTATTAGCGGAAAGATATTGTCACCTGCGAGGTCGCGACCTCACGAGGGCCGGAGGTCGTCTCGCTACAACATATCCAAGCGATAAGTCTGCCTGTCTGTTACGTTCTCACGTGTAATTTGCTTGTGTATTAATAAAATGGGTTATGTGCCGTGTGGTATCCGGCGGAATATAGGCCACCCTCATTTCTTACCGAGGTGTCGTATAAGACGGCTAAGGTAAATTGACCCGCCGTGTGTTATCCGGTTGAGTAGAATAGACCACCCTCATTCTTACAGAGGGGTTGTAAAATACGACTGAGGTAAGTTGACGTCAGGCAGGCGGCCGGTCGTGAAAGGCATGGTCACTCCCCACTGCGCCAACGGGCCAGTCTAGTCTACAATAAATAAGTAAATAAACTACCTGAAAACAAAGAAACCATTTTAATTTAATTTTTCCCTAAAATCCGTAGTATCTAGAGTTGATATTTTTGAACTCGAGTCAAATCGTGTCACGCGGGCACATGTTCGATTTAAACTAGTTTAGTAATGAATCAGTTCAAATCCGAGGGTAGACGGCCAACAAAAAATACCTGCTTTCGCCAAAGTTTTTGCAACTTTTGCCTCTCGAACCAACCCCACAATGCTTTACTAGTGTGTCCCAGTTTCGCACGCAGTCCGTCGAGTTCCGTACACGATTTTTAGAAGTAATTTTATTAACTATTGAATAAAATACTTCATTTCAGATACGATATACGTTTATTTTTGTCTAAAGCCAATGTATATATAACGTATAAATATAATGCTGACGAATAAAGAAGTATTATCATTCATAGACAGTTCTAACAGAAAAACTCATCGGTGACGGTCAAACGGGCTGAGAGTAATGATATCGGTATATGTTAATAAAATCTTAAAAATTAGTATATAACTATTATTGTTCGGATAATGCTTCGCTTTGCGATTTGGTCGTGGAATATATCTCCTAATAATGTTGCGGGGCGAAACGATTGTAGAGTTTGTGATAGTGAACGTGTGTAGTGCTTGTGTGTTATGGTTGTGTTGGTGGAGGTTTGTGCATGTTTTTACGATCCTGCATGTTTCGGGTATGAAAACTAACTACATTTAGCAATATACATATATATTACCTATTCACTTAATCGCTGAATAATTTTATTACAACTTTTATTGAATTATAGAACGTTAATGTACTCAGTACAATTACGTTACAAAAATAGTCCATCGGTTGAAAAGAAGGTAGATTGACGTTGTAAGGGAGGTCTTATAGTTTCCGTGACGGACACTCGATAGCGCGGCGGAACACGGAACAGCGCCATCTGGTATAGCGGGAGACAACGTGAACTGTTACGAAAAATATTTTATTTCTACGATTATTCATAAACCCTAAAATTATATGATTTATAGAAGCAGGCGTTACTTTGCGGAATTCCATATTGCAAGCAATATAACAGAAATAACTACTTTGCTATAATCCGCACGGGTCAAGTGAATGCATGCAAAGCCAATGTGTATGAAGCAGGCAAAATCTACGCACCTTATACATGCAGGACCAGCCACCACATGCACCCCAAGGCGCAATTCACCAGCAACAACGCACACAAAAGCAGCACACACACCCACCACCACAATCTCGAAAATCGACAAAAATCGTACTGCCGTACGATTTTTGTCGTGAAGCCTATCCTCCTGATGATGCTTCGGTTTCGGGGCGAAACGATCATCGAGATTGTGGTGGTGGGTGTGTGTGCTGCTTTTGTGTGCGTTGTTGCTGGTGAATTGCGCCTTGGGGTGCATGTGGTGGCTGGTCCTGCATGTATAAGGTGCGTAGATTTTGCCTGCTTCATACACATTGGCTTTGCATGCATTCACTTAACCCGTGCGGATTATAGCAAAGTAGTTAGTTCTGTTATATTGCTCCTAAAATTATAAATTAACTAAAAATTAAATCGTGACGTAAAATTTTTGACAACCTTTCAAGTACCTTCTACGAACGAAGAATTGTGAAGTATGCCAGGATGGAGTTCATAAAAGGACTGAAGCAAACTTATTTAAGTTTTTTAATTTCTTATTCGGTAAAGGAGACAAAGATCTGCAGCGGGCGGCCGAGGGACACTTCGATTGGTTATTAAGTATTAGTAACAAAGATATATTTCTAATTGCAAGTATAGAATTAATAAATTATTAAATAGTAGAATCTATTAAATTTTTTATTGATTAAATTAAGCGGATAACAAACTGTTTTTTAATAATTTCATATGATAATGGTGATATTACCGATGATACTCAGTCGCGATATACGAGCCTGCCAGAGGGTCGCGCCTTCGAACAATGAGATTCCGTACTCAGTTTTTAGAATATATATTTGTAACTGCTAAGTGTAGTGTATGTGGGTTGACATGTATATCTTACCTTGTATATTTATAGACACTAACACTTATATACAAATAAACATACACAGTCTCAGGCGCACACACGTGTAGTACACGAGAGCCCTTTGGTGAGAGTGGACGTGTAGTGACATGTTGCCACTTGTAGTGCGGGTTTGAGCCTGTGCTATATTCATACAACATTAGTATATTAATACATCAAAGCGAACACTACACTAAGTATTAAGAAAAGAAGATACTAAGATTTCCTTTTCGAAATAAAATTCGTTTTTATCTGCAAGTTCCATGACTACCCCTCCAAAGACTGCCGTGCTAACTTACTTCGTCATCCTGACAGAAGTTACGTACCTGCAACAAGAAAGCGTAGGTTAATACCTCATGTTTCAATAATAGTCTTACAAAGATCTTTCTAAACCCAAAGGAACACTGAACAGTTTTAAAAAACTATCAAAAGCTATACTTTTAACGATTACATATATAATAAGAATGCGTGGATATAGCTACTCTTAGATCTTGTACCAGAATACAATGAAAAAATTTGACTGGCCCGTTGGCGCTGTTGGCTGTGACCCTGTCTTCAGCTCCGCGGGTCGCGGGTTCGATTAGAATTTCTTGGTTCTTCGAGTCTGGGTGTATATATGTATATATTTACCACTCATTACACAAGTATTAAGTTGCTTACTTTGGGGACGGACGGCCGTGTGTGTGAGTGTCCCATATATTGATTGAAAAAAAAAAAGATATCTATATCTAAATATAAGAAATATATTTCGAAAAGAACAACCGCCGTGTTCCTTGCTGGCTCATACCGGCGAGAGCAGTTTTCCGAACCAGCAAAGTTGACAATTCATAAGCACTTGTTTACAAATTTACTCGAATGAAGATAATTTGAATTTAAATTTAATTCTCACTATTGGGTCGATGTTCAGAGTCAAAGCTAATCGAAGGGTCATCTTTTTCGCGATATTGCGTCTATGCGGATAAAGTCACGGTACCAGCAGGAGCTTTTTAAAACCCCTGTAACGAGAAAAAACGACGCGAACGAGGGAAATAAAAAAATTAACGTATATTCCGACACAAGTTGTGCTCGTTTAAAATTGAAATGTGTTTTCCGGGACGGCGGCGAAATCGGTCACCGCCACTCCAGGCTCCCGTTGACACCCGGAGGACCCTCGGCCGGTGACGAGCGGGCTCGCGGCCGCCCTCAGAGCCACGCGGTATCGCACAGAAATTAACTTGACGCGATGCTGAGCGCCTTCTTTGCCTTTCAGGCGTTAAATTTAATATTAACTAAGCCAAATTTTTACAGGTGCCAGAGGTCAATCACCAAATCTAATTAATATAAGACATTTTACGTTAACTTCTAAAATATTCATTCAAAATTTAAGATTTTAATGGAAAGTTTAAAGTTTATGCAAATCTCGTTCAAGCAGCCATCGTTAGTCGAGCACCATAACTGTCAACCTAAACCAGGCGGCCGACATTGTCGCTTCCGTACCATGTCACCCATGCCGCCATATTGCACACCCACCACCGAGAGACTCCTCTCTTAGCATCCCCATGCTGGAAAGTTAGTTGCAACCGTTTCTAAATGCCTTTTGTTTTAATAAAAGTATATGTTTACCTCTGATTAATTTTTATTTCATTACCTATACATAAATCAATATTAAAACTCCGTTCGTATTTGATGTTTCAGTTACGAGCTAATTAATAAAACGATACGTCATTATACTGGTTCGAAGGACTCGCAGTACGTTTCCATTAACGAGCCGGTCTCTTGTCACCTGGAGAGGCAATTAACGAGCTTTTATAGCTCGTAAAAACTGTTCGCTTTCTGATCGCTGATGGCTTCTACTGAAAACTACACAAAGATGTACATTCTCATCTAGGTTCTAATCTAGATGATAAAAAGCAATAATAGACGAATGGAGAAACTGCCTAGGGGCAACAGTTTAAAACCCCAGATAGGGTCAATAAACCACTATCGACATTCCTACTCTTCTCGAGCGGGGATAAGTTGGGATGATGGCAAGAGACCAGACGGTTTGATGCTGGTTCCTAGGGAACGGGGACGCAACATGCGCTGATACGTTAGCCTCGTCCCATATCAGGGAAACGGCGTCAAGAGCTGGAGATGCGGCTGAAACGGCCGAATTCTAGACCAGTGTACAGAAAGATTCCAACTAAGTGTAAAAAATATGCTTATACGTAAAGCATATTTCAAAATTGAAGATTATTTGGATGATAAGAAAGCCGCGATTTCAAAATCCTTTCAGCTTCATACAAGACAGCGGTTTAATAATGTATAATTGAAAATATTGAATATATTTAAGATTGACCGCCGAGTTTCTTGCTGGTTCTTCTCGGTAAGAGCAACGTTCCGAACCAGTTGTAACTTCATTAATCATATTAAAGCTTGACGATTCAAAAGTGCCTGAAATAGTTTATTTGAATAAAGATTATATTGATTTGATTCGATTTGGATCCGGCAAGCAATGAAAGTATGCATCTCATAGAGAGTTATATATTTGTGCCGATTGCAGTTGAGACCCATGGAGTCAGTGCAAAAAATATATACTCGTATATATAAGCCCGTTCGCGCGTTCCGTCCGTAGGTAGGTGCTTCCTCTACACGGGTTAGTGCGTGCGGTAAACACTCTGCCAATTATCAGCAGCGAGTTTACATAATCCTTGAACATGTTCCGTTTGAAGTGCACACTGTACTGTACTGCAAATAATTTAACTGCTGCTCACACCGCGGGCACAAACCTCGGATTAGCATTTATGAGTTTTATAATGAATTTGGTTCTTGTTTTCCGTCTAACAGAAATATGTAATACAAAAATAGGTTCACACTTTTCAAAATAAAGTTCCAAAATCAATTCAATCAATTTAAATTAAAATCAAATATTCTTTATTCAAACTTGTGAACTATTGTTTTTGAATCGGCCACTTTACTGCTGAGTCAGATGATTGCTCCTACCGGGAAGAGCCAAGAAACTCTGCGTTCTCTCTTTACTACATTAATAATAAATATATATATCTACATTTTTGTATAAAACAAAGTCCCAAAAAGCTGTCTGTCTGTATGTAATAATTTTTTTCAAAATCTACTGAACGGATTCCTGTACGGTTTTTACCAAAAGATAGTAAAATACTTCCGGATGGTTCAGGTAGATAGTACATTGATGAGATCGTGCAGTTGTTAAAAAACTTGCTCGCTGGGAGCTATAGTCGCGTGCGCTGCGTTAACCAGCAGAGATACGCTAAAGTTATGTACCAGAGAATTGTAGATTTATAAAAACACTACAAAAAAGTCCGCGATAGCATGTTTCTATCTCTAATGGTTAACCTAAAAATAACTACTTTTATGCTCAAAATTTCAATTTCGATTTTTTTTTGTTATAACTGATTCCGACGCAGGCGAAGCCGCTAGCACGTTATCTAAAAAGATGGTTGCAATTCAAATCCAAGGTTTCTTTTCGTTAATCGTAATTATAATATTTGTCATAGAGTGTACTTTTAGGCGTTTTTTAATCTATATAAGTAGATTATTGGATAACGGAAGTGACCGCGGTCTCCAAATTTATTTGAAAAAATTGTCCCAATGACATTTAAAGTGGTACGTCCGAACTTCGTTATTTGCGCCATTGAAACCGAGTTCATTTGGAAGTTTGAATAGATCAGTGGCCGCCGGAGCTCAGTTACTGGTGCTAGAGCTCTGAGCTAGATCTCTGCTTCCACTCACAGCCTCACCACAGGCCGTGCGTTAATTAGAACCTCTTGTAAGTTTAACTCCGTAATTGGACATTTTGCGGCTGGATCCGTGTCGCCGAACAATGACGATGCTCTCTTTAGGTCAAAGTATGACCCGATTTATTCACATAAAATCATCACCTAATTTACGTAGCAGAACTTAACATTATGCAGTTAGCTTTTACTTATAACACAAGCCATAACTCAGGTCGTATCGGGATATTTGTTTACTTTAAATAACAATATACTAGATGTTACGAGTTACATTGCTTTTTTTTTAGAACATATTATTTTAATATTATAACAAATAAGTAATAATTATTGTTTAATATCTCTAGTGACACTAAATAGCCGTGTGGTATCCGGCTGCATAGAATAGACGAGCCTCCTTTCTTACCGAGGTTTGGTAAGAGGCGACTAAGGTATGTGCCGTGTGGTATCCGGTTGAATAAAATAGACCACCCTCATTTTTTACTGAGGTGTTGTAAAAGGCGACTAAGGTAAGTTGACGTCAGGCAGGCGGCCGGTTGTAAAAAACGTAGCCAAATAATATGACAGCATATTTGTAACATGTTGTGCCGACCCCACTTAGAGTGGGATAAGGGCAGGAGGATAATGATGATCTCTAGTGACACTAAACTTAAAATATATATATCTATGTTAATTTTCTTTGGTTCCCTGTAAAATAAATAAGAAGAAACTCGTAATTTTTTAATAATGTACATAACTTAGCAATAATTCTTGAAGCAGAATGATATTAGTATTTATAACTATTTTTCATATTCTCATTTCTTGTTTTTGTTATTGCAAAAAACACGTGTAGACTTGTCTTCAGTTATCAGAACTAAGATAAATTAATGGACTAACATCAAAACGTATAGTATCGAAAGAATTATAGCGTTTCATTGAATTTATGTAGTATTTCTGTTTTTGTTGCGGAATAAGACTCCGAAGCTCGTTCAGATTATCGCTTCACTAATCCTGCTTGTATGAAATTTGAAAACTGATAGCAAACAAATTTGGCAGCATTTTTCGCAGATAATAGAAAAATAATTTAATTATTACATACGTATTATGGAATCCCGCAACATGATGCCTCATTCTAAAATAAATTCTACTATTTTCTTTGCAGACTGTATTTACTTATTTAGAACTTTTAGATAACAATTCAATTCAAAGTCAGTACCTAAACCGAACCGCTTTCTTTTCGTACCATGAAGTGTAGATTGCATTGGGGTCGTAATGTTTAGAAATGATAACATTACGTAACGTCTGTCTCTTTTACTCACATGTTCTCAGGACGCATTCCGAACGCTCATTCGGCAACGACTTAAAGTGTGCGTCTTTAGACGTCATGGTGTGAAAAGGCAAAACAATTTAGATTACGTCTTCAAATCATTCGCAATAAGAGTTCACGGTAGGCCTGCAAATTTCTACCTTGTGTTCAACTCTTACGATGCAATGAAGTTGAATATTTGTTAATTTAAGAATTTTATGATAGTTTCATAGATTTAGAAGTTCAGAGACCACTGGCCCATGTCATAAATAAACCTTATTGACATCACGACCGCTTGTACATTAGTTAAAGACACGCATGTCGATCTGTCATCGTGTACGCGCAATTATATTTAGGCCGCAGTGGTCGCAAATAGCTTTGATTCGTACAGCATAATAAATGAATGACTAAATTCTCGTGATGTCTCTTGCTTAGAGATACTCGAGAGGAGTTAGTCAGTTTAATACAAAAGTAATAATAAAATTATTTTGCTATAATCCGCAATACAGTAAATAGAAAATATATATAGTGCTAGATGTATAGTGGTCTATCCGTTTTTTCATACCCGATACATGGAGGATTCGTAAAAACACAAGCTCAAACCTCCACCACTGCCACCACAATACACAAGCACTACACACGTTCACTATAACAAACTCAACAATCGTTTCGCCCCGCAACCGAAGCGTCATCAAGAGATAGACTTCACGACCAAATCGCAAAGCGAAGCGTTATCCGAACAAGCATTGTTATATAGTAGTCGGTCCAACCCCACCATTTATTTTACCTCTGAACACGTGCAACAAGCTTGAACTTGAAACATTTATCTGATCGTTAATGAGGGTGCCATTGTTATGCTTAATGATTTCATGACAATTAGAAATCATAACTAACTATCGTGTAGTGCTTGTGTATTGTGGTGGTTGTGGTGGAGGTTTGTGCATGTGTTTCTACGAATCCTGCACGTATCGGGTATGAAAAAACGGATAGTCCACTATACATTTAGCACTATATATATTTTCTATTTACTGTTTCGCGGATTATAGCAAAAGAATTTTATTATTATTTTTGTATTATGGATCTCCGCAAAGTAACGCCTAATTCTATAAAGGAGTTAGTTAGTTTGTTACAATTTATTTCGGTTTCAACCGTTTTAAAAGCTGTCGGAACAGTTGCAAAGCGGCCTGTCCGCGTTTACTTTAACGGTGGCGTAGATTTCAAACATTAATGGATGTGCGATTTATTTTTACTTATAAATTCTTCTGAGATTCCTTCTGATTTGTGCAAAGTGAAATGTGCCTATGGTGAGCGGAGTGCAGCGTGCACCAGTGCACAAATGACAGCTCTGCAATTGTATGATGATGATCAGTTTAAACCTTCATGCTTTCCTACTTCGCTTTAGTTCCAAGCAGTGTCAATTTTTAAGGCAATATGCTGCTATAATCAGCTACCATGGGCTGCAGGGGTCAAATCGATAGTCGAAATCGTCCTAGTGAATATGTGTAGTGCTAGTGTATTAGTTTACGGTATGTGCGGTTACTGATGTATGTTATGTACTGTGCAGTACATAGATTTCTTATACAAAATAATTGCACAATTATTTTTGTATTTCAAAACCTTATCAAATATTTACATTTCGTATAATATTTGCTCGACCTCATTTCGCCGAACGCCACCCGAGCTTTGGATAAAATATTTTCCTCGTCAGAACTGCTCTTCCCTCGGACTCTTATTGTCGAGGGATAAAGAGTTTCCTGGAGTCCGTGACCCAGTTACAGCCGACGCGAGGGAAGGGAGGCCCCTCTCCCGTTTCCGCAAACTTTGTTGTGTAATAAAATATTAAGACATTTTGAAAAAAAAAATAATGTCATTGCTTTCGCACTATCGGGTTCAGCAAAGTGACGTCTCGTCCTTTTAAATCCGTTTTTCAAAAATCTTTTAACGGAATTTAATGTAACCGTTGAGCAGTTTCCTCGTCTAAATCCAATTCTAGCAAAAGCATCAAGTCATGCTATCATAAACATGTATTGTCACCGGAACTGGACTAGTATGTAAAGTTTCAGCTCAATCGGACCCCGGGAAGTCGAATAAATTTAACTCGCAATATTCCACCTTCCGTAGTCCCACCAGATGGTCAGACCAGATTCGCTCTTCCTTGAACACCAACTTACACAATTTTCTCCACGATGCCAAAGACAGATCCAAATGGCGAACCATCGTCAAAGAAAAAGTACTTCCTCAAATGGGGAATCACGACCCTCAGTAATGAGGATATCGACACGAGGAGGAGGGATTCCACCTTCAGATACAGATAAAGCTTTTAAAAATTAACATTACTGAACAATCAAGGGAGAAATTTTTGAATATTTACCTACTTCAAGAGTACGTCAATCGTAGGTATTTGTAGTAAATAAAAAATTAAATAAAAGGTAATTGTAAATTAAAGGTAATTGTTAGACAAATGAACGCGAATTTGACTTTTATACGTGCCGGATATCATTGGGGCGGGGGTCTAGTCCACGTGACATCCGGCACAGGCTACCTGTTGCGCCATCTTTAAACGGCCAACATTCTTCATCATATCTTGCAACTGTGCCGGTGATTTTCAAATACAATATTATAAAAGGAGCGACAAATCTGTTTCATTTTTGTAATATTCATGACTGTAATCCCTATAGCTTACGGTCACCTTAGCATTTTGCGTCAATGTGTATGCTTTTTGTTTCATATCAGAGCACCGGTTTAGTACATGTTAAATACTAGGCCGATAAAATGGCTTATTTTAGGTTCGTGCGCTTCATTTTTTTATCTGAATTTATATATTACAAGGCTTGCCAGCGGCTTTGCCCGCGTGAAAATGATCGCGTCACAACTTTTTTCTAGAATTCAAATTTTAAACATAAAAGTAGTTATTGTGAGTTAACCGTAAGACATAGAGACATGTTATAGCGGACTTTTTTGTAGTATTTTTAGAGATCTACAATTCTCTAGTGCATTACTTTAGCGTGTCTCTGCTGGTTTACGCAGAACACGCGACTAACCTTCCATCAAGCAAGTTAATTAACAACCACTTCGATCTCTTCAACACAATTTACATAGTACCGACAGCTTTTTGGGACTTTGTTTGATAATAAGTATAAATTTCAAGTTAAGTTAAAAGTATTTGCTCGTTTTATACATTACCCTGTACCTAGTCAGACCGTGGTGTACCAGGGAGTCATTGCCAACATGTCAATGTTTCCCGTACTTTATACTTCACACGTGGTAATTATCAGCACCAGATAACAACACGGCGAAATGGCGTACAGAGCGTCCCACAGCGTTATAATCAAAACAGTAGTTACAGCGAATGAGCGTGCCATTGACTGCGGTGACCGACACCAGTTTGGGTTTACCTAGTGTCATAGTTAATGTTTGAGCTCATAATAGAAGTGGGACTACCAGAAGAGTACCATTTAAATACAATGAGAGATGTTCAAAATCTCTCAACGACAAAGTGAACTTTTTAACGAGTAGTTTAGTACATTTTGTGCGAATGTTACTGTTTAAATTATACAAAATTGTAACTGGGGATCGCAACAGACTTTAATAGAACAAAATTAAATTAGATTGCTATAGTCTGCGGTTACTGCCTAATTAATACAAGTTTAAAATAACGTCTGATTCTATCAATTAGATAGACATTCGACGTTTGTATGAATGTAGAACAATGAACCATTTTCCTCATTCCTCATTTCTTACCGAGGTGTCGTAAAAGGCGACTAAGGTAAGTCAACCCACCGTATGATATCCGGCCTAGTAGAATAGAACACCCTCTTTCTTACCGAGGTGTCGTAAAAGGCGACTAAGGTAAGTCGACGCGCTGTATGGTATACGGCTGAGTAGAATAGACCAACCTCTTTCTTACCGAGGTGTCGTAAAAGGCGACTAAGGTAAGTCAACGCGCCGTGTGGTATCCGGCTGAGTAGAATAGACCAACCTCTTTCTTACCGAGGTTTCATGTAAGGCGACTAAGGTAAGTCGACGTCAGGCAGGCGGCCGTTCGTAAGATACGTAGCCGAATCATGTATATAACATGTTGTGCCAACCGCACATAGTGTGATAAAGGCAGGGGAATTATGATATTCATTTTATATTATATTATAGATATATTCGGGTCTACCCGCATTTAAGTAATTTGTGCTAAGAATGTTTGCCACGTTTAATTATGGTTCATGAAAAGATCAATCTAGTAGTTCTTCTCAACGGATGACAGCTTCGGAACTAGTAATAAAAACGTTCTAATCGATTCTTATCACAAATTAGTTGCGATTCGTCCCCTACCAATTGTGCTAGCTCTATTAAGTAATAACTTTACTTCAACATATATATTGTTAATACGAAAAATATTAAAATGTTTGCGAAAGTTAAAGCTTTGTTGAATTGTTAAAAGTGCAATTGAAAAAAAAATAATAGAGCTTGTATATAAACATTTTCTAAACTTTGGGTTTTTATTCGGTCAGATGAAGTTTTGCACGCGGGAAGGGGAGGTCCTACATATTTAACCAACCCCTAAGGGAGGTAGGAACCCAAACAAAAGAAAACATAATTAATGAACAGCTCCTTTATGGAATTGGATGGCTCTGAGTTATTCTTAAATAGATATTTTAAAAATATCTATGTAAAAACAGATATTTTGATTTATCTTTCCACAACTTCTAACAGTATATCTAACCGAACTTGTGTTCGGACTGAACTTTTCCAAAGATTTCTCAAAATACTTGCAGAATCTTTCAGGGTATGTATGATAAGTGATTTTGAATTTATTCAGAGATGAGCTGCAGTGATCCATAAGCTCGCTTCACATCTCATTAGAAAGTTCGCAACGGGCGGCTGAAATAACTATACCGACCTCCAAGTGAAAATATCAAAAATTAAATTGTAGAAATATGTCAAGAGATTCCCACTAGCTGGCAGGTAGTTTGAAATCGGATATTCTCTTTGTGAATTACGATATCAAACTCCAAAATATTCTTCATTCAAATTAACTAAGAATATCGAAAATAACTAGTTACCAAAAACTAGTTATTTTCAATATTCTTAGTTTACTGCTAGTTTGGAAAATTACTTGGACCAAAAAAGCTAGAAGAAACTCGACAGTTGCTCTCTTCGAATTTATGTTAATTTCTTTATCATCATCATTCTCCTGTCCTTATCCCACTCTAAGTGGGGTCGGCACAACATATTACAAACATGTTGTCACATGATTTGTTTACGTATTTTACGTTACCGGCCGTCTGCCTGACGTCAACTTACCTTAGTCGCCTCTTACGACACCTCGGTAAGAAAGGAGGGTGGTCTATTCTATGCAACCGGATACCACACGGCACATACCTTAGTCGCCTCTTACGACACCTCGGTAAGAACGGAGGGTGGTCTATTCTATTCTGCCGGACACCACACGGCGTTTATCTTAATTTCTTTAATAATCTTTAATTCTCTAGTTACTTTCGTAATTATTATTTCGTGTAAGGTCTAAGAACAGCTAAATTCTCGCATTTTTATCATAATTAAATGAAAAACAGAATAGTTCTCAGTAGTATAGTAGTTTTCAGTAGCCTGTTCTTGTTTTTGAACTGGTAAATCATTGACAAGCCTTATTACATCATTTAGTGAATTATGATATAATATAAAAATCGACATTTCAGAGGTCGACTAAAGGCGGTATAAAAATTCACGGTCGCTGATCCAACATGACTAATTGTTATCAGGAGCAGCGGTTAAACGAGTGTTTCGGTCGGCGACCGCATCCGAATAGATGCTGCAATGATAAATTAACCATTTCATTTCGGCCGTATATGATCGGAAATTTCATATTTTGTTTTCATACGCAACTTATAATCTAAAAACGTACATCCAATTATAACAATTGACGGTTCATTTGAATTCAAATTGGGATTTACAAGCACTTTGCAACTGTCAAATCATAATGAAGTCACCGAGAAGAGCCGGCAAGAAACTCGGCGCTTGAATGACTACATTTCTTTTTTATGATGTGAATTCAGGGCATCGTATCAAACCGTGATTTAAGGTAGTACAATGTATCAATTTTTTTAACGTTTTTCTGTAGGTCTACCATGAACTCTTATTGCGACTCTATTGAAGACTTTTCTTCTTCTTATCTTCTTGAAGAACTTCTGTTCTGTTCTGTTCTTCTGTTCTTGTTGAAGAAGTCTTGCTTTTTCATACCATGACGTCTTAAATTCGCACATTTTAGGTCGTTGCTGAATGAGCTTTCGGAATGCGTCCTAAGAACATGTGAGTAAAAGAAACAGAGTTATCTATAGTTCATATAACGTTATCCTTTTCAAACATTACGACCCCAATGCAATCCACACTGCACGGTACGAAAAGAAAGCGGTTCGCGGTCGTCGTTTACGTCTTCAATTGAGTCGCAATAAGAGTTCACGGTAGGCCTGCTGGCACTACATTGGCGAGCGCGGTCCACCGGCTGCGTCGTTCACTTAACATCAGGCGAAATCCTAACCTTACTGTACAAAAAAAAAGAAATTGAAGGTATTTTAAGGTAGGTTTACTTGATATAAGTTGACAAGAACGGAGCGGCGCGAACAACTCATGATGCATAAATAAGCTAAGTTAGCAGTCGTGCGCAATCATTCTGACGGAGGTCTGTATAGACAAGGTGGCAGTCTCCGGCAGTTAATGTTGGTGAGAGCTGAAGAGGCAAGGAGTGTACCTTCACAAGGTCAACGCTCTCCCTTTACTGAGATGTTCAATTCTATATAATTAAATACAGAGAGGAGGCGCGTGCGGCGCGCGGGCGGCGCCAGGGCTGCGCAGTGTATCGATATTTCTTTGTACGTGGCAGTAAAAAACAAACTTATGAGACTAACTGGAGAACTACAAATTGATAAATAAAGATTTATAGAAGCAGCAGGCTTACCATGAACTCTTATTGCAACTTAATTGAAGACGTAAATTGTTTTGCTTTTTCATACCATGACGTCTTAAAGACGCACACTTCAAGTCGTTGCCGAATGAGCGTTCGGAATGCGTCCTAAGAACATGTGGGTAAAAGAGACAGAGTTATCTATAGTTCATATAACGTTATCCTTTTCAAACATTACGACCCCAATGCAATCCACACTTCATGGTACGAAAAGAAAGCGGTTCGGTTTAGGTACTGACTTTGAATCGTTATCTAAAAGTTCATGGTAGGCCTACAGTTAGCAACCACCAATGAGTGATCACTGAGGTTGCTTTAGAAACTTACTAACGATACACCAACTTAAGCGTTTGTGTGCCCTTAATAATGCAATAGGCTTTTTCCTTGTGCCTAAATCCATCTAGACATATGTAAATATCAAAAAAGTACCACCCTGTCTGCTTAGTGCGAGTTTTTTAACCTACTCGATGGCGTTGGTCTAAAACTAATTTGTACAAATTGAAATTAAGATAACGCGATAAAGTTAAAAAAAACTCGCACTAAGTATACTGTACTTTTACGAACTTTACCAGCGTTACAAAAATAAAAGTATATTATTCTTAATGATAAAAATCATTACTAGAAAAAATCTATTACGATATTTTTCGACATTTTATATCAGTCCGTCCCTACGATGCAGCAACAGGAAAATGACAAAGATCATTCACCCACCGACAATCGACATAGCTCGACACTCCTCCGCACTACCACCTCCAGACTCTGGCCCCAAGGAACCGGCGTCCTGACTTGTTACCTCTCGCTCGGAAATTCAAATCTTACGATATCATCTATTTCAATTATATTGTAAATGCAAAAGTCTTTCAGAGAGGCAATTCGATGAAATTCGAAGTAATTACCACGGGGCAACACGTAAGATACAAAAAACGTTTTATACATTGCATTATAGAGGGTCCTAAAACTCAAGTTGGCGCAGGTACCGCCATTAGTCTATAATATATGCTTATGCTAGGTCTGTAAAGTGCTAGCATTTTAATAATAAAACTGAATGGAAGTCTTGACGATATTGACATATTTAATACAACCAAAGCCCCGCGGTTTCACCCGCGTCCATACCGACCTTGGTAGTGAAAGGTCTACGAAGTTGGACTATAGATTTATTTGTAGATTATTTAATTATAAAAAATGGGTATCATTAGTATTCTTGCAATAAGAGCTAACTCACCAATATTGGAATAACTTTAATAGTTAGACATTTGGTATCGCTGACTTTTTTGTAGATATTGATACGTTTTATAATAATGTAGAACATTTTTTTGTTCTATCAATATTTATCAATAGTTTCCGCAGGGTATGCGATGAAAGATTTCTATGACTAAATTTTTCACACCTTATGGCAATTTTATTATGGATGCCTATTTTTTTTGAAAATGTAATATAGCCTATGTTGCTTAGTAGAGAAGCAGCTTTTCAATGGTGAAAGAATTTTTAAAGTCGGCCTAAAAATATTACAAACATACACACATACAAACAAACATACAAAACTTTCCTCTTTATAATATTAGTATAGAAGTATAGATGTATATATTTTCAAACAACGAAGGTATCCAACTGAACCTTTATTAACCATTGTTTTATTATAACGACCACTATTTTAATAATTACTAAAATATCTAACTAAACGCAAACGAGTTCACCCTTTTCCAAACTATCCCGCGAGGACAAAGAAACGGCCAAGGTGAGCCCTCGCGCATCTGTCTCTCTCGCACGACAGCTGTTAATTGCAGTCGCGAGCGGGACAGCGATAGAGTTACCTATCTCGCCCACGCAACAGCTGTTATTGTTTGAGTGAAAGAGAGAGCGCATTTCGTGGGAACGCGTATGGGTATCGAAAGCAGGAAATTTATCAAGACTGAAGTTCGATACGACTATTGGGTTTGTTTGAGTACAGCATTGTGGACTGCTGATGAGGAGCAGCTGAGGATGGTCTGCTGAGATGGGGAGGTCGGCTACTGAATCACTACCACCACCAACACATACAGTCACTCGGACAGGACGAACTAACAGTACGAGATCGGACACGTTACTGACTTATTTATATTTTCTAACAACCTAATCTGCAATAACAGAAGTCGCACTGATTTTACATACAATTAAAATACGCTTGTTATTGAAACATTACATCATATTAAAGGTGCTATCGATTATGATTGATACTATTATTTATTATTTCCATTATTTTCCCGAAAATTTTTGATGGCACGTCCTCAAGACCTTATGAAACGTTTGTTTACAAAAAAGTCGCACGTTGATGCACAAACGTACCCTGTATTAGTACAATCACCAGGAAATGATTTACTACAAAATTTAGAGTCTGCTTTCTACACTTAAAATTACGTAGATCTTAGTACAAAATGCGGATTATAGTAAAATAATTACAATACCATTACTTTAGCATAATGGGTCAGCCATGGATTCATCCTTTCCGGATCATGAAGGTCAGGTCAGTCAGGTCATGTTACATACAACGTGTCACGAACGAGGTGCATCGCGTGGCCTCGCACCAGGAACACAATAACGTACTGATAAATCTTTCTCGGGTAATCTGCTAAAGCGGTACTGAAATAATTTTGAACGAAAAACGTGTGAACCTTATATACCGAGCTTGTTTAGACATATAGGATAAATAAATTCCAGTTTTTCCGCTGGAAATGGCGATTGAGGGTATTTTGACATTAACGTTGACGCGAACGAAATCGCGGGAACTAGTCTTGACATAAGTAATAGTATTTATAGTATAAAGACTCTAATTTGAGATTCCTATGAATCAAAAGAATACCGTGTTTTACTTATTTATGTTAGCTAACGTTGTAATAGCAACTGATCAAAAATATTGAATGCAATACTTACACCCAAAGAGATATTGTTAAAATTAAAAAAACTTTTTAGAATGACACGGAAGCTATCCCTTATCCCGATAATTTCATCATCATCAAATTCAAATTCAAAATATTCTTTATTCAAGTAAACTTGTAAACAAGTGCTTTTGAATCGTCAACTCTACTGCTGGTTCGGAAAGCTGTTCCTACCGAGAAGAGCCAGCAGGAAACTCGGTGGTTGCTCTTTTCAAAGAATAATTCTTATCACTAGTTACATATAGTTATTAATGTCTTGTACAGGGTTGAACAGAAGCTATATCCACGTATTCTTATGGTCTAGGTAATCTTCAATAGTATAATAGTAAAGGTAAAGTTAAAGTAGATTGAGGATTTTATTTATATAATCTTATACTCAAACCCACAAACGAATTACAAACTTTTGCAAGGCGCAAAGCAGGAACCGCGAGCTTATGTCGGTTCCTACTTTGTCTATTATATACATCGCCAATCTTTTTATAATTATTTATATTCATATGTACAAAAATTATCATCATCGCTGCATTGAATTAAAACACAATTTTAATCTCTTCTCTATATGAATTTTAATTACGCCACATATCACACACCTTCGAGCTCGCAATTTGTTTAAAAACAGATACAATGTTTTTATTTACTCTTTACAATCGTACTATACGCTTGTCCGTTAATTGAAAGTTTACCGAAAACTGGGAAAAACTTCAATTCAAAAAAGATTTCTTACAATACATATATTTTAACTGTTGCAGTGGAGCTCATAACTCGCAATTAAAATGCACGTTCTTTCATAATTTATATAATCGTCAGCAGTGTACCGCTTCACGTATCGATAATTGCCTTAATTACTCTTCATTGTATTGAAGAGTAGAGTAATAACTAAATGTAACTAGGTTTAAGACTTATATTTTAAAAAGAGCAACCGCCGAGTTTCTTGCTGGTTCTTCCCGGTAGGAACAGCTTTCCGAACCAGCAGTAAAGTTCACGATTCATAAGCATTCGTTTACAAGTTTACTTGAATAAAGAATATTTTGAATTTGAATTTGAATTAGGAAATTAATTTACAGAAGTAGGCGTTAGTAGAATTCCATAGAACAAAACTAATGATGGAATTACTTAGCTGAAATCCACGTTCAAGACAATCTATGTGCAGTTACCCTGGGTCCTACATTGTGAGGCTTTAAATATATATTTTTTAAATATATGGCACATTTACACACACGGTCGTCCATCCCAAAGTAAGTAACTTATTACTTGTGTTATGGGTGACGGACAACTGGTAGATATACTACATATATAATTTTAAATACATACTTAAATACAAATATACACCCAGGCTCGAAGAACCAACAAATCGTTTATCGAAAATGTTGGTCCTCGGCGGGAATCGAGCCTCCGACCCGCGCAGCTGAATGTTAAAATATGTTCAAAATTACAATTAGCACAACTAAAAAATCGCTTAAAAATATTCAAATTAATTTTTGGAGCGATGAAAAGATCCGTACTTAGATCTATTTTATTCACGTTGGTGAAATTGTTAAATGCAGCAGATGATCGTAGTACGCAGCTGTTTCGTCTGTATTTAGTATCTCAATTGGTTCCTGCGGTGGAGTGGTAAAGAGAGCTTCTAAATAACTTTAATGTGTAACTTTTGGAGAAGTCTATCTACAGCTCTATTGAATACCAGTTACGAAACCTCTCAGCGCCGCGCGCACCGCACCGACATCCTTTGGCCCAATGATGGCGACCAACTATTTTTAGTCACTATTTAGTTCCAATTGAAGTTCGTTTAAACACTTGACGTTTACTGACGTGCAACACAATTGAGCAGTGATTCCCAAAGTCGATTAAATTGGGAAGGGTATATAAATGTTGAAAACGGTTCACAAACGTAGTGTATAATATATGAACAATATACAAAGTAGAAACCGACATAAAAACTTAAACGTGGCAAGCGTTGGCGTACAGAATGCGCTTTGCGATTTTGTCGTGGAGTCTATCTCCTGGCGATGTTTCGGTTACGGGACGAAACGATTGTTGATATTGTGGGAGTGAATGTGTGCTTGTATATTGTTGTGTAATAACACAATCGGTGGTGGGTAGTGCGTGAGTTTTTATGTATTTTGCATGTATCACGTATGTTGGCGCTTGCATTAACCCTTTATAGGAGGCTCCGTTTTGATAATAAAAGGCCTTGTGAATACTGTTAAACTATATTGTTGGTTGCAATTAAAAAAAGGAGTACATGGATAGCGTTACAAAATTTGAATAAGTTTTTTACAATTGATTTAAAAACGTATAACGACGTATGTGACGTTTCGCGTAGATGCCTAAGGTTGGTGCATGTCGTCCGTATGGCCACAGATGATCAGAGGCCGCAACGACGTACGAGAACGGATAGTACACTCTACTTTTAGCATTAAATATATTTTCTTTTATCGCGGATTATAGAAAAATAATATTTTCAGTACTTTTTATTAAAATATCATTAATTGTTGCAATTTTTACCTGTTCCTGAAGGTAAAACGAGCATTTTTTCTATTATATATGTTAGTCCTTTATATAAACTTAAATTGTACCAAATTTTATGAATATTGCTGTAACAAATTAATTTCGAAAGCCTAACAGACTAACTGAGACAGACAGACGGGCGTTCGCATTGACAGTATTAGTAGATATATGGATTGAAGCAAATTTGGATCAAATTTAAATAATATTTCTGTAGCTGTTGAAATGTATCGTAGACGTTCACATATATTATATGTTGCCTATGGATCATTTTGAATTGAATTGAATGAAGAATTCATCATATTGACAAATATTAATTAAGAGACAGTTATGACTTAACTATTCATCCGTAACATAAACAAATAAGGAGTTTTGTCCACTCACGTGTGTTTTTATTATTTCCGTTGAAGTACTTAGGCATAAGAAATTTAACGACAAATTACAAATAAAACACGACACCGCATTCACAGTACATGTAATTTATTTTATTCAGATTTTATTAGGTCAGTGTTAATGGAAACTTATTTCATCGTATTTCTAGAAACTGCCCAAAACGTGTTCTTCTATTTCTTCCCTCTTTTCACGGATGAAAGGACATATATCTATTCAAAGGATTTCCATTTCATACAATGGGATCCCTGCGACCTTTTATGACCTTTCGTCTTAACGATGTCGCTGACGAGGGATTTGTGTGGACACCGAAGGGCGCGGAGGGCGCAGAGGATTATGGCGGTCAGACTTGTGCGGGGCTACCGGACCATCTCCGGAGAGGCGGCCTGCGCCTTGGCCGGGTCCCCTCCATGGGATCTAGAGGCCAAGGTGTTAGCTCGGGCCTACCGCCGTAGAGTCGAAGCTCGTTCATCGGGGGGAGACTCAGCGGTGGTAGAGGTGGACTGGCGGAGGGCAGCTCAGAAGGAGCTCCTCCGCCAATGGAGGCGACGGCTGGAAGCGCCCAGTGCAGGAGTCTGGACGATTTCAGCCATCCAGCCCATTCTCCAGGGCTGGGTCGCCAGGAGGCATGGGGTCCTCACCTTCCGCCTGACACAGGTACTTTCCGGACATGGTTGTTTCGGGAGGTATCTGTGGAGGGTGGCCCAGCGCGAAGCGTCTGGTGTGTGCCACGAGTGCGGCGCCGAGTCTGATACGGCGCTGCACACGCTCGCGGACTGCCCAGCGTGGGCGGTTCAGCGAGCGAAGCTCGTGGCAGAGGTGGGGCGCGATCTCTCCCTGCCCACCGTGGTTCGTGCCATGGTGGACAGTGAGAGATCGTGGGCAGCGATGGCCTCCTTCTGCGAAGATGTTATCTTGCGGAAGGAGGCGGCGGGACGGATCCGGGAAGTCGAGTCCTTGGATCCGATCCGCCGCAGGCGAGCGGGGCGCAGGCGACTCGCCGAAGTCCGTCGCATGCCGCCCTAACGGGGACCTCCGGGCGTTCCGAACGGGGTTTCGGACGCTCGCTGGAGTTAGGTCCCCGAGGCGGTCGATGCATCTGGTGCTCCCGATGCATCGATTAGCGGAGGGAGGGGCCACTTTGAGAGAGGCCCCAACCCAGAGGTGGCGCACTCTGGGGTTAAGAGTTGCTGCTGGCGAGGATGGGGGAAATGTGTCCAACGGTACCCTGTCCTCGCCACCAGCAGCGTGGTGGAGCACTGTCAGGTTTTTAGTCGGTGAGAGTCCGACATACCCGCCGCTCGTCCCCGTCGGGCGGTGATGACCCATAATGGGTTTTCCTGACATAAAAAAAAAAAAAAAAAAAAAAAAAAAAAAAAAAAAAAAAAAAAAAAAAAACTCTCGGTACTAGTAGCTTAACTAAATGCTTTACCAAATACACAATAATATTACTCACTCGACTAATAACTGAAACTGAAACATCAAATAAAAAGATAAATCTTAAATTCAATTACAGACGATAAATCTGTCAGCAGCAGTTTTGTTCGTACGCAAGTATTGATATAATTATTATATAAAAAAATAATGATATTATATTGCTATAACTGTCGAATAAAATCTATGCAACGCTAAATAGCTTTGCGATTTTGTCGTCGAGTTTGTATTTTAATAATGCTTCGGTGGCGAAACGATTGTAGTAGTGAATGCGTGTACTCTTACAGTTGTGTATATAGGTATGTGGAGTTCTGTGATATTCTACGAATCCTGCATATGTTCCATAATACAATACAAATTAATTTCACTACTCCAAAAATTCCATCATTATGGAAATAAACGTTTACCTTTCTGTATAGTTGTGTTCGGACTTTTATCTAAACTGTCAATAGTTGCTTTGATGAGTTGTTGAAACGCACTTTAAAACTTGTATATCTTAATTACTACCTTTAGTTGGCTTCAGAGCTAATTCATAACACATTGTTTATTTTAAAATATAACCAAAGAAACACACGAAGGCATTAGACCGTTTTAATTACGGAACTAGGTTCATATCAACTTAATGGTTTTCACTTTCACTTTTCATGATAATAGCTAATGAGGTTTTTCTTTATAGCTTGGAGCTAAAAAGTTATTGCTACTAAAATACATACACTCAACTCTACAGATATCGTTAACGACTCGTACATAGCTACAATGAAACACCCAAGTGCCTTTAACTAATGATAGCGTTTGACTGCCTTGACCGTTTCTACTATAAACAGTCGGCTATTCATTGTTGCGACTTATTAACGGCCAGTTTAACGTAGCAATGATTACATGAAGAGTTCCAGTTATCTATAATTGTAAAATAAAAAAGGATTGTTTAATTTCCGTAAACTTTTACGCTCAAAACGTATCTTGTAGAATGTTATTAATCAAATTTTAATTAAATTAAAAGGAGGCTGATACAGAAAGCCTAATGTACTATTGAACATTACATATATAATGAAAACGTGGATTTAAACATTCTTCGAACTTCGTTCTGAATTTCTGTACAGAAAAACAACGAAGAAAACTAATCAGCTATAAGAACTCTATTTCGAAAAGAGCCACCGTCGAGTTGCCTGCTGACTCTTCTCGGTACAGGCAATTTTTCTTAACAGCAAAAAGGTTGACGCTTCATAAGTAAAATTTTATTGAATTTGAATTTATTTCACATCATAAATAATAACTTCTTAGCAGTGTGGTGGGTTGAGCTCCAACCCTTCTGTCCAAAAATCGGAGAGAGAATGCTTCGGGCATAGACGTCGTCGTAAGATTGACAAGAACCATAACACGGATGTTTTGAGGTGATGTGTTATGGTGAGATATATTTAGTAACAGACATCAGTCGTGTTAATTCTATGTGGCCTTCGACTTGAACATGAGTATGTTCAAGTTACATGCGGTTCAAAGGGAGACTTCGACCCACGCCCCTCATAGCACGCTGCCGACTAGTCAAAGCGCACCAACTGGTGTCGATATTTATACTAACAAAACCGAAAAGCTCTTAGCAACGCACACAGTTAAAGTTACAAAGTACTACACAGTATATTAAAGTATCACGTAGTTCACTGATTGGTACTCGGTAGGAAAATCCTTTGAAGAAACAATTTAAACATGTCTGTAAATCGATAAGATGTCTTCAGCTGAATAGTCAGTACGATAATCGATAATATTCGTTTAAAGCTTCCGCGACACAATCGAGGAACAGATTCAAATGCCGTATTCGACTCTGTTCACTCATCTAAAGAACGTTAAGTTTATGAAATCAATAGCACCAGCCACAATTAACATTAAGTCACATTTCACTCGGCCACTTCAAAGGTTTGTACTTCACAACATTATAAAATAATTTCAACTGTTTGAAAGAATACTCACAACATACATCACTATAATGTAAAAATTGTTAATTTCATACGAGCAAAATTTTTTTGTATAATTAAAACAAAGGTTTCTCGTAACCGCTCGTCCGAGCAAAAAACGAACAGAACTACTCGAGCGCGAAACAAAACAGCGATGCTCCGCCTAGCGTTCGTATCTCGTAAGATATCACCGTTTATTCTAATAAGCTTCAATTCTAGGTTTAAGTTCGAGAGCGACCCCAGGATCTAGTATAATACAGGTAACGCTCTACAAATATTCCTAATACAATTTATAAACATACATATCGTTCGTCCATTTTCATGGAAGCCGTTCAGTACGCGTGACATTCTCGACGTCTATCGAACACGTTTCTTAGAAATGTATCTTTGAATCACAAATATTGGAAGATGGCTCTATTAGACAATTTTAAAACGTTTCTACCCAAGGATAAGTACAACACCGAGGAGGAGAATTCGTACGACAGTTCAACACGGTGTATCTGTTGCTTCGACAACCAAACCGCACAACCGAAGAGGGCGGCGCGGCTCGTGACGTCTTTCATTTACAACGAGCCGGTTCCGGCCGCCACGGCGACGCAGGAACACCGGGGTGTTCCGGGGGACACGCGACGACGCGACATCGAAACGTCGTCCGACGTTCCCGCGGGCTCGGGGCCGAGAAATGCCATACGCGAATCTCGCCACGACGCCTGCAGGAGTCGCGCGTCCGCGGTGTCAGGACGTCGACACGATTCGCGGAATCACGACGACGCAGAAAAAACAGGGCAGCATCGCCGTATCGACGTTTGCGAAGCCGTAAGCCGAGACAGGCGCGACGTCGCGCCGAGCCGTTGAAATATCACTCTATCGGCGTTCTTACGGCTTCCGAACACTTAGCACCGGACACTGGATTCGCACGCGGGGCGGGAAGCTGTGGGGGGCTCGCTCACCTGAGCCTGACGGGCGGAGGGATGTTGAAAGCCGGGAACAGTTTCGCGTTGGGACTCTCGAACAGCATCGCGATCGTTTCGTTCACCGCGCGCGCATCGTGCACCCGTCCGCTCGGTTCGACGGCCGGCCGTACACTGACCGCGCGCCCTCCCCGCGCCGTGACGTCACCGCACCGCGAACCGCCCGCGGCCTCTCGCTCGTCCGCCGCGCGCCAGAGCGGGACGCGAACAGTCCGCACTCCGCAGTGAGCGCGGCGGCGACGCGTATGTCTCCGCTCGGCCCCTCCGTGCCGTGCGGCGTGCTCGTGGGGCCTGCGTCGCGCCCGCGGCATGTCCCGGCATGTCCCGGCCCGCCGCTCCTGACTCCGGCAATCATTTACTAAGTCACTGCTAGTATTGAATGTCGACACTGCTGCTGCCACTGAGGCGGCTCCGAGGCGGCTCCGAGGCGGCTCCGAGGCGGCTCCGAGGCGGCTCGCGGTCCCGCTGGCGCCGGGATGAGCCCCCGCAGGCCGTAACCTGTTTGTGTAGCAACCGCCTCACTGCGGCCGCTCCGCCGCGGACGGGATAGGTCGTGACTCGTATCAAACGTTTCTTAACTATAGCTGACGTTCACGATGACGGGAAAACGGAAACATTATATAGACTACATTCTATTAACGTTACTGAACAATGTTAAGATATAATGGAGCCGTTTTTAGCTTTGGAATAAAATTGGAAGAAAATGTATTCGCTGGCGTTAATATTGAATGCCTTTTACAATATAATACGTTATGCTGCATATAGCCCGTTAGACTCTCTTTTACTGAAATGTCAATTTCAAAATTCATATTCGCATTCAAATTTATTTATTAGTTACAAATCCACAGTTATCATTAGGACTATATAAATCTAAAATATAAAAAATCTTAACGTAAGCTACTTAGGATTACATTATTTAAGCTAAACATAGTAGACCGAGTCAAACTATATGATCAATAAACTAATACATAAAATGAACAAAATTTTAAGGTGCACAAGTATGATACATTCGTTTTATTTTGAAATTAATTCTAGTTAACATAGTAAACGAAGAAATTGTTTTTTTAACAATGCGTGGTGTGGATGTTTGTAAAATACTCTTGACTGACCATTTGACATATTTGTCGAAAAAAACATAACAATCATTTAAAATGATCTACAAATCGAGAAAAATTCGCTACCGGGGTCAGTTAGTAAAAAATTTGACAACCGCTGACTTTGATTATTGTACAAAAAGGATTCTTGAAATCGTGTTTATAAATAATTTGCTTTTAAAATAAGTATTGTTACAAAATGCTGGTACGACATTATAGAAGCGAAAATTTGGACCTAAACATTGCCAACTTTAATAATGCTGTTTGCTTAAATGTTACATTAAAAACTATCACGAATAATGAATTAAAATCTGAATTGTTGGCAAATTACTGTTTCGGTTGCGACACGCCGCGGACTGTGAACTAAAACTTTACTTCACATTGTTGAACGTACTTTATTGTAATTAAACTCTTAAAATTCAGTATATATACAAGGTTTAGGTACAATTCAAAATATTCTTTATTCAAGTAAACTTGTAAACGAGTGCTTTTGAATCGTAAAAGCTGTTCCTACCGAGAAGAGCCAGCGAGAAACTCGGCGGTTGCTCTTTTTGAAACAGAATCTTGTAAATAGTAACATTCATTCATTCATTCCTATCGTAGAGCAGCCATATCCACGCATTACTATCATCTATATAATCGTCAACAGTATAGTGGGCCTTCTGTATCAGCCTCTTTTTAATAGTTTTTTTTTAATGCCGTAACGGTGAAGTTAATAAACATGGAACGGAATAGAAATGTATTGTGTTAAACGCAGAGGTTTTAATAGAAGAAAGTGAGAGAACAACTTATATATTTGTATAACTAATTTATATTTGATTAAAAATAATATTTGTCGGCATCACCCCTGAGGGCGCCACTGAACATCACTGTAAGCCTCATGTCCTTATTAGTCTGAGGTAGTGGTTATCCCATTTCTTTATCTTCATTATTCATACCTCTACACGACGTAAGAATAAAGGACTTTTTTTACTAACTTTGTTTTTTTGTTAGGATACAAAATACTAACTATTATTAGTGTGTAGAAAAAATAATCTATTTTATGTTGCGGAATGGTAAATGGGCTCATGCCACCGCCGTCCATCGCTGACAGCCGTACGCCGCTGCCACCGGCCAGCGGTGATGCGTCCATTGTTGTTTTTGTGGTCGTTTCATTTTTCGTCGAACTTATTACAGCTTTCTAAACTGATGAAATACAACCAAAAAAGTTTCCAATTACTTTTTTGCAACGCTCTCTATTTCTGTGACCCGCACACCGAATGAAACGGTATTAGGTTAAGTAACGTAGTTCATTCTCGTTTGACACAAAATAACAGCTGAGGGACACATAAATCTTCTTATTCTTATAAAACAGCATTCGCTGACACAATTTGTTGGTTGTTGGTATATTATCAGAAATAATGAGTATCCATTCAACTTTTTTTAAGGCTTACTTCATAGAGCTTCTTCGCGCTGTGATAGACTAGCGGTGCGACTGTTTCAAAAAGGTTTCGAGTTCACTCTGAAATCTGGATAGGCGTCAACGAGTTTATCTATTAAAACTTACGTGTCTAATTGATAATTTGCAGTTTATCACAAATTTATCGGTGAAGGAAAACATCGTGAGGAAACCTGCATATCTCTAGAGTATTCTAGGAAATGTGTAACCTACCAATCCGCATTGGAGCAGCTTGGTAGGTCTTAGCTCCTTCCCTCCTAAAGATGAGGCCTATGTCCAGCAGTGGAATAGTAACAGATCATTATTTTTTCTTTACTTCTTAATGAGAACAACTTTTACATTCTAGAAAAACATTTTAAACATAGACCATAACGAGTAGCGCGGTGGCGACCTGAAAAACGAGCATTAAACAACTAAAATATACAGAATGAAACGTTACTTTCCGGAATACCATATTACAATAGTAATGGATATAATCATTTTGCTATAAATGTTTAACCTTTTTGACAGCATATTACATTATATTTACAATGCTATTTTATATTTTATTATAATGAACGTGGCTAATATTCAGAGTTGGTACGCGCTGGTTTGTCCTTTGCAGGAGATATATCCTTTAAACAGCTCATGCACTATTTAGATTTAGGTTTTCTTGTTTTTTCCCTCTTATTAATTTTTGAAACACAATGTTGGCAGCATTCGTACAAGTCGTGGGCTGAAAAGCAGCTGAAGCCGAGTCCTGCGACCTTTTCTCGATAACATTGTTGAATAAGTAATTTTAAGTGGAAAATGTAGTTTTCGTGAATAAAGATATTATTATTATTATTATAGTCAGCGTTTTTAAAAAAAACACTGATCGTGACCAAATAATTGTCATTGGTTTCGTATTTACTCGCTAAATAACTTGAAGCGCACCAAACTCGGTACAGCGTCATCTAGTGATGACTATTGGCGACGATAGGATGGTACACGAATATTGAGCATAGGAACGAATAGGAAGTCGATTCAGAAACCGAGATTAAAGCTATCTGCTAGTTGGAGCTCAATAGCAATTTGGTGTCTTGCATTTATTTCTACAGCAGTAACATATTTTGATGAACCTATGTTGTTGGTTTTCTCGGTGATAAAAATCTTTGGACTTCAATTAGTATCAATAATTTTAAACAGTAAGATAGTAAGGAACACCCTTCAAAAGGTAGATTTCATTTGCGGAAGTCCGTACTACAGAATAATCGTTACTTTCGTTGATATAGGTCAATATAGAAGTCTATTTCAATAAAGCTTATTTTAAATTCAAACCATTAACAAATATTAACGTCAATCATTACCGTGTACATAGGAGCAACGTAAATTTTGCATTGCATAGAATTTGTTTAATTGTAAATCATAGCAAATTAATATTATCAATACCTACCTACTTATATATTTTGGAATTCGGTCTATTTTTACAAATGTTTAGGTTTGCAATTGCACTGTGATCCAAAATGTGGATTTGCAGCACTCGGCGCGGCCGGAGGAAATGAAACACCCATACATAGTAATATTAAACAAACATTTAATATAACAGTTTATTGATATATTAACGCCTCCAATATATTAGTAGAAATTGAAATAAAAAATCACACACCAATGTGTTTGCAGATGTCTCGGAGAACTACCGAAATAAATATCATATTATATACTAAAACCTTTTATTGCAGTTGTATATCTACGCGTAAGTCCTGATTAAAATGATATTACTGTGGTCTCGATCTTTCATAATAAATACGTATATAAACATCCGTTCATATAGTGGTACTTATGATACGACATCAAATGACTTCACTGTGCACTTGAAAGTATTAGATGCATTTAAAATAAATGTATTTTCGAAAAAATTTAACATTTCATAATTGGGATATTCACCGAATCACCCTTTGTTAGTGGTTCACTGACCTGATGCCGCGTTCCTTCCTTGTTTTTTAGTCTCTAGGTCGAGTTATGCTTAATTTATAAGAACATAGGACTATGAGTCATATTACTTAACAACTGGGTCTATTTTGGAATGGGGTGTTGAAGTCATACGATCATTGACCCGTTATACATCGTGTTCCAAATTTCAAAAACGGAAACAACGTGCCGTAACTACATCACTTCATGGAATTAATTGAATTTTTTCACCTCAAATTAGAAGTAATGTCGTATCAGTGGTATCATTTTGTTATACGCTAGATAGATTTTAAAACTGAAATCTTTAGAATGCAAAAAAGGGAATAGAAATAAACACTCGTATCGAGGATATGATATTGAACATAAAGGAATGATAGAAAATGTGATGTGTGAACGGTTTGCTTCCCAGCAGGGTGTCGGCGGTGGCGGTGGCGGTGGCGGAGCTACCGGCCGCAGCCGCCGCGCGAGCACGCCGAGCGCCGCGGCGGCCGGTACGAGGACGGGCCCGCACCGCCCGTCAGCGGCAGGTAGCCTGCGGACAGCGCGCTGCTGGACCGGCCACCGGTTTCATCAACCAATGAACCACTGCTAGACGTAGTTCCCTTGAAGGCTTCAGCTTCCCTCGACCTTTTCAGGTCGGCAATCCACCTAGTAAGTGGTCGACCGACAATGAATTTTCCGGTGCGAGGTCGCCCTTCCGACACCTTAAGACCCTAACGCCGATCGAGCTTCGCGTCACACTGAGCTACATTGGTAATTTTGGATGATTCTATGAATCTCCTATTTGCTGATATCCCTGATCCTGCAGTAAGATTGTGAGCTGGCGCTGTGCACGCACTGCCCAGAGTCCCCCCTTGCCACGTACCGTCCCCGGAGTCCAGCCTCCTCCCTCCGCCCGCGCCGTACTTCTCCAGCCGCTCCAGGTTCTCCTGCCGCTTGCGCTGCTCGCGCTGCAAAAAGAAGCCGCGGGTGAGCCGAGGACGGACCGACATACAGACCAGATATCGTTACATCGTACTATTGCACTGAATAAATCCGGTAATGCAAGACTCAACAAACGCGGCCACAATCTCTTTATTCCAAAATCTTTAGACTCTCATCACGAGCATCCAACAAGTAACCAAAAGAAGGGATAGTACTGAAGTTTTAAAAAGAACATCTAGCAGTTATATACAATACTCAGTTGATGTTGCAGTCAAGTGTCTTTCTTTAAACTACTTATAAGATCACTGGATGTCTTATCTAAATTGATATTAAGTTAATCAGACACAACAGTTTCCATAGATCGTTACTGACCCCATAAGACTTTTACCAGAGTTACCACCACGCAGACCCCCCCCACTGACCTCCTCCTGCCTCAGCGCCGCCTGCTGCGACTCCTCCTCCAGCAGCCGCTGCTGCCGCTCCCGCGCGCGCTGCACCGCCTCCATGCGGGCGAGCACCTTGTCCGGATCTGGAAAATGAAGGACATGAGTTAAAACCCCTCGCGCACCTAACTGCAAGAGGTACTCCTGGACAGCTTTACCACTAAATTATTTATAGCATTCCACTATTTCGTTCTGGAGCGGTATATTTAAGTGTCCCCCCCACCCGTTACCTGTAGAGGGCCCCAACCCCAAGTGAGGCTGTCTGAAGCCAAACCAAGTTAGTACAACATATACAGCCAAAGAGCGTAATGCATTGAACAATATAAAACAAGATATCCAATGTAGCTTTCCATTTCAGCAGTTTTCTAATGTGGGGCTGCCATTGCAACACCTCAAACCATCAACACCCAATTTTTCTGAGTACCTACTATGTTATATACTGAAACAATATAATTAATTTTGCTTCCTTTACAGATCTTCTTATTCCTTATATTTGAAATAGTGTAACTCTGATATATCTAATGAGACCAATACTCACCACACTCATACATCAGTAGTCAAACTGATAAAAGCACAGCTTTTTAACGAAATATCCTAATGTTGAGAAGCACCTGAACAACTATTGCAGGTATACCTTTATGATAGGCAGCGTCCTCTCGGGCCTCCTGCCAGCGCTTGTATTTGGGTTTTAGTTTCTGCACCAGGTAGATGGACACTGCCACCACCCCCACAATATGCCAGCCATAGTTCGCCAGTAATTGGAGCACTGTGGATGATGGGTATAAGATTCTATAATAAAATTCCGAAACCAATTTTGGCCATGCCATTACAGCAGTTTAAAACCACTGTTAAAAAGAGGCTGATACAGAAAGCCTACTATACTGTTGAAGATTACTTAGATGACAAGGATGTGTGGATATAAGTGCACCTCTACCCCGTACAAGACAGTAATAAATAAATGTAACTACTTCTAAGATTTATATTTTAAAAAGAGCGACCGCCGAGTTTCCTCACTGGCTCTTCTCGGTAGGAACAGCTTTCCGAACCAGCAGTAATGTTGACGATTCAAAAGCACTTGTTTACAAGTTTACTTGAATAAAGAATATTTTGAATTTGAATATGAATTTGATGTTTAGGTTATGGTAAGTAGGGGCCTGTCACTATCACACTGCTGGGCCGAGGCCAGCTACATCTCTTCAGGAAGGAGATGTGATGCTGAGATCCACATACTACTCACTTGCAGATTGGTTACATATTACAAATTACTTTAGAAATACAGATTTTGAAAAGTTTCACTTATATAAAAAATTAGATCTTGCAACCATGCACAGACATATAGTTTATGCATACATGTATTAATTTCAATATTGAATATTTGTTCATTCATTTTTAATACACATGTACATGGGCTGTATTTGTTATATGTATCAAACCAAATTAGGAGTGTATCATAGATATACCAGAGGTCACAAAAAGCTTGTTATCCCTGCGTCATGAGTTAGCAGAGTTAGCAACTCATTTGATGTTTTTATAGTCATCACTGAATAAATTATTAAATGTTTGTTTTTAGGCCTCCACTGATACTAATTTGATCTGGGATTTTCAGTCAAGATGTCACCAATATTAGATATTACAAGCTAGATTAGTGTTGTGTAAACTAAATTTAAAAAATTAAAATAAACTATGTGCCAGACTTTAGTCTGCCACATAGTGTATTAGGTAATTTTAACTTTCTTACTAAACAACACTACATAATAAACCAAGTATCAAAAGTATGATAATATTTATCTATAACTATAGAATGGTATGGCTATGGTAACGTACACGAAGTTTAGTGACAGCCCACAATTTACTATAAATATTGAAATTGTCGACAGACACATTGCGATGTACAATATCGACTTTTCCCTGTAGTTGCGGATGTTTCTAGAGGGTTCATCATACATGTTCAATTTGATGTTTTAATTCGTCTTACCAAAAGTTATGGGGTTCACCAGAGTATATTCTTTCTCTTCTTCCGTGAACTGATCCATTTTTATGTAATTACACTTCGAACGCCACTAAATCGGAGATAGCAGCTTCCGCTCTGTAAGTATGATGAAATCTCAATACGTAGGTATATAGTGTTTTAAAAGTTTCAATTTTAATAATACTTTAAATTTTTGCTATAAATATTTTGCTACTACGTACTGTTTTAGAATAAAGTTTCAAATTTAAAATATTATAAATAAATAACAATTTATTGCTATGACGTGTTTGTTTTCAAATTTTTATTTTTGACAATGACTGACGACTGACGTTTGTATATTTGGTAATTTACCACTCACCGGGTCAAGTTAAAACGTTTCTTTTGACGCCTAACAAACAAATCAGCTTTTGCGATCAACTCCAATAGTGTAAGTTTATAAACTGAACTCGCACTGAAAACACGTGGTGGATCACTGCACTTATAGAACGAAGCCCACATTTATTTACATTATAAAATTATTGGAATGTTATTATTGAGTTCGATGTGGTCATCTGCTAGATTGAATTCTGTAATTAGTTATTTAAGAGGCCCTATGGTCCTTTGGTGAGCATTATGTTGTATTAAGTTTAAACATTGTATATAGAAACACGTCTGTTTCCCATAGTTCATAATAGGTAGTGAAGAATTCAAAATATTCTTTGAATTTTGAATTGTAATGAAGCTATAACAAATAAAATGAAATATCGTTATAAAGAACTAGTTCTTTTCGAAAATTAATTTTACTTGTCAAAATATATTCTTATAGTATTATTTATTCTATGCATAGCTGGTGGCAGGTTGAATCCAAGACTTTTTAATCATTTTCATAAGCTTCAATAAGCTTTAAGCAAGTGTCCTTTTTTGAAGTGAAGTGTCCGTAAAAGCAAGTCAAAAATTTTATTATTATTTTAACTTTGATAGGTTCTATAAGTAGGTCATAAAGATAAGTATTAATAGTTTTTTTTACTAAACACTAAATCAAATTATAGCTCCTTTTATGAACTCGTTTAAATACCGAAAAACTCCGTAGATGACTCCTTCTGGACGAGAAAAAACAAGATGGCGTAATCTTCAGAAAAATCAAGATGGCGCACCAACAAGACCTTAATAAAACACGCAGACTGTTTACAAAATAGACACTTTATTTTGCTCGGTTTTGAACATTCGGTCACACACACGACACACAGATATTTACAAATACAATTTTTACACCAAACTAACACTTAAGAGTAAACGACCGCTCGCTCCGACCGGCGGCACGAACGATACGTGCTGCCGAGTGCCGAGTGCGGGCGACGGGAAATGTATCTAAAGGTGTGAATTCAATACACAGAAAATAAAACTTCAATTTCAATCCATTATTGTTATTGAGAGACAATTCTCGAAAAAGAACGACAAAATTATTTTGCTGTTACAAAGTAACATCTTCAGTAAAGTAATCAGGAGATATCGTTTAGTTAAATTGTTTACGTGAGCATCGCTATCTAAGTCTTTACAAGATATTAAATACAGACGATAGAAATTTTTATAGTCTTTTATAGTGTTATGTACATGATTAAATATTAAACATAATGTCTGTTTAAAGTTGACACGTTCATATACACGAGTCGAATTATTACACGAATACAACAACAATATATTTACAACATTAATTGAGTTCATCCAAACAACTCGGTACACCTAGCTCAATGAGGGAGATCAGGAATAAGGCGCGCGCACATGACGCGGGCCGCGGCGGCGCAACGATACTGGAGAGAAATTTTGTTTAAATGCAAGCTATAACCGCGAATTCATTAACGTCAATTTGATTTATTAAAAATCCTTAATAATGTATTAGGTTTTTTCCTTTTCCTAAATGAAAAACGTAAATTGTTGTATCGTATACGTTAGCAAATTTTTCATTCATAATATTAAGGTACTATAATTTCAAAAGGTTCACTAAGTGCCGCTGCATTTAAGCGAGAGAAAACAGTCTAGTCGAGGTAATACCCTGAAGATGACCGGAAGTAGATCTCCCATTTAAATCGAGGGTCCGTTATAAAATCGCTTCGGCAATAAATTCCTGTCCCGCACGCGGCCCGTTACAACATGCGCCCGACTTAACGTTTCATCGATACATTAATTCGAAAAAGACTTAATAATATTGATTTTTACTTAAAATACTCTTAAAGTAATCATATTACAGTGCGATAAGATTCCGGTTACAGAATTGACAATGAATCTGACGAGTCACATAAAAATTATAATTCATCGAACGCAATAAATAAATGAAACTAATAACAGACCGCACATATCCTTTATATGAAGTGAACATATTTTACCGTAATATTTTTTATTTAACTACCCTACGTTGAACCCATTACAAATTCAGCGCCCACCACACAAGTAGGAAACTCGGTACCGACGTTCGAGGCATGCGGTAAAACATGACCGAGGTAAGTCTTTTTCAAAAACTCACTGGATGAGATTAAAGCACGAGTGAAACGGAAGGAATAAAATAGTACCATATGTGAAAAAAAAATGTGAATTTTGTGAATGTGGATCGTAGTGTAATCGCTTTATGACGAGGTAATAGATAACTGTTCACACTACAAATTATATATTTTGAAAATATTTGACTGCCAGAATACTAATACCCGGAGTACCACTCCAATAGGCAGTTCTAAAAATATATAAGCAAGTGCGTCAAATATCCATTTTTTTAAAATTAAGATTTACATGAAACTATTCTCGAAACCTGCCATATAAGTTATTAGTAAGTATGAATTTTCACATTATTATTTGTTAATAAAACAAATATAAATTAATTATGAATTCAGTAACACGGCCGCTGCTTGTAGCTAATGATGTCAACATTAACTATTTTATACTTTGGTAAGAAAATTAAAATATCAATCTCGTACCCGATGTTATCAAATGCTAAATAAACCGTTCGTGGTGCAGTGGGCGGCCAAACTTACCTACTGTTCTGTCCACATTTACTTACAATATTTCAATTAAATTAATAATTATTCAAAAGTATTCGTAAAATTATTTTGCTATAATCCGTGATAAAAATCGCGATTTTAGAAAAATAATTTTAGTATTAACTTTTTTTTATGGATCCCCGCAAAGTAACGCCTAATTCTATAAAATATTTAAATAATTATTCAATAACAAAGCATCCACAGTCACGGCGGTGTCTTTTTAATTACTTACATTAAAAATCGACTTCGTTCATAATTAAATATAAATATCTGATAGAGATCAAATATTTAAAATGATATGACAAATAATTTTCATACCGTTAATATCCATCGCAATAAGGATATATAATTTTTCAAGTGTCAATAAGTCTTTAAAATGTGTGTTATTAGGTCCCATGTGTTACTTTATGTATAACATTATATAATTTGTGTTAATTTAAATTCTGCAGTTTAATTTATTGATCTATCACTGGCTTCCAAATAGAGGAATATTTAATTAATTTCACAAATTACTGGAAGTCGAGGCAATCAATACTGCATCTTATCTTCTGTTATATGACATTTGGAAAATGAATTAAAAAACAAAGGCAGATAAAAAATAAACGCTAAACAACTACTTAAACTAATACATTTCAAAGTCAAAAAATAAAAAATTACACTTAGGTTCAAACATATATATATTACATTAAGCACGTACAATTTAAGTCATATGTCCGTACAAACAAACACACACACTTACTGGCCTTAGTATGTACACAAATTCACCATACAACAATCAGGAGATAATTTGTCTATTGGAATTAAATAATAAACTATAAATATAAATTAAGATTACTTTCAGTTACGATTATGTTTCAATTATTTAAATTAATTTCAACATGATTCTTGTTACGATTAAATATTTATCTAAATTGTCTTCCCAGTCAGATTAAATTAAATTTAATAAATATAAACCAATATCACATATGTTTGGAGCAAATATCAGCACAAAACACCATGTTTTCACTTAATATATTTGAATTAACGTATTCCAGCATATAAGATTAATATAGATACTTTTTTCCTCTTGTTGGAGTGCTATTTGGTTTGTGCTGGACCACGCCCAAAGTAATAATAAAATTATTTTGCCATAATCCGTTATAAAGTAAACACAAAATAGTGGGGCTTTGTGCATGTATCGAGTATGAAAACGAATCGTCCACTCTACATTTAGCATTATATATATTTTCTATTTACTTTACCGCGGATTAGAGCGATATAATATTATTATTACTTTTGTGTCGTGGATGTAAGCAGAGTAATGCTTAATTCTACAAATGATTATTGTCTGAGACACTAGAAGTTCTGGTGTTATAGTGTTCGCTTGGTGCATCTTAATTTCAGTAACACACACACAAGAGATACAATCAAATCACTAACTATAATTTGGATAAGTTCAGTTTTAACCTTAGCACACATTTAGCATTTTACGATACAATTAACGTCGACACACATACATTCAATATACAGACCACTGTCCGTAAGTACTTCACTAATATGTACAATCGTCAACACTAACTACACTACACTACACACGGCCCACGGAGTGGTGGTTTCACGATTCAAAAGTATCAAATTTCCATCTTATTCTTGTAGTTTTATATCTTCTTATAGTCTTGAAACAATAAAGTAGATTAAGTCATCAGCCAATGAATTGATTAAAGTCATTAAGAGATACAAATTCAAATACAGTTATGGAACATTAAAATTGTTTTTATTTATGCACTAACAAGTAGTGAGACCGAAACAATATCCACGAGTTGGACACCTATGTCAGGAGTGACCCCTCAGGTTGACCCCCCCCCCCCTCCCGCTCCACCACACACTACACTACACTGACACGAACTGACGCAAGTTTTTCGCTGATATAATTTGAAAATCTTAATACGACGATTATTTCCTTACTTTACTTTGCTATATATATTGCACCGATTACCTATGTAGCTTCCGACGGGAGCGGCCGAAGTGGTGGGGGTGGTGAGAGTGGTGGCGGTGGTGGGGGCGGAGGTCAGTGCCGCAGCAGGCCGCGCGCCTTGGGCGTCAGGCGGCGCACGCGGCCGCGGGACGAGATGGACACGGGCCCCGAGCCCCCCGAGCCCGACGAGGCCCCCGCGCCCGCCGCGCCCGACGCGTGCCCGTTGGCGTAGCTGTGGTCGTCGGGCGGGGCGTGGGACGGGGCGTGGGGCGCCGCGTGCGGGGCGTGGGGCGCGGCCTGCGCGTGCCGCCGGCGGCGGGCCAGCGCGCGCTGCTGCTGCTGCTGCAGCTGCAGGTGGTGCGGGCCGCGCTTGCTGATGGCGGCCGCCGAGTCCTCCTCGCTGTCCTCGTTGTACCGCCGCGGGCTGCCGCGCGCCCGCAGCGACACGCCCGCGCCCTGCCGACCGCCCGGGCCGTGCCGACCGACCGGGCCCCCGCCGCCCCCGCCGCCGCCGCCCGAGGGCCCCGGCCGCTGCGCCGAGGCCGACCGCCGCCTGCAACAGGTCACCGGTGGGTTATCTGTTACGAAAAAGTTCAATGTTAAGGATAGATGTACCCCCCGCGACGCACTTCTATAGTGAACCGATTTTAGGACGCCGAGGCCGCGTTCGCGTCCTTGTTATGTGTATCGCACCGAACACGATCGGTCGATTATTATTGAGTAATTTTACTTGATTTCATTTGAAAACATCTGAAGTCACTTTTCATCATATGAGAGTTTTAGAATAGAAGAAACTTTAATTATTATTTATGGGACATTGTAAGCATGTGATTTCCAAAGTGGTCTATATCGACCCCTAGGGGTCTACGACAGCGAAAAAAAATTTGGGGGTCCATGAAATGAAAATGGGGGTCCACGATAGTGGATCTCGACACATACACTGATAGTACCTATTTACTTACATCATACTATCTTATAATATAAAAACATATACATTTTTTTAAAAAGTACCTATGACGTAAAAAAATATTATTTATGTTTATAAAATTGTGTAAGTTGTAGGACGTTGGTATTCGCTCTGTGGTCGCAATACATTTTAAACTTGTAAAAACCTGACAGTCGCAGTCTCGAAGCTTCGCTATCTTGCACAAAATTTCATTTTGAGTAGTTTTAATTTAAATTCAATTAATAAATGTATAAATTAACACGTGTTTTTATTTTAAGTTTTAACACTAAACTTCACTACAGTTAAAAATTTACAGGAAATCAATATCAGGTAAGTAGAGGGCCTACCCAACACGGAAAAACATGACAAGGGGTTTACGACTGTACGTGAAGGGATTCAATTGGGCGGCCAGGCCGGGGCCCCACCTGTAGGCCAGCAGCGGGCGGTCGTCGTCGGTGGAGTCCCGCGGCCGGTACGAGCGGTCGGACTCGTAGCGACGCCGCGAGCCCCCGCCGGCGCCCGAGCCCGAGCCGGAGCCCCAGCCCGAGCCCGAGTCCGAGCTGGACGAGGACCAGCTGCCGTCCGAGAGCCGCTCGCGAGTCCTGCGGGACGTACGTCAGATACAATATCAGGTCACACACCTCGGCACCCTGTATTAATAAATTAGTTCATTCAACGAGATACATTGGAAAATATAAACACAATTTTTAGAGAAAAACTAAACCGATGGTGGGAGGGAGAGAAAACGACACTGTTATTATTTTCTCTTGTTTATTGAACAAGAGCGCCGCGCCAGCTCAGTCAGCTATTAGAATTTTTAACATAAAAGTAGTTATTGTGAGTTAACCATGAAAGACAGAGACATGCTATCGCGGACTTTTTTGTTGTGTTTTTATACATCTACAATTCTCTAGTACATTACTTTAGAGTATCTTTTTTTTGCTGGTTTACGCAGCGCAAGGGACTAAAGCTCCGAGTAAGCAAGTTTTTGAAACAACTGCGCGGTTTCTTGAACACAATTTCCATAATACCGATATGTACTATTTAAATAAACCATCCGGAAGTATTGCACTATCTTTTGGTGGAAACCGTACAAAGATCCTTTCAGTAGATTTTGAGAAAATCGATTACATACAAACAGACAGCTTTTTGGGACTCTGATTTATAACAAGTATTTACTACACTTGTTATATTTTATTTTTTATTTTATTTATAAATAAATAACATGTCATAAAGATAACAAATATTATAAAGTATTAGCCTGTTACAATCCCACTGCTGGGAATAGGCCTCCTCTCTCCGTTTCTGGAGAGACGGGATGGAGCTGAGACCTACCACGCTGCTCCAATGCGGATTGGTAGGTTACATATCAACAGAATTCTCTAGAGATAAGTAGGTTTCCTCACGATGTTTTCCTTCACCGAAAAGTGTGTGATTAATTGCAATTATCTATTAGACACATGAGTTTTAATAGAAAAACTCATTGGTGCCTGCCCGGGTTTGAACTCGTGTTCCCCTCGAAAGAGTCGCACGGTCTCACCGCTGGGCTATCACAGCTCTAACAATAACAAGTATAGATTACGCCAAAAGTTATCTATTACGTAACTAGTGGTCAGTGGAATCATTCAATGTCGCATCGTCGATAGCCCCTGCACACGGTTAGTCCCACAGTTAGTTATTTAATGTTGGATGGTTGTTTGAACTTGAAATTATATGTTTTTACTGACTACCCCCTAACGGTCAGCCCCGCGGGGACACTGACCCTGACACTGACAATGACACTGACAGTGACAGTTACAATAACAGTGACACTGATAGTGACAGTGACAATAACAGTGACACTGACACTGATAGTGACAGTGACACTGATAGTGACAGTGACAATAACAGTGACACTGAAAGTGACAGTGACACTGATAGTGACAATAACAGTGACACTGACAGTGAGCGCGACCACGGAAGGTGTACCTCTTGAGCGGGCGCGCGGCCCCACTGCTGGCCGAGCTGCGCACGCGGCACCGCTTGCGGCCGGCGGCCCGCTGCAACACACACGCACACAAAGGGATATTAGTAAATATTGCATGCATTTATTGAACACAGGTTTAAATTAAATATTAAATCTTTTTAAACATTTTCAACATTATAGAGCTAGATATGCCAGTTAGTATATGTCTGTCGGTCACGACTGATCCACTCAGTGACATGATAAAATTTTGTGACAAGTCAAGCTACGATATATCGGTTTAAAATATAGTATCTGACCGAGCCTCGACCGATGTTTTTTTTTAAAGAAAAAAAAAATGAAGAATGTAAAAAGGGCAAGTGATATTTGAGACTCGATCCCAAATACTTTCGTTCTTAAGTCTACTCGTTCCCTTTCTGAACTATCACAACTTCACGGGGGATAGCAAAATTAACCTTTGCATTCAATTTATAATTTAGCAGTTATAAATGGCTCGAAACAGGGATAAAATGATTTTTTCAAAAATAAAATCCAGCTAGATCGATCTATCACCCCCGAAACACCCTACGTAAGTTTCATGAAAACCGTTGCAGCCGTTTCCGAAATTCAGATTGTGTAATACACATTTCATAGTAACAATAGTACAGTAAAAGATTGTCCGCATCTTTTAGAAAAAGTAGTACTCAGAGTACTAGTCAAAAGAACTCGATTTCATCCTATTCTACATGTACCGTTTGTTCATACCAGATTCAGACGAAATAGTTATCTTCTTAGAGTACCTATTGTATTCAATTAATTATGTAAGAATAATTTAGATTTAGATTTAGATTAATTCTGCACGTCTGCAACCTCCGCTCGTAAAATTTTAACTTCTCTTTTTATTTCAAATATAAAGTAATTTTACATTGTGTAGTTATTTTAAGCATTATAAAAATATATATATATATTGTATCCACGCAAGCATATAGATATATTTATCTTCTATATGCGAAAACTTGTAATTGGCTTTATTTTCTTAATTATGTTTTCAACTATTGTGATATCGTAGCTGTAAATTTTCCTTATAAAATAATAAAAAAAAATTTAAAAAATAAACCTATGGTACATTATGGAGAATTTTTTAATTATTAAATAAATATAAACATTCTCTGTTTCAAGGGGCAGACTTGTTGTCTACTACAAATTTATTATAAACCTAATGATAGACTAATACTATGGTTGTTGGCGCCGTTTTTGCTATTCCGCACTAGATGGCGCTGTACAGTGTTGTGCCGCGCTAAAGAAGTTCTTTCGTAGAAATAAAAGTAGCCGGTGCATATTGGTCTAATTTTTTTATGTCATATGCGAGCGTAACGTTTGCGCACGTTCCTTCGTCAAGACTGAACGTATTGCAGAGAATGCAAAACAAATTCACGCGTCTGGCCACGGGCTGTCCCTGGTTCGTGCGCAACGTCGACCTACATAGAGATCTCCGTCTCCCCTCTCTCGCTCACCTGTTCAAAGTATCTCGAAGAGATACTTTGAAAAGGCTGAAACTCATCCAAACCCGCTCGTCGGGAGGATGGCTAAATATACTTGTTTTGACAAAAAGTTCAAAACAAAATATCATAGACGCCCTAGGAGCGTCCTCTCCGATCCTGACGATCAAATAACGATCGCAAACACAAAAACATGTAAAACACACACACACAGCGTCTTCGCCGGCGAAGACGAGGTCCCCGCTTCCTCACGTCTAGCGGTAGGGGCGTTCAGCCCCGACCGTTATGACATTAGGACTTTTCCGTGAGTCCGATACAGTCCACCACAGCGCGTCGCTTTAAGCCGAGGTCCGGCCTCACAGGAGGCACCCTTAAGGCGACGCTCCCAGGATGCTGCGAGCCTCGTTCGAGACTCGCTCTCCCAGTTTAAACCCCCGGCGATGCTTCTGCGCTCGCCCCCTCTCCCGGTGACGCTGTAAGAGCCATTTCGGCTAAAAGCATTAGTTAGTGTCCGAAAAAAAAGGTCTAATTTTGTGGTCGTAGTATCTTCAGTTAGTCGTAGTGTAATAATTCTCGTGGTGTTGCATTGGTCTCGTCGTCGTAGGTTCAGGGTTTAAATACACAATGGTGTTATGAACTAATGCTTAGTAGCATTAGTTCTACTAACTAATGCCGGGCGCGGGCGTCGTTCGCGTTGCTTGTAGACGGTCGCACATGCACAGCGCGGCAGCGCCGCGAGTCCGTATTTATGCTAATATGTGTAGGGTGCTAATGCACCGAACAATTTCAATGAGATACACGCTACGATACGTGTACGGTGAAGTGGTGCGGTGCTGGGCCCGGCTGCCGTGCCACGTATATGTATCAGATTGTTGCCATCTGAAACTCACCCTGGACCCGTGCGGCACGCGGTGCGCCCGCGGCGGCACGTACTCCAGCTCCTCCTCGCCAACCGCCCTAGAGCCGTGCGGCACGCGGTGTGCTCGCGGCGGCACGTACTCTAGCTCCTCCTCACCCGCTGCCCTGGAGGCGGGCGGCACGCGGTGCGCCCTCGGAGGCACGTACTCCAGCTCGGTCTCGTCCTCCACCAGCTCCTCCTGCACCACCTGCAGCGAGGTACAGTTTAACAATTATCTAGACAGTCGCAGGGTCATAGAATCCTACCGCTGCCACCAAGTTCCGACCCGGTCTAACCTCGATTCGTACTGTGATGGAAATAATATTGTCACGTTGTTATAGTTTATAATATTATCGCACAACGACGGATCAGTCGTAGCCGACTCCGTCCGACCAGAGCGGATTTTATATATATTGTATTTTATATTTTGGTTGGTTCAATCAGAAATGGATACATAGACGATACGACTTCGTACAAAATGCAACGAATACTAGAATTCTTTATATTCAATCAATCAATAAATACAGATCTGACTGAAGTTTCACAGATTAATTTTATATCGAAATCAATTATTTAATTACATATAAACGTACAGCTGGAGTGCAAATCGTTTTTGTTAAAGCAGTAACCGTACCTGGGTCCGGTAGCCGCCGTCGGAGGCCGCGCCCTCGGAGCGCGCGGCGCGCGGGCACTCTGCGGCATAAACGTGGATATATTACATACATAACATATCCTTTATTATTGATTTTAACGAACACGGTAACAAATTAATTAAAATCTGGACAACCATAAAATATAATGAAAACTGGTAGTTAAAATGGCTTCATAACGTAAACAATTATCATCAAGATACCGATATCGATGATGCCATACCGATGCAGCGTGCGACTCTAGTGGAGCATCCGGGTCTAACGAGTTCGAGAACGATTTACTAAGAGTAATTTTCTCTTAGATTGTATATGAAATAAATTTATCCTTTTTTACGATCCTTCGAGTCGGATTTAACTCATCGGGCTATGCAGGAGCACGAGCTTTATTCTCCTCCCCCGATGCAATCGCCAGTTCTCGCTCACCTGGCGCCGCGCGGCTGCCGGAGGACGCCGAGGCCGCACTCTTGCTCTTCTTGCCGACGCCTTTTCCTGAGCGAAGAGTTTACAATTTCACCATTATTTTATTATATTAGCGACGAGCACGAGGAAGCGATACGCGCGTTTCGGTACACAGGTCACCTTTCCTGTGCGAGGTGAGCGGCACGTCGCTGTCCCACGAGTCCGCCCGGCGGCCGGCGCGCCGCGGCCCGTGCACGCGCCGGGACGTCGCGGCCAGCGGCTCGCCCTCCGAGCTGTCCGACGACGCGCCCTCGACTGCGGACGGCGGCCCGCGCGCCGCGCGCCGGCGCCCCCGCCCGCGCCGCGCCCGCCCGCGCCGCCCGCGCCGCCCGCCGCGCCCGCTCGGCTCCGCGGGCAGCCGCGCCCACAGCGCCTCGAACAGCGACGACAGGCGGACGGTCATCGAGTATATCTGCGGAGGAGCGCGCGGTGCTGAGGCCGCCGCGGGCCGCGCGGGGCGGGCGGGGGCGGCGCTCACCCGGCTGCGCTTGTTGGTGTTGTAGAGGCGGCTGTTGGCGAACACGAGCCGCACGTCGGCCGCCAGCTCGGCCGCGCGCGCGTACTGCCGCCGCTCGAGCCGCCGCCGCACCGTGCCCAGGTCCATGGGCCGCGCCACCACCGCCGGGTAGTCTGCGGACGGCGCGCGTCACTACGGGCCCGGCCGGCAGAGGGGCCGCGGGCCCGTAGTGACGCGCCCGCACTCACCGGGCGCCTGCGCGGCCGACACGGGCTGACGGAAGGGCTCGGCGTCGGCGGAGGCGCTCAGCTCCCGCAGCAGCGCCGCGCACGCCTCCCGCCAGTCGGCCCGCGAGCCGCCCGCGCGCCCCGTCCCGTCCCGCGACGCCCGCCCGCGATGCCTCGACTTCCGCCTCTGGAATAGACACTCTCGAATGAGTCACTCCCGGCTGACCCTCCGCTCCAGGAACCTAGTGCGTCGCACCGCCGAGTCGTCACCTTGTCCGCGAGCGCCTCGTCGTCCGAGGAGTGGTAGGCGGCGGCCAGCTCGTGGTACTTGGCCACGACGTCCACCTGCTGCCACTCGCTGTCGTAAACAATCGGACCGTTACTATTGGTGTCGGTGTCGGTGCGAGCGCGTCGTCGCCGCGGCCGACCTGATGATGTGCAGCAGCAGGTCGGTGACGAGGCGCGCCTGCCGCACGATGGGCGAGTGCGGCTCGTTGAACTGCTCGGCGTTCGAGGCCAGGTAGCGCGCGTCGAACTGCGCCGCGGCCGCGCGCCGGTAGAACTGCGGACAGACGCCGTACACTGGCGGGCCGACACTCATGGACCGCATTCTCTCGTTCGCAAACGAAAATTATCACAACGCGTATACGACATACAGAGGCCGCGCTGAATCAGTAATTTAAAGCACGAGTACCGAACCTATCGACGTATCTCACGCGCGTAAACTAGTTTACGACTTTTGATATCCACGAAGTATATTCACATTACCGCGTCGGCTGTTGCGAAGATGATCGGTAGAATGGCAAAAAAGTACATCTTAAAAAAAAATGAAAGCAAAGACTAGCAGATCGACTCGTCCGACGACCGCGCCGCTGCTGCGGCGGCGGTAGCGTGCCGAGCTCCTCACCAAGTTGTCGAACCTGGCGCGGATGGTGGCCAGGTCCACGGGGTAGGGCACCACCATGGCGTACGAGGGGTACTGCTGCAGGTCCACCGGCGCCACGAACGGCTCGGCCACCGACAGCGACATCACCTGCGGGACGCGCGGACGCGGTACGTGAGCGACTACTGACAATATTTTGGCAACAGCCTCTAGAGTGAGGCGTCCGGGCTGACTGCCACTCGGCCCTGGATGCTTTCGGTATACAGAATGGTACCGAAGCGACACGGTCGACCTTGCGTCATCAGCTCGAGTGTCGGTTAAAATTAATACAATCGAGCGTGAATAATAGTATTGGAATTAAATTAAAGCCATTAAAGTAATATAAAATCGCATATAGTGCGTGTCCGAGATGTTAGCTGATGACTATAGATGGCGACACTAATCTTTTAGTTCGCGCTGTTTTGTCATTTTCACATAACACGATATATACAATACGCCGTGCGTGATGGTTAAGTTTTGTAGGGCTTTGCTTAGGTCGTTCTTTAGAAATTAAGATCTCGATTTAAGTAGTGTCATAATAATTTGTTGAATGTCTTCAATCAGTTTCGTGGTAATGTGCGATTCGGTTTGAAACTAAGAATTTAGAAGTGATCGAAGGATCGTTCAAAACAGTACGTTCCTCCCGGAGCCGCGGTCACCTGTGAGATGTGGTGCGCGATGGTCCTGCAGGCGTGCGGCGGCCACTCCTGCGCGCGCGCCAGCACCGCCTCCAGCTCGTGGGGCAGCACGCCCACCGCGCCGCCCGGCTCCGACGGCAGCCTGCCACCACACGACCGCACGGTCACACCACACGACCGCACGGTCACACCGGACCACCACACGGTCACACCACACGACCGCACGGTCACTTTTATGTCATTTAAGGGCAGCCATTAGTCCGTAGTTATCTCAACCAATGCCCATCAGATATATTCGACTTATTGTCAGTATCATCATCATCATCCTGCCCTTATCCCACTCTAAATGGGGTCGGCACAACATGTTACAAGCATTTTGTCACATGATTTGGCTACGTATATTACGACCGGACGCCTGCCTGACGTCAACTTTCCTTAGTCACCTTTTACGACCCCTCGGTAGCAAATGAGAGTGGTCTATTCTACTCAGCCGGATACCACACGGCGGACTTATTGTCACCATATACCTATCCAAATACTGATTATGTATAACGCGTATACGTTAGTACCGCGAATCAACCTAGATGGCGCTGTATCGGAACGATGTCTTTTGCTTTCTATCTCGGATAAAACTTGTATCAACCTCAAATCATACGTCATTGGTAAAGATAAATAAATCATGTTTCGGATAGCTGTGATAATCTTCGTCCGCCGTCCTACTCCCCGTTCGGCAACAACTCACAGTTGTCCAGATCATCAAAAGAGATTTTAATTTTACGTTTTGATGTGAATAAACACTTTTACCAGCAAAGTAGAGGAAGTTGATGAAAGTTCTATGAGTGTAGAAATGTGGTGTCTCCGGCACCGGCTCACCTCTCCGGGTCGAGGGGCTCCAGGTCCCAGGGCGAGAGCCGCTCCACCTCCCCGTTGTCCCACCGCACGCGAAGGGATAGAAAATGTGCTGCGAACGAACACAAACAGCATCCGGTACATTCATCGGAGCAGAGCGGCCCCGCAGGGCTCAGGTGTACGTTGTTACAATATAATATTAATAATGTTGGTCGGTATTAAGAATTCAACGCACCTACGCAATTACTGACTTCATGTACTTTCACTGTCATTACACGCCGTGAGTGCACCGAACAATTGTTTGCATTGTCCTTTTTATATTTTAAAAATATTACCGCGAGAGTCTCCTACAATCAGTCATTTGGTCAAAGAAATGATAGCTTCAAAGGTTTTGTTTCACTTTTTGTTATATCGCGTCACTCGCAACCGAGTGTTGCTGGATCTGACATGCGGCCAGCAGGCCTACCATGAACTCTTATTGCGACTCAATTGAAGAATTAAACTGCGTTTTCCTTTTTCATACCATGACGTCTTAAAGACGCACACTTCAAGTCGTTGCCGAATGAGCGTTCGGAATGCGTCCTAAGAACATGTGAGTAAAAGAGACAGAGTTATCTATAGTTCATATAACGTTATCCTTTTCAAACTTTTCGACCCCAATGCAGTGTGGATTTCATGGTACGAAAAGAGAGCGGTTCGCGGTCGTCGTTTATTCGTCGTCAATTCAGTCGCAATAAGAGTTCACGATTGGCCTGCTGGACTGAGAAGTCGGTAAGGCTACGCAGCCAGAAAGAGGTCGAGTACAGTTTGCGGACACTCACAGGCGGCCTCCGCGGCCCAGCTCTCGGTCTGCGGCGGGCGTGCGCTACTCTGCGGCGGCGTGATGCGCTCCAGCACCTGCCCCGTCCACCACGAGTCGTCGATCATGCAGCGGAACCTGCGCACGAGACGAGCGTCCACGTGAACTAACCTGGAGGTGAGTGGAGGTATAACACTGACGTGCCGCCTCATCTCCCTCCACCTCGGGTTGTATTTCCTAGCCCACGCCCCGCTCACCGGTCCCCGGCGCCCCAGCGCCGCGCCACGGCCGCGTCGTAGTGGTGGCGCAGCACCAGGAAGTCGATCACGTCGGGCATGTCGTGGTAGCGCACGGTGAGCGGCCGCCCGCCGCGCGCCCGCGACAGCCGCAGGCACACCACGCGCGGCGGCTTGATGGCGTACTTGATGCCCACCACCTGCACCGCCTCGCAGTCCTGCCGGCACCCGCGACAACGGTCAGCTCGACACGCCGCGCAGAGTCCACTAACGTCGACACGTCACTCAGTATCCAGTCACGTCGTTACGTCACCCAGTATCCAATCACGTCGATACGTCACCCAGTATCCAATCACGTCGATACATCACCCAATATCCAATCACGTCGTTACGTCACCCAGTATCCAATCACGTCGATACGTCACCCAGTATCCAATCACGTCGATACGTCACCCAGTATCCAATCACGTCGATACATCACCCAATATCCAATCACGTCGTTACGTCACCCAGTATCCAATCACGTCGATACGTCACCCAGTATCCAATCACGTCGATACGTCACCCAGTATCCAATCACGTCGATACGTCACCCAGTATCCAATCACGTCGATACTTCACCGAGTATCCAATCACGTCGATACGTCACCCAGTATCCAATCACGTCGATACGTCACCGAGTATCCAATCACGTCGATACGTCATCGAATACCCAATCACGTCGATACGTCACCCAGTATCCAATCACGTCGATACGTCACCGAGTATCTAATCACGTCGATACGTCACCCAGTATCCAATCACGTCGATACGTCACCCAGTATCCAATCACGTCGATACGTCACCCAGTATCCAATCACGTCGATACGTCACCGAGTATCCAATCACGTCGATACGTCACCCAGTATCCAATCACGTCGATACGTCACCAAGTATCCAATCACGTCGATACGTCACCCAGTATCCAATCACGTCGATACGTCACCAAGTATCCAATCACGTCGATACGTCATCGAATACCCAATCACGTCGATACGTCACCCAGTATCCAATCACGTCGATACGTCACCGAGTATCCAATCACGTCGATACGTCACCCAGTATCCAATCAAGTCGATACGTCACCCAATATCCAATCACGTCGACACGTCACTCAGTATCCAGTGACGTCGATGCGTCACCCAGTTTCCAATCACGTCGATACGTCACTCAGTATCCACCTACGTCGACGCGTCACGACGTCATCCAGTCAACTTTACTTGTCATTCAGTATCGAGTCACGTCGACACGTCACCCAGCATAGGATCGTCACTCACGTAGAGCTGCATTCTGTCCCAGGGCCGATCCCGCGCGTGGATCTTGTACAGGTCTTTCTCAGCGACTGCCTCGAAGTACCTCTGATGGCCCTGTTGTGGGAAATCTTCATATATTTTTATATTATATCTAGAAACTTAACGACATTTTATTTTGTAACTATTACATACGTTTTTTTATTGCAACACAGGAGAACAGGGGACATCATTCTGACGTGAATAGTCAGCGAGCGCTCGGGGCGGTGACGACATAGTGTAAAGATATAGATAGATTGTGACTCGAATGAATCTATGAAGACATAGATTGTGCCTCGAGGTAATGACAGTACTATCAATAGCCAGAAATCAGCTCTAGATTTTGGAATAAGATGGTACCGATCTTTATCGTTCGTGTCCCTTTGCTAAAGTAGTATTGGAAACTATTGCTTGCAGATACACTTGTTAAGAATATTTGTTCGTGTGTGTGTGTACAACAAGCCAGAATTAGTCACCAGTCTGAAGTAGAGGCACTGGTCGCCCATCTGCGGGTGGTAGGGCGCCTTGCGCGGCACCACGGCCGTCAGCCACTCGCCCACGCGGTACGCCTCGGGCAACTCCGCAGGGCTCGGGCCCGCCGCGCTCGACGTGCTCGGCGTGGCGAGCGCGGCGGGCAGGTCGGGCGTGGCGGGCGGCGCGCGCTTCGCGGCGCTCGTGCTCGGGCTGTACCGGGCCGGAGCGGGCCGGCGGCGGGCACGCGCGGGCGGGGCTAGCGCCGCGCCCGCCTCCCAGTCCGAGTACTGCGACGAAGAAGAGCTGCAACAAACGGATTTCTCTTTATCTCATCCGACACGAAGGACCGAAAGTACATAGAGACTATCACGAAGCGATCGGCCTTAACGTACGTAGCTCACTAGAAGTCAGATTAAACCGAAACCGGATAAGGAAGACCGTCTACACGGGGCGTTCACCTGTCGGAGTACGTGGAATCGCTGGATCGGCGCGAGCGCGACGATCGCGACGAGCACGAGCGCGAGCTGCGCGACGAGCGCGACGTGTGCGACGTTCGCGACGCCGACAGTCGCACCGACCGGTCCGAGCTGTCGCTGCCGCTGTCCTCGACCGCGCCGGCCGCCTGCGCCGCGTCCGCCACCTCGTCCTGCAGCCGGAGCGGCGGCTGCGCGGGGCGGGGCGGCGCGGGGCGGGCGCGGGGCGCGGCGCGCGGGCGGCGGCCGGGGCGGCGCCGCGGGCCCTCGCCCGGCGCCGTGCTGATCATGAGCGGGCGGCGCCGCATCTCGCGCCGGTACCAGCTCAGCTCCCAAGCGTGCAGCTCCTGGCTGGCAGACGGCGGCCGTGAGCGGTGGGCGGCGGCGGCGGACGGCGCCGCGGCCGGCGCTCACCTGGTGCGCTCGAGGCGGTCGCGCGCGGCGGCGGCCAGCGGCGGCACGACGGGCCGCGTGCTGAGCGGCACGTCCAGGCCCTGCCACGAGCCGGCCGTGTGCCGCACGCCCTCGCCGCGCCACACGCCCTGCGCGGCGGGCGCGGCCGGCTCCTCGGGCGGCGTCAGCGGCTCGGCCGCCAGCGCCTCGATCATGGCGTCGAGCCTCGTGCGCGGCACGAGCTGCTCGAGCGGCAGCGCCTCCCGCCCGGGGACCAGCCGCTGCAGGTGCGGCGCGTGCGGCGCGCCCTCCACGTCCACCAGGAAGGGCGGCGGCATCAGGTGCGGCGGCAGCTCGGTCTGCTCGTCGAGCGCGCCGCCCAGCGCGTCCCGCACCAGCGGCCGGTAGTCCGTGTGGAAGAACAGCTCGGTCGGCAGCCGCGCCAGCAGCGGGTGGCCGGCGCCCAGCCCGAGCAGCAGCAGGTGGCCGTGCGAGTCGGACGCGGCCACCGAGGTGCCGTCGGCGCCCCACTTGGCGTCGAAGATGGCGCCCTCGCCCTGGCCCTCGATCACGTTGTGGAAGCTCGCCAGCGGCTCGTCCTCTTCCGCGTGCCACACGAACAGCTGGCCGTCGTGGCCGGCCGACAGCAGCACGCCGGGCAGCCGCGGGTGCGCCTCGAGCACGTAGGCCTCGTCCCGGTGGCCGGCCAGCACGCGCACCTGCGTGCAGCTCCGCGCGCACCACACGCGCACCGAGCTGTCCGACACTGCCGTCATCACGTACGCGTCGCTGCAGTCCCAGCACACCATGGTCACCTGCGGGCCGGGTGCGGGTTGGGGGGGGGTCGCCGGGCGAGTAACCCCCCCGGCGGCCGGACCGGCTCGCGGCTACCTTCAGCTTCTTGCGGTCGTCGGCGTCGTCGGCCCGCAGCACGGTGTGCCGCCACTGCGTCGCGTACAGCGTCCACAGCGCGGCCGTGCCGTCCTTGCTGCCGGACACGAAGCGCAGGCCGCGGTGCGCCCAGGCCAGCGAGTCCACGGCGTCCGCGTGCGCCGCCGTCTCCAGCACGCGGCGCGGCGCCGGCCCGTGCAGCGCGTACACGCGCACGCGCTGGTCCGCGCTGCCGGCCGCCAGGAAGGCGCCGCCCGCCGACCAGGCCGCGCAGATCATGTGGCAGGCGCCGGGCCGCAGCCGCTCCACGTACTGCACGGGCCGCGGCGCGAACTGGCCGTCGCGCGAGCACGACCAGAAGGCCACCGAGCCGTCCGTGCTGGTGGAGGCCAGCCGGCGCGCGCCGCCCTCGCCGCAGCCCGGCGCCCAGGCCACGGACGTGATGGTGCCGGCGTGCGCGTGCAGCACGGCCCGCGGCGCGCCGCTGGCCAGGCACCACACGCGCACCAGCCGCTCCACCGAGCCGCAGGCCAGCAGCGCGCCGTCCGCCGACGCGGACACGTCCGTGATCTCGGCGCCGGCGCCGCGCAGCGTGGCCGCCAGCCGCCCGTCGGCCGCGCGCCACACCTTCACCAGCAGGTCGTCGGCGCCGGTCAGCACGAAGCGCCCGCTGCGGTCCACGGCCAGGCAGTACACGGCCGACAGGTGGCCCAGCGTGCGCCGCTGCAGCGCCAGCCCGCGCAGCAGCCGCGCCGGGAAGGGCCGCGCGGGCCCGCCCGCCTCGCGCGCGCCGAGCCGCCGCACTGCGCGCACGGGACCCAGGTTTGAGTTGTAAGGATTGAAGGATCGAAGATTCTACCCGTCTGGCGACAGGGGTGGTCGGGTCCACTCACCGAGCGAATGGTCCTGTTTGTACCACGCATACTTGGGCTTGGGGCGCACCAGCGACTCGCTCAGCAGCGACAGACGCGCGCTCAGCTGGCGCGGCCCATGTTGCTGGTGCTGCTCCGCTTGCTGCTGGTGCTGTTCGCCTTGCTGCTGGTGCTGCTCGGCGGTCGTGCTGCTCGCCAGCTGCAGTGCGCGCTCGCACACCGACACCAGACGACGCCACGACACCTCTGAGTACTGCGAGTCCTGTAAAACCACAGAGTTAATTCCATTGGCATCGTCCTACAGATGCCGGTTGTGAACCTCCCCTAGGATGACTATTATATACTTTAATTTCAGTAAAGTATTTCAAACGCAAATCAGAACTATAAATCTTTCAAAATCAAAACGTCCTCCTATTGCATATCTAATTTTAAAGTTTGAACTTGAATCCTATGACATCGTGAAAATATAAGTTACTCAGTACTTGTTACGTATGCGACAGAGACATACGATTTCAAGAAAATACATACTAAATAGTTTATAGAATTTGAATGAATGAATGAATGGTTTTCAAGTATTAACTTAAATGACTATCAAACTACCGGATAAGCGGTCTTTATTTATTTGTACGTGCTCGCTGTAATGAATTTAATCAAAGTTTTGATTGCAGAATATTAATTATTATTCAAATATTTTTTGCAGTGACTAAAATGATTTATCATCAGTGCATCATTAACACAACAGAAGTCGTCATGGTTTCTTTCTAAGAGATTGAAAAAATCGGAAAGTAGCGAACATTTAACATAACAGTTATGAGTTTAAATTTTACCGCCCTACATCTAATATCGCCGGCGCGTTTCGTCAGTCCGGACGAGTACGACCAATAACAGGTCGCCGTTCGCGATATCGGAGAGCAGAGAGAGATAGAAGATTTTCTTAAGCAGTTTTCTTTGCGGAAGAGAGAGACAGAAATGACGTAATTTACGCGATCGCGCAAATTCAATGTACGAACTATCATAATTTTCATAAAATCATAAAAAACTTTTAAATAATCAATTAAACACTACTCAAACATTTTTTAGGCTCTCCCATCACATTTTCACGGTCATTTTCATATAAAATACAATACAGAAAAAAATTGCATTTCCACACAATTTAATGATTTTTCTAATCACTTATCAGCTTCTAAAACGTAAATAAATAAAAGATTTCGCGCTAACAAATTCCAAACTCACCAATTCATTGAAAGATTGCGAATGTTCATTGCCCTCCCAGTCCAGTCGTCGGGGCAACACCTGCAACAATGAAAACACCACAAAAACTTTTCAGTAAACTTTCAGCGAGTTTGACAGCCGCGTCCACGTGCCTTCGCGACCAAAACAACAATAAGCTCTAACCCCCGCACAAGCAAAAGCTTAAACTCACCTCTACGCTCTCCAACTCTTTTAACAAAGTCTGTAACATAAAAAAGGGTTCATTAGAATTTTAGACACTATATTTAAATTAATTATACATTTTTCTAATCGTATTACCTTTGCAGTTTCTTTCAGCGGGCCCCCGCAGAGAAATTTCGCTATCAAAAAGTAAAGTTCTGAAACCGGGAAAGCAACCATTACACGACCTCGCACTCAAGAAAGTCTCTTTATCTAGCTCGATTTTAAAGCACAAGACTTACCGGGAACGACATTGACCGTCGGGTTAGGATCCTCCATAATCCTATTTTATTTATATTCGGTCAAATTGGGCCACAAACATCACAAATACCTATAAAATCCATCAAACATTTCATATCGAAGATTACATTGTTGACGAAAGATAATGCAACCTCCTGTAATAATAGCAAAATGGCGTTTACTGTCTCGGTCAAGCAGTCTCTGGCTAAATCGGTCGGTAAAGTGATTCACCACCTTGTACTCGGATTGACACACAGATGGAGTATTTGTTATTATTACAGGGTTACCATTTAACATGCAATGTAAATAAATCTCAGTATAACTTATATATAATAAAGAATATGATGAAATTATTTATTGTGCGTATGAATATCTTAACTTCTTAATTTACCCGTCAATGCTAATGATAAAAAGCATACCGTATAACCGTAGCTGTGAAATTTAAATTGCAGTGTTTGTTTCATATAGTAACTCATATTTTAAAACGTCAATTGATGTCGACTTAGTGGAGGTGAACGCACTGTTGTTGAGAAATCTTGAAAATCGTGATATTTATACAGTTCAAAATAAAAATTTGTGAAATACAACTTCTAATTTAAAATAGACATGAACTATGGTTTAGCTAATCGAGGGTATGATTTTGTTGTGAACCGAAGAGTTTGGTTTAAGCTGTGGTATTGACACCAACCATGCACCAAATTTAAGAAGATCAAAGATCGTCGGGACTCTACTAGTCTAATTCAACAGCTGCTTTTTCAGAAGTAGCAAGTTCCAGATGATGTCTTCTTGTCAACTCTTAAATTGTATGTTTTGAATAAATTCTATAAATGCAGTTTACTCTGTTTTACCACATCATTAATCTGTTCGCGCGTTTATTATTTATCATGTTTTTTTATAAGTATATATTTTTTACATTGAGTATAATCCACGTACAATCTTATTTTGTTGACAGGATGATTTGTTATTTATTCATAAGCTAGAAAACGATATAATCTTATATTGTATATAAATAATATTAAAAAGAATTGCCAATACAATAAACAATTTAGATATAAGACATTGATTAAAAGATAACCAATATGTTTACTGACATTGTGACATTTACTATCAGTAATTAAAACATTGTTCTTTTAAAACTTTTTAAATAAATTTTTCAGATAACATATTTTATACTTATATTATACTATAGTGGCCTCACATCAACTTTACCCTCAATTATGTACTATATTGATTTGATGAGATTTTTTAATTAAAATATGTTAGCCCTGTGTGTAAATGAAAGCTTCCATTACACTAGGTGTCATCTATATTACCCCAGCGGAGTAGTCTTGAATGTGTTAAGAGACATACTGACAGACAGACATGAGCATTTTTGATATTAGTATGGACTTATAATTAATTTTAGTAATTGTTTTATTTACATTTAGATTAAGTAGTTCATTGTTGTCCTTATATATATAATGATATGCATGCTGTGGTACCTAAAGGCAGTGCATTTAATGCCTTTTTTGGTGAGCCTACTTTAATATAATGTTTTAATGTGACTGCGACTGGTTGTTTCTAAATAAATAAATTACTAAATTTGCTAATACTGATCTAGTTAACCAACAAAAAATGCAAAAATCGTTTGGATGATGAGTGTCTGCATTTGCATGTCTTTTCAGCTGTATACAAGACTGTGGCTTCATAAAGTAAATTGAAAATGTTTAAAACAATGACTGACTAGTTTCTGGTTGGTTCTTCTCAGTAAGAGCAACATTCCAAACCAGTAGTAGTACAACATTTATCATATTCATTAGATATATCAGTCCTTGATGACTTAAAATGTCTTGAAAGAGCTTATTTGAATAGTAATGTTATACAAATGAAATTATACTTTAAAACATACTTTGTCGACTTAAAGGTATTTTTTAGTTCTTTTTTCATGAACTGAGCAGCAATCACATGTGATTTTTGTTGCAAATTGTATCATGGCAGGAGAACTATATAGGCAACTTCTTGTCTGGAAGTTTGCACGATGCTTGCCAAATAAGTCGATTTAAAGCTCGCTCTCTGCCATCTGAACCAGCGATAATTAAAATGTTTAATTCTATACATTTATGGATTATACTTTGGAAAGCTTATTTGTTTTAAGGCAAACTCGTAATTGCAAATTGTCTTGATGAGGTACTCGTTGGCGCCGTGTAGAGGCCGCAGCATGTCGGGCGCCGCGGCCGGCTCGGGCGCGTCCTCCGCCGCGCTGGGCGGGCTGGGCGGCTCGCTGGAGGACAAGGACTGCGACCTGCTGTGCCCGGTGTGCTTCGAGCTGATCGACGAGGCCTACGTGACGCGCTGCGGCCACTCCTTCTGCTACGCCTGCATCGCCAAGTCCGTGGAGCTGCACCGGCGCTGCCCCAAGTGCGGCGCCGCGCTGGCCGGCCGCGACCACTACTTCCCCAACTTCCTGCTGAACGAGCTGGTGGCGCGGCGGCGGCTGCGCAGCGGGCCCCCGGCCGCCTCGCCGCCGGACGCCGAGCGGCTGCGCGCGCTGCTGGCGGCCGAGGCGCGCCACCTGGCGCTGCCCGACGTGGAGGGCATGCTGGACGTGCTGACGCGGCGCAAGCGGCTGCTGGAGGCGGAGTCGGCGGCCGCGCACCACCGGCTGCTGTACGAGTTCCTGGCGCAGCTGCACCGGCACCGCACGCACCAGCTCGAGCAGCTCACGAGGGAGGCCGCGCTCGTCAAGAAGGTGACGGTGTCGGGGTCGAATGATCCTTGAATCTACTCGAAGACTTACATTAATGTCGCGAGTTTTATGTTTCTGTGCCTGTTAAGCTTTGTTTTGTTTTTAAAGTAGGGATGGTCAGAATCACCAATCACTTAGTAATCATGATATGATTCACTCATCATATAGCATCATCTGCTATTGAATTTTACATAGCTGCTATTGCTATACAAAATTATGGATATTCCATAAAAAAGTAAAATAATATTACAAAGAAGTGTTATCATTATATCATTGTAGCACTTTTACGATCTTTTAAGTGAATGTATTACATAAAAATGATTATAAATGATGATAAATGATTGCCTTTACAAACAAATGTAGTCCTTATATCTTATACATTGCATACGCATATAAGGCCTACAGTGTATACAATAGCAATCACAATAGCAACACGATCACCGTGGTCACCTTTGTCATATCATGGTGCGAATATGATTCTCAAATCGTAATCATACTCTAGCTTATTTTAAAGACTATCGTCAAATTTCTTGCTGAGTATTCATATTAAATCAAATCAAAATGAAATTCTAACATAATTGTACGGGCTAACACGTATTTTTGCACCGTCGGCATTTACGCCATATTATTAATATCACTTAATACAAATTTGAAATCAGTACGACGTTAGCGGCCGCGCGTGCTCAACATATCAAATCATTACTATCAATTATTATAATAACTATCAAATAAATCTATCAATTAAGCGTCGCAATTATCAATATCATTTATCAACAAAAGATAGTACAGGGTAGTAGCAGCCCGTACATCTTTTTGGTCCTTCGAGCCGGATTAATCTTGATAAGAGTAGAACTCCGCTTAGCTCTAACCTTGGCAATGTCACAGCCTTATTTGTTGGTACCAGTCTTGCTTTACCGGCAACTAGCACTACCGAAGATCTATTGCCGATGTTGACGCGACAATAAATAACACAGCCATATGCTTTCATGGATGCGTCACTGAACCCATGTAATTCGATGGTATCACACTCTTGAGTACGCAGCCACCTCGGTAATGTGAGATCTTCCATACTGTTCATATCTTCCCTGATTTGTATCCAGTCCCTGTAAATATGTTCTGGCAGAGCGTCATCCCAGTTTATATTTGCTGCCCACACTTGTTGAAACAAGAGTTTTAATTTTGTTGATAGGGGTGATAGCCACCCTAGTGGGTCGAATAATTTTGAAATGTCTGATAGAAAACTTCTTTTAGTAATAGTAGTAGCCTCATTCTGTGACTCTAATCGTGATTTGAATGTAAAAATATCCTTTCGTGGATTCCAGGCTAATCCGAGAGTCTTTGTGTGTTCCATTTGCTTAAAATTAAAATCTTCTTGATTTGCTGGTTCACATTGATTGACTGATTCGTCAGGTAATAGCTCACTAACGTTCGATTTCCACTTTCTCAGATGGAATCCACCCGACTTCAATAAATTGACAAGGTCTAATTGTAATTTCTTTGCCGTTTCAATGCTGTGACAGCCATGGACAAGGTCATCCATGTAGAATGAATTTTCCAAAACTTCGGTTGCTTTTCTATTTTGATAGTTTTTTCTTTCGTCATTGGCAAGCTGCTTGAGCGTCATCATAGCTAGAAAAGGCGCGGCTTTGGTACCATACGTAACCGTTGTAAGTTTATATTGTTTGATCGGTTCCGCGGCAGAATCACGCCATATGATCTTAAGTAAATTTTGGTCTTGAGGATGTACCCATATTTGCCTAAACATTTTTTCTATATCAGCTGTAAAAGCGAATTGATATTGTCTCCACTTTAAAATTAAAGATTGTAAGTCTTGCTGTAAATTAGGACCACATTCCATCACATCATTTAAACTCATCCCCGTTGAGGTTTTGCTTGAGGCATTAAATACCACTCTAAACTTCATAGGGTCATTAGACTGCACACAATGATGTGTATTAAAGTATTCAGGCTTCAAATTTCCATTGGCGGGAATCATATGACCGAGCGCGCGGTATTCATTGATAAATAATTTGTATTGTTCTCCTATGTTGGTATGTTTGTTCAATTTATTTTCTTATGACCTAAACTGTGCTAGAGCTTTTGATTTTGAGTCTCCCAGTTTTGTTTGAAAATCTGGAAGCATTGGTAATCGAACCTCATATCGTCCATCTTTGCATCGCGTTGTTGTTGATTTATAGTATTCTACATACTGTTGAGTTTCTGAAGAATCATATGATGCCTCGCTGATATCCTCAATCTCCCAGAATTTTTGAATCTCTTCCAAATTATTGATAATTACGTTACATTGTAAAGTTTTTACGTTGCCTGTTAATATCCAGCCTAAACGGGTATTTTGAGCTATTGGGATATTCTCATTAGGTCTACAAATTCCCTCTAGCAAAATAGATGAGTATATGTCCGCCCCCAGAAGTATATCTACGGGACGACTGATATAAAATTCGGGATCTGCTAAAGTTATGTTTTCTAAATAGCTCCACGAGGGTTTGGAAAAACTGTAATTCGGTAAATTTTTGATGAGAGTTTTCATGATATATGCTTCTGTCTTAAATTCAAAATTGTTGCTTATAGCCCCACAGGTGATAGAAATTACTCCCTTACAGTTGCTTTCTCTGACCCCTACGCCTGATATCACCCCCCGGCATTTTAATCGAGGTTGACCAAGTAGCTGAGCTGCACGTTCCGTGATAAGTGACGTTTGAGAACCTTGATCAATGAGAGCGCGCATATAAACGAAGGATCCATCATACTTTTGAACCTTTATGATAGCTGTTGCTAAAAGTATTTCAGGGATATCGTTCTGTAGTGATACGTGGGAGATGCTGCTTAACTGCTGTGAAGACTCTGATGTGGGATTCCGTGATATTTGTGTGATATTATTTGTTGTATGTGACTGTGAAAATGCTTGATGTAAAAGGGTATTATGACTTTGCTGACATTCGGAACATCTTTTTTCCGAAATGCATTTCTTACCGTTATGCGAATAGAGACAATTTTCGCATATCTTTAACTGTGTTACAGTCCTGCGTTTTTGATATGGTGTCATATTTAAAAACTTGCGACAGTAATATAGACAGTGGGCATTGCTCTTGCAAAGTCCGCATTTAAAAAAATTCCACACATTTCTGTTTTGTTGCGAAATATTGCTATTGTGCGCCGGAAATGCTTGCGTATTAAAATTCCTTTGATAATTGTTGAACTTTTGAGTTGAATGATTGGTATTAAATTTCATTACTTTACTTGTATGATTTTCAGGTTTTTTACGAGAGTTATTTAATAAGCGCTTTATTGTTATACCGGTTGTTTAATATATCCCAACAAGTGGTGTAATTATCTGAACTGATGGTTAGGTGTTGAATTAACCTTTCCGCTTCACCGCGAACTTTGCTCTTCAAAAACTGCATCTTTTGGGCTTTTGATAAACTTGTATTACTATGAATGGCCTCAGTAAACAAGTCTTTAAATGATGTCCATTCATTGTAGGACCCATTAAATTCTGGAATCTCCATTTGCGGAGTGATATTTGCTCTGTGCTTTGTAGACCACATTTTGCTAGAAATGGCCTTTTTTAATGCTAGAAATGTGTTTTCGTGACTATTAAATTGCTCTTCGTAATCCTCATTTCCTCCATTTAACTCTAAATATATCTCCCAGTGGAGTTCGTCTATTGCTGCCCATCGTGACTGTAATTCTTTAAGTATATCTTCTAATTCCCATTTCTCACTGATCGTGTCTACATCGATTCTGCGTGCTGTTCGCATGAATGCCAGAAAATTGATATTTGCTTACGCAGCAGATCGTCGCCCTTACTTGTTGTCCCTGTAGAATATGACCTGGATGGTCCAGGCTGGCTGAGTCTTGGGGAGCTCGGGCGGTGGGCTTCTTTTTCCTGCTCTATGTTTGGGCTCTGGCCTATGCTATCCCCTTCATTCCCCCCTGCTGTGCCTACCTCTTGTAGCTGCTTGTCTACGAGGGCTTTGGCTGCTAAATACAGCTTACGAGTGCTCTCGTAATCTGCATATTTAAAGTACGGGTGATCCTCTGCTTCGAACTTTAATATGCTTTTGTGATTTTTCTCATAATCACCCCAATACTTTTGTAAAATTTCCGATCGCCTCATAAAATATTCTACAGTTTTCCTTTCGGCCCCGGTCTTTTTTAAATTAACGAAAAACTTGGCGATAGCCTCATTTAGTTCTCTTTGATTTTGGTACAAAGCTTCCATGATGCTTGCTTATGATTAATAATAAAATGGAAAATTCTTACTTGATTGGTGCTGCGGAGTTTGCTCTCTACCTTTGCTTGGGTACTGATGTGGCTCCCTGATTGCTGATGCTGAATGCTGATTGCTGAATGCTGTATGCTGATACTTTGTGGACACGTGTAGTCCAAAGTCACTGATTACACCACACACACGCGTTAATTCGAGTGCGCCACGTGTTTGATATCCTGCACTTTAACCAACCCGCACGTGTGGTTAAGATGCTCGAAGGACCAAAAAGATGTACGGGCTGCTACTACCCTGTACTATCTTTTGTTGATAAATGATATTGATAATTGCGACGCTTAATTGATAGATTTATTTGATAGTTATTATAATAATTGATAGTAATGATTTGATATGTTGAGCACGCGCGGCCGCTAACGTCGTACTGATTTCAAATTTGTATTAAGTGATATTAATAATATGGCGTAAATGCCGACGGTGCAAATATACGTGTTAGCCCGTACAATAATCTTAATATAGAATATTTTGAATTCGAGTTTATCGTAAGCGAGGTCTGCCCCCAGGACATGGAGCAGGTGTCGGGCACGCTGCGCGAGCTGCGCGCGGGCGCCGCCGAGCTGGGCCGGCTGCCGTCGCCGAGCGAGCGCGCGCTGGCCGACGTGCGCGACGTGCGCGACGTGCGCCCGCGCCTCGCCGACGCGGACCCGCCCCGTACGTACCGCCCCGCTCGGCACACGCCGCACGTGCCGCCCGTACCGCACGTGCCGCACGTGCCGCACGTGCCGCGCCGCCGCTGACCGCCGCGTGTCGCAGGCAGCCCGGCCGACGACGACGACGAGAGCTTCGCGGCGGGCGCGAGTGGCGGCGACGCGCTGGCGGCGCGCTGGCGGCGGCTGGCGGCGCACTTCGACGACTTCGTGCAGGTTCGCATCAGTCGCTACCTTCGTTCGAGTGTGAAGTATATAAGATCCTCAGTCCGTCCGAGTTGACTCCCCCGACCCGCCGCCGCAGTGCTACTTCGCGCACCGCGCCGACGAGCTGTACTTTCCGGGCTCGGGTTCCGGCTCGGCCACTCCCGCCGCGCCCTCCCCGCCCGCGCCCGCCGCCCGCGCCGCGCCCGACGCCGACCCCGTGCCGCAGCAGGCCCCCGCGCCGCAGCAGGCCCCCGCGCCCGACTCGAGGGCCTCCAGCGCCGCCGGTGAGTCCCCGGCGAGGCCGCGCGCCGCCCCCAGCCCCGCCCCGAGCCGGCGCGAGCGCTCCGTCGCGTGTTCCGCCGCAGGCGACCAGCGCGCGCCCGAGGCGGAGCCGGCGGCGTGCGGCGCGGTCGAAGGCGCGGCCGGCGGTGCGGTCGGCGCTGCGGTCGGCGGTGCGGTCGCGGACTGCGGCGGGCTGGAGGCGTTCCGCGCGGACCTGGCGGCCTTCACGCGGTACCGGGCGCTGCGGCCGCTGGCCACGCTGTCGTACTGCAGCGACGCCATCAACTACTCCACCATAGTGTCCACCATCGAGTTCGACAAGGACGACGAGTTCTTCGCCATCGCCGGCGTCACCAAGCGCATCAAGGTACTCACTGAGCCGATATCAATATGTTACGGCGGATGTAGTTGTATAATTAAGTTCGCCCGCAGGTGTTCGAGTTCGAGGCGGTGGTGCGCGACGCGGTGGACGTGCACTACCCGTGCGCCGAGATGCAGTGCTCGCACAAGATCTCGTGCGTGTCCTGGAACGCGTACCACAAGCACGTGCTAGCCTCCTCCGACTACGAGGGCACCGTGAGCGTGTGGGACGCCAACACCGGCGTGCGCACGCGCGCGCTTCAGGTACGGCGCGCCGGACGTGCGGCGACGTCCGCCGACGTCCGCCAGCGCCCGACGTCCGCGTCCGCGTCCGCAGGAGCACGACAAGCGCTGCTGGTCGGTGCACTTCAACCGCGCGGACGTGCGGCTGCTGGCCTCGGGCTCGGACGACGCGCGCGTCAAGCTGTGGGCGCTGAACGCGGAGCGCTCGGTGGCCACGCTGGAGGCCAAGTTCAACGTGTGCTGCGTGCGGTTCAACCCGCGCAGCTCGGCGCACCTGGCCTTCGGCTCGGCCGACCACTGCGTGCACTACTACGACCTGCGGGCGCCGCGCGCGCCGCTGGCCGTGTTCCGCGACCACCGCAAGGCCGTCTCGTACGTGCAGTTCCTGGACGCGCGCACGCTGGTCTCCGCCTCCACGGACTCGCAGCTGAAGCTGTGGCGCGTGGAGTCGCCGCGCTGCGTGCGCTCCTTCACCGGCCACGCCAACGAGAAGAACTTCGTCGGGCTCGCCACGGACGGCCGCTACGTGGCGTGCGGCTCCGAGAACAACGCGCTGTACGTGTACTACAGCGGGCTGGCGCGGCCGCTGCTGGCCTACCGCTTCGACGCGCTGCGCGGCTTCCTGGAGCGCGAGCGCCGCGACGAGGAGCCCGCCGAGTTCGTCTCCGCCGTCTGCTGGCGGCGCGCGCCCGAGCGGCCCGCGCTGCTGGCGGCCAACAGCCAGGGCACCATCAAGGTGCTGGAGCTGGTGTAGCGGCCGCCACCCGCCGCCACCCGCCGCCACCCGCCGCCACCCGCCAACGGCCAGGGCACCATCAAGGTGCTGGAGCTGGTGTAGCTTCTCCCCCCGATCTCCGGCCCCTCCCCGACCGCCGACCCCGAATTGTGAATGTCGATATCGTAAATTGTAATTTCGAATATCTTTACGAAGCTTATATAGTTTATATAGAAATATGTATGAAGGAATAGTATAAAGATAGACGTGGCTGCGGACGGCCGTGCGGTCGTTGTGACGCCGTTGTGATTTACAATTCTAAAATGTCGTAATCGATACGAGCTTAGGTAATAAAACTCGACGTTTAGTTCCGGCGGAGGCTCGCGGAGCTGCGGGTGACGCCACGGCCTGTGCTCGAGCGAGGCGGCGTCGCTCGCAGCTCCAGCGGGAAGCGCTCCGCATTCGGGGTTCTTTTCCTTAACGAACTTTTGAAGAGACTATTTTGATCTACAGTAAATCGAAATATATATCAAACAACACCGCAATAATATAAATCCACAGATTGAACAAAACGAACATCACATTAACTAGCTTCAATTTAGTTGCGTGACTGTTAAAGTAACTAAAAAATGAACATTTTCTGTGATAATGGTTAAAAAGTCGTATTCATTATTACATTGGATGTATGTTTAGAGACCGGTAACACTCACTTCTCATACTGCCGGATGAGCTCGACTGGTTTCGAGCCCATCCGGAGCCCTCATTCAAGAATAACTAATGAATTATCATAAAAGAAGTGTATGAATAGTATTATATTCCTATCGTACTATATACTATATTCCTACTATATATATCGATTTACTCTTTCTGTCCAGCAATGTGTATATGTCAGCGACCGACACGTGGTCTGTCACGTACGAGTATAGTTTTGGTGAACAATAAATCCGCTCAACGAAGAGTCCACAATATTTTTAGTAATATTTTTACCGAATTACGGTAGAACAGTTGAAGTTTTAATATTTAAACGTCCTGTAAATGTGTAAATAGAGATTTTTATTTCAATTATTTTTTATTTCGTCCCTCCGCTGCCCCCAGATCCTTCGTTTGCGACCACAGGTATAGATATATAAGTATTTTTCTTAAAAATTCGCTTTCTTTGTAAATTAATTAAGCTATTATAAACTAATTTATATCGCGTATATGAAATTATTTTATCTTTACGCAGTTTTCGGTGATGCGTCTGTACGGTATTGATTGAAAAATTGATTCCAATCTCTTTCACGAACTCCTCGAACAAGGTGGATGTAATATTGATTAATAGCATTCTGTTGCACTTTTTCAAATATTGATCTAGTAGTACTAAGCATCAAGCCTTCGTTGATTTAATTAAAGATCATGTTTCATGGGTCATGAGCTATGCCGTCGAATACTTCTTTCCCATTTTGTATGTTTGAGGCGTTTATAACAACGAGTGTGTCGTTCAAATCGATATTATTTAGACTCAATCGAGACGTACTAGGCATCCGTTTCTAAATATACTTTTAGTCCTAAGCTTGGGTATAATTGCGATTTGAGAATCATATTCGCACCATGATATGATCAAAGGTGACCACGGTGATCGTGCTGCTATTGCGATTGCTATTGTGTACAAAAACAAATGTAGGCCTTATATGCGTATGCAATGTATAGGATATAAGGACTACATTTGTTTGTATAAGCAATCATTTAGTTCAGTAATCGTTTAATCGCTAAATACGTAAATAGCAAATAACCAAAAAGCTATCGGCTTTTATTGTATTCAGCTATCACTGAACAAAGTTATTGTTATTACAAACGAACGTAATTCTTAAATCATATTCAATTCAATATCTTAAATCAAATTCTAGGTAATACATCCACTTGAATAACCTAAAAGTGCCACATAACCTCGATACATATGATATAATGATAACATTTCTTTGTAAAATTCTTTTACTTTTTTATGGAATATCCATAATTGTGTACAGCAATAGCAGTTATTCAAAATTCAATAGCAGATGATGCTATAATATGATGAGTGAATCATATCATTCACTAAGTGATTGGTGATTCTGTCCATCCCTAGTTAGTGCGGCACATTGTCAACACTCGTATATCGAGCGGTACGTTATACTAAATCACACAAAAATATAATACAGGACTAAATCGTGAGATAATATGAGTATACGCGACATAAATATGTTTGATGTTATTTCTTCAAATGTTTATTAAATTACTATTTAAATTGAGAAACGTTCTACAAATCTCATATAATCGTAGCGATCGATTTGAACATCGACACATGAATACACAATATTAAATATTGTATCGCTTTGAATCTCGTTATAAATATAAGGTTTGCAGATCGTTTTGTCGAATGTGAGACTAAGTTTTTTGAATATTTTGTGCACTTACTATATGAATTATATCACTGTTTCTGGATATTTTCGAGTACGATAAAATGTTGATGAATATTTTTGATCGAATAGATAATATATGTGTAGATTAGATGTATATGAGTGCCAAAAGAACTAGAAGCGAACGGCGATGCGAGAGCAGCGGCGAGTTCGTGTTGTTAGTGATGATTTCCGAATGAAAATCGGGTCATTCGTCCTACGTATACGTGCATTTTAAAATATAATATAGATTTACACAGAACGAATATATTGTTCTCGTACTTTTGTTGACATATAAAGTACGAACTTAGTCATTTAGTCTGCCACATTAAGTTTCGTGACAGATTACTTAATATTAAAAAAATATTTACTTATTTTGTTACTGTACATCCAAAAAATTTAGATGTCTAACTTCAGAACTGATCGATTCCATACATTCTTCGCGCGCCGCGCCTGTCGGACGATCTATGGCGCTCCGTTCGAGTCGATCATATCGTGATAACTTTTAAACTATTAAGCCTTTCTTAGGAAGTAATTACTTTCATACCAAGTAATTACTTGGTGTGAAAGACAAAGTTTACCAACATGAAATACTAAAAGTAACAAATGTATTGATTATTATAAAAGTTTGATAAATATACTAAAATGTGCATTGTAAAATGGTAACTAATTTAATTAAATTTATGTTTCACAATTTATGGTCATACTGGCGTCTACATAAAAGGTAGATATATGCGGTCGCGGACTTTAATTTAGAACTATTCAAGACAAATAATACTACATCATCTTTGTGTAACTCCAATAGTTCAAGCAGCGTACGGCGAGATAGCTCTCAGAGGCCAGATTTTTTCCCACTTTATAGACATGTATCGTTATATTACATAAAATCATTACAAATCGTACCCTATATGTTATTTTGATGTATAATCTATATTACTGTAAAGTTTCATCCAAATCCGTCCAATAGTTTTGTTTCTTCTAACAAACAAAAAATTATAATAAATTCTCCTTATCATAATTTTCCTCTGTTATCTCTCACACCATACCGAACCCTACACTGCCTCTTCTCCACTAGAATCCGAATGATACAGGTGTCGTCAAATCCGATTACTCGTACTGCGGACGCACTGGGACAAACACTCCTTTTGGTGCGACGCGTCCGTAACTTACGATACGAAAATGTGAACGATATTCTGAAATTCGGACGGTTTCCTTTTAATGTAGCAACGCCAGTAGATGGCGTTTACAGTTATTATTCAATAATACATAGATATTGCAACTAACACTGTTAGAGTCGGCCGGAATAGTCCAGCAGGCCTACCATGAACTCTTATTGCGACTCAATTGAAGACGTAAACTACATCGTTTTCCTTTTTCATACCATGACGTCTAAAGACGCACACTTTAAGTCGTTGCCGAACGAGCGTTCGGAATGCGTCCTAAGAACGTGTGGGTAAAAGAGACAGAGTTATCTATAGTTCATATAACGTTGTCCTTTTCAAACATTTCAACCCCAATGAAATCCACACTTCATAGTAAAAAAAGAAAGCGGTTCGGTTTAGGTACTGACTTTGAATTGAATCGTTTTCCAAAAGTTTATGGTAGGCCTACAGATATCGACGTGGCAGCAGCTCGTACACCAGCAAGGGGCCAGTGGTCCGCGCTGTCCGCAGCCGCCGCGCTGCGAGCCCAGAGGCGTTGTTTGCCGACAGACTGAGATTAAAGCTTTCACGTTCTTTTCAATTTGCCGTTACGAGTGGGAAATCGTCGTCAAGCTCGACAGCTGTATAGACGAGGACGCGTATTTGACCGTTACTGACGCGACTCTTAGTTTCTAAGGCCTTCCAAATAGAACTCGATAAAATAACAAAAATATTTTTAAGGAATAATTAATATTAAGATAACCGGAATCGAACGTGAGCCCCGTTCCACGCGTGGGACTAGCTCGCGACCGCCTGCTGCTCTCGTGTCCCTGCGGTGCGGTAGATTAGTGCCGTTCCAGTAAAGTGTCCCGAACGAACCTGTGTTTTATTGATTACCTCGTATGAACCTACACAATACACGCGGCTACAAAGTAAAACTAAATGGCCATTGTCACGTAGCGACGCCTAATAGCACGATAGGCGCCTGTTACGTAGGGTGGTAATATCACTTTACGGTGGGTGACAAAATTACGGGGGTTCGGTATCCCGAAATAAAAGAAATAGTTCGGGCAGAACTTCGTATACTATGAATGACTTAAAGAACAAAACTATTACACTACAAACTTATAAAACAGTGAGACTAATTAACTTAAACAACTTGCCGAAACTTAACCAAAGCGTTAAACAATCGAGACTTGTACCACCTCGTCCGCAGAGGCGTAGTCTGACTCACATTAAAAGACCCATCCACGAGGCGGGAACGAATAGACAACTAGGTACTAATCCAAATAAGCGGGGTTCCCCTAAAACGTATGCTACACCATCTCGTTTACTTGCATTGCATCGCTTCGAGGCTTTGAAGAGTGATCGATAGGGTTCTGGCGACCGGTATGGAATATTTGTTCTATTCGATTTATCTACGACGCACCGACAGCGACCACTGCCTGGCAGCTGTCAAGGCGATTCACATGCTCTCCTATACCCTCATAAACATGCAAAAAACACTACCTCAAGTATTGTTATAATGACCTCAGAGTAGGTCAGCGGGCGACCGAGCGAGGTTCGCTTGTGGTTCGGGTTAGGAATCAGGAGACCCAGAATAGAACCAAAATTAACAACATGGCCGGCGGATAGTGAGCTGAAGCGGCAAGCGGTGCGGCACAAACGATAGGACACTTTCTATAAATATTACATATTTATAACTTTTTTCATGACACTTAAATAATTATAAATGGGCGTTTGCAGTCAATCCTATCGAAAGTAAAGAGGCAGAAGAAAGCCCGAATTAACATGGTGCACCGGTGGTGGCCAATACGTTAAAGTTAAATAGTTTAAATGACCCGACACACTAAGATAGATTAGATTAAATTAGGAGTGCCGGCCCTACCTTAAATGGAAATTCAAATTCCAACTCAAAATATTAGTTTATTCAAGTGGACTGTTTACAGTACTCTATCGTCAAATGTTTTCAAGAAGCTACCACTGATTCGGAAGTTTGCTCCTACCGAGAAGAACTAGCAAGAGACTCGGCGGCCATTTTTTTTATATTTTTTTTACAATTTGATTGATGGGACTGGGTTCGAACGAGCAAAAGGAAAGAAGTCCGGAGGTGGCCGGCTGGCAGCACGGAACCGTAAGAAGTAACTGTCGTCGGTAGACCCTCTACAAGCAGACCGAAACTTGTGGCCAGCGGCGGGTTGTGTTATATAGCACAGTGAATATATGTGCAGCTGTGTCCGACAACGTCGTAACGTTATGTCATCTCGAACTTATTTGATATAAGAAGGCATTACAATTTTCAGAGTAGCGACACTTAAAATGCAATAAACCCACGTCGATATAACGCGCCGCGACAAACGGAAATGTTTTGGTAAATTAAACGAAAACAATAAGTAAATAAATTTATTCTAACAATAATCAGTCAACATGTCATAATTTACATTCGATTCGTTACACACAGAGACCAGGCCCGGACTCGGGCGGGTCTCGGGCGGGTCTCGGGCGGGTCTCGGGCAGGCTTCGGGCAGGTCTCGGGCAGGTCTCGGGTGGGCCCGGTCGACCGACCGCGCTCCAGCGTACGCAGACTGTGTCCGTACGTCGGCGGTCACTTCGCGAACCGAAAGCGACGCCGTGAAATAACAACAAAAAAATATTCGAAGTGGACAACATTCCATGCAATATATTACTATATTATACCTATCCCACTCACCGTGCACATTATTGTTCTATGAAAATAATTTCAATTATCATAAATAATCAGTTTCACTCCGCAGATTTGCTCATAAGTGGAGATATCAAATCAAAAATCAAGTATAGTATCCGGCATTAAATAATGCACATCGATGCTTACAACGAAACAGCCAGCCAATTCGGTTTCGTAGAGCGCTGTCACTGTCACACACGGGTTCGTCAGTCTGTGCGACAGAGACGACGCTCTATGAAGCAGAATCTAGCCAATTTCTCTCTCTAAGCCTCGACGTGCATTATTTATTGCCGGGTTCTATACAAACCGTACAAAAAAAATTGTCGCCGTAAGAATTACTGATTTTCAATAACTTTATTAAACGTTTTCTATATGATAAGCTAATATAGATTTCACCATTACATTATACGGTGAAGGCACGATATAAAGTAATGAAACAACAGACAACAAAAGGTCGCAGTCGTGTCGTGGCGACCGACGCTCGGTCCAGCGAATGCGATATCTTAGCGGAAGACATATTATACGATATTATCAATTACTAACGATCATATTGATTATAGGGTTCAGTCTTTATTCTGTTTGAGAGTCACCCGCGTGAGGCCGTGGCGACCGACTGGGCTGACGCGGGGTGATGTCTCACCTTTGCACCGAAAAATAAAATTCCACCGATGAGAATCCGGCGCCGGTTTGACTGACAATAGCAGTTCGTGTATGGCGACAGACGACCGAGTCACCATTTATATCTCCATTCGTTTTTTTAGGCGACGTTTCCTTTTATATTTGAACCCGTATAGTATTTGTCAGAGGGTGTTGGGGTTGAACAGGCGGCGGGTGCGCGGTCGGCTAGCATCGGCCTGCTGTCGGCCAGCGTCGGCCTGCTGTCGGCCAGCGTCGGCCTGCCGTCGGCCAGCGTCGGCTTGCCGTCGGCCAGCGTCGGCCTGCTGTCGGCCAGCGTCGGCCTGCTGTCGGCCCCGCAGCTGGCGGGCGGCCGTCGACAGCCTGGTCGTCCGTCGGTCGCCACCGTCGTCGTCGCTGCTCGAGACCTTAGTCTGTTGTCGTCGAATAGAGTTAGACATCTGCCTGGTGGTGGGCGCGCGCGGCCGCTCGTCGTCGCTGCTGTCGGCCCCGCGGCCCCGTCGGCTCCGGCCGCGCCGCGGGCCGGGGCCGCTGTCGGAGCCCGAGCTGGCCGAGTTGGGCGTGGAGCGGTATCGGCGCGCGAACCGCCTGCTCAGCTCCGAGTACGTGGGCGTGGGCACGCGGACCATGGCGCGAGGCGGCAGGGGTGCGCGGGACGAGCTGCCCGCTCGGGAGCTGCGGCCGCGGGACGAGCTGCGTGATCGAGACGAGCTGCGGGCACCGGACGAGCTGCTGGCTCGAGGCGAGCTGTGTGATCGAGACGAGCTGCGAGAGCGACCGGCGCCGTCCGACGACTCGGCTCCATCTAGAATAGATTTTAAGTGTTACGTAAATCGTTTATTTCCCGTAACTTTATCACCAAACTCGAACGAGGTGGCCGAGCTGGTGCCGATGAAGACATTTCCGTGGGAGCTTGATAGCGTAGCCGACACCTCATACTTACGATACAGATATAAACAAAATAAGCAATATTGACAATCGAGGATAATCTAAATACTCACTCAGACAGAATGAGAACAAAAAAAAATTTATGCAACCTCGATAGTCAGCCAAAGGAAATAAAAAAAATGAGTCGCATAATGAATACAACACAACGGTCCCAGACTCCAGAACACATCGCATTCAATTATAATCATTTATACATTTGTCAGAGGATTTTCTACAGATCCTGTATGTGTGGATTTAAAACATAATATATAGCTAGGAATTTGAATGAATGTTGACATTATTACAGTATGTAAAGAAAATAAGGTAATCTGTTAATAAAATGTAATACTGTAACATTTCTTGTATTTTCTATATGATGTCATTCCTCACACCGCTTAGATACAACTCTTTACAACTCTTTGTTGAGTAAAATAAATAATCTCTTATAATATTCTTTAATAAAAAGGAACCATTAATCCATTAACCAATAATCGAGACTTGAAAGAAATTAAAAGGACCGGCCCAATAATCGATCCCTGAGGGACTTCAGAGCGAGCCGCATGAACTAGCGACGTACATCCGCCGCGACAGTCATTTATCATTTGTTTAATGAGAGGCCAGTTAAAGACTAATATATATTTTCCCGCCGCAGCGTGCTCATATCGCTCCAGAATATATATCGAACGACACGATCGAACACCTTAGAGAGATATGTATGAGAGAGGTCGAGACTGGCTCACGAACATGTTGGGGGTCTTATAGGTGTTTGTATACTTTTCTCTTTCTCTATTTCCCTCTCCGGCGTCGCCGAGCCGGACGAGTCCAGCGCGGGCCGCGGGCGCCGCGCCCACGCGCCCCGCTCGGCCGGCGCCGCGTGCAGCGAGTTGCGACGCTGCGTCAGTTTGCCGCCCTTGAAGCACCCTGAAACACTCGTCGTTGCAGTGCGGGGCCTGGCGAGGCCTAGCCGGGCCCGGCGGAGCAGGCGGGCGGGTCTCACCGGTGGCGGCGGCGGCGCGCAGGCGCGAGGCCTCCGCGGCGGACAGCGAGGAGGAGCCGAGGGCCGGCAGCAGGTAGCGCAGGTACCGGTTGCGGAGCGAGTGCCACGAGCGGACTGCGGACACACGGACGTCAGGCCCGGCACGACTCCCCCCGGCACGAGGCCGGTGCGGGCCCGCGCCGTACTCACAGAGGCCGGTGCGCCGCTCGTGCTCGGGCTGCAGCTCCTGCCACAGCTGGTTGCCGTTGACGCGGCGCGCGCGGCCCGCGCCCGCCACCCAGCGCACGATGCACTCGTCCTCGGCCGCGGAGTACTCGCGGACCGCGCTGCGGACACGGAACAGATATCAGCTGATATGATGGATCGATCAATATAAAGTTACCATTCCTCGAAACTCACCGCTTGGAGCGGGCGGCCGCGGGCGGGCGCTGCGCCCCCCCGGCCTCCGCGACCGCAGCCCTCGTCCCGTGCCTGTCCGGATGATGACTGATCTTCTGGTCTGTTGCTGTTGTGTTTTCCTTTAACACCCTGTGACCGTTTTTGACCTGGCCGTTGGCTATCCGATCTGTAGATACTGATTTAATTACATTCTCCTTATTCACTTCTTTGGAATTCATGGTAGTGTCCTTATTTATTTGTTTGAGTTTATTGGTTGCGTCCTTGATTAATTTTTTAGATTTACTGTCAGTGTCCATGTTGGTCGGTTTCAATTTGTTAATAGTGTTCAGGGTCACTTGTTTAGATTTAGAGTGGGGTTCTTTGTTCGTTCCTTTAGATTTATTGATGTTGTCTCTATCTATTTGTTTAGATTTATTGATGTTGTCTTTATCTATTGGTTTAGATCTATTGATGTTGTCTTTATCTATTGGTTTAGATCTATTGATGTTGTCTTTATCTATTGGTTTAGATCTATTGATGTTGTCTTTATCTATTTGTTTAGATTTATTGACACTTTCACTATTCACTTCCTTATTATTTTTAGTTATATTTTTAGGGTTAATGACATCTTTATTTATCTCTTTAGACTTAACGACTAGGTTCTTGTTGGATTCCTTAGATTTAGTGACAGTGTCCTCGGATATTGCTTTAGATTTAATAACAGTGTCATCGTCGATTCCTTTGGCTTTAGCGATATTCTTCCTTTTCCCTTCTTTGTGATTCACACCGGTCGTCCCGGGAGGTCCCGCCGCCGCCATGCAATCCCGGCGGCCGGTCCGCAGCATCTCGGCGATCCTCCGACATCTCTCCACATTTACCAGTGGATTGAGTTTATAAAATATTGTTCCTTTGTACGTGTCATCTTCGTCGAAACGTCGCAGGTCCACATCGAATATATTCTCGGCATCGTTCTCTACGAACGTACGTAGCAGCGTCACATCTTCTTCCGTAATGAGCAGTTCCTTGCAATCGTTATTTTCCGATTCCTCGGTTCGTTTCCGCGCGGCCGACGATTCGTTCGATTCTCCGTCGCCCTGTTCGGACTCAGAATCCACAGAAAGATCGCTTTTACGTTGCGACGATGAGATATCGGCAGGCGGTGAATTCACTTTTTTTTTACCTACATTTCTTCGCTTAGCGACCTGTTTGTGCGACGCACCACCGCTCGGCGGCAGCTTGCGTTTTGAAATATTTTTTTGAACAATCGGCCTCTGTCTTTCCTCAGTTGTACTTTTAGTGGTCCCTCTATTGGACGTTCGGAGGAAGGAGCCGGAGGAGTCCGTGGAAGCAGTCCGCTGAGAGGGCCCGCGGGCGGCCGCCGGGGCCGGGGGCGCGGTCTGCACGCCGACGCTGGTCCGCGCCGCGCTGTTGCGGGCCTTCAGGATGCGGTTGAAGTTGGCGTCTGTGCTGCATCTGCAGAACACACGTATCATGTTAATGAAAATAAATACATTATTGTCTTTTATATATAGTTAAATGTCGCTCACACCACCTTAGAATATATAGATATATTTGTATACAAATCCTTGTTTAGAATTCCGACAGCCTAAAAACTTATAACTATGAATGTACAATGGAAACGTTAGAAATAGACTCTTACTGTTTCTGGAATGGACGAACCTAAGATATGAAGCTGTAACATGCTTTTCGAATAACAAATCTTTATTGTGAGCTCAGTGCTCTTCTTAAAAAAAGCACTCTTTAGATTTTTTTATCTAATCAAAAAACTAGTCATGTTCATAGCTGGTGAACCAGGAACCTAGCTCAGCTAGTGCTGTCAGCCGGCCCCTGGGCTCTGCCTACAGAAACTATCAAATTTTTTTACAGCTTTGACATGTAAATAAAATTCAGAAATCACTTAACACTTAAAGGGTTCAATCTAACTTCCTTAAGTACATTAACTAAAAAACCACTATAGATGATTATGTATACATTCTGGAAAATGATTTGATTAAAACCAGCTCAGAATTAGACAAAAATAATTCAAATCTATATAATATTCTTATGAAATTATGATTTTTACTGGTTAAAAGCTCAACATGCAACAGCCAGACACAGGAGGCATTTAAACCAACACTACCAAATTATTTGGAGGTGCAGGTGTTGTAACCAATAACTAACATTCATTTGGCACAGTATTAAAGTTACAGATGTATGTGAATTGCTACAGACAGTAAATTAGTATGTTTTCAACATTGAGTTGTATACAATTGTAGCAACACCAGTCTCAACAATGTCTCAAGAATACAAGCAGTGAGCTCCACTGAGATGTACGACCTCCACTGTGACAATGGTAAAATAAAAACATACTTTATATTGAGTTGCTGACAACATCTGTGGCAGTGGCGGACGTTGACCTCTTCCACTGCACTGTCACTGCTCTCCAGACGGCTGGAATGAAGAACAGTGAGGGAGAGTTACTTCAATAAGATATAATCGTGATATACCAGGCCAACACCAAAATTAGCTATGATAACATACAGAGTAATGCACTTGTATGTAAAGTTTCATATAAACAAGACATTATTTATGTATAATTATTTACATTATGTATATATACTAAAATATTTATATATACTAAATATATAAAATAAAGTATATAGTATATACTAAAATAGTTGTAAATATAAACAAAACTAACATTTGATTCAATTTCTAACATTTCAACAACTATTCATCGAGTGCAGCGCTTTGTATTAACTCTGTTAAACTAAGAAATATTCATATTAGAATTGTTGTGAAATGTCATAATGCTATAAAAAATTTACACATCTCAACTGGAATTGCAAGCATTTATAAATAATTAGTCTAATGAGTGAATTAAAGTTGCACACCAGTATGTACCGATATATGCAACATCAACTGTGAGTTACATATCCACACTAACTGCAATTGATACTCTACCAATTATTAAGCAGTGGTTATCGTTATCGTGGTGATAATGTTCGATCTGCTAACAAATTACCACCAAGATACCGAGTACAGGACTGTCGACACGTTCGATTCCTTCATCCCAACCTCTCGGTGCTGTCTAGTCGACACGCTCGATATATAAATAATCAAAATATTTACATTAAAAAGTAAACCACAGTTCGACTATCGCTAGCTGCGTACATAGAATGTAACTCGGAATGCTATTAAAAGCGTGCCGCGGCAGACTGCCCTACGGAAGCGAGCGGGCTTACGGCGAGCGCTCCAGGCGCGGGCCCGCGCGCACGGCGGAGGGCCGGCCGGCCGCCAGCGCGCGCAGCCCGCGCAGCACGGCGCGGCGCGGCGCCCGCTGCAGCCGCCCGCCGCGCACCACCACGAAGCGCGCGGCGCCCCAGCCCGCCAGGCGGCCCGACGCCGGGTCCAGCGAGCGCCAGCGCCGCCCGCCGCGCACCACGAACTTGGCGGCGACCATCGCCGGCCGCGCGTCTCACCCTGTCACCGCCTGTACGATGAGCCTCCGCTCGTTTACGTCCATTCGATTTGTATCATCCGCTGCCACCACGTATCCCGCCAAATTTTCTGACATCGACGTTATCTCATATCTGCATAGACAAATAACCATAGACTACTAATAGTCTTTGCTGCTAAGTAAAATAGATCGAAGTAAAATAGTTATCTGTGGTCGACAGCTGTCATTTACTTTTTTTTCTTATTCGTTAACTTCGTAGGATCTAGTTTTTTAAGCCGAACTACGTTGCGCTAGTCATGGTCTATGGTCATTTTTATTTAGGACGTGTCGAAGATCGAATATTATGGTGTATGAACGTCAGCCCTCGACGATAAGGATGCTATTTCTCTACCAGGATTAAGACGCTGCCCTGCGAACTCGACCTTCCTTAAATTTATCATGAGTAGCGTCATCTATATGAGAGGCCCGACAACTTTTGGTTATGCAAAAATATGAGAAAACCTGTATAAATATTACCGTATGAATTAATTAAAATTAATATAAGACAACTTAAACTTTTAAATAGGAATATTTTATATAATACATACATACATAAGGAAAATACTGGACGACATTGTTGTACTTACATAATATGACATGAAATTTAGTGACCTTTCTTACCGAGGTGTCATTATAGGCGGCTAAGGTATGTGCCGTGTGGTATCCGGCTGCATAGAATAGACCACCCTCCTTTCTTACCGAGGTGTCGTAAGAGGCGACTAAGGTATGTGCCGTGTGGTATCCGGCTGCATAGAATAGACCACCCTCATTTCTTACCGAGGTGTCGTAAGAGGCGACTAAGGTATGTGCCGTGTGGTATCCGGCTGCATAGAATAGACCACCCTCATTTCTTACCGAGGTGTCGTAAGAGGCGACTAAGGTATGTGCCGTGTGGTATCCGGCTGCATAGAATAGACCACCCTCCTTTCTTACCGAGGTGTCGTAAGAGGCGACTAAGGTATGTGCCGTGTGGTATCCGGCTGCATAGAATAGACCGCCCTCCTTTCTTACCGAGGTGTCGTTAGAGGCGACTAAGGTATGTGCCGTGTGGTATCCGGCTGCATAGAATAGACCACCCTCATTTCTTACCAAGGTGTCGTAAGAGGCGACTAAGGTATGTGCCGTGTGGTATCCGGCTGCATAGAATAGACCACCCTCATTTCTTACCGAGGTGTCGTAAGAGGGCCGCCTCTTATGCCCTCCTACGGCAAGGTATGTGCCGTGTGGTATCCGGCTGCATAGAATAGACCGCCCTCCTTTCTTACCGAGGTGTCGTAAGAGGCGACTAAGGTATGTGCCGTGTGGTATCCGGCTGCATAGAATAGACCGCCCTCCTTTCTTACCGAGGTGTCGTAAGAGGCGACTAAGGTATGTGCCGTGTGGTATCCGGCTGCATAGAATAGACCGCCCTCCTTTCTTACCGAGGTGTCGTAAGAGGCGACTAAGGTATGTGCCGTGTGGTATCCGGCTGCATAGAATAGACCGCCCTCCTTTCTTACCGAGGTGTCGTAAGAGGCGACTAAGGTATGTGCCGTGTGGTATCCGGCTGCATAGAATAGACCGCCCTCCTTTCTTACCGAGGTGTCGTAAGAGGCGACTAAGGTATGTGCCGTGTGGTATCCGGCTGCATAGAATAGACCGCCCTCCTTTCTTACCGAGGTGTCGTAAGAGGCGACTAAGGTATGTGCCGTGTGGTATCCAGCTGCATAGAATAGACCGCCCTCCTTTCTTACCGAGGTGTCGTAAGAGGCGACTAAGGTAAGCTGACGCCAGTCGTAAAATATGAAGCCAAATCATGTGACAACATGTTAACATGTTGTGCCGACCCCACGTAGAGGGGGATAAGGGCAGGAGAATGATGATGAATTATGATAATGATGATGAGGATATGTAAAGTAAATATGGTGTGTATTTTTTTATCGACCTCCTTTTGCTACTGATTTTAAACTGCTTTAATGACAGCTAAAATTGGATTTAGGATTTATGTTGTATACAATTGCTCTTTGATTGTTTTACTTTTTATTGTATAATTGAATTAACCTCGACCCGCATCGTCATCGTAGCATTGTCGATCGTAATAACATACTACTAGTCAACAAATACATGATATTGTATCGAGGTATCGATTCGTCGCTGGCTCTACGCCACGTAGAGTCAGCGACTAGTCGATCGAAGTCCACGATAACAGTACAATGTTACATAGTGGGTCCAGAAGGGGGGCGGAGGAGTTATAATCGTTGACGGAATTGTACATACAAGAGAGCTTTATGTATGGTTATGATGCACGAATTTATAAGCATAACGACCTGTGCCAGCGGCTTCGCCCGCGTCTAAATTAGATTTTCACAATTTTTTTCTAGAATTCAAAACATAAAAGTAGTTATTGCGAGTTAACCATAAGAGATAGAGACATGCTGTCGCGTACTCTTTTGTAGTGTTTTTATAGATATACAATTCTCTAGTACATTACTTTAGCGTATCTCTGCCAGTTCATGCAGCGCACGCGACTATAGCTATCAAGCAAGTTTTTAACAACTGCGCGATCTCTTCAACACAATTGACATAATACTGATATGTACTATTTGCTTATTTACTTAAAATATTGCACTATTTTTTGTTGAAAACCGTACAAAAATCTGTTCAGTAGATTTTGAGGACATTGTTTTATAATAAGTATAGATTTGAACTACTTCATATTTAGAGCAGTGGCTCGATACTAGCTCACTGCTGGGGGATGCCTCCTGTCAGGTAAGTCCGCCGACCCATCAATCCTGCATTATATATATTTCGTTAACAAATGCAGATTGTAGCGAAATAGTTGTATTTTTGGGTGTAATTTTGTGTCGGTGTAATTTTTGAGACGATAGCATCAGGCCGTAAGCTCGTCTCTCGAAGCCGGCTCGCAGCGCCCCCGGGAGAGGCTCGGACGGGGCTCAGAGGTGCCCGCGTCACGTCGAGCATATCCATGTGCGCTCAGTGGTGACGGTGGCAGCGTTCGTCGCTCGAGTTCGATCAGGCGTTCCACTGTTTTTATTTGCTTATCGTCGCTCGGCACGACTCGGTATGCGAGAACGTAACGAATAACATAATTTAGTACAAAAAATTGTTTCACAGTTAATAATCAAAACGCGTCGCCAGGTTACGGATAGCGAGCGGGGGTCGCTCGTACGCCCGCCAGCACGAACGACCCGGGGGGGGGGGGTACGAACCGTCCGGAGATGCCTTGGAGGGATCGGAAACAATTTGAAAATTTGAAAACAAAACAATCGGAAACAAACATGCTGCGATCGGGCGAACGGCTGTGAAGGCGGCGCAGGCGGACGGAACCGACGGCGCACCAGACGACTGCGCGCAGAGAACAGTCTGCGGGCGCCGCGCGACCGCACGCGAGTCGGCAGCCACAGAGCTCCGCACGATAAATAATTAATATATAGCAGGTAGCCGCCGGCAAGAATACAGGAGCGGATCGACACCGTGAGGGTGGGCAGCCAGCGACCACGCGTGGGATAGAGTGGGATCGGTGAATATTAAACACTACGGTCTTGAAATTTGTGGAAATATTTAAGTACCTACGAGTGCGCCGTAACCAGATAGTACCGAAGTAACGGTAAGCAGACACGTCGAGGCGGTCCCTTTACGCCGGGCTCGGCGGGGTTCATACTTATATTTCACGGGCGTTTCTTTCGCTTTCGCTAATGTTCATTTTGAAATTTCTATGAAATTACTAACTTTATACAGCCCGTAGGTTTGGTTATACTAGTGAGCTTTATATATATATACTATACTCTTTGATCTGACACGATCTCGCTCGCTGTAGACCGATCACTTAACGTTCGATTCGATTCACACGACTGACTTCAGAAACGATAATTCTTAAAGCTTTAAAAAATATATCCTCGAAAATATCCATCGATTTAAGAAATTTATTCGATCATGATTTTATGGAAATTTTCAAAGGTAAACGTTCAACCTTCGAAGATAATGGGTTCGCGACAGACATCGCGCAGTGCTGTTTACATTTGCGACGTGTTCCGTACGAGGCGTTACGAATTTTCTATTTGTCGTGTGTCACACGCGAAAATTATTAATTTATATATTGTATTTATATTGTAAAAAAAAAAAAATTTATATTGTAAGCTGTGATAGCCCAATGGTGAGACCGTGCGACTCTCTAGAGACGAACATAGGTTCAAACCCAGGCAGGCACCAATGAGTTTTTCTATTAAAACTCATGTGTCTAATTCATAATTGCAATTTATCACACGCTTTTCGGTGAAGGAAAACATCGTGAGGAAACCTGCATATCACTAGGAGAATTCTGTTGATATGTGTAACCTACCAATCCGCATTGGAGCAGCGTGGTAGGTCTTAGCTCCAACCCTTCTCTCCAGAAACGGAGAGAGGAGGCCTATTCCCAGCAGTGGGATATTAACAGGCCGCTACTTTACTACTTTTATTTATATTGTATTATTATTGTATATTATATTAAAACTCTGAAGTGTTTTAGCTGCAAATTATATTCATATCGTTCGAGGATCGTGCGGCCGATAGCGAGGCGCGATTCGTAATATGAAATATCCAACCTGTCTGACTGCATGTCCGATCGCGATGAACGTCGACACTACTGAACTGTTTCTTATGCAGTTTTCACCAATAGATAGAGTAATTTAAATTAAAGGTTTCAGTGGTACGACCACGGCTTTACACGATTTGCGAAAATTTAGAATAAATCTATTGAAACGTGACGGTAATTCATGAAGATGTAATTTCGAAACTAGAATTCTGAAAAAGTTACTTTTCTTCTTTAATCGAAAGCACTTTTTCATTCCTTAAAATATAGTAAAACAATGAATCGTAAGTTTATTTCTCTTTTATACATTTACAGGTGCATCCGCGATGCGATATATTTATCTTTTGAAGAGCCGCTTGTGAGAAAACGGTTCGGGTATTCGGAAAGCTATTTAAACGGACTCAGTGCTTATGAGCTACAATGCAATACTTAGCTCGGGCATTTCGCGCCTTACATTTCAGTAATTTAATGATTTTAAATGATTGTAAAACTAAAACTAACGCGTCAAAATATAAGGAGAAAGGGAAGTAGGAAGTGGAGCGAGTGGCGCGCGGCGGCTCGGCTGGCGTCGCTGTAGCATGTTCACAAGATGCGCTCGGGGACGGTGGTGCTGGAGAGAGCAGCCTCCGTGCGAGCTCTGTGATCTGTTGTAGGTGATGCGGGCGTCCGCGAACTGCAACGGCAGGGACTCCAGCCGCCACGGCGGGGGGCCCGGCCGCCACGACGGGGGGCCCGGCCGCCACGACGGGGGGCCCGGCCGCCACGTAGGGGGGCCTGGCCGTCGCCTCGCGGGGCTCCTGCTGCGGACCTGCCTGATGTTCGCGGTGAGCTTTTACATGAAACCGACATTTTTTGAAAGTTACGAAGTTCGTAAATATCGTTATATAAGGAAAACCCATGGCAACCGTGCAACTTCTAATGCCTGTCTCTTATACACACATTTGTGTCAGAGTGTGTCTCTCTGTTTGTGTGTGTGTGTGTCTGGGTGTGTACAGAGTGGCCTGCTGCGTGTAGACTTCTGCACTGTTTATGATGAGCCACTGTCAGGTGGGTTACGATACAATACAGATCAATACGAGATAACGTTTCAACGCAAATCTATTTATATTAAAAACATACATTCCCTGGAACAGTAAAGTAGTAAAGTAACAGCCTGTTACTATGCCCACTGCTGGGCTAAGGCCTCCTCTCTCCGTTATTGGAGAGAAGGATTGGAGCTAAGACCTACCACGCTGCTCCAATGCGGATTGGTAGGTTACACATATCCCTAGAATTCTCTAGAGATATGCAGGTTTCCTCACGATGTTTTCCTTCACCGAAAAGCGTGTGATAAATTGCAATTATCAATTAGACACATAAGTTTTTTAATAGAAAACTCATTAGTGCCTGCCCGGGGTTTGAACCTATGTCGTCTCTAGAGAGTCGCACGGTCTCACCGCTAGGCTATCACAGCTTCACACACCCTGGAATAGTATTAAATCGCAATGTTTTGTTCGCAGATCCTGCCGACAGTTCGCGCCCAGCTGAGTGCGTATCATTTCTTTTACGTCCTATTATTTAAGTATAGGACGGAAACTCGTTAGAGAACATTTGTTACATAAAAAATCTAAAGGCACGAATGTTTATCTTCTCTTTTAAAAGACGCATCTTGCACGTAGATGGGATATTCACAACTATCCACTTTTGTCTACGTATAATTCTGCCAATTTATAGATATACGAGATTTTTCATAAAATGAGTTTGCTATCCGGTTGAGTAGAACAGATCACCCTCTTTCTTACCGAGGGGTTGTAAAAGGCGAATAAAGTAAGTTGACGTCAGGCAGGCGGTCGTCACATGATACGTAGCCGAATCATGTGACGACATGTTTATAATATGTTGTGCCGACCCCACTCAGAGTGGGATAAGAGCAGCAGGATGATGATGACTAGATTTTTAATGAAGAATTCCGTAGTTTCAATGATAAATTATTTTTTTTAAAGTATATCCAACTCTGTGTTGAGTTAACAAGTAAAGTCAAGCAGAGGCGCCGTCTTAGACAGGAGCCGGAAATGCACTCGAGAACGACGCACTACTGAAACAATATCAATCGGAATCGTGTCAAAAGCTTTCCAAACCAGTTGTTAATCGTCAGTATTAAAGATTATTTAGTATTGACAGATTATTGAAGAATTCGGAAATTATTTATTAATTACATCATTTACACATCATTGCAAGAGTATGTATTATCTGCATTTCATTCTAAAAACACCCCGTGCTTTGTGAACCTTTATTTCCGTACTCTAATATAATGTCATAAAATATACACAAATTGCTGTTCAACAGGTGACACACAAAGCGGGTCAGCTGCAAGTCATCTCATCTCCCCCCCCACGTCCACCAATGCCACTGGCGGTACATTTCACCCCTTTGTACCCCCCGGTCCCGCTGACGCCACCTTCAACAATACCTCCGATTACTCTCACATCTTCACCCCCCGGTTCCCTAACTCCACCAAGTCTACTGGAGACAGTTACGACCCCTTACTAACACCCAATCCTGTCGACTTACTCCCTAATAATAACTCTAGCACTCATCTCATCTCCCCCTCCACGTCCACCAATGCCACTGGCGGTACATTTCACCCCTTTGTACCCCCCGGTCCCGCTGACGCCACCTTCAACAATACCTCCGATTACTCTCACATCTTCACACCCCGGTTCCCTAACTCCACCAAGTCTACTGGAGACAGTTACGACCCCTTACTAACACCCAATCCTGTCGACTTACTCCCTAATAATAACTCTAGCACTCATCTCATCTCTCCCTCCACGTCCACCAATGCCACTGGCGGTACATTTCACCCCTTTGTACCCCCCGGTCCCGCTGACGCCACCTTCAACAATACCTCCGATTACTCTCACATCTTCACCCCCCGGTTCCCTAACTCCACCAAGTCTACTGGAGACAGTTACGACCCCTTACTAACACCCAATCCTGTCGACTTACTCCCTAATAATAACTCTAGCACCCATCTCATCTCCCCCTCCATGTCCACCAATGCCACTGGCGATACATTTCATCCCTTTGTACCCCCCGGTCCCGCTGACGCCACCTTTAACAATACTTCCGATTTCTCTCACATCTTCACCCCCCGGTTCCCTAACTCCACCAAAGCTTCTGGAAACGGTTACGACCCCTTACTATCCCCAGCCTTTCCGAACAACTCTTAGAAGTCGTCTTGAAGCCTTATTGCATCTCGCTCCATACGTCCACCACGGTACTGGCAGTATACACTGTCAAACGCTTGCTGAACCTAGAGAGCTATAAAATAACACATCCTAAAAGAACAGTAACGTAACGCCGTTGAAATTCATATTTATGTCAATTGCCATTACAATAAAAGTCATCCACTGAATAACATTATTTACTTTTCTTGATTCCCTTGGATCCTATTGACATCCTCCTGGTAGTACACCGTCACCTTCAGCTCCGGTGCAGGCTGCTGCCTGGGACCTGCCGCTACGAACTTGGAACTCCAGGGTTCCCCGGGATATCCCGGTGAACAATTTTGATATTTTTAACTGAATCGCATACTGTCAGTAAAAGAACGATATTTGTCTGTGAACTGCAGTTGAATCCTAATATTGGAAAAGGAAAAGATACGAATTTTAAATAATTTAGTTTCTTTTACTCATATTTTATAAAAAGCGTTCCGAAAGACCTGTTCTCTGCGAAGCAGCGGTATTAGAACCGGCACCTGTCGGGTTGGTCGTTAGTAAGCCCGCATTCCCAGAGGCGGCGCCGGCGGCCTGCGGGCCGTGCTGGTGCTGGCGAGCCACGACGGTGCAAACGGATATCTGGTATAAGCTACTATTTTGTTAAGGGGTTTTCACGGGTCTGGACACGTATACCTGGTGATACGTAATAAATTTTTTCATCTCTTCGGTACAAACTTGACTACTTACAATCACTATGCAGTCTGTTGTCCCATAACAAAGCCGAGTCACTATTACTTCATTTCTACTTTCGCTTCTAAATCGCTTCTCTCGATCGCCATTCGTAAACTGAATCCTCGAGGCGAATGATGCATCATACGACTTATAATGTTTTATAAACTTTATATACGAGCAAAGACATGCCGTCTGCATGTCGGGCAATCGAGAGCGGATATTAAAAAAGATTTGGCTCAACGGTTCAGGATTGTATATCTTTCCATTCAAAAGTTTGTGTAGGAATATCAATTCATGGGCTCTACGCCTATTTGATAATGATCTTATAGGGTAGTCTCTTATCACCTCTGATAGAATAAAATTTTGTAAATTGGCGTTGGATACTTTCCGACCTATCCTTTTATATTTGATAGCTAGCTTTTACTCGCGACTTCGTCCGCGTGGACCGTAGTTCTGTAATACTCAATAGCTTCTATCGGTATCTCCATCACAAAAATCAAATCGATCCGGGGGGTTAAATAGCAGTTCCTATGACAATTGTTACGTTACTCGAATACTACTACTATCTACTACTCCATTTTAAATTTAATTTCCTTCATGCCGTTACTGTTATTTAGCAAAGATATTAACTTGCACTGGAAAGATTCGATCAAAACCATAAGAAATTTATAAAACCTCTCTTAGTGGACAGCAGCGTCTTTCAGTTTATCAGTCAATGTGAGACTCCATTGGGCCTACTGATTAAATTAAAAACATGATATAAAAATTTGCACAAAAATTCTAAACATTCGTTTAATAACTTTTTAGTATAATCCTAACTTTTTACATAAAATACTTCTCTTAAACCAACATCGATGAAATTTGGCACAATTAATGCTTATACATCAGGGTAACTTATAGGATATATAAGTTCTACAAATCCTGTTAATTTAACAGTAATAGCATAACATAAGGAAGCTGAGCTATTTAAATGTAAAATTGATGTAAGTTATAATTAAAAGTAAACGCGACAATCCACCTGTCTGTTACGTTTTCACGCCGAATAGCTGAGCCAATAAAATTGAATTTTGGTACAATAAATGCTTATACACCGGGTAAAGCTATAAAAATCCTGTTAATCCAACAGGAATAGGATGACATTACCATTACTTTTCTTTCATAAATAATACGTTATGTCGTCAATCATTTTTGGAATTGCACTCCCTATGTGAGTAAAATTAAGTTACTTGAATCTTTGTACTTTTTGTCCAATCTTTAACCTTTAATCTTGTCTTTGTAGACAGACCCTTTTAAATAAAAAAACACGTGTGCTAATTTAGTGTAAGCAAAAATTGCCTTCAAAACCGAATGGTGAATGCGATTCGCACTTAACTACCCCTCATTTTGCACGAACGTTTCCGAAGCCCTGCATATCGGTGTGATGATCACGGACTGCTATGAGTCTTGTTTTACGCTGTTATACCGCTTTTGAAGCTTTAAACTTTTAATGACAACGTTGATATGCATTTAATTGCTCGTTATATTAAATGAATGTCTCCGAGGTTCGCAGTTGAGTGTGTTGATCACAATCTGATGTAGTCTTCGGATGCAGGTTGAGCTGATCTTTTGGAAGATTAAGACTCCAAATAATGACAGCGATCTGCAATGAAACGCTATTCATATTGAGAGAATATTTTCTAAATTTGCATTTTTGTACGATACTCACAATCGACTGTAGCATTTCGGGAGGACAAAGAAATTTATCGTGTTTTCCAAAGCATAGTTTATTTATTTTAATAAATAGCACCTATTACTTACATTTGTTATACACTGTAAGAGATAATTTAAAATTATGCTGTACACAAAAACCAAGATTTATAAAAATTCTTCTTTAAATAACTCTTTCCACGTAAGCTAAACAACGTGATAAAGAACCTCCTTTTAATTACAGATTTGACTCGCCTGTGTGTATCAAACACAGAGAATTAAAAAAAATTGATAGGATGATAATAGATGGCGTTTTAAATGTCATCCTATTCCTGATGAATTAACAGGATTTCTTTAGCCTATACCGGGGTATAGGCTAAAGAAATCCTATACATCGGGATGTATAAGCATTAATTATGCCAAATTTTATCGATTTTGCCATTTTTAAGCTTTAAACTTTAAACGACAACGATGACACACAGTTAATTGCTCTTTATATTGAGTGAATATCTCCGAAGTTGGCATTTGAGTGTGTTGATCACAATCTGCTGTATTCTTCGGATGCATGCTGAGTTAAACTTTTTGAAGATCTAGACTCCAAATAATGACAGCACATTGAAACGCTATTCATATTAAGATAATTTTTTCGAGGTTTGTATTTCTGTATGATACTCACAATCGGCTGTAACATTTCGGGATGACAGAGAGAACGTATTTTCGAAAGCATAGTTTATTTAATTTAGGACATAGAAATACTACTTACATTTATGATTCTTTGTAATAGCTAAGTTAATTTTATTCAGAAAACAATAACCAATATTTTGATTTCTAAATTTTATTTTTAAAACTTTCCTAAAATAACTCTTTCGACGTAAGCCAAACATCATTAACCTCTGAAATACAACCTATTTTATTTTCCGATTTGACTTTGCCTTAAAGGACTCGATTCCAGGCCGTTAATATTTATAAACTTAATTAATTAAATAATTTATAGAATTAGGCGTTACTTTGCGGAGATCCATAATACAAAAGTAATAATAAACGCCTGTATGTAAATATGTAAATATTAAGCCTGTAAATATGTAACGCCTAATTCTATAAATTATTTAAAGACGGTGAGCTTGACCGTACAGGCTAAACTCTACATTAAATTGACCAAATTACATCGCGTCGCTGTCCAAAATATCTGGTTCAACCAACAGTGTAAACATTTGAACGTAACACCCAACTACATTAAAATTAAATGTCAAGCTTGTTGCACGTGTTCAGAGGTAAAGGTGGGGATGAACCGATTACTATATAACAATGCTTGTTTGCATAACGCTTCGCTTTGCGATTTTGTCGTGGAGTCTATCTCCTGATGATGCCTCGGTTGCGGGGCGAAACGATTGTTGAGTTTGTGATAGTGAACCTGTGTAGTGCTTGTGTATTGTGGTGGAAGTGGTGGAGGTTTGTGCATATGTTTTTACGAATCCTGCATGTAACGGGTATGAAAAAACGTATAGTCCACTATACATTTAGCACTATGTATTTTTTCTATTTACTATATCGCGGATTATAGCAAAATAATTTTATTATTACTTTTGTTTTAATTAATTAAATTTAAACTTAAATTGATAAATTGTGAATAAAAAAACTTATTATGTTGATGATAGATAGCGTTTTTTACTGTCATCCTATTCATGTTGAATTAACACAATTTCTATAGCCTATACATATAGGGGTAACATTACCCCGGTATATAAGGAATAATTGTGGCAAATTTCATCGATATTGGTTCAGCGGATTGGCCGATTAAAAAGGTAACATACAGACAGACAGACTTTCGGATATTAGTAAGGATTTTTTTAATTGATACTTAAAATTCATCACGTACTGTTTCGTGAAGCAAAACATGGACAAAATGAAGAAATAAATATCTACATATCCCTAGACAATTTCTGGAATATGTCGAACCTATCAATCCGCATGGTAGATATAGGCTTCAGTCACCGTTTTAAAGGAGACAGCCCCGAGGCTTTGCGCAGAATAGGAGATAGTATCAGGCCATTACTTTCCCTACAGAAATAATAACACATTTTAAAAAATCATTAAAATTTAAAGCTCCATACAAATGATCCCCTTACATTTATTTTGATTTAAGCGTCTAGTATTCCATTCTATATTTCACCACCTTGAAGCAGAAAGTGCTTAAAAAATATCTTATATTTTGTTCTTATACTATACGTTCTAATACCTATATTATTACGTTTCATCCAGAATTTCAAGTAAATGCCTTCAAGAAATAAAAAGATTCATTTCATCATACAAACATTCACCGTCCATTAACAATGATTACTAACGATGAATATAAAATGTGATATTCTTATAAAAAAAAGTCTCCAGACCGGCCTCGTTCTCATAATTCTCATTAAAAAGACGGTAAACGGAAAAAATGCAAGTACCATTATAATTGTAAACGACTTTCCAACTTAAAGTTGAAATTTTTTTAATTTGCTGACCAATGGAACTAAAAAAATGAGGCTTTCTACTACATATTAGTTTAAACAGTGTCCAAATCGTTTCAGCGGTTTCTGAGATTAGCAGAAACAAACGCACAAAGCCAAAAAAAACTAATAAAAATGTGAAATTCTTCAATAACGTCAGCTTCAGTCCGGCCTAATTGTCATAAAAAGATTTGTGCTTCTCTTGGCCATGGTAATATACGTAATCTAGCAGGTAAGATTGCTTTAGGCACGGCGAAAGACGGGAAAAATGCAAGTACCTGTATAAATAGTATAAAGTAAAGTAGTAAAGTAATAGCCCATTACAATCCCACTGCTGGGCATAAGCCCTCTTCTCTCCGTTTCTGAGGAGACGTGGTCGAGCTAAGACCTACCACGCTGCTCCAATGCGGATTGGCAAGTTACATATATCCCCACAATTCTTTAGAGATATGCAGGTTTCCTCACGATGTGTTCCTTCACCGAAAAGTGTGTGATAAATTTTAATTATCAATTAGGGACTTTGAACCCGGGAACTGGCGATCACCTCGAAAGAGTCGCACGGTCTCACCGCTGGGCTATCACAGCTTATGTATCATAGTATACGATCTTTCAGCTTAAAATTGACATATCTTTTTTATTTGTTGACCGATTGAAATAAAACATACTCTATATGTTAAGTGAAACTTCCTACTACATATTAGTGAAAACCGCGTCCAAATCGTATCAGCGGTTTCTGATATAAGCGGAAACAAACGCACAATGTCCTAAAAAACTGGAATTAAAATGTAAAATTTTTCAAAAAAATCAGCTTCAGACCAGCCTAGTTTTCATAAAAAGATGTGTGATTCTCCTAGCCATGGTAACATATGAAATTCAGTAAGAAAGATTGCTCCAGGAACAGAGAAAAACGTTAAAAATGCAAGTACCAGTATTAAAGTATACGACCTTTCACCTTAAAATTGACATATCTTTTTTATTTGCTGACCGATTGGAATAAAACATACCCTATATGTTAAGTGAGACTTCCGACTATATATTAGTGAAAACCGCGTCCGAATCGGATCAGCGGTTTCTGAGATTAGCGGGAACAAACGCACAGACATACAGACAAACCGACAAACAGACAAACAGATAAACCAACAAAAATTTTAAAAACTATTGTTTCATGTTTAGGAGCGTATTTTGAGACGACTACACTATTTTTTTTCTTTTAATATTAAATGTACAGATTTGACATCTCAACGATTTTATTATATGTATTGATGATGATGATTGATGTGGTTTATCGCAAGTAGCCCATTGGTTCAGGGTAAATAATTTGGTACTAAACTCTAAGAAAACAAATTGTATTGAATTTGCATTACCTAATGCTGCAAAAACAGCAAATAGGCTCTCCATAAATAATGTACCACTGAAAACAGAAAATACAACTGTATTCTTGGGAGTGACCTTGGATTCAAAACTCCAATGGAGCACACACATAAAAACTCTTGCAGGGAAACTTAGTTCAGCAGCCTACGCTGTTCGAAAGATAAGACAATTTACAGATGTCAAAACAGCAAAACTTGTTTATTTTGCTTACTTCCATAGCATTATGTCTTATGGAATATTGCTGTGGGGTAAATGCGCGGATAGTGAAAAAATTTTCGTATTACAAAAAAGATCATTAGTTCTAAGATTTATATTTTAAAAAGAGCAACCGCCGAGTTTCTTGCTGGTTCTTCTCGGTAGGAACAGCTTTCCGAACCAGCAGCAGAGTTGACGATTCAAAAGCACTTGTTTACAAGTTTACTTGAATAAAGAATATTTTGAATTTGAATTTGAATTTGATGATGATTGATGATGATGATGATTGATGATGATGATGATGATTGATTAGGAGTCCAAATAACCGTGCCATACTCGAGTTTACTTCTAACAAAGGTGGTATACTGGAGTTTATTTGTATCAAGTTGTTTAAATGATTTGGAATTTCTGTAGCTAGCTGAACCAGCTTGTTATAATTGGTATATTTAGTATCGATTCTGAATCGATTACGTGAAAACCGAATAAAAGAACCTTTATCGGGATTTAAGATCATACCATTAAACGATTTCTGCCATTTTTGTACACAAAGATATAAAGAATTATAAAACAAAGAGTGATGCATGTAATAAACAAAGACGTAACGTCGCTGGTGGGTATAAGATTCTACAATATAATAAATTTCGTAATTAATTTTAGCATTGCCATTACAGCTGCACTACATAGAAGCTGATACAGAAAGCACAGTAAAGGAGATTCTGTTGAGGATAACTTAGATGATAAGAATGTATAGATATTGCTATTCTTCGACCCTGTAAAAGACACTAATCACTAGTTGTATGTTGTAAACGTAACTAGTTATAAGAATTATGTTATATTGGTAAGTTATGCTACACTATTGTATTAGGTATATCCCTGTAATGATAGTTGTAATCTTGAAATAAATAAATAAATAAATAAAAATTTTTTTTTAAAGAGCAACCGCCGAGTTTCTCACTGGCTCTTTTCGGCAGGATCAGCTTTCCGAAACAGCAGTAGAGTTGATGATTCAATAGCACTCGTTTACAAGTTATATTACAATAACGAATGTTTTGAATTTAAATTTATGTCCCAAGAATTCTATTAAGATATGCAGATTTCCGCACGATGTTCCCCTTTACCGTAAAGTGTGATTAATTGATAAATTGTATACCATATCATTAAAAAACTCAACAATTAAATATAACTAATAAATAATAAACCAGGTAGAAGTCTCAGACAATCTTTCGACATTTTATTGTAAATTGAAATAAGTTCGATTCTGCTAAAGATACTTTTATTGAGTTGGTGAATATTATTCCGCTGCAACGGAAGAAACTGGAGCTGCTGGAGAGCCCGCGGCGGTGCTGGTGCTGGTGCTGGTGCTGGTGCTGGTGCTGGTGCCGGTGCTGGTGCTGGGGATACTTCGAGACGGGCGGAGCGCGTGTCCTCAGAAGTGGCGGCGCGCGAGCGCGTCCGTGTCTGGCCCATACGTGAGCGCGATCAGCAGGTACGTGAAGATGCAGCCGATGGTCTGCAAGAAAACAGCACCGGCCACTCACGCCCCGCACTCCGCCCACCGACCCCCACCGCCGGGGCCTGGCGGCTCGCAGTCCCGGAACGGCTCACATCGTCAGTCGTAGGATGCATTAAAACGTTTTACTTACGGAATCTGATATATAATGAAATATTAGGTCCTTACATATGAAATTGGCGTTTTGTCGTACTGGCCACTTTGGTCTCAAATATTACCTTTATGGTTAGGAATTCCAAATTCAAATTCATACAGCTATTTACTCATGCATTTGTGTTTCAAACCCCCTAATTCATTTGTTTTTTCTTCTTTTGTTTTTTCTTTGTGTCACTCTGTTTACAAAATGGAAAACATGCAATATCGCGTTATTTACGAATATGAGTTCCACCGTGGCACCAGTGCTGCAGAAACGGCTCGAAGGATTAATGATGTGTATGGTGACGGTGTCGCAAAAGAAAACACAGTGCGTTTTTGGTTCCAACGTTTTCGTTCTGGAAATTTCGACCTGCAGAACGAGCCTCGTGGACGGCCGGAGACCAAAGTTGATAATGAAGAATTGAAGGCTATTGTGGAAGCGGATCCATCGCAAACCACGTCCGAGTTAGCTGCAGGCTCCGGTGTTAGTGATAAAACTATTCTAATCCACTTGAAGCAAATTGGGGAGGTGAAAAAGCTTGAAAGGTGGGTACCTTATGAATTGAATGAAGCAAACCGACAAACGCGCGTCGACTGCTGCGTTACGTTACTCAACCGGCACAATAATGAAGGAATTTTAAATCGAATCATTACCTGTGATGAAAAGTGGATCCTCTACGATAATCGGAAGCGCTCATCGCAATGGCTGAACCCTGGCGAACCAGCCAAATCCTGCCCTAAGCGAAAATTGACTAAAAAAAGTTGCTTGTAAGTGTTTGGTGGACTAGTGCCGGTGTCGTTCACTACAGCTTTCTTAAATCTGGCCAGACGATTACGGCAGATATCTATTGTCAGCAACTGCAAACCATGATGGAAAAGCTAGCTGCTAAACAACCGAGGCTGGTCAATCGCTCTAGGCCACTGCTGCTTCAGGACAACGCTAGACCATACACTGCACAACAGACGGCTACCAAATCAGACGAGCTTCAATTAGAATGTCTTAGACATCCACCGTACTCTCCGGACCTTGCTCCAACAGATTACCATTTTTTTCGCAATTTGGATAACTACTTGCAAGGAAAAAAATTCAACTCCGATGGGGCAGTCCAAACCGCCTTCAAAGATTTTATTGATTCCCGCCCGAATGGTTTTTTTAGTAAGGGGATCAATGAACTACCTATGAGATGGCAAAAGTGCATACATAGCAATGGTACATACTTTGATTAATTAAATATATTTCATTAAAAAAAAACGACTTTATGTTCCTCCCATAGAAAACGCCAATTTCATATGTAAGGACCTAATATGATGGTCGGTATATCTAGCCAGCCTGCACTCGGCCGAGATTCACCAGTGAATCCCCAGAAAGCCATTACATGTTTGCTTATCTGAACTGCACAACGACGAAACGGTATTCGGGAAGAACTTAGTTTAGTTTGTAAGATTTTAAATTCCATCATCACCTTAACGACCATCGATCTCTGCAGCGTGCAGAGCCCCAGCGGCGCGTACGATGCGGGACCGAGCGCCAGCGCGCGTGAGAACAGCTCCAGCTCGCGAGCCACGCGCGGCTCCTCGGCGCGGCTCCACAGCTGCTGCACTAGGAGGTGCGTGCGGCGCATCTAGAACCACCTCATGTCAAAAAGTGGGTCACGGCGAAATGAATTAGTAGAACTCGACGGTCAATATGCGAACTACATACCTCCAAATGCGTTTCATGAAAAGGTTCGATCATCAACATTAAGAAAATCGAGAACGCGCAGCTGCCGAGCGCCTCCACGGACGGGAACCGGACCGAGTCTGGTGGCAAACGGTGGGCGGTCGATAGACTGTGGAGGGCTGGTATCGAACGTGAGAAGGGAGGGAAGTGTCGACCGAGCGAGGCTATTCGATTCATCGTTCAGTATTTTCGTGCCTACTTTCCACTGACGTCGAGTCGTAACCGATTTATGCAGAGCGATCGCTGGAAGCATTCCGACCGTGCTTCGGGCATAGTAGCTGCCCGCATGCTCATAAATATCTGTATTATGATTTTAAATAAAAAAAAAACTGTTTTAAGATATACGTTCGTGTATGGAAAAATATTAAACGAAAATGAATACTTTCTAAAAAGAGTCCCCAAAGGATGACAACGTAGAAGAAATAGGCCAGACACACGAAGAACACGCCCAGCATCAGCACGATCAGGGGCCCGTCGGCGTCGGCCGCGCGGACGGCGGCGCGGACCGCGGCGTGCGCGGCGGCCAGCCGGCGGACCGCGCGCTCGGCCGGCGCGTCTGCAGACACGGACACGGACACTGGCAGAGAGTGACGCCGGGAACTGGTCGCACTTCGACTTCGTTAATTAATGTCGGACGATATCGTTTTGAGTGATTTTATACGTTCGAATATCATTTTGATTTCGGAAGAGCGGTATACGCTCAAACCGTCCGTCGTGCACTCTGAGTTCTACAAGTTTCTACCTAAAAGAACAAAGAAATTAACGGTCCGGAGCGACGAGCTCGCGGACGAGAGGAACGAAACGGAGCCACGACCTCCGACGGACTCCCCGCGCTGCCGGCTCGTGAATAGACATATTTTTAAACACCGATTTGTGACCGTTCGCCGAATATGTCTGCGGCCCCGCGGAGCGCGACATGGGCTCACCCTCGGGCGCGGGCAGGCAGTCCCGCAGCGCGCCGTTGACGGCCGCCAGCGCGGCCGCCGCGCGCCGCGCCGCCAGCACGAGCTGCAGCACCACCAGGCTCTGCGCGGAGTGCAGGTACACGACCAGCACGAACAGCAACGAGCTATCTGCAATCACAGCGGCATGACAATTGTATCGTGTACTGCGTACTGAATGCTTAGTAGTTTAGCTAGTGACGTCACGAGCCTTTATCTCTTCGAACGAGACCGTTTGAATTTGAATTCACAAAAGTTTTCAAAAACTACTGATAGTGGAGGTTCGATACGTTCGAACCGATCGTTTCGAAATGAATTATTTTCAATGAATGCATGATTCGAGTCAGTCAAAGATAGATACTTTAAACATAGACCGCGAGAAAAACCGTTCGGTATTACCTGCATACGTCTCTTTGTTCTCTAAGAAGAAATTCGTCCCGACCATGCCCAAATAGACGGTGAAGTAGACCGCTATCGCCAACACTTCCTTCCGGTCGCCGGCGGGCCGCGCGTCGCGCCGCGCCGGCAGCAGCGACCGCACCTGCGACCAGCGCGCGGTCAGCGGCGGCGGACTGAGTGCGAATTACGACGATAGCGTTCTTCTCGGTGGACGGTTCCGAAGTGTTGGTACCGTCGTTCTGGCCGTATAGTTCTAAATTACTATCTTACCTTTTGTTGATGTATTTTTTGTAACATTGTCTACTTCTGAACGCTAAATATTGTAATGTTGTAATGTTATAATATTTGACTATGAATCGCGTCCGAGACACTTTCACTCGTTATCTTTGCCAATGTTTTCTCATTCAGAGTGACCCGTTAAATACTCATGTAACGAAGCGTACGAAATCACGACCACGTTAGTAAATAAACTCCAAACGCTCTCTCACGCACGCTCGCTTCGAAGTCGTGGTCGGTTCTATTATAGAACGAGGTCGGTCAGTCCGACGGACGGACGGCACCCGGAGGAACTCGGGCGGATACCGGTCGGGGTGTTCCTCGGTCGAGGTCGATCCGACGCGCGCTCCTCGAGATCGCATACGGTATAGAAACAAGGGGTAAACGAACAACCTCATCTAGTCGTGTCAGGCTCCGCAATATCCGGGAGACGCGGTCGGCCGCGGTGTAGGTCCCGACCGTGGTCGACACCATCGCCGCCACTACGATGGACCGCTCGATGACCTCCGCCAGCAGCCACGGGCCCTCGTGCCGGGCGATGGTCTTGAAGACGTCCAGCGACAGGAGTACCACTGAAAGGGACGCGCTCGTGATACGCGATTGATGATCTTAAACGCTTTCGTTTTAAAAATACCGTTTTATTAAACCCTTTTAATGTTAGATAACGGTTAAACACCCAACAGTATCGATAGCATATTTGCATCTCAAAGACCTTCATCTGAGCTATGGACGGAAATAAATAAATTGTCGCAAAAAAGGCGTGTTATTGTAAAAAAAGAATCTGAGTAAACAAAACTTTGTCAAAATTTTTAACTGAATACGACATAATAAATGAATAAAATAGATAGATGAATAGAATAGATCTGACAGCACACGAAAAACCAAGTGAACTAACTTCTTACGCTAGAAGATTAACCTTTTTTAAAATGACGATACTTCAGAAAATCTTCGTTGGGTTGCTGACCAATTTCTTCTATTTAAAATTATTAACAATAAACTGTATGGACCACGCTTGTTAGCAAAAATAAACTTTTCTGTACCTCGTAAGAATGCACGATATAGAAACATTAAACCTTTCGCCCTAAAAACTTGCAGAACAAATGTAGGCCCTTACAGTGTTCTGAATAGGATTTGTCGCGAGAATAATATATTTTTTACGAGAACACATACTCGCTATGAGTCTTCATAAATTTAAAACTATTTTGCACCAGTATAAAAATAATGGAGTGTTGCCTCCTGTATTTCTAAATAGTTTACATATATTTAAGATTTAATCGTTATCCGTTTAGACAGTACCTTTTATCCGCACTTGCAGGATATTCATGCATGCTGTTTGCCAGTAGTAAAGTATGTTGTTTTATTGTTTTATGTTAGTGTAATGTCTGTTGGCGAAGTATTTAATAAATAAATAAAAATTTAATTAATTAAATAAATAAATAAATTATTTGCTAACTTAGGGTTGTCAGTGAACATTTTTACGGAAATAATTTTTAGTTTTAGTATGAGATTTAGAAATACGACTTCTTCTAGGTTTGATGTTTTTTAGCATACGTATAAGTAGCACTATAACTGCCTTTCTGTATGATACATCCTATCCGAGGCACCCTGTATAAAGAAATAAATGATTTAAGAATTAAAAAAGAAATGCTAACTATGAGCGATCGATGAATCTAAGCGAGGTTCAAAGAATAAATTAAATAAAAGAGATGCTCCAGTGACGCCGCCTGCGCTGCGTACAGATTCATACGAACCCTCTATAACAAAATTAAAGAATGTTATTTAATTCAAAGTAAACTTTTATAATTTCGCAAGAAGGGCTTTTACACCGTCAGCGGGTAGGTCTTCTCGCTGACGGTGACATCTGCACGATGACCGTGAAGATACAGTCGAGGAGACCACAGCAATCCGGTTTGGCTTTCGGCGAGCGGAACTCGCTGACGATACTGCAACGGGTCCCCTCGATGCAACGATACAGATTACCGATCGACTGACTGTTAATGAATGTAGTAAATGCGGTGAATTAACTTAGGACAGCGTTCAAGGTCCTGCCGTAGAGGACGAGCGCCCGCGCCGAGCGCGCGTCCGCGGCGAACGGCGCCACGCCCAGCGCGCGCGACGCCCGCAGCACGACGCCCAGCGCGCCCGCTGCAACAGCGCGCCTCGTTACCGCCCGTGGGTGTGTGACCTATCTGCATGTATTTAGTGGAAATTAACGATTTCCACACCCGCTCCAGTGGCACCAGCCACCGACGTCGACATTTATTCTGCCACCAGTCCGTAGCCCGGCAGCAAACGAGAACTCGTCGGTCGGCACGAGTCCTGTCCTGCGGTAGGCGCGAGACAACCGAGGCTGTTCTGTATGGGAGCTCGCGAGCGTCGTGCGCCGTGACGGAAAAATATAACGAGCTTAAATTAATGAAATCAGGACCGACCTAATTACGTATTCATAAGCAAAGATACCGAACATGCGATCGCGGTAAACACACGTTATGGCGCGATATTATCGCAGCGCCGCGGCCGATATCGACTGATACCTATCAATTACACAAATTCAAACGTTACATTGTAGAAATATAACCGAACCGATTTATCCAATAAAACACGAAGCGGGGATGAAGATAGACCTCGTGAAATTATGAGTATTTTAAAGTCTCACCTATGATTTGTAATCTGTGACCGATCTCTGTACGTACAGGTAGTATATGCCTCTAGACGGCGCCACTATGGCCTTGAAAACCGGCGGTTTTTTACGTTCGGATTGCGTATTCATCAGCAAAACCCTTGTCAGCCACAGTTTATGCTTCGTTTGAGATGTAACACCTGTTTTGCTGTTATACAAAACAGTTATATTATGTATTCTGAAAAAAATTTTATCAAGCAGATTCACTAAAAAAAATATATAAAAGAGACATTCGAACCCAGTTTTCTTTATTGACAATTACACGTGTGTCCTTGTACAAGTATGTCCTTTAAATACCATATAGTTGCAATTTGAAATTTTGTGCAGCCCACCGTGAAAATACATCCTTAGTTAATGGTAAATAACGAAATATTAATACTGTTTGTTTTGAATAAAATGACTCGCCCGCCGGAGGGGCGAGCGACGCGAGCGACGAAATCAAGGACGTTTAGGCGTCCGATTACTATCAGAGCGGCCCCACGCTAGTTATCTTTCAAACACGATAGGGATAAGCCGCGTGCGCCGAAACACGGCATTCCTTTTTAACGCACACATGTAATTTTGCGTTTCGGGTGTTATTCTCAGATTTAGTGACGCCTTTAACCAGTGAAGTGTTTGATAAGACGCGACCGTCCACGGTTTTGGTGCGCGTTGGGTACTATTCCCCGATATAGGGACGACTCAATAACGTGTGACCTTACGAAGGTTGTGTGCACACCGGGTGTTATTCAGCCGATATAGTGAAGTGTATACTCAGGGAGAAACAGACATTACGTGTCCGTGGAAGAGTGCAGAGGCGAGCCAACGGTTTCGGGAATCGGCCAAGTACATACAAGCACACACATACACGTACACATATACACGCAGTGACTCACGAGGCCGGACCACATACAGCTAACGGCCGTATAAGGTAGGTTGAAACGCCGGGGCGTCGGGCCCAGGCCCCGGAGGTTGTTTCATCCGTCAGCACGTTTGCGCGGAACATTTTTGGTAGCAGAGCGTGGTTACGTTCGATCCGCGGAGTGTCGCGTATATTTGTCATTTAGTGCTGTCGATATGTCCCGAACGGTTGAAGTAGTTCAGATTGCGAGTGATCTTCGTTGGATCACGTCTGCCATCGCGTCGGCGGACAGGAGCGACCGCCAGGAAGCCTTGCTTGCGAGGTATAGAGAACTCCCGTTGCGAACAGCGGCGGTCGAAAAGAACCTCTGTGCGTTACACGCTAGGGACAACTTCGACGATGAGCGGTTGGCTCGAGCTCAGGCAGATGCCGAACAATTCTTCTCCCTTGCTGACGATCTTGTCGAGTTCGCGTGTCGCGTACAGCGCAGACAAAGGGTCGCCGATTGGGCTGATTTATCGAGACCGCTGACCCAGACGGCGCTGTTGGGTCGGTTGCCCACCCTCGAGCTGCCCAAATTTAATGGTCGGCTTGACGACTGGGCCGGGTATTACGACATGTTCCGTAGCTTGGTGGATGCTCGCCAGGGCTTGTCTCCGGTTCAGAAGCTGGCATATTTAATCTCCTCCCTCGAGGGAGAGGCCCGTAATCTTGTAACCCATCTTGAGATGGCTGACAAGAGCTATGTTACCGCCCTTGAACTTCTGACCCGGAGATACGCAAACCTACGACGACAAGCTGATGCTCATGTCGCTCAGCTGATGTCGTTGCCGACTGTCGCTCGCCTGGAAGACCTACGGGGCCTTGTGGTTAATCCGATAATTGTGGCCACAAATGCGCTGAAGCGACTAGGTTTGCCAGTGGATTAATGGTCATTCTTACTACTCCTCCACATCGTCCTTGTGAAGCTGCCTAGGGACCTCAGAATGAGATTCGAGCAGAGGTACGGGGGTGACGGAGCTACCCGCCTTCCCCCGTTTCGTGACCTCGTCGAGTTCCTCGAGCAGGAGTGTAGGCTTGTGGAAAACGCTCGCCTTGGCGAAGACCTGCTGCCTATCCCAGGGTCTTCTCGTCCTGACCCATGCCGTCGTGAAGTACCTCCCCCCCCCTCAAGCGCGGGGTTTGGTTCCCCGACATGCGGCTATTGATACCGTGTTTCGATGCGCATATTGTCACCAGCCGGGTCATGTAGTACAAGAATGCGTCCGATTTCAATACCGCCCACTTAAGAACCGACGGGGTATTGCCAGGGCACGTAGGTGGTGTTTCATGTGTCTGGGAGGGCACATGCAACGAGACTGTCCAAGTACTAAGCCTTGTTCGCAGTGCTCGGGTAACCACCACCCCCTGTTATGTGTGAGTCGGGAAACGGAGACTGGGCCTACTCAGACGGGAGAGCGCACGGGCGGGGGTGCTTCCGTTCATGTATCCGATGCTGACCCTCCCCCGTCCGTGGGTGAAAGAACGCGAGACCATGGAGGCGCTTCTCAGGAACTTCCCGCTCTGGGTGGGGGAGACCCCCCGAGGTCACCACGCAACTTCGAGGGGGCGTTTGCAGCTGTCCGACGCACGACAAAGGAGCGGTTTTCTCCACTTTTGGCCGAGCTGCCCCGATTGGAGCGCCGTCCCCCTCGATTTGCCCCTAGATCGGACAACTATCAAGTTCCGTATATGAGCTTGATGGGGAGTCCTAGACGTACTCCAGCCCCATCTGACTATTTGATGTCTTCAAGACCACTGTCACCCCCAGCCCCCACTGAGGGAGAGGAGCGTGCCAGCCGCTGGCAAAGCTAGGTAGCAGCCGCCCAATCTTTACAATCAGCCGCCTCGCCGAAGACTGTGTAAGGTTGTTGCCGTCTGGCGTCGTGACGGGCATAAGCTCCTTACTAATATTGCGAAGACTATCGGAGGGATGCTTGTGGTAAGTAAAACAGTGGTTATTGGTAAGCCGTGTGAGCATATAATGGTCGGCGTTTATTCGCTTATATACATTATTTGACTCCTATCCGCGTGTTTCGTCTTCGCCTGGGATGAGCGGTAGGCCGGTTGCCCCCCCGCTGGGGGGAAAGGGAGGACGCGCAGTGCGCAGGCGCCGAGTGCCCGCGCGGGCGCGCGGGGGCGACGTGCTGTGCGCGGCGCGGCCGCTTGCCAGTCACCCGGCCGGCCTCACCGCGCGTGCGCGTGCGCTCGGACTGCACGCTCCCGTCCTCGGTGCCGGTAACGCCTAGGATGCCTGTGAAGAGACCTAAGTGGAAGACAGTGCAGTGAGTTGAAGCGGCTACTATGACCGTCGTTTGAAGAGTGGAAAACATCTATGTTTCACAGTTAACCTCAGCACTTCATCACAGTAATCTCATCTAGGGCGTTCTCTCACAGTGAGTACTCTTCTGATTTATCACAGTAACCAAAGTATGGGGTGTGCCTTCCTGTTGTGAGAACGCCTGCCTTTTGTCACAGTAACCATCATCGTCACAGTAATCATCAGTAACCATCAACGTCACAGTAACCATCAATATTAAATCTTGCGTCTTGGTGTTTGTTTTATTTCTCCATGCAGCTAGGTAAAATAAATGATATCTGTGTTTTTCTTTCCTTGGATTCCTCTCCTTATTCCCGGTAACTGGTAAAAAGGTTCAGGTATGTTTTAAAGGTAGATGTAAGGTAAGGTAAGGTAAATAGGTAAGTATTGTAGCTGCGTCAGGCAGCTACATAACTCCCCCCTTAGCGAAAGCGTACCGGGGGCTTGACAACACGACCATAACGAGTAGTTTTCTGTGTTGTTGAGCTTCTCGTATACTGTTTATTTACTAATGCTGGAGTTTCTGTGACTGTATTCTGACAGCTTCTTAGCGACATCTGTTTATCTTTCTCTGTGCTATCGTCGACTGTATAGGCAGGTTTGAGTCGGTCGATAGATATGACGGCCGCTCGCCTCTGTGGTAGCTGAACTGTGAACGTCTTGCTGTCTCTCTTTAGCACGTTGAAAGGCCCTTCGTAAGTAGGTAATAGCCCTCGCTTAAATGCATCGTTTCTTATAAAAACTTGTAGGTAGGTAGGTAGGTAGGTAGGTAGGTAGGTAGGTAGGTAGGTAGGTAGGTAGGTAGGTAGGTAGGTAGGTAGGTAGGTAGGTAGGTAGGTAGGTAGGTAGGTAGGTAGGTAGGTAGGTAGGTAGGTAGGTAGGTAGGTAGGTAGGTAGGTAGGTAGGTAGGTAGGTAGGTAGGTAGGTAGGTAGGTAGGTAGGTAGGTAGGTAGGTTAGGTTAGGTTAGGTTAGGTTAGGTTAGGTTAGGTTAGGTTAGGTTAGGTTAGGTTAGGTTAGGTTAGGTTAGGTTAGGTTGGGGTGCCAATGTCGGTCGGCCTCCTCGTGGCGCACCCTGGGCAGGTCTCTTGAATATGTTTGTATTCCAGGGGCCTGGCGGACGGACTGGCGGAGCCCGTAAGCCCGGCAACGGGAACGGGGGCCTTCGGGTCGCGAGGAAGAAAACCTCTATAAAAAATTACCTTTGGGGGGGGTGGAAACGCTCACCATGCGCGGCGAGCCGTTCCGGTCGTATTCTATGGCCGGTAGGCTTTTTGGCTCTCTACGCGGGAGCCACGTCGGGAGAACCGTAACTCCGCAAGTGAGTGCGGAACCGGGGGCCGCTCTTCTCATTTGAGGGGAGGGGCCGCGAGGAAGAAAACCTCTCTAAAAAATTACCCCAATCCTAAGGTTCGGGGCCCGCCGATGGGATGAATGGCCGGGGGGGATCCGGTCACTAGGGCTCCACAACTGGGGGGGGAATCTAAGTGGGGAATAAACAGAATGGTTAAAACACGCAGTCAAACGGCTACCCAGGAGGGTCCCAGTTCATCTGGGGAATCCCTTGCTGCGTCGGGGAGACGGCAACCGGAGCACCGGCAGTCGTCCCCTCGACGTAGTCGCCCCATCGTATCTGGGGGGGCACCTTCTGTTTCGACGTCGAAGGAGGCAGATAGAGAGGCAATGGAATGCGACGAAAAAGTCGATTCAAAATCCCAACTCGAAATGACTTTTGATGAAAAGTACAACTTTGTCGAAAAAACAATTGAGGCTCGAACAAAGAAAGAGGATGGAAATCGTTTTCTGGCCAATCTTGATCTGATGGATGAGACGGTTAAGAAAATTGATGATCCTAAAGTGAGTAGGAAGCAGATCAGTAATTTGGTGGAATTGGCTGGCTTGTACAGCAATGAGCTATGGAACGGCATATGCACATTGGTGGATAAGTCTGCGATGCAGAAAAAAATGATGCAACGCAGTGAGATGGAAAAATGTGATCTCCGCACGGAAATTGAGGATCTACGGAAAGAGGTGGACAAATTGAAGAGGCGCGTGTCAAGTCTCACCCAAGAGCAGGATTTAAGGCGTGTTGCTAGTTCTGCAGTAAGGCCTCAAAGGAAGGATGCGTCAACTATGGTGGATTCGAGTTGCATAGTGACTCCTGAAGTATCTTCGCTAGGGCCTAAACCGGCGAAAATCGCCAGAGTTGGAAAACGGGTGAGAGATGACCACACCTATGCGGAAGCATTAAAAGCTCCTGTGGTTCCACTGACTTCTGAGTGGGCCACAGTTGTAAAGAGGAAAGGAAGGCGGAAAGAGAACACAGCAAGAGCGCGGAACCCTGTCCCAGTCAAACCGGTGATGGGTTCAGTCCAGCAGTTGTCTCCTGGTCAAGTGGAGAAAAGGATGAAAAAGAGGAGGAGAAAACCTAAGGTGCGGGTACCTATCTCCTCCGCGGTGGTGGTCACTTTGACCGACACCGCAATAAAATGTGGCGTCACCTACAGCGATGTTGTTGCCCAAGCGAAGGAAAAGCTAGATCTCCCGGCTTTGGGGATCCCGTCTGTAACATACAGACGGTCAGCTACTGGTGGTAGGATATTCGAAGTATCCGAAAACGAGAATGGGGTCAAGGCAGACATCTTGGCTGAAAAGCTGAAGGAGTCCATGGGCCAAGAATTGGTGAGGGTTTCTAGACCTGTCAAGTCCGCGGAACTGCGCCTTGTGGGTGTGGAAGAGGTTGCATCAGCGTCTGAAGTGGCCAACGCTGTGGCTAAATCTGGTGGATGCGTCCCCGGTCAAGTCAAGGTCGGGGAAGTGAAGCACAACGCTGCTGGTTACTGCACGGTGTGGGTGCGTTGTCCGGTGGCGGCGGCGTTGAAGTTGGAGGGCACTGGGAAGCTCCGCGTGGGATGGTGTACGGCACGCGTTGAGCTCCTGCGAAAGCAAATACAGCGGTGCTACCGCTGTCTAGAGGTTGGTCACTTTCGGGCCAACTGTGGCTCGGAAATCGATAGAAGCACTGAGTGCTACCGCTGCGGTGAGACTGGCCACATCGCTACGCGATGCTCGCGGGACCCTAAATGTGGGCCATGCGCTAGGGCTGGTCTCCCGGCAAATCATAGAATGGGGGGCAGGCTCTGCAACCCCATCAAAAGTCGTCGTGGGTTTCGGAAGGAACCAATCACTAGTTCCCCCTCGGAACCTGCAGTCGTTGCTGCGGTCGATACTCGACTGTTTACAGACAGCGACGATGTTGAGATCCTGGACGTCGGGTGATGGGAGACCCGGCGCCCCTACAAGGGTCTTATTCTAGGATGCATCTAGTGTCCTTAGGTGCATCCCAGAGGTGGTCGGGAGGCGTAAGGAACTCCCTGCTCTGAGGAGGGCTGCTAGGGCGGCAACGCTGCGAGGTCGCGGTCAAATAAGGAACCGTGGCTGCCGCACTAAGGCGTGAGATGGACACCGGGGGGTTTTAGTGGGTGCGAACCCCACATAACCACGTCGTCGGCTCCCATGACGGCGTGTGTACTCGTTAGGAGTTTCCCCTCGAAAAAAAAAAAAAAAAAAAAAAAAAAAAAAGGTTAGGTTAGGTTAGGTTAGGTTAGGTTAGGTTAGGTTGGGGTGCTTTAGCGGTTGGCCTCCTCGTGGCGCACCCTGGGCAGGCCTACGGAATAATGAAATATGTATTCCCTGGACCTGGCGAACGGACCGTGGGGTAGGGGGGGTAGGGTTGCTGATTCTGATTGTCCCTCTGTCTGCAGAGGGCAACTCTGATAGGCTGGGGGCTCTGGGGGGAATGAGTCCTCAATTGGTTGGCGCGTTTAGTCTTGGCTTAGTTTTAGTCTTGCTGGACACGGCTTCGGCCTCCGTCAGCCAAACCCGTAAACCCAGCGATGGGAGCGGGGACCTTCGGGTCGCGAGGAAGAAAACCTCTCTAAAAAATTACCCCTAATCCCAAGGTTTTGGGGCTCGCCGAGGGGATGAGTGGCTGGGGGGGAATCCAGTCGCGAGGGCCTCACCCAATCTTAAGGTCATACCTGCCGACAAGATGAATGGCCGATGGGAGTTCGGTCGTTAGGGTAACCAAACTTAAAAACTATGAAGCATGGACAAACTAAAGGTATCGACTACCCAGGAGGGTCCCGGTTCACCCGGGGAATCCCTCACCGCGACCAGTGTTGCGCCGCAGTCCGCGAATATTATTTTGCGGGTGCCGTGCAATACTGGCCTCGGTCGCCCCATTGTATCTGGGGGGGCAACCAATGCTTCGGAGGAGATAGGAGGGGGTGTCGGCGGAATCGAAACCGGCTTGGCTGGTGTTTCCGCGGATACGTGGGTGAGAACGCGGCGCAGTCCTGCGCGCAGTTCCAAAGCGCGGACTGGAAGTGGATCTCGGAGTCCAATCCTAGGAGAATATTCAGCTTCTCTGCTGGACTCATCGAGATGTCAATCTTTGGAGGACATGAGCGGCACGGGTAAACGTGTCCGCTCAAAGAAAAGGGACAGGAAGGATCGCGGGAGCCCCGCTGATTCGGATGAGGATCTGGACGCGAAGAAGGCGGACACCAGATCCCGTGCGAGTGGCTCGAAATTCGGCCTCCGGGAGGCTCGCGACGCCTTAGAGTGTGGTGAACCTGAGGACGAAGACATTTACATGGACGCGTCGGGTGAAGCGCTGAGCGGTCGCTCATCGAGATCGGCGTCGGCCAGCTCTAAAGTAGTTCTGCCACAAGTGGCTCTTACAGAGGTTGACACGTCTCGTGTTAGCGACATCCTTGCGGAGAATGCGGCGAAGATGAGGCTGACTGTCAACAAGTCCAAAAACCTCAATGGTTCATGCAGAGGGACTCTAAACAAGGTAGCCCGAACGATAGAGGAGGCCGCTAAGGTCTTAACCGAGAGGTCGGAATCCGAGGAGAATCGACTCCTCAGAGAAGAGAATAAAAGGTTGGTACAAGTCATCAACAATCTGTCAGTTGAGATTGCGACGATAAAAGAGATGATGACTTGTGCCAAATCGGCGTCAAGCGAGGAGGCAGCTCCCAAAAAGGGTACAACAACCGCAAGGGGTCTTACCATCGACGAGGAGATGGATAGACTCCAGAATATCATCACAGCGCGGTTGGACAGTTTCGAGTGTCGGCTCCCACCAGAGGAGAGACTAAGGCCGCCGTTGGCCTCGGACAAAAGAAGGGCGGAGGCGGCGGCCAAAACTGTGACAGAGGCTCCCAGAAAAGAAGCAGCGGCGGTCTCTAGCCGGCCTTCTAGAGCTAAGCGGCCTGAAATCAGGGTGGTTGATCCTGCTCCAGTTGGATCGGCCCCCTCAGCAACGACGGCCGGAAAGAAGGGAAAGGCCAAGGCCAAGAAGAAGAAATCCTTGGCAGAGGCGAAACGGACTCTTCCAGAGCCACGACCGCTACCACCAGCCCCCGCTTCTATGAGTGAGGGCTGGAATGTTGTGGCACGGAAGGGTACCAAGGCAAAGGCGAAGCCGCAATCTGCCAAGGTAAATAAACCCGTTGCCATCACCGTTCAGTCGCAGCCAAAGAAAGGGGGGAGGAAACTCCAGACCCCACGCTCAGCGGCTGTAGTGGTGACTGTGGACCAGGAGGCGATAGATAAGGGCCTCTCGTACTCAGAGGTTTTATCCCGGGCCAAAAACAATGTCAAGATTGACGACCTTGGCTTGGACGGTGGCATGAGGGTCAAGAAGGCTGCCACTGGGGCCCGGATGTTTGAAATTTCCGGTCCAACAAAGGAGGAGAAGGCTGGAGTTTTAGCTGGCCGGATCCGTGAGCTGTTCAGGGATGAGCCAGCGGTGCGGGTCACTACGCCCACGAAATGCGCGGAACTACGCCTCGTGGGTCTAGATGACTCCACAACTGAGGAGGACGTAGCTGTTGCCATCGCTCGGACAGGAGAATGCTCCAGACAGGATATCACCACAGGGGTGATCCGCTGGTCAGACGGAGGCTTAGGCTCCATATGGCTGAGGGTTCCGGTCGCAGCGGCCAAAAAAGTGGTGACGATGGGCAGGGTGTTGGTGGGTTGGGTCTCGGCCCGCGTCCACTTGCTCGAGGCCCGCCCACGCCGCTGTTTCAGGTGCCTAGAGAAGGGGCACCTGCGGGCTGAATGTCGTTCGACAGTGGACCGCAGCGATGAATGCTATCGCTGCGGCAAAAGCGGCCACAAGGCCCAGTCCTGCTCGGCTGCCCCACATTGTGGGAGCTGCCAACGGGCAGGGCTGAAGGCCGACCATAGGGCGGGGGGCGGGCAGTGCAAGGCACCGTCCGTCCCGATGAGGAGAGGAAGGGGGGGTGATGGCCCGAGGGTCCCCTCACAACCTGCCGCCAGCCCGGCTCGAGCTACCACGAGCCGGGGAATCGAGACAATGGACGGAATTCAGTGATGGCCCTCACGAAATACAGATTTCTCCAGGTGAATATCATGCGCTCTGGCGGGGCCCAGGATTTGCTCTTTCAGGCCATGGCAGAGCGCATGGTACATGTTGCGGTGGTATCCGAGCCCCTCTTCGTCCCGTCGGGCGAGGAGTGGGTTGCGGATCGTCTGGGGGATGTGGCCATTGCTTCCAGGGCTGCAGTTGGCTCCCCAGCCCTGGAGGGCGTTGTGAGGGGGAACGGATATGTCTCTGCTAGAATCGGAGACATGTCCGTAATTGGGGTCTACTTCTCACCGAATGCGCCGTTCTCGAGCTTCGAGCTTTTCATGGCTGAGATCGGCGTTTTGGTGGCAAGGTTGCGCCCAGGGAAGGTGATCCTGGCTGGAGACCTCAATGCAAAATCCGCTGCGTGGGGGTCTCCAGTTACGTGTATCCGGGGGAGGTTCCTGGACAGTTGGCTTGCCTCGACCGGGCTCGTCGTCATGAACCGGGGGGATGCTGACACATGTGTACGATGGAATGGCGGCTCCAAAGTCGACGTCACCTTTGTCGACGCCGCCATGTCACCGTGTGTCAGTAATTGGGAGGTAATGGTGGGTGCGGAGTCTCTCTCGGACCATCGGTACATATGGTTCGAGGTCTCCACGCGCCCCACTCCCATTCCCATTCCTTCCCGGTCTAATAGAAGTGGTGGCCCTCGGTGGTCCTTAAAGAAAATGGACCCCGAGTTCTTGGTCGAGGCCGCAATTGTCCAGGCGTGGGTGGCAGGGCCCACGGGGCGGGATGTTGCCGCGGAGGTGGAGGACCTGCAGCGGCGGATGTCGCTCGTTTGCGACGCCAGCATGCCGAGGGTGCGATGCACAGGGCCGGCATGCGGGGTATACTGGTGGTCGGAGGAGCTGGCGCAGCTGCGTGATCAGTGCAGGGCTGTGCGCTACCGGTTATCCCGCTACAGGCGTCGCAGGCGACACGACGTCGAGGAGGAGAGGCGCCGTTACGAGGCCTACAGGGCTGCCCGCGCTACTTTGCGGGTGGCCATCGCCGAGGCTAAGGACAGGGCCCACAAGGAGATGGCCGAGGAGCTCGATCGGGATCCGTGGGGGAGGCCGTACAAAGCGGCGCGGAAGAAGCTTCGCGCCCGCGCTCCCCCCCTCACCGAGAGCCTTCGGCCGGATTTCCTCGAATCTGTCGTGGAAACCCTGTTCCCGCAGGCGGCCGAGGTGGTTCCGCCTCGTATGGCGCCTCTGGAGGAGGAGGACGGCACTGTATCAGGTGCGCCGGGGGTGTCGGAGTGGGAGTTGGCCGGGGCGGTGAGTCGGATGAAGACGAAGAACACTGCCCCTGGGCCGGACGGCATCCCTGGGCGCGCCTGGTCTCTTGCCCTGGGTCCGATGGAGTCTCAACTCAGGGCAACATACAGTGCCTGCCTTGAGCAGGGCCTCTTTCCCCGTAGGTGGAAAACGGGGAGACTGGTCCTGCTTAAGAAGGAGGGTAAACCGGCCGATACACCCTCCGCGTATCGGCCCATCGTTTTGCTGGACGAGGCGGGGAAGCTGCTCGAACGAATAATAGCTTCCCGCATAGTCCAGCACCTCCAGGAGGTAGGGCCCGACCTCAGTCGTCTCCAGTGCGGATTCCGCCAGGGCAGGTCCACCCTCGACTGTATCGAGGGTGTAAGACATCTGGCGGAGGAGGCGACAACTCGGGGCGAGGTTGTGTTGGCGGTGTCGTTGGACATCGCTAACGCTTTCAACACCTTGCCCTGGGGAGTGATCAAGGAGGCCCTACGCTTCCACCGCATCCCCATGTACCTGCAGCGTGTTGTCGGTAATTATCTGGCCGACCGCGCTGTCGGGTACCCGACGGCTGGGGGTGGGTGGAAGGAGCGGAGGATGTCGTGCGGTGTTCCACAGGGGTCGGTTCTTGGCCCCCTTCTGTGGAACATCGGCTACGACTGGGTGCTGCGCGGGCAAATGCTTCCGGGGGTCCGTCTGTTCTGTTACGCAGACGACACCCTGGTGACTGCCCGTGCGGGCACCCACCGGGATGCCCGTGTGCTGGCGACCGCGGCCACCGCACACGTCGTGGCGCGGATTCGCCGGTTAGGACTGGGGGTGGCTTTGGAGAAATCCGAGGCCATTTGCTTCCACAGGCCTCGGATGGCGCCCCCAGTGGGCTCCCGGTTGATGGTGGGCGGGACGTCCATCGAAATCTCGGGTACTCTACGGTACCTGGGATTGCTCCTCGACAGCCGATGGACGTTCGAGGCCCACTTCCGGCGGCTCGCCCCCAAGTTAACGGCGACCGCCGGAGCCCTGAGCAGGCTCCTCCCGAATTTGGGGGGGCCTAATGCAGGCTGCCGGCGCCTTTATGCCGGAGTGGTCCGCTCTATGGCCCTGTACGGCGCTCCCGTGTGGGCGGAGCGGCTGACTGCGGGGTCCCTGCCTCTGCTGCGTGGAGCGCAGAGGATCATGGCGGTCAGACTCGTGCGGGGCTACCGGACCATTTCCGGCGAGGCGGCCTGCGCCTTGGCCGGGTCCCCTCCCTGGGACCTGGAGGCCAAGGTGCTCGCTCAGGCCTACCGCCGCAGAGTTGAAGCCCGTTCATCGGGGGGAGACTCGGCGGTGGTAGAGGTAGATTGGCGGAGGGAGGCTCAGCAGGAGCTCCTCCGCCAATGGAGGCGGCGGCTGGAATCGCCCAGTGCAGGAGGCTGGACGATTTCGGCCATCCAGCCCATTCTCCAGGGCTGGGTCGCCAGGAGGCATGGGGTCCTCACCTTCCGCCTGACGCAGGTGCTCTCCGGACATGGTTGTTTCGGGTGGTATCTGTGGCGGGTGGCCCGGCGCGAAGCGTCCGGTGTGTGCCACGAGTGCGGCGCCGATTCCGACACGGCGTTGCACACGCTCGCGGACTGTCCAGCTTGGGCGGTTCAGCGGGCGGAGCTCGTGGCACAGGTGGGGCGCGACCTCTCCTTGCCCACTGTGGTTCGTGCCATGGTGGACAGGGAGAGGTCGTGGGCAGCGATGGCCTCCTTCTGCGAGCACGTCATTTCGCAGAAGGAGGCGGCGGAGCGGGTCCGGGAAGTCGAGTCTCGGGATCCGATCCGCCGCAGGCGAGCCGGGCGCAGGCGACTCGTCCAAGACCATCGCATGCCGCCCTAACGGGGACCTTCTGGGCGTTCCGAACGGGGTTTATTCGGACGCCCTCCTTATAAGGTCCCCGAGGCGGTCGATGCATCTGGTGCTCCCGATGCATCGTCCAGCGGAGGGAGGGGCCACTTTTAGAGAGGCCCCGACCCAGAGGTGGCGCACTCTGGGGTTCAGAGTTGCTGCTGGCGGGAGTGGGGTCAAATAAGGCACCCTGCACCCGCCACCAGCAGCGTGGTGGAGCACACAGGTTGTTTTAGTCGGTGCGAGTCCGACATAACCGTCGCCTGACCCCGCGGGCGGCGGTACCCATAAGGGGTTTTTTCCTGTTCAAAAAAAAAAAAAAAAAAGGTTAGGTTAGGTTGGGGTGGGGTGCCTTAACGGTTGGCCTCCTCGTGGCGCACCCTGGGCAGGCCCACGGAATAATGTAATATGTATTCCCTGGACCTGGCGAACGGACCGTGGGGTAGGGGGGGTAGGGTTGCTGATTCTGATTGTCCCTCTGTCTGCAGAGGGCAACTCTGATAGGCTGGGGGCTCTGGGGGGAATGAGTCCTCAATTGGTTGGCGCGTTTAGTTTTGGCTTAGTTTTAGTCTTGCTGGACACGGCTTCGGCCTCCGTCAGCCAAACCCGTAAACCCAGCGATGGGAGCGGGGACCTTCGGGTCGCGAGGAAGAAAACCTCTCTAAAAAATTACCCCTAATCCCAAGGTTTTGGGGCTCGCCGAGGGGATGAGTGGCTGGGGGGGAATCCAGTTGCGAGGGCCTCACCCAATCTTAAGGTCATACCTGCCGACAAGATGAATGGCCGATGGGAGTTCGGTCGTTAGGGTAACCAAACTTAAAACTATGAAGCATGGACAAACTAAAGGTATTGACTACCCAGGAGGGTCCCGGTTCACCCGGGGAATCCCTCACCGCGACCAGTGTTGCGCCGCAGTCCGCGAATATTATTTTGCGGGTGCCGTGCAATACTGGCCTCGGTCGCCCCATTGTATCTGGGGGGGCAACCAGTGCTTCGGAGGAGATAGGAGGGGGTGTCGGCGGAATCGAAACCGGCCTGGCTGGTGTTTCCGCGGATACGTGGGTGGGAACGCGGCGCAGTCCTGCGCGCAGTTCCAGAAAGAGTGGACGTGGATCTCAGAGTCCGATATTAGGAGAAGGCTCAATTTCTCTACAGGACTTGAAAAAATCCATATCTTTGGAGGACATGAGCGGCACGGGTAAACGTGTCCGCTCGAAGAAAAGGGACCGGAAGGATCGCGGGAGCCCCGCTGATTCGGACGAGGATCTGGACGCGAAGAAAGCGGACACCAGATCCCGTGCGAGTGGCTCGAAATTCGGCCTTCGTGAGGCTCGTGACGCCCTAGAGTGTGGTGAGCCTGATGATGAGGATGTTTTCATGGACGCGTCAGGTGAAGTGAGCGGTCGCTCGTCGAGATCGGCGTCGGCCAGCTCAAAAGTAGTTCCGCCACAATTGGCTCTAACGGAGGTTGACACGTCCCGTGTTAGCGACATCCTCGCGGAGAATGCGGCGAAGATGAGGGACACTGTTAGCAAGTCCAAAAACCTCAATGGTTCATGTAGGGGAACCCTGAACAAGGTAGCCCAAACCATTGAGGAGGCTGCTAAGGTCCTAACCGAGAGGTCGGAGTCCGAGGAGAATCGGCTCCTCAGGGAAGAAAACGCAAGGTTGGTACAGGTCATCAATAATCTGTCCGTAGAAATTGCGACAATGAAAGAGATGATGACCTGTGCCAAAAAGGCGACAGACGAGGAGACAGCTCCCAAGAAGAGAACGACGACCGCAAGGGGTCTAACCATTGATGAGGAGATGGCTAGACTTCAAAATATAATAACAGCGCGGTTGGACAGTTTTGAGTGTCGACTCCCACCTGAGGAGAGACTTCGGCCGCCGTTGGCCTCGGATAAGAGAAGGGCGGAGGCGGCAGCCAAAACAGACAGAGTGACAGAGGCTCCCAGGAATGAAGCAGCGGCAGTCTCTACCCGGCCTTCTAGGGCTAAGCGGCCGGAAATCAGGGTGGTTGATCCTGCTCCAATAGGATCGGCCCCCTCAGGAACGACGGCCGGAAAGAAGAGGAAGGCCAAGAAGAAGAAATCCTTGGCAGAGGCGAAACGGACGCTTCCAGAGCCACGACCGCTACCACCAGCCCCTGCTTCTATGAGTGAGGGCTGGAATGTCGTGGCACGAAAGGGCACCAAGGCGAAAGGGAAGCAGCAATCTGCCAAGGTGAATAAGCCCGCTGCCACCACTGCTCAGTCGCAGCCAAAGAAAGGGGGGAGGAAACTCCAGACCCCGCGCTCAGCCGCTGTGGTGGTGACCGTAGACCAGGAGGCAATAGACAGGGGCCTCTCGTACTCGGAGGTTTTATCCCGGGCCCGAAACGGCGTCAAGATTGACGACCTTGGTTTGGACGGTGGCATGAGGGTCAAGAAGGCTGCCACTGGGGCCCGGATGTTTGAGATTTCCGGTCCAACTAAGGAGGAGAAGGCAGGAGTTCTCGCAAGCCGGATCCGGGATCTCTTCAGGGATGAGCCTGCAGTGCGGGTCACTACGCCCACGAAATGCGCAGAACTGCGCCTCGTGGGTCTAGATGACTCCACCACAGAGGAGGACGTGGCTGTCGCTATCGCCCGGGTAGCAGAATGCTCCAAGCAGGACATCACCACAGGGGCGATCCGCTGGGCAGACGGAGGATTGGGCTCCATATGGCTCAGGGTTCCGGTCGCAGCGGCCAAAAAGGTGGTGACGATGGGCAGGGTCTTGGTGGGATGGGTCTCGGCCCGCGTCCACTTGCTCGAGGCCCGCCCACGCCGCTGTTTCAGGTGCCTAGAGAAGGGGCACCTGCGGGCGGAATGTCGTGCGACAGTGGACCGCAGCGATGAATGTTATCGCTGCGGCAAAAGCGGCCACAAGGCCCAGTCCTGCTCGGCTGCCCCACATTGTGGGAGCTGCCAACGGGCAGGGCTGAAGGCCGATCATAGGGCGGGGGGCGGGCAGTGCAAGGCACCGTCCGTCCCGATGAGGAGAGGAAGGGGGGGTGATGGCCCGAGGGTCCCCTCACAACCTGCCACCAGCCCGGCTCGAGCTACCACGAGCCGGGGAAGTGAGACTATGGATGGAATCCAGTAATGGCCCTCACGAAATACCGATTTCTCCAGGCGAATATCATGCGCTCTGGCGGGGCCCAGGACTTGCTCTTTCAGGCCATGGCAGAGCGCATGGTACATGTCGCGGTGATATCCGAGCCTCTCTTCGTCCCGTCGGGCGAGGAGTGGGTCGCAGATCGTCTGGGGGATGTGGCCATTGCTTCCAGGGCTGCAGTTGGCTCCCCAGCCCTGGAGAGCGTTGTGAGGGGGAACGGATATGTCTCGGCTAGAATCGGAGACATGTTCGTGATCGGTGTCTACTTTTCACCGAACGCGCCGTTCTCGAGCTTTGAGCTTTTTATGGCTGAGATCGGCGTTTTGGTGGCAAGGTTGCGCCCTGAGAAGGTGATCCTGGCTGGAGACCTCAATGCAAAATCCGCTGCGTGGGGGTCTCCAGTTACGTGTATCCGGGGGACGTTCCTGGACAGTTGGCTTGCCTCGACCGGGCTCGTCGTCATGAACCGGGGGGATGCTGACACATGTGTACGATGGAATGGCGGCTCCAAAGTCGACGTCACCTTTGTCGACGCCGCCATGTCACCGTGTGTCAGTAATTGGGAGGTAATGGTGGGTGCGGAGTCTCTCTCGGACCATCGGTACATATGGTTCGAGGTCTCCACGCGCCCCACTCCCACTCCCACTTCTTCCCGGTCTAATAGAAGTGGCGGCCCTCGGTGGTCCCTAAAGAAAATGGACCCCGAGTTCTTGGTCGAGGCCGCAATTGTCCAGGCGTGGGTGGCAGGGCCCACGGGGGGGGATGTAGCCGCGGAGGTGGAGGACCTGCAGCGGCGGATGTCGCTCGTTTGCGACGCCAGCATGCCGAGGGTGCGATGCACAGGGCCGGCATGCGGGGTATACTGGTGGTCGGAGGAGCTGGCGCAGCTGCGAGACCAGTGCAGAGCTGTGCGCTACCGGTTATCCCGCTACAGGCGTCGCAGGCGACGCGACGTCGAAGAGGAGAGGCGCCGTTACGAGGCCTACAGGGCTGCCCGCGCTACTTTGCGGGTGGCCATCGCCGAGGCTAAGGACAGGGCCCACAAGGAGATGGCCGAGGAGCTCGATCGGGATCCGTGGGGGAGGCCGTACAAAGCGGCGCGGAAGAAGCTTCGCGCCCGCGCTCCCCCCCTCACCGAGAGCCTTCGGCCGGATTTCCTCGAATCTGTCGTGGAAACCCTGTTCCCGCAGGCGGCCGAGGTGGTTCCGCCTCGTATGGCGCCTCTGGAGGAGGAGGACGGCACTGTATCAGGTGCGCCGGGAGTGTCGGAGTGGGAGTTGGCCGGGGCGGTGAGTCGGATGAAGACGAAGAACACTGCCCCTGGGCCGGACGGCATCCCTGGGCGCGCCTGGTCTCTTGCCCTGGGTCCGATGGAGTCTCAACTCAGGGCAACATACAGTGCCTGCCTCGAGCAGGGCCTCTTTCCCCGTAGGTGGAAAACGGGGAGACTGGTCCTGCTTAAGAAGGAGGGTAAACCGGCCGATACACCCTCCGCGTATCGGCCCATCGTTTTGCTGGACGAGGCGGGGAAGCTGCTCGAACGAATAATAGCTTCCCGCATAGTCCAGCACCTCCAGGAGGTAGGGCCCGACCTCAGTCGTCTCCAGTGCGGATTCCGCCAGGGCAGGTCCACCCTCGACTGTATCGAGGGTGTAAGACATCTGGCGGAGGAGGCGACAACTCGGGGCGAGGTTGTGTTGGCGGTGTCTTTGGACATCGCTAACGCTTTCAACACCTTGCCCTGGGGAGTGATCAAGGAGGCCCTACGCTTCCACCGCATCCCCATGTACCTGCAGCGTGTTGTCGGTAATTATCTGGCCGACCGCGCTGTCGGGTACCCGACGGCTGGGGGTGGGTGGAAGGAGCGGAGGATGTCGTGCGGTGTTCCACAGGGGTCGGTTCTTGGCCCCCTTCTGTGGAACATCGGCTACGACTGGGTGCTGCGCGGGCAAATGCTTCCGGGGGTCCGTCTGTTCTGTTACGCAGACGACACCCTGGTGACTGCCCGTGCGGGCACCCACCGGGATGCCCGTGTGCTGGCGACCGCGGCCACCGCACACGTCGTGGCGCGGATTCGCCGGTTAGGACTGGGGGTGGCTTTGGAGAAATCCGAGGCCATTTGCTTCCACAGGCCTCGGATGGCGCCCCCAGTGGGCTCCCGGTTGATGGTGGGCGGGACGTCCATCGAAATCTCGGGTACTCTACGGTACCTGGGATTGCTCCTCGACAGCCGATGGACGTTCGAGGCCCACTTCCGGCGGCTCGCCCCCAAGTTAACGGCGACCGCCGGAGCCCTGAGCAGGCTCCTCCCGAATTTGGGGGGGCCTAATGCAGGCTGCCGGCGCCTTTATGCCGGAGTGGTCCGCTCTATGGCCCTGTACGGCGCTCCCGTGTGGGCGGAGCGGCTGACTGCGGGGTCCCTGCCTCTGCTGCGTGGAGCGCAGAGGATCATGGCGGTCAGACTCGTGCGGGGCTACCGGACCATTTCCGGCGAGGCGGCCTGCGCCTTGGCCGGGTCCCCTCCCTGGGACCTGGAGGCCAAGGTGCTCGCTCAGGCCTACCGCCGCAGAGTTGAAGCCCGTTCATCGGGGGGAGACTCGGCGGTGGTAGAGGTAGATTGGCGGAGGGAGGCTCAGCAGGAGCTCCTCCGCCAATGGAGGCGGCGGCTGGAATCGCCCAGTGCAGGAGGCTGGACGATTTCGGCCATCCAGCCCATTCTCCAGGGCTGGGTCGCCAGGAGGCATGGGGTCCTCACCTTCCGCCTGACGCAGGTGCTCTCCGGACATGGTTGTTTCGGGTGGTATCTGTGGCGGGTGGCCCGGCGCGAAGCGTCCGGTGTGTGCCACGAGTGCGGCGCCGATTCCGACACGGCGCTGCACACGCTCGCGGACTGTCCAGCTTGGGCGGTTCAGCGGGCGGAGCTCGTGGCACAGGTGGGGCGCGACCTCTCCTTGCCCACTGTGGTTCGTGCCATGGTGGACAGGGAGAGGTCGTGGGCAGCGATGGCCTCCTTCTGCGAGCACGTCATTTCGCAGAAGGAGGCGGCGGAGCGGGTCCGGGAAGTCGAGTCTCGGGATCCGATCCGCCGCAGGCGAGCCGGGCGCAGGCGACTCGTCCAAGACCATCGCATGCCGCCCTAACGGGGACCTTCTGGGCGTTCCGATCGGGGTTTAATCGGACGCCCTCCTTATAAGGTCCCCGAGGCGGTCGATGCATCTGGTGCTCCCGATGCATCGTCCAGCGGAGGGAGGGGCCACTTTTAGAGAGGCCCCGACCCAGAGGTGGCGCACTCTGGGGTTCAGAGTTGCTGCTGGCGGGAGTGGGGTCAAATAAGGCACCCTGCACCCGCCACCAGCAGCGTGGTGGAGCACACAGGTTGTTTTAGTCGGTGCGAGTCCGACATAACCGTCGCCTGACCCCGCGGGCGGCGGTACCCATAAGGGGTTTTTTCCTGTTCAAAAAAAAAAAAAAAAAAAAAAAAAGGTTAGGTTGGGGTGCTTTAGCGGTTGGCCTCCTCGTGGCGCACCCTGGGCAGGCCTACGGAATAATGAAATATGTATTCCCTGGACCTGGCGAACGGACCGTGGGGTAGGGGGGGTAGGGTTGCTGATTCTGATTGTCCCTCTGTCTGCAGAGGGCAACTCTGATAGGCTGGGGGCTCTGGGGGGGAATGAGTCCTCAATTGGTTGGCGCGTTTGGTTTTGGCTTAGTTCAAGTCTTGCTGGACACGGCTTCGGCCTCCGTCAGCCAAACCCGTAAACCCAGCGATGGGAGCGGGGACCTTCGGGTCGCGAGGAAGAAAACCTCTCTAAAAAATTACCCCTAATCCCAAGGTTTTGGGGCTCGCCGAGGGGATGAGTGGCTGGGGGGGAATCCAGTCGCGAGGGCCTCACCCAATCTTAAGGTCATACCTGCCGACAAGATGAATGGCCGATGGGAGTTCGGTCGTTAGGGTAACCAAAACTAAAACTGAATGAAGCATGGACAAACTAAAGGTATCGACTACCCAGGAGGGTCCCGGTTCACCCGGGGAATCCCTCACCGCGACCAGTGTTGCGCCGCAGTCCGCGAATTTAATTTTGCGGGTGCCGTGCAATACTGGCCTCGGTCGCCCCATTGTATCTGGGGGGGCAACCAATGCTTCGGAGGAGACAGGAGGGGGTGTCGGCGGAATTGAAACCGGCTTGGCTGGTGTTTCCGCGGATACGTGTGTGGGAACGCGGCGCAATCCTGCGCGCAGTTCCAGAAGGGTTGGATGCGGATCTGGTTCTCGGAGTCCGATCTTAGGAGAAGGCTCGGTTTCTCTGCAGGACCTAACGAAATGTAAATCGTTGGAGGACATGAGCGGCACGGGTAAACGTGTCCGCTCAAAGAAAAGGGACAGGACGGATCGCGGGAGCCCCGCTGATTCGGACGAGGATCTGGACGCGAAGAAAGCGGACACCAGATCCCGTGCGAGTGGCTCGAAATTCGGCCTCCGGGAGGCTCGTGACGCCTTAGAGTGTGGTGAGCCTGAGGACGAAGATGTCTACATGGACGCGTCGGGTGAAGCGCTGAGCGGTCGCTCATCGAGATCTGCGTCGGCCAGCTCTAAAGTAGTTCCGCCACAAGTGGCTCTTACAGAGGTTGACACGTCTCGTGTTAGCGACATACTCGCCGAGAATGCTGCGAAGATGAGGGCGACTGTCAACAAGTCCAAAAACATCAATGGTTCATGTAGAGGGACTCTGAATAAGGTAGCCCGAACGATAGAGGAGGCTGCTAAGGTCTTAACCGAGAGGTCGGAGTCCGAGGAGAATCGGCTCCTCAGGGAAGAAAACGCAAGGTTGGTACAGGTCATCAATAATCTGTCCGTAGAAATTGCGACGATGAAAGAGATGATGACCTGTGCCAAAAAGGCGACAGACGAGGAGACAGCTCCCAAGAAGAGAACGACGACCGCAAGGGGTCTAACCATTGATGAGGAGATGGCTAGACTTCAAAATATAATAACAGCGCGGTTGGACGGTTTTGAGTGTCGACTTCCACCTGAGGAGAGACTTCGGCCGCCGTTGGCCTCGGATAAGAGAAGGGCGGAGGCGGCAGCCAAAACTGTAACAGAGGCTCCCAGGAATGAAGCAGCGGCAGTCTCTACCCGGCCTTCTAGGGCTAAGCGGCCAGAAATCAGGGTGGTTGATCCTGCTCCAATAGGATCGGCCCCCTCAGGAACGACGGCCGGAAAGAAGAGGAAGGCCAAGAAGAAGAAATCCTTGGCAGAGGCGAAACGGACGCTTCCAGAGCCACGACCGCTACCACCAGCCCCTGCTTCTATGAGTGAGGGCTGGAATGTCGTGGCACGAAAGGGCACCAAGGCGAAAGGGAAGCAGCAATCTGCCAAGGTGAATAAGCCCGCTGCCACCACTGCTCAGTCGCAGCCAAAGAAAGGGGGGAGGAAACTCCAGACCCCGCGCTCAGCGGCTGTAGTGGTGACCGTAGACCAGGAGGCAATAGACAGGGGCCTCTCGTACTCGGAGGTTTTATCCCGGGCCCGAAACGGCGTCAAGATTGACGACCTTGGTTTGGACGGTGGCATGAGGGTCAAGAAGGCTGCCACTGGGGCCCGGATGTTTGAGATTTCCGGTCCAACTAAGGAAGAGAAGGCAGGAGTTCTCGCTAGCCGGATCCGGGATCTCTTCAGGGATGAGCCTGCAGTGCGGGTCACTACGCCCACGAAATGCGCAGAACTGCGCCTCGTGGGTCTAGATGACTCCACCACAGAGGAGGACGTGGCTGTCGCTATCGCCCGGGTAGCAGAATGCTCCAAGCAGGACATCACCACAGGGGCGATCCGCTGGGCAGACGGAGGATTGGGCTCCATATGGCTCAGGGTTCCGGTCGCAGCGGCCAAAAAGGTGGTGACGATGGGCAGGGTCTTGGTGGGATGGGTCTCGGCCCGCGTCCACTTGCTCGAGGCCCGCCCACGCCGCTGTTTCAGGTGCCTAGAGAAGGGGCACCTGCGGGCGGAATGTCGTGCGACAGTGGACCGCAGCGATGAATGTTATCGCTGCGGCAAGAGCGGCCACAAGGCCCAGTCCTGCTCGGCTGCCCCACATTGTGGGAGCTGCCAACGGGCAGGGCTGAAGGCCGATCATAGGGCGGGGGGCGGGCAGTGCAAGGCACCGTCCGTCCCGATGAGGAGAGGAAGGGGGGGTGATGGCCCGAGGGTCCCCTCACAACCTGCCACCAGCCCGGCTCGAGCTACCACGAGCCGGGGAAGTGAGACTATGGATGGAATCCAGTAATGGCCCTCACGAAATACCGATTTCTCCAGTCGAATATCATGCGCTCTGGCGGGGCCCAGGACTTGCTCTTTCAGGCCATGGCGGAGCGCATGGTACATGTCGCGGTGGTATCCGAGCCTCTCTTCGTCCCGTCGGGCGAGGAGTGGGTCGCAGATCGTCTGGGGGATGTGGCCATTGCTTCCAGGGCTGCAGTTGGCTCCCCAGCCCTGGAGAGCGTTGTGAGGGGGAACGGATATGTCTCGGCTAGAATCGGAGACATGTTCGTGATCGGTGTCTACTTCTCACCGAACGCGCCGTTCTCGAGCTTTGAGCTTTTTATGGCTGAGATCGGCGTTTTGGTGGCAAGGTTGCGCCCTGAGAAGGTGATCCTGGCTGGAGACCTCAATGCAAAATCCGCTGCGTGGGGGTCTCCAGTTACGTGTATCCGGGGGACGTTCCTGGACAGTTGGCTTGCCTCGACCGGGCTCGTCGTCATGAACCGGGGGGATGCTGACACATGTGTACGATGGAATGGCGGCTCCAAAGTCGACGTCACCTTTGTCGACGCCGCCATGTCACCGTGTGTCAGTAATTGGGAGGTAATGGTGGGTGCGGAGTCTCTCTCGGACCATCGGTACATATGGTTCGAGGTCTCCACGCGCCCCACTCCCACTCCCTCTTCTTCCCGGTCTAATAGAAGTGGCGGCCCTCGGTGGTCTCTAAAGAAAATGGACCCCGAGTTCTTGGTCGAGGCCGCAATTGTCCAGGCGTGGGTGGCAGGGCCCACGGGGGGGGATGTAGCCGCGGAGGTGGAGGACCTGCAGCGGCGGATGTCGCTCGTTTGCGACGCCAGCATGCCGAGGGTGCGATGCACAGGGCCGGCATGCGGGGTATACTGGTGGTCGGAGGAGCTGGCGCAGCTGCGAGACCAGTGCAGAGCTGTGCGCTACCGGTTATCCCGCTACAGGCGTCGCAGGCGACACGACGTCGAAGAGGAGAGGCGCCGTTACGAGGCCTACAGGGCTGCCCGCGCTACTTTGCGGGTGGCCATCGCCGAGGCTAAGGACAGGGCCCACAAGGAGATGGCCGAGGAGCTCGATCGGGATCCGTGGGGGAGGCCGTACAAAGCGGCGCGGAAGAAGCTTCGCGCCCGCGCTCCCCCCCTTACCGAGAGCCTTCGGCCAGATTTCCTCGAATCTGTCGTGGAAACCCTGTTCCCGCAGACGGCCGAGGTGGTTCCGCCTCGTATGGCGCCTCTGGAGGAGGAGGACGGCACTGTATCAGGTGCGCCGGGGGTGTCGGAGTGGGAGTTAGCCGGGGCGGTGAGTCGGATGAAGACGAAGAACACTGCCCCTGGGCCGGACGGCATCCCTGGGCGCGCCTGGTCTCTTGCCCTGGGTCCGATGGAGTCTCAACTCAGGGCAACATACAGTGCCTGCCTCGAGCAGGGCCTCTTTCCCCGTAGGTGGAAAACGGGGAGACTGGTCCTGCTTAAGAAGGAGGGTAAACCGGCCGATACACCCTCCGCGTATCGGCCCATCGTTTTGCTGGACGAGGCGGGGAAGCTGCTCGAACGAATAATAGCTTCCCGCATAGTCCAGCACCTCCAGGAGGTAGGGCCCGACCTCAGTCGTCTCCAGTGCGGATTCCGCCAGGGCAGGTCCACCCTCGACTGTATCGAGGGTGTAAGACATCTGGCGGAGGAGGCGACAACTCGGGGCGAGGTTGTGTTGGCGGTGTCGTTGGACATCGCTAACGCTTTCAACACCTTGCCCTGGGGAGTGATCAAGGAGGCCCTACGCTTCCACCGCATCCCCATGTACCTGCAGCGTGTTGTCGGTAATTATCTGGCCGACCGCGCTGTCGGGTACCCGACGGCTGGGGGTGGGTGGAAGGAGCGGAGGATGTCGTGCGGTGTTCCACAGGGGTCGGTTCTTGGCCCCCTTCTGTGGAACATCGGCTACGACTGGGTGCTGCGCGGGCAAATGCTTCCGGGGGTCCGTCTGTTTTGTTACGCAGACGACACCCTGGTGACTGCCCGTGCGGGCACCCACCGGGATGCCCGTGTGCTGGCGACCGCGGCCACCGCACACGTCGTGGCGCGGATTCGCCGGTTAGGACTGGGGGTGGCTTTGGAGAAATCCGAGGCCATTTGCTTCCACAGGCCTCGGATGGCGCCCCCAGTGGGCTCCCGGTTGATGGTGGGCGGGACGTCCATCGAAATCTCGGGTACTCTACGGTACCTGGGATTGCTCCTCGACAGCCGATGGACGTTCGAGGCCCACTTCCGGCGGCTCGCCCCCAAGTTAACGGCGACCGCCGGAGCCCTGAGCAGGCTCCTCCCGAATTTGGGGGGGCCTAATGCAGGCTGCCGGCGCCTTTATGCCGGAGTGGTCCGCTCTATGGCCCTGTACGGCGCTCCCGTGTGGGCGGAGCGGCTGACTGCGGGGTCCCTGCCTCTGCTGCGTGGAGCGCAGAGGATCATGGCGGTCAGACTCGTGCGGGGCTACCGGACCATTTCCGGCGAGGCGGCCTGCGCCTTGGCCGGGTCCCCTCCCTGGGACCTGGAGGCCAAGGTGCTCGCTCAGGCCTACCGCCGCAGAGTTGAAGCCCGTTCATCGGGGGGAGACTCGGCGGTGGTAGAGGTAGATTGGCGGAGGGAGGCTCAGCAGGAGCTCCTCCGCCAATGGAGGCGGCGGCTGGAATCGCCCAGTGCAGGAGGCTGGACGATTTCGGCCATCCAGCCCATTCTCCAGGGCTGGGTCGCCAGGAGGCATGGGGTCCTCACCTTCCGCCTGACGCAGGTGCTCTCCGGACATGGTTGTTTCGGGTGGTATCTGTGGCGGGTGGCCCGGCGCGAAGCGTCCGGTGTGTGCCACGAGTGCGGCGCCGATTCCGACACGGCGCTGCACACGCTCGCGGACTGTCCAGCTTGGGCGGTTCAGCGGGCGGAGCTCGTGGCACAGGTGGGGCGCGACCTCTCCTTGCCCACTGTGGTTCGTGCCATGGTGGACAGGGAGAGGTCGTGGGCAGCGATGGCCTCCTTCTGCGAGCACGTCATTTCGCAGAAGGAGGCGGCGGAGCGGGTCCGGGAAGTCGAGTCTCGGGATCCGATCCGCCGCAGGCGAGCCGGGCGCAGGCGACTCGTCCAAGACCATCGCATGCCGCCCTAACGGGGACCTTCTGGGCGTTCCGAACGGGGTTTATTCGGACGCCCTCCTTATAAGGTCCCCGAGGCGGTCGATGCATCTGGTGCTCCCGATGCATCGTCCAGCGGAGGGAGGGGCCACTTTTAGAGAGGCCCCGACCCAGAGGTGGCGCACTCTGGGGTTCAGAGTTGCTGCTGGCGGGAGTGGGGTCAAATAAGGCACCCTGCACCCGCCACCAGCAGCGTGGTGGAGCACACAGGTTGTTTTAGTCGGTGCGAGTCCGACATAACCGTCGCCTGACCCCGCGGGCGGCGGTACCCATAAGGGGTTTTTTCCTGTTCAAAAAAAAAAAAAAAAGGTTAGGTTAGGTTAGGTTAGGTTAGGTTAGGTTAGGTTAGGTTGGTTAGGTTAGGTTAGGTTAGGTTAGGTTAGGTTAGGTTAGGTTAGGTTAGGTTAGGTTAGGTTAGGTTAGGTTAGGTTAGGTTAGGTTAGGTTGGGGTGCCTTAACGGTTGGCCTCCTCGTGGCGCACCCTGGGCAGGCCCACGGAATAATGTAATATGTATTCCCTGGACCTGGCGAACGGACCGTGGGGTAGGGGGGGTAGGGTTGCTGATTCTGATTGTCCCTCTGTCTGCAGAGGGCAACTCTGATAGGCTGGGGGCTCTGGGGGGAATGAGTCCTCAATTGGTTGGCGCGTTTAGTTTTGGCTTAGTTTTAGTCTTGCTGGACACGGCTTCGGCCTCCGTCAGCCAAACCCGTAAACCCAGCGATGGGAGCGGGGACCTTCGGGTCGCGAGGAAGAAAACCTCTCTAAAAAAATTACCCCTAATCCCAAGGTTTTGGGGCTCGCCGAGGGGATGAGTGGCTGGGGGGGAATCCAGTTGCGAGGGCCTCACCCAATCTTAAGGTCATACCTGCCGACAAGATGAATGGCCGATGGGAGTTCGGTCGTTAGGGTAACCAAACTTAAAACTATGAAGCATGGACAAACTAAAGGTATCGACTACCCAGGAGGGTCCCGGTTCACCCGGGGAATCCCTCACCGCGACCAGTGTTGCGCCGCAGTCCGCGAATATTATTTTGCGGGTGCCGTGCAATACTGGCCTCGGTCGCCCCATTGTATCTGGGGGGGCAACCAGTGCTTCGGAGGAGATAGGAGGGGGTGTCGGCGGAATCGAAACCGGCCTGGCTGGTGTTTCCGCGGATACGTGGGTGGGAACGCGGCGCAGTCCTGCGCGCAGTTCCAGAAAGAGTGGACGTGGATCTCAGAGTCCGATATTAGGAGAAGGCTCAATTTCTCTACAGGACTTGAAAAAATCCATATCTTTGGAGGACATGAGCGGCACGGGTAAACGTGTCCGCTCGAAGAAAAGGGACCGGAAGGATCGCGGGAGCCCCGCTGATTCGGACGAGGATCTGGACGCGAAGAAAGCGGACACCAGATCCCGTGCGAGTGGCTCGAAATTCGGCCTTCGTGAGGCTCGTGACGCCCTAGAGTGTGGTGAGCCTGATGATGAGGATGTTTTCATGGACGCGTCAGGTGAAGTGAGCGGTCGCTCGTCGAGATCGGCGTCGGCCAGCTCAAAAGTAGTTCCGCCACAATTGGCTCTAACGGAGGTTGACACGTCCCGTGTTAGCGACATCCTCGCGGAGAATGCGGCGAAGATGAGGGACACTGTTAGCAAGTCCAAAAACCTCAATGGTTCATGTAGGGGAACCCTGAACAAGGTAGCCCAAACCATTGAGGAGGCTGCTAAGGTCCTAACCGAGAGGTCGGAGTCCGAGGAGAATCGGCTCCTCAGGGAAGAAAACGCAAGGTTGGTACAGGTCATCAATAATCTGTCCGTAGAAATTGCGACAATGAAAGAGATGATGACCTGTGCCAAAAAGGCGACAGACGAGGAGACAGCTCCCAAGAAGAGAACGACGACCGCAAGGGGTCTAACCATTGATGAGGAGATGGCTAGACTTCAAAATATAATAACAGCGCGGTTGGACAGTTTTGAGTGTCGACTCCCACCTGAGGAGAGACTTCGGCCGCCGTTGGCCTCGGATAAGAGAAGGGCGGAGGCGGCAGCCAAAACAGACAGAGTGACAGAGGCTCCCAGGAATGAAGCAGCGGCAGTCTCTACCCGGCCTTCTAGGGCTAAGCGGCCGGAAATCAGGGTGGTTGATCCTGCTCCAATAGGATCGGCCCCCTCAGGAACGACGGCCGGAAAGAAGAGGAAGGCCAAGAAGAAGAAATCCTTGGCAGAGGCGAAACGGACGCTTCCAGAGCCACGACCGCTACCACCAGCCCCTGCTTCTATGAGTGAGGGCTGGAATGTCGTGGCACGAAAGGGCACCAAGGCGAAAGGGAAGCAGCAATCTGCCAAGGTGAATAAGCCCGCTGCCACCACTGCTCAGTCGCAGCCAAAGAAAGGGGGGAGGAAACTCCAGACCCCGCGCTCAGCGGCTGTGGTGGTGACCGTAGACCAGGAGGCAATAGACAGGGGCCTCTCGTACTCGGAGGTTTTATCCCGGGCCCGAAACGGCGTCAAGATTGACGACCTTGGTTTGGACGGTGGCATGAGGGTCAAGAAGGCTGCCACTGGGGCCCGGATGTTTGAGATTTCCGGTCCAACTAAGGAGGAGAAGGCAGGAGTTCTCGCAAGCCGGATCCGGGATCTCTTCAGGGATGAGCCTGCAGTGCGGGTCACTACGCCCACGAAATGCGCAGAACTGCGCCTCGTGGGTCTAGATGACTCCACCACAGAGGAGGACGTGGCTGTCGCTATCGCCCGGGTAGCAGAATGCTCCAAGCAGGACATCACCACAGGGGCGATCCGCTGGGCAGACGGAGGATTGGGCTCCATATGGCTCAGGGTTCCGGTCGCAGCGGCCAAAAAGGTGGTGACGATGGGCAGGGTCTTGGTGGGATGGGTCTCGGCCCGCGTCCACTTGCTCGAGGCCCGCCCACGCCGCTGTTTCAGGTGCCTAGAGAAGGGGCACCTGCGGGCGGAATGTCGTGCGACAGTGGACCGCAGCGATGAATGTTATCGCTGCGGCAAAAGCGGCCACAAGGCCCAGTCCTGCTCGGCTGCCCCACATTGTGGGAGCTGCCAACGGGCAGGGCTGAAGGCCGATCATAGGGCGGGGGGCGGGCAGTGCAAGGCACCGTCCGTCCCGATGAGGAGAGGAAGGGGGGGTGATGGCCCGAGGGTCCCCTCACAACCTGCCACCAGCCCGGCTCGAGCTACCACGAGCCGGGGAAGTGAGACTATGGATGGAATCCAGTAATGGCCCTCACGAAATACCGATTTCTCCAGGCGAATATCATGCGCTCTGGCGGGGCCCAGGACTTGCTCTTTCAGGCCATGGCAGAGCGCATGGTACATGTCGCGGTGATATCCGAGCCTCTCTTCGTCCCGTCGGGCGAGGAGTGGGTCGCAGATCGTCTGGGGGATGTGGCCATTGCTTCCAGGGCTGCAGTTGGCTCCCCAGCCCTGGAGAGCGTTGTGAGGGGGAACGGATATGTCTCGGCTAGAATCGGAGACATGTTCGTGATCGGTGTCTACTTTTCACCGAACGCGCCGTTCTCGAGCTTTGAGCTTTTTATGGCTGAGATCGGCGTTTTGGTGGCAAGGTTGCGCCCTGAGAAGGTGATCCTGGCTGGAGACCTCAATGCAAAATCCGCTGCGTGGGGGTCTCCAGTTACGTGTATCCGGGGGACGTTCCTGGACAGTTGGCTTGCCTCGACCGGGCTCGTCGTCATGAACCGGGGGGATGCTGACACATGTGTACGATGGAATGGCGGCTCCAAAGTCGACGTCACCTTTGTCGACGCCGCCATGTCACCGTGTGTCAGTAATTGGGAGGTAATGGTGGGTGCGGAGTCTCTCTCGGACCATCGGTACATATGGTTCGAGGTCTCCACGCGCCCCACTCCCACTCCCACTTCTTCCCGGTCTAATAGAAGTGGCGGCCCTCGGTGGTCCCTAAAGAAAATGGACCCCGAGTTCTTGGTCGAGGCCGCAATTGTCCAGGCGTGGGTGGCAGGGCCCACGGGGGGGGATGTAGCCGCGGAGGTGGAGGACCTGCAGCGGCGGATGTCGCTCGTTTGCGACGCCAGCATGCCGAGGGTGCGATGCACAGGGCCGGCATGCGGGGTATACTGGTGGTCGGAGGAGCTGGCGCAGCTGCGAGACCAGTGCAGAGCTGTGCGCTACCGGTTATCCCGCTACAGGCGTCGCAGGCGACGCGACGTCGAAGAGGAGAGGCGCCGTTACGAGGCCTACAGGGCTGCCCGCGCTACTTTGCGGGTGGCCATCGCCGAGGCTAAGGACAGGGCCCACAAGGAGATGGCCGAGGAGCTCGATCGGGATCCGTGGGGGAGGCCGTACAAAGCGGCGCGGAAGAAGCTTCGCGCCCGCGCTCCCCCCCTCACCGAGAGCCTTCGGCCGGATTTCCTCGAATCTGTCGTGGAAACCCTGTTCCCGCAGGCGGCCGAGGTGGTTCCGCCTCGTATGGCGCCTCTGGAGGAGGAGGACGGCACTGTATCAGGTGCGCCGGGAGTGTCGGAGTGGGAGTTGGCCGGGGCGGTGAGTCGGATGAAGACGAAGAACACTGCCCCTGGGCCGGACGGCATCCCTGGGCGCGCCTGGTCTCTTGCCCTGGGTCCGATGGAGTCTCAACTCAGGGCAACATACAGTGCCTGCCTCGAGCAGGGCCTCTTTCCCCGTAGGTGGAAAACGGGGAGACTGGTCCTGCTTAAGAAGGAGGGTAAACCGGCCGATACACCCTCCGCGTATCGGCCCATCGTTTTGCTGGACGAGGCGGGGAAGCTGCTCGAACGAATAATAGCTTCCCGCATAGTCCAGCACCTCCAGGAGGTAGGGCCCGACCTCAGTCGTCTCCAGTGCGGATTCCGCCAGGGCAGGTCCACCCTCGACTGTATCGAGGGTGTAAGACATCTGGCGGAGGAGGCGACAACTCGGGGCGAGGTTGTGTTGGCGGTGTCTTTGGACATCGCTAACGCTTTCAACACCTTGCCCTGGGGAGTGATCAAGGAGGCCCTACGCTTCCACCGCATCCCCATGTACCTGCAGCGTGTTGTCGGTAATTATCTGGCCGACCGCGCTGTCGGGTACCCGACGGCTGGGGGTGGGTGGAAGGAGCGGAGGATGTCGTGCGGTGTTCCACAGGGGTCGGTTCTTGGCCCCCTTCTGTGGAACATCGGCTACGACTGGGTGCTGCGCGGGCAAATGCTTCCGGGGGTCCGTCTGTTCTGTTACGCAGACGACACCCTGGTGACTGCCCGTGCGGGCACCCACCGGGATGCCCGTGTGCTGGCGACCGCGGCCACCGCACACGTCGTGGCGCGGATTCGCCGGTTAGGACTGGGGGTGGCTTTGGAGAAATCCGAGGCCATTTGCTTCCACAGGCCTCGGATGGCGCCCCCAGTGGGCTCCCGGTTGATGGTGGGCGGGACGTCCATCGAAATCTCGGGTACTCTACGGTACCTGGGATTGCTCCTCGACAGCCGATGGACGTTCGAGGCCCACTTCCGGCGGCTCGCCCCCAAGTTAACGGCGACCGCCGGAGCCCTGAGCAGGCTCCTCCCGAATTTGGGGGGGCCTAATGCAGGCTGCCGGCGCCTTTATGCCGGAGTGGTCCGCTCTATGGCCCTGTACGGCGCTCCCGTGTGGGCGGAGCGGCTGACTGCGGGGTCCCTGCCTCTGCTGCGTGGAGCGCAGAGGATCATGGCGGTCAGACTCGTGCGGGGCTACCGGACCATTTCCGGCGAGGCGGCCTGCGCCTTGGCCGGGTCCCCTCCCTGGGACCTGGAGGCCAAGGTGCTCGCTCAGGCCTACCGCCGCAGAGTTGAAGCCCGTTCATCGGGGGGAGACTCGGCGGTGGTAGAGGTAGATTGGCGGAGGGAGGCTCAGCAGGAGCTCCTCCGCCAATGGAGGCGGCGGCTGGAATCGCCCAGTGCAGGAGGCTGGACGATTTCGGCCATCCAGCCCATTCTCCAGGGCTGGGTCGCCAGGAGGCATGGGGTCCTCACCTTCCGCCTGACGCAGGTGCTCTCCGGACATGGTTGTTTCGGGTGGTATCTGTGGCGGGTGGCCCGACGCGAAGCGTCCGGTGTGTGCCACGAGTGCGGCGCCGATTCCGACACGGCGTTGCACACGCTCGCGGACTGTCCAGCTTGGGCGGTTCAGCGGGCGGAGCTCGTGGCACAGGTGGGGCGCGACCTCTCCTTGCCCACTGTGGTTCGTGCCATGGTGGACAGGGAGAGGTCGTGGGCAGCGATGGCCTCCTTCTGCGAGCACGTCATTTCGCAGAAGGAGGCGGCGGAGCGGGTCCGGGAAGTCGAGTCTCGGGATCCGATCCGCCGCAGGCGAGCCGGGCGCAGGCGACTCGTTCAAGACCATCGCATGCCGCCCTAACGGGGACCTTCTGGGCGTTCCGAACGGGGTTTATTCGGACGCCCTCCTTATAAGGTCCCCGAGGCGGTCGATGCATCTGGTGCTCCCGATGCATCGTCCAGCGGAGGGAGGGGCCACTTTTAGAGAGGCCCCGACCCAGAGATGGCGCACTCTGGGGTTCAGAGTTGCTGCTGGCGGGAGTGGGGTCAAATAAGGCACCCTGCACCCGCCACCAGCAGCGTGGTGGAGCACACAGGTTGTTTTAGTCGGTGCGAGTCCGACATAACCGTCGCCTGACCCCGCGGGCGGCGGTACCCATAAGGGGTTTTTTCCTGTTCAAAAAAAAAAAAAAAAAAAAAAGGTTAGGTTAGGTTAGGTTAGGTTAGGTTAGGTTAGGTTTTTTTTTTTTTTTTTTTTTTCTTTTTTTTTTTTTTTTTCAGCTTCCTCTAACATAATCAGAGCCGTGGTTTATCTTTTTTATTTTATTTTCTTTTACAATGTTTGTCACTTAACTAGATAGTTATATACAATTATTTTATTTCTATTGCACAATACTTATACAATTATTCAGTTTTCACTATACCAATACAATTATACTTATACAATACAATTTATACTAATACATTGCTCACTAATACAATTTGTTTCTTTTTATCATACTATATTTACCTTTATCTTTTATTTGTATTTTGTAGGTTAACAATTTTCAATTTGCATATTTTAGTCTAAAGTTTTATTCTTATCTATTTTGACCATTTTGTTTTTTAATTTATTTTAAGTTTACACTGCTAATATACAATTTATTGTGGGCTGTTGGCGACAATTTCTTTATATAACGTCTTATATTACTTTTTATTATATCTTGATTTATTACTCTATTTTATTGCTCTTATTATCTTACTATTATTTCTATTTCCTTATTTTCTATATATAATACTATTTTAATCTTATGCTATTGTTGGTTTTACCTAATATATAATAATTATATATGTGTAAAGATTACCCTTTTTAATGCTTATTTTATGTTTTGCTCTCATAATTTATTTTAATCTGACCTGAGTACTTGGTCAGCAATCAAGTTGGTAGCTTCATGTTATCTTGCTTGATTGCTGGCGTGGTCCCCTTTCCTAAGAGCAATAAAAAATTTGTTATATACTCCAATGATATTAAACTATTTTTTAGTTTTAGGGCTTCCAAGCCGGCATATGCGTCTGGATGACTTTTGCGCTTCCTGTACTCCGCATTTACCTTGGGTTTTACCCAAATCCGAGATGCTGTTTGATTTTGGGTATAGCAATTTCTCAGATTGCTGAAAATACTCCATGCGACCTGTATGGAATCCTGCTTGTCAATCACAGATCCAGATGCCGGCTCGGAGAATCCCACATTTTTGTTATTTGTTTTGCTAATTGTTTCCAGCGGGAAACCAATATTCTGTATATTATAAATTTTCCCGTATTTATTTCGTGGGGTTTTACATTTTTCCCGCTGGAAGCCCTTAGCAATATGCGACTGCAGATCTGGCCAACATGTCCCATCTTTTTCTGATGGGGCAGTCACTACTGAAGGCGTTGTGGTTGCTCTCCTTTATGCTAGCGTTTGTGCAATTGCAACAAGTCGGTGTTCCACCTGCTAGCATATCGGGGCAGTCACTTCTTTTATGATCTTCTCCGCAGTGACTGCACTTCTCGGTTGTTGTTTTGCAGAAGCGCCTGCTATGGCCGTAGCCAAGGCACAGAGAGCATTGAATGAGGGGGGAATGGTCTTCCACCCTCACTCTCTGTAAGTCAACATGGAGTGCTCCTGCCGCTGTTGCTCTCTTCCATATTACCGGAGACACCCGCACGACGAAATGGCCCTGGTGCGGATTTCTAGTCTTTTTTCTAAATTTTATTTCCATCCTTATGTCTTCTTGCGGAAGGTCTTCGAAGATATGCCGATTTTGATTTTTCACTGCTTTTATGACCTCTTCGTCATTGTTGTATAACATGACGTCCTTTAGTACTATAAGAGGGTCCTTGTTCTTGATGACTTCCGCTTTTAGTTCACCAGTGTTTTGAATTTTGTTCATAACTTTGGTTCTTTCCTCAGGAGTGCTGCAGCCTAGTATGATTCTTCTGTCTTGGACTTTTCTCACTTTGTCAATCTTTATATCTCCTTCTTTTGCCTTAACTACTTTTCTAATTTTTTGTAGAACTTCCTCACCAGTATCCATTTCGTCGCTCGAGGTAACCACTATTGAGTGGAGCGCCTCTCGCTCTACATGCCGATTTGCCTTTGGTCCGGCCAGGACATCTGCATAGCTAATGGCTGGTTAGGTTAGGTTAGGTTAGGTTAGGTTAGGTTAGGTTAGGTTAGGTTAGGTTGGGGTGCCAATGTCGGTCGGCCTCCTCGTGGCGCACCCTGGGCAGGTCTCTTGAATATGTATGTATTCCAGGGGCCTGGCGGACGGACTGGCGGAGCCCGTAAGCCCGGCAACGGGAACGGGGGCCTTCGGGTCGCGAGGAAGAAAACCTCTATAAAAAATTACCCGTGGGGGCGGAAACGCCCACAATGCGCGGCGAGCCGTTCCGGCTGTGTTTTCATGGTCAGTAGGCTTTTGGCTCTCAACTCGGGAGCCACGTCGGGCGAACCGTAATCCGCAAGTTAGTGCGGAACCGGGGGCCGCTCTTCTCATTTGAGGGGAGGGGCCGCGAGGAAGACAACCTCTATAAAAAATTACCCCAATCCTAAGGTTCGGGGCCCGCCGATGGGATGGATGGCCGGGGGGGATCTGGTCACTAGGGCTCCATAACTGGGGGGTTATTTTGGGAATTTAATAAATCATGATGGATCAAACTGTTAAAGAAAACACTACCCAGGAGGGTCCCGGCTTTGCTGGGGAATCCCTTGCCGGAGTTGAAACTCGGTCGCGTTCGCGGGCGAGTTCCAACTGCGGTCGCTCCATTGTATCTGGGGGAGCACCACATGATTCGGTAGAGAGTGGAGATGCAGAAATGAGAGAGGTGGTCATTGCTTCGGTTAAAAGTGGCAGATGTATGAGTGGGAGTTCGGCTGAAGTAGGCACGAGCGACGATAACATTAAGGTGGATGCTGCTAAAAAACAGCTTGTTGTTGTTATTGAGGACGTCGTCGTTCGAAAAGCACACAGTAGTGCTGAAGATAAAGACATGCCTGGAGTAGTTCGATCGCTTTCAAATAGTAGTCTAACTGTGGCGAATCAGTCAGGCTCTATAACCACTAAGGTGGAGGCGTCGAAGCGTAAGGCAGGAGAAGGATTACCGGATTTGACATCAGAAAATAAAAATGAAGTAGGCAGGAAAGTGATCCTCACAGGAAGAAAGGGTTTGGAATCCAGTAAAAGGAGAGGAATCGGCATGGGTAACGATGAGAGTGAATATGAGTCGGGAAGTATCTCTGATGTCTCTTTGGATTTGTCCCCGCTGTTACGTAAGGCAAGTCAAAAAGCAAATAAAGTCAGAGGAAACTCCTTTGGGAGAGATCTTGGCTATAGTCAGGCTGAGAAAAATCTCGGAGAGGAGCGTTGCAGAGAATCAGAACAGGATATGAAAGAGAAGAGTTTACAGGTTAAGGCGAAGATGGTGCGAAGTAAGAGGAAACCTAAAAATTCTATGGACGTGGATTATGAGAGTGATAATGGTGGTTTTGTTTTAAGACCTTCTGGGTCAATAGACATTTCAATACAAGGATCTGCAAAAACTACGACAATCGTGAAGGAAATATGGAATGAAATGGAGAGGAAAAATATTAATGAGCTTACTGGTAACTTAGCGAGTTGTGCGGATGCGCTCAACAGTGTCTTAGTTAAAAGCAAAAATATTAAGGGAGCACTCAGGAAAGACATCATATTGGTGACGGCAGAAATTGCTAAAACGGCGGAAATTATGTGTAATAGGTCACCGTCTGCGGAAATGGCTATATTACAGGCCCAAAATACGAGCCTAGAATGCGAACTTAACAAAGTTAAGAGTGAATTAAGAGAGTTAAAGGACAAGTTTGAGAGGGTGATGGCTGATCAAAATAAGCTTTCACAACAAGCAAGTGAACCGACTAGGGCGAAGAAAAGCCAGGTGACAGCAGCTTCGCAGGTTCTGAATCAGAGCAGCGAGGAACTAACCGTTCAGGAGCAGATCACTCGGCTCCAAAATATTGTTGATGCCCGATTTGATAATATGAAGGGACGTCTTCTTCCTGAGGTTAGAATAAGGCCGCCTCTTGCGGCCGATAAAAAGAGAGCTGCGGCAAGGGAAGCGGAAAACGGAGAGCGGGAAGGCATTGTAGCAACTTCCAACCGTCCACAACCAATAAGGCCGGAAATCAGAGTGGTGGCTCCTAACGTTAGCGTAAGGACGGAGGCGAGCCAAAAACAAAAGAAGAAGAAGAAAAAGAAGAGAACCGGTGTCGAGGCAAAACAGCCCCGAGATACTGAGCCCCGTCCGATACCACCGGCCCCTGCCTCAATGAGCGAGGGCTGGAATGTGGTAGCTCGGCGAGGCGCGAAGCCAAAAAGTGGTCTAGGTGCTAGTGTAGGAAAGCCTGAGACCGCTGCACAGGTACATTCGAAGATGAATAAAAAACTTCGTCCTCCGCGCACGGCTGCAGTGATGTTATCACTTAACGAGGAAGCGACGCAAAAGGGCTTAACATATAATGATGTTGTGATCCGGGCGCGTCGCAGCATGAAGGTTGATGACCTCAACCTGAGTGACATGCGTCTAAAGAAGGCTGCAACTGGAGCCCGGTTGTATGAAATCCCTGGGCCCTTAAAAGAGGAAAAGGCGCGGGCTCTAGCTGGACGTCTTAAGGAATTCTTTGCTGATGAGCCAACAGTTCGCGTCACCGTACCCACGAAGTGTGCGGAGATGCGAATCGTGGGCTTGGATGACGCCACGACAGAGGAAGAGGTGGCCACAGCGATTGCTCGGGTCGGGGAATGCTCTCCTGGAGAGGTTCAAACCGGGACGATTCGTATGGGCAATGGGCTAGGCTCCTTATGGCTCAAGTGCCCAGTGGCTGCAGCAATGAAAGTGGCGGCCTCAGGCAGGATACTCGTGGGCTGGGTCTCAGTACGGGTTCACCTCCTGGAGTCCCGTCCTCGTCGATGCTTCAGGTGCCTCGAGACGGGGCATCTAAGAGCCAAATGTACGTCGGAAATAGACCGCAGCGATGAGTGTTACCGTTGCGGTCAAAGGGGTCACAAGGCCCAGTCCTGCACGGCAGCCCCAATTTGTGGGAGCTGCCAGCGAGCAGGCCTAGCGGCCAAACATCGCACAGGAAGCGGATCGTGTAAAGCGCCACACGTTACTCGTCGAGGAGGTAGAGGCGGCGATGGCCCTAGGGTCCCCTCGCAGTCCGCCAGCCCGTTCATTATAGCCACTGATCGGGTAGAGGAGATTCGCATGGATATGGCCCCTTAATGGCTGGACGCCGTATTCAATTCCTCCAGGCGAATCTCAACCACTGCGCTAGGTCACAAGATCTCATGTTTCAAGCCCTGGTGGAGTGGAATATACAAGTGGCGGTAGTCTCTGAGCCACTTTTTGTCCCGCGGGGTGAAGATTGGATAGGCGACCGGGATGGCTTAGTAGTCATTGCCTCCAGAGCCGCGGTGGGATCTCCGGCTATGCAAAATGTTGTGAGGGGGCGAGGTTATGTCTCCGCTGAGATCGGGGACATAACAGTCATTGGAGTGTATTTTTCTCCAAACCGACATTTCTTTGAATTTGAAATTTTTATGGACGAGGTCGGTGATCTGGTGGAGAGTATACACCCTAGGAAGGTAATCGTTGCTGGGGACTTAAACGCGAAATCGGCTGCGTGGAGGTCTCGAGTGACGTGTGTTAGGGGACAATATCTGGACGGTTGGTTAGCTTCCAAGGGTATGATTGTAGTTAACCGGGGTGATGAGGACACCTGTGTTCGACACAATGGCGGCTCAAAAGTTGACATTACATTTGTTGATGCCGCCTTGGCGCACAATGTTCGTAGCTGGGAAGTACAGGTGTATGCAGAGAGTCTCTCCGATCATCCTTTCATTCGGTTCGAGATCGCAGCGTGCCCGACAGTCACACAATCGCCTCTTCCAATCTATAGAGATAGGAGCAGTCCACGGTGGTCCCTAAAAAACATGGACTCCGAGTTTCTTGTTGAAGCGGCAACTGTGCAGGCTTGGGCAATGAAGCCAATGGGAGAGGACGTTATTTCGGAGATTGAAGACCTCCAAAAAAGAATGTCGTTGGTTTGCGACGCCAGCATGCCGAGAGTACGGTGCTCGGGTCGAGCACGCGGAGTGTACTGGTGGTCGCCGGTGCTGGCGCGGCTACGCGAAGACTGTGTGGCGGCTCGGCTACAGTACACGCATTATCGGCGTCGCAGGCAGCGTGAAAGTGGGGAGGAAAGGCGGCGGTACGATGTCTACAAGACCGCCCGTGTGTCCCTGCGGGTCGCAATCGGCGAAGCCAAAAATAAAGCGTACAAGGAATCACTTGAAGAGCTAAACAGGGATCCATGGGGAAGACCTTATAAAGTGGTAAGAAAGAAGCTTCGCACACAGACCTCTCCTTTAACCGAGACCTTACAACCGGATCTCCTCGAAGCCGTGGTTGAAGCCCTGTTTCCGCAGAGAACGGAATTTGACCCGCCTTGTATGGCTCCATCTCAAGAGGAGGAGTCAGACACTGTTCCGAGAGTGCCTGAAGTGTCGGAAGGCGAGTTGCAGGCTGCGGTGCTAAGAATGAAAAGGAAAAACACTGCTCCTGGTCCTGACGGCATCCACGGGCGCGCTTGGGCGTTGGCCTTGGGTGCATTGGAACCGCGGCTCAGGGCTATTTATAATGCCTGTATTGAGCGAGGCCTTTTCCCTGGGCGATGGAAGACAGGGAAGTTGGTCTTGCTCAGAAAGGAAGGGAGAGCTGTCGATTCCCCCAATGCATATCGCCCAATTGTGCTTTTGGATGAGGCGGGTAAGCTTTTGGAGAGGATAGTGGCTGACCGCATCATCAAACACATTGAGGAAGTGGGGCCTGGCCTCAGCTGCCTCCAATACGGATTTCGCCGAGGCAGGTCTACCATCGACTGCCTAGAGGGGGTTAAGAAACTGGCAGAGGAGGCAATGAGTCAGCGTGAGGTTGTGGTAGCGGTGTCTGTTGACATTGTTAACGCCTTCAATTCGCTACCCTGGGAGGTTATAAAGGAGGCCCTACGCTTCCACGAAATCCCTCAGTACCTGCAGCGCATCGTCGGTAGCTATCTAACTGATCGTGCTGTCACGTATCCGACGATTGGGGGTTCGTGGAAGCGACGTGAGATGTCGTGTGGTGTTCCACAGGGGTCAGTACTCGGACCCCTATTATGGAACATTGGGTATGACTGGGTACTGCGCGGAAGGATGTTGCCAAGGGTTCGTCTGTTCTGCTATGCGGACGATACTCTGGTGACGGCCACCGCCAGTACCCATCGGGATGCCCGAGTGTTGGCAACCGCGGCTACTGCTCACGTGGTGACTCGCATTCGTCGGCTAGGGTTAGACGTTGCCTTGGAGAAATCCGAGGCCTTGTGTTTTTACAGGCCAAGGATGGCGCCTTTGGTTAACTCCCGGCTGGTGGTTGGCGGAACGTCTATTGAGGTTTCAGGTACTATGAAATACCTGGGACTCGTGCTCGATAGCCGATGGACGTTCGACGCTCACTTTCAACGGCTCGTTCCTAAGCTCAAGGTGACCGCTGGAGCGCTGAGCCAGCTGCTTCCGAGGGTGGGGGGGCCAAATATTGGTTGCCGACGTCTATACGCCGGAGTGATTCGGAGTATGGCCCTCTACGGTGCACCTGTATGGGCGGGGCGGCTGACCGTCAAATCACGGGCCCTATTACGCAACGTGCAGAGGGTCATGGCAGTCAGGATTGTGAGGAGTTACCGAACCGTCTCATACGAGGCAGCCTGCGCTCTGGCTGGAACCCCGCCTTGGGATCTCGAAGCCAAGGTGTTGGCTCAGGCCTACCTCAAGAAAGCCCAAGCACGTGAGGGAGGTGATCGTTCTTGCGAAATAGGTGAGGCGGACTGGCGTCGGAGGGCCCAAATTGACCTCCTAAGCCAGTGGCAAAGGCGTATGGAGTCGCCCAGTGCGGGGCACGGGACAATTTCGGCGATCCAGCCCATACTTCAAAGTTGGATTGCTAGGCGACACGGGGTCCTTACCTTCCGCCTGACGCAGGTGCTCTCGGGACATGGTTGTTTTGGGAGGTACCTGTGGAGGGTGGCCCGGCGCGAGGCGTCCGGTGTGTGCCACGAGTGCGGCGCCGAATCTGATACGGCGTTGCATACGCTCGCAGACTGTCCTGCCTGGGCAGTTCAGCGGGCGGAACTCGTGGCAGAGGTAGGGCACGACCTCTCCTTGCCCACCGTAGTTCGCGCTATGGTGGACAGGGAGACGTCGTGGGCAGCGATGGCCTCTTTCTGCGAGGCTGTAATCTCGCGGAAGGAGGCAGCGGAGCGGATCCGAGAAGCTGAGGCTCTCGACCCCATCCGCCGCAGGCGAGTAGGACGTAGACGGCTCGCCCAAGACCGTCGTCTGCCGCCCTAAGGGGGACCTCCGGGCGTCTAATTAGGGGGATTAGGCGCCCACCATGGAGATATATGTCCCCGAGGCGGTCGATGCATCATGTGCTTCCGATGCGTCGATTAGCGGAGGGAGGGGCTACTTTCAGAGAGGCCCCGTCCTGGAGGAGGAGCACTCCGGGTAACAGAGCTGCCACTGTCGGGGGCGCGGATAGTGCGTACAGCGGTACCGTGTCCTTGCCATTGGTGGCGTGGTGGAGCACAGTCAGGTTTTAGTCGGTGCGAGTCCGACATAACCATCCGTCCGGTCCCCTTCGCGGACGGTGGTACCCATAACGGGTTTCCTGACTATAAAAAAAAAAAAAAAAAAAAAGGTTAGGTTAGGTTAGGTTAGGTTAGGTTAGGTTAGGTTAGGTTAGGTTAGGTTGGGGTGCCAATGTCGGTCGGCCTCCTCGTGGCGCACCCTGGGCAGGTCTCTTGAATATGTTGGTATTCCAGGGGCCTGGCGGACGGACTGGCGGAGCCCGTAAGCCCGGCAACGGGAACGGGGGCCTTCGGGTCGCGAGGAAGAAAACCTCTATAAAAAATTACCTTTGGGGGGGTGGAAACGCCCACCATGCGCGGCGAGCCGTTCCGGTCGTGTTCTATGGCTGGTAGGCTTTTGGCTCTCTACTCGGGAGCCACGTCGGGAGAACCGTAACTCCGCAAGTCAGTGCGGAACCGGGGGCCGCTCTTCTCATTTGAGGGGAGGGGCCGCGAGGAAGAAAACCTCTCTAAAAAATTACCCCAATCCTAAGGTTCGGGGCCCGCCGATGGGATGAATGGCCGGGGGGGATCCGGTCACTAGGGCTCCACAACTGGGGGGGAATTTATGTGGGGAATAAACAACAGAATGGTTAAGACACGCAGTCAAACGACTACCCAGGAGGGTCCCAGTTCATCTGGGGAATCCCTTGCTGCGTCGGGGAGACGGCAACCGGAGCACCGGCAGTCGTCCCCTCGACGTAGTCGCCCCATCGTATCTGGGGGGGCACCTTCTGTTTCGACGTCGAAGGAGGCAGATAGAGAGGCAATGGAATGCGACGAAAAAGTCGATTCAAAATCCCAATTTGAAATGACTTTTGATGAAAAGTACAACTTTGTCGAAAAAACCATTGAGGCTCGAACAAAGAAAGAGGATGGAAATCGTTTTCTGGCCAATGTTGATCTGATGGATGAGACGGTTAAGAAAATTGATGATCCTAAAGTGAGTAGGAAGCAGATCCGTAATTTGGTGGATTTGGCTGGCTTGTACAGCAATGAGCTATGGAACGGCATATGCACATTGGTGGATAAGTCTGCGATGCAGAAAAAAATGATGCAACGCAGTGAGATGGAAAAATGTGATCTCCGCACGGAAATTGAGAATCTACGGAAAGAGGTGGACAAATTGAAGAGGCGCGTGTCAAGTCTCACCCAAGAGCAGGATTTAAGGCGTGTTGCTAGTTCTGCAGTAAGGCCTCAAAGGAAGGATGCGTCAACTATGGTGGATTCGAGTTGCATAGTGACTCCTGAAGTATCTTCGCTAGGGCCTAAACCGGCGAAAATCGCCAGAGTTGGAAAACGGGTGAGAGATGACCACACCTATGCGGAAGCATTAAAAGCTCCTGTGGTTCCACTGACTTCTGAGTGGGCCACAGTTGTAAAGAGAAACCGAAGGCGAAAAGAGGACGCGACAAGAGTTCGGAACCCTGTCCCAGTTAAACCTGCGATGGCTACAATCCAGAGCGTATCTTCTGGTCATATGGAGAAGAAGAAGAAGAGGAGGAGAAAGCCTAAGGTACGGGTACCTAACTCCTCCGCGGTGGTGGTCACTTTGACCGACACCGCAATAAAATGTGGAGTGACCTACAGTGATGTCGTTGCCCAAGCAAAGGAGAAGTTAGATCTCTCAGCTCTGGGGATCCCGTCGGTAACATTGAGACGGTCGGCTACTGGTGGAAGGATTTTTGAGGTTTCCGAAAACGAGAATGGGGTCAAGGCAGACATCTTCGCTGAAAAGTTAAAGGAGTCTGTAGACCAAGATTTAGTGAGGATTTCCAGACCCGTTAAGACTGCGGAACTGCGCCTTGTGGGTGTGGAAGATGTTGCCTCGGCGTCTGAAGTGGCCAATGCTGTGGCTACATCTGGTGGATGCGTTCCCGGGCAAGTAAAGGTCGGGGAGTTGAAATACAACGCTGCTGGATACTGCACGGTGTGGGTGCGTTGTCCGGTGGCTGCGGCGCTGAAGTTGGAGGGCATTGGGAAGCTCCGCGTGGGATGGTGTACGGCACGCGTTGAGCTTCTTGGAAAGCGGATACAGCGGTGCTACCGGTGTTTAGAGGTTGGTCACTTTCGGGCAAACTGTGACTCGAAAGTCGATAGAAGCACTGAGTGCTATCGATGCGGTGAGACCGGCCACATCGCTACGCGATGCTCGCGAGACCCTAAATGTGGACCTTGCGCTAGGGCTGGTCTCCCGGCAAATCATTGGATGGGGGGCAGGCTCTGCAACCCTGTCAGAAAGCGCCGCGGGTTCCGGAAGGAACCAATTACTAGTTCCCCTTCGGAACCTGCCGTCGTTGCTGCGGTCGATACTCGACTGTCTACAGCCAGCGACGATGTTGAGATCCTGGACGTCGGGTGATGGGAGACCCGGCGCCCCTACAAGGGTCTTATTCTAGGATGCATCTAGTGTCCTTAGGTGCATCCCAGAGGTGGTCGGGAGGCGTAAGGAACTCCCTGCTCTGAGGAGGGCCGCTAGGGCGGCAACGCTGCGAGGTCGCGGTCAAATAAGGAACCGTGGCTGCCGCATTAAGGCGTGAGATGGACACCGGGGGGTTTTAGTGGGTGCGAACCCCACATAACCACGTCGTCGGCTCCCATGACGGCGTGTGTACTCGTTAGGAGTTTCCCCTCGAAAAAAAAAAAAAAAAAAAAAAAGGTTAGGTTAGGTTAGGTTAGGTTAGGTTAGGTTAGGTTAGGTTAGGTTAGGTTAGGTTAGGTTAGGTTAGGTTAGGTTAGGTTAGGTTAGGTTAGGTTAGGTTAGGTTAGGTTAGGTTAGGTTAGGTTGGCACCCACCGGGATGCCCGTGTGCTGGCGACCGCGGCCACCGCACACGTCGTGGCGCGGATTCGCCGGCTAGGACTGGGGGTGGCTTTGGAGAAATCCGAGGCCATTTGCTTCCACAGGCCTCGGATGGCGCCCCCAGTGGGCTCCCGGTTGATGGTGGGCGGGACGTCCATCGAAATCTCGGGTACTCTACGGTACCTGGGATTGCTCCTCGACAGCCGATGGACGTTCGAGGCCCACTTCCGGCGGCTCGCCCCCAAGTTAACGGCGACCGCCGGAGCCCTGAGCAGGCTCCTCCCGAATTTGGGGGGGCCTAATGCAGGCTGCCGGCGCCTTTATGCCGGAGTGGTCCGCTCTATGGCCCTGTACGGCGCTCCCGTGTGGGCGGAGCGGCTGACTGCGGGGTCCCTGCCTCTGCTGCGTGGAGCGCAGAGGATCATGGCGGTCAGACTCGTGCGGGGCTACCGGACCATTTCCGGCGAGGCGGCCTGCGCCTTGGCTGGGTCCCCTCCCTGGGACCTGGAGGCCAAGGTGCTCGCTCAGGCCTACCGCCGCAAGGTTGAAGCCCGTTCATCGGGGGGAGACTCGGCGGTGGTAGAGGTAGATTGGCGGAAGGAGGCTCAGGAGGAGCTCCTCCGCCAATGGAGGCGGCGGCTGGAATCGCCCAGTGCAGGAGGCTGGACGATTTCGGCCATCCAGCCCATTCTCCAGGGCTGGGTCGCCAGGAGGCATGGGGTCCTCACCTTCCGCCTGACGCAGGTGCTCTCCGGACATGGTTGTTTCGGGTGGTATCTGTGGCGGGTGGCCCGGCGCGAAGCGTCCGGTGTGTGCCACGAGTGCGGCGCCGATTCCGACACGGCGTTGCACACGCTCGCGGACTGTCCAGCTTGGGCGGTTCAGCGGGCGGAGCTCGTGGCACAGGTGGGGCGCGACCTCTCCTTGCCCACTGTGGTTCGTGCCATGGTGGACAGGGAGAGGTCGTGGGCAGCGATGGCCTCCTTCTGCGAGCACGTCATTTCGCAGAAGGAGGCGGCGGAGCGGGTCCGGGAAGTCGAGTCCCGGGATCCGATCCGCCGCAGGCGAGCCGGGCGCAGGCGACTCGTTCAAGACCATCGCATGCCGCCCTAACGGGGACCTTCTGGGCGTTCCGATCGGGGTTTAATCGGACGCCCTCCTTATAAGGTCCCCGAGGCGGTCGATGCATCTGGTGCTCCCGATGCATCGTCCAGCGGAGGGAGGGGCCACTTTTAGAGAGGCCCCGACCCAGAGGTGGCGCACTCTGGGGTTCAGAGTTGCTGCTGGCGGGAGTGGGGTCAAATAAGGCACCCTGCACCCGCCACCAGCAGCGTGGTGGAGCACACAGGTTGTTTTAGTCGGTGCGAGTCCGACATAACCGTCGCCTGACCCCGCGGGCGGCGGTACCCATAAGGGGTTTTTTCCTGTTCAAAAAAAAAAAAAAAAAGGTTAGGTTAGGTTAGGTTAGGTTAGGTTAGGTTAGGTTAGGTTAGGTTAGGTTAGGTTAGGTTAGGTTAGGTTAGGTTAGGTTAGGTTAGGTTAGGTTTTTTTTTTTTTTTTTTTTTTTTTTTTTTCCTTATTTAAGTGAATCTCGATCTGCTTTTTATGACTCACTGGCGAGAAACGCCCAACTGACGTGGCCAAACTCGCTACAGGTTGGGGCGACGGCTTCCGCTATTGGATACGTCCACCATCGCCCCACCTGTACGCCACATAATGTGGTTCACTGTGTGGATTACATTTATTTAATCTAATTGTCTTAATCTATCTTACTTAGACTTAATAACCTAACTTATCTAAGCTTATCTATTCCATCTATTTACAATGTTTCGCACATCCTTGGTTCCTTTTGTTAATATCCTAGTTCGGTGTTTGTTAACAGTCGTTATTATATGTACATGACCTAACCTACTTAAATTAAACTAATAAACTAATGAACTAACCTAGACTCACATATATATTTGTATACATCCTTAGTTCCTTATGTTAATATCCTAGTTAAATGTTTGTTAACAATAGGTTAGGTTAGGTTAGGTTAGGTTAGGTTAGGTTAGGTTAGGTTAGGTTAGGTTAGGTTAGGTTAGGTTAGGTTAGGTTAGGTTAGGTTAGGTTAGGTTAGGTTAGGTTAGGTTAGGTTAGGTTAGGTTAGGTTAGGTTAGGTTAGGTTAGGTTAGGTTAGGTTAGGTTAGGTTAGGTTAGGTTACGTCATTTCGCAGAAGGAGGCGGCGGAGCGGGTCCGGGAAGTCGAGTCTCGGGATCCGATCCGCCGCAGGCGAGCCGGGCGCAGGCGACTCGTCCAAGACCATCGCATGCCGCCCTAACGGGGACCTTCTGGGCGTTCCGAACGGGGTTTATTCGGACGCCCTCCTTATAAGGTCCCCGAGGCGGTCGATGCATCTGGTGCTCCCGATGCATCGTCCAGCGGAGGGAGGGGCCACTTTTAGAGAGGCCCCGACCCAGAGGTGGCGCACTCTGGGGTTCAGAGTTGCTGCTGGCGGGAGTGGGGTCAAATAAGGCACCCTGCACCCGCCACCAGCAGCGTGGTGGAGCACACAGGTTGTTTTAGTCGGTGCGAGTCCGACATAACCGTCGCCTGATCCCGCGGGCGGCGGTACCCATAAGGGGTTTTTTCCTGTTCAAAAAAAAAAAAAAAAAAGGTTAGGTTAGGTTAGGTTAGGTTAGGTTAGGTTAGGTTTCGAGGTGGTCGCACGCCGTGCTCCCATTTCCCCTCGGTCGGGAAGAGATGATGGCCCTCGGTGGTCCGTCAGGAAAATGGATCCCGAGTTCCTCGTCGAGGCCGCAATCGTCCAGGCGTGGGCCGCTGGGTCTACGGGTGGGGAGGTTGCCGCGAAGGTTGAGGACCTGCAGCGGCGGATGTCGCTCATCTGCGACGCCAGCATGCCGAGGGTGCGAAGCACAGGGCCGGCACGCGGGGTGTACTGGTGGTCGGAGGAGCTGGCGCGGCTGCGCGATCAGTGCGTGGCCGTGCGCCGCCAGTACACTCGGTACAGGCGTCGTAGACGACGCGACGTCGAAGAGGAGAGGCGCCGTTATGAGGCTTATCGGGCTGCCCGCGCCTCCTTGCGTACGGCGATCGCCGAAGCCAAGGACAGGGCCCACAGGGAGATGGCCGAAGAGCTCAGTCGGGATCCGTGGGGGAGGCCGTACAAAGCGGCGCGGAGGAAACTTCGTGCCCGCGCCCCCCCCCCTCACCGAGAGCCTTCGGCCGGATTTCCTTGAATCCGTGGTGGAAGCCCTGTTCCCGCAGGGAGCCGAGGTGGAGCCGCCTCGTATGGCGCCTCTCCAGGAGGAGGATGGCACTGGGTCAGGTGCGCCGGGGGTGTCGGAGTGGGAGTTGGCCGGGGCGGTGAGTCGCATGAAGGCGAAAAATACCGCCCCTGGCCCCGACGGCATCCCTGGGCGCGCCTGGTCTCTTGCCCTGGGTCCGTTGGAGTCTGGGCTCAGGGCGACGTTCAGTGCCTGCCTCGAGCAGGGCCTCTTTCCCCGTAGGTGGAAGACGGGGAGACTAGTCCTGCTCAAGAAGGAGGGAAGACCGGCCGATACACCCTCCGCGTATCGGCCCATTGTCTTGCTGGACGAAGCGGGGAAGCTGCTCGAACGCGTCATAGCTTCCCGCATAGTCCAGCACCTCCGGGAGGTAGGGCCTGACCTCAGTCGTCTCCAGTGCGGATTCCGCCAGGGCAAGTCCACCCTCGACTGTATCGAGGGTGTGAGACTTCTGGCGGAGGAGGCGACGACCCAGCGCGAGGTGGTGGTGGCGGTGTCGTTGGACATCGCCAACGCATTCAACACCTTGCCCTGGGGAGTGATAAAGGAGGCCCTACGGTTCCACCGCATCCCCATGTATCTGCAGCGTGTGGTCAGTGACTATTTGGCTGACCGCGCTGTCAGGTACCCGACGGCTGGGGGTGCGTGGAAGGAGCGGAGGATGTCGTGCGGTGTTCCGCAGGGGTCGGTTCTAGGCCCCCTCCTGTGGAACATCGGCTACGACTGGGTGCTGCGTGGGCAAATGCTTCCGGGGGTGCGTCTGTTCTGTTACGCAGACGACACCCTCGTGACTGCCCGCGCGAGCACCCATCGGGAGGCCCGAGTGCTGGCGACCGCGGCCACGGCTCACGTTGTGGCCCGGATTCGCCGGTTGGGACTGGGGGTGGCCTTGGAGAAATCCGAGGCCATTTGCTTCCACAGGCCTCGGATGGCGCCCCCAGTGGGCTCCCGGTTGGTGGTGGGCGGGACGTCCATCGAAATCTCGGGTACACTACAGTACCTGGGATTGCTACTCGACAGCCGATGGACGTTCGAGGCCCACTTCCGGCGGCTCGCCCCCAAGCTAACGGCGACCGCCGGAGCCCTGAGCAGGCTCCTCCCGAATTTGGGAGGGCCGAAAGCAGGCTGCCGGCGCCTTTACGCCGGGGTGGTTAGGTCGATGGCCCTGTACGGCGCTCCCGTATGGGCGGAGCGGCTGACCGCCGGATCTGAGTGCCTGCTGCGAAGGGCGCAGAGGGTCATGGCGGTCAGAATTGTGCGGGGCTACCGGACCATCTCCGGCGAGGCGGCCTGCGCCTTGGCCGGGTCCCCTCCGTGGGACCTAGAGGCCAAGGTGCTAGCTCAGGCCTACCGCCGCAGAGTTGAAGCCCGTTTACCGGGGGGAGACTCAGCGGCGGTAGAGGTGGACTGGCGGAGGGTAGCTCAGGAGGAGCTCCTTCGCCAGTGGAGGCGGCGGTTGGAATCGCCCAGGGCAGGAGCCTGGACGATTTCGGCCATCCAGCCCATTCTCCAGGGCTGGGTCGCCAGGAGGCATGGGGTCCTCACCTTCCGCCTGACACAGATGCTTTCCGGACATGGTTGCTTCGGGAGGTATCTGTGTCGGGTGGCCCGGCGCGAAGCGTCCGGTGAGTGCCACGAGTGCGGCGCCGAATCTGATACGGCGCTGCACACGCTCGCGGACTGTCCAGTTTGGGCGGTTCAGCGGGCGGAACTCGTGGCACAGGTGGGGCACGATCTCTCCCTGCCCACTGTGGTTCGTGCCATGGTGGACAGGGAGCGATCGTGGGCAGCGATGGCCTCCTTCTGCGAGCACGTCATGTCGCGGAAGGAGGCGGCGGAGCGGGTCCGGGAAGTCGAGTCCCGGGATCCGATCCGCCGCAGGCGAGCCGGGCGCAGGCGACTCGTTCAAGACCATCGCATGCCGCCCTAACGGGGACCTTCCGGGCGTTCCGAACGGGGTTCATTCGGACGCCCCCCTATAAGGTCCCCGCGGCGTTCGATGCATCTGGTGCTCCCGATGCATCGTTCAGCGGAGGGAGGGGCCACTTTTAGAGAGGCCCCGACCCAGAGGTGGCGCACTCTGGGGTACAGAGTTGCTGCTGGCGGGGATGGGGGTCATGTCATCATGGGTACCCTATTCCCGCCACCAGCAGCGTGGTGGAGCACACAGGTTATTTTAGTCGGTGCGAGTCCGACATAACCGTCGCCTGACCCCGCGGGCGGCGGTACCCATAAGGGGTTTTTTCCTGTTAAAAAAAAAAAAAAAAAAAAGGTTAGGTTAGGTTAGGTTAGGTTAGGTTAGGTTAGGTTAGGTTAGGTTAGGTTAGGTTAGGTTAGGTTAGGTTAGGTTAGGTTAGGTTAGGTTAGGTTAGGTTAGGTTCACCACGTTAAAAGGGATGATCACCCCTGCCAATATGGGGTCTGGAAACGTGGTGGTTCCGCCAGTCCGCCAGCAGCCTGAGAAGAGCCTGACTGAGAGAGTTGAGGAGGAGTTTGTCAGGTTCCATAACATGGTCTCGGCTCGGCTGGAAAATATGGAGAGTCGGTTGCCTCCGGAGCCAAGAATCCGCCCTCCGCTAGCTGCGGACAAGAGAAATGCGGCAGCGGAAACAAGGACAAGGCAAGGACAAGGAAGGAAAGTAAACGAGGCCGAGAAGAGCTCTGCGGTTGCGGTTGTCTCAGAACGATCGCAGGGCCCTCCACGACCTGTACAGAAAACGGCAATTCGGGTGGTTGACCCAGTTGCTGACAACAGTGGAAGGGCCAACCAGCCGAAAAAGAAGAAGGACAAAAAGAAGAAGGGAAAGGTCGTGGAAAACGAAAAGCGACCTGAGCCCCGCCCGTTGCCGCCAGCACCCGCCTCCATGAGTGAAGGGTGGAATGTGGTAGCGAGGAGGGGTACCAAAAAGAAGAAGAAGGCGCCGCCTTTACAGGCAGTATCTGTTGTCGCCACGAACAAAGCGCAGCCGAAGCGAGGGGGGAGGAAACTCCAGACTCCACGCTCGGCTGCAGTCGTGGTGACCTTGGGCGAGGAGGCAGCCGAAAAAGGCCTAACGTATGCCGACGTTCTGGCCCGGGCCACTCGATGTGTGAAAATCGATGACCTGGGTCTGGATGTCGGCATGCGCTTGAAGAAAGCGGCGACGGGGGCTCGGATGTATGAAATATCCGGGCCCAAAAGGGAAGAACAGGCGAGTGCTCTGGCCGGCCGGCTCAGAGAGTTTTTCTCTGACGAGCCGGCAGTACGTGTGTCCACGCCCACGAAAACGGAAGAAATTCGCATCGTGGGTTTGGACGATGCCGCCACCGAAGAGGACGTAGTCATCGCCGTCACCCGGGTCGGTGAGTGTTCCACTCACGACGTACAGACCGGGGTGATTCGTAGGGAAGGAAAGGCTTTGGGCTCTTTGTGGCTTAGGGTCCCTGTCGCGGTGGCGAAGAAGATGGTGGCGGCTGGCAGGCTGCTGGTGGGCTGGGTCTCGGCTCGGGTCCAATTGCTCGAAGTCCGCCCGCAGCGCTGCTATAAATGCCTGGAGAAGGGGCACTTAAGAGCCGAGTGCTCGTCGGCTGTTGACCGCAGCGGCGAATGTTATCGCTGCGGTCAAAACGGCCATAAAGCCCGATCCTGTTCGGCGGCTCCACACTGTGGGAGCTGCGAACGGGCAGGACAAAAGGCCGACCATAGGGCGGGGAGCGGGCAGTGCAAGGCACCGTCCGCTCCAAAGAGAAGGGGAAGGGGGGGTGATGGCCCGAGGGTCCCCTCGCCACCTACCGCCGGCCCGGCTCAGCCCACAACGAGCCGGGTAATGGAGAATCCAATGGAGGTCGCTAATTAATGGCCTCCATCAGATTCCTCCAGGCGAACATCATGCGCTCCGGCAGGGCCCAGGACCTAATCTTCCAGACCCTGGCGGAGCGTATGGTGCACGTGGCTGTGATCTCCGAGCCCCGATTCGTCCCGTCGGGCGAGGAATGGGTCGGAGACCGTGCGGGGGATGTAGCCATCGCGTCCAGAGCCGCAGTTGGCTCCCCGGCTCTGGAGCGCGTGGTGAGGGGGCGCGGGTACGTCTCCGCTAAGATTGGAGACGTATCAGTCATCGGGGCGTACTTTTCGCCGAATAGACCGTTCTCCGACTTCGAGCTTTTTATGGCTGAAGTCGGAGACTTGGTTAATAGGTTACGCCCCGGCAAGGTGGTCCTGGCCGGTGACCTCAACGCCAAATCCGTCGCGTGGGGGTCTCCGGTCACGGACGTCAGAGGGAGGTTTCTGGACGGTTGGTTGGCCTCGACTGGGATGGCCGTCATGAACCGAGGGACGGCTGACACATGCGTGCGATGGAATGGCGGCTCCAAAGTCGACGTTACCTTTGTCGACGCCGCCATGTCACCATGTGTCAGAAATTGGGAGGTGATTGTGGGTACGGAGTCACTCTCGGACCATCGATATATATGGTTCGAGGTGGCCGCACGCCGTGCTCCCATTTCCCCTCGGTCGGGAAGAGATGATGGCCCTCGGTGGTCCGTCAGGAAAATGGATCCCGAGTTCCTCGTCGAGGCCGCAATCGTCCAGGCGTGGGCCGCTGGGTCTACGGGTGGGGAGGTTGCCGCGAAGGTTGAGGACCTGCAGCGGCGGATGTCGCTCATCTGCGACGCCAGCATGCCGAGGGTGCGAAGCACAGGGCCGGCACGCGGGGTGTACTGGTGGTCGGAGGAGCTGGCGCGGCTGCGCGATCAGTGCGTGGCCGTGCGCCGCCAGTACACTCGGTACAGGCGTCGTAGACGACGCGACGTCGAAGAGGAGAGGCGCCGTTATGAGGCTTATCGGGCTGCCCGCGCCTCCTTGCGTACGGCGATCGCCGAAGCCAAGGACAGGGCCCACAGGGAGATGGCCGAAGAGCTCAGTCGGGATCCGTGGGGGAGGCCGTACAAAGCGGCGCGGAGGAAACTTCGTGCCCGCGCCCCCCCCCTCACCGAGAGCCTTCGGCCGGATTTCCTTGAATCCGTGGTGGAAGCCCTGTTCCCGCAGGGAGCCGAGGTGGAGCCGCCTCGTATGGCGCCTCTCCAGGAGGAGGATGGCACTGGGTCAGGTGCGCCGGGGGTGTCGGAGTGGGAGTTGGCCGGGGCGGTGAGTCGCATGAAGGCGAAAAATACCGCCCCTGGCCCCGACGGCATCCCTGGGCGCGCCTGGTCTCTTGCCCTGGGTCCGTTGGAGTCTGGGCTCAGGGCGACGTTCAGTGCCTGCCTCGAGCAGGGCCTCTTTCCCCGTAGGTGGAAGACGGGGAGACTAGTCCTGCTCAAGAAGGAGGGAAGACCGGCCGATACACCCTCCGCGTATCGGCCCATTGTCTTGCTGGACGAAGCGGGGAAGCTGCTCGAACGCGTCATAGCTTCCCGCATAGTCCAGCACCTCCGGGAGGTAGGGCCTGACCTCAGTCGTCTCCAGTGCGGATTCCGCCAGGGCAAGTCCACCCTCGACTGTATCGAGGGTGTGAGACTTCTGGCGGAGGAGGCGACGACCCAGCGCGAGGTGGTGGTGGCGGTGTCGTTGGACATCGCCAACGCATTCAACACCTTGCCCTGGGGAGTGATAAAGGAGGCCCTACGGTTCCACCGCATCCCCATGTATCTGCAGCGTGTGGTCAGTGACTATTTGGCTGACCGCGCTGTCAGGTACCCGACGGCTGGGGGTGCGTGGAAGGAGCGGAGGATGTCGTGCGGTGTTCCGCAGGGGTCGGTTCTAGGCCCCCTCCTGTGGAACATCGGCTACGACTGGGTGCTGCGTGGGCAAATGCTTCCGGGGGTGCGTCTGTTCTGTTACGCAGACGACACCCTCGTGACTGCCCGCGCGAGCACCCATCGGGAGGCCCGAGTGCTGGCGACCGCGGCCACGGCTCACGTTGTGGCCCGGATTCGCCGGTTGGGACTGGGGGTGGCCTTGGAGAAATCCGAGGCCATTTGCTTCCACAGGCCTCGGATGGCGCCCCCAGTGGGCTCCCGGTTGGTGGTGGGCGGGACGTCCATCGAAATCTCGGGTACACTACAGTACCTGGGATTGCTACTCGACAGCCGATGGACGTTCGAGGCCCACTTCCGGCGGCTCGCCCCCAAGCTAACGGCGACCGCCGGAGCCCTGAGCAGGCTCCTCCCGAATTTGGGAGGGCCGAAAGCAGGCTGCCGGCGCCTTTACGCCGGGGTGGTTAGGTCGATGGCCCTGTACGGCGCTCCCGTATGGGCGGAGCGGCTGACCGCCGGATCTGAGTGCCTGCTGCGAAGGGCGCAGAGGGTCATGGCGGTCAGAATTGTGCGGGGCTACCGGACCATCTCCGGCGAGGCGGCCTGCGCCTTGGCCGGGTCCCCTCCGTGGGACCTAGAGGCCAAGGTGCTAGCTCAGGCCTACCGCCGCAGAGTTGAAGCCCGTTCACCGGGGGGAGACTCAGCGGCGGTAGAGGTGGACTGGCGGAGGGTAGCTCAGGAGGAGCTCCTTCGCCAGTGGAGGCGGCGGTTGGAATCGCCCAGGGCAGGAGCCTGGACGATTTCGGCCATCCAGCCCATTCTCCAGGGCTGGGTCGCCAGGAGGCATGGGGTCCTCACCTTCCGCCTGACACAGATGCTTTCCGGACATGGTTGCTTCGGGAGGTATCTGTGTCGGGTGGCCCGGCGCGAAGCGTCCGGTGAGTGCCACGAGTGCGGCGCCGAATCTGATACGGCGCTGCACACGCTCGCGGACTGTCCAGTTTGGGCGGTTCAGCGGGCGGAACTCGTGGCACAGGTGGGGCACGATCTCTCCCTGCCCACTGTGGTTCGTGCCATGGTGGACAGGGAGCGATCGTGGGCAGCGATGGCCTCCTTCTGCGAGCACGTCATGTCGCGGAAGGAGGCGGCGGAGCGGGTCCGGGAAGTCGAGTCCCGGGATCCGATCCGCCGCAGGCGAGCCGGGCGCAGGCGACTCGTTCAAGACCATCGCATGCCGCCCTAACGGGGACCTTCCGGGCGTTCCGAACGGGGTTCATTCGGACGCCCCCCTATAAGGTCCCCGCGGCGTTCGATGCATCTGGTGCTCCCGATGCATCGTTCAGCGGAGGGAGGGGCCACTTTTAGAGAGGCCCCGACCCAGAGGTGGCGTACTCTGGGGTACAGAGTTGCTGCTGGCGGGGATGGGGGTCATGTCATCATGGGTACCCTATTCCCGCCACCAGCAGCGTGGTGGAGCACACAGGTTATTTTAGTCGGTGCGAGTCCGACATAACCGTCGCCTGACCCCGCGGGCGGCGGTACCCATAAGGGGTTTTTTCCTGTTAAAAAAAAAAAAAAAAAAAAGGTTAGGTTAGGTTAGGTTAGGTTAGGTTAGGTTAGGTTGGGGTGCTTTAGCGGTTGGCCTCCTCGTGGCGCACCCTGGGCAGGCCTACGGAATAATGAAATATGTATTCCCTGGACCTGGCGAACGGACCGTGGGGTAGGGGGGGTAGGGTTGCTGATTCTGATTGTCCCTCTGTCTGCAGAGGGCAACTCTGATAGGCTGGGGGCTCTGGGGGGAATGAGTCCTCAATTGGTTGGCGCGTTTGGTTTTGGCTAGTTTTAGTCTTGCTGGACACGGCTTCGGCCTCCGTCAGCCAAACCCGTAAACCCAGCGATGGGAGCGGGGACCTTCGGGTCGCGAGGAAGAAAACCTCTCTAAAAAATTACCCCTAATCCCAAGGTTTTGGGGCTCGCCGAGGGGATGAGTGGCTGGGGGGGAATCCAGTTGCGAGGGCCTCACCCAATCTTAAGGTCATACCTGCCGAAAAGATGAATGGCCGATGGGAGTTCGGTCGTTAGGGTAACCAAACTTAAAAACTATGAAGCATGGACAAACTAAAGGTATCGACTACCCAGGAGGGTCCCGGTTCACCCGGGGAATCCCTCACCGCGACCAGTGTTGCGCCGCAGTCCGCGAATATTATTTTGCGGGTGCCGTGCAATACTGGCCTCGGTCGCCCCATTGTATCTGGGGGGGCAACCAATGCTTCGGAGGAGATAGGAGGGGGTGTCGGCGGAATCGAAACCGGCTTGGCTGGTGTTTCCGCGGATACGTGGGTGAGAACGCGGCGCAGTCCTGCGCGCAGTTCCAAAGCGCGGACTGGAAGTGGATCTCGGAGTCCAATCCTAGGAGAATATTCAGCTTCTCTGCTGGACTCATCGAGATGTCAATCTTTGGAGGACATGAGCGGCACGGGTAAACGTGTCCGCTCAAAGAAAAGGGACAGGAAGGATCGCGGGAGCCCCGCTGATTCGGATGAGGATCTGGACGCGAAGAAGGCGGACACCAGATCCCGTGCGAGTGGCTCGAAATTCGGCCTCCGGGAGGCTCGCGACGCCTTAGAGTGTGGTGAACCTGAGGACGAAGACATTTACATGGACGCGTCGGGTGAAGCGCTGAGCGGTCGCTCATCGAGATCGGCGTCGGCCAGCTCTAAAGTAGTTCTGCCACAAGTGGCTCTTACAGAGGTTGACACGTCTCGTGTTAGCGACATCCTTGCGGAGAATGCGGCGAAGATGAGGCTGACTGTCAACAAGTCCAAAAACCTCAATGGTTCATGCAGAGGGACTCTAAACAAGGTAGCCCGAACGATAGAGGAGGCCGCTAAGGTCTTAACCGAGAGGTCGGAGTCCGAGGAGAATCGACTCCTCAGAGAAGAAAATAAAAGATTGGTACAAGTCATCAACAATCTGTCAGTTGAGATTGCGACGATAAAAGAGATGATGACTTGTGCCAAATCGGCGTCAAGCGAGGAGGCAGCTCCCAAAAAGGGTACAACAACCGCAAGGGGTCTTACCATCGACGAGGAGATGGATAGACTCCAGAATATAATAACAGCGCGGTTGGATAGTTTTGAGTGCCGACTCCCACCTGAGGAGAGACTCAGGCCGCCGTTGGCCTCGGACAAAAGAAGGGCGGAGGCGGCGGCCAAAAATGTGACAGAGGCTCCCAGAAAAGAAGCAGCGTCAGTGTCCAGCCGGCCTTCTAGAGCTAAGCGGCCTGAAATCAGGGTGGTTGATCCTGCTCCAGTTGGATCGGCCCCCTCAGCAACGACGGCCGGAAAGAAGGGAAAGGCAAAGGCCAAGAAGAAGAAATCCTTGGCAGAGGCGAAACGGACTCTTCCAGAGCCACGACCGCTACCACCAGCCCCCGCTTCTATGAGTGAGGGCTGGAATGTTGTGGCACGGAAGGGTACCAAGGCAAAGGCGAAGCAGCAATCTGCCAAGGTAAATAAACCCGTTGCCACCACCGTTCAGTCGCAGCCAAAGAAAGGGGGGAGGAAACTCCAGACCCCACGCTCAGCGGCTGTAGTGGTGACTGTGGACCAGGAGGCGATAGATAAGGGCCTCTCGTACTCAGAGGTTTTATCCCGGGCCAAAAACAATGTCAAGATTGACGACCTTGGCTTGGACGGTGGCATGAGGGTAAAGAAGGCTGCCACTGGGGCCCGGATGTTTGAAATTTCCGGTCCCACAAAGGAGGAGAAGGCTGGAGTTCTAGCTGGCCGGATCCGTGAGCTGTTCAGGGATGAGCCAGCGGTGCGGGTCACTACGCCCACGAAATGCGCGGAACTACGCCTCGTGGGTCTAGATGACTCCACAACTGAGGAGGACGTAGCTGTTGCCATCGCTCGGACAGGAGAATGCTCCAGACAGGATATCACCACAGGGGTGATCCGCTGGTCAGACGGAGGCTTAGGCTCCATATGGCTGAGGGTTCCGGTCGCAGCGGCCAAAAAAGTGGTGACGATGGGCAGGGTGTTGGTGGGTTGGGTCTCGGCCCGCGTCCACTTGCTCGAGGCCCGCCCACGCCGCTGTTTCAGGTGCCTAGAGAAGGGGCACCTGCGGGCTGAATGTCGTTCGACAGTGGACCGCAGCGATGAATGCTATCGCTGCGGCAAAAGCGGCCACAAGGCCCAGTCCTGCTCGGCTGCCCCACATTGTGGGAGCTGCCAACGGGCAGGGCTGAAGGCCGACCATAGGGCGGGGGGCGGGCAGTGCAAGGCACCGTCCGTCCCGATGAGGAGAGGAAGGGGGGGTGATGGCCCGAGGGTCCCCTCACAACCTGCCGCCAGCCCGGCTCGAGCTACCACGAGCCGGGGAATCGAGACAATGGACGGAATTCAGTAATGGCCCTCACGAAATACAGATTTCTCCAGGTGAATATCATGCGCTCTGGCGGGGCCCAGGATTTGCTCTTTCAGGCCATGGCAGAGCGCATGGTACATGTTGCGGTGGTATCCGAGCCCCTCTTCGTCCCGTCGGGCGAGGAGTGGGTTGCAGATCGTCTGGGGGATGTGGCCATTACTTCCAGGGCTGCAGTTGGCTCCCCAGCCCTGGAGGGCGTTGTGAGGGGGAACGGATATGTCTCTGCTAGAATCGGAGACATGTCCGTAATTGGGGTCTACTTCTCACCGAATGCGCCGTTCTCGAGCTTCGAGCTTTTCATGGCTGAGATCGGCGTTTTGGTGGCAAGGTTGCGCCCTGGGAAGGTGATCCTGGCTGGAGACCTCAATGCAAAATCCGCTGCGTGGGGGTCTCCAGTTACGTGTATCCGGGGGAGGTTCCTGGACAGTTGGCTTGCCTCGACCGGGCTCGTCGTCATGAACCGGGGGGATGCTGACACATGTGTACGATGGAATGGCGGCTCCAAAGTCGACGTCACCTTTGTCGACGCCGCCATGTCACCGTGTGTCAGTAATTGGGAGGTAATGGTGGGTGCGGAGTCTCTCTCGGACCATCGGTACATATGGTTCGAGGTCTCCACGCGCCCCACTCCCATTCCCATTCCTTCCCGGTCTAATAGAAGTGGTGGCCCTCGGTGGTCCTTAAAGAAAATGGACCCCGAGTTCTTGGTCGAGGCCGCAATTGTCCAGGCGTGGGTGGCAGGGCCCACGGGGCGGGATGTTGCCGCGGAGGTGGAGGACCTGCAGCGGCGGATGTCGCTCGTTTGCGACGCCAGCATGCCGAGGGTGCGATGCACAGGGCCGGCATGCGGGGTATACTGGTGGTCGGAGGAGCTGGCGCAGCTGCGTGACCAGTGCAGGGCTGTGCGCTACCGGTTATCCCGCTACAGGCGTCGCAGGCGACACGACGTCGAGGAGGAGAGGCGCCGTTACGAGGCCTACAGGGCTGCCCGCGCTACTTTGCGGGTGGCCATCGCCGAGGCTAAGGACAGGGCCCACAAGGAGATGGCCGAGGAGCTCGATCGGGATCCGTGGGGGAGGCCGTACAAAGCGGCGCGGAAGAAGCTTCGCGCCCGCGCTCCCCCCCTCACCGAGAGCCTTCGGCCGGATTTCCTCGAATCTGTCGTGGAAACCCTGTTCCCGCAGGCGGCCGAGGTGGTTCCGCCTCGTATGGCGCCTCTGGAGGAGGAGGACGGCACTGTATCAGGTGCGCCGGGGGTGTCGGAGTGGGAGTTGGCCGGGGCGGTGAGTCGGATGAAGACGAAGAACACTGCCCCTGGGCCGGACGGCATCCCTGGGCGCGCCTGGTCTCTTGCCCTGGGTCCGATGGAGTCTCAACTCAGGGCAACATACAGTGCCTGCCTCGAGCAGGGCCTCTTTCCCCGTAGGTGGAAAACGGGGAGACTGGTCCTGCTTAAGAAGGAGGGTAAACCGGCCGATACACCCTCCGCGTATCGGCCCATCGTTTTGCTGGACGAGGCGGGGAAGCTGCTCGAACGAATAATAGCTTCCCGCATAGTCCAGCACCTCCAGGAGGTAGGGCCCGACCTCAGTCGTCTCCAGTGCGGATTCCGCCAGGGCAGGTCCACCCTCGACTGTATCGAGGGTGTAAGACATCTGGCGGAGGAGGCGACAACTCGGGGCGAGGTTGTGTTGGCGGTGTCGTTGGACATCGCTAACGCTTTCAACACCTTGCCCTGGGGAGTGATCAAGGAGGCCCTACGCTTCCACCGCATCCCCATGTACCTGCAGCGTGTTGTCGGTAATTATCTGGCCGACCGCGCTGTCGGGTACCCGACGGCTGGGGGTGGGTGGAAGGAGCGGAGGATGTCGTGCGGTGTTCCACAGGGGTCGGTTCTTGGCCCCCTTCTGTGGAACATCGGCTACGACTGGGTGCTGCGCGGGCAAATGCTTCCGGGGGTCCGTCTGTTCTGTTACGCAGACGACACCCTGGTGACTGCCCGTGCGGGCACCCACCGGGATGCCCGTGTGCTGGCGACCGCGGCCACCGCACACGTCGTGGCGCGGATTCGCCGGTTAGGACTGGGGGTGGCTTTGGAGAAATCCGAGGCCATTTGCTTCCACAGGCCTCGGATGGCGCCCCCAGTGGGCTCCCGGTTGATGGTGGGCGGGACGTCCATCGAAATCTCGGGTACTCTACGGTACCTGGGATTGCTCCTCGACAGCCGATGGACGTTCGAGGCCCACTTCCGGCGGCTCGCCCCCAAGTTAACGGCGACCGCCGGAGCCCTGAGCAGGCTCCTCCCGAATTTGGGGGGGCCTAATGCAGGCTGCCGGCGCCTTTATGCCGGAGTGGTCCGCTCTATGGCCCTGTACGGCGCTCCCGTGTGGGCGGAGCGGCTGACTGCGGGGTCCCTGCCTCTGCTGCGTGGAGCGCAGAGGATCATGGCGGTCAGACTCGTGCGGGGCTACCGGACCATTTCCGGCGAGGCGGCCTGCGCCTTGGCCGGGTCCCCTCCCTGGGACCTGGAGGCCAAGGTGCTCGCTCAGGCCTACCGCCGCAGAGTTGAAGCCCGTTCATCGGGGGGAGACTCGGCGGTGGTAGAGGTAGATTGGCGGAGGGAGGCTCAGCAGGAGCTCCTCCGCCAATGGAGGCGGCGGCTGGAATCGCCCAGTGCAGGAGGCTGGACGATTTCGGCCATCCAGCCCATTCTCCAGGGCTGGGTCGCCAGGAGGCATGGGGTCCTCACCTTCCGCCTGACGCAGGTGCTCTCCGGACATGGTTGTTTCGGGTGGTATCTGTGGCGGGTGGCCCGGCGCGAAGCGTCCGGTGTGTGCCACGAGTGCGGCGCCGATTCCGACACGGCGTTGCACACGCTCGCGGACTGTCCAGCTTGGGCGGTTCAGCGGGCGGAGCTCGTGGCACAGGTGGGGCGCGACCTCTCCTTGCCCACTGTGGTTCGTGCCATGGTGGACAGGGAGAGGTCGTGGGCAGCGATGGCCTCCTTCTGCGAGCACGTCATTTCGCAGAAGGAGGCGGCGGAGCGGGTCCGGGAAGTCGAGTCTCGGGATCCGATCCGCCGCAGGCGAGCCGGGCGCAGGCGACTCGTCCAAGACCATCGCATGCCGCCCTAACGGGGACCTTCTGGGCGTTCCGAACGGGGTTTATTCGGACGCCCTCCTTATAAGGTCCCCGAGGCGGTCGATGCATCTGGTGCTCCCGATGCATCGTCCAGCGGAGGGAGGGGCCACTTTTAGAGAGGCCCCGACCCAGAGGTGGCGCACTCTGGGGTTCAGAGTTGCTGCTGGCGGGAGTGGGGTCAAATAAGGCACCCTGCACCCGCCACCAGCAGCGTGGTGGAGCACACAGGTTGTTTTAGTCGGTGCGAGTCCGACATAACCGTCGCCTGACCCCGCGGGCGGCGGTACCCATAAGGGGTTTTTTCCTGTTCAAAAAAAAAAAAAAAAAAAAAAAGGTTAGGTTAGGTTAGGTTAGGTTGGGGTGCTTTAGCGGTTGGCCTCCTCGTGGCGCACCCTGGGCAGGCCTACGGAATAATGAAATATGTATTCCCTGGACCTGGCGAACGGACCGTGGGGTAGGGGGGGTAGGGTTGCTGATTCTGATTGTCCCTCTGTCTGCAGAGGGCAACTCTGATAGGCTGGGGGCTCTGGGGGGGAATGAGTCCTCAATTGGTTGGCGCGTTTGGTTTTGGCTTAGTTCAAGTCTTGCTGGACACGGCTTCGGCCTCCGTCAGCCAAACCCGTAAACCCAGCGATGGGAGCGGGGACCTTCGGGTCGCGAGGAAGAAAACCTCTCTAAAAAATTACCCCTAATCCCAAGGTTTTGGGGCTCGCCGAGGGGATGAGTGGCTGGGGGGGAATCCAGTCGCGAGGGCCTCACCCAATCTTAAGGTCATACCTGCCGACAAGATGAATGGCCGATGGGAGTTCGGTCGTTAGGGTAACCAAAACTAAAACTGAATGAAGCATGGACAAACTAAAGGTATCGACTACCCAGGAGGGTCCCGGTTCACCCGGGGAATCCCTCACCGCGACCAGTGTTGCGCCGCAGTCCGCGAATTTAATTTTGCGGGTGCCGTGCAATACTGGCCTCGGTCGCCCCATTGTATCTGGGGGGGCAACCAATGCTTCGGAGGAGACAGGAGGGGGTGTCGGCGGAATTGAAACCGGCTTGGCTGGTGTTTCCGCGGATACGTGTGTGGGAACGCGGCGCAATCCTGCGCGCAGTTCCAGAAGGGTTGGATGCGGATCTGGTTCTCGGAGTCCGATCTTAGGAGAAGGCTCGGTTTCTCTGCAGGACCTAACGAAATGTAAATCGTTGGAGGACATGAGCGGCACGGGTAAACGTGTCCGCTCAAAGAAAAGGGACAGGACGGATCGCGGGAGCCCCGCTGATTCGGACGAGGATCTGGACGCGAAGAAAGCGGACACCAGATCCCGTGCGAGTGGCTCGAAATTCGGCCTCCGGGAGGCTCGTGACGCCTTAGAGTGTGGTGAGCCTGAGGACGAAGATGTCTACATGGACGCGTCGGGTGAAGCGCTGAGCGGTCGCTCATCGAGATCTGCGTCGGCCAGCTCTAAAGTAGTTCCGCCACAAGTGGCTCTTACAGAGGTTGACACGTCTCGTGTTAGCGACATACTCGCCGAGAATGCTGCGAAGATGAGGGCGACTGTCAACAAGTCCAAAAACATCAATGGTTCATGTAGAGGGACTCTGAATAAGGTAGCCCGAACGATAGAGGAGGCTGCTAAGGTCTTAACCGAGAGGTCGGAGTCCGAGGAGAATCGGCTCCTCAGGGAAGAAAACGCAAGGTTGGTACAGGTCATCAATAATCTGTCCGTAGAAATTGCGACGATGAAAGAGATGATGACCTGTGCCAAAAAGGCGACAGACGAGGAGACAGCTCCCAAGAAGAGAACGACGACCGCAAGGGGTCTAACCATTGATGAGGAGATGGCTAGACTTCAAAATATAATAACAGCGCGGTTGGACGGTTTTGAGTGTCGACTTCCACCTGAGGAGAGACTTCGGCCGCCGTTGGCCTCGGATAAGAGAAGGGCGGAGGCGGCAGCCAAAACTGTAACAGAGGCTCCCAGGAATGAAGCAGCGGCAGTCTCTACCCGGCCTTCTAGGGCTAAGCGGCCAGAAATCAGGGTGGTTGATCCTGCTCCAATAGGATCGGCCCCCTCAGGAACGACGGCCGGAAAGAAGAGGAAGGCCAAGAAGAAGAAATCCTTGGCAGAGGCGAAACGGACGCTTCCAGAGCCACGACCGCTACCACCAGCCCCTGCTTCTATGAGTGAGGGCTGGAATGTCGTGGCACGAAAGGGCACCAAGGCGAAAGGGAAGCAGCAATCTGCCAAGGTGAATAAGCCCGCTGCCACCACTGCTCAGTCGCAGCCAAAGAAAGGGGGGAGGAAACTCCAGACCCCGCGCTCAGCGGCTGTAGTGGTGACCGTAGACCAGGAGGCAATAGACAGGGGCCTCTCGTACTCGGAGGTTTTATCCCGGGCCCGAAACGGCGTCAAGATTGACGACCTTGGTTTGGACGGTGGCATGAGGGTCAAGAAGGCTGCCACTGGGGCCCGGATGTTTGAGATTTCCGGTCCAACTAAGGAAGAGAAGGCAGGAGTTCTCGCTAGCCGGATCCGGGATCTCTTCAGGGATGAGCCTGCAGTGCGGGTCACTACGCCCACGAAATGCGCAGAACTGCGCCTCGTGGGTCTAGATGACTCCACCACAGAGGAGGACGTGGCTGTCGCTATCGCCCGGGTAGCAGAATGCTCCAAGCAGGACATCACCACAGGGGCGATCCGCTGGGCAGACGGAGGATTGGGCTCCATATGGCTCAGGGTTCCGGTCGCAGCGGCCAAAAAGGTGGTGACGATGGGCAGGGTCTTGGTGGGATGGGTCTCGGCCCGCGTCCACTTGCTCGAGGCCCGCCCACGCCGCTGTTTCAGGTGCCTAGAGAAGGGGCACCTGCGGGCGGAATGTCGTGCGACAGTGGACCGCAGCGATGAATGTTATCGCTGCGGCAAGAGCGGCCACAAGGCCCAGTCCTGCTCGGCTGCCCCACATTGTGGGAGCTGCCAACGGGCAGGGCTGAAGGCCGATCATAGGGCGGGGGGCGGGCAGTGCAAGGCACCGTCCGTCCCGATGAGGAGAGGAAGGGGGGGTGATGGCCCGAGGGTCCCCTCACAACCTGCCACCAGCCCGGCTCGAGCTACCACGAGCCGGGGAAGTGAGACTATGGATGGAATCCAGTAATGGCCCTCACGAAATACCGATTTCTCCAGTCGAATATCATGCGCTCTGGCGGGGCCCAGGACTTGCTCTTTCAGGCCATGGCGGAGCGCATGGTACATGTCGCGGTGGTATCCGAGCCTCTCTTCGTCCCGTCGGGCGAGGAGTGGGTCGCAGATCGTCTGGGGGATGTGGCCATTGCTTCCAGGGCTGCAGTTGGCTCCCCAGCCCTGGAGAGCGTTGTGAGGGGGAACGGATATGTCTCGGCTAGAATCGGAGACATGTTCGTGATCGGTGTCTACTTCTCACCGAACGCGCCGTTCTCGAGCTTTGAGCTTTTTATGGCTGAGATCGGCGTTTTGGTGGCAAGGTTGCGCCCTGAGAAGGTGATCCTGGCTGGAGACCTCAATGCAAAATCCGCTGCGTGGGGGTCTCCAGTTACGTGTATCCGGGGGACGTTCCTGGACAGTTGGCTTGCCTCGACCGGGCTCGTCGTCATGAACCGGGGGGATGCTGACACATGTGTACGATGGAATGGCGGCTCCAAAGTCGACGTCACCTTTGTCGACGCCGCCATGTCACCGTGTGTCAGTAATTGGGAGGTAATGGTGGGTGCGGAGTCTCTCTCGGACCATCGGTACATATGGTTCGAGGTCTCCACGCGCCCCACTCCCACTCCCTCTTCTTCCCGGTCTAATAGAAGTGGCGGCCCTCGGTGGTCTCTAAAGAAAATGGACCCCGAGTTCTTGGTCGAGGCCGCAATTGTCCAGGCGTGGGTGGCAGGGCCCACGGGGGGGGATGTAGCCGCGGAGGTGGAGGACCTGCAGCGGCGGATGTCGCTCGTTTGCGACGCCAGCATGCCGAGGGTGCGATGCACAGGGCCGGCATGCGGGGTATACTGGTGGTCGGAGGAGCTGGCGCAGCTGCGAGACCAGTGCAGAGCTGTGCGCTACCGGTTATCCCGCTACAGGCGTCGCAGGCGACACGACGTCGAAGAGGAGAGGCGCCGTTACGAGGCCTACAGGGCTGCCCGCGCTACTTTGCGGGTGGCCATCGCCGAGGCTAAGGACAGGGCCCACAAGGAGATGGCCGAGGAGCTCGATCGGGATCCGTGGGGGAGGCCGTACAAAGCGGCGCGGAAGAAGCTTCGCGCCCGCGCTCCCCCCCTTACCGAGAGCCTTCGGCCAGATTTCCTCGAATCTGTCGTGGAAACCCTGTTCCCGCAGACGGCCGAGGTGGTTCCGCCTCGTATGGCGCCTCTGGAGGAGGAGGACGGCACTGTATCAGGTGCGCCGGGGGTGTCGGAGTGGGAGTTAGCCGGGGCGGTGAGTCGGATGAAGACGAAGAACACTGCCCCTGGGCCGGACGGCATCCCTGGGCGCGCCTGGTCTCTTGCCCTGGGTCCGATGGAGTCTCAACTCAGGGCAACATACAGTGCCTGCCTCGAGCAGGGCCTCTTTCCCCGTAGGTGGAAAACGGGGAGACTGGTCCTGCTTAAGAAGGAGGGTAAACCGGCCGATACACCCTCCGCGTATCGGCCCATCGTTTTGCTGGACGAGGCGGGGAAGCTGCTCGAACGAATAATAGCTTCCCGCATAGTCCAGCACCTCCAGGAGGTAGGGCCCGACCTCAGTCGTCTCCAGTGCGGATTCCGCCAGGGCAGGTCCACCCTCGACTGTATCGAGGGTGTAAGACATCTGGCGGAGGAGGCGACAACTCGGGGCGAGGTTGTGTTGGCGGTGTCGTTGGACATCGCTAACGCTTTCAACACCTTGCCCTGGGGAGTGATCAAGGAGGCCCTACGCTTCCACCGCATCCCCATGTACCTGCAGCGTGTTGTCGGTAATTATCTGGCCGACCGCGCTGTCGGGTACCCGACGGCTGGGGGTGGGTGGAAGGAGCGGAGGATGTCGTGCGGTGTTCCACAGGGGTCGGTTCTTGGCCCCCTTCTGTGGAACATCGGCTACGACTGGGTGCTGCGCGGGCAAATGCTTCCGGGGGTCCGTCTGTTTTGTTACGCAGACGACACCCTGGTGACTGCCCGTGCGGGCACCCACCGGGATGCCCGTGTGCTGGCGACCGCGGCCACCGCACACGTCGTGGCGCGGATTCGCCGGTTAGGACTGGGGGTGGCTTTGGAGAAATCCGAGGCCATTTGCTTCCACAGGCCTCGGATGGCGCCCCCAGTGGGCTCCCGGTTGATGGTGGGCGGGACGTCCATCGAAATCTCGGGTACTCTACGGTACCTGGGATTGCTCCTCGACAGCCGATGGACGTTCGAGGCCCACTTCCGGCGGCTCGCCCCCAAGTTAACGGCGACCGCCGGAGCCCTGAGCAGGCTCCTCCCGAATTTGGGGGGGCCTAATGCAGGCTGCCGGCGCCTTTATGCCGGAGTGGTCCGCTCTATGGCCCTGTACGGCGCTCCCGTGTGGGCGGAGCGGCTGACTGCGGGGTCCCTGCCTCTGCTGCGTGGAGCGCAGAGGATCATGGCGGTCAGACTCGTGCGGGGCTACCGGACCATTTCCGGCGAGGCGGCCTGCGCCTTGGCCGGGTCCCCTCCCTGGGACCTGGAGGCCAAGGTGCTCGCTCAGGCCTACCGCCGCAGAGTTGAAGCCCGTTCATCGGGGGGAGACTCGGCGGTGGTAGAGGTAGATTGGCGGAGGGAGGCTCAGCAGGAGCTCCTCCGCCAATGGAGGCGGCGGCTGGAATCGCCCAGTGCAGGAGGCTGGACGATTTCGGCCATCCAGCCCATTCTCCAGGGCTGGGTCGCCAGGAGGCATGGGGTCCTCACCTTCCGCCTGACGCAGGTGCTCTCCGGACATGGTTGTTTCGGGTGGTATCTGTGGCGGGTGGCCCGGCGCGAAGCGTCCGGTGTGTGCCACGAGTGCGGCGCCGATTCCGACACGGCGCTGCACACGCTCGCGGACTGTCCAGCTTGGGCGGTTCAGCGGGCGGAGCTCGTGGCACAGGTGGGGCGCGACCTCTCCTTGCCCACTGTGGTTCGTGCCATGGTGGACAGGGAGAGGTCGTGGGCAGCGATGGCCTCCTTCTGCGAGCACGTCATTTCGCAGAAGGAGGCGGCGGAGCGGGTCCGGGAAGTCGAGTCTCGGGATCCGATCCGCCGCAGGCGAGCCGGGCGCAGGCGACTCGTCCAAGACCATCGCATGCCGCCCTAACGGGGACCTTCTGGGCGTTCCGAACGGGGTTTATTCGGACGCCCTCCTTATAAGGTCCCCGAGGCGGTCGATGCATCTGGTGCTCCCGATGCATCGTCCAGCGGAGGGAGGGGCCACTTTTAGAGAGGCCCCGACCCAGAGGTGGCGCACTCTGGGGTTCAGAGTTGCTGCTGGCGGGAGTGGGGTCAAATAAGGCACCCTGCACCCGCCACCAGCAGCGTGGTGGAGCACACAGGTTGTTTTAGTCGGTGCGAGTCCGACATAACCGTCGCCTGACCCCGCGGGCGGCGGTACCCATAAGGGGTTTTTTCCTGTTCAAAAAAAAAAAAAAAAAGGTTAGGTTAGGTTAGGTTAGGTTAGGTTAGGTTAGGTTAGGTTAGGTTAGGTTAGGTTAGGTTAGGTTAGGTTAGGTTAGGTTAGGTTAGGTTAGGTTAGGTTAGGTTAGGTTAGGTTAGGTTAGGTTAGGTTAGGTTAGGTTAGGTTAGGTTAGGTTAGGTTAGGTTAGGTTAGGTTAGGTTAGGTTAGGTTAGGTTAGGTTAGGTTAGGTTAGGTTAGGTTAGGTTAGGTTAGGTTAGGTTAGGTTAGGTTAGGTTAGGTTAGGTTAGGTTAGGTTAGGTTAGGTTAGGTTAGGTTAGGTTAGGTTAGGTTAGGTTAGGTTAGGTTTTTTTTTTTTTTTTTTTTTTTTTTTTTTTTTTTTTTTTTTTTTTTTTTTTTTTTATTCCGCTTCCTCTAACATAATCAGAGCTCTTGTCATTTAAGTGTGATTTTACTTTTTGGTTTTTATTTTCACCAGTTTGGTGTTACAATGTTTTTATCTTATATCTTATTACATTCTAATATTTCCTAATTTCCTTTCCTATTTCTACTTTTATTTACAATTTTTATTTACTGTATTATTACATGTGTGTCATTTGTTTTGAATTACATTATTTTACTTTACTTTTACCTTACATTATTTTACATTTTACTTCCAATTTATTTTTGAACTTAATTTTGAACTTAATTTTGACAACTTGTTGTTCGGAGCAGTTACATTTTTTATTTCTTATTCTAATTTTTATTTTCTATTTCTTAACATTTTTATTTCTTATTCTAATTTTTATTTTCTATTTCTTATCTATTTTTAAGTCTACTTATCTCCTAGATCTAATTTGGTTAGGTTAGGTTAGGTTAGGTTAGGTTAGGTTAGGTTAGGTTAGGTTAGGTTAGGTTAGGTTAGGTTAGGTTAGGTTAGGTTAGGTTAGGTTAGGTTAGGTTAGGTTAGGTTAGGTTAGGTTAGGTTGGGGTGCCAATGTCGGTCGGCCTCCTCGTGGCGCACCCTGGGCAGGTCTCTTGAATATGTTTGTATTCCAGGGGCCTGGCGGACGGACTGGCGGAGCCCGTAAGCCCGGCAACGGGAACGGGGGCCTTCGGGTCGCGAGGAAGAAAACCTCTATAAAAAATTACCTTTGGGGGGGGTGGAAACGCTCACCATGCGCGGCGAGCCGTTCCGGTCGTATTCTATGGCCGGTAGGCTTTTTGGCTCTCTACGCGGGAGCCACGTCGGGAGAACCGTAACTCCGCAAGTGAGTGCGGAACCGGGGGCCGCTCTTCTCATTTGAGGGGAGGGGCCGCGAGGAAGAAAACCTCTCTAAAAAATTACCCCAATCCTAAGGTTCGGGGCCCGCCGATGGGATGAATGGCCGGGGGGGATCCGGTCACTAGGGCTCCACAACTGGGGGGGGAATCTAAGTGGGGAATAAACAGAATGGTTAAAACACGCAGTCAAACGGCTACCCAGGAGGGTCCCAGTTCATCTGGGGAATCCCTTGCTGCGTCGGGGAGACGGCAACCGGAGCACCGGCAGTCGTCCCCTCGACGTAGTCGCCCCATCGTATCTGGGGGGGCACCTTCTGTTTCGACGTCGAAGGAGGCAGATAGAGAGGCAATGGAATGCGACGAAAAAGTCGATTCAAAATCCCAACTTGAAATGACTTTTGATGAAAAGTACAACTTTGTCGAAAAAACAATTGAGGCTCGAACAAAGAAAGAGGATGGAAATCGTTTTCTGGCCAATCTTGATCTGATGGATGAGACGGTTAAGAAAATTGATGATCCTAAAGTGAGTAGGAAGCAGATCAGTAATTTGGTGGAATTGGCTGGCTTGTACAGCAATGAGCTATGGAACGGCATATGCACATTGGTGGATAAGTCTGCGATGCAGAAAAAAATGATGCAACGCAGTGAGATGGAAAAATGTGATCTCCGCACGGAAATTGAGGATCTACGGAAAGAGGTGGACAAATTGAAGAGGCGCGTGTCAAGTCTCACCCAAGAGCAGGATTTAAGGCGTGTTGCTAGTTCTGCAGTAAGGCCTCAAAGGAAGGATGCGTCAACTATGGTGGATTCGAGTTGCATAGTGACTCCTGAAGTATCTTCGCTAGGGCCTAAACCGGCGAAAATCGCCAGAGTTGGAAAACGGGTGAGAGATGACCACACCTATGCGGAAGCATTAAAAGCTCCTGTGGTCCCACTGACTTCTGAGTGGGCCACAGTTGTAAAGAGGAAAGGAAGGCGGAAAGAGAACACAGCAAGAGCGCGGAACTCTGTCCCAGTTAAACCGGTGATGGGTTCAGTCCAGCAGTTGTCTCCTGGTCAAGTGGAGAAAAGGATGAAAAAGAGGAGGAGAAAACCTAAGGTGCGGGTACCTATCTCCTCCGCGGTGGTGGTCACTTTGACCGACACCGCAATAAAATGTGGCGTCACCTACAGCGATGTTGTTGCCCAAGCGAAGGAAAAGCTAGATCTCCCGGCTTTGGGGATCCCGTCTGTAACATACAGACGGTCAGCTACTGGTGGTAGGATATTCGAAGTATCCGAAAACGAGAATGGGGTCAAGGCAGACATCTTGGCTGAAAAGCTGAAGGAGTCCATGGGCCAAGAATTGGTGAGGGTTTCTAGACCTGTCAAGTCCGCGGAACTGCGCCTTGTGGGTGTGGAAGAGGTTGCATCAGCGTCTGAAGTGGCCAATGCTGTGGCTAAATCTGGTGGATGCGTCCCCGGTCAAGTCAAGGTCGGGGAAGTGAAGCACAACGCTGCTGGTTACTGCACGGTGTGGGTGCGTTGTCCGGTGGCGGCGGCGTTGAAGTTGGAGGGCATTGGGAAGCTCCGCGTGGGATGGTGTACGGCACGCGTTGAGCTCCTGCGAAAGCAAATACAGCGGTGCTACCGCTGTCTAGAGGTTGGTCACTTTCGGGCCAACTGTGGCTCGGAAATCGATAGAAGCACTGAGTGCTACCGCTGCGGTGAGACTGGCCACATCGCTACGCGATGCTCGCGGGACCCTAAATGTGGGCCATGCGCTAGGGCTGGTCTCCCGGCAAATCATAGAATGGGGGGCAGGCTCTGCAACCCCATCAAAAGTCGTCGTGGGTTTCGGAAGGAACCAATCACTAGTTCCCCCTCGGAACCTGCAGTCGTTGCTGCGGTCGATACTCGACTGTTTACAGACAGCGACGATGTTGAGATCCTGGACGTCGGGTGATGGGAGACCCGGCGCCCTTACAAGGGTCTTATTCTAGGATGCATCTAGTGTCCTTAGGTGCATCCCAGAGGTGGTCGGGAGGCGTAAGGAACTCCCTGCTCTGAGGAGGGCCGCTAGGGCGGCAACGCTGCGAGGTCGCGGTCAAATAAGGAACCGTGGCTGCCGCACTAAGGCGTGAGATGGACACCGGGGGGTTTTAGTGGGTGCGAACCCCACATAACCACGTCGTCGGCTCCCATGACGGCGTGTGTACTCGTTAGGAGTTTCCCCTCGAAAAAAAAAAAAAAAAAAAAAAAAGGTTAGGTTAGGTTAGGTTAGGTTAGGTTAGGTTAGGTTAGGTTAGGTTAGGTTAGGTTAGGTTGGGGTGCTTTAGCGGTTGGCCTCCTCGTGGCGCACCCTGGGCAGGCCTACGGAATAATGAAATATGTATTCCCTGGACCTGGCGAACGGACCGTGGGGTAGGGGGGGTAGGGTTGCTGATTCTGATTGTCCCTCTGTCTGCAGAGGGCATTTCTGATAGGCTGGGGGCTCTGGGGGGAATGAGTCCTCATTTGGTTGGCGCGTTTGGTTTTGGCTAGTTTTAGTCTTGCTGGACACGGCTTCGGCCTCCGTCAGCCAAACCCGTAAACCCAGCAATGGGAGCGGGGACCTTCGGGTCGCGAGGAAGAAAACCTCTCTAAAAAATTACCCCTAATCCCAAGGTTTTGGGGCTCGCCGAGGGGATGAGTGGCTGGGGGGTATCCAGTCGCGAGGGCCTCACCCAATCTCAAGGTCATACCTGCCGACGAGATGAATGGCCGATGGGAGTTCGGTCGATAGGGTAACCAACATAAAACTTATGAGCAATGGACAAACGAAAGGTAATAACTACCCAGGAGGGTCCCGGTTCACCCGGGGAATCCCTCACCGCGACCAGTGTTGCGCCGCAGTCCGCGAATATAATTTTGCGGGTGCCGTGCAATACTGGCCTCGGTCGCCCCATCGTATCTGGGGGGGCAACCACTGCTTGCGGAGATGGAGGAGTAGAGATCTGCGAAATTGAGACCGGCTATGCTGGTGTTTCTGCGGATCCGGTAGAGACGAGGCGTGATACGACACGCAAAAGTAAGGAGAGAACTATCAGCACTCGAAGTGCTAGTGCAGGATCATACAGCTCCATGGACATGTCGAGGTGTGCATCAACTGAAAACTTAGACGGCACCAAAACTCGTGCCCGGTCTAAGAAACGGCTGTGGGCTGAATGCGAGGGTTCCACCGAAACGCGTGACCTGGACGCTAAAAAGGCGGATACCAGGACCCATGTGTGGGGCTCTCAAATGGGACTGAAGGAGGCCCGTGACGCTGTTCGGCGTCACGAGTTTCTCAAGGACGATGTGGACATTGGTGAAGTTGAGCCGAGTGGCCGAAGAACCAGGTCGGCGCCGGCGGAGGACTCCCAGAATTCCGGTTCGACTAGGTCCAAAAGTGGGCCTGTCAATACTGAAAGTCCGGAGTCACTGGACATGGCCGACACGTCACGTGTTTGTGACGTGCTCACCCAGAGTATGGAGAAGATGCGGCTGACTGTGGGTAAGTCAAAAAACCTAAATGGTAGGTGCCGCGGAGCTCTTAACTCGGTCGCTGAATGCGTGGAGGAGGCGGTCAAAGTCCTCTTAAAGCGGACACCGTCGGAAGAGGTCCGAATTTTGAGGGCCGAAAACGCCAGGTTGGCAGGGGTGGTGAATAATCTCTCTGTAGAGAACACCACGTTAAAAGGGATGATCACCCCTGCCAATATGGGGTCTGGAAACGTGGTGGTTCCGCCAGTTCGCCAGCAGCCTGAGAAGAGCCTGACTGAGAGAGTTGAGGAGGAATTTGTCAGGTTCCATAACATGGTCTCGGCTCGGCTGGAAAATATGGAGAGTCGGTTGCCTCCGGAGCCAAGAATCCGCCCTCCGCTAGCTGCGGATAAGAGAAATGCGGCAGCGGAAACAAGGACAAGACAAGGACAAGGAAGGAAAGTAAACGAGGCCGAGGAGAGCTCTGCGGTTGCGGTTGTCTCAGAACGATCGCAGGGCCCTCCACGACCTGTGCAGAAAACGGCAATTCGGGTGGTTGACCCAGTTGTTGACAACAGTGGAAGGGCCAACCAGCCGAAAAAGAAGAAGGACAAAAAGAAGAAGGGAAAGGTCGTGGAAAACGAAAAGCGACCTGAGCCCCGCCCGTTGCCGCCAGCACCCGCCTCCATGAGTGAAGGGTGGAATGTGGTAGCGAGGAGGGGTACCAAAAATAAGAAGAAGGCGCCGCCTATACAGGCAGTGCCTGTTGTCACCACGACCAAAGCGCAGCCGAAGCGAGGGGGGAGGAAACTCCAGACCCCACGCTCAGCTGCAGTCGTGGTGACCTTGGGGGAGGAGGCAGCCGGAAAAGGCTTAACGTATGGCGACGTTCTGGCCCGGGCCACTCGATGTGTGAAAATCGATGACCTGGGTCTGGACGTCGGCATGCGCTTGAAGAAAGCGGCGACGGGGGCTCGGATGTATGAAATATCCGGGCCCAAAAGGGAAGAACAGGCGAGTGCTCTGGCCGGCCGGCTCAGAGAGTTTTTCTCTGACGAGCCGGCAGTACGTGTGTCCACGCCCACGAAAACAGAAGAAATTCGCATCGTGGGTTTGGACGATGCCGCCACCGAAGAGGACGTAGTCATCGCCGTCACCCGGGTCGGTGAGTGTTCCACTCACGACGTTCAGACCGGGGTGATTCGTAGGGAAGGAAAGGCTTTGGGCTCTTTGTGGCTTAGGGTCCCTGTCGCGGTGGCTAAAAAGATGGTGGCGGCTGGCAGGCTGCTGGTGGGCTGGGTCTCGGCTCGGGTCCAGTTGCTCGAAGTCCGCCCGCAGCGCTGCTATAAATGCCTGGAGAAGGGGCACTTAAGAGCCGAGTGCTCGTCGGCTGTTGACCGCAGCGGCGAATGTTATCGCTGCGGTCAAAATGGCCATAAAGCCCGATCCTGTTCGGCGGCTCCACATTGTGGGAGCTGCGAACGGGCGGGACAAAAGGCCGACCATAGGGCGGGGAGCGGGCAGTGCAAGGCACCGTCCGCTCCAAAGAGAAGGGGAAGGGGGGGTGATGGCCCGAGGGTCCCCTCGCCACCTACCGCCGGCCCGGCTCAGCCCACAACGAGCCGGGTAATGGAGAATCCAATGGAGGTCGCTAATTAATGGCCTCCATCAGATTCCTCCAGGCGAACATCATGCGCTCCGGCAGGGCCCAGGACCTAATCTTCCAGACCCTGGCGGAGCGTATGGTGCACGTGGCTGTGATCTCCGAGCCCCGATTCGTCCCGTCGGGCGAGGAATGGGTCGGAGACCGTGCGGGGGATGTAGCCATCGCGTCCAGAGCCGCAGTTGGCTCCCCGGCTCTGGAGCGCGTGGTGAGGGGGCGCGGGTACGTCTCCGCTAAGATTGGAGACGTATCCGTCATCGGGGCGTACTTTTCGCCGAATAGACCGTTCTCCGACTTCGAGCTTTTTATGGCTGAAGTCGGAGACTTGGTTAATAGGTTACGCCCCGGCAAGGTGGTCCTGGCCGGTGACCTCAACGCCAAATCCGTCGCGTGGGGGTCTCCGGTCACGGACGTCAGAGGGAGGTTTCTGGACGGTTGGTTGGCCTCGACTGGGATGGCCGTCATGAACCGAGGGACGGCTGACACATGCGTGCGATGGAATGGCGGCTCCAAAGTCGACGTTACCTTTGTCGACGCCGCCATGTCACCATGTGTCAGAAATTGGGAGGTGATTGTGGGTACGGAGTCACTCTCGGACCATCGATATATATGGTTCGAGGTGGCCGCACGCCGTGCTCCCATTTCCCCTCGGTCGGGAAGAGATGATGGCCCTCGGTGGTCCGTCAGGAAAATGGATCCCGAGTTCCTCGTCGAGGCCGCAATCGTCCAGGCGTGGGCCGCTGGGTCTACGGGTGGGGAGGTTGCCGCGAAGGTTGAGGACCTGCAGCGGCGGATGTCGCTCATCTGCGACGCCAGCATGCCGAGGGTGCGAAGCACAGGGCCGGCACGCGGGGTGTACTGGTGGTCGGAGGAGCTGGCGCGGCTGCGCGATCAGTGCGTGGCCGTGCGCCGCCAGTACACTCGGTACAGGCGTCGTAGACGACGCGACGTCGAAGAGGAGAGGCGCCGTTATGAGGCTTATCGGGCTGCCCGCGCCTCCTTGCGTACGGCGATCGCCGAAGCCAAGGACAGGGCCCACAGGGAGATGGCCGAAGAGCTCAGTCGGGATCCGTGGGGGAGGCCGTACAAAGCGGCGCGGAGGAAACTTCGTGCCCGCGCCCCCCCCCTCACCGAGAGCCTTCGGCCGGATTTCCTTGAATCCGTGGTGGAAGCCCTGTTCCCGCAGGGAGCCGAGGTGGAGCCGCCTCGTATGGCGCCTCTCGAGGAGGAGGATGGCACTGGGTCAGGTGCGCCGGGGGTGTCGGAGTGGGAGTTGGCCGGGGCGGTGAGTCGCATGAAGGCGAAAAATACCGCCCCTGGCCCCGACGGCATCCCTGGGCGCGCCTGGTCTCTTGCCCTGGGTCCGTTGGAGTCTGGACTCAGGGCGACGTTCAGTGCCTGCCTCGAGCAGGGCCTCTTTCCCCGTAGGTGGAAGACGGGGAGACTAGTCCTGCTCAAGAAGGAGGGAAGACCGGCCGATACACCCTCCGCGTATCGGCCCATTGTCTTGCTGGACGAAGCGGGGAAGCTGCTCGAACGCGTCATAGCTTCCCGCATAGTCCAGCACCTCCGGGAGGTAGGGCCTGACCTCAGTCGTCTCCAGTGCGGATTCCGCCAGGGCAAGTCCACCCTCGACTGTATCGAGGGTGTGAGACTTCTGGCGGAGGAGGCGACGACCCAGCGCGAGGTGGTGGTGGCGGTGTCGTTGGACATCGCCAACGCATTCAACACCTTGCCCTGGGGAGTGATAAAGGAGGCCCTACGGTTCCACCGCATCCCCATGTATCTGCAGCGTGTGGTCAGTGACTATTTGGCTGACCGCGCTGTCAGGTACCCGACGGCTGGGGGTGCGTGGAAGGAGCGGAGGATGTCGTGCGGTGTTCCGCAGGGGTCGGTTCTAGGCCCCCTCCTGTGGAACATCGGCTACGACTGGGTGCTGCGTGGGCAAATGCTTCCGGGGGTGCGTCTGTTCTGTTACGCAGACGACACCCTCGTGACTGCCCGCGCGAGCACCCATCGGGAGGCCCGAGTGCTGGCGACCGCGGCCACGGCTCACGTTGTGGCCCGGATTCGCCGGTTGGGACTGGGGGTGGCCTTGGAGAAATCCGAGGCCATTTGCTTCCACAGGCCTCGGATGGCGCCCCCAGTGGGCTCCCGGTTGGTGGTGGGCGGGACGTCCATCGAAATCTCGGGTACACTACAGTACCTGGGATTGCTACTCGACAGCCGATGGACGTTCGAGGCCCACTTCCGGCGGCTCGCCCCCAAGCTAACGGCGACCGCCGGAGCCCTGAGCAGGCTCCTCCCGAATTTGAGAGGGCCGAATGCAGGCTGCCGGCGCCTATACGCCGGGGTGGTTAGGTCGATGGCCCTGTACGGCGCTCCCGTATGGGCGGAGCGGCTGACCGCCGGATCTGAGTGCCTGCTGCGTAGGGCGCAGAGGGTCATGGCGGTCAGACTTGTGCGGGGCTACCGGACCATCTCCGGCGAGGCGGCCTGCGCCTTGGCCGGGTCCCCTCCGTGGGACCTAGAGGCCAAGGTGCTAGCTCAGGCCTACCGCCGCAGAGTTGAAGCCCGTTCACCGGGGGGAGACTCAGCGGCGGTAGAGGTGGACTGGCGGAGGGTAGCTCAGGAGGAGCTCCTTCGCCAGTGGAGGCGGCGGTTGGAATCGCCCAGGGCAGGAGCCTGGACGATTTCGGCCATCCAGCCCATTCTCCAGGGCTGGGTCGCCAGGAGGCATGGGGTCCTCACCTTCCGCCTGACACAGGTGCTTTCCGGACATGGTTGCTTCGGGAGGTATCTGTGTCGGGTGGCCCGGCGCGAAGCGTCCGGTGAGTGCCACGAGTGCGGCGCCGAATCTGATACGGCGCTGCACACGCTCGCGGACTGTCCAGTTTGGGCGGTTCAGCGGGCGGAACTCGTGGCACAGGTGGGGCACGATCTCTCCCTGCCCACTGTGGTTCGTGCCATGGTGGACAGGGAGCGATCGTGGGCAGCGATGGCCTCCTTCTGCGAGCACGTCATGTCGCGGAAGGAGGCGGCGGAGCGGATCCGGGAAGTCGAGTCCTTGGATCCGATCCGTCGCAGGCGAGCCGGGCGCAGGCGACTCGTCCAAGACCATCGCATGCCGCCCTAACGGGGACCTTCCGGGCGTTCCGAACGGGGTTCATTCGGACGCCCCCCTATAAGGTCCCCGCGGCGTTCGATGCATCTGGTGCTCCCGATGCATCGTCCAGCGGAGGGAGGGGCCACTTTTAGAGAGGCCCCGACCCAGAGGTGGCGTACTCTGGGGTACAGAGTTGCTGCTGGCGGGGATGGGGGTCATGTCATCATGGGTACCCTATTCCCGCCACCAGCAGCGTGGTGGAGCACACAGGTTATTTTAGTCGGTGCGAGTCCGACATAACCGTCGCCTGACCCCGCGGGCGGCGGTACCCATAAGGGGTTTTTTCCTGTTAAAAAAAAAAAAAAAAGGTTAGGTTAGGTTAGGTTAGGTTAGGTTAGGTTAGGTTAGGTTAGGTTAGGTTAGGTTAGGTTAGGTTAGGTTAGGTTAGGTTAGGTTAGGTTAGGTTAGGTTGGGGTGCCTTAACGGTTGGCCTCCTCGTGGCGCACCCTGGGCAGGCCCACGGAATAATGTAATATGTATTCCCTGGACCTGGCGAACGGACCGTGGGGTAGGGGGGGTAGGGTTGCTGATTCTGATTGTCCCTCTGTCTGCAGAGGGCAACTCTGATAGGCTGGGGGCTCTGGGGGGAATGAGTCCTCAATTGGTTGGCGCGTTTAGTCTTGGCTTAGTTTAAGTCTTGCTGGACACGGCTTCGGCCTCCGTCAGCCAAACCCGTAAACCCAGCGATGGGAGCGGGGACCTTCGGGTCGCGAGGAAGAAAACCTCTCTAAAAAATTACCCCTAATCCCAAGGTTTTTGGGGCTCGCCGAGGGGATGAGTGGCTGGGGGGTATCCAGTCGCGAGGGCCTCACCCAATCTCAAGGTCATACCTGCCGACGAGATGAATGGCCGATGGGAGTTCGGTCGTTAGGGTAACCAAAAAATTAACTATGAAGCATGGACAAACAAATAGTATCGACTACCCAGGAGGGTCCCGGTTCATCCGGGGAATCCCTCACCGCGACCAGTGTTGCGCCGCAGTCCGCGAATTTAATTTTGCGGGTGCCGTGCAATACTGGCCTCGGTCGCCCCATTGTATCTGGGGGGGCAACCAATGCTTCGGAGGAGACAGGAGGGGGTGTCGGCGGAATTGAAACCGGCTTGGCTGGTATTTCCGCGGATACGTGTGTGGGAACGCGGCGCAATCCTGCGCGCAGTTCCAGAAGGATTGGATGCGGATCTGGTTCTCGGAGTCCGATCTTGGGAGAATGCTCGGTTTCTCTGCAGGACCTAAGAAAATGCGAATCCTTGGAGGACATGAGCGGCACGGGTAAACGTGTCCGCTCAAAGAAAAGGGACAGGACGGATCGTGGGAGCCCCGCTGATTCGGATGAGGATCTGGACGCGAAGAAAGCGGACACCAGATCCCGTGCGAGTGGCTCAAAATTCGGCCTTCGTGAGGCTCGTGACGCCTTAGAGTGTGGTGAGCCTGACGAAGATGTTTTCATGGACGCGTCGGGTGAAGAGCTGAGCGGCCGCTCATCGAGATCGGCGTCGGCCAGCTCAAAAGTAGTTCCGCCACAAGTGGCTCTAACGGAGGTTGACACGTCCCGTGTTAGCGACATCCTCGCGGAGAATGCGGCGAAAATGAGAAAGACTGTTAGCAAGTCTAAAAACCTCAATGGTTCGTGTAGAGGAACTCTGAACAGGGTGGCCCAAACCATTGAGGAGGCTGCTAAGGTCCTAACCGAGAGGTCGGAGTCCGAGGAGAATAGACTCCTCAGAGAAGAGAATGCAAGGTTGGTACAAGTCATCAACAATCTGTCAGTTGAGATTGCGACGATGAAAGAGATGATGACTTGTGCCAAATCGGCGTCGAGCGAGGAGGTAGCTCCCAAAAAGAGAACTACGACCGCAAGGGGTCTTACCATCGATGAGGAGATGGCTAGACTCCAGAACATCATCACAGCGCGGTTGGACAGTTTCGAGTGCCGACTCCCACCTGAGGAGAGACTTCGACCGCCGTTGGCTTCAGACAGAAGAAGGGCGGAGGTGGCGGCCAGTAAAGTGACAGAGACGCCCAGAAAGGAAGCAGCGGCAGTCTCTAGCCGGCCGTCCAGAGCTAAGCGGCCTGAAATCAGGGTGGTTGATCCTGCTCCAACTGGATCGGCCCCCTCAGGAACGACGGCTGGAAAGAAGAGAAAGGCCAAGAAAAAGAAACCCTTGGCAGAGGCGAAAAGGACTCTTCCAGAGCCAAGACCGTTGCCACCAGCTCCCGCTTCTATGAGTGAGGGCTGGAATGTTGTAGCACGGAAGGGTACCAAGGCGAAAGCGAAGAAGCAATCTGCCAAGGCAAATAAACCCGTTGCCACCACCGTTCAGTCGCAGCCAAAGAAAGGGGGGAGGAAACTCCAGACCCCACGCTCAGCGGCTGTAGTGGTGACCGTGGACCAGGAGGCAATTGATAAGGGCCTCTCGTACTCGGAGGTTCTATCCCGGGCCAAAAATAACGTCAAGATTGACGACCTGGGCTTAGACGGTGGCATGAGGGTCAAGAAGGCTGCCACTGGGGCCCGGATGTTTGAAATTTCCGGTCCCACAAAGGAAGAGAAGGCAGGAGTTCTCGCTAGCCGGATCCGGGAACTTTTCAGGGATGAGCCTGCAGTGCGGGTCACTACGCCCACGAAATGCGCGGAACTGCGCCTCGTGGGTCTAGATGACTCCACCACAGAGGAGGACGTGGCTGTCGCTATCGCCCGGGTAGCAGAATGTTCCAAGCAGGACATTACCACAGGGGCGATCCGCTGGGCAGACGGAGGATTAGGCTCCATATGGCTTAGGCTTCCTGTTGCAGCGGCGAAAAAGGTGGTGACGATGGGCAGGGTTTTGGTGGGTTGGGTCTCGGCCCGCGTCCACTTGCTCGAGGCCCGCCCACGCCGCTGTTTCAGGTGCCTAGAGAAGGGGCACCTGCGGGCGGAATGTCGTTCGACAGTGGACCGCAGCGATGAATGTTACCGCTGCGGCAAAAGCGGCCACAAGGCCCAGTCCTGCTCGGCTGCCCCACATTGTGGGAGCTGCCAACGGGCAGGGCTGAAGTCTGACCATAGGGCGGGGAGCGGGCAGTGCAAGGCACCGTCCGTCCCGATGAGGAGAGGAAGGGGGGGTGATGGCCCGAGGGTCCCCTCACAACCTGCCACCAGCCCGGCTCGAGCTACCACGAGCCGGGGAATCGAGACTATGGACGTGAATCAGTAATGGCCCTCACGAAATACCGATTTCTCCAGGCGAATATCATGCGCTCTGGCGGGGCCCAGGATTTGCTCTTTCAGGCCATGGCAGAGCGCATGGTACATGTTGCGGTAGTATCCGAGCCTCTCTTTGTCCCGTCGGGCGAGGAGTGGGTCGCAGATCGTCTGGGGGATGTGGCCATTGCTTCCAGGGCTGCAGTTGGCTCCCCAGCCCTGGAGGGCGTTGTGAGGGGGAACGGATATGTCTCTGCTAGAATCGGAGACATGTCCGTAATTGGGGTCTACTTCTCACCGAATGCGCCGTTCTCCAGCTTCGAGCTTTTCATGGCTGAGATCGGCGTTTTGGTGGCAAGGTTGCGCCCTGGGAAGGTGATCCTGGCTGGAGACCTCAATGCAAAATCCGCTGCGTGGGGGTCTCCAGTTACGTGTATCCGGGGGACGTTCCTGGACAGTTGGCTTGCCTCGACCGGGCTCGTCGTCATGAACCGGGGGGATGCTGACACATGTGTACGATGGAATGGCGGCTCCAAAGTCGACGTCACCTTTGTCGACGCCGCCATGTCACCGTGTGTCAGTAACTGGGAGGTAATGGTGGGTGCGGAGTCTCTCTCGGACCATCGGTACATATGGTTCGAGGTCTCCACGCGCCCCACTCCCACTCCCACTTCTTCCCGGTCTAATAGAAGTGGTGGCCCTCGGTGGTCCTTAAAGAAAATGGACCCCGAGTTCTTGGTCGAGGCCGCAATTGTCCAGGCGTGGGTGGCAGGGCCCACGGGGGGGGACGTTGCCGCGGAGGTGGAGGACCTGCAGCGGCGGATGTCGCTCGTTTGCGACGCCAGCATGCCGAGGGTGCGATGCACAGGGCCGGCATGCGGGGTATACTGGTGGTCGGAGGAGCTGGCGCAGCTGCGAGACCAGTGCAGAGCTGTGCGCTACCGGTTATCCCGCTACAGGCGTCGCAGGCGACGCGACGTCGAGGAGGAGAGGCGCCGTTACGAGGCCTACAGGGCTGCCCGCGCTACTTTGCGGGTGGCCATCGCCGAGGCTAAGGACAGGGCCCACAAGGAGATGGCCGAGGAGCTCGATCGGGATCCGTGGGGGAGGCCGTACAAAGCGGCGCGGAAGAAGCTTCGCGCCCGCGCTCCCCCCCTCACCGAGAGCCTTCGGCCGGATTTCCTCGAATCTGTCGTGGAAACCCTGTTCCCGCAGGCGGCCGAGGTGGTTCCGCCTCGTATGGCGCCTCTGGAGGAGGAGGACGGCACTGTATCAGGTGCGCCGGGGGTGTCGGAGTGGGAGTTAGCCGGGGCGGTGAGTCGGATGAAGACGAAGAACACTGCCCCTGGGCCGGACGGCATCCCTGGGCGCGCCTGGTCTCTTGCCCTGGGTCCGATGGAGTCTCAACTCAGGGCAACATACAGTGCCTGCCTCGAGCAGGGCCTCTTTCCCCGTAGGTGGAAAACGGGGAGACTGGTCCTGCTTAAGAAGGAGGGTAAACCGGCCGATACACCCTCCGCGTATCGGCCCATCGTTTTGCTGGACGAGGCGGGGAAGCTGCTTGAACGAATAATAGCTTCCCGCATAGTCCAGCACCTCCAGGAGGTAGGGCCCGACCTCAGTCGTCTCCAGTGCGGATTCCGCCAGGGCAGGTCCACCCTCGACTGTATCGAGGGTGTAAGACATCTGGCGGAGGAGGCGACAACTCGGGGCGAGGTTGTGTTGGCGGTGTCTTTGGACATCGCTAACGCTTTCAACACCTTGCCCTGGGGAGTGATCAAGGAGGCCCTACGCTTCCACCGCATCCCCATGTACCTGCAGCGTGTTGTCGGTAATTATCTGGCCGACCGCGCTGTCGGGTACCCGACGGCTGGGGGTGGGTGGAAGGAGCGGAGGATGTCGTGCGGTGTTCCACAGGGGTCGGTTCTTGGCCCCCTTCTGTGGAACATCGGCTACGACTGGGTGCTGCGCGGGCAAATGCTTCCGGGGGTCCGTCTGTTCTGTTACGCAGACGACACCCTGGTAACTGCCCGTGCGGGCACCCACCGGGATGCCCGTGTGCTGGCGACCGCGGCCACCGCACACGTCGTGGCGCGGATTCGCCGGCTAGGACTGGGGGTGGCTTTGGAGAAATCCGAGGCCATTTGCTTCCACAGGCCTCGGATGGCGCCCCCAGTGGGCTCCCGGTTGATGGTGGGCGGGACGTCCATCGAAATCTCGGGTACTCTACGGTACCTGGGATTGCTCCTCGACAGCCGATGGACGTTCGAGGCCCACTTCCGGCGGCTCGCCCCCAAGTTAACGGCGACCGCCGGAGCCCTGAGCAGGCTCCTCCCGAATTTGGGGGGGCCTAATGCAGGCTGCCGGCGCCTTTATGCCGGAGTGGTCCGCTCTATGGCCCTGTACGGCGCTCCCGTGTGGGCGGAGCGGCTGACTGCGGTGTCCCTGCCTCTGCTGCGTGGAGCGCAGAGGATCATGGCGGTCAGACTCGTGCGGGGCTACCGGACCATTTCCGGCGAGGCGGCCTGCGCCTTGGCTGGGTCCCCTCCCTGGGACCTGGAGGCCAAGGTGCTCGCTCAGGCCTACCGCCGCAGAGTTGAAGCCCGTTCATCGGGGGGAGACTCGGCGGTGGTAGAGGTAGATTGGCGGAAGGAGGCTCAGGAGGAGCTCCTCCGCCAATGGAGGCGGCGGCTGGAATCGCCCAGTGCAGGAGGCTGGACGATTTCGGCCATCCAGCCCATTCTCCAGGGCTGGGTCGCCAGGAGGCATGGGGTCCTCACCTTCCGCCTGACGCAGGTACTCTCCGGACATGGTTGTTTCGGGTGGTATCTGTGGCGGGTGGCCCGGCGCGAAGCGTCCGGTGTGTGCCACGAGTGCGGCGCCGATTCCGACACGGCGTTGCACACGCTCGCGGACTGTCCAGCTTGGGCGGTTCAGCGGGCGGAGCTCGTGGCACAGGTGGGGCGCGACCTCTCCTTGCCCACTGTGGTTCGTGCCATGGTGGACAGGGAGAGGTCGTGGGCAGCGATGGCCTCCTTCTGCGAGCACGTCATTTCGCAGAAGGAGGCGGCGGAGCGGGTCCGGGAAGTCGAGTCCCGGGATCCGATCCGCCGCAGGCGAGCCGGGCGCAGGCGACTCGTTCAAGACCATCGCATGCCGCCCTAACGGGGACCTTCTGGGCGTTCCGATCGGGGTTTAATCGGACGCCCTCCTTATAAGGTCCCCGAGGCGGTCGATGCATCTGGTGCTCCCGATGCATCGTCCAGCGGAGGGAGGGGCCACTTTTAGAGAGGCCCCGACCCAGAGGTGGCGCACTCTGGGGTTCAGAGTTGCTGCTGGCGGGAGTGGGGTCAAATAAGGCACCCTGCACCCGCCACCAGCAGCGTGGTGGAGCACACAGGTTGTTTTAGTCGGTGCGAGTCCGACATAACCGTCGCCTGACCCCGCGGGCGGCGGTACCCATAAGGGGTTTTTTCCTGTTCAAAAAAAAAAAAAAAAAAAGGTTAGGTTAGGTTAGGTTAGGTTAGGTTAGGTTAGGTTAGGTTTTCTCCAGGGCTGGGTCGCCAGGAGGCATGGGGTCCTCACCTTCCGCCTGACACAGATGCTTTCCGGACATGGTTGCTTCGGGAGGTATCTGTGTCGGGTGGCCCGGCGCGAAGCGTCCGGTGAGTGCCACGAGTGCGGCGCCGAATCTGATACGGCGCTGCACACGCTCGCGGACTGTCCAGTTTGGGCGGTTCAGCGGGCGGAACTCGTGGCACAGGTGGGGCACGATCTCTCCCTGCCCACTGTGGTTCGTGCCATGGTGGACAGGGAGCGATCGTGGGCAGCGATGGCCTCCTTCTGCGAGCACGTCATGTCGCGGAAGGAGGCGGCGGAGCGGGTCCGGGAAGTCGAGTCCCGGGATCCGATCCGCCGCAGGCGAGCCGGGCGCAGGCGACTCGTTCAAGACCATCGCATGCCGCCCTAACGGGGACCTTCCGGGCGTTCCGAACGGGGTTCATTCGGACGCCCCCCTATAAGGTCCCCGCGGCGTTCGATGCATCTGGTGCTCCCGATGCATCGTTCAGCGGAGGGAGGGGCCACTTTTAGAGAGGCCCCGACCCAGAGGTGGCGTACTCTGGGGTACAGAGTTGCTGCTGGCGGGGATGGGGGTCATGTCATCATGGGTACCCTATTCCCGCCACCAGCAGCGTGGTGGAGCACACAGGTTATTTTAGTCGGTGCGAGTCCGACATAACCGTCGCCTGACCCCGCGGGCGGCGGTACCCATAAGGGGTTTTTTCCTGTTAAAAAAAAAAAAAAAAAAAAAAAAAGGTTAGGTTAGGTTAGGTTAGGTTAGGTTAGGTTAGGTTAGGTTAGGTTAGGTTAGGTTAGGTTAGGTTAGGTTAGGTTAGGTTAGGTTAGGTTAGGTTAGGTTAGGTTAGGTTAGGTTAGGTTAGGTTAGGTTAGGTTAGGTTAGGTTAGGTTAGGTTAGGTTAGGTTAGGTTAGGTTAGGTTAGGTTAGGTTAGGTTAGGTTAGGTTAGGTTAGGTTAGGTTAGGTTAGGTTAGGTTAGGTTAGGTTAGGTTAGGTTGGGGTGCCAATGTCGGTCGGCCTCCTCGTGGCGCACCCTGGGCAGGTCTCTTGAATATGTTTGTATTCCAGGGGCCTGGCGGACGGACTGGCGGAGCCCGTAAGCCCGGCAACGGGAACGGGGGCCTTCGGGTCGCGAGGAAGAAAACCTCTATAAAAAATTACCTTTGGGGGGGGTGGAAACGCTCACCATGCGCGGCGAGCCGTTCCGGTCGTATTCTATGGCCGGTAGGCTTTTTGGCTCTCTACGCGGGAGCCACGTCGGGAGAACCGTAACTCCGCAAGTGAGTGCGGAACCGGGGGCCGCTCTTCTCATTTGAGGGGAGGGGCCGCGAGGAAGAAAACCTCTCTAAAAAATTACCCCAATCCTAAGGTTCGGGGCCCGCCGATGGGATGAATGGCCGGGGGGGATCCGGTCACTAGGGCTCCACAACTGGGGGGGGAATCTAAGTGGGGAATAAACAGAATGGTTAAAACACGCAGTCAAACGGCTACCCAGGAGGGTCCCAGTTCATCTGGGGAATCCCTTGCTGCGTCGGGGGGACGGCAACCGGAGCACCGGCAGTCGTCCCCTCGACGTAGTCGCCCCATCGTATCTGGGGGGGCACCTTCTGTTTCGACGTCGAAGGAGGCAGATAGAGAGGCAATGGAATGCGACGAAAAAGTCGATTCAAAATCCCAATTGGAAATGACTTTTGATGAAAAGTACAACTTTGTCGAAAAAACAATTGAGGCTCGAACAAAGAAAGAGGATGGAAATCGTTTTCTGGCCAATCTTGATCTGATGGATGAGACGGTTAAAAAAATTGATGATCCTAAAGTGAGTAGGAAGCAGATCCGTAATTTGGTGGAATTGGCTGGCTTGTACAGCAATGAGCTATGGAACGGCATATGCACATTGGTGGATAAGTCTGCGATGCAGAAAAAAATGATGCAACGCAGTGAGATGGAAAAATGTGATCTCCGCACGGAAATTGAGGATCTACGGAAAGAGGTGGACAAATTGAAGAGGCGCGTGTCAAGTCTCACCCAAGAGCAGGATTTAAGGCGTGTTGCTAGTTCTGCAGTAAGGCCTCAAAGGAAGGATGCGTCAACTATGGTGGATTCGAGTTGCATAGTGACTCCTGAAGTATCTTCGCTAGGGCCTAAACCGGCGAAAATCGCCAGAGTTGGAAAACGGGTGAGAGATGACCACACCTATGCGGAAGCATTAAAAGCTCCTGTGGTCCCACTGACTTCTGAGTGGGCCACAGTTGTAAAGAGGAAAGGAAGGCGGAAAGAGAACACAGCAAGAGCGCGGAACCCTGTCCCAGTCAAACCGGTGATGGGTTCAGTCCAGCAGTTGTCTCCTGGTCAAGTGGAGAAAAGGATGAAAAAGAGGAGGAGAAAACCTAAGGTGCGGGTACCTATCTCCTCCGCGGTGGTGGTCACTTTGACCGACACCGCAATAAAATGTGGCGTCACCTACAGCGATGTTGTTGCCCAAGCGAAGGAAAAGCTAGATCTCCCGGCTTTGGGGATCCCGTCTGTAACATACAGACGGTCAGCTACTGGTGGTAGGATATTCGAAGTATCCGAAAACGAGAATGGGGTCAAGGCAGACATCTTGGCTGAAAAGCTGAAGGAGTCCATGGGCCAAGAATTGGTGAGGGTTTCTAGACCTGTCAAGTCCGCGGAACTGCGCCTTGTGGGTGTGGAAGAGGTTGCATCAGCGTCTGAAGTGGCCAATGCTGTGGCTAAATCTGGTGGATGCGTCCCCGGTCAAGTCAAGGTCGGGGAAGTGAAGCACAACGCTGCTGGTTACTGCACGGTGTGGGTGCGTTGTCCGGTGGCGGCGGCGTTGAAGTTGGAGGGCATTGGGAAGCTCCGCGTGGGATGGTGTACGGCACGCGTTGAGCTTCTGCGAAAGCAAATACAGCGGTGCTACCGCTGTCTAGAGGTTGGTCACTTTCGGGCCAACTGTGGCTCGGAAATCGATAGAAGCACTGAGTGCTACCGCTGCGGTGAGACTGGCCACATCGCTACGCGATGCTCGCGGGACCCTAAATGTGGGCCATGCGCTAGGGCTGGTCTCCCGGCAAATCATAGAATGGGGGGCAGGCTCTGCAACCCCATCAAAAGTCGTCGTGGGTTTCGGAAGGAACCAATCACTAGTTCCCCCTCGGAACCTGCAGTCGTTGCTGCGGTCGATACTCGACTGTTTACAGACAGCGACGATGTTGAGATCCTGGACGTCGGGTGATGGGAGACCCGGCGCCCTTACAAGGGTCTTATTCTAGGATGCATCTAGTGTCCTTAGGTGCATCTCAGAGGTGGTCGGGAGGCGTAAGGAACTCCCTGCTCTGAGGAGGGCCGCTAGGGCGGCAACGCTGCGAGGTCGCGGTCAAATAAGGAACCGTGGCTGCCGCACTAAGGCGTGAGATGGACACCGGGGGGTTTTAGTGGGTGCGAACCCCACATAACCACGTCGTCGGCTCCCATGACGGCGTGTGTACTCGTTAGGAGTTTCCCCTCGAAAAAAAAAAAAAAAAAAAAAAAAAAAAGGTTAGGTTAGGTTAGGTTAGGTTAGGTTAGGTTAGGTTAGGTTTTTTTTTTTTTTTTTTTTTTTTTTTTTCCTGTTTTTAGTGGGCCTCAGGTTTTTGTTATAGTCCACTGGCGAGAAACGCCCAACCTCATGGTGGCCAAACTCGCACCAGGACGGTGCGACGGCTTCCGCTATTGGATACGTCCACCGTCGCCCCGCCTGTACGCCACTTTGTGTGGTTCGCAATGTGCTTAAGATTAACTTACTATACTAAACATGGATTTTTCTTACGCTAAAGGACGTTTACAGTTTGTTATTCAAAAAGGATGCAACTATACAGTTTTTATATGCTAGGGTAGCTATTCTTGAGACCAAAATAAAGATATATACGACTTACAAACGAACAAACAAACACGTATTAGCCTAAAACTCACAATATTATTTACAATTTATGTCTTTAGTGCCATTGGGGGGACTTGTTCCTACTGGTATATCCATTTTAACCACTGGTTGATTATGTCGTGTGTTGGTAGTGTTAAGTGTGTAGTTAAGTGTTATATGTTGTGTTCCGTGCCTGTGAAGTGTTGTTGTACTGTTTTAAATTATTGATGATGTGGCTAATGAATTTCGTTAAAGATTCAATAGCCACGTGTGACCCTAACATGAGTGTGATGGTGTATGGTGCCACTCGGAGGTACCTGCACAAGCTCTCATGCTCGAATCTCTGTTGGGAGAACTCAGGACATTCTCCCATCAGATGCTCGAGCGTCTGTCTCGTGCGATTATCGCACGGGCAGACGTCCGAGTCGGCAATTTTGAACCTGTGCAGGTACTCCCGGTGGTATGCGTGTCCAGTTAGGAATTGGGTGAGTTGGAATGAGTGCTTAGTGTGTGTGTATAGTGAGTGTATATCTTTGAGTGTGGGGAGTAGTGTTCGTGTTCGGACGCCTTGAGCCGCGCTGCCGTATCGTGTCTGCCAGACACAGTGGGCGTCTCGGCGCGCTTGCATCCTAACGAGGCTCCGAGGGAAAGAGGCATAGTCAGGCGATCGGTGCAAGGCGGTTCCTAATTTGGCGGCGGCATCCGCCGCTTCGTTGCCCGCGATTCCTATGTGCGCCCTGACCCACGCAAACTGAATGCTGTTAACAGCCGCATGTACAAGATGTTGGGTATGTACAACCAAGGGGTGTGTATTGCTTCTGTCCCCCAGCGCCTCCAGGGCTGACCTGGAGTCGCTGAGGATCCAGAAGGCTTTTTGTGCTCCGATGTTACTGGAGAGGGAGTTGGCTCTGGCGCACGCCTCCCTGATGGCGAGCAGTTCAGCCTGAAAGACGGAGCAGCAGTCGTGTAGCTTGTACTTTTTGGTCTCTCGAATGTGAGAGCCCTCAAAAAGCACATAAGCCGCGCCTGCCGCTCCATTTTCCTGCTTACTGCCGTCCGTGTAAATGAGTGTATTGTGTTGTGTGGTGTGTAGATGTTCAAGTTCAGTGTTGCTGATGGTGTGGTGCTTGATGGCCACTCTAGTGGCCGGGTGAAGAAGCTTGTGTGGTGGAGTGCGAACTTCCATCGGGATGTCCGACGGAAGAAAGTTCGCTCTCCGTGTAAGTGTGGTGTGTTCAATTGTGTGTACCTCCTGGACCTTCAAGTCCAGGGGGGTGAATTGTGCCAACGCGATTGCCGCGTTGGTTGAAATTGTGTGAAAACCCCTGATTGTTTTTATGGCAAAGCCGCGCTGCATGCTCAGCAGCTTCTTTCTATTGCCCGTCCGAGCCGCGGCCTGTCCCCATATACCCGCAGCATAGGTCACCGTTGGTTCGATGACCTGCCGGTAAATGGTCTGAACATTCTCCGCGTGGACCCCCCACGTGGGTCGGCAAAATAGACAGAGTCTGCTGAATATGCGCGCGGCCCTGCCAATGACATACCTGATGTGGCTGTTAAATAGCAGTTTGTCATCTATTACGACACCCAGATATCTGAACTCGCGATCGAAGTGGAGTAGTTGCCCATCCATCTCGATCAACGCCGTTCGCGCCCGGTCGGTGAAGGTGACCATCTTGGTCTTAGAAGGGCCAAACGTAAGTTTGACCCCTTTACCCCACTCGACAACGGCACGTAGAGCGTCCGAGGTCAGGTTCTGGAGGTCGGAAAGACGACGCGCGTGCGTGATCAGAAGCACATCGTCCGCAAACGCTTGGAGATGGCATCCCCTGGGAAGTCGCATGTCCAGGAGATCATCCAGCAAGATGTTCCATAATACGGGCCCGCAAGCCGACCCCTGGATACAGCCTTTGGTCATGGTCTTGTGGACCGTGGCTCCCGCGTGTTCCATCTGAACCGTTCGATTATCCAGGTAGTCGACTACGAGCCCGTATATGTTGCGGGGGCAACCTGAAGCGCGGAGTCTATGGAGAAGAGCGGGCCACCAAGCGTTGTTAAACGCCGATTTGATGTCGAGTGACACCGCTATCACCAGATCTTTATTGCCCTTGGCCCGCCTTATCTGTCTTAGGGCCGCGTCGATCGCCATGACTGTGCTGGTGTGCTGTTTAAATCCAAATTGAGAAGTGTTACTCTTTCCCTTTTTGTCTAGTGTGTAAGTGATGCGTCTGATAAAAAGTTTCTCGAGCAATTTCCCAAACACCGGTATGAGCCCGATAGGGCGATGGGATTCCAGGGAGGAATAATCCTCCTTACCGGGCTTGGGAATTACTCTCACCAGGGCGGTCTTCCACTCGCCAGGGAAGTGGTGTAATTCTAGACACCTGTTCAGGGCATCCGTTAGCAGCTTGGGGTACATGACCGCAAACTGATAACAGATGTCCGACGTCAGGTTATCTAGTCCTGGAGCCTTTTTCGGGTTCATGAGCCCAAGGACCTCCAGTACCTCCTCCTGGGCGAACGGAAGATCGTCCTCGGTGTCAGGTGTGTTATGCATGTCGCTTCTTAAGGCGGTGTGTATGGGTAAGGTATCTTTGTTAATGTTGTCGTCCGGGTAGAAGTGATCAAGCATTGCCCGTGCTGTCTCCTCCCCGTCAGACGTGTATGTGTTATTAATTTTTAGTGTGACAGGCGGCCTCCTCGGGTTTGCTTCTTTAAGGAGACGGTTTGTTAAAGACCAGACGTTCTCCTTGGCCTGCTGAGAGCAGAAGCTCCTAAAATGCGCCGAGGAGGCTGCTTTAATTTCCTGTGTGTAAAGTGTTTTCAGTTCTTTATGTCTGTCGATGAGTGTGTCTGTTACTGTGTTTCGTTTGCTTGCAGCGTGTAGCTCCCTGTGCAGACCAATGACCTCCTTTTTACGGGATTCCAGTGCTTCAGTCCACCAAGGTGCTTGGCGACTTCTGCCCTGTGATCTGGTCGGCATAGAGTCGCGACACGCTGAGTGTATAATGTTAGTGATGTTTCTGAGGTGTGTATCCAACTCCGCAATCCCCATGTTTTGTGTATCTGTTTCGAGAATGTGTGAGTTGTGCATGTATAGTGCTAGGCGACTTTTAAACTGTGCCCATTGGGCGCGCTCGCTGTGATAAAGAAAGGTGGACGCTCCGGCCGTGGGTTCGTCAAGCCCGGGCGCCGTCCTAATGGTGAACTCGATGGCATTATGTTGGCTGGACGGGCACGCGTTCAAATTAACGTGCCAATCAGCCACCCAGCCCACCACGTCGGACGACGCCAGGGTGATGTCGATGATGGAGGTGCGGCGTATTCCGTGCGTGACAGTCTCAAATGTGGGGGTGTTGCCAATATTACAAATTTCAAGGCCTCTGCCATAAGCCATATCACGCACAGTCGCGCCCCGTCCGTTCGATCTGACGCTCCCCCAGTCGGTGTGCCAACCATTAAAATCCCCTCCCACAATGACGTTCCTGTCTCCAAGTTGGCTTACCAAGCTCTCCACATTGGCAAGAGTATTTACAATGTCCTCATCTGGTTCAATGTAGACTGACGCCAGGTGGAGCTTCCGCGCTCCCACCCCCACTTGCACAACGCTTAGGTTGCAGGTGGAGAACTGGGTGAGCCCAACCGCCGACACGGAGCCGGCCCTGGTGACCACGCACGCTTTAACCCTGTTGGGGCCAGGAAATTGGTAAATGTTCAGTCCATAGACTGGCTTTACCTCTTTCCCAGCCCCAACGTAGGGTTCAGACACCAACGCTATGTCATAACTGCCAGCCATGAAAAATCGCAGGAACTCAGACCATCGGTCCTGAGCACGATCCAGGTTGCACTGAAGTACTCCTATATTGTGCTTAGTACCCATAGTCAATGCGTTCTTCAATGCGTCTTCTCATGGCTCGCAGTGTTGGGCATTGGTTAGAGTTGGCCGCGTGATTGGTATCCGGCCCGGTCCCGAATCGGCGCGCCTTGCTCACACAGTTAAAGCAGCGCGGACTAGCCCTTCTGGCTCGATCTGGGCAATCGGCGAGTTTGTGGTCCAGGTTAGGTTAGGTTAGGTTAGGTTAGGTTAGGTTAGGTTAGGTTAGGTTAGGTTAGGTTAGGTTAGGTTAGGTTAGGTTAGGTTAGGTTAGGTTAGGTTAGGTTAGGTTAGGTTAGGTTAGGTTAGGTTAGGTTAGGTTAGGTTAGGTTAGGTTAGGTTAGGTTAGGTTAGGTTAGGTTAGGTTAGGTTAGGTTAGGTTAGGTTAGGTTTTTTTTTTTTTTTTTTTTTTTTTTTTTTTTTTTTTTTTTTTTTTTTTTTTTTTTTTTTTTTTTTATACTAACTACCTCCATCATATAGGGACGGAGCCTATGTTTGGCGATTCTACACTTCCATACCAGTTCTCGCTATTATCCGCACTTTCATTCTTCATACCGATTCTTTCTAGCATACTTCATCTTTCATACGTTATTTGGGTGGGATTCCCAACTACTATCTTTATCTCTTACTACTTTACTACTATTTTTAATACTTTATTATTATAAGGGGTAATAAATTTTTCACTCGAATTTTTTACAATATTTTCTTTACAATTACAATATTTTCTTACGCTACATTTTACACATTTAATTCAACATTACGCTCTACTTATTTACTATTTTATTGAGGCATATGGTTTCTACTATTTATATCTTAATATATTTTAACATTTGTATAACTTACTATACAATCCTTAAACTAACAATATATATTAAACTACGAACTATTTTATTTTATTAACGATTTTATATATGCTAATTATAATATACAACTATATTATTTAAGCATAGGTTTCTTACACTTTTACTTTTATTTTACAACTTTTACGAATTTTGACATTTTGACAATAGTTCGCTAGCTTGGTTACGTAGAAAATGAAAATTGATTCGTTTATCCTGCCAATATTACCATTTTTATATTTTGAGAGAACCCTTACTTCAGACTTAACATAAATCCTTCTCGTGTTAACTATCCACTTGTACTTCATCACACAAGACAAACTAATAGTTGCGCCTCGGTACAACACATACGTTGGTTTTCCGATTTGAAGTAACAAGTGGTTCTGTCCGGATATATAAGTCGGAAAGAGTTGGGTCACTCTCTCAATATTCCTTTTATACTCATTCTTACGTCCTTTCATACTTTTCGTTTCACTCTTACTTCCTTGCATTCCTTCTTTTCCGCTTGGGACCACCTCAGCAATACGCCACTGTTGTTCTGGCTATGCTGTCCCATTTCTTCCTTACCGAGCAGTCAGAACTGAACGCGTTGTGTTCAACGTTTTCAGCCTTCGTCTTCGTGCAGTTGAGGCATGAGGGCGGTAGGCTCGCCTTCCAGTCCGCACACACGGCTTTTAAGTGGGGCCCTCCACAGTGGCAACATAAGTCCACTGCTTCGGTGCAGAAGCGCCTCCCGTGTCCATAACTTAAACACCGCGTGCACTGGACCAGTGGCGACTGGTCTTCGATCCGCACCCGTTGCAAGTCAATGTGCACGTAGCCGATTTTGACTGCTCTCTGCCATACCTGAGGCGCCACACTCACCACAATGTGGTTAGTGTGGGGATTCCTCGCTCTCCTTCTATATTTTATCATCAGTCTATCTTCCTCGCTGTCGAAGGGGCCAAAAACTTCCCGGTTTTGATTCTTCAGTGCCTTTAGGACGTCGTCGTCTGTATTAACTGAGAGCACATCTCTAATTATCAAAAGCGGGTCCTTGTTTTGGACCTCCTCGACAGTAAGGTCGGTTCCTTCCTTCCCAAGTCTTTCCTTAACCTTGTCCCTTTCCTCTTTCGTACTAAATCCCAATATGACCTTTTGGTCTTTCGCCTTTCGAACCTTTTCAATTTTGACCCAACCCTCTTTGGCATTGACTGCTTTCCTCAGCTTTTCGAGGACCTCCTCCCCGGAGTGGGTTACGTCTTTTGACGTGACTACCACCGAATGCAGCGTACTGCGTTTCGGTTGCAAGTCAACGCCTTTTCCAGCCGACACTACACTCGCGTATGTAGCAGGCTTCTCCAGGGAGGCCCTATGAGTGTCAATGGCGAGGTTCAGCTGATCCATCTTACGACTGTTTTCTGCCAGCCTGAGGGAGTGCTCCCTAAGTTGTTCCATCATGCTGACAGATTGTTCAACTGCGGGTTGAGCCTGAGGTTCCGCTTTGTCGTGGCTACTCACTATACCTGATGCATCCGGCTTGCAGAGTTTTACGCGTTTTATTTCTTGTTCCGCTTCCTTAACTAACTGATAGAGCCGGTCTAGCGCCTCGGTTACACCGTTTTTTATTTCGGTTTTAAGGTTGCGGGACCCGGTCAAGTGATTTTTGCCCTTAGACAAAAGAGCTCTAGCTTCAGTCAACCGATCTACATATTTAGGTTTGGGTGGAGTCTTGTCAATTTTTGTATCGCCAGCCGGACCTGCCTGCTGTGTCATTCCAGCTAATGGTTCCCCCAAACCCTCTAAACTGCGTCGTTGAACAATAAATGTCCTATTTTTGTCTAAGGGCGATGTATTCACCCGGTCAGCTGGCTTAATTGGTGTCCTAGGGAACATTTTACTGGAGGTAGGCGTCAAAATATATAAGAAAATTTGTAAAAGTTGTAAAATAAATCTTTAAATACTAACTTAAAATAATAATAGCTCCTCTAAAAATAGAAAGAACTATGTCAGTAATACCCTAAAAAGGTACAGAATCCTTCTATAGGAAAATACCAAAAAGGTAGAGTCTGAAAATTTTTCCGACTCTATGTAGAGTCGGTCTTAAGAGTGCTACAGGTAGGCCTCCTCAAGCCCTCTACAACGAAACCACTCCCAATGTTCTAGGCCCAAGGGTTCAGGAGTTACGGCAAATTCTGTTTTTCCAAGATGGCGTCTGAAATTTAGAGAATTTGCCGTAATTCAGGGATTTTTCGGCCGAAAATACCCGAGATTGGGATCGTTGCACTGGGCGCGACGAGCTCTAGCTGATTCTACAATTTTCAGGCCTGAAAAATTTTTTGCCTGAAAAGTCTAAAAAGTATTCTGAGCTGACTAATACATGCCCGCTCAGGTCAGTAAAGAAGACCCCGAAGCTCTACGACCAATAGGTCACGAGATATGGCTGTTTGAAAATTTTCAAGATGGCGGATTTGCTGTCAAAGTCAATTTTAAAACAGCCACATCTCCGCGCCCAGTGATCGGAGAGCCACGGTGTTTTGACTTTTTGGGGTCAGCGTGATGGACTCTACCCGATGGAATTACTATTTGGACACCCCAAAAAAGGGGTCTCGAATTTGCCTGAGATTTTAAAGATAGACAGATATCCCCCCCACACAGCAAAATCCGAAAACTTCGTTCTTCTAGGCCTTTTAGTTAATGAGATATGGCTATTTCAAAATTTTCAAAATGGCCGCTCAGCTGTCAAAACCAATATTAAAATATTAATAACTTTGCAACCGTTGGTCGTACAGCTTCCGGACTTTTTACAGGATGGAGAGCTCTATCTTGTCTACCTTCTGTAAAAGTGTCAGCACCCGAAAACAAAAAGTTACGGAAACGTAAAAATTTAAAATTAACGCCTTAAAACTACTTTTAGTCTTCACGAAAGTGCAAATTTAAAGTCTCTACTACAACTGGTTCAAAAGTTACGGGTGTCCGAAGTTTCACTATAAGTTGAGTAAATTTTTGGAAAAAGCGGAAAACGCCAATTTTGACACTTGAGTGACCAACGAGGGGTCTTTCTATAATGATTTGCCTATTATAAGGCGAGTCGCAGTGTAAAATTTTTATTTTTCCGTATATTTTCCGCAATACAATGAAAAATATTAAAAATTCCGTAACTTCTGAACCGCTGGGCCGATCTTTGCGGAAAATTTTTTAAAATAAAGGTAAAACAAAGTTCTATTAGGCTTAATAAATAACAAATTTAGTTTCATAAGGAAATTTTTGACAGTACTTAAATAACTGATTTTACTTAAAAATTTTGGTTTTTCCTAAATATCTTTTCCAAATTTTATAGAAAAAATCTGAAACTCCGCAAGCAGATAGGGAGCTTTAGCGCGCAACAGAATTTGCGAAAAATTTTATATGTCTTCGATCTACTTTCGGAGTTATTCAATATTAAACTTTTTAACTTTAAATTTAAATTAAACTAAAACTAAATGTCCAAAAATTCTGTTCGAAATGGTTTTAAGTATCTTGCACTTGTACCTTAATGGCCTGTTAATTTCAACTTCTTGGCTCGTCTGCTTCACTGACCTCGTGGTGGAAAACACCACGTGGTGAAAACAGGAAATTGCTTTTCCCAGCGCCAGGAATTGTTTTTCCGGCGCGGAAAAATTTGCAAAATGTAGGGCAGCACTGCCCTCAACTTTTGGTGCAAAAAGCACTAAAAACAACACTGTATTTACGGCACAATAAACGAAAAACTGATGATTTTTTCACTATTAACCTTCAAATTTAAAGGTTTTCACTGTATAACTTTTCACTCACTGCAGTCCGGGAAGAGCACAATATGTCGTTTTGTAGAACTCGCGATTGCGCGTCTTTTGATACTATGCGCTGGTTTCTACGCTCAATATTTCCCGAGATTTTGAATTTAAACTGCGGAGAACGCGTGAAATCTGGCCGTTTCTGGGTGCAGACGGGTGCAGACTGGGTTAGGTTAGGTTAGGTTAGGTTAGGTTAGGTTAGGTTAGGTTAGGTTAGGTTAGGTTAGGTTAGGTTAGGTTAGGTTAGGTTAGGTTAGGTTAGGTTAGGTTAGGTTAGGTTAGGTTAGGTTAGGTTAGGTTAGGTTAGGTTAGGTTAGGTTAGGTTAGGTTAGGTTAGGTTAGGTTAGGTTAGGTTAGGTTAGGTTAGGTTAGGTTGGGGTGCTTTAGCGGTTGGCCTCCTCGTGGCGCACCCTGGGCAGGCCTACGGAATAATGAAATATGTATTCCCTGGACCTGGCGAACGGACCGTGGGGTAGGGGGGGTAGGGTTGCTGATTCTGATTGTCCCTCTGTCTGCAGAGGGCAACTCTGATAGGCTGGGGGCTCTGGGGGGGAATGAGTCCTCAATTGGTTGGCGCGTTTGGTTTTGGCTTAGTTCAAGTCTTGCTGGACACGGCTTCGGCCTCCGTCAGCCAAACCCGTAAACCCAGCGATGGGAGCGGGGACCTTCGGGTCGCGAGGAAGAAAACCTCTCTAAAAAATTACCCCTAATCCCAAGGTTTTGGGGCTCGCCGAGGGGATGAGTGGCTGGGGGGGAATCCAGTCGCGAGGGCCTCACCCAATCTTAAGGTCATACCTGCCGACAAGATGAATGGCCGATGGGAGTTCGGTCGTTAGGGTAACCAAAACTAAAACTGAATGAAGCATGGACAAACTAAAGGTATCGACTACCCAGGAGGGTCCCGGTTCACCCGGGGAATCCCTCACCGCGACCAGTGTTGCGCCGCAGTCCGCGAATTTAATTTTGCGGGTGCCGTGCAATACTGGCCTCGGTCGCCCCATTGTATCTGGGGGGGCAACCAATGCTTCGGAGGAGACAGGAGGGGGTGTCGGCGGAATTGAAACCGGCTTGGCTGGTGTTTCCGCGGATACGTGTGTGGGAACGCGGCGCAATCCTGCGCGCAGTTCCAGAAGGGTTGGATGCGGATCTGGTTCTCGGAGTCCGATCTTAGGAGAAGGCTCGGTTTCTCTGCAGGACCTAACGAAATGTAAATCGTTGGAGGACATGAGCGGCACGGGTAAACGTGTCCGCTCAAAGAAAAGGGACAGGACGGATCGTGGGAGCCCCGCTGATTCGGACGAGGATCTGGACGCGAAGAAAGCGGACACCAGATCCCGTGCGAGTGGCTCGAAATTCGGCCTCCGGGAGGCTCGTGACGCCTTAGAGTGTGGTGAGCCTGAGGACGAAGATGTCTACATGGACGCGTCGGGTGAAGCGCTGAGCGGTCGCTCATCGAGATCTGCGTCGGCCAGCTCTAAAGTAGTTCCGCCACAAGTGGCTCTTACAGAGGTTGACACGTCTCGTGTTAGCGACATACTCGCCGAGAATGCTGCGAAGATGAGGGCGACTGTCAACAAGTCCAAAAACATCAATGGTTCATGTAGAGGGACTCTGAATAAGGTAGCCCGAACGATAGAGGAGGCTGCTAAGGTCTTAACCGAGAGGTCGGAGTCCGAGGAGAATCGGCTCCTCAGGGAAGAAAACGCAAGGTTGGTACAGGTCATCAATAATCTGTCCGTAGAAATTGCGACGATGAAAGAGATGATGACCTGTGCCAAAAAGGCGACAGACGAGGAGACAGCTCCCAAGAAGAGAACGACGACCGCAAGGGGTCTAACCATTGATGAGGAGATGGCTAGACTTCAAAATATAATAACAGCGCGGTTGGACGGTTTTGAGTGTCGACTTCCACCTGAGGAGAGACTTCGGCCGCCGTTGGCCTCGGATAAGAGAAGGGCGGAGGCGGCAGCCAAAACTGTAACAGAGGCTCCCAGGAATGAAGCAGCGGCAGTCTCTACCCGGCCTCCTAGGGCTAAGCGGCCAGAAATCAGGGTGGTTGATCCTGCTCCAATAGGATCGGCCCCCTCAGGAACGACGGCCGGAAAGAAGAGGAAGGCCAAGAAGAAGAAATCCTTGGCAGAGGCGAAACGGACGCTTCCAGAGCCACGACCGCTACCACCAGCCCCTGCTTCTATGAGTGAGGGCTGGAATGTCGTGGCACGAAAGGGCACCAAGGCGAAAGGGAAGCAGCAATCTGCCAAGGTGAATAAGCCCGCTGCCACCACTGCTCAGTCGCAGCCAAAGAAAGGGGGGAGGAAACTCCAGACCCCGCGCTCAGCGGCTGTAGTGGTGACCGTAGACCAGGAGGCAATAGACAGGGGCCTCTCGTACTCGGAGGTTTTATCCCGGGCCCGAAACGGCGTCAAGATTGACGACCTTGGTTTGGACGGTGGCATGAGGGTCAAGAAGGCTGCCACTGGGGCCCGGATGTTTGAGATTTCCGGTCCAACTAAGGAAGAGAAGGCAGGAGTTCTCGCTAGCCGGATCCGGGATCTCTTCAGGGATGAGCCTGCAGTGCGGGTCACTACGCCCACGAAATGCGCAGAACTGCGCCTCGTGGGTCTAGATGACTCCACCACAGAGGAGGACGTGGCTGTCGCTATCGCCCGGGTAGCAGAATGCTCCAAGCAGGACATCACCACAGGGGCGATCCGCTGGGCAGACGGAGGATTGGGCTCCATATGGCTCAGGGTTCCGGTCGCAGCGGCCAAAAAGGTGGTGACGATGGGCAGGGTCTTGGTGGGATGGGTCTCGGCCCGCGTCCACTTGCTCGAGGCCCGCCCACGCCGCTGTTTCAGGTGCCTAGAGAAGGGGCACCTGCGGGCGGAATGTCGTGCGACAGTGGACCGCAGCGATGAATGTTATCGCTGCGGCAAAAGCGGCCACAAGGCCCAGTCCTGCTCGGCTGCCCCACATTGTGGGAGCTGCCAACGGGCAGGGCTGAAGGCCGATCATAGGGCGGGGGGCGGGCAGTGCAAGGCACCGTCCGTCCCGATGAGGAGAGGAAGGGGGGGTGATGGCCCGAGGGTCCCCTCACAACCTGCCACCAGCCCGGCTCGAGCTACCACGAGCCGGGGAAGTGAGACTATGGATGGAATCCAGTAATGGCCCTCACGAAATACCGATTTCTCCAGTCGAATATCATGCGCTCTGGCGGGGCCCAGGACTTGCTCTTTCAGGCCATGGCGGAGCGCATGGTACATGTCGCGGTGGTATCCGAGCCTCTCTTCGTCCCGTCGGGCGAGGAGTGGGTCGCAGATCGTCTGGGGGATGTGGCCATTGCTTCCAGGGCTGCAGTTGGCTCCCCAGCCCTGGAGAGCGTTGTGAGGGGGAACGGATATGTCTCGGCTAGAATCGGAGACATGTTCGTGATCGGTGTCTACTTCTCACCGAACGCGCCGTTCTCGAGCTTTGAGCTTTTTATGGCTGAGATCGGCGTTTTGGTGGCAAGGTTGCGCCCTGAGAAGGTGATCCTGGCTGGAGACCTCAATGCAAAATCCGCTGCGTGGGGGTCTCCAGTTACGTGTATCCGGGGGACGTTCCTGGACAGTTGGCTTGCCTCGACCGGGCTCGTCGTCATGAACCGGGGGGATGCTGACACATGTGTACGATGGAATGGCGGCTCCAAAGTCGACGTCACCTTTGTCGACGCCGCCATGTCACCGTGTGTCAGTAATTGGGAGGTAATGGTGGGTGCGGAGTCTCTCTCGGACCATCGGTACATATGGTTCGAGGTCTCCACGCGCCCCACTCCCACTCCCACTTCTTCCCGGTCTAATAGAAGTGGCGGCCCTCGGTGGTCTCTAAAGAAAATGGACCCCGAGTTCTTGGTCGAGGCCGCAATTGTCCAGGCGTGGGTGGCAGGGCCCACGGGGGGGGATGTAGCCGCGGAGGTGGAGGACCTGCAGCGGCGGATGTCGCTCGTTTGCGACGCCAGCATGCCGAGGGTGCGATGCACAGGGCCGGCATGCGGGGTATACTGGTGGTCGGAGGAGCTGGCGCAGCTGCGAGACCAGTGCAGAGCTGTGCGCTACCGGTTATCCCGCTACAGGCGTCGCAGGCGACGCGACGTCGAAGAGGAGAGGCGCCGTTACGAGGCCTACAGGGCTGCCCGCGCTACTCTGCGGGTGGCCATCGCCGAGGCTAAGGACAGGGCCCACAAGGAGATGGCCGAGGAGCTCGATCGGGATCCGTGGGGGAGGCCGTACAAAGCGGCGCGGAAGAAGCTTCGCGCCCGCGCTCCCCCCCTCACCGAGAGCCTTCGGCCGGATTTCCTCGAATCTGTCGTGGAAACCCTGTTCCCGCAGGCGGCCGAGGTGGTTCCGCCTCGTATGGCGCCTCTGGAGGAAGAGGACGGCACTGTATCAGGTGCGCCGGGGGTGTCGGAGTGGGAGTTGGCCGGGGCGGTGAGTCGGATGAAGACGAAGAACACTGCCCCTGGGCCGGACGGCATCCCTGGGCGCGCCTGGTCTCTTGCCCTGGGTCCGATGGAGTCTCAACTCAGGGCAACATACAGTGCCTGCCTCGAGCAGGGCCTCTTTCCCCGTAGGTGGAAAACGGGGAGACTGGTCCTGCTTAAGAAGGAGGGTAAACCGGCCGATACACCCTCCGCGTATCGGCCCATCGTTTTGCTGGACGAGGCGGGGAAGCTGCTCGAACGAATAATAGCTTCCCGCATAGTCCAGCACCTCCAGGAGGTAGGGCCCGACCTCAGTCGTCTCCAGTGCGGATTCCGCCAGGGCAGGTCCACCCTCGACTGTATCGAGGGTGTAAGACATCTGGCGGAGGAGGCGACAACTCGGGGCGAGGTTGTGTTGGCGGTGTCGTTGGACATCGCTAACGCTTTCAACACCTTGCCCTGGGGAGTGATCAAGGAGGCCCTACGCTTCCACCGCATCCCCATGTACCTGCAGCGTGTTGTCGGTAATTATCTGGCCGACCGCGCTGTCGGGTACCCGACGGCTGGGGGTGGGTGGAAGGAGCGGAGGATGTCGTGCGGTGTTCCACAGGGGTCGGTTCTTGGCCCCCTTCTGTGGAACATCGGCTACGACTGGGTGCTGCGCGGGCAAATGCTTCCGGGGGTCCGTCTGTTCTGTTACGCAGACGACACCCTGGTGACTGCCCGTGCGGGCACCCACCGGGATGCCCGTGTGCTGGCGACCGCGGCCACCGCACACGTCGTGGCGCGGATTCGCCGGTTAGGACTGGGGGTGGCTTTGGAGAAATCCGAGGCCATTTGCTTCCACAGGCCTCGGATGGCGCCCCCAGTGGGCTCCCGGTTGATGGTGGGCGGGACGTCCATCGAAATCTCGGGTACTCTACGGTACCTGGGATTGCTCCTCGACAGCCGATGGACGTTCGAGGCCCACTTCCGGCGGCTCGCCCCCAAGTTAACGGCGACCGCCGGAGCCCTGAGCAGGCTCCTCCCGAATTTGGGGGGGCCTAATGCAGGCTGCCGGCGCCTTTATGCCGGAGTGGTCCGCTCTATGGCCCTGTACGGCGCTCCCGTGTGGGCGGAGCGGCTGACTGCGGGGTCCCTGCCTCTGCTGCGTGGAGCGCAGAGGATCATGGCGGTCAGACTCGTGCGGGGCTACCGGACCATTTCCGGCGAGGCGGCCTGCGCCTTGGCCGGGTCCCCTCCCTGGGACCTGGAGGCCAAGGTGCTCGCTCAGGCCTACCGCCGCAGAGTTGAAGCCCGTTCATCGGGGGGAGACTCGGCGGTGGTAGAGGTAGATTGGCGGAGGGAGGCTCAGCAGGAGCTCCTCCGCCAATGGAGGCGGCGGCTGGAATCGCCCAGTGCAGGAGGCTGGACGATTTCGGCCATCCAGCCCATTCTCCAGGGCTGGGTCGCCAGGAGGCATGGGGTCCTCACCTTCCGCCTGACGCAGGTGCTCTCCGGACATGGTTGTTTCGGGTGGTATCTGTGGCGGGTGGCCCGGCGCGAAGCGTCCGGTGTGTGCCACGAGTGCGGCGCCGATTCCGACACGGCGTTGCACACGCTCGCGGACTGTCCAGCTTGGGCGGTTCAGCGGGCGGAGCTCGTGGCACAGGTGGGGCGCGACCTCTCCTTGCCCACTGTGGTTCGTGCCATGGTGGACAGGGAGAGGTCGTGGGCAGCGATGGCCTCCTTCTGCGAGCACGTCATTTCGCAGAAGGAGGCGGCGGAGCGGGTCCGGGAAGTCAAGTCTCGGGATCCGATCCGCCGCAGGCGAGCCGGGCGCAGGCGACTCGTTCAAGACCATCGCATGCCGCCCTAACGGGGACCTTCTGGGCGTTCCGAACGGGGTTTATTCGGACGCCCTCCTTATAAGGTCCCCGAGGCGGTCGATGCATCTGGTGCTCCCGATGCATCGTCCAGCGGAGGGAGGGGCCACTTTTAGAGAGGCCCCGACCCAGAGGTGGCGCACTCTGGGGTTCAGAGTTGCTGCTGGCGGGAGTGGGGTCAAATAAGGCACCCTGCACCCGCCACCAGCAGCGTGGTGGAGCACACAGGTTGTTTTAGTCGGTGCGAGTCCGACATAACCGTCGCCTGACCCCGCGGGCGGCGGTACCCATAAGGGGTTTTTTCCTGTTCAAAAAAAAAAAAAAGGTTAGGTTAGGTTAGGTTAGGTTAGGTTAGGTTAGGTTAGGTTAGGTTAGGTTAGGTTAGGTTAGGTTAGGTTAGGTTAGGTTAGGTTAGGTTAGGTTAGGTTAGGTTAGGTTAGGTTAGGTTAGGTTAGGTTAGGTTAGGTTAGGTTAGGTTAGGTTAGGTTAGGTTAGGTTAGGTTAGGTTAGGTTAGGTTAGGTTAGGTTAGGTTAGGTTAGGTTAGGTTAGGTTAGGTTAGGTTAGGTTAGGTTAGGTTAGGTTAGGTTAGGTTAGGTTAGGTTAGGTTAGGTTAGGTTTTTTTTTTTTTTTTTTTTATTTTTTTTTTTTATAATTCGCTTACCTCTGACGTGGTGATCAGAGCCTTTTTTAGGCAGTATTGTATTTTACATTTTGGGATTTTTATGTATTTTACCCGATTTGGGTATTACATTTTACATACTTTATTTTTACTGCTACTTATTTTACAATTTTGGTTACATATTTTGTAGACTTTACTTAGTATTATGCTTACAGTTACGACTTACTTTTATTTTTACATATAATTTCTAAACTACTTTACACTATTTTTACTAACTCTTAACATTGTTCCCTAAAGATTTAATCTTATTTCTATTTTGCGATGTATTCACCGATGAGTATAAAATTATACTATGGGATTACTCTTTTTTAACACTATTTCTTATTTACTATTTATTTTCATTTATTGTTATTTTACTATTTATTTACATCTTATCATTTGGGAACGGTCTTTATATTTTGTATCTTTGGCGACATTGTCCGCCTATTTGTCAGTACCAATAGTCTCAGTATTGTTGTTCCTGGCAGATTTGCCGGAATATCGCCAATTTCTTTTTTACAAAATTTTTTGCTAATTGTTCGAGGCCATGTCTCATAATTTTTGTGCTTAAGTTCTTGGCGTTTTTGTTCGATACAGTGGACTCTCTATTTACTTTACAAAGTGTTTTTAAGTTATTTGGTTTTATTCTATTGTTTTGTTTTTGTTCGGTGATTTTATTTTCTAATTTATCCAGTTTTAATTGCGTTAAATTATTACTAATTTTTCGGCAATTGCTTTTTATTTTATTTTTCCTATTTCTTGAGTCCACTGTTCCGATTTTCGCGTAGCATATGAGACATGTCCACTTCAATCTACGGTTAGCTGTTTTGACTTTGTTGCCCAGAGCGCCTTTAGCAATAAGCTATAGTCGCTCTGGCCAACTTGTCCCACTTCTGCCTTACAATGCATTCATTGCTGAAGGCATTATGCGTAATGTCAAATAGTTTAGCTTTTTTACAGTTACAGCAGTTTGGTTCAATTCCCGATCGCAACTGTTCACATTCTATTTTCTTATGTGGTCCTCCGCAGTGGCTGCATGTTTCTTTTTCCGCTGTGCAGTACTTTCTTGTATGACCATAGCCAAGACACTGCGAGCACTGCACTAGCGGGGTCTGATCTTCGACCCGAACCCTTTGAAAATCTATGTGCGCCACTCCGATTCCCACTAGTCTGTTGTACAGGAGTGGTGACACTTTAAGCACCACATGATTTGCGTGTGGGTTCCTAGCCCGGCGCCTAAATTTCACCTCGAGTCTATCTTCTTTCTCTGGAACATCCCTGAAGAACTCAGCGTTTTGTTTTCTCATGGCGCTGATGATGTCCTCGTCTTTATTGTAAGACATGACGTCTCTCAGCACCACGAGAGGATCTTTGTTCTCGATGTTTTCTACTTGAAAATTCTCATCGGCGTCTTTTATTTTGTTTGCTATTTTACTTCTCTCTTCTTTTGTGTAGCATCCCAAAATGATCTTCTGATCTCTGGCTTTTCGGACTTTTCCTACTCTTATGCCCTCCTCCTTGGCTTTAACAATGCCTCTTATCTCCGTGAGGATCTCCTCTCCTGTCTTCATCTCATCTTTGGAGGAGATCGCCACGGAGTGGAGCGTTGGAGCCGCTTGTTTAGCGACCGCCCTGGCCGCAACGCTTGCATAAGTCGCAGTCTGTGTTGTCTCAGGTTTTTCCATTAAATCGTGTGTGCCATTGGTCACCTGTCCACTCTTTAATTTATCCAACTCTTCCCTAAGTTCGGCCACTTGAGTCATATTTTGTTTTAACAATTTTGTTTGTTCAGACATGATATCCTTCATGTCCGAAAACTCAGGGTTGTTTCGTTCCTTTTGACTTATACTATCTTGTATATTTCCCAGGGCTGTCGCTATAGTTTGTAACTCCTGCGGTTTTACTGCCTTGCTTTTAATGATTTGGCATTCTTCTTGCATCTGGTCCCAGTCATCTTCCCTCACTTTTATTATATCTTCCATTGTCCTGAATAAATTTTTAAGACCATCAAGATGTGCTTCAATTTCGGATTTTATCTCCCGCTTCAAATTTCTTGAGTTGTCCAACTGTCGTCTGATTAGAGCCTTTAGCCTGTGAAATTCGGCTAATCTTTTTTCCTTACAATCTAACAGTGTGATAGCTTTCTCTAGTGGGATGGATCTTATATTTAATGGGGTTTCCATGTCGGTTGGATAACCTCGTCTTGTTTCCGATGGGGAGGGAGTGGAAGTAGGGCCAGCCTTTTGCTGCTCTTGCGGTGACATTCCGCCACGAGTTGCGGGCTTTTTCATCGGAGTTCTCATTCCGAACATTTTCGTTGAGGAAGCTTCGTCTTGTTTTTAAAGATTTGCAGCAGTGTATAGTGCTGCCGCCGTTTTATTGCTTGAGAACAGTGTAGAGTGCTGTCTCCGTCAATTATAAAACACAGAGACAGTGTAAAGCGCTGTCTTTGGTCAATTTTTATTTGTTGATGCGAGTTTTAAAATGTCCACTATATATATTTTATATATTGTTTTACACAGTTGTATTTGTCACAGTGTCTTTATTATTTTAGCGGTGTAAAGGCCGCCCAGAGTTTGTCGCGGTTTTAAGGTCCGTGCGTTTGCAGAGCCGGAAGAAAGGGGGCGTGCGGCCCGGTTTGTGATGTCTTGAGTCTGTCTGTCTGTCATGTTTTTTGTCTAATTTACATTACATTTTGGAGGAATTTTTTAATTTAGAAAACCGCGGAAGGATTGTTACTCACTTCATTATGTGAAAGTGAGGCCGGAGTCGGGCAGGGAAACTCCGATAATAGGGGGAAATCGGTCGGCCGGGGGGGTTGGGAGGGGTAGGGCACATGCCATGGATGGCAATGCGCGAGCCATGATAGATAAATTTTGAAAATAAATTTTTCCGCCGGCCCGGTTTGCGCATTTACCGCCACTTCCCATTAGCGGAACTATTGGGAACTAGCAGGCAAAA